>OZ017775.1:0-5194814 GCA_963969385.1 Philonicus albiceps | reverse complement strand
GTATTTTGGTTAGGAGGAATGTGCGGCTGAGACGGAGCATTTGTTCCCATTGGAGGAAAATTTCCAGGAGGGGAAATATTATTATTGCTCAAGTTCATGTTGTTGTTAACGATGTTGCCCCCCATTCCATTCGTTGATGGCATGCTCGGTCTTCCCATAGGCACCTGCTGTTGAAGAGGTTGTCCGTAATCAGCTCTGGGTGGTGCTCCAGACTGTGGTGGCGGTGGCATATTTTGTTTGGCTGGATTGATTGTCATCGCGGACACACCACCAACAAGCTAAAACAAAAACAAACAAAAAATCGTCATTGGATTCATTAAAAATTTAGAAAAGGAAAATTAAAAAAAAATAACTTCTTACCTGCTGCTGGTAGTTCCCATTTGCGGGTCCTTGGGGTGGTGGAGGATGCATACTCGGCTGCTGCCATCCCTGCTGGGGAAATTGTTGTCCAAGCGTATTTTCCGGGTTCATTTCTATGTGCGATACAAATCGAAGGTAAATTATTTAATTAGACAGTCGAGTATTTCATTCACGAAAAAAGTGAAAAGTGCCAGGGCCCCACTCGGCTTAATAACACAAATGACAACACATCACTGCCACGACGGGTGCCTTTCACTCACCTCAGACAGTTTTCTTTTAAAAACTCATAAGCGATACAGCGAGCAATTATTGTGGAACCTTAAAATATTAAGTAAATATCATGCAGGTCGAGGGTGTTTAAATGTAATTTCTGTTTTTACCACGTCAGATAAGGAAACCCACTTTACAGAAAACTCATCTTATGAAGGGGGTGAGATGCACAACTGAACGAATGTGTCAAAAACGCTGCCACGTAATTTTCACCGACTGTTCAACAAAATTGGTGAAGTGATAAGGGTGAGGCATCAACTCCTATTTTAGTCTTGTAGGATTTTTCAATTTAAAGATTCTCGCATATTTTTACAACTATAATTCCTCCTTTTTCTTAATAATTGTATAGTTTTGAAAAATTAACATCTGAGAGAATTGCAAAACTATTAATTCTGTCATAAGAGTGAAAGGTGACAGTTAGGGAAATTCAAAGCGCTTTTGACAAACAGAAAAAAATGTTTTAGAAACTGCTTCACGACAAAGCGCTAAAGTATTTTAGTAATAACAAAAAAATTACCTACTTGATGCTGACAGATCAATCGCTGAATTTTTGCTAAGACAATAAAAGTTTTATAAAAGAAGCCTTAAAAAAGACAGTTTCATAGTTTCCTACAAGAATAAAATCTAATAAAAAAAAATATTCAAAACAAATCGCAATTTTAAGCCATCCCATCCACTGAACTGCAAACTTGCGAATTGACAATTTCGTCTTGTCACTGTCCGTCTGGAGTCTGGGGTCACGGGTGGGAATTGAAATCTTTGCGCAAAAACATCCCCGGTTTTCTTGCATCTCCTGTGTCTAAATAAAAGTTTGAACTATTTTTAAACTTACCCCTTAATGTGCAAATAGGAATATCGATGAGCATAATGTCGAAGAAGGAGGAGAAACCAACCCCAAAGACTGAGGATGATTTAAACGATTTGCTCGACAGTAGGGGCAATTTTATTTAGATATAATTCATAATAATTACGTTACATAATTCGTCTTCTGCAGACGCCCTTAAAGATTTCGAGATTTCCGAAAAGTCGGAGAAGACCGAGACCCAAGGAGCTGAAGGAAAGGATGAGGTCGCCGAACTTTGGAATGAAGACTTCTTCGCGTAAGTTAAATGCGCCGTGGGGCTCATTATTGTGTATATCGGGCGTTAAAACTACATAAAATCGCTCAATGTAAATCAAAATAGGTCGATCTAAGTACTTGCCCGTCCCATTAACCCTTAACCTAATCATTGCCTTGTGCTAGAATGCGTTTAAAATTTTGTAGAGTACCGAATTTTTGCATCTCTGTGTTTTATCTTTGCACATTGATCCCCTATTTTCTTGGTTTGATAAAATTCATAGAATGTACACACATGTACATTTTAATTACTATTTGTTCAGGCGAAATTCTTTTTATACATTAACGTATTTATGGCGATTTGTAACTAACAGAATTAATATTTAAATATTTTGTCTTACAGACAGCAAGCACAATTACTGGGAGAAAAAATGAATTCAATATTTGGTGTAACAGAAGGGGAATCAGCCCTTTCTCCCGACCAAATTACAGCTAGTTTTGAAAAAATGGCTGAAGCCGCAGTAATGGCCCTCCAGGGTGATGTCCCTGAGGACGAAGCAAGCAAGAAATACGCTGAGAGTATATCAGAAGCATTAAAAGTATGATCGAACCATAAATGTATACATAAAGTCTATAATTATTTATTATTAGGGCTTGAAGGATGGTGTCGACAACCTGCCTCCGCTATCAGAAACTGATGTTGCGAATATGTTCCCCAAATTAACCCTTGATGTAAGTAGCAGGGATTTTAATTTTTAAGATGAGACGATTGCAAAATGTTTTGTTTCTATTATAACATTTTTAGCTTATATACGGATTTGGGTGCAAGTGGGGATAGTAAAACAAAAATTCATACTGGAATTGATAAATTGCACACTAAATTCCTATAGGAATAATATCACAGATATGTCCGATATCTAAGCTTTTCGACTGAACGCGAAATGAGCTACTTTTATCACGGTTTTAAAATTTCAAGGTAATCTTATTGGAATTTTAATTGAACTCAACTTGAATTTAAATAAAAATCTGAAAGATTTCACCAATGGTACCTATTCACTTTTTCAACCAATGCTGGTTTGTTTTTTCTAAATCGGGCCCTGTGGATTACTACTTACATCTATTACTTCGTAATTCACTTGCACTCATAATAAAACAATAGTCAGATCAATTTCAAATCGCTTTTTTGTCTTTAGGGTATTAAAGAGATAATGATATAGGATTTTTTTAGCCGAATATACGCCTGAATTTCAAGCATATACGAAAGATAACCGAAATGTCTTACAGGGAGGTTTAGATAACAACGGGAAGCCTCTCTTGAATTTTATGCAAGGCATGCTTAGAACGCTTACCTCAGCAGAGATTCTGCTCCCAGGTATTAAAGACCTATTAGAGAAATACCCAAAATTCTTACGAGAGAACGCGGAAAAATTATCGCAAGAGGACAAGGAAAGGTAAATAAAAATTTGATAAGAAAAAGTTATTAAAAGATAATTTTCTTTCAAAAGGTACCAAAAGCAACAAGATCTCTTCGGCGTAATATGCAGAGATCTTGAAGAAGAGCAGCCCGAAGATTCATCTGAAATGAAAGAGGAAAGATTTAAGCGTGTTTTAGACAACATATACAAATTGCAGGAATTCGGTCAGCCGCCTGATGATGTTATTGAAGATATCGTCCAATTGCCCGGACTAGGGGCAGCCGGTGGAGGTAGCAATCAATGCCCAATGATGTAGTTGCCCGCATTTCAACTACAAAAGGCATCTTGACGTTGTGAATCACACGATATTTCTAAATATTGTTTTTGTTTATTATTATTTTATGGGAAGTGAAATATACAATTTGCAGAAAATTTTTAGTTTCGGTTTTAACAAGAATCTTAAGGATTTGAAGAAAGAAATGTGAGGTTACCATTTAAAAAGTATTTATTACGTAAAAGCCTACAAAAAGAATCGTCTACGTGCCTCCATCGCATGTCTCTTATTCGTTATAATCCAGGCGTAGTCTCCGGTCTTGCTGTCGAAAGTACCTTCTTGTAGTGATCGCAATTTTAAGGTGAATCTTGGTCCGAGCTCCCTCAACTTTACACGCTTCCCATTTTTATCAAATTCATATCTGTGGTGCCTGAAGAAGATATAATCTCTTTGATTGTGGAAGGTTACAGCTCGTCGCCCGCGAAATTCGGGGTCGTGGTGGAAAAGCGCCCCCAGCATACGACCGATAGATAAACCCAGACGAGTTGTGAAATTTGTTAAAATCACCTCTGGCCTATGTTTGGTTATTTCTCTATGATCCCTCCTTATATCAGTTGTCAGCTTTACTCCACTTAGTTTAAAATGAGCTGTGGGTCCTCCTGGAAGATGGATTACTAGCAATCCATTAGGTTTGCGGCGATCTTCGTTGATGATTATTACGTCGGTGAATCCCTCCCGGATAGAGCTCTTTACAATTTTTTTAACTGAAGATTTGTTTCTGATTTTAACTAAAGCATTAGGGATAATCCTTGAGAGTTCCAAACCGAACTTCCTTGTCCTAGAGACTGGATCATCAGCGAACGTAATAACTACTTTCGGGGTGTAACTGCGGTTGAAATACTCGCTAAAATCATCGGTCTCCAGCTCTTTTCTAAGCTCCTCGTTATCAGAATCTTCTAAATTAGTTACCGTGGTTTGATCAGGCTCACGCAGACTCTCTATAGTGTGTCCAGTTTTTCTGGGGACACCTTCTTTTCGTCGTCTTTTTCGTTCAGACCGTTGTTTTTTCTTCTTCTCTTGTTTAAGCTTTTTGAATATGGCATGACGCTTTTCCTTATTTCTGATAAAACTAATGGGATTTATCACTGGAATCCTAACACCGTCCTCATCACCATCATTTTCTCCGTCCTCATCATCTTCGTTTTCTCCGTCTTCATCATCTTTTAGAACGTTCTCATTCTTAACATCGTCAGATCTGGGCTCATCTTCATCCTCATCCATTTCTCCATCAGAATCAGCTTCCATTTCCTCATTATCGGTACCATTTGTTTCCCCCATTTGCTCTTCATCCTCTGAAAAGCTGTCAGAGTCACTATTTTTCGGCTTCCCCATTACTTCTATGATAAAATTAAGAAAACTAATTCCGTGTATACAACACGTGCGAGTAAAGTCAAATAATTTTTGAATTGTCAGTTCTTCTTCTTATTTACATTTGCCTTAACATAATTACTACATTAGTTGTTAGTGCAATAAATTCTTAATAGAACTATTTTTATTGTGAATTTTAATAAAATTCTTAATGGATTTAATAATTCCAAAATATCAATATAAAATTTTAAATATTTTACCTGCATATTACATAATGCAGTTCACTTTGAAAGATCCCAAACATCTTGCGGTGACCTTCCATCGACATTCATTCGAGCCCACCACCTGGCGGCTGTGATTTTTCAAGTTGTTGCTACGTTTCCTGCCTCGAAATCCTTTAAAAGTATTTAAAATGGCCCTCAATAAATTGAGTATCGAGAACTTGGACCTTAAGGACAAGAGGGTCCTCATGAGGTAAAATATAAGCCTATTTTTTATAGTAGTTTAAGGTAAAACTAACTGACCACTTCCAGAGTGGATTTTAATGTTCCTATAAAAGAGGGCAAAATTACCAACAACCAGCGGATTGTAGCTGCCCTGGACTCCGTTAAATATGCTTTGGAAAAAGGTGCAAAGTCGGTTGTAAGTATATCTCCCATATAAAGCCCCATATTCTTACTAAAACCAAGTCTTTTGCACTTCGCAGGTGCTGATGTCACACTTGGGGCGTCCCGACGGTAAGAAGAATCCCAAGTATACCTTGGCCCCAGTAGCTGATGAGCTAAAGAAGCTTCTGGGGAAGGACGTGACCTTCCTGAACGATTGTGTGGGGCCCGACGTAGAAGAGAAGTGCAAAGATCCAACTCCCGGTAGCATCATTCTCCTAGAGAATCTCCGGTTCTACATTGAGGAGGAAGGCAAAGGTGTAGATGATACCGGGGCCAAGGTAAAGGCTGATCCAGCTAAAGTAAAGCAGTTCCGGGAGAGTCTCCAAAAGCTTGGGGACGTCTACGTAAATGATGCATTTGGAACGGCCCACAGAGCTCACAGTTCCATGCTAGGCGAGGGATTCAGTCAGCGTGCAGCCGGTTTCTTGCTGAACAAGGAATTGAACTATTTCTCCCAGGCGCTTGAAAATCCTCCAAAACCATTCCTCGCAATTTTGGGAGGAGCAAAGGTTGCCGATAAAATTCAGTTGATTGAAAACCTTCTGGATAAGGTTAACGAAATGATAATCGGTGGAGGAATGGCATTTACCTTCTTGAAAGTCATCAATGGAATGAAGATCGGATCCTCACTATTCGATGAGGAGGGCTCCAAAATTGTCGAGAAATTGGTGGTAAAGGCAAAGAAGAATAACGTCCAGCTCCACTTGCCGGTTGATTTTGTTACCGCCGATAAATTTAGTGACGACGCACAAGTTGGAGAGGCAACTGTTGAAAGTGGCATCCCCGATGGATGGCGGGGTTTGGATTGTGGTCCAAAAACACGAGAACTTCTCGCTGCCCCTATTCTGAGAGCTAAGATTATTGTCTGGAATGGGTAAGGAAATTTTAGTTATTTATTTTAAAGTACAAAGTTTTGCTTGCACCTGAAACCTGTCGACGGTGTGATTTCATTCAGACCACGTATTTAGCTGTTATACGTCTGACATGATAGACCAGTCTTGCTTAAACTAAGCTCTATTGGTTTAAGACTGATTTAAGATTGACGCAAGACTAGTTCAAGCCTCACTAGGACTAGACGTCCGCGAAATTCCCTGTTCTGTAAATTTTTACAATATATTGTACCATTTCCGGGAAATATATAATTTCTTTTTATCTATTCACCTCTATTTTGCAGGCCTGTTGGAGTATTTGAATTCGCAAGTTTCGCTAAAGGAACTAAAACAGTTATGGATAAAGTAGTAGAAGCAACAAAAGCCGGAACAGTGTCTATCATTGGAGGTGGAGACACTGCCACCGCTTGTGCTAAATTTGGTACGGAATCGCTTGTCTCCCACGTCTCAACTGGAGGTGGTGCATCACTTGAATTGCTGGAGGGAAAAACTTTACCGGGTGTTGCTGCTTTAAGCAGCGCTTAAGATTTAAGTTAAAATATAACAATTACTAGATCGTGTTAGAAGTACGGAAATACATGAATGTCCTAAGAGAAAATCTTTATTTGAGTGAAGCTTTTAACTACCTTAACTACCTTTTCGCAAAATTTGAATCCATCGCCCTCGATGATCGCTGAATGTTGTTAATGTTTGACCTGATTCTTGATTCGACTGACTTCTGATTAGACATCGCCTTTTGGAGCTCCTTGTTGATGAAAGTTTTGTCAAATTCTGCGGATTCATGTTGTGCACGTTCCTTCTCATATTCTTCACGATATTTCTTTACAGAGCGCGTCCGTTCCTCGTCTCGCCACACAGCGTTTTGCATCATTTCCTGGCGACGATGTTCTTTTTCTTCTTCTGTTAGTCTTCCTTTTTGTGCTGGTTTTGTCTCATGAGGCGGTGACTTGTTCCAAGCCGCGTTTCGCCGATCAAGAATTGGGCTACGCCCCCTGCGATCCGTAGATCTTTTTCTAGGTGAGCTCGATCGGGATGCAGTTTTTTGTTGAACTTCAGTGTTTCTATTCGTTCTATTTCGCGCAAGTTCAGGTGATCTCGATCTGGAACGACTTCTTTGCCGTCTTTCAGCATTTCTACCCTCTCTACTTCGAACTGGTTCAGGTGATCTCGTGTCTGAACGGCTTCTTGGCCGTCTTCCTGTATTTCTGCCTGCTCTATTTCGGTCAAATTCAGGTGATCTTGATCGTGAACGGTTCCTTTGTCGTATATCTGTGTCTCTCATTCTATTTCGTGTAGACCCAGGTGTTATAAATTGGGAACGGTTCATTTGAGGTCTTTCTGGGTGTCTTCTTGTTTTTCGGTCTGAGTCCCCATATTCTCGCCGCCTTTCTTCAAAACGCTTCTTATCCAGTCTTTTATTTTCTGAAGAACTAACCGAAGAATTGCTGGAATTACTTGAACTACTGCTCGAACGAGATTTCTTCTTTTTCTTTGATTTTGCAGCTCTATCGAGTTCTTTCGAAAGTTTGTCATACTTAACTTTGAGCAACTTATTTATGTCTAACTTTCTAGAGTCTTCTCCGTTCCCAAAAGCGCTTTGTATCTTTTTGTACTGCTTTGCAAGCATTTTGTCAAGCTCTTCATCACTCGTTTCGTCAGATCCATGATCTTTTCTCTTCTTATCCTCCTTCTTCTTTTTCTCTTTCTTTGATTTTTTCTTTTTATCTGATTTGCTTACCCTTTCACTTTTTAACAATCTGTGCAACTCCTTTAGCTTGACCGGATTTTCAAGTATTTTACGTCGTGATTCCAGCTCCTTTTGTTTTATCATCATGAGGGGATCTTCCATAACCTTCCTCTGGAGATCAACCTGTTCGCTGCTTTGTATGCTTCTGTACTGCCTAATGGAGAATGGAATGCACTCGTGTTCGACATGGTTCTTTGGGACTGTAACTCCAACGACTTGCTTTTCTTTCTCAGCTTTTTCCTCGGCATCGAGCTGTTCGAAACTTTTGTCAATCGCTCTACCGAGAAGATATTCTTCCCGATTTAATAGATCTGTTGGTCCTGCAAAAGCGGAAGAAGTTTTAAAGCGTTAAACGATAAGAAATTAAGTTACCTTTGTACATCCACTCTAGTTTTGGGTTATCACTCGTTTGTGCCAGAACGCCAGAAGCCTGTCCCAACTTTTTAAGATCCTCACGATTTTTCTCCTCTGCTATTTCCTTTTTGAGCTCATTTAATCGCCGTTTTTCTGCCATTTCTGCCTGCTCGGCTTTCCATACTTTTTCTTGGTTCTTTAGAGTCTGTGGATGCCATGATTTTTTCAAATTCTGTAATTTAGGATAAAATGCATTGCACCTTTAGTTTTTATAGATTTACAGATTTTAAACATTTCAAAGTACTAAATTTTATACGTACCAAATCCCCTCCTCCCATTTTATGAGTTATAAATACACAAAATCTTTGAATTCACTCACGATATATATGGCCTTTTTGTCAAATGCACTGTCAATTGTTTGAACAATAAAGTGAAGTTGTTTGTGATTTGAAATTACCATTTTGACTGCTAATAGGTAAAGTGCAATAATTTCAACTTATAGTCAATTAATTAATATATTAATATTAATTTTTATAAATAACATTATATTAAACTATGAACCAACGCCCAGAGAATGTATTGAAAAATTAAAATAAAAGTTGTTAAGAATTTCTACCAGCAACTGAGCTACCTGCTGGTGAGAAAGCGTACTACTGTAAGCTCTCTCTTACAATTTACCGGTACAACTGGTCTGGTATCGATGAAGTTTCTTCGAACTGCTGTCAGACGAAGAAAGGCATCTGAGGGGGTCGCAATTCCGTTCGATTAATTGTTAATTGTCCGTGTTCTAATTATTGTTAGTGCTGTAAAAATGACAAGTTTAATGAAAATGCAAGTGCCTTTATTCCTTCTGAAGGAGTGCAAGTCAAATATTGGCGGGCTTTCAACAGTTCGGAACAGGTAAGATCGGCAGTTGATTTTTTGTCATTGAAGAAAGGTCAAATGGTATCAGATCAGTTTTCTTGAGGGTAAAATAAGTCGAGTAAAATCGTTGGGTGTTGTAAGTCAGAGAAATCCCTGCTGTTGGATGCGGTCGGTCGGGTTGACGCCGAGCCGGAAGTGTTTGCGATTTATGTCACTGCGCTGCATCACGTACCGGGGTAGTGCTCGAGAGGCCACGGATGAGCTAGTGGAAGATTCCGATTTACAAGTGGCTTATGAAATATCTTTCATTGTTGATCAGACTGCGGCAGTTGCCAGGGGACTACCCTTAGCTGGGACGAGTTATGCAGGCTTTGGGATAAATGGGGTTGGTGGCCTAAGGGCATGTTTTTTGCTGAAGGTTTCGCTTTTAAGCTCACATGTTCCGGCAGGAGATAAAACTGCAATTTGTTTATTTTAGACGAATGTGTTAAAAGCGTTTTGATTAGCGAGTTCGAAAACAAATGTATTTACTGATTGCAAGCGGGAGGAGCTATAATTCAGCTTCTTTTTGAAATAAAACAATTTGCTGCTTTAAGAATGCGTTTTAAACTTAAACTGAAATCCAAGCTAGTTATTTATAAAGTAATAATTTTCTAAAAGAACACATTTGTAAGAAAATACGTACTTTTACCCAAAAGAAGTAGAAGAAATGTGTTCAATGAGCATCCACTTTGCAGGATTATGCCTTGTGAATTTCCTACAATGGACTCTGGCTTTGCAAAACCAAAAATGAAATCTGTGCTTTATAAGTCACAGTCTCGGAAATAAATATTTACGTAAGCATATCCAACAATTACTGGAATTTGTGACCTATGTACAGGCAGACCCCCATGCTATTTTCATAGGGCAGGAAATAGTACTGCTTCAATTATTTTCTAATTAAAGCCATGAAGACGGCCTCAATCATGAAGAACGGTTGTAATAATTTGATATTTTATATTTTTATTTCAAAATCAAAATTAAAGCTGATCGTAATGTACTTTTTTCTTATTAATACGAAATTCACATGATTAGTTTTTAATGAGAGTAAGTTTGAGGTGGAAATGTTATGAAGGCTAACAAATGTCGAATTTATTTGCTCAGTGAAAGACACTCAATGTTTTTAACAATGAACAGTCAGAAATAATTTTAAAGCCCAATTGTATTTTGTAATTGTAAATAGCTACGAATAAAAATTATTATCATTATTTAATTCCATCTGCTAAACTTTAAAAATTAACTTATTATCACACTTATTTAATAAAATTCCTGCTAAAGTGAAGTAGCTTCCAAGGAAATCATTATAAAAATCAAAATTAGATTTCTCATAATTGACTAAATACTTGCTAGTCCTAATTTTCAGAAAAAATTTGTTTTTTCATTAAAAAATATTAATCTCTAATTAAAAAAAAAGACACAAATCAACTTGTGATAAGAAAACTGACCAGAACCAGACAAATGCCTCTCTTTTAATGTAGTTTATGTAGATTTTATGATTTATGGTAAGTTAGTGGAAAAACAATTAATTCAATCTTAAATGGGGCATTCACTCAGAACATTAACCGATTTAAAAAAATTTTGGAGTACTGTTAAATTCAATGTGGCTAGCTTTTATGAAAATATATTTATGGAAGTTTTTAAGGAAGGCTTTTTTAATAAATTTTCATTCATTACTAAAAGAATTTATAATTTTAATATGTAGTAAAAAATTTATCCTTTAATCCTTAGTTCGTGGTGGTCTAATGTACAAATGGGTCCTCCCGATGCTATTTTGGGAATAACAGAAGCTTTTAAGCGTGACACCAATCCAAAAAAGGTTAATCTAGGCGTTGGGGCTTACCGTGACGACAATGGCAAGCCATTCATCCTTCCAAGTGTTCGAGAGGTATTTAAATGTTTCTTTCATATTCCGCTATTTCTAACAATTGTGCATTTTTATAAGGCGGAGAAAAGGATATTTGAAAAGAATTTGGATCACGAATACGCGCCTATTTCTGGTTTAGCTGATTTTACCAAACACGCCGCTCGGCTAGCGTTAGGAGATGATTCAGAGGCTATTAAAGGTAGTTGCAATGCTACCATACAGGTGAGATATTTTTATCAATCTAGTTCTGTTAATAATTTTGGTTTTCTTATTAGGCAATTAGTGGTACAGGAGCTCTACGAATGGGTACAGCTTACTTAAATTCATTTCATTCTGGAAACAAAGTGGTTTACTTGCCAACGCCCACATGGGGCAATCACAATCCAGTTTGCGCGCATGCTGGATTAAAAACAGAAAAATACAGATACTATGACCCCAAGACTTGCGGACTGGACTTCAATGGTATGGCGGAAGATATTTCTGTAAGTATGAGATGTTTCTTGTTTTTAAGTTTTGATATTTAATGAGGCACTTTCTCATTGTAGTTTATGTGTATATATAATCTTATCTAATTAGAGAGTTGTTGTTACCGGGAATTAAAAATGGTTATCTTTAGATGATAGTTCAATTTAATATCTAAGATATAAAAATAATAAAGTTGAAAAGATATATTTTCCTGAAGACTATTTCAAGAATTAGAAATATAAATCATAGTTGTTTCCAGAAAAAAGTGCCCTATTAAAGAATCAAATGCCTTTATATTTAGAATTAAAAAAACAATAATAAATTCTTTTCAACAGAAAATGCCAGAAAAGTCGATTATTTTTCTCCATGCTTGCGCCCACAATCCAACTGGTGTCGATCCCACCAAAGAGCAATGGTGTCAGCTCTCAGAAATTATTAAGAAAAAAAATCTGCTAATATTCTTTGACATGGCTTACCAAGGTTTTGCCTCCGGTGATGTTGATCATGACGCTCAGGCTGTAAGGATCTTTGAAAAGGAGGGCCACAAATTTATACTAGCCCAAAGCTTTGCTAAAAATATGGGACTCTACGGTGAACGAGCTGGAGCATTCACGGTAAACTGTTCTAGCAAGGAGGAGGCAGACAGAGTGATGTCTCAGCTTAAAATTCTTATTCGTGCAATGTACTCTAATCCACCAATTTATGGTGCTCGTATCGTATCTGAAATTTTGGGCGATAAGAAACTTAAGGAAATGTGGCTACGCGATGTAAAGTTGATGGCCGACCGGATTATTTCTGTCCGGCAACAATTGAAGGATAACTTGATTAAACAAGGATCGAAGAAGTCCTGGGATCATATTACGAACCAAATTGGAATGTTCTGCTATACTGGATTGACCCCTGAAAATGTTGACAGAATTACTAAGGAATTTAACATTTATCTTACGAAAGATGGAAGAATTTCTATGGCTGGGGTTACTAGCAAAAATGTTGAATATTTAGCGGAAGCTATGCACGCGGTTACTAAGTAGGGGCAAAGTAGTTTAGTTTTAAAAAATTGGTTAAAAAAGAGAGATTCAAGTTAATTAGCGCGCATAATCGGAGTAAGTTTTTGTACAAGATCTAAATTGTGATATCGCTCAAAAATGAGAAGCTTAGCACCACTTGCTGTTAGATGAAATATTTTTGTAATCACAGTTAGTGCAATATTATCCCTGAGGGAGAGAGTACTTGATTCAATTCTTCGTATCGTAAGTAAAAAGATTCCTCGCACTAATAGAAGCATTTTTTTTACATTTTAGTTATATTTGTGAACCACAGATATCAATTCCATTCAAAGCATTTGATTATGCATGTTTTTTAATGAAATAATTCTCAATAAAAGATTCTTTACCGGAAAATTTAAAACGTTTTTCTTTACACTACAGACACCTAAAAATAGCAATTATTCCAATATAAGTTTACAATTTTATTTCAGTAACATGTGATGAATATATTTAAGAAAGACTAGTTCAAAATGTTGCTCTATTGAATTGTTATGACTTTGTTAACCCTGATAAAAGAAAAGACTTTTAGGTTTTAGTAACGTCTTTATTAATTTATCAATTTTCTTTCGCTGGAAAATGTGTGTTTTGGTTTTTTTTTTTTTACAGTCAAATACAAATGAAAATAACATGTTATCACACTGTTTAATTTCAACCATATTTTAGCTAAAAAATCATTAAAAATATCGCATTAAACCCATTTGCAGTAAACGGAAGAATCCTAAAATCATGGTTTACTATATCTATATCTTAGCTTATCTGGCGGTTCGCAGTACTCTTTGACTATAAGTTTGCAGAGGAACACGTGGAATACTATGATTATTGCGCAAATTGATACCCAGAAGAATGTAGGTAGGCCTCCTAAGTGATGTCCGTGTTTATGTAAAGCTATAACATGATGCTCGTGTGCAGGGGCTGTATAAAAGGTAAATAAAATAAATTTTAGTTAATTCAAAAAGAGTTGGAATCATACCTTCGATGACTTCCTTAACGTGGATTGCCTTGTGCAGCTCTTCAATATGTTGTTTGTCGGCTGTTATGTATAAGATCGCAGTTGGTGGATCTGTGACTTTAACAGGGAATGTCTTTTTCGAAGGGCTAAATATTAAATTATTTATGGGAAACATTTGTTGGAATTCTTCAGTTTAAGAACATACCCTAGAAGTACAGGATCATCCAAGCATCCGGCATCACACGCGTAATAGCTTCGGTCTGATCTATCTAGCGCTATGTAGATAACCGCTTTATTGTCTTCGGTAACAGAGACTGACACGTTAACGTGGGTCATATTCCCGTAATTGAGACGCCTAAAGTGATAGTCGCGATGCAGAAATTTCGGATGAATGTTAAATTCTAGATGTTGATTGCTAAATCTAAAACTGCCGAAGCTGAGAACCATCGCTTGGACAACTCCGCTCGCGCCCGCTTTGATGAGGTTGTGACATCCCTGAAATTTATATAGCGATATTTTATAGTAGCAATTTCCTATTGGTATAATTTTAAGAACTCCAGTGTGTTTTTTGACAGAATATCAATCGTTCGTATTAGGAATTCTGGGGTTATTTTATGAGATAATAAAAATTTCGTTATCTTATCATTGAGGAAATGGAAGTAGCCATATTAATCAAGACTTAGCTTATGTTATAAACCCTGCATAGTTTAATTACGTGTTGGAAAATAAATTAATTGCATTTGATAAATTATTAGAACCCGTTGGGTATGGTACAACGATTTTGCTCTTTATAAACATGTGACCGAAAGGCATTTTGAGCCTAATTAAAGTAGCAATTTTAAAATGTTTTAAAATATTTTTACTTACCTGCTTCTCTAAAGTCAGAAGCCATGACGACACTAAATTATTGAGAGACTCCAGGGAGTCCATGTCCAGCCAAAGATTTTCAGCCTGTTGTAATGAAAGGGATCAAATTCAAAATTTTTTCGAATTTTAGAATCCCAAACCTGCAATGTATGATAGCTGTCGTAACATCCCTCAGCATAGGTAAGTGTTCGTGCTATTTCCTGCTTCCTTTGAGGAGTAACAGACTCCTCAAACTCCAAACTGCGCACATTGGAGAGAACCGCATAAATGGTTGAATTTATCCGGTCCCCATTGATGCTATTCTCTGCCTTCGAGGTGCTTATACTAAAACCTGATTCCCAAAGGCTGTTCCATACTCGGGTGTGTTGTTTCTTAAAGTTGTAGAACGGATTCGACATCTCGTGCTGGATTTCTTGCAGTGCACGTTTTATTGAATCAACAGCGACTTTCTCATTTTCTTCAACAATTTCCGAAAATTTACTCTTGTTGTCGAATTTTGAATAGTGGACGGCGAGGATTACTTCAAGTTTTGTAACACCGCGCTTTTTGAGAGTAATGGAGCGCGGTATTTTTCGTGTTACAACTGATACGATCAGACTCTGTTCTGGATGGGAACCGGTCGTAGCGATTCCACTAACTACTTGATACTCGTGAATGGTTGAACCTTGCTGGAGCCTTTTTGAGAAAGATATTTAACTCATAACTATAATAATATCCTTTTTATACCTCAAACGGCACTATAAGGTATATTTATATAAATATTTATTTATTTCAATTTTGAAATAAGTATCGTTTTAGAGTTAATGGTTTCTAAGTAAATGGTAGATAAAAAGTACGTACTTTATGTCCCGTGTGATAGCAGTTGGCCAGTCCGAGATCCTTGGCAGAGTTAGGTCAACATCGACAATTTGATTTCGAGTATTTGTAATTTTTAATTCCTGTACTAAGATAGATGGCAAATTGCGGTGTGCAAAATATTCGTAAGAAACATAGTAGTCTTGGAAGCACTGAAATCTGGAGTTTTGCGTCTTAGATAAAAGAGAACTAAAAAATATTCAATTTTTCTTACCTATGGACAATTCCGTTGAGGTACTCCACGACGGTAGCCTCTTTGCTAATTCCATTTGACGATGAAAGAGAAACGAAAGGATGAAAATAAATAGGAAGGTTCACCGATCTTCGTCTTTTTATGTTTAGATGAGCGTTGCTATCCACCTCTGCGCTGAAGTATCCGTTGCCTACGTAGGGAATAAACTGAGAAAACGTTTCTGGGTGGCGAATGTGGGCGTTAAACTCGATATTTTGCAGGTAAAACGGCGTCAGCCGGTCATCTATACATCGGTCCAGAGGATCTAGAATTGTATCAATTGATTAAAAATTCTGATCAACGCTACAAGACCCTATTTACCTCTAGTTTCATCGGTTTTTGTGAAAAGCCACCGAAGTAGGGGCAAGCCCACGTAAAAAGAAGCGCCAATTACAAGTAGTAGCAGAAATATTTTCCTATAAGAGAAATTGCTGTCGAATGTCCGCTTAAGCTTTCGGGTTAATTCACCAAATTCGAATTTATTTTTTGCACCGCGAAGCATTTTTGCATTTTGTCATTTCTACTGCCGGCCCAATTTATTTCTTTGGAAATTCTTTTGACATAAATCAGCTGTGGCGCTATGGAGTGATAGTTGTCAATTTGAAAGGAACAGTTCAGAAAGAATAGCTTTAATATGATACAATTTGAGTCAAATGATATTGAAACAAACATTTAAATCGAAAATTTCAATAATTCAACAATGAAATAGCACGAAAAGTGCTACGTATCAAATTTATTAAACACATTTTGTTAAAACTAGCATTAACTACCATGAACATCCAGAGGGCTCTTTAAGCTTAAAAAGGAATGAATTCTTATTGTGACAGTTCTCCATATTGTCAACAAGAATTTGTCGTTTTGGTCGAGTAGAGAAAAACATGAAAACTAGCTGAAACTAAGAGGAGCAATTAACCAAAAATGACGGAAAATATTGTGGAACACTGGAGCTACTATATATATGTGTCTTTAACACTTCTGCCCGTGTATTTAGCCTTTAAACTAATCCAATGGATGGGGTGGGAACTTTTTGTAAATAACTAATTTTTATTGCCATGTAAATAAACTATTGTATTTGTAAAGCAATTTTCTATTTATTTTCACTACTAATAAGTTAATGAGACATACACTTCCCCAAATCCGGTCGTATTATATTAGATTTTCGCATACCCACTTAGGGCATTAGCTGAAGGGAATTTCGACCGGAGCAGCATGCTCCGATCCCTGTCCAGCATAATCGAACGTCTTTTAAGCATAATTTCCCTCTCTAAGTTGCCCCTAGTTATCATGAGGTCCCTTTTGCAGTTCTCTGCCTCTGTTAGATCATTCAGCATCGCTGAGACACCTCCCTGCACTGTTTTGACCTCGTCAATTAGCCCCCTTTGGGCAAAATCCCGAGTGTTTTCAACATGTGGGCGATAGTTTCTGTTGTCCAGACGTGTTTGGACTACTTTCATTACATTGTCGAGGCCTTTCATGCCTTTCGTCATTTTCTCAATTCGTTTTTCGGTGTCGGCTAACTTTTGCAGGCACTGTAAGAAGATAAATTTAATATAAATGTTACGGTGGAAGATATGCAGGGAAATAAATTAAATTACATCCTGCAGCTCAATTTCCAGGCGTGTTAAAAGTTCTTGCAGACATCCAATGCGATCACGAAGGGCTTTTTCCACTACGTCTGCCTGAGTTCTTAGGTCTCGTGCTGCGTTAAGGAGCACGGCATCAAGGGTGCTCCGAAGGGCTGCCTGTGAAGTAAATTTGATTATTTATTGAATTTAAAACTTATGTATGTCTCCTAAGGGTGGGAATCTTTGCAATAGTAAAAACTTATATTGGTGACTTTGCCTATGTTTTGGAAAGGAGTTAGTTAGGGCGAAGAAAACCATTTCAGTGCTTATAATTATGCAGGACTTTTCCTAGTATAAAAATATCACATCAGTTTACAAAGCGCAGAAGTAGGATCAAAAATAGTCCACTGATTACTTAATTCGCTTGCAATGACCTAAACAATGCCGTAATGCATATCCTTCAAATTATTGCTATACAAGATTTATTTTATATAAACCTTGGACATTATGTTGGACGTTAAGTTGCAAGATAAGTTATAAAACTAAAGAAGAAATTTGTATTAAAGCATCTTTACCGATTTTTGGCGGCATCTTTCGCACTCTTCTAAACTCTCTTTAGTAAAATGTTCCCAGTATTCGTCCGTTGATTGCCTGAGAAATGTTTAGTCTGTTTAAAGTAATAAATAAAATTCATACAACTTACTCTGGAGGGAATCTGGTAGCGCCTGGTTTGAACATAATAATAGTCGATAAGTTGTTCAATCCGATGTTTAATGTATCGATGTCGTATGCTTCCCTCTTATCGCTCCAGTCGTACTCCAGCCTGTGCCTTGCAGTTCTATTTTCCACTTGCTGTTGTTCGATATCACCCAATGTTTTATTTAAGACAAGTCTAATTTCGGCAATTAGAGCCATTTCATTGATAAGCTCTTCCTCAGTTTTATCCCGAACAAGTTCAGGTTCCGGACGAGTACATCGGCGGTCTAAGCACTCACTGGCTATAATTTGGAGTGATTTATAAATGTTGATGTTCTATGTTATAAATATTAAGCATACCTATTGCTTCTGGCAGCTTTAACACCAGCAAGGACTGTTTAAGTCTTAATCGCTCTTCTTCCATTGTTGAAATCTCTTCGATCATTGCTTTTATTGCTCTTTCAAGGGCACACTTCCATTTGTTAACCAGTTGAGCCCTCTGTTTTAAGCGATTCGTGCTGTCCGTTTGGGTCTTGTCCATTAAGGAATAGGTTCTCACCATTGTGTTGCGGCAGTCGTTTGCGTTCCTTTATTAAATTTAAGGAAGAAAAACGTTCAAAGAAATAGTGCATACTATAAAAATAATACCCCTTAAAACTAAGGATTAATTGGGTCTGTGTGTTATTCAAAGCCGAGTTATACTGTTCCGTGTTATTCTAAAGATGTCACAATTATCAGCCATGCTTATTCGTAACTTTCGTGTATTTCAAATATTGTGCTATTCTAAGGATTTCTGTCTTTACCTTTATTTCCATAGTTAAAATTAAACTAAATGTTTTGTTGGATTAAAATTTCAGGAAGATGTTCTGCTCCATCTTATGTATAAAGGCTGAGTGTATATTTAATACGTGTATTATATGCCTATATTTGTTTTATTGTATATTAAAAATATCTAAACGAAAATACTTACTTATTAGTTTTTTGGAAAACGTAGTTAGCTTTGTCTAGAACTTCCTTATTTCGCTGCCGCCATTCGTTACCACTGTAACGCGTAATTGAATAATGATCCACTACCGGACGGGTTCCAGTTATTCCCGCTAAAGGGCTCCAATCGACCTTCCCTGTAGCCCACGGCCCAACTGAACCCATCGGCTGTGCAGTATCTTTCGACGGTAAATCATCGCCAGGCTGAGGCATGTAACAAGGCGGATTTCCACTTTCATCCGCTTTCTTGTACTCACTGATCTGAAATTACAAAATTGAAACTTAACAGAAAAGATGTAAATTTGAATGTTTAACCTACCATAAAATCTTCACTTTTTAATTGGTTAGCCATCAATGGGGTTTCTTTTTCGACGGGTTCAGGAATATCGGTAAGCTGCAATTTTTGGATTTTTAAGTATAACTTTTATAGTGGTACCTAGATAATTAGAAAGTTTAATTTATTTTTTATTATATACCAAGAGCACGTACCGCTGTTTTACAGCGGTGTTGCTAAACAATTTAAGAAGTTTGTTAAATTATAGAATTAAATTAATTATATCGTATTTTTTCGGAATTTTTAAACTTATCCTTAAGGTCATAATATGGCATATAATAATTAGTAGGAAACTAATTAGGTATGTACTTACTAAAAGAATAAACTTACTACTTTTTGTTCCTGATCACATGTGCAAAAACACTCATCCTCTTGTTTAAAAAGGCATCGTTTATCAGCGGCTTCCTTCATCATAGGATGATCCTGCATACAACAATGCGGGGGAGGATGATCGTGATCATGTACGGTATGTTCATGGTGATGATGATCTTCGTGGGGGGCATCATGATTGCATGGCTCATGACAATGATCGGCAGCTTGATGAACTACTTCAGGAAATTGATGGCAATGCTGAGCCAGAGTGTTAATGGAGTCCTGCAATGAAAGGTTTTTAAAAACTAGAAATTAACAACCTGATTGCCAATTACATCAACAAAACCTCCTTTATGCGCACAGGGAGAATGGGGATGTTGCATTGCCATTTTTAAAAATTTCAAAATTACACGGAAAATGTTATGCTTTCCTCAAAATATGCAAGAAAATACTACAAAGAGTTTTAAATGACTTTGATTAGTTGTTGGAGCATTTTTGTTTGGAGGATACAAATAAAAGTGGTTGCTATGTGGGGTACCTTTTTGGGGCGTACAGGGATTTATATCATATTTGATTTGTAAACAATTTTGTGTTTATTTTAGCTTTCTTCGTTGCTCTCGTTGCCATGTTATTATGAGAAATAGTGCGAAATATGCTAGTGGTACGTAGTCAAGGTGCTGTAGAATTTTGGATATATTTTCTGTATAAGGGCACAATTTAGACATTCAAAGTGGCAATTTTTATGTTTCTCAAAACTTGTAAACCTACTATTCGCAGGATTTACTGAAATGCCTCATAAGGTGTACTATTGACTGACATTGATAAGCCTGGTTAATTTGGATGATCTCTGGTTTGTCAATGACTCTAATGGGCTAATTTCGACTTAATTGATATAACATTTGAGCAGTGTGACGATAATATGTTTTCTTTAAAGTTTCATTACATATCGACCCCCTTTCTAAGTTCCTGAGTTTCTGTTCGCATCCCTCACTGAGCTTAATTGAACCAAAGTTTGGTGTAAATTACCCATCGAGCATACCCTGACACATCTTGGCACAAAGTTTACCATCCCATTAAGGACTTCCTCTTCAAATTTGTCTTTGACCTCAGGAACACATTGTCCACTTGAGAGACCCACTTCGTCCCTTGGAAAAACACTTGCCCGGAACGGGGTTTTCTTTAGCTACTCGACGGAAATAATGTCACGTATTAGTACTAAGATTCCGTACCCCATACTCCCTATGCAATTCTTTATGCTATAGAGAAGAGACGGCCGCCCCCAAAGGTCGGGGTTCCAAGATGATAAATCTTAAATTAAACGCCCACCGAGGGTAGCTAAAAGCTAGCTTAAGAACGTGACCCTCTGTAGCTTTTTTGACAAAACAAAATGGACATTGTTGATATTTGGGGTATTTTACCCTGTGATCTCCTGCTCCACTTGCTTCTTCCTGTCCTCGACGTGAAATCAATAAAACCAGGGATGTTTGACATGATGTTCCGGATGCCCGTCGACGGCTTTAGATATTCTGTTCGACTATCTGCCCGGGAAGAGGACGCAATCAACAAATTCGTATATACAAAATTGAAATCAAATTGATTCTTTCCAAAAAAAAGGTGGCTCCGGCAAGATGTGGTCGACGTTAAAAAAAATCTATGGTTGTGGGGTCCAACTTCAACGACAGTCCCTTATCTAAAGATGGACAGAGGCACTAGGGGGAAATCCTCACGAATGCCACAATTTCCGCCAGCATAGGGAACATTTTGCGGTGTCGGTAATCGTTCTCCGGGGAACTTTGTCAAACCTCTGAATAAGTTGGTCCCCATCAAACTTTGTCTTGGGAGATCTTCTGATTTTCCCAGTTTTCTTGCCTGCCCCCTGTAGCGCCCTAGTGAGATTTTGGCTCAGAGGAGTTATGCTATTTTGTGCCCAGTACCGGCCCTCTTGAACGTCTCGGTCCTGATGTCGCCTTTCCAATTAATTTAATTGCCTGCCATTATTCTCGCTTTCATTCAATTAAATCTTTTTCAACTGTACCCACTGCCTTTTATACTTTTTGCCCTCTGAATTTTTGCCGCTCCCGTCGCGCGCTCAAATTGCTTTTGCGTTAGTAACTTCTTGGCACTTTATGTTTGATGCTCTTTCCCTTCACCGGAATATGCTGGGATTTTTCTTAAATCGATTCATTCTAGTGGCAAGAAATCGCGCCGGCCACCATCGGACGTTTTAACCATTGGAAGTCAGTTGATTAGTGACCCACCGGAAATGCTTTGAAAACGAATGGCTCTGAGTCTTTGAGAAAAGTGAGAAAAATTCATATCTCGCCTCAGCCGAATGGGATTAATGCTGCTTTTAGATATATGAGGCGAGAACTTGGGAATTACTCTGTGCAATTTTTCTGCTTCATTTCTTTACTTTATCTTATTACAGCTTAAAGGTTTCTAAACCTCTAAACCTCTTAATGACTGCCCCCGAATCACCTGGGATTCATTAGTCCATACTTGAAACGCTTGGATGTTGTGCACTATAAAAGAAAATAATGGTAATGGTAATGGTAATTAAAATTGTTCATTAAATATACATACTTCGTCCTAAAAAGATTGTATTTTTGCAATTTAGAGGCATTGTGTAAAAATACAGTCTATATGTATTGTATGTAGGTATGCATTTTATACTGTACAATAAAAACAAAAATATTATTGTAACGATTATAGAGTTAATTCGTTTTGTTTTTAAATTATAGACGTTGTATGTTTATCGTGCCAAAAATTACTAACTATTTTACATTTTAACGATATAGGGGCCGAAATTATCTACAAAATTTGAAATAAAAAAAATCGATACTTTAAATCTGATTGAGCAAGACATGAATAACAGCTAAATTGTCGTGCTTAACTATGCTTAAAATAATTTATAATTTCTTTATAATGTAAAAAATGTGTTGTCTATTTATACATTCGCCAACTCAACCTTTAACCAATAGTTTTCTGATTATTTAATTTATGGAGACGGTTTATTTAGACGGTTTTCTTTTAATAATAATACTTTTGAATTTCCTCACCGATTATTATTTTTATTCCTTGAATATTGATGAACTGTTAAATTTTAAAAATTTTTATTTCTTTGTCCGGTTAAATAACTTTATTTGAAGAGATTTACTTTAACATAATAAAGGTGAAAGAAGTTCTACTCCCTAGAACAAAAATTCCTGCTAAACATACAGAAAAAAAGTTAATTTAAATGTACAAATTAATTTTGACCATTATTTCAACGTTTACAGTGAATTCAACTGTTTTTGAGGTAATGTTTCTTTGTCATATTCGGAAAATGCAACTGCTACCATAAAGTCATGCAAAAATGAAAACAATTCACACTGCGATGACTCTGCCTTATGTCGAGGCATTAAATTGTGAAAATCAGGAAAAGGAAGTGAACTTTTTCTCCAAGTGAAAGGAAAAATAATGGGCATCGTCGCCACTCGCAAGTTTTGTTTTCCTTTCTGTTTGAAATTCAATTTTTTGGCTGCCAAGAGCAAGCAATCGTGCAGTACATTGGCCCTGCCGCATGGCGGCAACGAGGACTTAAAAACCCATTTAAACATCAGAGGAAGAACATTAAGGGCGCATTGAGTCCAAAAAGTGGAAGACAATAGACGAAAATGGCTTGGATCTGCTTCAAAGGCGGTTTTTTTTTCGATCCCTGTTAGGGTTTGGTGCCAAAAAGTAGAAATCCTGGACCCAGCATCCGTGGGGATTTCCTATCTTCAAAATTCTCTTTAAATTGATTTCGCAAGCTTCAGTGCTACACCTGCCCTTCAGATCCCCTGGTCGACCGCAACCGCACTCCAGCCACAGCTCCGGTGCGAGAATTGACTTAATCTGTGTCGTACAAGAGAGGCAGATTGGTTTCTTGTAATAAATTTCCCTCCCCCTCGCTGCCAGGGCCCGAGTTAAGCCTCGCCCGACCGTATCTGAAACTTTCCGAGTTAGTTAGGCCACAGATTCAATATCTCATTTGGAGAGGAATTCCCAGCGGCTAGATGGTGCCGGGGCAGGCATGCTAGAAAATTTCACACTTCCAATTTACGCGCCCTTCAGCGAAACCACTTGAGGTATCGGATAACATTACGGAAATCAAGGAATTGCCTGCCATGTGATACCCGATACACCCCGCTTGGGATGGGGATAGGTTCTGGTGTGAACACGGCGCTCCAAATACCGCGCGCTAGTTCCTAGATTCATGGTCCCGCCGAGATTTATTCTCATTAAAATAAATTGTCTTCAGCAGATATTCTGATTCGGCTGAAATCAGAATTCGCCTTGATAGAAAATTGGGTCTATGCAAAGTGCGATTAGTGGTAGTTACAAGTAATGATCCGGGCGGATATGTGTTCGAAATTAATGCCAGGGGATCAGAGCTGTAATCCCACATTAGGTTGGGTTTACCGACATGTGTTACGCTACATTTGAAGGTTGGAATGCGGTGAGCCGGTGACTTTAATTGTCTCGAGTGGATAACTTTCTGATTTTGGAGAAGCAATTAAGGGTACCGATTTTGGATAGGATTTTCTGTAAATTGAATGGAACGAGAAGTCGACTGCTCCTTTAGGAGTTAAAAGGGAATTGCTAAAACCAAGTCAACTTAATAAGGCTTTAAATTATTAAATAAACTAACTTTTATGATTATATTTTCGACTAAGATTTAATAAATTGAATATGCAAGGATAATTTGCTTATAATCTTATATGTGAGGTATTTTTGGATCTGATACAGTTTATTCGATATAACTATTATTTATTATTATTTATCTACTTATCTTATAGGCATAGTTGAATTGAATTTTATTAGTTTTAGTGATAAGGCACTCTGTGGATTCCTCATAAATTTCTTAACAACCCTAACCCTCCTGAAAATAGTTAGGCTTTAACCTTTCGACAGCAGAAAGTTCTTTAGGTACCTGTAAACCTCTTTGATCATATTTTCGCTATTGACAGCATAAAGTTTTCTTAAACAATCCTCCCCCTTCCTTGTTATGTTTTTGATAGAAAAAAAAAATCTTTATTTCTTAGCAACTTATTTGAACATTCGCAATTCATCGTTATTTTCGGTTTCTACACTATACACTATTGCAAATGTTAAAAGGATAAAATGTACTATATTGTCAATCTCATGGAAACCGATACTGACATCATAGACACAATGGATCTAGCGCGATGATAGATTTCTAGTCTTCAGAAAAGTTGTTTTAATCCCATTATGTTGTGGAGACCTCTTCTTTGTGTCGTCTTCCGAGTCAACAGGGTGACGACGGAACCTAGTAAAAGCAAATATCGTACTGAAATAACACAAAGACTTTACGAAAATTCGTCTTTAGATTTACGGAGTAATTGGAAAATCTTACTATATACATATGTGGTATGTATGGTATGTCTAATCGAGGGTTTGAAACAATTTAATAAAGACTTTTATGTGTCCAATTCCTATTTCATAACTACAGGAGAATGGCTTTCTTTCTGTGAAGTTATTTCCCACTGAAATGTGAAATATAAAAAGACTTTAATTAGTTAAAATTCAAAACAAAACAAAAATCAATTTGTTTCATTTATTCTGCGAAAGAAGCAATTAATTGAGTCGTCACTTCATTCATTAATTAACTTCCATTTTTTAATAATGATTGGCATTTCTTTCTAAATAACGACCTTTTGAATTTACTATATAGGTTTCTGTATACCATAGATATGAGCGCAATTAATCTACGGCTACATCATATCATAAATCGATCACAGAGAATGAGGCTACAATTCTCTAGAAAAAGTTTTTGTATTTATGGCAAAATGTGTAATATGCTCTAATAGGAATTGAAAGGTATAAGATACTTTGTTCTTTTATAAAATTTGAAATGTGAAAAAAAGTCTTAAATATTTATATCTTTTTAAATTCGGTTAATAATTATTGTAATTTTGCGATTTAAATACGTAGCTGTCGTATTTTGTTGGCTAAAGTTTCAGAGAATGCTCGTAAAAGAATAGCTTATTTAATTTCGATCTGATTTTCTTTTTTAAAGAGATATTTGTGTCTTATATTCCGGAATCTAACACCACAATAAATATCAACTTGTTTTATTCTTGATTTCTGACTGCAGAATACGCTTCGCAAATAAAAAAATATGATGGTTTAAGAATAATTTATTTCATGGTGCTTTTATTATATTGGATTATCGATTATTAATAATTCTACCTTTTTACTCTTTCCTTGAAAGAAATTCTTAAACTAGTTACCTATATAGTATTGGTGGATATACCTGTTTTGTTGGTAAAATCACAAATAGGAGGGTTTTATTTAATTTAAATTCATCTAATATTCCCTCAGTATATCATTTAAGAATTCAATGTAATTTTCAAAAGTGAAAAAAATTTAATTTCTTTCGGCTTTTTTATTTCGATCCTGTGCAGAGCAAGCAATGAAATCAATTAGCGTTCTCGCTAGGGACCAATGGGGCCCAATTACTTTAACGAAATTAATTGACTCGCGGAGCCGCTAAATTGTTAATTAAAATTTTATTTTCGCCCCCAATTAATAACTGAATTCCCCACATATTTTGTATTAAATGCTACCAAAGTGCCATTGCACTTACCCTCACCCTAACCGACGTGCCCGGAAGTGGGAATTGGCTCGACATGAGTTTCGAACTTTCGTGAAATTGCTTGTCTTTCCTGTGGGGGCGAAAGGACCTCGTAAACAATGGGGGAAAATGGGGTGAGATCATAATATAAAAGCCAACTTAAAGAGGGGTCGCCGGTCTCAGGACCTGAGGTTAAATGTAGTATAACTGCCATTGTTTTCCACCTTGCTAAAGTACCTGGCCGACCTTATCGAGGACGTTATCTTAGGCCATTTCCATTGCTTTCACCAACCTCGGTCACGGACCTGTGCGATGACGGTGATTATAATTTTCTTTGTGAAGTGGCTCGCATGTCATACAGGTGCTTTGCCGGAAATGTCAATCAGATATATAGTCCGGTACTGCACTTGTAGGCAGTGTAAGATACGCCCATCTTAAACTTAATAACTAGACGGCGATGCCTTGAATGCCCTTTAATTAGGGCCGACTTTAAAGGTAACTACTCGTAAAAGTTGACACCCAAAGTGTTCTATTCTGAGATTGGGGCTGTTAACTATTTTTGTATTTTTAACAGACATTACGAGAAGAAAATCGAGTTTTTTTTAATGTACTTTCAAAGCGACAAAGTTTTATATCGGGGTCAATCCATGGAAGATGACTATAACCAATAAAATATAAACTGGTATAATTCACTTTACTTCAAGACTTCAAGTATTATTTATAGCTCATATACGAATATTAAATAATAAGATTCTTATTTTTTGTATTTTATCAGTCAACTATTGATTTCTTACTCTAACCACATAGGTTTCATTTTATTCGGGTAATCACGCTGACTTCAAACATCAAATAAAAATCTTAGTATGTAAAAGTTAGAAGTGAAAAATAATAAATGCTCTATTACTTAATAGTAAAAATATGCAATCAGAAATGTAATTTCATTTTCTTTCATTTATGCTGTTTAAGGCCTTTTTAAATCGGATACACTTCATTTTAATTTTAATTTGTCTTTTTAGTATTTGTTAGCATTAAAAGGTTGCCATTTAGGACATGATATATATTGTTTTTGAAACCTAGCAGTAGATTTGAATAAGTTACAATAACTATTAATTTTGTGACTGTTGTTTGGGGATTATGGGTCCAAATATTTGAATTTGAGATGATAAAATGATCAAATGGATAGAAGAAAAATTGTTTAATATATTTTTATAATGATTTTTATATATATTATTGCTAGGTACCGGTATTTATAAGGTTATATACACGTTTTTGTATTTAAATGTATTTTATCATAGAAATAACTTCTACATATTTCAAAGACTCTCTGGTTGAAAAGGTAATTAAACCGCATTAATTCAAATTCTCATTATAATCGAGCTCCCATCGTCGCCACCACGCCATATAGCACTAAATGATGATTTATTGATAGCCCTTCATCGAACTGTTTAATCGAAAAGTGCCTGGCACTAGACCACCCCAACTTCTTCTATTCTTGGGCCCTCTTTTGGGGAAAGGCTCGACGTTCTGTGATTATTGTATCTCTTTATCCACAAGTCTATCGTTGGGCTTTCTGAGCTAGATGTAAACGTGTAGCAGCGAAAGTTTGCTAAGGGTGCCCCGAGATAAGAAGGATGGAAGCGTGTAGAGGTTCGATTCCCGACCATCAATCCGCTTGGATTGGAAGCGAATCGAAAGAAGCAGTGAAGAATTCATTTGTATTTCCATCTTAATTGGGTCATACAAAGCACAGCTGTATGTAATTCAGTCCGGAATGGGTGAGGCTAAGAAACGAAGGGAATCATCGATTTTCTGATATGGTACTTTTGTGCCCGCCTATAGCGATATCCCAGAAAGGTATAACAGAAGTTTTGCTAAATTTGTAAACAGCGTCTGCGGTGTCTGCAGTTCATTGAAGTGGTGAACTAGCTGTGGGGCTTGAAACTGCTCCTTTCTTTAGCTTGCCTCGACTTTGGCACAAGGAGGAGTAGCCTCCGGCGAGATGGATTTTGGGTCAAGATATTCCTTAAAGTGAAAGTTTATGGAGTTTATTTTAAATTTTCTAAATAGGTTTCCTGCACGACTAGCGTGTTGTTTACAAGTTACAGAAAATTTTCCAAGAAATTTCGAGAGCTCCAAATATTCAATAGCTATGAATTAAATTGCCATTAATGTTGCTAGAGCTATTTCAGGTATGTGTATTTTTCCATTAGAACCCTTTAATTCTTATCTCAAATATGAAACGGAAAGCTTTTTCTCCTTTCGAATCTAAAATCGAAAATTATCTATAATATCACGTTTTTGAAATAGTCTAGTTTTTAAAGTGGCTAATATAAAAATTTGGAGATACGAGTATTACATAAAAAGTAGAAGGGTATGAATATCAGGATAGATACACGATTGTGAAATACCGGTCTACAAATTTTATTCACTAATCATATTTTAAATCAAACTATACATATAGGTTACAAGTTTTCAATTGAATTTCATTTTGAGTTTTATTTTGATGCTCCAAGGTTTTTGAGCAAATATTTGTTTACCCTAGCTTTTCTTTAAAACGTTATGTAATTCTCAATATATCTACGGTAGACAGAATATATATTATACATGTATAATTTGTACCGAGGGAAATATGTCGTTGATTTGGATAATCTCCAGATTTTGGAATGTTAAAAGATGTCCATATATAATTCCACTATTTTCAATTGAATATTTTTTAATTCACAAGCTGATTCAGCTGAGCAGAATAGAACGGATAGGAATAAAAATATAATCTTATAATAATAAATAATTAATTTTACCTCTTTCTTTTATGAGCTTTATTTTTAATTTATATTAGTCCTTTTAAGGTTCAGTAACTAATATACAATTTCCTAATTTTTCCTTACAACTATTTTTTTAATTATAAAGCAACATACATACATATGAATAAGGTTAAATGCTTCAATTCAACTCCTCTCCTCTCACATATGAGAGAAAATTTCTGAAAAGGATATGAGACCATATTCTTCTAAACGATTTAACTGGCGAAATTATTAAAATGATATGTTAAAATAGACTCAAACTGCTTTAAAAGAAAATAGACAACGTAATTATACAAATTGTTTTAGTGGGCTTTAAATTGGGTGAAGTTGTCTAGTCTATTCCTTAAAATGAAATGTCTTATAGACTTCTCAAATGGAAGGCACTTAAAATTGAAAGAATTTTATGTACCAGAGTAAAGTGTTTAACTAAAGAAATTTATAATATCTCTTTTTCTTTTCTATTTTTGATTAAATTTTTCCAAAAAATCATATTCGTCTTTATCTACATAGAGAGAATCTTTTAAAAAAAATTTAAGTGGATCTTTCAATTCTAAACTTCTCCACTTTTAAAAGGCAAGAAAAACAAAAATGTGAAAGCCAAAAAAAAAAATATATTTTGTTCGAATCAGAACCCTTCTTTTCCCATCAAAGTGCTTTTTCACTGAAGCATTTGCATATGAGGAACGAAAAAAAAATTTTATATCAATAGCCCGGAGCTGCATAGCATGACCCTTGAGCCAGCGAATTTATGACTAAAGGACGTTCCAAATTGGATCAAAATTGCATTTTTCGTCTGCCAAAAAGGCAAGTGCACTTAATTTTCCTCTTTTTCCCTCATTCCACTCCCCTGGAGTCATTTGCATTGCAACAAGTCCTTAGGCCCACGCATATGCAGCATCCCTCGCTTTATTCAACCACCTTCGGGGAGCATTCCGGGGAATCTTAAGAGAAATCAGTTTATCCTGGTGATAGCTGTTGAAGCCCAAATACTTCTAGGGATGCCACAAAAAGCAGATTCTCTGGAAGCTCGAATAACAGATGTCTATGCAGATGAAAGAGTCTCGATGGGTATAATCGAATTTTCTAGTTGAAATAAATGTTGACAGGGAAAAAATCTGGAGAGAGGAGCGAAGGAGATTTTGCCAAAAAAAAATAAAATAAAATTGGAGCAGTGAAGGAACCGCTTGGTTCAGAGGAATGGATATGGATAGGATGCGGGGGTGGGAGTCAGACTTTTCCCTTTATTCGTGTGGTTCCCGTGTGGTTTGCACAGATTGAATCCGCAAGCACAAATATTTTTCCTATGAAAAAGATCCACTTGGGCATCGGGAGCACCAGAGAATAAAATTGGAAATATCTGCATGATTCTTTCTGGATGCCCAACATCTCTCTGTCTGCTCCTGCTCCTTCGTTTTTATTGCCACCCGCAGTGATTTTTAAACAATGATGGGATAAGTCTCACATTTCTGGAAGAACACTGATCCAAATATGTGTATGAGGATGCGGTGCATTTAATTTCAATAAATACCGCATGCGGTCTTCGTGTTTTTAATATTTTACCATAATTGCACGATTCACGGGGGAGTGCGCCCAGAACTTGTAATGAAATCTGTCTCAGAATGCCCCACAATGAGCTGAGTGCATTACGTTGAGCGGCAGAAGAACTCCAAGAACTCCTTGCGATGGAAACGTGTAGTAATGAGTTTTTTCACAACTCTTATGCGCTTCCTTCTTTCTCCTTTTTCTTTCTTTAATTTTAAAAGCACAGAAATTGAGCAGGATTGGTGTACATTTGCATATTATTCTAGCTAAATATAATGAACGCTGTTACAGATGTAGGGCAAGCACTTAATAGACTACCTCACTACTCAAAATTCCCTCAATTTAAAAAAATTTTTATTTAGATAAGAAGTTCAAGGTTAAAACGGACAACAACAAGGGCTGGATTTGTGTTTAGGTTAAGTAGGCCGGAATGTTGAGCAGAAAAGTATTGAGGAAAATTCTTTTTAAAACTTGCATCGCACTATAGGTTGAATTTGAAAATGAATAAAATGCACACAACGAACAGACATTGATGTTACAAATTGTAAGACTTCTATTAAATATTTTATTCTTTAATATTTCTTTGCTTTTCTATTAGACATTTTTCTACATGTACATTTACAATTTTATATTATATTTTATGTTATGTTATATTTTATTTATCGATTCATATTTTTGGGTTTCTTCTGTATTATTAAGGTTCGCTTTGAATTCTTCTAATTTAAGAATTTAAGTTAAGATCTTAATCTGTGAAAGGGCACCTATCACGGTTTTGAGGAAGAATGCATAAGTTTGGAAACTGCAAATAAAAGCAAGTTGAAAATTGTAATCTTGGACCTTTTCAAACTTGAGCAAATCTTAATCGATATATTTTAACTCAGTAGGTTAAATAGACATCTCAAATTTAATTCAAATTTGAAAATGTCTGACGATTCAGGAACAGAAAAAATTAATGAAGCACAAGAAGAACATGATAATGAGCCTGCATCATATGATTCTTCTTCAGAGGATGCAGGAACTGAAGAGAATTTAAATAAAGAGCAAGACGACAAAGAAAAGTCTGATAAATCTGATGAAGAATTTCCTGATGAAACTAAAATCCAAGTTGAGGAGACAAAAGAAAAAGATGAAGATGATAAAAAAGACGGTGACGAAGATGAAAAGGATGATGATGATCAAAATATAGTTCCTCCTCAAGAGGTTGTAACCGAAAAAGTTGTGGAAGTAGAAGATACCCAAATTTTTCAATTTGAAGAGGAGGAAGAAATCAGAATAAAGCGAATATTTAGCAGCTCTTATGTCTCGTCTATTTACGAGAATAGTCCTAAAAAGTGTGCATCAATTCGTAGCTTATATCCTCCGCGTTCTTGGCCTTCTTCAGCGAAACTTTCAGTAGATTCTGATGTATATCCAAAAGAATCTGAATATAATTTAGAAGTTGCATCACTTAAACTTATCAACACGATGTCAACTGTTGGAAAAGAAGAATCAAAATTTAATCTTCATGAAGTATTAAGTCCCTCAACAGAGGAGGCCAATGATATGATAGAGAAACCAGAAGTCGAAGTAAAAAGTATAGTTACTACCAAGCCAGATACTTTTGAAAATGTTGAAGAAGAATTTGAGGAAAACAAAATAATAGATATACCTTTTCTTAAAGAAGTATTAAAACTGCCAATAGACCCAGAAGCTGTTAAGAAGATATGTTTTTCGGAAACACTATTAATAAGCTATGAATTTTATAACAAAGATGATAAAGAAGCGAACTGTGACTGTACGCCGCTCTTTAATAAATCGAACCTTTTTAATTCTAGAGGGGTACAAGAAATGGGAGGATTGAGCTTAAATATTGAAAGCAACGATTGTTTTCTTACAACATTCTGCACAAGTCAATTTTCTTGCCTTGGATCTGCAGGTGCTAGCCGACTTCTCTCTGTTGTCGACTATGAATTTGGACTGATAGAAGAAAAAAAGACCGAATGGCACTGTATGCACGATAAAAAAATTGTAAGACACGGTTACTTTGCTCATTGATGAGAAAAAGTTCGAAAACTAAGCTATCTTAATTTTTTCTTTATTTCCAGGAAAAATCTCTTCATGTAGCAAAAGACGGTAAGAATTTTGTGGCATTTCGTACAAACTCTGAAGATGAAAGAATTGAACGCCACAGAGGTGATATTTGTCTAAAAGCTACTGGGGATTTAGTTTTAGATGGAGGATTATTTGCTCTAATGCGGTATTTGATAATATCTGATTTTTGCGGAGAATTTGAGACATGGTCTATACATATAACTGGTATAGTGAATAACTAAACTCTTTAAATTGTTTCTTTTTATTTATTTAAAATATTTTTTTGGCAGGCGATATATGTCGCTGTAAATTCATAGTTGGAATAAAGAGGACACTTTATATAAATAACATTCCCTATTTGGTGAAACAAATTAAGAAAGAATTTTATCGCGATCGTAGATATCCTGATATATCTAAATCATACTTTCTGCCTTCTGGCCATTTAGTACGTCATAAGTGGAGAGGTTGTAGGTACTTTATTCATATAAATCCTATTAGTCATATTCCACCGCAAAAACATAACATTGAATATTCTTGGAAAGACGATATTATGCTCATGTCAAAATATTTGGATGAAAAACAAAAACGGCATTCTGAAATTGTAACTTATATGGGGGACCATCCTGAAATCAAAAGCATTTTACAAGATTATATGCTCTGTCTATTGCAATTGAAGCCTGATCACGTTTTAGATTTTACCATAGATTACTTCATTAACCTATTTAGGGAGTAGTTTCGACTTTACAGTGCATTAGCATTTAAAGAAACCATCTAAATAAAAAAAACTATGCAATCTAAAACCATTTATTTCTACTAATAAGTTTCTTTTACTATAAATATTTGGTCGTTCCAATATTCGTACTTTTTTGTGTTATTGAATGGAGTTTCATTATTTTTTAGGATCGATTATATGTAAATTTATAATATGATTACCAAATGTATATAAATATTTTTAAAACCATTTTAAAACTAGATATGTAACGAAAAACATTTATTTATGTTCTGCAGTTTATTTTTTGTAAATTATGAAAATGAAAATGAATTTAGATTTCAACTCAGTAAGTCGAAATTGATTTGAAAATTGGTTGAAAATGGACATCTTAATTTGAGTGTACTTAGTTCCCTATGCAGTGAAATAACACGTCTTGTTGTGAAAGTTGTATGTTGTATATTTCAGTAAAGTAAAGATATGTTTTTAAAATATATTTGTCTTGTTATTGTTATACGTGCTCTTACCGGAATGCCCATTCCTGAAAGGTTGTCTGTTTTTCCATTAGTTTAACTCATTCTCAGGAGGTGAACTCACCTTTCGAAGACAAAAGGAGGGAAATATCCCACAACCCTTCCAAGGAACTGGCCAGCACCATTTACACTATCTGGAGCACGTAGCAGGATGTATGATGACCAGAGAATGTTGTTGCCCCAATGTCCCAAATAACTTTCAGAATTGACCATTAAGGTCGGCTAGTCTAGTAGTAAATAGACTGTGCATTCTCCCAACTATTTCTTCTTGGTCAGCCGCACTGGATCTGTTATGCAATCAAATTTACTTAAGCGCCAGAGACAAGAAGTACAGCGATCCTTGGGAGGAAGAAAAGACAGAGGAAACCTCTGGTGACCGCAAGGACCTTTGTCATCCGCCTGACATTAGTGAAAACGTTTCCGGAAAGTCTTATCCATAAATCTATCCAACCGTCATCCGCCCGGTGGCTGAGACTTGGGCTGGCTGCCTTTTCCTCCCATGGGAGTACAAGAAATAATTCTCGGAATGACTCTACAACTAGAAAAACCTGTTAAACAGCAAAAGGATATTTTTTTATTCAAACCGAAGGAGCATAGCTCATAAATTAAACTTTGCGACGACAAAATGGAGAATCCCCGGCATTCACAGAAGGAATGGCCTCGGAAAAAGCGGATACTAAATGCGGCGAGAAGGACCCGGGGGCCTTAAGTTCAGGCGCCTTCGCCCATAAACCAGGACAATTCAGAATAATTCGTTAAAGTGATTTATTATTTCATTTGCCCGCCATTGTCTAAGGAAACTTTGGTGCCAAGTCCGTTGTGCGCGCCTTACGTGGGGGGATAAATCCCGGCGCTGCTGAAGTCAGGGACTATCAGAATCAGATTCAGGAAGTCATAAAAACAGGAGGAAATGAGAAAGTGAAGTTAAGGAGCCACCGGGAGCTCGTTACGGAATTTTCCAGCTTTTTAAGTTTCTCAGGGAAATAAGGCAGGTTGATTTACATAAGTGAACTCGGAGCTCCACTTCCTGCAGGACTTCATACACAAAGACGGCAATGACTATACAGCGTCGCCGCTGTGAGTGAACGTCTACTCTTAATTGATTTACTTCTATCAGGTTGGGATGGCATAGTCTGTAAGACGGAATTGTAGCCTGGAGGACTTAACCTTTTGAGATTATCTGCTTTAGCCCTAGCACTTCCGCGTGCGCAAATCCCCAAGGTGTGTCTGTTGCTTACAGACAGCACCCGATCCTACAGGGAAAATCACATCCAACGGTTCAATGAATTCTCCAGAGCCCCATCAGAACTCCCCCTTCTGCAGACTTTAAATATGCGAACTTTCGTCCTTGAGTTCCATTGTTCAGAAACTACTCGAGCGTGAAAGGACGGACGACACCCGTCTTATCTGTCGCTCCCGTAACCCTTGCAGGCTGCCACATGTGTGTTAATCATTCATGTGGGACCGAGGGGCCGTTCTTCCCTCCGAAAAGAGCATCTCTCGCATCGGCAGGGCTGGGGACAACTTGTCTAGTTAATCTGCAGTAACAAATGCGAAATATACGTCTCAGACTAATCCCCGTTTAATATACGCTCATCCCTCGCAACAAGAAAGTTTTTTTTGCCAGTGCTACTCCTCTGAAGCAGCAAGATAAATTGACGTCATCTGTCTCTTTGAAGGCCTGGCAAATTGGAATTATTACTGGGGATGTCTCGGTTTCGGGGGGGGATGGCCCCCTAGACCCTAAATATTTTCGCATTCGGAACCTCCAAGTGGCACTCACTAATTCCGTCACCAGTTGGATATCGCCCTCTTTACATACTGTCCAGTTTTTCTTTTTTTCATCCTCCAACCGGATTATGGGCTCTGGTTTCTCCCGCGTCCAGACCATTGGTAACATTGGCACAGGGATTATTACATAATCGTCTTTCGAAAAGGAGATCAATAAAATTTTGATGTTTTTCTTTCAAAGGGCTTAATTTGAGATGGGATTGTACGGGTCAAAAGCATTGTTCATCTGCCAACAACTAAGCATAGGCAGGATTAGTCTGGTTCAGAAGAAAACAGAAATATAAATTTTTCCTTCTTGTTACTCACAAACATATCTGTTTCCTTGATAAATATATCCTTTAAATATGTTCTATTAAAGCATTTTGTCAGAAATAATGCGACTAGCCTAGTTTTTTAGAAGCGGAAAGAGACTGAATGTTGACTTTTAGATGGAAAACAGCCAGAAGTTTTTATTAGCACTGACGAACATTTTTCAAATATTAGACTTAACAAGAAACTAAGTACAAATCGACGGAAAACCGATGGAATTATTTTAAATTTTGGTCTTATCAAGAAACTATTAAGAAACAGAAATAAGACGAAAAAGTGATATACCATATATGCAGAAATTGCCACTGCAGTGGCACTATGCCCCACAACACTGAGGAGACCGGCTAGTGTTTCATCTTATCTGCCTTCGAAAAAGAGTACGAGTAGTACGAGTACCTTAACAAATTTGTAAAAGTGCCCCCCATATTGAGGGGTAACCCCTTGACAGATAAATCTGTAACGTAACAATATTTCGCGTTCGTGGATTTAGTAAATTTGTCCAATTGATTTTCTTCTGATTTTCGAATGAATGAATGTCTTGTTTACTGATACAGTCTACTATGCGATCGTTTTCGGATTGCCCTTTAAAACTTTCAATTTTATTATTATATTTTTAAAATTTTATTTTAGAGAGAGATTTTAACTTTTGGGACTTTATATTCGATTCGAATAAAACAATTTATTTGAATACGATAATTCTGAATTGGTTAAAATTGTCAATTAGGAAATGTCTAAGTTCAATTTGTAAGAATATTTACATTACATTTATAAAGTATTACTTTATTAGTATTAAATTTTTGGCAATTTATTCGAAAACATGAGTTGTTCTCCATGTATCTGCAATAAAGTGTGTCCGTAGTGACCTATTTTAAAAATAGTTTACATAAATGTTTCATCTACTCTACGGAATTATGTAACTTGTCTTAGAATTCCTTTTCTCATTTGCACAAAAAAAAAAAAAGTTTTTTTTTTTCAAATAAATTGGAACATCACTCCGTTTTTGGTGCTGTGCAATTTCGTATTTGTTGAAGCGAATTTGGCTCTAGTGCCCTAATATGAGAAAAAAAGGGAATATCACAAAGCTCCCTAGTATGCTACATATGCTCTGTTTAAAAAAATTTACATAATTTTAATTCCAAGCGAGTACCTCTTATGGTTTTATTCTGGTGGAAAACGTACTCAAACCTCAAACCGTATCGATTCAATCTTATTAATTTGAGTAAAAAGAACCTTGTCGAATTCATGGTCCAAAATGGAATTAGGGATAGGGGCGGTTGTACGAGCAACTAATTTCCCATATATATGGAAATGGATTCAATCACTCCAGAACCTTTTTTTACGTCAAGTTCTTCCCTACTCATTCACATAAGTAATTAGGGTGTAGCGCACGAAACTGAATCGAGGTATAACGAATTACCGAATTATACAAAATTATGCCTAGTTAGCTATCTAGACCCTAAGAACTATTACTTGTCATCGCCAGAGTTTCGTATTTAGTGCGAATGGATTTCATTCACTTGATACACTTACCCCATCTTGGAGGGTTCACCAGATCCCCAGAGCGACGAGTTTTATGTTTCCTGAATTATTTGGATTATTTGTTCGGGAAAGTAATAAATTTTGCTGAATGTTTTTCCATAGCCGGAACAATTTATGAGCTTCATTCTTCTATCCAATACAGAGGCATATTCGGTAGACCGGAGAAGAATAAAGGGCGAAAATCGAATTGTAAATTAATTAAGGAAAAAATCGATCGTTTTCGATGGGGACTATAATTACGAGACGATCATGTCTAATTGGTTTCTGGCAATTCGAGCCCACGGGGCAGTTGTTTTAAACTTAAAATTCTATCAGAGACAATAGACAAAAGTGCAAGGTACTACTGCTGCTGTGAATTTTACAATAAATTATATTTTGGGTATTCTACAAAAGGCTATTATTCTTCAGTTGCCTGTCGGGTAAATTTCAGTACAAAATTTTCAAATGGGTCGTTGGCCCTTCAGCATCGATATATTAGGGTAATTCATTTTGCAACTCCGCAATAGGTTCGTACATTGCGTCCAATGGTTAGTCGTGGTGCAGTCATACAAAATCGAAGAATTGGCGATCATTGGCATTCAATTCTAATGGTATCAAATATTATATCGATGCACCACTGGCTAACAGCCGAACAAACTGAACAACTGACATGAAAGCATTGAACCGGGACGTTCGGGTAAGATAATGTGGTTATCTTAATGGCCAGCGCACTGAAAAGTTCATTTCATGTAGTTAATGTTTGCCACTCAGTAAATGTTGCCCGTGTGCGGTGAGTGCTGTGGGTTCTGTGGGTGCTGCGGGGGTGCTTTGGGTGCAGCAATACCAATTTTACGACGAACAGCGTAAACCCTTTGCTGAATGCCACAGCCGCCTACATTTGTTTGACTAAAAGGCGAGATAGAAGCAAGTATTGACGGCAAACTTTATTATATTGAATTACAGGGTTCTCCGCATATGTGTAGCTCACAACTAATGGAAATTGACCGAATTGACCATTTTGAACTCGCAATCATTGAAAAGTATGTCAGTGGAAATTTTCATTCAGTTCGTATACCAATGGCTATAGGCATTTCATTGCATTTCCGTTTAATTTATGGAATTACGTAAATTACATTTCGGCTCACCATTTTACAAGATGAAGATGGGTTTTGTTAGAAGCCATAAAACACGCAAGCCGACCACAAACGGATATGATATATTTAGTAGAAGATCGATCGATAAGGGCTCATAGTTTTAATAGTGTTATTAGTCTTAGTTTGTGATAAAGTTACATTTTCAAAATCGATGACTGCGATACCTCTAAAACTATTCTCTCAATTTCGATATCTATATAAATTATGGTGTAAATTAATGTTTACTGCGACTGTTTTCAAGCGGATATGCATGAAATTTGTAATACAAAAAATAGTCAATAAGAAGTAAAAGTAGATTTTGCAATTTCAGTGCATATACATACAACATATATACGTACATTGGATCCAATTTAGTTATATGGAAAGGTTTTTAGTGCATTCGTTTACTGTCCATGGACAGTTAAAATTTGGGAGAAGTGCTTCAAATTGCCATGATATTTATCCAACCGAGCTCAAAATTTTGAATAAATTTTTGGATTAAGTTCAACCAAAGTGTAAAAAAACACAATTATATATTTATTTATTCAACTTTTCATTCTCTTTGAGGGTATATTCGCTGCATCTGTAAATGTGTCTCTCTGCCTTTAGAACTTTCTTTCGTTCGTCACAAATTTTGTAAAAATGCATCGCTTTTAATTTGCCTTTGTGCAGCAAGATCATCTTAATGTGAACATGGTATCTATAGAAAAAGTAGTTTTCAAGGTAGCAAACTTTTAAGTTTTAAGATAGCTTGATTTTCATAAAAATAAGTTAAAATTTGTCGTCAAAATGAGCTCAGTTGAATGATTTATTTTATTCTTTGCCTCCATTCACTATTAGAAAGTTGCTATTCATATTTATTTGAAAATGTTAACTTTTTTAATTTATTGTATATTTTCTTTATATATAGACATACCCTTTGATACCTTTTCATTGATGTAAATTAAGTAGGTCATGTTCTTTATCAAAGTTTCACAGAGTGCAATCAATTAGGAGCAATTATTGCTCGAAAAAGCAAATTTTGGGAAGTCTCCCTTTCAATTATCTGCATCTAAAGGCAGAGGCACCCGAAGCGGAGGTATTTTTCAACCACGACTCGTTTGCATCATGAAATTCCCATGCAGTAGATCACTCCACCCAAAGGGCTGCAGTTCACGTCAGTCGACTTCGTTGGTACAAAGGTTGCACGGTCTAATGAAATTCAAAATAGAAATATATGAGAGTTGCTGTGAAAAGCGGAAAGGAAATAACGTCGTCGTTTTGACCCTCCATCTGTAGGGGGGGCCCCAACACGTCCCAAAAGGAGTCGTCTATCGTCAGAGTCACTTTGTTCTAATGACCTCGTAAGGTAGTTCCTCGCGAATCGGAACTCCTCAGAGATCTTTCTAACTTGTCCTTCACGTTTCACTCCTTCATCTTTCTCATCTTTTTCATTCAGCTAGAGCCATCTAGAGCTAACGTATCTTGTCCGCATGCCGCCCTATCCCTTAAAAAATCAAAGTCCGCGTTATTTTGTAAATTGTTAGCATTCAAGCATCATCCTGAGTGGGTCCTAAGGGTAAATGCGCGACAGGAGCTTTGTTCCTGCCGTATCCTGGTGATGGCTTTGAGATTCCTAGGATTTTAATGAAGTCACGATTTAGCAACATCAGAACGAACCCAACAAAACTCGGGGGTGCTCTATCGAGTGAATTTGCGCTTCCGGACGGACGAGGGCTACATTGGGAATAGTCTGCCAATCCCATTCTGTGGGGTGTTGAAAAATGGGAAAGTAAGTAAAAATAAACAAGTGTTTCTAAAAGATCTAGCGCACAACAATACAGCCTTGTTCAAAAGTATTAGGCACCCTCGATATTAATTGATATACGAAGTAGGAATGGATACCAGGAAAATTTAACATGTCAGGTGTTCAAACCCAACTGTTGCCAGTTTAATGATGGTGTTTCCCGGTCGTAAAATCCTAATAACTATAAAAACGAGGATGGTTTTCAAATTTTCGCTTATTTGTGATTTCGAGTTGCATGCGATAAGGTGCAATTTAGAAACGGTTTCAAGTGATTTTAAAAATTGGTTTTAAGTTTTTAATAAGGAATTGTTAAAGGTGATAAAATGCCAAAAATTAAAGAAGTCTGCCAGTCTTTAAGGGCAGAAATTGTTATTTTGGACGCAAAAGGTGTTAGTCAAACAGCTATTGCAAAAAAACTAAAGTCCTCACGTTGTGCTGTCCAAACAACACTCAAAAGGTATAAGGAGACTAAGTCCTTCGAAAATAAACCCAGAAGCGGATGAAAGCGTGCCACCACATCAAGGCAGGATCATCTTTTAACATTGAGGTCTCTTCGGAACCGCAGGAAAACATCGAAAGATCTCGCTGCAGATCTTTAGGAAGAAGCGGGAGTTAGTTGTTCTGCGGTAACAGTTAGAAGACGACTTATAGGCGCAGGACTACCTGGTCGCAAGGCAAGAAAAAAGCCATGGCTCTCTGAGCAAAACAAGCAAAAAAGGCTTCAGTGGGCGAAAAAATATAAAAATTGGAAAGCCGAGGACTGGGCAAAAGTCGTATGGTCGGACGAAACAAATATTGAGGTAAATATGCCAACTGTTCTTCTGCACTTTAAAAAAGAAATAAATTACTCTGAGGCTTTTAGTTCAGAAAAAAAAAAATTTTAAATTTTTGAATATTTTTTCGTTTCAATACATATTTTCGGCCAACCTGGGGCACAGGTCGTGCGACGGAGGAAGGGGGAAGCTATTCTCCCGGAATGTCTCGTTCCTACAGTGAAACATGGTGGCAGAAGTATTATGATTTGGGCCTGTATGGCCACATCAGGAGTCGGAAAGGCATTTGTGTGTGAAGGAAGGATGAATTCCGAAAAATATACAGCCATGCTGGAATAAATTTTGGAGCCATCCATAGCACACATTTTTGGAGGAGTACCTGAAAATTATACCTTCCAGTAAGATAATGCTCCTTGCCACACAGCAAAGAAAAATCAGGAGTGGTTGTGGAACAACAATATCCAATTCATTGATTGGCCTTCACAGTCACCAGATTTATCCCCCATTGAGCATCTTTGGCCCATATTAAAAGCAAGAGTCCGCCAACGTAACTGCACTTCACTTTCGTCCCTGCGCCAAGCTGTGTTCGAGGAATGGGGAAAAATATCTCCATATATTTGTGCCACTCTGGTTAACAGTATGCCGAAAAGGATTGTAGCGGTGATAAAAGCAAACGGGGGAAGCACAAAATATTAATAAAAGTAATAAATGATAATGCTTTTTTAGAAAATATGTGCATTTTTAATTAAACATATCTTAAGCGGCTTGTTCTGAAGAAAACTAGGGGTGCCTAATACTTTTGAACAAGGCTGTAGACAACCCCTGGGGATGTAGGATGCTCTCAAGTAAGATGTGTTCTAGTCAGCGCCACGCGCCGTATTTTTGTACCGTTCTTCGGAGCTATCTGGGGAATATATTCCCGAAAAGTCCTCGGTCTGAGGTGCTCCGAGTGTGAGCTCCTTGAAAACATTCTCAAGATGTGCTTCTCTGACTCTTATTTTGGGAAAAGAGTTGTAAGTGATTCCGTGACACATTTCACTGAGCAAATTGGGTGTCAAACGGAGGGGTGACGTAGATTAGCTGCATGACTGCCACGGGGATGTGCCTCGCCTGCACAGCATCCCCGGCAAATATCAAAGGCGTCTGCCGACGACGACGATGACGACGATGGCGACGCTTGCTCTTAGCTGATTGACAGCAGGCAATGTGTCCCCGTCGTGCTTTTAGGGCGAATATCGGAGGCCCTTGGCAAGATGGGAATTAAATGATGTGGTTTTGGTTGATTTCAGACATTTTCGACAAAAATTAACTTCATGTCATGTAGTTTAGCCCTAAGCGCCATCACATTTCACGTAGGGTCTTTACTCTCATGCAACGACACCGAAGCATGCGGCCTGTGGCAGGAATACCCATGGGAGTTCACTTACTTAGGTAAATTTAAGTATTTCTATGCCCACATTTACTTGATGGAAAATATCCTTTCAAACTAACATTAGAGTCTCTTACAAACAGAGCTGTACAATAATTCACTGTGCTTGGCTTATATTTACATATATATATATAACTCAGTCTTGCTTATATTGCAAATTAGAAGTATTAAAGTACTTAAAAGAAAAGAATAATTACCAGAACCAGGAATGGTAATTTACCATTATGGTAATAACAGAAGCATTACTTAGAATTACTCGGTATTACGCTGTTGGAAATTTGGATTATTTTTGAACTAATAAATATTGCAGCATTTTTAAAATTTAAGTGTTATTTAGAAAATTTTTTAATTTCCATTATTTCGTCTTTTAAAGTAGATAGTATAACAGATTTCATCACTATGTATTAGTGCTAATTAAAAGCTAAACTTAGAGGTATACCTTGTTTAGATTTTAAACTTACTGTTTGAGAAGCAAATTACTTTAAACTTTTATTTATAAATCGAAAGAAACTACGAAAGATTTAATTTTAATTTAAAATTTCTTAGAAAGAGAAATATGGTTTAAATATTAAACTATTGACGATCAAAAAATTCTTGAAGAACAAATGCAAGCCTTTCGGTACGATGTCTTTGCGACCAGAAGGTTTTGCATTCTCCATCTAACCCAGAAAATTCTTGTAGCATATAGCTGTAGTCTAAGAAGAAATTTTCTTAAATTCTAATAAAACTATTTAATTTCTAATAGTTTTGAAAACTAGGCAGTTTTTAATACTATTAGTATGTAGCATAACATAGAAAAAATATTCTCTAGCATTTTTGATGATTTTAAGTTGCCCAAATTTTATTAATAAGCTTTAAGGCGGTTTAAATACTTAAACATCCTTAAAACTTATAAATTTGCTATGTATATTTAGGGTAAATTAAACAGTAGAAAAATTTTAAATGAAGTTTTTAACCATTTAAGTTTAGAGTCCAATTAAACTTTGCGGAACATATCATTTAAAAATAAAATTCGTTTCTTTCTAAAAAGATATTCCTTGAAGCCATTATTTTAAATATAGTGTAAAATTTGCGATATATTTTACTTCAACAGCTGTATTTTATTTCCATTTCTTAGGATCTTTTGTCATATCTGTTACATATAGAACGTAATTTTCGGTAATTTCACGAGTTAAGAGTTTTTTGAGAAAAAAAAAGTGCTAGATCTCAAAATGTTCTCTTATTATTTATTTCCCATTACAAAACGATTATAGAGTCAGAACATGCTAAGCTACTTTTTAATTAATTTTTCGATTATATAATACAATAACGATTTGAGGTTTAAAATGAGTTCAAGTATTGGTTTAAGTCAAGCTAAAACTTCTTGAATTTGAAAGATATACTAGAGAAGTGTGCAATTCAAATTCACTGATATAAAATGAAAATTGGCACGATGTAGTACAAAAATTAGCCATAGTTTATTAAAGTAAGAGTAGTTATAAGCTGCCTTCTTTTGGTCTACTTAACTCAAGCTTAAACACACAATGATATATTCGTATTTGTTTTTGATTATTGCAAATAGATTTCCTTTCTGAATTTCAGTTACTAAACTTAATATATGATTTAAGCAATATTTTCTTATTAATTTATGGGAAATACTCGTAGAAACCTAAAAACAATTATACTTTGGGCTTCCCAAAAGGTTGCCACGATAAACGCTAATATCCGTTCAGTAAAAGTAAATTACAAAAAGAATTTAGACTCACTTTATGAACTTTTTTACATGAAATCTTCACATAAAATCTATTATTAGTAAAGCTTTTTAAAATAGAACTAGGGAAAATTCTACGTTCCAGGGAAAACAATATTTTTCTATAAACCTTAAAAAACTTCGTCCTCTTTCCCAATTAGTTTCGGTCAATTTAAAAATGGCAAATTCCGTGGCAATAAAGACGCTTGAGGGCTTCCAGTATGGAAATGAAATTGGTAAATAAAGCCCGACTAATAGACGAACGCCTGGGTCGACCAGATAAAAACATTTCGACATTTTCATCGAGAAATGCCTCCCAAAAATGTCCAGAGTTCGTAAATTGTCCCAATGCCAAGTACGGGCGGAAATTTTTGGACTCGCCTAGGTTACTATGTAGCAGTAGGTTTTTGTGCAGTTGGCATTCGTTTAATGGTAATTGCTGCCAACAAACGCAGCAAATTAGCAAAGCGTTTAATTTCAATGAGCTGCCAATTTATTTATAAAGCGCTATAATGTTTGGCTGGATCCCTTTTTGAGGGTAAACCACCCAAACGTAGGGCCTATGTCTGAAATATCCGATTTGGGACTATTCTATAATACATAGGTTTTTGTAGGGTTGTATTGGGTTCTTTTTTTTCGAAAAGGCGAGGGAAAACAAAGGTCAAACAAAATAAAGAGAGGATGAAAAAGGGTGGCGTTCCGCTGGCGCGGCATAAAATGGTGTTTCATCGAGCCATACCAGGTTTATGGCCTGTGATCACGCAACACATGTGTAGGCAACAAATTGGAAGTGGTGCAACTTTAAGTGAAGATCCTTACACTATTTCTTGGAGCTCTCCATGGACGCTTTATTTTTTTTTTCAGCCATCCAGAACTCCCACGAGTGTTATCGAGAGCATAAAGTTTTACGGAGTTTTAGACAATCGGGTTCGCTGTGGTATGAAATGACCATGGTCGGTCTCCTCCTCAGAAATTCTGTCAGGTCCTGTGCAAAAACAGTTCAAGGCAACTTGCCAAAACTCTTACCAGGGTAATTCCCTGCATAAAAGAAAATCGTTCAGATTTTCGCAAATAACACTCAAGTTTCACTTCAAATAGCAGTGGCAAAGGGCAACTTTCAGGACTAAGGAGCCAGGAGGACTCCGGGTTTATAGCTACGAATATGGCAAGCGGTCATTGTGAAGAGGAGAGCTTTCGTTCGGGTTCTGGTCTTTCGGGTACCGCACGAGTTAATGGTGCACTTAGAAGGAACTACTACTTTCTGGTTATTTTATTAAGCTTTTAGGATAGTGAGAACCAAATTCGCGCAATTCGCAATTGCTAAAATAGACAACCCTTTTACTATTAACCCTTAATAATAACCGGACTAGGATAATGAGTACTAAATTAATTTATTTAATATACTCGTAATTTTTAATGATAAACAATTACACGCAGATGATCAATAAATTTTCCGTTTGGTTCGACAATGCGATTGAGTCCTAATTTTAATTAGCAACGGTAGCAGCTTGCTCGCATTAAGTTCACTATGAACCGCCACCGTTCGTTATTCAATTGTTTTTGGAATTGGCAAGAGACCGAATTAGCTTCGTGTTTGATAATTAATAAAGTGCCAATAGCTGCAACGGATAATTGCCTTTTGATTAGGTGAACTAAACTTACGCCTGGAACAGTTCGCCAATTTGGCGATCCACCACTGGACTTTGTTGCTGACCGCAAAATTTGTTTGATTTTCAATTTAAAATTGTTTCACATTCCGAATGGTAAGTCAATTACTAATAAAATTTCCAATAATTTTTGCGGGAGAACATTTAATTTAATTTTTTATTGATTTAACAATTTATGAAAAATTACTTGTAGTTCAGTTCGAATTGCATTATGTGTAATAGTCAAATGTGGATATGTATTATTTGCTTTAAAATTATTATTCGATATTTTTCGATACTGTGCAGTTGATTTAAAAAAATAAAAATAAAGTATTTAAATATTTATCATACATATACTTAATAAGAAATTTTATTGGATCAGTTTGCCCTATGTAAAACTGAATATGTCTGAATGAAATATGAAAACTTATTGTATTTAGTTCTCGTTAAAATTAATCTTTTATAAAATTTTTATGGAATTAAATCTTAGAACTTGGCTTTAACCAGTATCACAGGCAGTCTTAATTCTTTAAACAAATATTTAACAATAATACTAAGCTAGTTTGGAGACTTACTACAACAATTCGTACATTTACACTTTTCATTAACTCTTCGGAACGTACTTGTTCGTGACACTTTTTTCCCAACTTTAAGACTGTTCGAATTGAACTACTCTATTATTTTCGGGAAAATAAATCAGTGTCAATGCAACCATTTAATATATTTTGTTAGTAGTTAGAAGAAGTCCTATAGCAATAGAAACAACTCTATAACTGGACCCACTTTCTAGCCAAAATAGAAAAGCTTTAGTTTAAAATTAAACACTCCACCCAGGTTACTTAAGAAGACACTTTAATTTTGATAGATAAAACAGTGTTAGTGTAAAGCAACCTGCGTATTATTCATTTATGCTTGAAAGAAATGCTTTCCTTCTTTAGTATTTGTTTTTTATTTTGAATAATTGTTTTAATTTAAGCAAAAGTCTTATTCTCAAATGTATCCGGTTTTTCCAAATAATTGAATAATGTATTTATAAATGTTTTTGAATACCTAATTCCCTAATTGTTTATTTGAATTATGAGAGTTTTGTAATTTAAAATTTTTTTGGAAATGTTGTTCCACTCATTGACCAAGGACGGAGCATAAAACAAAGGTCAGTTTCGAGTGAAATTTTATCTGTATTAATATACTCGTATTAATTATATAATTCCTTTTACATGTTGCTTTCAGTTTTTAATAAAATTGATCTTAATCTTAATCTTATTCAAAGCCTTAGGGTCTGTACTGCCCTTGCACAATAATTGACTTTCATGCTGTTAAGGACTTTCTTAAATGGCTCTAGCATTAAAAATGCTTCTAGCAACAGGTCTACAAGACTACTCCCACATTTTTGTACTCTGTAACGAAAGAACAATTGAATCAAAGTTATTATCTGCAAAATTGTGAGCAGCTTCATAACCACCATTTGGCGAGGTCTCGCAACAAATTAGCCACCCCCCGTATTTTCTTAAAGTGATATTCCTTTAGCTTTTCGCATTTGGACTCGGTTGACTTTTGAATAATAGCAGCAACCGGCCATGAAAATTTGTTTCGACAGAATGAGAGGTGGCCGTGGGAGTTTCGGCGACGGGGATTATTAAAGGCATCAGAGAAACACATGTTCAAATTTTACACAAAAACTTTCAGCCCTATACCCTTGTACTTAGTGAGTTGATGGTGATGACGATAGCACCACTGTTTGTGTCGGAACAAATCCAGGGTCCACCCTTGTTTTTGTTCACCCTCTCGACTTGTTTGTTTATTTTTATGATCCCCAGCAGATGAACTACTGGAGTTTTCATTATTAACCCCAAAAAGGGTCTTGTCAGGGTTTTGTTGTGCCTCCACCCACAAATTTGATGTGCCGAATGGGGTGTGAGTTCGCCCAAACTGAATGAATATAGTCAGGGGGTGTTTCAGGCATTAAGGGTTATTCTGCCGTCGGTTAGATCCTGGACCGGGAGGAACCAACTGCTAGAAACATTGATTACTCGCTGATTCTCCACGGTTGTGAACTTTATCTGTCAGCTGCCTTATGTCGATTATCTTCTCAGGCTGTCCAAGATAAAGTGGATGGGGCTCGTGCACTATCCGACTTCTAGCCAGTTGGTATTTACAGTCGAATAACATTTTCAATGGTGTCTTGTCGTTAATGGCACTCCTTCTCCTCCTTGACATTATCCTCTTATGGTTTCGACGTAAGATGATTAATTATTCCCCAGAGCTATAGGGAACTCTAAGAGAATTCGAGTGCTGAATGTGGTTTCCCATCCAAAGTGATATCGAATACCGATATTTGCGGCATTGGAAGTGTCTTAATGGGCTTCTGCACTTTCTTAGTGGTGCACAACTTCTTAGCATCCGTGACACGTATCCAAACGTAGCAATGCATCAATTTGTAGGATCTAGAAGTGAAATTCTCCTATGTTGACTAATCAGAGTATGGTATATCAGGTTAAGTACCAATTATTGCCCTTCAAAGTTTGATTCCTAATGATTGTAGACATTTGCTAAGAGAAAATCATTTATTGAAGCTATGCAAAACTTATGTGTTGTTTGTGTGTATACGGTAACATATCTTCTAAACTTTTACAATTTCATCATATCCATATCCTTAATTTTAAAAGATTTTGAGATGGAATTTAACAACAAATTGCTTAGAAACTCTTACTGAATACGTACAACTAAAATTATTTCATCCCACAGTGATAAGTTTTTAAAAGAAGCTAATTAATTCTACGGAGTTTTACACTACGAACAACATTAAAGTCCTTATCATATGTGAGTATAACTATTTCTACGTACAAAAATCTCCATAAAGCAAAATATTCCTAGTTTAAAATATATTCTATTATAGATAATATTTACTTTTTATACAATGAACAAAATAAAGGACAAATGTTAATCAGAGGAGACTATGTATAGAATCGATTGGCATACCCCTGGTTTGATTTTAGAAAACCGCCCTGTATTTTCCTAAATATTTTTTATACATTTTTGAAACCAAGGAGAAGCAAAAAATTTACAATTTCACAAAAGTTTTTATTTTAAGGACATATGCATCATCCGAAATGAAACATTTAAAATAATTTCAAAAACCAATTATCTTCGGATACGAACGATGTTAGGAAAATTTCTTAATACGCTATTTCTATGGAAAAAGTATGGATAAAATCAAAAATAAAACTATAGAGGGTATAATGTATGTTCTGAAGATGTTATCCTAATAGTACCTAATCCAAATCAGGAAAGGAATAAAACCTAATTGGGAAATTTCTCTTAACAATTTTCACAGAGCATGTTTTATTACGTTAAAAGGATAAAGGATACTTGGAAATACTTTAGAACCTCTGCAGGCCAGACTTAATATTTTCGACGGTATAGTTAGCTAGGATAAGGACAAGTAAGTAATTTTTAAGCAGTTTTGCAGAAGTTCTCTTAGACTTCGTACTACCTTCTGAGTGAAACTTTAATAAAATCAGAATTTAAATTAAATTTAATAACTAAATAACATTTTCTTGATCCTATTTTCAATAAATTTTCTAAGTATCATACTAGAAGAAAATGTAAAAATCCTTAAAAGTTCCTCTAAGAGTGTTTTACTTCAAAATAAAATTGCCCACTCATTAGAATCGTTAACAAGTTGTTTATCTTGTGCGTGATGAGCATTTTTCAGAAAAATTAGTTGCTATAAAATTTGTCCACGTTGCAATTAATCTCAACAAATTTATTCAAAGCCATGTCCAGGCGAGCTATTTAAATTTAATGTTTATAGTTGTAAATTGACATTAGTCGATCCATTCCCGGTAATTACAACTAAAATAAATCCTCCCTTGAGGATAATGGAGCTAATTTTTTCCTTCCTGGACCTGTTTAGCCATCAATTTAGGAAAGCCCGAATCCTTCCCAAACCGAAAGGGCTTCTTTCGTTTCTTTTCTTCAAATAGTTCCTACTGTCCGCTTTCATTTAAAGACGGCCAAAGGAGCCAGCCCTTTATGAGGTGGCTTCTTGGAGGTGGGGGCGACGTCTTTTTGCCCAACAATAAAAATTAAATGGTTACGGGCTACTTTCCCGTATTCTTTTCGAAGCTCGCTTATTGCAGGCTACTTTTCCTCCCTCCCGAAAAAGACAAATTACTCAAGGAAACAGCGCCTCTGCGAGTGGGCCGAGATAAAAGAGGGATTTTCCACGGATTAACAGAAATTTATGGCGCTTTAATTTCCATTTACAGTTTCCCTTTTCTGCGCTTTTTTATTTTGTATTTCTTTTTTGCAAAGCCGTTTAACGCCACCGCCGAACAACAAAATCCGTACTCATGACGTGAATAGAAGCGGCGTCGGTGCGGCTGTTTCAACTTCTCTTTTTTCCAGTAAAAGTTAAAATCTTGAACAGTTTCCGCGATAAATCACGGCTCATTAAGTGTTGCTGTGATTCTGCAGCAGCTCCGTTGGTTATCCAATTAGTCAGACGATTCCACCCAATTCACCGGATAACGGAACGGAGCTCCTCAAGTCGAGGGGATGCGCACTTGTCACTTCTACAAAGTGACTGATCACAAGATTAAAACACTTTCACGAGTGTCGCATGTGCGGGCGGAACGTAGAACTATGGGAAATTTCGCCGATGTAATTAAGCGAAATTGTTGAAAGTTCATTAATTAAGTGAATTTGTATCGTTGAGCGCATTCTGCGGCTTGCGGCTCAGCCCCCCCTAACGCTCTGTCCCACTCTTACTGCATCAATTCTAGATGCAGAAGAGCATGATGCCGGGTTGCTAGATACTCAGAGATTTCAGGCTGCGAAACCGCGCACCTCACTTGCATCCGGGATGCAAGTGCAGGACGTTATTTGTACTGCACCTATGTTAGATTTGCGCCCTCCTAGTTCCCATTAGGGAAATTTTCGGGTACTTAGACCGAATTTGAATCGGGTTCCGCCACCCATACCCGTCCCAGAGAAGGACCGGCAAACTTTGTTTACATTTTCCAGGGGATCGGCTTACAGCTCTCGGTCGGTTTGCAATTTGCAGGACAGGCACAGGCCCCACTACCAAACCAGAATTTCACAATTATTACCTTGAAGTGCGGACTCCTGTGGCTGACACTCTAGGAGTAGAGTCGGCTAAAGGAATATTATTAAATTAAAACTTTGCCTATTAAACCTTTCCACGCAAAAGAGCAGGGAAATTGATTCCTGTTTTAGTCGCTTGCGTGAATTAATAACATTTTTTCGCTATTAATGCATTTACTAGAACTTTTTGCTTCATTCCGGCTTAAATCGTCAAATAGTTGAACTATAGACCATTATTAATTTACATAGGTGAAATATTATGGATAGTTTTGTTATATCGTCAAATGAAATTCTAGTAAACAGATTTTTTTTTAAATTCATTAAAAAATTCAATTTTCTCAATTTTTTCAAGTTTGGTTGTCGTTTTCGTCGAGTATATAAAAAAAAAAAGTAATAAATTTCAATTTGTTTTTTCCAATTTATCCAAAATTTTTATGTTCAACCGTTTTCTACATACATAGATGTTTAAAAATAGAAAACTTGAAGAATGAAAGAAATGAAAATAAAAGCCATGTTCCTTATTTTTTAACCTTAAGATAATTAACTTCGATATTAATTAATTATGAGACTAGACATAAGATGAAAATATCATTTGAGGTTCAACATATTTTATAACTTTCGTATTTATAAATTAAAAACCAAAATTTTTGAATTTGGGGATTCAGGTTTTGATAAATATAATAAATATAGTTTTTTACTGTTGTGTATTATCTTAGGAGATAACACAACCTCTAATGTCAGTAGTAAAATTGCAATAAAAACACTTATAGTCTATAATAATAAAACTGTAGAAACGCCGTGTCTGTACATAGAAAATATTTACCAAAAAGTGATTGGAGGTAATGTAGAAAGGCTAACAGAATACAAATGGAATATTCCTAAAAATGTTGTCTGTTTATACAAATATGACTAGCAAGTACTAGCTGGACTCAATTATTGAACTTTACGTGCACTGTACGAAGCCGGGTAAATCAGCTAGTGTATCTATATATATATATTATTTTGTATATATTTTATATTTTATATAAACGATTATATAACATATAATATGCCTCTGTCGAAAATACATGCTCACATGGGATCACAACTCAAAAGAGCAAGAACGTCCACTGTAACAACTTTCAGATGAGGACGAAAGTATCATAACTTGAGTAAAAATTTAAATCTTCACTTTTAATTAAAAATCTTCGAAAATTTAAGCAATTATTAAATGAAAATACATAGGAATATAAATTTATAAAGTATCTAATAAGAGGAAAAGAAAATTTTCCCATTTTAATAGTTTTTTTTGTATACTCATCTTTTTCATCAAACCAGATAATCACATTTAGGTACATACCTTAACTTTTCTTAATGATTTTGTAGAAAACAAAGTTGAAACTTTTTTTAGGAGCTTTGGAAGTTTGAATATGTCTTTTGTTTTTTACTTAATTTTACTTTCGGTTCTTTAATTCAAAATGATGAACTCATTTCTGATGAGGAAGTTAAAATGCCAGGTAACAATGCAGGTATTAAATTTTCCATGTTTTCTCATTAGCAGAATTTTGTGATGGGTGCTCTGTACTCTGAGAGATGTTTCAAACTTGTTCCTTTTGTGTCTAGGTTGATAGTTACTACATATAAAAGTGCATCAACGGAAAACAAGGATAATTTTCTAGGGGGAACAAAAGCCTCATTCACCCAAATCTTGGATAAAATTAATTACAGCTAGTGGCCCAAATCCTTTGTTCCCATCCAGCAATAATTGTAATTCCTTCTCTCAAATTATTTTAATTATTGCCAACTTTCAGGGCTTCGTCGTAAATCCATTGTAAACCATTAAGTTGGCCTTTTCGCAGCCTCCTCAAATGTTTAGTGCTAATTAAATAGTCGAAAATGGTAGAGTCTATCTTTCCCATCCCCGGAACCTATTTATACTAATTTGTCGGCAGGCGAACCTGGCTGAAAGAAAAAAAAGTTACCGAACTAATTTACTGCGTCCCGGCTTTGACGAACAGGCTACTTGAAAACCCTTAAATTGGCCCTGGGGATCTTGGGAAACTCATTACTCGGAATTATTTCTAATGGCTTGCTGTCAGGGTGCTCGACCATCCATCAGGCGGAAAGTGGGAATTGGCTGAACTTCAAAAAAATTCTTCGCAAACACAGACAAAAATCCTTTTACTGTCGATTTTGAGCCGGTCGAATTCCATCGCGGCGGAAAAAGAAAGTGTCTGCTATCCCACGAAAAGAAATCAATGCCCTTTAATGTATTAAACGGCCGTGAAATTAGTGGATTCGCCTGGGGTGTCGCAGGGATCTGTAGTCCGACATATAGTAAATAATTTATATACCGCTGATTTTCCTATACATTTGGTACTTTTCATGCATCAATCTTTACAAATGACACTACAGTTTATATTTTGGTATTAAACCCTATAGAAATGATAAAGAATATGCAGATAAGATTGAGATGGCACAATAACTTAATAGATGGAAAAGTGAAAGGCTATACAATTCATTCGACAACGAATATTTTTTATTTATCACACATAAAACAAATTGCACGTTACTCAAAATACACTTTTGAAAATTAATATTGAAATAAATTTGATATTGAGATCGAGACTAAAGTAAATGGGCTATTAACTTCTTAGAAAAGTGTGAAAACAACACCAAACTTTTTAGGAAAGTGTGAAAACAACACCAATCCTTTAATTCGGCAAGTTAGACAAGCTTAGTTAATAACAATTGTATGTAAGGTAGTTTTAGTTAGGGTTAAAATAGAATACGGTGGATAGGTTAAATTCAAAAGATTTTAGTTAAGTTTTCCTCAAAATTAATTATCAATATATATATATAAAAATATATAGTAACTTCCTTCCTCGGATACTAAGTAGGAAACGTTATACTAATCGATTCCTTTGGATATTCTGAGGAAACTTTTGTTTGAACCCTCCTCTAAAATCACTCCTTCTCTGAAAATCGGCTTTAAAGTTTCTTAAGAGGAGAGTTCACTTTAGTTCTTATAGATTCTTATAAAGATATCAAAATTTATCGAAATTTTCTTTGAAAGTTTAAGTTAAAGTTAAATGTTTTATATGGAAAAAATTACTTTCATTTTTTAATTTGAACCCCATCAACATTATGGAACATCATGAAATGCTACTCTATGTTGTCATAAACGAAAATAAAAAATAAGTAAATAATTGTAAGGTAATTTGCTTGAAATGTAAACTAAAAATTTAGACTTGACCTTAAAGGTTGAGCAACGTAATTAACCTAACGTAACACTCATCGATTAAAACCTCAAAAATGATATCATATTAATTGAAATTTATCTTTAATTTGAAATGCCCCTTATGATCTTGCTCAGAGGTAAAAGAAATCTATCAATCATTGCTACACTTTTGAAACCAAAAATCTGGTCAATATATTCCTTCATGAAACGTAGAACTACATATAATGAAATAACATTTAAATGATCTTGACGAGGTTATTAAAAAGTTGGCTTGAACAACTTTTATAGAAATTTTTATTTTCTTACTTTTATGGGGATGCGCTTTTAAATTGAAACTTTGTCGCAATTAAATATTTCCATCTTCGTTTTGTAAATAATTCCGTAAAAGTTGTGAAAGTAAAATAAATTAAAAGAAAGTTTCCCATTACTTCGTTCTGGAGAGATTTATTTTAAAACTCTAATGGGCTATGGCAATTTACGCGATTGAATTTTTTGATTGCAGCAATTATTGTTGATTTTGAAGACGAGTTTGAAAGTATGATACAAAATAGTTGACGAAAACAAATAATAATATTTATTAAGTTATTTTGCGTTTCGGACTTTTTTTGATGCATTAGAACAGATATCAGGGAAGAGGAAAAACTTTTTAAGATTATATTTATTGAAACACTGGGCATTTTTTGGATGACTGTTTTTATATTTGGTGTCCAATTTAATGAATTTAAAATAAAAATGTTTTTGTTTTTTAAATTAGAACTCACTTCAAAAACTTAGAAGGTCTAAAAATATAAAATAACTTGTAATTTGGAATCTTGTTTAATACTAAAAATTTGTATCCAAATTTAAATACTACACATCAAAGGTTTTTTTTAAATAAATTAAAATACTTAGAAACTTTTTTAAACTGAAATAAGCATTCTATTTAATATTTTAGTTATTTTTCCTTAGGCTTAAATAAAAGAAATTTATAATGTTTGATCCCATGAAGTCGTTTCGGAAATTTCTCGCTCAAATTACTACGAATATTCAGTCCACTTTAATTAGAAAAGTTCAACTCACGATAGTTCGAGTGATGTAAGTCTCATACCAATTTTTTTATTTTGGAAAATATTGTTATTCTAATGATTATTAAAGGTTTTTTGAAGAAAATTTGTCAAAAAAATCATTATGAGCGATGGCTTTTGTTGTGAAGCGATAGAGGTGAATGAAATCGGCGGGATAATTTGGGTAAGGAAACGCGGAACAGTGACTGCAAGTGTGCGAGTGGCCAAGCCTGTTAAACTCACTCCATTGAGTGGAATTGCTTAATCCTGGTTAGGGAGTGGATATCCTTCAGAGTTGAAATCCCGGGGTCTTGGGGACTTGGGTTTACCGAGATCCCAATTGATGTCATCTCTAATTTAACGGCTGGCACCCGTGCAGGAGCTGTACCGGATTGCTTCCTCCTAGCATCCAGCAGAAGGACCGAGATCGAGTTCAAGGAAAATCATATTTGTGCCCTGCAATCTAAAGATTTTCCTCGTCTTATATGAAAAATTCAGAGCTGCTGCAACAAGGCACAACGTTGAGGCTGCCGGGTGAACGAAACACTTAGGACCTAGCGCAGGGAGGCTACTTTAAGAGAAAATCTCCTTAGAGCTGCTGGGCTGCTGAGTAATCCCGGGACATGGGACCCAGGACTCGTCGATATTCCGGCTACCCACATCGAGAGTGATGTAATCAACGATTGGGTATTGTGTGGGATCGGGGGGATAAGGCAGAAAATATGCTGAGCATGGAAAATTGAGAAAAATAACAATGTCGGGGGGCACATACCCTCGATGTGGCAGTAAATCTGAGATCGAAGCGATAACTCCACAAGAACTGCTAATCTTTGTTGGCTCGGGTGCCGAGGAAGCGGGAGGTGTCACCCCGGATCTGTCTGGGTAATCACCCACTACCTCAGTGAAAATTACTGGGGCTTGGGCGCCCGCATCTTAATTTATGTTCGTGCATAAGACGCCTAATGAAACGAGTCGGCTCTTAAGATTGAAAGGCGAAAGTGGCCATCCCAGGCTCTAGGCCCCGCTCTTTGATGTTAATTGAATGACTAAGGAGGCCTCCGGCTCAGATGACCATCTCGTCGAGAGCCAATGATGGAAATTTATTAGCCCAACAGAAAGATTACAATCTGTGGGAAATCACTGACTCCTTTATAGAGACGAAAATTTATTCGGGGAAATTGCCTCACAGTCACAAAATCACTTGCCGGCGTAAGCAGATACTGCTTCCAAGGGGATGGGTGGTGAATGCGAATAGTTAAGGTTTGGGATTATCCCTAGACTTAAAGAAATTATATCTTTTGTATAAAATATCTAAGCAAAATAGTCCGGCACGGTTAGATTTTTATCTTGCCAAAGGTCGGGTTGTCCTGAATTTTGAAAGTATTTTCACAATAATAAATTATCTATCTTTTGGCTATTGTAGTATAATAATAAAGATGACTGAATTACTAATTTTACAAATGCATATAAAATTGTCTTACATCGTATAATCGTAATAAGCCGCCAATTTAGAAACAATAATATAATTGAATGAAAAAGTTATAATTAATTCAACCGTTCTATCTCGCGAGGATTTCAGAACCGATGCTATTTTGAAACAGAAATTGCCAAAATTAAACTTGTTAAAACATCTCCTTCTCCCCTTTATAGAGCCCATATGAGACAGGTTGAAGTTTGAAATTTGATATGCAGATTATTTTCGAAAAGCAAAGTCAACAGCGTCTCTTAAGATATGTTAATTGCAGGAAAGTGAGTTTGGAAGCATAGATAATACCAAAATAAGCGACTTTGTATTTCTTTGTAATTTTTAAAATAGGCTCCTGTTAGGAATTCGAATTAACGAACAATTCTTTAAACAAAATATTTCCAGTATTTTCCGAAAGGTTTTATTATTTCATTAATTTTTTTACTGATTTGAGATTTTGCTTTTAGTTTTTTAAATTCAATGTATTTTGGTACTTTAAACGATTTAGGAATATTTAGCTATACATATATTGTCCTTATGCAAAATTGCTGAAATTGGGGAAAAATTTTGAATATTACCTATGATTGAAAACATTCCACGGAATATTAAGTCTAGTCTATAGTTTTATTATAATATATAATAATATATGCAAAGACTTACAAAGTTAGGCAATTTTACTTGCTACTTAAATTGTTTTTAATATCTTTTGCTTTCCACAAGGTGCAGAAATTTGTTGTTGTTATAGCTGGAGGTTGTGCAATATAAATCACTCGATTTGAATTTCAAATTTGAACTTTCTACGACTAACCGTTCAGAAGTTATAAGTCTGTGGACAGACCAGACAGACAAACTGACACCCAAGTTTCACCACAATAGCTTCGTTTTGTTCCTTTTTTTTTGTTTTGTAAAGAACCTCAAAAATGGTATGTAATAGGAATTTAAGTCGGAGAAATTTTGCAGAAAATTATCATAAAATGCTTTGACTATATAAGAAAATCCTCTTTTCGTTTGTTAAAGAGTGCAGAAAAGCGTTTTAATGTTAAAAAATTTAAAGTTTAAATAGAATTTCAACGCCCAGCCGAACAGAAAAAGTTGAGGGCTCCTGGAAAAGAAATGATGGTATATCTACAAGTTATATCATTACTCCCCTCCAAGAAGTTGCATAGTTGAATTCTGATGAGCTAACTCAGTCCTGACGTAGTTTCAAAGTCTCTCTGTAGGGTGTAGTACTTGCAAGTACCACTTTCGACCCTTTTGCAAGCGAAGAAAATTTCTCCCCCACAAAGTCTTCCTGGACACGTTTGAGAAACGTCCTCCAAGTTGGATACCCCTAAGGTATAAAAAGTCCTTCTCGAGTATATGCTTAAGTGCTAGAAAACGCAACATTCCCTCAGTCTTAGAGTGCGTGAAATTCAACCAAAGTACGATTACATTCTGCGGCGATGTCCTCCAAAGTTATTAGTTGACCCCAATTATGGTTGAAAACAACATGAAAGTTAGCACGGCTGATTTAGTGGGACTGACGGGGAATAAACCCATCGATAATTAACCCTATGAGAAGCAAAAACCCCTAAGAAATTTGCTACAACAGTTTCGCTGCAATCGTTCCAAAAGTTTTCTTGTTCTTCAGAATATAACTCGAGGCAATTCGCGCCGTTGTAAGATGGCAGAATTTTCACAGTCGTAACAACTGTTTTCAGCACCCATTTATGTTAGATGGAAGTGGGGGTGGATGGGTGTGACTGCAGTCGACTGGGTGAAACAAATAAGGGCTTTCCTGGGGCGTTTTCAGCACTTCAAATAAGGCAAAACTTCCTTCGGCGAAAGCTGCAAATTACAAGGAAATGCATCAATCACGCGAAAAGTTAACAAATTTGGTGAAATTTCACATGCCAACATAGAAGTCAATTAAGTGCCAGGCGGCCGGCCTCTCTCACTCGAAGTATTTCATAGTCAAAATTTTGATTTAATAACCAGTCGGTTGCAAAATCCACATTTTCGGATCATAATTGAGAAATTCTAATCGGATGGGATTGAGGCAAATATCAAACATTCACTGGGATTTTGTAACTATCCCTTTAATTGAATTTGCGTAAACAAATATTTAAAAAACGTAATATTTATGAAGGGTAAATAAAGATGTTTCGAAAAGATCGAAAATATTACCACGCTCTCTATTATTTCTTTTATTATTAAAATAAAACATTTACGTATTCCAAGGTGTAAACAAAGCACATAATACAAATTGTTCTTATATGATGATGGGCGGGACACGAATTTTTCATCTCTCTTTAGACACTTGTGCTTGACTTTAAAATTCTAATTTTATTTTAGTACGTTACTTGAATCATAACGCTAATTGGTTTTTAGAAAGAGGTGAGTAAAATATCAATACATATATTTTATGAGAATATATTGAGACGGGTGGGACAGATATTCTTGACGGGTGGGACTAGATGGATGTAGAAAGCTTTAAGCTTTAAGCACAGTTTTTTTGAATCATTTTTATAATCTGATACGACAATATTTATTAACACTTTTCTTTGGGAAAAGATATGGAAAAATTCAATTTATTACATGCTTTCGTATAATCGTTGGGTGATGTTTTTAAATTACAATAAATTTAATTGTAACTTGCCTCAATCAAATATACATGGACTGATGATAACATAAAACTACTATGGAGCTTAAATAATACTTTAAACCTTAAAGTTAAGTAATTTCTGCCAGTTTATATTTTATTATTATTTATTATTACTGTGTGAGTAAATTCCTAAATTTACATACTGATTCCATTACAATAGGTTGATTTTCTCTCCCACACGAATTGATTCGCTTGTATCCAGAGTAGGGGAGCGGGGGGCACGTTGTTACAATTTTTAGATAGTTGTTAATATAACAAAAGCTATCAAATAAATTATACATTTGATTACTTGTAATGTTAGTATGTCTATTTAGCTATTAAAATATGACTGAAAAATTATTAAAATTTATGTAATTTTTTCACAATGGAGAATTTAACTAAACAAGGAGATTGTAACATCTTACCCCGGAATTGGGGCTAGTTGTTACATCATCGGGGCACGATGTTACGGTAGATAAATAAACAAAATCATCAGTGATACATATTTTTTTATTAGTATTTAAAAACGATATAAACAATAGAGATCACTTTATACAGTCTTCTAACATTTATGAGTAATTATAATATCTATTATGGTAATTATTTAAGTTGGTTTTTGTAGAAAATCACTTTGGCAGGAACATTTTTAAATCTTATGCACATGCAAGAGTAATAAGTGTCCCTCTTTCGGCAGATGTGATCGCACCGACCTGTTTTTGACCCCGGGCAGCAACTATTTTTTTAGGCTTCTGTACCGTCGTGACACCTGTTTCGTCAACGTTCCATATTCTTGAAGCAGTGAATTCATATTTTTGGAACAAGCCTTGCAGTTTGTCAAAAAAATCTGTAACGTTGGTTTTGTTGAACGATGTTGCTCTACTCAAAGATGTAGCTTCTGGTGTTCGTAGAGATAGTTGAGGATTTCTATCCATAAAACTTTTAAACCAGTCCGTCCCAGCCGTATTATTTTTATGCCAGCTGGGGGGAATATTTTTTAAGTCGAGTTTTAGAGCACATTGATAAGCTAGTTTGCGCACTTCTGTTGGTAGTAAACCAAAATATATTTCTGAGCTTTTGAGTAAATAAGACGCTAATTTATGTTCTGTTTCTTCTGAGAATACCAATCTAGGTTTAACGTAACCCAATGAACAACTTTCGTTGTTTTTGGTTTTTCTGACATATCTGGATAAGGACATCGGACACAAATTAAACATCTCGCTTGCTTTACGAATGCTCGTTTTATTCTGCAGTACTTCTGCTGCAGCAGATTCATAAACTTCTTTACTAGTTGTACCTCTTTCTGTTTTTCTTTTATAGTTTCTCATTCTGGAAAAAACAAAGAATATGTAGAATTTTTAAAATAAGAAAACAACGGTACAATACCAGATATGGCAATATTTTTGGGGTAAGTTGTTACATGTAACAACTTACCCCAAACAATTGTAACTACTTGCCCCATGGCACGTTTTTCAATATAAATTGAAGTCATTATTAATGGATATCGATAGTAGAATAAAACAATATTGTAAATTAAAGGTAGATATATTATGAACGTTCAAGGTTAAAAATTTTGACAAAATAAAAAATATAGTCATCAGGAATCAAAAATTTCATAAAGGATTTTTTTACTTATTTGGTTGAAATCGGGACACACGCACACAACCTAGCAGCTCAGCGCTTGGCGGGTCACTGATTGTTTTTATCTAATGCACGATGTTATAAGAAAACAAATGAGTCCAATTATGCCCATCAAAGAGTTTAAAATCCCGGTAAAAAACGCGTGTAACTTCTTACCCCTGTAACAACGTGCCCCCCGCTCCCCTAGTTAGAAAGTGTCGAATATTCGAATTTGAATTGTTCTATCCAATGTTATTTAGTCGCACTAATGAACAAATTTCCCTATTACTTTAGTCTGCTCTGAAAATAAAAGACTCCATAAATTCCAAAAACGCAGACAGAAGCCGCTTTAATTGCACTTGGCAATGAATGGGGATTTGTTCGAATGTATGGATGAATGTATTTTTTTATTTTTATTTTTGTTATTTGTTCGAAAAACGGCCGCGAGACAATAGAGCTGGTGACGGTCAGCGGCGGCCGCAAAAGTCTCGAGCTGGGAACTTTTTCAATCAAATTATGGATGAATAAGCGTTTTTTTTTTTTGCTCTTGAACCATAAATATTTTGGTGCTTTCATTTCAATTCTCGGGGTGCCTCCGGTCGGCAAACCTTCAGGGAATTTATTATGTCCATTGAAAGGCAACTGCTTCACTGTTTCCAAGAGGGTTCTGGTGGGTTCGGTGGGTTGCTCTAGCTACAGCCACTTACCCGAACGTTTTAATGCCTTTTCGAAGTTGGTTCGCGGCTGGCAACTTAATAGATTTATATTGATTGCGGAGACAGAGCGTCTAGTCAATCTCCGGAATGATGCAGACATTAAATTGGCTCTTTGAAAGTGTCTTAAACTTAAAAGGTTCCCTGAAAGGGTCTCTAAGGGCACAGAATGGCTTATTGGGACATACAATCGCTACAAAGTTAAGTTAGATTTAGCTGGGAATGAGCAGCTCCTATCATTCATCAGAATGTCAAAACTTCTTAAATCAATTAATTTTGTCTAGACACAGGGATGAGTCAAGTCCCGGGTCTGGGTGTTTACTGCAGGAACATATTTGACCTGGTTTTGAAGCTTTCAGCTTGAAACTTGCAGATTCCCTCTAGGTACCCACAGAAAGATTGCATCTTTGGCTATAGTGATGAATAATAGACCGGTCTCTTCTGGTCAAAATCGGAGCTGAACGAGATTACCTTGTTTCCCGATAATGTATCGTCTTTCACTTGGGTATATATAACTTTCAAAATTGTGCCATTGTTCTGTGCTATTCGAAGCATTCAGATACCATAGGTTTCAGGGTGTATTACCCGAAACTGCACTATGATTATTCATGACAGAGCTTCTTATCACCCTTCCTGCGTAGTCCAACCAAAAGTCCCCATTTTAGGCTATTATGCTTATGAAAGGAAATCAATCAACAAATTATCTCGGCGGTAAGCTTTCACCAACTCTTGGCAGTAAATTCATCCAATTACGGTTCAAGAATGGCAAAGGGATTTTTGTAAGACACTTCAACGTCAATCGGTCGTATCTTCCCTCACCTGCGTGAAAATGAGGAACAACGAAACCTTCAGAAACATTTAGGACTAAATGAGGCTACTTATAGAATTATTATTATTGGAAGATCACGCAAGGTGTTTGTTGCTTACACAAATGATTATATTCTCACCAAGTTTTAACAAGAAGTTAACGATAATTAGGAGCACTTAAGTAAATGAGAAATCAAAATACACCTATTATTATTTGTTGTATTTGAAAAACGTTTTTATATTTCAATATGAAAGACTGATGGATTAGGGCTAATTTAAGATATTAAGAATTTGATTTATCTTTTAATTTTGTATCCTAAATATTGGCTTCAATTTATCTATTCGATACTATTTCCTACTTAAGTAATCACAAACCAATTAAACCTATTTAAATTATTTAATTATTGTTGTATTGCGCAACTGACTTAATTTCCACTATAGACTAATTCTGATTTTTTCATTTAGGACGTAATATCGTCATGATCTAATATTAATTGCTAGTGCGCTGTTATATTTACGTATGGAAAAAGAAAAAGAAGGCAATTGGAAAACAAATCGACAGTTCAAAAAGTTTCATTTATATATAAGGGGTAAGATTTTGACTACATCTAAATTATTTGATCAAGCGAGGGTTTGATTAGAGATAGGATTACTCATCATGTATTCTATCAGGTAAATGGGTTTTTCAAATTTATATGATTTTGTTATTGTTTTCCTCTAAACAGATCTATTGAATTGATTTTATTTGAATATTTATAGCGAAACGTTTTGGAAATTGTTTAGATCATTTGAGAGGTCCACATGTACCTCATTTCTGAGTTATGCATAATTTTCGTTTTATTAAAACACTAAAAGTGATGAAGAAAACCGCTTCCTTTTAGTTTAAGTTACTCCAAAAATAAAAGAAGCGTAGAGCACAAACGTGAATCGTTATCAAAAACGTCTATAATAAGGTTAAGTGAAACATTCATAAGTATTATGTATATAATCAGCACCTTTTTTATTTGATTAACTAATTTATGAACCTTCAGATAAACAACGGATACCCCATTCATTATCTAGTATCAAATCTGCTCAGACCTTTATTAAAATGTAATACATTTTTAAGGGAAATTTGCGAATATCTCGGTACAAAATGATTTTCTTCAAAGATTATCTTATTCTGAGAAGTTTAAGACACAAAACTCTTATATTTTCCCACAAAAACTTTATACTAGGTAGTTAGCTGCGATTTCGAGAGGAGTGCTTGAAACCCCAATAAAACTGTAGTACTGAAACCCTGGAAGATATTGTGTAATTTCTACATTTTAATATTCCAACATATCGACTTGATGTATTATTGACGAGTTTTTAATGTAGAAATTCACACTATTCGTGAACGAGGGGTAGTCACAGTTACAGTCCCAAGTCCCTAGTCCTTAGTCCCCTAGTCCCCTAGTCCTTTTGCTCTTTCCATGAGCACAGTTGGCTTTCTTCAGCTTTCTTTAGTAACATTCCATTACATCGCTTCATTTTCCCTCCCACTGGTATCCATTTCTTATTTTTACGATTACAGCAGACATTTGCTGCTTTTATATTCCATCAGAGCTCATCAGACCAAGCGTGAGAAATTCACACGCTTGCTTATTTTAATATAAAAAAAGTTAGAAGTACCCACCCTCGGTAGCATAGAGTCGTGTAGGTCGCAGACGATGGCGCTCGTACTTTTTGCAAAATAATGAGAAAAAAAGCAAATTGTGTACCGAAAAAAAAATTCTAAATTTTTAAATATACCGACAATTAAATTAATGAACACTTTTCAATTTTTGCTGGCATATTAAATTTTCTATTTACTCATTTTAGGAGTTTCTGAATAGTGTGGGTGGAGAATACAGAGCTCTACAGTGGGGGTACATCTATATGATTTTCATAAATATTTAAGCAACCACCAAAGGGGCGTTACTTTTGTTGCGACACCATCCTATAAGATGCGAGAAGGTTAAGTCTCTGTAAGACCAATAACCTGTTAACCAGACCAAATGTACTCATCTCACATTAACTATTCGTAATTGCCTAACATTGCACAGCACACACAATTCATTTGGGGCATTAAAACACCATTTTCCCACCATGGAGGGTTTCACTTTCACCAGCTGAATGACTCTCTACGAGTGAACACTCTTAATTAAGTAATAATGGCCATTTCATAATAATAATTAACTTTTGGTTCATTACCAAAAGCTGCTTTTCTTGTAAACGAAAATTGACTCTCGTTAGCTATCAACAGGAAGCCGCTTTGTTAATGACCGCTCTGAAAACCAGAGAAAATTATTTGGAAAACACCGGGTATGTCGAATGAATATTAATACAAGTTCAGAACATCGAAAAATTATTAGATACTTTACTATATGTGTAAAAATAAAAAATAAAAAAATACATCTAAAATAGTACACACCCTGTTACTTTGGAATAGTACAATCTTATTAAATTGAGGCTTTTATTTCGGAAATAAAAAAGAAAAATCGATCCTGAAACGAAATGGTTTATAGTAAAGCCAACACTGTTTTGTTTTAGAGTATTTTGTCTCTCTAAAAGAATGACAGGTGTTTTTGAGAAACATGAGTCTGAAAAATGCATAAAAACGTATTTTGCAAATTTTTATGAATTTATTAAAAAAGAAAGTCGCGAAAGTTCGAAACATGTTAAAATGGCCAATAATATGAAATTTTTCGATTTTTTAACTCTATGCTTCTCGAAAACGTGATGTGATAGAACATTTTCATTTTCAGATACTTAATCTATAGAACAAATTCTATGAAATTAGTCTATCAGAAAAATTTTTCCATACCTATGTTATAGATAATTTTCTATACATTCTACTGAACTACTTTTTGATTTAAATGCAGCAATGAGTTAGTTGATATTTTTAGAAAATATTCAATGTGTACTGTGATAAATTTCTATTTAAGGGAAAATGAACTTTAAAATATAAGTAAAATTATAAAATATGTTTTTCTTGTAAATTCTTGTTTTTAAAATATTAAAGTTCTTATCTAAGAAATTTCAAAAAATTTCAAAAGCATGACATTCGTATTTACTTTTTATAAAATTTTGTGGAATGACTTGTATAATTTCTTGCGCTAATTGCTAATAATAAAACCAACAAAATTCCTTTTTCCTACGAGACGATGCTCATTAAAATACATTTTTGTTTTATCCGGGTAATTCCAGGAAAAAAAAACACGAACAGAATTATGAATCGTAAATTTAGGATACCAAGCATGAGGAAGAGAATAAATTAATTGGTTGAAATTTAAACTCATTATCAATAAGTGGTACGTAATAATAGAAAACGAGTTTGGTATACTGAAATTTAAAAACGAAATCAAACCAACTAAATGTTAATTTTTCTAGGGTATATACATACTTTAAAATAGGGGTTTTGTTGTTTGAAACGCATAAGGAAATTAAGATTGAATATATTGTTAATATCTTTTTAATCAACATTCAGTACTTTTAAGACTTATATCAGAGATATTATTGGTCAGTCTACGGATTTAGGGAGGAAGATATTGGGGAGATAATGAAGGGTTAAAGGATAAAAATTGTTTTTAAACATTCTTAGTTCGTCTAGTAGACATGTAATTTATAATAAGGCATTCAGATTATAAGGTCCAGTATAGCGAACAAATGCGCAAAATAAGGAGTTCAAGACGTGTGAATCGATTAGGTATTAGGATCATCATTTTCTATATGCAATCCGAAACTTAACTATGAATCTAGGATTAGATCTAGGTCTACCCTGACTGGACATGAATGGTATAGAAAAATTCTAAGGTCAAGTCATTTTTTGAGTACCAATTACAGAGTATGCTAACATCATGTTGCAGGTTTTCTGCACTGAGACTTGATTCAACTAATTTAAAGTATTTCAAATCGTTTGCATAAGCCAAGACATATCATTCTGGATTAAAGTAAATAAGTAATTAATAAATAAAGTAAAAAGTTTTCACGATCAATTTCCTGAGGTACCCCAGAAATGATCGAAATTGAGAATTAAAGTAAATATAATTTTGAAGAACTGATTAGTAAGATAAGATACAGTACAGCGAACAAGATTACTATATAAGAAGCTAAGTCGCTTAATTTTAAAATGAGAAAGTTTTTAAAATACCTTACTGAAATTTGTGACGATCTGCTTAAGCTTTTCCATATCATTTTAATAAAAGTTTGTAAATGTGACTGAATTAGTAACTTACTCCTTGAATATAAGCAAGATAAAAGGGATCTGCAATGGAAGGCCAGATAGTCATATTACAATATCCGCAAAGAGTATTGGTATAGGGAATATTTTAGTAATACGTCTATAATTTCTAATTCAATTTTTATTGCCCCTTTTAAAAATTCGGTGTTACATACGACAACTTTCAAACGCAGGAACGCAAGAATTTAACGATATGTTGACAAGAAAGGTCATAGTTCAGTAAGTTAGTTACAATTTTGGTAAAAATTGGTACTCGTTACAGAATTCTAACAAGTAGTTACAGAAGTGTCTCAACAAGCAAACATTTCCTGTAGCCCTGACCCAAAATCTGGGAAATTTTACGTGCAGGTAAGGCAAACAAAATTGCGAAAAAGTGCCCTCATCTAAATGGCCCTGCATTACTTTAAAGCAGTCCATTACCATTTTCGAATTGTTCCGCCTAAAAAGTGAGGAGCCAACAACGAGTGGCTCCCAGAGCAAAATATAAAAAAAAAAAGAAACCTGTAAAAATCCCGCGGCCACTAGCAAAGTGGCTGTCCACTGCAGCCCTAATTAAAATTCATTAGCGAGCGCGAAACTTTCTGCGGTGGCAAACTGCCGGCTGAAGGCGAACTCAACACAAATAATCACCGGTTGACTTTTCCTGGTCGTGAAGGTGCTTCTGGTTCTGGGTCTTCCCCCGCTCGAGCTCTGGCTAATGTTGAGGAAGGTTCTAAAATTTCTCTGGCACTAACCGTGCCGTGTCGCAAGAAATTGAGCTGTGCGCTGACTTGCTAATCACATTCCAGGAAAATCCTGTGATTAGCATAGACCGCCTTGCGTTGAGTTGCGTCCTGCGTGCGCCCGTTTGAAGAGCCGCAGAGACGACCGGCCGATGTGCTGTGCCGTGCTTGCGTGTCCTTCGCGTGTCCTGTAAATTGCACAGGGGACACTTTGGACCGATTCAGCTCTGGTGTATGTCGGGAGCATTTCGAGCAAAAGGGGTGAAAGCTTTCCACGCAGGTTTGGTTTTAGCGAAGGGGCAGGATAGATGATGTTAGTTCAGGGTGGAAATTCTGCAGAAAAGGGGTTTGCTTCAAAAAGAATTTCATGAATTACTCAAAATACTGGGAACGAATCGGTTTCGAGCCGACAACCTTGACGAATGGAATGAAAATGTAATGCATCAGTCTGTCTTATCTTTCAAGGGTATCTTTATTATCTTTTTTGATTTTGTGTAACTAATGCATAAAGCTTCAGTTATTTGGTTACTAATATTAATTTTTACTGAAAAAGGCATATGTTACCTGTAAATCGAGTGTTGGTTGTTGAAACTGAAATTAATCTTTAGCACTATTTATTGAAAAATTAATAAGCAACTACATGAGGGTAAAAGATGAAATTTTGAATAAGCTATAACTAATGCTAATAATAATCTGGATCCATAGAGTTCTATACTCTGTATATACCCTTAGAATACTATGTTCTATATACTTACTATATATAAATGTTCTACATACCTACTATATATAAATCAAATATTTGTGTGTTTGTTACTCAAATATGCTTAAGCGATTGGTGGGATAACTTACTTTTCCTGACTGAATTTACTGCATATTCCACTTTAATATATAGGCTACTGCTTATTCGCGGCCAACACTTGTACACTCCGGTGAAATATATAGGCCGGAAAGATGCTGAAAAATAGTCTAAAAGTTCATTTGAGGCTGAATAGTTAAAGACGACAAGAAGCCGAAAACGCGTTGATACATTTTTCATATTTTGATCTTATAAAATATTTCACTTTAGGTACTTAGAAAAAATTTTAATGAAAATTGGTGTAAGACAATTCGGTAGTATTAATTTCGTTTCTACTTCACATATCTGTAAATTCAAGATAGCGAATTCATTATAGGAGCAATAATTTTTCGAATTTGACGAATTGAAGCTATGTAACGTATTAAGGATATTTTCCTATTTAGTTTTCTTATTTGATATAAAAATTGAATTAATACCCACAGATTGAATATTGAGAATTTAGATGAATGATAAAATGATTAGGTAAATGACAATTTGCATAGGAAGAGGTAAAGAAGCCTTCAGATGTAGGCCGTAGTACCAGAATGACTTTTGGTTTGTGTGCGTTTGTTTAAACAATTCCAAAATCGTGATTTTGACTTTAAAAATAAAAGACGCCAATTGGTTAATTGAAAACATTTTAAGATGCTGAATTGCAAGCATTATTGGATGAAAACGATATGCAAGCATTTAATATCGTTTGGTACCATCAATAAATTATCAATTTTAACCATGTATTCATCGAAAATCCACTAGAATGGGTTATAAGATGCAGAAAAGTGATTTTCCAGCACGACAATGCCCATCACCGAACACCATTTCATAATTTTGATTGATTGACCACTCTTACCCTATCCACCAGACTTGGCCCTCTTCGACTACCACTTTCACTTTGGCGATGTCTCACGCACTTTCAATGAAAGCACTTCAACAATTACGGATATGTTCGATCACCTCAAATTACGTACTTTCGGTGTTGCTGGGAGAATATCCACAAACACTTTCATTAAACCATTTTTTTGTATTTTTTCCTCAAATTAAATGTGTTTTTTTAAAAGAAATTAAGTATTATTAAGCTACACCAAAATTACATTTTTAAATTGAGTGAACTATTAAACGTGAATATTTTTAGAAGTTTTTAACTATCTAAGTAGTATTTAAGATACCCCGAATGATACCGGGTTGCTCAGCTATAATAGGGTTTATTTTGTTTATTTTTAAATATAATAAATAATAAGTGAACAATATTTAACCATTCATAACCGAAATTGTTATCTAAATGCATACCTAAGAATTCGCATTGGTGTGCTTTACGTAGGGCGGAAAAAAGCACTAATCGGTTCTTTTCGCAGGGGAAAATAGCTTTTGCGCGGGGGACTCGAAAGACTCCAGGGTGCGATATCTCCCCTAATTTATTTTCATCCCCGCCAGTCCCCAGCCATACCGGTTGAACCGAATCGAAAGGAGATGGTTTTCGGGCGAGCGAGTATCCATCGTGACAAAAGATTGGCAGCCACTGGCTTAGAGTTCTTTACTAGGGAAGTGTTTCTACTAGCGGATATTTTCCCAGTTTCAGTCTCCCGGAGACATTCCGCATGGCAAGTTGTGTGTAATTTCTCGCAGGAGGCAATTCGATTTTGGTGTTGCTGGGCTTGCGATTTGATTCGGAAGTGTGAGAGGACGTGCCGCTATCGTAATTTTTTGTTGTTTTATTTTTTTTTTTCTTTTTATTCAAGGAATGTGTGCCACATCCTACAGGAACCCCTGATGTTGGATGGCCGTGGTGGTTGGCTGGTTCCTACTTCTTTGTGGCACCAGAGCGCTGTGTTGCGATATGTGTGGCCCGCTGTGGCTCGTACGATTTTTTTAATGAAAAAATTCTCAGTGTTAGCCCAGTCCCGCACTGTTGTGGTACTTGAGTGAGGCGGTGGTGTGGTGGGTTTATTCTTGTTACTGGGAACACCACAGGATCCTCTCCTCCTTATCCTGTTCCGGGTATCAGGTTTTTGGGGGGTGTGCGAGGTGTGTGCAATTTTTGGTTGTTGTTGCTCTATTTTTGTTTTTTTGTTTTTTTTTTTTTTTTGGGATAATCCGGCTGTTGTTGCCGGTGTGTTGCGTGTTGCAGGGTTCTTTCGAAGTCCTTCAGCAACGACAGATACAAGAAAGTGAAATTTCGTGTGGTGGAAAAGTGCGAAAAGTGTTGCTCTACTACGCGGCCTCGTGTGTACCTGCAGCAGTTTGTGGCGAGACGAGGTGGATTAATTTTGTTTTTTTTTTTTTGTTATTTGTTTTTTTTTTATATAATAGTGCGATAGAGTTGGATAGTGATTTTTCGGTGTAACAAAATCCACCAGACAACTCAGCTGTGACCGTGTGGTGAGGATCAAGTGAATGAATAGAAGTGGAGGGGTTGAGGTGGTGATCAACTTGATTGTGTGATTGATTGCCCGTGAATAATTCACAACGATTACTGTGGGCGAGTGTACCTGCAAGGAAAGGGTTACATTTTTTTGGCGTGTTCTATGGAGGATTACATCAACCTGCTCGATGCTCTCGGCCCTAATGAATTTTTTTTGGATAACCAGCAGGGGCTCTTCTGCGTAGGTATGGATCTTTTCATTTACAATTATATTGAAAAATACGAAATAGCGATAGAATCACGTTTCTCGTCCCAGACTTTTTGGCCCTAGAAATTTTTATCATGATGTGATTCGTGCAAGCATCGTTATTACAACCCGCAAGGGCGTGACATTAGGGCTATCTGGAGAGCCGTTCTGGGCACCTGGAAACAAGAGATATTCCTGATTTAATGAGGTTAAAGGTGTTTTTCTAGCGGCTCTCCCGACGATAACCCTCCGCGCCTATTGACACGCTATGGTCAAGGGCGACCGCAGGGATCACAGCACATTTTACAAGCATATCGTAAAAGTTGATGATATGATTACATCGGTGCCGGGGAGGATTTTCAAAGGTCAATTATTTTTTTTCGGGACAAGGGAAAGGGGATGGGGGCCAGTCCGGGCGGAAACCTACGATAAATTTTTATTTGATATTGTAATGGAATTGAATGGAGTGCTGCGGTGGATCCCATCATCGGCCCCAAAGTGTGATATTCTTCCCTTAGCTCCTTCGGGATCTGGCAGCGGTGGTCTGGTTGGTGGTATTTTTTTTTTGTTTTGTGAAGTGGTTCTTTTATGGACTCTGATTCGGCGATTCGGTAGGAAATGAGGGTAAACACGTTTTTGGGGCGCATATTTCCACCGTAAATTTTTATGGGTCCCTTTAAGATGTTAATTTACCATTATTTTGGTAATTTTATGTTTTAATTAAGACTCCTAGCTATGGAGTCTACTCATCATAAAATATGCTACTGAGATTTTCGAATCTTTTTGAAATAAATTTTTATTGAGACCCCAAACTTTTGTTGGGGTTTTGAATAAAAAAAAATAAGCGTATTTTCTGTGAGTGTTTTTAATATTTAGGGTTATTTTATTATGCATATAAAAAAACAAAAAAACAAAATAAAAAATTCGAAAAAAACAACTTTTACACTTCTGAAAAATGTTGGGGAGTAAAAGTTTTTGTACCTGCGTCGTTGTGAAAGGGTGTAGCCTTGCATATTTATTAGGGTATTTGTATATTTCCATTATGTACAAGTTTATTAAATTTTAATGCAGTTAGGTACACGAAAAACACATTTTCGTAACAAATAATGCTTGATTTTAAAAGCCATTGTACTATAATACCTGATTTTTTTAACAATTTTCTATTTTTAATTATCCAATCAACTACATCTCACTAACTTGTTTTAATTAATTTTGTATTTTAAATGTAAATGTAAATATTTATTTTTGTTAATTAATATCTAGATAAAATTTTATATGATCCTTTTGTAATGTGCATGGTAACAAAAAATGGATCTATCTCGTTTTCGAAATAAACGGCTTTTAACAATTAATTACAGATTTTAAATAAAAAGTAGCTCATAAACGTTTCGATAATATCATAATTTTTAACCGAGAAGGACGATTTTCCACGTATAGGTAATGTTCCTATAAATTTAAAATGAAATGTCGATGAGTTATAAGAATTTATTTTATTTTACATTCAATTGTTTAATTTTTGAATTAATCAAAGAAAAAGTTTCTCTTCAGGAGAGTTGTCGGGATTAACAATTTGTAGAAGAAAAACTATATAATTTAAAGAGAAAATCTGTTTTTATTAAATTAAATTAGGGAATAACACATTTCTGAAAACTAAAAACTTGTTTTATGCCTTTCTCGGTTTTTAGAGCTGAATGTTGTGTTTTTGGAACTCTTATTTACGAATCTCAACTCGGTTTTTAGGGTTCCGTACGTCTGAATGTAAAAACGGACCCGATCACTCGGATTACAAAAACTAATGAGTATAAAATTTTGAAGAAAATACAGAAATAACTTCTTTACTTATAGATTACAGGAAAACCTATAAAAAGTCTATGGTCTTGAAATAACATAGTAAATTTTTTTAATATTCATCGTACGGAACCCTTTCAATGCGAGTTCAACTCGCACTTGTCCGGTCTTTTTTTTTAATACATCCGGATTTTTCACAATACAAAATTTAAATAACACATATCCGTGTTTTGGGAATTTTTGGAAAATTATTAAAAAGAAGTTTGTAATGTCTCTTCAATGAAAATCTGAGTCCTAATCTAGGAATATTGGATACAATTTATAATTACAGACCGTTTTTGTTTTACATCTTGTTGTACAGGTTTTTCAGGAGTGTGCACTTGCCATGTTTCCGCCATATTCGTCATTTATTCTATAATACAATCAGTATATGGAAAAAAGCAAAACTGATAGATTATTTTCGAAATGTTTTGAATTTTGTGGTATCGTACATACGGATTATTTTAGCTCTAGCGAGTAATTTTGGCTTAAAATAAAAAAAATATATATATTGAATTTTCCGCCTTTTCGTAGCTATGATAGTAAACGATCTAGTTCGAGTCGGAGGTGATAGATAGTGTTACTGGCCACTATTTTCAATTGGTTCCACGAATTTGTACAAGATTAAAACAGTCATTTGCATTTCGAACTAACCTGCTGTGAATATTTACGTATTTTACGTCTGGCAAACTTTCTTGTGTAATGGAGATTTAAGGTAAGTTAATTTTTGCCTGATGTTTTTTTTTCATTTCAAGTCCTTCATTTGTTTATTTTCTATTATTTAAAAAGGACTTACATTGGCTTAATACTTGCTTAAGTTTTGTGCCTCAAAAAATCTTCGAGCCGAAGTAACCCTTTCCAAAAAACAATTTTTGGCCTAAAATTAAAAAAAAAGTAAGTAATCCTTTTGCTACTATCCTCATCTAGCAAATAAATTTTATAACACTTAGTAGTCTATCACAATTTATTTACCAGAGCGTTTTCTAAAAATATAAGAAAAAAGTAGCCAAAGTAACCCTCATCTACTGTACTTTTATATAATAACTTAAAATTTGAACTATTATTCGAGTAACATTGTAGATCAATCTGTTATTTTATAATTATTTTTAAAAAAGTGATAGAAATACGACTTAACTTCTCGAAAACGTAACATGATGGAGCATTTTCTTTTACGAACTCGTAATCTACAGAAAAATTCATATAAGAATGATTTGCCAATTCTTTGAAGGAAAAGTTTGCTGTTGGCCAGTGTAATTAACAGCAGTCTGTTTATGTTAAAACAAAACTTCGGATTAAACATTATTTAAAACTACAGCTTTCTGTTAATTTGTTTAAATTAAAAAGATAATTAGATACAAAAATAATGAGAACATTTTTGGAGTTGTGGATGTGGAATTGCGAACAGTTGACGCCACCCACTGATTTTATTACATTACCACTATCTGAATAAGTGCCAATTAATTCACTAATAATTGAATTTTATCTACTCTGTGATATTTAATGAAGTACATTAAAAATAATATTGAATTTTAATACAATATAGGTAAGTAGTACACCATATAAATATATAAAATTATACTTTTCCTGATTATTCAAATAGTTTAGATTCTGTTTAGTATTTAAATGAATATTTAAAGGTATAATGAAAAGTAGCTTCAAACAACTAATTCATAGTAATCTATTAAATTATAATAAATCAAATAATTAATAAAACAATAAAATACATATTAAAAATAGTCAGATTTATCGAATTTTATATAAAATAAAGACCATAAGCTATGTAAATTCCCTCATTAAAGAGGTTTATCTTTTATCCTTAAATGCGGATTTTATTGTTTTATCTTTACATTTTAATAAGGATATAAAGTTTTTAATAGAAATTCTTTATGAGAATTGAGAAAATTACAAAATTTATGGATCGAGCTTTGGCTTCCTTTTACGAAATATTGAAATGTTAAATGTATTTTATTTTTCTTAAGAAAAATTTAACTGAAATTCATTTGAAATGAAAGATTGACGAAATGCATTAAGTTTTATTAAAACAATTGTGTTTCAATGAAACGAAGATTGATGTTATTAAAATGGCTAGATTAATCTCCGGAATTAAATTTGATAGAAAATGTTTGGCCTATTCAAAACAGAAGGTTAGAAGACATGGGCAATTTAGAAATGTTGACTAAATATATTCGCATTTATCAAAACAGAATGGGATAGGATTTATCCACAAATAATTGATAAACTTATTAATTAAAATATGGGAGACTTAACTAAGTATTTATTCTTTGCATTGCAATTATAGAGTTTAAGCTAATTTACTTTTTAACTATAAAAGATAAAATTATAAATGAAAACATTTTAAAAGAGAATTTCTAAGCGGAAACAAGTATTTCTTTTACTCGGTTGTAAATTGTGAATTTTTTTATTAGGAAACTTTAATATATTAGCTAAATTTAAGACTATTCATTTACGGTTTTAGAATGAAGTGAAATAATTCTATTCATTATGTTTTTATCACGCTTACCTTTAGTAAAAAAGGTTTTAAAAGGGTTTATTAACGTCCTTTCATATAATACGAAAGCCATAATTCAGTAAATTCAAAAGGGGCAGCTTACTATTCATTATTTTTATTAAATACATAACTCGATTTGAATTAAATTAAATTATAAGGACAATTTTCTCTGCAGATATTTTCTATAGCCACAGAATCCGCAAATAGACTACATCAAAGCATATTGAGATAAGTCTTAGACAAGTATTTTAGTCGTTGCGTTGGACTGTCGCCATCGTCAGGATGTTGGAAGTATACAAGCTTAAGATACTTTCCAAAATTCCTGGATTCTTCTCCAAACTACTTTCTCCCTTAAGTTTAGGAGAGATGGCATTTTCTGCTGAAAAGTTGGAACAGCGCCACCCTTTCTATTTGTACTTTACAAAGTAAATATTGCAATGGCCGGGGCCCTATTGTGTTTTCGCCTCCTTTTCTCCTGCTCTTCGTTATAGTAAATTTTTTATAAGTTTATTTATTTATTTATTTATTTATTTATTTTGTTTTGGGTAAAGATAATATTTGAGCCGCTTCAAATTGGCAATTAACTTTAGGGTCTATGACCCAAAAGGATGTCGAATTGAATGTGCGCTTCCATGATTCTTTATTAAGTCATACCATGTTTTTATTGACCCAACATCCAGAACGTTTCGAACAAGTACAACCACTCACTATAAATATCCGAGTATTTCTACTTGAGTCAATCTTTCTCCCTCAGTGGTTTTACCCATTTCAGTCTGTGGGTGCGTAAAACTCATGAAAATCCAAGTAAAGCCACAACATGAAATTACAGAGTCTTATCCTGTCTAGTGCTCTAATTAAAAGTCCCTGTAATTTCCCATAAATCGCTTCGCTTTCATAATTTCAGCTCAGCAAATAGGCTGGTGGTTCCTTCTTGGCTGGAATCATAACATTCCTGCCATAGCTGCAAATGACGAGTTAGCTCCTATGTTCGACTAGCCCATGTATGTCAGGGATGATTGTTCGCACGCATAAATTATAAAATCATCTTATGCTCCTGTCGTGTCTTACAAAATGCCATTTCAACATAAGTACCTATTTTAATGGTATGAACCTATGTGATTGTTAGCAAAATTTAATGTCAACATTAAGTTTTAACTGAGGGGCCACAGTAACAAGCTCCGCCTATAAAGTGTTTGTGTAACTGCTCCTGTTCGCAGGATTATTGTTTATTTTTCAACTTTATATGAATAAATAAATATTCGTGGGCATAAATTGAGGTAAAGACAACATTTATTTTTAGCAATGCTGCAATTAACATGACTCCGTCGTTTCCATAATATTTATGGGCCATAAAAAATTCACACGGCGCTTTTACAGTCGTAGTGGCGGGGTAAATTAAAAATTGTATAGTTTTCATGAATTTAAAATAAATTTTTTTTAGAGAGTTAATAATACCGGTACCAGTTTTATTTAATAATTCCAGAATACTCAAACATTTTTTTGACGCATTAACAGCGTGGACAATTTTGTTCTTTTTTCCATTAATAAAAGTAGAACTAGCGGTTTGAGAGTTGTGTATTTCACATAGAATTAGAAATAAATGATTTTCGAATTTCCCTTTAACTCTGTACCAAATTTTACGTTTAAAAGATCGTATCTTTTTATTGCATTGAGATAGAAATTATAGGACTATGAGATTGCAGACCTTATTCCATAATTGATATTAATTTAAACTAGATACCTCTAGCCGTCTCTGAGGGGATCTGAAAAAGGATCTTAACGAACAGGTGAACCAAAAAATGAACGTATATTGGTTCTGTTTTCACATTTCACGGTACGGAACTCTAAAAATGGTAAACAGTTTATTGGATACTACTGTTTAATAGATTTTTAAGGAGTACTTAGAACGATAGTTTAACTACGCACCTATGTCTCTTGTTTATTAATTTATATTAGCAAAAGTCGTACGCTTGCCCACATTAAGGAGAAAAGAATTAATAGCACTCTATTTATAAAGACTATCTATGTCAGGGTTTAAAATTTCACATTAATATGAATAATAACCATCCTTGCATAAAATCCCGGTTAGTGTACCACAAGATTCCGATTTTGGGCCACTGCTGTATAACATTTACACTTCAGAATTTCTAAATCTCTTAAATTGTTATCTATCGATTTACGATGACGATAGAGGAATATGGGATGTATCAAAAATTACCCGTAATCTTCAAAGGTGGGCTAAGATGAATTCACCAAAGGTATAGTGTATCATATCAGAAAAAGGTTAGGATATGAAAATTTGAAAATTCAAATTTAATTTACCTTTTTTTATGATATAATTAATTAATCATGTATGTAGGAGCGTGCAAATAAAATAATTCGTGATAGTAATTTAAAAATTTTCAAACGTTTTCCATTAAGCCGCTACCCGTTGTTAAAATTTAGTGACATAGTCTAGTGGTTAATTTTATTTTCATATTAATTTTCCTTTATTTAATTTTATATTGGTTTTTTCGAAAACAGCTCTAATTACTTCAATAGAAATTTGCGGATTAGTAGTTATTTGGGTTACAAGTCCATTTGGCATTTTCATGAAAATTAATTTTTGTTTTTGATGAATTTTAATAGAACACAGGTATTTTCCGTGACATGATATTAAATCTCATCTCTGTGGAAATTTAAGGCATAGGTAGATGAATTATGAAATTCCACTATGTACAGAAAATTTCAATGAATTTCATGGAATTTAAAAAAATACTGAAAGTGGTTGCGAAGACCAATTATAAGAATATTAAATAAAAAAATTGAAATTACTATCAGGTTTCCGTAGTAGTATAAAAATTCATGAACTTCTCATTCGGCACCCATAAGCCTCAGAAGTAATCAGCAAAGTGACCCCGATCCCAACTCAACAAATTAACTTTAATGAGATCATTCTTTGGAAATCACCACTATTATTGCGGTTGAATACGGGGGACGTGTCCTGGAGGGTTTCGGCTCAACTCGGTTTGGCTGTTTTCGAAAACAGCAGGGACAGCAACATCAGAAGGGTTTTAGACGTGATGAAATCGCCCAGGGGCTTAATTTCATTTTACACAAGACTTCATTTCTTTGGGTCACTCCTTTCAATTGGGACGGGCTGCCACCTATACCAGTTTCATCTTCCCTTTCTCCGCTGGGATAGGCTACTTTTTCTGGTGTTTTCTTATCGGCAGGCATCAGTATGCAGGGAGGAAATAGAAGTGGCAAGGAGCAATTATGCAGGATTCAATAATGTTTGATTTTTATCAAAAAGAAAGAAAAAAAAAATATATATAAACTCCTTTCCCACTTTCTGGCCTTCTGTGTATAGGGGATTGATTGAGGGCTATTTTCACGGGTGGCAGAGTTTCAACTCGAATTTCGTCCAGCTTTGTTGTGGTTTCTCTCGTATTTTTTTATTTTTAGGTCAGCTGCAAACCAATTTTTGAATTCAATGATTCCGTAAATTCAAGCGATTTTTTTTTTGTTTTTTAAAACTTTAAGAGATTGCTGCATTGAACTGGAAAGTTTTCTTTATATATTTTTTCTCGATATTTTTAATTTACAGGCTACAGCTGTACTTAATTAAAAGTGGTTGGACCAATGAACTTTCCAGTAAACCAGTGAATTATTTTTTCTTTAAAATTTTGCAATTTTCATAGAATTTTATCGATGAACGAGCAATTTTAGAATAAGCTTCGCCACAAATTTATCCTTGAACAGTTGTTTTATTTGATTTTGTGTTTTGATCTAGAATTTCTGAAATTGTAATCTACTTTTTCTAGTAGTAGCAAGTATATAATATCGTGGTATGTTTTTATGTTTTAGATTTTGCATAATTTATACTTTTATTTGATGCGGAAAATGTATTTATATACCTACCGGTTACTTTACCTAAGAAAAGCATACTTTACTTTTATAATATGTTCGATACGTTCTAAAAATATTGAATTATTTTTTATTTTATATACCTCAAAAGGTATTATTAAGTGTCTATCTTCATTTTTCATGTTGTTCGATTGTTTGAAGCTGGAAATATTTCGATTTTTAAATCATTTTTTAAACATTTCTCACTTCTTACCTTACTTTTGAGCTTTGATTGTATTCTGTGTGTCGAATAACGTCAGGTATTATTTTAAAATTTAGATTGACACTTACATAGAAAATCATTTTAAAGGAATTTAATTGCGTCGTCAATTATATAAAGGATCAAGTCAAAGCTGTACAATGTCCAATTTCCAAAATAGTTTAACGAATTTTAATCCTTGAATCGGTAATAAAAAACAATGTCACTTAATTCTGACGTTGATTATTTTACTTGTTAAACAATATACCAAACGTTGAATGTAATTTTACCTCAAAAGTTATATTAGAGTCGGAATAAGGGATATTAAATTTGAAGAAAATACTTAAAATGAGAAAACATTGGCATATGTGGAGATTGTTTTACTAGAGGCATAGGTATGTGGGGAAAATCGGAAGTATAAATAATTTAATTTCTAAATATTTTATTGTAGTTTTACCCCCTGTTTTTGTAAAAGAATGCACCGTTTTCGGTACACGCATCCCGGAATGTAGTAACGAATTAAAGATAAATATATTTTTTTTATCTTATCGAAAAGGACGTGGACGAATTTGTCTTATGAAATTGTAAAAGTGAGGTCAAATAAAATTTTCTTTATTTTTAGACCTCATGTAGAATTATTTATATAAATCAGGTAGAAACATTTTTATTTAAAGGTTTTCCCACAATTTTCACCAAAAACATTGGTACATGGAGGAAATCGCGACGGAAAGTTTTCAGAATTTTTAAATTAATACTTACAAGCGACTGAGAAAATTTGTTAGCATATCCGTCACTTGTAACCCTAAATTTACCGTCTCTACAAAGTTTTATCAAAATCCGTCAAAAACTCAATTTACAGTATGCCTGGGGGTATTCAAGTAATATGTAACCTGGCTTAGGGTTAGAGAAAGAGCAGGGGACACAAATCTTACTATAAAATAATTAAAAATTTTAAATCTGCATTTGCAATTTCAAGTCTGCATTTGGGAATGGGCTCACCTCTTGTTAACGATGTTGTAACTTGGGTACAGAGTCAATGGTCTAGAGATAAATGATTCTTAGCTATTCAGTTTAACAGTAGAGTAGTTCTTTAATCTTAAAAATAGTTCAGTTGTTTTCCTTTAAACTCGAATTTTTTCTAAAAATATAAGAAAACTTCTTATGTTTGCTTTAGTTGTAGTCGGAGTTTAGTTTAGGACTTTAAAACTTTTCAAAAAAGATGAAAGTAAAATATTTATTCGTTTTTTTGGTACTGCTTATACATTTTTAACACAATGTCGGGTCTTCCTAATTTAAGCTTTTAATAATGTATAATTAAAAGGTAGGACAACTTCCCTGAAGGTTTGCTTTATTACTCCATAATTAGCTCCTTTCTTAGTCAAATATCTTTTAGTCAAGATATTGACTGAAAATTTAAAAGTTTCCGACTATCGATCCGACCGCAATTCCCTCTCAATTTCCCTGGTTACCATCGAAAGCTTCAATTTTTTTTTTTGTTTTTTTGATAGCTCTCCTAAGTGTGGCGCATAGCGTTCTCTATGCAATGAATTTTTTTAATTAAGCTAAAAGCATCCCCTTAGAGTTGCGAGCTGTTAAACCAGGATCGTTATATGCGCCGCATACATCCTGAGGTGCACTTAAGCTCTTCTTTTTTACCTTTGTTGCCGCTGCTAATTGCCAACGGTAGTATCTTCCCACCTGCGGGCCGTAATCAATGCATTCTGCCACTGATGGCGGTGAAAGCGCTGAGAAATTCGTAGAAAAGAAATTTTAAAAAAGGCAAATCGTACAGAGGGTAACAATTTTGTGGAAATGCATTTTACTGATGTTTTGCCGGAATTTCACCCTCGTGAATCAATGGAATATTTAAGGTGGCCAAATTACGTAATTGAGCCATGGACAAAAGGACACTTGCCGACTGGTTTATTGGTGGTCGCAATTGAAATCACCTTAAATAGCCGTGAATAAATAACGACGAGCCTTTTGAATGGGATCGTAAACAGATATCGGGCAAGGGGGCATGGTTCCGATGATAAAGTGATTCCCCTTGTAGGGGATATGCCCTTATCGTGGCCATCAATTTTTTTTTTTTGCGGCCGTCCCTCTCAAATAACAAAACTAAATGACGGACAAATCACTGTTTGGGAAAGCCATAAAAAAAAAAAAAAACAGTGACTGGTCGCTGACCATTCGGGGGCCCAAGGGACTCCGCACAACTGACATACTGGTCACTGTGGGGCGTCCGGCTTGACGGTTCTGGCAAATTACTTTTAAATACCAGCGTCTGACTGTAGCGTGCCAGATAGAGGAGCCGGACATGATTGAAATGCCGAGATTTAAATGGCCCGTGCTATTGCCCCGGACACTTGTGGCCAGTTCATAGCTCCGGGGCGGCGCCGCTTTCAAGTTTTATTATATTCGCCCTGGAAAGGATTTCCAAATGGGACAGATTATGTGGATGGCTTTTTAAAGGGCTGCGGAAATTGAGGTTTTTCTAGATTCGTTATCGGGGGTTTGCATATTTTGGAATGGCATCGGTACCCCAACCCGGCTCCTGGTCAACGTTCGGACAGACAATTTGGAATATTTTCTCGTTAGCAACTCGGTCGCATGAGAATTTGGACAGATGATGACCACTCGTTTACAGATTTGGAACATCATGGGTTTTTCGTATTTTCACTACGACAGATCTTGTTATGCAGGTCGTAGCCACGCTTATCTACACTGGCAAATAGCTTTTTGGAGGACTTAATAAATTTGGGGTATATACAGATAAGATAGATAAATAATTGTTCAGAATTATAAACTTCTATAGTTGGTCGTGCCTTTTTTGGTTTCCCCGGATAGACCTTTTGACGAAAAATTTTCCAGTGTTTCACCAGTCAAGCTGATAGTAAACTATTTTAATTATTTTATATTAGTGGTAACGTTGCTATAACACGGTAGATAGGTTTCTAGAAAATGTCGTCTTCTGGTAAACCGTGTTTTAGGATATTGAGAGCCAGTACAAAATATGGGGATGCGTTCAAACCGAGTAATACTGCATTTCTCCTACCGCGTTTAGCGCTTCATTAACATCCTCTCATTTTCACTGAATCAAAGGTTGTGTCTTTTAGGGCTTAATTAGAAAAGAATGTCAAGGTAATGCGGGTATTCCCCGAATTTTATTTATGTTTGCCTAAATACATTTATTTATTGTAGATGAATGGATAGTGCGTAATTTAATTTTATAACAATTTTATTAGACGATTTCCGCAATTTTAGTATCATGTTAGAAAACGAAAACGTGTTGTATGTTGTTGTCTTATACGAGAGTTTTTGCAATTTTCACTTTGTGTAAGAGAAAAACCGCGTTATAAGAGGGTTGCCTGTACTTTTATCTTGAACCGTTGAAACTTAACTTTTCATATATTTTCAAAACATATCAGAAAAACTTAAAAATTACTTAAGCTTTTAGAGAAGCAATTTTTCAAGTAAAGTCAGGAAACGCAGATGAAACTTTGGAAATATTTAGATTAGGGCAGGTTAAGGTGACTCAAACACGGCACACTTAGGCCTGAGAAAGGTCCATGGTGATACCACCCGGGACCAAACCCTTCTCTCTAACCCTCGAACTACTTGGAGTGCTGAACTGGAGTTTGGGCAAGTTATCGAAGAATACGGAGCTCAGGTTGCTTCTTCAAATTTCCTTTAACATAATTGGAATTCTAGTGACACCTAGGGACACTATCACATCCATCAGCTGTTTTTGTATTAACCATAATACTTTCCAAATTTCATTTCATGGTTTGCACTTTCTTATTCTATATCGTTAAAGCTCAGATGTTGAGATTGAATATTTACTGAATTTTTAGTCTAACTAATTAAAATCTGAAAATATATTTTATATGAGCTTTACTGGCAAGGCAGGCAAATGCTTCCCTGCCTTGTTAGTTATATTTCCCAGAAAACTACTGAAATAAAATGGAATAACTGCAACAGAGTTCTAGTTTTTCGTTTTTTTACTATGTTTTGACTTGTATGCATTTGAAAACCAAATCTAGTTGGAATTCATAGTATTGAGGTGAGAATAATATTGGAGTATATTAAAAAATATGGGAGTTATCTAATTTAACCAATCGTTTGCGCACATTTCCTGAAATATTAATCCCTTTGAAGGGGGAATTACTTTTGGAATAGTTTTCTCTATAATATATGAAATTACATTTTATTTTTTATATTCAGCATTACCTAGCATTTTCTAACAGTACCTAGAATTACTCAACATTTCGCAACGCAACATTACCTAATATAAAAGCAACTCAGCATTATACTTAACGATTCTCCTAGCACCAGCATTAATCGATATAAATCAGAAATACTCTGCACAACTCTACACCTACAGTGTACAATGTTGAGCAATGCTATGTAATGCTGAGTATTTCTAAGTAATTTCAGGTAATACTAAGTAATTAAATTTGCTGACTGACCAATACTTGTAATGTTTGAGGTAATTTGTCTTGGCTGCATTACTCTACTGGTAATTGTAATAGTAATCGTAGTGTTTTTTTACAGCTCTGGTACATATAGGCTTAGTTTGATTGATAGCGATTAAGAAATATAAGAGATATCGGATAAAATATTTAATACTAATATAAAATGTCCATAGTATAAAATTCAGCACCGATTATTTTGCTTTTAATGTAAACTTTTTTAGTATATTTCATTTAAATTCCTAGTTTTCAGAAAATGTTATATTTACCACTTTTAAGGATTATCTTATAAAATATTAACGTGAAACCCCTGACCCAAATAACGTGCATATTAAGAGGATTTCCTTTGCAAATACATCAGATCCGATCAAGTGTTGACCACCTTCATTTAATTTTGATTGAATATTTTTTTTTGTATCACGAAATTTAGCAAGAGAAAATCTCTTGAAAGTTCTCTTTAAGGATCATCCTATGGGTACTCTCTGAAACCTCTGACCCTACCTATTTCAAAATGTATTAACATAGCCTTGAATAAAAGATGTACCCCTGTTTTCTTGAAATCCGTTCTCCGGTTGCGTGCTGACAGGATGACACCTGGCAAAAGCATGTTACAATTTTAAGGGTAACCTTTCTTTACAACAGCTGAATTTATCTCGAAGAGGAGCAGACCCTCGGTTATAACATTAATTAAAATCACCCGGAATCTCACCCAAATCAGGAAGTTACTTATCCTTGGGTCATTAATTTCTTCATCTGAAAATCGTAAGTGCTGCCGAGGAGCCTACGACACCCCAAACAAATTCATGCCGCTTCAAGCCGATAAGGTTCGCGGAAATTAGGCCTAAGCTATATTTGCCCAGAGGAGGGCCAGTGGGGCTCCCTCGAAAGAAGCGAGGCGGATTAAAAGAACTAATCGCCTGACAAGCGGTTCCTTGTGTTCTAAATATAAATGAGAGGAATATAAAAGAAATCCGGAATCCCCAAAATCAATACGGGCGAGGGGGCAGCTGAACAGGATGTGTGCCCGTTTTCGGATGTACACGTCCGGGAAGCAAAGGCAATCTCCCGGAGATGCTCCCGCCCGGTGTATAAGTCTATGAAAAATGCCACTCCTGCCAGCATGTTTCGGAAGAGGCTCTTAGAAATAATCACTCACTCTTCCGGACGCACAGAAAATTCCTTAATTCTCGCAAAGGAGGCCGGCCGTCTTATGAGGGGCGGTGCGGGTGACATTTTAATCCATTAACCGTGAGCGCACGTATTAATATAAATAGCCCGTCAATTGGGCTGACAGGACCCTTTGACGGGCTTTCCACCTCCTCACATGTCCTGGGCCACGTATGGCTAACGTGACCATTTATTTTTCATCTGGATCTTCACCGGAACTCCAGAGATCTGGATTTCTTAGTTAGTTACTAGTGTTAAAAATTAAATATATGATTTTATAACAAATTAAATGTTTTCTATTATGGTAAAATATGAATTTTAGCCGTCGGCTGTGTTAAATTCATTTTCGAATCAGCGTGACGGTTGAGTTACGCACATACTCAGAAATTTCAATAAATCAAAGGTAAATTTTATTTTATATGAAATTTCAAAATCTGTGATGATTTCCACAGAAAAATTGAGTTCGAATTCGATTTTCTATACAAAAATCGAGATTGAGCTCTTGCTTAGTCTTTTAGCATATGCGCCATTGTAACTAGTATAGTACCAGAAATTCGGAAGAAAGTCATTGGTAGTTTGTTTTTAATATTAATTTTTATTTTCATTCTGTAAAAACGTTTAATTTTAGGATTAAAATGCTGAAATAAGTAAAATGCAATATACAACCACATTTTAAAATTGATAGTAAAAATGGAAGGTTTAAGAATTCTGAAACTTGCCTCGGCTATAGTGGGATAAAAGCGTCGAAAATCAGGAGTATTTAAATTTATTAGTGGACACGTACGGATAGGATACGTATGGCTGAAGACATTTTCAAGGCCAAAACGACCGGGGTCCCATTTTCGTCTTCTCCAGCCGTACATTGCTTCCCATTTTAGTGAGTAATTGCCCCCGGTGGGGAGCAAAATAAGGTTGGGGTGCGGTACCGGGTGGAGTTCTCGTCGTTTCAGAATTTTCCGCACTGATGTGATAGCATGCAAACTGGAAATAATGCCGCTTCCTGCCGGGGGCCGGGGATCCTGATCCTGCCATATGTCGCTTGTGTGCCCTCGCACTCGTGTGGAAACATGCTGTTGACCTAAACGGGGGAAATCACTCCTATTTATAGGGAAATTCCAGAAGTTGATTTGATTTTATATACTCACTGAACCCGATAATTCCTTTCTGTTTCGTTTTTTTTTTTTTTTTATACTGGAAACAAGTCGTAGCGCACCCTCTGCCTTGTGCTACCGGGGCGTAAGAAAAGTGGCTGCGATTTCTTTGATCGGTAAGTAATGTTTTCCCAAGCAGCATTTTACTCAAAGATGGATGTCAAGCTGATTTTGTAATGAAATTTTCGCACAGAGATTACTTTTTTTCAGTGTAACTCTGTAAGTATCAGCCCCTTCCCACTCCTCCGACAGTATCCACGACCACTTTTCAGAGCCACGGCAAAATGCACTAAGCAAATCGATTTAATCAGATTTTCAATTAAATGTACCGTGAAGCCGCGTCGCTTTTAGTTCAAAAGGCGAATTCATTTTTATCACTTCCGTTCCCGTTTAAATCGTGAAATCGTCAAGAGCTCGGGGAGTCTCAAAAGTGCGGTATTCATTTTAATTCCTTTGAATGGATAGAGCCTTTCATAAACGTAATCGGAGTGGGTTTGCTTTAGGAAGTTCATTTAAAATTCAAAGGTATACGTGTGTTTATACATAACCCGTGCAAGAGCCACTTAATCGATTTTGATATTGATGACGATTCGACGGCTCACATAATTTTTTGCGGAAGAGTCTATGGTAATTGCACGTTGATGTCCAATTCAACCTTTAGAAAAGTTATTGAATATCAAGTCATACAAAAAGGAATTTTCTTGATTACTTTTGATACGAAGCCGGTTTGATTAAGCACCTGTTATCATATAATAGTGCTTTATCAAAAAAAAAGCCAACCTATCGTAGGTTTATTGAATTATAAGCTAGGTGTGGGTAACCAATTTTTATCTTTTTTATTATAACTCGATGAGATGAGTTTTTGTGAGTTCTATTTCGTTTTCAAATTCAAAAATTTGATACGAGTGGATTATTTTTTAATTATCTGAAAAAAACATCGTTAATTTCAAAATAAGTTTTATATGATAATCATAAAATATTGAATAGCTCTTCTCGTGTGAAATGAATGTGAGCAATTTTTGGTTTTGGAAAGCTCAATTTCTGTTTGTTGAATCAAAAAAAAAACTCCTTAAAGGCAAAGAAAATTTATATGAATTGCATAATCAGAAATTTGTAGACTATGTGAAAGAAACTACTTATTGATTTTTATAATAACGAAATTAGCTCTTTAAAATTCGACTTACCCAAGTTTGGTTGATTAAAGACAATGTAATCGAATTACAGATGGATTGAATATATTTAAAATTTTTCATAGAACTCAACTTTCAACTTAACAATAAACAGGAAGCCAATGTATTTGAAATATTAGTTTATTTTCCTGGATTTTAGTATTTTATTTCACGCGATAGCTGTTTAATTGAGATTCATATAGTACCATATGTATGAAGAACCGAATAACATTTATAGCACTAATCCAGTTAAATATTCGAATTAACGAATTGATTCTGTATTTTCATGGTAAAGCCTGCATCAGCATTAATGCCGCGATTCAAATGAAAACAACTAATGCACTTGAAGCGTCGTTTTGAGAGGAAATATTTTAGGTCACCCTAGTCGTTATTTGTAATACTGTAAAATTGCTACTTTTATGTTATTTTATAAATTGAGTTACCCTAGAAATGATTTTGTTTTGTAATACTTTCGAATAGCTTTTGGTAAAAATTCGTTTCTATTCTCAGCCTGACTGAATTCTTTATTCAAATCCAGTCGCAGCTAAATGTATTTAAATAGTTTCATATTATAAAAGAAATTAGTAAGAATAGAAAGCTGGTCATATGACAGAGAAACTTTTTCTCAGAACAAATTTCGATCTTCTTATATAAAAAAAACCGGCAAAACGAACGACCAAAGTCAAATTCTGGAATTTTAAATTGCCATTTTGGAACTTTGGCGCGGTATCTCTCGCTTGTTTGTTGACGGATTGGATTGTTAGTGGTATCGTTAGAAGGTATCTTGAAGGCTTTGATTATTTCTAATACGTTACCAACTAGTACAATATTTCTGAAAAAACTTATAGAACATTTTCTAGGCCAATAACGATTTTAAAAGTGAAGGACCTATTTTACGGAAGGAGTCTCTCAATAAACGTTCGTTAGGAGACTATGTAGATTCGATTGGCATACCTCTGTTCAGTTTTTAGTAAAACATCCTGTATAGCTATCATTTCTTATTTGACACGATTTTTACAAGGCGTAAAATATAGGTAAATTGTTTTTGGAGTATACAAAATGTGTCTCTTTCGAAGTTTTCAAATATTATTTAAGTTTTTATTATACCCTACACGGAAAGAAATGATTTACCAAAATCTATTCCACATTTTTAATATTTTTTGAATGTTACTATCCCAAAAATTAAGCGAATCATTGTTTTACAAATCCTAGAAAATGTTAATTGAATCAGTTCTGAACGGATAGGATAGAATCGATAAAATTGTGATTGATTTATTTGTTTCAGATTTCCTGTAATATCACAGACTTCTTGAATTTAGGCCGCAGATAGCTTATTTGGTTAGAGAGCATCGAAGCGTAAATTTTGGATTTGAGCTCATCGATATTTATTAGAGTAATTTTGACATGAATCAAATTCTTTAATATGTAGTATATCAAATATTTATGAAGAACTCAGCAAAATAATTTGATTAACTGATTTATCATAATTTTCAATTTTCTTTCCCGATTTTAGAAAATAAACTATAAATCTATAAAACACCAGATTGACGTAAAACCAATAGCAAATTTGATTGATTTTACACAAAATTTAAAGGATATTTCTTTCCGTATATAAGAATGGGTTATAAAACATTAACTTAATTAACTTTGTTTTGAAATAAATGTTGAATTTTGTTGGTATCTAAATTTTAATTTACACTAAAGTTTTAATGACAAACTAAGTTAAATCTAAGATAAAAAGTTGTATTTTCAAACAGAGAGAAATCGGTTTTTCGTTGGGCTTTTCTTTACTGCTTTTTCCCCCAATTTCTCCCAGATTTAATCTATCAGCTCTTGAACGTAATGCAGAGACTGGATCGTATTTTATTCAAACTCTCTTAATACGACAAAGTTATTAGGCCCAAGAAGTTTGCTTTTTATACTCGAAATTCAACGAAAAGTTTCGAGTGTGAAAGTCGTTTCTTAGGCACCCCAAAAAGAATTGAGAAGCCTCTTCAACGTCAAGTGCGAGTATCTCCTCGACACGTTACCAAAATCACAGGAAATGGGTAGCGATTCATCATCAAAGGCACCCATCGAGCTATCATGTTTTGAGAGATTCCAGCACTCGGTCCAATCCCGTAAATCTCGAAAATCAATCATACGCCGCCGTCGGATTTTTGACTCCCAGGGAAAAAAAAAGACGAAAAATGAAAAAAACGCAGAGACTTTTGTGCGATGTGAAATCGTATTGAGTTGCACGGGGCCATCTCCGTTTCAAATCCCATTCGAGCTGTCGGTGTAGTCCTCGTTCTGGCACATTTTCAACTGCCAATGAGTCGTGACCGAGGAGGGTTCATTTTTCAATTTGTGAGCATTTCAGCACTTAAGGAAACCTGGGGAGGAGAGTGGGGGGGGGGAGTAAAAAAAAAAATTCCATGTTTGCTCGGTGTGATAGGGCACATAACCCGTGTATGTTCCGAGGCCTAACATCCGCCACCAAACCAACCGTTTTTATGCTATACCACTCGAACTTCAGCCGGCGGCGGATTCAATTCACCGACGAACGAGCATTAATCCCTCATAAATCCCACATTCCGTCAGAATAAAATTAACTCTTGACTTTGATGGGGTAGCCACCCGTGCCACATGGAACGAGATGTGCAAGTGGCATAGCAGGGAACTCATAAAAACTGCAAAAGAGGCTAAATGTGCAGGAGCATTACGGCAGCATCCGGAATCTGTACCCGCGCCGAAGCTATTCCTGCCGGGGAATCCCCGTAGAAGGTTTGATATTAACAAACCAAGCCCTCAGACCACTGATAACTATAAATAAATCAGGGCTTTTGCAGAAGATATGATGGATGATCGGATCAACCCTCCTAAAACAAATCATTGCCAGACCGTGCAGCAAGAGGATTGGTTCCGAAGGAGGTATGCTGCCACGCCATCGCCGACCGGAATGCCTGGATAATTCCCGGCATCATTGCGACACATTTATTTGCCGGTCGGTATAAGCATAATTGCTATCGCAACATAGACAACATCTCCCATGCACTCGATGCCAGACTTCTTAAAATGTCAGGGACCGTCATCTCACTCGAGCTTGAGGGATGTACGCTTAAAAAATAATTAATGCGAGGGCGGGGGCTCAGCTGAGATGTTGACACTCATGGAATCGATATATGCATAAGTAAGTTCCTTAATATCCTCCAGAAATTCAGAAATTCTGAAATTCTGAAATTTTTCTCCTTCCCTTCGACCACGGCTTGTAACAGGAGGCATCCGACGGTTGTGAGGGAGTTAGCTGAACAGCGAGTTTGTTTAAGGCCTCTGGAGGGCTCATTACGCTCAGACTCGCAGGTATATTTACAAACAAATTAACTGTTTGGGAGCACTTAATAAGGTTTGAATCGGTACTTCGGGGAGGACGTGTTTCGGATGCTGTTTGCTTCCGAAACGAACAAGATCTAAGACTTTTCCATAAAATTGGATATTCTGTTCGCTTATTTAAGTTTTCGACTGATATGTGTGTACATTTTCTTTGGTAAATTCCAAAATGAGCATTTTGTTTTTATCCTTCTAATTTCCCACTGTGAAAGGGAAAATACTTGGCTTTCTATAATTTAATTAACATCGTTATTAGCAGGGGTTACCCTCGAAGGATGCCTTAAGCTAATTGAATATCAAAACACCGCGATTAAAGCTAGAAATATTACATTAAGTAGTCGTTTTAAATTTACAAGTCATATACAAGTTTGTGATATAGTTTGACCAAATATTGTAGTACCTAAAGACCAATTTTTTTAGCTTTATTCATGTTCTTTAAACATTGGAAAATCAAATATAATCTTACTAAATATTTTAAATTACTCTTATTATAGATATAAATAAATGAGATGGGGCTAATAATTAATAAGAGGCCAAACAGATTATTTTCAGTATTTCAGTATTTATAGAGTTCATTTTATCAAAATCGGTTGAGTAGATCTCTTAGAAAAGTAATTTCGAAAAAAACCCATAAGTTAATAGTACCGCATCAACTTAAGATCACATATTTTGGTATATTACATTTAATCTTTTGATTCCTTGTCCATAGATTGATCCGGAGTAAAAATTATACATAAATATTTTAAAAATTTTATGTCCTAAAGCATGCCTATCACAGATCCTACGATCGAGCGAATTTAAAAGCAGTCTTTAAATATACTTGGTTTAAAGACCCATAGCTAGAAAAAATCTACAAAAACAAATTTCAACGATTCTGAGCCTTATACAGGCGTTGCGGATTAGATCGTAGTGTTGCGTTTGAATTAAGTTTTCAAAAATTTTGGACCTAATATAGAAGTTTTGTTAGCATTCAGTTTATTCTATAAAATTTTTTTAAGCCTTATACTCGTATAGACGTGGTGTTAACACATTGCGGATCAGATATTTTGTTGCTAACCGTACCCTTTGGACGGATATTTTTTTGCGTCAAATATTTTTAAATTAATTATGATTTGTTAGATAGTAGCTAAAAATCATTGTTACGTAAAATATTTATTTTCAACGAAAACTTTAAAAATGAATGATTTTTTAATATTTTTCAATTGTGTGTGATATTTTGTTAACGGCCTCTAACAACGCAATGTGAAAAGCAAGTTATTTCGACAATGGCTCCTAATTACGCAATATGAAAGACGATATAACTCGTCATCCGTCCGTAATGTGTTAAAATAAAATTTTCGGCCTGCTATAGACCTCTGTTAGCCCCGTAGGTGTCAAATAGTCGCGCTAAAGGATGTTTTTATTTTTATTCGGGTTTCTTATTTTATTCTAGAGTATTACAATACCTGCTGCAAAATTTTGTCCGCTCATACCTGTCTATTCGCCTACGAGAGATGCGGGTCTAGGTATTCTCTGTCGGGCTTATTTTAAATTGTTATAGCTCAGATAATAATTTGAATTTTAATATGAAGAAATGCTTAATTAATTAAATTAAATGTTTTAATGTTCGAAAGAATCATAAAAGTAGAGAAAAAGCTTTAAATTTCTTATGTTTTAAAACATTTTCCCTTTACTAAGAATTCTGTACAAATTTCATAAAACGCTAAGTTCATTTTTCGTATATACCCGAAAACATTTCACGTTGTTTTATGGACCCGTTGATGAGGGGTTTTTTTTTTTGCAGTCTTTCTTCCTGCTAAGCCAATATTTTAACAAGAACATAACTCACTCAGCAGACGCATTTATCATTTCCATAAAAACTAATTAAAGCGGAGTTATACAGCACCGTTTAAATTGAGCCGCTGCTCTGAAAGTGGCTGAACCCCAGACGGTGGCGGCTTTTCGCACAGTGCGGTTTCAACTAAACGGCACGCCCGTCGTCCCCAGACGTCCCATATTCATTAGAGCAACTCATCATCCAATTCCATGGAATTATCCTGCGACTTAATCAGGGCTAGGGCTTTCATTTTCCCACAGTAGCAGTTAGAGTCCTTGCTGGCATTTGAATAATATCCACCTCCTCCACCTTAAAATCCCCCTCTGTCACAAAATCTCACCTGGCGAGATTAGAACCCACAAACGCGGGTGTTACTTCTAATTAGCAGGGGATAAGTGCAGAAATCGTGGCCATTCTCTGGAGGAGCGCAAGGGCTTCTCAGTGATATTTTCTTTCTTTTTTTTTTTTGATCCTGGAACTTTATTAAATCATGGGAGGATAAAAGAAGTTCTAGAAGAAAGAACTCAGGTAGCATCACTCAACGGCTCCGTTGGCTTTAGGTTAGTTAGGGGTGGGGTGGTAGAAGTTGGTTTCCACGAACGAGAAAATTTATATCGTCAATTTTCGACTCTAATTAAATTGTCGCAGTGTCGGTCCGCCCTAATCAAGACACTATGCATAAGATCAGGCAGTTGGTGTCCTCCCCTACCCTTCCCCCCTCCGTCAAGCTTGCTGACACAATTTCCCGGGAATTGAGAGGGGAGCTCAGAAAATAAAATTAAGCCAGGTATGCGGGGGCGTGCGGTGCTTTGAATTAGCCACCTAAGGGCGAGAATATCTCGATAGCTTTAGCCCGATAATCACTTTGGCTTCTCTTTCTTTATTTCGTGTCGATGTTCCTTGGCCGGGTGAAGACTATCGATCGAATTTTAAAAATGCGATGATAAATGAATGAATAAGCGACGGGTGTCGGGAAGTTGATTGGATTAGCCATCTACGTTCGGGGACAAGAACTAGGGCAAAATTGATGGACACGAACGAGAGATGGAGCGCCAAGCGAGCGAGCGGCGGGCGGGCGTTCGGCCTGATCTGTGATGAATTTTAAAATCGAATGGGAAACAAGGGGGGGGGGGGATTGGATTCACAGAAGTAGGTGGCTTGGTGACGAGAGAGAGTGATGAATATATTAAATTTTCACGAATTTCAAAAATCCGCCTCTGGAAGAGGAGCGGCTGTTTTTTTTTTTTGTTTTTACCATTTTATCGATTGGGGAAGATTTATAAATAAATGCGGCAAACATGGAATGCTCCCTTGCTTCGATGATTTTTATTTTCAGCAGGTTGTTTTCGAATTTTCTTTTGCCAAAGTGCCTATACCCGAGGCGGTTTTTGGCTCTCTCGCAGGCATTTTTAGTGCGGCTCAATGGGTTCAACGAACGAAAATCCTCCGCCGCAGAGGATTGGCATTAAAGCGGTTTGCTTTTATTTCTACTACGAGACTTTCGAAGGGGCCGGGGCTTGTGGTGCTGTTGACAAATGTCACCAATATTTACATTTACATTTAGAAAGTTTATCATTGCCACATCCGCGAAGAAGGGGCCCGCTTGGTATTTTTTGGTAAAAACGGTGAACGAACCTTCAATTATTTTTAATGTTGCGGAACCATATTTCAACAAATAAAATATAATGCAGGCATAGCACGATACTTACACTACATTAAAGTCACGAATAACCACATAACACCGCATAACACGGTTTTAAATAACACTAAACCAATTAACCGTCCTATTCGACGGATGCCTTTATTTTATCAGTAAATATTGAATAATTATGATATGTACTATGATACAACTAGGGGCCTCTGGTAGTTCAGTTGTTAGCGCGCTGTCTTACCGTCCCAGAGGCTGTGGGTTCGAATCCCACGAATAATCATGGTCTCCTGCGCTACGTGGTAACACAATGGGCCAAAATTGGCCTAAGTGTGCCTTTCTAGGCAGCCACAGCAAAAAAAAATGATACAACTGGATCATATGTTTTCTAAATTCCGATTTAAAATAGTATCGTTATTTAATATTTGCTAAATCATAGAATTATTGCTTTTTAAATTAAAGGGATTTTAGCTAAACTGAATTAGTCTTGTGACTCTTACCTTCTCATCCCCAGATTATAAAGAATTTCACGCCCAAATTGATGGGATATGTATAAAAATCGTAAATTACTGTTTTGAATTTATCTTTCTTGGATATCTTTTAAAATTTATGTTAAAAGTAGCCACGTAAATAACGTAGAAAGCAATCAATCACTGTCATCCTGATTTATCTAAACCTCGAATATATCCACAGTAATCAACATCAATGTGATTTCAAAACCCATAATATTTCAAATATTCATGTCACAAATATTTCAAAATAAAGTTGCTTAAAAGAAAAAAAAAATCCTCCAATTTATGAGTGATGTCGTCAAATTAATTTTAAGTGCCAAAAAGTCTGAAAACAACACACTCAAGTAATTTCCTCCTTACATAAACATTAAAGAAAATTATATAAAAGAGTTCTGAAAACGTAAGAAAAATCAGAAATTTTCTACAAGTTTATTTCCCTCAAACATTTCGGTTTCATAAATCCAGTAACTTTCATCTGGAAGAAGTGGTCCATAATGTTTGTTCGATATAAAACTAAACAGTCTCTGGAATTACTGGGGGCGATGCCCGCTTTAATTAAGAGGCCTCTCTAAAAAAAAAACATAAAAACATAGGCCTTTTTGCTCCCGGTGCTACCCGGATACTTCACATCCAGCAGGAGCACCCAGCAGCACATCTGTGTAATGGAAACGAATTCAGCGACGTATCAAAATTAATGTTTCATAAATTCCTCCTCTCCATTGGCATGAAATGGGCTTTTTGGCTTTGGCATGATTTTCGGCTCTTTTTCATCTTTTTACTGATTTATAGTCGACAGGTGCCCATAAAGATTCATAAAAATTCGTGAAATAATAATAAAAAAAAAGAAAAAAGATACAACATCGGTCCTATCCACTTATCTGGTGGAACTCCGAGCCGCAACATCCCCAACAAGTTTTTTTGTTTTTTACAGAGCAAGTGCAGATGCTCTGGAATCAACCTGCACATACAGACCAATAAAATACGCCTGGATCAGAGTTACTATAAATAAAAATCGCAGCAATAGGAAGTGGATGCTCTGGAGGGATGACGGATATTTCCAAGCTCAGTGAACAGATCAAAGCTAAAGGGAAGGGAATCATTTTTGCGAAATTGAAGACAACTTAAAAAAAACAGATGCATATCTTGCAGTGTACTCTCGTGCAGCAAGACAGCCTCTTGAGATGTATCATGTACCTACCGTTTGCTGGAATCAGAAACGATGTTTTATCCCGGGACTTCTAGAGCACTGGCTAATAACGCGTCCGCCTTAACTTGATGTATGACAGGGATAAAATTGATAGTGTTCTGCTGTTGTACAGCCAATTAAGCAGATTTTCCATAATGCCCACATTGCCACTGTTTTATGCCACACTCTCAGAATAAATCCCGAGATCGAAGAAACATTTTAGGAATTTTGGCCGAAGATTTATGGCTCGACCTAAGAAGAGCGAGGACTAATTACAAACAAATTAGCGATTGTTTAGGATGCTTCTACGGAGTCACGACTGGATTTTGGCCAGATGCTATTCACGACTTCGACAGCTGTTTACATAAGTCCCCCAAGTCTTCAGCGGCTGATTCTTGAGAGGTGCGACCACGAGGGCTATTTATTCGTAGGGCGTTCGCTCAAAATCTTAAGGAGCTGGAATCACACAGTTGAGGAAATATTTCTTTAAGACGGACCGAACAGATAGATAGAGACTTTCCAGTGCGCTATGACCGTTTCATAGACCATTAAAGCCTTATGAAACGGACGAGTAATAAACTCTTAAGTGGAGCAGCTTCTTTGAGATAAAACAAGAGGGTGTAAATCATTTCATGATTTATGAACACTGCAGGCTCTTAAGAGTGGGAAATTTGCGTCGAAAAGGATAGGAACGCTAGTCGTCTTTGTATTATTATTTTTTTTTTTACTTTTCATTTTATTTTAGAGCGCAACACCTTTTAGCTTGTTACAAAGACGTTGCGTGGAGGTGGAAAAGATGGTTTTAATTGCCATTTTCAAAAATTTCAAAGGGTATTCAGCTGTAAAAGTTTCGGATATGCCAAAATGTTATTAACTTTCCTTTTAGTGGAGAGATAAAATAAAACGAAAAGTAAAACTTTCTGGTAAATTACGTCTTTTTATATTTTTCTAGTCAATTATTAAGAAGACGTTCTACATTAACATTTCTGGTTTAATTTCCATATTTAAATCTTTCTTACGATTAAAAGTGTCTTTTAATATTCAATGGATTTTTTGTCTTTCCTTGCATACATTTGGGTGAATGGAAAATTAAAAGAATTTTGAAAGATAGTTAAGTTTTTATCATCATTTTTCTCTTTTAAAAACTCTTTCTTGAAATCTCCTATCCCAAAGACAAATCTGCCTTTCGCAGACTGATTGATTTATTAGTTAGAAATAATTTTTTTCATAGTCTTCCAAGTAAGTTATTAAGTTAAAAATTGATTTTTATATTAATTATTTACGAATTGCTTTCGTACTTAGCTCACTATCCCTTTTTTGGGTGATTCTCTGATAGTAATTTTGGTTTTAAAATGGGCATAAATAAATTAGCCAACAATATACATAAAATACTTTATAAAATACAAATTTTACTTATAAATCAAAGAGATTTTAATGCTTACATTTTATTTTAAAGCTTTTATGAGAGACTTACATGTAAAAATGCATTTGGTAAGAGAAAGCTTTAATTTGTGTGCCGATTTCGGTGCCACGTGTACTGAAAACGGTACACGAATTAAAGATTTATCTTACTAAATGTATGTACATGTATATGTCTCTCACGAAAGCATTGTTGAAAATTCTGGCATGGAACGGCTTAATAAATCTACAATATGAGGAAAATTTTAGAGAGTTTTTGGCGATCGATCTACAAAACGAATATACCTAATACCAATTAAATAAGTAAATAAAGAAAGATTACATAGAAACCCATCCAAAAGCAAAGAAATAACAACAATTGTAGCATAGTTTTGTTTTTTAGATAACTTCTCCCTATACTATAGTATCATATATTCGAAAGTTTAAAGATTAGAATTGTTTGTTATATATCTTGTGAATTATTGGCATCTTATATAATACATGAGGTATATTTATAAATGACGCAACGAAATCTTCACTGATAAAGTTATTGTCAAGTGAAACACACTTGTGCAAAGTAAAAAAACAAAATAAACACGGACTTTTACAAAAGTTCTATCAATTTTAAAAACAGTCACTGGGTGATTCGAAAGAGATAAATAGCGATTTAAGAAGTGCAAAGTAAAAAAACAAAATAAACACGGACTTTTACAAAAGTCTATCAATTTTAAAAACAGTCACTGGGTGATTCGAAAGAGATAAATAGCGATTTAAGATTTTATTGAAATAAAGAAGGTATCAAATTAAAATAATTAATATGAATTTTCAAAATTTGTCTATATAGAAATTATTATACAACATTTTCTTAAAAGAATTATTCTCATTGGATTAAATACTAAAATTTTGGTTAAAATGAAAGCCAGGAAATAACATCAGTTAGGAAATTCTTTATAGTATTATACACATGCAACCTGATTTTTTATATAATTGTTTGCTTTTTAAGTCTTTAAATTTCGTTGATACCAGTTCAACAAACATTTGTTCTAGCATGACGCATATTCGTATGATGTACATAAAAGGTAGTATTTAAGTATACCATCAATCTTAGATATTTCATAATTATAGTGAGTTCTATAAGCTTAAGATGTTTCGTTTACTTTTATTGTCTTTCTTTGTCGCTGTACTTGAGGCAAATAGTGAATATCCTGTTCCTTCTCAAGTTGTGTACGTAGTTAATTTCAACTTTAGATGCAGTGGTGTAATCATATCTGAAAAAATAGTTATGACAGCTGCACATTGCCTTAGGCATCCTGATGACCGTGGTGAGGTACATGCTGGTGCCCAAAATGTAAGAACTTGGGATGGTGATTTGCAGACTAAAGGAGTTCGTGACGTATATATTCATCCAAATTATGAAAAAGGAAAAACACATGATTATGATATTGCACTTCTCTCGCTGAGTAGATCATTTATATTCAATGAAACCGTTTCTGCTGCTATACTTCCGTCAGAAGATGAAGACTATCAGAAATCTTATTTGGACGGAAATGTTAGTGGTTGGAATATGGACTTTAAAAGAAAAGACATTTTAAGTACTTCACCTGTACAGTTGATTCCGCGAAATGAATGCGACGGTCTTGATGAATCTAACAATTCTTATAAAAATTTGATTTGTGTTAAACCAAAATCAGTAGATTCCTGTGTTGCAGACTCTGGATCACCACTTTTTGTTAACGAAAAACTAGTTGGGTTAGCAATTCACAACTTAGACCAACTTTGTACAAGCAATGGAACTTCTGCAATATACCTTGATATCACAAAAGTACGTGAATGGATTCGTACAACAGTTAAAGTTTAAATGGTATCATATATTTGAAAATAAAATATAGATCCTTGCTATTATAAACGAGTAAAAATATACACATAATATTTTATCAATAAAAGAAAAATTGTTTAACCATAATCACAAGGAATAAAATTATTGGTCCAATACCTTTCGTTATGCATTATGAGTTTCAGTCAGAAATATAACAAAATGATCCTAGCTTTTATGTATAAGAAAATGCTTTCTAATTTGATTCCTTCAGTTTTAAAAGACACACCAAATTACAATGCCAACTTTATTATTTCATCATTAGAAATTAAGAAAAAAGAATTTTGTCGTTTCATTTCCAATTGTTTTTTGTTAAATTATAAGAAAAGCGTTAGACTGAACAATTCGAAAAATCAATCATTAATCATAATAACGACTATGTTTCCTTAAAAGAAATGCTTCTTACGTGCAAGACTAAAGCATTCCTATGCATTTTGGAATATATTTTTGAATAAAAAATACCAAAAGTCGATTTATTTTAATTTTTCTGAAAAAAAAAATTAAAATTTCCCAACCAAACTATCTAGAAACACTGCATCGTTACTTTATTTTCTTTAAACTCACCACTGTGAACTCATTCCGGGGATTTTGCTAGAAATTACACAAACATTCCGAATAACTTGCTACAAAAATTTACTTCAGAAAAGTTATTAAGCTTAAGGAGGGAATTTAGGTGAAGCAGTTTCATGAATTTTCAGAGAACTCTGCATCTCGGAAATTGCTAGTCCAAAAGTCTGCAAAAAAGGAAATTTGTACACAGAATACAATGAGCGTTTCCAAGGAAGATGACCCAACCTGGTAAATTATGAAGTTTTTTACCCAGGACTGGAGTGCGTTTTGGTCTTTTTGTTTGTATTTTTATTTTATTTATTTATTTTTTATTTTTGCCACCTTTCTGGAATATTTTCACCACTTCGGATATAACTGTGTTACCGTGTGGGGGAGCTGGGTGGGTTTATCTCACGCCTGGCTAACATAGAGCCCGCCGCTGGCCGCCTGTTTTCCCGCATAACATAAAATTCATTCGGTCTGAGCCCCATATCTAGGGTAGGACGCGGAGCTCTTCTCCCTAAGCGGGTTTAAGGGTTGGCGAAATTTTTTCTGCAGAATAACACTCAGAGGAATAGCCGCAGAGGCCTACCACAGTTTTATACCCATCCCCCCGACCCATTCCCTCCTCTCGTTATGTTGCATGTTAAATTACCCGGGCTCGGTGCCTGGCTGCTTGAGCATAATGCGGAGCATACCCGAGCGCAGCGCCATCTGGCTGACTAGGGATGGAAAGGTAAACCTTAGCTGGGTTGCAGGGGTGGCTCTCATGCCCCTTTCGACCCAGGCCGTAAGGATCTGACCTAAATATACCTGCAACTATGTCACTTACCCAACAAAAATATGTGGAGAATTGTTAGGGCTCCACTGCCGAGGGGGTGCCGCCACCAGACCTGTCTGGTATCCATCTGAGTGCGGGGGGATGAGGTTGTTAAATGCGAAACTGTGGAGTGGGTTTAGGTAAAAGGTAAAGGTAAACTCTCCAGCACAACTGTAATTTACGGGCGAATTAATGTCTGTTTTGTTCGAATTAGCTCCAAATGGGATCCATGGATTCAGGCGGATTACGGATTAGTGCTGTAGGGGGTGGGCGGTCGGTGGTGAGGGGTGAAAAGTGCTAAGCGATAAGATTAAGTCATATCAAGTTGACAATGTTTGTTTTGTGGGTCAGTGGAGTCAACTTTTCCAGTTCCGTCGTGCCAACTTGACTAATGGCAGTAAACGAGGAAGGTTCGGGTCATGGAGTAAGCTTTAAAACTACTTAAGAAGACATTTGCAATGTTATATTTGTTTTCTCTTTCGAGAAATTTTGAGAAATAAAATCAAGCTTATGGCAAAAGTACATAAAGTGTTTAAAATATTTTGCATTAGTATAAATAAACGGAGTTCCGCTAAAATTACTAGGGTAATGTATAAAACAAATTACCAGGGTGAATTTGTTAGCTTTCTTGTTGAAGGTTTCTAAAAACATTTCTAAAAGGATTGTATGTATTGTATGTACATACGTTGACTTCAGTAAGACTTTCGTTAAACTTTCTTATTCCGTACAAATCCTTTTATTTGGGTTTTGGTTTTGGTTTTCCATCTTCACCTATTGTCTAGAATCGGTCATACTTGCTCTACAAGACATACCAGCTAGCTAAGAGTCCTGCAGAGTAGTTGCTTGGGTATGTTTTTCTTCTTTTATATATTGACGATATCACTCACCTCCTTAACCCCTTAACTTGTACGCTCGAGTTAATTCGAGCGCGCTAAACAGGCCAAACTGTGCACACTCGAGATAATTCGAGCGGCGTTGTATTTTATGCTACTATAATTTTTCACACTCGCCGTAGGTGCTTCCTTTTGTTTTATATACAGTTTGATACTACTATTATTATTATTTATGTTGTAAAAGTGTAAATAGATATTTTTACTGATAAAAATATGTTTTTTTCCGAAATAGCAATTCGAAAAGAAAGATAAAAAGGTCGATGTACGTGTAACATTGCAATATTCGGCTCTTTTCTGCAATGTGGATCAAAATCCAAAATTAAAACAAAAATGTTGAATTTTTTTGTATTTTTTTAATTTTTTTGCCGAAACAATGTTCTAAATTGTGTTTTTTTACATTAAAAAAAATTGATTTTTTTGGCCGGTTTTTTTCAAAAAAACTGTGCGTTAAGGGGTTAAAACCTGCAAAATTTTAATCTTTGCTGATGAAATGTAATTATATTATTAATGCAGAAAATATTAACGATTGTCATTCGGTTCAAAAAGACCTAGACATTTCATTTGTGGTGCACACACAAAAATTTAGAACTGCATTTTGATTAATGCAAAATTATTACATTCTGTAGGGGCTGCAACCTCTTAAGTTTCGACAATACTCTATTAAATTATACTCTACAACGTATTCATTTTGTTCGAGTTTTGGGATTTATCGTAAATTGCAAATTAGACTTCATTGAGCATATCTGCTGTATGGTAATTAAGGTCAGCTCTATAGTGGGATTCATCAAATGATTGCCCCTATGAATTTTTCAATAGAGTTTGTTTTGTTAGACCAATTCTTGAATATGTGAGTCAAGATTGATCCGTCCAATTATCAAGTTAATATCTGTGCAAAGAAAATTTGTCAGGTTTAAAGATTTGCCATGGATCAATCCAGTTCTTCTTCCTCTAGTTTAGATAGACTCAATATCTTTAGCATAGAACGAAGTTATGAATAATCAGTCATACGCTTCAGATTAACTCTATTTTTTCGCAGGACTTTGGCTAAACTTTAATAATAAAATAAAAGAGAGAAGGATTTCACAAAATCCTATATTTTTGATATTTACATTTCAGTACGTAAACACTTCAGAATACGGTGAATCTCAACTAGATATGCAATTCAAAATTTAATCAAACCCGAATAACTAGAAATGTATTGAAATTATTTCTAGCATTTCTATTTAAGTTCAGTAGTTTTTTAAGGAATATAATTAAGTAAAGCTCATTACGAATTTAGGAAAATGTACTGAAGAATCTACATTTAAATTCTGGTTAGTTTTTATTTCCTACAACTGATATTACAGTAAGTTTTAACTAAATGCATAAATTTTGTATATGAGCATTACCCTTCGGGGGTAAATTAGAAAATTTAAAAAAAAAGAGTAAACTACAAACTGTACCGTGTTACATATCAAATAAAAGGGCTTGTTGTAAGGATCTCAAATATATTTTTAAATAAATATATTTTTCGTAAGAATTTATATTTTTTTAAATTTAAAACAATTCATTGAGTACATGCCACTGAGTTTATTTGGGCATTAAACTACGATTGGAAATTTATTTTACAATTTAAAGATATAATTATACCTCTCTTATAAGAAATATCAGTTTAGACTTATGTATTGTATATGTAAATATTCAAAGGCTTTTAAGATTACGTTCTTAGTCAAGGGATTTCTTCAAATCTTAAAAAATGCTTGAACTTACTTATCGGTAATTTGTCATTTTCCCAGAATAAATTTTGCACAAAATCTTACAGGATAATAAATAATGGCTATACAATGAACAAAATAAATAAATAAGTAAATAAAAGAATTTTTTTAAAAAAATATATCATTTCTCTTTTTATTTCAGATGTTACAATCATTGGCCAGGATCCTTTTCAATCCGCTACAAAAAATGATAAGTGAATCTGATACTCCTCGAAATATTTTTCCGTGACTTGTGCATGAGCGGCTTATGAAAACAGATCCCTTGAAATTGAAAAATAAAGACAGTGGGAGACCTGACTTAGCTGAGAAAAGAATTGATGTGCGTGCAAAAGGGTCGCAGGGACTACTCAAAAATATCTAGGGTAAGGCACGAAGTTACTTATCCTGGCGTAAACATAATAAAAGCACCAGAATGCGACAGTGGATGTAAGAAGTCAGAGCAGAATATTTCAAGGTTATCTTTCCATACCCATGCTGGGTATCCTTAAGTACCTTCGAAGGAATGACTTCTCTGGAGGAATTTTTACTTGCGAACCTTTTGGTTTCGGGACTGTTGAAACATTTTACGCAAATGCTGAAAGACGACAAAGTCTAATTTTTAGTAGTTGTAATTCCCAGGTGAATTTAAAGTGGCGTTTGAGAACGCCTAACCCTTCATTCGCGCGAACATCAAATAATCATCAAAGTAGTGTTGTAGAAGGTAATCATAAGCGGGGATAGCAGAAGCAAGAATTACGAGGACAAAAGGATTCTTTCAGGGAGATAAATAATGGATTCTGTCGAATTGCGATCAAGATGCGTTTGGAGTGTGCTCTTTATCGTGTCGTTTTTATGTCGAGGAACATTTTCAGGTGAGTCAATCCATACATTTTACTCAATTTATATTCCATCCTATTGTGTGTGGAAACATCGCTCCTAACCCCCATTCAACCTGGGGGAAAAAAAATAACCAAACAATGGACAAGGGCACCACCTTCGAAAATCCTCCGGTCGTCGATGGAGAGCCATCGGCCATTGGGTGGAGCCCTTATTCGGTCATTCTGGTGACGGGGAATTTTTCTTTTCACATGAATGGAACAATGTGGCCCGATAGCGGCTGCTCCGCTAACAATGGACTCGGAATCTTGATTACATGGGGCCCCATCGCCTGCGGGGCCGCCCACGAGAAAGGACACTGTCTTCATATGTCAATTTAACGACTCCCCCCCCATTCCGGGTTTCCCTGTTGATATAAATTTCGACAAAGATTGGCTTTTTGCTTTGTGCGACAGGCCGTGGATGGTCCCGCTTTACGCTCTAGCACACATTCATTTCGGTTGTTCCTGAAACTGGCTGGGAGTTTTCGATAGCTCCGGGGAATTGTAAAGTTTGAATTTTTATGAACAGCTCCCGGAATTGAAAATTATACTTGTATGGCTTTTTCTGTTTCTTTTAGATATCAAATTAGAAAATCTGAGGCTTCCTTTCTCTTGAACCGATACGTTTTTAGTCACGGAATGCCTTGTAATTTGCGTATCCTTGAATAAAATATTTAATGCTTTCTTTACTCAACCACATTTAAAGTCTTAAACCTCTTAATGTCAATCGCTCATCTTATTCTAAATAAATTAGGGGGTTATATGGGTTTTGAAATTTCAAAAGATCGGCTTTTGCGATAATGAATCATGAAAGGAATATGTCCTGAAAGTTTCAAGACAATCCGAGCAAAACTGTAGGAGTGAAAGACTTTTGAAACTCATCCTATGCGGCTCGATCGTGTAAAATCACAACAGAATTGTGACGAGTCAACAAATTTATAATTTTAAGAATTTCGTTCATAGACATAAGTAATTATTAAATTTTTGGGTAAAGGCCCTAATCAAGAAATCAAATTATATTACCATAAATTTAAAGAACTGTTCTGCACAAAATGTTAGTAGAATTAATATGTCTCTGGTAAACGACTATCACGGTAAAAACTTATAAACTTAAGTAGAAAGTCGATTCATAGTAGACTATCACGATAGTGTGTTTGGAAAATCTGCACCTATACTGGATAAGCAAGAGTGAAACTTTTGTCGAAAAAAGATGAGTACTACAAACGGGTAGTTGAAAATTAAATTTAATTGGGAATATTCAGGATAATTTCATTAAAATGTAAAGGCATAAGACAACTTAATTTATCATTTTCAAATAGAACCAATTTAGTTCCAAAACAGTCGCATCCGCACCCCAAAACCTCTGCACTCTTGAGAGCTTTAGAGCTATTTATATTTTTTGATAAAACTCCCAAGGACAACCAACATTCACATTTGCAGTGATAAATTAACAAACGAGGCAATTACGTGCTTATTTCAAACTTCTTTGAGTAATTTTGTGTTAGGTGGAAGTGAAAAACCATTCACACTGCAGTCCTGGCGCTCCTTCCTTAATTTCCCGTCATGAACAACCCACAGCACCTATCTGCCTTCCCAGGCACGGCAGAAGGGGCAGAGAGAAGGGATCGACCACTCCTTCTAGTTCAGGCATCCAGAAGCGATGAAAACTGTTTGAAAAAAAAAGAGTCTTTTGAATTTTTCTATGAAGTGTTCCTTACCCCCCGGCCCGCCCTAAACATATTAATCCCTTTTCGCTGCAGTCATGAATTTTTGTTTGGATCCGTGACTCCCAGAGTTCTAGGTGCCTCCGCAAATCTTCCCTCTCGGCACCAGCAAATCGTGGTGCTTCATTCTGTTTGATGCTGAAGGGTGGGGCCACCAGGGGACTCTGGATGTTTGCAGGAACCCATTACCAAGATAAGTTGGTTCCCATCCATTTCCCCTTTATCTCAACGTGTTTTTTTTTTTTTTTATATCGTTGCAGACGTGGGTAAAATGTCATCATCGAGCTTACAAAATCACTTTAGTTCGTCAACTGCGTCACATTTTACAACAAAGAACAACACGAAGGTGATAGCCCAGAAAGGTGGACTGGCTATCCTGCCATGCGCTGTGAAATTAAACTCCCCGGCGACGGTAAGTGTTTCACGGGAGGACTATCACATTCCCGGAATGTAGGTGTACGTTCCCTTTAATGGGATTTGCCAGGTGTTGGAGAATGGAGTCCCCTAAAGAGGTTTACGTTAAATATAGGTCGGATAGAGAGACAACTTGATTCCCATTGTCCCAGGCGAGGCGGAGAAGATTCACACAAGCATCTCCGCGATCTAGCAGTCTAGCCCTATGTCTACCAAAAATAAAAAAGAATCAAAATTAGATTCAAATCAGGACGGACAAAGATTTTCAGCACACGAATGTGCTGAGTCCGGTCAGAAGTCGTCCTTCCGGCAATCTGGGACTGCTAAATCAACTCCCATCGAATAGGTACCATGCCATCGAAGGTCCAGTTCGAGAGACGAAGGAACCTCCACATATTTTCCGCTTGCCCGAATTTCTGTTTATTTTCGGGATTATCTCGCACCTAGAGCTTATTGCATGATGATATGTTCCGTACCTTTGCAGGTATCCTGGATCCGTCGCAGAGATTTTCAATTGCTCACCGTTGGACTGTCCACCCACAGTAGTGATGGTCGTTTTTTAGTGGAGCATACCCGTCACATGGGTCACTGGTCATTGCGAATAAAATCCGTACGTGAGGAGGACCGAGGCTTGTATGAGTGCCAATTATCCATTTACCCGACACAATCGATATTCGTTGAGCTCAAAGTCGTAGGTGAGTAAATTGATTCAAATAGCAGTTTCTATTTTTTTAATCAATAGCTCAGGTACATAGCTTAAAAATTTGGAATAATTTTTAATAGTTTTAGCGTTATATAAAAGAACGTGCTGGATATATTCTAGCTAGTAAAATATGAAATTTAAACGCAACAACCTCTAACCTTCTGGAACTCGCGTGTCGGTATCAGAAACTTGACTGTCTTAAAAATTACACTCTGTTACAGCTTTAGAGAGAAACTTTCTGTTTTATAACATTGATCAATATTTTCTATTTAATTTGACCTGATGAACACGAAAATAACAACTAAACTATTTTTATACGTATCGTTTTAAAGTTATAATAAAGTTCCAATCAATAAAAACATTAAAATAGATGAAATAAATTTTTATTTTGTTTTTTCTTATATATTATTGGTACAAAAAAAGGTATAGAAATAGATTTTCCGTTTAGTTAATAATTTAAAGTTATGTAAAACGAAGTGCATAAAGTTTCGGTGGCTATTCCTTATCTTGCATTACTGAATGACCAAAATAACATGAATACGCTTGTTTCACTTTGTTAGTAAGAGTTCTTCCTTGAGATTTATTTATAAAGGTTGTCTTAACAAGAATTTCGGATTTTAAATAATTAAGTTGTATGACCATAAGAACATATGCTCTGCGAAGTGACAAGTATCATTCGCAATTTATGAATATAATTTTTAAGATAATAAACCTTTTTTTTAAGTAAAAAAAAATCGATTTTTGAAAATTTTACAGTGGCCATACCCTTTAAAGTAGCATAATATTTTTATGAATTTTCTTATATTTTTTAAAAATAAAATATAAAGCATATCCATTGATATTACACATGATATAAAATGTCGTTTAAATTACTACCAAAACTCTGTGTGGCATGTGCGTATTCTTTTAATCAAATTTCAGAAGAGGTTTTAGAGTAAGGACCTCTGGATTTCCCAAATTTAACATTTAAAATCGTGTTTGAGGTCTTGAATCATCTAAACTTTATGTGTCGTTGTAGATATTTTAGACCATGCGTAAAAATACGAAGCAAACTTCATAAATTGCTTATTTTTTTTATGTTAACACAAAGAGTGGTATAAAATATTATTAGCCCTGTATAAACATTTTTGAGTAAACGTAGTCATGCAGATCTACTCTAAAGTTTTAATTTTTTAATTTTTTAATTTTTTGCAATCCTCTTAACTGAATTGAAAATTTCTTCATGTCTATTACAAAAGAATCCAATGATGTTTATTTAAATTAAAAATTTTACTTATTATACCAAACTAACAACTTCTATCAAGGATGGTATCTATCCAAATTATAATTCATGTACATATTTTGCTAAAAATCAAGATGTAGTATAAAATGACTAGTTCAAAGCTTTTTGAAAATGATGTTGTGTGGTAAGCCACCTCAAATATTCATGATCTCTAAGAAGTGGAAAACCATAAGCTCGAAATGTCCTGGCAGTAATTCCTTCTGAATTGGTGCAATACGTTTTCAATAAGATTAACTTATCAGGCAAACAAAGACGACGACATTAAGGAGCTGTTAGGGAAATGCAAGGTTCTCAGTATAGCTTGGGATAGAACTAGCTTGCCCAAGGGGGCTCCTGTAAATATGTGTACTCAATAGGAGTTTGCCGGTGGCTCTGGATAATTAAACTATCCATTCCGAGCTCATATGAAGAAGATGGTGTGTGTAATAATGCAAGCCAGTTGCAGCTTTCCTACGTTTGCATGCACAAATAACAAGAATATTGAATTGCAGGGCGAGGCATTAAAGCACACAACCTGATTCTTAGAATCTTCAGGTGTATTGTCTCCATTAACTGTGCGATTGTCCTCTTAAGCATTACAAGGATCCTTGGCTCTAAAATAACCCTCTTAAACATGACTCCAGTTCTGTTGGGGTGTCTCGAAACCAACCACTCGAATGCGAACCAATTGCCATATGCATATTACTTAAGCCTTCAATTGACTAGAAACCTACGGAGGACTACGTCGGACATCCGGAGGGATTTAAGTGCGCCGCTGTCAGTGTGCATGTCCTGTTCCTTATAAACAGGATCGGGACGTAATTGGCGTATATAAGACGAGCAGCTCCGGGCGGTCTCAATAACTTCACAATGCTTTTTAGCATACAAAAATCCCCCTTGAGTCCTGCAACCTGCAGAAGAGCTTGGCAGCTCCTTGTCCGCTCAATCCCCTTACTTCTTGGATGGCGCACTTCCAGGTATTACCCATTTGGGCGCTCCCTAGTAACTAAATGTTCCCGGACCAGAGTGGAGCACCACCGCCGTGTCGTCATTTTTATGGCCAGAATACCTTGGAGAGATATGCAAGCGACTGAGGGCTGAGGCCCCTTTAAAAGCCTGGATTTTTCCCTGTCTCGTCCCAGATTACTGGGGGACTGCTGCAAGGGGCCACTGTTTGGTTGCATTAATATCAAATGCAAATTGACGAAGGAACAGGGAATCTGAATGGTGCAGGCAAAAATAAATATTTCTCGACGAACCAACGAGCGGAAGATTGGCTTTTTAGGTTGGGTACACAGTAAAAATTCGACTAAATTGTGTTTACTGTGAAAAAATCTTTTATATTCTTAATTTTGATTAGTATTTAATTATCTACTGTTGATACAACAAATCAGAGCGTGAATCATATAATTCGATGATCGATAGTCGTACAATCGAAGAGTAAGAAGGATATCGTTAGCTCAATAGGAGAGTTTAAGCTTTATAGTATTAAATGATATTTAATCTATGGCTTTTCATATCGAAAAACTGCTGGAAATGAAAACTAGACTATTTGTAAAAGGTTTAATTTGTACAATAATTTGTATTCATCTTTTAGATGAAAGTATTTTTTGGAAGATTGTAAGAGGCATTCAAATCGAAATATCTCAAAACTAAATTACTAGTTGGTCTAATGAGTACATGGTAGGCTAGATAGGCTATAAGTATTATATATTATTTCCTTATATGTGCAATAGTATTAACCTTTCACCACTTTTTAACAGGTTTTTCAGGCGATGCATTGCTAATGAGTATATATGTCAGTTTAGTCCAACGCATTAGGTATTAAGTGTTAATAAAACACAATTCAATAATTCAAATATTCACATAAAACCAGTTAAAATTCCATACAATGTAACTTTTTGTGGTGTTTTAACAACACGTATCAACCTCGAATTATCGAACATTTGTCTCGATTCGCTCGATGTGTCGAACTTTATTAAGCAAGAACGAGAGTTCAACGATTTTAAATTTAATGATACAGGCTCAGGACTCTCAAACTTGCCGAACTGATGTTAATTTTTGTGGTACGCAGCAATAAAATGAAAAAGAGAATAATAAGATGCAAAGAAAAAATGTTATTTAAAAGTAAAAATGCAACTACCCCTAAAAAGTTATAGGCACTTAAAGTGTTAAATAATTTCACTTCTTATGGTACTCCTTTCAACTTTGATTACTCTGATTTTATTTATTTATTTATTAACCAGTCAATCACAGTCAAGATGGCATGCTATGATTTTAACAAAAAGCATTTGGGTTAGTTTCTTTTTCCTGATCTTTGTGTTAAAGATTTGTTGCTTAAATCAGAGCAATACTATAGCAAATTGTTGCGTTGAGTTCACCGTTGTTGTTAGTTTTGCGTCAATCCAATCTTACTTTCTAGATGGATTTATTCTATTTAACTAAACGAGAGTTTTATCATGGCTTATCAATTGCAATTTTAATAATTTTTAATCAATCAATCTTCAATCAATCAATCAATTTTCTGACATACAACTTTTCCTGCTTTTACAATTTTTTATTACAATTATCAATTTAAGTTCGAATTTAGTCTGATATTATAAAATCAATCCGGATTTATTTATTTCAGATTTGTCGTAATCAATCATAATTTTATCGATTCTATTCAGAATTGCTTGGTTTTGTAAAACAGTGATATGCCTAATATTTGCAGTGCTAACTTTAAGAAAATTTTACAAATGTGGAATAACTAAATTGATTGAATTGATTTTAGCAAATTATATGTTGTCTCATTCGCACATTTAGCACTATTAGAAGATGATTTATACCTGCTGTTTATAAATGCAATGAAAATTATGGGATATTTCCGATTTTATAAAAATAGTGTCTAAAGAAATTAAATTTTTATTAAGAAATTGGTAATAAAATGTACAAAAAAATTGCTATTGGGCGTCGCTATTTTGAATTTCTAAATTCAATTATTAATTCGCATTACTTCAAATCTCCCAATATAACATTAAAATCGAATTAAGCAATAAATTATAAGAAAAGTGTGCATATCTTGAACTTTAGGTGTCCAGATATTGAAAAAGAAACAATAAAAATAATAAAAGTTCGTTAAAACTTGCATTGAACTAAATAAAAACAGTCAAATTTGTTCCTACCCATAAACACGAAAAATTATATAAGATATTGGAAAATTGTAACCGCTTTAACACTTCAAATCAAAGAATTACTTTTCTGCTAATTATTGTGAATAACAAAATTTCATATCGTTTTAGTCGACTACGAATTGAAGGGGGGAGCTAGTTTTTAAATATCCTAAGATGTAAAGTATTTTGAAAATTCTCCTCATGAGTTATATGAGCCGTTTATTTTTAAAGTTGTGCAAGTCCAAAATACCATAACGATTTTACTTTAAAAAAGTATAGAAAAATCGTCTTTATATCATTTTGGACTTGGACCACATTCAAAATCAACGGCTTATAAATATTTTATAACTTAGGATATTTTTCATAGACTCTGTAAATTGATTGGCTGACATATAGACGTTAAGAAGAAAAATCGTAATATTTATTTTAAGATGGTGTTGGTGGTTTAATAATGCTGGTTTTTACTTTTTTGTATAGAGTTTCAAATCGATTAAATATATGCCATTCGTAAAAATCGGAAATACAAAAATACGGAAAATACGGAAAATACGGAAATACTCATGGGGTCCGTTTTAAAAATATTATGATGAAGGTTTAAGGGTAGATAAAAATCTAAAGTCGTATTTTCGTTTATGTCGAATTAAGAAGTTGTGGTATAGTTCCAGGAAGAAAGTTGTGCATATTTTATGCTATCTAAAATTCAAATTGTAATTGTCAGTTAGAAATTTCGAATGACTTTTTCATTCACAGAGGCTATAGCTGAGATATCTGGAGCTCCAGACCTGCACATTGATGAGGGATCAACTCTTCGCTTGGAGTGTAAACTGAGACGCGCCACAGAAAATCCAACTTATGTATTTTGGTAAGAACCTTTCGTAAAAAGGTTTTTTTCTTTTATTAAAAGGATGATAAACTTAAGAAGTACATTCTCTCTGTTTTCCGTCTATTCCCTGACAGGTATCACGACAATAAAATGGTGAATTACGACTATCAGGATGGTTTCTTTGTGACATCGTCTCAATCTTTAAATTCCGCGAACAATGGTTTAGATGGGAACGTCAGCAGTAATCTTACGACGGGCATCGCCGCAACCAGCCCGTTCCCGTCTCAGACTTATCTGCCCGTACAGACCGCAAGTGTCCTGACCATCAAGGAGGTGCATTTTAACCATGCCGGCAATTACACCTGTGCTCCGTCGAATGCTAAATCAGCCAGCATAACAGTCCACGTTCTAAGAGGTGAGTCCTTCTCGCTCACCAAATGGCCAATAAAAGACGAAAAAGTTTACGTGCCCCCGTACGGGGAAGACTTAGACATATAAAGCGACCCTAAAAAAAAAAAAAAGTACATAAAAAATGTTGGCTGGTCTTATTAAATTTCCCAAGATACTCTGGGGAGCGGACTGAGAGGCACTAGGAAAAAAAAAAACGCAACCTTTAATTTTATGTTGATTTCCATTCCGTGACGGATGAATTAATTCACTTCGCGCATAGTGACGCCCCTACAAGTTTTCGGCTTTTTGACTCTTCCGCCTCACCTTCCATTGAAATGTAATGTAGGGAAATGTGGTAATAACTCCTTTATTTTTATAAATTCACCAGGTGAGAAGCCCGCAGCCATGCAGCACGCAAATAGGAGCACCGTCGAGGAAGGCAAGTCAACCGCGCATTCGTTTCGTTTTGAGCACCGGTGGTGGCATCTGCAGCCCACCTGGTTTATGACGATACTCCTGCTAATCTGTACATACCACAAAATCAATAGATGAAATTTGGAGGTGTCGGCAGCAGTGACAACATTTCCCACGGCCATGGCGAAACCAACCCCTGTACAGGTAGACTCGTGTAGTTAAGGCATAATTAGGCATAATGTGCATCTAAAGTAGCTAAAAATTAAACAGTGAGGGTCTTTTGTAAATAACCAGGTAAATTCGGGCTCCATGAGGTCAGTGCTACATCTGTGGAATTCGAATTATTATAAATATCGACTTTATTGTAATTGATCACGAATAGTCACACATAGTCACAAGTAACTAGTCGACATACCACTGATTTTCAGTTTTTAAAATATTAAGATAACAACAAGAGGATTAAAGTTAAATACTTTAGTTATTAAAAAGAATTACAAAATATTTCACATATGGAACCTTATATGATTACATACCAAAGATAAATACAGATTTGAAGATGATTTTTGGATTTAAGTTACTTTAAGTTACTTCCGCTGAATAAATACAGAAAATCAGCAGATTCTTTAGAAATCCCGAAAATGGTTACATGTATTTAAATTTTGTAACTTTAAAAGGAAACAGAAAGTTTTTAAGCTATTCCAGAAAGTGATGATTTAAAATTTATCATCTGTGTTATTTACGAAAGTCGTGAAGCTAATATTTGGAAATATTAGAGGTGCTTTTTATACCGTTCCCGAAATAAATATAAAAATTATAATTTATTTATTATCAGTAGCATGTAAAACATTTGCAACTAAAACCATATTTTCTTGGGCTTATTACAAGAACGTGTAATCTAATAAAATTATTCGGATGCAGTATTTTAATTTTTATTATGCATAGCTTGAAAACAAGCGCCTTTTACAAGTTTACAAGTTTTTGTGTTAAACTGAAGAAAATTACTATTCTAGTTGCAGATGTTTTTGCACACCACTGAAAGAAAACTCATTTATATTTTAGGGGTTATAGACTCTGTTTTTGGAATTTAATTCATGTTCATTACCTGCAAAAGTAGCATAATTTAAATATAGAAAATTTATCATACATTTTCGAGTTACATCTAGCAAATCATATGCATTTATATAATGTATATATTTTTACGTCATAATCCCAATCATTTAATAACATCCTTTCAATAAAACTGACTGACTGATCCAAATGAAAATGTAACTTCCATACAAAACATATACGATGATAAGCGAAATTCAAGAAATAGGTGAAAAATTGTAAAATAACTTAAAGGGGCTTATTCCGAATATCGTTTTTCATACGAATCGAAGACGAAGACACATTTTGTAACTTAAAATGAAAGGCATTTTAGTAGGCTTGGTTTTTGATTCGACTGAAAAGTGATAGTCGCTAAATATTATTTTCGAAAAACCTATTCTAATAAAGTTCGCAAATAAAGTTTATCGGTCTTATAAACTTTAACTGACTATGTGACCAAAACGTAATCAATTAGATTTATATACATATATTTTTTTAACGAAATTTCTAGATTAGGTGCTAAACTCATGGAGTCTTACTGTCGACCGAGACGACAGTGATTACCTTTTAGCTCCTTGAGGAGGGATTAAACTTCATGTAAGTAATGTAACAGGTTGAAATATTCCGGGGCCCGGGTACCTCCGGGTATATGTAATATAAGGCCACTAGGCAAATTTGAGGTACAGAGTCATCGCGGAATTGTTATCATTTCCTTGCACGTTTAAAATAGGTAATGAGGTGGAGTAACATATGCGAAACATTCAGTATGCTTCCATCCCCCCGGGGGCAGATGCCCGTAATACACATGAAACGACATGTGGGTGCCATCCGGTATGTTACGAAAATTCGGATCTGATTTTGTCACTCAGCGCATAAGTGTGTCTCTCTTTTGCATCTTCTGGCAAAAGAATCTCGGTCGGAGCTGCTGTGCGTCTCTGTAAATTGGGATGTTAATTATAAATGAAAAGGCGCAATTTAATTCGATTTGAAGCGAGTTACCTGCTCCAGGCTCTGTTCCCTTTTCTAATTGCGTCGGGGATGACAAGCTCCGGAAATGAGACATTTTGTGTTTTTTTTTTGTTTCTTTGGAAATATTACGCTACTCTGCCATGGGGTTTACTACGTATTCAGTTTTAATCAAGCTGTTTACTTTAATCCGCGCGGAGGAGGATAGAATTAATTTCAAGCGTAATTTTGCGAAAACTAACTATTGAATTTTGTACGAAGTTGTCGAACATACGATACGGAAGCAAACGGAAATCTACGCAATCCTAAATGTGATGAGAACAAATCTTTGTGAGCATTAAATGGCTTTTGAATTATGTAATCCTCAAATGGGAAAGCTATTTTTAGTATATACCCGATTAGGTATATGTTTTGCGGAGAAATATGCCATTAACTTAAAATAAATCCTTTCTGTCGTTCATGTTTAGAATTGATTTTATACTGATTTAAACTTAAATAACTCCTTTTGATCAAAATATACACAAATGAATGGACTGATAACTTTAAAAGTGGCTTTAATAAATAACAGAACACAAAAAATTTTGCTCAAATTGAATTTTCAACGACGACATGAAGAGAAAAATGATTGGTAAGTTCTGCAGTCTTTACAGGGGTTACAGTTTCAAAGGGGTAGTCTAGTACACATTTCCATAGAAATTTTGAAAATTTAAAAGTAAAATCAGATCATCGAACGAATTTGAAATGTAAGTCAAATAAAAGATTAGATCCTTAGACTGTCAATGTAAAACTAGCTATTTCTAAATATTTTAATAGAACACTTTATTGCTTTTTTTTCGCAATTTAAAAACTATTGCTTTTATCGTGTTTATCTTCCCTCGGGACACCGTCTCAATTAGCCACCACCTACAAAAAAATAAAAGAAGCACATTAGTACAACTACTCAATGAGCTGTCCAACAACATGCAGGATATAGTGGGATAATATCCAGGGCAGTGTGATGTTGTGGATTAATACGCTTGGGTATTCTAAAGAGAATAGTTATTAAGATTTTACACGAAGATACCAGTGATAGGTATAGAAAAACTGTAGGGCCTAATCGTAAAGATAGCTACCTCCAACACGGACATACTAGTGTAGGTGGAACTTTGGGGAACACGGACATACCAGTGTCAAGATGCCATTCGTAAATAGAAGCGTAAAATATCCATGGAATATTACTTGGGTTAATGAAGGGCTACTATAATAAACTCTATTTCTTATTTCTCATACACTTTCTAATTTTGTCAATCAGCTATTACTCTCTACAATAAATTAAACTACCCACATCTGAATTAATCTCGCAGTAACTGATTGCAGAACGAACACTCAAAATAGCTTTCAAGTACCAAATGTAACATCAGTTACGTGATGTACTATTTTCGAGGATTGGATTTATTATTCTACCTGAAACGCTCTTCTGTCAGGGTTTCTGGGTTAGTTAGAATTTTCAAATTATTCTAATTTAATATTTTTCATGCGCTCACATTATTCCCTCTGATATTTATTAAAGTTTAGTTTTGGAATAAGCTTCTCATGAACCTCTTCCAAAGGCATAAGAAATATATGAAATGAGTTCATACCCTAGGAAAGGGACATTCACAGACAAAGGTACTCTAAACAAATCTTGAGAAAATATGTTTTTCTTCAATTTTCAGCCTATTTTTATTTTCGGATTCGTAATGTATGCAAAAAATCCTATCTAAGCTTCTCCAGGATTGATTTCGATTTTCGTTATAATATTCATGTTATGACGTTCACCACTTCCAAAATAATAAATATGATGTACGAAAATTGATTCTCTTTTAAATATAAGCGATTAAGTAAAGAGTAAAATTATACAAACATTCGTTTTAAAATTAAAATAAGTTTGAAATCAGTTTTGATAGCATCCAATTAGGATGTAGTAAATTATGTGCCAATGGTGTATTTCGGGTTTAGTTCATATATTTGGAATAGTATTTAAAATTATTGCTATCATTTGGACGGATTTTGGATGCCTTATATTCTCCAATTCCCTCATCCTAACACAGTGCAATTCATGAGATAAATAAAGCCTGTAAAAAATTGTACTACACCACGCTCGTACCTCTGTTCAAAAAGTTGCATTATGTTCTCTATGAGGGGGATATCTTGTCTCAATTTATATAAAAAAAAAAAAACATATGGGGCTCAGGTACATGTACAAATTGTATTTATGGTTTTAATTAAGTTGAATTAAAATAAAAAGCCCTTGATAGTCGTTGCTGGAAATTTATATCGTAATTGTTTGAAACCGATGAGTGTGAAAGCGGCAACCAATTGTCCACTGAAGCCGCTTCCCCTACATGAAATTAAAACAGATTTCGTTTTACACGAATAAGCGAATAATCCGCAAGATCGAAACATGCTCAGGAAATCCGCTTTGGGGGCCATAGTCAAATGGAATTCAGTCATTTAATAAAATGACCCAAATAAAAGAGGAAAAGTATAAAAAAAAAGAGAAAATAAAACAAAATTTAAAAAATTACACCCCCTCCCCATAGAGGAGTGAAGGTGCTGAGGGCTGCTGATTTCTCTAAAGCATTTCCTGACCCCCAACGCCTAACCCCCGGAGTGTTAGTAGGATGGCTGAAACAAGCAAATCTAGGCGGACACGGATGTTATCGTAAAATAAAATTTGGAATAAACTGAAATTTTTCATTTTTCAATTTATTTATTTAGTTTTGTTTTTAACCAGGAGCACTGGCAACGGCCATCTGGTGTGCTCTGAATCATGTCGTCGTCATACCATCGCATAACATACAATTTCGACGTATTTGCGCCTTTTGGGCATTGCGCGCCGCTCGCATTTTCCCCAGTATTTTATGATTCGCAAACGCTTAGCTTTTTCCCATTTTCTTTTTGGACCTATTTTGAGGGATTGGGCAACACGAGTCACTCATTGCTTCTTTATTCTGTTGTAGCTGCTGTGCGGCTATCACTTGCATGCCACACCATGTGGCCGGGGCCTCAGTGCTCGCCTGAATAATTTATGGGCGGGATTTACAAAAAAATAAAAATACACAAATCCTAGGCCACTACTACAGGAACGGTGCAGTGGGTGGGTTTTTTGCATACCTGTCTACCGCAGCTTGTTTATGACACGATTATAAAAAAATATATCGATAAAATAAGAACGATGAAATATCGAAGCGGTGGCTGTCGAAAACTGAGGATGGGGCGTCTTATATTTCACCTTTTTAAATGATAAAAGTAACTTTAAGGTAGGGTGGTCAGATGCCCTCGATTGCCGAAGACTTTACCCAATTTAAAGACAATTTCATCGATTTCCATGCGATATTTACATTGTTTACGAACGAGAGATCTGATGGATGATGTAACGAATATGCTACCACTATAGACATTCGCTAAATCGAATATTTGCTGTCGACATTCGCTAAAGCGAATATTTGCTGTCGAAATTTGCGCGAATGCGCGAAGTTGTCGACGTTATTTGCAACTTGTCAAACGGTAGAAGATCGATTAGAATTTGGTAAATCCATTCCAATAAAGTCTGGATACAATCTGTAGTCGGCGTTCTCAAACATATCTATCTTAGAATATTAAATTTTGATGCATTACACGCTCTTAACAGCTACACAAATTTCGTGGATTACTTAGAAATTTTGCGATAATGAAAATGACCCGACTATCATATTTTATTAGGGCTAGAATTAGGGATTTAGCTTCATCCAGGCAATCTAATCAGGTCCTGACTAGGAATCTAATTTCTTAAGCAATCCAGACCGGAATCTAATCCTTCAGGCAATCGCACTGAGAAAATAACTCATTAAATTAACTTAACTACCTATTCGAGAATAGAATTTAAAAATTTAATTTAGAGTTCAGATCAGTTCAAATAAGTTTTGCTGTAAAAAGACTGAAATAAGGCAAACCTATTTGCACCTGACCGGATAAAATAGGATTGTGGAAATGATTAGAATTTATATTAATTTATAACCTTTATCATTTCAATATAACAATTAATTAAGTGTAATGTAATTAATTGGATTAATCTTCAAGGTTTTTAACTACGATTTTCTTTTCTTAATTTTACAAGGTTTATTATAAGGTTTTAGTTTGGGCTGTACTAATCGGTAATACCTAGTTTCTTTTTACATTAGATTTGCTTCATACCTAACTAGCTGTTCTTCGGATAAATTTATGTTTAGGAATATTACTAATAAAGGTGTAAGTTAAATAAAAAACATTTTACCAAAGATTAGATGCTTTTTTCTGATTTAAAGCGATAATATGAGTTTTAAAACTTTGCCCAACTAACTTTTTATTTAAAAGTACACATTAGGGACCCGGCCGAAAAGAAAACTCTTTCTGCCTGAAGATAGCAGGGGCGAGGTACCGGTCGTTAAGCAAATACTCTACCGATTGTATCGGGGATTTTCATCAAAGATAGGAGTGTTCTCTTTTTTAACTCTGCAGACCGGATAGACTGGGTTTAAAGGGATTCTGTGGTTTGAAAATGGCGCTTTCTAGCGCTAATTGTACAGCGATCAGGAGATTGGGTCGCCACTTAAACCAACCAACCAACCAATCAACACATTATGGAACTTATATTAATTTCTTGGTTAAGAAAAAAAACATTTTCTTCTAGTTGCCCAATTTGAAATCAAAAAAATCATGGGTATACCTCTTTTTGTGAACGATGGGCTTTTGAAAAGGTATTAATTCTAGAAAAAAATGGTTGCAGTATTGAACAAAGTTAATTTTACTTGTTTGTTCATTAAAACTGGGTCAATGTGACCCTTCTTAAGTTTTGTTTTATGTGTTCTATTTATTTGTCTGTTACAAGGGATATTTGTATAAATTGGTATTAGTACTTAACACAATTTTTAAGGCTTGGCGAACAAATAAGTTATTTTAATACGATGAATCAATCCAATTTATGGCTTATCCAAGATTTGCAACTTTCAATTTTTTACCCCCACTGGGTAAGCTAAGTTTTACGATATTTATGTAGAGAGAACGAAGAGTACGCCAAGTAAAATTGGATACTTTAGATAATAAAATAATGCAGGTAAATTTTATGATTCACTGCGTATTTTCCACCAAAACTCTGATCATTCTACTGTAAAGTGCTCTTGATGCGATGCTGGAAGCTATCGATTGGTCTTTTAGCCCAAAGGCACCCTGATAAATGATGTTTAAGACTTATAACTCAATACCCTAAAGAAAATTGTGAGAAGTACTTCCCATTCTTTGGCTTCTGACATCCCAAAATAATGAAAATGCTTCAACGATTTCGTGGTGGGCTCTGTACACCCCATTTATGCCTCCGCCTGGCACCGAACTAATAACACAGTTCACGAAGTAGGTGGCTCGCAGTGCGGGCAGGGGTTCCGGCATCTGTAATAATAAATTTCTCCTTTTAGGTAGTTCGAATTAATGCGAAGAAAAGCAGAAAAGTAAATAAATAATCGTTGATTACTCGTAAGTCGTCGGACGGAGGACTAGGCTTAAGGTTGTAACTAACTGCTAGCTTTAAGGAATAACAAGTGAATTATTTTATTTTTTTAACAGACTTTGTTAATTTTATTAATATAGGATTAATTCTTGGAGAGTAATGTTTGTATATTAAAAGAAAGTGAATGAAAATAAAAAGATTATTCAAGAATTTAAAATTTTTTATCTTTTATTAAAAGGTTTTGGGGTTAATCAGATACATCGATAAAGGTGAGTAAATATCAAAACATTTTTGTATGCATTTTATAAAATTAAAATGTAAATTACGTCTCAATTATGGCCACATTTGTAGGTAATATGTTTGTCTGGAAAGTTTACCCATTATTAATATTACTGCACTTCTGGTTTAATTTAGAAACTCCTCCAATTGATAATGTTTCCTTATATTCACGACTGAAAAGAAAGTGCCTCCTTGAAAAGCTTCAACTTTTCTGGTTTGTTTGTTCGAAAGTAGTCACTGAAACTTCGATGGAAATAATTTCATTCGCCTTTTGCAGTTTTCCCATACATATATAAAAAAAAAAAAACCTATTAAACAGACGGAAAAGTTTTACTGAGATGAAACGAAGGGACGAAACTTATTTATTTACTTTTTATCGTAGTGGAATTTACATCTAAAAAAATCGTTGCCTTAGGTAATAAAAAGTTCTGAATAGGAAGATTTGAATAAAAATAAATAAAATTGAATGCATTACTTTAAAACTCTTATCAAAAATATTATAAGATTTGTCATTGATTCAACCAAGAGTAATATAAAAAATTGTGGGATTTTATTTGGGTAAGTTACAACAGTTTGATTTGATGAACCCATAAACCGACTATCAAAAGTCTGACATTAACCCTTGTACACTTTTTAAAACTCTCAAAATACTATAAATCTTGAAAGCCCAAAATCTTAGTGAAAAGTGAAAAGGTCCTGCTATACAATGCAATTTTCTTTTTTATCTCAATATGGCTAAAACAACCTTAATTTTGTAAAAGTGAATTGAAAGCAATGCAACGTGTAAAGGGTATATGCAGTTTGTGGTATTTTTTGTGGCAATGGTTTAAAACTTCAAATTAGAGTAGAACAGTGACATAATTCATAAATATCGTAGTAAGATTGCATAAGATATACTGACTAAATTTCGCGTATACTTTAAAACAAAATACTTCGACGGAGACTGTAAAATTTAATAACGCTGGCCAACAGCAATTTTGTTTCCAAGTTTGGTAAATTATTTCTATAGGATTTATTCCGTAGATTACGAATTTGTAAAAGAAACTGTTCCATTATATCACGTTTTGGAGAAGAATAGAGTTAAAAAATACAGAAAATCGCATTTTGGCCTATTTTACGATAAATTTTTATTATTTAGTGATTTTTCAAAAATCCCCAAAATGCTGTTCTCTGTATTTTTTACTTCCATTTTTCTCAAAATGATATGATGGAATATTTTCATTTTCGAATTCGTTATTTACGAGTTCACGAGTATTATTTTCACATAAAATAAGTGTTGGTTTTGTTTAATTTGTTTAATCTATATATTAGAAATAAAACGTTTGATTTCATAACTTCACATCCATATTTTTTCTCTATATCTTACCCTGGAAAGTATGTCTCTTCCCTGGTCAAAGTATTTCCTCTGTTGTCTATTAAAACTATTAAAAAACTAGTAAAGTAACTCGGCTTTTCACAGGCATAATCACAGTAATTTTTTAAATAATAAAATGCGAAAATAAGGTTAATTTCGTGATTTTATTGCTTTGCCAAAAACCATAAGAACTGTATACCTGTTATAGTAGAAGCACCCTTATACAAAAACGATACTGCTTTTTGAAGTACCCACAAATAAAATCTGTAAGGCGCTTACATTATTCCAAATGTTTTAGCACTATGAAGGGAATAACTTAGCAATTGATTTTCTCTCAAGCAATTAAATTAAACTATGATTATCATAAATTTAGGGATTTCATTTGCAACAATAAATAAATCGGTCTTCAATTTGCTCAAAATAAAATAGACAATATCCGTTGTAGAACTTTTGTTATATTTAATTGCTTTTTGGACATTATGTGTAATTATTGCTGTTATTTTTAATATGAAAACATGTTTATAATTTAAATATTTAATGTTCAGGTTAAAGCAATAATTTAGTTTAGATTCTACACATCGATTCAGATAGATTTTCTATTTATGGTAACTTAAAAATGAAATTGTATTGTAGACAAATTTTAAAGCATAAGGAGAAAATAACAGGAAATTATCATAATAAATTTGAATATTTAGACTGAAATAAATGTCTATGTAATTTCTCAACTTACATTGAATCAAACGTTTGTTTACTTCAATTGAAGTAGGTTATAGGCATTTTGTAAAATTGTACTCTACATTCAAGAAAATTACAGAAATAAAATGTACACGAACATTCGAAATAAGTATATTTGGGTATAATTGGGTAGGGTTATTACAAAATATGCGTTTTATGGTTTACATTTAAATTTATATACACGTGGACTATATTTGCAATATGGCTTTCAAAATGTTTGGCTTTATAAAACTCCACTCCCTATCTACTGATTTTCAGTATTCTTACACTTACACTAAAGGTATTATTCGATTAATTGATTCATTCTATTATTGAATATGGGTCAGTTCTATGGTAGCCTTACAGTTTAATCCTTATTATGAAATTTAAAACAATTTTACAAGTAATGCTCTAAGAAAATTGCCCGGTTTGCCTGTCTATAATGTAAGATGAAAACTTTTGCAGCAATAATGTTTCTTAGAGATGCTTTTTGTTATAAAATTGTGTTGTGTGTTTGCTGAATTTATTAGTTTTGTTTAATATAAACGTACCGAGCTTGTACTCTTAGATCGAAGTGTTTGATAATAAGAAATTCTTATGGATAGCATATACACCTATTATGTATTGCTCTAATAAACCCAATTCGGTCTATGATTTTGTTATTCATTTATCAATGAATCATGCCCAATTGAAGGAACTGTTCTGTTACTAGTTTGAGGTCGTAATTTATTCAGTATTTGATATATAATTAAATTTTTTTATTTACTTATTATTTAAGAAAAAAAATTGCTCGAAAGGCATCGGGAACGAGTCCACGGTTAGCTCAATTGGTTAGAAAGCATCGAGGCGCAGATTTGAAGGATGTAGGCTCAATCCCTGCTCTCTCTAATCAAAATCGTAGCTTTTTTCGAGTAGTAATTCTTACATATATGAACTTCTTTAGTCTATAATAATTGTTGAAACAAATACCTATACCATAAATATACTTATAAAATTGTTATCTTAAAATTTATTTGTGTATACTTGTCTTGGACCTGGGACTTTCAAAATTTAAAATAAATATTTTTAATACAAGCTTGTTTCGTAGAAAGAGAAAGTATATAATTTTAAAATTTTACTGATACAATTTTTAGCCTTTCAAGAGTATAATAAAAAAAATTCCGTCTGTGATTACTGAGCCGTACATAGGGCCTTCTTCTGTTTATACATGCTCCTACTGCAAACCTAAATTCTTCAACTTTTGTAGCTGGTGCCGGTTTTTTTCAAAATTTGAACATCCTAGGTCCATTTATTACGTTCATTTAAACTTTTCATTTGATTTGATAAATTTTTGACTAGCATTCATAGGTATTTATTTTGTTATCATACATATTTCTTTATATTTTAGACTTTTTTGAGGTCTTCTATAATATTGATCTCCATTTGAAACCGTTTTTTTGTTTTTTTTTTTCTATAAATGGATAAAGGAGTTGGTTTATGTTTTAAAAAGTATGGCACGATAAGATAAGACAAGAAAATCAGGTGTGATACGATTTCATCTTTAATTTAAGGTGATATGTGCCTTCATTAAGTAACAGTGAAGATGATTACAGTGAATTCTGTGTATAAAACTCTTAAATGTGTATTATTACCTTTTGTGTTATTTTCAATCTTCCCGCCTGTAATACCTTTCCCACATAAGACGTTATTTACGCCCTTAAACTCATCTTAAGCGGGGTTTACTGTATTCAATTTTATTTTCTACAAAAACATTGTGAGTTCAATGCCAAATAAAATGTATTTTCTTAACACAAAAGTATTAAATTAAGCTTATAAAAGGAAAACATATTAAAACATTAATTATATTTTTAAGACCCCATTTTCCTCTTTTGTATTTCTTAACAAACAAACAAAAAAATTATAAAGAGAATATTTTCAGTATATGACGTCAAAGAGGGTTTCTAGTTTAATGACTATGAAACGGAAATTTTGTAAATTTAGCAACATACCACAAATAAAAATTGTTTTTCCCTTGTGGAAGTCTACACGAGCTCAAAGCTTAATGAGAAGCGACTTCCTTGTTTATATTTATAAAAGCCAAGTTTTGCAAAATGAAAATTTTTGGTAGAAGAAAAGGGTCGGCATCCATAAAACGTTCCCTTACCAAAAAAGAAAAAAAAAAGAGTAAATTAGCGAACAGAAGCGAAACGAGAGTTGGCTAAAAGTTCCCGGCTGGGAATATCGAGTTAAAATGCAAATTCCGTCCGAGTATAATGGAATAATCCGCTTCTTTGACTTGTTATAGATTAACAAGGCTAGGCCACGAAATGTCCTTTTTGTGAGTTTTACCCATCCTTTTTGAGTGGGGTTAGGGAGGCAGGTTCAATGGAGGCGGTGGGGTCCAATGCAGCGGAGCAAGTTGATCTCATTACATGGAGGCAGCGTGTTTCTAGAATATATAGCTCCACGCTGAATTTGCATATTTTATGCCCTTCCCCGAACAAAGTCCCGGGAGCATTTGCAATCCTGGTGCACAAGTTTGTTCCCAAAAAGTGCACGGCAGAAGGTAAATTAAATCAGATAGATACCTATGCTACAAAACGGCGGGGTTTTTTTTTGGAATGGGGCGCCAAACGCTGGTAGGTTTCTGTGCGTTATCAGTATAAAATTGCTGCATTACAGTATAAATCCTGGAAGTTTCCCGGAGGCCGGGCTCAAGTCTCCTAGGGGGCTGCTCTCGGGATTCGCACAAAGTAAATTTTTGCGATTTTAACAGCCACCTTTCCCACCGTTGCAGCAGGAAGAACCACATTTTCCCAGTTTACCAGGGCTAAAGATAAAACAATTTACTCTCTATGGTTCCCACAATTCGGGGGAACCCTAGATGGCCTGGATGCAGGGGATACGTTGCCGTCCGGGAATACATCTGCAGTGGTTTCGTCGTCGTCGTCTACCCTCGCTTTTATGCCTTCCTCCGGCATGATAAGCGGGAGCGAAGCACGAATCTTCCCGGGCTGACGTCTTCATCTAGAGTCTGCTACCGTCCTGGAGCAGATATATCCACGTCACTATTTGTATACATAAAACATTTCGTTCCCAGCACCTGGATTCTGTGTCGGAAAGTTTCCTGGCACAGAAATTGTAATCTGTAATCTTGGCAGGATGTGACGCGAGCGAATATGAGCGAGATCCTGGAGCGCTTTTTAGGGCTTCGATAGATCTCCCGAAGCCCGGCAGCTTGCATACAAGCATAACTGCGGGATCTTCAAGGTAAATCCCAGGAAATTGGTGATTACTTATAATCAACGATGCATGATAATGCGCCCATTGTCTCTCCCAAAGGCATAGTCAGTTTTTGATAATACAGCCCGAAGCGCAGGAGCAGCTTCTCGGTAGGGGGAGGGGGGGTGGCTTTAGAAAGGATTAGGCCTCGAATAAAACTGAAGAATTGAGAATGCCACAACGGGTAAGCCTTACGTTGAAAAGGTTTTAAATGTTGTCTCACTTAATCCCGGATGAGATTGGGTGGGCTATACTCGCTTTGTTCCTAAATCATTTTTGGCGAGGACTATTTCTCTCCCAACTCCTTCCCGCTTCTATTCCCTTGACAAAAATAGAGCCCCAATAACAATTCGGGAAAAACTAAATTGTCCCCGCCGCTTTCATGGCATCATTTTATGGTGGTAATAAATCAGCGCAATATAGTGAAATCCAAATGTACCCAAAGGCTTTGCAGTGACTCCACCGTTTAAAATGTAGCCTTAGCCTTTGGATCGTTGTCTTTCTGCGACAAGCCTATTTGAGGCTATATAAAAATTTTATTACTCAAAGATCGAAATCGAAGTTGATCGTCTTACACTAGCGCTGTTGGTTTGATTCTAAAGTACGTGAAATTGTTTAAATACAGTTTTATCAGTATCAATTTCCAATTTGTAGGAACATAATACGATTCATGGTTGTTTTACTCATTTAATAGATTTGAATTTAATAGGATGGTTAGATACCAATTGAAGAGGTTTTGGGTATTAAGCGAGCTTAGCAGCAAACCGACGGATCATTATTCATTGAGAAAACTTCGAATTTTAAGATTACCTTTAAATATAGCATTGCATGAGATTTATAGGAAAATACACAGTAATAATGAAAAACTGTTTAATAACAAAAATATGGTGAAACAGCTCCTACAGTATAGTTTTATGAGTTTTGAGGAAAAGAAGTTCATAAAATATTGTAAAGTAATTTAACTATAGCTTTGGAGTGGTAGCTACGAAAAAAAACATACCATAACAAACCATATCTTTTTGGTTATTTTTCACAAAATCAATTTATTCATTTCTGGTATTATTTTTTTAAGCAAGGGTAAAATGGGAAAAGGTCGTAGAATGCAATACACCATTTCATTGGTATTTTGTAGGGCGTTATATGAAAATCATTAAACACAGGCATGTTGTGCAACATTTTGAATGTTTTGTAAGGTAAATAATCCAATATAGAGAAATAGGAGGCTTGATATACCAGTAATCTTCATATTTTCTGTGGTAATCGGTTTTATGTTATAATCAACACCGGAAATTAAAGCTACTGTTATTGTTGTTACCGCCACGGTTAATCTCAAAATCCTTCTATTCAGGAATATTATTAGTTTATTACCTTCTCTCTGAGCAGCTCATATCGCAATGTTAATTATACGAGCTCATCCTGTTGAAGGCCTATAAACATAGCGCCCTAATAAATGCAGTCAACATATTCTGCTACTATAGCTGTGTGCTACAATACCCGACTAATTTCCGTTGTGAATCCAAATGCTAATAATTCGCAGCAAACACGACCGGGGAGAAAGTAAACATCTTAATAAAACACACTAATTACCTGCTAAGCACATAGAAATTTCGCACAAAAGGAATGTGTCCGTAATTCCGCAGCAGGAACTCATTTCCTTAGCTCCTTTTGTGTCGTCCAAGGCTGCTGCTGCTTCTTCTGGGCCAGACCAACCGCGTCGTCATCCATTCCCGCCCCCCTCCCCCCTCGTCCACAAAGTAGAGCAACCTTCACCGTTCCGTTGAGAGTGCAGCCGCAAAACACAAAAGATTAATTTCGGCAAACGATATCTCCGCTTTAATGCCATAACGATTTTATCTAATAAGCTTAAGGAAAATCCCCGAAGAACTAGTTTACTCTGCGGAGTTACCGTCATCGAGTGTAGTCCAAGATTACTGCAACAGCCATCATTTTATCGTCCCATAAAATGTTCTCTCCCTCCTCGTAGAAAAGTGAAATGCGACCGAAGCGCGCTAGACTAGAAGCTTTGGGATTCAATATAAAATCCTGGTGTAGCCACCCATTCCCGTATACCCACGCTACTGCAACCCCCAACACAGTTCGCTTTCGCTTACCATTATTTTTGATGTATAGCCCTTTTCTTTTAACTGGTTTTTGTGCGATCCACGTTTTTGCGACGAGGCACAGATTAAAAAGCGCTACCAACAGATAAGACTGTAATTTTTTATACTTTCACTGCGAAACTTATTGTTTGCATGGGCCGAGCTCGTGGGCTTTTCGAGCCAACGAAATGGCACTTTAATTAGGCCAAAAAATTAAATAATGTCTCTTCCAAAAGGGGTTTTCTTCGCTCCTTTTTGGCACCAGATACGGGCTAGTTACGTGTGGTAGTAGCATGAATTTGTTACATTGGATGCGAAAAAGGAATGAGTATTGAAAAGCACTTTCTTTCTCCAGTTTTTGCTTCCAAATATTGAGAAATCTGCAAAAGGACCGATTATGCACTGTTTGTTACCTTAAGGGCTACTTTTGGGGACGACTTTGTCGAAAAATATGTATACAAATAGGATTTTTCTCATATTTTAATAATGAAAAGTTTTGATCGAAGAGGAATTTTGTATCACATACCCGAGTTGAAATATTCGGTCTACTCTGAACCTTTTACTCATCAGAGAGAAGGTGAAGGTAGTAAAATAGGTCTACATTCAATGCAAAATTAGCTTCTACCTAGCGTCGAAAAATGGCGACGATATTTCCCTTATTTTCCATTTTTAGGAGCAAAATAGGTAGTGAACTTGGCCCTCTTTTGAGCCTGTGAATCCTATGCAGTAATCAATTTAATTACTGCAATGTAACTCTCTACTCTCTAAAATTAAATTAATAAAAACACTGAGTGAATTTTCATTTATTTATAGTTACGCCATAACTATACCATACAGGTATAGTATTTTCAACCAGTGGTATATTTGTAACTACATATCAGAGAAAATACACTATGCGATGTTTTCTACTAATTCATTTTTAGAGTGCATTTATAAACAGGCTTATTAAATTAATGTATAAGGGATTTCAATTAGTTAATTCAATGATCGAAAGAACAAAAGTTGCTAGACAAACAGTGTCAGTGTTGACGACTATTAAATTTCTATCATTCTTAGGCTCTAAGTAGGATCTACTTTTATACTGAATTTCGATCTATTTTACTACCTCCAAGAATGAGGAGCAGAAGGATTTGATAGTAGAAAAATAGGAGGTTGAGTTTTAGTGAGGATAAATTAGAGGATAAGATTAGGAACTGTAGTATTGAATAGCATCAAATTAGGTTCTAATAGGAATAGATACTATCAAAGAATATTTTAACATTTTGGCGAACATGTTTTTCATGAGAGTCCGTTTATTATGAAATTCGTTCATAATCTTTATATGAAGTAAATGGCTTTTGAAAATAAATCAATTTCACGAAGTATTCCGAAAACTTTAAATTTTTAACTTAAAGGTTGAAGTTAAATTACTTTCCAAGCTTTTTGGATCAACTGTGATTTGTTTTATATTGTTTCATAAACAGTTAATACGGTGTTTGTGCTATTTTTTACTAGCATTTTTATTAAGAAATTCATAATTTACGAATCTAATTGAAATAATATGCTACTAGTTCGGTAACAAATTTACTGTATAGACCTATGACCATAGAACCATATAAAAATTAGTTACTTAGGTAAATTTTTAGTGATTTATTTGCTTTCAAAAGCTATTTACAAAGTCATTACTTTATTACGTTCCCTCATTTAATGCGAATAGTCTCCGAATTTAGTTTAGTTTCGGTGGTAAACATATGCCCTGTAAGTATTTTGTTGAAACGCTTTTAAAGGCTCCTCCCTGGGGAGCAGTAAAACCCACTAAATATCATCGCCCCCAAAGTGAACTATCTCCGCCAAGTTTTCGCCAACAATTTGAGTAAGCCGCCACCAGTGCAAACTGCTTAATATATCTTCGAGTTTTACACACTGCACAAATTCATGGACATCAAAATAATTTCGTTGGGGCGAAAAAAAAAAAATTAACTCAAAACCACTTAACCCAGTTCTGGGCCGTTTTAGTTTGGAAACTTAGTTGCCTCGTTTGGGAAAATAGGGCCGTTCTGCGGCATTTCGGGGATGGTGCCCTCCGTCGAATGCCCTTGCTGCTTTTGCCGCACGGCGACGCGGACCTAACCATCCCCTTATTCGTCGCCCCCGTATACACATTGCACTGTCTCTATTACGAGGTGACAAAAAATGACGCCACCACAGAAATGCAATTTGCCAAATTACAAAACTGGCGGATGCCTCTGAAAGTTGCTGCAGAAATTTTATCAAGCAGAACAGCCGGATGCAGCCGGGCTCCGGCACCAGGCTGCCATTGTGGGCAGAGGGAAAATCAGCGGCTCTTGAGGCGAGCTGCGAAAAACTTTTTTAATTATCTTCTGCAGCGTTAGCAGCAGGAGCAGCACTCGTCAGTGGCTTCTTCTTTGATGCAAGGAAATGTTCGCACCTCGCCCCACATCAACCCCATCCATTCTCCGCAAATCTTAGTCATCCTTACTTACTTTTTTTTAGGGTTTTACTTTTCTTTCGAATTTCGCAAAAATTTTATACAAACTTTTCACAGATTAACAGCCAAGAAGTAAGAAGCAGTCACACTTCTGAAGAATCGCTTCATAATTTACTTTTATGACCCTTCGAATTATTCCATGCGGAAAGGCCCTTGTCCGAGGAAAATAAATAAATCTGTCTGGACTTTAGCAAGATATTTTCTAGGACAATTTCTAACTCATTGTGACCTTTGCGTGACATTTAGTAGTATATTTACCTTGAAAAACTACAACATTATGTTGTGCTTAACTTAGAGATAAAGCGACTTTTCCAAAAACGTATTTTATTATATTAATAACTTAAACCATTAACGACCAAAATCGTTGATTTTATAACATGATTTTGAAACTAAATTTTATGTACATATGTAACAAAGTAATAAATGGATAAAAGTAGAGATTTTTTATGTTTTCGAATTTGATCCTTAATGGGTTAATATCACAGATTTCACTTTCCGACAGCAATAAATCGTCTGGAATTTTTTTATAAATTTTTTAAAAATAAGATCCTGACTTACAGTATCAAAAAATTTAAATATTTCATAGTACACGCATTTAGTTATACTGTCTATGTTGTATGTGAGATCGGTCCATCGCACTTTTCACCAGAACAAAAATTGCTTGTGAAGTTATCGGTGGTAATTGGCCGAGGGTAGCTCAGGGGTGGTTAGAGCAGCGAAGCGCCAATTCGAAGGTTACAAGTTTCAGTTCTGTCCTCTTGTCAAAGTAGTTAATTTTTCGAGTAATTCTTACATTAAATAACAATTGGTTTTGTAAGGAAGAAATAATAAATTCGTGTAAAGAAATTGATTTCAGTAAGATAAATTTTATTTTGTATTATCTTTCATTGATTGAAGACTATAAAAATATTATTAAAATATAAAACTTTAAAAACTAAGTAATACAATTTTTAATTTTCTCAATATATAAAAATATACGACAAACATTTGACAAAGAATTTTTTTGAAAATTACAGAAAATTAGTTTTGATAATACTTAAATTTATTAAAATTCGTAATAGAGATTAAGATTACAATATACGCTGAGAAATTTAACTACACACATTGTAAACATTTTAAAATAAAATTTGTACAGTATTCACATAAAAGGACTTTTACACTTTACTGAATGTTGTTAGGCTTAAAGTTTTGGAACATAATACGTGAATTATGTGAATGATTGTTTGATATTGAAATTTTACATCTAAAAGGATATATGGTATAATTTAAAGTTAGTAATCCTTTATATTTAAAACTGCATTGATACTCTCAAGGGAATTATTTTACAGACCGGTGCTATGAAATTTTTATTTGAATATGGGGTTTTTCTTAAAAATATTAATTAATTGACTGTATATGTAATTTGCTTGTCTACATATTCCTTATAAATTGATTTTCAAAACTCGGTTAAGTTTCGCTTCAAGTACTAACCATTGTGAAACTAGATCGTCTCTCTAGCGTGAAAACTATACGAATGTTGGCATTTAATTTAAATTCTAACTTATTTTCATATGACCTCACTTTGAACTTATCGTATATGTCCCTGATTTTTCTATTGTCGAAAATAGAGACATCGTTTCTTTTTTATAGCAGAGATGGGAGTAAAAATGGTGTGAGTTGATGGGTGTGTAGGTTCATGGTTCCTTCTCCGCGAAAGATACTGAATAAAAGAGACTTCCACAAGATTTAGTGCACAAACTGCTTGGAGAATTGAGAGAAGAGACAGAAGCAAACCAGATCGGGAAAACAAAGGCATAAATAACTAGATGCGATGTCAGGACAGATACCGGTGACATTGACAACGGGAGGAGGACCCCTGAAGCCGAAACGAGCATGGATGGATCCCTTGTGCTTTTTCCTCTTTTATTTTATTATTATTATTATTATTTTTTTTTTTTTATTATTAAGAAGACCTTGAAATGATTCGAGTTGGAGCCAAAGGGGTGCTTGTCTTCCAGCCGGCTAGGTATTCAGAAACGCACTTGTGACATTGGCAATGTTCCTGTCCGTGTTATTTTTTTGTTCCGAATTTTTGTGCGAACATAAACCCGCCACCGTCCTCACATATTTTCTTGAATAAAATTTTCATAAATTTGCTATGCCGGTGTTCGGATAGACGAATGGAAGGATGGCTTAATGATACTTGAAACTCAATTTCTAGGGAATAATAGAAATGAGTTTCCTTGGTGCCTGTCAGCCTTACTCTCCTTAAGGAAATTGCTCTGAATGGCTTAAGCATATGAGGACAGCGGTGGTGATATGCCGCACCATGCGAACGATTATGCAAACGACTTCTGTCTTCTCTCGCTGGGGCTGACTCAAGATGTTATTGATTTTGACGGAAAATCGAATTGTTGCGAGCGTTTTAATGCGAACCATTCGAGATTTTCGGGTCTTATTAAGGAGTTTGATAGATTCCCCCTCAAACTTTTAACTCCCTGAGGACAGTTGGGTACTTAAGGGGGAGAATATGAGACTTACTCAAATGCATACCGTTTTCGCTTCTGACTAGAATTACAAAATTTAAACCCCCGAAAATTGCCAATTCACCCTATCCAGTTGTATCTAGCCGTAACCCTTTAATACTTGCCTGGGTGGTGTTTATTTTTTCAACAGCACCAGGCAAGGATAATGGGTTCGTTCGACTTTAAAATGCAAAGGATATGCGACCCTGGAAAGGGGCTCCAATTAAAGCGACGACAGATGTTTCACGAATGTCGCAATCTAGCCCTATTTTAGCGTCGCACCCCTCCTTAGTGTGAGGAAGGCGATAACAAATTGCTTTTAAAAGTGCTCTCTGTCTCACGGAGCCCCATTCTGCTCTCCGTAATCCATTCGGCGGAGCTGGTTTACTACTTAAAAAACCACTTTTAATCAACTCAATAGAAGTGGTTGCGCTAACCGCGAGGAGGGGTTAATGAGGTGGGCGCACGCAAAACTGTCAGCACTAGTGATGTAGGGAATTCCCCCTGAATTATGAGAATTTTTAAATTTCTACCGGCACGCACTGGTCGGACTGGCGGACAAGTTTCCAGTCCTCCTGTAGGAAATTGCTCAATAACAATTAGCCCTATCGCAACACGGACTGTAATGTCCCGAGGCGAGTAGATGACTAAATGCCACACAATCCGTCACCTCTACTAAAACGGATCTGAAAATTATTCCTGATAGAGGCTAGACAGATTTATTTACCTGAATAGGAAGTATGTCATTTGCTCAAGTGTAATATCAGGAGGATGGAGATCTTACAAGTCGTATATCAGGCTTGGAATCTTTTCATTTGAAATAAAATAAGAAATAATAATTAGTTTTTAGAACTTTATTCGAATGAAGATATAAATGGTTATAGTCCGCAGTCGTACCAAGATTATTAGACTTTCATTACGAGGGATAATTTATAATTTCCTTATATCAATTTGTACTTAATAAATTCTCTTAGCTTTTAAAATTTATGTCCGCAATATCAGGATCTACTTTGAGAAATGAATGAAGGACAAAACTTTCTTTATTTAATTAGACTTTCAGGTTTAGGGTTTAATAATATTTACACGATAATTTATAATTTCGTTTCGTTATGTCTATTTGTATTTTATAAATTGCCTCTAAACTTCTAAAATTTATAGCCGCAATATCAACATCTATTTTCTGAAATAAATGAACACAAAACTTTTAGTGAGAATGATTATAAATATGGAATAGTATATCCATATTCGAAAAGTTTTTGAATTTACGAGCTGAATACGTGGTTAATCTACTTTCCAAAGTTTATAAAAAGAGAATCTGCGAAATATTAAATTCTTTTCTAAATCATTAAGGATAATTGAATGTAACATATGTAAAAAGATAACATTTCATTTATTTGAAATAATTTTAAGTAATATACGACAACCTGAGTAGTATAGACGTATATTTCATGCTTAAGAAAAAATCGAAACGAATTCTAAAGTGAAAGTTATTTTGTACTTTCTAGGACTTCGGAGTTTTTTAAGGAGGCGGTAGTCTTTTCTAAAAAAGTTTTTTATTGGTGTAAAATTGCGATAAACGATTTTGAGGCCAAAGTTTTACTTCGCTTTAATTTCGTTATATTTGCTGGAAGTTTTTAATGCAAACCTGCTTACCAACACAGTAAAAGTGTAAAGTGGAGTCATCCAAAGATTAAAATAATTAAAAGATTTTCCCAAAACTGGCATTTAGTTCAGTAGAGCTCAAAATTATTGCTGGCTACAAAGCAGTACCGAAGTATTCCTTTTCAATTGCCGATGCGCTTGGGTTAGAGTTTTACAAAACAATTGTAAGAGTAAATCAGGATTAATTGGGATAAAAAAGAATCAGATTAAGGGCAAATACCAAAAAAGGCGCTTATAGTACTTTTGAAAAGTGCAGAGAGTCGGGACTAATTAAAAGAAACGTAAACAATTTCCTTTCTCCTCGAGTGGCGGGACGCCCTTATATTTCACTTTAGCCAGGGAATCTAGTTTTAATCGCATCACAAAAGTATCCTTGAGCTAGCTGACTTTAGAGACATAAAGCCAGGTCTCCGGAGTTGTACCATGACGAAATTGGAGCACCTCCTGCTCTAGTGGCATGACGGAGGGCAATAGTTTCATAGCTTCCGCGAAAATGTGCTGAGATAACATCATTTCAAGTTTTGGAATTGCAACTTTGTATTCCCTAGAAATTTTTGATGAAATCGGCAAACAAAACCACTGGTGAGCTTTTGAGAAAAGAAAAATAATAATAATAAAAAAAAAACTAGTTCGCGCTAAAGTTCGTTGTTCCGATTTCCTCTGCTGCTTTTCACACTGTGCGTTATTTAACATTTTTGGGGGGAAAAAGACTGCTTCTGTAGTTTCCTTGGATAGAGTTTTTCGAGGGAAACGAAAACCTTTCCCTCTATTGTGCATATAATTTTTGTTTTTTTTTTTTTTTATGAAAAATCAATATTAAAGCATATTTCTATGAAAATTGCGAGAAACTTTTCTTATTTACAAGGCTTGATAACGAAATAATGAGTACAATAAAAAGGCAGTGGAGCGCCTTCCGGCCCCCTCCCCCGCCCTTCCTTTTTTTTCTCGAGATCTACCGGAACCCTGAAACGTACCAGGTCCGGGCACCTGCGCTAACTTCGACAAGTAGTTTTTGGAAATAATTTCCTTGATGACTTCGTGACCTGTAATACTTTTGGGATTTCTCCAACAAAAGAGTAAAATTTGAAATGAGCACGTTGCCATGGCAAGTGATTCAGCTGTTCGCGACTTCTAGTGGCATAAACTATGCTTGCGAAAAGCTATTGCACTGGAAATTTTTTGAATAAACTTTTAATTACAATGACTCCAAGAAAGGAGGAATACTTAAGTGCAGCAAGGAGGAAGACTTGTCCTTATTCATGGTATAAACTCTGAATTTTTGTAGGCATTTCGAGAGTTGGGCCCCAGTTCTAGTTAAGTTTTTGCTAAATATGTAGAGAAAATTTGTAAAGAGGCTCTAAAACTTAGAAGATATGGTTTTAAAATCAAATTTTAAAGTTAATAATAATTGGAAGTGCGTACAAGTGCAAGTAAATGTGAATAAAACAAAGTACCTTCACAATAAAATCTCGTAAATGTATCTAACACTTTAAAAATTAAGGGTAATTCATGTTATATATTCTAATTTTTTGTATATAAAGAATTCCTTTACACAACTGTATTATAATAAGTGTAGGTGCAAATTTATTGATCTTTAAAAACAAATTCGATGCTTAAAACATATATAAATAGGTATCAATTATCAATTTTCAAAGAAATATGCCAAAATCTGTAGATTTTACTATAACTAACAAACTATGCTGGATTCTGGCTTTTATGAATCAATGTTTATTAGTAGAATCTGCATCCTATTGGGAACTCGCTGATTTCGTTATTATAAAGAGACGAACTCTCGGAAGATGAACATGATTTTTACGTAAAGAGAATAGTTAAGATTATTCTATGGTATCTCTTAAATATCCTTAAAATTATAAAAGATTGGGCTACAGATATTCAGTAGGAGCTCAATACAATTATTGTCCTTTTTTCTTAAAAACAAAGAACACATGTTCTTACGCTTAAAAAAGGATAGGATTTTCCCTGAAATTACTTTTTATTTAAAGTCTAGACAAGATTTTCTGGTCACACGTTATATTTTCAATAGATGGAGTTTTGTAAATTTAAATAATCAACATTTTAACATATACTGCTTCCCTTTAATGGAAAATCCTAGAAATATATTTGCCAAAATGAATATCAAAACATTCATATAGTCACTATAGTTTTTATTAAAATTGTTTGAAGTTAAAAAAATGTTGGTCGTGTTATTAGTTCTGGTATTTTACATGTAATTTAGACAACAGATTCATATTTAGCCATTCTGGAAACCTTGAAATTAGAATGTTCATTTAATTTACGTGAAATTAAAAATTATTGCGTCGTCGTTTTATTAGAAATCGTGTATATATATGTAGTATGTTTTGGGTGAATTTCGTATTTTAATTTAACGTCGAATAAAAAACTTCAGACAATATTAAGTTCGTAAAATTTGTCGGATTAATACAGGATGTCAACGTAACGTCCTTTTTAGCTTAGCGCCGGATTTAATATGAAAACAAAAATAAATACCGACGTAAAATATACTCTACATGACAATCTTAGGTCATACAATAATCATAAATACAAAGTCACGAACTGAAATTCGGATAAAAATTTGTCAATGAATCTGCAACTACAAATGCAAAACTTTTATAATTTTTTTTAAAAACTAAATGTTAGTTTAGGTTTTTGATTTAGAATGGTTACCAATCTTTTCTTCCAACTAATCCTTTAACTCTTTAGGATTAGGTGGGTTAAAAATACTCCCACCTTTTGCTTAGCCTTTAATGCATGGTCTGATATATTTGAACATACCTCGAAAAGCTCAAATTATCTATGCTCATGCAGTTTAATATTTGTTTTTAAACTTATTTTACTATGATTAAATAAAGAATCTGTGCAATTTGGGTATCAGATTTTCTTTAAAATTATCTACCCCAAAAGAGTTAAACTTGGAAATTACTTTCGATTTTGGTTTTAGAGGTAAAGGCAAGGTATTTATACCTCCCACGAAACTACAATATATTTTTAAGAAAATACAATTTAAGAATAAAATATAAGTGCCTATTAGAGAACTGCTCTTAATTCCCTTTTTCATTTACAACTAAGTTCTGAATTTGAACTAACATTTTAATATAGAAATAAAGTAGCACCAATTACTGATTCTTGTGGTACGACAAGCAATAACTTTTGCAACTTAACTAAGTTGATGTGAGATAAAACTATCAAAGTTTGAAGTTTTACACTTACTCACCTGCGCTTTACTGAAATTGAATCAAAATCAATATTTTGGAAAGATTGTTGGATCAAAACTATGAGGCCACCCACTTGAATTTGTGGCGCCCCATGTTGCTGTAATTAAAATTTCTGCATCATCCTTGATACTTGCAAAACGCGTTAGCAACTATTTGTTATGAATAATTAAATTGTTTAAAGTTCATTAATTAAGAGAGTTTACACAGCGCTAGTTTTAAGATGAAAGAGGGGTGACACAAATCAGCCTTTCTGCCCAGCTTTCGGCTGTAATGAGTAAGTCAAGAGCCCTCGGCTCTACTTAACTAAGGGACTCCGCCAGATCAATTATACACAGCCTTTGCTCGTGGCACAAATTTAAGAGTTTTTCCAGTGTTTGGAAAGAAGATATGGGCCGGGAATTGTGCCTGTATACCCCGACTCGCCCTAGGGATACTTCTGTCCAGCCCCACCTGGAATTCTAAATTATGTTTCACGGTGGATGATTCGGTTTGGAATGTTCACGGATTAGCCAACAAGTTCGCTCCGGCTGAACAACTGAGAATCTTTCCCCCTACTGCAGCCTTTCCCGCGAATTTATTATTCAACGTCTAACTGGCAATGCACAAGCTGTGCCCCAGTTGGATCATGAGTTGTTGGAGCCCTACTCCCTGCTGGTGCGCTATTAAATCAAAACTTTGCCTTTTGATTCTATGCGGGTCCCGAGCCCTGCCGCCGCTAAAATCAAACTTGTGCGAAAGTTTCTAGCCCTGCATTGTAGATACGCTTGATACGTATAACAACTAGGTGCAGGCACCTCCTCCAGGTATTGTGTAGGCTGCCCGAAGAATGGGGAGGGGAATTGGTTAACTTGTGACATGCAATTTGGATGGGTTCCGACGCCCCTCTACACTCTGAGAGGTGGCGGCACTTGAACTGCCTGAAGTGACGAAAGGGTTTAAGGAGGCATTCACGTGCCCTGACATTGCACAAGGTTTTTCCCCTAAAGTTTCCCGGGGCGTGTACAAGAATAAGAAACCTTTCATCAGTCTTCTGAGGGCGGCTTTCACGTAAGATTTACATAAGCGTAAATCGCACGTATCTTGTTGCAGTTAATTGGATGAGAGCAATTTGCATAATGGATGGCTCTGGCTTTCGTTAATTTCCGGGATCACCTGGGGCACCTGAGACTTCTTTGTGGGTCACAAAATACGTTGAGAGTGTACTGAGGTAACAATTTGTAAGACTGACCTAAATATCCCCCGGAGCACTTAAGCGCTGAGCTGCGATTGAAAGGTATTGCAACTTGAATCCCTACCGTTCCGGGCAGTTCATTTAGTAAGTTGCCCTTCCCCGAACGAAAGCACTTGGTGTATCTCTGAATTTCGAAATGAAACATCTGCCTTCGACCATTGTCTTTCTCGAAGATTTTTTTGGTCAGTACCATTTCGTGCTTCGCATTCCCTAAAGAATTGAAGTAATCGATTTTTTTGAGGGCACAAAAAAAAAATGGAGTTTTAATTTCCATTTACGATTTCGATTGCGGTACGGTGTGACAAATGGAAGCGCAATTACGGCCCCCCCTAGGCTCTTAGATGTTGCCCGTATGGGGCAAGGAAATTGAATTCCAGAATTCCACTGTGAGTTTCAGCAGTGGTTTCGGTTTTCTGGTCATGTCCTTTCGAATGGACCAAAAAAAATGCTTTATGTGCAGGCCGTATCGACTAGCCCCGCCTGTGGGACCCCACCGGTGATCCATGTCGATGCGGTAAACACAAAGCGGTTTTATATTGAATAATTAAACTGAACGGATGTCACTGGTTCAGCTGTTAACGACTAAACGCCAAAGCCCGGGTTGGTCTAACTTTATCCCGATTCCTTTGAGAGAGATTATCCTACAACGTTGGATGTCTATTTATGTTTGCGAGCCTTTTCCAACTTTTATCGTTCTTAGTACTTAAAAAGCGGTTTTTAAGCAACACTTTTGCAGGTTTTTGTCAATTTGTGTTACATAAATTTGAGTCTATACCCCTGCTTTCTTTAAATAAAATTTGATTTTCAACAGATACCTCTAAAGTTTTCTAAAAGTTCTTTATTCTGCGGATGATTATCACCATCGATACATAGGTTGATTTTCTAAAAACTTTATTGATTCGATTTTTGTATAGAAATGTAAAATTTTAGACTGAGATTTTACTCACTTTTTAGAATATGACCCATAGATTTTAGATCATTAAAACCTTTTATAAAAGGCATAGTTCAAATTATGTGCATAAGCAAAATTTATTGTTAAATAGTTCTTTAAATTTTCTATTTTTCGCTTTTTTAACTGCTTTAAAATTTGCTTGTATATTATGAAGTAGAACTTTATTTTATCAAAGTAAATTTAACTTCAACATTTCAGTTAAAATTGAGTTTAAGTTCTCTTCCACAGTTTGATGGAACTTTTTAGGAATTATTTATTTAAGCTCAAAGGTTACAATTTTTCTCAGTCAATTGTATATCTGCAAATTTGTATAATAAAAATTCCACGAAAGCTTTAAAAATTTTCAGAAAATAACAACGGAAAAATGTAATTCTTCAAAACTTTGTTGTTACGTATACATTTTTTACATATTCGTCACATTTCAATTAATGAATGTATATTTTTTACAAGAATTCCCATAATCTGCGAGGGGATATCAAACTCAATCTGTACCGAGAAATTACCATATGAATGATTTACGAATAATTTTATTTGTAAAAATTTCGTAGTAAGTTTTATGTATTATAGGTCAGGTGGTTAAGTCGATTTTGATAGAAATAATTCGAGTAACAAATTCGATTTTCCTAAGAAAGGATATTTGTTGTACTAAATAAAGGTTATTAACACTAGAATTACTGGCACGGAAGCCTGTAATTTTAACGATTTTCTATAGTTTTAATTTAAAATAATTTCAAATTTCAATTAATAATTATAAATGCAAAAAGGTTTTTCAATATGTCGTAATTCTAAATCATATATCTAAAGCTACTTTTAAAAAGTATGATTAATTGAAGGAAGAAATTGTGTAGTACTGAATTTGACTGGTCTTGATAGTTCTGGTGTTAAATATTTACAGAAAACCTTCTTCATATATTTTTCGGAAGATTAAATTTCTTTTCATGTTCAACTTTTCCTCGACTTGAATCACTATATACAGAGTTATATTATACTCATATCTGTTTATATATAATCATTTTTCTCGGATAATACAAAAACGTAAGGATTTGTTAATAACATCCTAAGGAACCATTTCGTTAAACCAATTGTGGTGTAACCCTTAATTTGTTTCATGACTATATTTTGTTACGGAATTCAGGAAGAATACAATTTCCGCTATGCTTAATTTTGTTGATTAAACAATTTCGCCAAGGAAAATTTCTATAACATTTTGTACTATAATAAGCCTAACTGGTGATTATGTCCTTCACAGGGTACGCTAAAATCCGACATCAGATTTCTGCTTATGGTCCGAGGAAATCACAGCATCAAGAAAGATATGAAGGGCTGACGGGGAATAGGAATAAATTGCCACATTTAAGTCAACAAAATGTTTCCACATGAGGGTAAGGATTTGTAAGTGACACATGGTTTCACCGCAGGATCTCTCAGGAAGTGACGTTATTTCCACTTTGCACGCCATCACATCACAGAAATGTCACCCTACCGCCTTTTTGGGGGGTATGGGGAAGGGGTTTTGGGGCCACACACCCCCTGAGACCCACCCATGACCGAGCTACAGCTCGCAGGCAATTATTCAATATCAACTGGAACATCAGGAATTCTGCATAAGATCCCTTAAGCCTAGGCACACATATTTTACACAACCTGGGCCCCATTTGTGGGGCCAGTTGACGCTCACCGGATGTCCCGTCTGGTCGGAGGTCATAAATGCATCACTGCCCTTGCACATATCCTGCCAAAAGATCCTTTCAGCTAACTTGACGGGCAATTTATTCTGCTACGGGGACCCACCCGGGCCGGCTAATAGATTAAATTGTCGCCCCGCTGTGCATGCAGAGAAATGCCCTCCTTCCCGGTACCTTAGGAATTTTCTCTGGCTCCAGGTGAGTAATTGCAGGTGTACATGTTTACGGGGGCAACTTTCACCTAGGCTAACATGTCTGCGGTGATTTGTTTTCAGGTTGTGCCTGTAACCTGTAACGAGGCTGCACATAGGCCCGGTTACTTTTATTACCCGATAGAGGATCGCACCTTCTTTACCAAGTGTTGGGTCCCCAAAACGTGGAGCGAAACCCTATGCAACAGTCAATTTGTCGCCTTAATTCACTTAGTCCCCCGCAAATCCCAGCCAATGGGTGAGGTGCTGAATGTGCCTTCAGCCTTCGGAAAGTAGCTCTATTTGGGGCCACTGGTAGCAGCATTGGTGGATGTGGTGTGAGAGCTCCACGAGGATTAGAAACAATTGCGGCGTTATCGAAAGAAATGGGTGCGCAGAATGGCAAATAGTGGGCAAACGTGTTCCATTGAATTGTCTTTCAGATACAATTCGCCATAAGGGATGCAGTTAAATATTCTGGGGATGCGCCACAGTCTGGACAATTAAAATAATTACCGGGCTCGGTTTACGTGTCCGGGGAACTAAATAGGTATATAGTTTTATTAATTCTCAAATATTTTAACGAGTCTAATAACCACTGCAAGACTTCTCGTACCATCGCATTCAGGTCCTTTAAGTACACTATAAAAAATGTTTCTTCAATACGATTTCAATAATTGAAGAAATGGTTCATTTTTACGAAAACTTTTATTCAATAAATTTTATTTTAAATTAAAGAAGTGTAATTTAAACATTTTATTGTCAAAAACTAACCAATTTCTGAATTTTCAGTAAAATGAGAGAGCCATTTAATACATTAAATGAAGTAAATTTCAACAGATAAAATTTAAATGGTAACGAATTTCTTTCAAGCATTGAAGTAAACCTCAACTTATTTTTTAGAGTGTAGTCCGTCCGAGCTATGCATGAACAGCCCCCAATGGGGCATCATCGACTTTTCTGGGGAGCACCTATCACGTTTTTGTGGTGGTTCACTCCAAAGCTAAGTAACAATGTGGAAGAATTTCAGTTTTTAAGATCCATGAAAAACTATTTTTCGCCCATCAGAGAGAGAGCTGCCAACCGAAACGATAGGAGGAAAACTCCTTCTGGAATTCGGTGAATTTTTCGAGGACCTGTCTATTTTTGCCCGGCGGAGCCTCCCTTTTCGGGTGCAGAATAAAAGAAAAGCACCTCGAAGGGATTTAGTGTTTAAGTCACGTATGCAGAATTGCTTTTCCAGTTTGCTTACTTTTAAACTTTGCTTTTATAAAGATCACGACATTTTTAGTGGAAAGAGAATTCTTTAAATATGCACGACAACTAATAGCACTCTGCCGTTTATGAAAAGCGCATATACTGGCAAACCGGAGGAATATCCAATTTACTGGGGCTGGGGATGGATTCCACTACGATGAAAATATGCTAAATTATGTCTCCCGCCGGCGAGAAAATAAACGAACTGATTATAATTCTAAAGCAGCTCCAACAGGGTTAAAGTGCATGATACTGCACTTTGTCGGATAGGATATACTCTTTACTCGGAAAACATTCCCAGACCACCTTTGTGCTTTCAGAGCTCCTCGTCCAAATGAAATACCTACGCGTGGCACCTCGAGCGGAAATTAATTTTGCGTTTTCTCCCTTGGAAAATATTTGCTTTATTTTCTGTCTGATCAGAATGCTGTAAAAAAATCTCTCTCTGCTTTTGCAATTCATAGAAAGGAGTGTGCTATGGTTTTAAACTTAAGATAAAATGGAATTGTTGGTCTACCGCAGGAGGAAAGTGCGGAAGTCATAGATTTCTCACTTAATTAAGTCTTTCTAATTTCAAATTCGAAACAATTTATGTATGTTGAAGATTTATAACCATAGATAGGTCTGTTGGGATACATGGATAATTCATAGCTTTAGTTAATAAAGAAATCCGAACTATAAATTCAGTAATTGTTTTATTTTTTAATATTTTAATATATTTGGATAAGTAGAGAAAGATTATATTCAACTACAGTTGTCGTGAATTGATTTTAGGACGAATTCAAATAAGCATGTTCTCGACTTAATTAACTCTCCAAAAAAAGTTAGTTGAATAAATGGTTTCAAATATTCATAAATTAATACTATACTTAAAAGTATTTCGAAGGCTAGGTTGGAGTGGTTGCCTTATTTTGGATTATTATGCTACCACGTAGCGCGCAGGAGACCATGGTTATATGTTGGATTCAAAACCATAGCTTTTGGGACGATAGACCAGCGTGGTAACTATCAGAGTCTTCATTTCGAAGGTTCTGTAGATAAAAATTATATTGTTTTATTATGAAAAACTACACATCCTACAGCGACAAATATGAAAACGGTTGATACTAATAGCAAAATATCAAGAATATTATTTGAAGAGAATTTTCTGATTAAATTTGCTACTGTTTTCCTACAACGATTGCAAGTTATTAAAAAAAACTGATCTTTTAGACCTAATAGTCAGCAAATGCAGCTATATTATTGAAGAGACGGTACTCTCAAAGGCATGATACCTTTTACGACTAATTGAAATCAAATAAATTTTTCGATATTGCTCAGAAAATAACATTAATCGAGTTTGGTCTATATTCAATCAAATTTGCTATTGGTTTAAAGACTGTTATAAAATTATAAAAAAAGACAATCAAATTATTTTACTGAATTAGTCAAAAATGAGTGATAAATAGAAAATAGTTTGATATATTTTTGCAAAAATAATAATAAGTTTTTATTAAAATTAATAAATTATTTGTAGTTGTCATTCACTTTGAATCTTTCGCGTTATGACGAATTTGAGGAATATGTGATGTTGAAGAAATTCTTTTTAATTTGGCACGGATATATTCGACTGACTTACTTGACGAAACGATGATTTTAGCATAGCTCATTTACTGCAGTTTTAGTAATTATTTTTCAATAAATCAAAGATGAATTTTATGTCTTCTTTACGGATATACAACTTTTTATATTCTTACAACTACTTAACCTATACATTTTTCAATTTTAATTAAGAACACTGATCTTGAATTCGTAGAAGATGATTTGAAAAGAGCTTTAAAAAGCTTTTTATGATTGGAAATTTCTTAGTAAAATCTCTAAAATTCTTAGAAATTCATTTCCGTTACTTTTAATTTCATTCACAAAGAACGCGAAAATAATTCGACTGAATTTTTCTATCGAAGTGAATTTTTCTATCGAATTTTATTGTGTATATTTAAAAGGAACTTTTCTAATTAAAAATTTCATTTTGGTTTGTACGAATTAGAGAACAGTACCATAAATTTGTTTTTATTTTGATTTATCCTAATGAATCACAATTCTATTAATTCTATCCTAGAGGTTTAGAATTGATTCAATTAAAATTTTCTTGGTTTTGCATAACAATGATATGCCTAATTTTTACAGTACTAACTTTTGGAAAATGTTACAAATGTGGAATTAGTAAATTGGTTGAATAGACTTTAGCAAATCATATCTTTGCATGTAGTTTTAAAAAGTAGTTTACTTTAATGTTGTGCTGCACTGTTTTTATGAAATCAGAGTAAATTATATTGAATGATAACAATTAAATAAGTCTAAATCTCAACTAATCACGTGGGAAGGGTTAAAATCGTATTCAATGCCAAGAAATGAAAGAGATTGTGAACTTATTTCGCATTATACTTAAATAATTTTGGATAGACTACAAAATTTATTTGCAGCTGTTACGTGAACTGCAAGTCTATTTTAAAGTAAATACCAAAATATTAAGATGCATCTGTGGTTATAAGTCATGGTAGTAAGAGCAAACTGATTGGAGAATGATCGCCCACCCGCATTTTAGATTAAACCGATCCTAAGACCTCTATAGGGATTTTGTACTTAAATTTAAAATTATCGCAAAGTTGAGATTTCTGTCTGGGAAAATTAAGGGACAGATGTAGGCGATAAAATATCGATGCCGTAGTTGTCGCTGACGCTCCGGTAATAAATTTATAGAGTACATTTGCCAGTGGTTGTTCGGCAGAGGCGCCATATAAAACTTACCACCAAGCGTGGGCCTTTTCTGCACTTCTTGCGGTGCTATTAAAGGTTCCATCATAAATTTCCCTGACATAAACTGAGGACTGTGCATATTCTGTGCGTTCAGGGACGCTGGGATCACCACTGTGTGGCCCTCATTAATTTGTATGTATGCTCAAAAAGGAGGAGAAATGTTTTTATGAGGTATTTTAAAGCAGCTACCCGGTTATAATTTGAAAAAAAAACCCGAAAATTGGTTCTATGCGCTCCTCCTATGTACCGGAGCCACATACTTGTTGAATGTGCCAGCATAAATTAGGAGGAGCATAAACACGGGCTTGTCCTGTAGAATGTTCCTTCGCTGCGGCGGAAGTTTATTGCAAAACCTTACTTATCTCTATAAACAGTAGTTTAGGAAGGCTAATGCACCGTCGGGGCTTCCACCTTATGACTTACTACCACCTTAACTTACCCCGGTCTATTTTCTTATTACCATCATTTTGCTAATATTTTGGTAAATGAATTTTTCAGTCTATTCTTGGAGAGTTTTCAGTTTAAGCGAATTTTCGCACATGCAACCATTACACTGCTCGAGGTGCAAAACCACTGCAAATTCATCGAAATTTATTGATGGCATAACGATGAAGAAAACTATTGACTATAAAATAGTTTTTATAACGCATTATTCGCGGCTGTAATTTATTTTTAGACATGATACCCCTAGAAACTGTTGCATGGTTAGAGAAATTTATGCACTTACGGAGAATAATTCCAATTATACTATCCTTTTAAGCACTGTTGTGGATGATCTATCTAAGCTATTAGTCTGATCTACACACGAAAAATTATAGATGTTGCTTTTGATTAGCATCTTTGTAGCTATATATCTTATCTATTATGTAGATGTGCAATTTATATAACACAAAATTATTTCTCGGTATATACCTATATAAAATTATACCCTAATAAAATTCGAAAACTAATTCTGTATATATCTTGTTCATATTATAAGAAATTAAGGTTAGTATTATTAATTAGTGTATTATTAATTAGGTATCGATACCTTGATGTTTGATATCAAATGAGTACTAGATATCGGTTCCCCAAGCTAATATATTAAGCCCCAGCTACATTTATATTTAAATATTTTTATATCTTAACTAAATATTTACTTTTCATCTACAGAAAATCTTATTATTTTATCACACTAATATTAAATACTTGAATACGCTGCTGTGCTTATAATAAGTGCCAACAATTTTGGGAAGTTCCCCTTCAATACTAAAATATATTACGACTATTTATCAGAAATGTCTCCTGTGTATTTGCTTTATATTCAATTTCATAGACATAATGGTGAATAACTGCAAAATATAGCACAATATTGTCCGCAATAAATATGGTTTGGGCCTAAACAATCCCCAGAAACCCCTCAGCCATCTGGCAGGGCTCCCACAAATTTGGAAATAAGTAAGTCGAAAATTTAATTACAACCTGTTTGATGTCAGTATCTCCCCTCCGTAATTATATTGATTATAATGGCAGCTATCCAAATACAATGGAATGATTCTGTTTTAATTTAGGCGAACATTTCTTTTAAGGGTTTCCATTTTATTATATGTAATACCTGTAAAATGGATTTAGTAATAAATTATTAAATTGTGCTGAATAAAATATAGGTTAAAGAAAAAGTATAATAATCATTCATTAAATTTTTTATTCGAACAAAAATTGCTCTAGCAGGGATTAGCGGCAAGTGGTCACGGGTAGCTCTGTTGGTTAAAGCAGCGAAGGTCCAATTCGGAAGCCGCAGATTTGATTACTGTCCCCTATTCAAAGTCGCAAATTTATTCAATTTTATATATATCTAATTTAAAAGTATTTATTTATTACGTTTTAACTGGTTAAATTCTTATATAGAAAAATGGGATAGTTTTTTGAATTTACGATTTGAAATTCACATCTAAGTATTTATTAAAATTGTAAATTTCAAATAAGTTACTTGTAGTGCAAACATTTAAACATACTTAGACTACTTTAGTAAATCTTGTAATTGTAAGAAATATTTTAAACAATTATGAAAAATGTGTGTACTGTAAGTAAAGTATCTTTTAGGCTTATTATGTATCGAATTTAATAAATTTTAACTATTTTGTTTAGTTGATCTTAACACTCTTCGTGTTCAATTTATAAAATTTCAAAGTGGTTTTCATGAAAATATTTTTTTGAGTGATAGGCATGGTCTGCAGTAACAATGAGACAATACATAAAATGGTCAAATCGAAAACTGAATATGTTTTACCTATAACTAGAGAAGTAAAGAGCTTTGTTAGATACAAATTACAACTCTCTATAGTTTCGATATCCCGCAGTAGTACAATTGTATTCAATTGATTTATGATACCATGCAGAGTGGTCCCTTGTTGGGTACCATTATTAAATTTTGTAAATTATAAGTATCAAATTGACACAGACAAGGAGAGCCCCCGGAACCCAGTTTGCGCAGGGACCGATTGGAAAATTAGTGTGCATAGAACTGCATACAGGTCAGTGTAACACTTTAAATGGGGCGGGGGAAGATTTGTTTACATTTGTCTCTGTATTAGGGGTACATGGGCACTATTTCATTTTGGTCAGGTGTTTGATCTATGGCCACCAGTAAATAGGGGCTCTCATGTTATTATAATCTAAAATTGATTCGAGGATGGCATGGCTTCCGTGTTATGTCAGGCCTCCCAATGTTTATGTAAATTAATAAAAATTTCAAGTAGGAACAGAGCTTTATTGGGGCAATGCAAATTTAAAGAGACCTTAAACAAAGTACAGTGCATGTTTGCTTTCTCCGGGGAATATGTCTATGCACCTGGTGGAGGTTAGACCCTAGAGAGAAGCTTTGGCCAATGTTTGCGTCCCAGTTGCCTTGTTTTCGACAAACATTACCTTCACCAATATTTCCCTTACTTTGGAGCATGATTGACAGCCACTTTGGCCGGTAGGTAGCCTTTGTTATCCGCAATTATAACGTCAAGGCGATACACCTAAACATTCCCGACCAAGCTGATTCTGTCGAGCCTTGGAAGTTTTCTCATTGTCTAGATGATCCCGGGAACAAAAGAGTATCCCACATGGCGTGGTAAAACTTCAAATGGAAATTGCGTTGCATTCAAATACAACTGAATGTACAGCGACGGCACATTCTGCACTCGGTCGGAGTTATTAATTTTGCCAATTTACGGGAGTCGAGTCAAAAGCTAAGATATGTACCTGCTGGCTAAATGTTTGCAATGCGGCGCACCGTGTTAGTCACCAAAGGGCACTGCTTCACAAATTTACAATACTTATGACAGCATCTGGTTATTTTCCCTGCTCCACGTATTAATCCTTGGCCTCTGTGAATATGTGGGAGAGAGCTGGTAATTAGAACAAGACCCCCAGGGGTTCACTTGCATTCTAAATGACCTTAGTTCGAAAGCTAATTAATCTTGTTGCTTGGGTTATGTTTCTATACAACCTAGGAATAGAGTTTAAGTTACACCATTCAACAAATATTGCTCTTTTTGCCGAGAATGAAGTTCTTTCATTCTGTAGATCATCTCTTGTACATATACTCGTACCTGTGGAACTCGTTGTGAAAATAATAACGAAGCTTTTCACAATTACTACAGCTTGGTTTTTTTTATTGCTTACTTTAACTAACAGGTTACGATAAAATTCCAAAATCATAAAAGCCTATAACTTTAAAAGATCATTTCTTGATTTAAAGTTGAAGAAGAATGATGAGACATTTTTACGGATAGTTTATACACATTACTGACATTAAACCTTCATAGAATGTTGTTTTTGTAGTACTATAATTGTAACAAAAATTCAAGTTAACGTTACTGGAATACCATGAAGGTAGAATTCTGTTTTAATGCTTATTTTTCTAGAAACTCCAGTTCTGATTATTGGAAATGTACGAAGATCAAATAATCTTTTTCTGTTTATATTTACTGAAATTTTTCCTTTGATTTTTTGCGATGCTATTCTTTTAGAGATAGGTTCTGGCAAACTTCTGCTGGGTCATTATATAAATATTTGGTTTGTTTGATTTAAAATTCGACCAGGGCTTTCACACTTTAATAAAGCTTCTATTAAATTTAATACTAGACGTGTTTCCTAGAATGTTATCTAAATTTTTACCTTTTAGTAAAATTCCCAAGATAAACATGAAAATATTTTACTAGACATATCTAGTAAACATTATAGTGTAAAAATATCTTACTGTGTGTATTATTACAATACTGTTCTTCAACTTCATTATAAACGAATAAATATTATTCTTATTATACTTTTGTTGACCATTCACTAACTTTCTTATTCTCCACTTTTAAATTTTAAAAGTAAATACTTTGATATATCTTCTTGTTAGGACTGAGATAAATTTTGGTAATTTACATCACTATCTTATAGTAGAAATTTTGGCCTTACTCTTCGGCTTTTAAATTTAGAATCATGCCTGTCAGTATTTTACTGAAAATAACGAAATAGCATAATACACTTTTACTCATCTCCTTTGTGGTTGAAAAAATTCTCGAGAATTACCAAAATACCCTCAATCGCCTTAAGTAATGCCTAAAGCTTGTTTAGGCAGCCTTCTCCTGTTAATTAAGAAGTTGAGTAAATCCTCGAAAAAGTACAAAACATGAAGAGATAAAAAAAAAATTTACCACCCTCCTCTAGGTTTAGAAGCGTCCTCGGAACGCACCCAAGTTTGAAGGTTCGCTGTAAAATTATGACGATGTCATTCGTGTCTATTTCTTGAGTATCTCATATAGCAAGGAGCAACTGTGCGCAGCGTAAATCGCAGACGAGCGCTCCCCACGAAAGTGAGCTAGGTCTGGATTACCCGTGCATCCTACGCCCGGGGGGGGGGGGGGGGGGGGGGGGGCGAACACCCACCGTGGAACGTTACATATTAATGAGGAATTTATTTTAATTTCACACTTCTGAAAGAACTAGGTCAAATGGTTTTAGGGATTCGCGCTTAAGCATTTCGTGTTTCTCCTTCTGTTTCTGATTCCAAAAAGGGATCCTCTGTTAACACTGAAAAGGATGCTGTGAGGGAAGATGACTACTTACAGCTTAACTGCATTTTGGTGCGTTTTTGAAAAAAAAAAAAAAATAAATAGAAAATAAAATAAAATAAAAATAAAATAGAATTAAGACTCTAGTAGGGGACTAATTGGTTCACTGGTTTTCTTTTTTAATTGCAATTCTGTCGAAGAAGGTGCAGAAAGCTGTTAAGAGCTTCTGTAAAGAAGGTTAAACCGACGACTGGATCAAGGGTTTTTAAGGATGCACAAATTATAAGTGACATAGATGGAGCAACTTCGAGGGAGATTTACAAGGTTACTCCACTGTAGATTATTTTATTTCATTTTAAAAAGGCGTTCATCTGTTTAACCTTTATCTTCATCATCTTTTTGAGGCTTTATGTAACAGAAAACCTACAAATTTTTATATTTATGAGTACTTACAAAAGCATTTAATGAGTTCCTTAGTACAATACATTTAAAAACAAAGTCTCCTCTCATTTGATTGGTTTGTTTCGGACTCTGTTTTGTTTTGCTTTCAAAAAAATTAATTTTTCAAACGGCGGGATGATTCCCATGATATATTTAAAAATGAAGTACGAAATATTTAAAAAATTCCATGTAGAGTATTGTAAGGCATCTTTGTGGTGCATTTCATTAGGTTTTAGATTATATTTTATAAAACAAGACAATAGACCACAATCCCATTATGACAGAGTATAAAAATTTGCGATCTGAAAGGATATCTAATATTGAAATAAAAGCTGGCGATCAGAGAAGATATCTACTGAATCTACTGAAATAATACGGCATCCAGGACCAAAATAGAGAACTGAATAATCGAAAAAACTACCAAACTATGCAATATAACAAAGCTGACCATAGATCAGAGTCGAAAAGTCTCTTTATTTCGTAGTAAATATGTACAATATTGGACTGAAAATCTACGAACCTACTTATGTACTTCCCAAACACGTTTGTCTTTACAGTGGAGTAAATCCTACATTAAGATTCGTTGCAAAAGGAAAGACTAATGAGTACTAAAGCGTCATGATATTGATTTCAGCTCGGTTTCTAATCAAACAAGGATGGGTCTTTAGGTATTTGTACAAGTAAAAGCAGTAAACCTCACTGCCGTTCGACAGAAGGAAATTATACCCAGGAACTTTCGAAAGTTTACATTTTACGTTGTTCCTAACTCAGCCCAGAATCCAATTTCCTTACAGGGAAGCAATGAAAGCAAAATTCCTGAGGTCTAGAACTCCGCTGTATTTGTGTGACCTAAGACAAGCAATTTCTGTGGAAAAGCGACAAGCTCTAGACACCATTTCCCTTATTAGGGCTTGAATCAAATAGTTTCTGGCATGTGTCGGTGCAGGCAAAAGACAAAACCGTGGCAAAGTATAGCAGTAACACCGCAGAAAAGTTGAGTACTGTGCTAACAGGTGAGGATTACGTTTCAATTTAGAAGTTCTCTCAATATCCGGGCTGTAACATAATCTGGATCTATGCCAACATTCACAAAGAAGACAAGTGGCAATGTTCTGGGAATGATGACATTCGCAGGCGGAAGAACTGCTCGAACTATGTTCCAAAAACAAAAAAAAATATATTTATATAGAAAAGAAAGTAGTTCTCACTATTCTATAGTGGGTAAAAAGATCGAGAAATTCTCAAGGAACTGTAACATCAAAAGAAAAACAACAGTTTGTTCCTCCCTTCTGGCAGGAAGAAATTTATTCCGTGTCATTTATTTTTTTAGAACGAATTATAGAACTAAGCAAACTGGGAGGAACGCATGCACTTAAATGCATTGGAAATGCTAGAAGAGGTTGGACTTTGCCCTACTTAAATGGCATATGACATTAGCAGAGCCCTTTCGTGCCAACTTTTAAATTTTTCGCAATTTCTTTTCAGTCTAAGCTTTAATTCACTCCAGCAGGAAGTGAAGGAATTTGGACGGAAGGAAGAAATGGGAGCAGTTTTCAGTAGAAAAGTTTATTTCCCTCTTCCAGCTTGCGCAGATGATTCTATTCGGGCAGAACGGAAGGGGGGGTTTGTAATTAAGCGGACGTTTAGCTTTTCAAATAAACGAGTGTTGTCCATATGCAGCGGACTGTAGGAATTTTTATAGCGGATCCATAAAGAAGACAGTGGCATAAAGAAGGCGTTTATTTGATATTCAGATTAAAACAAATTGAAATCAAACTTTCGTCTTAATGTTTTAATTTCGTTATACGTTTATAGTTGTTGTAATTTCCTAATTAATTCACTTTTAGAAGATACTACTTCTTTAACAAGAAATTATCATTTCGGCCTATTTGTACTTGATTTTTACGATTGTTGGACTGTTACTTTAACTCTTTACTCTTATTTAATTTTTTTTTTTTAAGTTTAAACACATTCGGATACATAAAACATAAATTAATTAGTGTAAACGATTTTAATATTCACTGAAGCTATTGTTAAATTAAATGTAATCTCTGAAAACTGCAATATAAATAACAATTTGTTTTATAGTATAACTCTAGAATAGACTAGTGAAAAAATTAACGATCTGCTGCATGTAGGATTTGCAAAATGCATATCCATTCAATAATTGGAGCAATAAATTTATTAACTTGTTGAACACTTTGCTTGATTACACTGATAATATTGTGATCAGTATTAGTACCTATCACGTAATACGGAACGGGGGTACAATTTTATTTTAGAAAACTCAATAAAATTTCACATTTAGTCATTGCTGTACCCACTGTTAGGGGTTGAAGTGCGACATTGATCCTGACTATAAATAATGAAGGTGTTTTTCATTAAAAAGTAATCGTAAAACACCGATAGCTTCAAAGTATTTTGGAGGAAGCTTTTTGTAAAAAATTAGATTGTAGAATTCGCTTTTAACCGTGTACAATTCTCGTATTCATATAAACGCGAGAAATTCAAGAGAGAATTAGAAGTAGTGGATGCAGCTTGAATGTATGGCCATCAGTCCTTGGTCCTTATAATAATGCTAGAGGTCAATTTGTTTTGTCATTTTTCAGAGATTTCAGAAATTTCATTTTATTTGAAAATAGTTTCATTTATTTTGAAAACGATTTCATTTAATTTAAAAATGGTTTCATTTAATCTGAAAATGCTATATAATCGTTGAAAGAATCGTTTGTATATCGTAATAATGTAATGAAAAGGTAAAAATAGGTTAAATAAATATTGTTAGGAAATCAAAGAACTCTTTCATGTTATCTTGCATCGATTCAACTTGAGCCTTGCTATGGTGTTGCTTACAAAATTAGTGTCTGTGAACAGTATTTTCAATTATTAATAAGTAAGTGTCCTCTACTATTTTCAAGATATGTGATATAAGTCGTTTACACATTTTAGCTATCGCTTCATTTTTGCGAATCAAATAGTCTGGAGAAGGGGAATTTTGCATTATTTTTTCTATTCATTCGAGTGAAAGACGGTGACACCGTGCACTTTTCCCCCCCATACTAAATAGTGCTTGACGGTATGTTTTATCGCAATTAATCTATCTGCAAACTGCACACCAGCTGGAAACTACTTTAATCATCCACACATCCCGGCCAGAGTGGCTATTATCTCCTTCCTGGGGAGATACGCATTTGTGGAATAGCTGCGAAATGAATGCACGGCTTTATCAGTAATTAGTATCCTTTGTGGCGCACCAGTGCCTTCTGTTGCAGTGTGTTGGCGTAATCAGAGCCAAGTGAGGATACGGCTACAGCCCTTTACCCCCGCGAAGGATGCTGAGGTTCTGCAACAGAATCGCGCCCTGGGCTGAAACTGAAAGGTGAATAGTGTGCGAACCTTTTGCCAGAATTTTTCATTCGGCCCAGGTGCCACGTACGCCGGTATATAGTGGCGTACAAGGCGGGGGGTGTTCACTTTAAAATTTATTCATAACATGAAATGGAATCAACCCCGCGAACGTATTCAAAAGTCTCCTTCTTAGCGATTCCCTTTACACTGGATAAAAAAAAAAAAAAACGAACTTTTTTTTGAATCTAAATCAGGCAAACGTCCCAGAGGAGTGCTCATATAACATCACAAAAGTCCAGACAAACACCATCAAGTTGTGTCCTTTAAATTCCATCAACTTGAGATGTTCGTAACGATAAACGAACCCACCATCAGTCAGTGTGGAAAAAGCGTGAAGGTCTTCAGTCTCGCACGAAACTGCTCTTACTATTATTGTCGGATGGAATAAATCCTTTTTTGTTTTCTTTTGGCATCCTGCAAGGAAGTCAAAATGAGAGCAACATGAATTTCATATTTTTGGTGAGTTGACATTTGCATCATGTCAAGCGAGCAAAGAGTAAAATTTCCCTATTCCGTCTGTAAAATTTATACGAGCGGGTAAAAGCAGAAATGGGGGCCGTTTTGTTTGAAGTTGAGGAAACAAAAACAACAAGGAATTAATCTTCGCGAAAGTCGTCACTCTGTCGCATATCCCCCGGGACGGCTTACAATTTCTTCCAAGTAATACCCAAGAACATAGCCGGACCGCTTCCGGGCTTTTTAAAACAAACCCTGTTCGCATATATTAGATTTTGAGGAAACTTGGAGCTTGGCAAATTTTGGACATACAGCTGAAGGACAATGCAATGTAGGGAGCAAATAAAAAAAAAAATTTTTTTAACATTGTATTTCTTAGCTGACATGTCTAAGGTCATAACTGGCTAATTTTAAGGAAACTAAAGTCAGCGCTTGTTTAACGTTGTCTTAGATGACAAACTTAAAATTCTATAAACCTACCATACACTGAGGAAGATCTATTTTCATAGCTGTCACTTAATATTCTCCTTTTCGTGACTACTTAAGCTATTCAGATGCATTGTTAGAAACATTTTCATTTACATAATAATTTTCATATTTCAAATTACACATACACAAAATAAATCGATTTATTCGACTCTTGAAAATAAAGTTTATTTAAATTTTTAATTTAAAATTAAAAAATTAAAATTAACTTTTAAATCAAACGCGTGTAATTTCATTATCAGTTTTGATAAAAAAGTAAATAAACTTGCGATTTTTATATAACTATATGGTTTATAGGGATTCATTTCGGCTGCAAAAGATAATTATTTATTCTTCTATTTAGCGAAATGGTTATTTAAATATTAGGTGTATTTTATTTATGTCCTTACCTCTATTGAATTTCATAAATCGTCAAAAACAAATGTTGATCGCGTAGGGTTTTTAAGAAAGAAAGCGCTAAATAGTGAATTAAGTTAGCATAAATGATAAATCATTTACTATATTTTTTAAATAAATATTTAGCATGATAAATAACATTAAAAACAGAAGTAAACACAAAAACAGTTTCATTGCTTTCTGTCAATAAAATAGTTAGTAGTATTTATACATCTTAGAGTTGACCTACAAAGTAGCAAAATTATTAAGTAAGCAATAATTTTTATCGGGAATAAGTAATTAACAAAAGGTTTTCAGATTTAATGCTCTTCCATAAGGCAACGATGGAAAAATACCTAAATACAAAAATAAGAAAAGCTAAACACCCTTATACATATATTTAGCACTTAACAATCAAAATACATAAGAAGAGGTAAAAAAAACCCTTCAGATGTGGGCTGTGTAGCATAATGTGTTTTAAAATATGGTTTTATATAACATAAATATTTTAGTAATACTTCTAAACTAGGTGTAGTATCAAATTTAACTATTAAAGTCGTTGTTAAAAACTACAATAGTATTTAACATACATCGGGCTAGACCCCTTTAACTAGTTTTAAGGAGTAAAATTAAAAGAAGGTTGCTTAAACTAAAACAATTATTTATCACCTAAATTTCCCAGAATTGTATATAGCTAAATATTTTATGTTGAGTATATTCAGAAAAATATTTCCAAGTCTGCAAGTCTACAGGTCAATTTATGCATAATCTGACGACGTACTTAATTCAACCTTTGATATTCGACATTTTGCGACTATAGTACATCAAGCATGTTATTCTTGATTACAGCACTTTTTCTTATGTTGTGTTCTAGTCTGTACTTATTTCTAGCATGCCTAATTGATAGTCAACATAAGTCATGTGATTATGCTATATATGCATACATATGTTATGTATATCTTCAAAAGAAATATGCTTAAGTTTAGTAAATTATCTACTTTGTATATTAATTTTCAGAATCATACATATCTAAGTAAAGTGTGTGTTTTAAGAACTTATTGTGATTTTGATGACTACTATGCTGAAAACTAAGATATAAATACTAAGAATTAGCATGGTTAAGAGACTGAAAACCATTAATACTTGGTTTAATTTTACTAAACGTAGAAATTTCTACTTCAAAATATCTATTGATGTTCATTGAATATTTTACATGTAAAACAGAAATAAAATTAAGATTTATTATGCTATTATAGAAAATTTAATTGAACACATCAAATCGGTTAAATTGAGATTCCCTGTTCATTAGGAAATATGGCCCAATCAAATTCAGCCATTCAATAAAATCAAATAAAATTTTTCGCCGAAAAAAGGATGGAAAATAAAATAAAAAAAATATATATATGTACATATATATATATAATAAATTATGAGGTCGACCCTTCATAGACGTTGAGGCCGCTATCATTTATCCATTCACACTTTATCCATCTGTTTACCGAACTTCTGGGCCACATTGAATATTTTTCGTACCGAAAACTTTGGGGCTAATGGCAGGATAATGCCCTAATATAAAATAAGATTTATATCCACCCCCACGTCAGTTATTCACATTAAGCGCGCAATAGGTTTTAACGATAGAAAAAAAAAACAAAAAATCTGAAACTGGGGTGATCTATTTTTGGGACAGGGGGTGGGGGGGACTCGTCTTCAGCCAGTCTATTAGGTGATGTCAAAGGCGCCCCATTAATAACCCAGCGGATTCCTCTAATATGCGAAAATGATGATCCATACTCCTCCGAATGCCTGCAAAGCTCCAGGGGATGAGCATCTTAAATAGAAGAGCAAACCTGGAATTTGGAGGGGTGGAAGAGCCCGGGGAGAACATTAATTTTGGAAAACCTGGCTGGAACTTAGCCGGGTAGCCGGGAAGAGTTGTCAGGGTGCAACTTTGCTAAATGGATTTGGGAGCACGCCCGCCTTTTCAGGATAATTGGAGAGGTGCTACGCTTAAATATTTACACGGCTTGTAGATAGCAAGTGCACTTTTACAAGTTGTGCAAAAGTTTTACGTGCCGGAAATCCCGGAAGGCGATGGCCTAAAATTTCAAATTAATTTCCACATCTTCCGTCTTCTTGTTTCAAATTTTAGCAAGGAGACGTGAACAGTGGTGTTGTATTCTGTTTGTAAGTTTGGGAAAAGGTTTGGTGTTTATTGCAATTTTGTTTGTTTTTTTTTTATCAAGAATAAAAACCAACCCCGAGCAGCACAAATGTGCGCGCATCCTTCAAGTTTAGCGGAAATAAATGCTCCGGAATCCCCATAAAATAAAGGGATCGTCAGATTTTATGTTTGCCCGACTGTTCCCAAGCATAGCAACATATCACTGCAGAGTGCAAGAAAAAAAATGTTCGATGCTAGAAGGAGTGAAAACATAAAAACACGGTGCCCCACATACGTGTCACTCGCGAGCGACTTCTTTGGGTCCAGGGAAGAAAGAAAACAAAAAAAAAAAAAAAATAAGGGGATCAAATAAAACTTTCCCGGGACGCCTGGTAGCTGTTTTTGAAGATGGGAAACGGGAAAGATGGTTATTTCATGCATTCTTTTCTTATAAAAAGAGCACACGCCACCCGTCGCGCCCAAGACAACAGCGCCAGACACGAAATATGATTTATTCCGTTTATGCGCTCCGCTGGTATATGGGACTTTTCTGGTGTTTACAAACCTTTCCGCTCCGCCAGTAGGGGGTCCGGATGTTGGGGTGTACCGCTAAAATATGTCACATCCTTGGATGCATCCGTTGACTTAGCCGAAGCTCCGGATTTTCGCATTTGAGGTCGCCCTACACTTCCCCAGTAATTAAACTAATTTGAACCCCCCATATGGGGAGCACATAAGGGTGGTAATAAACCTGGGGGATAAACGTTTTCAACTTAATCAAGGACCAGTTGCCGGGGTAAAAGACTGAAGCCCCTTTTCCAGCCCGCCCGAAACCACCGTCAAATACCTCGCAGTGTTTGCTGGGCTTTAGAAGTGCATTTATGCTAGGAGCATGACACAATCAGTTCGCTTGTTTAGTTCCGGACACCTGCAAACAGACACGCTTGATTCGAATTTAGTTAGCAATAAATTACACCCACATACAGCCTCGGGACGTAAATTGATTTGGGCGGTGAAATTTCGTCCCCGAGGGTGTGGGTGATTAAATTGCATATGTTACCTAAGTGTGAAATGGAGAGTAAAGTTTCAATTGCATATAAATTTTAAATATGTATAATTAGAATTAGGAACGTTACCATGCATTAAATAGATTATGATATTTCAAATGATAAAATTATTTTATTATACGAGTATAGCATGGTCGGACCCTTTAAAATGGAAAATAATTAGTAAACCAGACATGAAAAAGGAACTTTTGGTGAAACTTCTTGAGCCCTAAATTGTTCGTGTGGTAGATATGTTCAAAAGTTTGGAACATTAATCCCATTCTTTGATAATAATTCAAATTTTTAAAAATTACCATTCAAAAAAATGAATTCATTTAAGGTAGCATAGTTTAGTTGCCTTTAAAAACTGGGGATGGATTTAGATGAATTAAAAAATGATTCCGTAATGCAATAATAGAACTAATACAATATCAAAACTATAGTAGTAATAGTAGCCGGGATCGCAAAATATGATAAAACGACAATAATTTCTAATTACTTACATATTTAAAATAATAGAAAATATTAATTTTTTATTGTTTTTAATTAAAATCAAAATAAGCTGCACTCTCAATTTGGCGATATACCCATATACTTATATATGAAATTCTAAGTCAAGAATTTGAACTAGGATTACTTGACTTATAAAACTCAATTATTAAATAAATTGTGAATTGTACCGTTCAAAAAATATAAACTTTTATTTACATAACTAAAAGTTATCGAAGTATTTTATAAAATCGGAGCGAATATGCTTACAAATAAATATTATATTTATATTTTAGACTAGCCCTGCCGATTACATTTATGCTACTCATTTTAAGATATACCATACCTAGGTTCTATAGATTTTTCGTCCACCAAGTCCCTTGCCGGTTCCATTGATTGCACTGACCTTCCCAGCATATCCCTGAACACTAACCCCCGTAACGTTAGATCGAGAATCCTGTTAATGGTTAACAACTCTGCCGTCTTCGATTTCCATCTCACCAAAACCTCTCTTAAGCTTGCCCTATACTTGCCCAACCAAATCCTCATGAGGTAGTATTTTATATATGAAGTCTATTTAAAAGATGTTAAGATCTTATTAAGAAATTTTGTATAAGATAGATAGCATTATTAAAGACTGTGATATATGTAGAAAACGTTTCCAAGAAATAAGTTGACATAATTCTCCCTTTTTCCTCCTTATCCCCTGGGTAAAAACAAGACATTTTTTTACACTATCCAAGAATTTTACCCTATCAAAAAACATCGCTATTCAGAGGGTTTGTATAAACAAAAATAGCTTGAAATTTCTGATTACATCAAGCTTTTCTCTCGAATCTCGAGGGCTCTCGGAAGAAAGATTTCGAATACCGTCCATATGTCAAGCCAACAATGGCATAGCATTGAATCGTTCTCGTTCATGAATTTATTCAAGATGACTGCTTTTTGTGCTGAAAACGTATGAATAGTCGTAGACGGTGTATTTGGTCATCTCCGGACACCAAACAGCCTTTTCATGTAAAACACCTCAGGCTTACACATATTTTATCCGTCGAAGGTCACTTTCAATAGATCTATGGGGAAATGTATTGATTACGGCAATGGACAATACCCCCGGCTCGACGAAGGAGCATTTTATTTTTGTAATATTTTTCATAATGTACATTCTTAAAAAAGTTTACCCTTATCTTTTTCTTTAAAATGCTTTGTTGGTTCGCTAGTTTCAAAGATATGAATTTCGAAAAAATATATATTTATTGCTGAGATATATCTCCCTAGTGCAACTTTTGAAAATACATAGTTAGTTTGCCCTTCATTTTTACTTTTACTATTAAACATTAAATTTGAACTGTTCCCCAGTTTGCTAGACTATAACTTCTAACCCCATCAATTGATTTGAATGAAATTTTGTAAACATGCGTAGAAGACTGCTAATTAAGGGATAAACAGCTTGAGTGGATAAGTAATAAGTTAATTTTATGAATTTTAATTTGAAATTTCTTCTAAGTACTTTTAAGAGTGTATCATTTAATAATTTGTAAAAAAAAACTTCCCTTAAGGAATGATTAGAGTACAGAAATATACCTTCTGAGAAGTATTAACCTACTAAAACCGCAAATTATTAGCTGCGAATGTCCCCGACATGATGGATGTACATATAGCCAGATTAGAATGTTCTATAGAAAAATACCATCCTCAATGAATGCTCTACGCAAACAATTTTTTAATTCCCTTCAAAATGCAGCGCTTAGCTATAGAGGCTGGGAGTAGTGATTTAGTGGAGAGCTCCTTCAAATGGATACAAATAACCATTCACACTCAGCGCGTAGAGCAGTGAAGAGTGGAAGAATAATTGACGTTCATATGATACCCTGAAATCCACTTGACACTGCAATGTTTTTTTCCTCCTCCGTTTTTTTTTTTTTTGTGCGACCCTACAGAGCCTGGATTGTCGATGACCTTTTACAGAGAAGGGTGCCACAACGTAGAGGAACGAAGTTCGTTCCCATTGTGGTCTGACAGGGTAATAGTGAGAAAAATGGCAATATCGACAGTTTACTCTGGGTGCTGCTATGCTAAATGTTGTCTCTTTGAATTCACATAATTTAAAATATCCAATCGATCGCAAAGAAGAGCAATTGCATGAGCATTGTGCATACTACCAACGAAGGGATATCCGCTTAAAGGTATTTTAGCCCTTTTTTGCCTGGGGACTTCGGTTTTATTGTGTCCATAAGTTCTTATTATGGATGAGGGATTATTTTTTATTATGCATATGTGTACCTTTTTATCTTACTGATATATTTCTGTATGTTGCTTGGATAATTGGACAACAACTTCATCATTCCACAAGATACTTAAAATTATATAAATAAAATGTATTCCCTGTGATAAAAGTACATATTGCTTTAGGCAGAAATTTCAAAATGAGAATGGTCCAGACAGCTTCCATATAACATCCAATTATAGGAATACAGGCAACAGGATGTAAAAAGATTTTGAATGGAAAGTGATGTTTATAATTTTTATAATTTATTGGTAAATATTACGTTAGTTTCCTTTTATTACGTAGAAAGATTTTAATTTTGATTTAACTCTTATTTTATTACTATATAGGGTATAATTTAATAATTCTCTGAATATATACAAAATTGTATTGTTAGCAGCTTTCGTTGATCGCATTTCTGGTTAATTGGCAATATTCAAAGATATATAGCTAGTGTAAAAACCAAATCTCTCACCATTAGCTTTACTTCATAACGTGAATAAAAAATTACCCAGAATTCCCTCGGCACACCAGATAAGTGAAGCGAACCTGTCAATTAATCGATTGACTAGTGACCAGAACAAATTCATCAATCAAGCGAGGATCGGTCGCAGCAAATAACAGAATCTGTCATCGAGTGGCGTCCTAAACATACAGGATTGATAATAAACATAAAATATTGCCTGAGAAGCTCTCAAGATGTAGACATTCTCAAGTGCCACCCTGTGGCTCCGTTCAGCCACGGTGGCTGCACATAATCTCTGTTTGCTCGGTGAACAAATTCCTGGAGGCAACCGGTAAAGATTTATGGTAGCTGAGCCAGGTGCCCCGGATCCCGGAGCAAGCTAAATTTCAATTTATCATATTCTGTAGGTCCTTTTGTTCAAAAGTGGATTTTTATTTTTCCCATAAGATGCAATTTATCCACCCCATCTATACCCCTGTACGTTTTACCTATAGATCCACTGTCGTTCTGTTCTTGGTCATGTCTTAAAAATGAAATAAATGAGCCGCAAATCTTTGACCTTTAATATACCCCAAAATAAAATTCGAATTCTATAAATTGGGTAACATATTGCTATATAACATAATTGTAGGTTTTTTCAGTAATATCGAAATATGGGTTATTCTATCAAAATGTCGTGACTTGGGTGATTTACTTTTACAGAAATATATTTCCCCATATTTATAACAACGAAAAATATCTGAGAATCATTGGATTCAGTTTAAGTCAGGAAATTTCATTAAAATATTGCCAGTTTTATTTTATTGTGGCGTCCCAGCCAATTTTTATTCTAAAACTTCTTAAAAGATGTGCCATTAGAGTGTGTCTGTTTTTCCTTCCAAACAATCTGGTAAGGCAGATTGGAAGACCCTAAGCCAAAAGCACAATGCCTTCATTCAAAGATCCTAATCTTAGAGCACTGTCTATTTGCGTTCTCCGAGCCGTCCAAACTTTTTATTGATGTCAGATTTCCCGCATGACATACGGGAGCGGATGGGGCACGATTTGACGACTTCTACTTTGAAGTTGCTCTAAAACTTTCTACTTTCTCCCTTAACTTCAGACATCTGGCTGACCGACAATAAATAATTCAGTCCAAAATATGTAAGACTTTCCCTTCTTCGGTTGCTCCTATTGTGGGCGGTATGGTGCGCGAATGGCAAGGTAAGGAGCCAGCAAAAAAGTTCAGGCTCGAGGAGTAGGGCAAGGTTTTTTTTTTTCTCAATTACGGCCAAGATGGATGAAACTAAGCACAAAGAGTTCCCTTCGTTTTTACAGTCGAAGTCGTTGTTTGGGAAAACTTTCTTTTCATGCATATTTTATTTTTTGTACCTTCTGTATCCAGGGCATCTAGCCAAACGTACCGGTGACCGATAGCTACCTCAGCTCCCTTTGATTTGTGTCTTTTCTGGTTACTCATTGCTCGGGGATTTCTTAGGTGTTCACATTAATAGAATTTCCTATCTAACTACTGGGACGGCTTACGAAATTGAGTTGTGTCGTTATTAGCACATTCCTGCTCCTTTTATTTTGAGGCTTTTTCATCCTAAAAAAATTCACTTTGAAGAACCTTGAGAATTCCCTTGATGCTACTTTTATGGAGGTTCTTGTTTTGTATATTTTACATGGTCGACTTGACAATTCCAGCTTGGAAAAGGATAAAACCCAATTAAATTCATTCAAAGAATCCGCATTGGGAAATAAAAGTGTATATAAACATACAGAAAGAGGCTATTTTCGAAGTTATATTTTCGAAAACTATATAAGAATTTTGTTGATTTTTTAGGGTAATTTTCTTCAAAATGCAAAAACGGAATTCTTGATATTTTTTCCGGAATTAGATCAATAAAATCGATGGATTTTACTTTTATTTTAAAATTAATGTTATTGTACGAAACTTTTGATTATTTGATGGTTAAATCCTATCTGATAGTATATTTGTCATTTGGAAAATCGGACCTTATCATTTAAAATATTTTCAACAATCAAATATTGATAAATTATTTACAGATTTACCCAAAAAAAATCGTATTGACGACAATTTCATATACCATCCCCAAGTCAATGTCTCCAAACATACAAGTCGAATTGAATATGCAATCATATCTCGCATATTTTGACAAATGTACTTTTTTATATACGTAAATGTAATCTAAATGCTTCCCTTCCTTTATTATTTATAGCACATTTCAAATTCAATAACTGATCTCCATCTTTTCTGTGATAGTTTCCCCGGACAGAATAAGAACAATTCGATATTTTATGGTATTGTCTATGCAAAGAAATATGATAAATCATATATATTTTCTAGTACGCGGCCACTCGTGTCTTCATCCATCAGCAATATATCGATCTTATAGTACAGTCCAATAACACAAAAAAATTTGATGTTGTAAAAGTAAATCCACGCATTATTGATTTCAAGAAATGGACCCAACCAAACTTTAAATATAAACCTTTATCAGTACGAAATTATGGAAAAGATATACTTAAAAATCAAAAAGTTTATTTTCAAGTATCAACTTATTATGAGTTTGTTTTTGATCCAAGAAAATCTGAAAACAAACTAGTCGCAAAAATTTATATATAGATAAATGTCTCAAAACTTTCCAAAGTAAAAGGCAACATGTAATAATTTAACAATCCAAGATTACCTAGCTTATAGTGGCAAAGTACCTATTAATCATCTGAAAATTGCAGAACATTGCAAATGTAAAACAATTCATAACAGCAGAATTTACAGACTTTTAAGACAAAATACCTCAAAGGCCAACTACAAACGAAAGACAATTTGCAGAAGAAGATTTTTAAAGAAATTCTGCCACTTACTTTTTTCATTGCTAATTAACCTAAAACTTCTTTAAAGTTCGAGAGATGTTTTAAAATGACCTGCTCAGACCTGAAAGAGGTTGGACTCATTGGGTAGGTAAGTTTTAAGTAAACTCAGATTGCATTCTACATTTGGTTGAATGTTTAGTTTTAAGGGCCGCTATATCAGTTGTTCCAAGAAAAAAGTCTTAAAGTCTTCCTGGTTCTAAACTTTGTTTTTAAAGTAAAGCAGAAAATCTTAATAATAGAATTCGTTGATGTCTTAATTTTTAAATTATCTATTATTTTACACTTCCCTAGCGATGAACTGATAATTTTCTAATTTAGCTTATTCCCAAAATCTATTGTTAAGGGTTCCCATTTTTTCATTAGAAGGTTTAAGAGATAAATCTTCTTAAAATCGATTGTGTACTCAAGGAGGAGTGTCAGCCGAGAATAAAAGGGCAATAAATTTCCTTTTCGGAGGTTGTAAGTGACAAAGAGCCGAAAGACACTCAAGGCTCTTCTTTTGTCGAAATATACAAACTGAATTTTGTGAGAACGGGCTTGTGGTAGGTTTTTAATGTTTTGAATGTTTCCAAACCATAAACCCATATTCCGTGTGCGATCGCGAGCTTTGTTCACTTTATAGAAGGGCACTTAGCAAAAAATAAAAAATCAAATACGCTAAACTTGAATGTTTTATCGATTCACTCGGCAATCAGTCGGTGTAATCTCCAATTACAAAGGATATTTATCGCTTCCTAGGACACATCGTGAAGCAGTCGACTTTACATATCCCTCAATCAAAGTCAGGTTTCATATTAAAAATTTGCCGTACTTGACCTCAATTCCTGGTGCCCATTGAGAGGAAGCCCCGTCGTTTTCGGAAACTCATCCTTAACTTGACAAATTGCCTTTTCTATCTGACACGGAGAGAGTAACTTAAGGCGGACTTATTTTCCCTTCTTAAGATACTTTGGTGGAATAATGTCACGTAGCCGGAGGAGAGATGCCCTCCACTGTCTATGAGTAATATTTCATGTTTCGTGTGTGTCTCATAAGCACTTTTATTGAACCGATTAATCTTAAACTTAAACGCCCACTGCGCCCACCTTAGCCGACTTTTCCTAACTTTGTATTTTTCCCTTCCGAGTAACGTGCTTCCTTCCTCTTTAGACACGGCTGAGAAAGAAAGGAAAATCATAATAGACTTTATTGATGTTTGGAGTACCCAAGTTCGATGAATGTTAGCCTATACAGAGGAGCCTCAGCACGAAATCAATAATTCTCCCGAGGGTGAGGGGTTAGATGAACTTTCCTTAAAATTATGTCAAGTCCATCCGCCGGCTTCTATGCGGGGGTGAGGGACAAATTAAGCATTTTATCATAACTGGGCGCACAGTTAGCTGACGCCTCTTCTGATAACATTAATAATTTCTCCAGGTGGAACGTAGATTGCAGCAGCGTATTGTGGAGTCCAGGAGAACTTTTTGATAAATTAATTATTTTGGCAAAATGAAGGATGTTGTACTCTTGGTAGGCATTTATTTAATTAATTCAGCGATGAGGGGCAAGCCAACCGTAACTGTCCGTGCGCACAATAATGCCCTGATTTCAATAATTACGTTAATAAAGCTGCCATTATGTGTCAGGTGATTTTCTGGTTAGGGTGGTGCCGTGATCAGCGCTTGGTTCACGTTTAAGTCAAACCCAGGTACCTGCGACACTTGGCACTAACTTTTGAGTACGAAGATATAAAGATACATAATCGCTTTTATACTATTTACCTTTTATTTAAAAAAAAAGTTTTGCTTGATTTTTTATTAGTACGACTATCTGAGTTATTCAGTTTTGCCTAAACAATTCGCACTCAATATTAACAAAAAATTATTTGTTATTGGCACTAGGGCAGATAGAATCTAAAGTTAATATAATAAAACTGAATAATACTTACTGTTTAAAGTTTCTAAAGATGAGCAAATAAGACCAGAGAAAGACTATGATAGTCTTGATATTGGTCTTTGTTCTTATACTCTTAAGATTAGTTTTGGATTTGCATTTATCAATAGACTTAATCTTAGTTTTAACCTTGGTCTCGTCTGTCAAGTCTTAGTTTGGTTACGGTCTTGGTCTTACTATCCTAAGAATAGCATTACAAGAACAAGACTAAGATCAAGCTAAGGCCAAGATTTCAAAACTGCAAAATCGATTCTATTCATAACCAAATGTTTGTTTCTACAGCATTTTTTGTTTGCAGTGCTAAAAGGTATTAATAAGTCGATTTTAAAATTATTATGTAGGAATCAAGAAGATGACGAGAAGGTTTAGTGTAGTAAAACAGAGAAATATTGAAGCCATTAACTATAACGAATTATTTTTCTATTTCTAAAAGCACAATAATGTGTTATTTTGTAAGTAAGAAAAATTTATAACTCATCAACATGTTTTAAAATAGCAAACATTTTCACTTTATTATCATCTCGAATCAAACATTTGAATTTTTAAAAAAACATACCTTAATTTATCGAAATTTTGTATTCTAACATATCGAACTCATCTTATACAAATAAACATAAACATAATAAAATTGTAGTTTTGAACATAGGATTTTATTTTGATAAATTCGGTTAAAATACAAATCTTGATGCTTCACTCAGAGATTTATGATATGGATGGCGAAATAGTTTTTCTAGATTTCTAAAGCATTTATTTCTTTATACTTAATAAAGATTCTTTCGAATGAATGAGAACGATCTATTTAAAAGTTTATAATCTTTTTCACTGTATATAATCAATTAAAATTGTTTAAGACTATATTATGAAAATTCGTCCAAATTTCAGTCATTTTTCGATTTTTAATTTAAAACGTTGTAGTATTTTATCAAAAGACAGATTTGTGACATATTTAAATAAGAGCTGACATTTAATAATAGTATTTATATTATACTTTAGGAGTTTGTTTCACTAAGTGGTATAATGTGTCATCAACATTTCTTTATAATTTTAATTTGATTGGTCCAAAGATCACAGTGCAGAACTTTTCAGTACTTATATAACAGATAAACTCATTTTAAGTGAGTAGATCGTTCCTCTTCTAAAATATTACTCCGTTGCAGATTGAAATCTCTTTAGGTTTTATGCGACACTCAATAATTGCACTGGATTTGTAAATAATATCGAAATTGCAATACCTTTACAGGACGTTAAATTATCCGTATATATCTCGGTTGAAGCGAGGCTCGTAAATTTCCCCTGGAAATCTATTCAATCAAGTCCTGTAATCACAGCCTCAATCGACAAGTAGAATCTACTGCAAATAATCTCAATCACAATCAAGTATCTGACGCTAATTAGCGTAATTATTCGAAAATCAATAGAAGCTTTTTGCATTAAACTCCTAATTAGGCTGCAATTTTCATTGAATGGCTTCTGAGGCAATTCAATTGTTAGCGACTGCCGCAATATGGGGAGTTTCTAGTTTGTCCCGGATATCACCGGGAGAAATATGTAGGTGCACACTCTGGAGGCATTTTGTGTTTGCGCTACTGCGGGCGCAGCTAATCAACCCTACACAATTGAGGCCTTCGATTTACTAACCCTATATAATTCCCTTAATCACTCCTTGTTAAACATTGACGGCTCGGCCGGCCCTCAGCTTGTACCCGGAGATAATCGCCTTGCTCCTCCTTCCGAACTGATTGTGTATGTTCTCGGCTTGTTCAAACATTCCTGGGCCTATAATTCATTTTAAGTGCGTGTTTCGTTGACCAGGAGCATTTAGCAGCTCATCTGGTGCACGGTAAGAAATACGACCTAGGTATCTTCCAACCACAGAAAAGGGGGATAGTGTGCTCCTCCTAATTAAGACATTTTTGGGATACAGCTGTAACTCCCATACAATGACAGTCGCATTAGTCGCGACGTTGCACAATAAACCTAGTAAAGTAAGTAGTCCTTCGTCCATGTCTCTAATTGTAAAGAGAGTTCCAAATTACGATTTTTTGGGACCTTTTCCAGGCGAACAAGTGTAATTTTCATGTCTCTGTCAAAGTGCACACGCGAGGTTGATGTATGTACTTCAAAACGACTTTATTCGAATTTCGGAGCCAGAGAGTATTTTAAAGCTACTACCAATACTAGGGGGTGGTCTACGCTGCCGCTATGTTGTTTTTGCGGAGGAGCCCTTCCATCATCACAAGAATTATAACTTTCCGGCTGCATCCTGTGCAATTGCCTGGCGGCACCCGTCTGTCCGCCCCTAGGTAATGATTTGATTTATGAATTTCCATATTTCGACATGCAATCTGATGCCTCTTGAGGCCCGCACCCCTCAAAAGGGCGGTGTCAGACCCATCCGACAAGATACCGTGATAAATGTCACGTCATCAATCCGAGGTGTAGAGTCCCCCCAAGCGATCCTTTGCCTGCAATGCAGTGCTTTTCCTTTTCATAACTTTACCCTTGCAAAAACTTCAGAATAGAGAATGTGAGTACGTTTCCTACATTTAGTAACTTTCTATCAAATGAGTATCATTTTCGTAATATCAGTTGATAACCGATTACTCATTTAAGGTATAAAGTTAAGTATTAATTTGTACTAATTTAATACTTAACATTTGAAATGGAATATTATTACCTTTTTTAATATTTCACCAATATGATTTTAAATCTATTAAATGCAGGATTTGCTATAACTTGTATCGAAAAATTTAAAAATTAATCATTATTTTCAAGTCTATATTATTTGTCTCCAAAAATATAATTTAGATTATTTTTAACTTTATCTTTATTTATTATTATTTTAAATTTTTAAATAAAAATCTTTTCATAACAGTTTTAAAAATAGAAATACAAAAATATGAGGTTTAGTGAATTGCGAGTATAATTTTTACTTTCATCGTAACCATTTAATTGATCTCAAATAAATTACTCATAATATGAAGCATGAAGTTTAGTAACTTTGGAATCAACAACTAAATTGAGAAATGTTCTTATTTTATTTGTCCTATAAAATTTCAAACTATGGAAATTCATATTTTGACGGGTACAATATTGCGACCAAAATTTCTTATATATATAAGGACTTGTCAATTTATTTCTATAGAACTGCACTGTTTATTAAGTGCTATTTTTTACGTTTACTAATTTCGAATATTGTGTTGAAAATAAAAAAGTTAATAGCATATATTATTCCGCTATTAGGGATAGATTAAAGGTTTCAATTAAAATGGCTACTATACCATTTTGCTTTCCTAAAAGCTGTAGATCTTGGCATATTAGTTTACATAAACTAACTTCAACCTTTCCCTCTCGGGGTGATGGACATTCGTTTAATTAGGAGATGTGATTGCTTCGACAAATCCCAGGAAGCCCAGAATGAATACACTATTTAAATATTTGTTGTAAATGGTTGCAAATGTGGAAAGGATTACTTATTAGTTTTACATCCAAACTCCCATAACTTTTCGTAAAATGTTCTACAACTTTCTCTCAACTTAATATTCGTCGAAGCTGGAAAATTCAGTACGTTCTGCATAAAGCCCTTATAAGACTTCGATGCAAGAATAAGTTTTTGGGAACTGGGCACCCGGGCACACTGAGTGCATACACCTCGTTTCCACGGATTATACTCATTTGACGCATATTACTAGAGATAATATTCAACTTTGTCGGAGAAATTCATGCTCTGGTTACCGCCAATCTAAAAGATCCACAAAACTGGATCAGAGCCTTTTTCAATTCAGGAGCAACGAAAACTGGTAGCACTTTCCGTTCCCCACCCGCACTTTATGGGGGCGGAAAAATTTAAGCAAATTAGAAAGTTTCAACGGAAACAATGGTCTTGGGAATTCTTGTAAATTTCGCTTTGGGAAATCTTTTTGAATTTTTCGGAGAATTTCCATCTATGTGTAGGGTAAAAAAAAAGTTTGTTGTTTTGATTTTTCGAACATTGAGCGCACTTTTACCCATCTAATTTCTGAACCACCTGTTGTGAATCAAGGTAACGAGGGATCAAGGTTTTTAAAGGAAACGAACATTCGCGATGTATAGGTACTTCTCATAAATTAAATATTTTGTAGTACCATTTTGCAATTTTTGATTCTTGAAGCATGCAGATTTCTAGAAGTCTACACTTTTTAGGCTATCGAGCGCCGTCATTATAACTCTTAGAAATTTTCGAATAATCAACTTTAAAGAACTAAATCCTTTTATAAGTGAGAATTTGCTTGAGTTTTCGTATAAAACGTTAATCAGTCTGTTGTTAAAATTTAGCTTTTTTTACATTTTCGATTTATGAACTTTTAGGGCAGTTACTACTTTATGTTAACTATAACCCATAAATTTAGTTTCAACTATTGTTAAAGAAGAAATTATGGATAAATTCAGACAAATGCTATCAAGAAATTATATCAATTAATATATGATTCGTTATTTTTGAAAGTTGTTTAAGTCTACTTTTTACACATTAAAACTGAATTAGAGAAATTGTTGAAATGATATGTTAAAAAAGTACACTCGTACCATTTTCAAAAACAAAGACTCTTATATGAAATATGATTTTTTGAAGACGGGAATAAAAATAATAAATAAATGTTAGTTGATTTGAATAAAAACATAAACAACTTTAAAATCCGAAAATCCGATCATATTCAGTCACACATTAAGCTATAGACAAGCACTAGATATCAGGAGAATGGGGTAAAGGATTTACTATTTTAAGATAATTTTAATATTTTTATATTAATATGACGTAATTTATAATAGTGGACATTTGTATACTTCTCTTAAACATTAAAACATTACATGTGCCCTATAAAACTGTGTTACTCGACAGTAGTTAAAACTTTCGCGAGTGCCTGATGCGTGAGTGAATGATGCTTTTTATGATGAGGAATGATTCCTTTCCTGGGTTTATTTCTAAATCAATTATATTTAAAATATAAAAGTTAATAAATCTGAAATATTCTTTGGAAAAATCTACACGTGCGTAAATGAAAAATGAATAATTGTAACGAAACAATTTGTACCGAAATAAGACTCTTTTACCATTCTAGGAATTGTTTTGGAATTTATTTTCGAAAGCAAATAATAGGAAAAATAAGCAACGTATATCCCATAAGAAGCGTTAAAGCGTTACTCAGTACGTGGAAAAAAGGCTAATTGGTTTATACATGAAGAAGTCTTCTTTAAAAAAAAAATAAAAAGTTTTTAAATTTATAGCAACATTTTAGTTAAAAATTTAAGTTTAAGCATTCCGCATTGCACAGAACAAATGATTTACTTTCTGAGAATTGTATCTACTGGAAAAAATTTATTTACTGAGGGAGATGCTGTAATCAATATAAAAGAAAACCCCATATATAGTACAATTTCAATTTTCAAGAAATAACCAGAAAATACAGCTGAACCACAAAACTGTTTGGGGCATAATTCAATTTGTCAGAAACCGCAACGGTGGGCCATGAACATGTCTCCCAGCATAATACATTTAAGCTTACCATTAAGATGGTTCAAACGATTTATTTTTTTTTATATGATCGCTGCACGAAGAAAGAAAATAGAATTCTTTGACGTTGCCTTAGTACATTCTTTGATGTACTAATTAGGAGTCTATGAATGTGTTCTCTGCTCTTCGCCCGGTGGCAGAATTTTGGGGGGTAGCTTCAATTATGCTGCGTATGATTTTATCTTAAAATCCCTCCGTAATGAGAAAACGTGAAAGGAAATCTTTCTCGTAAGCCCTTAAAGCCCTCAGAGGCTAATATTACCCTCGTTCTCGCATATGTTTTTTTTTTTTTTTTTTTTTTCAAGAAATGTGTGAACAACATTACTCAGCGGGCAAGCAGAATTTGCTTAACAATCAATCTCTGAGGTATTTTGCCTACCTGACGCGTCACGTAGCATTTGTAAACATGAGAAAAATATGCAAAACAGTACGTGGTGGCTTCAACTTAAAGAGATATTAAATTTAGTTGGAAGCGCTGCCATATATTCGAGGTATTAACTCATAGAATTGTAAGTGGAAAAAATATTATTTTACTTTTTGCGAACTGCATAAATTTTGCTCGTTTAACGGATTTCATAGACTTTGCATTAAAGTGCTAAAATGTAACTTTTGTGGAAAGCTTAGAATGTTACTAAACTTATGGCCTGAATATATATCCTCCCTCGAATAGCACGATTAATTGGTCCATGTTATGCGATGACGTTTTTCGTGTTATTCGATAGCTGACACAATTTTTAGTCGTACTTAGGTATTTGCGATTTTTGTATAATTCAAGTATCCTGGAATAGGAGGGATGCCTGTGCTCTATTTTAACTCTATATAATTTTCGGTATTATGTATAAAATTTGCACGTACATAAAGTGCAAATTGATAAATTTAATTTAATAATTTTTTACGTATTTTCACAGATTACGGTGGTACGAATGGGACATTTTTACTCATTTTTTAATAAATATTCACATATTTGAAGGTAGTTCTTATGATAACATTCCTAGATATATTTTTTCAGTTAATAAGTTAAAGTAAAAAACATGGAAATCAACACTAATTTTTTTAATTTCATAGATTTGTATGGGTGCGAGTGTAAAACGAATTTTCCAGTTTTCTATATATAAACAAACTTTAAAATTCAGTTCAAATAGATCTTCTAAAACTCTAATTTTATTTTCGTATATACACCTACTAAGAGGTAAGTGAAAAATCAATGCAAAAATTTTTAATCTCAAACGTTAAATCATAACGTTTGGAAAATACTTACAGCGTTTTATTAACATCCAACAGAAATCTCTCAGAAATTATGAGCAACTTCATTAAAAACAAAATATTTTCGGCAAAACGTTAAACGTACATTACACAAAATTTACCAAATTGTTTGAATGTTAGACTAAAAGCTTAAATATAATTTACAGCCCTATCATTGGAAACGATTTAATAGAATAGAAAAAAGCTTACGAAGGGCCTTTCGATCCTTTCATACAGTTGGTATATAATTTAAATCAGTATGGAGGTTGCATTAATTACATTTAAAAAGTTAAAGCACCTCAAAGAAAATGACTTACCGAAGATGGTTCAAAAGAACCATAATTACGCAAACACTAATTTGGGAAAATTTTATGTTTACCTACATATATTGAAAAAAAGAGACGAAAAAAAAAATCCTTAGAACCAAAAGTGAGAACAAAGCAAAAAAACGTGCCATGAATGCCAAAAATTCTATGTCATCACTCTTCCCTCCGACACGGTGTTGATGGTAACACACAAAGCAGGGGATGATACCTCATTACAACATATGACAAACTTCTGAATAATATTCAATAAAGAATAGTCGTCCTAATCCGGAACAAGGGGACGCTTTGAATTGCAAATCTGAGACATCCTGTAGGACAGGGCCATTTGGGGATGAAATATGCTGGTCTGGTATTTCATCAATTTTAATAAAAATGAATTAGCAGTGGAAGGGGTTATCTGACGATAGGATGTTTTCTGCCCACCAATTTATATTCCACACCATACTGAAGAGTAACCCAAACCTCTTGGAATTTTGATTTGAATGCGCCAAATTATCATCAGGGCCGTCTGTTTTTAATCACTTAACAGGAAGTAAATTTCTAGAGTTAGCGTGTGTAAAATGTTGTGGAAACATGAAAGTCCTCGAGAAATAAGGTTTTTGAAACGAAAATATCCGACTAAGGTGATATGGTTCTCTGTTATGCTAAAAATAACTCTTTTTTGGTGCCAGAACGTTAAGTTCATGAGATTTTATCAATGGGGCTTCAACCCCAACTTAGAAATCATAAATTACTAGAGTATGGTTGATTTAAGGATTTTTCGGTTGTCATGAGCATTCGTTATCATACTTTTGAATAATTTTGATAAAGGAGATCATCATTAAAGAGTGTTTTGTTTACAAAGATATAGAGATACAGTGGAAAGGTTGTTTCTACATTAATAAGTTCCAAAGGTTTTACTAATGCAGCAAGTTCTCATCTAATGGCCTGAAATTATTTGAAATCTGCCAATAAAAGCAAATATTTTGAATAAAGGAATTTAATAAATATCTCACTTCGATGGTTTTCCACATCCTTTGTATTAGGCGTTCTTAAAATAGAATTAGCTCTTAGTTGATAAGGACCTTTTGCTCTGTTGAATGAATGAAATTATTGCTAATGGGAGAGAATCCGAAAATGAAAATGTTCTATCACATCACATTTTTGAGAAATATAAAGTTGAAAAAGACGAACGATGTTGTAACGAGATCTAGATTCTAGAATTCTAGTCTAGTCCATTGTAGATAGATAAATAGATATTTTTTTCAACTAATTATGGGAGCGTTATGATACAATAGCAATATAATTTAAAAAATGTGTATTCGTCTCTATCATAGTAGTCCTCTGGTCATCATATAAGATTACTTGCTTCAAAGTTCAAAATATGTATTTTAAAAAATGACCTCTTTGATAAGAAGAAGTCAGAGGTTATTACACCCATTGACGGTAAATACCTTTTGTATATTTCTGAATTTTACATTTTATGTGCCTTTAGTGACTTATACAAATAACTTCCCGTTGCCGCCTCAATTATTCATGAGCCTTCTGCGCCCATGAGACGAGAAACCTCTCAAAGATCGCATTGTGAACGTGGTAGCCTCTATTTATCCAATAAATTTTCCTGTAGATTAATAGCTTTCTTCTCATTAAGTTTAATTCAAGTACTTCCGTTTAGCTTTCGCTTAATATCCAGTCTTGCCTGTTTTCATGCCTTTGATGAGCTCACGGCTTCTTGTCTACGCCAGGAGATCATTTATGAAGTTAGAACGCGCTGGCCTTCAGTTCAAATAAATTATGCATGACACTGATAAAGCAGCTGGGTGAATGAACAGAAAAAAAAAACTAATTGAAAGTAGAGTTCTAAGTACTCAAGCAAACGGAACAAGGAAAATATATTTTCAGTAGCATGAGAAATTTAAAGAATTTCATGAAAGTATAGAGGCTATTTCCGGAAAATTTCTGAAATATTCAATGAATGGAGAAAACAGTTAATTAATTTATGAGTGAACCCAAATTAAGGCATGATTGGTTATATGTGTAGTACCGCAGTTATTATTTTCTGAACGTTACCCTACTCGAATTCCTGAAATAATTTCTTAACCTGGTCTTTTGCGACCGTTGCTCTTTTCAGCAGTCCATGACGAGCAAATTCTGCCATCAGTAGTGCTTTTGAGGTGCTTTCAAGCACCCTGAAATCTTCATTTGTAGGAAAGTTCCCGGAAATAAGAAGAGGCCCTTCGAGTTTGAAAGCGCAGACTTAGGTAAAAAAAAAAAAAAGTCGCTCATCACACGCAAGGCGCTCGAGGGCTGCACACAAAATCCCAAGCAGTCCCTGCAGTACGACCGCACGCTCCCTAGACCCTGTGTCAGCCGCCCATCCTCTTTCCTTCGAGCTGCTACTTAAAGGATGTAATAAGAAAAGCCATCAATCACTGTAAGCTCCACAATAAAAACTTTCCGAACGCAACCTTTAAAAACTCTTTCTCATTGCCTTCTGCTTTTCCTGGTTCCCGGTACTGGTCCTCTTGCCACCGTCATTGATGTTGCGCTCTTTCTTTTCACTCCTTTTAATTCTGGATAATGTAAAATATGAGACGTCACTACTAAGTTATGAGTTCTTTAATGAAGAGCACTTCATACTGGCAAACTTTGGCCTGAATATCGATGTAATAAAATCATAAATTATACTCCTGCCAGCACTGATGCGGTGCTGAATTGCGGAGAAGCCCCTTTTGTGTGCCACCAACTCCTGGGGGTGGGGCCATTATTTCGAGGGCCATTAAATAAGAATTTTGCAAGGTCTTTTCCCTTCTTAAAAGGTGATAATTCAAAAAGCCACTGTTAAGAGCAATGAATCTTTAAATTTTTTAATTTTTGCGACTAATTTCGAGATGTCTGCAAATTCTCAAAACAAAAAAGATTTTAAAATTACATTTTTCAAATTGGATAAGTATTGATGAATGTTTCAGTACATTTCAAAAGTTTGTAATAACTTATTTTATAGAGTATTAAAAATTTGGGATTGACAAACTAAGAGCATTAGCTTTAAATTGAGCTCCAGATCATACGGTTGCGATAATTTCTCACGAAGATACAGGACTTAAAGGATTAGTCTACTTTAGACGCTCGGAAAAAGGCAATTTTTACGAATTTTTTTTTGATGTTGCTATGATAGACATTAATGATAAGAAATTTTGCTACTACTTTTGAAATCTTCGCAAGTATCTTAAAACATAGCAAGGTTTTAAATTTGCATGTTATTTTCTTCGAAATTTTTAATTTTTTAAAACAGCAGTAAATGTTTAAAGTTAAAATATAATTTTATTAAAATTTCTTTTGTAAGTCAATTTATAAAATTTTAAAAAGAACAATTATTTGGAAACATATTTAACAATTTAAAAAAAATATACAGAAATTCTTAAAACCTAAATTTGATGCATCATTTTCATTGTGAAATCGAACGCTTCCTCATAGGCGATATAAATATTTTGCATATCCGATTCCATTCCCAAGACAGCAACTTCCATTTTAAACGATTTTACTATTTTCTTCATTACAACCTTGTGCCGGTTACCAATAATTTCCAATCCTCTTTTGTAATCCTCTCGATCGATGTTGATCCAATTGAAAGATATCGAAACCGGCAAAAGACCTAAGAATTCAGTTAATGTTACGAAAACATTTCGAAAAGTCCCATAGATTTGGACAAGCGATCTAATTTCTGCGTGTTGTGAGCTGAATTTTATAGAAGCTCCCGTCTTTTTCATGATTCTTAATACTTTCCAGCTGTGACCACCCTTAATAAAACCGATATTTTTTGGTGATATATGGACATTAATGCAGATTCCAATTGTTGAAATTTCACCTCCATGCCCAAATTGTAGTAAAATTTTTGTAGCTTTTTTCAAATGTTCAATATTTGTTCCTTTCACTTCGATGAGACCACTAGATGATTTCATCACTTGAATATTATAAAGACCTTTAACAGTTTCAGTGCATATAGACTCAAAGATTAGTGGTGAATGTGGATGAACCCAGAAATTTACACTAAAGCTGTTAAATGAGTGTAGGTGCTTTCGAACATCTTCCAAATCTTGAATACTTGATCCAGGAATAGTTACTTGATTGGAAGCCCCTATTTCGTCAGGTGATGGAACGATTTTTGCTGTTGATATATTCTTTATAAACTTCTTCAAATTTTCACGTGTTTGACTTTTAATGATTCCTTGATGTGCTGTCGGTATGTCTAACTCCATTGTAACGACGTGTTTTGCCTTAATTTTGTCAGTACACAACTGAGATTTTATCAAATATTTGGCTTCAAAAACCTCTTCAGGTGCTCCGAATATAGTCACTAATGGATGAACTGAAGCTTTATAGTCGTTACTTTTTTGATAGTAGCATTTTACATAAGTACCAGTCAATTTCATGACATTGCTGAAATAGTGTTCTATTGAATTCATACCACTTATTAAGCATTTGGTGCTCATTAGTTGGCTAACTTTTTTGTTGTCGATTCGAAAACTCTCCGTTATCAGTTGTCCTGGCTTACTTGTTTCGATCTTCTTGGTTATATTACGAATATCCATGCTGCATAGTTCATTTCTCAAAATATGTGGGCTCGATGAATTCTTCTGATTTATATAAATATTTCCGATTTCCTTTAACATAATCACATTTGGTTCAACAATCACTTCATTTTCGCAAGATTTTAATAATTTCTTTGTTGCTTCAACGACTTGTTTGCACTTCTTTTCTACCAATGATATACCAAATTTATCATTTGTATTTTTGGTACTTGGTTGATAACTATACGGAGCACTAGTAGACATTTTCTATATTTTACGAAAGGTCTTGCTTGATGTTAATCGGGTAGATACTTAATGAGTTTTGAAATAATATTTTAAAAATTGGTATTTTTATACGAAAAATGAAGATACAGGTAAGCATTAAGAAGGCGTAAACTTAATAGGGACATAGTACAAAGAAATACTTTAATAGATAAGAACAGAAGAATTATGGGGAAAAATAAAATAAAAGTATTAAAATAAAGCAGGTATCTAGATTTTGTTCATTACCTTCCTGACCCTTTTTCGAGAAGTCCTATTACCTGGAATTAGGATACCTTTGCGAGGCCTTACTATGTGCTTATCACTATACAAGGAAATGCCTGGCTACCTGCAATATATTAATAATCGTTTAGGTCACACAGCAATAAAATAATTATCTACGGCTTTTACCTACAGGTTATAAATTAAATGTTTAAGTTTATCTCAATTATATTTAATCATTAAAATGATATCCTATATTTTCTAAAAAGCAGGTAATTGTTAATGTGTCTTTTATATAAATTGTTTCCCCTCTCATTTCGTCACTGATTATTTAAGGACTCTTACAAGACATTTTCAATTAAGTGTCCGTTTAACACGATCAGTGTGAACTTTGAATTTACTTATTAGCAAAATTTAATATTAATAAAGTTACTTTAAAAAGAAAACCAACAAAATCAATTATTTAAAATGCCTACACTTGGGAAGAAGTCTACAAAAATTTCAAGTTCTATCAGCTCCGAGGAAAACTTGATATCTTTACATTTTTTCATGCCGAATGTAAGACTGCTTCTTCGGCGACCTGACTTTAGTCTCAAGGAAACAATGAAGGAAACCAACACCAACATCAATGTACCACATCAGTCAACAACGATCGATGAGAGGCCCAGTGAAGTATCGATTTTTGGAAAATTGGACGATGTTAGAAAAGCACGATCGGTGCTTGACCAAGAAGCGTTATTGAAATACGCATTTCCTATAAATTTTCAACCCAACATCTACGAACAGGAGATTAAAATAATAGAAAATGAGTATCAAGTGCAAATTGAATATTTAGAACGGCATGGGTATAATAAATACCTCATTTTGATTAAAAGTATCCAAAATAATTGGGTAAAAATTCAAGAAGCTACAAAGAAGTTATTAGAGGTATTTTTGGGTGAAGGACAAGCTGAGGACGTGATGGTTAATACGATGATAGAACTTCCGGTTGGATGCCACAATATACTCGCCAATGATCTTGATTACATTGATAAAATTGAGAAGAAGACCCAAACACGAATTAGATTTCCCAATATAGACGACGATTCTATGAGAAATTTACAAATTAAACTTGCTGGAAGCATTAAAGGAACTTACATTGCAAGAGCAATTCTACTAAGCAAACTTCCAGTTAAAATGTGCATCAATTGTCCTGGGATTTCAAAAACCATCATTGAGGATAAAATCAGAGATTTGAAAATGAAATGCAATATTTCTTTTGAGGTTACCAAAATGTTAGACGATTGCAGTATTTTTTTACAAGGAACTGAAAACAATATAGAAGAAATTTTTATTGTTAGTCAAGAGATATTAAAATTTATAGAGAGCACCAGGAAACAGTTAAAAGGATTACGAATAAAAAGGTATCCAACAACTTTTGAGCAAGCTGCTACAATCGATAAAACTATTATCGAAAATCCTAAGAAGTATAACGACATGTTAAAGGGAGCAAACTATCGTCATCATCTACTAACCAAATTTGAATGCTTCAATAAAAACGTAAATCAACATTTAGATTTCTTTAGCAGTTCTGAAGAGCTAAAGATTTTATATGACAAAAACAACGATGCTTTAGCAACGTTGCTTAACAGAGACATCAAAACTTCATCCCTGGATGATTGCTGGTCTGGTTTACCAGACCTTTTAATTAGTGCTTCTGAAGGAAGTCAAGAGAATGCACTGAATATTAAGATAAAACCTTTTTGCAACTTGGTGGAAGCCTTTTTGGAGCGATTGCAGCTGGATCATTATGGCCCTCTTTTCGAAAAATTCGGCATAACAATGGAGACTTTGAGTAAAATCACCAACGATGACCTTGAGCAGATTGGAGTTTGTTCGTCTGGGGCACGGAAACTAATTCTGCAGACTGTTGATATTGTAAAATTGTAATTGTAAAATTTTCTTTATGTTTTGTTTAGTTTAATTTAAAGAAATTGAATAAATGTACGTTTGCTTTATTTAACTTTTGTATCTCTGTATAAATCTCAAGAATCAAAGTACCTAAACCAAATAACATAAGTTGGAAATATGAGTTGAGTTTGAGGACTAATTCTATTTTAAGTCAGAAATTTGTTTGAGTGAAGATCGTAATTTAAAATGAATTCTATTTTATTATTCTACAATATATAAAAATTCTAAAATAGAATAAAATTTAATTTCATCTTAGAAAAAGTAATTATTTCAAACAGTTTGCATAACAATTTAATTTCAGAAAGTTTTTAAAAGTATTTTTATTTTTATCAAATGTTTCATAACACCTACTTTAATCAAATTTATCATTTCAATATGTTCACAATAATGTAAAAAAGTTTAACCTTTATATATCGAACCTTTTTCTAACCAAGTTTAACAACTTAACTTATCTCAAAAGTAAAATGACATATTTCTCGATAATAATTTTTAAAAAATATTGCCTTCTGTAGTTGATATTTTCGTATTAAACTCTGAATGTGGGACGAGCTTTCATAAATTATGCATCACAATTTTATTTGAATATTTTAGAAATGCCATTCATATTTTCAGCTTACGTTATGTAGGCGTGCAAACTAAATTTATGTAGTTTATAAAAGAGTAAAAATATTTTCAAAACTGAACTTTATATATCCAAAAGTAAAAATTTGCGCAGGTTGATGGAAATTGAAAAATTACTTGCCAAGTTTTAAATATTACATCCAATAAATATTTTTTTTATTTCCCAAAAAGGTATATATATTTTTTAAATGTAGCCTCTTTTTGAGGCAAAGTTTACTAATTTTGTTTGTACGACTGCTTGACCCCAAAAAAGTAAAAATTAGGCCACGAATAAATTTTTCTCCTCAACAACTGATGCTGACAAAATATGCCGAAAAATCGATAGACAAACTGAAATCCAATTAAGCGATGCCCTGAAAATGTTTGCCTATGCCCCGTAACCAGGTTCAAATATTTACGTGCCCATGCATCATATCAACAAATCAAACATCAGATAGAGGAAATGTTTTATTTCTCCTCATCGAAATAGACGGTTGGAGCCTATATCCTGGAAAAGTAATAATTCCCGAATGGTCGCGGTGGAGAGAGTGTAAGAAATCCTCCCGGGGAAAATGTAATCATTTCTAGTTAGCACGCCATTGCGCGAAGTGGAGGGAAAGAAGCTCCGTCACGCCCCCGCCCTAAAGAACCATTAGTCTAGGCGGCACTATTATTCACCATTAACTGCGACATCACGGCCGCACTCAAAGCAAAACATCATGTTTATTTGACGCCCCGGCCAGGGCCCCAAGATCCGGAAGGGGTATTTATGGGTTTATGCCGGCACGAGTTATGAGTGCACTAGAGTCACTCCCAAGCATACATCCCGCCGAAAATCGTGTCACTCGCTCCCGAATAATTTATTTTAATATTAGCCAATGTCTGGGATTAAATAGAAACTCGTTAGATACCCCTCGATTCGAGCTGATACGTATGGGTTATGGGGTCTAAAAGGGTTGTCTTAATATTTTCTGTTCACCATGTTAAAGAGCTAAAGCTTTGTTACATTAAAGTGAAACATTTTTACCTAACAGATTTTAAAAATGATTTCTTTCGAAAATATTACCAGTATTTTTCATTACCCTAACAATTACTGCATTTAATTAATTATCTATTAAAAAAATTTGTGATTGATTTAAAAAAGAACTTGAAAGTAATGTTATAAATGTAGGACGATGATTTTGAATCTGTAGTCGATATTTGGAAATCATTATTGACATAAAATACTGTTTGAATTTAACATATTTTAATAAAAATCTGTGCCATATGTGTTTTGAATTTGGAAACTTACAAGAGTCGTTTTGAAAAGAAACTTCAATGAAATATTTCCTGGCTTTATTTTAGCATAAATTTGTTTCTTTTTTTCATAAGGTTACTTACCTTTAACATTTTAAGTTCTCTCTAGTATAGTTTTTATGATTTTTTGTTAATACACTGAGAAAAAAAAATACTGGCAAATTTAACAAGTTAAACAAGAACTTCTCTACTTGAAATTTTAATATAGTCTAAATTACAAAAATTAGATTGTGACAACCAAAAGGACAAATTACTTCAATAAAGCCTTAAAAACCGATTGTTTGCAATAACAAAAATGATTTGAATAATTTTAACTTTGCTTTTTAACTTTAACACACAACAATTAAACAAAAATTTTGTTTAAAACTGATGGATTTAGTTTTAAACAAAAATTTAACTTGATTAACGTAATTACAAAGTATAAGATGTGTTCAAAAGTAAATAAGGCTAGATTTCCGTATTTGTTTATACTCTTTTAAAATTATAGTGCAATTAATATCAGGAAACAAACAATTATATTTTTATCATATTTGTACATAGACACCATACCAGTAGAAAGTTTTATTTTTTCAATTTCATACAAAATAATACAAATAGAGTACCTACTGGTACAAAGCTTAGGTATACTATAGTATACCATAGTACAGCATAGTATAGTACAACCTACTAAAGTTAACCCTAGCTGAAGCTCTAGTGGCTCTTTTAAACACAATTCAGTTATAGTTTATTTGAAATTAGTGTTCTCCTGAGTATTGAATTTATAAAATTACTTGCAATTAGTTCAATAAGGCTTAAAACTAGGTCATACATAAACATACTATAACAGTTGTTTCAATTTCAATAAGTTTGGTATATTTACCAAAAGATGAATATGAATTTTCCTTTTATTTTTAGTTATGATATACATGCATATGTACATGTATATCAATATCGTAAAACAATTCTCAGCGAAAGGACATGCTTGTAAAAGGTTTATGTTTTACTTCATTATCCATTAAAGTTGATTGTTTCTTTTATTTTTAATAATCATTCCACTTAGCTTATTATTTTGTCAGTAAATTAATTTCATCGTTACCTGCGCTTTTATAAGAGATTTGTATCTTATCAATGTAGCATAACAAATTTAAGTGAATTGAACCGAATTGAACCAGATAAGCTTTCTGCCGCCGGTCTGTGTCATCACACACTTTTCTTGTTTACTCAGGAATGTTTTTGGTAAACAAGGACATGCTGAATAATCGATTAATTTCCTTAATTTACCACCTCTTTAGGTAGATGGTAACGCCTCCCCACATACGCAGCTGCTACTCTCACCGGGGCACCTAACTCACTTTCGTTGGAGCTAACCGCCACCTGAATAATTTTTACTGGAGCATGCCGCGGAGCAAGGTGGTGTATATATGCGAGGCAAATAAATCAACTTAAGTGGATGATTTTTTCTCCCATCCACATTATGGAAACTTGAGAAGTTATGGGGCACGGCAGTGTTGGGGAGTTATGGAGGCCATGTGATAATATTCACACCGCCCCTTTATGCTACGTGAACCCCGCAATCCTTCTTAATTTCTGCTTCCTTTCTCGCTGAGTATTTTCCTTTTTTTTTTCTTTTGACAAGTGCAAAAGAACCACTCAGACGATTTTCATACATCCTCAGCAGTCAAGTAAGGCCTGACAAAAGGATGGGATAGGAATGAATGCGGGGATGGATTGGGCTGAAGCCACCCAGCCACACATTTCGCGAGAAACACCATCGTGCTCCAAAAAAAAAAAAAAACAAAAACAAAAAACACAAGAAAGAAAAATCATAAAAATAACGAGATAAGGAGATAATGACTTCTCCCCACTTCTTCAGGAATAATTATCATTGAATAACTCATAGGCTGCATTAATGGGAACACGAAACGTAATTAGTTTTAATTAGGAGTGAGGGAGTATCGTGTTCAGTCTTCCGGTTTCTTCCCATTTATGAGGCGATAATGACGATAGTGAACTCTTAGGTATGAAAAGATGTAGCAAGTAATTTTACATTGTATGCTGAAATTTTAAATGCAACATGTACAATTTTTAAATATAGATACCATCGTGTATTTCAAGATCCCTTCCTTTTTTAATATGATGAATTTCACCATCATCCCCATCCCATTTTAATCATTTTTAATTAGATAACCATCCCATTTCGTTCATTCATGCGGTCCATTTCCGCAGTAATATCTATGGAAATAATAATTTTGTTTAGAATGGAATATTGCTTATTGTTGTGTTGTCCTTAAAGTTGAAAAAATAAAAACAACAACTTACAAAACTAAATTTTTTTATAAAAATAAATTCCTAGATATCGAGTCGAGTCATATAACGCAAATACTTCCTTAAATTTGTTTCGTCGACTGATCAATAATAAAGTTCCATTCGGAACTTTGATTGAATGAGCTTAACTCGCTCTTGACCCATTTTTATAATAAATACATACAAACTATATATGCTAGAAATTGGTAAAAGGCTGAAACAAAATTGTTTAAACATTATTTACTAATTGAATTTTACGAGACTTAATAGCAATTAGTCCCAACCAATTTAGGCATAGGAAAATGTTACGCTTTCATGATGATAAAATAACGAAGCAATTTATTGTTCTAATTAGGATGTGATATTTAATTTTAATTATTCTCACTGCATTTACCATTCATATAATATTTTTTTTTTCGCATTTAAGATAGTTTTAAAATATTTTATCTTTATTTAATTATTTCGATTTTCTAGGATAAATACATATTTATAATTTATACGGCACTGCATGTATTTTTACCCTAAAACCCTTCTCTAAATTCAACTATTTTTAAAATAATTTCTTTGAAGTCAGTACCTACTTGTGAGTTTTTAGTACAACACAGTAGAAAATGAGGTGAAACTTCTTTGAAATGAAGGATTTTGTAATTTTAACTTTCCTTAAAGTTCTTTGCACTTTTTTACAATAGAAATAATTTGCGTCCCTCGACAATTTTTCTTTTATTTAGCTTATATAATCTTCCGGCATTTTTCTGTAAATAAAGTAAAAAATCTCGCTAACCTAGAAGGTTTTTATGAACATTAAAACATTGCGAGCCATATTTCTTCATCTTTCAGCCTTGAAAGGGAAAGTCCCTCTAATAACTTTATATTTCTTATCTTTTGTTCCAGAACTGCCCTAAACCCATTAGTAGTCAGTTAAGAAAAGACCGCTTTGCGATAGTAATAACAGCAATAAAATAAAAAAAAAAAGGAACCCGACCCTGTTGCCTAAGAAAACCTTCTTATGTTCATCATTGTCATGACAAGGCAAAACAGAGTATAAATCACCTCTATTAACTCCTTGACCATCTCTTTGGTCGTGAACCCTAAAAATACGGGAACTTTTGTATAAAGCTAAGAAAGGGGTTATTTTTTAAGATTTCCCGAAAATTTTCTTAGCTATAAGAGGTAGAGAACTTTTTTTGAGCTTACTATTTCTATGCTTTTTTAAAACCTTGAATTTGTAGAAATTTAAAATTTTATTTTCTTATACGATTTAATACAATTTGCTTAATTTACACACAAATTGAATAGGCACTTTATCCCACCCGGATAACCTTGTAAAGTATTATAACAACTTTAAACATTTTGCACTCTCCGATCCCTATAAAAACCCTAAAAATTCATCACGGTGGATTTTATCGTGAAAAACTTTTGGCATGAATTTTTACGAACTAATCTGTAGGCCTCAGAGTAATTTTCCAAATGGTTTTTTTCATCCTGTCTGAAATAAATAGCGTCAAGGGACCAATTGAGGCAACCTGGCAATAAAGGGATAGCATTGATTTAAGAAGGTCCAAATTGTAGTCATTGCACGTTTGAAGCACTTTGTAACCTGGATACTGGTCAACAAATGAGTGTTGTTGATTGGAATAATAATTACACAATCTAGGCTGCTATAAATTCAGAATTTACTGAGACAATTTCAATTTGTGTGGTAAAATTCATATAATTGATGTACAAGTATACTATATATAGAAATTTCACTAATTTGAATTGTTCGTGACTGATTAAAAATGAGAAATAATAAATGAAAGTTATGGGAAATGGAAACAGATTCTCCTCTAAATGAGAAAAATGAATTTTTATTTAATTTTTCTCCTTTATTTGGAGAATAACAATACATTTTAAATGTGGATCTATTGATTTTACTGTGGTATTTCTGTTGAATAATTAAATATATTAGTTGTGTAATTCGATATGTATAACAAACAACTTTTTTGTTAATTAAACAATAAAACAGAGTGCTTCCAACGTAAATATTGTACAATGTAAAAGGAGTGCTCTTACAGCATTTCAGCGATAAATTACTCGTTTCAAATGAAAATAAATTTCTGATGATATTTGCCCGGTGATGTAAAGCAAGCAATTTAAAAATTAAAAAGTTCATATATACGACCGAAACAGAGGTAGAATGTTTACGTACAAAAGACTAGTTTTATTATTTTGATAATAAATCAATTTTTATAAACTTGTGTTCTTTTTTTATTACTATGTATACAATTTATGAAAACTACGGAATAAGCTAAAAACTTATAGGTAATCGATTACCATAAAGTTTAATTGTACGAATGAATAATGTTATATAAAATTTAATAAAAACAAATTATTTTAAAGTACACCTAACAAACTCATCTTATTTTTATTCGAGTTTTTCATTACATTCGGTCTAGTAAAATTTCTTAATTACTAAATTTTTAGGGGTAATTCAACCGTACTTTACTCTCTTTAATTACAACTCTGTAATTGAATCGTTTTTTTGAAAAGCATATATAAAGTAATTATAGTTTATAGTTTTGTTTATCTTACCCTTAACTTACCTAAAACTAAATAATAAAAATATTTTTCTCGAAAAGGTTGTGATAATTACAATAAGAAACATGAAAATCGGTAATAAAACTATTAATGATTTCTTTAATAATTTATCCCTTTACAATACCCCTCTTCTACCTGCTCTATCTGCAAGATATGAACTACCTAAAGAAATTTGAAATTTTCTATGTAAAATTTCTATGACAATTTGTGGTATATAAGGAAAACATTTTGCAAATTTGTTACTTTAATCCTGAAGGGAGTTGTTGCAACACCTGCACGCGACAGGAACGGTGTCAAAACATGTGTTCAATCCTTTGTCAAGAAGTTTTCAAAAAAGTGACCGCCGAGACAATCGAAGTTTGTGAATTAAATAACCAAATAGAAATTTCAGAAAGAGGAGTGGCTATGAGTTTTCCAATGTCAAATATGAGATTGCTAACAGAAAGGAGTGGACCAGTTGATGTAATGTGCTCGGCAGATGTATTTCTTCAAATTCCATCAGGATCTGGAAAATCTGGCTCGATTAGTACTATAGATTTAGTGTCAATCTACGGCCGATTGGATGAGGTGTCGAAAGCAAGAGATCTTCTTAAGGAAGAAGAGATACTAAAGTATGCGATCGTTGTTCAACATAGACCAGATGAGTACCATTCTTATATTCGAAAAATTGAGACAATATTTGATGTTCGATTGGTTTACGCAAAAAATCGACGAGATGGAGGCTTTATAATTTTAAAAGGAATTAACCAGAAACAGGTGCAGGAAGCAGTAATTTGGCTGTTAAACATATTATTCGGTGAAAATGGACATCGTACAGGAATATACATGGTTATTGAGATACCACCAGAGTACCATACCACCTTAAAGGGACCTGAGCACAGTATTGCTGAAGAAGTAATGCATCTAACAAATACACGAATTTATTTTCCAGATATAAATGATACCAAATTAACTAATTTGGAAAAATGCCAAATTCAAATTTTTGGAACCATCAAGGATACTTATAATGCAAAAGAAAAAATACTTGAACACCTTCCAGTTAATGTTTGTATTTATTATCCCTACTCTTTGCCGGATAGTTGCATTGATCAGGTAGTTAGTGCTGTGCGACAAAAGCATGGAGTTCACGTTGAATTGACAAAGCTCCTATTTATACTACACTTTCGCTTCATTAGCTCAGATAAATACATCCACAGCATTTATGATGCCCGTAATGATCTTTTAGCAACTTTGGATCAATTAAGGATATACCATCAAGAAAAATTTGGTCTAAAAGCCGATGAAACGTACCTGCGATCGTCATTCATCCTACAGAAGTATTTCAGCACATTGGTGGCTGACGAAAAGAGTATTACCACTTCTGGAACCGATTCAACACCATTAAGCGGATCTGTGGTTAGTGGCCTATCATCGGAAAACGACTTCAACTATTCAACGGAAAGTGACCTGGGTATAAATTTGATGGAGCAACAGAATACACCTTCACCTTTCGACAGCAACACTTACGAGATGCAAAAGATGTATGAAAAGAATATGGATTTCTTTTATTCTTGGCTAAACCGTGACATCGGAGCCCGGACTGGAGTCTTAAAGGATATTTCAAAAGGAGTTTCTTCATTGAAATATACATCAGTTGAAGACAATTCAGTAATTAATTGTACGCAACCTTTTGATTCTGAAGTCAATACCTTTTTAAAAATGTTGGGATTGGAACACTACATCTGGATTTTTGAGCTGAATTGTGTGCATATGGATGTTATGAGACAAATGAGTGATGCTGATCTGATCACAGTTGGTGTCAATTCTTCTGCAGCAAGAGAATTGATTTTGAGAGCCCTACGAAAAACATAGGCAGAAATGTATTAAGTAAATGTCGAATTAGACGAAGCTGTATATACTAATTGTAAAATATTTTAAGCGAATTTGTAAAATTATTATATGTATGAGCACAATAAATGATAGTTTTTTAAGTACATGTCCTCTATTTTATTATATCACCTTACTTCTCTCTAAATATCTACATATATACAATTTTTAGATCGTTTTGAATAAAGGGGTGACTGCATTTGGTATGATTAAAATAAGAACGATTTTAAGAAATTGTTTGAAGAAAATGAGAAACTCTAATTTAATTTTATGAAGGGGTATATTGCTAAAAAAATAGCTACTCTTACTTTTGCTTGTTTTACAAATGTGTAAATTTATTCAATTTGTCATTACTTTCAACCAATGGCTGTTGTAACTTTACTTTAAGATAATATGGTGACGAAGCTGGCAAATCTGAAGTAATTTTCATAATTTTTTTCTTAATAATATTTATTAATATTTTAATTTTGTTCCAAAAAGGCATAGTTTCTTAATAATATGTTTAACATTTTTATATTATTAGGTATATTCGACTACATAATCCAATTAACCTAAGTGATTTCAATTTCAGCTTAAACTTATTTCAAATTAAAGTGCGATATTGTTAGTTTATTGATTTATAATAAATTAAAAAAATATTTCCAAGTTCTTCCTTTGAGAAACATGAAAACCATAGAACTGAGAAGCAACGCTATCTTCTAGAGAGATTCATAAAAATTGAATTACCTTTAAAAGTTTACTTTGATGAAAATAAGTTTCACAAGTAGAAACTGAGCTAAAGATATTGATGGCCTTCCCCACAATATACTGAAGTATGTAAATGAAGGAACGTTTTTCGCTGAGGTCGAAAAGGCAAGCAGAATTTCCTAAAACCTAAAAAAAAAAACTGTTGAATTTATTTTCTACAAGGTATCAGTTAAAGAAATAGTAGTGGTTTAGCAAGTTATCCAAATTTTAAAGTTCTACAAGAAGTTCGTTCAATAAATACGTATATTTGAAAATATCAATTTCGAGAAAACCTTGTTTAAACAGCGCCGTTTTATTAAAAGTTTCTATTAATTTTATGTATTTTAAAATATGTCTAATAAATTCCATTTTATTAAATTACATCCGTGTTTATAATTTTCTCTAAAAACATTTCCTAAAAATTAGTTCTCTTTTAAGAATTAAATGGTGTTAAGTTATGATTACAGGTATACGTTGTTCGAAAGATAAATAAAGAAATAAATTAAAAAATTGTTGTATTTCCAAGTTCAAAAAAGTTCTGGTTTATGTGTACATGTTATGCGAATTAAAAACTATTGAAATGGTGGCATGGGAACATGTAGAAACATCATAACTTTTAGTAAAGAAAATCACTGCTGAAATACAGTAAAAGATTGACGGACTTTAAAATGTATTTTTGAAATAAAGGTTATGGAAGTGCAAGCAATTCAATTTCAATTAAGGTTTGCCGAACTAAAATTGTAAAAATAGCTACTTAATATTTAAAAGTGCGAATTTCGCTTATTAATAATAAAGCTATCTATTTCGTTTTCCTCACACGTTTTGAGTAAATATTGAAATATCGTTACGGAATTATCTCTTTTACTTTTAACCCAACTATACTCTTTCTAAACGAGATTTTCCATTCACTAGTGTAATTTTTATTTAAATATCTTTAAATGATATTAAAAATATTTAAAAATTAAAGATTATGCTTCAAAAACTATAAAATAAAAGTCTGTATGTATTGTTAAATATTAAACTTTTTTCAAAAACATGCCTGAAATTGTCTACATAAGAAACATTCTAAAGATTAAAAATTTAATGAATTTTGAGTCAATTTAATCTATTTCCAGTAGCTAATTAATAGTGTACCATCATAGGATACATTTCTCATAAAATTATATATATGGCATAAATAAATTTAATGGTAATTGTTTGCCAGTTTTTCACAATTTTTAAATTTTTCCGGAAAGAAAATATTTACCCTCAAAGTAAAGTTATAAAATAATTAATCCCATCAAAAAGCAATAACGTATATTTCTGAAAACGAAAGGCAGAATGGTAATGATTTCTGATTTAATTATCAGGTAATTTATTGACCCTTCTCACAGGTAGAGGCAATCAACACTTTTTAATTACCCCTGAGAAATGTTTAATTACCTTTCGAGATGAGGGTGTCAACGTACCCTTCGATCATCCCTTTTCTTACCCCTTTTTTAGGAGCATACCCAAAGCAGGTATCACGCCGATTAATATAAAGTACATGTTTACTAGCAAAAATCTATCAATCTTTTTGAAACTATCTTGAAGTATAGAGCTCTGATACATTATACGAGTGTACGAATAGATTTTATTAAAGTACTACACATTTAAGAAAAATAATCTAGTAAAATGGATTCCGATTTAAAATCTCAAATGTGGAGTAACAAGAATATCGAGAAGAACTCATGGAAGAACGTTGAAATAAATCAAGAAAAATCAACATGCCTTCGTTTCTACTTGCCTAATGTGAGGCTGCTTCTGCGACGCAACGATTTCAGTTTAAAGGAAACGATGAGGATAACGAACTGTAACATCAACATTCCTCATCAATCTACAACACCCACTACCACTTCGAGCAAGGTGATTATTAATGGTGATCTTAAGGATGTCATCAAAGCGCGTTCTCTGCTTCAAGAGCAAACTATCATGAAATACGCGTTTGCCATCAATAAACGACCAGCAGACGATGATCCCTTCGTTCGTCGAACTGAGAAAGTTTTCAACGTAAAGGTTGAATATCTTGACGCAAACGGATATATGAAATGCCTTGTCCTCGTCAAAGGACTTCAAAAAAATTGGGAACAATTACAGGAAGCTACTGAAAGACTACTCCAGATATTCTACTTTGATAGGGGTGAATACATTACCGTTAATACAGTATTGGAGCTCCCCGTTGAATCTCACGATATTCTAAAACAAAAAATCAATTTCTTAAGGAAAATTGAACAAGATACAAAAACTCATATCGTTTTCCCGAAGTTCACCAGTGAAACTCAAAGTTCAGCAAAAAATCTTCAAATCAAAATTTGCGGAAGTATCAAAGGTGTCTACAGTGCAAGGCAATGTCTTGTTAACAGATTACCCGTGGCCGTTTGTATTAACTACTCTGGTAATATGGACTTTAAAACGTTTGAGAACGAACTGAAGTTTTTCAAAACACGATATGAAATTTCGCTTACAGTTAAGAAACATTTTAGTTCGCAAAATATTCTTATCGAAAGTACCGAAAGAAACTATTCCAGCATACTAAAAGTAAGCAAAGAGATACTGGACATTTTGGACTCATCAAAAGAAAATCATCAAATTAGATTGGACTCTGTAATTTCTATAGTTCCAGTAAAAGAATATTTAACTGGAGAAGCTGACAACAAAGAAAATACCATTCCAAGGACATTATCACTTGACGAAATTTCTTCAAACGAGTCAAACAGCACAGAAGAATTGGAAACTGCACCTGCGCAACAAAACGATCTTCCATCAGCTTTTGATAGTAACACTGAAGAACTAATGGGACTATATAAGCAAAACAATGAAATTGTTGATAAGCTCTTTGCCATAGATATGACTGCCACGAACGAGATGTTTTCAACAATTTTAGATCCATTCCCAAAATACTTGAGTAAATCTTCAGCAGGTATCTGGAAAACTGCAGTGGAATTTGATACTAAACCCTTATGTAGTGTGGTAGGAAATCTTTTGGATTATTTACAATTGCAACATTATCAACATGTATTCGAAAAAAATAATATCGGCCTTGAGGAATTAACTTCAATGGACGATGAGGATCTTGAAGATGTTGGAGTTTGTGCATCAAGCGCTCGTCAACTAATCCTGCAGTATACAGGCAACTAATTTATATTTATTAATTACTGTGATAAAGAAAAAAACGTAGATATCCAAAGGTTATCAGAAGAAATTTATGTATGTACTTATGCATGTTATATTCGAACATAAGATTTGTTTATTATCTTAATTTAGCAGTATTTAATATTCCAAAATAAGATTTGTTCGTAAATTTACTTAATAAAATATATTTTTATAAAAAAAACCTATTTATTTGTCTCTTTTCGCCCGTCACTTATTTTTATCGGTTGCTAAAATTTCAAAATTATGTACATTACTTCAAAAAATTCTATTTTATCACATACAGCGATAGTGATTATAAATTATGAAAAATATCATCAATTTATATAGAAAGTTTTCGATATTCGAAAGGAGAAATCTAGAGAAACAAGCAGACAATATAAACAGACAGGCGAAACAAACACAAAAAAAATTTGAGTTCAGTGTCTCAGTGTGAAAATTTAGATGACTTGTGTTCTTAAACCCTATGCCTAAGTAAGCAACAGTACATCTAAATATAATACAAGCTATTCATATTCAAAAAATAGCCCAAAACATGCCTGGCAAAATTGTCTTAAACCTTCTTACGGAACGTATTTCAATTTTCCCACTTTTGGGTTAAACCAGTATATGCCATCCTCCTTTCTTAAAATTGTATGTACCTTCTTACCTCATTCCTCACCAATTCTTCTCCCAAAACCTCCTTTAAATTGATTACGTTTTCTTCTTTATAGCTTGCATTAAGCGAAATAAATAAATAAATAAAATAAATAGCATTCTAAGCCCTTTGATTTATCCTTGATCACTTACATCCTTTGACGATCAGTCTCCAATTTACGGACTTAGCTGGTGTATTAGAAGCTTAAGAACTTAAAAAAATTTCATAATTCTAGTAGGATTGATATTCAGAAATATGTAGAGCATTGTGTAAAATTTTGTTAAAGATCAACGCCAAGTCGTTTTGAAATAAACGATTTAAAAGTTTCAAGTATGAATACATTCATGGGAATATGAGAAGGGTAAGTTCAATAGCCAAAACAGAATACGCCCACTTTTACACAAGCAGGAAGAATTTATCTATGGACTGTTAACATATCTTTTTATCTAATATAGAAACCAAATGATGTCGAGTAAAGAAACGACTCAATCGTCAATTGGCAGAAACAACCCCATAAATTTTCATGATCGTTACAAATCGAAATCGTTAATACGAAAATATTTGCGGATGAAACAAAAGTCGCTGCGGGTTCGTTGTGGCGCAATAAACATTACCATCAAGCGACGAGTATCTGATAACTAAAACCAATCTGTTCACGGCAGACATCACCCGTTCGTCGACGAAGTTCAGATAAACTGAGACATAGGAAAAATCAATCTTGAGCGGCCTACATCCATTCCAGCACCTCAATCTGAGTGGGGCATCACAATTCAAAGCTCAAAGGACATCTTTGTCCTCTCCCCGACCGGGACGAGAAGCGAAATGAGCCGGGGGCGAGGACCTGCCCAAGAAAAGGAAAACTGAACAATGCCAAGCGATTGTTGGATTGACATATGGGCGACATTCACTTTCTTTTCACTCGCCTTTAGCCAAAAACTCTGACATAATCAGGATTAGATGAGAATTTGTCCTTCAAGGCGACTTCTTCAGAATAGGCCCGGTCGTGAGGAAATGATAGTCGTAGCGCATTGTCGACATCGACATAGACGACAACATACGTCACTCCTACGACATCCTCGTCGTCCTCAGCTGACTTAGTTGACTTTTATTTATAGCATTCGAATTCTAGATCTCGTGCGGGGGTATTGAGGAGGGGTGTGAACAGGTAGAATTCTTAATTCATACAACTGTTGGAGACGCTTATCTGGCGCATGTTTCGCAGATGAATTTATGAAACAAAAGCGGCCTATTACCCAGGACACCCGATGCCCGCGGCAACACTTGCGGGGTAATTTATGTGCAAAGACAACTGCCGTCCTAAGCGGATTAGGTTTATTTACTTATCCTTTGAGGTTTTATGATTCTACTTAGCATTGTATAAGTAATGGATGTCATTTTGTACCCTTGTTCCCGCGCACCCGGACATAAATGTGCTGGGATCCTAATAACATGTCTCAGGCCTTTCCATAGGAGTTTTTCTCTCAAGGAATTGTTGCTAGTCAGAAAAATTCATTATAATCAAAGGACGAACAAGTACAGCAATTTTCCAGACCACCAAAATTGGATGAAAGAGAAAATTTAAATCAATAAAAATCGTTATGAACGATAATGCTACACTTTGAGGAAGGTAGTTAAATTCATAGCAGGCGAAAAATGCCTGATAGAGCCGCACTGATAAAATCGGGTAGTTATCTCGATCGAAAAATTCGACTCGACTCGACAATATTTGTTTGAAGGGTCATTATCATATTATAGGATATCATATCGTTGTAAAAATGAAAGCCTGAGCCTACTTTCCTTTGTCACCTCTATACTGTTAATAAATTGATAATTCTAAAATTTCATATACATTTTATTTCTAAAACTAGGCAAAATTTAAAAAAAATAAACTCCTCCATCTCTTTAAAGTGACCTAAAATGATTTAGAGTAAAATATAAAAATTCCCAAACTTATAATAAAATGTAAAAATTCCAAAATATATAATAAATTGTACAAATTCCCATTAGTACTTCATCGCTTAAGCCAATTTAAACTATACGAGTTAATCTTTTTAAATTTCCAGTTCCATCCAATTTCGACGAGCGTATCGAATTGAGTCATTTCTGTTAGAGGATATATTCAAACAGGTACATGCGACTGAAACCATCTAAGGTACTTTTCACGTATTTCCCACAATCATGTGACATTTTTCAAAAAATCTAGGTCAAATCCTGATATACTAAAAGGCGGGCGGAATACAAATGACCGAAGAAGGGAATTTGTCTGCTTCATCCCGTCCGTAAAACCGCTGCACCTTACGTACACATATGTCTGTCTGCTATTCCCGGTGAGTGCATGTTGTAAGTGAGAAAGATATTAAAGTGTTCCAGAGACATTCCTGATATATCGTACCGCATACCTTCCCATACCCCTAAAGATGTTTTCCCACTCTCACGGGAGATGAAATTTACGTTTTAGTGCTATGCATTATTTTATGGGGTGCAAGTATCATTCCGTCGAGCAGAGTTTCCAATCGAGAATATCTCAATTGGATACTCATGACAATATCACCGAAGGGAACTGAAAATATTTCCTCAGGTACAGTGAAGGGAAGATTTATTTGTAAGACTTTGTAACATGGATTTGCAAATTGACAATTTTGTTCCTCTTCGCTTAGATTAAAAAATATTTTCTCTCTGCATCATATAAGTAATTTATATGTAAAATATTGAACACTCCATAGATCTTGATCTTTGAAAGGTTTGATACATATTACTTTTTAGAGTTATTTCATTTAGAGGGTAAATTTGTTATGAGTCGTTTGTCAACTTGTTTTACTCTACAGCATCAATTTAAAGGTTCAACGAATAGAATGAGATTGCAGGTTTTTCTAGCAGATTCGCGATAGTACCTATATTTTGATTTTAGTATAACTATGACGGAAAGAGCCTAACTTAATGTTATTATTTTAATGATTGAATTTTTAAAGCATTACAAATCTTTAGGAAAATGTTCTATCGATGTGTTGCAACAAAATTCTAGATTTATTGTTTTTAAGTAAATTATAACACAGCGAAATGTAAAATAACAAATTATTTTTAATAAGATCCTTTTTTTAATGTTTAAGAGCCTTTTAATATTTTCTGCGAGTATTACAAAATTAGGTAAACTGCCTTTGGTAAAATATTTTGCATGGAAGTTTATACTTAGGCAGCATTTTCTTCTTAGTTATTTCAGTTTATAAGCAACTTCGTAAACCAATTCGAACGCAAGGGGGTAGTAACCCTCAGAGCATGAACAAAAAAGGCGAATTGACAGCTGACCCCCAACCTAACCCCTATGCTAGGGGAAATGGGAAATGTGCATTTGACGTTACCCCCTACCCACATCTAAATGAGTCTCCTAAAGACCCAATTCTTAATGTAATATGAACCTAAACTCCATTTATAATATTTTTGCATTACTTTAAGTAATCCACCGAAATTTTTAGTTAGTTCACCTAAGTGTTTTGTAATATATATATATTTAGGTAGTTTTCCAAAGTACTTTTCCCTAAATTTTGTTAAGATATTATGGGTGTTTTATCTAAAAAACTTTCATATAAAAATTTGGGAAGATCGAAAAATGCACTAGATGCACCACTACCACACATTTACCATATACAATTTTTTAATAATTTTACTATTTTAGTCTTTATATTTTGTGGAATTAATAATAAAATAAAATTACCTATAAATTATTTCTATTTAACTTTTAAACCATGTAGAATTTGCAAATGTTATATAATAAAATTTCCGATTTCTTCAATTATTTAAAGCACATTTTTTTCAATTCATATAAATTCTATTTATTTGGTTCCATTAACCAAACAGAACCAAAACGATTACTGAAAATTGATTTGACTAGGGGAAAGAAAAACCCCTTACAAGCAAAGGCACATTAACTCGCTTCAATGCTCATTCAGTTAAAAATCGAATCTCATTTCAGTTCGAGTAAGAATTCCGGGAAATCAATTTCCATAAATAAAGAGTATATGGATATGAGATAGGTATGAAAAGGACAGATGTACAATTAAAACAGAAAGATTGAAAAGTTCCCATAATTAAAAATTCCTTAAAGTAAATAAAACTCGTAATTTTTCTTTTCACTTTAATCTTTGAAGCAAAAATGTATAAAGATAGGCTGGCAGAAAGCGGTTCAATTTCATCAGAACCCAATTTTCTCAAGTTGTGAATTTCTGTGGAAAGTGAAACTCATAAATTATTCGGTGTATCGAATTAAATGGGAGAACCTGCAAAGTGAGACCAGTTAATCAGAAGAGTTTTCGTTCTCGCAGTTTTCGAAGGATTAAATAAGCGTACCTTAGTAGGCATATGGACAATGAATGTAATTCGAATCAGTTTGAAACCACAGCAGCAACTTTTTCAACGGATCCAATGGATCCGAGTTAATTATGTAACGATACTTAGATAGCATTTTCCTTTTAATTAAGTAAAAATAGGCCTGGTGAGAAAGTTTATAATAATTGGCATCACCTTGGTGAAAAGAAGGTAAAATTGGAAGTAGATTCTCTACTCTGGTGGTGCTCGATGGAATAGACATCAAAGTGGAATGATCGAAATATATTATATTAATGAAAGAAACAGGTGTCAGTCGAGTACTTAAGACATGAAAGTCAAAGAAAATGCCTATCATGTATTTATGGGCCGCCCTGACGGCTATTTGTCATTTTCTTTCGACTCACGAGCAATGACTTGAGGAAATCTACGAAAGTAAATTGTTAGGCTGAATCACTTGGTCGTCATGGAAAGAACTTCAGGGTTTGAGTCGAATAAGGCTAAAAGCTATAATTTGAGGGAAGATGGCAGTAATTAGGAATAGAAGTACTTTTCTGAGGAGGGGGAATACCTAAAGTTTCCTAGTGATAAACTCATAGCTTTAATGTTTCGTGTTTCTAACTAAAACTTTTATAACTATACAACTACGTCTTTATATGTATTATCCACGTGGTGATGATTTTCTGGATAATGTTTGTCGTTAATTAAAGAATATCGTAATTGAAATAACTTTGGAATATTTTAAATAGTTTGAAACAAGTTAGTTGTTTTATTACAGAGATAGAAACATATGGTACAAATGGAAAAAAACGATTATATTTTAAATATTTTTGCATTAAAGAAAGTGTTAATCTATTTTTAATTTGGATATGGTTATAAATGATTTATAAGTTAAAATTGAAAAAGTTAGACAAGTACAATGATTTTAGTGATGCGTGGGTGGAAATAAGGGATGCGGGGGTGGATTCGCTCGGGAAACACCACTAACTTGTATTGTCACCGAAGTTATACATGTTCGCCAAATTTCATTGAGTTTGGTAAAGTCTAAGTATAAAAATTTTGCATTGCAAGATTTGACGACAGGTAGTGTAAGTTAAAAAAAGGAATTTAAAAAGACGTAATGTAATTAATGTAATTACAAATATTGAAAAAATAATCCTTATTAAATCATTTCTTCGACTTTCTTATTAATACTTTTGACTTCTAATTTACAGCAACAGGAGCAAGTAGATTGACGATTATATGATAATAATAAACTAAATATACTAAGTAATATGATATGATTCTAGAAATAAGAGAAATATGTAGTTTAATTATGCGAGTCGTCTTCTGTATTAAAATTAATTGTTTCAGTACATTGTCTAGTCAAGGTTCGGGCAAAAAAATCCCGCAAATTGTTAAATTTTTAATCATTCCCAATAATCGCGGGTAAATGTATGAATTTAGTTAAATATAAATTCTTGCTATCATCAATCACGCCCCTTTAAAGGCGACTCCCTCGGTAATATTTGCGTGTATGCGGGCGGTAATTCATCAACGATCATGTCACCCTAAAGTGAGTCGCTCCAGCTGAGAAAATCATTAATAAAATTGTCGTCATGTTCCAACAACTAGCTTCGTAGGGGGGTATTAAATTTAAAAATAAATAAAATAACATAAAAATCCCAGCAAAATATAGAAAAGTTTTTGAGACTTTTGAAAAAGTTTTACAAAAAATATTCATCATATCATCATATCCCGTGGAGCGCTGATAAACTCTTCACGTCAAGCATTAATCCTGTGAGGCAGCGATTGACTCGAATAAAAACGTCGGGCAGATTGGAAGATTATTTGAAAAATAACGCAAACTCGCCACCCCCGCCCAATGGGATCAGGGAGCTTTACGGGAAAACCGGCATCGGGTGCAAACATATTCCGTGACCGATTAGCCTGTGGCAGGATGTGTGGCTGACTGTGCGACATCCTCCCCCGTCTGGCGGTAGAGTTCTAGAACGGATGAATATTCGTCGAAATCAGTTCCCGGCCCAGCTAGCAACCTTCTGCCACCCGGAAAAAAAACTTGAATAAAATAAAAATGGATCTCCGGGATTTTTATCCCTGTTTGTCCCGATTCAGTTAGTTGGCAGCACCATCATGTGTCCCGGCAATGTCATATTTTACGCGAATTTATATCCTTCGCATTTGTATGGTTTGGGGTCTTAAATATTTTATGATTTGCAGAAATCCCTTAGTACACACACGGTCCAGCGCATGATTTGTTTATAGGGCTTGTTGTTTTCCGGCATTTTATCAGGTCCTACCTTCGGTGCCAGAGTGCCACAGTAATTTATAGAGCACCTCAGGCAGAAACCGAAAGGGCGGCAGTTAATTAAAAAAGAGAAAAGGGCGGGAGTATTTGCCTTCATGAAAAATAAGTTGCGTTTTAATGTAGATGAATATTTTGATGAATAGGCGGCGCTAGGTAATCATGGGAATGCAATAAAAAATTTAAGTCAGGGGAAGAAGTTATTTATCAAATTTATTAAAGGACTTATGTGGGTTTTGAGAGCAAGAGCAAACATATTTTCTATAGTTATTTTATTTTAACTGTAATTTGAAAGAGTAATATTTTAACCATAATTTATAAATTTATCATTGAAAAATGATCCAATGATAGCTAATCTACTGAAGCCGTCGAAAAAAGGATCCTCGCAGCATGAAGGACTTATTTGGAACAAAAACCCAAACGATTTCTATTAGTAAATAGTAATAGCTCGTGATTGAACGAAGGATTTTAGAAGCAAAACCCTGTGCTGTCTCTCAAAGGACTTATATAGAGTTTTCTGAGTTCACCTCCTCCATGAGATAGAAAATTTTCGATTGTGATTTTTGAGTCATGTATTTGTATTTATGGGTTTTCTTAATCTATGAAAGAATTAACAGAAGGACTTAGTTTAAGGAGATGACTGCAGATGAGTGTAGACAAAAGTATAACAATAAATGCCCAAAAAACAAAGTACTGTCGATGCCCAACAGATTAAGGAAAGATATAAAAATAAAGAGACTACCAACACACTATTCGTTTTCATTTAATTATTTTTTTTTATATTAACTGTGCTATTGGTTATTGTTTCGTTAAAATATTTTCGATAATCAAAGTAAAACTTTAATAGTAACTAAAATAACTTTTAATAATATTGATGCTTTTGGTAAAGATGCTAGTTATAGCTTTTGAAGATTTTTAATTTTAATTATAAATTTTACACAAACATTTTATGTTTAGGTTAATAGCATTTTATAAATACTTTTTAAATCTCACAATATTTTGCCCTAGACTACCAGGATTTAAATAGGGTATATGCAACATTTTAAGTACCAATCTGTGACTTAAGTGGACTCTATGGATAGCCACCACAATCTAACCTAACCTGATTACCAATAATTATCCCTTACACATACATTGGAATAATAAATTAAAATTTTTAATTTTAAAAATTAAAATATTTTACCATTTGAAGTTAATTATGTCAGAATTTATTCTAAATATTTTCTGACGTACATATATAGAAGAAAATCAATTTTTCTTAAACGTTCTCAATGTTAGAATTTTTATTGCTTATATTATCCATCATAATTTAATTTCTTACTCCATGCTATTCTATTAGAAGGAAAAAATAACTTTTATTCCGAAGACTACTACAAATTTTTCAAAAATTCTTACAGTCTATCATACAATCGTCGTTGAAACTATTTGCAATCGTTCAATTTAGGTACACGATCGATTTTTAAAGTTGTATTGTTCAAGATAAGTCCTAAGGTGTAAAAGTTTCTTGCACATCAAAGTAGCACGGCTAAGTTATCTACTATAGCTTAGTTGAGCGATTAATTGTGACGGTCCCATAATATTAAATCAGCCCTCAAAACTCTTCAACCAGGCACTACAAAGCATCTTAAAATCAACTGTTGCAGAACTGCATAGATGAATTCAGAGTTTTGATTATACTAACCTTAGAATGGTTATGGTTAGGTTTATGTAAAAGTAACAAGTGGTATATCTCTATGGCAAATTGCTTACAAAACTATAGCAGTAGAAGTTTTGTAACTACGAGTATAAACTTTTAAACCGATTTCGGCAAGCTGTTTACAGCAGATTTGACATGAATTTGAATGTCTTTCAGAAACTCCATCAAGTCGATAAGGTTCATGCGAGTAGCGCGAAAAGTTCATTAAAGTCAATGTAGTTTCGCATTGTTCTCAAAGTTTGTACAGTGCGGATAGTTTACGCTTAAAAGTAGATACGAACCGCATATGCCACCAGATACCCGGATTCCATTCTCATCCAGGGAGCAGTTCATTTGGTCGATCAAGGTCCCAGCATGACCAGAACCAGGAGGTGCAAGAATTCGTAGCATCGTTTCGCACTGCTTAAGTGGACTGGCTTAATGACGATCGGGCCCCAGCATGTGTCTATTAAATTATGTACAAAATTTCGGCTAGATAGAAACTGGCTTTTACAGACCTTACTACGTGATGTGTGCGGTCCATTCATTGATTGGAATTTGGGCTCATCGCAATTTCCCAGTAATTACCCCCAGGAGATAAATTTGCTGCTTTACGAGTTTCACATACCATGTCGAGTTGAGTTAAGTGTTTCTGAAAATTACTCCTCTCAGTTGCAGCAGTGCTTCCACCGACTGGGGCCCAGGATTTTGTCCCCGGCGTGTGACTGTGGCCGGGTCACTGGCCCAGACACAAGATTATGCATCAAATGTCATGCGATGTAATAGCATCGTTTTGTAAGTTGAATTAAGCAACTAGTAAACGTTGGTAGCTTTCAAGGAATTGGTGAATGCCAAGGGGCCGTATCCCCGGAATCCGGGCCAGGGGGCACCCCCGTTCGGCAATGAGCTCGATTGGGACTGCAGAAGTTATTCCTGCCCTCTAGAGTAATTTTATCCACGCAATTATCTGCAGAAAGTTTGATAATTTATTACAGCATTTCGAAAATTTATCGACTTTTCATGCTCGAGGGCTTCCCGACAATTTACGAGGTCAATAAGCACCCAAATACACAACACATTCCTGACCTCGACGAACCTCTCGGTGAAATGCATCTGAAGTGCAAAAAAGGAAAGGGTTTAGGAATGGGCGGTACTGCATGGGTGTAGCGCTGTACACTTGCCGGGATTTCGCCCTTTTGATCCACACCTCGAGCCCCCCCCTTGCCATGCTTGGTCATACTACTGCCAGCAGAGCGATGCGGTTGCTAAAATTGCCAATAAAATCCTTTCTGAAGAGCACATTGATTGCCCGATAAAGATCCCGAAGGACCGGCCTTGTGCATAAGAAGCTTTCCCAGTCATCGGGTGCTTTTTGCTCGCCCATTTCTTTTTTCACACTTGTGGGTGTTACGAAAGGTGAGCAGCTCATTAGGGTGCTTGCCCCTTGCTCCCCCCGGCGCTAGGCAGTCGAGTGAGTTTCAGATTTGTGTCGGAACTCGGGATAATGGGGAAGGGTTTTGCGCTCTTCGGGAGTTTACAAGTACATTGGTTTTTGTGAGTAACGAGTTCAGAGTATGAAATAGAAATTTCGGTTTTCCACAGGAATTGTTGTGGTAATTATGTCCAAAACTTATTTAAAATGGGGTTAATGGGTCAGCTTCTTAGTGCAGGGATGGTTGCATCCTGCTTATCGTTCAATAAATTGTTTAACGCCCTTGAAGCCGCCTACTGAACCTAGTAAAATTTACTTCTACAAATTGCACTTTCGGTTTGGGAAACTTATATGCTTTTGTATCTAGTCTGTTCGATTTACAATTAAAATTATTAAAAGTAAGTCTATTCTATATTTAACAAATATTTATAGTATTTGTAGTATCTAAACTATATATAAAATTTTTCTTTTTCTTATAATGTTTTGACTTTTCATAAAATGTAGGGTCTAAATTTACTGGTTCTATAAGAGATTTATGTCTGGAGCCTATTTAACTAAATTCAGCCTATTTAATTAAATTCAATTTAATTCTTATTAAATCACGAGAAGGTAAAAATGAGAACAAACAAAAATCGAACAAGTGCGAGTTGAATTCGTGTGGAGTGGTTTCCGTAATATGAATATTGAGAGATTTACCGTGCTATTTTAAAACCATAAATTTCAACTTAATCGATCCAGTAGATTCGGAGCAAATTGGCTGCGACAGACGGATAGACAGACAGACAGACATGAGTGATCCTATAAGGGTTCCAATTTTCATACGGAACCCTAAAAATATAATTTATATGAAAAAAAACCCAGTTCTTAAAACCTGATAAAAATACCTTTTATTTTTTTTTATATTTTTCTTGTGTCTCTTTTCTTAAAACATTTAAAAATACCCATTATTTTGGATCCTTTCCTAAGTGTATTTTATATTTTCGTAAGATCCTAATTTATTCGATAGAATATAAAATGATAGACTTCAAACCGACCTTACTTTCGCATTTTACACGCAAATAGCAAAATGATTTGTTTATCGACAATTCTCTGAGGATTTTTAGGTTGTCGAAAATGTTAGAAAGCCTAGGGAATATTTATTGAATCAGAAGCCCCAAGAGCAGTTTGTTATAAAAATTGTCTCTCCAATCGCTGATCAAACAAAAATAGGCATTCTTCGTGGCGTACAGCACCGTCCAAAGTAATTTATCTGCGAACAGGACTAATTCAGATTCTATTCAATAAATAGCCAGGGAAATCCCCAAAATTTAGCGCACAATATCCCAGCTTCCCGGCAGCCGTGACACTCCTTATCCCCAAAAATATATGGGATCTCGGGCGAGTGGCATACATTTGTTCCTCTCCCGGTCGTTTTTCTTAGCTTCAAGTTATTAATCATGCACTGCTGGAGCAACTACACGAGTATCCTTTTTCGTGAGCACAAACTCAGCATCTTCCCGTAAATTTATTTAAAAGGCACACGCAATCTCCCACAAAAGATCCATGGAATTACTCGCCTTCGGTGATAGCGGTGGAGGTGGTTTTCCGCCAGGCATATCCTTGTTGTCTTTTCATTTCAGTCACAACCGCCAATAAATCTCTGGCAAAATCGATTTTAGTTTCTAGCTTCTGGCTTGTTAAATTGAATGTGAAAAAAACACGATAAATCCTCTTTTTTTTTTGTTCTTGTTTTTTTTTTCTTTTTTGGCGTTGACATTATGCTGAAGTTCATTATTATTTTTGTACACCCCATCCGCTCCTTGTCCACCCTGAACAGACCTAGAAGACCAACACTACTCTCACCATCCCAAAATTTCACAGAATCCCAGAATTTTTGCGTTTCCATTTTCTTTTCTTTTGTCCTTACGGACTGAGATAAATTGGGATTTTTACTTTACATGCTGAAGGGAATTTGCCTCAGCTTAAGTTTTTATTCCTTTCTATTACCAAGCTTACATGGACAAAATTTAAAACGTGTCATCCTTGCCTGTGTTCTCTTTCAAGCTGAAATTTTTTTTCCCCAGTAAAATATTGTTCGTAAGAAATGCGCGTTGTTTTGAGAAATATTGCAAGCAGGATTTTAAGGTAATTTCTCAATTTAATGTAACACTTAAAAAAAAACCTACCTGAAAACTGATTTTACCATAAACATTCGTAATGAAATAATAACGAATTATTTAGAATAAATCCATTCATTTTTGGCTATAGACTCGATCTCCGCGATATTATGTATAATTCCGAAGTGGATAAATGCCACGATCAGTCTAGTATCATTTTAAGTATTTTATTTTGTATGGTTTGTAACTTTCTTATGTGACTACGTGCACGTAGAAATCATATCGGAACTTCGTAAAACATAAAAGCTTGGAATATTACTTTATATATAATCAATTTACTTTCGAGTTTAAGGCTTAACCGCCTGTTAATGAAAGAATACAAAGTTTTAATTAGACTGTTGGCTTTAAGTGTAACCACAGGTATATGATTTAGAAAAAGTGATCGTTTTGTCGAAGGAATTAGATATTTTGCGGAGTCATTTTAAGGAACTTTACAATGGTTCAATTTTAAATTATCTTGTGGTAAGAAACAAGGGTATCTTTTGCGCGTAAAATGTATTGCTTGTGTTTTATTTACATTAATTTAAAAATGTGAAACGCTTTACAATTTTACGTATCACCCTTGCGCAGGGGCTATGGTAATCTTCTCTGTATCGTTCTAATTTTAGTATATATTCTGCCGAAGTAAGAACAAAACATATAGATATAATTCAAGGTGGATTTTGATAACAAAAGATAACAAAAAAACATTGTTCGCAGCCAGATTCGGATTAAGCATCCAAAAATGCATAGAAAATTACTATTGTTTTGACTTTGTGTTTGCTGACTTTTACAAATTAAATTAATTAAATCTGAATAATTGTATTAGTTTTTTAAATATGCTACTGCTAAATTCAATAATAATTAGTTTTAGAAATATTATAAATAAGAAGATAACTCAATGAACGCGCTTTCGAAATTATAGCAAGCTTTAAGTAGTACTTTCAAATGTAGATTCGTAACTCAAATATAATTCATCTATGGTATTTTTGCAGAAATAGAACAAAACTACGTCAGATGATATATTTTAGTGTTAAGGCAATTCTTTTTGTCCCGTTGTATTACCACGTAGCGCAGGCGATCATTGTTATGCGTGGGACTCAAACCCACAGTCTCTGGGGTGCGCACTTACAACTGATGTACCAAAGGCGCCAATTTGATTTTTAACCGAATACATTTTTACTTACTCGTGCATGTCTTTAGCTTGTACCAATATCAGGCATATCTTTAAACAAAAAAGGTCAAAAACATTAATAAAAAAATATTTAAGAACCTTAAAATTACTTAAACCATGAAACACCCTATGGGCTTAACTTTGCTCTGGCCCTAATCACATAAGTCTTTGCTGGGGAATCAGTGAATTAAAAGATATTTGCTGAACGATAAGCCACTAATGTTCCCCGACGCCTTACAATGAACAAACACAAAAGGCTCAAAATTTCAGTAAATCCTCTCGTAAAACCCTTAAAGGAACAGTAAAACCCTGTGCGCCTGTACCCCCTTCATATTCCATGCAATAATTACTCATGTAAGTAAACTCCTCCGAATAAACAACGAGTAACAGCGCAGGAGGAATAATAATGAGATCGCGACTTGAAAAACCAACAGCACCAGCCAACAAGAAACAAATCTCGAAATATCGGTGGTGTTGACAGTCGCGTGCATTTGGATTATTACCTCATCTTTAGGAGGTCTCCTCACGCCCCCACTCACAGGCCCTACCATCGAGTTGATTAAAAGTGGTCTTGTATCCATCTAAAGAGCACACCATGTGGCCTCCTGTGAAATGATATGGTGCAGTTCAGCTGAAGAACCACTTCCAGAAGAGCTATTTGTTCCGACGAAGTAGACTCCTAAAAAAAGGGGTGAAATGATTAAATGTTATATCGCGCACCATTCAGCAAACATCTGTCATCAGTTTAATCAGGAGCGAGGGTGGGGCTACGACGGGCTTATATTTGTCTAGGAACCCGTTCGAGACTATTGTGCACGAAATGTCCCTTCCGACAGCCAGACAAACATACATACATACGGTACAATACGATGAAGGTGCTAAATGTATGTTTGATTGAAGTTGAACGTGACATGCTTCTCCGATGCACTGCTATTTTAGGTTTCTATTATCATGATCTAATGCACGGTGATGTACTTTGAAGTTTGTTGCATGCATGATTTATTTACTGTACGGCTGTTGAATGTCCCTTAACAGCGTCACCTCTGAGTCAATCAAACTTCACGCCATCTATAAATAATATGCATCAAATTTGCATTATTAACTACCTGAAACGGTCTCTAGGATTCGCCCTCAACCTCGTGTAATTACTGGGAGGAATTAAGATGGATATTAGATTTCCAATTTCCATATTTCAACATGCGACCTGGCCTTTTCCATGTTGCCTCGAACGAAACGCTGATGTACACATCACCCCTAATTAAGTACTATGCCGTCATGTGATGGACTTCAATAATTGACGGAGGCGTATTTAAATTACTCTTTTAATTAAAGCCCAATTAAGTCCCAGTCGGAAATTGTATTAAGAGCACTATCAAATATTAAATGTGTATTAACAAATGACCATCTTCTGATATTTTGAAATAATTTTACAACCAGTAATGGTTTTATATCGAAACCATAATTATTATAATTCATTTTATTATAAGAGTCAGGTTATATTGTTTAAACTATTTTATTTCTATCAAATAATTTGATAATCCTCTAAATATGATCGTTTTAAGGATAATGCGATTACTTCAATTGTAATCAATTTAAAATATTTACCCAACCCAACGAGGATTTTATGATTCTACAAATTTTATTGATTGTTATTCTGAGAAGACTCAACGTATTTGAAATATTTCCATCATAATTTCAAATGAATCGATTAATAAGTGTCTAAAAGCTTTAGAGGTGAATCTGCACAGTTGGAAGATAAAAATTTCGAAGTACGATTTAAGCCTTTTTTTAAACTCTGAATATTTCCCTTTCTTTCCCAAAATTCGTCTATGCTACAATGAAGCTAAATCTACTAAAAATTGAACTATTCCCAAAATAATCTCATATAAGTTTACGAGCAGCAAAAATCCTTTGAGTAATGAATTATAAAGAGTATTTTTTAGAGGTACCCTAATTTAAAATTAAATAAAACACGTAAAACCAATGTTAATGGCCATGATGTTGGCTTTTTTTAAAAACTATCAGAAACACCCTTTATTATTATATAATAGGAGTATATCGAATCGATTAAAATGAAAATTAAGAGTTTGAGAGATTTTAAGACCCAACCTTAATTTGAATTAGCATTACAGTCACCTATTACGCAAGGAAACAAAATTTATTTATTTTTTTAACGACAAATCAAATGATATATCATTTCTATAGACATTCTTTCCATAGATTATGAAGGTACTAAATTGGTTCCCATTAGCCAAAATTCAGTGTTTTGGACTATTTCCATTTTCGAATTCGTAATCAATGGGAAAAATCATATATAAATTGATACATTTACTAATAATTCGATGTTAATTGTAATAAATAAATTAATCTAAAAAGGAATAGTAATATTTACCAAACAATGTAAGAAGACATAAAGTATAGAACCAGTCGTTTTCTTCACCACTATGTTTTCTTACTTGCCAACAATTTCAGAAAAATAGCAAAGGTGTAAGAAATCAATTATGATGGCCTTTTCCCAACTGAAGGTGAAAGATGAAGAATGCTTCATCTAATTTTATTTATTAAATGTTCTGTAAAAGAAAGCAAGTGCTTTTCACAAAAGGAAAACTGTTTCACTAAAGGTGCCATGAAAGAATGTACTTAATAAATATTTGAAAATCAAGTACCGACTACATATTGTTTTGGATGGACGTGAACGTTTTCTCCCGGTACCGGTGCACAAAGTGTGCAGACTTAATACCACGGAAGTAAAAGTTTTCAGGACTTTCAGGACTTTCAGGACTTTCAGGACTACCCGGGCTGGCTGTTTTCAAAGTAACGAAATATCCGTGAATTAAAGCATCTAAAAGCTCCTGCTGGTACAAATTCATGCACTGATAATCCTGAACATACCCTGAGACGAATTATGTCTGTTGTTCCAGACTACGGCTGTTAACCCTTTTGAATTTATTCACAGCGCCCGATTTGAAAGGCAGCTGGTAGGTGGTGATGGCGGCGCTCCTCATTGTAGGTTCTCAAGTAGAACAACATTTGTGCCACTAGAACAATGTCAGATGCAATCTTTCAGAATTTGAGATTCTGTAGACCCCTATTTCTACTACGGTGAAGGCGGACGGTGACCGGAGAAAATGTTTGTTATTCTCGTTTTTCGCCAAGAAAAACGAATGGGAAATATGAAGGAGGAAAAGGAAGAAATGGAAATATGGGCGTCAAATTATCCTGCGTCGAAAATTGTATCTAGATAGTCCCTCAAGTATGGGCGGTTTCTAAAATTTGGAGTGTTTGCGTGACGCCAACAAATTACCCTCATATTTTTTACTCACAGCGAATAAGCACCGCGATAAACGCACAATTTCTCAAGAATCGCCGAGCATCCAACACCAGCTGAACACAAATTCGGAAATTAGACAAAAGAAGAAAAATTCTTCTAAGGAGTTTTTCTAAAATGTTCTTCCTTTAGCAATTCACTTTCTGAGAAACCATTCTATTATTTAATTTTCTCCATTCCTTGCTCACTTTTTGCATTCAAATTCATAATATCCGGCTGCGTATCCTTTTGAATATCTCATGCACCTGACACCCTACGGTGATATCAGATAAAGCATTGTTTACTTTACTTTTGCTTCAGGTGATTTCACAAAGAAAATATTCAAATGAATTTTACGAAAGTTTTCATATTCTATGAATAAATTTTTGGCATTGCAGTCAAGTTAAAACGAATGCAGTTCACAGAAATTTTTTCCTCTTTTAAAAATATAACCTCAGTGAGTTTCAAAAGCAAAATTTATGTATTTGAAGGTACAGAAAATTCATTTAGCTTAAAATAAAACCTATAAATGTTTTTGTTTTATAAACAAAAATAGTTTATTATATTTCCACTAAGAATTCATTTATTATTCATCATTATTAATTCATTTTCATTAAATAAAGCTATATTCCTTGTATGTTTAATTTTCTAAATATAGTTGTATGCAAGTATGTTTATTGCTATGCTTGTAATATAAAATAATATGCCTACAGAAAAGTGTTTTGAAAGATAATACATCTTTATAAAGCCCTTTTTGAGAGAGGTATCCTTAATCGAGCTAATTTCTCTCCTATTCAATCCAATAAAAGTAGATTTTCAATATTCTTAACTTTTTGCTCATACCCTCCCATTTACGTACCTTGACTTCAATAAACTACTTTCTTTGAGTAAAAACCAAACAAAGTTAATTCTTTATAGTGAGAGAGGAAAACTTTTGTGAATTTAACTGTGAGTCGAGCCTTCTGCAAAAGATTCCGACTTAAGCACACACATGTACTTAAAGCAAATTATAGTTGTGCTAACTCCCTTTACCACAAAGCTTACGTCTTTGTTTGAGATTTCCATTAAAAGGGACTTTTCCTTGGCTAGAAAAAAAACAGGAAAAACTTTCTCTCTGTCTTCTACAGAGAAGAACATCTATGCCATGAGAAAATTCAAAAGTTATTTCCAACTGAATTATTTATTATCGGACAGAAAAAGAGAGAGGTGGTATTTTGAGAAAATAATAAATGTGAACTCAAGCGAAAATAATTCTATCAAATTTTAAAAAGGAGAGTAAGCTAAAATTTTGTTTTCTGAGGTTTACCACTAAATTTTAATTAAAAAATTAAAATGAAATATTTCATGAATAAATAAACTGTACACTTTTATTGGATTCATTTAAATTTTCATTTGGGAACCGACCTCTATTTTTTCTTTACATTTGAAAAAATTGCATAAAGTGTAGCATTCAACCCAAGTGGGTGGAATCTGTGATAATTTTAGAATACTGCTGCGATACCAAAGATAACTTTATATATAAGTCGAAAAAACAATCAAAATATGACTTTAATATTATTCTGAATACAAGCACATGACGTATTTATTGCATAAAAATTTTGTACCCTTTTAGAATTATACTAAAACTTTTAACGCCAAAAAATAATGCAAATTGTGAAACCGATTTCGAAAACAAAAAAGAAAATAAGAGTTTGTCTAGGGTCAAAACCAGAGAAGGCTCTTTGACACTTTTGCCTTGATCCCTTGCTAAAAGCCCAATTATTTTATTTATGGAGGTATCCTTCGAAGTCGGATGGCATTTACCTGATGCTGATTTAAAGGGTACACTAAAAGGTAATCCTAAGGGTCTTCTTCGGAAGTTACCGTAAAATTTCTTTAAATTTTAAGTTAATATTAACCCCGGCAAATCGGTGCCGAAGGTACCTAAAATAAATACTAAAACATGTACCATCTGTACTGATAGACAACGAAAGGTACAATTCATAAAGCAAACCATTGCTCAATGTGGCCCCTCCATTAATAATTCAGCAGCTGTAATGAAGTGTTTCGAATGAAAGAGTCTTTTAAGTAAAGCACAAGAAAGCCACTCTGCACTTATTTAAATTCTACGCCGTTGAAGGGCTTACAAAATCGTCTAAATAACCTTTCTATGAATTATAGCCCGCGGCTGGGCTACAGGAGAAGAAACCCCTTGTCATTGCTTCGCCAGTGTCTCTTGAACTTGAAAAAATTAAATTTCCGACGAAATGTCTAATTTTAACAACTAGAGAGATGCTCAAGTTTTGCGCATATTTGTCGGTTCCCCACTTTGATGTATGTAGGTCCTGTTGACAAAGGAAAATACAAGTACAGGGAATTTTTAATAGTATCCTTCGGCAATGCACAAGGAGCTCTTTGACAGACATCTATCTCCGCAGTAATTAAGGATGTCGTGTGATTTTCATTTACAAATAATTGATAACTCACAGGAGTTGGGTGCCCTTAAATAAGGATATATTACCCTTGTTAAAACTATCACTCACAAACTAGAATTGGTCTTATTAATATACATATGCTAGTTACTTATACCTAGTAACATCTCGTGTTACTTAATATTTTATCATCATTTTTATCAATCTATGTATGCTGCATCATAGTTTTAATTTTCTACCATTAGAATTCGATTTTAAAAGCTTCATGTTAAAATGTAAATCACTAGTTAGTACAAATTGATTTTCAAATAATGGAAATTGTCAATTAACATCAATCTTAATCAAGGTCCCTAAATCAAAAAACATCGAATAATTGACAAAAGAATGATTAGAGACTTTCGTTTTAACTCAATGTAAATTTGTGTATTCCACTCTTTGATATTTTAGTTTTGGTATTGTAAAAATACATAGAAAATTATAATTTTGTAGATCTAAATAGAGATATTTTGTATATATAAATAAATTCGTAAAATTAAATTATAGCTTTCAATTGAAAATGTCGTAATGTTTAATTTAAAATATAAATTTTATAAGTTAGCATTTTGCATTGTAAAAAATCGAATCATTTTATTTACATTGATTTGTTTTAATTAAAAAAATCTGTCATTATTGGTTGTCGTTTCGAATAACTGACATCGGGAAGGAACCCGAAATAGGGCACATAAGCCATAATCCTAACAACACATTTCCAGCTCAATAGCATGTTTCGTTTTTCACATTCAAAAGAAATATAAAATATTTTTTTTTTTCTTTGCGACATGTTCTTTTATATCCCCCTCAGTAAAACTCGTTATGAATGCAAATTCACTTACATATCTTACGAAAACCGCTTTATTCAATTTTATGATGAATGAATGCTTCAACCGAAACGACCAGCAGATGAGACCGCTTTTCATCTACCTTTACCTTTACACCCGTCAAGTGGAGCAATAAACCGCGAACAACACAGTTTCATCTCGCTACAATACAATTTTTTTTTTTTTTTTTTTTTTTTCGCAAACCCTCCTCGGTATGTAAGGACAATGAAATGGAAAGCCCGATCAAGGGGAGCAAAATAAAAGGGAAGTGGCTTTGAGTAGCTCCAACAGGATGTATTTTTTTGTTTTACATTTTAAGAGTAAATTAAATGTTGATATTTTTGGTATTTTAATAAATTTTTTATAAGAAGCCGCAAAATTATGATGTAACATTTTCACTTATGGATGAGACAGAGGGGTAGAATTTTAGAATTAAATTTTGTGGAGCTAATCTAACTTTTAAACAAATGTAATTCAAATTCATTTTTTATTTGAGTGTCTTCCGCACTCGGGCTAGTTCAGCCTTCGTATGGAATCGATTCCTTTCCGCATTAGTTTCGTAATATACATAAAAGTCAATAATTAGTCTGAAATAAATGTTAAATTCAGGATTTGAAGTATTGCATGGATAAAAATCCCGTCAATTTAATGCATTATTAACTCAAGAAGCCTAATCTATTTTAGAACTGCACAAAGCCTTAACATACGTCTCAGAGGTACATATATTTATAAATTATAGCCAGTAGGCTAAAATATATCTACACATGTCCTAATTTTCAAAGGAAATTTAAGGTTGGGATATAAACTAATAATGCAACATAGTTTTATCGATGAAAATTACCATCATAGTTATTTAGTACAACAAGCCAACAAATTATGCTAAACAATCAACGATTGCGTGTGCGCCTCGCAGGAGTAGATAAAGCTTTTAGGGTTAATACAAATTCCAAATCCTTATTATAAGAAATCTGTTAATATGTTGCAGTTCAATTTAGAACTGTCTATTGATCTAGAATCTAGATATACCACAAAATCGTGACTGATAAATATTTCAGCATAGGTATGTATTATATCCCCGATCCGGGATAAGTATTGAATCGCTGAATTATCTATATACATAAAAAAATAAGGGTAAAACATTTTCAACTCCATTTTTTCTACATTTATCGACTGATCAGATCGATTGAAATGTACACGACTCGGGATTGAAAAGATCTGTACGACAAAACTCATAAAAGCGAAGGATTCATTCCCATTCGTAATAGTTAAAAAAAATGAGTCGTTTTTTACTAGTATAACTCTGTACTCGTACATATTCTCCATCGGGGATCCTGATTCCTTTTTCAATCGCTGCTATTGTCGTGAGGTTGCGTCAAAATAAAATTTCTAAAATTGGACAAAGTATAGAACAAAAACGTTGAAAACACTCCTGCAAATAGGAGATGAATGAAAATCTCGCTCGTTTCCAACGAGTGGCTACAGCTACAGAGCAAGTCCTAGAGATAATTAAAAAAGTTCACTCCTGTCCAAAAGGCCCTAATTCTGTGTTCTATGGTCTAGAGAAGCCTCCCGGTCCAACTGGGGCCGGTCCCGTCACTTTTTTTTTTAGGAATAGTGCGGTACGAGGGCTGGCAGCCAGTGCACCAGAACTCTCAAATTTTGCAATTTGGTAAATTGCATTTTTGCGGCGAGGTTTTTGTCACCTAGTAGTAAATATGATGTTATATGGGTCGCAAGTGGGACCACAAGGATCCCCAGCCTAAACCCTTTCACCCATCCATCCCAGCAGCCTCTTCCACCCCTGCAAAAGCAGTCCCCAGCTAGTTTAAGAAAATAATGGGATTAAGCGACCCACTTTCGACAGCGTGATTAATTTTTTACGAAGTCACCGCACGTAACGAGATGAAATTCTAACCCAGTTGGCGGCACTCTCGTGGACCGGACCCGGACGGCGTCGCGGCGCCGGAGGTGAACAGAATTTAGTTGCCGTAAAAATGGAAAAATAAAACTCTTTCGTATTTTGCAAATTTAATTCGGACACAATATTTCCCTCTGATTGCAATTATAATGGGGAACCTGTTTCAATTTCACAGCAAATAAAATAATGCATTGCGGTGGTGGCGGAAACAAAAATAATTGTGTCGGAGTTGCGGATGGGTGCCGACTTTGCCACTTAAAGGGGATATGCCCGTAGAGAGGACGTCACGACGACCCCGCCGGGCAGAGGTCACTTTATGTCACAAAAGTGGTCACTTAAATGACCTTTAATGCGCCCAGTCAAATGAATTGCCCCCGTGCGATAGAGGCTATTTGTAAAAATTAATGCGTGGTCTAACCGGCCCTCCGGACAGTTTTATTCGCTGGACGCGCTCTTGTGTATTTAATATCTGTTTAATTCCATCATTATTTTCCTTTCAACACTTTAATTATTCACAATGTAATTGCAGGATTTTATTTGCGGTCACAAGTTTTCTCTTGTTTTTGTTTGCTTTTACGTATTTTGTTTTTTAATTTTATTTGAACAAAAATCAGAAAATAAAGGCAAAATTAATTTATATTTGTTAAATCTTATTGTTAACCGTACTTTTGGTAATCTGACTTTTGTCCTATAGTTTTTATTATTTCTACTTATTATTTTGTTAGTGCTTTATATGCAACATACAAAACAAAAGAGGTTTAAAATGAAATTAAATTATATAAATTTTAATGGCTTACGCTCCAATAAAATGAGATATGTAGGGTCATAGATATAAACAAATGTCCAACTATTTAATATAAAATTTTATTATTTCAATAATAACTCTAGTTATCTTTATTGCTTGTAAAGTTAAAACTAATAAACTCTGAGTTAAGTTTATAGATAGTCATATAACGTAACTAATAAAAATATATCTATCTATAAAATTTTAATTAGAATTGAATTTGAATTAGGTACAAAATTTTATAATACGAAAATAAATAAATATGATTAGTAAACTTAGTAAATCGCTTCAGCTAAGCCGCATAGCACCAAAAGCATGGCATAGAATGAATTTCTAATATATCCAGTATATGAGAATTCTTTAGGTCCGCCAGTCGATGCTTTATGGTAATGGGGCCCGCCTGTGTTCCCGGCATACAAATATGAAATTTAACATTAAATCTTCATAAATTTCTCTTAACGATGTTTTGATACATAAACAGGAGGTGGGCTGATGGCATCCGAACCTTAATCTCCATGAGCCGCAGAGGTACCGGCTTGTGTCTTCTGAACGTGCTCTTTTAAATTTTGCAAAAATTTTAAGCAGCGAAACCTCTCACATGTGAAAGGTGGAGGCTCTGCTGGTTCGCTTCTCGAGGGAGACACTGGCTTTTGTGATTTATGCAGCGATATAAATGTCCTTGGCAAGCTAATGAAATTGGGAGGACTCCTTATCATTCAAATGTCGCCCAGTTGGCAAAGTCAACAAGAATTTCCCCCCGGTTTCTAGTTCCCTTGTCATCAAAAATGAAAATTTTACAGCCACCTCACACCGCTAGTGAAAGGCGAGAGCTAATTTCTAGAAGATTTATTAAAAGAGGATTCTTCCTCACCCTCAGCGGAGATAACGTTTTGCGGTTTAAGAAAGATTGACTGGATATTTTCATGGACCGTCGACAACTTGCCACGCCATTAGCTCGAGCCTTTCTTGTTTACTACTTCTGGCCCCGTCCCGCCAGTACTAGCGAAAGGGGTGAATGATTAAACGTTTACAACTCGCGCCCCATTCGGTAAACATCTGTCGTAACTTTAATCAAATCCTCGAGAAAAGGGTCGTTTTAAAGCATTTTCAGCTAAGGATAGAGCGCGAATGGGTCTGTCGTCGAATTGTAAACATGATGACCTCTTCGTGGTGCTGCAAAATCAACACTCACAAAAATTTACATGAAATAAATTTAACAAACAGTCGAGGGTGTGGCTAAAGCGGCAATAATTGGTCAGAAAATGCATGAGCTCTCTCAGTTGATTAGCAACTGGCTAATTTCGGTTTCTTGCTGTAACTGGGCCCTCCCTATCTCTTCTTTAATCTTTTAGTTAAAAGAATACCTAATAAATAAAATATAAATAAAGGGGGTAACATTTAAAGGCCTAAAGAATGTAAATTCATTTTAATTCAATAATATTGCGCAAATACTGACTTCCACGTAAGCCGTGAGCCTAGTAATGAATAGAATAGGTCTAGATCTTGCAATGCTATATCTGAGTTAGTAAGACCAAGACCAAAACTTGCCTTACAAGACCGAAAAGGTCAAGACTCGATTTTTAACACCAATACCAAAAACGAGGACTGCTAGAGTCTTGAAAACGAGACCAAGACTTGATAGACGAGCTCAAGACAAACACCAAGACCAATACCTAATCTATTAATGCAGGACTAAGAGCGAGTGTGCAAAATTTAAAAACAAAACCAAGTTTTCATAGTCTTGGTCTTGTTTAACTTATAATTAACCGTGAGATAAATCAGCCACAGTGCTATGGATATAGTCTTTGGAAGAGCTCACTGACTTGATTGTAACATAATTGTAACTGATCATATTTTGTTGTCATTAAAATAATTTTAAACGTAGATATTAATAAGCTCAAAATATTCCCGAGAAATAAGAATAGATCAAATCATATATGAGATGAGATTCAAAACATTATACAATGTCTTTGGAAGCAGGGTGCAAAGCCTTAAGAGTGTGATAGCTGACACCATTTAGAACCTTTTGAAAATATTCCTCAATTTGGTTGATATACTCTAATTCCAAAAATCGGCGAGATATCAGCTTGAGTTATACCTTAGAAGAAAGGCTAATAACAGACCATATTTTTAAAAAGACTTCAATTGAGACTATTTTTTGTTTTATAAATTTTTAAAGTTTCCTACAACTTCAAAAGTGTCTAATATTTTTTTTCAACAGCACAGATGCTTGGAACTTGATGCAATTAACATTTACAATCCGGCTTAAAAAAACGTTTGTAACGTTTCCCATCTCAAATCGACTCAAAATTTTAAACACATAGTCTTAAGATATTGAGCTTTAAGAAAATTAAAAAAAAAAGGCCGAGCAATACTGTTTTTAATAGTAAATAATTAAATGAGCCGACTTACTATTTAGTAGCTATCAGAGAAGTTGAAGGGTAATGAAACCGTACAGTGCAGAGAGAGCTTCTATAAATCATTTAAACAATTTCATTCTTATTCCCTTTTAGGAAATTCTTTATTATACTTTAGAACCTCAATTGATTTTAATTATCAGAACAATTTCTAACTTTAATACGGATAAGTAAATACTACTTTTAAGGTAAGTCAAATCTTGACTGTTCCAAATTCGGGGCTATGGAATAAAATTTAGGGGTTTTGTTGAAATTGAAGAATCCTTGCAATAATCAAGCCCCAGAGAATGAATGAATTTGAGATTTTACCTTGTTCACTTAGCCCTCGCATAGCATTCCCCTTTAAGGATAATTACAAGTCGGGTTTCCGCTCTTCAGGCGCATTCATTAATCCATATTTAGCCAAATGTTTGACCCACTTGAGCGGAGCACTCGCCTCAGTAAGGAGTTTTTAACAGCCCTTCAGAATTAATCAACGTCACTGTTTGAATGAAGGAGAAGATATTGCTAACAAAACGCTGAGGACAAATTAATTATCATTGCTCTCGAAGCCCCCTCCGGTATAGGTTAGAATTTCGGGTCACCAGCCCACGCCTTCTTCGGTAATTGATTTCTTCTTAAAAATCTCCTGTCAGTCGCAAAACATACACTGCCGAACTTCGATCACAAGATCTGTAATCAATAGGTTCATCGCATCCCCTGGCCCCCCTGCCGTTACCTTATAAAAAAATTTTCTGTAACTCTGAACTAATGGCTTTAAAATCTCGCCATTAAGCACAGCCGGAAATTTATGGAGCCCGTGTCTCGGTGGCGTAGCATGGGGGGTCGATACTATACCCGTCCAGGTCATGATTGATTGATTCATTTTCCCTTTCGATTTTGGAATTTGCAGAAATTTAGTCTAGGACCATAGAGTCATTTTGTGGCTGCGAATAGTTGACAAGGCAATCGAAGTGATTTTCTGTGTCATCTAATGAGAGCTATTGATTTTCGCTTGGTTGCCTCCTCTGGATGCTCCAGCCAGCAAAATCTGGAATCAGGAATTCCAGACTGACGGGATTTCCCGGATGTCATCACCACATTATGAGCGCCCTCCGGTGCACAGACTCATAACGCATGATTTCAGCCATCTAACACACTCGGCAGTTCACATGTGCACTCATGTAATTTGGTGGCAAGCATGCCTTAATAGCTCAATTCAATTGCCTTTTAGGTTTCTGACATGTATCACCTGCACTCGCCTCGTAGCGTACATTGTTTTACTAAATTTATGCTTTACAGAGCATTTGGTAAATATAAGATATACAAATTAATTCATAAATTTAATTAGACCATAATAATAAATACATCTATTAATTTTCCAACGTTCCCAACATAGCTGTAACAAGGGTACACTTAGTCTCAAGGCGCGAAATTTTCTACTTCTTTAACATCGCAAAAATTAAAAAATCATCATCTAAATTTAAACTGAAACTTGAATTTCAGTAATTTTGAATAGGAAGGATAGTCCATAAAATAAATTCCTATGAATATTTTCTTTTATTGTTAAGATAAAAAATTTGTATTTAACTCTTAAGTGAAGTACACAAACGAGATTAAGACCATCATACATAAGCCTGGATATGAAACCCCGTTTCTTTCATTCCCATATTTTGAAATTACAATCCGGAAGTTTCTAATCTTAAAGCTTTACAGCAAATTGGAAGGTCGCAAGTTCGATTCCTGCCTGTGCCCAGGCAAGGCGGTTTTCGATTGTAAATGATTACAGCTTATGAATTTGGCCACTCTATTCCGTTTCAATGATCCCAATTCTTTCAACTGCAAACCTAACAAATTCACATAATTTTCGTCAGAAAGAAATTTGGGACGAGCAGGTGAACTTTCCACTCCTCGTGCGAAAATACTTAAAGAAAAAAAAAACTGTGTCCCACTTTCTTTCGCCTGCTATTTCTGTTGTAACGACATTTTGTACGATAGAATTCCCTTCCTGCGCGCCCCGTTGGCGTGTCTTATGCGCCTCAAAACTCTAACCTAGCTGAGCGTGTGCCTTTCAAGAACAATGAAAACGGCATCAATCATGCGAAGATGCTTCCCAAGAATTTCGAAAGCTGTTCGCCTTATTTCCGTATCCCCTGGGAATTTTGCGTTTCTGCAGCTTGTGCAGGCCAAGATTCCTCATCCCAACGGATGCCCTCCCGACCGCATTCCATATAATGAAAATCTACTGATGCGGGAAATTTTCCATTTGTGTTGTTTTCCTAGATCTTCACAATTACAATTTCGAAGAGGTTGCCTTTCTGTGCCAGAAGATTTAGAGGTCAAAGTAAAAAATATTATTTTAGTTTCATTTTACCCTAGATACTGTCTTTTCTTAAATTTTAGAATATTTGACCCTCAAGACACCTACGATATTAAATGAAAAATAATCACTCAAATAATAATAACAAAAGCCCAGTCGTATTTTTGCAAATCGCTTTTTCTACAGATTAAAAATTTGTAACGAAATATGATCAAATATATGTATATATTTTTTGAAGATAGGGCCATAACCTTATGTAATAATTTTGTCAATGTTTCATAATCTTCAGCAAATATCTTATAAAAATACTGCTTTAATTATAGAAAATACATCCAGGGAGTAATGTTTCAATTAAAAATCGCTATTCACTATAGCGTTGTGATTTTAAATGATAATAAAATCCAAATAAAGAAATTTCGCAGAATCCCCCGTAAGATTGACTTCCAAAATGATTAGTTTAGTCGTAAAAATTATATTGAAATTTAATGTTTATCAATTTTATTTTGAATTATTATTTTTACGACATAAATTTACTCTATATGTGAATTAATCAACTCCTTAAAATTGAGCTATTTATTTATATAGGAAATAATGTAACAAAAAAAAAACACCCTTTCTAATTAAATACCTCAAATTTGCCTAACCTTAAAGGGGCAAAATAACCCGAAAGGACCGATAGTAATAAATTTAGGGGAAATTAAATATTCATTAGAAAATGATGCGTGAAAATATCATATTTTTTCCCGCCGAAAATAATATGTCTGGACCTGTAGTAATCCACTCATTTTATACCCAAAACGCCACCCCTTATAATGCCCAAATATTTTTTATGGTTGCTATAAACCAAAATGTTAAGATAATGAAAAAAGCTGAGATATGGCAAGGGAAATCATAAATTATCCCATGTCGATTTGCATTTCTGCGGAGCAAGGGATTCTCAACTTGAGGAGGCACTTCCCCGATTTTATACTGCGCAAGCAATGGCAGGATCCAATGGAGCCGATGGCCACTTATTAGTTTACGGAAAAAAAATGTTTTGATACATAATCACTATGCTGGTTGATTTTTACTGCCTGCCGATGAATGTATTATGTATTGTGACCATTTTATGCCAGTTGATGGCAGTTATCTGCCGGGAGGAGGACCGCTTATCCAGAAAACATGAAACGCAGCAAAAATATAGATCATAAAATGTTCGTAAAACCTGCAACCAGACAACCAACGGCGGAGACGGCTACGGCGGTGTCACGAGTTGCCTTTTAAATCGAGCAGAAATTTCGATTGCGACATTTTCAAGTCATTAAATGCATGCACTCGCCAATATTTTAGTTGCTTTTTGCTTAATCCTGGCGCTTTATTTTGAAAATTAAGCGACACTAAAGGGATTTCAACTGGAACCCTTCGGGGCAAAAGCAAAATAAAAAAAATAAAAAAAAAACTATAGCATATATGCTACCACATAAAATCCCAAGCCCGTATACTGCGTCAGCCAAAAGGTTGTAGTGGTCGGAATTCGGCCGAGACACAGAGGAAATGCCACACAAAGGCCCATAAATTCCAAGTATCCCCTCACACGTCTTCTTTTTGTGGCTGGCAAAAGTCCAAGGAGCTCCTCCCGAACTAGCATATTTTGGAGGAGCTCTAAATTGAAATGTAATCTTCATCTGTTAACACCTAACATTCAATCCATTGCTCTATGTATTCTGCTGGCTCATAGTTAGTGCGCAGGTTGAATTCTTGGTAGTAGGGAAGGAATTCTCCTTTTATCCTCATCGCATCCGGCTGTCCTGTCTGAAATGTTAAAATAACGCTCAAGTTCTCACTTCTAGAAATGAAAAAAAGTGTCGCTCCTTTGGAACTTCCTTAATGTAACGAAAACATGATTGGAGGTTTTCCCAGGGGACAGAAGCGCTTTGAGTTCAAATCCTGAGCCAAAACTAACATTTATTCACTGCTATAAATTTTTCTTTAAAATTGCAGCTTTCTCGAATATTTCTCAACATATAGATGATGGTAGTAGTACTCATGTTTAAGTAACTAGGTATATCCTTAAATGCAGCTAACATTTTTCATGAATAAAATACTGATTTAGAAGATTCAGGGGAGAAGTAGAGACACTCTCATTTAAAGATATTGTGCAAATTATATTCGAAAACTTTATATAAGTACTTCTGTTTGTTACACGTAGATTTAATTTAAGTTGAGTTTATGGCTATCTTTTAAGGTATAAAAAATCTAATGTAATTTTTTTCATTCACAAATAGAAGTAATGCAAACGTTATATTTCATTATGATACTACTCGTAGATTTGAGTACCCATAGGAACGTTGAAAAAGAATAAATTATTCATTTGTAGAATTTAATAAATAAAATTATTTTGAATAAAAAAAATCCAAAATATTTAAGAAATAACTAAAATTATATTACATGAAAATATTGTTCAATACATCCCGGTCGAAATTTTTATATGTTTTCATCTCAATGAAGCAATGAATGCAAAATATTCTATATATCTATCTAATTTTACGAAGTATACTATAATTTATTTAGTCACTGTACTATAATTCCATTAATTATTATATAGCGATGTTATAGAAGGCTCGTTTAGAAAATGTTCTTTTATCTTATGACAAAAACTCCAACTCCACATTCCGAAGATTACCCCACAATGATCTTATTCTCAAAAATTACAATTACAATTTTATATATAATTTTTATTATTTTTAAAAAGCTTTCAGTGGTCTTATAAACAAAATCAATTAAATATTATCACTGTAAGGACAATAGTGAAAAGTGGCGATCTATAGGTTTTAAATGGAACTACTATAAAATTTCGACCTGAGTATAGCAGCATACGCTCTTAGATTATGTCTTGGTGTAAAACACCTCCAATATACGTTGATACGATAACTTCCTTTAAACGATTTGAAACCAAAAAGGCAGGGTCGACTGTTTAAAACAGATAAAAAATAATAGTTTTAGGAATAGTTATTTCCCCGCCTTATTTTAAGTTACTTAAAAAGATTTGCTATACAAAAATCTGAATTTGTCTTTAAAAGATAACGAAATCCAAGAATGTACATGTGCATTTGTTTTCACGTCTTGCATTGCTTTTTTAAGAAGGTCTTATGGTTTAAAACATTAATAAGAATAAAAATCTTATATTATTATATTATTATTTCATTTAACCAGTAAATATCTCCTTCATTTAGTTGATTTCTAGTGTTTATCGGCCCTTCATATCCAGTTAAGATCAAGCAGTAAGTAGCCTATAAAAATTTCTTACGTCAACAAATGTTATGCAAAAATTTTACATTCAATATGTTTCCGATATGCCTTCACGCGATTGGGTAAATATAAAACGAAAAACATTTTGCATAGTAAGTTCTTTGTATGGGGAAACTTTAAGGAATATGAATTTATAAAAAATGTGGTAATTTAGAGGAATTTAGAGGAATTTTTGGAACAAAATAAACGAGAAATGGAAACGAGGGATAGCTTCTTTCGTTTATTACGGTGCCCCTACCCCAAGGTGATACATCACGGCGGCCAAAGGAATAACTTGTTCTTGTCAGTAAAAGGCGAACGGCCCCACGTAAAATATTGTCCCAAAAGTCTCAAGATACATTTACGAATCCCCCGGTAGCATCTATTTGCCAAGGATTGATATCCTTTCGGTTTTTGGTTCCTTTTGGCTCCCCGATGCTCTCTGACTAGCCGCATAGATAATCTGCGTGTGTTCAGACAGCGGCCCTGATCCTCAAGGCAAATTTTAAAGATTTATGGTATAAGCGTAAACGTGTACTTTACAGAGGATTCGACCCAATTTATCACTCGCCTAGCGATCCGCTTTATTTTCTTAACGGTGGCGATGCCTCGGTTATGTCCCCATCCCTTCCTTGGGTTGCGTAAGAAAATCGCTTCTCTAGATAAATTTTAACCACTACAACGCACGGGATGGTTTAGAAGTAACGCGTATATAATCTCTGCAATCGAACAGGTTTTCTAGAACATTTGAATACAAGGTCCCCGGGGATATCATTTAACTGTGGGTTGCTACACCAAATAATCCCACTGTTCTTTCCAAGATCTATTGATTTCGGAAGTAATATAATTTTGATATATGTCTGTTTGCAATCGGCAGACCCACAGTACTACGAAAAGGCGGACTCTTGAAAATTATTAATTGGCAAGACCCTTCACTTGAATTTGTGCAGGCGCCACAACTCCAGTACCACTTCAGTGTTAGAATGAAAATCCTCAAAAATCTCAAATATATAGACGACTTAACCATAATTAAAGGGACTTTCCTACTTCTCAGCTCTGAACTTCTTTTTCGGACGTAATTTGCAACCTTTCGGCACTCGAGGAAACTTTCTAAAGTTTTAGAGTGATTTGACGATTATCCAGCAAGAGTCCAGGAAAAACGACTACAACTTCACCAATCTGTACGGGCGACATAGTCTGCAAAATACATGAGGATATTTTAGCAAAAATTTAAAACTTTTAAATGAAAGAAATTAAGCGATCCCCTTAAGTTATTGCAGTACTGTTTGACCTCCTTTCCTCGATATCTCAGAAGACGGTAAGGACACAAAGTTTTATGAGGGCCTCTCAAGAGTGCTGCCTGCTGTAAAATGTAAGGATGTTGCAATGCTTTAAATTTTTCGTATTGCCTCGACTCGAGTGGGACAAATTTGATTTTGTAAGAATATTAAAGCTATTTGTCACGTTTTGGGACTTTTGGTGCTTGGACAACTTTTAGAGCACCCTCACCGGGCTAGCACTATTGATTACAAATTATCCTATGAGCGTGTATTAGGGGATATACCATATAATTTTGGCCGTTTCCATACATATTTACAGAACGATACAGGATGGCTTTATATTGCTTCAGAAGGATATTGAGGGATAAAATGTTGGATAGTAGAAAGGGTTGATGATGATAAAAGTTATTGAAAATTATACCCATATCATCCCAAATTTTCATAAATGGAAGTTTTTTGTTCAGTTTTTTGATAGATCCATAATAACATATCATAACATTTGTTGAATTGTTCTTTTGCATTATGTTTGTAGATATTACTTTTCGAGGAGTTATATTTTAATGACACAAAATAAAAATTTCAGTATTATTGTACATTATTTATTCCTTTGCTAAAATGGAAAAAATTTCTTCAAATTTTAAACTTACACTCTAAACAGAAGGAGGCTTTATTATTTAAAAACATTTGAGCTCATCATACAGTCAATAAGAGTTCCATTTTAATGCCACACTTGTTTGATTTTTGCTTATAAACAACAAGAAACATCTATATGAATTTCAATAGAATTGATTTTTGGTAGATTAGATGTAGAAACTTCAACAGAATTAATTTAAAATTTCATCTGTGGTATACATTTAAACATGTTTTATTAAAATGTTGGTATTTACCTTAAAAGAGCCATCTAATGCATTAATCGAAGTAAACATCAACAGATGAATTTTAAATTTATTATTTAGATTGCACGCAACACACTAAAAAATAGTTTATCGCTCTCTTAAAACATTACAGAACCGACACTTTATGAAATTGTTATTACTTAAACACAGAACTTTTATATTTTACTTTGAAATATTTGGGTCCTAGATTTAGCAGAAATCCTAATCTACATATGTGCCTAATTATTGTTTTCTTTTAAGGCGTAGAATTATTTTACATATTAGAAGACCGGAAAGTAATGCAGCTATTCTATATTAAATTCGAACAGCTTACTTTACTAATCTGCTGTAAATGTCCTTGGACCAAGGTTGTTTGATAGTCCCTCAATTGTCTGAAATGGATTCGCTTCTACTTCCGCCTTTAACATGTCATTGCCTAGAGTTGTTGGTCTTCCTGATTGGTATGAGTCGAAAAGATAGAAATTACCTTAATTATTTAAACTTAGAAAACAACATTTGGCATTTACGAACGTCTAATACGGTGGAATAAACATCGCAAATGTTTTTGGTAGCAACCGTTGCATTACTACTCTTGTGAAACTCAACAAATATACAAAGCAGGATATGTACCTCTTCTGGTATTTAGATGGCCAGATTTAATTATTTACGAGTTAACAAGTCACTCTAACCACGACTTAATAGTACACAATGAACTGATATATGATAAACGAATATCGACATTTGCAGAAACGAGATTACATTCCGGTTCACCTAATATTTGCAGGTTTTAACACTAATTGCGAGACAACAAATATTAGTTTTTTAAAAATGCAAAGAACGGTCCTAATTATACATGTAACTTACAACATTAACGTAAGACCTAGCTATGAAGATAATGTATATATTACAAATCAAATAAATTGTCCTAAAGTACATCATTATATTTTCGAAAAATTGTATCCTCGACAACCAGTAATTTTATTTAAATCCATCTTAAAGAAACCTTTAAATTATTTCACTAAAAGCAAATTGATTGCTATTCCGATCCTGAAAGTACCAACGGAATTAGATCTAATTTCTTAAGTACTCAAATTCCTTTTTAACTTCAACATTTTTCTCCTCGACAACGAAAGGAGCATCTGCAACGTTTTAATTAAGTAGATCATTCTTTTAAGGAAAATATCAAAATGCGTTTCATCTGGCGGAGGAGAGGTTCTGAAGAAAATAAGTCGTCATATCGCGCAGACAGCTAGGGGGGACATGCAGCAGGATAACTTTTTAATGCAGCTGTAATGAGGTCTGATGATTTTTGGTGAAATATTTTGTCGCAATGCTTCTTTGTACATGTCTTCGCAATTATGAAGAATTGTTTGGAACTTTTAATGAGAACCTCTTCTTCCAGCTCGACTGTTCCCATATATACCCTAAAAAAAAACCCCTACAACTTTCAGAGACTGCATCTCAATTTCCACTCAGTCTTAGTTTTGTGAAAATGTCACTCCTACAGAAAAGCGTTTTAATGAAAATGCTCATTGTCTTCAAAATGACATGATGATGTGCTCTGCGATGCACGTCTTAAAATGTTAAGCTGTTGTTCTCTAAAAAGAATTACAATTCTCGTCTGAAGTATACTTAATGGACTAAAATTAGGGGAGTTAATCTGTCTTAATTTTTTTTAAATTGTTAAATTTACAACCTTTTTATATTCAGAAAATATAAAATATAAAACATTTCTTAAGTTTTCATAATAAAATCAATCCTACTGCAAAATGTTTATAAAATCTTATGTGGTAGTATCCTTAAGAACACGCCTTAATTTCTATATATATTTCCCATTTTAATAGAGTCTCTCACATATGTTTTATAAATATCCAGACGTTTAAAGCGAAAATCATCACGTTCAATTAACGTTTTTATAACCATATTTAAGCATTTAAGTGGGCAAGATGTGAGACATATTTAAACAGGCATTTCAAATCGAAGAAATATTTTCATATTAATTTTACAAACCACATATTTTTGTCGTACTTTGATGTAAATAATCCCGCATATTTCGTTCTAATGGCCTATTACTCGATATTTAGCTATTTTCCAAAAAAAAAAAATATCTCATAACATAATGAAAAATTATTTTTGGATGAGTTTTTCAAATAGCACAATTTTAATGATCCCCAAAATGGGTTTCCTACAACAAAAATTAAACTATATATCTACATGCAAAACTCCAAATTGGAATTACACTTGATGGTATATTTGCCAGAAAATTACAACTAGAAATGGAACCCAAACTAGGGCTAGGGTCAACTCATAATTAGATTGTGTTTAGGTATGTGGGTGGGTTAAATGATTTATGAGGATTTGTGATATCTATTGGAAGGGGATTAAATGGCATTAGAATAGCAGAGAACCGCATTAATTGCAATATCCGATCATACCAATCTGATACAGGAATTGCTGTGGTCGCCGAATGCACGCAGATTATGCACACTTTGGGTATGCGTAATTATTATTTCATCAGCCCGGTACGACCGACCATTCTGATGCAAATTTCTAGCCATTCTCAATATAATTTAAACCATAAAGGATATGTAGATTCTTTTGACAACACTTTAAATATATTCAAGTAATTAAATTTCAAAATATTCGGAAGAGATTAGGTTAGGTTGTTCTAAAAGCCTGTTGTAGTAATCTGTAATATTTATAAAAAGTAATTTTATTATAAAAATTGAATATTACCGAACAAATTCGACATAGAATTACAAATTATAGTATGAAAATATCCTTTGAAAGGCCATATCTTTTTATTGCATTGATCTAGAATTATTTGTGAAGCTTTGGTTAAAAATCACAGAATAGTACAAAAATTCTTGTAATGTAATTTCTATCGATTACACACCGAATTAGAGGATCTTTCAGTAAGATCATATTACATTTTTTAACTACCACAAATTGGGTATACGGTACCCTTTATAATCTTTACCTAATATTTATTATAAGTTTATTAATAAGTATGTTGTAAATATAGAACCAAGAAGCAAAATAGATTGGTTTTGATTCAGAGGAGTATAAATGCACAATGGGTAAAATACTTATACCTTTGCAGACGACGTCAATTACCTTTCCGCTGCATACTGCAGCAATGAAACATCGAAAATTCTGTAAACTTGTCGCTGGGGCAAAATTCCTGGTCTATGTCAAATGAATTACCTTAAGTGGGTGATTTCACCTTCCTTTTCGTTCTATACGACATAGCGACAACAAGCTCCGCACCAAAAATCCTGCAGACGTATAAATATTGTAGGAGTCGTCATGTAATAATATCGCTAGCCTTCCCCCATCCGGGAGTTCTGTTCGCCCCCGCGACTACGGCCGGGATTCCGGGTCTATTCGGAGGGCTAGGACCAAGACTCTTTCTATGTCTTCAATTTTTTTTTGTTTTTTTTCGTAGAAAGCCCGGAAATCCACTCAGACGTTTTTTGTACATTCGCGGCAGGAGCGACCGAGTGGATTCAAGGAGCGGATAAAAGAACATGAATGACTGAGTGAAGTGTGTCTGAAATGAGCTGATTTTCTCTGTTTTCTGAAAAGATCTGAAGGTGCACGAAACTGGCGGGGGCGGCGACACAATGAGGCGACAACAATAGCAAAATATCTAATTGTCTCCGGAGTGAAGACAAAAGCTAAATAGACGCGTTTAGGAGATTTCCTATAAAGCTTCCAAGCTCTTAACTTGGGGTCCTTGGCAGGTATTTCGGTTTTTTTTTGGTCCTACAAGAGGTTTTCCCAAACTCTTGGCAATGGTTCGGGTTCATTTTGAAAGCAACGTTTTTTGGTAGAATTTGTGTATGTTTTTAAATTTAGAAATGCCTAAAATTTCTGTTTTAATTCTTTCTTATTATTTTCAACTAGAACTGAATGATCAACATCATTTAAATCATTTTGATTCTCTCATTTAAGATCAAGTTTTAGAATAAAAACTTTATAAACTCAAACAAATGCCTGATTCTTTAAAATTTTATCTACTTGGTATCTTGCATTATCGGATGGATATAAATAGATCCAACTCCAACTCTTTCAAAGGAATTACAAATTTAAGTCCCTGTACTGAAAAGATGATTTACCAAATTGCCACAACTTAAGTTCATTTTTAAGGGGATATTTTCATATTTTTAATATGCTGCGGAAAACGGGTGACTGCTTTAAGCAAATTTGATTATACATATTTAGAACTGTGTGACAGACAGCGTGCATGTGATTAAAATCCCGCTCCGCACGCTTTCCACATAATACCCCACCCGTGAAAGGAATTATCCAAGTTACAAAATTCTGCCAGAAACAGAGGAACGAGCATTATACAGGCATATACAGATGCTTTCCTGTTATGCAATTCCTAGCAGAAATCGTGATTTTACGGAAAAGTTTGAATTAAAAATGATCTGCAAAACAAACGAAGTAAGTTATTATGTAGACCCCGGTTCCCGGAATCATCCCCGCCAAAGGGCAGAGTATCTTGCATGCGGTGGGATGCGGAAGTTGTCGGGCACAAGTCGAGCAACTTTTCATTTTAAGGCTCCAATGATTGATGGCAACTCTTATTAGGTCCTCGGGGCGCATCGACTCCACCCCCGGCGTCAGCTGGGTGCTTCTATTCCTGTGCCTGTGCCTAAACATTTTCCCGGATCGATGAAGCGACCACTACACCGGGCTTTAGATGCGGTGTGTGATTGAGGCTCCTATTTGGCAAGGATACGCTGAGGCTGCGAGGCTCTGGGAGGGAAATTCACCCAAAGTTCTCCCGGTTGTGCATCCTCTGCACTCGACCGGAAAGCCAGCTACAATCCGGCGCTAAAATTGATCAAAGTTGCTACTCATGAATTATTTATTTGAAAATGCAACTCACTTTGTATATGCACTTTCAACGGAGAAACGTCTTCAGGAGCATATTGCAAATGTATTAATAATCCAAAGTTTTCATGGGGTGAATGGATGAATGGGAAATAATGCGAGGTGATGCCGGGTGAGATGATGCTGTTATCGCTAAATTAAATTCAAGGAAACTTCTTTCTTGCATACGGTAAAGTTTCTTGAGATAAAAGTGCACTTTGCACTGGATTATTTATGTTTCCCGGGTGAAAAGTGAAAAATTAGATGGTTGCATCAATTTTCGATTTATTTTTCATTTAAAACCCTTAATTTATATTGTATCTTTTTGAAAACATTGAATTATTTCTACTTTCTCATTTTGTCTACATGTACATGTGAAAATAACAAGGAGAGTAATTTTAAAAGAATGGTAAGTAAGAAACTCTTTAAATAAACAGAACAACATAATCCTCGTACATTAGACAATCCAAATTCACTACAAAAAATAAGGAAAGGGTAAGAGAGGGTACCCTTAAAATTCCCTAAAATAAAAGAATTACGAAATCGATAATATATTTATTATAAGTGGCCAATTCGCCCCTACCAATTTTGTAAATAACATCAAAGTAGGAGGTCTTGTAGGTTCATGAATTAGAAAAAACCACTGATCTGATTTTATCGAAATTTGGCTTTGAATTCGTAACATAATTACCCCATCAACTTAAAAACCAATTTGCAAAAGAATATGTAACTTTAAGAGTTTTATTTTTATGTTTATCTCCATCGCTAAGACTCATTGATGTTCCTGTGCTATGGAACTATTTTAAAGAAAGGCATTTCTTTTTATATTTCATTTAACCTCGTTTCATGATGAACAGACTACGATTTAATGGGCTATAAAAATATAAATGTGAGAACTTTTCCGTGGCATGTCTCATATACCGAATGTGAGCAACGCACGAGTATTTTACTCTGAATATTTATTACATTGTATACCTATACCTTATACCTTATACGAATACAACTCCTCTCATATTCGAAAGGCCAAGAATTCAATGATTTATGCAATTTAATTTCCGCCGCCTGCAAAGTCGATTTCATTTTCTGCCGCCTTTTGCCTTCATACCAACCCACCACCGTACCACCAATCGCTATGATTTGAAATGGTTGGCCATGTACAAGTATTTACCTCCAATAGAAAGTTTTTGGTGGAAATTACGTTTTGATATATAATTCGAAGATATGAGCAAATATTAAGTATAAGAGGAAATTTAAGGAAATTATGTAAAATATTCAGCTAAAGCGGCATACGATCAAGGTTAATTCGTTTTAATGCTCAATTGTTGATTTTTCAATTGTTGAAGCGGAGCATTTTAATATCCTTACAAACTTTCTAAAGACACTGCTAACTTATTAAAAAAAAAGGAATATACAAAAGAAATTTTTTGGGTCGCTTGTATTTTTTGAGTTATTTTATATATTTATTTTTTAAAATTAATTTTGGACGCATTTGAGTCAATATCTTTAGTTTTATTCCTTGCAAAAAGATCATTCTCATTTGCAACGCTTAAATAATTATTAATTGTTTAATGTTTTATTGGCGTGTTTTCAGACATTACAACATAAATAGTGTGCAAATTCTACATAATGAAAATTATACCTTTTGAAAATTACTCTTTTCCTCTCAAAATTGACGTCAAAGTTGTTTAGGAGTTGCACTCACTTAACTCTTTCTAAGGATATCTCTCAGAGTAGCAAGCGGGGGCTCATTCAAAAGAGGATTAAAGTACCTTTCCAACAATATCTTAATTTTTTTAAAAGTAGGAATTTTTGAGATAATAAAATAAAAAATAAAAGTAATCTTTCCCATAGAAGATTTTTATGAAAACTGGAAAGAACCTGAATATTTTAACGAACATGTTGATATATTTTGATGAATTCGAACTTCTACATTTTGAAATGAAATCTAACAGAAGAGGTACTTCTATTCCCTTTTGAATTAGCCCCCGATTGATGCCCTGCGATGACTTTGCAAGGATCTATAAGGACTTAGAAAAATCGTACGTTCATTTTGAGGGGGCAGGAATTATTTTTAAAATAGTCTAGAAAAAAGGTTTGCCCAGGACACCCTAATAGAATCGATTTGTACAGCATTACATACGTAGAATCCGAACATCATGTACATTAATAGCATACTAGGTATGTGTAAATTAAAAGCAATTCTGTGCCTTTGTATATTTACGTTACATTTTGTAACGTTTAAATAAAGTCTACTATTATCGTACCGCTTCAATAAGCTGTTGAGATCAAATTGAAGTGCTGCAGAAGCATTCGGACCTTTTGACTTCACTGCCATTTTTATATCGTCTGTGAATAGTCAACAATTTTACTTAACGATATCAAAAAAAAAAAAAAAAACTGTGAGGGCCTTACAATACCCTGTAACATTTTATTTCAGTAATAAAAAAATTGTTTGTGAAAAAATTAATCCGGTATTAAATTCAAACAAGTCGCATTTCATTTATAAAAACAAAAATTCGACTTAGTTAAATATTAGGAGAATCAATTTAGTGATTCCCCCCGTAAGTAGCCTTTTTCCTAAAAAAAACAATTTACTTCAACTCAACTGCGCGCCTGTGGGTATGCAATATAATTGCACCATTTTTTTTTTATGAGATTTGGGGCACTTACCTCAGGAGGCTCCGCGGAATCCTGGAGTCATGTTTTTAATTTTTCACGATAGATTTTCATGAAACACTTCACTTTACACTGAAACTGGCATACTTTAAATAAAACTTTCTTCACTAATTCACAAAAACACTGAATTTAATCGCGTCTGACCGCCACATTTTCGTGCAAGACCGAAGAAATTTTTTATTAAATTTCACCCGTTCCGCCCGAACACTCAACTCATTTTACTCGATTAGGAGATAAATTGATCGATCGCAAGAAAAAATCAACAATTTTTAAGAAGAGAAATTTTCTAAAAACACCAGAAAAATTACTCACAAATTTTCCGTGAACAATGAAACTGCCACCACATCAATTTCAGATTTAACTAGGACTGCAGTTTTTTCGGACTCCTGAATGAAGTTGCTAACGATTGCGACCAGATCAATCTTGTTTGGCGGGATTTCAAATTGTGACTGTTACTAAGAGAAAATTTCAATTTTAAATTCTTCTGCTATTTCCTGTTGGACATTTCTTTCCCATTCACGAAATTACCTCTTGGAGCGAGTGGAAAAATGTTGCACATCAAAAAATACTACTTTTATAAACCTTTTAACGCAAAGCATTGATTTATTTAGGAATTTAGGAATTAACTTTTTAAAAGAATTTTTTATGTACCTTTTCGTAAAACTCCAGAAATTGCATTAATTTGGCTTGACGCTTTATGTAAAACTAAACTTTTAATTTTTCCATGTAGTAACAAAAAAATTCTAGCTCTATAATTTTTTACTCAATACCTACTAACCCTGAAGGTTTCGAAAATTTACCTTTAAAAACCTCAAATCAATCAAATCAAAAACAGAGCCAAACAAAATTTTAGAATCCTTAACCATGGATGTGAAAGTAGACCCTTCCAACGATAGAAAATAAATACGGGGCGTCCGAATCATCTCCACTAAAAATTTTAAAACGAAAATTTCATAATTCAAAGACCTAACACCCGCCAAATTTCAATTTACTAAGTTATGTTGTTTTCGTGAAACAGTTCTGTAATAGACAGACAAACAGACGGTCGAATGTACGAGAGATTCTATAAGGTTTTCGCTGATGATGGTAAGAAACCCTAAAAATAAGAACGAAGATCATGTTATTCTAGAAAGAGTAAAGCTAAACAATTGGGACCCCAACTAATATCTGAAAATGGACTTTACTTAACCTATTTGGTACGTTAGAATTACAATGGGATTACAGTGGGCATTGGTAGAGCTCCTCGTCCATCCATGGATATAAAATAATAAATTTATAGATGATAACAAAATTAAAGACTACTAAATAATTAGAGCAGCCAACGACTTTATAGGGAATGATCATACCCACAAAGCGGCAGTCGATACCCAAAGAACGTTTCATAAATTGTCGACAATAGGAGGCGTTAGTGCCGAAAAGGTTAAGGCATACGGTGTGATAGTCACATCCGTACAGACTTTGACTTGCACTTAATAACAAGTCAATTTTAAATATACATACAGAGGGTATGATTAAAAATTAATTCATAATTTATTGCTCCGATTGACAAATTCGATATAATCGACAATTACCCCAATAACCGCTTCAGTTGCAATAATCTCTTAAAATTTTATATCGTCGGCATTTGAGGTAATATCCGGTAAAAGTTGCTGATAGTAATTTCTCAGAATTAGCTACTAGAAATATTGACCTATCGGTTTACTTAATATAAAAATAATATGAGAAACATTTAACATTCCATTTAAAATTTTTAAATCTTGTATCTCCGAAAGATGCGTCCATTATTATTATATAGGGTAAATGAAAATTTACATTTCTCTTTATACATATGCTTTCAAAATTCACGATCGATTCAGATTATCATTTCAATCCATTTAAACTAAAGCGCAATTACTTTCTCCCTGTTATTCATAATATTTATATATGTAGACATATTCAAAATATCTGTTTCCCCAGACAATACTTGCTGACGTGAATGCAAATAGACTGTTAACCCCGAAAATGGATCATATTACCGATCATATTCTAATCATTTTCGAAACTGCACAGAGGTGTAAATTCGCGTAAATTTTAATCGCTCGAGAACACTTTAAGCGCAGATTGCATTGTTAATGAACATTCCATTCAATAACTCGCAATCAGTACCTAGCAGAGGATATTTGTCCAATTAAATTCGACCTAATTAGGGATAATTAATCACGTCGCATGAGATAATTCTCACTCTGAGTGATGGAGTTCGATTAGCAGATTGTTCCTTAAAGGGGTACTCGACTCTATAAATTTTGAGCGTGTTAACGTTCGAGTGTACCACCACATCCGATGAAATGCAATCGACCATCGCTCCAGTTTTTGTATTTTTACATCAAATGTTAATAAAACTTTAAAGCTTCGGACATTTATGTGGCGTTTAATTCAAGCGACTTTTTGAATTCTGCATGAAAATCGTCGAATGAAACGATGCGGGAACGCATTTTATTTTCACAATAAATTTGTATCGTTCGCCGCGGGCAATTATACGGTAACGCCAGTTAAATTGTTAAATTGGCCTTTTATGCGGTAATCAATGTAAATGTTGCCTTTTATATATTATTAGCAAAATGAGAAGGTGCAATATTTTCTTTTTTTTTTTTTTAAATCATTCCATTAGCGTGTGAGGACAGCGGTATGGGCGTAAATATGCTGTTCGCGTGTATCACGGCTCATTATGGGTCTGACCAGGATAATGAAAAAGGCAAAAGAAGCTCATCGCATGGAGTCCAAATGAATTAAACGAGCTCCAGTAAATCCGAATGAAGCAATTTACCAACTTTACGCTAAGCCCTGTTTTCCCTTTACACCACAACTCGCCAGGATACCGGGACTCCTCTGCACATCGCTACTAATTGAAAGGATTTTTGTTGTACAGCTAATTCTGGCAGTAGCTCTTAATTTGAAATTCGGAGCCAAAAGCTCTCTCGGAACGACAAAAACAAAATTAAGTGATTCGGTGCAGCGCAGATAGTTCGTCATGTTCATCGTCCTCCCACTCGTTGCCTCGTGAATGAGATGCACAAAAATGAGTTTGCTATGCCAGAAACATTGTCAATGCTTCCCCGAATCCACAAATTCAACCCTCTCGGATACCTTTTTTATCTGCAGTCCGGCTCGGACCTGTCCTACGGGAGTTGTCCAAAAGGGCATTACACTAATACGTCGTGTATTACGGATTTAATTAACTCCTCGGACCCCTTTACGTAGAAATGGAGTTAAATTATGTATGCCGTTTTAGACTAACATTCATTCGACACCCGCTGCGGGCCCCAATTGCGCTTTTGTATCCCCCAATCTCTCAGGTGCGGAATCCCCCTTTTAAATTCAATTATTGCCCTCTTTCATCCCTGTTTGCCAACATCCACCTGCACCGCTCGGTGGTGATAAATTCGCAATTTTATAGTATTAGTCTTATTGCGACAAGTTGATTTTAAATTATTTGCAACTAAGCATCTCCCCATGCAATTATGTGTCGCGCCACCCAAGCATGCTATCTTTTCGCGGTTATGTGCTCGGAAGGGCGAAAACCCAACGAAAATGTGTCACACCAGCAGTAAAGTGCGGACGTACCATATAAACGGAAATTGCGGTAGAACATGCACCGGGGACAACCCAGAAAACTTCACATGTGCAATTTCGCGACTTGTCTCTCTGGCTGGGGATGCATCAATAGCGGGTGCAGGCCCGGTGCAACGTGACAGTGACAAATCGCTATGGGTCCTCCAAGCGAATTGCGGATGGCATCACTCAAGGACCACCAATTTACGAATTTATTCATTGTACCACCAATCCCTGTGGAAGTTCATTATTCCCTGGCATTTCCTTTAGCTCGAATTCGTAAGTCATTGCAAGGACAAGGTTAGCGCAGGTGCACTATTGCTTCATAAAATGTATCCATGATATCCTATCTTCACTTTATACTTTTATGAGCTGTTGGTAAGATGTTGTCTCCACACCTTCTTAACTAGAAAACTTAGTCGGTATTATTCTCAAAATAAAACAATTTGTAATATATCCAACGAGTCGTCATTGGATTTTAAAATTGTTACATTCTCCTAAAGAGAACCTTTTTCTTTAATTAATTTGATAACTAAATAAATCATTACAAAATAAAATTAGTTCTTAAAAAATTCTTAGAACGCATCGACTTTTCATTTTAAATTACAGAAAAATAACTCTTCGATATCCCGATTTTAGAATGAATATTTAGCTCTAATTTGATCCTAAAGATTCTAGCGTAAGATGTCCAACTTCACATTTTAATTTAAATAAAATCTAATATTTTTTTAAATCAATCTGACTTTTCTTGATCGTACAAAAATCAGTTGCATATTATCACTATAAAGATCTAAAGGTTCAAATAAGAAAAATCGAAAATTCAAAAATTTAAGAAATCGTTAAAGGACTTTTTGATCTTTCAGATCTACTTCGGGGATTTAAAAGTTCGAATAAGAATTTTTTCTATTTATAAAACTCATTCAAGTATCCAAAAGGTCAAAATTAAGAGTTTAGTTATGAGTGGCGCATTTAATTTAAAATTATTCGAAATCTTTGGTATCTAAACAAACTAAAATTTTTTCAATGTAGAGGCCACAGGGTGTATATTGGTTTAAAATCAAACATTTTTGTTTACTCATGATAATACTACCACTCTATTAATGAGAATAAATTTTAATTTGGAATTCACGAAAGAGTTACTTTGAATATATCAAAATTCGGATTGTCGGTGTTTTAGGTATTTAAAGACTTAAACTCCTTAAATCTAGTTTGATTTCTAAAATTCTTTCTATATTTTGATAGAACTGGCAAAGTGATAGTTCTATTTTTACACAGTTTTCCAATTAACCCAATTAAAAGACTGAACTCAGTTCACTTTCTACAAAAACGTTTAGTAATGGACTTTCGCACCGCACGCACTGTTTTCTTTTACTTACGGAAGGTGCACTTACCGTCAAAAGAAAAAAATCCTTCTTTAATGACTTTAGGGAGTCAGTCGGTAAACAATAGTGCATCATCAAGTCTCCGGGCTGGTACCTTCAGTTGAGGGAGTCTAAGAAATTTTTAATTACTTAGGTGTTCTTGTAAAGCTCATTATGGTAAATTACCACACTTTTGTGAAGAGCCCAACTGCCGGGTAGAACTTTGTGCAGGGCTTACGAGTGAGCACTTAAAATAATGGAACAATTAAGGTATCTGCAATGAGAACATCCAAAGAGCACCTTTATTGATGTTAACATTCAGCTTAATTATGGAGCGATTACAAAACTCCCTTCTGCGCATTATTGTCAGGGGTACACAATACGTCCCAAATTGCTCTTTTTATAGAAAACCATTAGCACGATGCATCTGGGAGATCTATGACCTTTCCTCATCAGAAGCATATTCAGTCATGGGTGCATGAAATCACTTATGTTTTCCTGGAAGATGACGATTTCAAAAATAAAAAGTATCTGCACCTTCGACTATTCGCATTTTTTCTGAAATATCCTGCCATTCAGTGAAACCCATCCTGCAGTTATTCATTTTACCCCTAGAGTAATGATGGGGCATCGAGCGCAGGGACAATGGCGTTAAGTAAAATTCATCGTTGCTCGAGCGACAATTCAATGCACAATGAGGGCAAAAACTTAGCTTCTGGCGGGAATAATGAGACACGTATACGGGGGCGGACGCCCGATAATAATGCGCTTCATATGCGACTGAATGGGAAGCAAATTGCTTTAAGGAATGGAACTAATTCACCGCCATGAAGAAGGGCTTCTGCCCGTTGCGACCTGAGCACAACAATTCCAAGACAATTCCACATGAGCGAAATGCACAAATGTGCAATTACGGGGAGTCCCCGCAGCAATATGTTTCGGTTACGGGCACTAAACCTGATGAAACGCGCTCTGATAAAAGAAGCCCCCCGAAATGAGCTGGGACGTAATTTGTCTGCAGCACCTGTTTCTCCCGCATACGTCCCCGAACGAGCCCTAAGCCATTTATTACTGGTCGCAGAGGTGTAAATTACAATTTTATTGTGTTTGAAATTTTCGTAATAACCGTTCATTAGAAGATCCACCATCACCCCGTTAACCCGTTGCTGCGGCTGATCCAAACAATCCCGCACTATCCCAAACACATTCCACCACATGGCGGCTATTCTCTCAGGGGGCAATGGCATGTGGTTTTCTGATAGGGTTGAAATGTTTAGCGATTATTTACAATTTTCAAAGTTAATTCCTAATGCGGCAAAAGGGTCACAGATCCGCCAGCTACAGGTCTGCAACTAATCGCGGAAATCGACAAACACTTTCCAACTTCACGGCCACTGAGGGCTTATATAGCGTAAAATAGTCCAATTTAGCAGAATAATGATTCTAATTAATTTAATTAGTGAAATCAATTGGAATTGTTATTTGTGTGGCTCTCATTAAACAGAGTCAAGTATCCATTCCTCCGGAAAATATAGTTTTCCCCCAAACTGTATTTATTCGAAAATTCATTTTCTATAGAATTTATTGAAATGTTAAACAATTTCAAATAGGCCGAAGAGTATTTTTATGTAAGTTGAATCAACAAAGCCTCAGGCTTGTTATTTGCTGTTTGAGGCACGTTTTACATTTGCTCGCTTCTAATTACACCCTATGCGTATATATTTTATTATCTAGGTAAACCGTATAAAATAATTAAATTTACTTCACGTAGTAATTAATTTATATTTACGAATTTTTAATTCCTTGTTACATTTTCTATATTACAGTGAAGAACATGTATTTAAAGTTAGACTGTTAGGAATAGAAATATTTTACAAATAATTTCTTCTTTTTAAAAAGAAAGATTTTACATAAAAGCTATAATAAAATATTGAATTTAATCTAAATATAATCTCTCTTGGGATCACTCCACCAAACAGCTGCACCTTAAGGATGAATTGGAAGAAGTGGTCAAAAGCTAAGTCAGAATAATAAAAAATATCATTGAAAGGTGCGAGCATTCTCCTCACCATCTTATCCGGCTAATTTTCCTAGCTTAACTAGTAATTTTTAATAGTAGATAGTACAGTATAGTAATAGATAGTGTAGGATGGATAGATTTAAGTTAAATTGATGAAATTTTCCAAACCTTCCTCGACATTATCAAATTAAAGTGACTATGGTACAATAATAATAAAAATAAGTAAAATATCCCCGATAATCAATTTCCACTACTGATTAAAATATTCTTGATAGTGAGTTATTATTAAAACTTAAAAATGTAAATATTACGATTTATTAAAAAAAACAAGAATATTTTCTTGAATTTAATGTTCAAATAATTTATACACCTGCAACACGTAAAATTGTTCAAACTGCCATTTGAAGGTCTCGTTAACCCAGATAAATTTATATCCTAGTAAAGTTTGTAATTTGAGGGAATATCACGGCAAACCCATCTTATTTCGAATCATTCGTCACACGATCTGATGGCGTGTATAGCTATCATCATAACTAAAGGTGAGATTATCAAATCCAGGTGAAGACGAGAGCTCAAAATCTTATGTTATCTCTTAAGGCATCTTAGGGCATCTTCAGGAAAGGTATAAGCTACCATTCTATAGTGCGGATGACGAAGCAACATTCAAACTTGAGAGAATTTCATTTCATTCTGTTAGCTGCCAAATCCAAGACGACATCAAGATTAGGAGAAGATCCCAAGTCTTACTTTAGATACAGAGAACTAAATTATTAATTTTGTATAGAAACTGTCTTACTTAATTCGATTTATTCAAGAATCAGCACGTTTCACTCATCAGCCGAACCTCAAATGGAATGGGTGACTAACAAGTTCACCTATGTAACTACGCACCGAATATTTTGAAACATTTCCTAAAATGTCAAGAAAGTTACAGTGCTCCAGGTAAGTGCCACATTATATGGAATTACATGAGTTACCGAATGTATGGTCCATAAAGCTGGGATAACTCTATTTGCGCCATTTCGCTAGAGTATGAGGTGATGTAGCGGAACGCAAAGCACAAATCTCCCCGCGAATGACATCCAATTGTAACCACTGAGACTGTTTTAAGCATCTTTGTATGTACCAAGCATGCAAATTACCCACGAAAGGAATTTTATATGGGATTTAGAATTTTATTTTTTTTTTTTTTTTGAAATATTTAATATGTATGTCGACAGGCACGTCAGGAAGAGATCTCCAGCGGGCCATATCGTGCCCAACTGGGTATCTCTTTTAAGGAAATATTCCTTCTATCATGCCCCGACCACTACCCTTAGCACTTCGATTTTTTTTTTTGAAATATTTAATATGCTTCGAGTGCTGTCTTCTTGTTCTGAGAAAAATGCTGCTTTAACAATTTTTTCTCGGATATTTCAGAAGATAAGATAACATCGAAAATTCAATCGATTGTAGCGGATTTATGATGGGGCAGTTCCACAATGGGCTCAAACTGGATTAAGTCGATCATCGAAATATCATAATGTCGAAACCATAGGAAAATTTAAACAAATTTTAACTATTAAGGTTAACATAGTACCTATAAACAAATATGAATTTCCAACAATTCCTTCATAGTTTCTTTCTTAGTTTGACCCATAAATATTCGAAACCATTATCCCAAGATATTTGTAAAGCTATATTCAATGTTATTAGTCTGCTGTTTATTATCTCTTAAAAATAAATTAATTTTCTATTAATTGTTGTGACTAAAACCAATAGAACATGAGTTTTATCCTACTAAGCCAATATTATGAGTAGGAAGCTGCTCTCCTTTTTTTGCAAAAGATCAACTATTGAAAAATTTATATTAAATCGTTAAAGTAATTATTAGATAGGTTTTCAATATAAAAATGTTATTATTTTGAAACAATTGCATAAAACGCATAGTACGTAAATAGGCGATTGAGACATCAATAGTAAAATATCGAATTTGGTAATAGAAAATGATTGATTTCCATTGTAATTGAAATCATATTAAACCAGATTTTAAAATTAAGTTATTTAGTACTACAAATTATAGGTATTAGGAAACATTTTTTAATATTCAAAAAAAAATTTAATTCAATCTTATAAAATTAAAAATCGTCTGGGACATTTTATTTGTTAAACTTAAAAACTACATGTATACTTATGAAAAATATGGTTACATATGATCAGTACAAAACATGAACGATTATCCAATGAGAAGTAAACTATCACTAAGAAACTCTATTTTGATCCTAAAAGTTCAAATAAAAATTAAAAAGAACCTAAAGTTTTCAAAGTGGAATTTAATAAAGCGGCAGACCAATCTATGGGTTCTAAATTGAACTGAATTTTCGACCCGGGCTGAGTTTGCTGGATTGACCGAAAAATGTTAAACTACCTTCGTAATTTATGCAAATATACAAAATTTATAAATAAATATAACCTTTAACTGAGCTGGGGAATCTTGTTAAAGCCGGAAATGATCGGTTGGATGCCTTTTCGACAAAATCCGGAAAAGGGTGGGTGCCAGTAAACTTATGAGAACATGAAAGCAATCAAGCAAGTTAACAATGCCGCAGTAAGAGGCTCAGAATTAATTATCCTTTGCACCTCCCGCCGCAATTATTCGAAGTCCATTAATCAAAATTGCTTCGATAAATAAGGCATTCTGTCACTGGCCTGTCCGGGGTAATTAATAGCAAACATAGGGATGACGGTCAGTGCGACGGGTTACAACCACTAGTCCTTCGGGAGCATGTTTTTCTAACATAAGCTCCTTACAAGCCACATGCTGCTGTATTTTCTGTAATTTTTGTTTGTAAAGCTCCTTTTTTTTTTAATGCTGAAAGGAAATTTCCCAGATTATCCAGGCTGATGATGCGCACCGATCATCCTCCTCGGGCGCCTTGTGTGTCTTATGTTAGTGTTCGGTCCATTGATTGGATGCCACATTATTTCTGCTTGCTTTAATTTGAAATGCTAAGAAAATATGCTCCCTTTGTCGTTCCATCCTCAATAATGTTTTTACTCGAACGCATGAACTAACATGGATGCAGATAGAGTTGTGTACCAGGATTAGTCTGATAATGTTCACCCTTAGAATTTGGGAAATTGGATCAAATGATTATAAACATTGTTTTGAATATATAAATCTTTAAAAAGACATTCCACTCCACAATTGCAAACTATAGATTTTAATTACTGTGATTAACTATTTGTCGTATTGAAAGAAAATATGTAAACATTATTTCTATTTTAACATATAGGAAATTTTAAATTAATTTATGTGTTAAGAAATTTTGAAATCGTTTTTTATATAACTGTATTACATATTCGCTATTCTTTCAATAATTAGAGAAATTGTAGCCACCGTTCGTTTGATAGATTTGAAATTAGCAAAAACTCGACGTATTAATTTTTCCTTGAATTTGTTGAATTTTTAAAAAGTTTTAGTTTCCTTATTAGAATTACGACCTTTAATTTCTATATTTCAAAAATGGTTTCGCAATTAGCATCTCCAAAAACCTCTAAATACAAAATATTCATGATAATCTATTTATATCTATTTAATACATTTGACTGTTATTTTAAAACCCTATTTTTTATACCCATAAAAAGTAACGTGTATATTAAATTGGAATATGTAGTACCTTCAATAAAAAAAATGAAATTATTGAACCAAACATTTAGGCGTGATTGAGCAACAAACATCGAAAACAATTAAGCAAACATTCGATCTGTAGTCTAAAACATTTCACGAAAAACAGTAAAACTCTAAATATAGGTGAAAACCACATCGAAATCTACTCGCGAGTTCTTTCATATAAAGATTTAGAGAATATGAAAGTCAAAAATTTAAAAGTTGCTGTATTTAGGAAAACATTTGATTAAACGAGGTTTTAGACAAACGCAGAAACAAAATAAAACTGTTTTATCGGACTTTACAATTTCAGAAGGGTATATAAATAAATCGGTTTAGACATACTCGTATGCTTCTGCTTCAATTCAAATATCAAATTATACACATATTTGAAGTGATTTTAAAATAAAAGAGCAAAATAACATTTTTAATATTTTCATTAAACCATAGGATTCAAATTATTGATTGATAACTATCAAATTCAATGATTTTTGGTTGTCTGTTTTTCGTATATTTTACGTAATTTCAGTACGATATAATTGTTATTTCGTTAATTAGTTTTCAACAGACAGACAAAATAAGCTACATTAATGATTTTGATCCAAAAATTTGTAAAAGAATCTTTTGGAATAGAAAGAACTATTAAAATAAAATATTTTGCTTTTGATACACCGGTGTAGGTACAGTCGACTAAGGTTACTTTAGCCCTGAGGGGTTACTTTGTCCTGTTTTAAATATTATTTTGCCCACCTAATTAGAATTTCTATATAAGAATAAACACCTTAACCTAATATAGCATTGAGGTAAGTAATGTTTATCAATTTTTAGTTTGTAAAGAAAGTAATATCAAAAGTAATATGAAAAGTATCAATTCTGTAAGTTGAATATACCCTAAAATATTCGCGTGTTCAATGATTTTCTTTAAGGAGGCAAAATCCAATATAAATTATGAATTCTTATCAACATATCTTTAAATTGTGCCGACGACTCTATTTGGATAAGACCCATAAGACTATTTTCATAACGTAAACAAGACGACGACGTCCAAAAATCTAATTTAAAAGTAACAAATCTACTCAACAAAGTAAATCGAATTTTTATTTCGTGAAACCTTCTAACAATCTGGCGAGTTAGAAACATTCCCCCATACAAAGAAGGGGCTTCATCAGAAAGGTTCGTTCGGATCGAAACAAAAATTCATAAACAATAGCAAAGGATTGCCCTCTACTTGACAATTTCCTTGGGAAAAAAATGCAAAAGTTTCTGAGGAGCTCCTGACGGCATTTCACCTCTTAAAGCCGGAACCTTCTGAATCAATGATTGATTTATCACAAACAGCTTATAACTTCTGAGGAGCAGCACAAACAGATAACTTTCAGCGGATCCCCGCCTGTCAGGCTGGAGTTACTTTTGTCCGGACGGTAGAGCCGAGCCGCAAAGTTTATATTTCGCGGGAGCAGTTCAACTCCTTTGGGAATAGGGCAATATTCCGGAACTCGAGAATTGTGCGGGCCAACTTTGTTCGCATTGTACAGCCGCCTTATCTCTGGGTTTCCCTTTAACCCGGTGTTTCATGAGAAAGTTGAATTAAAAATTTCCAAATATCGTAAAAAAAGGTGAAAATGGAAAAATCTAAAGAAGCAGCTCCCAGCTCCAACGATGTTTTGTTGCGGAGAAGAAGCTCCAAAAAAAAAGGCCCAGAGAAACCAGGAAATCCTGCCTTCACCCCCGCAGCATAGACTTTGCGGGCAGTCGCAACTGTACAGGAAATAATTGAAAAAGTTTTCCACCGCCTCAAGGACTTTGTTTGGTTGCTTTTCTTCCGAAACGAATGCATACCTGATGCAATTTTGCATTGAATTTGTACGCCTGGTTCAGGCGAAATGATTTATTCGGGGCCCCAAACAGGAACACCCTGACGCCGGCATAACAAATCCGGTCCCAAATCATTCGCAGGCGATGAATCGTTCCAATTTTTCAGACTTAGATGTCCGACGGAAAATATTTTTAATTTTAATATAATTAATCAATTAATTTAATTTATAAAATAAACAAAAATTAATTACATATCTCCGTACGAACGGAAAAACAACTATAAAATACCATAGACACACAAACTGCAAAAAACTTTATTTAACCTCTTGTGCAGCAATTTAATTTAAATATAAATTCTGGACCGGATTTTCTCTATATATTTTTTGTTTTTCATAATTTTTAAAATAAATCTAAATTAATTTTTTTGGGTTTTCCTTTTTTCCAGTTTTCTATCATTTTTTGGCTTAAATAATGAATCTCACGGAGAGCCTACCTCAATATCCCCGAATCTGTTCTTTACACAAGAAATATGAAATAAATATAAAAAGGAAAACTTCAAAATCCCAAACGACCTTGGACTTATCGAAAGAAAATATTGAAATATCCGAGAAGGGCCATATTCTGCCATGTTCTCTGTGGTTTTTGGATAACTCGAGTCCATCAGGCTATCCATAAAATCATTGGGGGTGTATTAAAGTTGCTTAACAAACCCATGGCGAGAGGTTCACCCATCTGATGAGGCAAAGCACCCTGAAGCCACTAGGGTTTAACCTTTGCAAGTATCACGGAGACTGTAACCACTGGGGTTTCCCATTTTGGTGTAAATTATGAACACTATGGAGCTCATCTGAAGCAGTTCCTTTTGGAAGGACAGCGCGCTCGTTCCGTGAGATGTGGAACAGTGAATTACGCCATGGGTCCTTCGTCCTTGGTCCTTGGTGGGAGCCAGCCAAGTGATGCATTCTTTGTGATATTTTTATTGTCAGGAGGTGGTTTGGCGCCACAAAAGGATATGTGAACAGCTGAACTGGAAATCTTAAATGCAGAGGGTCGCTCATACGTGCGGTATCCTGGTCATTTCAGCAAGCAACTAGGACGTGATTGTCCTGCAAAATTAGGATACCTGCAAATGGCACCCCATTTCTGTGCCCCTCGTTAGAGGTTGTCGGAACTCGGTATGATAAGTCGTCCATCAGCCCAGGAAGCACCGAAATGTCCTAATTTCAATCGGAAAAGGATTTCCGGCTAATTTTTTTCCAAATTCTATGCGATAAGATGGGACTATCGAACTGAGCCAAACCGAATTCGTAATTCCTGGGCCTAATGGTGGCACTGTCTTACCACCGTAAGGGACCAAGCGGAGAAATTGCTAAGGCCCTGTTTATTCCCCACTGATGGGGTGCTAAGGGACTTGCAGAGCTTGGAGGGATTTGGTGCGTGATTGGAATATTTTAAGCGCTAAAGGAACATTCCCGTGCCAGCAAGGCCCATCGTGTTTTATCTCACCTAGGCATGCGGCTCCTCGTTATTTATTGTCGTGGAGCCAAGTAAACATAAATCGATCATCAGACGCTTAAGGTGAACTAACAGCCATTCCTAGTCCGAGCACGCCGGAAAAATGGATAAGGCCCCCAGTTGCCTGCTCCTAATGACCAACAGGCAAGACATCGGATGCGGCAACTCGCCTGCAGGAAGCCTTCGTCGACTAGCCTGGGGCATATCTATTGAGGTTCCGTAGATTTATGCCCAAAGGTATTTCTCGTCGGCAAAAATCAGTAAAATTGCAACTAGAAAAAATTATCTTATTCAATACAATTTTAGATTTATACGCAAAATGTTGCACGTTCTAATGTTAATTAGAGTTTTATGGCTACTTCCAGATGCTCTCTATTTGAATTCAACACGTATAAAGGTGTGTTCTCTAACTATATAGAAATTATAATTCCTTATCAGGAAATTGCTGAATTCCGGCATTCTCTTTCTTAATTTGGCACAAAATTCACAAAGCTTTCTCTTCTGAAGGAAACCCCAGAATATTTCAATAGCTCTAAGCAGCTTATTAATTAATATCAAGTAAGAAATGAACTTGGAAACATTTTAACAAAATTAATAGAACAGTCCTTCTTTTTATTTTGAGGAAAACTATAATCCTGCTAGAGCTTCCCATCACCAAAATAAGGTAATACAAGAAATTTCAGCAATTCACCAATTTGTTTTGCATCTTTTCTTTTTAAGTCAATTCCATTATTTAATTTATTTTCCTCTATAAGTTCATCTTAACTTATCGTAACTTATTTACTTAAGTTCATTCCTGAGAGTAATAATTTGTAGTTTACTTTGAAATTTAATTTAAATCAACAGTGTTCTTATTTTCCTACTCATTGTTATTCTTCTATATTGGCCATAGAGGTAAAATTATTATTGATGAGTACATTTTTCTTTGTTCATTTAATTAATTTGTTAATTATTTATTTAATAACCTTATAAAGTTTCTTAATTTAATCACTAGAAGAATAAAATTGTGTTTCCAGTGAATGCTTTTGAAACTATGTTCGAATTTAATTTAATTTTCATAAGGTGCTAATTGTCCACAACAATATGGGGTTTCTTGTCGCATGTAAGAGGGTAAGGAGGAAAGAGCCAAAAAAGCCTATCTTCTTTTTTTTTCTTTGTTTAAACCAACAAAACTAAGGCCAATGATACCGATGAAGCAAAGATGAGAAAAAAGCAATTTTATCGTTGCCTAAACTGCGATTCTTATGAAAATAAAGACTTGTGAAACTTACCTCAAATACTGTGACAACATACCTTATTCATTGCAACAAATTTATAAATCTCACGACGACATGTCCAATGTCTGCAAATCGATTAACTTCAGCCTATTCTCATAGGAAGGTAACTCCAAAGAACTTCGCCAGGGCAAGCTATTCAATGTAAAGCGGAGAAATCTTTTCTGAACCGATTAAATTCTTGTTATATGTACAGAATAATACGTCTCTCGTAGCATAAAATTTTATCCAAGAATCCTAGAAATGAACGAATCATGGCAAACAATTTTTTTACTACTTTTATTTACTTTTTAATTTTTTTATCGAAATATGAAGAGAATTGCGGATAAAAACTTTGAATTATCAAAATTTTAAATTAGAATATCTCCGGAAATACAATCATCAAATTTCTTTGGTATATTCATCACTTTTGATTCTAAATCTGTGCGCGATCTCAAAATAAAATTAAGCCTTAATTAACCTATTTATTCGTTAACCAAAACTTTTTGAACGTTCCATAAATTTAATTAGCTGGTATCATGTAATTTGGATTACTTTCATTTTACTAAGGATTATAATATAAAATATGATACCTCATGACCTGACCCATAAAGATTTAAGCTCCAAACACAAAATCCCATTTTATACAAGTACAAGTCGCCTTAATATCCTTAATCTCGTCTAGGTTGGACGGAGCACGAAAGCAGAAAATATGTGAAATAAATTGTGTAAATCTTTTCAAAGTTAGTTATCGACAAAGAGAGATATGGTACCATATAAAAGCGGTCTCGTATTAGATTTGTAGTGAAACTACTCGTAATTAAAACTTACTCTTAATTAACAATTTGCACCTAGTCGAACGGTAGACTTTATTAGCTCGAGGTAACAAGTCAATCACCTTTGTTACTTAATACCTTTGTAACGAAAGTGCCATATGCTGAAAAGTATCATATACACGTATGAGTTCAGCCCGACAGTCTGCAAGTTAATTATTCAAAAGAGCCGCGAACCTTAATTTTAGTTACTGTGGTGGTGCAAATATCCCACCCCCACACGATGCTCTACCGACAAAGGGGTTGATGGCAGCGGAAATTCTTAAACCCTCTGGAAGCCACCACCAGGTAATTATTATCTGCGTAATTTTAGGAAGCGCCCTAACGAACCCTGAGCACACCGGGAGAGGTGCTCGTTGCTCTCCTAATGACCATGCCATCCGCGTAATGAGACTGGCTGGAAAGTATGCAAAGTGTGTGCACCCGAAAGATGATATAACGGCCGAAGTCACTAGATAAATTCGAAGTACTTTATTTTATCCAAAGTGTCATTAATATCAAAGTTTCCGGCACAATAAAGGGAAATTACCTAATACGAACGGCAGTTAGTGCTTTAATTTGCATAACACTTAAAAAGCCATTATCCGAGAATTTGGTTCATTAATCATGATGGCATGGAGCCGCTCATATCCAGGGATATCTTTGCTAAACCTTCGGGACTTCGTACGGCACTCCTCGAATGTAACGTAAGAAGTGCCAACTGTGTAGACGTGGGAAATCTTCATATCGTGGGAAATATGACTTGTGGTCCTTTTTACTGTAATTGTTAAAGTAAACTACCCCACCCCCGGTGACATGCAAACTAGAAGCAGCTTTTCCGCAAAATTCTCAATTTCCGTGGCGAAGAACGAATTCTCGATGGATGCATTCCTGCAACAGAATTCCGCACTGCAACAGTTAAGGCGATTTTATGATAGGATAAAGCTTATCGACGCCGGAGATGCAAGTTTCCCTGCTTAGCTTCAGGGTACAATTTCGATGAAATGCATTTTCTTTCAGGAAATACTAGCTGATATGAAGGAAACTTGGAAAACAGTTCCTTTTGTATTCTTATGAATTCTTATCGAAAAATATATAATACTTGCTCCTTTGTTCAAAGTTATACGTCCTCATAAAGTAAAGAAATTTGCTTTTTACCTTTGGTAAAAATTTATATGGGATCGGTCGATAGCGTATCTCATCCAAACAAAAATTGCTCGAGAAAGCATCGACATTAAGAGCCACGGGTAGCTTAGTTGATATCTTAGCTCCAATTCGAACAACACAAGTTTGAGTTTGAGTTTCCCTGGTCTCATGGCTGCTTTTTCGAGTAATTTCTATTAAATAATTAATTTATTAAATAATTAATTTAGTAAAATATTTTGATCAGTATTATCATGATTTTATCACAGACTTTATTCCTAAATTTTCTCGATTTTAGAAAATAAACATTAAATGATTAGCTCAAAACCAATAGTAAATTTGATTAACTTTACGCTAAATTCGATTGATATTTCTTTCTGGAACCACATTTCGTTTGGATTGATGTTTTCCAAACAAAAACTCCTTAATCAGGGTTTGATAGTCCATTGGTTGTAACATTGACTCCAGCATCATTTCTGAAGAAGTGAAGGTCGATGATACTGCCAGTATGCAAACCAAAACAAACAGTTCCTTTTTCTGGATGCAATACTGATTTGGATTAGACATATGCCAGACACCAAGAAGTGTAAATGCAGGTACCAAATATATCAACTATACGACAAATTACTTGATCATATAGACGATTATAACGACCATAAAATTCACGTTATTTTGAATGCATTTTACGAGTTGAACACTGATTTTTGAAGTAAATTTTAATAATTCGACAGCGTTTTTGAGGCATGAGTCTTTCTGTGATCAAATGGCAAACTATGATGAATAAAAACGACTTCCTAACTTTTACAGCCAACAGCTGTTTCGACTGTTTACCCCTATTGAAAGTTCTATCGTTCCAAACAACAAAAACTTGCCTTAGAATGAACAATATACAAGAGTACTTTATGTGTTATTAATAAAAGAATGATTCTTTTTCCACCTGGGATTGTACTCATAAATCATGTACCTACTTGTGCTTGTCCATATTTAAAATCGGAACTGTTTCTGATCAGCCAGTTTTTACAAGTTATTACCCTTTTTCGCTGCCCTCCCCTAAAAATATAATGCTCCTTCTGTACCAGAAACTATTATGTGATTTTCCTTAAAACTTTCCTCATTTTTTTTGGTTTTTTCTCGATTTCTTGCTTGATTACAACTCAGTGGGTGTCTCCGTATACTCGTCTGCGTGCATACTTTATCACTGTCATGTATAATTTATTTTAGTTGAAAGGCTATCGGGAACCGGGTCCGCGCAGTTACACCATCCCATAGGAGCATAGGAGCAAATGTTGGGAGAAGCTACTACAAGGAAGCCACAACGCGGCCCAGAGACCGTTGAATGAAAACACTTGAATTAAGCTTAATGAGAAAAGCGCCATTAATCTGCGAAGGAATTTATTGGATAAATAAAGCGCTCCACAGATGTATGATTGTAGTATACCTCGCCCCTTGGGATTGGGGGGACGAGAAAAAGAATCACCCATGAATAACTAAAGCAGCTGTACCACTTCCACTAGTGTGGGACTTAAATAAAATGAAAAAAAAAAATAAACAAATGAAAAAATTATAAGAGTTTCTAGGGAATTCCCCGGACCCATTATGGAGCTGTGTGAAATTCAGCATACATATTTACGCTAAGGCGGCAATCTATCTTCCTGGCTTGTGACAGTCTATTTTTTTTTTTTGTTTTTTTCTTTCTATCCAGGCCTGCACTGTTCCATGCAAATTTAATCAACACGGCGAATTCAATTTATATAAGAGACGCTGCTTGTACGGATGGGGTTAGATTATCCATGCTCTACAACATGTGGTATTTTCTTTTAAGATGAAGGAAATTCTCTAGGTAGAGATCTGAAAGAAGCAAACATATGCCTTAGATAACTATCTTGGTTTATACGTATGTCTGAGGAAGAAGAGTAGAGGGTATTGGAACGGAAAAAGCATAAACATTTTGTGGAAATTTATTAAGTGCTAGGTAGAACATCCTCTAAATTTAGTCAGGTGTACAAAATTTGTATATTCGAGAACGAACAAGAAGAATAATTCATACTACCAGGAAATATCCTAATTCCTTAATTTATTTCATTAAAGCCAAACATTTCAAAATGCGTAATATTAAATCCTTATATATGTAACACTAATAACACGGCTAACATACGCCGATCTTCTTAAATTAAAACGTTTATACAAATAACAACCATATAACACAGTTGGCAAATTCAGGCATACCCCATTTATTGTGTGTTGAAAAGAGCCATGACAGGTCAAGCATCAATTTTAATATTTTATTTTGAATCCTTTGCTGACATGAGTTTTGGCACAGTCTATAGTTAAGACAGCTTTGACTATAATTTTATATATAATTAGTTTATTATCCTCACTTAGATCCGGTATATTATTAAGGGATAAAGCGTTTTGATAACGCCTTTAGCTTTTTGGAGAGTTGCTTGTATGTGACTTCGAAATAATAACTTTTTATCAAAGATAATGCACAGATATTTCAAATAATCGCATCAGTCAACGTAAAGTAATATTATTATTTATAGTGGAGATATGCATATGTCCTAATTTCCTATTGCATCTTGTACTAAGTATAACATTTTAATATTTTCATATTTTCATAGTTGCTACAATATCAACCGATTTGCAAGGAAGCAATAACAAATGCAACAAAACGTAAATATCCACAAGAGGTAGTAATGTAACTTGCTACATGTCTTCCATAGTGTTCAAATATTCCCAAATCGTCTTTTACCCGTTCTCGTTTTTCAATAGTACCTACACAATTGAAAATATTGTGGTTTTCTTGCTGGAAACGTAAACTACCCTCTTAACGTATTTTAGTGCAATAATGCAATAAAATAGAAGAAAATGTAGAGTGTAGTAGTTGAAAAATTTATAAGACTTTCCGCCCTCAAATAGAAACGAGGGGCGATTCAAGCAAAACGAAAGCACTCTAATTGAGTGATTTGTGCCCGTTGCCACATACTGTGCGCTATTTGAAAAAGTTCACCAAAAATTTCAATAGAAAAGAAACTCGAGAGTAGAGAGATAGAGATACATTTAAATAGATTGCAAAGAAAATAGAAGGAAAACGACAACGATACCAAAACGAAACACACCTACAGACATCAATTTTCAATTCCGTTCGAATAGGAAAAAAAACTGTTGAAAACTCGGCAAGAATAGATAAGTAAATCACCCAAAAGTTTTTTGTTTTATTTTATTTTATTTTTACCTTTTTTTTAGCGTTTTTAACAGTGCAAGGTGCCAAATTCCCAATGAAAAATTTCACTACACACACGGATGATCCCAAAAATTCATGGAAGATGGGTTGGGATATGTTCGGCTGGAAGGTCTTCCTGAAGCCCCAAGCAGACAACAAAGCGGAGAGAGAGAAAAATATGAAATATTCGGAAATTTCGAAATTCACAAGTAGCACAATTGAAGGCAGCACAGAAGATAAAGTTTTCTTCCCTGTAAAAACTCAATTCAATTCCTGCATAGGAATCAGCACATTTTCTGGGCGATATTCCTTCGGCCTACTGCCCTATGATATTTCTTTTCTTACCCATGTCCTATACATCAATTCCAGAAAACTGAGCAGAAAGTATGAGACATTGTCGTTTATTCCTTGAGTAGTTTTTCTGAAATTTTTAGACCTACCCAACATCGCGCTTATGTTAACTCCAGCCACTATCTAGCCAGGGGTTGGAATGGGGTGGGTTCATAAACTTCGTATATATCACCGATATCCAATATCAGGTCTTAATATAAAACAAAATGCCGTCAGTTGTTATATTTCGGGACATACTCGACGGGCACATATAGAGGAGGACGCGTTACTATTATGCCGCCAGGAATTTCCTTCATCTGAATTCGGGCAGGCACAACTGTAAAAGCAATCTGGCGCATATATCCTAGATTTTTCCCTAATAAACAGGAACTAGATGAAACTTTCTTGGAGATAGCGGGCTAGCACGGAATGCCACAAGGATCCGGTTTGGTACACTTTTATTTGTTTTGTAATAGCGGCGACATATGATCCAGATTTATTCCTTTGTGTAAGGACTGAGATATCTGCGAGAAAATTTTGATGTACACCATCACATCATAAGGCATACTATCGTGCCTCCCCCTCGGAATATGGGTGAAAAAAGGCAGCAAATGAAAAATTCTACTGCTCACAGGAACCCCTCGGGGGAAATGGTGTTTCTGGGCAACTGTGCCGGGTATCGGTTCCGTGCCTTTCAGTGTTAGATCATTGAAAAAAAATAGGCCAAAGTTATGGCAGCATATCTCCGAAATGGTAGCAGCGTTGAGCAACAGACACGTACCCCCAAAATGTTTCGCCGGAATAGATCTCTAGGACGCGCTAACAAGGCTTCAAGTTGGCTAGCGCAGCCTCCCACCGTGGAGCACGGAGAGAATCATTCATCGAATGCCATCCCAAAAGACCCTACTGCAATATTACGTACAGCCGCGAATAAATGGCTCAAAACGACGCCAGTTAGCGAAAGCAACCGTAATCCATGCACACATGGAGCCCCCTTCCCCCCTTCTTCCCTGTCTGTATGTCCTATATGCTCCCGGCAGGAACAAAATTTCCACGGATACGGTTGCAGCACATCTGCAGGTTCATCCAGTTTACACTTAGTTGAGCTAGAGATGCCGTTTTCGCGAAATGCAATAGTGCCGCGAACTTTTCAGCTTTTACCGCGCGGCCATCACAAATCAACAGTATTGCAGCGAACCCTTTGAATTTACATCTGAAACGATACCATGCCGCTACCCACCCCCATACGGTGAAATGGGGCGAAACGCTGTTATTGCGTTAAGCAAATCCCACTAAATAATGGAATGAAAAAAAAAAACCTATTTTTTATCACCCCCAATCGCTGGTGGTACTAGGGACATTTCCACGTATATGGCCATTCACGCTGGATTAATAATTTCAGCAGACCCTTGAGGAAATTTTGTCTGCAGCCCTTGCATTTAATAACTTCTGTCTGAGGGTAATTCGTTTCGAGGGACTCCCGTCCAGGTAGTTCTTTTTAACGAGCCTATTCAGAAGTTGATTGGATTTTTTCCAAGTTTTCACTTTATTACCATTTCTCTTCATTCTGTTCGTGTTCTACAAAATGACTACTACAGTCTGCATTGTGGATATCATAGGAAAACTCAAAATATTACATTTGTAGAAAAATAATAATGCAATACATATTAACATTATAGCAAAATCTAGAATTAAAAATTGAAAATTTGATAAGTTTTCTTCCTTTTGTGAGTGATTACATATAGAAGAAACCGAAATGACCCAGTAAATTGTGTTTTCTCGGTTCGTTTTAATTTGTTTCGGGTTCGGTTCCCGAATAAATCACAAATATAACATTTAAGTAGCATAACTCACTCTCAATTTTTCATTCTATATTGGGATCTCGTGTGCAATTAAAAGCATCGTCATAAATAGTTTCGGATGAAAACTTTTAATTAAAAATAAAAAATAAAATTTCCTTAAACCAGTGATTACTTCACTTCTTGTAGTTATTTCAAAATATTTCACTGTTTTGTACTTAAAATAAAATTTAAATAAGAAATTGTAAACCAATATAAGTAACTAATATGATGGTTGCAAGTAGCAAGCAATTAATTTGAGGGAGCAATTTAATTTAGTTTAAGGTAAATAAGGGTGTCTTGAAACCATTTTGATGTATCTTTTTATTATTAGTTCAACAGGTCATTCATTGACCTCAAAAAACTCATCCTTCCTTCAGTAATCTCAAACTATGTAACATAAAGCTGCTGTTCGGATGAGTTTCTGAGATTAGGAGATAAACTACTGAGCCATACCATACCATACTATAGTGTCATGTTTATTTTGCTCTTTTGTAGACTAATTAAAATTATCTTCAAGTGAAAATTTTCCCATTCTATAGTAATACCACAAAACGGATGCATTTCTATAATTTTATTCCATTTGTTTGTAGAAAAAATATGGTCAAACTGTATATCCCAGAAGGTAATGAAAACATTACTCAATTAATAAATAAACCATTATTTTTGAAAGTTATATAAGTCCCCTTTTTGAAATATTTTACTACTCTATTCTATTTACACGTTAAAACTTAATTAGAGAATTTGTTGATATGTTATGTTAAAAAAATTAAAAATATGCACTTGTACCACTTTCAAAAATAGTCGAACTAGGCCGCTATTAGTCCCAATTTTTTATATTCCACTCTTATATGAATTTATCCATTACTATCTTTAGTAATACTTCGATTTCTCACTCCAATACGGTCATAGTCTTGTCTGAAGTTTTTCAAATAGTCTTCAGTATATAAAATATAAAAGTAATACAAATATACCTATCATAATATAACGTTATATATTATTTTAAATTCATTCTGCAGCCATACGACCAACAAGATTTTTCACAAGTTTGGAAAGCCATGTGGCCGCTTATTCTGTTTATTTTAATTCCAGACCATTATTACTTTTGTGACTTTTTATTCACGTCGGTTTGCTTTACGAAGTAAATTCAATTAAAACTTTGAAATTAAATATCCAAATGGGAAAACAAGAAGTTAATAATTTAATGGAAATAAATTTTTATATACATATTTATATGGATTATTGTAAAGTTTATATCATTTCATTTTTATCATATCTGTAATTGTCGTTGTGCAGACTATTTGAAATTGGTCTTAAATTTTTCTTTTTATGTATATTAACCCCTAGATACATTCCAACGAATTAAAGCAATTCAAATAATTTTGGAAAAATTATTTAAAATTAAAAACAAATTACGGTTTAAGAGTTCAACTACAAAACATGTTTTAGTATTTTGTGTAAATCTATTATTAGTAATTTTGAGACTAATGACATTAGTGCAATTAGTTATACCTGTGTGTCATCAGTCCGATTAGTATCCTCAGTAGTATCCTATGTTTGTGTTATTATTAGTAATAGTAGGGTATGCTACTATCACTAATGGTATTAGTGAAACTCTAATATATCTATATAAACTCTGTAATATTTAGCCTTAAGCCATACATGTCATTATAATTATATATTTCATTAAATTTAACGACAAACATTCTTGGTAAAATTCTGCTGTACTTGATTGAATTAAGCAAATAAAGGCTACTCGACTATGGTGTACAAATATTTTAAAAATTTCATTTCTTTTCGGATATATCTTGTTTTGCTTAAAATTTGAGTAATTGTAAGATTAAATAAGTTTCTGTGTATCAGAAGATATATTTTGGTATTAGATGATATTGAGTGAAATATGTTTATAACCAACAAACACGTTGATTTGAATAAACAACAAGATGAAATAATAAAATAAAAATATATGCACTTAAAGAATGCACTGTAAATCTCAATGTTTTAACGTCAATTATTCGATTAACATTGTTTCGATTTTCACAATAAAACACTGAGGTTTACAGTGTAGTTATCCAGTAATCATCAGTAAAAAGATTAATGAAAAAGACTGAAGAGCCAGTAAAGCAGTTTTGTAATGTTTAATAGTGACCATTACTGTTCAAGTTTGTCATTAATCAGTGGTAATGGAATACTAAACGTTATTATAAAAAAGTAATGAGTATTAATCAGATTTCTTTAGTGTTGATTGTTATTTTTCTATAAGGGCTGTTACCCAATTAAACTAGAAATTTTCAATATGTTCCATTGGCGAATATGGTTCATCTTTATTCATCTGAAAATTAATTGCTTTCGTCAACAAGAAAGAAATCTGTCAAGAAGCAACGATAATCACAACAGCATATTTTTGTCGTTCTATTGGAAAATTTATTGCACAACGCTTTTTCGTGTCCATTGTCTCGCGAAATAAAATTTCCACTTTAACTTCGTTCACTTTCTTGGAAAATTACGTAGCGTCAGCAGACATTTCTCGGGAAAATCTTGGTCGAATCCCCAACGAAATAATTTGTTCCTTCCCAATTTCATCCCAACTCTCGCAATCGGGATAACTCTGAAAATGTTCCCGCCCGCCATAAATTACTTCTCCTTCAAGACCAACTGACTCCAGGCACTTCCTTCTTCTAGAACCATTTGCGCTGGTCTCCCTGGTGGCGGTGGTCCATTCTCTTAATTTTCCCTTCCCGATTAATTTAATCACCTCCCAATATTCTCGTTTTCATTCAATTAGTTCCCTCGAATTGAAACGCTTCCTATTTTCCTGTTGGTACGTCTCAGCGCAAAATTTTTCCTGATTTTCTTTTTCATACCCGAGAAGATAAGATGGTTCTTGATCACGAAACGTTTTTCCATCTCATAAAATGCGATGCAATCCGGTCCTAATGACTTTGTCCTTTTTATAGAGACTACCTCAGAATCTTATAACTCATTCGAAGATGCGAAGTTTTCTTTTACAAATCTTGAGGGCGATAATGAATAGGTTTGCCACCGGGCACGAATTAGTTCAGATGTGTGTGACACACATAACTATCAACTCCTGGAGGTACGTTTTATGTCAACCGAGTAAATCGGAGATAAACTCTTCGTCGAGCGACAAAGGAATAAAAGAACCGCCACCAAAAGTTACGATAAAGCAGGCTTCCTTAATCATACGGAATTCACTGTTCGCTACGCCTCCTCCCGCACCCAAACAATCTTTCTTAGAGTTGGACCCATCCCAGTACAGCCTCCTATCTGAAATTCAGCGTTCGTTTGTGGCAGGTAAGTCATTTTTCGTAGAATTCAAGGTATATGTGGACTGACGTCTGAACCCTTACATAGGTCGGGCAGATGCCTACCCCAAAAAGTCTCCTTGGAATTTCTTCTCCGTTTTTCTGTTTCGTAAATGTTCAGATAAGTCCGGACTTTGTGTCACCAAAGTGCTAAGGCAATATTTTATAGGCTTGAATATCTGCCCGTAAATGTTATCTCCCGAGTATTCGGAGAATCTTTTCAATCGGTTACATAACAAGTTATCTTGAGCTCTACTCGCTGGTTGATTCGAAACTTTTCTTAAGGAAAAGGTTCATGGCTTGAGATGAGGGCGGAATATATTATTATGCCGCCAGGGAAACTTCATTTTTTCGAGATAATATAAATCCCCACCGAATATCAAATTGTAATTTATCTAGACAAATTTTCTACGGGTATTTTATTTCAACGTCAGGCTATTAGTTTCGATGAATATAAAAGAGAAGTATTTTTACAGGACTGTTAAGTTAACTACTTTATATAAGTCTCAATGTATTTATAGTAACAATAACAAAGTGGAGCTTTTCAACTTAAAATTTTTAATATTTGATCAATAATACAAATTCTGGAAAATAGAGATACGAAACATTTTTATATCGAAATCGCGGACAATATCGCTTTTTTCTCTTTATTTTGTGCAGCATTGTCCAACCTAAAAGTTCGAGGCTAGCCGCAATCCAAATCCTATTGTCTTACTTTTATGATTCTCCCCTTTTCTAGTAATTGTTGAAAAACCAAAATCAGAGATTTGAAATGATATTTTTCTGGAATGTTTTTGGTTGATGAAGTCGTTAAGTTTAATGGGATATTCTTTCGGAAAAAATCGAAATAAAACTCTCAGAACCAACGGATGGGGCAATAATGATATAAAACACCAGATAATCCCTTCTGTCGTGCTTTTATCTTTGATGCTTTGCCCACCTTACTCAGTTTAACATTATGGGGATTACAGGAATTATCTAGGATGGTTTTTGAGCTATAAAACTCTTCCGTGGTTGTTTTAGCATTCATGGAATACCATCAGTTGTCTAAATATACGATGTTAAGTATTTTATCTGATTAACAGTGGTAAAAAAACACCATAATTAACTAAAAAAGCCTCAAAAAAATAAATATTAGCCGTATTGTTGCTTTTTAGACAAGATTTTGATCTCTATGCAAAACCCCAATTGGCTTCAGCCTGTACCCAATTTTAGAAGTTGGGTGTAGTGATATAATTTTGTAGAGTAAGCAAGCCCTATTTCGAGTTCTACAGCATACAAAATTTCGATCGATGATCTAAAAATCTGGATCTTATTTTTTTATAATTATGAGTTACGAATGCGAATTACGCACTGTACAAAATTAATTTATTTTATCATAACAATTGCAAATTTATTTATGCTACATTAAATCACTATTTATTAATTTTAAGTTGTAGCAGTTATCAGAAAATTCTTTAAAAACCTTAAATGAAAAGAAGCTAAAGAAAAACATTTTTGCTTAATGTAACTGAAATTCCCTAGTCACAACAGATGGAAGATCAGCATCGTAAATAATTAAAAATGAATTTTTAGTGTATCTAATTAATATGTCAAGAATGCGAATGATTTATTTGTCCCACTTGGCCATCCCTGTCTGTGAATTTCATTTTAATTTGTGTAATTTAAATTTTTTTTCACGTCTTATTCCCAGGTGGTGTACAGCTTGGCAAAGTTAGCAACCTACACGAAAATGAATATACATACCATACATATCTTATTACGCAATAAATAAGTTATATTCAAATATATTGGATTAAATAATCAATTTTTAATTTATATGTGCTAAAAGATAAAATAGAATTATTTAATTCTAACTTGTCAGAGAGCACTGAATCTGTATATATTAGGGTAAAATTTTATATAAGGATTGAAAATGGATAAGGTACTTTTTATAGTGATCAACGACAGCAAGATTCATTTTGCTTTCAGAAAGACTTTGCTAATTTTTGAGGTAGTTTAGACTTATGATCTGAATGCCTGATTAAAGCAGATATATTCCACAAAAGTTCAACTGCAAAATGCACATGAATTAATTCTTTATTTTCATGCCTTTAACCCTTCACGTAGAAAACTATCTCACAAATACATCTGACCGGTATACTTACTAAAAACGAGCTTCTCTATTTGTACTCCTTTAATTTCTAGATAGGAAAATTCTCACATAAAACAATAAAAACAAATTTCCTTCTGTTAATAGCTGTCTAGCAGTTTAACAAGTTGATAAATTTAAGTTTTCTCCAATTTACTAATTCCACATTTCTAACATTTTCGTAAAGTTAGTGTTGCAAAAATTAAAAACCTCTAGGATAGAATCGATAAAATTGACTATAACAAATCTGAAACAAATATAACAAGTCAATCCTTTATAATATCAGAATAAAAGCAAACTTAAATTAACAATTGTAATAAAAAATTGTATACACATGAAAAGTTTTATATTAGAACAGATTGATTGAAAAAAACAAAAAATTATTAAAATTTCAGTTGACGAGCCAAAATTCTCGTTTAGTCAAATCCATGCCAACTCTACCCTACACCTTAAATTCGCTTGATCATTTCGACGACAATTGAACTTTAAAAACAATAATTTGTTTTAATTTAAGTGTACCCTATAACTATAAAAATAAACGATATACGATTTCAAAACCAAAGTTGAATATTTTTATTCGTTTTCGGCCCCTAATTTTCCTTATGGAACTATGTAGTAGTCTACTAATTACTATAAAAATGGAAATAAGTTGAACTTATTTAACAACATTATTCTTCGGTGTTCCTGAAGTTCATAAGAAAAATTCGTTTTGGACCCTAATAGCAATTATTCAATTATTAGCCATTAAAGCTTCGAAAATACCGTGATATTTTGAAAATTTCTACCACTGTATATGGTATAGTGGTACGAGAGTATTATAACAAAATTAGGAACTGCTAAATGTGTTTATTTCTCTCTTCAAATTTATTATGATTCTAATTGAATTTAATGAAATGAAACCAAGAACTAATTAGCCAACGAACTATCTTTCCTTTTAATGTAGTGGGAATATCATCACTAAAAATAATGGCAACGTTAAGTGCTCATTAGGGTAAGGGATCCCATAATATTCAAATACTGCAATCTCCTCGAAACGGCAGGATTATTTCATATCCAAATTGCATTTGACAATATTCATTATATTTGCTTGGAAAACAGTAGAATTAATTAACCGCATTTATCTTGCCCAGTGTCGCTTAATGAGTTACGTCCCTCGTCCCGTATCAGTGTCTGTTTTCGAGGGTTGTCCTCGACGCCCGTGGAAACACAATTGAGCGGCCAGGATATCGCGTGCACACCGTATCAAATTAAAAATTCATTGACCATTCGTTCAGCCGTCTGTGTACAACTTCGACTACTGTCTAAAGTTTTGCACTAGTTGTGGTCGAAGTTGGGGCAATTCACAAACAATTACCGAATGTATCACTGCACTGCATCACGCAAATTGCATTATTCGCCAGAATAGCCCTCCTGGTGGCTCGAACCACCCCCACCCCCTCCCCCTCCTGATCCTAATGTCCGGGAATGAATAGTCGCGCATTTCGAAATAGTCTACATGGTCCTGATTGCTGGTTAATTGAGTAGCACCGTGATTTACCGATGGCAATCTCAACCCCTTTGGCACAGTATCGCCGAAAATTCAGTGCCTTCTATCCGCTTCGAAGGGAAAACTTTTCATGTTTTACAGGTGAACGAGGTCGCACCGTCAGGACGATTTAAATATTTCAGCTGTAATGAAAACTTTCACATGTTTACAAAACATTTTGAGATTATTCAATTATTTTGTATGTTAATGAAAAGTCGTTTTGTTTATTCCTATCGAAAATTTGCGATAAGTGTTTCTGATATTACGAGGTTTTCGAAGTTTACCCAACAGAAATAAAATCTTTTTTAAATTGTAAATTAAAAAATTGGGATTTGATGTCGACGCAACATATTCCGTCAGCTAACCCACGTAATTATTACTATTACATTTTAGTTAACGCATTATCAAAAAACCCCTTTGATGTTTTCTATTATTTTAAATTATCTTAATATTATAAAAGAATATGTAAAAATAGTTTAGGACACATAAATATTTATTATATGAAGTCTATACATAAAGGAACATAAAAAAAACGAATTGACGAAGTTTTTTGAGATAATCATTTGAAATTCTGGTACGAAAAGTATTTTGGGGTCACTGATTATGATTCCAGAATTACAGAATTCAAAATGGGCTTCAGATTCAGATTCAGAGCAATTATACACCTTTCGTACAAACTTCAATTTCCTAATAGTGGTTTCAATTTCAATGGCCCTACAAATCCCTCGTATACGAAATTTCATGAGAATTCGTCTACTACAAAAAAGTATGTGTCTCAAAAGGTTAATCTCACCAAACGAAATGTGACTTCAAAAATGAATATTAGGTATAATTATGAGTAGTTTGCATACCTTTAGCCAATAAATTTGTAAGGGGTTGGTTTACACATTTACATTAATCTTATCATTTAACATCTCATAATATTTAACATTCATAGAAAAATTAAAACGTTCGACTTTATCAGTGCAAAAACTTTATTTTTATTTTACAAGTTTTGTATTCCTCTATTTAGGTCTATGAAATTCCAATTTTCTATATATTTTTACAATATCATATGTAAAATAATAGAGCAGATTGTGTTAAAACGAAGGCCTATGATCATTCTTTTTGTGAAATGTTCGATGCTTCTTGCTGCAGAGAAAATAATCTAACAGATCAGTCATAAGCAAAAAGTTTTCCATGGAAACCGTCTTTCTATGTGTGTTTATTAATTTCATAGAGCTTACCTATCTTCGCTGCTGCCCCCTCCTTCCCTCCCTCCCTCCTACCTATGGGTATACCCTTAAAAAACTTTAAAATGGAGAAAGGAAAATCGAACAAGGTAAAATCAAGTTTGGAGTGTTTAAGAAATTTGTACTAGATGGATAAATTCAATTTCATAAATCATCATCAATCATTTTTAAATGAAACAAAAATTACACTGCTAGATGCTTAATTTCAAGGCGAAACAAACAACTTATGAAATTTACATTGAACAGACTCAAACTCTTAATAGTATTAAATTAATAATTAGAAAACCACATTTGGATGACGTATTCAAAATTAATATCTCCAAAAATTCACATACAACTTATTGGAAAATTGATAGTCATAAAGTAAATTAAACATTTTGTGTTTAATTACCCCATCTGTATAAATCGGAAATTCAGTACTACACTATGCAAGATACAATAATATGACCTGTAAAATCTACTTTACATATTAAAATTGTATAAAAGGAATTAAGAATTATAATTGTAATCTTTTCTATCTTATCTATCAGATGAGACTGACCTAAATAACTTCATTTACATCATTAGTTTTCATTTATTCAAAGGGCTATTATTCTCTTACATTCTTTTTTATTCTTGACTATCAGCGTTTATAGCAAAGAGCTGAATAGCTTTTGAAAACAGCACGTGTTGTATTTTTTGAACGATTTTTACATAAATGTGGATCTAGATATATCCTAGAATCTTTGTGTGGAAATGACACATTTCTACATTGATTAATGATTGAAAATGAGTGAGGATTACATTAGAAACAACTTAGGAATAGGCAGATTTCACCGACACGTGCCCCTTTCAGAATTGAAACAACAAAATATATTTCGCTTCCTCAAGAACACGCTCCTTTTTTATGCATTATCGTTCTCATCTTTTATATTATAATATGATTCATAATAATAGGTAATACAATAGACACAGATTTTAGACCGAAAGTTTAGAAACAACCTCCGAAAATTGTACATATATGCCTTATTTTAATGTTTATTGGAACCCGGTAAATATTAGAGAATCTGTATGAATATTAACAATACATTACCTTTTTTATTTCAAAATTGTTGCGTTTAAAATTAAGATTAAGATTTTAACTCATAACCTTAGTACATATGCACATACAAACATATATTAGAACTTTCGAAATGAAAATTCATTGAAGTACTATCAAACTAATAGTGCATCACCAGTCATTACTGACGGTAACTATCAGTATCAAAATGCTGGTAGGAGCTAAGCGTAATTTTGATTAGTATTTCGGCCAACAATCTCAGTTTCTAGGCTATTTTTCGTAAAGCAAAGCAACGTAATTTGCGGAAAATGATGGTGGCTTACCTTAATTTTGTTGCTATCATAATGATAGCGTTTTAGTGTCATACTGACCGATAATGTGTCCAAGATATTAAGGTATTTTTAATATATGTACGAAGTATGCTGTATGTCAATATTTTTTGGCTTAAACATTTTAACAACTAAAACGATCAAAGGTCATGCAATTGTCGCCAACAGTTTATGGCACAAATTTTCTTCACTGAAATAAGAACATTGACACCAAATGATGAGACTATGGACTAGAAAATATTTGATCAGTTCTAACCTAAAAAATGTAATCTTTTTCGCGTGTGGCTCTTATCTTGGTAACACCGAAAAACAATTATTTGCTTATGCCTTGATGGTGGGAAAAATGTCAAGAAACAAGGTTTACTTTTAAAACATTTACATATACCTCAACCTTTGAATCCTCATAAGACACTGGCAAACATGCTACAAGAGCCCTTTTAAGCACAAACAGCACGTGCAGAAAATGTTTTTTGCTCGGGTTAGTAACATCGGCATAGAGCGACATAATCTTCAAACTTTATCTTTCGAAAAAACAAAAAGATGCAAAAATAAAACAAAATTTCCTTTAGCAAAGTTAATTAGATTCAAAACTGTTTCTGCGCCCATCGTGTCGGCTTCAATAGAACCATTCATTAGCTGCTAACAGCGAAATGATTTCATTAAGCCCCTCTGCTTCGAGGTAATCAAAGGATACAGTGGCGCGCGGGTTGGGATTAAAAGCGAAGATCGATTCCCGACAAGTGGCCATAGCTTGCCCCCCTTTTTTTGCTCATTATTGCCCGAGAAAAGTGGGATCTGTGGGCCGATTAAAGTTGATATCCAGGCTGTGGTGCGGCCGACATTTTTACACAAAACTGCTCCCTTTGCTTTCACGCCAATTGGATTTTCAAAGCGGCTTCAAAGCCACTGCACCCGATTCAATTAATAAAAAAAAAAAAAAAAAAAAAAAAAAAAAAAACTTTGTGAATTGGAGTGGTACCGGCAATAGCTCCAATTATCCCGGCGTTGGGTGTGAGCATCAATCTCTGAATGGGAGACACACTTTTATCCTATTAATATACAGCGGAATGCAAAAGGCATGAAATCTACTTTCGCCGCTCCAGTCCTGAATAAGAGCGCCCTGCAGATGTGCTGGTGCAATTGGTCTAGTTTCCAGCTGAGCCCAGGTTTGAAAAAGGTTTCCATAAAGGTGATGTGCAGTAAACAAAACATTGAATGCGTGCACCAGGTGAATCCAATTTTTTTTTTTTTTTTTTTGTGCACCAAAGAGAGAACCCATCCTTCTCCAGTTAATCGGGAACGCGAAGGTAAACACCCAACTCTCGGAAGAATACTACTAACATACTAACTTAGTAGATACACTTAAACTTACGGTAGACTGCCTGAAGAATTCCATCGCATGATCTTAAAATTTCTAAAATTGAATCAATACTGCATAGTGCAGGTCTAAATATGTATCTAACTTGTTATGGTACACGAATAGTATAAAGTATTAAAAAGTAAACCAACCATGGGTGACCTAATGACCCTTAAAATCGACTACGGCACGAAGTGTTACTTACTTATAACAAAAACTATCAACTGACCAGATAAACTATTAGAGAAATTAGAAAATTAGAAAAACAAAATACTTTGAGCGACTCTTTTTGAAACTATTCGATATAAAAATTTGAAATTTAGTACACAAAATTATATTATATACTTTTCTAAAAACGTTTTCTTGAAAAAACTTTTAAAAATTTCTGTCCCCCACCCTTATCACCAAAAATATCACTCAGAAAAATCGGAGAAAAATCATAAACATTACTAGTTAGGTATAAATTAAATAAAATTGATCAGGATTGAACTATTCTAGAAAAAACAGACTTATTCTAATTTTTATCGTAAAGACATCTTCGAAATATTGAAGTGAAATTTCAACTGTTGTATGTATTCCGATTAATATTTAATTTTAATAAATTAATAATAACTTTTAAATCATTGTTATTTCCTCCTAAAGCAGCTCACTCTGTTTGTAATGCAAAAGTAAAATTTTGCTTTTAACGATTTCTACGAAATGAAATCCTTAAATGTTTGAATTTAAATAAAATTTGCGTAGAAATATATTCCTTAATTTTATTAAAATCTCAGCTTTTCTAGAAAGTTTGAATTAAATTAAGCTTTTTACGATCTTTCTTTTGACGCTATCATTCTTTAGCAATTTAATCATGTTAATATTTTAAATTTTGTTACTAATTTTACAACTAGAGAAAAATTTCATAGTGAATAAAGTTTTTGTTGTAATGAACTGGTTTTTTCATAAAGTGGCAACCCAATGTTCCAGGAATTCCTTTGCCGGGTGAATGTTTGTAGTGCTCCTCGCTGAGAAAGTACAATTTGAAAACATTCATAAAATTTGTTTAAATTTGTTATTACGCTTATTCAGCCTGAGCACGGCAAAGGAATACTACGAATGCCAATTTCAGCGCATTGCTCGAGGCAAACCTTTAAATAATTGTTTTTTTTTTTATGCATATATCCCTTATCAGCACTGTTGGAACACTTGGTACCATCAATTTTTAAAATAGCAGCCCCCAGGCATTTAGCAGGGGTTCTCTGTTGAATGTCTGGAGGTCTATCGAGCGTCCCATTTAAGCTCCCTGGTTCACAAACAGTGTAAGAAGTTTCAGGCGAATACCTCCACCTCACCGGCAATTATTCAAATTCTATTTATTTTTGATAATGCAAATAACTATGAATTGCTTTGAATTTGACCGCAGTTTATTCATAGAGAAAGCCAAAATTCACCTACTACAATAAGTTTTGTTGTAGATTGTCGCCACGTCGAACCGCCGGCACCGTAACGAACAATCTCCTGTAGGTAGAGTCCAAAAATTTTGCATGGAGATTGAAATTATAAAATATACACAATGACCGCATTCCATTTCCGCGCTTTACATGTGTCCGCTTAATGGTCACCATTTGCGCTATTCATTTGACTGCGGTTTCCAGCTCACAAAACAATTAGGGAAAATCCCGCACCGTATCCAGGCGGTATTTGCATTTTCTGCCGTACAATAATCATCCGGCTTGAAAGGCCGAAGGGCGGTAGTGGTAAGGATTTACGAAAGTTACCATCCTACTGGACATTGTGCAAATCTTTGATGCCCGTTTAATGGACTTCAATGCTGCAAAAGTCGCTTCCGAGAATTTTTGGTACGTTTATGTCTAGCGAAGGGCACAAGAGGTTTCCTACTTAAAATTTATTAAAGCAGTAAAAGCCGAACAAGTCTTGTAATTTAACTTTAGAACTTTTGGTACATCGTTTGTTGAATCGTTAGCCTTGTAGACTCCTAGGGTAAGTCGTAATGTGTTGATAGCGATTAGGGTCATGAATAAAATGTGTGAACCTATTTAGCTATATTATAAAATCCCTTAAAAGTTAACATTAGACGGTCTACTATTTTGCATTCATTTATTTATCAACAAGTACAATTTCATCTAATATTACATGAAATCTTTTTAAATTAAGAATCTAATAAGGGAGCGTATACCCTACACCCTGCAGGGTCAAAATACATATATCGATATTTTATTTACAATTTTCGAAAATTTGTCATATCAACAAAATCTAGAGAATAGAATAGTTTGATTCAAAATTTTCCGGCAACACAACGCTTCAATCGTAAACAGTTTTAAAATTTCAGTAATATTATGGTCTAAACGGGCTTGAGAGCAATTTAACATGGCAGGGAATGCCAGAATTTTCAGCAAAGCTTTCGTGAGAGATTTACATGTAAAAATGCATTTACTAAGAGAGAGCTTTCATTTGTGTACCGTTTTCGGTACACGTGACATGAAAAGTGTTAATCTCTATCTGTTTTTCCATATGTCACAGAATTCGAAAAATATAAAAATAATAAAATAGTTAAAAATATTAGCAAAATTGAGCCTCATCTTTCCAATACAAAAATGTATATTAAATGTCTTCAATCGATTACCGAATTCATTATAATAATTTGAGGGTATTAAAAAGTAGGCGTATATGTATAGAAAGTCAAATAAATTAAAAACAGATTAAATACCCCACGTATTTGTGCATTATACCTACTTTCACATAATATTTACATTTGAAAAGCTAAAATAATTCCTGTTTCTATTTGCTTAACTTGTGCGTCAATGAATCTCGTGGCACAATCATGTTTTTATAGAGACAAGAAAAATCTCACAAATATAATTTATTGTCTTGGAACACACATCAAAAATAAATATTTATAATAACTGCCAAAAAGTCTCTGCTATAAAAAGCGTATCTTTATTTTATAGCACCCTCTTTCAAATCTTTGCGAACTTTGATCAGTTAGAGAGTACGTAAAAGATTATTTTGTTTTTGCTGGAATGTATTTGTTGTAACGTATGTAAATTAACAAATATAATTTTACTATACTCTAGACGCCGCACTTAATCGTTAAACAATTAAAAATACGAAAAAAATTGTCAACAAAGAATTGCGCTTGATGTGTTAAATGAATAAACTCGAAGCAGACAGACGACATGATCCACGTATTTAACATTGGTACTCTGTCTAGAATTTCGGCAAGCAAACTTAACTTTAAAAATATTGTTATTCAAAAGTACGCAGCGTAATTCAAGTGCGACGTTAATCCTTTTATTAATAAAAAAACAAAATATGTAAAATATTACAAATAACTCATAAAAAAAGATCATTTGTCTCGTTTTCTAGTGAGTTGTTTACTATGGTCAACATCGAAAAAACATTACGCCTTTCTGAAGAATAAAACCATTTATTTAAAATTTAAATATATATTTAGGATTTATTTAATTTAAAGCTGTTTGTTACATAAAACGATATTATTATAGGGCTGTAGTTCACAGTATCAGTATCATAATTAGGTACAATAGTTCTATAGTTACCCTTCTTTTTAATTATAAATAATATAATAAAATTTTGTACAATTTAAAGTAAAATAATTGACGCTCTAGAATGTAATCAGTTACGTTGCACAGGATTTTGAACATGTAAAATTCTTTAAAAATACTATACCTATTATTTGATATAAACTCTTAATCCGAATTTAAATTCAAAATTAAGCTCAAACTCAAATAGGTTAAGAGGTTTTAAAATTATAGCGAAATAAGGAAAAAGCACCTTCAGTTTTATTATTATCCATAATAAGAATGGAAACAAACTTTCAGAAAATTATCAATTTATCAGCTTTCTAAAACAAAATCTCCCCTTAAGCTTAAAATCGATAGAAGCCTTAAAACTTCGGTCTGCTGATCCTATTCGGATCTACATGATAAAATCAACGTATTAGCAACTTAGATAAAATTATTTTCATATCCGTTTATTAGTTTAATTAGTTTAAGATATCATGGAACCTTGAAATAAAAAATAAAATTACCATAGAGAGGTTTTTTTTTGATTATTACGTTGATTGTATTAAGCATTCAAAAATGTACAATTATCATGAATCTGAGCCTTAAAACGAGTAGGGTAATTGATAATAAAGCAAATAAGCGGAAAGTTTAATCTTTTGTTTGACTCTAGATGACCCAAACTAAATATACAAATATTATTCCATATATTATATTTTAAATAACGACTCAATAGACTTAGAATATATTCTATCGATTTTACAATCTTTGTATTGTAGTAGTCATCCTTTGAAAGCAAAGTTAATTGTATAAGGTATAAATAGCTTCATTTGAGTAAAGTTCTGGGACATAAATATACCATAACGACTAGTATTCGCCGCACTGGAATAGATTAATTGATTCCACATTTGGCGGGCAGTGACCTTTATGTTCTCGAGCCCATTTTTTTTTTCTAATTTAATGCCTTGAATAAAGGAAAGGTTGCACCAAATAGTTTGCCACAGCGAGGAAAGGGAGCGTGTAAAAATTTCATCAATGTCAGTAATTAACTTGGCTCAAGAGCTCCTCGAATTGGGTCCCTTTAACCAACTAGTGGAAGTTACATTCGCACGGTGGTTATTGAAAAAGCACACCCTATTCAATGATATGCTTGTAGCTAGCCAGAGCGATTAAGAGTAAATTATACTGATTTCAAGCGCAGCTGGTGCAGAACTAATTTCGGAATGTTATAGTCTCGATTAATTGCGCTGGAACAAGCCATCTTATTGCATTAATTCCTTCTCAGACACGTTTTCTCGACTAATTGATATGCAATGAAATGAATTCATTGCACGATATGAACTGGAGTACGGAGAAGAGGTATACCAACCAAAAAAGGTTTCTACAGGTTCCCAATGATCGATGCCCAGAGGTATTCGTTAGTCCATTCCTATACCCTTAAGCCTAAGGAAATCTTCTCGGAAGAGGAAAACTTTTCTATTTGAGTTATGCGAAAATTCATTAGGCCACTTCCGCCGCTTCACAAATACTCATCCATTTCTTGGTTTGATTTGGTATTAAGCATACCAAAACTCTTATTCACTCCTCCTCACCTATACCTCTCTGGTCGCAACAAACAGTCTATCCCGAGAAGTAATGAAACTCATCAAAATGGATTGCACATTGCGAGTGAGGGCCTACAGTAAAATCCTCCTCAGGACTTTTCCTCTTTTTAGGCAAATTTCTTGTAATGCCCTGTTTGCCAAGGAAGTGAATCTTCCTTCAGTTTGCTCTTCAGTTTGTGTTAGTCTTTTATTGTTTTCTCTGGCTTTCCCGGAGGCCAAATATTAATCCTCCTTGATTTGCTGTTTCTTATTTTTAGCTTCATCTCGATATTGGGTGATTATGATGCTGTTTTGTTGTTATAGACTCTTTAAGAAAATCTTTCGTATAGTATAATTTAAGAATTTGATATTGATGTAATGAAGAAGCTACATATAAAAATATTTATAATTGTTAGGTAATTTTTCTACAACTTGAATAAAAATAAAAACTCATTATTTGAATGAAAAGATATATCAATTGAATTTGGTGTAAAGCCAATCAGATTTCATATTGGTTTTTGTTGATTTTCTAAAATCTAAAAATAAAGACTGTGATTTAAGATTGATTGATGAAAAGTTATTTAAATTATTTTACTGAATTAATCATAAATAAGTGATATATGTGTAGGATGTGATGTTACAGAAATTCTTATTAATTTGAAACGGATTTATTCTACTTGACAAAACAAGGATTTTAGCATGGCTCATCAACTGCAATAATTTTTTTTTTCAATCAAACGAGGATTGATTTTATATCTTCTTTTCTTATACAAAACTTTTCCCTTTTCTTTTCTTAACTCATCTGATTAACTCGGTGCAAACATAAGCCTACACCTGACTGTATCCATAACTTTGAAGAGTGATTATATCAGGCCTACTTTAATGTTTCTAGACATCACTCATTATAGACGTTATTACGAACGCGGATCTCGTAAATAAATTCAAACCCTCCCATTTCCCGTAATGGAATCAGAAGGAATTTAACGAGAAAAATAAAATCTAATCAAGTTTTCCTCCAGCATCTGAATCAATCTGTTTTTCATTTTCAAAAGACATACGTCGACTCATATGGGCGTCTCTGAGCCGAAGGATAACTCTGAGGAAAAAATCTTGCCGATATCATCAGCATTTAATAAAAATAAAAAACGAAAACGGAAGTCGTTAAATGTAATCTTTTAAAGTATTTTTTTTTTCTCCCCGAAATGTATAAGAAACCCCGAGCCGAATTGGAGAGTCGAAAAAGCTCATTTCTATTATCCTTTGAGAATTGGGTTTCAAGTGCCATTAAACCGCCTCTGACTTTTATAATAGAACACCGTTGGGGAGAATTTATGAAAATTTTATTCAGAAAAATGCGGGAGCGATCGTTTTTACACGTGCGTACCTTAAATATATGAGAATTAATGGGGCAAGGGTCGGGTATTTACTGAGATTACCCATATTTAGGCTCCGGGCCCACGAAGGAACGCTGCTCAATGCACAGGAGGATTATTCAAATATTCTTTTTCTTTCTAAGGTGTGATAAGTCTTTTCATAAAAAAACACATCCCATTTTAACAAAATCTGGCGCAGCTTAAACCCCCCATCCGGATGTCACAGGTGAAATCTAATCACGGTGGCTAGATGGAGTGCATGAACGTGTATTTTTGCAGCTAAAATTGTCTAGAGCACTCTGTCAAAGTTTCACTTCATTTTAGGAACGGTAGCCCACAAACTTTCAGTTCCTACTGCTCTGACGGTGCATGTTTGTATACAAACTGTGGTACAAGTGGGGCCCCGGTGCGATGAGTGCCAGTGTGCGGTTTCTTCTAGTCTAACCCCAAAATAACCCTTCAATATGACCTTGCGGTTTTATATGCAACGTCCCAAACGGGGTACAGATTTCGTTAACTGAGCGAAATGTACGAAGCTCACACCCTGGTGGAGCACTCATGACGAAAACCTTCTCCCTGAACGGAAACGAACCCACCCGCAATGATAGCATAGAGAAAAAAGGAAGACTCCGAATAGACTTTTTGGAATAGTGCACTTCTCCGACGGTACACATCATTCTGGTTTTAATTGCTTACAAACAAATTTGTCCGGAGAAACCCCTCTAGTGGCCCCAAACCTCAGGTGCTTACTATAAAACTTTCCATTGAGATGGTTACCCTTTAATTGTATTAAGTGTTTCTCCTAAACACTCACCAGATGCTCATAAAATGCCTGCAACTTTCCAAATTAAAATTTTAATGAGAAAAGTGAATTTCGTAATCTGATTAGGCGCACCCGCACAAAAATGATAATAAAATGTTGCCGTTAAGCGGGGAAACTGCTCGGGCAATAATCTGGTTAATTACAGAAGTTTTTAGTTACAATTTTACCCCTTATACGAACTAACTCAAAACCAGACGAGATGGAATGTTCAAATAATTTTAAGATTAAATGGGTTTTAGATATACAACATTTATTATCTACATTATCTCGAGTATTGAACTAGTACTACAAGTTCATTCACATTATAAATAAATTTTTTAAATACTGTGAGAAAGTAATAAAGTCTTTCTAAATTGTTCCAAGCATTTCGAAGAATCTCTAAAGAAGCATCGAATTTAATGTAAATAGAAAAACATGCCTTTTATCACGTTCACAATTTGCAAAAGCAATTACCATAATAATACAGAAAATACACAAAATCTTAAACAGATAAAACCATAGTACACGATAAAGATAGGACTAAAAGATAAGTAGAGAAAGTACATATATAATATAATTTTTCATGTCAGTTTATTTGTTTACCTTTTCATGAAGCATAATCAAACCATAAAAGTGGTAATAAATACCTTTTTAAGTCGAAACATATGTATCCGTTTTATTTATAATATTTATTCTTTCTACTGCAAGATAAAATGTTAATTACATTTGCCCATTTAAAACTCAAAGGTCGGATTTGTTTAAAACATGCGCGGATTGGGAAATTAAAGCAGGAAAGATTCCAGCTGGATTATAGTTTTGAATATATGTATATAAGGATAATTTCCAAAAATAAATTTTAATGCACTTGGTTATGCAACCCAAAAACCTTTTGACTTTCAAGGCAATTTGAAAATCTGAGTTTTACTTTACATTACAGAAACATTTACTTCCCTAAAGCATAACATCAAACAATTAAATAAATTTTAAATTAAAGTATAAAATGACGGCCGCGATACAAAGCATTGAATCCATCCACTATGGTGAATTAAGTTGCATTAAAAAATTATTTTATTTAGTTTTTTACATTTCGAAAGTATAAAATCTTGTTTCTTTATTTCTTCTCTAAATCTTCAAAACGTCTGGCATTGGTTTTAAATACTTTTTCATTTACAAGTAAAAATAGGTCGACTTTTGTTTTAGCATTACTCTATTTTTGCTGGGATTATCAAAAAGCCTTGACGTCAATTTGTAAGAATATTGCAAGTAATAAAAGTGGTAACATTCAACATTTACTTGATTTAGCAATGCCTTTCCGATATCTCTTAAAATTTATAAAATTATTGTATGATATTTCCTAAAATATTCAACCTTCAACCTAATAAAGTTTTTTGTGCAATGCCAACATTCTTTCTTTTTATTTCTAAATTAAGACTATTTTAGTAGGAAAGACAAACTAAGAAAAGATAAGAAATTTGCACCTTTTAATGATGAGCTTAATTTGTGATATGAATTTATAAATCAATCGAAGTATAAAAGAATAAAATATTAATTAATAAATATACGATAACAATTTTCCTTCCCCTCTATAAAATGTATTAAATAATAATAAGACTTTTAGGTCCAAATTCAATAGTAGGGGATATCCCTTAATAACTATGCAATTTTCCAGCTATTGTAATAATCCTTTTTGAAGTCAAAGTAAATTAAAAGAAAATGTGTGTAAAATTTAAAGTCAAGCCATCAGGGAATCATAATTTTATCCAGCAAATAATATGTAATTAGTTATTCAAGTTGTGTAGCTGTAGTAATTAAACAATCAAACTATTCCAAACTCGACACAATTTTCACAACAACACATGAATAATTTTTGAAATTTAAAAATCTGAGAGAAGTACAAGAGCCATAATAAAATGTTTATTAAATGATATTTTGTATATTTATGATATTCCGATATGATATACTTAGAAGGAAAAATACTCAAGATTATCAAAATAAATTTATCTTAAAAGATTAACCTGTAGAATCTGTTCTTGCAGTAATAATATTAAAAATCATTAAAAAGACTTTTCTAATTTTCAAAATTTTCAAAAATAACTTCGGGATAAATTACCAAAAATGTGTTGATCTATTATAGTTTTTGAATTTTTAATATTACAAAATTTATTGCTTTATTGTGTTAATATAAATTAAGAACAAATAAAAAATAAAGTCACAAATTTTCAAGAGTGAATCAAGGCTATCAATAACAGGCCTTCCATCACCTGTTTAAACTTCATTCAATCGCCAACTTTCTATAGCCAAAATTGTTTAGTATAAATTCACTGGGTATTATACCAGAAAATCACCCTTCATTATCTTCGTTTAAATAACACTTTTGTTTACCTAGATTTCTTTAACACTACAGAACTAAGAATACCTTTTATTGCTTTACATTTCGTCGGTTTACTTGATCAGTGTGATCTAAAATTTTGCATCGAATGGAAGTAATGCAATTAACATATCGCCGGGAATAACTTAACGTAATCATCTCATTAAATTCAAACTTAATTTTTACTGTTTTCTATACGAAATAATAATATTAACAAAATTAACGTGACGAAATGGTTCAAAGCATTTACCGAAACGACGAAAATAATCAGTAAAATTCGTTCTATAAATTAATAACAATTTGTTTATAGAGGTACTGCATACAATTTTATATGAAGACAACACTTGTCAACTTGCTAAAATCCCCGATTTGTTGTATAGTCTGCACAAGTTATCCGTAAAACTTCCTAAAACTACTTGACCATTTTTCCAAGTAAACAAATCAAAAGCGGAAAATCTCAGGTGCATTCGAATTATCTCAATTATATTTAAATATTAATAAAAATGACACTCCCTCATAATATCAAGATAGATAGATGATATCTCTGACATCCTGATGTTACGTTGTCTTATCGCAGCGCAATTCCACTGAGGAGTGTACTAAGCAACAGCTTAAGTTGGCTTTAATTTTATTAGATTATTGAATCAAATAAAAAGCTGCTAACCGCCTCCGTACGCCAGAGGTTCCATTTAAGTGAGCTGTTCCGCAAACGGCTCCGCATCATCCAAAACGAGCTTGAACAGAGTAGAAACAGGATGAAGTTCTTAGGCGTTTTGGCTAGTGTTATATTATTTTTCTATAGTGCTAACTCAGTTTTTGGTCTCGATATATCGAATGATATACTTTCGAGAGGACTTTTGCCGACAACAGTAAATGTCACACAATATCCTGGAGAATTATGCAACAGGAGATGTATCAGGGGTGAAAGACCAAGGATATGCTATTGGGAATTTGTTGAGGAGCACTACCAAACTATGGGAGTGTAAGTAGAATATTTATTTATAAATTATCCTTAAACGTGTTTTCAAATTAAATAAAATCGGTACTTTTTAATTTTTTTTAACAATAACCTTTTGTAAAACGTTATATTATTACCGATTGAGTTACCTATGAATTGTGAAAAAGTGTATACATGATATAAAAAACGTGAAGTGTGAAGTTATCAAATAAAATTCAAAAATACCATCGTGAACACAGTTTATTTTAAATAATTTCTTATATTTTAAAATATTGCTTTACAATTCGAAAAATTACTATTTTCTTCTATACCTTTGCAAACGAATATCATTTTTCAATCGTTCCGATAATTAAGACATAGGTGACTTAAAACAAATTCTCGCAATAGTTAGCAAACTTGATGAAAAGATCCATTTTTGTTGTCCAAATATAAATCAAAGGTAATAGTGAAAATAGTAAAGTGGGTAGCAATAGTAGTAAATCGGCACCCAGAATAGAAAAACAATAATGTTCCCGGTATTAAATTTGAATTTTAATAATTTTAATATCCTAAAGTTATTCTACTTTTAATTTAATAAGTAATTCATATAATTATAAAATAATATGATAACAATTATTTAAAAAAAAGCAAATTGTTTTTATCTGTTTCATTTTCTTTAAATGACTGATGTTTTTGGTTGATATCCATTTTGTAAAGTTTTTAAAATGTATTTACATAATGGATATACTGGAAAGTATGCAAAAGGATAATTCAGAAAAAAAACAAACTTCAAAATTAAATTTTTCGAGTTAGTTACACCAAAATTCGACGTCTCTTCAAAATCAACTTACTCCTAAAAAGAAAAAGAAAACGGAAGTTCGTAAGATTTGTATTTATTTAATCTTTTTCCATGAAAAAAGGTAATCTTTTTTATATTTATTTGCAAAGATTAAATTTTTATCTTGACCCTTAAACACAGAAAAAACATAGAGAAATTATATTCACAAAAAAGTAAAATATAAATTTATATTTTTACATTTAGTTTTACATTTCTCTAAATAAATAATGCAAGTTCTAATCGTGTGCAATTGTATACAATGGAGTAATAAAAAGTACACTTCATAGCAAATTTGCAAATAAAATCTTATCAAATAAAAATGAATCACAATCTTTCACTTCTCGATTTAATTTAAAAAATGCAACAAATCTTATCATAATAACATACCGATAGCAATGTATTGAATCCCATATAGATCCGGTCTGATTTAAGCAATTATTATTATCTTAGAATCATAACAAATTTCTGAATTATTTTATTTTGATTAGGTGTTTATTTTTTTGAAATATCGATAACTGAAAAAAAAGCCATCGGACAAATTAATTTGTGCAATTACAATTATAAAATAATAAAATATTCCAAAATGCGGGTATAGAGAAGCTGGCTCTAAGAAAAGGTATTAAAAAGTTAATAAAACTATATTTCAAATATGATATTACATCTATTTTAATTTAAATGTTAGTGCTAAATAAACTCAAATATTATATTCAATGATATTTTAAATCTTTTCTGTCCTTTTCAAAAGAATTTATTCAACAGAATAAAATATCACGAGATCTCAAGTTCAAAGAAAACGAAAGTCAATTCAGAAGTAAGTTAGTATGTCGCATATTTTGTGTCCCATATATAAAAACTGAAACCTTTATATTCTGTAAAATAATAAGTAAAACATTTAATTCAAATTGTCAGGTTTTAACAAAAAAATCTTCATATAATAATAAAAATCCCACTGTGTCTCAGAGCATTAAAAATTTTGACGAGGTCATTATTCCGACATTGGACTAGAAAAGCTTTTGAGTTGTTAGGCCACTATAAAATTTTAAATGAAACAAATTGAAAAGCTGCTTAACATTCAGCAGAGCTTTGTTATAATTATTCTTAGTCAGTGTCATTGCCATAATGCGTCCTCCAGGACAAATGTCTAGCAGTAAGTCACTTCAGAATTTGAATTCCTTTTCGTAAAATAGTTTTCATATATTTTAACAAATGTTTTAATGTTTAGTTCTGACAATCTACAAATTTGCTGACTGATTTACTTACATAAAATTTTTGTCTTGATGTAAATTCTGAGATATTTTATATAAGGATATGATATAATAACTAGAAGCTTAGTAAATGTTATAAAATGAACTCAACAAATTTCACTTCAGAAAAGAGTTTTTAATAATTAATTCATGTTAGACATTATAGAGATTTAGTTAGATTTATAATTAAATATTAATTCTAAATTACAGCATAAGTAATTAATAAATATTTAAACAATTTGAAACAAGTCTAGTGGATCGATTTAAGCGACAAAAACGAATCGGTTATACATTCTCCTCATGTCTCACTTATAAAGTCTTTCAGTTTAACCAAAGGTATTCTAAAACGACTTTACAATAAACACCACTATAAAATAAAGTATATAATTTAACTTGATCAGTAAATAAGCTAACAACCCCATTTTGGTATGCCAAGATACCAGCCACAATAAAATTTAATTGGAAAAAATCACTGCATCGGAATAGAATTTCACCTCTGCTGCAGTATAGAGAGTATAGAAGCAATTTATCTCAAGTGAGAGGCCACCTCCAACTTCGACCCACAGCCGTGGGACCATTTATCAGGGTGTAAACATAAGAACCTCGAGTAGTTTCCGATAGCTTCTGGTCCTCCCTATTTCCTAGTAGCCGAAGGAGTTCGAAAATTTGCTTGATTTCTATAGACAAAGTGTAAAATAGCCCTGGGAGCCGGAGACGACTACAAAGCAGTAAACTGTAGCACAGACCAGGGGATAAAATTCGAAAATTCAAGAGAAAATTGTGTTTGCTATCGTTCTGAATTTAATTCACATTCCCTCTGGCTAATACTGCTATAGCTATTGCTTCTTTAAGGATTTCCCCAAAGCCCATTTTCGGCAGGAAGAACATAGTTTTCCATTAGCAACAGATGGTCCTGTTCAGATCTGATAATTAATGATTGTAGCAAAAATTCTCATCAGAAAAACGTATTTCCCTTTTTCGCTTACTTTCGCCACCAGTAAAATCGGCAGAAAATAACTTTTAAGGAAAAAAGTCGCCTTCGAAGAGGTCGTGGTCGTCACATGTGCACTTAAGGAGCATCATACCTTTCTATAATTATCCACCACTCTAGGTGGCCAAGATCAATTACAAATTATTATTACCCGAATCTGGTTGATAAGCATCGATTCAATGTGCCACTGCGTCTTATCGCATGAAAACTTGTTGAGGTTCATTGATTTAACACCACTCAGGTCAGTCAGACACTATGCCTTTGGACGGCTTCTTAAGTCTATCATCAAGGGGGGCAAAATCAGCCTTGCGGGATGATCAAAGCGACATTATTTTCATTTTGAACACTCGAAGTGAGGCAAACTCAGCATAATCTGATAAGCGGCGATTCATGTAATAGCGTATAAGAGTATTTGAGCATAGTACATGATAGCGATTAGCGGACTCTAATCTATTCGCGTAATTCATATGAACTTTAAATGAGTGGAACGATTTTAAATTTTATAGAAATAACAATGTTTTAGGAAAGAACTTAAGACTTTGATTAAATTAACCAACATATAGAATAGAATCGTAGGATGACTAATTTTGAAGAATATTTTAAAATAACATATTTAAAAATATACTTTTTAGCAGCAGCCAGAAGTGGTGGATTTGAATGTGGTTTTTAAAATACGAAAAGAAAACTGCCCTTGTAAAAGGAGTAGGGATTTTGATCAAATTGTATTCACATATTAATGAGATTATTTAATCTGGGAAATGCAACATTTTGATTAAATTTTACGTATTCATAAATTCAGACAATAATAACAGATAATAACAGAGTGAAGAATATGCTTCCCTTCGTATTTGATTAGGTTTTCTTAACACTTTCAAGCAAATTTTAACCAATATCGCAAAATTGCATTCAAAATTAATAGTTTAATCGGAGCCTCTTAACAAATGCGAATGCAAGGACGATAACAAAGTAATTTTTATAGAAATAGATGATGCTGCTCCTTTTAAGAAATAGTTTGATCAGATTCTCTCCTCCTTCCCCGAACCCCCCAATTTTGTAATATGACCTATGTATATATTCAACCGATAAATGCATTTGCAAAGTTTGATCAAAATCCATTTAAAAATAGCTATCTCGGTAACAAAATCATACTTTGAAATTATTACAGCATTTTAAAATTTTTATTACAATATTTTAAAATACTTTATCGATAGACCTTGTGTCGCTTTTGGCCTACCAGGAATGTTACTTAAAAAATGCCATTGGATTTATTTCTCTAAAATTTTCATTGGCTTTATCGTGCATAAAAAAACAATTTTTCTAATCGATTCAACCCCTTTCCTTTCTATTTTAGAGCTTGTCGAAATTGTGCAAATGGAGTGCTAGCAGATTGTAATCGTGAGCAATGTGTACCCGCTGATGGTGTTGAAAGAGGTTTTGTTTCAATAAATCGTCAACTTCCAGCTCCGGCCATTCACGTTAGTTTTTCATTTAAATACAATTTATACAATTTACATTTTGATAATATTAACATACTATTTCCATCGAACAGGTATGTCAAAACGATATTATCGTTGTCGATTTAGTGAATCGTATGTCCGGTCTATCGTCCACAATTCATTGGCATGGACAACATCAAAGACAAACTCCGTATATGGATGGTGTACCTTTCGTAACTCAATGTCCAAATCATTACCATAATACATTCAGATACATTTTCGCGGCAGAAAATCCAGGAACACATTTTTACCACTCCCACTCAGGTACGTTCAGAGGGATCTTTTTAATAAACTAAAATTTCCATTTAGTTCAAATTACGACTAAATAACTTTCCGAATATGAAATACCTCTCCAAATTATCCCTACTAGCCAGTTCACCTTCAAGCTTTTGATTATATTTGCAAACAATGAAAGGCAGCTGGCCTAGCAGGAAATTGCTATGCACCACCTTTCCATTATCCCTATTCATTTCGCATTAAGCACTTCCATATTCAGGAAGATAGCAAACATGCCCTATTAATTTTAATACATTCATCTCCCATTTTTCATAATTGCAGGCCTACAGAAGGTCGATGGCCATTTCGGCGCTCTCATTGTTCGTCGTCCTATCGAGGATGACCCGCACAGGAGTCAATATGACTTTGATTTGCCTGAACATTATATTCTTATGGCTGATTGGTTCGACTTACCAGCCGATATGTGGAATCCAGGTCTACCTACACGCGAAGATGGAATTAATGCAGCATCAATGCTAATTAATGGTCATGGCCAACGTATTGGCGTATGTTATTTTTTTCAATTTTACGATATGAATTGTATCTATCATTATAACAATTAATTTCAGCCGCAACTCACTGACCGTACTAATGTACCCCTGACCAGGTATTTTGTTGAGCAAAATAAGAGATACCGATTTAGAATAATCAACAGTGGATCTGACTCATGTCCGTTCCAACTTCAAGTAATTTTATTGTTTTGAAAATAATTTCTGAAACGAAATATTATGTTTTATCACGTTTTAGATTGAAAATCATACGGTTGCAGTATTGTCCAGTGATTCTTACGATGTTCAACCTCGATTATTCAATACTTTAATCTCGAATTCTGGAGAACGATATGATGTTCGTCTAACTGCTGATCAACCCGTTGGTGATTATCTTATACGTGCTCGACAAATTGGATCATGTGTGGACAATCCTATAGAAACATTCGCTATATTGTCGTATCGAAGAGTAGATGGAACATTTGGAACTCCTGTTCCTCCAACATATACTCAAAATTATCCAGCTGGAGTAGTATGTATCTCATTTTAAACATTTTCTTATATATGATTAATACAAAAAAAAAAAAAACATTTAATTTCAGTACCTTAACCACCCTAATGCCACATGTTTCCAAAGCAGCACTGATATCTGTATAACAGAACTTAGAGCTCTAGAAGAAGATCCAATATTGAGAAATACTGATCCTTTATTCAGATATTTCTTAGGATTCGATAATTATCCACTCGATAATAATCGTGTATTCGCCCATAATGTATATGAACCATTTATGAGTAAGTATTGAACAATTTGAATTTTTTAAAACAATAACATTCAAGCTAATTGCTGTTAGGAAGCTTCGATTTAATAAAATACATGAACATATAAAGTCAATACTACATAAATCTAGTAATAGTAATCTAGTAACATATGAAAGATTTTTCTTTTGATTCAATCAATAGTTTTAAACTCAGTAATTAAATGTTTCGAAATGCTTTAACCCCTTATAAATTGAGCAACGATTGTGTGTGCCACTTTCGATGAAAGCTTTTCTCATGGCATCGTAACCAGAAGCAGTTTTATCATAAGCCAAATTTTGCCTAAACTAGTGGGGATTACTAGTACTGTATTGACTATTTTAATAAAACCACAGTATTATAATATTGAAACTAAAACAAACAATTATAATAACGTATAAAACAAAAACATTATAGTGTAAATACAATCACGTGTTTGATACAAGCTTCTCTCTTTTGGTCAGGACAAGACATCACGTATCTGATACGGGGTTCTTATTTTAGGCACAGAAAACGAATCACGTTTAGTGCACATTGTTTTAACGTAAAGAGTTAACAACTGTTTTATTTTTATTAACAAGTATCATGTCTAAATATAGTTAAAGCGGACAAACTTGACATCGTATGATGTCTTTTACATCACTTTTCGCTTTTTCTATTATAGTAAATCTGCAAATATTTTTTAAATTCATTTTGCTTAACAATAAAATATTACTGAACATTTTTAATAAGCGCGCATTTATTAAGAGAGCATTAACTTAAAGTACTGACCTACATTATGCGAAGTGATAGTCTGGTAATAAATCTACTGTATCTCTGAAATTGTCACAGATAAAATCCAGAACCTTCAATTTATATCCAACTGTTGGTGGTAACCTTACCCACTTTTAAATATTTCTGCCAGATATATTTTATAGCTTTTTTTTTTATTTTCTTATCGCAAAGAAAAGTTTAAAAGACTCTAACAAGATCTAGAAAATCTTTAAAAGAAATATAATAAATACACTTTAATTCTAGAATTATGCGGAAAAGCATAATCAAATCATATTTAACAAAGCTTATTATAGCTTCCCCTTTGTTTGTTTATTTTCGGTAAAAGTAATGAAATGTTAAAAGATTTTTATGTGTAAAACATGCGACAAATGAGCCATAATGAAATCATAACACAATTTTGCGCACCCAGTGGCATATCTTTTCAGTTCTTCATTAGCAGTGAACTGCACATTTGGGGGTAGAGACATTCTTTGCCAAAAGTTTTATCATCATCTCATTACATTATCATTAGACCTTATCACACACTATGCTGGCTGAATGCCGTGTACTATAAGTTTCCGTCCCTCACTGGCATATGGTCGCGTATGTTTTGGAGGTGGGCTGCTAATGTTGGCGGGTATCGTCAAGAGTCAAATTACAAGCCCTAGCAAAATTGACTCCTCCTTTTTTTCACAGCACCCTAAGACGGTATGCTTTTTTTTAAGAAAAATATAAAACAAAAACCAACCCCAACATGAAAATGTGCACCCAAGGAGATATTTTCTTTTTAAAATTGTGACTGAAAACATTTTGTTTTTTTGAGAAACAAGGTCAATGTACTGTTAATAGCTGCGATAGCAAGCGAGCTTCCATGAACAATTCCCTAAGCTCCCTGAGCTCCTTTTATCTTTGTACTAAACGCATAATTTAGCAACACTGAATACATCTAAAACTTGAATTGGCTACTTTCCTAGATATTCAGGACTTGTTGAAAAATTCTTTGTGGATGAGTAGTGTCTTGTTTACATAGTCTTAAATAAGCGATTTCAATTATCATTTTTATTCCCTAATACGTACAAATCAAATGGCGATTTTGCTAATTCAAAAGTTGAAAAAGATATGTTCCATCGCTTAAAAAATACAAAATATGACAACTTCAATAATAACTTAAAGTTTACTTCTTAAATTTGAATTATCAAACGCTTGGTAGTTAAATTAATAGAGGAGTTCTTTTATTTTGCTTGGGTTGTACTATAAATTCCTTAATACCTCAAAGATAGTCCATAATGTTAATCGTACGTACAAAAAATTTTGCAAAAATTTTAAATGACAACTATAAGAAAGGAAGGAACTTTACAATTTTAAAGATTTATCTGTGTATCAATCTGTGCCAATAATGGCAATCTAGTAGTGTTCCCCTATTTCAAAAATTTATGGTGATACTACGTAGACGATTTGAAAATATAAAACGGAATCGGAATTTGTATATACGGCCCAAGATACCTAATATCAATGGCGTCAGGAAAGACAACCATTTTTCAAGTCGAAGTGCTAGCAATTGAGAAATGCACCAGAATTTACAGTCCATGAAAAAAAGCTGTCAATGGCTCTACAACATATAGTACATCCTATCGGATAGTTAAGCAGGTTTAAAGGCTCTTAAATTTTTCCGGATTGACTCGAAAATTGTATGGTGATGTCTCCAAACTATGAAAACCCTAGCTAGGAATAATAAAGTCATTCTCATATGGATTCTGGGTCACGAAGGCCAAGTAAGTAATAAAATAGCCTATGGCTTAACTAAACAAAAAACGAAATCACCCCTTATAGGACCCGAACCTTTCTTCTGTACCACTTCAAAAAGCAATTTACGAAAGATTCTTACGAGATGGGAAAAAGAAGCTTTTGCAATGTCCCCACAAACCTGAGACAGGCGAAATCCCTCACATATGCCATTCATGATGATACCGATATATTCCTTCTACTTAGTAAATAGTAGATCAGAACTTCGTACAATTACAACAGGGCTCTTTCTTGAATACTGATCCTTAAAGTACCTACCACCTTAATAAAATTGGCAAGGTAACTACAGTCATTTGTCGCTTCTGCTCTAAGATACCGGAAGCCTCTCAGCACTTATTCTGCCAATGACCTGTACTATCTAGGCGCAGATTGACCTACCTAAGCAAAAAATTCACTCATCCAAAACTGGTCCAGGATTACAATTCTAAGGTTATAATCAGTCTGAAGCTAGGAGTATAATTAGGCAATGGGGGAACCACAATTGACCTTCTTGGTTGTAATGATCGTGAGGATGAAGGGCTTTTCACCCAAATCGAATATAATCTAATCTAAACATCCACAATCGCCTATACATGTTTTTAATTAATTGCAGAATTAAATAAGGTACCAATTTTCATGTATTAAGATTGTTCAAAATAACTATCAGTTTTAAACATTTTAAAATACCTAAAATATCTCACTGTTCAAATCTATGTCCAGTTATAACTTTTTCAATTTGTAGTCAATATACCAAAAACAAACTTTTAAGACTAAGCTTATATGCGCGTAATTGTATAACTACGAAACTTTTTCTTGGACTATAAACATAACAATTTCGCTATAAAATTGTATTTCACTTTTAAACTGTCCCTCTAATAGTGTCCGCAACAGTTGTGAGCAATAATTTTTAAGCTCTTGCTGGAACACTTGTATAAGCTTCTAAAAAAAAAATCATAACTTTTTACAAAAAACTTAGAACAACACTTAAAACTGCGAAGAGAAAACTCTCAAGATAACTATGTAACTCGATTGAGTCTCTTTATGAAGTGCAGTGCGATTGAAACTTCTTTTATAGCCGCTGTTTCCAACGTAAGACAAGTAGTGGAAATTTTTCTACAGGAAAATTCTCCTTTTTAATACACAAAAAGTTTTAATTTTTTTTTTCATGAAATTTTGTGACTATATTTGACTATCGCGGTTCGGTTAAATAAAAGTTTAAGCGCCAGAAGGTAGGTGCTTCTTTGAAGAATAACAAAAGGAAAGTTTGGTGCTCAAATAAATAAAATTTTCATGATTTTAAGAGATCTTCGTAAGTGGGAGGTAGAAAAGTAATAAAAATTTATAATTGGACTTTGCCACAATACTTCGACTCTTTCAATTAGACGTAGAAATTTTATACTAATGATCCTTCTTTAAATTTACAGATCTAGAGAATGACCTTACACTAATAGGAGCTGTGAATAACCTGAGTTTCACATTTCCACCATTTCCGTTGTTAACTCAGCCAGAGGACATTCCCACCGCCCAGTTCTGCAATGATAACAATCGACCAACAAATTGTCCTTATGGCCAAATATGCATATGCACTCATCTTATCAAAGTCCCTTTGAATGTCGCTGTTGAACTGATCATTGTCGATGAAACGGATAGTGAGTATATTATATATCCCCAATTAACCACTCTGTAATACGATAAAAATACATGTAGCTTATCATTAACTAATATTCAGAAATTGGTACTCGGAGCATAGAGAACTTATTCTCATTTACAAAAAAGTTGAAAATAATTGCCTCATTTTAAAGTAACGAATAAAACTTTTATTTTTGAAAATTGCAAATCTACTAAAAGCTGCAATATACTTTGTTTATTAGATAGAAAGTAGCGGAATGGTGAAGCTTTAAATTAGAACCACACATTTATGCAGTGGTAAAATTTAAACACTTCAATTCTGCCCACTTACTTGATTCACTGGCCCGAATTTAACAATTATTTTTATTTAATTTAACAGCCATTCGCTCTTTGAACCATCCATTCCACTTGCACGGAGGTAGATTTATGGTAACGGATATGGGTCAAAATCCATCTGGTATTCCAATGACGGTGCAAATAGCTAAGGATCTCCAAAGTATAAATGCTTTACAAACAACACCATTTAATCCATACGCAATATGGAAGGATACTGTTTCAATTCCCAGCAGAGGATATGCTAAAATTAGATATTGGGCTGATAATCCTGGTAATTTTAAAAAAAGTTTTCAATAATTTTAATTATCTTACTTACATGATTTATTTTCTGCCCGCAAGGATTTTGGCTTTTACATTGCCATTACGATTGGCACATGGCTACTGGAATGGCAATGGTTATTCAGGTTGGTGAACCTTTGCAAATGAGAAGAGCACCAGCAGGTTTTCCCAGATGTAACAATTATAAACCGAATATTGTGGACGTTTTGGGACAATATATAATCCCATGAAGCGCCATAAATAAATATAATATTTAATATTTATATTTATTGCGTTCAAATAGTATTTATCTTGAGTAAAAGCAGTGTACTGTGATTTCTTGTTGCATTTAAATATCAAATAAATAAAATGGGGTAATAATTATAAAAATGCGTTTCATTATTTAATTATTTTTCAATGATTTTCATCAAATTATACTTAAAAGCAATCCTTCGCTATCACCAGCCCATAGGCCTTGCAAAGAAATTAGAAAATATGTTCAAGAAACAGAATCTTGTCTAGTTTAACAATAGCAATAACCAAATTTCGTAAGCAAGACTACCAATTATTTAAAAATTGTACACAAATTGTCTCCTTTTGAGATTCCTAAAAATACAAATAATTTATGAATCAGCGTGACCTAAAACAATATAATGATGTATCTAATCTTAGTGTATTCAACATAGTCATAATCATCATCATTAATTCCATTTTGTTTATTTTTAATTAAAAATAGTTCATCCTAAAAGGATTCTTTACATTAAATGAGGCAATTATAACTCCGATACCCTGGACTCGAATTTATAGCAAGTGTAGCAATGACACCATGAATAACACCTTCATTTTAACAGGTTCAATTCAATAAATAAATTCCATTCATTTTTTCAACTACCTTTTTGTTAATGTTTTATAATACTTTTAATATTTTTAATTAAACCCTGGATATGTACTTTTTGTATATATTTATTATAAGAAAACTTGTTACTCATAACGCAAGGTTATTTTTAGTATACTTTAAAAATTAGGTAATTTTGAAATTTACACAAGCAGAAGCATGTTATTTTTTATTTGCCTTACTTTAATTACACTTTATATAAATCTTAGCCTGTATTTACTTTAAAGTAACAATTTGCCATTTTTCGAATGATCCAGGGTTAATTCCAACTCTAAATTAATTTCTACCAAATAATTGAAATACAGGCGGTAAAATAAAAGACTAAAGAGTGTATTTTTATCAATGTTTATATTTTAAATATCGTTATTATTCGACATATCCTGGTTTTGTTCTCTCTCACGGGCTCTTATCATTGGTTTTATTTTATTGTTTATATTTAATTCAACATATCTTCAATAATATTCTATTTTTTTTTGTCGTTTTATCTGCAGTAACATGATAACTAAAACAATTTACAAATTTTTCAATGGGATTACGCCTCTCAGGTGCCTCATTGTTGCTGCCTCCGTTCGGTGTTTTCAATATTTTTAATACTAATCAAAATATAATCATTTCGTCTCGAGATTCCTCAAGATCAGTCCAATTAAATGGTCAACGTTACAATGGAATAATTGTTGATGTAGAGCTAGCTGCTGGCGCTGCCTAATAAATAGTGTAAGTGATCTTTCCAAAAATGGAAATTAAATTCGTCGATCCACTCGTATCCGTCTACTATACAAATGCAATAAAAATACAATAAATAACTTACATAAAGGAGATAAAAATATATAAACAACACGATTTTACTAAAATATGGCAAACACAATGTTGATTAGTTTCCATTTGCTCTGCTTCTTTCATTTTGTATGCTTGCTTTTCTGCCGGCCTCTTCAGCCTGGAGCAGAGGTAGCAAGTCTGGCGCTAAACAATAAATTATATAGAAAATCAAATAAATAATTGAACTGAGAGTATTCTGCCGCAAGTCATTAACAGTTGGAGCTCTGCTTTTCGTTTTAATAATTTTTTTTTTTTTTTTACAATAATTTCCGTTTTTTGACGGAGAAAACCACTAAATACAAAACCTATTAATTTATAGAGTTCTTAAGGAGCAAAGGAAGTCCAGTTTTAGTTTTAGTCTTCGACACTAAGATAGTAGCAGTTTTACTATTATTAACAAGAGTACTACTGTTGGCGTGACCCATTCCAGAGTTCACATCAACGTTATCACCTTGGGTTTCAATGACGTGAGCAGTTGGAGCACAGGATCTTTTTCGAGCAGCCGCAACTGGAACTGATTCGAAAATTGCATCTTTGGTTGGCTTATGGACTTTAGCTGTTGATGTTGATGCTAATCCGGTAACCGGCCCAGCTGCTACAAATACTGTCGATATTGATCCAGATGCCCCTGTTCCAAGTTTCTTGTTCAGTGGTTTACTACTATTATTAGTATGTACAATGACAAGCTGTTCATTATTATTTATTAAATGTTGATTATTAGGGTCGCAATCATACAACGACTGCGACTGAGATTGTAACGATGTAACATTCGATAGGGTGCTCTCAGTTTCGGCTCGAACTCCAGCCGCTAATTGCCCCGAAACTGACAAAAGCTGAAAATTTAAATTCAAATATTAATTCACACTTTTAGAGTTTACTTTGATTGTAAAGAACAGGGGATATTTAGATTGATATATAGTTCTTTTTTATATTTAAAAGCAACATACTTTATCAAAAGACGATAATTCCTGATCTCAAGTACTTTTTGGGGGATGTAGAACTCTATCCATTTCTTTCTGAACGTTAAACAGTTCACTTAAATGTTTTGCAAATTGAATGTTGAGATCATTTAGCTGCTTCATCTATTCGGCAAAATAAAAGAAATATTTTTAAGCAATAGCCATTGATAAAGTTTGAAAATAATTTACGCTTGTATCGTTGCATTTATCCTTGAGACTTTTATTAGCTGCTTTCAGTTCGATTTCCTGACTCATAAGTTCCTTTTCCAGTGCCTCAATCCTACCCTTTAAAAGACCAATTTCACGTCGCAAATCATCAGCTATTTCTCCCCCTCCACCAGCAACAACCCCCTGCCTAAGCACCTCCATCTCACGCTTTAGCCTAATATTTTCTTCCTTGTATGTATGTAATTGGCGTTTCCACTCATCCACATTAGCTGTTGATTCCTAGGAAATTTATATAAAACAAATAAAAGGATATTAACATTCCTTATTTACGCCCTTTAAATTAAAATTATAATTACCTGCAAAGCACTTGTAAGTCGAATATTGTTGCTTTTCAAAGTGGCAAGCTCGACCTCCCACTTCTTAGCATTCGAACAGCTAAGAAGAAATAGTGTAAAAGCCGCAAAAACATAATATAAAAGGAAGCCTACCTCTGTGCAAGAGCCATTTTCAATCTTTCGTTCTCATACTTGAGTTGTTGGTCACCAGCCGCATGCACAGCCGCATTGGATCCTTCATTATTTTGGGACGTCTGCTTATTTTCCGCATTATTGCTAGTAGTTATCTTATGTGATGGACTATCGGGATTGGCGTTCTGCGTGTTTGTGTTGGACATATTGGGCGGATCCACATGATGGACCTCATTTGTAGTATTGTCATTTTGTATAGTTGCAGTTCGAGACGTAACTGGCGATGTGTTCGCCGATGTAACCGGTGTCACAGCAGTACTACCTGTATGCAAAACTAACGTTTAAAAGAAATAAAATAGATTGAACCATGTTAGGACCACCAAGAATTTGTTTGTATATTTTATTAAAATTTAAATAGGTTGCAAAATTATTTCTGCTGTAAATATAACCTAAGGCGTTTCCTTAATCCACGATTGATCTCAAGTGGATCAAATCTACAAGTACAAAGTTATCCAATATAAAATTCCAAATTAAAAGATTTCCAAACTCGAAAACCAAGATAGATAGAATAATGGAAATATTCCGAAATGTACAGCAGATTCATTTGTATATCCTAAGCCTCAATAATGAAAAAATCTTTTTTTTTATTTCCAACTGTATCATTATAAAAAATAAGACATTTTTTCCACGGAAACAGCTATGAAAATGCAAGCAATCGGCGCAGCGAACAATAAAATATAGGCCAAAGCGTGCACAATTTTGCTTTTTAAATAAGACTCATCTTTCGAATATTAGGTCAATTACACAAAAGAAGGAATCTAGCGCATAGTTTAGCAATAAATTATGCAAAACGTTTAATAAAAATATAATCTCCTGGAATGTTCAAGTTCCAGACTACTAATAATAAAGCAAATAGAGACTTATTAGTATTACTCGTATTTATTTCCTGGAAGATAAGTTTTGCATCATTTCATACCGTATCCAAAAGTATTTTACTAAATACAATTTTTGTAAAAGCATACAAATCCAATTGTTTTTATAACTTTCAGTGTAGTGAAGAAAATACAACAGAAAGAGAGTTCCTTACATTTTTTGTATGAATTATTTGCTGAATTACTATCAATAAATTCTTAGCTTAAAAGCCTTTGAGAAATTATCTATAAATATAAATAAATAAATGATAAGGATAGGCTGCAAATGCCTAGTGGTCCTAAGCATATTAAAACTACTCGTGCATTATAGAGCGGGAAACATTTATTTTCTTACCATTTGCTGCTGCCGATTTGGCCAGAGCATTCTTAGTTGCTTCTTTAACTTCTTGGAACTTTTCAACGAACTAGAATTTAATTGGATTACAATAATTGTAAATATGGCAAAAGAGGATTTGTTACCTTCGTTAACTCAGCTTCTGATGCAAACCCCAACCCGTAAACTGTATTCGCTCTTACATCACTCCACTGCCCGAATTTTTGTGAAGTTTGGGTGAATGTCATGTTCGGCGTGATCGTTGAATTAATAACAGCCTTGCTACCTTCCACGCTAATTATTCTATAGAGGTTCCGAGAAGAGTCGTAGAAGAAACTAACCGCTACCGCCTTCATGCTTGCTGTTATCCAGGTTCGCTTCGTTTTTGGGTCAATATGAAAGACATGAGCCTGGCATGTAAAAATTGGCTGCTCCCTGAAATTCACAGTGTAAAATTATAATAATTATATATATATATTATTTATTTATCTAATTAGTTTTCCCGTAAACAAATATTATGGGTTAGAAAAGAAGATTTACAATGTAAACTATGACTTGCGGCGAAGTGAAATACATGGCTTTTTGTATTGAGATACAATTCGAAAGTTTGTTTTTTTTGAATTCTCCTAGTTATCCTTAGCACTAATCTAGCCGCGGTCATTTTCGCATCCGTATCAATAATAACAAAGTCAGGTAACCGGTCCCCAGTATGGACTAGAAAGTTTCAGACTGCCGCGACACAAGTGTATCAAGAAAGTTACTAGAAAGTCAACAGCCGTCTTCCTTCGCGGGTAAAAGTGAAATGTTAAAGAGCAACAACCGCACTAATGCGATGAAAGCTTAAATCTCAACAAGGCGATTAAATAACGACGACACTTAGCAATTACTGGGCAAACAGTCGCCGCATATATGGCACTTTCAGGTCTTCTTAATTTTAGTGAAATTCTGCCGGTGATTCACCGACAGCAGAGAAGCCTTATGCCAGCGTTCTCAATAAAATAAACAACTGAACCAATATACACTATAGGCCCCAAAATATCATCTACTTGGAAAATCACTGAAGGGACAAACCAGGTCCAGAAAAAAAAACCTCCACAAGACGTTCGATCGATTAATTACAAAAACAAGACACTTAACAGCCACAGATTCGACCTCATATGAGCTCTCCAACCATTTGGCGAGTGCATAAATTACCCCCTGAGCTCTATCCGACGCTTATTGCATTCCTAATTGGTCTAGAATAACACAGGAACTGTGCAAATTAGTAGAAAACATGACCAAGGTAATAATTTACAACGGAATGTCGGCGGGTGGAGCTATAGATAAATCATCGAATGATAACCGCGAAAATAGACAATAGTTTAATGTTTTTTTGTAATAAACAATATTATGAAACTTTACCCCATCGTTTCACGATCACTGTTCATTTATCTCGCTACGAAAAATGCCACTTTTTTGCCTTGAAACACTCGCCGAAAAGTCAATTGAGCAGCGGAAAGATGGCGAAAAGGAACACAATTGACAGCCATTAATTGTTTGCTGAAAAAGGAAGGCGTAGCTGAGGGAAAAAGAGAAAAGAAAATTTTTTAAAGGCACTGACTGAAGTTGGTCGCAGTTATATGGAGTAGAATTTACCATTAAAACGAATGAGCAGAAAATCAGAGGTGCAGAATAAAATAAAAATAAATAGATAAATTGTATATCCGGGTAATAATTCGGTATTAATTACGGTTATATAATTTAAAGAAAATTTTGATAATTAGTTTCTTAAAACGCAATATCACATTCAACTTAAAAATGTTGAGCCAATCAATATTTGTCCGTTCGGGGATTTCCCGTTTAGGGTATTTAAAAAATAAGTAAAGCAATTTTTGGTACAAGTTCAATTTCCGTGGTAACTCGATTGATAACAACAGCAAAGGAAACATTAAATAAGACTAGTTTTCTTAATTTTTATTTTTACAACGCCAAATTGTTTCGGAAACCGTTTCTAAATCTAAAGTAAAGTAAATTCGTTGGTAGTTCAAATTAAACTTTTCGTAAAACAAGTAAACAAATAGCTCTAATAATTCTGAAGTTAATATTCTTGAGAAAAAATATTCCACTATTATCATAAGACTGCCCAATAAAATTATTCTAGGTGGGCGCCAATAAACAAATGAAATTTTAAAAGTTATCGAGAGTTTTCTTATTAACAATTTTAGCCAAAAACGTACGATTTTATTAAGTAGTTTATAAAGATAGTGGTAATAATAACTATTTAATTATAAAAATTACATTTTGCATTTAGTGTTTACAAACAAACCCCATAGTTAATTTAAAAACAATAACGAATCATCTAAATCATTTTTCGAAGCTTTTTGATGATACGATACCCTTAAAAATTATAATAATGCGTTCCTGACGGGACACCCTTTATAAGAGAGCAAAAAATAGAAACCAAAATGTTTTAATACAGCAGTAACATTTGAATTTTGTTAGATAACCAGAGACAGTGTTTACGCTGTTATTTAAGGGTTAAAGCTAGTTATTTAACTACAAATAAATAAATCTAGCAACCATTGATTCTTGCTTTGTGAAAACAATGCGTTCGTACTTAAAGCTTTCAAACTACAGACTGAAAAATTAAATATTTATTTGTTTTATAATACGAAATAAAAAATGTAATTGTTAAAGTTACATTACAAAAAATATTTCACACTTAATGTACCTTTCGACTATATTTCAAGCGAATTTTCTCCATACATGTGAGAAATTTTCTCTGAGCTTTTACCCCTCGGACGGAAAACAACATTACCCAACAACAATCAGAGGAAACCTACCTTCTTGGGGTGAAAATGGCTGGAAAACCTCCGACTGTTTGAAGAGAGGTGTACAACCACAGTCAGGGGTAGTAAAAGGAAAATTTGCCGGTTGTCGACGGGTTGGCCGCGGCAAGGAAAAGTCTAAAGCACCCCCGTTTCTTGGAAATATCAATAGAACGAAAAATTTTTTCAACAGCTCAACATTTTCCATCATCCGCGAAAAAGGTTTCTTTTTAAGATAGTGGAGATTGTGAGTGATGTTAAAGTTTTGAATTTTAGTTTTCCTGTGGAGAAAACTCCTCCAAAATATAGTTCTTCACGAAAGATACAGCCCGGATGATGACATCACACAGTGGAACTGGCTATGATACCGCAGGCAGTGGTGCCTATTCCCAACGAAATCCTGACAGAGGCCACTTGAAGAGCTCCTCCGGGTCTGAGACCAACCAGAAGATGAGTGCTACAGCACTTCATCCGGACGATTCACTGGAATATTTCATAAAGTTTCCCACACCAAATTTTCGCAACAATGAAGTCGATTCGGCCGAATCAGACTTTGTATTTGTTTATAATGAAACAAATGTTCCTATCGTCATGCTTCTGGGATGGGCTGGATGCCAGGACAGATATTTGATGAAGTACTCAAAAATCTATGAGGACCGAGGGTGAGCAGATTGCATTATTTTTGGTACTCTCCACAATTTCTTCCGGGGGGGATATTGTCAACGACTATCGATTATTCTCTACGACTCTAGTGTAGGTGAAGGGCAACCTCAGCCCATGTAACATGTTTTGATTTCGACGGTCAAGGCCTGTTTATTTGTAGACTTGCTAATCTTAACAATATGAGAGGTCTCTCTCAACATTCCAAAAAACAAAATGTTATTCTGGGGGCAGTGGAAAATTAATTTAAATCTATTTCTACAAACAGAAAACACTTATTTCTCTCACCGTAAATATTCAAACGTATTAAATTGAGCTATTATATCAGTAATAGTATAGAATTAAAGGCATTAATTAAGTTTCACGACTGCCGGATTTTGAGGAAGCTTTGCATTAATTTAGGATCAAAAAACGGATATGTAAAAACTATTTATCAGCTATTTGAATTGCGTGAGATATAACTTTAACATTTTGTAAACTGATAGTCTTCCTCCACAATTTGCTCCATGTTTGCGGATCATCCTTTAATTAACCTTGAAACTACACACTTTCTTATAGAACTTCGAAACACATCCGACCTCAAGCTAACACCAGAACTGCTATATCTCGCGAATTGTTATTTTTTTTAGAATTTACGTTATGCGATTTTTTTTAAGCTAACGATTTACTTTTCGGTAGAATCGCTGTTAGTTCAATAAAACTAATTTTTAACGACGAGCCCCTCGAATATTCCTACTCATTCTGAGATAATTTTGTTTAAAAAAAAAATTATTTGAATCCAAATGACCTCCTGTCCTTCGTTCAGCCAAGAAGATTGAAAAACAGTCTTCAATTTTTAAATATTATAATTATATATTTGTTATATTTCTCTTTTTTTTTTCTTAATAATATTTTTAGATTAATAACAGTTCGGTACACGGCACCAGTAGAAAATCTATTTTGGAAACGTTCAGCAATGAAACCAATTGGAGAAAAAATTTTAAAACTCATATATGATATGAATTTTGACAGCCATCCATTAATATTTCATATTTTCTCGAATGGTGGTGCCTACCTTTATCAGCACATATCTTTAGCAATTAAAAAAACAAAAAGACCTATACAAATTCGGGGAATGATATTTGATTCAGCTCCAGGTGAACGTAGGCTGCTGGGTCTATACCGAGCCGTTTCTGCAATTTATGGCAGAGAAAGGAAAAAATGTAACTGCCTTACTGCATGGTTTATTACAATTACTTTAACTGTTATGTGGTTTGTTGAGGTAAGTTTTGTTATTTTGTTACAATTTTAATTTTAATTTAAACCTCCTGGTAATTACAGGAAACATATACTGCTTTTAAGAGTTTATTTGTTCCATGCGAGCCAACACAACAAACGAATCCGTTCCATGATCTCAAAAACGAATTAACTGAATGGCCACAGTTGTTTTTGTATTCTAAAGGAGACATTGTCATACCTTATAAGGTATGAAAAATTTCACCTCTATGTACATAAGTATAAATCACAACAATATCTGCACAAACAAAACTGCGCAAACTTTTTTTTCTTTTTTAATAAAGTAAAGGAATGGGATAAATCCAATTATAAATTTTATTTTCTAGTGGGTAGCATTTATAAAGGCTTTGGCTAATTTTACGGCTAAGATACATCACTATCATTAATTTAGTAACTTAATATTGCTCATATCCATCTTTATTTTCTTCATCCTTCCAAGATACCACAGCAATTTACTTTGATTCAATGCATACATATAGTCTAGAAGTCTTTCCAAAATGAAAACAATACACGAAAGTAACACAATATTTAAAAATTGTAATTGAAATAAATAAACACCCGTCAATGACCTCTTTTACGGGAAAATTGTAGTAAATTTTTAAAATGATTTCAGGTATTTTAAAAATGTTTTACCTTTGTTAATTTCAAAATGGGGAGGCTTCTTACAAACGTCGATTAGGATACTCCATAAAATTGATTATTAAAATATTATATATTTAAAGGATATTGAAAAATTTGCTGAATACCGAAAACAGCGTGGCGTAGAAGTATCAAAAGTTTGCTTTGAGGACGCAGAACATGTGAAGATATTCATCAAGTACCCACAACAATATATTCATTGCGTATGTAAGTTCATCAATAGCTGTTTATCATACTACAAGGGATCATCTAAATATGATTAAAGTTCGTTTACATCAAATGGTTTACACAAATGTTAGTTCAACAGTACATTCAAGGTTCCCTTAAGGTAACCTTTTTAAATAATGCATAAGAGGATTATTAATAAAGTTAAGGGACACTCAACTCACTTGATGGGTGTGTGAATATAAAACAGAAACAAAAGCGCAAACAATTTGAAATTTTTGTGATATTAGTTATCAAACCGCAAGTGTCTAATTATTAGTCCATATATATTCCTATACTTTTCGGTATGTCGTTTAAAAACAAAAAAACAAAAATGCGGAACTTATAGAAGACTAAATAAAATGTTTTGTTCATAGAATACTTTATTTTGGGGGCCTTCACAATGAAGGTTTGATAAATGAAATTGGTGGTTACACACCTTTAAGACATAATTTAATCAAAAGTTTCTAAAATTTAACGAATTACGAGAATTATTTATGCTGGAAATTGTTGAAATAAAGTATTAATTACCACAGCTTATATAACACTTTTTAGTTATACTGCCTATCCCAGTTTCATTATGAATTTGCTATGGTTTGTGTTAAAATAGCATTATTTTGAAATTGTGTACTTTTTTAAGTTGTTCTTTCCGATGTACTTTAGTAAAAACAAACAAATTTAATTAGGTTCCAATTTTAGTTCTTTTCAAAACACTACTGCCTTTTGGTTTAGTAAGTTTTTATCTTGTCTTATGCATGACTCTAAAATCAATTTAAATTTATACAACGTAGAACAACATTTTGGAGATATTTTAATGTCTTAAGTTGGAAAAATATGTCTCTTTATAACTAATTAAGAACAAAAGAAATAAATGTGTTTTAAATTTATTGGAAAAAACATGTAGATTTATTTAATCACATTGGTTAAAATTAATAATTAATCATTAATAGTTTAAAAATTTATGGAAACTACAAAAGTGGCTCGTTTTTGATTTTGTCTGTTTAGAGATCAATGAAATAGGGCAGTAAATTTTTAGGATTGGGGAGAAACTTTTTACAACCTTCGATTTTTCTAATGAAATTACCAACAAAAATTCACTGGATAATAATGAGCTTAAAATAATAAGGGGTAAAGGTTAAAATTAATTTTTTACAGGACTACAACAGACCTTAGCAATTAATGTTAATTGATATGCTTATTATTCCGTCTTGATGGGTACGCAAAAGGCTCAAAGTGATCCTATAAGGGTTTTAAACTTTTATTTTAAAGGTTCACCTTAAAAATGTTAACATGTCGTAACTCGGCTCTGCAAAAAAGCTCATTTAAAAAATCATTAAACTGCCAAAATCACATTCAAGCTGTTCTCACTTATTCATTGAACTGACAACACCATCTCGAGAATGTTAATTTTAGTTCAATGCGTTCCCACTTCATCTCCCCGGGGGGAGACAAGTATTTGACTTTTCTGCCGGTTCGGTGAGAAAGCGCGTCGTGAAATGTCAAAAATTCGTGTAAAATTGGATTTATCAGATTTCTATAATGATAAAAGGCAATTTGCCTATGTTTTGATTGACCCAGATTGGAAAAATGTTAAATGTCTTCAGCGTCATGTGGAAAAATTATTTAAATTGTGCAACGTTGAGTTTGTCACCGTATCTCATTCGTGCTATTTGCCCCCGCGTGAGGACATCGGAGTTGTAAACAGTGAAGACGTTTTAAAGTATAATCCCAAAATTATAGAGGTAAAATTCATTAATTTGTATTATATTTCTAGGGTGGTAGCAGCGGAAAGTTCAAATGATATTGAAAATGTTTTGGAGCCCGCAGACACTGAGATTATGCCAAGGAAAAAGAAGAAATTTAAAGAGGAACTCATACAAAATAATCTTGAGCCGAAATTTGAAGCTGACGGGGATAAGAAAATTAGAAAGCGAAAATATCAAGCTGAAAATGCGCAATCTTGCAATTTTAATAACAGCGTGATTACAAGCGCCAGTGTATCAGTTAAAAAACTTAAAAGCCTTTTCGACCAAAAGTCAGGAGAGTGCGATTCGTCTGTTTCTAACTTTTGGAAAGAACACAAAGCGAAAGACACAAGTAAGGAAAGCATACCTTCAAATTGCATTTCAGACGAAGGCGGAACTGCAATCAAATCTAAACGGAAACGTAAACGAAAGAAAAAGTCGAAAACAAATTGTGAAATCGTAACTGAAGATTCGTTTAAGAATCGCATAAACACCAAGAAAGAGCACTTAAAAAGTACGCCAATTATTACCGCTAAGCCTCAGGGACACATCCGATTTAACGATGATGGAAATGTCGCAACTAATGACGAGGAAAGTAATTCCGAGAAGAGTGTAATAATCTTCACTAGCTACTTGGATAATTTGTGCAGCTCTACAGCTCGAATTATTAAAGGCATTGGTAAGATTAAATTTGTGGGGTTTAGTAGAATTTACCTACAGTCTACCTTTTGATAGAATAGTCAGAAATAAAGAGGTTGGTATATTTTTGGCTGCCTAATTTAATCCAAAAATGTTTAGCCTAAATACACGATAATCATTTTAATAAAGAGGCCTGATTTTTTTGTTTTGTCATCTAAAAAGGTCAATCAAACTCACTAGGGGTAATTGATAATCCCACCTTTTAGGAAATCGATTCGAATTTCTTTTTTGAGATCTTGCTCAAGCATTTTTAATAATAGGATATTTTTAGTAAAAGATAATCCACCAGTTCCAAATGGAATGGACCACAAAGAAAATGTAACTGACCAAGAACTTTCCTCGCAAAATGGAATTGTTCTACTAAACCCAGAACCTACATCTTCTACTAATGGTGCTCAAGAAGATGAAAAACATGAGATTGAAGGTATTTTATCTTTATCCGGCTAAAATTTGACTTTCAAAGTAAAAAAATATATTTTAGAACAACCCACACAAGCCAGCAATGGACTTCCGGCGGCTAGTAAAATTCAAGGTGAAACTTTCTCAACAAAGCACATTTTGAGTCTTTCTGAGCCGTTATTGTGTGAACCAACGATAGGTGATATACTCATATTTAAGGTAATAATATAAATCTACAATTTAAGAAGAATATATAACTAGTATAACTATTTTAGATTTATCGCTTAAATGAATGCAGTGAACCATCCTTATCGGATTTCATATGTGGTAAATTTGAGGAAATTGAGGAATCCACGAAAATGATGAAAATATTTTTAATAGGTAAGCTTATTTAGTTATTTCAGAGAGACAAAATTAAGCCTCTTATTTACTTTAGATGGACAAGACCAACTACTAGATTCTGAGGGAAAAACTTTCATGAATCTTGATATGAGAGGTCCAGACTACTTGTTTTTAAAGTATGAAGATCTCATTGATAAAAAAGTATTTAGATTGTAAACTTTATTTGGTAGTTTGCTATTTGAGTAATAATTTTTGTTAACTACAAATAAGAGTAAAAATATATAAATACAGTTTAATGTCTATTCCTTTAATTATGATTTTTTTATATTTTGAAAGGGGAGCCTTCTTACCTAAAGGTAAATAACCTTGTATCTCTAGTTGTCTCTCCTCTTTCAATGAATTCTAATTCATAAATAGACCCCTTAATACAAAACATATATTTTAATAGGAATTGGAAATATATAGAAACCTTGATCATATTTTTGTCAGAAATGTTTTATTATACTCATACGCAATTCCTTGTATAATCGCAACAAAGAATCTTTACAATCCCCCGTTGTCAAATAACCAGCAGAAGATCTTTTCTCCAACTCACATTGAATTTTCTATGTATAAAATAAATTAATTTTATATCAATTTAAAATACACATTAACTTACCAACAGAGCTTTGTGCGCCTCTTCTAGCTCAATTGGTTCATCCTCATAGTACTCATCTAGTAATCCTCGTAAAATAGTCAGCTTTGCATAGAAAAGAGCACTAGGATCCTCTGATTCGATGATTAAATAATTCTCCATTTCGAAATATTTTATGACCAATCTTTCTCCCAAGAAATACAAGACCTGCTCAAAAGTATCCCCGAATTCTTGTTTTTGCATATCAAATATTTTACAAAGCTCTGCAGGCGTTAGTATCACAGGCGTTAGCATCTTTGTGGTAAAAACTATGGTATTAAAATCAATCTGTTCTAAGGGATTGTTTATTCGTGCCATATTCCAAAGATGTTTATCAATATTTAAGGGCTTTTTAATGTTATACAAAGGCGTTGGGGAAGTAAAAAGGTTTTTTGTTTCTAGTGGAGCTAAAGTAATTGGTAAGCTGATGTAGATAGAATCGTTTTCGACGTTTAGAAAAGTTCCTAGTTCTACTGAGATAATTGGAGGTACTGCAATTCTTCCCTTTTTAAAAGGAATTACAATACTAAGGTGTTCATCTGTTTCAAATGAATAAAGCTTTAAACTCTTCACAACGTTAGGCTGACTTCCAACATTTATTATGAGATTCCAAGCAGCCGTCTTAAAGATTTCATGCCATTTCAATTTGAGGTCGACCAACAGGAAAACGAAGTAATTTGGTGAGTAGCTTTCTTCGTCAGGAAAAATTGCAGGTCCCTTTAACTGTGGCATTTGGCCGTGATACGACAGTGTGGCAGAAGCAAGGTCAGAATAAATTTTCTTCCGTTTTCCAACTCTGATCAGTTCCTGCTTCGCAATTTCTCCATCTATTTCATTTCGAATGTTTTCAGGATCTTCAGAAATGTTAATCACTGGCTGTAAAATGCTATCGATGTTTTCATCAGGCAAAGAATCCTCAAGGTCTCCGCTTTTTTTGAACTTGGTACGGTAGAAAATGTTGTTCTCACTGAGACACACAAGTCGTTGAATGGATTTTACCCATGTAAGGGCCACGATATTTGGGTAATTGTTTCTTTCCTCCTTTACGTGATAAATGTACTCATCGTTACTAAAGTGGAGCACAGCCTTGACCACACTCTCACCGTCGGAATAAAAGAAACAATTATTGGAAAAGGCCAATGCCTGTAGATCAGGCCCTATAATGTGAATTTGTCTTCCTAGGCTGTTGGATAAGGTGCAATTGTAAATTATTTCTAAGGCTCCGCAACTCATGAAAACGAGAAGTGTTGACGACTGGAGAAGTTTTATGGTTTCAATTGTAGAAGAGGCTGTGGTAATTAAAACCTTTTCTGAAATTGTTCCGGTACTCTTGCTCCCATGAAAGCAGTACAAATCGTTGGACATTGAGAAAATATAAACATCGCCATCGTCTACATTCTTTTCAAGAAGTAAACCCAAAAAAATGCAGTTTTCTTCTGTTACTCGCTCAGTTTGGAGACAAAAGGTCTCATCAGTCCACGCACTACTGGACAAATTCCCTTCATAGTTAAAATTCAATTCGAACACTTGCCTGACTTTCCCAAAATTACGTTGATCTGTAAAGTCTGCAAAAGTCTCTAGAGAAATTTTGTAATCATCTGCTACGCGGATTACTGCAAACCCATTTTCAGTGGTGGAAATGCATCGGACACCGCTAAGACATTGCAACCTGTTGAGCTTTCTCGAAGATGAAAAGTAATGGACCTCACCGTTCGTGAGGAGCGCCAAAGTGTTGTACTTTGTTACTGCAATATCCTTGATGGTCCCGTTTAAATAAATGTGATTCACTTCCGTTAAAGTGGTGGAATCCGCTGTTCTTTTGAACGTGAAAGTGTAGAGACAGTCAGAGCCCCACGTAACGAACACAATTTTGCTTTTGCTTGAATTGTTAAAAAGTCCAATTGGATAAAAGAGGGAGTCGTTAATTTTCCAATTATTTGCACTCATGCTGGGTATATTCCTCTTAGTCACAAATGTTGCAATTGGTTCATAATAAAACTACTTTTAGCCATAAATTGCTCGCTCATTTCTCTGCGCTCGAAACTGAGATTTGAAAAGAATTTTGTAAACAAACAAGCATTCCACAAGTTCCACAGAAATAACGTCAAGTTACCATATGATAACCATTGGCGTTCGGAAGACCTACTGTGTGGAGGGGCATAGTGCCGGATTAAGAGCTACGGGGGCTGGCTAGGCAGTCGAAAACACGCGATCTCAAAGTAATCACCTTTTTACCTTTTGGAAACAATTTCGAATTAAATGTACTTTTTTCTTATAATTAAATCACTATTTATTTTATAATTTTATTGCGGATAGGACAGGTGTCTGCCTAATTTGCCTAATGGGGTTCAGCTACTGCCAGGGCCATACAATTTTAAAGAGATAAGAAAAATTATAGTGTTCCCCAAAAATTATATTTGTGATGTAGACCTGTTGCTTAAATTAGCACATAATTTTTAGAAGGTCTTCTAATATGATGGGTAAGTTAATTTCACAACTAATCGTAAGAACTTTGCTTTATTTCTGCTTAATTTTTAGGGTGTTATGTTTTTCATGTAGTTTCATTTAATTGAAACGATTTTAGAAAATTAATGATGTTCAAATGACTTCAAAAATACCCCTAAACCCAAATATTTAAAACGAATCTTGTGAAAACGGTATAGAGGCCGTATTTCTTAATCCATTTTGATGAAATTTTGTCTATATATTCATTGGGCCAATATCGGAGGGAATTGATCAAAGGGGTGGGAAGATAGGACCTATGTTAATTTCTGTGAAAATAGTTTAGACCCGATATCTATCGTATGGCTTAACTATAATCAAATTGCTGTGCATGTTTTCTAAACCGTGTATCAAAATAGTAATGGTTGGCTAAGAGAGTGAGGGTCTAAACAATTTTAAAATATCATTTTGCTACGATAGTTACCACATTTCTTACTGGAGTTCTGATTAAACTTGGCCGGCATAATTTCTGTGGTAATATCTAGGCTAAGTGCACGAATGGATCGGATGATCGGTCACAGGGTTGGGGAGTTAATGGCTACACTTATGTAAAAAATCATTAGAACCCTATATTTCTATATTTCGCTATCGATAAATTTAGTTTTGTTCAGAATTGACTTTTTGATTGCGTATGAAAATAATGTCGTTGGGTCTAAGAGTTGATTTCTTAAAAGATGCAGGATAATTCATTTCTATAAAAATTACGTTGCTATAATGTTTATTCTCGGATTCGTTAAGTGGTTCCGATTAAACAATTTTGACTGCCATTCAAAATAAAGCTCACAAAAGAAGCGTACTTTTAACGGGCTTAAATTTGGTTGAAAGCGCTAAGAAAACCTAATCAAATAAAACCCAAAAAAATAAAAATTATTACTGAGCATTTGAATCTTATCATTTTCTTTTACCTAAGTTAATACAACTTCGAATAATCGAGAAATCACTCAGGCGAGATATAATTATATTTTGGAGAAATCACATAAGATTCTTTAAGGAAAAGACAAAGGTAGGCATAGCTAATTTTTGAATTAAAGTTCATAATAAGCACAATCCTTAAAATATTTATTTTTCTATATAAAATGAGCTTTTACTATAAAAGAATCCGATGATTTGCTTATTTCTTTATAAAATTTTCCCTTAAAATTATTTAGAATCTAATGATTTTATGCTAAGCTGCTATACATAAATTTTATTAATATTATCATATAAATTTTTTTATAAATTCAGTATAAAATCTTATTCACATATGTATACAGTGTATCCCATTTTAAATACGCTTTTGCCTTATTGCCATTGAAAGTTTTATATTAAAAAGAATCATTCAAATAAAAGTTGTTTATGGTGATAAAATTAATTCCAATGTTAATTTTCAATTAAACAAAAAAAAGGGTATTGTGCACTTAAAATGGAACACCCTGTATAAAGAGACTTAGACTATAAGATAGGCACTATAGTTTATTGTTTCAGTCAGAGATGTTATGAAAATCTAAAATTAATTCTAAACAGTTTCTAAAAGTAAAAAGGAGAATGGGGGGAGTCGGTGTTGTAACATTTTGGGTAATGCTTTATAAGAAACTCCTCACAAACAAAATAGTACTTATGACGTCATTAATTGTAGATTTCATTTTGTTCTTAATTTTTTAAATAATACGGTGTATAATTGACCAGAGTAATGAATAATAATGGACCAAAACCGCTGAAATCCTACTACTTCGATTAATGACTTTTGTTTCATAAGCAATAAATAAGCTGAGAGAATGTGGTTCATAAATATTACTCCCACATAGTTACAAAAGTTTAGACGGGTTCCATGAATATTTGTCCATTCTCCTGTATATAAGTTCTAGCCTATAATCACTTTGGGATTTAGGTTTGCCATATTACCTAAATAAAATCAACATTCAAGTTGAGTGCAGTTCACTCCAATTTCTGTACATTTACATTCTAGACACGGTCCTGAGAGTTCAGATATAATTCTTCCAACACGATACATTCTGCCATAAATATTGCAACCAGCTAATTTTAATATTCCCGCCGGGTCTCGTAAATTGCTTGCAGTGTGCGGTTTTGTAAAAACTTGTGTTGGTCCCTCAGATTGGTGTTGTGGTAAATCGTCAATATTCATTGGATTAATACCATACGAACTTGTAGATTCATTCGGTAAAATTTCGTAACCACTTGGATTGGTGCTTTTGTGAGAATTATACGTATGACTTTTTATATTCTGTGTCATTGGATTCGAGTTGAATGCTTCTGGTTTGAAGATTTGTGGTTTAACTGGAAAACTATGATTTAAAAATGGCAGTTTGTTGAATGGTTCTGATAAAATAGGATGAATAGTAGTTGAACTTGATTTTAAAATTTCTTCCATTGCATTACCGTGATCACCACTTTGAAAAGCAGGCAATGATCCTAAAGACTGATCATTATTCGAAATTGGCGCCAAGAAATTTCCTACATTCGATTCAGATTTGTCGATTTTAAACTCTGTGTTATTCGTGTCGTTTATTCCTTTTATTCGTTGAATTATCTTATCATGCACTAAAATTTTGTTGTTTGTTCTATTTTTAACTATTTCCATCTTCGTAAAAGTAGTTTCTGTAACTTCCTCAAATTTTTTATTATATTCAACTTTTTCATTAATATTAACAGTCTTATTATTTTGTGATGCTTTTTCTGTAACATCATTAAGTGTAGAGTTTTCTTTGAGAGTATGTATCTTATCTTTTACACCAATTACTTCAATTTTAAAGTCTTTAGAAGCATTATTGATAGCATTACTTGGAACTATTGGTAAACTTTCATTTATAGTGATATCATTAGCGCCTTGGTAATCAGATTTTTCAGGTTTATAGTTGTAACTAGAGTCTGTGGTTATAGATATAATTTCTTTATCAAATTGTGACGAGTCAGCAACAATAGGTGGTTCATAAAATGTTGTAGCAACTCCATTTGCGAGTAGTTTTTCTTTGTCTTCAATCAGCAAATGCAAATCAGGCGGTGGTTCGGTTTTTATAACATCTTTAAAGGGATCTGGAGTAGTGATTCCTGTGAAATTATAAAATTATTAGAAATAATCACGAATATAATAATATTAAACGAAGAATTGGCTAGTTCATACAAAAACTTTTACCGAAAAACGAATATTATGGTATTATGGTATTCTTAAATAGGTAGAAAGAACCAATTCAAGTTTATATCGTACTCAAAACATTAGGAGAGGGAGTTAATTCATTTCAGATTTCAGAAATTGTAACAATTCTGGAGATATTGTGGTATATCTTTTCATTTCAACAAATTTAAGAAACCTAGTTTTTCGCATACCCTTTCAAATGTTTATTAAACTTAATGATTCTAACTGATCAGAAACGTCTAATTAAATAATTTAATGTTTATTTATAAAATTACTTACCAAGTTTTGATGAATTCTCATTTATTTTAGGATTAGCTGTGGTCAATTCAAGAAATAATTTTGTTGTGTGATAATTGTCATAGTAGAAATTCGTATCCCGTATAGGACTTTTAGGGACAAATCCGCCTTCGGTTTTAGTAGGTGGAGAAAATCTGTTTACTTGATGGTCAAAGTTAAATCCAGGAAAATCTGTATGAATCACGCCAACGTGTTGATTTTTCTCTGCATTCGTTAGTATAGTATCGAACTTTTTAATAGGATTATTGTATTTATTGTTCACATACCCTTCTAAATATTTATCAGGGTGTCTATTTGCTACATCAAACTCAGAATATTCATAATCATCGTATGAAAATTTTTTATTATTTTCATATGGAACATAGTTTTCTGCATATGGAGTTGAACCATATTTTTCAGTTATCGATGGATATCTGTCGTAGTCCAATTTTGGTTCGACATTTTTAGTAGCTGTATTTATCGGCCATACTTCCGGATTTCCTGTTATTAATGGAAACGGTGTCGACTGGATGCTGTAATAGTCGTAACCAATTTGTTTTCGATCATTTTTCACAGCATCAGCGGGCAAAAATGGTATAATTTTTAAGTTTGGTAGACTTGGTGGTAACGTCGGGTTGTTATAGTCCAGACTAAAGTCTGCCTCTAAAATCGATGGATTTGTTTTTATGATTACTGGTCTTTCCGTGGTAAAGATTGGAATTGAAACTTTTTTAATGTTAGGCGTGTTCACAGGATTTGCAGAAGTGCTTTCTTCAAGTTTTGAATCAAAAACACGATCTTTCGATGTTGTTAGAGAACTTTCTGTGGATGTTGTATCCTTTATTCCTAATTCTTCCCTGTTTGTAATTCCAGTTTCATCATGCAATATAGTTTCTATTTTATGTTTTGTGTCATTTCCTTCTTCCTTAAAAATTGTGGAAAGGCCATTGAATAATGCTGAAAGAAAATCTTCAGATTGTTCTCCGACGGTTTCAAATTTCTCTTTTATATTTGGCATTGTACTGGAAACAATTTCATTTGTTTTTTCAGTTTCGGTGTTTTTAGAAACGGGTACAGTTTTTAAACTTACTAGTTCAGTAGACGATTGCGTTTTATTAATTTGAGGTTCACTTGTAATAGTAGCAGACTGATTTGGAATAGTAATGGCATCATCTTTTACATCATCAGCATCAGGAGATGTTTCTAAGATAGTGTCCGTTGTTGTTTCTAAGATAGTGCGATTATCTTCCTCTGATATTTCTGAATCAGGCTCTTCAGTAGGATAATCAGTTACATCATCTAACGATTCATGCTGGGAAACTTCTTGATAAGAATTTTCGTTTTCCGATAATGTAATATAATCAAAATCTGGAGTTTCAGAAGTCGTACCTTCATCAGAATTTTTATTTTCTATAGTTGAAGTATAAACGTCTTCTTTAACTGGTAAACTGTACAGCTTTAAGTCTGCTTTATCCTCCACTGAATCAATTTCTGAGTACACGGGTTTAGCCGAAAGACTAATGGGTTTAGCAGAAGTGTTGTTCAACTCCGTACTACTTGGTGATAGTATTGAACCATTTATCAATGTGTTAGGATGCAATTCGTAAAAATTTAATTTATTATTTTCTTCTGAGAGTTGATCAAGGGTATTATTCGTTGCAAGAAAATCGTCTTTATAATTCAAATCCTCAAGTACATTAACAACGCTTCCTTCATTATTATCAATGAATTCTAGCCCTTCACGGATTGCATCCAGTATACCCTTTTCACTAGTTGATGCATTCTGCTGACTGGTTTCGAGAGATACATCAGAAGTTCCATTTTCTGCTTCGTCTGACCCAAATAGTAAAGAAAATAGATCAAACTGCCGGGGCAGATAACCTCGATGAGGATCCCTAGTAATACCGCAGTCATAACTTGATGGACAACATTGGCCTTTAGGTACCACAGGAATGCAATTTCTTAGAGCTGGAGCACATTTTTTCGGGGCACATTTCCTAGAACCTCTTATACAAAAACAGATATCGCACGGTTTGTCCGTATCAGCGGGCATTTTTTGACCCTCAGGATAAAATTCAGAGTTCACTATACAGCCTGTATATATTTTATTAAAAAATATATATTTTTAAAAATATAACTTGCAGTTAGTTACCTCGACCTCTTTGCAACCTCTGGGACATTCGTTGGTAGTGTTTGTTCCCAGCTCTTCTTATATGGTTTTGTGACTTCATAATTCCGGACGATTTTGAGGAGCAATCGTATCTCACAGGACAGCAAGTTGAGTCGACAAAAATGGGTTTACAACCGTCCATTGATAGCATACATTTAGGTTTAACGCATTTTTGTATTCCACCTAGTTCAAATAAAATTAAATAATAATGTTATAATGATTTTTATCTTCAAATAAGCTCCTACGTTACATTTAAATATTGACTACGGACCCCTAAACAGCGCGTTGTCTGATACGCACTTGCCCGGTTTGTTCAAATTATCTTTCACATAAGTTTTAGTAAAATATTTCCATTTTCATGGGAACATGGAACTTAAAATGATTCTTACCTATGCAGTAACAGTATGAGCATAAGCTTGAAGAAGACATCGCTGATCCGGATTTGTAAACAGTTCCATTGTGAATGCAAACTAAACAATAAAAATAATTAAATTTCTTAATAAAGATAGAGCTTATTAAGAAATATTAAGTATTACTTTCTCCTGATCCATCGATATCGCTATCATCCGATCGTCGAAAAAGAACATTCTCACTAACCATGCGATCGAGTGTCTCTCTTTCGAAATGATCAAGATATGCAATAATTCTTCTATTTGGTCCATTGTAAAGTGTGTGATACTTAGTGCAGGAAAGATACGAGCAGCAGGAATTCTTCTTTTGAACTAAAACACATCCCCTGGGGGGAGGTACGGGCATTTCTGGGCATATTCGTAAGCTGCATATCAACGTCCTTCCATTGCATTGGCAGCTAAGACATGGTTCTGTAGTAGGCACCAAAGATCCATCCGCGAATAAGGTACCGTTATGAAAGCATCCTGTAAAAGAAAAAAATAAAATAACAAAAGAAAATTACTTTGGCATGACCTCAAATTTATCACCTACAAATTTTTGGGTGATCTTATGAATGAAATTCTTGTGAGAAAAACATGTTTGATCTGCAGTGTTCGTCCGCAAAGAACAAAACATGCAAGCAAGCGCCGACCGAAGTGTTTAAGAACAGGTTTCGGTTGCATGAGCTGATTACAGTTGCCTTCTGCTTCCTTTTATGTCTTTCGATCAATGAGTACTCTAAGCAGCGAGGTGGCATAATCAGAGAAACGTAAATTGCCGCCGAAGGATTTATGTTTTTTGATCATCAGCATAACATCACAGTCACTTTATGTTTTATTTATCTTTTACAAGCATTTGTAATTACTACGAAAGATATGCGATCATATAGCCATCCGCAAGAAATACTACTCTTTCGAGTTGTACCTATGCTCTCAACTGTAGAAAAAGTAGTATTACAACACAAACGTAACTTTTTATAGGGTCATATTGTTTACGGAAATATTTAACCAAATGGCTCAACTGGATTTATAAAATTTGATTGTGAAAACAGAGATTGGCTTCATACTCATAATTATACAACCTTGTAGAACAAATTAAAAATATTTCCCTAAGTTTATAACGTTTCCGTTCAATAGTTAGACATACATACTTATATTACACACAGGGTGTCTCAGCTGATTTACGTGATACCTTAAGATTCTTCATAAAATATTTTTCAAAAAATCTATTTTTGGGTCTATAAGGCACCATAAACGAAATAACTACTTTAACATTTTTAGGTATGTCTTTTACAAACAACCCTGTAACTTTCTCACCATATAGACGAAGTTGTAGCCTTATTAAATAATCGAATCGCTTCTTGAAAATTGATAAATCTTTAACATTAAATGTACTTTTTAATAAAAGAAATTTTAAAAGTGCATGGTATATTCTTTTAATTTATTTCGTTCTTATTATTTTGAAACTTTAAAATCGTTTTTTTCAAATTCATATTTATTCAATTTGCGGCTCGGATAAAAAACAAGTTATTAGTCAAAAACGAACGCAATTACATCATAGTTCGAATTTTTGAAAAGAAATATCACTTAAGATGCCACTATGATTTATATTTTATAATAATTTCCAGAAAAATAAATAACTTCTACTGGGAGACTATTTTTTCAAAGATTTTAATATCGGGTATTAAGAGCTACTGAAATTAATGTATAGGTCAGAAGCCGGGTAATCATTTTTTATAGTCTGCAAATGTAATATTTTTAAGGCGTATGATTTTATTTACTTTCTTGGCTAATGGGCATAATCAATGAGCTTCCAAAAAGCCGTTTTAAACTCCCCAAAACCTGTAAAATTGCTTGTGTTTATCAAAAACGATGCGAAAAGACATTCCCCAAAAATATTTTAGATTTCAATCTGTTAAGCAATCCAGCCGCTGCAGATCTTGGACATTGTTATTCTAAAGCAACGATTTAGGAGTAAATTGATGCATTGTCTTCCTGAAATCTTCACAGAAATGGCATATAATTATTTCGGAGAAGAATATTCTTAGAGCAGTTCTGTAACGTCTCCTATAATTTATTTATTTATTCATTTGCTTTAGACTACATTTTAATTGTTTGTAAATTTCCTTTTGTTTTTAATGGAAGTGATTTACAGCGACGAAAAGTCGTTTAATGTTGATGGTCCGAGGAGATTTAATTTAAATTGGAACGATTTGCACAAAGAAAAACATTCATCGTGAGACGGAAATTTAAGCAGGATAAAATCTTTTTCTCCTTTTATTATTTATTAATAATAGGTTTTGGCACAAAACAGAAAATTGTAAGTCTAAGAAGCACCCTACATTTGAAACATTCTTTCTTCGTTCTTCTCAAATTAAATCAGGCATTTAAAATTTTCTAGCTTTGGTATATTTGGCTCCAGAGATTTTAGATTTTGAAGTAAACTGAGGCTTTGACTTGTTGTAATCTGATAGTGAACATTTTTTGTTTTTAGATTCTTCTTACTTCACCCTAAACATACCTTAATTTATCCAAATGTGCAAATATTCACGCATTATTATATTACATTTCCAAAAGCTAGTTAAAAGAAATATACGAGTAACCCATTTATATGGAACATGCGGAAGAAGTAAACGTTTCTTCAGTTTATAGCGCCATTTCTCGACCAGCAGAAAATATTCAACTCTTCTTTGCCTTCTTTTCTGTTGATGAGGGCCCCTGTTTGATGGTGCATAACTTACTGTTAAATGTTAACACGATTTTCACACCCACATCTCACCTGGGTTTATCAAATAACGTATACCTTTACAATTCTTTAAGGTTATTTAACTGTTTAGGGTTATTGGCGTAGAATTTAACGCTGTTCAAAACTGTGGGAAATACATAAAGAAGTGTCGTTTTTATTTTGAATACAAAAAAATTATTCTATTGGAATTTTAATTGGCTCTTTCATGGTTAAATTTTTAAAAGTATATCTTTATATTGTAACATGCTTTTATATAAGCCTTAATTTAAAAATTGTAGAAATCATCCTTTTTAATATATTACGAGTATTTTAACCATTTCTTCAGTTAAATTTAATAAGATAACCTTCATTTCAAAAAGGGGAATATTTCAATTTTATAAGATAAAAGTGTTTACTACTCGTAACTAGATTTAAAATATTTATATTGATTATTACTACATTAAACAGGATTATTTAATGGTTTTATTTAGATATATTTCTGGTAACATTGAAGAATATAGTTTAAAAAATTTGTTTGTTAGTAAAACTTATGATGTTTTAATTTTACTCGTATACTTGGAGTTATAACAAGAATCAGAAAAAATACTAATTGTATCGAAAAACTGCTCAATGGTTCTTAATTTTCTCCCTCACCTTCTAGGGTACCCTAATAGTTTTAAAATCATTCAAAACAAATCCATCGTGGTCGTTTTTATTCAACTTTCTGAAAGGATATAATTTAATGCTGCATTTACCGCTTCATTATAGTAAGGAGGCTATAAACAAGATATAGTAAAAGCATAAATTGTACTTTTTGAAAAATTAAGCTTCTGTTTTGATTATGTATTTTCAATGAAGATCGAAACAAATAAATTTACTATCAATCAGTTAATGCGATTGACGGCACCTGCTTTTATTGAAATCATTAATTAAGTTTTCACTTAGAATATTCTTCTTTTATGTTCGTATCGTCCGTCGATTCTAATCTTGGTTTTTGGGAACCGTTTACTATGCACAGTGGCACCTCACTATTAAGAGGTGAGTAAAATTAATGAAACAAACTGCGACCCAGTTCCTATCGAGTTTCAGCGTATCAACAGTTAGCTTATTGTTTTGAACACTGTCGGCTAAGCTGTGAATTTAAGTTTAAACCGGTAAAAGGTCATCGAATCAATTCGCCACCAACAGATAGAATGGTCTTAAATTTTTATTATTTTTTGTTTTTTTTTTATAAAGAAATGTAAACATAAACGACAGAAAAATGATAAAAGCTTCACAGACAAAAAGGTGACTGTGAAGTTTTAAGATATAAAAGAATACCAGCGATTTATGCAGTAAAATGTAGTTTTTTTTCTTTTATATTATTTTTATCATTTTTGCTAAAAATAGATTTGTTACCGCTCAAATGATTTTGTTCTAGTAAATTTCAACAAGAAGTTCTTTACGTGAAATTTAAGTCTAGGTTAAGTATTAAGTTAAGAGGGAATTCTCATTACGTTCAAATTAATTCCGTGCGTAACCGATGCTGGGAGAATTTTAATTAAAGAACAAAAGACGAACATTACAGTTCCTTGTAAGTAACTCTTGAGTAACATCGCACGTTTTCTGTTAATATCGGTTAATAGGTTCTTACTCTTTCGTAATGGTAAAAGGATTTGAATTATTTATCGCTCAACATTTATTTTGATCCTTTCAGTTTATTTAAAATTTATTTTCTGTAATGAATTTCATCCCAGAGTATATAAATAAGGATTAATTAGAATATTTTCGTAAAATACGTTATGAATTTCCTTGGAGAGAACCAATTTTTAATAAAATGAAAATATTCAAAATAACTCCTTGGTAGTTCTAGTGTTAAGTGGACTTTCATTTCAAAATAATAATAGGCACACTTTTGCAATCCTATTATGATAATTTCATAATAATATTGAAATATAATTGATGTAAGCTTACCTATTTTCTCAATTGCAGCTCCATGCACTTCTCCAAGACGTTGACTAACAAGAAGAATCCCACCAAAGATGCCAATAATCCACAACATATCAACCAGAGCCTTCAATCAGTTGAATCTTTGAAAAAAAAAATATATATATACATATATATGTCCACAAATCAACAAGAGTCCGTTATCTCACATAAGTTCTAATAGAAAAGGTAAAAATCTAACTATGCGCAACTCAATTACAACATACAGAGCTATTTTCTGTAAACACCTGGAACGTGGCCACAGCACACTTGAGTTAATGATTGTGATAAGTGGCAGGCGTTTGTGGCGTCTTAATGTCTCTGCCTTACTTAAATTATAGCTGAATACTCGTTTCCCTCTTCCATCGAGCCGCGCCGGTTATTTTATGCTTTTCTTTTGTATAATTTTACCTATGGCCTTATGCAGCCATACATGTAGCATTGCTGTAAATTAACCATGCTTTTTTTCAGTAATTTACGCTTGAGCACCTCCGGATGGCAGGATGCAAGAATATCGCAAAAGATTTATACTTCGACTAAGCAACACTACGTAATAAAATATCTTGAAAGTGATTTCAAAATTGAAAGTGGTACTGAAGCAGCCATTTTTATATGCTTAAATAACCGAATAGTCATTATATGAATTACTTCTAAGCATTTTATAAGACCACTTCTCCGTACAGAACTTGGGAGCGCTCACAGAGTCAAAGCTAACCCCAGAGTATTTCTAAACTGCTATATCCTAACGAACTATATGATTTTTTGTTTTTTAAGAATTATCATTAATTCAGAAAATATCATTTTTAAGACCACAAATATTCCAAAGTGAACTTAAGGAATCTAAAAAGCCGACAAAAGGGTACCAGGATTAGAATGGCTTATTATTATAATAACAAGAAAAAACAATTAGAAAGTAAGGACTACTTATGATAAATAGAAATTCTCCTTTTTAGAAATCATTTGAAAAAAAATTATCCTTACGCTTTAAATTGTTCGAAAAGGTTCTTTTGAACTAAAACAGCAGATTCATAACATTTTAATTCCCTCATTCTTCCATATATGCTATTTTTTGTTTGCTACTACTAGTGCTATTATACGTTATTCAGTGTAACAGTTTTATTCTTTAACTAATCTGAAATGTTGACGAGCTCACTGCATTAAATGTCGCAGTTACAAAAATTTAAATTTTTTGTATTGCATAACATCTAAGACCTCTCACACTTAAATTTTGTTTCAACACGAACGTAGCGAAGATTACTTTATCGAATATTGCTTTTTTACTGATATTCATCGTAATAAGTCGGTTAATTTGTATAAAGCATTTATTAATTATACTTGTAAATATTCCTCGTGAATGAGTCTATTTAATCATCAAAACAGAAACAAAATCCCACCAGAAGTCAGTAGAAACATCGCGAACAGACAGACATAGATACGTTGGGGGACTTTGGTTTAACAACCGATTACTTTTCGAATTTTCCGAGAACAAATATACACAGGCTGAATTTTTATATATATAGATTGGGTTTATTTTATGTATGTAGGTCTCAAAATTGCTAGTTTCAAAACATTTTCATGTTTTATTTCCGAAACCATTGATTTCTAAAATAAACCAGAATAAAATTCAGGTATTCAGCTATATCAGGAATATTATTTTGGTTCTAATAACCTCGCTATGTAGTAGTAATTGTTGTTTTGTACGAACGTAATAACTTATGTTTTCGTTAAGTTATTAAAATTGATTTCTCCAAACCTTTAGTAATTTTAAGAATAGATGCTATAAACACCCTATTTTAAAAATAACAAGAACGTTAAGACTTTTTTTTTAGCCCTACATTTATTTATGTTTCTAAGCCGTACTATAGCTTTCATATTCCTTAACAAAAATTATTTAAAAAAGGAAACAATCTATTCCTTGTTTTATGTGTTAATTATTTCCTCACATTTAAAAAAACGATCTTTTGATCAAGTTGCGCTAAGTTAATTCAAATCAATGAAAAGCACATCACTTGCACAATAAAAGACATAAACTTTTAAACATTAAATTTGAACATACAGAAGAACACTACAAAATCACACTAAATTGGTTAAATAAAACTTGTAAAGGGTAGACGGATTTGTAGGTGGACATTAAAATCACAATCCGCACAGCATCTTCATTCCCTTAAAGTTGAACTATTATAAATATAGTGCACTTCTCCACCAAGTAAGTAAATGACCGACACCGACACGCACCGAAACCCTCACAAGAATGATACTGAGGTCCTATCTTTTTGGTATGAAGAAAGCGAACCGATCATCTCGGTGGGTAGACCATCAACTGAGCTCTAGCCAGGTGTGGTAAGAGCTTTTAAAGAAAGTTATATAATAAAGAACAATAACACAGCTATACCTGATCACATTTCATGGGCATCGTTCCTTAGTTACTTAGTACCTTACCCGGTCTTTAAGATGAACTCTCCCAGAAAAGTACGGAACTTAGTTTTTGAAAGAAGAAACCTTCCAGAGAGGAATTACTTCGCCCAGCATTTATAATTCATTACATCAGTGGCACCTTCAGCATTTCGTCTTCCCTAGAACATAAATGGAAAACGAAGAAAAAGTGGGTCCCACGAGGGGGGGACTTTCTTCGCTTAGGAGGAAGTAAAGGCGCCGCTTACGTTCCGTGTGGAAAATGTACTTTTGAAATAAATTAAAATGTAAATTAAAACAAATGGTTGGCTCAGTGGTTCGAACAAAGCAATCTCTTCCTACAAAGTTTTTCGTTCGTTTCAATTTTTAATTCCTCTTTAGACCGTCCACGATCGAAGATGGTACGACTAGTTTTTAATTAACACTATTGCAAAATTCTCTTATAACAAAGAGATCCATCTACAAATATCCCTCGAATGGCACGATAGTTAAATTACACGAAAATCGCGTATAAGTTACAGTTAAACATTGTGACGATCCATGAATTAAAATTGAGTATCTGTTTAAAGGGTATCATCAATTTTAAATAATTAAAAAATGGGGAATTTTTAGGTAATGTTAGAAAACCAATACAATTTAAGGGGTATTTATTAAACATGTGCTTGCTTTTCTCAAAACTGCTATTTTCAAACTGGCGTGCAACATAAAAAATTTAACTTTTAATCGATTGGCTTAAATGTTTTTTGAAAAAAATACTTTTTAATTATTCAATGAAGAAAAAAATAAAATTTTTTATATCAACTTGTTAAAGTCAAAAATGAATTCTTTTATTGAATGCCTCGTAACTCTTTTAAAATTTGTAGAGGTTGCAGAATCCTTACATATTTATTTAGCTGATATCCTACAGAAAATAAACTAAAAGATTTTTCCCTTTTAGATACAACCGATTTTAAAAAATCCTTGCTGTTTCGGCTTCTGCGAAAAATGTTACCTACTCGACTAACATAAAACGGAATCATTTAAAAAGAGAAAAAATAATAATGCTAATTTTATTTTCTTGAACATATGTTTAATAAATGTCCCTTCCTCATATTGAATTAGTGTTCGTTATTTTCTACAAAGAAATTTTATTTATTTTAGGATCTAGCCTTATCTTATTAATTGCAAAGTGGTGTTAAAAGGCGATATCTCTAGTTTGCTTAGTATGGAAATATCCCCTTCCGAACAGACGTTCTTTAATTTTATTAATTCTTTAAAAAAAGATATTATTCTCATAAATTTGTATAGTAATGAAAAAATATACTGATAACACTAAATGTATCGAACAAAATTAATAAATGTAAAGAAAACTATATTTTGATCCTTTGAAAGCATTTCGGGATCTAAAAGATTAAATAAGTTTTAAGAAGTCGCCAATGAACTTTATTATGCTCCTTCAGATCTATTTCAGGATCTAAAAGTTCAAATATACTAAGAATTTGGTTGTCACGATTCAGTTGGATTTTGATTCAACACAAAACTGGTGAACTATATTAATTACTTATTTTATTACATCGATAAATTTTAAAATTTTGTAACATTTCTAAGTAAGCCCATCCAACGTGTGAGGTCTTGGTTGAGAATTTTACCGCTCATTTCTAAGAAATGTCTCAAACATGCTAGTGCTAATTTATTAACTACGAAGGGAGAACTAACCAGTATTGAATCTTGGTGGTCTTTTTTCTTCCAAACTCAGTGCTATAAAAAGAGGTTTAACAAAGCAGGTATCAGGGAAAAAAACCTTTGGCACTGATGGTGCACTACACTTCATCATATATATTGCACTTTTCTTAGCTCCCAAGAATGATTACAGACCCAATCAATCGAACGGCAGTGCACGCATAATCAATCAGTAAAACTTGCTGATCCACTCTTTGTGAATGCAGGTATTCGAGCCCACTAAATATTTATATATCTGTATTGCACACTTGCAGAGATAGTTGCAATGTTACTACACAGTCTTACCATCATCGCGTATGATAATTCTGCGCTAAAAGAAGAAACCAACAAGGTAGGAACATGCAAGATACCAAAATAAAAGTAAAAATTGAAAACAGAAAAATCTTAAGAACACGATCAAGGTCTGTGAAGATCACGTCATGGTATGGAAAGATCAAATATCCGGCATCTTTGCTTAATGCACTCTTGGTAACCTTTTTATGATACAATGTTGATTAAGTTAATACTCAATATGATTTCAAGATCATTCCCATGTCACTCTGTTCGCGGTCTAGACCTTATAACTTTGCTATGATCTCAAGTACCATGTGTGCACTTTGCCTGAGGGATAATCCGAAATGGAGACCAACCTATGCTAAAAGGTAGACTTATTTATGTATGAAATAAATTATATATTTCATATCTGGGTATGTATAAAAATGGTTCTTTCGAAAGGTAAAGGAATCAAGTTGGCAAATTTCATAAAGCAGGTCATAAAAAATTTTAAGAGTTCTGTTAAACAAAATCTGCATAAATATGTGCTATTTTCTCAGAATTCCTTTATTTATTTATTTTTAAACAGGAAAGTAATTTAATTTTATACAACAACTAGTCTTTACTCATGCTTTCAATTACTGCTTGTGTACTATTGGGGGCATTAAAGAATAAGGAATAAATCTTGGGTATGATAAAAACTACAAAATAACTCATAATTTAAAATCACATCGATTATTCAAAATTTATAGAAATAGTTTTTCATTTCTTTCAGCATATTTAATCCAGAGATTTAAAAATGGGTCACCTCCTGGTTAATAATGCTGAAACTAGGACACAGAGTCCATGATCTAGAGATCAGTGATATTTAGTTATTCAGTTTAAAAGAAAATAATTTAATTGTTTTGTTCTAGTTTCAAATTTTAGTAAAAATATTTAAATTTCTTCTTAGTACGTCTTATCGATGAGTAAGAAAATCAAACCCTTAATTATGAAAGAAAACATAAAATTCAGTTAAAACTTTTATTTTTACCAGCGAGTGAACAAGGTAGAGTTCGAACAGCGACTATTCTCTATGTGCGTGATTATGTATGATTTAACTGGTATATTAATTCCGGTTATCTATAGAAGTGTTCTAATTAACATTTGTAAAACGAATTCTTTTTCTCTTTTCTACCTCTCTAACGCACTATATGCAAAATCTTCACAGCATACGGCCTGTGAAAAGATTTCCAATTGTTTCTCAATCTCTACGAACTTAAATACTATTGGTATTGGAAATCTTTAAAATTTTAATTAAGCTGTTAAAAAATTATTTAAATTAATTATTATACGTACATATATATGATAAATAAGTCTTTTTTTGCAGTATTAACTTACTTAAGTAATGTAATAAAATTCTTTAAAAATGTATCTGAATTTTGCAACATCACTGCTCAATTTCATGTGATAATCAAGATCTGAGAAGTTCATTATAAAATATAATTACAAAAACCCTGCAAAATTGACCCAGAAAACGGTGCGAAAATTCTTTTTCGGCGTTCACCAGAACACGGGATAAGTCAAGTGACTGAATAAACCATTCTCATGGTACGATGAGGTACAAGTTTAAAATCATCTCAATTAAGAGACGCTGAGAAGACGAGAAGAAAAGTCAGCATGAGGAGGAGTTGCCCAGAAAAAAGCAATTTGTGAAGAATTGTTTACCTAACACTGTACAACGGTATGGTGGTAGGCCATAGCACGCGGGAATCAAAGTCTTTGGCTATCAACCAAGCCGTTTAGAAAAGTCCAAGATCCATTAAGGTCTGTGACCCTGAACAATTTGCAACAATGCTTCCTTAATGAGTGAGAATGGCGACAAATAACGTAAAATAATGCCCTGTTTTCCTGAAGGTTCGCACTTTGAAGTTCACAAACCGAAGTCATCCCCTGGGAAATTCGCTATTGTTAACAATTTAATTGTAATTTCTTGAGCTACAAAAATTACTTTATCTTCAATTATTATCGACAATTTTTTATTTCTATTAAACAGTTTTCTATAACTATTTATTCATTTGTTAGAGTTTCGTAATAAAAAGGCATCCAGTAGTTTATTAAAGCCTCAGCTTAGAATTTTAGTTGGACCAATATTTTTTAAATAAATGTTTCAAATAGGAATTGAAATTATACGCAGTAAAATAAATGTCCATCTAAGGTTAGGCTTGAGTCTTGATTGAGTTATGTCTATGACTAGGTTTAAGCCAGCATAGACTGATTGAGCTAAAGTGAGACGATCTTCCCATCTCCGCCATTTACTGCGTAAATCTATTAGTCAATTTAAGAGTATAACATTTTAAATTTTTGTTCTATTTTCTTTACATATTCTTCTCATTTTAAACTGACAAAACCCGAATCAAGTAAAGTAATTTTCTTTATGTGGCTTTATCTTTTTAATGAGTACATTAAAAAGTGAAACAAACTGTTGCCTAAGAGTAGTTCTGAAATTGTAAAATACGAAAAAATAAATGGTTATATATATACACCTGCTAAATTTACTAAATCTATACCATACCTCGGCTAATTGCTTTTTTTAAGTAGGTTTTTTCGTATTTTTCATGAGCCGTATTCTAACAGTAGGCCAGAATTTGAAATTCATTCAAGTTTTAATGTTTTTTATTTCATGTAAAAAGTGCAATATATTCAATTGAATTTCAAAATTTTTATTTGGGCCACATTATCATAATTTATAACGATTTTACATGTTTAAATAAATTAAAACATCTCATGAAAATAGTTAGAATATTAAATGAACATCAAAATTGTCCATCAGTGTAGTTCGATGGAAAAAATATTTTGTTAGGAAAGTTTTATAATAGTTGCGGCTATCATTACGACTAAGCTATTTTATTTTATTTTTTTTTAATGTCCTTTAAAAAGATAATTAACATTTCGTTTTTAGATCAGTCAAAACAAGAAATCTTAAGTGTTCACTGTTCTTCTTATATTTAATCATAAATATTGATTTTTATTTATAAAAATTCCTTTATTTTGGGCATTTCCTGTAACATCCTCAATGGAGCTAATTTTTCAATCGTCAGATTAATATATTCGTACAATAATCAAGTTTTTAATGTATTTTTTAATATATAAATGAAACATGTTAAGAGGGTGAAACAAAAGGCTATTGAAAAATTCGACAGAAATTTCAGAAAAATAAAATTCTAAAATAACTGCTGTTGACGCCGACAAAAAAGACGTATTTTATCAAGAAATTTGCTCTTTTCAAGAATTACATTTTTACCAGTTGATAGTTCAATTCGGCAATAGCTGTTGTTGGCCTTTAGAAATTGAATTCTAAATTAAATGAAATTAAACTGAAATCTAATTAAAATTGCCATACTTTGCTGATCCACATTTGAGCCGTTTATTTTAAAAGTGGCCTAAGTCCAAAATGTCTGGATGAATTTACTTTAAATTAATATAGAAAAATTAAATTGTCTTTGATATTTTGGCCATTTTTAAAATAAACGACTCATTTATTGGATGTATCGTTCTTCGATCGACAAATCCATCCCGTTCTAACAGTTGCGAAGAACTTGTGAAAAATAATAAAAAGTAAAATCAAATTAAAAACTTCATTCGTCTTTCTATAGATTTTATTACAATTTTAATATTATAATTAAAATAATAGCAAAGTTATCCATAATTTCAAAATTGAATTAAAATCGTTTGCAGCTATTGAAGAGAGTTGTTAAAGAATACACCCTTCTTTGAGTATTGATTTAAAGGAATTAAGAATTTATTTTTTCATTCTTTATTCCTCTGAAGAATTATGAATTAAAAAATAAATTCCCACTTCCCAAAAAAATATTACCGAATGCATTCGATCTCCCTTTGGAAAAAAAATACATTCCTCAGGAATTTAAGGTATTCTTTGAAGCCTTTGTTATTACATTACATTTATTATATTCTTTTAAGGAAATAAGCGTAACCGGCTGAAAAGTGACAATTTTTTTGGATTTTCTTAAAGAAACTATACAATCGGTAGTTCTGAAAGTCAGTTAAAACTAAATGCAATGCGTCAATTCAAGATTTTTAACGAATTTATAGGTGGTTATTAGTTTTGGATTTGAAAAAATTGGGATATTCATGATTGAAACTACTTTGCCATTGGATTTCAGAAACATTTTTTGCAAGTTTCATCTACCCTTGTGAATTGATCAATCCTGCAAAAGAAATCTCTCCGCGGAAACGGTGTGCTGTACCTTAAAAACGTTTTACCCCTTGGCTTTTTATTGGTGGGTACATAGCTGGTGCAACAATTGAATCTTTTGCATTGAAAATAATCGAAAACCTTTCAACCAGGGATTTTCCATTTCCTTTGATTGCTCCCTAAGGATAGTTGTCATTGAATATGTAAGTTTTTCTCAATTTATTTCTTAGTGTTGCTAAGAGTTGGCAATAAATAACCATAAAACATTTTTTTTTTTTTTTTAAGTTAAGGGCCTCAACAATTGGACGGAAAAGTTAATTAATAATTTTTAATTAAAAACCCAATACAGATTTGTGCCGTATATTTGCCTTATAAAAACCAAATTTTTATAGGAATAGTTAGTTTCTTTTGAAAAAAAAAACAATAATTAGACATTTTTTATTACAGCTTTTAATTTTGTTTTTCAAAAATAATTACATAAAATGTATACCAATTCAAGCAAATGCATGAATTCATAGACTTCAATGAATCCCTTGAATACCTAAGGAATGAATTCTTTTTGCAAAAGACAAATCGAATGCATTCCTCAATATTTTTTGAGGAATGGGAATATACATCTGAAATTATTCCAAATCTTTAAAAGAAATTTAACTGCAGTTTTTCGTTAATTTATTTTAAGGACAATATTTATAGGAATACAATTCGGAAAAAAATGCATTCTTACTCTACTCTGATTGAGGAGATACAGCCTTAAATTGAAAACATTTAGATACGATCGTTCCAATATAAAAACAATGCTTTTTAATAATTTAGTTAAAATGTACAGCAATTACAATCGGACAAGTGAAGAACACGGGCTTTTCTTCTTACTGGAGCTTTAAGTTGAGTAAAATACACCGGTACTTAGTGCCTATACTCTCTGTAGTTAAATCAAATAATAAATTCTTTGGATTTTCGAGGATTTGATTTCAAAAATCGACAAGCTTCAGCACTGTAGCAGCTTCTGATACCAAAAAACTGGCACCTGTTATCATAGCACTTGTATTTTTTACACTTAAAATTAATCAATAAAATTATATTAGATCTAAACAATCGAGTTTCTCTAAAAATATTTGAAGGCAGTACCAATTGTATTAGATAGTGCCAACAGATGTGTTTTGCGCCGGTTATTTTCGTATATTTACTATTTTCCGATAAAACCTGCAGTCATAGTTGCATCTCCCTAGGTGGCGTTTTTATAGTGTCCGAAGGTATAGACGCAACGACACAGTTTTTAAACAAATAATGAGAGAGCTAAACTACGATAATATAAATTTCAAAACAAATAAGAAACTGTTAAAAAATTATTATTAAAAACTTTTCATCTTTTTAGCGCGTGGTGCTTCAGGGTCTAGTCAATCTATAACTAATGGTTTTGCTTGCTCCCATGCAAATCCATCTCGTCCAAAGTGGCCGTAAGTACTTGTACGCTGGTAAATGGGCTGCCGAAGGTTGAGGTCTCTGCAAATAGATAATTTTTAATACATTAGTAATGTGTATTGACTTTTTGTTATAATATTAACATTAATTCATATCTCAGATATTATTTTCGACATTACTTATTTCTGTGTAGCAAATAATAAAACAAGCATCATTGCTAAACCTTTATATAAAACAAAAAGCTAAATAAATAAAAACTTCAATTCTTTACTTACTTTACAATTTTTCCGGGCCGGAGATCAAAATTCTTTTTAATTATTTCTAAAAGTTGTTTTTGTGTTCTGTTTGATGTGCCATAATCAAAGACAGTGATTGATAATGGTTCTGCTAAACCAATAGCATATGCTACTTGGACTAGACATCTTTTACATAAGCCTGCTTTAACAAGCGACTTGGCAACCCATCGTGCGGCATACGCAGCAGATCTATCAACTTTTGTGAAATCTTTACCCGAAAAGGCTCCACCTCCATGAGCGCCCCATCCTCCATATGTGTCAACAATAATTTTGCGTCCCGTCAGTCCTGCGTCGCCCATGGGTCCACCAATGTGGAAGTCTCCACAAGGATTAATATGCACTACTGTGTTTGCATCGAAATATTGTGGTGGGATAACATCTTTGACAACCTTATTCATAACTTCGTTTCGCAAGTCATCTAATGTTATTTTTTCAGAATGTTGCACTGAAACTACTATCGTATGAACACGTTGCGGAATACAAGCCCCTTGATCAAAAAGGTATTCACAGGTCACCTATTAAAGCATTTTTTTTTTGTTATTTAATAATGTATATATTGATTCTTTAAATTAAGTATTAAAAAAAAATTAGGATCAGAAGATTTAGTCACATCATTCTTTAGTCAAGAGTAGCAAATAATCTTACAATGTAAGCATCATGGAGAACTATTTAAAGTTTTATATGCATTTTATTTTATGAACTAAAGTCATATAACCTTACCTGTGTTTTTGTATCAGGTCTTGCCCACCAAAACACTTCAGATCGTCGCAATTCGGCTATCTTTTGATTAAGTCTGTGCGCCAGTACAACAGTCAGTGGCATACATTCTTCAGTTTCATCTGTTGCATACCCAAACATAATTCCCTATTTGCAAAATATTCATTGTTAATATAATCTGAATATTTTCATTTTTTTTTTCTAACAGTCATCTAGTCACAATACTGCGAATAAGCGTAAATTGAAGCAGAGAAATAAAAAATCAATAAAACCATTAAATATAGTTAGATAAAAATAGTTACATTTTTTCATGCGCTCTTGTTCAAAATTAGTAATTAGGGAATTGAACCAATTTATCTTTTTTATAGTTATTAAATGTGATGTAAAAAGACATTGGTCAATTATTGGCGATAATCAAATTTTTATTCATTCATATTTTTCCTAAAAATGAAATGAATAACTTTTGGTCTTATTATCTAATTTGATAATTAGAACAATAGACTAGAGTAAGAATTTTTAGTCCTAGTGAGTTTACCAATTTTAAATATTTAGATCAATATCGAAATACTCTTCTAATGAAGCTTAGAAGAAAGTTCATTGGAAATTTCGGAAAAATAAAACTTTTTTGGACTCTGATTGCCAGTGCGAAATTAACCATGACTACTGCAGAATCTTAAAAGCATTCGAAGATTTAAATTTCAAATACCTAATGTAATCTACATTAATCAGTTAAAGGTGGTGATCTCTTAAATTTTATAGGATGTTTCGACAAAAATTAAACTGTTAAGACATATTAAAACATAAGTAAGAATGCTGCATATTATTGTTAATATTTTTGGCATACGAAGTACAATTAACTCAATGAAGTGCATACGGAAACAATAATTACTTAATTTTCTTAAACAAGTCGAAAAAAATATTCCATTTCTGCCCTTATTAACAATCAAAGATTTTAAAAACGAAATTATATGTGTCATGAATTATCAGAAATACTACAGATCGCTCACATGCAAATGTTTCCATTTAATTGAATCAGGTTGAAAATTAAGGTCTATTCCTGTACTCAATTCATTTTATTTAATAGAAAGCCAAGGCATATTTTCATACCTTCTTATACTTAGTTTTGGTTTTCGAGATAATAAAGAATAAAAAATAGATTGGTTCAAATTCCCTCAAATAATTACATGCAAAGTTTTAAAAATTTCATGCAGAACATATATTAATGGAAAATAAAATATGCATTCATCAGTTTTCCTAATTTTTACTACAATTTAATTTTATCAAAAAAAAAATAATAAACTTTTTAAACAAAAATAAGAGAAATAAGAGCATTACACCAGAAATCGCAGAAGAATTGGAATTAAGAAGAGAAAAATAGAAGATGACAAAATTTCTAGTTAAACACAATTGTAAGTGAACAAGAGTGAAGAAACTCAAAAGCAAGATCTGTGAACGACTTCTGACCTGATCGCCAGCGCCGATTTCTTCTTCCTTGCGATTTATATGAACTCCAGCGGCAATATCAGGAGATTGTTGGTCCAATGCAAGGAGGACATTGCACGTCTTAAAGTCGAAACCTTTAAAAGAATTTAATTGAACAAATAAATAATAAAAAAAATATGCACTCTATGTGAGTAACTATGCAATATACTTTTTTTCCTTTTTGTAAAACCTATTCAAACATTGGTCCTTTAATTCAGCTTGTCCTTTTTAATTTAAACGCTAGTGAGTATATGGACATAAATAATAAAGTGACTTGACAAAACAAATGATTCCCTTTAATAATGTAATATTTTAAATGAGTTTTTCCCATTGGAATGATAAATGCAGCCCAAATAAATGCGACGTATCATCTTATAATTAATTGCCGTCGTAATCTCCTCGTGCATTAAACGTTACATTTATATTTTCCCCAAAAAATTCAATGTTTTAGTCATTGCTTGCTTTACAGGCAGTTGAAAGTTAAAAACTTTTGTCGAAAATATGAGAACATTAATAATAATAATAATAAAATAAAAAAAGGAAACCTTCCAATTAAGTGAGTCGAAAACCGTATTAAATTCCGTAAAATAAATCAAAATGGAAATGCAAACTTAAGAAATTAAAAATAGAATCGAAACTCAAAATGTTTCTGCAATACCTGATCACCGGCACCTATGTCGTCATCTTGGCGATTAACATGAACCCCATTGGCTATTTGGGGGGATTGTTGTTCGAGAGCTACCAGCAGATTTAGTGTTTTCCAATCGAATCCTTATATTTTACAAAAAATCGTTTATAGTGCGAAATTTATTTCAGATATGAGAAGTTTAATATTTTTAAATACATAAATTCTTTCTCTACCGAAATCTAACTCGTTAAATTATTCATTTTAGTACAAGCCAAATTTTCTTAAAGTCCACAGAAAAAGAAATTTGAATTTTTCTAATAGCTATGTTTACTTACCTTTGGAAGAATCGTCATAACCTATATGTTTAACTGTTTCTCTCACAACTTTTTGATAGTCAACAACTGCCTTTGATGTTATTTCTCCACAAAGCAGAATCATACCGGTTTTTGCGACAGTTTCTGAAAGTAAACAACGTTTTCAAATATATTTTTTTTCCATATTGATTAAAATATTATTTTACGACCAACATTTGCAAAATGCCAATTAATTTGTTTTTTACAACATTCATTAATTTTCTCTTAACAGTTTTAATTCATTTGAGCAAGATATAAAAACCGACTCTAAAAGAAGTACTTTAGTGGATTGCCTCTATCTATTTAATTATCCATTTCCATTCAAATATAATTGAATTCAGAAAAAAACTATAATATTCGAAGAAAACAAAAGCTGGTATAAATGCTTAAAAAACGTAACATTCTTTATCATTTGTGTCTGCATTAATTACAAAAAAAAAGAAAAAAAAAAAAAGAAGTTTAGCAAAATTGCATCTTCATTGCATAACTTTATGTTTGATAATTTATTCGCATTCGTTTGGTATTTCTAGGCCCAAAGAGCTTTTACCGAGGTAATACAAAAGTTTTTATGAGCTGAAAAATATCGAGAGCAGATCTAGTTATAAATAACACGAATGTCAGCCCAGTTGAACGTGTGGGAAGTGCGTTTGTATTCATATTAAATCTCTTCCCTTTACAAAAAAAAAAAAAAAAAAATGTGTATTCTTTTTTCAAATATTTCATTTACAAATGCAAATTATATAAAAAATAAAAATAAAAATAAATTATCACTTACCACAGGCGACTTTGGCATTGGGGTCTTGCTGCAGATGCGCATCTAGAATGGCATCACTTATTTGATCACACATTTTGTCTGAAATAAAAAAAACCCTTTTTTTTTTAAATTTGTTAATTGAGTATTAGTAAAAAATTTCATATAAATCATATTTTTAATTCGCAACCCTCAAAAAATTGCAAAATATCAAATCCTTTTAATATGCTATTGAAGTAGGTAAATTCCAATAATTGCGTATATATTACCAAATTTGTTTAAAAAAGGATGACGATTTCCTTCATAAAATACCTCGAAGCACATTTTATTTAATAAACAATGGCAAGTGCCGACAAAGATCTCACAATGTTAAGATAACGCCACGGGTACTCAAGTGGCTCCAGTTACTACATTTATACATAATCTGATATTCCTAATTAAATAGACTGCTTGTAAACTATAAAAGTACGTATTAAATTAACATTGGGCACATGCGGACTATTCTTAAGTATATACTGCCATTGACCTAGACACTCTTGCCAACTAAACCACACAGGAGCTGCAGCTGTTGAATATGCTGATTCAACACAATTGACACGCGCAAAAACGATCATATATATACGTCTGGGTTACGTTTAGATTTACAACTGAATATGATATGATCTGTCTAGGGATAAGTTAAATTTTCATGGAAATAAGAAAAGAATACTTAATTTCTTCGTCTGAAAAACATATGGTCTAGTATTTCAAAATTGAAGCAAAACACGGTAATATGAAAAAAAAAACTTGGCTAATTCTAATCTGCTGAATTATATTTCATCAGAAAATTTAAAAACAAGTCAGTTTCATTTTTTTTCTACTCCTCTTTTACTATATTACTAGTGCTAAAATGAATTTAAGAATTCGTTGAATCTTTTTATGGGAAAAAGAAACAACTTAAAACAAAATTAGCTATTATACCCTCGAATTATTATGATTGAATAATAAACAAAGAATATTTTTTTATATGACTATAAATTAAGTATCATTAAATAGGGATAAATTAAATCAACCCAACAAACCGCTTAAAAGAATAGTAACACCTTGATAATTAGCTCATCAATTGAGTTTTTATTATCTGAATGATATTAAAATTCCGGACAACATTTCCCTACATCTTGTTTTATTTTATAATGATCAAAACAAGTAATCAATTTAACTCGACCTTTAACTCGAAGGTAGGAAAATTTAAATTCAATAGATAAAACATATTTTTTTGTCTGCAATCAAAAAATAATTTGTTAACCCAGCGATATTCGGAACACATGTATTTTTCTCGAAATTGCTAATAGTTTTGGTTATAATTTTATTTAACTTAGTACGGTAGACGCATATATGTACTGGATAAGAATATTTTGGTCTATTGCTCTCAAACATATGACCGTCCCCAACAGACATTAATTCTATTTTTGCCGACGGATGATATTTCATTGAACTGCTCTGTACCAAAAGCATTGAAAGACATTGCTCATTGTTTGGCTTGAAGCCGACGATGAAACTTATGATCAGTTGACGAACAAATCTCAGAATTTTTGGAAATATTTTAAAAGTTTTTTTTTATTTCATGGGTATGTATGAATTGCAAATTCCGATCCGCTGTTTCCTATACATGATACCTGCAATATTTACGCCAACTTTAACGAATTGTACTCTATTATTTACTTATTTATTTATTTATTTACAAATTAACCATGTAAAGAAATATAATAATATAATATAACATGTGACCTGAAAAAAATATTAATTCAAAATCAAGCGAAAGAAAGGACCAAATTTGAGTTTATAATGATTTATCTGAAATCAAACTATAGATTAATTAGAAATTCCTGAAAGAATAGGTTCTAATAGGAGTAAAAATGTTACCGCCAACAAAAATTTAATTCGCTAGACAATATTGGCCTTAGGATTTCTTTGCATATTCGAGATGAAGTCTTGATTCAACAAGTGGGATTATTATTATTATTAAACTCAAGAATGCATGGCTTATATAATTTTCTGAGAAAGCTGTCAGTAATTTTTCTTTGGACGAACTCAACTCGGAACGGACAAGCTATTTCCGGGGAATTTTAAGAACAAAAATTCTGCAAGTTAACAAACTTTGGAAGTCGGAAGAGCTGCGTAAAATTAATTATTAATTTGAATGCCAAATTGAGATACTTCAGATGGTTTCACTGAAAATATTTTCAGTTTCTAAAAGTTAAGCTGAAAGACACACAAAACTTAATTCAAGTTTAAGCTTGTTTACAGAACATTTTCTTAGTGATTTTTAGTAGACTTTCTAAACCTTAGAAATTAATAATTTGATAATTTGATAACAAAAACTATGTTCATTTTAAAGACTACTTTTCACTAGGTTATAGGGGTAGTTTTACGAATTTTATGGGTTGAAACGATGCTAAGTATAAATTAAGTATGCATTATATTACGCTTTTATTATGATGCATGAGTACTTTTCACCCTATTATAAGGGTAGTTTTTCGATGTGAAAAAGTTGATGGCCACTTTTTGTTGACTAGAATAGACGACCTATTCATGTCCTGGGTGACAGAATAAATACTTTACGTAATTACAATTACTCTCTGGAAGCATTTAACATACGCGTAACCATAGCCTCGATTTCGTCACTCATGTGGCTCTCTTGCACAGCTTATCGCAAATACGAGGAATTGCTTTTGCTTATAATAGAGTAACAATTAATCAAGTTTTCGAAACAACTACGTCAATTTGTAGTGAGTCATTCAGCGTACGGAAGCTATTCAACAAATTCGAAAAAAAGTAGGATTTTCCCGACAATTTTGAGATCCGTTCAAATATGTAATTTCGCAATTTAAACAAATTAAAGCGTAGTTTGTGATGATGGCTTAACAGCAATCTATGTGCAAAATGCGCAGTTGTAAATATACAACAATTTTAAACGCACTTAAGCAGATAGAGCAATTCTTAACTAAGTTTCCGACATATAAAAGAAAATAATGCGAAATACCATTCACTTCTTTAAAACGCTTTATCTTTTACTGAGGTCTTTGATCCGTCCTATGGAGAAAAATTTGTTGAGAGAACAGCACCAGCAATTAGTGTGCATTTTAAATTTCATCTCCCGAACAGAGGCTTCAGGAGCCGGCAGGGCGGTTCCGTATCAAAATATCAGCTGTTAACTATGAGTTAATAACCGGAGCGCCCAATTGAAAGTCATCAGAAATTGATAAAAGATAACCTAAGACACTTGCCAAGAAGCACAACAAGTCCCGAGCGGACCTGCTGATTAATTGTAGGAAAACCGACCGACGAGGGAAGAAGCGGTGACGCTGGAGTCACTGGTGGGAGACCCAAGAAATGAGCTATCGCGCGTGAGGAAAGAGCGCCAGCGCTCCCTAACTTGCTCATTATCCACCACGTGTTTATGCGGCATCCAAAATCCGACGAGACGAAGCAATCGAGAAAATCAATATCAAAGTTCTCGGTCTAACAAAAGATGATCGGGAGAACAGAGGTGGGGACAGGGGGAAATTTCTGTCTCGGATGTAATTCTAGACTGGCGCGACAAAACAAAGGGATCTCAAATTGATGGTGCTCTGCAAAAAGTATAATCAAATATATATATTTTTTTTTTTTTTTTCATATTTTCGAATCAATCGTGCCGACAGTGCCCAGTAACACGCGGTTCTAGGCGAACTCCTGCCGCCATTTTGGTAACTAAGGCGAGTGAAAAGGAGCACCCCCTCGACAACTAGACTTTTGCCTCTCGGGCACCAAAGCTTTCAGCACGTTCCCAGAATTATTGACCATCTGTCCCCCAAGATGAAACCTTATCTCATGCCATTTCCTTGACAACTTCGATTCTAAGCTTGCCAAGTTTTCTTGGGGCACTTCCATGTCGGAAAAGAGCGATTCGTGCTACAGCTTTGAGACAAACCAATCGCCCCCAAAAGGCTAGAATGATGAAAAAGATAATAACTCACCTGGGTGCCCCTCGCCGACGGATTCGGATGTGAACAGGAACGCTTGGCCGTCCTCCATGTCGTAGACCCCGTTGTGCCCGTTTGAGTATCCGTTCATATGCGAGGATTGCGGCATCTTTGCAGCTATTTATGACTTTTGATGTTTCCTAAGCGAACTGCCCGTTTCTCCACAATCTATTTATGAAAGTACACTTGTTAAAATCGCACACCAACCGATACATACAATTTTCTGTCAATTATATTTCAGGTTAAAAATATTTTATGTAACTTTAAGCGCACTCTCACACCCCGCCGACAGAAAGAACGAACCTACCTCCTCAAGCCCTGGTGTGGAAAAGAGATCATCGTTGTTTTGGTTCAAATATTTTATACGAAGGAGATGGTCACGTGACTACGCCAATTTCATCTATTCCACACCTGTGACAGCTGTCGTCGATTAAACTACAAACAATCCCCAAAAATTACTACTTGATTTAGCTAGTTGGAAATTTTAATTGCAGATTATTTGTTTTTAAAGCAAAATTCGCTGTCACATGCCAGAAAAATCGATAGTTGTTGTTATGTTAGCCTGCTCCCACACAACTCACCTTCAGCGAAACAACTCAGCTCAGCTGTTTTACATTTCCACGTTCCAAACCCTGCTCTATTCCAATCTGCCGGCACCACAATTCCGTACCATTCTACTTTAATCACTACAAATGTTTCCCAATGCTTGTGAACTAAACACTGGAGCACAAAAATTATCAATTCGTTTTCTATAATAAATTTAAAATATTTTCAATATAATCCGTAAAGGATATTCTTTTCATTAGGTTTAAATTTCTGTTCGAAAAATTTGTTAACCTAAATATCAAATGTAAACAGGATTTCAAAATAACTAAAATGTTTGGTTCAACTCAATCAGTGAGTCCCGGCTCATCTACTGAGTTCGCTCGACGTGTTCCCTCAACATCCGACTCAAGACTTGAGCGGATTCAAATTTAAATTTTAAATTAAACACTCAATCAAAACATTTTCAGATATGATATTTCTCTTTTCTCAGTTGTTACAAATTAAATTGAATTGAATTGAAATAATATTAGCAGAAACGTTGGTGATAAAGTGAATTACAAAATTTTTATTATTTAAATATTTCAGTTTAAATCACATCAGATACGACTTAATTAAAAACTCATTTGAGTCTACTCAATACAGTCAACTAGTCCGCCAAGCATTGAGTCTGATCAAGTAGTGAATTTGCTCAAGTCATGAGTCTACTCACGGTAAGTTTGCTCCCTGAACATAAGGAGTGTTGAAATGTGTAAAAATACTGTACAATGTCAATCATTTTTTAGGGATGCTGTAAAGAAAGACAGAAATAACTTGAGAAAGCGATACGGTACGGAAAAAGTTGGTAAGATCACTTGCTAATAAATGAAAAACATAAATTTTCCGGTACTATATTTTATATACTCTCTTCTCTGTTTTATTTGTTTTATTTTTAAAATTCTTTGCATAGAATTTGTTATTTACATATCAATAAGATGTTTGTGTGACACAATAAATTTTGGGGGTGTTCTTGATCAGTGACGGCTTTAAAAACAAATTAAAGGAGGCTTTAATATAAATTTGCTAACAATTTTGAATAAATTGAAACAATAACAAACGTACAATACGATGTTTATGTTCTAAGGTCCGCTAAAACATTGAGTCCGCTCAATTATCGAGTTCGCTCGTCATTTGAGCAGTTGTTTAACACTCAAATGTTAAGTAAACTCAATAAAAGCGCGGACTCACTGCTTGAGTTGAGTGATGAATTGATTTTGATTGATTTTGAGTCAGCTCTTTTATAGTCCTGGGTGTATGGTAAAAAGAAATACGACACTTTTAATTTTATATCCACTTGGAGTAACTTTTTAATGGACAGTGGGTAATAAATGAAATTTCTCAAATAGAGAGTAGAGAGAATTTTCAAATGAGACCTGATTTGATTGAAATTCTTCCTTATTTAATATAAAATTATTTTGTTTTCTTAATAAAACTTTATAAAATGTGAGCTTCACTTTGTAACTCTTTAATTAATTTCTCACAGGCGTTGTTTTTCTTTTATACAAATTTACTACATAAAAAATATCAACATATAAGAAAAACAGATTTTTTATGCTTCGTTCGTTTCTTCTTTGTTTATTAGTACAAAAAAACTACACTGTTTCTATATTTGCTTTTTTTCAAATTTAAGTCTAAACCGCGGTTTATACCCAAAAAAAGTTAGTGTAATAAATAAATAATAATAAAACATTTTGCTCATTTCCAAGTTTTATTAAATTTAAAATTATTTTAACACTATCATTAGATTTTGCAATTTTGAATGGGAATTATTTTGTACTACGAAATTTCAAGTTTTTTCATATGACGAAAATTGATAAATCTTACGCTTGTTTTGTAAGCGTAAACATTTATTGGAATTTTTATATGTTTTTCTCGTCAAAACAACTTACATATTGTGAAGAAAAGGATGTGGAAAAATCCATATTTTATGAAAAAACAACTTCTTCACTTAGAATACGTGTACCAACCCCAAAGATAACTTGGAGAAAAGTATAAAAAAGTAATTTTATTATATTTAAAACAAAGGTGGAAGAAGGTTTAATCATTGGTGGTAGAATATTTAATCACTGGATATAGCCACTTAGTCCAACTTTATAAACGAGTTTCAAATTTGAATGTCTTCCAAAAATTTGTTTGTATAAAACATAAGTCCATTTATTGTAAAACTTTGAATTCTTCACAATAAAATATATATCACTTGTAGGTGGAGAGTGCACTTAATATTGATCCTCAAAACTTACAGACTTACAAGAGAAGTAAAAAATATATTTTTTTTAACGACTAGAAGAAATACGTAGCACAACTAGTGAAAATCAGTAATATGTACATAAATAAATACGTTCTTATATGATCAACGCGTTTTGATGATTTAACTCAGTAGAATGTTCACTAAAGCACGACAACTTTAAATAAAACTTGAACAGAGAGGACATCCTGCTTTTATTTGCAAATCAGTGTTTGGATTTTCGACATAGCAAACCGTTGGTGGGATTTTCTCTCATTTCACTCCATCAAAGATAAGACGAAGTAGGAAAAAGCTTTAACGTTAGCAATCCTCAAAAAGAAGAACAATTAATCACAATTCATTGAATTGGCTCACAATAATTAAGGCAGTGATAACATATTTTTCCTTCATTAAATTGGTCCTTATCAGGATAGCTAAAAATGTGACGTCATTCACGTGTGATGGTATTTTATATCTTCAAAAATGCTGATAGGTGGCTCAGAAGAGTCGTGCGATTGCTTTTCTAGATTTAATCATGAATCTAGCAAATGTGAATAGGATTTTTCAGGCACGTGAATTATGATGATACTGCGTTATTATTTGATAAGGGTATGTCACTATGAGACTGCTAATAAGGAGCGATAACGGCTGACCCGAACGCAGTTTTTCTAAATGTTGTTACAGGAGCTGTATATACCAAATTATAATATTGTGGTTTCAAAAATTTGTCATACAATGAAAACGAAATATTAAAATTCTAAAACAAATCTAAGAGATGTTGAATCTGGACCTTTATTTTATACTCACCAAGTATACTTGTACCAAACACATTTACTCACCAACTCATACTCAATCCTTATTGGGATTAAATTAAAAGAAGTCTAACCTTTAGCATTGTTATGCTACTTAAATTTTATATACTCATCCTAAATTGTCTCTATGTGATAAATTTTCTGTAGACAAAACATCCATGCTTAAAAAATAAAATGCTTTATCAAAACCCGTGCCAAGTTCCAAAAAAAAACAAAAAAAAAAACAAAGTGTAAACGTGACTAGTCGCACGGAACTGTTTTCAGTTTTGTCTAAATATTTGAGCTACGTGCTTTTTATCACATATTCACCATATTAAATTCGCAATTGCTCTTTTTTTTTTTTAATTTTTCAACAAAATACAATTAATATATGAAGTCATTGAACATTTTTCATTTTGTATATATTTCTTTTCAATCTAAAACCCATAAAATTTTTATGCTAAGTAGAGTACGAAATTAAGAGTCAACGCTATTACCTAAAAATATTCAAATACTGTATATACTTAGTACTTAGTTTTAAAATCTAACATATTTTGGATATATCGATAAAACTTTATACCTTTTAAATTCTAGATAAAGCAACTATAAGATATTCTTTATTAAAGTTGGATACCAGATCCTTAGTTCCATATTGTACAGCAGAAACATTTATTTACAAGTAGAAATAACGCTGAAACTCTTTTAATAATTGTTTTGTTAATTTATAAACCCAGATATACTAGTAAATTTATATTAAATAACAAAGAATTGTGTTTAAAAAACGTATTCTTAGTTTTTTACTCAAACATTTGGTAAACAAGTTATGAAATAAATTGTCTTTCCATTCTTATATTTCCTTATAGCATTATTCATAATATAATAACCTTCTATTGTAGTTTCGTAAGGTCATAAATTTTAAAACGAATATACAATTTTCTATGAACTGTATGCAAGCATTGAAGAAAAATGATTTTGACTCTCATACATTAACAATTCTCATTATTTTTTGATGAAGTTGTGTTGCGCTGCAATCCTAAAGCAAAACTAAATTTATCACACTACAGACGAAGTGGTTTTATATCTACAATAAACTAGTAACAATATTAAAGAATTTTGCTTCCGTTTTGTAATTTTCCCTATAATAAGATTTGCAACATTTTAAATTCTTGCAATTTAGGTATACCCCTTTAATTGGTCAACGATGCCATAAAATGGTTAGCTGAAAGAACTCTCAAGTTTCAGGAATGAGTTAAATATTCAATAAAGTGTTTTGTTTTATAATTACATTTATACTTTGATGTGAATATAATTGATTTTGATAACGACAAAATTGTTCCAAGTGCGTTTACATTTAATCTATATTTAATTTTTGATTTGACTCGTTCAAGGTTTATTAGCAATTTGCTCTTGCTTTCTGCCCGGGTGAAATGTTCATATCACATGCTTTAGACTTTGCTAATCGACTCATCGACAATAAAACAATTACTATCGAAACATTATATTAATGCCAAGTGTGATACCAAGAAATACACCATGAACCTGGCCTTATGAGCATTACTTACTACAATAAATAAAAGAGCTCCCTCCTCCTGACCAAATTGCATTCCTGCTTTTAGTGAGTATGGTGTTACATATCAATTATTAAACAACATTTACAAATTCAAAAATATATAGCTACGGCTCCAACTCTTATCTTCATTTATTTGGAATCTTTCTTTCTTATGACGTACTAACTTGCTCCTCGCAAACGCGTTCATCTGGACAACTGCGTTTTGTCAGACGCTTTGTCCACATAAAAGCTACATACGATGTTTAGATAACCATTCCCTGAAGGCGCTAAAAATAGTCACGCATTTATTAATGTGAAATAATGCGCAACAAAACAAACAGGAAATTATTTACCAAATATGTATGTGTATCATCAGCAGTCATATCTGCTTGTTGAAAAAATAAAATAGTAATGATATGGAAAAATGAAAAATATTCAATTTGTAAATGGACATGCATCACAGATCAAACGTTTAAATATTCATACTGTCAAATTTAATCAAATTTTAAATAGATTATCATATACTATATATGCTGCCCTTGAATTCTAAAGAGGATGCCCGGTCGTTTAAATCACATTTTGTAATCGCCGACAGTTGGAGGCAAACTCTCAAGTAAGGTTTGTCTTTTTATAGTAAAAATATTAGCGTAGAAACATCTTGTTCTATACATAGTTTGTATAAAACGCTTAAAAATGTTCACCCTCGATTATCAATAGAGCAAATCTTTCTTGACACCAAAACTTTTGAATTAGCGTCACTGGGGGTCAACAGAATGACGGAAAAAGTAAGGAATTGAATAACAACCATTCGCATGTGCCTAGAGACTGAGACGCATGATGTAACAACTTTTTTGCGATTATCAATGGAAAGTGCATTCGAGAGTATTTAATATAATCTCCTTGATTAGGAAGGATTTGATTTGACGATCTTACGAATTATGCATAAGTCTCGCTTAGTATGATGCTTTTTTTTTAAATGCTTGCCAGTCTTCTTCAATAGGCGCATCCGATTCCGAGAAGAAAATAACGATAAGAATTTAAAAACAAAAATCAATCAAATGTGAGTTGAAGTGATAAGGGTCCTGTACTAATTGCTGCACAATATCGAATATAAATATTTGATTATTTTAATATGACATTATTTTCAGTATATCCGGCTTCACTCAATGTCTCATAAATATTATTTAGTTAAAGACTTCGCAAGTGCTTTAATTTGATATTTCATTCCTAAAATCTATGGAATCTTAAGGGGCTTTTGCGTCTTCTAAAATAAATGTATAGAATACATTCAAGTTTGTTTTTGTGTTTTCTACTTTAATATTGCACGAAGGGAGGATATCCGCGTTTTTACTTTCAAACTTTTGATAGTATCTAAATATGTGAATAGTTCCTGCAAAATACTCTTAGTAATAATTGTTATTGAAATTCATTTCGCTATCTTTTTAAAGTTAGGAAGCAGGGTCAATTATTATAATATCTCCAAAAACCCTTAAATACCATTTTAATGGCAGTTTATTGAAATTTACAATTGTTGGCCACAATTTTGAAACCCTATAAATTATACTCATAAAAATAACCTATATGTTGAGTTGGAATATGTAGTACGTCTAGGCAAAATATCAAAATTATTGTACCAATCGTTTAGGCGTTATTGAGCAACAAATAAACAACCACAAAAATTTTTAATTTTATGTAAATGGTATACGTATATATTGGGATAATTTTGCATATTCATAATTATTTTTATTATTCAACTTCTATAAATAAAAGTTATACTTAGTTATAGTTACTTTATTATTTTGAATTTCTTTTAAAATAAAATTATAATTTGAAATCTTTCGAGGTTTTATTAATATTTGGGTTTGATATTTTATTCGATAATTAAGTTTGTTGCTTTTTAAACGGTTTTCTTCAAACATTTTAAATTTAATATTTAAAATACAGGTAAAGCGCACATCACTAGCAAATACGAGTACACTCCCATTGATAGTTTTAAGTTATCAATAAAATGTACCACTATATTTTATTTTATTATATAGAGTGAAATAAACAGATTACGAAATGACAATTTAACCTAGACTAATTACGTCGCTTCCTATTCCGTATAATAAGCTAATCCGGATTTTTAGACTGATGATTCGCAATAGTATTGAAATAAAGGATGGATTTGTTTTTATAAGTGTTTCAATAAAATTAAATAACGAATAAGCGATGATAACGATGTTACATAAATATTATCAAGCGAACATATCTTAAGATTAAATAGGGGTTTTCTACTAAATTCAATCCTAACAGAGTACAGTCTTTAGATCGGTTTTATTAAAATTTATTTTGTTTGCATTCATATTATTTAAGTTATATTAGTTTACGATTCCTCCATTTTCAAAATCGATTAAGTCAATTTCGAGTTTTACTTAAAAATATCACACTTAAATAGATACTACTTTTTTTCATGGTTTTTCATGGCACAGTTTGCTGAAATTAAATAAATTTCAAAATAGCTTGATCACTAACAGAAAAAAATTAAACACATATTTTATATATAGTCAATCAAAGCTAGGCAAACGTTTGTCCATGAACCTCAAATCATACCACTCTACATGAAATAATTTACCGTCCTTAATCTGTAATTAAAGATTGTATTTGTACACAAATCTAAGTAAAAGTTCATAAAATATTTGTATAAAAAAACAAAAAGAATTCTTCAGATAACCTCGGAACACTATGCTATTGATATTTATTTGAAGAATTTGCAATTTTAAGAGAGTAACAAATTTTTTAGTTATTAATTCTATAAAAAATGTTAGAAAAAAATGAATTTAGATAATTTGGATATTGACCTGCTTTTTCTATCTCAAGGTTACAATCACCGTGGGGTAATCTCATGGTCATATCATATATTTTTTAAAAACCTTATTTGAAGTTTCCATACAACTTGAACTAGAATACAGTGACCCCAATGCTCCTAAAAATAATAAAATCTTTGCTACCAAGCAAATTAATTGAGGAACGAATTATTTAGCAATCTCATTTTTATGGAAATCGTAAATTACTCGTTTTGTTATCTCATATGTGACAATAATAAGAATATTATATGCATAAAATGAATATGATCGACTTGATTTGGACAATATGTAGATATATATCATACAAATGCGTTAAGCTGTTATATATGCTATTTGTTTTGGATTTTACCGATATAGGAGTATTTTAATCAATTGAAATTTCAAAGAATAGTAATTTTGCAATGTAGATAAATCAAAGAAAACAATTTTTTGCGACCTTCAAACTGATTAATAAAATTTTGTTTCTCTCTAGCAACAAATGATTTTACGCGTATCATGTTCAAAGCATAAATTTTATCCCGCACAAGTTTTCACTTCTCATAATGGATTCGTTTTGAGAGATCTTCAACTCTGACTTGTATATCTGACTGTGTTGAACAGATTTAAGGTATTTTTTCACAATTTTTATGCTCTCGTTTTAAGTTCGTGTATTACTTCAATACAATTAAAAAAAATTTATAAATAGGGGCTTTTCGGCTGATGATTTTAAATCTCTCCCAGTTTCGAAATTCAAAATTATTGCACTAGCAAGGAAATCATCCGATTTCGATCAACCTTTATATGTTTTTAGATTTTCAAATCTCCAAACGAAAAAACAGAACCTTTATGAGTTTATTCACATATCTGTCTGCCAGCCTGTATCAACCGATTTCCTCTGAATTTCATATATCATGCGGGGTTATAAGGTACACAAAAATATTTCTTATATGTAAAATATACCACCGCCACCTAGCAAAGTTCATATCATAATAACTACCAATGTTCGTACTGAATAATGAAAAATACAATTATTTTGTTATTTTAAGCAACAAAATTAACGAAAGTATTAGAAGCTCAAAATTATTAGAAATTAGGTAAATTTTTCAATTCTTTTTCCTTAATATATGAGTCAAGTTCGATTCTAGTTATTAGTTATGAATAAGGTTTTTTTTTCATTTTTCGCATTATAAATGGTAATTGTCTTTAATTTCCGGCTATGACCTTTATAAGGAATATCTAAGATAAAAGGCTAATCTTTTATTCTCGTGAGAACTTGATCAAGTCAGCCCAACTTTAGCAATATCAGTCCTCAACCAGGCATACTTATCTTACTATCACTTTATCGAATATTCCAGTACGACTAGATTAGATTATCATAAAGAATTTAGGAATAAGATTTTTGTTTTCACTTTAATTTAATGTTGTAGAGTGATTCCCTTTAAAATTAAAATGATATCATGCCTCATGCTTTGGAGAAAAGGGAACTGAAAGTAGAGAAACAAATCATATATCAAGAACAATTCATTGGTTCATATTTTAAACTTAGCTCAAACGACTAAATTTAACGGCTTACTTTAATATAATATTTGAATTCTTAAACCACCACTATGAAATCGAAGAATTAATTGAATGTTAGCCTGGTGACCTGAAATCGGGAATAACCCCCCCATTTTATAAATTCACACCACCAGCGCTGGTTTTGCTTGCTAACGTATGAGCTTTATTCAGAATGAAATTGAAGCTCTTTAAAGGTTTAGTTCTAAATAAAAGCTAGGCTTTGAAAGTTATTCGCGCTAGTGTACAGATGGCGATTTAAGCTTTTACAAATATTTTAAGTAGGCGAGGAGGTTTATATTTTCAATAAATTTGTTTAATCAATAGCAAACTCACAGCAATCAGAAAAGTAAAACTTAAAAAAAAATGCCACGAAAAGAAAATGAAGAAATAACTTCATTAAGGAGAATTACAAAAAAGGTTTTGCGAGATTTATGCAAGAAGAATAAATTGTACCAAACTCCGGAACTTAACGACGTTCTCTATCTCCATTATCAAGGTAAGTTATCTAACTATGATATAAAGAGAAATGAACTTCTTACTGTTTGATAAGGCTTCCAGGACATTGAATGCTTGGAGGAGTATACGGGATTAAAATGTTTGTGGCTGGAGTCTAACGCAATATCGGACATAAAAGGATTGGATAATCAAAAGGAATTGAAATGCTTATTTTTGCACAATAATCTCATCAGAAAAATTGAAAATCTTGAGTCGTGCAAAGAACTGGATACCTTAAATTTATCAAATAACCACATTAGTCGCATTGAGAATTGTGGAGTTGATAAACTTCCTGTTTTAACCACTCTCAATTTAGCACACAACTATTTAAAATGTGTGGAAGATTTACAAAATTTAATTGAATGCACCCAATTATCAGTTCTGGATCTGGGAAATAATCGTATTGAAGATATTTTAATTGTGAAGGTGAACTCTATGAAAAACCAATTTTGGTTATTATAATTCTAATTTCTAATTATTTTTATAGATTCTTGCCAAAATGCCTGAATTAAGAGTGCTCGTCTTAACAGGTAACCCAGTGGTTAGCCGATTACCCCAATATAGAAAGACTCTTACCTTGGAATGCGTTAGTAGTTTTATCTAGAGTAATGATTATATTTGCGAAATTACTTTTTTATGTAGAAAGAACTCACGTACCTGGATAGTCGGCCAGTTTTTCCACGGGATAGAGCTTGTGCTGAGGCATGGCAAGTGTTAATAATAAAAAGTTTTTATAGATGGCCTATATTAAAAAATAGAAAATTTCATAAAAAAATACTCTACTATTTCTATAACTTTAGAGCTGGGGCCCTGTCGTTGAAGTAGTTCAAATTGAATTAAAAGAAAGCTTAAAAAACATTTTGTTTTTAGAGATAAAGATTCTCAGAAATTCATTTTAGGTATCTTTGATTTCAGCACAAAACGTTAAAATAATTCAATTAGATTTTTCTACTGAATTATTTTAACCATTTTGAACAAATAAATTAATTAAAGTCAGAGGTAACATAAATGAATTTGTTAAAACTTTAGGAATTGTAGTATAGAATCACAATTCAAAATATCTTTTTGAATTCGATTCGAACCGATTCAAGAATAGGGTCCTGATTAACTGTAGATAACAAATGTATTTTTATCACTTTATAGGAAACGTGGTGGTTACGAAGAAGAACGACGGGAGCACGAAAGATGGAATAAGGCAGAACGTAAAAAAATTCGAGACAGTGTCAATGGTTGTAAAATTACAAATTTTTATTATTTATTTTTATTATTATAAAATTATTACAGCAACACTTCGATTCAGAAATCGAGGAGGTGGTGATCCTCAAATCGATCTTATTGCATCCAGCAGTGATGAAGATGAAGGTCTCACTGAAAGAAGTTCTGCACCAGCAAAAGAAGTTCTGCAAAATATGAGCACTGAAGAAGTCAATGCTGAAATAATCGAACTTATGCGTCTTGGTGATCTAGTGGAGTATGAACAAAATGAAAATTGTTCTAAAGAGAGCGCTAATAATGAAAAAGATAATGAAGCAGAGAATTTAAAATGTAAACCAGGTATTATTAATCAAGCCGAAACTCTTCCTGAAACCAAAATAATCTCTGCTAATAAATGTGTCGAGGATACTGCAATGGAGGAAAATTCACAAGCACTAGAGAAATATGGAAAAACTTATAAACAAGCATATGACAATTATTTAAAATACGTACAAATTCTTATGAATCAAGATCATCCAACAATAACCTCTGATAAAGATAAAAATAATGGAGACACTGCAGAAATTAAAGTTGAAAATAACGAAAGTTGTGAAAATGATGATAACAACAGTAGCGAATCAAACTTATGTAAGATTTGTATTTAGTTTCTTATTCACGTTTAATAATTTGTACCATATTTCTTCCGAAAGTACCCACGGTAAATTATGATCAAATAGGTTCTATGGCGGAACTAACAAAAGAAGGTGCCTATATATATTTTAAATTTTTCGATAAAGCAATATGTGCTGAATTATATATTTTGTAGGCATAGAAAACTTAGAATTGGACAAGAATTCTCAAGAGATAATTTTCAATGATATTCAAAGTAAGCATGATGTTTCAACTGCAGAATTTGTTACTGGAAAGATAGAGGATATAACAGATACAGGTAATAAAATAAGATAATTTTAGTATTTGCAAATAAACGTATACAGTATTTTTATCCATATGAAATTTTGTTTCAGAAATTGAGTTAAATCAATCCGAGAAGGTGGAAAATTCAGACTTACAGACAACCTCAGATAGTAAAAATTTACAAATGGTTCCTGAGAAAGAACGTTCGTACATTAAAGAAGAAATATCAATTTCTCCAATGTCATATATGGAGTGTCATTCGTCACTAGACTCTCAAACAAATAATTTAAGTATACCTTCTTACATGTTTCCGAAAATAATCGAAGATAAAGAAAATCAACTCGTATCAATTTCTGATGGAGAAAGCGATAACCTGGAAGATTATCCAGAAGAAAATCGTGAAGATAAATGCAAAACAGAATGTCGTACTATAAATAAATTTATTTTAGATTATAAACAATTTTTAGGCATCATTGATGATCATAAATCTAATGAGAAAAAAGAAATAGATACCAAACATTTAAACAAAGTTGATGTAGAAAAATCTTCTAATACCTTTGTCGATGTAGATTCAAATTCTAGTTTCGAGAAAATACGGTTTTTTGTACAAGACTCTCCAGAGGTCGAAAAGGAAGAAAGCAGAAAGTTGCAGATTATTAATCGTCTTCTAGAAAATCCAATAACAAAGCAAATGTCGACATGCAATACATTAGAGGAGCTAGAGGAACAGTTGAAAAATATTGAAAAAGAGCAGACTAAGTGGATTCAAAAAGTTACTGACAAATGCTATTCGCAAAGAGAGAGGTATGATGATGATCTAGAAGTTATAAATGATCAACTTTTTGTTATCAAAAAAGATCGTAATAATACAAATGATAAAGTTGACAAAGAAGGTTCTATTAATACAAATGATGGGGTTGATAATGCACAACTGAAAGATTTAAATCAAGTCAGTAACTTTACAAAAATTGAGGAAGGCCTGCAAAATGATAATTCACAAATCTATGAAATGGCTTCTTTTATTTGCGAAGAAAACCCAAACGAACGCATTGAGAAATGCTTAGAAGAATACAATGAAGAAAAGAACTACACTAGTAAAGAAAATTTAGCAAAGATGGTGGAATATGAACCAAATTCCTTAAATAATGAAGCAGAAGAATATTTTGTACCAGCAACAAGCAGTCCGCAAAAAGGTCAATTCACTGATACAAATACTGGAATTATCTCAACTTTAGAAAATATCTCAGAAGAAAAACAAAAATGTTATTCTTCCGACAAAGAAATCCCTTTAATTTTAGAAGTTAATTTAGAAAAAGAACCGAAGTATAATTTTTACGAAAAAGAAACAGGACTGCATTATGATTCAACAAGAACTTTAGAAACTAATTCAGAAAAAGAGGTAGAGCAATGTAATAGTTTCAAAAATGAAATAGAACTTCAGTATGATTCTGCAGAAATTCCATCAACCTCAAAAGTTTATTTAGAAACGCAACGAAAATGTAATTTATTCGAAAAAGGAAGAGACTCTCAATATAATACTACAAAAATGCTTTCCACTTTAGAAGTTATTGCAGAAGAAGTAAGGCAGTGTAATAGCTCCGAAAAGGAAATAGAACCTCAATTTAGTTTTGAAACAATTTCTTCAACCTCAAAAGCTTGTTTAGGAAAACAACAAACAAATAATTTTGACGAAAACGACGGAAATCTTAAATGCAATGTTACAGAAGATGGCTCAATTTTGGAAGATCATGAAAAGTTTTATATCTTCAAAAAAGAAAATATACCCCAGTATAATGCCGCAGAAATTCCTTTTACATTAGAAGCTAGTTCAGAAAAAGGACAGAAGTATGATTTTCCGATAGAAAAACTAGATCTTGGCGCAGCGGGCACACAAGATGACCAATATTCTGATTTTAAGGTGAAAGAACTCGGAAATTCATTTGAAAATTTCGAATGGATCAAATCTAGCATCCTAACTTTAGCAAGCAGTGGAATAGAAAAAGGGTCAAGAGATACGGGGGATATTAGCGATCTGATATATTCCCCAGATTCTGAAATTAATAAAATTCATCGCGATATAGATGACGATTTTCATAAAGACTTAACCAGTTTATTCATAAATGCCTCATTAGAATATAAAATGATAGAATCTGCCCAAAAATATGGAGACCCAGAAAAGGATTCACCATTTGATATTGAACAACGAGTACAGTGGTATCTTGAAGAATTGAAAAATTATCTACCACCTGAAATTAAGGAAATGGTCTGTAATGAAAATAAAAATTGGTATCACTTCAATGGTAATGTAGACGAATTCAAAAATTCTAACAATCTTGATGAGAGCCCACATATCAAGAGGTTACATGAGATCTTACAAACTCGGAATACTGTACCAGGAGTTGTGGATAAGAGTAAAATTTTGTTAAAATTAGTTCTTGCCAACAAGGACTATCTTCTTAATCATGAAAAACCTGAAGCTAGGGAATTAGCAAAGAGGATTCTTAAGGATAATGGGATTGAAGATCCCGACACTGATTCAGCTTCAACCGAAGTCAATTTATCCAATACGAGCACAGAATTAATGGAGGATAAATTTGCCTTTAAATAGATTTGATAGAATTATATTGCATGTATCACCAATATATTCAAGTTAATGTATTTATTTGTCTCAATAAATTCTACTAAAACTACAAGCCGTTAACTGCGTTGTACTATATTTAAAAATTATTACCGAATGCTAAGTACACATCACACATATCAAAATTATTTCATTGAACACAAATCTATCAAATCCATATTCACGTGATAACTAAGTGCTAGGTATATAACATTTATGTGATAACATATTAAATTTAATTTTATTATTTTGCGGCATAAAGAAAAACAAATTTTTAATATTCTTTAACATTTTTTAATTTTCTTAAATACTTAAGTAATTATTGTATCTATAAAATTGCAATCTAAAGATATATGTATATAAATTTTTTTATGCCAAAAATGAACGATAGATTGAGTAAATATTGACCTCAAGAATTAAAATTGGAACAGAGAATTCAAATGACTGACTGTTTGTAATTGACTAGATTAAACCGGATTGCTGAAAAAGCAATTAAACCATAAATGCGATAATGGATTGTCGCACTGACCGGTATTTATTTCGGTTTAATCCAGTTATTCGAGAAAAGGGTTATCTTAGGTCGTGGCTACTTTATGAATAGAATCTTTTGCACTTGTTTACAGCTCGTGCCAGTAAACTTTGATTTTAAAACCAGAAACAGCTTCATGAGACATATTTCCGCTTTTCATTGCTGAATAATGTATAATTTTTTTTTTTTCTGAGAATACTTTTTTGATATAAACATTTTACTTTGTATTTATTTTTATTTATATTTTATAATGATTTGACAAAAACCAGATATTGAAATTCAAAGTTTTAATTAAAGGAGCCTAGAAAAAAAATAAAGTCATAGCATCAACAACAACAATAGTAGATTTTTTCAAATCGCAATGGCAATTGTAATGGTAATGGTAGTTCTGATTCAATTACTTCATTATAATTAGCCATTGTAATTGCATGATTTGCATTTTTAGGGGTAGTAGTAGGTTAGTCTTTGAATCATTAGAGAATATTGCAAATGTTTTGAAGATATGTTTCTTAAATCCGATAGGAAGTAATGCTTGTTAGACGAGAAGTTATTTCGTTTTGAAAGCAAATTTCAGTATTGAAAAATTTCTTTATTACAATTGTAATTGTAATGACAATGACAACTCCACTAGTAATTAATTACAATGAAGTAATTGAGCCAGAATTACAGTTATGGTAATGGTAATTTTAAAAAAAAATCTCATTACTTGTTATGATAATGGTAGGGGAAATCTTTGCCATGTACGACAATTATTGCTTTATTTCTTATGAAAAATAAACCTTAAATTTGCTGAATAATTGTTAATAGTTGTTTCAATTTTTTTGTTAAATAAATTCTTCATAAATATAAATGAAATATTCGCTTCGGTGCTAAATAAATTGAAAAGATAGCATATTTATTTTATTAGAACTCGAAAATAAGAGTATTCAAGTAAATTTCATTTTCAGTTTTTATAATATCCAACGATTTTATTAATCAGTAATGTGGGGTCAGGTTCATGGGGAATCACTTTATGACTTTATTTTATAGTAATATACATAATGAACAAAATATTAATTACTGTAAGTAAACCTTCTCAACGATGCTATTTATGGTATATGAAATAAATGAGGGAAAATTCTATAAGACAATCCATACTCCAATCAAAGTTGTCGCGCAACATCATATTGCAGCAGCCAATAAGTAACTTTGAAGAGAGATATCAGCATTTCCAGTTTTTTTTTCCTATAAGAAACTCTGATAATGTCCAACTCACTCCACTGTGGGCTGACTTTTAACGGCGGAAAAGAAAGATATTTAGGGAATCGAACGTATAAATAAGTGGCTCCAGCATCTCTTCATCAATCGAAAGAAAATTTTCCTGAGTGGCACAGTGTTTTGCGCGCATACTTATTTCCTTATATTAATCAAAGTGTTTTAAATAACATAAAATCTCAGTGAATTTTTTGCAGTTAGACAAAATGGGTGTGCTAGAAGTTAGTATCTGTTGTAATATAGTAATATACGTTATGTGCATGTTCGTGAAAGTTTTGTGCATTTGCAATTTATTCGTGATTTACTACCGATTGCATATTCATAATAATACGATTGCGAGCTGATAGTGAAAGTTAATAGGCCTAAATTTCACTCGAGCTTTAGTTTTTATTGCGTTCATCTTATATTACGCTATCTAAAACGTTTTAATATTTTTTTTGTTCATATTTTACAGCCGTTGCGAATCGCAGTAATCGGACAAAGCAATTTCGCAGCAGATGTATTAGAGCTATTAATTGAACGAAACTATGAAATAGTTGGAGTTTTTACTATTCCTGATAAGGGAAATAGAGAGGATGTTTTGGCTAGTATAGCTAAGTCTTATGACATACCTGTGTTTAAGATTTCTTCATGGCGAAGAAAAGGTGTAGCAATCCCTGAAATTCTTGAGAAATATGAATCGGTACAAGCGAATTTAAATGTTTTGCCATATTGTTCGCAATTTATACCAATGGAGGTAATTAATGGAGCATCGATGGGAAGTATTTGCTACCATCCTTCTATTTTGCCTAGGCATAGAGGTGCTAGTGCTATTTCTTGGACACTTATAGAAGGTGATGATATTGCAGGATTTTCAATATTTTGGGCCGACGATGGTTTAGATACTGGGCCTATTCTTCTTCAAAAGCAATGTCCAGTTGAACCTACAGATACATTAGACAGCTTATATAAGAGGTTTTTATATCCTCAAGGAATTAAATCAATGGCAGAGGCAGTGGATATGGTCGTTAAAGGAACTGCTCCAAAAATACCTCAGACCGATATAGGGGCATCATATGATCCACCTATGTTTAAAGAGGAGCATCAAATAATAGACTTAAATCAATCAGCAGAACGAATTTGGAATTTTATAAGAGCATTAGATTCTGTACCTGGAGCTCTGGCTTTCGTAGAGGGGAAAGAAGAAGCGATACATTACCCAGTAAGATTATTTGGAGCTCATATTTGCTCCATAAAACCAGAAAAATTTCAAGAACTACAATTAAAAGGTCTTAAAAAGCCTGCCCTTGTCCATAGTGGTGGCATACTTCTGGAAGGGACAGATGGCAATTTCGTGAATGTTAAACGCATTAAAAAGGGAAATAAAATGATACCCGCAGGAGAATATTTTGAGGAAAATACTAAGAAAGTGGATCTTGAATTAACAGAAGAAGAATTAGTTAAAAAGGAAATATTGCGTAGTATATGGAACTCTATCTTAAAATTGCCCATTGATAATGAGACTGATTTCTTTGCTTGCGGTGCTGCTTCAATGGATGTTATTCGTCTTATCGAGGAGTGCAAAGACACATTTGATGTATCCTTAGAAAATGAAGTTGCATACATGGCTCCAACATTTGATGATTTTTTCACAGAATTAATAAAATCTTTAAGGCAAGGATCTTCCAATGCACAGATTAAATCTTATTTCGAAGGTTTTGTCTTGCATGCAAATAAACGTGAAATACCTGTACCTACGCAACTATTCATAGATGGAAAATTTATTGATGCTGAAGGACGAAATACGCTTGATATCGTCAATCCTGCCACTGAAGAAGTAATTTGTAAAGTAGCAAATGCTTCGAAGAACGATGTAAACCATGCTGTAGAATCAGCTGCAAGGACATTTGAAGGTTGCTGGAAACAAATCTCTGCTAGGCAACGTGGCCAGCTCATGTTTAAATTGGCAGAAATTATGGAAAATCATAAAGAGGAATTGGCTACAATTGAAGCAGTCGATTCTGGGGCGGTTTACACTTTAGCACTAAAAACTCATGTTGGTATGTCGATCGATGCATGGAAATATTTTGCCGGTTGGACTGATAAAATCGAAGGCAGTACAATACCAGTAAATCCTGCAAGGCCAAATAATGTCTTAACTTTTACGAAAAAGGAGCCCATTGGGTATGTATAAATTTTTAATCCTTTATATTGTTGTTTTTAATTCATTTTCGCAATATATAGCTATTTTCAACATGTAAAGTAAAACTTAGAAGAGGAAATAAACTCCATTTACTCTTTTCTACTATTACTCTATTCTGCAAGTAGCTAATAATACTAGAAAATTTCTGAGTTTTAGAAGATTCTCAGTAGGTTAATAAATACTGTTCTACTTTATTTTTAACTTTAATACATGCTTATGAGATTCAGCAGGAAAGAGCAAACCATTAGTTCATGATAACTTAATTTTAAATTATTTCTTAATTAAAATTGATGGGAATATAGCAGAAATACACAAATTGATTGCAGTATTTACGACAAAATATATAATTAGATAAATAAATAATGAAAGCTAATTTTATTTTAGGGTTTGTGGATTAGTCACTCCATGGAACTATCCTCTTATGATGCTTTCATGGAAAATGGCAGCTTGCATAGCAGCGGGAAATACTTGTGTGATTAAGCCAGCTCAGGTGTGTCCACTGACTGCTCTTAAATTTGCGGAGCTCACAATGAAGGCTGGATTTCCTCCAGGAGTGATTAATGTAGTAACTGGGACAGGATCTGTTGCTGGACAAGCCATTGCCGATCATCCCTTAGTTCGAAAACTTGGTTTTACGGGATCAACGCCAATAGGAAAACATATCATGAATTCTTGCGCCAACTCAAACATTAAAAAATGCTCATTAGAACTAGGAGGAAAAAGTCCTCTCATTATTTTTGCCGATTGTGACTTAGACAAATCTGTGAAACAGGTAAAGTGATTCTAGAAAATAAAATTGAATACCAATTACTTTTAATAAACGAAACTTAATATATGCATTTTCCAGGGTATGTCTGCAGTATTCTTTAATAAAGGTGAAAATTGCATTTCTGCTGGAAGATTATTTGTCGAAGATACAATTCATGATGAATTTGTGCGTAGAGTGGTTAAAGATATCAAAACAATAAAAATTGGAGATCCTCTTAACAGATCAACCGCTCACGGACCTCAAAATCATAAGGCTCATTTTGAAAAATTAATCGAATTTTGCGATCGGGGAATAAAAGAAGGTGCAAAATTAGTCTATGGTGGAAAGCCGGTATCGAACACAAAAGGCTACTTTTTCCAACCGACTGTATTTACGGAGGTTGAAGATCACATGTACATAGCACAAGAGGAATCTTTTGGACCGATTATGATCATTTCAAAATTTCATGGAAGTGATGTTGGGTCTGTGATTAAAAGAGCTAACACGACCGAATTCGGTTTGGCGAGTGGCGTTTTTACTAAAGACATCGCAAAAGCATTGTCATTTGTGGACCAAATTGATGCTGGAACTGTTTTTGTTAATGTGTACAACAAGACGGATGTTGCTGCTCCGTTTGGAGGTTTCAAACAAAGTGGTTTTGGTAAAGACTTAGGCCGAGAAGCGCTAAATGAATATTTAAAAACAAAATGTGTCACTATTGAATACTAAAATGATTATTAATAAATTTATTTATTTTAAAAACTTATTTTTTGTATATTTGAATTTCACGAAAGCTTAATATTTATTCAGTTGTAGACGTGTTTGTACATAATAGGTACTAATTATGAATAATAAAGATATATGATAACAACATGTATAGCTTTTAATTTTAGACTTAACTTTTTACCCCTTAAATTAAGTTCAAAAACAAACGTAATAGCTTCAGGATTCTAAGTTAACAAATCATTATTTTCTGAAAAATATGGATATAAGAAATCTAGTTTTATAAATTTTTAAGGATGGGTAATAGAGAGCCGATTAAGCAATCACTAGAAAGTCCGTTGAATAAGACAAGTGCATACCTAACCAAATTGCTAAATAGGTTTAGGAAGTATTATTTCATTAATTTTGTGTACGAGGCAACTAAGTTGGAACAAACTGTATATATACTCAAGTCGTTACAGAGACAGAAAATATAAAAACATAATTTTGAGTATGGAATTTTCGTACATTTAAACTATGTTTACATCAACATAAATTATAATTTCGGTCATTTACTCTTATTATTTAGGTAAACGAATTTATAAAAAAAATCTTATAAATTAAGTCTTAAATTGAGAAAATTACATGTTTTCGTAGGTATCTACTATAAGTATGAAAATATGTTCGGTAGTTTTCGTATTTTTGTGTTTACTTGAGAAAATTAAAAATTATTTTTGTACTTTATAGAACAAATCTACGTTATATTTTAAGAAAATATTAAATATCAATATCCTAACTTAAATGTCTTTTGAGTTGTTATGCAAGTGTCCTTTATTTAGACAATTTAGACATTTGGCACTGCTTTTAGATTTTGTCCTCTATGTATCCTTGTGCCATTTTGGAATCTTAAAATGGATTACATAGATATGTTTATAAAAACGTGACATTATTATCTTGTCTTATCTTATTATCGATTTATAAACAGACAGTCCCCAAATAAATATTATAATCGACTTATGTGCATATACTTATATAGAGTAATTTCTTTACACATGGGTTAGGCTCGAAACCCTTGTCCAAATTGAATTGCTTACGACTTTTTAATTTGGAACTGTTGTAACCTCATACATATTAAGTGGGGCTACTCATCTTTAAAAGATGCGAACAGGGCGACAGAAACAATGCTTATGGGGGCACACGGAGAGCATGATATATCTATACCAGTGGGAATGCCTACCACTCTTTAAAAAGCAACTATACTGCTCTAACAAAAAGCTTCGGTAGTTCTCAGGACATCCAGGCTCTACAACAGCTGAGGTATGACGTAATTTGGTGCAGGGGCCAGTCACGTGGTAGAGACTTTCGGAGCCAAGAGAATTTTCCACTCTATATTCTTTGGCAATTCCATGCAACTTAAATGGGCCATCGTGGTGCCACCCGCCACCTTTGGTATGTGTGGGTTAGTAGAATCGCTATACCATTGTTGTGTAAGTCCGGCATACCCCTTAAGGATACCGATTGTGTAACTTCGCACCATCACCGAGGATGTTGCAAAATTTTTTTTTTTTTTCGAAATGTTGTTCCTCAAGAGTGGTTTCCTGGCTTAGCAGCTTGTTAGCCAGTACGCCTGCCTAATGCTTTCCAGTATTGGAAATTAAGGGAATTTCACCGCATCGTTTCAATCAATAGTTTGGGCGCTGAGCATGCGTTGTACTGGCTGAATTTCCATAACGAAATATTTTGTAAGAGATCCTATTTTAACTCAATACCTTTTTGGTTATAAAGGTAGTTGCCAGGCGTTTGGTCCATGGTTCCTTCTGCCGGATACAACCTCTATCTTGTTTAATACAAAAGCTTCGAACAATTAAAGTAGCCCTCAAACTGCTCTAATTTTTAATCCCCGAAACAAAAAGCGAACTGTTATATGTTTGAAGGCTTTGTCTGTCTGTCTGCCTTGTAGTATCGTGGTCCAAGAAAACGGATGAAACTGATTTCATTACTACAAAAGGGAGTAATACAAAAAAATTTAGGTATTTATAGAGCTCTATACCTCAAAATGGATAAAACAACAAAACAGCATAGCCTAGTAAACTCAATCCAATAAAAAATTATGGTCGTTAATATGTTACCTGCCAGAATTATCAAAAAAGCTTTCATGAGAGACTTACATGTAAATATGCATTTGGTAAGAGAGAGGGTTCATTTGTGCACCAGTTTCGGTACACGTGACAGGAAACGTGTTAAAGCATACTTTGATACTTACAAACTGACTCGCTAACCATTTTCTTTATTTATTAACTTTTTTTTTGATTTTATTTTAAAAATATATCGGATCGTTTATTATTTGTATACGCATAAATAAATTGTGGCGTATATTCAAAATGTTATAAAGCCATATAGGTCGTTTAAAGTAAAATCCACCTTATGGCATTTTGGACTTATGCCACTTTTAAAATAAACGGCTCATTTGTTGTTTGCATATGCATAAATTCCATTTATAATAAAACATGCGTGTTGGTCAGTAATCTTCATCCATCTATGGTGCGTTATATTCGACATGAATAAATCATAAAACATGTTAAGCTGTAAATGTATAATTCGTTCCAGTATATCATTTTAACACACTTTTCAGTAAACCATGTAACTTCTAACATATGTATAAATATCGTTTTAGAATAGACTGCAGATAATACGTTTTTAAAAACCTTTATACATACATAATTCATTGCGAACCGTATAAGTCAGTTATTTTAACTTACAATTCGCGTCGTATCATTAAAATTTATACACTTTTCTTCTGTTGAAATAACACACTTCCGCTGGTATTTCCCTCGAGGCGGGGCATTTACTATACCAGTAAATAAAAAACGTTACACTGACACTGATTTTTAAAAATAGGTTTACGAAAAGATATTGATAAACCTTAGACTTGGTACGCTAGTACTTTCAACTACCATATGAAATGTTTGGGCTAAAAATTACCTTGTCCTGTTATATAATCTCAAAAATAACGAAATACCAATCTCAAAATTCTGATAGAGCAATTATGCGACCGGATTCGGATTCAGTATAGAAAAATTATGTCGGAAATGAGTATTGTAGTTTTTGTTTGTTGACGTCTGTTGTTTATCTGTGTTATTTGTTTAGAGCAATAATCTTTGTACGATGCGTTTTATTCGAGTTATTTTAATTTGTAGTATGTGAGATACTTTGTTACCTTCTCATACTTAAATTACTGAACCGATTTCGACAAATGCAATATCATTGGATTCGTTCCTGTTTAAATAAAGATTTTGTTGAATTCAAATCGACATATGGATGTGATGATATTCAAAATATAACCCTGATCGTATGTCGTAATAATAGCGTATTTTTGTAATTAGACGAATTATATTAAGTAGTGTTCCAAAAAAGAGAATTTTATGTTAGGATTTCTGATAAGAATATTTTTTTAGTTTAATACTTTTCATATTAATTGTTTCCGTAATTGGATTTAAATTATTTATAACTTTAATTTCTGTTATGAGTAAATCATGGTTGTTTTCTTGAAATTGTGGTTTCATTCAAAAACGTGTAGTACTAAGAAAACTCAACCAGCACATTGTGGGAAACACTGCCCACTTAGCAATAAGATTTCAAGTCAAGCGTGATTACTAAGAATTCTCTGGGATTCAGTGAAAGCTAAAAAAGCTCGAAGCTAAAACAAAAACTTCATATGTGTAATCAGCAGCATGCACATTTATCGCTACACGTTCAGTTGTGGAAAGGGAGGGGAATAGGGGGGTAAGAGGGGGCGCAAGCGCTGGAATTGGTCAAACACATGAGCAGCAAACCTTCTACAGAACACAAGAAGAATTTTATCGGATTTCACTACTCCAAAAAGCTTTGGGTAGATTTTAGTAGATGGGAACATGCTCCACATACCCCCCATACCCCACCCTAGCATACATCCAATATTTTTTCTCCAAGCCCTCAAAATACATTGACGAAGCCACTGGAAGTCAGAACGACATCGGGGTGGGGAGGGGATAAAGGAGATAGAAGCGAAATTTCCTGGTCTCTCAGCGCTACCAGGTCCCATTGGCATTTTAACAGTGGAAGTGGGATTGTCAAAACGGAATTTTTAACCTTTTCTTGCACTCTGAAAACTCCAACTGGAAACTTGAAAATCAAGAAAAAGTAAATTTTGAAAAATTCTTTTAGTTTCGAGCGATATTCTACCGAATTAGTAAAAATCGGCTGATATAGCTTGAGTTAAACAATTATTTTATTGTTTTTTTACTTTGTCTCTTATAGTTTTGTTTTTTATTATTTTTTCTTTTTTTCTATAAAATCTAAACGAAGGGAGAGCGAAGTTTGAAAATTGTTATAAAATTCCCTATAATTTTCTAACTCGTTCGCTTTCTTCTTCTTTTGGACAGGATGGAAAATTCCGGTTGAAACAATCCTTGAGAGTTGTGCATTTGCCGGTAGAATTTGAGTTTTAAACGTTTACAGATAGTGTGAAGAGAATTTAAAAGAGAATATAAAAAAAAAAGAAAAAAAAGAATAATTTATCGAAAATATCGGTTACATGCTGAAGTGAAAAAAGGAAGTTCATAACGTACAGTGGTGGTGTACTATATGTGTGACCGGACATAGGTTTGTGTGTGTTCAGCCTATATATATATTGTATAACGAAACATCTATATACATACATATATATCTATATATAAGCTGCACTTCTATATATTAACAAAAGAAGAAAATTATCCTTGAGCAGCAGGACTCGTGGTTCTTATTCTCTTTCTATCCTGCTCCCAAGCGATCGCACCACCATCTACAGCCGTTAAGATTTAACTAAACAACCATAGTGGGGGCATCCGATACTAAAAGTGGAAAGTTACATAACTTTTAGTTAGAACAATTTTTTTAAACTGGCATAAAATATTCCGTAAAGTATACACGTTACGAATTTGAATGAATGCGTATTAATTAAATAAAATTCCCAAAGAAAACGATTGGGATTCACCGAAATTTTAAGTGAATCTTACGTTAAAATACGCTCGATACTGTACACGTTCCAGCGATTTGATGTTGTGTAAGAATTGTGTTACTAGACAGTGCTTATTAAAGTACAGAGCCGCAAGCGAACACAGTAACCTTTAATAATTAAAATAAAACGCACATTTAAATAGAAAGAAAAGAAAATAATAAATAAATTAATAAAACCGCGAGAATATCAAACAAAAATATATATATATAAAAAAAAACATATATTCTCTTCTGCCTTTAAATATCAAGTGATTAACGGCTTTTTCCGAATTGTGTGTGGTGAAAAGTGCGAAAATCCACCACACAAAAGTTGACTAAAACAATAAGGCACCGTTTGGAGGAACAAGTTGCCCCCCACCCTTCCCCATATTGAGAAGTTACATAAAAGGAGCGAATCCTAAAAACAATTAGCCATGGCCGATAAAAAAGTTGCTGAACAATATTACGCTCCTCCACCAAAGCTTGGCAAGTGGGAGGGTTTCAAATTATTCCTATGGAACAGTGAAACTAGCCAATGCCTTGGACGAACTGGATCTAGTTGGGGTAAGTTAATTTTTATTAATTTTACTATATAATTTTATAGTAGTAATAGTAATAAAATAAAGCAAAATCTTTTAAAAATCTTCCTTTTTAAAGGATATCAAATGATATTAAGTTAATATCATAATTGAAGAAATTTTACTGTCATACCAAAATACAAAAGTGCATTTACGCAAAATCCGTGCCTGTGCACACAATACAAGAAAAAAAAATGTACTCTTTATTCAAAATGGCGGACACTCTCAAGGATTTTCGATGTAACGATTTTTTTATATATATATATATATATATGTTTTCTTCATCAGTTAGCTTTCCCCTTTGGCTATCTTTTATCCTCTCATTCCTGCATCAGGTGGTGTACGCTGCCCTTCTTATGACTAAAATTCAACATGTCTATCATCCCCTCCCTTAGAATAGTGTCGTACACTTATCTCTTTTCACCACCTGCATACTTGTTCTTCTTCTTTTACTTCTACATTATCTTCAGTCCCTCGTCGAAATATACCTAGAGGAAAATCTATCCTTGCAAGTATTGAGGTAGAAAATTTTGATATTCGATCGATATTTCACACCCTTCGCGTATGTGGTAGTTTTTTCTCTCTCCCTTATGCCATATTATATCAAAAATTCACCACTAACTCACCACAGGGCCTTGTCGAAATGGGTAATGAAAAACTTGGAATACCTTCTTCGACCTCTTTAAATTTAACTGTTTGAATAAATTTCTACTTATTTTCTAACACCGGATTATCCAATTTACGGTTTTTGTTATCTTATAACATACATTTTCTAACATATTGCACTATACTCGATTTATTAACCTTTACAATGACTTCAGCTCTCTTGTTGTCATGCTCTCTTTATGAACAGAACATGTGCGGTATGTGAAGAAGGTATCTTTGGGTTTTCTCACTATACAAATTTGAAAGTCCTTCCAAAAAAAAAAAAAAAACATGAACAATTATGTAATATTTCCTTTTTCTGTCATTATTTATGTGAAAATATTACTCAACACGATTTCTCAACCTTTGCTACACAATCCATTCACTCTCTTACATTTCAGACTTTATTTTATTATTCTCGTTTTTTCTTTTTCTTATTTTTTTTTGATGGTGGTTCAGTATTCAACTTTAGGGGTTGGTTACGTAAGTTTCCCTTCTGTTGCTGTGTGAAGAACGACAACTAAACAAGCTTACGAGTTTTTCAAATAAGCATTTTTTTTACATTAGGGAATTGATTCTGTACAGTAGCAAAATTAAATTTTTATTATAATACAATTATTTTTGTATCATACCTTTAATACATAAATTTCATCAAAAGTATCATAAATTATTTATTTAATTAAAATTTGAACTTGAAATTCTAAAGAGGTGATCATTAAAATAATTCAACCTACATAGAAACAAATATGTAATTGCCTCTATTAAATCATTGTAAGAATCTTATTAATTGGTATCGTATAATATACCCTTAGGTTTTACACAATCGAAATATATTTATCGATATGTCGGTCTTAAGTTAGTTGTATAATTTTTAATAAGGGGAGTGGAAATTATATCTCCATACATATGCATGGTACTTAAATAATTAAATTTTCATAATTCATTTGATATTGATTTTTTTTTTTATTTGAATGTGATTTTAGATATTACTTAATTTTTTTATATATACTTAAAACTCGTTCATAATCACAAAACAACAAGATTCAATAATGCAATTTTTACTATTGCATAACTGGTAAGAAGAGTCCATTTTAAATTTTGTTTTCTTGAATTCTGTCTCTAAAACCATTATGACTAAACTGTTTAGATGTTTCAGCTCTTCCGGTTTCGATAGCCCCAAATTAAAAGTTTAAAAAAATCGTAATAAATGTTATCTCTTTGGATATCATACACTTTTCATGATATTCGGAAATGTATAAAAAAACGTTGAGATTTGATTTAAATAAACGAATTTTTATACAGATTCTAAGCATATAATGTGAATATTTGTACGTAAGTATTTTGATTTACACAATTTAATAACCAAAACTATAAATTTGGACACTTTCAATACGTTACTATGCTCGCATAATATAAAGAGATATCCTCTAGAGAAGATAAATCTTCAACTTACATATGATTCTCTTTTCCATCTTAGCTTCTGAAACAACTAGATAAATATAAATAACACAATTAAATTAATTTTTAACCTCTTATCATGTTTTATATTTACTTTTGTGTGGAACTACATAAGCATTGATAAATTGTATTTGTACGTTTTGTCTATCAAAAGGAAATTATGCATTAAATTGCAATTTTTATAGTTGCGATTCGGTAAGGTAACGCGAAAAGTATTTGTTTTTCTGTGAAATCAGTAAAAACGGTTTATTTATTTTATAGTTACATATCTACGTCAGGTAAAAATAAAATTCCATAAAATTATAAATTATAAAAATACGTAAACTGGAAAAATGTTTTTTTTATATAGGTGTTGAATTTTTAAAAATTTCATATTTTATTCATATATAAAAGATTTGTTTTTTAGAATGAAAACTACTCTTTAAAAACGAACTAACACAGAACAAATTGATTTTAAATGAACAATAAATAAGTGTGAATTGCAAATCTCTTAATATCCACAGTGCACCATAAAATCATGGAGAAAGTAAGGTATGCATCCATCTACTTATTATTTTTCTGGCACTGGCACTATTCTTAAACCTTTATTTTGATATTGTTTAAAGATTCTGCTGTAAATTTCTATAAAGCTGACACACAAGGACTAGACTATGATGAACGTACCAAAACATCCGATTTCCTTAAAAACTCATATAAAATTTATGTTATATGCTACTCGGGAAAATTGTGTTCAGTTCTCAAAAATGTCATATTTCATAGATATATGCATAATTTGGTGTTTTGAAATATTCTCCAGTCATCCAGATTTTCGTAAATAAATTATAACGACTCAAAATTAACAGAATTCAGAATTCTTATTAATTATTTATTAATATAGAACCTAAAATTAACCTTGATTATGTATGTAAGGATAGCCGGTTGTGGTATTTGGGTTTTTTACTTAAAAGTTGAAAATATACCTTTAATAATATAATGAAACTGGTCGTTATCATATCACATTTTTACAAATTTTTTACGGATAAGATTGTTCCCTTTAACGGATTATAGAATAATAGATAAGCTAACATAATACTCGTAAAACACAATAACTTAATTTTTTTCTGTTGTTAATGTTTGAATGGGGTAAATGAATAATTTTACCAAATATTTAGTCTACTTGAAAACCTTTAACTTCTTTATGCTTTTAAAACTCTATAATGAAATTAGTTCTTAAATTCAATACCAAGGAAAATAGGATTAAATTGAAGAAAATCGTTATTTATAAATAAGTCATTATGTTCTAGTAATATCTAAGTGCATATATAACAATATAAAAATAAAATATTCTACTGTGATATAACCCATCTGAGTTTTGTTATTTTTCACGAATCCTCATACAATTTTTGTAATATCAAAAATAAGCACTATACATTCTTTGGAAACTAAGCAAATGCGAAGGATGTATATGTGGATAGTTCCATGATTATTACTAAAAGAATTCTAATTTATTTCTATTAACTTTAGTCCCTTATTTACTTATTTTCTTCTCCCCGTCCTTCTTTCATGACTTAGAGAGGCCAGATTAAGAGGTCTTAAAAATAATATCTAGTTCTTATAACTTTTTTAAATTTTATTTATTACCTATTGAATTATTTATAAAAAAAAAAAAACTGATAACAATGGTTTAATAGTTTACTTATCCTTCTGTACTTAAGGTTAAATAATCAACTAACAAAATCTAATAGCATCGTACAATTTCTTAGTTGTATACATAATTCTTTTCCGAAAATAGAAAAGAAGCTAGAATTTGAAATTCTGTGTTGCTCGAAAGCCACATTGGGAAATATTTTTTGATAACCCCGAAGTCAGCGATAATTTATGGTTGATAATCAAATTTACCACTTGGGTGTACATGTTAAAAAAAAAACAAACAAACTCACAACACAGGTTGACTAAATTGAGTATAAAAATTATCAGAAGAAAGAGAGTATTTGGTATGGTTTGTTTACGAATAATTACATGATGTTGAAGTACATTTTTGATTGTCTTAATACGACAATTTCTTGATGAATACATGTAATTTACTTTAATAAATTAATACTACGCAAAATACAGATTTATACTACCTTTCCAAATCGATCAGTGACGGGAAAGTGATAAATAAACGTGAAGTGAAAGTTAACTCACTTATATGAGTACTTCTTGCTAGAATTATCGTCTGTTGAATCAACGTCTGTTCGTTCAGCTTTTTGTGTTTATAAATCATTACATGTATGCATTTGTGGAAATTACAAAAGAATTATGGCATGAAATGCGTGAGAGAAAAAGCAAATTTCCACTATTCCACTACAATTTACAAAAGCACAGACTTAACAGAACATCTGCGCGAACTATTTCAATGCAATTGGAGAAACGTAAAAATAATCTTTCCAGTGGGTGCTATTTTAAAAATATATCTAATAAGCTCTCTCTCATACAAACTGGTTATTTAATAGCTTTTTGGAAGGGAAAAATTTATTTAGCATATGCCAATTTATTTAGGATATTTTAATCATGCCTGCGTCACTCAAGTTACGGTTATTGGATCTGATAGTGCGAAATCAGCTTATTTTTCTGAAATATAAAACTAAATTATGACGGAGAAAAGCGATGGTCTCAGCAGATTTCTTACAAACTAAAGAAACAGAACGGTCAAAATAACCTTTTTCAAAAGTTCATGCCCAAATATATTATCAGTTATAAAGTTTTAAATACGATTTAATTATAAGGAAAATAATTATACATCAATTTTATTCGGAATTTCATTCTTTTAATATTTATGCCCTTTTAAATAATCGCGTTGAAGTAAAATTACCAAAAGTATACCTTGAAATTCTTTGATTTTTAATAAGTGCAATTTAATTATATAAATTTCGAAACGATTTCATTTCGAACAATTTAAATTTTAAGGAAAACATAAAACTCATTTATTTGGATTAGTGCGAACATATTTTTCATTTCTATAGACTCACTAGCAGTGATCAAAATCGCTTTTATTGCGAAAACAACGATTCGAATTTATGCTGGAAGTTTAATGATAACTTTATTCTTTAAGTTCCTATGAAATTAATAAAACATTTATTATCTTCCCAGAAAATGCTGATTTTAATGAGATTTTTCTTCTAATGGAATTAAATATAAATTAACTAACGTTTTAAGAGCTTTTACATATACTTGTTATGTTATATAATATTTTATTTTAAGTGTATGCATAGAAAATCTATGAATAAATGCAAAACTATGAATAAATAAAAGATTTTATGGGGGAAAAAAATAATTAAGGTTTTTAAATGTCATGAAATTTCCGACGATGACAAGAAAAATAAGTGCACGGTGATTACATTTTTAAATATTTTCTATTCATTCTTATTAACTGCCAGCATATGCTTAGTAAGCATTTGTGGTTTTCAGAGCCAGACCACCTCATTAAAAAATCAATCACATGGTTCGTTGCTCCATTTTCTTGGAACAAGCTAAGCTACACAGTAATAAATTCCTCAATAAGAATACGATTTTCTTTATTGTTTTAATTTTCCATAGTATCTATGTAAGGTTCTTCTTATTGGTTTTGTTTTCGGAAACGAACAAGTGGTGTGTCTTGTCTTTAATGTGATTTTTTAAATTATCGAAAATATAGCATTTGCTAATACAAACCAAATGCAATTAAAAGTAGCTTTATTTAAGTCTATGTTTTATTTCCCCTTTAAAACAAATTAACATCTTCTGAGAAAATCTATTAAAAAACTGATCATATTTTAAAAGCTTAATCTTTTATTTGTCTGTCCATATTTGTAAATAGTACGCGAGACATCCCGCAAATTGAAATTTTAGTATCACTTTAATCTTCGAATTCGTTACATTTCTAGGGAAATAGGCATAGTAAATTAAAATATAAATTAGCTTCTAATTTGTATCTAGAAGTAACACAAATATCCCTTTTTTCCAATTTTAGACTGTAAGAAGTAAAAGTTATACAAGTTTTCTCCTACTTTAATACTTCTAACTTTCACAATAGTGAGGAGTCTCCAGTTGAAAATACTGATAAAATTTATCTTTTAATATGAGTCTTTAAATTAGAGTCTAAATCTCCCTCTGCTTTTCTTAACTTAAGTAGTAAAGAAACTACTACTATTTAATAATTTAAATTTAATTTTAATTGTTTCTTGCTCAATAGCCTGTTTGGGATTTATTTGAACAATATTTAAATAATTGTACCAAACTATCGGTTTGGTATAGTTCATTTAAATCACTTGCATTTAAGGCAGTTGAAGTTTTAGATTTGTAGCTGGATACACTGAATAGTACTTATCTGTGGATGCATTTTAAATTAATGAACAATAAAAAAATAAAAATAACCATGCCATTAATAGTAATAGTTTTATGCTCAGTCACTCATAACTGATAACATTAATTTTAAGGTTTTTGCGGAAAAAAGACAAAACCAGCAACGGCCTTTAGAAGTGTTGCAGACCACGTCCAAGCAATTAGTTTGCTCGGCACGCAAATAGGTTAAAAAAAAGCTGATTAGAATCAATTTGTACCCGCATTCACATCTGCACGCATTGTTTCATCTAGCGTACTTGATTCAGATGCTTCACTATAAATGAAGAACAATACTGTTTGATCGTTGTATTGATCACGAAGCAATCTTATTTTCAATGACGTCACTGGGAGAATCTTCAATTATTATTAAACTGCTTGGGAGGCGCAGAAAGCGAAAACGAACAAATTTTTGCTAGGATACGGGTAGACTGAGACTGCCTCACAATACAATAAATCTTAATTGATGATCAAACGATCAATTGGAGATCGCGCGGGTTTTGTCGTAATAAAGGAGCTAAACATTGCAATGTGCGCATGCCTCTCTAGCTTGGTTTATTGCCCCTTGAATTGGAAAATCTCCGTACCGAATGGCGGCAATTCTTACAAACATTTTCTTTCTATAAGTAATTAACCCATAGATAAAGCACCCAGACGAATAGCAGACGCCAATAAATCTTAGATTTATTTTTATTTCTCGGTAATTTTGCTTTAAGTCACTGCAGCCTTGCATTAAGTCAAAAGGCAAATATTATCTTCTTAAATATGAAGTGTGTTTTTCCTTTACACATGCAATGAAATAAATTTTCTTCCGAAGAGACTTAATATCAATATTCTCCCATTAGCATTTTCTCTTAGAAACAATTTCTAAGAAAAGTTCGCTATAAATTCCAATTTTGAATGACTCATATACTTTATAATGTCGCTTCTATAAATTAAAGGTATTCCCGGGCAGTATGACTAATTTTTAATACCTCCGAACAGGAGTATCAAATCAGGAAATAAATTCAAACTTATGGGGTCAACCAGAAACTGTTAAGGAACAACTTTTCCGACTAATTGGCGCCAGTCATTTGATTTCCTGGGCTCCCTTATTAGCTTTCCTTGAACGAAACTAGAACAATTCAATCTATAGCCCGTATCGTAAAAATGGATTTTCACCTACATTTGAGGCTACATCACGCAAATGGGCGTTAAGCATGCAAACAAAAACATTTTACATAAATGGAGAAACCCTTTTAAATTTTAAGTACATTTAGGTACTATAGTGATGTTTTTTACATGCATAAATGGGGTAAATATCATAAGCGTTTTTCCGGTTTTAAAAATATTGTTTTTAAAATAATGCAATTTAGTACCAGTTTTCTTTTCATAAATCATTATAAATAAAATAAATCTGAAATATCATGGCTGTGGGTATATGATGGAGCCAGTTTTACACCTACATCATTTAACAACTTAAGGTTTAATGATGCTTCCTGTTTTATTAGCTATCATTAAAATTTTAGTTTTAATCAATACGAATTCTATATTGTTCCCTACACCTCTTTATGTGATTATGCAATATTTATGTCTAGCAGATTTAAATTTATTATAGCCAACAATCAATAATTAGAATATCCATAACAGCCAATAGTAATTATAATGCCACACAATAATCACTTTGAGGGGTCAATTATCGATTTAATGCTTTTAATCTAATGGCTTAAACTTGTTATTTATTCCTTTGAATGCTAATTACAATGAACAATAAAAGCATTACGATCACTTCCATTCAAACAATTATGGCGATTGTGTCATTTCTCCATGTGCGAAACTTAGCACCTTATCCCCCGCAAAAATTTTCAAGTTAATTGTTAAAAGTACTGCGATACTTCTGGGGAACAATGATTAGCAGTTTTATTAATAACTTAGTAAAACTAGCACACGATAACAAAAGCAATATAGGCAGATGAATTTATTTTGTTCTGATTAATACTTGAGAAATAATTTTGTTTTGATTACCTGCATCCATTGTATTGTTAATTTTAGTTAGTTACGGTTAATTAAATTAACCACGAATAATATTTAATAAAATTTTCTAAAAGCAAATTAAGTATTTAACTAAACATGAATTAAAAAATAAGAGGTATTTGTGTAAGGTCAATGACATACTTTACTTTTTCTAAATAATTATTTTAATTAATCTTTAAATAATTTTTGTTTTATTTATAATTGAATACATTCAAAACAGTGTACGAAAATACATATATAATTTGAGGATAACTATTTTAAATTATCTACTAATTAATAATGCCTTACCCTAGACGGGATTTCATTGATTTTGAGAATCCAACATTTTATATAACCACCCTAAATTTTTATATTTGGCACAGAAATCAAACTACGATTAATATTAAAATAGGTTTGATAATACAATGTCTCTTAATAGATTTTAATGAAACAAATTTACGAATATGAAAACCAATTTTTGCCGGTATATTTATATTTTCTGAAATCTGGAAAACAGACATTTTTCGAAATATTCCTAAAAAACGTTATAGAAATTGGATAAGACCTTAATATTAAATTTATTACCATTCTATTAATGCAGAAATATCTTCAATATGCCTGAAAATGAGGAAATTAAAAGATTTCCTTGATTCGTCGTTTTACACACATTTTATTTACCATAATTTCGTTTATTTCAAAGATTTTTCTTCAAATTTTTATAACGATAAGATGGAAAACGTCTTTATGTCTTATGGTTTTGAAACAATTCCAACAAAATTGATTGGAAATATGTTTTATCAAAATCCGCAAGGACACCTTAAATTTAATGCGATTTATTATCTAGTTTATCTGCAACTTAAATTGTGTTTCATTTTGATAGTTTACGTTTGGCGAATTTACGTTCAATTGAAATATTTTGTTGTTATTTCTAGATTGTGTTGTATGAGGTTATAAAAAGATTTTAAAAATAAAATTTTAAATCATTATATTTTGGCGTAAGTATTTTGGAAAAAGAGTAATGAGACAAGGAAACTCTATGCCCTCATCTATCTGGCTTTATTTCCTTTATTTCTAAAAAAAAGCCGTCGAACATTTTTCTCGGTAGAGTAAATATTTATACAGTAGAAAAATAGAAAGAAAACAAAAATCGAATTTATTTGACGTCACGCAATATAAAATTATGTAAGAACACGTGTGTATCATGAAATGAAATTTATGAAAGTTCATATGTAAATGAATGCGCATTCTTAATACTCTGCGGTATTGTTTGACTATTGTTGACGTTACATATTTCCAATTTGAAATTTATTTGAAATGCCTCTTAACATTGCAATTGAATTTCTTTCGTTGCTTTTATAAGAAACAATACTAAGAAGGAAAAATCAAAACCGCCAGCTGTTCGCACTACAAAAATCCAATCCTTAATATTAGAAAAGCTTCGTTCATCACGTCAAGAAATGTGTTCGATTAGAACACGACATGTATTTTCTGTATCTACATTTCATGCGTGAAAGTGATGCCCACATCACCAGCGCACACGTTCATAAATAACATGACCTACTTTTTGATAAATATGCTCCCTTCAATAATATTCAATTCAATCAGTTCACGATTATCGTTGTTCTCGAAATATTCATGGATATCCGGTATACGAGGATAGTATCCTTTTGGTTATTATGGATTTTTTCTATGTAATTTTCATTTTTATCTTTATGGGAATAGATGTCTGTTTCGGCAGAAATAATACAGTGAGAAATTGTATGACATGAAATGTTCCAACAAGGATTAACTGGGGAATTATGCTACACGAGCGAAATTATTCGTTTCTAAGGAGTCTAGAGAACCCCCATCATTTCTAATTTCCATAGATTTGAGTAGTCTGATGGGAATTTTCCATTATAAATGGAATTTCCAAAGTTCCTGAAGAACGTCACAATTCATTGTGACGTCAAATACATCAATCATAATTTTCGGATAGTCTCGATTATGCTATAAGAACCCAGATCAAATTTACTCAATACCTGTTTCGGATAGTTCAGCATATTCATTGAAAATATATTGAGCTTTAACGTTTTCCTTAATCTAATTGTATCTAACTAACTTTATGCTCCCTGAGCACCGTACCGAATCCTCTTGCTATTCCTTATCTAGCCCTCGATTAAGGATGTTGTCATCGTTTTCCACTCCCTGACCCCCCAACAGTAAATACAATTAGCTCTTAAGCATGCTACCCACATAATTCGTATCTATTGTTAATGCTACGAGCTAGGCAGGGCTAATGATTTTCTCTTTACTTTGAATTGAACACGACATCCTAGCCCTGTTTCTGAAGCTTCATGGCTTTCCGTAAATGATTGTTTATCGGATCCTTGAAGTGGTTCTTTGAAATAAAAGGGAATGGATCAAAAGTGAAATGGATCTTTGAAATGCAATATAGTCTAAATTTATATCAACGATCAACGACAAAGCAATGGATTTAATTATTCATAGAATGTATGTTGTAATAGGAGTTATTATCAAACATACACTTGTATGTATATTTATTCATTTAACTCTAGAAAGATAATGATTATCTGATTGTAATATATATAAAAGATAATCATGCGTTAAATCGATGAATGAATTTTAACTAGCTGTTGTGTATGTTTCACTTTTCTTTATTGAATTTGAATAAACCAATCGGTCTTATATTTTTATACTCAGATGGAAAAATGATCAACATAGCTTGTGTATTCATATTTATTTGTTATCTAAATAAATCGAAACAATTTCGCACTATTTAGAACGCGTGAGCATTTTTTCGAACACGTGGGTATGCATCAATTTAACGCAGACTATATTTCTAGGTTTAAGGAATTTATACAACAGTTTTTAACCTACTTTTAATAAAATTAGTTTCTGTGTTTCCCCCCTATGTATTTATGAGGCTATGCTTGTGATTTTCTCAAAAACTACTAGACAGATTTTTATGATTCTTTTACTGATGTACTTATTTTATATACTTCTTATTACATAAGAATATAAATCACAGTTTTTATGTATATTTCCCTCATTTGTGAATCAATTTTAACTATTATTTTTTTTATTTAAAAAGACATCCCCCAAGTTAAAATCTGATAAATTAAAATTTCTCAGGCGACACTCATTTTATTGAAAACTCATAAAAATATGAAGGATTTTAAGTCTGTTAATCTTTGGCAAAATGAAAGAGCTAACATGACGACCTCAATCTTTTTTAGGAATATGCAAAAATTCATAAAGCAAATATATCACTTTTCGAAATTGCAAAGTTGAATACCTCAGGAAAATAATTTTGTTTGAATATGCATCACTTTTGACTCCAAATGAACATTCTTGTCATATCACTTGATAAATGTGTGCATGTAACCACCAGTTATAGTTATTACCAGAAATAGTTTCCAGCAAAATGTAACAAAAATTTCACTTTAAGATAATCCACATAATTTTTAATGAACTTTTAAATCCAAACGCTGTAATTGCCAATGTAATTATAGTTTTAGAAATTTTAAAATTGCATAAATTCCTTACATTGAACTTAACTAAATCACCTTATATGACAAAATCTTATAAGTTCATCCCAAAAGTTGAGACAGTTTTAAAATCGTTGACCTGGAGTATTATTTATTAAAAATTTAAAGAAGTTTACAAACTAACTTCCACTATGTTGAATTAAAAAATGTCACCCTATTTTTGGAGACAGCCCTAAAAGTTCTAAGCTCCCTCATTCCCATCGCGAATTTTTGAGAACAATTTTAATCATACAAGCAGTTGGGATAATGGGAAAAACTTTAAAATAATTTTTGTTGCAGTAATATTCATAAAATTGCCACCTACAAAATGTCCATAGGCAGTGAAACTTCCAAAATATTTTAAAGTTGTTTAAATTTTAATTAAAATGCTTTTATAATTTAAACTTTTATTTTAAAACCATTGGAGACACATTTAAGCGTGCTATTTTTAGAACCATTACAAAAATGTTACACTTATTTTATTTTATAAATTTTTTTTTTCATAAATACGCGAATTACCTCGGAAATATTTTGCGGGTAACCAAGGAAATTTCTTTGATATTAAAATTGAGAAAATTACTGTGGCTTGTGGTCACTAAAGCGATTTAAATTTATTGAATTATTTATTGTGATTAGATTACAAAAAGCGATCGTATTACAGTAACACTTTCTTTGATGTTTATAAATCATGCAATGTTCTCTTCAACATTTTTCGAATCATGTTTTATTATTCCACAACAAAATGCAGACAAATTTACAATTGCTATAGTTCAAAAGAAAGAATTTATACAACACAATTTTTAACATAAAGAGATAAATTACAAAATGTTTCCTTTAAAACCTCATATAAAAGAATTTTTTTTCTTTTAATCATTTTCAATGTTGCTACCAGAGGCACGTTTTCCTTGATTCAAAAGGAATTAAAAGGGATTTTTAATTTGTAAAGTTACTTTTTGTTCGTATATTACTTATTTTTTATTGCATGCAATGGATAACTTTGCTTCTTTACCGCACCTAAATTTAATTTGTACATTGTTTACATCTTAAGTTGAATTGATCTTCCGTAGCAGACCATTCGATTTTGTCGACTGCAATGTAAGCGCCTTTGTAATTTAATTATTTTAATTTAAATTTGATATAAACTGATCTATTTTACAAATGTTGTACCTATGCGACTGGCTAACGATATCGATTTAGAATTAAAATTATATTAGCGACATATATTTACGTGTTTATTTAAATAAGCCCTATAAGTGGTATATGTAGATCGCGTATTTCATCAGTAGTCAGAATTACTTTGAGGAATTGGTAACTGAACGCGGTAACTTAGCGACCAGAGCATAGAAGCGCAAATTCGAAGCTCGCAGATTTAATATCTGTCTTTGTCGGATCAATACCATTTCAGAATGCCCAAATATACAATATAATGCGTGTATATAATAAAGAAAAATTAAAAATAGTAAAAGAAAATAATTAAAATGATATTCAATACGTTTCTGAATATTTGGAAAGGAAACATTCAAAAGAGAATATTTTGCTTTGTTTTTCATAAAATCAGTATTAATATATTTGTGTTATAATTGTTTAAAATATTAATAATTATTTTTATTCTCTCGTTACAGCTAAAATTATATTTTTCTACATAGTATTTTATTCAGCGTTAGCTGGGTTTTTTGCTGCTATGTTAGCTGTGTTTTATCAAACATTAGACAATGATAAACCAAAATGGCAACAAGACAATGGTCTAATTGGAGCAAATCCAGGTAAGATAATATTTTTTTTTTATTCTTGTTAAATTAATATTGATTAAATTATTGCAATCAAATTAGGAGAATTCAATTTTGTGAAATAGAATAATTTTCTCAGAAGGAAGTTACAAAACACAAACGACTCATTTATTTTCAGAAAGAAATAGTTCAACTAACTTAATTTAATTAGCTAATTGGATTCCATGAAAAATTAGACAATGAATGGATATTTCTTGCCATCAGTGAAAGAACCATTAGGAATTGCAATTTTTACATTAAAAGTTTAGCGTTGCGAGTTTAGGATTAAGAACTTTAAACGAATATCCAATACCACATAAAAAAATAAATATAATAAATATAATTTACTTTTGTATCTTTGAATATTTGTTTCGCTGTATAAATAACGTAAAGATATACCATAGGCTTGTTCAAAATTCCAGAATATATTCAGAATTTTTATCACGCAGCAACCACTCTGTCTGCAATCGAAATTTTATTTGGCAAATAAAAACGGAATGTAGAAGAGAATAATTGGCAATTTAGAGAAGACGTGTCGATAAAATTCTGAACGTTATCTTTTCCGAATAAATTTAAATTGCAAAATCGATTTTTTGAAACGATAACAACTCACGTTAGATAATTATCACAGAGAAGTTATTTATTAAATTTATAAAATAATTGTATAACAAAAGATATTCACTAAAAGGTAAGAAGTGAACTTAACTTTTTATGGATTACAGGTCTTGGATTTAGACCCATGCCTCCAGAAGAAAATGTTGAAAGCACTTTGATCTGGTATGTTTCGTCACAGCCTGATAATTTCAAATACTGGGTTGATGAATCTAGTAAATTTCTTAAAGGTTGTATTAATAATATTTTGTTACTATTTATTTTATAACTGATATATATATAATTTTTTAAAGAACTCGCTGATGGCCAAAAAACAACAAACAGAATAAACTGCAGCTTCGATTCTCTGCCTCCAGAAGGTAAAGTCTGCGATTTAGATCTAAGTAGTTTCAAGGAATGTACACCTGAAAATAAGTTCGGTTACGATAAAGCGAGACCATGCATTTTTCTGAAATTGAATAAAGTAAGTGAAAATTATTAATTTAATTGAATTTATTATATTTTTAAAAAAATATATTTTATAGATTTATGGTTGGGTGCCTGACATTTATAATGATTCAAACCAATTACCAGCTGAAATGCCAGAACATCTAAAACTTCATATTGCACAGATGCAGGAACTAAAACCAAAAGAAGTAATTTTAATTTAGTGATAAGAGTTTTAATATTGTTTTATTATTATTATTATTTTTTGTTTTGTTTAAAATAATTACAGACCAGCCTAGTGTGGGTGTCGTGTGAAGGCGAGAATCCTGCTGATACTGAAAATATTAAAGCTAGAGATTATTATCCACGAATGGGTTTCCCAGGTTACTATTTTCCGTATAAAAATACTGAAGGATACGTCCAACCAGTAGTAGCAGTTCAGTTTGACGTAAATTGTAAGTATCACTTTTTACAATAATAATTAAAATATGTATAACAAGGTTTCCTAAAGCCGTAACAAAATAAAAAGACAAATTTAACCAGTTTTATATTTATAATAATATTACTATACACCACAAAAACACTCCTAACAACGCCAAAATATTTTAAGCAACCGCAGAATTACATTATGTTTTATGTAAAAGGGTAAAGGTGTCATTGTATTAAGGAAACCGAAACCAGGCCAACTTCTAAAGAATTCCATCACTCTTCAAGTAAAAGTTGAGTTTGCACTTTAGGGATCACAATGTACAAAGATGAAGGCACTTAAGAAAACCCAAGATTTGGTGGCAACCCCAAGTGTTAGGGAAAGTCGCATACCCCATTCAAAATTTCATTTGCGGCATGAAAACCTTTGCGTATACAATTAAAGGCACAACTGGATAGAAAGGGAAAAAATTCATATATGTCATATAGAATTTTCGAGTAAAAATAAATAAAATACTTTAGCAATTACTCTACTCATGATATCTACCTTTTATATAGTACATTTTTTCCCACCTCAAGTATTTTAGCTAACTCAATTGAACCACCTTTTACCTTTTACTTTAGAATTACTTGAGTTTTTCACAACTTTTCATATATACATGTTAAATATTGTGAAAATCAATGTAGACGTTTTTAACCTAAAGATTTTCAAACATCCATACACATAGGCTGTCTACTACAGTGTGTTTGGTAAGAGCGTATCGACGAATTATTATAAAGAAAGAGAAAGAGTCAGAATTACTTAAAGTGGAGGGGATGAGTATTATCAATACATATGCGCGTCATGCTTAAAATCTCTTTCTACTGTTAAAATCAATTTTCAACATGAGTGCCTTTTTATAAACGAAGCTCCGTTTCTCTGCTTTCATCCGAAATGACCTATATGGACTTATGTCCAGGCAGCGAGATATATTAAAAAGTATACGATTTTTGTAAAGAAGTGGTGTAAGAAGGAAAATAATGTCGACGAGTTGCCAGGAAGGGGTAAAACAAGAAAAACATAAAAAAAAAGAAACATCGCTATTTTGAAGTTTTTTTGAAAATTATCCACAAATGATGCTAAGGCCAGCTAGAAGCAAATTACCGGAAAAAAGTATTAACTCTATATCATTATACGGCAAAGAATAAGAAAAAATCCATCACTACAATCAAACCATTTTTATCCGAAAAACACTTTGAAAACCGTTTGCAATGGGCTAATGTTCATGTGTGGGAATGCTTCTGTTCGCAAGGATTTGAAAAAATTTATTGCTTTTATTGGAAATCTATAAATGCAAAAAGGATGCTGCAAATTTACAAAAATGGGTTATTAAAATCTACAGATTCTTGGTTTGGAACAGAAAACCGATCGTGGGTCTTGCAAGAAGACAACGATCCAAAACACAAAGTCATCTTTATACCGAATGGAAAGATCAAGAGGATGTCAATGTTTATGGAGTGACCCTCACAAAGTGCTGATGTTAATCCAATTGAAAATATGTGGGTCCTTATGAAGGCAAAGCTACAGCGGAAAAATTCGTTCACCTTGCAACAACTTAAATCATCGACTAGAATATACTGAAAAATTAGTTTAAAATAATATTTCGTTAATTTTTTATCGCATTATTGAATTCTGAGCGATACGCTCTTACCAAACAGACTGTAATAGAATAAAAATTAAAATGTGTTTGTTTTATTAGTTTCCCCGATTACATAACTTATAGTGTTTTATAAAAATTCTCTAAACTAACGAATCTTCTCATTAGTAACACTGGGGAACCAGTTATTATCCGGCATGTTAAATAGAAGTCAATTTTGTATAAGTTCAGGATGCTGAATACAAACTCATATTTTTCAAGGGAAAAAGGAAATTGTAATCAAAATAGGAGACAAGCTGATAACCTTTAGCTCTAATATGTGATTAGCAATACTGTTACTATTAAATATGGATAGGCATACTCAAATTAATACAATTTAGCAGGGTAGATTAATATTTTTTCAAATGATTGTTTAGATGTTCTTTATCCCAAGAGACAGAGTCAATCCAAACAAAGTAAATACATCTCGTGTATGTCTAATATAAGTATTTATCAAAACTAAGTACAAAATTTATACCGCAGAATAGAATTACTTTTTCTTTGTTCCTCAGTTTAATCAATAAGTCATGTGTCTGCTCTTTTGGTACTTCAAATTAAGATTTGTTTAATTTATAACATACTAATTTAGGAAATATCTCTGCTATACAATTTTAATACCGCATAATTATTAATCGTAAACATTTTTATTATACTTTCAGCTGGGGTTCTAATAAATATTGAGTGCAAAGCCTGGGCAAGAAATATTCACCATGATCGTTCAGAAAGAAAAGGTTCCGTCCATTTCGAGCTAATGGTTGATTAAGAAATGGCATCTCTTTTAAGTTAAAGGTTCATACAACAAATTTAATCTTAATAAATAGTATAAATAACACAGATAAACGAGTAGATAACTAAAACAACACAAAAGTGAGAAACGCAATAGAACAATTTAAAACTTTTCAAATAAAAAAACAAAACAAAAAACAAAAAAAACATTAACAAAAGCAGGAACAAATTTAAAAACAAATATATATATATATATATATATATATATAAAAACGTTACGGAAGTTCATATCCGTAACTTTCAAGAGACAGGCACAGAGACACACAGACAGGAGTGAAATCAGTCAAAAAGGAGTTAGCAGTAAACAACTACTCATATTTCAATACATGTTTTAATTTACCCAGCCCTTTCCTAGTAAAGTAAATTAATTAAACCCACTCTAAATTTTAAGTAGCATAAGAATGTAATGCAAATGTAAGCTCCGCAAAACAACAACAAAATAAATAAGAAGTAATGAACATTAGAAACAAAAGTGAAATTATATTCATAGTGAGAACAAATTACACCGAATAAGTGTTTGAAGTAAATTCAGTTGTTAAACTATTACGTATAAACAAAGTAAATATTTATAATAAAAATTATGAAGATCAAGAGGATAACGCTATTTTAGATCGACACCGAAAAAATCAAGAAAAGCAAGAAGCATGTGCTATTTTTAATTATAATTTTTTTTAAATATCTATAAAACCACAAAAAACAAAAAAACAAAAAAATCCAATAATAGCGAAACTGGTAAATTTTAGTAGTAATAAATAAAAATTCTAATAATAAATTACGAAATAATTTCATGCTCCAAAAGCGGCAAAGACACCAAAAACGGGTGAAAGCGGCACCCAGCATATTTCAATCCCAAAATTCGGGGGAATAATGGTCGCGCGATTTATGGATGGCTGAGTAAACGTAATTTAACGAGAATAATAAAAAGTATAAAAAAACAAAAAACAAAAAAAAAAAAAAAACACTAGAGAGCTAAAATTCGCGTACATCACTGAGCTACAATAATAAAATTTAACTATATAAATAAAAGATAAAGCAAAATTTATTTATTTTTAAACAAAGGTATATAAAAGTAAATAAGGGTATTTAATTATTAATTGTTACTTAATTTAACTACCACTAGGAGATTCAGAGATATGTATGAAGGATAACCTGGGCGAGATGAAGTAGCCAGCGTCAGACTTTCGAATAATATTTTTTAAGGGCGAAGAGAGATAGACAAAATGTTATTGTAAAACGAAGGAGTGGCTGAATTTACTTAAATAATTAAGTTTAGTTTTATTCGTGAAATGTTTGTAAATGTTTTATTGAACAATTTTTGTAACAACTATTGTATGTAAGTGGTTGTTGAGTATTTTACGCCTAGGTTAATGTTTTAATGTTTTTCCGTTGGAAGCTTGTCTTTTTACTTTAGTTTTTGTAAAATAAAAAAATGAAAAAAAATACAAACCAAAGTAAATGTGTAATTAACATCATAAGCTACAAACCAAAAAAAATTTAAAAAAAAAAAATAATAATAATAATAATAAATAAAACGTGATGAGATAGACGAAACTCGCATAAACACATAATAGGCCTTTTAGCATTGCGAGAGGAGTTATAATTTCTTAAATGTTATGCCCTATTAGTTGAAAACAATAAATTTACAATACTCATCTTTTTGGATATAATCAGCTAATCCATATTCTTTTAAAACATGATTTATGTTAACACACTTTCAAAGTTTCAACAATAAAAGGGCATAACATAAACGTTAAGTTCTATATTTAGAAGGGAGGTATCATTTTTTGCGCTTTTTTACATTTTCACCTCCAAAATCAGTACATAGCGTCAATATAAAAAAAATTTATAAACCTCTGTTGATCTGTATAAAATTTCTTTGAGAGAAAAGGGTGTGGAAGCGATGGAGTAAATTAATAGAAAAACAAATACGTTAAATATTATAGTGCATATAGAAAGTGTATCATTGTTACATATGGTTTTAAGGAAAAAAAACTAAAAAGAAAAACTAATTAAAAACACACACAATTGTAAAGTAAATCTAACAATGGAAAATGTGGTCACTATTCTGGTTGGTGATGTTCAAAATGAACGATACCCCAAAAAGATAAGATTAATTGTGTGTCTTTACATAATTAGCGCCGAAATTTTTAAATCGCGCGCTTTCCTTTATATTCATGTTGTTGTTACTGACAATGTGTTTATGAAAAACAAAAAAAAATAACATCAGTGAAATTAGGTGATTTTATCAAGTAATTCAGTACTAAAAAAAAAAATGAAAAAAATAAAAATAATAATAATGAGTGGAACAAATGTTGCACAATGTGGGCAGTTTCCGGTGTTGAAGAAGCAGTGAAAGTACTTACGTAGGTGAATTTAAAAAAATATATAATAATAATAATAATAATAATAATAACAATGACAAACCCCTGCGCCCCTTACCTTCACGAATCTTGTGATAGGAGTAAACCCATTTCCTTCTTATATTCGTTTCTTTTCGTATAACTCCAGCTTATACCCAGGGTATTCAAGGAATGAAATTTCTATTTTAAAGAAATTTAAGAAAATAAAGAACACTTCGACGGCAATATAAAATTGTGCTTCTCTGCCGAGAAAAAGTTTTTATACTTAAAGTATTGAAACGCAATTACCTTCTTTCTATGTCTTCTTTTTATAAAAATAAAAAAAAATATAGAAGGTAATTTGCTTTTGTAAAGAAGCAGCGGTTCTGTCATATCATCCTATTATAGAAAATATCAATTTAAAAATGAAAATATTGCCTTAATACATTTGCATGACTAATCCTACATTGAATTTATTTCAAAATCTTTCTCTTAGGATAAAACGCATAAAGTATGCGTTTCTTTCGCTACAATTCAAATTGGAAACATGTTCTTGTATTTTCTCAATTTAATACTGATGCGCGAATATAAAATATTGGATCTAAGAAAAAACAAAAGAATATAAAATAAACAAGGAAAGCCCGTAAGTACATCACATATAAAAAATAATAATAATAATAGTGAACAGTATTGGTCTGTCTGGCTAAACTAAATTTCTCTTAGGTTAGTAGCGGATGAAATTCTAAAATTCTAAAATTTTGCTCATTCATTAAATACAAAATTCAAGTCCAGAGCTGATAAACCCGCTTTTTTCAACTCTTCTCAATGTAGGTTTTTTAAAGTCTGCAGAAAGTCTTTGCGTTACGCCAGAAGCTATGCAGCAATGAATCACTTACACCGACTAAACCTAGAATCTAGAAAATCTAGCAAAACTCATATAAAAAAAAAGGATACTCTAGAAGTATAGCAACAATAAGAATCTAAAGCCTTTTTCTGAAACAAACAGGAAAAAGAGCAGACAACTGTAAAAACACCATGTCAGTAGCATGAGCTAAGAGATACAAGGTTTTTAGTTATTCCTTTAATTTAAAATTACCAAAAAAAAAAGACAAAAAAAGAAAAAAATTAACATAAAATAAATGAAATAATAAATTAAAAAGTATTTCCATTCACTGCCCAGAATAAAGTAAAATTTAAAATATAAAATATAAATGTACATTTAAAGGAGAAGAGACTTGTCGAACAAAAAAGATATAAAGCCAACCGGCCCGACTTTGCTGGAGGGGCATATAAATTTTGTTAGTAAGTTATCAGTCCGAAAATGCTACGCTTTTAATTTTTGTTCGCTTAAATAGTCGACAGAGCGCACTAAATTTTTGTTAAATTTGTTATAGTTTAGTAGTAAAATCATCACCATTCTAAAAATTTGTGAAATTAATAAAATTCAACGTAAAAATGTAACAAGGGCGAATGTTATTAGAAATCCAATTAAAAAAAGAAAAAAATTAATAATTTAAAGAGTAAGTAAATTAAATAAAAATTTCTACAAGATGATTAAATTTGAGAAGAAACTGTAAATGTAAATGAGAAAAAAGAGAAAAAAAAAAGAGAAAAACGAATAAATTAGTTAATAACAAGAACATCATAATTTATATTTTAGTATTTCTTTTTGCCATTTCCTGTCGATAATGTGACACCAACTAAACTTTTCAAATGACACGAAACGGTGCAATCAAATTAGCTCTAAATTTAGCGAAAAGCGATTAATCCATGACAAATTATAAAACTAAAAATATATGCGAATTTGCAGCATAAGCTAAAGACCAAAACATGTCGAGTTTAACAATAAACGAATGGTAAGAAACAACACAGATTAAAGTGAAAACAATGAAACTAAAACATAAGAAAAAATAAATTTCTTCTTGAAACTAACCATAACATTGTGACAAAAAATAGAAATGTGAAGGAACACAAAGATTTATTAATTATTAACTGTTATATTCATTTTGTGAAAGATCTTTATAAATTTATAATTTAAGACGAAGAGATACATTCTTTTTTCCTATGCCACCATCATTAAATTCTATGTTAGAAAATTGTTTAAATGAAAAGGAAATTATTGAGAAATAAATGAATAAAAAATTAAAACACATCTTTCTTTATTAGGGAAAACCTCTAATCAAATGGAGACCTTCACAAAATTCCACTTTTGGTGTATGTTTTGTGTGAAATTAATACCAAATCAACTTACACTATTGGCACTATAAATGAAATTTAGAATTTTGGGCGTATTCAAATTAGCAATTATTACATTGCTTAAATATGATACGGATCGGATATACTCGAAATTCTAAATTCCGTTTATAATCTGTCCGAGTATTATGTTATTTTAAAATTTATTAACATTAAATTTTGTGGTATCTCCTTAAATGTTCTTTTTGCTCACCGAAACCGAAATAATGAAACTAAACAATTTAATTCCAAGAAATTAAAGAATCTACTTTCTTTCTTATCATTTTCTATTTCTAGTTAAATAAAATTTTCCTGTACATACATTTAGAAATTTTTAAATTTTAATTAAGTAAAATAACATAAATCGTAATGGGCCTAGGTGTGCCTTTAGGCAACCACTTCAAACTAAGTTAAAGTAACATAACCGAAAATTAGCAAATATTCCACTATTTAGCGATGCAAATTATTTGAAATTCGATGGAACACAATTTCGTCATGAGTTTCGAAAAGCTATCGCATTCTTAATTTTAAATTTTATAAAGAAAATAACGCGTCTGTTTCTAATCAATTGAATAAAACTGCCAAAATTCATATAAACTGCACTCTTCTGAAGATGTTTTCATAATTGCTGGCAATGGTAACTTCTTTTGAGATTTAATCGTTTGGTAAAATGGAATTTGGATGTTCAGACGAATGAAATATTTAGAAAATAAGAGGTCCTAATACTTACCTTACTAATTCTTACGTCTTTTCATATTTTCATTAATTTTAAATCATTTAAATTCGGTATTTTATGCAATAGCCAGCGCTCTACATTTTCACATGCAAACGACACGGCGCTTCTACTGCACATACTTTTGGAATTTGTTATTTTTTATTTATTTATTTATTTATTTATTTATTTATTATTATTATTATTGCAACATCAATACAATATAATTAGAGGACAGGTAAGTTTTCTCAACTATGGTGGGAGTACATCACACCAGTCTTTTATAAGCTTTTTACATGAGTTTAGTTTCTTTTCCCTATGGCTTTTTCTTATTTCTATGATTCCCTTCTAATCAGCCCCATTAGTATTAGAAATGGAATCAGATTTTAAGCAAATGTAATAAATAAAGTAAGAACAAATAAATATAAGTCTATCTATGCAATTTTACAAGTATACTATAATTAAATAAATCGCTGTACTATCATTGCATTAATAGTAGCGATGTTATAGAAGGCTCATCTAGAAAATGTTTTGTTTTATCTTATCGACGATAACTTCGAGGGATGTCGCTGTCCCGATTTCTTCTGGGAGTTTTTTGAAAATTTTTATAGCTGTGATAAAAGGTCCAGTCCTCATCATTTCTATTCTCCCTTTTGTAGATCGGATCGCATTTTTACTTCTTGTATGATAGTTGTAGAAGTCACTGGATAGTCGAAGTTTTACATTTGTTTTAATTAGACCCTTTTTTTTAATTTTTAATATAAATTTTCCTTTCTCAATTTCTATAATTTGAATAAGATTGAATTTTTTCATTATTTTAAATACGTCTTTAGTCGATGTTAGCCGTTGTAGGTAATACGAGTGTCTCTGATTCATGAGTCGTTGAATTTTCTTTTGTGTCCATGTTAAAAATAATAAATTTATTGTATGCGTTGTATATTAAATTGGCTATTTCTGATTTAAGTTTAATCTTACTCATTTTTATTGCTTCAAGCAATGGCACAAAATTTTTTGTGATTGCCTTCGTATGGGGATTGAATTCGGCGGTTACATGAATCTGTTTTGGTTTTTTCCTCAAGATTTGTATTATTAAAAGTGGTAGTCCTTTTTATAACATTTAATACTAAATTAAAATTATTCTAGCTTGCAAAACTTAAAATATGTTAAAGAGTTATTTACTAGTTCAACTTTTAACAATAAAAGAAAAACCACGTTAGTAGGACTTTTCTTGCTTTAAAAATATTTTCAATTTATTAAAACAACATCGTATAAATTTGATTAATAAATGGATGTAGAATTAGACTACACTTTATTTTAAAAACATAATTTGTAAAATTGGATTTTTTATAATTTTTCTAATAGCGTTTTACAAAAACTGTGTGAACCTAATTTTTTTTTTGTATAATAATTGTTTATACAATTTGTTCTTATTTAACGAATAGTTATCTATAAAAAATAAGAAAATTTAATTTAACAAAACTTAGAAACATTTTTTACAACTTTATAAAAATCATCTCTGAAGAAAATAAAACCCGCTTTCTGCTTGCTGAACCGCTGCATTAAAACAGTTCTGGTACATTATGACACCAAAACGTATGCTATAGACTAGTCTCTCTCTTTGACTCAATAAGGGAAAAGAAAGAGATGGCTCTCTAATAAATTCATTGCATGAAAAGGATAAGTACTTTCGGTTTTATTGCTCGTTACGAAGAAAAGAGTTCGACAGTTTTCTAGTTCACCTTGTCGTCTGGTCTGGTTGTCAAATTGTTTTGCGCATGAAAAGTGGAAGTTCGTCTGAAGGATCTCAGGCCTGTGGAAATTTTCAATATTTAGCAGACAAAGAGTGCTCGATTTTATTTTACAATTCGTCTAATTGAAAGCATCATTAGAGGAAATATTCTAAAAATGTGGGGTAATAACAAAGTGGTGCTTTTTTGTGTCTTAGCGGCCTGCTCTTTGGCTAACGGTGAGTAATGCGATTTTTGATTAGAGGCCGTGAAGTACCTACGTTTTAGTTTTATTTCTTTTTTGTATGCTTGTGGCTGATAATTGCCACATTTAACGCAAATTTAGCTCGAAGGTAGACCACATTCGCAGGGCCCCATGTCATGTGCCCCCTTCTCATAAACGCCATAAAGTGATTCGGCTAAATTTTGAACAAAGTAAAAATTCTCTTGCGGATGAAAAATCAAACGCAATGTCGGACGATGGCTGTTCTTTTTGTTCATTGAAACGGTTATTTGATTGTCGCTTATCGCTTTAATGATTCAGGCCTTAAAGCCAAGCCAATGTAAATAAGAGCCCTGCTCTAAATTGCAGTTCTCTTTTGTGGGAGGTTTATTTGCTGATTCCGGGTGACGAAATCGAAATTTTGAAGGGAAATATATTTTGCATTTTTTATTCTGCGACTGTTCGAAGCTATACGCAATTCACATATGCGCTTGACCGGCCGTGAATTCGCGTAACTAGAATTTTAGCAATTTGTGGTAAGTTGCTTACGGTGGAAAATCCCGGAAACGCCTTCACCGAGGTTGGCAAAAACCTTTGAACTCTTTATGATAAGCCAATTAGTTCATCGACTTTGATTCGTAACTATTGCTGTATTGGCAATTTTTAGTCAACATCTTTGAGACTGCAAACTTGGCTGAATAAATTGCATGGCTGGACAAATAGAGTCGCAGTTTATTTTACTTTTTACTAATTTTAATATTAAATTTATATTCAGAAGAAATTGGGATATAAAATGATAAGTAATATTGCAACCAACAAAATAGCTAGCTAAATATTTGTATCATATAGAGGTTACCCAAGAAAAGCCGATTAAAGGTGGTTATCCAGTTCATTAAAAAAACTAGGAAACAGGAAAAAGGCCAAACAAATCGATTTTTTGTATTATGGCGTAACAACGACAATAAATATTTTTCAAAGATAATTATTAAGTATGTATGACTCTTTGCCAGATCAGCTAAACGAAAACTTGAAAATTCTCCAGGAAACAATTCTTCAACGCTACCTAAAGAGATTTTTTGTGCGACTCTTACTTTGTCTATCTATTTTATCTGAATTTTAAAGTCAAGTACATGTATCTAAAGATATATGAAAAATTCGTATCACACTAGTCAACCATGTAAATCTATGAATTTAACAAGGTTAGGACAGATATCCACGTTTCTGATCCTAAGAATAATTTGTAATACTTGCTTTATTTACACTTTGAAATATATGTGAATATATCATGGACCCAGAGGGCTATTGTATCTTGGAGAGTAACCTTCTGTAATGCGGTCAGGGTTATTAAGTAGTCCCCATAGAATATCAGCCTGTGGTGACAAAATGGGGTTGCGTATTATCCTCCCATGAATAGCACATACTTTACTGTCTCTTCCTCATTAAGGCAGAAACGACAGATATCGTCAATCGACAAACCTTTAATATTTTTTAAATGATATCTTAACGAGGAGTGGCCTGTATATAGATGCGTGATGATATTTAGTTCCGTTTTATTAAGCCAAGAAAGATTTGTTACTCTATTGATTGACCTTACTGACAAATTAAACCGAGTGATATTATACTAGAATTACATCGAAAGGAAACGGGGTTTAAACACGAATTACATTGGGTAATAATTAAGTGTTAGCATTTCACAAATTCGCCGTGTAATTTAATAATTCCAAAATAACAATTTTGGGCTATATTTTTAGTATTATTCTATAAGCTATTACGAGCTTCATTGAAAGAGATAGTCGAGAAAAGGCTCGGCATGATATTTTTATAATGTATGAAAAAAGTTGATTAATTCTGTATGAAGTTAGTACATTTGCGATGTATGTCCTCTTCTATCGACTAAACTAAATAAATTTTTAGGACATTCCTAGTTAGTCCTTTTAGAGAAAGGTTGGGGGTATAAGTACGTCTATGCCAATCCTCCCCCTATATGTTAGGGTATATATAGGGTTTTCTTAAATGCGAAACCCTCAGATTGTGTTACAAGTAGCTGCTTTATGGGAAAATAATTTAAACTGTTAGTTCTGCAAACAGTGGAATCTTTTTTGTAGAGAACATCCCGATCTTGTAATTTTATAATAGTTGCTTTCATGTCTTTTTATATTAGAGATATTTGCGAAAAGTTATTTTTTTTGTAAACGTACACCCTATAATTCTTCTTACTAGTTTGAATGGGTTTATAGCTCTCGACTATAACTAAAAATTGATAAGTTCTAAATAAGAAACATGTTATCTAACTAAAAACGTGTTATACACCGAAGTTCATTAATGAGCACAGCAAAAAAATTTCAGGGCTATTATTATCACACAACACAAATTTAGATTACTTTTAGATTGCTATTTTGTATTCGACACATTTGTTTTACATACAATGAAAAAGATAAAAATCGTCATCATTATTCATGGAAAAAATTATGATGTGGTCCATATTGATGTATCACTTTTCGTTTGGACTCGTTGATAAATTACTCATTGTTAAATAATTTTTTTCCGATATATTATCTTTTTATTCTACTTGAATGGAGTATGGGATTAAGGCTATAAAATAACAACATTATTAAAACAAATAATTTAATAATTTAGCAAACTGATAATACAAAGTGAAAATCTGTACATAATTTGTTTTTCTTTTCCACCAGTTTGTTAAAAACCGTGTGTTTATTATGCGAGTGAAAATAATACTTTTTTCTTGAAATATAAGTCGTAATTTAATATACTTAGCTTTTGTTATCATTTTCAGTGATAACTGCATTAGAACACTCAGCTTTTTTAGATTAATTATATATTTTTGTATATTACGATACTTTTTGCGAAAAAAAGGAATGTAATAATAAAGACGGATCGTGCAATTATACTGATTACATAAAACGTGACTCTGATAAAGATAATTTTTTTTAACATGGTGTTTAACAAATATTTATTATTTTTTTTATTACTAGAAAATAAGCAAAAAATGAATAATGGCTATACATTGGCTTTGTATGCAAGAACACGTTTTCCCCCTCTATCTACCGATCGTTAACGAGAATTGTATGCAGTAAAATTAATTGGTTTAGTGAGCTTCGTTTTTATTTATTTTTTTTTTTTTGTAATAATAACGTGCATCCGTACATTTAACCCATTTTTGTTTTATAAAACAAAAAACTCGTTACTCTCAGTTGGAAATTAATCATATCGAATTATATTGAATTCAAAGCCAGTTTTTAATAGGGGTTACATTTATATGATTATTTTCTTAATTAAAGATGAAAATAAAGAGGCTAATTCGTGTATCATCAACAATTTCTATATATATTTATTTTGATATGTTTTAAAAAGTGCTAGAATTGAACAGAATAGACAAACAAAAAATTCTTAAATTGATCGATTACAAATTAGTCTTCTGTAAATTGCTAAAAACCGATCAAATTGAAAATGTAAGTTACAGGAAAATATTCGTTTACAATTAAAGTTATAGCATAAAAGTTCTTTAAATAATTTCGTGCAAATGAGATTGTTAATATAACGTTTTCAAATAATAATGATTGCAGGTCAAATTGATGTGACTTTGCCTTCGAAGCAGCCCAAAGGTGATTTCATAACAAACACAGAAGATGCAACTAAAACAACTTCTACATCAACTATAAAACCAGTAACTACAACGACAACTACGCAAGCACCAAAAACTACCACGTCAACAACATCGGCTCCAATAACCACGACAGAATCGCCCGTTACAACTCCAAAACCAACTCCCTTCCCTAGTCCTGATATTGGCAAGTGGAACACAAGTTGTATTATGATTCACATGGCCGCTCAATTCAATTATACTTTTAATACCAAAGGTAAGCTTAAGAAATGTTTATTGATTTTCATGAATTTGAAATCTTTTTCTAGATAATAAAACCGAGAAAGGTGCTGTGAATGTACCCAAAACAGCTACAATCGACGATTCCTATTGTGAAAATCAAACTGAAGCCTTAACACTTCAGTGGGAAGACAACAACAATACGAGATATTTAACATTGCAATTTAACGTAAATGAAACACGCTATTCGCTGTATACCATTCTTCTAAAAATCCACGATGACAACGCAATTGGTAAGTTAAAATTTGGTTATGGGGAATTATCTAATTAATTCATATTTCTATAGGTGGACAAATTGAGCTAATGCATGTTGGAAACATTTTTACGACCCCCCTGCAGATGTCGTACCATTGTACCCGAAATCAGAAGCTCAATTTGACTCAGGTTATTGACGATAAAATCCCAGCTGGAGTTGTGGACTTAAGCAATCTGCAATTTGAGGCTTTCCGCAGTGAAAAGTCAACCAATTTTTCTATTGCCAAAGATTGTGACGCCAGTGAAACTCCAGATATAGTTCCAGTTGCCGTTGGTATTGCTTTAGCTGCCTTGATTCTAGTAGTCCTTATTTCATATCTTGTTGCTAGGAATAGAAACAATGCTAGAGGCTATACAAGCTTCTAAAAACAGAATTTGAATGTGAATAATTTGTCTTTTGGTATTTCAGTTCAATGTTAATAGAAAATTAAAAAAAAAAAACAAAGAAAAAAAGTTGTAAATAAGAATATACAAATTTATAATATTACCAAAACAAATACAATTATCAGTATGTTTCCCCACGTGATTAATTTTTTTTATGGCAAAATGTTTTAATGGGCAACTAAAGCTGTTTAGAATGATTTTAGTTGTTACTGTCCCCTCTCCCAGTTAAGATCAAAGTTTTATGCACTCTATCTAATCCTCCTACTTGTATTATGTCTCTTCTGATATTTCGGCAGAATCAAGGCTAGTAATTAGGTTGGTAATAACTGGATAAGGTAAAATGTATGTAAGAATTTAATATACAATAAATTTTTAATAAGTAATGAACTTCTTTTAATCTAGATATGTTGCGTTTCAATTTATAATTCTGTTTATTATTGAATGTATCAATTAATTAAACTAAGAAAGATAAATAAAGCCATATAGGATTAATGCTAGAAATAATCAATAGCGGTTTTGAGCTCTGAAAAGGAAGTTTGTTTGTTATTTATGAGATGATAATTTCGAAATAATATGAACAATTTTCAAACGTTACATTGCTTTGAAATTAAAGTTCAATTCACGTCAAAATCTTTGCCTGACCGAATATTATTCTGTATTTGTTTAAAATAAATTCAAAGATGATAAGATGTTTATAACCGACTTAAAAAATTAAAAGAGGTTATCAATCCGACCCGCAGTTACGTTTTCTTTGTTTTATGTTTTTTTTCGGTTATAACTTTGACACACATGTTACTTTTGATACCAAATTTTACTAAAATCTTAGACAAATCAATAAAAACAAGGCTTTTTTAGACATTTAGTGAAACGCAATCATCTCTAATATGTAAAACGCATATCTATTTAAAATAAAGCATTAAAGAGACTATGAAAAATAAGGAAACATTTTACTTTATTCTTTTTAGTGCATTTAAATTTTAATATTTATTATTGAACGCGATTGTTGTAGGTCTGTTGAGTTTTTTTTGAATGCGGGCTTAGTAGAGATACTAAAAAGTGTAATAATCAATTAATTAATTCGATTGATCGATCTGCAACAGGCAGATTATAGTTAAGTCGGATTATATAATTGATTAATTTATTAGATTTAGTTACGAAAATGATACACAATAGTTTTTTGGCCAGACGACCAATGGATAGGATTTAAATGAAGCTCATTACATTTAATCGCTAAAAATAAATCGATTAATTTGATATTTTACATTTTTACCCTCGCAACATTCAAACCCAATGATAGAATTGAATAGTTCTAGTGTCGTGAGATTTGTGCTGTTTCTTACAGTAATATAAAATAAACGAATATGCCAAGTTGCTCCTTAGAAGTAAATTAAAACATAAAGATTGACTAGAGATGGGAAACATTTTAGAATAATCGATTATTTTATAATAATTACATTGTGGTTAAATCGAAAAGAAGTAAGCAATATTATGGCACATAATTGTCATTAATTGTTGATCTGTTGCTTTAGTCAAATCAATTAACTTGCATTAAAATAATCGATTAGTCAAGGTGAAAAGTAGATGATTACTCGATGAATTACAATCGCTTATGGTACCCCTTTTATGCATATCTACATCCGACTGTATATTATCATTTGATTGCTTGATAACATGAACGATATTTTCTATCCCCTTCGAGGTTGCTCTTTTATTTATAATTTGTGTTATATATTTTTCTTGTTTCTACCTTTAAAGTTGAATTTTTGGTAAAATTGTATAGCTGTAGTGCGGCCTTGTTGCGGTTATTTAAACTCTTGAAGACTTTATAAGAATTGTCGCAGATTCTCAACATTTTCAGCAATCATACATTAGGTAAATTGATATTGAATATGCTTGAACTTTCTAAATTCCTAAATTCCTCACATGTATTACCTATTGCCTTACCTTTTAAAATTTATTTAAATTTCCGTAATAAAATAAATGGCTTTCGAAGTCATGTCAATGAACTGTTTTAAGTTTACAGTCTGTTAAGGATTAGAAATATCAAAGCTCGGCGTACTGAGGGAGACTTAAAATTGAGACATTGAATTGATATTTATAGAAAAATTGTCAATAACACCCAAGAAGCTGAGAGCTCTTCGTGCGGTTCTTATTCAAATGTCTTCCGAAGGGAGTCCGCCTAACAAACATAATTAATGGCCATAAATTTTAATTTGCTGAAAGCTTCTTGGATTTGGGAGATACATTAATAGGGCGCCAGAGATATTTCTTGGATTTCTTTTTCCCTCCGCATCGTCAACAGACACACATACACACTTATGTATGTATGCCTGGCGGAAAGTTTACGTACAGCCAGCCAATTATGCTCTTGTCCTCAAAGCACTGGAGACAAATAAAAACGTATTTAGGGTAAGGGGTGTATGTACGTCGTCAAGACGAAATTTTTTTAAGGGCTTTTAAGTTTTCCCTTTCATGCATACAGGACGTCCATAAAGGTTAAAATACACTTAAATTTTTCAATTCTTTTGGGATCCCTTAATTCTTTTAAAATTTTGCAATTTAAAATGCATTTTCAGTGATTTCATAATTTACTACTAAATGGTCAATAAATCCTATTTTTTTAATAGTAATTACACCAGAAATGCGTGCTTGTCCTCACTAGTGTTATTGTTATTTTTAGTTGTATTCCATTTATAGTTAGAAATAGTTAATCGATATAAACTGTAAACCATGCTTTTATAAGATGCACTATCCAAAGATAGTGTAGAAAAAGTATTTAAATACATGCCTATTAAAAATAAAGAACTATGATTAATAATCGTAAGCTAAACAAAGCTTGACATGTAGGTATACCTACAACCAGACGTTACCTGCAATTTGACCTATTCAGACTGTTCATGAAATGCCATTAAATTTCATTGAAGTTCAGATGAGGTGAAAAGGGCTCATGACCCGCTGTAATTTAGGTATATATAAATGGGGAAAGTCCTATTGTGTTGTGGGGGAACAGAATTTCCTCATTTTCTTTTGTCCCCCGGGAGATATTAGTAATGAGGGGTAATGTAATTACAGGTAGTGAATAATTGATTTTATGAGGGTGTCGAATTTATAGACACTTTAATGTGATATATCGAATTTGAGCAAAGATTCAGAGTCGACAATTTGTGAAACGGGCTCTGAGATATTTATTTCAAGTCAATTGTTTTTATTTGTCGTCTTTAATACGGCTGTACTAAGATTGTTGAGGTAATTAAATAAAAAAAACCCTCACTTGAACATTTTTCTTTAGTATGAAATTCTCCTTAAATCTTTTCTTTTATTTTATAGACGAATAAACATTTTTTATAGACTCACAGACAGCTTTTGTGCGTAGGAAAATTGTATTTCAAAGTTTAATAATTAAGAAATTATAAATTTAAAGGTATTTTGGTATCCAACTAAAACTTGTTTATACAAAAACTTCGAAGAAAAGTACTGACCCTAGTTCGCTCATATTGAATAAGCCCAATCACTTAGTTCTTCTTTACAGACAAAATAATGATTATCATTATTTGAAAACTTCCGTATAAAAGAAGTTCCTCATATTAAAGAAAAATATAAAATATTTATTTCTTACCAAATATAAAATCGCTATATTATGCTAATTGATTATTAGGTTCCTTGATATTTCCTTTTAAAAGAAAATAGATATAAAATATACCCCATAAAACTTTATCGATACGGATAAGGAAAAGATCAAAGTATAAATATATATATATATTTTTTTTTTGTGAAATCGTAATAAAAATTAGGCGCGATTCATTGATAACAAGTCGAGTTGAAAGATGGATTTTGTGCACCTCAATGAACAAGAAAACGAATAAAGAATGGTTTCTTTTGAAAGGTAATGCGGTTTTCTAAAAGGATAGAGAAGGGTCTGGTGAGAGTTTTACCAATTTCTACTCCTTGAGACGCTCTTCTATACTATTTTAATCTTAACAGACCTGATTTTGTTTGCAATAAAGAACTTTAAAGGAGAAGGAAATTTTTAATCGAATACCTTCCGTAGCAACAAAGAAAGCTATTTTTATTAGATTGATTATACTACGCTAGTAAGTTGATGGGTTATTGTTAGTACCCTACGTATTTCAGTCAGTGATTGATTTTATTAGAGCCTTTTTAAATTTATTGACATTAAGTTCTTATCTATAGTATTTAAAATTGATGTTTTATTAAATATTTTAAGCTTTTAAAGCACTTTTACCCTTTAGTAGTTCAAATATGAGACAGTTAAAATTTGTGTGAAACGACTAAGAAATAAGGATAAGTAAGAAGCAAAACTTTCTTTCGTCAGCATTAATAAAACTCTACATACAGCATATTTTGAAAATATAATTCGTTCTTCTGTTCACGGGAAAAGTTTTACTTATTCATGATTTGAATTTCACTCTCTTTCCCTTTTAATGCGGTATTCAAGTACCTTGAATTTTTGAAAGGGTGAAATCCCTAGTAGCATTTAGATGAGCGTAGATTGCTTCCCTAAGGGAATGTTGTTCATTAAGATTTTCAATTCTTGCATTTCTTTCGTATGACGATATCCATAGAGTCAGGATGGTAATTGGAAAATTGTGTGCAGTCAGCCAGTTTCTCTTTAATTAATTTTACATTTCTATAAATCTTGATTTATGGAATAATTTTAATAACATCGACTGTAATTAAGTGTCGTATAGGAATCAAATTTATTTTAATTGATAACGATTTATTTTATTTTATAGCACCCAATGTCCTTTATAAAAACTTCATATATCGATTCTAAATCATACTAATTCGATTTAGTACAAGTCTCTTTATGGTATGCTTAAACACTAAAATCAATGTTGCTTTTGTACAATGAAAACATTTTCTGTAGTTGTCCGGGAAGTAGGGCAGAAATTACATAAAAAGGACAGTGTCTGCCCACTGAATTGAATTAGAATTTTAAAGATTTGAACAGGACAAAGTTAAAATATGCTTTAAGTAAATTTAATCCTTTTTTGTATTCGGCTCTGTGCCCTTTTTCAGATTTGCTGAAATCAATTATAAGAAGAACAAAGGCTTATGGTTATTTTTGAATGGTATTTATTTTTTGAGCATTTTTAAGTTGAGAGATCCAAGAGTTAGAGTATGGTGTATTTGTATTTTAGGTAATGTATGAATTTAAATTATTCGTTGGATTATGATAAAATACATACAGTGAATGTCGGTTATTATGACTTTTAGTTATAACGATCAACCGGATATAACGACAGAATTTGGAAATTTTCAATTCACACTTCGGTTATAACGACGAAAATAAAATGATTTTGTATTTGAACATGTGGTACGGGAGTGGGAAATTTTGATATTGGATTAGAAGATTAATTTCTACTATGATAAATGAGTAATAACAAAATGAAAAAACGTTTACACTGTAAAAGAAAGCACAGGCCTAGCGCGAAGCAAATTTAGCGCGTTCGCCGGAGCCCTCGGTCTACGAAAACTCATCACGTATTTTGCAGGCTATTTATTAAAATATATTCAAGATCTTCACTTACATTTGGAAGAAGATTTCGATGGAACTGAAAACATTTCTAAATCCATTAAATGCGTTACAACTAATGTTAACTACCCCCAGCAACCGTGGGTTCAGTTGAAAGTAGTTTCTCGTGGTTAAAACTAATAAAAAATTATTCATGAACTTGAATAAGCCAACAACGATTTACGTCTCTGGTTATTCTTTCAGTAGAAAGCGAAATAACAAATTCAATAAATTTTTGATAATGTACAAGTAATCAATAAGAAAAATAAATATATAGTAACCTCCTTTGTACTGAAGTATAATAAATAGTTCCTCATTGTGAAATTTAAGTACTGAATTTGAATGCGTATTCCGGCCCCGCAAAAGGTAATACCGACCCTGAGAAAGCTCTCTTTCTAATTTTTAGAATTGAAGGTGATGAAAGCCACAAGAACGTTGCAAAAAAAAATATATATACATAACGTATCTACAAACAATTAAAAATAGATATAAAGAAAGACTTTAAATAAGCAGAATTTTCAAATTACAGCAACACTAATATTAATTACGAAATATCATAATTCTTTTTGAGTACAACTTCAAATGTAAATATACATTGTATACTTATCTAAATAAAAAACTATGTAAGTATATACCAATTTTCAATTCTACCAGATATAGCGACTATCGGATATAACGATGAAATTGTTTAGTCCCTTAATGTCGTTATAACCGATATTCACTGTATTTTCAGTGTGTGGTATATGCATATTAAAAAATATTTATATATATTTTAAATAACAGACATTATAATTTCCATTTTCAGTAAATCAATATATGGAGAGTATATACAAAAGGTCTTCATTCCTAACAATTTCTCTACATCAGTGGGGATTAATAAATGCATATTATAAATTTCGTCAAAGCAGGTGTACGACTTGTCGAATCACTTAAACTTTGACGTAAAGTTCTGGAATCCCGACCCTTTTCAAAATTGTCAAACCTCTCCGAAAATTTTTTCTAAGTTTAAGGTTTTGCTAGAAGGGAAGTGATCAGAGGCGAAATTTAAAATGTCATAAGATGAATTTATAGGGAGAATTTAAAAAAATGACATCCTTAAACGACAAGCAGTTCTTATAAAAAATTTTTTTTTGGGGCTCGACTATGCCTCCGGGTTAAAATGGACTGCTGCTGCGCTCGAGAATGTAAGATATTTTTGCTATTATCCTCTGATGAAGTTGTTTTTATTTAACCCAAGAAAGGCAGACATTTTACGAATTCTTGAGTGCGAACGGTTATGAAGGGTTCGGCTTCCCTCCTTATCTCATTTCGACTTCTTTCCTCTGACTGTGAATCATTTATTTCGCATCACTCTTCGTGGATCCTTTTCACATAGGCTATTTCTGTGGATAATGGCATCATTATGTCGGTTCCATTCCAACAACATCTCAGTTTTGTCTGAAGGCGGCTGGGCATTCCCCGACAGTTTGTTCTTTCAATGAGCTTTTATTTTATTTACTTTAATTTTGATTAAAGAAATCCATCAGGGACGAAGAGAAGATTTATTGTATACTAAAAGTCCTCCCATAAGTAATTTAAGATTTATTCCTTTGAGGAGCTTTGGTTACATACAAACACTGTACAAATATCTGTGAACTTCGAAATGCGGGGGTAAAAACGATAGTTTTACACAGTAAAAGAAAACTAAGAAATAATACTATATAAAACGATAATAATTCAAATTTTTCAGATCTAAAAATATGTACATACATATGCAAGGTGCCTTTCTTTAAGTGCACTGCCCCTATGTTTTTAAATGGTTGTATAACAAAACATTTTTTAAACAAAAGCTGTTCATTTTCATAAGGTAAAGATATCCATACGATAGGGGTAGTATTTACATACATATATATTTTTATAATTAGAGAGGAGCAAATTAAAAGTACGACTATATGATTTTATTGATACCTACCAAAGAGGCGATTCTTTTGATTATTTCCTTGATAAAAATTAAACCACCACAGCTCCAAATAAACTTCATAGACAAAGAAGTAATTAAATAAAATCCCGCTTTTGCATAAATGCAGAAATGCTATAAAAGGGATAGTTTGAAATTCAGTTCAGTCGTTAATCCGACAAAAGACCTTTCGAAAGGTAAATGCAAATGATGCGACCATCGAAGATGAAAGTGGTACCTCAAGAGTATTAAAGAGTCGTTTCCACGCTATCCTTCGAACTCACAGGAATATATTTTCTTTCCAAAATGTGTCTGGTTCGGACGGTGCTCAGACAGATATGTTCTTCATATTTAATATGAATGCAAATGCTATGATATGATAACCATTATTTATTTTCCGTTAATAAAATTATGAAAGATTAAAGGTTTTCTATTTAAAACGACACCTAGAGAAAATCTCTAATGAGTACTGTTTGAAATGTTGGGGCTATACCAACAATTAATTGTTTTAATTACATTTTGTATGAATTGCCTTAAAAACTGATCAAAGAAATAGAACAGAATAGGCTAATGAATTTATTATGTTAGTAAATGAAAAAATTAGTAACCATGAATCAGTAATGTACAGAGATATTTTCAGTATCATAACAGAATCAAATAATGACGACAATAAGCCGCTTACTTGGAAATAACATAGCGATTAAGAATTGTTGAAACACAGTTCGGAAAAGCAAAAAGAAGGTTCGGTAAAATATTTCGTAATGAGTAGAATCGGTCTTGGCCTTGCAGAAAACCCAAGTCCAAGATCAGTAGCATACCTGCAGTAGTAAGACAGAGACCAAGACTACACTTGTAAGACTGAGACCGAGATTAAGATGAGGAGTCTTGCGAGTCTTGGAGAAGAACAAAAGGACCTTTTAAGCTTTAAACCAAACTTTTTAAATTAACATGATAGACATTGCATACTGAGAGTACAAAACGTTTCCAGTTTTAATACGTCTTGCATTTGATTGAAATCATTTGTTAAGAAATAGTCAACAATTGTAAAGAGAATAGACGAATGGTTCAATAGTTGTTCTTAACACCAGAATTTTTTTTAAATAAAATAGAAAAACAGTCCAGTAAAATGATTTTCACATGGATTACTTTTCAAGAAAGCATTTTCCTTTATTTTTATTTTTCTTATCGTTGGAGCAAGTAGTTTTAAGGGATTTATTCATTTTACTTATAAGGTAGGTACGAGAAAATAAGTTATCCAAAATATTTGAGTATGAGCCGACATGATAGCAATATGGACAAATATTAATCATATATAAGAATTTTTTTAGAAGGTACTTTTTCTCTCATTCCACCTTATATTGTTGGACTAATAGTAGTATATAAAATTTAAAATTTTATTATCTACCCAAAAATGTTGGTCATCTGCAATCACTTTTTTCGAGTATATTGATTTTACTTAATTTATGTACCATAGATACAAAAATTTACCTTATTTAGTGACAATAACTGAAACTTCCTAGCACTTTAGAGGAACAGAAGTGAACTTTTGGATTATTCTAATCCGTTTAGGGTGAAACGACCGTTGAGTATTTTTTTTCCAATTTCGAAGCTATTCCCGTGCAACAAGAAATTGAAAACTTTCTCCAGAGCTCTCCTAGACGGCATTTCAATTAAGCCCATCCTCCCAGGACCGTCCCGGTGGTGCAATAGGGCCTGCGGCCATACATGAAAACTCCATCACGCTATTATCTACTTCATCGAGACAACTAACCTTTGGCCTCAAACAAGAATGGAAATTTGTAATGGTATGCATTTAAATTCAGTCCTGAATGTACCTGCACTGTCTGGCAAAAACGAAACCACGGCGCCGCTTGATGATCCTACAGGAAGACTTGCAAATTTAACGAGGGTGGCAATTTCCCTTAGTTTTGCTAAAGGCGGTATTATTACTTGGGCTAATGATTCCCTACTGTACTTTCAAAATAAATCGTTTGCTTTTTTGTTTACTTCACACTAGCAATAGTTGGGGACACGAACTTATCTGAAAATAGAGAATACAATTTCTTTTAAAGACAAAGTTTTTAAATCTAGCAGTAGTATTTAAAACTAAACGAATTCATTCAAAATACCACATACTTAATATTATGCATATAGAAGAGGAATGACTTCTGTTCAATGATATTTATTTGTATTTAAACCAGAGACCAAAAATAACTGATATTTTTAAATCTTTAAACTATAAAAGCTAAGGAAAGTTTTCATAATAGAATAAAATAAAGTGCAGGAATTCCTTGGTATTTGAATTTCACAATAGTTGAGAATAAGCATCCCTCGAATAGCGTCGCTTAACAAGGCTTTGAACAACACAGCTTCGTATAACACGGAGTCAATTAATTAACTAATTACCAGAATTATAAAAAACAGTTTGTTTTAATATTGGACACAGTATACTTGAAAGTTTGTTTGGTCAATATATGCACTTTATTTTGTAGAAATGATTTAATATTCTGGTTGACTAATTTCTAAAATTTCAAGGCTTTTATTAACATGTTTACTGGATTGGCTAAAAATAAGTTAAGCTCTAGGTTATTATTCAATAATTAGTACTACTCCAATCGATTATTTCTTTGGTACAGTAAATATTAATCAATTTATTTTTATTAGGACGAATTCGAACTTCGTGAACCCTTCGTCAACATTCTTAGCAATTAAATAATCCGATCTAACTATAATAGTCACTAGTACTGTGCAAAGATATATTCTAATCAGTGAAATTTATAATATTAAAATTGTTTTTGGTACTGATGTGTAATGTTTATGTTGTAATAAAATAACATTTTTAATTTTTCTGATGAGTTTTGTCCGCTAAACCTTTGTTGTAATACAAGCCGGATGCGAGTTATGTGTCTCCAGATATTAGCCCCATATCCCAATCTAGTGCCTAAAATAGTCCCAGCAGTAAAGCATGAATCTAACCATTTACAAAAGGTTCGAACCCTTTTGAGATCTCATGGTACTTCTGTATCTATTTACATCTACCCCCAATTTCCATTCATACTATATAACCCCCGCAAAATTTTAGATTGTCCAGAGAAATACAAATTGCATGGGAAACCAGCAACAAAATTGCCGTCTAAATGCTTTGTACCCGCAAAATCCCTTAAACCCTGACACTTTTGAAGGTGTCTGGAATTGTGGATAACAAATTTCTGCAGTACCATTTAAATGGAAATGTGGAGCACTGGGCTGCCGCGCTCGCAGAATTATTTATTTTTATTTTATTTTTTTTTTTTCGGACCAAAACTGAATAAGGGAGAAAAATGTGAATCTTATAAGATCGATATGCTCCAGTTTGCCAGAATTGGTACTCGAAATTAAATTTTTCGGAAACATAAGCTCCGTTTTCTTCTGCAACTTTCAGTAAATTGTCCTAGCTTGAAATTCCATCATAAAATTTTATAACTTTATTGAATTGAATTCAGTTTGTATGAACCATGCTCAACCAAAAGGGGTGGAATTTTGGACGGATTTGTATGGTGTATGTTATAAGACTAGGTTCTGCTATGAATTGTTTGCAGGTATTGCTACAGTTTTGCATTTAGCTATATACATATGTACTATATGCATATATGCTGCAAAAATTGCCCACATGTATAGCTTATTATTAAATAAAAGTAGTTGATTTCATTTCTGTTAAAATTCTTTATATAAACTTGAAACAAGGTCAATTTAAAGATGAAAACGATTTCTTATAGTTCGATTATATTGAACCAACTTAAATGTGAAACAGAAAACGATTTGCTTATTTATTAATAATACAAACTAGAAACCATTACGTTTTCCGGTTCAATATCATTCGAATCGAATAGAATAGGATACGAATTTATTAAGTTGCAACAATTAAAATATTATTAGAAAAAATTGTGTGATTGCAAAAACACTATGAAGTTTTAAAACTAAGTTGACCTACTACAATATTTAAAACTTAACCGACCCAAGCTTTTTATAGTCGTACATTAGTGACTCGGGGAAACAATTTTATTTTATAATATTTAATTCATTAAATTAATGGTGGTTTTTAAATATTTCGGTCCAAAGAAAGCTGCATCGGCAGCGTAACTCGATAGAAGACTATTTTTTATAATATTTTTTATACATATCTAATTTAACTCATTTAAAAATATCACTCTTAAAGCCAATTCTGGACTATGAATGAAACCATGTAAAATTATTAAAGCTATACAATTCCCCAGCAGGCTAAAAAAAATTTCAAAAAAAAAGTTATTAACCCTTTCAAGTAAATCGATTTAAAAGTATTTACCAATATCAAATTTTACAAGATTATAAATATTTAAACAGTTTTTTTCATCGAGAAATCCATCCCCAAATGCATTCGGTTTTCTTTTCTCGTGAATTTTTTATTAACATTTGTGGCGCCACAAAACCATTTAGATGTCGGCCGGTTTATCTTTACTACATGCCAGTAAAAGTGGGGATTCCTCCCCCACTAAATACTTAGCTGATTAGAAAAGGGCGGTACAGGTTCATTTTTTTTTTCTAACATAAGGACACTTTAGTGGTGGTAAATAGTTTGAGAAATAAGAAAAGAAGATTACAGACATGAACCAAGTTTTAATTAAGTTTGAAAATTAAATAAATAACTGGATGCTTTTGGGAATATGTTATAACTGGCCGATAGCATGTTAGCCCCTAAATGATAGGGCTCCAAGTTACTTCTAAATTTTGCATAAACTTTTTTTTTCGAACATTGTAGCAAGTTCGTTATAAATTTCATTGAAAGTACTAACTAAACTTACCTTTAATTACAATAATTATTTAAAAATACGTCCCTTAGTTAAACGTGGCCTAGAATTAAATTTCATATGGGTCAGAATGGTGGGAGAATTTAGTTTTTGAAAGGTATAAAAAATATTTTTGGAGTTTAGAAATATTATTTGATATTATTTGCAAATGCAACGATTAGGACCAACTTGGCGAGAAGACAGGACTCGAACTTGTGTCCCTCGAATTGCCACTTCATTGCTCTCATCAATTAAGTTTCTCGTGGTCTTTCCATTGGTGCCTTCTCGAGCAATTTTCTGCTCTGATGAGAAGTGCGAATGATCGATTTTGGGAAAACTTTATTTTTCGGATTTTTAAAAATTCTCAAGGCTTAAAGGTTAGCCTACAAAATAATAATAAAATAAATTTAAAATTCAAATCCAATATTGCTGATTGAAAATATAAATTTATGTCTCTAGGCAAAATAAAAAAATAAATAAATTTAAGAATGAAAGTCGTCTGCATGATTAAAATTTAACAAGGTGAATTTAGCTCTTAAAATGCCTTGAGCGATCAAAGTAAAGAAAACTTAAATTTTCAAGGGGTCGTCAAAGACGTCCTTTGAAACTTTTATGCTCCTTCTAGTGGGGGGTAATCATAATTGAAAGGAAGTCAATTAACCCCAACCCCCGCATTTCTATTGTGGCCAATTTCATATCATGAGAAAATTTACGATCGTCTACCCGCATGTCTACTTCAAAAGTCTTGTTATTGCTTTTTTCCGGGAAAGCGGCGCCAGTTTTCCTGCAGTTGCTGCCTAAAGCACATTTAATACAGAGGGCCGTCACTCGAGTGTGCGGGGCCCATGTATGAAGGAGTTCGTCCCTTTTCAGTTGGCATGAGCCGCATAAACCAGGGTTTTTGTGTAGTTTCGTCAAATCGATTGGCTGCTTTGCAACTCCCTTATAAATCATGCAGACGAGTGAACCACCACGCAAATTGCATTCATTTCAAACTTGCATTATTGGCGCCATTCCTGTCGAGCAATTCTACCTTCGAACGCTTAAAATGCACACCTAAACCTGAAGCTATTGCAAAAATTTCATAATCTGATCATGTTGCACTATCCGAAACTCTATACCCACTCAAACTTTCAAAAGGCGTTTACATTAAATTTAGCGTGTACAGGAGTTAGTTAATTTAAGTACATTTCCGGCGTCTACTGTGGGGGGAGCTATAAATTAATCATTAAAGGATTTTTTCACATCCACATCCTTTGAAAATTGAAGGATGAAAGAGAACGGTCTTAAGAACAAAACTTGTGCTTGAGTAAAACAAAAGCTTGTGGCTTGAGGATATCCACAAATCCTTAAATAAACACCTCCTACTAGCTGTAATGCAACGATAAGCGTCCTTAGAACACTCGATTCCCTTGTTGCCAGCTTATTGTGGTGTTCCCTGTGAGGTAAGTCTGGAAGGATTCCTGTTCTATTCCTCTTATCATGTACCATATGCTATAAGCAAGAATCTCACACGAGGGTACACTTATCCGTACCTTTGTATTTTGTCATTATATCGTATATCCTTTGCTTACTTCTTTCCTAAAATTCTGAGGATGCTCCCTACGTCTTTGGCGGTGCGGAAGCTATTTAAGATCTGTACGTGTCTATTGCTTCCTATTCACAGAGGCGCTGTGAGAATCTGAAAAACTACATAATCTTTATTTTATTAGGTGCAGCATTTAGAAATTTGTATGTATATGAAATTGCAGGTAATGTAAACAGAAACACATACCTATGTATGTTTGTTAATGGTACCATGAAAGAAATGCAAGTATGCAGACAGACAATTAAAATCTAGATAGATTCAACTTATATACTCATTTTAATCAGAGAAACTATTTATGTATCAAATCTTGGAAAATCTATCAACATTTTAAAATATCTGAGAAAATCGTTTTTCACAGGACACAGTGCATTCAGTCAAAATCAGTGTATAAATGACTCAATATTTTCAATGGTACTAGAAAATATAAAATTAAACTATACTGGCTTTTCGTTTTGCATGAAAATTACTTTGCGCTTTAAAATTCCATAAACTGGAATTAGAATGTTTGAACTATCGGGAAGTGCGTATTTAACAATTTTCCATAGTACTTAAAAATATACATCAAAAAGATTAAGTACTTAATCAGATTACAAAAATTTAATCACTCTAAGTAAGTGTGGTTGTTTCCAAAACAAATTTTTACGATTTTCTCTTAACAAAATTTGTGGAGTACGCTCAGTCGAGTTAGCGGATAAAGGCAGTAACAACCCCTTTTTTCCAGTTCTTTTTCTGTTTCTGTAATATTTATTATATGAAAAATGCACCACAAACCCCGTGAGGGGGTTTACACAAAATTCTGTTCGACCTTTTACCAGAAATTATGCCTCCATGAATTTTGTATGCATTACGGTTTTCCCTAAAATCGCATGAATCGAATGGTCCCATTTGGATTGAGGTCGTGCCATTTGCGCTGTAAAAATAGATAAAATATGTAGGAAAGCTTCCCGTAGAGGTTAATAATATGAAAATTTGTTGCCTTTGAAATATTCATTCAAATTGGGTGCTGTTCGCTGTATTTTATGATTTTTTAAATACTGAGGGAGCTGACTGTCTGCAAAGGTATTCGACCGGAAGTATTGTGAAACCGTCTGGAAATAAAATAAAATCCGTGCTTTGTTTCCTAAAGTTAAACTGATTAAGATTTTCGGTTGTCTTTTTTTATGAGGCATTAAAATTTTGGTCCCTAAGCAACTTTAGGGATGATATATGCTAAGATAAGTAAAATGGACATTGGCAGCATCTTTAAATGGTTTAACTCATGAATATCTCGTTACAAGAAATTTCGTTTGCAAAGCTTAAATATGGGCTACTTTTCATCTATGTTTGGGGTTTTTAAAGTTAAATAAAATGAGTCTATGAATATTAGCATGAGATGGTATTTTTTCAAATAACCGATCTGATTAAATTTTTCACATATGATTAGATCTAAAACCTTATGCAGGCATTCCTCAAATAGACCGGTATTTGAATTACGCGAAAGTCGCGAATAAGTACGGGTAAAAATTACGACAGCCCCCGAATAACACGAAACACAGCATCGCATAACCCAGCTATTCGAGTGATGCCTATATATGCTTGGATTCGAATTTTTGGCAAGATCTGAGCATATCGAAATATATCTAGTAGATACCTTAGATATATTTGGATATGCTCGCATCCATTTAAATCCTGGATCCTTGGATCTAACATTTTTGCCGGGATGTAAGGATTATATGTGCTGAGATTTAAAAACATAAGCTAGAATATTCGAAACGTAAATTAAAGCAAATAAATCTATAGAGGTCCATGATCGGAACGGATCTGTTCGAGCAAGTGCAGGCACTTTTAAGGACTTTAATCTAGTTAAAGAACTTTATAGGTATTCGAAATATATGTAATTATCTAAAACCGTTGCATACTTGCTCATAAAATTAAAAATTTATGTAATTTTAAATTATGAACACGAAAAAAAATTTTTTTGTTTACTGAAAGTTTGTCAAAGCGAGTGCTTGAAAATCAAAAGTAAGCTTAGGAGGAAACTGCAGGATCCTGGAAATGAGCACATTCGGTGGTGGACTTTATGAGTCAAATTTCAACGACTTCATGAAAACGCAATTAAAGCTTTCCGAGGCCGTAAATACGCTTGTTGGAGTGGTCCTTTGAGAGGAAGTTTTTACTGCTTGGACGACTTTCATTTCATTTCCTCTCCAACTGAGTGCTAATTGTCACAGTTCCGTGGTCGGAATTTGTTGTGAAACTTGAACTTACGACTCTAATTTACAACGGACCGTATAGCACCGAGAGACGTCAAGTAAACCGATGAAATTTGTTCGCTCCGTTGAGCACGACTCTTTAAGTTTCACATAATTTAGGGGTCTTTCAGTCTTTCAAGAATAAAGACATTATGGTGAACTTTTGCAATTGTCAACTTTGCCCATACGCACACAGTTTAAATTTTTATTATGGTTTCATTGATTTAAATTATAACAAATAATGTGAATTTACATTTTGTATGTATATCGTATATCTTACCTCTATTCAAAGACTGCTGTAACTCAAAATTGGACAAGTGCAAGTTAGTCTCGCTTGGACAGAGTTCCGTACGATAAATATGTTATATATCCTGTAAATGTAAGTTTGTATGCACAATATTGAGTGATTTACCATGTTATTATAATACCATAGACTTCTTATAGGTTTTCCTGTAATCCATTATTTTAGATTCAATAGTTCTATTTTTTTAAATAACTTTAAAACTAATTATTAACGTTACACGTTCGTATTTAGGTCACAGAAATTCATATGTGTACGAAATTTAAACTTAATTGGTCCAATAGATTCGGAGCAAATTGACTGTGACAGACGGACAGACAGACAACCGAATGATCCTAAAAAGGTTCCGTTTTTTCATTCGGATGTACCCCAAACACCAAAAATCATAGAAATTCATTTTCTGTAGTATTTACTTAAAATATCCGGTTCTATGAACTTGATTCATAGTACTTAGCTACAAAAGATAAAACCAGAATAAATATTTTCGAAAAAACGTTCAATTTCATTTTTTCTGACACTGAAACTGAAATTTTGAATTGTTACAGTCTTTTAGTGGTTTTAATGTATTTAGAAATTGTATCGACACTTTTTTGGGTGTAAAAAATATATAAGAAATGTATGCCCAAAAATACATATTTACTTACAAATGTTAATTCAAAAAACGTTAAGTAATACGAAATACATATTAATCTGAATTGAATGATAAACTCTTTGTCTTAATGTTAGAATGAAGCTTTGTTCAGATATTATGAATAAATTCTAACATATAAGCAGTTATATAAACTAATCAGAACTATGTACAAAAGTTCATTATTCGAGTTTTCATTTTAAATATTTTATTAAATTTGAAAATTATTGTGATACTCTCTTTCCTTTTTTATATTTTTCAGTTAACATTAGTGAAACATTTCTATAATATTTAACTTACATTTTGACTATCAAAATAAAACATTACACTAATATTTTTGATTTCTTTTTGATGTATTAAATACCACAATTTGTTTTATGTTAAAAATCAGCTTTACATTATTAATAACATGTTAAATTTTTCTTTTGAAGTTCAATTTCTTCTTAGTGCGAAATTTACAATTGTAATCATCTAACGAATAATGAATACCGACTGTCTTGATTGCGTAAACCAATCAACAATTTCAATTTTCAACTTTAATACATTGCCTGTGGCTGTAATTTTCTAAAATTTGTCGAAGTATCATTTAATGTTAAGACATACCATAGAATGGAATATAATTCTATGAAATTTGCATCATAAATTTTCAGATGTTTCATCAGCCCATTGAATCGCGGTAACTTTTCAACAATTTTAAATTTCAAACAATCTCCCCTAAATCGTGACAGACGAAAACTCTTCTTTCAAAAAAGGGAGAGGGGGGGGGGGAATTGCTTAAATCTTTGATGAAAGCGTTGTTCGGGAAGTTAATCTCGTCAGTGGAGTTATTCACTTAAGACAGAAAATAAATTTTTTATCTATGTATAGCACTCATTTGTACCTTCAGGCAAAGTAAAGTAAATTCTTTATAAGAATTTAAATTATTCTAGAGAGAAAGAGATTAACAGTGCTTCAATCTGTTTGCACTAATGGGATTCACTTAATACTATTTTTTTCCAGCAATTTTCGGTTATTAAATCCTATATACGAAATTTCTTTATTTACGTAATTATTTTAAAAATTCCATTTTTTTCATAAGGCTAAAGAGGTATCAAAGACCTCGAAGAATCTCATATAACTTACGATACTCTCGCGAATTGGGAAATTTAGATTGGTTAGTTTCGGAGATTAGTGTATAATGCACAATACAAACAATCTTCCCTCTGATGGTTCAATATAAAATAAAATGCAATATAATCGAACATCATTTGCTTAACTACTTTAATTCGAAGAACGAGAAATTTTACTTTTATTGGCTTTTCCAGTCAGAAGGAAATCCGGAAGAAATAAATTCCAGACGAGTAAAAAGATGATAATTCCCTAGAAAGGTCTAGGCTAGATGATTATGGAACCTTTTTCACGTTAATCTGATGTTTTAATGAACGGTGCGATATCGATTTTTCTGACGAGAATCGTTCAGAAAAAAAAATAACAAACTCAAGGGTCTCATTAACGAGCCTGTTACTTAAAGTTAAAATTGTCTCTTTAAGAAAATAATGATTTACTAAAATTTGAAGTACTATTCAAAAATATTCTGTGATAATATTTTGGAATTATTGAGAGCTCCAGAATCGTTTACTTAATAATAAAAAATAGATTTAAAACATTTAAGACAGCTGTTCCTTCGTCAAATTTAAAAAGTAAACACAAGACATGGAAACTTTTCTAGATCAACTAAGTACCTTCAGCTGAAGAAATGGAATAGATGTGTATAAGTTGGACGTGGACGGTAGCTACCAAAGCTGGTAATTTATGCCACTTTTTGGGACACAAAATGTGTAATGGGAAAAAGTTCTAGAGGTTCACTCAGGATCTCTTAGGGATTGCATACATTTTCCGGAGAGTTCCGGACATTTCATTTCCATAAAGAGGAAAACTTTATCGTCACTTACTGGATGGTACTGATAGTCGAGATGGTGCAAATGGGTACAAAAATATGGGCAAAAATCGTTAGAATTTTATAAAATATTCTTTTAAAAGACACAAAAGTTTTTAAGAAGTTAGGAATTTTAAATACTATTAATAAATCTTTCCTCGATTATTCACTAAAATTTATGAAAAATCTACAAAAAAATATTTTTATAACTCACACTCCATATTTTTACAAAGAAGTTACGATGAAGCAAACCATTCCGTTGGAAATAGGAAAAGTTTTATATCAGAAAAGAAGACATAAAATCAATCTTAGATTGATTAAAAAAAATTAATAAGAATTTCTGTAAGATATGAGTATATCAGGGTAATAACTGAAATTTATTTAAATGCTGCCCACATTGTTACAAAGAAACTTGTTTCGTCTGATATCTTTAAAAATCGGCAAAAGGAAGACTGTACTCTATAGAAATTGCAATCTCTAGAAGGATATTCATAAAAGCTATAAATATATGCATATTGCCTCCAAGTATCAAGTCAGATTGTCAATTCCCTACAGACTCTAGTCGGATTCGGTTTTTCATTGCATTTGTGGAAAAAAATCAATTCTTACGGAATTTTCATATATCGCATGTGTCTGCAAATTCAAAGCGACCGCAATTTTGTTTATTTGAAATCAACATTGCATAAGCAGTAGAAAAAAATTGCATTTAACATCCATAAATACAGCTTTTCTAAATTACCCTTCAACCCTGATGATAAAATGTTTTCGAATACCTAACATAAGACTTTTTTAAGGAAACCTGATGTGAAAGGCTAAATCGTAAGGATGCAAAATAAAACAACTTTTCACTGTCCTGTAATTCAATAAAAAAAACATTTTACAAAACTCCGGACAAATTTCGATAGATTTTCAACCAGTAGCTCTTGAATATTTTTATCTTTCCAAGCACGTTCAGTCACTCAGTGTTTTCCGTACTTAACATCATTGTTCACAATAAAATAAAAATGACCCTATATGTTTGCTTCTCCTTTACTATCAGAACCAGAATGCATTTCAAATGCATTTTTTTCAGGGTTTTTATAATGTTTCTCGATCAGTTAAGAAATTGAAACTATAGGGAAATCATGTTGCCTTGACTCTGAAAATATTTTTCAATTCGTGGGACAGACCTAAATATCTAAGCGTTCTAGAAAATAATCCCCTGTCTAGACTAAGGCTGTACTGAAATTATCTTGTTAACAAAAGTTTAATTTAATCCGCTCATAAAGTCCATGAACTAATTGCATTTAACGCTCAAGTGGACATTGCGATGCAGCTGCTAGCAATAACATCAGCTCAACATATGCGAATTTCAAACAATTATTAAAAGTGTTAATGAATTGTTTTTAACCTACTTTAAAAAAAAAGGAAAGTCCCTCTCTTTGCATATATGTATGTATGTATGTTCCCGTATTTGTTAAAATCTACTAGACCAATTTTTATGATTTTTTCACTGATGTATTTTACATAATTTTGGAAAGATTTTAGTATATAATACACTCTTATAAACAAAATTATTATGTATGTTACGCGACATTTTCACCATTTGGCAATCGATTTTAATTATTCTTTTTTTATTTAAAAAAGCATACCTCTAGTTAAGATCTGATAATTTAATATGACGGAGCTAAAATGCTGTCACTCATTTTATTGAAAACTAGCAAAGATATGGGGGCTTTTAAGTCTACTAATCTTGGGAAGGTATAAATTAAATTTGGGGCATTATTTCGAAGATATTATTTTCTAAATTACGATACGACTTTTAAAATTGAATATTAAGATTTTACCAGATGTTTGAAATCCGTCTGAAAACCTGATTGATATTAAACCTCTATTAAATAATGAGGGTAAACTAAATGTTTTGTATTTGTTTGTATCTTTCTCAATAGCTATTCCTATTTTATTCTACATTAAACATTTCGTAAAGCTGGCTTATTTAATAAAACAAATTCATTATACTACCAGAAAATGCTAATGACGTATAAATATACTAAAAACAATCCCCAAGTTAAGGCTTTTCTTTTAATACTCGCATATCAAAGTAATGTTTAAAGAAAAAAGTCTATACGTTTAAAGGTTATGCACCTATGAGAAGATTCCCGTATGCACCGACTTGCAGTTTCCTCAAGTTTCTCCTGAAATATGGCGTAATCCTTGGGGATAAAATTTGCCATAAAGCTTTAAAGCGCTTAACGTCTTTATGGACGTCTAGGATTACAATTTTCTTGTAAGACGAAGTGTGAAACACTTCACCTGGAGAAAGGACTTTGAATTTATTCTTGCAAAAATATTAAATTGCGAGCTTAGAGCAGAAAGAAGTTTACCTTTACCTTTATACATAATATGAATATCTAAACCGAATGTAATTTAAAAAATTTCAGCTTTGATTGATAGAGTAAAATAAACACATCTTACAAAGTTACTTCTTTACCAGTTATTGATTAATAGTTGAAAACAAAAGCAAAACAAGATAGTGTAATAAATGAGAAATTTGTAAAAATTTAAAAAAATCATTCATGATATTTCTTCGCTATTTCATCAAATCATCCGGAAGTGTTAAGATCCTCTCATAAGGAGTACAAAAAATACTTAAACAAGCGACCAGAATGAGGGCGGATGTTATTTTACATACAAAAAATCAGCGCACGTCACTGAAGATCCCAGACGAATGAAGTGGGTATGAAACCTGATTCTTGCCAAGCAGGTGCTTCCTCACAACACGAGACATATGAGCCTTAAATATTTGTGCACTCCTACAGCCCAATTATTCTTTTCTTTTATTAAACGACTCAGAAATATAAGATAAATGTTAGTACTCAAAAATATAAAGTGCATAAATATTTTTTTTACCTTATCGACGATGACAAGCACGCATTTGTCTCATATAATTGTAAATCGAATTAATGTAAAATTTTCTTTATTTTCAGCACTTATTTAGTCATTTACATATATCAGGTAAAAACATTTTCAATTAAAGGTTTTTCCACAATTTTCTCCAAAACATTGTAGGAACATGAAGATAATTCCGGTGGAATACTATCATTTATCAAAATTTGAAAATTAAAAATATCTCAGGAAATATAAGCGGTAAACGAATTTTCTTATTTGTATATTCGTCACTTTTAACCTTAAATGAACGTTTCTACAAAGTTCAACAGGCCTCAAATTCAATTTAAGTCCATTAAAATTATTGTGTTTTTTTATAAGTTCGCGTGTTTGTGTTAAAATTAATTGATGACAGCAAAACATTTAAACATAATTTTATTTCACACAATTTTATTTAAATTTTTATTTATTTTCACAAAACTAACATCAGAATAATGAGTATCTTTTAATGCGACATACTTACATATGAACATATCGAAAATCTTTTAAAATTCTTTAGTTATTTAATTAAATAATCATTTTTTTTTTAGTTACATTTTTAACATTTGAATATTACTTGCAAATATTTAATTTTTCTAGATGCAATTTCCAAAAAAAAGACAATAGTGCAACCCAATAACATAGTTAAAAATATAAAGAAAATACCAGAAAAATGTTCTATTTGCCCAGATTCTGAAATCTCAAGTTGATCTTTTAGATTATCTACTAGATTTTGTTTTTTAAAAACTTTTGTTATACCAAAATCAACATATCTCGTTATTTCATAATCAAAAATGACAGAATAAACAAAATTTTTCCGGAAAAATATGCACAAGTAAATTGTCATCAATGTACTTGGTAATATTTTTATATTAGTCTGATATCTAAATTTAGTTTGAATATATTGAAAACGTTCGTATGCCATGAATGTAGCAAATTTAGAACCTATCCTTTTTTGTTGTTCAACATGTTCTTTATAATCTAGCAGCATAGGTTTCATCTTGGCGTTAATTGGTGGATATTGCACGAAAACTGGATAAAATTGGGTATCGGAATAAAATGTAAAATTGTTATCTAACAATTTCTCAATCGTATTATAATGAGTTTTGTGATTTAAACCAGCTACATGAACAAAGTATGCATTTTGATACAATGTTCTTATAAAAAAAGTAATCATTACACAAATTATCATATAACTTCGAGAGAATTTTCCGCTAGGTTTTACCGAAGGCATACCTTGCAAAAGAATTTGAATTAACTGAAAAAGTATGTTGCGATGTATTAAACCATAGTCATTTTTCAGAGTGAATTTGATGATATAATTGAGACTCATAAGAAATATCAAACACGCTGCTAAAATTATCCACAACATTGGTGAAAAAGGTATCAGTAGAGATTCTATAACAGATATAACATTTTCTGGTGGAATTAAAACAATAATCGATATAGCTTTGTACGAAACCGAGCCATCAACTTTATCATTTTCCAAAGAATTTCGAAATAGGCCTCCAATGATTAGATCTACTGTCCCATTAACTAACTGTAAAAGAATATATGTATAGTACTTATTTATTTATCTGATATATAACTTACCAAACCAAAACTTGTGTTACCATATAAAGGCTCCCCCGCATTAAGAGTTTCTTGGATAGTTTTAGTTGGGAAAAAATCAATACTAAAATTAAGTCTAGATGAAAGCAACTTCAAAAGTTCACCTTCAAATCCTTTAATTTGAAGTTCTCCTTTATCAGATTTCTCAATATATATGTAAGGTGACATATTCGTACTAGCAATTTTAATTGGGCATTGATAAAAATTACCTAATTTTGATGGAAAAATTTCTAACCATTTGAACGAGTCATCGCCAGTGTATGTTTTATATAAATTAGGTTTTATATTATTGCAACTTCCAGGAGTAAATGGAAAATATGTGTACATTTTTATAATCTTCTCGGAAGGTAACCATAAACTCACATATAACATATTTTTTAGCCGTAAAAATTTAAAAATTAAATTAACTTCCTTTTCGAATTTTTTGTAATTACTTAAGTAGATTATGATGTGTGAAGAATGTCGGTAGATATCGTTTAAATTACATTTTCTGCAATAATAAAATAATACGATATTTATTTCATTATAAATTTAATATAATATTTAATTTCATACATTAATGCAGCAAGATTTTCGATAAGAAATATGAATAGCACTCTGGTTTGAAGACGTCTATCCACGTTTTCTCCATCTCTTATTGTATATGTGATATCAGAATTAATATTTGGTAAAAATTCATTTAGTAATTGCTTTTGAAGAATTCTTCCTTGAGTACTAATCGATGATTTTATGAAATTTAAATTTTGAGCATTTTTATCATGGTAATGTGTTACTGCTGAAGAAATAGCTCGTGATAAAATAGATGTATTCGGCCAATTATTTTCAATAGCAGTTAAAGAATATTGAACAAACAAGAAAAGTATGTATGCAACTCTTGAAAATAACATTTTTTTGCTTTATCGTACTAAAAACCGCACTTAGCGTTGCAACACTAAAGCTAGAACTAAGAAAAATATTCAATTTATTTAAATATGTTTGATAGTTTTATTTGTAATAATAAAAAAATTGCTAATGCATTTTCATAATAATTTAAGTCTATAATTTTACTGGACATACATTAGCTAAAAATTGATGATACCTGCAAAAAGCTTTTCACTTATCAATTATTATAGATGAATTAAATTGATATTGCCGACTTATTATAGTAATTTTAGTAATAGATATACTGTGAAATTTTAACTATTTTAAAGACTTCAATGAATTTTTACTTAATGCACATTGGTAAAATTTGAACCACTGATGGACAACAATAGAAAAGGAGTATATGTATAAAATTAGATTTAATATAATATTTGGAATATGTAAAATATATAAAAATCAACAAATAATCATATGAAATGCGTAAAAGGTATTGTTTACTTTTAATTTAAATTTAGTAATATTTTACTTTAAAAATTAATAAATTCGATTGTGATGTAACTTCACTACTTTTATAGTAGACAATTGCATGTTTAGTACAATAATGGTAAAATTACTCCAAAATTGTTTAAATTGTAGCCGACAATAGTTTCTTCAAATACCGTAGAAGAGAAGAAAATGAATTGGAAGTGCTCTCTACGGTATTGTAATTTTCCCTTTGAATAGATTTCCGTATTGAATCGACTATCTTTAATTAATATCAATAGTATGTAGATTTAAAAACATTTTTAGGATCTTATTGTATTCATTTTTGAATGTAAATATTAATTTGAATGATTACTGAAGTTTTGATTATTCAAAATCCCATTAGACCCTAAAAGTTTGTCTACTACACAAAAAACAAAAAAAAATAACCTTATTCTCCTCTATTCAAAACCAAAAAACGAAAATGCTATGAGATTAATTAATCTGGCAAAATGCTGAAAAATATACAAAATAAGAGGAGCTCTTTTAGGGCAAATAATGAAACCCTAAATGTCGGCTCAAGTAATAAAAAGTTTACAAGCTTGCCAGCTTGGATAAAACTTTTCTTGGTAAACGTCCAACGGACTATTGGAAACTGGCCAAGTGTAAATATTTTGGAAGGCACTTGCGAAAGCATTCAATGCATCCAGGAACATTCACCGGATGATTGCTGCTATTCAGCACAAATTATTACATAAAGCTTCGGGAATATTTATGCATGGAGCGTAGCTTAAAAACAACGATCCAGACCATATTCCTGATATGTTAACGTCAAAATTGTTTCAAGACTTCAACAATAAGTCCATGCATGGACTCATATGATAGTAAGTTTCATACCAAACTTATATGGCAACCAGCCAAATTAATATGGGCTTGCCTATATAAAAGAAAAGAAAAACACAAAATTCTCAATTAGTTGGTGAAAATTAGAAAGCACAGGTTTCCACTTAAAACCTTACTGCAATTAATTTTTAAACAAAATCTCCGCTCGTTGGAGATTATCTTGGTTCGCCGATATTCCCTTTACAGACACTTCGACTAATCTTATTGTCACAAAGCCTGACGCTGTAAGTAGTTTGAAACTTCAGTATATACTTTAAAATTGCTTCCCAAACAATTCTACAGCTTTGTATTGTGTCTAAATAAAAAGACAAGAAGGCGCCGGGTGTCGCCCTCCCCGCAGAACAGAATCTCGGTAATCTTCTTCGGAGAAAACACAAATTCTCAGTCAGATAAACACTCGCGTAGTCCCGAGTAATTGTACATTGATAAGTACACGATGCTGCTCCATTGTTGTGTCTTGCAAGGAGTTCGTAAAAGGAATGTGTACAGAACTAAACTTATCATTTGTGTTATCGCATAAATCCTTCACAAGGGAGCACTTTCATCTGCCGCATTAAGGCTGGCTGCTCTTCTATTTTCTGATTAAACTTATTTACACCAGTTGTTTGCCTGTCTTAAGTGTCGCAATTTCTTTCTGATAAACAGTTCGGTAGACTATTAAAACATTTTATTAAAGAAGCTTTATTTTGCGCCTATAAGGTATACGATGTGACTATCTAAGAATCGTATAGACTTTTTCACTTTGCCTTATGTTGAGGATACTGAGGATAGAAATAAACTTTAGCATAATAACGAATAATATTTAAATAAATTCAAAAATACACCCTACTTGATGTATCAAAATAATGTTTAACAAATATTCAGTCTCAATTTTTATATAGAAAAATTGAGTTCGATCTCAATTTGAAATTCTGTTCTCTATATAAAAGTTGAGTGTTACCTCTTGTTCAATTTTTATGCATACGATCCATTATTTCAATATTGGTGCTTTTATCTTAAGATATTTGGTTATAATGCAAACCTTTTAGCTGCAGTTTTTTCATCCGGTTCACGCTCTGGATCAGTATCAAATGAAAAAGAAAACGATCAAGATCAATTACTTTATGTTTAAGAATTTACTAGTTGAACTTTTATTATTTCATAATTTTAAGCAATTTCCGAAAGTCTAAGCTTCTTAAAAAGTTTATTTTATCACTTAGCTCTTCTCTATAAATAAATTTTCAGTTATATTTTCATTTAACCCAAATTAGACTTAAACCAATAACCATCAAACCTTTCATTGCTACCAAGGAATTAAATATGAGAATAGTGGCATCTGTTAAAATATGTTAAAGCGATACATCCGGATCTTTGATCTGGAACTAGATAGATGTGTAGATCAAGGTTTTATTGTTGTTATTTAAAAATTCCAATATTAGAGAATATTAGAGAAAACTAAGTTTGCAGAGTATTATGGTAAATATAAAAACAACATTTATATTTAATATTATAGAACAGACTACATCATAGGTTTCACCATTACAAGAAAATGAATGAATGATAAGCTAAGACTACAAATAAGTTATGAACATCCTCCTCCTCTTATTTTGTATATTTTATTTTTACGATATACGGATATCACTAGAATTTTAGCTAAGTTAAAGGAAATTTCAGTAAATACTCGGCTTCTAACCCACAGAAAAATCTCTTGGTTATCCAGTGAAATTAAAAACTACTAAAATATCAGAGTTTTTTTTACAATATGCGAGAAAATTAGTTTTAATGAAATAACTTTCCGGTAGAAAAGCAAAATAGTTCAAATTTTAGAAAAGCCTAGATTATTTAAATCTCACTATAAAAATATTTTTCGCGGTTAACTAAATACGATAAATGGGTACTACATTTTATGTTATTTAAGTTTTTTTTTCAGTAAGATGTTAATTATTGTCATATTACAAATCCATGAAAAGTTAATAGTATACCTCCTCATATGGAGTGAGAAATTCTCTTTAGTGGTTCAAGTTAAAAAGGTTATCTTATTAATAGACTAAATATAATCGTTGTTATTTATCAGTTTTGTAAAGAAGCATTTTCCATTATTGAAGCTATTTATCTAATTTTATTCGATTTAATCCTTTCATTTTATTATGAAGAAACGTAACCCAAACAAACATTCGCCTTCGGGTTACAGAATCAAGTAAGACGACAACAAAACTCTGCCCTTATAAAACATCCCTCGGTTAGGGTTGCTGAATCGGATTCGACCACAAGCACTATCTGTGGTGAATTGGCAACCGGAATCATTCCCCTACAGTGAAATTTTTAGTGCCAACAGTGTTGTTAGCAAATAGGAAACTCAACATTAAAAGATTTGTGAAAAGAATTTATTATAGCAAGAAACAGATCTCAGCCTTACTCCAAAATACGACTTACTCTCGTATATAGAATATTGGAAGATGACACGAAAAATACATTTCGTAAGTTGGTAAATCTTCTTCTATAGTAAAATTAATTTAAGTATAAGTTTTATACTTAATTTAAAAACTTAACTACTACTGTATTTTGTTAAAAACAAATATTAGATTTTGGGTATAAGTTGGATTAGTAAGGCCAAATGGATATGTAAGTCATTCCTTTTCACGAAACTTAATTTTTTCTTTTAATTTTATTATTGTATATCAATTTGTTTGTTATTTCAAAGCTCTAGTCCAGTATTATTAACTTTCGATTTCTTAAAGAACTCAGGTGAATGTATTAAGAGGTTTAACAAATTGAAAGCGTTTTTGAGGCGTGAGTCTTTCTATGATGAAATAGCGAACTATAATGAATAAAAATAACTACCTAACATTTGGTAGATGCTTTGACTGTTTATCCTTATCGGAAGTTCTAAGATTCTGAAAAAAAAACAAACCTCCTTTATAAATTGATATGAAATTGCATCGAACGATTATGTTACCCTTGGAGGAATGTAGTTAAATTTATAACGAACGGATAACTCTTGTGCCTTCCCCAAATAAGCAGAAATAATTTTTGAGGATTAAGCTCTCTTAAAATAAGCAAATTTTTGAAAAATTAATTTGCGGAGTGGTTCGATCGAGGCAACTACCTGATCTCATCAGTGCAGCTATGGCATAGACACCCTAAAAGACCGACACAACTAATTCTACTTATGATTTACTTTAAAATTGTAATTACGATTTATATGGAAGCAAATTTATATTTATATCTGTAACATTCCATATACCATATGCGGAGTTCGGCAAAATACCTTTGAAAGATCATCTTACACTTGGAGGAAGGTTTAACTAGCCATAGCCGCACTGATAAAATAGAGACAATTATGATAAAGTTAAAGATTGTAGAAATGTGGAATTAGTAAATTGATTGAATAGATCTTAGTAAATCATTTCTTTCTGTGAACTGAAATTTAATTCTAGAAGTAAGTAAAAGACTACTCCTATACGACATCGTTTGTTTTTTAGATTTTTTACTGTATGCGATTAATTTTAAAATTGTCTTTTAGTAGCAATGCTCGCATCTACTTTCCAGTTTTCCACTGCGATTTTTCAAAGTGTGCTTCTAAAAAATCGTAGTGCGTGTTTGAGCTTTCATCAGTGGTAAGAGATTCAGAAGAGATGAGATTAAAATTATGAATCATCTTTTATTTTCCTCTTACAAAACGGTCCCGAGCTGCTCGATCGATTCAATTCAATTTAAGCTTTTAATCGTTCGTCGTGTGAAGGATTTGTTATCAGAAAACTTACAGAGCCAAATCCAACAAAATCGCATGAAAGATTTAATAATTTTTTACTAAACTTTAAGAAAGTAAGTTGCCTTTGGTTCGCATGATCTACGCAATGGAAATAATGCGAACGTTTGTACAAAATTTATACATATCAGAAATGTTGCAACAGCGATAGCCCGCAAATCAACTTCAAATTATTTCCTCTCTTTCAAATTTGAACAATATGACGATGAGTGGGTCTTGGGATTCTCAGTGCCGGCCTGGCTGTCTGCATCTTCGCAATTTCATCGCAAATTTTTATCGAATACGTTTGGGGTTGGGATAGCGCGTAATTTGTTGAATTTAAAGAATTTATAGTGGAGATATATTTTTTTAGTTTAAATTAAATAAATGGAGTGGACGAATGCAAAAACTTTAGTCTTAATTGAACAGTATAAATCTAAGCCGGCTTTATGGAATTGTAGTGATGAAAATTATAAAAACAAGACACTGCGAAGTGAGTGTTGGCTGGAAATTGGAAAAGAGCTCAATACGAGCGTTTTTGAAATTAAAAAGAAAATGAATTCACTTTTAACATCATTTAGAAGGGAAAGACAGAGGGAGACTGAAAAATTAGCAACTGGAGAAAAATACGTCTCCAATTTTGTGGCATTTACGCATTTGAATTTCCTTAAGAGTAAAGGCCAAGGTGTAACTCTTAAAATCAATGAGGTAATTGTACTATTTTAACTCAATTATGTATATATGTAGGTATGTATGTATTTTTATACTTTACTTATGCGACAAGCTAAACAAAATCAGCTGATAAAAATTAATCTCTGAGTTTACTAAGTTGGCGGCTTTTTAAAATATCAAAGCTGAAAATTCAAAGATTGCCGGTGTTTGTTATAATCAAGTTATCAGCTAGTGTAACACTTTAATTTTTCATACATTATGAAAACAATTACACGTCTTTAATATCTCTCTTAAAATTAAAAAAAAAAATAAATAAATATTAATTTCCGCAAAAGTTAACAAAATACCGTAGATGAGAGTCTTCAGCGTTACACGCCTTACACTGTCCTTATCGGGCATACCCGATCTGGTCCTGGACCTAGTTACTATTTAAGAAACCTGTCTTTTAATACGACGATTATTAGGAGAGAAATTCACCATCCATACGAACTTGTTAAAACTCTTAAGATGATTAATAAAAAAAAAATTATAATAAATTGTAAAATGTTTAAGGTTTGTATATTTTGTATCAGTTTTACGATATACAAGGTATTTTACTAAGGTCTTAACAGGGGTATGCCAATCGATTCTATATGGTCTTCTAATCAACGTTTATTCAGAGACCCCCTCCTCCCTTTTAAAATCGGTCATGTACCTCTAAAAACGCAATTTAAAATTTGTGGAAGGTCAACTTCAGAAAATGTTTTATAAGTTCTTTCAAAGACATCGTAGGATACTGGTTAAATATCTATAGTACCTGAATAAAGAATTACAAAAAAAAAAACGTTGATTTTAATATTTTTTTATATATGTGTACTTATAGGATACCCCTGGAATAGTTGAAGATAACAATGACGTAGACAACTCATCCTGTTTAAATGATGAGGCTGAAATTTTGAAAAAGGAAATAGAACATAAAAAATATAATAATAAAAGAAATAGACGTATTAAAAGAAAATACTCAGAAGGCCAATTGATTTCAAAATTTTATAATATACTACAAGAACCGACATGTTCACAATATGAGACAGACGGTGACTCCTTATTTGGACAGTACATTACAACAAAATTAAGCAAATACAGTCAACATACAAAGAATAAAGTGCAACATTTAATTTCGAATATTTTGTATGATGCGGATATGGGAAAATATGAACCAGCTACAACAGATACTCCGCCAGTTTCAGTATCATTTCCATTAGCTTCAGGCACATTTAGTTTTAAAGATCTTCAGCGAAGATAGTGCACTTAACTAAAATGTAATGTATTTGTCTAAGGACAATTTTCTTAATAAATCTTATGATTAATGTATTTATTGCGTTTCTTTTAATTTATCACATTAAAAATTTGTAGTTTATTTTATCTAAAGTCTACCATATTTTGAAAGCATTTAACTACCTTATTTTATGCATCGCAAACACTTACCTTGTATAAAAAGTGGTCTATAGTATGTACCTATGTAAAGTAGAGGATTGTCTTGCTCCGGCTTGCAGACAGCGTCAACAAAAATTCAACTTTTTAAAATCTGAGAATACAATAACTCGATAATGTTTATGATGTACTAAAGATGCTTTAAGGATTTGCTTCTTACATGGAATATCTCCAATAAAAATGAAAAATTCTCGTTAGAATCGATATTTGGAACTTTCTTATAGTTCCCCTTATGTGTAATTATGTCCTTATTTAATAGAAGATAAGCAGATACTTGTACTAATTTCTTAACTGATTAAATTCTATCTAACGATGATTTTAAATTTGTTGCAATATATAGAAAATGCTCCGCAATTACTAAAAGACTCCTAGATGAAGCTGAATTTTGAATTCTTTGCTCCACGATTTTAAAAATGATTTTCATAAAATGCAATAAAAAGTATAACAATAATGCTTGACTCTATATCCTTAGTTTTAATTATTTTACAGTTTACATAAATATTAATTAATACTTTTATATAAATTTGCATTTTATTAAAAATTATACCACATGTTCTAACTGAGTTTTATTGAACCATTTTTAGACTCTACAAATTTTAGCATGAAATCCATTCGAAGTCCAGATACAATTTGTATGAAAATTTCTATAAACTAAACCATCTACTGAAGATTATACCCTGGTTTACTGGTTTTTCTTCAATTTTAAGATTGATGATTAGCCAGAGGCTGGAGTTATATTCGTCTGATACAATCACCTGGTAATTGAGCTTATTTTAAAATTGCTTTTGCGTGAAAACAAGCTTAGCAGGTGTTTTATAATTCAACGGATGTTACACGATAGTTAAACTTTGTCGAATACTCAGCTCATTTTGCGATAAACGCTTAATTCCTTCCTCAAACGCAAGTTGTTATTTCACTTTCACTTTATCTCCTTGCAAAAACATGTTTCTTTCATCTTGTGAGCGATGAGTGAAAGAGTTGTTTAGGTATCTGCAATCGAAATAAATGAAAGATTCAATTAAAATGAAAACACAGATATTTACGGTGTTATTAATTAAGATAAGCTACCTGATAAATCATGAAATACAAATTTCGTGGGACAAGGGATAGGAAGATTATATGGCGCGGCAGAATTAATTTACATGTCAGTCAGTTCATATAGACGAACATGGGTTATGTATGTACAACGCAAATGTCCAAATTAACTGGCCCGTGGGGCGCTTTATAAAAATTGAAATAAATTGCTACTTCCGTTGCTTAGAGCTACCACCGCTGAGTAAGGTATATGCTTTCATTTTTCTTTCTCTTAAATTTAATTTTGTAGTTTTTTTTTTCTGATGGTTCATTAAAACAAAATTATCACAAAATTTACTACTCGCATTATAGAATTCGCACTTTCTTTCTATGACATAGCGAAATTTTAAACTCAACCCACGGTGAAAATTAATCACCTCTGTATTTATCATCTCTGCGGGCTTTCTTTCTAACGACAATCACCTCGAAACGTATTTGAAACTGGAAACATCAATTCTGGTAAGAAAACTCTCACCTTATAAACTAAAAGTTTCAAAGGAACTAATTTTTATATTTCGAGTATACAGAGTATGATTGAATATTCCAAAATATCCATAATAACAAATGTTGTTAGAATTGATTTGAAAAACCCATACTCTTCATATTCTCTTTCATCATCTAACTTTGAAGGTTATTAGGAGGTAACCTAAGTATAATCTTTTTAAATACCAATGAGAATTTGATTGGGATTTAGGATAAGAATTGAAATACTATTGGTATGATATTTCTATAATAAAATATTATAGATATTATTTTATGGTTCATGTACCGTATACTGCGTAAATCTGTAAACTTTGCTTCGTTATAATTCACACATGGTATTTAAAAATCAGTAATTTTTATAACGACCAGCTTGCAACCCCTTTTTGTGGGTATCTACGACAGAAAAGCCTATACAGATGAAGCTGGTAAACACTAAAAAGTTATTAATTAGATTTTTGTTATAAGAAGTGTAGTCTGATTATCAAATATAAATGTGGTGTATTCAGCTCCTTACAAAAACACTAAAATTTCCAATCATCTATTTTTACCTGCCAGGAATCATAATGATGTACATACGTAAGTTATTTTAGTTTTATTTTAAATATCTATAAAATTTTATATAGTTAAGAAAACAAACTGCGAAACATTTATTGTTTTAAGGAACACTTGCAATTTTTCCTCAAGAATACTCAGTGGCCTGAGATTCGGTTTTTACGTGACCTGAAGGAAGTCGGTGTCTGGTGTCTACTCGTCTGGAATTTTCATGACACAATTAGCACTTCTCTGGGGACCGAGCAAAGTTCTGATAGAGTCCGCTAATAAAAGTCCTTAAAGAGTATTTATTTTCATGACACTTTGGAGGCATTTGCTAATCTTTAATGGAGCCCATAAATAATGGCCTTGTTAATGCACTAAGAATTTTTATTACGCTATTGAAACAAAGTGAATAATGCTAGTAAATCTTTTTTTGTCATCCTTTATAATACAAAACAGTTTAAATTTCAGCTTTAATAAAACTTAGTATTTGTTTAACTAACATTTTTATCATATTTCCCTTTTGCACTATCATAAATTATTCCTACATGGCCGTTCATTTTTTATCGTTTCATTGAATTATCATCTCTGAATGCCTCGACATTTTACATAAATAAAGTATAATTTTACTTAAATTTAATTGAATTATATAATTGTACCTCATTCGTTAAATGGTTGCTATAAAACTATGTCAAGACCTTCAAATAAATTGAATTGAGTAGTGATAATTATAACAATCTTTTTTATTTAATTTAAATTTGATTTATTTAATTGGCGGTAGCTAATGCCACGCTAGAGTAAAAACCACAAGGACAATAACACAAGTTCAAATCTGTAGAAAATTTTTCTTCTTTTCGGTTTTTTTAGACATGATGTATATTAAGCTTTATGTAAATTATTTTAGTGTAGTCACTTTTTACTCATTTTCATCCGAGTAAGTATAACATGTCTATGTTTGTTTGTATTAATACACGTCTTTGGTGTATGAACCCATTATAGGTCTAAAGACCCTACATTTTCCATTCTTTCATTCTCCCCATATTATTGCCTAAGTCCATTCACATAGACTTACAAGTTGGTTTGGAAAATCGCTGCTAAACTGGCGCTTGCAAATCTACAAATGAATTATATTGAGTGAAAATGTAACGAACTACATATCTACCTACCTACCTATCTACGAGTATAGTGGGTAGTGTAATTCGTCGTAATATGCGTTGTTTTAATACACTTTTTAGTAAGCTGTGTAAATTTTAAGATATAAATAAATCGTTTTAGAATATAATGCAGATTACACGTTTTTACCATAAATACCATATAAAATGTATGTAAATTCATTGCGAACCGTATACGAGTAAGTGAGTTATTTTAACTTACAATCCATGCATCATTAAAATTTATACAAATTTCGTGAGTTGAAATAACACCCTTGGATTTACAGTGTGAATGATTAAAGAAACTTAATTCTGGAAATTTACAATAAATAATATACAAATTACAAACTGATTAGCTAAACTAATTTTTCTTTTTCTTCAAATATTTAGACTAGTAATTCAACAAGAAGTTTTCACTCTCACGTATGAGCTTTCGTTTACTTTCGGGGTATAATTGGTATCTTATCTTTGCAACAACGCATTCTGTCTCCCCTTTAGGTACGTGCCTTGAAGTTTCAAAGATACCGAAGAAAGATATCTGGCACATTCCACTTACCTCACGACAGAGGATACCTTTTCAAAGAACTAACAAAAGTCTTCCAATTATCCAAAGGACTTTGACATTTAACCTTTCTTTTCCCTTGAGTATATGAGAAGGTTTTAAGTAAGACCTTTGTAAGTTTGGAAAAATCAAAATAAAACAAGAAACGCTTGACAATGTCTTATACCAATTGTTTTTTTATATATACCTAAATGTGGGGACTTTTGAAGAGACCAGAGGCAGGCAGTAATCGAATTTATGATATTTAAATTTGCGCTATGATGCTCTAAACGCTGAGTGACTGTATAGTTAGTTGCCGATAAGCGACGGATCCTATCTATCTACATACATAAGATAGCTAACTAAAATATCAAATAACAATAATATTTTAAGTTCTCTTTTATAAGCTAATATTTCACAGCTACGAGTCGAAAGGAATTTAATATGCCAAGAAGTTTTACTCCAAAACCCGAATAAACCTGAATTCACGCAAAACTAACAGAACGAAATGACCAAACTCAGGAAATGTCAGCAACACTTCAAATACGTGAAGTAATAAAGTCTGAAAATTATTTCTCCATTACGTCCGAAACGTGCAACCCTAGTGAGTTTATGTCACTCAGAGCTTCTTAAGTCGTAACAAAGCTAAAACATTACCATCCCGGAAGTACAAGAAAAGGGATAAAAGGGAAGTCACACAAGAAATCCTCAGCATAAATCCATAAGATCTGACTGAAGAGACTTACACTGTTCTTTCTCGCATTGATGCAGAATACATTGGCATACACTATGGTGTATTTTCGCATGATTGCTTTTCAATTTTTCACAAAGAAAATAGAAAATTCCACTTGATCCTACTATAAGGAATTCAAGAAAAGAAAAATGAATTTAAAGATATGTTGTTAATCCATTTAAATTCTTTAAGCCTAAACAAGTATTTGACATTGACCTTATTCTATTATAAAAGAAGGAGAACATGAATTTGAATACTTCGATGTATTCGTTTGTATGAAAAACATGTTTGTCTTTTTATATTTTTTGTAAGGAAAATACTAAACTAAAAAACTATTTTTAAATTCTATTTAATATAAAATAACTACATCTTTTTACTTATGTTTAAACACTGTCTACAAGTTTTCTTAAAAGTTCTGTTATGAAATTTATACTGACATAGAAAGAAGCCTCTATAGAGACTACATGTTTTAAAAATTTATTACACTATATGATGAAAACATCACATTTTGTGAGACAGTTAACGAAGCCAACACAATGGTTGTATTCTATCAACTTCAGCATACAATCCTTAAAATATTATGGTATATGTAAAAACCGTACCGCAACATAATGTACAAATTTTAATTAAACTTCTCCTCTAATTCAAATCCAAAAATAAAGCCATATGGTGTAAAATTCTAACTTTCTATATAAAATTTGTAATTAATTGTTCATGTGACCTGTTCAAGTCATTAATCACTACTTCTACTTCAAATTTTCTAAATTACTTCCGGTAGATAGATTGAAATTTTATAAGTAAAAACCGATTAAGATAAATTGAGTTTGAAATGGTAAAATAGTATGCTTTATTTTAAATCAAGTGTCGTTCTGAAAATAAACTAAAGTTGAAAACTTCAATTAATCTACAAGTACATCTGTGATCTACGGCCACTTTAATTTCTTCTTTAAATTAATCTGAACTCCACCAGTAATTTTTAATGAGTTGTATATATTTGCGAAAAATAAAGGTATCCGAATTATCTGGATCTCAACAGAAGTATTCTTGAAATGAAATATCAGTCATTGTTTATTAAAATATTGTAGAATAACGATTATTAAAAAGGTGGACAGACCTATACTACTTTCAAAAATAAGACCTTATATATCACTGAATTCTCTTTTGGAAAATTAATATTAGTAGGTATCCAGTTTTACTTGGAAAGAAAAACATAAGAAACCTTCCAGTAAAATAGGAAATCGTCTATTAATTTAAAAACTTACATATTGCTGTGAGAACGATATAAAGCAGGAGAAGACATAGTGCTTTAAAAAGTGATGGGTTTAAATTCCATAAAATTGTACTTCCAACATTTCTATATGCTTCGTTTTTATTGTTTCAAAACTCTCGCACAATGTTCTGCTAACAGATCCAACAAAATTATAGAAGAAGAACTCTTATAAAGATTAAATTACAAAATTAATAAAAGCCAGTATAGCTCATCTATCCCCTTCCGGAATTTTGCAAACAAAGTGACATCAAGGTGAGGTCAATCGAAACGACCTATACCAATATATCTAGATTGAACCGACTTCTTGCTAAACAAATGATTGCAATAACCTTGTTATCGATATTTTTATGTGAAACCTGGGCGTTGCCTAATATTTTCCTCTTTACATCAGGTAACTGATAAAACATCAAACAAATCCTCATATATTCTATGAGGTCTACGAGGGTGCGGCTATCGCGTGCTCGTTTGCCTTTTGCTGCTGTTTTATATCCAATTGATAAATGCGGTGTACGTTTGAGGGTTTCGTGCAGAAAACGCTGATGTCTGAAATTCTGCCGCACTGAACAATGTTTTATATGATACATCCATTTATACATAGTCCGGGAAAAAAATTTTTAAGACGGAAATACATTTTTCTTCTTTTTATAGCACTGACTTCTTTCACTATATTTGGGAATACATGACTAGCCCACGGGTATTTTGTGGTACAGTAAAGTGTTTGTATTTTTTTATATGTTTATAACATTGTTGGAGGCTTTTTCTCATTTTTATAAACCCTCAGAACCTTAAAAATTTCAGATATTCTTTTTTTGCGGAATGATGAATGAAAGGAATTGTGACCATAAATAATAGGTATGCATTAGATTTTCAGATTGTTCTAGTGATCAAAGCTTTTATGAAGTATTCTTTTATGCTATACAATTTAACATGGGAGAAAACGTGAAATTGTAGCTCTAAAATTAAATAAATGAAAATTAATTGAAAAAAGGTAATATTACTTCAAACTTATTAATTCCACAAGGTGGTAAGTTACAGAATATTTTCAATGATAGTGCATTATGCAGAGTAAAAGTTATGATGTGTAAACATCGATTACTCATATGATTACATTGGATTCAATTTTAGTTGGTATAATCTGGAATTAGAATAACGACTTACTGTAATTGAAATTAGAAATTGTAATCGCCCTTTTTGGTAAATTACATTGCATCCTATAATTGCAATTACATAAAAATTTTAAATAATTTCTAGATTTTCAATATCAGTATAGTAATGTTATATTATCGTAAACAACTCGAGGAAATTATAATAAGTAGTTGTATTACTAAAAACCACAAAATGTACTCTTTTCGATATTGCAGTTTTAATTATTGTAAATATTTCATCCGATTCTATCTGTTAGCCTAAGCCTGGATTAAATGATTAATTAATTGAACGACTTTGAAATTATGAGCTAACAGACAGCAGTGTAGTAAGATAAGATGTGTGATACCTTTGAGAAATATCAAATTCTACTAAACTTTTAAACTTTTCGGATAACATGATGATAGTCCTTTTCTATATCAGTTCATAATACTTATTGCGTTCTACCATCAGTTTATCCGTAAACGTTATCTAAAGAACAGGACTTAACATAAAAATTGAGAAAATCCAGCTACTTCCAAGCAGAAGTCGATGTCTTGTTGCAAAACCTTCCTGATCGGATTGCTAGGACTCAATGGAAAATGCATTCAACCATCAATAGCCAAAGGCTTAACGAGCAGCTTTAAAGTTTCATGTCATTGTTACGGAACGTACGTAACTTTTCCCATTAGAAAGGACGTGCTTATGGTCTAAGGAAATTCCTTGTGGAAGCAACTCAAAGTTTAAGTGAGTGCACAATTCGTCGACTATATCGTCGTACTTGTGCTATAAACGAAAGGGTACTTACAAGCAATCGAGGAACATCTTTAGAGATGCCACAAGATTTTGTTTTGTTGACCAAAAACAGTCCTATTTTATTGTCCCTTGAGGTCATCTTTTATGAATACAAGTCGATAACTCCATGCAACCCTAATCACGCAAACAACATCTGTTCATTTCGTGTTCCATTCAAATAGGGAACCTTTTAGTAGACAATGATTTTCTCAGTTCGATTTTTCACAACACGACACCCAATAAAGACTGTTCGAAAATCACGTTTTACTATCAAATATGTAAATGGACGGAGCTACAGCTGGACCATTTGCTCAATATCAATTTCAGGGTACAGTCAGAGAGCGGGTGAGTCAATATGAGAATTTTCAATTCATTTTAAAACAGCACGGCAAAAAGGAAAACACATGGATATATAGATTGGTTCTACGTGAACTTATATCGTTTTTTTTTTTTTTGATAATTCCCAATTTAAATAGGAAATTCGTTCTCAGTTATTAAATTATTAGTTCCATTTCGTTTCATGTTCTATTCACGGAGGTGTTTTTGTAAAAATTGGTATAAAAGTTCACACGAAATGGACAGTAAAACACATTTACATATATCCATACCATCATATCTATAAAATATTTCTTTTTGCATTTCTTAAATTCACCCTGGTCTCTGTTGATCTGGTGGTCATACATGGACAGATACTTAGATATCAATAGGATAGTAAATACAACTTTTTCTAATATTAATAATTATTTAAAGGAGTACAGAAGACAGCTATTTTCCTGGAATTGTTTTTGGTAACTATAGATAATTATTTACTCGTAGATTTTTGGGAAAAATTACTATTACTCGTATTAATTTATTATACCTTTCTTATATATGTAGACTGTTGCTAAAAAAAGGTTGAAAATTAACTAAATTAGAGTAAGGTAAGTTAGATTGATTTAAAAACTACTATGATTAAAAAAATAGATGGGCAATTGTAAGTTTTTGGTGATACATTAAAAATTTACTATACCTAAAACTTACTTCAAATACTCGTATTCTGCTTGTCATAGAATCCTTTAGAGATTTATGTGTCTCTTTTGAAATTTTGTTTAAGACCTAGTTATTTTGATTCAACATAACTAGTAAATTGCTTCCCACCCGCATAAACATCCTGGACCAAGATGCTCCATATGATTTCCATAGGAATAAAGTTGGAACTTTTGGGTAACCACACAATCACATCGATGTTATAGTCAAAATGGATTGGGGCATTGTCTTGTTGAGAAAACCGATTCTTACTAAATATTTCTTCTGCATACACCAATATCGCATCTTCTAACAATTTGAAAATTCATTCGAGATGAAAGAAAGAAAACTAGGCGTTTTATTGAATTCTACTTAATAAAGATTATTTAAAGCCTTACTAGTTTTTACAAAGAAAGAATAACGAAAAGGACTGGTTTTAAGGAAAATTCAACTATCATTTGTAAATCACACACATCCTCAACAAATTGCGTAAATGAAATTACTTCGAACAATTTATTTTAGCTCATTTAAATTCTATTCGTTTATAATTATTTTGCGAGGTGTATCTCCACTAGTTATACTTCGGTATTAAAGCTAATTTGTTGTTCAATCAATTTCACAGATTAGATCAATTCATTAATTCATACAGTAATCAAAATTTTGATAGTGAATATTCAGTTATTGCACTTATCCTCAACATTTTATTTTTATTAGTTTATGCAATTGTGCAATTTTGAAGGGAGTTCAAATGAAGCACCAATGCTTATGATGAAATAAAATAAAATACAATTTATAGGTACAGATAATTTCAGGTATAACTCAAAGACACAATAATACAAATGGTCACCGTAAATTATTTTGCGCAAACGGCAAAAAGATGCAACATTGCAGTCCTCACCGTTGATGTAACATCAATTTAAAAATTTCCTTAGTATCATTGTTGCTACAATGAGCTGTGAGAGTCGCATTCATAAATTCGTATGTACATATCTCGGTTTACGTTTCGAAACTTGAATTCTTAATTAAGTGCATTGTTGATTGGCTCAAAAGTGGATAATGGAGCATTACTACAGCATTCTTTGATTTAAGCAGGAGTAGTCCACACATAAAGTAAATCCATTCTCTTTTGATTGTGAAAAGTGTACAGCATGCCACATGAATTTCCCACGCGTTACAACAATTTTTTTTGAATTGCCTTTTAATATATGCGCTGTAATTAATGAGAACTCTTTTAAAACGAATAGGTACGCATTAGTTGGTTTTAAAGTTGTAATCGTATTTATTGTACTCATAATTTTCAAAGATTTAGAGTAAATGCAATAATCAAGCATAGAATTAAAATTAAATGTGAATTTACAACTTTCAACAAAACAAGGGTCTATTTCAAAATTTATATTAAAGGTCCTTTTAAAGTACTTTCCGTTAATGGAGCAATTGTAATTTTCTACACGGGGACCTGCTTATAAAGAAAACACTCTTTAACTTAATGGGTGCTAATTTTCCCAGACATCTACCACAGCTGCTTGCAGTTGCCTTTCTTATCCTGCTACTATAAGCATTTTTCCACTCTTTAATTTCCGTAAGTTAGACCGGAAAAAAAATCTAAATAGACGGTAGCTCGTTTTCCACTGAGTGGGCTCGTTAAGTAAAAATGTCGTCCTCATTATAACATTTGCATTCGCGGCACATGCACGTGCCACAGAATTATGAATGAAGTAACATCAAGAAATTATGATGGCTTTGCATTTCCATAATCCTGGTAGTCTAATTAAAATTTTTCTTTAGAATTTTACACATGCTTTCAGGGACAATTGGAACATAAATAATTATAGAGTGGAGGAATAAAAAAGTGTTTCTTTTAGTAAATTAAATGTCTTAATAAGCGCTTTAAAGAGCTAGCTTATTTTTTAATTAAATCTTAGGAAATCAAGTTGTTAGACTTAGTTTTACATGTTTCGGAGATTCTACTTCCTCTTCGAGTACATTTGTTTCCATAATTATAACTCAACACATAAAAGTATTTAAGATAGTTAGATTTGGGCTTGAGTTCAGCTTAACCTAGACTTTAGTGAGTAAAAAAAACTTCTTCTCGTGAAGTGACTTAAATTAGAATTTAAATCTTAAGCTTTTATAAAGGATGTTCAGATTCTACGCAGGAAACGCTATACCAATCGATCCCGTAGGGTATCCACAGAAAACTTTTATGCTTGATTCCTCCTCTAAAATCATTATAAGTGACGTATTTTTGAAAAGCACTTTTATCCTCTTTTGAATTAGTCCCGATCCGATATTCTAACAAGGACTTATAAGCGCACCTTCTAAAAAACTTTAACTTCAGTTTTGTGAGGGAAGAAATAATTTTAGAAAACGGAGGGGTTAAAAACAAAAGTTTGGTCAAGATACCCCAAAGGAATTGATACGTATAAAGTTTCCTATTTTGAATCCGAACACCTAGTATAAAACATATTTTTATTTATTATTTATTTTACCATTTATTTTTATTTTACCATGGACATATCATTCGAAATTTTGAATTTATAAATAATAAATAACAACTACCTACTTATCGGAGAAATGGTTTTATTTTGCCCAAAAATTGAATACCTATTATAATTTATTTTCAAAAATGTTTAGAAAAAAGCAATCATGTGTAAAGTTAATCAAGGTGCTTAATTTCATCTAGATGTAATGCAATTTCTCGAAACACTTTTACAGGATATAAACGTAAATTTAACAAAATCTGCAAATACTGAAAGAAAACAAGCTGAATAAAACAAAAAACAGTTTTCGGCATACTCTGCGGGAATCTCGCCCCAACGACTTGTAAACGAGCTGCCAGGGTGCCGTGGATAGAATTTTGATTTTGTCCAATTTTCTCTGATAGAAAAAGGTAAACTTGGCGAGCAAAACGCATGTATAGAAAATGTCTCCATCAAGGTATAGCTTGTAACCTTTATTGGGTTTATGGGATTCACTTTACACACTCAATCTGCGAGAAATGAAAGAAGGGTGAATTAGGGATTATCCCTGAAAGGATTAAGGATATTGAGTTTCGTAACTTCGTTTGCTATTATTACTAATACAAGATGAAAAATTGCGAGGGAATTGCTGTAGAGAATTTACAAAGCACAAAAGGGTTCTTCTGTTATCCATACACAAGATATATTTATTTTTTTTCCTGGAAAATGCACCCAATGGACAAGACACCAAAACGTGCGTAATATTTCCCTTTTCAAGATTTATATTTTGTTTGATAATTTATTTCATCTTGCTATTACTTAGTAACTAGCTAAACAAATATCATACGTATTTATAAGACAGCAAACAGCAAATCTGAAGAAAACAAATCAAATTTTTCTCATAAAAAATTGAGTGCAGTAGCACTCCTCCGGAAAAGTTATGTCATTTCAAGAATCTTAGCCTCTTTTGGTATACGAAAATCGTTTCCACCCGAGAATCGTCCTTTAAAAGAGCAATTTTTCAGTTTTTCTCCCTCATAAATTTCTTTTATGACTTCGTAAATTTTCCCTTTTTAAAGCATGTTTTCATTGTTGAAATGATAAAGTAGATAAAATGCTTTGAGAGTTACGCGAACAAAAAAAAATCGGTGCATTTGATTTTGAATCCTACTTATAAAATAACTATCCTAATTATAAATTTGAAGAATCTTGGAGTGTTTTCAAGATAAGGGCATATTTTAAAATTGTTCTCTACTTAATTAAAATAAAATTTAATTTGATCTCAAAAGAACGTTTCTTAATGCTGCTAATTGCTAAATTCATTATCACAATTTTTAAATTTCGGTAATATTTTCGAAAGTTATAATTTTAAAAATGATTACCTTTATAAATCGAATAATAATTTAAAATCAACCTTTTTAAAGATTAGATTTTGGGAAGACTTTTAAAAATTACAACAGTTGTATTTTTTTGATGATATGAACTTGATTGGATTACACAGCAGTTAACGACTTGAAGTTTGGATGGGCTAAAATCATTTGAAATTGGTGGTGCATTGGTTATAGATTAAAATACTCAATTCAATGCGAAATTCCAGATCCCGACTAGTTTATCAAAAAAAAAAAACACAGCTAATATAAAACTCTTATATAAAAATTCATATCATAAAAAAATTCTGACAGTCTTTTAGTGATATACTCGAATGTCTTGCTGCTTGCTATTGTTACGTTAGAAAAAAAGATTTATTTAATTGGATTCTTATTCGTTTAGGACACTTAAATGCAACAGTCTTACTTCAAAATAAACAACGAACAATGAACTGCAGCATTTATGTGGCCTCACAATTATTGGGTATACAAACATAATACAACACAGGTACCATTATGAAAAGGTGCAAAGTGTCTCACGTCTTTTCAAGACTTTTCGAGAGGAACGTTAACTTAAGACTTTGGAGCCTTTGCCAAGTTTGCATCCTATGTATCCTTTGTTTTGTAACGCTCCTTAGAAATTTAATTGGTGCGCCGAATGTCTCTTATCTTAGTACAGAGAGTACATCCCCGTAGTCTTAACACCAGTCCTACCGCTTGGCTACATGTTTTTATTCCCTAGTTGCGTCTAACTGCAGGTGATTTTCCTTTGCGGGGGGGGGTGTACGTGTCTTCATCGCGCTTCTCGCTTCATAAACCACTTCTTCAAGGAGGCCCGGACATGGAAGTTTGCTCATTGTGGCGTGTAATGACTTAATCTTAAGCAGCTCAAGCACGAACCCTAACGAAGTGAATTCTTGTTAATTATGAGTCGAGTGGGTAACGTAATTATGAATATTATCTGGCCAAACTTTAAGATGGCTCACATTGAGACGGTAGCAAAATGTTGGAAGACCTAAAAGATGAAGGCAACGTATGCATGTAAAGTTTTTAGGTAAGTCTTCAAAGTGATCAGTAAAGTTAGAGTTAGGAAAAAAAAAGCATCAATTTTACCTGCTACGTATAAAAGAGCAAACTTAGTATCACTTTTTGTTTGAATAAGCGAAAAAGTTTTTAATTATAAAATTAAAATATTTATAAAACTAAGTTGTCTTTTCCCAACTATGTAAATAGGTGTTATTTCTTTCATTATGCTAGTTCTATTTCATATTTGTTTCACTATGCAAATAATTATAAATTTTTAGAAAATTCCTTCCTTAAAAACCACGACTAAGTCCTTTGATATATTTTTAGAAACATTCTACAATAGACCACGGTAGATTTTTGAAAAGAGCATGATTAATTAACTTTATGATATTAAAATATTAAACTATATTCAAAACATTAATACTATTCTTTCTACTACTCTACTTCTACTAAACTTTTACGCCCAGCACTTACTAATTAAAAAAATACAGTGATAATGCCTCTATTAGAGAATAGATAATTTTTAATATTTAAAGTGTAACTCGAGGCATTGATTTTAAATTATAAATCTTAATACTTCATTTATTACAGAAAAAGAGAAAGTAGCGTTTGTATATTCTTATTAAATTAATCTACAGCATATCTTTTGTTCGTCGCCTTCTTCCCAAAACATTGAAATTAAAATATAGTTTAGTATTAAATTTTCATGACCTACAATATATAAAATATTCCAAAATTTGAAAAGTAGCCAATTTGCAATTGGTAGGGTAATTTAAGATCTCTTTAAAGCCTGTTCCAGTCGATGTAGATCGATTCGAAACACTTCCATAAATCCTAATTTCGAAGTAGTTTGAAATTTTTCGATCAATATCGAAAAATCCTATAAACACCGGATCAATTCTCAAACCAGTTTGATTTTTGATTGTAAAAAGTTTCCAGATATTTTAGAGTCGAGGTGGAGGTAAATGTAATTATGTCCATCTACGTCCACTTTAATATAAAATACAATTTATTAATTCACAGCTAAGTAATTTAGATAAAAAATAAATGCTAAATAGCACCTAACACTTCCGATTTGGATCGACACTCAGTCTAGTAGGGTAGTTAAAAAACGGTCGTAGGCAACGTCAAAATAGGGTTGATTCATGGGAATTTACAATAGTCGCAAAAACTTAACTAAGTTTAATTATTTATTTATTTATTATGACATATTTTATATTTGCGTGTAGAAAGAAGGAAGTTGAGAACTCAGATTTATTGTCTTTAGTTTATAATAATTCTGTATACTTTATGATGGTTGGATCATATTTAATTTCCTTAGTTTATGTTACTTTAAGAAAAAATGTATTACTAAAAGCTGCTGTATCTTTTTCTTGTTTAGTATAAAACCTTATTGTCTCCAACATTTATTTATCTATCTATCTCATCTAGATAGCTTTATGCTTAAAAATACGGATAAATTAAAATGATAATATAATAATAACATTAGATCAGCCTACCTAGTCACGTTATTTAGAAACAAAAATTATTTATTTATGGGTATGTTTGCTGTGAATATAGAATGATTATTTAAAGTAATTCAGGAAATAATTTTTTTTTGATTTCATTATAGTATTAAATTAGAGCTTTATAGCATCGCGGCATCGGTGCTAGACTTCATGGGGGTATGTAAAAAAAAGAAAAAGAATTATGAACCTTAGAACGTAGGTAGGTATTCCGCGGATACCATTCTTTCTGTGTTGAAGGGGCGATTTACTTTACGATTCACAAGCATCATAAAGTTGTGAGGCAGTTCTTCGATTAAAGATTGACGACGGAGAGTAGGAGTATTATGTACAATGAAGGGACCACGTACGCTTTACGGCCCTGAAGGAAGTGGGTATAGCGTGCAGAGTTTACCAGGAAGTTTAGAAATGCAAAACAGCCACATTATTCCCTGGCCCCGCTCATAAAATCACAAAAGGTAGACCACGTGGAGGGTAACATTTATTCCATACACATTTCACGACACGAAAGTAATGTGTCACCCCGTGAAATTGACATGCAAAATGCGCAATTCGTTCACTACCTAAAAAGTTTTTCATGTCGGTGGCAAATGTCGCTCTAAGCAATTTTATGATATTATTGATAAAACTGACCGCTGCGATATTGCACGCACATAAAATCTCAATTGTTAAATCCCCAAGGGGATAGCTAAGAGTCAAATTGGCGCCACAACTGGCGTTTCACTATGTTTACAAGCTTTAAACGAGAATAGCAAGTGTAACTTACCAATCAATAATTTTTTTTTTGTTTTTTAATTTCAGAAAACCAAACTTTATTATTGAATTTTGATTAAAACAGACCTAAATCGACATTAATAATAAAAAAAAAATTGTCATTAAATTTTTATCTAGACCAGGATCCCGCCTTAAAGTTGCAAATACAAATAATATTTTAACAACACCATTGGCCCCCTATTTGTTAGTCGCTAAATACAAACAAATTTTTTGTACAAATTTCATTATTATTACTATTGCAACTTAGAATAGAAAATCACTTATATAGACTAATGTGTATGGTAGATCAAATAGTTGAAGATGGAAAAAACCCTAAAAATTTTACTAGTTGCATTAAACAGACATTCTCACTGTTTTAATTAATTTAATATAAGATTTAGAAAATCTTTTTCACTAGTACTAGGATCGTTTATTTATTCAACATATGTAAAATTAAAAGAGATATTAAAACTTTTTAACTGATCTGATATCATATAAAAGTACAATAATAAGTTAATGATATTTTATACTTTTAAAGTTCGCTAATTTATATAAGTAAACGTGTTAATCGTATGTGATTCATCAATTTATTCTCAAGTATATATTAAAATTTTTCAAGTTCAGAAAAGTGAATGTTAAAAAAAATAAGCATTCCATATTGTCTTTAGCAGACATACCATGACGGGCGAGGTCAGTCAGTTGCAATTGTTTTTCCGAAATTACTTTTATACAATTTAAACAATTACCGATCCTACCCTATACTGCCTATCACCTCTTTGTAAATATGTATGTGGAAAAATCAAGATTCAAGACATAGCTTTCTTACACCTGCCAACTTAAAGAGATTTTATTAAAATACAACGCAAATATTCAATGATTCACTTGGGTGAATGCCACTTGAAATTCTATTACACGACCCAAAGTGAGTCACAATTTTGGTTAAATCATGGTAAAAGTTGAGCCGAGACTTGCCGAACCCGTGTGAGATAAGTCATCTGCGCAGCTGCATGAATTATGAGCTGCTAGCATCACATTGACAACAGCTAAAGTATGAATCATGAAGATGTCTACAATTGCAAAATATTTCGTCTGCATAAAAATTACTTTTGTTGCCATCTAAGAATTTTTTTAATTGAGTTTCATTAACCCCTGTATGACGAATAAAATGTTTTTTCAATTCTTGTAGTTCCTAAGATTCTAAGTTTTTGAAAATTTTTGGTTAAATACCGGCCACCAAAATTAAGAAATTAAAGAAACGATTATTTATATATATGTATATATAAATTAAAGATATAAGAGGAAACTATAAAATTAAAATAAGCTGGATATAAACTAAAAATGCAAGTGATAAAGCTAGTTAATAACAAAAGCTAAAAAATAACTAATAACCTACAAAGAGCGTAATAGACTGAGAATTAATAACATTAACATTATTAAATTATACTCGTATACGTGAGAAGAAAGTGCTCGAACTTAGAGATAGAGGATACATCTAAAAATCGCGTGGCTGGTTAAATACCTAGAAATACGCAGATAACATATACACTACGAAAGGTCGGAGTTAAAAAATTGCCCATCAACTTTATAGGAGAACAAACTATAATTATGAAAATCTGCTTAATAATATTTACGAGTACAGAATAGTTTATTAAGCAAATATTTGGAATTTGTATATTGTTATATAGGAAGTATTTAAGAATATAATTAATTAATCAATAAAAGAAAATCGAATAAATATAAAATTGATAAAGTTTCCCACAATAAAATTTATTCTTTATTGTATTTCTCTTTAAAAACGATACTTCGAATTAGGTTGCAGTAAAAACGAATTCGTTTAACAAGTTTAAATATCCATTAAATCTTCAAAGTTCATGAAGTACCCATTCACGTAGCACATCGTTGACTCGCGATATTAACTTGACGACACCCCTAATTTCTCGCAATTTCCCTTAATCCCACGACATCTTGTAATTCTGTTGGCGGCACCAAACGGCGTCTTTAAGTCAGGACTGCTTCTAGGGAAACGGAAGTTAATCTCGTCGTTGAGGTATTCACTTAACGCGAAAAATAAATTTTTGAACTACGTGATATCCATTTATATCCTCCGACCGTGCAACCCGACCAGTATAAGATCCTTGAGCTATTCTACGTGTGATAACAGTGGGCCCTTGGGGGCAGGCAACTTAGACACCGCCAGGTGAATACTGTGCCCTGAACCCAAACATTTCAAACGAGGACTCACTTTAAGGGTAAAGGACAATATAAATGAAGCCGCGATATTTTGAAATTCCTTCAATTTCTAAAGATGCTAATCAGGGGACATGTCTCGGATTTTTGTGGTTACATTAAGGAAACTTAATTAGCCCAACATAAAATTTTGTCTCCGTATCCAGAAAATTTGATTTAACAAAGTATTTAAATATAAAATGATATTAACAAACTATGAAACATATTTTATTAAATATACCGAAGTTTTCACTAGCGTTACCAGTTGTAGAATTTTTATTAAGTAGAACAGCCAGATACATATAGGCCCCTGGGCTACTAATTTAAATAAAATAAAACAATTATGTAATTCGATACGAATTAGAAAATACAAAAAATACAAACTCAACAAATAAATGCTAGCCTAAGAGCATCGACTATAAATACTTTTACGGATCTTTGTCATTTTTCAACTGATTTCCATAAACCTGAATGCGTTAGAAAGAAGAAAGTTGTAGCTTTAAAATGGCTATCGAATCCAGCCAATCCTAAAAATTAATTATTGTATTGTATAAAGCCAGATGTTTGCAATTAGCACAATATTCCGAATGAAATAGAACATTTGTCGACCATCAATGAAATCAAATTTAGACATCGTGACAATTTTAAGCATCTAACTCATATCTTAGAATGTAAATTGTTAGTAGAAAACTTAATTTCAAAATTAAAATTGTTTTACACTATTCAAAAGTGGAAAATGAAAAAATTATTACATGTAGGTATAATAAATAATTTTGTGACTTCAACTCCATAGTGGACCCCACTGTTCTTAATACTTAATAATGATCAGAAAGATTTTAATCATTTCAGTGAATTGCGTTTTCTTCGTCTATCCAAACAAAAATATTTTGATGTCATTTGAATATTATTAATAACTCACATCAACGATTTTTATTCAATCTCAAAAAAAAAAGTTTTCTATTATTGTATTTCAGATAAAGGTTCCCGCCTAATCAAAATTCTTGCTGACGTCACATCTTACCCTTCTGAGCGATAGTAAAATTTTAGATTTTAATGTAACTAATTACAATTACCATCTTAACTTTTTTAAACCCATTTCTTCACCCACAGTACCTAATTAATCTGTTCGCCTTGGAAAATATTCATTCAATTCCCCAAAATTCTTTCAAGCGTTAAAGAATAATACTCCACCAAATTTCATCCAAGACATAGCCACACAATGGGGCACAAACTCTTTGAAGGATTAAAATCTCAAAGGCGAGAACACAATGACTTCATCAAAACACAATCAAAGATTCGTTGCTGGCTCGTAAATTTAGCCATTGACAGGGACCCTTTCAAATGCTTTTGCCGCTCAAGTGAATTTCATCCGATTTTCTTCGCAGTCGGGTGTTAATTGTCGCAATCCGGGATCAAATTTGTTCACCATTTTCAGTTAACGACAGCCAGATTACTAAAGGATTATGGACCCTTCCAGACAGAGTTCCTTTCAGGCAATATAAACATTTGAAACACTCAAATGTTGACAAACTTTAATTTTATTTTAATTGAAGATTTCTCTAGTTATAAAGCAGCAGCCAGAACACGAAAAGTATGTATAAAATAAGAAGTATTAAAAAATTTAGAAGGGTAATTAACAGTTTGATTAACTTCCTTTATCGGGTAAGTACTTTACTTCTTGTGTAAAACCCTTTTTAGAATTATGCATACCCATATAGATCCTTATACAAATTTACCTAGTTTAGTTTAAAGAGCTCTCATATTTAATTATTTTTCAAAAAGAACTTCGTTTTATATTTTCCTGCAGTCTTAATCGACTGTGATCAATAAACAGAAGAAAGTTTTACTATTAGTTACTGGTCGTCGTTCCATTTCCTAATATTTTGATAAAACTTAGATACATAGACTTGATGATAATGGTAATAATAATCAAAAGCTGAGCAAGTTTAATTGGAAAATATTGATTTAAGATAACTTTCTTCGAAAATTGTTGAATGCTAAGAAAGAACTCTAATAAAAGATTTCTATAATTGTTTTTCTTTGATATGAAAAACTTTTGTTATTACCACTTCTAATGAATTTGTGTCGTTATCGATTTCTAAATATTATCTCTAAACACAAATTTATGCTACGATTAATATTAACGATAAAAACAAAAGTTTTTCTGACAATTACATATGTAGGTAGTTTTGTTAAATAATTTCTTTTACAGATTTTCTTAACATAACTCCAACAGTTTTGACTTTGAGAAGTTATCATCAAATGATAAGGCGTAAACATATATTTTAAATAGGTTTGAAATTTTAAAAATTTCGAAATAATATTTGTATGCATAATCATAGAAGAGAATATTTACAAAATATTTTAATGCAAGTCCCAATTCGCGTATTCCTCCAAGCTATTTGTATCAAACAATCGATCACAACTTTGAACGTAATTTGCTTAAAACCTTTTATTAAATTTGATATAAGTGATAACTCATAAATGGTTAGATTTATTGACTTCAAATTTTGTAGTTCAATCAACAAAAACATTTTTCAATATCCTACCCCTTTTTCGAGATTTCAAACGGATCCCCTTAACGTATAGAAAATTAGCAGAATTTTTTATAAAAAAGGCCAATCGCATTGCTTTTCATTCTTATAGGTTTAGAGCTTATTTATTGAAGAAACTTTGACCTTTGGTTTATTTTTAATTTATTATGGGTATGTGCAAATTCATCAAACTGATCGAGACACAAAGGAATTTTACGCAAAAGTATATTAGAGATTTCCAAAATCAAAATTAGATCCTAAATTTGCTTACTATTGTTTAAATTAAGATATCAAAAAAATTAACGAATATGTTCAATGACATAGTCTAATCAAAAATTAAAATATAATCATTGATATTAACTTTGATTGTTTACTCTGTAGATTAAACACGTTTTTGATTGAAATATTAAAACCGATTAAACCGTGATTCAAGTTTTTGCAAAGCATATTACAAGTTATGATCCACATGTACAAAATTTACCTTAAGGCAATTGTCAATGTCATCTAGTTGTCACATTAATCATAATTTACCAAAAAGCCAGTGGCAACATATGCCACTCGTGTGTGTATAATAAACATCGCCCAAAATCCACTGTACACTGAGCTTTCATATGGCACCGATATTATCACGTGTCAAGAATGCTACATGTAACCTAAAGCGCTGTCTAAGAGCTATAAATGTATGCAGGTTGTACTCCCATTTCCCAGGATAGTTAATTAAGTTACCTTCCACTCTGAATAAGTTTAAGCTGACTTCTCTCCAGAAATATGTCACGCACAATTTTCATCCAAAACGACTAATTATCACGTTTCTAAGGTATTAGGGCTAGTTACTACGCATGATGGGTACCATATTCATTCAATAAATAATAATTTGTCTCATTGTCTACTTACTCACATTTACAATTTAAAGTTTTCCGCTGAGTATAATCATATTATTTAGATATAATAGGTAATGAATGTTTGTTAATTATTAGTTGGGTTAATTTTGGTTATATCGCCAATGTTTTTCGTTTTTATTTTAATTTAATTAATGATACTAAAACTTTGAACATTTTACTTTTTAAAAAGTTATAAGTTTTCAAAAACTTAGTGCACAATTATTTTGAAACAAAATATCTTAAAAAACCAAGAAGAAGTAGATTAAAAATACAAAAACTTGTTAATTTTAAAGTATATTCTTTAATATCTTTAATATTTTACGATATATGAATTTTTTAATACAACCGCGCGTGAGTCTAGCGCTCGGATAGTGACATCATTCATATGCCGATCTCATCATTATGATTGTTTTTATTTATTTATTTTATTTCCACGGGTACCACAAACAATTATAATATAATTTATAACGCAAATGCAAAAAACTAAATAATTGCTTACTACTATAGATTTATTTTGACATAAATTTATAATAAACATTTTCTGAGGATGTCATAAATTAGGATAAAAGATAAATTATAATTTTATATAGTACCCTTAAGACTTAAGACTTATTGTCCTGGGTATCATTATATAAATTTCATGATACATAATAAAAATGACGATGCAGAATGATTGTGATTATCTCTAAAAGTTAAAAAAAACTATCATTTCTAAAAACAATTTGAATTACATAGTACAATGCAAATATTAAATATTATTTTGAGTTATGCAACTGAAGGTTGCTAAACTCACAAAAGTGAACATTTAACTTAGGGAGAACGATGCATTCTAAGCACCTCTAAGAGCTGTTCTCTAGTGTGTCTATAGATAGTACCTTTGAATCCTGTTAAAATAACTTCAAAATGGTACAACTGCAGGTTGGAAGCTCTGTGGACTAATTGCTTTTAACAGTCAAGTGGATCCTGCGGCAGTCTGGCGGCAGGCTGCTCTACAAAAGATACAACGACCACAATTCTGTAGTATGAAACTTTTAATTGAATTACCTTAAAATAAATTGGATGACAGTTTTCTGAAAATTCAAAACTGGACAAAAAGCCACTATGCATTGCGTATATTTTGAAGACTACTCAATAATTTTATGTAAACATTTTTCATCTAATTATTTATTTATTTGTATATTTTTTTTTTCGGAAGAAATTAATAGGATAGGTTTGAGGAGGTCATAATACGCAAATAATGGTATTGAAAATGTAATTAAACTCGTATATTATAAAATTTATAGAGAAAATGTTTGAATTGCTAAATTTATTTAGGGAATTAAATATATTTTCTTCGTTATTATTGATTTAGAGCTAATTTTTGTATCATCTGATAAAATCTTCCTAACTTGACTGAGTGCGTTTTAGTTAATTTCTGCTTTTAAGGGATTAACCCTTTTTATATTTAAATGAAAACTTGTGAGAAATGTGTAAACTAAAAAATAATGTTTCTTCGATATCTCTCACCTCTAATTTAAAATAAAAATTATATAAAGTCATAATTATTGAAATGAATGCCTTTTATTTTGAAATAAAAATGTAAATGAATGAGATACTTTGGTTCTAATGTGGTGCTAATAAGGAAAGCCTTACGCTTTTATTATTTTATATTATATGTAGTATTTTTAAAGCTATGAACTGAAATCGAAAAGCTTATGGTGCAAAGATAAGATTATTATACTCTGGACATGCCTTAGAAATGCTTTAACAGGATTTCCTTAGAATAATTCTAGTTGGATGGTAACGAATATGATTAGAAACTATTGTAATAAATTGTAATTCGTCAGGTTTATTTATATTGTTTAAGCTACTCAGCTCGAACTAGCCCTAATATTTTCTAAGACTTTTTCAACTATCGTTTTTCATATCTATAGGCACGTATTCTGACTCTTATATGTATATGTAGCCGCACACCTATGGGATATTGTAGTACATTCGCTATCAAGAACATTGCCCTTTCCTGTTAGTGATGAAAGCCGTAAAGAAGACGGTTTGAATGGGGAATTTACCACAAAGGGACACGAATTGTTTGAAGACACAACGTTATTGCAAATAGAAAGGAGGATACCCAAAAACTAAAGGCCCCCCGAGTTCCATCACCTAAGAGGCCTCTGTACATGGAGACAGTACAAGAAAAGGCCGATGGAAATTGACGGAAATGATAATCAGATATTAACCTGAGGCAATTTGCCTTTTTTCCATTTTCTTTCGTTATCTGTTATTTGCACAAATAAACACTTCCTTGGGCGCCCTCAGAGGACTCTTGTGGGAGCCTGACAAACGTATTTTCAGTCTGGTTTCAAGAAGCCCAGCTGATTTGCCCTATTCTTCAGTCAGCAGTTAAGGAGGCAGACGGATGAAGTAATCGATTAACGTCTTTCTCCTTTTTTTTTCTATTTCAGAGTACACCAGGGAGGAGTGAGAGTTTTGTTCGGGAACGTAATTCGCTTGGAAATGGAAAGCAAGACCACGTCTAAAAGTTGAGGCGAAACCGAAGAAGCCGGCAGCAATGCAGGGCATATAAGAGTAAGTCGGGGGTGGAACTACTCACCCATCTTGCGATTTTCCTTTTTATATTCAGGAAGCCAATTTGGGGCAATTTACAATTCAACGCACGAAATGTCTTCAAATGGAAATTGAGAACCTCAGGATAGGAAAAGAATGGTAGAACCGTCTTGGTGTGTACGCCTTTGTTGGCCCGATATTGTTGATTATCCAAAGGATGCTACTCATTCCGTTTGATCTCCTTACCTTGCAGAAACTATTTGTAGTCATTCTCAACGTTCGCACACCGGGACTTAAGAGATTTATATACACTTTGTCTGGGAAAGGAGCAGCCAAACACCTGAAAACGGCTTGATAAAAGGTTCCTTTCAGGACGGAATGTATTTTATGAGGGCCAAGTGATTTCTAACCGGAGCTACGCAGTCATTCAAATTCGACTTTTCTTAAGATTTACGGGTATTTTGCTGAATAAATTCCCAGGTTCGCTATAACGAATGGGATTTTTTTCTTCTTAGATTTGAAAATAAAGTGTAAGTATACGTGTTGAAAGTTTTCACTCATTCGAATAAGTCGATATTCCTTATTTCGATTTCGTGACCTCAAATACTCATAGTTTTCCTAATATAAAAAGCCGGCATCAAAGCACACAGAGAAAAGAAGAAAAAAAGGTAGAGTTTAACTCATTTTTCACCATAGGTGGATGATTTCACTTGGTATTATTTAAAAATTACAATTGAGTAGGGTAAATGTACCAATTCGCTTCCATATATAAGGAAAATCCTGAATAAAGTTTATTTAGAATCAATGTTTAAATTTGTGTAGTACAATAAAAGTATATGCATTCATCAAAAATGTTTAGATTCTTTCTGCAAAAATACAAATCAAAATTATGCTTTCTTTTGAATTCTAAGTATTATGAAAATACTCGCAATCAATTAAGGAGACACTAGGGATAACATAAAGTTTAATAAAATATGTGTTGTGGGTAATTTCTAAATTTACCAGGATAAATTTTGTATGAACTACGATCAACTTCTAAAATGGATGAATTTTAAAAACTTAAGTAATCTTTAATTAACTTAAATAACAAGAATTTCAAGAGATCTAATTAATTACCTCACAAATGTTATTCGAATACGTTAAACACTGATGAGATTTAATGATGATGCCACAAAACTCCTTAATCTTACCCACAATTTACTTAATGATAATGAAATCGATTGATTATATTTAGATTTGTTGCATGGCTAAGAAATTGGGTAGACACAAATAATGGCCTACGATGATGGAGAGTAACCTTAAGACCTCCAGTTTGGTATAGACATTAACCTAATGGCCTTGCAAAATAGGATTTATTGGTGGCATAATTACAGATCAAATATGTTATCTTAGACGTGAGCAAATCAATATGAATGACTTAATGAACAGCTGTTGAACTCCATTAGGGTAGTTTATTCTGTGAAGGAATTTATTAAAGATATTGGATTTATAAACATGTACTACTCGTATTTACTAAATAAATCGAGACATTTATTTAGCAAGTCATTGTTATATTAAATTTACTCCAATATGTACTATATGTAGGTGGATTATGTAAAGTCTTGATTTTATTTATAATACACTAGACTAAACTTATTCACCCGAGAAAAAATATTCCAATTTTTCTCTAAGGTGAGAAATTACTCTAGGAAAATTCGAGGGACTCAGCAGCATTCTTAATACGTCCATAAAATCAATTATCAGCCAATGGTAATTACATTCCTTTATTGTGAATTCTATGAAAGCGAGAAGAATAGATGGAAAATTCTTCGCTTAGGCAGAACAATAGAATACTTAATTCTTGTTTAAAGGTACCCTTACCTTGTAGGATTTACAGGAAAAAAGGTTTCTGCTTTCTGCGCAAAAGTAAGGAGTCTCTATTACATGAAATTAATTAAGTATATCAATTTAATTATACATATATTTTTGTACATACTTTATTTGTGGCATTGAGGAGAACTTTTACAATTCCCAACGAATCAGGGATATCTTTGAAATGTAACCAATAACACCATTCGGAAGGATTCAAAGTTTTCTCTTTCCCCTATTTAACTTTGAAAATTTCGTATAGAAACTCCCCTGCAGTAAATCTCCTGGGAAGTAAACTCAAGTTGAGTGCAACTTCTTTTAAGACCCATAATTGGGTTATCAGAGTGAATTTCCTCAGGGACACATCCTAGAAATTTGCACTGATTTACCACATCCACCATCACCATCATCTAAGTGAAAAGCATGGTACAAAAGTTTTCAACTTGTGCTGAAAGGACCCATCAAGTACACCTACCTCCCTGGAATTATTTGGCTAAGAAATAAAAGAAGAGAGTTTTAAATTAATTTAAATTTTCCGTAGCTTGCGGACACACTTGCGGAATGAATAATAAATAAATAATGAGCAACAATAGTAATAATTTTAGACATCAAAAATGATTTTAAAGATTTCTGTCCATGAATAGTTTAAAACGATCTAGCCCCTTTCGTCGATGTTATTTTTATAGAATTTTTTAGACGAATGGGAATTGCCCAAATATAGTCAAGGGTAATAATCTCAAGTATATTTAACTTTACTTATTCTGAATGTACATTCTATAAAATATCCCCCAGAGCCTTTTAGTTGTTTAATTTCTTTTAATAAACGACTTTTTTCAGTACAGTTTAAGTATTCTAAGGTAAGTAATAAGTAAATTAGCTGTACTGTGAAGTTTAACAAGATAGAGAGTTTAGAGGATAAGGAATGGATATGGATCTAATTATTAAAATTCATTTTTGTGAGCTTTCAACGGCTTAACTATTAATGAATTTAAATTCAAATTGGCGGGGAGGTGGCTCGAAACCCAGGTGTACTTAAGGAGAACCGGTGGTTTAACCCCGGAAAATTTGAGGTTTGAAATTAAAAAAATATTTTTTATTATGTTAACAATTGCACTAAATAAGACCCTCTCAAAAAAATGTACCTGGGTAGTGTGGCGAATTTTGACTCTTCGATTTATCTGAGAAATAAAAACTAAGAAAAATATTAATCAGTATGAGTGCAGTTAATGGTTAAATTGACAGAATGATGAACTTTTGAAATTGAAGCTCTCAAAACAGAATTTTTTCTTATCAATTTTTAAATGGAAAAAATACGATTTTTGAAATAAAATTATTTTTCTAGTCTTCTAGCCGCTGGTATTCTAAATGACACATCATCAATTACAGATAATTCGGTTGACTACGAGTAATTATTTTTATTTTTCACAACACCGTGCAGTTTTGAGATAAATTGGTTTAAAATTTTAAGTACGGATATTTTTAAAGACAGCGTTGTTTGCTACCTGCTAATAATGTTGTAGAACGAAAAATAGTCAATATCCTTATTCTTGAAAGACTATACTTTCGAAATACCAAATCCTGCCACATTTTCCAACGGATCGAAACATGTGAGGGAGGTACTGTTAAAAATCTCATAGTCCAGACTTTTTATCAAAACCTTATTTGTCGTCCTACTGTGTTTCAAAATTATAAGTTATTACGTTTTATATAAGCTCACCTCCCTGCTTACGCGACAATATTTCACCCGTTAAAGAAGTAGGGCTTCGGGTGGCATAGCTGGCTGAGCGGTTTGGCTGTGATGTACTAAGTGTGCTATTCCGAGGTTGTGGGTGATTCGATTTCCATATGAAAACTCTGGGTAAAAAATTAAAAATAACACCAATATGTTGCCATATCAGCTTAGTTCCCGAATGCGCACGAAAATAAAGAAAGCAATTCGTTAAAAAAGGGGTAAAGGAGGTATTTCGTAAACGTTGATTACAACACTGTAAGGAATCAATTGGTACATGTTAGAACACTTCTTTACGAATCACCCTGTATATAATAAAATAAGGGGGTAAAATTTATGATTAATTTCATCATAATGATAAACGATCAACAAATTTTTGAGATCACTGTGATAGACGATAGGCCTACAAAGCGATTTAGTGACAAAGTTAAATATAGCCATAAACCTTACCTTATTCATAAACTAATGTTTAATAGGGTTTTATTTACGATATTTGTGATAAATAGAAAGAGGTTTAAACGAAGATTTGGGGTAGGTGAGAAAGGGCGGTCCAGATAAACTTAATGAAGGAGGGCGGTAAAAATTTAAACCCACCCTTACCTAGTCGTATAAAACGTTATAACTCAATAAATTTTGGACCGATCATTATGAAACTATTCTAAAAATATCATAGTAAAACGAAATGTAAAAATCAAAAAATACTGACTAGGTATAACCCCTTAATACCCGTTTCGTCGCCTAGAATCAATTGTCATCGAAAAACATTTCCTTTAGAGAATTTGTTTGACTAAGAGCCCTTGGTTTTATGCGTAAAGCAAACCGCCACTAGCCAGCCGTTGATACTTTGATCCGGCAAACTTTTAAAAACTCACGTAAACAAGTGCAAACCGTTTCGCCGAATAAAATTTTCTATCGTGTAATTCCCCGCCGGGACTGTCTGCACGAACTTGTGTTCCCCTCGCTTCACAGCACTGCGCATTCAGCCGCATCGAAGCTAACAGAAATGAAAAAAAAAAAAAATTCAGCATTCAGCGGACAAATCTTGATAGCGGAATGAACCGTCCGATCCGGGCTGAGTCGACCAGCTGACGCGAGACCGCTGCTGCTGCAGGCTAAGAAATCAGTTTGCAGTCAACTTGATTCGCGATAGGTCGTCTGCTGGTGCGGGGACGTAATCTTGAGATTGTCTCAACGCAACAGACGCAGAAGAGGGCAGTGAGGGCTCGCAGTGAACAGTTTCATGATTTTACCTCCCGGCCGAGGGTCACAGTGGCTTCGTTGAGCGCTGAGCCGCACAGGATGTTGCCGTGAAGGTGTGGAGAATGCACTCAGAATTTTAAGTTTTTCCCGTCGCCGTGGGCTGCCAGCGCTTTCTGGATTACCAGTGAATAAGAAAAAAATATAAAAATAAAGAATATCTTTTGTATGAAAAGGTGCAATATTGACGAACCCGCGAGTCGTGAGTGCTCTGTGCAAGAATCTCAATTGCAAAAGCGATTCGATCAGCTAGACGTGAAGATCGACATCTCTGGTTATTTTCTTTTTTGCCGTGAATTTTATTTAAGCGCCGGAACACGTCTGGAATATTGCGAAAAGGCGATAGATCTAGCAATTAGCATCTGTTCTGAGTCACGGTTCGTTTGGGCCGATTTTTGATGAGAGATTAACATGCTCGCCACCATCGAGTACCTTAATGAGATCGAGCACACCAGATAGTGGCGCAACTGACTCCCCGGGGCTAAAATCTTCCGCTTCTTTTGTACCGTGCAGTGATTCTCTGATTCTTTAGAACGTCGACCTCCTCGCTGCAAGATGCTGGTCACCTCCGAACCAAACTCGGGACCTCCCAGCCGCACTCCATCCATTTTGGACAGTCCAACTCTAGCACGTGTAGAGCGTGCTCGCTTGAGATTGGAAGCTAGCAGTAACGGCAGTCAGCGGGAGGATAGCTTAGAACGGAGCCTGCTGGATCCCAAGGTTAGTAAGAAGATTTCGGCTTAAGTTACCCCTCATAATTCTATTTTATACAGCAAGTTCACTTGTTTCAACAACTGAATTTCTGCTATTGAACCCGGGAAGCAAATTGAATTTATTCTTACAGATTTTAGCAAGGAATTTGAAAAAATTATCTGTTCTTAGTGTCCCTTCCTGCTTTGTTGACCGGATTTCAGCGATTTAACTGATGTACCCAATGTGTCCGGTCTCGTGGTAATTTCCCTGATTCCATTAGAGTCGGGAGTACCACAAGGTAGCCATCTAGGTCCTTTGCTATAAAATAAGATGAACTTTATTAATGAAAAAATCCACAATTTATGAATAAATCTCAGATTTTTGGAATAATTGGAGCCCCTTACACCTTATGTTATTCCGATATTTATCTCTTCTATACAAAGGTAAACGAAAATTGTCTGCGTTTCTTAATTATAATAGCTACCTATACAATTTAAATTTCTTCTCAAATAATCTAGAAAAATGGTGTTTTTAATTTTGAAAATGAAAACTAGCGCGTTTTGCTATAGGTCAACCATATTATAAAAAGTTATTGCATACTCCTGAGAGATTTAATTATAAATTCTTCTGAAGAAGCCTATCCTTTTAGCGATCTTAGAACGTTACCTATCCGCATGGTAATTAAAATTGAGGATATTGTCTATAAAGCCACCTAAATATTTAATTTCCTTAACGTATTCAATAATTTCACTATTAACCCTTTGTACTCGAAGCTTTCTTTCATTCATATTGCCAGCAAATCAAAGTAATTTCAGTAGAATATGATTTCAAATATTAAAGTAACTGATATAAGCAAAAACTGAAAGAAAAATGAAGTTATTAAGTCTTGTTTTTTATCTTTAGTTTATAAACTGAAAATTATTTGCATTGTCTCCATTGCGGAGACCTCAAGTGAAAATAAATTTAATGGCTCCATTTCGAAGACCTCGAGTGCAAAGGGTTAACGCATTTATTTGCACAGTTTTATGGTATTTATCGCGATAGAATTTGTTTTGTTAATGTTCAGTTTAAGCTTATTTTTCTACATCCATTCATATAAACTATTCATGTCAATGTTCATTGTATTCTCGCATTCAGGTACATTGTTTCCCATTTTATATTAAAAGGGTATCATCAGCAAATATTACCAATCTTTGAATTCACAACTGCGAACCAACTTCATGTCCTTTATATAAAATAGAAACAGGGTGACACCATGCAAAGAACCCTGGGGTATGCGAAGATCTACTATCCTGGTTCGTATTTTTGTCTTCTGTGTTCTATCAGCCAAATAACTGCTAAACCAATGGCTTTAATTACTACAAATTTTATATTTCTCCTATTTATACTATATAAATTAATGATATATCTTTTATTTCTTCTCCCTCGAATATTTTTTGTAATGCTAACGATGTAAGCATGTTGGGTATAATATCTAATGACTGTGATTATAACGCTTACTTAAATTCATTTAAAGAAACGGGGCTGCATTAACTGCCTTCCACAGTTCCAGGGTCAGTCATAGATCATAATGATTTGTAACTGTTTCTGATACTACTTGTGACTTAACTCGCATTTCTCTTTCAATGACTTACATCGAATCCAACGTCAACAAAGCTTACGCAAACAGAGACCTCGTGAAAAGATAGATGGTCAATATATGTTTTGTCTATCTGAAATATATTGCGCATTTTTGAGACTGGAGTATGCTAATCCCTTTTGGTTTCTGATTCAGGACTGTTCGATTAACCGCAACGAGGCTGCTCAGCGAAGGTTTTTACGGTTTTCTCTTCACTACTTTCCTTGGAAGGATATCCATGATTTCTTCCAAGCAATCATGGATATATTTCATCAATCTAATAAAAAAATGTTGCTAAATCGACCCTGCTACAACCATATGTACATAATACCTGCAATACCACTTTTTACCAGGGTCGGTTTAGTATGTTCTAAGTTTCTTATTTTCAGTATTTTTACGACCAGCAAATGACCGCGATTTCGTTCATGTGGTATTTATGTTATTAGTGAAGAATACAAGTAATGTAACAACTTACTGATGGTAGCAAATGCCAAGCGCCTTCAACTTTTCTTTTAGGTAGGTATGTTATTCCGTAAGCACATCTATCTTGAAGTAGGTTGAACTCTCAATAGTATAAAAGCACATAAAAAGCGATAATGATTGAAATAAAAAGAAGCCTATATTTTAATCTAGGCCCTAAAGATAGCCCACGGATACGGTCGCGTGAGTATAATTCTAGTTCTAGCACCGATCAGACAATCATGACCCCGCTTTCTATTCGGATCGCATAATGTAAAGAACTCAAGCTGTCACTTTGGATAGAACGGAATAAATCTTAGCGATGTTTTTAAGTCAGACTATTAGCTATACAATAAAGAAAATTCTTTTGAAATCGGTTCAGCTGTTTTTGCGTGATGCATGACTAAATATGTAGATAGAAATAAAATTCTGAAAATTGTTTTTTTGACTTCTATCCCATGCCAAGCATCCCGACAAAAAAAAATTTTTCAAATAACGTTGAAATAGCTCACTTTACTGCTTTAACAGAAATGATGACTTTAAACCAATTTATCCTTTATAATTATAGGAGTGGTTACAGCACCTTTTATTCAAAAATTTATTCATTAAGAACCACCACTTAAATGTTGTGCTAATATTATTTTAAATTGTTTATGATTTTAGCTTTCTTATTTCAAATAGTCGCCATATCTCGAATTTTCAGAAAAGCGACTATAGATTCAAAAATAGCTAAATTATTAAAAAGAATTTTTAATTGTAATCTAAAACGTAATCCTATCGTGTTTTACTATTACAAATAAAATATGATATGGGTTAAATGTTATCGCTAGCTCACGGATAGTCCTGAGGTTATTCTATTTTTTTAATTGAAATCTCATGTTTGTCTCGATAGAACGCAATTATTGTTTTCTATTCCAGGAATTAAAAAAGGAGTAGAAACTATTGGTAAGTTCAGTTATTGTCGCAACTATCAGCATCAGCAGCAAAAGCAATACTTGCGTAAGTTGAAGTTGACAGGATTACGCCTCATTTCATACAGTTTAAATGCCCTTAGAAGATCATGACATTTTGTGGCAAAATGAAAAAAAGACAAGACCCTTATTATGCATTGCACGTAAGGTAGGCCAACTATTTGCCTTCTTCTTTTCAGTTTAATTTAGGGATTAATAAAATTGTTAAAATTACACGGATGTAAAATAAACTGCAAACAGTTGTATATTAAATTCACATTTCTCTAAAAATGTTTTATAATTAGTATTTTCTCGATATATTCAAATGGTATTAATTTTACAAATGCAAAGTTAATAGTAAACAATTATCTTTATTGAATGAGAGCCGATTGCTTTTTCTAATTAAATAATCTGCACGCAGACTAGACTAGTTATTTGTAATGCAAATTTTAAAATAATATTTACCGTAGGTACTTTATAAACATATAAAATTTTATTTTTCAATTTAAAAAAGAAAATCGCTTCAGTACTATGAAAAAAATCTTTATAAGATGTTATTTTTAAGGAAAAGTAAATAATAATTATGCCATTTATGTAGCCATAAGTTGGACAAATATCAAAATCAAAACAAAAATATATGTATTCATTTAGTTATGCACAATAGACCAAGTAATTATGTATTCAGACTATCGCTGAAACAATTGCATACCTTATTAGGATAGGTTGAATGGTAATTGAATTTTGCCGCGCCTTGATGCTACCGTATCTTGGGATATATAGTACAAGTACATAAGTATAGTATTTAAAGTGTATGTATAAAAGTTAAATGTCTCTTTATTATATTTTGCTCAAAGACAACTATATCAAATTTTTTAGACAATTCAATAGATAGAAGTAAACCACAATAACCCCAATTTGGTTAACAATGTCCAGACGAAAGCTATAATTTTAATAGGTATGAAACTCAATAGTCGATCGGCGCTACCTGAAGGCAAGCCTACGGAATATATGACAAAACATTTAAGGCGGCTTTAAATAGCTTTTCGTTTTGGAGGAGTTCAATTAATCACCTTTTTGATGGCTGCGACGACTGCTTCTTGTGAATTACCCCCTAACTTGTGGCGTAGGAGGAAGACATGAATGCGTTCTAGCCATTCTAGATTTCCTTTCCGCAGAGTCGCGCGGGTGATAAATTAATTGAAAATTCAAGTAATGTCGGGCCTCTCTATCTCCACTTGCCCGATGTGACATCTCATAGTCACGCTTCTTGGAGCGTACAACAGGTCGTCACCGCAAACCTGTGGAGCACCTTCCCCGATAGACATCGAGTTGGGTCTTCCTCGGGTGACAGTGATGGATTCTAGCGCGGATTGAGTCATTGGCTTCCTCCGACGGGGAAGCTTGCGTAAATTTTTGCGTTAAAGTTGAATTGAAAAAAGTTTCAGGGCAATAGAGCGATAAAATTCTAGACCCTGATTCTTGATGCTAGTCTACTACATGGACCAATTGTGGCCGATCCGAGGCTGAATTGGCTGAAGTGGTCATGCGTCACATGTGGCTTTAGTAGGTCACACATGAGATCTGACTACTAATGAATGAGATCATCCTAGTCTTTTTCCCTCCTAAGAAATTCACTTTTTCCACGACGGCCGACAGCCACTAATCATCAGATGACCACTTCTCAAGAGTTTGAAGCAAGCCCAAGGATAATCGGTAATATGGTGAGTCAGGGAGTTCACTTCCGGAAAAATGAGACGTTGTGAAAGTGGGTTTCTCATTTACTGTAATTAAACTTGTTTTTTTTTTTTTGTATTACTACTCATTAGCAGTTAGGCTTTCCATTCCACAAATATTTTACTAGATCTCAAATGTTCCCTTGCATAGAGCAGCAAAGGAAATTTTGAATATGTAAAAAATTACAAGTTTAGCAAATAGTTGAAAATTTTAATAATTCAGTGTATAGCGTTCTTAGCTGCTAGTTAGTTAGATACTCTACCTAGAGTTGCGGACTAATCCGATTGTTAGTGACTAAGATAAAACGTTATTTTTTTAAAATTTTAAGTAACCATATAATTTTGTTCTTGGTGTTGTTACCCAAACTACTGACTGAATTTTTTCAAACTATCCATATGCATTCATCCCACAATATACTCATAGTTCCCCCGAAGGTAAGTAGTATAGGTGCGAACTTCAGTGTTAAGGGGCATCTTTGCTCCCACTTCAGCACGTTTGGAAATGCTCCTTATAAATACCCCGAGTAGACAACCGAGTGCGGGTACGGAGGGCTGCAACCGGGTGTCTGGAGAACGCAAAAAACCAAAAAGATAGCTGCCAACTTATGCTTTGCACATGTCCGTCATTTTCTTGTCGGATGCGGGGTGCAAAGAGTCTTTCCTGTGCACTCTTAAGGGTGTTTCTTGATATGTGCCCTTATTGAGCCCGCTCAAAGGTGGCACACCACTTTGGAAATCAGGTAGAAATCATCTGCGCTGCGAGACGTGGGAAAGTGGAAAACGTTTTATTAATAATAAAAGAGGCGCATTTTATCCAACAGAGTACACTGCATCTGGGTTGCACCAGACGTTTTTTTTTTTTAATTTTTTAGAAAATTTACGACTCATTGCGCACTTCCATATGCAGCAGTGACGTGCTGGAAACGTGAAAACAATAAACGCATACCATCCGTTTAAATTTTAAAGCTTCAATTTAATTCGGAATTGCAAATGCTTTAAAGAAATTTATTTTATTAAAGCAGAACGGACTCGGCAAATTATAGAGGAGTCTTAAAGTTTAGCTTATTTTTATGAAGAAAGAATTTCTGTCCGTGAATGAGAGATTACATAGCATTGTCTAATTTTATAAAAAAAATCTAACTTTCTACGATTCTAATAAAAGAAAGGCTATCTCTTTCTGATACAATTGAACTTTTAGTCAAGGAAGCTTAATGGCTTGGGGACATTTCCATTCCACCAGAATGCATAAAATATATTACTTTTTAAAGGTCAAACTCCTACCGCTTTTAGCAACGCAACGAGAAGATGATTTAACTTTCCAAAAAGGTAACACTGCCGTTTACACAAGTAGGGAGATAACATTTTGCTTTAAACGACATTGGGTTGGCCTTTTTGCTCACCAAAATAAAACCTAAAAAGGATCTGGAGCGGCGAGTTTACGCAAATAGTAAATAATACCATAACGTTAATGTTTTCCAGCAGTACAAAGTATCTGGTTCAAAATTTCGGAAAAGACATTAGAAAAACTCGTTGAGAGTATGCTCGAACAATCGAGGAGGATATTAATTTTTAAAAATAGTTTTATTATTGGAAGTACAAATGAAAAACCGCCGTTTTTTCAAAATTCGAAACTTTTTTGCTGAAAATAACACATATTTAACAAATGTATTTACTCATTAGTCGTGTCTATGTAGCAAAATTCTAATATTTCTTCGGAATTTTACTAAACTGCTTTTAATACTTTAGTAAATCTCTTAGAGTGTAGAGTAGAAAGCCAGAAATACATATCATCTAAGTAAAAAAATTTGCTACCAGCTACGCCATATGGACTTAGTCTCCGAGAGTGCCTGTTATAAGTTATGTATTTAAATTTAGTCTCTACATAAATAAATAAATGATACCATACATACCACCAGCCATAATGGAGAGGAGAGGGACATTTGTTCACATAAACGTTAATCAGAATACATTTTAGAATTAATTAGCATATGTTGGAGCCATTAGACCATCTGTGCGCCAAATTCCTAACTCGTAAGCCGTTTAAGCAGCAGACTCAAAAAAAAAAGCTCCCTCTAGTTGGGCAAGTACAATAGATAGTGTAATTTTTGTTATGCATAACATAAATCAAATGTTTCCTTTCGTTTGTTAGCCAAAGTCTTTCTATATTAAGGAAATTGTACCAAAATTGTTCACTGTATCTAACAGCGTGAATCGCTTATATACATACATTCTTACATCTCACAATTGACGTCGTTCTTCCACCTCTACTTTGGATTATGTCTCAAAATAAGTCGATTCATATTTATGACTTCTCACGCCTCTGTAGCCGGATGGGCTTCATCTGATCTGAGAATTGTTATGGCTCCCAATTTTATTTATAAATTCTCGTTTGAGGAAAATTGGCTGCCTATTACATCGCTAACATCTGCAACGCGGGAAGAGCATCTATTTCAAGATATTGGTAGAAATAGAAACTATATGTTATTTAATCAGCTCCAATCTTCATAAATATCTCTAGCTTTTCATTAACCTTACACGAATTTTCGGACTATCCATTTATTGAAGATGTTTGCGGGATACCGAGGGCGAGAAATGCACGAATAATGAGATCAATAAATTTACTATAAGCCAGTGAATATGTTCCACGTACGAAAGCGACTCCCGCCATACCGCAAAAATTTCTTCTTCTCTTAGATCCCCCATGTTGCACGGTTGTTCACTTGTTGCCTAAAAATTATTTCAAGTGGAACTGTGAGGTGAATCTCAGCATGTGGAAGCATGTAAAGAAAGTGGAACTAACTGCTCACCTGTGAACAGCTCCGAGCTTAGATAGAGGCGGTTTGGAGTTAGAGCACTATTTCCAGTAGAGGCTGAGAGCCAATATTTATCGGTTGCATGCATTTCTTAACTGTAAACCTGAAACAAAAGGAGGCCCAGGTTATGAACGTAAGATTGCATGCGGTCGACTTAAAACAGACATGCACTTCTTAGGCATTCGTGAAGTGATAGACGTTGGACAAGTGAACCGGGTCGTGACTTGTACCGTATAAGACACCTATACTAATAAACTTATTGTGCATTTCTTACGGCCAGGGAAACAAGAGATGATCATGTTCCCAGCATCTGGAGCTGTTTCAGAAGGTCGTATGAATGCCCTTGGTACTTGAATTAAAAGAGTTTCTGTTGCTGGTGATGTTATCAGGGCTGCTCCTATGTTTAACCCACCTTACAAATCTGAATGACATAGGAACCCCTGAGGTTGTCACATATAAATTTACATGAACTCGTTTTTCTTGTTTCTTACTGCATAATCCCCACTTTCCTTAAACCTTACCGTAAAGAAGAGGGTCATTGTAGCCAGCGCCTTGTTGTCTCCGTTCTCGTGCGCTGCAATTGTTTCATATAGTGCAGCTGGGTGCACATTTTTTCCTATGTCAAATGCACTTCTGCAAATAATGACCCTTTTGGTACGATGCCATCAGCTAGTTTTCAAGTTTCTTGTTATCAATAAGCAGGCAAAACCAGCTGGGTTATAATTTCTTTCCAGAAATGAAAATAATCATGACATTCGCTCGAGCAGAACTCGGTGGGTCTCTTTTTACGGAACTAGAGCGCTGCAGACAAATTACATTTACGTTTTAAGGGCCCCGTCCAAGAAGTGGAGCATATGTGTCCATCTGTCTGTAGTTTAAATAAAGTGGAAGACTAACAGAATTAGCTTACATTTGCACTTTGCCCTAGTACAACTCTGTTTTTTTGTACTTATTCGTATAATAGAAGGTTCATATATTAACACAATTGAAATGTCCAAGAGGATACCATAATTCGAATAATGAGCATACATGTAATGGATTTTAACTTGACATGCTATCATTGTTTTCTCTTTGCTTAAAATCCATGTTTGCCAGTTTAATTGAATTTTATTTTACATTTTGCATGATTTCCACTTGAGATAATAATGTTACACGTAAAATAGCAAATTGGGAACGATATAAATTGTTTTTTGTTTTAACACTAAATAACACGAACGAGAGATGACTGAATCATTCCTAATCAAATACAATTTTTATTAATTTAAAGTCATATTGTATGAAGAGTTTCCATACTGTGAAACACTTATATATGATGTGACCGAATAGTGTTGACACGTATGACTAAGAATTTTTTATATTATCTTATAACCTCTAATTATCTTATGACCCCTCCAGAATAAGATATCCAATTAAATAAATATGCAGATTGTAGTATTAATGTGTTATGTAAAAAACTATAAGTATATTTATAACATAGATTTATGTTTAAATAAAATACAATTTATATATTGTCTAGTTAATATAGAAAATTTTGGATTGGAATGATTCACACATATATCTATTTATAGAGTAAATCAAACCTCCAATCCTACTGTTGGTGAAGTGTTTAGTCAGGCTTTATTTAATTTTATTAATGGAAAATGAAAGTTAGAGTAAATTTACAATGATAAGAAGAATCACTTCAATTTAATTGCAATTAACAATTGAACATTAAAATACTTCTATGGCTTTAAAAAGAATTTAATCAAGAAAATGCTGAAAACTTAAAAATACAAAAGATATAAGGATTTTAAATTTTGAGAATTCATTTCGCTTCTATCTGTTGTAAGTAATATAAAAACAAATTACAATTTAATTGTTATAATTATATAATTATATTTGTTTTCATTTCAGGGTTATTAGACCCTTTTTATAGTTTCTATTTGAGAATAAAAGTTGTTACCTGACCTAACTCTATTTTACCATAATTAAAGTTATAAGACGATTTTTATTCATGCTTATTGCAGTCATTTACAATTCCGTGATTCAATAATCAAATAGTGCATTATAATTTGAAATCGAATGCACAGATCTAAATTTTGTTGCTACATAACTCCCACTTTATTTCCATAAGAGTGAAAAAAATATTAAATAAAAATTACCATATGTTTTATTTCTTCATCTTATTTCCATATTTTAAATACTTTGAAATTTATGAATATATTTTAGTTTCATGTAAATAAGCATGCATGGTAACTACGTTTTACGCATGACGAGTATACTCGTAGTAGTTTCGTCAAAAACTGGTTAATCAAAATATTTAATTTATTTGTTATTTGCACTCAAAATTCCAAATCTCAATTTGTTTTAGTAAAGGGAATGTTTCTGCGGACTATACCATGTCTATTTATTTAAAACACTTAATCAATTCCTCTAAATTATATTTTAATATAAAATTTGAATGGATATTATCGGTTTCTAGTTTACCATAAATAAATCAAAGTAAAACGATCCGAAGAAAAGACTAAGACATGACTATCGGATCAATGTTCAGTTGTTATGGAATCATCCATATTTTAATTAGTAAGGGAAAGTTTATTAAATTCCTTCACTCATCATATGAACATTTTTAAAAATTATCATCAAAAATATGTTTGAATTAGTCATAAATTGGATTTAATTTAAAACTAATTCTTACGTCACGTATCAAAGCAACTTTTTCTTGAAAGACCACTTTGTCATACACCTTCATCGCTATTTAAACTTTCCGCTGACATTTTAATAAGATTCTTTGTCGACTTTCGGTCTCTTATCAAAGCTGTAAAGTTGAATTTAGCATATGGCTAGGTCCGGGAAAGGAATTTATCATTGATTTGTTAGGTCACCTGTGGGAATCACCCACAAATGTAATACATTTTCCAGCTGTCTTGGCGAATTTCAGCGAAAAAAGTCTTGTAATCTTCGAGCTGAAAATATGTTTTACTCGTTTCCGACATTTGAACTTCCTCGACGATCGTTCACCCCAACGACGAACGTTCAGCAGAACGGAATTCCGGGGACAATTATTCACATGGTGGAAAGCAGAAAATCCGCCAGTGCAGCCAGCTAGTTGGCAAAATCGATGGACATTAAGGCGGGTTGTGGAAACCGGAAAATAGTACCACACCCCCACAAAAGTAGAGAACAAGACGCGGATTTAGTTGATGGGGTTATCTGCTGGACGTCAATAAAAAACGAGAAGGGACGCTCCCAACGGCACTAACTGTGGTCACGTTGTCTTCTACAGGACAGTGATAACTTCAACGAGACGATAACAACTCGACGAATTATGATAATAGAAGTTAAATGCTTTTCGAAAAGACATTGACACGGCACGTTAATGCCACCAGTTCGAGCATAAATTTTTAATACCCTTTTTATCAAACAATTTGTCTTCCGGACAAATACCGAACCGATTTGACCTTCCAATTTTTGGTGAGTCGAGGGCGCGTTACAGCAAATTAGCCATTAAGTGAAGGGACTCATTAACTAATTAAGTTCGTGCTTGATTTGAAACGCTTCGGTCGTCTTAATCATATTTATTATCTACTCCGCTGACGGACATCGTTAGAAATGACCCTATCTCTTTTTATTAAATGATGTATAGTGATTTCGATGTTATTTGTATAATGAGGTTATTAAAGCTCTAAGTAATTATAATTCTTGGAAACATACTTCTAGGTATGTTGGTAATAAACATTTTATGAAATTCAATTTCAGGGTTATTGAAATTAGTCATTAGGTCGTATGCGAAAAATTTTATCTGAATCTAAAATCTCATTTTTAATAGCTTTCTCATGCAATATAAAATGAGACAAATCCCAAAGGTTACGATTTTTCTCATTGTTTTATGAAGTGTACCACATATTCTCTTCCCTCCTATTGTTCAGCTCACTGGATAAAGTTTATCATCATAATATGAGAGGTAATTTTAATAATATCTAACTTATTATACCTGTGCAGCACAATGAACATCCATACCATAAAATAACATAAGCAACATTAGCCAATTGTATACATGCAGATAGGGTTTTGATTTAAACAATAACACGGTGTTAGGATACCATTGAAGACCAAAAATGGTATACTGAAATTTCAGTTTAGCCTTTTCCAAATAAAACTAAATATTAGAACTTGTGGTCAACGCTATTTGAATTTCCTTTTATCCCCTAAATTTAACTAATATAGAACACTAAAAAACCAACTATACCTGGAGCAATTTGCGAATATTTTGGCTATTTAAATAAATATGTTTACAAGGAGTAAAATTTCAATTAGATAATTGATTATTTTCTTGAAGGTTATAATGAGAAATTTCAAGGAGGTGGGTATCTACATTAGGAAAAGTTATTTCAACAACTTGTTCAGCATCACTAAACTTATTTGAAAAAGCAAATAAACAAACAAAAATCAGTCGGAATTATTATTTGCGCTTAAAACTGGCGGAACCCAATGTAAATTGTTTAAATATTAGACTTACCAATGAATTGTAAAGACTGAAAACAGACCGAAAATTTTTAAATATTGGACTTAGCAAGGATTTGCAAAGAGGCGGGAAACAGACGGAAATTTTTCAAATATTAGACTTAGCAAAAAACTCCAGAGATAGAAAATATACAGATATTTTTCAAATATTAGACTTAGCAAGAAAATTCAAAGAGACGGATAATTTTTCAAATGTTAAGCTTAGCAAGAAACTGCAAAAAGACGGACAAGTGACGGAAATCGGACGGGAATAGAAAACAAATCAAGCGTATATAGGCACTTAAGTTCGATCCATTCGAGGACATAGCGACACTGAGGAGACCGGCCGATGCCCAAGTTGAAACGCTAACCAATTTTCATGAACTTAGTCAATTTTTCCATCTGATTTCCGTCACTTTTCCGACTGATATCCGTTACTTTTCCATCTATAAATTTTTGTTTCTTGTTGACTGATTCAGTTTACTTTCCGATCGTTTTCTTAACTACTTTTAAACGTTTCAATTTTATTTTTTCACTCGGGCATAATTCACGACTTTGAGTTAAAAAATTAGTGTAATCGCAATTGCACAATTTAGAAATTAAACTGAGACATAGTTGAACTATTGAAATTTAGATTTCGCATACCATTTCAAGCTTTATCTTATTCTCTATTCTACTTCGATGAGAATTGAAATTAAGTTACGAAAAAATAGAGCTATGCCTTTGGCTCTAAAATTGAAATGCAAAACTGATTTCGTAAAACTGAGTTTAAAGCAGAGCTATGAGATAGAACTCATTTTTATATGCGGAAGTACAGACTAATTTTTCGTAATCAATTTCGATGCGCTTATTTTGCAATTTAATTTTATCAGAGCTGTTGTACATTCAAGAAATACATTCATCTTAGTTAGAAGGCGATTTTCCTATTTGAACATGAGCAAATTTTGATATTATTCTGGATAAGGTAGCCTGATTACTATTAACCCATCGATTTACCAGTGGACATGTATAAAAAATCTGGACATAGTAGATTAAGATTCCGAAATTATAAATATTCCATCCACATATCGATTGCCATAAAAGTAGGATCAAAATTTGAATATTTATTAAAAAACTGTGGTACATAAAGAGAACTAGTTCAAAATGATTTTCAAATGAAAGTTTGTTCTCCCGAATATGTTTATTTAAAGTGAGTTAAATTGAATAAATGAATTTATAGAGCGAAATAAATGAATTCCGGACTGTTCTACCTAATTTTACTCAAACATAATAAAAAATTTCTCCGTATTTAACGAATTACCTTGCTGAGGTCAGGTAAAAGTAAAACTTATGAAAAATTCACGAGTAGTGTTGATCTCTATGGTATTTATCGCGGATGCGAGGAGTATGAAGATGAAAGAAAGTTAGAAAACGTTGTTTATAAATTTAAAACAGACTCCAGATAGTAAAAATAAAATTTTATATTGCACAACGAAGAGTTTAGTTCACAAGAACAACACCTTTTTTATTTTTGTATATTCGCCAGATCTTGTAATTAATTCAGTCTTTAATTTATTTAAAATTACGTAACCTGGGCGGAGGCGGTGGAAATTGAAAAATTGAATTATTTCATTTCACGCACGCCAACGTAATTAAGACAGATCTTCGGAAGACTTTCAATTTCTTATAAATCCTTTCACATTACATTACAAAATCATTAACAGAGCAAACATGAGTATTTTAATTATTTTGTATTCCTTTTTTATATTAAGAGAAACTGAAAACAAAAAAATATATTTAACCCAAAAACACGAGTTGTCGGGTTTCCTGTCGACCGACGTCTCAGAGATTTGCGTGAATCCAGCTGGCTATCAGACCGCACAAATTAATTGCCTTTCCGATATTCACCTTGTGCTCACGATTCTGCGGTTTTAGTGCCGTTTTGCAATCTCTGGGATAAGATGACTTTTATAGAAATCTTTCGATATTTTCTTCAATTCAAAAAGCAAATTAGATGGATTTTGACCGGTATTTTTATTGAGGACGATAGCAATTTGCGACCGCTTTATAAGGGGTCATACCTGCGTAGTTATAACTTTCAAATTTTGATGTTAAATATCTAGAAAGCATATTATTAAAATGTTAAGTTGGGATTATGAAAATTGAAGAAATTTTTTTCTTTCCAAACTTTAATCGCGGTTTTCTAAAAAAAAAAAGGATTTTTCTAATCGGTGACCGCAATTTCTGAAAAATATTAAAACCAATTTCGTTGTTTGAATTTTCTAGACTTCTAAATTTAGATAAATCCAATAAATCCAGTTGTAGTAGGTCAAAATATTATTTTATTTTAAGTTTTAAAAATTCTAGGAGAGGGATTGCTTCAATAGAGAAATTGAGGTTGAATTTTAAAAATTAGTATTACTTAAAGTGTGATTTGCTTTAAGAAAAATATATAACCATTTTTCGAAGGGTCAGATACTCTAAAAAGGATAAAATAATGTTCACTTAGGACGTATTTGAATTAGGATGAATTCGTCTAATTACAAATTCATGTTAAAATTGTAATTAGCAAGGTAGCGAAAAACCCTTAAAAAGCAAAATTTCAATTCCATTTTAGTTCACCGCAATTAATCTTTTAAATTAAATAAACTTTAAGAAACCTTAGAAACAGTGAAATTTCATAAAATTGAAGATAAGCGAAAAAAAACGCACCCCAAGAAATAGCCAGACTCATTGAAACACAGAAGGCGAGAGGTTAACACTTTTTTGTGTGGTAATTCTGTTGGGGAATCTTTCGCTTTGCACATCCACAAGCTAACGAACCATAAAGTGGAAAATAATTCTGATTTCAGCAAAAACCGACCAAGCGGCGCTCCTCTGAGGTAAAAAATCAAAATAAAGCATAACATCCAGCAGCCAGTGATTGTTTACCGTCGAAAGAGAGCAACTCCACTAATTTCAGCAATAATACTTTTCGCTGCAAACAATATTTTTTTAAATTCACCAAATGCAAGGCTGTTTCCTCACTTGAAAAGCGAAAAGGTTTTCCTAACTGGGGCAGAAACTACCCTTCTTTAGCTTTACAAAATTGGTTTGACCGCCACTGCTTAGCCTTCTGATGAAAATAGTTTAATTGCTTCGAATTAAGGCCACTTTGGTCAAGTTAAATCCATTCTTATCACCGACGAACAAGTAAAGACCAATTGAAGGGTTTGCACTCGAGCATGAAGTTGATTTAATCCTGCCGTCGTCTGTCTTTCTCATTGTTGGTTATTTTACGGTTTTTGAAAAGAATTTTATTTATTCATCTACATCAATGTTATCCCCTTCAAATTAGTCCCCATAAGTTATAATGCACTTATGCAATCCCCAAAATACTTCTGGATAGCACTTAGCTCTTCTAGCAATGCGCTTCTAATCTCATCTATGCTTGCGAAACGAAGTGCTCTCTTTTAGGACTAGAAAAAAGTCACACGAAACCATTTCTGGCGAATATGTCTGAAGTAGCATTATAGTGTTTCTTTTCACTAAAAACTCACGAACAAGCAATGAAGTGTGCGTAAGTGCATTATCGTGGTGCAAAAACGAATGAATTGTTTCACCACAAAGTAATCGCCGATCGTACAAAAACACATACTTTCTTTATACGACTAAATAGTCAGAATGACTAAAATTCATAAAATCTTTAAAGGTTCAAAATAAACTTAAACTCTTGAATCATATTTATGTATATTACGGTCAAAATGGAACTGATATTTCTGTATGTTTTCTGCAGCACTATATAAGATTTGTTCGACTTGGAATACGCACAAAAAAAAGTGTTTGTAATTAGAGAAAAATACCCATGAATGTAATCTAAAAGTTTTTCATATTCTATCAAAATTCCATGACTTTTATCCATTTCACCTTTAACCTTATGCACTAAAAGAAAAAACATGAAAACAAATTCCAATACAAAATCTATTCAATAATATTTTAAAGCGTATTATTTTTATAAGAAAGCTTATTAATAGTAAGTACACAATTCTTGATAATGAGGTATATCAAAATCACAAGACTCTTATTATTTTTGAATTTTATTGATAAAGTACCATATCAGCATCATATGATTTACGTATGAGCTTCTGTAAAATATTTCTTTTAAAATTGATGCAAAAACAAATTAGGAGTACAGTCTTATTTTTCTTAATTCTTTTTCAATAATTTATTCATTCCTAAATGAAAAGATTTAAAATACTCAGAGAATGAATGCATTTACCGTATATATGTGCATTACAATAACATTTTTTTTTTGCAAGTAAAAACAGATCTACAAAATCATTTAGGGTTGTTAATATAGTTTCAGATATTAAGCTGCCCGATAAAATATCAACCAAATAAATCTGTTTGATAGTTTTTTCTGTTTCACCACTCAGAGTCTCAGACTGAATTGTTTTCGTGATCACTTTGAAAAAAAATGTTCTTACTTTACAAATAAAGTAATTACTTATGAAACAAAAATATCCTTCGGATGGGCTATCAAAGGGTTTATTAACAACCATTGAAACAGGCCCATATAGTGCCAACAAATTATAAACACTCTAAGAAATTTCAAAATATTCATTTTAACTACATTTTTCTCTCAAAATATCAAAATTTGTCTACTCTAAATCCTCTTTACTATCCTTGCCTAGAAAAAACTGTTTAATACATAAAAGCATTTAACAAAATTCACATATTACATAAATTTAACTATGGGAAAGAAGTTAGACCTTACTGAGGTGAAAAAGGTACAATTTCTGTATTAATACAAGTCCGCTGGCATACGCTTCAAGAAATTAGAAGATTACAGGGTACAGGTCACTGCAATTTCCTCAAAATTACGAAACAAATAAAGGATGGAAACTCAATATCAGTTTCAAAAAGCGGAAACTTCCCTTCCAATTAAATCCACGAAATATATTCGTATCGAGTTATTAATACGAAAGTTTCAGAGACGCAGTGCAAAAGCAGAATTCAAGTGCTATCGTATACAAGGAAAAAATTGAAAATTTAATCCGCGAATAGAAAAAGTGCAACTAGAATTTGCCAAATCACATAAACATTTTACGGTCTAAACTAGGTACAGGTAAAATTTTATTGATGCATACATTTTTTTCTCCAATCTACAGAGAAAATCCGTTGAAACTTTTCCTTCTGCACAAAATAGTCGTTCCCTTCCCGCATTCATCCGATTTAAATCGAATTGGAAATGTTTGAAATGTCGTTAAAATTAAAGTTTATAAAATAAACTAATCCGATTGCAAAATACTCGTATAAATTAAAGAAGTGTGGTATCGTAGATCACTTATCACCTGAGGAGATTAGCAAGGTTTATTGAAATTAAAGACGGATGAATTTAAACTTTTTTAGTTTGTTTGTATTTTATCTTGTCTTAAATATAAAAGTATAGGGATTATCACTGTATAAGCAAAATTCTATTCAATGCGAGATTTCCTTCTATAGATGTGAAAACATTTACATTGGGACACACAAAAAAGAGTTTTAATATTCAATGTGATGTAGATTTTTAAGGTACGTATCAATTTTATAGCCCTATTTGGATTTTGGTAATTTTGAGTTCAATAAAGTTTAGTAAAGTTTTATAAAGAAACTTTTACCAAAATCATTTCGGGAAATTATATAGATAAAAACAGCCCTACATACTTTATAATGAATAACATACCTATAAAGTTTGAATCTTAGATAGTACGCTTTCTTTTTTTTAGTAAAGTCTATTTTACTATTTATGTCCATTGGGAGCAATTTTAAATTCAGCAAAGTAAAGAGGAATCAAAGTGAAAAGTGGCATAATCATAAACGTCAAGCGTTTACAACCGCAATTATGGTGGAATTCTTCATCAAGAATGGAAGTTGGAAAGTGGAAATGCATCAGAATTACTCAGTCCTCGTCGACTTTGGTAATTAAAGTAATAAACCACAAGAAGTGGAGAGATGAGATGTTAATTGCCAGTGGTAAAAATGCCATCTGACATTTTAAAATCTCTAGCGATCTTAGACAGTCTTAGATTGTGTAGTGATGATTAAAAGATGATTCATATCGCTGAGATGCTAAAACTGCTCAAATTTACGACGATATCTTTCAAGGAAATCTTCTCTGGCACTGTCAATTTTTACACTTTCATGCTAATTGAAATGTCTGAGAAAGTGTTGATTAAAAAATATATACAGATATAGCTTAAAGTAAAAGTGACTTCAAATTTAATCCACTCTGCAAATAATTTTAAAAGTGCAGCATTTATAAAGAGTAGTCTACAGAAAACATTTGTAATTTCATGTTAATATCAAATAGCAGAAATTTTTATCTCCAGTTTCGTTTGTTTTTTTAAAAAAATTTAGTGTATGTAGTAAGCATGACTTAAACGCTACAAATAAATGGGAGAATTTCTCGGAATTTTTCTTCCCAAGTTTAGATATTCTTTTTGTTCCTTTCCAAAATTTATTGCAACACGCTTACTTTTTATAGTGTGAAATAACGATGGGAAAGATGAAAGAGAAATAAAAGAAATCCATTTAAGTTCCCTTCCAATGTCATTTTCTTTTTTTTTTGATTATTAAAAACGAATTTAAACTTGTTTTTCTACTTCCGTTCTCAAAACATGGTGTGCTTCTTTTTTGATCATGTTATGGGTAGTTCACTCTGGAGAAGTTAAGAAAGCAGCTTAAATTTCATCTTCTGTGCAAATTTAAGAAGAACTACTTACGTCTTATAAGTTTATAGGGATCTAATGATATTAATTTATTTATTTATAATCAAATTAAAATATAATAATAGAATCTATTCAAGAGCAAATAGTTTTCGTCTGTTTAGCACTAATTTGACTATCTTTTTAGTGTGAGTATAGATCTACATCCATTAGAGCCAGAAAGTAATTTATTAATCAATTTGTACGATTATATAAGTTTTACTATTCATTAATCAATGCTATAGTTATATGATCTTATATCTAGTCTCCTAAAAAAAATATAAAGTGATCCTATAAGGATTCCGGTTTTCATTCGTACTACTAAAAAATCTGATAGTAAATTTTGCAATCAACGACCTCGAAAACCCCTATATACAATAATATTTCTCAAAATAATTATAAAACATTATTATTAGATTAACTCTTTTTCTCATTTAATGCTACAAATTTACACTAGTGCAAAGAATTAAAAAAATTATATAAGTTAGTAAAAACTGCTAAGTTTGGATCAACCCCATAAACACCCATATTGAAGGTCTTGAAAACCAGATTACTATATAACATACTCTCAGAAAAAGTACCACTTTAATTATAAAGCATTTTCTACAATATTAAATAACATTAAAGAATGATTTGGAACAATTTTTCAGGCTTGACATAAAAATTATCTGCGTGAATAACAAAAGAGAAAATCTACTAACGATGATAAGTTTGAACTTAACCCGAGACGAGCACAATGTATTACGCTAGCATTACGAGCAAACTTTGTATAGCATATCATTTTGCAATGAACAAGCACAGCATCGCCATAAAATGATTTTTTTTTTTTTTACATTTCATTGCACCAGTTTGGCCTGGTTATGTCTACCAGCATCAGACCACAATCTTTTGAGACAGTTGTTTATCTTGTTTGAGATTTAATCAAATCGGCACAACTTTTTCAAAGTCTGCTAAAAGATACAAAGATGTATATTCAAAAATTTAGACCGTTTCTTAAAATGGTAGCAAACAGTCTTTTTTGGGCGTATAGATGAGCAATAAAAGTTTCACTCATCTAACATAAATAGCTAATTACACTTTCGCTTTTTTGCTTTCCTAACGTTGTCTTTAAAGTCAACGTACGATCGCGATAACTCCAGCAGCAGGTGGGAAAACTTGCTGCGTATACCAAAACAACCTGAAATGGGAAAATTATACTAAAAAAAAAATTCATTCAAGGAAAACAGTGAGAATTTATAAAGCTAATAGCTAACATTATGAGTAGAATCGAATTACTTATTTAAATATTCTAAATCTTTACAAAAGTGGGAATAAATTCAAAATTATATCAGATATACTTTAAATGGGGTATAAAGAGGTTTTAAGATCACATATTTCAAACCTGTTATCTACTTTTTGCTATTTCAGTATAGTAGCTGAATATCTTCCCTTTGTCTATCGAGTTGTAGACACTTCTTAGACTGAATAAAATGATTGTGGTTTAGAGTGAAAATCTTGTTAATAAATCTGCGTATATTTAATACCACATACCTTCATAACGCCACAGGTCATTTACCGAAGGCGATTAGTTGATAATACAATTGAAATATATTTTCTTTTATGCCATTGGAGGTTAAATAGAGCTGGTCACATTCATTTATCAAATGGCAATTACGTTTTATCAATGTTAATTAATTTCAGCGGTTGTTCCTCTCTAAATTTTGTATAGCAATGGGAACGCTTAAACGCGATAATGAAGCAGTGAAGGGAAATGGTTTTGAGATTAGACTTCCCTTAAAACTGATGTTTGAACAAAAGAAGCTGCTCATTCTTTGTGCGATCTGCCGACACCAAGATAAATTCTCGCCAAATGATAGCCTTTAATTAGTAAAGCATCGTGCCTTTATCTTCATCGTTTCATTATAAAATTATCTTTTGCTTGCTTTTGAAGAAAGAATTTTATGTTTATTAATTGGAGATAGTGTTGTAAAAACAAAAAAACAAAGAGTTTTAGTCGTTTGAAGAAAAACATGTTAATATAATGTACATATGCACTTGAAGTGGGGTTACAACTAAGCAAAATTAATTTATAAAAATGGGATTATCATGTAAGATTTTAGTAATGCTCGAAAAAGCAACGACTTCAATTTGAGGTAGGATTCGAACCTGCGACATTCAGAGAAGCCATTTGATTCTGATGGCTTTCAATCAAATTTTGTTCTATGTAATGAGAAGAACGATCGACCGATCCCACATACATAATTTCATTTCTTGTTAAAAAAACAAGTACAAATTTGTATTAAGAGATTTTTAAATAAAGAACATTTGTTCAATAAGGGGCAATAAGCTTTCACACTCGTAATGAATCAACTCCATAGACTCTCCGAAGTAAAATAATGATTTTTTTAATTTCACTTATATTGTTTTTCGGAACACAATTACTTAAAAATCAATATACGAAAATATATAAAACAAAATATAATTTTAGGATAGTGTTGAAAGTATTTGCTAACTACGAATAAGCACTATTACAAAATTACAGGGTGATTTATGAGTATCGTTCTTCTATTTCTATTAAAAAACAAAATCTATTAACCCTTCGCCCTTGGAAAATTGAATTAATTCAAATCTAAGAATACTTTTTTTCTAATTTAAACGAAATGATGATATGCATGATCTTGAAACTACAGTTAACATATAAATAATATTTTTATTTGCGTCTTAATAAAATTATATAGTTTTCATAAAATTGTATGATGCTTTTAAAACCTTTTAACATTTCCCTACCAATTTAAGGGCTATAAATTTAGTAATAAATTTTAGAAATTTGCGGCAATTAGTATAAATGCTCTGTGCCAAAGATTTCGAAAAGCAGACATATCCTCTGGTTGGGTTATTTTTGTAAAGATGTTTTTTTTTTTCTCCGAAAACTTTATTCTCGACGGCAACATCAGCCCAGCTCCAAGGGAATATTCTTCTTAATTTGCCAGCCCATAAACAAAAAATTGTTTGGAAATCTCGGGTTTATGGGTAACAATCCGGAGCATGTCTCCTCTCCCATAAGCAAAGAACGAGGACATACAGCGAGGCAACATTAAAATCGATCATATTTCCTTTCGCCCTCCCCACTGGGCTAGTCCAGAGGCCAGAAGTACGACTGACCAAGTTGTGGAATGTTGACGTACTGCGGCGTAGAGCTCGTTTCGCCTTGGATGACCCACTTTTGATCAACATGTTGCGTTAAAACTGATTCATCGGTCTGGGCCTGGCCCCGGTTCTAAGCAATTTCGCAATAGAAGAGCGGAAAAATATGCGGCTATTAGAGAATTTTGCGCCATCCGCTCTTCCCGCAATGATAACGATACGATTGCACATAAACATCGCGAACGTTTGCCATTTCCGCGCATATCAATCGCAATGGACATAAGTGCAATTTTAAGTGAATTTAACCACTGTCGTGGGGTTATTGACACAATTTAACGTGGGAAAGTTTACAGCTGAATAATTGCAACACCATTTTCAAATCAGTTGTATCACGAGTCTAGAAAATTATCATTAAATGTTAAGTATTTGTTATTTTTTAGGATTATATAAGAAATTCTATTAACATTTCTGGGATTCCTCAAAGTAGTTACCTTGGCCACCTTATGGTTACTATTTTTTATTAATAACATTTCCTTTGCTGTATTTTACTCCTACCGCTTTTCTTATGCTAACGATGTCTGTCTAATTTTAAATGTAACTAAATTCTCTGCTATTTCATCTTTCCCACTGCATTTGACTATGAAAGAGCTTCATTAGTTATACCAACAAGTGCAATCGATAGGTTACGTCATAATCAAGTCCAACCCGCTTTTTCTCCAGTATGCTAAGTCTAAGTTTGATTGGTTTAACCAGCCTCAAAAGTTTTAAAGAGATTTGCTTAATTTTTAGTAGCTTTAATACACATTTATTTATTTATTTATTTACAGCTTCTTCCATCTTTGTTATGGTATTACCCCGCTAACTACTTAAAAACGTCTTCAGTGTGCATTAAACATTAAAGTCCTCATTTCTTCTCCATTTTAATTTGTTAGTAACTAACTATTGACGAACTTATAAATATATTTTTAATGTATTCATATTTTAGAGAAATATTAAAAAAGTAAACAGAAGGTATATATGGTACATCTACTCGTAAGTTGCGGAGAGCAAGCCAATAATCAGTAAGACTTAAGACTTTTTCTGGTAGTTGTCGAAAGGTTGGTTTCAAAGTTCGCATATTGTTTGATTCTACTAAAAAAACCATGATTTTTACAACAAGAACATCATAAATTTAATACGCTCTTAATTTTAATGGTTTTAACGATTATATGGATGTTATTATAGGTCTTCTCAATCTAGAGTACAAGGTAAAATTATGGTTTTATAAAATGAAAGTGTTTGAGGGCAACATTAGCGGAATCTGCATAATTCGATGCGATGGTGTGTTTAAAGTTTTCTCATTGAATTGTACTGCAACAAATTTGAATTTTTTTATCAATCGGATAACTAGGTCTAGAGTTATTCATACCTTTTAGTTGAGAAACATAATTAAAAGAATATGCGTTTAAAATTTGAGAAAGAATAACCCTTGTTAATAAGGGCATTATGATCTGACCCTGACCCTGACTACGTGTACCTTTTAGAGCGTTATTCTATCTATTTTTAAAACTTTTAATACTAAACTAAACTGAAAAGTTTAATTGCAATTAAAAGTTAAACAAGTGGTATATAATGGTAGGAAAATTTTAAATGTTCATTAGAAAATAAAATATGCATTTTCTTTATATTTAATAAAGAATTAGGTACAGACCATTTAAGGCATATAAGTATTAAATAAACTTCCAGGTATAGAATACGCTTTGAATAATATCAGTTTTGCTAAAAAAACTACATACGAGTATATCATGTTGAAATATAGAAGAGAATATTCGACCGCAATCGCATTGTTAAACCATTTCATTCTCAATATTACGTTTATTGCCTGAACGCTTTTCCAATTGAATTGAAATTTTCAATTCCATCCGCAGATAGGACTGAAGGAAGGATTTTGCGATTTCCTTGCCTGCTCTTTGAAATAATAAAAAAGGGAAAAGTATGCCCAACTGTGGAAGAATCTTAACTTGTATTTCATTCACTTTGTCTTAGAGGCTACGGTAGACTTTTTCGCTTTATTACTCTTATATTTTTCTACTCGACTAGATCCAGCTAGGTAGGCTCAAGGAAAGCGCACTTATCATTCCTTGTAAGAAAGATAGATACCATCTTGGCGGTTGTACATTAATTTTCCTGTTCGCTTTTTGTGCATATAATAAGCAGACAGAGCGGAATATCGTTGCCAGGACGGGAAAACCATCTTCACCTTTTTTTTGTTTTTTTTTTCAGTCGGCCGGAATCTACATTTTCCTCAGTTCGGTCGGAAGATTTCTGGGAAAAGTAATTGTAATGTGTTAAAGGTGCAAAAGATAAAGGAAATGGCAAATAAATTTTCTGATTACACTTAAAAGGGGGAGAACGAATATATGTAGCACTACGGCTGGAGCTCTTTTCACGCAATCTGCATTAGGTACAGCCCTTTCAAGCCCTCACATTCCCTTTCCTTTTAGTTAGCTTGTAAAAACCATTGCAAGATGGAATGGAAAAATCTGATATAGGAGCGTAGGTTAAGTGCTGTATTACCCTAACTTAATGTCTAGGGTGAAAAGTAGAGAGTTTCTAGATTAGGATAGGTAAATCAAGAATGGAATAATTCTGTTGATTAGACATGCGGAAATTTTGTATTTTCTCCACTCCCTAGAGGAAGACCAAAAAGCTACATAATAAATTCTTAATTTGAATAAACACTACCAGCAAATTCATGTGTATAAAGTAAATATATGTTAAATTAGGCTTAATTGCCATACAAATTAAATTAAAGTATTAATTAATTATTAATTCCCAATCGTATTCTTTTTATCGATTTTAGCAGTCACTTCTTGCTGGTAGAATTCCAATTTCGTCCATGACTGGACCCATTAAACGAGGGCTACTGTGGCAGCAGCGGGATCGATTATTTTCTAGATGGAAAGAAAGGTTCGTATTTTCATAATTGTACATTTCTATTTTAACTAAATCACGATTTCATCATATATGCTGATAAATAATTAAATTAGTTTTGTGTTTTTAAATTCAAATAATAGAGAATGGAAAGAAATGTTGTAAACTATAAAATCAAATTATATAAAGTGATTTTGTAGCGAGCGAGTATTTCTTATAATGTAATTTAGATGATTATATTTAGTCCAAACAACAGTTTTACTAAAAAACTGTCTCCTTAACTTCTAAATAGGAAATATCATCAGTAATGGAGTTATTGGCCCGCAGAATATCTGAAAAGATAAATGTTTGCGTTAGTAAGAAATTCTCTTTCTTTAAGTATACTCGTTGAACCTCAACAGAACAAAAAACACAATAAATGCTTTTAATTTAGTAATTTTTGATTAACAACCCCTAGAATATAAAATCATAAATAAATTTATGGTTCTGCTACAAAATATGCCAAAAGAAATTAACTTTAAGCTTAAAAGGTCATAACTTGAGTTTTTTTTTACGATAAATGCATGCGTATTTCTTATTATATTTAGGCCTATAAATCGATTGGGACGGGTCACCGCTATCCAGAAAACCCCACATACCAACTTTTCTTAAATTTAAGTTTTACATTATTAGACCGTCACATTGATTTCGCGATCTTGGAGTTTTTTCCCATTCGTACATTAGAACTGAAATAAACGATGTCAAAAATAGTAGATTTAAAATACAGGTAACCCTCCTATAACACGGTACGCAATTTAATTTTATTACAGTGTTATAAGATGATTTCAGTACCGTGTTAAAACGAACGGATGAAGGCCTTATAAGAGGGTTTTCTCAATTTTCTTATCATGTAAGAGAGACACCGTGTTATAGAATATCGTGTTGTGGGAGGGTTACCAGTAACCGATTCCAAAAACCTCTATATACTCAATTTCAAACATATCTGACGATATTTAGTACTTTATTTATTACTTCTAAAGTAATACGATTATCTTTTAAATGACTTTTTCAATATTTTTCTAGAAAGGATTTTAGAAAGATTTTTATCTGAAAAAGTACCCATCTTTTATATTTTTTTAATTTGACTAGATCAAAGTGGCGAATACTTTTGTCCAAACTTTATTGTCTTTATAAATCTTGCTGCTGTTAATTAGTTATTGTTATTAATAACAAATCTAAATCGTGTATTTTTTAGTTCATAAGTATATAAATTAGAAATCTCAAACATTTATGAATAATCGATTAATCGATCATTATTTTTCATAAAAATCGATTAATCGCCAATTATTCGATGAATTGCTTAAATTAATCGATTCTACCTATTTAATGAATCGTTACCATCTCTGTGTACAAAGAGATCTACCTCAAAAAGACCGTTAATATTATTTTAAAGGCGGTAAAAAATTTGAACTCGCTTTTCTCCGTTTTACCGCCTCTTTTTACCCCTTTAATTATCACGACAGCTGTACTTGGTATATAACTAAATTATATTTAAAATTTTACGCTGTTCGTTCACATTACCGAAGGTTTTAGTAACCGTTAAAATATTAAACGCCGTGGCCCATTGCGGTAAAGAATAAAACCAAAGCGGAAGAATCAAAATGCTCCGTCATAACTTGAGGCCACTGCCACATCAACCCGAACAAATCTGACCGCTAGTCTCTAATAAGCGTGGAGCGGAGGTAATTGATTGACGCCAAGATTACCTGCTTCTTTGAACTTTTCCCAAAGAATAAAGGTCTCAACTTATAGACCACGTTGATGTTCACTCATTGTTCTTAGTCACCTTTGATGTGCCTGCAGCTGGCCAGTTCTTTATACCGCATGTATCTTCGCATAAAATCACGGTAATTTATTTCTACCATAATGGAACGGAAAAACGTTAAAAGTCTAGCGAAGTAAGGAAACACTTTGCTGTTTCTTCATATTTTCATTTAAGAAAAGAAAAAAGCAAAAAAAAAACAAAAAGTTATAAATTTGCGACCCCAGTGCAAAATGTGAAATTTTCTAGTACCCGACGATGCGGTGTCGGGCAATAATTCATTACGATGGGGCTGGAGGTCTTTGATATTTTATCCGCAGCTTTTTAATATCCTAAACATCTTAATGTAAGCTTGCTCGAGAATCTACATTTATGCAAGATAGAAGATATCACGCAACGCGATCAAATGGCTTGCAGGCGCGCTAGGGGAAAATCTCACTTTACGGCTAATGCACTTTTCATACATCTGCACCACGAGACTGCATAATAATGACCAGGGGCTTAATGGCCTTAATGAGCGGACCACATGCAACCCGGCTACAAAACTCTCATTCTCATTGCATCTACCGGAAGCGAACTTTTAGTCCCCCCCATTCCGTAGTCATTTTCTAACAAGAAAATTTTCTCTCCACAGGTACTTCGTCCTCACCCGGGACTACCTGCACTGCTTCAAAAGAGCCTCAGGATCGGCGGCCGAAAGGATTTCAGACATGGGACAATTTATATTCAAGGTAAGATACCCTGGCCATCGACCAAATGAAATAAGCCTATACAGTCAATCTGCGACTGGTATCCGATCAATCAATTTATGCACACTCAAATCCCAACACGGTTTTTCAATTTAATACCATCGGGCAACTAGCAAACCTCCTGAATCCGGGTATCTCGGCTTGGGATCGTTATTTGTCCAAATCCTTGAGGCGCTCCTCTATTCTGCGTACTTTTACTGATGGATACGTGCTCTCGTTGCCTTCTTTGGTGATAAATAATCCAAACTCAACACTTCAATTCGTATAAAATGCATCGGCTTGTCTGTCTGACTGTTGATTTCTGCACTCTGCCGCTAATTGAAATGAATCACTTCGTCACGCCAAAGACAGACATCGCGGCTAAAACCTCACGTGTTAGCTCCGTGTGCCGTGCCAAATGATACATGGCCGAAAAGCTCCACTTTGAGCTAGGTTCGCTCCATTTGGCTATAGGCCAATTTATCCACTAATTGATGTCCATTTTTAAGCTAGTTCAACGGAAATATCACTTGAATGAATATCGCTGGAAATATTTATTATAATGCATTGTGGCACATTCTATGCCATATCGAAATTTGTTTTGATGTTGTTCTTATATTTCTTTATTTATTTATTTATTTTTTTTAACTTTTTCACTTGCTTTTTTAAGACTGTTCACTTTTCTTTCAACAACACTTTTGCTGTAAAACAGTCTCTAGTGTAATTAGCTATGTTTTCTTCACTTCGTTTCTCGATTCAGGTTAAGCAGGAAATCGCCTGGATTTATACACCCTTTGCGTTAAAAACTTAATTCAAAAATTTATCTAGTTCAAAGTTTGAAGTTCAGATGTGTAAATTTCGTGGCAATTTTATGCCCTTTTATCAAAATTTAAAATTTTTATACAGGTAATTTTGAAACAGGTTGCTTTTTAAAAATGCAAGTCAAAGAAAAATGCCCTATCTAAACTAAATCAGATAGTAATATGAAAAAAAAACACAACTATTGTTAACCTTCATTCCTTAACGGACTTTATTAATTCTAAAACCATTCTAAATTGATGGAGGTTCTTATGAAAAAGTTTAATCTCAATCGGTTTATTTATTTTCGAGAAAATCGTTGGTCGATCGTCCTCTGGGACGGTAGGACAGCGCGCTAACAACTGAACTACCAGAGGCCCCGGAGAGAAAATCGTTAATATACACACAAATATTAATTCAGATTTTTATGTTTAAAGATAAGGTTAGATTAGGTTGGCGTGGGTGCCTAGAAAGGCACATTTAGGAAATTTCCGGCCCATTGTGTTATTACAAGAAACCATGGTTATGCGTAGTATTCGAATCCACAAGCCTCTCGAATTGTAGTCCAGCACTCTGCTGACACAACTGAGCTACCAGAGGCCCCTTCTTACATTTAAAAGTCGATTGATTAAATTTGGTTACAAATTAGCAATTTCTCTACTATCTAAAAGCCATTTAATATCAAATTGTTGAAACCACAAAAAGACACTCATACTGTCGAAGTGAAATGTTTAAATATGAAGAAATTAATTAAAAAACATATATCAAAAATATGAATCAAATTTTTCCGGTTTTTCATATGTACGTTTTACTCGTTTCTAAATTAATACACTATCATTTCTCGAAATCAACTTGTGATAATCAATTAATCAGCAACAGTTTATCAAGAATAGTAAATTCTTAAAAAAATTCTCGACATACAAAAAGTATCAATCAAAAGTAAGCACTTGAAAATAGAGTGTAAATAAAATTTCATCGAAAGTAATTTTTAAGAAAACAGCAAGTTTTCTATTTGTCCTCTCATAGTGAATTTTATAAAAATCACTTTAACTAATTTTAACCCGGTGCACGATTACGTTAAAATTTTTCTGCAATTTTTACTGAAAGGTAACATTTTTTCCTAACTATAGTTATCATGATATTCGATTTTCTGATCTTGTCTTTTATTTGTACTGTGAGACCTTATTTTGTACCAAATTTCATGATTCTAAGTCAACGGGAAGTACCCTATAGGTTTTGATTTATTTGTGAGTGTTAAAATATGCGGCATAAAAGAAAGGGGTATTTTTTGATTGCTTTAACTTAGAAGCTTGATTTTTTTTATAGCTACAAGGTGGACCGTAGACCTAAGTATATGATATGAATTTCAATTTAATACCTGCACGCATACTTCAGGAAAAGTATCTTAGCAGACAGACAGTAGGACAGACAACGAAGTGATCCTATAAGGGTTCCTTTTTTTCTTTTAAGGTACTGAACCCTAAATATTAAGTCTCGTTTGGATTGAAAGAAGCAATATGCTGTATAAAATTGTGATCAAAAATTTGCCTAGCAGATTTGAAGATTACCGTGATATACGATTTTTTCTTAGTTGCATTAATACGATTATATGATATGCATCGAATTTTGATAAAAATTGATAATGTTATTATTTCTCTAAAATTCCCACGAACTCAGTAGTTTAACATGAGCGTAAAAAAGAAGGTTACGTAACCTTTTCGCACTATTCAATTCAATATTATAAATGCATACGTAATTAAAATTTCAATCTAATCAGTCTGGCGACAGCCTTCGTTACATTTCTTTTGTTTATTTTGTGGCAAGGTGAACGGCCGTAGGTTTTCCACTGCAGAAGAAATGGGTAGCACCTGCAATCGGAATCTATTTATCTTTCTAAACCTTTCTAAACATAGTCATTTACATCGAGTTCCCAACGATTTCGCCCACTGCCAATTTCTTCCACAAGCGGCGTGTGGAAATGAAGAATGTGCCTTCCGTTGGGTTCATTAATCAGTTTCTTAGTTAAGACATTGCATATTAAGTAAGATGCTAAAAAAAAAAACCTGTTAAGGCCACAATATTTTGCTGCAATTGGGATTTTTTCCGTGGGAGGGCCATGGCCCACGAAATTGAGCGTCTCAAAAAGGCGAAGTGACCACGTTGCAAGGCAAAGAAGGGAGCGATGGCCACGTTCCCGCACCGGCGGTACGGCCAGTGGGCGATGGGACCGGAAACGCGTTTGAATTATCATGCAAAAGCCATGATTTCATACTTCCATCAATCGGCTCTGAATAATAATAAATCCGCGATTTTCTCTTCGTTCTAGGTTAAACTTGTCGATGTCGAAAAGGTCGAATGGTTAAATCGGAGGTCGTACAGCGCAATCGGACTTCTCTTGGGTAGAGAAGGACGGGTTCTGTTGCGGTGCGATCACGGTTTAGAGGATTGGTTCGAGCTACTCGAGGTGGGTGCAAAATTTATTTAAAATAAGTCTACTAGATTGCTATCTGAATGTAATCGTTTAATTCCAGGAATGTACGCTAACGAGCAAAGAACGTCGCAGAGCTTTGAAGATCACCCAGGGCCCACGATCGCGTGCCTCTTTGGCGGCACCACCATCACATGCATCATTGCAAGCGCATCATTTTGGGCTTGGCGGCACCTACTCAAGTGCACTCGACGATTGGCTGATGACTAGGCAAAAGAGTGTCAATTCAGCGAACCCGTTCCTTTTCTCTGATTCCGTTCCCGATCTTAGCGCTCTAAACAATGAAAATCACTCCAGCAATGGGATATCGACGAACCACTCAACTCCTAAGAAAATTCCTTACTCAAGCGGCGCAAACAGTCGCTACTCGAACGGAGGGAGCGTTCAGAATAATTCCTACTCGGGCAGCTTCTATGGGTCACCGAGGAGAATGTTCGTTAGCAACTTTGGCAGCAACAATGTTGTCGATGAAGAGGATGAAAGCGATGTTCAATTGAGGCGTCACCGAAGGCCTAATGAAAATGGAAATGAGGAGAAAGAGTGGATGTACAGGAAACCAAAAGGGCCGAATGATAACAGGCACTCAGGTAAAATCGAATTCTAACTAAAATTTGTACAAGTTTAGCTTAAATATAATTTTTAAGATATTTTGAAACGTGCATATTGATAGAATTCTACCGTTTTATACGTTTTAAGACTGTTAGAATCCATTGCATTTTTCAAAACATATAGAGGCCCTATTCGTATGATTATTCATCGAATCATTTCCAGCTATGAGCTTTAATATACCGAAGTTAAGCACGTTTTCATCATTAGGAGTATGAAAAAATTAATTCCGTGTAGTAAATGGCAAATTAAACACGGAATTTTGGCAAATGGGATCTAGTTCAATTGAAGTTGGCACTCACACGAAATTAGCTCCTTTCCGCACTTGAAACTAAATTTTTCAAAGTGTTTATATTGAGGTAAATTGAGTAAATTATATGGGGAACTAAACTCTACGCCATTTATAGACTTGATCTAGAAATTTACAATTTAGAGAAGATTAATTCTAGACCTAGAGCTAAAACATTGACCTATAGGACCAGAAAAGAAGCAAAAAAAGAAAAGCTAATACATGGACATATCAGACAAGTTCATATAAAAGGCATAACAAGTTCTATTTACAGTGAATGAGATGTTTTCACAAGATCATAATTGATAGTAGCTAATCTAAGGAAAATGTTAAATATTATTATTAAAAATTAAAAATATAACGCAGTTTTAAGAAGTTTTAAAGCAAAGACAACCCAAACATTAGCGAAACTTATAAAATTGGTACTTACTACTTCAAGAGCTCTGATACTGCTCTATAAAAGTATAGCTAGCTTCGATTAATAGGATCAAATTAAAAACTTCTATTTATTCTAGCACTAAGCAACAAACTTATTTAACAATAACACACAATTTGCATATAACATTTATACTTTCAGTTCAGACTGACATCGATTATTCAGCGAACGACAGTGGCTTAGATACCCCCCCATCGACTCATCGTCCGTCTAGTTACCGGGATGTGATTCATCCAAGTCCAAGGGACTCAACTGAAACCACTGTAAGTTCATCTCGTGGAACGATGTTAGCATCTCCTGGAGGAAGCTTTCGAGCCAAAAACACCCAAATCACGAATGTTAGCAACAGTGCAATGAATGGATCTCGATACAGTGCACAGGAGCGAATTCTAAAAATTCGCAACGAAGAAGATCGATGCGCTTCGATAAGATCAGCCAATCGGCTCAATCACAACGAATTTTATGATCCAAACCAGAACCGATACTATAAAGTGAACGGGAACCATTTGGCCAATGGAAACGGATCGGCTATTTTCAGAGAAAGATATCAGCACCCTGCCCTCGTGGCTATCATCAACGAGGCCCAAGGAGTTAAATTTAGAGGTACAAAGTGCTAAAATGCTAAGATAAGCGAGGGGTTGCATCTAATGTGCTTCTAAATTGCAGATCGATCATATTCTGATTGCCAACAGTGCCCGCGACGAACAGTCAACAACAATCCTTCACCTAGCCCACGGAGAGCAGCATTCTTTGGTACCCCCACTCGGGTATAACAATTTCGATTGTGGCTTAAACCTTAAGCTGTGGGGATCCGGGAAAGCTAACTGATGCGGATTGAGGTCTTTTGATAGTTTTATAAAAATAAAAAAAAAATTTTTCGAAGTAAATTGCTTCAATAGAAAAAGATATCGCTAGAATAAAAAATGATGCTGATCACGTTTAAGCACAATATCTGCAAACGAATCAATTATCCTAGAAGTTTAGCGCTTCAAAGCGGAATCTGCCCATTTCTTTCTTTTACACGGCGAATACCTGCACTTATTATTACTATATTTATTTTTATTCAGAACGATACGAGGGTATATGAAGTTGTTGGTTTTTTTTAATTTGTGTATAGCCTCAGTGCTATTTAATCGAACTGAATACGTAAGGCGGTCGTAAGCCACCAGCACTTGGTGCAGTCTACAGATCCAAAGCATTCAACGAGTTATTTGCGTTTTTATATATCATCGAAATATATGTTTTAGTCCACATTGCTATGTTAATCCCGTTACATGTTTAGTTTAAAGCTATTGCGAATTAATAATCGTATAATGTTTAATAAAATTTTATAGAATCAATTATAACGAATTTTCTTATCAAACCTGGGGGAAGGGTTGGAAATTAGAGCTCTAAAAAAATGCATCGTTAATTTTTTATATGATTTTATTTTATTTTTAAGATTAAGAAAAAGGTAAGTGCTGAAAAGTAAATCAAACCTAAAATTTGTTTTCATTTTTATTAAATAATTGCATGGAGCCTTTTTTCTTCTACCTAAAAACTACAGAGGGACCCTCTGATTTGATGCCAAGGAAAATAAATTTCGATGTACCATTTAAGGTAAAGATAAGGAACCAACAGTGGTAGAAACACTTTGATATCAACGCCCGACCGGGAACTCAATAGCCACAATCATCTTCCGAGCCGAAATTCTATCCATCGAAATCTGCGCCAGAAACATTCTGGAAAAAAAGATTAAGGGGCCTAGACTTCGCATATTAGCGGATAGTCAACTGGTGCTTATAGCGCTCTCTAGTGTATCCGTTACATCAAAACTTAGAGCTGCACGTATGTCATTGAGTTTTACGAAGATTATTAAAATTTAAGAATAATAACTCAATTTCGAACGTAGACTTTCATTTCACATGGAGTCATGTGGGTTAAAATTGTGCGCATCGGGTAAGTGTGCGCATACTAAGGTATCTCGAAAATGATTTTAAGCCTAGGAATTATAATGCCAAAAACTAAGAAATAAGAATTATTGGTTTTGTGAAAGTTTAACTGATAATTATTGCTCAGGATCTCTTTATTTTATGCTGCGTAAACTTTACAGACACTGCGGTACACTGTTATCCCTATCCTGGGGAAAGTGTAATCATTTCGAATAAGTTCTCTTTTACTTAATTTCTAAAAATTTATGCTATTGACGATATTATTTCTATTTTTGTATTGTTGATTAATATAAACTCTAACTAACATCTTTCTGCTTCTTTCTATCTGAAATTGTTGACTTTAGGAAGACATAACATGACCCACATTACTCTAGCCCTTTTAGTGCCGGAGTCCGATATATCGGCCCTCGCTGCACTGGCGAAAAGTGACAGAGCGCGATATATCGGGTCAGGTCATTGAAGTTTTATTTATAAGCAATTGTTTGAGACCTGTCACGAAATAAGATTGCATTGAGGCAACGAATCGTAAGATCAGTCAATTTTTTCTTGTTCGTTGTCGTGAGCAATACGTTTCGTCGGAGTTACTTGTTTCGGCTAAGATAATTCGTCCGGCTCTTACCATGTGCCTTGGAGTTATTTTTTATGTTTCTTAGGCAATATTACTTTTTGAATTATGTAAATATTGCTTTTCATTTGGTTTTTATAAACCTTTTTCGAAATCCTAGTAAAATTGTAAAATTCGGCCGGTTATCTTCGCATAAGCACCTCTTTTTTTACCCGGCACTAGGTTAGGTTAGGTTGCTGTGGCTGCCTAGAAAGGCACACTTAGGCCAATTTTTGGCCCATTGTGTTACCACGTAGCGCAGGAGACCATGGTTACTCGTGGGATTCGAACCCACAGCCTCTGGGACGGTAGGATAGCGCGCTAACAACTGAACTCTCAGAGGCCCCTTACCCGGCACTAAAAGGGCTAGATTTTATTAAATGCAAGCAATAGTTCTTGTGTCTGAATAAAATAAAACCCCTCTAGAATCCATCCTTACCCATAATTTGCTTTAAAACAGTTACTATTTGAATTTTCTATCAGTTTTATGTTTATTATTAAAACAAACTGTAAAAATGTCCAGCCCTGCAGTAACTGTAGTCCTTTAGTGCAGTAATGTAACGGTTTTAAGCTTTACAAAACTGTAAAATCGTACAAGAAGCTTTGGATAAAATAAAATTTCGGATAAAATACATTCGCTAAACTTTCGTTAGCAGATCGAAACGAAATGAAGCGAGTACTCGAACCGTTCTCCCGAGCTTTAACGTAGGTCGCAAGCAGGAGGAGAGCAGCTTTTAACATCCAACTTGGGATCTGTCAAGTTTTTTTCTGCATCCTGCGGGAAGAGCGTTCGCTCGGCGCGAGAAGAAACAAAAATATCCGAATTAAAGTGCCGCGTCGAAGGACATAGTGCACGATTAATTTCCGATTATTAGAGAGTTGGGCTAAATTCAGAAACCGTTTGGAAACGGCCCAGAATACGTTGGGAGATGCGAAGTCGCACCGAGCTCGTGACGACAACATTCATCGACTCGGAGGAAGAGCAAACGGAATCGGATGACTCCGAGGAGGATTGGCGGCCGGAGTCCTCAAGGAGCGGAAAGAAGCGTCCCACGAGAGGTAAACGCCGAAATAAGCGGAAGGCTGCCACCGCTGCAAGGCTTCTTGCTAAAAAGAAAATGGTAGAGAACATGAAGGAGGCTGAGGACTCTGACGAGGGCACCTTCCAGAAGATTTATCCGTCGACGGAAAGCCCTCAACCGAATGCGGCTCAGACTGTCCAGCTGAAGAAGATGCCCGAAAAGCCCCCTACGGACTTTGGAGGCGCCTTCAGCCTCTACTTGTATAAGAAGGATCTCGACAACGAGTACAGGAACAATTCGCACCTGTGCCTCTGGCGTCGGGATGGATCCAGCCTACTCCAAAAGTACATCCGCGTGAAAACCAACAACTGTGAGGAGTTCATATTTACGTCATCTTCGGTGGTGGGTACCTTAAAATAGGGTTTAATTAACAAATAACGTTAAATTGCAAATAGTAGCCTTTGAGGCGCAATAGAAAAATATACCGGGAAACTTATTTATCTGAAATCTGTAAAAATTTAGAAGAAGATTGATTACCGCAGCCACTGTAAATGTCTATAAAGTCGTTAGATCTTTTCTGTCCAGAGAAGTGGTTGAGAGATGAAACTTTAAAATACGAAAATAATTACAAAACGGCCTTTTGATCGGCGACAAGTAGATTTTAATGAATTCAAATCAATAATAAAATCAAAAACTGGGGTACATTCAATGGTTCGTATGCTAAAAAAGTGAACAAAAGTTCGGGCTCAATTTTTATAGTACATCGCAATGTAAAACTCTGTTTTCTATACAAAAATCGTATCTGAGCTCTTGATAATTTTTTGTTTTTAGAATATGAACCAATATCTCACTCGAGTCGAATCGACTTAACCCTCCCTCCTAATCTAACTGCGGATAGCGCGTAATTCGCGTTCCAAATATTCGGTAACATTTAGCGGCCGACACTGTTTTCGCTTAGGTCATGATTTTTATAAGAGAAATTGTGGGAAACGCTTTTATTGCGCGATTGACCTCTAAACCTTCTAAAAAATATTTCATCATGCTACCTAAAGAATAAAATGAGCCCACTATTTTATATCAATTTAACTGCACTTGACGAGTATATGCGTCAATCCAAAGCTACGTTGCAGTGCGATTGACGTGTATACACGTCATGGAAAATAAGTAAAAATTTTTATTCGATATAAAAACGCAAAATTTGAGTAAGTTGTAATGTAGATATCACTTATTATTATATTTCCTTTATATTAACAGTAGTAAACCTCCTATAAAATTCTTTGGTATAGACGTTATTCTCCACACAATGTTTTAAGTTTTACACAATTAGTTAATTTCTTTCCTATCGTATTGTATATACCTTGTATTATTTTGTCTACTTTACTGTGTGCCTGATTCTCCGATATGAAGGTCGTTCGCAAAGATCAGCGTCATCATCACTCATAACGTATTTCTTTATAGCCCCCCCGGCCTTGTAGATTTTGCTAAAAGTAGATAGTAATAAAGGGCTCACGTGTAAGAGAAAGACAAAAATTTAGGGGGAGGGGAATGGTCCGACCACCTTAAACTTCCTCCCTATGAAAACCGCCTAAAATTAATCGATCTCCAGCCCTTTTCCCTTCGCCGCGATGTAGCCGATATTGTCTTTGTCCACCAAGTCCTTGTCGGCGCTATAGACTGCCCAGACCTCCTTCATCGAATATCTCTCAATACCAACCCCCGTAACGTTAGATCTTTCCCCATTTTTTCGCCTCGAAACCCACCGAACAAACTATGGCCACTTCGAACCTTTTACCCGAATGCTGCGTAAGGCCAACAATTGTTCCACCTTCGACTTCCATTTAAATAAGCTCTCTCTCAAGCGCGCTCTTTATTGCCCCCGCCCTAGCCTACCCAGTCCCTAATTTCATTTTATTTTATTTTTTTGTTTAGCTTAAGTTAAATTAATTTTTACTTATTAATTTATGTTCTTAGTAGCTTGTATTAAGCGGAATTCAATAAATGAAAATTGAAATCACGTTTTACCACCCAAAGCAGCGAACATATTCGAATACTTTGGTTCGCCTTTAAAAATGTAAACAGTCCGCATTCATATGCTTTGAGTGTGCTGCCTGCCTCTACCCTATTCTCGATTCAGAATTTCCCTATGCTACAACATTGCGAGGGGACGGCACTAACCCAATGCATGCAGAGGCACATAGTGTGCCTGAAACTTTGGTCCGCCTTTAAAAATGCATGGTAAAAATGGTAATGCTAAGTAATGCTTTTGTTAGTACAATATTAGCGAATTTTCAGTACTATCACTTGTAATGCATTACTTGTAGTAGTACTGTGTATGGTAATGCAATTATTTTACAACTCTGAGCACTGAACGTTTTTTGCTTAAGAATTTGTTATTGTTTTTAGTATTCAAGTTGGGACGAACGGCGTCGCAAAGACTTTGCTACGGTCGTCGTAAAATGTGTCGAGGACAACAACAGGCGAGTTGTTTTACAAAATCCTGAATGTCTCCAAATTTTGGCCGAAGAAGCCACTCAGCACAAATTATTAAAAGCAGAAGGGCTTACGAAGGGGGGCGAAGATGATAGCGCGAATGAAATTTTGGACTCCGTTGAGGAGGAGGAGGAGGAAGAGGAAGAGGATGATGAAGATGAGGAGGAAGACTACGATGACGAAAATGAGGAGGAATCAGGTGAAGATGACTTGAATAGTGCCAAAACTTCAGAAGGAGAGGACGAATACTCTGGCGGGGAGGAAGGCAGCACCAACGAGGGTGCCTCTTGCTCATAAACATTTTAAATATTCCTACAGACTGCATTTGGCTGGTGAATGCATACTGAACATGTTACTTCATAAGTGTAAAGAGAATTTGGCGTTTAAACTCTATGTCCAGTCGGCAGACCGATTTGCGGTCTATGGCACTAATTTTAATTACCAAACGCTTACATAAATACAGTATTAAACTTGCATTTCATATACAAGTAGTAGGGTTAGATGAGGATTTTAACCTCTGTACCTAATTTAAAATTATTGGTGTTTTCCCGCCATTACATACCTCCCCCCACCGGCCACAGTCCTTGAGTCATACTCCTTTTCTAGTTTTTATATAGTTTTAGCGTAGTCGTGCTTTTAAGCACTTATTCTTCCTATTCCAGTTTCGTTGTGATATTTTGTTTATAAAACTTTTTATAGCTTTTTAATAAGTAAGTTTACAGTTTTAAAGTCAGTAGGACTACTTCTGTAATTGTAATTTTCAGATCAATCGGGCGCATATTGACGCCCATTCATCCTATTTGGTGTAATGAATAAAAATATCAAATTACTAACTGAATATTATTTATCATTTTAATTCCACTACCTCATAAAATTTGTTTCAGAGATAAAAAAGACGCATTTTTGGGATTCATTTTTATATGGAAGTTGAAGCGATTAATAAAATATGAATCGTTTTTCCTTGTGCTGTTTTCTATTGGGTTTTAATCTGTGATGGCCAGTTCTAGGACCAAGCAATAATAATAATAGGATTTTGCGAGAGGGAAATGAAAAAATTACGATCCATGTTATTCCCAGAACTGTAAAAAGATTTCATTTTACCAATCAAAAACGTCTTTAATATGCAAAAATTTGGCAATAAACTCAATAAGGACCAAACATTATAATAACTGCGCGCGGATTATAAATTGAATTGAATTCAAAATTTAAATGTAAATTCGACATCTTTTTTTTCTCTCTCTTTCTACATTCTAAACTACAGACAATAATTACAAAAAGAAAAACAAAAGGAAACCTAAGATTAAGAATTTATGAGCTCCGCTACCGGCGACGTTCTCCTTTCACGGTCTTTCGCTTCTCCTTCTTTTCCTCACGCAATTGTTTCTGTTTCTCCCTGTCCTCCTTATCTTTCTCCTTTTTCTTCTGGCTTTCAAGTTTTGCTTGTTCACGCCGTTCCTTAAGTGCTTGCTGGACATCTTGGGCGTTTGTATTTTTAACAAGACTTGGATCATCTTCCGGAGCTGAACCTTCTTCTGAATCTTCGCTTACTGAGAGCTGTAATAAGAAATTTATGTTTAGATTTTGAATTTTAGATATAATTTTGTAAGTTCTAACATTTTTTTTACTTTTATATAATAAATATTGAATAAAAAAAAAATTGAACGAAGAGGAATACGTTTCCAATTCCGTAACGTGTTGAGTATACGTTTTTTTTATTAAAAGTGGACTATTTAAGGCACATCCTGGCAACAAAACCAGCCATAAAGAAGCCCTGAAGAAATATCGAAACAGTTTTCTTTTATGTTTTATAGTTGTACTACCATGGAAGTCTTTCGAAGGGAGATATGTGGACTAGAAGAACATGACCTTTCCTCCTGTGTCGATATTTTCTCCTCGCACCATAAACATTTTAATTTTGAGTCCTAGGCACAAATTTCATTTTTCTGGAGTTTTAATTGCCCTGATTCGTATTTCTCGTTATGGCGTTCAGAAACTGACCAAAGGCTGATAGTTTAAATAATTTTTTACAGGAAAACTTCTAAATTCGTCGCATTCAAACATAATAGAACTACCAGATAACACCAAATGATTAAAACTTAGGAGAACAATTCGTAGTCAGAAATTAAGACATATATTTTAATCTAGCGCTAAAAGATATTGGCCCCCGGGGGCTCTCCAATGTTCGTAGGAATTTTGAAAGAACTGTAGAACATAAACTACCTACTTGACTGTACTGTGCCAGAATCTGCTCTCTGATCCGGAGCTCCTCGGCGGTGTACTGTCTCTGGACAGTAGTTTGAATTTTTTGAGCCTCCAACATTTTGGCGAGCTGAGCGTCGACATCTTCCTTGCTAGCAATCGTCGATTTTTCGTCGGTTTTCGGATGGCAGACATTCCATTTATCAATGATTTCATGAACAATCTCACTTAAGTTCTTCTCCTGTAATGCAAACAAACATTTAAATGTAATTTTACCTGGGTTAAAAGAACATTTCCATAAAAGTCAATTGACAAGAGATGGGTCTCAACTTACGATAATTTCACTCAAGATTCCTTCGAGCGCCTCAACTTTTTCCTCGTTGTTCTCGTCACCCTCAAGAATTCCAGTTATGTAGGATCCGAAAACGCCTTCATCTGTATTTAATTCTTTTAATTTCTCGTTTAGCCATTCTTCAAAATCCGCACCGGCAACTGCGGCCATTATTCCGTTTCTTTGCGAAATTTTGACATTTCTGATGAAAGATCATTTTCTAGTTAGAATCAGGACCGGAACAAGAAAATTAGCGCGTCCTTGAACCAGGCCAGTTTCAGGAGGAGGACATGTCAATAATTATTTTTCTTTTTTCTCTTAATTTGAATTTTTTAATAAAATATGCAACCAGATAGGAAATTTTCCAATTGGACTTGTGGTTGTGTTCCGTTTCGTTGAAATAAGCATTTTACGCTAATTAGAATGTCAGAAGTCGATTAGAACCTTTGTGATAAGAAGAAGACACAAAAATATACCGTCGGCCATGTTGTGAAACCAACACAACTCGTCTACTCCAATTTGACGTGCTGTCGTCGCCGTGTTGGGGAAATTATAATCTTTTGAGAAAATCGCATAATTATCATATAAATCTCCGTCAGTTGATGATAAACTGCTGCAGAGTTTTGTGAAAATTGGAATCAATTGAAAGACAAATTGACAGTGCCGAGTTTTTTGCGAATTTCGTGGGTGAAGGAGGTATTTTCGATTCGCAGTGTGTGTAAGTGCAGAATTATGTTTTAGTTTTTTCTGTTTTTTTTTCTTTTTTTGTTTTTTTTTTTTTGTTGGGGAGAGGACCAGTGGAAAAACAATTTTGCAGCGGTTTTCGTCAATCGGCTCAATTTACCGACAAATGAACTCTCGTTGAAATGAAACGTTTGTTAATTACGTAAAATTTTAGTGAACGAGGAAACGGTAAATCGCCTCATTCACAGTTGTGTCTTGAGATAGAATTTTCGAAGATATTTTTGCGCGAATCAAGGTGATGTTTATGTGTGTACATCGGAAAGAGACGAACGTTCTGTCGGCGAGCCGTGCTGTGGACTCGATGTGTTGGTGAATTATTCAGTGACACATTTCCCCTCTTTGGTGTGTGCTTTTGCAATGAGACACCCTGTAAACTGTGTGAACAACTTACAATGGTATTAAGTGTGTTTGCATACGCAAAGTGACATTGTGTGTGAAATGTCAATTTTTTGCCTTTTTCGAACATTCAGTGGTTTCGAAAACATTTTCGGATTTCTTTTGACAAATTACTTGTGTCTCATAAATATTTACTAAAATTAAAGAGACGAACACAAAAACAAAATTAGTTTTTAAATAGCGATCAACTGGATTTAAATTAGGGTTTTGAGCTGCAAATCCAAGTGCTGTGCTGTGCGATTTATTTTACCGGGAAAGCGCAGTTCTTATGGTTTCTGTCGGAAGAGTATGTTAAACAGTTTTAAAGGTAATTTTCAAATTTAAATTTTTACTAAATACTTGTCTCTGAATCTTTTGCGGTCAGCTGATTTTGTGTCGTTGTGAAGTTACTCTACCATTAATCGTGAAGAATAACAAATTAGGCTGTCAATCATGGATTTTACACATTTTTAGGTTCTTAATATCAGACAATGTTGGCTTAGCACTTTACTTTTTAAAAGGGGGTTTTTGCATCCATTGGATTTTTTGAAAGACTTAAAACATTCCAAAATATTTACAAATCATCGTATTGTTTAAGTATTTTTTATCGACAATTAGTAGGAATTCATAAAACAGTCCTCAAAAAACAATATTTAGAATTTTAAATTAAACTTGTTTTTATATGAACTAAATAAATTATTAAAGATACTGCACCCGTAATAATTTTCATTCAATCTACACCTTCTGAAGAATATTTCAGAAATTTGTTCGAGTTGTACTTTTGAAGATAGGGTGATAAAATAGCGATTTGTAGTAAATTTTTAAAATAAATATTGATAAGATAATCAGTTTCTAGGTAAGGTAAGCATAATTCAAATTTAAGACTTTTCAATCTTCTCAGAATAACGATAAATACATTTTTGTGGATTCTGTTAAGTGTTGTTTACAATGCAGTTACGTACCAGATTTTTTGGCGGGAAGGTATACTTTTTAAGAAATTTGATTTTATATTTTTGAAATGCCATTTGATTTTCTATTGAATCGACAAATCCCTACGCTACATCGAAGATAATGTTGTTGATAACATGTGCGTAACATTAAAATAAAATCTATTGAATAACTTTCGAAAAATTCCACCGATGTGGAAAAAGTAGTTTCATAAAAATTGCGATAGGAAAAACCTAAGAATCGCTTATTTTTAAAAACGGAAATTTCTACTAACTTTAAGCTGTCAATTGTTAGAATTTGTGAATGAATGAAAATTTAAGTTACTTTTTTATATGTCAGAAACGACATGAACTAAAAAGTACGAATGCGTACTTGTCTGCATGCAAGTTATATCAGATACACGAAATTTGTTCTAATACGGTTGACTTGTGAAAAGAGCTTGAAAATAGAAATATAACAATATGATATTAATTTTAGCTTTTTTTAGTTTGAGATTTTCATTATTTTGCTCTGCATTCAACTTACCTGGAATAAAACTAGCATTTGGCGGAGTTACGAAATGTTATAATATTCATACGATTTGTTTGTTGGAACACAATTTTATTAGTGCCCATTATGTAAAAAATTAAATATCTTATTCGACTTATCAACGGTGACAAGCACGCATTTTTGGTGTGAAATAAGAAACTCAACATTAATCCTCGTCATTTAATATTCTTGTCAAGTTCCAATAAGCTCCAATTGTTAATTAAATGAAGCACATTATTATGTTATAATTGTTCTATCGCATTTATATGTTAAAATTTAATGAATATTGGCTTATTCCATAATTTTCAAATTCCGCCATGCTTCTAGGCGGGTTCATCAGATTATAAACGTAAGAAAATTACAACCACCATCACATTCGCACCGTGTTAAGGACCCGTGCAAGGTCAATGCTTTCGTCTCGTTGGCCTAGCCTGCATCAGATTTCGTGAGTGCTTGAGAAAAAAAACAAAAAGTCTAAAGGTTCAACCCCGCTGCTGAATTTCCAGGAAAAAAATGTCCATACTACTTTATGAGACAAATTATTAATTATAACACGACGAAATGCAGCGAAAATGTTAGCTTGTAATTTTTGAGACGTCGGCGTCTCCCAAGAGCACAAAAGCATCAGGCCGTTTCGGTTGCAAATGTGTTTGGGCCGAAATTTCCACCGCATGACACGCCGCCAACACCTCAATCACTCACAGCTGGCGCACGCAACACCTACAAGTGAAGTGGAGAAAGCTCAAAACGTGGAGCTTTCAGAAGTCATGCCAGTTGCAGCGAAGTCGCCGACGTTCAGACCGCGAAAGACAGAAAAAACCGGATCAGGGGATATCTACAAAAATGCTGCACCTTTTTTTTCTTTATTTTTATTTAATTAATTAACTAATGAGATGTTTAAGATTGTAAATGCGCAATGGAAAACGAAATGAATACAATAATTAGGTAATTCGTAATATTTATTTTTGTAGAAAACAGAACAAAAAAAAAGACTTATCAACCCTTAAATTATAAAATTATTCCCATTTTCTATTATATAAGTCTCATTAATAGCAGTTTGTTTACTTTAAATAACGAAAAATTGTAGTAGAAATATTTAAAAAATATTTTAAAAAATCACTCAACGACGGGTGTGTCTCTCCCAATCAGGGTCCCGTACCAGAAAACAGTCAACACACATTCAATCGACCATTAGAATTGTAGAGTTGCTACATTAAGCACATTTAATTTTTTTTCCTAATAAAAATTTGTCTATGAAAACGGGAAAGAAAGATTCCTTCACTTTAACGTTTGATTAATTTAACTGCTTACAAAGTTGCAATGATAAAATCATGAAAAAAGCCGTATATGATAAGAAAAAAGTGCTTATTTACCAAGCCAATGCACCGCCACACACATGCATTAAATTGATGGGATAGTTAAATGAATTGAAGTAGGAATTGCTCCCTTACGCCCCATATTCTCTAGATTTGATCCCCAGCGACTATATTTTGTTTACTAACTTGAAGAGGTAGCTGCTGGGGAAGATATTTGTGTCAAATGCCAAGTGTTAGAGGACCGGTGAAAGGAAAGCATGTTGAAGAATAAAACCAATTAAAAAATGTTTTCTGTCCTAGGATTTTTCACTCCATGATACACAAAAAATGTCTTTCCTTACCTTTGACCTTAAATAATTTTCTAAACGGAAAAGATTTTGAAATGGACTTTTGACACTTTTTTTTTAATGCTAAAATAGAAGTTTAACCAGTATTTATTTCAAAATTGAAACCTTAAATACCTGAATTAGAAAAATTTAATGTAAAAGAAGTAAATTATTCCTAAAGTCGAAAGTTACCATCTTAAATAATTCTAAATACGTTTTAGTTTTTGATTGCAATCATTACGGGAAACTTTAAGTTTGAAATTACAAGAACTTTTGTAATAGGAACAGATTGTAAGAGTGATGTGTGGGGAGTCATTAAACAAATGTTTATGCTGTTTCATCTTCTTAAGCGGTTTAATTCTGCAGTCGGGTGCAGGTGCTGTGATGAAAGCGGCACGTACGCGACTCCTGGAGGTATCCTTCGGGAAAATCCCGCCCATTTTCGAGCGTCATAAACGTACCTTGCAGGGTTTTTGGAGAATGATTTTGGTAGGATCATTAAATTAGGTTTAATTCGAACTGAAAATGTTGATGGGACTTAATTATAGGTGGGGGATGAATTAAGTGAAATGAGTGCGGGGAAAGATGCATTCCCGTGTCTCCCCCACGACATTAGTAAATTGCCGTCGTAAGCTTATTTAAAAGCGGTTAAAACTTCGCTTAGAAACGCTCTGAGCAGAAATTTCTCGACGTTCTTTAATTCAGTAAGTAAAGTAGGGATTTCATTTTAGCTTTTGTAAACTTATGCTTGAATGTTGGCTTATTATGAAGCAAGACACATATGCACTTTGTGTGCTTTAGGTGGGAAAATATGTTGAACTGGGTTGCACACGTGCCGCACAACACCTTGCAACCATAAAAATTTTAAATGTCACGTAGCATAAAATCTTTGACTCTTTCTTATATAACAAAGAGCGGAATTTAATACGTTTGATTTGTTCGGTATGTGTTTGTAACTTTTTTTTTTTTATTGGTTCAAGTGGTCCATAGAGCATCGGTTACTAAGAAAAATTCAACCATTTTTTTCCGAAAAGGTACGATTAGATTGATTTTGTTTGTATCGGTATGCTAGAAAAATTGGAAAAAAACATAATTTGTATCTGTTTAATTAGGTGCAGAATTATCAAATAATCTAGAACTTAACGCTACATTTGCCGTCATAATCTTCTGAATTTTGAGAAAATTTTTACTCTAAAATGAATGTCTGGAAATTATTTATTTCTGCTAAAAATTTTAAAATTTTTTATTGATTTTTGAAAATTTTCTATAACGTTCCTGTTCAATTAAAACTTGTTTTTTTGTATTCTTTATATTTGTAATATAAAGAAAATCCTGAATAAGAATTTAAAGATATAAAAGCAATGAGTTTTAAATTTCTCTTTTCTCTAGTTTAGTTTGTCTTGTAAATAATTTTTCACTGGAAACCCTTTACTCTATTTAGTTAATAGTTGAAAAGCAGTAGTTTTTTGATTTGTAAAATGAGTCTATGGTAGCTCTAACAGATAAAGTTAAGAATACAAAAAATTGTGGAAATTACCGTCCGATAAATTCAATGGCACTCGGAAGGAACAGTTGGTGAACTGGCAAAAAGTAATATGAGAATTTTAAAGATTTAAAATGAGCATTCGAGGTAACTGATTGGGATATCTTGTTGCTAACATAGAGGAAAAGAATAAGAATGGTTTAGACATTATTTGGCGAATCGGATATAAAAGACCAGTGTTTAAAATTAAGCACAATCAATGCATTTATGAAACATATTAGTTATGTAATTGATTTTCAACACTATACCCTTAAAATTACAATATACAACATTTTATTTAACCGAATTTTCACCATAACCGTCTATTTATAAAAATTCGTTGATATATAAAGAGTATAAAAATTCAATGAATTACCTGTAGAATTTCAAAGTATACGAAATGCTGAAAGGTGTAAAAAAGGAGTACTCCACTACACCCAAAAGTCAAAGTAAATTTTTTATTAAGTGGTTAAACATTTCTTTACTTCCTTAGGTACGAAAAATAACGAATTTTAAATTACAAAAACAAAATATTTTTAGGAAATGATCTATTGCAGTTATCTAGTTATTTTTTAGACTATAAACCATTCTAGCGAGCATTTCTTTTAAACTCATTGCTAAGAAATAGTGGCGCCTACGAAAATATATAATAGTTATAATAGTTCATTTTGGCGCGATTTGCTTATGGTGATGATTTGAAACTATTTTAGATCGTTTTGTTTTTTTACAAAAATAAAAAAATTACTAAATTGCTTTCCAATTGATTTCTAAGGACTGAAAATTTGTTGATGTAATTAAAGCATCAACTATTGTAGGGCTATGATGGGTGTTTCATTTATCTAAAAAACTTGAAAGAGTAGGGTGGGCCCTCCCTTCTTCTTGCGCAAAGATTTGCGTGCTTTAGGCAATTGCTTTACAAAATTATACTTATAAACTGGCTCTTGCAACTTGTGAATTATATTGAATGAAAATTTCGCAAACTTATTTCTTGTCATGAATTAATGCCGTAAACAAAAGGTCTAAAGGACTAAATACCGTTTTCGAAATTGCAAATTTGGCACTAGTTCAATGTTATTTATGCTATATATGCTAAAACTATTTTATAATTTTAATTTTAGTAGTTTTCGACACATCTAAAACGGACGAATAATTGCGCATTCATTTTAGCTTCTTAAAAATACTAAGGACAGTAAAATTGTCTGTCTCAAAATTTAATTAGGATAAGCAATGATTAATAATTTATAGTGCATTTTGAAGACATATCTGCAGAGAAGGTCATGACTTATTAATCTCATATTTCTTATACATTTTCTGACGGTTATGTAATTGTATTCTCCCCTCTCTATAGTCAACATAGGGTGCCAGGTTGTTTACTTCTTAATTTCAGTATTTGATGCTTCAGATTTCAAAGGTAAAACATCAATAAATAAAGTATGGCATATAGTGCTACTGTCCCTTGGAATTTAGATTGAGTGCAGCAGTACTTCAAAAGTGGCTGCATTCTTAATATTATTGCTCTTTTCGTTACATTGCAACAGAATTTCAGATAAAGAAAAAAAAAAAAAAGAAATAAGAAATCTTAAGAAGATTGTTTTTGAAGATTCATTTTAATTAAAGTTGTAGGGGGATCGTCATATCCGAAGGAAACATGAGTCGAGTGGGGGGACAACGAAATTAAAAAAAAAAAAAATTCAAAATACGAAGCACCTGAAAAAGAAAAAGCTTTCTTTCAGCTTTTCATGAAATTTTATTTTCCTTTTTTCCTAAGTCATTATCACGGTGTTTTTTTTTTTTTCCTGCGGGGTATTTTTCAAGAGAAATGTTCAACAGGATTAAGTTGCATTTTTATGACAATATTTTAAGGATTTCTTTTTTCTTATTGCTATTTCTTTAGAGGTTTTAGTTAATTTTAAGCTTTTATTTTTTATTTGTATGTTGCCGCAAGTCTTCTTCAGATTTTCTTATATAACATTTCCTGGTGGTGTTTTGCAAAATTCAAGAATGAAAGTTGAAAATTCAGAACAAAGATTTTTAGAGAAAAACAGCTTTAAAGAATTTAATTCATAGGAACTTATGAAAGAAAGCACTTGTCTAGCTTACATAAAATTTATGCATATCGTTTCACGAAAAATCCCTAGAAAATCTCGTTAAAATTGTAAAGGGAGGAAAAAATGGAGTTTTTTGTTTTAGAAATATAAAGATTAATTGCATTTTCATTTGTTTTTTTTCCATATTTGCCAATTAAAAGGTATAAGGTAAGAAATAAAAGTTTATATATTAAAAAAATTAACATTTTTGCTGAAAATAAAAGCAGATATATAATGAGAAAATCCCGAACCTACAAAGTAATGTCATTTGACTTCATAAACCTGAATAGAAATTAATCTTAGTATAAACCACAAACATACTGACATAAGATCTAAACCTGGCTTAAGCCGGATGATATGAAAATTTAATTGAAACCGGTTGAGACTCAGAATTTTAATATACGGGTATTACTAAGGGCATAGTTAAAACAACATTTTACTGTATATTACTAGTCTTTAATGATATAGTGATCTTTAGAATAAATTAAATTTTTTTCTTATTAATTAAAAAATTTAAGATTCCCCGATAAATCATAATTCTCTTACTATTATTAATCACTATCAATTTGTTTAAGGGGATGACGAAATCAAAAAATTAAAGAGAAAAATAAAATGTATGCCAAGCTCAACAAATCAGATTTAAATTTAGATATAATTAAATGCAATTAAATTGCTGACATTGCTGCCGACTATCAAAAACTATTGATTGGCTTCATTTATTATTAAAATTGCGTTCGTAAATCGACTTTTAGTAAAAGTGTGATAGTATGATGTTTTTTTTTTCTTGAGACGCATTTAAAGGTAGATTTTAAAAGTTTTAATTTTTCCCTATACTCCTTGGAGCTTAGGATATGCACAGTGAGGGATTATCGAGCTATATCTTTTTGTATATATAGAAATGTTGGAATTATCCGAAAAAGTAGCGACTTTAGAGAGAGAGGAATCGAACCTGCGTTCTTCGAATTGGCGCTTCACTGCTCTAATCAACTGAGGTGGTTTGGGTGTATTTTTCACAGAAATAGAAAAATTATAGGTTTTATAAAGAATTTATTAAATATGTGTAGATCCAAATTTCACATTTTTTGTTTTTTATAAATTTATATTAGATGTTGAAAAATGGTCCTTTAAATGTTTAAGCTGAAGGCTTATTCCATAACTTAATTTTAGCATTAAGAACATAGTCCTCTTGAAAATTCCTTTTCCACCGCAAAAGCAATGAACGAGTGCCAAAATTTTAAAGAGGATCCAAAATAAACCACGCGATGCGTTTATCAAACAGGCACAGCGATGGTATTGTTTTCCTGCTATTGAAAATAGCTCCACCCCCTCCTTTCTGGGGGTTAATTTAAGTACCTACCAGATGCATGCTGATGATGATGATGGTAATGCATGACAGGTACAAATTTTTTGAAGTAAAATAAAACGCGGTCCGATTAATAAGAAAAAAATCTTCCAAAAAACTACGGTCAGATGTTGCAGCCGTATGTACGAAACAAGAGTACATTGGCCGACATAAGCTTCTATTAAAGGACGCTCATGAGTGGTTTTCTTGTTTTCTACAAAATAAAAAAAGAACGATAACCCGGCATTTTAGGCTATTTTTACGGAACTTGATATTTCTTCCTTCGGCCGAGTTCGTTGGAACCTGATGTAGGTTTTGGCCGGTCCCAAAAAATCGTTTTTGGTACCTCATTCGAGACCTCACCGGACATTGTGGATGAGTCGTTGTCGCTTCGTCGGTGCTTCAATTCCCAGAATTAATGTGACCACAGAAGATGATCGTTGCTTTTTATTGCATCTTTGGTGTATAAGAGTGTTTGTGGCTACCTGCCGTCCTTGCGTGGTCCCAGTTAGTTACCCGTGTATAGACCAGGAATAGTAAAGGTGGGCCCAAATGTCTACGCTTTTTCTACATCGAAGAAACAGAACAAGTGGTAAGGGGGTAACTCATGTCAGACTCCTGACATGCATAGACCCGGCATGTGCACCTTTATATACCTGAAGATGAAGTCCTCCGCTCCCGTCTCCCTCAGTAGGGTCTTTTTTTTTTTGGCAATCTTCGAGCACGGGACTCGTTTATTTTGCAATTTTTCTTTCTCCTTTCATCAAATCTTGAGTCTTTTATCTTCTAATTTTGAGCTGTTGTGATTAATTCTTTCCGTTTTTAGTTTTATAAATAATTTAATTTTTACAATATAGTACAATTTTTTCTTATTTGATGAAGCAAGATATAACTTTTGGAATTTTACACTAGTAAAACCAATGAAATAAAAAAAGGGTCTGGTTTTTAATTAAACTTACTTTAAATTATAAAATTAAGCCGAAAATTTAAACCGTACAAGAACGGAAAATATCGAGGAATTTTTGTCTTGAGAAAGGTCAGAGGTATTGAGAATTTTCAAATTTGTATACTATGTTTAAAATCAACGATCCTAAGAGTCCTCGTGTACTAATTTTTCGAAAGAAGGGGCGTTAGTAGAACACAAAGTGTATCGTTTTATCATATAAGCCCTTTAACCAAATATTCTAAATTTTAATAGACAATTGAGACAGTAAACCTTAAAAAAGTAAATAAAGAAATTTCTTCTTATATTTATTTGTTTTCTATTATTTTGTATTATATTTTTATTAAAAACCAAATAGTTAAATATTAAACACTTTTATTTCTGACTATTTTTGCTGGAAAACATTCCAGAAAAGATCAAATTCTTCAAAAGGTATTCTCATTCTTTAAAAAAGTGTTCTATAAATTTTAACAACTATAACTATTGCTGGAAAAATATAATAAAACAGAGTACCGAAAACATTTTTATTGTGAGAGGTACACCCTAAGCAGTTGGTTTTAAGTTTCCTCAGCGCGTTCTATAAACAACTTGAGACGAACTCAGCATTTATTTTTTTTTGTTATCTTTCGGTGCTAAATTTCGCTTTCGATGTGTTCCCTGTTTTGCAAAACTTATAAAAGTTGACATAGGTGTACCAGCTTTATATGCTGATCTATGTCTTTTGCTTTGGGCCACATAATCTAAGATTCTGTTTTACATTTTAAAATCAAACCCTTGTAGGTACGAGTATATGAATTAATGAGAACTAAATTTAACCATTTCCGGCGATTTTGCATAATAATTAATTCTCTTTATTTATTTTTATTTATAAAATACATACATCTGTATCTTTAATTTAAATTTGGCTTTATGTGTCAATAATTGCGACATTGAAAAATATAAGATACTACGCAGTATCGGTTTTGAAGCGAAATCCACTTTTACTAAAGTAAATCAGAGTCTCCCTACCCACATGTAATTGAGTTTTCTTGTTATCTCTGTAGGTGGTTGATGGAAAACCCCAGTTGAGCTAAATTCGTCGTCGTCATCAAAACAAAATCTCTTTTTGAAACGGCAGTAATTTCGATCCTCCCATCTCCAGTTCGACATATTGAGATTCGTATTTTTCGATAGTTTCGTATATCATAAATGAATTATACAGAAAATGGCAAAACCTGCAAGAATAATTTAAGTTTTATAAGCTATAATTTTTATGTTTGCATATACTGAGCGAAAAGAGTCATATTTGCAACGAAAAATTACGTATACTAGAACGATTAAAAGTAGGTCTTTTTGTTATATGTCGGAAATTTTTAGTCCTAATTTTAAGTTAAAAGTTCGCATGTAGTTCCACACGGAATATTTAGAAGGAAAACTTTCAATTGTGCAATGCAGTATTCATCCAGTTTTGTTGCTAATAAAACTTATCTTTCATTCATTTTATTCAGATTTCTCTTACTTCACGTCCCAACTGTTAGGCAGAGAATGACTGAAATATTTCTTATAATATCTGAGATTCTACGAAATATTGCTTTAACTTTTAATTTATTTATAGAAGTTATCCAACTAATTGTTCTTCGATAGATTGGATGTCCCTAAATTTGAAAATTTTGTTGTGTAGCATATTTAAAATCAATGGCCTCAAAATAGCTTTTCATTAAAACATTTCAAACTTAAAATAATTCCAGTCGCAATTTTCAATTCACCGTCTTGTATTTCTAAATTTTGATAGTATAGTTTTCGTACTTTGTACTAATTTTATTAAGAAATAATTTAATACAAGTTTAAGAATTGAATATATCTTAAAATAATGATTATAAAAATAGATAAAGATGTGAGTATTATTTCAAGCAGATAATTTAATTAATTTATGATTTTGAGAATCTTACACTTTGTTTGTCCTCTAAATTAATTACGGAAAATTAAAAATAAGACCATTTACTTGCACAAAAGCGAAACATCTTCAACTCCACCTTTCGAAAGTTTCTAGAGATGTTGGGAAATATTTGTATTTATGTGGAAATGTTCAAAAACAGTTTTACTTTGATGTACCTTAGAGTAAAAAAAAGATGAGGTTTAATGTAGGAGAGCGAAATGAAATTCTAGTAAACATCTGAAAAGCAAAAGACTGAATAAGTTTTCTTGTTATACTAAATTACGACTAATGGACGTAAAAGCAATTACGATTTACCAAACTATTTTAATGAAAATGTTAAATGAGGCTGATAAAATTATTTGAAAGCGTTTCTGCATTTTATTTATCTTTGATGTGTATGATATTTGAACTATACGCTATAATTTAATCTTGTTAATTAAATTATTAAAATAGTACTTTCAACAGCAGAGTTCATTGAATTATTACAACCTTTAGAAATCCAATATTTTAAAAACAAAACCCACATTATGTTTCCTTTTATTACATGCATTTATATTATTTTTTAACAATTTATTACAACCGTCTTATAAGCCAGTCGTTGAGAGGTTCATAAGACATTCTTTACGCCCGATCCCGGCAGCACTGTTGTCTTTCAAGCAAATAGCACTCGGATCTGTTACTCGTATTTGCTCAAGTGGTCTTAATAAACATCTGTACCAAGGAATCAAGCCGCAAAAGTATCACCAATTCATTTTAATGTACACTGCTTTGTGTCTTAATGGGAACAGGCTTAAATGCGATAATTATTACCCCTCTAAAATGCTATTGTACAATTAAACAAGTTTCTTTTTCAAAAACTCGTTAATTTAATTCTCTTTCTGTTTTTCCTTTCAGGTATATTTCCATCAATTCAAATGGAACTTCATGTTAATCCAACTCGTAAGTTCATAGTACTTATTTAATAAAATTTGTATAAATGTGCAGGTTTATTAATTAATTTCATTGCACAATATATCAAAATGACAAAATACAAATTTACTCTTCAAAAAATACCGCTTATTATTGTGCAATTATTAAAATGGTAATAAACTAAATATTTATTTACTAATAATAATAACAATATTCCTTCAGTTTTTATTTATAATTTGATAAATTAATATCGAAATTACTATTTATAAATCAACAGACCTATTTTGTATATTTTGATTTATTAAAAAGTTGTAGCCGCTTGAAATTTTCTTTTCGAAGGACTGTGATAAAAATTAAATACTATCCTTAATTAGTACTACAATCTAAATAAATTTCAGTAAAATCAAAAATAATTGTTAGGGTGAATACAAAAATTTTATTTGTATTGTATATTTCTGGCTATCATAATGGAAAAATAAAAATAAATAAAAGCAAAACCAATCAATTTTAATCTTTGAAAGTAGTTATCTCGACAGCAGAAAGTGATATTGCAATTATCGTTAAAATATCTAAATAAACGCATGTCACAAATATTGAAGTAGACGCTTTTTGAAACACAATTTCAATAGATTGGAGATTTTCCATTTTATTGGTTTAAAAAAGTATTCCTCAAAAATATAATTTTATTTTAGCTAAACCATCATTTATTCTCTTTTTTAAATTTTAGATTACAAAATAAACTTAGATCTGAAAAATTAGTCAATCAGTCAATTTAAAAATCTGACCTTGTATTTGGTTGAAAAAAGTAAAAGAATTAACGATAAACATTTTTTTCGGTTTCAATATCATTCAAACACGCTTTTTGAGTTTTAATATTAACTGAAAAGGTTTTAATGAACAGGTCTAATCAAATACTATAAGACTTTTTTCATACAATTTCATGACATTTTTCTATGGAACACTAAAAACGTCTTAAAAATTTGTTTTAAAAATAATCAATATATTTAAAATAATTCGAAATTGTGTTCTATGCTCGTGGCGGAGGTGTGTTATTTAAGGGTTAAAATATTTCGCATAAATTTCATTTAAAATAGCCCAGTATTTATTGGCACAAGGAGATTAAAATGACGTGATAATAAGAAATCTAAAGGGCCAACGAGCGTTGCCAAAAGGCATTAACAAAGGAAATTCGAAAAGCAAATAAAACTGTGAAGATACTTTGAGAGAGGGATAAATTGTTTTCGTTTGAATCAGGGAAAGAAAATATAATGGAAGGAAAACTGTTGAAGGAGACACCCAAGAAAATCTTAGAAGCTTTTCAGGGAGATTTAATAACCATCTGTGGATCGAAGTATAATTTTTCGAGTGGGCTCGTAGGGGCTTTTCTCCAAAGATGAGGTGGTGCGGCACGACTCCTTCTAATTGCAAAAGGGCAGTTGGCTTTTCAGAACGTGTAAGCCGAACAGGCGGAGATCTATTTTTGGTGTGAAATTTTCACAGAGTATCAATTTATGAGCTCCCGTATTTTATTTCACAATCTTATAATGTACTTCTTAATTTGTGCGCAAAGTTTGCTGATAGGTAAAGTTTAGAATCCTTAAGCCTTTATGATACGCTTCGAAACTTACAATTTGTTAGAAATTTCAAGAGTATACACGATGTAAAATTACTTGGAGTTTGTGTTTTACTATTACATAAAAATTTAGAATAGTTTTTTAAGTAAAACATTATTTAGAATGGTATACAGAAAATTTGCAAAAGTTCCTAGCTTAAGGTATTATTAGTAAGTTATTCTAGTAATTTTTTAGGTCACTTAATAAGTATACCCTTATTTCTTTAGGTCACTTGTTAAGTATACCCTTATTATTTATTAAGTATACCCTTATTATTTATTAACTTTGAATAAATGAACAATAACCAACTTAATGTTAAATTCCATAGATGCAGTTAACCAGAATTAAAAAGCTTTTTTCAAACTTCTAGGAATCTCTGAGTAAAAGATAACTTAGAAATTTTCAACTACATCATGAATTATTACTAAAAACCAGGTTTACTTCATCAATGGACTCAATTTCGAATTTTGAATGAACATAACAACATTAAATTAAAAAACCTAATAGTAGCAAAATAGGTTCAGAATAGTTCGCTACTATGCTAATTTTTGGTAGATCTATTCCAAATGTGATTCAAACATATTTTTCATTCTCAGAATGTCGTAAATCTTTGTAGTATTCTTTGACTTGTTTATTTTTTTCAGTATTTCAAAGTAAAATAAATCATTTATAATATTCGTGAACTTTTCAATATCGAATGCATATAGTGTCGTGGTGGACATGCAAATGTGGAGTATTTTTACCTTAACCTCGGAAAAATGTCTCTGTTATTTTAGAAAGTTAGAAATACTAAGGCAAATACGTTCTTTTTGAAGTTATTCAGTTAATTGTTTTTTCTTTAGAACGTCGAAATAAGGATTTATGCAAATATTCATATTTCAGATATTCATTCTATAAATGAAAGAATTCAAGTAAATGAAAAAAAATTCGCAAAGGCTTCAACGATATTTCGAATAAATGTATTTCTTGCAAAATAATACAATTAGTATTTTGAGTAATGCGAATTTAATTTTTTTGAACTACGATGTTACTTAAGATCATTTTTGAGAACTAGAATCCTGTAGTACATTAATTTGATGTATCTGTTATTGTTTAGTCAACATAAGCTCCCTAAAAGTAGTTTTATTTCAGTTGAATATGAAACATTGATATTTCCCAGCTATCCTTACATTAAATATGAATGTATTATGCATCTAAACCTTCCTCCAAAAATTCTCTAAATGATGTAGAAAACCGAATCAAAATTTATCAAATAGTTTAGAAGTACTAAGTGAATTTACAGACAGAAAGGAATGTTTTGTACAGTCCATGACAAATAATTTTTAACATACAGCAATTAAGATGGTTTCAGAAAATTTAACAAATAATGAACCTAATTAAATTGACTTATGATTAAATATTGCCTTAGTTACGAAATAATCGTGGACTTCGGCGGAGAATTAATTGAGTTTTTAAGACTTTTTAAATAATTTTAGTTGTGAAGTTTGATGGTGGTCATCCAAATGCATTTCTCTACTTATGAAATAAGATTGCAAAACTGGAATATTCTTTGAGATTGAAATATTTATAAAAATCATTTTTAGATCGCTAAAAAAGGATATCCAAGCGGATATTTGAAATGCAGATCAATTTTCAAAAGAAAATTAATTAATTTCGTTTTCCAGTTATCCAAAGGGAACGTGGCACCGTGGGTTGAACACAGGCTTATCCCCCTGCTGGTTCGGATTCGAATTCTGCTGCACGTGTTACTCCTTGTTTTCAATTTCCCTTTAGCTTATTTTAAATCCACACAATAATGAATTTGAAAAATTGCCCGAATTGAAACTTTGGTGACATTTTTAATCAATCAATAACCTTCCTTTAAATGTGGGTATACGAAAGTTTTTGCAAATTGCAAATTGAGTACGACCTAAAACCGTCCTCATATCAACTTCATATTTGAATGAAAAAATGCCTGTTGATCCAGGGTTTGAAAAGATGAAATGAGATCTCCGAGAGAATTTAATATTAACATTTAAGAATGGATAGTTTAATTTACCTGACTGCACCAGGAAGGAAAAACAAATGAGCAGAAAGAACTCTTTGCACGTTGCCTGGCGCTGGCAAAAATGTTCACATTGAATTTGCTTGCTTCCTTTTGGCACCTCTGGCGGGACGGGAATTTTTCCAACGTTCCCTCTGTCAAGCAGCCACCGGTTGGCTGGTTTTCATTTCGCATTCTGAACGGACGCCTCTTCCATTGCAATTTCAATTACTCCACTTGCATTCAGCTCCCGGTTATTGTTGTCCGCTTTACATTTTCTGGTATAATCGCACCAACTAGGAAGTTGCATTATCATGGAGGCTCTGTACGCCGTAATTTGTAATTTTTATGGATGATTAAAGACCATCCAAATGGGTTTTTGGAATGAGGCTAAATTATGTGGTGATTAAGAATTTACGGGATGCTCAAAATTCATCGATTAAATGGGGAACTAACTAAAGGCAACAGTTCGAAAAGGTGATACCGGATTAAGGCTTTTATCGTGAGCTGCGTGAACGAAACCAATAATCTGAAAACGATGCGTAGTCATGCATGTCTGGTTAAGTTCCATTCACAGATTTCTTGAATTAAAAACATCGGCTCTTTACTTTGTGATAGAAGACCTTCGATTTAGCCATTACATGTACACTGAGAGAATAAAATTTTGTAGGATTAATGAAAGACTGCAGTAATATTAAAGAAAAACGTCATGGAATACGAGCCTATGAATATTAATTTCAATATAAGGAGCTAAATTTCTTTGAAATAATATTAATTGATTATAAAACGTTTCCGATAGATCATATGCATTATTTCAATGGTTTAAAACAAACACATTTCCAAACCAATTACAACATACAGTAGATAATACACAAGTGTATTATGCAGTATACTTTGTCTTTAGCCAAGAAAAAAGGTTATTGGCAGGAACCAAAAGGATTAGAGCATATCCAAACATATCTAACCAATTACTCCTTATGTTACCTAACGTAACAAAATATACACAAGACTGACCATAGAACATACATATCTATGATTAAAAACACATAACACACAATTCGAATAAGTGATATAAGAATATGTCTACCGCCGAATCTAATTTCATATGATCCGATATAATCATATCTCATCAGATATAAATCATCCTTACATATTATAAAACGTAATTCATTTTTTAGTATATATTTTGTTACGTTAGGTAACGTAAGGACTAAGTAGTTAGATATGTTTGGATATGCTCAGTTCCATTTGCTGTTAATATTCGGATTTAATCGCAATTCCCCGCATTTATTTATCTATGTATTATCCCATTAAAGATATCTAAATTGTAATGTTATTAATTTGAATTCAAGACCATATCGTCAACGGTTATGGACATATTCGTACACTCTTTACGGTGATTTACACCTCAGGTGGTGCATAAATGGTGCTTTTCAGTATTATTGTCGCACATTACGCCGCATGTTCTTACCAAGTATAAATGGAGCAAATTAACGTCTTTGACAATTTCAAAGAGTACTAGCACTGCATAGAAAAGAAATATTCTTTTGACTTTTCGTGGCAAATGAAGGGGAAATAAACATGAAATGGAAAATAAAAGAAAATGCTTCTGTGGCACGGTAAAACAATTTTTCCTCTGAGTGTTTTTCCCGTGCACGTGTACTTGGTAACAATTTTTTGCAAGTTTGTTTTCGAATGGAACGTGTTTGGGACGTTGTGTTTTTTTTTTTTGCAATTAAAGCTTTGCTTGCTTATACCGGAAAACTAATCGTCATCTTTCTTGAAGAATTAGTGGGGTAAAAGTCGCTGTATTAAGACATTACGTCTATTTGTTGTACTTTTTCCTCTTTTGCATGGACTGCACGCACCGAATTTGAAGACAAAAAATATAGCAAAGTTGAATAATTTAATAATAATCATAAATCAAGTGTAATTTGAAAAATATTACGACATTTTTATAGTCGTATCACTATCATTATTAGATAAGTGGCTCAACTCCAAAGTATGATACAATTTGTTTTAGAATTCTAGGTTTAATTTATGAAATCAGATAGTTTTTTCAATTTTGGGTACAATTTTACTAAAAGTGTATAAGAATAAATTTAATGATTAATCCACTTACGAGTCGGTTTATTTTAATAAATTTTACATATGTCTTAAACAAATATTTTAGGGTTCGTATACTTTAAAATTGCTACTCTTTTATTTAATTTGGGAGCGATTTACTCCATTTTTTAGGAAAAACTCGATAATTTTAAGATCTAAGATTGTGTTTAATGGCAAATGCGTGCTCAGTGTACAATTTTACATAAAAATATAGTCGCGCTTACTGATAAATTTGTTTTGTAGAACAGTGGTATGAAAACTTTCCAGAATCAACGAAGTGCTGTTTTGTTTGAAATACATATGTAAGTATTAAAAATGATTTATGGGCGAATTATTACTGATTAGGGTAGTATAATATTAATGGTTACTTTAAAATCGTTCAATTTGTATTTATTACAACAATGAGATGGGGTTTCATTCAAGATAGCCTTTAACTATTAATGGGATATTCAAAATAATGTTGTTTCTGTTACGATATCTCTATTTGCGAATATAATGAAAAGGGCGAAAATCAGGATTTCGTGTATAAGTTTAAAAATGGTAACTATTACTTACGGCACGAATTTTTTATTCTTATGGACGTCGGCGCAAGAAGTTCAATCTTGAATGCATGTCAGGGGAGCAAGTAGAAGAATAAAAATTGTTGGGAATAATAAAAGAAAACAGCGGAATTAGCATAAAACAAAACCAAGAGAAACCTTTAGAGACAAGAAAGGCGAGCATATCAGCATCGAGGTGTAATTATGTCGTCACATCAGAAACTTGCCAAATGATGAAATAACCAAAACTCGTCCAACTGGTGGTGTTCATGCTGATGCTGCGGTTTCGAATCGTTCGAATCAGTTAGGCTCGAAGTGCGGCCTTACGAAGCTCGATTCGGAACCAGACCGCATACACGTACAGATTAAGTCGTCTTGCAGGTCTCTGCAGGTGAGCTAAGGTCTCAGAGTTTACGAGAAGTTTTGCAAGGTGGAACTAAGACGTCTTATCATTTCCTCGAGGGTCTGAGGGAAATTCGCAGCTAAAGCCGGAAAAATACCACAATGTTTATCCACTGCAAAAGAAGTGAATCAACAGAACTCGAACGTATCCGTGGATTCGTAATACGGAAAATATATATTAGCACTGCATGCACTTCAGGGTGCTCTGGTGTACCTGACTTATTAAATTCTTTAATGTATTTTGAGGTAATTGTGATGCCGAGCAATATTTAAGGTAGCATTTGCGATTTTTAAAATTTTTATACACTTCAAGTGGGTGGAACACGTTTCATCCGTAAAAATTTTATATTTTTAGACGATGAATTTGCGTTAGAAGATTTTTGATCAGATCTCCCGCCGTATGATATTCTCTCAATAATGCGTCACACGTTTTAGTCATATGCACTTGAAAAGACAAGAAAGAAATTTCTACTACTACTTATTCAAATACTTTACCTATTTATCCTACAGATGACAGTGCAGTTTATAAGATTTTGGGAATATACTGAATAGCAATTTTGAAATCACATAATTTTTTTGAACTATAATTCTAAGCTTTCTTCATCTTTGGTATAAACTTAATTTAAATAATAATAACAATTTGAGAAACATGGACCACTAAAACTCTTTGTTTGACGTTGTTTTGATGTCATTTTCCACCACTGTGCTCTCATTATATTTTACTCTGTAATATGTTACGATGCGTTTTTTAACTAATTTATGTGAAAACTCAAATTAACTCAAATCAATATACAATAAAAGAATAGGGTCAACTTGTTTGATGTCGAAACATACCTTCAGTAAATTTTAGATGTCGGAATTGATTATACAGATGAATTTGAAAAAGATATGCGAACGAATAAATCATAGTTGTTGATTCTATAATACTGTGGAAATGATTATTTCCTATTTGCATTTATGTACTTATGTTTCTTAATTAGAAATTATGAAATAGGTTAAAATAATTTTCATGGAAACGGCTTAATAGAAAAGTATTGCATTTTCGTGATTCGCACATTTAAAAATATGTTATAATATAAGTTTTTAAACGAGTATATAAAGTCTTATTATATATTACATATTAAATCGAAGTTGAATCGATCATCATCCTACTCTCAAAAGTTTAAACCGTCAGTTTTTTTTCAAAATGAATTACTTTAAATGTCTAAAAGTAGAGTGCAAAGTAGGTAGAAGTAGATTTTATTCCTTCTATAATTTACAGAGAGTTTGAATATATGTTACATTATAATTGTAATATAAAAAGCTATCTAAAATAATACCATAATAATTCTATATGAATACTTTCAAACACTTGAAAGAAGACCAATAGGCCGGAAGTACAGAGATTATAATTATCAACTGAATATTCAATAACTGCGTAAAATTCTGCTAAACAAAATATTTAATTTATTTTTTGCTAGAATACTTAAAGTGATATTGATGCAGTATATATTGCAAGAAAGCAAAGTTTTGGTCCTCTTCCGAATTGCATTTGATTTCCTGATTCTGCAAAATTTTCATATAGTTTTCAGCACACGCAAATGCTGGCTGATTTGTTCGATTATCTTCAAAACGGAGTCCTTGAAAATATCAAAATACCTAAAATAATTGGAATTTCTTTTCTTTTTTTTTTTTCCTACGTTTGATTAAGAAATTTCTCGACACTCGCAGACAATTGCAAGAGACGCATTTCATCAGAGACCGGCTGTTGGTCATTTCATTTTTCTGCTACCCCAGAGAAGAGCTTTCCGAAATCAAGAAAAATACGAAAAATTTCTTCATAATGTGGATGTTCGGAACATCGTTTGGACACCACCGAAAGCTTTATTATCATATACAAACAGACATATCGATTGCGTTCATATTAAATTAACATTTCCCCTCATATGATTCGTTATGTATTTTATAATTAACTCATTCAATTAATACTACTTTTATATTATTGCAAAATTTCCATGTTTGCACTTAACATTGGAGGTGATTTAGTTAGGTCCAACTCCCGAATTCCTTATGCTATGAAATTTCTAGGTCATTTTTGATGATGAGTGAGTTAGTCTGCAAGTATAAAAATACGCTTTGAAAATTTATTGTATCGAATTAGAAAGGTTAATGTTTTTCGGGACTAGACTTTAGAATTTGGTATTAATTTGAGCTTAATACTTTCTAGCCGTTGCTAAGAAAAAATGTCTTAACGAAAGTGATTTTATAAAATTTTCATTTCTAAGTATGGAATTCTAAAAATGTGTTATCCAAAACTATATATTTTGGGGTTTTGGGTTAGCACCATGCTTCAATGGGTTAATTAAATGAAAGTTTGTGTCGTTTTAATTTTAACTGATACTGAACCCGAAATTAGAAGCGTATTTATACTTTATAAGTAAAATAACAGTTGAAAAAAAGTATATTTTAAATATAAAAATATAACCGTAAGTTACATAATTAGATTATGCATCAATGGACAAATTTCAGATAGACGTGTAGGAGCTCGATTTTATTTAAAAATTTGATTAAATTCTTGTCATAAAGTTTTAATAATTTGATTAAAAATGTTACGCTTTTCAGTTGTACGGCACCAGCACTTAGCGATCGTATTTAAAGCCATCCTAAAGATTAGGGAAACTAAACAAACCGATGAATCTTTCTAGTTCAATGAATATATCGACCTTAAAGGCGAATTTATTATTTAACTAAAACAAAAAATACTCTTTAACTTCCGACTATTTTCCATTATAAAAGACGAAATATGAGTTCCACTCCCCCGGCTTTTAATACCAAAAGAAAAAGAGGAGCTCGTTTACCCATAACCACTTTTCCACCTGGTAATAATGACTCTGACTCCTGTTTGAAGGACATCAATATTGCTTTTATGAAGGCTGGTGTAACGATACAACTTCATAAATCAATACGGAATATATTCAAATTGATGATGATGTTTCCATGTTGGAACAAACGTTGTCCTGGAGCACACATTTTCTCTGAACTGAATAAGAGCAGCTAAATGTCGACGATTTCCACTTTAACGTTTTCCTTTTCCTTTCAGGTGAGTGTTGCTGTTAGCATCTGGTCTCAATTGGAGTTTTCGATGCGTTCCTGCAAGTTGTGAATAAAAGTTTTCAATCAAATTAATTTGAGGAATAAAATCCCCCCCCCCAAGAGAAGCATTCACCGACAGGTAAGAGTACTTTATATACAGTTAATAATCATTTTTATTTATTACTGTCGTTTTTCATTCATTGTTAACTTAAAAGCCACTTTTTACATTTGTTTAAATTCTAAACTGACAATTAAATTTAAACATAGATAAAGCCGTGAATTTGATATGGTTTAGCTTAAAAATTAAGAAAATTTTACATTGATATAATGCTGCTTTTTGTATTTCTTTCATACTTTCATCAAATATCTTTCCAATCTGCCTTTTTCATTAATTTGGTATCATTTCTTTTATCCTAAACGTTTATTATAACATTTCCGATGAAAAGTGACTTCTGTTTTGATTAGCCTTGCTGACTAATTCTTTTGTTTTCAGTCATGTATAAATAAATTTAATCGATTACTTCAGACAGTTAAAGAATATTGCATTTACATTTTATTTAATTATATTTAATATTTAATTTTATCGACCAATTAAAACTGGGATGCAGACAACATGTGCTTGTTAACAGTAAGCAAAAATAAAAATATTTAAGCTTCACGAAAGTGATAATTCCAGAAGACATCACGAAAGGCACAATGGGTACCATAATAAATTAATTTAATTTGATTAATAGTTTAATCATATATGATATGATTATTTGACGATTAATTGATTATTTTGAGAAATATCATAATTAATCATGCCCCATATTAGTCGCCTTTTTTTTGTTAGTTAATTTCGATACAATTATTGTGTTTCAATTAATCAAATGATCGATTAATCGATTATTTCAAAAGTTTTGTTATCTATTACTAAAACTCTAACTTTTATTTATAATTTGGTAATAGTCCTAACTTATCTGTTTTAAGTTTCAGTGTAAAAAATTCGTAAATGCATTGAATATTTTCAGTATAATTGAGCTTAGTTGAATTCACCGGGGAAAGGTAGAATTTTTTCTTGGAGAGCTTGTGACTTTTTGAAGGTCAAGTCTAAAAATTTCTTAATTATTTCCTAATGCATTTACCTGCTTATGGTAAGTGAAGCCTTTTTAGTTTAAAGTAAAATACTAAAAGGATCTGTGAGATCTAACATATCATAAGCAGTATGTTTTGGATCATTTATCTTGTTAGAAAAGTTAATGGCTATTAAGATCCAATTTGTCTGCACTTTTTTGTAAGGTGTTTTTTTTTTAAATATACACTGCAGTCACAGTTCTCTTAATATAAACAAGTCTCCCCACACACCGCTGGTAACCATGCAACCCCATTACTGTGTGTTGAATATTTTACTGTTGAAGTTCAGTATTTTTTGTTCTTCATACTATCACACGGCTATTAGAGTGGTGGATATTAAATTTACTCTCATCAGAGAATATTACAGAAATTATTATTCCAGAAATGTGAAGGTTTGTTTTTATTTATATTCTTTTGCCAAGTCCAGTTTTTTTTTTCCTTATTCAATTTACTAATTAAGAGTTTTCTTCCAGCTCTTGTATGATAACGAGCAGTGCTAAGCACCCTACGAATAGTGCGAGCACTAACATTAGCAACATTTACATCATGGTAAATGATTTTTAAGAATTCTTAAAATAGGAGGACTCCTTTCTTTACTTTTGCCTCTTTTGATTTTTTAGAAGATTTAGAGTGAATTTTTTGTATTTTTGTAATATTTTAGTTATTTTTGTTTTATTTCTTATGCAGTGTCTTGAGAATCAATGTCTCTTCTATATGATGGGCGTTTTGATTCAAGATTAATAAACGTGCAAATGATATGCTTTCTATAATTTACTCTGTCCGGTGACTTCTGGCTATCTTTGACCAAAATTTCAATTTTTACTACTGTTTATCCATGACGAATATACTCGTCACCACACAAAGTTGTACACTTTTTCATGACGAGTATACTCGTCAAAAAGGGCTAACTCGTTAAAATAGAATTACATTCGTATATTAATTTATTATTTGTCCTGTATTGATGGCTTGAAATTATGGCAACTTAATGTACATGGAATTGTGATAGCGACTATCGCGCAATATGCCCACATTACTTGTTTCGGCCATTTATCCTTCCCACAGGTGCAGATTTTATCTCCTCTTTACTTCAGCAAATAAACAATCGGCGGTGAATAAAGCAAACTGCTCGTCATAATCATAATGTAATTGATGGATAGAACATGTGTCGTCATCAAAAACAAAGCTCTTCTTTTGTGTTTCATCCGCCATCATTAAAAGCGTTTCCATCTGTCTCTCTTGTTCAAATCCGTTCAGAGTGCTGAAGCTCTCGATGGGACGAGCAGAGCGACCAATGTAGGCGAAATGTTTCGTACGTCAGTACAAAACAGAAAGCGGCGACAACAAACCTTCTCCTACAAAAATTTTATGTTTGGGTTTGTGTTTGTGATACAATTTTAACACATTATCACGCGAGCTGAGCAAGGCTAACAATATCTATCTCGCTTAATCAACATAATTCATTCATATTGATGTATCCTGTTCGTCTCGCTTTAACCTTGCCAGAAAAATTTTTGTTGACGACGCAACTTGTTTCCAAACGAAACATCAGTTCGAGTTTGTATTTCACGCTAGTTGGATGGGAGGGTTTTTACGTGTCGCGCGCCCGCGACTTTATTTTGTTTGTTTTCGTTGGGAAGTAGTTATCTAAAAACAAAAAAAAAAAACAAAAACAAATATTAATAAACATATTTTTTGTACGCATTTGTTAAAGAGCTTCGTTGCAAATTGCTTTAACTGTCACGTCGGAGAGGTTCCGGGCAACTCTCTGACTAAAAATCGGTTTCAAATCGTCTCCGTACAGGCGAACATACAACAACAAAAAAAAAAAAAAGGAGAAAAAAAAACTTACGAATCGTTCGTGCACTGCAGGACGGTTCTATCTCGGGAGCTGCACCTCTCTGGATTATCGGATTGTTAGAAAAGTGGATAAGAGTTTTCTCGTATGCTGATTTTATTTGAGCTATTTTTGCGTGGAAAATGATTTTTCTATGTGGCGACACTATTGGAATTTTCGTTGCTTTGTAAATACGATACGGTTTGCGACTGTGTGCTGCCACTCTGTGTCCCATACACATGCACAGATCTAATTGTGTTTCTATCGCCTTTTCGCCTCAGCTCCTCTCTAAGCTTTGTTGTCCGCGAAAGAGATAAACCGAGCAACACTCTGGCTGTACGTCGCGTCACATGCATGCATACATATATCAAATATATGTGCGAAAAGAAATGAAACGTGTGTTGTGTGATGATTTTATCTCGTTCTCGATTATAATTATCATAAGTGAATTTATGTTTGGCTATCCTTTTTCTATTTTAATTAAGTGTATTGAATTAATTCACTTGCTGAATTTGTGTTTGTAGTGTTTTTGACATGGTGTGCGACTATGGTCAGCTTTTCTTTTATACACAACAAAATAAAGAAAATGTGTAATAACGATGGATGGGGATGTGAGCTTTTAAAAAGCTTTCTTAACAAGCAGTGTTCGGTTAATGAAGTGCTAGTTGAGTACATCCATCTCTCTTCAAATTGTGACATTTTTTATCTCGTTTTCCCTGGAATCGTGCGCCGCTTCACACTTTTTGCCCTTCATAAATTCTTAAAGTTTTAAACTCTTGCATTTTATGTAAAAATTTGATTAAGCCGGAGACATAAAGAACGACGGTGACATCTGGCGAAATTAGTGAAAGTCGATTTATAACAGGAACAGGAGATTTTCAGACATGGTGTCATGTCATTCGCTCCAGGCAACATATGTTCCGTGTTGTGTGAGCGCGGCACCGGACATTTGCAAGATTGACGGTGAAGCAGAACAGATTTTCGGTTGACGCGGTGAATGATTCTGCTTGGTTTAATATTTTGTCTTTCTTCTTACGATTTTAAAAATGCGTGTGTATCAAAATTTTACAAATTTCTTTAGTCTAAAGCTCGACTGAGTGTTGCCAATCCTCTTTTACGTTTTTTATTTTTTTTTTATTTTCGTGTTTATTCTAACAGTGTGTACAGCGAACATAGAAAAAAAAATAAAACAAGGCGTAACGTCGTGTTGCAGATAGAAAAATCATTTATAATTATAATTTGCTCTTGGTACTGCACCTTTGTTGATGGATAGATGGATCTTAATAAATAAATTAGTTATTTAGATTCTATTCTTTAAAGTGGCATTGCAGTTTTAACTAGTGTTGTCAAACTACGAGTAGGGAAATATCATATAAAAATTTTAGTGATAGTGCAAAATTTAACTATTCTCCAGTCTCACAGATTGTTCAAAATAGAGCTGACCGCCAAAAAATTCTTTCAGATTCTTCCATTTTAAATCAAATGGGAGGTTCCTGCAAAATTTTATCGCAATCTGTGACTTCCTTAATATAAAATTGTTTTTTTCATAAATAATATTAACACATACGGATTCGTCAGAATATAATTAATATCATTGAAAACTTTATTATTATTCTTTCATTCTATATATATTTTTTTATAGCCGATTCCCTTTATGCTAGCGCAGGGAAATGTATGAATTTTTCCCGCTTTCAATGAGAATTTGCTTTGGATGTTCCATTTTACACTTATATGTTTCATTTTAAATGCAATTACGTAAATTAAATAAAATAAATGTTAATATTTTCCTCATTCAACAACACCAATCGATAGTTATTTTTGATTATTGATATTTATGTCTTTAGAAAAATATTGAAAAAAGGAGCTTAATTTAAAATCGATATTTACTTATTTCCGTATCATCATAACTACTTTCCGATAAATTCAAATATGCCAACAAACACAAAAAAGTAAGAAATATTTTCATATTATTGATAAATATTTATTTATTCTTGAGACAGTAAAGAAAACAAATAGATGGCTGAAAATAGTTCGTCGTTTTGCTTATGAAAAGTATAGAAATTCAAAAAAGTGGTAAGATTAAGTGCTAAAAAATACCTGATTTGATAATTGTTAATCTTACCTAATACTCGTATTACGTTGCCAACTTAAAGTCGTTGAACCATCGTCTAATAGTCTTTGAGCTTAAGTGGACATCATGTTCACAGATGAATTTCTTTATATCTTCGACTGCTTTTAAAGGTTCTGCTACTGAGAGTCATTTTAAAACGATCTTCTTTGATATTCCACTTTTTGGAATGATCCCAACATATCTGCGTTTTTTATAAATAAATTTTGTTTAAAAAAATATCAAATTTGTTGCCAATTTTCGTTATTTTACTCTTTTACCAGTTAACAGCTTTAAATCCTTATTTAAATAATTTTTTCCAGCCATATTTTAAATTAAAAAGAATTGTTGGTCAATAAACCAAAAGAAAGGTATTCATGGCGTTTAGTTTCCATGGCCACCAATGTATTTATTATTAATTTGTACATGATTAAAATATACAAATTTTATTTACAATTGATATTTTCCATCTAGGAATTATTGTACTCGTGGAACAAAATATAATTTAAAAAACACGTAACTCACGATCTACTGATGCCGATTTTCGAATTTGTTGTACATTTTAAGATCTATTTTACCCATGCCTTAATGGATATTGTCCTTAAGTGTGTTAAAAGTTGGCGATGTTTTTGTTTTGAGTGATCCAACAAAAGGAAATTTAATCGTATTATAAAACATCCTTGTTTCACGAGCTGTGTGTCATGAGGCCCTGTCCTGTAGAAATAACTTGTCTTCTAAATGAAAATTTTTCTACTACGGCCATAAAACGCCTGCGATCTTCTTGGAATTATCATAAAACTTATTAAAACTATCCCTTTTAGATTATTGTCCATTTTTATGTAGTAGACAAAATTTACATTTACTGCACACTAAAACTTTAGGAATCTTGTTTCTTGAACACTATTGACAAAAATAATTAAATATTTTTTTTTTCAACAAAAACAATAATATAAGATTTACTGTATTGTTACTCAGATATTGTAATCCAGTCTTTTGTTTGTTAATTGGTAGAAAACTAAACATTTTAGTTGATATATGTGCTCAATTACGGAAGTTATTTAGGAAATATTAATGTTTGTACGCTTAAGTGTGAAACGATTAATTAACATTTAACCTTTATTCATTGTGATGGTATCTTTTTATCAAACAATAAATTTATTCACTGGTTTTAACTTGATCAATAAAAGTAGAGGAAATTAATATAAATTTAATTATGAATGGAGAATGATGGGTATGATGTTGTCTATCACGTTTCTTTTGTAATATTTATTTTTGTCTTCAAGTTATAATCAATGGTTTCAAAATAAATGCCTAAGTAAAGTAAAGAAATTAAGCACTTTATCTATATTTAATAGGAACTATTATAACTAAGTAAGGGGAAAAATTACATTAGATTTGAGATAAGCCACTTGGTGCAGTACATTTTCGTATTAAATTGATATTTTTCTTCCACAAATGCTTTTATTAATGATTAACAATTTGTTTTTTTCGTCAGAATGCTACTCTGTAGATTTATATTTTCTTCAAATGATGTTATAAAGTGTTTACATCAATTATCGTTAAACCAAATATATAATAATAAAATAAAAGTTTGCGAAAAGTAAAGCCGCATAAAAATAAAATAGTGCTATATATGTATATAGCTGCATTTACAAATCAATTCCAGTGTTTTAAAACATGTGCTAATTATTTGTTGTGCTTTTTGCGTATATTAGTGTTAATTACAAATGTGGTGGGCGAATATTATAAATATTATTGCCAATTATAAAAATCAAATTTAAAGTGGAACCTAAGTACAAAATAAATCATTACATGATAGCATTTGTATAATAAAATCGAAGTTGCTTAAAGCAAATTTCGGCAACAAACGAAATTTCTAAAAAAAAAAAATAAAAATAAGAATAAAAAAAAAGAAATAAAAAGCTAATTTAATTTCCTTTGGATTTGGTAATAAAAGTGCCTCAAAATTTGGGATTACTATTCCGAGTTGGTAAGTTATTTTCACTTTTAAGTTTTTAAACATAATATAGGATAAAATGAGCTGTCATTGAAGTTTTTAACTATCAGGTCGTTAAGTATGAAATTTGTAGAAAAATAGGCAAAGTTTGCTGATAATTTATAAACACAAGAAACGATTTTACTCATCAACGTATTTTTGTTTCCATGTAAGAACTCATACTTCATTACAGTACGAATTTCCGACCGATTATCAAAAACAACTGTTTCTTAAAAAAGGTAATAATATTTTTTAGAGCTTAGGATAATTTCCTTTTACCGGCAATATGTGTAGCTTCTTAACAAAAAAAAAAAAAACAGCATAGAAAAATATTAAGGCACTGTCAAATACCAAGCTGTCAAAGTTGGCAAAACTGTAAACTACAAGTTTCATTCTTGACGACCTAATAGTTCGACGAATATATTCGTCATATAACTAAAAGTAGTTACAATTTACTGCTTAAATTAAAATTTTCGTAACAAAGCGAAATGTAAGAAACGAATAAATGTAAATAATTTTCTTTTAATACGACTAGCAATCAGTGAAGCAGTTTTTTAACTTATGAAGATTAAAGGCTCGTCAGCTAATAAAAAGGGCGAAAAAGGTCCACAGAACCTATCTTGATTTTTATGCATATTATAACAGGCACAGATATTGTTTGACGAATATACTCGTCATCGTTTAATTTAGACGACGAAATTAAGATACACATCTTGTAAAGATGTTGAAGCAGTTAATTGGTTAAGCAACAAACAAAAATAACTATTATGCCAATACGGAAAGACAATTTAAAGATTTAATTGTTCTTTTTTACGTTACCTTAAACAATGTCATCGCTCTTGCTTCTTGCTTTATAATAATAAAATTGTTTTAACTCAGAATACAAAAAGAGATACAAATGGTAGGTATCATCAAAATCAGTGTCCTTTAGCTTTTTATTGATTTGATATCGTCTTTGAATTTATTCATTATAAATGAAAACATGTTGCCTAAGAAATAAACGAACATTTTTTGCAAATGATGGACTATATAAAACTTGCTCTTACAGATTACATGTTAACTCAAATTATGGGACTATGCTACTTTTCCTTTTTTTCAGTTTTCTTATTTTACAGATTCACAAATAATGAAATCGAATATAAATATGCTCAAAACTCATAATGTATGTTGAAAAATGTTCTCTTTTTTATAGCTCAGAAGTTATGTTCACAATATGTGTCGATATTTTATTAACGTAAATTATGTAAAAAATTCAAAAACTTAAAATATAGAAAAACATAGATATGACAGTAATCAGAAATAATTAGCAGAGATTCTAAATATTTGAACACACCCTAAACTATATGAATATGTTACAAAACGTATAATACATGGACCATATAATCAATATTTGGTTTGTCTGAGAGATGGTAAATGTAGAAACAATCTTCCGAAAATATTTAATGAAGACCGACGAAAATCCATCGTATAGACACAGACAGCGTTCGAGGTGTTTGAGGAAAATCACTTGAAAATTCGTTATGTTGTACCATATTTAATTATTAAATTTAATTTGAATTTGAATGTTGAAATTTACACTGCAATCAAAAGTGTTAAATATGCATTTATAAGTACGTGTTTAATGAATATGATAGTCCAACTATAGAATTAGCCAATAAAACAGGGAATGGGAATCAATTTTTTGAATGTCCTTTATGTCGGATCAACTGAAGCAGTATGGCGTATTTATAAGAATTTCTAATGCATTTTCAATTGGCACACTATCATTAGGCTTAATATTCATTTTCCACGGAGACAAAATATTCACTTTAGAGTTAGACAAGTACGGGATGCAGCTGAAAATGTTAAAAAAGTTATTGTTATTCTTTGCATTAAATGAAACCGATCGATCGGTGAATGTATATTGCTATAATGAAATTCCTTTGCACTATGTTTAGATAGATGATGAATAAAATTGGTGGTGATAAAATCATTAAACGCATTGAATTTTGTTACTTTACAGACACAATTGATCGAATTTTGGCTAGTTTGAATTATTTTGCGACTGAGCAGTACTTCTTGTATGTTATGTAATTAGTAATTGGATTTATCACTTGCTGACTTCCCCCACAACTAAGTCGAAATATGCGATAAACGCATTAGAAAGAGTTAAATCTTTAGAATTTTTACATTATCCCATTACGTTACCGTTTGCTTTACTCCCAATATTAAGTAATTTATTACGTAACAGTTTTAAATAGAAATCTAGAATTTATATTAAGGAGTAATGTAGCTGAATTGTAATTGAATTTGTGGAATAATCAGTTCTACATGTAATGACTTTCAAATTCTCCATTGGGGTACTGTATTTATTTCAATTGTACTCCCCAACGATCTGAATTTTGATATCATGTTTGATTATTTAGCTGTTCCAGGACATGTTGATGTAAAAATACATCCAAAAATAAATCAGTATGCTTGAAATGAAGCATAAATCGAGAGTAAAACATTTCAATTATAAAACGACGTCCATGAAGATATATCGCTGCGGAGGCCAAAGTGCGCTGAATATCTATTCGTGCGGGATGATAAGAAAGCCGGCACACTGTGCCACCGTACAACAAAATAATTGAAAAGTCTCTCCAATCCAAGACAAGTATTTCGTTCGTATGGATGATGTGACGTGACGACGGAAAGGCAAAAATTCAGACAAAGCGATCATTAGTCCGGTTCGTACCTTGTCTACCTGCAATATCTTGAAACAGGATGGAGAAAATTATGAAAATCTGAAGCAGAATCACCGCTGATCGATTGTAGCGCGTGTTTCAGATCACATAAAACAATTCTGCGCTGATCAGATCCGCAGCGATCACGTGAATATGTGTGTGTGTGTGTGTGTATGTATGTATTTCAGCTTCTGATGACGCAAACGCTAATGTATTGCAGTGCATTGTGCACACAACCTTAGAACCGCCGGTTTAAGGTAAAGTTCCCTTAGCTGTGACGATTACCGGTCTCGAAAAACCTCGGCACATGGCCGACTCTCATGCAAAGATTTGAGACGTCTCTCCGCCTAGAGTAGACGAAAAGAATTCCTGTTTCCCTGGTAAGACATGCTCTTTAATTGCTTTTATTCCATGTCATAAGACGGGAACACTACAAAAATTTATTGTCGCGACCATCAGCCAATCGATGTTGGCCGGGCGTATTTTATTTTCTTGTTAACGCCACCGTTCTCATTCTATAACCGCTGTTCTAGTACATTTTCAGAGAGATCGACACTAACCTGGCGCGACTTTAGATCAAATTCTTGTAAAGATGTTTCTTCTGATGGCAAAGAAACTTTAGGTTGCGACCGGTAGACTGCTGCTATTACTACAGTCGCTGACTCTATTTTGCCGTCTCAGTTATGTAACATGATACGAAACGAATTGAAAAATGAAACGAAGCGTTAAGAAGCATATGCCGGCTTAAGAAATAACACGCTCACATTCGAAATAGAGTTTGTGCTTTGCATCTGTATACACTGAGAAGAAAAAGATGTCTTAAGCTTTTGATTACCCTCTAGATTTATGGTGTCGAAACCTGCACTGCTCGGGTAAGCTTTGTAATTGTCTTAAGTAAATGTTCAAAATACTCACAAGATACTTAGATTAGAGTAAATCGACTAGCAAGCTCTATATAAGAATAAGCATAATATCATTTTGTTCATAAACTCTAGTATGATATCGATGTTGGTTTTTGTTACCTACCAAAACGAAAGTGTATACAAAAATTAAGATCACAGATTATACCTAATATTACTGGAATGATTTCTTTGATAGAAAACGTTAAATTTGCACTCCGTGCCGTGTGTCCCAAAAATGGGTCACAAATTAAAACTCTCTCTCTTGTGAAATTCATTTTTACAGGACACCTTTCTTTAAAATTCTTACGCGTAAAGTGTTATACATTTAAAATATCCTCGACTAAAAAGAAGCGAGAATAATTAATTTTTTTTTATTTTCTTTTGTTATAAATTGAATTTATGCCTGTATTTTTGCAATAAGTTTAGATTTCTATGCGACTACGGCAAAACTGAAAGAAAAGGTTATGAATTTCATGGATTATGTATTTGAGATAGTTTGTGGCATTGTACTGTTTAAACTACAGAACTACAGCGAATAGGTTGGATGCGTCTTGATCCAGAATGTCAATTCTCAACTCTCAAATAAATGTGAAGTACACACTTAGAAATTATTGAAGAACAAAATATCGGCCAAATAATGACCTATGGCACGTTTGTAGACATTTACTCTTTTATCGTTATTCTGAAGCACGTCTATCAACAAATGTGGTTATGTTTCAATTATAGTTCAATTTCATGTGTTAACTTTTGTTTGTGGATTATATAGACCATATCTTTTACATAGACCTACAAAAAGTGGTTTAATGGAGTAAGATCACATGATCTTAAAAGACAACCAACATCACCATTTAAAGAAAATAAACGTCTATTAAATTTCGTATTCAATAAAAGAATTGACGCAATTTGGGTAATAAATGTTCACTATTAAAAGATTTTCTTTAATCGACTGTTTTACAAAACTTGAAGAATGATGAAGTTCGATATTTGACATTTCATTTCACAAAATGACAGCCAATATACTTCCTAACCTCAAATTTGGACAGTATTCCATATCTTAAATTTTTCGAAAATCCAAATCTCTTAGTCATTTAACATTATATTTTAAATAAATTAAAACTAGAATAAATTCATGTTAAAAAAAAAAAAATAGACCTTTCTCTAATTTTCCAATTTTCCTTCGACAAAAGTAAGTAGCGTGGTAAAATGCATGAGGTTCTGCAAATAAGCTTTTAAAAGTAAGGGAGGAATGAATTTTTTTTAAGGGTAATAAATATTCCATTCGATTTTTTTTCTATCACAATCCAGCATCACACAAAATTAGGCATATCATAGCAATGTTTGCTTAGTATTTGGAAGAATTCCAAGAAAACATTTCGTTTAGCTCGACAACCAAAAAAACCGCCCTTTGCGTGTTATCCTATGAGAAAGTATCACTTTCTGATCTTTTATTAAGTATTTTTTTTTTATTTACTTTCAGCAAAAAATTTCCTGACGATCCAGTAAAAAGCTATGTCGGTGCGATTACTATCTTCTCATGAAAATCGGAAATATTCAAATTAGGACCGAAACACTCCGACGACTGTCTCTCGTTTAATATTACAAAGAGGTGGTGGACATGAATTATTTATTGTCCTGGGGCTGATTTAGTTTTCCAATTGAGACGACATCGCTTAGGGTGAGGACCACATAAAACAGCGGTCTGTTTCCGACGAATTTACATAGCTTGAAGTACCCTACGCCTTTAATGCGGCTAAATTATAATAGGCCATAGAAGACTGTCCTGATTTCTCGTACTTTTAAGGGAGATCCAGAAAGTTAGAATTTCTAATTTAAACGCTCTGTTCCTAGTGGATACTGATGCGAGATGTCGAGGATGTCGATCTGAAGATCATTGCCTTCAATTTTAATGGTATTGTGATACGAAAGAGATGGTTCTCTTCTCGACGAATACTATTGCACGTGTCTCCTCTTTCAGGAACCGTTGGTAGTAAAGACATGGGATGCTTCAATGTACCGAACGAGGACAGGTTGTCAACCAGAGACACGTTTTAATTTAAAAAAGTAAACGGACTCTAGGGTAGCAAACTCGTCCAAGGACGGTCAAGAGTTCTTGATGAAGGCATGTCGATGTGATCTTGAGGTGACGCAATCGTTGGTTCTCCTCTTGACTTGATAGCTTTCTAAGGATATTAAAACCTTTATTTAATGTAAACTAATTTACTTCTTACTATTGTGTGATAGTAATAATTATTATTTATTATTAGAAAATCTAAAATATTTGTTGAATCAAATAAAAACGTAAAAAAAAACATTTGAAAGTCAGAAAATATGATTTCCAAACAGTTTCGAATGTAGATTTGAATTTCGTGCGAAATCTAACGCGGTATTTGAATTACACGAAAGTCACAAATAAGTACGGCTAAAAATTGCGGTAGTCCTCGAATAACACGGAACACAGCATCGCATAACACGCCTTGGAATAATACGGTTTCGAATAACACGGATCCAATTAACCGTGCTATTCGAAGGATGGCTGTACATATTTCGTATATAACGTCTCATTTCCTGAAAAATTATAGAAACATGACTCAAGCTGGTTTCATATATTACCTTTTTTATTTCTGAAAAACAAGAATCTAAAAAAGAACCAATGCGATAATTCTATATTTATTTATAAGTATAAATTCTAATAAAGTTTTAATACCTTCCTTAAGTCGTTTAATTTTAATTTGGAACCAGGCATTTTACTTTTGATTTATTCGTTTCAAAGTCGATCATTGAACTGGCGCCCAATTTTTTTCGATAAATCGAATAAAAAGGCGGGCGAATTAAATTTGTATTTAGCATTATTATTTGTTTGTGCGATCTACATAACTCCATATATTTCTTACACTATATTCAAAAATTGTGGTTTGTTTCTTTTATTTTTATTATAATAACATTTTTCCTTAAGACTTCGAATTCAGAAGGTCGTAAGACCTCCCGACTTTAACTTGAAACGAAGTGGCTTCCTATCGGCAGATGACAAAATAACAATCGTATTACGTAATCTCACCTGACCTGACCAGAGCAGGTGATAGTCATCGCAAAATTAAAAGTTTCGCTAGAACGAGAGTAATAAACTCCATGCGCGGAGCAAATAGAATTGCAGCGACAGAAAAACTTTCATTTATTTTTAATTGATGACACACGGCTAGAACTCGAACTTCCTCTGTTCTCGTCTTGTTGGCTGTCCCATCTCCCTCCCCCCCGCTCTTGTTTAGGTATGCGCGTGTTGTGCGCAGCCGCTTGTGGCTTCATTAGCAATCGAATGTAAATGTCACGAGATCAATGGCCGTCAAAAAGTACTATTTACCCGCAAAGGTATATTTGCTGGCGGTGGTGAAACGCCATTTATTTGAAAAATTGTCTCTGATCGCGGTGTAGCATTTCAAATTTGTGCCATGCCGAAGTATGCCGACAATTTATCAGGTAAAAATTAAAAAAAAAAAATAAAATAAATAAAATAAAATAAAATAAAATAAAAAATAAATCAAAATCGATCGAATCGAGATCGGAACTCGATTATTGTCGTTAATGGCTCATTGGATATGTGGAAATAAATTTCCAAATCTATTTCTTCTCGGCGGCGCGCTGCACTGGTGTTCATGCCGCCGCAGATGGCTTCGTGGTGTGCCGCTGTGCGCGTCAATGTCCTCGAAACCTTGAAAACAAACTTTGAAAGCTTGATAGAAAGCAACCGTGTGAGCCGGCTGATCTTGAAATTCATTTTGTTTTTTTTTTTTTTTTTTTTACTTTCGCATACTCCGACGCTGTTGTCGAATCGTGTGGAAAAATTGAATTTTCTTAATATTTCGGTAAATTCTTTTGTTTTTGTTTTTTGTATGTTTTGTTTTAAGAAATTGAGGATATAAAGAAATTCTTGTAATCTATGGAACTATTCAGGAAGATTATTTTATTTAAGTTTCTGCATATCGAAAACATTTTTAAGTAAATATAAAAAGGTACATAATATGCAACCCGAAAAAAATCTATTTGAATTCTACGTTTTTAAAAAATTCTTTTTTTGACCCATATTCGCTTTTTTTTTTTTGTAAATCAAAAAAGCTGTTTCCATTTTGATATTGTTGTTAGTTAGATAATTATATTTTTAAAAAGTTAGATCATCATTTATTTACACACTTGATATGGCCGCTTTATTTATTATAATAACATATCTTTAATTTACGTAGCTTGCCACAAGAAAAAAAGAAATACTTTATACGTGTGTTTTAATTTAGATGCGACGTCATTGAAATTTTTCTGTTTTAAGCGTGCGCCTAAGTGGAACCGAGAGATCTCAAGATATGTCTAATGTTTTTCTGGTTCGATTATTTCTCTATGAGTTCTCTTTTAGGTTTAGAATTTCGAAATAAGTTTTAAATACAAACAAAATCTTTTTAAAAATGCAGACACATTTTGTAAACTATGTTATCAAAATTCTTACCATAAATGGAACTTACGGGTTTTAATGAAACAGTACAGTCTTTGAATTTAAAGAAACTAAGTTATAGGAACACGAAGTTCACCGAATGTCTGAAATTGAAAGTGATCTTAAACTTTTCTGCAAGACTGTAGGTATGTTAATTTAAGAATAAAATTTAATTATCATATTTCGGACTATTAGCACTAGAACTACCAAAATAAGTCAATACCTTCCTTCATTTAAGTGAAGTGATTTTTTGTAATTCTCTTCTGATTTATGCTAAAGTTTAATAGAATTGAGAATTACGGCATATTTAAAATCCTTTTTCCATTAATAATTCTCTCTTTGGAGATCGATAGTCATTTGTTATATATAGTTGGGATCTTAGTAGCAAGTACACATCAGTTGTGGGGATCTCTAGTAGTTCAGTTGTTAGCGCGCTGCCCTACCGTACCAGAAGCTGTAAGTTCGAATCTCACGAATAACCTGTCTCCTGCGATACGTGGTAACATAGTGGACCAAAATTGTCCTAAGTGTGTCTTCCTAGGCAGCCACAGCAACCTAACCTAACCTATACATCAGTTGTAAAAGGAACAGAGTACTTACGTTTTTACTACGTGAACTTTAAAATGAATAAATTCCTCTATTATTTAATAATAGAGGAATATATCCTATATATATATATCCTAATACTGTAGGATATACTTTTTTTAAGGGTTTCGTACGTCTGAATAAAAAAACGGAGTTCTTATAGGATCACTTTTGTGCCTATCTGTTTGTCCAGCCAATTTGCTCCGAATTCACTGGACCGACTAAGTTAAAATTTGGTACACATATGAATTTTTGTGACCAAAAAACATGGACGTGTAACGTAAATAAATGAATTTTGAATATGGGGTTTCCTCCCTTATTTCCGACATTACTGAACCTAAAATTTTGGAAAAAAAAATACAGAAAATAGTTCTTTTTTTTTTACAACATCTTTGGTATTGTAAGCTATATAATTTTAAAAATTCACAACTTAAACAAGAATAATTGTGACAGAAATTTAATATACTGTTGAAAATTTAAATGATAACAATCTGGTTCGAAATTGACACTTTAATTAATCTTATATGCATTTTATTTAAACATAAAGTGAATATTCAATGTTATTTTCTTAATTCCGTTCTAAGAATAGAACAGTGTGTATCTCTAATAAAATCATGAACGTAAATCGGTATGCTTAAAGATCGGGGTTTTTTTTTAAATGATAAAAACATGAAATTAATAACTTAATTATTAAATATAGTCATAATTGACATAAAAAAGAAAAATACTATAAGACTGTATATTTGCCATTTCTTACGACAAAGGGCACGACGTCTTACGAAGAAGGTCACAATTGTTTGTTGTTTCATACAGCACAACTGTGTCGATTGATCGAACAAAACGGAATTTATAGTTTAAAAATTAAAAATAATGTTCATTAAAGTAAATGTAAATTATGTAGAATATTTAACCGTTTTTTTATTTAATAGCTTAATAAATACCTTAAAAAGAAATTTCGGTTAAGTATATTCGTGTTTCTCGCTGTCGAGGGTTTTTAAAGGAATAGATGCAAGCAAATGAAATTTTTCATTTCCTTCGTTTATTTTCGCCCTTAGTTTCGGATTATTAAGAATTTAAAAACTATTTTTCCATGTTTTAATTTTTACATATTATAAGTCTTGGTATTATTGGTTAGGTTCTGATATTTCCATTCTAAAGATTTATTGTCTCTAAAATAAATTTCTAAATAGAAAGAACTTAAGCAAGATGATTAGATGCATGATGTCTGAAACTAATGCTCTAGAAGAATATACATTAAATTAGTAAATAAACAAATTATGTTGTGACTTTATTCATGCACGCGTAGAACATTTTTCAATTAAATCAAACATTCGAGGTGATTATCTTACGTAAACACGCAGGAAATCATTAAGAAGATTGTAAAACATTCATAACGTCGTTGCGGCAGTAAACTTGATCTCCGCGAGCATGGGCAATTTTCCATATTTTGTTTTCGTTCCTTTCTATCATCGTGTACCGTAAAATTTGAAAATTCTATCTCAATTTAGTTTCAGCACAATCGCGCAACATTTTCATTGCGCAGACAGATCATTATTTACCGGCTGAAGCTTACTAGAGAAAGCATTTATCTAACTGTTCACGCAAAGGAGGACACGGGAAAAGTGCAGGAAAGCCGGCAAAAGTTACAACATCATAAAGTGTTATGTGTTTGTTTGTATGCAGTATTTTCGCGCGTTGTCTCTTTACCTATGCTTTTGCTTTAGGTCATCGAAGTGAATCACGTCACTCTTCTTTGTGTTGGGTATTCATCCATTTCTTATGTATATTGCAAGTATGTAAAGCTTCAACCAAAGACAAGATCGTCATTCTGAGACTAAATAATAGAAGTTGATTACTGCGTACGATGCTACAGTTTCCTATATTTTAAATGCTTTCTCAGTAAATTTTTATTAGAGTTGGTTTCTTAAATATGCAATTCAAAATCTAGTGGAAATCGATAAACTAGAATTCTGCTGGAATTATCTTTTGCATTTCTAGTTTAGCTCAGTCGTTTTCTAGCGAATAGAACTAGAAAACAGGAAGCTTTTACCTCATTTTGCTTATGTACTGAAGTATCTACTGTTGGTAGACATAATCCTAATCAATTCTAGACAATATGACAAATCAGACCGCTTTCAAAATCATGGGCCGATGCATTTGTTTTCAATGTTCAATCAACGCTTACTGGAGATGTGAATTTTTAATTTTATCAGAAATAGGTTAAAAAAATTCGTTATTTCAGACCACCGATGATATATAAAACTCCCTTTTTTAGAATCAAATAGAATCGAAAATAGGTTACAAAAGAATTAAATTGATATTTGGTAATACAATTTTTGAAATGGTATTTTGAGAATTTGAGGAACTTTTTTATAAAGGAATTTGTATCTCAAAAGGGAGACTAAGGCCCATAAGGTTGTAATTTTAAGCTCAGTTTAGTTTTTCAACTTTAAGAAGCGAATGTGTGGTAAATGTTTTATAAATAGAACTCACTAACTAACTAGGGTTAAATGTTTTATGTTTTTCATTCGTTTACCATCATCTACAGCACAACAGAAGTTTCTATTGACGCAGAGTAAAATAAACATATTATTAAAAATATTTTACTTCTAAACATCGAGTTAGCTTAAATAGGATTGTCTTACATGAATTTATGTTGTAAGCAATTATACCTCTAATTTTATTAATAGGCAGCTATGAATGATAATGCTTACACACAGCGGCGAGAGAGTGTTACGAATGATGAGACAATTCATTAATACTCAGTGAAGATCAGACAATAGCTCGTATGCTAAAAAAAAGTAAGTAAAAGCTTAGTCTAAATTTTTACATGGAAAAATCGAGTTTGATCTCAATTTGAAACTCTGTTTTCTATACAAAAATCGAGTCTGAGTTCTTGCTAATGTTTTTTTTAGAATATAAGCCAATGATACACCACACTAATATTCTTGTTATGTATGTATGTATGTATATTACAAAATGTAATTTAGCTGAAATGCAAAATTCAGAAATTTAATTTGTGGAATATACGAACAAATTGAAAAATTACGACTATTTAAGTAAAATCAAATTTTTTGTTTGAAAATATTATTTTTAGCTTTGATTTCATGCATTACAATCTCCCTTATTTTTACCAATTAATTAAGCTATTAAATAAAACAATAAGATCCATTTTTATTTGATTAACAGCGAATTTCGAAACAACCATGAAACAACCAATGAAATTCAATAGCGTTTTTGATAACGTTCGATCTCATCTGATTCTATTTGCATCAAATATTTTTGTAATGCTTAGAAATTTGATATTTTAATTGTAAACAAATATGAAATTATTTATATATCATACAGGTCGATTCTTTAGTGTGGCTTAGTAGGTAAATTTTTCTGGGAAACAGATTAAGATAGGAGGATAAATGAAATTTATGGGATGATCTTAAACATCAGCAGTTTTTTAGAAATTTTGAAGAAAATTTATTTTCTAAATTAGAAATAAAATTGTTATCAAAAGAATATCAAAAACTGGTTGATTTTTCAAGATCAATCAAGGTCACCAGAAATTGTTTTCTTATAAATTATATGCACTAAATGTATTTTATTACTTAGTACCTTACTAACAGATACAAAATTTATAAAAGAAATAAATTGCGCGAAATTTAGACTAGCTGTCAGCGAGAACAAATAGACTGGCATTTCGTATAATAAAATGTTAATAATGGTTTAGCGCCTTGTCTAACGGAATTTAATATTATCACAATGTTTTCGGGCATAATACTTATGTTCACGCTTACGACCGTCACTAATCAATTTAGAAAATCTCATTAGGAATCGGACGCGGATTTTGCATAACTGTCTGGTAATCTCCACTGAGCTCTATTGATTTAAATTGCTAGACTGTCGAGAACAGAAAACATGCTATGCTCTTACCTCACGTAATTTGCGATACCGTTTTTAAAATATTGAAAAGTGAATCCTTCTGGAAAATCGTAAAAAAAAGAGCGATGAGCGCTTTCTTCACCAATCGTTTGAGAAAAATCGCACCTCCCCCGCGTATTAAGAAACGTCTTTTAACCAGTCCCGGTGGAAGATTGCCCTTCCATATCGATAAAGCCACGAACAACAAATAAGACGTTGAGCCAGCCAGAATCTGATGAGGATAAACTTGTTCGAGTCGGGCGTTTTGTTTCGAGCGCAGAAAACGATCGCTTTGATTTGTCTTCTTCTTTTTTTTTTTCTTCTCGTCATTTTTATATCCGTTCGCTTAATCTCGTGGGTCGGCTCAACACAGCTCAAATACACTACAAACCAAAAGAATAAAAGCATTATTGGGTATGTTTGTATGTGAATGCCTTCATCGGGTTGTTCCGACAGCCCATGAGAAGAAAATCACATCAAGGCGCAAGCAATCGCAACCATTTGTGATTTATAGAAAAAAAATAGCGCGATGGGATATGACTCAGAGATCCAGAACAAAATTGAATTTACATCAATCACGTAAGAAAAGCGCAAGCAAAGTCGTCAATTTTGTAGGGTTTTGAATGTACGCCTTCGGATCATTCTTATACTTTAGCACGTTTCTATTTGAAAAGATAAATATTTCAAATAAAACTGATCCTATAGATTTGTCATTACCTATATAGGGTTAATATTTTAAAAATGCTAATGTAGAATTGATTCACTTTAGCATATGTGGTATCATCCTTTGTTTATAATTTCACCAATTTTCATTGTTGCTGGGCAAAATCCTTAAGAATGATTTTCACTGGACAAATATAATTTAAGATTTAGGGCGACAAAGTTTACCTCAGGTCTTTGCCACACTGAATTCATATTTTACCTTATTGGAAATTGAGTAGTATCAAATTTATAAATTACATAAATTTCTCATAGAGGTAAAAAAGGGAGAACCAATTCAAAATGTTTAAAACCCATAGTAATTAATGGTGTCCTAGTGTGTTTTGTTGAGAAAAATTACCTCAAATATAGCGGTAAAACTATTTTTGGGATTAGAATATTTTGGGTTCGAATATCCTGACGTGATGGACCAATTTTCAAGTCGTATTCTAATTTTAGCGTGTCAAAAGCCTCATTTTACATGAAAAATGCGTGCTTGTCGTCGTCAATAAGTTGAATAATAACACTGACCATCAGCAACTTTGTACAGGTGGGAATCGAATTTGCGCTCCGATTTTCTAATTATCAGTTACCGATGTTTTCGAGTGGTGGAAAAATATAGAAACTTCGTAGAATACGATGTTTGGGGATAATTTACCTTAAAAATAAATTAAAAACCAAAAACTATTCTGCGTTTACTAATTTAATAAATTCCCATTACACATGCATTTAAGGGTACTAAGCAAAATTAGAAACATAGAACATCGTTAGGTTTAAGTAATTTTCTCTGAAAGCTCTAAATATCAATTTCTGTATGAATTTTTAAGTGATGTAATTTACCTTAAACTTTAATTACAGGTGGCTGGCGTTACAGCGACCACGGAGCGCCCCCCTGCTCCTCAAGCGCCTCCACAGGGCACGTCTGCGCTGCAGCTAACAGATGAGCCCCATATGCAAATTTCTGCAGCTGAAAATGCGGGGTAAGTACGCTAGAGTTAATTGCAATATTAAATGATTAAAAATTAATGGATTATCAGAAAACCTGATGGTTCATATTTATAAGTATTGATGTATGTGTATTGCGTATGTTAAAGGTGTTCAAAAGAAAGGTTCGGTTGTTTTTGTTTGACGCCGACTTTTAAAATATTAGACAGAAAACACAATAATTTTGTTTATAAGAATGGGAACCTACCTTCTAAAAGGTGTTATTCTAGTTGATTAATCATTAATTGCGTTGATAGGTATAAATTTCCATAGATATTGGCTCCGTAACAGTTCCCGTACCACCGAAACTACTTGCCATGATAACTGGAAATAAAATTTGTTGATATTCTCGAATCGTAACGTCTCCTCAATGTCAACGAAGCTTTTATTCTTGCTAATAGAAAGTAACATTACATAATAATTCTGTTGAGTCAACTTCTATCGGCCCCTTCAAAATGGATTGCGAGGCAACCGGAAATGTTAGCTGTGCGGGTAACAGCTGCAACCATCTTTTTCCTTGTAGTTTTAAATGCTCTGTTGGAATGAATCTTGTCAATATTTTGGTGTGCTGGACTTTAAAGTAAGACAGGATTAGAAAATTCTCAATTTCCAGGGATTTCTGTAAAAGTGAATATGTAAGCATTTTAGGGGCGCTGATTTTGAACGTATAGTGATGATATTTGAAAATTCATGATAGCGGATTCAATATGTGAGGTAAAAGGTAGTTTCTTGAAAATTAATACATAGGGGTTTTTGGTAAAAATTTATTAACTGTGATCTTAGGATTATACCGTTTAATCACATGATAAAAAACAGGAAACCAGTTAATATTGAGTATTATTTTCTCTTTATTCCTGTAATTTTGAGGGAAGGATGTAGTTCAGAACGAGTTTGTGCTTAAAAATTCCTGAACTGCTTTTTTTAAATTTGAAATTTACTGTAGTTTTTGGTTTTAACTAAAATCACGAGTCTGATTCGTGGTCACAATTTCAGGACAAATATGAATATCACGAGTCGAACTCGTAGGTTCGATAATTGGCCATTCATTGTGAAATAGTTGATTTCTCTTTTCTATTTCAAATAAAGATTAAAATCTTATTATAAGACTTTCATTGCATAACACCAATATTTTCGAAATTCTAGTTTTTGGTGCAATAAACTTTTACGAGAAAATGATAATTTCAACAAATTTAAATCAAATCAAATTAGATCAGAGCAAAAAAAAGATTTTTCTAACTCATGAATCTACGAGACTTCCTACTTTGATGTCATTAACATGATTGATAGGGTCCGGATTGGCCATAAATATATATACGCAGTAAATAATGTTTTAATTTCTCCAATAACAATTAATTAAAAATATTTCTCAAGTAGACTAAATTAAAATGTTAATTTTTTAATGTTGTGAATCAATAAGAAAACTTTGTGAAGGTCTAAACGTCTGCGGCTTTGTTGACCTTCCTGAAATTTGTTCATGTTTTATAGGATCTTAGGGAACTAATGTACTGCGAAAATCCAATTAAGTATAGAATTGGGCGGGGGACTTACTTTGCTACTGAGTTACTCATTCAGTCTCTCCAAAATTAGACGAATTTCGAGAGGAGCGCAAATTATTGAACCTCGAAAATTAGATTAGTAGGCCTGGGCCAACTTTCACTTTTCCTCTCGGCTAGCACGCGTGACCCATTTGTTCTTCTGCTTTTAGTTTTGCTGCCGTCTTATTTCGTTTTTTTTCTTTTAACCATGCACCGCGGAGCCGCAAAAGCTCAATTCAACAAAAAAAAAAAAGTATTTATCTAAATCGATTTCTAGGTTTAAGTATAGAGTATTTTTTTTTTTCAAATCAACTGATAAACGTCCAAAATGCTATTTGCCGATAGTCAAGTTTAATTCTGAGCCCTCTAAGGCCCAGAATAACCCGACAACATGTCGATTTATATGGCAACAACGCCTAAACCAGTGGGGGGACTTTTGGAGTCACACGGCAGCTTTGCTGGAGTTGCTCGCGAGGTGCGGCGTTCCCATTTGCTTTTGGTGCTGCTCCCCACGGCAGTGTGTGGAGCCGAACTTTTCTTGTTCGACGCTGAGCTTTTCTACACAATGGCGGGACCACACTGCCGGGGAGTCATGTCCAAGACTCGGGGCATTTCAGCGACTATACGAAAAACGAAAAGCGACGACAACGGCGATGACGACGTAGACGCCACAACCATGTCCGATTTCTTTACGTAACTTGAACTTCGGCACATACACTCACACACTTAAAGGTGGAGTGGCGTCGAAAAAATGTTCAAGTTTAAGCGAGTTTTCCCTGCGGAATACAAAAGCGATTTTATCAACTTGACGTTGACATTACAAAATGTTTTATATATGCGCAACCAGGCGGGTCCCCCATATGTGTGTTTTTGGGGAGCATATTTGGGATGCCCATATTTTTGGTGTATTGGTACATGGTTGCAATTTGAAATGCAAATCTGATTGGCATTGGGCGCCAGATCCAAACTTACAAAAAATTACAAGAAAATGCCCTGTCGAGCTGTGTTTCGGTATTTTAAACTCATAAAAAACATTCCGATTATCATGACGTATATGGGGGTAAGAAAGTGTCGATTGAATAAAATTTTAATTAAGAGAGACATAAACACTTATAGCTTTTCTGTTTTTTGCCGTAAACAATTAATAGGCGGCTTTTTTTTATATATTATAAATTCGTAAACGGAATTTTAGGATAACTTGATTTCTGTTTAAGAATAATGCCAAAGAAATCACTCTCGTTTTGAAAAACTACACACATGACTCAAAAGTTACAGCTTTGCTTTAATAAGAGAATTCATAACATTTACAATACTTATGGGAAATTAATATTAAAAATGTGTAGAAAAAGAACGACTGCAAATTGTAAAGATAACTTTGGATTTTTCATTTGACCCGGGTCAGGGTAAACATGAAATATTGTAGTTATTGATTAGAAATACACCTACCCTTCGATTTACACGGTAGATACGTTCTTGAAAAAATCAAGCAAAACAAAACCGCGTAAATCGTGCCACAAACTTCATATAAAATAGAACGATATGTTCAATTACTATGATACTCTTTTAACACTAGATTGCCGGATATTGGGTATATACCTACTTTGCCTAAAATGATTCAATTTGACTCAAACATAATTGAAGTTTTTTTAAAGAAAATGAAATTTTATTTTAAATAAAATATTCAAAACAATTTTTACACATATGTTCTGTTTTTAAAATCATTTTCCGCAAATTTTTTTAATTACATTAAGTATAGACTTCTAATACTTTCTACTTCTACTTCGTTTGTATGATACTTGAACTTGGCAATTCAACAATTTTTAAATATTTTGTATATTCGATAAGAATTGAAGTGAGAATATTTTTGGTTTCAGACAATTGAAAAATGAATTATTTTCTTCGGAGTTTAACTTGAGGGACCTTTTTACATACGTTGTTCAACACATGTTCAAAACGACCAACTTAACTTTAAAAATATTTAATGAGTCAATTTGATTCATATGATTCAAATAGGTTTAGGACATATGAATTTTTGGAACTAAAGAGTTCGGAGGGCAAGCAAATAATATTCGTGCATATTTCATAATTTCATTAAAAACCGACACACGTTTTAAAAAAATATATATTTTATTTTTTCTTTATATATAGCAATAAAATCGTAAATGAGTCACATTGACTCGTTCCGGCAATCTAGTGTTAATTTGTAAATGGCATAATGAAAACAATTAAAGTAAAATTACAGAAAAATTTTCCTATGTTTTAATTTACATTTACCGTGCAAATCGAGGGATAGATGATGCATGTTAATTACAATCCGTAGTAAAATTTTTAAATTTTCGAAAAAAAATGTTTTTGAAGGATATGTAAAATGTTTATTAGGGTTTTAGAAAACGTGGTAACGCAAAAGATGTGTGTACATTGATAAAATTCGATTTGAAATTCTTACACTCAATGAAATTAAAACTTAATAGTGTAGTAATTTTGTAATCCTGTTCTATGGTCCTAAAATATACTCTAGTTGCGTATTTCATAACAGTCGCTATGTAATGATAAAACCCAGCGTTTTATTTAACTTAATTTTCAGTTCTGACCGTCTTTCCTTTCGTTAATGAAAACTTATTGATTTGTATTTTCGTTATAACCACATCGGATCTCAGTTCATAAATGATGTGAACGAATTTAGGTTTTAAGTGATAATTTCTGTTAAAATATGATGGTGTTATACCATTTGTTTACACAAAACGCTATTTTTAAATTCGTTTTTTATCTCATATTTGGGATATTTGGCTCTTAAAAGTTTAAAATCGTAAAAGTTTCCTCCGTTTACTCATCGCACCACTGCTTTAATTAAGAACGAAGATATGTCTGAGGACGCCGACGATGGATATTGCTCGCCACTCCTTTCTGTCTGGTGTCGCTATAAAAAAAAAAAAAAAAAACTGCAAAGTCTGCGCACTTTCTGTGATTTTCGTGTGAGGTAGGTCGCCTTAAAAATTCGGTCCTCCTCGTTTTTACCCCCACCCGCGTTCAGCACTTTTACTCTTTGCCGGTGGAAAGTGGAAAGATACTTCTTTTGTTTTTGGCGACAGTGAACATTACACCAAACATGGATTCTACCTTAGTGTGAAAATCTATCGATCGACGGCAACTTTTCAACGGGCAGGAATACCTTTTATTTTTATCTACCACAACAAAGCCCGAATAAAGAGCTATTAGCAACGCATACCCTCTTGGAACCGAAAGGCACGCTTTCCATACGATGAATCTTAATCGATTTTTCAGCTGTTGTCCTCAGCTTGGGACATTAAGTTTCCTGATCTAAAATTAAATTTCTGTAATTAAACGTGAACGCATCGCCAAAAATACAGATGCACTTAGCTGGTCAATCATGTAAGCGAAAAGAATGCAACTTTTTTCTACATTTTATTTATAGTAAAGAGAGGGCATGTATACCTACATTTTTTGAAAATATATCCCAATCTTCCAATTTACAGTGAATTATTCGTTTATTGAATTTTGTGCTATAAGACGTATATCTCATACTTCATTGAAAAAGTAAGAAAGCTGTTTACGAAGTTTGGTATTTTCAAAATTCCATATTACCTTGAAAATAAACTGATTTTAACCATAGTTGATATAGTGAAAGGTCGTATGGAAGAACTTCTAATTCCTCAGGGAACGAGAAGGTTCTGAAATTTTAAATTTGCTAAGCAATTTAGCCGAATTAATAAAACCCTGAAGTCAAAAGCAAAGACAATTCTGGAGTTGTATCGCTTGGTCTCTAACGATTCAAATAAAATAAGTTGAAGCGTATCCAAGTACTAGGGTAAAATTGTATTGTCCACCCAAGCAATATAATTTCAAAAGAATAACTCCCAAATCGTTCACTTTATTAAGTTTAGTTAGAGGTTGATTGTCCAACGAATACGTAAAATGCGTACGTTCTTTTTGGAATCATCGTTCTTCCGATTGGCTGGTTGGATTCCTTTAACTTTGCTGTTATGTATTTGATGACGGAAAAAAAAAACAGTCTTTTCCTGATTTCTAATTCCTTTTCTGATTTTCGAATGGATCATATAACAAGTAATTGTTATGCTATGCACGCTGCATGTACATGACCAGCTGAAGAATAGTCGGCTCAAGACCAATCGAACAGTCTTCGTCTAGCGCTTTTTGTAAGTGCATTTAACTTTATGCTTCAAAAGCAGAAACATGGACTGTGGCTTGTTAAAATCTGGCTTACGAGCACCCACCGGTCAGGATTTGGCTATACTTAAAGTATATTTTCTATGGACTGCAGATTGTACTGTGCTGCTTGAATACTCACTACAGGTGTAGTTAATTCATTAAAAACGATTTGGATGCAATGAATATGTTCATTTTTATGTATTCAAACTTTGTCGCTAGCTCGCAGGAAAGTAATGAAGATCTATTCTAACACCATTCAAAATAGTTTAAAGTTAAATCTCGAATCGAAATGGGATTTTTTATGATTTTCTTGAATTGAAGTTGTCGTGGTAACTATTATGGGGCGGCTCAGAAGTTAATTACTTGGATCATAAAATTATATATCATTGTATTGTAGAAGAAATAATTGAAAAGAACGACAAGATTAGCAGCGGAACATAATCACTAATAATAATCCTCGTAATGCTCTGGCAAACAAACATTGAAAAGGTGGTGAGGATTTTCTTAATTTAAATTGTAAGTGGGCCGTTAAGATACACAGACCAGGCTGAACTCCTCATTTGATCACACTATGCTTCAACGCAAGATCTTGAAAGAAGAAAGACCTTTGGTCTGGCATCAGCCAGAACTCTATAATTCCTTTTGCACATATTCCAGTTATATTTAAATTTGTTTGAATTTGATGCGCTGAATTCAAATCGAAAGAAATTGCAGAAGCGTGCCGCCGACGTCGTTAGGTCTAGAAAAGGAAAAAAAAAAAAATATTTACGAGACCAGTCGGGGCGGGCATTGCTTTTATGTAAGAATTTATTACGCACTCCTCTGCGACGAAGGGCTTCTTCTATGAGAAGAAATATTGAGGCAATTTCTAACTATTTAAAAAATTACTTGGAAGAAGTCCAAAAGTATCCGATGGTACCCTGTTAGAGCCGCAAGCAGACAGGAAAGCTCTGCAGTTGACGGAGCTTATTCACGAGGCTTATGCCAAAAACATGAGCTAGCTCCGATGGAGCAAAAACATAGAATTATATTTTCTGGTAGGAGAAAGCATGTCAACAAAACGAAAAGAGCCTCAGGGAAGACACTTGAAATTGTTGCTCCCGTGAAGGAGCCTTCGTCAGAATTGGATACTCTTTGAAAACAATGTCCATCATTACCTCGCTTGTTTGTCGGATAATTTTTAGTATTTATTTCTCTTATTTCTTACATGACGAACAGAACACTTACACCGATGAGCCTAAAGGTCTTCTCCAAATTTTTTGGATGTATAACTGCCCTGAAATAAAAATTACCCTCGAAGGAATTCTGGTCTAAATCTAGGATAAATCACAAAGGGCATGCACACCGAATAGCACCTCTTTTATTCACGCTCCGTTCTGCATTTAATGCTCCGAGGGGCTAGGTAACGAATGATAAAAGCACTCTACACCCTTCGATAAGGGCTGTCGAGAAATGCTTAGGAAGCTCGAGAAAAGGTGCTACTACAGAAGTAAGATGCGAAATATTAAAATTTCTGTCAAATGTGCGAGAGTGGACGAAAAGGGAGAGGCTTTTTGTAAGTGAGCACCTTTCGTAGCTTATTGAAAAAATTTTTTTTTTTTTTTTTGCAAGGCTTCTCACATTGGTGACGAACATTTTGTTGCCATGTTTTCCTAGAACTCTTTTGTGTTTGAACTGAGGAGGGCGTTATTGGCAGAACCCTTTTCAAAGTTTACTTTCAAATTTGAAGAAAATTTCAACTCGTATTTACGTAATATGCGGCCAATGAAATTAATCGAAATGATTGTGCCACTGTTTTCTTGTGGCTTCATTCGGTTTTCGTCTTATAGAATATTTGGTTTGCCTGTTTTTTCTGGTATTGTTGTTTGCAGAAGAGTGTGCAGGTTCCATGTTTATTTTCTTTTATGATTGGGTTTCAAATAATGATCAATTTTGTTGAATTTGATGAATATGCTGAAATAATTGAACTACCAATTCGTAATGGTATGGTTGAGGATGACAACAAAATATTTTTCGCCTCCACTGTCTACGTGATGTAAAAATGTAAAGCAGGTTTTATTGGCTGAACTACTATCAAAATAAACAGCCCAATTACTAAAACTTATCTAACTTATATAAAATAAACCCTACTTATTACATTTGCTCAATTAATTCTGGAGGTATCACGTACGCGGTTCCGAGAAATATATTTTAAAATTTTAGCAGCATCCAGAAAGGCATATTTTAACTTAATCAATAGCTTGATCTGCAAATTTCTTCTAAATCTCAGAAAAATAAGTATAAAGGTCTTTTGACTACTACTAATTTAATATTTACTGCTGTATTGTAAAAATTCAATATGCTGCATTCTGTTTGCAAACAAGAGTAATGCGGGATTATTTTGGTCGGCTGTATTTCTCCATTAAAATCATCAAAGGTTGTTTGAAACAAGAGGCTCCAAAATATATAAAATAATGTGGAATTTTCTCTACTTGCAATATAACATCTTTACTAAGTTTACATCAAGGTCGTTCAATAGCATTCTACACATTCTTTTGGAATTAGTTAAGGTAATATTTTGAATTCGTTTTGGGTAAGTGTTCAGTCTTAAAAAATTGTTGTAAAATTAATTTGTTCACTCTGAGTTGAATATTTAAAATATTGTAAAACATACACAGTTTTTGTTGAACTAGTTAGAAAAATGAGTTGTTGAAAAAGGTTAAATTACAATCTGGCAGTCATTTAACATATTTTTAAATTACCTTCAAAATGTTCGTACGTAAAAAGTGACTGACAAATTGCATAAGCGGCTATTTTGATATATTGATGGATGTCTAGGCCCATGCCAATTGCATGTTGATTTGGCACCAATCAATCATGGCATGATCATATGCACAGCTCTAATTAAGGTAATTTTATTTTAACATATTTGTTATGAATGACAGCGCCTGCTTTAAATTTTTTCATACCTCATTATGAGTGATACTTGAAAATTTATTCGTATAGTCCAATTTCACTCCTTGGCCATGAAAACTTGACGGGTAGTGTAGTGAGCAGTTTTGTATATACCCAACATTGAAAATTAATTTTGAATTTGAGCCAAATTAATTAGTGGCTTAATTTAATTCAACGAATAAAATCACCTAACTGACTAATTAAAATTCAATGTGGACAAATAATTTAGCAAGAAAAGGTTTTTTTTTGTTTTCGATCAATTAAAAATTTCAATGATACCACTCTTAAATTTAGCTACCTATCGACGCAAACCCAGGTGCTTCCTTTAAAACTTAATTGGACATTTTCATTATATGTAATACTTTTTCCAGTATTGTTGTTGTTTATAAAAGAATTATAAGTTAAAAATTGCTGGTAAAAGTTTGTGAATGATCGCGAATTTATCGGCGAAAATCGTAGGAAACATTTTTGGATGATAATTGTGTATGAATTTTATTTACCCGAAAACATATTGAACAGAGCAGACTACTCTTTGATTAAAATTTACAAGTACATGCGAATTATATTGCAATTATTTTCTCTTAATATTTCTTCATTCAAAATCTGCCATCTCTTCATATTCACATCTTACAAGCGATAAGACAGCCTTCTGTTCTTGACATGAAATTATTCAGGATGCATACCTTTAAGTTAGGAATTTCAACTTACTTTGATATTTCAAAGTGTACTTCGTTGCACAATAATTTACCTTGTAGAGAAAATTGAAAGAGACTACTCAGCAATTTTTACTTTTCCCTTGATTTTTCGTTCGTTAGCAACACCACACAACCCTACGAATTGAAGAATGAGGGTTATTATCTTAATTTGTAGTCACGCGGCATTCTGAATCATTATGAGGCTGAGTTAAATTTACCGATTGATCGAAATTGGTGTTGAAATTGAATTTTCTCTTTCGCGAAAATTGGACACCAACCTTCGAATATGCAGAGGAACAAAAGAATTTATATTTATTAAATTGTGGCTTTGTCAATTTTTTTTAAATACAGACAATTTACTTATCAAGATATTTTTGGAAATACATTTTAAACTGCAGCTAGCAGCAGAGTACAACGCTTCTGACGGAACATACATTTTCCTGTAATTAGACCATGATGAGTTTATGAATGCGTCAAAGTTAAAACTTTGAATTTCGCGGAAATTCTCTAAATTTAACTTAATTTTCTTAAATTAGTTTAGTGGGCTTATGTGCGCCCTACTTTTGAATAGTTTCTGGTTTATATTTCATGATAACAGCAAAATTGTGTTTTGCGAGATTGTCTTTAAAATACAACGGTTAAAATTTAAGCAAGTCTATAGATGAATAAATAAAGTAAAATATAAAAAATAGAAGCTATATTTTATTTAATTAAAAAATAAAGATTAAGAGGGAATTGTAAATTTTGGTAAAATTGGGCAAATGTTTTGCACGATAACTCATCATTACCAATAATAACAATTTTTAAAAACGACTTTTTCATAAAAAATTAGTTGCCACATCCAAAAAATTTTAAAATAAAATAAGCAGATATTTTATTTAAAAGCGTTCCATTTGATCAATCCTTGTTGTTTTCTACGATTCCGTATATCTCAAAATGGAAAAACGATAGAATGACTTTGGTATCAGTCAAGACCCTTTTTATTCAGCTCGCACTAGTTAAAGTAATCTGCTTTGATAATTAAGAAACTGCAACCTGCCTTTCACTTGTCTTAAACCACAGATATCAATTTCTTCATCTTAGCCTTTGTAGTTTCGGTTTACTTGATAAATTGCAGTTGTGTTTTGACTAAACCTGGCTTAGTTCAATGCAACTGCAACATCCGAATCCTTGGCCATGGCAACGTCTTCCACTTGATCGCTTTCCGTACGTCTCTGGCACGCATGGTGAAGTGAAACATCGTCATTCGTTTTTCATTCGTTAAACATCTGGGCATAAAGTGTGATACATCTTTGCGTCTTCTTCATTTCCTTCAGATTTTTCAAGTTGGATGTTGAGTCAAAGTAAAACACAGCCAGCGCCCTTGCCCCACTGCACCTGCATTTCAAGATGCATTGACTGAGTGTAAAAGAAATCGTTGACTAGATTTACTTTCAGATTGGATGGGCACGGTCTTTTCTTGTTTATGATAGACGGTACCATTTGAGCTGTTTGCGTTATTGTTCATTCTGTTTACCTAAAAATGAAGAAAATCGTTAAAAAATGGGAAAAAGTGAGGAGTTCTGGGGTAAGTACCGCAGTGCAAGTGCATCAGTGGAAGGTCGTTCATTTTTAAGGTCAAAGATTTTGTTTGGACGAGTAATTAGAGCATCTTCGCGATTATGAGCCTAAAGGTTTCGGAGCTTGTCTTCTTTTTTAGGGTTTGCTTTACGTTATTTTACGAATGAAACAGAGCTAAACACTGTAAATATGCAGTTTAGACATTTCGTGTTTCTTTACACATTTCAAGTTTTATTTAACATACATACATAAGTCTGTTTAAAAACTCTTTTATATAATATAAGTCGTTAGAATGTTTCCAGATACAACAAGCTCTTAATATGTATAAAAATATATGTGTAGGCTCGTAAACTAGCAGTTTTTCAGTACAATTTAAATATGTAGTAAATACCATGAAAATATAAATTGGACTGAAGGATTTCAGAGTCTCTGTAATAACACCTTGTATTAGGAGATGTTGGTAGATCTCCTTTCCAAAATAAATATCTATTTATAGAAGTGGATAAAGATTTTATAATATTAAGAATAGATAAGAAAATGTTTGAATTCATTTAAACTTAGATACGAGTATAACATGCCAAAATTTCAGAAATCGTTCGGTATAGTTTTTCCAAAATAGGATTTTAAAATCAAAATCAAAGTGAACTTAAAGTTTTAATATTGAAAATCTTAATTTTGAATAAAGACTCTGTAACTGCTCTAAGAAAATCAAATGAATCCAGCAAAAGGAAAACTTTTACTATAAATTGTTCGTCATCACGATTTTGTAAGTCAGTCAGAAAAACTGATATAAATGATATTAAGCTTGATATAAATCTGGTGTTAGTTTGATCCAAGCCAGAATATTTACAGTGAAAGTTACAGAAACTGGAGCAGATTGGAGTATTTGATTTTCGGAAAAACTACCGATTACATTTTCAAAGTTTTCAATTTTAGACGGCTGGTACATGGCAAGCGTAACATGATGATGATTAGTTTTAAGTCTTATGATAAAAATTTTTATATCTTTGACGATTAACTACGCATTCTAAACACCCAAATGCTTTAAAATATAAAAATCGATACATACTACCCTCTGAGGAGGACAAGAGAATAACTCCGTAACATCTGCATTGTGCCACGTCCTAAAATTCAATTATGGCTAACAAATAGAGATCGATTGCCGTCTTATAAATTGCAAAATTTGTTTTCAATGTTGAGCCGCAAAAGTTTTCCCAAACAATGTGGAAATGTTCCTTTTGGGCTGAAAGGAGCCCGAATAAAAGCAGTAGAATGTCTACGACAACAGCTCCACACAAGGCTGAATGGGGTGCGGGCCCCGGGACAAGCGGATTTATAGGGTGGCACTGCAGCTTATAAAACTGCTCATACCCTCCAGCTGGGGTAGTCAACCATCCCATGGCTCACTCCCTAGTCCGTGACTAAAACATCTTTGTGTTCATGAGCAGCAGACGGGAGTTGAGTTGCTGAAAGCCGCTTCGAATTGTTGTGAACTTGAGGGCGAACCGATCGATAATCAAATTCCGTAACTACAGGCCCTAGCCCCTCGTTAAAAAGCTCTGTATCGGATTTTTGGGTGTTGTTTTTACCCCTGATTGGGGGACCCCAAGAGTGGTGAAAGGGGGTAAGCCATTTTTGCAATCGCATGCAAACAAATTCGTTATTTTCACGTGCTGGAAAATAATATACTTCCGGTTGAAGTGCCTATGAGGAGTATTCACGAAAGCTTAAGTGCTAAACGCGTGCCTTCATGGTGCTCTTCTTCCCTATGTTCCAGGAGCGACGTCCTCCCAAGTGTTATGAGTTGACAAGGAGTTTTATTATTCCAGAAGATTTCCTTACAGGGTGACATTCTGTAATAACTTCTCATATTTCGGTTTATAGCACTCGTTAGAACATAAAAGCAAATGAGACTTAAGATCTTGTGATTAACAAGGTCTAAACTTGTGACGAATGGTTTCGTCGCACAAAAAACAAGTTTTTTCGATATTCTATGGGAGTAATTTTTAGAAGTTATATATTTTTTTTATTTAATATTAGTTGTATAACCCGGTTTCACTAGGTATACCTTACATACTATTTATTGTATTAAAATCTGTGAATAAATATTAGTCATAGTCCAAAAGGGTTTTTTGCCTCTTCTTTACTTATGCGTTTTTATTGTTAAGTTTTAAGGAAATATAAAGGGATGTTGTATTATGTAAAAACATCCTGTATTTCGTTTTGTTTAGAATTTATGATCTAAATAGCTTCTTCAAAATACAAAATTCAGTAATAACTTCATAGAAATTCTTTTATAATTAATTTAATTATGATTGCGATGTTCAATGTTGAATATATTTTTATAGTAGATTCAGAATTAGTATCATTTAATTACCAATCCTTTGAATTTAATAAAATTTAAATTGTTTACATCGTTTTCAAACTGAAACATTACTTAAAATAACAAAATTAAAAGAAAACTTTCCATTTCATGTGACAAATGCGTGCTTGTCACCATCGATAAATTGAATAATAAATAATTTTTTTGCATTAAGATTTTTGAACGACTGTACACTTGTTTACATATTTGTCACCTTTGGCCCCAAATGAACATTTTTACAACATCTCATCAAAGCCCATGAGGAGACCTCAAGCTCAACCGGTTGGTTATTTTATTTAATTTTATCAAAGAATGCCGCCTTCACGAAAATATTAAATCTGGTAGCGAAAACTAGCTAACCTTCCGGCGGAAATAGTCTTATTTTGATGAAGAGGAATAAGACAACAACAAATAGCACAACACGCCCAGCTGAGAGACCTAGGAAATCTAATTAAAAGTGCGTTTTAACAGGAGCACGAAAGCAATCACCGAGCGCAGTAGCGGCGCGAGTTGTTCTCCTCATTTAATTAGCTAATTGCTGTGTTCGGAGCCGTCCCGGGTGCAGGGCTGACTTAATCATAGACGAAGGAGCAGATTAGCTCCTATCTGGTTGCGCGCATCCGAAGCCCTCGGATGACATTCCCGCTTTATTGACTAGCTGCAGATGAATATTCCGTCGCGTAACAATTTCCGTAGTGGAAAACAGAAAAGAAGAGACGCTAGCGGCCGGAGTTCGCATGCCAAGCAACTATTAAGTGAACTACGGCTGGCTTAAAAAAAAAATTGCACCAGAAGCCAGCCGCGAGGAGCACCAGCCAGCCAGCCAGCAGCAGCAGCAGCAGGTCGTCTGTTGCGCCGGAATGCACCGAAGGAGCTGGCCGGGCCCAGCGCTGATGGTAACAAAGGGGCGGTTGTGCAGGGAGTGCACTGGACTGCAGCTGATGACTGCTAGTCGCACTTTTTCATAATTTTTACAAAATCACTCATTAAAATGGTCTCCTTGGAAGGGAATTGCGATTTTTTAACTCGAGGAGAGACAGTTCTTTTTGCACAGTCCCACGAGAGGCGAAAAAAAGTGCAACGTGTGATGCATCTGCTGCAGTATCTTTTTCCCTTGAACCCCGGACAGTGTAACAATGATGGCCTATTATTTTAAAAACGCTAATTTTTTCCGCTTCCGGATAATTCCCCAGATAAGATTTAAAAGTCGCAAAATTAAGATTGATTAAGTCATGTCGTTTTGTCGAGGGTGGGCAGTCTGCAAAACGTGACGGAACAATTATTGTCCCAGGATAACAGACTAGCACCATTATCGTCTTACAATTTTCATCGAATTTTCTGTCGCAAAATGTTCCCTTGATTAATGATTACTTTCCAGAGAAATCAAATGAATTCGTTTAGGATTTTTTTTCGTTTTTGCCTTACCGTCACGCAATTGATTTCCATAAAATCGATTCCGGGCTACTATCGTCACTCATTGCAATTAATTATTTTAGTCTGAGCTTATTTCACATAGAGTTTGATTTGATTAGTTTTAGATTTTTTTTCGAATTTTATAATTATAAAGAAAATTCCAACTTATTCCTCTAAAACCAAAGTTCATTAAAAAGTAAATCGAAAGATAAGAAAATATACAAGTCGTAGGATGCAATTTTCTAATACATTTATTAATTACTTATGTACTTAACTTATGTAGGTACCAGTTCAGGTGGATTAGCATTCTATAAAAAATTTTTATATAGCTTCTTTTTAAATGTAAAATATAACGATTCAAGTCGAAGATAAGAGTTAAGCAGACAGGCCGCTTTAGAGCGACGAAAAAAGGCAAAATTTATAGTATTGTTTTTATTTTATTGTATTTATTGAAAATTCCAGTTTTGTTATATAGACATAGAGCGTCGGGATGTTTAAAAACATTATTTGAAACAAAACATTCGACCATCATCACATTATTGCAATTTGAAAAAAATGAAAAAATCTATAACAGGTAGAATAATTCCGGAGGTCAAATCTATAAAGTTATATGTGATGTATATTGTATTTATTAAAATTTGGAAGTAATCCGACCAGTACATTTCGCTGGATCTTGACGGTGAGCCGGAAAAAACATGGTTTCGAGGTAATCGCGTTTAAAATTTTTGATATTTATATAATTGGCCTTCGCCATATACGGTCACAGTTCACTCTACACTATGTACCTCAAGATTTTGATGTATACTTCAAAAAATCCTTATAAATGTACATTCTAGACATTCTAAGCTATGATAGATTGGTTCGTTGGTTGGTTGCTGTGGCTGCCTAGAAAGGCACACTTAGGCCAATTTTGGCCCATTGTGTTACCACGTAGCGCAGGAGACCATGGTTATTCGTGGGATTCGAACCCACAGCCTCTGGGACGGTAGGACAGCGCGCTAACAACTGAACTACCAGAGGCCCTCCATGATAGATTGCTTTTTAAAAAATCCTGGAGTAATCTGACCTCTTAAAATAAAAATTATAATTAACTGAATTTTTTGATCTAACTACATACATTTAGCTTTCATGTAAAATCAGTAAAAGTATTCAAAAAACATATTTGAAGTACTGTTTCGTAAATATTCTTTCAATATTGTCGTATTTATTTCTAATTTATCCTCTATTACATGACATGTAAGAGCAAAAATAAAAGAACAAACTTATAAAATTATGATGACACAAAAAGTAAAAATCTACAAGAATTTGTTTAAATCAAACCAACATCACGAGATTACAAATCACGAAAGCCTCTAATCTTCATTTGGAACATTAAAGGTAATAGATTAACACTATTTTGTCTAAATTCTAAGTTTTCATTTTAAGATAATCTTAAGAAAAACAAAATGTGTATAATGCCATACTACAAATAGAATTAATCAAACATAAAAGATAGAAGTTAGAAGTTGATTATTTCTTTAAGTTTGCCTAAGTGCAAAATTGGACTAAAATAAAAAGACAATGTTGCCCTTGTACAGTATATCTAAATTAAATTAGGTGAAGAAACCAGTCCGCGAATACTCCTTCAAGTGAATTAGATGTAAACAAAACACGACAACCGAAATAGCAGCGGTTCAAGCACGAAAGTGCTAGATAAGATGAGCACCGTGCACGTCACTATCTGAACTCCAGTGATAATGGTGCGATAAGTATAAGTAAGAATATTAGAACCTCGTTAAAACTCATTTAACCCAAAGTCGACTCCTCACTAAGCTGTGTTTATTTTTAAGTGCACTAAGCACTCTTCGTGTGTTGAAGATTGAACACTTTTCTTATGTATTGTTGTATTGTTGATGGCCTGTAGAAACGTTGCCGAACTCGCATAACGTAACAACACTCCGGCACCGGGTTTTTTTTTTTTTATTTTCAAGTTCCATAGCTAATTTAGTTATTGAGGTAGTTTTCGTTGGTCGTTCGGATCTACACAATCAGCACCTGACGTCATCTATTTAGTAAACATGAGCGCGTGCGTTTTTTTGCGAACTATTCTTAGTCACAAGCTCTTCAAATTCTCACCTGGCTTCAATAGCTTTTGACGGTGTTAGCATAACTGCTGCTAGGGTGAGTGATGAGAGACTTCTTGCTAAAATAGCTTGTTTTGGATTCTACCTATCGAATGTTCGTCGAGTTTAATAGTTACAATTATTAATGGAACTATTATTTTGATGAAACTTTATTAGGAACTGTTATTTTAGGCCATATATAGAAAATATTCAAAAAATAGCTTTCGGTCGTTTTTAATTCCGCAGATATTTAATCTACTAATGCGTGTTTGTCTGCGTCGATAATTTGATCTTTATATGGGAAAAAACATTTATTCTACAAATTTTTCATTTCTGAAAATATGGGATGAAAAAATATACAAAATGCACATAAACTAGATAAAAATAGAAGTAAATTTTACTACAGAAATAAGACCTTTGGTTGTTCAGTTGTTAGCGCTCTGGATTAACGTCCCAGAGGCTGTGGGTCCAAATCCCACGGATAACTATGGTCACTTGCGCTACGTGGTAACAAAATGGGGCAAATTTGGCCTAAGTGTACCTTTCTGCACAGTCACTATAACCTAAACCTAAACCTAGTACAAAAATACCAATTTTTACAAAACGTAATTTTCCTTATCTTTGTTTAACAAACTACATAGGATGTTGCATTTCAAAGAAAAATATTTCGGAATATAATAAAAGCAGCCAAAATGATTAATATATTTCTGTCGACCTCTTTCAAAATGCAATTAAAATTTTAAAATTTATTTCAGTTTTGATCACACCCACCATTTCCTTAACATTATTTTTATTTAAAATCAAGCGGATCCACACATGTTTTTGGAATTTCATCGGTTCTTCAGTGAACCCAAATAGAAGCAATAAATTTTATAAATTTTGCACAAAATATAAAACAAAAACTGAAATATATAAAATTCATGAAATGCGTGTCTTTTTGTCTCAAATTCACCTTTGATCTTGTTTGCATAGAAGTAATTTTAAATTAAGGTCTTTTGTACTCATTCTTTTTATTTATTAAAATTGATTCGTTCATATATCAAGAGAGAAAACCAATTGTAATACGAAAAGATGAAATAATATTTGGATTGGCTGTTTGCTCCCTGCTGTCATTGTTATGTCCTCTAAATTTTTATAATTCATACTCGCTCCATTCTACCACTCGTTAAAATCCCAGGAATTAGTCCATTGTCATGCTTTTAGCAAAGTGTCACGCGGCTTGTGGTATTGATTTTCTATATTCAATAACAGAGATTTTTTCTTATTTATTACAGCATTCTGGTATTTTTCCTTTGCCATTTGAACATGGATCTAAGCGAAATGATTTCTAATAATCCCTTGGAGAAATGTACATATTTTATGCACCCTATATTTGTTTTTAAGTGATTTTGAGGAAACTTCTATTCTATGACAAATGCAAAATATACGGAGAACTTGTAAATTTATATTCCCTATAAATCTGGATCTTTGGATTTTTTTAACGATGCAACAAGTACGAATAGGGCAACGTAGTTGTTATAATTTGGTTGCCATACTCAAATGTGCCAATCTAGGTTAAACATACATTTTTGAAGACATCCACTTACATTTAAAAATAATATTAACATAAATTTCTAATTTATTTGATAATCACATAGACTTTCTTATTAACAATTGTTTTCTTTTATTTTTTAGGTAAGTTTCTTCATAATCTCGTAAAGCTGATCAGTAAGTAATATATAAATAAACAATACATAAAACTATAAAGAAAGTGTTTTCTATAAGCTACTTTTTTTCGGGGAATCTATTTCCTTTAAGCACTTTGCATAAAACATATGAAGTTATAATTGCTAATTTTTAGAATTTTCTGTCTATTCCAATATTATAGGCAAAGAGGTTGTATTAATTAAGAATTTAATAATTAAAGAATTAATGTGGGGACCGACATTATTAGATGGGGCCCGAGATTATTAGATTTGAACGAACCTATAAAATTTTAAATATACTAGCTCTTCCCTTATTAATTTATATGTGCTAGTCCATAGTAAAAAACAATGGAAGAAAATTTATGTAGCTGTTCTGTAATAAAACAATTATCAATGCCATTCAATCCCAATAATCTGAATCTTAAAATTGTCAACCAATTAAGCAGCAATTTGCTTTTAATGTGTTACTCGAATGTACAGAATCACCACAGCAATTTCATTGCGTGTGACTAAGAGTGTCACAAAATAAAAGGTAACTTCGGCAGATGACGAAGCATTTTGTCAAAAACATGTATGTATTATATATGTATATATGTATATATATATGTATGTAAATGATGAAGCTCTAAAGTAGTCATGTATGCACGTACTCCCCCTAAGAAGAGGGGATGGAAAATAAAATGAAACGCATAATCATTTTGTACGTCACAGGCTCGTTTGGACATTTACAGCAGTTAAAGGGCAATAAACTAAGAATTGATTTAATGAGTCGTTCAGTGACCCATTCAAAATAATTTAGAAAGGTCATGAACTATGATAGAAAATTTTTGGGTGATTAAATTTTGACAGGTGATATGCGCGTCTCTTTGGAGAAAATAAATTTTAGTTATATTTAACTCTTTTAGTAAGGGTGACTTTAGAATTTTGTAATTTTCTATGTAGCTTTAAAGAAATGAATTTTATAAATTTTTATTAAAATATTATAAAGCTTTATTAGCCTTTTGAGTCGTAGGGGAAATTTTTATATGTATTCAAGAAATGTGGGGTAATTTTAAATAAATTAATAAAATTTTATTTTTCGGTCATTTTTGACCCTAAAATCTTAAAATATTAGAAGCATTTTAGTAGATTTCTTATATTATAAAATAAAAAAAAAAACATTCTATAGGTTTAACACAGTGAGCGAAATATCGCTCCTTTTTTTTATTTATTTATTTATTTTTTGACAGGGAGGTGGAATGCATTGACGCACTTAGGCACTATGCCCCGTCGTCCCGGACTCCCTTACGAACTACCGGCTAAAACACCTCTTCCTTGTCGCACCAGAGAACTGTTTAGCATATTACTTTGGGTTAAACCCCTTTTCTTTTTCTAAGCCTGGTAGTTCTCCTAAGATCAAAGGGCTTCGTATCTTTCCAGATATATCGTTCCTTGGCATTCATAGGGTTGATATAAGTAAACGATTTCCGCAATACACTTTTTTGTTTTTATTTTTCAATTCAAATTTCAATTTCAAAAAAAGAAAGCATTTATTTCATGTTAAAAGTTCAAAAACCAAATTAATTGTTTACAATCCCATGGGATTTATGTATAATTGTTGGGTTACGATATAAATTATCGCTCTTAAATTAATTGATTAATAATTTTGAAGTAGAAATAACGTAAAAAGTGTGTTCACGTCCCCCAAACTTAATGTTTTTGTTATTAATGAAATATTTTTGAAATTTTTTATGATGATATAATCATTCTAACGGCGAAAACACTTTCGAATTAAGATATTTTAGAAATAATATAGAGTAAATTCTAAAGATACTAAATCAATTGATAGTCAGTCATACCTATTTTAAAAACTTTCTCTATTCGTCCGTCTATTAAACATTTTTTTGTTAATTTGCGGCCTGGCAGATCGATATTTTTATGTATGCTAATGCTGTAGATTTATTTAATCGAAATATCCCGATTATATTCTTTAAAAGACATAAAAGAAATGTTCCCATTCTTCAAAGTAAATCCTGTAAAATCCCTGCCTTTAAATTTCGTAAGACAGACAAAGATTTTAACGTATAAATCTTTTTGTGTAATAGAGAAAATTTGATAATCTTTAAAAAAACCATTCTCTCATAATACCTAGATATCTTAGTTATTCTACGCTAGACTTACTTTATAAATTATAAAGTTTTTCAAACAAAAGTACACTGAAAAATAATCTCAGGGTCTTTTTAAACGGCTTTTCAGAGTAAAACTGAATAAAAGGGACACTCTCCCTAGGAATGATGCCTTCTTTACCAGCATTAAAATTTGAGAATCTCCCACTAAATAGCAGGGCGTGTGGCGGGTAATTTTCGTGGGTAAAACAGCTGCGAAAGGGAATTTTATTTTTCTTTCCAAAACACGAGCAAGTGGAGCTGTCTCTTCTATTTTTCGTGTTTGAAATATGAACAAGATTACAAAAGACCCTCGATTTACACAAAAGTGTTAAGGGCGTCGGAGGAAAATTTGTTGGTACCTCGACTGGTTTTCTTCGTGTGCTTTTGTTGCTGCTCTAGAGTAGAGTGTTGCTATTCAATAACCCGACCGAGTAGGAAAAGATCCATGGGGTAGAGAAGGGTGTTGTTTGGTTTTTGTTTCAGAATTTTGAAGCGGAAAAGCTTTTCGGGATCGATAACAATTTGTTGCCAGAATTTTGTACATGGGAACAAGGGTCGACAACAGTAATTCGACACACGACGTGACAATACACTTGTAAGGAGCTTGTAGAACAGATTGAAAACAATTTTTCGCGCTACGAGCCAACGCTGTATTAAAGGAGAACAGCGCAAAAAAAAAAATGGTAAACCTGTTTAGGCTTAGGAAAAACCTAAACTGAATAAAACCCTATAAAATCAATTCCAATTTTCATCATATCGTTTTTTTTTTATTCATACTCCTTTCACTTCATTCAATTTAGAGTCGATTTCCGCCTTCACTTGATGTCTAAAAACATTTACATATTAATAAAACGCTTTTTCATATGTCTGCTGACTTTCGGTGACAAGAAAATTTCCTGTTACCCGATTTTCATAAAACTCTATTGAAACTAGGCCTTTTAAATTCTCTATATTGAATTTTTATGTTAGGATAGCAGACTTAAGGTACGATTTTTATAAAAGTTCTTCATATTGCATTCACCAACTTGAATATTTCGAAATCAATGAAAAATTCATGTATGTAGGTAAAATCATCATAAGTATTTGTTTACTTACTATCAATTATGATGATCTGTGGGTTTGATATAGAATTATTTCCAGAATATCCAAAAAATACTTTCAACTCATTTTTCTAACATGGTCCTTAAGAATAGATTTTGGCATTTTATCCCAGTTTATACACTTTAAATGCAAAACGTTTTGTAGTTTCTTTAAGCGAATTGAATTTCCCAACGTTTAGTAGTTTCAAAATCAGTAACTCAAAAATACCTTTAGTACTTACTATCATTCAAATTCGTTAAACTGCAAACATTTTTGGATGCCACATTAGATTCAGGTTATTGAATTTATAAAGCAAATTTTCATTGCAATCGCTGTAAGCTCTATAATTTTGGTTATTTTAGATATTTTCATTTATTTTGCAGAAATATTCTTCAATAGTTAAACAATAAGATTTCGTGAAAAATAACTTGATTAATATATCGAAAAAGAGAAAAACTCTTTTGAAATTTTATTGACTACCATTAAAGGTATATCAAGGTTGATGGAAATTAGTCAGCAAAGAAATGTTTGAATATGTGGAACATTTTCAAAGTGTAAAAATGCGTACCTAAATAAAATAAACTCAAAAGATCCATAGGAAATAAATAAAATATGAATTTCAAATAATAACTGAAGTATGTTCTTTTTTAAAAGAGACTGTTTTTTTCTTGTTTGTCGATACTCCTCTTATAAAAATGCTAATGAAAATGTGCGGAAACGTTCGAAGACTATGATGAGTCAGGTAAACCCACGATTACCCCGAACATTTTATCAGGTGACCTCATTGCGATAATTACTTACATGCCTAGAACCAAGTTTATTCTAAAAAGTAGCGAACGTGAAAGGCAAACTTATAAGGGACAAGTTTTCTGTCATGAAAACCAGGTGTGAACTTACCAGACAAAAACCTACCTGTTGATTGTGGTTCCCCACCAAAAATTTGATAATTCAATTCAAGCTCATTCCAGTTAAAACCACCGTCAAAACTGAATCTAAAAAAGCTCCTCTGGCCATGGACAGATTTATAATTTTAGAGGCGCAATTTTCCATCTCCAAATGTCAAAGCTAAACTACTTTGGGGCGGGGGAGGGGTGACTTCATGCGCTGTCGTTTGAGCTTCAAAACTAGAACTCGATGCGCTCGAATAAAATTGAGAGGAAAGCTCTATCAGAAGAAATTTAACAAAAACTAATTCGAGCAGCCTCAAATGAAAATTTGCTAATGAATCTGATTTTAGCCTTTGTCGTCCGTTTTTGCGCTTGCTCCTCGTCTTCAACTCCTTCACTTGTCTGTGCAGCTGGCTGCGACCGGGACTTTTAATAAATATGTAAAACGAGCCTTTGTCAACGTTCCGGCAAAATAATTTGACACAATTGACAAAGACTAATTACGGCGGAAAGGCGACGTACTGCACCCAAAGGTAGAAGGGGAAATTTCGTGTTTTTATGATCCCAAATGCAAATTAACCGCCTTTACCTGCGGGGTGAATGAATTAAATGTTTTTTCATGTTCAAGATAAACAAAGTGCGCCATGATATATGACGAAGTTTTTTGTCATACGTTCACGTTTTGTTTCAATTTGTTTTATCGAACGCATTGAATTTTTCTTATTTTTGGGGCACATGATACGTAAATTCTTTTCATATCTTATAAAAATCGATATTGAAATTGTCCTTGCCTCGTGCATGAACCGTATTTCGATTTTAACTTTTAAATTTTTAGTCGTTACAGTTTTTATCTGGAAGAATTTTAATTGGTAGAATTAAGAATAGCCGATAATACACTCACAAATAGAAATAGATTATAAACCTTAACTGGCTATAGGTTTTAGGCTTTAAGATATTGTGGCTGCCCAGAAAGGCACACTTAGGCCAAGTTTGGCCCATTGTGTTACCACGTAGCGCAAGCAACCATTATGATTATCTGTGGGATTTGAACCCCACAACCTCTGGAGCGGTAGTCCAGTGCGCTAACAACTGAATTACTAGAGGCCCCTTAATTGATTATACAATATGATCAAAATTATGAAAATGGGATCGATAATTTTAATATTTTTCAATATTTTAGATTCTGAATAGCAATGAAAATTGGATAATCTGGCAATTGGGAAAAAGCCAATAGACTAATTCTAAATTTTAGGTTATTTTTTTATATTTAAGAAAAATTTTAAAATTCAATTAAAAAAAGAACTTAGATCCTGTAATAAAATTTTTTGAATTTAAAGTCTAAAGAATTTCCATTTCGTTTTTAGAAATGCTGTCAGCCATATTGGATTATCCAAGTTTCCAAGATATTTCTTGATTTTAAAACTTAAAATATTTATTTATAAAAAGACAGGTATCGAATCTCATACTATTGAAAATCGATAATGACACATACAATTCGAACTCGAATTGTCCTTTCAAGTAAGCTACATCCGAAGTAGTAAAGTGGAAAATAATTTAAAGCTTTCTGTTCTCCGTAAAGAGTCCATTCATTACAACATCTAATCCCATTACTCTTGCTACACCGCCCTAATCCATTTTCTTTTTGTCCACCGGATAACTATTTTAATTCTGCGACGTTGCAGAGCTTTTGCCCAACCCCAGGAGGGATGGTTGAATCGTGCGAACTGTGCATGCGTGAGAATTTCTCCTGTAGGATTTTGGGATGTGTGCCTAGAAATGCATGTGTAATTTCACATAACGTGGCGATCCTTCCCTGGCTCAACAAGAATCCTCCAAAGGTAGGCGCATCACGGATTGCAGAAATATACTGTGTAGCTGCGAAATGGAGAGCTTCCAGCTTTCTAGCGCATTCTGGAGCGCCTCGTACCGATTCGCATCCGATATATGTTCCTGGACAGTCGTAGACTGTTGATAACGACTGGGTCTGGTTCGGCTGGCTGACATTCCTGACCTACTCTAAGATTCCAGGCTGCTTATTGCCTCCAGACTTTGTTCTGGTGGGGTTTTTACTGAAGCTCACTTCTAATCTATCTAGCGTCCTCGTTGCGCCAATTTCTATCCGTGAGATGCAAAAAAAAAATATATATATATAGTACATATAATTTATATGCTTTCCTCCAGAACCTGGAAGGGCATTGCAATGGCGCGCGTTCCCTTTCTTCCTACCTTGGCCTTCCGATGGGAACATAGCAACCTCCGGATAAACTCATGGCACACAGGGCGTCGTCAGGTGTGATGAGCTTTTAACTGGTCCTGGTGACTGTTTTCACTGTTCTCAAACTTTCCCTTAATGTTTTGTGCATTGTAGGAGTAAACAAAAATTTCTTCATTTCATTTGGTAAACAACCCCAAACCCATAACTCCTAACTCCAGTAAAGATGCTTATGCTCGCTTGTTATACTCAATGGAACTATCGATTTTGGGTCAACCGGAATCCGTTCTGTAAAAGACTTTATAATCGTTCCACAAAACTAAATTGTTTCTTAAAAACGTTACGAAATGTACCTAGTTACTACGGACTGCTAATAGCCTCCACCCTGATTCTAACATATCCGAAGTAACTCTATTATGTTCTTGAAATGTACCCCGCATAAATGTGACCTGAACCTTCTGCACTAAAAAAGTATAAAAGGAGAAGCGAATATGTTTTTATGTATAGTAAAATATATGCATATATATAAGGTGTTTTAAGGGATGCACTTAAGAGTTCCATTCAATGAAATCAATGAGCAATTAGATTTAAATGCTAAATACCTACTTATAACCCAAGGGATATAAATGTTTACCTCGGCAACGGGTAGCCTTCCTTACCTTCTGTTTCTAAAGTGAATCGTTTTCTTTGGCTGGATACATTTTGAGAAAGTTCTTGCAAAATTTGAGGGACAAATGAAGGTCGCTTTAGCGAATTTGCAAATCTTCAAGGTAGAACAGTAAATTTAATTGCTGTTAAGTAATACACATTTATTTATTTCACTCTATAGTTTTGTTAATCTTACTTTTTCTTAATTTAAATGATTTGATTAGTAATTTAGGCATGCTTTCCCTTATAAGAGTTGTTCTTATAAACCAAAGTAAACTAAACCAAAAATGAACCATCTTTCCTATTTATAAAACAGGTAGGGGAAAATCATTGATGGCCTCAGACGACCTTGAAAATCAGCAGCAATTCGTCAGATTTTCATCGCTAGAACAAAATATAACATGATTTTGATTTCTAGACACCATACCAATTAGAAATAGTCTGAAAGAATTAGCTCAGGAAATTATCGAAAGTTAACTATTGTAGTTGATTAATCAGAATAGTCCTAAGTGTTAATTTAAATATTTATGGATAATAAATAAAGCTTTACTTAATAGAAAACTTGAAATTTATTGGAATTATTATTAAAAGGGCCCATTTTCAAACAATAATTACTATGGTCTATCCATTTATAAACTTGATTGAATGTAAAGTATTTTTCTATCTTCAACTACACCATCAAAAAATCGAATAAAAGAAATGAAAATAATTTTGTAGTATGCATTCAAATCGATGGCGATTGAAATCGAAAACGTTGAAAGATTGAAAGACCACCTTTTCTTTAAAAAATTTTAAAAAACTTATCAACGGTGACAAGCACGCATTTGTTGTGTGAAATGATAAATTGAAAAAATGTTTCTTTTTTTTTGTTTTGTCAAATAATGGGAATATCTATCTATCTATTTTCATTAAAATCTTGTGGGAATACGTAGAAAATTGCCGCAAAGAAATATTTCTTTTCGAAATTTTAAAGTTGAAAATTTCAGAAAATATAAACGACCGATAAAATATGGTTGCATATTCGTCACTTTTGACCTTAAATAAGCATTCCTACTACGTTTAATCGAAATCCGTAAGAAGACCTCAAACTCGATTTAAGGGGGGATATCTTCGAGCTAAAATTTTAAATTTTATCCCACTATACGGGTCTAATGAGTTTTATTTTATAAATTAGCAAATATTTTATTTGATAAATCAAATTCACTGATTTAAAACTTTCTCGTGTGGGAATAAATAAACAAAACAAATTCATGCCATAAAAGTAAACGGAGATGTTATATAACACCTTAAACTAATGACGAAAATATCTTGCATATTTTACGTCTTCTCTGTGGCTTGTGAAGTAATCAGAAAGACTAGCCGCAAAGCTTTTTTTTTTTTTTTGTTTTTTTAACACCCAACACTTTCAAGCATAGACGCTTGAGATAAGAATTTTTTGAAATAATTTTTTTAAACGCTCTTGCTTACCTCATTAATCAACTTCTCAATTTGCCCAGCCAAGGGCCCTGTACTGCATTAAGAGCAAATTTAAAGGGTAGGGTGGTAAGACGTATGTTGTGAAGCATAGTTTCAGTTTTTAGTGGCTTACGCCCAGCTACTTCCACTCTCCAAGTCTGTAGCAAGTAAAAACTGGAAAGTCAGCGGCTCGATCCAAAGTCCATCTGCACGTCATTGCTGGGGCTCACATTGAAATTATTTAGCATTATAAACTCATTATGGTTTCACAATTTTCAATTGTTAGCCGACTCAGAATTTTCTGCTACTGTTTGCCTCGGATTGCTTAATCTGTGGGAGTACCTTCGGCTCGGATTGTGCCGCATTTACGCCTCTTCAGCTGTTGAAATTCATCTCCTTTCGGTACTGGCAGTTGTAGGCTTCAATCCAGTTCCCCTTTCATATGGATTTAGCTCTCTAAATTGGTTTCTGCGGTCTTCCACGACATCGAAAAAACCACCAACAATAGCTCCGCGAAAATAGTCGAAAGGAGCACATTACGAAGGCATTTTAATGGATCCTGTGTTTTCCTTTCTTCACTCTAAACTCAAGTTGGCTATATTTTTACCTCTGACGAATATACGTCCCTCCCTTTGGTAAGAGGGGTTTGGATAAAAATGATTGCTATCGATTTTCGTTCTTTCATAAGTTTTCCTTGAAACAATTTTATTTTGTTTCTTTCGATTTAACAATTTTATGTTTAAAACAAGCTGTTAATGTGTTCATTTCTTTTCCAGGTAAGTGGCGGCTAAGTTAAAGCCCTACAAAATTGTGGTGAACGATATCTTTGCGGTTGCTTGTAAATCAGTAAGTTTTTTTGTCATTGTTAATTATTGCGATTGTTTTAATATTTGGTTATAAGCTCATAGTTAGGTATGGGTTTTAGTAGGAAAACTCATAAGTTATAGTCTGTTTGCCCTTACTAATCTTAGGAACAATCGAACTGAGTTTAATGAGTTTTTTATTGGGAAGTAGAGAATTTTGTTGGATATGATTTAAGTTGTACAAATAAATATTTTTGTTTTTATAAAGAATGCTATTTGTCTGTCTGTTCACTATACAAATCTATACTGCTACTCTGAATTGCGACCAAAATTTGCAAACATACTCTTGAGGCCTCTGGAAAACCCATAGTAGAATAGCTTTGATGAAAGGGAGAAACAGATTCAAAATAATCATTTTAATGGTAACCCTTTAAAATTTAAAATGTTCGGCTGCAATTTGAAAGATCAAACTGTCTAATAATTAAAATATATTGTAAAATTTCTAGATTAAAAGCGGCACTAGGATAACAAAATAAAAACAGGTCGGAAGGAAATAGCCTTTATAGGGAATGTATTAAAATAATTTAATAAAATGTAAATTATTAATTATTAAACCATTACTTAATTCAAAATAGTTTCAATCTTGATAAAATAAATTGCGAAAATCGTGCAAAAGTAAACCCTGTCATAGGTCACAGATCAACGAACACAAGTGCAGTTAAATCAATTCATCATTTTAATGACCATATATATGACATTTATATTCATTTTAAACTGAATGTTATGACTATATCTCCTCTAGCATTTTGATTCTCCATTTGCAACCGGGAAAAAGACGACATACCTAGACTATATTGAAACATCTTTCAATTCTTTTCTCTCATCGCGTTTTTTTTTTTTTTTTTTTTTTTGGAATGACGTCTTACATTTGGCGGCCGTCGTCTTATGTTGAGTTCACCGGTAGCTGAAGCTTAACCATTTCATTTTTCCTCGTAAATCTTTTTTACTACATGTGAATGTCTCCTTACAATTTTATAGTGGTGGTATTCGTAAATGGGGAGTGATACAGACATTCTGTAAGTACTGCATCTAAGGGATGAATTTCACGATGGTGTAATGGGTGCCCGATGGTCAGGGAAGGGTGGTCTTGAAAATTACTTTTCTCCAATTGCAATGTTTCATTTGATAACGACGGAAAACGAATGAGTTTTGCTTAGAAAAAGGGTATCGGGGCGCAGTTGCATTATATCTTATGTGACGAATGTGCTTGTTATTGCCCGATCGTATTTTTCCCGCAAAAGTGATTAAGGGTTTAGGGAGATCGCTTTATGTGACTTTGACTTTTAAATTTGTTTATATCCATATAAATCAAGACAGCTTCAGTGCAATGGGGTTGTGATTTATTGATTCTTTTTTTCTTTTTTTTTTTTTGCAAGAGTTATCTCTGTAGGAGACGCTTAAGGAAACGTGAGGTTTGCAAGAGAATTGCCGACAGAAAAACATCTTCAAACTAGTTTTCCTTCCCGAATTGTAGTAGGACCATCTAACGCTTCTTAATTTATACTATGGGGACTCGAAACTTTATGTTCCACCGAGATTTATCGGAGTCATTTTACTGGTTAGGAAATACATACATATGATACTTGTAGAACTGTTTTAATGATTTATATTACTTTACTACAATTCATACGCAATTGATACATTTATTTTCCTTAACTTCAATATTGAGACCTGCCCTTGCAGATATTTTAGTACCGAATCATCACTTTTGTGGAAAACTTATTGTACGTGTATATTTTTGGTAAAATAAGATTTCTGTAAACATATAATACTTAATTTTACTCTTTCTTTTATGAAAACAATTACTGAAAATGTTTTGAAACGAAATACATATATGGGTTTATTCGTCTATCCAAATCAAAAAGAATAGCTCAGCGGTAAGTGTATCAGGGGGCAAATTCAAAGGTTGCAATTTCGATTCTCTATTTCTATGAAAATATATCTATGACTGTATATTATAGTGGAACATTACTAATTCTAATTTGTCAAAAAATTTATAGGTGTATTTGTACTCTAGAATAGAAAACAAGGAGATAAGTCCTGTGAACCCATAGTCGAGTAGCTGTTACGGCACCTGTCTTTTCAATTATCGTTTCTCATTTCTTAAGCCTACATTAATAAATTCGATGTCTAAAATAGATGTCGCCACTTCACCTGTAACCAGTAGAAACGCGTCTGTTATGAAAAACGAAACACAATATCTCAAGGGCAATTCAAGTACTCTGTATTTTCTTTCTTAGTCGCTTAGATGATGCTTTTTGCTTAAATTTAAACATTTAACCTTCCGAAATATTGGAAAGTATTAAAATTACAAGGCAATGGAAGAAAAAGTAATAATACCATACTAAAGGCTTCTAAAATATGTTTGAATAAATTCTTTACACTCGTGTTCAAATTAATGCAATCCTTCACTGAAATCGAAATTAATTGGAATTTCATCAGAAGAATTTTTGTAAATTTTCTGATATATATAGAGGAAATAACGAACAAAATCATAAGCATTTACTACGATTACTAATAGGCGTTTTTCTCAGACACTTTAGATTTTCGAAGTTGGGTTTAGAGTATGATCAGAGCGCGTTCTACTGTCTTATACAAATTTAACTGAGCATTTGGAGTAAGAAATCAAGCCCGCATAATTTGATTATTGATTAGAAATAAAATGGCGCCAAATTTGTAGTCGAGAGTGATTGTTATGGCGTAGAACGTAGTAAAACTTATAACTCTACTTAAGTTTGTTCTAAATATGCATAAATTTCATCAAAAAAATGTTCGGGTATTTTCTTATTAGAGAAAACTAAGGTGAAGGAAGCTTCACGTCGAGTAAATTGAAAACTTGAAAATTAGAAAACTAGAAAACCTTCTACCGGGATGTTATTTACCTTCAACTCAGTTTTCAGTTAGTGTCAAGTTTCAACAGCAGGGCACAACTAAGCAACAGCGGCGATAGGCCAAAGTGCCGCTTTTATGTCACATTCAAATCACATCTGTGAAATATGCAAATCCGGACCCTGCATGCGCCGTGTCCGTCGTTAGCGCGCTGGCTGAGCCCAAACTGTACGCAGCCGAAGAACGATAAAACAGCGGTTTAAGAAATTCTTCGACTGTTGAGCTGGCATCCAACGGATCGCGGGCTGCGACAAGGCGGACGAATAACAATTGGCGCGTAGACACATAGACCGCGAAGATTTGCGCTATTCTGGACGCACGTTTCGTCTTACCTCAACCCTTTTTTTTTTTTTTTTTAATCAGACTCGGTTTTGGGGCATTTCTGAGCCGTGTAAACACGTAGCAGCCGCACGCGTGCGCTGCTGAGCAACTGACGACGACGGTCATTGTTTCAGCCGAGTCCACAAAGTAGGCCAACTGCGGCGCGAATGTCCGCGAGCCAGGCGAGCCGGACGCGTGCAAATTTATCAATAAATATCCACAGGGGTCGATATTTCGCGTTTGAATCACAATCGACAGCTTTCAATCAGGGGACAAAATGCCACTAGTCGGCGAAGTGTGAAATCGGCCGTTGGGCTGCTGTTCACTGGTTTTTGGCGGGTGATCTCTAACAAAGTTGGCGGTGCCAAGACGCCTCCTTATCAGCTCAGGTAGCAGATCAAATCAAGATTTACTGCAGTCACCAGAGCCACCAATTCAAGCGAAACAGAACTCTTACACACATCCACAGTGTGACTGTGTATAACCGCTTTGTTACGAGGCTGGAAATTTAATGAACGCCAGCTTGGGGTCTCATAAAAGACACCGATTTTTCTGGTTGATTCCGCGGTGGAATTGGTTTTTTATGGCGTCTACGTTTGCTAGAGTTGAGTCATAGACTGGACTTGTTTATTCGAATATCGCACAGTTTTTGTTTGGTTTAAATAGCTTTGATAGCTTGGCTAGATCATAAAAAATAGAGGTAAGCTAGATCTACTTATAATCACAGGTGGTATCAACACCACTTAGCTTCGGTTAGGTGAATTAAAAATTGTGTAATTTAATAATAACGATCAGTAAACTGAATTTGTATTGATACTAACTGGACCGGCGGAAACTCCCCAAGATATATTTTTAATTTATATCACATATGAATCTTATGCTTCCTAGATGTTATTAAAATTATAAAGGTTATTTAGTTTACATATTTTTACAATGAAATAGTTCGAGCTTTTGTATACCCCATATGGAATTTTTAACTCTTGTAGATTTCAAATCAGCTACTCCAAAAACACCTCTGTACCTAGAGTTAGCTAGATGGAATTATTGCCTCCGGAAATAACTAATCTGTGAGATTAATTAAAATCGTTAAAATTGCTTCTGAGAACGCTATTACATTTTATATACATATATACAACTGTGAACCGTTTTCGATGCACGTAGCACGATATGTGTAACTAATTTAACTTCAGAACATATTTTTGTTTCTCAATCAATCAAATCAATACTTAACAATTAGACTCAATTCTGTTCTTATAAGAATGTGTTTTTTTTAAGAACGCGTATAAAAAAACACATTGCACCAATAGTAAAGTATAAATGAAATTCCGGATCTACAAAGTGGAACAAGAAGGAATTCTCGTTAGAGCGTCAAAATTTAATTTGTAGCAGAATTGTCAATAGTTCTACTATAAAAAGTAAACGAAAATCCAATCCAATCCAAGAAATTTAAATAGCATGATTAAAAATGGACATAACTGGATATATGTATCATGTCAGCAATGTTTTTATATGATGTGAAACAAAATAAAAAATTATTTCTTGAAAGAGAAAACGGCCAGATAAAATGAGAAAAATAAATGAAAGTTCTTCCTTTTGATAAGATCAGGCGAACATATGCTCCCATTTTTCTGTATTTTCAAGCAACGAAACAGTTAATGATCCGCTCTATATGCTAAAATTCTTATAAGTATTATACAAAGTCGCCATTTTAATAAGCCTAAAAATCACAAATTGAATGTGAAAGACGTTGAATTGGATGATACAATCCTTTGGGAATTTCCGTCATCTCATACTCGTTTATATTTAAGAACAAAAACACAAAGAAATGATAAATGAGTTATGTGGCTAGCTAATTTAGCCAAATGGCAATTTTAATTACCGAAATGACTGCGGGTTGAAAATGGATAGCAGGAATATTTCAATTAAATTAAGGTGAAGACTATAATATGTCTTTTTTTAGTATTAACAATGATATAAACTAATTATTTCTGATATATGGGGCATTACTTCAAAATTTAGAAAAAAAAAGCAAATTTCATCATAAAAGACACCGATTAAAATGTATTTTGTTTTACATTATTTTATAGTTTATATTCGGATACATTTTAATAGATCGATAAGCTGAGAACCAATTAAGTATTTAAAATTAAAGAATAGTGGAAAGTTTATTTTAAAAGCTTTAAATAGTTAAATACTTTTTACACAGTATCAAATTATAGGCTTAAGTTTATAGGATCTAAAATTTGAATAATAAAAAATTTTAAATGGTACATTTTATCAGTAAAATATGCCGAAAATTTGATAAATTTTGTACTTTTTCTAAGTTTGAAACTTTTGAAATTTACTTCCCTTGCCGGTAGGAGATTTCATAATGAAGTTACAGTTATTATAATTTGTTGAAATGAATAGGAATTAAATTAAAACTTTACAAGCGGATCTCGTTACAACTGCTAATTAAAATACTCCATTAAACAATTTAGATATTATCTGGAAAAATAAGAACCCACTCACGCATTGAGTTTGGGTGTCTTTCGATAGGTCTCTTAAATTGCAACAAAAACTTTTCAGGTCCTTTGAATTTTAATCCCTCAATAACAAGATAGCGTCCCAACTCCCACTAATTTGTAAATTATATTGTTGCAAAATATCTGAAAGAAATGTTTGAAGGTAGTCTTTAGGTAATACTTGTAATAAAAAGAAATAATGTAGCAAAAGAAATCAATAGTAAATTTACCAGAGAGTATCTTTTATTTCAATAATACTTCTTTGATGTTTATTTTTTACTTTATAAATGCAATAGTCTTGAGACGTTTTGTCCAACCGAAATAGTAAATAAAGTATCCTCTTTCCTATTGTCTTTTATAACAAATTAATAGGGAAGGGAGATATATAAAAGAATGTGTCACGTTGAATAATCAAGAGTGTCAATATCCAATTGAGTCAGTTTTAGAAAACTAGAAAATGGTTCAATTTCTAGTGCTGTAAATCCTTAATTCATTCTTTTAATACTGCAGTACTTATATATTACTTTTGTACATGTACATTGATAGTGCAGCATAAATGTCATTGACAATGAACCCTATAAAGTTTGTAAGTATTTTTTAAATGAACGAATAATTCAAAATTGTATGACAGTTTTACCTTGTTCCCTAAAATTTTGCAATTTTCATCTGTATAATGCCTTACTTAGCTATAACAGGAAAAGTCAATCAGATAGGGTGCTTTAAATCAATTAGGCCTTTCAAAGCCTGCCCGTCCCTAAATTGGTCAAGCCCATTAACCCTGCCACCATTAAACTTTATTTATGATGCTTTTTTTTTAATTAAAGCTGTCAAGGTAGCTAAAGGGTTACTGAAACAAGAAAGGAAGACTGAGTGACTTTATTTTTTTTTTTTTTGTAAGAGTTTTAGCAAAATTTTATGGATTTTCGACGTCTTTTTGTGTCGGCACATTAAATTTAATTAAAATAATGATTCATCCACTTTCACTAAACAGTTGAAGATATTTTCTTAAGACAACCAAAATTTTGTAAAGTCATCCGATTCGCCTTCGAAGATATTAGACAAAGCTTCCTTGTTACCGTAAACATGGGTTAAAAGTGAACCCTGTAAATCTAGCGTAATCTCGTGGGGATCATTAAAATTTTATCTTTCGTCTTGAACACTTAAAGCACAATAAAATGGACTGATACAACCCAACAGAAGCTTGGTTCGTGGCAAGCTCAAATCATTTCTTCATTAGAATCAGTGGAGGCCTCCATAAATTTCGCTTTCGGATAATTATCTCTGGCGCTTTACCCACATTAAATTAACTTTCATCCCAGCAATAATTTTAAAGTAATTAGTCATGCGACTTCGTTGTCCTTGTTCAGCAGGCGAACGATTTTATTTTAGTCACTTCCTCAGACGAGACGGAGGCATTAGTCATTAATGTCTAACTCGCAGAATGTTGGCTGACGGTGAACGAAACACCTTCGGAGCCTGCTGCATCTTTGGGGTAAGTGAAACTCCGCCAACAGGCTCCTTACCTCCTTTTGAGTCCGGTATCTGTAAACTCGACTATTTTAATAATCTTAACTTCACCAAGAAGCAGCAAAAGACTTAAAGCAAAAATTTAATTGGGCAATTTATATTCATCACTTCTAGAAGATTAATCTCGGATGGGCATTTCCACTTTATCTGATTTTTATCATTTTCCCGGCGTTTTCTGCTTTCTAGATATTTTCTCTTGCCTTTAGTAATTTGAGATATCGTTTGAGTCAAGTACTTGCAAATAATGCCTTGTTATGGTTATTTATTGAGATAAGCACTGCAGCCAAGGCTGCTTAAAAGTATTCGATACATTATGTATCTTGCGTTATTTTCAAAGATTAGATATGTTTTCTTTGCGGAAGTGTAGTTGTTTTTAGATGAGAAATAAAACAGGTTCAAAGAGTAAAATTTCGATCCAAAAACAATATTGAAAATTAAAGACTTTCATAGATTAGAATTAGAAAACTAATGTTTAATCTACTGCTTAACTAAAGGTTTCATATCAAAAACCCAATAAAACAGATCTTATTATGCATAGTGCTAAGATACCACCTTATAATAATCTGTTTGATTTGAATGCTTACAAAATATACCACCCAGAAAATGGGCCTCTCACTTCTCCTGCACCGAGCAGAACTACAACAATTTTTATCATAATAAAGAACTGACTAACGAAGAGTTAAATTACTTGAAATTTTATAATTTCTTTTAATCCAAAATATAGGGGATGTTCTATGAAATTTCATTCAAAGTTATATGAAATAACAGGCCAAATTTTCTGTTCGGCTCCGCTTTATTTTCCTTTTTTTTCATTTCTCTAGAATGCTAATTTGAAGCTATTTATGCAGCTAATCAGATGAATCGAAATCGTTGAAGAAGCAACTAGTCAAGATTGATAATTACTACAGAAGGCTATAGAAGATCGATCAATACCCAATAAGTTTTTAAATATTTTTAAATATAATGCAAACGCCACCAAAATACAATTCTAACTAATAAAGTAAAACAATTGACGAAATTGCAACGAAATGAAATTTTTAAATTGTTTAAATATACACCAAAATTATGGTTGGTGGGTTTAAATGTGAGTTTATCATTCTTTACAACTGTTTGCAATAGTTAAGAGCAAGTTAAATAACAATCGGTTAAAGGTTTTGTAAGTTGACAATTAAAAAGTAATATGCAGTTTTGTGTTATCATAACATCAAGGTAAAGGATTAGCTTTGTTAAGTCATAGCCCGAATATCTGGTATTATCAAAAAAATATAGTTAAGCTTTCATAAATCTCTTGGAATTGATAAATCATGCTTAATACTTTAAGGATCGCTAATAAATTTTGTGAGATATACGCGTACAATCGTACATTTTTTCGCAAAATTGTATGTTTTTCCAAAATTTACAATAATCATCATAATTTTTTTTATTTAAGAACCATATTTGGTACATTAAAATAATAAATTGTCGCAAGTAACAAAATAGTCGATCCGGAAAATCGAACTACATCAAAAATTTACACCTATTTTAAAAATATCCAATAAATGAATTCCACGAATGAATTGGAATCAACCTTGAGCAATAAAGAAAACCTTTTTCAATGGAATTCATATGGTTTCGGAAAAAAAATATGCACGAATTTGTCCAAAAGAGATGGTTTTGTATTCGATTGTTTATAAATTCATGCTAGCAGAACCGGGCACTTGAAGGTTGATTGCAATTTTCCGCGCTACCGCGGGACCGGTCCTTAATATGAATCATTTGAAAAATGTTGCTTTTAAAGAAACATTATTTAAGAAATTTTATCATATCATCATCATTTTTAGAATTTCAAGTATTGCATAATTATAAATCCATCAATGGGTGTGTTGTTTTCACAAAACCTGTAAGTTCAGATATGTTGTGTTGCATTTTACTTTAAAAAACAATTAGTAATTACAGAGGAAACAACGCTTGGTCGATTTTGAAAAAGAACAAAATCCTAGAGGATCAATGCTAGGAAATTGTTTGTAAAAAAATCGATCCTTAAATCACTGGTGATATCAATTAACTGACTGATCGAGATGAACTTGTAATGTAGGATGACGAAAAGTGATTTAATGTTTAAAGTTCAGATGGATTTAATGGATACTGGAGCGATATGTTAATTTTATGCTATAGGAAGAGATTTTCAAGACAAAATTAATTGGAATTTAATTTAATTCAACCTGATGAGCAGTAAGGACTAAATCGAAGATCTCCGAAGTAGTTTGATAAATTGTCGTGGTATAAATTTCACCAAGGCAATGCTTATAGTTCATTTTATCATTATTTAACAATATTTCATAGTTCGGATATATCTAAATTGAGGTATATTCAATCTCCGATATGAGACATTATATTTGAATAATGTAGAAATTGCAGCTGGACAAAGGTTGGTAAATTGTTTAGTTTTTTTGTTGTTTAATTCGCTTAATTCTCACGGAACCAGGCCAGAGTTTGCCTAAGCCAAGCCATTAAATCGTAGAATTAAAAAAACAGTCATTCAACCGTCAAATAGAACGAGTAAAAGGTAAAAAACGAGATTTCGCAATTTCCGGTTACGTGTAAAATTCAATCTGAGACGGTCGATGTGCCCCTTTAGATCCGTTTCTTCTGATAGATAGCCCAGACGATGGGAATGGCATAAGGGAGCGGATTTGAATTGAGATTTCTTTCACTAGTTTCCTTAGGAATCGGAAACTGGTTTCTATCGGCTTACCACTCCCGATGTCCATCATAAAAACGCATTTCGGACAAAAGTTGTTTTTCAGTCTCTTGCCGGACTTAAGACAGGGAAATTGAAGGAACGAGATGCCGAATGCCGAAGTTACGTTGCACTACTCTTGATATCTTCTGCGTGAGGTTAAACTGGTTCCAAGTTCTTCAAACCGTAAACCTAGAAACCTAAAGACCGTTTGCATCAGTCCGCCCTATACAAATAAGGGCGCATATATTCAAGGATGGTGTTTGTGATTGAGGCGCTCTTGGGGTGGTTGACCCATTCAGCCAGCATCGACGTTGTCGTTGTCGCTGCAAGAAGTAAAATTGCAGTTGCATTCATCTGAGGTGATTCAGCCTCTCCACCTTTGCAGACCGTCGCGTTGTGGATAACCGGCACCGGTATAAGGGACTCGTCCGGCCTCTCTGCCTCACCGAACGGTCCTCTCCCCCTAAAGGTGGTTCGCTGAAATTTTATATGCCTCGGACGAGCTTGTGGAACGGAGTTGCAGCGAACGACGACGCAACATTAATCTGCGCACAGCAGCAGAATTCCGTGTTTTCAGTGCTGAAGTGCATGCAAATGACCTCGTGAGAACGATGCATAAGCATTATCAAGCCGAGTGATGTAAGGGGGCCAGTAGTGCCGCTGCATGTGATCTCACCTTAAGAAAATTGCGGAGTGAGACGCTCCAAGAAGTTGGATTGCGGTGAGACTAGGGCAGGCCTATCAGAAAAGTTGCCTGCCTCGCCCGTGCGTGCGGTGTGCGGAGTCGAACAATGCACACACACACACACACACACGGCTTTGTGGGCTGCAATGCAACCTTTTGAATTCCCTTGCTCGTTGCATTGCTTTATTTTCTGCAGCTCTTCCTTCCTACCGCTTTTGTTTTGATTCCGCGGATTCTCCTTTCCCCAGTGCATTCCGACGGTGCGATTACGTGTTACAAGGTGCAGCTCGCAGCCGTTTTGCGTGAATTCCTCCGTGGTTGTCAGATTGCATTCGACAGGATCTCACTTTGATTGAACTTAAAAGGTAAAGTCCATCCATCCATGGTGCATTCGCATGAGGTGCCCGACCTCGGCACAACATCAACAAATCCGCGTAATGGTTGGACTTATGAGAGCTCTGTACAGAAAGGAAACATTTCCTAGTGGACAAGATGACTTGATTCTTTGGTTCGGTAAAACTGATACCGGCGACACACGGATGAGTCAAACGATCGTTTTTCCCAAAGTTTACTTTCTGTGACCTTGTAACACCCTCCAAAGGCTACTTAAGATGCTTGAGTGTTTCATTACGAAGCTGATTTCCTAAGTAACTTGTGAGAGTTTCATTTTCGACAAATGAAGATGAAAGCACTGAAATTTTCAAGGATTTCTAACTGTCATACCTTTTATTTTTCATATGCAGCTATCAAAACTCGTTCTCGTTGTTCACCGCCTTTCTTGGGATATCTTTTCCACAAATGACTAGTTTTATTATAGTCTTCTTATTTATTCTTATATGACCGCTCCCAAAGGTCCTTGCCGACCTGCCGTATATCACGCGAATTTCTAACGTCCATTTAACGCTTACGAATCATTTGGAAATGATCATTTGATTTATCAGTGTATAACCAGTATAACGAACAATTTCTGTTCAAACATATTAGGCGATATAAATAAATAGCAGAAGGGTAGAACTTTGCTGGCTTCAACGTGAGTATGGGGGTTCAAACTTGAGCTACATAATTCTTCTTTTATTAAATTTAAACAGTATACAAAGTATCCAATAGGTATGTTATTTTCCTATATTTAATTAAAAATGTAGCCACCCGCTTGCATACGAGAATTTCCCTATCAGTGGAAGCCAATAATGTTTTGATGTTTTAATTCAAATCATCCACGGTTGGTGAGTTTTTAATAATTGAATCAGAATATTTATGAGTGACGGCTAAAAACGATCGGAGATACACTTGGCCAAATTTTCAGAATTTAAATTTAAATTTTATAGTGCAATACATTGCATATGAGTAGTCTTTTTTTTCTCAAATGGTGCCGTACTTTTATTCTGTTTGCATTGGACTACACTATGGCACTAATAACTAATTTTTGTTTTTCGCCGTAACCCTTCATATCACAAATATCGGTCTTGTCTTGTTCATTTTATTCCCATTAACTTTAAGAATAATTTTGATAAGAGAAAGAGAGAAAGAATGTTTTCAAGGAATTAATAGGAAAAAAACGGTGTTCCACCCGCAGGAGCGACCAAGGTCAGGGTCAAGACAAAAGCCATGTTAGGCTACATGGAAGGAGGGGTTTAAAAAAGGCCAAAATGGAACTGCGCTATGAACAATCTCTTAGAAGTCAGTATTATCTACGATGAGAGAAATGAAACACTGCACTTGATTCGATAAACCTTGAAATTTTATCAAATTGAGTAAACTTTCTTTAGTTCAATAAAATTATCATCACGAACTGTAAGTCTACGTACGTTTCTTAAAAGCTAACGCAAGAAAATTAATGAAATTAATAAAGAATGTAATTATCAGACGAAAAGTATGTATTAAATTAAGTAAAACCTTCAGTTGATGTAATAAACCTTACAGTTTTATAAATTTAAGGCAATGACACAAATTGCAAAGGTTTAGTTGATATTAGACTAAAAGATACCTGTTAATTTTCGGTAATATTTGTAATATCTTTCAGTTAACGTAAATTATACTGTTCGATCAAACATAAGCATTAGTCAGTACGTTATCGATAATATTGAAATACTAGGCATTAAACCTAATACCCCACGATTTTGTTAAAGATCGATCACAACTCTAAGCCTTCTTGAGTTTTCACATTTCTATTGTTTTATCATAGTGTAAAGAATTCGATAGAATGCACTTGTTTGTTAAGTAGAATCATTCGTATTCATCTGGTCGTATTTAGCGTGTATTATTACATGGATCACTATCTAATGAAATACATAACACCTTTGGAGTACCTCAGAGAAGCCATTTTGGTCCACTTTTATTCATTAATTACATTAATAATTTATCGGCTTGCCTTAAGCATCGTTCGTTTTGCTTTCACTATACGTGACTGTGATATTTTAAACGCTGACTTAGCTTTAAAAATTATCTTCTCCTAAATGTTGTATAATCATGTCAAGATCATCAACTATAACTACACAAACAATGATGAAACAAAATCAAAGATCTGGGCGTGTTGTTGAAATATGGGTTTATTTGCTACGACCGCATTAATGCAATAAGCCAATAAGGTTAGTCTAGGTCTAATCTACACGTTATCTGGATTAGAATAATTTCATAAAACTCAATGCTCTAGGTCGCACTATTTCTTAAGTATTTTTTGCCATAGACAAACGAGCAAGACTGTAAGGTGTGGGTCTCCTGTTTAGATTTTAATTTAGCTAAAGTAACTATTGAAGTCCAATTTAATAGCATGATTTTTAAATAAACTACTTTAATACCGATTGAATGAAATTACGATATTTTTTTTTTTACATAAATTCAGAAAGTGTATGCAAGATACCCATTTTACCCTTTACATCCTTAGAGTTATAAAAGGATATATGACATCATTTGGGTATCTTTCAAATTGTAAGATTTTTCTTAATCATCATCAAACATGTGTGCCGTTTTCTGCATGTAAATTTGACTTGCATGGAAAATTCCTAACTTGAAGGAAGTCTTCCTAAAATTTGTGGAAAAATTTCTCAGCGAAGCCACAAGGCTGCCAGCGCCTTTTCCGAATGCACATAAAACAAGGACTCTTCTATCTCTGTGTGCTCTTAAACTGCTGTCGTGAAAAGACAAAAATATATATAAAGAAAAAAAAAGTCCTGAATGAGAGATGAGCTGCTCCATATTACAAGGGAAATGTGAAATTGATTTTTTTTTTCATTTCCCAACAAAAGTGCGCTTTGTTTGAAAGAACTTTCCCTTGGAGCGAGTTTTCCTTGTGTTTTCCCCCAACTTGAATGAGTAGAAAATCGCTCGAATAAGAATGCAAAAGAAAAGTAACTGCTGTGTGCACAGCATAAAATAGTCTTCGTATTTTTTTTTTTTTTATTTTTTTAGTGTTTTTGGTGAATTTTTAAAAAAGTATTTCCATTCAAAAAGGATGAAAGTGAAGAAGGGGCGAAAAATGTAGAGATTGCACTAGGGATGCAACTCCAACCCATACCCATAGTTGCTATTTGTCCCGGTCGCTCTGTCGGGGATGTTTGGTTCTGAGTACACCATCCCCGTAAACTTCCTTCTGTCCAGAACATGCTCAATGCAGCGGAATTGGGAAACAGGGAAAGAATCTTCCTTTGATTTCGTTTTTATCCCTCTGGATGTGCGGGAGGATGCCAGATGCGAATGAGATGACTACCATAGTCTTGGTCTGTGCACTTAAATCGAAAGGGATGACTGAATTTGACGGAAAGAGATATCAACTTTAGTTGCAAGGACACGAAATAAGGTAAAATGGGTGGACCAAGCACAATTCTCTTATTTTACAAATTTAGGATTCATGGTTGAATCAATGCTTGTCTACTATCATTGGATAGACCTGACTGTTGCAAACAGGGGTGTATGATGGCAATGACCTATCCTAAAAGAATTTATTTGGGATGAAATTAGGGTTTAAGGGAGTTCATAGTTGGAAATGAACCGAAACTGAAATTTACGTGCTGAGAATTGGTTACTAAATGTTTTTGGACTCACTGATTTTATTTTCGGGCGAATTAGGGGTTTAAGACAGATATGTGTTTTAGTTTTAGCTGGATAAATAAATCAGAATAAGCTTAGCATCTAACGATCATAAACGGAAAATACTTTCCATATGGTTGTCAATACATTGGGGAATTGAATACTTTTTCTTTTCGTAATTAGCTTGTGAAATAATATGACGACCCAAAAGCATAAAAGTACGAATAGATGAGCATATACATAAATACCTCATACCCCTAATTTCATTCCCCAGTTTTCTTGTATGGTCGTAGAAACCATAAAAATAAACCAGCGCCTCCAAAAACCTCTGATTAAACCTCTCCACCAAGTTAAGGAGTTAGTTATTAGTTATTTAATCCCTATTAGAAAAATACCACCAAAATGAATTTTTTATTTTGCAAAGCTTATGAAATGTGCCGAACGCTGTTGGTTTCTGTCCCATACTTTTTCCCTTGTACCTCTACATAATAAATTTATTTGTCCTTCGGAAAGGTCCTATAAAGGGTTGTATCCCAGAATGAGCTTAATTTTTTGTCTAGAGTGCAGTTTAACAAAACGACTCCTGTTTAACAAACGCCAATTTTAGAAACTAACTGGGACTAATGATTTGACCTAGACAAACAAAAAATTATATAGGGAGCAGACATCTCAACCGTTTAGGAGTTACAGGATAATTTACAAATTTGAATTTTTCATGGGATGCACATCATTATTTTATTTTTATATTTTGATTTACGTAACGTAGCGATATCGATAAATGTCTTTTCCAAAAATGTTAACAATGTTGACCTACCACCTGCTACTGAAGGTGGAAAAAAATTCCTAAAATTCAGGTTTTCACCCCATTTTCTCATATGTTCATGTAATTAATACACCTATTTTATTTTTATTAAATTACCCATCTTAATACCTTTTCTATTATTCGTATAAAACTTTTTGTAGTACATTAATTAACGCCGAAATGCGTTTTGTTTAATTAAAAATCTATTTAAATTGAAAGTGAGTGTACCTGCAGCGTCAGATCGTAAGTCACCATTGTTGACATTTTTGAAAAGGACATTGGTTGGAGATAGTAGTTTTTTTGGATTGAGTTCGATATCGTTACGTTGGGTAAAGTTTAAAATAAATTAATGATGCGTTTACCATGAAAAATTCGAATTTATACATCACTATGTCACATGTCCAGGTCATATCCTTTATTCCACTTTTTAATGAAACACTCTGTATAATATCAGTACGCGTATTTATCATTTCAGTAATTAACTTTTATGTTCATATAAAAGAGTAGTTTCGTTTTTAATTAATATATAATTTTTTTTTTAATTTTTCAGGTAAGTAACCGGCCAGAAGACAAAAGGCATCCTAATGGATTTTTTAACTATGGAAGAAAGGTTTGGAAATATTTCTTATTTTTATGCTTTTTCCTTTATTATTAATTTGAAGATTATTTATATATTTATCAATTTCATTTATTGAGTTAAACCATTAAGAAAAGAAGGGAGAAGTAATCGATCAAATAGGTTTTTTATTTATATGTCCAGTTTATTGATTTACTTGATTGCAAAGTTATTTTGTAAATTATCCATCGTCAAACAATTACTGGGACTAGCTAACCAATTAGTGACCTATAAATTCATGTTTTTATCAAATTCGTTACATTAAGCGCCAAACAAACAACCTATTTTACTAGTTTTTGTTTTTAAATGAATACCAATTAAATAACAGGTTAGGAGCTCACCTCTATTTGCATTTTAAATGGAAAAAAATCGTATATAAGTGTAATAAATATTTTAACGAAATATCAACCACAAATTGAAATTCGAAAAAATTATTTCGTCATCCATTTAGTTATAAATTATTCGTATTATTTATATTATGATGGTATCTTCTCGAAAGAAAACAACTAAATTTTCCTCTATATGCATATTCATTGTAATTTTGATAATTAAATAAAAAAACGTGTGTCAGAGATAATTGTCGACACTACTTGTGGGCACGTAATCAGCTTTTCACCTTAATTCCATACAAAATGTTCTTCACGCGCTATCCCTGACCTACAAAAATTATTTCGGCTAAGTTCGCAGGAAAACAGAAAATTACTCGGCCACCCACATTATCAGTAATTGAGTCAGTATTGCGAACAACAAATAAGAGACATCAAAACTTCCGCTATTGTTTCTATCTTCGAAAACATTCATAACAATGGACAATTAAATAAAATATTTTTTGAAATTATTTTATTGGACTTTATGTCACGTCACGTTCAAGGTATTTTACAGCTGTTGTAAAAATTACTTACAGCACTCATTTATATGTAGGTGCATGATTAAATTATTCAATAATTTTGCAATGTGAAACGCTGGTTCTCATCCAAATGTAACAATAGCTAAAACATTATTTTAATTCGATGTACTGGAAGAAAAAATTACAATAATTGTGTTTGGGTTGGTTTGTGCCATTTATTCCATAATTTTTGAAATTTAGACCTCGATTTCTTTGGGTAGTTTCTGTTATCTTATTGGGAATATATTTTGATAAGGTAATTTGTTTTGATAGTAAAATAACTCGAAATATTTAATCTGCTTCGATAGTACTGGTTTAAATTAATCTTTTGTTGTTTTTTGTTTAAGCGTAAATATTGTAGTATAAAATTACTCTATAAAGGTAGGCTTGAAAACAAATTAGATTATGTAGTCTAGTCAACAAGACTGTTAGAATAAAAATCCCTTAACCCTAGGACCCTACACTATCTGTATAAAACAAATAACCTACACAGGCGTTATGCGTATTTCAGGTCTTTAATTAATGCTTTTAACTTGTCGATTATTTGTCGTAGAGAAAAACTTTAAATTAATTTTTCGTCATGAATAATGCAACCAAATAAAATAAGTAAAATAATTTTACCATTTTCCACTAAAATCAAAAATAATATTCATAAAATTTGTTATACGTGTATTTTGGAAAAATGTTTCGTTGATTTTTGAAAAAGGATCAAACGGTCCACGTCTATTAAAATTGCGAACAAAAAACTCGAAATGCTTTAATAACTTCACAAGGATTAAAGTTTCCAATTTTTTTTAAAGAGGTTTAATTGTATTCGTATATAGCGTAAGGAAAAATTTGTAAAGAAAAAGTGGGGGTCCGAGGACATTCATTGATACTTTGGATTTTACGTAAATATCATTTTTCGGGTATTTTTGAATTAATTCGACTAACTAACTAATTAACTTAAAAGCTTATATGTATGTGGTACTGAACATAAGTTAAGGTGTTATTGGACATGAGTTAAGGTGTTGTTCACAAAATTTAAAAAAAATGATAGTAATAATGGCATTATCATAATTATACTCGGTTATCTTTATGGTCTATTCTATCTAGTCTGCATTGCATTGTAGTTCAAGCTCCTCCACTTTTAGAATTTTTATTCTATCGAGAAAATTACACTGTAAATCCAATTGTTTTATTTCAACTCACGAAAAATCTATAAATTTCAATGGTACACAAATTGTGAGTTAAAACAACTCACTTATATGGTTTAAACTGAATTTACATGGATTGTATGAAGTATTTAAAGCGATATTTCTGTTAAAATTTACATGGTTTACTAAAAAAAAGCTTAAAATTTTTATGATTTAGTCTTGCTGAATGTAGCGCAGCATAGATAGGTAGAAATAAATTACCCAATATAATTTACATATAGAATTGCAAGTGCCGGTATATAAATAATTTTCCAAACCAATTCCCTAAGTCCATATGCATGGAATACTTATTCCGATGAGAACGAGTAAAAAGAGTAACTACAATAAAATCATACACATAAGTGAGTTGAGTTATTCATAAGTGGCATTTTATTATTCGACATTTTATATTTTAGTAACTAATTTGATCCGCATGGATGCTATTGCGTCACAAAAGATATGTTACACATATATTACAAGCTTCAGTGATCTCAGGCGAATAATGAAATTTCTAATTTGAATTGGTACATGTAATTTGCATATAATTTTCGCAGTTTTGACTTCTAATGCCATCCGCGATAAAAATCAGCAGTTGTGTCGCCCACCCTATTTAAATTAGCCAAGAAGCGAGTGAGTGATGCGCGAAAAGATCTACAATTGATGCTTGACTAAAACAACCTCTGGCGATCTTGGACGATTGGGTGTGGGTTGTTCATCAACGAAAGTGAAATGCAATTTTAGGTTCTCTCCATGCAATCTGAGACGAAGCGCCAGCTTCGACCGTCGATCACAAGGAAAGCAGCCAAATTACCTCTGAATTCAGTTTAGCCGGTGTAATGTGACCCAGATTTTTTACATTTCTTACAACATTGACCCCGATCCAAAGTGGTGAGGCACAGGTCTCAGACTCGCGTATCGTCGCTTCATCCGTTCGAGTGCCTTTAATCTAATGGCATAAACGTAAAAGTTGGAGAGTCAATTAAAGACAACTTTTCTCACATCAATTGTGAAAACTTGCTTCAAACTGGAAAGCTCATGATTAACTTTCACTTTCGCGCTAAACTGATCATAATCATCGAACTATTGCTGGTAGCAATTTTCAAGATCAACTTTTTATAGCAAAATGAAAATATGTTTCAGGGCGACTGCACATTTAGTAGTTCGTTTCAAACAAAAACATATAAAAATTTAACAACAGAGAAATTAACAATTATTTGATTTTATAGCGAAAATAATGTCTTAATAAAGTTGGTGTTTTCTTTTTCACTTTATTCCAGTAAAATTTGTAATTTTTTTTTTTTAGAAATCCCAAAATCTATAACATTGGGTTTACGAAATGCAACATTTTGATACATTTTGAATTTCATAAGGAAAAATATAAATTTTGTTTACATTTTTATCCTACCATTACTCACCAAAGGACCTATAAAATACCACACATCTTTTTATATAGAATTTTTTTTTTAAAGTTGGAAAAAATGGTATATATAAAAATTGGCATATTTTTACATTTTACCATTTTAAATTTCAAACGTGTTATGTGGTCTTCCAAAACGAAACAAACAGCAGCTAATTTTGATATCGCAATTTTCTCCGCCCACTGTTTGCATAAAAATTCAAAAGCATTATAACAAATGATAAACATATTCTGAAGTAAATAAAGTTTAAGAGCTCTATGCGGTCTATTTTAAATATGTGTGAATTATTCGAAAAATCTATGACTTTGTATAAGGGAGCAGGATTGGATCCTGTGATCTTTGAATTGGAGTTCTAAACTGCTCTAACCAATTGAGTTATCTACGTCTCTTGCCGTCGGTGCCTTCTCTGGCAATTTTTGTTCTAATGAGAAGTGTGCTCTACGTATCCCACATATGTGTATCAAAATCTAAAAGCTTACATTATTGGAGACATTCAGTTTTCACTGTGTCTTCAAATAATTTCTGTTGACGAAATTTTATTCATCAGCTAAGCTTTTCAGCTTTTATTTCCTGCATCTGATCTTGTAAAGAAGCAAACCCGATTTACAACTCTGCCGCTCTCTGGTTGCTGAGAGAATGTTTGTTTTTACAATTATGTATTTTTTTATTTTATTTTAAATCAGAATTGATACACTTGTAGGCTTTGTTTTTGATGATTTTGTGGGACGAGCGAAATAGCTTTATTGTTATAATGGCGTATTAAATGTTCCTTATTTTGAATTTTTAACTTATCTCTTTATGTTTAGAATTAAATTATTCAAACACGTGGAGCATTTTTAATTGTGCTATTCCCAACTTTTAGCGATTGACACAATCAAACGAGTGATTCATACAATAAAAAGGCGTAAACTATGGCGCTTGTTATTTATTTTATGAAAATGTGCATCTATTTATAAAAGCCTCGTGCCGTGCTGCCTGAATGTCCATCAGAAATATCAGGAAAATCTATACTACACAAAATAACTAAACTCTAGGAAAATTGCTAGAAATAAGCGTTCCCCTAGTGGCACGTAATAAACCATCAATAGATTATTGGTTCTATAGAAATGAATAATTTATGAAAAGAGCATTAATAACTACTACTATTAGGTAATTATTACGCGGGAACATCACTTTTTCAGTTGTTGTAAATGTTCCCAAACGAAAATATTAAAGTCTATAATAATTTTGCACAGCATAACGAAAACGGGAAGCGTTCTATAATTATTTGAATCTCTATCTAATAGCGGCTAACACCAATTTTTATCTGAAGTAAACCTTTTCTGTAAAATGTTGCAAATGAAAATGTTCTATTAGTTTTCATTTGCGAGAAAAATAGGATTATAAAGTTCAAAATATCAAATTTTGGCTATTTACTAAAATATCAGACTGATTCAAGAGGTTAAAGAGACTGGCTTGAATCTTAAGCTGTTATCTATTTAAAAATTACTAAAAGGTAAAAATCTTTCGCAATAAACCATGAACCGATTATTTCATACATCACAAGAACAAACTCATAAAAGACTTGTTCGTCAAGATTTATATAAAAGGCCGTAGAGATAAGTTCGATATTCTTAAATTAGGATTTAGGCTTTAAAATTAGACACTTTACAAGTTTCTAAGATAAACCTTTATTTATAACTTTTATTTAAAAAATTATAAAAATGTGGTCCTTTGTATTATTCAACGCTATTTCTCTTGAAAATGGGAACTAATTGAAGATTTTTATTTGTAAACTCATAATCTACAGAGAAAATCGAATAGAAATAATCGTGGCGGTTGTTTGAATGGAGAAAAACCAAAACAACATTAAATTTGTTGACTATTTTAATTGAAGCGACGAAATTTACGAAGAGGAGTTTTACTATTTAATCGTGATTTTTTTTTCTTCTAAAAATAAAAAGTTTTAATTAATTTTCCTGCTGGCGTAAAAATACGATCTTAAAGTTGTTTTTGATAACTGAAGTAGTATTGTACTTGGTTTTTCTAAAACCAGATAATGAAAAGCTCTTTTATTCAAAATCTCATCGCTTTATTTTTAATTCGTATTTCTGTTAGTTTAAAATCTAAACTTTCTTCGCCTTCCTCACTACAGAACCTTCCGTTCTGGATGATAAACATATTTCATAAGATTATGGCTGGGTTTTTTGTTATCCGATTCAAGCTCTGAATCAACGCTTTAGCATGAAAATAGAAAAACAACACATCAATCGGGATCTAGATCAAAGATCAGAATGAACATTTTTAACACGTTCCAAGAAATATAACTCTCTTCTCATATTTCATTCTTCGTAGTTCGAGGGAATGAAATGATTGATGGTTACTGGTTTAAGTTAAATTTAATTTTAAAATTGGTTTATTTTTACTGGCTTAAACTTTCAGAAATTGTTTAAAATTATGAAATAAAGTGTAGCCAAACCTATAAAATAGTGATCGAGTCATTTTGTATGATCGTTAGGCAAATGAGAAGAGTTTGAATCTCTAAGCGAAATACCAGCATAGAGTCAATTTCTTCTAGGGACTCAAGCAATAAAGAAATTATTAGTTAAAATTCGAGTGTTTTATTTTCAAGTACCTGCAAAAAGCAGTTTAACTAGCAAATTCATAAACCCGAATTCGTTAATCCGATAATGAATCATTTTTTTAATTGATGCTGATCAAGCCCGTGACCCGGATGGAAAGAATGCAACTTGTGTGGCCACAATACACAACCAAACCATATATTGCTTAGGAAATTTGTTAATTTTTATAGTCCTTTGGTCTATTCTGGCTTCAGTTTTTATTTTGACCGTATAAAATGTATGTCCAGGTATGGTTAAATATGATCCGATACTTACCACAAATGCAATTCGGGCTGAATAATTCAAGTTTTATGTTTCTTATGATAGAAATAAGATAAAAAATATGCGTGCTTGTGTGTATACAAAATAATGTTTCTAGATAGGAACTCCAAGGCAATTTATTTTCAAATATCAGAAAATTAATGGATAAATGAAGCAAGAGCAATTACCAGATAAAAAGAAAAAAACCACTGTCACTTTCAGTGAAATTTTCTCGGCTTTCCAATAGTTCCAATTTTATGTAATTTCTTTTAATTTCACTATAAAAGCTTACGTTCGTGTCGTTATGCTTTCGATTTTACTTCCAAACTGGGAATGCCGAAGGTGGTTAGCTACGACCGCGAAAGTGCAGCTTCTCCGGCCTGCTCGGAGACGTTTGGAGCCGCTCAAGGGGTCCAGTAACCGCTCATTTCGACTGCATGCCAACCAGCTCGCTACAGAGGTGCCTTTAATTGGACACGGGGAAATTAAATAAATGTTTTCGTAGTCACTTTTAAGCAGTTTCGCTCAAACGGGAGCGACGCGGCGTCACTCAGTGCTAGTTTCTCATCCCCTCCCCGCCCCGTTGAATGGAGTTGAGTATTGGCGTTTTTGCTTAATCCCCGGGGTGGCCGTGCGCCGGATTCTTTGTTTTAAAAGCTTTCCAAATTCCGCGAACTGGAAGCTTTTGACTGTTTTCGCAATTAAAGAACAGCAAAACTTGAAATTTCGAGCATGACTGCATCGATTATAACGCAAGGTGGATTTAAATTTGGGGGAGGGGAGGGGAGGGGGTCGCTGTCAGGCCTATTAGTAAGTGTAAATTTTTTTTTTTCGTAGTGTGCCGTTGTTCGCCCCACAGCCAACCTATGCTGCACTATGGAAACGGACCCAATGTGGCTTTAACTTTAGCTTTCCACCCATATTCACGCAGTGGCGGCCTAAGCGGAGCTCGTTAGCCTTACCCCAGATTCGCGGTGTTCGTCAAGCACAACAAAGTCTAGTTCGGGTCGACTCTGACCCAGTGGCACCGTTTGTTGTGGTTTCATCGGCTCGGCACTGTTCGTCATTTGTCGGAGATTTCAGCGTTTTTCCGCGGAACCTATCCGCCAATCCATTTCCTCGCCTCACGCTCTGCCGCCGCCAGTGACATTATTTTTACCTGGGCAGGTTTCAAAATTTCAATGTTAATCTCGTTACGGCTCTGTTCCGTTTTTAAATTTTTTTTTTTTTTTTGCTATCGTCTTCTACTTATCGTGCTGTGCCGTGCCCTACCGATGCCTTCAATATTTTCGCAACTTTGCCGGACGCGAGCTTTTCAGGGGCGCACACACAGCTTTAGTGGTTAAATTTGCCGGAATCGGCGTATCGCGAATATTGAAAACTTCAGCCTAGGTAGTGTCTGTGTTGCGTGACGTAAGAGTGCTTTGTCACTGAAACGTCTGCTTCCAACAGCCAAAATGAGCTTGTGTGCCGTTAAATTATATTTTTTTTTTTTTGTATTTTCTCTCGTCAAAGCTTTCAGTGTTGAAATTCTTTTACTTCCACAATAGTGCTGAATTTCGCTTGTGTTTTTTAAAAGTGGTTAGATTTTATACACAATATTCAAATCGACTTAAGTAGTCTTTATGATTTCTTTCGGAAGTGTTCCTCTTCGCTTTCAGTTGTATGTTAACCCTGGAATTTTCTACGGTTCGCAACAGGTAAACTTTCGCTGAAAAATTTTTCAACCAGCGCTTGTGTCCGCCGTACCGCAGTTTAGATAAATTGCACAAGTTTCATACCACTTGCCATATTCATCAAGTGTGCCTTTGAGGAGGCTTCTCATTAAAACTCAACTTGAGACAAATTTTGAAATTTTTAATGACATTCTTAACTTTTCATCCTCATCGTCATCTTCAGATTTCAAATAATTTTGTATTACCTTAATAAATTTAACACCAGTAATAAAAACATTTGCACTATTTATTTCTTAGAATTATAAGCCCCTGTTACTCTATAGATTAGAGGCACTATCACCGATTTTCAATGGTTGCGAAATTTGCGATTGAAGTCGTGACCTTGGATTTGAAGTTTATTGATCTTGTCATAGTCATTTCATTCCATCAATTTCGATTTGAAAACAGTTTTGTCAGGCACGGCTTTATCCAATTCTTTGGTCCATCTTGCGTAGTTTTGTTTTTTGTTCTTGGAAAATGTGAGTCTAACCGTTTCATTTGAAATATTTTAAGGATACTCTCCTATCAAATTGCTTCGAAACATGAATAACCTTTAGGAATTTTTCAAATAAAATTTTTAGAACTTTGTATAAATGTCTTTGGAAATGATTATCCCCCCGAAATGCGCTCAACTGATCGCCTGCGATAATACCTTCAGCGTCAGCAAGACTTTTACTGTTTGTTCTAATGAAAAAGAATGTTACAGGATTACCAAAATTATTTATTTTCCTCAAACTGTTCGCGCAGACTATTCCGCTCTTGGTGATAAGAGAGAATTGTTAGTTCGTAGATTATTCCGTCGAATGGTGCAAAAGGGTTAAGCAGAGATATTACACATACATTTCTACGTTATTTTTGAGATTTTATAGTAATACCACGTATTTTGTTAACATAAAACCTTCTTGCAACAAAGGATTTTTTTAGCTGACTTTCTTGATCTAATACCCATCTTAATGAGACTTCTCTGGATCGTCCGTACACTTATTTGTATTTCAGTAACTTCGACTAATTCTCCTCTTATTCTTGAGGCTGGTTTGAACCGATCCTGTAACCCTAAACGAGTCAAATAACGATCGTCCCGTAGTATTGTTGATTTCTTCCTACCAATTCTATTTTTGCGCACTAAGTTCCCCACTCTTGCTGTAATTTTTAAGAAATCTGCACACAATCTCTACAATTCTTATCCTTCGGCAGATTTGCACACTTTTAAAGTTTTTATGACGTTATTTAATTACACGATCGCTATCGATTGAGGACCAAAATATTATTGACAAACGTACTTAGACTATACCTGGAAGTATCGGAATGATTTCTAGGTAGTAATTAAGGATTAATTACGATTTTTCCAAGAATTTCAAAGAGTATCAAGCAATTTCTCACTGGGTGTCAGAAAATTGTAGTACTTATTAAACTTTGTTGCGTTACAATTTTATTTTTCAAGTTAAAATCTATATTCATAGTACCTGCTAGAATATGTTGCTAAACATGCTTCTTTTCAATTTTAATTATTCCCATATAAAATCTTTGATTCAACTTGGTACTAAAATCCTTGTTTCTACATTTCCTTTTGTTATTTTATAGTATTTTGGTATATAACTTCTTAAAGATGCCCTTGTATAATTAACACTCCTTCTTTTTATTTTGTATAGATTTCTAGTTGATAATGCAATTTGTAAAATGCTACTACCACTGTTGAATTATGACAAATTTCTATGAATCCTTTTTGTATTGTTAAACAGTAAATTTTTATACATATTTTACCATTTACACTTTTCTGTCAGTGTACTTAAATTGAAGTCTATTAAATTACAGAAAGAATAGCGCTTTCTAATAGTTGTAGAATAAGTTCTAAAGAAAAGGTATAGATTGTGCTTTATATTTATATTTACATAAGAAAGCAATAACTATTTAGTTACTAACTACCGATAGTTGGAATTATTCGATAGTGTCCATCACTATTTAGAAATAAGCAATTTTTGAAGTATTAATTAGAGAACATGTTAATGTCGTTCTATAGTGACAAAGTGGCAGCATAAAACCGTCCACATTTCGCGCAATTTCACAAGACACTCTGCTTAGATAGAGTGATAATAGCGAACTAGTGACAAATAGGATTGTACCATCAATTAACAACAAATTAATTCGAAACAAGTGGAATCAATTTGAGCTACAGCAACTAAACCCCTATCAGCGTCGCATTACGTTCCAATCGCACGGCCGGCGATATCGAATTAAGGCAATAAAGCAGCAGCCACACGGACGCGAGACGTGCGTCCGGTGCATTTCCAAAGCGGTGATTCGCCATAGAACAATGCGTTCCGTTGATTGTATGCTGTTTACACTTTTGCTTTGGTCATGTTCTAAGTACCTTTTCTTTGTAAAAATCATTGCATAAATTCACCCGATCCCGCCTTCAGAGTGATTTTCACTTTTTTTCATTATTATTCTTTGATAACGTTCATGCGCATGCAGCGGAAGGATGGCTTTGGATAGCGATTGCCCCTGGCGCTTCTTGAGCTGATGGAGCAGCAACGTACCCGCCCACGCTTCCAGGCCCCGATGCAAGAAGTTATCGGCAACTTTTCCCATGTTCGCATCCATCCATCAAATGGAATTGTTGCTATAAATAACGATAAATGAGACGTTTTTATTATTGCAACTAGCCCCCTTCTTTCAACCCTTTTACAATTTGGGTCACATTCACCAGAAAGTAACCAAAACAGTACTGAATCTTCTCATTCTCTCTTTAAAGTTTAGCGTGAATTGGCGGGTTGCATTTTCAAAATTATTATGAATTCCTCACTGGTAATATTGCATTTTATCCAGAAGGAAACTCCTACTATCCGAGTTTCATACTTTTTAAACGAAATTGCTATGCTTCCATCTTCTTAAGTACACATTTCGTTTTCTACATGCCTTTTACTTAGACATAGATAAATGATTGGCGTCTAAAGTCATTCCCTTTTCAACAAGATTCACGCGATGGTATTTCTCTTTAATATTAAAAACTGTCGTATTTTCTCTCGGAAAGATATTTTGAAATTTGTTTTAGTTTTTAGGAGGTAAAATGGTATCAATTCAATACAACTTACGTCTTATTCCGTCTGCGCCTTAACTAGCACTAATTTCCTTCTGATCAAAAAATATTCAAAATTTGTAAATAAAACAAAACTATTCAGTTTTTCTTTAAGCTGAAGAAAGTATGGCTTTCAGTTTTTTCACCAAATTCTACCTTACTGCTTCAGTAGTCTCAAAATGCTGTTCAAGGTCATATTAGTGTTCGAATTAGCAAAAAGTCTTTTCGTGTTGATTTCTTAGCTAAAAACTAGAGTACAACGTCCAAAATGTGAGACGGCGTAATCGTAATCGCCTCATAATGCTTTTCCGGAAGAAATTCATAATGAACAATATCCCGATAATCAAAGAAAATAGTCAATATTGATTTTTACCCGATTTAAGTCAGACTAATATCAGCGGCTGTTAGAAACAAACTAACATATCCGACCAAAACCATACGTAAGGATAAAATACGGTAGCAATACCATAACCATACAAAAATAAATAATAAATATCAATTTCATGGATTGGAGTAAATCTTACAAATTTTAAAACGTTGTCTTATAGTGCACGATATACCAAAAATAAAGGGTGAATCCGCTACTTTAGCTTTCTCTTCTTATCTTTCTTATTAATTGATATTTCGCAAATTTTTGCCATATTTACAATAACCATTTTCCTGGTCAGTGTATATTTTTCGATTGAATTGAAATTCAGTCGCCGGCAAACGCCAGTTTATTATGCATGAAATTTGCTGGTATCTACCGTGTCGGTAAATGTGCAGCGAAATTTAATTTTAAAATATGTCTTTTAAGTTTTTTCGGACCTTATATTAAATATTCGCTTTTTTAGAATATTTAAAAAAGTACTCCTCTTAAAAAAATTAGTAATATTGGTGGGAGGCTTTCAAATAAATCAAAAATATATCTTGGCGTTTGGGAAAACAGTACAAAGTGATTCTTCCCTTATGAGATAAATCATAAATTCCTGAGAATGCCATTAAAACTACAGCAGTTCTTGAATTGCAAAAGAACTCGAATTGCAATGCGTCGAGAAAAAGGCAAAAGCGCTTCTTGCCCAGCGGCTGTGTGCATCTTTGGTGCATCGCCGCAGTCACTTTCTGCGACAGGCTGACACATAAACGAGATTCGAACTAATAAATCACGGGCGTGCACGCGATAATGACGACAGCACCGGGACATGGTCCCGGCCAAAATAAATTCTCATTAAGTGCGGCGTAGTGCTGCACTTTTCATTTTGGGAACATTTCATTTTCCCCGCCGATTCGATGTCCGGCCGAAGGGAATTAAAAATTTAATTTAGATTCAGTTCGGATTCTATCGAAGGCCTTCTTGCCGTTAAACGAAATAAAATAGTGAGTACAATCGAATTTCATTGCAGTCTTTCAGAATTTGTAGAGGCTGTCACAGAATAAAATTTCCGCACGTTTAGAGACGGCAATTTATAGCCAAGAATCGGGGGACTATACAAGGCCTAAGAATCGTTGAAGAAAATGCTTTGTCTGGAAAAGACGCAATCAGCTGCAGAATTCACTTGTACCTTAATTCTTATTTCGAGTTGGACCGCTTTAACCATTTTAGATATTTTCCCTTTGCTAAATTCCATGGAAAGTGAAATTCCGCTCTGTCTCATGAATGCGGGTTTTTCTCTGCGTTTTTATTTTATGTCCATATGCACTTTGCAGACAGCAACAAATTTTCTTCGATCAGAAAAGAATTTTTGGTCGTATAGTTGTTAGAGTAAAAGAAAAATAATGCCTTCATTTCCTCGAATTAAAATGGGTTAAAAGTTGTTAGTAATTTTGAAAAAAAAACCGGTATTTCATATTTGCCATTTTTAAAAAGTATAACAAAATATTCAAGTTGATTTGAGGAAAATTGTTAGATAATAAGAGACCACTTTAACCGCAGAATCAATTGCTTTTCTAACAACTACAATTTCAAATTCGGCGATCACTATCCAAATTTTGCCACCATATTCAATATTACGGGGGGATTCCCCAGTCTAGCATTTGGTTCAAAAAATCGACTGTTTTTTTAGATTTTGAAAAATAGAACTATATTCTCCCTTTATAGTAATAAAAAGAATGCACCCTACTACTAATACCTACCCTACTAATTCACCAAATTTTAAAAATTTCAAAGAGATTTTTTTCAAAATGATTGAATTTAGTAGACTTTTTGATTTCCCGCAAGATAATTCAATAAATTAATCCCCTTTCCTAAATAGAATTCAAATTCGTTTGATTTTAAGGGAATTTTAAAATCGAAAAGATCCTTCAGGATAAAAATAGAGGGCGATAAATTCTACTAAACACATCCTTTTACTAAGATAAACGTTTGCTTCTATGTCTTACCATCACTTTTTACTTTTAACGTCTTATCATTGTGTAAAACGACACACAAGTGAGGAATTCATTAGATTTTCACGATAGTCGCAAAAAGACCATGTTTATCAAATCATCACAACGGAATATGAATATATTTTTCTAATTTTCTTTTGGGAGTTAAGCTTATTACCACTTAATTAAAATAATTTTCTTAAAATATGTGACAAAGAAGAATTTGCTTTCATTTTCGGTCAAGAGGAATAAGGTCTATTTTAAGTATTTTTTTGCGATAAACTCATACCCCAATCTATACTAGGCCATTGTGACAAACATATTTTAATTAGATTGATTAAATTTTGTATGGACACTTGAGGGAATACGTTATATAATGCATTTTTATTATTAAAGATATTTACAACGCTAGCCCTGATGATGTCCTAATTAAACGAAACAAGTTGGCAGTTATTTTTATAATTTATCGGTATTAATAAATTTGTGGAACGATACCTTCTGTAATTATAAACATCTTTTGTTCCTTTTAAGTAACTATGACTTCTATTTATAATTACTATAAAAAATAAATTTTTATCAAGATGTATTTTATAAATAAAGGATTTATTTTATTTAAACCTAACACAAATCCTTAAAACTGAGATTTATTAATACAGAATGAAGGCAAAATTGATGAATATTATTTGTGCCTTAGGTCAGATTTAATATCTATTATCCAGCTTAAACCAGGGTTAAGCAGGCTCTAGATTGAATCAAGGTTAGTCCAGCTTTTATTGGGTTTAAGTCAATATTAAAGTAAACTTGAGTAAAACTCGACTCAGGCTAAAGCAAAACTAAAACCAATTTTTTTCTCTTTATCTAATTTAATACTTACTCGTGGTTTTAAAATAAAGGTATTTCACTTCTAATTTTTACCCTTAATTTGTTACTAACGCCCATGTCTGTTTTATAAGGTATATACAAAATTTTTAAATCTGGTATATAAATTAATAATAAAAATACATTAAATTAATATACTACTCCATTAATAGGTCTACGGCAAATTAAAATAATTTTTGTGTGAAATTGATTATCCAAGTTTTCTCTTTGTACACCAATAAAAGTGAATAAATGGCACTGATTAATAAGTGTCGTTTGCGGTACAAAACACAAGGGATGGGGACACTGGAAAAGTGCTAAATTGAAATAATTCCTTCAAGGTGAAGGGAGACACGAATCAAAGCTGTCGGGCTATTTTCGGTTCAAGGGGCAATAATTTTCACTCGTTAACCAACTTAGAACCTGGTGAAATTCATTTCGATTTTTGATAAACGATCAAAAGAAGTTTTGAAAGGTTCACTTTAAAAAGGATATTTTTAAACACGTTAATGGACAATAGATTTAGGTCATAGTCATTATAATTACAATGTTTATATTGTAGTCTTTATATAAAACCCTTTGTTTCATATTTCCGCTTTAGCTTAAAACCGGCTTATCTTAAATAAAAGTTTTTGAAGTCATTTATTTTGTAAAAAAATCTATTTCAACAATAAGTGTAATTTTATTTTTGTTACTAGAATCATGCTCAAATAGTTTGAAGATATGTACTAAATATAAAATCTCTAACACTTGTTTTTATATTTGACCGTTTGACTCTCCCTTCTTTTGATAATGATTCGTTTCAACGAAATATTTGTTATTTTGAACTTTTTATTTATAATCATTAAAAAAAATGTTATCAAATAGTAATTTGGTTTGTTTTTCTTTTGTTTTTATTTTTAGGCTGGGCCCTTGTGATCCCCTTTCAGATCCCTGGGTCACACACAATACACAAAATTCAGGTGTCTGCTCACTGCCACTATCATCACCCGCTGCTGCAACAGCAGCCGTTGCTGTTTCATCGGCTGTGTCACCAGTTTCCATAGGTAGCAGCTATCATCAAACAAATGCAGCAACAAATACATTACTTCAACAACAGGCCCAACAGCAAACCGTTGCCGTTCTACAACATTCGCCACAGGCAAAAATTATGAATGCTGTAGCTACGGCCGTCACATGTCAAACATCAGCGAGTAGAAAAATCCGTAGAAAAACCGAAAGCAAGGTGAGTCCTGTAAGTCTCATCCAATATTTTAAATTTTTTTAAAAATATTTTTAATAACCTTTTATATTTTATCTAAATAAATTTAAATTAAAACCTCGTTATAACGAACAAATCTTTTGATGTTTACAATGGGAAAATGTAAAAAAAAATTATTAATATGGTTATAAAGACCTTTTAAGTTTTTTCTCGGTTCATTCGGATATTCCTTATAACGATGTTTTACTCTAATCAGATAGAATTCATTGTTTTTTGATGAATAGCTTCTGATTACAATCATCAAATGGGTGAAGCAAAAATACAAAAAAAAAATAATAAAATTCTCAGTATTACTGCTACTATCGTATTACTAGTACTACTTTTATTTTAGCAATTTGACTCTAAAAACAATGATGGCACTAAAGGTCTTTTGCAAGTAGCTCATCAACTTTTGTTCTATAGCAATGCCCAGACAAATTTCAATCCAACATGACCATTTTTGAGTTATTCATGAAATAAAGCTCTACAGAATTAGGTACAGACACTTCTTTGCGTAAGATTAATAGTTTAGCCATAATTAGACTTTCTTTACCTTGCAACAACTAACAATTTTCATATTTTGTAAAACCATTCTATGAGTTACACCAGCATTACATAACCGATTTTGATTAACGTTGACAATCCAAAAAAAGCAATTTCAAGATTTAATTTTCTAATAATCAATAATACACAGACGAGTCAAAAGTTTACACTCTGCGAACGTATGTCACCCTAAAAAAGCCTCTTAGGCTTGAATTTCATTAAGAAGCTCATTTTATAAGTAGCTTGTAAGAACTTCATTTTGGGTAAATTAAAGTGAGAACACTGAAATATACCCCGATTTCCAATTGTCATATGCAACTGTTAAAATTTATGAAAATGTACAATGTCTGATACAAAAAGAAAAAAAAAATAGTCAAAGTGGAGGAAAGTGTTTTTAGAACTATGGATCTATAAAATTCACCATATGCTACGGCTAAGAGGAATTCGCAAATGACTGATTTAACAACTCACAATTGCTACTGCCGTGTGTCATTCGAATTTCTAAGTAGCATATCCTTTGGAAACTTGCTAATTATATTGTCCAGTGTACTATATGAACTGCCTGACTTATCTAGTCTAACAGAAAATTTGTCTACTCTGCACGAATCTTACACAAATCTTTCATTTTACAAGTGCTTGGTAAAACTCCGTCAGAACAATGATGCCACGGATTACATCAAAAGATCGCCATTGACAATTTCCAAACAATTGTTCGTCGTAATGAGCCATTTAAGATGTTGCTGTTCACCGCTGGCTGCCTCCGACTTCTTCTCTTTAATCTGTGGTTATTATCTCGTTTTTATGAAGGTTGCTTTTCTGGCTGCGCCTTCGCACCAAACTGACTGACTAAGAACGAATTGTTTTTCTGGATTACTAATCCGAAATTATTTTCTGTTTCAGCGATTTATGAAAGCTTTGCACTAAAAATGTATAAAAAGCAGACGAAAAAAATCTGTGAACATTACTCTGGTAGTTTTGCTACTCGTTAAGACGAGATGCACAAACTGGTTTTTTAAAATTTCAGAGATAAATCTACCCATTTGCTTTTGTATTTAGAGAATTAAAAATTTTTTTCCGTTTCACAAATTATATTTAACATTTTCTTAGAATTTGCATACATAAGTATAGGGGGTATATAGAGCAGTAATATGAAAATTAAGATAGCAATCGATTTTTTTAACTATACCGAGTGAGATTTTTCGACAGATCTCCTTCTAAAGTGCACCATTTAGCTTAACAGATACGCTCTGTATTATGTGTTTAGTTGTATACTTTATGGAATTTAACATACATCCTACAAAGCTAATTGGAACCTTCTGATAAAGATTCTTCCCGTCCATTTTAGTGAATTCACAATCATACCTCATTCGGCATGAGTTTTAAATTTTTCTGTTTATTAATTCTGAATTCCAAGAAAAAAAAATAATACAAAATTGCAAATGATGCCCCTTTTTTCAAAAAATTAAACGTATGACTGTACTGAAAACAATGTTTATTTGTTTGCGACAACTTATGGCGTAAAATCACCAAAGTTTAACGTTAAACAGGCCATTCATAATTGACATTTTTGTTTTTAAATAATCGAGTACTAGCCACTCAGAAATTTCCGTATTTTTTATAAACTATTAAGAATTATAAATTAACTTACCTTCACCCAGTGATGTCGAACTGTGAAAGTTCCAAATGCTGGCTTTGTCCAGTGCACTAGATCCGGAATTTTAAATGTTGAGGCCGGACTAAGCTTAGACCAAACAGGGTTCAGTTAAACTCAAAAAGTCTGATTCAATCCAGGTTTAATCCGGATGATATATAGACTTCCTTTTTACAAATTTTTGTACAAAATTTAATTAAAATCGGTTGAGCAATTTAGAAGTTATCTTTGTTGCAAGTGATAATGGATCTAATTTACATATTTATTATTATTTTTGTATCATTATTATTTTTCATTTATTTCTTGATAAGCGAAGATTCTTTTATTGATATTTCGTAGCAAAACGGATGCCTCAAATAATATCGATAAATGTGCAAAAATATACCTAACCTTGACCTTCCGTAAGAGAGCGATCGTAACCGAATGGAGACATTTGCATTTTATTGCCAATTAATAATTCATTACAACCTTTTTGCTGATATACTAAACTTCCGCCGAAATCATCAAGTTTTTGGTAAATTTTTCAAAGTAATTTATTATTTGGATTTTTTTTTTTTTTTACCCGCAAAAAATCGTCGTAGAACACATCCGTTCATTGTGTTGCAATTAAAGTCATAATCGCCTTAATTAGTGATTTTAATTGTTCAAAAACAGTCTAATCCTTGATAAATTGCGACATAACTCTAGTGGGAACATGCATAATTCATACGGATGTATTTTCTCTTTTCAGCCCCAGTCGCAAATAAACAAGTGCAACAATGAAAAACGACGGCGAGAATTGGAAAACAATTATATCGAGCAATTGGGGGAGTTCCTTCAGCTCAACAAGCGTGGGGATATGACCTCAACGAAGCCTGATAAAGCTGCAATTCTGAGTCAAGTCGTCAAAACTGTAAGTAGCTATTGATGTAAAATATTTAAATTTATTAAATATACAGATCATATGTGTTACATCACGACAAAATTATTAAATATAAATTTTTAAAAAAGATTAAATTGCCAATCTTTTAATTAATTCGTTGGTCCGAGTTAAATTCTCTTCCGAATTTCAAGGAGTGGATTCTTTTGTAATAATGCCCAAGTATCCAAACCGAAAAACGATTTATTTAATTTGAAGCAGTATAATCAGTATGTTTTCGTATAAGCAACGAATAATCAGAAATGTCCCCTTAATTTATATTGTTGCAAATTCATTGCGATTCTAAACACGCCTATCTTTAAATTTTGTTTGATTTTTAAGGGGCACACTTAATTTGAAGAGGAAGAATATTTCATTTCAGTTCTGTCATTTAAGCGTCCGAAAAATCAATCACGTTCAGGTTTTAATTTATTTTTACAAACTCACTCTGTTGATGGATATGAATTGTAAACTCTAAGGATGCAAAAATGTGTGAATATTTTGTTTTTATTGGACATTGAAAATGTTCAAATTGTGACAATGATAAATGTATAAGGACATATCTTAGTACTAAACGACATTTAGACGAAGTTAAATTTGTTTATGGAATGTGATTCACGAACATTTCCAAGGAACTAATTTTGTATATTATTTACTTTTGTAAATATGCATTGCGAATTCCTGAAATCTACCTAATGCAAATTGAATTCCAATATTTTTGTATGGTAAATATTCGTTAATATTTTTCTTCACAAACAGAATTGCTTGCCTTTATAATCTTGAATTGTGCATATTTCATTAAAGTAAAGCTAATTATTAAAAATATAACTTTAGAAAAATCCGTTTCTGTCTGCTGTTAATTACTAAAAATTACAAAAATTACTAAATTACTAAAAACTAATTACTAGTGAATTTGTATAAAAAAATATGCATACATATGTTGATATACGATATAGTCAAGAATTTGATTTGAATTTACTAAAATTAAATAAAACTTTATTAATATTAGCAAAACGTTTCCGCAATCAATTCTTTTGTTTTAAATTTATCGTAATGACAATTTTTCCGATTCTGTCCTAGTGGTTCAGACTTGATTCCTATTTTGTAAAATTAGTAAACTGGCTGAATAGATTTTGGGAAATCATTTCTTTCTGTTTATATATTTAAAAATCTTTAAGAACTAGTAGACTTTAAGTAAGCAGAGATATTAATTTTAGCCTTTACTATAAATCCCACTTTAGAACATTTTCCCAAATTGTTGGTAGAAAGTCGTAGATGTTGTAAATTATATTTTGGTAATTTTTTCAATTCTTAAATCGATCGTAAAATGATTTTCAATTAAGATATAAACCATTATCGAAAAGTATAATTTATTTATAACATTTACAGATATTCGTTTTGAGATTCGTAGGTAGGGACCTAAATAATGTAAAAAAGATTTGTTCAAAGTGAAATCTTACATACGTCAAAAACTAACTACTTAAAATTGCATAAAGGAAGAAAAAAGAAATATTCTTTCTACTAGAAAATATCAAAGAATCTTGCAAGTATTTTGCGATAGCATTAGTAATGCAAAAAAAGGCAGCTCATCTATTCAACTTCAACTGCAGATGTCCATCATCACCCTTTAACTAGTTTCCGCTTAACGTGAAAATTTTCTGAAGGCCATAAAATTACCAAACAAAGGCAGCTAGCTACATAATAATAATGCACCGCGCACATGAAGCTGGTTAAGATGTAATCATGCTGTACACAACCGTTGTCCAGGTAGGTTCGCGGATTGCAAGTCATTGCGTAAGTGAATTCGAACAGCCGCTGTAAACTTAACCAACCGGTCGGGACGCTTTCTGAAACGCTCTGGTCTATGGCTTTGACTGAGCCTTCTGCGGTTTCACGAGCAGAAAATCTAACATGGGAAATTACTCAATTTGAAGGTCTGCACAGGCTATGGAGTTAGACAACAGCACGATGCCATGTTACTAGTTGATTCAGCCTAACCTTCACTCTTAAGCTCTAATTTTGCTTCCGAAACTTGCCTTTATTTAGCGCGTGGTGCCGCCGTTTATTATTCTATATAGCTACAGTTCATTTTGGGGAAACTCTCATATTGAATTTTTTTTTTCCAAAAGTCATCTTAAATCGCTATCATTAGTCAAGTTCATGGCTGGAAATTTATTAGAAGTCGTGACAAGTGTGGCTACGTTTACAAATAAAATTTTCTAAAAAAAACTAAAATTACCTTAAATTTGATTAACGATTACTAAGACATAATTTTGATTCCTTAGTAGCATAACTGAAGTCAGTCTCTATTTGGATCTTTTGATCTCTAAAAAGTTTGCTCTGATAAAGATGGAAATGAATAACCATGATTTAAAATAATCGATTATTTTATTTGATAATTCGAGTAATCATATTTTCCTTAATCGATTAATTAATCGTTTAGTTATAAAATAAAAATCTACAAATTTTCCTGCACCAAAAGCAAGTTGCCTTAAAAAAAGATCACTTGATTCAGCAATTAGAACTTAATTATTCTTATATTAAATTACTCGATTTTTTTATATCGAACAACTAAACGATACTTTTGTCATCTCTACATGTGTTGGTTATTTATCATATGGTCTATCTATGGATTTAGCATTATAAATTTTTATCCGATTGCAAAAGCACTAAAAAGAGTTTCAATTTTGAATTCTAAGATTGTATTAAATTTTTGAAATTGGTGTGAAAACCTGACGGATAGTAAACATAAACTTACAAATAAAGTTTTCAAATCGAAATGATTGTTTGATAAAGTTCGAAATCGAAATGATTGTTCGATAAAGGCTCGCCAATTTAAAATGTAGGTACTATTGGTAGATATTAAAATTGTCTAATTATATTTATTATTTTTTAAGATTTACCTTATGTATAGACATGTACGTATTTATGCTTCAACTCATCCAAACATCTAATATATTTGTTTGGACAAATTTAATTAAGTTCAAATACGGTTATCAAAATTCAATGTCATATTATATAAAATAGTCAATGTTTTCTATTAATATGGTATGCGTGGATTATCCCAAGAAATCCAATGTCCTATGGTCTTTGATTAACGCCAAATTTCTAGGCTGACATTGATTTATTTATTCCTAATATAGCAACCACATTAAATAAACAGAATGACGAAAGTAATCCTTGCTAGAGAACGGAGAAAATTAATTGAATCCACTCGCCTTATATCCTTTGCACAAATACACATACCCTTCCATTTCCATGGACTTTCATTGTTGGTAATTCCATTACAAATCTAATTAGAGGATTAGATTTATTCTCTTCTCAAATTTCCATCAATGTGCTAAGGAATCGGTTGGGACAGGGGATATCCGTTCTTCTACAATGTCCAGGATGTAACATCATAAGACGATCTGTTGCTGCTAAAAGCAGGATATTTCTCATTCCCCGTGATTTTCAGATTTTCAAAGCTTTTGTAGTGAACTAATAAAGTTCAGACCCTTCACGTGACCCTCCGTATCAAGGGAAATAACTACGAATTAGGTAAACTTAATTGAGAATCTCATTGCTCCTTTGCGGCCTTTGGGATGTTCTAAGAAAAATGCGAAGTACAACATCAATAAACTGTGCAGGAATGACGCAATTCGTTTCCTTCTCCGATTCTTTCACTTCTCGTTCCAAATTGTTGAGTGGACATGGGTTATCCATTTAATTGAGAAATTGAGCAGCGATCAATTTGTGTCCTGCAGAAACCAAACTGTGATGAGCTTAGGCAAGAATGGTTAAATGAACCTTTTCAAAGGAAATTTGCACCCTGTGCAAACTGCTTTGCTTGCCGAGGTAAACATCCATGAGGATTTGAGAGTCATTTCTCCTAATTAATCTAAGAATGGGTTAATTAAAGTAGTGTTTAGGTACCAATTGAATCGAACTATTTACCTTTACCTACCATTGAAAGGAGGAACTTTGTATTTAAATAAACCATTCAGTGCATAATCATTTGGAAATATTTAGCAAATTAAAAGAAACGATTGAAACAACTGATTAATTTTAATTGAGCGGTGTTAAGAATTACTTTCCACCTTTTTTCCTTACATTTTCTTTAAATTTCTTCTATTTTTGGGCTATCCGTTTTTTGGTTTTTTAAATTTTAGTAAGAATGCAGAAAATGTTAAAAAATAGTTTATACATATTTCATATATTATTTTAAAAAAACACTATGAATTCATAATAAACTAGCCAAAGATCCCCATTATATCAATTTTCGTAAAAATTCCATAAATTCAATATCCGTCAGAATAAATGAGCCATTTAAACATTTTGAAAATTTATATCCAAATATAAAATAACCGATTCGACCACTAAATACCAAATTTAAAACAATTGGTCAAAGGGAAATTTATCAGAGGCAAAGTACCTCTAAACCAATAGAAGACTACATTCATTAAATTGCTATTTCACATAAAATTATTAATTTTAAGCATTGAAATTGCAATGAACGAATTTTTTTATAGCAAGTAATTCTTTATAATATAAATTTTTTGAAAATACTCAAAAGCGAATAGATTATAAAAATCCCAAATTGTCGATTTTTAGATAAGATGTTAAGAATTTATTTGTAGAGGAACTTTTGTCTGCAACATCTTCGAGTTTTACTTTATTTTATTTTATTTATTTTTTTTTTTGTTTTATTTATCTTTGATGACTAATGTTGATCACATGAACGATTTCTCTTTTTTTAAGGTGCACTTTGTATAAGAAATTGAAAACTTCGAACAAACACAAAGTAAAACTTTTTAATTTAAACTTTTGCGAGAATTTCTCCAATAAATGAGAACTCTTCATTTAATTGAGATGAACTTTTGAGTAAAGGTCTGGCAAAAAAGAAATTTTAAACTTCCAATAGTTAACTTTGCATTAATTACAAGCGAGCTAAACGATTTTGAACTGATTCAGCGTTTATTTAGAATTTGTTTTTCTCTATCATGCAGCTTCAATTGTTAATCACTTGAAGAAAAAGAGGAACAAATCAAAGTAATCTTTTCAAAGAAGCCGTTAAATCTAATTTTTAATAGTTTTAGAGATTGATAATTTCGGTCGTTATAGTTCCACAAATAAATTTAAAGAATTATAGAACTGGATTTATTTTATTCATCAAAATGAAAAAGGTATTTACCAGTTTTCGTGGAAGTTGATCACTTTTCTACGTTTTATACGTTTTCTACAAATATTAAAAGGAGTTAAAACCTTAAAACTGTAATAAGTTTTTCAATTTAAATTTTCTATCTACATAAAAAAAAAACGTTAGTATCAACCTACTTAAAAATATCCAAATTAAAACAATTGAGCCAATCTCAAAAATTTCTGTGTGCTAAGTAGAAAATTACGTCAATTTGAGCTTGATGGTAAACAACGGCTCTGCATGAATGAATGATTGCGACGATATCTACTTGATATAAAAGCAAATCCAACCGATATTCTAAATCCTCACAATCTTGAAATAATCTTATCAACTAATTTGCTTCAATTCATTGAAATAAATTCGCAAATTACCTCGGCATTGAATGATGATAACTAAATAACGTTCGAATTAAATTCAGATTGAAGAGCCCTCCTGGGCTCTCTATAAACCAGTGGGCGAGAAAAAGATTGGAGCAGTGAACAACGACGAGAGCTGATAATTCAATTGGTAACAAAATTTTGGCAATGAAACATAAGAAATCTGTCACGGCCGCAAATGACATGGTCACAGCTTGATTCTTCCGATTTGTCTCTTTTCTGTTTGGTGCTCCTTTTCATATCTTTCCATTTGTTTATACAGTTGGATTGTCTGCCAATTAATCATGTTATTCACCGCCGTGAAGGTAGACAAAATGTACAGCAGTAATAATATTTTTTTTTTTAAAGTAAACATGTATGTTTTTAGGGGTATTTATTAGACCTAAAGCCTATAATCTGCATCCATTCTTTTTCTTAAAACGAATTAAATTATAATTGGTGGATAGTTTCAAATATTCAAAATTAAATTATGTAAATTAGGAGTTTTAAAATCGAACATTAAATGTTTTAACATAAATCATCAATGATTTTAGCTTAAGCAATCGCTTCAAAGCAAAACAAACATTAAACATTTTAAGTAGTCATATTTATATATAAAACGTTAAAACATTTTATGTATTTTAAAAGTTTATAAATGTTTTACATTAATACACATGACTGGCATGTCTCTCCTAGATTGTGGTTTTGATTTCCACATTAAAGATCTGATTAAAAAGTAATAACTGCACAGAAAAACGTCATATTTTCACTCAAATATAATTCACATTTAAAGTTTGAGATTGATCATCTGTCACCCAGAGGTCTATCTCTCCAGGTTAGTGGAAAGTAGGCATACCCCCCCCTGTTTTGCTTTGGGTAGTATAATTTTTTTGATTTTCTTTTCCACTAGACAACCTAAGATTTTTTAAAACAAAATCAGAAACATAGAATTTAACAAGACCTATTGATAGTAGATAGAATTTAAATTTCGCGAACATATTTTTGTCTTAAGTTTGCAGCTTTACCTTTATTACAAAAAACATAAACTGTATATAAATATATATCAAATTGGTTTATGTATGTACATATCTTAAAAAATCAAATTTAAACTCGTTCTTTACAGAAAAGAAACAGCAAATCTTCAAAAATTGAAATTATTTTTGTAGAGGTGCCTGTTTATGTGTTTATGATAGGGAAATTATAGAAAAGTGAACCACGGTAACCATACAAAAAAAAACTGCCCACACGTTTTTCTTCTTGGGTCTGAAGTCGCTGAATTTTAATTACATTTCATGATGCAATTAGGGCCCTGGCCCTTATTTGTATGGCGTGTTTCTTCAGTAATTCTTTAAAAGTACAGAAAATTACAATGTTACCTCATTACGTAGTCGCATGTGCCATGCGTCATATTTGTTACAAAATAAAATAAAACAAGTATCATTCTTAGTGTTACGTCTGGTATCAGTAGGGTTTGGTTATTGCTGCCTTTCGTTATTATTTTGAGAAATAATTTCTTTTTACCTGATAAAAGACAAGAAATCTCAAGATATCTGCTCTAAGAATTTCTTAGAGATACCCTTAAATGCATGACTCTTCAGTATTAATAAAAAAAAACGATACCGATTTGATATTCGCGATGTTTTCTTGATCCACTAAGTGGATGTTTTTCAAGTATGAATTTAAGCTCGATTAAGGTAGGTTAAGCTATTGCTTTTCCTAATGGCATAGCTAAAGTTAAGATTAATGAACGACGCCGAAATTTAATAACTTAAACAAGTATTTGAACTCAGTTTAAACCAACTGTTGGTTGGTGAAGTGAAAAAACTAACTGAACAGTAGCTTAAGCTATAGACAGGGAGTTTTTTTTTTTTTGCAGGGCTATTAATCTCTTAATCAGGGCAAATATATACATTTTTTTAAATTACACTTTAATAATATTTTGGTTACTTGAAATAGGTAAAAACCAACTAAAGTAAAGCAACCAAGTCTTGTAATGTCTTGATTTAATTGCAAATTATTTAAAGGCCGGCACTACTTTTTATCGAAGTTCACACTGATCATTTTTGTTTCTTAGCTTAAAGACATGCTTCAATCCCATGTTACGGTTTGTTCACTATCGTGTGAAAAATTTCCTTTGTAATTAAAGTACAAATATGCCTCCTTGGTGGTAGCAAACCAAAATAAGAGAACTAGTTTCAGATTGACAAGATTGATAAATTAGCTTTACTGAATTTTAATTAATTGTGCGGGTTTCCGCTAACTGTTAAGATTTTTATTCGTGCGTTCATAGGTTTTATTTTTTTATAATCTATGCAAAAAGAATTGACTAATCAAAACTAGCTACGGATTTCCAAGTATTTTAAAATAAGTTCAAAAGAAAAAAAAATTGTTTAGCATCCGAATAGTTTAATTCAACTTATCGAAAAGAGTTAGTATTTATTTGAAATTTCATTACGTGCTTCTATTTTTTTTATGTTACTTGAGTGCTGAGCATAAATTTGAAATATTTCTTTCCATTAAAGGTGTGCAAATATGAAGAAGAAACAATAATCAAACTAGAGAAGCAATAGTTGCTAGATGGGCAAAAAAATAATTGTTTTTACCTGATCAGAATCAACAGTTCAATTTAATAGACTTCAGAAATAAATAGAACTATTAAGCAAATTATTTGGCATATTCAAGGCCATACGGACATTCTCTTTGGTACTAGGCAAATAACATCGATTGGAGCATTGTACCTATTAAAATTTGGTGGTTTAACACGAGATTTACTAATTGCTATACCTTCTTAAAATTCCTTTATAGACATTTAAAAAAAAACATATATAAATAAAGATTAATTAGGGTATTTTTGTAGGAAACAAATTTGTATTAAACTGAAAATGTTCAAAATAACTCTTTGGTAAATGCAGTGTTAAATGAAAAACAAAAGCATAAACTCCTAAGTAATGTTAAAGAACTATAAAACTTTTAACCAATGCACCTATTAAGCATAGACCAATTAATCATTCTCATGTCAATAATCATCATAATCATAATTTTAAAATTATAAATATTTTTACATAACATTAAGAGTGCTCCACCTCCGTAAGATGATTTGTCATCAAAAATTGTATATTCCGCTTAGTAAAGCATATCGTTACGATAGTCCCTTTTGCAATAAATAGTTTGATCGAAACAATTAATCATTCCCACATCAAAGACGATTTTTAATTCCGTCTCTACATTTTAAAATTGTTTAATCTCACCGCGAGTCATGTTCTCTAGCCCACGCGAATAACTTTTCTTTTTAAATATGAAATAGCTGCGATTAACAAGATTTTCAAACAAAAGAATATGAATTTTTATGAAAAATCTGGCGCAAATGAACAGTTCTTGAGGAATACTACCGCAAAATTCAGACCATTTTAATCCGAGCACAAATTAGAAAGAAAAATTGAAACATTTTGAAACCAAATTTTAAATTAACATCCTCGGGAGTACCTGCACAAAATTAAAAATTAGATCTATGTCCGTTTGCCGTTTGATTGATCAAATTGTTTTTTGTGATCACAATTTACATTGAAAAGTAAATAAATCGACTTTATATATTTAATTTTAAGTGACATAATTTTCCAATGTTTAAACAAATATTATATATATACATTTTTTTTTGTTTTCAGTATCGTGATATATGTGACAAAGGTAATAATCGTGATATATCGTCATCTCGGTGTACAAGATGTTCAACTAGTTGTGCGGATAATTGTACGCTACACCCTGTGCAACAAGGTGAAGTATCGTCCACGGAGCCCCTCTTACCGGAGCCCACAATAAATGGGCAATCGCCCGAAATATCCGCATATTTCGAAGCATTAGAACATTATGTGTCCTCTGTTGGCTGGGTACTAATTCAGATAAATCCCGAAGGGATCATTGAAGTCTGTACACAGAACATAAAGGATTTAATCGGTTATGAGAAGGCCGAACTTCAAAAGCAACCAATTTATTCGTACCTGCATGCTGGCGATCATGCCAAATTAAGCCCTATACTGAATAACATGTCATTCGCCCTTGGCTGGGACCAAGATGAACAGCAACATCAGAAAAATAGACGAAGCATATCTACAAAGGTACGAATGTTAGTTAAACATCCCGAAGGCGCCAGCGAAACTATGGAACAAAAGCAACAGAGACAGGAAAAATATGAAGAAGTTACACTCATTGCTTCACCAGTCAAAGGTGAGTCGTATAATTTAAGGAATATTAGAAAAACTAAACAAAAATTCAAAAGATTTTTCTCTTAATCTTACAGACGATGGCGACGACACATCTTCTGTTCTCTGCCTGATAGCGCGTCCAGAAGACGAATCACCTCTCGAACCTAACATGCTCCAGCATACTAACCAGAGACCGCTTGAGCAAATGACTATGAAATTAGATAAAAATGGTAAGATCCTGCAAATCGACACCACAACACTGCGAACCGCATTTGCCTCAAGTCTATCCAAAGAACAAGGTCGACTTATCCAAGACCTATGCCACATTCAAGATTTGCATCGTCTCCAATCACATCTTAAGGAAATCCAGGAGCATCCATCATCTTTAGTTGGAGTAGTTGGAGGACCTGTGCACGGTCACTCGTCAGGACCATTTCGGTTGCGATTGAGGTCCCCTGATGTATACGTACACGTTAAGGCAAACTCAAGACTTTTTGTAAATACAACGCCGGGTGAAAGTGACTATATTATGTCTGTGCAAACTATTCTCAACGAAAGCGGCAATTTGCCCGCTATTGAGTCCTCACAGAGTACAGTAGCCAGCATTAGTGGTGGTAGTGTGAGTAGTGTTGGCGGCAACCAAATACCGTCCCTTCCTAGCACCAGCCACCATCACACGTCGACAACGAACGTCGGTGGACCCTTAATGACCTCAGTGATAAACGGAGCAATTCCACAAGTTCAGGCCTCACCAAGGACCAATAGTGTTGTAACATCCTTCTCCAGTCCCCCTTCAGTTTCGGAAAGCTCAAACTTCTTTACACCAGATACATTTGACTTTGATTTCCCTCAATCTCCGTTCGAAATGCATCCAGTCTGGGATTCTAGACCTGATTCAAGGACAAGTGTTACAACACCTGTTAGTACTCCTAGACCACCATCAGTGCAGGCTTTCAGTCCAGTTGCGCAAAACGTTTGTCCATCTCCTTTGACACCCTATCACACGTCACAGAGTGCTGGCCAACCAAGTCCGCAAAGCAATTCAAGTAACAACAATAATAACAACAGCAGCAACCTCAACAACAATAACAGTGGATACAACAGCTTTGCGTTTCCCGGTTTCGACGAGAAGGATCAAAAGGACCACTTAAACAACAACACAAAAAGTAGCACTAATAATAATCATAATATAAATAGCAACAATAGTGCGCAGACTAACAATGCTGGAAACCAAAATCACGATTCCGAACGCCTGCGAAATTTACTCACAAACAGATCACAGTCAACGTCATCTGGGAGTATGGGAGACGGAGAGGATCATAGAAACGCCCATAGAATATTAAAGGTATGTTTATATTTTAAAACAAAAATTTCAATATTTGTATATAGGCTAGGCAATATAACTTAATTTTGTTTTGTTTTTTTTTGCATCGGTTTCTCTGTAAACTTTATAATTTTCAAGTTACAGTGCATTAAACTTTCAGACATTGCCTTTTCAAGTGATATCTCATTGAAAATTATTCGTCTCCAATGCGATACAAACCCAATGGAAAGTAAAAGGGCTGTTTATCTCACATTTACAGGTCAAAAATTCATTATTTTATATAATATAATATTTTTATAGGAATACTGTGAGCCAGTTACTTCCATTACAATTATGAGTAATTAATAATTTTTTTTTAATTGCCGTGCAAAGGTAATTGTAATAGTAATGGTAATTGTGGTGCAATTACTCCATTGTAATTAATTACTATGGGGAAAAAAAAGCCCAACCATTGCACATTGCAATTGAAATTGTAATGAAGAAGTTTTAATTGCGCGATTATATTTAAGTATCTATTACTTTTGACTCCTCTTTCGAAAAAGCTGATGTTTACTACATTCAAAACCCCACAAAGTCACAATTGAATGATGATAAGCGAGTCACATAGTACAATTTTTATTAGCAGCATATAATGCAGTGATATTCATTAAATTTCCTTAATTTACATTACTAATTAATTACTAATTATTTAAACGATTGTACTAGTTATTGTATGAAGTATCTAATCCCAATTAATACTTGATCGAATCGCTGATATGACACGATAAATAACAACAATTTAAACAAATTAACTCCCCAATTTTAGGGATTGCTTAATGCTGAGGACGACAAAGACAACAGTGGGTATAATAAGTCGAATTCAGCTCTTGCTTCCAGAATGTACGCCCAGAGAACTCAGTCGCTGGATAGCAAAAGCGAGGGCAACCATATGCTACTTCAAGTAAAATTTTGGGATTGTATAGTAAAGTTGTGTAATGCTATATAATTATTTTTATTTTCAGCTCCTCAATGATAAAAGCGATGATGATACTCCGAATCAATCAAACCAGGGTTCGCATAAAAGTGAATTATTGCGACAATTGCAAAAAGATGAAACGCCAAAGAGAGAAGATCTAAAAGATCTTCGTCATCTTCTTAAGTATCAAGGAGATGGAGGGACGGGGAGTAATGATAACTCAGATACTCCGCAAATGAATTCATTACAACGCAAACGAGCCCTTAACGAACCTGATGACGGAACATCCGCAAAGCGTCCTGACGATAAGCCATCAAAACTCCGTGAAAAGAATAAAATGCTCGCATCTTTGCTCTCGAATCCCTCAAAAGCACCAACCCCGATACTTCCGACGACTCCCGTGGTAAAGATCATACCTGATATAACCTCGTCCACAGTTGTGAATAGGGTTTCAAGTTCATCGGGAGTTGGTCCATCGCCAGTTGGTGGTAACCAGCAGCAACAGATGGTTTCCGCCAATAGTGGCGTAAGTGGACAACCGAAATCCGCCAGCCAGACGCAGCCATCGACAAATCCTCACGCGAATCAATCTCGAAACATTCGCAAGCCTTCCGATGCCTACCTCAATCAGCCAATGCCTGCACAACAAGATCAAACCAAAAATCAAATGATGCTGAACCAAACACAGTCATCACCATCAGCCTCATCTGTACAACGACCTCAATCAACAAATTTTCAATTGGATTCACCGTTTGCAACATCAGTAGCTACCTCATCAACATTATCGTTAAGCGTTCCAGCTTCTTCTTCGTCGTCCCAGATGGCGACATCGTCGACTGGACTGGGAAGCATAATGTCCCAACAGATGCAAAACGATGTCGATCCAGAGCTATCGAAAATTTTAAATGATGTCATCGATTTTGTGCCGGACTTGGATGGTACTGCATTAATTCAGGGGGGCTCCGTGCCATCCCAACTGGAGCAGGAGAAGATGGCTATAAGCGCTATCCAAAAATCCTTGATGCAGTGCGAAAGCTCTTCATTCAGTTGTAGTCCACCCGCGTATTCCTCAATGATGGGAGCGCAACAGCAACAACAGTTGTCTCAACCAAATAATCAGGTAATCTTTATTTCCTACTAATAAGAAAACTGCAATTTTTTTCTGTCTATTATGCCACAACTAACCTAAATACTGCAATCTAAATTAAATAGTACATTCTATAACTTTTTACACGATCTCTCCTCAGGGATTTCACCATCCACCGCCAGTTTACCCAACGCGATCAGTGCGAATTCCAATGCCAGCAAACGTTACCAACAATCCGAATCTGCGGATTCAGTACCGAGATCGGTTGCTTCAGCAACAACAGAAGGAACGACTTCTTCAACAGCAGCAGAAGCAGCATATGGTCGTTCCAGAAAGTGCAACCGCCCGAGCTGATCAACTTTGTAAGTATTCCGCTCACTCCCATAGTTCTAATGATAAATCCTTTCTTGAATCAACCTTCTCATTTATTTCTTTCTAAAAATGTTACTTTTGGAAGGGTTTGAATGAAAAGTGATTCAATGTTTAAACAACAAAAATGTTTGTAAGACAGGCGCATCTTCATCGTAGTTGTAAAATAGATGAAATTTATTCGCCACTTCTCTTCACGTCACTTCTCTCACTTTTCATTTGAATGCGACTATTTTGAGCGCTTAACATACAATTGTCATTTACATATAGGCTTAAATCCAGGTATGTCAAATATTGGATCACTTCTGAACAATACCGTAGCACCAAACGTGTCGCTGGCGAGAAGTAATTTGCCGGATTCACAGCTGAGCCCTGGATTCCCTCAAGGTTTAATGCAGCAACAACTAAGTCCGGGTCAAAGGGGGGCACCTTTCAGTCCGCAGCAGAATCAAGGTAAACTAACTAGGGTTTAAAAAATAAAAAAAAATAAACCAAAATGTATTCTAATTATATTGAGTGCCCTCCCTCCCAGGTTACCAACCGCAATTTCCAAATAACGGGCAAAGATTGTCACCACAACAGCAGCAGCAATTGTCTCAGGTACAGCAGCAGCAACAACAGCAACAAATGGCCTTTCAAACTGGTACAAATTCAAGTAGTAGTGCTCAGCTATCCCCGCGTCAACCACCTTTTAATGTGAACGCGCAATCAGTTTCCGGTTCCGTGGTACCGCAACCACAGCCACCTCAACCAAATCAGCAATGGAATGCAGTACCTGTCGGAGGAAACACGCGTCTATCCTTGCAACAACATAATCCTATGTTGAGTGCGCAACTGCAGGTAAAATTATTAAATATTAACAATCCTATTTATGGATCATATTGTGATCGTTGCAAATACTTCTGGCAGGTACATTAAACTCATACGAGCACTTTGCATTGGTGACACCGTATTTCTAAATTATTTTAATCTTAGAAGCAGTTCCATTTCGTAGTTTATAATTGAGACATAAACGAATCGTGTTATTTTGCCTCTTCTTTAGACCTTAGACCTTTAGACCATAGTTAACCGTAGATTTTCAAACTGTGACTTTCAACTTATTCCACTCTTTCAAATCAAGTTAGAATTAAGTTTATAATTTAGATATAAGCCATGTTCTTGAATTAATATATTTTCTTATGGAATTTCCATTCAAAAGGTACATTTTTAAGCTCTTCGATTCGATTCGAAGGGATTCAGAAACAGGACCCTAACTTTTTAAAACTTAAAAATTTGAGAATGAATTAGACTCGAATGTTTTTACCTAATAATAAAAGATAAGTAGCTTTGCTGTTTATAGCTATTTAGTTTATAGAAGATATAACAAATTATTAATTTTATTTTTACATTATTTTAATAGAATAAATTAAATTTTGGTTTCCAGGGAGTAAGTCCATACAGCACACCTCGACAGTTTCAAACACAACGAAGATCTTTGAATTCTCCTGGTGCGACAGTGTCACGGCAAAATTCGTTCCCTTCGCAGGACGGAGGGTTTCCGGGGCCACCGTCACCAAGCACTCAAGGAGGGTATGGGGCCACCAACGTTTTCGGCAGCCAACAATTGCAACGAATGCAACGGCAAACGAGCGTGCCTCAAGCAACTCAACACCTACCAGGTAAGGAAGGTGGTTCTATTTAAAAGAAAAAAAAAATATATACGTTTTCAGGAAACTGTTTCCTTTACTTCCTGTATATATAATTAGTTCCCGAGTTTTCAGACCTTAATGATGCAATTGGCAACAAGTTTTCGAAACAAATAAAAGTAAGGTGACGGACATTAGGCACCTACTCCTTACATTTTCCTAGCTTTAAATCAGACAAGGTTTTGTATTGTGGAAATGTGCAAATTTTAAATTATATATGTATATTAGAAAAGCTTAAAATAAATAAATAAATTATAAATTTATATTAACTCATTTAAGAACAAACGCTAGGAATACTTTCGTTTATTTAAATAATTTCATAAATAAATGTTTAGATAGAATTTCCAATAAAAATCAGTAGTAAAAAACAAGAACTTCTCTCTTTTTCAAGCCATATTCAATTTTAGTTATTTTACTTCCTAGAAATCTTATCACATTACACATTTCCGATTTTCGAGATTTTGTTTAAATTTGGATTAAATGGCAAATGCGTGGTTTTTAATATTTTACAGTATTTTTTAGGTTTATATTTTACTATTATTTTTAAGATGTTTCCCTAGGCTACACATTTATTATTACAACAAAAAACCTGATAGCAAATGAAAAGGTAATATAAATTTAGTTATAAGAGTGAAACAATTTAAAAGGCCTATTAGAAAATGAATATAAGAAATTTAGAGTATAGAAATTGCACATTTACACGCTTTAGGTACAAAAAATGTTAGGATAATGAGAAAACTCCTTATAGTATTAATACAATAGAAACAACATTTAAGTAATTCATGTTTAAAAGAAGACAACTTTTTGAATAAAACAGGCTCACCCCGTTCATTTGGTGGATCGGATGGTACTGGCGGTTATGGCATGATGTACAACAATATGCAACATGCTGCACAAGGGCCACCGCCAAATGATTTCTATGGTCGCACCCAGACCGGTAAGGCTGGTCACCAACCACAAAAATGCTCCATCTTACCACCAAAATAAAATAATATAATCAATCATCCATCCATCCGCATCCATTTAACCTTTTAACATGGACCCATCCCATCATTATAGCACTTTTCCATCTCTCCCCCACCCCACCTCTGTGCTCTACAATTGAAATCAATGAAATTGGCGAAAAATTTTACAAAAAAATTACCGAATAACATTTTCAAAAAGTTTAAAATTTTGTAACAAATTTGGAAGTAAATTCATCCCGCCCTTGCCGCCCCATCCAGGTCACTTAGTAATGAAAATTTCTTCCAGTTATCCTTTTAAGCATCGTCAACTCTCATTTCTTTTGCACCAGGACTTTCATTTTTTCATATTGCACTCATTTCATCAATATTTTGTTTTTTTTTTTTTATATGTTTGATAATCAGTGCAGTTTTGTCATGTTATGCTACTGGAAAAGTTTGCTATTTTAATGTCATGTCCAAGATCGTATTTGTCGAAGAGACTCTTCAAGGAAGATGCACTTAGCGAATCCTAGAAGGTATTTCGATTTTATGTTTAGGGTGGTACTCTCTATACCCCTATAAATCTTGGACAAATCAGCATCTTGGACAAACGTTTCCATGTTTTGAATGTTTGTGTTTAATCATCGGTTTCGTTTCTTTTCAATCTTATTTATTATCTTTCTCATTGCTCGCTGTAATCTGTATATAAGTCCAACTGGGTAACTTTTCTAAATTTCACGTTTAATACACACATTTCATCTTTTTATGTACATAAAATAAGTTCTCATTTTGACGTTCCTCACTGTTTTTTAAGAATACTTAACAAAGGGATTTTAGGACCAAAATCTGAATTTTAGGGAAATGTAAATAATACCGGAAGGGTGAAAAGATTGCTTACTTACAGGAAGGTTTTTCGAAATAACTTTCAGAAATGATTATCAACTTAAGTTTATTAATTGGATTTTTTAAATTGTCAACCCCTTTTGAAATTGACATTTTTAAAACAAATAAATAAAACTTTTTCTGGAAGTAATTTTGAATTTTACAAGCCCTCCGGATGGCTTTTCTTACACATGTCTGGAAAGAAACATTCATTTCACATCACACATTTGTGGCTAACCATATTCAATGTTTCTTTATGTTTCACCGTTTCGGCATTTTTTTTTTTTTTGCAAAAAAAATGAGAACGGCTAAAGATTGAATTTCCATTGATTTCCAGCTGGAAATGGAATGAATTCATCGGAATATGTCCGCCAAGAGTTGCGAGCGGTTGTAAGTGGTCGAACGCAACAATCAACAGGCGGTGGCAATGTTCCGGTAAGCGTAGGAGGTGTTGGTGGTGGCAATGGTGGAATCAGAACGCCACAAAGCCCCCTCGGTATGGGCCAGGGACCGATGGTGGGCGCAAGCAGTACAAATTTACTTGGGCAACAGCAGCAACAACAGCAACAACAGCAGCAGCAGCAGCAGCAACAGCAACAACAGCAGCAATCGCAGCAGCAGCAACAACAACCGCAACAGTCCACAACGCCGCAACAACAAATGCCTGGCACTCCCTTGCTTAACACGCCACCAGAACCTCCGCTCAGTTTCAATTTCGATCTACCACAGTCGGGTAAATATCAATTTTTTATATTATATATATATATAAAATTTGGAATTTCCAAAGCTACTTTTTATTTTACTTGGATTGGTTAATTGCAACATTTTCTAAGTGTTCATTTCGTGTCATTAATTTTTGCATAACTCAACACAACATCATAGGTCAGCAATTATTTTTTTTTTATTCAGAATTTGCGGTTCAACAAATATATAAAATTTATCCTTTGTAATATACTAGAAACACTTTCCAAATATTTTTTTTTGACTTTAAGAATTCGTTTTTACAACTTCACAAATAGTTCACAACCCCATCAAAGAAAATGTTGTTCTCCGTTTAAGAAATTCTACTTGTTTGCTTTCTTTTAATTTTCTTATGTCTTATAGTAATTTTAGGAAAATTAATTTGAAATATTACAAAGGAGGAGGCCCAACATACTCAAAAGTTAAGAATGCTAAAAAAAAAAATTAAATGTTTCCAATTTAACAGAGAAATGGATATTTTCGTAATAGTAATAATCAAATTAAATAAAAAGAGCATGGCTAAATAGATAATAAAAGCACTATATGGATATCTTTCTATAATATTCCTAAAAACTAATATAAAATAGTCTAAATTATTTTTATATCAAAACTTAAAGAGCTATGTATTACCTGAGATTAGTTAGGGCTAAAATTCAGAATATATTTCTGTTTGTGAACACTTCTGCAATGTGCTCATAATCAAAAACGCCAAAATTTGTTGTTATTTGTTCGTTTTATTTCGTTTTGGGTTCCAAATATTTGAGATATCTTGAAATTTACGAATATATTTTAGTTTCCACAAGAATTAATATTTAAATAACCATAGTAACTACTTTTTACGCACGACCAGTATGCTCGTCATAATACAAAATTATTCCATTTACACATGACGATATAACTCGTCAAAAATAGTTAGCTGGTTAAAAGTATTCCAGAAATCGGCGGTTCCAAAAATTTCTTACAAGTCGAAAACTATTTGAGGTATAGGGAAAGAAGTGTTCTTTTATAAAATGGAATAGAATTTTTTGTCAATATAAAACTTTTGACTACTAAATTCATTTATGTCTATAAAATACTAAAGCGTAATACCGTGAATTGTATATGAAGTTTTAGTGGATTTTTTTACGTACCTTCTACATTCTTTAAGTATTATGTTCGTATTAAACTTCGACACCATAGTATGTATTTTTCTATTCCCAAAACAAATATCACATATCATGAACTTCATTTGAAAATACGTCGCTTTCTTTGTTCCTATTTGTTTAATTTGTTTTCCGTTAAAACCTATAACTCTCGTATTTGCTAACATGTTTGTGCGGGACTTAGATACAACGATAGTTGTCGAAACAAATAAGTTAGTTACAACTCAATGGCCGTCGCCTGGAGAGGCAACGACAGCAACGACTCCTACGAGGGTAAGAATTATTCTGCTTAAACGTTAGAGCAAGCAAATTTCAAAGACTGCATCTTCTGTAATTTTACAACTCACTTATTTTGTAACTTATCGAACTTATTTTTCTGTTTTAAATTCTAATATTTTCGCATTTAATTTATTTTTTTTTCACATATTTGAAACCTATAAACAGTTCCGGGTCTCCCGTGCTTAACCCTCAGCGGGGGTACTCTAGGTGGGAGATATCCAATCGAAAATTTAATGGGCTTTCCATCTGTACAACAAAGTGGGGAAATTTAAAAACTTTAAAAGTAGTTTCGGAGTTGCATATAAATTGTTATAGTTTTTCCGACGTTTCTTTCTTCCGAAGTCTTATATATTTCCTTTGGAGTTATCACTATTTTTATATGAACGTAGAACGCTTGGGCATGTTATACCCGTTGGACGCGAAACGTCCCGCTGGGGGTTAGAAGCGAAGCAGTCTTGAAAATATATCCTTAAGGCATGGGTAATTATGAGAAGATCTCTTAAGGGTTAATTATTTCGGTTTGAAGATTTATACAATTGCTCCTTGATTTCCAAAGACATATTTCGGGATAAAAAATAAAATAAGCAATTTGTACACACTTGTTCCTTTATGTTGCAAGCAAATAAATCGCTTTTCGGTTCTCGGTATTAGCACAAAATTTTGTTCAAATGTTTCGTGAGATAGTTTACATATTCTTATTATTTTTCTTCTCTTCAAAAATGCTGCATGGAATAAGATTTAAAGAAAAACGCGTTTGTTGTGTATCTTGCCTGCGATCTATTTATGCTAAAGTGTCGCATTACAACTGAATTTGATTAAATATTAAACGCTTTTAAATGCTTTCGTTCGAGTAATCTTGATTCGTTTTTAATTTAAGAATTGTTTAAATTTCTTTGCATTTTCATATATGTTAAGAGCAGCTTTTGATTAGTATACGATTGAATGTGGTAAACAAAACAAGATTTCCAAGATTATATTTTGAACTTTATTGAAAATTCCAATGGAATTTATGAGTACTTTTTAAAGTCACCCTTATTTTAAATTTATGGAATTTAAAATTTAAATTCCAATGAATGTTAATAAAGTGGGTGGAATACTTCACTAATCCGTCATTAAAACACTTTATTTCTTTACGTAACAATTTTTTCGGTCTTTGATCTGCCAACTATTCTTCCACCTATTTTTCTTATCTCTCGTAGGCAGCCCTACAGCAAGCGTTTATATTTAAAATTGTATGGATATCTTTCACTATGGATCTAGATTCTATTTGTATAATTGTGTGTACTAAATAACTAATAGTTAGTAATACAAATACGGAGTAAGTTAAAGCTGAGCTTAAAAAATTAACTTTGCGCTGATTTGGGATATGTAGTACTCATTAATAAATTATATAAAAATGCCCCATAAGACTACTAAAGTTGGTGTGAGAGTTTGAACTATGGAACAACTACGAAAACTACGTTCATATCGTAGAAAATAAAGCCCTAAAGAAGTGATTTCTTTTACAAATTGCGTACAAGTTTTTCGAAATGAAATAGCTTCTCTCTGTCGAAAGCATGCTTAGATGTAAGACTGCTGTTGCATTAAAATTAGCGATAGAATAAAAAAATGTTGAGATGTGCTCTATATGTTAATAAAAAAAAAATTTTTGAAATTGTTCACTCAATAGTTGTCCAATTTAAATTATTACAGGTGATTTCTTTGGAGGAAATTCAGCCCGGTGACCCTAATAAGAGTAATTCATCCCTACTCTTGCAGAAGCTACTGTCAGACTAGGACCCGAGATATTTGAGGCGGCGACAGTAAAGAATTAACACTTTATTCTGGGCAGTGTGGAAAAATAAAAAGGGAGCTGATTGCTGCTGCCGCAGAGCCAATTTAAAAACACCAAAGGCACAATAAACTCAAAAATAGATCGCGTTGACGCAGCGCATCCGAACTTTTCCAATTCAACTACGTGGAGGCAAAGCATCAAGGTGAGACGATTTTTGAAACAGCAGCAGCGGAAGCGGCATAAATCTTAGCTACAAAACGTATACCAAGAATCGGTTTACCCTTGTAGAATAAAACATAAAGTAAGAAGTAATATTTCAGTGTGATAACTTGTAAATCTATTAAGAAAAATAGAAAGAATTTGATATTTTTTTAAATATTAAATTTAAATTTAAGTAAAGAACTAAGAGTAAAAATACAAAAAAGTAAACGAGTACATAGGAGATATTTTCTAGACTAGCAAATAATGTAAGTAAGCAGAGGAATCGCGGTATGACGTAATATATTTCAGAAAATATATACAAATTAATATTTTTCATTTGTAAATTGCAACAAAGCTAGTTTCTTAAGATGCACGCAGAGGTAGCAGCTGTGAAATACGCGAGACGTTCACGAATCTTACGAGTATAATTGCCACTGGGGAGTGTGCTGTCTCTGTCAGACGCGATTCAAAGAGGAAAATTAGATCGCAAAAACAAATAACAACTTCTAATATAAACAGAACCCATTAAACAAACGTAATGTGATGTTATTAAATAAAATATATATAAATATATAAAGAGACGAGAAATGTTAATGTTTTGCTTTTATTAATAATATTATCAACTGCTATTATTTAACTGTTTTATTTTATTATTAATTATTTCCCTCTTTGTTTTCCCTCATGTTTCACACGAAGGAGATATTTTGCTAGTTAGCAGAGCTATTGCGCGTAAGCAGATAATAATGGTAATTGAGTAAATAATGGAGAACACTTCTTAATGTACATATTTATAAATATATAAATAGTTCTTTAATTAGATGTATATTTATAATGTTAATATTAATTCACTGGAGTTAAACGACGAGCGAAATGATACAGAATAATATAAATAAAATTTAATCATAAGCTTGATTTAATATGAAGCAGAAGGAAGAACACAACACCGAGGATCAGAGGCAAGATACAGGCGCGAATGAGCAGATAGATGAGCAAGTGTTTTGTTTTTAGGAAATTTTATTGTAAAAGTTTACCTGTTGTGTTATTCTGGATATAAGGCGAAATAGATACTTTTTGGGTTTAAAAATTACATATTTTGTTGTTTTTAAATAAAGTCTGTGTTTTCTTTTACTTTTTTGCCTCTTGTTTGATTATTTCCTTTTTATTATTTTCATATAAAACTTTTTGCTTATTTTTTAAACGTACGTCACAAGGCTTACACAGTACACAAAATGAGAAATCCACAAATAATACATTCAACGTATTTATTATATATGAAGTTAAATTTCCTTTAGAGACGACCCTGTTCTGACTATCAAAAATTTTCTCATTGGTTTTTAAGTCTTATCTTAAAGCTTTATTTCAAAACTTAAAATTTCAATTGAAGAAGTCTTGTAAAAATCGATTCTACAAACCAACAATAGTTTTAAATCTAATCTAAACTTGGCGAAAACACGACACGTTATCGTAGCGTTATATTACGGAAAGAATTCAAAATTTAATACTATTCAAGAATTGGATTATTTCGTATTTTGGTTAAATATGTACACAACTTTTTGAAACTCTGAGATTGTCTTTAATTTCAGTGAACGTGATATTAAATAAAGCCACCTACTTTACGATAACATGACAGTATGATAAATCAAAATACCCGTAGAATTTCTTTTTAATTTTCTTATCAGAAGACTTTACTTCTTGATTACCCCGACGTCCTTTTCATCCTGGACATTTCTTTGATACGACACAAAAATATCGAACTTTATAATTCATGATTTCGATTTTCAGAAGCTTTCTTCGTCTCCCAACAATGTTCAATAAATCTGTTAGCACAAGATTTAAAACTAGCTAGATACACCAAAAATAATTACTCAGATTCCTCCACTGCTGCTGTGCAAAACATTTCGAATTTTTTTTGTTATCTTACATCAAGTTCTAACTTTGTTATAAAATATGACTATAATTAAATTTCAATAGTAAAACTAAATATGCTGCCTCATAAAATAACAACAAATTTTACATTTTCTTTATCTTTATCGTTTACTGCCCGAGTCTAAACAGGGAAAATCGAATTTTAATCACAAGGCCTAAAAGATTTTTAATATTTCCATACTCCTGTTTTGTTTTTCTATATGATAATTAAATAAAGACCACACATAAGGAAATCGGTGTCAGTGGATTCAGCTAAAATTTTCTGGATTTTGTAATTCATAGGGTCTTGCTCCCAATTATGGCACCCGTCAAAACAAAAAACCTCATTCTGAAATATTTCGGGTCAGAGAGTCGATTTAAAAAGCAAACCCCTTAATGATCTGTACATTATAACTCATTTTAGGAAAGTCATCTAACGAGAAAATCAACCTCCCAAACCTAACTACTTAACCTATCACCTACTTAGCCTAACTTAACATAACTAGGAAGGTCAGAAGTAATGTAAGCGGATGAGAAAATTGTAAAAAGGACATAACTCAATCCACCCTAACATAATCTAAGAAAGTTGAACCTATCCAAAGTTGAAGGTAGATAGGCTAGTAAGTGATTTGCCTACCAAATCTTGTGAGTCAAACTAGCATGACTCTCCTCTGTTTAGAAAGGTTAATATTTCTCGTGGTTTCGCTGACTTAATTGGTTGCTAAACCATCCTGCGTGAGTTTTGCGGGGTGTAAAGACCTCGTCGTAAATTATGTTTGCTTCAATTGTGTTCGGTTTGAGAGGTTGATTCTCTCGCTAGATGACTTTCCTAACCGAATCCACTAGAACCACTTTTCTATATGTTTTATACTATGTCCTTTGGAATTTTTACATTAACCACCAATTTGTCTCATACCTCCCAGTCCCCAATATTAAATTATGGGATTTGAAAAAAACCTAATATTTTTAATCCTAAAAATATGCCTTGAATCGTGAGAAATTTGATTCTCTATTTCAAATTAACATTTAAGAAATTCAAAATCAAAAATCTTGAATATTTTAATATGCGCATTTACAATTAATTTGGTTGTGAAGCTAAAAATCCGTTTCGACTTTTACACATCACAGTTGCTATTTTTAATAATATTCGAGTATCAATAAAGATTAATTTTTACTCTACAATTGTATGATTTTAAAATGTTAAAATATGGTGCAAGACATGTACATCCGAGGTATAAAGTACGAATACGTAAAGTATTTTCATTTCATATTTATATCACTTTTTATATCGGGGAATTAAAAGGTTTCAAATTAGATTTCGTAGGATAGCTGTCTCAATCATAACTCTATATTTAGTAAGTTAGACTTCTATTCGAAATATCACTTGAGTAGCTATTGTGTCTGTACTAAACAACTTTAAAAACTAAATATAGAATTAACCTTATTTTCTCTTTATTTTTCGTTAATTTGAAGCTATTTGCCTGAATATTTGATTTGTTAAATATTCAAATCCATAAAAGAAATAAAATTCTTTTTTAAAATCATATTAATAATAAAAATTAGATATTATGTGGTGCGTTAATTTAAAAATAATTGTGTCTCACTAGGTAAGATATAAACCAGACCGTCTTAAACTCATTACTTGCCAATATATCAAAATGATAGCTTAACACCTTAAGGACCGGTTTCGCACTAGCGCGAATTTGTAACCAATCAAATTTAAAACTATGTCTTTGGCAAAATCAAGTTTGTTTGTTTTTACCAAAACATTAATTTTATTGCAAAAGGTTTTCTTTGATGCTGACGATCGATTCCAATTAATTCGTGAAATTTATTTATGTTTTTCCTCATTTGCATGGAATATCTTCACGGATATTACATGCAACTTATTTATTCTACTTCTTTATAATTTCAAAAATATAATCACGATTTTTGTAAAATTTGAAGACCTGCAATTTTACGCAAAACTTTTCGGTCTTACATGTATATTTCGACAAATTTATTAACGATCCTTAAGGTGTTAATAACAAAAATCACATGAATGAAGATAAAGACAAATTCAACTAACTAAAATGAGACATTACAATAGTTTATCTCACAAATCTTCGTAAAATCGTTATAAACCCCTGTTACTTAGTGCTCCTTTCAAATATTTCAGTTAACTCTTTGGGGTAAGGTGGGTTAAAAACAGTTCCACATTTGTTTAGCATTTTATGCATAGTGGGATATATTTGAACCCTCCTCGAAAAAGTCAAATTACTCACGCTCATAAAGTTTAATATTTGTTTTTAAAGTTATTTTACTATAATTAAATAAAAAGAATATGTGCATCTTGGGTATCCCACTTTCTTTAAAAACATATGCCTCAAAGAGTTAAGAGGAGATGAATTCAAAAATTGTTCAATTCATTAATATCAGGTAAAATTTGTTATTACAGTTATGCTGTGAAACTACTGCAAAAATTAAAATTTACTTCAATTAATTAAATTGTTTATAATTTTAGCGATCGGACTTTTAGCATTTTATGCGGTTACAAAGAATAATTGGAATAATTTTGTTATATCATTTTATTACACATATCTACACACATACAATACGAGAGTTTACAAGTTATTACGTCATGAAATTTGCCTTGACCCACGAATTTATGTTATAAAATTAATATAAATAATTCGTATTTTGGTTTTTAATTTAAAAACAAACGTGTTTTATTTTTCAATACGCGAGTATGCATGCCGGTATGTGAATTATTAATTAATCATAAAAACATTTTTACCCCTATATTTCCTAAACTAAGGCTTGCCGATGAATTCCTATTGCGACGAATTACAAAAGAAAATATGAAAAAAAAGAGCTATTTGTGGTGCTACCACTTTTTTTAAAGTTTCGAATATTAAAATTTTTAAATGCATATTTTATGAAAAACTATATGAATCCTCTTTATCGCATATATTTTATATTTATTTTAATTAATTATTTTCATTCTACTGTTCCTTTGAGGGAGATAATTATTGTAAATATGAGTTCCATCAATAATTTGTTGTTATTATTTGTTAAATGTTATTTTGTATTAGTTGTTGATATTGATTGATATATTTTTTTACAGATTTTCATACTAAAAGTGGAAACAAAATAAAAAACAAACAAAAGAATAAAAAAATAAAGAGCCGATAAAATTTCGGATAGCGAATGAATTTCGTATAAAAGAATTGAATCAAGTAAAGCTAAAAGCTGAAAACGTTCGAAATACATCAACATACTTGGAAAATAGAAATACCTCCGTTTAAGTTCAAAAAAAAATAAAATAAAATAAAATAAATAAAATTAAGGCAACAAAACAAATAAAAAGTATAGTATAAAAAAGTATTAACACAATATTAAAATCAATATGTGCATATTGTATATTAATTACATATTCAATGCGAACAAAACAAAAATTGAATAATGCGATAACTGTTTTTAAAAGCAGCAAAATACAAATATTAATTAGAAATGAAATTTGTGGAATTCGATAAACAAACAAACAAATTCAGTGGTATAATAATTATTTTTTGCTTATCGAAGAATTTATATTTCTTTAAATTTAAATTTTTCTCTTCTTTAACTAATTCAAATTTACATCTTTTAACGCTTTCAATATTAAAATTTTCTGAAATTGCAGGTTGTTATTAAATCGATAGAATTTATTTCAGGATCCAATTAAAAATAATTCTTACAAGAACTACAAAATAAATAATTTGTTAATTGTAATTGCTTTGTAGTTTAAGGAAAATGCATTTTATAAATATATAAATCTTATTTTAAATGTTGGAAGAGTTATAATTGGAACTCCTTGAAAAGATAGCCGTAGAAATATATTTTTTTGCTTCAAAAAAGTCCATTTTCAAATCATAAAGGTCGTATTTGAATTCAATAAAGTTGTTTTTAAAAATCAAAAGATCTATTTTCTACCCAAATAGGTCCAAATTTTAAATTCAATAAAGTCGCTTTTAAAATAAAAGGGTCTATTAAAATCAAAGGGTCTATTTTCATGTCCCATGTTATTTCTTTGATGAAATTTGGATCAATTTGCGTTGAAAATAGACCTTTTAATTTTAAAAACGACTTTATTAAATTAAAATATGGCACCTCTGATTTGGAAATAAGCTTTTTTGAAATTAAAAAAGTATAAATGAAATTTAGAAAGAGCCATAGGTATCTTCAATCTCGTTTCTTTGGAAAATGTAGGGACTGACAACTAAATAAAAACCATTTTCAAATTACTGGAAGCACTTTTTAAATGAAGTGAAACTATTTTTATGATAAATTGTTTTATATTATGTGTATTTATTTTTGAAATAATTTGTAGATACAAAAATTTCATGTTAACATAACCCTTACTACTGATAATAGTGCAAAGATTTACAAAACCTTATGCGTTACATAACTAGAGCAGTTTGTAGGTGTCTAATCTATATACTTGTAAGTACCCAAGCTCGTTTATTACTTTTAATATCCAATTTTAATTCACATGGTAAAATTTACGACCTACTACTATTTTTTTTCACTCTTGGATTTTTAAGAATCGTCTGCATACTTCGCTAGTTAAAATCGAACCGGTTTTAATACTCGAAGGCGTCTTTAATGCAATATTTTAAATTAACCTAGTACGAAAATAGTTAGTTGGGAACTTACATCAATTCCCTGCCCCAAACACAAAGGGACCTAAGGGTCATATATCCACCTGGAGCATGACTTTATTTTGCTTTTACGGGTCACTTTTATATAATTTAACAAACTATTTAGACCCGCTTTTACCTGACTGCAAAAAAGTAACTAATTAACTAATTTCGTAAAAAAAATTAATATTGTATTGGAAATAACGTCAAAAATTTAACCTGTTTCTTTTTTATTAATTTATAGCAGGTAAAATATTTGTAGTGGATATGGTTTTGCAAATCTCACATCCAACAGATCTTAACACTAGATTTACCAAGGAGGTCATTTTTACCCCTGTCAGTTAAAGATTAATTAGGGTATTTTCGTAAAATACGTCATGAAAATATCTTTAAATTATTTCAATAATAGAAATACATAAAACAAAAAAGAAAACAGAAACTCTTTTTTTGGGTTTTAGACTTTTAAATTTATATGAAAATAGTTTCATTACATTTTAAAATTGCTTTATTTAATCTGATAATGCTTTCAATTTTCACGTAAAAGTGTACCTAATTCAAAAAGGGTCTGCTTTAAAAGTTACAACAATACTTAAAACTTAATCACTTCAAAAAGAAAGGATTTTAACATAAAGAATAAAATTGTTATGGTGTAAAAGCTTATTAAAATTTTTATTCAGTTTCTTTATAAAATTATTTGATAAGAACTAAAATTTATGTAACTATCTTTGCAAATACTTAATGCTATCTTCTTTGCTATTATTCTATAAAAATTCGAAGTTATAAAATTGTTACAGAAAAACGAATACTGCAGCATAATTTTGAATTTAGAAATAACCAAAAATACTGCATCTGCTTAATCTTGCGTTCCATTGAATGAGTAATTTAAAACATTCTAACTTCCGATTAAATATTTAATTAGTGTTAACAAATGTATTTTCCTTAAACCAATACGTAAAAGTAACATAAATTTGTTTCTTAACTCTTATAACATTAAAAGCAAAGCGATTATCTTAAACAGAATTCAGTAAAGTAGTAAAATATTATCTACAAATTTTTTAAATAAAATTAAACTAAAAGGAAATTCAAAAGTATACATAGAGTACATAAGTAAAGTGCATTACAGGCTTTAAGAATATAAAATATAATTAGTTTTTTATTGATCGACAGCACTGTAAAAAAGAAATAAAAAATACAAACTGAAGTACATTAAAATAAAAATCTTCCCCCACAAATTTAATAAAAGTGAAATAAAAATCATGTCAGTCATATGTAAAAATTAAATGAAAAACAAAAACAAAAAACAAACAAAAAAAATACAAAAAAAAAACAATATTTTTAAACAAAACAAAAAAGAACAAAATGAGCGTTCTTTTGCAAAAATTTGATACTTTCAGAGCTATAGTAATAAATTGAAATTTATATATTGTAACAATAGCAATTTATATGTAAACTACAAATTCACCAGTTATATAAAACACCTGCATATTATGTACACACCATGTATATTGTAAATGCAATTTCATTACAAAATCCAATATTAAATCTAAGCACGTGTTAATATTGAATTACAAAGAATATTCGAATAAAACAAAAAAAAAAAAAACAAAATATATTTTTCACACCGAATAGATCATATTAACTAAAAGGACAAATATTTATAGGGAGCTGCATATTAAATTAAAAATTTTAAACACACAAAAAATATTAAGATTAAACCAAAACAACACGAGAAGTGCTAGTGAAAGTTTGTTTTCATTACCTTTGGAGACCACACACAAATTGTTACTGTAGACAAATAACCGGATGGAATCGTCAGCGTTGGTTATACACCTGTACATAACAAATATCATAAGGAATCTGATTAAATAAAATTATTCGCTGTTTAGAAAACCCATTCAAAATTAAAGTCTAACGCCTAAACTCAAGCAGTTTCCTTAGAACTGGTTTTTAAAAGTAACCACCGACCAAATCGCTTTACGCTGAATTATGAAAATTAATTACGGTTGAAAAACACCTAAAGTACTCTTGGATCCAACGAATTATGTAACGGAGTTGTAGAAACTATTCAATGATCTAAATTCTGAAATTGTTGATTACTTAATTACTTTACCTATTAGCCTCAAACTTCTCAAAATATTAAAAACAGATTGTTGAAAGAATAGTCATCCCTTCCTTCCTGCGGTTACGACTATTTCATTACTAAACAATTTACTTTCCTCATCAAGATTGTAAACAACCAACAAATTCTTTTAAATAATTATTGTGATTTTTTATATGTTCAATAATTTCATTTTCGGTTGGCGAATGAATTTTTAAACGACTCCGACTTTGAGCTAAAACTTTATTAATTAAATTAGGAGTCTTAAAATATGAGCAAAGTTTAAATATGAAATTATAAATGAACAGTGGAATTATTTACAAGGTTAATTTTTATTTTATTAAAATTCCGCATTTATATGAAATTTATTTTCAAATCGGTGACTGCGATTAAGTTTAAAACACATTCAACCCGGTGCACTTTTTCGACATCTATATAATCGGTGTAAACGATATGATAAGCTGTTTATTCTACTGGCGGTACTTGTTTAAGGACTTACATTGGCGCAACTCCTAAACTACTTTGTCGTCGATTTTGAAGACGAAGGACCCTCTAGAGTGTAGGACAAGAACAAAAGTTTGCACAGGATACCCCAAAGAATCGATTGATATAACGTTTTCATAGAATCCAAACACCCTGTATAATTGAAGATTATTTATACTATTGAAGATTAAATTCTGCGATATAAAACTCTTTTTAGAGGACGCATCAATTTTATTGAAATTTTCCCTACTACATGTAGGTAAAAGATTTGGTTACATAAGTTTTCAGAAAATTAATTGAGAAACTTCTTTGAAACGATTAATAAGAACTCATCATTAATGAATTAATTCGAACACCACCAATGCCATATAAATACGTAATCTGAAAAGCGAATAATTTTATTTATGTTCGACACAATTTTAAACATCCACTGCCGATATTATACTCGTATACAAAATAACAAGAAAGCGTGCTTAGCGTTTTGAGAAGAGCAGAGAACACCAAGCCGAGTTCTCACTTTTAAACAATTCTAAAATTATTATGAACTCTTTTGTTTTTCACTTCGTTTCGATTGATTGATTGTTTTTATGCGTTCAATTTTTAAATTTCATTGTTTCATTAGGAAACAACTCACTCAGTTTAGTAAAAGAAATGATGTATGTATGTTTGGTAACAGAAACCGAAAACAAAAAAAAAATTGAGATTGTTAGGAAGGTCATTTAATGACGTAAAAGGTGGGCTGTGTCTATAACCGTAGATATTATTAAAGAATATTATATTAATAAAACATATATATTATTATAAAATTCGTAGTAAGCCAGGTTACACAAATATAAAGCATTTTTTATTTTAGTTACTTGATGAAAATGAACTGTGGAGATGTCGTGAACAGGTACGTACAAGAGAAGCATTTATCTTCTGCACTAAATAACAAATTAAAATAATAATTGTAGCCATGGACTTTGGGTATATGAAACGCTGTTATATTTTGTGTTGAATATAAAAGATTCGAAAATCGCAAAGACAGTTCACTCGTGGAGTGTCCTTCGATTCCGATCACGTAAGGAGTATAAAAGAATTCCAAATGTACATTTATTGTAATTAATACAAATTACACATTTGATTAGAGAAAATTATTTAATGTGTCGCTGTATATGTCTTAACTATAAAACAGATTGTTTTAAAGTGTAAATTCATTAAAAAAAAAAATTATGTACTATAGACAAACATAACTCCGTATGTTTTGTTCTTCGAATTTGTGTTCAATTATGTCGAACCTTTGCGTTAAGGCGTGCAAAGGAACTATGAATTACTGCTGAATGGAAGAATTATATTACCTAGAATAGCTATTAAGAGAGTGAATTTTTTAAGAGAGACAGAGCAAAATAAATTTATTAGTTTTAAGATTTAATATTAATTATGAGGCATGTAATTAAAAATGATTTGAAGAAAATATACTATGCATTATGAAATCACCTTGTTTTTAAAATCCCATCTTAAAAAATTCAAAATTATTTTATTTATCAATTTTGTAACTTTTTTCACTTTGGACACCAAATGATTCCAATCTCATCTACGTATTTCTACATTCTACGCAATTAAATTAAATTAGAGAACTTGTAAAGGTAACATATCAAAAATGTGGACTTATAGCACTTTCAAAAACATCAGCTTTGGTAAAATATACATGGTATTTTGGTATTTTTGAAACTAAGTCCCTAGGCCTTACCATATATCAAAATAAAGGAAGGAGGATACATTTTTTTATAGAGGACGTGAAAGTTCATTCAGCAAAATTAAACAGTAATTCGCTTGCTACTTTTCTGAGAAACTGGCTAATCTTTAATAAAAAAAAGTGGGGGAGTGGAGTTTTAAAACATATAGAGGACTAGAAAACATTGAGAAGCATTGTCCGCCTAGCCGAATGTAAATCGGAACAGTACTTTATTCTGGAAATTGGTAATCGATTTTAAAAATCTTATTTTGGGAAAAGCAATTGCATTTAAAGGAGGGCATTATTAAGGGTATTCCACCGTTACTTATTTTCCTTTCACAAAGGATATTAAACCAATTCTGGAAAAGAAATCATAATGCTTGCCGCTATTTCTTTTATCTGCGCGAAAAATTTTGTAGAAGCATTTATTTTTGATTAATTTAAAATATGAAACCTGTTCTATTCGGTCTTATTTCCGAATATATTAAACTAAAAGAAATACTGAAGAAATTCGTCTTTACTTGAACGTACGAGGAGGTAGATTAGTCCTAAAAGTACTCGGCCTAACAAAGAAAGTAAATATTTAAAATAAAATATGTGTTAATATCAAAATCTATCAATTGTTAGAATCTTTAAAATAGAATAATGGGATATTATTCTGTTATAGACTTATATTATATAAAAGATTAAAGTAGCGACAATTCGTTCATATGTTAAACTATGTTGTTTACAAACTGAAATATGATATGGGCCAATGAGAAAAGAGATAATTAATATAGGGTTAAATAAGTGAAGGGAATATTTAATGATTGTAAAAATCGTTACTAAGTCTTAGAGCTACGCTGACCAATTATAACTAAATACTCAGGATATCGCTCGATATTATGGGTTATAGCACTTTATATGAAATAATTTAGCAAATTACGAAATTCTACAGAAACAAGATCAATATTCGCTCTATCGTGTTATTGATGAGTTGAGGATAACCACGGTAGATAGAATATCGTCTTCAGATTTTTGTTTTGCATTCTTTATATGTTTGTTTATATACTTTTTTGTATAGTCATACAAAATATTAGCCCTGAAAATTGTTTTATATATAATTAATTAGCCCTCCTCATTTAGATCTAGAACAAAGTACAAGGACTTAATAAAATTGTAAAATTTATGTAACTGAATACACAAAAGTTTTTGTTTTAATTTAAATCTACTCGTTTTTTATAAATAAATAGAAGAGTTATTCATTTCTAATCTCGAAGATTTCTATGTTAGTTAGTATCTTTCCTCAATTCGGTTTATAAAGCAATTTCATGTTGTTAAATTGTAGAATTTTATTCGCCTTTTAAATGTATCAATAGACCTAAATATGGTTTATAATTTCTAGAATTGAATTTAACTTCTTAAGCACCTCTTTTTTCTGTTTATCATCTACCGGTTTTACTTCTTTCAAGGTGTTATTTTTGTTTTTGAAAAAGTTAGGCTTAATATCACAAATAGTTAAGAACTCCTTTTCTGTTTCCCCATAATGACATTTTGGTGTTATTTTATTCTGGATAAAAAGCATTATAGGTAAGTTTTATTGATTTTCATTTTTTTAAAGTATGTTCAATAAAAAGTAACGATTTTCAAGAATTATAAAACGAAATTTGATAAATTAAAATTTTACTCCATTAGTAGCCATCAACAAACGCATGTTTTTGTACTTTTAAGTACAATTACAACTTGATTTTAAGACAAAATCCGCATTTTCATTACAATTCAATATCACAAAATTCTCCTAATCAATTTTGTTTATTTTAAGAATGTTTTGAATTAAATTGGTTTATATTTACATTTCTGAATCACCCTGCCACCATTTTACTAATACTACCAACTTTGAAGAAACAAAAGCAGCGGGAAATTTGTGAACGAACGGAACCCACAAATATGTTTGGTGTTTGTTCGGACGTCGCCATTTATAATTTTAGTCAAAATAAAATGCAGAGCGAAAATAAATCTGCAGCTGTCAGATAAAAGTTGATGGATTATAAATCGCTTTTAACCCCGAAGTAAAATAATGTGTAAAATTATTTCTTATGCAAGAGAAGTGGTATAATTGTGATTGAGGTCTACAGCGATACTGCAAAAGATTTTCTTCTAGTTTTTGACGAAAAGTTTTGTGCTAAGTGCAAACGAAATTATCTTAAGAGGTCGCTTCTACCATCAAATTACTATTGGTATATAATACCAAGCATTGGATTTAATGATGAACTAATTTTCAACAAGAATTACAAGCATTTTGCTCGGTAATGAAGCTCCCCAAGGTAAATTTCTACTTGGCGAAATCAAAGCTCATCGCTGCTCCCTGACAATGTGAAAGATACTGACGAGCCTGCTGCACGCAATTTTGGGCGCAATGAGCGTCCAGTTTTATAGGGAAAATATTATTTTAATTTAACTTCCGTGCAGATTTGGAAGTTTTGATTTTTAAAATTATGATTATTTTACAGCATTCTAAAAAGTGTCCGAATTGTCTGGGACAAAAAGTAAAAACAATAAGGATGCGTGCGTGCAGTATGTCGGCCTAAACGTCAAAAAGTGTCAAATTGGCGTTTCCTGTGAATGTCAATCGGTACTGCAATATTCTTTAAAACAAACGATGCATGTAATCAAACAAACTGATTCAAGATGAGAGTAAATTTTTAGATAATTTTAGATTTGTTTAAAGTTGGTTGGTGAGTAAACAAGAGCTTACTTTCAGAGGCAATTCAATCTCAACTGAAGAAACCATCAAAGCCAAATAGGCTCCCATTAAGACCAGAATAAGTTTTATACAGTTTATTTGGTTCGCTAGTATTTAAAATAGCGTCTAAAATTCCAGGCTACTAATAGGATTTCTAAACCCTCATTTTTAATATAGTTCATTGATCTTTTTTTCTTGTTTTCGTATCATTTGCATATTATCACGGACGTCTTATAATTAAAATTTTTGTTTTCTTTAAAATGAGTGAATTTTGAATAAGTCGTATTCAAAAGAAAATTATCGGGATAAATGGGAATGAAAAAAATATATATAAAAATATAATTTGTGAATTTAGAAAAGTACATGTAGATATGATTTGAGTAGAATTCCAGTCAAATTTAAAATCTATTCTGCGCCATGACTCTTCTTGAGTAATTCAGTTATTAATGAATACTGCTTAAAATTAGGTTGCATATCTCTTTCGGTAGAAGGTAGTTAATAAGAACTTAATGTATAATTTTTAAATTCTCTTGCCAGAAAATCAGCACTTTATAAATGTGCCATTTTAAATTAAGTACACTACGTTCAATTTGTTATAGGACTGATTAAAAGATACCATATATTTAAATACAAAATAATTTTTTACTTAAAAAATAATGATAAATTTTGGGAAATTAAGATTTTCTAATTCTTAGCATAAAAAGAGTGAGGCACTCGTCCAGATTTACTAAATTCTTAAAAATAATAATAGTCACACACTCTTCTTTCTGTAATCTTTCCCTTATAGTCTTTAATTTCTTACTAAAGATACCTCACAATGTTGATTTTTGATCATATAAGGAAAACTTTTGTATCATTTTTGGTTTTCGTACCATGTAACAAGCAATTTCGATAACTGTGACTAATTTCCAGTCGATAGTTTTAAAAATAGTCGAGATATTCAACAATGTCATAAAAATAGGACAGACAACGAAGTTAATTCGTTCTTTTCCATTTTTTTGGTACAGAATATACTTAAAATATTAAGTCAAATAGTTAAAATGAAAATTTTATTTGTAATCCTAAGTATCGTCAATTACTGGTCAAAATTAAAACTCAATAATGTAAAAATAGATGTTTCGCTAGTTGTTTTAGTCCGTTCTCTTCATTTCTGTCATTTTCAAAAATTTTATTCGATACTAATTAAGTAAATTTGATGCTAATATCATTTGTATACTGCATATGTGTATTACGAGTCTAAAAAGAAAGATATTCTGAATTTCATTTGAACTGAGGTGATCTATCTAACATTGAACAGCCACTTTTCACGAAAGCTGTTCAAATATTAGGTTTAGAATTAATTAATCTTGGCATCATTCAATTGGAATAAACGAAATATGTTTTAATTGTTTTCCACATTTTGTATGTGCTGTTTCTTCAACATATGAATTGCAAGGAAGTCATCATTCGGTTCATTCGATAGCCAAGGTTCAAGGTTAGAATTGCTCGGTTTTTAATCAACTCTATAGATCCGTACCTTTATATGTCTATTATAGGAAATGAGTTAGTATTACCACTTCAATCATTGATTTTAATAAGTATAGCAACAACTTTTTATCTAAATATGCAGCCGGAAAAGTAATTTTCTTTATATAACTACTTTTCTTTCTTACTAATATAGAATACTACTTCTTCGGTAATTAAGAATAAATACTGCACTACTTAAGCTGTTATGGCCACAACTACACGACTCGTATCGAATTTTATGAAAGCTCTTTTAAATAATAAACATATGAATAAAAACCTAAAACACACTGACTATTTCAATTTACTGGGGCTCAGTAAATGCTCGATAGTTTTGCTAGTACATTTCATCAAACATATTCAAAAATTGTTTAAAGGCCTAATTTTAGTGAAATCTTATGTTAATATGTAGTAAATAACTAAATTAATAATTCCGTTCACTGTTAGTTAGTTAGTTATTAGAAATTATTGGCTGTACCATAAAAGATTTATGGATATTAAAGAAAATGGAACAAATCATTTGTTTTTGTTTCGTCTTTTATAGCTCTGCATTCGAGTAAGGTATCAGTGTCAAATTGCTTATTTATTGGAAAATATATTCAACTTTTTACGCTGAAAGTAAGCGATAATGCCTTTGAAACTAGCGGCTACTAGTTATCGGATATATTTAAAACCAACTCATTTAAGGCCTACATCGAGCTGATATAATTTCTAAAACATCGAGGACTTTACTTTTAACGAAAAGGCGAATACTAAAATACGAAGGTGTTATAATTAGGATAGTTTCTTAATTGAATATTTTTATGGTATCCTGTTCTCAGCTTTGACATCATTGAACAATGTAAATTTATATAACATAAACGGATACTGATTCTAAATTATTTTTATGACATATAGTAAAAGAATTTAGGATTAAGTTTTGATTCTTTCAAAATAGAATAAAAAAAAAGAGTTTAATAATTTTTTAATGGACTATTTTGGATATTCAGCATAATAATGTAATGTTATTTCGTAATATTAGAATTATCGTCTTTTATAAATTTTGCAGGCAATATCTACACCAACTTTAAAATGAAGAAATACGTATAGAAGTTGTCTCCATTAAGGGGAGATAACAAGCACATATTTTGCATTTTCCTAAGAATGTGTTATAAGGCATTGTTTAACCGCTTTCGAAATTAATTCTATAGAAAAACCTATAGATATAACATCTCTTTTGGATAAGCAAAATGACCGACAGGGATGTACCCAGTGTACCAATTACAACGCTAGCAGGTCTTACAAGTTTGTCAGATTGTAAGTAGAAAGTTAAAACAAGCATTTGTTTTTTTTGTTTGTTTTGTTTTTAACATTATCCTTTTAAGTGCTCAGCGAACTTCCTGTGTCTGGTTCAATTTCAAGTATAACATCTTTGAGTAAGTCATTGCTTTTTCATACTTTAGTAGCTGAAGAATCCAACAATCTTTTATCTGTAAGAGATGATAATTTAGTGAGGCAGTTAGTTCATGCAATTGAACAAACAAATTCAGATCATATGTAAGTATAATGATTAATATAGGGAAAATAAATACGTCTAATATAATATATATTGCTCTTTTATTATAATTATATATTAGTGAACTTAAAAGTGAATATGCTATTAACCAACATGGCACAAATATTAGTGAGTATCCTGAACTTCTTCAGGGAATTTATACATTTAGGCCTACCGTTTTTAATACTCCCCATAGTCACCGAATTCGTAAGTATTTGTTTACTTAAAATCTATAAGAACTTTAATCAAATCTACTTTAGAAAATCATTTAGGAAATTCGAATCCCTCCCATTTGTACCACCAACCGCAACAGCAACAGAAAGTTCCTGTGAATTCAATTTCGCAAAATCCAACAGATGTTATTGTTCAACAAGTACAAACTCATCAGGTAATTAAATTATAAAGTATGGAATAAAAAAATTATTTAAAAACAAATCAATTCCAAACAGCAACTTCCACAGCCGGCAATTACACAAAATATAAATAATAACAGCAGTATTGAGTATACTTCAGTTAAAGAGTCGAAGAAGCAGCAATTGAGTCCTGCAACAATTCAATCAAATACATCACAATCTGGCGTTATAAATATGTAAGAATAAATGTTTTAAATACATTGTCTCAAATTACTGCTATTCAACTACAGCTATATATAGCTGAATAACTGTCGTTTCCGACAATGTGCAGAAAGTAAAGAAGTATAACTTTATTTTTACAGGAATAATGCCTATCATAGTGCTGATAATACACCATCAAAAAGACCGATGAATAGACGACAACTTGCCAATGAGCTTAATGTTCAACAACAACAGCAACAACATAATATACAGCAGCATCTTCATCAGCCTCAGCAGCAACAACTTCATCAGCCTCAGCAACAGCAACTTCATCAGTTGCAAAATCAGCAACAGCAGTTGCAAAATCAGCAACAACAGTTGCAAAATCAACAACAACAGTTGCAAAATCAACAGCAAATGCAGCAAACCCTTCAACAAAATTTGTTACAACAACATAATGTGAATGTGCCGCAACATCAACAGCAGCTTTTACAAAATGTTTTGCAGCAAAAACAGCAATCAACAACACACTTGCAGAAAACGGTCGTGCAACAGAGAAATGTGTTGCAGCAATCACCATTAACACCTCAACGTTTTCAGCAACCCCAGGTGGGGCATCAAACCATCTTAGTGCAGGGTCAACAAATTCCTCATACAAGTCCACAACAAAGTCCTAACATTCAACAGGTAGCAGTGAGTCATCAGTCACCTGTGATGCAACACTCAGTTTTGCAACAGGCAGCAGTTGTTCAGCAAAATTTCGGTGCTCAGCAAAATCAGCAAACTGCTATTGTTGGTCAACAAAGCCCTATTATTCAGCAGAATCCGATTATTCAGCAGAACCCGATTATGCAACAGAATCCGATTATGCAGCAGAGCCCTATTATTCAGCAGAACCCTATTATTCAGCAAAGTTCGTTGCATTTAAATTCCATTCAGCAAAATCGTGTAATACAACAAGCTGTATCCTCTCCAAATCGGGCGGCTGCCCAAAATATTTGCGTTCAAGTTAATGCACTCGCTCAAAAACAGCAACCGCAACAAATATGCTCCGAATCTTCCCAGCATCAATCTTTTCAATCTCAGCAACAAGCCATGGTGCAATCACAAATTCAGATACCACAACAAGTGCCACTGCAACAGCAAAAAACAATTCCTCGAAATAACGAGTATTTAGAGCAACAAAGTAAAAATTTCGATTTAAGAGGCCCGTCACCTGCACAAGCCAGTGTAGCTCCAGAATCCAATCAAATCTGTACTCCGCGACAGTTGTCTCAAAAACAACCAATTCAAAATAAAACATCCCCTGATTATGGGAAAATAAACACTGAACAAAACGTGGATAATGCCTTCCTTAACGCAAATTCCAATGCACCTTCAACAAAATTGGAAAATAACGTACCATTGAAGCCAAAAGTTTGTTTAAGCCGTTTAAAAGTTGAGGATGAGGTTTTAATGCAGCAAAGTTTAAAAAAGTTTGCAAAAAAATCTCCAGAATTGGCAAAAAAATTAGGGTTAACGGATGTGGCATCACCAATAAAAGCACAAATGGGGGCACAATTTAGAGAAGATACCCCCGTAAAAAACGAAGATGCATTTTCACAAATGAAAGCTGATGAGCGTAAATCTGCTAGTAAACGCAAATTAGCTATTAGCAGTGATGTTCCGCCAGAACAAATTTGTAATTTTTAATTTTATTCCTATTTTTAAATTTTTCTAATAAGAAATTTTATTTTATAGTTACCAAGCCCAAATTAAGGAAAGTGGAGAGAATCGTTGCAACTCCTCTACCAAAATCTTCAAAAGAAGAAGTTATGAAGTCTCAAACTTATCAGCAATTTATGAAAAATATGGAACAAATAATAGAGCAATTAGACGACACTGAGTCTCCTAATTTTAACGCAGGTTTGTTCTCTATCACAGTCTGAAGAATATTTTATTTAGTTTTTTGGTATATTTATTTTTCTTTAGAAGGGACGGACCAGAACATAGAATGTATTTCCTCTAAAATGCTTACTGTGATGAGTAATGATGTAGCAAAGCTAAAAGCGAAAGGTGTTTTGGACTCTATTCCTAAAAATAAATTAACGCTTTTAATAAACTATGCTATGCGGAATGTGTATCTTGCGCGACATTATTCTGCAGGACCTGTAAGTATACCTTTTTGGCAAAAAACTAAATTACATATATAAAAATATGCACATATAAAATCTAAGGACTTTTTCTTAGAAACCTGTTGTTTATACCCTGAAAAAATTATAAGAATTTTAATAATTTACGTATTAGTTGTAGAAGTCGGCATTCTAAAATATTACAAAAACATTACATTAGAAAGAAAAATAAATTTATACGTATTTTTATTAATTTATTTTATTATTGACATATTTACAACTTCTTATTACAACGAAAATTTTTTTTAAATTACAATTAGAAGCACATCTTTGCCTTTATGCATTATGCAGTTTAAATCAATGATATTATTTTTCATAAAAGTATATAGAAAATCATTAGCTTTATCAAAGTCAAGAAATGGTAATGTTTAGTATGAATTTTATTTGTTTTTAAAATTTTACCCGGATTAATATGTTTATCTTATATTTTGCGAACTCGCATTTAATTTATGTAAAATTTACTTTACAGGATGGAGAAGAAGAAATCATCGGTGATGATATAATGGAGAAAATCCTTAATGCAGTCGAAGCTTGTCTGCTTATTTGTAACATTTATTCAACAGCTAAAGATTTAAAGTTTTTGCAAGAGGACAATATCTCAACGATTGTCAAATTTGTGCAGTTTCAATTTCGTGAAACTATATTTCCTTCGTATGATCCAGTCTATACGGTGAAAAATATGAAGAAAATTGATAATCGTAAAAAGAAACCTCCTCAGAGCCACAATCGAAGTCTTCAACTTCTTTACTCGAAGTGTGTTGAATTAATGAAAGTTTTTGTTACACTTTTTGATAAGTGCATTTTCGTCGATACGATTGTGCTAGCACTATCAACTTTGGCGATTGAGCCTTTTTTTGTGGACAACATTGAGACTCTACAATTTGTATGTTTAGAATTGGTGACAACGGTAATGCAGGTTACATTTAATAAAAATTTCTTCGTCTAAATTATTTGATTTTTAGATATTTCGAAAAGAGCAGTATGTAAAAATGCGGAGCAGTATATTAAGTGATATTTTAGCTTCAGTGGATAGACTTCCATGTTCGAAGAAAAACCTTCGACCTTTTAAGCTTGCTAATAATGGAGGAAACATACAAATGGTTACTGCTTTGGTTTTGCAACTAATTCAGTGTGCAACTGTGCTTCCAGACAATATATGCGAGCAATCAGGTCGAGGTTCTAAGAAATCAAAACCAATTGAACCAGATGAAAACCCTACAGCAAAAAGTACCGATAGAGATGTAGTAGTTTTGGAGAAATATGACACGGCTGTAAGCATAGGTGGAAATTTTCTTACAACATTTCTAAGCAAATGTAAGAGTCGTTCGAATGAAACCGACTTCCGTCCACTTTTTGAAAACTTCATTCACGATTTGCTTGCCACTGTTAATAAACCAGAGTGGCCAGCTGCAGAATTGCTTCTCAGTTTACTAGGCACATTGCTCGTAAAATATATGTCCGATAAAACTATAGAGCAATCAATTCGATTAGCTTCTTTGGACTACTTAGGCATAGTTGCAGCGCGATTAAGAAAAGATACAGTCGAATCACGTTGTAAAGTAAATACAATGGATCAAATGATAAAATGTATTAAGCAGGAACAAGAGAAAGAAGGTGACATACCAAAAAACAACGTGAGTATTGTATACGTATAATATAAAATGTCTATAATTTAATTTTTGTATAGAGAAATATTGTTTTGGATCCGGATGAAGAGAGAACAGAATTTCTGCAGAAAATCTTACTCGATTTTTTGGCTGTGAACGCTCAAGAAGAAAATTTAATTTGGGATTATGCAAGACACTTTTATTTAACGCAATGGTATAGAGATGTAATGCAACAGAGAAAGAGAATAGCTGAAGGTGAAAAGGGTTATGCCTCCAGGAAAAAGAAGACTTCTAAAAGGAAAAGAAAGAAAGGTAAGTGTGTATAAATTCTATATTTTTTAATTGTTTATAATACATAACCTGCCCACTAATGATGAAATGGTCAAATGACTGATGTTTTTAATTTACAGGCGAATCATCAGAATCATCGTCTGAAGAAGATGAGGACAAAACTGACGACGAAGACACTCCGTTGAAGCCTAGAACTGATGAAGCTCCTGATCAAGCATTAAATTTGGAAATATTCCAAGTGCTTGATGAAAGGAAGAAATATTTATTAAGCAAAATAAAGCCCTATTCAGACGTTAACTGTACATCACAACATATAAAAACATACATAGACTACAATAACGCGCATTTAATTGCACAATACTTAGCAAGCAAAAGGCCATTTAGTCAATCCTTTGATAAATATCTCCAAAAAATCATATTAGTTGTTAGGTAAATTTTATAAAATGAAAAACTATGAAATCTGTAAAATACAATTTCTTAAATCTAGGGAACCAGCGATAGCAATTAGAACTCGTGCAATGAAGTGTTTGGCCAACATTGTGGAAGTGGATCCTTTAATTCTTAAGAGAAAGGATATGCAAATGGGAGTGAATCAGAAGTTTCTCGATACAGCGATTTCGGTACGAGAAGCAGCTGTAGATTTAATAGGCAAATACGTTTTAAGTAGCGAAGAATTGATCGATCAGTATTACGAAATGTTATCAACTAGGATCCTGGTTCGTTTATATTTTTCATAAATTTTAGTTAGATATATTTTATATTATTTTATAGGATACTGGAGTATCAGTGCGAAAACGCGTGATAAAAATTCTTCGCGATATTTGTATCGAATATCCTGACTTCCAAAAAATTCCAGAGATTTGCGTTAAAATGATTCGCCGAGTAAATGACGAGGAGGGTATTCAAAAATTAGTAACTGAAGTTTTCATGCGGATGTGGTTTACTCCTTGCCGGGAAAATGATAGGGTAAAAATCGTTCTTAACAATTATGAATATATTTATGATAATGCTTTCTTAAGTTTGCAATTCATCGTAAAATAAATCAAATCATCGATGTGGTAAATACAGCACATGACACTGGAACTATGTGGCTAGATGGGCTCTTAAATAGCGTAGGCTTTTATTATTATTTATATAAAGTGATTTTTGGAAAGACAATTGAATTTTTCAGATATTTACCCCTAAAGAATCGAACAGTAAATTAGAAGCTGGATCTTCAGAAGTAATTAAAAAGAACACCGAACCTGCTCCTGAAGTTGTTCTAGCTTGTCAACAGCTAGCAGATGGATTGGTGGAAAGATTAATTGAACTGGAAGATACTGATAATACTCGAATGTTAGGATGCATAACAACAATACATCTTTTGGCTAAAGTAAGACCCCAGTTGCTAGTGCGCCACGCAATCACCATCGAACCTTATTTAAATATTAAGTGCCATTCATCAAATGCTCCCAAGTTTATTTGCTCTGTTGCGGAAATCTTAGAACAGGTAAATACATGTGCATGTAATTTTAGATATAATATAATTTTAAACATTTTCAGGTTGTACCTCTAATGGAGCATCCAAGCGATTCGTTCTTAGCGGACTTAGAGGAGCATCTGATGATTTTAGTGGTATCACTGAATCAAACAGCTGTTTCTAGTTGTGTATCGTGCTTAGGTGCTGTTGTAAATAAAATCACGAAGAATTACAAATTAATTAGGGATTGTTTCTCAAAGTAAGTTTATATTTTTTAATTCTGTATGATATTTAATTGTTATTTTTTCCCATTTAGATTCTATAAGAGTATATATAACAGCAAAGAGCAATTAATTAACAATCCAAGTTTACCAATTGATAATATTTATCAACCTATATTTCGTCGAAGCCTATTTACAATCGGAATATTGATGCGTTTTTTCGATTTTAAATCTCCGAAGATATTGGGGTTAGATGAAGAAGGTTTGCAGTCTTTGTAATATATTTAATTATTTTATTTATGAACATTTTCTTTTACAGGTGATAAAATATCCCCGGCAATATGTGATGAAGTTTTCGATTCTCTTATGTTTTTTATAACTTGCCCCAATTTTGAAATTAGGAAGCAGGCTCTCGTTTCTTTGGGTCATTTTTGCGTTCAAAATGATGAATATCTTACACGGCCAGCGTTAAAAGATTTTTATCGTGATTTATTAACATCACCAACGGTTGAATCGCATATAAAATTAATTTGTATGCGAAATATATGGATGTATTTAACCGAATCCGAAATATACATGCATAATAAAGAAAAGGATTGTAAGTGTTTTGTAAAATCGAATAAAAATTAATTGAATTAAATTTTCTGTCTATTTTTAGGGCACACACAATCTCAAACTGAAGATTTAAAAGAAATGAATGATGTCTCATCAGGGATGGCAAGCAGAATAATTCAGCTTTATTTACAAGAAATTTTAAACTGTTTTCTACACCATGATTCTGCTGTAAGATTGTGGGCCGTTAAAGTAATTCAAATCGTTCTAAGGCAAGGTTTAGTTCATCCTGTAAGAATGGTTCCTTACTTAATATGCTTGAGCACAGATGGGAAAACAGAGGTAAACTATTAAACTTTTTACAAGTATTTTAAACTAAACTAGCCTTTTGTATCTTTCTAATCATAAAAAAATTAAAAAACAACGCAACGAATCTGAAATAATCAATGCTTACTGAATATTAAGCATTCTGCATATTTAATTACAGATTGCACATAGAGCTGATGCTTTGCTCAAGGACATCGATAAAACGTATTCGGGTTTCGTTAACATGAAACTACAATTTGGGTTGCAATTGTCGTTTCAACTTCAAGAAATATTACAAACGCCTCGAGACAGTTTTGGTAACTTTGTTATTCGAGGATATACGTAAGTTGAAAGTATCTTTAAGAAATTTATTTAATTTATTTTATTATAAATTAGGAAAAGGGATAATTCGCCGGTGTCCTTAAATGACTTCCTGTACTCTCTTTTGCGTAACACAAAGCCGCAAAGACGTGCTTTGGTACAGACAGTTACCAAACAGTTTGATGATCAAAAAACCACACTTCGACAAATGTTATTTTTAGCCGATAACTTAGCTTACTTTCCATACGTGGTGCAAGACGAACCGCTCTATCTCATTCATCAAATAGATATAATGATTTCTGTTACGGGTACTAACCTCCTTGCAACTTTCAAAGAAGGTTTGAAACCTTCTTTAGAAAAGTGTAATCCTCTTGAAGATGACGACGATGAAGAAGATAAGGAGACATTATTTATTCGATTACCTGACGATACAACTGAATTGCAAAAATGTATGACATCTGCCCAAGGTTGTATGTTGCTCCTAATTTTGAAGCAGCACTTGAAAGATATGTATGGAATAACAGATGGAAAAATTTCACGATATTCCCCTTCGGAATCGCAGAAAATTTATGAGAAAAATGTTGCAAGGAAGCCGGTTACAGATTTTAATCCAAAGTCAACGATTGAAGTAATCAAAAAGGCTAATGATTGTAACAGACAGTTGGATGATACAGAAAAAAGAGATTTAATAGAGAAATATCTCGATGTAATAATAATTTATGATTTTGTTCGTATTGTTTGTAATATTTATCCATTTTTTAGTTCAAGCAATTAATGCTCAGATTAGATCCTGATGACGTAGATTCTCAAGATGAAGAAAAAGCAAAACTTAATAACTCGATGACGGGAACACCTAAAACGCCTGCAGCTAATAACACTTCTACTGAGAGTCCAAACAAGGATGAAGAAAGTGGAACACCTTACATGAATAACGTCAATAATACTATTGCCACTCCTGTCGTCCCCCACAAGGTATGAGTTGATCTAAATGATGAATATTTGTTTGTGAAAAATTTGCACAAATATCAAAACTAGAAGTTATTTTTCAATATTGAAACCTCTCAGTGTATGGTACATAAATACATTTTATAGTTTTAAACTGCAATTCATCACAAACACAAGGCCAAATTACACCTAAAAGAAAAATAATATAATATACCGTATATAAGAATTCCAAACGATATATGGGCCAGGCTAAAAGCGCTAGCCTGACTTGAAGGTCTAGAATTAAGACTACTTTCAATGAATAAATAAATAATTATTACAGAGATTATATATTTTTTAATTTTAAAAATATACGTTAATATCCCATAGTCGGATCATTCCAAGCTAGTTTTGTTTTTTACTTTTTACTTTTTCTTTCTTTTTTTGTTAATATTAAAATATTTCATGAAGTTATCTCATATTAAGAAAGTTATGCATTTACATATAACTTTGAGGCTAGATTGATAGATTTCTCTGTAAAATGAGGAGAGCTTAAAAGTATAATAATAATATGTAATAAAAATTAAATGAATTCAATAATAATAATGTTGAGAACTTGATATGAATCTTATGAATGTAAACGAAATCAAAAAAGCGACTTATTTCAATTTATAAAATGGCATAAATTATCCTAAAAGTATTTATTATACATATAATGGATTTCTAAACATTTCTTTTTTCAGGTTCTGTTTGTATTTTTCTTCTATGGCAATCGTTAATGAAATTAACACTGTTTCTAAAAATATTCCTCAGTCATATCTTTGAATATAAAGCTTGACGTAGCACGATATCAGTCTCTGAGCTTAGTAAAATCCGAAAAATGTTAGTACAAACCAGTTTTGTGTTGGTCAACAGTGGAGTGGAAGATTAAAGAACATTTTCTAATCCACGAACTTCCTTCCAACAAATTAATTTTTAGCGCTGTCTTTTAAAAGGGCGAAATTAGTGAGGTGCAATTTCTCTTTCTAAGGGCACCCGCATTTTTACTACGCTCATATACAGGGCTTTTACACACTTTAGCATTAGGCTTTATATTCAAAAAGTTATATAATCTGCATAAAATGCACCTATATAATTTGCTTAATTAATTAAAAGTTGAAGCTTTGAAATACAACAAATTTTACTTTGATTTTTGCTGTTACTCACAACATTCACGAACGTTTTATGGATTTGTGTGCGATAGGGATGTTAACGTAAATTAAATTTTATTTCGAATTGTCGAATTTTGAATAGGTCTGGGTTCCCCAGATTTCATTATCAAATCATATCGTTTTGTAGATGGAAAGCATGTATAAATTTTTATAAGAAAAATTATATACAATTCGTCTATAAAATAAAACTATTGCATTCGTACTAAATGTAATGGTAGAAATATCCTAGAATTTCTCAAAATTGAATAGAAAATTATCAAAATGTAGAAGTAGATAAATCTTTTAAACATTATTTTAAATTGATAGCTTTAAATTCAATTCATGTTTTTTACCAGGAACACGTTAATAGTACTCCTACGTCAAGAAACAGTAAAACCGCAAAAACTTCGTCGACGCGGAAACAGCCGGCGAGAAGCAAAAGGAAAAAGCGAAAGATTATTTCATCGGACGAAGACGATAGCGACTATAGTGATAGCGACTACGCGTAAAAAATAAAAACGAATGAAGAATGTAAATATGATAGTAGTAGAGGTTCCGCCGTGCTCTGTAGAAGTAAAATATGGCTAAATCGTCGGCAAAGTGAATTTATATTGTAAAATACACGAGAAATGAACTCAATGCAAAAAATTGTAAAAAGGTAAATAATGAGATCATATAATTCTATAAAATAATATACGAAAAAGACTTTTTACTTAACATTTTTACTGGAATATAGAGAGGATTTTAAGGTACTGTAGATGTAATTAGGAATTTCTTTTGTAAAAGGTTAAATATTTAATTTACGCGAATGGATAAATGTAATTATAAAAGAGAGGAGATAATAAGTTTATTAATTAAACATAGATCATCTACGTGTATTTATATTTATATATAGACTCTTAGTTTAAACCGAATAAATATGAAATTTAACTAATTCTAATGAAAATTAGAACTGCAAGTGGTCTTTGATTTGTAAACTATGCAGACGTATGGAAAGATGCACCAGCAAAGTTGCTTATACTTTTATACTGTTTGTTTAATATTTATTTGTAATTATTTGCTATTCAAAATAATTATATGTGGCAAATAAATTAACATTAAAGTTACTTTTCTACTAAGCCGAGTATTTCAAATTTAATTTTGCTTCTATTAAGATATACTGTAGGAGATATGCAAAAGTGGATTATCATATAGTTTCAGATCCGTTGCCTTATTGGTTTAGAAGACGATCATTTTGAATGTAATATTAAATAACGATTTTTGCTAAAGGCACTATAACTTCAAATTAATTTTTATTTATTATTTGCAAATTGAAAAAGGTGCAAACATATTATAAGATACAAATATTGTGCTACTTATGATTCTAACATGTCGTTATTACCTACGTAAAAAAACATCTCGTAAGCTAATCCAATAATCGGCAATCTAGCAACTGAGCTGTTCTACCAAAAACGTTACACGAAACTTCATTCAGCATCACAGTTTCTTTATATAATTTCTGATATAAAATATTTACACTTTAGTGGTTACAGGTTTATTGCTTAATATTTAAAATATCGATTTATTATATTAAAAAGAAAAAAAAAAACATTAATGAAGTGATAATTGTGTCCTCTCATAGTTTTGTCCCTTATATCCTGCGACACAAATTGGGTTTTGTTAGCTGTTATGTAGTTTCACATTTACCAATTAATGAAAGCAGAATACACATGTGTAAGATCTTCCTACGAAAGACATAACAAGAGGCCCAAAAATTATACTCTCCCACATTCGGAATAAAGGTCTTCTCTCATTTAGCCATTTCAAAATATCTATCAGTTCACGGAAATGTATTTTTATGGGTTGTACCTTTTCAAGGTTTATATAATTTTATTTAATATTCATAATTCAATGTTTTATGTAGCTTTGAATAACTTCTTAATAGCACTATGAGAAGTCATACTAAATTAATTAGATTATTATAGTTTTAAATCTATCGTTTTGAAACGTTATTTAGTTGTTCCTTGGTAAAAAACAAGTGATAAACCTATTTTATTTCGAAATTTCCATATCTTTAGTGATTACTCCACTAATAAAGTTCTCTATTAAAATCTTTATAACGTATTTAATGCAGGGACTGATATAAACCTTAGCAGTTTTAACAAATTTTATTTCAGGAAGAATAATTTTAAGCTTTTCATTGCAATTGGATATTTGAAAAAACTTTTAGGTGATTTTTGTCGAAAATTCATTCACTTAATTTAATTCCGACATACACGCATGATGTATTAAAGTAATGAATTTGTTTTCAATTTGTTTACTTTCAGGACTTATGGAATTATTCATAGAAAAAGGATTAACACATCTTGTAAGCTATAAATTTGATATTAGTTAATTTTAGTAAAATATTGGCAGTCACTGCATTAATGCTATATTAAACAGGGATAGTATCGATGAAGATTTTTGAGAGGTTGTTTAAAGTGGTTTCATAGAGACTCGTCTTATTTTTGTTGGAATGGAATGCATAAATTTAAAAAATTCATCATCATCATCAAATCTTAATTTAAGGGTTTTCCAAACTTATTTTTAATTTCGGGTTAATACTGAAATTATTAATTTTTGTTCTTGCAAAACGAAGTGATAATTGCTCGATTTAAAAGCTACAATCGCTCATTACAAAAACATTTCAAATGCTAAATTTATCTGCATAGATAGGACATGCATTAGAACATTGTGGTATATACCAATTTCGTTATCACGTCAGTTTTTTGAAAAAAATTAAATTTAAATGAACGGATGAATAAAAAGCATATCTTTTCTATAGCACTGAAGCATTACTATTAAAAAGTTCAATAATCTTGCGTTCTTGAAAATTTTAAGATCTGAGTTCTTGTATCAATCAATTGGATATGAATCAAATAATGATGTTTTGTAGGTATCGGAAGATAAAAATATTTATTTGGAAACTAGGTGGGCAAAACAGCAGTTTTATGATGAATATCCCTTCGATAACACCTTACTATCATTTAAATCCTATGGAAACTAATGTGGATAGTTTTAAAAAAGAGATCACTCCAAAAAATAATTTTCTTTTTAACCGAAGCTAACAGTTTTTCATGAATGATAAATACTCGGATTTAAAAAGATATAAGAGGGTTATATGAATGAGAGTTTGCAGACACTTTTTGTTCTAATTAAATAATTATTTATTTACAATTTGTGCAACCATTACTACAACTATTATTTTCCTACTATCGCAAACTTTCGCGAAGAGATTTGCTTATAAATTGAGTCGCTCAAACTCTTTTGTTTAATATACGCTAAATTTCCTCTTATATTGTAATACTCGGCTGGAGTGTTTTTTTTCTTTTTAAAATCTAATTTATATTTAAAACAGCTATAGCTTATATATAGCGTAATTGGGAGCAAAGGAAAAGCAACTTTCAGAAAGACGAAAATACAAATAATAAAAGTAACTAACGAAACAATTTCGAACTGATTTGTTGAATTTGGTGGTGTTTTGGCGCATTCTTGTAATATTGTCGCAATAACTTGTCAACGCACTTCTATAGATCAGCTCTGAAACAAATTGCTATTATAGCTCTAAAGTGACATTAGTGTTAATATACGCTAGTAACAATATAAATTAATTACTACAGTAAGAAATAAATGTAAAATAGTATTTATTAAAACTAGCTGTGAAACTAGCTATTCATTTACTTTTATTTTTTCACGTTTCGGTTCTTAACGAGAACTATGTGTAATTAAATATTCGATGTTAGTGTAGATGCTAGGACGTTTTGTAAAAAAATTGATATATCATTAAAGTTTAATATAAAAGGTGATTGATTATGGATTGATTTCAATGAAATAAAATTTTAAACATAAAATAAATTTATGCTTTACTTTCATTCACCTATTTAGTTAAAGGTAAGCAATATTTTTTCAACTAATTATTATTTATCTATGAATTTAAATTTCGAAGGGGTCGTTAAAATCATTGGGTTAATAAAAAGTTTAAGAGTTTCTACTGAAATTTCGTATTTATGTACTGCGAATTAAAAGTTAACTTTGCTAGCCTCCTTTTGCTTTCTATCCACTTGAATTCGTCAACAAGAGTAAGTAAGTAAATGTAATCATGCTAACCTTTAGGCTTAACTTTATTTTCAAACAATTATACAACGATAGTAAAGGGTTTACTTATACATCGTATTGAACAATCATTAGCATGATAAATGCAAAATGCTCAAATGGTATTTCTGCGCGATTTATTGTCTATCTAATCTGCCAACTATATAGATTCCCGCCAAAAGTTAGATGATACCGCATAAAGTTTTAGTTTTAATTTTATTTTAGCGAAAATATTTTTGGACAGTTAAATTTTTGATATAATAAAGTCTAGTAATTAAGAGTACATTAAATTTTCTTATCTTATGGAATTGTACGACTGCAGAAAAATTATGGATTTACGGCGATATCACTACTTCAGGGATGGCTGATATTTATTTCTACGCGGAGGCTCAAGAGTAGTAGTAATTTTATAATAAATAGCTAAATAAAACTGCTACAACCGTAACCACTACGATGATAAAGCTGATCTGATCTTGCGTTGAAGAAACGTTACCTATTTTGAATTATCATTTTGAAATCAAATCTTTCCCTTATATCTATGCTAAAACCGGAGAATCATAAATTTCACTTCAAAAACACAAATGCTGATAAGCAGAAGCTACACCTATGCCATTTTTTTAGTGCTTAGTAGTACCACATATATAGATTCAATAAAACAAATTTTCCTGGAAATGAGACACTATACTCTGAACAAAATTTATAATTTCGATCGATTCAATGAGAAAATTATAATCTTTTGATTGTCATTCTAAAATGTAAGACCACCTTGAGCACGTAGACAATTTATCAAAGCAAAACAATTTTGCAAATGGGAAAAAATTCTCTAAACATTAATAAAATTTGTCAAAAAGATCGCACTACCAAGATAACGTTATGAAGGTTTGTTTAAACATGATATGCAATCAGCTAAATAATTTTCGAGATATTTACTCCATCACTGTTGGAACGAAACGAACTTTATTATTCCTATAACTATAACTAACATTTAATTCAAATATGTGCTAACATCTACCCTGAAGCTCAATTTTAAAACTTTTATTGAAAATACTTTAGAATATTTCTATTTAAATTCGCTTATTGATTCTTGCATTTACGTTAGGGCAATATAAAATCTCCATCAGATCAATCTGAAAACAATTACCACAAAAAAAAACAAATATTTAAATTTAAAATGAAAATTAAATGACTCTTATTATTGTATATGTGTTCCAAATGAACGCGTATTCAATTCAATATTTGAATGCTATAAAAATCCTCTTAAGGACGTCGTAACAAAAGCTATAAAGTCGCATTTTTATTACACACTTAAAGATATTTGCATCAATTTGCACCAATCGCAACTAGTCGATTAAGGGGATTACAAAAATCTCAATATTACGATAACTTGTTTAAGAAAGTGAAGGCTCCTGAAAAATGATTGATGTGCAACGTCTCAGTCTAGAAACACTATTTATAAATTACATACTACATGTACGTAAATTCAGAATATATGTAAATGAACTTCGAAAATGTAAATATGAAACAGGTAAACAAGAAAATAATTCGCGAGTCCCTACTATAATATTTTCTCCAGGGGAATAATTCATCGTTCAGTAGATAGAACAGACCCCAATATCTATCATCCTTTAGACAGATTATAAATCAAATTATCTACCAGCGACAGTACGCGAATTAAACACAAAAACCGCAACATAATTTGCAAGTAATCACTAGCAGAGGATGAAGGGAAATGCACATTGTCGCCAAAGTTCAGAAGTTCTTGTCGCTTTTCCAACAATCTTCTTCTCTTACCCCGATATTTTGTCGTTTCTGGGAGGTTACCCGGAGTTTGGTTTGCTCTAAATTAAATGCTACAATTGAATTTGGTATATTCTTAGTAATGCGGCAAAAACTGAACTCCACAAATGGTCATAATTCATGAAAGTACGTAATTGTTTTAATGTTCACGCTACATTTACCAATTTTGCCACGCCTCGTTGAATGGAAGGACATTTGCTTATGAGTTTTAATTATGACCTAGCTTACTAAATGTGATATTATTTCAGTATATGTTTTATACATAACACACAAAAGTATGTTTTTAAAATACGTCAAGCATGAAAATGAAGTTAATTTGCCTAATTATTCGATACTTAAAGAAAAATTGTTATTGCGAACATTTTAGATAGGTACCTACTTTTCATTTTTAATGTAATGAATACGAATTTATAAAATTGAATTCTAATTAAAATGAATTAAATGAATTTTTAAAAATGTGTGCAATTAAAGATAGATTGCTAAAAGTTGTATGTAGCGACTGGCCAAATAAGCATAGATACAGAAACTTTCTGACCGGATTTAAGGGTGTTAAATTTGGAATCGTTACTCCAGAGCATTGTCCTATTATCTAATTAAAATTAAGTTTACTGACTACTTCCGTAGCTACTTCTAGCCTTGATGATGAAAATGAAATAATTTGAGAATGTTACTTCCAATATAAGGATATACCTAGAGTGCCATACATATAATTTGAAATGCTTCAGCTCTAAACATTTTCTTACTTGAAATTATTGTTGTCTGTCTAGGTACCAACAATTTAAGTTAATTAAATGTATACTATTCTATCATATTCAGGTCAAAATCTATATTTTAATTTGGTAAGTTTCTCTAAGGTTAGTCAGGTGGCTCAGAACAATAGTTTAAAGATCTATTTGTTGTTATTAATTCAAAACTGGTCAAGTCTTGTACTTTACTAAGATTTCTAATCTGTAACATGATAAAGCAAAGTTGTGATAATATGCAGGCTATTGTTTTTTGTTTTAAATACTGAGAATAATCTTTTTGCCGGAATTATAAAATCTTTTTTTTAATTGCTGTTTTAATTTTATAATTAACACTGTTGATTTATAATTTCAGAAACTAATCATAAGTACTCAGTTGTAGTAATTTTTAGAAATTATAAAATAATATTAATATTTACCATGTATCTTTAATATGCGCAACATTTAGCTCATTGTGACTCCAAAATAATCATAAATTAAATACTTATTTCCATAAAACAATTTATAATTCTTGCTATACTTTAATAAAACACTCTGAATTTGCAGTGCCATCATTTACAAATGGAATATTCATTTAAACAAAACGTTTTGTAATTCCTACATTTATTGGCGTGATCTATGGACTGTTTGTAGTCATTTCTTTGCTGAAATCTAATCACCACGGATGTGTAGTTTTAGTGTGAGTTTACAAATATATTGCACTTTTTAAAACTTAAAACTAAGCATATATAAAAATATACTTAATAATTCTTTTCCATCGGTCTCCTTCAGAGGAGAAAAGTAATTAAATTTTTAGAAATCATCTTTTTATTAGATAGGGAAAGGTGGTACAAGACGTGCTACTTATGGTTTCATGGTAAATAAAACTTCGTTAGTATATAGGAAACTAACGCCTTATTGATCAAACTTTTGATTATCAGCCTTCTATCACTTTTGCTATAAAAGGGAACCAATTTTGCTCCACACATGGGGTAAGACGGGCTACCTCTTAGGGCAATGAGCGTTAGTTGTAAACACAATTTCTTATCATTTTAATTCTAACAAAAATATAAAATATAATAAGAATTAAATTTTCGTTTAGAAGAGTCAAGAGATTGGTGTAATAAGTAGGTGTAGGCAAGACATTGCGGTAAGTAGAATATCGTCTTTATTTCTGTACCCCACCTTTCCACTTTTAGCAATTCTACACGTCTGTTTGTAACTGTAATTTTTGTATATATTATAAAAATTAATTCTTATTTATATGACTTATTTTCAATAATGCAAATTATCACAAAAATTCCTTATTTTAATAAAGTAATCAAAACCAAATTTAGATCAAATCAAAAAAAGGTTTTTTCTAATCCTCTAGGTAGAGGTGGATTGCCCACTTATAATAAATATATTATCAGTCTCGTAATTCCTTTGGTTTAGGAAATTTTAGGGGTATCCCATCTTACTCCACTTTACCCTATAAGTCATAAACCTTTATTCAATTCATTAAATTGTTAAACTTGAGCTGATTTGGTGTAACAAGGAATTGTTTAAAATCAACCTATAGTTAGTACTTTTTTTTTTTTAAATAAGATGAATGTAGTTTTATAAATGTTGTTGCCTTCATAGTTGATGTAATATCAAAACTACGTACAGATTGTCCATGTACAAAAGAACCTAATGTAATTTATAGTTTAGAACTTGTAAATTATTTTTATATTTTAGTTAAGTCCTGTTTCAACATTGCTATCTCTCAATATGTAGAGTTGCAAAGTAAATTACGTGAATCTTTTGACAGAGAATCAAATAATCGTCGAGCGTAAATTCAATTAAATAATTAAATGTTCACCGCCGTAGTTCAGTTTAATTAATTGCAACCAGCGTCATGAGACAGTAAATTCATCAGCATCGATCCGCTTTTATAATTAAAATGCAAGAGCCGCAGGGATGGGCGCAGATCTCGGTTTTTAGGGACATCTCTCCACAAAGTTATACCGGGGGAGGGCCGGGGCGCCGCAGCTCCACTTCGGAAGACAAGTGCAAATAGGTAGCGAACTCCTACGACAGCGGCGCTTCCTTCTGCAGGGCCAACGCCCGCTGAGCTCTCCGAAGGGTGACAAATACGGTTCAGTAGCTGTCGTAATGGATATTATGAGAAAATTGTTTGAAATCAATTTCAAATGGGCGAAAAATAATTCCAATCCGGAGCAACAGATTTTTCCGGTTTTTTTTTTTTTACCAATTTATTTGAGAAGACGGTCTCATTACACCGGAGCAGTCGAGTTATCCCTCTTGCATGCACGAGTGACACCCCCCTCCGGCCACCTAAATGGGATGGAATCGCACGCGAATGATATTAAACGTTCCCGCAAAGTGTGAAAATCAGCAACAACAACAGCAGCCGTTGCCGTCGAAGAACGCCTATTATCAACCCCGCCACACACGCACGCACACGGGAATCGTCTCCGGCGGCGGGCTCACTCCAAGGGGTTAACTGAAAGAGACTCCACCCCCTGGCTCGCTTGGGCTGAGGGCTATAACCAATAATCTTAAAGTAGAGTGGTAATGTGTGCACGGAGCCGAATGGAGGATCTGATTGCCCCGAGCGTTCACGGAGCATATAATAATCATGCGCCTTTACATTCTGGGAAACACGAACCATGCTCAGAGGTGCGCCAACAAAATATTATTCCATTATTCTTTACAATTGTAGAAAGCTTAGGTATGCAAATTATCAAGGTATATATGAAATCGTTGTTGGATATTAAGTAATCATCCACCAAAATTAAATTAATACATTTAACTTACATAACTTTACCCTTTGAGGAGCGGTATCCTTCAGGAAGGACACCTTTTTATTTTTGGAACACCTCCTTTCAAGTCATTATTTTTTAAGTGAATCCTGTTAATTATGGGTCTTTGGGATTCACCATTAAATTTTGACATAAGTATCGGAATCAACGACCCTGAAAATCCCTAATTAACAAGCTTTACTTCAGAGATAATCTAGTTAAAAAAGTGCGCCTTAAAGCGTTAAAAGAATCGAACCATTTCGAATCACTAGATGGGCAAGGTCTAATTGATGATCATTCATTGCATGCATGACAGACGGTGATCTTCATTCAAGGCGAGAATTTTTTACAGCTCAGAAATGGACACAGTAAAACAAGTAATAAAAGTAGAGGAGTGAGGTAAGATGGGATACTCCTAAGATTTCCTAAACCACAAAATACTAAGAGATCGCTTATATATATTTATTTTAATTGAACAATGCGCTTCTATTAGTCGAAATAAGAGTTATTAGTTTGGCGTATTCATCTAGACCTGTGTAATAAATTTCAGTTTACGATACTTTAGAGAAAAGAAAAGAATGGGATATAATTCAAAGAGGGTTTTGAAGAGAACGACTAGTACTTTCAACTACCATATAAATTTATGACTTTAACGAAAAACTATGTTTTTGCACCTTTACGTTAGGATATCTCAAAATCCTGTCGTGATAGATCAATTCTGCGGCCTGATTCGGATGCAGCATAGAAAAATAGTACGTCAGAAATGGCTATACTTGTTTCTGTTTGTTGCTTTATTTTTTTTCGTAGATTTGTGTAATCAAATGTTTGATCAAAAAGATATTAGTTTCCTATATACTATAAGCAACGAAGTTTATTAACCATGAAACCTTAAGTAGCCCATCTTGCCTCAAATTTGAGTTCCTCCTTTTCTTTCCACTGCTTCATAGTCACTTTTTTCGATATTAATCTGGAGAAGGTGAGCCTGATAGTTGTAAATTCATAATTTCAGACTGAAAATCAGCAGATTTTACAGGATTTCCATTACGATTCTTTGAAAATGAAGTTTTCGGAACTTCGTTGACGAAGACGACGAGAATGCAGTTATACTCGTATATGTCAATGCCCATTCATACTTCATTTTTGGTAATACTCGTATACGATACGGCAAAGATCATTCTTTGCAAAGGTTCATTCAACCGTAGCATCAGCCTTATTTTGTACACAATACTTACTAACTATAAGTAATTCCTCCCTATTCCTATTGTTGATGCGTTTTTACCATTTTTTCCCATAAAGATTCAATGGTAGTAGGTTTAAGCTAGCTGAAGGTCATTCCCAAAGAGAAATACTAATTGCGGTTATCCACAGTTTTGCTGATTTAGCAGTATGACAAGATGAGTCGTCTCTCTGGAAAATATATTCACTTTCAGAAAATTCAGGAATCAAAAGAAAAAGTCCTTGCAGGATATTTTGATACTATGTAGCGTTAATAATACCCTCAATAAAGTGAAGACGTCCAAAAATCCGCAAATTTATATATCCCCAAACCATTGTTGGCAGACCCTTGAAAGTTATTCTCAAACAATATCGGGGAAAGGCTTGTTCCGGCTTTTATATGACATTTTTGTCCCTATGCCCTAAGCATAATTTAAGCATTTGGATTCAAAATTTAATTTAGTTATTTACCCTTTTTCAAAATTGGCTAAAATATGGCTTACTTTACTTGGTTTTTTATTTTCAAAACAACAAAATGTTTCGCATACCCAGTTATTGGCTCAAGTTAGAATTGAAACTAAATTCTCTGCTTTATGAATAAAATAAAACACATTTCCCTTCGAGCCCCAAGAATTTTTGAACAGAACTGAGCATGCACAGAACGAAAAGGTGGTATTACAGCTTCACACAATCAAATCTTATTAGAAGGAGTCCTGGCGGCTCTCCCTTAATGGCATACGATTGGCCAGCCTAAATTATACTTTATCAGGTTGTTGAAAGCGGTCCCTGGTCCAGAAGCATAGGGCAAAAAAGCGATTCCAACCCGATCTTATTTTTGCGAAGCCAGACGAAAAGGATCCGGAATTCCGACAGGCAGTTGATATCCGTAGATGGTATCGGTTAAGTGATTGAGAAATTGAAAGGATACGAAACTCGCATTAAGTGATATGAAGGGATTCGATAAGGGAATCCTCGTCTAGCCATTCGAATCGTACTTGGGGAGCCATCTCAGCTTAAAGCTCGGCTCGCTCATGTTGGGACTCAATTGGAATCGGGAATTAATTTGGTCCATGATCTGTGCGATGATTGTTACACCGCAGCCTCTATGTGATAAGTGTTGTGAAGCAGAGTGAACTTATTTGAAGCTTTTATGGTTTCCTTGACGAAGAAATTTTTGGTGAATGTTAAGAAATTTAGTGGCAGTGGTATTCAAGTGCGCATTAGGGAATACTTTATGAGCTAATTAATAGTGATCTAGGGGAAAATCGAGCAACTCAAAGAAATTGCTCCTTTTTTTAAGGGCTTACATACAAAACAGTTGAGTTTTCTTTTAAATAAGATCTAAGCTAAATAGCAGTGTTTCTGCATACTAATTTTGAAACTTAAACACCTTTTTTTAGTATATATCGACTGCAAAATGTATAGAGTAGTAAATTTCGTTTTTCTCTTAAAGGAAGTTAAAACCTGAGCAAAACTATGAAGGCATCATTTAGATAATTTTTTTATTAAATTATTCATTAGATTGGTTACTAATCAAACAATCATTAGTTCAAAATTATAGAACCTTTTGATGAAGTTTTACTACGTGTTTCTTGTTTTATTAGCAATTTTACTCATATATCCCTTCAAATTTGATATGAAATTGATTTGATAGAAATTTTGCACTATTGAGAACTTCTAAACAAATTACACTAGATTTATAAAACCAAACGAATTGAAATTTCCCGTCGGAAAATGTTTTGTTAATTTTTATAACTAACAAAGTTCTATTTCAATTATTGAAAACCAAAAGTAAAATTAATTATTTCTCAAAAGTAGAATTCTTGAATTGTTTTGTCTTGATAAATGCGTCTGTTAAAAAATAAAATTTATTTCCATAGAAACAATTAGCGAATATCAAAGCTTTACAATTTTTTCGATAGAATGCTTCTATAATACTTTAGCAAATTAAATTCATATACTCGTATACATGCAAATCGAACTACATTTAATCGAATCTTGATTTTCTATATAACTGGCTGGACAGTATCAAAAAGGATGTTGTAGATGTCTAATATGATTAGAGAATAAGTATAGTATAATTAAAACCTTCTTTAATATATATATGACTTATTATTTATCTCCATTTGTGCTATTATAGTACTCAAATCCCCCATGCTCTAACTATCATGAAAATACAAATTAAATGTTATTTATTAAAAAAAATACTAACTTACTAAACTCCTTTGAAACTTCTACTTCAAAATAAGTTGGCGCCAAATCTAAGATAGATTACCCACGGTGTAGCGCAGCGAAAAATTACTTTCACAAAACAGTCCAAAAAACTACAAATTCTGTAATATGCATGATTTCTTGAGGCTCACTGTAATTTTTTTATGACCAAACTAAATGGATGATTTTAATTTAACTTATGGCATTTGAAAGAATTAATGAAAGATATAAAAATTACCCTATGAGAGCAGATCTGCGAAAGAGGCTTTGAAAAAAGTACCGCCGCGCTAGGCAGAATAACTCGTGAAGAACTTATCTGAAACAAAAACCTGAACGTTTTCTGTTAGTTAATAGATAGTAATAGCTCGTGATTAAACGAAGGATTTTTAAAAAATAATAAAATTTAAAATTTTGGCAGAATTTCGATATTTGATAAACATCTGGCCACGTATTGAATTGTAAAATGAGTTGTGGTTAAAGAAAATAAAAATTCTGCAATCACAAGTCCATGCAATTTAAAAGTATTGTGCAAAATTTCAGAATGATCAATGGATTCGATTTTTAAATATGAAGACGCGGTATTGAGAAAAGAAAGAGTTTCAAAAGTCCCTGGGTCCTACATTTTTGCTCGGATTGACTCGAAACTTTCACTTTCCTCTCATAGTGTATAATTATATATATAAAATTATCGCAAAAACGATTTTTTTTTTAAATTTCTAAGTCCATGTACATACACCCTTAAGTCAAGATATTCATTGTGCTAAGATACTTCTTAAGAAATGTACACCAGGCTAAACAGTTTAAATATGGAAACAAAAGAATAAAAACTTTCCTTAAGATGTTTGCTAATTAATTTTGTATAAAATTTCTATTTCGTTAAATCATACTGGAAGTATTGATCCAAAAAATATAATTTCTGCATATATACACAGTGATATTAGGTAATCAACGGATCCATTATTTAATTAATCTGTTTTAAAATTTAGAGTTGAACTAGACACTAGACAAAGACCAACTTACAATTCAAAAATCGTATCGTATAGAGCCGAACTGTTACTGTCGAAGGATATAGCTCGATGCGGTAATTAAATTTAAAAAATTATTATAATTTCATAGATATGTAGAATGGCTACCTCTGAGTTTTACCGAATAAGTTTACCTCAATTTAAGTAAATTTATTATATTGTAGCTATAACAAACACTGACTTATTTAAATTGAATTTAAACCAATTTTCAGGTCTTATAGTCTCATAGCTAACACTTATGTTCTTTACAAAATAAATATAACAGGTTAAAGTGCAAAAAATTAAAGCGTGAAATAAAACACAATAACAATGGAGCAATTAGCACAATTTGTAACAAAATCTTTCGAATTTAACAACAATCGTGTGTTGGATGTAATAAACATGTCAACAAAGGAAGGCCAAAAAGTGATAGCGAACAGTGATTCCTCGGACGTTCTATCTATTAACGGCGGAACAGAAACTGAACCAGACGACGAATCCATAGATATTGACATTACAGATTTATCGGGTACTGATGACGTGGACAATAATAACCGGGATGCTCCATTATCTTTGGTAAAACGTAGCGGAAAGGAGGCCCGAAATGTAACTAGGAATTGGCTAATATCAAATTCGCCAAAGCGCAAATCGGAAGGTATTTGCCGATTATGGTCTAGTGTAGAAAGGTGTTGACTAACATGTTACATATCTTGATTTAGCTCACAGCACAGAAACCAATGTGGCTCTTAACTTGATTCGAATGGAAGAAATTGTTGGGAAAGGCATTGAAAATTCGGTTAGAGTACGACATCATAAAGAAATAGTTAATGAAGGGAAAACCTCAACTGCAGCAGACTCAGAAATTGTAAAAAACGAAATTGAATTTAATTCAAAAAATGAGAGCGCAGACAGTAACCATCAGCAGGAATCACGAGAAATGCAAGGTAAGGACTTTATTTTAAGCTTATCGTAGATATTTGATAATTTCCTGAATTTTGAACCAATACTCTACGTACGTCCCTCTTTCTAGTTTTCGTAGGTACTGAATATTTGCTAATAATGCAATGGATGAATTCATTTTTATTTTATAATAAGTATCTACTTTTTCTACATTCATACCCATTGATGTTAAAGTTTAAGAAAAAAGTACACACGAAACTCTAATATTCTTACTACAACGTTATTTTGTTCCTTCTTAAGAGTTTTAAAGTTACGAAAATAAAGAAATTTGCGTACCTATGTAATAAGAAAATTAAAATTAAAAATAGATAAATAACAAATAACGTCTATAAATTAAAAAAAGAACATTATAACATATGTCAAGGCCTTTTGATGATAGATACACCTGTTACGAAATTTTGAGTCTTATCGCGGGAGTCTATATCGGATCAATTTTGAGTTGAGTCGACTTCAAGTCAATGATCGATTTGCTGGGAATCGATTTCAATCAACATTTTGCTATATTGTAAACTTTTCAAGTCTATCGCGATTTCATTCCTGATTTCATTTTCAACTCATTCTTTTCTAAAAAAAAAACCATATTTATTTTGCTTTTGAAACAAATTATTCCAATATTTCATATTTAACTTTATAAACCTAAATTTATCACAAATTCAAATAAATATCGATTTGATCGAACTTACGTATTTTGGAAATTTCTGTGCCCTAACAATGATCCTGTTTCAGAGTCGAAAACTTTTTGCAATTCTATGGTTTTGTCTGATCTAATTAAAAGTCGAGTCGATTCTATTGAAGTCGACACTTGCAATAAGCTCTAAGTTTTTTTCGAAAAGAATATAAAGTGTGAGTAAAATTATCACAGTTTTCAAGAAAATTGTTCAGATGTTTTCAAGTTTTTTGTCGAAATATGCGTATCGATAAAAACACGTTTAAATTTTCAAAATCTGTCACAATCGTAAGAATCAGTAATTGGTTATAAATTTGCCAATTGTAAGAATAACGACTTAAAATTTTACCCATATATTTTAAAACTCTAATCCTCATAAATAGAAAAATAAAAAAAATTTCCAGCAAGGTAAAAACCTTCGTAAAACAGAAGAGTTTTTCTAAAAGAAATAGCGACGACAGCAATAATCCAAGCTCCTTAGACAAAGTCTCAGTGGCAGTGTTTCTATTTAATTTACTATATGCAAATAAGACTAAAAAATCCAACAGCTACTTCAATTAACTGAGCGAGTCGATTTTAATCCCCTCCCATAAAGCTCAACCTAATTAATTAATTGCTAATAAAATTGTGATGACTTAATTAAGAGACTTGTTTCTCTTCGGCAGCTCAACGCTTTCTACAAGGGCGATTAAGGCGGTGGGATTAATACGAAGTGCTTTAAGAGGCTGCCAACAAGGAAATTACCTTAAATCGCCACCCACGTTTCCAAGTAGGGTTAATTGCTGCCGGAAAGAAATGATTGAAGGGAAAGGCTTGCCGAGGCGGGAGCTTAACTGATTCTTCCATTTTATTTCTACTCGACACCCTTTTCTCCTGGATTACTCCAAGTCAATTTGTGTAATTGAACTGTTTTCTTGTTTTGTGCAATTGAATGGGACCGCTCACCTAACCCTTGGTCGAATTGAAAATCTCTGTTTTCGCCGGTGACTGAGGATAGAGTGGGACAGTGTTTTAGTTCAGTTTTATGTTTTTTCAATTGGATGAAACGATTCGACTCAAATGCTCGCAATTTGTAATTGTAATTGCATCAAATCTAGGGGCGCTTTCAAAGCAATTTGCTTTAGCCCTTTCTTAAGTAGACATTATAGCTCAATCTTATAAATAATTAGATAGGATCTCCGATAACCCTAATAATAAGTTAAGAAAACTTTCAACTGACTAGATTACACTCTAAAAACTATATAAAACTATGTAAAATCACCCTAAACTTAAGAGTAATTTTAAGTCATTTTTTACGGACAAAATTTATTATAATCGTAATTCCACAAAAGAGAGGGCAATTTTAAACTTTTAACGTGATATTCAACCAATTTTATTTGGAGATAGTGTAGGGTCCTAGGTTTAAAGGTTTGCTTTGTTCTAATCCGTTTACAAGTGTTCGAACATTCATTTATTCGTATTATTCAAACTTTATGAATTTATTGTTTATGAATATTAAAAAATTGTGAAGCTATTTGGAAAAGTAAAGATTGATTTTATACAGTTTTCTTGCATATTACCCTCATATTTTAATTATTTTGATATTCGTTAAGGATGTTTAGGATAGAAAAGGAATTTTAGATAAAAAATTTCAAAAATCTCCCAATACTAGTGAGCTTTTAGGAGACACCTTCGTTATGGTGTTTTTAGAAATTATTATAAGACTTGTAGATTTTAAAATTGTTTACTGAGAGAATGTTTTATGTTTTTATAAGAACTTTTGAAATCGATGTCTGAACAATACTTGCTATAGAAAGCGAGGTTTTCGCGAACAACCGAATTTCATTACTTTCGACCAACAGAATGCCAGCACGGAATCTATGTATGAGGAGTTTTCTTTAAAATAGCTTACTGGCATTACTCATAGTCATAGTAGAGAGGTCGAACTACCTACATACGAATTATTTATTTATCATTTTAACTTCTTGATCTAGTGTAAGGTAGAATCGGATACTTGATAACAAATTTTAAATTACGAAAATTTAGTACATCTGTGTATAAAAGTAATATGAAAATATTTTGAAAAAATCTTAAAAAGGTAAGAACCAAAATTAAAATAATCTTTATGTGAGAAAATTTTACATGTGGTCCAAATTGGATGCATAACGAATTATTTTTATACATAGTACCCCGGAAAATTTGTAAAGTCCAACTCGAATTACATCCATTTGTCCCTCTTTTGCTAACATTAATAAATGCGAATAGAATGGGGAGCCTGGATCCTAAATGAAATGTAAATTTCATAATTGGCTGTGTAAACAGCGCTGCTAAATGGTTGGTCTCCTTTTGCTGTTTGCCTGCAATTGCTCGCCTCGCTCCGCCTCCTATTTACAATCAAATTTGTCTCTACCATTATTTCCTTCGTTTTTCCAACAGTTTTGTTAGCTAATCAAATTCTACCCCGAAAGGGACGTAATTTAATTAAATTATTTCGGACGCAACCATTTCGTTCGAATGATTGTTTACATTTCCAGTGGCTGTGACTGATTCTCTATTACCTTTGATCAGAAAAAAAAAAAAACAGTGAGAAGCGTAAAGGTGTTGTAGTACAACCTCTGCCACTTTAAGATTTAAATGTAAAAAATACTCAACCGGCGTCAAGCCTTACAGAAAAGGGTTCCTTGAAAATTCGTCTAAAAGACTGACTTTCAGCGTACACACGAGTATTACATACATATGTACTTCTCTTCAAGCCCCTGGAGATTGTGTGCATCAATAATAAAATAATTTATGCTTATTGGTCCTTTGGGAAATCCTCCGGCCTCTCGCCAACTAATACAATCTGTAAAATGTCGGAATAAGTGGAAAAACATGATAACAAATTGTTCACAAGTTTTGAATTGAAATTAAGCTTACATCACCATGCGTGGGTGCGGATATATACACAAATCGAGCAATTATTACACACATCATAATTTAATCAGAGTCGTGTGAAGCCTATCATAAATTTTTGCCACAGTTGGGTGCAATTGTTGGTCCTGATTTTGTGAAATAAAACATTTGTCATAATTAAAATAGAATTATCAGGATTCAGTCATAGTTTCGATCTATTTACTCAAAAAACGCCGTCTGTTATTGATTTTATTTTTTTAGGGGGAACGATTTAGAATTATCCTTATTCATCTTTGGAAGAATAACCCAGACCAACAAGGCTCAGCGAATGAAACCTGCAATAGTCACTTCCAACGTATTTTTCAATTATGAATCCAAATCTGGCCATAGAATTGCTCTGTCACTATGTCAGGATTTCGAGATATCCTAACAAAAACACGGTTTTTCTTATTTTTGAAATTAAAATGCAAGACATGATAATTTTTAAACATAAAAGTACTAGGATTTCCCTTCAAAACCCACTTTACCCACCCATCCATTCTATGTGCTTTCAATTATATCGATATCGAGAAAATACTCCAAAATATCGTAAATTGAAATTTATTAGTTCGGCGTATTCATTTAGTAATACCTAAATTAGCGTAGACCTATGATACTAATCTAAAAAAATAGGATATATCGAAACCTTTACGTGATAGATCAATTCAGATTCAGCATCGAAAATTCCCTGGAAATAACTATTCTTGTTTCTGTTTATTTTTTCCTTTTTTTTATATGCATAGACCTGTATACCTTCAAAATATAAAAGTACTGGAATGATGAAAAATAAATAAACTAGAAAACTTAACTAGGAATTTTATTTTTATATGGAGATTTTTGCAAATATATCGTTTTATTGCTACCCCAAAAAAAATAAGAACGAAAAACTTATGAAATCAACTTAACTTATGGATATCCTCTGTTTGCACGTCTGTGAGTCTGCCAAAGATCAAACGATTGAAAAGTTCGAACCCAACGCAGACTTAAAGTACATAAAATTACTACTCTTAAAAATCTCTGCATAAACAGGGTCCTTCATAACTGAGTGTTAGAATAAATACCAATCGATTCTTTGAAGTGTTGCGACAAACAGTAGTTTGTAAGAAGACTGCCCTCCCTTCTTTCATTTGAAATCAAGCCTTCATCCTCAAAAAAAACGTAATATATAATTGAAAATGGAATATGGCTTTGAAAGAGGCACGATTATTTACATTTTACAATTCTAAATTTTCAAAAATAATAAACTAACACTATCCAGAAGTAGATTAGCTGAAATTAAAAAAAGAGTTAAGTAATAGTTTTTGAGATACGAATTAAAATTTTAAATTTCGTTACTTTCTTACCAATTTTTGTCAAGTAAACGTTAATTAACGCAGCTAATCAGTGAATACCCTATGAATTTACAAATCTAATTGTAGCTGTACAACAAACATAAACGAAAACTAATTTTTTAGGGTTCCGTAGCAAAAGAAGTCTTTTCGTTCGTCCGTATGTCATAGTCATTTTATTTAAAGATTAGGATTATAGCGCTGAAATTCGGCCCACATGTTATCTATAAGTTACAAGAAAATCGGGAAAAGTCTAGAATACTAGCGCATATTTTTAAAAATATGCGACTTTAACTAGAGTCAAATAGGTTACAATAGGCTACAAACAGGTATGATTGTGGTATTTGTGTAATTCATTTTAAGGCAAATATATATTTAATAATAAATCACATGGGCTTTGCAAGAATACCTTTTTCAAATTTTTCTTGAGAAGTTGGATTATCGCTCTTCAGCTATCACCGTATTTTATAGGCTTAATGCTATTTCCAGAGCCGTTTTATTTTATAATTTGTTATTAAAATAACGAAATGTTTGAGGCAAAACTGTTGGCAAACAAAATACATAGAGTTCAAGAAATATACCCCTATTATTGATAGGATCATCTACAAAGATACCTGGTATGCATTCTACTTAAGAACAAATTTGTTTCCTTTTTCTTTTAGAAAAGAGAGAATCATCCAGTCCAATTGACCTTAATGATAGGACAGATAGCAGTAGTTCACCTATACCACAAATGTGTCCTTCCCAACGATTATATAACAGTAGTACGACGCATAGCAACACTTCTGGAAAAGATGCAGTTAGCAATTGTGGAAACGCGTCTAGTAACAACGGGACAACGAATAGCAGTAGTAGCAATAATAACAGCAATTCAAATAATTCTAGCAACAAGCAGCGTCGTTCAAGAACTAACTTTACATTGGAGCAACTTAACGAGTTAGAAAGGCTTTTTGAAGAAACCCACTATCCAGATGCCTTCATGAGAGAGGAACTGAGTCAACGGCTAGGACTAAGTGAGGCCAGAGTGCAGGTAATTGAATTACATATTTAATTAAGGGGACACATCGAATTAGTGGAAATAAATGTCCACTTATGTTCGAACAATGGAGATTAATTACTCAACAAAACCGAACCTATAAGTCACTCGGACATCCCTTACTTATCCCATTTCAATTTAGCTGTGCAACGGGAAAGTGATTGTGGGTGATACTAAGAAGTGTTTGCGCAAATCGGTTTCAGATAGTGACACATTTATTTATGACTGTTACTCAACGTCACCCCGTCGTCTTTTAGCATCTTCAGCGTAGGCTGGCGGCAGTGCTTTAGTAGGGAGCAGTGACAATCTTTATACTATCCCTCGAGAATTCTGACGCTCCTTTCGTTAATTTTCAAAGCACTCGGGGGCAGGGGATCGCAAGTAATCCCGCCACAAAATGCACAACTAAGTCGACACGAATAAAAGTTCCCAGCTAAATGTTTTCCTGGTGATTGATTACAAAATGTAACTTAATTTGCGTAAGTGATGTCTGTTAGGGGACGTAACTGCTTACATCAGATTGGTTCGCGCGGATTTTATGCGATTTCGACGCATTGGTTCTCAATACCACTTAATGAAATACCTTTTCTTACCGAAAGATTTATGAAGTTCTGCCAAAAAAAAATCGTGCAAATAGGACTAGAATTATTTATTAAGAGATTAGTTAGACCAACATATATATATATATATATTTAGATATACTTCAACACTGCAATAAAACATAGCACAAATGAGTTGATGTTAAAAACTATAATTCCCCTTTAAAGGAATAGAGGGGTAGGTTTTCATTACATTTGTAAAACGCAACGTTAATTTTAATATTCTTTCGCATGTAAAGACATCTCCGCTGTGTGTTGTAAATTTCGAATTTCAAAAGATTTATATAATGAAAATGACTACCATCTCATGTAGGATATAACAAAAAGCCCATGATAGGTCCAAGTTTGTATCAATCCTTTTTAACTCAGACCCAAGCTTGGTATTGAAGCCTGGTCCAACTCTGAGAAAATATTGGGATGATAATTTCGTGCCATCCTTAGCATCCAAGATTGACTCAAGGCTTGTATTAAAATTGACCCAATGTATAGTTCTGAAACTTATCCCAGAGCTAATATTAAAATGAGATCTACTTAATTGAAGGCTAGGCCAAATGCTATGAATTGAATTTTCGAGCAGTTTTGCTGGGAGTTTTGGCGTCATCATACTACAGACAAATTACATTATTTCAATATTGCCTATATAAACTTGAAAAAGAATATGAAATATTTATAATGAATACTAATAATATACATAAAATTATTGCAAAAGGTACACAACAAATATAATAAAAATTAATCCTTTACACTAGAAGCTTTTTTTCACCAACCATTGTTGTGGTGATTGAGGAAGAGATGTTCGAACTAACGAGTAGAGAGTTTCTTCTTAAAATATTTCTAGTCAGAATTCTTTTCAAATTTCGTTAATAATTCTAAATATTTAATTATTATTTCGACAATATATAACATGAAAGTGACTCACTTTCGTAATAATTTAATGATGCCTGTCTTGATATGAAATTATGACCTTAAAATAGTAAAGGAAATTCCATAAATCGCATGTATGCCAGAATGAATGTTTCTGTCCAAATGCAAGCTCTGCGTACATCATGGCCACCGCTGACCAGTCGTAAATTTTCATAAAAGTGGGCAAGACCCCCGGAGGGATCCAATTCGAAACGAATAAAAAATCTTTCCAAGGCAAAGAAACAAATCTTCATACAGTGGCTGGGTACGGAAATGTACATTTAACTTTTATCCTATAAGGAAAATTGCAGAGATGGTGATAAAATCCGGAAGACTATAAATTTGCTCCCAAACTTTAACCCTCTTACACCTTACCTTGCAGTCAGTTTGTAACTTAAACTTACACTATACATTGAGTGGGCTAAAAACTTGAATTTGCTCAGGCAGAGAAGTTAGGTTCCTTGCATTCTTTCGCATAAAGACCAGTAGAAGGAAGCCAACATGTTTGGGTTTGGGGCAGAACACATGCGCGTGAAATTTATTTATACACTCCAGAAGATGGACACAAATTGGGAAAAGTCGCCTAATATCAGTGTCTACTCGAGCATTATAGCAAATTTCTGCTGGACTCCACCGAGTATTTTTTAGTTTTTGTCCCTCTCGAAGACTCGTGATTTATGAGACAAGTTGATATGATTTACGCCCGGCCAGATTAGACAAGTTATGCTTACATACGAAATAGCTAATCCAATTACTAACATATCTCTCCCTTCCCTTGCAGGTCTGGTTCCAGAACAGAAGGGCAAAATGCAGGAAACATGAGAATCAAATGCACAAAGGTGAGTATATTATTGGAATGGAAAAGTGGGAGTGCGACAGACAGACACGCCCAGCATATTAAAAAGCTTGCCAAGCTATCATTATTTGTTTATTATAATTTTTCGTTTGTAATCATCGGTACAGAAATTTTTCAAAATCATTAGCATTCCGTTCGCAGACTACCTGATCCTGTTTCCACTGAAAATTTCCTCTGCTTACTTTCACGTATACCTACCTATGTGGTAGAGTAACAAAATTTGTTTCCCTCAAAAAAAAAACCAGCAGCATTCACATGTTGTCATGTTTGTCAGCCAATTTGTAAGTGTAAACAGAAATGTTAACATTTTGATTAAAACCAACCACCAAAGTGCACTGCGACCAAGTGGGAGGCCTCCGCCTGATCCCCCTTTTCCTCCTATTCCCTTTGTGTGAACTCGTAATGCACGGGATGAAACTGGCGACTGTGCAAACAGCCGAATCTGACCCAATTGCCAGCCGTTAATTTCTCGGTGTTGCTTTAAACTAGGGGAAAAACACGGAACTACATATTTTTATCAACCCCCCACCCCCCAACCTTCGAGGACTTAGCACCCAGGAACCCTGGCTAGAGTTAATCATTCCGGGATTTATCGTGATTTATTTGTTAACCATTTAATACAGGTTTTCATGAATACATTTTATTCAATTTAGTGAAGAGCGGACTGGGCGCCAGTATATCTAGCACCCCTCGTCATTCATTCACCCCAATTGCTCGGAACTTTGCCCTGCAACCCTCATGTGGCCGGCGCTCTAAATTGTAATTTGTTACCTAAACAAGTAGACATTGTTTTTAAGTGTACTCTTGGAGTATAATCCAATTATTTTATTGCGTAGTCTTTTAAGCTGGCACAAGTATGGTATATTTTTTTTATAGGCATCTCGAAGGGGAAAAAATTACATTTGTAGTCCGAAATCAAATTAGAAGAATTCAAATCGTAGGGTCCGAATTCCATAAATAAACCATTGATTTTTAGTACAATATTTTGATATACATATGGAAGAGTATAAAGATACATCAAACCAGTACTCACAAAGCATTATTTTTAGAGTGGTTGCGCCTAAGAGCAATTTGCAACGAAGACTTTCATTCTTCAGGACGAAGTAGAAAAGAAAACTAATTAGTAATAATTCGCAAATATACACACCTGTAGAATACTACAGACAGCATATTAAGGCTGAAAATTTAATCAATTTATTTGGTGTCTACTATAAATAGTGAAAAAATAACTCGTAAAAAGAAATTTGAGAGTTAACAATTCGATAAATAATTCAAATCACATACAAAACTTAAAAATAGGTAAACGACCTTATTAATTAAATAATTGATAAGTTTTCTAACTTATTTATCTTCATATTTGCAATTTTGAAATATTTATTAGAAAAAGACATTTGAAGTAACTAATTAAACTCCCCACATAAAGTTTTAGATATGAAAGTGTCGTAAATGATTCTTTCAGAAAACTCCAGAATAGATTTGAAAAGGTCTAGTTTTCTATACAAAAGCCACAATGCGACAGAAATTTTTTTGTTTGAAGGGTATTTTGGACCACATTTTTTACAAAAATTACATTCTCCTTTGATCCCTAGTACCTAGTACCTACTGCAATACTTCCAATCAATCCATAATTTAAGGTCACTTATCTACAGCAATACCTTCGATTTATCTGAAAAATCTTAATTGAATTAAATGTAAAAAAAAACGTAAATTGGCGCGTAAACTGATCTCCCTTCGCTTCCTTTAATCTTAATTCATCACGAAAATGCCGAACGATTTGAATAAACAACCAGGAAATCGCATGAAATGTAATAAAAATTCACTTACCATAATTCAATTCGGTTGCCACCTCCCGACCCAGTTGCTAGAGGCAGGGAATATATTAACTCATTTTTAACCGCACTTCCCCTGTACCCGACGGGACTGATCTGATTGCAGGATTTTCTCCGCCTTCGAACCTTCTTGACCCTCAACCAGCCAGAGGACTGATGTTAATCAATTTGATGTTCCTGCGAACAAGCAGAATCCATTCAGCTCTGAGCCCCATTTTGGGGGGTGTTTGCCTCCAGGAGCGCGGCCACGCTCATTTACCCCCATTCTCCCCGCTGTTTCGCCTGCTTTACGTCGTTATTTTTTATCTGCTCGCAGTTTCCTCTTTTAATTCAATTTTTATTTGTTTATTTATTTAGTAGACAGTCATAAAAAACGGCTATAGGTGCTCGTCGCCACCCGGAAGAGGGCTCCGCCAATTGCCCCTGGATAGACGAGCGCGGTTCTATGAGGTGCGATGCGTGAAAAAGGATGGCAGACGGCGGGTCGGGTAGCGAAAAAAGCGTAAATCCCAGGGAAGTTGTAATGATCAAATCGAATTCACTACAATTGGCTTGATAGAGCTAGAATGGCCCCATTTAGGTGCTATAAGACCGCTTACCCTGAATTTTTAACAGGTGTACGTGTAGTTCATCCTGCGCAGAACGTGCCAAATAAAACGTAGTGGCTGTGTCTGCGGATTGTTTAATATTTTATACCCTCAAATTGGAATTCACTAGAAATCTGTTTAACTTTTTTGAAGCACTAAAATGACTTCTTATGCTAAAATTTAAGAATCCACATGTTGGCACTATGAATTATGATTACTAAAGGCCTACAAAGATTTCTGTATCGCCGTATTTCTTCGCATTCTTTTCAGCTGCTAGAAATAAAATAATTTTAGTTTCAAGCATTTTCGCACACAATTTCTACGTTTTAAAAATTATTCCAAAAGAAATAGCTTAAAGTTATTTATAATTTTCCTTATATATATCGGGTTCAAAATCAAATCAAAATTGTCTTATAATGGGTATATTGGCGTTTTCATAAATTTTGATTTCAATATTTTATCAAAGTTGAAATTGAAAAACTGTTTTGATTTTAAAAGTAATTTAGTTTAAAATGTCGACTAATTTAGGACAAATATGTAAAAATGAAAGTATAAATGTTGGATCGATCGATAGCATTTTTTATTAGAAGAAAATTTGCTAGAAAAGCATCAACACCGACCAGCTCATTTGGTTAGAGCAGCGAAGAGCTAATTCGAAGGTCGCAGTTTGATCCCTGGTCGAAATTGTTGCTTTTTCTGGTAATTCTTTCGGAAAGTTTACGCTTAGGCGTACTTGTGTAGTGTTATTTCTTATTTCTGTTGTCTTGTCGGCTCCAAGCCATCATCAGAAATTTAAGTAAGGTAGCAATAATCCAGCCACACATAATTACGTAAATATAGCTAACCTAGACTCCAAATCAAAGCCAGATAAACACAACAATTAATTGATATCTGCCTGTCTACTATAGAATTAAATTGCGTAATGAAATTTCTTTCAAAGTGTGCCTATATGAAAGATTTTAGTAGGTATAACATCTCTGTTTTATTCTTTTGAACTTTTTAGAATTAAATATCTCACAGTAATTAAAATGATGAGTTTCAAAGAATGACTTTAAAATCTTGAGCCGTAATTAATTAACAGCTAAATAAGAAATTTTAAGCTCTAATTCCCATCAATCATGCCTAATGATTTACAAAGTAAAGGATTATATTGTTTTTTTTTTCCTTTGTAAATGGAGAAAGTTTGTTATTGCCGTAATCACTTTTGTAATTTCATTACCAGTGGAAGGCTTGTCTTATTCTTTTGGTAGTATGAGTCGTGTCGTCCCTTAAATTGTTATAAGATAGTCCTTCCTCCTGCTATAAATGTAATAACATGAAAGAAGCTGTTTAGACTAAGGGTGGTCTGCGAAATGTGTTTCCCAAGAGTACAATTCTCTGCTTTTCAATCTTGTTTGTTTCGTGAAAAAATTCTCCCTTATTAGATTATATACCCCTCTTTTTATTTTTTTTTAGCTGGCATCCTTCTAACAAGTCACAGTCCACCTGTCTCAACGCCCCTTGAACCATGTCGGGTTGCTCCTTACGTTAATCTTCCAGCGCTCCGTAGCACAAATAATTCGTCGGCCTCTTCTAATGGTAGCGTTCCTCAACACTTTAGTTCATCATCGACGGCAGCATTTTCAGCGTTTGATCCAGCTTTAATATCTGCGGCGCATCAGGTAAAATTATATAAGAGAATATATTTATTAAAAAAATATAGTGATATTATGTTTATTGATTTTATAGTATGCAGCTGCAATTACTAATGGTAGTTCAGGACTTTTTCCAATTCCGCAGTATCCCCTAAATCTTGCTGCTATTGCTGCAGCTCATAGTAAAAACTCAAGCATAGCTGATCTGAGGCTGAAGGCCAAAAAACATGCAGAGGCTCTGGGATTGGCAGAAAATCCTGCGTAATGCTGGCTTTTGCAGCGTGTTTTAAGCTGGAACAATATGAATCAACATAAATAATATTTTAAAAATACATCTCATCCCTATCAGTTTCAAATATATTTTTATCAAACTAATTTTTTGTACATATTAATACCTAATTTTACTTATTTATTATATTTTGACATTCAATTACTTAAAAACTTTATCAACGCGAATATTGAAACATTTTACGATATATCCATATACTATATAATTTGAAGGGAAATAATAAAAATGGGTAGATAGACGTAACAAAACACTAATAAAATCATATTTATACCTCTGTACTGTTCTGTTGGTTACGATAATCGTTCTATTGGAGACACATATGGAATTTTATACCATAATACATATAAAATCTACCATTTACCATTACCAAATATTTTATTTTAATAAAATTGACGATGTACGTACTATGAATTAATGTCAAAGTATAATAAATTTTCAAAGGAAATCATTTGGCTCATAAGAAAGTCTAGAAGAAAATCAAAACTTTCTTGGAATTAAAGTCATTATGATGGACAAACAATAGCTGTACTGTTGAGTATTACAAAAATTACAAGATATGTTTTTAAAGTCATTTAGGTTTATAACAACAAAATATTTCAGTTCCTAAAAACTACTCAAAAGTCGGTGGTGTGTACATGGATTTTTATAAAAAGAAAAATATTTTAAAATTACCATCAGAAATTGAAACTTGAACAGATCTTATATTTGTCCGAATTTTTAAATTCTTAAGAGGCTATACTTTAGAGTAAGCGCTGTTTTAAGATATGGTATATTTTATAATGGAAGATAAAAGATATAAACAAGCATATGAAAGCAGATGAAATTTATTTAATTTTAAACAATCGAATGACATGGTTTGCTGGTAAATGTTTTAAGAACTAATTAAAAAACATATTAAACACAATAATAGATTAAATTTGGGGTTCTATAAAATTATTTAAATGCTAACATATTTAAAATTCTAAAAGCGAATATTCAAAGATAAAACTCTATTCGAAAATAAGCCTCAAAAATAGATCTAGTAAACCCATTCCATCAACATGAAATATGAACGTTTTGAGAACAATTCATTTAAATCTTTTCAAATTTCATATTATAAGGAGCTTTATAGAAAAATAAATGAAGATATGTATAAATAATAATTTTTTTCTTAATATCTAAAGTAGAGCCTCTCTAGTTCTTAACTTGAAAACTTATCCGAATGGGTTGTTTATCCCCAAATGCTTAACCTATAGAAAATATCACATCAAGATAAATTAATGATAAAAATATTATTGAATCTGATTTATTTTTTATAATGTGATCTTTAAAAAACCAATGTTAAAATAGGACTGAGTTTTAAGGAAATAGAAGCAATGAATATCACTTGGGTCAATAATAATTATAAATCCAAAATTTTTATAACAGATCAGCCTACTAGAACTAGACCTTCGACTTATTATAACTTTAGTGTATAAAACTATTTGCGCTTTTTGTTGTAAGTAAGACTAAATGAAAAGGTGCAGTAATTATATTTTGTACTTTTAATGGAATGCAGAAATAAAATTCTGCCTTCTTATTATTCACAACATTCCGAAGTTAATTTGTACTATATATGGAAGAATTCATGTATATGTATGATAATAAAAATATATCGGATATCCTTAATAGTAATTAATGATTAGAGTGGAGCGTTTTCCAAAGGTGAATAGAAATAAACAGTACTTAGTTAAATAAGTAAAAATTTGTAAATATTATTGATAAACTGAATAAGTATTACAAAATCTGTGATTCTCCTCTTCTATGTATGAAACTGTTGATATTTAACTTCATCTTAATAAATTAGTATCATGAAAGAATATTCTTTTCTTATTGTATGGCTATGTTTTCTGACTTAATGACTTTAAGACTATTTACAGAACTTTCAGAGCTCTCACGGAAATCAATATGATTTCACCTTGTTAGGTAGGATGGCTCTTCAAATTATATTAATGTTCCGCATCATAGCCAAACAATATCTTCATAAATTGGGCATGACAAGTAAATCAAATCGCATCAGAAGTGATTTCTTTGCGGAATCATCTCCCTGAAATGGTCTCCAGAGATTACTAGATATTGATGGCTAAGTACTATGACCCATCGGAAATGTTGAGATAGGATCAATACATTTATTTTTCCTTTCAATTAACCAGCTAGTGGATTCATAAATAACTTTTATTTATATATATTATATTATTTTAAACAAAGTAGTTGTAAATGATTTTATTTAAGGTAAAACTGATTCATATCTCTTTTCAAATTTTGCATGAATATATTCAGTTTTGTATGTGCTAACTTGGACCCTTGACGCTTTTAATAATTAATAAAAAATAATAATTTTACATCAAGGGGTTCACATAGTTACTGATTTTGAATTTACTATAGTAAGGTAAGGTAAGTAGTAGGAAGATTTGTTTGCTAGCTAGTTATGATGTAAAAGTATTAAATAAAACCGTTTAACTCAAAGGGATAATTATTTATATTTTTGTATTTATAGACTAGAAAATACTTACTAATGCATTGAAAGTAGGGGTATATTTTATTTAAGAACTTTTCCAAAATATTCAAAGGATTGCTTAAGGACTTAAGCAGAAAATTATTTTAAAATTATTTCCTAATTGCGGAGAGTGTTTGTTTTTACAATAAGTAAATGGGTCAACAGCGGGTCAAACAGACATATTCAAATATTATTTTTATATACCCCTATAGAAGATCATAAACAAAAATTAATACGTTATATTTAAATCTGTAATATGTGAAATATTCGTAAGTAGTTCGACAATTATAACGCCTTACAATATATTTTTCCTTTCATTTATAAATTAGTACTTAACTTAAGTAGTTAAAATCGTAAAAATATAAAGCATATCAATTTTGTTTATCGACTTTGTGTTGTCTTTTACATTACTGTTTAATATTTCATAAATTAAATAATTCCAGGAAAATTGTCTACTAAGAGATTACATTGCGATGAAAACAGAAAGAAAAGCTAACATCTAAATTTAGAAAATAGTGCTACATAAAACTCACTAAATTTAAAATGTTACTTAAAAGAAATTGATCATATTTAAATATTTATCGACATATAAAATGTGTGTTTTTATTTTATTTTATTTCGGATATTTTTACCAGGTTTTAAGAGTGTAATTGAATAATCGTAAAAACAAAATATGAACTCTGCTTTCCACTTGAGCATTTTAAAGACTGTGCCGCTCAGAAACTGCTTCCTTTAAATGCGCTGGAAAACATTCTTAATATTCTACCGATTGCATTTGTAATCTGGTCCAAAACCTTAATATTGACAGTTTATAGGTCGTTTGACATTAGCAGTTGAAGTTTGTTGGACGGTTTGTTTTTATGGATTTGATTGTGTTAAACGAATAAAATAATCCGAAAATATGGATCTCTACGATGATCTCGATACAAAACAGCGTGCGGGACAGATTGATGGATGGTCTTCTGGTATAAAAATGTTGCAAACTCAATTGGCAATAAAAAAAGCTACATTACCTGCACCTAGACGGGATCCGCCGAAAAAAACTCTCGTGATAACCAGATGAATTTTAACGCTAACTGATTTAATCTTATGCGTTATTTTAATATAGATGATGACACCAATTAGTCTCAAGACGAAGAAGACAAATGAGGACGATATATTTCAAGTGAAGGCGAATCATGAGAACCATCACTCCTTGCCAAAGATCACGACAACGACAATTGCACAGCCTCTGCAGCCGATAGTGACCGACGGGAAGGTGAGTGACTACGACTGGGAAGTCATAGATGAGTATGACCCGTTGTGGCCCAACGAGTATGAGAAATTGGTCAAAGACAAAAGGGAGAAGGATGAGAAACGGGACACACGAAAGGACGATCGAGAACGTGATCGGGATCGCAAAAGGAGATCCAGCAGATTTGGAGGCGAAGAGTCTCCGCCAAACAAATTTTCAGGTTTTGCAAACAGAGTGACTGAAGAAGACACGTACACAAGGTCGCCGCCTGCAGGACAAGTCAGGGCAGCTGGGGCCGCTATTGCGCCTCCTCCGTCTCTGCAAGAAGGGAACTCCAACAGTAATCCAACTGAGAGGTAAAGCGAACTTATTTAAATAATTAATATGGCCTAATGATACAGTGCAAGGTTCGGCAGCCAAACCATTATTTCTAAATTTGTTTAAGTTAAAATGAGAGAATATCCCTTTAACCTTTTATTTTATATTTACAGTTCTTCCGTAACCATTCCATATGGAGCAAATTCCGTAGCTGCTAAAATTATGGCGAAATACGGTTTTAAAGATGGACAAGGATTAGGAAAACAAGAGCAAGGAATGTCTATGGCACTGCAAGTTGAAAAAACTTCAAAACGAGGAGGCAGAATTATACATGAAAAGGAATTAATAATGCCTCCGCCACCAGTCGTGCCTAGTCCCCCCGTGGTGGATCCAGCTCCTAAGTCGGAACCAAGCATAACAGAAATTATGAAATCACCGAGCAAAGTTGTCTTGTTGAGGGTATCCTTCGTAATCTCTTATTAGAGCTATTTAAATGTACAAGGAAACCACTTTTGCTGTTCTAGAATATGGTTGGGCCGGGAGATGTTGACTGTGAACTTGAGCCCGAAGTAAAGGACGAATGTAACACAAAATACGGAGAAGTTATTTCAGTGGTAATTACCGAAATTAGCGGAGTTATCCCAGAAGACGCAGTTCGAATTTTTGTGGAGTTCAAGAGAATTGAAAGCGCCATTAAAGGTAATTATTAATTGTTATACTGACTAAACTATTTTCATAAACACACTTTTCCAGCCGTTGTTGATCTTAATGGCAGATTCTTTGGAGGTCGGCAAGTTCGAGCGGGTTTTTATAATTTTGATAAATTTAAGAATTCTGATTTAAATGAATAAAAAATAGATTAATCAAAAAATCATTTCTTTTTTATGCAATACTTTCTATTATTACCTCTGCATGCATTGATTTTGATCGTGTTAACGCTTTAAAACGCTCAGTTATTAGGCCCACGATAGCAACTATCGTTTTTACTAAATATTCGTGGTAGAAATTTATAATAAAAATGCTATTTTACATCTATACTCTTTCTATATTGCAAATGTGGAATTAAAACGGTAATTATACAATATGGTGTAGTGTAATAAATAACAGGTTATAGACACGGAATGCACAGATTAGAAAAGGTTTTCTGCTTTGAAATTACTTAAAATATTAATAAAAACTAAAGTTTTCCAAACATAACTTAGGCATTCGTTCAAGTTTGGTCCTTGTTATTTTCAGGATCTAAGCCTGCTTCCGTGACGGTATGATTTGTATCGCTCAGCCTAAATTTTGGGTCAGCAATAGCCATCTCTGGATTACATGTAAATGACACCGTCAGTGCATACCTAAATTAAACTCAATGTTACCAACAAATCATGAGTAGTATTTTTAATAATACCTTGTGCCAGATGTAACTTTTTCAACGAAATGTAAATTTTCACCTCCCGATGTAAAACCGCTCACCCTACCTCGTACAGGTTCAATCGTCATGTTGACTTTTTTATCAACAAATACAAAACGTCCTCCTGTAAAATCTTTTCCATAATCAGTAAGATAAAGAAGAGATGTGTAATGGAATGCTTCATAAGTTTCCTAAAATACAAATGGCTTTAAATTTGAATTATTTAGAAAATACGACAATTTTGATTACTTTATCTACATGCGGGTGCCAATATTCGTCGTGAATAGTTTTAGCTGATGTATTAGTAATCCTGGAGAAGAAGCTTGGGTATGTTAGGTATAATGAATTTTCATCAATTCTAAACTGCTCGGCTATAGCCTTCTTAATTTTCGCTTTCACATTCTAGAAATATACTAAGGTACATATCTGTTTTTACCATTTAATATAAATTTTAGTACTTACTTTATAAATTAACATATGCTCCTCTTTAAAAATATCTTTTGCTTGCGACATGTTGTACACATCCACAAAGTGTTTTCCTTTACTTAACGCACCTGAATTAAGATCTAAAATCGATGCTCCGCCAGAGGAACCACCTAAAGCCATTCCATTTTTGGCTATTTCTAATAGACCTTCAACTTCCCGAAAATGAATTAGTTTATCGTTAACAAATCGGCCACAAAATGAAGGCACACATTGTGGAAAGATTTTCACTTCTTGTAAATATGCTGGTGCGCAAGTAATATTCTGGAATCGTATAAGATTTCTTTCCTGTACAGTGGCAAATTTCTTTTCTTTCTCTTTAGTAGCGAAATAATATACCACAACCATAACACAAAACACTATCACTGTTCGTGTCCATAGTCTGTGGAGGCCCGGTTTTGTTGCATTGCTTGCCGTGCTATAGAAACAATACGCATTAAACATCAAACATCTTACCATGTCAGATCAAACTAAATCGTTTAAAAAGAAAAAGCAAAATCAAATGCTAAATAAATAAAATGTAAAAACAGAATTTGAGTGTTTTTGTTTTAAATTGAAATAATGGTAATGATGATTTTACTGATTTTAACGAAACTTCCACAGGACTGTTATTTTCGTTTTGTTATATTTCCGATTGTATTTCGTTGTACCAAATGTGTAATGTTTAGTTAATTTATTTATTAATTCAGTTCGCTTAATACAAGCTAGACTACAGAATTTCAATTAAAACTAATTTAATGTTTTGTCAATGGAACTTTTTATATCTTTTATCAGGAAATGCAATAGCGCGCGAATGGCCTTTCTAGGGATTCTGTTTAAAATCAATAAATGTTTTATTATTATTGCGGGCCACGCTTATAAAAAATAAATAATAATAGGTATATATTGCGACTATCGTAATCAAAAGATATTTATTCAGGATAAATGGGAATTGCATTAAAGGATAAAAGAATTTTTATCTACCATGCTATCGTTAGCATCAAAACCCTTTTAGATGTTATTTACTTAATAAATTTGAAGAAAAACTGTAATGCATAAAATATGGGCTTATATGCAGTTTTAGTAAGAGAAAATACAACAAACAATATGAGCGAAATGTTAGCAGAAGTTTATCTCGCTTCATCCACCGGAAAGTATTGCAGATAAGAATTTGGGCGTTAATCACAATCGGCTTTACAATGTTTACTCAGTTAAAATAATACAATTTGTGCTTTTCAATGGAAAAAACTGAAATTTCTTAATAGATGAAATATGTGCAAAAGTTTACTTGTATTTAAAAAGTTATACATATTTATTTTAAGTTAATACATTCATATTGATTTTTTACTTCTAAAGGTTAGTACAAGGCATATTCAAAATAAAAAATTGTCCTATATTTTTAGGAGGAACAGACTTCAAAAATTATTTTACTGTGCCATTATCACTAAGAAAATTTCAATGGCAGTGTTAAAATTAAAAAGTAAAACTCTTGTACGATTCTGAATCGTATCAAAGATGAGAAAATAAAACGTTTACCCTCAGTTTGGCGCAAATCGTAGAAAATCGTTTATCAAATGATACCGCAGATAAAGTCAATAAACAAAATGTAAACAATTTCTAGAGAATATTTTATGAGCCCCACCTTATTTTGCGTTTATTTTTCCTTCCCAGCTTTCCACTAGCTGCAACATCCCTGCGAGATTCCTTTATTTCAGCCCTCCTTTGCCGAATGCTGTCGCCCTTTTTATTCATGATTTTAATTCTAAACAATTTGTTTACGCTCACCGCTAAAGTAGACAATAAACAAAAAAAACCCCTCAACTGACAAGCGAGCACTTCTCTACTGCCTTTTGCGATTCGGATCCGGCGTACATAAACAGGATTCGAGCGACAGCAGCGATAATATTTCAAAAGTGTTAACATATTGCAGCTTCCTGTTGTCAAAACCATATGGATATGACATTTGTACATTGTCTTTATTCTTACTATGTTTACCTCTGATGATCTTATCTGATTTGTGTTATAATTTATCATTAATTTAAGCAATCTATCCAAATATGACAGAAAATAACAGCGTAAGTGGTGATCTAATAAAACAAGCTGAATTATATAGAATATTTTTTCGTAATATAAGGACACTGAAACCGAAAGTTCGGAGGAAGAAATAGAACCAAAACTTAAATATGTGCGAATGGGCAACGATCTTCAGACCATACTCAATAAAGACGCCGTGAGTTGCGTGGCCGTACACCCTAGGGTTTGAAAATCAATAACTAATTTAAATCATCGTCCCTTAATCATAATTCAAACTTTTCAGTTTCTTATTTTCGGTACGTTCTTTGGAGGCGTTCACCTTCTCGACCATCAGGGGAACTCAATTGAGTCATTCCTCAGTAAACAGCACTTTTCTCATACAATCGCGGTTAATCAAATTTCTGTAGACCCAAGGGGAGAATATGTAGCTTCTTGTTCGGATGATGGGAAGGTTTGTGTTGAAACCGATCGAAGATAATTTATAAACAAATTATTTTTACAGGTAATTATCTCGGGGTTATACAGCGTCGATAACAATCAAAAATTTGATGTTGGAAAATTTGTAAAATCCATTGCCTTAGATCCGGACCCAAGCGTTGGTGCTGGAAAAAGATTTATTGTCGGTAAGTGGTGTATATTGCAATTTAATTCCAGATTAATTTTCCATGATTGCTTTTAGGTGACGACAAATTAACTTTGTACGAAAAAGCTTTTCTCAAAGGGCTTAAATCAACGGTGCTGAGCGACTCAGAAGGATTCGTTTCTGCGATTGCCTGGAGCGAACAGTTTGTAGCATGGGCTAGTAATTTAGGCGTAAGAGTGTATGACTTAAATGAGAAATGCTCTCTGGGACTTATCAAATGGGAGGAACCCAAAGGGTAAGTCTTCATTTAAAAGATCTTTGCCTAATTATTAAACAAAAAAGGGATTTTTAGCTCTAGGAAGGATTTTCAAAAATTTTATTCTATACAAAGTTACAGCTTAATAAAGCAAAACTTTTCGTTATTACTTAAAATAATCGTGAAAAACATGTTGACGTGTTTTAACTGCAATGAATTAAAGGGCTTGTTTTATAAAGTTTTAGAAATAAATAAGAAATGGTTGCTAGTCGCATGAAAATTTCGCCTTAATAGGTTGTTTACTCCAATAAAATTGCGCTTATTGCTTATAGTTCAAAACTGGAAAATTTCCGGTGCAACTTACGATGGTCAAACTCAGCAACTCTTCTAATCGGATGGGTGGACACGATACGTATTTGTACAGTAAGAAAGCGTAATCCGATTGAGGTCTCTACCAAAGATTTGCCAGGATTCATTGTTGATCCAAGTAATTTCCTTCCTACTCATGTTGATGCTAGAAATATTAAAGCATGATTTCTTGCAGTTTCAACATTCCAAACAGATTTCTACGTGTGTGGTGTTGCCCCAATGGAAATGGGAAATCAACTAGTCGTCTTAGGTTATCCAAAGGAACGGGATGCTGAGAATAACAAGGCTATGCGACCAATTCTTTGTGTTCTGCAGTATAAAACAAGCGATTACAACGAAATTTGCACGGACAGCTTATCACTGCGGGGGTAAGGAATATTTATGATAATTAGAATCGTATTACATTCTCCTTTAATTACAGCTATCAGGAATACAAAGCGAATGACTATCACTTAGGTTGTATTATAGAAGAAAACAGGTACTTTATTGTTTCCCCCAAGGATATTGTTGTGGCGAGCCTTTATGAAACTGATGACCGGGTAAAATGGCTAGTGGAACACAAGTAAGTAAATAAATCACCATTTAAAATATAAGGCTCAGTAGTGTGAGAACATTTGTTTTTTTGAATGTTTGAATTTCTAGAAATTGGGAACGATTTAATACGTGGTTTTAGATTAGCAATAATTGTTTCGTATGGGAGAATTAAATCAAACATATAGGTCCACTTATAAAGATTTAATTTCTTTCAACTTATATTCATAAATCTCACATAACTTAAAAAAATATTTGATATCATCCAATGTAAAGTGCTTTTTAGGAAAGAGTTACAAAATTGTTGGTAAGGCAATCAAAATATTATTTTACTTAATAAGACTAAAATTAACTTTTTAAATTTGCATCAGATGGCTTAACTGACTAGAATATATGATATTAAATACATTCTATCTTACTACCTAGGCTGATTTTGGCTTCAATCCTAAGCTAAACTATCACAACATTTATTTGCCGATTTTTTCCAATTATAATGATATTCGGCAGGTCTTTTCATTAGTTTTTCATTAGCAGATTCGAAAGTGCATAATCGATCCTCGTACAATTCCTGCATTTGTTCAATTGTTCTCTTGTGTAGGACGATATGATGCTTACCACACTTTCGAGGCATATAGCCCGTGTCGAATCGCACATCATGTTTCCTGTAGATATTTCTCAATGGGGATATCCAAGTTCCCATGGAGATGTCCTCGCTAACGTATGAACTGAGCAGTTTTGAATTCGTTTCTACATACTCAGCTATCGTCCGACTGATAACGTATCCTCCACCGAGGGCATAGGGAAGATATCGGTCGCACAAATTGAAGTGACTCTCCTTCCACTGACCCTTGGTCTTGATTTGTGCTCTTCCATTGAAATATCCCCAATAAAGTTCAGGAAGTGGCGTGTCTTTGTACTCTTTTCTTCTCCTGATCAATTTCCTGTCGTAAGACACCAACTCGTTCAGCAAGAAGTCCATTTTCACGTACGTATCATCGTCTGTTTTTAGGATATAATTGAAATTGTGATTTCGCACTATAGACTCAACGCTCAGCAGGAGCTTCGTTGTTAAATTCGAGTAGTTGTCCTCCAAATCATTCAGAAGCAAGAGATCACGATAACTTTTTTGCTCTTTGTATATTTCTGTCCTTAAAGCGGAGCTCAGCTTCTTTGTACCAATGACGAAGAAATGTTTTGTACGGATGTCTCGCCTGTTGCCGATCCCATTTTCATTAACATTTGTCATCCAGTCGAGAAAAAGTAGAAAACGATTAGCTTGTTCCGCTACTGTTTCATATTGAAGAAATCCCTGGTCATCGTACTCTGGCAGATAAATGTTATCCTCAGGATAATAAGGCTGTCGCAGAGGTTTGCCAAGCTTTAACCAAGTATCCCTTATAGTTTGCCGTCGTTCAAAGTAGCTAGGTGCTGATAAAATCAGGATAATTAAGAAAATTCCATTGTGTTGATCAACTCGTAACGCTGGTTTTGTTGTACATTTTTCAATGTTCGTCAGAGTTGTTGTGAGGAAGCATCCAAAAAAAAATGCAAACATAGCACTGAATAATGTAACTAAGTTATTTAACCGGCGCATCGCGCTAATTTAGGAGCTCTTTCATTCAGTTTTTTTTTGCAAATTTACCGCGTTATGGACAATTATGTGAAGCTTGAAAAGTGACATTGACAATCCAACAAATAATTTGACATTTACATGAAGCTTGCGTTAGAGGGCTCATTGATAATTTCTTCATGCGTCATGCAGCGCTGTGGCATTAACTGGAATTAATAAGAGCTGTCGCAGTCGTTATTTTTCTAATTTTCAGAAGTATTTAAATCATTTGAAGAAAGTGGTGTATTTTTGTTAATCTCCTTCATCTGTTCAACGTCCAATTGAAATTCTTAAATTATGCTTAAAAGTATCATTCAAAATTTAAATTTAATTCGCTATTTCAAACATTTTCACTTGACCACATATTTTTGTGTTTTTTTCATTTTTAGAAAATTTGAGCAAGCTTTGGAAATAACATCAACTAGCGGCGGATCTTTAGATAAAGTAGCAAGGTCATTTTATACTTAAACAACGGTAGAATTATATTTAAATGTTGAATTTTGTAGGCTTTATTTAGATCATTTGTTACATCTTAAGCAATTCGACGATGCTGCAAAACTCTGCTTACGTGTGTTTGGTAACGATAAAAAACTCTGGGAGGAAGAGGTTTATAAATTCGTAAAAGTTCAACAGTTGCGATCAGTGAGTGCTTATTTGCCTCGATCGAATGATTGCAAATTAAATCCCCAAGTTTATGAAATGGTGCTTTTTGAATATTTGAAAAAAGATATAAAAGTAAGTGAACCTAGAAAAGATCTTTTTATTTATGCAATCTTAAGCTTTTATATATGTAGGGCTTCTTAAATTTAATTAAAGAGTGGCCACCAACTTTGTATAATACAACCGCAGTGATTAATGCAATTCATGATAATTTTAATAAAAACTTCAGTAATGAACTTCTGGAGGCACTTGCAATTTTGTATTCGCATGAAAAGAAATACGACAGCGCTCTTCAAATGTATCTGAAGTAAGTAAACTGTCTAAATATATTTGAAATTTAATTAAATATTTAAAATTGATTTTATGTACGTTTTACTCTTTTATCAAGGCTTCGGAATAAAGATGTTTTTGATCTGATAAAGAGTCATGACCTATATAATGCTATTCATCAGCTTATTATTCCCTTAATGCACCTAGACCAAGATAAAGCAATTTCGATGCTTATAGAAAAAAATAAAATTCCATCCGATATTGTTGTGCAGCAGTTAGAACAAAAGCAGGAATATTTATTTCACGTAAGTGTTATAACGTGTTAATTTTTTAGCTTTATGTATGTATAAAACTAAATTTATTCTAGTATCTCGATGCATTAGCTAAAGTGGACAACAGTGGGAAATACCATTGGAAACTTGTTAATCTATATGCAAAATTTGCTCCAAAAAAACTTCTTCCATTCCTTAGAACGTCTAACAACTATCCTATTCAAGAAGCTTTAGATATTTGTAGGCGTGAGCTGTTCTATCCAGAAATGGTATACCTTCTTGGACGTATGGGAAATACACGAGAAGCTTTAAACATAATTACTCATAAGGTAAACAAATAATTCTTATTCAACCATTATTAAGAGTAAATTTCATGTAGCTGGAAGACATTCAGATGGCAATAAATTTTTGTAAAGAACACAATGATCAGGATCTGTGGAACGATCTTATAAATGAATCGTTAGAAAAGCCAGAACTCATGACAAAGTTGCTGGACGGGATTGTTGGTTAGTGCATTTATATTAATTTAATTCAAATGAAATATTGTATAGCGTTTAATTTTCAGGTTATGTAAACCCAGAATATCTAGTTAATAAAATAAAATTAGGCCAAGACATTCCAGGCCTGAAAAACTCGCTGATAAAAATGCTTTCTGATTACAGTTTACAAGTAAGTGTTGTATGCGTTAATTGTTTAATAGTTTTCTTTATATTGATTTCTTTTAGGTCTCTATTCAAGATGGATGCAATGAAATACTTGTTACTGATTATTTTTGTTTACAAGAAAAGCTTGTTCGTTGCCAACGGCGAGGTCTCTATTTTGCCAATGAAAATATCTGTGGAATATGTCGTAAAGAAATTTTTGTAAAGGAGGCTCTCAAAACCGATATTGTCGCGTTTAATTGTAGACATTATTTTCATGAAACATGCTTAGCTTCTGAAGGTGTTCTTAATAGTTGCAGTGTTTGCAAAACAAAAAAGTAGATAATTTTTTAACATTTATAATTTTATTTCAACATTATGTATTTATAATATTTCGAGTAGAAAATGTTTTTATTTTGGACAAATTCATAAAGTAAGCGAAAGTGTATTCAATCATTTTTGTTCTTGCATATTTGATATTCTACAAGTGTGTGATTAAATCGCAATAAACATGGTTAGTTGGTTTTCCATTAACAATTTTTTTATGTTGTATAATTTTAAAATTATCTTTGGTATATTTTTATTTTATTTTTGCGCGTAGTTAAGAATTGCTTTAACGCGTTTACAAAGGAGTGTTCGAAAATTAAGATAAATAATTATAACACACAACATTATTTCTATTCTGCTTATGTACTATAGGAAATTAATTTTGCTAGTTAAACGTTCACCTTAAAATCGTTATCAAATCTTCAATGGAAATTTCAAGTAAGTGAGATTAAGAAAAAAACTGAGAAATTAGATACGAACCGTATCGTTTTGTTTTTATATATTAGGGTATTTCCAGATAATTTAGCTATAACAGACAAAATCCCGAATGCAGATGATGAATAAAACTATCATTTTAATTGTTACATACACACCTTCCTATCTCCATTTAAACGTTGATATTTCCAAAGAACGTTGTATTCAAACATTATCAGATTAGTACCACGCTACACTAATCTTGATTAGGGCTCTGTTTTTTTATTTGCTTTAAGTTTTGCTGCTGGAAAAGATTTCCTCAAAAATAATGTAAAAAATCAAAATTAAAGTAAAATCATGATGTAAATATATGTAAACTAATAATTGGCTACGAAACAACATTAAGAGCTATCTTATTAGAATTATACTCAAAAAATAATAATAATAGTAATGTAATTTTTACTATAGCTAGGCTAGAGCATGCTATTTATCGATTTATGCATCTCGAAAGACTAGAGTCATTTAAATGCAATTTAATTTTTTAATAGATTAATTATTTAAGGCGTAGCAGTTAACAGTACCCCGTCGCTTGTTGTATTGTATTTACATATAAGAAATTTTCTAATCAAATTACAAATTGAATTGTGACAACATAAAATCCGAATAAATGTCTTGCTAATTTTCAAAGATATTTTTAAATAACATTCAAGAAAGACATAAATGAATTAAAAGTATAAATGAATACGTAAAAGCTTTAAGCATCTTTTACAAGTGCAGTTTTTATATATATATATACAACACGTATATTTGGTTTATTAAAACCGTTTATAGATGTAACATGCTGAAGCAAATATCATCAAATACAAGATGATTTACTTCCTTATTTTTTTCGACCTTTGTTCCATTAGTCCATCGTCCTTGCAAATTTTACTGAAAGTATATAGAGATAAAATGCTTATGTATGAGAGAAAGACAAACATTTAGGGAGAGGCGAAACAAAAATTAAAACCATTAAGAGCAGCGCACACGCTCGAACACTTTGTCCCGCCTTTAAAAATGCACAGTGAAAACATGTAAACAGCGCATATCCGTATGTATCCTCTGTGTGTGCTGCCTGCCTCTTCCCCATTCTCGTTTCAGGATTTTCCTATACCTGAGCATTGCACGGCAACGGCACTAAGCGTAACAGATAGTTTGTCTCACCTTTAAAAATGCGTGATAAAAAAAACGCTGGACATTATTGCCTGCAATGTAAGTGCTGTAGATCTCTTTCGTTCTTATTGAAATTTAGATAAGGCATGGAAATGAGTAGTTCTTTGCTGCTTTTATCTAATGGGAAAAATTTCCTTAGGCTGTTTTAGAATTTGCATATGGGTTAGAGCTTTGGGCTTGTGTAGAGAGTATTACATCTTGTACTTGATGCACTTTGATGCTGAAGGTGAAGAAAAATGAAATTCAGAAATATTGGCCCTAGGGATAGTTTTTTTTGGCGTATGGTAATGTGTTTTAATTAAAGTAAAAAGGGGAATTCAATGTAAATGCCTTTTTACTCTTTTAAGGCTAAGTAATTAGCTGAGCAGTGTAGCTAGCCCTGTATGTTCGTTGTATTCAAATTTTTGTGGGAATTTCTTTACCAGAAAATAAATAAAAGCACTATAAAAATACAGCCGAAAATAATTTTAATTTTTCTCGATAGTTCGATAACTGGTTCTGTCCCATAGAAGTTCTAATTTAGAATTTCTCTCAGCTGTTACGGTTATTACCGGGTATATTGAGATACCTTTTAAGAATTTCGAGGGGAAAGCTTATTTTAAAATTAAATTTTAATGGGCCTCGAATGAAATTAAATCAGAAATTTTGATGCGATCTGAAAAACTGTTGAGTAATTATTTAAAGCATCGAAATTATTTTAAATTAAAAGAAATTCTGTTTTTCTATATTTTAAATTTGCAAAATCCAGTGAAGCAATTTATTTTTTCTAATTAATTTTCACTATAAATATTTTCGTGGTCATTATTGTGAATTCTAATTTGATTGTGGCAGTTCTGTTTGAGTACACTACAAATTAAAAGTGTTGTATGACAGTACTCATAAAAAAACTCAATTCAACATCAACTGAATAGACACGCATACACACACGTACGCCTGCGCCCCGCTTTTTTGCTTCGCTTATGGTTCAGAGGAGTCTCTCACTTTAATAGAAAATTTCAAGATGGTAGGACGTGTTTGGGGACCCGTCGAGGTGTAGAATTTTGTCGCCGCGTTGCACTTCTTAAGAGGAATTTGATCTGCCCTTTGTGTGGGGAAGGACTGTATTTTGTGCGAATTTGAAATATTTGTGAGACCTTTGGTGTTCTCTAGCCGCTAAAAGCGGCATACCCTGTGTGCTCAGGCTCACCCAATTGCCCTTATGAGGGAAAATTTTTCATAGGATCCAGGATCGGATTGTGTGCAATTTGTCCCATTTTGTGTTTGTGGCTTGAGTGTGTACTGTGTCGACTGTGCAGTCCTTTTGTGTTCCTGTATGCCCAACTAAGGGAGGTAATTAAGATTTCTTGGGAGGATTGCGGTACTCCAAATTGTCTGTGGAATTTTTGTAACAAACTCTGCCAGAACTTCTAACTGGAATATCCCGCATTGTATCCGAGGTACGTACTCCTTCCTAATCCACCTCCTCTCCAGGCACAACCCACGCTCCCGTTAGATTTCTTCCTTTTCTCTTGTCGCGGCTATGTTTTTATGGTGCAATGTTTTACTCCAAGGAGTTTGACATTTACATTTCTCTGGCAACGGGTTCGATTATTTGTTTATTTAACGCAAACGGGGATGCATACAGAAAACACGGCGAATTCGTGCCTGTGTAGTGAAATGTTTTTAGAACTCTCTCAGTTTGTGTTGGTGCTGGCAAAGAGTCCCATAAGCCGGCGAAATGTGTTTTACTACAATTTTCAATTTTCGAATTAAATTTCTTATGCATCTGACACGATTTAACGCCGCTCCAATTGGGACAGAAATTTTCTTGATCTACTCGAGGAATTTGCTGTCGCTGACATACCCTAAAATATTTCGCATTTGCTACACATAGCCTTGAAGATAAAACCCCAAAAAAAATTCTTCCGTGCCGATGACAGTAACATTTTGGATAAGTCGAATAGCTCGGAGGTTTTTCTTCTCTTAATTCTCCCTCATAATACGATAAACCAAATTTAAGATGTCCCATTTAAAATGATAAATGTCATTTACAAATATCGCCTCGATTCTGGCCCAGCATCATCAAAGTAATGAGAATTATCGATCTCGACACAGATTCCGGAAGTGTTCTCTAGCAAAACAGCCTGCGTTGTGTCCCACAACTGCTGCTGCGGGTCGGGTCCTGGGTCCTGTAAACTGGGGCACAACTCTGGCAGTTGGCAACGAATTTAATCCCCCCAGAAATGTATTAAAGGGACCAGGCATTCAGGTCAAGTGAATAATGAAACGATGTCTGCTTGCTGCTCGTATGCAACTTACAAAAGATCTGGGACTGTGAGAATTAATCTAGTTTTGTAATATTACTTTTGAAATAACGAATAATAATACTATTGAAATAAGTACCTGCAAATAAAGTTTGGCAAGGGCACGTCCCTGGCTGGCTTTTACAGATGTTGGAAAATAAGTTAGATTGCATGAACTTCACGAATTTCGATGAAACTCTATACGTTACGTTTATTTTATTTTTAACTTGAAAATAATTCATCCGTATCTATTACCTGTAAGAAAAAAGTCTGCCAGGTGTACAAGTGTTAAGTTTGGTGTCTTATACAATTTTATTTACCATATTGTTGGCTCGTATTCAAGGTGTACGACTGAATACATGTTAAAATTCTTATATGATTTAAGAGTATCAATTAAGCAATTAGATTGATTGAAATTGAGAAGAAAAAACCCTCAGGTGATTTTTTGGTTTAAAAAAATTTCTTCAGCCTGGATTTAAATAAACGTAAAGAGTTGATATAGCTTTTATTTCCGCGGGTAGCTTTTTGTATAGTCTAGTGGCAAGGTAGAGTGGATTCAACATGTTTCCTGTTGGGTTTGGGTTAGCAGACTGATAAGCGTGTCGCTTGCTCTTTTAAAAGTATTCTTATTTTCGTCAGAAATTCATTATTCATATTTTTGGACTATATGAATCGAAAGACCTTAGAGTCCATATGATTTTAATGTTTTAAAACTATAATGTCCCTTAAGCTTAAATAGCCCGATTTGATTAAGTATTTTCAGATTTCATTGTACGATTTACACGTGCCAAGAGGCTAGTTCACGGTTTTTGCCTTAGGCGTATAGCAACACACAAGCTTCAATATTATTAAAATATAAAAATTCTAAACGAAACGAAATAAATGTAATTCCTTAAAAAGAATTTTAAAAAGTATGTACCCAAAACATACCCCTAAATAATTTTATTTTAGAAACTGCTTAATTTAACCACTTAAATATTTTCCTATTGGAATTTCTTTGTTGTATTTCAAAGTTATTCCCAGTTTTAATAGTGGCAAAATGCGTGAGAGTCCCTTTTGAGAATTTAATTTTCTGGTAGGCAATTGAATAGGAAGCCGTTCCCTCATTATAAGCACCAGTGACTCAGTGTGTCATTAGTGTCCGGAAAAAAAAGGGGCGCGAAATGAACACACCCTCTCCAAAGAGCCACACAGTGTAAGCATTTGAACGAAACGACTTCGCCATGAAAACACGTCCTGCTCACACCCTCTGGCTATTAATTGTTGCGAGTCGTAGCTTTTCTTTTTGAGGGCCTTGTTCCTGCCTGACCGGAAAATGTGGAAGTAGGTAAGTCAAAAGGGAGCTTTGTGCAACTCTGACTTCCCGATTGCAAGAGAATATCCCTTCAGGAGCAGGAAGTTCAGATGTGGGATCGTTGTGTAGGCTATGCGACCGTTGCTCAAACTCACATTTTATCATGCCAGGCTTTCATAATGCTAAATAAAAGGCGATTGTACAGTAAACGACAATCCAAATTCAAAATAACTGCGCGGTTAATATCCTTAAATTATCGCATTTATTAAACGTAAATCAGGAGATTCTCATAATAAGTGGCCTTAAACCGATTAAATGCTGTCAATAACCTCAAGAAACGCAACTAGTTCCATTCTTTGGGGAACGTTAAGTTCGAGCAGGTGTTTAATTTAAGGGAATTGTAAAGAATTGCGTGATTATAGCTAGATCAAGGGCTGTAGAGTGTATTTTTATTAACACTTAATAAGAAATTAAAGGCAGTCTTTGACTCTATTCAGAAAATATTTGAATGTAGTTTGAATTATGTAGATTTATTTATTTACTAGAGTTGCTCATTCTTATTATTATTAACTTTAATATGATGGTTCTAAAAATCCATTATTAATATTATAAGAAGAAAAAAACCATCATATTTAAGGCAAATCATAAGTAGCCAGTACTTGAATGTATTAAGCCGCTTCAAGTTGATCGAATGGAGAACAACGCACAAGCGTACACCAACGAGTCGAAAGGATTTTTGTTGAACTTTCCCGCGCTTTTCCTTGTCCATTTGCCACCTGTCGACGCGCGCTGCTGTAGGAAAGAATCAAAAGCATTCACCATCCTCTGATGTAAGTAAAAAAAAAAAAAATTGGCATATATTCGACTAAAATATTCGCTAACTATGTGGACATTATAATTAAAAATTGTACCAGCAATCAAGTCTATGAAGTACGTGGCACCAATGTGGTGTCACCGGTAATTAACAGATATTTTAATGGTGGTACCATGACGGTATAATTGAACTTCGCGGTAATACTAATTGCTATTCAAATTTCTTAAATATGTTTAATGCTAATTTTAATAACAATTTTCCAAAAATTGAATTTAATTTTAGAAGTTTGCAATTCTCGACGCTAAAAATCAGATTTAAAATGTAATTATAGTTGAATACAATTAATATTGAGTTAAAAACACTCAATGAACACGTGGGTTTCACATTTAAGACAATTGGGAAATCACACAATGACGCGCTGCATGGCACGTGCAGAGAAAGTACTCAACATTTTTAAGACAACCGACAGGGCTCAGTGTGAAAGTTACTCGCATGCACTTGGGACCTGCCTACTTGAAATGAATTGGCCTAACAAATGACGCGCGCTTAGAATGGAGGCAAACTAAAGCGTTGCTGACTTGACTTTTGTGTTCCGCCTGTAACAGTTATTCACGCCTCATTAGGCCACTTGAGCTGTCGACTATTTTGAGTTCAAAGAAAAATCCGATGAACATTTTATAGACACCCCACCTCCTCCATAACAACTATCCCTTGGACAATGCCCGTGAAATGTCGTACTCGAAAATTAGAAACACTTCAAAATAATTACATGCATATGTGCAGTATGTTCTTTTCTTTTTAATTTGTAAAACAAGAATGCCCTTGTTAAAAAACTATGAATTCTAATTATAATAAAATAAACAATTCACAAGCAATGGTCGCAAGTTTACAAAAAATGTTGTTATTATTTCGCAAACATTACTCCCTTGTTTATAATTCCATCATTTTGCATAATTTAAAGAATTTTTCTTTAAACAATTTTACATCTAATCATCATATAATCTTATTTTTTATTTTTTAATTCTACTTAGGAAGAGAAGACCGGTTCTCATCTTACTCAGCCAGAAATAGAATAATGTAGCAGGGAAATTTTAAACTCATCGAGTTAGCAACTTAGTATTAGTCGCAGGTGATGCGACTCTTGAAGATTAGGGTAATCGTTTCTTTAAATAGATAGTTCGTGTGGTCCTGTGGCGCAATGGATAACGCGTCTGACTACGGATCAGAAGATTCCAGGTTCGACTCCTGGCAGGATCGAGTAGTTTTTTTGTTTTTATTCAACTTATTAATTTTTTTCATGATCTGGTGTTTATTTGAATTAATAATGAGCTAATTGTCTGGTCTGGAATCTGTTTTCCGTAGAAATGATCAGGATGCGTAAAGTAACACTTTAAATGATCCGAACTGGATAAGGATCAAGTTGTCTTAAGACCGGATTATATAAATGTAATTATTATGTGAAAAAACTGCATAAGAAACCTATAGTTCGAAAAATAGGTTAATCCATATGCACTTAATCTAACTAATAATTAAAGTAGTGACTTCAGCGTCAGATAGGTTCAAACAGGGCATTCTGTATTCATTTGATAAAAAATCTTTGATGTATCCTGTAATAGATCTTGAATATCAGGGCTGGATTAGCTCAAATACGACATTCTATATTAGGTATAAGGTAATAACTATTAAAATAGGGGGCATTCCTGACACGGTATTAGGCTGAGATACTACGTCTTTGCCTGCATTTGAATATTTAGTACCTTTTGTGTACCATTTGCCTCCTTTTCCAATATATTTACAAACATTCTTCTTAATTCTTTTTGATAGGAAAGTACGAAGAGTCTAATTGCTTAAGATTTTATCCCTTTTGTTTTCGCCGTGGTATGATTTATTGCCCATACTACAAATATGATAGATAGAGCATTATAATGAGTAATTGCCATTCACAAACTTATGTGGGGATATTATCGACATGTCCATGGATTTTCAAAATTGCGCCATTTGTGTACTCCTTTCCTCTACATGCAAATTGCGGTTAAAATATAAGAAAAGTTCATAACATGCGCTCTTATATATTTTCATGGTAGTCATTCAATAATTGTTATAAATTGTTTGCATATGACTTGGAAAGAACAAATTCCTCCCGCTGTACCATTAAAGGGTTAAGCGAAGTTTCGAATTGCGCGGATGCCACATATCGCGCAATCGCGGAGAGCTATGTCACTTGGCGGGCGTTGTCTTTTTTTTTTTGTTTTGTTTTGTAATTTCAACAGAGCAAAAAAGTGAAATTCGAAGAAAATTACTACGTTTTGCGGTCGGGACGGCTGGGTAACATGTGTCCCGCTCTGCTCATGAATATGCAGTGTGCTAATTGTGTGAGCTTTCGTAATGCGTTTAGTGTCCGACGTCGATTGTGCTAACATTGCATCGGACAATTTTTTTCCATAAATTTTTAATATGCAAAGGAAGATTACATGTTAATTAACACTCACGACTGTTATGATTGAATTGATAGGTCAGTGAAACGGCTCAATATTTCCAAAAAAGTGTCGGTTACCTTTAATTGATTTGATTTTTCCTCCTCAACCGGATGCATCGTTTATTTGTTATTGCATCTATGTGCAACCTTTTTCATTCAAAAACTTTCCATTGCGTCTACGTGCGCCTTTCGCTGTTGGCAGATTTAGAGGCGTCCGGTGTTTTAAGCCAGACGCTAGACGTTAGACGTAGAGCGATGTTTCATAGCCACTTCCTCGCATTGTCAATAAATTTAAACAGCGCCAGTCAGAAGATTACACACTCCTTTCTATTTGCGTCTCGCCAAAAAGAAAACCCGGCGGAGGTCTGCAGTTGTCGTCAGGGTTTTTTTTGTTTTTTGTCGCGTAGCGTCTCGACACGCATTGTTTTGTCCACGTGGTCTCCTTCATCGACGACGGACGTACTCCTTCAAGGGCCAATCGAAAGCAGCAAGATACGGATGAATGACTCTTCCTTGTTGCGACAATCTTTGTCAAATATGTTTTCTATTTCCGTCGAAAATTTATTTGATTTTCCGTTAAAAAAGATTTTTGAAATGGATGTTGAAACCATGCTTAATCATGCAACTTTAGTATTTCTTCATAGTATTTGAGGAGTGTCCGTTCAAAACTAGCTATTTACATCAGAATGAATTTTACAGAAAATGCCAAAAACGAATAATTAAAAACGCCTAATATATAGAATAATTTTGTGTGGTATGCTTTACAAGATATAGTTGTCTAATCATCTCCATGAACAAATTTTTTTTAATACTTTGTTTATTATTCTTTTAAAAAATTAAGAAGTTTGTAAATAGACACTTTTGATGCAGATGGTAGTAAATAGACACTTTAGTTTTGGATCATTTGGTAAATAGACTGGTTTGATAAAAAAATATTTGTAAATATCTATTTTTGATGAGAAATGTTATATTGTAATAATTACATTTTAAGAATGAAAGAATACATTAAGAATCAACTATTTTTATTAATATCCATTACTCAGTAATCTTAAACTACACTCTAAGCTCTCCAATATCATATTCTAAGCAGACACAAACTTCATCTTCCTGGTCATGTTGTTCATGATCACCAACATCAACAGCTTTAATAGTATTGTATTCATTCAGTAGTAACCTTTTATACCAAACTAATTCAGGCAGTTCCTGCCATTCGTCTCCAAACTGTTTCACTAAAAGATTGGTTACATCCTTTATTTTTTCTGAAGAAAGTCCACGTTCACGCAAGGCCATTTCTGGCATATCCAAAGGAAAACGTTTACCTCTTTTAAGCAAAGTGCTAAAACTTTCAGTTTCTTCAAATTTGTAGTTTTGTAGCCCTCTGATTTGAACATGTACTAAATTGCTTTTTTTTTTCCTTATTTCAATTCTTTTCAGTGATTGAATTTGATTAATTTTTTTGAGTGCACCTTCCAAACTTTTCAGATCAACAAGTTTCCAATCTTGTCCAATTATTTTCACTTCTCCATGCCTTGAAAAAACTTCTATATACTCCTGTTTTGTTGTCATTACCGTCTGTTTTTTTAATTCTTTCTCAATCCTGCCGAAAACGCGGTCTGCAGGTAAAAATGAATGGCCACGAACAGGGAAAGTTAGATGAACTTTATTTATATTTTGAGGAGCTTTGCGGGCTAGCCAAAACATCAACATGTGAATAAGGTAGCTGTTCTTATTCTGACCACCACAGCCGTCACAGAATAACCTGACAAGGTTACAGTTTTGCTTTACAGTGTCTTCTGGAAACTGGTGACATAAAAAATCATATAAAGCAGAGCCAATCTCCACTGAGCCTCTGCTCGCCTCAGTTTCATCCCAAACATAGAGGAAAGGTCTGCTTTTATCAACTGTTACTGGCATAACACAAAAGTTGTATAGAGAAATCTGTCTACTGTAAAACGCCTCTTGTATGGGGGTTTTAGGGAGTGGTTGTTGTTGTTGTAAGTCGAAACAAAAAGTTTTGGAATTTGGGACTTCGGTTTTCATAAGAGAATAGAAACACTTAGCACGCAGCTTATGTACCCTCTTTTCAGTAATTGCTACTTGTTTCTTTCAATGGGTCTTTTTCAATTTTTATTTTATTATTCCATAGTGTACAAGAAGTACATACATCAGATGCTGGCGAGGAGAAACCAATGTTAAAATCATTGAAGATAGCATAAAACATAGTGCGCGACACCTTGAAATTTTGTGGTACAGAATCATTATAGACTTGAAATATCTTTTTAACATTCCACTCCGAGGAAAGATATACACGCTTGTTTTTCTTGCGATTGTAATGGGACTCCACTGCTGGTAGCTTATTAATAAATGCTCGAACATGGTTTTTCCTTTCAACTGATTTCGATGATTTTCGATCACCGCCTCTCTTTTCAGCAGGTGTATCCCCTGCATTTAGTGTTCGATTTATAATATTTACTCGAGCCTTTGATATGTTAAATGTTGCTAAAAATAATTTCTTGCAAACACACACAAGTTTTTTCTTCTTGTATACATAATAGACAGCACTAAGAATACGGTTAACTTTCTTTCTTGTTGACTTTGGCACATAGTTTCCTCTTCGTTGTGGTTCATGAGGAGTGAGTAGCCGAGTCAAGTATATGTCTTGGTCAATTTTGTTCGTAGACTTATATAGAAGTTTTCTATTTAGTAGCACTTGGTCAATAGTAACAGATGAGCATTTGAATTTACTGTCGCTTTTGTGATTGCAAGGTCTCCGAAAATTAACACCCAAAGGATCTTTATCGACGTATACTTTACGTTTGGAAGTTCTGTCTACTACATGCCTCTTGCGACTTCCGCTATTAATATTTTCTACAATATCTTTTTCCATTTTTCCAATGATAAATTACAAAAAGTTATGATAAAAGTCTACACTTGAGCGGCTACCAACACAAACGGCTTCGAACAACAAACCACATACGCGCTAAAACGTCAAAACAAAAGATTCTTACGATAAGTAAACATAGGAATCCAGCCATACTGCCAAGCTTAGAATATCTTTTCCGTTACAGTCATAATAACCTGCCACGCAGTATTTGAACACTTTTGTTCAACATCTCAATCAATTCAACGAAAGAATAAAGTAAATAGACCATTATGATTAGAAACTCTACAATTGTAAAATAAAATATATTTAAATTATGTAAATAGCAAGTTTTGAGCAAAATTCATATTTTTGATTTGTATTTGAACCTATAAATAACAAGTTTTGATTAAATTTATTTACGAAATTCAAAAAAATCATGTCTCCGAACCCGAATCGAAAAAAAAAACAAAACGAGCTCAAAATGTAAATAGCTAGTTTTGAACGGACACTCCTCATTTCATCTAACTCTAACGTAAAACGATAAATGCGTGCTTGACTTAGGTAATTTCTTTAAATTTTATTTAATTCACATCATTCCATTCATTTAATCAAGTGTAAAATGTTTCAAGACAAGCTATAAATCGCAACAAATTGTTCCCTTTTAACGCTTCAAATAAATTCAATTTTCTGCTATTATCTTACATTTTAGAATTTATTTCACTAGTTAATTGATGTACTCGTTTAAATAAAATATTGAAAATCTTTGTCATAATAATTTAAGTCTATCTTGGTACAGTGGCAGCTCTATACGATTATTCCAGGATATTTCTCGCAATGAGAAATGAAGAAATCGTTTTTGCATTGCTAAGAATCTTACCCAACTAGAATACCATAGTATAGACCAACATAGGTCTTAATAGTCCAACATACAAAGACTTTAGAACACAAATCCTTAGACGAACGCCTAATACATAAAACCCAAAACAGAACTACTTTTCTTGAAGGTAAAACTGAGGTCTCTATCTCGGTCAGTATAAGTTAAAAGCGGATTAAACAGTTATAATATACTAAAAGAATCCAAACTAATATTATAAATGTGAAAATATTTTTGTATGCTTGTTATATTTTCACAGCTTAACCACTAAACCGATTTCGACGAAAATTAGAAAATAGGTTCCTTGAAACACGATAAATGGCATATAGTACTACTTTTTATCCAAGGGGTGATGGTATTTAAAAATAATCGGATAATCTCAGAAATATTGAACTGATTTAAAAAAAATAGTTGATGGCTTGTGTCATGATTCTAAAAAAAAAATTATTCGAAAACTATTACAACATTTATAAGACAAGCAACCTTTTTTCCACAAAATGTAAGTATGCCATTTGCCTTATTAATTAAAAGAAATTTAACGTCATCATTGTTCGTTTTCCCAACAGAAGATATAAACATTTAAGGGAATGTTTTTGATACTAAGGGTATATAACAAATTAACATATCTATATATATTTCGATATAAAAAGAAGATCAGGACAAGATCTCAGAATCTAAGAGATTCCTTCTTAAACCAGAGATCAATCGAATTAACTCAGTTGCAGAGAAAATGCAACAATTATACTATCCTCAATAGAGGATGATATAATTCTTTTAGTAACATGTTGATCAACTGCTTCATTTCATAAAAAAGGAAATTTTTCCGGAAGGTAAAATCATGAGCAAAAATAATGAGACATTCGAATGCATTCGAAGAAATTCAGTGATCTTTAAACGATTTCGCATTTTACTCTACCGATATTCGTTGAATGTTTTAAATTTGCTTACTTTACACGCATTTTGGAAAAAGGAGATATTTATGAAGAAACTTCAAACATCAAAAGTGGGCCGTCTCCTGTCGGTGAAATAACTCATAAATTATGCAAATCTTATATTGGTTCGTTGAAACATCGATAAACAGAGTCGGCAGCATCACGGCACAGCGGCCCATTCATTTGGAGAATCGCAAAGAGCATCGGACGTTGCTCCGCATCAAAAACTCCCACTTTCATTATATAATAGCGCAGTGATACCGTTAAGCCCGCGAACTTTTATTTTTTTTGTTGTTGTTGTTTATATTCCGCTTTTGTTCTCTGGTCGCGCATGCAAATTGAGATTAATATTTTTTCTTTCTTTTCTTCTTATTTTTGTATCTGTTTGATTCCTAATTTGTAGGGGAATTATTCATCAGAGATCATCTGATTGGTTTATATTAACCCATAGTGTATTAATTTATTGAAATTCATGTTTTCATGTGTTTTATTCGCTCGAGATCGATATAAGTAAGCATTTGATTTAACATATTCCTTCAAGAATTAAGAAAAATTGGAGTTGTATTTATAAGTGCTGAACTGAAATTAAATGAAAATTTGTTAAACAATTAAAGACCAGCATAGATTTCAAGTACATTCCCTATGATCGTATTGTTAGACTTGTCAACAGAAAGATTGCTAGTTATAGTTAATGAAACTATTAATTAAACATTTAGATCAGTTGATATCGTTGGATACATATGAGCCGTTTATTTTAAAATTGGTCTAAGTCGAAATTGTTATAACTACGATTTTACTTTAAAAGAATATAGAAAAGTCGTCTTTATGATATTTTGGACTTAGGCCACTTTCAAAATAAACGGCTCAAATGTGTTTTGTAAAATGAGAATTAGATTAGAAGTGATTTGCCATATTGTCATACTGAGGTTTAGTTAAATAAAATATTTAAAAAAATAAAATTCTACAAAATTTATAGATACTCAGAAATTCGGTAGACTAAATTTAAATGTTATAGATGAATGAACTTAGATTCTGGCTATAAATATAAGACCTCTGAAAAACATTTCTTAAAAAAAATAAATCTCAAGAAAAATAAAATAACCACCCCCTTAAAGTGTGTCTTACTCAACATCAACTATAGAGAATAGCAAAATTCTGAATCATGAAATCTCCCTAAGGTGTCGTGATTCAACAAAATTCCCCAATGTTTTTCAGATACATAATTGAAATAAATTTTTGTCACACCCTTGAACCTGCATTACACTTGCCTCAATGCTAACAGCAAGTGAAAAAGCAAATGCGGGGCATGACTCGTAAAGATGAAAGTCTATAAGAAGACCCAAATGACGCGGATACCCCAAGATTGACAGGCCGGGAGCTACTGTGAAACGCTTTCTCTTCTTCTAAAAATTTCTTCGTAACGAGGCCAGGTCGGAAAAAATTTAGAACACACGCGATACAATCAACCGCAGCCATTAAGAAACAAATTGCACTCCAGTAGACGCAATCAATCATTGTCGAGATCGATAATTTATTTGACCCTGGCCAACATTGATTCGCGTACATGTCGAAGAATGGGTCTCCCGGATTTTGTGGAATAAAAATACTACAGGTGAATATTGTTTAATGTTGTTACTGCAATTTTGTAAATAATAAGAGAGGAAATGAATCGACATGACCAGAAATGCTCAAAAATAGTCCTATATCACGGAATTGTAAGCAAAGGCTAATCCAGCATCGTTTAAAAAAAATCAGACAATACTATAACTTTTTAATTTGAATTCTAACGATTCGTATTCAATAATGTAACAAATGTAACGAATGGTAACAAATAAATGTTAATTTGAATATGAAAATGGGAGCGTAATTTAAAAATTAGCAAAGCTCTAATGAATTTTTAAATGCCTACCAGGAGATGGATGATTTCTGCCCCAATTAATTACACCGACGATAATATGAACTCTCATCGTTTCCAACCGGTTGCAAATTAATTTCAGAGACGTGCAAAATAAAATCAAGCGCCTGCCATTTCAATTCATCATCCCAAGTGATCTCTAAGCAATTTATAATCAGAGAACCGAACAAGAAGAAATGAGCACGGTTCTGCCAAGCCATGCTGTTGTCGGACAATGCACTTCCTTCTTGTGGGGCTCATCGGAATTCTTCCAACTCGATTCATCCAAGCGAAACATCTGCCTTCTTTGAGCTCCTCTTGTCTTATTTTATTCTATTTTATTTTTTTTTTTTTTGCCTTCTTAGTCGTGCTACCGTCAAGCTGCAGCGCCTTCATATGGAATTATAACCATTGACTACTTACTTTCTCATTACGGAGGATTTCATATTGGAGATTTCCCACTGATCGTTTTTTTTCTACAATCACAGACTTTGGTGTTATTCAAAACATCATATTTTGTCTTGTACGATTAAGGACATTCTGGATGCTTAACGAATGGACAATTTTCTTCACTCTTGGCTAGACAAATGTCTTACTTTATACAAAAATTTTCTTAAATGTTCGCAGACGACAATCTCTGTATGTGCATGCAACAATTCAACAATTTCAACGTTCAGTTTGAAAATGTTACAACACTGTCTGGCTAAATCTTAGCTAGCTAGCTAGCCAGAACTCAGTAACGTTAAGCCCAAACCCTTAAATCAAATATTTTGAAATTATAGAGATGATAGATAGCTCATAGATGCATATATTTTTTTTACGACGAATCATTCATCAATAATTGTTTTCGATATGTAACACATAAGAAAATGAAAATGGTAAAATGTATTTCCTGCTAATTTTCGAGGAATTTATAAAGTATTAAATTACATAAGATTTCTGTAGAGAATGTGGAATAATTAATTTGTCATCTGGAATGAATATTTCCAGAAATTCGTCGTATAATTTCCAGTAATAGCCATTCGAGGATTTTGAATTTGCTGATTTTCATTAAAGTTCTTCGAACAGAATAGAGTTTTGAGTTTTGTTAGTTCGAAAACGTTCCAGGGATTGATCTAAACGAGTAAACAATTTTTGAAAAGCAGTAATAAATATTTTTTTTTGAAATACCTTCTAATGATAAATACCTATGAAATTTGATATTGAATTTTTCCGTGAGTCGGTTTCTTTGAAAATTAACGCCATTTATCTACTGCTCTCTACGCAAGTATCAATATAAAGGGAGAGAAGTAGAAGACATAAGAAATTTCCATGAGTCATAGCTTAGTCCGTAGCCCGGGCGCCCCATTTCAAGTGATGCCACTTTCCTTGTCGAAACAAAAAGTGGAGCTGAAAGCGGTGGCTGATTTTAACTGAAACTTGAATTTGTTCCATTGTTGCAAATTTACTACGCTTCGGTTGATGTGGAAGGAAGGTAGCATCGGCGTCGCCGGGCGAGGAAAATAGTAATGACCTCGATTATGTACAGAAGCGTAATAACGCCAGAACTTGTTGCAGTGAAAGTGGCCATAAAAATTGTTATAAATCGTTATATGAACGACCATTTGAACTTCGACGTAAATCGCTCTTGAAATGGACAATTAAGATACGTGCCGATTAAATCGGGATTTCACATTTGAATTTTGAAACAAGTGCACTTATAAAAGTTTCGTTTTTAAACTGACAATACCAGGAGCATTGTTTTCAAAGAATAGCTACCTCTCCAAAAGTGTTAAAAGTATGATGTGTAGGTGTCTCCTATTTCATCTTTTTATGAGTTGGAAGTTTACGTGAATTTCATGGACATAAGCAGTTCATATTTCATAACACTTGTATGCAATTTTTAGTGCATGATTAATAGCAGTTAAAGATTGTGTTATTTGTTAAAATTTCAAACAATAGTTTTGTATTTGATGATTTTATCTCGATCTAGAATTTCGAATTGAATTGAATTTTTTAAACCTATAGTAAAACTTTTAAATTTGTAAAAAGTACATCAGATTGTAATGAATTTTGCCCATTCAAATGTGTGAGAGTTTTAGTAGCAAATGTTGTCTGCTTCATATTTATGGTAGTAGTAAATGGTTTTTTTTAAAAGGTTCACCGTTGTTTGCGGACATATTTGGTCTAATAAATATCATTTGCAACTATTTTATTACACTTTTAAGTATATTTTTGATATACCTATCACCGTTTAAAAATTATCAAAAATGTACTTACGAAATTGTTCACTCAGAGATTTTGAAACAATTTTTCAGTTTTGAAAATGTTGACGCGCAGATTCAAATTTTAAGATCTTCGAAAAAACATAACATGCGTAGTAAAGATAAAACTCTGTATATGATTGCCAAAACTTTTAAGCTACCCCGCAGTGACTAGTGCGCACGCGTTTAGAGTTCGATGTCCCCGTCTACGTGAATTTGTTCTGTTGTTTTTCCCCAAATAAATTTGCAATATCAATTTATTATTTTGTGCCATCTAAACATTTTTTGGATACATATTTTAATTATTAATTATTATTTGTCTTTTTTCAGTTCACGAAAGCAAACCACGATTCGAACCCTAAATGCCTGCGCAGTAGTCACTGCGTCTTACCACTTTTTTGCGTTGCTTTGCGTTGTTGTCTGAGAATTTTTTTTGTTAATTATAAAACCAAATTCATGTTCTGCTCTTGAACGAAAAGATAAAATAGCTAAAAAGAGGTTTTGAAGAAGTAATTCAATTCTAAGTATTTAATTTTCTTATTCATTTTCAATATCAGAATTTCTCGTATTGCAGGTGCCAATTTTTATTTTCCCAATCAATCAGACTATCATAAGTGTAAATTTGTAAAACGAGGGGCAACAATGTAAGCAAATCACTGGTTGGACTATGCTGGAAAGCCATTCAAAAATTTCTCGACTGCCGCCGCCGCTGCCGTATCGCATCAACATGAATATAAACAAGCGACCGCAGCGATGATGAAAATATCAACACTTGCTCACGTGCTTGATGGCTCTTGGCTGAGTATTGTTTACAGCTATCGATCTATTTCTGGAAAAAGTAAAAAGTTGCTCTCAGTTCCGGTAAACAAGAAGTTGACTCACTTAGGCGCTTATTTAATGCCCTGGCCATACTTTAATCAGTCTTAATATTTAGGTATTATGGTTTGTCCACTCTTTCTTGACATGAAAACGCTTTCCGTTTGTAATTCTAAACTTTAATCTTTCACTGTAAAGTAAATAGGTAAAAATTTCACAAGAATGGAAAATTGCACGAATGAAACATAAAATTCTTTCAATTCGTGACAATATAGCTTGACTCTGGGATTGATGTTAATTTATTTATAATTATAAGTTCCCAGGTTCAAAAATGCAGACCACTTTTGAACATTTTGGCTGATGTGAGACCCAATTATTTTGAATTAGAATATCAAGCCAAACAATGATTGCTTTTTTTTAGTATACATTGTTTTGTTGGAAAAGCCAAAAAATCTCAAACAAATAATATTTAGCGTTTAAAGGAAACAAGTGAGAAAATTTTCATGGAAAAACTATCATTCTTTTTAAATACGCCATATTTTCAAGGTTTCAGTCTATTTTTAAGGCCAGTTGTATGTAGAAACAGTCAGTTTTTCAGGATGTCGGATTGGAAGTATTTGAAAACATCTTGCATGAATATAACAAAAGTATCATATCATGCCTCACAAAGATACTTCTAGGATTGAAACTAGAGTAACTTGGCACATGAATTCGAATTGCGTGATTTTTATCTTCAATTACGTGGTATTGTTTTTAAAAGATACAGACAGTTTATAAATTGTGATTTATGTAAAATAACCCTTAAAGGAACTGACGAATAATCATAGTTGTATTATGTTATTATTACGATAGTACGTTCTCTTTTTACCTAGTATTTGTCCTCATATTTATCCTTACTTGCTATATAGGGTTCTTTTAAAGAATAAAATGGCAATAAATCCTTTCTAATAAAAGAAATAGCCTTTCTAATAAGAAAGAAACAAAGTAATACTTTTATAATAAATTTAAATATCGACTAAAAGACTGTTGATTTTCGGGAGATTAATGCTACTTTAACTAGAAAATTATTGTTAAAAGTTATTGTAGATATAATTTAAGTTAGTTGGGTACCCTAAACTATAGGAGAAATGAAATTAGCTGTTTGATAGTAGTCTAAATATATGTTTCATAGAAATACAAGTTGAATTATGAATGTATGTTGAATTTGGTTTCAACGCTTCATAGTTATTTCGTTAGAGTTCTCTAAATGTTATGTTCTTTTCAGTCACAGAATAATTTAAATTTTTAGAGATTAATACTCTGAAACGAAAGCATTTAGAAACTAAGACGCCGACTAGCGCTGGATGCAATTCACACAATTCCACAATCATCACCTTTCAACCGACGTGAGGTAGACTGTCGATCTGTTAAAATGATTAAGACTGTTTGCTGCGACCTATTTCCCGGTTTTGGCCTCTCTCACACTTTGAGTTGGCAAATAAAGCAAAAAAAAAAAACAAAAACCCCGGCATCGTGAAAGGTAATGTGCGCCTTTAGAGGATTTTAGGGGGAAAAATATAAGAAGCGTCGTGCACCATGAAATTTTGTCGCTTCTGCGCACGGTATAATAAATTAAGAGATTAAATAAGTTGAGTCGGGACTTTGCGAGATGTTTATTTAACGGCGCAAGCAAAGAAAGTGCGTCGAAAATGCCGCGAGGTCAGCTGATTGTCGCGCGACGTTAAACACCGGCGAAAGTCTAGAGGAATTCTCCTGTGATGGGCACAATTTGGAGGAACAGTTTAGATTGCACCAATGATTAAATCGGCCTAAGGTGAAATTAATAGATTATATCGGCTGCTCGTAAGGCCAAATCCAAAACTAGAGCTTCTAAGAAAGGCCCCAGTTGGGTACATAAATTGTATCTTATGCGGTGGCGCATTTCGAAGAATAAGGCGGAAAGAAGTCGCGCATAGATCCGTTAATTGCTTTCAATTACTCGTATTTCAAAGAGAGCAGTTAGATATGCCGCGACTTATGTTTAATTATTCGACATAAACCGACTTCATCCGCCTTCTACACTTATTTATTTCTTGGCGTTTTATCCGCTAAGAATTGTTTTGCCCTCTCAACTTGGCTGCAATTATGCTTTCGCTTTCGTTAAGCAACAAAAGCATGACTGTTGACAACAATTAATTCAACTCTCGGGGAAGAAGAGAAAGTTTAATTGCGCCTAGGGACGTGAACGACTTAATACACTTCGGCAGCATAAAAATTATTCCACTTAAATTGATAGCAATTTCTTGCCGTTACAAGAAGAAAATAAATTGCAAGATGCATTAAAAGAAAAGGAAAGAAAATAACGTAGCAGCAAAATTATAAGTTATTAAGCCTTTTCTCCTCCTTTAAAACACGCATTTGGTTATTGGAATTTTATGTTTAAACAACAGTTTTGTTTTAATTTCTACTATGATTTAAGTATAGCAATTTTAAGACGAAACATTTTTATTATGAGTTGGAACTATTTTCACCATAAGCAGAACCTATGCTGCAAAATTTAAATCTAATTAAAGGCAATATTTCGACTATACCTTAATACTGAACAAATTCTTATTATTATAAATCTAATTTTTCAAAATATGAGAGGGAATTCCGATAGTATTTACTATTGAATAAAGACCATAACTTGGTCTAGAAAATAAATGGTAAGAAATTAATAATCATGCTAAGTTAACGTTTAGAAAAGTGTGAAATTAAATTTCTTAACCTCTTGAAATTAGTCCAGGCTACTTAGAAATGCAATTAAATAGGTTAATACAAAACAAACTTGAAACAAATTAATGTCTACTTTCTTGTGGTGATCAAAACATAAGCTGTGTGTACTTCTTTAAAACATAATAAATTACAAAGTATCTTTTCTTAGAAAATTTTCTTTAAACAAAAGATGTATAAATAATATTAATTCATTATTTTTAAAATGCTATACTTATATATATGATTTGGGGGAATTTAAAAAGGATAACATCCTTTTCCCACAGATAATGTCTTTAATTTTTATGTACGATAATAAAAAAGTGTAAAATCGCATAGTTCGAATTAATGGCAAATTAAATTAAAATTCTTCGAATTGTGATAGCAGTTTAGTTCTATCTTGAGCGTATTTTGCGAAAACATTTTTCCATATATTCTTCTGATTTGTACGATGGTATGTTTCTTTAATTAGCAGGTGCTAAATGACTCTATACTGCATCTTTAATTTCATTTAAATTTATTTAAAATGTTTTACTGTTTTTAGGCTATTACTGTAAAACTGGAAAACATTTTCGATTTGTTTACATGGATAATATTTCAACATTTATTTTTCTTTTCAGGAAAGGACAACCGCCGGTTTATAAGAAACTCAAATGTTGTACTAAAAAGGTAAGTTGAAACCTGTATGCTCTCAATTCTTTAAATGCCATCACACATATGTACCAATGTTGTAATAAGCGTTGACTTTTTCTAAAGATGGAGACACATCGCCGAAGTAATTAAAACATCTTGAATCGGTGGCTAAATTTTCTGTTGAGCGCATAACCAGTTTGTGCGACGCGCGCAGATTAGCTGCCATCGAAATGAGTTATACGCTCCCGGGCCGGACACTGTTCCGCTTCAATTCCAAACGAATCCAAACACTTGTGTGGCACGCATTATTTAGGATACAGACAAGCTTGCTCAAAGAAGCCAAGGAAATCAGTTGCAAAAAAAAAAGAAAAAATACGCCAAGACGGAGCCGATTTCGAAGAAGCATACATTTCCAGAATGTGGGACAGCGACTAACATGACTCCGAAAGAAATGCCAACTGCCTTTAAGGCAGCAAAATCGGCGGGTGGTGCGGGGGGGATGGGACGGGCAAGAATTACCACTCGCGAACAACAGTTAGCAGATGCGTACTCGTCTTGAATTTCAATTGCATTCGAGTATAGTGCACTTGCAGCATGATCAGTCAACCGGGCGAGATGGCGGTGTATTTAGCCAACATTGGATGGCTGCGCTCAGATTGGCCGCTGAAGTTCGGCGAAAATAGATGGGACCTTACCGCCGCTGCTGGTCCATACCGCGGGTAATTGCCGTTGCGTCTATTTTGGACATGGACTTGGTTAGACGCTCGCGGTCGACCCAAATATGTCCTCTTCGACGCGCTCGAACATATGTCAGAGCGTTCCTGTGCACTGCCTGCACCAGTTGCTGGTCTTCTTTAACCCGTTCTAATTGAATTTATCGCTGTTATCTAATTGACTCTGAAATCTAAGATAAAGTATAACGCCTGGATCGCAAAGTTATGAGTCGTGTTTATTTTAAATAGGTCTCGCCCCGAACTAGGCAACGCTTGCGCACATTTATGTAGCTGTTTATGCTACTTGGTCCTGAGTTTCGAGGGCGAGCGAAAGAATCAATTATTTTCCAGCATTTTACTCCACGACCACTACAATTGCCCAAATGATCTGTTGGTACATGGAAGAGGAAATTTCAAATATATTTTTTCTGTATGGCATGACAACATCTATATGTCGTTTATTTCATTTTGTATGCAGATTTATAAGTAATGGTAAAGAACTATTGGAATTAGAATCATGGAATTGGGACTATTGCGAATGTCTCAGAATAAAGTACTTTTGCCTATGATCGTCATACTTTTTAAACCATTGACATATTGCATTGGGTTGTTAAAGTCCACTCTTATGTTATTTATTAAAGCAAAAGCTACTTCTAGTTTTTGCAACTATGAAATTGGATTGGATTCTTAACGATTTAATGTGTTGGAGATAGGGATTTGGTATCGAATCAAAGGAATCGATACTTTACTAATGAGTAGTATCGAATAAATAATATCGATATGGATAAAGTATCGATAATTTTCAAGATTTTTTTATACATGTGCAAACCAAATTACCGCTTAATCGCTTATATCTCAATTATAAATAAATGTCAATAACATAACATGCCTCAATAACTTTTTTCTCAATTTTGTATGTATAAAAAAACTCACGATGAAATTATCTTAAGGTTTAATTATTCGCAAATTCTGCGTTAACTTTAAAACCTGCTTCAATATATCTTGCGGGACGAGAGCACTTAATATAGATTTGGTAAATTTTCTGTGGTTTAAAAGAATAAATATTATTTGTTGTTAAACTAGTCCCATAGCACCCAAATTAGTTTCTGCAATTTCTTATTATTGTAAAACTTATGACACATTCATTGAGTGAATTAAACAAGACCCGTGCGAGTAAGTACTAACCGTCTAAAGTCATCATTCAATGGGTAAGTGGTTCTTATATAAACAATCAGATGGGAACATCAAGACATTACATAATTTAGTAACAATTAAAGTTTGCCCCTGTGGGGCACCTCTGAAGTAGTTGCATTGTGATTGCAATTACCGTTAATAATTTATTTCTTGCTTGAATTTTCTTAATGAGTAAGATTGCAACTGCTGGACTGATGAGAGTACAAAAGATCTGCAATCTATACAAAGGAGTTTAGACATTTAAAATGCGTGTGAAATACACCTATTAAAGTGTTAATAAAGTTTATTGGCTTATAAACAAAAAAAGCATCTTAAATTGTGGATGAGATTTTGAATGTATGTCATGGAAAAAGTGTGTTCTTTCCTATTTTGTAAAATAAATTATATAATGCTTGCCCTAGCTGAAGGAACCATGCAAAGAGATAATTTCGAAACCATAGAATTTAATTAAGGTCTTCTTAACAAATATTCATTGTTTCCCTCAGTTTTTCATCTAATGAAATGTAATGGGAATTTTTTTGTGGAAACTACATTACGAAATTGCATTTCATTTATTTAGAATTTTGAGCATAGTAGGTATATTAATTTTAGATATCTTATTTTAGGACATAGTAGAAGTGATATAGTAGCGATATAGGAAATAAAATCCAGCAATTCCGGCCTCTGATATATTTAAATCACTAAACTTTGGTTTGGTTTTCCAAGTGATCACTATCGGCAATAAGTGTCTCTATGCATCGTACACTATATATCATTGTATTTAAATGAAAATTCCTTGAAGTTGATAGTTTTCGATTTCCAAATTAGGTAGGTAATATGAATAATTGTCTGTAATTTTTCAGTGGAATTGACCATGAATTTTCTTAAAAACTTTAGAAAAAATTGTAGAGTTAAATAAAATTTCTAATTATTGCGTAGGGGTTTTGAAATATTGTGAATCAGCCTAATATGATAGATCTCGTCATCAGACATTATAAATTCTATCTAACAAGCGTGTATAAAGAATGTCATATTTTCTTTATTTGTTTTTAGTTTTGTTATTTATTTTTAAGCATTAACGTTATTTTAGTTTAAATGGTAGTCTGGAGAAATCTCGTAACGAAAAATTAGCTTGTTACCGTAAGGTAAATAACCCATTTATGCTGATTTTCAGAATAACAAGGCATTAAAAACTTGCCTCGACCCAAAATATCATGCTAAACATGCCATGAAAGTGGCTTCTCGCTATAAAAAAAAAACATATATATTGCTCCACATATAATAAATTTTCTACATCTTCTTGCGTTCAGAATTTCAATTAATGCGGGGGCCCCCAACTATTCTGCGATGAATTTATGGGATCAGCACAAAAATGTTTTTCATTGACTGAATGCCTCCTTCAAGACTTTCAGGCACTGTCTTGTATTTTATTGAGCAGCTTACTATATGAGAATGTTGGACTGAAAGATGCTCTATGTTTTTCGTATCTGCGAATGTGTGTTGTGAATATAAATTTTTTTTTGTTTTCCGTAGGAAATTCCGGAATGTTGAAGAATTGTAAGAACACTTTGAATGTAGTGAAAATTATAACTCAGGAAAGCAAAAATAACTACATAGGTATATATTTAAATTCTTTCATTTATAAGTTCTCCAAAGCTTACTATGTGAGAATAATAATAAATAAATTATTTTAATTCATTTTCTAACCCGTATTGAGTGGAAGGGTTTAAGCGTATATGGCGTTTTTACATTAGAAGCATACGGATATGAAATATCATGTATTTTTGATAGGGCATATCTTGGCTTCTAAACAATAAAATTTGAATTTATTTTTTTCAATCCATACCATCTACAGTGAAAGAATTTATTGTATTAATTAAAATACGTTTAAGAAAGAAATAATCCTCAAAGAAATCATCGGGCATAGGATCTACGATACCCTGTTTTTCCCATGAGAATTAATTTGATCCAATTTCTAAAGTAACTTTTAATCGATTTGTTTGGTATGTTATTACAAACAAATAAGTAAAAAATGTTGATTTAGCGAAATATTTGGAAAGGGTATAAGATTTTGTATTTTTATGTATTATTTGCTGTACTGGCTTAGCAATGATTTTTCCTTTGCAATTTTTTAACCTGTTGGTTATGATAAAATATAATTAAGGTATGCAAATAAAACTACTGAAATAATGCCAATCTTGCTATTCCTTCATTTTGAAAGACTTATAAAAAACACTACCGGTAGTGGTCATTTGTTAGATTACTATGCAAAAGGACTGTACCACGAACTAACGCTATACTTATTTCAATTTGTTATTGTAAAGATTCTTAAGTGTAGATCGATTTTATGGTTTAATTAATAACAACTTTCAACTGGTATAATTATTTACATTAAGCTAATATTAACATAACTAAAAATGTTGCACTTATTGTCAGGTTAGACTATTATATGAGAAACTATAAAATTAAAAAACTCGGATATTTCACCGTTTTACTAAAGCTTTATTTGAGTTCCCTGCTGTGTTATTAATCCGGATGCACATTAAGATCACATAATGTTCCACTTCCGACAGGGGATACAATTTGGACGTGCCCACATAAAAATTAGCCCAGTTGATACTGCGACAAAAGCCAAAATATGGCTGCTGCAGCGCAGATGTTACAATAAACACATAAATTGTTCTTTTTGTAATGTTTTCATTAGATCTCTATGCTTCAAATAGCAGATGCCCAATTTGATTTGTTTCGCTTTAGTATTGCGTTACGCATTATATTAGCGTTCTAAGAATTTTTTCGAGCGGTTCCCGCATGTTTCTCAAGCTTAATTCCATTTTATATAGACGCATGTGCGTAAGTATCCGCGCTTAAGCCCCACTTTGCGTACTGCTTAGCTTAGCTTAGAAACATTCGTGACTTCGGCAAATAGGCCAGTACATGACGCACATTCGTGTCAATTGCCGACCTAGTCGTTTTCTTCAATCCACTTGCGTTCCTCAGCCAGTTGACACTATTGAGCATGCTGATTGTGTGCTAATTTCAGCACGATAGGTGCCTCTTCAGCGTTTTTATTTAAGTTCCCATACCATTCGGAATTACTCACAATTTTGTGCAGCAGTGCTGAATTATAGCCGGCGGGCATAGTACGCGTAAAGTTTTGAGTTTTGTTCGTGAGGTGCGTTCAGCACTCCTCGTTCTCGCGATTTAATTCACTCAAATATTCATTTAATTGAAAGCGGTGTCCCCGAACATTTTGCTCCACTTTTTAGCGTAATGTGTGTGAAAAGACTTCAGTGGAGCTATGAGTTGAGTGCTAAATTGAGAGGGTCAGTGTCAATAGGTTCCATTTTATGTATTGATTGCTATTCTTATAGAAATTCTTGAGATTTTTTTAATTATAAGTGTAGTTATGGCACTCAGTACAATAAAATCTATATCAGCATAATGCCAGGACTTTATGTTACTAAGCGAAGAATTGGTTGAATTCGAAGCTTAGTTATGCATTTTATTACAACGTCAAAATTAAAAGAAAAATATAGTTAATTGCATTAGATTAAGCTTGATTTAAGACCCAGTTTAACTTAAGCTTAATTTCAAGCTAGTTGATCTCTTTGGCATAACTTGATTTTGATGTTTCCTCACGAATTTTGATGAAACGTTATAGAAACGAGAAAAATACAGATTTTTAAATTATATGTGCATTCTACCATTGTGATTTTCAGAATATGGTAAGGTAGTCTATATTGGACCAGTTTATGTTTTTTTTAACGTTATACAAAAATTTAAAGAGATACAGGAAGGAAGTTTGAAAAAACAGACTGCATTTATATAACTTTCATGTTATTAACACTGAAAATTTTTCAATAAATACAATAAATAACTATTCTTTCAATTTTTTTAAAATAGCATATCACTTTCTATCGATGAGACTGAAATAACTGCAATTTGGTGTCAAATTCTTTCTAACTGCTACGAATAAGCCGGCGTATTACAAGCGTTTCCAAATCTATGCATTGAGTATTTAACTAGAGCCAGAGGCAGCTCATTACATTGTATTTTATATAGTCATAGAGATATAAACTAATAAAATAAAATGCTACTTTTGTATTGAAATAATATCGTCTATCTGCTTTACGTAATTTGAAGCTTTATAATAAAAGAATTATGTTATGGATACTGAGTAAATAGAATTGGATTTTTTGAAATCTTTTTGTTTCCAAGACCTCAATTTCCCTTATTTAAGATAAAGGTGAAAAATTGTTATAAAATCTATTGCGCAATTGGATATTCTTCACAAGTTTCAAAAGGATTCATCGGAAATACAATGAATATAGAATTGCTTTAATAAAAACAAGTAATATCTATCATGATAAGACTGATCGAACTTGATCTTTAAAACTAATTTTATACCGAGACATATCAGACTTGGGTCATACGTGACTGCTTCTGGAACCGAGGTAAACTTGTGCATATCAATTTTCTTTTGCGTTGTTTCTACGATGCAATAGTTATGAACTTGAAATGGCATACATAGTGAAATTTTTTCATACCCATAAATTTCCAGTTATTAAACTTCAAAAATATAATTTTGATTTTATCAAAATAAAATCAGTAGAGTAGTATAGCAGTATAGCAGCACCCACCGAAAAGTTCATCTCACCTCTGCATTCACTGTGAATCAAACAAAATCAAAGCAAGTCTACATTAAATTGCAATTATTCTTCTTTTCGTTGTAATAATAGATATCGGCAGGCCATGAATATATTTGCTGCCTTTTGGCCTAGACAATCACATCGTATCTCAGGTAAAACCTTTTTTCTGCTGACATCGCGAATCCACCTACCCGTGAAGAGACGGAACAGCCACACCAAACGACCACTATCAGATGCTGCAAATCTTCTACAAAAGACGAGAACCAATTTTCATATCCATGATAAATCGCCAATTTAATGGTGGGTGGCTTCAATTGCACAGCTGGCAGTGGCCCTAACGCACTTCCTTCGGTGGCTAGAAAATAGAAGCAGACTGAAAGACTGAGGATAGAAGTTGAACTGTTGTCTATTTAGATGGAAAATCGCTGAGACTAAGGCGAAGAAGAATTGAAAATGTTCAGGACATTGCAAAAAGAAACTCTTCTTTGCAATCGCGAAATGATCGCTTTCACTAAACGAGGTCTGGGTCTGTTATATTACATCTACTAACTGAGCTCCTCCTCGGGTCTTGATAGCATATAATTTTCTCGTAATGCATTTATAGCTATTTTGCATGCAGACTGGCCTCCATGACCCCATAAGCAGTTGGAATTGATAAATATTATTCTGGACATGCGGCGCCTCTTTAGTTTTGATGACCAAATTAAAAAAGTATCGCTTCCTCGTTTTGATTTCGATCTAAATTTGGTCAAGTAAGTGCCTGCGAATTAATAGGCACGCTATTCCGGTACCGCTTGTTAAATTCTCAGTATATAATAAAGCGAATTTTTCCCCTGATGTTTGTTTGTAACTGCGATCTGAAATAATAAATGTTAGATTAAGAATGTTGGGTTCTTAGTGAATTTTTTATTAGCAACACCAAATAAGACGGTTAATTTGTTTTAATTTCTTTTATTTATTTAAATTTTATGCATACTAAAAATAATATTGTCGAGCAGTTTGTGGTTTCTCCACGGATTTTATTGAATCTTTGTAGTTCATTTGGGGTCATTTCTTTTATGTTTCAGCTTCTAATTAATGAAAATTGATACGTTTTGTATAGTGTACAAAAAGAATATGCTAATGAAAGAATCAAAAGAATTCAAAATATTGAAGAAAGAAGAATGAGAAAATTAAAAAAAAATAAATAAATAAGAACATGATTGGGTAAATAATGCACCTTTTTATTTTAAAAGCTTTGAAATGAACAAATTTCAGATATGCTAAATATCTTTTTCGATTTATCGACGGTGACAAGCACGCTTTTGTTTTGTGAAATGGCAAATCGAATGCTAAATTTTCTTTTAACGTATTTTATTTAAGGACTTATAAAGATTTATTTATAGAAACCTAGTGGAAACATTTTTTACTTAAAGAATTCTTTCAGAAAAGATTTCTTTTAATCTAAACGTATTTTATATATTACCATTAAAAAGTGAACTCATAAAAATTTAAAAAGAAAACGCTTAACTCCGCTTCGCTCCTTGTCGATTCTTTCTTTAGTTAATTAACATTTACTGTAAACTAAAAAATACTCAAGAAATAAAAGTTTTATTAAAAGTTATTAAATGTGTAACATACTGTGAACACATATTTACATAATATGATATAATTGTACCTTAGGATACTTCAAATAAATAGGGTAATGCTTGAGATATTTTAAAACGCTTCCGAGAAGATGTGCTCTGCATCTATGTGTAAGTAAAATTTCCTTTCTTTGGCCAAAAATTCAGTTTCTTTAAGATTTCTCTTCATTTTCCACGGAAGTTATTTCTGCCTCATAAAATATGAAACAGCAGGATAAGGGATTTTCTCTTTTTGCCACTAGAAAAATGATGTCACCTCGATTTACATCTAGGCTGCAGGGGTTGAAGAGATTCTGCTAAATGGAAGTTTAGATAAAGCCATCACTCAGGCTAAGGAGGCAACAGTGTAAAGGGCCAAAATTACATTGTAAATGCTACTAGTAAGTGGCTTCATACTGGAAATTCTAACCAATTTAAATTAAATTCGATCCAATTAAATAGCACTTGCAGTGGGACTGTGAGATTCGCAATTGACACAGATATTCTCCCGCATTAGAGGGTTACGTAGTCCCATTACGGGCCTGCAATAAATTGTATCACCATTAGGTTAACCATTAATTTCAGCAAAGATTCGTCGTTGCTCTAATTTTCTACTAGTGTGATATTGCAGATAATCCAGGTCACTTTATGCGTGTAAAACAATTCGCTTTTACCTTGTTTACAAAATGTGGCCCACTTTCAGAACTATTCTGTGCGCACATTGAGCGATGCAAACAAAGCTCCAGGTCGAGGTCTTTATAAAGCATCATTATGTTTGTAGATAAATTGTTGTAATCATAGCAAAGCATCATAATTTGTGAAAACAGGATTTCTTCTTCACTGTTGTACTTTCTTTTTGTTATAAATTTAAAACCTTACCCTAAAGCGCTCAAATGAAATTAATTTACTAAGGTCATATTAAGTCATTTTTGTAATTCTACATTTCTATACTTTTTCAATTAAAAATAAAAACGTTGTTATTAAACACTTTTAGATCTAGTTTGTACAGGGTGCCTCGAAGATATTTGTACCATTATATTCCAATGTTTGTTCGGACTATTGACCGGTTCGTAAAAAAAGTATCACATTTTCGGAATCAGTGTAGTTGAACATGAATGAATTCGGCAAATTTTTCACTCTTCATGAGTTTGAAACTTTCGCTGATGGAACCCTAAAAAATCCTCTACTTTTTCTAATATACTGAAGATTTTACATTTAAAATAACATCCTAGAAAGGTTAAAAAATGCCAATAAATTGCTTATAATTATTTCAAGAGTAATCAATGCTATTACCGACCTTCAAAACAATACTAAAATAGAACTACTAGAACTCTTCTAACTAAACTAGTCATGATCTTTAAAAAAATAGAAATCTTCACATTATTTCTCCTTTCAAATATTTTTCACCATAAAACATTCCCAAGAATGACTTTGCTTGGTGATCCTTTTAAAAATTATAAAACGCTTTTTTGTTTCCCTTTATTTCTTCAATACACTGAAATTTAAGTTACGTTCTTTTTTATTTAGACTATAATTCAGTTTATAAAATAATATTTGTTTTTATTTTCAGATAAAATACTTATCCTAGTCGAGTATATCACGGACGATAAAAGGTGCACCGTTCACCAGTTTGTCGTTCGGCTCTGTTAGCTTTGAAAGAAATGACAGAAAAGACTCGATCGATAAGTATTAGCGGAAGCGGTGTTGGGATAGGTGCTTCAACCTTCACAGGACCGACATCCTCGTCACCCTCATCGATAATTGGTGGATTAATAACAGGCCATCTAAGTGGCGGAAATGACAGCGAGTCCGAGCTCGGTCATGATGCTGGAGGCGGTGACACAAATTCGATTATGAACTCATCACAAATCTCGACAGCTTCCAATGATTCAGTGTCGATAACAAAAACGAATATTAATTATACGCACAACATAAGAGGTGTAAGTATCATATGCGCAAACAATGCTCAATATTTCTTTTCGGCAATATAAAAAAAAAAAAACATACATCACATCCCTTACTTTTGCATATGGGTGCTAGATATAACCCCTTACATCCTGTCGCACTGTGCTTTTTTGAGGGGGCTCTCCTGCGACACTCAGACACCATGATGACGACTTGTTTTACGCAGGACTGATTTTAAAATTCAATTAGACACAAAATTGTATAATATCCTGCAGGATTTGTCGGGGCAAACGGGGAATATTGCATACAGACTGTGGCTGGGAGAGATCTGATATTCGTATCTGGTATTAAAGCAACAAGGGGTGAATGCATATTTTTATGTTTGGTAAAGTTTCGTGCATTAGGATGATTTAAATTTAAATATTACAGAAATTAGATTAGTAAAATTCCTTTTTATTTTTAGGTTTTAGAAAAGAAGACTTTTAAGAAAAGTAATTCAAAAAAATATATAAAAATAACGAAATATCATAAAGACTTTCAATGTGACTTAAATTATAATGAAGAATTGAAGAACGAAAAATTCAGAAATCCGTTTATTTCAAATAGGAAGACTAATACTGGAAAACGTGCCTCCCAATAGATTTCAGTGAGAGGTGCACTAAAGTTATAACTATTTATAGCTTAGGATGCAGCCTTTTCACTTTAAACGCTGCTTTTTTTGAAAATAGATCTGATGGGTGCACCTTGTCCAAACATAAATATATTACTGATTTATACCTGTGTTTTATTACAAAATAAACAAGCTTTTTAAATTGTTTAAAAACAAAATTATTAAGATATTTATTCTTAAAAATTATCAATATATCTATAGTAGGTATAAATAGGACTCTGTAACTAAAAATACTAAAAATGAATGAAGAAATTTAAACCTAAAGTTACTATTCGGGTAAAGTTATTCATGGAATCTACTGAAGTTATTGAGAGTTCATTTATTTAATAAGATCCGGTTTCGCTAATAATTGGAATTGCCACTCTAGTTTTACGTTCTAAATTACTATAAGAAATATTATCTGCGATTTGTCTTAGGGAATTTATTTGAGGAGGGTGGGTCAGAATAAATTGGAAGACAATTTTAAATAGGAGCTTATTACTAACATTTACCGAAGAGTTACGCTTTATAAGACTTTAATTAATTTGTTTGTCTCGTCTATGGTTTTATTGACATGTATAGAGCATAAGTCAGTGTATTGTCTAAGTTGACTCTAAGTTATTTTATTTCGTTTGACCAGGGTATGTTTCACACGTTAAATTTGAAACGCCTGTCGGGTAGCAACATTTGTTTTCTTCTCCTAAAGAAATATACGTATAAAGTTTTTTATTGTGTTAGTTTTTATCTTCCATTTGTAAAGGTATCCATGTAAAGAAGTGTGATTTAGATTTTTTTCTAATTTATTTATAATCTTAGTGAACTGAAGACTGGATATGGATAATACAGTAATTCGGTGATATCCGCAAGTATCATATGAAAGCCCATGTGAAGTACTTGCATTATCAATTGTTCTCTAAATTAAACCCGTACTACAGTCGGATTATTTTCTCAAGAGGGAGATATATTCACATTTAAAATTCACTTTTAATGTAGGTCAACATTCTACATAAATGTTTGAGTAACAAAGACTGTAAAACATCTAAATAATTGGCAAGAAACAAATTGAGGCTTCATTGGTGTACAGTAATTATGTTTATGATAATAAAACTTTTCCTGTCACCAAAAATAATTTACTTGTCTTAACGGCGTAATATCCCAGTAAATATCCATTGAAATGTTATTCCCACGGGAAGTAGGTGGGAACATTTTCAAAAAATTTCCACTTACAAATAATTAGTGAGTCACAATATAGTTTTACGGAATTCTCAATCATGTGGAGGTTGGGTGGTTTTTACATTAAGTTAAATTACTTACGAGTTTTTTTTATTATTGTTAAGTCTTGCAATTTAAGAAAGAAAATTGTAATTTTAGAGATTTTGACTTTTAGTTATATTTGGACTGTTAGTGATAAACATTCATGTCATAAACAGGCCTACATCATCTGAGAAGATGTTTCTAAAGAATTGAATAAATTTAATGAACTCGCAAGTATAACAAATTAAAAGCAAGTGTAGTTTTGAAAAATTATTATTTTAAGGTATTTAGGGATTTATTACCGTGTGAAAGGATGGCTTAAATCGCTATTGGAGAATACAGAACTAATAATTATTACACGTTGATAGAAATTCCTTCTTTTTGAAATGCTTCCTAAAACGTTTTTAGAAAGGAGAAAAATTCAATTACAAGTACAATTTCTTATAATGGAATAGCCAAATAATTTAAATCCACTACCAAGAAACATATCAATTATAATTGCAGGGAATTAAAATTTCAATTAATGCCTGAAAAATTGATTCTGAGCCAGCTCTGTCTGTAGCAAAAACTAAAGAAATCCTAATAAAAATTTGTCCATTTTATAATTACAGAGTTCCTGTAGGTTTCCAAAATTGGAGGAATGCGCCCATTTTCACTATGAACGAGTAAAACTTGGGTCATTATCCGTTCGGATAGCTGACGATAAATCTGAATTATTGAGCAGCAGTATTGCATCACAGTCGATAGGAGGTGATGTCGCTTCATCGCAAAATAATCCATCGTCGCGAGGTTTTAATCCTTCATTATCTTGGTTTATAATGAAAGTCATGTCTAGTCGATCGGATCCCTTTTTGATTAAGCGATCCTTCGACAACCTAAGGATGCTGGACGAGATGCTTCATCGTTGCGTATATGATCGGAAAATTAGTGGATTAAAAGATTTATCGCAAATTGAGTTCAAGAGTGAGGAAGATGTGGAATATGCTGTTGCTAAATATTTGGAGAGATTCTCGAAAATAGCCTCCGATTCATTAACTTGTGGTACAATTTTAACATGGTTCCAACTGGATAATAAAGGCAGACGTCTTCCGCTCGCCGACACTGACACGATGAAGAGTATTAATACTCCAGCTGTGGGTGCTGCTTATGGAGTTCGAAAGTAATTAAAATCTAGAGATATTTTCAGTTAAATTAACTTAATAAAACAATTTTTTTTTTTTTTAGATATGTTGCACAGGCGTGCGATGAAATCTCAATAGAAGTAGGGGACATGATTTCAGTCATTGATATGCCAAGTCCTGCTGAATCCATTTGGTGGCGAGGGAAAAAGAGTCATCAACAAAAAAGCCATTATGAAGTTGGCTTTTTTCCTCAGAGTTGTGTTGCTACAATTGGTGATAAAGTTCCGCGACACTTTCCACTCCCTGCTCCTTTAGTAGGCCAATTGGATGTTTCGCCGACAAAACCAGTTCTTCGAAAACATGGGAAGCTGATCGCATTTTTTCGCAGTTTCATTTTATCACGGCCCTCACGAAGAAGACTGAAGCAGACTGGGATATATCGCGAAAGAGTATTTTCCTGTGATCTCAGCGAACATTTGTTAAACAGTGGTCAAGAGATTCCCATGGTTTTGAAATGTTGTGCAGAATTCATAGAAGAGAATGGGATAGTCGATGGTATTTATCGGTTATCTGGAATAACTTCGAATATTCAAAAGCTTCGACGAGCATTTGATGAAGAACGAATTCCTGATTTGTCGCAACCGGATATTCGGCAAGACATACATGCCGTTAGTTCTCTGCTCAAAATGTACTTTAGAGAACTTCCAAATCCTCTATGCACCTATCAGTTATATGACAACTTTGTTGAGGCCATTCAGACGAAAAGCGATTCAAACGAACGTCTAAGACTTATGAAGGAAACAGTGCTAAAGCTACCACCACCCCACTATAGGTAGATATTTTATTTTAAAATTTTCAAAGTATATGTTATAAATGGAAGTTGATTTTAGGACCTTAAAGTATTTAGCTACTCATTTAAACAAAATATCCCGGCATTCGGCTAGTACAGGAATGACTGACAAAAATTTGGCTATTGTATGGGCGCCTAATTTACTGCGGAGCCCAGCTTTGGAATCTGGAGGTAACTTAAAAGAAGTTTTTTAAAATAAAATTTGTGTATACATCATACAGTTTTAGCTGCTAACTTAATCTTTAAATTTTATTCTCTTTAGGTGTAGCTGCACTAAGGGGCGTTGGAGTACAGGCTGTGGTCACCGAGTACCTGATAAGAAATTGTCACTTAATATTCGATCCTAGTGATGACTACAATCGTAGTGGCTGTGATCAAAGAATGGATTCATTAACCGACTGCGAGAGTTTGCTGGTCGAACAAAGAGAGCACGATCAGTCGTTATCATTAATAGAAAGGCCGAAAAGTTTAAGTGCTGGGGGAGCTAAATTGATCAGCCTTGAAGAAGCACAAGAACGGCATAGCCGTTTGGATGGGTATGAAGCAAATAAATCGGTCCCAATAAACACTCCATCTGCAAATGTTGGATCGTACATTGAAGTAGGTGGAGGACCTTCTAGTCTTCCCGATAAGTATCACACCGTTCTTCCTGTTCCAAGAAGTTGGCAAAAACGAAAAACACATTCTTGGAAGTCTCTATTTTCAAGAAACCCGAGAAATTCAAATAGTAACAATGACATCAAAGGTTTAAATGTTTCATCACCGGTGCAAAAAGAAGCGGAAGTTAGCTTGCCCTATTCCGCTAACGAAGTCCTTGACATGCAGAAAACACATGAAAGTGGCGCTGCACAATCTCAACAAAAGCCAAAATCGATTGATTTGTTTGACGGGAAGCCGATGGAAATTTGCGTTCGCTCTAATTCTATAGATAGTTTGCGAACTGCTGGTCATTCGCGCTCTGTTTCCCATGATTCTTACTTTGATTTGCTTCAATCACCGCTTCGGGGTGTTGCAACTTGTCCTTCAAGGGAATTATCTGAGCTGGGATTAAATTTCGATCGTGAGGAGCCAGAAATGCGAATATTCTCCGAAAGTGAGAGTCTTGTAAGTAGCCCCAAGGTAGGCAAGGAAAATATTCCCCCATGTCGTCGAGTATTGAGAGCAAGACCTGAAGAATTTTCAAGTACGACGAATAGCGTGAATCCTAGTCCGAAAAAGCAGCCTCGATTGAATCTACTAAGTCCTAGCGAGCAGTCCTCTTGGAATCACACCGTTTGCGAAGAAAGTCACAATGATGAGAGTTGCTGTAAACGCTATAAGCTCGAAGACCAACTCTCCGATATACAGTTTATAGATTGCAGCACTCCGGAACACACAATCACAAATCCTAACACTGTGTACACAAGCGTACAAATTCATAATCCACCAGCCTCTTTATCGAAGAGTTCAAGCGTAAACGAAGACACTCAAACACTAAAGCGTAGCACAAATTCGGGTTTTGAAGTTATCCATGAAAATCAAGATAAAACTCCAGAAAATGTCCCATCAAGATACAGCTACCCTGTGGTTCAATTGGCTGGAAAACGAAAAGAAAATGATGCAGCATTAAAAGAGAGGTTCAGTTACCCCGGATCGGCCAACAGTGGAAAATACGTTTGTAGGAAGCCGTCTTTGGATATGAAGATGAACATTGAAGAAGAAAAGAAAGATGACGTTGAACGGCATAGGTAAATATTAATTTTGTATTAACGAATCAAAGCAGCATATTTAAGTAAATTTATTTGTTCCCTTTTCTATTACAAATAATTTTTATTATCATAATCATTTTTAAGTGTTATATATATTTATAAATTCTAAATTAATTGAGTAATATGTATATGTATGTAAAATTTAATATTTTACACTTTTAGGTCCTTCATAGTTTTGGTTTTATCCAGTCTAAATATTTTGCTACGTCGGTAAAAACAACATATTCATAGGGATTACATGTTTGTTCATTTTTCAAGGATACACTAACCGAAACGATACCCCTCTGCATGTACACTCCGTTCTGTTCAAAAAACATTCCTCCTCCACTGTCGCCGTTGCATATACTTGATCCATTCCGGTACCCAGCGCAAAAACTCAGACTAGAGACAAAGTTGCCAAAGAAATCGCGATTACTCTCAAGACATGTAAATGCTGAAACAATTGGCATAGTACCATAGCCCAAATAATCCGACAGCTTGTTTTCTCTATCATAAAAACCCCAGCCTATAACATCTCCTGGCTTTCCAATAAGACTACTTATGTCAGTATCTGACTCTGTCCAAAGACACACCGGCTGAACGTAGTTGGTGTATGTAGCTTCGGTGGATAATTTCAATATTGCGATATCATTGTAAAGGTAGGTGGTATTGAATTTTTCATGCGGAATAACTCTAAACACTTGGAATTCTTGTGCATGGTTTCCGCTTCCTGCTATAAAGCGATGATGCAGTCCAAGTTTAACCAAAACTCTTTCTGGTACTATAAACTGTCCTCTTTGCAAAACGCAGTGAGCGGCTGTTAGCACGGTATTTGTATTAAGCAATGTGCCACCGCATTTATATGAAAAACTATCGGGATCCTCTTGGTGAAATATGGCAGCATGCCATGGCCATTCACCCTCCTTTGTGAGTTGACCACCTTTTATAAGTTCCTGATGGTTCACAAGTCGTTTTCCGCACTTGAGTGTGTTGCTGGTTTTATTTATTCCTGTATCTTTCTCTGAACCCGCAGTACCAAGATAGACAGGCTCCCACTAGGAGAAAAAAAAAACGTAAACATAATTTATATAGTCCCCTTTTATAAAATTTGAATCTTTTTAATTTACATTCGTTTTCTCGATTTGTATTAAAAACTGGAGCACAATTCCTAAACACATACATGTCCTTAACTTGAGTTTTACTTTATCTTTCTTTAAGTCTTTTTATTTATTATTTTTTTCTAGTATTTACTTATTTCTGTTTTTTTTTTTTTTAATTCACACTTACTTGTCTTGGATCCGGACAGACGTCTGCATCATTCAGTTTTAAACTTTGAATATTTGGAAATATTCCTCCTTGTTCTCCTTGTACATGAAACTTTAAAGGCTTTTTGAAACCTTCCTTAGGTGTGAAGAAATTCATAAAAAATGTTCTATCGGTTAAATGTACTCGTGCTTCATTCGGGTCCTGTAAGTATTAAAATAAATTAAATTTTGGCTTTATCAGGAAAAATTTCAATGTTTCTAATAAAACAATACCAAATTATCATATCACTTCAAAAACAGCAATTCAACACAAAAAGCACCTATGGCTTACCACACTAATTTCAGCTGGAGCAGTTAGCTTAAGCATAATCCTAGCTTCTGACTGGTTATACACGTCCATGTAAAAAGAGCCATCCCAATAATTTTCTTCGCTTGGGGGCTTTCCGATAAGTCGTTCCATGAATAAAACATTATTTTTACAGGGATTGAACGCTTCAAGTGCTAATCCGATATTAGTGAATTCTTGATTTAATACAGGAGTAGAAAAAATAATTAGACCTAAAATTAAACTAATCCAAACGAACATTTTGCCAGCAAGTTATACGAATGAATTAAGAATTACTGAGATACTAAAATTGTTAGCCAAAAATTTATTCAAGCAGCATTAAAACTTGTTTACGTCTTCCGAACCGGTTCCGCATTGATACTTTGTTTTGTAATTAAAGATCGCATACTGTGAATAGCCGCGAACTTAAAAGAAGGCAATATTGAGAGGCTTTGATAATGAATATGAGAATAATTTGATTTAATCTCATTTGCTTGAACCGAAAAAGAAAACAGATAAGGTCAAAATAATCATCATTGAATGAAATGTTAAAAAAAATAATGCAATTCGTGGTTTTCTATTTTATTAAGGTAAAGTTAATTAATGCGATTATTTATAGATTTTCAATTTCAATGGTATGTGGCTTTGCATTAGAAACTTTCGTCATGACTTGATTTTCTGGAAATAACAATGATTTGTAATATAATTTCTTTTAAAATAAATAATAAAGCACAGCCGTGCTAAAGGAAAGCTGTCTATAAGTTCTTATTAAATTTATCCCTAAGCCAATTAGAACGATGATTTGTTTGAAAAAATGTATTATTGGCGGAGTCTTTTGAGATAATCATTTGAAATTTCGTATAAAATGGTATTTGGGGTCACTAATTAAGATTCCCATTTTAGATTTACGGAATTCAAAATGACGGATCAAATATAGTGGTTACCAGCAAACTAAATCTGCGAATATCTGAGTGAAAGTAGGTAATTGGGAGTATTTGGGTTCGTTGAAAAGTTCAATTTTTAGAACAATTGTATCCTCCGTTTAGAATTTGGAATTCTGTTGTTAGATTCGCCCGCTTTGTTGGATCATTTTGAATTTAACTTTTCTGGCAGGGGATTCGATTTCAGCGACCCTAACCCCGCTATGTACGATTATAAATGAAAAATCGTCAACTGCAAAAGTGTGTGTCTAATAGAGTTAATTTGATTTTAATTTACTTAATACCTGAACTTATGTATAAAAAGCTGCAAATCAAAAAATGTATCTGTGCTAGACCGTATTCATTTTTAGAAAATTAAAATATCTAAGAATTAACGATATTTATTTTCTTACAGAAGCTCCTTCTCACAAAAAGCGGATCTCATTAAATCTAAGAATCGATACAGCTACTGTGAAACTGGAACAGATTCTCACCCAACAGTGAATTTCCTACTTCGCAGTAGTTCAGCGGATTTAGTCAAAAATAAAAATGAAATGGAGCGATCTAAGCTGAGTGCACTTACACCTTCTTCACCAATTCAGAGTCCACGTTACTCGTTATTAGTAGGAGAAACTAGTTCCGAAAACAGTAGTGCTGTGAATACACCTGTTTTTGAAATGGATTTGCATTCACATCCAGAAATATGCGGTCAAGAGGATGACGATGAAAATGAATCTGGAAGACACTGTAGTTTACGTAATTATGATACCAAAGATTTTGGCTGCATTCTTTCCGAGGACAGTTGCAGCAACGTAAGTTATTAAGTTATTAATAATTGTTGTAAAAAATATATAACTTTTTTATATTTCAGCTTACATCACAACTTTCGCATAATACAAACGATAAGCGTGATATTTCTGCCATGAAAAGAGAACTCTCTTTAGATTTAGAAGGTGGTGGCTCTAAAATGTCGGTTGATTTAACGGATATATCTTTATCGTCGAACAATAAGCAAATAATCAATATCCCATCATCGCCAAACAATTCCCAATTTACCCATACCTCTGATAATACTAGTCAATCAATAACGCCCAGTGAGTTTGGATATCAACATTTGAATAGACAATCGAATGCTGTTTCTCTAGAAAATTCTCCAAAATATGAAGATTATAATAATCTAGATCAAGTGTTTTTGAATTATGAAAAATCAATTCCTCCGAGTGCATCTAATTCGTCACCTTCAAAACCGAAGGTGACGAGCCCAATTAAGGCTACTATAAGCATTACTTATAACTTAAAATCCCCAATTCATAAAAATTGCTCTTCTCCTAATTCTGAAGATTATGAAACTGTATCTGTGGTTCATAAAGATGATATAGAGAAAACGCATCCCAAGCAACTTCTAGAAACTAGTTTTGATGAAAATATGGTATATGAGCAAGTAAAATTCTTCCGAAGCTCTGTTTCAGAAATTAATCAAATGTTAAATAATGGCAATAATGACTTCGCTGATCCGGAAACAAAACTAAAAGACGAAAGACAGCACATAGTGCCTAACATGGTAAGTTCAAATAGCTGCGATAAGGAAGTGAACAGCAATTTGATAGTTGTAAACGACGATTCACAGAAAGAAGAGTTTGGTGTTTCGGATGATGTCCTGATGGATGACAATATCGACAGTTTAGAAATTGACGAAAATTATTCTTTATATGAAAATTTTGAAGTAAGGAAACCGGTATCCGTGTATGAAAATATAGAAATCAGCCCAAAAACTGCTAGACCACTTAGTAAGAATGAAAATGGTGGATCTGGTCAAATTTCTCCCCTAGAGGTAAATAAACGATGTGATTCTCTAAAATCTGCTTCTAACTTTAGTGTTAAGCAATTGGCAACTAAATTTGAAACAAGCCCAGTTGAACAAACGGCACCGTTTGATTTTAACACTCGGAATGCGAAAAAGTTCGAATCCGTAACTAATCGAGATGCGCCATGTTACGTGCGAGCCAAAAATCATAATAAACAATTAAATAAATCTGCTCAAATAACAAGAAGTTTAGACGAAAATGCATTTGTTCGAGAATTTGGGCACAAAAGACTCGAAGATGTTACAAAGAGTTCTCAACAAATTGAGAAATATGATGAAACCAGAAGAAAATCGTTTGATTTCGCTCGCCCAAAGAGCTTAAATCCACCTAAACATTTGCCTACTCTGCAGAATAATGAAGGATTGGAACTATGTAAGATCGTGCAGACCCCAGCGGCCAAACTAAAATTGGATCTTGATAAGGTTGATGAACAGAAATCTTCAAAGCCAGACATTAAAATCACCCCTACAACTGAAAATCGAATTTCTTTAATTCAAAATAATGTTGATGTAAAAGTTCTCGAAGAAGATAAATCTTCCTTAAATATACCAAGTAAGGTGCTAAGTGGCGTTAAATTAGATCGTGAGCGAATAGAACGCATCAAAGAAGAACGCCGACATCAACTGAGCGAAAAATATAGGACAGAATCATTTAAATCAAAGTCAAAAACAGAACTTAGAGAGTTTCCGAAAGAGGAAAAATTTCAATCTGAGTCACTGAGGATTAAATCGAAATCAAGGGGAGATATTCGAAATTTCCAAAAAGAAATAGACAATTTAAAGGGTAGTGAGGTAATGCAATTTTCGAACAGAATTCGAAGAATAAGTGATGAAAAGAACCAAAACAATTGTGAACCAATAACCGTGCAAATGGATGAGGGTACGGCTAAGCCGAGCAATCAGAAATTTGATCGGAAGTCAGTTGATTTTCCAAGGGAAAGGAATTTAGATACCCGGAGCAAAACCCGCAACAGTATCAGTTCAACGTAAGTATTTTATGATTATAAATAGATATTCCAAGATTTTATATTTTAATTTTCAATATCCACGTACTTCCTCTATAACGGACATATAAAACGCTCATTTAAAATTCTTTTTTAATGTTCACCGAAAAGTGAATAATAAATAAGACCTTAATTAAAGAAGAAAATGTTTGAACATATTTAATTTTGGGGTTTTATGCATTTTGATTAAGTGTTCTAATTCTAATAATAATTTATCGGTCGCTCGTACTTTGAAGCGTTGAAAAGATTACAATTTCATATAATTCAATAAGAAATTGTATCAAAAATGTAAGACAAATAAGTTTTCAGCTTTTCATTAAAAGTCTTTCTAGACAAGTTCTTAAAATAAACGTATTAAGGGAAAATAACTTATTTGATTTATTGACGGGGACAAGCACGCATTTTTATAAAATTTAATATTTATGTGTTATAAAATTTAATATTTATTGTTTTTATTTTATAGACGTGAAAAGATATCTCCACAATTTTCTATACGGGACGTAACTGCAATGTTTGAATCGCGGTCACAGAACCAGTAAAGCCAACATGCAACACTTGACCAACGAGAGGTTTGTTTTCCATCTTCTAGCGTAAGATAGACAAAATACTCCTTAAATTATAAACGTGTAGTCTTTTTTATATAAGTGCGTGACGTATGTTATATTCACGCCAAAAATGTTGGATGAATGTAACTAAGAATAAAAGCTTTAATCAAAACAAATGTGCTTATTTCGTGTTATTAGGTCAAGATGCTTTAACAGTTATTTTAAACAAGTTCAATTTTATGTTTACTTCTAAATTAAAGTAATTTATAAACTGTGCGTTGTGAAGTCAAAATATTTATATTTGATAATTATATGTTTCTGTAAATTGGCGGTATATCGATCATTATTTTTAATGTAAAATTGAAAGCATTTAAAAATCAATCTTTAATAAAATTTTATTAATTTTATAGTTAAAAGATATTTTTGGGGAAATAATAGTTGAAAGTTTTATAATTCTTTAAATAAAAAATATAAAATTATAAGACATAAAAGGCAAGTTCCGTCTTCCGAAAACTGAGGCAATATAATAAATAAATTAGTTTTATATTATAATCAAACATCAAGAAAACTTGATTCACTTGATTTCAGATTGATTGATGTAACCAAATTTTTATTTAAATAAGGCGATCAATACATTCATTAACCCTTTGCATTCTAAGACTTTTTATAAGTCATAGATGAATTATGACTTTTTATAAGTCATAACTGAATGGTACTGCATCGGAGCCAACAGAGTGCAAACGGTTAATAAAAGGAAGATCATATTAAATGAGGTATAATTTTTGAAAAGTTCAGACTTATCTTAATATTTGGTCTAAGGTCTAATCAGACTATTTGAATTTTAATCATTGGATTTAGTTTTTCTTTTGTAGAAAATAAGCAATCACAATGATTTTGGTCGATTACCGCCAAATCTAAAAAGCTGTATATGGTCACAAAAAAAAGAAAAAGAAAAAGTATATCAAAATTAATCAATTAAAGCGCATTTATTGATTTATTGCGTATCTTAAATTGCATTGAAACGAGGCATCTATTTTAGTAAATCAGAGGAGAGTCAAGGATAAATTATTGTTTTAATAAAAATTTTTTTTCACTGACTGATTACACGTACCTAAATAATTTTTAACAGAATGAGATAGGAGTGATTCACAGTGAATTTCGACTCATATGATGATATAATGAGAAAGTTGATATTAGAAACAGAAAAAAAAAGAAAACAATTTGTAGACAGCCACGCGATTCTAAAGTGGTGTTTTTAGGCCGCTTGTACACGACCGATTAGTTCCCATCCGTAGTCGATTCCACACCCTTCGATAAAAATAATTAAAACGGACGGTAGTGTGTAAGCGGCCTTATACTCATACAGCTGAAAGCGAAGAATTAATTTATTGCAATACAAGAGCATGTTTTGTAAGCCGTATTTCTATAATCTAAGTTTATTGTATTTTTATTTAGTTATTTAAGAACAGACAGTTTATTAAACTGAATCTAGGCGATATATTTAACTGAATGAAGCGATATAATTTACTTTTGTACACAAGAGATTAAGGGTGTGTAAGTGTGGCTTTCGTTTGCTTTAACAGCGTCAGTGAATTATATTTTAGTTCATAACGTAGTTAGGTAATGTTGATAATTCTGTATTTTACTATTTTACAATTAATTTGTTTCTGTATTTTTATTATTATTGCTACGCATTGCACATTAATGAGATTATTCTTATATAAATTTTATGTTTTGTTTCCTTTCTGTTCACTTATGAAAGAATAAGAGATTTGAAGTTTTCATTTTGTTTTTATGATTGATCCTTATTCCTTTCATTAATTTACCAATGAAAAGGTGTTCTTTAAAGTTGCTGAAAGCTGCAAGCGTTGGTAGTTTCTGTTCTGGACTTTCTTACTCGCGTTTATATTGCTAAATAACTTTATTTATTAATAATAACCTCTTGCCTCTATTTAACGTAACACAGTTCTGGATGTTATCGTCGAGATTTCTGCTAAATATTTCCATTTAAAAGTTTATTTTTATAGATTTTGTTTGTATACAATTTTTTTATGCTCATGATAATACTCTTAAAACAAATTTTAATATAATCGAGGGCCTTATTTCAGAATTCGATTCGTGTGTTAGTTTATCGACTCGATTTCATTTTTATATTCTACAACTCTATCGAGAATACGTAAAAGGCGTTGGCGTAGGGAACAATAAAAATTTGCATTAAACTTTATTTTTAGCAAGCTTCATTGATTAAATCTTAAGTTGAAATTAAATTATCAATTAACGATTTTTGAAATTGTTAAAAAATAGGTAATGTTGCGCTATTTTGAAAGTGCAAAAACGCAAAACTAATTTCAAAAGAGACAAACGCAATGTCACAGTTTGGTATAAATAACAACCCAATTATTAAACCCAAATCACTCACAGCACAATCGCACAAAGGATACTCGCTTAACATTTAATTGTCGACAAAATTTGAAATTAAATGTTATTAAGATAAGTTCGATATCGAGCTGTGGACTACCAATTTTAATTGTCGATGAGCAATTTGATCGAGTCGATTTCTGGAATAAGCCTGAAGGATAGTTTCCGCTATGTAAATCGGAATTATAAAAAGACAGTTGACTAAAAAAATAACTATGGATTATAGGTAAATAAATTTCCTTTATCAGCAAATTTTTAATTGAATTTTTTAAATTGATTTGAATATTTCTGAAAACCCAAGTAAGTCAAATACATACAATTAAATCCTCTACAACTTCTACAATTTTTGTTTATTATTTCGATCTAAAGAGGATATCAGAAAGTAAATAGTAGAACTTCTAAAAATTTGTGTAGGTATATAGTTTCAAGTTTCTAGAAAAAATAACTTGGATCTTAATTTATCTCGGTCAATATTTTAAGTTTTTATATTTCGTATTTTTGAGAAGACCTATGTGAGTAAAATTAGGGGCCTATTGTGAGTATCACTTTTTCAGTCGAATTGAAAACCAAGACAGTGCGTTTTAGCTTAAAATGTGTATCTTTGGTTTGGATTCGAATGAAAACTGATATTCGTAATAGGCCCCTTAGTTTCACTTAAAAATTTAATGAAATATAAGAGACAGCAAAAGACTCAAATGACTTATTTCTCCTAGATCAGGTTAAATTATTTTAAAGTAATTTTGATAATATTTTGAATCAGCGATTCTAAATATCCAATTGCAATTTTTTAATAATAAAGTTTGGAATTTATTAATATTTTATTTTTAAAGTCTCCAAAAAACCCCGAACTTCTCTTTCATTTCTATTTTTATTTCAAACTTTATATTTAACTTATATAATTTTAAAGCATTTACTTTTTATATTACTGTACATATCGTTGAAAAAAAAATCAAAACTGCCAATTGCTGAAGCCACCAATTTTGCGTTATAACAAATTACATAAAGGTTTTCCTTTATCGTTTTTTTATTACAATTCACGAAAGAGTAAAACACATCAAATATGTCCCTCATTATTTTTAATTTATTCAAATTTACTCACCAATTAAAATTTCCTCAATTTTGTATTGACTTTAACAAAATTTACTTCTAATAACTATATAAAAAATAAAAATGATGGTAACCGCAATCTATTAAGATTTACTCTCTAGTTAAGTTAGAAAATCTCCATACTATCTGGTTCCGATACTTACATAATTTCTTAAACTTAATTAGAGTAAAATATTAAGGCAAAACTACAGATTAAAGTTATTATGAAAGTCGACAATAAAACAATTTACGAATATTATTGTAAAATTAGCTTCTTCAGCTGCCAAATTTTCAGTGAGGTAATAATGTTCACGTAATATGATCTTTGTAGTTTTGGACAATTTTCACAATTAAAGAGTTCTTGTTTTTCATGTAAACAAAAACGGTTAAATGATAGCTTACAAAAACTGGCCTTCGCTTTCCATTATTTATATTCTCTTTTAGTGATTTGTATAAAACTTTTCTGAATGCTTCAACAATAAAGAATACAACTAAAAAAGTACATTTTTACATTGTAAATAAAAGAATTTGAAATTAAATATTGTTGTTTCTTCCCTATTGATTTTTTATAAATTTCTGAATGTGGTTGATGGTTAACACCGTACCATTGATACGTACCTTTCAATCGAATACAGCAATAAGAGAGCATTCTCGAACGAAACCAGAATTTTCCAAGCATGGTACTGCCCTGTACGGATTGGAGATCATCTACGGTCAAGGATCTCGGAGATCATCTATGGTCCAGGTACTACCGGTGGCCTCACCGGTCCAATTTTAAAAAATCTTTCGCTAAAGCTGCCAACAAGGGTAATACGTATAGATCTGCTAGAATACTAAACAGCTCTGGTCTAGTTTCGATCCCGGCAGGTCCGTGCATATGATCTCGCTTGGGCGAGCATTACCGGTCACTGCCACTTTGGCAAGCATATCAAAATATTGGGCGCGCCTCATAATGAGTTTTGTAGAAGTTATAACGAGAGAAAGAATGTCACTGAGTTCTTAGTAGAAGACGACATCTGGGCTCACCGTTCGCCGATGATCTCTCCGATCTCAGCTCGCCGAATGTCGGGGTCATGGAACAGTTCATAAGAAGCTCCAAATTGTTCACTTTAGGCTTTCCTTCTGGTATCACAACGGTATCTTATGCAGCCACCTTAATCTATCCTAAGCTGCATACAATTCAAAATCTCAAAATAAATGTCGTTATAATAAATATTATTAATGTATGATTAATTTTTAAGGTTCCATTGCTACTTTATTGCCCATCTCTATGTCCCTTAATACTTTTTTGCTCAGGAACGGCTAGAGGTATCAAGTTAAAATATTTACAACTTTATAATAATCGTGTATAAAATTCAAATTTCTAACTTATAACAAAAATAAAAAGAGTCTCCTCAAAGCGCTCACTTCCCAGTAATTTAAAATCTTGAAATTTGGAACATAGGAAGACTTCATAGCATAAGTAAAGGAAATATATGGAAAGTCATTAATTTCTTATTCTAATTTTATTATGTGACAAAAACGTGAACTCTCTCCTCATAGTAGTCCTTTTTATTTATTTTTCTTGTTGCATTTGGAAATTTGTTTTCTAATTGATTATTTATTCAGTTTACGGATAAAAGAAATATTCCCGTGCCGGGAATCGAACCCGGGCCTCCTGGGTGAGAGCCAGGTATCCTAGCCACTAGACCACACGGGACTGAAGAGATGTAGATAGTGAATATATTTCAGTCGTTCACATACCAAATTGATTTATTTTTCACTAGTAGAAAACGATGCATTGTATGTTTTATTTTAAAACTTCTTTCGTATTTCATGAATAATTTATTTTACTATTTCTAAAATCAAGCTAATGACTATAAAGTCATAATGGGCTATACTGATAGAGTTTTCTGTAATTGTGATAACAGTTGAATTTTATATATGAAAGATTTAAAATATGTAACAAAGTTACTAGTCTTGAGGGAAACATTTGATCATACCTTACTCCTACAATTACTAAAATATCTTGGAATAGGAGGAAATGTAAACAAAGTAATTAAGAGTTATCTAACAGAAAAATTATTACAAAGATTGGGGAATACACCACTGACACTGAAAACTGAAGATCCGCAAAGCTTAATCTTAAGAACAAATTTATATTTAAGAGTGGGGGGACTGGATCTTTAACCACAGCAATAAAAACCATCAACGAACTGCCAGAAGAAATCAGGCCAGCGAATCTCTAGGATAAGACAAAACAACACTTTCTAGATGACCTTCTATAACATCGCTATGTAATAATTAATGCAATAATAGTACTGCGATTTATTTAATTATAGTATATTATGTAAAATTACATACAGTAAAAATATAAAATTTTATATAAAAAGAAGAAATTTCTAAATGCAATGATAAAGTTCTGGTACGGAAATTTGATTGCAATTTGAACGTTTTTTTTTAACCAGTTGTGGCTTATACGAGTACTTCCAAAAAGGGTTTGATTAGTTCTGCGAATAGTACTTTAATTGTGGTATCCTTTAGAATTGAACATCCTGTAAAAGGAAAGTGGAATACCGGAGAATTTATTTCACTTTAGCCACTCGAAAGAAGTATCATCGTTCACTGGAAACAATCCATCCTGCAATAAGTGTTGTAATTTCCTCGAAAAGTCCATGAAACGTATCCACCATCAAAGGTAACCGCCAGTCACCACGAAAGGGTGTCATACCAATAAACAGCGCGAGGGTCAGCACCTCTGATAAACTAAATGAGGCTGAATAACAACTACCCCGCATAAGTCCTTGGAACAAGTGCTTAAGCCTTATTTTCCCGTGTCACGTCATCTTACCCTTCCTCATTGTCGAGAATGAAGACAGGACGACAGCAACACGCAGTTAGGGCTTGTATTATTTTCCACAAAGTCCAACAATGGAGGACTTGTGACGCTGATGACTGCGACTCACCCTCGCTAGGTGGGTGGAATGGTGATAAACGGAGGAAACGATGTCGTCCAATTAGTGGTGATCATCTTAACGTCACTTGCGCTTGTCTGGTGGATTAGCATTGCGACCTTTTCTCGTTTCCTCGTCGCCAAGAAGGAGGCATCCTTTTCCTGGCCCACTGTACCAAGTTTTAACTCCACACGGAGTTATTTGATTCGAACTAAGCGACACTATAGTAAAAGAAATATCTGTTCGAAACAGTGGGCAACTTGTTACTTATGCATGCTGTCCACAATACCAGGAAGCAGTAATTAAATCTGATGTCCTGAAAGGCACCCACAATTTCCTTTTAAAGTCAAACGAACAAGTTCAGCACTGATTATTCCGTCGTAATTGATGTCACGTGCTCTATCTGACATCAGACAAATGCCGAGATGAGGACTGAGGAGCTACCATGGAAAGCTGTTTTGTTAGCAAACAGAAAATCCTTTTCAAGTGACGGGAATTAAGGGATCCGCCGAAGCCAAGATTCGAGAATGCAGGTTGATTTAGTTCGCCGTGAAGTGGCTAGCATAGGGGTAAAGGCTGGTAATTAATAAAATAATTGCAAACATCGTGCTCAAGCATCTGAGAACAGGTTACTCACGGCTGATGGACGGTACACGGTACAGAAGCTGTGGAAAAAAAAATTAAATAAATTTTTGGTCACAGTAGCGGGGTTCTAGAGACGTGCATAGCTACAGATGGGTCAGGTTGGGCCACGACCAATGCAATAAATGTTTTGGCCTATGCATTGGCCCACCCTAAATATTAGCTTAACCCTAGATAACCCAAGACGTAAAATATAAAACAACAAACATTCAACCCCACATGATATCAGCACTAATATGGGAAAATATTTTTAATTTAGAAGCTTGTAAAAATTAAAATCTCTTTATACAGAACTTAAGGAGGTTACCCGACAAAGGGGCAGATTCAAAAGGTGGCTCAAGCTCGCAATATCCTAAACATTTTTTTATGAATCTGAATTTCGATGATCTTTTGTAATTTCTCCTTATGCATACATTTTGCGCGAAAGTTTCATGATTTTTGTATTGTATATTAAAAAACTTTACGATTTTGTTTTCGCAAAGTCTAGGCATTTTTTATAAATAACTGTGTACTCGGCAAAACGTAAATAGAGCTTGGGACAGACACTTAACCACTTGGACTGAAAGTCTGCCTCAGAAATTATGCTTTCCGAGAAGATCGAGGAGAAAATCATGTACGATGGTCAACTTTAATTATAAATAACTCAAAAACTGCACCGTTAAGCTATTCCTGCTTTAATCACTTATATTTCGAATACCCTTGTATAGCATATGTAGGTATAACTATTTTATTTAAATATATAGAAAACTTATTACAACAAAAGACGTTATTAAAAAGACAATTTTTCCTATATCTCCCATGTTAAAAACTGTGACATAGATAAATATACAGACATAAATAAAATATAGGACCCTATCATTGAAAATGATTCAATAGAATCGAAAGAAACTTACAAAAGTCCTTTTAGGATAAAAATTCCTTAATAAAGTTCCTAATATTTTCATAAATTCATTTTAGTAACATTAAATTAATTTTTGAATTTAAACTCCTAAAATCATTACAAAAATTGAACGACGTTATATACGAAAAAATTAATTAAAGCTACTAAAATTAATTTATGACAATTTTATTAAGAAACTTTTATCGAAAAAGTGCTTTTGTAAGTTCCTTTCAATTCGATTGGATCGTTTTCAATGATAGGACCCATAAATTTGTAAAACTGCTACCTATAACAAAATTTTTAAAATTTGGAAAACCATCCATCAAATTGTTACTTGTAGTAAACTATACCCAAATAAGTATAAATCTACTTTAAATTACATTATAGAAAAAGAATCATGTGGCAAACAAATCATTTTTACAATTAAAAATTAAAAATGTTTGCAATATTAGTTCAAAAGGGGTACCCTTGTATGAAAAATACAGAAGCAATTAATTCAATCTCAATTTAAAATATTGTTTGGAGATTATGAATTCATAAATACAAATGCTCAATTAGTTTCTGTTATGTAATTTTAAGCCTTCTGTAAATTGATATAATATTAACAAAATTCTTCCGGAAAATGTAAATCCACCACAAGATGACCTGCTCACCCCCAAATGCAACTTGACTCTTACTTCTGAGAAACGCAAAACACTGCGATTTGTGTTGCTTAAACCTAAAAAAAAAACATGAGATTTATATTGCCGCCAACGTTCAATTACGGGTATTATCGTTCCGAATTAGAGGATTAATTATTTCAATTTAGCTTAGCAGCTTGACTGACGTTGTGCACGCTTTCCTTGAGCTATACTTTTTAGGAGATTCCTGACCCCTCCATATTGGGCATACGCTTAAAAGTGATTAGATCTCCTCAGCGACAAAATTGCACCCTTCATCGCGTGTACGCATTTTGCAAGGGAGGGAAATCTCTTGTTGCTGGTAATAAAATTATTACAGAGTTTCACTTTGACTACCGTTCACCAATTAGCGGTGAATTCATTCTCTTTAATTAAATTTTATCAAAAAGGACATTTTTCTAACTTATTTTGGGAGTGGCCGTCGAAATTATTTCAATCAAAGCACTTAGTCCTCAATTTGTCGATTTACTTGATAAAGGGGGAAGAGTTTTATTCTATACAGTTCCAGCTTACGCATTTTATTTTTGTTCAGATATTCGTAACATGCTTTTACTATTCAATTTCTAGAATTTAGAGTATGTACATATAATGCAAGAAAAACCTCACTAAAATGTATTGAGTAATTTCACTTAAATATCCTCTGGCACTACATTCAAATTTGAATTCTAAGATTTTACCAGACGTTCGAAATCGGCGTGAAAATCTGACTGAATTTATTCCAACACTTAGTAGTGCAAACATTGAGTTTATCTTGATTATTTAATATTGAATTTAATATCAGTTCAGTTTTCTCGTCAACTTCAAACATCTGTTAAAATCTTAGAACTTAAGTTTGCAAATAGAACCAGACGATTATTATTAAATTATTTAATACATTTTAGTGTTTGAGGTTTTCTTTGCTCAGGATAAATTTGAAATGAACGATCTCACAAATCCTCATATAGTACACCGGTTTTAAGGGATTTTAATATAATTTTAAGCATATTGAGGCTACCACTTTACCTCTTTCATTTAGCATTTTTGAAATAGAGTACCAAATTTCATTTTAGCCTTTACAAGATTAAAGGATTTGAAAGCCTCCATATTTTTACCAGATTTCATTAAAACAAGAGCCGCTATTTTGAATTATCAAATCTTTATTGGTGGTATGTCCTTTTAAATAAAAAAATAATGATTAAAATCGATTCACAAATCGTGAAAATATCGCGTAACATACATAATAATTTTGTACACTTGAATTGTACCTGGAATTTTTTAAAATATTCCAAAATTAAATACCTAATTTAAGAAATTACTGGAAGAATCAAAAACAAAACCGAGCTAATCCGTAGTGTACTTTCACTAAACTAGTGATAGTGGTAGTATAATTCGACTATTAATTAATTGTTAAGGGATAGTGCACAAAAGTTTCAACCAAATTCAAATTCAATATACCAGGCCCCTTTTTGGCTAGTCAGAAATGTTATTGTGATTCTAAAATGTTTACAAAAAAGATACTGTGTTAATGCGATATACACTTATAATAAATAGATTTAATTTAAATTATAGGCCATAGTACCACGTTAACGAGACCAATAAATTAAGGGAAAATTTAATTTTTTTTCTTTTAAGAATTGATTACGTTCTTTCAAATGCAATATACACAAAAAATATATGACTCAAAGGAATCATTTTCAGATTTCAGAGGACCTTAATTTTGGTTGTTATAATTTAATAATTATTATTTAGGTTTTCTTAATAAATAAATTCTATTTTTTGCATTGAGATAAAAATTTTAGGTGGCTACCTTATGTACAGCCAGGAAAATATTTCTACCCAGCTAATTTCTTAAGCAAAGTTTTCTTTTACTTGAATTAAGTAATTAAAAAATATGTGGTTTTGATAAAATCACATTTTGGTTGAAAAGAAATACGTGAGATGTTAGATTTATAATTCCCCTATTTATTAATAGTGCCGAGATATTTAATTTGATGAATGAGAGAATGAACAGGTCACTTTTAGTTTGATTAAAATCAATTTAGTTTTTTCCAGTATTTTAAAAGCCTGACTACTCTTCACATTGAGAACGAATCCACAATATTAAATGATGTATGGGATATTTTTAAAGTCGAAATGGATTTTGGTATCATAAAATTTTGTTAAGTCTGATTGTTCAAAATGCTGCTACTCTCATGAAATAGGTTCTTTATATATTTAAGACGGAGTAGCGTAGTATTTAAATTATTTAGAGGAATTTTTTGGGTTATTGAAATTTTAAATAATTAAGCCTGTGTTATTTTTTGATTTACGAAATGTGAACTTAAAGACACTAATTGTACAGGTAAAATACTGTGTTAAGTGGAAAGGGTAGTAAACATTGGACACAAATCATCTACTTTATGTCAATTTACCTATTCAAATTGATGTATTTGGTCTGGGCCTATCACATAAAGTGGCAAGAAGTTTACCCTAATAAAATGAGCAAAACAAAAAATGGGCAAATGGTACCTTGTTCAGTGAAACAATATTGAGCATTTCGAAAAACAACCAACAACATTTTCGAAGGGAGGGACTTTTGTCACGCCCCTTAGTTCAGTTGGGTGAATTTAGTGCGCAACTCCACTAAGCTCTTATTTACTTCCTAGAGTTATATACATAGGGCCGTTTTACCTATTCACAGAAATTACGCAGCAATTGAGAATATCAAATGGGGACAAAATAACAAATTTCAATTGGTGGTATGAGAACATGGACTAGAGTAAGTAATACTTGGAGCGCAGGTGGTCTTGATTAAACCGTCATTAAATATTTTAAATAGTTAATTTATTACGAGTTAATTTATAAAATTTTCAACTTATGAAATGTAATTTTGTTGAAAATTTTGGTAATTTTATGTGAATATTGTAATTACTGAAGTTAATTAGGGAATTATAGATACAATTTTGTGGTATCCAATTTATGTTCGCAAATATGTGGGAATTGGGATGAAAAGATGTTGGTTTTGGGTGTACGATTTCCTATTTGAGTCTAAAATACATTTTAGATTTTGCTGCTAACAATACAAAGATAGTGGAGCAATTGTAGGTTGTTTTACACTAAAAATTAAATTTTAAAAGGTATACAACATTTTTCTTTAATTTGACTACCCTTAAATCCTTAAACCATTTAAAAACAGTCTGATAAAATTCTTTGACTTACTTATAGTACTTTAAAATTTCGTTTGTTTTACGTATCTGCCTGTTTTTAAGTGTGTTAGGCAATTAATTTAAATTTAAAAATTCAAAAATAGCGGATTAAAACTGAAAATTTTGAAAGTATTGAAATAACCAACATTTTAATAGAAATCGGATGATTACATGATCAGCACTGGTATCATTTGAAATTAATGAAATTGGGCAATTTATTACGTTAAAAGTTTATTTTATGGTTTGACTTTCTTGCTTCCTTTTTTAATATTGGAAGATATAGGGAAGCATTTCAAAAACTCTCAAACCAGAAAAAAACACATTATAGCCCATTAGAAACTAAATATAGCTAAACTATTGGGAAAAACAAATTATGAAATAGAACGTAACTTAATACTTTTCACCTTTACTATAATCGAACAACTTAAATTCATTTATAAAGAAATCAGTGGAATATTGTAAACCAATCATATGAATTTTTGTTCACAACTCCCTTGACATGGGTATCAAATGCAAGGTTTTGACGAATATGTGAATATGTTGAGCTATGTCATGTCATTCAAACCCAATATAGTGGACGCCCCAAGGTGACAAATTATTTTTGTCTTTTTTCTTGCACAACACATTTGACATGGGTATCAAATGAGAGAGACGTGTAGAATGCAATAAGCTGTGTTTCGTCATTTAAAACCCATTTTTAAAGCTTTTAAATTTAAATTTAGAATTTGCATGCACTTGTACTTTTCACACTAACTTTTAAGACCGTTCAAATTGAACTGCTGTATATTTTTTTGGGAAAAAATAATCAGTGTCATTGCTGCCATTTAATATGTTTTTCAGTAGTTAGTGGAAGTCTTGTATCAACAGAAATAAATCTGTAGTTGGACCCATTTTCTAGTCAAAGTAGGCAAGTTTTAATTTAAAATTACACACTCTCACCCATTTTTAGTGTACTTTAGAGAACACTTTAAGTTTGGCTAGTGCAAAGCAACTTATAATTTCAAATACTTTAGACACTATTCAGAATTTTATATAGAAGATTGGAAAAATAAGTTTAAGTGCAAGTTTAGTAAGTAGATATAAAATTAGTTTGTTAACATTACTTAAAATGACAATCAACCTCATAAGGCAATTGATCGATATAAATTTGAACGTATTGCGAAATAAAAATAATTATTTTAAGAGTTAATTATTCTCAACTACACCAGAAACATTCCATCATCTCGATTGAATAACTTCCTGTTAGGAGATATTCATCGTACCTAAGAATAACCTCGAATCTGCCCACAAGTCGCAGTACTGATGGGTGGCTATGTAAAATCAGGCGGGATACCCATCCTGGATCACATGCCCAGCCCTTTCGACCCTTCCGCCTCCCGCTATAGGAAAAGATACCATGGCAGCTACCCTTCGTATAATAACCACAATCCGAAAATTAGGGATGTTTTCTGCCATTACGTCTAGATTTTTACGTTCGTTATGAACCGTTCATGGAGCTGAAGATTTTTACCGGCAAGGGGATGAATTACATAAGGGTAAATGTTCTGGAGAAAGGGGGTGTGTTCTGCAGAATTTCTTCGAATGTATATAAAGGGTCCGCTGTGTACATAAAGCCCCCAACTCTTAGTGAATCGGATACAATCGCAAAGTTTAGCAAACCGTCGAGTAGGGAACAAGTCACTGTTGAAAAGGATATTTCTCGTGTTTACAAAAGTAGAGGTTTATTAAAAGTGATATTTTGTTTTTTAGTGAATTGCAATGTCGATTCAATTAACAGAAAATAAACAGTCACAGGGCACTTTAGTGGCAAAAACTCCATTTTCAATCGAGGACATTCTATGTCAAAATCATGGAAATAACAATAATAATAATATCAGTCCAGGCAATAATTGTGGCGTGATAACTCCAAAAGTTTCTAAACATCTCCCAAACTTTAGTGATAGATCTAACACTATTTCTAACAATAATGCAATTCTGAAACATAGTGGTTCCTGTGATAGTGAAAAATTGTCCAAGTGCCCTCCAAGTGATTTGATTCATCATCCGAATGCAAGAGACGAAGAGGAATATCAAAGGATTATCCAGAGTCAAAGGTACTTCTTGTAAAATTAATTATTTAGTTAATAGAAAATAAAATTACAGGTTTTAATAAATTCGATAAAATTGTGTTAAAGTTAACGTCCTATTCAAACCAATTTTATAATCATAATCTTTGGTGTCTTATCCGTACATTAAAAATGAAAGGATATATATTTCAAGTTACGTTTTCTAGAAAAATAGAGTTAAGGGTACAAATTGTAAAATAAGAGAAGATGAAAAGAGTTCTAAATGAAAACCTGAATCCATATATTGTAGAAATAATTAAAATACGTTTTTATTGTATAAGCATTTACTTAGGAATAATTTTTTCATAAACTTGCACCAATTGTGCACTTTGTTCACTACATATTCGTTATAACTTGATTTTATATGTGCAATTCAAAATTTAACAAAACCTTTTCATTACCCGTTTTGTCCTCTTTTTGCCTTATCTACTGCAAAATTTGAATTTGTCGAAATATTTTGAAAATTTTTATATCCTCTTACATTTTGATAACTATGTAAAAGCTAATGCTTTTATTGGAGATACGTTAGAAGGTCCTATTACCTTTTGATACTTTAGAATAAAATATATTGTAATATTAAGAAAATTATAGCAATATAACTTTTACTAAATCACATTAGATTTTTGTGCCGCATGACCTGAGACCTCAGGAATTAGACTGACAAACAATTGTTTAATATTTTTCTTCGAGTCCTTCGAGTCCTTAATGCGAATTAAAAATGTTCTATAACATCACGTTTTCGTCCCTCTTTTATAAAAATACGAAGAGCTGAAATATTCCTAAGCGTGATGAGGTTTTTTAAAATACAAAATTTGCAAAACATCTCTCATAAAATGAATACAAGGAGTGGAAATAATACAATACGTTTGGATCGGATTTAATGGGATTTTCTTAATATGTGCTTTTGTGTAAAAAAGATTTCAGTAGTGGGGTGTTTTGTGCTTGTTTATCTACTTATCAATTTTAGTGGAATTCAGTATCGTTTAAGATTAATTTAATTATACTATTAGTACAATGCTCACTGCTGGTTGACCTTGGATAATGGACACAATCACATACAATATCATGTTGGTATTTAGATTTAGATTTACTGAAACAAAAACTTAAATCTAGGCCATATAATTTACATAGAGGATTTAGATTACAAAATAAATTAGGTATCTCACCAAAATACTAAACTATGTGTCGATGGAAGAAATACTAAACTATGAAGTCGATAAGGAAAGGATCATTCAAATTATAAATTGTGTATGCGTTTCAATATTATATAAGAACATACGAATTGATTATTAGTCCAATAATTTTAGGTATTACATTCCCAAATTTTTTCCACAATATTCCAAACGGTGTGAGGATATTTTTTGAAAAGTTAATTCATTAAAAGGTCTATTTTGGGTAGTCTGAGTTTTGTTTTGAAACATTTAAAACGTTTTCACCCAGACCTGAATATATTTTAAGATCGATACAAGGGTGTTTCGGATGAACATTTTGTTAGACTACTGTTGGTCTATTTTAAGCGAAATTGATCCATAAAGTTATAGAACGAAGATTATTATTAATACTATTTTTAAATATATGTTTTGTATGCTAAACTATTATTTTTGAATATTTAATTTATTAATAGCAGTGCTTTTTTTTCCATTTTCCTTACTGATTCATATTAGACATTAAATTTTTGCATTGAATTCAATTTTACAAACCATCACACAATGCCACAACATTTTCTTTTTAAATCTTCAACCGGATAAATTTTTGGATTAAGTTTTTGATACAAAATTGTGTTTAAATTAATGAAAATTGACTAAGTATAAATTTTAATTTAGTGTAAAATATTTCCAAATTAATTTCGCAGATTTAAATTATCAGACCGTCTCCCGCCGTCGCAGCATATAAACGGCACGGCGCCACCGCAGCCCCCGTCGTCATTCAGCCAACCCACGAACGCAGGCATTATATACCCCAGTGCAAGTTACAGTGACCATGGGTTCCTGCAGATGACCCTAGGGTACCTCACTCCATCCTCCAGTGGGTACAAGTCTGTGGATCCCTATTTTCTCTCGCAGGGTAAGTGAAAACCACAACCCATCGCTCAATTAAACATTAAAGTGATGACCAACAGCCAAAAACTTTCCCCAATAGCCTCGTCTGTGAATCTAACTTGAATGATACCATCAACGCTTTAATGCACTCAATTATAAAAGTTTCCCTAAGTTAGCGGCGTACCATTCTAAAGTTTATAATTCAATAAACACTTATTCAGTTAATTAAACGATTTTTGATTTTTGATCATGTTTTGCAGGTCTGTTTGGTGGAGGACCTCTTTTTAGTACCGGAGGTTGTGCAGTGCCTGAACTAGCTTTAGGAATTGGAATGGGAGTGAATGCGTTGAGGCATTGCAGACGCCGAAAAGCCAGAACGGTCTTTAGTGATCCACAACTTACTGGATTAGAAAAACGATTTGAAGCTCAACGATATTTATCAACTCCAGAACGTGTTGAGCTTGCAACAGCCCTAGGATTAAGTGAAACTCAGGTCAAAACTTGGTTTCAGAATAGGCGGATGAAACATAAGAAGCAAATGAGAAGAAGAGATGCAAACAGTGGTAAGTAATCTTCTTATATCTAAAATTTTTATAAACACAATAAATTTATTATATTCTTAAAGATTCAATAAAAGGAGTACTATAAGAATAAAATTGAGTATCAAATTAGCAAATAGAAATATGTTAACTTGAATAATTTCTCTTAGTTTCTTAACACTGGTACTTAAGCTTCACAGATTTTTAAGCTTGCTCAATTTCATTTTACTTAAAATAAGCAAGTTTCAAAAAATTGATGAGCGAAGTATTTCAATCGAGACAACGAGTCGATCTAATCAGTGCGGCAATGGCAATGGTTGTCTCTGCTACAGACTCTCAAAACGACCTAAACAACCAATTCTACTTATGACTTACTTTAAAATTGTAAGTACAAATTATATGGAAGTAATTCATCAATTTTTATGCAACTTGCTTATTTTAAGTGAGCTCCATCCTCAAACTTATTTCTGCTTATTTGAGGAAGAAATCACAAGAGTTTTTATTTCGCTATAAATTTAACTACTTTCCTTCAAGTGCAATATGATAAATTCATTTATTTTTGTATTTGAGATCATATAAAAGTGCTTCATTCAGTGGTCTCTAGAAATTTGAAATGATATGCAGCTTACATCTGTTTTCATCTCATCAACTCGTTAAGTAAAGTAACCTCAGATAAATTCTCTATCCTCTAAATATTTTCGATAATTTAGGAAAACTTACTCTTCTGACTTGACTAATTAAACTCTTAGGTCAAAAATAACTTCAAAAATGAGTTTCACACTCTTTTTAAAATGTATGAAAGGATATTCATCTAATTTATCGATTTTAGTAAGTAATCTCATTCAGATAAGAAGTATTCTTTAGTGCATATGTGCCAGGCATGTAACGCTAAGATACAAGATTTATAATTTAAACATAAGAAGTTTCTCATATGCTAATTAAGTTCTGAAGTTCTGGGATACTTAAAATTAAGTTTCATGATAAATACTCTCAATACATACATAAACTTCAGGGAGAAAATGCATAATTTAATTTTCTTTGAAAACTATTCCAAGAAGGAAAAGTACATCAAGACTGCAGAAATAGTAACGCCCTCACTTTAATTTCCAAAGAAAGTAGCCCTTTGCGTCTTGCCCTTCGGACTTTCTTACAATTAGTGTCTCTCAGTTAATACTTAACAAATTGAATTAAAGTACCACAGAAAGCACAATATCCGCAAATAACTCAATTAAAACTTCTCTTACTCTTGCAGAACCAGTTGACTTTTCGCGTACCGACGGGACAAAAGGGAATGTTGCATCGGGATCTTCATCATCTGCAGCTTTATCATCCGATTCGGAAAAATCTTATCTGGCATCATACCCTCCGGGAAATAATCAACAGTCCCATGGAAATCGTGGAAATTCCCTTGAAATCCTCAAGTCACTTTCGGCCACTTCAAATGATAACATGGTGATAAACGAACGCAATGGACACTTAAAAAATCAAGAGATCAGCAGCGACGAAAATTCAGAGGACGAAGGAAGCGATGTAGACATCGTGGGAGATTCTAAGGAATATATGACATAATGGTGGGAGAATTTTTGCGGAGCAAAGTAACGCTGTGTATCATACTGAACTAGGATAAATATAAACGAAAATAAAAATAAATAAGATATTATAGTTACTAGCGCTGTATGTATTAGGCTATGCAAACTAATTTTAATTGAACTTACAATGTAAGATTCAACGAAATTTTAAATCTGTTCTGAAATTCGAAATAAACTCTATTGACGATTTCAATTATCATTGTTTCATTAACACTAATCTTAGTAGGACGTACTTTCCAAGGTAAAATATAATTCATATTGTCGTCTCAAGGAGATAAGGCATAGTAATAAAGATGCTTTTAACTCTAGATAACGAAACATTCGTATGATGGACTACCGCACCTTGCCAGTTTTGTAAATTCGAGATGTCCCTGCACACTTTTAACATCTGTTAAGATTGCCAGTAAACCACTTTTCTATTTTTTTCTATGCTCTAATCTTAATTGTTAAGTTAGGCTAATTTGCTTGAAATAAAAGAAGAAATATACTTGTTTTCAAATTTGTAGTCTATGAGTCGAATGATTAGTTATAAAGTAACACTGATTTAAGTTTAGTTATTTTGGTTTAAAAAGTAAGTTATAGGAGTAACGATTTATTTTTTGGTATATTTTATGAAATTTTTAGTTTATGATCATGCATCAGCTATATAAATTTCTAACATTACATTTTTCATAAATAAAAAGTAAAATTTTCGAGCCTACCTATGTTTTTAATTTTAATAAACAAATTACTTTCTTTTTATATTTAAAATTAACCAAGTTCACTGGACAAATCAGATTTTGTTTAATAATTTAAAATTTGGTTACTTAATATGAAAAGTTTAGAGAAGGTTTTGACGACAAACATTTTACTTAATACAACGAAGTTTTTATTTAAATCTGAACTTTGGGTACTTGGTTTATCCAAAATGAAAGTGTCTTTCAACTACTCTTACCAGGTTTTGACCAAAACAACATTTAATTCGATATACTTTTGGGTAATTCGGTCGAATATTTGGCCAAATTCATATTTAATTTGTAGTTCAAAAGATTACTCTAGACTTTAGACAGACTATGAAAGGAAATTTACGATTTCGCGGGTACTCAATTTTAAATAATTTTACAGTTTTGGTTTTCTTTCATTTTAAAGAAGTTATAAAAATTTTAATTTCATTCAAAGTATTTACCTTTTTACACATTTTGATTTTCTAAATCTTCTAAATCTAACTCATGCAATTACCTTCCCTTTTTGCTGTATTTGGTATGTTAAAAAAAGGGTTGTATAAGCTAAGTTAGATTGTTTAAATCTAAATACACCTGTTTTAAATAATACCTTTGCTAAATTGCTGAACATTATGAGACATTAGCCAGGAGTTAAGTTAAAATTAACGACCAGTTTTGTTAAATTTTCCAGTATACTTTTTTCTCAGTGTATGTTTAATATTTTGTTTCATGTTCCATTATTTGAAAGACCCTTCTTCATAGTAACCCCTTTCAAAATTATATACTTTTAATAAGAAGAAAGAATTGAAAAATGTTAGTCCAAGTAATCAAAAGGATTTAAGAACTAGGAGGAGTCTTTTTTCAAAAGCAAATAAGGATTCATCATCATAAGGATTCCATTTTGGATAATTTTGGTAAGTAGACAATCTAAATTCACCCCGGAGAGTAAATGTAGCCCATTTTAATCTAAAATATACCGAAGTATATACCTACACATCCAAGCACAGTACATACCTGAAAGCTTCTGAATGTATACGGAATTTAGGTACTTCTCTGGAACCTCGCCAAAATTCCACGGGGAAAAGGATAAAATATAAAGAGTGAGTTGACTGCAATTACTTTCCATTATGCTCCCATTACAAGTTCTTGCGCCCTTCGCCCTATTCAATTATTGTCGTCCGCTCAGATCTATCCCGTCGCCTATCAATGATTTTTCGGGGTGATTTAGTACTGATTGTATCTTGATGGATTCTGTTAAGCCTTTTATTAGATACAATTTGGGCCCCTTGATATTCGGTTATTAAATTATTGTGACGTTATGTGCATCTTACAGGAAGTCTTTTGAACGCTTAAATTTACTATATTTTGCTTTTGTGAGTTTCTATCTATTGGCCCATTACTTTTTAACTTTATTAACTTATATACTTTTTATAATGCATATACCCATTTTTTTTAATCAAATTATATATCGTATACTAAAATTTAATTAAGATACCTTAATACAAAAATCTGAACAATATTACGAATATCCAAATTAAGGGTCATGTAGGGTGATCCTATTAACGTATCTGAAAATACTTAGCACATTTTAGATTCAAGTTTTGAAACGAATTATCTAATTTAAAAAACAAAAAACACGTTTAAAGTTTTTGTTGCGTTTCTCTTGATATAAAGATATGTTTTTACTAGAAAATTGATACTTAAATTAAACTATCTAGTCCCGGGCTATACGATTCTTCATCGGTATCTCCAGTATCATCTTTGTATTTTATGTGAATTGTATAACGACTGCAATTTTTAAACTAGAGATTGGGGCTCTTAACAAGTGTAGTTGGTTAGGTCTCATTAAAGTGATTGTAACTCAACCAATTTTTGGTATTATAAATTAAAATTTTACCTATATATTTTTGAATATGTACATTTTAAAGAAGTGCAAACACAAAAATAATTTCAAAATAATTACCCGTATTATCTTACCTAAAATATGTTGCAATTTTTATTATTTTATATATTTTTATTAAGTTATAAGAGAGTTACAATTTTAGAATAATTGAATATACCTCTTTCAAATAGTAAATCATTAAATGTTTAAGATGAGTTACGTATGTTCTCCGTAAAGTTTGAATATCCAATAAAAAGATTGGGTTCCTGTTTGAAATTTTATAATTACGCCTTGCTGGATGGAATTTTATTCTCGAATTTTGCATTTTCCAATTCCAATTTACAAAAGTTTACCTTCTATTTCGAGCCAATCGTAAGGATAAAGAATGTCCTTTCCAAACTAAAATACCACTCTACTTAAATATATAAAGTTACCCAAATCAAACAAAAGGTCTTCAAAGCATACACCTCCCTTAATATAAATAAATCAATAAGCGAATTTATAAGCCAGTTATAGGTGCAAAATGAACATCTTCTTCTAATCCAGATAAACCCCATTACTACTCAAACAGGTAATATTATGGGACACAGCTTGACCTGTAATAATGAAATTTCTCGGCACTACAAAGAAACAGCTGTCCGAAGGTAAGGCGGTGGAAGGATGCTGTTGGCTACGGATACCGACGTAACCATCACGTCGGGAATTTTATTAAATTACCTTGTGGGGGTGCAGAACATAAAGGGAATGGAAAAGATAATGCTCTTGAAAACATCGCCATTCCCCTAATTTTTTATTTTATTTTATTTTTTTTTTTAAATAAGCGGACGCAACTCGCTGGATATAATACAAAAGGTAGTTGTGTTGCGATGGTTCGTTATCGATCCCAATCCTTCTGGAACTGGCAATTATCTTGCCACTGTACGAGTATATTCTCCTCAACACCTCACGAAGTAAAAATCGATAGAAAATCTAACTCAGTGCAGAAAAGGGCTTATCTATTTCTATTTTTAGGTTTTTAGAGAGTACCTAATTTAGCACATTTTGAATTATTATCCTATTCCAAATTATATTTTGTTTCTTCATATCTTCATTATTTAGATTAACTTGTTTAATTTTATTTTAATTAATTTTGCTACTCTATATAAAAGAAAAACACATCCATGATTTTCTCCGATAATTCCTTCAGGATAGACTGGCAGACAGGTAACACAAAGAAATATAAAATATTGTAAAAATTTATTTAATCATTTTGGTATGATTTCATTAAATTAACGAATTATTTAACAGATTCAAATTTAAATTGTTTATGTTTGCTTAGACAACATTTTGTATTTTCAGAGATACATACATATACCCTTTTAAAAATTTCATATTCAATAAAACTAAATACGTTTTATATTTCTAAATTTGAAAATAAAACAGAATTGATTAAAACGTTATAAGATTACTTTGCCTATGCTCCAAAATAATATGCATTGTCATTGCATTAGCTAAAACGTGTCAACAATTTGGTATGGTTCCCTATACACAAAAATCCTGGCGTAAAATAATTATGAATTTGTTGCGGGACGGATCCAATAATTGAATTAAAGCGACTACACCACTGTAGATAACTCTTGTGAATGGCAACTGATTGGTTTTGATTTTGATATTGAATTTTTCACTGTGCACGTTTCATTTGAAAAAAGAATTGCAGGACATATACATGATATGATGTTACGAAAATATCCACAAAATTACTGCACTTCAATTTCATTAGCTTTTCATAAAAGAACAGAATAAGCGCATAAAAACAATGCATGGTAGTATAAAAATGGATAAACAATATTCGTTGAAAACATATTTTTTAAGGCTTTATTGAATTTGCTTAATTACCAAACTAGTAATTGATCGATAGATTCCAAAGCGAGTTTGTATGGGGTTTAAATTTGTTTCACATAAATGAAAACTCCTCTCAAACTTCCTTCAAATTGTCCATGGTATAAAATATTGCTAAGTAGTTGCTAGTGGTTATTATTCTTGAAAATATGCTGACACTAACTTTCGTAAAGTAATGTACGAACAACATGCATAAAATATCTCATGATTACTCAGAGAATCAAGAAACATTTATCATTAATTCTAGAGGCACGGCGGCTATCTTTCCGCCCATTGGTTAAGAAGTAGGAGTAAGTTTATCACTTTCCATTTATTTTTTGAGAAAACCGGCTAGCTTGGTTTTGTTGAAAACATGTTTTTATATTGTGTGCAAAAGATAATATGCTCCTATCACTATGGTAGACTGATTTTGCTGAAGGCAAAATTATCTTAAGATTCTTATGACAAAATTGAGAATAAAAACATGATAATCACTTGCCGCTCAGAGCTTGTCTTTCGACTCTGTTCAGTCAGTGCAGACGTGTCTTTGATTAGTCTTTCGGACGACTTTCACAAATTTGCATACCATTCGCCGATCTATTTTTATAGTTATTTATTTGGACAAATTAATTTCAAGCTTCGAATAAGTATTTCAAAAGTTAATTACCAGGTATGTAATCAGATTTTTAAAGTGAGTTATGGGTGAACTACATAATTTAAGTTTTTAAATAAGTTATCATTTGTGATCGGGAGATGTGCCCTTTTGTTATCGCACAGGTCACAATATCAGTGCGATTATTAAATGTGGGAAAAAAAACTCCATAAACTGATCATACGAGAGAATTTGTATCACCGGGGACATTTAAGAAAGTAAAAGTTATTTATATTTTTTCTAAAAGAATGGATAAATAGCCAATGTTTCAATGAAAATTTTAGAATCTTAAAACTTAAGGCATGTCGCTTTTATTAAAAAAATAATAAACATGGCAGAAAATGATATTTTTAAACAATATTTACTATAATTTGTTTCGGAGTCATGCACATTTTGGTATAACCTTTTATTTATGGAGATTACAATTTTTATAAGATACGATTACTTAATTATTAAGTCAATGTTTTTATATGTTGTTTATTTATTTTTAATATCGAAAATAAAAATTTAACCAACCGAAGGTAGTTAACCCTTACTCGCAATAGATTTGCTTTGTGTTGTTTAACCATAAAAGCCTTATCTACTCCTACGAGGCGCATACACAATCGTTAATTTTTTAGTTTCAATATAAGCATAATTTTTTGTTTTGTTGTAATAAATCACTGCGATTATAGTTTTCATTGATAAACCTAGATTTTATTATTAGTGTATATTCTAACCTTAAATCCCCTTCGAAAAATAGGACGAGTAGGTATATTTTAGTCTACAGGCTGTCATTTATATATGTATGCCTCTGAGACGTATGTTAAGGTTTTATGTAGGTACCTCTAAAATAGATTAGGCTTCTAAGGTTTAAGAAATTAAAACAGAAACAAAGTTTTATAAAAAGAGTATGAGATTCATAATAAAAAGGGACCATTATTACCTATAATATGGTCTTATATTTGAAAACATTACATTTTTAAAATTAATTTGATTTATTTTGGTTTTTAGCTTGCTTTTTAATACCTTTGACTTACATACACAAAATTTATTATTATTATTAAAAAGGCTAATAAAAGTGCCATAACAATGAAACTAAACATTATTTCGTAAACAACACAACATACATATAAACATATTTAGGTGATTAAAATACATAATAAATTTATAATTTAAATACATGAACACTTTTAACAAGGAATTTAACATTATTCATTTAAAGGGGAACTCATAAAGACACATTTGGAAAAAATGGCTGTTAGTAAGTGGTGAAAATTATTTTTTAATGTTATGCTACATTTTATTCTATGTTGTTGCGTTGCTTAATCTTTTTCTTACTGTTTTCTATCTTTGCTAACACTTAAAGACCTGAGTTTATTCTAGTGTGAATATATTTGTCGATGTAAATCAAAAACGAATAATTTGTTAATATCCATATTTCCGAAAAACGTGATGATGACTGAAACGTTTAATTTCCTGTGGTTTTGCATGTGTTTGATTTGCTTAAGGGTATCCGGTGGTCTAGCACCCGTGAATTTTTAAGACTTATTTCTTGAAGATAAACTTTATAGGTATATTAGAATACTTAAAAAAGCATACAAAAATATTTTAGTTATTTAAAAAAAGGCGATAAACATGAACCTAAAATACCGTCTATATCATTACAAAAATTTAACAGTATATTCTTGAAAGTCTATACTTTCGATTTTTTTAAAATTCTAGACCACCGAGTACCTCTTAAAAGAAGAGTATGTAGAGATAAATATATTTGTTTTATTTCGATAATTTTAGGGAACGCGTGCGAATCTGTACGTTTCAAAAAATTAAAATCATTTTATTCGAATAGGAAAAACTAGTTTTTTAAAATACTGACAATAAATAATGGCTGATTTTAATTTTATATTTTTATTTATTACTTTGCACTGCATATAAAGATAATTTTGAATTAAGTGAACTCTCAATTTTAAAAATATATCATCATTGAATTTCTTAAGAAAACCTTTTTATTTAATTTTTTAATTTATGTTTACATTTTTCATATTTAACGTACGGATCATAATTTAACATGTTAATTATGGGATTTCAATTCTTATAAGCAATTAAAATTTATATGAATTTAATTATTAATGATTTTGATATGCTACCGATGATGTTATGCTATCACAGATGGAATACATCATTAAAGTTCAAGATACTTGAAAATTCTACGAAAAATCGATTGAATTATTTGACACAAATGTTGAAAGAGTGAATCGAATAAAAATTCCATAATATAAAGAGTGAAGGCATTCGATTTTGATTTGATTCCATTTATTAACACAATGAGTATGGCTATTGATGCTCTACAAGCTTTTCTTCCTGTGATAGTATTAAAAGAATTTAAATTTCAATATTTCTATACAATCTCACTAACTTAGCAATACTTATAAAGTTAAATTATCGTACTAAGTAACAGAAATTACAAATTACTTACAGACAAAATGTCGCACCAAGGTCCAGCATTTGATTCCAACTGTATGACTCTGACGAGATTTGTTCTGCAGGAACAAAGGAAATTTAAATATGCCACTGGAGATTTATCTCAACTCTTGAACTGCATTCAAACGGCTGTAAAAGCTACTGGATCGGCTGTAAGAAAAGCTGGTATAGCAAAATTGCATGGAATATCTGGAGACACGAATGTACAAGGTGAACAAGTTAAAAAATTGGACGTACTTTCGAATGAACTGTTTATCAATATGCTGAAATCATCTTACACAACATGTCTCCTTGTTTCCGAAGAAAATGAAAATGTTATTGAAGTCGAAACAGATAAACAGGGTAAATACATCGTTTGCTTTGATCCCCTCGACGGTTCTTCAAATATCGATTGTCTTGTTTCAATTGGATCCATTTTCGCGATATATAGAAAACAAACTGATGGAGTTCCACAACTCTCTGATGCCCTTCAACCAGGAAACAATATTGTTGCTGCTGGATATGCTTTGTATGGTTCTGCAACAGCAGTCGTACTTAGTTTAGGTAGTGGAGTGAACGAATTTACTTACGATCCTGCAATCGGAGAATTTATTCTTACGGATCCAAATATGAAAATTCCTCAGCGTGGAAATATTTATTCTATTAATGAAGGATACAGTTCTCAGTGGGATGCTGGAGTGGTAAACTATGTTCAGGCAAAAAAAGATCCATCTAAAGGAAAAACTTATGGGGCAAGATACGTTGGCAGTATGGTCGCAGACGTTCATCGAACAATAAAATACGGTGGAATTTTCATTTATCCTGCTACAAAATCTTCTCCAAGTGGAAAATTACGTTTATTGTATGAATGCAATCCAATGGCGTATATCGTCACACAAGCCGGAGGACTCGCAAGCAATGGCAAAATAAATATTTTAGATATTGTCCCCGAAAAAATTCATCAAAGAGCTCCAATTTTCTTAGGATCAAAAGATGATGTCGAGGAAGCTCTTAGCTATCAAACATAATAAATATAACCTATTCTTTTTTACATTATAACACTTGTTTTTTTTCATTTTTTCTTATATGAAGTATGCTGCAAGTATTCAGCAATTTAAAACATAAAGCTGAATATGAATGTTGTAGGAAACATTCTGGCCGAACAGCGATTTATGGGTAGGGTATACAAATTTACTTTACATTGTGTTTCAATTTCTCCCCTATCATTTGTAATATGCTAAATTTAAAATCAGCAACCGGACTTTGATTCTTTTAAGAAATTGTATGGAATTCAGCTATTAGATATCATCTTACGAAGTTACGTGACAATCATAATCAGGTGTAAGATTTTAAAGAAACAACTAACTAAAATTTAAAGTGAAACACACAAGTTGTATCTTAATTTAATTGTAATATAACTATTTACAACTCAAATTATATACTACTTCCTATGTTATTCGAGGGCCTCTTTCTCTTAACTTTTCACTTAAATCCTCAAAGGAATCTTTAAGATTTAATCTTTTTTCTGCGGCTTCATCCAATACATCTCTTAGTTCTTTTTTAACAACATCAATCCGTTCCCGATTTCTAGCCGATATAGGTATTACTCTTTCAAAATTTATAAGCCTTTCAGGCTTAATTTCTTCAGGACAATATCTTAATCCACTTTCCAGATTATTTATAAATGATTTAATTGATTCAAGCTCCTGTTTAGCACCATCCAAATCCATTTTATTAACTAAAAGTACGCATGGTTTATCTAATAAAGTTTCATCATACAATTCTAATTCCTTATTTAGAGCGTATATATTTTGTAAGCAATTTCGTTTAATATGAGATTGACTTAGTTGAAAACCAAAAATATCTACCACCATGAGGATAAGGCGTGTTCGTTCAATATGCTTGAGGAACTTGTGACCCATTCCTATAATATGTGTAGTAAATTATTTTCTATTATTTTTTAAGTATAAACATCTAACCTATATTGGCATGTGCACCTTCAATTAATCCAGGTAAGTCTGCAATCGATATCAACCTCATATCCTGATACCCTACAACACCGATCTGGGGACGAATTGTAGTGACTGAAATTGCAGATAAATTTTAATTTTTATATAAACACTTAAAACTGAGGATTCCATCTTACATGGGTAGGAGGCTATTTTTGGTGAAGCATTTGATATAGCTTTCAAAAGTGTGCTCTTTCCCGCATTTGGGAATCCAACAAGACCGACATCAGCAATTAACTTTAAATCTAAAGTAATTGTTCTCGAATCACCTGGCTTCCCTAAAAAATTTGTGCCAGTACAACCGCCGATTCCTCCTCCAGCCACTAAGCAGGTCGTTCCGGGCTCATTCAGATCGCTTAATATCTTTCCAGTATCTTCGAGAATTTGAACGCCAACGGGAACTTCGATTTCTTCATCTAATCCGCGCCTTCCGAGAAATCTAATTTTTGAACTATCTTCACCAGGACTTGCAGATATTCTCTTATTTGGATATTTTTGAACAACTTTTCGAAGCGTTATATCATCTTTTGCAATTACGTAGACACATCCACCTTGTCCGCCTACACCTCCGTATTTTGGAAGACCGTTTCCACCATGCCCTCCCCGAACAGTCAATCGAAGCGAATCAATAAATTTTGATTGAAAGTGTTTTCTCGGTTTCTGAACATAAAGATCAAATATATAGTTAATTTTCAATGTTACCCTTCTATTTGCTATATCACTTAAATAAAAGCGTAATAGGTCAAGGGGTAGGTCTATAAAAATTATTGCATACAAAACTGAAACAAACATTTAGATTTCAATGGTTTAAAAATTAGTTCTAGCTGACGATGTCTTAATTCAGCTAAAGAAGAGCTTACTGATTTAGGGTAATGTAGAATAGCTAACAGAATACAAAAGGACCGTTTGTCTGTTTGTAGAGCCTAGCTGAGAAAGAACGAAAATTAGAATGCCGCATTTCATTCTATTACCAAATTGCTAGTTACCTGCAAACTCAGCCTTTAGCGTGTTAGCGAATGATAAAAGAGTTAGGATTCAAAATTATTCGAATTTAAAGATATAAACAAAACTAATACAATTTAGCCCAATCGAGACAGCGCATGTTTTTGAAGACGAAATATTTTCTTGCTGTATAGAGACCATTTTTGTACTTTTGCACTTTGGGGTTTGTATCACTTAGGGACTAAATTCAAACCTATACCAAATTTTATCTTGACACTTTTTATTTTAAACCAATCTTATGTCGACAAATACTTTTTACATCATTACTGATAATTCCTATTCAATATCATCAGTGTGCCACCGGCATTTTTAGATCGGAAATGCGTTGTGCAGTCGGTCTCAATGGGTTAAATGTGGGGATCTATTCTTTGGTGATTCTATAGAACCGCTTCATCTTATATTTGAATTATTTAGTTACGAAAACCCCACTTAACGTTGTGAGTTAGTCTAAACTAAAGACATTTTCTTGATCTGAAAATGAACAATTTACTTGCACAGTCATAGCGCTCTAATGAATTCCCTTGGATTTCTTTCACGAATATTTATTCTGTTTAAAATCTTAGAGATTAAATAATCTCATCTTCTGTTATGATATTTAATTGCTGTTCCCTCAAATACATTTTATTATAAAATAAAAACAGAAGAGAAAATAGTGATCTAAAACTTACGAATTTTAAATAAAATTTTAAATTTTGCAAATAATAAAAAATACTCAGTAATTCTTATACTTTACCTTCCTTACTGAATTAAATAAGGCTCTAAATAATAACACCATTGTCTTGTTTTTAAAAGAAAATTGCAACGAGAACGAGTGAAACACTTTTAACAACAATCAGATGTTAGGTGACGCTGACAGCCGTATAAATCGAATTCGGTAGTGTTCAGATACCTAAAACTGTCAAGTTATTCTAATCTAACAAAAACGTAGAAATAAGCAATCAATTCAATTTCTATAAGAGTATAATAAGAATTTTAGTTATTCTAATTTATTTTATAGAAATATCAAAGGGAAAACGTGTTATTTCCTTCAGTTGTGAGTCACAAGTAAAGAAATCTAGCAACATTGGCGAATTCAAACAAGCACGTGGAACAATTGGTCAGCTGTTAAATGTCCAACTGACATTTGTCAAATATTATTTGGTCTAAGCGATTAAGCTGCTTAGAACGGAAGAATGGATGCTGGAATTTGTTATATTAAACCGGAGTGAGTAGACTCCACTATTTAAAAGAGTCAGTTCGTTCTAAGAAGGTTATTTCTGCTAGGTTTTTAATTCCCGACAGTTTTGAACGTCCTCACGGGTTGAACGATGTTGGTCCGCTGAATTCCGGCAAAAGGGCTGCAGACGATGAAAATGTTACCCAAATCCCAAAGGAACTAAAAGTAGACAATAAGAAAAATAGAAAACGAGGTCAAAATAAAGTAAGTACTTATAAATTTAAAAGAATTATGTTAGGATATTCCTAAAGCCAGAAAATACGCGGCTTTGTCTCAAGTTTTAAAAGGGCAATCTAAACTTACGTGAATTGAAAAGTTTAGATATCTGCATTTTTATAAGTCCAGTCCAGCAATTCGTAGAGATGGAAAAGATCAATGCTATTTATAACACTACAAAAAGACATACTAAATCATCAATTTATTTAGTTCGCTTAATATAAGTTGCAAATCAGAGTTTAAATTAAACTGATCTAGTAAATAAAAAGAAAAAACAAATAAAAACAGATTAGGGGAAGTTGGATCGATTTATGTAAAGGCAGAAAAAGAGCTTGGGGAACGTCTTTTCGACATGGAGATTGAATGAGAGAGAATTGGCCTTCCATAGCCATTTAGTAGATCAGAGTTTCACGGATACGTAATAAAAAGGTAAGCAACAATGGAATGTTATGATCTACCTACATCAAGGATCAACGGATTAAAATATGATCCAATTTATTCTTCAGTTAACTATTATAACAGTTTGCCAGAAGAATTCAAAAATTGCAGTATTCTAGAACTTAGAAGATTTATACAAACTTACGTTAAGTCGAAAAATTAAGGAAAAGTAATTACAAAGGAGGCAATCGATAATATTACTCATTTATGTGTAACCCCTTGTATACCCTTATACCTTGTATCACTGAAGAACACAACACTTTATTGACTTTTGCTATTTAGTTATTTAGATTATAGGAATTATGAAAAATGGATCTACAAAGCCTTAATTTTAATGCCTAGGCTTATACACTTTTTTTGAATATCCTATATATATATTAACATAAAGGTACTAATTTTATACATTTTCTCCTTATCTTGGACATTTGGGGACTTTACATTAATAGAGTCTAGTAAGAAATAAAATAAAAATAAAGCGTTAGGCCTTACAGAGAAATTATTCTGCACTGATCAAAAAATTTAATGTTTTTCACTATCTAAACAAATTGACAAATTATTTCAAAGGATTTCCTCTATAAATTATGAAATTGTAAATAGTAATCCCGCATCAGGTCCTATTTAAAAAAATAAAAAAATACAGAGGTACATATTTTGGCTATTTTTGAAAGATTGTTAAAAAAATAAAGGTTGATCATAGATCTTAAAAAATATCTGTAATAGAATACCATAAAATAAAATAATGCTAATTATTTATAAAGGGAAAACGACTCGATTATAAATTATAAGAAACAAGACTAGTGCACAATTATCTACAAAAAAAATTGTATTGATATCTTGATAGCATGGTAAGCTTTACAAGTTTTACTTAATTTTTGTTTTTCAGCATCGGCCTGTATTTAAGGAAGAGCGCGGCACAAATTTGTGCAATGCTTATTTTAATGGCACTAATGAAGCGAAATGTTCTCATACAGGATGTATTTACGTACACGATGTTGCAAAATATTTGGAAGATAAACCAAAAGACATAAGTGCGATTTTAATAGTAACCTAAGTGAATAAATTAGTAAAATTAGATGATTTATTTTAATTTAAGGCGACACTTGTTATATTTACACAACACGAGGTTTCTGTCCCCGAGGTCTTACATGCCGATTTGCTAAGGCTCACCTGGACGAAAATTTAAATAATTTAAAAGCTGATTTTTATCGCGTTGATGAAAAGCCAACAACATTTAATGGAATTTCATCAGGTCTAGATTATTGTTTTAATTTAATGTTGGATACCCAATTAATACATACATTACTAATTTTCAGATCTTCAGGTACGTTTAAGAAAAAGACAATATGATTTTACGAAAACTACAAAAATTGTACAGTCGTTTGAGAAAATCAGAGCTGATAAAATTAAGAACAATGATAAAGTAACTGATCAAAAGCCGATCGGATGCGTTATTGATGAGGAAGTTATTAAAGGAAGGGATAGTGTACAAAAGAAAGTTGACTTTCGCAACAAATTAGTGCTAAGTCCTCTAACAACTGTTGGCAATTTACCTTTTCGCCGAATTTGTAAAGAATTCGGAGCAGATATAACTTGCGGTGAAATGGCGTGCGCAGTTCCAATTGTTAAGGGGCTTTCACAGGAATGGGCTCTAACAAAGCGGCATGAATCAGAAGACGTATTTGGGGTCCAGCTCTGTGGCAGTAGCGCTCAACTAATAACACAGTCTGCTCAATTGTTACAAGAAAATTGTGCCGTAGATTTTATAGATCTTAACATTGGTTGTCCTATTGAACTAATTTACGCACAAGGTGGAGGAAGTGCCCTTATTAGGCGCCAAAATGTTTTAGAAGTAGTCGTTAGGAGCTGCTCTACACTTTTGGAAACAATTCCCTTTACTGTGAAAACCAGAACAGGGATATACGCTGATAAAAGTGTAGCACACGATTTACTGCCAAAATTGGAGGACTGGGGAGCTAGTGCTGTAACCGTAAGTAAATTATTTCATTCTAACAAAATATTTAGTATATATGTGATTTTAAGTTACATGGGAGATCAAGGGAACAGAGGTATACAAAGAGTGCTAACTGGGAGTATATAGAAGAGTGCGCATCTAAAGTTACAAACATCCCAGTTATAGGAAATGGAGATTTATTAAATTTTGAAGACTACAATGAGAAAAAGGTAAAGAAACTTTTTATATTCCACATTTATTAAAAATGTATGTTTAGAAACTAGCCCCGCATGTCTCATCCGTGATGATAGGAAGAGGTGCTTTAATAAAGCCGTGGATATTTAAAGAAATCAAAGAACAAAAACATTGGGATCCATCTAGCAATGAACGATTTGAAATTTTAAAGAAATACGTTAATTATGGATTAGAGCATTGGGGCTCGGACACAAAAGGAGTGGAAAACACACGAAGGTTTCTTCTAGAATGGCAGTCATTTATGTATAGATACATACCGATTAGTCTTCTCGAAAATCCTCCACAACAAATTAATCAAAGACCACAAAGATACAGAGGAAGAGATGATATGGAGACGCTTTTAAGTTCTAACAATTGTACTGATTGGATTAAATTAAGCGAAATGCTTTTGGGGCCAGTGCCCGATGGTTTTACATTTTTACCTAAGCATAAAGCAAATTCCTATTCATAGCGAGATATAAAATTTATTAAACATTGTTTTGAAATTAATTTGTTTTATTTTTATTTCTTAAATTATAAATTGCAAAATTTAATATGGGCATATTGATAGTTCAGGTGGAAACGCAACGTGTTGGCGGGAAGGTAGTTGCGACCAAGAGGTTTGTGGATTTAATGCTCACCGGAGTCCTTGGTTAAAATTGATATCTTGGTCTTCCGTATCTATGTTAAAATAATAATAATAATAATATTGTAATATTTGAAGGAATGAGATTTAAAGATTTATTCAAAATTATTTCACATGGCGTAAGCATGAAAATGATTTTACATACAATACATAATTTACTTTTACATCCGTTATTTAATAGTTAATAAAAACGAATTAACAAAATTTCTGAGATATGTGTAATAATTAATATTACATTTATATTAAAAAGCTTACACGAGATAATTAAATTTTAAATTGAATGAAATTTAGACCCTATTGACTAAAGTCAATATGAACTCTCATACTTCAAATTATAGCAAAAATATTGAAGTCTAACATCTCCATTATTATAATCAATTTTGAAATAAAAGCGATGCTATCTGATAGTTTCAGCAAATTTTCATTGTAGTGCAAACTTGATATCCCAGTTTTTTACTGCAATCTATTGCCCAGCTAAATTTTTGTAATATTTATAAAAGTGAAGGTTGTTTCTTTACACCTCATTTATTACATTATGAATTATCATTAAAATGTTATCTAAATTATTAAAAATCTATGCAGAGCTGTTCAAATTAATGCTTATTTGCTATAGATAAGATAGATAGAAATAGAAGAGAAATTATAAAAGAGTAATAACAAAGCAAATATTTTCACAAGAATGCATATTTCGAAATTACATTGGTCTTTCACCAACATATAGCTGTCCCCGTGAAATTCCAATAGTTTCACAAAAAGGTTTAGTACTATTTGGTATAATGCCGCAAGTACTTTGGTTGTGCTTTCGATGCATGAGAAGATTTGAAATGCATGAAAATCTACGTCCACAACCTTCGCACATAAATCGTTTTACGCCAGTGTGAACGGAAATGTGCGTAAGTAAACTTTCCCGATAGGCAAATGCTTTGGAGCACATCTGAAATTTGTTAAAGTTAAGTGAAAAACGTTCTACATAAGTTTAAAAAAATTTACTTACAGTACATTTGAAAGGCTTTTCACCATTATGCATTCTTTCATGTACTTTCACTTGGCCAAATGTTCGAAAAGCCTTTCCACAGTAGTTGCATAAATGGGGCAAGTCTCCAGTATGCATAGTTTTATGTGTTTTAAGTGAACCAGCACTATGAAAATGCTTATTGCATACATCACATTTGTATAAAGGGGATCTTCCGCAGTCAGATCTCTCGTGATCAGACAAAGCAATTTTGCTTGTAAACTTTTTACCACATTTCTGACAGACGCTATATTTCTTGATAGTTTTCTCTTGTTTTTCTTTATCAGCTGCATGAGTATATTGCTTATGTTTTTTTAATTTATCCGGACTAGAAAACGTTTTGTTGCATAAAACACATAAAACCATTTGGCTATGAAAAGTTAAAGCATGCTCATCAGCTTTTTCTTTAGTTTCAAAAAACCGACTACAACACGAGCTTTTAACATTTAATTTTCCATTAGGACCTATGAATAAAATAAATGAATCAAGTAAATGTGTATAATCGCTACTTTTTCTTGGTTACCATGCCGCTTGACGTGTTTTTCCAACAGTTTAACTTCGGAATAGTTTCGTTTGCAGTGTGGGCAAACATGTGTACCGGTTTTTCTCTGATGATTCTTTCGGGAATTTTCTTGAAGTTCAGGCTGATCTAAATTATGATCATTTTTAAGGTGTTTGAGGAATGGTCGTCTATTGTGGTATATCTTGGGACACAGGCTACATTCGTAAACATCTTTTTTACCAATAATGGACGAATTCGATTTTGTAATAGAATTTAAATCATCTGCAAAACATTCTGGCTCGCTATCATCACTGGAGCATTGTTCCACCTCTGGCTCTGTTCTCCTTTCCGTTGATTTTAATAAATTCATCTCGTTATGTATAATTCCTTGTTCAGATTTAATTACGGATAAGGGAACATTTTCGTTTTTATCATCATCTTCCTAAAAAATAGGATAAATACTTGAAAAAAGAAGCATTGAAGTTTCGAAATTTGTAGGCTTACCTTCATAATAACAAGCATCATATCGTTTCCATCATAACTATCCATGTCTATATCATTCTGATTATAGTTTCCCTCATCTAAATAAACATCTTCGAAATTTCCAGATTTTATATCACCATCAATTTCCGATGTAAGTGGATCATCCTCTTGATTATACTGGGTTCCTTCACTAAGAAGAGGCTCTACTTTGGTGTTCACTATTTTAGAAATATCATTTGGATTTATTTGCGATTCTGTTTCATTTGCAATTTCAACAATTTGATACACTTCTCCAATTAAGCAATTTGGTTCGCTTTTGCGAATGGTAATTTCTATTAAGAAATAAAACATTAGACATTATTTTACAAAATGCAACAAATATGGGTTGATGCATTAAGTACAAATATCAGAAGAAATTACTGAGTCATAAATATATTTAAATTATTTAACTGTTACAATATTAAAAAGAAAAGTGTCTTTTGGTCAAAATATACAAAATCGTTGAAATAATATGAAATGTATGTAGATATTAGCAGTGTTCGTGAGGAAATAAATCAGTTATTGAGCTTTTACCTTTCTCGTCGGTCTGCTTAAGAATTTGGATGTCCAATAACTGAATTGAAGTGACACCAATTGTTGTCTCTTCCGCATCATTTTTATCTGTGCTCTCTGATGAACTTTCATATTGCGTAGAATTACTTTTCGGATCGTTTTTATTTGAAATGGACTGCTCGGTGTTCGTTGTTTTATCCTTCTTATGTTCAAGTCTAGTGCTTTTATTTTTCATACCTATTACTTTGTTTGCTTTTGTAATTTTTACATTAGACATTGTGAGCGTTCCTGGAACTTTATAAGCATTTTCACATGATATAGGTACATCTTTGGATTTTTTCTTTTCAGTAATTTACCTCGATTGCTCGCCCTGGGAGCAACTTTTTTATTAATACAAAATTGTGGCAAGCCACAGCTGTTTGGACGAGTACGTCTATGTTTCTGTAAATTTCCTACGCATGAAAATCTAGCATCACAAGCCTCGCATACATATGGCTTGATCCCTGTATGAACTGATGAGTGGGTCACCAAACTTTCACGATAAGAAAACGCCTTGTTGCAGATCTTCAAAAAACAAAATGCACTTTTTAGTAATTTGGGGAATTACGAAAACATCTCAGTGGGAAATTTGTTTAGACTTTCCTATGTTAGCTGATGAAATCAGTATTTTTTTTTTATAGATGAAAATGATATTTTTTCAAAACAAAACATATCCCAGTTGATTCGAGGGAAGATACCTATGTATATTGAATTTTCGCTGCGAACAGACTTCTTCTGCATTTCAATTGCCATAATGAAGCAGTCTCTCGCTCATTCCTCATGCATTCATATTTTTTATGGCAATCGTTTTAAAACAGAAAAATTATAGTGTGAGTGATAACAATATTATGATTGATTGTGATTGGCCATGTGAAATGGTGAAAGATTCCGGGTTGGAGCATGCCTCTTTTGGCAGTCATGATCAAATAATTCTTGGGACTCTTTGATGCATGGCCATGAGCGAAAATTGAATGTAAGCCTTAAAGACTACTTTTTAATAATGTTCTACAGACTTTTTCATATAGAAAACGCGCATAAAATTGACTAATGCCACCGTATAAAACGAGAGATTATAGTATAAGGAAAAAGTGGACAATTTATGCCTTATACGGTCTCGTTGTTATCCCATTTTAGTTAGAATTAAGAAGGAAATACCTCACATTTGTAGGGTTTTTCCCCAGTATGCTTCCTTTCATGGATAGTGAGTTGGCCCTTGCTCAGAAAACTCTTTCCACAGAAGCTGCAACAAAAAGATTTCTCCCCCGTGTGAATGAGCCTGTGAATGTTAAGCGTAGCCTGCGTTTGATAGTGCGACCCGCACTCCTCACACTTGAACGGCTTAATGGTGCCACACTTTGTCCGCTTGTGATAGTCTAAAATCGTCTGTGATTTAAAATTCATGTTACACTCATCGCAGTGCACCCATAATCGGTCCAGCCCATTATGCTCTGCCCTGATATGTTTCAAGTAGTTGTCAAGGTTTTCGTGGAGGCTCTTGCAAATCTGGCACTTGTAGACCTAGGCAGGGATATTGTGAGTAGGCGCCCCAAAGAGTTAATTGGACAGACTCAAGTCCTACCTGGTGAGATTTCTCCTTGTGCTTTTCGAGCTCTTGCGCCGTGCAATACCTTGCCTCGCAGTGGCGACAGACGAATCCCCCCGGAGGATCATGCCAGCTCTTGTGCTTAGTCAGCCCGGTCAGATATTTGAAAAATCTGAAGCAAATGTCGCAGAGGAACCGTTTGGTGCCATCCCTGCAGGTCACCAAGTCTGCGGTGTTCTTCAAAGCAGCGGAGCAATTTTTCTCATGCGCTTTGACATCCGAAACTTTGGGGACCAATTTAACTGCAATTAATCAGTGTTGGATTTATTTAAATCAAACATTATAGAAAAAAAAAAAACATTTTTACCACAAAATTTGCATCTCCGGTCGGAGTTGGTTCCCTTCGATGGGCTCTCATCGCCCGATTCCTCCGAGTCCGACCAATTCGCATAGTTTTCCTCGCCCACAGACATTTTTCTAGTTGCTCAAGTTGCTGAAAGAAAAAATCTACCGGAAGCGGAGATAGAGACGCCCTAACTTCCGGCAATAACCGTCGTGTACACTCTCAATATTTTTGCAAATAGGCAAAATAGACTATTGAAAATAAATTAACACTGTGCACTTTGTCAAAATCGTTCCGTTAGTCAGCAGTGGCCGAAGGCTTTATGGCTGACAATTTGTACACTGCCATTTTGAGGGGATACATTTTCTAAGTAAAGAGCACCGTTCAAACTCTCTTCAAACTCTCACATTACAAAGTGAGCTCAAGATAAGAACTGGTTCTAGGACTAAATTAGCCAAGTCACATTTTAGCAGACTTCTTCCAGCTGTCATGACCCTAAGCTTGGATCTCATTCTAGTGTATTTTTTTTGAAAAACTTTCTGGCAGATGTGATGGATTTAAACCGGGTAGTATTAATATTAGAGAGAAAGGGGGAGGCGTACAGCGTTGAGTGCTCAGACCACGGTCCATTGCACTCGTCTCCTACCCTATCCGAACGTTTTAGTCATCTTGACGAACCTAAGAACATCAGATAGAAATTGAGAATTGAAGTCTTCCATTCTCATTATACCAGCGTCAAACGTCATCATGCGCGCGCGGGAGAAGGCCGGGCAGTTACAGAGGAAGTGCTCCGTACTATCCTCGTCCTCAACGCATGAAGGACAAGCCGAGTCGCTGATGTTCCCTAGGATACCAGGTACTATTGCTGAATAAATTCTATTCACTAAACGTAAAAGGAGGTAATATTAACCTGAACAGAATATCTTTCGTCCGGTCTAGGAGGCTGCTCTTTTAGGTTTACCTTTACGATTTTGGGGTCATGTATGGTTAAACATTTTGTATTAAGTTTTAATATGAGAAATGCATAACCGCATTACTATGGAATAAAAGGCAGTATTAGTTTTAATAAACACAATAACAGACTTACTTTTTAATACTTGACTGTATTCAATTTCACTTTAACTAAGTATTTAATTTAATATAAAATTGTATTACTGCCGTATTCATCAGCTAAGATTATTCTATTTAATTTAATAATCAATAAAAGTATTACTGTCATATTAAAATAATTAAAAATGCGGCAATTGTGAGTTGAACTCGCATGAAAAGGGTTCCATACGATGTTTATCTACCATGCTTTTTTTAAATCTAATCCAAATTTGTTTGTGGTAATTAAAAAAAGTATTTATAGTACCGGATTATATATGGATTGATGCTAAATATATTATGTAAGTTTTTAGACACAATATTGAGAGATTTACCATGTTATTTTAAGACCATAGACTTCTTCTTGTGTAATCTACAAATAAAAACTATTTTCTGTATTTTTTTTCAAAATTTTAGGCTCAGTAGTTTCAAAGTTAAGGGGGGTATGGTCAAGTTTCATCTGTTTTCTTATATATTGGCTATGACAGACGGACAGACAGACACATAAATGATCCAATAAGGGTTCCCTTTTTTTATTCGGTCGTACGGAACCATAAAAATTAAAAAACAAAAATCATAGCTCAGCATTGGAGCTTATCGATTTGGAATTTTAACGTTATACCCCTAAATAAATAATAAATCTTATAGAATCTTATGAATTGGATCATGGAAAAGTTTGAGCTTTAAACTATTGAATAAAAACCTTAAAAGCCTTAAAGGTATTTACAGAACAACCCGTAAAATTAGCAGTTTTTATAAACGACTTATTTAATAGTTAGAACAAATATTGAATTAAGAGCACTCCTCCTGCACGCTTGTGAAAATTGACTTTAAAAAAGAATTAGTAAGAGACCTAGACCCTAGACCTTAAGCTTTCATTTAATTTTATCATATCGTAAACCAAAATGAAAAGAATAAAATGATAAATTTTTAAGTAATTCTAACAATAGCATTTTATGATTTCTGAACATGCAGCTAAAATTAAATATTTTGGTCCTGTATAGTTTACTAATCATGTTTTAATTTAAATAATTTGCATTTACTTTTTTTTATTTTATATTTTATCTCTAACTTGATGAGGTATAATTTCCAGCATTCGAAATCTTTAAAAGGTAAAGACTTTTCCTATTTGTAGGTTGGGAGGGTGTTTTCCACTCAATCTGTATGTCCGGAGTGCAGAATCATAGGTAAGGAAATGATCATATCTATTTCGAATCTTTTTGCATTTTATCTATTGATGTTTATTTGAGCATGTAAAATGTAACCACCGCACCAAATATACATGAATTTATGATTTAATAACACTTCACTTCCGTACGAAGTGCTCGCATCTACTGCCAACCCTTTCTAAATTGAGTATGGTGGGGGTATGACGACAAAAAGCACACAGAAATGAATTTTTTATGTGAAAAAAAAACCTCAGGTAATACACCAGATGTTTTCTATGGTCGTGATGTCTTCTTTTCTGTTCAAAGACATTTCATTCACCAACAGATATAAATGTGGGAATGAGCCAGAAATGATGGAAATAAAGTGCTATAAAATTTCTGAAGAAATTTAATATTTTTTCCATTTTGCAAATATATAGATATGGATTTAAAAATATTTTTCATAGACAGATTGATGCTCTTACACTAGTAATAAAGTTTAATTAAATTTAAGAAATACTGAGATTGATAATGAAGCACAATTACAAGCAGTGTTAAGTTAATTAAGCAATTAAAATCCATGAGACGTAATAGTTATTAGTAATAATAAAAATTTATTTCATCCTTATCAACATAATTGTAAATAAAGAGATGATAGTTCTTCGTTTTCAAATCATTTTAAAAGTAATACCTGTAACACCTGTGGTTCGCTGAATATCAGCTTTATACGAAATAAGCAGATTGGTACAAGAGCAGTATCGATACTTGGGTTTTCACCGTAGTACCCAATACCCCCTACCGTACCAGTTTTAATCCTGCAGAAAAAATATTAATTTTAACTTTGCATTTGTACATATTCAAATTTCAGCATATTGTGGAAATTCACACTATGTATGTGTCATTTCAAACTTTGAAAAATGTCAATTAATCCTAATTTACTGCCTGTAAACCATACATAGTATTGGAAATACCATAGTATCCGAACCATGGTATTGATACCAGCTATGAATATAAATAAGAAAGTAAGCAGTTTAGCAGAAGCATAAGCTTTAATGAAATAGCTTTGAAGTTATACTCCTAAATTACTCAAAAATGGGAAAAGTTATACCTTTCTAACATACCAAATAGACGATACTTGTCACATCTTTGCAATTTTAAAATTTATCTGTGAAATAAAATGTCTAAAATCGATTAAACAGTTTAGCGGTCCTAAATTGTCTGCATTAATGAAGAAGTAGTGAAGTCAATAGCATCATTTTCTAAGGTTGAATTTCACATTTTAATATTAATTTTAAAATACCCCCCCTCTGAAATTTATTTTCTGGTTATACATCTATAAATAACTATTTTTACAATTTAAAAAACTAATGTCATACGTTATTATAGTAAATGTTTATTTTTAACATAAGAACAAAAAAGTTCAGACTTCTATCGATCCCGAATCGAAAAACTTTTACACAATTATCTTGCGTACTCATCATAGTCCATTATTCTGTTTGAAGTGTTACGAATACCTAAAAGTAATAAGGAAATAATTTAATATACTATGCTGATCCAGCTTTATCATAAATTGACTATAAGTTAATTTTAAACGATATGTAAATCAATTACGTAACTAACTATGTGGGCATGTTAGAGATAACAATTTGGGTAACATGGTCTTTCTCCCAATTAAGTGTATATACCAAATATAACGTATAAGCGATGGTCAACACACATCCTTTTCTAATTTCAAAGGATTGAGAGGACGTCTAATTTGTCAATGATGTGAAAATTAAGCTAAGAATCTTATAGACATATGTCCAAACATATATGAAAAGGTATGCTTGCCACTTCTGGCTTTGGTATGTAGGTATGCTGTTTTACAGATGCCTTATTGTAATTGGTGTATTTGTTATATAAATGTCTCTAAGGTTTTAATGTTTATAACTCGAACCCTTTTGGATATGGACATAGATTTTTATTGAAGCTGATTATTGCTCTAAATTAGTGTGATTTTAAAGATATCTAGAATTAAGTTTGATTGGTAGATGTATATATGTATTTCCGTTGCCTCTAAAACTTTTTGAACTTCTTTAATTAGAGTCTAAAAGTTTTCGAAACTTTCAAGATGAGTCATCAAAGTGGCGCTTAAAAGATCAATCGTGAGTACTTCGGGAATATTTAAAATAGTTTTCTAAAGAAACGAACTTAGGTCACGTCGATACACCAGGATACTTTCGAAGATGATATTCAAAAGATAGAAAAAAACAAAAATGAGCCCAAGGAAAATGAGTTCCCCGTGGATGTGGGCCTCTATCTGGGAGTATGCCTGCAGCTGAACTTGGAATATCTAAATGTAGTATCCGGTGACGTTTAATGGATGACCTTAAAAATATAAAACTCATGGCGGTGACAGCAGTGATGCGACAATTTTTTTTTTCGTTTTTGTTCCGATTCTCGACTTCTTCCACTAGGGCAGCAATTGACCTTTTTAGAGCGAGGCTCCTTCCACTCAATGGGTAATAGAATCGATATGGAATGCCAGAAAGCATATACCATACCTGAAATAAAATCCACTTAGTTCCCTCGTTATTTCTCTACTTTTTATGTCTAATTGACATTTTGTGATTTAAAAATGCGCTAGCCTGCAGATGGTGTGCGTAAGGAGAGCTATGCCCACTTTTTAATTTCTTTACATCTGTTGACAGAGCTTTTAATTCGTATAATTGAAGTTGCTGGAGTAGACACTTCTTCTCCAGGCGCTTTACGTTCCAGAGCGCCTGCGTTTTGCTCGTGCACCCTTGATACACATAGTCAAGATTTTGGGGAAGGACAAGGAGGCTGTTTGTAGTCACATTGTTTGAGGGCGTTCGAGGGATGTTTTTTTTTTTTCTTTTTCGAAAGAGAGGTAATGGAGCTTTCGATAGAAAAATTATGTGGTTATCCTATGATATCAGCTACCTACCTTTCGTCACTGTGTGTTCGTGCTCGTAAAGGACAAAATTGGTAATAGCTGTTATTGGGGCACACAATGGTAATAATTGCAAACCAAATCCAATTATATATGAGAACAATATCTTTATATATGTACATAGTACAAGAAATTTTAATACAAGTTGAAAGGTTGAAGGCATTATCTTAAAGCTTCACTAGTAATTAATTACAATGAAGTAATTAAATCAAAATTACAATTACTATTACCATTACAATTATCATTGCAGTACTAGTAAGAGTAATTTAAAACAATTTCTTATTTCAATTCATTATTTTACAAGTGTAAGTGTAAATTGATATATCGATTTTACGTTCAAAGCATTCAAAATGTTATATTTATTTCTACTTATTAAATAAATAATATGTTAAAAGTTATATTTTAACATGTTAAATCTGCTAACTTGCCCTGACCTTCTTGGCAGCATATCCCTTAATACTAACCGCCGTAACGTTAGACCTTTCCCTGCCTTTCGCCTTGAAAGTCATCGTACTAACTATGGTCACTTTGAACCCTTTACCAGAATACTGCGGATGGTTAAAAATTTTGCCACCTTCGATTTCTATTTGGCCAAAACCTCCCTTAAGGTTGCCCTATACTTTCCTAACTCAATCCTCCATCTACATGCCTCCCTGATCTAGTCATAGTAGGTTAATTTAATTTAGTTAATTTAGTTTGTTTTTTCTTTGTAATTGCTTGTTATTTATCTATGTAGCTTGTATTAAGTGAAACTTAATCCGGGGTTATCAAACCTATTATGAAAATGTGCACCATGTCTCCATGTTAAGCATACTAAAAGTTATTTTAAAAAAAGGACTTTATTTAATAGTCATTTTTTTCCAGGCAAAATTTAACTACTTAAAGTGCAATAGTAAAAAAGAATATCATGTCGAAAATTGAATTTTACAGAAAGCGAAAAAACAACGTTTTGTTTTTTATTTAATTTAAATATTTTCCACTAAAATTTGATATAAAAACATGAGATAGTTACGAGATCGTATACATTTTAAAAACAATTGATAATTATGCAGTGAAAAGTTAAGTCTTAAATGTTTAAGATTAAATTCTGCACTATTCTAGTTTAGTTAAGTTAAATTCGACCCAAGATTTAAAATGAACAATATCCTGAGATTCATTTCATTCACAAGAAAGTTACCCGATTTGGAGGATTTTATTTAAATTAATATTAAATGGGGATTAAAATATTTTTGAAACTCTTGTGTCCGTTCTTCTTTCATTATAGAAAATGCCCCGGTCTAACAGCTAACAAAAAACCGAGAAACCATCAGAAAGGTGATATCATTTTAAAAAGTTTAAATAAAACAGAAGTTCTGTAAATCTCTCGTACCATACTTTTAATACGTAAATATTTATAATACTAAAGAGATGTTTAATATTACAGTTTAACCACTTTTGATGGTCTAGGAAAAGGTATAGTTATGTTAAGTTTAGTTTACAAATATTCCATGTATATGACCTAAATTTTTTAGACAAACAACAAACAATAAGAATTTCATTTAAGTTTGCCGACAAATAAGAAAATTTAAGTTTTATGAGTTTTGGGTGTTTCAAAACCACGAGAATTTAAGTTGAAGATATTAATTATATTCTTGTATTTAGCTTCAGGGCTTTAGGGCTTCAGTACCTTGAAATTCAGGAAGCACATCGAGACAGTTTTAATATGTCATTTACCACATCAAGAAAACCGCTGTACTATACAAAGTTCAGTTTTATGACAATAACTTCTAGGTACCGCCGTTTTTTAGCTAAAATTGTATACAAGGTTTTCATGTTCTACAAAATAATAAATTGCATATTTTTAAAACAATCACATTCTACAAATCAGTTTAACCATTAAAAGTCAAGGTATATTTTTATATTTAATCAAAAATTCTATGCAATAATTCATTACAGAGTAGGGAAAACTAAGAAATGTGCATGTTCAATTTAAAATGTACACGTGCCTTATTCCATACGTGGCCCTAAGCTGTGTCCTAGATATTTTATAAAGTACATAATCTGAATTGTCTAGAATTTCAATTATAACAGTCCTATAAAAAGATCTACAGAACACATTTTTCCTATGTTACCCCCATCCGAATAAAAAATACATGAAGATAAATAGAAGATAAATGTTTTTGCTTTTAATAGAACTTATTTATAATTTATCTAATTTATCTTATTGGAGAAAAAATTTGCGCAAAAAATTAAAAAACGTCAGAAATCAATTAAATTTATGATGAATATGTATTTGGAAATTCCCCTTTTCTCTCAATAAAAAAGAAAAAAATAATTAATTTTTTAAAGCTCTGTGGAAGAAACTTTGAAAAGGGCACGCAAAATGAAACAGTGTGAACTTCTATGGCCTTCTTAAGCTCAGAAGAGGAATGTGGTCTTAAAACTGAATGCTGCTGGTGAGAACACCGATACACATTCAGAACGTCGAGTCACTGTGACCCATCTTCGGCAGCTATCATGTGCCTCTTTATGTCAAACGAACTTGGTACGCAAGAAATTCTGCATCGCCCGAAACATGCTCCAGAGATTTCGGAGTATTTTTAGGAAGCAAAAGCTTTGCTCCTATTTTATTTTATAAACTTACGCTATACACTTCAAATTTCATGGAATATCTGAAAAATGTTGTAACTGTTTAACGACTTTTTAATTTCAATTGAATTTTGTTGGATCAAAAAATTTATTGAAAATAACCCTTTAAAAGTGCTATTTTTCAACGCAGTCTCTCTTTATCTCGATACATTTAAAACCACCGTTTATACAAATTTTCCCCCAAAAAAAGAACCCTATGATATCAACTTTTTTAATTATAGAAATATCCAAGCTTTCGCGCCGATTTCAAAATTCTATTAAATATTATTATCTTATTTGAATGCTTTGAGTATATTGAAATTTTGAACGGGGAGTCCAATATGAAAATATTTAATACTTTTTAGAAAATTTAATCGTTTAGAAAGCAGTTCTACCATAAAGAAACGTTTTTGTTTCGCACTTTTGGTACTAACTTTCGAAAGGGTCTGAATCTACATATGAGTCGCCTATTTTGAAAATGCTATAAGTCCAAATTTTTATAAAATCTATCAAAATAAGCGACTTACTCGTATGTATAATAAGGTTGAAAGAATGCCATTTAGGTCCCGTAAAATATCAGCGACCTAAAAATCCTTAGTATCAGCTTGTATTTTAGATTCACAATTTTTATTTTTCAACTGCACTAAACATGAAATCAGTTGACTTTAAAGAGCCTATAGTACTTATTTGTGAGATTTGAGGGCTGGATGTTTTGAAGAAATATCGCTTAGCATCATAACCTTAAGGTTTTTAATTCAAACAAAAAAAGAAATAAGTAAAATCTTCCAAATCGGTTTAAGCGTTATGCGTGAGAAAACATACTATAAAAATGAAATACGTGTGGGTCGGTTTGATAATAGAGCTCTAAGAATGACTCGGATAATTTAATATTTGAGTACTGGCTTGGGCCAAGTTTAAATAAAGAAGTTTTGAGTTCCTGATTGCTTGCGAACAAAATTATCCGAGAACTCGAGTAAAGAAGTATTTGAGGAAGTAAGCATACAAATTAATAAATTGTAGACTTTATAATTCATAATTATTTATAGTTAGTTAGAGAAAACTAAATCTTTATTTTGGAAAAGAAATATAAATACATTAACATGATCGGGACGGGTAAGCAACTTCTGCTGGAACTTACTACATATATGTATTTCCAGATGACGAAAATACTCTTTTAGATGTAGTAGGGGTTCTTGGTATGTTAAGGAATTTTCTTGTATCGGTATTCAGAAAGAGAATGAAATAATTTAAACGCAGTTAACCGTGTGCAAATTTAAGCACTACTTATTACGAATAAAGAATGGCATGGATAGGAATCAAATAATCAAATACTAAAGTTCTTTAATACTCCAAATTCTAATACTTCTTAATTGAGTATATTGATATTTTTGCTCGCAAGTTCTTGAGTAATCGGATACTCAAAACTCCTTCAATCAAACTCGGATCTTCGAACTCGAGTACACAAATACTCAAGTAATTTAGTTCAGGAGTACTCGAGTAGTAACAGTCCTATTTGGTAACCCTCCTTTTTTTTTAGAATATAATGTACCTTTTATATGACTTTTGTATGAAATTATCAATAGAAGTTTGGCAAATTTTCAAAAATTGAAGAAATATCTGAAAGAAAACCTTTTTACGGTGTGCCAAAGGTTCTCTTTTATATAGGTACCTGGTTTTCCCCGTTATATAGGTAGCTTTATTTTCTCTGCGTCTTATTGGTGCGCAGGTGGGCCGTCGTTCCATTCATCTGGGCTTTACAATTACAACTTTCCCCCGTACTGTACAATGCTGATGTTTTTCAAGCGCCTTCATGTATTTAACTCCCCCGGAGCAGAATGTCTAGGCAAACCTGAAATTTTACTCCAGCTGGTCCCAAGTTGTAGGAATCCCGAACCAGAATCTCATATTTCGGTTCTCTCTTCTCTAGAGAGTCTAGGGGACTTGCAAAATTCGTAGTCACAAACAAAATATCTATAAAACGAATACGTAGAAAGGATTCCTTAGCTTTTACACAAACTTTTAGTAAAATCCTTAAAAAAAAAAAAAAAACAAAAGCTCACTTCTCGACTCACCGTTGCTGTTTAGTTTGTGCGCGTCCTTACCCATCACCGGACCAATAACACAAAAATTAGTGTGAAACCTGAAAAGAGAGGAGTTACAGAAATATCATGGTTTTCCTCAGATCTGAGACAAGAAAGAAAAATCTTAGTAAAACTAGTTCTAATTGTGAAAAATATCAACAAATACCAGATTATTTTAAATAATACCAAAGGCAAGGACTATTTGTTGGCTACCTGGTGGTGTTTTATTTGATTTTAAATGAGGATAGGTCGATGCGAGAGTTATTTTACTATTTGCCAACTTCTTTCTAGAATAATTCTCAATTCGTAAAAATTGAAAATCTGATTGAAATTTATATAAGAAATTTACATATACAAGGCCCTGGTGATGTATGCACATTCCGCATAGAAAGAATTTTTTGGTGGAAAGGAAATCGTTATTTAGTTAAGTGTTAGTGTATTTCAAAATTATTATATAATAATATCATAGGAAATAGATAAAAGGCATTATTGCAATAATAATAATCATTATAAAGGACATTATTTGTTAAGCTTAGTGTTACTAAATATTCTTACAGCTGTGTGTGTATGTGTTACGCAATCAACGCGCGAATGAAAATGGTTTGGACCCCCTCCTACTTACTACTGACCTTTATTTTATAAACGAGTGTTAAAACACTTTTATTTTATTTTAATTTATTTGTTTTTGTTTTTTCAAAATATGTAGACGTTTTTTAAAATTCCAAAAAGATAAATAAACTTGTGACTAAAGAAAAAAAAAGAAAAACTAAAACTGCAAAAGACAGGAAAGCTCGAAAAGGGGACAACGGTGAAGTGTATGGACATGGAGAGATTGGGGCTCAAAATATATCCTCTCCGATATTCTCAGTTCCTCTCTAAACTACTTCTACAAAAGTAAAAACAAAAAAATATATAGAAACATAAAAATCTAGATGCACACGAGCATATTGGCTAGAATAACGATAAAAGCTGCAGAAAAAGCTCTGCGTCTGCCAATTCTCGACATCACGAAAAGCCTAAGTTGAGAGCTCCTCACTTGAAATTAGGGTCGAACCTGCACATACCTACATTTATGTCAAGTCTCGACGTTCTTTTCTCTGCAATGTACGGTTGCCGTGTATAACAGCAAGAGTTTTAAAAAAAATAAATAAAATAAAATAAACTAAAATATAACGAAAAACATAGTAGACGATTTTAGAAAAAGAGATATTATGGAAATGCCTTCGATTTGGTATAACATCCGAATTTTCACGCCCATAGCTAAATATTGGTTTTATCGTGAGAGCTGCCCTCTTAAAATTATTGTTAAATAGAGAACCATACCTGGAGTTTTTCAAATCAGAACGAATCGGTCAAACATCGAGTGACCAAAAAACACTGGTGAAAATGTGAAGTGTAATTGCAACAGAAAAAAAAAGGAGATTTAATAAAAATCACAAAACTAAAAGGAACGGGTTTTCAGTGTGATAAAAAGAAACGTATTCAGAGGAATGTGTTAAAAATGTGATATACAAAATTGAAATTATGATATTACGAAAGTGTGATAACAAACTTTGATGTTCGTCTTCTAACTTCTACAATTAATTTTATTTCCTCCTGTTGGGCACTCTAAACCTCTAACGTAGGCTTGCATTGTTTTCGAACTATCTTTCGTTTACCTAACTGAAAACACGTACCCGCAACCGAAAGGAAGAGTTAAGAATCGTGGAGTACCACAGACAGTATCATGGGTCCAATGTTGCACAACCAGCAGCAACAACATCAAATTATTTCTAAAAGGTCGCACGCTACAAAAATTAGCGATACGAACAAGTGCTGTCGCCTGAAATGTTGTCGCAACCAAAATAAGATAGGTCGATCATCTTCCGCCGAAACCTTTATGATGATGGAAACAGAAACAACATCATCAACTATCGCATTCCGGTCATCGGATGAATTCTGTGACAGCACACTATCATCATTCGTTACGATCTCGTCATCACCACAGCCTTCTCTACAGTCTTCATCAATAATTGAAAGAAATTCTGTACCGACAGTCGCTCTTAAGTCATCAATCGTTTCAGCACAGTCTGCTATAAAAAATTGGAGACAACATCAGCGCCGAAGACGGCGCGGTCGCCTAAGGAGCATTTATGAAATGTGGAAAACCGTCAAATCATCGTTGTTACTGTCATCGCCAATGGCATCGTTATCGAAATTTTATCGTTATATGATTGTAATAATGTCAAAACGATTAGCATCGCAAATAATATGGATTGTTGGCTTAGCTGTTGCAATTTCAATACTTCCAATTAATTTAGTTAATGCTTCGGTTAATTCAGATGAGATATTATACGACACGGATCTGAACGATATCGCAAGTACGACTTATGAACCTGGTGAGTATTTGATTCAAATTTTAAGTAATCACTGTAAATGTGTGATTTGATGAAAGACATGTGGTTTTTACTTAATAGTACTAATAGAGTAATACAAAATAACTTCTTTGAACATTTTCAAATCTAACTACTAACTTTTTCCACAGTTAAATGATGAAGGGTTAAAAGATATAAAAAATAATAACGTACATACCATAAATGCATATTATATTGGAAATACATTATGCGATTTATATTTGTCTTTTCTAAATATTGGGTAAATATCTGCATGTTTGCCACGTGATATTTTTGGTATTTTTTAAAATTTTAATGGCCTTCCCAATCAAAATTAACAGCAGTTTTCCAAGTTATCCAAGCACTATTTTTAAACTTAAACTTGGTATATTTTCCAAAAACAACATAAGTTTTCGGAAACCTATGCTAGTTTTTGAAAATAAACCAAGCAAAGATTTAATGTAAATTGCAAAATTGCAATTTAAGATTTCAAGGAGAAATCAGCCAATATCTTTAGCTTCCACTTACCGATATGGTTTTTCCATCTGTGAAATGTCCTGATGAAAAATAGCAGTCCATATCAAAGGAATTGCAAACGACATACGACTGAACCTTAATACCAAATTTTTCACACAATATTATACAACAAAAAGATCCGGTTAGAATTAATCTCATATCACAATCTGTTATGCGCTTGTATATTAAGACATACCATTAAACGTAAACCTTCTCAAGAACAACTAGGAAACCTAATCTTTCCACCATGAGGTTATTTTACTTAGGTCCGAGTATGGATTATAAGATATAGAGACCTTTAAAAATACAAATTAGCATAAGGCTTCTTGATTAGAATCACGTTAGGACCAAAGTACTATTGTTAAAAAAACTTGGGAAAAGACTTAAGGGGATCGAACTATTCTAAAAGTTATAATTTGTCTTAAAGGGTAAGCATGTACCACCACTAATAATTTTTACTTTACGATTTTAATGTTAAAATTTACGTAATGTAGTTTTCTAAAATATTTATGATAAAACGATATTGTCAATAGAAATATTATTAATTAATATTAAATATTATTATTGCCATTAGCAGAAATAGGAATTGTTTAAAGTCGGTAAAACAATATTTTACTATGAGAAAGGTATAACACATATCCTTATCATAAAAATGAAAATAATAGAGATTGGTACTTTTTTATGCAAGATAACACGCTCGTGAAAAATGTTATTTCTTCAAACAATAGGATATAGTTATAGAACACATACAATAGTGCAGGATATACTAACAAAATTTATAAATTTCCAAATTCTACTAAAGAAATACGTGCATATTAAAAATATTAAAAAATTGTAGGTGGTCGAAATTTTAGAGAGTTGATAACAATGATACATTGCTTCGAGTTTGCCTTAAATAAAAACGTTAAGTTTCATGTGTTGTATTTTATTTTTCATATTCTCGTATATCCAGAGTAATGAAAGATTTTATGGTTTATTGCTTTAAAACGTATTAATAGTTGTACGGATAAGATTTTATGAATAGTGCATTAAATATTTCTATTTTTATATTTCAAATCAAAGCAAAATTTCATTTTGGGTATGATAGACTTAGCTCTTGATTTTGATGCAATATTCTGTATATGTACTTAAAAATTTGAAAAACTCATAAATTCATTCATACAACATTTCATTAGCATCCGTAACTCATTTAAAACCATTATGTACACTAAAAAATATGTGTTTATTTTATAATAAAAAGATATTAGGCAAATGAATTTCAAGCTTTCAATAGACATGCAAGTCAAAGTCTTTATTTAATATCAGCAAAGTAATGAAAAATGAAATTCTGTAAAATATCGAAAATAACGATTTACTCTATTGAATAAAATATTGTTAGATTTAATATTAACTGAAGGAGAGAGAAAAAACGAATGCTTCCTACTATCATTAGTAGTAACGCTTAACGATTTTTTTTTATAGATCTTCTAGTAAATGTTTCTTCTAAATTTTCTAGTATTTTATTATAGTACTACCTTGAAGATTTTACCCTCATTATTAAGACACATACAACAAAGAAGACTGGGACTAAAAATAAATAAATAAATTTAGAGCGCGAAAGAGGAAAAATAAAATATATAAAGTTTCTGGAAAAAATTTATATACAATTTTTTAATATGTAAGCATGCATCTAATTTATAAAAATAGAGTCTATGATATATTTTTTCAACCTCTGATATACTTTTCTTAAATTCATGTTTTGTGCTTGGTGCCATATAACCAGCTTATTTATTATATCCATAAAATTAGGCAAATTTATAGGTTTTACGCATAGTGCAAAGGGAAATTAATTTTTAGGGATAAGATATTTGAATAAAAAATAAATTTATTATACCTTTTATAAATTTCAAGATAAGATTTTTGGTAAACTTTGTCTTGATGCTTAGTTTTTTACGTACATAGACTAAAAGTCTTACAGAGCTTAAGCTGGGAGTTTAATAAATTTTCCCTGTACATTTATTGCAGTTAATGCTGTTTTAAGAAAAAACAATTTAAATTAAATACGTTACTTAATTAAAACACTACGATGTTACAATATATGAGTTTTTAGTTGCTATAAATGTCACTAAACATATAAAAACAAAGTTTATAATATAATCTTAACAGTGGGTTAAAAATAAAAATGCACTCTTTATGTGTACATTTACCCATTTTGATTTTTGGTCAACAGTACAAAACCTTTTTATATTCAGCAAAAACTCAGGAAAATCTACTTCCCTCTGCTCATAAAAAGTTTATTTTTATTTATCCTCTCTGCTTTTAATGCCAGACATACAGTAAATTTAAAGAATTCCCTATCCATTTTCAAATTGACTGTGTATATCTATTAAAATCAAAATAATATAAAACTTTTTTAGCACTTTACGAAATCTTTATTTCTACGTTTTACGCAGCTAAAATGTACTGAAAGGTCTCACAAGGAGGCCAAAGCACCTTGTAAAAAAGAAAAGTAAATTACCACTGACCTCGTTAGCCGTCTTGTAAGGTATATTAAGCAACATAAGTACATACATATAAGAGTAAATTTTCTGAACTGGTTTACCCATCCCATTTTGGTTCTTGGGATCGATGTAAAATTACAGGACACATTTCGTTTCGCGATGGTATCAGTGGGTACACGCTAGAAAATGATTATTGTTAAGGATCCGTGGATTTTTATGTTAGGATAAATAGAATACTTGGTAAAATATAAAATTACCTTTGTGGATAACTGCTTTTCCAGAGGGATAACAAAAATGTCTGACCTAAATTTAAGAATCTTTCGAGAAAATTCTGTAATAAGGTTTTGGTAATTGGAACATACAATCTGAGCATCGACTTTTAGTTAACTAGGACACCTGTTTTTATTTTGCTCTTTAAACGAGGGATTTTTCAAGTTTCGAAAGGGCAAATAAGATTTGTGATTTTACGAATGGAATCCGCTTAAGTGCTGAGCTTAAACACCACCTGAAAATCTTCCTTTGAATTATCTACCCTACACAGTTTGTATGTATGTACGAAATTCTAATTTAATTGCAATAAGAACATCTAATTGTAGACATTTAACGGCTGAAGTGTTTGTCAGAGATTATAATTATTAGAGATTATGCCTATATCTCACGATATGGGGACAAATTCTACATTTTATTAAGAATGCTTGCTCGTCCACTGAAGCAGGTGAGCCCAAAAATTGGTCGAACCGAGGCAATAACCGGTCTCTTCAGCGTAGTTTTAGACTGGTGCCCTACCACGGACGGAAGATAGTAATCTAACATCTACTTAAGAGGTTACACCACCTTGCAACTATGCAAACTAGGTATAATAATAAAATTATTAGTTTACGTAAGGAAGATCCGTTTCTTTTTAAAATCAATCGAATCGGTCCAGTAGATCTCAATATTTCTTAACTACCATTTCAAAAGATGTAGTTTGGAGTAAAACGTTAAAGAAAATAGCACCGCATCTGTGTCTTAAAATCAAATATTTTTGTATAATACATTTAATCTCCGTTTTCTGATTCATACATTGGACCTTCCATAGATGAAGTGATTAATTCAAAGGATCTTTTTCCAAAGAAAGGATAAAGATTTCTATACATTACAATGCCTATTGCAAGATTTTTTCCTATCGCACCTGTCCATTCGGTACCTAAGGATGCGGGTCTATTCTCTGCTTCGCTCGCTTCAAATTGCTATAACTCAGGTAATAATAGAAATTTTGGCAAAAAGAAATGCTAAGTATTCTTAAAAAGAATAAATAATAAATTTAAGCAAAATAAATGAAAGAAAATGATTCTTTGAAATTCTCAAGATTGTGTAATCGCTTAAGTTCAGTTTAAATGTGCAAAGCAATTTCACAGATTTATTTAAATCTCCAAATACGGTGAATTTAACTCATCAGTTTTGCCACTAGATCTACAAGAATTTCAATTTATCAAAATGAGAAAAGTTACGGTTCCTAAGTAAAGCAAATTCTAAACACCAAGTCATCACGCATTTAATAAGATTTTGAAAATATTTAGGTCAAGTAAAAGAGGAGATCTCTAGAGTGGTAAGGTTTATATCTGTTACTTTAGGTTTTACTTTTAATATCACTACTCAATATTGTTTCTGTCTTACTTTACTTTTTAAAATAACTCCAATTTTGGGAATTTTCATAGGAAATCTCAATTCGGATACAGTGTCGGTACATATGGTCGAAAATGTATAAATAAGTTTTATCACATTGAACCAATGGCTTAGCCCATAGATTTTGTTCAATTTAATGTAAACTTAATCTCGTATATGTTTGTAATTAAAAAAATACACAGTGTTAATATTAAAATAAATAAATTAAAATGTTAAATAACAATTATTTGATTTTTGATATTATCTAACTAAAGCGATAAAAATGTGTAACTTCAAAGCAAACCTTTCACCGAGCTTATCTTTGGCGACTCATAAAATCTGGTTATTAAAGAAGGAATCAATAACATGAAAAGCGTGTTCTTCAAGCAAATTAATTTATGGTCACGTTTGTCCTTCATAAACTCCACTTGATTACACCAGTCGTGACGACTCCAAATGTCAGCTGGCAATAGCAACGAATTAATAGAATGTAATCAATAAAGGAGTAATATTTGTAAAATATTCGATTATGTGAACTACGATAGTAGTGTAAGTGATGACAAAAATAGAATTTTTTTAGACCGAACAAATCAAATCTCACCAATGTAGAGTTACGATATACAATAGATACCTTGTGCTGTTTGTTAGTTAGTGATTACCCCTATTTTTAGATATCATTCTGGATATCGTCATATGAAAGCTTAAGCCTGTTTGAACTTTTCTGTTAACCAGTAACCATAAAAATGCAAGAACAACATATACATATATATAAAAAAAAATGTAACGGATCAGATTATGCTTTATTTACATTATTAATAAGTAATTAAATCAACGGCTGTATTTATAAAGCAACCACTTGCTTTCAGTCGAGTTTTTCTCTTAAAAACCAGCTCTTCGTATAATAAATACTTACATTACACATACTGGGCTAAAGTACTACGATCGAATTTCGCACGTAGGTACTCGCAATTGAATTTACATGCAAACCTGTTGAACGGTTGGGGGTTGATGGGGTTGTCCAAAATAATTTAAGGATTTAATTAAATATTTTTTTTTAATGATTTAACTTTAATATTTGCACGAAGATTCTCTACCAAGGAAAATAATGTAGGACTTTTATTATTAATTTTTTAAAAATAATGTTTTAAGATGTAAAATTTCTTAAAGGAGCATTTTCAAATAAACTTTAAATAAACGAGTTACTTGTAAAAACCTTAAGTATGCACCATCACACATTACTGTAATTTAAAGAGGGGTTTAACCCTTACCCTTGGGACTCTCCTATAATCATGAATGATAATTTTTTAGGCTTTTTTTTTTTGGGTTAAAGGCAATGCAGGCGATAGTACTTCCAAACCCACCTCTTAATAACCTCTCAAAAAATGGAAAATGCTTATTTAACGTCTCTTTAAGTTTCAACTCAAATTGTATTTTCTTAATTCTAGACGTGTTGAAAATATTTAAATATTTAAGAAATTTTTCCTTTAGTTGTAACTCAGTTTTCTTTTTTAATGAAAATCATTTTTCTCTCAGTGCCCTCATGCTTATTGAGAATATTTCATTAATGGAATTGATGTTTCCAATCGAATAAATATTTAATATTTAGCTTCCACCGGTAGTAATACTAGTGTTTAATTACTTGAATCCTTTACAATTTTAAGCCTATAATAATTGCATAATGTATTCCAGAGTTGTGGTGCAACACTTTTGGATGTTTGCTATATCAGGTCAGGTGCCCATATAGATGCAATTAGCAAGCTCACAGCTGGAAAGTACGCAACTTCACGAGCCGCATTAACGCTCTTAGAATATTCATTAAATTAAAATTGTTTCATAAACAACCCCGGCCCTGTCAAGCTCATTAGACGGGAAATGGGCTAACCTAATCAGCAGCAGCCACTGCACCAACTCAGGTGCGTCAGTAATCTGGTGCAAAATCGAAAACCCAATTATGGGCATCTAATTTGGCCTAAATTAGGAAGAGATCGGGAAAATTGAAAAATGAAACGATGCAGAAGAATAGCGCCCCGCTGGCAATTAACATCAATTTGCTCACACTCTAGTGCATTACAAAGATGCTTCTGTTGGCGTGGATGCACAATCCCGGAAGCCAAATAAGGAGGAAGTTAACTGCCAGACGAGACCACTGAAAGACCTTTTCCAGCGTACCTGACAAACTCTCCTGTCGCTTCCGCAATGCAGACACGCCGCCGTACCCTGACTTAAAATAATAGCCCTGATCAAAAGCAGCCCCTTCAACTCCAATAACTCCTAATGTAAATAAGATGCTCGTATAACTTGGAGTTTTCTTTGAATGCCTGAGATTAAACGCTGGATACGGGCTGTGCTCCGAGAAGTTTTGCCATAGTTTGAAGAAAATTGCAATGCAGTAATTTTAAAATATTTATAATATCTAGCAACATCTTTTTTCAAACCTACCTAATTAGCGTTAAACTTAATGAATCAAGAAATCGAAACGACTCTTCTGGTTAAAGCGCAAATGATTGATTTTTAACAAAAAAATTTTTAAAATTTCTAAAGAAAGAAATCCTGTGGCAGCTTCAGAATATTTAGGTCAAACCTCTGAAAACGTTTAATCAGCAGTGGTGGAAATATGCACCGCATTAGAATTGAAAAGCCTCGGCAATAATTAATTTTATTAAATTCGGGAGTTTGAACTAGACACAAACGGCCTCGAGGGAAGCATTTACTATTGAGTTTAAAGAATGTTTGCAAACATATTTCATTAATATCATCTATGAATTTTCAAATCAGTTCATGGAATAAGCAGTTAAAACATTATCTACTTTAAAAAAATACTTCTCTTTAGACAGCTTGCTTAAATTTTTTAAATAGGGAGCTCATAAAACCAATTTGAAGTTGATTTAAAACATTATTTCTACTAGAAAACGCCACTACGTGCAAAATTGAATCATCCAACAAAAATTTAAGTAGCTTAGAATTTTAATATTTCTTAATTTCATTGTTGTAATAGTGTCTGATATTTTAATAGGAAGTATTTTATAAAACTATTATTTATTTTCATTATTACATACTTTTTTAATAATTTAAGATGCTTCTGTTTCATATTTCCACAAAATCGTACTTATGAACTAAAATTAAATTTAAATTATTAAAATTCTTAGGTTATCAATACACTCTAAATAATTTCTGACTAGATCCTAGTAAATTTGTCCTAATTTTATAATATAAAATGATACCACACCACAGCTCAAAGGACATCATTGAAAATTCAAGCCCGATTGATATTGAGCGAAGAGCTAGCTCATTCGATTCCTGTGATACTACTCTTCTAGAGATAGATTCTGGCAAACTTTTGCTGGATTCTAGAATTATTTTGTTGATGTCTAGAATTCTAAACTGATATTATAGCAATCAGTAACGTCGTTTTTAATAGAATTCCATCTACATTTTCATCTTTTGCAACCTTTTGGGTAAAATTTACAAGAAAAACATAAAAAACATTTTAGTAGATGTATCTAGTAAGTAATTTGACTAGAAGATTATGGTTTTTTCTCTACTATTCATTAAATTAGAAGATTTAAAGAAATTAAATTTCAGTTAGCTTAGTTAAAGACTTGAATCCACTTAACTTACGAAATTTCCGTTCAACTCAATATTTAATTTACTCTTCTTGTTCAAAACTTGAGAGGGCTTAGTTTTTAAGTTGATCACAATATTTGAGTTCGCTCATTTACAACTCTGCAATTTCACTTTGGTTACCTAAACAGGTGAGGACTATTCATTTGTTTTAAATCAAAATTAAAACTAATGTTTCGATTTTGATATAATCTTATCACTCTCTTGAAAAACTTTATAAAATTAATACCATAGCAAATCATGGGGTTCTAAAGAAATGTTGCCCAATTGTTGTTTTCCACTTACCCGAATTATATATTTTGTGGACACATCATAAGCTTTAACAATGGAATAAGATAGTAAAGGTTATTTTCTAATAGGTTTTTATTTTTAATGTAAACGTTATGAGGTTCAACATAACCTTGTTTTTTTTTTTTTTTGTATATATTTTAACATGAAGGTAAATTGTGTAGCCACGCCCCTTCTATTTCTATGGATAAAAACGGCTTGTTGAATCTAGTGGCTCTAAGCTAATGTTTTATGCAACAAGAAACCAATCTTCCCTTTTATCGGAGGAACCGCGTGAGAAATATGCAAATATTTTAGCATACACGATTTTTTCTCCTGGTAATGCGTGCCATGAGGACGAATTTATTTTCCCATCAACATTAATACCTAATATATGTAAACAAATTTTACTTTTCTACCACAAATAGTTTGAAAACCAAATAGCGTCACAGTTTTTTAAAAAGGAAAATATCAAAAGAAATAGGAAACATATTAAAACGGATTTATATTCATTCATTAAAATATATAAATAATTTTATTTTAAAAGAATTGTAAAAATCTATTATAAAAAGATAATTATTCCATGTTTTCACTGATTTAATTCAAAATCTACCAAATTTTGGTAATAAACAAAAATTTTGATAATTACATAAACTGTCGTAAGCTGTACTTTATTCGCATATTAATGGAACTGATATTACAGAATAGCCTTTGGCGTAACTTCATTATTGAACATTACAAATGCTTCCTGAAATGTAAAATCTGGTTTCGCAGAATATCGACATATGGTTGATAAAGCCCAATTATAGTGCCCAAAACATTGAATAGCGAGACCGGGAGAAATTAATTATTCAAGTAATGCAATGGGCAATTGTGTTATAGTAGAAGATAAATATTTTCTAAATTAAATGGAATATTTTAGGGGTGCAACAGCAAAATTAATTATTTATATTTTCATAAAAATTGTTTATTAGATTTTAATATTTTTCAAACAATTTGAAGTAATATCCGGGATACTGCAGCCCTAGTGTAGAGTAATTAAAATCAAATAGATTTTTTAAACATCCTTTAGAGCTTATTACAAGCAGATCATCAGACCCTTTTTATATACCGCAAATATAAATAAAGTGGGAAAATTATAATTTTTTCAGATTTCCATTTTGAAGTTTTGATATTTTAGTGTGAATTTATGAACAGGGATCCTAAAAACCCCTTGATAAGAATTTCTGTAAAGATGACTATTGAAACTTTTACTTCTAATTTGTAGTTAGTGACCCAAAAATAGGATTTATAAAGAAATGTTCAAAGGAATAAGAGATTAAATAAATTTATGCTTTTAAGAGTTACAACTAAATGATATCATTAGGTTAATTTGTAAACAATAAGCTAAGATTGTTTCCTTTGTTAATATAAAACATATCTATATATTTTTTAAAAATTAAATCCAAAAAAAGGTGATATAACTGGTCTTAACTTAGATTAGTACGTGTTTACAAAACGTGTCTGTATTTAACTGAAAAAGAAGTATGCTTTGGCGGTTTAAATGAAAAGAGAGCGTGTTAATTATCCTTAAATATTTTCATTCAAAAAAATAAATTAATTAAATTTTTTTCTTTATTACAGATCTTAAGTCTAACGAGACTGAAAAGAAGCCCTTATTCCCGCCGGATTTGTTTAGCAAGCAACAACTGAAAGACGGTGCTGTTGTATTACACATAATTGGTGTTATTTATATGTTTGTCGCATTAGCGATTGTTTGCGACGAGTTTTTCGTGCCTTCATTGGATGTGATTATCGAAAAACTAGGTATAACCGATGATGTGGCCGGTGCCACATTTATGGCAGCTGGTGGCAGTGCCCCAGAACTTTTCACTAGCGTTATTGGCGTGTTCGTATCATTCGATGATGTTGGCATCGGTACAATTGTTGGTTCGGCCGTTTTCAATATTCTTTTCGTAATCGGTATGTGTGCGTTATTTTCAAAAACAGTCCTATCATTAACATGGTGGCCATTATTTCGTGATTGCTCATTTTATAGTGTTAGCCTGCTAATTTTGATATATTTTTTTCGTGATAATTTAATTTACTGGTGGGAGGCGCTGGTGCTATTCACCATTTATATTGGATACGTTGGATTTATGAAATGGAATCATCAAATGGAGCGATGCGTTAAGAAAGTGGTCTATAAAAACAAGGTGACTCGTGTTCGAAGCACTGATCAACTAATGCCTGCAGTAAGTAGTTGGGAAGTTTTGCATGTCAGAAATTTGAGAAAAAAAGAAAAGAAAACTACACATTATAGCTGCAATTAGTACCTTAGTTATTATGGTTTCAATAAAACAAATTATCATATTATTTCACAACTATTATTTTAATTTTTCTTCAGCTTTGCATCACACTAATATCCGTTCGGGTTCATGTTGTTCAGTCAATAAAACTAAAATCAAATAATTTTGCAAGGTTTAAACAATAAAAGGAAAGATTGGAGAAAAATAGTTTCTGTTAAAGGGTTTACGTAAAAATTTGATTTGTAAGAAGGTTTAATACACTAGAAAAAAAACCTCGTATCAATTAAATTATTAAATGAATAAGAAAACGAAAATTGGGAGCTTATTTCGTGAAAGGCTTAAGGAACATCCGCACATTAAGATTTAGCCGGACAAGTTGTTAAAATGATACAGCAGAGAGCATAGATTTAAACAAGTTACTCACAAAAAGGGTTCAGAATTTATACAAGATAACTCATTTAATATTTGATATATACCCTTTTGGCTTGAAGCACTAGTTTCACCCGTTTAGGTATGGGTTCCACTAAAGTTTTAAAGATTTAAATAACTTTTTTGTTACTCGAACCATACTTCAATTATAAAGTAAATGAGACTATTTTAGGTAGAGTCTTTCCTTTCAACAGGAAGGAGATCAGCTACCCCTTAGTGAAGAAACGTAACCAAATTAAAAAATTAGTCTAACTTTAAAATTTAAAACTTTTTTTACATATTTTTTAAAAACACCTAATGGCTCAATTGTTTGTAAAAGTTTATTCCGATATATTTTATAGACAAAAAATTCTGGAGAATAAAAACTACGTATTGTTAAGCACATTCTGTACAAGCGATAAACCTTAATTCGATATATGAATCACACTTGCCAAATCGGTTAACTTCACAAACAAAAAGTGGTGTATACTGATGGAATTTGTACCTAACTTAATTTAAAATATGTAAAAATTTAAATGAACTGTGTTAAACATTCATGTATTATTTTTATTTTATGGTTAATTATTTTAAAATAGTTCTGGATCGATATCTGGGTTCTAAACCAAGTTTGTAAAGGGTATCTCAGCAACAACTTAATTTGGAGACGCGCGCTATTTTTGATAAGTTTGTAAATTGTTCAGTAAGCCATTCTTTGCAGTTGTATAGTTGAAAGTATTTGCGAAAATGACGCGTTATAGTTTAGAAGAACATCTATTAATAGTGAAACCACATTACAAAAATAGAGAAAATCTTAGAAACAGTGACGTTATTGCAAAGTTTCTAAGGTCGTGTCACTTCTCGCTTCGGAAACTAAAGCAGGCCGCTAAGAAGTTGCGATTTAACTTAACTTTGGATTTCTTCCTTCTTTATTTCTTAAAAAGTAAGGTTTTGCGAACCATCCTGAGGCGATTTAAAATCTTAAACAAACAAATTGAACGTTAAATTCAGGAAATCCAACAGCCCTTACTCCAAAAGGTCTTCTGAAATTTCATTGAATGAATACTTGCATGCCAGCATATTTGGCTGCTAGAGATATGCTTAAATGAAATGAAATTTTTCTTTACAAAATCAGAGCTTTTATTTTTTCATATCCTATAGTAGGTATATATTTTATTTCCATCTAGGATTTATCCTGTCGCACTAAATAACAATTAAGAAAATTTTGTGATAGCTATGAAGATTTTTAGAAGGTCAATAGTGATTTTGATCGTTCCGGGTCTCGAAGTGATCATGATCAGTTAACTTTAATAATAACGTTTCGAAATCTCTAGTAGAGTCTGATCTAAAGTTTATAATATATGCGTTTGGTGTGAAAAACATGGATATATTAGAACAAAGATATTTACATGGAATTGGGAAGACTCATTAGATAAGAAGAATATGAGATCCATAACATTATCCGAAGTCATCATTTATTTCTATAAATATTTGCTAAAAAATACGAAATAATTGGTTACTTATGGGTACTCCTAATATATGAAAGTATATATGAAAATATAGGGAAAATATAACAAAATTGATACACATTTTAACGACCATTATATGTTTATTGCTTCTTGACCTGGACTACACGTTTAGCAATTTGGAACCTTTGTAATGTAAAACTATTTAACGAGAGATTAGAAGGCCTTACAAAAATGTGCAAACTACAATTAATTTATTAATAATTTATAAAAAGACAACCAACCTTTCCGATTCAGTTTTAAAGTTAAAAAAACAGTGGTATCAAATAGAAAGATAAATTCCAATAAAAATATAAGAAAGGAAGATATTTGTTTAGGTTGAAACTTTGCAAAATTATATTTTGAAAGAAAATATTATTAAAATGTTATTTATTTAATATCGCACTAGTGTTACATTATTATAATTATATATATATATAAAAAAGAGAAAGTTTTAAGATTTAGAACAACTAAACTAAGAAACTTTATCGCTGTTTGCTCCAAGTGAATCACTGGCAGGCACCTATAGCAAGCTTTAATGCTTCCCACTTCAAGGTTTGCTTTTAAACTTGAAGTTGATTTGAGTTTCTGTTTGTCGCTTAGTTTGGCTATAGAGTAGTATTTATGTATGTAAAATATATCGCGAGTTACATAATGTTTTGAAATTATTTTTATTTATTATTTTTATTGTAACAAAAAATTATTTATAAATTCCATTTATTCAAAATATTCAATATAAGCATTTAATCTATAATATACCTATAATCTGAATAGCAATAATTATTACATAATAATACATATATATTTTTATTCCCAATTTCACTACAATCCTATAAAATTTGTTATTTAAGTAATTTTAAATGAGTCAAGAAAATTGCATTGGTTTAACCACATTCAGCTGTGTTTTAAAGTTTTCTAATAAGTGTAAAACTTTAAATTTGATAACTACACGCAGTAAACACTCAAACTTCATATGTAATAAAAGAATTTATTAACAAATGAACTAGGGTAATTTGTGGTCCAACGCATCTATATAAAATTTATGTTGTCATTTAACATAATGATATACGAGTACTTGAATTTTTATTGTGATATGAACTTTTACGTCTCTTTTAAAACAAACTCTCAGATGTACGGAAGTTGACTTTTTAGTGGTTATCGTTCTATTAAAACATGTCAATCTCCGAACAAAAGTGCTATTTGTTGTTATAATTGCTAAACTTTCTCGATAAATTACTTAATTCCAAAAATTATAAAATCTGAATTAAAAATTGTTAGAACTAGAATATGTATTTAAAATCCTTCATCTAACTTAGCTTTTATTACTTTAAAATATATGCACAAAACTGAATTCTGCCTTCCAGAGTACAGTGTTGAAAAGTAAAGAAAAATATTTTAGATTTTAAAAGAAAGCAGGTTATCAAAATAATTTGAAACATAACACAAATATTCTCTTTTTTTATAGACCTTACAAATAACCATTATTATTTGAATACAATTAAATATTTAAGATTTATTTTGGTATGTCTTCGAATTTATTGGAAGCAACCTTGTTTTTTAATAAACTTTCAAAAATTGCCAAATTATGTCGTTTTGTTCACATCTCAGCCCCGCGTTTTTCAAAAACATGATGCAATGGAACACTTATTATTTATTTAAATTCGTAATCTATGCCTTATCAAAAGGTATATCACCTTATCAGGGTTAAAAAAAGACATATTATTGACCTATGGAGACCTAGAATTTCGCGACATCTTTGTTAAGTCAATAAAATAGAGTGAAGTCTCAAAAATTGTATATGGGGGCATGTATATAATTTTACTCCATATAGCTATGAGGCGCTATGAGCCAATTCTTATTAATTGCTATAAACGAAAATCGGTTTTACCAGCATAAACAATGTAAATATGAAGTAAATGTATATAATTTAACATGTTTAACTTATTACTTACCAGCAGATTAGGTAAGCTTCACTAATTAAACTTTTATTATTTGATAAATTAGATCCGTACATTAAAAAAGCATTACACCTGTGCGTGCGATGAAAAATGTTTGTTGCCAAACAGATCTCATAGATAGAAACCTGTGTGAAAGACACGCAGAAAACTTGATTTAATGAAAAAGGTAACTATACCAATACCAGTATAGGGTTTTGGACGGATCTTTCCTATTCCAATTATACTGCACTCCATCTATTCTAAAATTCATATAATAAGCTGAAATATCTTACTATAGGGAAGTGTTGAAGTTGTGGGTAACGAATCGATCATTTTTAAAAAATTTTATTTCATTAGGAGCCCTAAACAGATTTTAATAATAATTTTGTGTTTTTACCATCAGTTAAATTGAAATTCGGTGTAATACGAGTAGCACGCAAGTCTTCATTTGAATCAAGACATTTTTTGAGTGTGTAATCGCCCCGGTTTTTATACGTTCACCAATGAATGGTCCTCTCAGCGCACGCACCAATGCTATGCGAATTTTCTTTAGTGAAGCGCGAAATTCGAAAGAACTTTTTTTCTTTTTTTTTTTGCCCTTACTCCATTCGAACAAAATCAATTCTTGGCTTTTATAAAGCGTTGAGAACCACTGAGCTTTTCTCCTAGATTTTGCTCAACACCATCGCCTGCCGTTACGATAGAATCCGTTTTTTGGAAGGAGGTTTCCTTCAAGGTCAGGACACCGCAACATTGCGCCTTTCACCTATCCCTTCGGCTGGTGTTCCTTTATTTCCCAAATTTCTATACGTGCAAAATGTATCACGTAAAATACTTTCAGCCGGAAATTTTCACTCATTTATTCGCTTTGCTCGGTGTATTTCTTTCGTCGCTTATAAGCGCGGTCGCTTTTCTAGTTTAAGCCAAAAAGGGTCATGTTGAGGAGTCAAAGGGCAGTTCTGTCTGCTTAAAAAATTCGAAAAGTTTACGTAACGTCCCACATGTAAGGAAGGAGGCGTCACTTGCTCGTTTCTACAAAAGCTTTCAATTAGGGTTCAGCAGCGCTCCCAGCACCCTTCTGGTGTGGTGGAGGTGAGCAAGCCTAGGTGATGGTCGGATTTTTGCACTTAAGCGCTCGCCCGCCTTAAACTGGGGCACACATAATGAGTGTTTCCACTTTTTATGCTTTCCAACATTATGAGACTCGTTTGTTCGGGTGGCTTTTCCAGACCGGAAGAGAACTTTTTGTGTGTGATTGCAGACTTGCGCGTATGGGTGCAGGGATTTATGCGAGCGCGTTTTTTTTTTTTTATTATTATTTATTATTTTTTTTTCAGGTTATGGAATGGAACGCAGCAGAGATTTACCTATTTCTGGCAAACATTTTTTTATTGCGAATTTCCTTGCCTGAGTGGTGTAACGAATCGCTTGACCCAATTTTCGGTTTGCTCTTTCTTTTGTTCACTTAGGGTACTATAGGGCCTTCGTTTGCCACCCCACCGACACAGCCAAATTCTGTTAGTCACGGCGGGAGGGAAGGGGGGCGTGATTCAGGCAATCCTGATACGAAACTCGAATCCGTCGTCAGCCTTTTGCCAAGGAGCGTTCTATGCGATGTTTTCGTTTTCCACCGTCGCCCAATCCGTATGTTTTTGTAAATGATTAATCGCTACGGTTGGGGTTTCTGACTTAATTATTTCATTTGGAACCGAATTTTGTGATTTATGGCTTTGAAATTCCGCATAAGATTTCGGGGAGTTTCTAATGTCCGCTCCAACTCTCATTAAGCCCAGCTGGAACGTGATATTTATTATTCTTCTTTGCTTCAGCTTTTCTTGTCTAAAGCCGACATTTGTTAATAATTAGGTGTATGGAATTATGTTTCATTCGCGGGCATTTCAAATTGCCTACAGACCTTTTGAATTGTGACAAAGAATGAATAAACAAGAAATTGTTCAATGTCCATCAAATGACCTTCAACAAAATAGTTGATGCGATGGCAAATAATAAATCATGCCCCTGTAACTTTTTCTTACTAAAAAGAAGAAAAAACATATAAAACAAAAACACTTTCTATTTTTGTATCCTTTTGTATCAAAGAAAATTTAATTAGATATTTTCTGGTTGTCCCACCCGCACAGAGTGCTCTCGTGATGGATTATCAATTGTGAAATGAAGTTGCTACTCATACAGCTGTTACGCTTATTGCAGCTTTTCTCCTTTGTTTCTGCACAGCCGCCAAGTGCAGGTCGAGTTGCATTCTATCTTTTGGATCAGTTGCAAAGGGAGTAAATGTGCAACGTCTACAAATTTTGTGTGCATAGTCCCAATTTGATCAGCAATCAATCGGCTTTTATAATTTGAAAGAGCTACTTACATTTCAAGGCTGGTCGACCGTTAAATAGATTTTTATAAATACATAAAATAATTTTGTATGAGATATACGAATTGAAAATTTTATTTTTAAGATTACCCATATGCCTAGTTTTTAAAAAAAAATGTTAAATTTATTAAAAACACCTCCATAAATATAAAAATAGAATTAAATTCATTTTGAAATCTTTTTACAACTTGTGGAAATCTCTAACAGCATCCTTTCGTTGGATGCAAATCGTATTCCGTCAAATAATTGTTTTTAAGTTCAGAAATAAAAAGAAGTTAGACGAGAGCAAATCTAGAAAATGCAGTGAATGCATTGCAAATCCAAGTGTGTTATTTTAGTTCACAAAAAAAATTTATAAATTTTAATGATACGCGACTTGTGAGTTAAATTACCTCACTTATACGGTTTGCATTGAACGTACACATTTTGCATGAAGTAAAGCGATATTTATGACTTAATATCATTGAAATGAAGTAGAATTATACATTTATAGCTTAACACGTTTTATGATTTACCTATGACGAAATGTAACGTAGATAGGAAGAAAGATCGTTTCATTTTAACTTGTAGAATTACAAAAGCCAATATAGATATTAAAAATGTTGCAAACCAATTCTTAAGTCCATATGCATCGACTTGGACTATACGGGGGGGATGGGGAATACAGATTAAGGGAATGGGAGCTTTTTAAAAATGTAAGGTTTTTAATCCACCTGCAATGGACATAATTTTAGCTGACACTAAAATAATTCACATAAATGAGTTGAAATAACGCACCTGGCTTTGCAGCGTCAGCAATTTGTAGATGAGTGAGCCGTTGCATTGTCATGATGAAGGGGCATCGTTTTCTTGGTTCTCACATTTAACTATTCAGATTGCGCTTAACACTAGATTCACCAAGGGAGTGAATAAACTGACCTTGTCAGTTAATTTTAAAATTATTCTCTCCAAGAAAATTCATGCTGTCTTTTTAAAATTTCTTTACAAACATTTATATACCTATAAATAAAGATTAATAAGGGTATTTTTGTGAAATAAGTACGTTAAGAATTTTCTTGAAGAGACCAAATTTTTATTTGACTGAAAATGTTCGAAGTAACTCTTTTGTAGTTCTAGTTTTATACTTCGTTCAGATCCGTCCACTTTTTGTATGTAAATTACAATTTTTTTATATTGATGACCATTAACATTATGACTTATTAGAGTCTATTGTATCAAAAAATTTTTCTATAGAAACTCGTCCACAGTAATAAAAAGAAAAACAATCCTAACTATTCTTGTATTTCAAGAATTTTAGAAAATGTCCTTTAAAACTTGGGACTGTATTTTATGTACTTAAATTACATAATTTAAAATTCCTTTTTCACCAGTTTACTTAAAATCTTATTCAAGTATCATGGGTCCAACTGTCTGCCTTTCCAAAAGCAATGACGCTGGCACCCCAGAGATGAGTTTATGAGGAATAGTTTCTCGGGTATTAAAGGACATTCATAGCAAAAAAAAAAAAGAAGGATTCTCGTAAATTCCTTGGACTAGGATTTTCCAACTCTCCACTGTTGTGGAGTTCTGAACAAAGAAACTCAATATGATCCACTCAGCAGAACTCGGTTTACTCCAACCTCGAGCTCCTCTCGTCTGTTGGCAACATCCCGAATATTTTCTTTGTCTTGCCCTTTCTTTCGTACTGCTCGAATTAGGGTAGATTTAAGGAAATTGCGGTGATATAGGATCATAAATAATTGGTGGCAGCTTGAAATTTTTCTTGCTATTCCACTGTCTCCCTCGGGATTACACAATGCTCCCCACTTAAAGAACGTTACACAAGTTCAGGAAAGAATTCTAGAGTTCTACGATAAGTTCAGGGTAGCGTCGAAATCGTGCTGCAAGCAGTACTTATCACGCCCCTCTCTGATAGATTTGTGGAAATGTCTATCCATTACTAAGTTGTTATTTTTGATGCATTGCTAGTAAACTTTGCGTCTTTGATTTATTTTGTTGACCTAGATTTTTGACAATTCAGTTATATCCCACAATCGTTCATTATCAAATCTCTGCAGATTTCCATTCCAGCTCTCCGGGGTGCTGAAATCCATAAAAATACAATTGATTGGCCTAATTTGTTTTATATTTTTCTATATGCAGTTAATGCTTATGGCACATTGGAATTTATTTTTTACTGTTTTCGATGGAGCAAACTATGTCTAGTGCTTCGGACTTATCTCATAATAATTTTTGTGTCAGGAAAATATTGATGATGTCATAAATTGGGACTTCTTTTGAAAAATAACCTCATAAGTTAAAGTATCTCGTACAATTTTGTTATCAAGTCTGCTCTTTTATTTTATGTTTTTTCGATATCCCACATAGAATGTGACCTAAAATTGAATTAAATGTATAATTAACATTCATTTTTTTGTATCATCGCCACTATAGAAGAATCAGCTACAATAGGGGGGTAGCAGAAACATTTTTTAATATGTTTACACGCTCGTGAAGTTGAAACAATTGGTATTATTCAGGAAAATGTATTGTACGAAAATTGATAGAAGTCTCATTCAGATGTGCTTCATTGAACTGTACAATTTCCATCATGATTGATTTATAAATAAGGGGCTTAAAAGCTATTTCTTCGTATTTAAATTCGTTGTATATTATTTATCTATATATATTTATAATATTACTAATAATAACAAGCAATAATAAAAATATGCTTCGGCTATCGATTCTGAAGTCCAACGAGCTCATTCAAAGAAATTCATCAAGTTTGGTTTGGTTTACTTTCCTACATTGTAGCAAGTTCTTTAAAAAGATGTTTATGGTAACTTAAAAATTATATTTTATAATATTTGTATATATTATATCCGCTTTTGTATTAATTAAAAAATACCTTTCATCCAAATTTCATATTCTTATCTAAGTTGATTATAAATACTGTCCAGTGCTTTAAAATTCTACATAGTCCTCAAAATAATTTCCCTATTCAAATTACAAAAGATATTTCAAGATCATATAACTTGTTTTTTAAATATCATGATGGAAACGCTAGAGGTATATTACTTGTACTGTGAGGTATCTGATTTTAATATTCTTAAACATAATTTAAGAAGGCATAGTTATTCTTGAGATAGCCTACCAAAACTTAAGTCTAGCATATCTAATTTTTCTGAAGAGCTCAACAGATACAAGTGCCTGTAAATGCTAATTATCTTTAAAATGGAGGAGAAAATTCATCATATAACGATATAGAAAAATATTTTTAGCGTTACGAATATTTGAAAAAAATTATTTTTGCATTTAATGCAAAGTTATTTAGCTCCTAATTCAACAGAGATGAACAGGTTAAGGTCAAACAGCGAAACAATATCAATTTAAATGTCAAGTGTACCCACTGTTTGCTTAAAGACTTCAGGTTCGTGTTCCTCTACTTTTTATTTGCTTTAACCCACTATACCGCAGAAAACTTTTAGAGATTCTGAAATTTATTTCGTAAAATGTAAAACTTGTCGAACCAGAATTGTAGTTTACCTCTCGAAAGAAGTCTTCACTTTTGCATGAAGGTCTCTACATTTCGTCCTGAAAATGGATTTTTTGTTTTCATTTTAAAATGATAAGTGCCTTGCAACATAACGCAGTTCCCAAAGGATGTTTTTTAAATATAAACAATATTACTAAAGTTTAAAAATTGAATTGCTAGTTAGCTTTATCGAATAACACTTAAATAAAAAAAATAACTATTAGTAAGTGGTATATTATTTCGTTCAGTAGGAGGTGTTGTATTATACTTTGGAAAGCATGTTGACTATGTAATAAATAAATCGAGATAGTGCTACTCTTGGATTGGCTGAAGCAGCTGCCCTAGGGACTTTGATTGTCCTCACCCCTTAAAAGTTATATTTTATCCCTTTGTTTATCTTATCCTAAAATCTGCATGAATTAAATAGAACCCTCATATTGAACGTATCGAAGCTATTCAAAAGCGTTTCCTTCGTTTCACTCTTTAACATTTACCTTAGAGTGAATTGTGTAGCCTCCCGCATACGAAAATAGGTTAATCTTAATACTTTTGGGATTGATGACTCTTCCAAAGCGAAGAGAAATTGTTGGATGTCATAACTGGCACTATAAATTCTCTTTGTCTTTTAACCTTTATCAATTTAAATTCACGCCCACGAGCAACCAGAGGACAACCAGAGAAACTTTCTAATTATAGCTCTTTTAAACGGGTACCAACCATACCAAATATTTCTAATACCTTCCTTTCGCAAAGATATTCTCTAGACTTTTTGAAATTTTAACTATTTTATTGTTTTCAATTACGCTGTAGTGGTTAACATTTTGTTAGGTATAGGATAACAATTATACAAAATATTTTAACTATGGCAAATCCTTTGAATGCTTATTAACATAAAAATAATAATCAACTTACTTTTGTTAGTTTAATTTTCGTGTCGGATCGCACACCATCAAACATTTCGTAAATTTTTCGCCGCCGCGTTGTTTGAAGACAACTGAACCCTTTTAACTACTACCACATCCTTAGTGGCCTAGTTCCCACCTGGGTGAGCAACGAGTTTCATATTCCACAGGGCCATATTCATTTATTGTTTATGTAATATTTAAGGAGGATTGCTTTTGATACTCGTCCCCCGCCCCCATTCCCTGGCCGGCTTCCTTAGCGTGCTCGGCTGGCAGAAGAGTGGTCCTTGCAATAGGTTCTCTCGGCTGCTCAATAAGCGCGTGCAACTTGCAAACGTCCATGAGACTTTATACATCTTTTTTTTTTGGAATTTACTCGTTTTCATAGTGAAATCCAAACGTAACCTTGGACAGATTTCTTCTTGTGCAAAAGGTCAAGTTGCCATCAGAGAAATGAAACATTCATCCTTTGTACATGATGTTTTAGATACCCAGCTAGTAACAACTGAATTGAATTTGAGGAACAAGATTTTTCCATATTGATCAGTGCATTAAAAACTTTTCTCATCATCTTTTAAAAATCTAGTTGAGTTTATACATAATATAGTTATGTACATGTATTTATATGTATTTGAATTGCTGACCTTTTTAAAAACAAAAATTTATAATAGTCCTTTTTGTATGAACCTTAAAACTTTATATCTTGTGTTCATTTCGATTGACACAGGAAATAAAATAAGTCTCTACAAACTAAAGTTTTATTTTTATATTATTTTTAATATTTCGAAACTGTTGATTACTTGTATTATTTCGAATATGAGGCACATTTTTAAATACCATTTATTTCGAAACGTACGATCAAAATCCACGGTACAAAACAGGTATACGTACTTACGATAATTTCTTTCAAAATCTGAAAATGTCTGAATTTAAATAATTGCTGAACAAAACTTGAGAGACATGTTTTATTAATTTGTGAGCTAATATACATATATAGGATGATTTATATATTTTATATGTATCGTATGTTGTAGAAAGACATGGACAATTATGAAAACATTGAAAACTGTAACAGAATGTGGTATAGCTGAAAGTTTAAAGTCTGTTAACTTTAGTCTAGTCAGTCCGATAAATGTAAAAGTAACTAAAAATATTACCGTACTTAGCAATTCTTCTTGCTTCCTGACATTTGTAAGCAAATTTTTTACGACCTAATTGATATTTTAACAACTGCTAGATTCTTTTCCGGATGGCATCATACTAATTGATTTTTAATTTAACCGCACTAGACTTAGACTAGTAATTTCCAATGCTTTCTTAAATTAGTATGAGTTGCCTTCTTCCGGATGTATTCCTGGATACAATACCATGAGTATCTACAATTCTCTCGACAATTTGGTGACTAATCTTATTTTCAATTTATCTTAATGATTTGGTTGAATCGCTTAAAACAAATATTTAAATTGTTAATTGTAACTGTCGATTTCATTTTTAACTTTTTAAATATCCAAGCACTTGTTATTACCCCAGAAAGCATTCAATAAGTGATTATAAAATGAAAATAGTCGTTCAAATGTATCAACACGGGCGCTTTTCTAATATATCAGGGATTTTCTCTATGTTACAAAAGTAGAACAATGCAGAAACGATTTATTATTAATGTATGTTTTAATTTAAATATAGTAAATTCATTAAAGTAAAGTCTTAAGAAATTGCTACCAAATTTTAATGTGGAACAAAAATCAAAATTGTACAGAATAACCTACGATATAGCAATGCAAAATTGATAACAATATTAATTTTATTTTTATCGCAATTTTTCAATACAGACAAATTGTAATACTATAACATTAATCTTGTAAAATATTTTCTAAAGGCATATTACGAATTTTTCATTGTTTACCTTATTAATGCAATAATGTACATAACATTCAGGATAATTTGCTTTCACATTAATAAAGATGAAATATTGCCGTGCTATTCAAAAGCATTGTAAGACAGTTCTGAGAAATAACAGTGTCAATTTAAGTTATCAAACTCATTTATTAGAGCAAATCTTAAAAGAAAAGGAAGCTTACCGAAAGAGGCTTTTGTCCTTTCATTATTTTCTCATTTTTATTCTGGAATATCTTTACGATATGTGTATGACGCCGAAAATTTCCCACATTAGTTTTGCTGATTACAAGAATTATGTTTTATTGTGGTGTATTTACCAAAAAAAAAAAAAAAAAAAAATAATATTGCTGAAAAGACTCCTTAATATGAGAGCAAGTTTTATCAGAGCACACATATTTTCTTTGCCATTGCTCTTGATAGAAGTGCTCGTGAAATATTTGATGAATAATGGTTCCTGTAATGATCACAATGGGAAATTTTGTTATCAGTAGTTACAATAACCATGGAAATAAATAAGAACATGGAGAGTTTAATACAATTAAGGATCATTAGTTCTACCTGTACGAACTTTAAATTTTGGCCTTCACTCAAAAAACTCTTAAAACTGGGAAAAAACCAGTATGGAAGTATGAAAACGAAAAAATTTCATATTATAATACCTATGATATTTTTACAATCGCATCCAGACTGGATCCAGCAATTAATTTCGCATTGAATTGTAATTTATGAATAGTTATACAAAGGACACATTTTTTATTTTGCGAAAAGAGCAAACTTTATTAAGAACAAATGAAGATCTTTGTATTTACCTTTCTAATGGTGCTTTTTTCCTAAACTTAAATAAATCGACAAAATATTTATAAATACAGAACAGTACCACTAATTTAAAGCTTGGTAATCTAAATCAATTGAGTTAACTTTGCCAACAAGTTTTTTTTCAAGTGAATAAAGATAAAATGGAAAAACTGAAAACAAAAACCACAATGTGATAAATAAAGGTCATAGTGACGTATTTCCCCGATTTAATCAGTTAAAAATAAAATTTATAAAAACTTCAAAAAAACAATGTTTCATTTCGCTATCAAAAGTACATACTTCCGCGATTATTAGTCAATGCATTAATCCCCATCAAAAGAAGGATTTTGTTGAATCGTTGTTGTCGATGCTCTCAGATTATTATAAACGGACCTATTTTTGTAATATTTGTATCCTACGAAAGCAGCAATTAGAAGGCAAACACCTCCAAATATTTCTATAATAGCAATCATCACAGATGTGGGTGAAATGCTATAAATAAATAGGTTTAGATCTACTGTTTAAAATTTTAAAATGTCGCCTACCTTGTTTCTTTTCCTTTGACCCCCACTATATTTGTAGCAGGTACACAAGTTTTGTTTTCAGCCTCTTCAAATACATATCCCTCGAAGCAGTTACATTTATCTGGAGGTAAACAAGTTCCATTACCGCATTCTACAAAACACATTGGAGTACATATATTTTTATCTTGTGTTTCAGTAACATATTCGTAATTTTGCCAACAGTTGCAAACATTGGGTAGGATACAGGTCGCATTAACACAATCAGGTTCGCACGAAGGTTGGCATTCGTTGGAGTTATTTTTGTTGGGTTCATAACCCTCTAAGCATGAGCATTTGTTAGGTCCCGAACAAATAGAATTTATGCAGGCAGGTTCGCAGATAGGTTCACAAATGTGACTCTCGTTTGTTGGTTTAAACCCTTCCAAACAAATACATTCATTTGGAGCAATACAAGTACCATTTTCACAATATGGATCGCATACAGGAACACAATCAAAACTTGTCCCAAAAGTATCGTATCCCTCAAAGCATTGACAAATATTTGGTCCTATACAATGACCATTTTTGCAACCGTTTGAACAGATTGGCTCACAAATTGAAGAACTATTTGCTCGAAATTTGAATCCTTCGAAACACTCGCATTTATGTTCTTTACAATAAGCGTTAAAACATGATTCATGACACGATGGTTCGCATTTTTCTGTATCGGGATTCTTTTTAAATCCTTCGTTGCATAGACAAACACCTGAAGCTACGCATTTTCCATTTTCGCACTCGGGTTTACACATAGGACTGCATATATTTGGATTTTTATGATCTGGTTCAAAATTCGGGTGACAAAGGCATGTGTTTGGAGCAATACACGTTCCATGGATGCATTTTTCTTCACAGATTGGATGACAAAAGCTATTGTTGGTTTCCTTGTAGCCTGAATTGCAGCTACATGTTTGTGGTGCTGCGCAAAATCCATTTAGGCACGTGTGATCGCAAATTGGTTCGCATTTAAAGTCATCTCCTTTGATCTTTTTATACCCAAAATTACAAGTACAAACATTTGGAGCTGTACAAGTGGCGTTCTCGCAACTTTCATTACAGATAGGAATACAATCCCCATCTTCGTCCATAAATCCTTCATTGCATTGGCAAACATTGGGAGCTGAACAATAGCCGTTTGTGCAATTTTTCGAGCACGATGGGACGCAACTGGATCCTGAGTCAATTTGCTCGTATCCGTCGTTACAACTGCAAAATTCTGGCTCCAAACATTCACCATTTGGACAACCACTGGAACAAACAGGATCACAAATAGAAGAAGTTCCATCTCTTATACCAAATCCTTCGTTGCATGTAACAACGCCAGGCTCTGTGCATTCTCCATTAACCAAGGGTTCTGGACATATTGGAACACATCCTGTAGAATTGAACTTATATTCAGGATAGCACTTGCATATTCCTGGCTCAACACATTCACCATTAGTGCAGTCTAAACATATTGGATCGCAATATGATTTCGAATTTTCAGAAGGTTCATAGCCATCTTCACAAGTACAAGTATTTGGGGCTGTACATTTTGCATTAACACAAGTATCAGCGCATAGAGGTATACATTTATTATGTTTTTTTATATAGCCCGATTTACAGAGGCAGAAATCTGGCATAAGACAATCACCATTCTCACAATTTTTGCAAGTTGGTTCGCACTTTCTACATAGAATAGAAGTTAGCTAAATTTTAAGATTTTAAATTTAAAAAAAAACGCACCCTTTTACCGACTTCTCATAGCCAATACAACATTTTTCGACATGAACTAGGTATACCTAAATATAAGCAAAGTGTATATGCATTAATTAAAAAAGAATTGTTATTTTAAAAAGACTTACATCATTCACTGGTTTTACACGAACTACTGGACGTCTAAAGGAGCAAGTGGAAAAACGCGCACATGTTCTTGTATAAATTTCCCAGTCAATAAATGTGACTGTAGTCTTTCGTGTACGTTTTTCCCTATATAATTAAAACTTATTAAAGATAAACCGAAATAAATGTTACACTTACATTTTTAAAATACTACATCCTTTTGTCGGCTCTATATAAAAGAACAGGTGTATTGCTAAAATAGTCAAAATTAAGAGTTGTCTTATTTTTGAACTATTTCCGAAACACACGACAATATTATTCATGTTTGTAATGCTTGCCAGTACGTCCACAACTGAGCATTATTTAGTTAAGAACGCGGCAAAAATTATCTTTTTCATAAACGATACCGCCGAACCGACTGGCCGCAAGAGATTTTCTTATATCGGTCTCCCACGCAGATTTCTTAAATTTCATCAAAAGTCTTTATTATTTCGTAGAAGTTTTCATATAGAGTAAATTTTGCATTATTCAGCAATTAATGTAATAAATAAATGTTTGCATAGTGCGTAGTCGATTGATGAGGTTAATTATTTAGATTTTTCTTCTACCTTTCAGACTCGCAACTATACAATAATAATTCTTTAATATTTAAGAAATGATTAAAATTCCCTCATGATTCATTATGGAAAACGTCTCAGTGCAAATTGAGATATCTAAAATAAAAAAATGGGTTTTCACCATGCGATTGTCTTAGAACAGGGGTAATGAAAGAAAACTGTTGATAACTATTTATTTTTGTTAATTATTTTTTACTTTTGTATTACAAAGAAGGATCTTAAGCCTTAATATAATTAGAGCTTTGGTTTTAAGTAATTTAAAGCTTTTAATGCACTTTCATCACCCTCTAAGTTCCAATTATCGATTCCAGCAGAAAAATAACTGAGAAATTCTTAATGTATCTCAACGCAAACGTGCCATTATTGTTACGCAATTTTTAAAATTACCAAAAACACCTTTTGTTTGCCATCATATCAAACTTGTGGAGCGAATGATACTAACAACTATGATACACATACATCTTCTATGAGCATATGATAAGTCTTTTAAGAAGATTATTTTTCTAATGTTATGGTTACTACATTTAGGTATTATTAATTGCTAAATATAAACGAAATATACTACAAGAAGCAAAGCAATAATCAAATATCATATAATATAATGCAATTTAAGGATATGCATATGTACTTCACTTATTATACCCAACATTACGTTGTAAAAAATATTTGAAATGTAAATGTAAAGTAACATTTTAAAATATAATACAGGTAACTCTCACAACGCGGTATTTTATTCTTAACGTTAAAGATTTTATCGAATGAAGGAAGTTGTGCCTAAAAAATGTTCTTCCTCGAAAGCATCGGTAGCTTAGCGGCCAGAGCATCGATACGCAATAGTCGATAGAATTGATTACTGACTTAATTTTTATACTTTCAAAATTGTCTTAAACAAAATGTTTGAAGAAGAGTTTCTCATTTTATATAAGAGGTAATATAATATAAATAAAATATTGAAATTTATTGAAATAGCGACAATACAAAGATATGCAGCTCTTTTTTTCGGATTTATTCTCTTTTTCATCAATGCAGAATCATCTGACGGTGGTAGCAAACTAATAAAATGTGAAATACATTTTAATTTCTGCAATGTATCCAACTAGCTAAAATTTACGAGATATTTCTATTTTTGTAGAACTAAAGCTGGAACAACCCTTTTTCAAGATGAGGACATGCACAACTAATTAAAAATTATATATGTGTGTATACAACGTGCAACGAAAGATATTTCAATGGGATAGGAAGCTCAAAGCCCTACTTCAGCTTCCTGGTGTTAAATTATCCTCTGGACTGGAAGGAGTAAAATATGCTCGAAGCAAATTATTTAAAATCAATATTCCGCTGTGATTGGGAACAAAAGAAGTTCACCCTAGAAAAATAAAATATCAAAGGTTTTTCATAAAGTTTACCTCTGTCCTGGCAAAATTGTAATTAACTGTTCCACAGCTGCATAAATATTTTATAACTTTAATTAAACTAGAAGCATTATGACACCGCGGACAGAACCGACAATCTTCTTGTTGAATATTCACAAAATATAGAATAGTACTATATCTGAAACATCTGTGGTGAAAATTAAATAAAAGGTACACAAAAGGTCGTTAGCTTAAAAAATATACAGAAATATTACAATTGCGAACAATGATAGTTTTTCACAATACTCGTATGTTTTATCTTAATCTAGCTACCATAACTGATTTTGAACTGTAGAAAGTATATTTTTATGGTATTTTTAAATAATCTGCAATTCGACAACTCCCGAACTATGTTTCAAGCGACTTTGCCAATTGCGGAATTACTTTAACGCTTGGTTTAAATTTACTCTACACTAAAAGGGAATCATAACAACAAAATTAAATCAACTTAATTTCCTTGGAAATGGGTAAGCCTCACTATGTTCTTCATTAAAATGAGATGGAATTTTATAAAAGTACATCTGTATGTTTACTAAATAAAAGGAGCCTAAAAAGTCCTAAGTGCTAATTTTAATAGAAATTCCATGAGAGATGCCTACTTCTACAATAACACCACACACGTTCATTTCAGGTAATACAACTTTAAAAATGAATTTACGAATTCTAGAAATGGTTCTACAACATATCAAATTTAAATTTAATTATAATGCCAACAAAATTGATTACTTGTGGAATCTTTTGATACAAATCTACCCTTTTATAGGGGATATTAGAATAAATTTCTGTTACGAAAATTGCCAAAGTATTAAAAGTATAAGGTATACCATAAATCTTGGGTTTTATATAATATGTAGTCTCTCTTATCAATCGTCTTCTCGATTATCCGAAAAACATTATAATTCGCCGTTTTTTATAAATAATTAATAACAATTTAAATAGGAACATTTTTATAAAGCGAATACATAGAAATTTCTTTTAAAACATAAAGGTAAAATTTTTAGTAGGTTTAAGTAGATTGGATTTTAATTTTATGTTGAACTAGCACGCATATTGCATGGGTTTGTGGTATTTGGCTAATGAAAAGCCTTTTTTTAATTTAACAATGTTATTTCTAAAAACTACGAAAATCATTGTATAACTATAAATTGAAGGAAACCATTGAGCTGTATCATTATTTTGTATTAAATTCAGTGTTACTTGAAAGAAAATATGTATTTTTAATGTTTGCTTAAATAAAAGAAAGAGGAGAAGCTGAATTATTTCCAACCGAATATTAGTTTAGCTTTTATACGTAAATTAAACTTTACACTAACAAATAACGTTTGCCAAATAAGAAGCCAAACAGTTGCTATAAATTTCATGTGCGTGAATTTAGTAAATCTTTTAAAATTACCCATTGTACGTTTTTTGTTTTTTTATTTTATGAAAGGGAAACATTGAATAAAACAGATAAGAAGTTAAATAATGCTAATGTGTTTCGTTGATTCTCATAAGTCACGCTTTGCATTAAAACAGGAGGGTATCTGGATCCTAATCAGTTAAAATAATTTATGGGTGTTTGCGGATTTTAATATAAAATATGTACATGTGTTTTATTGTATGTAGGTAATATGGTTTTGTTTACCTAATTCTGAATATTCTATGCGCGTTCTTTATACACTTTCTTAAGACGATGGCTCTTTTTTTTTTCCTTACGATGCAAAGGACCACAACACAAAAATGTCTTTTTCCTGTAATATTTTTCCGAGAAGCTTTGCGACTTATGGAAATTATGAATTTACCTTTTTGCTTACAAAGAGCTCTTGATTTGGGTTTAAATATTTATGAGCAAGAAAAGGAACTGAAAAGGTTAAAAATTCCTCATAAAGAAGAGAACAAGATAGATAATATCGAATTTTATGAAATGTTCTATAGTCATTAGAATGTACATATAAAATAAACCATAATCACACCCACCGATATAAATCAGACAAATCAGTAGCCGTGGTCCATTGTAGGGCCTTTATTACATCTTAGTCCTCGCCAGCACAGTAATAATTATATGTAAGCATCTTTTTATGCACAATTAAGCTAATCACGCTTTTCGACACTTTTTTCCCCCATCCTAACAATTTCAATGGAATGTGAAAAATTGCCGGAGAAAAGAACGAATTCCAGGCAAAGCGAAAAAGGAAAGCCATTAAATTTGCCCGGATATGGCCGTCATTTTGATGAACAGTGGGCATCCCACAAGATGATGTAAAGATTTCAAAAGAACGGCAGCTGTTCAGTGGGTACCCAATTGGAAATGGCCTTGTGTATGAGTTCCTAAGCCCCGGGGGCTAATATAAAATATCTTTGAGCACGTTATCGTCTTGTAATGAAAAATGGATGGAAACAAACCTTCACGTCCCAGAAGTCCCTCAGCGGGGGTATCAGATCCCATAAACAAAGGACTGGCAAATGCTGGCACCCGATGAAACGATAGCGCCCTTTATTACTCTTGACGATCTCAGGATGTGGAATGAGAAGGCAGCTTTGTTGCAAACCTAATGCACAACATTCCTAGCTTTATGGTAAAAAAACAAACAAGAATATAATCGCTATTTCCGTTCTTGGAGTTGACCAGTCCAGAGATAGTCCAGAGATATGTATGATAAGTGCTATTTTAGTAGACCCTTTTCTTAATCTTTACGTAATTTATATGCACATATTCATACATCATATGTTTAGCTGGCTAAAATAATGCTAATTAAATCCCGATTTCTTTGTATCTGAAGACAAACAAATAATTTTATACCAAGGTATACTCTTAGAGTAACTGTACTCCACAAAACCTTTAAGGGGTCTTCATTGGAATTACAAGTGTGAATTATAACAAAACAAAATTTATAGATTTACGCAATTATGCAATGCACATTGAGATTTTGAACAACTCTACAATTAGTCCATACAGCCTTAACCGTACTGGTGCACAAATTTCCCAATTTCAAACCAAAGAGCTCTCAAAAAATTTAATTTTAAAGAAAATGTAATTTTATCTAGAATATTTCAAATTTTTGAGGATCAAAATAATTTTTATTTTTTAATATCCAGTGTTACTACTTATGGTATTATTTTTATATGTAAATACAAAGGTATAAAAAGCAATTAAACGCAAACTTTCCAAATATGTATAATAAAAATCAAATTTCTATATCTGCTAAATTAAAGGTCACAATAATTATTGTAGGTATGTAAATCATAGATTCTGACTAGGGACGAATTTAATGATAATATTTTCTCAAAAGAGGCTGATATATCTGCATGTAAGGATGTTACCCATAGCAAATATGTTACTACCTGAAAGGCCAAGATTGTGTTTATGCCTATTTGATACCACATATGTATTTTATATATGTGTCGTTATATCCTATGTTTTTAGTATTTTACATTAACGAGGCTTTCAGATGGCATTGAATTTCGCATGAACAATTCCTGCTGGTGCTCAAAGGATTAATTTGACCTGCAGGGAGATTAGAGTTTATTTATACAGATGAGTCCGACTAATTCCATGCACAAGTTAGCGGAAGGCGAGGATCGAGAACACACTCTGATGTATTGTATTAAATTGGTAATTTGCATAAAGTCCATTTAGACGATTTACAACAAGATCTCACATCAGATTGTGCAAATTTATCAGCTGCTCCCTACATGGGGCCATTCGCATGTCAAGGAGGATGAATCTAGTTAAAATTCAGGGACCGTGTGCAGCAGGCACAGCAGCAATAGAACCTCGAAGAAGTCAGCGGGATGTCCTCGTTCTAAAATGTGTGGTTATGGTATGAATAACGAGGATAATTTCACTTCGGAATTTCAGTACAAAAATTCACTTTTATGAGCTTTTGCTATTTTAACCAGAAAAAAATAAGGCATAATAATTCGCATAGAAATATATATATAGCATTTTTTTAAATAAAATATCGGCCAGTCTTATTATCTCAATAGATGAATACGTTTAATATTTCGCAAAAAGCAATAATACACATAAGTGTCGAAAAAGTAGTGAAATTGAACCTGCGCTCATCGAATTGGCACATTGCTGCTCTGACCAACTAAGCTACATATACCTCTGAAATGTATGATAAAAGGGTATTATTTTCATTTAATGGCCACTTATATTAATTGTTATATAATAAAGTTCATGCTGTCATTAAGAATTTTTATTATAAAATGAATTTTAGAATGAAATGGAAGCAATTTCTTTACCTATTGCTTATGGAATTAATCAGTTTAAAAAGTGAATGGCTCATATTTCACCAAATATATGTACATACGTCCTCAATATCATAAAAGCACCTAAGAAGCTCCTAAAAGAGCGTATCGTAATCGATAGAAAGTTTTTGTAATTTCGATTTGACATATTACACTTTCCAAAAATTTTAATTGCGATTTCTTAAATACTTTAAAAAATAATTAGTCCTTAAACAAAGTCTTTAAGGGTCTACTTGATACTTCGAATTTTATTAAAATTTTTACTTAAATAAAAATAACTATTTTCTTATAATACACATAGTACCAGTATATTAAATGTGATCAAAGAGTAAAACATTTTAAAATAAATCCAAGTGTTTTTAATATAATAAATTTTAATTTATAAACTAAGACACCTTTTAAAAACAAATGAATTTCATCTCCGAAGATTAACAATTCATTATAAGTAACAAACAAGAAGGAAAGCAGAAATTATGCGAAGACTAAACAATCCTTCACTTCTATCCTTGAATGAAATTTATTACAATTGAGCATAGTAAAAACGAGCTCTAAAATAAACCTCTGTCTCTAGGTTGAACGTTGCCTGTCGAAAAATGGAAAATTTCAAAATGAGAAAAATTGGAGTTTCGCAAGGTAAATGATGGTAGACGTTCCAATCAAACAAAAGCAAAATGATATACTATATAAAATTGCAGATGGAGATATAGCCAAGTGAAAAAGTGGAACTCATCCAACCCTGATATTCTGAGAGCACCAAATAATTAAAGCAGGCGAAACTGCATCAGGAGTCGAATTTCTCTATTTCGTTGAAAAAATTGAGGCCATCTATTAAAATTTCTTTCAGTTTCCAAATATTGTGAAAACTCTTAGAGAAATTTATCTTTATGGTTTTGATTTTGATTATCTCCATCAAAATGTTTCCAACATTTATAATTTTTCTGGTGCTAGTTCCCTAATATCGTACGTTAAAGCTCTGAAATGGCAAGGTTAAAAAATTTTATTCTCTGACAAGCTAAAACTAGAAGGAAATAATAAGACATTTCCACTCTATACTTATAGCCTATACACTTTTCTCAAGTGACTTTGTATACGGTTCAGATCAATAAAATGAAGAAAGCAAAGCAGGACCACTGCTAGCTACCCTGTACTCTACCTTCTAAAGAGGATTGGCTGAGTTTTGCATATTCTTTTGCTGCCAGTCTTTTCAGGTAGAAACATATCCTTGGCTTAAGTGTGACAGAGATTTTAATGCTTTTGAGTTCGATTCAGTAATAACTTGTTTAAGTTCCCTCTCAAACTGAACATTTTTATCACATGATAAAGAGCTTTCTGACCTGGAAAATTCTTAAAACTGCTATTCCTGAGTGAGCCCCTATAGGTGTCTAGAGTCCTTTTGATGTTCTATAAGTAAATATTTTGACGGTGCACTTTAAATAATACGAGGTCTCACTTGCAGCTCATGAAAATGTGGGTCGAGAGCCCTTAGCTAAATATAATCTTGGAGATATTGAACTACCGAGCATAAAGTATGCGCTTTACATAACTTTTATTTAAGAAAATAAGTAACCGAATTTTGTATTTGACAGAATTATGGTCTTAGCAAAACTGCATTCATAGAGCTATACCTATACGAGCTATACGAGTTATATTTTATATTTTTCCTCGAGAGGTCGAGTCTTTGTATTGCCACTAGAATTACAACTGTTGCGATTAATTCTTACAGTGAGTTTGCTTTACGTGTACTTTTTATAAAAATTTTATATGGTGAATTATTCAATATCCAATTGAGATACTATTCCTATAATTCCACGTTTATTCATTATATTAAAACTACAAATTTCTTTTAAATTCATTAAAGTTCATGCCAATGGATGAGCATAATCAATTTCTACCTAAAAGTATTTTTATTCGATGTTATAGTTTTATAAAGAAAAGAGGCAAAGTAGGGTAAGTAGAATCTCGTCCTTATTTAGTTAGCCCACTTTTCCATTTCTGGTTATTCTATACGAAAGTTCATATACCAAAAAATGTTTTTGTAAATATTATAAAAATCAAATCTTATTTTAATGGTCTATGAAATAATAATGCAGCTTGTTACAGAAACAAAGTCAAATTTAAATCAAATCAAATTAGTTCAGGGCAAAACAGGTTTTTTCTAATGTATGGATCTACTTCAATGTCATTTTCAACATTAATAAGACGATTTGGTCACTCATAATAAATATATCATCAATTTCGTAATTCTTTTGGTCTAGGAAATTTTAGTAGTACTCGATCTTACCTCGCTATATCATCTTAACTCACTGTGCTTTACTGCTGATTATTACCTTTCAGTTTTGAAAAGATAAACGGAATCCGTGGTATCCCCGCGGAATATCGGGATCCCGACAGTTAGCCACTTTTATATGATAACGCACCTTCTCACACTGCAATAATTGTTAGTCGATTGTTGATCCGTGAGCTCAATAATCCCACATAGACAAGATTTCCGTGAAACGAAAAATTGAAATTAAAGTTGAAAGAATACCACAAATTGGACAGAACCATGCATTTGAAAATATTCTGTGGATTTAATATAATAATAATAATAATTAATGAGCGTCAATAAGTAAAATTTTAAAAGTTATTGAGTAGGTTTAGTAAAGTCTAGACTTGAGTAGTAAGTACCCACTTAAGGTACCCCCCATATCGTGAATTGGGCTCCTTCTGAAGAGTTTTTGCCACTTTTAATTGCCAAAGTGTAATAGAGTTTTGCAGCAGCACCATTCTGAGGTTTGTTTTATGGCACTTATGAAGCTTTTTGCATTAAAATGAACGAGCTTTACGTGAGCTGAATTCCTTAGTCCTTAGCGGATAAAGGGGCTTGAAGGTTTTAGGGTATTTATTCTATTTGAATCGTATGAGAGAATGCCTGATATTTGGATTTATGGGAAGTGGGTTTGCTGTTGTCGGTGATAACCGTAAAAATGGGCAAAAGCTTAAATTTGTGGGTTAACTTTAGCTTGGAAGCCAGATGTGAAAAGAAAATTTTTAATGGGGCCTGGCTTGCGGTAGAGCAAAACATTCCGGGTAAATTTGGGGAAATACTTCCTAATTGGAAATCTCTTCTGCCGTTTAAATTTAAATTTATTTCACATTAGATCCACTTTTCTGTGCTGCATGGTGTTTAGCTACTTTACCGTCTGCTTGTTTATTTTAATTATATTCAATTTAAGCGAAATTTATTCAATGTTTTCACATTCGGTTTATTACACACTAGGCGGCAAATTAATTGCTTTGCATTTATTTTAAATTCATTTAAATGTAATTTTATCAAAAACTACTCTATTGTATACTTATTTAAATTTAGCTAAATGTTTTTCGTGTAAGAGTTATTCAAATAATTTGGAGTTTCAAATAAAATTATATAATGACAAAAACTGTTTTTCTGTCTTTTAGAATCACAATCATTTTCAGAAAAATTCTATATCAAATTAACATTATTTTGAAAATAAAACAACAAAGTTTGTTGATATCAGTAAAATGAATTTTAAAAGTAACTAAAATAAATAGTTATCAAATATATGCACTAAAAATAAGTTGTTCAAGATCAGAGACATTAACTTGTAAACTATTTAAGATTTTATTTGGGCAATACACCTTAATTTTTTAGTCGTCGTTTATTTTAAAATGTGATACAATTTTAGCGGAATATATTTGTATGGAATTTCTAATATTTCTTTCTACGATTGTATTATTATTTTTGGATCCTTCAACGAAAGGATCAAGTATCGTAGACCCTATTCGATGATTGAATGGTTTTTTTTTAATTTTCTGAGACTACTTTTTTGGATATCCCGATATGTAATAATGAGAGAATCAAAATCTCATAAGTACATACATAGTATTCTTTTTATCGATTAAAAGTAATTGTCGAATATTCAAATATCCCACAACCATGTCTTTCTGATCTCAGTTTTTTATGAAGTTTTCCTCTTGAGGTTGTCGGATATGTATATACGTTTGGATGTACATATGTGAGTTGTTTTTAGTCATAAAAAAATATATATAAATAATCTTAAACTAAACACTAAAGAAAATATACAATTTTGAATTTATTGATTCATTAGGTACATATAGCGCTTTTTTACCTAAACATGAAGACCTTCAGAAATAAAACAATTACGAGTAAGTCAAGTAAATTTGAAAGTCTAAACTAATTAATTATTAATTAGTCATATCTTTTTTACTACGGACTTCTTAATGTGTTACAAATATTTTATTTTATTAATTCTTGGATGGGTATATTTTAGTTTAAAACATTTCATACTTCCTGATTTATTTCAATTTCATAGTTTATAAAGCGAGACTTTATTTAGTACACAAGTAATTTTTAAGTAAAATACGCTTTTTAATTGATCATTTCTATTCTAAAATTGTATTATAAGAATTAAAATCTGAATATAATAATCATATCCTTTTTAAATCCTGATACTGTGTAATACCGAATGATTTTTGTTTTTACTATAGAATCACTGATACTAGGTAAAGTGTAGTCAATTATCTAGTTATATAAGTTGATCTCAGATATAAAGTTGCAGAAATGATAAATATAACATTAATAAATAAATAAGTAGTTAAAATTTATAAATATCACGTAAATATTAATTAGTTAAAATCTTTCTTTAAGACAATTGAACAGATAAACACACAACACCATGTTTTTTGTGTATGTAAAGATTTGTAGTTTTGGTAAATTTACACAGTTTCTAGTAAAAATTGTTAAAAGTTCGAAAACTTCCCACTGCGTTTTTTTCTCATAATATTCTATTAATATTAAAATGTTTCATATCGTTATATTATTTTATTGTGTTTTGCAGTGTTCTTGTTTAAAAAAAATGTTTTATGAGTTATTTGGTTTGAGTTTTCTGTATGTTTCGCTTTTGATTGGCATTACTGAATCTCCTGTTGAAATTGCTATTTCAATGGTTTCCAAATTCACTTAATTTTTATGATTGTTGTTTACTTATTAATATTATTTAAAAACTATGCAATAAAGGCCTAACTAAACCAAGTATTTGTTTTCTTTTTTCCATATTTTTATAATAGGGAAATGCTGCCAACTCATCAGAAACATCAATGGCAACACAGCCTGGAGGTTCGGTTACATCACGTGCCGCTTCAGAGAGTCGATCGGGTCCAAGTAGCGGTCCAGGTAATAGCAGCACAAACGCTAATAGTACGGTGACAGGTGCAAAATTTCGTCACGGCCTTTTGCAGCTTATGATTCACACAATAGATCCACTTCACGATGGTGAGTTTAAATCGATTTGCTTTATGTTGTTCACCCGTTCACTAAATGTTTGTTCGAAGAGCATTTGTTTGTTTGACGAATTGCTGTTATTATTGCTACTAAATGTTTATCTTTGCTCGCAGTCCTCTATCTGTGTCCCCACCTGGGCAACTATAATTATTTGATCTGCCGAAATGATCTTATTAATTCGATTTAACTTACTTACAGCAGGTCAGAGCTGTAAAATAATGTTTTAACTTAGAATACAATTAACATATCCACTATCATTGAAGTACTGGTACCTCACCATTACTGTATTTGTATGAAAGATTACTTTGCATAATTTGGCATTACTAGCACTATGTCGCATTAAGTACCATTATTATATTTTTGGCTAAAAAGTTAGATTTTTCTCAAAAAACATGCATTAAAAACAATGGTATAGTAATACTCATGTGAGTAAATAATGCTAATAATGCCAAGTAATATTAAGTAATGTCTATGCGATTGCAGTAATGGTGTAGTACCATTGCCTGTAACTATAATGGAAATTCGATATTTTTTTTTAATTACTATTACTAGTGGGGGCTTTTGGTAGTTTAGTTGTTAACGCGCTGGACTACCGTCACAGAAGCTGTGAATTCAAATCCCACTCCCATGGTTATTTCTCCTGCGCTACGTGGTAACACAATGGACCAAAATAGCCTAAGTGTGCCCTTCTAGGCAAGCACGCCAATCCAATCTAACTTAGTACTAGTAATGGTAGCTAGCAATATCGCAGTATTTTTAATGGTAATGCTTTTTACTAGTAAATCTACTTTTTACAGCTCTGCAGCAGATGAACAAGCTTCCAATATTGATTTTCTTATCAGAAAAATAAAGTAGGAATATTCGAAAATTCTTATGCCAATAGAACTTTGAAAGCGTTTATACTAAACTTGATATGGAGTGACTTTTATTAGTCAAATATTAAGGTCTGATGTAACATTTAACATTTGAGAAAGTAAGGTTGTATTCGAAACGTTAGTAATTAGATAACTCTACATAACTAAATTTCCATTCAATTCGAAATTACAAAAACTACACAAAAGGCTCAAATTTGTAAACTTTTTTTAAATTTACAAAAATCAGGTTTCTGTCTCTTATAAGCACATAATGTCCAAAAACTTTTTTAAAAACTAATAAATTTTTGAAAAAAAAGTTGGACTTGCAGATGTCTCTGATTGTAACAAAATTCTTAATGCTTCGAATTAATTTAAAAATTTGATGATCTTTAGAACCATTTTAATTTTTATTTTAAAGTGAATTTGAGAGAAATATTCAAATATAATTGTTCAATAAAAAGCCAATAGGGAGAATAGAACTGCTAACATCTTAGACTAGCTAGAGATAGTAGATAGATAGACTAGCTACGAAAAAGGACCCGATATTCGGAATCTACCTTTATAATCCCGATACATGTGTACTCGTACAACAAATAGAACGTGAAAATCACTAATAGGAATCAAGAAAAATGAGAAAATGGAATTTTTGGCAAATTATTACAAAATCATGTTATTGGGCTCATACAGATTTTACTTAATGCTCAACCTTGAACTTTAAAATGTATTCCTTCATAAATTTTGGCTCTCTTATGCTACACCTTGATCTGTCCTTTTTTTCAAAAGCAATTTAGAAGGCGGGAATACACTATTAGAGTGAAACAAATTCCACATCATACTTTTTCTGCATATAAATGCGCCTCATTACGACAATGGACGAGTGTGAGTTATTGCCGCTCCTCCACGACACGACCTTTGCCTCGTGTGAAATACATTAGAGTTTAGTAGATTTCATCTCATGCCAAAGTTCCTTACCATTTCCCTTTGTCTGGGGGAATTTCTTGAATGCTCTCTTTTTCTGGAATTTTCATTAGAATTCGTGCTTATATAGAATATAGAAGTGCGTGTGTGCATTCTCAAATTGGGTAAATCGATAAAGTGGGAATGCTCTAATCTAAAACCTTTTCACCCAGCTATCCACCCTCTTGAAGCATGAACAACGACTCCTGAAGGTTCCTTGGAAAAGTTCCAATTTTTAGTAGCGTAGCACCACAATTCCACAGAGAAGCAATTTTGATTGTTGATTTTAAGCAAGTTGGACTGATTCATAAAAGGGATAATCGACATTTTTATGTCAGAATTCTTCTTCAATATCCACAAAATATGGTAGTATCATTAGTCACCTCTTTAATTATAAAAACGAATGGAATAAATCTTTTTAAGTCAAGTGGTAAACATTTTTAATTTTGCGGTCGTTAAATAAATACATATATCATTTTATATTTGAAATAAGCATGAAAATTAAACCGGTTATCTTTAAATCGGTAGCAGAATTTATACACTCTGTTAAATTCCTCCTTACAATTTTGCTGAGTTTATCACAATAAGTCGGTTACAATAGTTAGTGAAGTATGCGTTTGGCATATATGGCAATATTACGAAAAGTAAAAAACCGGTCAAGTGTGGATTGGGGTAGCACAAACTATTTTAATTTCTCGGAAACTATACTAAAAGTTTGTTATATACCGTTTTAATTTTCCTGTAATATTCACACTTATTTTATAAGCACGAAATATTTTAGATTTTTCAGCCTGAGATATTTTGGACATAGCGAAAGAATAAATGAATGATATATTTTTGGTCATAACTCAAAAATTTTTATTTTAGAATGTGTAACCAAAGAATTTTCATATGATACCCTACTTGGGTTATTCATCCTCCTTTTAAATTTCGACCCCCTATTTCGAACCTTCTGGAGATAAAAATAAAAATATTTTTAAAATTCCATCACCTATATGAAATACGACTAAATAAGTTGACCAACTCTTCCAAATTTGTTGCAGTTCCTTTATCAACAGTATCTATAGAATATGCCTTAGTTTTCAAAAAGTATTTACATGAAAACTGTTGTAGTTCATCAAAAACAAAGAAATTTTATTAAGTGTATAAAAAATATTTACAAAATACGTTTTCTGTACCTGAATTGTGGAATTTTCGTTATTCTTGGTATGGCTTTTCATATTTAGGTATACGAGTATAACTCCATAACCGCTTAAAAAATTATGGTGTAAAAATTTTCGCTATTTTTGCTAACTATAAAGTTAAAGTGTATTTTTGAATTGTTCTCAAACTTAAGCGTATTTTTTTTAAATAACTTACAATTTGAAAAAGTGTTAAATGTATGCTGGACTATTTTAACAATTAGCTGTAGTATAAGTAAACACTTTTTTAAGAAACCATTACCATGATTGCTGTGTTAACTCTCTTCCACCAAGTTTTCTCCCCGGAATGAAAGGTTCTGAGTGGCTCGGGCTATTTTCTTAATGTTTGAGTTACTTGTTTCCGGAACTTTTTACATGAAGCTGAAATGAAATTGTTTTGAAAATCCAGAAAAAACCCTGGTTTTAATGCTTAAACTTGTACCCAGAACTCTTTACATTAAGACTGAAAACCTCCAATGAGATTGAGTGGAAAATTTTCATAGAAATTCATGCAGAAAAACCTGCGGCAAAAACTGATTCAACTTTGTATGCCTTCATGACTTAATGAAGATGCACGCATTTTGTTATAAATTTTATGCCATCATAGCAGCAGTTAGCGTACGTTTTTATGTTGCAGAATAGCTTCTTTAACGTAAAGCAGGCGCCAGCCTTGATGCGTGCACAATGGTGGCCCACTTGGTTGGCTCAATAAACGCCTCCCGAATGTTGCCGCCCCCGCCACAGTGATATTTAAAGTCTAAGAGCATAAGAGGCTTTAATTCCTTCCGCCTCGCGCTTCTTGAATTAAGGACAAGAGCTTTTGAGTGAATTTTTTATAGCCCGCATACAGTGAAACTCAAGATGGGGGTGGTAGGGGATATGGGTTTGCTTCTTTTTTTTTTTTCTACCAGCTTCTGTATTTCAAGATTTTTCTGCAAAGTGATAAATTCCATTTTAAAGCCCTGAAAATCGGTCTCTACTCGTATCAACCTTCTCATTCAACGTGACAAACTGTTACGTGTTTGTCCTTGCCTCTGGGAAATTTTCAACGCTCACTGACCCATCCGCGGCAATATTTTTCTTTATAACTTTATTGCGCGTTCGCAAGCCTTTGCTGCGAGGAATATACTTATCACACAATATCTGACCTACTTTACTGTCTGCTCCTTTGTTTTGCATCTAAATAGGCTGGCTCCCTACATCACTGTAAATCGCGAACATATATCGCTTGCTTAGTCCCGCGATAAAAGTATTTAATCACTCAATTTGACACCCGTTCATACCAAGCCACAGTACAAATTGTACCATTTTCAAATACCAGGACGAATAGGAAGTTCCGATTTATAGTTGATGTAAATTGAAATTGAAATCAGATCCTGTTTTTATTGTAAAAGTTTCAAACAATAGCAAAACATTATGCGATTAATACTTGTGCATGAAATGGCAGAATTAGTCGTCAGCGACTTATTGGTGAATAAACAATTTGTTAGGTGATAAATTTATAGGAAAATGATTAGTAGATGATTTTACATTGCAAAATTTCGTATACACCTTCCAGATGTTTTGATATGTTTCTTATTTAGGGATTAAAATAAAAAATCATAGTTTTCAATCTCGTTGCACTTCAAGAACTATCATTTTAAAAAAACAATATACTGAAAATTGGTTTTCAAGACAAAGTTTTCTAGTGTTACACTGTACTACAATTTTGAAGTAATTTTAATTAATTAGTTAGTATGATTACTTATCAAAAAATATACTTTAACATAGGCATACAAATAAACTTTTATACTAAATTATGAGTAATAATAGAAGTGCTCGTAATTTAAGTAAAAAATTGTGTAAAGCGAAATTTTTTACAAGAGAGACAAATTAATGAGTATTTCGTAGTAGGCCTTTGCTTTGCTTTTAACTACTGAAAAACTGAACAAGTCGGCGTTTACCTCGAGCAAAGAGAGCTCTCTACACTTTATTACGATAAAATGAAACTGTGAAAATATGCGGATAATTTTCCTTACAAATATTGCACAAGTATAATTTGCAAAAAAAAAACACATTATCCTCCTAAAGGCTTACTTAATCTATGTGATATAATTGCGTCTGTTGTTTACAACATAGTAGAAAAAATTCGTTATTTTGTATACCTGGTTTTAGAGGATATCCTTTAAAAATTTTAATCGCCATTATATCCGTACTCCTCCTACCTCTTTTTAAGAACTACATACTTCGGAACAAGCAACTTCAGTCTAATAATGCAGCAATTAAATTCTTAAAGACATTATTTAATTAATTAACTGTACTCGACTACACGAATATTCATATTCTATGTAGATATATAATAAGCGATTTCATTAATAACAATCCAAATTATCTTTCATTATATTGATAATAATTTTATTAGAACTGCAAGCCTAAAAATTGGTTCATAATGCGCTTATTGCACCCTTGCCCAAACTCAATCTAAAGATCGAAAATTTGCTCGTTCCATCCAATCTACACCGGGTCCTTACACAAACATTTGGGAGAATATTGAACTATCCAAAATAAAACCATAAATTGGCGACATGTTTCCACAGTGCTTAAAGGGAGATGGGAATCAATTTTATGGTCTTTCAATAAGCACTCCTCGCAATTGTATAACACGAGTTGAACGCCAACATCTCCATATGGTGGATTAGAGCAAAGACAGGGTAATATAAGAGAATGCTTAAAATACGTAATTCAATATGCACGTTGGTGACACTATCTTAATGCAGAACAGTTTGGAAATATCCCTCTCAAGTGTCTCAGTAATTTTATGGCAGGATTTCGAATTTGATGAACAATTCGATTCTCAGATGTTAAGGACAATAACCGATTTTATTAAAATTGTTCTCTGAAAATTCGATAACTGGTTATAACAGTCAATGAGCTATATAAATATATAATATAATATAATTATCAGAAAGCATTTTACTAGATCTATCTACCACCCATCCATTTTTTTAATGAAACATATTTAATAATACGTGCAATATCCTTTTTTATAGCGAGTGTATTTTCCATATCCATTTTATACCTATCAGAAAAATTAATTGTTAGCATCGTACTAACATAAAAAAGTATTTAGAAAAAGATTTTTTGCATTTTGTACCCCACAATTAAGATATAATTTAATATTTAAAAAAACTTTCAAATTTACTTACTAAATTTAAAAAATACTAAATAATTACATTTTAAACTCCCAACTGGTTTTAGGCAAAAAAATGAGATGCATAAAAATGTAGATGCTTTCAGCAGAAATGAGAAAATTGCTAAAACTTGCTTATATGTATTGTATTTACGAGGGGGGCTTAAAAGTTTTGAGCTTAAGATATTAAAAATGCTGATAGAAATGTATAAAAAATATTATTTTTCTCTGTAATCTCCCTCAGCTCCAATGCACTACTTAAATTTGTGCTATAAAAGAGTTCTAACCCAGTGAAAAAATATTCGCTGTCCTTGTTTTCGAAAATGCTCCTCTACTGCCGCCTTCATTTCTTCGTCACTTAAAAATCTTTGCCCTCGGAGGTTTTTTTTTTCCAAATTGGAAAACAGGAAATAATTCCTGGGGATTAATTTCTTCAAATCATATCTCGCTTAGAGAACCCCTTGTAATTCGTGCAGTGTGTACGGCCGCATTGTCCTGCAAAAACAGGACTACTTTTGTACAATGCACGAATTACATGGTGATGTTTAGGGTTCAATTAATAAAAGTGTAATGATTCTAATGAAATGAAACTCGGTATTTATACTACTGAGGGTATTCGCAATTAGTAACATTCACCGCGAGACATTAGTGATACTTAAAGGCTCAAAATTTTTCATGTTCCCCTCGTAGTTTATCTTACATTGTATTTATAGCTTTTGCTCTAAATGATTTCGAGTTGAGTGTAGTTAACATAACTTCCATCCCGATACTGATAACACTTGGTATAAACATATTTTCAGCTTGGACGAATCTTAATAAATGGTCTGAATAAATAAAATTGTGTATTTTCAGAAATTATAAATAAATTATATTGTAATAAAATTTTTGTGTTTATAGTATTGTTTCTGTGTAGCTGTGAAGCGCTTTTGGACATGCAAGCTTGAGATAACAACTAGATTCGCTTTCAGTTCCTGTCAAGTGTATTCATTTTAACAAAGTTTGAAAATGCCTCCTAACCGTAAACAAATTTTGGAGTTTCGGTGTTTTCTATGTGCTCAAATCTCTTCTGGCTCTATCTAAAAAATATTAATGTAACATTCTTTTTCATAATGACATATCAAAGATGATGTTCCAGGGAAGGTCGATGAAAAGGCAACACAACTCCATGCCATCGCATCGCTGAAAGTTCTATTGGATGCTACTAAGCCACAGCGTGGTGCAGCCACCACATCGGCAGCCAATCACGTGAAAATCAACCTTAAGGAAACAACATTGGCCAGCGATCGACCGAACGGAAACATTGACACCACCCTCGATTCGGTAACTATTTTAAGTTTAGTCCAATCTGGATATTAAAAATATTCTTCCTCCCTTTGTCAATTTTTAATTTTAGAAAAGTAATAGACTTTGATTGTTTTTCTTTTATTTTTTGTGTTTTTTTGGAAATTATTACAGAACTTAATTTTTATGTTATTTCTGATTGTTTTTTGATCTAATACATATTTGTTTCGAGCGACCAAGAATTACTAACTGATATTCTTCTACCTTTTTACTACGGTATAATGCATATGAACTTATATAATTTTTCTTACCTTTTCTTTTTCCGATGTTTCAATGGTTGAAAACAATATGAATGAATGTTGTCGTCCACCACAAACAACCATCACCACCCTACAAACCACCGAACAAATTATTGAATGAAATATTCTAAAAATTGACAAAACACGACCAAATTACAACAACCACCATGACATCATGTTCATCAACATCTCCACAACCACGTCACGTCTATATATCACCGAATGTTAACGTTTCGTTTCAACAATGTATATTCAATGTCACTCACCTTATTATTGTATAATGTTCGTTTGTCTTTACTGTACATTCTGTTCACCTCATCTTTTAATCGGATTCGTCACGCATTCGTTCGCCATTTTACTTTAAACTTTATATTTTCTATACTCCCTGCTCCTCCGTTTTTTGTCTTTTCGATATATTCCTATGTTTTGTGTTCATTAATTCATTAATTCAATATTTCTCTATTGTTTTTCTGTCTATTTCTACATCTCCTCTTTTTTATGAAATAAAATATAACTAATGAAGCCATCAGTGGGTGGTCGTCGTGCTAGTTGGATTGAGCAGAGGTGCAAACTACAAACGAGAAGATTTAGTACAAAAGTTAGTTTCACTCATTTATTACATATTTACTAATTTTCCTATTTATATCAAGTCCCATAAATAACTAAAAAAAAACGAGTAACTCCCAAAAATTTTATTTTAATATCTCTTCAATTATTTTCGGTTATTTTATTATTTATTTTCAAAATTTTAAAGTAAATACCTTCGATTTAGATAAGTTGCTAGATTTTGTTTTGCTTTAACCTTTATAAAACCTTTTATATCCCGATCTATTAGTTTTGGCATTCGTTATATCATTAACAAAATTTTTGTCACTTGCCACTATATTGTGACTGTACGTTTAATTGTAGCATTGTGAGCATTGGTTTGACGCTTATTTTATATATTAATGTATGAATTATTGAGAAAAAAAAGAAAATTACTAACGTACCCGAAATGCAGTACAAAAAACAGTGTGCAGTAGCTGAGTAGCTTTTTATGTTTTTAACGGAGAATGCTTATAATTAAAATAATATTTTAATTAAAGGTAATCACCGTTTTGCAATATTTTTAGTATATTTAGCCAATTGGATGCATTTTATTCAGTTTTGTATTTCACCCTTATTTATGATTTAGTTTAATAAATAATTTTCTTACATTTACATTGCTCTATTAAAAGTAATTATTAATAAACTTATATCGTTTAGTTTAGTTTTAACATAAAACAAAAGTAAATTATGCAAAAACAAAAAGGGCCCATTAACAATAACGATTTGCTCATTTACCTATATTTATAAATGTAACCAAAGGTATTTTAAAAAGTACAATGAGCTGCTCTATTTTAATAATTAGTCACGTATGCTATGTTTTTTTTTCTTTTCTTATATTTGCACATCATACACCAAAATTCAAAAAAACTTACGCATAGCTAGGACTATGTTATACGTATGGACAGCTTATTTTGAAAGTGTTGTATGTAAGTCCAAAATGTCATAAAGGTTTATAAAGTAAAATCGACTTAATAACATTTTTGAACTTACACCACTTTCAAAATAAACGACCCATATATAGTTCGAAACTAACTCGAAGATACTTTCCTGATCATATTTAACACAACTAGGATTAAGCAATTATAATTAATGAAAGTATAACATACACACGTTTGAATTTATCAGGAAGAAGTTATAATAAGTTCATAGTTTTCCATTATTTTAATTTAATTTACAAAAGTACGCAGACGAAGCCGTGCCCATAGGTCAAAATGCAAAATTTAAATTAGTTTAAAATTTTCATGGATATATAGTAAATGTTTTAAAGTAAAATTATGATTTAATGCATTCTGAGGGATTAATCGATGTTGCAAAAGTTTTAAGTTTTATAACAAATTGCAAGGGAAAAATTTTGGATTTTAATTATATTTTTTCTGAGAATAAGAACTGACCAGTGGCGAATTTTTGTAAATTCCTTGGATATAACATACGTAAAGGATTTAAGAAGAAAATTACGTTTTTTATTTATAGATTATTATATTATTCTATAACTTCTCAGGAAATTAGCTGATACGCTAACTTTAAATATTTCTATCCTCGAAAGTTAAATCTTCAGAATTCTCTCATTAGACAATTTTAAATTATGATTCATAAGATGGGTTTTTCCCTGTGCCAATTGTAACTCATTGAAGTTCTCATATTGAATAAATACACTAAATTTTTACCTTAATTTCTCACATTTTATATTTACTTAGCAATGATTTTAAAAATTCGAATAGAATCAGAATTGTTTTCGTTACATAATTTTTCATAGAATACCGCATTCATAACAAATTTAATTTATCAAAGCACCTACAATAGCTTTTACGGTTTTAATAAAATTTTGGAATTTTAATTTTCGAGCAAATTCAGCTTTAAAATGTAAAATTGTAGAATACTTTTGCAAAGGGCTTCGTCAGAAAATTTATCGTTTACTCATCTAACTACTTGGCGCGAATCTTTTAAATGTTTAATACTCTTTGAGAACTCTGCGGTGCCATGAAGCCTCACAATGTGTTTTTTTTTCTTCTCCAAACAGCGTTTTAATAAAGGCAGACACAAAAATTATACGAAAACAGAACATTGGCCAAATTCAATTTTCGTGCCTCTCCCCATCCACTCAAAAGCATTCTTTGGCAATTTTAATTTAACCTTTTATACCATCCCGAACACATTCAAATCCCAAAGGCAATTTTGCGGGGCCCTCCTTTAGCAGAAGAAGTTGGTTGGTTTCATTAAAAAATTATTCCACTCCATCTTTCTGGTGTACATTCATCTTGCGCCGATTTTTCCTGTTTTTAATATCTAAAGGAGGAAAATCGGCGACCCGACGACGACTGCCTATAAGCGGGACTCTACCCCAAAAAATCGAAGGATGGGTGATACCTCTTCACTTTGGCATCTCGCCAGATGGACGCAGATTGAATTTATCGCTGGAAGACTCCCACTATCAAGCGGGTACCAAGCGATGTTACTTTACTTTATGGAGACCTGGTTACCGGGGATGATGTAATCACGTTAGACCATAAGATTTTTTTCCCACGCTTGAACCGGAGCCAAGTTGAGCTTTTATTCGACAATCAACCGAAAGCTCATGACATTTGAGAAGGATTCATGAAGTGAAAGCGATGTGATTGATACCCGGTCTAATCGAAGTAGAAGGGCACAGGGGTCGGTCTGCGATATTGCATAAGAGCATTTGATTATATTTAGATCTAGATTGAGGCAGATCCTCGTGTGCACAGACCTAAGTGGATTTTTTAGTTCTTTGCAATCAAAGTTCTATGTACCTTACTTTTTTAATTAAATTGCTTAGCTCTTTATTTTAGATGTATATAAAATCTTCCGGGTTATACATATGTAATACTTATATATCCACTTATGCAACCACCTATGTATCCAATTATATGTAAATTAAGCTCACAAATAACTGTCGCGATTTTGATTAAACCATTCACCATAGTCGTCTTCCTTCATATAAATCATAATACTGTGGTGCGCGGCCCTAGGGAAATGTACAATTTGAAAAAACGATAGATCAAATTGAGAAAGATTGATGTGGATGAAAGAGGGGATTTTGAATATGCTGAAAAGAAAAACAATTTAAGACATTCATATGACAAAGTAATCAGGGGCGGTTCCCAAAGATTTTAATCAATAAATCATTTTCAATATTCCGAATTAAATTCTAAAATTGATCTCTCGGATTCGAAGATTGTCTGATGCGACTGCTGCTGATGCGACTCTTATTATCGCAAATATTTTCTTCATATAGTTATAGTTAAATTGTATTTATATTAGTAAATAAAAAATTTGGAAAGCCCTATTTTCCAAATATAAATATTTAAAATATTAGGTACCCTTTATTTAAATGTTATGACATCGTCAACTTGTAGTTTCCATGACTCGGAGGATTCGCTATTAAACATCAAAAATCTAGAACTTATCTCATAAATTACTTAATCAATTGTAGCACCCATAAAAATATAAAATTTTATAAAGTTGTCGTAAATAATGGAAAGAAAGATAATATCAATATTAAAATTAACAAATCCAACGATTTTTTAATACATTTTTATGGTTTCAAATGGTACATAACATCAATTACAATTTTCACTCATAAGGGATGAAACGAAAGTGACCCCGTACAGAACTTTTTATTCTCGAATTCGACTATGATTACAATTTTATAATAATCTACAAATTTACAAAAACTTCCCCTTTCATCGGCAAAATTTTTCCCACAGAATTTTGCTCGAATTATTTTTGGTATTTTTAATATGTTTGACGACTATATCCGTCTTGGAGGAATAGCAGAATTTTGTGTCATGACGACTTTATCCGTTATGTGTAAAATATTGTTACAATTTGATATTTAGATTGCAATTTTGGCGAAATAAAACAAACAAATAAAAAGTATAAATAATTTGAGATGGCTTTATGCGTTCTTAACTTTCTAAGAACTAACTCGACACAGGCAAGTACGCTCTCTGCAAAGAGGTCACTACAGCAGACTGGTTAATTTAGTCGATTAGTCCATTTTGAAAAAAACATCAGTAATTTTGTAAAAAATCCTGAGAAGTACTTAAAGTGAAAATACATATCTCATCTTACCTACATACGTACATATGTGGGTAAATCAACATTTCTAAAAATTTTATATAATCCTAAACATTTTATAATTTTCTGTTCTTATAGTCATTTTTAATTTCTTTTAACAATTTCATTCTAATGGATGTTTGGATTGATAAAAATGTGTTACATTAAAACCTTTAGTTATATTTCTGTTTTGCACATGCATCCTAACATTTTTTGTCATGTTGTTACGTTTGTCACTAAACTCGTTTGCCATATTTCCTGCTAATGACTTATGACGTATTCAACTCTTTCTAAATCTAATATAATATAAGAATAAGTTAGTTTTTGAGAAATATAATTTTTTTCAGATTTTTACGGTTCCAGTACTTACTTTGAAAAATAATTTATTTTATCTTTTTTCTTTCAAATTCACTTTCATTTCTGGACATTAAAAAAAAAAAAAAAAAAATCTAGGGTAACGAAATCGACGACGAACCCGAAGCGTTGAGTATGTCGTGGCCATCGACAGCACGAAAAAGGATAACCTATCTTTTAGTGGCACCAATTGTTTTCCCACTTTGGTTAACATTACCCGATACAAGAACGCCACGAGGGAAAAGGTTTTTTCCTGTAACTTTTATTGGCTCAATTGTATGGATAGCCGCATACTCATATCTTATGGTCTGGTGGGCTAATATAGCTGGTGATACTGCGGAGATACCCCCCGAGGTCTGTTCCAATAATTTGATATTATGAGCTATTTCTTCAAAAAAAAATATATATATATTATTTTGATACATATTTTAGGTAATGGGGTTAACGTTCCTCGCTGCGGGTACATCGATACCTGATCTTATTACCTCCGTAATTGTTGCGCGTAAAGGATTTGGTGATATGGCTGTGTCTAGTTCTGTTGGAAGTAACATTTTCGACGTAACTGTTGGGTAAGTATCGTAAATCGTAAAATATTTTAATTTTTTTAATGCATTTTATTTAAAACATTATGCTAACCGACTTTAATCAAGGAATATTCTTTATATGAATAAAAAACTTACCATAGTTATAATAGATAGTAGTGTAAATCGTGAATCTAGCAGACCAAAGATCCAACTTTTCAAAGCATTGTGAAAAATATTGCACATAGTTAAAAGTTACCTTTAACCAACTTCTTAATTGATGAAATCCGAAATATATCCTTGTGCTTATATCGAATTCAGCTTATTTTGCATATGCATATAGCATATAACTACATATATAAGATTATAGAATTTTATATTAGTGCTAGAGAGGTGCCTTCAATTTTCAGATATTCAAGAAACGAATTCAACGCTTTGTAAAACATACATTTTTTCTAGCTGTTTCTTTTCATGTATACGACAGTATTTTGCAACTATATTTAGTTCAATTCAAAGAAGTATAAAAGACTATAATTTAATTATTTGAATGATGATTATCTCATCGATGTTGTAAAAATTGCACATACCTATATCGTTGTACGTAATGAAATAGTTTTGTGAAGCCCATTTCAACTAAAATATAGGAGTTAATCTTAAAATTAGTTTTGGGAAAGTAAAACCTTTAGATAGGTTACTGAAAATGAGATTTTGTCCGTTTAGAAACTTAAAAAAGAGTTTCAACATGGAGTAAAATAATTTTGCAGCAAAACTGGCCTCTTTTTCTCCTTCTTACTTTATATCTCTCCCTTCTTTTCTTTTTAAATCTATTTATATTTATCTAACTCTGTTTAGTCCAATCAAATGCAGGTCTCTCACAAAAACTTGAATTCAAATCCTGAAATAAAAAATTTTAAACATATGAGCAAAATGAAACGGTTAAGATTTTGAAAGTATGCTTAAAGATGTCTTCATATAATAAGTTTTTTAGAATTAGACCCACCCATATCTTAAGACAATAGATATATAATTGCATACATAAGCAAACCTATTCTGATAATAAGAGCTATACTTTACAAAACTGTCCATTAAACAACTTTGGGTTAATCGTGAATTAGCTTTGTACTTTGACCGCAATAACTTTTACATTGAGAAATTTTGGGGAAACTCTCCCTATAATTGTCAAGGAGAATTAGTTCTGTAGTGAACTAAAAGCAGGACACAAAACCCTGCCCTGCAAAGCATGGCTTTTCCGTTACCACCGATGTCCCATTACCCCCAACAATAAACGTGGAATCCCATTCAATTCAATTTTGATTATCCTTCTACAGAACATAAATCGCTCCTTTCTCTGCTGGATCGGGAATACATTCTGCAGTGCATCGAGGCAAGCGTATATATTCTCTTGGTACCAACCCTTCACGTCCCAGTGTCTGCCACCGTAATTCCATTTGTTGTTAATAAAAACCAGAAAATGTCGAATTTGTTTTATATCCTAGCTGATTCCACTGCGGATGAATGGAGGGGGGAGGAGAACTTGTCACATAGCAGGATATATCACTTCGTAGGTGCCATTCGGTTGTCGCTGCCAAAAACATGGACAACATTTCGAGCCAAAAGGGTACATTTCTTTTTGGTATATGATGGTCATATCCAAAGTGAATGCTTTGCAAGAGAAATTTCACATGAACATATACCATCTGTGGTTACGATAAAAATCCTGTTTAAACTATCAGTCTAACGTTTTCATCCAAGTTATTTTGCCAGTATAGTTTTAAGTTTTTGAATAAAAAATATATAATTTATGCATTTCTATTATGATATGAATGAATTAAATTAAAGACGATTTAGGAGTAGTAAACGATTTATGCACTTATAAAATAGTACAACAATTACTAGAATAATGTTTTCCGTTTTTCGCTAGTGAAGTATGAAATTCGCCAAATTTACGAATTAATCTCCGTCCTATCCCCTATAGTGCAATTACAATACAATTCCATACAAATTCACGTCCGTCCTCTTAATTGCTTGTTCCTCAATTACTTGCATTTCAGAAAATAATGCACTGCTGCTATTCAAATCGAATTCTATTGTTGTATTAGTTAAACGCTCTTTCCTCGTCCCTATTCAAGAGGAAATGTTACAATGTTTTCGCCTTGAAGTCGCCTTCCATTTAGGTAATAAGTGCACAGAAACTTGTCTAAAAGACTCCTATGCCTGGAAGGTACAAGCCACTGTCTCTTGGTAGACGTTACTAAAAAAAAATTCTAGGATGGAATGGCTTTAATGCGACATTTAAAACAATAGAAAAACATTTTTGTTTTTCCGGTATGCTTCGAAAAATGTCGTGTCTTGAATTTCTCCGCCGTCTTACAATTCCATTCTCGAAGAAGCTTTACGAAGTTAGGAAAATTGGAGCATCGTGTCATGTTCCATCATCCATTTTACAAAAATTTCTTTAACAACATTGAGAGTACCGTGCACATCATACACGACAAACAACAGGAGGTCGCAATTTGTATCGTTTATTTATTTAATTAAGTCTACCGGTACAATAATTTTACAGACTATGGAAATTCATCTATTTATCTAAACTAAGTAAAATTAACTACTTCAATATAATTAGAATACCTTTAAATAATTAATTTCTAGGTAAGTCAAACTATAAAAAATCCACAAAATTTATTAACATTTTGAGTAGATGCAGTAATTACTTCAGCAAACCCATAATTCGTTATATGACTAGAAACAGCTATACATCTACTCTTGTCCCCAGTGTTCATTCAGGCGTAAAGATATTAACTATAGCTAATAATTTAAGACAATCGATATGATTAGTAAGAATATCGCTTATGAATAAGGCACGCTAATATTTTTTAAATAGAAAACGAATAGAGCTTCTTTGCACGGATTCTACTTGGGTAATTGGACTAAGGATTCCAGATAACTTCACCTAACTACGAAAATAAAGATAGTTCTGATTTTGAAGGAGTTTTGAAATTCTCTTGGTGTTTCTCTTAATAAAACCTAGCAAATATGCGCTTTATTATTAACCGCGAACTATGTTGTGTTACACAAGTTTAAATGAGTTTGTTTCGTAGAAGTTTCATACCTCTTGAAGCAAATGTGTAATAATGAATAATGGAAACTTAAAATAAACTAAGTTATTAATTCTCTGTACAATGATTAAGAAGCAGCCAGGCCTACGGTAAGTAAGCCTGTTGTTTTCCAAGCAACTGTGTCGGAATTAAAAAAATTGCGGCCTTGTTGAGGGATCATGATTTTTTTTTTTTTGCTTTTCTTCTTTTTTGTTTTTTTGCAAAGAACTTAAAGGATGCCCTTACATTTGCATATCTCCGCCCTTACTCCAAAGAGCTTTCAGGCCAGAAAAGCTTTCATCAAATTTCTTTCAGAGCGGCTTGTAAAGCTGTGTGTTGTAATTGTTCAGAGTGATGTAACGGCGCATTGAATGATGCTAGTTAAGTGCTTTGTGTAAAAAGATTTAAAGTGTGTTGCCGGAAGAGTACTTTTTAGAAAAGGGGTGACTGCTTATTTATTTTTTTGTAATTCTTCATATTTCAAGGCTATTGGAGGTTGCGTTTGCTGCAAGTATCGCCAAAGGCTCTTATTTAAGATTTTGAGGGTTCCTATGACCATAAGGCACAACAGGGGGATGACTGTAGGAGTTGAAGGGAATATATAGTCCCTTCAACCCTGAAAATAAAATCAGCGAGCCCAAAAACACCTAGAAACCAATACTAGTTTACTACTACTCAGTACGTGAATATAATTTTCGATGCATTATCAGTTAAGGAGTTAAGATTTAAAGGTCACTCCTTTGTAATCGGCCTTACGTTATACGAACAAAATGTTTTTGTTTTATAAATTTTATAAGTAGTCCATATATATCAACTTAATATAATTAAAATGCAGAATTGGTTTTGGGAATTTTCATCTATATGCATAGAACCCTGCCCAGTTCTATTTAATTATAATATTCATGATATGCGTATCAAAATGTCTAAAGGTTTTCCTAACTATAACAGAGTATGGTCCAAAATAAGATATCTGAACTGAATACTTATTAATTAAGTTATCTCAATTGGAATCGCGTTAGAACTAAAGCCGAATAGATTCGTGTTAATATCCACATTCCCTCCAGCACTCCAAATAGTAAGAAACAAAATGGGATCAATAAGTGAGAAATTCTTTAGCTCCTGCAAATGGGAAACATCAGGCAAACAAGCCTACTAGAATGTAGCAGCAAGAACCAGTAATTTACTGCCTAAGCTAAACTAAATGTATATAGGTTAATTAGTTTTTAATTATCCACACAAGTAAAAGTCCTATAAAGTTTTTCTAATTTATTACAAAGTTTTCTCCCCACAAAGCTATTATTTAAAATGAAATTAATGTTGGTATTTTCAATCATGCTTGTAAAAAATTACCTTCTCTATGCTGTCTCCATTAAGAATAAAACTGAAAGTAGGTAAAACAATATGCATGTTTTTTTTATCAATAATTTTTGTGAAAATACCACGTCAACTTCTAGATAACAGATAATGCCTCGAAATTATAAAACTATGACATTTTTACTAACTGAACTGTCTATTTTAATTAGAGTTGGCAAATATTTGAAATTAACCGAGGCAGAATAAAAATAAATATGTAATTGCGGACTAATCGATAGGGAAAATAGCATATGATTAATTGATTAATCAAATCAGATTAATAGATTATGAAACTTATTTGATTAATCGGTGCCATCTCTAATTATAATGGGAGTTAATTGCTTTTTAACCACCTAGATTCCAAATTCATCGTGTTTAGCTATTCTTTCTAAAAATTTAACCAAATTTCTTTACAATAATAAAAAGCGAAGTTTGCCAAACAGATAAAAGAAAGTAAAATGTAAATCATGTACGCTATACAAAGGAAGATAACTAGAACTAGAACTATAGAATATTCTCCTATATTAAATAACAGTGTATTTCATACATTATTAGAAATATACCAACAATTTGTCATAGCCATAACTGTTCGTTGAGCCGATGATAAGCAATTTAATTTGATAAGGGTTTGCAAATGGAAATCGAATCAACAACTTCGGAATGACACTTACTAAAGCCAATTGAACATAGAAAACAAATATTGTGTTTAATACCTTGTCCTAACAAGGACATGTACTACTAAAAATATTACATTATGAATCATTTGCCTAGGATTGGTTAATATGCATAGGTATAATAAAAACCTCGATAGCTCAAATAGTAGTGCTATTCAGCGGGCGGCATTAAAGGTCTTAGACTCGACTTCCATAACTCCTAATAAAAATGATCTCAATAAGCCAGAAATGGACTAAGTGTCCTGCAACGAAGGTATCGAATAAACTTTTGTTTAGCATATTTGACTACATATGATTCAAAACGTTTTCTCTTTACCAATCATTACTTGAATGTTGTCAACATACTTTTGTTTTTGACCCCTCTAACTTTAAAATCATCATATCCTTCCACCTCAAAATCTACGTCAAAGTTATTGACGTGGTGCACCAATTTAGGTCAAAAACAAAAGTTCGCTTAAAATACGTAGAATACCTAGAATCTAATTTTCGGCACCATCTCTTATAAATTCTTGCAATTACACTTTCACCTATATTTATAGGTGTTTTCCCCTATACACCAAATAGATCAAGTCCAAAGTAAAAGGTTAGCAAATTTAACCATTTGACAGTAAGCTCAAAATGATATTGATATTGAGAAAATACTAAGAGTAACCAATAGCTGAGAATATTTCTTTTACAAGCATATTGAATATGTATTATAATTTTTTCTATTGTGCATAATGTCTTTATAATTTCAAAAATTAAAACGTAATATTGCAAAATAATATAATGCTATAATTTATATTTCAGATTACCAATACCATGGCTATTATATGGTATTATATATCAGCAACCAGTCGAAGTTAATTCAGTTGGAATGGTTTGTTCAATAACAATACTATTTATGATGTTACTATTTGTAGTGATGTCGATAGCGTGTTTCCGTTGGCGAATGAATAAAGGTTTAGGCCTAACAATGTTTTTGTTATACTTTGTATTTGTTGCAGTTTCACTAATGTTCGAATATAAAATAATAACATGTCCGGTGTAAATGATGAAATGATAATGAATTCCAAAAACAGAATAATATTATTATTAAGTAGAGAAAAAGAGGATGTGAATTGCCTGTAATTGCTTAGCACAATTATACTGTAAAAACAAAACAAAGTACTGTAACAATATACGATTTTTTTAATTTTACTAATTAATTCTAACTAAAACTCTAAGATTCTGTATTACTATTAATTTAAATTTGAAATCTATTAAATATTTACCTAATTATTTAAAAAAAAAATAATAATAATAATAATAATAAATTCAAAAATTGAACTATATATATTTACAGAAGCCCTATTATTAAAGTTCACAATACTATTAGAACATTACGTAGATACAGATAATAAATTTCAGAAGGTGAAAAAAAAGAGTATGGTATGAACTGTCTCGAATGTGAAAGATCACTAAAAAAGTACTTAATTGATACTTTAAAGCAACCATATCGCTTTATATTAAACTGGATGTAGTGAGTATATAAAGCAAACAGAACCCTTTAAAAGCAGCAGCTATGATTCCATATTCAGACCTATTTTTATTTAGTTATTTATTTTCTTTCTTTTTTTGCAATTTTAAATCTCTATCTAGAAACAGTCTCAGTAACTTTCTGACTCGTAACTCTTTTCCTCATACCCAATAAACTTACTAAGAATCTTATCTAAATTTCAAACGTAACCAAAAGCTTTTTAGATTAACTTTATGCGTATACTACGTAATAATTAACTTTGTTATACAAGGTTAAAAATTTTATAACAACATATAACTAGAGAATTATAAAAGCAATTTTAAATTTTAATCTATGACTCTCTCTCTCTCTCTCTGTCTTTCTCTCTCTATTTCTGTATTTGCGTTTACTTTTCGTATAGTGCCTAAGAAGATTGGTGAGATCTCAAAAACTCAACCAATGGAAAAACTGCCACGGCAGTGTTCTTTTTATTTTTATAAATTTTCGATTGCACTCCCCGCTCTATCCTAAGTGTAGGGTGAAAGTGTATTTTATTATAATTTATTAATTTAATACTCAAACAATTTTCAATTATATTCTTCCTACGTAGTACTAAAAATATTAATATGCAACAATTTTCTCAGCATGGAAATGTAAACCACCATCGAGATTATTGAATATAAAAAAAACATAATTATAAAAATTTTCATTTAATATATTTCAAAGCTAAACTAAAAATAAATGGGTTTAATGTAACTTTCAGTGCAAGCAGATATGCCGTGATAAGACTAAATGAGTATAAAGTGCATACAATAGTTGTAAAATGATAAATTTCACAAAAATAATAGTAGATGCATAAATATGCTCTCTGAGGATGAAAAAAAAATAAAAAAAGCAAAAAAGCAAAAAATTTATTGCATGCACAAAACCACAATTAAGGTGGATCAAATGTTCAATCAAATAAACCGCACATCGTGGAAATATGTTTGGGGCCTTATTCCGTGAGAATACATAATATTTTAGCTTTTCAAAAGAATGTTTAAATCGCTAGAGAAAGTAATAAACATTCAGTCCAAAAGTATAACAGATTTACATCTTGGACGAAATATTCAATAATATCTCTGATATTCTATAGATTTCTTTTACTATTGCTCCAGCACTTCTTAAATACCCCTAAAATAATACGTGTATATAATTAAAATTATGTTGTGATAAATGTTGTATTCCAATATAATGGAAATTGAGATGCCACAGATGTTGTATCCATAAGAATTCTTATGAAACATCAGCATAGTTTTAAAAATAGAAAATTGTTGTGTATTTTTATTAGGAGTGCTTTTATGTTTGATATGCCTTAAAGCACAACAGCAACGAATAAGATTAGAATGAGTTTATTGAAAAATTAATTATCAATTGCAGAAAATCTGCTTCGATCGAAAATAGTTTTAAAATCTATTCGAATACTCTAATTTATTAAACTAAATTGTTAATTAAACAGATTATGTTACTTTACATATTTCTTTGTACCTTATTTATTTTCTTAATCCCAAAAAATAAAAATAAAAGGGACTATAGAATTTTCTTTATTTATCCTGAAATTAATAAGTGAACTAAAACCAAAAAGGAACTAAATAAAGCACAAAATTAAAATACTAAATATCGATACCGAAGTGATAAAGTGTTTCTCATAATTTCAAAAAAATGAAATTAGATAACTAAAATTCAGCAAGAGAAAAGTATGAGTGGGGTATCTTTAAAAGAACAATTTTTAATTAAATCAGTTTATTTTTAATTTTATCTTGTATTATATCACGACAAATTTTCTATCCCATATGCAAAATGTGCATTTAGTTAATTTAAAACTTTTAAATAGTAATAATTTTATGAATTACGTTAATTAAAAGTGAGATGGGGCTTTCTTTTTTCAGATAACCTGTTTTAAGCAAAAAGTTCAAAGAAATTAGAGTAAAACTTACAAAATATTTGAACAATTGTTATACTGAAACAACATTCTTAAAAAATTTACTTTATCAAAAACTTTCCGTTCAGTGCCTAGGGTTCCAATATTTCTTAAACTGAATCTATACTCGATAAAAATTCCGAATTCAGCTGTAAAACTTAAACTTTTCGCTCAACTCCAACTAATAGGTATAAATTTTAATATAATGAAAATATACAATCAAATTCTACGAAATGTGCGCAAGGAGTTACAAGACCTTCTTGTATTATACCTTAAAATACTCAGATTGTAATCAATTTTTCAACAATACAATAATTTCTAAATTCGAATTCGAATTCCACACTTATATGCAGGAACTTGTAGAGAAAAAAAAAACTAATGAAATTACAAATTCCGTATACGATTCATAAACTCTATTAAACTTTTGCCAAGTATTGAATTTTACCATCTATACAACAATGCAAAATTTCTTTGGATTAAAACGTGAATATCTACATTAATAATTTATTTATTTTGTTTCAAATTAATTTTATAAAATCCTTGAACTTTTCAAAGATACCTTAAAAACTCAAATCATATTTAACAAAATTAACTGAAATGTGCTTTATTATTTAAAAATATAAGCGCAAAATTTTAAACTCAAAATTGAACAGTATACAAATTATAAACAAAAAATAAAAAAACAAAAAACAAAAAAAAATCTATAATTAAATGAAGACAAAAGTTGAAATTATGATGAGAAAGCAATAATATTTATAATAACCTTCATCCGAGGAGGAGGAGGATGTAAACAAAAAAAAAAAAAAAAATTTGTAATTATATAGACGTAGTTATTATTTTTATATTTTTGAGGAAACATATCTTTCTCGCTTTAAGAAACTATTTAAAATACTTATATATGAAAATTTGTAGATAATTCTTTGTAAAAAGTCCCGGTTTTAGGATAAATGAAATGCGTAAAAGTAACCGTGATGTAAAGGAATGTCGGAGAATCTTCATAGGCGTGTAATTCACTTTTATTATTTTCAATTTCTATTACCATCATCGAGATGTGACTGTTTTATCTTCAAACCTCATCAACACCAAAACCAAAAACGAAAAAGTCTCACCATAGGTATGATTTGGTTATACTATAGGAAAGCAAAACAATTTTTCTATAAAAATATCATTTTTCTATCGTAATACTTATTTTAATTTAATAATTTCCTATTAATATTTTTCTTTAAACTGTATTAATGTGGGAGCTAGGGACTAAATAATGTGTGTTAAATAAATTATTATATTATTTTTAAATTCAACTCAATTAGTTCAATATTTACCTCGTTATAGTCACCTAAAGTGGTTTTGAATCGTAAAAACATTGAATTTGTTTATTCGTAAAAATAAATATTTTTACACAAATTATAATTAAAGAAGGAATACCCTCTGATAGGAGGGGTACACTGCCATCACTACGAATTCTATTTGCACTTTGACTCAAAATTAGCTTTATCATTAAGTACATAGAAATGGCATCTAACAAAACAATTTCATTTTATTAATCCCATATTATATGTATGGATGTATATGCATTAATAAACCAATTCGTGTTCGATATTTTGAGTCAATTTTCAATTCTCTATTCTGGTTGAACGTTTTAGCATACAAAACAGATCTTACTAATTAACTGCTACGAACTCTATTTTTCGCATACGTAAGTATGGAAAGGTTTGAATGCTTCCATAAATAACAAACCAGAACAGAGAACTAGAATGATATTTAAATTCAAAGAATATCAATTCTGCGCTATAAACATTATAAATGCCGATGTAATATACGCATTTGCAACGTTTACAATTGTGTGGCAAAACAAAACATAAACAAAAATCAAGGTATAGAACCATAAAGTCATGCTATAATTATTCATGATTTTATGGTTATCTTCGAATTTTGATCTCATTCTAATTTTTTGTAAAGTTGCAGAATTAATATAATGTAATTTTGATTTCAACTGAAACTAGATGTGTATTATCTTTATCGAAGCGAAATATTAAAGAGATATTTGAGGACTGTTCATTGCTTGAAACTGAATCTTCTGATTTAGTAGAATGAGCATGGTACACACTAAATTCCTAGGGTGATTCATAGTGTTCCTAAATGAATATTTGGCGATAAACTTCTATGAAAAAAATAGACGGAGAGAACAAAAAATAGCTCTGATCATTGTATCATGATTATTTCCAACTGAAAACAAGAAATTTAAAAAGTTTAATGTAAAAATTCCCTTTACACCATATGTTTGGTCTCAAGATATCTTTTTAACAGAGTAAATTCTGAGAACAAAATCAACATACATATTATGCAATACTTTTTCAAATTTAAAAAGGTAATAGGTGCTTTATTTAGCATCTTATTCCAGAACAGCCCACAGCTTTGATGTTTTGTTGAACATCTAGAACCTAAGAATACCTTTTCCAATGGGGATTCCTAGTCGAAATTCCTTTTTATTTTTCATGTTTTCCTAAAAATACACAGTGTTATTTAAACCTTATGTTCCCACAATATAAGAATTATAATAAAAATAACAAAATGGTCTTTGTTTATTACAAATTACACGCTTATTTTGCCTGTTAGGAAGTAATTTCCATAAAAATACAAAACATATATATTGCGTCCTTACGATTTGGAAGACATATTCTTTTGAAAAAAAAATAAATAAATAAAATAAATTCAAGCGTCGCAAAATATTTTGTTCATAAAGTAGTTATAAGAGATTTTTTGGCAAAACTCAATCTATATTAGATTGAGAAAATAACAAAGTTATTTAGCGTGTGCATGAAACACGGCAGTTAAGTGTTAAAGCAAGTAAAATGAAAACATGTTAAAATTGCAAACATTCAATATAAGGTATTTATTTAAATTGAACTAATTTGTTTTTATTTAAAAATAATAAGTTATAATCGAATATAATTTAATTCATGCCAGTGAGACAACTAAAAGAAGCCTTTTAAAATATTGAATGCTTAATGTAAATTATGTTTTCAATTATATTATATAAACATCTTATTTATCTATCGGTTTATACATTGACAACTAATAATAAACTGAAATAGTTAACATTGTAGTATAAAGGAATATTCACATTTTTTATGCGAAAGCAAAACGTAGATAATTTTTTACTTAAACAGTAAAAAGGGGCATTTAAATAATATGTTAAGACGATATGCTACTCATTATGAAAAAGAATAATATCACACAAAAATTCATTTGTCGAACTGTTCCTGTTCACTGTTGAGTTTTAATGATCCTTTTGCATATCTATCACATATCAAATAAAAATATTGCAAAAAATTAGCTAAACTAGCTAATATGATTTATCCGCGTATCATATAATTTCATAGCATCCATAATTAACATGTTTTTTTGTCGTATAACTAAGCAGGTCGTAATTGTGAATAAGAAAATGCTTTGCTTAGATTGCTTAAAATACACCAATATTTCGAATTTCATATAATGAAAACAATGCGTATATGAAATAAATTAAAAATATTTTCAAATTGAATAAACCGCGGGAACAACAACGTTTATTTGTAACAACAAAAATACGCACCGTACCAAAATTATGCAATATTTATCAACTCCTGTAAATTCAGTGAAATCATTCTGTTTTCTTAAAAAAATTAAATTTGTACAAACGATCAGAAATATTTTACTTTAAAATTTCGAAAAGTAAAAATTTTATGCGCGATTTTAGACATATTTCCAAAGTGTCGAAATGCTGAAATGGAATTGCTTTCAATCACTTTTTTCCGAAACTCTTATAGAGTTATTTATAGAAAAAGGATAGTAATGTAAGGGATACTAAATAAAAACAAAAAAGTTAGTTTGCTATTTGAGAGAAGTACCTCAGATTTTCAGAAAACAAAAATTTAATATGGGTAATGTATGAAGGAAATACAAAGAAAAATTCTAGCCCTATTTCTAAAAATAATGTGTATTAAAGCCAACATACAAAATAATACGCTTTGGAATTACTATTCTTTATTGTTTTGCAATACTGAAAAGAATGTTCATCAACTAAAACATTTAAAATGGTTGAACGATCAGTACAAGTCCGATAATAAAATTATAAATCATGGAAACTTGATAAATTCAAGTACGTTAAAATCAAAACAATATTGATTTACAGTCTAAAAATACGTACAGATGAAAATTAAGTGACCAATTTAGTCCCTTAGTACAATTTCGAATTATATTCGTTTTAGTTATTAATAGCCTTATAGTGGCTTATATCCCTTAACATTTTATTAAAGTAATATAGTAATGAGATAATTGACAATAATATATTTACTGTTCAGTAGATCAATCATTATTTTATGAATTACAAAGATCTAATCCTATTCTTTTCATTCTATCAATTGGAATGATACACAACTTATTTTAACAATAATATACGTAACTTGAAGTGAAAAAAGGCTGTATAACCAAATGGCTTTGCAGAATTAATTATTCAAAATATAATATAAAATTTAACAACATTCGGCAAATGAATTTTGTGTGAAAATAACAGAACAATGGTTAGTTCATAAGTAAAATTAATACGCTTTTAGTAATGTAAGATTGTAAATGAGTAATGAAATAATTCCGTAAGAAATTAGAAAATATGTTTAGAACAAGCTTTTACAATAAAAACAATAACATGTAAAAAGTTAAACGATTTTTAAAACCTGTAAAGCAAGATACCCCGAAGTAACCGCAAAAACATATTAAATCGTCAGAATATCAAACGTGTGAAATAAAATCACGAATTAGATAAAAAACACACGAAAAGAGGTAGATATGTCGAGGTCTTTTTAAACATCGTACATAAATGAAAGTATTTACATACATTTATAAAACTTGTAAAAATGTAGACAAAAATTAGCTAATTTAGTATATAACCAAAAACAAGTTAATTTTAAGAAAACAGTCAATATCTTCGGAAATATTCATGAGAAAATGAAGCTGATTGCAGCAAAGGAATAATTCAATATATGACCAAAATAGGTAACGGATATAAAAAAAAAACAAATAGAAGAAAAAAGAAAATAACTCCGGCGTTTTTTATTCTAACAGAATATTCAAATTTTTGAAATATATAAAAATCAAACATATTGCGCAAAATACACATGATTATTATTTAACTGTAAAATTGTATTAACTTACTAATAAAATTAAAGAAAAAATATTAAGTAATTCCCAGTAAAGATACATAGGCAAAAACCAAACAATAAATCATAGGAATTAGATAAACGAGAAAACTATTCAAAATGATTATGTTTTTATAATTTTCGTTTCTGTTAAAATTTTAAACATTGAGTAAACTCCGACAATGAAGCACAGAGCAGCGCGATCAAGTTGTTTTCGAGAGAGAGAGCTCTCGAAAAAGAAACCAAACAACGACATATTTGGAGAAATATGAAAGTAACCTATACGTTTCAAAATCCCAAAAAAAAAAGGAAAACAAATATGAAGTAAGAAAATAAGGATATTATATTATAATGTTATCTAGTTATGTAGGTGAGTTAAAATATTTATTATAATTAGATGAGAAACAAATTAAATAAAAGCAGTTTAAATTGAAATCAACAAATAAAGTTAAAATAAGAGGAAATTTAGACTGTGTGTTGTTTTGTTGAACAAAAATTTGAAAAAATAAACAGAAAAAACAAATAAACATTCCATGTAATCCACTCAAGTGGTTTTGTATTCATTTTATCCCCCGTCACCCTTTCGATTATCATTGGAAGTAGGGTAGCATAGTTCTTTTTCTGAAATTTATTATAGCAGGGGCTTTCTTTATGAGACTGGGAATTTGGGCATTTCGTTTACCTTTTTAATGAATGGACTTTAAGTAAAACATTTCAATTTATTTCCTATAGTTTTATTGAGATTACAGAAAACATAGGTCTATTTGTCTGGCACTTACACTTTCGAAGAAAAATGTATCAAATCATTTGTTAAACAAATCTTTTAAAAGAAAAATTGGAAAAAACAGGTTTATCACTATAAAATTCATAACTTTTTAAGTTTTTGTTATTTTCCCTTAAAATTTTACCTGAATACTCTTGAGATATAGAAATTAAAAAAGCAATTAGTCCTATAGTCCATTTATTCTGGAAAATTAAAATTGCAGCGTCCGCATCTGCTGCCAAACCGCACACTAAAATTTGATTCCCCAATTCAGCCCAACGGACGTAATTTTAAGATGTAAATTGACCGCCTATTGGTGCCATATAATTGATTTTTACGAGCTTATGGTTGGAAAGGATGAGAGTTGAGGTGGTCTGGTCTAAAGAAAATCGTGTAATGCGAAGCGAATGAATCTGCATTAAATTGATTCTGATAAGTGTAGATTGGGAGAGTGACCCAACGTTACAAGCATACTCGAGTATAGGCCTTATAAAGATGTACAGTGATTTAAGTATTGGAGAATTCCTTAAACAACTCTTTAATCCTTTGAACGCTGAATTATGCGAAGCTAAACGTATGCTGTGAACTGACTACGTTTTCTGACGACTCATAAGCAAGGATGCAATATGTTAATTGTGACAGAAAAGGGCTTAAACCCTTTGAGCGTTATAAACTCCTTATAGGTCAAATTGGCCCAAATTAAATGGCCGTATGGGAACCCATACATGCGTTCATAGCGCTCAATGGGTTAACAAAGACTAGAGTTGGCGCCGCTGATGATGTGTTCAATGTGGGATCGGTAGTTGAGCTACTACTGCTCTTACAACATCGTTAATCGACAACATGAAAATTAAACGAACGAGGGATTTAAAATCGACGAATCGAAACGCACTCTATAGTGATTATCGGAGTAGTAATTAATCCATGAAATTTGAGATATCGCACTTGCAATTGGGGTGATGTAACAGCCTTTTCAAATATTGGGAAAAATAGAGAAAGAGAGATAAACGGCTAAATTAAATGGGCAGCACGACTTTTAATTAAGACCAGGGACGGAGTTGGAATCGCCAAAAGATTGAGAAAAGAAATCAGCAAAGAGGTTAGCAATGGTTGTGGAGTTGATGCGTCACCGAGTTTAAAGAGAGGAAGGGATTCGCAGTGATGTTATATGGCAAGCCATAAAATTCTATAGTACGATTTCCTTGTTATTCAAATAAGACGTAACTCGAATAAAGTAGAAAAAATTAATAAATCAATATATTTAAATCGTCTGAAACACATTCAAAATATGTAACATTGATTTAACTCGTAAAGTGTTACTTAATTCTATATTTGATCTCAGCTAGATCCTCAACTAGTCTCTTAGGTGTTTAAATGAGAAACAAAAAAAAAAAAAAACAAGAGGATTTCTAAAACGAAATTATATTTACAAATAAGTCATATTATAAGTTAAAGTTTCCTGTTTGATTTCCTTGATAGTAGAGGATTGAGTCATCTGCAGCCGTGTTTGAAGTTACACCGTTTTTTTGTTCTGCAATGAAAGTTATTCAGGAAGATGGAATTTAAAATTTACACTTTTCAGAAGGTTCTCCTGGCCGTGAAATTCTTGAATTGACTTCAATTACTGATTAACAATTATTTAGACATTAAAGGAATAAATAAATAAAGCACATATCGTCAGGTGAAAATAAAAGAAATTTGTTATAAGTTTTATAGAGTCTTGCTAGCTTTATTTTCGTGTGATACAACATTGATTTTTAATCTAAATATCTGCAAGTTAAAAAAAATAGTCATAAAGACAAAAATAAAATAGAAAGAAAGAATTATTGTTACTACAGGGAAAATTCTTAAGTTTGGCGATGAACAAAACAATTCTAAATATTAAGAGGCCAATTGAAGAAAGCTTAAAAAGAAAAATATAATTAACGATTATCGAAAGGCAGATTTCTAACTAGAATTTTTTCTAGATTAGCATAAATCCAGATAATTGAAATTGCAAACTTTTTATTTGCACCTGACGATATAAGCAAACTAAGAATAACAATATTGTTTAATTTTAATATAATGAATAAATAAACTTAGAACTTACCAGAGGAATCTTTAAAATATATTTCCTCATTATAGAACAAGTTCCGATCAGATTTGGTCGACTAAAATGAAAACATTTACCTAAAACCAACAGGGAACAAAACACTCTTACCTCTCGATATTTATGAAGGTAAAGTGTCAGGGGATCCACATAATTGTCAAAGCCAAGAGTGGCCATTGCGTAGAGCAGATCGTCCCCGTTCACAGTCTTCCTGTTCTCACTGTGACTCCGGTCAATCGCCTCCGATGTTATAAAAGAAATAAACTCAGAAACACACTCTTGAATACATTCCCGTGCATCCTTTGCAATTTTACCATTGTCTGGTATAGCACGCTTCATTATTTTCACAATATTGCAGATGGGCAAAAATCGATCCTGTTCTCTTAATAACGAATTTTTAGAATTGTTATCTGTGCTGGAATCATCTGAAAATTGTTTTGTTTGAGAAAGGAATGTTACATTTTAACATTCAGCTACCTGAGGCTTCGCCGTCGTCAGGTAGCATGTAGCTTTCATTAAGAAACGGATTCGAGAGATTATCATTAGAACTATCCATTTGTATTCTTTGCCGAAAGCTCGTAATCCAACAATAAAAAAATATTTATACTGTGAAAGTCGTATACACTTGTCTCAATTTATGTCAATTTGTGACAGATTTCACCTTCTTCTTGTATAAAACGAATTTACAAGGTTGACTTTTTTTTAAATGTACACGTTTGTTCATAAATACTTGACAATCCCATTGAAACCGAATCCACAAATAATTTAATATTATTTAGATGATAATAGAAAATTAATGATGTTTGCATTGAATTTCAAAAAGCGCATATAAGAAAAAGGAATAAAATTGATTACAAACTGTTCAATTTGGAAACAGCTGATATTTTTTCTTCCAGCCGGAACGTCACTGCATTTGGTACAAGACGAGCCAAATCACATTTTTCTTGAAAAAGTTCCACAACTTCCCAATTTCCAAGTTCCAATTCCAAGGTGGTTTCGTTTTGATAAGTTCCCTCTGCGCAAATGCCCGAGAACGGAGCCGATGTGTTGTCTTATTAGGTGAAGTGCGGACGAGTATTGGAAACGCGTTCACGTTTTTCACGGATATTTAATTATTTTGCAATTTTACCAAGATGTCGGCTGTTGAAACTAGAACTGCCGAAGTACCTCAAAATGCAGAACCCGTTAGGGATATTAAGGAATCTGCTGAGGGACAAGTTGACGGGGTGAAAAAGCAAAAGAAGGCAAAGCCGAATAACAAGAAGCTCAGGCAAGGTAATGTCATGGTGGCGCCTCGTGATGCTTCCGAATAATAACCGTTTGTGATCTTCCGGCTCGATAAACGCATTCGTTTATTTTTGTTTTTGATTAGACGCTACGAATTTTGCTTGGGAGCGATCCACTGTTATCAAATTGTAGGCTGCTATATAATGAGAATCAAATTCTCCCATATAAGCTCTTGAATTTGAACAGGATGTAACTTTTCTTAAAATGGCTTTTTTTTTCCCAATGAGGTAATTACAAGATTTCGATACAGGTTTGTTGCAATATGCGGTTAGGCTCAGAAATAATAATTTCTTCCAAAGGAAGGGTATCGCTTAACAAATTCGACCTAAATAAGAGTGCACCTAGGAAGCACAACAACTTCTTCATGTGATTTAAATCAACCAATCAGCTATAAGTGATGTGTTTTATTCGTCTACTCAAAACAAAAGGGGATTTTGATAAGATTTCAAATTTATCACGAACTAGTTTACCCACACCTGGCGTTACCCAGGATACCAAACATTTCAAACTTGTTTCCCTGACTATTCTTGATACACGTAAACTTTCCACGAGAATTGCAGATCGAACAGTAAAAACCGGAACCAAATGCCAAATTCTAATTAGTTGAAACAAATGAGAATTAAAAAAAATTTTAAAATAGCATAGTCGACAGTCGACAGATCTAAAGCCTGATGCCAATGCAATGAGTAATATTTTTTCTCGGTTCCATTTCTAAAAAAGCAATTTTCGTATTGGGCCCACCATTTTGAATTTGTAAATTTTTATAATTCGAAGTTAGTAGCCTCAAGATACTCTCAGTACTAATTGATTTAGTATACAAGTTCGAAAAGTGGTATCGCTGCGACTCACAATTTTTTTTTTTTTTCGTCAGATGGGTAAATAAAAATATTGCGAGTTTAACTTGGCCTGTATTAAATACTCGTCTATTAATGAAAGGATTAAATGTTAATACCTTAAATCATTGATCCTTTCCGATTGTTTTTTCTACACGTTCAAAATTCGAGCATATAATCCAAATGCGTGCTTGTCTGCATATGAAATTAACATGAATGAGTGTTTATGTCATTAGATAATGCGAATAGTGTGATAAAAGTTCGGACTAGAGAATTGTTAATTATTCTATTTCCACGGATTTCAGGACAATAGGAATTATTATAAAAAAATATTCTAATAATTTAGAAAACCTGATTTTTATTGATTGTAATTTTATATTGACTCGATCTTTGCATATAATACTTTATATATATGTATTTATAAATATATATTTAAACTATTTTAAAAAAAAAATTAATTTAGGATTCTGTTTTAGGCTATGGTTGTTCTAGTACAATATGCACAAATTAAGAAAAACTTAAATTTTGTGGGTGTCCCCTTCATGTAAAATGCCCTATTGTATTCGTTACATTAAAGTAGGAGAACAATTACGTTTAAATTGGTGAAATTTTCACTTAATGGTCTTCTATAAATTAATAAAAGGTAATTATGATTGCTCGCCCCCACCTATAGAGATATAGCTATTGTTATATATAAGTTAAAAAGCTATATAAGTTAATAAGCTATAAATTGTTATATTTAAGTTAAATAATAATAAGCCCGGAAAATATCAGGTGTGGACAAGCCAATTAAAATTAAATTTGCAATTTAAAGTCACTAAAACTTACCAAATTAAAAATATATAATTTTCAGCTGAAGCAGCAGCGAAGAAGTTGCAAGAACAACCCGAGGGCAAAACTGGTGCTGAGGAAGAGAAGAAAGAGAATGGTGAGGAGAAACCAGCTGAAGATGATGATGAAGGTAATGATAAGTCTGGAGATGGAGCTGACAAGAAAAAGAAGAAGAAGCCCAATAAAAGTAAGAATAAGCCAAAGAAGACGGCATCTGGACAAACAGATCCTCCAACGATCCCCATTGCGGAATTGTACCCTGACGGTAATTTCCCCGAGGGTGAAATTATGAAGCATCCCTTGCCGGACGATCGTACGGCTAAGGATAGATTTACGAGCGAGGAGAAGCGTGCCCTCGATCGCATGCATAACGACATCTATAATGAGCTACGTCAGGCGGCTGAAGCGCATCGTCAGACAAGGCAGTACATGCAAAAATGGATCAAGCCGGGCAAGACGATGATTGAGATTTGCGAAGAACTCGAGAAGACGGCAAGGAAGCTGATCGGTGAAAATGGTCTCGATGCGGGCTTGGCTTTCCCGACTGGGTGCTCCCTTAATCACTGCGCCGCTCACTATACTCCGAACGCAGGGGACACTACCGTCTTGGGATATGACGATGTGTGCAAGATTGATTTCGGAACACATATCAAGGGTAGAATTATTGACTGCGCCTTCACTTTAACTTTCAATGAGAAGTACGACAAGCTGCTGGAGGCGGTAAAAGATGCCACAAACACTGGAATTAGGGAGGCAGGAATCGATGTCAGGCTATGCGACATTGGCGCTGCAATTCAGGAGGTTATGGAGTCTTACGAAGTGGAAATAGACGGCAAATCGTATCAGGTGAAGAGTATAAGGAATTTGAACGGCCACTCGATTAGCCCATATCGTAAGTCAAGGAATAGCCCGATAAATGAATTCAACTGCTCGAAAAGCGATTTCTTATCGTGAACTTTTGAACTCGTTTACCAAAATAGAAGTAAAAGTTTTATGTTTAAACAACTGCTTATTCTTCCATCTTTCCAGGAATTCATTCAGGCAAGACAGTGCCAATCGTTAAGGGTGGTGAAACTACCCGAATGGAAGAGAATGAGTTCTATGCTATTGAGACGTTCGGATCAACCGGTAGAGGACTAGTTCATGACGACATGGATTGCTCCCATTACATGAAGAACTACGAAGCTCCATTTGTGCCACTTCGTCTTCAGTGCTCAAAGCAATTGCTGAGTATTATCAGCAAGAACTTTGGCACTTTGGCCTTTTGCAAAAGGTGGTTGGATCGCGCTGGCGCAACAAAATACCAGATGGCCCTCAAAGATTTGTGCGATAAGGCAGTAGTTGAGGCATATCCTCCTCTCTGTGACATCAAGGGATGCTATACGGCTCAGTATGAACACACAATCATGCTCAGACCCACATGCAAAGAAATTGTATCGAGGGGAACTGATTACTGATACTACATGAGCTTCCACTACGCTTTTATATGAAAATGTTGTTTTATGTTGAATTTATCCTCTGTTTTACAGCCGTTTAGGTTATTTTGATTAACTTTCCATACATATTTTGTAGTTGTTTTCTTTTAAATAATTAGTATCTTTGAATTGTTTATATAAAGCGAATTAGCTGCTGAAATAATAAGTGAGAAGCAAAATTAATATTTTTTTAAATGTTTATAATAAAATACATCATCCCTTCCTTTCTCTGAATAAATTTAGGACTCTAGAAATTTTTTAAAACGAATTTGATGTTTTAAGTTTTTCAAACATACTTCAGAAATAATAATAAAAAAACTAACAAAAATAGTTTTGCATACTCTTTCATTATATGTTAACATTTCAACGTAAAGAGGAGTACGCACATATTACTACATAAATTTCATACATATTACAACATGGTAGTTGGTGTGCTATGCGCATTTAATGCAATGGTAATACTTAGCTAAAAAGCTAATAATTTACTTTGAAAAAAATTTAACGAATTCCAAATTTAGGAACCCTAAAAGTATACCATTGATTTAATTATCAAAAAGTCAACGATAAAGGCAAAAATTCTAGAAATATAACTCACTGAAAAGGGGCTTGCAAAATGCTTCTTTTTTAGTTGAAATTCTTTAACGTTCGTAACATTCTCACAAAATTATAAATTATATTTTTGGGGCTATTTAATGCAGGCCCATAAGCGAAAATTGCGGAGAAAATCCGAGACTTCTATAAAAACAATGTTCTTCACATTTATTTTCATTTCATATAGAAAACGCTCATGAAATTACTTTTGCCCATGATAGTGTAAATGGAGTATTTTGATTTCAATTAGTTTTACCCCCTTTTTCTCACACAAAACATGAGAACAATTTGATTCGAATTTCTATCGAATTATTTTAATCACTTTAAATGGAAAAATTAATTAAAATCAAATATAACTGAAACGAATTTGTTATAAATTTAAAAACTTAAGGAATTTCCATTCAAAAGAAGCTTTTGTAAGCTCCTTTCGATTCGTTTCGTGTGAATGCAAGAACAAGACCCATAAATAAAGCGAAGAGCTGCTACTCAAATCGTTTTTACCGCTAGGTTGCGAAAATTTCTTGAGTAGTGATGGCGTCGTTTTTGCTGACTGAAATTTCTTTAAATTTTTTGGGTAATAAGTTTTATACACTTGATGGTGAACATGTGGATAACTTGCTATCCTTATGCAAGCTACCTGAAATCAACATTCCTTCGGATGAACCTTCGCTGCAAAAGGTACTTTGTATATCTGAAACTGTATTTAGAGAAGTGGACAATTTAAACAGTGAGGTAATTGTGATGAATGTCCCTGATGGAGAAGAGCAAAACATGACTGAAGTAAAAACACCACTTGCTCGAAAAATTTTGGAATCGCCTCAGCGTCGGATTCGTTTAAATAAAGACACAGCACTTCCAGCATCAGTGGAGCTGGTTCAAACTGATTACATTCCCAACTTAAAAGCAGAAGAAAAACGTTTTAAATTAAAAATTAACTGCAACATACGATCTGAGAATGCTCATCAGCGACTAATGAGTATAATTAAGGCTTGTTTTAAAGAGTACAAGGAAATGAAGGACGAATCTAATGCTGCAAAAGAACACTATCAACGACTTGGTTCGAATTCAAGATCCCGAAGTGACAAGAAAAATATTCAGATATACTACAGAGCGCAGAAGAAGGTATTGATCAAAGAGAAAAGATTACTTTTGGACTTTATGAAATTCATGAAAGGAAACGCGTCTGATCCCAAAAGTGTGCTGCTATCGAGAATGGAAAGCGACCTTCACAGGGCTAGCAAAATAATGTTTGCTTGAATAATAAAAAAATAAAGATATCACTTAGAATATGCATTATTTTCAATTAGATTAGATTAGATTTCATCAAGATCAGAGAGTTTCTAAGAAAAGCAATCAACGCAAAATAATTTTAATTTCTTTATAATTGAATCCTTTAATCTTACAACTTTTTACAAATAGATTCCTACGGAAAATTAGCCCATCAATAGGAACTTAACTTTGATAAAACTGCTCTTTCCCAAAGTTATTTAAAAAAAAAAAAAACGTAATGTCCGTTAAAATTTTTATTGAAAGAAGATAGTCCAATTTCTAGGATGGGGGAGGATGCTTTAAAAGCAAATATCGATTTATGAAAGATTAAGTTGTAGAGAGTAAAGAATTTAATAGCTTACTATTTTAATTTTTATTAAATCGAATGTAGTGACTCAAAAAATTCCTGTGCATTTATTTTATGAAACTCGTACAATGTTTAAAATTATATACATAGTTCGCTACCTCTTAGAAACTACTCGTCCGATTGAAACCACAAATAGATCTGAACTCTTAAGATTTGGTTTTAATAAATAATTAAATTAGCGTTATATTTACAAAAGTTATGTTGAATGAATGAAAAGTCTACAAACGATTTCACAAAGAAAACCAAAATTTTAAAGAATCTGCAATTGCCAGGGATACTATAAAATTAAATTTTTTTTAAATTAAACGAAACCTCAGGTAAACTAAAAAGTGCATTTACGATTTTTTTAATTAATTAAAGGGTACAACGCATTGTTCATGTAAAGATAAAAGTTTGATATAACGTTTAACTCCTTATTGTCAAGTATTATTACTATGAAACACTATTCATTTTGGTTACCTTTCTGGTACAGAAAAGGCTGACTATCTTTATCATGTGAATTTTACAAAACAGCTTAAGCTTTCATTCTAGGAATATTTTTATCAGATATGAGGACACTTAATTTATTAATAAAACATAACCAAATCTGGCCTTATCACTTCTTTATTTAACTACTTGGATTCGTATTCTGCAGCTAAAATATCTGCAAGCCATACTAAAGTATTTTCGATTTTAGTTAGTTAGGATAGGGACATGTAAATAATTTCTAATCAATGTTGAAAAAGTTCTCTTAGAGTTAGGACTACCTTTGGAGTGAAACTTAAATAAAAATCTGAAGTTAAGATAAATGAAGATTTGTTATTTTAATAATTAAATGCCATTTTTCTGATCCCACTTTCAATATTTGAAAATCATATGTATGTAAATAGTTTTTGATTTTTTATCTGCTCCGTTAATGAAAAACAAAACATTTTTGTTACATAAAACTAGATAAAAAAAATTAATAAAATGACTGAAACAAAACTTTTTAATATTATAGCTTTTTTACAGTTTTTCTCTTTTTATTTGCACTTTACCAAATGGATTAATAATTTTCTAAACTTATTTTTCGTTAATTATGTCGTAAAGAATTATTAGTAAAAAAATTTTACCAGATATACACTATCAGAATATATTTTAATAATGAAAATTCCTTTGACTTCTTTCGCTCCGTTGGTGTTTCGTTCAAGAAACAGATTAGTTCTGCGAAATTACCTTGCGAATCGTATAACTGTGGGGCATTGTTTTCAAATGATAAAACTGCGGAAACAGCACTGTATTTTCTTATGCCATCAAGAGGAAATATTAATGAAAATTTTAAATTAAAATCTGTAGCTTTATTTTTGTTTTGTATAAATTTATTTCAGATCATGGATGACCAAAAACTAGCATTCATACATAGTTCTTTAATTCTCCGCGACTAATAGACGAACTTTGGTTTTTTTTATTTATTTTTTTTTTTAAAGAATATTTCCTGTTGTCGTTCAATCCTAATGTAGGCAGTTAAGTAAAAAAAATAATAAGGCGCCAGAAGTCCAAAGTGTTGGCCAAACGCTTCCGGAACATCCGAGAGCGATAGTCCAGTGCTGTAGGTGCTTGGAAGAGACGTTCGTTCACACACGTTGCAGACAAAAAAGGGCAACGAACTACTTACTCATCCTAAATTTAATGATAAACAAAGCCTACATAATTTCACTGAAATTCTCCGCAATAGGGAAAAGTCCTAGTAGTAATGATTGGTTGCAAATAAATGACGAGGGACCTCAGTTTGAATATTTTTCTAACATTACTCGAAGTATCAATAAAAAAAAAAACATTAAAAATACAGAACATGAATATTGAAGAGATACATACATAATTTTTATCATATAACTTTAATACAAAAGTAGAGATGAAAGTTTCCTTATGCAGGCAGCTGCAATTTTTTACCTTTGAGAACCTTTGTAATGTACAAATAGAAGAAATCGCAATAGAGGATCGTCTGGACGACTCCCGCGAAGATGGCAATTAAATCATAGTGGGTCTCGACAACATATCTGTAGACCCAGTTAAGCAGGTACAGGGCACGATATGAACCCAAGGCGAACAGATAGTGGCTCGTGATAGACTCGGCTTCTCCAGTTTTGCTGACCAGAAATAGTTGTGGGAGTATAGCAACACTCTCCAAATATATTGAGAATGTCCAAAGGAGCTCCATTACTGTAAATTCGTGATTAACAACCAGAGCCAGTAACGCGGTGGGTACAAGCAGGAACTCGATCCTGAACGAATCGTGGTTGTGATCGTACGTAGCCTTAAACTTAACGTACATCAAGTAGATTGTGGCGCCTGAGGTAGCTATGAATACGATCTTCATAAAAGTGTTATATAGGCTTATGTAGGTTGTGAAAAGGTCTAGGTATCTCGTGAGGTACACAATCCCGAACAATATTTGCGACTTCCCCGATATTCCTGCACATGATCTCGTCTTCCAAATTTTTATCAGCAAAATTATAATAGCAAGCAAATGTGACAGGTCACCGGCTAGTCGGAATATATTCATCTTCGCTTTATTTGACTAATACTTCCTAGGTTTGTTAATTAATTGAGTGTGTACCGTATCGGCCACGCGCTGAAGGTGTTCGAATCCAGTAAGCTGTAGAAATTCCTAAATATCCAAACGATGACCGGACCACCAGACAAAAATGACGTGGCCGACGTGGCTCGAAGTCTTGACAGCTCCTTCGGCTCCTCCAACTTTTCTTTTTTTTTATGTAAATTGGACGCCGAACCGTGTTTATATTGCCAATTTATGGATGTGTTTGTTAAGACGCTCAATTATTAACAGTGCACCTTTTGATTTAGCTGCACAGCCACTTCCTTTCTTCCCGCTGATATCTAGAATACGGGAGCGGTTAGTACACTGTTTTGCAATTCAAAGCAAATAATACCGTATTTGTGCAAAGATATGTCACTGGAATATAAGAGACTCTGTAATCTGCACCGCATCCACAGTCCACACCAATTGACATTTAGAATCCAATTGAATGAAGTTAGACGCAATTAAATGCCATTAAACTTTCAGCCATTTTCTGTTGAGCTTTGTGTAATGAACTAAAAACTAAAAAATTTAGAACATATTAAATTGAGGTCACAGGACAAATTATGAATATTCCATAAAATTTCGTTGCAATTTGTGTAAATACATTAAACAAAATATGCTTTCATGTTTTTATTCCAAAATAGCCTTAAAAAATCTTTGAAATAAACGAATTACAGATAAATACATTTTTCAAATTATCGACGGTGAGAAGGGGAAAACATTTCTTATTTAAAAGTTTTCCCATAGTTTTCAATAACGCCTATTAGTTTCCAAAATTTTAAATGAACGTTTCTATAAAGTTTCATCAGGGCAATGATTCTCAAAGAATTTTGCTTTTGCTGAGTTTACCAGCAAGAGCAGCAGAGTTAACAAAATTTGTAAAAAGGGAATCGGACTAGACATTTTAGAAGGTAAATTTAGAAGGCTTGATGCCTCCTGAAAAAGAACCATCAGCAGTTTGTTCTCTCCACTACCTTGAAAAAAGTACTACTTTTTTGAATCACGTAACATTCTTATTCGAAACATAACCAGAACAAAATAAATCACCTCGTTCTTGAATTTTAGAATACAACTGCAATAAATGGTATGCGAGGTTTCACGATTGCTGTTTCAGAACAAATTAAAAAAAAAAAGTATTAGCTTTGTTACTTTCGTAAGGACTCTCCTTGAATATGCATGCCAAGTTTCCATTTCAATCCAATGCATCAATAGGAGTTGAGGCTGTCCAGCGTAGGTTCCTTCGCTTCGGTTTACGTGACCTTCCCTGGTCTGACCATTAAAACCTTCCCCCCTACGAAAATCGTCTCTTGCTGATCAACTTGCAGCCCCTGTGGAAGTGGCGGAACCTTGCTGATATTACCTTCATTCATCAGTTGCTTATCGGTGAGATTGACTGTCGTTCTCTACTCCAGCGGATCTCCATCTACACCAATTCTCGTAACCTTCGTTCGGCCCCTTTCTTTTGCCCTGCTTATCGCCGTACCAACTATGGACTTTCTGAGCCTCTCACCAGAATGCTTCGGAAAGCCAAATCCCACCACTTTTAAATAAATAAATAAAAAATTTCAAAATTTCCTCTATTTGTTTACTATCAACAAACTTTGATTTGTATGTAGAAAAGAAACTATTAATAAACAAACCGCTCACGGATGGCACTAAAAAGAAAATGTATCATACACCGTATCGTAATTTTCATCTCTTATTAAAAGAGAAAGTACTGATAACTCTCCTTCAAAAATAAAATCTCACATCAATTTACCCTCCAATAATATTTTATAAAAACAAGAACGCGTTCAAATTTGTTATTTATTTAAATAGTTAAATGCATCAAGGGGAAAATACAAAACACAAATAATACCGTAAGGCGAGAAACACAGAAATTAATTGAGAAATAATGTTTGTTCAATTTGTGGTATATTTGCTTCCGAGACGTTCCCCCCAAATTTCGTTCTCCAGATTTACTCACAAGGATATATCAAAATAGCTCCGCTTCAAGTGTTTTCTGTTAATATCACTTAATTATAAATTTAGAAAACAATTAATAGACAATTTACCTTAAGTGTCTACCGCTAGAGTCTTCCAAAACTATCACCTAGCTCTGATCCATCGATATATTGTCAGAATTGCTATTTGTAACTGAATCCTTTTGGATGTAGTCATAAATTTTGTTTAATTCAGGCGTTTCTCTAATCAGCTTAAGAAATTCGGCTAGTTGTTGATTTTTGTCTAAAACAAAAAAAAAAAAAAAAAAAAAAAAAGAATCAATTATAAAATATAGATGTACATTTGAAGATAACACTCCTACCAGCTTTTGGTATAGACGCTAGTGCGGAAACAGCCCTCAGAGCTGATCGTTTTAATTCATCTTGCTTTTCATACTCTTGCTTCACTGAATTTGCCTTTACTTTATGTGTGCATGTTGCCCGCAATTGCTGTACAAACTGATCTAACCCTAAATGGTAATAAGAGTATAAGATATGAAAAGGTCTATGTTTATCATCATACTTAAGAGAACTGCATCTGGACAAAGCACTGCCAGTCTAGCCGTCATCAGGTAAGTTAACATCTTTATATCGTAGTGATCGCGTAGACCCGCTTGGACATGATCTAAGAATTGCATGATATCTACTCTATCGAGACCCTGCTCCAGAAGTGTGTACATGCATTCAAAAGCTGCCTTTCTAATGTCCAGTCCATCATCAACAGTATGTTTGAAGGGACCCATTTCGACCTCCCGAATAAGTTCATCCTATAAATAAAAATACTTTGTTACGAATCTTTACAAATACACCCATTTAAACCTACCTTAATTTTTGTTTCTGAATAAAGCCACGGAAGTAGCGTGGGAAGCAAATCTCGTACAAGACTTGGCTTATTATGGACTGCAGAATTGAAAGCAACTAGAGCTACTCGGCGTACTGACGGTTCAGGATCACGTAAGGCAAATAAAAATTCTCCGATACATTGCTTAAGAAGTACATCGATGGGTTGTGGTTGATCTGAGATTGTAAATTTCACAGCAGAGACAACAGCCGTTCTCATTAAAGGACTCTCGCTTCTTAATGCTTGCTGTAGTCTTGGTAAAAGATCCTCTGGATTGACCAGAACTAGTTTTCCTAGACATTCCGCTACAACATTCCGAGAACCTTCTTCAGAACATTCGCAATGCTTGAAAAGCTGAGCCCATATGGATGGGACAGAAGGTAGAAGTTGCTCCAATCCGTTCGGGCTTGTGGACAGGGAAGAAATTACTTCCTTCAGCGAATGTAAAAGGAGATATTGTCTTTTTGGCTGCGCTTCAATTTCCCTCAAAATAAATGGTAAATATGTTTGTAAACTGCCAACAGCGACAGCTCCAAGAGCGTGACTTGCAGCACCTTTAACATCTTCTGAGGTTGCTGCGAAACATTCGATTATAGTTTGAGGTAGTGCATCAATGGAGCTCAAACTAAAGTGCCGTCCAATTTCTCCGATTGTTAAAAGACAAAAAACAAGGTGAGAGTCGCCACGTTTCTTTTGAATGTCTAGAAGTAATTGTGATGCTAAAGGAACTGCTTCCGTAGGACACTGAAGCGTTAGCGATGCCACACACTTTGCAAGCGAGTGATAAGCTTGTTTGTGAAGTTGTTCACTTGGGAAACATAAAATTGGTTCCGTCAATTTTTCCAATAATTGAGAATAACCCAAGCCAGGCAGTTTGGCTTGAACAAGAGCTTGGAATAAATCGAGGGTACAACTCAGCGCAGTCCCTTGCAGTAAGGGAGATCGTACCAAAATCATGACTTGAGGCAGGAACTGATCATGGATTCCTATAAGAGCCTGAGGTTGCTTACTAGCAGTCGTCGTAAGTAATACTAACGACAACTGTGCCACATGCAGATCAGAATCAGATAGCAAAGGTTGGATTTCCGAAATGGCTGTCTGTAAAAGCTGCGGGCTGAACGTATGACTGTAATGGTTAACGAGAGTGTAGAGTAATGTTAAAGAATTAAGCTTAAGGGCTCGTTGATTTTTGCGTAGAAAGAGTCCTAAAGCCGGAATAACGTCATTTAAAATTGGAGATAAATCAACGCGCAAAGGTGAAGCAGCAATCATTGTAAGAGCTTTAACGGAACTAAGCCTAGTAACTTCGTTGCGCAGGCGTTCCATAAATATAGGAAGGCAAGTAGCCAATTCAGCTTTTAAGTAGTCTCCCATATTTGCAATTAATTGGCCCATACATGCGATTGCTCTCTCTTTCACTTCTTGATCCACCTCTGATGATTTTAATTTTTGAAGTGTAGATTGATATAGTTGTCCAACAAATGGTGAAACATTAAAGTTCGTTTCAACATCTAAAGGGCGAATTACTTTAACTAATTGTTGCAGGACCAACAAAGCTTCTGTGGCAATCTTATAGAAAGGATCGAAAACAGCGTTAACAACAAGAGGAACTAAGAGCGGTATATGCGGATGAAAGACCTAAAAAACATGGAATATTAAGAGCGCAAAATTAACAAATATTGACAAGCTTTACTTGTGGATTATGCCCTTGTAGCAGGCTGCAAACAAATCCTAGTGCATCGATTTTCATATTCGATGTTGAATTCTTGTCGCTTAAAGAATAATGAATTCCAGGCATAAGCTGTTCCAGGTGGTTACTCAAAGCACCTGGTAGTGCAGTTAGCAACTCTCGAAGAAGAAGGAAACAGTCCTGTCTAGTTTTCACAGATTTTTCACGCATCAACGGTTGAATTGCTTTAACAATGTCCGGAACTTGATCTTGTAGCAAACTAATTGGTCCGGGTACTTGCTCCATTGAATCGGGTTCATGAGATAGGTCATCAGCAGGTCTTGTAGCTTTTAACAGTGCTATATACGCATGAAATATATCTGATTTAACATTTTCCTCGCGTTCTGTAAAATGGAAAGACAATTTTAAATTCATACTACATAAATATTCCGATAAAATGAAAATTCAAATATGACATTTTTATGCTCTTTATCAAGTTGTTTTTCACTTACCTTTAAATCTGGCTATTAGGGCAGGAGAAAGAGTTCTATAAAATTCTTCAAGCAATTCATGTCTAGTTGTAATCACTGCCTCCAGACATTTGGCAGCAGAACGTCGGACTTTCCAGCTCATATCGTCATCGTCACTGTATTCTTCACTATCGATATACTCTTCATCTTCAGTGTCCATTGCAACTCCAGCATCCCCATCGTCGGCTTCATAATTGTAATTTGGATCATATGTGACATATTTGAGACATAATTCAATTATCTGCAAAAGCGAGAATTTTTAAAAAATTTCTTATTAATTTATTTAATTATTAATTACTGTAGGAATGTGAGGAACTATGGCATCGGGGCATCTATAAACGAAAGCCTCACAAGCCTGTAGACAAAATTCTCGTAGTTCATCATCGTCCCTTTGGCTGTACTCCTTAAGCAGGAACATTACTCGGTTAATGTGATTACACAGTCTGTGGCCAGCTTGACGACTATTTTTTTAGTATATATTATAGCATCAAGTTTAGAAAATATTACTAAATTGTTACCATATTGAAGCAAGACACTGAATATAAGTACGGATCGCTCCGGGATTTTGTGGCTTTTCTAATCCCTCCAATAAGTGATCTATCACTTTATTGTAGGCATCATTGTTACACAGCGTAAGCAAATGGGACAGCGCCACAATTGTTCTTTTGCGTACGGCTTGCCGCGATGATCCTAACTGCGGAACAAGTGCTTTTAAAATAGTGTCGTGGAAGGGTATTAGAAAGTCTCCAAAACGTGATAATAGATCAGATAGAATATCCAAAGCTTCCAGTTGCACAGACACATCCTCCTAAAATACATTGGTTAGTATAACCAGAGAGGTGCTATTTTAATGATTTGCCTTTTCTATAGCACTGCTGAGCTTCCCAGTAATGCGCTGGCAAACATTAGGAGCTAGTGAATTTGAGGTCTGTGGGAGCTCCGATATAACTGTTTTGAGTCCAATACTTGATATGTCCCGTAGTTGCTCGTTGTTTGAAATCATGTTACCGCACAAAGAATCGACGATCGTCTCAACTTGATTCTCTTTGACTTTGTTCACAAGTGGTCCCAGACACTTTACAGCAAGATTTTGAACTTCACCATTTTTATCCTCGAGCAGCCGCAACACCATTCTGACAACTTTCTTCTCGGATTCATCATCCAGTTTGATGCTGTCCTTCTGAAGTTCAGTCATCAAATCATTTGTGGCCATAAATCGGAAATCTTTGTCGCTGGATGTCATCTAAAAGGGTAAATAGCATGTTTCAAAATTCGCAGAGATGAAAACTGTCCTAATTAACTGAGGACAAATTCTCAAAACAAAGGAATTTCTGAGGTTAACTTGCTCATTCGGCAGCAAGGATTTTGGCAATATTCGCAGAAATGAAATAATTTAAAAATATTGGCAAATCGTAATTTGTTAATTTTCACATAAGTTGCGCAGTATCAATACATCCGAATGGGCAGACAACTTTAGCTACGTACCTTTTCCAGCAGATTGGCAATCTGATGGTATTGATGGGACGCCATTTCTCCGGCGCTGGTGTTCTCCTCAGGGTTTTGTCAAAGATTCAGTGTTTTCCGCTTTGAAATGTATCGCAATATTCGCAACTGCTTAACAGTTTAGTAACTAAAACGCTTCGTAAGCTTATAATCTGCCTTTCACCTGAAAATTAGCGAAATTAACCCGGCTCAATATTTCTCAAGTCAAAAAAATTACACTGAGACAGAACTGAGCGAATGTTTTTCGTTCAGTTCGTTCGTGGTGTCAAATTTTCGGTAACATTTATTTCGGAATTAATGGAAATTAGTAATACCCGATCAAAATAATGCTAGGCTCTAATTGTATTTTTGTATTTCATATCAGAAACAAAATTTGTGATTTGTGGACAACAATTTTTATGGTGTAATGCTTTACTAAAGTGATAAATTAAATAATTTTCAAACTCACATAAAAATGTACTCGTACTACGAAAATGACTAGTTCGATGCAACGTTGAATTTGCTGCATTCCGGAAAACAATTCCAAAAAAACTTTGTGTATTTGTAGGTGTAACAAATATCGAATTACCTCTTCTCAAAAGAAATAATACTGTGGGCAAATACGAGATGCATAAATTTTTAAATAGAGCAATCAAGGAAGGAGCATCTTGCGGAGAAGGTTTGGCTATCAACGCCCTGGGGTTTCAATTCAAGATTTGAATTGCAATGAGGATTCATAGATCCTGCATTTTGGCTCAAGTGACCACATGACCACTTTCACAGAGAAATGTGGGTTCGGAAGGAGATGGCGGATACCCCAGGGAAGTATGAAGGGGTAATATGAATGTTTTAACCTTTGACGGGCATGAGTGTTGGAAGAACCATTTAACAGAAGTCCTTTATGTGCCTATACCAAAATACAACTTGTTTTCTTCTGGTGCTACAACGGACAAGGGTTTGAAATTGCAATTAGACAGTAAGTACTGCAAATAATTCTTTAAGGAAAAACGTATTGTTGCTATGGGAGTTCAAGATCACTAGCTGTTCATTTATTTATATAAACAAAAAGTAGAAGACTTGTTTACTTATTTAGGTTTATTATTCAAAACCTAAATATGTTGAGAATATTGTGTGTGACCAAAAGATGTTATTTACAACTCTTCAGTTAATCCAAACCAGAAGAGTAATAAAATTATTCTGGGAAATTCCTGTTTGAAATTTCTAGAAAGCAATAAAACAAAGACTCGTTGGAAATCTTTGCAACATCTGCATTTCTGTAAATATGGATAGTTAGAATAAGTTCCTCTAAATAGTTATTAATTGGTCTCCTGATCTAGTTCATACTGTAAAGATCATGCTCATCTTCTTAGTGTCCAAGTCTATTATTATAGAAGTGACTTGAGTACCACAGTCTTTTATTTCTCATTCTATAACCTTTTCCCCAATAAACTCCTACTTAAAGAAACCTAGTGCTCTCGGGAATACAGCCCATATGGTGTCTCAAGCTGTTTGTCATCAAAATCCATTAAAAATTCAATGTAGGCATAGCTACATCTACAAAACGTTGGAAGTTTGGCATCAAAGTTTAGTCCATTAGAATTTTCCTCGAGTAAAACAAATTTCTGGTTTATTTCGATATTAAAATTATATTTTTATTTATTATTTATCAAAATAGACATACAATAAATTGCATTTTGAGTTTATAATCTATAATCCTAATAATCTAATTAGTCGTGGAAAATGCCAATCATATCAGCTTGTAAGGAAACTTTACACCTTTCATCATTGTTGTAAAAACGAGTGCCGTCGTAACTTGATGTAATAGGAGGAATGTTCCCAAAACTTTACTTCTTGATGACACCAATTTGTAAAGCTTTAATTTATATTATTTGTTTCCTTTGGGGTGCTTATAAAAATTTTTGAGGATTTCGTTGGAAAAGACGAATGCGAAGAGGAGCTGGTTGAATATGTGTTATTGTTATGTTGATACGATCCAGCCGGTGTTTTTTAGTTCTCTCACATCCACGCTCTTTGCTCGTAGTTGCCTTCTTTATATCTTTTAGCAAACGTGGACAAATGCCTGCAAAATTTTTATTTGGATTGGAAGCAATCTGAAAAATGAAAGAAATATTTATTTTTGTATATGTACGGATTTTTTCAGGGGATTTAAGCAAAACCAAAGTGATAGATTATATGAAATTATAAATGATTATATAAATGCTAATTAATAAGGTCATTAGGGGGTAATTATGATAATTAATGAGGTATTAATTGCTAAATAATTTGGTAATTAGTGACACTTAACATCTGTTTAATTGATACCTGTTTTAATTTATGGGTTGCATTATTACCTGCATTGCACACCTGGAGTGACGCATCTTGTGGTGCGCACCTGTTTACGCATCTGCTCAGCATACCTGGAGAGCGGGGGGTCAGGTGCATTGAAAGTTTTGCTGTATGTAATTAAAAAGTAAATTGCATGACTCGGGGATCGATAACTTAAGAGGCCTGTATGGCAGCCACAGGGCTATTAAGGCTTCTGATTGTTGTTATTTAATTTCTGTATACAAGTGTTACCTGTTTATGCTGGGTGGGGCGAGCAGGTTGTGCATCTGATCAGCATGAACTGTAAACATTGATGGAAACTGAGGCTGGGGTTGAAGCGCAATAACTTATTTATTTGACGTCAAGTTTAAGATCAACCTTTAAAAAATGTAAACATTCATTTATGGTTCAATAAACTTATACAGGGTGGGAACATTTGAGATTAGGAAGTAAATTGGCTTAAAAACACAAGTGGATGCGAGTCGCACACATCAAGATGGTAGCACACCCTGCCGGTGCATAAGGCATTTTAAAAGGAAGCGTGTATTGTAGAATTGCTTATAATATGAAATCATAATATAAAATTATTTTGTCCAAATCAAACAGTTTTTTTTTTTTAATTTAACGATCGCTAATCTATCACCGAAGTATTGACCAGTTCTCCTTAAAAATTACTCTGGTGTCGTATGTATCTAATCAACTATAACTAAAACTCTCTTCGCTATTAGCAATGACCTTAAACTTGACGTCAGATAAACAAGTTAAAATACATCAAAAGCTTTTGCTGATATCTACTGTTATTCCCGCCGATATTTTTTAGTTCCCTGCAAAAAACATGCAATATATTTGGCCTATGCCAATGCCTTCATTGCAGTTTGGCCCAGATTTTTATTTGGATTGGAAGCAATCTGAGAAAGAAAGAACATTTATTTTTATATATGTATGGATTCTTCAGGAGATTCCAGGAAAGCCAAAGTGTTATATTATATTAGATTATATGAATAAGTATATTATAGTTCACAATGTCTATAGTGCAGTGGAAAAAATTTATTGTTGTTATTTACGATATCTTGTGGGCTGCACTGGGATTTAAATTTGGTGCTGTACGTCTGTAAAATTTAAGATATTACGAATATAATAAAATTTTATTTTCCCATTGAAATTTCGCCCATGACGATTCTAAAAATACATTAAAATGATATAAAATGTCTTGCAATTACTCACCTTTATTTAAATTTTTTGAGTAACATTTTGAATGAAATTTCTCAAGAGCGACTTTCACTATTTTTAAAAGAACTTGTTGGCCTTTGTCCTTCGACTACGTGGAAAATTTTACGTAAGGATCTGTGCCTATAAAATACAGCTCGTGCAAGAATTAAAGCCAAATGACCATCGTTTACGTCCCATTTTTGCTGATTGGGCTAATTTGAAACTGGCCGAAGATGAGCATTTTTATCGAAGAATTGTGTTTAGTGATGAAGCTCATTTCTGGTTAAATAGCTTCGTGAATAAGCAAAATAGCCGTATATGGAGCGAAAACAATCCTCATGCCATTAACGAATCCACCATTACATCAATTAAAATTGACTGTTTGGTGCGGTTTGTACGCTGGCGGAATCATCGGTCCTTATTTCTTTCGAAATTCGATTTGCAGGTGGTGAGAGAGCGAACATGGCTGAAAAATATGTTTCATAAAATGTTTATCCAGTAGAAAAATGTTATCCCCAATAAAGGAAAAAGATGTTGGTATACTTCGTAGTTGCAGTTGCGATTCTGACGGAATATTCAGATCTTCTTCCTTTACTAGCTTCTGATACAAATTAGTATTTTTGTAAGTGTTTGCCTCGGATATCCTTCCATCCAACGTTAAAGCAAATAAATTTGCAATTAAACTTTTAAACTGAAATTGTTTAAACATATAAGAAGTAATGTGGACACCTTCCATAAAAAATGCATCATGTGCGGTAGGGACTTCATGTATGGGTACTCAGTGGTTATCCCCCCGAAGTGTTTTTATGCACCCCGTGTACCTACCGTTGAAAAGCACTAGAATAAATGGAAGTTAGATAGACACGTCCTTATCGTGAACTTTCAGAAATTAGGGTCTTTATTAGAAAAGGTCATGTTTTAAATTGAAACTAATAAATTAAAAAATATTAAATAAACTATTAAAAAAAAGGAATGGTTTAAAATAAAATAAATTAAACTCCAAAATAAGGAATTTTCAAGTAGGAAAAAAGGATTTATAAGGAAGACTCAAGAGTTCATAAGAAATTTACAAGCGTTATAAATAGCGAAGAAAATTTAGTGCATGTGAATTCGAAAACGGATATAATCCCGTATTGCAAGTAAGTTCAGGCGAGAGTAACTTTGAAAAGTTTTTAGGGATCCCTGTTTTTTTAACAAGTGCTGCTTTTATAAAACGTCTTCAATTATGAGCTTTCTTTAGCAATTTAAGCACTTACTCTCCTTTTGTGTGTAAAGCTCAGATAACGAAAATAGCGTGAATAGTAAAAGAATGTTACTTCTATCGTGAGATTCATAGCAATAACAATTCGCGAAATAATTTTTGTTTAATTTGCTGCATTCAAAAATTTTAACCCAGTATAATTAAAATCGAATAAGCAAATTTTGAGTTTATCGCCTTAATAAAAATATAATGGGGTTTATTTATAATGGACTTATGGGAGAATATTTTTGTAATAATTAAGAATTTAATTAATTTAAATTACATAGACTAATAAAGCGTGGTGGCGTTATAAATTATTTATTAATCATTAAGAATTCCTTATTTTCTATTCAATGTTTTTAAAAATTCTTACAATCGTTTAATGTTCATTTATATTTATGCTTACAAAGAAATTAATTGAACTTGGAAAAATTATTATGTAGTCCTAGCCTTTTATACATATATTACATATATTTTATTATTTTCTGGAATTATGTCATAATGTTTTGGTTAGATGTTTTGTAATAAATTAATATATTTAAATTTATTTGATTCTTATTCGATGATAATATAACACTCTACATGTTCATTACTATCTCAATATTTATACTTTACAAATTCGTTTTTCATTATTTTGAAAATGATACAATAGGTATGACAACAGTTTAAATTAAATTATTAATTTTACGTAAAAAGATATATACTTCTACTACTTCTTCACATACATACATTTGCAATTTCTTATATTTTTTATGGTAATTTATCCCTACACTGTTTTCACTAATACGACACAAAAAACTGTTCACGATTATAAAATTGATTGTCTATTGTTGCTTTAGTCATTGATAGTTCCACATGATGTTGTCCGAAGCATGATGGTATTTTTTGTATTATGATCTGGTTTGAAAAATCGAAAGGCAATTGAATTTGCAGATTCTGGACCATGCTCAGAAAAGATTGAGAAAATATAAAAACAAAAATGTCTTAGATGTTGTTGGGGATATCCTCTCTACTTCATACGTGATTGAAGATCTCCTACGAATATATCAAATATTAGTCAGGATTCGTTGCTCGTCTGATGGCGTCATTGAACTTGTTGGTGTACATTTGAATTTAATCATCAATCTTGCTAAACTTATGTTTTTTTATAAAATAGCATGCAGTTCGTGAAAACTTTATTATATTTTAGGTGCACTTAAACGTCTTCAATTTGTTTCTATCACAATTGTTTAATATTTTTTTATCTTTGTGTTGCTCTGTTGCTGATAAGATAATAACATTTTCTCGCTAAGCGAACAAAAGTTCTGTTACCACTTAAATCCATTCATTGAACATCTGTTCCACTGAAGAATAAAAAGATTAATGAAGCAGTTATAGCTGAGGTGAGTTTGGACTCGGGATTTGAGGCACTGCAGACCGCAGATTTACTAATTGGGCTCCTCGTTGTACATTAATGTGACGACAAAACTTAAGGATTTGGATAAAACTTCTTCTAGGCTCAATCTTCAGAACGCTGATCCGATTTAGTTATATTTTCATACTGATGCATATCACCGCAGATGTTCTAAGTTTTGTAATCTTCAATAATTACCGTCTGCTGTCTTAGTCATTATGTTATCAGGTTAAAGATCATTTTCATAAACCTCTCTGCGCTGATTGTTTATTGCGAAAAATTAACTCTTCAGATCTCTCGTTCACACTTTTCCACAGATTTCAAAGTAAAAAAAACACTATTAATTTTCACCTTGATCGAATATAAATGAAAAGCCAACTTTGTTGTGGTTCCTTTTGAAGTAAATTAAAATATATTTATATTTAGTATAGGTGCACATTTAAATAAATACACAAAACAGTTAATCATTTAGTCTATTTAGTTTGTTTGGTTTACGTAATTTTCGATATGTCCATTTAAAAATATGTTCAGTAAAAGTTTTACGTAATAAAGTTTTCTTCTTCGGTTTTTTGATAAACACCTTATAACAATAACAACAATAACATTCGATGGCTAATGTAAATTTCTGCTAGATTGTTTTTATGATTTCACCAGATGACTAAATTAATCATTCTCATAATGTTTTCCTGGACTCAATATTTTATCTCCTTACCGTTGAAGTTGATCCCCTTATTTTTGTTTCTGAATATATTTAGTTTCGATTTTCTCTAAGTTGATAAGTTGTTCGTATTAGTTTTAGCAATAATTAATTGGTTTTATATTGCCAATCATTTTGGAGCTAATGTTATGACTTTTTGGATTCTTGAAGAACTTGAAGATTCTGCATTCTGGTCATAATATATAAGAATTGATGTAAAAGTATAACTATCTAATAATTGGTGCAACTTTCAATCTCAGTCTGTTTGAAGTTATTCAACAAAACAGATTTATATACAAAATACAAAAAAAGTATAAATATTAATTAATATTAATTTAAGAATTACAATTTAAAAACGCCTAATTGGATTTATATATATATAACATTTAACTTATATTTAAGAATTACATTTTTTTACTATAGTTACGGAAATTTAAACAAATTAACCATATATAAAAATTGTCTCATGACGGAGTGATTAACTCAAAATTTCCTTAATTCGTTTCGATATTTTTTTAGGAACATTTATATCGTAGCATAAAATGGGAGTTTTGAGAGAATTTGGAAGAAAAAGAGGTTAAAATGTAGGATATATACAATTTTGATTTAATATTTATTATCTTATTCATTTTAGACAACCAGATTTCGTAACTGCGTTTTTCTTGTTTTACTATTATTACTACGACGAAATCAAAAGGAGAATAATTGCATCCACAAATCTTGATAAGAAAAGTATTTAATAGATGTTTATACTGGACAATGAAAACGAAGTAACTAAAAAAATGCAGGTCATTAAAAACTATTGACAGTAGGTATCACTTTATAATTTCAGACAGAAAAAAATGTTTGGAAAAAAGCTAAAAGAAAATTAAAATGTAGGTACAGTCCCCGGCCATCGAATTATGAACATTTGCATAAATATCGCTCCGGTACTTTTTACCTGTTTCTATGATAATTCACGAAATTTTATAGTGCCATAAAATCATATTTCTGATTTCTTGAATCATTAAGGATGGCTGATTGGAAATTTGAAATGTTTTTAGGATTACAATAATAAATAAATCCTATTTTAGGTAAAGTGATCAAAGTAGCAAATTTCAAGTTATATCTTATAATTAGTTCATTTGTCTACTTTTGATGGTGGATTTTTTTACTATTGGCAGCCTAAATCACCTGACGACGACGACTTAGTATTTTTTTATTTTTGTCATCACGTATTCAAAAAAGTATTCTTTTTTTTATCACATTCGCTTTTGCAATTTTTGATCAGTTCAGTTTTGTTTTAAAAAGATACAAGTTAGTGTTAAAATTTTAAAAAATAATAACTTTCTTGTTTCTCTTAAATTATATAAATTACTTTTATAATTAATAAAGATTCAAATATGGGATCAAACCAACTTCCCATACTATTAATTATTGCGATATTTTTTACAGTTCTGTGTAATTTTTTATAGACCTCTACTCAACAGTTGGACTATCTAGAATTTATCCGTCGACACCCCGAACTATGATTTGGAAAAAATCAAATTCCAACCCAAATCACATCACAAAGTAAACTTAAGATTGAACGTACAATTTCTCCTGATGTAGTTGAATTAATTGCGCCTGTGCTGGTACTGTTTAGTATAGGCGTAAATATGGAGAAATAATCGGAACAAGTTCGGAATAGAGGAAAGTCACAGATTTCAATGAAATTTTGTAAGTTTTCCGTTAATTCTAAAACGGAAGGATCTGAAAGTGCCCATTTCCACAAAATGTCAACATTAAAAGTGCAATATTTCGGAAACTATAGTCGTCCTTTCAGATCCTTTTAAACCAAACGGAAGGCTCGTGCAAAATTTTATTGAAAACGATTTTCCAAGTAGAACTTTCATATTGTTGAGGAAACCCACCACAGAGCACTCCATTACGCAAATTATTTACTACTATTAGTTAATCGCATAGATATAAATAACTACCAAAAGGGTATAAGTGCTTTTTAAACAAATTTTATAAAATTTTTTAAAACAATAGTTCTAATCAGTAAAATTTTGCATTTTTTCTAACTCACATCGAACAAGGTTGTGTATGAAAATGGCGTGAATTAATTGAACGAGTGAGGGTAGCATCTAATTCTTTACAGGAGCAATATCAACCATTTCTAGAAAAATTATTTTATTACCACGCTTGTTCTCGTATTCGTTAAATAGTTCCGAGCAAACTATAAATTAAATTTAAAACATAATTTAGTGAAACCGAAGCGAATTTAACATTCATTCACTTGGCACGTTTGAACAATAAATTTTTTATTACTTTACCCTTTACTGCCATTAGGTAAAGTTAAAACTCACGACAGAAGCCTGAAAAAGTATATTACAATTTTTTTACGACCCAAAATTTGATTAAAAGCGCAAAAAACCTAATCAAATACACAAGAACATTTTTCACTTCCTGGACTTTTGTTTTACTAATTTTCAAATATTTACGTTATGATTTTGACTCAATTAAATATGTATGCGAAATTTTATTGAAAATTGCTGCTAATCGACTTAACGACAAGCCAGTCGCGTCTACACAGGTCGTTTTGGATTAAGTGAAATAGGTTCGGTTTATGCTGCACAAATTCTCTCCAATGTCCACTACTTTTGTAGACATTTTTCTCTTGCCTGATACCCAGAAAACCGGTTTGAAGAACTTTCAGGAATGCTAGAAAGGCCCATTAGATTAAGAAATATGGAAGCAATTGTGCAGAACAAATTTTAAACTCTCATCCCTTTGGATTTCCATCACAGTTATTTTCTTTTTACTTTAAAAACAGGTCGATATAAATATTTTATTTTCTCTGGCTTTATCATGGCAAAATTCTTCTGCAGGAAGCTAACTTTTAAGGAATTCAGAAAATAATTATTTAATGTACTTACCAAAATACTATACGCTTTTGCGATCTTTCCATTACCGGCAGAAACGCCACTCATTACACAATTTAGCCCAATTAATTCTTAGCGCGTATTCAATTTAGCAATACACGAGAAGATTTGTACTCCCATAGGCTTTTTTTTAAACATTTTGCGAAATAAATCAAACTATTTGCGCTTCAGCACCGATGTTTACGGCTTTATTTTCCTAAATGGCACCGACCAACGCTACCTTGCACGGCCGGCTTGAGCTGACTGACAACATAATCCCAGAACTGCTGTTATAAAGCTTTATTCGCGATTATGTTACAAATCCTGAGTTTTGAGCTGGTAATACCACAAAGCATAAAGTGGATGAGAAAATTTGTAGACTCTATGGTCATTTCTCATCATATAAACATCATTTTAAGTTAGTTAACTATTTGCAATTAGATCATAGAGCAGAGAAAGGAATAAGTCAATAATCCGGAAACCTTCCCGATTTCTACCAAAATCTTCCATAAACATTCTTTTCGGCTTAAAATGAACAACTATGTAAACATTTTTTGTCGGACGCATCTACTTTCGAAGATAAGCAACATTAAAATTTTTACATTTCGTTTATTCATTCATTAATTTTGTTTTTTTCCGAGTTTCTATCGATTTTGTTCGGGATTTTTATCTTTAGCCCTTATTTTTTACACTTCACTACACAATTTGCACTTCAGCATTCCAAAAATCTGGAAAAAACAAAAAAATTACAATTAATTCAGATATTTACTTAGCTCTTACTCCAGATGGCATTTGCTAACAACTGATGACATTATATATAACAAATTTCCTCTCCAATCTTTTAGGCACCGTTCAGATATTATGAACATCCAATTTACAGTTTAATGCACAAAATCAACGAATATGTTTAATAATCTGGAAGTAGAAAGATAAGTAAATATCTGAATTAATTGTAATTTTAATAGGCGAAATTCGCAAAATCGAATAAAATTTTGCAGGAGCCTCCCACTTGGTCTAAAACGGAGGGATATGAACAAAATTTTATCGCTCAACTATAGTTTCAAATTCTTCCTTTCCCGAATAATTTTATTACTAACTGATGATACACTTTCCCTAGCACGCACCTAACTTAACACTTCACAAATCAAATCATCTATAAATGTGAAAGAAAAGAATAATTCAAATATAAATTGAAATGTAATTACCTGGTTCGCTGTTGACATCCACATCCATTTTGGTTTTGCTGGGATTGACTGCACTTATTTAGATATTTTGGACTATGTTCATAAATTTAAAGATATTAGAAATGTAAAATAAATAAATAATTCGTCCTATCTGTACAGTGCAAAAAAGGCACACTCTAATCAGATATATCTTCTCTCTTTCTCCTCAAGCAGTCGGTTGTCAAATTGGCTTGAGACAAAAGATCATTTTTATATGTATGTATGGCTGTGTGTTTCACTTATTACCAGCTATGTATACATTACGTATATACGTTTTGTAAATGGGATGTTATTATAATTTGTGAGCATTATTTTCAAATCAGTAACTGTTAGAATTGCTTTCCCTATAAATTTCGGTCATTTTGGTCGGGCAGTTGTTGTTTTGACAATCATTTTGGAGTCGTTATGTACACATCAGAGGTTTCCGTAGCGGAAATCCATAAATTATGATTTGAACTTTTTGACCACCCTCTTTACTCACCAGCCCTCTAGCCCCAAATAACTTCTTTTTTTTTTTATCCATGAGCTAAACGTTGCGCTCGAAGGATAGAGATGTGGGATGTAATGGACAAATGAGAACAGCATCACCTTCGTACACAACTATTTTGTTGAGAAAGTCGCCAAGTACTATTTGGATGGATTAAAGAGTTGGAAGAAATGTATAGACTACGGAAGCAATAGCACACTCATTAAAAAAAAGGGTTCAATCTAGAGTAATTTCAAATTAATTTAATAATGTAATAATTTGAACTAAGTTTGGATTGAACACATTTATATTAGAAAAAAAAGGCTCTGTAAAAATAAAAAGGAAAATTAATACAACCGATAGTGGACTGAATAGATTTCAAACGTTTTAGTAACACTGCATCTAATTTGTTCAAAAATAAATTTTTTCATCTGCGACATTCAAGTTTAAGTCAAAAAAATAGGTTTTCCTCATGGGAATATTGGATTTTATGTGACGCATGAATATGCACAGTTTCAGCAAAATCGGATTAACTGAATTGAACAAAATTCATTACAACTTCAAGAAATTATTTATTAATAAGCTTATTAGAAACATTCCAAAACCAAATATTATAATAGTTTTTATGCGCAGAAATATCACCGAATAACTTAATGAAGTTCACAAAAAATTTTTACACAGCTCGATATACCTTTAATCTTATTAAAAAATTTAATGGTTAACATTAATTCGCCTTGGGCTCGATCGTATGGGGTACTAAATTCTGGTGTAAGCGCAGTGGATCCCATTGTGTACACAGTCTATAAAGTATTGAGATTAAAAGAATTGATTTTATCATAAATTATTTTAAGAATATTTTCATACATCAGTATCAAATGGACAACGTTTAGGTTCCAAATTTTTAAAAACAATTTCGGCACCTTCTGAAGGTGCTATGATAAATTCGCAATAGTCGGGTTTAGTTACAGACATGAATGTTACCCAATTTCCACGGTTAAGTTGTTTTCCTTCGAGATTCATCTAGGAATAGTTGTAATTTAAAACGAACTAACATAAAAATTACTTACTTCCAATATTCCCACATCTTTTTTAAATTTAAATGATCCATTCACATAAAGATCGTCATCATCTCTGCTAAATACGGTGTTTGTAAAATCAAATATAGTGTCAATATTTGTAAATCCCTCTAAATCACAGGGCTCTAAAGGCCAATCTTTCTTAATTTCGACGTTGTATGTGGACGTACCCTTTTAAAAGAATTCTAATTAATCGTTAGAGATATTTTATTTTGTAAGACAAACCTCAACCCAATGCCAAGAAAGAAGTGTCACAGTTAAAATTGCTATGTAGGATGGAGGCATCTTCTAGCACTAAATATTCCAATAATCATTCATACACATTTTATAGCAGTTAAATCAGAACTAAAGCTTTTTTTTCCGAGAATAATTATTCGACTAATTGAGATATTAATCCAGCATGCCATAAAATGTTCTTTCACCTTACACGCAACCAACTATCGCACATCTCTTTTGATGTACTAATTTGTTAAATCAGAATACAAAGACTGCAATAATTATAAATTAGTCACTGCCATCAACATGCGATTTATTCAATTTATCTAGCAATATAATCATTTGTTTTACCTAGTACTTAGTTAAAAATAATTTTTTTAAGCAAAACCATAAATTGCAATAGTTTGCAAGCACCTATGAAAATATTGTAAAAGAAGATTAAGGCTTTGAGAATTAAATTATGATCAGAACTTTCATTATATCGAAAGGTATTGATTTATATATTTTTTCCTAAATATTTACAATTATAAAGACCATATAAATTAAAGTAGTCTGTCTAACAATACAAAAATTATTTTTATACTTACCTAAAAGAGGTTATTTTGCAAAATATGCTTATTGAAATCATAATTAGTTCTATTTTTATTTATTTTATTTTAATTTAATTCTTAAATTAGTTTCTCTATTTTCGTGCATTTGGTGCCCATATGGTTCTAATTGTTGTATTTTGAGATCATATTTGAAATATTTCAGCCTCTACGTAGCTATTTTGTACGTATTTTTGAGATATTATAAAACCTTTTATCATTCTCATTTAATTTTACCTTTTTACCCCCTGCCCTCAGACTCTTTTGATCCTTATTTATAGTAATCTTGGAAAATTCTGACCTATCTAAGGGGCGTATTGAAAAAGACCAAGGTCTTTTAGGGAAAAAAATAAATTAATTAATACTCTTATTCGAGGTTCATATATTCTTTCGAGTTTGATTATTTCGCTTCCTGTTTTTTAACTCATCTTATCCTGATTATTTTCGTTTTATATAGTAGTGTTGATCTTTACTTTAATTATATTACATATATATCTCTACTGACTCTTTCCGCTGGCTCATAGCCTACTATATTTATATACGTCGAGGAATTCGTTACTCTATTTCTGCTGAAGACAAAATATTCATTTCGTTTTGCTGATGGTGGTCATTCTTAGATCATTAAATCTTTAAATCAAGAGCTTAATTCTCCGCTACTGCTGTTATTAATCATCGTCGATGTATCATACATTTTTTTTAAGATTAAACCTTAATTTTTGATTTTAACTTTTAATTATTTGAATGTTACTTTTAACATTCCGAATATGCTTTGAAAAGAATTAAAAACAATATTAAAACTAGGGTTTTATTACGATATTTTCAAAAACAGCATATCCTTGTTATTTATTAAGTCCTTGGAGTCAATTCTTTTTATAGGTGTTATATGTACGTTCTAGAAACAAATTTAGCGGCTAACTCATCAGGCTTAAGATGCGATAGTCGTTACATATTGAAGCGATATTTTTCTAGGTACCACAGATGGGTAAATGCTGACTAGTCATTCATTTTCAAAAGCTTAAAAAGCTCGTTAGTTAGCTTGATTATCGTATTAAGGTCATCTGCCATCGTTTCAATATTACTTTTATCAAAATATAAATGTAACTTATTAAGTTTATACGATTTTTAAGTAATGGTGGTTTTAAATCAATTCTATGATTTTGCGACCATCCAAAAATTTATTTCCTATTGTCTTACATTTACTTTTTATTTTTTATTGAGTTTTATAAAATTAGGAGGCCTTTACCAGGTAATTTAAAAGAGTAATAAATCGATAAAAATATTTTAAATAAGGCTGTTCAATAGTAAAAATTATTTTCATTAGAGTACCAAAATTAGAAATAATTGGAATGTGATTTAAAAATGTTACCGTAACTACATTCACTTCTACCTATTTGGGATATTGTTACTTCTGAATTTTATAGTTTATGGATTTCAGTAATTTTTCTGGATTTTACTCACGATTTCGCAAATTACGCTCAAACTAGGAAATTGATTTTTCTCTTCCAAAATATCTCGAAGTGTTAACTCCTCAAAACAAAGAAGAAGATTATTGACAGTATTTGGAATCTCTCAGCTGTTTGTCATTTCTCGAACGTAATTCTTTTCGTGATTTTAAAAGGCGAAATTTGTTTCAGGATGATACGTAAAAGTTCCCAGTTGTTTAAATTAATTTCCGTAAGATAAATACCAGCAAGTTAAGAGAATTAATTGATTTAAAATGAATATTTGTAGAATGTCTCACAGAATTTAGTAAGTTCTTCCGGTTGCGCCAAAGGCTTTGGAACTACTTCGGCTAGAAGTTTAGGCCTCATTCCGATTGTCGTTGAACAAACTGGCAGAGGTGAACGCGCTTATGATATATTTTCCAGGTTGCTGAAGGAACGGATTATTTGTGTGATGGGACCCATACATGATGATCTTAGTTCATTGGTCGTCGCGCAACTACTCTTCCTTCAGGTAAAATAGGTCCAACAGCTAGCATCGGTTTTAGTAGAATTTTATATTTTAGTCAGAGAATGGAACTAAGCCAATTCATATGTACATTAATTCACCCGGAGGAGTTATCACAGCCGGCTTAGCAATTTACGATACAATGCAGTACGTGAAGCCACCGATAGCTACTTGGTAAGTTTTGAATTTTATGTAGGATGTCTGAAAAGATGCGTTCCACCATATATCAATCGATCGTAGGGTGTATACCCCTTCACATTTAATTCTGTGGTTTTTGTTCTTTGAATCCTTTTCTTGCGCTATTCGAACACATACTTCGTGGATATTTTTAAAAGAAATTTATGGAAAAACGTTTTTTAAGGTGCGTCGGCCAAGCATGTTCGATGGGCTCTTTGCTGTTAGCAGCTGGGGAACCAGGAATGCGATACTCTCTTCCGAACTCCAGAATAATGATACATCAACCTTCTGGTGGCGCTCAAGTAAAACGAATTATCGTTTTCATTGACAAAAAGATTTAACTTTCTTTCTAATAGGGGCAAGCCACTGATATTCAAATTCAAGCAGAGGAAATTATTAAATTGAAGAAACAGCTCACAAATATTTATGTGAAGCACACGCGTCAGACTTACGAATGCCTCATTCAAAATATGGATCGCGATAAGTTTATGAGTCCTGATGAAGCGAAAGAGTTTGGGATAATTGACAATGTTCTTGAACATCCTCCTAATGCAGTTAAAAAAGAGGATGAGATTCAAGTTAGGGCTAGTAGTTGAAATTATCAAATTATGAAATTAATGTGATGGCAGAACAAAATTCTGTGATGATGTTAAATAAAATTGTTTTGTACATTCTTTTGTTTGATATTCACTTTATTCCAGAGCGAAAATTGTCTAATGTTTTTTTAATTTATTGTTGTGTCTTCATACGTTGACTTATATTCTTAATCGTGTGTCGACTAGAGTTATATCAAATTCAGTACATTATTCATTTTATTGGTCTTGGTTTTAGGGGTGTCATTTGAGTTATTCAATCGATTCATATTAATCTTAAAATTTAAATGAGCCGACAATATCGTAATGGTGTACTGTGCACAAGGGATACACAAATATATACATATTTCTTTTATATAAGAAACATTAAAAAAAAATCGGTCAAAAATGTGCTTGGCAAATAAAAAGAGAAAAACGTGATTAGTAATAAAATTTATAGCATTTATTCTCTTTATGGAAATACTATACATGCAATTTGTACGTAATGAACAAAATATGTATTTTTAATTAACTAATTTTTTTATTATTTCCACTTAATTCTTACTTCATTCGGCCTTTATTTCTCATCTTAACTTAAAAAAAAAATAAAAATAAAAAAGAACATTTGCATATTGAATTTCATAGAATTTACTAAAAAATTTGCATTTAATTACAAATTCTTCACTGCCATCTAGTTCACTAAACTATGAGTATTAGCACTAAAATCTACGTTTTCAAAGTTCAATTTAAAATATCAAAAAAGAAAATATATAATATAAATATTTATATATATTTTGGACTAGGGCTTATGAAGTTTGGCGCAATTTTATTGATTTCATTCTACCAGTGCATAATTGCATCATTCACTTACTCTAATATATATATAAAAAAAACCAAATATTATTGGAGTCATGAATATTGTTTTCCTCATAAATTATTTACGTTTAATACACATTTTGTACATAATTCAAAAAATGTACTTTCATATCAGCAATATTTAAAAAATAAGAGGTAAATGTTATACTAAATTGAGGCTTCAATTTAAGAATTAAAAGAGGGTTTTTGAAATATAAAGGTTTAGAGAGAAAGCGGTTTTTTTTTAGATTTTCAAAGTCGGAATCCCGGAGAGGTAGGACTAAAAATTCGGTACATTTACGTTAAATATGTTCTTACTAAATTACTGCAGTTAATTTCATGAAAATTATTAATAATTTACGAGGAGAACTAAACTATTAATTTTAACTAGTATCCTTTTATATGAATTGGAAAAATAACATTTTCTAATATACGAAAACTATTTTTCATGCCTCCATAATAACAACAACTAATATATAAAAGGTACAAAGTATTGCTAAAGTTTTAGCATTGTATATTGATCTTGAACAAAAGTTCTGCTGATTGTGCATTGAATTTGAAAAAGGATTGTGCAAGTTAATACATTGTAACAAAATACATATGCGCCAGGATTGTATTGAATATTTAAGAATTATTTTAAAATATACGGCTGGTTATTGTTTAATGCAAACACGTACAAAAGTTTCACGGAATAAAAAATGCTTACAAAATGTGCCATTTTTAATCTTATTTTCTATAATTTGTATGATTACTTTTCTTCTTTAAATAATTTGGTCAAGAAATGTAATATTGTTTTTAGTACATTTTATTATAAATTTATTTAATACGACAAATTTTTGAAAACTTGTAGTATGCAGGTTTTTTACAAAATCTGTTATAATTTTTAAGGAAAAATTGACCACTTGGCGCAATGACAAAAATAATTTTATTTTTACTTTTACTTTTATGTATAATGTATATCCTCTTACAAATAAGCATTTTTTGTTTTTGTGTATGTGGACTCCTTTTAGCAATATATTTAAAAAAAAAAAAAGTTTAAACGAATATAATACTTTTTTGCATATATTTTTATACGTATATTATAAATTAAAAAGCTATTTTATGCCTAATAGTATTTGCTGGTCGGCATGCTACTTTTAAAAGGTTCCAGCTTCGTTGAAATTTTTGATTTGGTTATCTTTACTAACCTGGACGATATAAAAACACATACTCTTGTACATATATTCATTTAAGCGGCAAAATATAAACGTATAACTTGCCTTCTAAAACTTCATTATTTACAATTGGATTACAGTGCAAAATGACAATTAATAATTGACAATACTACTTATTTTATATAAATAAAAAGGCTATAAAATATTACATCAAAATTCAGCTGAATGCAATAATTGTATTCTTTTTCAAAACAAGTAAAATAAAAATTTATAACAAGAATTGATTCAAATTACAATTCCTTGAAGCTATCATAACCGTCCAAGCGGCCCTATTTTATTCTGTTAATATTCCCTAACTTAAATAGATAAACTTAAAATTTAATATAAAAACATACTTATAATGATTTATTCAGTTATCATTTAGACAATTTGTAATTGTAATTGGGTTGGGGGCACTGTGACTAAACGGTCTTTTGTGCTAAAGCCCCGATAGTGAAGTAGACGATCCGCTACCCTAAGGAAAGCTAAAAGGCCACCCACTTTGAAGGTTCCACTTCTAATCCGTGTGAAAGCCGTACATCAATACAAAATGTGAGCTGCTCTTTTCTCGTCTTCTAGACATAGTCGACATTCTGTCTAGAATTTGGAATGGTACAGAGAAGATTTAGATGATAACTGACTAAAAATTTTATATTTTAAATTTAAAGGGCTATCATTTTCAAAGAATGAAATTTAAAAAGGCCTTGTCTTCTATTGACTGTGGTTTTTAATTACCTTCCAAAGACGAATAATAACAAGGTCAAAATTATAAAAGCATAAAAAAATTTAGAAGTGAAATATCTTGTGGTATGAAACAAATCTGCTTTAGGTGGATTAAGAATTTCATAAAATTTTAAAATATGTAACAAAATGTTGTCTACTTGTTTTTTAAAAAAAGAAAAATTATTATACACGTATATCTCTTAATTTAGAGTTATTTCGCAAATTTGTTGGGCGACAACATTTTTAAACTAAATATCCATTTATATTATAAAAATTTGCTTTTCATATTTCAATCGTTAATTATTTTTAATATTGTAAGCCAAACTTGTTTAAAATTGATTCAGTGTGAAATTTTGATTTAGAGGCAGTTTATTTTTGATATCTTTATGGCTTTATACAAAACAAAAGGTATCCATGTACATTCTTATCAAATATCAATGAATTTTCGTCTTAATATCCATTAAAGCAATATCTGTGGTCATACACTGTGTATATTTTTAATATCAGAATTAATAACAAACATCTAAATATTGCGTTTGAAACTTTTAAACATCTGCTTTTATTGAAAAAACAAAATCTAAAAGTGAATATAAACTTTTGGATTTCAAAGGCATGATAGTTCCTGAAAATAATGGAACTATATCACTACGTACATAAAGGCACATGTTCTAAAATTTAATTATTTTTAAATAACACTGCTCTCACCAGTCCCCTATTTATCTACACTATCAATTTGGATTAAAAGGATATCTATGTGCGCATTTTTATGGTGTTATTCATATTTTCTAATTAATCATTATGATTTCTCATTTAGGCATTTACAAAATATTAAATAAATTATATGAAAAAATTCATTTTTGTTCTAAAAAAAAACAAATTTTTTACTTAAGCAGATATTTCGAACTTTTTAAATATAAATAATTTAATTATTTAAACATTTTTTACGTTATTTATTATAATAAAACGATAAATTTTAAAGTGAAAATTAACAACCATTTACAACCCTTTTTGAGCTTATATAATTTTTATATTATTTTACTTATGTAAACTTCAAAATCATATTTAGATTTTTTAAAAAGACAAATTACTCATTCAGCATAAAATCATGAATATATACACATTTACCTATCGCCACTGTATCTTTTATTAATAATTATGAAGCATTTAGAAAGCAAGTCCTTTTTTTAAGCACAGAATAATCCGTTCATTAGATTCTCTAACCAGAAAATTGGATTCAAACTCTTAGAAGTGTAAACTGTACCTGCAATGAGCATATATGTTATATATACAGTGGCGGCCACAAACTTAAGAACATGAAGAAATTTCAATTTTTACTCGCAAACTTGCAGCTTATATTCGTTGCTTTAAAAATCTAACGGTACTATTTAAATAAGTGAAGCCCGCACTCATAGAAATTAAAAAAAAAATTCTCATTATGTAGCCAAACGTCAAATTGGCTTGCTTTAAGTCGTCACTTGTTGGTTTTTATGCGGACATATACTTAAGAACAAAGTAATTTTGAATAAAAAAAAAAGTTTAATTGATCTAATTTTCAGTCTAACTGAGGTAGTTGGCATATTTTATTGCTTTACATTATTTTTACATTATTATTAATAATTTCAGTAAAACTTGTACAATGAGCAAAGCTAAAAACATCACACCTGAAAAACGGTGCGAAATAAAAGTTTTACGTCAACAAGGCTTAACATTTCGCGCTATTGCAAGACAGCTTGGATTATCTGTTTCGACTTGTTACGGTGCTATCAAATATATTGAAGCTCACGGTACAACAAATAAAATTAGTCGTAAGAAAAAACCACGAAAGACCGATGAGCGGACAGATCGAATTATTCACCGATTGTCAGAAGCTGATCGTCATAAGACTGCTGTTGAAATTCATGCTGAAATCTCGCCTCATATTGACCGACAAATAAGTGTCCGTACAGTTCGCCGTCGCTTAAACGAATTTGGATTAATGGGGCGCATCGCAAGAAAAAAACCATTTATATCCGAAAAAAATCGTAAGGCACGAATAGCTTTCGCCAAAAAGCACATTAATTGGACTCGTGAACAATGGTCTAAAGTCATATTTACGGACGAATCGAAATTTAATAGGCTCGGTTCAGACGGCAAAACTTATGTAAGGCGCAGAAAAAACGAAGAATTCAATGTGCAATGTACGAAACCTACTGTTAAAGGAGGGGGCGGATCTGTACTCGTGTGGGGTTCAATGAGCATAAACGGTACAGGACCTATCCATCGTATTACAGGAATCATGGATCGTCATGTCTATTTGGACATCGTAAAGAATGTTTTGCTACCATATGCAACAAACGAAATGCCCGAAGATTGGATCTATCAGGCTGATAATGATCCCAAACATACGGCACGGGTAGTGAAGCAGTTCTTGGAGGACGAAAAAATTAATGTTTTAAAGTGGCCAGCACAATCACCCGATCTCAATCCTATTGAGATGATGTGGATTGACATCAACAAGTCGATTAAAAAACAAAAACCCAAGAATATTGAGCAATTGTGGACCGCAATTAAAGATTCTTGGAACAATATTTCCGTTGACAGGTGTATTCGTTTGATTGACTCAATGCCAAATCGATGCAAAGAGGTGTTGCTTCAAAATGGACGAGCTACCAAATACTTATTATAATTAATGTAAACTTTATAAATAAATGTGAAATTTGCTTATATAATTTATTTTTTTAAATTTGTTTTTAAGTATCTGTCCGTTAAAAAATCTTTGTGTGCAAGAAAAATTGTAATTAAATATTAGCTACTGGAAACAGTTGGTCAAGCTTTTGTAAATTTAAAGTAATACTTTAATAATATCAATATATAAAATTTTTTTCCAATAAAGATCTTTAGGAATATAAAAATAGCACTAATAAATTAAAACCAAGTGGTGTTCTTAAGTATGTGGCCGCCACTGTATGTACAAGCTGCAGTACATTTTGTACAATTTATACAATTAATTCAAATATAGTTTTACTATTCATATAGAACTTCCTAAAATATATTATTAAAAATTCTACTAAACTGATCGATTTAAGACTAAAAACCAATGTGAATGTTATGATTTAATTGCTACTATGAGAATATTGCATTTTCAGAAAATGAGTAAAGTTTGGCTACAAAAAATGTACATATATTAAATATATTTGGCGCCAACTTGACCTATAATGGTCCCACTTTTGGGTTATTTTGTTTTGCATTGTTTCTCCCTAAATCGAAGATGATGATGAATTTTTTATATTTAATTTAAACACAATTTAAATTGTTAATTTATATGAGAATATAATGTGCTAGTGTGTTAAATTATTTGTTATAAACAATTTTGTTGGCTGAATGAGAAAAATTTGATGAATGTTAAGTCGGAAATGAAATTTAAATATATCTGGAATAGAAATTTCATATTGAGAGGAATTTCATTAACATGAAATGAAAATATGAATTTCTATTAGGAGTATATGCATAAAGCGTGATGTGTAAAATATTTGCATTAATATAAAGTCTGGTAATTGACTTTGCTCTTTTTATATAAAATATAAAAAGGAAAATGTACCCAAGTATTAGAAAGGCTATATAAAATATAAAAAGATCTGGAGTATGAAAACACCATATGAGCTGGATATAAAAAATAGTGTAAGAAATTTGGGAAAAAGTTTTAAATACAACTGAATCTTTATAGTTAATAGGCTTTGCCTTCACTTACTGTTTAATTTATCATTTTTGATTAAATCATTTTCTTATTTTCTACAAAAACAAATTGAATCGATTTATAGAGAATTCCATTAAACAGGATTTCTCACTATGTGCTATGGCATCGACTGTGAGGTCTCTGGAGTTATAATATCACCAAAAATTACATAAAAGTCCAGTTTTGAATAATATTTAAATAAACAGGCAGGATAGAAAATTTTATACTCGGAATTACTTGGCCTTACTTAACTTTACTCAGAATTACACTCAGAAGACTAGTAATGTTAGGTAATGCCGATACTATTTAAATAAAATAAATGTACAGTGATTCAACTTAAGGATCAAATAAGTAGAATTCTTGACAAAAACACAAGTGCGGTATTTGCGCATCTAAAAACATTATTGGCAAGCGGTATAGCTGCAAATTGTATCGTATAACCACAATACGAGTATGTTTCGGAGAGCGGGGGGATATGATAATGCCGAACCAATAAAATATCATCTTAATCGCTCTCTGATAAAGTGTGCTATCGGTTAAATTTCATCAAACGGTGTAAGAATTTTACCACCGTGAATTGGGGAAGAGTAATTTGGTCTGATAGCTGGCAAAAGACTTGAAAGAAGGCCAATGAACCTCTTCAAGATTATCTTATTAAAATTTTTAATGGTAATGAAAGTTTGTTTTAGTAAAATAGAATAAACTAATTGATCAAATGCCTTTTTAAAAAAAAATCAATATTTTAATATAAACTTTTTTTTTCTTTAAAAAGAATACACTTTTATCTATTATTAATCATTAATTTTTCTTAAATTTTTTTATTTAGTAAGAATTCAAATAAAACTAAATATTAATTTTGCATTATATGATCAATAAGTTGAGTCACCTGTACTCTTATATGGGAATTCTCGATAATCATGAATTGGGCATAGGCACGAATTGAACTTGCGACTATTAGATTTGCTCTGTAATTCTCTAACCGCTAAGTTACTATCTATGGCCAATTAATGAAGCCTTCAATTAATTCGTAATTCAGATCCGGTAATCTATTTAATAAACAGATTGAAATTTGCGATCGCATAGTATAAATGGGAATATGTTAAAAATATTTGTTGATGTTTGCCACGAACCTATTCTTGGAGTCAAAACAATATAAGTCAGGTATTTCAGATTCCGATCCATACTATAAAATGATTAATATTTCAAAACCAAAACTGTAGCATTTGAGCTTAAGTGCACAAAACAGCTCTCAGATTAATGAGTTTAAATTCGTCCAGTTTGGGGGAATTTTAAAGTTTAGACAGTTTTGTCCCAAATCGCTTAGCGATATAGTCTTTGAGTGGCTGATAGTATTGGTACCTTAAACTAATCATTTCTGGTAAATTTCTAATGCGTGCGAACATTTCCGACTCGGATTCTAATATGAAAATGGCTGAGATGATCATGACGACCACAACAAATAAAAAGGATGGAATGAATGCATGAAGTAAGCGAAATTTTTTAACACTTTTCGCGGTGTTAGCAGCATTTTGCCTAATAACAGCCGAATTATTGGAAGTCGAATGTTGTAAAGTCATTGCTATCGAGCTTTCAGTCAACATAATTCGGCCGGGCATTGTTGATTGGAGTTGCTGCTTAGTAGGGTATAGCAGATGTTTACCGGGCTGCTGCTGAAGGTGGTGGAGACGCTGAGAGTCAACATAGGTATTAGTTAAGCCACTTTCTGTAGACGAGTGCTCGAACGAGTCCCGGTAATAATAATCGGAGAGTTCGGCGTTGTGAACATTGTCAACATGCGAGGCACGCCTGGCTTCCTCTGAAACGGGCTCGAGGAGCGGCATTGTGCTATCCGGATTATATACAGTGCCTAAGTGATCTGTACAGTTTCCTAAGGGCTCAGACATAGTTGAGCGTGGTAGACTGCTGTAGCCTGAATGATAATTTAAATATTGCAAATGAGACCCTGATATATACGAATTTCTTAAGAGTTTACGGATTTGTGCTAAATCGCCCTGTGGACTGGACGGGGTCGCTGGGACACTGCTTGCTTTCCGCTTATTCGGCGAGGAAGAGTTGGCTAGTTGTTGCTCCCGTAGTGCGTTTATGCTATCCGTAAGAATTTCTCTTTCAGTTCTTCCACTGTATCTGAATTTTGTGCCCCATGAAAAAAATCCTCCACCCGATATTACTGATGCATTTTGGCTATTTGGAAGTCTGAAACAAACAAAAAAAATACTATAAAATTAGATCTAGCTTAGATTAGGCTTAGTCTACATAGTAAAGACTAGATAAGAACAAAATGTTGAATAGAAGAGCAACATATACTTTTAATTTTGTCATAATAAACTCTACAAACGCAACATCTTTCTTTATGGCCAAAAACTACTCGTGAAATGCATTTTTCTCATTTATATTTATTTTTTACATTTAACCCATCTATGGTATCTTTACATAGGTTTGCTAAAATTCAAAAACAAAATAAAAATTGCTTTAGGACCTTTTGATTTTAACCCTTCAGTTACGAGAAACTTACTTTTAAAGTCGTTATTAACGCGCCCCCTTTAATTTCTAAACTACTGATGCACAATATCTGAAAAAGATTCTTGCATGTAGAATTTAATTAGTACTTTCTATGAAAATTATAACGACAACTGTAGCAAAAATAAGCCAGAGTAAATCTAAATCTCGAATCCTACGAAAGTATACTATCATCTTATCACATTTTGGGTATAGTATGCCCAAGCGTTTTTTAATAAATTAAAACAATATAAATATTTTCTATTGAAAGTGGACTATTATTTTAACTTACGTAAAAAATAACATTTGTTCAATTGCACATCTCCAGACATATCTACAGGCAGCACCTGTGGGGCATTTAAAACCTATCGTATGCTTTTTCTGTGGAAAAGATTTTAAAAAGTTTAAAATAATTTAGAGAAGTTTGCAGAAATATATTTAACATACCGGCTCTCTGCTGGCATCTGTGTAACTAAGATGTGCTATGAACATTTTTCCTTCATAGTTTAATTTATGAACTTCTGGCCAACGAAAGTGTTGTGCTCTCCGTCCAGAGACGAACGTACTGATGCCTGAGTAATTAATTCCTAAATAGAGTTGAGTACCCCTATGATCTTTAACTGGATGTGGATCAACGCCATAGGTTTCTAAACCTCTAGCAATTCCCATAAATTCATCCATTGCTACCGTTGGTTCCTGTCCGGGTTCACGTTTCTGATGAAGCTCTATCACTTTCTTTTCTAATGTATCCGTTTGTCGCAAAGCTAAACGTAAGGATGATACATAATCTCCAGTATGCACTTCAGGATCATAATCTCCCACTTCCTCTGTTTAATAAGTTTATAGTAAATTTTAATTATTTTTTTTGTTTTTATATTTAGGGATAAAAATAATAAGTTTAATTTAAAAATTGCCAAGTAGTTTGCTTTAACAAGACGTTAGAACGTAAATGCGTGCTTCTCAGCATTTCTCTCTTCGCCATTTTCTGGCAAATAATTACAATTATTCAATTTAAATAAAATAGGCTAAATTATTTTGAGGTCAGAAATCGGCTTTTACTGATCGATTGCATGATTTTGTGGGTTAAGCTCATCAAAATTTTAAGATCCCAAAATTCTATAAAAATAATTTTTGTTTGTTTGGTATTTTGAATTTTTGATATATCCAAATATATTCTCAAAATACCTTTAATGACTATCTACAAACGTCGCAAGCCTCTACTAGAGACTACAACTGCATATAAAACTTATTTCTCCTATCGGAAATAACAAAAAAAAAATTGTATTCTCACCTTGTACAATCAAAGCTCCTAATGCAGCTGCTTCTCCAGTGGAACAGTAGAGTCTTCCATGTCTTAGATCTCTTTTAAGTTGTTGGTACAGCATAAGCCGACCATTTCCAGTCAGGCGAAAAGGGTCAGCTGGATAAAATTTGACACGAAATGAGAATAAAATTGGATCGACATCTAAAAAAATATTATAATAATTTTACAAATAATTTATTTATTTATATTTTAATTATACCTTTCACTTGTTTTATAATTGATTTGGCTAAATCTAACCAGTGCTAAAAAAAAAAAAAATAAAGGGAAAAATACATTATAGAGTTTGAACTTATTAAAATAATTATTTACTCTTTGCTTTCCTGCGTCGACATATCGCAGTCCAAAATAGTCTTTTTCCTTAATTCCTAACTGTTCGCAAATATATTCCAAAAGAAAGGTTCCTTTGTGATTTGGCTGAAGTAAATAAACATTTTTTTTTATATTTGAATATAATTCAGAAATAATGTAAGTATTTAATAAATTCGTTATTTGAAACTATAGGATGAAATGAAATTAAACAATTTGTATATGTACTAGTTGTTGTTTGCGACTTCCGTTTTTACATACACTATGTAAAATAATCATCACTAGATGTTAGGCCCTTTTCCTACCAATTTACATTCAAATCAGTAGTTTAAAAAGTGCATTTTCCCTAAATAAACCATTTTAGTTGCTAGTTTATCCTCGCCTGCGATAGATTTTAATACTGAAGTTATATTTATAAAGGGTGGTTTTTAAGCGTTTGGTTTTTAAATAGACAACACTTCTGATTTGTGATCAGTATGTTTTGCCATTTCACCATGAATAGCCTGCAGAATAACACTTGCAAATTGTGCAAATTTCTTTTGAAAAGCATACTTCAGTTCGTTACAAGACACCGTCGATTTATTGTGGTAAACATTCGCATAATTTCGCGTAATGAATCGGTGAACTGGATTCCATATGATCGTGTGATCCCACACCTAGGAATTACTTTCTTTGGGGATATGTGAAGTCACTCGTCTACGCTGATAAATCATAGACAGTTATATCACTTAGAAGTCAACATTTGTGGGGCTATTGCAGATATACGACCCCAATTACTAGATAAAGTGGTTGAAATTTGCACTTTCCGATTACGCTTCATTCGACTCAGCCGTTGGGCCCATTCTAATGGCATAAACACTATGGCTATTAACATTATTTCATTTTAAATGTGTATACCTCTTAACAAAACAACCTTTATATAGCGATTTATATTATTTGTTTTTTTAACAAGGTATCGAACAAGAAAAATTCAAAATTCCCGAACTTCTTTTTAGCATCGATGCAAAAAGCGGGGTCTTAACAAAGCTTGAGACTTTTTTTATGTGTGTGAATGTGTTTGTTTGTGGTGTTGTAGCTCAAAAACGGCTGATTCAATTTCAAAGGGGTTTATTTTGTTTCAAAGTTGGTTATTGTGAGGTAGTTCTTAGCCATATTTGATAGAAATTGGGTATGCCGTTTCAAAGATATTCAAGTTTTAAAGACTTGGAGTTTAAGTTCAAATGTTTATTAGTTCACAATCTAAAGAAAAAAAAGTTACAGTTGAAATATTGAGAATTTATTTCTTTGATTTATTTTATTTTTCCTTTTTTTTGCTAGGGATATATATAAAGTGTATTCAGTTTCCTCTGTATAAATATTTCATGCGGAGGATTGCGATATTTGAATAAAAATAGTCTGCCGCACAATTCTGTTGTTCCCCCCATTCCTTATGCATAGTAAGCAAAGTACCTAGGGGTTCTATAAATAATCGTTAGTCAATGTTTTGCCGTTTGATCATCGGCCGCAAAACAACGACAAGAAGCCGACTCCGTTCGCCTCAGCCCTCAAGTGCCTTAAATTGCACGCCCAAGCATTTTGCCGGGCTTACGATTATGTGGCTGGAAAGAAAAAAAACCTTTACTTTTGCTCACAGCCTTGACCCGGACCTATCTGATTAATTGCATTAAGCGGTCGAGTTTGTCTCGAGAGGAATAATGAGCTCTGCCCGCCGGCGTACCTCTATTTATGCTCCAAGCAATTGTTGTAGCGGGAAGAGCGACAGAAAATTATTTCCCCGTACACAAAACTGCTCCGGCGGAAGTGCATTTTGTCCAACAATAAATCGTTGACATCTCTTGCATACAGTCAGGAGTACGTAGCCTTACCGTCGGGGGCCTCTGGTTTAGCCCCTTCTGAATAAACCCAAAAAAAAAAAAAACCAAATTGATTTTTCCGCCTTAAATTCGATAAAATGTTCGAGTCCGCAACCTATGCGACACTATGACCATTTTAATTGAATTACAAAAATTATTGACGATTCACCTGAAATTCACACTCGAGCACATCGGAATCCTCTAACAGGCGAACTGTACACTTGTACACAATAATGCTATCATTTCTCCGGCTAAACATTATCACTACACCTAATTAATTGGTTGCTTACACAAAATGTTACATATTATATTACGGTCATGAGGATTTTAAAGCTTAATTCGATTCGAATTTTGTTAAAAATAAAAAGTTATATGAGGTCGTAAAATAAGTGAAACACAGTCTCCAGCCAGTTGTGTCCCGTCAAATATGTCAAACAGGCATATATTTTTAGGCGCGTTTCATATTTGCTCCGGGTCTGTACGATAGATGGAGTACAAGTAAAAGCTTATTCTGGGATGGTCCCAGTTTAAATATTTTTCGATAAGAAAGTTTCAAGTGTTAAGATTTCCTTTAAAATGTTCTCAGGCGCAAACCCTATTTGCACCGCTTATTTGAAGAAAGGATTGAAAAACTTTTGAATGAGAAGCGTCTATATGAGGATGAAAATCTTTATAAATTTTTGTTACAGAATTTGCTTCGTTTATCCTCCTCAGTTCCGAGAGAAAACTCATGCTCAATGTCGACCTTTTACGGACATATCATCTGTAATGCAATAAGATCATTTATATTATTTAGTTTTAATTTTATGTTTTGCTCTTGTGTTTAGAAGTTCTAGATGTTTAAAATTTAGGTAATTTTGAATTATAAATCTTAATTCAAATATTTACAAAATTTCTCTAGATATAGTTGCTTTTTTTTTAATGATTTATGTTTGTTAAGTTTAGGAAAGAGAAGGAAATTAAACGAACGTTGTGATAGTTGGATACACTGAAATTTCAGAGTACTATTTCTGGTCTTCAATGGTATTAAAATACTATCTAAATGTAGGTATCCAATTACTATAGCTAATATTCCTGATATCATTTTATACTAAGGATGTTCATTGTACTACATAGGTATAAAAAGTTAGTTATTATTAAAATTACATCTAATATTATCATTATAAACTTTGTCCAGAGCTCTAGACACTAGGACAGAAAAGGGAATAATTCACACTTGGTTTTTGAATCGCTACAAGGATCAGCGTTCAAACTGCTCGATCATAGCCATATAACATGATGTGACACTCTCTATATAAGCCCAAAATTCTAAAGCATATGCAATTTCTAAAAAAAACCTGACCAGACAAGATTAGGCAGCAAAATATTCTCATTTACAGCACATATAGTGTAGAGAATAATGTGCAGCGTTTTGTTTTTTACTATGACTTTTTAAAGGCGCGATAAAGTTTGCCACGCTGTGTGCCTCTATGCATACATGGTGTTAGTGCCATCGTCACGCAATGTTTAGGTATAGAAAAATTCTGAATCGAGAATGAGGATGAAGCAGGGAATACACACAGAGCCTATATACGGATGCGGGTTGCGTCAGTTTTAAATTTATCCAATTATAATTTTGAATTGAAAAACGATTTTGTGATTTTCATAGACAATCACTTTTATTCAGTTACCAATCCCTCGATCAGGATCAATTAGTCGAACAGAACCGAAGCGAACTTCTAATGCTAGAATTATAATGTAAAACTCTCAAAGATACTCCTCTGCGTGATATTGATCTGGGTCGTTTTATATAGAGAGAAATGGAAACGAAAAACATCTGTCTTTTCATATAAAAGTTTATTTAGGATCAGGGTATCTTGTATTGATTACCCATTTGGTGTTTTAGTTTACTTAGGATATGTTTTTTTTTATGAATTTGGTGTCTAGTTTACTTAGGGTATATTCTAAGATTAAGATACACTCTAGAACATTTGGGTTTTAAGACATTTTTAGAGAAACATGTGATTAAATTTATCTGATGTAAATTTTGTTTTGCTTATTCAAAACAGAAGTTTGCTATCAGTTCTGTACAGAATTGATTCATACTTATGATTATTTGCGTATGTTGGTTATAACAATTTCGAGATATCGCAATCTTGCCTACTTGAACTTTTTGGAGTGCTGTAGACCTATAAATTTAATTTTTTAGACGTAGATGCTTACTAAGTGGGCGAACTTAAGGTATACTCGTACTAACATTTTGTTATCGATGTGCCATTTTAAATCTTTTTGGAGAATTTGTAGACATCTGAAAATATGCAGTAAAACTTAAAAAATCTCATAATTTTTTATAATGATTTTAAAATTTTTGAAATAAATTTAGTTGAGCCTAAAGCGAACATTTTATTTGGGTTTTTATATTCGGCTACTCTTAAAATTACCATTTCTATTTCTACATCGATTAAAAAAATAGATGGAGGGTTTTAAAGCGTCTGTTGTAGTGTTTTTTGTTAGTTACCATTAACAACTGCAGCTTATATTTAACTGTTGAGTACAAGTTAATTGATTACAAGAAAATCATCTTAATTATCAAGCTGGTAAATTTTTTATTTGGTCATTAATAGCGTTAATTTAACAATCGACTAAACTTTATTCTTATAATATTAATATTGTGGCTAATACTCCTGCCTTATTAAAAGTAGAAAAAGAATTTTTCAGTTAAAACATTTTTAAAATTTTGATTTGCTAAAATCTATTCAGCCAATTTCTAACATTTCTAACTAAGCTAAGATAATTTCTCTCTAGAATAGAATCGTTAAAACTGTGACTGAGTACGACAAATCTTAATAAAGTAAATTTAAATTGATAATTGTAATAAAATTTGTAAAATAATAACATAAAAATGTTTTACTAATAGGCTTACTGGTTGTAAAGAAAAGGAAAGGAAAAGGAGGAGGAGGAGGAGGAAGGAAAAGTTATATACTAGAAAAGAAAGTATAAAATCAATTTTAGATTCCAAATAAAAACAAAATTTTCTACAATTTGTCGCAGTCGTATCGCACACCAATAAGTTTTCGGATTTCATCTTCAATAATCGCAATATCTAGAATATCTTTTGGAGTGACAGCATCAGAATAGAGTTTTCCGGATCGAATGCATTTCATCACTTCATCGGCTTCATAATACAATCCCTCACTGTTGGTAAAGTTCATTGGCTCTTTGGATTTAACTAGAGGCCACTTTTGTATATTTCCATCGGGTTCAACGATCGATGTCGGACACCAATACTTTGGAACCTTATTATTTTATAATAATTAGATTTAATTAAAAACTTTTACTTATTCTACTTACACAAAGAGTTCCTTTAGTTGTTACAACAACGGCTTGGTTTTCATATTCATCCATTCCTGAGCAAATAATTTTTGCCATCCGTCCTCCTGAAAATCCAATTTCAGCTTCGAAATATACATCAACACCAGAATTATTTTTCTTTCCTGTAGCTTTTACTGATTTTGCTTCATCTTGGAAACAAAATAAAATAAATTGGATAGCATACACGCCAATGTCTAGAACAACTCCTCCTCCCATTTCTTTTTTTATCACACGATCAACATTTTCTCCTTTAAATCCGTGTTTTATATAAATTTCGCGGACCTCTCCCAAATTTCCACTTTGAATCAATTCCCTAAGGTGACGATAAGCTGGAAAAAATCTCGACCATAGTCCTTCCATGATGAACAGATTTTTAGCTTTTGCTGTATCTAGAAGTTGTTTGGTTTGCCACGAATTCATACAAAACGGCTTTTCACACAGAATATGCTTTTCATAATTTAACATGAGAAGACACACGTTATAGTGAAACGGATTAAGAACGGTAACATACACGAGTTCCACTGAATCATCTCTTGCAAGATCTTCATAATTTCCATAATATTTTAATATACCGTAGGTATCTGCGAACTCTTTACTTCTTTCGATGCTACGACTGGCAATTGCAACAATTTCATGCTGATCTTTATTTGGACTACATTTTAATGATTTTACAAAATCATGAGAAATTTTACCAACTCCAACTATGCCCCACCGTAGTGCCATTAGGTACGCCTATATTTTTAACTGCTTTAAACACAAACGATTTACTGAAAAGACTAAATGCCACTTTTTGTTTTCCAAAATGTGTCGATGGGGTGTGGTGCTTATCAATACTCTCTGAAAATAATCAAATTGAAAGCGACATTATTTACAAACATACGCGATTAGCACTGATAAAGACAATTTATGAAAATTGAAAATTATCAAATTCCTCTACAGCGTTTTATATGCTAAATGATAAGAGATCAAAGATAGAATTTGAACCTTAATAGCGATAAATCCTTTTTTAAATTCTTTTATTTAACTTACACTACGTGTCGTCAAATCTTGCAATGCAAAATTTTTATACTTAGACTTTACCAAACTCAATGAAATTTGGCGAACATGTATAACTTCGGTAACAATACAAGTTAGTGGTGTTTCCCGAGCGAATCCACCCCCGCATCCCTTATTTATACCCACGCATCACTAAAATCATTGTTTATTTTGAGGATGTCTCAACGTATGGTACTTAAAATATTTCTTCGGGACGTATCCTGTTTTTATTTTTCCTGAAAAGCTTAGCATGTTTTCATAGCCTGGACGAATTTTCAGCAATTAGAAACAATGTTTAGGCCCAGGGCAGCATTCACAGCACAACATTCACCGATTATGTCGTAATCAACACAATTTAAGGGAGAGATACAGGGGTATATAGGAATTTTTATATTTTGTATTTCTACATATTTTACCTATAAGAATACAAAATTTCGGTACAGATAATAAAGCATTTTAAGCTTAATAACGCTAATAACGTTTTCTATTCAGCTATTCAGTTGGTTCAATAGAACATTTTGAAACATGAGTGGCTTTTTGTTCTCCCTCTTTTTCAAAAGTCCTTTTGGGTGCAAAAATTCTCATAATATTTGTAAACGAGGGAAGACGAAAAGGTAGAGTTATAAATAAAAAGGCGCCAACGACACGCGGTGTTCCCAGGCGGTCCTCCCATCCAAGTACTATCCGCGCCCAATGCTGCTTGACTTCGGTGATCGGACGAGAACCGGTATTCTCAGCGTGGTTTGGTCGTTGCCGACAAATTCATATTTACAATCATTGACTTAATGACAAAATATTGAGAAAAGGGCCCTCTTTTTCTAAGTAAAATCGCGCTCCAATGAGTAAAAAATTCATAACTCGGTGAATTTAGCTCCAATTTAAGGGGGGGGTTTTGTGTTTTGAACTTCTGAGGGCTAGCCCTTTAATTAGATCCCTTGATCGCGCAGATCTGATGGAAATACGAAAATTCGAGTTTTTTTCAAAAAATCATAGGCTAACCCCTTGCAATTTTTGCGAAAATCTGAAAAAAATTATTTTATTATAACATTCAAATATTTTCCGATTATTTCTTATTCATTCATAACATAACATTTTATTTAACATGGTTTTGTGGGAATGGAGTGGTGGTTTTAGAGAGTGTGGTACGGAGGTGCATTTCATAGTAACAATTTAAAAATGAATTTTTTAAAAACTAATGCTAGAATTGAAAGCGTCTAAAAATGTATCATGCTAAATACGAGTATATCATTAGAAATATTCATCGAATCACTTTTTTTTCAGATGTGAAACTAAATCAGTCTGAATGAAACATGAAAATATGCGAGTATCTTTGGGAAACTCCAAAATCCTCATAATCTAATAAATGGGTTGATGTTGTCTTTTTATGATAGTACTATTTCTGATAGATACTATAGAATATTCTCTAAAATTATACTTATATTAATTTTGATATATTTTAATTGAAATTGCTATATGAAGAAGCAATGCTAGCGAACGTAAAGCTTTAAAAACTAAGACAGACAATAAGAAAAGAAAAAAGGAACACCCAAACAGGTGACTGAGACCTTAGACCTTAGACTTATCTAGGTCGTTACAATAAATAGTATTAAATTAGTGATAAATGCCAAATTTTCTGTTATCGTTTAAAATTTTGGTTATATGTTATTTTTAGCTCTTACACGCAACATAAACGTGTTCTCTGTCGTAACGAATTTAAATTTCTTCGGTATAGTACAATGGGTATCGCTATCGCTGCAGTATTGCTAGATTGGGCGATAAGTCGTCTAATCGGCTATCTTAGAAAATTTTTGGCTGATACGAGAAATAGCAAATTTCTTATAAAATTATTCTATTATTTTTATAATTATATATTTATTTATTTATTTCAAAATAAAAAATAACAAACTACAAAAACATTAACAAATGTAAATTAAAACTATGTAAAACTAAAGACTATAACTAGGGTTAAAATAAGGAATAGGGAATACAACAAGAAGGAGAATGAAAGTTAGAGAAGGGGAAAGAATAGGGCAAAGAGTAAATAGTTTTAAAACAGAAATAATTTCTTAAGAATGATGGTCAGGTAAGTAAAGGGAGTGTTTGAGGGAGGCTTTATCAAAATGAAAATCAAAGAAGGTGGAGTCGTTAGCTTGTGAAATGTTCGAAGTGTCCATAGTTGGTACGGTGAATGTTAAGGCAAAAGAGTGGAAAGGATCTAACGTTATGAGGGTTGATATTGATAGAGATATGATGTAGGAAATCGGAACAATCAATAGAGGCGGAGTTTATAACTTTTTTCTATAATTTTCTATCTCCGTCCTGAGGCTTTCTCGAGAGCTAGGGACCCTAGGCCAGTGTCTTGTTGGCCTAGACAGAAATCCGGTACTACTAATGGGTCATTTGTTATTATCTAAATTGGAATAAGTCAATGTGTGAATGTTTAGGTATAAATAGAACATTTCTAACAATTGTAACTAAACCTAGTAGTAGACTGTCAGTGTTATAAGAAGAATTGAAACTAATTAAAATATAGACAAAAGAAATGATGAGTTGATGAGTTAATTGTTTTTCAAAAGTCACAAGATTAATGCTTGTCATTAATAGCTTAGTTTTTACGTATTGAAATGTATTATTACTAGAATAATTTGAAATAAAGCAACTCCTATCATAGAAGTTTTTCTAAAATGAAATCTTATTGGGTTTTATTGTCTATAAAATCAATAGTCGTTTTGTGAATATAACACTTAGTAGATGAGAAATAAATTAGCATATATATGTATTTAATTTAACACTTAGCTGAATACATTTATTACTACTACTCACCATTAATTGAAAATGGTAAACGATTATATTAGGAAATAGCAATTAATTATATTATTGTCTTAAACTAGTTATGTTTTCGCTAACACAATAAAAGAAAACAAGTATTATGAGATGAAGACATCACAAAAGTTATTCAAATAGTGCTCTTTCAAAATTATATACATATCTACCTCATTTTCAGTTTCTAGTCCAACTCTTTAAAAGATGAAATTCATTCAATAAAAACAACGTTATTTGACTCTATTTCTTTACCTGTTACCACATAAATTTATTTTTGGAAATTTTATTTTATGAGTGGGTGCTGTAAATTCGGTCAGATTAAAAAACAGGCATATATTTTTACACAGAAGCTATGTGGAAGATATGAATTTAAAAAAAAATATATATTTCATAATAAGAATAATAATAAGTTAATAAAAAGTTTGTATATATTTATTGTAATAGATAATTTAAAAAATAAATAAATAAATCGAAACGAAAAGTTCACTTATCTTCTCAGACGATGAGATATTAAAAATTAATAATGAACAATTATATTAAACTGGTTGTTTAACATCAGACTATTGTGAAAGTCATTGAAACGGAGGTATAATGCTGTATAATAATCAGGCGGAAGCTAATGCTGTGGAATGTTATAGGCCGGTTAAATGAAACTTAAAATTTTCTGGTTTTTAGAGGTGATGGTTATAACCGGTCCTCTTCAGTGAAGCTAAATGATATCGAATTAAAAATCCTTTCTAGTAATAAAGTGCTGAGTATTATATTTTTTTTTTTTAATTCGTCTGACAAGGCTTTCTGCTTTTTTAGTTTGTTGTTTTTTTATTTTAATATATACTTTTATACTTTTTATTTATCATAACCCTCGATCGCCCTGACCATTGAAATTTAGTTGAAGAAGATTAGCGTCTTGAGTTAAGCAATATGAAGCAACGGTTTCTATGTTTAGTATCGTTAAATTTAATTAGTACTATTTTTTGTGCACCGATAAGTGAAAATGAAAGTTTAAGTTTGCATACAATAAAAAGGTCTGCAGATACCGGAAGATACTATTATATGTGAGAAAATGGATAAATTAAATAATAATATGTGTGAATTATGTTTTCAATTAATTTCGTTTGAAGGCTCGATTTTGATAATGGCAGTACAAGTGTTATTGATGGAAGCATAACAAATGTTAATGGTGCACAAGTTTATACAGCTTTTGGATCTTACACTCATTCAACTGATAATGGCCCATTTTATATAGTTAGATTTATTGCTGATGAAAACGGCTACCGTGCTATGGTTTCATGTATGTATAAATTTCTATTATTATAGTTAATTATGATTGTGTTATTAATCATGTCATATTTTTAGTGGGAAGTTCTTCACCTGAGCGAAAATTAGATCCACAACAGTTAAGTATGTCCCTGGAGGAGTTCAGGAAACGATTTTTCAGAAGGAAGCTTATTCCTTTTAGATAAACCAATGAAATTTACTTTTAATTTTAATAATTGTTTTAGAGAATAGAAATTATGTTAAAATAATGGATTAAATTTCAGAATTTGTTAAGCCTATGATGGAGCTAAAATTTGTATTTAAGCTTAAGTTCGTTTCACTAATAAAGGCCTATTTTTGGTCTTGGTAAATTTATAGTTGGTTCTTATAAAATTGAGTTTACTATTTAATTAAAAATGAAATTTCCATTACCATTTACCATTATATCCATTGCTTTTTGATATTGTAAGAGAGTAATTGTAATTATTATGAAATTTTAGATTCCATGGTTCCAGGGTACTAATTACAATTAGTCACAATAATAATAGTAATTCTAATAAACTTAAGAATATCATAAGTTTGGTAGACTTAAAATATTTTAATACTGTAACCAAGACTTTTTGTAGAAGTTATCTATATATATAAGGGAATGTTTATTAAATGGTACCGGTGAAACGATATATAGCAGTATTAGTAATACAATTTTATGAGTTTGAATTGATTGAAAATGAAATATTTCGTAAAAGCCATTTTTATACTGCTAAACACAAAAATATTGGCTACTTTTCACTGCATGTTTAAATTCTTGCATCAAATTCATGAATATTTGTAGTATATTTCATAACTAAACAACTATATAAAAAAATGTAATCGGTTAAGTATGTATAGTATGCCTGTTTTATTGATTGGGCTTTAAATATGATTTCAAATTAAAAAAAAAAAAGGAAGCGGATGACTAGTGAAGTCTAGTCTAGAAATATTTGGAAGTTGATATTAAATTTACTATTATTTCTAGTTAAACAACATTCAACATTTTTAGACTGTTCCGTATATAGAATTAATTGGTATATTTCTCATTTTAATGATTATGCAATTGGAAAAAATTTTAAAATAATCGTCAAAAGAGTTCAATGTGCCTTTCTTAATAACGAATTGCGGTCAAAAAAACTGCAGCATTTTTATTTCTTCATCTTATTCCCGAATTGCGATGAATGCAGACAACATTTGTTGCTCAGTTACATTTGTAATGAAGAAATACTTTTCAGCAATTTGATTTAATCAGTTCGGTCTTTTTGATTTCGTTTAAAGATGATGTGGAATGTTTCTGGACACTTTTTGTTAAAATATTTTCTTCACAAATTAAATTGGTTCTTTGCCACAATGAAATTTTAATTAGCAAACAGACAAATTCATTTATTTGTGCAGCATTAGTACCGATTATTGTTATAATTTGATATATAAAGAAAAATGTATCACGATTGCATAAAATTTTTGTTATTTAAATTAATTCAATGATCTTTGCTTTCCTTAAAGCATTGTATGTTTTTTAATAGGTATACACCTTATATCGTCTCTTATAGAGTTTTAGTTCGAGTAGAACAAGTTAAAGAATGTTGGGATAATGCAAATTGAGGATGTGCTTCATAAAAATAGTTCGTATCAGGTAGATCAATCAGCGTAAAAGTACTTTTACAAAAAAGTTAACTGCCCGGACAAAACATGTGGGTAGTAGTCGACTAAAAATTTTCGCATATTAAACACCTGAGTGTCTATGCCAGCCACATACTATAACATGGGGCTGACTGTCCTCAGGCTTGAATAACTTCTGTCCATTATCGGGACGTTATACTCTGAAAGTAATTATTGTTATCTTGTATGTATTTAACAATTACACTTTGATAGACAAGCTAAGCTAGATTCAACCGTTTTCTCAATTTCCGAAAAGGAACAAAACAGAACATAAAATTGCCAGAAGCTGAAAGCAGAACAGCAGGCGGAAACCAGATGAATTTCAGGCTTCCTAGCCTATACCCGTGTAATGAATGCATTTTAATCAAACTCGGGGCCTCTTTAAATGATAAATGATACGAACTCTGCTATCATAAAGGCCATGGGAATATTATGACGGTTAAACCGTCGCAGTTTAGATTCATTATTCCTGGAAAAGATTATGATAATGATGATGGTCGCAATTTTAACGATGGAAGGCATGTGTTGAAAATCGATTCTTGTTTGATAGCCAGGAAATTGAAAACAACTTTTGGCTCATAGCCGATCTGTACATTGAAAATAATATGGCAGTGGATTGATTAATAGAATTTAGTTAGACATAAAATTTATATTAGTAACAAATTTACTAAGGGGACTATTTCGAATATCGCTATTCAGTTGTGTTGTAATGCGGCTCAACTTACTATTAAATCACTAAAGTAAGAAGTGCTAAAAATAATACAGAACTATGTAAAATATCAAGTAGGTCTATTTGTGTCTAGATGAAATCGTTGTTTTATTTTTTCCTGTACCAAATGCATTTTTAATTATAAATGCTAAAAAGGTGAAAAAAATGAATCTTATTTCATACGAAATGGTATGATTTGAAACGAGTTTATTTTTCCATTTGTAAGCAAGTCAGAAATCGAAACAAAAACGTCCATTCCTTTCTTTTACCTGTTTAAAATGCGTCCATTATTTTGGCTCCCATCAATCTAACCATTTTTGGATTTTGTGCAATTCGTGTAACTCATATGTAGCATCGAATTTGATTTTTATTTTTTTTTATAATCCCACTCAATGGTTCCTTTAAGTCGTTATTCGCACTCCCTTAACAAGATCATGCGATGGATGCCTTACTGGGATTCGGGAATCTTCCCGCATTTTGTTTTGGGCTTTTTTGTTTTCTTATTCCTGATCATTTTGAAAGGCGGAATAACTCTACCATACCTGGTCCCTTAGACTTGTAAGGTACAATGTCCTCCTTTGTTGGATAAGGCTTAAAAGTTTTGGTGTACTCGAATTGATTGTAAGGGACACGATGGTGTCGCAACAAAGGGAACCAGCCGACAACTCTTCTTTTGATCTGCGACAAGTCGAGTTTTTGATTGATTTCAAGACGTTTCGAAATAACAAAAATAAAGATGATAAATACGACTGAAAAATCTTGTGGTGAGTTATACGGTGTGTCACGTTCGGTTCACAGCCAAATATTTTGGCTTTTTCGCGGACAGCAATGAAAGATTCAGTTGAGTTAAAGGGGAATTATAAAAGCAAATAAATACATTTCCTACTTTATTTTATTTGCTATATACAGACATTTTTGTTCGCCCTTTCTTCAATCTTCAGGTTAGTTTTTGTTTTGTTTTTTGTTTTTCAAGGCTCAATTAAATCAATTAGCAATGAAAATATGACCATAAGTTAAACATTTGACGACCAGAAATCGTAAAACAGCCGTAAAATATTTCTGCTACCTTTTGTGTTGGGATATAACCGCTTCCTGATTTGCAAATTGCATGCATGTATTTAACTGGTAAAGTGTTTTGAACGAACGTTAACAGCATATACCATAGTGGTATATGTTTGCATAAATTAAGTCATAAAAGTTAAGGCCTACAAAAAAGTAACAGTCATTAACCTTAAGTTTAATTAAAGTCATAAAGAAGACCGTTTGCAACTTTGTTGATCAACCTCTCTGAGTTTTTGCGTAGAAGGAAGAACGTGGCATAAATTCAACAATTCAAATAATTTTAATGAAGATTTTACAATCATATACTTCAAATTAACTTGGCTACTGTTTTTTAAGTGTTATAGCTAATATGATATTTAAATTTATTTATGTTGTTCACTTAGATCGAGTATTTCTTGCTTTCTTAATATTAATAAAAAATAACGAACGATTTGTTACTATAACAAATAAATAGAATATCTCTTAGTATTATTTAGGCTACCATAGCAACAATAAAAATAAAATAATGACTACTACCACAAATATTGATACTGAATTTTAAAAGTATTTTGTTTTTATATATCGTCTGCCTAAAGGTAGAATTATTAATGAATAGATTTATGTACTATGAAAAACATATTTTTATTAATTTTTGATATTATTAAAAGTTAGTTAAACTACAAACTTATGCATACGAATTGTCCTATCTTTAGGTTTCTTTTAATTAAAAGTGCTAATTACTTTGAATAAGCTAACGAAGTTCTCTACTTTTTCGGTCGTTAAATGTAATTAAAAACAAATTTGTTGTCTTCTGTAATAAATACTGGCTAATAACGAGTACAGACGTTTTAAAGGGATAGAATAGGAAAACGAATTTTGAGGAGATAGTTTTATATGCTAAAAAAGTGAGCAGAAATCTCAGTCTAAATTTTTACATGGAACAATCATGTTTGATCTCAATTTGAAATTCTGTTTTCTGAGTCTGAGCTCTTGCTCAAATTTTTAAAATATGAGCCAATAAACAGAAGAAGAAGAAGAAATCATATATATATGGAAAAAATATATGCATAAATGGAAAAAATTAAAAATAACATTAAATTTAATAAGGATTTGCATTTTCTATCCTGTAAAGTATAAAATCTCTACCTAATGAACACTCAATCTTCTGGGTATATGGCATCTAAGTAGGCTAGTGGTTAAGCCATCTCCAGAGGAGTTTTATGTGACTTAAATGCCTTTAAAATATTATTTAAGTTTAAACGTATCGGTATCCAGGACACACACATACTTAACAGAGTAATTTCTTAAGAATTTCTTAAGGTATTAAGTTATACAATTTATGTGGTTTATTTTGTTTCGAAGGGTACATGGGTTATAGAATTATTTTATTTTAAAAGGAGTAGTTTTTAGGATTCAAAAATGATTCTTTATAAAAATTTTATGTGAGATCATTTTAAAAAGCTTAGAAATATTAATTTTATAAAAAAGCAGGGTTATTAGAATTTTGCCACAATAAACTTTTCAAATCGATCCAACATTTGACGATTTTTAAGGTTCCGTGGCAGCGTTAGCAGAACTCTTATAAGACCGCTCATGCGTTCGTCTGTTTTTCTTTTCAAAGATTGAGAGAAATACTACAAATAGGCTTTTATTAAATGACCTAATGTTCTGACCATAGCCTCATCCTTCCCAGGAAAAGGACCCCTCCTATAAGAACTGGTGGGCCTATTTTTAAAGTAATATCCACGGGTATAATTTAAGAAAAATAAATTTTTATTAAGACAAAAATTCTAAAACTTATCGATCTATGTCTATAATGAAAATACTCCCTTAAATTCGGTCGGTCGATTGTTCATTGATAAAGTTCTGGTACGTTACGATTTTGCGAGTTGAACTCGTTCTTGACTGAGCTTTTTTTTATATATATGTATCTACTTATTGTATATTAGCCATAATCGCCGAAACAATGATTAAATTATTCTTCATCGTTCAGAAATTATTAAAATTTTTCCTGTAATAAGAGAGAAATTCACGACGTAAGGCAGGGACGTAGGAGATACCTTTTTTGAATTGAAATCCATAAATTCTCTAACATTAGTCTCAGGATTTCAAAGTTTTGGAACAATATACCGAATTGTCATAATTTTTAATTATAAAAAAGTTTAAACCTTGAATTGGGATTGATTTATGAATTATTTAAATTGGATGCTGTTTTAAAAAATATTTCTAATCTTTCCTGATAATTATTAAATCGAAACAAAATCTTCTTTTATTTTGGATAGACAAGAAAACGCAGTTAATATATTCCTTCCAAGAATATCAAATTATAGTGCTATACACCTAAAAATGAGTACTTTTTTTACAATTTTAAGAAATTAGCTCTTGCGACTAATAAAAAATATGCACCTTTATTCTTTAAGTTGTGTCACTTGTCGAAATGAGCGAAATATGGCTTTTATTATTCATATAGTCGATCGTAGTAAGATCTGATAAATGTAACAAATTTTGAAGTAGATTTATGTGACAAAAATAGTTCAAAAAGGACAGTTGGACAGTTGTCTGTAATACAGAAAATCTAAACTTTTGTAGTTTTTATTTTACTTACTTGCTGTATAAGCATTGCCATTTATTTATTGAGTACTATCGCACGACTACAAGAATGCCAATTTGGTTTCGAAGTGAAAGAAAAATTAAACTATACGACTTTAAGAATAGGGATGATGAATTATTGGGACTTTAACCCTTTACGGTCGGCAGATATCTTGTAAGTTGACCGAAAAAGTTGAATAACGAGGCATAGGGGACCACAGTGTTTTGTAATTTTTGCAATTTTAAACTATTGCGCGTGGGCAAATAATGTTTTTAATGCAACGTTTTAATTGCACATGTATTCAATAATGGCAAAATGATGAATTTAATAATTGACACCAATAAAGATGATTTATCCAATGATGACTTTGTAAAGTGACGGATTTATGAAGATGTAAAAAAGTAGCGTCTACTAACCTAACAGACGGTATTTTGTTATATGTTGTTTTAAGACATATGCTAAGTATTTAGGTGGAGAATTTTTGAAAGCATTTGAAATAAAATAATAACACAATTAATTTTATTAATTTCGTTTTATTAAAAATTCAAAATGTTCACATTTTTACATAAAAAGAATTTTTCTGTTGTTATCAATAACTGAATTTTTTTTTTGGGGGGGAGGAGGGGGCTGAAGTATGATTAAACTGAACACGGACGTAGTCTAAATAACCAGAATTATTTAGTAATTACAATTAGAAATTATATGTTTCGAAAATATAAAAGCGCAGGATTTTGTCGTAGCCATTTGCTTAGTTAATATTTTCAATAAATCAATTCTTATATTTTATATTTAATTTTTCTATTTTTATTGTTTTTGCATTATTCTTTTTGCATAAATATCAAACGTAACCGAAATGTTAAAATTAGCGTAACAAAAATTACCCTCAATTCCAACGAACAATTTCAACTTTATCTAAAATAACCAAAATCACATTTTCGTTTAATAATTTAATTTGACGCGTTTGACTGACTATTTAACATTTAAATATTTTAAATAAATTTCTTAAGACTTGTTAATTTTGTACACATTTCAGAAAATAAAAAAAAAAAAAAAAATAAAATTTGGTCCTAACGCATTTCGAATATAAACCTACAATCGACACTTTTATTGAATATATACAATTTTTATCCTTTATTTTTTTCTTGATTCCAAATTTACACATTGCCGGACCTCATCGTTATTCCGGTTTAAGATTTAAGCATATGTGACGTACTTTTCTGGTTTAACTGTGATTTATTTATTTACCTTTTTGTTTTTTGTTTTCTTTTTTGTTTTTTACACTTTTATTAATATAAAACGTGAGAGCATTTTTATATGCACAATATATGCAAAGTGAGAGCTGAGAGTGCATTGTAAATTTTACTAATTACTTATAAACATAATTCTAAGCTTCTAAACAAAATCACATTTTTCTTATTATTAAAATATGTCCCACCGATGATTTTTGTTTGAATGATTTCCAATTATATTCATGGCATCTAATTAGAGATTTGGTGGGATTTTGCTTACTTTGGGGATGTTAATTAGAAAATGTTGGGCAGCAAAGAAACTTATACGAATTTATGGGTTACTACACAATTTTTATAGATCGCAAAATATCCCAAGTGATAAAGCCTTTGAGGCTTGTGGAAATTGTTTGATTGATTAAATAAAAATTTTCTTTATAAACTTTAGACATTTTCGCATTTTGAATACTAGATATTGGTAATCGATACCACTTGAATGCCTTTTCCGTTGGTTTAACATATAATTTTCTGTTAATATGGTACAGGTTTAATCTAATATCTAGCTATTCCGGAATAAAAGAGGATTATAAAATTTTTGAAAAATTACAGCAGATTTTCATTCATTACAATCTTATGTGATTGAATTTTAACAATAATTTTTTTATATTTATTTGTAGAAACACTTGATATTATGATTGACGTAATTTTACCAAAAAACAAATATGAAATGAATGAAAATCAACTAATTTTCAAAATTTACATAAAAATCCAAGCTCTAGGTCCACTTTGAATTATAATATTATTATTTTTTTTTTGTGAATGCTTTAAAAGACCTTAAGGAAACTACGCTTACTTATAAAAGTACACAAAATCACATTCACTTGAGCTTTTCTCGAAGTATGCAGTTAAAGGTAAATATCTTAAGGTTACGGGGATATTAAAAGTCGTTTTTGTAGTGAAAGCGCAATCGGCGCGTAAATACCTTCATTTAAGCCTATGTAAAACTATTATGCTAAAATCGATTATACTTGATTCATTTGCAAATGATTTTTAATGCTAATGGGAGTAGAAAAGTCGCCTGTAAGCTACATATGTCTAAGATAGCTAGCAACTTTTATCGAAAAGCGACTGTTATATGCAAAATAATGATGTTCAATTTTGGACCTTAACTATTCATTGTGTTTCCACCGCCCAATTGATTGTGCGCAAGCATTAGGATATCCTTTTTCTCTTTTGGGAATCGCAGCTCACGTCCTGCCAAACGTGCAGTCTCAAGTTCTCTCTCAGCTTGTGCTAGCTCACGGCCCAAAACTCCAGGATTTTCCTGTTCGCGTGCAATCCAATCTAAAGCCATTTGAGCCCTCATGTCATCATCCAATGCCCGATTGGAGTAGTGTGCTACAACTTCCTGTCGCGAACATTGACGCTCTCGCATCGCTTTCAATGAGCCGTTCCAGTGCAATAGTTGAAATACAGTCATTAATTCTTGAAACTCCAACATAGTGCGACCTTTGTTGGCTTCTAACATAAACCTGCAACGAAGAAATCACATATTACTGTTTGTATTAAAGTTGAATTAATAAGCGTCTAAACTGCGGCAGACCGTCTTTATATACCTAGAATGGATTTCTTTTAGGTTCCCTTGTTTTTACAAAAATAAGGCTAAGATTACTCGAGATCGTGTTTTAGTTTTTAGCATGACTCAAATGGAAGCTTGAACCTTAACTTAACTAAAGCAAGTAGAAGGTACCAATAGGCTCTTGGGATTGAAAATATACATTTCGATATACATTTATGATAAACCGTTTATTTAGAAAGTGGCGTAAGTCCAAAATGTTTTAAGGATGATTTTTCTACATTCTTTTCAAGCGAAATCGGTCGTATAACATTTTGGACTTACACCACTTTCATGTAGTCTCAAATATATGTCGTCAAAATTATGTACGGTGAGATTAACCGGTTATAGGCTCATTCACAACGTTTACATGCAGGTTTAAAGCGAATTCGGTTTCATGTAAACGCAAATCGAATCGAAGAAGGATTGATTCGATCCGGTCAAACTGCACGAGGTGGATCGAATCGAATTATACCGTGTAAAGGTAGATTAGAGAATTAAGATGGAATACTTTTAAAAATGTTTAAATATTGATTATTTATTTTATTTAGCATTTCTTTTTAATTAAAACATATTACTTTACTGCCATAGACACTAAGAAATAGCATAGCATTGTTTCAACTTTACTAAAACGGCGATATTAATTATGTACATCGAAAATAACATAGCTTTAATATAAGTCCACTATAAAACTAAAAGGTAAGTCTTAATATGATTCGAACCAGATCAAGGTGGGCATAAGCCGTAATAGGACATTTGCCATCTAGCCCTGATAAAATATTTTATATGAATTTCCTGTTTAAGAATGCCTGCACCTCATCTGGCATCTATTTTATCTGATCTGGTCCTAATTTTATATCATCAGTTAAAAATAGGCTTGCCATAAGCCAAAACTTATTTGAACTGATCCGGCCTTGAATTCGATGCCCTAGTCCTACTTATTGATCAGTTCTACGGGAGACCAGATCCGGCCCTAATTCTATCTGAAAGAAAATCTTAGTTGTAGCGTTGTTCAATGTTTTAGTAAATACAGTGAGATTTTTTAAGACCAAAAAGTATGGCTATTTCCTTTGTATTGATTAATTTGAAATTAGAGAATAGTTATCTTTTTTGTATGAATTATCTAAAAACTCAACAAGCACTCAGTCTGTTGTTAGTAAAAAGTTGTTACATAGTTTAAAATTACCTAAATGCCCCGATGCCAGTATCTGGGCCATCACCTTCCTGAATATCACCTTTAAAAGAAGCTCGTGCTTCCTGTACAGCCTTCTCAATAAATTCATCACTTATCCGTCGAGACGGGTGTTCGTTAAAAACGGAATTCATCAATGCAATTTTAGCGGAGCTGCGACGGGCTTCGGCCTTAGTAGGGCAATTCTGAAATAAAAAAAACCAAATTTTATTCGTATATAAAATTAAAATCAACGCAGAAAAACGGCATACAGGCGAAATATAAAATTAAATTTTCGGGTCAATTACCTGAAAACTACCAAAACAGCTTCCACCAGGAAGTGTTACATAACATACATAAGGCTGACTATTCGATGGAACTGACTCATAAATGACCAATGCACCATTTTTGAGGTCGGCACCACGTGCTTGTTTCATCTGCCAAAACTCCTGAAGCGCTTCGACCACATTCACTGTAAAAGAAAGAGAAGATTCAGACGTTAAAAATAAAAAAAGCTAAAAAATGAAAAAAAAAAACCAAAAATTGGAAGAAACAAATCCATGAAAACCTGAGGCTTCGGTAATCTGCAAAATTTATCTTAACATCGATCTAGAGAGGTGTTATGATTCGGAATCATTTTGGGAGCATGTTTCAAAGATGGGCAGACCTGTGATAACAATTCGCGGTAACCGAACCAGCCTTTTCTTTACTACCTCATTCTTATGAAATGCAAGTCTACCCCGTCATATTTTTGGACCTTAAAGGCAAATCGAAATGCAGCGGACATGGTTCATTTCCAAAGTAAACAGCAACAATTGGTGATCGGTGATCGCTGATCGGACCGACAACGTATTTAATTGATGGATGTAGAGGAAGATGTATAAAGAAGGAAAGTAAAATAAAATCACTGGCAAAATCCATAAAGGTAGTAAATGGCAAACAAAAAAACAAAAAAAAGAGTCAATTAATCAAAAATGGGTAATAATTTCGACGCAACCAGGAAAAGCAATTTGAAAACGATAAAAGCTAAGAGACGATCGTGAAAAGAATAGCAAACATCATCTGTTTTGACCCTACCAAGATTTCTGGGATCGAGCACGGTTCTGGAGCGTATCTAAGGTGAAAATAAATTTTGCTATTAATTAAAACAATTTCCGCATTCAATTGCACGCAAATTAATTTACGATCACATACGATCGTATCTCTGGTGTTATCTCATCGTACCACTACAGGTCAATCGATAGATTGCCAAGGATTATGAAGACGGTGTTCAGGTACCGCAAGCAGGTTGAACACGTCTCCCCAGAGCTGCTGCATTGGTACATCAATGGAATCGATTGTGATCACACGGGATAAAGACTAGCGAAAGAAAGACGACGACACCAAACAAGGTGAAGTAGAGAGGTGCTTGCAAGGTTCCACATTGGAGATCACTCCTATGCGCAACTGCTCAGGGATGATATAGGAGACCGTTCCCAGGTAACGCAAGTCTAACCACTTCCCATAAATCGATAAATTTTACTCATTTCTCTGTGCGCCTTGTGTGCTGCCACACAAGATCGGCTAAATCTGTGCAGATAGTCTTAGAACGCATTATTTATAGACTCGACCAACTACTTTGGACACCTTTCCATGTGTGAGTTGCCGGAGGGCAAGGGATGTGATGGGGATGTCATCGTTATGCATTTAAATTGCAGAAGGTCAATTGGATCACACGTTTTCTTGGCGGTGTCGATTGCTGGGTATATTTTAACCGCTGTATGGTGTTTAATTGAAACACGAAGCAATGATATTGAGAAAAAAAAAATAAGTATTGAAAGAAAAATGACTAACAAATGAGAAATTGCGCCCGGAGAGCAATGGAGGAATTATGATAAAATCTAATTAGCTCGATCAGGCATATTTGATTGCGGTATTTGTGACATAGCCTGCAAATGCATCTTTGCATGGTGAGCCAAGACTATGAAATAATTTGAGAAACTGGGCTACATTGCAAAATCTAGAGTAATTTGAAATTGAGGTGACATTTATTGCTTATAAATTTCAAACGTAGTACGATGCATGTGGGTACAGTAGCTAGCACAGATTGAATTTTATTACTGCTTTTGATAGATAGACATATATTCATTTACATACACATACTCGTACATATGTTTAACATTAACTATTCTCCCATATTACAGTTGCTCCTGATTATAAGTTCCGTACCCTACTGACTAGTGAAACAGCTGGTTTAAGTTTAAGTTAGTTGTAATGTGATGAGATAATTGTTTTGCTAAAATTAATACCCATATATAAGTATATTAGGAGTATCTGCAATGGAAATACAATCAATATTAATTTTCGTAAAAATTCAATTCGAAATATTAAACTAAAAACTAAAAGTAAAAACACATATTTCAAAATTTTGCGAATCACAAATGAAAATTACATTTTCAAAATCGGTAATATAAAAACTATTTAAAGAGAAAACTATTGTTGCAAACATCTTTATTAATATTTATTAATGATTCCCTTTACATTTTTTAGGTATTGTATTCTACCTATAGCATTTTTAACTTCCATTACCAAATCGGCCATTTACTCCTCTGTAAATTTTGTCTTATGCACTGCTCCGGGGTCATTCTCTGACCAACGACGTAGAGTGGGAAGTACCCTTTTGACGATATTGCTGACTGATCAAGTCATGACGCTTACCGGATTTTTGATCTGCTATTTGATACAGATCTCCTTTGCGAACTTGTTAACAAATGTTCGTCTAACTCCCACTTTATGAACTATTTGTCCATGAGAGTATTTTCTACTTCCAAAAATCTTGAAATTTTCACCTTAGTTACTGCATTGATATCCTTTGATATACCCATATTAAATTTTATAAAATTAAATGTACAAATTTCAATTCAGTGCAAAATTTCCTGCTGAATCTGGATCAAGTGAAAGAAACATAGCTAATATATTTAATATAGTATCAAAAAGCTACAATTATATATAAATTCGGCATTTTAAAATTTTAGGTCCTAAATTTTAAATTAATGGACTAAAAATCTCTCATATTTTTATGATATTTCAGTGAAATTTAGTGTTGAGAGATTTTGAATTTGCTGTTGTAAATGCAAGTCGCAGATAATTAATTTATCATCATTAAATTTTATATCTCTGCTCAGAATTTTTATATTATCACTATACCTCTTGATGAACCCTATCTTTACCTTTGACTTACTGTTCTCCTATGTTTTATGGATTAAATTTATTTGAAGGCAAAATGATAGTCTTTTTGGTTTTATATTTGATATGTGATTTACACATGTTCTCAATTAATGCAATCGGCGATGGAATCAAAAGCCTTTGGTGGCTGCAGTAAAACTCATTGCACCGATCGTACCGCCAAGACTGCTCGTGCATCGCAGACATAACAGTTTGAGTTAATCTGGGGACTCCTTGGGAATTATGCAATAAACAAGAATTGAAGCACGTCGAAAGCTTGTGGGTGTCATAAATCTCAAAAGGATGGATACTCGCAGGGTAGAAGTATAAATGGCTAAGAATATTATGCTCGCTCTCGCACTCTCCGCAGGCTCCTGTCAATTTTACACCATTTTAATATAATTTCACAAATTTATTAAGCCTTCGATTTGCCTTAACATACGAGGCCGTTAAGTTAATATGGAGAGCAGTATCATGAATAATATCAAGTGGTATGTTTCTTTTACCTCAGATGCCTATTCCACTTGGGTGCCTCTCCGTGTGAGCTCTGGCCTAGAATTATTTTATATTGGCGGCAAAATGTTCCTAAGGAATTTGAAATAATTCACTGGATGATAATTTAATGGACAACTAGTTGACACCTTGTTTTTGGTGTTCAATTATTTTCAATTATCCGTTGACAACTGTCGGGATGCTGCCTAGGCAATTGTGATTTATTTGGCGCAAATGTTCACGTTTTGTTTTGAAGATTTTTATTCATTTTTGTAGATTTATCCAACAAAAAAATGGGAATTATGACATATATATGAATTAAAGTATATTCCAAAACTACATACCAATCTAGAAGAATTATGGATGAAAGTTAAGTTATTTTATGGGAGGAAATATGTTGATTTTGTCTATTTAACAAGGTTACGATATGGGGAGTCATATCATGGACAATACACATAATGATCTTAAATTAATCACACGATCCGTATATCAATTCATCTATTTATTCATTCGAACGAAAACATTTTTATGCTGCATTTCAGCAGGATAATGCCCGTCCTCCTGTTGTTATAAATAACTTTTTATTTTTTAAGTTGGTTCATTTTTCTGAGCAATAAAATATGTTCTGTTAATATCTTTTTCATATTTTAGATTCGTTTTTGTTTTAGTTTATAATAAAGTTAAAAGAGAAGAACCAATGCCCTGCTTTTTTTTCGTAATTTGACAATGATGAAAGATTGCATTTCCACTTCCAAATGCATGCAAATTCTTGTTTAAATAATGGTGAATTAATTCCTAGAAAGCGAGCCCACGAATAAAGTTGAGTGTCTCTGTAAATTTCAGTACGAGCAATAGTCGTTAGCGGCAATTTCGTATCAAATTGATGCATTTCAGATGTACTTATAATTGCATCTGCGTATTCCCATTAAAATTTACACTATCCCGGCGACGATGTGCATTGCATGCGGTTTGCGGTGCGAACTTGGCTATCTAGCTTCTCAGCATCCACCGACAGATTTTTCTGTCTGGAGCTTAGACTTAGACGCCTTGTTGAGTTATTAAAATCCATGGATACTAGATTGATATCAGCTGCTGCTTACTTTGCTGGGAAAATGCAATGTAGCGTGTCTAACGTTTTTGAATGTTAAATGTTTTTGGATTGGAAAGTCACCAATGCAATTTATTTTAATAAAGTTTTCCATATTATTTTTCTTGCGTCATTTAAATTTATCCCCGTAATAAGGCTTTCACAACTAGCATGCAACATGAAACTGTGTTCAAAATTAAAACATTTCTTTGCTAACGTAGAAAATTTGATTGAATTGTGTTAAATTAACATGAAACCGGGAAAATTTAAATTGTACCTCCAATATCTTGTGAAAAAATTTAGTTAGTTTTCGAAAAAAACGCATTTCTGTCGCATTTATCTTGGCTTTTTAAGGAAATAAAAGAATCAAAATATATCCAAAAATTTTTAGGTTTTGTCTAGAATGACAGAGAATTTGGGTTAACTTTTTATTTCATCGTTTCCGAATTAGAACCATCTCAATGGATCCAAGTTCTCTATCGTCTAAGTCTAATGCCCCCAAAAGACGGTTGCTCTGAATGATATTTCATTCCGGATGTTAATTCAGTTTAAAGGATGACATCCAGATCCTTTTGATTGAAGCAGAGAGGATTTAGTGCATTTTAGAGAAAAAAAAAACGCAGTATATTAAAAACACAAATTTTTTTTGCTAAGTGAGATGCTAAGCCGAGACACTCAGTTGAATTTTGCAGGACTTCCATTTTTATCTGATGAGAATTACATTTTCGGAAATTTAACAAGTAGCATTTGAATGAAGATTCCAACTTAATCTGCGGTGATACACGGCAGAGGCTCCAAAAAGTTAATTAAATATAATTGAGTTTTTCTTTCCAACCATTTGCTTAAACTTTACCAAATTGAATGAATTTTTTCTCATGTTTCAAGAAAATATCTTTTCACTGTTTTCGGTTTTTATATAAAACAACTAGAGACTGAGAGATCTATTTGGATTGGGAGATCTATTCTCCAAAAAAGAGTGATTATTTGCAAGAAAGGTGTTAGCGCCACTTGAACGGTCACGATTGCGTGCTAACCGCTTGAATTTCAGAACTCTGCGTGCCCAGACTGCTTCCAATCGACGACGTGAATTGATCTTTGATCTTCGAAGGTGAGAAACGCAGCCACTACCAGCACACGTCTTCAGCGTTATTCCTCCCGATCTGATTCCTCTCATAGCTTTGCGGCAGGCAAGTTACCAACGGGCAACGGATCTAATTGAGCTTAACTACTCTGGTCAACACTTTCTGCTTTTCCGTCTTGTGCCATACGCGCCTACGGTCGTAAGATTTCTGCGTTCGACCTTCCTATGAACCAGATTGTCGGATCGAAGCCTATTCATTTTTTTCCCCTCATCATTTTCTATTGAATGATGATCACTGCCCGTAAAGGAGTTAGTCGGGTGCACTTTTTGTGGTTAATCTAGGGAGTCATCTATGGATTCGCTTATCTGACGATTACAACATCTTTTGATTATTTTAGCCATTCCTTTTCGCTTGTAATGTGATTTACAGCCAGGCGCTCCATCGATCAGGCTGAAATGCAAGTCCCAACAGAGATTTTCGATTATTTTTCCGTTATTAAAGAATATAAGTGTTAACCTGTTGCCTGATAACTTTTGAAAATTAGTGATTTACAGTTGCCCAATAAATTGCTGGTAACGATAAAATTAACATCAGGCTATGAAGGTAGTGAAGTAGTGTCGAAAACTAATTGGCTAGAGAGGCGTAACAAGTTAGACCCAACTAATTGCTGGACATTTATTCAAATTGACAATCATTTTCGAACCTGTATGGCAAAATAGGATTCCTTCAGCTTCGCACGATCTTGGCTTGATGTGAGGCATTTTAAATCCGCCAAGAGTAAAGTACGAATTAATTCGATGGCAAAACTACTCATATGTGCCACTGGTTTATTGCCACAGGAGGATTTGATTTACGGTGAATAAATTGCAACACTAGGAAATGCAGCTCGGAATTAGTTAAGTTTATTGCTCTCTTTGTGCTAGCCCGCTAGAATAGCTGATTTTCCGGTCCTTAATTGATTTTAGTGAAAATGTTTTTTTTTTTTTTTGAAAGGCGGCTTTATTAGATATATAACGAAGAAATACTCTTATGTGGTAACGACTACGCCCCTTACGACTTTTGAACCATAACCATAAGTTCATATGTTTGCTATATTTTGAAAATTTTATAAAGAATTATCTTCCGGTGGCAACTATAAGAAATAGTTTTTAATGGACATTTAAAAATTTAGGTAGCCTCAATTTCCTCGTAAATTATTAATTTACTAAACGTTCAAAGCTTGTTTATTTATTTATTTCATCATCATCACTATTCTTGAAAATTGTGCCTCTTATTGCAAGTCTTAAACTTAAACCAAAAGTACAAAGTTGGCAAGTACTATAGTATCATATTTTTGTTTGTTTGTTGTATATTGACTAATGAAAATGATTGTAAACGGTTATATTTAATGGTGAAAGTTAAAGCTTATTGTGTCATAAATGAACCTAGGTATCATAAATAGTACCTATTGCTAAATACCGGTGGGGTATATATTTCATATATTATTTTACCTCCTACATATATAGTCCAGACGATACTAGACTCAGTCGTTGAACTTCATATCGATGATCATACGAATATATGACTGAATTAAAAAAAAATGTTTAATTATGTTAAAAGTGTGAGTATGTTTGAATTCATAAACCTAAAAAATAAGTGAAGAAACGTTGGCAAGCAGTAGATACCATTAAAATTTTGCACGTGGGCGATGTTCATTCACGTACATAAATAATTAGATGAAATGATTTTATAGAGACCTAATTACATGAATAACGTGAGACTGCAGACTTGGAGAAAAGCTGTTTAACATGGCCAGAATTTCCATAACTAAATTGTGAATTACATATATCCACTGTCATGGATATCTTAATTAAGTGGAACGTAATGTAAACAGTTATAAATGAAACTTTACGAATGGTTACTATTTGTTTTTTTTTGCTTTTTCAAACTAGTTAATTAATTTTTCATTTTAGTTTGACTTACCCCTATAGTCCACTTCGTCATAAAGTCCAGAAACTGTTGGCAATGCCCAAAAGGGCTCCTCCGGATAAACCATCATCATTGAATGGTGCTTATGGGTATTACCGTCAATTATGGTTTTTGAAGCTATGCCGTATAATGTCTGCAGAAAACCAGGTGGAACCATTAAATAATCAATTTTTGAACTACTTTTGGCACTTAATATATGTCTGATGTCTCCACTACTCAGTATACTACCAGTTTAAAAGTATACTCAGATTTTCATGTCCATAGCAGTGCTAAAATATCACTTTAAGAAATGAGTTCCATGTTTTTATGGACAGTTTTCAAACTGTTGAAGTTATGATAAGAAGAACTTTTTATATTATTATTACATTATACGCTCTTTGGAGCCCCAGATAAAGTACTTAATATTGTATGTATTCTATTATATAAACAACATTTTTTCCCTCGCCTATAACGATTTCTTTAGTCCATATAATATGGACGCTCCTAAATCCAAACTCCTTTTTAATCGAGAAAATTGAAAGTTTGGAGAGGTGAATGGCTAAAGACATAGTATAATTTAATTTTATTAATTTATGAATGGATAAGCAAAACATGAATTTATCCTGAGAATTAGCCATGTTATGGCCTTTTAATTTGCCAGTTCTTGCTATGGATTTATTACAGAAAGTAATGCTTTATTATTTTATAGCATATCATCTACTTGTGGTATTATTTTTATGTAGGGTTTAGTATCATTGATTAGATAAATGTCTTGTGGACAAATAAATCTACTTTTGATATGAGGGAAAGGGTATATAAATAGTCTTAGTTTTCAAATTCTATTCTTTATACTTTTAGTATGTGAATACTATGAAAAAAAGTCTCCAATATTTTTATTTATTTTAAGCTGCTCAACTTTTATTAATAAGCTTTAAGGATATATAAATATTTAAATTTTAACACGTTCGTTGCTCTGACACCAATATTTGGGTGACGCTTAATAGCTGAATATGTTTTAACAAAAAGTTTGGACAACGAACTTGTTAAAACTTATAAGTTTTAGTTTTAAATTGAACACGTTCAACCTGGCACACTTTTTCGAAGTCTTTATGATCGGCGTGTTGTTTATTTTTCTGGCGGTGCTTGTTTACGTTTTCATACATATGTGAACTACCGGTTGTTCATGTAATTAGATGAAAGTAATGCCTGTGAACTGCCGAGATCATATTCAGCCACACATTCAGCTACAGGTAACTACGAGATATCTCGTAGTTGGCAGTGAATGGGTTAAACTGTATGTTTAAGACATTAAATGCAGTTTTTAAACTCTTTTTATTGTAGTTTAGGCTTTAAACTTATGTGATTTGCTCATTTTAAACATTTCAAAGTTTCCTTTGGAAAAACATATTCCGTGTAGAATTAAATGCAATCAATTTGGCTTAAAATTAATATCAAAATTTCCGATAGTGTCATATTCAGCCACATATTCAGCTATGGGCAACTACGAGGTATCTCGTAGCTGGCAGTGAAGAGGTTAACCATGTTTTGTAACTCAGTATAGAACATCTATTTCTACAAGGCTAGATCTATAGAAAGGTTTTTGCTATGGAGTGAATATCGTTTTAGATTAAACCGCTTAGCCAAAATAAACCTTTATTTTTATGAACCATCTGAAAATTTCTAAAGAAAAGAGATAGGTATGCAATAGTACATATATTTTGAGCTCACAAAAAAATGGATTAATTTACATCGTTTATGTAAAGCTTGATATCTCTTTTCTGACCAGATTAATAGCACCACTCAGGCAAATTGTCGTACACGGGAGATATATGTTGCTACCTTTTTCGTACGAAGAAATCAGTGCCGCCTGTTGGTCGCATCTTTTGATACTATACAAAAAAACCGACACGATCAACCGAAAATGCACAATTTTTCATTATGATAAATGACATGCGACAGGAAGTGAAGAGCTGCTTTATAGCTCCCATAAAGCGGACGGGTATGTTTAGTGCGTCAGCGTCCGAAATGAGCTCGCCATAAGTTTGTCAGAGTGGAAAGTCGTTAGACAACACTTCTTTATTTCGGATCCGGGCGTTGATGCCACAGTTTTATTGTGAATTTAGTAAAATTATTCGTATATTATAAATATATTTATGTTTTATTAAAAACAAAATTGATCATTTATTGGTGATAATTTAATTTCATCACCACGTTGAAAGTATACAAAAATTCGTTAAATTAACTAAAATAAATGAAAGTAGCAAAAACCGAGAGCTGCAGTTTCGATGGGACGTTACTGGGCATTGGCCGGAATGCCAGTTAAACTGGCCGCGTATCTGCAATGTAGCTCAGAAAACCCAGAAGATGTGCAAAGTGAAGAAGCGTTTAACCAAAGGGGAAAATCTGCTCATCCGATTTCTCGGTTTTATGCGTCCCTGGTTGTCTCTGTGGTAGTCATGGACTTGGGTAAGTAAATTTGCTGCCGGATCGGATCGGCTTTGGACTTTTAACTTATTTTTTTTTTGTTTTATGTAGTTTCCTTTCTGTAACAGATTTTATTTATTTATGTGTATCCTTCTCTCATTTCCATTTACTTGGAAGAAATAGGCCTCCTTAGGAATTTTTGCCTTTGTGGTGCCAACTTCCATGTAGGTGCTCACCTCTCGATATTATTTCTACCTTGCACAACTTATTTTACTTTATTTTACAGTGTTTACTGTTTTTGTTTTGCTGCCTATTGGCCAGAGAGAACAGACGACTCAAAGAGATCGATAATTTAACACACACTGTAAATTTCCGAAAGAACAAGATCAGATATTCGTCGTATGGGTGGCACTATAGCGAACCGAGACTATGACTGAAAAAGAAGACCTCTCCGTCAGAAGGAGTGAAGGACGGGACAAGGCATCTGAATAAATTATCAATTTTATGGGCTCGCTCCAAGAAGTGGCAAGAAAAGGTCGATTATATTGAAAGGTTGTCATCAAGCCTTGATTAAGTTATTAGTAGGTGAGCTAGATGGTATTTAATGGTTCCATGACCTGGCGTAAAAAAAATTTCGACAGGTTCACGCCACACCGATCAGTTACTTTTATAAAACTGATTCCAGTAGCCGCAAAGTATGTTAAGTGCGACTCCTCAGTTTAGTAATCGCAATTTAAAGGTAAGTGGGTAGGTAGCCTCTACGACTATCTTAATATCAAAACAAGAAATAAACGAATATCTTTTTAGTGGCACTGCAAATTCACGATCAATAGTTAATTTGAGTGATGCTAGTTTATGATTATCACAAAGTACTGAACAAATTATACCGCTTTATTATTAAATTTGTTAATTTAACAAAACACTGAAACTAAACAGAACCACTTTGCACTGAAAATCAAATAAAAACTTCAACTCACGTCGAATCACGGTCGGCGCATATGTGAGACTAAAGGAGAGAGTTTACCTTTTTAAAATCTACCTGTAATATGGGTTACCAGATCACCCGGACTATTTGACCTGGGGACTTTATCGTCTGAAAGATGTCTTCTTTTATTGCTCCTCAGGCACCACACCAAGCGAAACTAGGAGGCATGAATGAAAACTGTTGGGCAATTATTTTGACTTTTTGTGGGCATACAAGAAAGATATCTATCTACTCATTTGTTTGATTAGTTTTGACTTTATGTCAAGAGACGCACTTACCATCTTCTTTCAGTGATGATGGTCAGCTAATTAAAAGCTGCTTGCTTGGTAGTTTTTTGTTTCTACTCCCCGCTGCGTCTAAGTTGGGCATAGTAATTTAATTTAAAATGTAAATAAACACTACTTACATTCGAAGCATTAGCATTTTAATATTAGCGTTATTTGTATTAGTTGATGCTGTGATCAATGATCTTTGATTTCTCTTATAAGTAGAAATAAGAACTGAGGACGAACAAAATGAGAACTGTATCCGTGGGTTTCACAACTTAATTTAATTAGTTTAAAATAAACAGTCCTATACTTTTGTATGGCTGAACTTCACCTGATTTGATCGCTCCCATTGAGTGCTGTAGTGCACGTATCTTTTTGTTAGTTTTAATTCTTAAACACACCGTCAGATAGGAAGGAAATAGTGGAAAATCGGCTTATTTATTATAACAATTACCTTTGCGAACAAAAGGTTTTTAACAGCAATAGAAAATAAATTCAATTTCAGCACCTTTGTAAACTTAAGATGTTAGGAATTGTGGAAACCATAAAAGAGAATGTTTTAATTTGGTTTTCAATCTCAAACAACCCTACCTATTTCATTAAGTTTAGTCATTTGATAACTAATTTAATTTTGATGGTTAGACTGATTTTATTCAGCGAAAAATTTATCTGATTAGGTCGACCTATGTACTCTGATTTTAAATATCATAGCTTTTTTTTTTTTAAGTTTTGTAGTGTACAACGAATTTCGTTCATAATGAGATTTAGCGAAAATACATCGCCTTTAACTTCTTTTGTTGTAATTAGTTTGTTTTATCCCAAATATAATTTTTGCGTTTTTGCTACTTTGCTTAGCCTGTACTAATTGTACTGATTTTATAATAGCAATAGTCACATAACCGATTGTGAAAATTACAGACAATTACAAGATGCATTCTATCAAATGTAAAATGTTAGTGCAGTAGACTTTTTTTAATTTTTGTAGAACTTGTCTTTCGTGTTCAGCAAAGGTCGCCAGAGGACTGGAGCACATTGAGGTTGCTTACCTCAGTTCTTTTTAAATAACTCTTTAATCTCTAAGCTTTATTGATATTTTTTTCTTTAAAGTGATAAGAAATTTTAAGTAGGTGATTTTGGTATATTAGACCAGGTTTTCCTTATGGTTCCAATATCGAGCTTACTTTGGATTTGGGTGGGAAACTTTTTAAGTATATTGCTTGGTGTAATAGCCTTTCCGTCTACATTCTCAGATTTACCTACTAATTGTTACCGATGAACTAAACTTTCATTTTAATATTTATTTAATTAATGTAATTAGCCTGCATAGGATATTCGTTTTTCATTTTAGGTGACAAGATCAGCATTAATAGCATAAGAATGCGTCAATATAAATTATGTATGAAAATTAATGTTAGACGCTTCAACATTTTCAAATTAATGGTTGAATTTTGTTTCTTAATCTGATTTTGGTAATAATTCTGCACTTTGTAGGTATGGCTTATCCTACACTGGTCATGAAATTTAATAATTTTTGCTGTTTCTAAACAAGGGGCAGGTTATTACTGTCGGATTTGTTCTGTAGATTATGTTTTTATAAATGAAAATACTTAATTTGCTCTCATTTTTGAGAACAACAGAGTCGTTTTTGAAAAACGAGTCAAAATTAAAAAGTTTTCTAAGAAAGTCTCATTTGAAAGCCTAAATCCTTATCTGGCTGGATATGTACTCAATACCACTAACTTCTAGTTTTTTATAAAAGTCCGCCAGCTACGATTTTCATTCATCGTTTATCAGTATAAGAAATTATTTCGGTTTGTAAAAATAAGTCAATTTCACGGAATATTTCGGAAACTTTTAAGAAATTGAATCCAGCTGCTAGGATAATTTTTTATTTTTGTTATATTGTTTCATAAATGATTAAAATACGATCTTTCGTGTTTTCTTTTAAAATCAGTATATAAGTAATAATCGAGCATTTTTATTAATAAATTCATAATCTATAGCAAAAATACAATAGATGTTGTAATCTGGAACTATTTAACTGTAGAACTTTTGTAATCAATCGACTAAACATGATTACATCAACGTAAACAATTTTTGTTTAGGTATTGCTTGCTTTCATAAGCAATAGTAAGATAGTAAGCCTCCAATTGTAATTTATAACAATTGATTGATTAACTCTGCTGCAAATAAATGTTCTTAATTTTCAGAAGGGAAGAAAATTGAAAACTAGTCGAAAAAGTACAATAAAACTTATCGTTAATCGTTAGTAATTTGAGTACATTTATTGTCTATTGCATTGTTGTTCTACAAATGGTTAATAATATCACTCTGTAGCACAGCAAGTGTGCACCGTTTGAACAAAATTTAATAGTTTTGTTCCAATACATTTTAAATGTACGTTAATTGCGTAGTATAGAGAAAAAATACATACAAATCTTATGCTTATCTGGAAAAACAAAACTCTATTTCGTCCGTAGTAGCATGAGAGGTATATGGAAAGGAAATACTAAAATAATTGGTAAGTACTGAAACTTTGTACAATTTCGAATTTGGAGTTGAATATTACGAGAAGACGAATTAAATGTACTGAGCTTGGTAATGGTTTGAAGCTCATTTTCTGTAGAGGTTCAGATTCAAACATTTTTAGATTGCAGTGGTAGTGGGGTAAGATCCTGAGGTACCCGAAAAAATGTCCTAAACCAAAACAATTGCAAAATAGATAATATATTTATTTTAAGTGTCTACCCCGCTTCTGTTCAATGTTTTGAATGAAATGGAAATATAGGAGGTTTCGTTTTCGTAGCTGTGTGACTTAGAAAAACCCTCTTTTTCGTATATTTTGATATAAGTTTTGTTTGTCAGCTAAGAAATCTTAAGTAGTCTGTTTTGTCCCACCTTTCCTTACTTACAAATGAATAAATTAGGAATGTTAGCCAAGTATTTTAAAACAATATCTCCTAAAGGTGTGAAATTGAAAATAACAACTGAAACTAGGACGTCCTCAATTAAAATTTATGCACTTCTGCAGGTAAATTCGCATCGGGCATCCCAGAACTGACGACATAAAATGATTTTACATTTTGCTTTATTTATTCGGTCCGTTCTCTTCCTAACTTTTATTCCTTCGGTCATTATTTTGAAGTTTTTCTTTTGCTTATTGGAACTAAACAAAACCTTCTACCACAGGTACGTCATTGGCTGGTAACCAGCTCTTCATGTGCAGCAGCAGCAACAGCAACAACAGCAGGAGCAGCAGCAGCAGCACCAGCAGCAGCATCAGCCATCAGCAACAGCAGCAGTTTGGCCACACAGGCCTTTTCCAGTTCACTTTCAAGCAAAATTACATCAGTTCAAGATACTCACGGATGCAAAAGCTGTTGGAGGGGCTGCATCGTTCGTTTCAAGTGTTCCAAAGTTTTGTGAGTCTCAAAAAGCAAAATGAAGAAGAGGACTGGTGCAAAGTGCGCACATGTAATTCATGCTCCATGTATACGGAACCAACCGAAGCAGCTTCGGTTTATTTCGAAAAAATAAAAAATAAAAATACAAAAAATAAAAAATAAATAAATAAAAATAAAATAAAATAAAATCAAAATAAAAAATGTTGAAATAAGCGTAGCGTATGAAATAAAACACTGAAACCAGAAGGAACAGAAAGGAGTGATGATTCCCAATGGTTTGTTTCATCTTGGGTAATCTTAAAGGCAAACTTCTTTGTCTGGCGCTCTGCTGTTGATATTTTTTCAGTTACTGCAGTTGAGGAGGGTATAAGCAGCAGCAAAATTTGTTGAGAAGTATTAGTATAGCATTTGGATGTATTTTGCGCACAAGTATAAAGGCCATGTACCACATGAGCCAACCATCTACCAAATAACTTCAACATGAATCTTTTCGCGCACACGTGGCAAAAGGTTCAAATATCCATTTATAGCTTAGATTCGTAGGAGAGATAATAAATTTTAAAATAGGAGTATGGATTTTTTTTGAATATAAAAATAGAATATGACAGCATACGTCATTTGTAACGTGTACAAGTAATAGGCACATACCCCCATAAAATTTTGAAATCGATTAGTACAACAAAACATACAACAAATTTTTATTTAGAAGTCCAAAACGAAGACAGTGGTACAGGACTTAATTTAGGACATATCCGAGTTTTCCTTCATTTCTTCTTCTCATTCATAAGTTATATTATTACACTGAGGAAAAGAATTAATTATTATTGCATTAATAAAATAATATCGAGTTAAACAAAATGAATTTCGTCGATTCTACAAATATACTCTGTCAATTCAAGGAATTCTGTTTCTTTAAATTACGTAACTACATCAATCAAATAAAAAAGTTTATTATTTAGTTGATTTTATATATACCATGCCCGAAATCCAAATATCTAATATATGATGTAATTTTAAGCTATAGTAGCGTTTAAGTATTAGCTAAATTACAGTACTTCAGTATTACTGCATTGCAATAAAATGTTCATATTAAAAATTTCAAAATTTATTCCTCGCTATACTTCATCAGTTGATTTACTCACTATACTTCATCATTAATTATATCTTAGAAATTTTTATTGTTGGATTAGAAAATCGCATTACGAGGTTAACATTCTGAAATTGATTGATTTGCAGTCACTGGGCTATCGTCATAAAGTTTTTAAGGTTGTGCTTTGTCCATTTGGTATTAATAGACGAAATGAACTATCCAGAGCTGTTGTCTATGTTGAAAATTAATCTAAAGACAAATAATTTTAGAAATCATGATTTCTTGAAAACTAATACTAATTTTCGAGTTATGAGACGATATATAGTCCGGCTGATCCACTAATGGCCTCTTATAAAATATATTTCCTCTTATTAGAGTGTCATAGTGTTTATGGAAATTCAGATTATTCAATAATTTTACATTATTCAAATTTATAAATTTTAAGTTTTCGTGTAGATGATTAAAAAAGTCTGAATGTGGAATATTTTACATTCCCCTAATATGCATTATCAACAACGGGAAAATTTTGTATTAATTTGTGTCAATATGAAAAGTAAAGTCTATCTCCTTTAAATCTAGGAAACGGTCCTAACACAACATGTTAACTGAAAATCACATGCTCAGTTAACAGTGCTAATTATCATCAAATGCATTTCAGAATAATATGCAGTGGCTTTTCTAATTAGAAAATTAAATATATGCAGCAATTTCTGCGGAAAGACCTGCTCAAGATTTTTACTTAACCACTAAATACAAGCCCTCTAAGTGGGCAGGTAAATACAAATTTAAAGCAAGAAATCAAAAGGATACCCTCGGTGCGCTGCTGGTGGCATTTGGTATGAATTTGTTTCTGATTGCCGTCGCGGGATGGTGTATTTAAATTAGACACACATTTAATGCTCGCCTGCTACCAAAGTGACTAGGAAATACGCCTTTTAACATAAATTATGGAGAACTGCAATTATCACATAACCACTTAACGTATTCGCTCTTTCGTTCTTAAAGAGGATCTGTAAATATTTCTTTAAGATAAACTGATATAAGAATTAATTACTTACTATAATGCCTATACCCAGTAGTTTGGGATTGAAATAAAGGGTGACAATTCAAGCATATCCAATTGCAAAATTATACTACGAATGTTTATCGCTCATTATATTTTTGCACTCTTACAAAGTTCTAGTAAAAATTGCGAAAAATTCCTGCAATAAAAGTGTATTACATCCCTTTGACTTATCATTTTATATGAAAAATGCGTGCTAGTCACCAGCAATAAGTTATATAAGTTTAGTTTATTTATTTTAAGGATTCGTAAAATTGACGATCCGATTTGGATAATTTAAATTAAAAATTCAAAACGTTTTATTCTCAAATACACTTTGATTTCTTACCGAAGTACTATATTTTGAGAAATATCGATTTGTAATAAGATTTTGGACGTTCAAAGCTATTGAATTGTAAGGAAGAGGCTTTATATTTTCTTCAAACATTTTGAAAATGAAAATTTACTATAACTCTATTAATTTTAGTTGGATTAATTTCAAATTTACTAAGGACATTCTCTAAAGGTACCGAAATGGTATTAATAAATAAAAATAAAAGAATCTTTTGAACATGATCCCTTAATTAAATAAAACGAACATTTTAACTTTCACAAAATTGAACATGATGTGGAATGAAATGACGAAATCAGAAAATTCGCAATACTTCTTCAGCAGTAACACTCTAAAGAAAAAAGAAAAACCGAGAAAATACATTAGAGGGTTACCATTGGAAGTAATGCAACTGCAGTCGACATAAATTGCGCTCACATCACACCCACGTAAAGCGAATATGACAATGCAGTAAAATCACACACTTCATAAACAGCGCGTTACCTTTTCGACTGAGCGCTGACCAGACCAAAGGCAAGGGCTAGGAAGTTCTTCAACGCCTGAGCCTCTTGTGCATTTTATCCGGTTTTATCGTTCATCAATGCGTACAGTTTCCGCATGTGATTAAGCCGCACCGAAATGGACACTTGCACGGACCTGATCTCGATCTTGACGGGAAAAGATTTTTCTTCGGCCTGCGGAGGAGGAGGTACAAACTTCATGTCCTCTTTTGCTGTGTACCACATCTCCTTTCTCGACCAACAGATGTGCAACGATAAATTGCCCTTAAATTGAAGAAGTTTAATTAAATGATATGTGCCTGCTGACCAAACCGTGCCCGTAATCAATAAAAGCGTGGGTGTCGACATGGGACCATCGGATTATAAACGAGCCACTAAAGGTGAGAATTAGATTTAACGTTATTATGCTCGAAACCAAAATGTCTATCCTCATAATTTTTAAGATTGTCTTTCTTTGTTGGTATCTTTCATGTTTTTTTTTACTTAAAAAAATAACTAAACTAACTAAATCTGATTAAATCATTCTTAAATCTCTTTAAGTTCAGATCAAAGCGATTCTTTACGCAAACGACCTGCAAGAAAGAGTTCGGATAATGAAAAGAAGGCAAAGAGCAAAAAGATCACATAAATAATTAACTTTAGGCCGCATTAGAATCTGTGTGGGTGATCATCATTGGTCGCAATTGTCCGCTGCGGCCTACAGTCAACTACTAACTCATCAGCATAAAACTTGTTGGCCGCAGGTAAGTTGCTGCAGTGCAGAAACGCCGGAACGCTACGAATTGCGAGGATTAATCTAAATTCTGATGGCACGATGTAAGGAAGTATGCTGCAGGCTTCTCGTAACTGCGCAGTAGTTCACAGATTAATAAAATCAGAACGTTATTGATTTTGTGAGTTTGTTTGAAAGACAATTTAATTCTTAATTACCTTGTCTGGGCAATAATGCCGTTAGGAATTTTTGTGACAAAGTCGATTTGTAACGCCGACTTTAAATCTTGATGAACAGGTCAGCTTTTTATTTATTGTTTTCGCATATTAATATAAAATTATATATACCATATAAGTTCTACTAATAATTATAAAGTAATGAATTACATTGATAATGATTACTCCTACCATTGCATTAACAGCAATGAAATATTGTTTTAATTACAATTGCCATTACTGCAACATCAATTACACTAATTATTTGCTGTACTTGGTTTACTAACCCTTAATCTTGTCTTCAAAACTAAACCCAATCCTTATTGGCAAAACAAATCGATTGAATGCTATTGCGCTTTTCATGCATCTGATCAAAACCTGAACACATAACTGGGTTTGACCCTTTTAGAACATTCATTGCCTGCTTCGTTGAAATAGATAAACGTTAAAGTGAATAGGGTTATCAGAGTTTACTTTCGAGTAGTTTTCGAAAAAACTGCCTATGCCATATTAGCCGCCCAGAATGACATTAAATTCGATTCGAAAGCCTCATTAGTAATTAATTGCAATGTGGTAATTAAACTATAATTACTATTACATTAATGGTAATGGTAATTTAAAATACTTAATTTCTCGTAATGGTAATGGAAATTGTAATAAACATGAGAGTTTTTCAAGTCTGATTTTCAAGGTGTATTTGGAAGGTATACATACACCCAATGTTAAGTTTAGTGCCGTCCAGCTACTCGAAATGGACTGTTCTCCATCATTTGATATAATTACAGAATATTTTTGATATGAAATTCATTTTTACGTAGAGATGAAAATTTAATTTAAGATTTTTATTCATTTATAAATTTTGACGATTTATTTTCTTTTGAAAAATAGAACTTACAAAATTGTTTAACAAATCGCGTTTGAATTTTGTCGTTCATGACTACACCTTAATTAGTTCACGTCGTTCTTTATTTCGAATATTTGTTGCTGTAAAAACTGTAGTAAACTGAAGCTTCAAACTTTATTGCATAAATTGATCTAAACATGCTCTTTCTAAAAAAGAATTGTTTATTAGTTAAGTTGAATTTTAAACTATTAATTTGAATTTTGTAATTAATGATCATAAATCGCTTAGAGGCCTTTGTTGAAGCACCCCATATTCGTTCCATCATAGAGTTTTCTAAGCAAGTAAATAGCCTATCGACGCAGGAACAACTGGGTTTTCGTTTTTACCTAACAATCATATTAAATCTACCTTTGGTACCAGGATACTACTGTGTGAAAAAAAGTGTATATTCCGTAGGTGCCTCTTTACGAGAGTCGTCAATATGTTTGATATTCAAAAACATTCAGATCCGAGGAATCCCCGTCGTTGAGCACCATTCGAAAGTCCATTGGACTTCTAAATAAAGTTATCAACATATTCACACTGTCAGCCAGTTGCAGCTCAATTCACTAACTTTATTGGTGGCACTCAATTTGCCTTGAGAGTTGGAGGTAGCCCCTTCCAGCTTAGTTGCCGTTTTCCGAATGTCCCCTGCATTTGCCGCCACCGACATAAGTAATAAATTCTATATAAACATTGTTTTTAATTGACCCATTAACATTGAAATGGAAGTGCTAAGGTAATCCCGTTGACATAATTTACTGGAATGGGATTAGCAAAATTTTCTGCACCTGGTCACTGCGGCCAGTTCAATAGTTGTTCGTGAAACTCATCTCATCGAAGATTTTTTCTTGTTTAATTTTTTATTCTGTTATTCGATTCCATTTCTAAATGTTTAGAACAATTAAATGCAAACCAAAAATGATATCATCGACATGTGTATTATGCATGCATAATTTTTAAATTTTAAAATCTTTAAAAATCATAGGCGTAGTAGTGAAAATAACGTAATAACAGTTTTAAAACGAGTCCATTAACCTTACACATTTTCTAAGTATTCTAGTAATAATAACACTGGTCTGCAAGATTTATCCTAATATCTAATACAGCTAATTTTATAGAATTTATTCTGTAGATTATGAATCCGAAAATGTAAATGTTCCATCACATCACGTGTTCGAGAAACACAATATTGAAAAGATTTTAATTTTGGCCATTTTTCGACTTCTAAATAAATTTTGATAGACCTTACATATAACTGATATCATATAAGTCTATTGAAGCTTTATTTTGTCATATGTTTTGAGCTTTAACAACGAGTAATATCCTCTTATTTTTTGATAGCCCAAAATACGAGTTTTTTACTTAAGTTAACAAATCTAGTATCGTTCCTAAATTATATTTATAGAAAAAAAATACAAAAGAGCCGTAAATGTTCGTTCAGTTTAAAAATGTTTTTAATCGACATTATTTTCCTTTTGTAAAAGACATCCTTCAGCTGTTATGGCCGATGGCAAACTTACAGACATTTACTTTCCGCCCAAATTAATTGATCACGACTTGCCCTTGCTAAACTAAACTGCCTTGTAAGACAGCTGCCCCACTCGTTTACAGTGGCAAACAGGCTAAGTAAAGTGCGTGCTCTACCGTCTTCTGATGGGTTGGTCACGAACTTCCTCCCGTAATTACTTCATCGGATGGATTCATTCAGAAAGATTCCTGGCATCAGGCATCCGTCGAACAAAAAAAAAATACGATGAATGAAACACTTTTCTCGATGTAAATGAAAGAAAGGTCTTTTCTCTCGGGGGAAATTGGTGTATCTTATGCTTTACAGATCCTCAACTCTCATTGGTGAGAATCCTAGCCAGGGGGTAAATTTTTAAGCTACGATTATAATTTCAATTTTGTAGTAAATGTAAATATCACGTCCCACAGTACTTCGACTCAAAGCAATAAATATTCTCATATACCCCCCTCAATATACAATCTAATAAAATATGTAAAAACGTCCGAATTTCACAACAATTAAGATTGGTATTTTGCAAAACAAATGCGTGATTGTCGTTAAAGATAAATTCGATAGATGTGTAATATGGGGCACTATCAGCAACTGACTGAATGTTCTTTGAAAATTTTTCAGTTTTGATCCGAAATGGACGGTTTCTACTATACCTTTTAATCAAAATCCGTAAGGGCGGTATAACTACAATTCTCAAATAGCAAAAACCATTTAATAGTAACCGGTGAAACTATTGTAAGTAAAAAATAGTGATAAAACTTTATAACCATTTGAGTATAAAGATTAAAGTGGCCGTTGCGACTTTAATGGAAAAAAGGATATTGAGTTAACTGTTAAATTACTTATATGAAGTTAATTTCCTGGAAGATTTAATCAAATCACATAGAGGCTTATCCCATCCTACGTGATTGATTTATTTAACATATACAACCTTAGGTTGCATTGGATGACTCGACCCAATAAAATGTGAACCACATACGAGAGTATAAGGCCTTAATACGACCACTTTGCAAGTTCGCAAACGTATGTGGACGAACAGCCAAGTTATGGGTTTACACTCGATTTCCAATATTCTAAATGAGGTCCCACATAAAACAACATTACCACTAACGACATCGACTGGGGGGAAAAAAGTGAGAATAAAACTAAAAGGCCGCCCAGAAAGTCATATCCCGGTCTTCTAAAAAAATAAAAATAAAAAACGAAAATGCTAAGACGTTGCATAAAATGGCTCAAAAGGTATAATAAAAAGAAATCCATCCTCTGCGTGGACAATTCGCCGACCGTCCTCCTGCGGTCGGGCGCGGCAGAGGTGATGCTCTTCTCTATCTGGTACTTAATCTGGTTATGGGGCGGCAGTATGACAACACTTTATGTATATGTGTCCCCGATGACCAGAGTACCGTTTGAGGGGCTTTAATTCGCAAATCGACATATTTTGCATGGGGCACAATTTCGCTCTGTAAAATGCAGCCCGGATAGAGGAATCGGAGACAAGCCCAGCGCGCATAAAGTCATAGAAGCGCTGATTACGCGGATAACTTCGCAGACCTTGGTGGCCATAAATCAGCGGACACGGCCCGGTCGCGTGTAGGGACCTACTCGCGTCTCTAAGGGAGACATATGCTCAAGTGGTCACCGGGTCCGCCGCTGTGGCAGCTGCACAAATGCATCACAAACGAATCGGGGAATTTAGGACAGCAAACATCATCTCCCTTTCGTCTTTCTCCAGTGACTGATTAATGCGTCCTTTGAACCTTCGACTTAATTTATGATCGGCCATAGGGCGCTGGTTGGTGTGAAGATGCCTGAATTTCGAGAGACGGAGCCGTGGTTTTATATTTTAATAAAACTTTGATATTCAGGACCTAACGGTTGTTCGGCGATTGCTCATTTTTCTGCATCTGTTGTTGAGACAGGCCCACTACCTTGCTAACATACAAGAGTATCTTCAGCTAACTTCTTAGCCAATTTATTTATTCTCATAACTCTTGCGGGCTTCCCTTGATACATGAAAAATTGACCGCATTTTCGATCGACGACTGCACAAATGTAGGCCTCGTAAAATTTAAATGTGAATACTCAACATTTCCGTTAGTTGCGGATCTTATGGGCGGACCTTAAAGGACGACCTTAAAATACATCACTGATTAGCTTGACTTCGTAAAAATTATCTCCCTTACGTCCAAATAATTGGTATTAAATTAACCAAGTACGGCACTGTAATGGTTTTCATTTATCAGTTCTAAGAAAACCCCGATTCGGTACTGATTCTAGCCCCTTAAAAAAATTCTAGCTAGGATTTTCAGGAAGGTTCATAAAAATTGACCCATAATTGATTACGTATGTCGCTTTAATCCTTAAGAGTCGGTGACGGGTGTTCTATTTGATTATTGATTAAGTTCATTGCAATTGAAGCTTTTCAGGTCTCATTTCGATACTAAAGAAATCATCCATGAAATTTGGTACATATCTTCTCCATATATACACAGCTAGTTCATGAAAGTAGTATTAGACGATCAATGCGTTATTGATGAATATCGGATCATAAACTTATGCTTTTCAAAATCGATTTTTGATCAAAGGCATAATTAGTTAAATATACTAGATGTCAAGTTTTATTCGATGCTATACTCATAAGCTATGCTTTTGATTCGAAATCATAATGATAAATTATAAGGTATGAAAATTCTAATCGAAATTTAAAGTGCAATTAATGTTTAATAGATTGTCCGTGTATTCACCGTAGCAACCGGAACTATTGCATATTTTCTAACCACCATCATTTGAATTTTTGTGAGGAAAGCTATTTTCCACATAATTTCTACAACCGGATTCACTTAAACAAAACGATATTGGTTTATATAGAGTACGGATAGAAATGGAAATGGAAAAAAATAGCGTGAACATGAAATGATCTTAGACTGCAACAAGACTTAACGACATCCACGACTAAGAAATGATCACTTTTCTCCGTGTGCATTGGCCATGTTGAACACTTTTTACTGGTCGCAATTACTTTCCGTTTTCGTCATTGCGATTTCCCTATTTTCATCTTGTTGTTAACTTTTAAGTGAAGTTTTCGCATTTGAACTTTCTTCGATAAAATAACGGAAACATGACAGTGTGAAACTAACAACGTTTTGAGATCTAACCATTCACCAGACGACGAATAAGCGAACGTGCAGATTTTTCAGTAATCTTGATTTAATTCTACATCAGTTCATTCGGTCCTGCTTCGTTTTAATTACAAAATAGAATCATTAGTTTTCCATTATTTTCCATGGACCTTAATATCCTAACAGACATACCACACATATAAATTTTCACATATCTTCCATATATAGTAGCTGAAATTTTTTCTAAAGCCGATATAAGTTACATAGGTGTTTGGTTATACTATAAATGTAAATTCTAGTCTATTTAGCGTGGGAGCCGAATTAGTGTTTGGTTTTTGGGGTCAACAAATTATTTTTAAAAGGTGATGACTAATTTTAATATCCTATACCTCTTTTACTTAAGAATATTAGGTAATTTGCAAATTCAAAATTGTACTGAGAACAAGCAGCAATGACCTAAAATTTATTTGTAAATTTTACCTTACCAAGAAAGCAACTGTTTCCTCATAATATACATACGAAAGTAACATATTTTGGTTGTTATTTTAGTCCTTGCCTGTGATACCATTTAACATTTAAGTTATTTTTATATTTAGTATATTTTATTATATGTTTTTTAAGTAGGAGAGTAAGAAAACATTTCGTTGTGCATTACTTCAACAGAATCCTAGATTTAGAGCTTGTTTTTCTCTTTTTAATTATTTGTGGAGTCGGGTTTTTTTTTGTTTTGCTTTTAATAATTTAATTTTATTTAAAATTGTTTAGTTTTTATTAATAAACGAGTTTTTCAGTTCAGTTTAAGTATTCTAAGCTGAGGTAAGGTTAATAGGATAGTGGGTTTAGAGGATAAGGAATGGATCTAACTATTATTTAAATTTGTTAAAGTTTTCACGTTTAAATTATCGAATTCATGTGAATGCAAATTATAAAATATTTACATGCATACAGACTGGCTAAATTTACCTTTTTAACTACTTCTCCAGTTAAATCTTAACGTATAGATAGTCATCATAAGAATTTTTCAAAAAGTGAACTTATACCACTTTCAAAGATTGTAGCTCATACGGATATAAGTAAAGTTATTTAGAAAATTACCTATTTATTTAAATTGATCATTATTTTTGCCTTTCGACAGAAACTATGAAGTATGATGGTTTCAACCTCGACATAGAAATTGTCAAGTTTCACATACATCCCTACCAAAGTTAACTTGCTGTTGACCTTTAATCTTTCGTTTTAGAAATGTGAACACCATCCACTGGTTTACCGCATCATCTCAGTCGGTCCAGTGATATAGCACAGCTTCTCTGGAACCTCAGACCAGCTAGCAAATACCGAGAATAACAATTGCACCTATACTGAACATTTCATTTGGCACAAACGATTCCATCTTTTCTTGAGACGACGACGTCCATCCAGTCGGAGTCAATTAAAATTCTACACCAAGTGAAGAAATTCTTTGATGTGCGGAGCAAATCTGAAACGGAAAGATCCTCTTTGCACGGCAATATCTTGTCGGTGACAGCTGGCGGTAAGACTAAAAGTTGCGATTTAGTCGCACCAATCTAAGTCTAGCTCTTCTGGAACTGTGGGTATCCGTCTAAATGACAATTCCATGTCACAATCAATTACACTTTCATTCAATTATTTCATTTATTCGCGCAATTAAAATCAAATCCATGGAAGCTACGGCGGTCGCGTCACGGTTTCTTTACCATCGAGCAAGGATTGTGACACGAGTTGCCAGCAATTTGTGAGGGTAACAGGTGGCTGATACCTAGGCAGGATGAATGACTTTTTAACATATCGCGCACTTTTATTATTCACCTTCGATGGTGCGAATTGGAAAAGGGTTTCAACACCTGGAAATGTCAAAATGGAGGCTAAGACTTAAATGTCAACGAGTCAAGCTAGGTACTCCTTAAAGAGTTAATTGAATTGATCTAGACAGGGAGACGACAGGGCAAGAAATTGGCCTTAGTTTGGTATGTTGTGACAGACCGTTGAATGGTATTTAGTGATTTACCTTTTACTCGATCTTTTTGTTGGTTTGCATCTGAAGGTTGTGTGCCAGTTGATCTTTAAGCACTACAAAGGGCATAGCACCACGTAAAAGTTATATGCACAACTAGAAATCTAACATGTAATGAATTTAATGGTAAGTAATGTCTACTTTGAATTTATAAGCACACGTAAGGTATAATGGACATAAAATCTCATATTGCATTACTTACTTCTTAACACGTTTCCTGCCAGCAAATTTTCAACAAAGCTTTCGTGAGAGACTTACATGCAAAAAGGTATTTAGTAAGAGAGAGCTTTCATTTGTGCACTGTTTTCGGTACACGTGGCAGGGAACGTGTTAATGTATTCCTTTTACTAGGTCCTTTAAGAATTGAAGTACTTTACTTTAACTCGCTCGATGTTATGATTAAGTATTGAGCATTCGAACATAAAGACTTCAAATACATACCTATATTATTTGAACACTTATAGTTATAGCCCTAGTATAAAGTTATTTGATTTTACGCTGTGCTTTTAATTATTTTTGGCATAAGAATTTTGCCTACCGGGTTTAAAAAGAATGTAAAGAGTGTACCTGTTAATCTAATTTAAGAAATTCGTACGTACCTACATAATTCTCTTTACTTTGCAAGTATTACAATTTAAAATGATTTCTGAACCAAATCATGTTACTCTAATCTAATTAGTTTAAAATACGGTACTACTACTACTATTACATATTGCAAAAAATTCACAAACCTTTGTAGAAATTGTTTAAAAATAATTAAACTGTCGTATTCAGTTTTATTCTATCATACACGTAAAATAATCTTTTGACAATATAAAATTATTAATGGTAGTGAATGCTTACGTTTTATATAAATATATGTTTTTGTAGTCATTTATTGCATTCGTTTATTTAAAAAGGAACTCTTTTCTTAAGTATTTAACCTTCCGTGCTTAAATTTCTTGCAAATCATTAACTTTGGATTAATTCAGAAGCCAATTTGAAAACTCTTTGCCGTAATTTGTGAAAGTTTAAAGTTTTAACATATCATTTTAACAAATTCTCCAACTAATTCTTAAGTTTGATCAAAAGGTAACAGACATTTTGTAATTTCGCGAGTTATATTAGACCGATTCGCGAGATTTTTTTCTTATTGAGTGTCTTAATAGTTATTAACCAAACCGGGTGTTTAGTCTGATGTCAGTAGTCTAAGAAATTTTATGTATTTTGGAACGATCGGCGATTATTATATGGCTTTTGGATCACGATAATGCACCTACTCACACTTCATTGCTTGTTTGTGAATTTTTGGCCAAAAACAACACTGTACTAATGGCCAAGCCCTCATACTTGTCATACATGACTCCGTGTGACTTTTTTCTCTTCCCCAAAAATAAAGAGAATTTTAAAGGGCCGCCGGTTCACAAGCATACGGGTAGATGAGATTAAAAACGCATCGCTAGAAGAGATAAATGCTATCCCAAAAATCGAGTTTCAGAAGTGCTTCGGGGACTGGAAGAAGCGTTGGCATAAATGCGTAATTTTGAAGGGGATAACATTGATGCAGATGAATATGTGAAATTCTTTAAAAAAACCCAAAATTCCCGTTATTTTTTGAACACATCTCATATCTGCATTAAAACATACTTCACCGGATTTAAAAGTTGAATCGATTCGACTAGTTGCGTTAAAATGGTTTTAGAAACCTGATAACATTCCATGTGCTTAAATTTCTTGAGACGTACGTGAAGAAATATGAAGAGACTTTGTCTTTGATGTTACCGTTTCTTTAACAAAAAGCATATATAAAATCATCCCACTAAAAACGAAGACCTGTTACATCAGGATAATAAAATTTTACGCATAACTAATTCCCTTTCGCTGGACACAGGGGACAAGTTTTCAATCTAGCTTGCTTCCCGATTCTTCCCAGGCAATATGCATAAATTCATTCATGGAAGGCGCACTTGCGTCCTTATCAAATTTCATCATATTTTTTTCGGAAGATCGTCAGCTTTGTATTGAAATTCAATAGCGGCCGAAAGGAAGTAGCTAAATATTTTGATAGAATATTTTCTTCCACACTGGAATCTTTCACTTTAAAAAATACCTATAGCTTTAAAAACGAGATTATAAAAGGATTGTCTTTCTTAGAACTTGCGCATTTGCACTTAACGTTCAATCTGCCAAGCGTTGATATTCAATGCGCGGAATGCAACTGCAAATGCCCGCATTCTAAATATGATTCCTATTCGGAACTGATATGAGTAGCAAGTGTAACTAATTGTCGGGACTAAAGTATTCTTACGCAAAGTCATGTCCTTATTTAGTTCAGGTTAGGCGATCCATTTGAGAAACTATCCACTACCACTTCTAATTCCTCTAGAAACGAAACGTCTCACGTGCAACTGAGGTGTTCAAGCCGATGTAAGTTGATGGAGAATAACGCAACCGTGATCGTCCCCAACCCAAGCGAAGATCGTACAATGGTGCGGCCGGTACAATTCCGCGAATTAGAAAAATTCTTTTCATTCAGTAAGCCCAGATACTTGTTCTAGGAAAATCTGTACGGAAAATGGATGATGGTAGTGAGTCAAAAGGGGAACTCGTGTGAAATAGGATTTATACCTATAATGCTAGTTGGCAATATTCACCCTTGGTAAGCTAAGGTAAAGAATTAGCAATCATACAGAGCGTATCCACTCGATTATTTTTTAATTTCACGTGATTGAAAACCCTATGAATTTTGATTATGATGAGAAGCAAATATTTTTTCCAACATGCATACATTTATCGATTCTCCTATGTTTTGCATTTTCAATTATTTTCCCGATTGTCTTGCTCCTTCAAGAAACTTATTTTCATTTCAATTGCATATGCGAGTATATCTCATTATTTGATATTTTGTTTTTTTTTCATAAATAACCAATTGTGTGATAAGTATTGCAATTTCATGCAGTAATTTTTTTAAATAAAAACAGAAATAATAATATAAAAAATTCTTGATTGGAAAAAATCACCAACACGAATTTTATCTTACCGATAATAACGATATTTTAATAATTATTAAACGACTCCTATCGCAGTATCATCTTGGAACCTAGGCATATACAATTGCATAAGCTTTATTATATTTTTTGTCGTTCATTTCAATATCCAAGTAAGTGGACCTAAAGTTATAGAGCTCTCTAAAATTATTTATTTAATATCGAATATCTATCTTACTATCGATTTATCGTATTAATCGATTATTATCTAGCTGTTGTCACCTGTAATATAGAACTAAATCAAACTACTCTAGTTGTTCTAGAACGCTATGATTTTAGAATTAAACTGAATTGAATTTCACATTCTCTAGTGTATATTTTATCCTTTTTCGAATTTAACTACATTTCTCTTCGGTTTTGAAATAGTTGAATGCAATATAAAATAACTAAAGCCAATCATTTATTATATCTAGTAATTTTTTTTTGTGTGTTAAAAGTATAGGCAGATACTTGAAAAGCAATGAGACAAGTTGTGAATATGCAGTGGCCTTGTTGTCCTAAATCAAATCAGAAATTGTATCCGATCGAGTTTGAGTTGTACCCCTCCCTAAATGCATTCCGGGCTTGCATTGAATTGGCCAAGATCATGTTACCGTCGTCGAATAATTGGCTGTTCTCACGGATTATTGTATCCTTTACAGCTGTGGCATTGTCTTGAAATCAATGTATTAGGTATCCAATCGACAATGAAAATGAAATAATGACTTTGCACTGGTTGCAACACCTGATCGCACAAATCATTAAGAGTGTCCGCGGTATCCGGTTGAGAGCTAGCATATGTATCAAATTCTTATATGAGAGAATATTTCTATCTATCTGAGTTGTTAGTAATTTTCACGCTTTATTATTTGAAGTGAAATAGTTATCCAAATGGGGTCATTTGTCCGACGAAAAGCTTGAAACAATAAATAGACAATCTTGGTAGATGGCGCGTAAGAACTCGGTCCAGCGGAACGTTACATTCGTACGTACTTCGGGGAGAATAGTTCAGGTAAGGGCGGGAGACAATATACTACGAGTTGTTTAGAATTAATGGGCATTATCTTGGCGAAATAAATTTTATCGCAATAATTCTTGGTCGGTTAAACAAACACCCTGGGGATTAATGCACGTGTTAATAGTAGCCAATTGATATTTCAATTTAGAGGGTAAATAGCGAAATTCCACCCGAAGCAAATTATTCTATCGTCTTGTAATAGGCTCCTTAAACTTTAAAATTTCCAATAACCGAAAAGTAAAGAAAAGGAAAAGGTCACAAACCGGGGAGTAGAGCAGAGCAACAAACCAAACTGGCTAGATTTAGTCGATTGGCTGAGCTGAGAAAAGCAGAAGCAGCAATCGCCCCCGTTAAAGTGCAGTAGACGCCAGTAATGGTCTTAATTTCCGCGTATTAAGTAATTTTCAATCGATGAAAAATTAGCGTCCCGTATTTTCTCCACAACTCCCCATCCCACCATCTCTGCCAGTCAGAGCACGATGATGCAACTTAAAAAACGCCAACGAGACATTAATGGATCCAGGTAGAAGCATTCCTTGGTATCTCCAGTACCTGTGCAACAAGCCCATGAATTTGTGGCGAATTCGGTTCCTCGATTCCGAGGTAAATTTACGTGAGTTTAACTTGCAGATTGGCGCACGAATGACCTCTGACTCGGGTGCATTATTTGCCGCGCTTTTCCCGCGTCGTCGTGCTGGTTTAACTGCTGCATAAAAATTAACGACAACGAGGGCGGTGGACATTAGCCGGCTCTTTTTGACAAGAAAATACTTTTACAGGCAATTGATAAAAAAGAGAAAGTTTCCCGACTTTTATTTTCTACAATTGAAGCGTCCGCTTCGCCCGTTAATAAGCGTGGCCGCATTATCGCTGGCTAAAAAACAAGCGACGAAATTGCTTTCCAATTTAACGACCGCATTAATCTGCATTTGCGGCTGCCTCATTTTCCCTGCATATTAAAATATTGTCGTTTTCTCGGCCTTTGAGACCTGCAAGCGTAATATAACCGGAGGAATTTTATTATAGATAATTGCTGGTGTAACCGCGTTTTGTATTAAAACAACTTCTGGCCGTGTCTAGTCGTTAGTCGTAAATTGATTTATTACTCCGGTTAAGTGTTAACCGAGATGATTGCGTACGGGAAATATCGGAAAAAAATCTTAATGTTCCCTTGTTTCCTTTTAAAGGTTCTCTATAATTTTTAAAAATAACAGATATATTTAGGATATATTACTGCTACTTTTACCTACACCGTAAATTGGTAAATTACATAAAACGTTAATCACCTACAAATAATGTGCTCTCGAGACCTTTCCAAAATTCGACAATTTAAAACTGCATCCATCGATACTTTCTCGGACCGCATACGAATTTTTATTAAAATTGACTTGGTAATTTTTTTCAAAATTATTATTAAAGTAACATCGCTAGTTTATAGTACTTTAAATATGTAATATACACCTATCATAAAGAACAGGAAGCGATTCAATTAGAGGACTCACTATTTTTAAAAACGTTTCATGCTTTCTATCGATCGACTAAAAATGTTTATCTCCAAAAACGATTGCAGTTAGATAAATAGTAACATTTCCATTTGATACAATCTTAAGTAGTTCATAACTCTATATGAATTACAAAGTTTTTAGTTATATTTCAAATTATAGAATTTTTCATAATTACACTTAGAAGTTATTTATTTAGTTTATTTTTTTAAACCAGTATTCATCATGTAGGAATCGAGTCCACAACCTTTGAATGGCGTACGCACAGTGAATTATGCCACCCAAGACCTCTAGTATTTTTGAGTATTCCGAATAGAAGCAAAATTTAACAGACGCGATTGTGTGAATTCGTTTTTAAAAGATTAAATTGGTTTTATCAAATCAACTAATTTCGAAGTAGCGACTCCGCCGTTAGACCACTATTTTTCTATGTACACTCAGTTTTAATTAAATAATTTCTCTAATTCTTCTATTACCAAGAAAAATGGTCTTTTATTATTTTAATATTTTTTAGTTTTCCAGAATATTTAAATGTGAATGTATAGCGAGATGTTAATAACTTGTGAATAGTGTTTCTATTATCACTGATGTTAGCAAATATAAATTAAGTACGGAATCTTCGCCGCAAGAGTTTTGCGCGCACTTGTTTTTTCTATCTAACTCCACTTTACGAAAAAAATATATATGTATTGTGTTTTATTTATCATACCTTAGCTATAAAACTTTCAAAAGAATTTGCTAAAGGTCGCAAAATTTAAAATATCACTCGAATATTTACAATACCCTACATTCTTTCAGCTAAATACATAAATAGTATGGCTATTTATAGTCATCATTTAGTTTTAACAACTTTTTATAAGGTAATCAATTATTTTAAAAATATTCAAACTTTAAAACGGTTTGGTTTATAAAAGGTCCCGTGAACAAGAATTATTTTCTTACGGAGGTATAAAGAAATATTATTGAATACTTCAGCAAATAAGAAAATAAGAGGTGGGAATTTAATTTGTTGTCATGTTTCAATGGTGCAACATTAGCAATTTGTTTGAAAAAGGTCAAGCATTGCATTCCATCACAGTGTCCATTTGAATCGAGGGCATTTTGAAATGGTCTCGTCTCGTTAGTGCAACAATTAAAATGGTTTTCCAGCAAACTACTGCGCAATCGTGGTATAAAAAAAAATTGTAGAGATCTATTTAGCATAAAGACTTTTGGATTCCACGATCGGGATAAATAGAGTTGGTAGCTAATACGAGCCTCTAATTCTAATAAAATAATCAGTTTTCTTGTTCATTAGCCACAAATTCTTCCACGAATTCGGTCCTGAATCGCGAACTTTATGCAAATTGTAAAGGGGAACCGTGATGACTTTTAATAAGCTTAAATCTAGCTAGACCATTGCTGAATTTTACCATTAAGAATTTTATTGTTTGTTTCGAAAACATAAGAAAATAAGCAACTTACCCCTTCCGTATCCTTGGGTATGTTTTGCAAAACTGTTGACAACCGCATCAACGGCTTCCTTAAGCACCTGCTTTGCTCTAGCATCAGGTGCTGTACCGCCAGTAGTTGAGGTCACCGTCGTAGGTGGCGGTAGGGGCGCCTGGATCTTGCCATTGCCTCGGCCGCCTGCGGCATTTGGCTTCTTGGCGGTAGTCTGTTGCTCAGACTGCTGCTGACTTTGCTGTTTGCTGCCAGAGACGTTGCCACCGTTGCTGACGATCGTATTATTGTTGCTGCTATTGTTATTGTTATTTATACTTATGTTAGTAGCACTTTTACCACTATTCACTTTACCACCGCCACTATTCGGTCCAGCAGAACTGACCGATGTTACTAAATCACTTGTCGCTTTATGACTCATTATTGAACCAGGCGACTGAGTCTGTTGGATAGTTTTCAGCGACATTTCTCACCGGCACGCAGAGGAGTTAACGATCAACCGAAGCAGCAGCGGAAAAATTCATTCGAGAATTATTTATGCCATAAACGATCTGCTTCGATCTACATTTTCAGCATTGCGAGATCACTATCGATCTCCTATTGATTGCGCACATATGAACACATGTCAGACCGAACTAATTGAAAAAAAAATAGCGCACTGCACTGATGATGGCAAGAAACTTGAAACAATTCGAAGGTGATGAACAAGACGGCGTGATCCGTAGCATAGGCTCTCAGATGCGGTGACGGTGACGGCATTTGTCGCACAGGTTGATATGACGTCTTGTCATTTCCTGTTTTCTGCAACATACAAAAAGACAAAAAAAAAAAAAGAAAAAACTCCATTCAATTATGAAACTCTATAAATAAAAATAAGCGAACAAAAAGCGCACCATGAGCACAAGAAATTAACTCAGAGGCTATTTATGAGCCGATGTAATCGGTTGTGTTTGCGCGAAAAGAATGTAAATAGTCTGAAGGAAAATGCCTTCATATACGGTGTCATTTTTATGCAAATTCCTCACCGCTCGTAGACCTGATGGGAGAGATTCTTTTTGTTGCACTGTAGAAAAGAGCTTAAGCGATAAAATGTTCGGATTACTAAATCCATGAGATGCGGGGCATGTGATGCTACCCGATGAAGATCGGGTCAAATTTTCTTATTCTGACGGGCACTAAAATCGGGCTGGTTTGGGCGGAAATTTTTACAAAATTGCTACCTTGTGCAGTAATAATTGAGGCCCATTATTTGTAATTATAAATTTGCGCTGCAATTTACAGCAGCGTTCTCATTCCACAAAGACTTGCTACAGTTAATCTACACCAGTTTGGCTACTTGACCAATACTTTTGTTAGTAAAAATTTTCTCGCGAGACTACAGAAAATAACGTTTAAAAGTATAACCATTGATTTAGTTAATAGCATTTATTAAAAAATAAAAGAAGATATTCATGCCCACTGTCCACACACATATTGTTTATTGTATATAATAAAAAAAACATAAAACCATGTTTGATTAAGACATAAAATCATAAATGTTGGGCTAATGTGCGAAATATGAAACCTTTTAGAGCTAAGAACGAAAAATAGAGCAGTAATACATAACTAAAGTTTGTTCTGAAATATTACTCAATACTTTAAGAATGGCATTTTGGTATTTGTCTATCTGCGTTTCAATATCAGCTAAATTCATTTTAGCTTTTCTTATTATCAAACTAAGATCGGTGCATGCATTCTTTTTTTACAATTCAAATTGTACATTTTCAAAAATACACTTATTAGTTAATTAAGTTATTACTAACACCTCAGATTCATGCAGAATAATTTAAATTTACTTTACTTGCATTGGCTTTAAGAGATTACTTATTTTAACTTTAAGAGACGCTAAGGCTTAAGCCAATCATAAATATTTGAATTTCTGGGAATTTGCTTTTTTCCAAAGCCTTAATTGTCCAAAACTATGAGTTTATTTTCTTTTACTTTTAATATTTAATCTAATATATACATACATACTATGTATGATTGGTTTTAAATAACTACTGCCGTATTAAGAACATCAACAAAAAAATTCGATACCTATGTTGGTGATTTCTTAGTCGAAAATATTTAAAACAAAATGTAAACGAATTCTCGTTCGATATTATTGATATGGACATGCATAAATTAATTGAATTTATATAAAATTCACAAAATAACAATGAATTTCTTAAAAAATCGCATTTCACGTGTGTTTTTTGGCGCCAACCGAATGTTATGCAATTTAGTAAACAAAAATATTGTGAAACAAAATCAAATTCTATTTTGCAGTAAGTCTTTATAAAGTTGTTAATAAATGTGTTAGATAAACCCACCTTTAAGCTTATTTATGCGTAATGCTTTGCATAAAGAAGTACATAAAATAAATAATGTATAGGATGTGTATAAATCGCGTAGGAGAAAAATTTCTATAATTATTGAAACTTGTTGTAGCAGATCTACCTATATCTATTTCTGAATAAAAACTAGTTTTAATACTTCCTATGCAAAATTCGAAAGCAGCTCACTGTTTAAACAGATCTGCGTAGAGGAAAATGTTTCCATAAAATGAAATATACTCATATATCTAAATATATTTTTTTATCTTTTTCATTCAAAACTATATCCTTATTAATTTAAAACGTTTTTCTTTTGAAATGTTAAATGTATTTATTTGAAATCTAAGTAAATATTAAAAGAATGCCAATTTTTTCTTGAATCTAAAGTATTTATGCATTAGTGAGGAGATTTGATTTGATAGCCGCTTAATATTCAACATGCTTTGCGGCGCCTGGAGAAATATTTACAACCCTTATGTGATCGCTTGTGCGACCGTCTGTTTGTCTGTCTTCTCGATAACAACGTAACGTAGAAATTTAAAATTTTTTTTAGGTCTTCTTAAAAAAAATGTTATGTATTGCATCGTTGGAAATGTCTAAGTTCAAGGATTCCATATATTTTCCAAAACTTGTTGGTGGCTTATTATTAGTTATAAAGATATAGGCCAAATTGTACGACAAAATACCGTCCGTTTTTTAGAGGTATACAAATTTAGAATGAAATTAAACACGTAATATTAATTAAACAAATAATGTTAATAGCCATAGAGTTGGTTTTATTTAAAAGATATTTTTATGCCATTAGTGATTATTATAATTTCATATGGGTGCCATTTCTGGCTTGGATGAAGCGTAATAGGGAAGTCCAATTTTCAACCACTTTATCCAACAACTGGGGTCATATATCGGGCAATAATGCGGCGAATGTTTACTATCAAGTGGTCCAACCTCTGTGGTTTATTAACGTAGACGAGTGACTATGCCCAAAGAAAGCAACCCATAGGTGTGAGATGAATTTTCGAAAAGCTTGCTAAGATAGACGATTATGTCGACCGTAAAATGGATGTGGCGGTAAGTTTGGGCACTGAATCATGATTTGCAATATAAATTGGCACAATTTCGAAATCTATGAAATGGCAAAGCGTACTGACCACAAATTAATTATCAACTATTAAATTGACAGTCACTAGAAACAATGTCGCTAATTTAAAAACTAAACCCCTAAAAAAACACCCTTTATAAGAGTCGACCCAAAAATTCTACAACCTTAGGTATAAGGTTTTGAACGGTTCTCCTGTTTATGTGGGCATTTTAGTGAAGTGTACTTGCAAAGTGGCTAATTTTTAAATAAACTCTTTTCTCAGTGTGCCAACATCTACTACTAGTGACAGTTGGACTAGTCTTTATAAACAAAACTTACTTTTCTATTAGTGAAATTATTTACTCCCTTAGTTTAGGAAAAGTAATACAAGTAAATAGCCAACTAGGACTACTTAACAAATCACAAACAAAAAAATGGTAGGCAGGCACTCACAACCGGCTAAGAAATCAGTTTCCCACAGTCGTTTCGCCAAATCAAAGATGATTCAAATTATTGAGCATTATAAACTGCCGTATGGCTTAGAATACGTAATTCCCCCCATAAATCTTTTCCCATGACGGGAACGCGAAAAAAGGACTTCATTATTCGATGCATCCAGATTGACAGACAGAACATCCTCTGTGAATAGAGTGGCCGGGGAACAACTTGAAATGCATCGGATTCGGCTTTGTGTAGGGCTTCCACGAGGAAGACATGGAGCTTGCGAGGTTCAAGAACCCGAAAATGTGCAACCGAATTTTTTCTTTGCGTTGGAGCTGTTGTGTAGAGCTCCTGGTATGCGCCTTCTGATCTTTTATTTTCAGTCTCTACGTCTTCCCGGGATCTCTTCAGTTTGCTTCCTTTCTTCAATTTAATTTTTAGTTCTTTTTTCACAGGCTCACAAAAATAAAAGAAAGCGCCCGTATTTTTTGTTCCTGCGCCGAGAATTACATTATGATCCGCCTTGTTTCTTTTGTCTTTGTATTTGGCCACTACTTGTCGACATTTTATCGCCTGGGCTTTTTTTCATGTTAAGCCTGCCTTCAAAAATTCTTTTTGAGATCTGAAAGTGCATCCATCCACAGTACTGTAAAAGAATTTGCTTATGCCGGTGTCTTCTGCACCTCTGTCCGCGAACTCTTCGTTCTCCTCCTTTTGCCCTTATTTGAGGCGCTGAATCCGAGAGACTGTTCCTCCCTGTCGCTGAGTGCTCCACTGCGGCTCCAGGTAATTCCTGAACCTGGCCTGGATAGCCGCATTGACGGACATCTCTCAAATTGAATTCATGCATATACCGTCCCCCGATATAGGGTAATGCGTCTCATAGGAGGATGACCGCAAGAAGGAGCCAAACAGACCAAAACGACGTAAACAAGATCTCGCTGTCGTGGGAAAGTGTTGATAGCAACTCATAAACTCGGCGTTAATCCTTTGAGCTGTACGTTCAGTTCCAACGGCTAATAAAAGTTCTGCATTTGAGTTATGCGGTCAAAATTATACACAAATTTTCTCTATATAAATCTTAAGGATCTACGTACACTGAGTTTCTGAGTTTAAGGATTTATACCTAATCAGTTAGGCGAAAAATCTGTTTTAAGTTTCATAAAAATTAGTTCGACTGATTGAATTAGGCCAGTCTAAAAAATCGACGTTATCGAAATTGCGATTATTCCAATTTTAAACATTTCTGAATCTTAATAATAAAACACATTTTAGGAATTAATTATATTAATAATTTTAAATAAAACCAATATACCTATCTAATAAAGTTCATTTAAATTTTTATTTTAAAACGATTCCGTGCTTCTAGTGCTTTCAATGTTTTGCTCGCGGAGTTAATCGATTTGGCAAATGAAAGCCTTAATGAATATTTAAGAATATTCTAGCTGAATAACTCGGTTTCACCGGGTGTTAAATATAGGAAATAAAAAAGGGTATTCAGTTTTTTTTTTCACAAATCACAATTAGAATTTCCAAAAAAAAAAACATCAAATACCAATTTTTATGATAATCTCTTGAAATTTCTAATTATTGCGAATAAAAGGTATCCTATGCCTTATTTCAGAATTTACTCTGTCTGTATGCCCAATTTAATTAAAATCAGTTAAACAGTTTTGGTGTGATTAACTGACAAACATCTAACTAAACACACAAATTTTCACATTTAAAACTAATTAGGATGGAATAATAAGATGAAAGGAAAAATAAAAAGTAACATAGTTCCATCAGAGCTATTTTCCGAAAATATCCTTCCTCTTTACTTCCGTGGAAGAAATGATTTTAAATTTGAAAAATCTACATATAAAAGAGCAAAATATCTTCGACAATCGACCTGATTATAGACTTCAAGTCTTTAAGTACTACTTCTATAAATTTTTTCTGATATTTGAATTATGTTTATAATTATCTCACATTTCTCGAATATTTATAAGCATTTTCCTTGATACTGAAAATTTCAATTTAAATCTTATATAAATCATTATACATATGTCCCTATATGCTAGTTTTGGACTCAATTCAGTATCCAAGATTGAATATTCAAAATATCAAGTCTAAAATTACTGATTTTTTAGTTAGTTTTACTATACGATAGGAATACTGCCTAAACAAAAATTGTGTTGAATTCTATTAATCAAAATAGAAAATAACAAATCTTAAGCTCGATTTTCCTGTGAGAAATATTTTTGTATGCAAAAGAGCCTTTGCTCGTAGTTAATTATATAAACGTTTTTACCCAGTGCCGTCCATTAAGGGTTTTTAAGACCCCAGACACAGACGTTTCGTGGACCTCCGATTTTTACAGAAGGTACACATTTACACAAAGTTTATTAAAATACCATAATATTAATTTGAATAATCACAAAAATAAAGAAATACTATGGTGTTGCTATATAATTACATTTTTAAATCTTCACTGCTAATAATAATTAGATGTGGCAAAGTATCACTGGAATTTCGTTCAGGACAAAATTCTCCATGAAAAGTTCCCAAACTCTATTTCCAGTTTTGTTTTTAGTTTAATATTATGCTCGTTTTTAAATTCCTTTCTAGAATATACTGCTCCCAGGTTAGTATATATAACTAGTAATTGTAGAAATTTAAATATATATTTCGAATATAATGCATGGTTGACAAAAATGCATGATCGATTATGCGAAGTTTAAATATTTTTGTTTTTTTTTGTTTTTACCTTTTTAACAATCAATAATTGTGTTTCTCTATTAATACCTTTCAAATATCAGCCCTAATTTTAACTTGTTCGGTTATTATATTCACCTCATTCAAAACTAAGTAAACATAGTCGAACTTTTCGATTGATTTCAAGTTGAAACAAGTGGCAGTTTAGAAATCTATTGGAAATTTTCCGTAAATTATAAATTTGTGACTTAAAGTCCTCAATTTCGTTTTTTATATTTTTTTAATTATATTTTTCTTGAAAACGAAATGCAATTGAACAGTCTTATTTACGAATTTATAATTTTCTGTAAAAATTCCAATAGAAATAAACTAACTATTAATTTAAAAATATTAAGGTTTTCATAAATCAACTGGTAATTGATGTACACTTTAACTATTTAACTATTTTGAGAAATAATCAATAAATACAAATTTACGAAGACTTTTACAGTCTACCTTTATATTATTTATTCTAAAATCGGTATGATACATTATGTTAATTACACAAAACATCACATTTAGTGGCAAAGTGAGCACAAAAATCTAGAAGTTTCATATATCTTAATCTTAAATCGTTCTCAAAGCAAAGCAAAGCTTAAGCAGATTATCAAGAGATAACCAAAAATTGATTTCGAATAAATTAAAAGGTCTTGAGCCAAATATATTTCTACAGAAAGGGGACTTAAAGAAGACATCAAGCCTGTATAGGAAAAAAAAAAAAACAAAAAATAAATAAAGCTAGGCGACATAACTGAAATGTGATAAGGCAAGAACCGTATTTTCTTTTTATAACAAGCCCCGGCGAATTGATATGGCGTTGATACGAACATATCCACACATATAAATTATGCCATAAATAAGTGGAAATACAAGTCCATAATGTTTACGGTATTGGGAAAAAGAAAGAGGTCGCTCTCTTTCTTTCAGAACACTTGCAATTTTATTTTTAATATTTAACTTTATAATTTCTAAAATGTAAACTGAGAAACAATGTACGTATCGTTCATAAAGTAAAATTTCATTACCAGAAGAAAAATGAAATAACGAACTCATTAAAATCAAAATGATATTGACCATTGGAAGAGAAATATGTGTAAAGCGTGTTTATGGCGAGCATTTCCAAGAATTCTTTAATTTCACACATTCGGACGATTTAAATAAAAACGGTAGTTTAGAGAATAAACTGCACCAATGGAAGCAATAACAACTGCAGGTAAAAGGGTCTCTGACCCAAGAAAGTGCAGACTGAAAGAATGCACATAGTGCAGTAAAAGCTTCTCATTCCCAATGAAACACAATGGTAACCAGCCTCTCCACCCCAGCGGTGATGATCTTTAGGTTGTTGCACAAAAGGGGGATCGAAAAAGAAAGGCTAGAACATCAGAACCCTTCTGTCGATCATTAAGAACAGTTTAATGCGTTCAAACACCCGGGAATGACGGTCTTTCAAGCACAGATCATTGCATAAAATGAACAACTAACAGAAAAATAACAATAACAATATTACTAATAATGTGAACAAAGCCCGCCAACTTAAGTGCTCAGTCGGTGCTGGTCGAAAACAGTAATAAAATCAGTACAGACTTAGAAGCTAAGCTCATGTGCAATTCGTAAACTGCACTATGGACGTGAGTAAGGTATTACTTGTACCGTTGCACCGTTTGCTGATTTAGTGTCTTGAAAATACGCTTTTATAGTGAACATGGTGGTCGTAAAAATCAGCGAAACGTCACTGCAAGGCAATGCGACTTGATGCGTCTAGTACTCTTTAGTACGAGGGCTATAAGCGTCACTATAAGATATTTTGCCCGTCAATTCTTGCACAGTACAAATTTTATAGTTAACTCTCTAGCAATTAACCACCACCACATGCTGGGCCCTTCAGAGTCATAGAATAGTTTTACTCCGCACTCAAGGAGATGAAAAGATCAGTTGGCATCTGGAAATAGAAGTGCATGCAGCCTTTAAAAAGGAAAGAAAAGAAAAGAAACAAAGTCCTATGCACGCACAAGTATTAAGACATTGCCCACATGTTAATGACTACCATCAAGCGCAGATTGCGCCACTATGGTTGCGTCTTAAATGTAAAAAATAAAAAATTAAACTCGGTTTACCAGAATACAAAAATATGTGCAAACATTTAATTACTATGCCTTCCAATAGATTAATCATTTAATTGAGATAAACACACTGCGCGTGCACATGGATTTCATGAATCAGATCCAGAGCGGAACAGCATGCCGCAAAAATTATGCGGCACGATCACCTGGCATAGAAAATGAAGACGAAAATGAAGACCTTGACAAGATTTCCAAATCACTGAATGGAACCCCTGAAAAAGAGGAGCTATAGTCTACCGGGTTCAAATTTGAGACTGCTTAGCTGGTTCTAACAAGGAGTGACCGGACAGCCTCTGGGTTGCTGGTTAGCCCATCGACCGTAAAACAACTTTTTGAAGACCGTTGAAAGAGTCCACTTCTTTTGCTCTCTCTCCACCCGTTGGCAATAGAACGGCGAAATAAAAAGTTTTTTGAACTTTTTGAAAAATGTCTCGGAAATTAATTTTAGACAAAAGCCATCAGATGTGAGGGAGGGGAGAAGAGGGAAGGGGATTCAAAGGCGTTTCGCAATTTGTGGAAATCCACAGCGCGACCTCTTTTTTTTTGCTCAGCTCAATTAAAGAACATCGTTCAAAATATTTTGCATAAATTAAGCTTTAATAAGGCCACGAAGGTGTCGGCAATCTTAGCCTGCTGAGAACTCTTTCTGTTGAATTTATAGTTTTAGAGGAACAATGTAATCAAAAAATCACTTAACTCTGCTTGTTTGGTAGAAAAGTATTTAAACAAAGAACGATAAAAATTATTCTTTTCATTTTCACTTGTAATCCATTTTATTTCAAATAAATTTCAAACTTTATCACCTGAATAAAATTATACGGTATTATGCCAGACAAATTAACAACTTCGGATGAATATTCACACATTTATATTTTCCTGGTATTTCAAAACAATTTTAAAATTTCATATTGTAGTTCTAATAGTAAAACGTTTTCGCTAATAGACAAAAGTACATTTTTAAAAAGTCTAACGTAATGAAAAATGAGCATAATATACCCATGTATACATGTGCAATAAAACAAAAGCCTAACCAAAGTGAGACATTACGCAAATAACGTTAAGGGCGAACATATATAAAGTACGAATTTTTATTAAATGTAGAAATCTCACATTTGTCGTAAGTAAAGTTCAGTAAGGATCGCTCAAAACGTAAAGTGACGGTTGTGATATTTGAATTAGAAGTAAAAGAAAAGTTAAAATAATGAAGACTGTAGAGAATATTGACTAGTCATAGAAATTTTTAATTAAACTCATCTTGCCTTCACTTCACATTTCTATTTCGGGCAAAATGTTAATTTTGAGATATGTAAGCTTAGTTTCATTAAATGTTTACGTTATGTTTCTATTCTGGACTTTTGCAATCCGGGGTCTGTACTAGAACTTGATCAACAAACAGTCGATGAACGGAATTTAAGTAACATTTGAATTTAAACTAAATTTGTCTATGATTACACATTACACTAGAAAATACGTTATCTTCTTTCTTCTTTTCTTTCGGAACAATTTTACTTTAAGAACCTCGTTTTTTAACATTTTGAAAAATTTTATTAAAATGAACGTATGCGCCTTTATATTCATAGCAATCTAAACTAACAAGAAAGGTTTAACGATATTAATAAACCCATGTTCGTAAAGTGAAAACCTCAATAACTACTGACCCTGACAATTAAAAGATTTTAGCTATAGAGACCTAGGATATCAGGATATCAAACATCTATAGACCAACAATTTTTGGAATCGTTTAAAGTAGACTTTTCCAACGATAGTTTATACAATATTTTGTCTTTAAAGGGTACAACTTACTTCCATTAAAAATTCTATTCTATGAAATTTGGCTGTTTTTTCATAAAACAACTATTTCATATAGAAAAAGGTAAATTAAAATCATAGAAATTGTTTTAGGAAGATCTATAGATATTAGTGGTATTATATTTCTATTATTAGGATTTAGGCTTTCATTTGAATTATTTTACAAAATTCTATAACAAACCTTTATATTTTAATGATTTTTCAAAAATGATTAAAATAAGGCCCTTTTTACTCTAAAATTCTATTTTTGTTGAAAATGGGAACGGAACCAAGATTAAAAAGCTATGAAAACATGCTGTAGAAATGATGTATCATTTACTTTTTGGATATAAAAGACTGTGTTCCCCTGTGATATATGTTTTACTACTATTTTAATTTGAAATATTTAATTAAAAAATATGACGTTGAGAGTTTGAGATGTTTGGTTATTTATATATTTTTTTTTTCAAATTGTAGAAACTGAAATAGTTTATTATAAAGCAGATAATAATAATAAATAAACAATATTACGTCATTTTAGAATTAAAAAAAAAACTATACTGTTAATATGAATTTGTTTTACTCTTTCTGGTGAGGTTGTATACTTTCGTATGCATGCGTATTTTGTGTATTGTCTAGTCAGTTTTATTACTCATCAACTCCCTTTCCATTCAGTTAATCGTTTTCTGCTATATGATTTTATTGTGGAGCAAATTGGTTCCAAATACGATTGATTGATTGATGATATCTCTGACGCCACCATTCGTATGCGGAGAGTTTAACATGTTTCGGAAGTTGGAGGCATTAATCTGGACGTCGACGCCAGTAAAGTTTTATGTTGACAGTTTCTTAGGATGCCGACATCTCAGCAAGTCCAAAGACGCTAGGTGTTCAATGACCTGAACACCTGCTACCGGTTGGGATTAAATATCAGATAGTTTTGGTGGCTGTAGGTGGGCCTAGACAAAAGTATCAGGTTGCCTGCCGGCTGAAAATCAGTAATTTTTGATAAAAAAAAAAAAAAGCTTCGCCTATTCGCTAAGACTAGCTTAATTTATTGCCAGCCTTGACCTAGCCATAAAGAATACCCGGACCAGGCGCATTTGCGTGTTGGCGTTCGTGTTATAAATTTGACCACTAGACTGTATCGAAATGTGGGAGCCGTCTATTTTTTGTCAGATTTCGTTTTTCGCACGGTGCAATAGTACCTGTGGTAATCAAGTAACTTTCGATAAATGAAACAATTAAACATAAATACATAATACAATTACTTTTATGTTTCTTTCTGCAAATTAAAAGTCACTCTGTGTTGTCTCAACGATGTTTTACTTTATAGTTTTTAAGCATCTATAACAACAGAATTTACATCTATGTAAAAGATTTTGAAGTAACTCCTTATACTCGTAATAATAGAAAACTATAACTTTTCAAAACTATGTGTTAAAAATTTCTATCTCTGCCCGAGATCAGTCCTTTTTTAATGTGCTCAGACAGCAATAATTTTCAAACGCATTTTTCTCAAAATAGATTTTTTTAAATATCTCAAATACCTCTGGAACAATTTTCTTAAGGTATTATATAAAGATTTTGAGATTCTTCTTTGGACGATTATCTCAATGTGTTTATATACATTTTTCACACTTATTAGAAGGGGCTATAACCCACTGAAAAAATAATTAGCATCCTTGTTTTCAAAATGCTCTCTTTATCCGAAAATCTCCGCCACCGTGGGTCCTTTTTGTGACTAAAAAGGAAGGAACCGCTGGGATCCACGTCTGAACTGTACGGTGGTTGATCGATTTCATCGAAACCAGTTTTTCTCCGTGTGAGCTGGCGCATTGTCTTGCAAACAAACAAAATTTCTTTACTTTGACTCAGACATAGTGATGCTTGAAGACAGAAGACAGTGTAATGAAGCTATTGAAATGAAATTTCCCTTATATATACTAATTATATGTTGTCAACAATCGATCACGTTTTACGTGAATGCAAATAACTTTTTAGCTGCCCCTCTACTAAGGATTTAAAAAAATTAAAAGTTCTTTAAGCGTTTGTACAGATTTACCCTACTGCCTTCAAAAGTACATCGATAAACTATAAACCAAAATACCTAAATAGTTTAACATTTTCATTAATCTAATTAAACTGCTAATAAATTTAACTTACTTCATTGAAAAATCTAATTTCCTATTTTATTTTTCGTGAGGAAAATTAATCCAAATACTGCTTAGCGTATTATTTTTACTGATTGCAAATGATCGTGCATATGTATAAAAACTGGTCGATTGAAGTGCTTAAAACCATAATTTGAACGATTTATCCGAGAGTAGGTACTTTAAGTTACCAAGCAATACCAAGTACCTCAACTATTTCCAGTTTTATAAAGAAAAAAAAAAAAAAAACTCTGAAAGTTGTCCCACACATTATGTAACTCTGGTTGCACCGTGATGTCTTGGATGTGTATAAAAATTTTCATAAAAACCTGAGCTTGAACTAAACTGTACCATACGTTCCTATAAAAAGGGGAAGCCAATCACTTTTGTGGCTTTGACTATTAAATTTCAATCTTCTCTTCACTTTGCCTTCAACACGGTTTCATCTTACATGCGGAGACAAATTCCTTTTACAATTTGTTCATCTAATTTCAGTAGCGTAATCCATGAATGAAGCGGTGCGTAAATGAAAGTTATTTTTCTACGCAAAGTAAACGTTGTTGCAAAAATAAACAGAATTTTATATTAAAATTATTTTAAAAATCATGAATTTCTCATAACCGAGTTAAAGTAACTAAAAATAAATGTAAATCTTTTGGCGATCGTTTCCATATTTGAATGCAATGAAGTTCAAACATTTGTGATAAAAGTTTTTAACATTTTCTACTTTGTGAGACTGTGAGATTTTAACATTAAGATTAAAGTCACATTAACTAGAATTTAACAAAATCACATGAAGACAACATCAAATTTATGTATTAATAGCACCTACGTTACGCGATAACAAAACGCTAATTTCGTTCGAACACCTTACATTGTACTGGTAAAATTGGTAATAAAATCGCATTAACTGTCTCATATTTAACAATGAATTTCAAATAAAATTCAACTCTATAAAATTTGATCAGTTTTAAGACTGGAATTCCAATCAACCTACGGTCTTCATTTCATTGCTCTGAATAAGGCAAAGACAAAGAGTTTGTCGATTTGAAGACTATTAAATTTTAACATTAATTTAAATTTAAATTACGATCGTAATATAGCGTTAATTAATACTTAAACTCAACGTCGTATCATATTTTGTGTAGTTGCTGACCAACAGAAATTTTACCTAAATGGTTTAAACCGATGACTTCATCAATAACGCAATAATGTTAAGTGTAGTCACGTTTAATTAAGAATTTTAGTTTTGATCATCCTCAGAATTAAAAATTTTTTATGGATTAAGAGTAAAAAAATTAAGTAGTCAAAGAGTAGGTTCAACTTATTTTTACTATTTTCACTTAGTATTATTTAGTATACCATTTTGGTTCCATGATTACGGATTAAAAGCAAGTTTTGAACTTATAGTTAAATAGCGTGACTAGAAACACATTATTGAAATTTACATGCCTTTATATTACTTAAAAGTACTAAAAACTACTACTTAAAAATCATAAAAACCTGTTCATATTAAATAAGAAATAAAGTAATCGTTTTCAAATTTATCAAAATTTAGAAAGAAGTTATAAATAAATAACCTTCAAATTGATAGGCTTCTCAGAATTTTTAGAAAAGCTATAAAAGTTATTAAGAGGGAGTGATATAATAAAAATTATTAAAACGGAGTGATGATGTTTTTTACATTACAAATATAGACCTAGGTCAAATTTTATGTTTCGAGTTTAAGAATGTTTTTATGTATCTTTCGTAGCCAACGAATAGAAATACATACCAAAATAATATTAACTTTATCGTTGAGGGCTTGTGGTTTTTATTTGAATGCCACTGTATTTTTAAGCAACATGTTATTTCTAAATTATGTATTTATAAAAAATTTAAAATAAGTAGGTAGTTTGCACTAGTAGAACCTCGAATTTTAATTTCTCCATCTACATTAATAATTATTAACAACTATATGCCGTTTGTTGCCTTTAGTAATTGAATATGCTTCTCTAAGTGAATTCTAAATTTAGTTCATAGTATGTTTCTATTTATTTATCATATTTAATTTAAAAAATGTATATGAATAGTTTAATAATGATTAGTTTAATTTTATAAAATTTGTATTAGACAAAAACTCTAGTTTTAGTAGTACTCTTGTACAGAGATTGGTAGAAAAACATTTTATAATTAGAACATTGGGATATGGTAAATTTTTACAAAATAATTATTACCGTTCTGGAATTTTCCCTACGTAATCGTTAATTGAAAAATTTGTAAATAGCCATTATTAAAAATGGTTATAACTCTAGCAACATTATTTAAACATAGCATAGTATAGCATAGTACTAATGTAAACATGGCATATGTGTTTCATCACATGTCTCATATCATTTTAGGGAATATGTGGTACTTGAACTGAAAAGCAACATATTCCATCCGACAATGGATATTTTTAGATGCTAGAATAATAAACAGTGTCTGAGAATTACAAGTTAGGTGAGTATTTTAAATTTCTATCCTAGGAATTTCTAACAATTACGAATTCTTTAAATATTTTAAAATTTCTAACACACGAATTTTCATATTGATTGAGTAATAATAAAATTTGTACTAACAATTACAAAATACATAGGTCAGTATTTAAAATTTGTGGCCCATGAATTAGTTTATTGCTTTAGTAGTAAATAAATGGTGACTTCGAATTATTTTCAAATTTAACACTTATGAATTGTGAATTAAACAAAGATTCATTGAGAAATTACAATTGAGTTGAATAATGGAAAACCTATGTTTGCGCATTACCAAATATTTAATTAGTTGAAACATTATTTCTATTCTTTGTTTTTGTAACTCTAATAAATCATGCCCTCTTAAATTGTACATATGGTTTTTGTTTAACACTATTTACCATTAGTGTGATGATGCCTGCTTTTTAGGTATGAACAAAACTATTATACATTGTCCATATTAAAATTGCATACTATACTTTCATGATTAATGTCGAATGTCGAAGTGAACGGCATAGTGACAATGATTGCGAATAATATTTCTGTTCTATTGATGCAATATTAAAAATCAAGTGGAGGTATAAAAATTTATTTTTATATAGACGAAATGTCTATATGAAATTGAAATGAATAAAATTTTTAATAAATGACTAACACAGGGTTTGTGCATGTTTAATGGTTTTGTTCTTATTGCATCACTCCTATATGTAACAGAAAATGCATATTTTTATTTTAACTTAATTTATATATGAATTTTCAAAGAACTAAGACGAAACACTTCAAGTACTAATGTTATAGTTAGGCTCGAGGGGGAATTTGCAAAAATGTCAAAGATTATAATTTCGCAAGGTATAGCAAGATGGTACGGTCATAAAACTGAAATGAACATGCATACATACATGTCAGCATTAATCACCCGATCGGCTCAATTCCCAGTAACTTGCATGCACAGAATACTTAAGCGGCAAGGATTATAATTCACATTTTTTTTTTTTTAATATAAATTAAAAATTTGTCACAAGCATTTATTATTTATATTGTTTTAAATAAAGTAAACTTCACATTATAAACGAACAAAAACGATAAATGATGAAGAAAAATATGAACGACAAGGGTAACTCACTCGCCGGTCACCATAACTTATTCAGAAACAAATAAATCGCGAATGCGAAATACGAAACAAGAAAAGGGTCTAAAATTTAAACTCGTTTATGGATTAATAAGAATATCTTTAAAAAAATAAATCCACCGGGTAAGACCGTTAACGATCAAGTATAAGTAACAACTGACTGAACCTTATAAAATACATCGCATTGCGCATGCCTTTGAGACTTAAGCCTCTGAGCCAAAAGCAAAGAGCCAGTGGACAAGGAGGACAACGCCAAAAGACGACAAAAATCTCGCACACAAGAGTTTCCATGAAGAAACATCGACAAAAGTGTCTTCTTCTTTGCGTGCTTTTATAATGCTCTTTTTTTTTTTTTTAGTTAACCGAACGGTAGAACACTGGCCCGAAAGTCAGTTAAGAACAGTGAAAAGTGAGTGTTCACGCTCGCACTTAGCCGATTCGCTGTTATATGGGGGCTGGTTAGATAACCAACGCTCAAGATGGTTAGTGACTACCGCCGTTGACACCAAACCAGCCAGCAAAGAACCGAACCATGCAGAAATCGCACCGTCGTCTCGGCGCTCCACGACCGTCGTCTCGTCAGAGTCGTCGTCAGCGATCACCTGGTTCTCCCCGTGAGAAAATGCCGTGGCTCACCTCGCCCAGGTGAATATACTCAGGCCACTCCGATCTCTTTGTGGCAAGACTACTCACAGAATATACAATAATTTGCCTTTATCGGTAGTATAATCCGGAGAGTAGATGTAGTATAGTCGATAGCTTCAGGTATGTCGATACCTTGGTGCCTGCTATAAAATTGGTTTAAGGTTAAAATATGCCATCCACAGCGAAGCTACCATGTCATCCGCACACAGAGGAGGAATATAATTTGCTCTCATTAGTGAGTGAGTGAATTTCTTTGCACTTTAGTGGTCCACTATTCGTGAATCAACAAATCGATGAACTGGACCTGGAGGATGCAGCGATGGGGGCTGCCTCGGAGCGGGATCGCATGGCTATGGCAGTGCTAGCGAACCGATGGTGGTAGAAAAGGTAGCAAATGCTTCAGTGGCAAAGCCTTTAAGCCAAATTCTGTGAGTGCTGCTTGTCTTTCAGGTCCGTAGGTGAAAAGGATCATTTATGGGGAATTCTGGCTGTTTATAACTTAATTTCTAACAAGAAACGGGACTTAATTAAAATCTCAAAATTTTTACGGAATTTAAATGGATGGCGAATGATTTCACCTGGAATCTTAATTAGTTAAGTAGCCTTTGAGCGTTCCCCACAGATCCGGGGAATCGGCAGAACTTGAACGACAAAGAGGCAAGGCGCTAATGTTATTGCCTTTATAGGGACATAGAATTCGAACTATATTAGACACCTGTACTGCATGCGTTGCGTTTTGCATTAATACTTAAAGTGGACAGAGATTAGCCTAATGCAGACTGTCGGAAAATGAAGACAGGTGGACGCATTGAAGATGAGCGAACTTGCAATATTTATTGAATGCATTGCAATTCTGTGAAAGTTAGACACTTAGATATACTTAGACTTTAGAATATAATAGAGCTGGTATTTCTTAATGGATATTGATCAAACTTTGCCTTTACATTTCTTGGACCAATATCTCGGATAAGTTCGTAAATCAGAAAATCAGGCAAGGGGTGAGGAGATAGGGGTACGTTAATTTCTATAAACATTATTTGGACCTGATATCTTTTCTATGGTTAATAGCACCCACACTTGGTGTGCATATTCACAAGATATCAAGGGGTTGAGGGGCTACATCCATTTGAAATAAATGATTTTGTTACCGCATTTCTTAATAAATATTGATCAAGCTTTGCATATGCATTTATGGGCTCAATATCTAAGTTATGTTAAAAATTGGGATTTAGAGAAAAGGGACTTTTATTTTACCATATATTTTAATTTATGCCATATCTTAATCGATTTCGATCAAATTTGGTAACCTATTCTTCGTAGCAATATATTTGCCCAAATTCGTTTTTAAATAATTTTTAGTGGAAATTTATCTAAGGTTTCGTTATGTTAAATTTAAAATAACGTCATATGGCCTATAAGACTCTTATGGCTATGGTTAAAATAAATCAAACGACTTATCTCTGTAATCGGTTTAGTAGTTTGGGATTTCTAAGGGAACATCCTTACTTACGTACATTAGCTGATTTAAATCAAAACCATTTCTTTTCATGCTGTAAGATGTGAGGAGACACAGAAATGATAGACGATCGGTAGCATTCTGATGTGATAATTACATAATTACAAAAGTAATAATTTGGTATATATTCAAAACTTTATTTCTTGCTCTGCAATGGCATAGATGTGTACACATCTCTGAAAAATCTTTTACAAGAACTCTAGATCTGAGATCCTCCTACCCATTAAGAAATCCAGTTTGTAAAATAATCATTTTCCACATACATTCCTAACTACAAGCGGAATCCAAGTCATAACTTGAAAACGGTCCTCACTGTCACTGTAAAAACTTAAAGAACATCACTTGATATCAAAACTGAGATGGAGATGGGTTGATTTCTAGATTCTTGACTCCCACTGTGAAATTAGCATGTCCGAGAGCATCGATAGCATTAGATAAGGAAATCAGCAAACAAGTGCTGCTATCGGATGGTCAAAAGTATCAACAACACCATCCGAAAAATTGTATAACTGTTTCCGGCAATGTTTATATTAAACCAACATTTTTAGGCGGTTGCTAATTAAGCGGTTATCATATTAAGACACCTGCTTTACCTAACGACATCTTCTCTGTACAACCTGTTTTATGGTTATGAGAAAAAGAGGATGTAGGTAATTTCTTGCTACTTACTTATTTCTAGCATACGACTATAACTATGACAGGTAAGCAGTAAATTTATAAAAGATCACCATTGTTTATTTGCTTAATTTACTCTTAAGTTAACTAGGGAATTTAACAATTTTTTTCCATGAAGGAACCAGCATTTTAGATACTCTCTTTTATTACATCTGTGTAGATTCTAATTAGATCACTTCATTAATGTAAGTAATAGAACAGTTAGTAATAACCAAGGTTGGAATTAATGTAAATTGATCATCACTCACCGTTGGAGTTGATGCAAAGAATAGCGTAATGAGTGAGACTCACAGTTGGAGTGCAAAGGGTTAAAATTGAAAGCATTCAATTGTTAATAACTAACATATTTCCAATAATAAATTTCTGCAACGTAAGGAAAGTTATAACCAATTAAAAATGATGATTTTAATATCGACTGTGAATAATTATTAGACGTATGTAGGTATCTTCCATTAAAAAATATATTGGAGGTGTAATTTGGTGCTTATCTGTACCTCATATTCACCGTGACATTTTTCATTCTTTAATTAATATTTCTTGTAATTTACTAAGATTGTAATAATAAATCCTTAAGAATTAAACGGCACTATCTTTACGATATCCATTCTTTCATTTCACAATTATCCCTTCTTTGTTTCTAAATTTTTCTTAAAAAGCGAGAGGAAGTGGATGAGAATTTGGTAAGGGTTATAAGTATATAAATAAATTTTTAAATATCTCAAATTTAGGTTTTTTTCTCTTAGATTTAGAATTGATGAGTTTCATTTTTTTTCCTTTACTATATGTTTTAAGATTCAAGATCAACGAATTTTGATGCCTAGTAAGTCAATTTATTAGTATCAAAATACGGTTTTGAAAGGCAGTATATTTTCATTGCATTGAGTTAGAAACTCGAAATTGCAATTTTACAGGACTATGAGATATTAAGTCTTAGTATTTGTTGTTTTAATTTCAACTTGATACCTTCTCTCTCTTCTCTTCTCGCTCTTCTAAGAGGAGTTTTGACGAACGGGCAACAAAAAGCGATTCTACAAGCAGTACAAAACATTTCTGATAATATATAAAATTCAAAAAGAATAAGAAACACAGCGAGTACCAATTTTTACTTCATAACCAAAGAAACAATTATTGCACTAGAAATATAAAGATAACTTGGTATAAGAGCAGTTTAGGTGTAGATTACTTATGTACATTTACTTATTAGTCTAGTCTCCAGTTTAAATTTAAGTAGATTTCAGTGGGTAGTTTGTTGAAAAATGTCACAGTAGCTTATAGCACTCCGCACTGTTTCCTATTTGTCCTAGGTTGAGGGAGTAAGAGATGTTGTTGATACTTAATTCTATGTAAGTGAATAGTTCTTTAGTGGCGAAAGTTATGCTCTCATGTATGCTTTTGCGAACTTTGTATACGTAGATTATCTTTACAAATTATCTATCATCTGACCGTAATGGTCAGATATATCCTGAAGACTTCAGTGGTGGGAATATATCAGGGAAGACCACTCTTTATTTTGGCTGCTATAGACAGAAACGTATTCAGTGAGTTGAGTATGGATTTAAACATGTGAAACTAGGCATTGATTGCTTAGATTATTCTGGATATTGTGAATCACCAGTTATGAGGTTTTTGATCAATTGATCAAAGTTCTTTCATTTATTTATTTAAGCTTAATACAAGCCGAAATAATAACAATAAAATAAAAATAAATCACTAATACAGCATTAATAATAAATAAACAAAGCTTAATAATTAAATAGAAAAATTACAAGGAAGGGCATTAAAGAACTTATTCTAAGAAGGGTGGAGTAGGTTTGTTTTTGAGAGATGATTTGCTCAGGTGAAAGTTAAAGGAGGGAAGGGAATTAGCTTTCTGAAGCATTCGGGTGAGAGATGGTAGGCAATACATCTGTATAAAGCTCCTAAAAGTGGCACTGTCTTCTGGCAAATAAGGTAAATGTGATTTTTTCACGAGATTTGATCGTCGAGGATGGTTCCTAGGTATCAGTGCCGGATTTACCTAAGACGGGGCCCCAAGCAACCTCAGGTTTTCGGGGCCCTCATTCTAAAATTAATCCCCTCCCCAATATTTTAAAATAATAAATAATATAACGAAAAGTAACGAAAGACACGAAATACGAGCGACCGAAGCGCCAACTATACGCGCGAAATACAGTTTTGAATTAATTTAAATTCGTTTGAGGACAATGAATAATCGATATTGTTTACATGAATTTTTTCATTTTGCATTTTTTATTTATTTTTTTTTAATTTCCGAATGTATTTTCAACATTTTTCAATTTTTGGGGCCCCTGTCCAAGCGGGGCCCCAAGCAATTGCTTCCTTTGCTTCCTGGTAAATCCACTACTGCTAGGTATTAGCGGTTTCCACTCTTTCAAGCATAGTGCCACCGCAGGATATATACAGAATTTATTTTCCTATTTGAAGGTCATATACTGGGTTTTCTTTTTACTTACAGGGAGCCAATTGGAGGATGCCCAGTCTAGATATGTTGCCAAGGTCTCATTCATCGTTTGCTGTAGCTCGTCGTTTGGTTTCCCAGACAAAATTATGTTGTTGTTGGCATAGATCATGTAGACTGTTATCGTCATATGCCAGGTAGAGGATGGGCCCAAGGACCGAATCTTGAGGAACGCCAATTATGTAGTTATGTATTTGAATTCTGCCAAAACATTTCAAATGTTCAAAAAGAAAACATTTATAGGATATTAACTTTAAATTGACAGTTACCATATGATTGGATATGGTACGGTTTGATTATTTATTTCGTATTTTCTTTTCATATTTCGTGAATTATGAAGTCCCTGACCAACGTCGTTCGACGGGTATACTTTTCAACGTCTAGTCCGGCGCTAGGATTTTGGTCCATCAAGTAAGACGAACAGACAAATTCCACCAGAACATGATGTCCTAATCGAAACCCACAGAAACTTTGGTGTCTCAAACGAAGTCTGCCTGGGGCAAATATCACCGGAGCGGCTAGTTCCTGAGCATATCGAGAAGCCCCCTTATTACTATCAGTCAATGCTCCCGGGGGACACATTGGGATCCCCTGAAATTAAGACTGAGGAGCAAATTAATCACATGAGGGACAGTTGTCGACTGGCAGCAAACATTCTAAAGGATTGCGGTGAAATTACTCGGGTAATATTTTTAGTTCTTTTCGATAGTTACTTGATTATTACTGTTCGTGTAGGTGGGAGTCACCACTGACGAAATTGACGCATTCGTCCACCAGAAGGTTATAGAGTCGGACGCCTACCCATCCCCGTTGCGGTATGCCGGATTTCCGAAATCTGTTTGCACCTCAGTGAATTTGGTCGCTTGCCACGGTATTCCCGATGATCGAAAACTCGAGGATGGCGACATAGTGAATGTGGACATAACCGTCTACTTAAAGGGGTACCACGGGGACTGTTCCAGGACATATCTGGTGGGCGCAGTCGATGAGCGCGGCAGGTTTCTGGTTAAGAGCACCGAAGAGTGCTTGCTTGGAGCTATTCAACAATGCGGCCCCGGTCGACCCTTCAATGCAATTGGAAAATTTGTATCTAATTTCGCTGATAAAAAGGGGTTAACTTCGATTCCAGCCTTTGTAGGGCACGGAATAGGTAGCTACTTTCATGGACCCCCTGAGATTCTGCATTTTGGTAAGTAATTTACTTTTTGCACTGAGAAGAGATTAAAAGGGTGTTTCGTTAAGACGCGATTAAAGTACCCCGCCAAAATCACATCTCATCTACTAGGGAAGGGTTTTCGAATATTCAATTCCTTAGAAAGTTTGTAAATGAGGCAAACTTGGTGTTAACCATGAATGTAAGTTTTGGAGCAGCCCAAGTGGTTTTCTTTAAAGGGATCAAGATTTATTTTAATTATTAAAAATTACGAAATCTCGATTTTAAGTCTCGATAAAACCTCCACCTGGTACAATGTCGATTAAAAATATCTCGATTTACAATTTAAACAAAATATGACAATTTGAATTTGAAATGTCTAAAGTTCAATTAGTAATTTATGATTTTTATTTATAGAAAACAACGTTCCTGGGATCATGGAGCCTGGAATGACATTCACGATCGAGCCGATCCTCACCCTTGGCGGACCAGACATTGAAGTTCAAGAGGATGGGTGGACGGCGATGACGATGGACGGTGCAAGGACGGCACAATTTGAGCACACAGTGCTAATCACCGGAGGGGGAGTAGAAATTTTGACTGTGCCTGATTAATAATGCAATAAAAGTTTTTCTGACAAAATTTTATTTACCCTAATTTCTGCAAACGTAGTGTTGATGACCTATCCGAAAACATTAATTTATTTTAGAACTGCGCCTTCCTACGCACACACTCCCTGACCCACGGATTTTGGAGGAGGTTTCTGAATGGGCAGGAACAATTTGAATTCGGGTGGTAGCTCGTCCTCCGAGTAAAGTCTGTCCGAGAAGTACACCCTGCGGATGCGGCAATTTGCATGAATTTGGACCCTCAGCGTCTCAACATAATTCGTTCCGTAGGCGCGTCGCGTGAAGTCCGAGAGGTTGAATTGTATCTGATTCCAGCCCTCGTCGAGCCGCATCGGCATGGTGCAAATAAACGGCTTCACCCTGGTGGTCGACTGATAGTTGCTGGCCCGGAAACGCCTCCTAACGTTTTTGTCGTCCAGCACCTGGCGGGTAAAAAGATTTAAAGAATAAATCCAACTAGATTTTAAAATCATTAAATTCATTGATTTGTCCTTTGCTCACCTGAACCTCAAACGTAAAGTATTTCTTCATATTTTTGATTATCATGACAAGAAACGGCAGCTTAATTCCGAGCGTTTTCTTGGGATCGGCCGGACACGTGATGTATGTGGTGCTCACGTTGGTCCCCACAATTTCCAGGACCAAGCTCTGAATGTCGTTGTCTGTGATGCGCTTAATATGTCCATTTCGCACCTTTTTATCCCAAATCTGCAAGGGTTTGCTACCGATGCTGTACAAAATTGAGAGAAAGCCCGACTGAAATGTGTTTTTGAACATCTTCCTGCTTTCGTACAGTAACTTTTGAATGAACACCTTTTATTAGCCAAATTGCGTAAAATTGCAACCAAACATGAACCGATTTTGGATTTTGTGCCCTCAGAGGTTAGTTCATTGTTTATTTCGATTTTGTTGTTGCATGGGAACGAGAGCCAGGCCGCTAAGGTTTGTTTTTATCGGTGAAAATCTGACAGTTTAGCTCCATAAATTACTGTGTGGTAATGCAGTTCATGATAAACCTTTCAAATGTCGGTTTGGTGACTACGAAATTTGAAAGTTTAATTTCATTTATTAAATCTCTTCAGGGGCTACATCTAGCGTATCTAGGGAATTTTTATCTTAGGAAACTACAAAATCAAATGAAGTGAAAATTTTAGAAGTTATTCTGCAAGTCTAGAAGCATATAAACCCATTTTTTTTATTAAAATAATACAAAATGATGGCTCAGCTCTAAATGCATTAAGAGCCAGTGGCGTAGTTAACTCTGAATGGGCTCTGAATCAAAAACTTGCGGGTGCATTTTTTTTTAGGAATTAAAGAAAAATAAAAATGCTTGAAAATAGCAGTTGTTTATTAATTTAATCATTAATACATATTAAGGGGAAACGCCACTGTAATGGGTTATTCGGATTGACAAGGTTTAGGAAAACTTAGGAAAAGCTCAATCTCAATTTTTATATGGAAAAATCGAGTTCGATCTCAATTTGAAATTTTGTTTTCTATACAGAAGTCGACTCTGAGCTGAGTTTTTATGCATAAAACCCAATAGCTATACGAATGGAACTATCATTGTCACTTTTTGTTTTAAATTTTGAATTTCTGTTCTCAAAAAATAGTAATTATCAAAATTTCAAAAATCGACTACCCACAGATTTAGTCACTGCGGTTACGAAAATTTATAAAAAAAACTTGAGTAATCGATAGGATTTAGTTTAAAATTTTCGTTACGTTTTTATTGGTATAAAACACAATTTTAACTCGAATATTAATACAGCATGGTCAAATAGGTCCGTCCTATTCAAAACCGTGATCCATGCTATTCGAGTATTGTCGCAATTTTTAGCCGTAATTTTTGGTGGACTGTTTTTAAGCAGTGATTTGCGATACCCACCCGCGTATTGCTATCTGGCCGCCAGATCATACCATTACCGGCCGCTTACTTTGTCTTTTTTGGGAAGCATATTTATTATAATCATCCATAGCTGAAGACAATTTTAGGTTTATTCAAGTTCTAAGAAAATTCGTAATATTAGTTTTAATTTAGAAAAGTTTCTTTCAGCTGTTGCGGTTATTAAATAGAGGAGTAGACGAAATTAATATTATACCTAGCGAAAGAACTGGCTTAAAGTTATCGTTCTTAACAATTTAATTAAATATCTTTGATTTTTTATTTGACGGTATGAAATTACTTTTAGTGAAGGTGTATTTGCATACTTGAAAAACTTTAAACCAGATTTCCTCGAAAATGAATTTACTTAACTAGTGAAAGTCCTCAGCATTTATAAATTTTACTTTTTAAGCAAGGATTATACTTGGCAAAGATGGTGTGCTCCAAGGGATTACTCTAGGGCCATTATTGTTTACTAATGACCTATGCAGGAGCTCTGTATGGTTTTACAATTCAAGAGTTATATTAGCATGACGTGGTGCAGAAAGGCAGATCAATTACCATACGTTTTTCGGCCGTTTCATTAAGATATTGTGGAGTAACCTTGTTGAATTACCTTTTTACGAAGTAACCTATAACCTATTACGTAATTCAAAATCATCAAAAGGTGGCATTTATTTTATAAATAATTACAAAATTAGTAATTAGAGCTTTTAATACCAGAAAGGTATTGATAAAATATTAACAGAGTTTAATATAAAAATAGCAATCACCGAAACCACATTAATTGATCACAGAAGTATATTTTATTTATCTTTGATTAACCAAAGTTACCAAGTGATTTCTTAATTGTCCAATCAGGCATGAAGTATTTTTCATTTTCCAGTTTCTGCTTTAGCATGGCATTAGCGGGAAGAAATTGAGATATTTTTGGAAAACTATTGGCTGTTCTGTTACCTCTATCTGGGGCATTCTTAAGTTCCAGCAAGTAAACAAAAAGTAATCTTTAGGCTCTCATTAATTTACGATATGATGAGTATGAAAACTCTGCGAAGCTCCGTTGGTTTTGACTGGAAAGCATAACAAAAACTTACTGGCAACTGTTAATTCTTTCATTTCTTGAGACGGTAACGAATTATGCAACACATGGTGAATGCACACAACACATAGAGTTCATGTTCTAGACAAGAGTAAAGATGATATCGAGTGCAATATGAGTAAGAATGTCGGAAACGCTCATCTTACATCGTTTTTGTTTTAAAATGTTCGTGTTCTGAAACAATGCAGAATTTTTATGGTATAATTTTTAATATCATTTAATTGTTTCAAATTCAAATAAAAATATGTAATGGGGTTTAAGTCTAAAGCATTTCGTTAAATTAGATAATATTTGTAAGTTTAAAATTTAAACGACAACCTTCGAATTGGCGCTTCGATGCTCTAACTGGTCCTTGTCGCCGTGATGCTTTCTCGAGCAATTTTTACTTAACTAAGCCATCAAAATAATAGAAATGAAGCTTTTTACATAATAATAAAAATAATTGTATTGATATTCCATTCACATCTTTCTAGAACACAATTAGTGATATTATTCAAGTAGTAAATAATAAAATTAGAGCTTTAGAAGAGCTTATTTGATCTGAATTTTAAAGTGTAAATATCTAAAGATAGATGAGAAATTCGTGTCTCACCCGTCACACATGTAAATCTTTCAATTTAATAAGTTTAGGGCAAATATTCACGTTTCTTACTTTACCTTATCTTAAAAAATATAATTAGGAATGCTATTATAAGAACAACTTGTATTATGTGCCTTATTTACATCTGGATATATGTGAATGTTTGTCGAAAGATATATAAAAATGTCCCACTCGTCACTATGGAATGAACCTCTTTCTTCAAAAATATTTTAATTAGTGCCTTATTATTGTTATTTGAAAAAAAAAGACTTAATAACAGAATTGACTGATTAAAGGCCTTTTGTTTAATAAATTAATGTCATTTCATTTCTTTTTCTTTCCTATTTTTTAACATTTTTGTATGTGAATTGTGATGTAGAGAGTGGATGCCGTAGAAATCTTGCATATGGCACCAGTATTGTAAACTGTCTTTTACATGTTTATGGTGGTCCTCTTCTAAGCTATAAAATCACATTTAATTGATTCACGCATTCTAAAATTATGCGCGAATAGACATAAAAATAAATACATACCATACGAGTTCATATGAATCGAATTGAAAACCTTGTTTTGTTTTTGTAAGTTAGTTAAAAATAAATCTTTTTTTCATAAGTTTCGTTCCACCTTGCTGTACATAGTGACCGAATTCATTAAATTTTCAAAAGATATAAAACCTGGCATAACTGTAGTACCCTCTAAATATCGTAACAATCGATTTTCCAATTTAAAGTTAAAGTAATTAACTGATTCCTACTTTTCCGATGCGATCTGAACAAGGCTCAGAATTCAATCTAGGAAAAAAGTTTCTTATAATTTTCGGGCATCCGCCATGCAATTAAAAGATTGAGATGTTTAAAGAGTTAAGCATGCTACTGATTTCAAGGTTCAAAACGCCGATATTTTTGCTACAGTTCTAACTGTTGTTGCCTCAATTATCTTATTACAGCAAGTAAGACCTCATCACATCGATTAGGCTTAGACTGCAGGTAATTCAGTAAGTATGAACAGTGTAAAAAAGTTTACAATAAAATCTCTATGGGAACGCAGAAAAACTACATAATTCTTTTGGTGGCCAATTCATTAGCTTCGTGTTCTTCGATCGAAACTTTCACAAGGTTTCAACTTTGTGCCTCGGTGGTCGAGTCTAGGAGGAGACATACCATTATAAAGTTTTTAATAGAAATCGCATCTAATCACTAGGAGAACATCGCACAAGCCTATTACTCGCTGGCAAAAACATCTTACATGGGCATCACTTCTAATTTTTCCATTCTTCGACACTTCGGCCAAAGATCGCCCGAGGAAGGAGGAAGCGTTTCTTGCTACTGGGAAGTTGGGAAGTGGAAGAACGAACCTGCACCTGTGATGTTAGAACTAATTCAATCAAATTTTTGATCTCCGCCGCTCACCTCTTGTACCGATTTACCCAGAAGGAGATTCCATTTTTCCAGATTTACACTGATTGCACTAGAATCACAGAAAGTGGTATAGTCTTATTTTCTTGATGGTGTCTCTTATTGCTTTTATTCTTTGCTTTCACAACAGGTGAATGTTTTGTAGATGTTATTAAGATACATTCAGTTGTTGGCTGTCGACCCGTTCGGTTGTTAGTCGTGAATGCCGCTTTTCAGTGTTTGGGACTGTTCGAAAATTTGTGAAATTAGTGTTCTAACTTAAATAGCATACTGTTCTTTAATAGTGATAAAAATTTAAGTATCTGCTAAAAATTACTTAAAGCAAAGTGTAGTGCGAAAGATTTAAATTTAGTTTTGTGACTCGGAATAATACTGGCAGTTTTTTTCTATATTATACAGAAATTATTTTGGTAATTTTGCTTTTTGTTAAACAATTTTTAATTTTATTCTTTACTACTACAAATAATTTTGGAGAAAATAATTCAGTCAGTCGCTTCAAAGCATATTTTATACATTAACTAAAAATAAATGAATTTGGAATTTGAAATATAAATCTCCATAAGGAGTATATTTTTTATTTATATGAGATAATATGTTACAACTTTATAATTTAAACTAATATTACAGTACTAACAACTCGACTGGAATTCTTTATAGATATAGCCCTTTTATACGAATGATATAGTGCGCCTAATGAAGAAGGGAAAGCCTACTTATTATACCTTATGAAACCCTCCCTCATAATCTCTAAATTTCATTGTTCTTTTTCGAAATTTCTATAGTACAATAAAAATTTAAAAAGAAACTTTTGTTATTTTATACGTCTATTTACGACATTTAAACTTAATCAGGACATCACATAGGCCCTCATAATCCAATATCCATATCAAATGTAGAATATAAACTTAATCCCATTGCTCATTATTTCTTCAGTAGTTTCTTTAAAAAATCTATAGTGCCACCAAAGAACAATCATCGTGGATCTAATTAAAGCGTACAAAATTTGAGTTTTCAAATTTAAATAGTTGGATAGAAATTACAGATTAGGACACTAGTCTTAACTTAAAACTTTAAAATAAGACTATCAAATAAAACGCCCCATAAAATGAATCTTCAATTACCTCTCTACCCTCACTCATCAGCTTGAAACTATGAAATTTTAAAAATTTGGTTATATTTCAATCAATTATTTGTCAAAGTATACGATGAGCATTTTGATATGAACCTTTATAATGAATCTACGTAGTTGGACCAAAATATAAATAGGGTTTGAAATGGTGAAATAAGAAAAAATCGTTTTACTAAAAATGATTAATAGCAGTAGCGTAACGAATATCCTTTAACATTACTTCAAGGCAGCTTTCAAATAAGCAAAAGACAATTTTTCATTGTTTTCTGATCTGAGAAACAAACAATTTATGACTGTAGTAAAATGTTTGGCTATTCTTCAATATAGAATAACTTTGAAAATCAATACAAATTTTAATGTGCCTTTTATTTCAATTAGAATGCATTTAGCCATGAGCATTTAATTTCTAAAAGTCAACAACAAATTCTAAATATAATTAAAATTAAATGAAAAAGAACGTAGCAGAATCACCAAAAGACCTAGACATAGTAGCAGAGTAATAAAAACAAAAATTATACACTTAAGGTTTCATAGGTTTACGGGGAAAAGTTATGAGTTCTGCAGATACGATACCGGCGAATTTAAAAATAACTAATCTGTTTACATTATTTTCGCCGAATTCAAAATTTTATAGAGTGGCTTGAGCCTAATTCGGCATTTTCACTATTAAACAAAAGTTTATATCTCTCTCTAAACTATAAAATATGGATCAACTTATCAAGATTAGGAATGGGAATTTATAAACGATTACTAGAAAGAAATGAAAAGAAAAGAATATATTGCATAAATTACTACTTTTCAATACAAAACTAATCACATAGTCAATTCGTCAATAGTGAAACTTAATTGACTTATTCGCCATTCTCTCTTTGATGGTGATAAGTGATTGCTGCAAAAGAAGCTATTTCTTTTAAACTGATTCAACGTCTTTCGCTTAAGTTCAATTCGAAGTTATATTTATTTTTGAATGCCCTACCCAGTTTGGAATTTTTATGTTTTTTTCCTTCTACGTTGATTCAGTCGAAAGTAATGATGTACAGGTATAAAAGTCAATAGAATATTTTCTGAAATGTGAGGATTTTTAAATGGAACACGATGAATTTCGAGTAAAAGTAGGTGAACAAGGGTATCATGTATATTTACATACGTACGAGTAAATTTAGTTAAAATACAATAAAAGAATGCATTCGCATGTTACTCAATTTCAAAAAACAACTGAAAGGAGCGCATCAATGATTTTATGATCAGTATAAATTTTTTTCAAGTGTAGAATTTTTGCATTTTCTCTTTTAAACTTATTAATTGACCTCAAATCGTATGAGGAGTGGAATTTAATTCATTCTTAAGAACAACTTGCTGTAAATTAACCGCAACGTCACGGATAAGTTGTCAGAAAACAGAAACGGAAGCGCTAAACTGTTACATTTTTTGAAGATTTATTCTGAAAAAAAAAAAATAAGAAAATAAGAACGAAATCTATTGATTGAGAGGTTTAATTCATTAAGCTCCTCAAATAGGTGCAAGATGAGGTGAATGCTCCTCAACAGGATGAAGTTTTTACAGAATCTCAAAATAGGTGAAGCTAATTTATTGTTGCTGAATGCATAAAACTAGATACCTCCGGAACAAATAGCTTATTGTAGTAGAAGTTGCTATTTGTGGATGAGCACAAATAATCCGGCAGTATCATCGTCATGGCTTTAATTTTGTGGCTCGAGTTTAAAAAAAAATGATGAATTAAGCTTAATGGGATTAGAGGATACATTTTCATATATTTTAACACAATTACGACCTGTCAAGCACAATTTCCACTACGATGAGTCCTATTGCAATACATTTCTAAATATTTATACACTTTATTTCATCAACCATGAATTAATTTCCATTGATGGTAGTTTGTAGCATTTATCACACGTTTTACTCCAAAGAAAAGTTTTCTACGTATACCTCAATCTTATTAACATTTACGATATTCTCGTACAAGAAGAATTTATGAATTTAATCATCAGATTCTGAGTCTTTTTATATTTCTGAAACGCATTTTATATCTCATAAAAATTAATAAAAAGAATTGTATAATACAAGAAGAGATTACAGCTCCCTATGTTAAAATCAAAATAGTTTTGATGTAACAATATAAATCCAATTAAAACTATTCTTATATATAAATTTCGTTATTTATTTATATTTTTATTATTGTTTAAACATTATTTATTTTTTAAACCACTTTAGAGGTATTTTCTCATTTGAAATATTCAAAAATTCGATTCTTTTCCAAAGATATTCCTAATTCCTAATTCCTAATCATTTGTACGTGTAGATTTTCTGTTTTATATGCAAGTATATAATTTTAAACTTATTTTACTTGAAATGAACGTTTTTAAAATCAGTTTCTAGAAATTCTAGAGAAAATTACTGGGGCCCTATTCATGAATCCGTTGGGATCATATCGAAAAGCCATTTTTGGATAAAAGTTCTTTATAAAGTCCTTTAAATTCTCAAAAATTAATTTCAGTTACCTTTGATTTCCATTAGTTTTTTTGCAAAAAGCTTCAAATGCGCTTTGAAATGAAAAAATGAGTTGAGTTGAGTTAAATGTAACTGAAATGAATTTGCTATTCATTAGAAAATTATTATAAAATTTCAATTCAAAAGGAGCTTTTGTAAACTCTTTTTGATTCAATCCGAACGGATTCAAGAATAGGGCCCAGCTCTGATTTACACTGTAGTGGGTGTAAAATGTTTGTCAAAACCATTTTTTCAAAATAGCATTCATTTTGAATTGTTGATTTAATGTAATAAGATTTCATTTACACTATCAATTTCGTGAGAACTTTCTATCATGAAAATGAGCATAGCATTTACACTGCTAGAGGCATCAGTAAACTTCATGAGCGTTTTATATACAAAAATTACTCTGGTAAAAATTATTAGCATAGCAGTCTTTGTATCTCTACTAAATTTTCGCTCATAGGGGGGCATGCATCAAATAGTCCCAAAAATAAATTGACTGACGTTTCTGCTAAAAAGTGGTGACGTGTAATAGTGTAAATGGGATCAGTGATCCGCAAATATGTTTATATCTTTACCTAATAAAAAAGAATGTAGAAAAAAAGACAATGAAAAAGCCTTTAATTTTTTGCCTTTTAAATGAGAAAATGCCATTAAAGAAATTTTATGTTTTAGTTTATTATTTACTGAGATAAATCTTAAAAAGCTATAATTTATTTAAAAAATACTTCATAACAAAAACAAAATAATACATAATCTATATATGTAAAAATTTTAATTATCTGTTTTTAGAGTAAATCGTTGGAGAATTGTCGGAAAGTACCAAAATGAAGAAAACATCAATTGATCGATAAGCAACCTGCTAAATCGACAAACGAGATCTTTGTTAAATTAAAAACATTCACATGAGGCTCCTGGAAGATTGTTAGCGTAAGCAGTGACAGTGCAAATTTTAAGTACGAATTATCACTAGTCATCAGTAAAGAGCCACAATGCCTTCCTCGAGAAAATCGTGCTGTAGCACACTTTCACCGACCTTAGTTCTACTTATAACGGTAAGCTTTATCAATATCATTCCTTTAAATAAACAATAATTTCTTTTATTCACTTATTGGAACCAAGAAACCAACAAAAATACATTTTTATGGTTGGTTGCTATCTCTAATAGTAATGTAATCGCGGTAGGTATGTACCTGACTTCCGTAAAATACGAAATATCCGCTCTAAAAGACGACAAATACCGGCTCCTAATTATGTAATTTCTCCCAACCTTTTGAGAAGTTTGTGCTAACAAAACAGAAGAGTCAAATCTTAAGGTGGACCTTTTCTGTTCGTGTGCTCAAAATCGTAAAATTGGGTCATCGTGAAAATGTTCACGGTTGAGACAACAACGAAATGATACAAAACTGTCTCAACCTTCCTTTCCGATGTTTTTTTTATATTTTAATTTTTTTCTTTTCATTAAATAAAATATAAAAGTTCACAGTCCTATTTGTTGGAGACACACCTGACCCAGCAAACTGGTCTACAGAAACCTGCTGCCTGGACAGGCACCTGAGCATGGAAAACTTCGGTTCGGTATTGATTTTTACGAATTAGACTTTTCCATCAACAATTGCCCTTGAAAGTAGGTCAATTAAATTAAGAAGTTTTTGTTTTTTTTTTCGGCTAACTAATCACTCTCTTGTCCCAGAATATCTCGGTCAGCTGCGAATACGTCCTCTTAAAGAGTCTTAATGATGTGGAACCGTCGCATCGTGAGGATTATTCAAAATGCGCGACAAAAGGTTTAGAACTTATAATGGTCCGTGTAATTGGTGGATCATATTAAGACCGGCATCAGATTCATTTCTCTGTAAAGTATCGTGAAAACGACTGATTATCTAAATACCGTGATTTATATGGTGCTACCTTGTTTGATGATAAAATTTTATTACACCAAATTAGAGGTATTATCTTGGTAACCATTAGAACCCAACCTTAATGTGATCCAACATAGGTTTTTTAAGAGCCTTTTTTTTAAAAGAAATGAACGCATGTTGTTAAGGGCAGGAAGTAAATTTAAAAATTGTTGAAACAGTTAAGTCTGTTGTGAAATTAGACTGACTACAGAAAGCAATTTAAAGAGAAAATTCATAAAAATAGGATACGTATTTAATTTAAGAGCTATTGAGTCTCCAATTTTATTCGGTAATGCGAGATGTAACTTTTAAGTAGTAAATCATGTCACAAATGGCAATTGGCCTTTGTAAACTTTAACAAGTTTATGAACAGGTTAGAAATTAGGTCAGTTCGTTTAGTTAGAATTAGATTTAATCTTGTTTTCATTTAAGTATTAGATAAGGATTTTGTAAGAAGCAATTATAGAGTAATATTATCATTCCTTCGGTTGAGAACGTAGTTAAAACTATCATAATCTGTTAGAAGTAAATAATTTTATTTTAATATCATTGCCTTTGTTATAAAGATTAGTGCCAATAAAATTCCATCCATTTTCCCCACAATAAATTCTATTTTAAAGGTTTTTTAGACTTCACTAGAGATTGTCACAGATATAATAGAAAACGTGAAAAATCGTGGCTATTTGTTCGATTTTTGTAATATCTTTCACTCAGAACGTTTTAAAACCCGAATGAGACCATACAATTAATAGTTAATTGGCATAGTTTAAATTAATTGTTTTTTTTTTGTTTTTATTTTGTTTTGAGCCTGACCTACATGACTGACCTGTATTTATACAATTAATTTGATTAACCTTAATTAAAATGGTTTCTAACAATTTTCTTATTTCTTTTTGTTTAATTTAATGTACACGTATTAAACATACTCAATGCAATGAAATAAGAACATGAAATGAAACAAAAACATAGAGCATTTTATAGTTTGATTTTTAAACGTTGGAGAAAACAGGATTACTTAAATGTTATGTGGATAAAAAAAAACTAAATTATATGGGTAAGTTTTTATAAATATCCTGGAACACAGCATATTCCATAAATAAATTTAAAACATTATTCATCGATAAACTCTCAGCTTTCATTTCAATTGAAGTACTGAAAAGTAAACTTTTAATTAATATGAATTAAATCTTCATGTAGAATCACTTGAAAGGGTAAGATAGGATAGAATATCATCTATATTTACTCATCACATCTTTCCCCTGCTGGTGATTCCTGTATGTAGATATTTTTAAATTTAATTCATATTTTAATATCTTGTTTGTATGGTCTATGAAAATAATGCAGCTTTTCACAAATACTCCTTATTTTATAAAGAAATTGCGCTACGAATGTAAAGCCCAATTTAGATCCAGTCATATTAAATCAGAGTATAAAAGGTTTTTTTATAATCCTCTAGATCTCGTAGTCTGATGTCATTCGCAACATTGATAAAGGCGAATTGATCACTTATAATAAATTTATTATTGATCTCGTAATTCTTTTGGTTTAGGAATTTTTAGGGGTACATTATATTGCCTCACTATCCCATCTTATCCCTCTCTTCCCTACATGTACAACATTTTTTACGTACTCGTGAAATCTGTGCCACACTTATTTTCATATCGCTTCACCAACTATGTCGTAAATACTCATTCAATTTATAGAATTTTTCTGACTTATCTATTTTATATCATGGATTTCCTCGCTTTCCCTGATCATTTCAAAATACCTTGACTTTTCGTTGACCTTTACTGGCTCTCCAAAAATGGGACCGCTTGCAAAACGATATTATCGGTCATTATGTACGAGATTGCTGTTAAAATTCTTAAACTCGAAAAATTTAAGACCTCCAGGTTAATAGTGAGTAAATTAACTACAACATAGCAGTGTTTCAGTGTAAATGGAGAAAGCAATTATATTGTAAAGTAATATAAGCATAAATCAAACAAGTGTTACAATCACCCGTAGCAAAGTAAATTAAAAGAATTCAACTCAACCGCTCCAGTAACCCCTTAACAATGCCAAGTGCACTGTTCGCTCGATCCTTCCATGTTTCGTGCTGTCTGGGAATTGCTAGAACTGTTTGCAGTTAATCAAAACAACATAACCCGCTAAGGCCCCTACACCAGCAGTTAATGAGCTAAGTGCCTTGATAATTTGCATATCGTGAAGCTAGTTGAAGTCACCGACTATAATTGCCTGTCTCATACTGAAATTAGGCTGAGAATCGGGGAAGGAGGCCTCTTTTTGCAAACGAGCATAAGTATGAATACATATTGCATTACATACACTACCATATGAGTGCATCGCTGCTGCCGATGTATGTAGTTCAGGAGCAATTTCTTTGCGGGCAATCGAAGTCGATGTCAGTCGGATGGATGCACATCACTTAGAAGACCGCTACATTTCCAAAGGCCATTAAGTAAAGAAGCTTTCCGGTGATGCTTTCGCTGCCTGAAACTGTTTGCAACGCGCATAAATGTGGCATATCGCTAATATTTGGACAAGAAAATTGCATTGCAATTAAAGCCATCTCGTCCGCTGCCGTAAGGGAACATTTCCCGTCACGGTAACGCACCTTGACCCGCTAAGCATAGTCATTGCATAACGGTTCTAGGTACAGGTGTGGCGCATATCCACAATATTTGTAATACCCATTCAGTTTTAGATCATTCATAACAAAATGATCAGTTTTAATGTCTGTCTTATGCTCTTTTGATCAACAGTTTAGCAAATTCGTATCACAGGACAATAAAAACTGGAACTCTTTTAACTCCCTCATTCAGACAATTTCCAAAATTTTTTATAAAATATGGTTTTAAGGGTTTTTCGGGTCGTTGATTACGAGCTTTTGGCATAAGTTGAGATTTCCTCACGGATTTTGATGAGACTTTCTTAGAAATATTCATTTAGGGTCAAAAGAGATAGATATGTAGAACAAATTTGTGAATCGTTTGTATACTTCCTGAGATATTTATATAACTTTAAAATTTTACAAACTGCGATTTTCCCCAGTTCCCACAAAGTTTTGGCGAAAATCCCCATAACTAACCGAAAGTGCATCACTATGCAAAAAGTCAGCTTTACCTTATGTGAAATTTCTTAATTTCAACAGTCAACGATAAATGAAAAGTTGTTCAAAACCAGTAGCAATTTTACGTGACTTCTAGGGCCCCTAGGGCGCGGGAATATTTTTTAGATATTGAGGAACCAAAAGAAGCTGGTTATTTGTAGAAAAAGTTGGTGATCACTTTGAAAAAAATAACTGAATTCAACCGTTTAGCGCGAAACTTAGTCAACTGGAAAGTATAATTCGATGCGGTTAGTGCGGAATGTTTTGATCTTGCTAATCACATTTAATTCTGCCCTTCACTACTTAGGATCCAATTAGATAAAATTTGTGTCAGGAAATATGTTTATTTTGAACTTTATATTTTTACATGTACTATCAATTTTGGATAGGGTGATAAACTTTAAACGTATGTTTAACTTTCTCATTGTAAAAAAAATTAATGAAAAAAGCCCAAATTTATTCGATAAATGATATTTTGACTATATAAAATTATTCATATAAAATACCTGCACTAAAATATCCTCATTAATTATTATTTACCAGAGAATTGTTAATTAGTTACTTTACCCGTTATTATTTCAGATGCTTATGCACGTTGGAAAGACGCAAGATTATGACGGTAAGTTAATTTTTATAATTTTGCAATCATTTATGCAATTTTATTTAACTGTTTTCACCTCATTCACTGAATAACATGCAAACAGTTGGCGACATTCAATGCTCGTTTTCTTCGCAAGGCGCAAATGTTGCCGATCTAATCACAGCTAGATTGAAAAGACCAGCGGGATTTAAGGGGGCCCCCCTATTTGCTGATGATCGCATTGTCAATCCTGAGACTGATCGAAATTGTATGATAAGAAAAGATCATAACGATCTTAGCGATCTAAGCTATGATCTGAAGATTAATGACTTTTCTAAGTGTGGAGTATTGAAGAGGAATGTAAGTCTTATCTGGCGTACATGTTTATAATAAGCATAATTCTTTGATTTATCAATGATTTTTTTTTCAATCAGGGTTTTGTCCATGTACGGATTTGGTTTCCACAGTTCCCTGGTGTGGTTATGCAATCGGATCAAGAGCTCATAATTATGTGCAAACCTCCAGAACCCACGATTATTGAAAATAAAGCAGCGGGATTCGCAGGAAGTTTGTAAGTGTACCGGAAATATAAAATTGAGTGAAATTATATCTGAAAATTTGAATTTCATACTCTTCTGCAGTTTTTCATATTTTAAATTAGGTCTGTTCGTTGATTACGTTGATCAGAAAAGATCAAGAGATCTGCGTTCGATAAGAACTGTGACTGCTCTTTTAGTATGATCTAAACTGATATGCTACTCGATTGTTAAGTCTGATTTAAGTTAATTATTATCGATCTTTTCTGATTCACAAATTTTTGTAGATCAGGTAATGTCCAGAGTATTGGACAATTTTTTAGTATATGGCAATTAACAGCTGTAAAGTTCAAAATTAGTTTTCAAGGTAATGATTAATTCTTTTTGCCACAAAATCACTTTTAATAACTGACACAGTATGATTTTTACTGCTTTACTGCTTTTATTGAGCTATATAGGACTTGACTAAATAAATGTAAAAATTTTCTATCTGTTAAAGCGGTCTAGGGTTGAAGTACAGAAAAAAAGCTGCAAATGTAGAATATTCTGATAGTGCTGTTGCTTATAAATATCCTACAATCCGAATGATCATAAATTACGATAGTTTAAAAAATAGGGTTGTATATTTCACCACTCTTCAAATTGCTCCCATCAATTGGAGTAATTTTGATTCGCTTACAAAGCCAGGAGGTATCTAATTTTACATATTTATGCGTAGTTCATTCAGTTCTAATTGAGTAGTTATTTATTGTCTACCTTTAGAAAGTAATACAATTTTTTTACCACAACTAGTCTTTTCAACACGACTGTATTATGTTGAAGTTGAGAGGGTTGCTTTGAATTCTCTTGAATTTTATGTCGTCGAATTTTAAAATTTGTTAAAATTGAGGTATAAGCCTAATTACATTCATTCATAAATAATCGTCATGAATGTTATAGAATATTTGTTTTTATATTACAGTCCTCATGGAGCAAGGGTATCTGGAGTTGTGGAAGAAACTCCAGGTCGTCTTGAATACGAAGTAGCTCTCTATAAAGAAGCACCACCAATAGCTCGTATCAGTGGAACGAATTCCCCCCTCAACACTAAGGATCCGCCGAGTACTTCGCCACTATCGAGCAACAATGAACTTCCAGTGGATCAAGCGGTGCCGATTGGCACAAAATTGCAACTTAGGGCTCGAATTAGTGCTTTAAGTGTTTGGAAGTACGTGAAACTGATGGAGGTCACCGTATCACCGGACCCAGATGATCCACACGCCCCTGGAGCAGTATCATTGGTGCACGACGGATGCCGAAATCGCGATTTCGCCTCGATTATACCACATCAGCCGGCTCGTTATCGGGATAGACCCAATGAAGTATTCCTAGACTTTGAGGCGTTCCTCTTGAGCTCCATGAAGGAGCGTGCAACCCTCTGGATCCATTCGCAAATCAAAGCCTGTATGGATCCAGCTGATTGCCAACCAGACTTTTGTATGGATCTCTTTGAGCCTTCTGGACATGGAAAACGACGGAGAAGCTTAGATGATCGAAATATTACAGACTATACTAAATTCAAAGAGAACATTGAATATACAGTCATTATGCCAGGCGAATTTGATGAGGTTAAATCTGAAGTAGACAACTGCCGCAATTTCTTAATGATTTCCGGACTACTTGGTTTGCTACTCGCAATAGCTACAGCTTTCGTAAGTGTAAATCTTTGAAAGATTAAACCTAATATTAATCTTTTTTTATTTTTTGCAGATATTTACGTTAGTCATTAAATTGCAGGCAGAGCACAGGTCGAAACTGAATGATTTCACGACTGGCTGTAAGGGCTACGCAGGTCGAGCGACCGTTCAATAGATTTAGTAGAATTAAGTAGACACTCCAGCGTCTAAAAATGCTGGAATATCTTCGATTTTCGGGAAATTTGGGAATTTGGGAAGCGAACTCATTGAAGTTCGCACTGTTACTCTTGTCTTTCTTAGAAAATATTTTTTTATTTTTAAAGAGATCATTTTCATATACGATTTTACTGGTAAGAATTGGTGCTTATTAAAACTCGTCTTATAGTACCTCTTAGGTCTACAAAATTTGAAATTTTATCTTTCAAGAATTATTTCATTAACGAAATTTAAATATAGTAAGGCAAAACATTGGGGCCTCTGGTAGTTCAGCTGTTAGCGCGCTGGACTACTGTCCCAAAGGCTGTGGGTTCAAATCTCAAGTATAATCATGGTCCTCTGAACTACGTAGTTAAAGGCAATGGGCTTAAAACTTGCCTTTCTTAGGCAGCCTAGGTTGATTTGGCCTAATCTAAGGCAAAATATATTTATTTAAATTCGAAATTGAAAAATGTCACCAATTATTTTCACAGAAAATAGAATCGTTGTGAAAATGATCTTAAATGTTTTAGACGAAGGTGTACGTCGTGTAATCTAAACAAAGAATTAGCTTTAAATGTATTTATTTATTTATATTAATAGTAAGTATTTCTTCATTATTAAGTCCAAAGCGCTGTAGTGCACATCATGTGTCAATTAATTGATAAGAATCAACACAATTAAGGGGTAATATAAAAATGTAAAATTAGAAAAATTATAATAATAATGTGCTTGCCGTGTTAGATAAATAAACAATTTTTTTTCTACAAGATCCATCGTATTTATTCCGAACATATATACAAGTGAAATAAAGAAAAATGTTAACTTTTTTCCAAAAATCGAATTTCTAATAGCATCAGTCCTTTAGAAATGAGGTAGAAATTGTTATTTTGGTCGGAGCGAGAAGAAAAGATAATAAAAAAATAAATAGAAGCAACAGGCATTAAAATTTGCAAGGCAAAACTCTCTCTCACAAAACGACAAGGCAACGCACATGTTGCCACAGCCGATTGTCGCAGCTACGCAACTTCAAAGTAACGTTCAATAGAAATCAGAAACCCAAAATTATAAGAAAATGAGTATTATGAAGAAACTGAAGGAGTAATGTATGTAGCAGGTATTGCTAATTGAGGGTAAGTATCTTTTTTTTTTAATATTTGAAAAAATATTTCAATTTCATGAAAGAGGCAAAATTTTAAACGCAATTTTCTCTCTATATGCCCGTTGTTTAAAAAGAAGTACATAGACTTTAAAATGGATTATAAAATATATTTTAAATTGGTCCCTCTTAGGTATTGTTGGGTTGCATAAATAAAAAAGAAATTTTAAAAATAAATTGAGCTGTTTTCAAAAGTTTAAAAGCTCGTAAATTTTATGCATTGCTCGTTTTTACTCACAATTTACATCTTAACATTTTACTCTATGTTTTTTGTGAAAATTAATTTTCCCTAGGTCCTAGGGATTTTAATTTGTTCGCAGGCGGTTCTATTTTATTAAAGAAAAGGTTTTTCTAAGTCGACTAAGTCAACCGAAAAAGTAACCGCCAATTTTTGCCAATCGTACAAGTTCCAGCACGATAAAGCAGTTCAAGCAAATGTCCAAACCGTATTATTATATTGTATTTAAAAGAAACCACAGCTAACTTCAGGGTATATTTGACAGCTCTATTAAAATTGCGAAGGGTGCTCATTAAATTTCGCAGAAATCTGTGAATTTTTTTGAAATTTCATTGTGTCCCTTGGGATTTGGAATTGTTTATGGTGCAACAGGTATTCGATTCGAGCCAAGCTCTTGAGCAATGCTAACAGCCTGGAAGCGATGGTGCCGCCTATGCGCCAAAGAGGACGGAGATGAGATCAATGTTTTTGTGAAAAATGAATACTTTCCGAATCTTTCTGAAGCGATCCAGAAATTCTTTTTGATTACGGTTAGTAGACTTCTTAGCGTACGAATTGATGTCTTTTGTTCTAAACAACTCCACTCTTATACAGATAAATCCTATGGATGAAGCTCCGACGATGATATGCGGCGGCTGCTTCAAGTTTCTCAAGAGTCTTGTTAATTTCGCAGACCGTTCGGCGAAGGTAGAGGCAATGTTTGCGGACTTAATGTTTGATAGGTTTAATGTTTTAACCACGGATCTGGACTGTATGCGCTACCAGTACGGCCTCAATAGGACGGAATTGATGGACGATAGGCTCCGGTGTGACAAGGGGACGGATACAAGTGACCTAATGGAGCACTACTTGCACATTGAGGACGATGACCGAGGGCAGCTGTACACTGTTTTGGCGAGTCACGAAACCAGCTCTTCGCACTCAGGTAACGACCAAGAAGAGCAGGGTAATCGGGAGGGAACAGAAGTCGTGCTGCATGAGCAAGGAACAATTAGCGTTGAAATTAAGGCAGAACAACCTGAAATCATTGATGAAGTCGGAATGATCGCGGTGGATGACGATGGAAATTTAGCGCCCGTCTCAGAATGTAACGACGTCGATTACATGGATGAAGAGTATTTAGAAATTAAAGCTGAGAGTGCAGATATCGACGATGAAAGAGTGTCCGAGCTTAGAAATGATTTAAGGCCGAAGAGGCTGAGACTACCTCGAAAATGCAGAGAAGGATCATTAAAGTGCAGGGAAGGATCCTTAAAGTGTAATGCATGCGAAAAGGAATTTCCACGGGTCGGAAGCTATAGGCTACATTTAAAAGTATGCCCCTTAATTCATAAGCCGTCGCTGTATTCGTGCTCTAAGTGCGATAAAACATTTCCAACTGCGAAGAGAGCCCAGCAACACGAAGCTTCACATTTACCCCCGGAATTGAAGATGACCTATCCTTGTCGATTTTGCGACAAAAAATTTACAAAAGCCGTTAATGTTACTGCCCACGTAAAAGCAATTCACATAGGGGAAAAGCCCTTCATCTGCGAAGAGTGCGGAAAAACGTTCACGACTAAAGGAGCACTCAAGGAGCACAAGTACACCCACGTAGATGATACGCCTTATCAGTGCTCGAAGTGTCCTAAAAAGTTCAAAAATTTACCAAGGCTCAAGGTGGGTTTTAATTATTTATTCATTCATTTATTACAGAATTAAAAAAAGTTTAAAATCTCTCACTCTCCAGAAAGTGAACTCAAAAAATATAGAAACAATCTAAATGTATAAATTACAAGAATAAACAATTATAATAATTTTTTTCGTAGATTACGAATTTGTTAAAGCTCCATTAAAAATACAAAATATCGCATTTTGGTAATTTTTAAAAAATAAGTACAAAATAAATTTATAGAAATTTGTCTTCATAGAAATCTATATGACCAAGGGATAAGAATCGTACCTGCGACCTTCGAATTTGCGATTCACTGCTTTAACTAAATGAGCTAGGGGTAGCCACTTTCCGTTGATGCCTTTTTGAGTAATTTTTGTTTTGATGAGAAGTGCAATTGAAAGATCGCACTTAGTCATTGTCGATATATTTCCACAATTTAGAAATCGCTTCATATTTTTCTTATCGGACTTCTTGAAATTTATCCGGTACTCCAATAGTACTTTATTTAATAATTACTATTAAAATTTAATTCTTTGTTATTATCACTATTACAATAACAATAAAAAAAATGTATACCTTTTTCAGACACACGAAGACACTCATAATGACACTGTTTACGTTTGTCCGCATTGCGGCCTGCAGCTAAATACAAAACGCACTCTAACAATGCACTTGGTAGTCCATTCCGATCAAAGGAAGTACAAATGCAATTACTGTGGTAACGAGTACAAAAGATCGAAAGCATTAAAAAATCATCTTATCTTACATACTGGCCTAAGGCCTTATACCTGTCCATTTTGTGACAAAACATTTGCCAATGGTTCCAACTGCCGTAGTCATAAGAAGAAAGCACACCCCCTTGAATTAGCAGCTATGGAGGCTAAGGGTGAGAGGCCTCCTAAAACACATATCCCTAAACTTGAACAATTAAAGGCGGTGTAAGTTTTATTTTTAAATTTCAAATTATTATGAATATTTATCCATTCTTTTATAGGTGTAGCCCAGATGGGACACGGTCAGCAACATCACCAGAACCGGCAGATTCACAAGTTATTCATCACGTAAATTCGATGGATCTGAAGGAGGTGCAGCTTTCTAATGCGGTATCTCAACAAATCCAAGAAATTCATAACCTGCCGCAAGATAATGAACAACAGTTTCAGCACAGCATATTTGATCAAATTGAGGTTTCCCTGAATGCGTAATGGTAAATAAGTCGGCGTATTAATTGTTATATACTCTTGTAAGCACTTTAGAGATTTTATGTGAAGCTAGGGTTACTCAACGGGATTATTGTAAAAGTGATTATTGAAACTATTTTACAATGATTGTTTCTTTTAATATACCCACATCACACTTACGAAATGTACACTTCTACCACAATTAGGTAAATTAAAGGTAAATAGTTCCCACGACACATGTTGTATACGCACATAAAAATAGTTTCAGACGATATATGAAATTGAAATATTTTGGAAGAAAGAAATTCATTAAACATAAAAACAAATAACAGGGGGCTATTAAAGTTCTTGAATTGATTATGGAAACAAGGGATTCGTCCTATTACAGTTGGCTTCACTTCAAGAAAGTTTCAAGATTATGAAAAATAAAAATGCGTGAGATTTATATAGGAAGCAAAGATAACCATAAAACTCTTTAAAGTTGAAAAGTGAAGATAATCTTTTATAAAACATAATTCATGATTCCGTAGGTTCCAAGAAAAGTTACTTTTTAATGCTTTATTTTGTTGTATGTATTTTCGTATGCACAATTAGTTTTTCATTAACCATATTATTTTTATCTTATAAGTCTTAATATCCCGTATAGCGTGTTTTCAGAAGTTCAAAAGTGTGCCTAACTTCAAAAATACTGGTCAAATATTTCCTAAATTATTTTGTTAATACCAAAAATTTAATTTCTGAAGAAGTATGCAGTATTTGTCCTAAAAATTAGAGGACCCTAAAAATTACAAGACACACTGACACGGCCAGGTAAAATAAAATCCTTTTATATACGCATCGAATCCGCGCCTTACTAAAATAAATCGTGTTTATTTTTGCATCCATTCTAAAAGTGGAAGTCGCGTGAAAAGTGCTCGTCATCTTGAAACCGTGCAAAACATCTGTAAAAAGCCACGGTTAAATAATTAAGTACGACGGGACGTCATATTTAATTAAAAGAGAAAAGGAAAGAAAAAGAATTATTTAACTTCGACATGGTACTTCCCCAAACATGGGGTGAAGCAGAGACTACGAGGGTATTACATTTATACGAAGAAAAAACACTAAAAGCGTACGTGAGTGATTTTACTTTAATTTTTTTTTTTGCAATTCCACGACGATCTGTGCAAACGTTTGAGAGTTTGGTACAAAGGATACGGAAGGTGCATGACTTTTAAGTTCAGTCTCGCCATTTATCACTAATCCCAAGTTATTCTAGTAAGCTAGCATTATTCTAATTACATTAATTTACGTTTGCGTTTTCATGTCAATTAATTCATGTAACGCAAAGATTTGCCGCTTGCTTTTCATTTTAAACCATAATGCAGAAAATGTATTGCGTCTGATATCGTATCTATAAGATGCTTTTGGAAGTATAGGAATAACAATTACAAATAGTAAGTATATTTAAATATAGTAAACACTCTACAAAATCATAGATATTTATCCTTAAAGGCCTCAATTTGGGCCATTGTTGAAACAGTCAAGAGATCTATGTAATCAACGATTTCCTTATGATCCATTTCATTTATATTTCGTCTTTTTCTACTTCCTCCAGTGTAATGATTCGGCAAGTTTACCTGCAAAGAACCAAATAACCAAAATTTATTTAATGAAATTAGTTCATTTACATAATGTTTTTGTATTAATAATACATACAATTAATTAATTCTAATTTGCTGATTTGTTTTTGCTCGCAGAGTTTTAATTTAATGGTTTATGCCATAAAACTACTAATTTTCTATAAAATGCAGAAATTTACATCAGTTTGCGTATATTCTTTGAGTGTCGGTATATTAAATTGGATGTAAATGTAACAAATACTAAGTTTTTGCAATTTTAAGATTAAATATATGATAAATGATGTTATTACATTCACAAAGAAAACGTTTACCTTCAATTCCATATAATAGGATAAGTGTTCTTATTTGCTCATTTGCAAAAACTTCTATACTATCCATCTTAATTTCAACAAATAATGGGCCCTATCATTGAAAACGTTCTTATCGAATCGAAAGCAGCTAACAAAAGCCCTCAAGACAAGGTATGCCCCTCTACAATCCCTACGAGATAGACTCCTCTAAGATCACTGGCAAGAATTTATTATTTTAATTCATATAATGTTAAATTTCATTATGCAATTTATAAAACTTGAGATTCTTGCCTTTTCTACATATATACCCGTCTATTATTGTATGGTTGATAGAATAGGAAATAAAATCAAGATTTATTCAAAGTATGGTAGGCATCTATTTTTCTTTCGACTCACCTTATGTCTAGCGATTGATTTCAAAATTAGGAAAAGAATGTAAAAGCTGAACCAAACTGTGAAATATAATGGTATATACCAAAGTTTCCTTCCGATATAGAAATAGCTGTACTTTTTGACACGAGGCTCTGGTCTTTCAGTTGTTGTAGTAGTCATTAACTCCAAAGGATGATGGAAATGGTGATGATGATCGTCATATATTATATCCGGGGTCATATCAAAGCTATGACCATTTAAAAATGTTGGAAAAGAGTCCCATGAAATGTCATGATGAACATGATCGTGATCACTTGAATGATCATGATCTGAAGTGTCATCATTATTTGGACCCATACTGCCCATTGGCATGGGTCCTACCATCATTTGATCCTCACTGGCATTTGGAGGGGGTTGATCATGTTCGTGGCTTTCCATTGGCGGATGATCATATTCGTGGCTTTCCATCGAATCGGGTGGAGGTGTTGGGATATTTGATTGATAATCTTCATTCATATTGTTTTTGGTGTCGACATTCTCCATTACTTCACTTGATTCAACAGTTTTAGTCATTTCATTTCTAGGTGGTGGATTTTTCATGTAAGGTGGTAAATATTCAGGACTAACCGGTCCTATAAAACCACCAAAGGAATCGGCAGGACCTGCTGGAGGAGGTAAATAACTGGAAATTCCTGTTTTAGTTTTCTTAGAAGACATTATTTCAGGAGGAGAATAATTTGCGCCGGAGTTTGGGGGAAACGAGTAAATGTCCTTTGGCGGACTATACGAATATTTATCAGGTGGATTTTTATAGTTGTAGCCCTTATTATTATTATTGCCCTTGTAATAAGAAGTAGCAACAGCTTCTCCTGGCGTGTATCTGTCCATAGCATCGCCTAAATTCGAAATAGAATAATTTATTTATGTAACAAAATATTTTTCATATTCCTGTACCTTTGCCTTTCATTTTATCTATTTCTACATGGGTTGGAGCTTTCGGTCGGTAAACTGGATAAGACTGTCTGTTTGGATGTATTATTTCGGACGAATATTGTCTTATTCTTGAAGGTGGTTGTCTTGTGTTAGGATTTATAAATGGAAATGAAAATGAATCAATTTGTTGGGCAGCACGACCAGTTTCTCCTTCTTTTTTCGAAAATGCTTCCTGTTCAACTGGACTGAATTATAATAATAAGAAATATTTAAATGTACTATTGATAGTGAATAGTCACGTAGCGTAGCATTGTCGTACTTATTTGGAAAAATTAGGTCCGTATTAAATGCTCGATGAATTTTTGGTCCATCTTCAGAGGAGTTAGTTCCATTATTGTTAGTACTCGATTTGTAAACTTTAGAGTATGCTTTCACTTTAAGATTTTTAATGCAACAGTATAATAAAACAATAATACACAAAACTTTCAAACACATAATTATGCAGTACTGAGATTTAATTTAGATTAAAAAACAATACAAATGAAATATTTGTCCCTTTAGGGGCACTTATGCTTGTTATGATCAAATATCACAAAGTGGACTAACCATCGCCTTCCATTAACATTTTGTCATACTGGTTAAAAGAAGTGTTCTCTTTTGGTACTTTGGTAAAACGAATACATCTCTTGGTATATGCTACAATGCTAAGATGATGCTATATACTGTTGATGTTCAATACAGAAGAGCACAAAAATTAGCATCCCTACTATGAAGTTTCCTCACCAGGTCATAAGATTATCAAGGTGATAATTATTGTTCAGAATTTTTAAACAGCGAAATTCTAGAGGATGACTTACTCTTGATCTGCATCAAGTTCATTAAAGATGTATCTTGGTCAGACGCGTGGTAGGTATGTATGTCTGAAGATTTAGAACATTTTTCACTCTTTGGAAATAGGTCACATTTAGGTGAATACTATAATAAACGTTTATATGAAGTTTATACATTGGTTAAGGATGTAGAAGCGTGTAAAATGCTATGGTAAAAAATTTTTGATACTTTAACAATAAATGTTTATTTGAGAATGTTCTTGAGGCAATTGAAAATCTCAAGCGAAAATGCAATAGTAAATAGAGCTATACATGCGGTTTAGCTATTTATTAAAACTGAAGTCGTTAAATAGTATCAATAGTGAAATTGAAATTGGTTTTGTTTATTTACTTATTTTATATGGCACTGTACAAGTGGTGCATTTTGGGTACAACGAACCACCAGAAAGATATTTTGCTTTAAGAAGTTTCATTTTCTTATAAATACGCATAATATAGATAAACTTAACATTTAAAAATATCTACAGATTTAATCTCTCTAATATCAAAGACTATGTGATCAAAATTCGCCAAGCCAGCTTAACTTTGATATAGAAAGACTATTACTACTATTTTCAAATTAATTAACTTCATCATAGATCTTTAAGTATTTGTGTCCATACTGAATTGATATATTAATTAATTAAATTATGGTGCAAAGTACTTATGAACATATAACTAACTAACAAATTAAAATAGCATCACTCTGCTATAGAATTTCATATAATTCAATACATGAATTGCTTCACATCATATTTCGATTGATTTTATCAACAAGCCTTTCGAAGTTAAGGATTAAATCATCAAATGACAACATTTTGCAAAGATTCTGCATGCCAGTTGCAGCAGATAAATAAATCGAATGAAATGCAAGCTGGGTTGGTCATATTTTATCATCATCTAAAATTCCATGAAGTGTTTCAGCTTTCTCTAGAGGTAAATGCAATATTTCACAATATCGACATTTTGATTAGGAATTGCATTACACATAGGTTACTCGTTTTACTAATTTGCATTAATAATGGCAGACCTCATATCTACGGAGCAAAGGATAATTGTATCGTCCTTGCATTTATTTACAAGCTTGAAACTAAGAATTAAATTTTAATATTGCCTACAAACACATATTTTCAGATCAGATAAAGAAATGCAATTTTCAAATTAATTAACTGAAAGAGAGAATGAGAACACAGTTGTCAATTAAACGTAATACATTTATGATATATGCCAATATGTTTTGAGTAAAAATAAAATAAAACTTGTCTTAAAAGTAATTTTTACTAAAAGAAGGCAATTGAAGACAATTGTTTTTAAATTCATTTAATGAGGTAAGTGTGATATAACAAATAATTACAGAATTAAATTGGATTGATTGGATTTTATCCATACATAGAATAGGTAAGATTAATATCAAACTGCTTTGTAACAGGTATTTGCTTTCAAATCGAACTATTTTTGATAACATCAAATTGAGATCGCATACTTTATGAGAATTTCAATTTAACTTAACCTAGGTAAGTTTTATCTATAGATAAAAATGCAAATCAAATATGTTTCAAGTAGAACAGGGCTTTGTCTTCCTTTCTGTGTCTAAAGTTGGAGATAGTGGATGGCTTTCCAGAAAACCTTTAAGGTGCACTTTCAATTAAAAGTTAGCCGCAACCTGACACGGAAAAACAATTACATTGTGGAATCAATTAACCATCGTTGAGGAGAATTTTTAAAGGCAACCTACCTAATTGTACTATAACAACCAGCCCCTATTCCTTGACTCCCACAAGCATAAGTAACGTCTGGTATCATTAGCTAGTTTGTAGTCACGGATAATCCCCTTTTCTGCTTGATTATATTCAGATGTGTTCGTATGCATTACTCGACTGATTTCCTCTCGTGTAAAGTGCTACGGGAAGGTGGGAACGGAACTATTTCCACCCACGATAGCACTACCATCGGTTGTGTGTGTCTGTTATACCGCTAATTACACGACAGTCTCATCCCTTGATCCTATTAAAATTCACTAAATCTCGATCCAAATTGAGCGTTTGCGGTCGTCGCTAGTTTGCTAGTGTGGCTTGTGATATTTGGATGAATGGGCTTAGTGCATACAGTCTTATCTCTACAGCAATAGCAAATGCTTCAGCCAGCAGAATTCCTGATTAGGATAATCGCTTAAAGGCCTTTTCTTGTGATGCATTCGCCTGTTTCAAAGGAGATTAAAATCAAATGCCCCGTCCGTTTTGATCTCTACAAATCAGTATTTGAAGAACAATTGATTGTGCCATGAATACCTGCCAATTTTGAATTGAATACGGATCACTCGTCTCATTGGTAATTTGTAATTCTTACGCAAAACATCCACAAAACAATTGCCAAGGGTAAATATTCAATTCCCCCAATATGTTAGCTGGTGGTATGTTCAATTTACAATTTATCCCAGACGATGAATTTCATTGTAAGCATTAATTAAATTTTTCCGGAATTTGATGATTGTACTTTATTTTTATTTAAAGTTGTAATTAATTTCACTGTCAGAATATTAAATACTCCCATACGTTCAGTTACATAATCGTACTGTTTCTGCATTCGCCACTTTCAGGAGTTATAAGCAAGGCTTTATGTGCGGAATCATGTTTTCATTTAAATTAAAAGTTAATATTTACAACCAGACACTCGCAAAGGAAACGTTTCAAAATGCCAGTAATTGGGAAATATTTTCGAAATGTTTTATGTTATTGATAGGCCAGGATTTGCAACAGAAGCATATTTATTAAAAGGTACCAGGAACATTATGTGTTAATTATACAAAGGGGACATTCATATTTGGTATTTTTTATTTTAATATACATGAACTAAAATATATTTTTCATACATAATTATAAATTAATATAGATATGTAAGCAGTAAGTAATACATATTTACTTCTTTTTAATGATTATAATTAAAAATTGGACGGGTTGAACGCCTTTAAAATGATGAATTTGAGTGAATTATTACTGCACTATGGTTACCTACTGTATTATGATTACCTACGCACGTTTAATTCCTCGAAAGCTACTTGAAATGAAATTTCGTTTATGCAAAAAAAAATGGTTGTTGTATGGTTGTTTTACCGCTTCCACCTTTATAGTAAAAAAAGCCTTTGCTATTCATCTATAAATCTTCGGGTCTTGTAGGATTAAACACTGGAGAAAATATAATCGCAATATGATGTTGCTAATAGTGTTTCTTATTTCAAAGTTCTCAAAAAATTTTAAGCATATACTATACAAAATAATATACTGATTCTTCGTCTTTTATAATTTATTTTATTTTAATGAATCGCTTAACTTTTTCAGTTCGAGGAAAACTTATACCGTTGGGCTTTCTTGTCGCTAATACTTTTAAAATAAAGGTAATTGTTCTTGACATCACCAGCTAATTTATAAAATAAAATAGCTATTGGTATCTCTTTTTTGATAGGATCTATATACAAAAAAGTTTAACATAGAAAGTACTTGTAGATTCGAAAAAAATTTAGTTTGGCATAGAAACTCCTCGTAATACGAATGGTATTTTTGAGTTTTTCTGATAAAATTCTTTCAGTTTTGCAATCAAATTTGCGACTTCTGATTTTGTTAAACGGAAAAACTTTATAAATGTAAAATTGAAAATTGAAAATGGGTTGTTTGATTTATTCCTTAATAACTTTAAGCTCTGTCTATGTTGAATACTTAACAATTAAGTAAATGTATCATCGTTTTTCGACAATCAATAAATTTGTAATCGTACTCGTGTATCTTGGGCTAGTGACAAATTGTGATGATTTTGCGATTTGTCGTATCTATGATTTCTAACTAGAATAATACAGAAAGTTGTAACTATTATAAAGTAATTGAGGGTTAACAATATTTTAAAATTTATTGAATAGGCTTAGAAAACAAAAATAAGTAATACGAAATAAAAAGGATATATTAAAATTTGTTAAGTAGCTATTGTAACTCTAGAGTTAAAGTCAAAGGGGCAAATTCTTAAACTAAAATATAGTCCCCAGTTCTATTCTATTTATATACATAATTACGTATGAGGACATAAAATCTTCTCGTGCTGGCGATCATATGCAGTGTCGCTTTCTGGTGTGTGATATGACATGTGCTTTGATTGCCTTTTCTCTTCCCAGTAATAATTTAGTTCACTCAGTTGGCACGACAGCACGTGTAGAAGGACTACTCTAGATGGTTAATTAGCGAAGCTCTATTAGCTTCATTTCTTGTGTGAACTTGATGGATAAGTCGGCGTCGTATTCGATTAATTTTCCTCCCCAACCATAAAAATAACGAGCGTATTTGATGCTTCTGACTCTGACTCCATGGGAAATAAATTAAAGTGGCACAAGTGGTAGCCGTAGGCATTGAATATTTACCCAAAGCAAATTGATTGGAAAAATTATCAGAGTGCAATTATTTTAAACAGAATATGCACGAATGGAAACATATGATCGATGAATTGGTTCCTCTAAAGAAAGAAAAAAAAAAACACAATTCTCATGTTAAAGCTTAAACAAAGAAAGTTAAAATCCAATTTCTTGTGTCAATAGATAGGGAGGAGTGTGATAGTTCATGAAATTTTTATGGAATACCTGAAAACCAAACACCTTTTGTCATGCTTCCATTTCCCACAAGGTTATATTTATTCCTCCTTATGCTCTCACCTTAAAATTTTTGGTGGAATATATGAATGCATCCGAAGGTTTAGACTAAATCAATACTAAAGATTGAGCAATTTGCGCTGCAGGCTGGTGTTCAATTAAAATTCAATCACCATAGTCCAGAGCGTTCGATGTACAGGTATATGGGATGCAGAGAAAAGTTAAACTGAAATCGATTTGCTCTCTTCCGGGGTGGCTCCCCAATATTTCTAACGCAAAAAGGTACAGAAAAGTGAATGATAGGAGACTAACCGAAAGGATGAAGAGGAAAATTAATTTTCCTAATCTGGATGAGCTTCTGGTTATTTGCAAGGCTACAGATTGCTATTGGCGCCGGTCTCTTTCAATTACTAATGAATGACTCAATTTCCTTTGTCAGAGACGCTATTCCGGTTTTAAAGTATCTGAAAGGGTTTTAAACAGTGACGGATTTTGCACTTTCTTTCGATTTAAATAAATACATAACAATTTTAGTGAGCTCTTAGTATGTTATGTATGTAAATAATAATGCAGTGTAATTATAAATCTCAAGGTAATAAATGTTAACGTCGTCAGAATTTTGGGCTTGGAATATATGTATAAAGAAATAAAGGACAAATCAGTTATTTTTGTGCAGAATGCAGAAGAATTAATTCAGATATTTTTGAATTGATTTAAACCAGTAATTAATGTATAAATCTGATTTATGTTAAACCATTAGTTATTGTTTTAAACGCAAAGCGTAGATATTGCTTTAAATTAAGTAATCGAACAATACCCTGATTACTAGGCTTACCTACACGAAAATATGCCGCCACAAATGAGAAAACACAGGTGGTATTAGTTCATGATCCCCTGAAGTTGATTAATTAGTAGTCGTGCACTGGGTACTTATAAATATTACTGATAATCTTGGGGAGCTGTCTCAGAAACGAATTAGTGACACTGTTCACTACATCAATGCCACAAAATGGCACTAGTCTGGGTCTAAGAATAGTCACCCTTGACTATCAAACTCTACTTTTGATAACCAATATTAAGCAGATCACAGTTTTTCTGATAGTCAAGAGAATCGACACCCTAACCAACCAACTACTATTTAAAAAATATTAAATTTCCTTCTGTCCTAAATGTAAAATTATACAAATATTACTTAGATGATTGCCTACAATATCCCTGGCACGTGGTACATACGATGGAAAGGTTTATTCATTGACGAATGAGGAAAAATTCAATGTCCAGCGTCAAGATTCAAAAAGCATTATCAGGTGCAGGAAGAAAATAAACAGAACTCTAACAAAAGATTTGTTCAGCTAACGAAGTACACAGGAGGTGATTTATTGGCTATTCAATGAACACAATTTGGCAGAGAACTTGATTTGAACTCCAAGTATATTGGACCGTATCGTATGACCAAAATGAAGGATTATGACTTCATCGAGGGAGATTTTATTTTTATCGAAGCGATGAATTTGTTACGATCTCCGGTTGCTGGAAGTTCTGTGGAATGTTTTTTAATAAAGAAATTTCTTATACATGTACATGTAGTATGTAGTTAAATAAATGCTCATTATCAGTCGTAATCAATGTGATGACATTGTAAATAGTCCTAAGTCCTAAATCCTAAGTTTAAGTAAATTTGGTTAGTATAGTTTATTTTTTTTTGTTGTGTTAAATTTTGGTTCCCTTATCCAATGAACCCTTTTTCCTTTCAAGCTATAAATGTACTTTGTTAACATTTCCTTTTATTAACCTTGAGTTTTGGCATCTACGAATAGCTTTTTTTCATATTTGCACACATCAAAGGTTTTTTTCTAATAAATTTTAACCAGATCAAAAACAATACAAATTACTTTAGGAGTTCTATTGTCTCAAGGCGGAGATAGTAAAAAACAAAATATGAACTTTTAATATTTAGTGAATTTTGTTGTTAGAGAGAATTCGGATCAGCAGACGCTAGAAAATAATGAAATTGAAATTATCTTCTATGTACATTCGAGGAAAAGCTGCAAATTTAAATATTTCTGTTACTCTGCGTGCGATAAATATAGGCCGGAAAGATGCTGAAAATAGCCTAAAAGTTAATTTGAGGCCGAATATACACCTTAAAGTTATTAAAGACCTATAAGAAGCCGAAAAAACCTTGATACATATTTCAGTTTTTGGGCTTAGGAGTATTTCAGTTTAAGGACTTCGAAAAGTTTAACATTCAGGCGTCTTTAAAATTTACCAGCGTGCATTCTGTCCGTATTTCGATGTGATGTTATCCTCGTTTCGGTTCGTTATTTTTTAAATATAGGCGTGTATTCGTTATGATTAGATAGTTTGTCGGCCTTACTTTTACTACTTCGGTTAGTTTTCGACGCATTCTCAATTTTACTACATTTAGCATATCGTGTAAACTTAAACAGAATCGAGTTTATTTTATTTTTCGATCCTCAATTTTCAGTTGCGACTTCTTTGAAAAATTTTATATATTAACTTGATCTCAGTGTCAATCAAATGCTTTGATGACAATTTAATTTGCATGATTTGTATGGGAAATTCAGGCGTAAATAAGACTTTTAAAGAATGTTGGATTTCAAGGAGTCCATTCGAAAATTCGACTTTAAACTGAAAAAGTAACGAGCTCATGTAGTTGTGATTTACTGTGTTCTAGTTGAAGCATATTAAAAGGATATTTTAATTTAATTTTAAATTTTCGAAAAAACTCATACCCATACTCTATTCACATTCAAGTCAAAAATAATTTTGAAAATTGTTAAATTTTAAATTCAGCTAATTTTGAATTAACATTTTGCATGACATGAGCAATTTGATGCATTACTATACAAAAATTTTAATCCTGTTAATAAGTTTTATACACATGTTGAAGTTAATACATTTTATTTATCCACTTAACTGATTACGAGACGACTTAATATCTTTAGGAGCTAAATGAATTTAGCACAGTTGCAAATATGACACAAATACTTTATTTACTTAACACGAAACAAGTAACTGTGAACTGCAAACGTGTGCAATGTTTTAACTGAAGTCAGTGATGCAATATACGGGTACCTACTTTTTAATGCGACATCACGGTTTGTTCCATTAGCCTGAATCATTTACATAAATGTGCATCGCCAAAGGAAGTTTAAAGCAGAGCTAAATTTTAACACGGTAGAGCGTGAGGAACCCATCAAAGGGCAGAATATAATCTGGGTAGAAAATTAGCAGTATATTCTTAATTAAAACACTATTTAAACAAAATTACCATTTAATACGGTTACTGGGATAATTTACATAGTTCAATATGGCAAAATTTGTAGGATTTTAGAGGTTTAATTGACGCATCTCCTACGATTTGTTAACAATACTCCTAAAAAGAAAAACCTTTCATTTACCCAACGGATAGTGTACGATTTGCTGAATTATTCAAATGAATTCATTTAAAAAGTTACTGGTTTGTGGCATCGATGAAGCAGAACACGATCAATTATAGGTGAATAATTACAAATGAAATCGTCGTTATGATCCGGCCTCCAGTATGATGATATTCTGTGTCACCCAAACGCACGGTCCTATCTGAATGAAGTTAGACTTGGTAATTAGATCAATGTCTGCCGGTGCGGCTCTTTGGCGCTACCATGCGAACATTCTGATTTATGTATATAAGTCGGATTGTGATTGTACCAAAACTAGCATATACAGACATCATCGCATGTAACCGTTATCGTATCTGAAACTCACTAATTGGGTAAACATGATCAGCACAAGATCAATCTCAGTATTATGTAAATTCAGCAAGACGTAGTAGCGGGCTGCAGAAAATCACCAGGAACAGTACTTGATTTTTCCTGGTAGGGAACATACGCGAACTCAATTTAGGAAATATTCAGTTTTTAATTGTGATCCTTTTTGCGATCATTTCAGTTTTACTCAAATTTGGTTTAAAATGTTGAAAACATGGTTAATTTCGGTAAAGAGACCCTTGTAAAATAGAAGGCAACTTAAGGGGGATGCTACATTCTACTTGTAAACACTTAAATTGCTCGAGAAGTGCCGTAAAAATGACGCTCAAACATTTAAATCTGTGCGATCGAAAGTACAAACAATTTGTGAAGTGACGAAAGTGGCGACCTTATTAGCAACAAAAAAAAATATATACGAATGATTCAGTGATTCTTAGCACTGACTTTAAGCAATTTACCTGTAGAATACGAAAATCATTGAAAAGATGAAAAGGTTATCCTGTAAGTTAAGAAAATTGATTCTTTTAATACTGTTCGGTTTTCGTTTTGTGACAATGCCACTATCCTTTCATATGGTGCATGGTGCTATAGCTAAAGTTTCTTTGTCGAAATTAGATAGCAATTCAAATTTCAATACGGAGGATAAATTTGAATCAGTGTATCCTACAGACGAGTCATATACAACTCAAAATTTTCGACACATTGGAGAGAGAACCAGATATAATAAAGAAAATTCTAAAGCTATGGCAGTGCAAAGAGGTTCTTTCATCTTACAATCTGAAGCAGGCCCCATACAATTTAGTTACAATGCTGCCTCGAAGGGATATTCCATTTTGGGTGAAACAATTTCACAACAGAATTACAATGATGATGGTAATTTTCGAAATGGTTATTTTGCAACAACTCCACGAATAATTGGGTCAAAGTCATCAGATTGGTAAGTTGCTTTGTCGAATAAGTCATAATTTTAAATTTGTTAAATGTTTTTCGATGTGAAGAACAGTGAAATTTAAATTTCTATTGATTAGAAAAATGTATTTGATATTTTTTAATGTCCATTAGCATGTGGAGGCTAATTTTAAAACTTCTTTCATAAAAAAGGGAAACAATGTTTTCATGTTTTGTTTAAAAACACATTATTTATTACGATTGCTTACTTTGAAACTAGGAAGAGACTTTTACGTTTCGAAATAAGATTTTCTTACTTACTGTCCAATATTACATAGGGCCCAAGAACCCACGATATTCACTAGTTTAGGAATTATTCAATTACTTTTGAATTTCAGGTTAAACTCAGACTAAAGCCATAATTTTTGTTGTATTTTTGTAATTTTGCATGTATGTTCTTTAATGAAATGCCTTCTATACAAAAAAAATAATACTGGTTAATAAATATAATTTTATCTTTATTTCCAAAGAACTGGTAAATCATTTGTATAGAATTTTTCCGTAAATTACGAATTCGTAAATGAAAATGTTCCATCACATCACAGAAAGTAGGTAAAAATTACAGAAAACCGTATTTAGGGTTTTTCAAATAAAAGTTAATCTACGATGTTTGTAACATGGTTTAAATGAATCCTAATTTAGCAATAATAAGTACTACTTATCTCGACCTTTCTACTCATCTTAACGAATAAGTTTTTCATGAGTGATCGCTTCCCATCTATTGTACGAAATAATCAGTTTATGGAAAAAAGTATTTTTCTAACTAACTATTTTTTAGCATTTTCATTTACAAATTCGTATGATATACAGAAGAAATCATATTGATATTCGTTGCCAATTTTTTTGAGGAAAAGTTGCTGTTAGCCTGTATTGATAAGCAGAAGTCTTTTCCTATCTTATTTTCATTTTATCCCCAATGAAAAATCAAAATTGTTATATATAGCATTTTTGGGTTAAATAAAGGAATTTTATAATTAAATGAGACCAATTTCAAATTAAATGAAACTATTTTCAAATGATAATTATACAGCCGTTTAATATTAAGTGATCATTGAACTCAATATTATCAGTGTTCAATAATTAAATTAAATTTATTGCTCTAATTATAGAAAGGATATGGTTTTGTAAATCCAACATGCATTAAATTGTTAATTGTATCTTCAAATTGTTATCAAAAATGAAAAAAACAAACACAATGTAAAACAATTTGAAAATTTTAGTTTTCGATTTTATTTGAAACTAGAAATAGTTTCAAAATAATTTCAATTAATTGGAAAATGGTTTCATTTAATTTGAAAATGATTTAGGTTAATTTGAAACTGGTTTCATTTAAGTTTAAAATGATTTAATATCTGAAAAAGATTTCATTTAATTCGAAAACGCTTACTTGTATGATTGATGCATACTTTCAGAAATTTAAACAGATATTCCAGAAATTTTGTTTTTTTGATCTTATACAACCTGATGGTAAATTCTTGTCTCAGAGTTTTCAACTAATAAAAACAAAATTGTTTAGGATAGAATATCAGAACTATTGTTGTGGTTAAGTATATAAAAATTTTATTTTGTATTTCGTATAACGTAAAGTTTGTTTTCAACGATATTTTGGATGTTTTAGGGAATGCCTTCTTAAACAGCGTTTGTCAATTCCGAAAATATCAAAGATATAATTAAAGTGTAAAGCAACACATTGTATTATTCCTTTTTTCTTCTATTAATTCCAAAAATCTAATGAACCGCAGAGTTTTGAGGGATCTTTAGTTCTATTCGGTTCATTTATTGCTTATCCTTCTACTTAAGGTTTAGCACATCTCTCAACAAAATCACAGGACAGGATGAACGAAGACGCAAATTGCTTTGGTTCTTTAGAAACGTCAAGTCCTTGTGACAAATTGTTTTTCACGGACCGAATCCTCAGGTTGATAAGTTTCACAGGAAAAGTTATGAGGAGCCTGTGAAAAGCTCATTATACCAATTAATTATGGCGTTGGCAGGTCTCGCCATTAACTGTAAATAATCTAAAATCTTTAAAGATAACGCTGGGGTCGTTATTTATTAGGCTTTGTTTCTCTTTGAATAATTAGTGTCAAGGGTCTCCCCGACGATATTCGGCTTTCATTAATAAACCGGAAAACCGATAAGCATCAACTAGCTAAGAAAATGTTAATAAAAAATTGGAAAAGTGGTGCTCGAATAAATTTTCAGGTTAGTAGAATATAAGAGACAGTTCCTTATTGTTTTAATTTTACTGAAATTTTAATGTTTTAGGCTTATTTTGTGTAATAGGTTTATAATTTCAAATATACTAAATTTATATATTTTATATACTCGATATTATTATTATTATTATATACATAGGTAAATTGATATTAGGAAACATGGGTAAAATAAAATATTTTATTTATTTTCAAATTCAGGATCAATCCGTTTTTGTAAAATGATGTTTGACGGGGATAAAAAAGCTAGTTAATCACTCAGAGTAATGTAAGAACTTTTCATTATTAATAGTACTCCTATAATAGATTTTGCTATTCTACTCTCTGGCTAAAAGTGCCAAAAGTCATTCGAATCGTAATTTTAACTTTTTTAATATACTTTGATGATACTTAAACAATTAGAGCAGGGTTCAAGTATAACCAAAAAATAGGATATCAGTCCTGGGCTACTATTATTATATAAATATATTATATGTGTTATTGAGAATAAAAATATTAATGGGAATCGTATTTTAATATTTGAAAGTTGATAAGAAATAATACTCATAAGTTGTTCATAAATTATATTGGTTTAAGAATTCGCTTAATAAAATTTTAGCTTGTTAATAGTTTTGCGTGTTACTATACACTTTTAGATGCAATGCTCTTTAAGTTCTTTTTTACTCATGTACTATTTCGGTTTTTGCTTTACTTTTAAAGCATCATTTTTTCCTTTGCTTATGGGCTTATTATAGACCAACCAAAGTATGAACTAAAATCGAGAAAACAATTATCCCCTTCAACAAAAATCAAGGATTTAGTTTTAGATCTAAACTGCTAACGTCGTGGTAAAAGTGCAAAAAGTGCAAAAAGCTCACAACCACGTTCAGTGGCTTCATCCAAAGTGTTTTGGATGTTACCGCCGGAAATCCCGGTAAAATGTGAAGCGATTTTTGGTGCACACAAGGTGTATTCGTGGTGGTGCGAAAACTAAATTTCGTTGCCTCTGAAGCGGAACTAACAAATTCCTATTAAAATTTTGTTGACCGGGGCTTCAATCAACGACCATACCGCGCTGCCGTTCTCTCCTTTGACTAGAACGCCTGTTCTAACTTCCAATTTCGGCAGTTTAATAGACTGCCGAAATAAAAAAAAAAAAAAACAAAAAACTTCAATTAGAGTGTGGCGAGCGGGGAATCTAAAACTTCTAAATTTTGTTTTACCGCAGATAACCACGTAGCGGTGCGGCAGGAGCCCTACAACGAGAGCCTGTCAAGTACTTACTAGGGTATGGGTTGGGTAGTGCTCTTGAAGTAGTTTTAGGGCCATTGTCAAGTACTTTAATGCTTCGTTAAATCTAAAACAATTCCTCCTATACCCGCCGCACATCAGAAGCTGAAAAACTTTCGGCGGGATTTCTTGAGAATTTTGCAGAGCCGCGGATGATGTACAAATACGATTTCATTGCGGCGTTAGTTGGCTAAACTTCGGCGAGAAGTCATACTTTGGGCTCCCCAGATGAAAAAGTTTTTGGGAAAGCATCACGTAACATACTACTCTTGTACTTTGGTGTCACAGAATAGTGGTGACGCGAGGTGTAAGCGCAATTATGAGATCGTATGTTTGCATGCATGTTGCCAAGGTGCCTGAAAGGGTCTTATACTGCGGCATGAAACTATCGCAGTTTTACCAAAATTGAGTAGAACCCTCCCTTGGCGGACAAAATCTGCCGTATGTACGTCGTTGTAGTGCTTTCACGAGACGCTGTGGGATTGAATCTCATAGTGTAAAAGTAAAGCATATTCCTGGGTTAAGCGAATTCGCTGCCATGAATTAGAGCGTTTACAGAGTCTGTATCCCAAAGTTAATATATTCAAAAAGGGAAATATCCGACAATTTGCATTAGAAGTTTTTGCATTACTTTATTTGCTGCATAATGAGGTGAGAGTTTAGTGAAGCTTAGTAATTATTCTGACTAATTGGTAATGGGATTGAAGTAAAATTAACTTAACTTAAGTTTTAGGCAACTACTGGGAAAGTTTACGGAGTTTCAGCGAATATGGTATTTGTAATAAATCTGTATAGAAATTGGAACATGGAGTACATAAAATTAATTCACGTATGCATACACCGCCCTCATCTTAGAAACTAACAAGTTTCTTGCACAGATGCGATAATAAGCTTTAAAAAAAAACCAACTTCAAAAACTCATAAGTTCTAAAATGTGTAAAATAGTTACTTTGAAATTCTACGTTCCTATTTACAAATATAACCAATGAATGTTTATGAAAAAATATATTTTTTGTTGTTAAGAACTAGAAACATTGCCATAGTTTTTAAAGAATACGGAAAGAAATATCAATCAAATTTAGTGTAAAATCAAACAAATTTGCTATTTTAGTTTTGCGCCAATCTAAAGACTGTCTCGCACCATATTATTGTCATTTCCTATGACGAATTCGATAACATATAGAAATCTAAAACAAATAAATTAATCACAAGTTTGATCGACAGGTTCAGAAACAATGATATGCTTAAGTTTTGCAACACTAACTTGCAGAGAATGTTTGAATTTTTTAATTGATAAATGGACTGAATTACAATATTTTGGCTAAGAAGCAAAGCTAGTGGACTATCTACATTCATAGAAAAAGATCTTAAAACCAAACAAAATTATATGGGAACAGTTCGTATATCCTTCAATGTCGCCGTGGAAATAAATCTTAAAGCAATCCCTACACGGTGATAGGAAATTAAATCTGTATAACGCTTTTTCTTGCATTGAGTAGCGAAATTTAATAGCATTATTTTTTCTTAAAAAATACAGAAGAGATACGTTTATAGGGAAGTAATTCGAAGAGTATCATTAAAAATGTTTATTTAATACCTCATTAAGTTGCAAACATCGATGCCTATAATATGTATCTAAAAACATCCTTTTGCTTTTGCTACTTTCCCTTATAAAATCGATTGTGCTTCAGTTTAAATTTTTAAAACTCCCACTGTACGCTGGATTTTGATACGAAGATCAGAATTTTTTAAAGTAAGGTATCAAGCATTTTGAGGATGATATCAAAGTTTTCGTGAATTAATATTATATGCTTTGGCTTACTTATTGTAAAAATCAACTTTATTGAGCCTTTAAAATATTAAATCTTATTTGATTTCAATCAAGTCTAATAAATAAACGGAACTGAAAATATTCCAAATCCAATAGTCTCTTCTACGCAAAAGGTCAAGAATTCTTTTAGTGCTTATAACACTTTCTTTATCCTACAGGGCATTATTTTGATGATTACATCAACTTGTTTGGAATATCAATCATTCACTAAATCTCATGTTTGGATGTGATTTGTTTTCGCCAAATTTTATTAAATTATCACCATTCTACGATCCCTCTACAGGCTAACACCGAGGAAGTGAAAGGTTAAGAATTCTTACCAAAGAAGAATAAATACAAAGGGGTGCCCTTGGGCTTTTACTGCAAACAGTCTTCGGATACTTCAGAAACTCTGAAATGGAAATAGTGTGCGAAGTGTTTTTCTAGAAAAGATTACCAACATTTTCCACAAGAACGAAAAATATAATATAATTTCAGTAGAAAACTAGAGACCGGAAAAAAGACGTCCTGGTTTCGTATCCTGGAATGATATTCATAATTGCGTTTGAAGTAAAATAATTATCTTTTTGAATTTATGAATATACACAGATAAAGTATGATTAGTGTATAGAAAAGGTGTAAAAAGTACATAATAAAATTTGTTAGTAAAGAATTTAATTACATGAATTCTGTTTCAAAAAGTTTTAGAAAGAAAGTCTATATAATACCTAAATAATATACATATGTACATTTAACCATAAGCCACAACTGTTTCCAAAGTAACGTAGTCTTATAATTAGCGCCATTTGATACAATTATTGGAAGTTCGATATCAAGTGTTGGATAAACGCCTCATCTTTTGCGGTACGGTGCGGTTTGTGTTACACATGTAAAACGTGACTGAATAATTTTGGATACCTCAAAGCTATTAGTTGAGTATCGTTTTATTTTGCTGTGGTTTGATATAAAGTAAGAATTATTTTTACACACAAAATTCCAATTTGTTCGTAGAAATATGCCTGAAAATTGATGTAATTAATGAATGTGGCTTTGATACAAAATATTCGCTGATTAAAATGATCTAAAACAGCTTGGGGCTCGTTACGAGACTTTTACCATATTTAAAGCTGTTACAAAGCCGAAATTATAAGCACATTTATTTATTTATTCAAGAGGTTTCTCAAAAATTCACATTCTTTAAATTAAAGTGATTAATGAAATAAGAAAGAAATATCGATATTTTCTGTTTATCAATTAAGGTAAGGAAAATAGGCATTAATTTGAAGATTTTCATAAGGTGAAACAATAGCATGTTTTTCGTTTATCGTGAAGCGACTGAATATTGCAGCGCATTCGAATCACTTGGGATATGTGGAAGGGAATGTTGGCTTTATAACGTGCGGTAGTTGGACTTTACTTTACTTTCCTTTTATATATTGGAACTTCTGCAAATGAATGAAAATTGAATTGAATTATTTAAAAAATTATGTGCCATATTGCAAGCAAAATTGGAGTTGGTTTATTAATATTAATACGATGTATTGTTACCAGCGTCCCTGCACGGTGTGATAATATAAAATGCGCATAGGTATAGTAGTTAATGATCCTATCTAATTGGTCCAAAAAACAGTTTGTGAATCCTTTTGTATTTTGTACTTGGTACAGCGGAGTATTTGATATCCTGCATAATGGTGAGTTTGTTAATTAAAATAATTAACTTGACAAGTTTGCGGGACTGATTGTTGTTTCATTCCAATTATGTGATTTTCGGAGCAGCTAAAGCCGGCTGAAGTAGCTAGGTCAGTTTTATAAACATTTCTGAAGCGTCGCAAACATTAATTAATTAAATGCCGCCCGTTTGGTTGCCACTTCCGGGAGGCGAACCTCTTTATTTTTGTGCATCTGTCTGAGAGCGCTGATTCAATGAGGTTCTGGAATTTTTATGTCTTTGACTTAATTAAAATTTACTTGAAGCCCATTTTAAAATTACGTAAATTTACTAATTAAGGAAATTTCTCAAGCAATTAATGCCGCAACATTTAACTTTTAGGGAAGACGAAGACTACTATGATGACAATAAAACGAGTGACAACGAAAATGCTGAGAATAAGGACCTAGAAATGCCGTCAAGCTCTATCTTTAGCAATGCAAAAAACATTTGGGATATTTTTATTGCATTGAACACTGCATGGAATACAGTTGCAGAACTGCAGAAGGAGCAGAGAGGACATCGCGAAAAAGAAGTTTATGACGACAGACTAAAGCGAAATTCTGACTATATTAACAATGCAACACTATACGCCAAAAACTTTCCCATTGAGGAGCGCTCCAGTGAAACTTCGGTGCCCGCACACAGTCCTAAGATGACTGCAATTTCTGAAGGACGATACATTAAGGGTGATCCTTTAAAAGGGTACTATGACTTTGTAATTACTGAAGGTTCTTATAAATTCTGGGCAGCGTTTCAGGTAATTTTTATCTTAACAATTCGCTAAGCCTTCCTTGCAGCTTTCCTACTAACGTCGAACGCAGTTTGCTAGATTCTGATAACACAATTGTGAAAATCAATGAAATATTGAGGAGTTAAATGGACTGAGTCAGATCATTCGCGCCATTAGTCTCATTACATTAAATTTTAGATGTGCTAAGTGTTAGTTGTAAGTACACTTGCTGTACTTCCTTTCTACGTTTTTGTCTTCGATTTCAGCACGTATTGTTACAACCTTTTTGTATTTAAAAAAAAAAAAAAAAAAACTATTTTGATTCCGAACTACAAAATTCTGCATTGAGGGTTTAAATTTATTAAAGGTATCGCGATTCTTTATATTTATAGTAACCGATTCTTAAAATTTACAAAGGCAAGACAAGTAAATATACCCCTAGAATGTTATTCGAATTTCAGTCAAAGATTAAAACTTATTTTTGGACTGTATTATTAAAACCTTGAATTAAAAATCTATTTACATTTCTCAATGGTTTCATTATACGGAACTGAATTTCTATCTACGCATTTTAAAAACCTTCGGGTCCTATTTTTATCGGAATTGTGAAGTATTTGGAAAGTTGATTTGCAGGATTTGGAAATTTTAGTCCCAGTTCGTAGAGTTTATAAATTTGATATATTACAGCTAGCTATGTTGTATTTACTATCTTAGTTTTTCAATTATAGGCATTTTTGAACATATCCTTAAATATTCAATTTGATTGTATTGTGCAATTTTCTAAAGAAACAGAAAAAGAGTCTCGAGTTTATTAACCATTATTATGGGTATACATTACAATCAATAATTTATTTTATAAAACTGAAAGCATATTTAATTGATAAAAATGCAACTTAAGCTCTGTAATATCCAAAAGTATGGTGTGTCCATATGTAAAAGGGGTTTCTATAATCACTATCTGTAGCTTCTGAAAAATTCCTTTTTTCCCAAAATCCCACAGTATCCCTCTGTATTATACAATCGTTCAAAAGTATACAAATAACAAACTGAATCAATTCTTACAGCTGGCCACTGCAGTTTTAATCATTTATTCAACATTTGCGGCAATTTATTATTCAAAAGTTAATCCACTCGTTGGAGATTATGACTATGTCGATTATCTGGGAGGTGCTCGATCAATATCAGACGATTCAGATTTTACTGATTCAGCGTACAATGAAAATGGACCACCGTCAGATGATCCATCGGTAAAAACACCTGGATGGCTTGCAGTACTGCACAAAGATTGGTTACCACAAATGGGACATACGGTAAAATTTATCCTGGAGGCTATCGATAAATTACCACAAAGTTAGCATTTCGAAAAAAAACAGGTAAAAACAGGTTAGAATTAAAAAAAAAAGACTCAAGGTTACTCGGGGGACTTGTGTGTCTTTTGGAAAGTGGCTGGATGGAATGACCCAGTAGCCGTCTAAAGATGTCAGGTTCTGTTAAAGTTCAAAGGGAAACTTGCTTCTTTAAATATGTTACTTTATTTATTTATAATTCTAGGCATCAATTAACTTTAATTAAATCACATCTCTAGGAATTCAATTTGTTTAATTTAACTTTTCCCAAATATTTACCTGTAAAAATATTTCGGAGGAAACAAATCCTCTGCCTGTTACGGTTTCATAATTGGCTTTTTTCAGCTTGTTTACTGCATTTATTGATGAAAACTGTTTTTATGAAAATTTGGTAGATATACCCATGTTATGTTTGTAACGTTTAGTTGTTATCATTTAAGTGATAATGAGATGAACCAGGCTTTTCATATATTTAAATCATCCATCCCAGTTTTATTGGTGTAATTTTCTGTCTGGACAGATGGTCGTGTTATTCAACGTTCAACTTTTAATGTTATTTTCATAATTTCATGGAAAATGTGCTTCATGTCAATGGTAACTACTCATGTTTTTGTCCTTGATGATATGTAAATAATTCATAATTACGATGCATCACCCTGATTTACATCGAAATGGATTTTTTGTTGACAATTAACGTGTTCGACAAATGTACTCTATAAGTGTACGTTGGTCCCACTGCAGAAAATATTTTTGATAATTTAGCCACGATGAAATGCGATGAATTTAATCGACAAACAGAATGAAGAGTGTAATTTATTAAAATGTATAGTGCGACTGATATAAAATTCATATTGACGACTTATAAAATATAATAACGTTTTTAATAAGCTCAGCAGTTCACGAATATTTGGTTTATGGATCTGAGATTTTCAGATATTTGTAATTCGTCATGTAAAAAGTATTTTCTTAGAACTTAATTTTAAAGAGATAATCTCATATTTGATATGTGAACCATAAGTTGAAAAGATGTCTAATGTATAAATATTTAGATCAGTGTCGTTTTAAAACACAAAGTATGGAAAAAGCATGAGTAATGTTTTTAAATCAAGAATGCAAACAATAACAATTTTACACTTTTCAATAAAGGCTCTTATTGTTGAAGTTTTATAGAGAAATTAAGAGTAAAGTTACATACAAACAATTTTTGTAATATATTGTAACACTAAAGAGTCAATTTCAATTTCCTAAACACATTGTTAACTTGTTTATAAACTAAACAAAACTTGTACATGGCTTTTAAATGTTCTGCTTTTATTAAAAAGTAGATATCAACCTAACGCAAAATTGTGCGGAGTGATTTAAAATTTTAGAAGTTATTTATTTAATAAAATTTTACATTCCTGACCTTCCTATCTATCAGCCAACTCTCTATTTTTAAGCTAAATAACTAAGAAAAGTATTGAAATACATTTTATGACAACGTAAGGCTTCAAAAATGGTTTAACGACTTTTTGATGTTGGTTAATTAAGAAAAGTTATCATCGGATATTGGCAGAAGTAAAAGAATTGAATTACACTTTTTCTTTAAAGTTCAGATTTTACATGTATTTTTAATATTGTATCTTTAGCTGTAATTGAGAAACTTGTAATAAAGAACTTTTAAAAACAAACTAAGCAATCATTGACAAAGTAAAAGGAAGGATTAATTATTATTAAACATCCAACTGTGTACATCTAATTCCGCTAAAAAGTACCTTTAAATTCCACTCTAAAATCTTGAAAAGACATGACCTTTCTTTATTGACATAACAAAAAATCGAATTATTGAAATGAGTTTACAAACTTGTCTAAAAGACTAAAAGTATGCTAGCCTTCGGCGCCCCTTTATCTCTGGTACTTTGGGCGATAGCTTCACAGTATCCGACAAGGTTGTTGTTTCTTGGGATCTTTAGAAGAAAAAGTATACCTATACGAAATATTTTTCCGTCCGCTCTTCGTTGTTTCTACTATAAAATTTACAAGATTGCTTGCAACAAGTTAAAAGCATCTGCCACTAAGCCGGAGACAGTTTTATTCTTTTGGGAATTGACCTAAATCCAAGGAGTACGGGACTCCATTAAGTAATCAACCTAATCCCGATTTAATGCAACGAATCCATCTAGACAGTATGGTAAACAGGCAAGTTGACAAGAGCGGAGTGGGAAAACATCTTGAGTCGAGCATCGAATGCGAAATGCATTTGGCGAAGAGGATACTCCACTGTTGACAAACGAGAAAGTTGTTCTTTACGTTCTGTGAAAAATTTCTGCTCCTATAATACTTCTTATACTTAAATCGGAATGGAATCGCTAAAAATCATGGCTGGTTCACCTTCAGTATGCCTCGACGAGTACTAGCCATCACGACAAAAGAATGGAATCGTTGTTACCCCAATCCACGCAAACATTATGGGGAAAGAAACACTTTGCGGGCAGGGGGTAGCTAAAGGAAAGCCTGAGGCATCACTTCACTTTGTGTTGACAGAAAATTTTTTTTTTTAGGGAATAAGAGCAACTCTTTTCATGCTTTTATTCCGATTTATGTGGTGAAGTCTGTTCGAAATGGAATATCCCAGCTAGATCATACCGTCGTCACTGTGGAAATCTACTCGATATTTGCTACTGTCTAAGTCCTTTGAATCCTGTACGGCGGCGAATCAGTTGTTCACGTTTTACTGAGGCAAGTTCATAGGGGCGCATTTGCTTACAAACCTCACCAGCAGCTCTAGTTTCGTCTCTTTTACCTGAACAAGTTCCTTCCGACCGTGAACTCATGTGGGGGCAATGAGCAACGAATTTGTTACAATTGGCTGGGGATTCCAGTTCGCAATTGCATAGCAAAAGCTATAAAGTAGGTATGAGTTGGGATTTTTCGACCACAAAAGCAGATATTTTTTGCTGGATACACTTTGTGCCAATGATATGCGAAATGATTAAGAGGGAAAGCATCTCTTTTACTACTTACTTTCATTGAAAATGTAAATTATCTGTTTGGATGCAATTACCAAATGTAAAACACAAAACAAATATTCTTAACGTATTTTCATTAAAATTTAAGTTCAAACGTAAAATTTAGAGAGAAATTTGTTGAAAATTAAATGCAGTAATTCCTTACTTAGCAAGAATTTGCTTATCCGCAGTTAACAGTTTTAAATTAAAAATCATAATATACCTATACAGTAGAAAGTACAATTTTTTCGCTTATGTAACTATATATAAAAATTTGGGGTTTACTAAAACTAATTCGAAGCGATTCAAGAATCGGTTCTCAGGTATCCCAAGGTTGCATTTTAGGAGCATGGAATTTTTAATCACCCTCATGCCATTCAGCAGAGCTTTATGTTAGCGTTGGGTGCTGTAAGTTAGCGACAGGACAGTTTATATCACCCGTATCTTGGCTTAGGTAGATTTGATATGAGTAAGTTAACTCTCATACTGCGATTTCAACTCGTATTCTATTCGTCAAACCCTTTTATTTGACCATGTAAAGAAGATTGTGGTGAAAAGTTAATACACCATCTTCGGGGGTGTCAACGACATTCGATTTAGAATGACGCCATAATATACTTTTTCGTGGAACCTAACCCCTCGCGGTAAGAGCAGGATTACTGGACTTAATTTACAGATTGTAAAAATTTTAATAATTACAAAGACACTTTGCCATTGATTACAACACAGACAGAAGCGACTAAGTCAGTCCGAATTGCAAAAGCCGGCATATCGATCGGTACAATATCGGATCCCACATGTTTAGAGAACGAAGAACAATATGCCATTGAATTAAATACTGTGTACCAACCAACTGGGTATTTATTTATTTATCGGTATTTTATTTGGATAACATTCTTAACTTCAAATACAGAGATCTAGGAGATACAGAAATGTCTACTATCCTTAAATTTTCTATGGCTGATAGTGTGATTCACGAAAATTAGAGCAATAGAAAAAGGTTTAAGAATCTTTTCCGTAAAAAGTTTTTCAAAATTCCTAAATTCGCTCTAATTTAAAAATTTGCAACTGAATTTCGTTTTGAGTTCTTTTAATGTTTCAAGATTTTAGAGTAATTTTTTAGAAATTATTAAAATACGCCTACCTTTTACATTTTCAATTTCGTATTCTAAATTTATAAAAAATTCATAGACATTGTACAAAATATTGTTGGGCTGTGTCGTTAGTATAATCTGAATTAATTTATAAATAAAACCGAATTTCACTACCATCTTCAGTATCCTCTCTTCCCCTTAAGAGTGTAACACTCTTGGTTTATGAGCAGCCCCTAAGGTGAGGCGATACAGTAGGAAGTTAAGATTATACAAAATATGAATATTTTATAACTACATCATTAGCTTAAAAACAAAAGGAATAAAATAATAATGCCTGTTAAATATGTATTTATAACCATAGCGTTAATATAAAGCATTTAATATATTTCAAATCTAAAACTACGTGAAATGGAAATGAGAACGCAATGAAAAATGTATGCTAATAGTATTTAAAAATATCTAGGCAAAATAAATATTTATGAGGGGAAAAACAAAAAAAAATTATATTAATAAAACAGCAAACAAATTTAAATTATGGACAGAATTTCACATTAGCTAGAGAGTACTGTAGTGTAATAAATCATGAATTAATATAGTGCCATTATAATTACCCTACAGTTTTTTATGTTGTATGTTATTGTGGAAATACCTATTCCTTACCTATGCCATTTTCCAGTACACATGGCTGTGTGATATATTTGAATCTTTTTATAAAAACTTTTAAGAAAAATCCTTTACCACAGATTTGCAAACTAATCCATACAGATTGGAACTGTCCGTAAGGTACTTATTTAAGGGGTGAAAGGGTATAAGCCTTAGCTTGACATGACGACATTTTGGCGTTAAGAAGAGGAGGAGTTCAGATTTTCGACATGAAGTATAGATCAGGTGATAAAATTGCCAAAAAGTTCTATTACATAATTTATGAACGGCTCCTTTTTGCAACTCTGAGGAAATCCCCTAACGACTTGTATATTTATTATAACGAGCATGATATTCCCCAGCTAATAATTTTTCGAATTTGTATTCTTTCATACTGATTTCCTTCCTATACATGCAAAAATTCCTTTATTATTTATGAAAATAGCCAAATGAAAATGATACATTAAACTGATTTCTTAATTATTTCAAGATAATACCACTTTAGTTAGCAGTTTAAATTTCTTATTAAGCTATCCAAGTCAATTAAATTACTCGAATTTCATGAAAATATAGAACTACTATATGTCTTCCCTAATCTAAAAAAAACTATTATGCTCTGGATCATAAAACAGTTTCTAACTGATGAATTATTATATGCATCAATTTTGCAACGGATGTGAGCTTCTGGGGGGAAGGTTAATAAATATTTCAACTAACCATAATCGAAAGTAATCCCTGTCGTGTAGAAAATGACATGTTACCGCTCGAAGTATGGAGGAAGATAAACAATTTCCTGAATATAAAAGTACCGACGGATATGACGTTCTTATTAATTTCGTATGCACGAGCCCAAACGTGCAACTCTATGCGGCTCAGGACGGGCATGTCACAGTGATTTATTGCACAGAGATATTATAAATTATCTTATTAAATATTCAGTGCAATTACTCTCTATGCAGACGATAGACTCATTAGTGTTAAAAAATTAATGCGATTTGACGAATTGTTCGTAGAGAATATGCGCGGTATTTTTAATGTATCGTTACATGTTTTAATTATTTGAACTTATATTCTTTGCTATACTCGTTGCAACTTAAAAGTAAGTCTTTTAATTGCTGGAACTGATAAAGATCATATTTAATAGTAATAAGTAATTGTTATTCTTTGTACGAAAGGTTCTTATGAGCAGTTTACCTTATATTAAAAAGGCGCTCTATAGGAATGCGATTATTTAGGGGGATTGATATTTAAAATTAAATAATATTTACCAGCTGAATGCACCATGTTTGAATTCAGAGTTTTTGGTTGCATAAGTAGAAAACTTGAAATCTACATAAGTTACATAGGTATTTGATTGTTTTACAATTGTACTTATAAAACGTAAGGAAAGGGACAGTTGTATTAAGTCAAATAAAATGTTGTTTAGATTGTAAACTGTATTAAATATGGGTAAATCAATACAAGTACGTAGTTTAGTAACAGGAACTAACAAGTTAAAGATGTACATGTACTTCGATTCTTTTGCCCAATTTACTGAAAGAATTTAAGGTTGTTGGAAGCTCATACAAAAGTCTGGCGAAACAACTAAACAAATCTTTACTCAAATGTAAATCCATTAAATCCAGTTTGACTGGTGCATATAAAAATTCAGGGTATCTTCTTACCTTTCTCATTGGGAAATGTTCAGTATCTATGAATATCCAATTTTATAATATACTTTTAAAATGTATTTTACTTTATTATTAATTTGTATCCAGAAGAAAAAATTGTTTACACTATTATTAATATTTTATACAATTTTTGAAATAACTGGAAGAAAGATTGAGAAGCATCACTCGTATGGAAATGAAGATCAAGAAGACTTTCTTATATTTTATAAGCACATGGTTTCAAATGGAGATTTATTAAGTCGATATGACACATTTAAATTTCCTGCAGATGTAAGTGTATATCATAATTTTTTAAATATTTTAAAATTATAACAAACTTGTTTTAGGGACATCTGAGTAAATTTAGAATCACTCGAATTATAATAAAGGACTATAATCCTTGGATTGCCGAAGTGAAAATTTCATCTGGTGGGATTAATGAAAAATTTGTAGAATTTGAAACTTGGGCACCATTTGCTAGACAGCATGATTTAGAATATTTCATATATGGAGTATATGAGGGATCGTGTAATTACATAAATACATATAAAAACTATAATGTAACTTTAAAAAGACATGGAGATTTGAAGCCTTTAACAGTTCCAATTCATTAAACGTTAAATATTGTTTGCATTCTCATGGGCATTTTAGATGATATATAACTAGAATCATTACATTTATCTGTACATGTCAATAAAACAACTTATGTATGTTTACAATTAGAAGTTTGTGGGGAATAGTTAAATTTATGTACATATAGTATGTTGTCATTTGCTTACTTTTAATCATTGTGTTAAATTAAAAATGAATGCCTGGATGAATAATCATTATTCATTTTCAAGCGCTTACTACTTACAATAAAGTTCCAAATATTGGATTGGTATGGTAAGTCAGTCAGTGTGGTTTTTACAATAAAAATATGACAATAACAATTTAGTTTATTATTTTGTCTCATCTATAGGATAGATTACGAAATTCTTAAATGAAAATTGAAAGTAAAAAATACAGATAACCGTATTTTGGGAATTTTTGAAAAAATCATTATTCGATTCGTTTAACAATTGTTTTCATGTACAATAAATTCAATGGAATCTTTTTTAGTTGAATAGAAGAAATAACATAAATTTCTTTTATCTGTAAGCACTGTAGTGTGATATTTGATTAGAAAGATTTTGAATTTGAGCGAATGGTACGAATGGATTGGAAGATTAATAAAGAGATACAGAAAAACATTTACACCTTAGGAGAAAGAACCTATAATTTTTAGAATAGAAGGTGTTGAAAGCAACAAAAACATTACGAGAGAAATTTATAAATTAAAATAGAAAAAAGAAAAACTTTTATTTTGAAAAAGAAATATTGAAAATACAGAACATAATTTGTTTACCGAAACAACACGATTAGACAGAAATGTATAGAACTCTTTGTTCGTAATCATATAAGATGAACAAATTCGAAAATAAAACGTATATAATATAAAAATTTTCTTCTTGCACAAAGTTATGGTTGTGTATTGACACCATGTGCGCATACCGGCTTGATATAAAACTTGAATCGAAAAATAAAGGCCGATGAAGACTCTAGCGAGAAGATGCTGACGACGGGTAAATATTGAATCTTTGTTAAGAAAAATACAAAAATTCCAGTAAAGCAGGTATTTGATGATGAGATGAATAGCAAGTCTGAAGGCAAGACGAAGGCAGCAAGGTGATGGTAAAAATGCCGACTAAAAGATACGGAAGAGAGAGCACGGAGAAGATTACAAGTAATTGCTCCATCAAAGTTCAGCAGCACCACGTTCGCTAGCAAAGAGGTGTTCAAAACCGTGACACAGACCAAAGACTTACTATGCCGATGGAGTTTGGTGGTAATGTAGCCGAAGAGGCCGGTTTTGTATTGTATGTAATATCTGTAGATACGCAACAAGCAAACACTTTTCTTGAGTGGGGAAACGAACATCTTGGTAGGAAGCATAGTGCTTAAGCCTTAGTTAAGCAATGGTTGGAATTGCATGACCATCGAGTTCTCCTTTCCACTTCTTTTTGGGACTTCCCGTTCCATTCCCGACTAACATGTAACCATCTTTCATGGCTTACCGCCTTGAGTTTCGTATAAGTTAATAGCGAACAGACTCCGCCACAAGAAGACACAACTGTAAACGATTTATCATCAGGTCTCGCGCTTTCTTACGAAAAACTTTTCTGTCACCCTTGGACCATACGACATCCGAGGAGTTTTTAGTGCGGTATCTCAAATCGAGCTACCTCGCAAAAGGTTCATCTATCTGAACAGAAATTGCGAATATACTCGGGAGATTGGCGAAATGATAGTGCCGAAAAATTTTTAAACGATATAAAAAGGGCAAAAATCTGTAAAAGGATGCTAAAAGGTGCGAAACATAATCAATTGGCTTCTATTAAATGTGTGAAGTTTGTGAAGAAACAAGTTTCAAGTGCTCCGTAATTGTGAGGGTGATGAATTTTTATAAACCAGAGAGGATAAATTTTTAAACAGAAACTGGCAGTAATTTGGATAGTGAATTGAATGCGGTAAGAACTTTTGCAATTCTGCACTATTCTTTATGTGATTTAGAAATTCTTTTAACAATGAATAAATTTACATGTTAAAAATGGTAACGGTATAGACCTTTGTGAGGTGTTCAATTATCTTATCTATCCATTACCCTTACGAGAACGTTTGACCTAATTAAAAAATTTTTGTTACAATCGATCAACGTGTTTGCTGCTCTATCGCAGGTTATACTCACTTTTGGTGAATCACGCTCATACTTTCGAATTTCTCAAGCAGTCCGTTGCCCCAGATAAGTAAGTTTTCAGTGATTTGTTTCCTCGGTTCTAAGAAATCTTACCATTGGGTTTGGCCAATTATTGCTCACATTTCTTACATACCTACTTAATGCGATTCACAAAGTACTCTTCTATTCGGATTTCTTCGTTGTTCTCTTCTCTGTAGTTTATTTTCACCTGCACCATTCTTCAACATTTGAACAAACTTATTATAAATTCAAAATATTTAAATAGAAAGAAGGTTTGTTACTAATGATTCTGAGTACCTCAAGCACTCTAGTAGAATAATCATAATCTCCTATTCAAAATTACCTAAAGTATTTTCGAGTCCGCTACGTATAGAAATACGCTGTTTTACCCTTTTCAAAATTTTATATTCATATGACTCATTACACAAAACATGTCTATGAATATTCACTACACTACTGCCTCATGAATAGTAAATTTAGGCATTCGATTTATTTCCGAACTGATTCTGATTCTGACGATTAGAAAAACTATTGATAAAAGAAATTTCTCTAATATGTTTTTTTCTTATTTCTTGTAAGGACGGTGACGAAAACGAAATGTCATATCATGTGAATTTAAAACCCTTAATTTAAACTTTTAGGACCTTATGCAATAAGGAATAGAATATGGAAATAAAGAGAGTAATTTTAGATTTCGAAACACTAACTATTTTGCGGATGTTATTAAAATTAAAACCCCTTTCGACCTTTATAGCGCAAGTTTAGTGTAGGTAATTAAATGCCTTTTCCTACAGAGGAGCTTGAATTTTATATAGTTCACAAGACGAATTTAATTTCGATGTACAGAACACTCTATAAAAGTTTTGTTGAATATTACCTCAGTAATTGGAAATTAAAAAGAAAATTTGACTAGGCGACAGGGTTCTTCGATGCTCTCTAACCAAATAAGTTACCTGTAACCCTTACCGCCGAACAGTTTATGTTTTGATAAGTTGTTTTGGTTCGTAACCAAGAATATTTGTATAAATTTCAATAGCATTGATTTATCAATAAATTTGGTGTAAAAATGTAACAGAATTGATACGAAATTTCATTAGGAATGTAACATATAAAAGAATTGATTTGAATTTCCATATTTAAACATTTTGTTGCTTAAAATTAAACAATTTCTGAATTTTCAAAAAAATATTATTTAAATTTAAATACATTGTTGATATTTACTAAACTTGAATAGATGAAATTTAGATGGTATCAAATTTACTTCATGGATTAGAATAAATTTAAACTTAAAAGTGTTAAAGTGAACTTTTACAAAATTAAAAAAATGGTGAATCGAAATTTTTGATTGCAATCTATTGCCTCTACAGTTTAGTTCGTTTATTTTTAAAGTAATTTAAATCAATCAAATCAATTTATGTAGAAAATGCCATCATAATAGCCTATCACATTTACTATGATTTAAATTTTATTGAATAGTGAGAACATTTTTAAAATAATGCTTTCAAAAATAATTTCTTATATCCATTGTGTAGTTACCGGCATAGGTGCAATTGTATGCATTTTACTTAAATTCAATAGACAATTGATTTATAGAAAATCGTAGAATTTTAAAATAAATTTGGGTTAAGAAAATAGCTTTCTTTTTTTGTATGTTTGTATATCTGATTTTTGTTTAATGGATTATTGTATTTTTTGTAAGCTTTTGTAAGCTATAATAATTAATTAATAAGAAATCCAATTCAAACTTTTACTTTTATCCCATTTTTTCCTGGCAACAAATTTGAGAAAGTGGATGTATTAATTATGCTAAATGGTTTGTAACGGCTTTCAATGGATATTAAGGAAAATCATATCGAAACCAATTTGCATAATATATAATATTATTTTAATCCGTTTGTATATTTGTTGCAAATCATATGTAAATCAAGTATTATATTTCTGGGTCATTACTTTTTACGTTAAAGCTTCAGCAGCTATTTGGGATATGCTGTTTTTTTTTCTGTAATCGTGCTATATGGTTTCATTTAATCGCAATGTTTGAATGCTTTCTTTTATTGTTACCAGATATCAGTAGTGATCAATTTTCCAATTAACCTCTTTTTGGGGAAGTGTGGAACAAGTTTATTACAGTCGCAAACTTGATGATTAAATTAGCAGTAATTCAACATTGTAACACCGAAACGAACCGGTATGTAAAAAAGCGGTTGCTCAGTTTGATCGTGAGTTTTCATATACATTTCTCATGTTGAATACTTTAATTTTGGAAGATGGTTAAGAAGATACCGACTGACCTTAGCAATGTATCTTGATCAGGTGAGAAAGTTCTGAGAAAGTAGAAAACAATGCCTAATTTTGCTTTTATGAGAAACATTGTTTGAAGTACGATAAAAGTGAGCAGGTCAATGTCCGTTTTGCTTTTTATAAATTCGAATATAAAAGTCACAATTTAATTAATATTTTCTAAAAGTCACTGAAGAGGAAACTTACCGAAGTCGCTCTGGTAGATTGGCAGTTACGCGTATCAAAACCGCTCGTTGTTGCAGTTTACCGCTTTTTTTATTTTCCCTCATCCACATTACAAAAATGGAATCTCCATCTGTAAGAGACGTATTAAAGTGATGCAAAATGCATAGTCCAATAATCACAATAACATAAAATTATAGCGTTACCGAAGCTATCGGGATTGGCAGATAGACCTCCTGAACCTATTAGTGACGGTTATTGTATAGATATTGCTATATAAATTAATCATTTATCTAGTGCTGATCGATTTCTTGATCGTTATTATCGGCCTTTTATTCATTCCTAATAATTCTCGGCGCCGTCGGCCGTTGCGGAAAGATAACTTCTTCGTAAAAAAAAAACATTAATCAAGTTCGCGGGACGGCCACTGAACCATGTGTTTCATGACTCGACAGTTATTAGTGCTTCTGTCGTCTGTAGTTCATTTTGAATGTTAAAAAATTTGTTATAGCGCTGTTCATGAGAATCAAATCCGATGAATTGGAAAAGTTATTAAAAAAGAAATTATGAAACAATCATGTTACACTTTTTGAGAGTTATATAACTGAAATTTAGCTGTTTATGGATAGTACATAGCTTCTGAAGTTGGTTATTGCTTCTTGTTACACAGTTTACTTTCCGTCCGTTTAGGTGATAAGTCGTATGATACATCGCAAATACCATTTCAGGAATCACAGACCATCAGTTAGGTTTGAAAGGTATATCGAATTGTATTTTAGTATTTTTGGGTAATACTTATTAATTGCTTTTGAATAAAATTGAAAATCGTAGACGATACACAGGTTATGGGTTCGATTCATGCATGAGTCCTGGTTATAAAAAGTAACAAGTGGATAGAAAAGCATCCTAGGTGTTTAGTTCTCGACTCGAGTTTCAAATATATAAAAAAGCAGGGTGAGAATTCTAAGAAAATAAAAATAATAGAATAACATAGATAAAAAATTGGGTTTTTTGTATTCAATTTTGATATATATCATAAAAATAAGGACATTATACATGGGCTTCATCAATATAACCATTTTAGAAAATTTCTTTTTCTTATAGCAAACAATTTGATGTATTATTATAGAGCTAAGTGTGGTAGAAATATTGTTTTCGGACCTATACGAGTATTATTTATATGGTATGTGGTATGTCATATTTATTACAATATAAAAAATTATTTTAGCTCTAATATTTGGCACTTTTGTCCTTTAAATTTGTGCAAACATGATTTCACCTATGCATGAATAATACGAGGAAACGGACATAAACTTACGTTTTGATTGCTATTCTTTCTTACCATGCATTTTTGGGGAAAATTGGCTACTTTTTCGGTTAGTTGCTTGGTTGGAATAGGTCTGTGTCTAAGTGTTTATATTGAAAATAATGCCCTTGAACAAGCTTCGTGGACTGTGAAGTAAGGTTTGGTGCAATAAAATACTTATTATGAATTTCTTATAAGCCTAAAGATTTTTATATTTATATTGTAGTATTAGTTTTTAATTTAAATTCAAAGCGAACGAAATATATTTGTTTTCCTCAAATAAGCAAGATGTAGCTCGCTTAAAATAAGCAAGTTTCAAAAAATGGATGAGCGAAGTGTTTTGATCGAAATAACGATTAAAGTAAAAATCCAAAAACAAATTTGAAATATGAAATAATCAAAAAATTTAAGTGCATAGTTCAAATTTGATTCAGAGTCATATTGTGGTATACCTAGGGTTAGGAATAGATTTAAAAAATAGGAGGACGTATCGTATAAGCTAAAGATTAAAAATATAATTTAAAATTTACATTATTCAAGTATTTACTACAATATATAAAATCTCCCCTAAAGACCCAAAAATTATTATAGAAAATAAATTGTTTTTTCATTTAAAATTGTTTATTAAACTGCATACTTACAATTAGTTAGCTCTAAATATTTTTAACTTAAAACTGGAAAAACTTGAGCTGCTTGGTGAAATTGAGTAGAATTGTTAATTTATGGAATGCCATATTGAGAAAACCCATACGCCGCGGATAGAATCAGCATTCGCATTCCGAGTAGAAGACCAGTAGCTTTCGCTGACCTTAAAATAAAGAAACAATAATTCTTTTTTATTTTTCCTTTTTTTGTTTTTTTATTTTTGAAAACTTTCACGAAGTCGCAAGGGGAGGCTATCGTTGATTCAGAATCTTATAAACCACTTTCGTTATGCGGCAGCAACTTTCGTCAGGGGCAAATAAAAATAAGTTAGACGAAGATGCTAAGTCTGTGCGTCTACGGTGGCCAGTGCACTCCCGTATGAGGCGCATTCAACTCAACGAAACCATAAAAATCCCATTTGAGTGCACTTGAAGTGCCTTAGCGATCTCTGGGAGTAGTTGACCAAAAAACCCGTTGCGATGCACTGGCCTGTGGCCAACTGATGGCATCCAGTTTCTCGGCGATTCCATCGGCTTTCGTGACTTCGCGTGGCCGCGAGAACCACACTATCCCTCAGCCATATCCCCTCTTCCAGTTCAGGAGGTATTAAAAGTTTTCTTTTGTAATTTTTCAGTTTTCCAGCGCGAACAGGATTATCCGGTCGGACGGCGAAATGAGAAATGAGACCGGCTGAAAAGCTGCAACCTGTGGCCATCCATCGTCCACTATTGGCGGCATTTGGGCTATTGGAGCAAAGCTAATTACGCGAGGTCGCTACCCAACGAAAAGTGTTTACGGGCGAGCAGCTTCCCACAAAATCTGGTCATCAGGCGAACGCGTAGAGTTTATCAACCCAAAAACCGCTAGCCGTTTTGGCCATTGCGAAGTTTAATTAAAATTGCATTAACGCACACTTGAATAATCAAAAGTGAAAAAAAAAAAACTAAAGTTAGATGTGCCTGCTCCTCCCTTCTTCTAACCAGGGGAATCAACCGCATCGACGGCGTTGTGAGTGCAAGTAAAATACGAAATCGTTTCCCTCTAAACTAACTGAAATTAGCGGAGGGCTGGAAAAAAAATTCTAAATCTGTGGCGGTGGCCAGTAACTAATTAAAGTGTCACCGGAATGATGGACACGGTTTACGGGACCAAAAAGTACTTCCAGAGCCTGTCCGGCGGCAGTGACATCTACAGATCGTCAACATGCCGAGCGGTGGTAAGTTTGGAATTGATTTTTTTTTTTGTTTTTTACAGAGTGACGGTGCCTTTCTGTGCATTTCTTTCTATCTCCTCGTCAAGCTCCTCAGACTGGTCGGTGTTACGTGTGCAAAGCATTTGATGCGACGAGAAAGCCAAGCCATATGTAAAATAAGACAATAATCTTTATTTATTCCCTGAAGTCTTTTTGCTATTTGGTATTGAGGTAAGAAGGTGACATGCTAACTCATTTTCAGTGCCTCGAGCCCACGCATCGTGTGGCAAACCGCCACATAGTCAAGCAGACCGTGACTTAGTGACTGCGAAAGAGTCGTAGGAGTAGAACTTTACCTGATCGAATGATCCGAATCGATTCCAAAGCGATTTTAATGTCTCAAAGTCACTCACAAGGGCGAATTGAGGGTGAAACATTTAAAAAAATACGTTCTTCACTTATTTTTAACGAATTCTCAGCTTAGGAAAGATATACAATTAGAAACCTGAAATATTTATATGCATGATTTTAATGGGGATGTTTTTATAAAGGAAAATATAATGTGACATTCTTGGAACTTTGCCAATTATACGTATTTATCGAACAAACAATTGCACCAGAGAATTTTTAATTGGGATGAAATTTGATGGGGATATGTCTCCAACAGTTTGTCTATTTAGTTTCAGATTCATCATTGTTTTCCTCTACGCTTGTATGATCTGTGTAAACAGACTACTGGTTAGCGGGAATCTTAATAGAATTTGTTTCAATATATCACGACAATGCTGAACATTTTTAAAGCTTAAGAAATCTTAAGGAATCTCTATGAAAGGGGACACTCGGGGGTTATTGGAGTCGTTGATTTCCGTTTGAATTTTTTAATTCTAATATGGCATATTTAGCGGTGTAGTTTTTAACTTCAAGGTATTAAATATGTTAAAAATTGTCATGTTTTATGTCATTAGTCATGTCTTTAGTCATATCATGTGCAAATATTCAATTGACAAAATTCACTAATTGCGTACTACGTTACAGTGAATATATCAAAAATATTTATTGTGTTTGATGGGCCATCGAAAAATTTTCAAATCTTTTATTAACTCTAAACCATCTCGTACTCGAAACTGTATATACTGAGTTCAATCGACTGAGTAGTTTCGGAGTCTATTACAATTCAGATAAACAACATTTACTTTTTATATTTACAAGTATAAATTATATATGAGTAAATAACTAAATTGTTAAAGAATGTTACTAAAATGTGTATACATATGCGATATAGAATTATAATATAAGTATAGCCCAAAATTCATTTTGCTACTATGGCTCATATCAGAAGAACATTTTATCTTTCTTTACACTCTAAATAGTGTTTGACTACATCATAATAAATTTTTATTTGAATAACATCGCATAGAAAAATTTAGTAAAACTAAAAACACTAGAAATTTATTGACTTTACAGTTCAATTTACTGAAAATCTATGAAGATAAAGACATATTTTCTAATAATATTTATGTAAAATCCAGTTAAGATTACTATAATCATATAACACAGTTAATATTACTTGTATTCTACGCAGTTTCTCTAGTAATTTTAATGAAAACAGTTAAGGTTACTTAAACACTATGAAGGTAAAATGTTGTTCTATTGCTTATTTTTTTTTTTGAAAACTCTATGATGATATTCATGTTCTCCATTTACTAATCCCCTGACTGCAATTCATAATAAAAGTGTTCCTAGCTGTTAAAAATGCTGCACGAATGAAATTGCCAATATTAAATATTAAAAATAATGGCTTAAAAAGGACTTGTAACATCGAGCCGTCCAGACCATCACTCATATTTATTCTGCTAGTGCGCTTTTGCTTACAAATATGCAATGTGTTTAACTTATATAAAATAATAAATATCTGTAAAGGTGAGCAATAAAAACTATTGATGGTAAAGTTTTCACATGTTGCACCTTTTTTTTTATATGCAATAGTAGAAGCTTAAACTATGCATTAATAATGATGTTTTATTTATCGTGCTTATGCCTGGGCTCCTTTTTTTTAAAAAAAATATCTTGTTTCATGATTTATACGGTTATTGATTACTGCAATTAAACGATATGACCTTATTTATAACTCTCTTACGAGTAATATGAAAAATATTAATCAAGTAGGTACTACTCGAATCTTGCGGAATAAGTGCTTCCTACTGAATAACATCCGTGTAGTTCCTGCAATGCAATATATAAATTTTCGGAATTTATTCTGTTAAACACAATTTGTAGGGTGTTTGATTTTGCTTACAGCATTTTAAAAATTCGCAAATTAGTGGAGAAGTTTTCATTTATGTTTATGGTACAACATTTGCAAAACATTTGTAATTTAACTCTTGTCTAAGTGTGACATTATTTTGTTATTGTGTCATTCGAAAAGTAAACCGTTTTCTTATTAAAATATAAATTTACTAATTTTTTAGTTAGTCTAAAATTATTTTTAGCTAAAAACTAATACAGATTTATATCCTACTATATTATTTTATCGAAATAAAAAATATGTTACTAGATATCTTACTAAAAAGCGATACGATTCAAATAGTTTATGAAAATATAAAATCGGATATTTTCCACAAAGTTCAGGATCAATTTCACTAAAGTGCATAGGTTTTTTTTATTTCGTATTTAGTATTTGGTAATTTACTTAGGTACTATCTTATTTGCTACTTACTATTTTCTACTTAATTACTATTGTCAACAAGTTATCAGATTAAATACCAAGGAGGATCCATGATCATTTTGAGGATTTTGTTTTGAACGATTTGTAATTTTTTGATATGAGAACGAGAGAGGAACTCACTATAGAGCATAACTGCTTGGAAAACGATTTTATATGTATGATATTAATTCCTAGGCTTAGGGGCTTTATTAATAAGCTTATTTTGCGAAAGTAAGTATTTTATCTAGGTCGATTCCTAAATATTTAATATGGTCCAGCCAAGGAGTTTTCTGTTTATTCAGTTTAAGCTTTACACTAGAAAGCATTGCATAAGTAATTCTAGGAAACACTATTTCAATATTTTTAAAGAGATACCTTATGTATGAAATATTCCGGGATGTTACTTTATTTTATGAACATTTTAGTGTAAATGTTATCAATTAAATCTAAATTCCAATATATCAATGAGTATTCTTCAACAAATACCCTTTACCTAATCGAGTAGAAATTTTACAAGTACTAAATGTAAATCACCTGTTCATATTTACATTTTCGTATACCAATTTTATACATTGCTGCATTGTAAATTTGTAATGGTAAATGTTGGCAATTTTTGTGCTAACGTAAAATTATTCAATATTTTTTTGTACAGTATAGTCAAATTCTCAATTTTATACGATTTTCGCTTTTTAATCTTGATTAACTGATGCATAATGCATTTGGATTTATCCAAATATGGGATTTCAAGAGATGCACGTCTAGTTTTTCTAATAAAATTCAACTCAGTTACATAAAAACTAGTTTTTGTTTTTGATTTTAATTTACAAAAATTCAATTACATACATATTCCCCGGAAATGCCTACATACAATAGTTAGGAAAATACTTCTTGTTGGCGTAGTAGTTGTTATCAATGGATACTTCTTTTCCTGAGGGAAGCAGGATTAAGTGAAGGAGTAAATTTATTCGGATTTTGGCTCTCACTTGCATGAGTGCACGCCATTTGTCGCTAAATATAACGCGATTCCTTCTTCAAGCGTCTAAACTGCTTGAATTGTTTAAGTTGACCATAATTGCCCGGTTGCGGCCAACAAGCACAAATTAATCGCCAGCCAATCCACATTAAATCGACTAGAATTCGCGGGCCCACAACTATATCCGGAACGGTGAAATGCGATGTTTTTGCTTTGCCAATTTTTTCGCTCGTCTTGAAAAGGGGCACTTCCGTCTTTGGTCGAGGGAGCGCAGTCAAGGCATGCATTCAAGACATGAAGCAAAGAACGTGCCTCTGACCAGGAGGCACCAGCACGCCCCAAGTTGGCTGGCGTTCCTGTTCCCTGCCGTTTCCAATTTGGGTAAAAAATTGAATGCGTCTCAGTTCTTGGTACTCTGAGCGCACTGGCAATCTCGTCGCAGCTCCTTTACTGCGACCAGATTGAAGGGTTTAACGAACTTTGTCGCTGCTCTGTGGATTTTTTTTTTTTTTGTGCTCTGCAACTAACTTGATTGCTCCGCGGCATCTGGCTGGACAAAGATGATCTCGCGACTGCGAAGGTCAGTGACCTTTAACTTCAAGTTGGATATGGTCACTTTCATTTAAAGAACGACCACCTCCCGTCTTGGAGAGCCATTTAACTTTTGTGACCACTGGCCATTCGCAGAAGAGTCCGACTGTGCTAGTGGTGTCGTTTCAATGCTTTTAGGGCACTCGTTCCCGATCGATGTTTTACTGTCGGAGGGGCTGACAAATTAGTGGCCATCGATTTTATCAGCTCTTTCATGCCTTCTTCTTCGGTGTATCTTTAGCCAATGTACCGTTAACTTCCGAAAAGGTGAGGCACGGTCTTGTGTACCTGCTAGAGTTGGAATTTTTTTATGAACGTGACCCAATTTTAACAATGCTTTAAAATTTTTTTCTTTGAATGGTTTCCTTTATATTTTCCATCAATCGTTCTCTTTTCTGGTTTATCATAAGACTCTTTCTAATAACAATAAAGTCCTGGGTAAAGCATTATCGAATTTAATACAATTTTAACATAAATTACACTTTAATTTTAAGCCATTTTAATAAATCTGAAAGTTACTACCACCTAGAATATGTTTTTCTGCTTTACTTACTCTGCTTTCGGAGATGAATTACTCAAATTTGTGTTAGGGTTCCCAGCATTTTGTCCAGAAAACTCTTAACTTGAAAGGATTTTTAAAACAGGGATACTATTTTGCTACATGAGGTTTTTCTTATCTTCTTTACAAATTAGGAAAAATTTCAGTTTTATAATAAACGTATAAAAGTCATAGATGCTTGCAAAAATGAGTCAATGATGGTTACTTAAGGTTTTTTCATATAACTCATTAACTGAGCCGTTTATTTTGAAAGTGTTGCTAGTCGAAAATCCTATAAAAACGAGTTTACTTTAAAAGAATATAGAAAAATGTTCTTTATAGAATTTTCGACTTGCATCAGTTTCAGAATAAACAGCTCAACTGTTGGAGATATCATGAAAATTATTATGAATAATGTTGTAGAGTATAAAACCTTCTATAGTAATGCAATGCAAGAATTTAATTCTCTATAAAATAGGTAAAGACACTTCTATCGATTATTAGCAAAGATCGATTTATAATTTTTGAGTTATAATTATTTATCAATATTTTTCCACTATACATTATATCCTCATTATTTTCATTACATATATCTAATTTTCTGAAATTAGAAATTTAGCAATTTTATTTCATGATTAACTCAAAAATTGTTAATCGGATTTTAAAAAAATGTATATGGTCATTTCTATAGACAACTTTATTCTCTGCAACAGAGCTTTACAAAGTGGGGTACGCCCATCCCGAAGGATACGCAGAAAATTATAAGGGGTACACCATATTTCGCTTTCTCAAAATACTTCATGTCCCCTCGCACACATAAAACTATAACAAAAAAGTCTTTTTTGTGGAATTTTAAAACCAGAAATGCTGAAATCAGTATTAAAACGGCTTAATAGTAAATTGATCGTATTTATTACAACGACAATAACTTTATCAAGTACCACAAAGTAATATCCTACCTACCTATGTATATTATGGGAAATTTATTCTGTATTTTGTTTTTCTGATATATTCAATACTTTTGCGAATTTTTATTTTTTAACCCTTATTTTTGGAAGAAAGAAAAATACTAAATAATTTTTATATCCATACTAAACTAATAGATATAAACATTAAAAGAAATAGAAAGGGGCAAATAATAGTCCACATCCGTTTTTAAAACGGGCTATCTTTGGGGTACAATTTATGATTATTTTCGTCATAAGGGTAAGCAGTCAAGAAAGTTTTGAAGGTCATTGCTCTAAGACATTATTCGTAATTATTTTCATCATATAATGTTAGTACCTATTAAACATAAAAGTTTCGTGAAGGGTATCGTTTATTAAACCATTAGTACCTAGTTGCGCATTTGTTCAGACGATTAGAAAATGCAATTTTAATAATCCTACTCCTTTAAAAAATAACGCATTGTCAAAACTAGAAATGTTATGACTTATGTTATATAAAATAGGACTGAAAAAAAATACCTAATTAAAAAAGATTCACTTACTCTCATTAAAATCACCTCGTAACGTAACTATGGAGTACAATAGAACAATAGAAAATGCTCTTCCTTTCAACTCCATATGGATTTTTGGTTATTAGGATTGTCGTGAATTAGTAAGTAAGTAAAGGAACGGTGTACTTATTTAATTAGAAATATTTAAGATAGTTTAATTACATTTTCTGTAGGGGTATATGAAATAAGTGCAACGATATATTCGTTGTTAAAACTGTTGGTTTTTATAAAATAGTATTTTAATATACAAAATAAATGCGAAACAAAAATTGCATCTCTTTAATTGAGACTCGCTTATTGTGCAATGTAATTTTTCCAAAGCCCACAGGCATCATATGATTGTAACCTTTACCTTTCAACAGCAAAAGAAATTCGCGGCATTGAGGAATATGTTTCAACAATTCTTGGATATGTAAATTGAAATCAAGCTATGAAATTTCAACCGTAGAAGCGTAAAAAGCTCACAACATGAATAATGAAAAGATGTTATTAATAATTTACTCCGGGTAGTTGAAAGACTGTTCTGGTGCCGTTGAAATTTCCTCAGCCCAAATCAAACATCGCGTGAATTTATAAATTTTGCGCAGTTTTTACTTAGGTTGAGTAACTTTCCATTTAACTGCAAAGAACATTGCTCTACTATCGCAAGAACCTCGCATTTCTCTGTAGCCGGAAAAGGGTTTTTCTGTGACTTAATTCATGCAAATGATTTTCAACAAAGTTAGGAGCGCACTCAACTGTATTACGGCAGTAAGACGTCACCTTGCAGCGATATAAACTAGAAAAGTTTAAGCAATACCAGCCGCCATCCGTCGCGGCCTCACAACAGCTCACATCACAGGCGGCGGAAATAATTCAATCACTAACACAAAAATAAAAATTTCATTTTAGCTGCTATTCAAAAAGGGTTGTCATATACTCGTAAGAAGCAACTTAATGGAATGAATGAAAATTTACCTGAGGTCAGCGAACCGAACGCTTACACATTTTGAGACGCAGGTAGTCTTCTAAAGAAGAACAGCAAAGGGAAACGCATCGGGGAAGGAATAGAGGCCCAAGCCGGGAATGCGAAGTTCGCCAAAGTGTGGTATGCCACTCGACAGAAAGTGCCCGCCGCTCCTAATTAACGAATTGTTCACGTCTCAGGTGATAAAGACCTTCGGGTGCTAAGAATATCTTGGAAATGGACTTTGTCTAACGGGTTCATAGCCGTTGTTTCGGCTCGTCTAATTGACCCATCCAGACAAATTAACCTATCCCTTTTAGAACCCTATCCAATTATTTTGGCACGGCCGATTCAGAGGAATATGACACCTGAGTTCTGCGATGCGGAGCAGAGGTGCCGTCGCGTGCTCTTTGATTGAATTTGAAGAATCGCCAAGAGTTTCTAGAGCCTGACCATTCACCTTTTTGCGTGTACAATTCAATCCTCTTTTTTCTTCCTCGATTTGTTTTTATCTTAATCATTGTTGCCTTTGTGGGTCAGACCTGCTTTTGGATGAGCTGTGGACTTAATACTTCGTAATTGAAGTGTTCTATATTATCACTCATTATTATGAGTTATAATGGTAATGAGCATTCGCTTTAGTAACTTTTCTATGTAGGCTTTCGATTTATTAAACTGACTTACAAATAGCAAACGAAAACCGCATTAATTCCTCATTACTCATTAATTATTTAGTTAGCTGGGAACATAGGGTTTTTTTCGAACATAAACAGTGATTTTTTCAATAAAATATATAGTAAAAATTAAAATTTTGATTTGATCTTAGTTTAGAAAGAACCTATACATGCTAGCAATATGTGGTTAAAATTTAAAGAGGTTCGGTTGAGCAGTTTCCGAGAATTAAACAACGTAAGGCCAAAAAACATAAGCGGCTTAGCGCTTCGGCCGGAATAATAGAACGCGCTCAGGTACTCACCTTTAAGGTATCGAAAATTATAGTTAAAATATTCGAATTATTCTAGAATTTACAGAGAACATTTCTGAAAACATTTACTTTCTTTTTGCAAAAAAATATCAATTAGTTGAAGTTGGTAAAGTAGACTAATCCCTTAAGGAATCGTATTCAAGAAAATATCTTACTTTGAATTTATGGTCTAGACGAGCGTAAAAATGTTTTCTTCATGTGCCTAAAACGATTACTGAGCTCCAAAGTGCGTAAAATGTAACACTTAAAGATAATCTCATTGATAAGTTTAGTCAAATTAAAACACCATTGTTTTGCAATGACCAAGAAAATAAATTTTTAGTTTCTGCATACCTAGACGCAAAAGTGAGCCTTTATTAGCTTCAATAAATGCAAGACTTTGTGAGCAACTATTAATTTGATTTCTTGAAATGAGTATTACCCACAGGCCATTTTCTTCAAGTATATTTTCTATCTTTTCACCAAGACAGTTTTTTTTTTTTCATTCACTCTTCTTTTGAGGGGAGTGTTTTATAAATATTTCGCCCCCTAAGAAGTATTTTTTTTTCTTTTGATTTGACAGTGCGGCGGCCTCGAGATGGCTCTCTATCTTTTGAATACACCATCCTCAGGAAATTGTATACAAAAAAAATTGAATTTTCATTTTTCGCGCATCCTTAGGGCAACTTAAGTATTTTCCATTCTTTGGCTTTACCCAGTCGCATTGGTTTCGTGGCTCGTCTTCTCCTCTTTCGTTTGTTGGTAACTTTTGTTATCCCAGCATCGGATATGAAGATAAGTGCATAGTCGTTGCATAGACCGCCAAAAAGCAAGTCACGGACATTATTTTGCTTTAAAAGGATTTCAACACTTTTAAATTGTTGCAAAAGATACTCCAGTACCTAACAAGATGCTCTAGGGCTAAGAAGTAAATTTCTTTAAGATATTTCCTGTTCGCCGCCTTATAAGAGGGGAAGCTAAACCGATAAGAAGAAAGAAAATAGGTTTCACACAATTTCCATAATGTAAGAAGTCTAGCACAAAGTTACTTTTTGGCTTTGTACGAAGTTTAAGGATAAATTAGGGTTCGTGCAGCGACCCAGAAGCTGGGATGGACGACGATTAGTGCAGTCCCGCAGGACGCTTATTCATTTTGTTAGAGAAAAGGTTGCACCACACAACTGGGTATTGAATTAATGCCAGAAGAGAGTGTTATTATCTCTTATAAAAGGGTTGTAGATTTTAATTAAAAGCTAATTTCCCAAGGAATTGCCTCCACGAAAAATAAATAGTGAGCTATCCTTCTTCGTACGTTGCTACAGACATTTACAGACTTATTTTAATTCATTACATTCTAGTTCATAAATAAAGGAGTGATTTTATTGATTTCTTTTGCGCTCAAGAAGCCACTTATGCCTGTATTAACTTGGAAAAGTGCCCACCACACTGCATTTGTTATTTCAGTTTTCCACAAATGAGCGCATTCAACTCTCATATCTTATGAAATTCCAATGCAAAAACTGCCTTCGTTTCTACGTGAGCTTAGAAAATGTTGGGGAAATGCGAAGTGAGAATGTTTAAAGGTTCTTGCACCCAAGTACCATCGTCTCCACTAAGTCTCATTTTATATAATGCACTGGCTTTAGTTTTAGATATTAACTTGGATTAAGATTTAACTTGACTAGAATTAGCGTGATCAGCTGGTTTATATTTATTTTTAGAGATGTGTAACATGATGAGTTTTTATCAAACATGGTTGAAGGCTTATTTTAGCCAAAACAAGTAATAAATAAAGTACGTAAAGATATAAGTGAAGAAATAGGTAACTATCATTATGGTTTTTGTCATGGTTAACCGAAGTCGAAAGGAAGGTATTGAGTTCGTACTGCTCATTCTAATTTCATCCTATTTCATCTTGATCATCATACTGCTAAAGAAGGATTAAACCTAATTTCATAGTGTTTTCGTTCGTTTTCGTTTTTTTCTTTAACATGTCGATTTCATGGCAATAGGATGCTGAGGTCACAGAATTTTAAAAAAGGCTATTTTTAAGGGTGAGATCAGAACTATACCGGGTCTATCCTGGCTCTAGTACCTATAAGTTCTGGTTTTATACTAATTATAGTAATATGAAATCAAAACGTATGCAAAACCAAATCAGAACTTATTTTTATTCTTGGGAATTCCAGGAAGTATTTTTATTATATGCCGAGTAATGTTCAACTTTTAAACTTTTATGATCTAAATTTACCTTTAATATAATTACGATTGCTGTAATGTTTGTTTTCTTATTTACAGGGAAATGAGTACTCCTCCTACCAGAATACATTGGGCAGGCGTTCTGGAATTGGACCTTATAGCCATATGAACAAGCATCCTTCATATTCTACAGATCTTAGTTTAAATAGTCAGTATGCGTACAGCACATGGGGTATGTGGCGTGATCCCAGAAATTTGTCACCATCAACATATTCTACAAAAAGTCGTGCTAGCATCAAGTCATTCTCGATTATATTAATCACAGCGGCATTTATAGTACTCCTTGCTGTAATATCTATAGCGGGATTGGCTTTTTACTTTAGTACATTTAAGTCAAACTTAGATGATCGTAAGTAAATTTAATTTATTAATTTTATGCATATTAATTAAAAATTATTATTACAGCTGTAATGGCATTTGAAGGACGCTTTCGAATAGCTAAAGGGGATCTATTCACAACTGGACTTAAATACAATCACACATCATCTTTTAAACAAAAAGTTGATTTTTATAAACGATTTATTGAAAGATCACTCTCTGATAATGGCCTTCAGGCAGCACGAGTCGAAATTTTAGAATTTGGTGATGGTCCATTAATTAACGTTCATTTTAGAACATTTTTAGATATGCGAAAACTGCCACAGTAAGAAAATAATATTAAAAAAGTACTTACTTTATTACATTATGTCTTTCTAGAAATATTCATAGTATGGAAGAACATATTCGGGAATCACTGTTTTTGGAAACAACATCATTAAAATCACTTTATAGATCCCTGAGGATTGACGCTGACTCTGTTGAAGTGAAGCGTATTATAGATGAAAAAGTTATTAAATCAGCTTCTTTCTCATTAGATTCGGTAAAATATTCAGTTAAGATTTAAAGAAAAAAAAATTAAAGTATATTTATTTAGGCACCATCTACTAGTCAAACCCATTTTGAAAAGCGTTTGACAAAGAAAACAGGAATTGTAGAAAAAGCAACACCAAAAACTGTAACAACACAAAAATCGAAACAGAAGCCAACAGATGATGAGCCCGATGTAGATGTTGAAAATGCCCCTGTTATTCAAGGGTCATTTGAGGGATCTTTTGAAATTACTAAGACAGACGCTGATATAACCAGAAAGAAAACAAGTTCTACAAAATCAGTAACGGTTCCAACAAAACCTACAGCACCGCCTTCGTTCTCAATGAAACCGAAAACAAAAAAGACAACTATAGAGAAAATTACAAAAATTCCTGAAGTTACAACTTTTAGAACAACAACTCCTGTAATTCCTTCAACAACTCATTCGACAACAATGTCTCCAACTCAAACAACAATGCGTACAACAACATCTACAACAACAATAAAAACAACAACAGAAAATGTTATTTTGAATCGATCAAGTACGATATCAACAACGCAAGCATTAACTTCTGAAACGACTAATGCGGTTTCAACAAAGATAGAGCCATCCAGTACAGCTACACCCTCACCATCAATTGATACTGGAAACGTATTCTCAAAATTTTCAAATATTCAACATCCACCTAAATTGGATGCGAACCTCTTTACAAGTGCTCCAATTTTAGATACTGAACCATGGCGACCAATTCGACCTCCAAATTCTTCAGATCCTCCAAAATCGGTTACTGCTAATATAACACCAATTTCAATTGCTCAGCCGTCAGCGGATTCAATTGCTCATCCGTCAGCGGATACTTTTGAAAAGGGTCTGCTACCTAGAAATAAAATAAAGCTGGAAGATCCAGTTACAGATGAGCCTAAGAAAAAAATTCTTTATCATAGCTTTACAAATCCGGTTTTTATGCCTGGAATATCTGATATAGAAAAACTTGGAAATTCTGATGTAAAACCACATCCGTTACCAGTTCCCTTGATTGACGATGTTATTATACCTGAGTTTAAACCACTTGGACAAATTCCAGACGTAAATAGCTATCCAGGGGGTATAATAACCAGTGATGATAATAAATTTGAACATATAGGTGGAGGTGTAATTGTAAAAAAGCACAATGATAGCTTTAAAGTTCACAATTACTCAGAAGCTTCCTCTGACATTATAAATTCAACCACAATAATACCTATAAAAATATATTCGACGACTGCTTCAGAACCAGAAAATACTACTCATGTAGTATTACCGCAGTTAGAAACACACGAAATGGAAGAAACTGGCCCCACAGCGATTGATAAAATACTGGAAGAAGAAAAACAGGATGGAACAATGAGTACTCAATTATCTGAGAAAATTGGAGAAATTTTGTACGATTTACTGGATTTTCCTAGAGAAGTAAACGATACTAACGATGATTTGAAAGCTGAATCACGAATTGAACCAGAGACAGAAGTTAAGCCAACTTTTTGGAATATTAAAGAACATATTTTGAGTATGAACAAAACTACCAATACTTCAACAACACGACAACCTCAAACGATATCGTCTTCGAGTACTACAAAGAAAGTAAAAATACCTGGTAAACCAAAACCAACATTATCAAGTTCGGATAGTTCTAAAACAACGCCGGTAACTATGGACGATTCTATGCTTTTCCCTAGCCACTCAAAATGGGAATTTATTAATGGAAGTTCAAGTGCTTCTTCCTCAACGATTCCTAGTTCGATGAGAAAAATTTTCAATGAAACACTTCAAGCTTGGGTAGTTGAAAATATTGAAAAGCCTGAAGGTATATCTTTAAAGGAACTTAAAGCACAAAAGAATAATACAGAAAATATTCAAAATATTTCAATAATTTTCGATACTTTAGCATCAAAATTGGGTATTTCTCCAACAATGCCCACTAAAGTACCACCATTTGGATCATTTTCACAAAACAAATTGAAACAAGTACATAAAAATGAAACAACTAGGAACAGAACTAAAACAAGAACCTCTGTTAGACCCATTACGGTAACGAAGAGGACATCTTATCCAGTAAATCAACAATCTGTAACGGAAAAAACAACAGTGAGTACAACAACGACAACAACTACGATTATTCCACCATTAAAATTTACTACTTTAATACCACCGGATAATCAAGGAGAAAATCCAATTCCATTACCAGAAGTAATAGTTGGTGAGGCAGAAGTTGAGGTTGTAGATCCGACAAAGTACGAAGAAATGCTTTCCTCCCAGTCCGCTAGTACAAGTACATTGGTGACACCGACATTAGTGACACTACTTCCAGTACGATCCAATTCAGGGATTAGAACTTTTAGACCACCAGGAAAAGCTAGCGAAGGTAGAAGATTTAGCTACCATCCACGGTATAGTGAGGCTGTTGTAAAAACTGGGATTCAAGTAACTGCGTAAAAAACTTAATATAAAAACGAATAAAATTATTTTGTATTCAGCACAAAATCAATCGAAGGAGAAAATAATTCTTTTTATCATTTAGAAGTAATACGACGAAAGGCTACTCTGGTTGAAATTAAATCTATACTCGTACTTTAAGTTGTGCAATGTTATGTTCAAATTTGATCGCTTGTTCCGGAATTGCAGGTTGCAAGCTGGGAATGACCGCATCAAAGCAGGGTCCTATTTATTTCCCTTTTCCAATTGTTTCCTTCAATAATAGAATAAAAATATGTAGAAGCCGAGAGATTTACTCGCACTCCTCTCTTGTGATTTTATTTGCATAATTCTCCAAGTTTGTATGACCTAAGACCGTTCAGAATTTCTCCGAACAAAATGTACTTTACTAAGGTTTTACGGACATTACCACTACACTGTAAGAGAAATAATCAATAAATGGTTATATCGAAAGTATTGAATTGTTGTTACTTAATTCCATTAAATTATAAAATTTCCCTTAATGCTTGATATGAAAATAATTGTTTAACTCTTTAGGTACTAAGTTAGGTGGTTTAAAAAATGTTTTACGCTTTACTTTTTATGCATGATGAGATAGTTTTTAATCAACTTCGAAAATTTGAGATTACCCATTTTAACCAGTAAACTGTCTTCGACGTGTATGCACATTGGGCAAAATAATCATAGAATATTGCCCTCCTCTCACTAGAAATTCTGAAAAAAGAAAATAAGAAAATATGATATGATGTGATATGATTTTTTTAAACCCTTTGATTACAGAGAATGAAGGTTAGATAATACAATTTCACTTTTTGCTTATTTGGTGAGAACCTCTTTTCTAAAAACCTAACTATAATTCTGTGTGCTGATTGTGAAATTGTTGAAATTAGATAAGTTTTTATTACATATTATATTTGTATATTAAGGTATGAGTATATGAGCACATCACATAGCAAAATTTCATCTATATTAGGACCATTAACAAGTTTTCTTGGAGAGGCTTAAAACATTTTATTAATGCTGTAAAAACCAAATCATTAACTGGCCCAGGCTTGCGCAAATATGGTACTAATTAATTCTGGAGCAAGCTTAACACGCAAGCGTATATTGCAAAAGGTAAAAATATATAAAAAGATTAAATTATTATCTAATTACACTTTAAAAATATCGTTTTACAATACACTAAACCAATTCATCATTTTAAAGGTCAAGGTGTATGAAATCAGATTGTTGAAAGTGCTAAGTTGTTTTGTAAGGTTTGTATGTATACTGGGGAAAGCATAAGGAATCGTAGTTTTCACAGTTTATTTTATAAAGAAATAGATAAGCTATACTATTTATTAGTGGAAAATAAATGTTCTAAATTGGGACCGATTGGTACCAATTGGGGGAAATGTTTTGGGAAATGAACAAAAACCATAATGACTAACTAGTACACAGCTTAAATGTACCTAATAAAACTCAATATTTTCCTTTTATAAAATGTCTATCGGATGAAGAATACCTTTTAATATGAAATAACATAAATAACATCAGATATATGTGCTTTTGCTGTACCCATATAATGCTTGTATTATTGTTACAACTATAATTTTCAAAGGATCCTAATTAATTTCTAGAATTCTGAATGCAGTTGCACTAATTCTCAAAAGGTTTTTTTTTTCTTTAATTTTCTCCTGATATAAGAGGATATAATTAATTAGTTCTGGGTACTATGCACGATACACATTTGGGCATAGTACAAAATTTGAATCCGATGAAGTTATTAATTTAAATTTTCACATATGTATGCACATCTGTTGCCAGAATATGCAGTTTCTTTATATTGTGCTACCTAAATGCACAATTGCTGCCATAAGAAGTAATTTACTTGCAATCTCTTGGAATTTAGTATATATGAAAGCAAATCGTTTGCTTCCTTGGAAACAGCTTGCTGTGTCCCATGCGTTCAGTTGGAAATGGAATTTATTTACATTTTACGTCTGAAAATATTTCCTTTGTGCAAAAAGTAGTTCCAACACATCCCGAGTAATGTTCATCGCCTTTCATGTGACTTATGTTTTATCTCTAAAATTAAATTGTAATCGTTGCACGTTGCGGAGAAGATATACGATATACAATAAATTTTATTTTAATCTTTAAAAATATTTTTAGGCACAAAACTTCTAAAATTATTTTTATATACATATTTAATGATGTACAATATTTATATGTGGTACTGTTAAATATGTAAAAACGAGAAATACTGTATTATAGTTTTGTATTGATGATCTTCAGATAAAAATATATCGAATTAACGAAAGATATTCTTTTGAATCGTATTAAAAATGAGGAACTTCCTCATCAATCCTCTTCATAACTTCGAAAAATTTAAATGGATTTAAATAGATAATTTTTCCTTTTTCGTTGCAGTGATTTAGTTAAGCTGATTTCCTAGATAGTTAGAAGGTGGTATATAAAGTTTTTGACTTGAATGGCTACTAAACATTTCCATTTTCGAAAAATGAAAGCAATGCTGCAAAAATAATTGGACGAGTGGCCGATCTGTCTCTGTTTTAGATTCTATGCTCTTCTACAATTCACCGCACTGCCTGAAGTTATTTGTTTCTAGAAAAACAGTGGACGACTGTTCAGGATTCAATTTCAAGAGTAAGCTCCAAGGTAGCCTTTTTTGTTATTAAATACCAATATTTTTAAAATTTTATAAAAATTATAATAAAATACCAAATAAATAAAAGTAAGGGGCTTCAATGTGATGAAAGAGTATACATCCCTTAGTGATATCATTACTATAGAACGATTAGCGTTCATATCTCTCCAGGCAGTTCCGAAATGAAACTTAGACGTACATTCGTACTTTTACAGACTTATGAGCAGTTTTACAAATTGCTTTTCAAATTGTCCTTTTTTAATTGAGAAATTAATTTCCGTATTAAAATTTAATCATTAGTTCATTATCAACCGATTTGCTATAGTTTACATGCTATAATTCGAATATCAGAGATTACTGGAAAATCTTATACTATCATTGTATAAAAAGTTACCCTTAAAATAAAATACCCATTTGAAATCTTTTCCTTTTAAGAAAATATTTTAAACGTTTTACTCTGGAATACGTTTAAGAGTTTGAAGTTTAAACAAATGCTTAAGAATGAAAATTCTCAAAGCCATAAAACTTTCAATTAGTTGACTTTAGTGGACAAAATTTAGTAAACCCTTTGACCTGAGGAAAGAAATCTTAGCCAAGAGGAAGAGGTTTCCCATCTCAAATTGTTCGGTGGACAAAATTCTGGTCCAGAAATAGTTACCAACAACTGAACACTTTTAGGAGCAGGTGCAACTTAAGTTCGCATTCTTCTACAACCGCAAAGGACCGCACACTAGACGGACAAAAAGCTTGGGCTTATAACTGAGTCGAACTTTTAGAGAAGTAAAATATTTAAGCAAGAAATTTTATTAGAAACACCAGGTGGCTTGCATCGAGTTAGTAAGTGCAGGCTTTCCTACGTGCCCCAAGTGATTCAACTATTTCGACCAAGGATATCACCCACTGGTGATGTAGTCACAATTTCAAAATTTGTAACTTTAAATCGTTTAATTATGCACCTAAATAGACAACGAAGAAATTCATGCACCTGCTAAATTGTTCCCAATTGCAATCATGTCTAACCTTTTACCGCTTTAAAAGTGCCGCGAACGACTGTAAACGTATATTTAAGGAAACAGTTGGTGGTAGCACCAATCAAAATGAATAATTTACTGGAAGGAATGTAGGGGTTCGAAGCTAAATTGCCACCTCGTTTAATAAATTGCCTGGATAACGTCCCTCCAATTTAACACGAGAATTGCGTGCCAGACATTTTGCAAGCGAAACAACAGCCAATCAAGGTGCCGATGTCCTGTCCACTGCAAACGCAGCTCGTTGTAGCCTAGGCCTGGAATGTTCCCATAAAAAATCAATTAACCCACGCTGATTATCAACGTCACTTCATTCCCATAAAAACTTTACCAAATCCAGAGAGAGGTGGGAAATTATTTTTAGCTGGTACGGTCTAACTACCTCCTGTCGAAATGTGAAACGAGTTAGTGAAGGCTAGTTAGCGGAAGCATTGAACAACGTTTCAGATAAGTGGCCCCTTTCACCTTTGGTAAAGTTGCAATTTTCCTGTTCATCAGACTACCAGGCAAGTGGGGCCTGAGAGGAAGATCTAGGGCATCATTAAGTCTTGCTCATTTACAATTCATTCTTAATGTGATGAGAGCTCGTAAAATAATTAGTATCAGGGAGTCCTATCAATAAAAACTAGATCGGACGGTGCACGGATACTCTTCAACTTAAATTACGAACTCTTACAGTTTACAGTAGAACCAAAGGCACTATTGACTCAGTGGAAAAATTGAATTAATTCGATCTAACCTCAGCGGAGACGGGTTTAATTAGCAGTTTTAGCGCAAGGGAAGTGCTACCTTCTGCTATTTTATTTTAAAGTAACTCGAGTATATAAAACTGTGCAAGAGACCCTCTATCCAGCGAAATTGCATCGTTTATAGATACTCCTCTATGAAGGCTTCTATTTCGCGATAGCAAAAGATTCCGAAGGGTCATTTATCACTAGAAAAGGGAGTTTCTTCATGATTGATGTTTCGAAAATAAATTTTCTATTGGGATCTAAAGTTTATTGTTTTTGAAATTCGTGCTTTGTCAAAAAAGTTAACCAAGCAGCGACAACTTTGTAAATAGGGAAGTTTTTGTCTTTACCCAAATGTCTTGTACAGAATTTTTATGTGAACTCTTATTTTTTCTTTTGATCTCATTTCGTTGAAATTTTGGGTATACGTATGTATGCACATAGGTTCTCGGATATAAGCTTCTATAAAACATATACAGAAAAGTACAATTTATCCTCTATAATCCCCTAGAAAAAAAAACCTTACGATTCAAATTGGGAACACTTCAGGATTACATTAGAAGAAAATTTAGCTTGGCCTAGCCTAATAATTTTATCTGGTTTAAAGAAAAATTACGCCACATAAAAACCATTAAAATAAAATTAAAAATAATTATTTATAAATTACAATAAAACTAGTCAGTAAGGGACTAGATAATTAAAAAAGTGAAGTAGTCGTTCTTTTCTATTTATTATACTTTAATTGCGAGAATATACCAATTTTAAGGAAGGGCTACAATATTATGATATTTTTGTTCACTTAATTTGATCCGTGTCTTTTGGGATATAGAAAGGATAAGTCCCTTAATTCATTAGGAATGCCAATTTGTTCAAGCTTTCAATCAATTATTTGCTATGTCATGGACAATTTTCTTTTCTTATCATAGTGTAATTAATGGCGATCTTTTATATGCAAATATCTTATTATTAACTAAGTGCTGCATGTTCTAATATTTGGAATGTGACAATGTAATGCAACTTTAAAATTTAATGATATTTCTCATTTTGTATTAATCAGAATTTGCTGGCTGCCATCAGGCGGACCGTACAGAGGGTCGTCCCCAAGGGATTCGTTAGTAATTTATCTAGTAATCAGCGACCGTGTCAGGATTCGCGCACATAAAGTCATTAAACTGGGTAAAAAAACCAACCAGAGGTAGGAATGGGTCTGAGCGACCATTCATAATTGAGGGCCACAGAATGCGGGTTCTCAGGTAAGGAAGATGCTAGAATTTAAGTACTTAATTATTGAGCCACAATAACCCAGTTTTCCAGCAGCCGGTAAAGTTGCTGGCAAATTAACTTCTTGAGGGATATTTTGCTTAAATTTAACTTTCAAATGTAAGATTATTCCATCAATTACTACAATGTGCATGTGGAGCCATTGATCTCGACTTGAGTGAGAAAGGAGATATTTTAAACATGCTAAAATATTCCTTTTATACTGGAGCAGAACATATATAGCTCAAATATGTCCACATAAAATGCATCTATAGGTCTTTTAAAAGTCACCTTTACTATCACACGACAAGCTAAATTAAACGACGATGGCACCTGCTATTTGAAACCACCATCAACCGCCTTATGGCACCGCAGGTTGGCGGTACATGTGAATATGTGACAATCTCCGCATGGAAACAGTATCAGTAGACGATTGCAGGTTACTCCATATCGGAGGGAATGAATCAAATTTTCCGGGTTTCTAGACTCACGTTTTACGGTGTGTTTTCTTGGAAAATCATATAGGGTACCTACTTTACGCCTGTAAATCTAGCATAGATATGTAGGGCCCTAGTCTCTCTTGTACTTAGGCAAAGGTGGAATACAGCGAACGTGATGCTTCCGTCGAATTACAAAACTTGAGCGATACACGAACTTGTGAAGTATTAGAGCCACTTAAGCACACCGGCTAAAAGCTGCTACCTCGAAGGGCACATGACAATTTATTGCCATGGATACGAGGTAGTTGCGGCAGGGTTGAAATCGGGTCTGGAGTGCAAATGATACTTATCTGAGGATACTTGACGGACTAAGACAAAATTGATGTTAATTGTAGAGATCTGGGTACGCATCTGGAAATGTGCAATTCAAATCATTTAACAGCCACTCAGAAACAGTGAAGACCTGCCTTCTTAAGTGCACTCGATGTTGATGCTTTTCGTCAATGTAGTACGCCTGATTAAATTTCAAATGAAAAGTGCACCAGGGAACGGCCTGTTATTCATATATTATTTTAGCTCTTATATATGTAGGTGTTTTTATAACTAAATGTTATCTATAATGAATGACATTATTTTACGAAAATTTCTCAAGAATAGAGGAGAAGAACCAATGGTATTCCATACCATTTTGGTTTTTTTACCAAAAAGAAAACCATTTAACGATTTAACCACTTTTAATCCTAGAAGACTAATCTATTTTAGAGGTGCATAAAACCTTAACATACGTCTCAGAGGCGTACATATGTAAACGACAGCCTGTACGCTAAAATATACCTACTTATGTCCTACTTTTGGAAGGAAATTTAAGGTTGGAATATAAACTAATAATAAAATCTAGTAATATCTAATCATTATCAATGAAAACTATAATCACAGTTACTTATTACAATATAATAAAAAATTATGCTTATATTACTTCTATATTATACTAAGAAATTTTCAAAAATGGTGTAATTTTGATTTGCTCTTTTGATACTTTTGTTTCTCGAAAATGTAATCCAATAGAACATTTTTATTTTCGGATCTACATGATGATTCGTAAAGAAGTATTCCAACATGTGCCCATCGATTCCTTACAGTGTTTACGATGAGAATATATTTAGTAAAATTCCTCTTTCACCCTTTTTCTAACGTCTGAGGAGGTGAGCTCATATAAAACGTAATAATTTTTATCCGAAACAAGTAAGGTTTTGCTAATAAGTATGCATTATGAGAAAATATAGCAGGTATGAACCTTAAAACGTTATAATCTATGGAACGAGGCAAAACTTTTGCTAGTGAAATTAGTGAATTTGAAGATCTGCAATTAGAGATTTTATAAACCTCTTAAAAGTCTTAAATTTTGAATAAATGATATTTAAATTTAAGTATTTTAATGCAGTTATTGCCTTTCCAGAGAGAACAAAATCTCATCATTGTACTCAGGACTACAATGGAACTCCTGATCCTGCAATCAGTGATAACCTATTCAATTAAGGCACCACCCAATGATGTGACTGTAATTACAGTGAGCATTGGTACTCATACTGCATCGTTTTGAGCCTTAAGAAAGCTAAGGGACAAACAGTATCCTTAACCTCAAATCAGATTAGTAACGCACCTCAGTGCACGCTGTATTCAAGTAGAGAAGGCCATTTGGATTTAGCTAATGGCTTGTATACCGTAATTACCTCAATTAGTTACAAGGCGAATAATCCATGCTTGCGACAAACGCCCTCCTACTTGAGCATGACCTCAGAACAAAGTGGGTAATCATCCTGAGGACATGCGGTCGTCGTAGGGATTGGTACTTGTCAAAATTGTAACCCGACAGCGCTTACTAATCATTGAAATAAAACGAGTTACACGGAATTGAGCAGTAGGAGCTAACCAGCGGTGGGTAATTGTATGACACGTCCACCAGGCATGTTTTTCGTTACTAATGCAATAAATTATTGAGCTCTTGGGATTCGCTGATAAAAACAAGGTTAGCCACGAAATTAATTAAGCCGCGAATAGTGCGACTTATTATCGTAATTGCTTCGTAATTACATGGAAAAGAGCTGCATGATTTGACAGACTCCATGAGGGGTGGCGATAATCACCCTCTAATGGAATTTTTAATTACAAGTTCGTCGGTGTAACCATAAAAGGGTGATAGACATTGAACGGACCGCTCAATAGAAGTAAATAAGAAATTATAGTATAGCACATATTACCACACTTTTTTGTAAACCTAAGTTTTTTAAGTAATAGTCCAATTAGTCCAATAGTAACTAATTAATTTTAGGTAAATATTAGAGAACCTTTGCAAAGAAAAACTCGTATATTCAGAAGTTGTTTGTTACGGAATATCTTAATGATTTGCATTTAATTTTCAATCTATCTAACAAAATGCTGAGCAATGCTGCATATAACTTGGACTAAGATAACGTCTAAAATAAATGGCTTTTAATAAACAAACCTTTATATGTTGGTTAATTTACAATTTAAAAAGAAAAACAAATAGTAATTAATGAAGATAAATTTATCACAAAGGAAAAGGTACTTCGTCGTTATATTTTTAAACCACAGATAGCACAGATAGACAAGAGAATATTTACCATCGCTTACTAAATGTGGTCTTTTCATAACCGCATATAAAAGATGCACTCAGCTTCAGTTCCACTGTAGCATTTTGAAAAATGAGAAAATAAATTTAAAATTGGCGTAAAGAGAGGTAACTTTTCCATTTAGTAATTATAAAAATAAATGTCGTTAATAGTTAATATTCTTTAAATTAAGTAACTAGAACTCAGTTGATAAAAATCCTCAACATGCGCAGTACATTTTGTGTTTTGAAATTATATTAATAATTAAAAATTAATAATAAACTTTCAGAAGGCACCCAAACACTTCTAAACATTCTACATGAGTTTTTATAGAAGAAAAGTAAAGATTAAATTTTTTTGAAAGACTATAAAAAATGATGGGTTATTTTATTTAAAATTGTAAGAGATCTTATTAATTTAACTTTACCTTACTTTAATTTTCGCTATTTAAAAGCAAATGATAAAATGTGTATTAACTACCCCTCAAGTATAGTAAGGGTATTAATTACATTTTACCACAATGTAGAATACGAATATGCATTTCTTAGTACCCAAAAAGGCGATAATTTATGTTAGTTCTTGAATAAAGCCTCCTTGTCTTAAGTGTGAATTTAAAATAATAAATGATTTCCTTAAAAATGCTAATTGCTCAACCAAAACGTTAGCCACCCAAAGTAAAACTAAGAACGTTTTCCCTAAATATATTCTTCCAGGTGATAGAGAATTACACCCAAGTACACGATTTCCTCCTTATGCACAGCTTCCTTGAGAAATGCATTCGCATACAGGAAGAGCTAAAGGTAACCGCTGAATATTCATAAGACCAAAGAGTTACCTCATTTATGTAATCAAAAATTCAGGCAACTTGCAGCTAACTCTTAAAGGTTGAGGAAGGTACTTCAGCTATGTCCTTTATAGTCCACTAAAGTTGGTGGTATTTCTTTAAAGAGACATTGGTGAGATTGAATTTTGATAGCTATGCTACTGTGAATTTAATTACAAATTGCTCTAGCAATTCTGGCAATTATTCTGTGCCATTTCAATTAGTTGTGCAACCTACTGAAATTCAAAGTGAGGTTTTGTGAGGCTTTTCCAATAACTAGAATAGTTCCTCTAAGTACAGTAAACCTGATTCTTGAATTTTTATCGGTTTTTGCATAGAACTCACTTTGTATGTTTTGTTAGAGCAAGTAATTAGTTTCGTGTGCTCAACATGCGATTTCGAATTTGTATGCTATGCCCTAAACTAAATAGAAACCGTAAGATTCGCCTTTAATTAATTTGATCCCGCAACTTGATATCGGTGTTAATCAGGCGTATGTGTTATTTTACAAAGGCAATTAATTACATCTGAGCGTCAACCAAGTCTAAAGCAATGTTTAGTGACGAGGAAATACTGCTCTCCACTAACGTGCTTATTTCAGTTCTACGAATAAGCAAACGTTTCCGGTAAATACGTACGGAGTCACTAATTTATTGTAAAATGATGTTGGCCAATTGATTTCTTCCTCATTTAGTGGAGTATAAATAATTATCCCAAAACAATCAATGGCAATGATCTTTGTAAGGATGAAAACTAGTTAGATTATGAGATGTACCAAGATAAGAAGATAAGCTTAAAGTCAAGTGGTAATCAACTCAAATATGCTTTAACAAATGACTAAATTTTGTACCCATTTTTAATTTCAATAGTGATGGAAGGAGGAAGATGATACTGAAAACAAGGCTAGTTAAATTTTAAAATATCCTTTACTTTTAACATTAAAGAGATGTTTGATTTTTATTGTTATAAGGGACGAAAATCACTAGTGTAAAGTTGTGGATAATTTTGATTTGATATAATAAATATACATAAAAAGAGACTCTTTCTAAGCATTTTATTGAGAATAGGTTCAAATAAACCTTATACCGGGTAAATCGAATAAAAGAATATAAAGAAATGTGATACATGCCCATGATAACCATGTAAAACAAGGCAACGATTTTATGGAAAGAATAAAATTGGTATGTAACAAAATATATATTTTAAGTACTTAATTTTTATGAATGGAAAACTTAAATATGTTTATAAATTATCGTAATGAAAGAGATTTGTTCTGGTTTTATTATAAAAACCGTGTAAATCAACGAATTGGTGTGTATCTCTTCTTCTAAATAACTCAGTACTATTGTTACAATTTAACATCCCTCACGCAAGTTCTTATTTAAGATACTAAAATATTTCAAAACCTATGAACCTTTCAACAAAAAGATTAAGTATGAGTTATTATAACTCGTACATTATTTGATGTAGCAAAGGAGATTAATCGTTTTAATTTTCATTGTGAAATTAGGTATTTGTTTTGTTAACTAGTCCAAAACCCATAGGGGCACTTTTGTCACAGGATGACACTTTTCTAGCACACGGTGTGATCCTGCAAAAAGTCTTCCTATGCTCCGCTATGCTTAGTCACCTAAAAGGCACTGAGCCCGGACCAATCTATCAACCCGTGAAAATGAGCTTAATTAAATAAAATTTTATTTACTGATGTTTCATTTGGGGATATTTCCACTTGTGTTGGGCGTCGCAATGTCGCATTGTCTAGTTTAACATAATTTTACACATAAGAAATTGTTAGCTCCCAACAAAATAAATTGGTCCGAATACTTGAAAGTGAAACGCTCCTCATTGTAAACAGTCTGGAAATTAATTTGCCAGCATAATTTAACATGACATTTATTAATGATTCGCTTTGCCACTGAGCCTTTTTACCTAATGCCTCTATGTAAAATGAAATAGGATGCTAGATAGGATAATTTATGTGGCTCAGGTTTAGTGCCAATACTTACGGCTACCGTCGTCTAGAGGATCATTCCCACATCCCCTGTATTTGGGTCGGGGGCACATAGACTTTATTCAGTGGGAATTTCCACTTCTCGCGTGAATGCTACGACCGTATCCTGTCCCATGTGCACCGCATACAATCTCCGGGCCAGATATAAACGATGTAAGTACACCGGCTTAACAACCAATTATCAAATTAGCACGCAAACTAAACCGGCAATGCAGCCAAGCGCTTTAGTTCGCTAGCCGACAAGTGGGCTTCAAACTTTCTTGAAGAGCTAAACCGGGCTGGTCTAGCTCTACACCATTCCTAACGAAACATCTCGACAGCTGCAGCAAGGTAACACGAAACCACCTTCGTGGCAGTAGCAGGAAACATTTTTTTGCACCATAGAAAGGCAAGGGTTAAACTGCTTTATATTGGCGAAGTTAGTGCTTAATAACAGCGAGGAATTCAGCAGTAGCTACAACAGAATGAGCAAGCTATCTGGTGCGAAAATGCTGTTCACCAGCGGGGGTTAATGTGTGCCTCGAACAGAATGGTGACCTTATCAGATTCCACTTTAAAAAGTCAACCACAAACAACATCGACAGGTGAAAATGTCTGCAGTTTTCTCTAGTAGGTTTCGAGACAGGCAAAAGGTAAAATGTACGCGGTAAATTGAACTAAAGGTAAGGATACATTAAGGCCCAGACAGGAAGTCGGTGGAGCGAGCTCACATTAACCCATTTTGAAAAACCTCTGCGTTAGGTGTTGTTTTATCCTTGTTTCGGGCTTGTTGTGGTTCTAATCCTCTTTTCAGCTCCTGAATATCCATTAACCTCCCCTAAAGTCGATTCCACTGTTTTTTAAGGTGAGTGAGGAAAAACGCTTCATACCTACCTTGTAAGGGGGAACAAAAGATAGATACGCTAGGTAGGTGGACTTTGTTTCTAGGAAATTGCTGCAATTAGTTCAAAATCATTGTTCTTCCTTCAAGCCTTTCACTTAGCCGCAATTACCGTCTAATTGTATTGCGGAGTTAAATTCGCCGAGTTATCAACTTTTACCTGATGAGAGGCGAATTTTATATATAGAAAAACATGTCCTTTTTCCGGAAAAAAAAATCTGCCCTGGCCCTAAATTAAATTTATAATTTCTGAAATTTTGCGTAGATTATGGGAATATGTTGTCCTTTTATAAAAAAATAAAATCAGAGTAGGTCCCGAGGGAATATTTCGAGCTACAGGGTCTAGAAATTGATAGTTTTGATTTTGGAGACGGGAAAACCGCAATTTCACAGGAAATGCACTCGTGGTCCTCAAATCACCAACATCTCTATTCTGAGCGTTGTGACTGATCACAAGTTACAAATTTTACTTACTGCTCTCCCGATGCACGTTCGATTGCGACTTAAGGCTGGTCACTGAGAATTACCAGAATAAGACAGTCAGTATGCTCATCTAGCTCCACCCTACCGTAAATATTAAAAAGAAAACTATAAATTAAATAAAGTTCCTTTAATCCCGTACTAACGATAGCCTTTTCGAAAAACTTATATCTTCTATAAATATTTATAAAGAGTATTACCAAGAATTTCTTAGAATCCTTACTTACCCTTGTTCTAAAAGCAATAAAATCGATTTTAAATGACTTTTCCAATCATTGCAATTCATATCGAAAACTTTTGAGAATATAATGGAAATGTTTTCCCTCTGGATTTCATTTAAATCGAAGATAGTCGTATTATTCGGCTCCTGAACCTATCAAACCTTTAATTCTGTTTTGAGTGTACGTACACTCGTATATTAGCTTAAATGATTGATATACTTTGAAAGAAATAGTTGTTATCATTAATTTTCTTTTGTAACATTAGTGAGCTCTCAACGCTGTTTTTGTCTTGGATAATGCATAAATCGATTGTATAAAAAGGTACAAGAGCTCGAAGACTTGGAAACTATTTTCGTAACAGGGGGAGAACATTTTAATTATTCAGAACAGAGTTTGCTTTGGTTTGACATTATCCCAAGAGAATGTTGAATCCAGACACTGATTTTGCTAAAGATACACGCCATAGGTCAGAATGCATAATTAACTTTAACTTCTAGGAAAAAGTTTCATTTTAAATTACCAAAAAACTTTAAGTAACCGTTCGTTTGTTACTTTTTCTGATTTTCATTATAAAATGCAACTAACGTAAGTAAAAAAATTATTAACAAAGTTTAAGAACGAATGATGAATGAATGGCCTTCAGTCCTGTACTTCCTCAGATCTTAGCTGGGTCTAAGAAGAAATTTGAAACGATCTCGCCTTAATTTCATACAATTAAGGAGAGCACGTCTGAGAAATCTTAATTACCTTTAAATATGAAATATTCAGGAAGGGTTCTCTGAAGGGAAATACTGGATGGATGTAATCAAACTTGACCCACATTCATTAAAAATGGAATTCTAAATGAGTTTAGTGCATAAAATTTTATTAAGCGGAAGTTAGATAGTTTCGCACATTGCTCCAAAAGGGGAATAGCGCACAAGTAGCTGTTCAATTAAACTTTTTATAAAATACAACACAAATGTGTCCGGGTAGGAAAAACTCGGACATACGGAAGAGGAAGTTGTTGACAGGCAACTACATCATTTAAAAGCAAAATTTTCATCCATCTAAAGTGCAAAAACCCAACTTCCATAAAATGTTGTAATACTGGGCAGGCACGCTCTAGTCATAAATTAGGCAGCGGCAACCAGAATGCATCACAACCGGTATCACCGCATTAAGCCCATTAACACTACGTTACACCGGTTAGATTATGCTATTGATAAAGTTGCACTTCGGCTCGGTTGCCGGTCAGCAGGATTTAACGACCTACGGCTGCCTAGTGCCGTAGAGAGGGCCGCTGGGCAGACATACGGGAAGGGAGGTGGGGGAGGGGGGAAATTAGAAATTCACCACCCGCCCACAATGCATGACATCAACGTACAGAAGTCACCTCGAGACCTAATGATTGGGGCTTTCAACAGTCATAACAATTGCAGCAACGGCCTTGTGTGCCGTGTGTCTCGAACATTGACCCGCTTATATTGTACCTGTCCGAGGCCCAAGGTACCGGGAAAATAATTAAAAAAATGCACCTTGTTAGCCCCCAAGTCTGAGCGTAATCCCCGAACTTCTTGTGCAAATTTAACCTATGCCGCACCTCCCACACTCCCTTAACTGCTAAATATTAATTAAAATTGCAACAATTCCTGGCAAGCAGTTCTCATAACTTTGACGGTCTCGAAGCGGCTCTGGTCACACATGCACACACACATATGTATGCATATATCGTACCAAAATAGACTCATTACGTCGAGCCCTCCCGGCGGTGACGGGAGCTCTGCGGGACACCGCTCCCCACAAGGCGAACAATAGCAGCAGAAATTTAAGCCCGTCTTGGCAGTTTCCTTGCACAGCTCCTGGTGCTTTCGTCAAGGATATCCTGGGAATTCAAACAGCTACCAGCCAAGTGGTTTTTCGTCCCACAAAACAAAATCAATTACCTTCGTATGAAAATAGACACCGACACCAAACACGCAAACGTCTCCCGCAATATTGTACCGAGCCTAGTTCTTGGAGCCTGCCATGATCCAATGAGCCTATGAAATTATTTTTAATACACCACAAGCACGCATACCCTCCCCAGGTGGGTATCAATAACCACTTGCCCGCCACTCACCTTACCATAATTTATTACAATCTGTTTTCCGAAAGGGATGATATGCGGGGGACCTTCAGTCCGATCGGCTAAAGGGCGTAAAGTGACAGGATAACCCGTGGGTACTTGTTGGAAGTATGTACAATAGTTGCCCTAATCCGGTAGTTACTTCGAAAGTTGCATACATCTCCATATATTATTTAATATTACGTTATATTATACAGTACCTAAGTTTGTCTAGTAAACTTTTGGTAAGGAGATATTTTCAAGAATACTTATAAATGCATTATTTCGTTTGTGTATGATAACCGAAGGATAGAAAGTGGGCGGTTTTCTTTATGCATTTTAGAAGACTTTCCTGCAACCAGGAACTTTTTCAATTTTCTTAAAGTAGAACTCGTACGTGTACGTGAAAATACCATAGAGGTCGATATATCTATCGTATGCAAATCTTGTAGGGAACCGTCCAAGTTTAAGTAGGGTATGGTACAGTGGCAAATCTGAAATTTAGACTTTAAAGAAAGGAAGAAAGGATGTACAAAATTCGAAATATCGAGTTTTGGAATTAAAACTTCATTCTACCTACGTTATATAGACATTATATAAATTTGTATCAATTGTATCAGTTGGATAAATAAAAACTTAGTTTATGTTAAAAACAAATAAACTTCAATTACTGCCCGACTAGAATTAAACTCAGGAAATCCGTATTCCTTCTCAGGGTCAAGTCAAATCTAGAGTATGTTAACTTAATCTTAGCAATATGAGGTTTTTCTACTTACATAGATCGGAGTATGGACCAAAATAGGATATTTACCTCACTGTTTAAAATACTAAGTAACATCAGTCTTGCTTAGAACCATCTTAGGTACTCATAGACACTTTTCGTAATTCAGCAGAAACTGTAGTAGAATTTTACAGGTTTTATTATCAAATCAAAATCAAAATCACTGACTAGCATACATTCATTTTTAAGTCATGAAAACATGGAAATTTTCAATTAATATCAATCTTATTTTTGGTACCTGACCTGAACAAAAAATATTTTAAAGGTTGACTCAATGTAAATTTTTGTATTCCCCTCTATGATTTTACATCTGAAAATTGTAGTTTCATATGTCTGAATAGTAAAATACTACATCCATGTTAAATATGCAATGAAAATTGGTAAATTAACTTATAGTTTTCAATTAAAAATTTCGTACTGATAACTTAAAATGTAAATCTTCTTTTGCACTGTAAAAAATCGAATTTTTCTCTGTGTTATTATCATACCTATGGGCTATGAGTTATCACGAGCGCTGAATTTAAAGCACCATGAAGTGGACTCCTAATATGTTTTATAGTTTTTAATATTGCATTATATTTTTAATACTCAATTTTAAGTTATGGAACATTGGTGCACATAAATTTTAAAAAAATATAAAAGCTGGCATAGTGCAAGTTAAATCTTATTTTTACTGTTTATAACTTTTTCAAATTTTTCTGAGGGTTGGTTTTGTCTTAGAAAAACCCCTGTGACAGAAAGCCTGCAGGGAAATTTTATTGTACGGGGTATAAAGGATATAACATAAAAATTCAATAATGAAAAATTCCAGGAAATCTTGGGTTTTAAAGGATAAAATTAATAAAATTTAAAATAAGGGAAATTTATCAATTTTGGCACCGTTTCATGATTATTAAATGAATCATGTGACAGAGGGACTATGAGACAAAATATGATCGAGTAAATAGATTGATATAATTTTTATGAAACTCCACAGATGGAATGACAGATTCATTTACAATAGCTCATAAATTTTGTAATTACAGCAAATGGCAAAACGTAATAAATTTCATCGAGTCTCTTAAACTGGCAACCATAAAACTTAATGCTTTGCAATTTTCCAGTTTCGTAAAAGAAAGTCGTACATTTAAATTGTGTTACTGGAGTAAGAGAAACTCATGAGCTCATAGAATGTCGCTTTGCAGACCTAGCAACCACGATACGCTCCTTGACTGTCGCTTAAGATGTTTGTAGAAGATCAATTTCTATTCTTGGCCAAGACGCTCAGTAATTAGACCGAAGGGCAACCCTACATCTTACGACGTTCGTAAATCTTTTTTAGTCCTCGCAGTGATTCAGTGGAATTACCTTTGTTCGAAATTCAATACCACAAGCTGGCATCCGTTCACCAAAGCCGTTCTATTGCACGGTTCTAAATGTGAATTTATTTCGCGATAAAGGCTTCCCCCCCAAAGCCTCAAGGTCTGACAGTCCATAAGCGGCCAATGGTTAAAACAAAATCATCCCCTAGGCCGTGGGTGGCCCATAAATTCTAGAAACGTCCCTTATTGTTCCTTCTTCTCTCCTGATAATTTACCGATTCAGGTGCATAACGCTTGGTATTCAAGTCACACTGGAAATGGTTCACGGCACACGATTTACCTCGATTGCCTGAAATCAGGTAGTCGGCGGAAGAGAAAATATAAGTCCTGAAAAATATAGGAAAATAAATAAAAAAAAAAAAAGATAGAGAAAAAAAATTAACAAAAGAAAAATACCTTCCCTTAGTTATTGGAAAATTGTTCTAGTGGCCTGGCTGCTAGACGCTAGACTCGACCCACAATCGAGCTTTATAACTTCAGGGAAAGGCTGTAGGCGGGAACATGCAAAGACAATGAGGAGCAAAATGGGATACTCCGCAAGCAAAGGGTCAGGCATTCTTGGTCGGTTTTGTCAGGTATTTCCGCACCTAGTGCCCTCCGGGCTTTCCGCGCCGTTGAAGAGTATTTTTTTTTTGTTTTCAGACACAGAAGCAAACAAAGCAAGAGTCATAAGAAAAATGGCTTCACGATGGTAAGGAACTTTCTGGGAATGTTTATGAAGTCTGAGCAAACACACGGCAGCAGATGCGCTTAAAGTTGCCAGACTTATCTCTTCTGTTTATTTTGCATTTTCTTGAGTTTTTCTACCTAAAACTATCGTAAAAAGTTTCTTTAATATTCCCATGCAGCTTCTTCCGGTTCAGTTAACCAGTAGGACGGCTCGGAATGGCTGGCACTCAGCCCCTGTTCCTGACAATTTAATGCTGAAAGTCTTCGATCCTTAAGGAGCAAGGGCTTTCATCATTCCTTATACTGTTGCGGACTGGCTAGGAGAAGTTGCCTCAAAATTGTATAAAGCCCTTCGAACGTTTTTCATCTTTTCACCATACCATGGACAATGCTCAGTCCTATCTGCACTGGCTGCTGCTGCTGCTCTCCTCGGTATTGTTAATGCATTTTTAGCAAAATAAAAATGATAACACTATCTTAATAATAGTTCATTTTCTATGAGTATTATATTCGTTGAGTATCAGAAGATTATAGAACATTTCTTAAATGTTCTCTTAGAATTAGGTGTAAGAAAGCACTAGTTTCCTAATTACGTATTCTACTTACGTATAATAAAAAACTAGAGTTAGGCACAATATAAAACCTATACCGATTACTTAAACTGAAAATTTGGTTAAAATTATAACCAGGGAGATACTAATTAAATATGGGAAATCATGACGAGAGTAAATTTACGAGGTTTAAAAGATACAAGAAAAACTATGCCGTCTTCAGGAATTATCTTTTTGCAGCTAACTAGCACTTAAAAAAAAATAAGTGTCGATTTCAGCAGTCGGCTGCAGAAACTAAGTTCTCAAAAAAGAGATTCGAGTCTTTAAAGTAAAAACTCAGTGTCTAGGTAGCCAATTAAAGTTTATTTAGCTACATTAGAAATATAGGGTTGTATTCATAAAGTTGAGAAACTGATATTCGTCTTCATTTTTGAGATTGATCTCACTTTTTCTATTCATAAAGTTAGTAACAGAAATTTTAAAAAACAAAAATGAGACGTACCATAACTTAATAATGAGATTGATATAATTTTAAAAGAAATACTTTTAGTTTTGGAAATCAATTTGATATTCAAATTCATTTTGGCTTTTTAATGAATTACAAGTTCAGAATATAAATCGTTATCGGTGAATAGTTTTGAAGCTATATTTGTATTTAACTATATTTTTTTAAAAGGTGCTAGTTATCCCAAATAATATAGGGTTACTTGTAGCATGTAAAATAGTCGCCACAATTTTTACTTTCGTATTTTTGCATACCATAAGTATGGGGAAGAAGGTTCAGCCAAAAAAGCCTATATTGCTTATATTTGAATTAAAATCGTGAGCGTCAACATATTAAAACACGATTACTTCTCAGTACCTCGAAATAAAAACGTAGTTTTCTTGTTTCTAAGTCTATTTATTAACTTTGTATTGTAATGCCGAAATATAAATAATAGCGGATATTTTGTTAAATTTCTAAAACAGTTTAGGGGGTATCAACTATCAAGTTTTCGGGCACTGGGTCTGAGCATGATCCAGCTAACTTGGTAAGTGGATATATTTTATAGTTAAATCTAAACTGCGATTCGGAGGGAAATAAAGGCCTGTGAAACTTCACCTCAAGTACTGTGATAACATACCCCCCATACGAGTAAGTTATCCAAATTGTTTTAATATGTTTATTTATTTAATATATAACAAATTTATATATCTAGTCTTAATATATTAAAGATAATGAAACATTCTTAAAGGATAGAATAATTGAGAATTGTTGTTATAACGAATAAAACTTATACAATTATAATTAGTAATTAATCCGTTCCACAGTCCATGTAAATTAAAGCAATTATCGCACTCGACGTTCTCCCTGGGTAAATTCAATAATTTGCTCAGCATTGCCGCAGTAATCAGCTCTGAATAAGGTAAACTTATTAGGGCGTGCAATTGCCAAGAGCGTTGCTCCAGTACCTTGAGATAACGCCTCTTGTGTCAATCAAACCGCCCGAATAGCAATCTCAGCTGGATTGAGACGTGTACATTAATTTAACATTGCGACAAGCGCAAGGATGTGGAGGATGGGGGAGGACAAGCTAAGAAGAAACTCATGCTACGTGGCTGGGATACATTCTTTGCACTCGAAAAAGATAAGCGACAGATTCCCGTCGTTTTGATCAAGACGAAGTGTGCTTTATCATATTATCGAAAAAATATTCACAAAATTTCTTTTTTATACCAAGAAAAAGAAATTCACATTTCCGCTTCGGGCGGTGAGAAAGGCGCACAAAACGAGTAATCAATATCCCCACATGAATTGCTGCCAATAAAAGCTACACTTTTACTTGAATAAAGATGAATGGGTTTGACCCTGCGGGCGACACTTTTGCGTGCGAATATTTTGCGTTGCGTTGATATCACGACACCCATCCCAATCTTGGAAATTTGTGGGGGAAGAAAAAAAAAAAGGAAAATGAAAAAAATTCGGAAAAAAAAAGGGAAAGAAAAGGTAAAACGCAACTTTACTAAAGCTTTCAAAGAGGACTGAAATTTTTGAAGAACGAATATGTTCCGTCTACATGCGCTTGAGGAAATTCCTTGGTTTGGCTAATCAGGAGCAACCCTTCGTTCGTCGTTCTCACGTATAATGCGATTTATCCTCATTTCATTGAATTTCTTGCGGGCCTTAAGAAAATATGAGTTTTCCACCCTTTCGCCTTCTGAATTGTATCGTGTGTGCGGGTGTTTGTGATGTATAGCCCCGGGTCTTTTTTTCCCCAATTTATTACCTTTTTATGTGACAAGCGCGGACAGTATGCCTGGGTTTATGAGAATTTTAAGAATCATGTCAAGGTATGTGGTGTCAATTCTTTAAAATTTATGGAAAACAAAAATTAAATATTTGTGGCTTTTCAAAAATAAACATGAATTATGATCCAAAAGTTAGGAAATACTGCTCATTGAAAACCGAGTGTTTTATTTAACACAAAATCAGATTTAATAAAGAACGAATTTAGGTCTAAATACGGTTTAAATTATCAATTATTTCTAAACAAGTTTCTAGGCATATTTGCTCAATTTTTAGAAAACGCCTTCTAGCCTTTGATGGCTTTGGTGATAGGTTGTAAAGTAAATTTTAACTCATAGACTGCCAGGCAAATTTAGAGCATTTTGCCCTAAATGCCACAATTTTATTTTAAAGGAAACATGAAATTTCACAAAATTTAATAATATTAAGTTACAGATATAGTACTATAGTAGAAGCGGAATTTACACACAATTTTTGTTTATCTTTTCTAATAATTCCTAATTCAAAAGACTATAAACTTATTCCGTGATCAATTGCAATCAATTTGAACTTGTAGCGCAAACTACAAAATATCTTGCAGTCGGCAGTTTTGGTACATATGCCTATTACGTGATATTTCGTAGTTGGCAGTCAATGGGCTAAAGGACATAATAGTTGAAGGCATATCTTGGCAGCATTGCATTTTATGCAAAAATATAAAAACTTTTATAATTCGGAAATAAAATAACAAAAAATATATATAAACCTCTAAATATTCCGATTTTACCCCGAGGAGGGGTGGAGAAAACTGTACAGACGTGACTGAAAACATTTGTTTAAAACTTTCTAAATCTTTCCTTGTAGAGAAGTCCAAATTACTATTGCTTTGATCTTGTTGGACCCGATTTTGCAAAGTAGACTTTCGTATTTGGTGGATTTTAGCTATTTTTAAGTAATCCATACTTCACTCCTAATGGCGTTTATCATTTTTTCTTGGTCCCCGTCTTGTTTAGTAGTTTTTTTTAGGTTTTTAGTTACGCGACATCTTCGTTAAGTCTATAAAACATAAATAGAAGCAATTGATAAAACTATTTTTGGGTGAAAATCGTATAAGGGTTAGTTTTACTCCATACAGCTATGACCTAAGGCTCTATGAGCCAATTCTTATTCATTGGTATGAACGGAAATCGGATTTACCAGCATAAATAATCCAAATGCACATATTTTACCATATTTAACTTGGCAATTACCCGTAGATTAGGTAAATTTGTAGCAGTACTAGTCACAGTGATTAAAATTAACCTCTTCCATTCTATAGTCATTGTATAATTTATATGACATTAATACATTTAAATTCTACCGTATTTGTAAATAGTATAAATTAACTTAAAATTGGAAAAGCAAAATATATTTTGATAAATTCAACCTAATCTTTGTAATGGCGTTCCCTTGAGGAACCCTCCTATACTAAATATAGTAATTTTGGTTTTGATTCTAGAGAGGAATCCATCCTTGCGCCCATGTCGTATAGTTATCCCACCAATTTTGTATATTCTAATTAGGGCTTAGTGGGATATTTCTTCTGTTTTATAATCAAAGCTGGTGCTCATTAAAACGCCCTTTACGAGGGCGATTTCTCATGAAATTTATTCAAACATGCAAATCAGCGCTTTTATGACAGTATTAAGTCAGATGAAAAATGGTCGAAAATCTGCGTATTCGTGCACGAACAATAACAAGCGCAAATATATTTTCACACGCGATCAGATTATTTGTCATAAAGTTAGGAAAATTCTGAAAATCTCCCGTATATTCGAGGCAAGGCCGGTTTTTGTTTAGTAACAGTAGATAATCCAATGTAATATTCCGGCCAGTAAATAGATGATAAAGCCGGGCATCCGCCCTATCCAAATAGGCAATTTCTAAAATCAAGCTGTGTTAAGTGATAACTAACTTGATGTGAGGGCTTTTTCGTATAACCAATTTAATACCCTTATATAATCGTAAAATTTTTCGTAAAACCTTCTAAGACAAATAATTTATTACTTAGTCAAAAATAGGTATCCTTAGGGAACAGGAAAATAAACTTCATATTTAGTTTGTTTTTAAAAATTTATTTCTTATTCCACTTTCTATGTTCAAATTATCTAAAACTATCCAGAAAATCGTTTTAGTCCCCGGATACAATTTTTAATTTATTTTACATCACTTTTTTAATAATAATCAACAAAAAAAAAAGAAAAAACATAAAAACAAATAGCACAAATAAATTTAATTTATCGCGACGACTACTACAGCTGTCGGATATCTCTTTAAAAAAAAAAAAATCACATGCTACACTATTATCACGATTGTCGGTTTTGATGAAAATAAATCTACAAGACTCCTCCCTGGAATTAAATTGCATTTTTAACTACAAAAGTCTTATTCAAATGAGTGCCTTTCCACGCACTATTTTCAGCACTCGTTTATTTTATTGATATGCTTTTCCCTTTTTTCGAGCTTATCATATAATTTTCGGATAGAAAATATGCGATTCTAGTCTGAAGGGGTAATTGAACTCAATTTTTAAAATTAATTAGACATACATAGGTACTCGCATCAATACTTGTTCTGAACAGTAGGGTAATGGTGGCTTTTAAGAGTTGAAACATTTTCAAATTATTGGGTATAAAGTTAAATTAGAGATGGAGGGATTTTCAAAAGCACTTGCATTGAACATTTATTGTAAGTCAAAACCATATTAACTTGTAGAAAGGAAAGGTCATAGATGAAAATATAACAAAATGGGTTAATTTGAATACATGCATAGTATGAGTTTTGTCATTTATATCAAATTACTAAGAATGTTTTAATTTTTCACTAAACCGTCGCTTGATTTTACAACAAAAATTTGTATATGCATCCTTTCTAAAAACGAGCGTATTTAAATTCCAAAGATGTCAAGTCTACCTAATTTAATGCTGTAAAATAATAAATAAATAAATAGCATTATGATTAGCATTTTCAGATCTAAACCCTATGGACAATATATGAGGGTTTTGGTACACTCATATGCTAGTCAAACTTCAGTAAGTTAAATAAATTATTATAGAAAGTAGTAAAGTAAATGAAAAGAGTTATAAAATTGTACTATAACATGATACTAACTTTGTTGTCATGGCACTGGACTAACGAGAGAGTATTCTATTAAAAAATTTAATAAAGTACTTTTATAATTATATTTTTGATTATTTCAAAAATTCAGTATTGTCCAAAAAAATGTTGTGTTCGTTCAAAGTTTATTTTCTTCAACATAAAATTACTTTTTTTGTTGATTCTGTATTGCGGGCTGGCGCACCGTCGATAATAAAAGATTAAATTTTTATGAATCTAGAGGTAGCGTGACAAACTTCAATAAAATTAAAACTTGCTGATTTTTCCGTTCTCAAAAGTAGGCGTAGTTTTAAGTAGATTGGTACCAAAAGCAAAAATGTAAAAAGAGTTTAACCGCTTTTATGCTATAAAAATATGTTGTAATTACTTCGAATTCGTACATGAGCAAGAAATAGTCTTTGTAATTTTGTCATAATCGTGTCCAAGGTTTAAAATATTTAACGAAGTGGTTTTTTATGCCCAACGATTATTTCTTTCTAAACAAAAAACTCGATGTAGGAGCCGAGTAAGGACTGGCAAGAACTGGATATACAAATGAAATAATTAATTTAAAGGGTAATGACAGTCTAGCTTTTTGTTTTCAGATTATGCTAGAAATAAGGTACAATAGGCTTCATAGTTGGGACAATATTTATTATCCTAAGAATTTTATTAAATTCATTCATACGCATTTATAGATCTTAAACGATTCACTTGCAATTTGTATTGTGTCTTTAAAATCATATTCCCTATAGAAGTTCGTATCAAAATTTCCTGCTTAACCAGAATCGAGAACCGAAGTGGAAAAAACGTACCTAAGTGAAACAATCAACTAAAATTGAAAGAAGAAAGATGATTATTAATTTAATAATGTAAAATAAAGGATTGAAGGATTGAAGTTTTAAAAGCAGGTAGTGTAGCTACAAATAAAACTAAATTTAATTTTGGATTGGCACAAATTAGAGGACGACATTGGGAGTACAAAAATTAATATTTTAAGTAATATAGAGATATTAGGACTTTGTGGATGAGAAGACTTTGAACTATGCCACCACTACCACTGTTCACTAAGTGGAAAAAGTGTGAAACGATATGCTCCAATCAGTATCCAAGTCGTATTCTCTACAGGTCTAAGAGTACGTTCGCCTAAAATAGGAATCATATCCTTATGAGTAGTTCCTTAAGTTAGTATCGCATTCACTAAATTCTTCATCTTACTTTAAAACTGTGTGTCGTAATGTTCATTTTAAAAAAATTCCATATTTACAAGCTCCGCTGAGAGCCCCTATTTACACCACGATAGGAAGAAATACATTTAAATATACAAGGACCAAGGCTGGGCCGCGAGTCCGTCCGCAAGTGTTAATTGCTCTCAGTGTTGAGGATACGCCGCGCCTTCGCAGTGGTGCGACATAGTCTTTATTACAGAATATTTGCCATCGACATTGTCAGAATTGGCAGGATAAGGACAAAGGATAACAGAAACTTTTGCTCTGAGTACGCAGAGCTGCTTAAGGCGCTTGCATGACATAAAAGGTCCTCTGGGAATATCTCTAAGATGGGTAGCTTCCGGCCCGTTGCTGGGTCATGACAAGTGTTCGCCCTGGCCCTCTGCAATGGAAGGCAATTTCGATTAGCACGTTCTGAATGGAGATGCTGCGGCACAATTACTCACCTGAAGCATTTTCCGCATTTCATCCTTCGAAATTACTCTGATTTGGGCTGACTCCCGTAGCCACCGTCGCAGCCAGTGGCCAAACCAGACGAGGCCGCACTCGCATTCGAGTGGATTGTTGGAAGTGTCCAGGCCTCCTGTGATGCTTCTGGTACCGACAGTGTCCCAGAATGTTATGTTTGGATAAAAGCTATCTGCTGCTAAGGAAGCAATCTTATTATCTGAGATATCGATGCTTAGGTGCGGCACAGACTTGAGGCTATAGAATATGTTCGGGGGAAGGTCCGATATTTTCGTGTTGCGTATCCTGATCTTTAGTTTATGAGTTCGCGCCAAGCCCATGAACGTGTTGCTGGCTATCGTGTGAACATTTCGTCCGTATATTTCTACCAGATTCAGTTTGGTGTTATTTATGAATTTGGCAAACAATTCCCCATTTATGATGGGATCTATAACATGCAGGAAGAGCTCCTGCAGGCCCGGCACTCGGGACGCAATATCACCCACATGCTGGGATGATGTCATATGAAGTCTCCGCAAACTTCTTAATTTTGAAAATATAATCGAGTTTGGTATCTGTTTCACATCAACAATATTTAACTCATCTAGGTATTTTAGGCCAATCATATCGTGTATTGTTATCCTCCTGATTGGATTGTGAGCTAGGTCAAGGACCTTAACCGAGCTGGGCAGATGCTCGACGATACTGCTCACATTAATGACTTTATTGTTTGATACGTTAATAATTCGCAGTAGTCGCATTTCGTGAAATGAATAAATCTCCTGAATGAAATTGTTGCTAATGTCCAATTCAGTAAGGAATGGCAATTGGAGGCTGGGCAAAACATAGAGTCCCATGCCACGGAGATTTAATTGTCGAACACGAGGTGTATGCAGAAAAACTTCTCTTAAATTGCTTGTGACCAACGGATTGAAGCTAAGGTCCAAATTGGTTAAGTTATTTAGGAACGTAAAGGTATTATCCGGAAGTACGGTGATTTTATTACGTGAAAGATTTAAGTCAAACAGGAACTGCGAATTTATAAACATACTTGAATCCAAATATTCGAGACTATTGCCTGCAAATTGAATGCTTCGCAATGTGAAACCGACATCAGAAAAGGCTGGGACTGGCCATACAGAGAGAAGATTGTTCGATATGTCCAAGTATTCTAATCTAGTATTCATAAAAACTTCTCGCGGTAATGCTCTCAGCTTGTTATTTCCTAGACGGAGTATCCTTAATTTTTTTAAGTTTGAAAACTGTTCCACTTGCAGTTGTTCGAGCTTATTAAAACTTAAATCTAGTTCCTGCAGACTGTTTAATCCTTGAAAACTTCGTCTGCGCAGAGATGTTAAATTGTTCATTGATAAATTAAGTATTTCAAGAAATTCCAAATCCCCGAATGCGTGATTTCCTAGTACTGATAGGCTGTTACCCATTAGATAAAGTGTTCTGAGCGTGTTACCCAAATTGCTAAAACTTAATGAGTTCGTTAAAAGATTGTGACTTATGTCGAGTTCGCTAATGTAAAGATACGACGTTAGATCATCATCGAATTGGCTGATTCGATTATAACTCATATTCAAACTTAATGGCATACTTGCATTCGATATGTAATTGAACATGCGTAAGGATACTGTACAAAGAGTGTTATGCATTAAATCCAATCCCAGCAACCTCGGTAGAAATGCAAAAGCCGCATCAGAAATATTCTTGAGACGATTGTAGGAGAGATCGATGTATGTCATATATTCTAAGTTAAAGAAGCTATGCCTTTCAAGAGTTCGAATTTTATTCGATTGTAAATTAATATTCTGTAATTCGGCCAAATTGCTGAAAGTTTTCGATAAAATCTTTTCGATAAGATTGTAGGATAGATCAATTTCGACTAGGTTCCGGTGTATATCAGGTATAAATAGGTCCTTTGGTATATGCACAATTTGATTAAAACCGAGATTTATATAGCTCAATTCCTTCATAGTAGCGAGGGACTCATTTGTGATTACTTTCAAATTATTGTTGTCCAAACCCAACCACATAAGCTCTGCGAGTGGAGAAAGAGCCTCCATTGGAAATTCATCGCGATACATTGCAAAGGATAGTTCAAGAATTTTAAGTGTTCTGGAAACGTTCTCAAAAACATATGGATTTGTGTAAACGATATCATTAAAGCTGAGACTTATTTCCTTGATAGAGTGCAGTCCACTAAAAGAGCCAAATTGCAACGCAGTAATTTTGTTATTTCTCAAAAGAATCGTTTGCAGTTGACTACCCCAGCCAACGAATACATTGTCAGGTATATCGGCGATGGTGTTGTAGCCCATGTTCAAGTAGGACAGTTCCGTGTAGTTTCGAAGCCCTTCGACTGGAATGGTTGTGAAATTATTTCCACTTAAGCTCAATACACGTAGGTTGGTCGTTACTTCCGGCAAATTAGCCAAATGTGCTATGCGATTCGATGTTAGGTACAAATATTTCACTTTGCTGAGGGTTTTTATAGCTCCCGGAATATCCTGAAGTTGGTTTCTCTCCAAGTCAAGATACTCTAGGGTCCCCGAAATTCCTTCGAAGGCGTCCACATGAATTCTCGAGATCTCGTTAAATGCCATGACGAGGTGCACAATGCCTGTGCCCCGAAAGGCACCAGGTGGTACAACCTTTACAAAGTTTTTCTCGATATTAAGAGCCCTGATATGAACGTTGCTGTAGTTGTTCTGGAACCAGTCCGAACGGAACTCCTCAATTAAATTCAAACTCAAATCTAACTTTTCCAAGTGCATTCGTAGAGCGCGAATCTCCTTGCAGGAAATAGTTTTGATTAGATTATCCCGCAACGATATAATTCGGATATCGTACAAATGTTCAAAAAGTTGCTGCGGGAACAAGGGGATTAAATTACGTGACAAGTCAACAGTGACTAGGGATCGCGGAAAGGCCATTCCGGACAGATGGGATATTCGGTTGCTGCTGAGGTCGATCCAAAGTAGTTTCCGAAGTTTTGCGAACGGACGTGAACTGATATGGTTTACCGTAGAGGTGAGTGATAGATTCCCTCTAGATTCATCGTGGCTAGGCACCAGCACTTCTGAGATTTTGTTACCAGACAAATGGAGGCTGCGAAGTGATTCAGATAAGCTTCCCCAGTTGCCGTCTATCGCAGTAATGTGATTTCTAAATGAAATTTTTATGAGGAATTCCGATTTTATGGGGAGAAAATTACTTACCGTTGTGCCACCAGTCTATTAAGAGCATGTAAGTTCCTGATAGCATTTAGAGGTAACTGCTGGAGTTGATTTCCCGATATGTCTAATGTAATAAGAGTGTGGGCCATGGAGCTGTAATAAAACGCGTCGTTAAGTTTATTATTCTTCACCATTTCCTAGTTTTTGTTACTCAGGAAGGAACCCACAATTTATTTCTAATAAAATTATCATCAACCCAATAACTTGAAGTAAATTTCGGAATTGAGAGGGGTTTAAGTTACCAATTTACTATATATAGGGCAACCATCTTCAGTAACTTTAATAATATTCATTTTTTGAAAATAGCTAGGTATATAAAAGTTGAGAGTTTGGCTTAAACTGAATTAGTAGTTTATTTAACGGGGTTTAATAAATTTTAGTCCTTATTTTCAAAGCCGAAGTTGAAACAGTAGGACTTGTCCTTAGGCTTCTTCCTCCTATATGGACGACTTACTAGGAAGCTTAACACATAGTAAAATATTTAAAGAATCTTAAAGAATGTAAAAATTAGGAATACTGACTATGTGTAACTTTTTTGAGTCACGTAATTCGTTGCCCAGTTTTCAAATTTATCAATGCGAAAAGTTTTATTAGAAGAGCGGTCGGGTCAATTGCTCATTTTGTTTTTTAAGTGATTGAAAATGGGTTTTGTGAAATATTTCTGGTCTGTTTTATTTTTCGGAAAGGAGTTATTATCAATTTTTTAAACTTTTTCCTTTCCACTTATTTCGCTACTCTCAACAAATCATACTAAAAAATTGTAAACTTACATTAATATTACATTACATTTTCTACTTGGTTGTACTCAATGTACGTAAGGGTGGAAATATCTTCCAAAAATATGGGGATCTTAACGTGGAAATTCCTTCAAAGAAGAGGATTAAGTTCGTCGTAATTTTTTGGAAGGAAAATTTGGGATATTTCAGCTCAAGTGTCTTGTTTACAAGAGGAGTCTCACTGGGTGGGAATAGATTTTATGTTTTCATTACATAAACACCTGTGCCTAAGTGAGTTCCAATGATATTGAGCGCGCGTGATGTAAATGTTTTTTTGTGCTATTCGTGGAAAGTAACAATATTGGGTTTGGCCTTGAACTTTGTACGACTTTCAAATGCCAGAGCTCCAAAATTCTTGCGTAAAGTGAGCTTGTAATAGCCACAATGGTTGGCATATATAACAATGTAAAATTTTTCGTGCCGCGGGGGGATTATCCTCAGCGGGTAGGCAATGGTGCTAGAAATCGCATGTGTTATACACGTATATACCCTTACCTTTCGAAAAGGTATAGTGTGAGCTTTTCATTGTTATTTTCATTCTCAAGGGGATGGCAGGGAAGCAAGACTCTTTGCTTTCAGAAAAGAGCAATATGACACTTTTCAGCCTCTTGCATGTAAATATCTCTTAATTGGCTCTATGTAAATTTTGGCGGTAGCAACGAAGCGAATACAAATCCCCAGTAATGCACAAGTTTGCTGAGGTTCGACCAAATGTTACAAATGAAGATATTCAGGGGTCGCCAGTATGGAACAACATATCATATACATGTATGGAGTACGTAAAGAAATCAGGCTGAGTGGGCCTTAAGGACCAACCCATGATAAGACAAGCCGCACAAGAAACTTGAATTGGAACGAAGATGGGGGCAAATCATTCTCCGGCAGTGTTTTTTCATCCTCAATGGAGTCCTTTGAAGAGATCTTACTTGGTCCTTGGTGCTGTGAGTGCTATTCACTCGTTATTCAAGGGGAAGGCAAACATTTTGATTGAATTGTTCCAACGCTTGTTGAGGTTACATGGATCGGGATCTGATGATAACGACAATGATGATGATAATAACGATGCTGGTAATAGCAGCCAGAATTCAAGTGGTTGCCAATTTAGCTGTTTCGTTTTGTACAAAGCTCTGTTTGTAGACCTTTCAGCGTAGCATACTGAAGAACATAATGGTAAGCTTTAAACAAACAAACAGTTCCCTTTCAATTAGATGTGCTAAGAAATTTTCCTTTTCCACAAAAATAAAAGAAAAAAAAATTAATCAAAGTCTTGGAAGAAAAGTCCCTTAGGTTTTAATATATAAATCCAAACAAAAATAAATACAAAGTTATTTTGCTTACCCAAAGCTTCTTTCTGAAATGTCTTGGAGTTTGTTATCGATCAGTTTAAGCGTTTCCAGCCTGAGGCCTTGAAAGGTTTCATCGTCTACACTCTGCAACTGTGTCCTGGACATTTCGATAAACCTTACTGAGCTATGCAGAAATTCTGAAAGAAAAGAGTTCACTCACTCACAAAATAACATAATAATACTCGTATAAGTTACTCATTGTAAAAATTATGGAAAATATGCTGACTGTGAGTAAATTTGGTTTTTTATTTAAATCATACACATCCACATAAATGGGTTATAATAAGTTGTTTGCTACAAATTGTATTATACAATAATAGTTAATTTTCCATGAAAATTTATTGACCATTATTTAAATGTTATTTTTATAGTTATGGGATTAGAATTATTAAAGTACTTTTATAATTCTCCTCTTTAGTTATTATTAGTTGGTTATTTTCTAATTAAATTTTAAGTTATATCTGATAAGACTTAAACTTTTAATTCTTATTACTACCTCGAAAATACTCATTAAAACTAATGAAAGACTATTGAAATATATCATCAGTGTTTTCAGGAGTTTATTAGTATTTTTTCATAGGTAATTATGCGATAATTTTGATTGGAAGTTACTCTCAAGCTTTTGTTAGTTTAGTTTAATTTAAACCTTATATTGCAGATTGTATTAAGGGAACAGAATAAGTAAATTAATTTTAAATCAATAAATCTTTTTTTTTTAATTTGTACTCTAAAAGTTATACTACTACGGCGAAAAGAAAAATAAGTACGGTGATTCTTTGAATAAAAACATATTTTTAATAAAAGTTCTTCTATTAAATCGAGTGGTTATTTAACATTATTAAAATATATAATCTCGGAACTATATAAAATTTATGTAATAATATTTGGGAATAGAAGACATTGCAGGGTAACCTAGTATAACAGTTACAATTACTTAGCTCTATACCAGGGAGTCAAGGTTTGCATTGACTTTGTGAAATGGAATGCGAAAAAGTTGTAGAAACATTCCTTATATACTGTCGAAAAGTAAATTTTTTGTTTACTTTGTTTAATTTTAAATGTTAAATTTAAAGCTAAGCAAACGTTTTAGAATAAGCTTTGTTTTTGCTTTAATTTTATTATATTAGTTAATCTTGTTTGCTGACGCTATAAACTGTCATAACAAGACAAAGACGAAGACTTTAATTCGTAAGGGTTTCCTAAATATACGTATTCTTTGCTTTAGAGCCGGAAAATATCTAAAATTCGTCTAACCCAAAGAAAGTTAAGTGAACAATTTCAATTGGGTTTATCTTTCCAAAATTTGTGCCAAAATAAATTGCCGGGAAAATTTTATGATTTTTTTGATGTGGAATTCAAAATTATTTGTTTGTTACAAAACTCTAAGATATGTATATCTTTGGCATATTTGTTATACATTTTGCCCTTAGGAAGTTTTCTGAGTAATTTGCGCTATTCAGAAAAGTTTCCATTCTAAAGGAAGGGGAAATTTACTGTGAAACTTGGGCCCTCATAGTATACAATACAATAAACGAGCACAACGGCCCACGCTTCCTTCCAAATAGCTTTCCACACTTCAATGGTAAGCTCTAAAGGTATTCGCCAAACTTACTCTGCCGTTTCTTACCTGCCCGTGCATAATTCTGAAAACGAAAACTTTTAACAGTAAGAGCTCGCAATTTCTTTACAGACTGAAAATGCACAGTGTGTGTGTATGTAGCAGTGCATGCACAAAAGGTGGCATTCTACTTTCCGTGTTGAACATCCTCATCTATCACAAATTTCACATTCGTTGGCTCCACTATAACAAGCATCTACTCAAACAGCATCAGTTTCGCGAAAATCGGCAACTTCCCTTAAATTATTTGTAAGAACAATGAAAAATACTTCATCACATAAAGACGGTATACTAGGAGCACATATGCTGTGCGTGTTTTTCGCAAAGGGAAAATAAGTTTTCGGAAATTACTGGCGCGGAAGTAGATGATACTTATGTCGTTCATGAGATGACTACCGGAAAATCAAAGCTATGCTCTGTGTCTCTTGCTTCAAAGGATATCAATGTCCAGCTCTTAATATAAACGAACATTTACGAAAGGTTTGCCAAAGAAAAAATCTGAAAGGGATCGGGGTCGAACGAAGCTTGGAATAGTAAAAGTCATTTTATTTTATCATTGTCAAATTAGTTCAGTCAACGGGGAATTCTGAGTAAAAGGACTTTTCACATTCTTTCACATATTAATCGTATATACATACAAATATATACGAATAGATCTGACTTTGTAACTAGTCTTCAAATAAGAGTTATATACAGAAAAATCCCTTTTTTCTTAGTACAATTCAGTCTATTAAAAGGTCAAGGAGTATCATAGAACGAGGATAAAAATTTTAATGTATAGGTAACTTTAACATACATGAGTTAAACAATTATTGATGGCTTTTAGGTTTTTGGTTTTGTAACCTACCTTAAAACGAGGTTACTTATTTTTAATTTGCTTAAATATATCATTTGATATTTCGCTTATAGCTAATATTTTTTAAAATTGTATATAGAAATCTATAGGATTCTTTTCCCTAGAAACGGAAATTTCCTATCACGAGATGTAGTTGAGAAAATTGAATTTGAAAAGTACAAAATGTCGCACCTTTGAAATTTTGTGGCTCAAATAAGGGTTTGAACTTTTAGCTTAACTATTATATGAAATGCTCATTTTTTGAAATATTCTATTAATGATATATTTTTTCGTTAACCAATTACTTCAATTGGATAAGTGTTATATACTCGTAGTGGATGAAAACTACAACTAGCGTACGTTCTTGAAAAGCTAGTTGTCTAATATGCTTAATTAGAACTATGAAATGATGGTATTTAATATGGTAAATCTAGAAAAGAACTTCGGTTTTTAGTTTAGTCAGCACTTTAGTCTTTTTTAATTTTAAAAACTGCTTAAAATACGATTTGTTTTACCAAATTTTCTCAAAAACGATATGATGGAAATAAAACAATATTACGTGTGTGGCTGATGTTAACAACTTCGACTGATAGAAATATATTGAATATAGTGAAAGAACTACTTGATTTGAATAGATCTTCAGATATAACCCAACAAAAAGCGTACAGCCAAAGTGACGGACAAGGTTCTATGAAACTTTAAATATTGCTCCGAGGATTTTAAGTACCTAATACATTTATGAGATTCGTAAATTATATTAGTAATTAGTATAAACTACCTTTATTTCAAGTAATACCACGAGTATGCATAATTTGTTTCAGCTTCTTCGAAGGGGCTGTTTGCTCATTCTAAGTCTTCTAAAATGGTACCTAAAGACATTAATCTGGTATACGGGTGAATTTTTTGCTGGATCATCAACTATTTGTTGTTTCTAGAATAGCTCCCGCAGTGGGTATAGAAATGTCAATAATTAATCAAAAATGTTAAAATAATCGATTAATTTTATTTGATTAATTGAATAGTCCTATATTCTGTTTTGACGAATCGATTAATTATATTCAGTATTTATTTCATTTGAATAAGTCATTGCTAGACTAAAAAACAAATTTGTTTTTTCTGCAAATATCAATCTGCTCACTAATACATTTTTATATTACTTGACTCGTAATTAGAAAACGATAATTCATACATTCAATCTCTATGCTCATATATATGATCGTGATATAATGCAATGATAGTGCAATTCAATAAAATAAATGACATATAAAACGATTATTATTCGCCAATCTCTAGGTAGTACAATATTGTTTTAAGTAGCAAATTCCACATTACTTTTATTTATAAAGTTCTTACAATTTAACCTACGCTTTTGTAAAACAATTAATTTTCATGACTTGTTCTTATTGCTTCTGAAATTTATGAGAATATAATTTGCTTGATAGAATGGTATAGTATAGGGTATAAATAATAACACCAAACCTTAGTGCTTGTTTCAATATGTTCACATATTTGTATATATGGACGTTTATCAAAAACCAAATCGCTAAATTAAAGTACATATGGAGTTAACATTTTGCAATTTAACTACCGGATTTAGGGGATGCAAATTTATAATATTTACGGAATTTTCTTATAGTGCACAATTTGCATATTGACAAAAAAGGAAATCAGTTTGATCCATTGGCAACAGATATATTTGATACATTCAGAAATAAAATTTGAATCAAAAACAAATAAATTTAATCCACCCATAGGTGGGTTAAACTAAACCTCAAATATATTTACTTTAACCATAGTGGGTTTGGGCTTTTGTGTGCGGACACAATATTCATTTAAGTTAGACAAAAATTGAATTACTCGTATATATTTGTCAGAATAAAAACAAGTGAGAAGATTAAATTTATTTGCTTTTGTAGTTGAACTTATCGCTTTAAAACAGGACAGCTTGATTAATTATACTAAACTTCTAAAACGTTATGATTTCGATCTTCGCAATTATAAAATTTTGTAGTCAGAGAAATTGAAAAAAATTACAAGAATTGAAATTATTCGTAGAAAGTACTTCTGTCTGTTATTATTGCGGTTGTGTAGTCAAAATCGCTGGCAACAGCTAATTTTTGATATAAATACAGCATTAAAATCAAATTTTCCTGTACAATTTATACAAGAATTTAAGCTTAGGTACATAAATAGCATCCATCATATTATATTTTTTCTCAGTACTAAAGGTAAAATTTCGTATTTCCTTTGTAGTCGGGAAAATATGCAGTAGGTACTCTTATTTAATTTTTAATTAATTACTGCTGTTCTTTTACAAAAGAATTCTTTTGTGGTTGTAGTTGCGATATAACCTACATATAGCATAGCCCTCATACCGTTCTGTTGGTAAGGGAAATACAAATTAAAAACTGGTTGCTAGCAATATGCTCCTATAATTTTTTATTACAATAAAAGGTGTTTGTGACAAATTTGCCCTCATGCAACACCCCCGTATCTACAGATATATGGATAAGGGTAAGCTTTAAAAATTTTTTGAACGAAAACGGAAACTTGTTGTATTGTGCTCTGAAAAGACTTTGCATGTTCAAATTTCATCAGAACTTGAAGTTTACATGAAAACCAATTAAAGATCTAAATCTGGTTGCACTGTCCCATTACGTAAGCCACCAACGCAAAACGTAACTTAAATTAACTTCAACATGTTGCGCATTGTTAGATTTGGTAGCTGATTTTAGCCCTAAGCTCTAGCAACAATCATGTTCACGATGTCATGCAATTTCTCATTTTTTCCAGAATTTCTTCTTTAGAATTTTCATTTTTTGTTTTGTTTTTTATTTTTGCTAAACCTTTGTGTGGGTTACGTTTCCGTATTAGTTGACATTTTCTCCTTCTTCCTGACAAGAACTTTCCACTTTCCCCATGACTTTTACATGGAATTGCTCAGCGGAAAAATTTCGAAATGAAGTTTTAATGAGCAAGACTTTTTTGTTCGGGCTGTTTTGCCTTTTTAAATCGATTTTCGTCTGCATGCTGTGAAAAGTTAATGATTGATACCTACGAAGTTTGTACACACAGATAGATTTATAACTTCTTTACAAAGGGCGATATGGAGTAATCCGAACAGTCGTTTTTACATTGTCGTGTTTTTAAAGAATGTTGTCAACTTTTATGTTACTTTGTAAGTTCTTATTTTGGCTTAATAATAACGACATGGTACCACAGTCCGCAAGGAGTTCCAATTAATTTAGATTAGTTAAAAGGAATTGAGCTGTAATTTAACTAAATAAAATTATATACGCTTTACTTTTTTATAGAAGTTGGTTTTCAGTTGTTATTTTATAGCAGTAACTAAAATTTTTCACGCTTTAGCAATTACATTCGTGTTCAGTTTTTATTGCCATAAATACGCCGTATCAAATAAAATAACAAGAATAGCAATCCAAAATATGAGGTACGAGTTTTATGAATAATCAGTTTTTCGAGCTACCTACATTCAAGGGAGATACCATTGTGTCGGCTATAAAAAGGTTAGTAATTGAACTCAAAATCAGAAAAAATGAAATGTTCTCGTCATTCATTTGCCATACAAAATATGTTTTAATAAAAATGGGGTTTGTATAGATTGAAAAAGTTACTTGTTCTTTAGATCCACTATTTTCGAAATAATAATTCTGTCGTAGGGTTTTCCTAAAGATCTACTGAATTCACTAGTCCACTATCAGGACATTTCTATTACAGCCCAAAACTCTTTGGCTGCACTCTAGGTATATTCAAAATCGAATCTGTGAAGCTCAGAAAATAGGATGCAAAAAATTGGAAAATAAGATAGGAAATTGCTAAATATTTTATAAATACCACTCAAAGTGAAAGGAGAAAACAAAACTTTGAATATATAATCATGAAATCTGTTGAGGACACAGTTTTGAGGGAAAACAAAATGAATGAAATGAACATATAGACATCACTCATGTCTACAACTCTGATAATGTTTTCAAGTACACCTGCTTCAAATTTCACCTATAAAAGTTTTATAAAGTTTGATATTATGCCAAAGGCATAAATAGATAAAAGTCAATTTACCTACATCAATTCGATACAGTCGAAAACGAAAACTTTTAATGCCCTTGGCGAGCTCTTAGCTCTAATGATATAACACAAAGTTGAGCAACATATGGAGCCCACACAAACTTTTGCCGTGACTTCGATTATTTCGTACTTGAATTTCTTAAGATCCTAAACTGAGTTGTTCATATAGATGCCCTCGAGCTCTTTGAAGGAAAAGTTCTTCTGACTTCTTGTGGTGTTTTCACATATGGAAAGTATTAAGAAGACATTTTGGTGTGCACTTTCAATTGTGGCAAATAACCGTTCACAGTATATTTGGATTAAATATAAAAGAACAGTAGCCTAAAATTTAGTATTGCGATAGTCTTGAATTATTTATGATTACAAGTTTTTATTAAAATATTCATAATGTTTTTCTTTTCAACTTATAACTTATTTCTGTGTCGCATTTCTAGTTTTATAAGAATTGCATTTCTCTTAATATTGCTGACCAGATCAAAAAAGTAAACATACATAGGTAGATTGGATTAATTTTAACATTTTACAAAAATATAATTGCAAATACAACAAAATATGAATGCTGGTGCCTTTAAAGTGTTTATAGAGTCATTATGATATTCATGATTTAAATATTCCTTCAAGTTGTAATTGAGTTAAACTTTATTATAAACCTAACAACTAAACTATGAAACGGAGAATGGACATGAAATACGAAAAGGGAACAGCTACTACAGTTTTTTATTATAGAATAACTCGTAAATGCACAAATTCTAAGAACTTCAGTGCAGTATTATAAGTTATAATCACACTAAGTATTCTAGAATTAATCTTTTATTGTAAAAAATAAGATTTTTTAGTATAAAGCAAAAGAATCTTCACTTTTTGTTTAATATTGACAACATTTTTCATATTATCTAATAATATCACTTTGGCTGATATTTATAACGTTTTTTTACTTGTCGACTTATTTTCGGCTCTTATAACAAATTTTTCATTTATCTGTCATACATATGTAGATATCCTGGGCCAGACTTTTACTTTAATTAATCATTTAACAACCGGATGGAATTTTTTGTGCTTTAAACGATTCCGCCAAATTGTTTTCGTTTAAATGGAAAAAGAGGAATAAGTAGAACGTTTTAGGATAAATAATGAAATCCTTAGATCAAATTGATGCTATTTTCAGAGATTTTCCTACAGCTAATGTTATAAGTGCTACAGCTAATGTTTTTTTTTTGTATATGAACAAGAAGAAAATATTTAAGAATTCTCTTAAAGGTATGTCTAATTACCAAAGAATTTCCTATGTTTAAGATTTCTTTTACTTTGTATTTAAGGATTTCTGGAATGAAAACAAAAATCGCTAAAATACAAAAACATATCATTTATTTTTTTCGATTTATAGACCAGTCTTTTTCAAGATGTTAGAAATTAGCTATATCTGGTTTAAATAGACGTTTAGTATCCTCGCAGCAGGATATTTGGAATCGTAAAATAAGATCCCAAGAAATCCACGGCGCAGAGTAAATAATTCATTGGGTTCCCTGAACCTTTCTAGGTAGTCAAAATCATTTGAGGTTGAATTTTTCAATTACTTTACGTCTCTTGAAATCACTGAAATTTTCATGGTCGTCACTTGGGGATTTTACATTTTTGTAAGATCCCTCCTAGGTTGTTACTGAGCCACAAGGACTTAAGACTCGATGCGGCCTACGGCACATTGTGGCCGCTTACCCAGGAGTCCTTGCAATAAAGTAAATCCTTAAATCCGTTAATATGTTCACGTCTGCAAACTTAAGAGTTTCACTACGGCTGGAAAGACTCCTTCGTCGTAATGGCGCGGGCGTTACAGCGGCATCATCTCCTTTCCGAGTTGTGTTTCCAGAGAAACACAAAAAGTCAAGGGAGACGTGGGTAAACAAATCCATATCCTTTCGGAAAGTAAACAGTCTCGCAAGATGGTAGGGGTGGGTAAACCGAACACTTCAGGAAAGCCTTCTATGTAACAGGATGGGAGGTGAAGTGTAACTCCATCGTGTGGTTGTTTGTGCTCACTTTACAATTGGAGTATCAATAGACAGCTCTGTTTGTAGAGAAATGTTACAAAATTGTCAGAAGGCAAATATTCAAGCAATTGCACGAGAAGTTATTCCTATAATGATCCGAATTTATACATGTTTCAGAGTATTCTATCTATAACATCCCCTTCATCGCCATCCTAGAGACCAGTGCTCTTTTGATAGAGAAAATTTGATGGTCTTTGACCTGCCTGAATGTTAATGAAATTTGTTTTTGCGAAATGCTTTGGGGGAATGTAAACACTTTAAAAAATTACTTTCGGAAGTTAATTAAATCGCGAGCTGGTGTAAGGATGCCTTTAACCCAAACAAGTTCAATTTTCGATGAACCCCTGTTCATAATAACTTTATTGTTTTCATGGCTAATTGAGTAGTCCCGATGTGTGGGTGTTCGCTGGAAGATGTTGAAAGGCAAACAAGAATAACAAATATTTGATTTCCTCTGTTGCCTAGAAAATAGAGATCGCCTTTTTCTGCTTGCCCCAAAAATATTTTGAATTTAGATGGTGAATTAAATGGTATTATAGGTAAAATAATACTGTGTATCAAAATAACCTTATTTCGTAATAGAAAACAACAAAAAACTATATTAAAACATAGAATATGAAAAGGTTACTTAAAGGAATATAATAAATATTCACTATTAAATTCAGATTCAATTAAATACCTTTCAATTGTATTAATTAATTATTAATTAATTTAACGATTTTTGCTCTGGCACTTTGCTCCAATCATTTAGACGTTGGCAAACCTATTCGCTAATATTCTCCTTCTTTAACCGAATTATTTAATTAAATTTTAATATTAATTTGGTATGAGTTGCTAAATTTAAAAGGTTTAAAAATGCTACAGTTGCATCTCAGGTTAGGCTTGGGTCTTACATTACTAATTTTGGTAAAAGGCATGATAAAAGGTATGATAAAAGAAAAATTATAAAAACTATTTTTAATTTCATTTCAAAATCTAATTTTGGGAATTTTGAAATTCCGATAAACTGTAGAAAGTTTAGTTCATTTTCTAAGGGAAGTTGGATGTTCTTATATTAGATGCAATTGATATTGGGGCTTATTGTGAAATCCGTCAGTGAGAGTGTTAATCCGGATTTCATACATTTGAAATCTGAAATCCTTGTTCATTGCCTTTCTTTCAATTTTATAAAATTATCTTTATGAATAGTTGGATCATATTATTTTTGATTATTTGTTAATAGCGTAACTATTTGCTTTTATTTTGTTTGTATTTCATATGTGATTTAAATGACGAGAAGAAACATAGTTTAATATCAATTTAGTTTTAAAATGTTATTAATTAATGGATATATGTATAATTTTTAATTAACTCACGTTATTTATCATAAACTTTGAAAATTAGTTTGTTTTTATATTTTAATCTTTAGCCCTAAAATAAACTTGACAAAGCTTTTGGGAAAATTAATTTAAACATACTCATTTCAGCAACCTTTGTAAAGTATGATTTGTTGAAAAGTCATTAGGACCTACAACGTATACCTCTGTGAAAAGCAATTTATCTTAAATAGATTGGCGACTGGCACCTGCTGTGCTGCTGTTAATTATTCCAAAGCAGAACGTATACGGAAACGCTTTGAGCTAATACTTTGACCATTAAAATTTAACAAACAATCTACCCGAACGAATGTTATTTCATACATCGTGGTTACATACATTATGTACGTATGGGCATACTGTTGAGAATTTTCTTTTATTTACTCAAGGATGTTGAAAGTTGATTTTGAAACCCTACAAATAGAGTTTAAAAATAAACCCTATCCCAGGTTTTCCTTCGTTTCTCTTATATTTATACCTAATAATGTTGGGGTATATAAATGATGCCACTAATAGAGCCTAAGTCAATATTCGTAAATTGATTTCGCCTGCATTGACATCGTTGACATTTACACTATACATATGTACTTATAATAGCCAACAGAATAAGCACTCTATAGTTGGACAGAAGAGTCGCTGGCGATATCACGGAGTCATTTATTTAACCTAATTCCCGACCTTTTGTAGCTATGCATGTAACTGGGCAGGCACAAGGTCTTGGGGGGGGCTGTGCTGTGCCAACTGCCATCCAATGTAACAGCAGCCCTGCCAGGAGAAGTTCTTAAGGGGACATGTCCCGCCAGTTACTGAAACAACAATCAAGGCTAAGGCCTTCCCAGCAGAAATCCATAGATGTAAATGCAGATTAAATCAAGATTGACGAAACGAATTTAGGGATTGAAATGGGGTCAGCTCTTCCTGATTTGGCAATGAAAGGACATGAATTATGTAAAAGGGCCACGAGAGTAAGACACTATAAACCTGCAGAAAGCTTTGGGCTCTTTCTTTGGGCTGTAGATCCTTGATTATGCAAACAATAAACTTGAGAACAAGGATTTCAACAGATTTGATTCCAGCCAGATAGAGCAAGCACCTATGCTAAACGTAATATGTCCCGAACGTGATTTTACAATTTACGAGTGTAGGCACGAACATGTCTCTTGTAAAATTTCTCAAGTCAGCTGGTGGTATTAAATGTTGAATTCGCATATGAATTGTGAATATACTTTTCGTATTTTACGACCCCGTTTAACAAAATTGTATTGGTTTGAAACAGGGGAATTAAAAGCGTTATTCAAGAGGTAATGCTAGCGACAATTAGAATACAACTTTAACGACTGTTTCACTGAAACATGTATAAGTAATGAAATGCAAAGAGATTAATTTTTTTTTAATGTCTAAACAGGTGTTTTAGTACTTATAATTGAAATACTCAACATATCCTGAAAATACAATGAAACAAAAATGACCTACTTGTGCCTTTTTAGGCAGCTACACCAACCCTAACCTAACCTACTCTGTAAGTTTATAAGTAGTCAATAAAACAGGAAATTCCATATAATCTCATCTAAACAAAAATTTCCCAAAAATTGGTTTTCGAACACAAGTTGGAGAGAATATCGAATGCAAATCCAAAATGCTTTATACCTCCAGAGCTGAGCAGCTTGAGGTAATTGTAAGAAGATTCCTGGTGCATTAATAACAAACTGTTCAGAATCCGTGACAAGGCAATACCATAAAACTGTTTAATATCCCATGAATGCAATATCCCTGCACTGCCCTCCTTTTCGTGATTTAGGGTTATGCTCCAACTTCCAAACCTAGGCCAGAACAGGAGGGTCTGGACTATGAGAAAAAAAAAAAAATAAATCCCAAACAAAAGGTAGGAAATAAATGAAAAATAACTGAAAGAGCAGAGTGTAGTGAAAAATATGTACATTGCAGTTTTCCTGTTGCTCGAAAAGAAGACCTGATGCTTTGAATTGTGCCATATTCTTCTGCGGCGGGAATGCTCCCAAGAAATGGAATTTTCTGACACTGTCGCAGAGTTGTGGGTGGTGATGATGTTCCTGAACTTTATTACTCCTTCCGGAAAAAAAAAACCGATTCAATGATGAGATATAAACAAACAAAGTGGAAGGCATCTAAAGCAGGAAATGGAAGCTCCTTGATAACTATTCCCCAGGGGCCGAAAAGGGAGAAGCTCTTTAATCAACAGGAACGTGCTTTCGGGCAGCGTTTTTAATCCTATTTTCTTTCCCTTTTTCCCGGTGAGAGCTCTTGGCCAACAATTCTCTAAGAATATTTCAAGCCTTTCGGTCATTACTTACGCCAAGATGGTGTTGGGGTTTCGTATTAAGTTGGTCAAGGGACCTTTGCGTTTGCATTCTGGAAGTGAAGCACAAGATACTCTCTACCTGCTGCATATTAAAATGTCTTAAACTTTAAAAGTTTTTTGAGACTGTATAATTCGTCTTTCGTCTTTCATTTTTTAAAATTAAACTATCCATCCCAGTACTTATTGCTTTTGGGGCTTACAGTAGATCAGTTGTTAACGCGTTGGCCTACCGCCCAAGAAGCTGTGGGTTCGAATCCCATGTTAACCATGGTATTCTACTCTACGAACACAATGGGTCAATGAGTGCAATGGACAATAATGTCTGAGCACTCGAGGCTACACGTCTCGCCCACTCCAATAATAATAATAAATTACTTATTGCTTTGATATTTTCAGCAAAGAATATAACTACAATGAATTAGAAGCGATTAGCTTTTAATACTTTTATTTTTATATATCTAAATTTTAATTTGACGCTTTTATGAAAATGTCAGAAAAATATGCTTCAAAATAAGCAAAAACCGTCCCCGACCCTATTAAAAAATGGTACATATGTTTTTCCTAAAAGTAATTTAACAAACTTTAATTCTGTTTAGAGTCCAAAGAGTCCAAAGAGTCCAAAGAGTCCAAAGGGAATTCTAGTAAACGATAGTCGCATATTTTTTTATAAAACTACTTAAATTGGTATTTCCATCTTTAGTCTGAACTTTAACCCTACCGCTCTACTTTTCCACTTTATAATAATTTTCCATTTGGTTAATGACGTATTTAAACGCTCGGTTTCCTCCAACTTTTAAACACCAAATTACTGCTTTCTACATTACTCCCAGAATCGACCTTAACCCTTTGATGGTGTCACACAAATTTAACTGCAGCGAATCTGATGGAGATGCAACATTTTTTTTTAGCTTGCTCCAACATTTTACGGTCATGACCGCAACTGCTACCAGAATCTTGCACATGTTGAAATCTGAGCCCTCATTTCTGGCATCACGTCGATGAGCCTGGCACAAGCTAAGTAGGGCGATACAATAATAATTTCAAAAGACGCTTCACTGAAGGAGGAAAGAGATTTAAACTTCTTTTGTAGTAACTAAGAAAGTGATAATGCGAAGCTGCACCAGGCACGGCATTCAGTTGCAAGCGGAACAGGGCCTGCAAAAGACGCTAAAGGATGAATGCATGGCATTAAGGTTGCAGCATTTCAACGCTCATAATAACGTTAATATATGCGCATTCCGCGCTGAAAGGAAATTTGGAACGAACCAAATAGTGCCTAGTGCAGTTGCGAGTAGGGAAATTCTGCAACGTGAAATTTTTTTCCCTCTTGTACAAGCGCATATGCAAAGTATACACAAAGTACTTTTAAATAATTTTCTTTCTGCTTAAAATACCACATTCAGTGCAAAGTTGTGAGTGGCAACCGAACCCACTCAAATATTTTAGTAAAAATACGCAAAAGGACAAACAATAAGTTATAAAATTAATTAATAATTCACACATAGCTCCAATCACTATTAATTTTATTGTAACTGAATGCATTCGTATTATAATTTGACCTATAATGCTCCGATGGCATCACCATCACTTTCGTAATTTATATGAAAGTGCGTTCTGCTAAGGTCTGAACAGGGGTATGGTAGTCGATTCTAAATCAACGTTTGTTCGGAGTTCCCCCCTCTAGAATCGGTCCTTCACCCCTAAAATCACAACTGAAAATTTGGAGAGGGTCAACCTAGAAAATCCTTTCAAAGACATCGTAGGATACTCGTTGATGAAATAAGAAAAAGCTGAGTTTTCAAATTTCTAGCGTTACAAATCGCGAACGAATCCATTAATAAATAAGAAAGAGAGAGACCGCATCAAACTTCGTAAATGGCAATTTCTAAGCTTAAAGTTTGACTTTGGCCTTTCGTTCTGTCGTTTGTATAAAAAGATCGAAATTTTTCTTAAGAATAAGCTTCCCTGTCATATGGGCTTTCTCAGAAATGTACTCAAATCCGATGGTTCTAAAAAGAATTTTCCATAAATTGTATAACACGATTTATGAAAATACAAAGAAATTGTTAAGAAATTTCTTTCACCCAATTTCTGGGAAAGTATAGTTCTAGATTTTGAAGATTATAAAGAAACCAGATGATAAACGATGCTTTCTCCAGTTTTTAATGTAAGAATTCTCTGCAGAATATCTCTCTATATTTCGAATAATTTGCATATATATTATAATAAGGTAATATCCCATTTTAAGCTGTAAGTACGTATTAGGTTTTTGTGAATAAACCTCATTAAGCTCAGATGTAAGTATAGTTCCTTAAAATTAAGACTTATGGAGTAAACTCTTTACTTAGTGTGGGATGAATTATTACACGACAGATGCCATTTTAGGCTAATTAAGCAAATGTGAAGAAGTACGAACACAAGAACACGTTAAACGAAATATATGTTTTTATACATATAATGTATATATATATGGCAATTTCATTCTATCTATTAGAAAAACGAAGAAACAATAAGGACGAACATTTTCTTGTTGTGTTTGCTCAAACGTTTCCTGTTAATGTCATCAATTTTTAAACAGCTTGAGCTCACAACTCTTTTTCCTGGCAGCTCATTAATCTTCGTCCTTTTGTCACTTGCTGCTTCTACTTTCTTCATCCTTAATGCTTGCTTGCTTTTATTTTTGAGATTGCGCTAGGATTTATCTCAAAAAAAAAAAAAAAAACAAATAGACTAAATCTTTCATAATTAAGAAATATGTATAATTCATTTATAATCTCATTTTTCTATGTATTATGAAGAAAACTTAAAGAAGATAAAATTTCGTAAATTGTTTAAGATTACAAAATTTGCTGCTTTCATTTCAATAGTTTTATCACATAAAAAGTGATTTATAAGTATATGTAATTAGGATACTATGAAAAGAGTTTATTTATAGCTAATAAATGAGTCGTTGATAATGGAAAAATTAATATTTGATTACTATTAACAAGCCAATTATAAGCATGGATAACTTAACAATGCTTTTAATGGAGATTCATGGAACTTGTTAATGATAATCAAATATTTATTTTACCATTATCAACTTTAAAAACTATAAATTCCATTTTTCTTCAGTGTAGTTATTGCTTTTACTCGATTATTTCAATTTTTTTAATCAACCAAAATAATTACATACCATTTATAATTTAAGGGTTTATCATTTGAAAATTTATTAAACCTTTCGATGTAGTTGATATTTTCAATTTATAAATCTGAGAGATATTAAATCAAAATTTGTAGATATATCCCACAACAAAACTGAACAACGGAAATAATTACTTTCGTGGCTACAGTGGAGATATATTCAGCAATAATTTTAATTTGTATAAAAATCATAAGAAATGTTACGAGATAAAAAGACTAAAAATCACCGAATAGGAGGAAAAACGTATTTAGGTTATACGAATATAACTTTAAATTAAGTAGATGATAGAAAAGATTATGAAAATTTCTATACAAACTTATTAGTCCTAATAATAGTAGCTTTTACTTTAACGTAATCGACTCATAAATGGCGTTGAGTCTTTACTCGTCTTTTATGGACTTAATTCGAGAAGAACTTATAGGCAATTTTCTTTTTTCTTTTTCAAACAGAAGGGCAGATTACAACAATAATTACTTAAGAGCTCACAAGAAAAGGTCGTCCCCAGATTTGGGTAGACAATCTCAGCGATACTTTACTGTCCCCCAAGTAATTTGATAGAAAAAAGTAGGCACATTAAGCGATCCTGCTTTCGTAGCATTTCTCGAAATTTTGACCAAGGCCATCAACAATAACAAGAAAAAAAACGTGAAATAAGAACGACAAAGAAGGACACAAAAGGTGAATGATTCAAATAAAAGAAAAAGGCCATGCCGGAGTGTATAGCTAATTCCCATGATGCCATGGAGTTATTTAGAACAATTCGAGGACCGCAAAACTGAGCTGCGGATGAAAATAACTGAAGGCCGCAGGATGTAGATGAGCCCACTGATAAAATCTCAGTGGAATTATGCGAAATATTAACATTTTAGAGGATAAATTTTGTGAGGTCTGGGATACCTTAAATTAGCTAATTCCTGTCGACTACGACGACAGTGAAGGACAATTTAACGCGATATTGTCGGAGATATCTCGCAGTTCCCTCTGATGTAAAAATAAAAAGCATCCACTAAGCGTTATGAATTATGTTCTTATCATACAAATTTGGGCGACCAACGCCAGATTTTGCTTTAATGTGTACAAATTAAATTTGTTTTTATCCTGGAGCTCTCAAAACAATTGAAAGTGATTTGTTTTCTTTTCAAATCTAAACAAATAATGAAGGTCAAAAGCATTAGTTTAAAGTTAGTTTGAATTTGTAAGAAACAAATCTTTGGTATGTAAAAATATGATTGGTTTAAGAATATATATAAAATAATTAATAATGCTTTGCCACAAGCATAAAATTTTATTCCCTGGTTTTGGTTCATAGAAAAACAATTTAACAATTTCAGAAAACCGCACCAATAAATAAAAACAGAGCAATTTTGGTTACCACAGCAAATACTTATCTTTAAAATATGACAATATACAGAAACTATTCATATATCTAAAAGTATAGAACTATCATGAAAACCTAAAACCTCATTTCATAAAGTCTCTATATTTTGTAAGAATTTCTGAAAGGTTCAAGCGAGTTAGAAATGAAGAGGGCGAGCATATGTTTTAAACTTTTGGGTCAGCCTTTCTTATCATAATCGGTTTTTAGTAACTTTTAACATTTGGTTTTTATTGTGTTTTAATAACACACTTGACATATATAGTACTCTCTACTTAAGATTTAATTGCTTATGTTTTTAGTTATTTAATTAGTATTTATTTATTTGAATATAGAGTAACTAACCGTACATTACAAAAAATGGTCTTGTTCCTTTCTTGTGGGTTCTTCAAATCTCTTTTTATGGAGTACGTTAGTAAAAGCCTTAAGGAAGTACGAGTAGAACTAAGAAAATAAATAATTCTTACGAGATTATGAAGTTATAATAAATCTATTATTTAAAATGTCCAAACTAATATTAATCTTGGTGGATAGATTAATAGCGGTTAAAGTTCCGGCTAGATATAAACATTTAAACAATTACAGCCGTATTCACAAACTTACTTAAAAGTAATTCCTAAACATTTAGTAACATTAAACCCTGTTACAACAGTTTTGAAAAATCAGAAAATTTACAGAAGGCTCTCATCTATTTTAAATTTATTGTAAAGTGTTAATTATGAAATTCGTGTGAACGAGGAATGAACCTAATTGTGTGAAATGGATGTAATAGCGAAAATGAATTTATTAGGTGGTGATATTAACAGCTCCTGAAGAAAGAGTTGTAACAATAAATTTCAACGACATTACTGATGGATAGGAAAGAAGGAAGGATAAAACTTAAGTTTACCCAACAACTTTTCACTTGCAATTTAACAATGCTTCAACCTACTTTAATTCTATTTTAGGTATAAAAGTGCTCTTGGAAATGTTTATAACTAACGAACGCTTAAAACCTATTACCCGAGCTGAAATTTTAGACCTCTTTTGATAGTATTTAATCCTATTAAACTTAACCTAATTTAATACACTTTAATACTACAGCTCCTAGTTTTATCATCTAACTCCACCTCAGTAAAACTAATCCTCCTATTCTACTATTTTACTATCAAAGTTTTCAGCTTCTATTTTGTAACTTTTGCTCCTCACTCTCAAAGGAGGCGAAAGTCGTAAAATAGTTCTGAATTCAACATCAAATTAGATCCTATTTAGCGCCTAAAAATGTCGCAAATTTCCCTTATTTATTTAATCAATTCTTTTCCTATTTAAATTTTATTATATAGATTGCATTTGTCGATGATGACAATTTAAATTGTTGTAAAATAGTAACTATATAAATTTAAATTTTTTGGAATTTCTTAATTTGTTTAGCAACTTTTGTTATTTCGTTAATTTTGTTAGGATTAACTAATTAAAATTCCTAATGATTTGTTGATTTCATAAGCGTATTTTTATGTGTATATGCTCTTTAAAAATTAATTAGTGAAAACTATTCATTCATTTTCATTTATATGCAATTATGCTGGAAATATGGGTATGCTTAATTATAAGTAAAACTTTATATAAACAAGTAAAAATTTAAATTTTAAATGAGGGTTAAATGCACGTTTCCCTTTTGCTGCTAAAGATCGAAAAAAATGGAAATTAGTGCCAGTTTAAGGTGTTTAGTAGAATTTTATTTTACATTAAATTTATACCTATTGTACGACCTTCATCTCTCAGTACTCCTCACTCCCAAAGGTTCAAAATAGGTTGAATATTTCAACTCGGTTATTTGATATTAGAAAAATTGATTTATTATTTTGACTCGCATTCTATTCGGTATTTTTCAGAAGGTACTCATTAAATTACGAAAATTTTAATAAAGTTATATGACGAATAAAAAATTTCATTTTATGTTATACACCATGTACGGTATGCTCCAGAAAAAAATGCCCGCTGCTCCATTAAATCATCCAACAAAGTATCAGTAAATTCTGATGAAAACCACTTTTAGAAAACAAAGCACGATAAAACTTTGCCGCAGGGAAAACTCCCCCATGTTAGAGAAACCAGGAAACAGCTCGGAGAAAACCACAAAATATCATGTGACGTACAGAATTACTCGAAGCAATTAACCCTGCAATCTGAGATGCTTTTGGGCACCTCATTTGTCCAGAGCTCCTAAGATTATGGGTCGGGCTCATGGATCAGACCTTAGAGCCGTTTCAGAGGACGTCCTCGACAATGGCCTCCACCATGTTCACACACCGTCACGGAGCTATTTCGCCAACAAAATTATATCCTGGAAGCGGCCACATCCCAACATATCCTAGCCCTCACGCAGAGGACGTACGTAAATTAGCGCGAAAGTGCTACAAATGAGGACTAATGGAGTGGTGGCAGGAGTCACATTTGCCGCCTGCCCGTGCCGACTTCCAGGGGCGGGTTTCTCTCATGAAATAAAATTTTATTATTGTTGCCCCGGTTCCGGTACCGGGGTATACCCCATTCTAAATATTAACCCGGCCGGATTGCACGAGTAATTAAAGCAAATATTTTGCTTTTGTATGGGTGGCTGGTGGGTTTGCCACTCTTTTGTGTCCTCCTGATTACTTGCTCCCGACTACTTGTAATGTCGTTTAGGGACCCGCAGTGGTAACCATGTGTTAATTAATACAAAATATTACCAGATAAAACGCTGCACTCTCAGTAGTTTTATAAAGCATCCGATGCATATTCTGCTGGCGTAGTGCAGCTTTAACCGAACCTTTGTAAGCCCCCTGTTTTAAACTCAGAGGACCTCACAGTTTGGCTTTGTACCGGCTTTTCCACACCCACCTTTCATTATAATGTTTGCATTGTACGTCGATTTTTTGCACATCGTTAAGCACTAAGCAACTTTTTATCCCATATTTAGGAATTGGGCATATTTCTCCACTTGAAGTTTCTTCACTAGTAAAATTCGCTGCAGCGGATATTTGTGTTTGCACAAGTTTTAATGCAATTAACCTCGATTAACTAAATAGACCAGCCAAAAGGGGGTTTATGAGTTTCACAAAGCTTGGTTTACTTGCTGCAAATGTGCTTACATTATGGGATGGTCCCTTAATAATGAATTCAAATGATTTCCAAAGAATATTTTTTAGAGCATGACCTATTGCCATTTCAATATTTTGAAATCTTTTAAATTTTTATACTGCATCTACGTTATACTTATGAAACACATGTGGTAATGATATTATACAATAATATTCTAAATAGTACTTTTATACCATATGTTGGTCACCTAGCAATAAACCAAGTATGCAATATGAGATTTACAATTATAATATACATCGTTTTTATGTGTACAGTGCCTCTCTCTGCTGGCTGTGTCTTTACTGAATAAATTATGAGAAGATAATACACTTAAAGAGAAAATTGTTAAACCCATCTAAAACTGTCCATTTTATATATTTTTCCCATCAATAAAATTCGAATTTAAGAGGAAATTTGAAAATTGCAGAAATCTGAACAATTCAATTTCCATTTTTGCCATTCCAAATATCAAATCATACTATTTCGAATACCTACTAGATTCCAATTTATGGTATATTACGTTTATTAAGCTGTTATGATATTGCCAATATTATAATATTGAAATTGTAATATTCATGCCACATGTGTATCAGAAGTATTACGTAAATTTAATTTAATGATACAGAGTAATAATACAACAAAAATAAATTAAGGAGAAATGGGTGGTGACTATCATCTAGGTTATCTGTGTGATGATATTACATTGTTATCGAAACAACATGTCTAACAGTTTCATCACGCTGTTAATATCACTTTAGAAGATTTCATTATGGATAAATATAGTAAGGTGAGGTTAAATAGAAGCAAGTCCCATATGTTCTTTTCTCAACTTTAGAATATTCTTTTTGAAAAATTAAAGATTATAGATGCTCTAAACTATGAGCCAATCTTGGTTCAATATCACTTTAGTTAGTAGGTACTATGATTATGGGATAGTTGTTACATTTCAATATTTTTTAGAAAATAAAAGACATTTTGGGTTTAACATGATATTTAATTTACCCACATGATATGAAATTTATCCACATGATATTTAATTTACTAGCAAGATATTTAATTTACTTGAGTAAATACAAATGCAAATAGACAATTTTTGAGAATGCATAATTCCATCATAGTAAGTCGAAAATAGTTGAATATTTTCAGTTCATACAGGGCAAACGTTTTCTTACAGTTTATTAAATTGGATTTCATAAAAGATTAGTAAAATTGCAAATAGGAGTTATTTAAATATAATTACGTCTATTAAATTATAATTATTATGAAACTGTAAGGTAAATCCTTGACCAGACAGTTTGCATCGACTGTAAACATTTCACTCGAAAACCAAGAGGTTTACTACATAACTTTATTTCTATAAAAATCTATGGTTTGACTTGTCCAATAATTCCCTATTAACTAAAGCGATAAGAACAAGTTGTTAAAGTGCTTTAAATTTCTAAATTACCTACCCAAAGACTTCCAGCATCCGACACCTTCTGGCAGCGTTACCGATAAAATCCAGTCAGGGAAGAATGGCAAAAGCTCTACAAAATTCCCTTATTATTCTGGTTATCCTGACGACATATTGTAACATTGTATTTGTTTGTCTCCCACCTGTTGAAAATATTCGGGACGTAAACTTGCATGAATGTTTATGGGGAAAAAGATAAGATAATTCGACGTCACCTCTCCCATTCTTTGAAAATAAGTATCACCCAAAGGGACAACGATGGAAGGAATATTCTTTCTAAGAAAACCCCAAGTACAAGAACGACAAATTGAAAAATTCCTTTTAGATGAATTTTTTTTTTCTTCCAGCGACTTTTCGAAGCTTCTTTTTAAATAATGCGACTTTGTCTTAGTTCTTTTCACTCCCCTTGATTCTGAGGATAAAAATGTTCAAAAGCTTATTGATCTTTGGTAATAGCAAACAAATTTGAATAGAAACCGCCTTCTGAATTCAACGTAGTAATTCTGCAAATACCCAATGAATTCTTCAGATAAGCCAGAATAAATCACTAGGAGACATACCGTAAAAAATATGCCATGGAAACTTTCTGTGTGCCACTCACAATACTGAAATCAATTTTCTTGGCTTTTAACCAAAAATCTTTTCTACAATTTTAATTTCAATGATCAACCCACACAAGTTGTAAAAAGATGTTCCATTTTAATGCAGAACAGGTCACCAGTGAAGGTTGAGTAGATCGTTATCTTTTAAAAAAGTGTTTGAGTTTTTTTTCTCAAAGAAAATACGTAAGCAAACAGTAAGTTTTCTGATTCAGTTTTTATTTTTGAAATGTATCAATTTTTATAAAGTTTAAAAGCAAGTTCTACCAATTTAAAAAATAATTTTTGTTTCTATAGTACGTAAGGTCCTAAAACCATGGACGAGATATTATATAATTTTTTACGTTTCTATTATGATATCAGCTATTAAATTATAGGTAGGGAAAATTATCAAAAAACGAACTAAGCTATAAATATTGAAATAAAAATAACATTACGATTCTGAAGAAAAAGTTTAAATAATGTACTTTTCGATAAGTTTGCTTAGTCTCAAATTTCAATATTCTCAAGACTAATCTCATTTTCACACGATGAAAATCAAATAAGCTACAAATATTTCTATTTATAAATCCTCTGTTTTAAATACCACTAATCTGTGAACGCACTACAATTTTTTAGAACCATCGAAATTCACTAGAACTTTATTGAAATCATTATATAAATTTAACTCTTTAAAAATTGTAAAGTTCAGAGCAACTGGCAAGAGATAAAGCAGCTTGTTGAAAAAGTTAATTCGGTAACTTTTGTAAAAACACTTTGTGACTAAAGAGCAGAAGTTTTGTTTGTAAATTTATTTTTCCCAACGCGCAGGAGTTTATCTCTGCTAGTGAGAACTTCAAATGTAAGTAACTAGAAGCAGACAAGTACGTTTCGCATGGTTTATGTGTGCCCTTCTAATTATTGCGAATAGGACACTAACCTTTGCTAATCCGAACGTCCTAATTGTATGTGCATTGTACACTTACTCACTTATGCTGGTTATATGATGCAACTTTTGCCGAAACTCTAAAGTTTTCCCTAAATTCATTAGGGAGCAAACTCTAATAAATGGCATATATATATATATGTATATTGTGCATTGTTGTGCACTGTCTGAAACTTAATTTTCCCACATTATGTACCTGACCCCTTTTTCTAAAATTCACTTGAAGTTTAACTGAAATAAAAGCTACGAGAAAATAGGTATACGAAACTTTTCTAATTTAGAGCTAAAAATTTCGCTTATTTTCAGGAAATTCACATGTAAGTCTCGAATGTGAAAGTGGCTACACATCTGTAATATGCTCGGTTCATATAATAGACACCCAATCCTTTCTCAAGGAGGGGGAACCTTTTGCACTCTATTTTGAGATTGTTTTTATTGTAGGTACCTCAGAATACTTGTGCGTTTCCTACATCCGAAGGGCAAAATTTCCAAGAACGATTTAAACGGTAACATACCGGAGACTGGCTGAAAGGAGCAGGGAAAATAAGTTTCGAGTTGGAAATTCTCAAAGTGCATAACTTACAGGTAGAATGAGGTGATATCTGGAAAAATAAACAGGACCCTACTGTCTACTCAAAGCTAGCTCAGCCACAGGAGCGGAGATAAGTTTTAGGGTATCCCCGTGCTAAAGTCGTTATTCCGTGTCAATTTGGCCGTACAATAGAGCACTTAGTGCCGGGATAACACTGTGCACATGTTTGGCTAATGAGTATTCCACGCTCTGTCAGGTCCTCTGCTCCTCCTGCTGGCCTGTTGAACCAGTTTTCAAGATTATGTGACAAATATAATGGAAACGTGACTGAAAGAAGCTTTTCAATTTCCCTCAAATTGCTCCAGTTACGCAAATGACAAACGAAAGTAGAATCAAGGGCGAGAAAGTGACACACTTTAACATGCTAGTTGTAATAGAGTTTAAAGAATGATTTACCCGTTTCCTTTGTAATTAATGTAAAGGAAAGGAATTATTTCTATAGCAGTGTTGGAATTAAGTTACTTGCATTCAAAAGATACAGAGTGCAGCAAGGAAAACCGGAGCTTGTAGTTCAAGTTTAGCGAAAGTGATTCGCTGCAACTAATGCAACTAATGCGGGGTAAAACAGTATGTAAATGTTTTACTTGAAGTGTATAAGAAACTATTTAAAGAGATGAAGAATTTTAATGTAATTCTATATCTAGAAAAGTATGAAAACAAACACTTATTTTGGTAATAATTTGGTGGTAAATATTTGTTTAAAGGTTTAAATTAAACCAGAAATTTATCTTAAAAAAAATTAACTATGTATTTAGAATCAGATGTCAGTAAGAAAATAATTAGCAAGATATTTTGAAAGTCTAATGAAAGAAATAAATAAGAAGTATAAAAAAAAACATAAACTTTAAGAGTTAGCAAGACTATAAAACTAATTTCTTAAATTGTCTAAAGGACTTATTATAATACAAAATTAAACACTTCTTTTGAAATAAGCGAAACCTTAAATTTTTATTTTAATTTTAAAAGATGTTTAAAGGAAATGAAATTTATTAGTTTGGTGTATTCATTTAGACCTGTCCTATTCAACTCGTTTGCATAAACCAATTCATGAGCATTATAGGAAATACTTCAATAATTTCAACATTTAATGTTTATGTCAAATAGTCTTTAAAGACGTCTGTGGGACAGACAGACAGACAGAGAGCCGATTGATTTGGGTAGGCAATACTAAACACTATAAAAGTAATAGAACTTAAAAGTTAGCACTGTTTAATTGTTGTTTAATATTCTTAATATCCACGCAACGTTTTTTCTGTTTTTACGATTTTTGGATTAAATATATGTGACTCCTATACGTATAACATTTGAGGCATTATTTTTATTTATTCGAATTATAATGTAACTGGCGCAATCTTATTAGTTTTAAGAAGATAAAATTCCATTAAATTTTCTTATCTATACATAAAAATTGCATAGTTTTTCTTATACTTTTTTAATTATTTAAAATGAAACTAAGCACAAAAAGTTGTAAGCACTTGGATATGACCTTCATAAAATTCAAAATTTGTTATTTTTTAAATCCCATCGCATTCACATATGTATGTGAGTCGAAATATAACTTGTATAACATTTTAATATTTTGCTAGACGTTTCGAAAGTAGGGTATAAAACGTTGATATTTAGCAATTCTTGGGTTTTCTAAAATTGGGAAATATTAATTACATGGGTGGTTTGAGAAACGGTCTCATCTCTAAAGTTTACCTTAAAAGTATTTTAGTTCTAACATTAACAGATCCCTAACTATTTAGACTAATGACATTACTCGAGTCCTTAATGTGCTAGAAAAAGGAGCTATTTACGTGAATCTGCAAAGCCACTAATTTGTTCCTGCCATGCCGTAAAACTTTCTCTACCTGGCCAACATATAGGTGATTTTCAACGTTGTATTTCAACGTCAGTTTTATTGTTTAACCGTAGGTGCTTCAAGTTTTATTTATTATTTCCACACTTGGTTTGCTTACTGTAAACTTTTCAGTATTTAACATTTATTTGCAATTCTCTAAATTCCTTTTCACTCCACATTACAGTAAAGCATAAATTTCTGTTTTCTCAACAAGAAATATTTCATTACGCGTATTTACGAAACTTTCCCTATGCCATGAGTTTCTCTATTAATAATTCATGAGTCAGGGGAGGCTTATTTAAGTCCACATTGCGGGTGACTCAAGGTCCGATAGTAAATGGTCGCTGGTGCATGAGCAGCGCAACTCCAAATATTCGTGCAACCGTCTTGTAACTGGCGGTTCGAAAAAAACAAAAAAAAAACAACCCCACAAACCAAATAAATGTTCGTTGAATTAAGCTATCTTATGTATATCTGTCTGCACTGCATATTGAAAGCTTTTTAATGTCAGATAAATAATTTATCTGAAGGGCTACAAAGCATGAAATGTTTGCATTTCATCCAGCCCAGGCCATTTTGTTGATGAAAGGTGGGCGCTATCTTGATGTCGACACCAGACCCATATGCACGGCTAAGTTTCATTTAGAGTTACCAGGTCTTTGCCTGACCTATACCTACATTTTCTATGCTGATTTACATGTTACTCGTAGATGTATTATAGCACCTCAACGTAAGGCAGACACCTTCGGTTCAAATTGCAACCGAGAAGAGCTCACAGAAATGCAAGGAACCGAAAAATACAGCGATGTTGTAATAGCGAAAAAAAAAAAATTGCAACGAAATTTTTAATATGGGAGCAGTGCACGGCTATGCACTCACGAATGGCGGTTATTTTCTCTGAACCACTTCAAAAGGACTGTAGTAACTTTATCATAGTAAATTTGTAATGAGATTGAAGTGCACATTGCAGGGGCTTAACGACAAAATGTATGAGTAAATTTATGGTTTGCTACTTTTCCGAATACATCTCCTATTTACATGGAAATTAAGCAAACAAAGTTCACCCCCTAAAAGTGAGTACTATTATAACTTTTAGCAGTAGTCTACCCCTAATTAGAATGCAAAGGTCTTTGTAGGCGCGCGGATAGGATAAAACCTCATAAAATCTGAATTGCTCAAAACTTTCTTCGCGAAAGAATTTTCATATGAGCCTGCTTTAGAAGAAGAGAGCGCTTATATTCGTTAGACTAATGAAAACATTTTTGGTGGAATTTCTTTTTTCCAAAAGATTTAGTTTAATTAATAGTGCCTACCGTGCATATATTTTTTAATGTGCTTATCCGTAGAATTCGTGAACAGTGGTGTATGGATGAACAAATTAAATATCCAAAAAATTAAGCTTCTACAATAGAATGCGAGGTGAACTCTCTTTAAAATGATAAATTTCGTAAATTATAAGGAGCAATCACGCTTTGATGTAACTGAATCTTGTATCGTTGCAAACGGTGTAAAATTGCAAAACATTGCAACCTTACAATAATAGGAAAAAGAGGCAAACTGCATTACAATTTTGCGAGACTGAAGTGTTAAACAGTTTTTTCAGATTCCAAGTAAGTAAGGTTCATTAAAATTACTAAGGAGGTCTTTGTGCTCCTTGTGCTGCTAGCTAAGTCCAATTATTGGTAGTGATAATCAAAATAATATCAGACCAAGATTATGATAGGCTTGGTATTGGTCTTGTTTCTTTCACAATCAGTCTTAGGCTTGGTTTCGAATCAATTGACTTAGAATTGCTCTTGGCCTTCATCTCGTCTATCATGTCAAGTCGCTGGCAAGACTCTGCCACTCTTTGATTTTAGTCTTGGTCTTGAAACCCTTGCTATCGGTTTTCGACTTACAACCGCAGGTAATGGCATTGTAAGAAAAAAGACCAAGACCAAGATTGCAAGAGTGCAATTGGCGCATAGGAATTTTTGGGATCATTGATTTTAAATCTGTTGTTAAAATTTATGGTTTCTTAAATAGTATGCCTAAATAAATACGAAATTTAATAAGAGGTTTACAAAAAATGCAAGAATAAATATTTCCTTCAGCTAGATTAGAAGATGACGCAATCAGAAATATCGAAAGTCAGTGCTGCCTCAGACATAGTAAAATCTATAAAAGCTAAAACCCCAAAGATTCACCTCAGATTAATATTTTATTCAAATTCACATTTCACCCGGCGGTTGTAGATTCCTTGTCACGACATAGCTATCACCTAACATCCTTGATGGTAGCGAAGGTTTCGAATCCTCATTTCCTCATGGTGCGGTTTAACATTTTCACATCAGCACACACCGCTCCAAATATCAACAAAAATTTCCAATCATCCTCAGATATTTGCAAACTCACCCCGTTCCATCAGGAAACTAGTTGGACGCCATTACACCTGGCCCAGCCCTTTCCCCCCTTATACACAGCTGTGTCTTTTCGTGAGTAGCAGCGAAAAACTGCTTCATCCGACCCTCTACCTCAACTCAGCGGACATAGAAACGCGCTACAAAATGGGCAGATGGATTTATTGAAATCCAACTGCCAAAATGGGGCTGCTTGGGGTATATCCTGTGGTGAGTGCGGGGAGGAAACGTGGTGTAAAATAACCAAATCCGTCTGGAGCGATAGATAGGATTCGGCTTGCAGATGGGTGGCAAACTATAGTTTGCTGGGATTGAAATTTTTTCCTTTGTGCCTAGGATTTGGACATATTGATTCATCCTGTCATTAATCCCTTGGGACGATTTTACCAGCAAGAACTTTGACGAAATGGAGTATTTATTAGAACTTCGGATGGTTATTAATTTAGGGGATTCATCCCCTACATTGGTTTCTATTAAGGGTCTGAATTCTTTAACAAATCACCCTAGATTCGATTTTAATTTTAAAATATTTGTGAAATTAACGAATTAAGAATAAGTTTTCAACTTATCGATGGTAACGAGCATACGCATTTCTCTTACAAAATTGGAAATCGAATTATAATAAATATTTCTTTATTTATGTTTTGAATATCTATCTCTTTTTGTTTTGAATATCTATCTCTTTTGATACTAAATAAAGGTTTCTACATATAAAATATGCAATTAATCGTATAGAATTTACCCATACAGATTTTCCTAAATATATTTCTACTAATTCTTATATAGTGTGATTTTTAAAACTACAAACTTGGCTACCAAACTTTACCTAGTGAATATGTACTGTATTTACTTTATTTACCAAAAGCCTTTTAACTTGGAGTACTAACCCCAGGGAAGGGATATGAATTCACGTAGAAACGTGATTAATAATAAAATTATTTAAATATTTTTGTGTTTTAAAGCCTAAATGTAAGTGAAATTCGTAGATTTTAACAAAATTCGTATTTGAACAATTTGCAAGCATCCTTATACATTTCAGGTGGAGTATCATCGATTGTCTGATTTTACTAGAGCTTAGTCACATAGCAGCAGCAAATTCGTGCAAGCACATCCTCATAATTCAAATCTAGTGCCGGCCACCGAACAGATTTGCATTCATTAAGGGTACTGCAGGGAACCAAACATAACTTTGTGATGTTTTGCCAGCCGACCATGGAGCCTAGATACAATTAAGCAGAAGGAAGCAAAATACAGATATTCTCGAATGTACTTACAATGACCAGACCGAGCAAGATTACTCTAATCCACCCTGACCGAATGACTTCGGAGTTCATGTTCGTAATGACCCACAGCCCTTTGCCCGTCGGGCAACTCTGGGGAGACCCAATTTTCTAATAACGTGAATTTGTTTTGACCATTTGTCTCATTTAAAATGAACTCAACCACAATTTCGCAATGAAATGGAAATCTGCTCGACTTTAGGGAATCACTGGATTATTGGTATTTAAGCTTAGCCTCTATGCTACTGGCTTTTCTTCTCTTGGTCTAGATTATATTGATGTGCTTCGATTTGTTATTACACACTGGAGGGCTCGTCTGGTAGTGTGATTCGCAAATTCATCATGACATTAATATTATAGAGAGGAAAAGTGAAAATGTTACACTTGCAGGGATATTATAGATTTTAATCTCTATTAGATGGATAGATTTGATGGATGTTTGATTTTTATCTCGCCTTAAGTACAATTTACAATTTTCTCTATCTATATCCAATTCTCCGTAGCGTAGCAGAAAAGTACCCCTTGAATGGTGTAAGTTATACGACATTTCCAAAGAAATAAATAAAGACGTAGGGGAAAGGTATTTTCATTGTCACAATCGGCATTAATCGAACACGAAAAGCTATAAATAAAATCTGATGATGTTTTCGAACGCACAACAATATTCCCAAAATTAGAAAATGTTATAGACATAAGGTCTTCATTGTGATTTTAAAATTTAAGAAATATGTGCTTGAAGCTAGTACCTGTCTTCCCTATCATTCTATCATGTCGGTTTCTAGAAATTAGAAGTTATAATGATATTGTGTAAACTTGTTATAGAGAGTTAACTTGAATAATTTAATTGCTCTTTATTGAAGTTATATTTAATATGGGCACACAGGGACATAATATCAAGTTAAAAGTCTATACTTCATAGTAATTTAAAAATACGATATCAATAGATGCTCTTAACCTATTAAATAAAAAGCCTTTGTTATTGATATTTTATTTAATATTGCAAAAGCTTTATACAATTTTTCTTGAACAGCGACACTAAAAACGAAGCAAAATAACAAAGTATAAATTTAAAATTATTATATTTATAAAAATATATGGAGACTTTCATTGAAAGGTAATTGTGTAAGCATAATTTATGATATTTCGCGAAAAAGCCTCTCAAAAATTCAATTAATAATTTCTTTGCATTTCTGGGGATGAGATAAGCGTAAAATGTCTAAATTATACGCATGACTAGACAACGAACTGAACTGAAAATTTCATCTTGAAAATAAAATAAATATCACTTTTATGTAGTGTAGTTAGAGAGCATTCGGTACAAAATTGGGATTCAGTTCTAAAATATTATACTGGATATTCGTAGAAATAATATGGATCCAGCCTTTGTTATAGTACTGTGGTCTCCTGGCACAAAACAGAGATAAGCTTATTTGAAGAAGATTTATCTAAAAACCAAAGAATGGCTAACTTAGCTATCATGAGGCAATGAAATATGCACGAACAGCTTCTATAGAATTGGCTCTCTTGCCTTGATTAATATCATTGCAGAAAATGAAGTGATAAAATTCTCTTTCTGCTTGCAAGCAAACAATCTTTTGATCGTAAAAGGCTAGCAAGTGCGGCATTTAAAGATTTAAGACAAAAGTAATAAGAAAAGACAGAAATGCCCTAATGATCACAGATAATATAACTGCTCAGATGTATCTTAGCAGAAATTATTCAGTAAAATTTCTATGATGAGTTGGATGGGAAGCAAGTAATTCTTAGAATATATTTTCAGAGAACAGTTTACAGACAGGCAGTTCTCTGGCCAATGGTTTTGCGTATAAAGAAACGTTCGGACACTTACAGAACCAACATATCTTTATACCTGCTGTTCTAAACATAATCAAAATGGAAGTTTAAGGAATCATTACATACATATGTGCTCCCATTTGAATTTATAAATATCTGGAAAACCCTGCAATATCGGTAATTTTATTATTTAAAGGCTCAGATTAAGAGAGCCCGAAAAAAACCCACAGAAAGATAAAATTTAAAAGTTTAGTTTTGTAAAGTACAATTAGCTGATACTCCTTACTCTTTTCTTATGTACAATAAGAAATAATTTGGAAAATTCACGTATTACTAGTACGTTATTCTTTAAAAGGTCACAATTCGCGTATAACATAGAAACTTTTGGATATGTAAGAGAAATCGTATTCATGCAATTAATTCCACATACGAAAAAAAGCTTCGTGATATTCTCCCACATTTTTCATCCGCAAAAATTTGTGTTAAAACTTTATATGGAAAATTTTCTCAGACTCTTTAATACGTAAATTTTTAAAGGTAAAGAAAAAATAAGCTTAGAAAAGACTTGCACTAAGCGTAAAGGAAATGCCACCCAACTTGTGTTGTAAAAAAAAATCGATTCCAATTTGATTTAATTAAACCAATTAAAAAAGTGCTGAATAGAAAGCTTAACGGTGCGAATTAATGAGGAATTTCTCTCAAAGATATTCTCTGTTTCTTCCCTCTATTAAATTTTACCTTGTTTTGTTAATGACTTTAAAGTTTGGCACACAAAAAGAAACCCCTCAAAATGAAAGTAAACGTGTAAATGAGAGGATCGCATCCATCTAGCTGCCACCATTGATTTGAATTGCTCTTAGTTAAGAGAGAACTTTTAAACGTAATTTTTAAGTAATTAAAGGAAATGAAATTTAACACAAGTTTAGATGATATTAACATCAAATAAACTCTTCAAAGAAACTTTAGTAAAACATACCGCAAATTACATACAAGTGGATGTTGTTGTTCATTTTCATTTGCTTTTAACTACTGCTTTGTTTTATTAAATTTTGTGGCATATTTCAATCTTTTACATATGGTTTATATCATTTATGTTTTTATACTTCTAATACAACGAGTGATTTTGATATGAATTTAAAAACAATTAACTAACGTGCGTTTTGTAACTCGCATGATAGTGTTCCATACTTACCCTTGTATATTGTACTAAAATATACTCATGTTAAAGTCTTTTAGAATATAAATTAAATAATAAATAAGTAAGGTGTCTGAAAGCAACCTTTCTCGACTTTCGAATACATTAAAGGATTTTGGGAGTGATTTAAAAGATATACTAACTAAACTAACTCACTAAATGGATTACTTTAAACTGAGGGGAGGTGTTTGGTAGTTAACATCTTCCTTTCTATTCTAAATTTTTAAATAGTAGGCATAACAAATATTGGAACCTTTTAGGAGTATGTTTTAAAGCAACTACATATTTAGTACAGACGTATTCACGCAAAAGGTCAATGATTTTCATTATCTAGTACTTTCTTTGGCGCATATTTATTTAAAAAATATACATATAAATAAAGCAATGAATATTTGGCCCTAAAAGTGAAAAAGTGATATAAACTCCAATAAATTATACTGCACTGGAGCCACAGATTTCTGGAAAATAACTATTAAAGTATTATGCCTTATTATATGGCTGTAATAAACTGAAAAAGTTCATAAAATTTGGGGGATTTTAAGCGGTTTTTAAAAGCGTTTCTGATTTCCATAGCACCCCGATAAAATGGGCCGAATATCTGTGCTGTTATTGGAAATTTCATTGGCAGGCGTCTGTATCTTCCTTTTTGTGACACAAGATCAATAAAAATACGAAAATACGCTACATTTCCTTTGAGCTCTATACGCCCCCTTCCTTGACAGGGCTGCATGAAAAAATTATGCGAACATCTCTAATACGAACAAATGTGGTAGCTCTTTGGCGACGCATTACTGTGGGAATTGGGCTGGTAAAAGCCCATTTTATGATCACCAATCGATAAATGTCTGCAAAAAAAACTGTTGTAAAACGATTTATCATGACAGGCAACGAATTCAAATAGAATTGACAAATGGAAATGCTCAAGACATGTGTTATTTAAAGAAGCCGCAGAAAGAGGACGAATTCGCAACAAAAGAAGCAATGGAAGCATAACGCCTCTCTTTCAAATTGCAAGGGCTCCGAAGAAGCAAATGAAACACTTCTTTCCGCTATTCCTTAAAATGGCAAAAGCAATCAGAAAATTCTGAATCGCACCCATCATTTCAAATATTTGCGACGGACTCATAGTGTAAAAGGGACTGGGTACCTGTTTACCTTATCAAAGGAAGTGCTGGTTAACCGGAGTGCTGTTGTACGGATGCCGAGGTAAACTGAATGTAAAATATGCTAAGCCGAATGTAGTCGCTGAATGCCGGTGGAATTTTAATGTTTCATTTCGTTCTCCATTCGCAGATTGATTACATGTTTGCTATGGGAAGACACCGATATATTTGCATGAATGGATGAATGAATTTTTTAAAAATCCGAAAAGCAATCGGATAATGTTGCAGAACAATTTCTTAGAGGTTTTTATAGGTACATTCACTTCTTTTCGTATTTTCTATTGTATTTATATAAAAAGTATAAAATTCTATATTTGTAAAGTTAGTTCTATGGCAACCAAATTTTGTATACCTTCTAGAACGATACAATAGAAATAAAAACAAAACATCTCAAACTATCTTTTCACATATTTTTATTATTATTTTTCATTTACAAAATTCAAAATCCTCCTAAGATCATATGTATCACCTATGATACTTGTGCATATATTTGTTTTACGCCATCTATTGATATTCATAGGGGCTTTCAGTAGTTCAGTTGTTAGGGCGTTAGTCTACTATCCCGCAGATTGTGGTTTCGAATCCCACGAATAACCATGGTCTCCTGCGATTGTGTTACCACGTAATGGGCTAAAGAAATGGTCTAAGTAGCGCCTTTCTAGGCATCCACACCAACCTAACCAACCTAACCATTGATATTCATGAGAATCATTGCAATTATAGAAAATATAGAAGTGAACCTTAGTTCCTTTTTGATAATCTTTAACAATAACTTTTCTAATGTCTTCACTTGCAGTTTTGCCACCAGTTATTTTGTTTAAGCTTATTGTACTTTATAGCCAAAATCTTAAAATTAATAAGCCACATTGTCTAAAATAACTAAAAATGAACCGCAGTTTTAAATAAAATAAATTTTGAGTTATGAGAAAGGTTCTAATAATGAAATAATCATAGTATGCGAACAATTTTAAAATTATAGGAATTTAACAAACTACGCACAAACTCCTCCTACCTTGAATTTGTTAGGTGAAATTGCTTTGTTAAATAGAGTTGTTGGTTGATCATGAATGCGTTTGTGGAAGAATAAAACTAAATAACATTTTAATGATTGGATTATGATTTGATGATTCAATGCCATGAGTAAGACATAAATATAGAGGCATAATGTACAGTTCCTTGATTAAAAATATGTTTTTTTAAAAGCCTAACGATTTTAAAATATTCAAAGTGCAATTCCTTAACACGTCATTCGCCCAAGCAATAGATATTAAAGAGACATTAGTTTTGTTGAAACACTTGAAATATTGAAGTATTTTGTTTCAGAAGATGTGTAATTCTGTATGTAAAAAATTATTTTATTAAATTAATATAGTTTAATAACTATTTCATATCTAACAGCAAGCTATAAATTCAGGACTGAAAATCAAGGCAAAACGTTGTCACGCCCATTGTAAATTAATTCAATTTATTGCCTGTCATAGAAGATTCATGTGACCGACATTAATTTAATCCAAATTATGAATACTTCACCGGTGTATAAATTCCCCTTGATATTAATGATGCTCTATATATTTAAAAAAAAAATTAAATAAATGATTCCGGCTTTTATATTATTTACCAATTAGGTAATTTAATTAATTAGGTAATATAAATTAAATCTGTTGAGTTTTAGTATAGTTACATATATATAAATAAGCTTAAGGCATGTAACGTTGAAGTAGGATTAGCCTCTTATTGTTAAAGGATTTAAGTATGGAAAAGCATGGTAAGTCTGTCTGTATTTGCTCAATATCAAAATAATTTATTTCTTTATTACAAATTTCAAGAAAAGTTGACTAGTTAAAAAATAAAACAAAGATAAAATAAAATATGAGTGAATTATAAGTTAAATGAAAACAAGGTTTGAATAGTTTTCATGCAAACTAAAATTACCCTCTAGGCGTTTGTCCTTTTTTGATAAAATATAAAAAACAAAAATTTTTGCTTCGCTTTGACTAACTAAGATATTTCTACTTGTAAGTTATCTGCAGAATAACACTTACTTAGGTACCCTAGGTAGAAATTTCGTACTTTTCCCTACTTTTCCTTAGTCGAAAAAATTAATTTCACCGTAGATAATTTAATTGTTAACATTTTATCATAAATAACACAATCTACCATGATAATATCAGGCCTCAGCTTACTAATCTATCTCTTAGATCACTTTAAGGTTTTAAAATAAAAGGCTAACAAGTTTTAAATTAAAACACTTAGATTTACAGTGTATAAACATACACAAAATATAAAAATAACCATCACAAAAGCCTTGTTAAGTGTCGCAAATAAATTAAAGTACTATATTTCCAGAAATCGGAATATGAAGTAAACTATTTTTGAGTTTAAATGATAATAAATGTGTAACATTTATAATTCGTACGAAATATGTAAAAGGTTCAGTGATATTTGCTATAATTGGTCAGGTTGACCGCACTCAACCTGTATAAATCATATGGAAAATAATTGGATAATTAACTCGGGATCAAGACCTTCTGCCCACTGCCATTTACAGTGAGTAGAGAGACTTGAACATTTCCAAATTAAGTGAACTGATATTGGCTTTTATTATTGCAGGCAGTGGTCTCACTAGCAGCAAGACGCAATTAAATATGGCCATTATAAATGCTACCTCAATTGAGTGTAGCATCCATTGGCGAGTTTGCCTACAATTAATGTGAGAGGGAAAATAAAGGATACTTACCAGGAAATTTATAAAGTGAAACCTCATTGCAATTAATTTCAATCAAAGTTGATGTTTCATTTGGCAGGCCGGCACATTGGCACATACTATTCAAAGGGCAGGCATACAGGACATCATGATTTCCATTCAATATGGCAACGCCACTCACTGCGCCATTGCTGCCGCCACCCACATTTGGTGGTCCTCCGTTTGCAGTGGCGCCGCCACTACCCCCGCCACCTCCGCCACTGCCTCCAGCAGCACTACGTGCATCGAATTTCCAGCAATCAACTGAGGTTTTTAGCCAGTACATCATCGATATGGAAATGATTATCAAATTAGGTCGGTGGTTCTCCATCCTGCAACGAAATTTCAAGAAAAGGAAGCATGTTAATGGATCGTGCTGAATATTTTACCGCCTGATAAATATTTAACTCTTTAAAAGCAGCATTTCGGCTCGGCAACAATTTTTGAGACAGACATTCTAGCCCCCCAGAGCTAATGTCCTGTTCACGCTTTCAGAAAAAAAATATTTTGCATTTTGCCATTAGAGGATGAGATTCATATGGAAACATTGCGTTTAATGGGCTGGTAGTGTTTTACCTCTTAAATAATAAATTTTATTGAATTGAATGAAAAAAGACTGATGATATTTTTTTACACTTAATGAGAAATTTTGATCGTTGCATTAAGAGTAATGATAATTTATTTAATTTATAGAAGCTGTAGCGACACTCCCTGTTATACAAGTTAAGAATAATCTATTAGATTTTTTTATAAACACATTTCATTTCTATTTTTATTTAACTTTTCTGTCAATAATCAAAACTTTACTACGCTTCGACGTTGAGTCACTACACGCATAATTCATATTTCTTCCTTTATTTTATTCAACGAAGTCTTGCAATGATTATATTTTAAAGATATTATAATAAGTTATTTTATTGATTTTGTTATCGGATAGGATTAAGGAAATAAGACTTTGCAAAATGCAGATATTAAGAATGATTTCGTTGAAAATTCACAGTGTTCAACTACGAATCGTTGATATATTTTAATCACAAAAACTAAGTGAATATACAATAGTTTCTTTTTTATTTGTACAGGACCATCTTTCATGTATCCGATTAGTGGATTGTTTGCTATTTTACATTTCTTTATAATTTTCATATTCATCTCACTATTAAAAACACAGACGCGAACATACCCTACTAGAATATATCAGGACCTACTTATTAAGGTCCATGAAACGTACCAGGCATAGCTCAGAAACAAGCTAAGTTTAGAATATGATAACCTAACTTAAGCGCTATGAGGTTATTCTACTTGAATATGGCCCACAGTGGAACATCCCGATTGTTAAAATACTAAATAGCGTCAGGTTTACTTGATTAGAACTACGTTAGAACCAAAGTAATGCAATCCGATTGGTAAAAGAATTAGATGTATTAGATTTTCCTGATTAAGTACTGCATACATAGGTTCAAATAAGTTCGTAAAATTTTCGCTAAATATAGGTTACCTTTAAAATTAAAAGAGCGGGTATATAAGTAAATTTGGAAATTAATTCTTAAGTCAGACACGCATATGCATGGGCTTGAGGGAAACGAACACAAGGGGGAAGACGATATTGCTTTTTTTAAGAATGAAGGGTTAATTAACTCATATTCAATAAGGGCATAATTTCAATACATCGAAAACGTATAAAAAATATTAACGCACACAAAAAAAATGAAAGAATTTGTTTCAATTAATCAAACATACGTTTTTAAATAAGAAGCTATAAAAGGAAACCTTTATCCTATATATATACATAACATATAGCTACTACTTAATTTATTTTATTTCAAAACCCAGAATTTAAAGGCATTATATTAATTTTGTTTTTGTTAATAAAGTTTAAGGTATTGAAACTTTTGGATAAAATCGGAAACAAAAATTAAAACTATTTCAGATTTCAATTTACCTGCATAAGCTCTCTATTTGAGTTTAATAACGCCAAATGAATTTGAAAAGTGAACATTTTGTACAGGTATAGATATACATTAGTACCTATTGTACTATGTTTCTTTTTTTTATTATATTTTATAAGTTCACTGATGAAACAAGTGAGCATCACGGAGATATGTTAAGCGATCAGATTACAAAATAAAACACGTACAAATGTATGAAACGCATTAAATCAGAGGCGTCTAAAATTTCGTAAAAGCACAGAATATGAATTTTCATTTCTCTTTATGCAATATGTAGTGAAAAAATAAAAACGGAACAGTTCACATTGTTTCACATTAAAGTGGACGGAAATGTAAGGTTTGTTTAAATTTAATTTGAAATTTTTCTTTCTCTTGAATTTTTGTTAATATCACTCTTTCTCTATGTAATAATAAAGTCCTAAGATCATGATATCATGTTTAATGCTTAAAACTACCTTCTTGAAAGCGTTTAGCAAATGTAAATATTCATCTTCAAAGGATGCTTCAAAGATCGTCCTCTGGGAACAGTGGAAAAGTTTGCTTTTTGAACTGGGACATCAGGGCAGCAAGATAAATAACGATTACAGCAGTCGCATATGTGACCGGGAAAAGGACAACTTGGAATACATTTCCTAATTTATGTTCCCATGAGGACTACGCCAGAATCTGGGGAAGCTAGGGACGTGCACAACGTCTACTTATATACGTACGTGATAGTCTGACGGAAAAAGAAAATGAAATCGTCAAAAATGTTCATTTCCTGAAATATGTCGCTCTTCCTTAGGCGAGTATGTTGTGCAAATCGCCACTAGAAATTCTAAGTGGGTGAAGCAAAACCAAAAATAAATTAAAGTCCATATAACAAGAAAGGTATAGGAGTTTAGGATCTTTACTTGTGAATTTTCGCAAGAATCTTAAGGGTATACAGCAATCCTTCCGATTGAAGAAATACAAAAACTCACGTAAACCTAAAACTACTAACAAGATTTCCTCTCCTATACGCGGAGTAAATAAATTTACATCTCAGATCCGTTGAAGTATTTACAGCCAAATAAGATGCAAGAAGCTTGATATCTTTTTGTTGAAATTCACCGGAAGTAAACTGACATGTCTGCTCGCTTTCAGTAGATTTGAAATCAAGTTCATCGTCATGTCGAATTCTTTAAATTCCTTAGCTGAAAGGAATCTGTCCTTTTACGAAAGATATCGGAAAACCTAAGGAACCTCTCTTAGAAGGCCAAAAGGATAAATCCTCCATTTGAACGTTTCGAAATAAATTATCAACGCCGACGATCCCTTCGGCTCCATATATCTTTTTTTAAGAATATCCCACCCACGACAAGTACCTTTTAAGATGACTGCCACAACCGAACCCCAACCTTTAGTCCAGTGGACTCGTGAAACATCAGTCATACTAATGGTTGGGCGGTTTGTCGATCCACTTCTTTTAGGTTTTTTTATTTTATTTTTTTTTTTTGAATTTTAATGAAAGGCACATGAAGTAAAATTATGTTGTGATACGTCTTCTTGAAACGCCCATGCTAAGACTATAATTGCAGGACCCAATTTGCCGAGAACTACCCTTTTTAGAAATTCAGATGAATGGGAGCTGGTCCATGTCATACATATTCCGAAGCTCAGATAAGGGTTTTTTTGTGGGTGAGAGTCGGTCTGCGGGTGGTCGTTGAAACTATTATGACACAGGGTGTGTTGGTGGCAGTAGACACGTTCAGACCGGTTTCTGGATTAATGCCGCAGTAGCTGTGACACTGGTACTTTCGAAAGTTGGACATAATGTTGCCTGGTCGTGGCGTAATTAAAAATTTTTTTCTTTTTTATCACTAGAGTATTTTACATTCAAGGCGGTACTTAATGTATGTAAAACTGATTTTTATCTAATGCCCAAATGAAAAGATCTCGCGTAGTTCATTTGGAAATGTCTACAAATTAATATATGACTGTAATAATTCTTTTCCTTTCGCGTGCCACAGATAATTTTAATGGAAACCTATTTAATTTCCATGTGCAAACGGAAATGGAATTATTGTGTCAGAGTTAAAACAAATAAACCCAGAATTATAGACAGATTTTGATCTAAATAGTATAGTATAAAATCAGAAAATTGGTTTTAGCATATCGGCTGTACATTGGTCTCTCTGCCTTTTTTTCGTTCGTGATAACCTTCCAGTACACTGAGAAAACAAATTTAGAAAAGCTACTACTTTCTATTTAGGCGATTTAGTTTTAGGTGGAATTCCACAAAGGTAAACGTAAATTTTTAGACAAAGGGGGAAGGGAGTCACTTTCAAAAGAATGACCTATATTTACAGTGCTGCCGGAAATTTTAGGATCAAACGTTGCTTTTGTTAAAATTCATACACAAATTAAAACAAAATTTTATAAAATAATTAAGCACAGACAAAGATTTCATTTCTCGTTGTCACCATCCCTCTTATTAATAAGTGATGGGCTAGAGAATAGAATATATGCCCAAAATCAAGCTGTGGTCATAACATTGCCGCCAGTACTGTATTATTAAGATGTATAAAGCATAAAGTTGAGGTATCGCATTGAAGAATCGCTAAGAAAACATCTAGAAAGAAATGTGTTTTCTATTTTATTTAAAGCCACTGTAATTTTTGTATATATTAACTAAAATTTGCGCGTATTAGATACCCTCGTTTAAAAATCAAATTAATCAATGTAAACTCTATCAAAAACTTAAATAGCGTTATACTTTATCCAACTGTCCAACCCTAAAATATAATTATTTTTTCCTTTTTCATAGTTTTTGTATATTAGACTTTATCCAAGGGTTATATTATATGCATTTTCTACTCCATAATCTCTTGAAACTAAGCCAATATCATTAATTAATATTATTAAAACTAAGCTAATGAAGTTAATGAATAATTCTGGTTGTATTTTGTGGGTATTATTTAGAATTAGATGAATTATAAAAGGTACAACTATTTAATGGGAGAAAAATATTTGTTGAGATTTAAATTTAAAAATATGTGATGATATTTCATTAATATTTTAAATTTTAAATAAAATTCACCCCCAGATTCTTATACTTTCTGTTGTATCCAAATTCTCGTAAAATCCACTGTCCACGTATTGGGGGTAAAACAACATTATGCAAAAAAATTGGTAACGCTTCAGGACACAGCTGTCATGTCCATTTCGTGATGTCAAGTAAGCACCATCACGAATTAAATTTTGGAACATTTTGGAGGGTTATCGTATTTATGGAGGACTTTAAAAATCTTTGAAGCATTTCATTTCAATTCGCATTTGAGATGGCACCATCTTTCGTTTCAATTCCTGAGCCATGTGCACATTTCTCGCTTCTAAACGATATTATGGATAGCTCAAGTTTATAAATTCCGGTCACAGGCGCTCGTCGGTTGCAGATTTCAAAAATTTATTTTATTTCCAAGTTTTTTTTTTGGTATAGGAAGAGATTGGGTGCCTGGATAAGTGGGTTCGCGGAGCGTGCATGATATTTGTATATGTGCTTCATCCCCGGATGTCCAGATATTCATCATTCTTAGCTCGAAACTCGTTTGTTACCCATTTCACGGTACATATCCCATCGATATGAGTCTGTAATATGACACTGGGGACTTCGGTGAAGAGCGGTTTTTACCCAATGGGTTAGTCGGGTCATTCATCAACCGAGCTCACTGACTTTTTCCGAAAAAAAAAAAAAAAAATTTCCCAGACTTGGCACATATTTCATTTTCAGGATGTGATGAGATACTGTTGCGATCTTATTAAGATAAAGTAGGCTTGTCCTCTGCCTGCATAAATTTCGTTTTTGCCATAGCTGTTGGCCTCTGTTACAAATGAGAAACTTGCCGTGCATATAAATTGCGGAAATGTTCTATGGTTGTACCAAAAATATATTGATGTGACAAGATCTTGAAAGGAAGAGTGTTTTTCTATTGGCTTCCAGACTCTACAGTGTAATTATTTTCTGCCTTATTTACAGTCTTGGGTCAGTTGAATAGCTCCTTTTATAAAAAAAAAAAGAAAAAAAGTAGTCAACAAGTTCGCAATAGCCGAACAAGGGATGAAATCAACCGCAAAATGAATTCGATGTACCCTGACCAGATTCGGAAAAAGGGTGTAGAATGAGATATAAATTTTCTATATTGCCCAGAGTTGGATATGTCTAGACGGGACATTCTGAATAATTCAAGGCGGCCACTAGTGGCGGCTTCAGCTGGCGACTTCTGGGGTGAGTTAACCCCCTAAATTCACTGTATCTGGACTCGTATATAGGCACTGGGTTAAGAAACATTGTACCATTTCCTTTTCCTTATTTTATTTTTTTGCTAAAAAAATCCCAAGATTTGGTGCACGGTCACATCTATTAAGTGAAGAATAGGAATACAAAAAGAAAGTCATTGGACCTGGGCCAACATCTAAGAAGGAGTCCAACAAATAGCCAGCCACCCATTGTTATATCACAAAACTTGGAAGGGACGGAATTTACTCACATGAAACCTATAGAAATTGTTGCTTTTTATTTCCGATTACGTGACATTTTGACGTTTTTCCTATTTTTATTATGAATCCCCAATTTATTCTGAATAAAATTCAGAATCTTCTATGCTCTATAGTATGAATAAATTATGGGCCAAGTATTGGAAAGGGATCGTTTCGCATGGAGCAAGTTGTTCCATTATTAAACTTCTTCGGAAATATTAATTTATTGTATCATAAAATGAGTACTAAAGAAATTTATTACGTAGGTAGTATTTCAAATATTAAAGGATTTATTAGCAAATCTTTAGGTATGTTCGTATTTTTTTAATTTTTAACACAGGTTCATATTTTAAGCTGTGATAATAATTTGTCGAGATCTAAATGCAGAAAATATTAACTTCAAATCAGAGTAAAGAATTCACTAGTAAATTATAGTTTTTTTTTTCAGATGTTCTATTTTGTATTTAATACAAATAAAGGTAGTATTATAACAAATAAATTTAATGTATAATGTAATTTTAAATTAAAAGAGCATGCCAACTTTCTTCGTATCATCACGTTTTTATATCTAGCTTTGATGTTATAAAGTCCTTTTTCAGGAAGCAATACTTGTAAATGCAAAATCGTATTATTATTACAGAGAAAATCATATAACAAAAGAAAATAGAAATTTAAAATCATTGAAAAACCTTCGAAAATATAATAGTCAATTTCTAAGTAAATATGAACTGGTGGCAGCATTTAAGAAGGAATACCTCGGAACGAATTTATAATAGTAACAAACATTCTACTTTGTAAAAGTTTTCTACTTAGTATAAGTAATAAGTTGAATATTACTTATAATACTATATTAAGTATATTGGGAGTTTAAATGGATAACAATTTTGATTTTCACTTAAATTGTGATATAAATGATCATCCTTTAACCCAATATTACAGAATGGTAATTAATTAAAAAGAAATTTAGTAGGAGTGCCCCTTTTGAACCGCATAATCATAAATATAAGTCAAAGAATGTTTTATCGGAATTAAACCCATTAAGTGATTGTCCCTCCTTTCCAATTTATTTATCAATTTTGTCAACATTGCTGTCCAGCCTCCAAATTTGGGTCCTCCACCCGAAAAAGCCCTCGATAAATTGCCGACACAAACAGAATGGAGAGAACGAAAAACGATTTCTCAAGAAGCGTCTGGTCATGGTTCTCTTACCCATGGATAAGTTCCATCGATGTTTTTTGTTTGCCAAATAGTTACCACCTTCATTTCATCCCTTTTTGTTTGTAGTCCTTACACCAAGAGACTAATTCACTTGAGATAACATGACGAGGCAAAATGATAATCTAGTTTTGTTCCGTCAGAGTAGCGTCATTGTCCTTTTAGGCCCATTCGGAATAAAATGGTTTAACGACGCCAACAAGGCAGTTTTCATATCTTCAATTCTTTTCTACCCTTACTACCCTCCTTTAGTTATTCCGACGAGGAATCGTTCATGCTTGGATCTATCGGAACCATAAGAGGACTTCAGACGTTAATTAAACTGAAGCAAATAAAGCTTATTCACTTATAGACTTTTATTGAGGGATTATGTCTAATAACAGCAATGAGTGAAGTAGGTTATTACACAAATGCTGCTTAATGAGAGTTGATCAAAAGCCTTATGCATGGTATTCTGCTTTCGATTATTGGAAGTAAGTAAATTTTAAATATAAAAGCAAAGATTTTCGCAATGTCAGACGTCAGACCTAAGCAGAATAACTTTATGATATGTTGAAGTTTTCTCTTGACCTCACAGTATCAAGTAAATTCTAGCACGTGAAAGTGAGTACTTTAGTAATTTACAATATCTGTTCAAGGCTATGTTAAATAAAACTGAACTAAAAATTATTTTCATTAATTTATTATTAGTAGTAGTAGTTCTGAAGCAATCAATCCTTTCGGAATTAATTCTTGTAATGAATATTACATATAATTATAACTCTTTGAATGAGGAACATACTCAATACAGGAAAGGAGTTGGAATAAGAATGAGAATGAATAATGCTATTTGCAGCTCTAATTATTAGTGTAAAAAATATTTTACAAAACTCTATTGTTCTAATAAATTTCAGTTGAAATTGCCGTAGTTTCATAAATCAATCAATTAAGTAAAAAGCCCCTTTTAACCGCGATAAATAATAACTTGCCGGCTTTTATAAAACTCCTTGATAAGCCTATGACTGTAAGTCGGTGTAGTTGGTAAATTTAATGGGCGTTCAAGGAATGTTTAGTCACACTGAGGGAACGCGTAGATGAGAGTTGATAAAGTCAAAAAAAAAAAAAAAAAATGAAAGAAAAGTCTAATCGCAAGCAGTTCCTTAATTACGTGAATTGCGGTAGCGTGTTTCATTGTTTAGCTTTGGAGCAAATGGACATAAGGTGCGGAACTTTCTCCGTTTTAATAACTATTTGCACGGATGCTTGGGCCGGAGTTCGTCACGTAATGAATCGTTAGGGCAATAATTACGGATAAGCTTTTGTCACGTTTCATAGTACCAGGAAGGCTAGACAATTACATACTTTTGCCAGCGGTGGTACAATTTAAATGTATTTCGTCAGAAACAAACTTTTGTTGACTCTTTAGAGGAAGATATTTTTAGGTAACCTCATACGCCCCGGAAAATACAACTGGAAAGATAGTAGTCTGAGGAGCAATCGTTGTAAATCGGAATTTTATAGGTTTAATGGAGAAAATATTAAAAACTATTATACTAACGCAATTTCAAATATCTTTTCACTATTCGATGATACTTTCCTTTAAGGCTATTAATTATAACTAATTAAACTTGGAAGCTAAAATTTTAAACTTTAGACGATATTTGATATCGTAGGCCTACGGTACAAATTCATGAAGCAAAATAAAATCAAACAATCAAAGACTATTTATTAACTTTTAGATTCAAAGTTGGTTTAAAACAAATTTAGATTTGAAATTAGAGATTTTGCGAAAAGTAAGTCCAAAATGTTGATATTTTGATTTTCTAGTCACTAACGATAAACTATAGAAATCTGATATATGCACATCAAATTGCTCTGATTATGGTGGCAGGAGAAATTATGAAATAAGATTTAATGAACATATTACTTGCTCAGAAGCTGGCAAGTTAGAATTAGCCTTATTCATTTAAATAACTGCTTGTAATTATAATACATATAATTTAAACAAATTTACTTGGGGGGAAAAAGGAGATAGGCTTAACCAGGTGGAAAATTAGAGAGTTAATCATGCACAAGTGCGATGAAAAAATCACTTTATCTTAAGATTTATAAAAAACAATAAAATGTTAAAGCAGATTTCTATAATCTCACTTAGTGTTTCTAAAGTAGTTTTCATGGAAGATATAATTTTTGGGAAAAAATTCTGCGATATATTTCAGCGGTTAATTTTCACAGCACTTCCGGCAAATGTGTCCAGACGGTTGATTTATGGATTTCCTTTGTGCAGCATGCGCTTCTTTTCCAAATTGCACTTCTGAAATACTAATTTATAGGTGAAAATAGCGCAAAGTGCCGCAAGCTAAATTACTCCGAAAGAAACAACGAAACCTTTTCCATTTTTCGTGTTCTGTAAAAATTCTGGAAACGACGCAACTATCCAACTGCGAATAATTTAGAGGCATCAGTGCTGCAATTTCTTGTCTTCTGACCTTAATTTATGGTGGGTCGTTAAGTGCAGAGATGTGAGTTTGTTGAATTATGCCCAAAACTGATCTTATTATTACGCGGCTTTACTTCCTTCCTTCTTGTTTTTGCGACGCACTAGAGTACTCAGATGGCCTGCATAAGCACATGAGCACAACTTGAAGAAGTGCATTTTCCTGCAGTATTGATAAGATTTTGTACTCCTTCCATTTCTACTTTCAAGAACATTGTTGTTATTTTCACTTCATGAAGTACGTATTGCTTTAGATCGTTAGAAATGCATGATAAGTTTCCCGAAAAGCAGAACCAAGTTTTATGCTAATATTTGTGAACTTGCAAATGCTCTCTACCTAAGTTAGTACCGGGGTTGAAAATAAAATAAGATATTTTAGGTAGTCCTAGCAAAAATGTTCACTACATAATGTTGAGTTTATTGAAGGATGAAGGCGCCAACTATAAGAACCTTCAGTTTCTGTTAAAAAACTATTTTCGAATTAACCAAAATACAATAAAATAATTTCTTTATATCTACATATCATTGGTATTTACTTTTGCATAAATGACATGATTGTGTTCAGGAGTTTTAAAAAATTGAAATAATCCTCCTAAGCAAAAGCCAGAAAGCAAAGTTTCAATTTCTACAAATTCTCATCTTGTATAATTTGAATGATCAATTGAATGAATAAATTCAGAATAGACTTTAGATTCCTGCAAGCCTTTTCTCTCAATAACGAAGGAGAATAATTTAGTTTCCTTTTTATCTTAATGTTCCTTAAATTTACATAATGTTTATTGAACAGAAGGTAGGTATCTCATAATAGGTACATTTATACATAAAGTTATGGGTTAAGTGTAAGCTTGCTAATTAAGCATGTGCTTGGATTTTGAAAACTTAGCAATTGTTTTATAACACGGTTTGTGCGATTAACCTTAATTCAATTTTATTTTTATTCGTAATACAAAATAACAAAATATTTTATCCTTAGAAAGAATAGGTATACATTAAATTAGGCATACATAGAGTAGCAATTTAACGTATACACATATGCCAGAGTTCACTAAATTTCTTTTAAGGTATCTTATATAAGAGAATACTTTAAATGAAATCCTAGAAAAGTTTTTTATGCAATATAAAGCATTTCGTGTTTCGAAATAACCTCTGGTATTACCTAAACGTAAACCATTTATACTACATATATGCGCAGTTACAATATCCTCTTTGAAATAAGTTTCAAAACTGCTATGGGACGAACAGTAATATTGGCTAAAAGGCAACATTTCATCGTTCAGAAAACGGGTGGATTTTACTCCTAAGGTAGGTCGCCTTTTCATAAGTCCATTCCTGCAAACAAAAGTATACCTCGTATTAGAATTTTTTTTTTTTTTTTTAAAGGAATGAGTTTCCCGGTTTCTCGGTGTTTCAAAACGAAAATCGATGGCAACTGAATTATATATACAGCGCAGCAAAATTCAGCACCCCAAATAATTCTTCCGCCATTCGGGGCAGCACAAAAACGAGAAATTTCCCTTTGAGCTAAGAGAACCTCAGTAGATTATGAACTGATCTGACCTTTTAAGCTCATCGTGTGGGTAGTCTGCAGGCGGACACAATCACGAAATGAAAAGGTCAACTCGGCGAAGAGACTGCCTCTTTATTAAAAATTTATTTTGAAAAGCAGCAAAACCTTTTGCTCCTTTAATTTTTAATTTTTACGTGCATTTAAGAATTCTGAAACTTTCTACAAAAAGAAATATGTAAAATATGCACATAATGAATACACCGCTGGGCATGGTATTCCATTTTCAATTTCCATGCTTAAAGGATAACGCCGATTTCCCTCCTGTGAGCTGATGTGCTCGCATTTCATCTAAAAAATCAATATTTGCTCTTGCGGCAGGGTATGTCAGAAAGGGAATCTAATAATGTTATCATTCCACTATACTTTTGGGAGGATGACTGCAAAAGGAAATTGGGAACTAACCTCAGTTAAACAAGACTAACACCACCTTCGTCAGGGGCCACTTGTACTGCAAAATGTACTGTAATGTAGTTATAAATTCAGTGATTTATGAGTCCGGTGTCATATATGATCATGGTACCACAATCAATGTGTCACAAAATTGTGACGCTCGCATCGCGTATGGAAAGAGGAAAACCATCCAGTTCATATGTTTGTACTCGAAGCAGTCAGATTACCCATTAAATCCTGCAATTACCGGCGCGACATTATTCATTTTGTCACAGTCGAGTTCATCAAAAAGCTGGGACTGTGAAATTCATAACATCCTTGAATTGAATTCCACCCGCAAAAGTATGCCTGAGATCTTTTGGGTTGAAATGGAAATGTGTACGCGAGTTCAAATGAACACGTTTCAGATTCTTCTCTCAGAACCAGCGATATGGTCGGAGAAGCTCCTGCAACAATTTCACCGACATTAATTACATCCTCTTTCGGATGTTTGGTTGACACACATTGAGCGTATCCGTTTCGAGTTGGTACATGAGGTATAAAGAATCGTTGGAAAATAAAATGTACAGAACCTCAAGATACATTTATATCGTACCGGAGCAGGAGCATGGAATTCGATTACAAAGGATATTTAAAATTTGCGGACTATCTGGTTTTGGTTTATTCGGCAGAGCGCAGAGCCCAAAAGAACGAACATACTTGAAATATTCGTCTTCAATTGAAAGCTTCAGATTCCGAAATTAAGTATGTCTCGAGCAGATAAAAATGAAATGTGTGCTCGTTACTCTTGACTCCCGGTTGGATATAGCCCATTGAATTCCTTTGCGGGAGTGAAATAGCGGGACGCATTTCGTGCAAAATTGAGAACTTAAACTTAATTTATGAATGTTCGGAACTTTAAGATTATACTGCTGCTCAAGACATATAGCTTGAGAATTAAGGCCATAAATTCTAACCAATTTGACGAATATGAGTGAATTGGACCAGAATGCATACTCGGTGTGGACCTGCAGCTCTGCAGATATTTTACTAGTGACTTAGTTTGGTAAAAGTTTGCTAAAAGTACGTATGTATGTACATATGCATGTATGATCATACGTAGAATACTTGAAGGAAATTTCCCAAGAGGTAGCTAATTTTAAGTACATAGATCTAATTAACTCCTTTTTTGGGACTTGTTTGCCTCTTTTTAGAAAAATTGCATATGAAATACCACCTAATGTAGCCGACCTGATGAAAATATTTCGATAAAATAAATTAATGATGCCAAAATTCATATAAGAGGGTGTAGACTAGACATATAACGAATATAATGACCATGATAGAAACCGTATTTCTTAATCAATTTCAATTTTTTTCCTATACATTTACTGGGCCAATATCTCGGCTAAGTTTGTAAATGGGGCAGTGAATCGTTCAACGGGGTGGGATAATAGGGGCTATGTTAACTTAATGAAAAATGATTTGGAACTGATATTTTTCGTAAATGTTAAACGATACCATTCATAAAATTTATTGCTATGTCGTGTATCAAAATGAAAGTGATTGGTTAAGGGGGTAAGGCGATAAAATCATTTCATTTCATGGTTGCACCTGTTTCTTAAAAGGAACATTATCACCAATTTTTGTATTTTTAAATCACATGGTAAAATATTAAAAGTACAATCTTAACTCCAAAACATAAGTGGTATCAATAATAATGGCTAGCTTTTGGGCAGAGAAATAAAATTTAAAATTACTTATTATATAAGTCTAGATACCTACATATCTGTTTTGCAATTTTGTTACCCTAAAATGCAATAATTCATGACAAGTTCTAACCCTTCAATAGATCAATTCTTGAAAAGTTACCGAGTCTTTCTAGGTAAACGAGACCCTTACATTAAACTTTAGCTAGATTCAGCCAATAAAAACCATATTGAAGTTCTCTTCTCTGTAACAAATTACCGCCATAACATAGGATGTTGACAGTGGCAGGAAATAAAACAAGGTTTATCCCCAAAGCACCCGTAACCCCAGTAACATTTTCGAAATCCCTAAACGTCAGAAAAATGTCCTAACAATAGCGCAAAACACATCCACTTGACCCATGAGGAATTGCCCTTAACTCACAAGTTTTGTATGCGGTGCGTATCCCTAATACCCCTAAAAGTTGCTCCAAGTCGGGCACAGGTGGTACAAGTGTATACATGCCGAAAAAAAAAAGAAAACAAATTTTAATCAAATTTTGAGGATAAAACTTTTCTACTTAATTTTTTTATCCCTTTCTCTTTTGCCTTTTGTGCTGCCGTTTTTATTCTACTGCTTAAGGAACCACACACGTCTTGGGTCCGCTAACACCATCCTCGCCCCCTCAATTCAGCCTATCTTGGACTTCCAGAACGAAATTATCTTTTTGCTACGAGAAAGAATGGAAATGGATAAAAACACTCCAAAAAGATACTCAGCAACGCTAAAGTTTTGATTGAAAAAAAACGAAGAATAAGAAAATTTATTCGCCAGCATGTTTCTGTGAAGGCAAGACATGGTAATTGATTTTGAGTTTCAGGGGATGCATGATGAATGGAGAGAAACAGGGGACTTTTTGCACAATTTTGAAGATTTTCTCACGAGAAGTCTCGTACTTTGCTGAGGAGCCAGTCCCACATATCAAAGCTCCCTCCTCTCCCCTCCCCCACTTAAAGCACGAGACACTAACGACGAAGAAATGGGTCGCTCTTTGGACAGTTCTTCAGGCGTTTTAGTCACTTCTTTTGAATAATTTTAAACAATTTTTTTTCCTTTGGTTTTAAAAGATTTTTCGGGTAGCTCACCCGGAAGACAAAAATTAATAAATTTGCATAAAATTATGTAAAAGCGCCTTCCACAAAACATTTAGGTGGATAATTTGTACGCCAAGATATCTTATATCTCTTTCCTGACTCCCCGGGATAAGGGCACTCTACTGGAATATTAAGGGTGTACCCAGGACGGAAAACAAAGCGGAAATCACCATCACCGGAAAGGAACCCAAACTATTTTGTCCCTTAAATGTCTCCTGAATATTTCTTGACCACCATGGTAAATGTCGTCATAATTTCCGCATACTCTAAATGTCCCAGAAACCAGAGATTTAAGGAGCTAGCTCACTAATCAGGGAAAGAATGCTTCATTGTGCGCTTGCAACGGCAAAGTAGGTCAGGTATATTCCGGAACACATTTAGCAATATTTTTACCCACACGCCCACCCATTCCTTTAAGAAGGAGGCTAGGAACTTTGCTCCTTCTGGGGCTTCTGCTGGTATTTCACAAGATACCTGCTTATTATGGCAAACTAACAACCACCTTTTAGGCGCATTCAGTAGAAGATAAAGGGCATTGTGAAGCGCCCCTTACTTTTTGCAACGAATATACCGAATAGCGTTTCAGGTATTCCTCACTAACCTTTAGTGTGGAAAATCTTTTTTCGTGCTCACATAAACGCAATGATGAGGCATTCTCATTAATATCGATTAAAATAGAAAGTACTTTAAAATCTTTATGCAGCTTTTCGCAATTTCTCTTCATATTTCTTTTAAATAGATTAAAAGATTCATAGAATATTTAAAATTATATAACTAAATTTTAATTGTAAAAATATTTAATCTTTTAGTTGTCGAAAATGTCACTATTGCTCTCTCAAATAAACGTGAAATATTTTCAGAGACAGCAAAATATTCGTAGAAATCGACGAAATATTCACAACAGCGATATTACTTTTATTGCATGAATAGCTTTTTCGCACTGTAAAATTTCATAAATTGATTAAATTGAATTTTCGTCATTTTTAAAAGTACCACATATATCGAAGATATTGCACTTTTTCTCCTATTGTATGAATCCAATATTTTTATTTATATACTTTTGCCAATAATTGAAAAATACACTAAGAAAAGGATTAATGTCTGCAACGAAAGTTTTACAATTTCTTGAACGAAAAAATGAAATAAATACGAATTTACAATATGAATCATACTGAATCATAGGCTAATTATGTTCTTATTTGACAAAAAAATGTTATATAAACCAAACAAAATTGGTTTCGTAGATTTTATAAATATACTTTGCATATTCAAAGGATTTTCATTCTCTAAATTAATACGTAACAAGGTTTATTTTCTAAATTAGAAAATTTATTTAACTAAAAAAAACAAATAGTTCATTTTAAGAGGTTAAATGCAGTCAGAATTATAAAAAAATCGATTTTTTGTATACATTTTCTGAAAGTAAAATATTTTATAAATATTTTGTGAAAATTTCGAATCAATCCGACAAATAGTTTTATAAATGTCCTATGATAATCACAGGACCCTCCTTACTATTGACACTAGGAACTAAAACTTTAGATGCGTTTTTATATTGTACTCGTGTATGTACAATTGAAAACCACTCCACCGATTTACATAGATGAAATTTTTTTCCGATCGTCAAATTTTTTGAATCCAGAATCCGAAAAATTACATAAAATATGAACTTGTTTTTTAGTTTTATAGAATAAACTGGTTACTTATCTAGCTTAAAAGTGTAAGTAGGTAGGATAATGCCACAAGTCAGTATAATGTCATTAGGCAATATAATTAATAAGTCATGTTACCTTAAGTCACGCCAATTTACGATATGTGATGTTATGTTACGTTAATTTATGATATGTCATTACGGGTCAGGTAAAACATCACATGTTCTGCATTGCATAGTATGTACGTAAATATGTACATATAGCTAATCAAGCCGAATTGTATCTGTGCCTCCATTCAAAAATCATTGTGTTCTATGGTTTCCTTTGCTGATATTAAAATATTTGCATATGTGATCCATTTTGTAGCTAAATTTTGGCAGTGTTCAAACAAGCAAGTGACCTGCTCCCACATTAAATCTACGGTGAATGCCTTTGTCCTCATCTTGGTGGCACTTTATCCTTTGGAGTGGCCCATTCGTGCCAATCCGTGTGGAAGGCTGCGGAAATTTGTTATTTCCAGGTAAAGCTCACAGGAATTATGCGGAATTCATTATACAAATATGCGGCAATACTGCGTTCTTGGGCCTACCAAACTCTGATTGTATACATACAATGCATGACTGAAATCGATTATTTAAATTATTTTTAATGGAGGTGCGTAAAGGTCACTTGCATTTTATCCTAGGTCGTTTTCAATTCTCCTATGTGTGTTGACACTGTAAAGTGATTTTTTCGATTAGTTGAAGTAAATGTGAGTTTGTCACGGCAGGAAAATGAAACAAATGTAAGACGCTTATTGGACTCACCTAAATAGCATTTTTACAAAAATCATCTGCATAACAATTTTCTAAGTTCGTACGATGAATAGACGGTTTTTGGTAACAGTTCTGTTTATAGCAAATAAAATCGTCCACAATTATAGTGAACTAGTTTTTTGCATGCATGTCTCTTATGGGAGATGAATGAAATTCATTTGGAAATTTTGCAAGTGCTTAGGTTCAATCGCAGGTAAAATAATATTCGTAAAAATTAAATCTGATTAATTAACTCATTAAAAGGTTTCACTTTCCAAGCAGAAAAATACTTTACCTTGAGGTATTGGATTTGTGCTTTACATTACGTTAAATTCAAACTAAAACGTTGTATATTTAGAAAATTAATAAGTATGTAAGTCTATTGATTTGGAATTCATTGTCATATTATTAGAATTGGAAATGATATATGTAAAATTATAGGTTTTTGAATAAAAATATACTAAAAGTTCGTAAAAATCACCATAAATTCGCAGAACTTCAACATACCAACTAAAAACAGATTCGTTCGAAAACTAATATTACTAAAAGTTTTCTTGAAATTCCCTGTTATTATTTACCTTATAAATATACAAATATGAGATTTAAAAATACACTGCTATTACTATTGGCGGACACAAAGGCAGATTTTCTAAAATGCAAGAATAAACAAAGTAACATACAAAATTTTATATATTTTTATATTCGTAGAAATATGAATTCTACAGTGTAAATTTTTCTAATAACGATTTAGATCAACTCGGTACTTTATGTAAGTCGTTATTGAGATTTGTTTCTATGACGCTTACAAAACGTTCCATTATTGGTAGTCGTGTGCCGGAGGGTGATTTTATCTAGGAAGTGCTGTGGGTACAGGGTGGATTAGCCAAAATCCCCGATATGTGCATTAGCAGAATTAATTGCATTCGAATGAGTTTTAACACGCGATGCAGCCTAGAATATGCCGATTTTCGCCTCACATCTGCTACATTAAATCCCCTATCTGCACTAATGGAATTAAGTTTACAAAAGGTTTTTAGAGCTTAAAACAAATAGTTGAATCTGTGAATCCAACAGGTTACACCTCTAATCCTTTTTCCCTTGTTTTAAACATTCTGGCCGGTAACCTTTATCCCTTATCGACATATACTTTAAAATCTGCTCGGAGGCGGCTTTGGATGAACATTTCAATTTCGCTTCCATTTTCTAACCTACAACAATTTTACGCTTGAATTCCTGAGGGAATATTATCCAGGTCGGACTAGCATTAGAATTTTGATCCCAAACATATCCTTAACGATAAATTAAATTAATTTTGGATTTAAATAGCACGAAAGTGTGAGAGGCGACCATGAGCTGAATTTTGTCTGTTCCTCGCCTCAGTTTTATAACGTAAGTATGATCAGAGTGTTTATTACCCGAAAAGTTCTCAAACTACGTTTCGATGATTTATATAACTGAACGTGTTTACATGATTTAATTACCTTTGGTATTATATTAGTTGCATTTAACTTACATAGATAAACACCCTTTGGTAATTATTCCACGTAATACTCAAGCGGTCGTAAAAAAAATTATGCTTACATTTAGAACGAAATTTCCTTCATTTTCATAGCTTTCAATTATAAAGCAGTTAACACGGACGTAAACAATAGTTTATGAAGAAAATCATTGATAGAGAATTATGGACCTTTTAACTGAATTTAAACGACTCATAATTATATTTTATTATATGATTTATGAAAATTATATTTTTAAATTTAGCTCTTTTAAACATTAAACCGTTCTAATATATAAAGAATGTGATTTTGCGATATTAAAGGGAATAAAAGTTATGTTGTATTTTGAAGAATAATAAATTAAATATTTCCGAGTTTTATATTTCCCGCCTTTTACAGATTTATAAATGTGCATGAAAAATTTATCTATTCGTTACGAAGACTACACTTTCAGTTTAAAATAATAAATTTCGGTTATCTAGAACCCACTTTGGTCCGGAATATAAACCGATCAAAAATTGTTGGTAACTTTTCTAGGAGAAGGTAATTTTGCCTTAATGAAGACATTTTGTATGAGTGCGTAATTTTTCTAAAACATTATCCACTACTATCAACCTAAGGCAATGTGGTAAAAAATTCAATCTCGGGATATTTTTATATCATTTTGATACAAAATATTAATAAATTATTATCGAATTTGTCCTCTCTATGCTAGCTAGCATTAGATGTCGAATACACCGATCTCTACTTTAACCATTTAAGTAAAAAGTTTCAAGATCCCATTAAGGCACAGCTTGTCCCAGAGTAAGAAATTTTGTCTGTGGTATTATATTATGGTATTATAAATATCACTGAAGTATAAATAAAATGATTTGACTTTTAAGTATTATATTTTTCACTAATATTCGAAACTGTGCATAATGCAGGATGACTAATTTTAAATGTGTTAATGAAATATCTAAAGTTAGAGTTAGGGCTGTAATATGTCGACTGAATAATTTGAACTTTGAAAATTTTAATTGAAATAGGATAGATTTGGGTTTATAAAATTTGGAATTTTGTAAAAGTTCAACACTTAAAGATAAGATAAGGGTCCTCTTTAAAACTATATGAGATAAACTTTGAAAGGTTTTCATCATTTCAATTATTAAATGCCACTCATGTTGTCGTATACAATAAAAGGTCAACTTATAATAGTTTTCTATAATATCTACCTACATACACCTATACGAAACCCTCATGAATGATTCCTAATGTATTAAATTACTTGAAATAAATTAGTACCTGATTGTATCTTAGTTAAATGGCTTGCGAATTGCCCATAAATTGTCCATAATCTTAGCCAAATTCCATCAAAAAGCAGCAAATCAGAAAGCCGGTCCCAATGCCCGCACTACGACATCTGGCCACATAATAAACTGTTTCAAAGCAAAAAGGCGCCAATAAGGAAAATGAGGCCGACTTAATCAGGAAATTATGACAATGTGGTCCTAATTAAGAATCAATTTGCCACAAGCTCCCATATCTCCAGTGAGTAATAAACGGCCGGTGGTCCTGGAAAACCATTTGTATAGGGTTAATAATAACCCAAACAAGTCTGTAGCTTATCTGCTGCCATCCGTCAGGGGGAACGATTAATAGTCAATTTATCGTGTTCGACTCGTACATTATGGCGTTGGGTTGGCCATCATCGGGGAGGACCTCTTACCTGCACGATTTTGCCGTAAATCGAATTAGGATTAAAAATTTATTGCTACGGGATTTTGTACATAGCCACGGCCACAATGAATTATATATTATTGAACGTATATAAGAAACTAGATGGATGGCCATTACAACACCTTTTATAGAAAAATTTATGATATGCGGGCTCGGAAGCTCATCAGATAAAGGGAAATTACCTCTTGAGCATTTTCGTGACTCAAGCCAGTACCGCTGTGCAAATTTTTCTTAGCCGATAGGAGAATAAAAGGGCAACGTCTGATTTACGGGGGGTATTTTAGTGAATTGAAAATATTTTTACCTTCGAGATGTGCGGGATATTCTTGGTATAAATCGTTGCAGGACTACCGAATTTTTATTTAGTCAGGATAACAGCGGATTTGGCAAGGTTCTCTAGAGATATCAAATTGGAATTTGTTGCTCTTAATGTTGGCGTAACTTGTAAGTTAATGTAATTGGCATTCACCTGCCACAAAGTTACGGAAAAGAAATTTATTTTACCTGTCGGATTCAGAAAATTCAGCAAATATATGTGATACATTAAGCACCTATTATTCATGTTGTAAATGTACACTATATATATAAATACATATATACATGGTAGTAGTAAATACATACATCGACTGGTATACTCAGTTTTTGAAAATCTGTGTAGCAAGAGTAGTTTACTCAAATTAAAAAATTTAATGAGTAATTGATTTTTTTTACTATATTGGATTTGTACCCACATTCCCCCGATAGCGTACACCCAATGTAGTAAAGATTGCTATACAAATTCTTCATTTAATGCCCTGTTAATCGCTCAAAAGATTCAATACAACAAACAAACCGACCGAGTACTAAATATCCTTATGGAAAAACTAATTTGAAATCAAAGGTAACTAAAATGAATTAGTGAGAATTTTTTGACATTTTATTCTTTTATAACCACCCTTTTATAGGTTCGTCCATTCGTATTTCAATATTCCATAATTGTAGTAAATTTCTACATGCACTAAATTTTGTCGTTTAAATTTAAACTTTCTCGAAAGATTAATATTCAACATGAATGTGGGATTTAAAAAGTAAATTTGACGAGGGTACTCGAACTTATGACTTTCGAATTGACGTTCCGCTTCTTTAACCAACTGTACGTGGCCCTTACCACCGGGGCGGTTTCTTGAGAAATTTTTGTTCGGATGATTTTTAGTTACAGGTAACAAGCAATATCTGTATGAATTGCAATTGAATTGATTCTCAAAAAATTTCATGGAAAAATGTTACAGAATTTATTTGAAATTTAATAAGGAGTGTGTATTTAAAGATTTTGTTGTTAAAAATACAATTTTCTGAATTGAAGTAGATATCAACTTATTTTTAAGAGCGTAGGCTAATAATTCCTGACCCTTTGCGAAGAAAAAAAAATATTATAACACTAATAATTGGGTGTCAATCCAAAATTTCTCTTCCTACCTGCGGAATCATATTTCCATATTACTGCAATTTTGTATATATTCCATTGACAATTATAGTTTTATATCATAATTTGCTAGAAAATTACAGTCGTATAATAATTACCCAATTAAGCCGAAGTTCGTTCGTCCGTGTCACAGTCATACCTCTAATCGAAATCGACAGTAACAACCTGTTTGCTAACATGTTAATATTCTTCCCATGTTATAGTCCAAATGGTGTTTTTGGGATCCATTCCTTACTAGAGGCTCCGGTTAGACAAACTTATGGACTCAGTTCACTGAATTTACGCCCTTGCACGCCGGGGGCTTGCTCCGATTTAGAGAAAGAGCCGGGATCGAACATCATTAATCATTGAGATCGGAGAAAAAGCATACATATGAAAAAAAAAAAAGAAATCCTTAAAGACGTTTAATGTACTGGCTCCTAGCCACACCCGGGCTTAAATTGTCGAGGGCCACCACCTCACATCCTAGGGACTGGGGGATAAAGAATCAGGGCAACTCCTCAAAGCCAGAGGACTGACCGAACTCGGGATTGAGACCTGGGTTATTTCAAGTGGAAAACTTCCTTAGGTGATTTGATGATTTGATGTGAGATGCGATTTGTGAACTGGAACGATAACATCTTTGGACATTTTTCGCTCTGGAAAAAGGATTTAGGAAATTTTCTATATATTCTCCTCCATTGGAACCAGAGTGTTTTACGTGTTCACAGGAACCCTGGAGACTTTTACGGATAGAGAATGTGCTTGAAAATACGGGAAATCTCTAATCAACTGTCAATAAGCATTGCGAACGAAACATCATTCTTGTTTTATGGACAACAAAGAGCATTTTATCTTCAGACGAGGAACAGGACGCATCTGGAGTGGAAAGAAGAAATTGTTCCCACGAGAAAGATATCTGCAGTGCATGTATCTGGATCAAGTGTAAATAAATAAAGTGCACCCCCATATATCGACGGTAGTTTATCTATTCAGCCAAAGTTTTCTTGTCCTTCGGGGAATTGGTGAAACGCCAGAGTACTTTTTTATAGTTGAATTTTCCAAGGAAGTATCGTCGGTCCCTTTAAAATGGATATTGAGCTCACCCTGTAATTGCAAGTCACCAAGAAAGGAAGTTTTAGCGTCGCTTTTCGAAAAGAAAAAGAAAATCGACTTCTTTCAAACTCTAGTATTTGTCGCAAATATTTGCAAGTGTAAATGTAGTCAAATAGCTTGCTGGTAACCTAAGACAGGGAGTATATTTACATATATTTATTGAGGAACATCCTATTTGAACTTCTTCTATACGACTAAATCTATCTAGCAATTTTTATTGACGTGCTGATTTAAATTCTATGGAATTTTACAATTCTAGATAAAAGGAAAAATATTTCTTGTGACTTAAAAAATTCTTTATTAAATGTTGCAACAAAAAGTATTTATATAAATTCCATAAAATCTTTCTAGGCAGAATTCCAAATTAATGAAATTAATGTACGATGTGTGTCACTGCTCTTTCCTCTTAGAACTTCTTAATTCTTAAAGGGAAATGTTTTTAAGGAATAAACGAAATATTTTATTTCTTAAACAAATGACTTTAGCCACTGAATGGCATCTCAGAAATATGATAGAAATCGTTATTAACAAATTTATGTGAATTTTGTCTGCGAAAATCGATATTTATTTTTCCAAAGATTACTATTTACCATTTTACAACAGGAATTTACTCGAGATATGCTCCGAACCCTAGAACCTTTTTTTAAAAAATGTCTCTTAACTGTGTTGCTATTTTGTAAAATAACAATTATAAATGATTACTTCAAATACGTGAAGTCAAAAACAGAAGTTTTTAAAGCAAACAAACCATCATAATTTATTGCTGGGTTTTCATTTAAGTTTGCCTGGTAAATATATCAATTTGCATAATAATACTCGGAAAGGGGCTGGAAACAATTGAAGAATTTCATTTATTTTCACTATCTGGGCCAGAGAGCAGTTGTGAGTGCATTCTGCAGTAGCAGAAACAATTTCCGCAACGACAACCTATTTCAACTGAAATTTCAAACCGCCATTCGCTCAACTGGATAAAGTTGCAATTAAAGGTAACAAGAAAATTCCATTTCGCTCAAGGCGTCCTGATGAATATTGAATTTCCGTGCAGTAGCAAATTGCCCCCGCCTGAACTCTTCTGGCGGGCGTGCATGCATCATCTGCCACCGGTTCATCTGCACATCTGCGCCAAATTAATAATCAAGCCAAATCAAGGTGGCGAAATGAAAAACCCAAACAGTTGGGACTTGGGGAATTGGGGCTTACAACCAAAGCGTAGTCGATTTTAATTGAGTTCTTTGGAAAACTGTTCCGGATTAGGGTCGTGTCACAGGATCTAGCTATGATTGTGTGAATTTTTCGCCAACTGGGTCTTGTCATTTCTATAAATCTGGAATCCCCTGCCGCCAGAGCACCAAATTTATATTTAACCGACTTTTGTTCGTTGGCCCACTATGAACTTTTAATTAAAATTGTTAGCTGCAACTTCATTCTCACATTGGACTTAGGTTTCGAATTTATGAAAACAATATTCAGGTAGAGGAGCGCCTTAATTAAGTTAAAATTGCATTCATAACTATAGCTAAATAATGTCGACGTAAATGAAGTCGTTCTAACTGCTATGATGCCCTAGACAATTTCGGCAAGTTTTTCAGTTTAACGTGAAACTCTAGGAAAAGTAGGAACAACTTAGGTAAAAGTTGAAATGATGACAACAAAAATTGTTACAGAGTTGGTTGTAACAATGAATGTTGTTTGTTACAATTTTTAATTCATGCTCACCATTTTGAAATAATTGCATTTAAAACTTTGTTTCGATACTTCGAGTAATTTACTTTAAATTTTCTATACATTTTTGTATAGACGGATACCGTATTTATGAAAACCCTTGAAATGTATGGAGGTATATATGTATAAAATTATTTTTAACTTTAAAATAAATTACAAATTACAAAGTTAACATTTTAATTTTGCTAGACTTGATAAAAACATTCAAATATTTAACATTTTATCAATGGATGCGAAAACATTAAACCTTTTATTATACGACTAATTTATCAGCCGTAGATGTGATTTAAAATAGTTTTCTTTTCATTTTTCTATCAGCATTTAGTTATTAAGTTCATCATTACTTGTAAGTAATTATTTTTCATATACTTGATAATTGTCAATGAATAAGTATCCAGTAATCTTGAATCAATTTAAATTAGAGGAAAGTAAAAGAAAAATTAACAAACAATTCTATCAACATTCCGACAACGGAGTTTTAAATTGATTTACATCATATGACCGACTATTCCTGCAGATTCTCAAAAACAATTTTCAATATAATGAACCTAGAAAGTATTCAAAAGGCCAACCATAAAGTCAAATAAAATTTTTCAGTTCCTTATGTGCGCCCTTTCCAAAGAATTATGAACCCTTATTAAAGTAAAAGATAACGTTACAGCAACTTTATGGAATAAATTCAGAGTTCGTCTTGGCTTTAGTATGTATGCCAAAAGTTTGTCAGAGCTAAAAAGTTTATGCTGAAAAGCAATGGACATTTGACTAAAACGCGGGCTCCAGCTTAGTTGGCAAAAGATAACGCGTATGTAATTAAGATTTCCGTAACGGATAGCGACGAAATGCGTGACAAGGATACTCTTAAGTCTTCAAACACTTCAAATTTTTAGCCGTAGTAAATGTCATGGGGTGATTCAATGTAATTTGAATAATTTTCATACGCATAAAAAGAGATGATGTACAGTAATTGCTAAATGAGAAGCACGTAACCACTGTTAAGAACCAGTCAAATATAATTGCACTTAAGATGGTGGATGCATCTACAATATAAAGATAATAATAAAAGAGTTAACCATATATTAAACTAGATTAAGCAACTGCAATGTATGCTGTATGCTCAAGGAGTTTAGGTAGAGTACTATACAATAAATTTACTTAATTCATAACAGTTATTATCAGTAATCATAAGTAAAATTGCACATTTACTCTTTATAGCATGACAATTAACTTAATATATGGAAATCTTCGTTTTGTTATATTATGGGAAGTATTGGAACGAAAATATGTCTGTTTCTTCTTAAAGCACATACAGCTTAGGTTATTGACCAATAGCTTTAAAGCGTTTTATCGAAAAGGAAATATAACTTACGATGCTTCGCCAATTCGTTAAGTAAGCAAGAATAACAGCAACCATGTTTTATCTTATATTTTAAGATTTTCATGGATCTTTAGGCTATATTGTCTTGCTTAAGCTACTATATATAGGTATATTATTGAAAGATTGCTCCTATGTGTATTGTTTTACAGTTCTCAAAATTTAATAGCGTAAACCTATAAATTTTTCTACGTCATAATTCACACTTAGAATCTCAATAAATCATTTAGAAAAAGCTGAGCTCCCTAGCTATCCCTTTAATTTCTATATACAATGCCTCCGGTACCAAAAAATCTGAATCTTGTTTCACTTTTATACAGATAAAATCCCTAAACTCTTTTAGAATGAGTAACTTAAGCAATTTGTTGATCGTAAAAACGTTTTGCGTTATACTTACTTATAAAAATATCCGTATTAAATATAAAGATAAAAAAGTGCAACAATCATAATAATTTAGAAGTTATATTTTTGAAAAAAGTTCTAATGCAATTTACAAATACTTTTACCGGATGTATGCTTTGTAGAAATAATCAAGACCTGTAATTATTGTATATTCTCTTAGCTAATTATTTTCTAAGAAGTGTTTATTTCTTCAAAAGTTATTGCTTTGGCTTTTGTTAAAATAATCAGATTTATTCTCTAATGAGCATGAAGGATAGATATTCTATCTTCTTTATATAGAAGACCACAAGATCTAATAAACATGAAGAAACGTCCCCAAACTGAGATACTTTCAAGGAATTAATCATTAGCACACAAATCCCTTTCTCGGGTAACGCTCCAAGGAATCCCAATCAAATTTCAATCAAAATAAATTTAATTAATAACTTTAGTTACTGGTTATATTCAGAGGAGAAAACAAGATTGAAATTGGAATTGATCCAAAGCGGCATTGGCGAAGCTAAGAAACAGTCGTGTTTCAATTAAGGAACATCTAGATACCTACTTGACTTCAACTTCCTTCTACTGATATAGCTCCTGAATTTCATGAACAGAATGAGGTTACGACTCCGTCGAATTACAAACAACTGTTTACTGTTGGCGTTGTGCGTTTTGGGAGCTCATTAATACCCCCATCCCCCCGTAATGAGTTATTAATTGTATTTGAACTGTGATCAACAAGCAGCCAGATGAATGTCACTATTAAAACAATGCGGAGACACGAACGTTATACTTCTGAAGTTTAGAATATGGCAGAACAAATACATTTACTTAAAATGTTTGAAGAGCATGTTCTGTGTCATGGAAGCAAGGAGAACTTAGAAATTGTAAAAGCGCTTTGTATTATTAATTAAATATATTAGAAAGGAAAGAACAAGGACCTATTCGCCCTTTTATGTTTTAATTGAAAATCTCTTAATTACACTGTAAAAATATAGGTATACAATAGTCTCGTGTAAAAGTAGTTAAATTACATCGAAAAGTAAAGGGTAATATTAGTCCTATTAAATTAATAATTGTGGGGCATCAGCATTAGCCGCCCTATTACAAAACCATTTTTCGGTATTATCTTGGAAACGGTTGAAATTACTACGGATATGTTTTGTTCAAAAACTCTTAAAACCTTTGAAAGTTTATTTGAAATTGTTTTTTTCAAAATCTATCACAAATTGGTAATTTTATGGAAAAAGGGTTTATTATCAATCGAGTAAAGCGTACAATTATCTATAAACTTTATCTGTAGCTTATTGTAACATTAAGAGTTTTTGAGATAATAGCAAAAAACTATTTGCCAATATGAGGGCTAATGCTAATGCCCTGCAAGGTCAACTTTAATGTTTTAAACTCAGGAAGCACCCCTTTACTAATACCATCTGGTAAGAACTTAGCTAAAATTTTTTACATTAAAGAGCTAACAAATACGATGAAATTTTAATAATGATAATTTTGTGTAATCCATAATAATGAGAATCCTCCATTATCATAAAATAATTTTTGAGCGTACGCTATTAATTAGTTTTACAGTAAAGAAAGTTCTATTCTGATTTTTATGGTTATTATCGACCATTAATTATATTTCTTTATACAGAAATAGCTTTTGAAGTAAATCAATGATATTTAATTATACGCTTTGGAAAAAAAATGCTTTTAAATGGTTTTAATGAATCATTTTCGGCTTATATGTATGAATTTTATGTACAACGTTCAGCTATTTAAAGTCGTTTCTACTTTTGAAACACGATATCCATGCTGCCTTTTGTGAAACTTGATTATATTGTATTACCAATATAATAAAGGTTTAACGAAAAAATATAATTAAAACATTTCTTTTTCCAACGTCATAGATGTATATGGGGTCTTTCTTAAATATGTAAATAGTTTTTATTTTTTAATTTAATATATGTAAAATAAACAAAGTAATTTAGTACATATAATTTAAAGAAATAAAATTATATTGCATTTGGCAGCAAAATTGTATGATTTTCATTTATTAAATGTTATTTTTATATTTTTATATGGCATTTAACGTTCTACGCATTTAATCAATCATTATGCATTATTGTACTACTTACGATAGTTAGGTAATATTTGTTAAAATCTAAATTTCAATATGTTTAAACACAATTACATGGAGACTAAGAATTCTGCGGAAAATGTATATTGATTTTGCTTGAAAACATGAAAAGCCGCAACATTCTATAGAACATAATGAATAATCGGTGAAAAATGATAAAGCGGTTTGATACCATTATATGACATGAGAGTTGTTCCTCTTGACTTCTCAAAGCTATGGTTAATGTTAATACATGAAAGAGAAATATTTTTTGGGCTCCCTTACGTTAGAGCAAGATATGTCGACTTATTTCGGACGTGTTTGGATATAAATTTCTATAAGTAGTTCATATTTTATCTTTAAACTTTTCCCAAGACGATTTATCGTACAATTTAACCATTATAATTCATCTTCTTCCTTTTCCCTATATAAATAAACATATTTTTGTTTTTTTTTGTACAAAAACGAAGAAGTATGCCACGCACATAAAGAGTTAAAGCCCGTGAAAAAACCCTTTTCTAAAAAAAAAAATAAAAAACAAAAAAAATCAACGAAGCACCTCTGTGTGTTCACGCACAACCTTTTATGCGACAGATGAGAAAAGGTATACCTGTTGTTAAGACAATGGAATTCTTACACACTATTAAAGCGGTGATTTTGTTTCGTTCCGATGTAGAACATAGAAAATAGAAGTAAGAGGTTTTTCCGTCAGCCCTTGAGGTTTTCTGGCAGCGATACATACCATAGCCTGAAAGGAGAAAAAAGAAAACATTTGATACAAAGTGTTCATTACTTAGGAGTGAAAGTAAACGAGACGTAAAATGCCATTTAAATATTATTGCCATGAGCAAGTTGTTCTGTAATTAGAATTGTTATTCGTCACGAAGTCCCCACTCAAACATTAGCAGATTCATGAAAATCCAGTAACCTACTACAGATTTTTACTCTCTCTCTCTTGAGACTGTCTAATTGCAAATTATTATATAAATAATGGTTTGTTTTTATCGTTACAGAAGAAGCAGTAATGAATACAGGGCTCAGAAGCAGACAATTTTCGAAAATTTGAATATAAAGCCCAACTTTATTTATGGAGGCGATCAAAGCGAAGCAACATGTAATGACCGGTCCAAGGTAGATTAACGACGTAAGAAAGTCTTTTAAAATCGCCCCAAGACACATAATTTCCACCTAAAATTAATGTCCTTTTAAAATCGTTAAAATAGGATGATTGCGAGAACCGAAGTTACTCCGGGCATCGTCATTGGCCTCCAAGCTACGTTCATATCGCCTTATTCATAAAACTTATCCTTCGTTGATGTGCCCAGCCCAGTCCACGATGGAATTTCGTAAAAGTCCTTTGGAAGAATTAAAACTTTCCAGGCTCCTATCAGTTCAAGGTATCCTCTAACTTGCGCTTATCCTCCTGAAGCAGAATACTTTTTCTTACCGTGTGCTTCCTGAGTTCGGTTTTTTTTTTTTATATTTTCCGGGCCCTCTGCCAACGTCTCCGCAGAAGGTGGGCTCACTTAATATATAAGTCAAGTTTTTATTGAGTACCAACAATTTTGTCTTGCGCACAGGACCGCGCCTCATCGCCAAAATGCCAACGTGAAGATCCCTCAAGGATCCCTCTAATTATAAAAATTAAGCCGTGATTCTATATTTTGAATTTGAGATGAGGCAGCAATTTTGTTTAGGGAGGATAATTTGTTTGGGATGTCCTACAACAACGTAAAAGTCATCAAATATTAATAACAATCACTTGTAATTAGTTGGGGGAACTTTTGGGTGACGTTTAATAACGACTGGATAAATGTCAATTTTGATTAGAAGTACCTTGTTATGCTCGGCTGGGTTTTGAATAATTTTCTTGTGGAGAATTTAATTTGACAACTTTTGGAAAAGTTTTAAAATGATTTGTTTATTAGGGTACATAATGACTGAAAAGTTTTAATACTTAATAGAATTTTCCCACTAAGTTTTAAACTTCAATTATTCCTCATTTACAGTAAATTAATGTTGTACCCATGGGGAAATCGATTTCATATTAAAACCTAAATAGTAATTGACCTTTATTTATTTTTAAACTGAACTATACATATAAATATCTTATATTATTCAGAACCCAAAAATTTCACTAAATAGTTAAACAAAAGTCCTATACTCGAACATTTTACACAGAAGGAAAATCGTGGTGTTTAAAACGTTCAATACTTTAGAAACTATTCATCTACTTCGTACCATAATTAATAGGTTCGGAATTCTTAACAAAAGTTACACTTACATGAATTTTTACCATAATAAACTAGTTCCATTTATTTTTGAAAATCATTGCTTAGTAATTTTTAAGTTGTACCAACTAAACAATTTTTTTTAGTGTAGAGGCTAAGTTTAAAATTGAAAACTTGATCGAAACCAGGTATTACTCATACCATAGCTCATAGCTTAGGCTAATCTTAACATGAAAAATTGTAGATTTAATGGAATAATCTAAGAGTATCGGAAATTTTCCAGATCACTTTATCACTTAATAACACAAAACTATAAATGTGTTTATTTCTTTAAATATATTTACGTGCAAAAGTTAATGGGGCTTTTAAAAATCAGTAAAATCACTAGTCGCCTCTCCTATAAACTTAAAATTGAATAAACTGAAATATTTATTTTTATAAGCCTGCTTATTGTTTCGAATTTAACCACATGACGTACTATCCGAAATTTTACTTATATCGATTATTTTTTAAACCAGTGTGAGCTCATTACGGATAAAGTTATTAAACGTGAAGATACCCACATATATTATTACTTCTTTATCTATAATGCTTTAAATGTTTATGGTAATAAGGGTTTATGATAAGTAGATAGCTAACACTAACTTAAAGCTTAAAAAGGTAAGGTAAGTTTAGCTTATTTTCAACCAAAATGCTAATGAACCCCAGTGCTGTAATGAGTTTCAACTAAATCTGTAAATTTCGAGTTCGTCGAGTTGGGGTTTGCATGCAATACGAACCATGGAGTGGCAACAATAAACTATTCACCAGGCCCCAAAATATTTTGTAGTTATGCGCATGAATAATTCATATGCCAATTTCAATAAGTAAACACGAAACCTTCCATTGCCACCCTGCGAAATTTACTTGGATCTAAATCAAGCCAGCCGTGAACGTACACCCACCACATGACCTGGCAAAGGTTACATATCATTCCACAGTACAGGTGCGTGAATCCCGTGCCTGTTTGTGTATATTTTCTGAGGGAGTTGCTCTTGCATATTCAACTTCACTTCATCGATTAAAAATTGAAATGTTTGAAAACCATGGCCGATACATCAATGAATGTAAAAGGTTTCGTAAAGGGCGATGGGAACCTTCAAAACGCCACCGACCATTCCTATCCAAAATCCCACCTATTGTGTGCCTGTACTTTATTGTGCAGTCATCGCTTTATCATCAGTTTTATTCGAAGGGGAGCTGGGAATCTGGGCAAACCTGTGGTGCAGGTCAGCTCCGCGGGGCATTAAATCGGATGGTTGAACTAGCAAACCACCTCATATGAAATTTTGTTGAGCTCTGCACTATCCACCGTTCGTTCTACCCCACTACCTGATACTCTGTGTCCAGTTCAAACATCAGAGGACGTTTGCTAATGACGAAACACATTAAACGTGAACACGGTAATTGTGTCCGAAGAGGGCTATTTTATTAGAATTTTAGGAAATTTTGAAGACCAATGGTAAAATCGAATAGACCTCTAGATTCGGAAATTAAAGGAACTCAATGCAGTTGAATACCGGAAGTGGGATGCTTGACTTCACAATTAGCTTTGAATTGCAGACTCAAAAGTGGTCTCTCGCATATTAGCAATTTCATCCTAAACCCATCAGTTCTCTAGCGTAGATATGTCTCGGGCACGTTAGTTCCGAACAAGATTAATGTTCAGAGCCTCACATTCAAATTCCATCTGTGCCTGGTAATGCGATGACGCGTTCTTTGTAAAAATGTTTTGTGAAATGGGGAAAATGAATTCAAAAGCCTTAAAAGTACAACAATATGAGAAAGGATATAGATACAATATCGTAAAATGCGAATATTAGGATCTTAAAACTTGCCGTATTATAAGAATTTATGTTAAATATATTAAACAAAGAACTAGTACAAAAAGATGGATTAGCCCTCTATAATATTTCATGCTTGTTTTCAGCTATTGCGCAGCCAGATTTTAGATTTGAAATTTTTATTTTATTTTAATAGTAGTAACGATCTCATTAGACCATTTTCTTATTACAATTTACAATAGAATCAATGTAATATATTTACAAAAGTAATTTAATATTATAGGGATAGTACTTTTTAAAATCTTTTATTTCTCATACGTTTTTTTCAATTTGTAAAACCTATTTTTAAAATCCGAAATATTTAATTAAGGGAGAATAAGTCATTTTATTCCACGCGAAGTATTAAGACGCATCAAATGACATCTTATTTACCAAAATACGATAAGTAGTTTAAGAGCTCTGAGGAAACAGATGAATATATCCACATACATACATACATACCCTTCTAAAAAACTTTGGCTTTACCATACTTACCCAACTAAATATAGAACGAGTGAAGTTTGTAAATATTGAATTTTAAATGCTATATAGACCTTTGTTCTTCGACATACTTCCTTCAAGAGTAATAAAATTCTTCAAAGTAAATTATAAAAGGTTTTTTTTTCACTGATTTTTTAGAATACATCGAGTTTGATCAATTTCCTTTTCTATGTACCATTCTACGGTCTGACAAATATTTCCGGTCCGACAAACTTGTATTTTTACTTTTTAGAAAGCCTAAAATTTCTTACAAAAGTAGCGGCAATATTTTATACAGATATTTTAATACGTACCATTAGGGAATGGTCTAATAAATACAAAATAGGGTAAAACAGACTAAGTTATTATGAAAATACTAAATTAATTCTGTGATTGAAAAGAAAATCATTATGATATTATGTAAGGGTATTAAAACGGCGCAAAACACAAACATTTTCAATTATAAGCTGAAGAGCTATTTAAGAAAAATATATTGACAATGTTCTATGGCAGTATTTTAATTTCCACATCATTTTAAAACACTCTCTCGCTCTGTGTTGAAAAATAACATTTTTTGTGTAAATACGACTATTTCAAGAATGGTGCAATTGACCTAAACAATACCATAAGAATGCCCGCACATTTCCGGAAGCTAATGCATAACCCATTTACTTCTTGGGCAGTATATTGTAAAAATCAATGTTATGAAACATAATTTGCCTTTCCATTGCAAATTTGTTAAATTTCCTTATAAATATGGTATGTGTGCACCAATTTAACATAATTTGGATATACTGGCATACTATGCGAACGTGTATATGAAAATTTCAATAGAAAATTGCAGCATAACTTCATCAAAATTTCTAATCACCGTCTAAAGGCAAAATCAATAAATGCATTTATAATCGACTCCCCACGAAACTATATCAAAATTGACGATGGGTTGCCCACATTTAAATCGGATTACTACACCTCGATCGACCTGACTTTGCTATGCTTTCCGAACAGACACCCGAGATCCTAGTCTCAGTCTATGAAAAAGATATTTGCTAAAGACATCTTAGCTTACATTATCCATCTGCAGTACCGAGTAGCCTTCTTCGTGCAGCTAGGGAACTGTTATATTACCCCCCAGAAAGGACAGAATACGGAATATCTAATTGGCAATTTAGCCGGATTGCTTTGATATACAAAAACCCCTAAATTCGATTAGTGATGAATTTCGCATTAAGCAAGGTTGCATAATAATTACCCTTAACTGACAATTTATCAATCTCACGTTCGGGCATCGTTGGAAAGCGAAAGCTCCTCAGAGTGGGATTAACTCGATAATCACAGTTCTTGCCAAACAAGGACATTAATTCCAAAGGAAGTCTATCATCCGGCTCAATAAGCTCTCGCAAGAGGTTCAGGAAAGTACCTTGATCCCTTCGGAGTATTGTTCCGGCTCATAACGCCAACCTATACGTTTTTCTATGATTCAAGAGGCTCTCAATTCGCCGATCAGTTTGTATCAAATTACTTTCGAAACAAAGACTTTGCGACACTTGCTCGCACGACTCATTGACTTTCACGGCTGATATCAGTCGAATGTCCATTAGAAGTCCATGAGCCGTGCCCCGTTCGGGAAAAAAATCGGAAAAAATAACCATCTCCGTTAATTATATTTAATGCGGATAGGACGTATAGACCCTAAATTGTATCTTAACGTCATATATCCCATATAAAATAAAATTTCACGGTATTGTAGCCCTCCAAACAATACCTTGTTAATCCGAAATTAATTGATTTTATTTTATAATTTTCGGTCCCCATATCTACTGGGAACAAGTCGACAATTTACATGTACGCTGCCGGACATTATGTTTATTTTTTAATTAAAATTCCCAGATGAGCCTACATTTAAATGAAGATTAACAGTATAGTTGCTAATTGCCTAGAAGTGATTGTGTACCCTTTTAATTGAACATTGTATGAGAGTTAAACCTTTGCATATAACTCAAATTAAAAAACAAAATTCAATTAACGATTTTCTCTGGTACAAACGATTTGTAATAAATTTCAAAAGCTTATTAAATTGCGTTCCCTTGTATTTATTTCCTCTTGGAAAATATTTTATAAAAGCGACTGAAATGAATATGTTGCCATGGCCTTTTCTCAAAATTAAATTAACAGTTTTACGTAATTCCTTGAACACACTCTGAATTATATGAACTTTTCAAATGTTATCTGTAAAATTTTTATATTTTAACCAGACCAGTGCAACCTTTCTTGCTTTTTACTTTAAAACAAAATTAGCTATTTTACATTTTTTAGATATTTGGAAGGTATGTGGCCAGAGTACCTTTAGAAAGCCCTTTAGGCTACTGCAAGTACTATCATTCCTCTTCAAAATCTATTTTGAATTTTCAAAACATATAAGATAAGTATATAGTTAGTCGAAATTTATGAGTTTCCAATTTTAGGTTTGAATCACTTTAAAACCTAACTGAATTAAAATCTGAGATTGAGTTAAAACTTATACCGTCAAAAATCTTCGTAAGTAAAGGCAATTTGGTTTACGTTTCGTAAAATGTAAATTTATTTTTGAATTTTCTAAACTTGATCTGAATCATATCTATAAAAATTGTTAATCAAATATAAAAACTACTAAATTTAAATCTTTTTATATTCCTTTAAGAATAGATGATGGATTAAGCAAGCTTCAGCATTTCTCGGTTTAATTTAAGCCCGAATGAATCCGCATATTGCTCCCTTTTCACATATCTTTGAAATAAAACTGCGACGTGGGTCAAGAAGTTGAAAACTAATAAACTTTGTTGTTTTTCTTTACTCAGCTACAAAAGCAATAAATAGTCCCATATGGTGTATATATAAGCAGAGTTTCTCTAAAATATAAGAGAAACTAGGAAGTACAAGAAAGCTTCATAAAAGTTTTCTTTCAAACATTTTCTGTGTTTGTGAATTGAGTATGCTTACATTATACAGGTCTTATTTTTATACTTTTCACGTAAACTTTATTATAAGCATCTAAGGCTTTAAGTATAAAATCGCCTACCTCTGGTGTGCTATTCAGAATGTCACACAAATAGTGTGAAGGGCTTGTGAATGTTTTATTGCAAATGTTTGATAGAGGTTAACATTTTGTGAGAAGGTTTATATTTCAAGGGACATGACTTTGTTTTTGACTATGTTTTATGCTGCTAGTTCTAGCCGCACAATATACCAATTACAAGTGATTTAAAATAAAATAATATAAATATAATTTATATGTAATTCTGATAAACAAATACCCTTTCAGAATATAGAGAAAATCGTAAAAACAAACTGTCATTTATCAACATTTTTAAGCTAGATCTCATTTATTTCACTCGTCACCTTTAACAACAGAGTGAACACCTCTTAAAGTACTCAAAAATCGTTAATAAGAAGAAATTCCAAAAATTGAGGATTAGGTTTGTAAAATTTTCATTATTTGTAGTCTGTGAGGAAAGAATAAAAAAAAATAGATGCTAATAATAATAACGATATAGCACCAATAATATAAAAATAATAATAATATTATTGCCCTGGTTTGATTGTCTAATCTGACTCCCTGATCAGATTATGGTCCATTTGCCTGATCTAACCCGGATCGTTAGAGGTGTTACATTCCTGATCCAGGGCCTGGTGAGTTTGTTTAATTCAGACTGGATCAGATCTATGGAAAACCGGATCCGGTCCTGATTCTAACCATACGAAAATGCTAATAGTACGGCGGAACATGAAATAAGCTACATACATATATCAATATAATTCCAGGTAACAATAAAGCTGTAACAGCTTAATTAAATTGACAAACTTTGCATCAATTTCAAGCAAAATGCTGATGTTATTTCCTTGAACTGAATGAAGATTTGAGCCATTACTTCAACCACAAGGTAGCACCTATGCCCAGAAATTACAAGGTTTCGCCCCTTTATCGCAATTTCATTGTAATCTCTTCTAAATGTCTCCACTAAGACCCATTTCAACGGAGGGACTAAACATCCCATGTGACAGGTGCTTTTTCATCTTCAGAGCAAATTTCTTTTCGGAGCATATTTATATAGTGACCAGGGAGGTAAGGGCCCATTATCAAGAGAAAGCACCCAACGTATAAAATGCGCTCCGGCACTAGCAATTTACAGAAATCATAGGATACAAGGGAGCTTGTTCGCCCGAGCCGCAGAGCTGCTATCATCATCAATCACGGACAAAATAGCACTCCTCCGCAGCCCGGTAAGTCGGAGAAGGGCCGAGAAGGTCTCTGGAAGTGTGTGCGAATTTGGCGTGTCAGAGTAACTCTCTTGGTATCCAGGGAAATTCGGTTTTTACAAAACGCCCGGCGAATACAAAAATCACTAACCGTAACTGTAAGCTTGGGCATGGAAGCGGGCTCAAGAGGGGTTACAAGGGTAATAAATAAATTTTCTGTTTCACACCCTTCGGTGTAGAACTTAGTCACCCGCAAGCAATATCACCGCCTTGCAGTGGTAATGAGGAAGACGATGGTACCCAGTAAGCAGAAGCATAAACAAGAAAGCGATTTCCTTTTCTTTTTGTCAGAAAACAACTTTCGATCCTTGTTAACTGATAAGATTCAGACTTAACGCCTTCTTCAGTGTCCTATCCACCCGAAATGGGACTTAGCTGTACGACAATAAATCTGATAAGGCCGGAGAGAAGTGCTTACCGGAGCTACTCATCGCGGTCCAGGGAAAGATTCTGCGAATGTAGGAGAAGTATGCGAAAAACTCACACGATAAAGTGTTTGGGTTACGCTAGTATATGTCCGGGATTTTCAAGGATTTCTATGTGATTTTCTTGTGTTCTGACCACCACTTGTGATAGGGGTTTGCTCGTAGAAACTTAAGAGATATATGCTTTAGTGGCCATTGAAGGATAAGTGCAGGGATGTAGAAGGATAACGAAGCATATCAATGTTTAAAGTGCCCTAGTGGACGTGATCAATGGCTTCTTTCAAACGAATAAAAATGCGACCACGAAGAGAACGACTGTTCGCACTGTCCGGATCGACATAATTGAAAAGGACATAGAGGAAAGATACATCTTCCTGCGGTTAAAGCGAATTTATCTTTCGATTTTGTGTAGGAAATACACTAAATGGAGCATAGGAAGGTCGTTCTGAATATAGTACTATTTCTCAAGACCCTAGGAGGACCGCCGTCCGGGATGCCAAACTCAGGGCAACGAAAAAGGAACCATTTGTCTTTTACAGCTGTGTTAGCAATGACACATGTCCACCGAAAATAAAATCTTTATCGCAAACACAAAATGTTGTACCTAGGTAGACTGGAACGACTTCGTTTGGCTGATAGGCGCACATAAAAATGGTGAGGTTTTCCATGCAAGATACTTTTGGTAACATCAATAAAAAACAGAATAATTATCCTTCCTCATCTGAGAACATTTGCTTGCCCCAAATTAAAATTTTAATTTTATTTTAAACCTACTGATTACACTAAAAACTTGGAGCAAAGAATGCAACCGGCCTAATATGGTTCCAATGACTCAGACAAAAGAGACAAATGAGAAAAATTAATTTAAGTCAAACATAACTGAAATTAATTTATTATTATACAAATTTTATTAAAGAATTCCAATTCAAGAAAAGCTTTTGTAAGAATTTTTCAATTCGTTTCAAACGGATTGAAGAATAGGGCACATATTAGGTATGTCTGGTAACTTTTGGGTAAAACTTTCCTGGGTATAAATTTGGTAAAAAGTTTCATATGCAGGTGGGGATATTTATCAAAACTTACCAGACGACTTCAAGTAAAAAAAATGATCAATTTATTATTCTGTATTTTATTAAGGTATGACAGGTATGACAAGCAATGGTGATTTTACCAAAATGTACTCGTGTTCTGCGTGAAATCTGAGTAAATTCTGTTAAAATTTGATAAAAGGAAAAGTTCTGTCAAGAGCTCAATATTTGCCCTCGGTAAAGTTAACAGACACTTTCAAATAGAAAGTTCTTACCTATTTTATCCATAAATAAAAACGTTAGAGCTAACAGACAGGCAGACCTATTATGTGTAAAACATTTCATAGGCATATGTTTTATCAAAAAATACAGAAGTTATAAATGTTTTTGATGGAGAACCTCTACTGGGTCCTCTGTGCGCCCCGCATTTATTGCTGATGGTGCAATAGTGCATCTAAACTTACCAATTCAACCTTAAAAAAGGACGTTCTTCATTAAAGTTAAATTAGTTTTCTTACAGATCGACTAATTTAAGTATTTTCTATTTGATTTCAATACTACAAATGTCAAAAAAATGATACTTTAATTAAATCAAAAATTTCATGATCATGTAAAAACAAATCGCGCAGAAATTAAAATAAAATTCAATTCAAATCTTTCCATTGAATTTCTTAAAACCTCATATTTTGCAATTTTTCTAACTCTTCAAACGTTTAGCGGGGGAAAGCTATTTTTCTGTAGTAAATTAATTAAATATGAATTATAAGAAAGGCACATTGAGGAGAATCAGAATAGAAAGTAATATAAACTTTTAGTATTTTTTCCTTACATCTGTAGCTTAAAAGGTGTGACTAGACATTTTGGAAAAACCCTTAAACTGAGCTGATCAGAATCTGAATTTACCTTTCAATATAGATACACATTTCAGTAAGCTTTAATAGAAGTCATTGTTCAAATTGAGGAGGGTTCAAAACGTTCGTAACTAAAAAATGTATTATATAAGCCATGTTAGCGTGTGTAACCCATTTTAAAGCTCGCCATATAAGGGAAATTGCCATTGAATTCCTCAGACATCCCTCCAGAACCCCTCCAGACCAGCTAAAGGTAAGCTCAGAGAATTCATCCTGACATGATTTCAGTATGGGAAGTCACTTCTGAAGGCTGGAAATGCAATTGACTGACAAGCCCGGAAGTAATAGTGCACCCGACAATAAGTGCATCCCTTCAGAATACGAGCAGCACCATGAGACTACTCTAACTACCTGAAAAATCATTGTTACATGAGAATAGAATTCACCTGTACATAAAAATCGCCTACAGGTGTGCACAACTACAAGACACTACCGGAAGCCCTATAGGTACTATACCCGGGAAAATGAAAATTCAGCCAGTCTGAGAGTAGCTACAATGCTGATATATTTATTATGAGGGGGGAAAAAAAAAGGAATTTGGGATGGATTAGAGTGACGTAGAACGCGTAGATCCTCTCCAGTCCAAAGTCAGGCCTTAGGGTGGGAATATCGATTAATCGAAAAATTCGAACAGGGCATATAATTCACAGGATATCAGCCAGCGCCAGACCTACGGTTTTCTTGCTTTCGGTGTTTGTAAAAATTTATCTCAAATTGAATTACTCAATTTCGCTTCTTCCATTCAGCACATTAGCAATGTAATAAAAATGATTTCGTGTCGGAATTCGAAGGGGCTTCAGGCATTTCTCTCCTTCCTAAGTTCTGCACGTCTGAGGTGTTTAAGTTCATTCTTCTATTCGATGTGGCGGCGACGGTAGCCGAATATCCTCTGTGCCGCTTCAGACTCATTTTAACTTGAATCGATATGTTTTTACAAGTTTACCAGAAGAGATCCTACTGCTATCAAGAGATAATCACTTGCCTTTTAAGATATTCAGGTAAATATTTTCTTTTGGTGTAAATATACTGGCGATAGACGTGAACGGAATGAATATTTGGGAAAAGTGCTTTGTAATCGCTTTTAACATGGTGCGATGAAATTGTATTACTTTATCTACACCTTGAACGTACATATACCAAGATTATTGGAAACTGACTCTAACTAGGTATAGAATAAAATGAAAATGTATTTCTCGCAACAAAATTGAACAAACGAATTAAAATACTACCTTAAGTTAATCTGTAGAGAAGCTAAAATAGAGCATTATTAGAATAATCTTTATAACCATCTTCGGTTTTGAGTAACTATCACAGCAATATTAAGATACCCCAAACCAAAATGTTGTTTAATTTATCTTCATATTTAAAGAAGTCATTTGAATACCCAACCAGAACCAGATAACTAAGGAAAATAAATATAAATAATTAAAAGTATTATAGTAATGGTATGGCAGCTATTGCAATTTGAAATGTTCGACGATCCGGCTTAATTTAAGATAATTCAATTTGTGGAAATTAAAGAAGGCCATTACCTTACAAAAGAAGCGGTAGTAATGATTTTTAATAATAAAATATTATTATTACCATTTATCTTAATTGTATGTTTGTGTTTTCAAAAATATTTGATTATCATTAATTACAATTCAAATTGTAAGTTATTATTGCTTAAAATATCATTCTGTTTGAATTTCATTAATGTTGTCCCTACTATCTACACTATATACTATTATGGTGTGAAAAATATTTTCCTTTAAATATGGTAAACCACAACACTAAATTTCGCGCAAACAATTAATAGTTATTGAAATAAATATTGACGGCTATTGCCTGTGAGATATTTTAAAAATTATTGAAAATTAATTCGATACGTTTCGTTAAGTAGATTTTATCTGTTCATTATCCCGCGACATAAGGTTTTAATCGTTTAATTATGCAAATAAAATTAATGCGCAAAATTACTACCGATGCACGGTCGGCTTAAAAATGAATAGCTCAGGGCAAAAAAAAATAGTTTACAGTGATTTTACTCGCTTCCGGAACATGAATTTCGAGAGCAGTACGAACGCTAATGAATACGTAATTATTGAAATAGGACAACCCGCTGGTTATTGGTTAAACTTAATACCGCGTGAAACAAGAAACCAATGATACTGCAGATATTTGCTCTGTGGTACTTGATTAGAAAATTTTACATTTAGTTTATGTTTTCCTGCTTTTGACAGCATTTGTACATTAGTTCGAAAGTGGTTGAACTCTCATGTGAGCGTTTATTAGGACCGTAAATATTAGTCAAGTAAAAATCTTAAAAGAATTCGACAAAATATCATTTTTAGTCAATGTTTTCTTTTGTGGAATTTAATTTAATGATATAACAAACATATCCCCAAAATGACATACAAATTCAACCTGGTCAAGCCAAAACTTTTGTCGATTTAAAATTTCTTTCTCTCGTCTAATACCATTTTATTACAATAAAGCTAAAATGGGTGGTGGTCCTAATTCTAAAAAATTCGACGAATTCTAAAAATTAAAAACTGTCAGCTTTATCGACATGAATATTAATTTAATTAACCCTTATACACCATAATTCCAAAATTTTAATAAATATACTGATTGAAACCTAGACAAAACAAATTTAAAATAAATATTTAATTTCAGTAAAACAAAAATATAAAACTTTAGTAAGACAAAAAACCTAAAACTAGACTCAAAACTAAGCTATACTATCAAAAAATAATATGTAACCGGAGGTTTACGATAATTAACATAGTATCTGATGGCCACTTGACACATTGTATATGCTATAGCACTCTCAGGATTAGGACGAATCTTACGATGTCTAATTTATTAAAATCCATCAACCTGTTTTAATATTACGAGGGTATAAAGATCCCCCATATATATAAATACGCGCGAAAATCGTAACCCTTTCCTTACCTTCGCTTCATCGGGTAAAATGTTGTAATAAAACTAGCTGTGGGGACGAGTAATAAATGTCTAAAATTGTGCTCATCGTAAAATTTTGTATTTGTTTTAACAGCCTCTACCAAAGGGGTGAACCTAAACAAAAATAAGTTTGTCTATAACGTTTGATTTTAGTTTAAAGGTAAACATATCGAATTTCTTATAGAAAATCGAAATTTTAGTAAGTTTAATTATCAATAAAATTTGCAAGAATGATTAAATAAAATTATACTAAAGCAATAGTGAAAAAAATACCATATGCCTTTAGAACCCATTAAATAATTACTAGTGATAACTTACAGTCATTTATAATATTCGCACGATGTTATTATTGAAATATTTTTCATAAAATTTTCCTGTACATTCCCATTGTTAATTTGTTGGGGCTGTTTCAAGGCGTGGCATGGAGCTGGCAACCACTCCCATTTCCTCCCATATGAAAAGGTGTTTCTTCTATTTTTTTTTTATCTTCATATTGGAGGTTATAAGAAACATTTGTTGTTTACCAGATCTTTTGAGGGCTTAATTCGGTATTTTACTCTTTATAACATTTTAGCTTTAAGACTGTTGGGAATTTTGATGATTCTATGTCAGTACCGAAGAGCTTTAATATTTGATAGAGTCTAAATTTTGTCTCATTTCCCGACGTTTAGTGGTTTTTAAGAAATATGACTAGAAAAACAAGAAGGCTTTAGTCTGACTTACTAGTAAAGCTCCCATTAAATCTAGGAAATTTTATTTAATTATCTAGAGTTAAATTCTGAATGTAAATGTTACAAATTTAATAAGTTCTGTCAGAAAAACACATATGATTATATATTCAATATAACTAATAAAAGGCAGTATTAAGCAGCATATACATGAGCATATTAAATTAGTCAAATAAATATTAGCGGGTTGCTCGTATGCTTTACTTTTGGGAAACTACATAAGTACTAAAAAAATTAGAGTTTTTGACAATGCACTAAACAATTTTAAACGAATTAATGAAGTACGTAGTTTAAATAATTTACTACAGTTGTTAAATAATGAATTACATTAGTAATGATTCCTCCTACCAGTAATTGGACGTTTTTTCAAATTACCAATGCCAATACTGCAATCGTAATGGTAATGGTAAATCTAGTTCAGTTATTTTATTATAATTATTATAATTACTAGTGAAGTTTTCATTGCTATTGCATTTTGCATTTAAAATTGTAAAATTTTAATTACTCTTACTTATAATGATCATAACAATTATACACATTTATTTACTAGAGCCCGTCTAGTTGAATTTTACTAAAAAAAAAATTCTTAGTGTATAAACATGGGAAGGGAATGGTAATTTAATACGGAGGGTTTTATTTAAATAAATATTCTCTTTTCTAACTTTGATAAAAGTTACCAATTCAAATTATTTTGTACCGGGATTATATTTCCCAAAAAATAAAGCTGGAAAATCCTTAATCAATCACTATGCGGGGAAAGTTTTGGAGTTGAGTTATTAAATTTGACAGGAATCAAAACGTTGAAACTTGCTATCCGAAACATGTCAGCTCCCGGGGTGAATCCAAACCATAATTTTCCGGCCATGCTCACATCCTTACAAAGTGGAGACCGTGACAGTAAATCACATGTTTACTCGGGTGGTATTTGACACAACACCTTCAGAAGTTCCTTCGTATCATCGAAACCTATCATATATGTAGGTGTTTGTTTTATTTTAGAATCCCCAAGTGGCTCAGTCCGCTACACACGGTTACGGTTTGATGTAGGATAACCAAAAATTGAGACCTGTAGTTGTAAGTTAAGAAGTTTAAACACAGTCCCGTACAGGAAGAGCACTTATAAAGCGGAAGTGAGCTACACTTATACTTTACGGCGATAAACAGGTGCGGAAGCTATGCCACGTCGACGTAAAATACTGAAACTTTCCTGCTGCCGTGAACTTTATTTAGCGGGCTCATCGTCGGAATTTTTGCCGGGAAAATTGTTTGGCAGAAGCGGATTCGCTGGCATCAACTAGAACAAATACGGTGAAGCCACTTTAAGTAATGCGCTAAAATCTCAACTGCAAAGCAATGCTTCATGATGTGGCGCACAGTGCAATGGTTCTCGTTTGTTGCCCATAATTGGATTTGCAGAAGGTTTCGCACCGGTGTGCTCAGCCTGAATGCGTCCAGAGGTGGATTATAACATCCAACATTTCTTTGCCATTCTCATACAACGAGTCTAAGACCACATCTTAACAGATCTAATCACTATATCCAGGCAAACAACTATTGTAAAATTACTTAAACAGACTTGGGTAAAATATTTTGCATGGACACTTATAATTATGCAAAAATTTACCTTGTATTTGATTACTTTATACCAAGTCAGGGCTTCCCTAGATTAGATAAATTATTTAAAATAACGTGTGCAATTTTTCTAAGGAAATTTCACACAAAGCTAAGGTTATTTCCCTAAGCCATTGTATAATGTTTGCAAGATTGATAAATAAAACTTTCGCTATTCATTTTACATTTGAGTTTACCTCAATGCTTGGTCACTTCGAATTAGTAAAAATGAATGCTTTTTTTATCATATGGGATATGCTCAATTCATTTAGGAAATGAAGTCGTAAAATTTTCACTTAATATAATTCACAGGTAGAGTTATAACCGGAAAAGGACAGCTGACCCCCACATTCCCACTCCCCCAAACCACTATACACCTATGAAAAGCATGAAAACATATTTGACCCCCAACCTGTGCACTAGAAGAAATTGGGATGACCCTCTCAAATAAGGGCATTAGAGAAGAGGAAGCTATCGTTCCTAAAAAATAAAGTTTTAATAAATTTACTTAAAATGTTTCTGTAGTAGTTTTAGAAAACCAACGACATTTTTAGTTCCTTTTGTAGATCCCTCCTTGAACCATGTCAGTCTAAATAAACAAGATTCATCTAAAACTCGCGAGTGGTCACCACGTAAGTCTGTCGTAAGTTGATATTATCAACATCGTGCTTAATTCATTTATTCAAGAATGCTACACATATACAAAATGTATTTATATGTTACACAAAACTTAGTCATAAAATAGGAATAAGAGTTTAGGGAAGAGAAGTTATAGATACATATTAAGTTTAAGCGGAAAAAACTCCTCTAAAGTAGTTCTAAAATGTCGACTTAGTAATGTAAGAATTTTATTATTTATTTAATATAGAAGTTAAGTTTTTGTACCATATTTGATTATTTTTTGTAGGTTTATATAATCTTTAATTTTATGCTCTCCATAGAATTTTGTTTTTACGTTATTGTCAAATACTATCAACTTTTATAAAAATTTGTTTCCTTTTATAATGGGCATACCATACCATAAAATTTAAAGTGATATGCAGTAAAATCGAAAGAACGCTACCGCGAAAACCTACCAGGTCGAAATGTTGGTGCTTATTTTGTTCTGTATGATTCATAATTTAATTGTAAACTTTTAATTAACTTTATCTTTTACAAAATTGAAATATCATACCATAAAACAAATTAATAATATTATATTTGTCCAAAAAAGTTTCCAATTGTCCAATAAAAAATGTGTCCATATTACGACGAATTTAGTGCACTCACAACTGGTGCACAGTGCAAAACCCTCAAAACGACTCTTTCATTCATCTCCTTGAAAACTCCTTATATCAAAGTATTAAAACTTATTCACAATGCGGTGATAACTTTTTAGTTAATTAAGTTTTAGCAATATTTGGAAAAATAAACTCAACATTTAGAAGTATTGGCCACTCGTTACTCATATTGCCCATATCAAGTATTTTCCACTCTTGCGAGTATAGTGCCCTTTTGCGACCATATGCGCCCCTGCAATTTCAAGCGCAGAGAATATTTTTCGAAGTGTTTTTCTGGATTTTGTGGAAAATTTATGACTGTAGAGTTGGCGTTTTTGCAATCAATAAATAACTGCTTGCTTTGAAATAGCCTCGGCTAGTCATTATTGGAATTTTTTAAAGCTCAAATAAACTACCCTTCCAAAATTGGGTTGCCTAGAGCTTTAGAAACTCGTAGGCTTTTCTTTATTTATATTTATTTATATTTTTTTTTCCATTTGAAATACTCAATCCCTGATAAAGTCAGACGTTTAATATTAATCGATTAATATTAAGTGAATACGAAACCGCATTATTTTATTTATTAGATCAAAAGAACTCATTCTATATAAATATTCATGCTTAAGACCTTAAGACCTTATTGATAAACCTGAAAAATTTATATTTCTCAATCATTTTTTATTTTCACCTATTACTGTATGAAAAGATATAAGGATAATGGAACATTTTAATTGTAAATGTGAGATAAATATTTAATCGTAATTCTGATATTAACTAAATGCAAATAATACAACACTAAACAGAGACTTCAAATAAAATCAAGAAAGCCAAAAAATCGATATAATCAAAAGCGCGAAAATAATTACAAGTTCCACACTAAAAGCGCAATATTGAATTAAAACGCGATTTTACCCAAACGTGTTCCAATCACAAAGCTAAAAGGCTAAAATTAGATTCATTGTACAATTTCCCTTGCAGTGGAAAACGTTAGAATGCAAATTGTTAAAGTATTGTCACTAATTTGCGCTGCTACCATTTTAGCATATCGAGCCAATTGTGGGATGCACACAAGCGGCTAAATTAAATTTCATTTCATTAATATTAGCTCAAATCTCCTTCAAACACCCTTTTCATATTATTTGGTATCAAATCCGCATCGTAAACGGAATGCCAATGACAAACATATCGGCCCAAAAATTGATCGGAATTAAAGTATTATCGTGAAATCCAATTATGTTTGCTATCGAACGCAGAGCACGGCCGGTGCTTCTCATATCCAATTATAATATTAATGTCCTAGGGCTGTGCAGTGTACGGTTGACAAAAATCCCAGCGACAGCTTCGCCGCGGCCCGCACGACAAAGCTATTTCCGCATCGCAAAATAAATTTTTATTCAAAATTAAATTTCAATTAATTCAGTCGGCTTCCCTCACGTGCCAAAATTTCGTTTTTGAAACGACAGCTCTCAGGTTGAAAATGCCCATCTGAAAATCTGCCTGACGCCAAAGAAAACGGACGATAGAGGGATGATGGTATAGGCAAAATTACAGTGCCCGGTGTAGTCAGGTACCACAAGGCGGAAACATTTGACCCCCACTATTAAGCGATTAAATCGATTGCGGCGAATTTCCATTAATCGTTAGTGTGAATACGTGCACGCCACTATGAATAGATAAATTCAATTTTAATAGATATGCCAACGTATGAACGTTCATGGCAAATTTTGTGCAAGGTTTTCAAAAGTTGGACGAATGGTCGGCTCCGGAAGTGCTACACAGCGGGAAGGGCGGGACGAGGGGATCTACGATAACAAGCTTTCGTTATTAGTGCGTTAACAGGGTTTTTCCCCATAAATTTGCAATATTATCGAGTACCCTCTATACAAATGTACACATAAACCGGCAAATACCAGACCACAGATCTTCGCGGCGGTCATGTTATCTGGATAATAGCCTTGCATATTTTGCTATATTTTAAGTTCATTAATAACCAAAGAGTGTAAGGCTTTAGGATGCATAATCAATTCAAATGGGCTATTTACAACCCATTTGTTTACTTAATAAAAACTCAATATAGCACAAACACATTTCTTCGGTGTTGCAAAATTATGCAGCAAAAACTATAATTTAATTAAAATTACAATTCTTTTTACTCGTATGGAAGTAGTTTTAGTTCTACTGATGGTTGAATACATATGGATCAATATTTGAGAAAGAGATACTGTTTAATTTGAGCCACTCACAGGCCAAACCGATTAACTCCACATGCAAAAGTGGAGAGCTCTAGGGAAATTATACATCTTTCAGTTAAAATGAAAATTCAAACAACTTTGCGAAAGTTTATTACTTCCACGTAAAAAAAAGGTAATTAAAAATTCACAATTTACAAGCAATCTTCATCTAATTTTCTAATATATAATATTTGCAAGGGTCTCTTCCATATTTGACTTTATAAAGAGATGATCATGGGAATTTTCTAAAGTTACTATAAATAAGCAATCATACTTTTCTCATGTCAAACCAATTCTTGAGTATGGCATGTCAAGTCTAGTCCCCTTAGTACCAAGTCTACACCAATAATATCGAATCAGGCAAAGGAAATTTTTCAGTTTTGCTTTAAAAGATCTTTCTTGGGACGATTCAGTTTCACTTACTCCATACAAAAACCATCTGCTCTTGTTCGATATGCACTTATTGCATAAATGTCGAGAAGTTGCCAACATGGTATTTGTTAGCCGGCTTACGACTGGCATTCTCACAGCTTAAGAAATTCTACTCGTCTTAAATCCAAGCCTATTAGAACAAATTATGGGGTATTTAAACCTATTAACCGCATTTGCCTTAGTGCTAATAAGCATATTGAGCTGTGTAACTTTAATATTGGTAAAACTGCACTTGAATTAACCAGAATTAAATGATAATACAGTCACATACCATCAGCTTGGTTAGTTAATGGTTCTATATAATTATTTTTGGGATTAATTTTAAATTTCTTAATTAAAGATATGAGGCCTAAGGTAATTCTGCTTTTAGCGTGGTGCTCTACCATCCCAGGGACTGTGGATTCGAATCCTACATATAACCATACTCGCAAGATCAGAAACTAGTGAAAATATAGTTCAATTATTATTTGTAACACAGAGATACAACTTTTATAAGAACTATGTTCGTAAAGTTTTGTTGTAGGCATGTAACTCAATATTTAGGTATAAAATATTCCAAGCTGATACTTTTACAAATGTACTCTAAGGAAGTAGTAATTTTAGTCTGTCTAGAACTAATACTCGTATTAAAATGCAAACAACTAAATCTTCATTCAAATATAACAAAATCATACAATGAAATTTTACTCTTTTGCAAATTCCCTTACCCAATCGTGTGTTATATTTTTACAAGTTCTGAATGTAAACCACCTGGTAAATATTTATATATTCGTAAAGCAATTTTATACATTGCTGCATTATTGCTTTGCTTTATAACTTAGCAATATTAAAATTGGTAAATTTTACGCCAACGTGCAACGCTATAATATTACTTTTTAGAGTGTATAGGGGGCTAGACGGCACTCTAAAGTGATTCTGGTCCATCTAATCCACCGCTTGTTACGCCAAAGTCTGTTTAGTATTGTTATAAATTATTAATATTTATAATTTTACTTTTCTGCACAAATAAAAGATACCAACATTTTAATAGCAAATGTATTTTATCAAAGTTCGACAGGAATGAGTGAACAGATGTTGTGTGTACCATTAAATCTAGCTAGAACCGTTTAAGTGTTCACTTAACTTTAACTATTGCCTAGCAACTAGAAGTCCGTGCTTCAAGGTCAAATCTAAGTAATAAAAAATGAATACCCCTATGTTGTTTTTAACGAGTCTCCAAGTGATTATCTTAAAGGACAATTCTGAGAAAATCCACAATTGTAATAAGATTTTGGTTTCGTTAGAATTGCTTAGGAGTAAAGAAGAGAAGGCATAAAATTTCAAACATTTAAAAGTTACTTTAAAGTATTTGACTAAATTTACTAACTGAGTAAAACTTTGCAATCCCCTTGGATGTTGTCCTTTTGCGGCGGTTTAACAAATTTTCATAATTCCCCTTCTTGACTTTAATGTCCTTAACTTTACGAGCTTTTTGTCGCTTGGATCGAAATCATCACCAGGGACTTTTCCAGATATATTTTAAACTATACCCCATAATTCAGCCATCATCAAATGCCGCAAATCTCTTTTGCCCCTTACCGCATTATCCCATTGTAGAAGAAAGGAGACATTAAGTGTCAGGGATGATTTTGTTGTCACTCACTTTTACAATGATACAAGTTAACGAGAATCAGCTAAGCTTCGCCCTTAGCGTAATATTGCGAAGGAAGTACTCAATGGGAATTTTGTGGATATTTTCTGGTCACGGTTTTAGAATTTAATTGACCTTTTTAGATACCTTTTTTCCAAGTTGTCGGATTTTTTATGAAAAAAATATATACTTTATGGGGAAATCACAAAAAATTTTTATCCTGTTTATACACCTTTAAAATTCTGAAATTCTTAGTTTAATTTAAGAAAGTATAAAATTGTAAGAACCAAAACGTTTTCCAATTTTCTTTTCTTCCTAAAATATGCACAAAAAGCGGGTATCATCACGAATAATATTCACTTTCATTTCGTTTTTTCTTTAATGATTTCTATTAAAAGGTTTAGTGTTCCTATCTAATATAAGAAAAAAATTTAACATATCCGATCCAATATAGCGACTTTTCCCATTTAAGTGAAACTACATACCAAGGATATTTTGAGGTCACTGATTTCGGATATAATATCAAATTTTGTAGTTCAAAATATCGGATGATATGATGATATGATATGGTGATTTATAATGTAAAGGAATATCATCCCTAAACTAAAGTTTATAAAACGACACTCAGTCAAGGATTGTAAATAACTTGTAAATCTATCAGGACTGAATGGTGGTTCCATATCACATTCACAGATTTTACAAACACCTTAATTCACTTCTGAACTAAGTAAGAGTGAAATATCCAACTTAAGCAATCTTTAAAGCAGTAGTACTTGCACACCAGGTGCCTAGCTTGGCTAGCTCAGTTAGTTTATCATATAAATTTATCTTTGTTATTATTAATGGTTTTATCAGTAAAATATCTTCTATAAATTGTTAATTATTTGAAAAGATTTATTTCTAAGAATGAATAATTTGTATCAGATTCATTGAATTCCTTAAATTCTTAAATATTCCATAAAAGGATAATATATATGTATATACATATATAGATACCTATGTTATGCATTTCGTAACGTATACATATAAAACATTAAAAGATGACCACAAAACGACCGTCAAAATGCCATAAATCGATGCGACATGGTCTGAATTAATTTGCTTTAGAAAACCGCAGATTTAACACTTGTATTTAATTTTTCAATACAAATATAATCGTGAAGGATTTTGGTAGATGCGGGAAGTATTTAAATAGTCCTTAGACGCAACTGACCGGTATTTTAAAACCGCAATCGATTCATAAATTATACATGTTAAGATTTCGAAATGGATTGTGGGTGATTATAAACAAATTCAACCCTAATTATAAGACCGAATATTATTATATACCAAAATGTAAATACTACAAAAGGTAAAGGGCACCTTAATACCCTAGTTTTTAAATAAACTCGTACAGATTAAATTTTCTTAAGTCAATTTCAGTTCTATGTTATTTCTTAAATTAGATTTGTGGGCTAAACAAACATCCATTGGTATAAAATCCAGCATCCATTAAGATATTTCCACTATATTTACCACGATATAGTTCATTTGTGGAATTTGCCCAGACGAAAGTTCGTTTTTCTATTGTTAACAATGGACTGACTGTTAATTATCTTCGTACAAAACAAATAGCTATCTTTACAGCAAAAAGCATTAAATTATATGATAAATTGCAAATGTTAATTTCAACGGAAGTAGTTAGCAAGTAACTTGCAGCAAATAGTCAGATTGCAAAAAGGTAGCAAGTGGTTACCCATAGTCAACTGTGTTGCGAAATATTTCAGTTTTAGCTGATATTTTGGAGGAGTTCAAAGTTTTAATGAAATTTAATGGCCGAAGAAAACGTCTCTGAAGGGCGCTCGTGCAATCCGTCCTTAAACTTTACCATCCATACGTAGATGGATCACAGGCAAGAGTGTTTTGTTTGCCGACTAAAGGCAAATAAATGAGGTTTAATTAGAAGTGAGTTGTTTGTATTGCTTAGTGGGGGCCCCCGCAACTATTTGCAGACCGAAACTTTTCCCAATTGACTAAAGTAAAGTTTGTCTTATCTCCAGAGTGGCTTGCTTCGCCCAATATTTACTTGATTTGGCGACGATCAAAAGTGTCTCTGGGCCGCAAGTATAAGTATAAGGTAAAGGGGCCTATTTCTATTTCATTCTATCGTTATGAGAGAAAATTAAAATTTTAATTTTTATAGGCATCTAAATTAAATATAGTAAATATAATTTTAGGATTTTAAATAGTATTGCATTGATCATTTGATCATCCAAAAGACATACTATCGAGTTTTACAACAAGGCTTCAGAAATAAATTTACCAGGGTACATCGTATTAACCGCAAAACATATAAAAAGGTGTTTTTCTAAATATTACGCTATATTAAGCTATTCCAGAGAACTAGCATAAAATAGAAAAACTGATCTCTACCTGTATTTACTATATAATTAATATGTATACATACGTTACATTAAAATTTATGAATTAGGACTTTGTAAAAAGATCCTGAAATCTACTTCATATGTATTAATCGAGATTTTCCTAAAATTGTAAAGTAAAAACATATTTTGAAGGAAATTTACGTGTAATTTTAGATTAAAATTCGGATAATTACAGAAGTTATCACTTACTATCTGTTAATTTTTATTTTTGCTTTTAAATAGACAACGTTGAGGGCATTTTCTCATTTGAGAAGCAAATAAAGAAAGACACAGTTGCATTCTCTAAAATTAAAAAGAAATTTGGTTGCCACTCTTCTAAGAAACAGGCTAATCTAATATAAAAAGTCTAATTGATTTTGAAAAACTTTAACATGAACTAGTCTTTTATGGATTTTAAAGTAACAAAATTGTGTGTGGAAAATATGGCGCGATTTTTAAACTTTAACAATCATTCCCTCCAAAAAAGAATGGACTAACGAGTAGCAGAATAGAATTTTATAAAACATACGTATAAAATATGTCTTCCGATCGTTTTTTTGAAAATTTTTAATGAGAAAAAGCCCTTAAACAAAATCAAGAATTCATGTACCCTTTTTTACCTTGGATATTATCCCTTGGGTCATTTTTGGTCTGTTTCATTTATCAAATTTCGTACATAAAACTAAAACTATTAAATTTTGTTGACTAGTCTGATCACTAATCTTTAAAATTTAAAATTATATCTTGTCTATAATTCCTATAATAAGTACAACACATGCAAGTTTAAAACACTTATTCTCGACTATAAATGCTAAAATAAAAAATTTGAACTTTTATTTAAATGTACAAAAGAGAAGTGGATTGGATATCGATGAAATTATGTAAAACCTTCTATTTGCCCTAAAATAAAAGTATCTGTAGGAATTTTGTGTCGGTCTGTTATTATTTTGAAATTTTTCAACTTTTAATTTTAACAACCTGTCGAAAAGGCTAAATGACAAAATACAAATCCTCTTACCTATTTATCACTCATGTCATATGACTTTAATAACACTCATAATCCGGATATACGAGTATTACACAAATGCGTGCTTGTCTGTGCATGATAATGACACGGATAACAAATCAGTAAGAGAACTTTTTATTTTTAACTTATAATAGAAATTATGTGATAAAAGTACTTAATAAAGTTCTATCAATGAAATGGTGTAGGTCTAAATTTACCAGATATTGGGTATATACCTACTTTCCATTTACATTAAGCACACACGGCCTTACTTCTATTTATTTTGCATGATACTTGAACTTGATATTTCAACCGTTTTGTCAATGGCTTTCAGCTTCATAGTCATAGTTACCGCCAATTGAAATTTGATTTTTTGTTGTTGAGATTTTTACTTGAGTGACCTCTTTATATAAGAAATATCTATGAACTAGAAATAAGTTACATGTGTGCAAAACGACCAAATTTAAAAATATTTCATAGGTCAATTTCACCTATATTCGTCAAAATAGGTAGAACACATATGAATTTTTGGAATTAAGAACTGCGAAGGGTAGGGAATTAGTATACATGTTTTAAAAAACTACATTTTCGTTTTTTCAATATCTATAACAATAAAATCGTAAATGAGTCAAATTGCTTCGTTCCGACAATCTAGTGTTAAGGAATTTTGTACGATGTAAATGAAAAACTTTTAATCTCGACAGTTTATCAAAATTAAAAGTTAAATGTTCCCAAAAGTGTAGTCAACCGATATAAAATTCTTTCAGATTCTTTCAGTTTTATGGAAACTGAAAATTTTGTTCAAAATTTTATCAAAATCTGCGATTTTCTTATTGTAACGTTATTTCAGATCCTTAACTATGTATAACCGTACAAAATCAGTTATTAGTGTACTTTTAACTTACTTACAGAAGAGGTTTTTCATTAACCTTCCTCTAAGGCTTATGACAGTGAAAAACACCCATGTAAAACTTGTCGTCGGAACAAATCATAGTATACCTTGGAAATAACTGACTTTATATAAATATTTATGGTGAGATATTTAAGGTTATATTGTAATAAATACTCAATACTTTTTAAAATGTGGTTTTATCATTTATCAAACTCACGTTGTTAAAAAACTTGATCTTTTTAAATATTTTCAATTGCGGATTCGTAATCTAAGCACCTACCATCCTTTTAGATGAGAGAAAAAACCATAAAATATGCAGAGTGGAACCTTATTTAGACCCTCAAACCCTCGAGTATAAAGTTACTGGTCCTCCTTGCTAATTGATTGTAAATTGCTTCAAAATAGTTTTTATATTTTCGTAATTTCTTTAAGAACGTTAATTGTTTGCAGTGCAGAAGTTACTAAATTTCATTATATATTAAAAAATTATACGCCTTTTATAAAGGCTACTTTTAAAGATCATAAACCAATGGATTAAATTCATTGTTTTGTATACGTACATGTGCCTTCCCACCAAGAAGACTTCCATTTTGCCACCGAGTAGTGTTATCCTTCAGGAGGTAATCCTTAAAGTACGGAAGAGCCGAGTGTGTCGCACTTATCACTCACACCTGGTTTCATTTAACAGAGATTTTGTAACGAACTTCTTCACTTCTTAATTAGAATCACCCTCTTGCTGCATGATTTATAGCCACCACCGCCTGGAAGTATCAATTGGGCCGCGGCAGCGGTCGGAAGTCAACTGCATACACTTCAAGGATCCACTGCTCCTCGGGGAGACATCATGGCTTCATTTCGTTCGCGATTTCTTATTCATTCAAGAATCCGAGTGCTGGAGGAGCACACGAAACACCAAAATCTTCGTGATAAATTTTTTTTCACTTTTTCACGGCGAGCGCACAACGAGCAGAGTACACTTCCTGGTGGATGAGCACCCAACGATGAGCTCCACATTTGAGGATCGTAATTATTCCATAGGATTCCATCGGTTGTGCGGGATGCACAAGCACAAATCCAAGAAGCGTCCAATCAAGGGGTTGTTTAGCATACTCAAATCACTTCGCGTGATCACTTAGGCGACAGCAACCCTAATTTCTGGTGGCCTCCGGCCCTCTCGTTCATAATTCACAGAGCTCCACTCGACCCAGCGAGTGTCCCGGCCGTTCTACTGGAGCGTCTCACGGCGTTACCTTTTAATGGATTCCACCCGCAACCACAAACAATCCCCTCCAAAATATCTTCAAGACTGCCGTAGTACAACTGAGTCGTTGGCACTGAGCTTGCCGCATTTATACAAAGTTTTCGGAATACCCTCGCTCGCCCGTACTGCAACCATGACGAATTCTCCTCCAGTGAGAACTGTTGGGATAGTCCGCCACTGCAAGGATCTAACACCGGTGAAATATGTCCGCGGAGCCGTCGTCTGCCCGGCATAGGGACAAAATGATTTTCGGAAACAGGAGAATAACCGCTGAGATACGAGGGGAGTGCCCCAATCTCAGAGAGTCCTCTCACCAACGCATGCCTTGAGTGATTACTCCTCAGATGGAGCGCTTTCGAGAAATTTTTGAGTGGGAACTTATTGTTTTGAGTTAATTCTATAGGAAAATGTCTGCAGAGGTGACTGACACGATTTGCCGCTCATTGATTTTATTTTCGTTATTCTCGCTTTTATTGCTTGTTAGTAATGATTAGATTTTTTGGGGAACCGAAAAATCCTCAGAATGATGATTTATTGGGTTCTATTAGATTGTAATCGTTCGAAGGTATCTACCGCTATGAGCCTCCAAAAATTTGCGTGTTAATTGGGGGAAGAAACAGGTCAATTTATTACTGGTGGACGACTCTCTGGAGGAGACACTGCCGCCAACAGAGTAGTAAACCAGCCTTGGGAAATTATCCTTGAATTTATTTATTATGCGATCAGCGTATATCGGCGTCTTGGGTAAAGCTTATTTTGTTAAATTTATCGATTTCGTACCAACACCAAATGATGTGACTAAGCTGCGAGTTAACTTCAGAAAAATATCCTATCCTTCTTTGCATGCACAATAGAATTTTTAAATGATAAACATTTTGTTTTATTAAATATTTACTACCCTTCGAAAATCTGTTTGAGTCTGATTTTAGGTAAAGGAGCTCAAGGTGAGCACCATTCATAAAAATTGATGGTTGATTTCCCCCTCTCGTCCACGCCACGATAGTCGTAGACAAATTTCGAGGTATGTTCGCCGTGATTTGGATTACTGTAGGTCTGTTGTATTAATCAGGTCATGTCACCTATAACGCGGAGTGATAATTGCGACAGGTCTCCTATAACGCGGTCTTCTTATAACCCGTTTTTCGTACAAGAATATTCCAACAACTCAAATCACAACTTGATATTTTGAGGATGTAGATTTTATTTAGGTCTGATTTATGACCAATTTATTTATTTCTAAGATTCCATATAACGCAGTACAAATTTATTCAATTTGTATTACTTCTGAGTTTCTTATAACGCCGTTTTCATAAATGCGCAAGTGGTTTCATTATAAATTAGTCTGATTTGTCTTATTTCTATGTTTTTCGTAACGCGGTTTCTGTAGAATGCATTTCCTGATTTCAATTAATTCTGAGCTTCTTATAACACGGTTTCTATATAACACGGTGCTTAATGTTAAGCTACGTAATATCATAAATTTATTATCATACATGCAAAGAAAATTTTAATTTATCGCATGCTTTTGCGTGTGGTAAATGGGAAAATTGGGAACTTTGGTTGAATTCATGTTGATTGGATCCTCAGATAATTGTACCTTTTTCAATCTTTTAATATGGTGTATACCTAAATGAAATTAAAAGAAAGGAATACCCTAAAATTTTCAATTTGTTGGCACTTTTCATAAAGTTTACCTATATTTATTTTTATTTGCCGTCGTTTAACCACCAACTTTAGTTTACGGCACTCGACCAATAGAGCCGATTACGTACTCAAGCGGATGAGCGCTTTTGCTTTGCTTGCTTTGATGTGGCGTGAAATCAGTTCCTTCTCACTTTCGTATCTTAGTCTTCTCTCCTCATATCTCCTTTTTACATTTCTTCTCAATAATAATGAATAAAGGTATGCCCGCCTACATAAAAGTAAGACATTTAGTCTTCTAGAAAGTCTTTTTTTTTCTAATTTAGTGAGTCAAAAATAATAAACATCGGCTTTCGCTGGCTAAATTTATGTTCTTCTCAAAATAGCATATTTGTAACTAACAACTAAAATACCTATAAATCGACTTAACTAATCCCTCTCCATTTATTTTTTTAAAAATAACCACATATGTATACGTGAATAATTCTCTTCTGAACTAAAATTAACGTAAAATTTTAATTTCTACTAATTTTACAACTTTTAATATGACAAAAAACATCTCAAAAATCAGAAATTAATTCTATTTTATTTTGGTTCGATATTTTACACTCTAAAAAGTATTATAGTGTATAAAATTTATTGCAAATTGCTATCTTAAAGATAGTGGGTTAATTTAATGGAAATACGTATTTTTAAAATGTTCATTTCATTAAACAAAATTTTATCTATGTAAATTTTCATAATAATACTACTAAATTTCACTTCTCCCTAATTTTAAAATCTTTATATACGTAACGTTTTGAAAAATGTAATTCAATGAAAAATTCCCTATTTAAACTGAACTAGAGGGTAAAATTAAAAACAAAACAGCTAATGTAATTCAGGATTATACTATTAAACTTCTACTGGTAGTATAACAATTAACTGCAATCTTAATTTCTTTATAAATACAAATTTTTATATATACATTGTATATAAAATTGTCTCAGCACGAGGTCCTTTAAAATGATTCCGCCACGAACGTATAATGCCAACATTGTTAATGATGTCTATTAAAAGCGGTTTAATATACAAATCATTACGTATTTTCCGCTAATAAACCAATTTGTATATGGACCTTTCCTGTTTCAAAACAATTGTGCTATTAATGCAAATGGCTCATATTTGTTTATGGTAAAAAGTGCCATTTAAAAGCATGTTAAAGTAAATATGATTTCTTTATATTTCCTCCGTTAAAGGCAAAATGGTGATAAATTGCATATATATAGAAAAATATGATTAAATGAGCATCAAGATATAAAAAGGAAATCTTTTCATACTTTTTCATTTCACCCAAAAATTTTCCGCCCAATACTCAGTCGATTTGGAAAATATTCACGAGAGCTATACTGCATCGTTCGGTTGCATCTATAAACGAGCATTTTTCTGACACCTAGGACCGATGTTGTTGTTGATGTTGCTTCCTGTAAAATTTGCAGTCCCCCGACTGTGTCTGAACTGCAGCCGCCCGAAAGGGTTGCCAGGAAAATAAAAAAAACATTGACAAAGAATGCTTCACTACATCGTTTTGTCAACTCTGCTAAGGAACTTTTCCTGCGAGCTAATGCCCCACAATGTCCTGGCGATGCACAATCTGTCCTTGAGGTAGCATCAACATTTTTTCTTTTTCTTCGTTAGTTTAAAACGGCAGGGGTTGGTAATAAGAAAACTTTGATGAACAAAAAAATTTCATACGAAAGGAAATAGTTTTGGGAAAGTTCGCGAAAAGATAAACATATAGATTGATTTTTAATTTTCGTGCAGTCTTTGACGCAGCTTTATGGTAGTCTACCAATCCAGAGTGGGGTTATTATTCATAGCCTTGGGGATGTTTTAATAGTTTAAAAGTTTTTATGGATTTAGTAAATTGACTCAAGCATCCTGAAATTAAATTTATTGAAGAATGAAATAAAAAATTAGGTATACCATAAATTTTATTAACTTTACTAATAATATGCAATGCTATAAACTTTTAGTATTTTACATTTTAACGATCATTTCGTACAACGATGTTCATTACGTTTGAACCTATGCATGGAAGTGTTAAAAATAACAGAGGTAGATACTGATGTATAAAATATCCTATAAAATTTACGCACAGTACAACAGCAAATAAAATATAAAGTAAGCATGAATACACCCCTATTGGTAAATTATTGCTGAAGGAATGCGATAGAAAGAGGAAAAAGAGCAAAACCATTTAATGAATTACTGAAACTTAGCTAGAGCTACTTTTTAAATCTTAATCATTTACGCTAGTAATTAAGCCGGATATAGCAAAAACTGACATTCACTGAGCACACAATTTTCATTTATCTAAACTATGGGTATTTCTACTCATTTATCATTTTTTTAATCTATGATTACTTTGAGTACTACCAAATGTATTGCTATATTAAAGCTTATTTTTAAAATCACTTACCACACGGTAACCAGGATTAGTCACCCGGACTATTTTATAAACAATTACGCTATTACTTTGATTAATTTTAATAATTTTTGTTCGTGTCGAACCAAAGGTAGCTCATTATTATTGATTTTTAGCGTTCCGTAGCAAAATAAAGAACCCTTTTATATTGTTTCGCATATCCGTCTGTCCCAGTCGTGATGTCTGTATGTCATAGTCAATTTATTTAGAGACTATTAGAACTATCTGCTAACTATACAGTATAAGGCTACCCCTCCATAAAAAATAGCGATGTGTAATGTTTTTCAAAATTATACTCCGTTTTTGAAATATTCGATTTCAAACTGGTCGTTTTCGATTAAGTTTGTGACATCCACGACTTACTATAGCTAAATGATTTACGTAATATAGTCGACCAAGATATGAATAATTGGACTCAAACAACTGTTCGGGAAATACTGCAGAAGCAACCTTTATACGCTATAGACTTCGGTATACGCTAAGACTTCGGCCAACAATAATTTTTACTATATAGCTTTATAAGTATCGTTGGTTACAAACAGGTGTGGTATTATATTAGCCGACTATTCAATTTGGGTAAACGATAAATAAGAAAGGTATATTAGGAAACACCATAAAAGTTCATAGTCTTCGATTTTAAGGTTGATATAAAGTAAAGGTATATAGCCACATTTCGTTGTACTTGAATTACTAATAAAGTTACTATTTACTGGTGTACTTATCTTAGTATAGAGTAAAATATGACGATTCCGTTTTTAAATGAATCCAACTCCAATCCTTTTAAATTGTGGTAGTGGGAGATAAATGGTTTATTTGTAAGTAATTTGCCACGAATTAAAATCCCAAATTCGTATTCCATCTGAGAATCAGAGTCTACAATTGGTGAAAGCTTTCTTCCTGGCAAATGAATAAACTGAAAATAAAAGGGAATTAGTGTTCCCGCATCCGTAATGCAAAAATTGACCACACATGTGGATATAAAGATACGAGAGTAGTACTGTCCGAGTTTTCGTATGCCAATTGTTTGAGAGCAATTTATATGAAAGTTAAACCAACTTGTGCTTGTAGCATGGTAGCTGGTTTGCATAAAATATTCCAAACGTAATAATTTTCAGCATTATTTGAAAATGCCAATTTAACAAAAAGTTTCCTTGAATTTCTTGCACTTTGCAGTGTCCCATTTCATTTAATCGGTTTTATCGATTTTGCGAAAACAATTTTTTTTTTCCCCACCGTGTCCTATTATTCACTGCACACATTCTGCCTTTTAATTGTTCCAGTGATTTACGGACTTTACACGCTCCAGGTCCAGAATATATAAAAAATAAAATATAAAAAAAAGGGCGAACGAGGAAATAGAATAGGGAAATGGTTTGCAATATCAGCCCGGACGGTTTCGCAAATCGCGAGATGCAGACAGGATGAAATGTGTGCAAAACTAATAAATTCATTTATTTTGGCTGATTTGTTTTTTGACAAAATATAAAAGGTACTGTAGTATATACCGGAACAATGAATTTTTATACCACCAGCAAAATATTACCCAAAATAATAAATTCTATTTGCTCCTGCTTGTGTCCAAGGAAACCAGTAATTGGAGCAAATGAATCAAATCATTCAAATATTTTTGTTGATCATAATTTTCCTGGCTCAGTAGTGTTTGCAAATTTATTTTTTTACTCCGACTGAATTTATGTCCTGTTACCCATCATATTCGATCCCAGAAATATTTCCTTATCTTATAAATGTCTTATTTGACCTAAGTTCTCCCAATGGGATGAAATTCTATAAGCGGATCATGCCATGTATTGATAACCCGAAAACGGAAAACACTTCACCGGAGAAAAAAGCAGTAGTTTCCCGGCATTGTCGTCTGTGACAGGATGACATTTATTTCTATGTAAAATTTTCAACATTTTATTCACCCTCGCATTGCATATGTGCTGAATTTAGATATGGGTAAGATACAAGTTTGTTGCAGTTATACGTCTCAACCTATTTATGTTAGTCTACTTGAAGAGCTAGAATACGAACTGAATTATAAACACACCTACAGAACACATCCTTCCACAGAATATCCGTCTAGAGGTGCAGGAGGTTTGTGTACATCTCATCCTGCTCCCGGTCTAACTAAAGTTCCCTTCAGCTGCTGTAAGCTATTTCCTTTTCCTAGCAATGGTATATCCTGAAAATCCTACCTCAGATCGCCCTTTCAGTCTTTCCTTTTTTGATTTATTTTCATCTTTTACGTTCTGGTGGGGCCCGACTTCCCGAGAGGTTTTTGAGTCCAACTTCCATAGTATATAGGCTCCAAGAACATGGAAAAATCAGGCAAAAGGAAAGACTAGGAAGAATTACTATTGTACGTCGCCACCGAAAGGGAAGTCGAAATTTGAGTTAGATACCATAACAGATGGGGGTGACCTTAAGCTTTGAAGCATAATTTTTACACCTTTTACCCAGCCCGTCAACACCATAGACACATTTTTTTCAGTTTTACTATAAGAGAGCCTGCTTCTGGCAAGAAAATTATAACTAACGTCTCATAGAAATTTAATTGTTTGTATCACAGTAGCACTAAAAACCTTAGTATCATACTATAGAAAAGCTGCTACTTTACAAAATTTTTTAAGTAAATTTTTCACTATACGACTTTATTGCTGTTGGCTTGTTTTGTGACCCAGTTTCTCGTCGTAAATTTTTCGGCATGGATTGCTGATTTCAACCGGGACAAGCCTCGCTTATTTTAAAAGTATTCAGCGGAATGCAAAACAGCAACGGCTTAAAAACTCCATTGCTACGTAAAATGTTGGATAAATTACTTTGTGTGATAGCAAAGTAATGCAATTGAAATTTCACAGGGGAGAGCAAATTAAAAGTTACCAGTTGGCGAATATTTTGTTAAGAGAACAAATTATGGTTTTTCTTTAAGTATATTCGACTGTGTTTTTTAGACCGTACTCGTTACTTTTTGAAATTAGTATTGTAATAATAATGGAAATGCTTTTTTGCGACAGTTTCAATAAGAAATTTCTATAAAAGAAAAATAATTAAGGAATTTTAAAAAGTTTTAAATATTCATCACCTATCTAACCTAACCGCATCTATGTACATATAGTGCTACCAGAAATTTCAAGACCAAACGTTGTTTTTGTTAAACTTAGTACGCGAATTAAAACAAAATTGTATAAAATAACCAAGGACAGGCAAAGTCATGTAAATCCCTCTTTTCCTCTTCTCCTTACCAACAATTGTTCGGCTAGGGAATATAATGTATGCCCAATATCAACGTTTGGTCCTAAAATTTCCGGCAGTACTATATATAAGAGCTACTACAAAAATATTTGAAATTTCATTAAAATTTCACTTTAAGCATCCAACAATTTTTAAATTGAATAAATTTTAAAAACTGTATAAAAGCTGTTCAAATTTACTTTCTAAAAGTTTATCAGTTAAAATTTCACTCAACTTAGTCACAGCGAGATATTTGAGATAATCAGTTAATATTGACTGATAAACTCTGAACATTTTTAATATATAGAAATATTTTTAATTTTAAAGAACGATTATAGAATATGCATGGGGATATGAAATATAACACAAACTATGTAGGTAAATGCAGCAATAATAATGAACGAAAATAACCTTTTACAATATCAAATGATTAATTAAAGTAACCAAATTAAACAGTGGAAATATATGATTAGCAGAGGGAGCAATTACTTAGTTGAAAGCATTTTGATAAATTGGCAATTTTAATCAGATAATATCCGGAAAATTTACGAATACCTATTTTTAATGGCTACAAAAATATTAATTAATTTATGATAATCTAAATAAAAAATTAATCATTTTATTTTTAAATCGTTAAAGCCGAAATTTTGTTGTTGGTAGGATAATTGTAATTGGCAGCGGAGCGAGCCACAAACGAGGTAGTAAATTAAATAGACTAATAGACTAGACTTTCTATAATCATATTTTATATAAAAAAAAAACAGTATGATAGGCTTATCTAAGGTCGAATATTAAAAATTTAAATTTTCAATTTCAAAATCGCTCTCTTTATAATGTTTACTAAAAAGGATTTTAATAATGCTAGCTTCAAGTTAACTTTAAATTTTATTTTCTTATAATGACGGATTAATATAAAACATTTTAAGTATTAAAACTAAATGTGTATTTTGACAAAATTTATAATAATGAGACAGAATCTAGCAATACCTAGGTAGATATTTTTAATATGTGTGTTATGTATTATTCTCAAACGAAAGTCCTTGGCATATTCATCAAGCCATAATATGATACTGAATGACAATATTCTTTGAATTTATATTATATTGATTTGTTTGATATAATTGGTTTCAAATATTTCAGCTGCAGTGCACGAAATATGTATGGATTGCATATTGAATAAAAGTTTTTATCAAATATCATCCTGTTGTTATACTTATAGATATTATTTTTATTACTAAATCGCGAATTGAAGAAAATAATAATAATACCATATTATAAGTAAACCTATTTTATTAATTTTAATCAAACTTTTTGGAAGTGTCAAATGCTTTATGTTTAATAAACTCGTACACTATTACTTTTAATACTCTGATTACAGGAAGTAAGCAAAATTATCCAGTTTTAGTAATTGTTGGGAATTACAAAAAATACCCATATTTACTATGTGTCTTTTAAATATATAAAACATCTTGTAATTCCTAGAATACTTAATGAATGTAAAGCGAAATGATTAGCCAATTGTGACTTCATAATAATTATAAATTAAGACGTTTGCAGATAGCTTTCACGTCACATATTTCTGCATTGTAAAAATGTATTTTATAGCAAACGTGTTAAATATTTATATCCATAAAGAATTTGTTATAACAATTCCAGTAATACTTTAGGAAGACAGAAGAAAATGTACACATTGAAACATATTTTGTGAGGTTTCCATATGTAATGCCATCTTACTTTTATTGTAACATTTAATTTGCATATATCATATCTACTTTTATTTTGCAATTATAAAAAGTTTGGTCTATTTACGTAGTACACCAAGTTGACTTAAAATAGTTACTGTAGCAGTTTCTTATAATCCAGAATACTCTACTATAAATAAAGTCACTGAAACAAATAGAGATTAGTTGTGATAACTAGAAAAATTTCAATAGTTGAACAGATATTTTTGTAGCCATATACTAAAGTCTGCTCTCACTAGAGCAAAATTGTACTACGACATCAAAACATTTATTGATGTAACAAAAGATGTTATGTAAGACCCTTTTTTTAATTTTTCTCAGTATGTTAATAATTATTTTTTTCTGTCATACCTACGTAAATAAATAGTTTGAATATTCGAGGAAATTAACTGAGTAATTTATAGAAAATAACTACAGAATTTAGCAGTGATTGTATGCAAGTAGAAAAAATTATAATAGTTGCAGAGTTAACTTACTTTAATTACAAAAGGAATAATAGATAATATATGAGTGCCAGGCATTGGAATAAAAGTATATAGGATTGCAAAATAGGGCATTTGATTTTACTAAAGACAATATTTAAAATTACAAGATGTACTTTGAAGCTAAAACAAAATCTTAGTAATGATTTGGAATTGAAAATGAATTTCTTGAAATCAGTTAGTAGTTATTGCAATATTTTTCGTCGTGAGAACTATTCGTATTTTAGTAATAATTACTTTATTTCAGTATTCTTTTCTTTTAGTGTATAAGGCTTCAAGCACAGAAATATTTACGTATTCTAGAAACGTATTTATTTTTCTAAGTTAAATGGAAATCATTCATGAGTTATAAAACTCACAGTGTAGATAAAATGTGAGGGCATGATAAAAATTTTTCAAATTCGTGTTGCAGTCAAGGGCTACTACATTCGGGAGGTTTTCACATTTCTCAGCCAGTAGGGATGACGAATAAATTATGATAATTATTCAAATAAACTAAAAAGCCCCGGAAAAGTTCGTTCAATTTTTTTGTGTCTGCGGCAGCCACAAACATTATTGATCGTAGCGGGGAAAAAACGAAATGAATGAAAAATACGCAAAGTCACTTCTCTAATGTTTCCTCAAAAAGTATTCAGGACTTCATCAAAAAACAATTTGTTTCGATTCTGGTCCCGCAATTGTTCTCTGCTCCGTACCGGAATGGCCCTTGTTTGTGCTGGGGCACGATTCCGTGAAGCGGTTAGCTGAACACATAAATGAGGTCTCCCTGGGAGTCTGTGCCTTCTGTCATCAGTTGATGCCTGAAATTACTTCGTTCGCATTTTAAATGGTTTACGAGGGCAAAACTTTGAACGCACTGTCAACTGCGATTTAATTCTGGTTGTGAAGTACATGGCAATTCGGTGTGGGGGGTAGGGGGAGGTGTAAACGAGGATGAGACAATAGTCAGGGAGTTGTTCTTTGGTTGCTCTTCAAAATTTTTATACATCCATCTCCCCTGGCTGGTCGAGCTCCTGAAATGAAATTTACGTCGGAGGCAATCGAAACAGAGTAGAAATCACTACAAGATCCCCATGGAAATCTCTTTATTTTATTCACAATCCAATATTCCGTTGGTAAATTAATCTGCCAGCAAAATCTGCATTTCATTTGCTTACCCTAATCCACATTCTTCACAGAACTATCACAACCCACATTTAACATTAAGCACTGGGCCAAACCGGGCGCTCACGTTCCGACCCTTTTTGATCTCGCCGGGGACCGCCTGGACGGTATTCTAACAGAGGAAAAATTTTCATAAACTCCCAGGATTTTAGTTTTTAATCCTTGAAATTTGAATATTTCAGTTTTCTAGGCCGGAGTGCCGGTGCAGTTGGACTTGGGTATACGGCACTCCACTCAGAAACGGATCTGACCATATGTTTGGAGGGCAGGTTGCACTATGGCAGGTGGGCGAAGGTTTAGATTTGTGTGAAAGTGGCCCTAATAATACAAATCAAATATTCATAAGACGACGAGGCTAATCCATTTTGAACTTTTTGAGCTCAACACAGCTGCGGGATTGCTTCACAAATGCCGCAGCTGACTGCCCAAAAAGGGAGGCTTTTATGCATTCAATATATAGGTGCTGAAGTGGAAGGGTGAAAATTAAATTAGCGCAAGCCTCTTCATCTATCGTTATGTAAGGTCTTGGGCTTTCGTCTTCCATCCCTTTGGCCCCTAAAACCGTTAAAGGTCTCCCCCGTCGAAAAATAAAAGAACCTAAGCCGGATAACCGGCGAAGCAGAGTTTTTGGAGTCCTCTCCATCGCCTGGTTTCCCTGTTGTGGGCATTAAAATTTCACACTATGGGCCATGTCGTTACGAATTGCTGGCAACATTTATTATCCTTTCTCGAGGAAGAGCCACTCTCCTTCGGCATGAAAAGTTTGTTCTGCGCCATGGCGTCTTTGTCTTTATTTTGTACCTTCACTTAAATTTTGGTGATTTAAGAACTTTTTGGAGACCTCTTTGCATGAATTAGTTGTGGTTTCTGTAGCTGATTTTTTTTTTTTTTTTTTTTATATAGATGCGCATACCAGGGAATTGGTGGAAGACGTTTACCAGGACTTAAGAAGGTGAACAACTATTGGCACAACGCCAAAAGAGATAGAAGTTTCCGTGCGTACGAATAAAATCGTTGAAAAGAACACTTAAGCGGAAGGGGTAGAAGAGAAAATGTGGTATAGTTGTAGACTTTGCTGCCAAGAAATCTTTTTGTAAAAGCTACACATTTTACTACAAGGTTTACTAAGTATTTTGCTCTATATACTGCATATAAAAAGACTTTAAGAAAGTTTTCTTAAAAAGTGCAATGAGTATTTTTAGTGAAGGGACTATTCTTATATAAAAAGAACACAAGGTAAAAATTGCCATACATTTTATTTTATTTAATACCAAAGAAATACGAGAATAGCATACTCTAGCCCAAAGGAATTGCATTTAAAGCTTTTAACGAATTAGTAAGAATCACTCTCAGCATTGTTTGAATTCTAGGCGTATTGCTTATGTTTACAAAGAAAAGCACAATACGCTTAATTTTCGCCCTTCGCCTTAAGAAATATTCAAAAAAATATAATTCAACAATTAAATAAGTACAAGGTGTCTCAAAAAAAAATTCACTATCACTATGGTCCAACGGATTCTTTGAAACGTAATGATCAACGTTTTGCAACGAGGGAACCTCACAAACAAGTCCTTTATAATTTTTCTTTAATCCCTTAACCGGTGGACTAGAAAACAGATTCTGTCCTAAAACTGTTATGATACAATTAAATAGAAAATTCAATAAAATATGATAACCAGGGGTTTTTGGAAGGACTGATTCCATTTTGAAAATGTTTATATGGTCACCTAATCGTATATGACATGTACCATGAATCTAGAAAATAAACTCAGCGATCCCAAAAATTTAACTACACAGAAATTTGTCCAATTAAATGACAAAAAGCAAATGATATTGATATGACGCGTATATGTGTATTTATTAGCACAGATGCCAATTCAATCGATTTTTAAATATTTTTCTATATCTACTACTACTGAACGTATTTTTATGCATTTTTTCACAGAAAAAGAAGTTACATTAAATTGTTTGTCTTGATATTTTAATTCATATTAATTGAAGTGTTTAACATGCAAAATTACAGTCGCAAGAATCTAAAACTGTAAAAACTGTAAAGCTCTAACAGATGAAAAAGACGAAGTTTCCTAGAGTTTTATGTTGTTATGACTACAAAACCCTAGAAATTGCAATTACTCAACTTTTACACTCGAAGAAATTTTAGTTTATATGTAACATAAAAATTTTCTGCTTTCGTACACCTAAAATAGAATGTCCCCAGAACTTCCATCATAGAGTCAGAGTAATCTTTGCTGAATTGAGGAAGCAAACGTTGCCATGCAGTGAGATAAATTTTTTGATATTTTTATGGTATATTTCTATATAGAAAATATCCGAACAGCGTTAGCTGTGTTAAAATTAGTGTAATAATAAAATTGTATAAATCTGTGGGATTTAGCCATATATAGTAAATGAAAAAGAAGAATAGCTCTTTTAAAAATAGTGCTATTATTTAAATATATTTAATACACCAATAAACAATTTTCCTGTAATGTTTAAAGGAAACATATTCTTTAAATTGCTATATTTATGAATTTAATACAACGGACTTATTTTGTATGAAATGTAATTCTTAACAAAATGCTGATACGTTTATATAAAAGCGTAATTTTTTCAAAATTAATTACATGCTTAAAGATTGGCTAGGACCGAACAGGAGAAAAGAAAAAGCACGATAATTTAGATATCTGCAGTGAGATTTATTTACCGCCACTCAACAGCATTTGCATAAAAAGCTCATAAGTTTCAAAAGCAATAGTTGACCCCAAAAAGGTCTCGGTACACTCTTATTTACGCCTTTTTATCTAAAAGAAAATAGTACCCATTATTACTTTACGAGTAGGTACATCTCCAAAATCTTCGCACCCGAAGACTCTTTTCTACCGCACTACCGTTCGCCTTTAAATTTGATCTGATATCATTCTGCTCGAAACTTATTTTAAAAAATCCAAACCAAAGAGAGTATTACTTGCTGTTTTATTTATGCTATGGCTATAGCGGAGGTGAAAGGATTCTCAGATTTATGACGCGACATAGACATGCTTCCTTTTACGAGAATTTCTGTATCAGTTCCTGTACTTCATGCAAGGTTATAGAAGGCGAACACCTGGTGCGAGATAATCTTTAGGAGCTCCTTCCATTTACAATAGCACATCTTTGAAAATCCTTGGAAAAGGAGCATGAGTTTCTTACGGGTGAATATTGAATCCGAGGAATCTTCTTGAAAGCTTACATATCATCGCCGTAGTTAAGGTTCAAATTCAATGCGATATTGCATCCTTGCAAACCAAAGCAGGGTTATCGACATTTTATCCCGGCTTCTTGAAAGGGTTAAAAGCCTCCGGAACTTAACCGAAGGAAGATATTTCACCTGATGGTGCAAGTTATTACATTTGAAAATAATAATTTTCCCAAAACACCAAATCGGCGATAATTTGGCCATTCAAATTATTTTTCTGAGGAAAGGTTTCGTGACTTTCAATAATTTTACCCTTGAATATAGGCAGACTTTGCTCCTTAAATTCCCGGTTTTGATTACCGACACCTGCGCCTTCATCAACGAAAGGTTGTGAGTCCCCGGGTAACGTGCTTAATTTGAATGAGAGTAAGCACGTAAGCCAAAGGAAATACATACATTTGTATTTCTTTTATTTTTTTAGGCGGTGAATTCTCACAAATTCTACGCATATTTATCATTGTACCTTATGAAGCCATTTTCCCACATCAAATTCACTTAGTAACTTGATCGCAACTTTGTTCTATGAAGGTAGAATAAATAAATTGCCTGTAGGAAGCTTCATGCGGAAAGCAACCCTGACCCCAATTAGCAGTACGAGCATTCAATTAAATTTCATTTGCGTGTGTTTTTGATTAATGCTTAGGGACATTTGACAGAAATATGCCATTTAAAATGTTGAAGAGCCTTTGCGAAAATACGCAAAATATTTTAAACAATATGAATTGCCTAAATATATCTAGTAATAAAATAAAAATTGTAATTTTACACTCATTAAATCCGGTGAGGTTTTAAAGCTGGGAATGATATTTGGATAAGACTGTTTTTTTGTTTTATAGCTGGGTATATACCAAAACATACATTTTAATCCTTTATTTTTAATGTTTAATTTATATTTAGCTAATGGGAGAAGATTTTGAAGTCTGTTGACGCAAATTGTAAAGCGATTGCCACCCCGCATTTTGTAATATTTTTAAAAACTTGTCGTCAAAACCAAAATGTAAAGACATGTACAAAGGAATTCGTTCAAAAGAAACCAAATTAAATATATTTGCATTTGTGCTGTGCTACCCCTAAATAAGAATTACAAAAGAAAGCATGAGTGTTATAACTCCAGGGTATATAAAAACTAATCGTATTTCAAATTAACCCTTAGCTGGGGCATCGATATTTTAAATTACATGGTTGGTATCGACGGTCTAAAAGGACCCCAATAGGAAAAATGCATATAAATTGTGTTTTGTGAATCAGCGATGTCATTCTAGCAAAAATTTACTAGAATCTAGTCAAAACTTATTTAGAATTCGCTTGTAAGAGTTTGGTTATCGGCTTATAAATATAGAAGACTTTGAAACAACAAATTTACATATGTATAATTCATACATCTTCATGATCATCTTATCTTTCCTTTTTTGTAATCGGATAAATATCATAAAAACCCATTTGTTAGAATATCTTCAAAAGTAATCTTCCAGTATTAAGTAATCATTGAACGTTTAAGAGAAGTTTCTTCATTGATTTAAAGTATTTTCGAGGAATTATATTTTTAGCCAAAGGTAATACATTTTTAAAAACAATAATATGAAAATTTTAATTGCATAAAACACCATAACTTTATAAATTTTCAAGCACATTGTGCCCATATACAAAATATGATTTTTCTTCAATTTTTTAAAGGGTTCGGCTTTTATGGAAATACCCAGAATTTAAGGAGCAAATAAAATTAAAATTTAACTTAATACATCTCATTGCTGAGTGCTTTCCATTTCTCTCGTTTCACTCTGAATAGATAATATAAGAAAGGGTTACCAAATTGCATAATTTCTTTCTGTATTTTAATTTTAATCCAATCAAAGAAATCCTTGGACCATTTCTGTTGTAATTTTTACTCAAATAAAAGCATTCGTTAACCGAAGAAAAAATCTCTGGAAAATACTTGCTCTTGGGGCACTTCCCTTGAAACTTTCGTAATTGGACTTTATGGCACACATTCAAAATTATAAAAATGTTGGAAAATTCACAAAAAAAAAAAAAAAAAAAAATTTGCCTTGAATGTATCCCAAAAAATAAAATCAAGTTGAAAGTTGCTTTTCAATTGCATGGCACAACTTCTAACTTTCTCCCAGCTAAAATCTAAATTAAAAATAAAAAAATAAAAAAGAAGCGAAGACGGGATGAGGTTAGAGACCAAGCAGATACAAACTCGTCCTGGTAATTAGAGGATGAAGCAATTAAGTTGATAGAAGAATCTCCTTTGTCTGTGGTTGAATCTTGTCATGTGCTTGAGATATGGATTCCTAGATCTAGCGGGGCGAAAATCCCATTTGGCGCCGTTAAGAATGGCTTTAATTGCTAGTTGCTTGCAACAATTTCAAGCTCTGGCAATTTCTTAAGGCGAAGATTATGTGGAAACATTTTCCTCGCGTTATATACTGCCACAGAGCTGAGAAATGGGGTGAAACGTATTTTTTTTTCAAATGACCCAGATATAATGTCGGTTAATATAAGCTGAAAGGCTGCGATAACTTTCGCTTAGATAAATGCGTTTCACTGAGCATGTTGCGCTAGATTCTTGCAAAAACTAAGGACAACATTTTCTTGTAAAATATGTCACGCGCTAGAGACTCACGTCGACATTAATCAAAAGAATCAATAATAAGACCATTAATAGAGTTTTGAAGCTTATTTCGTTTTAAAGTCGTAAATTCGATTGTATTGTTAAATTTGCACGATTGACCATAGGTCTCATCCCACTTCCAATTCTACAAAGTATGTGAATTTTGGATGGGAATCACGAAAAATATTTTGAAACGTTAAATTAATACAAATATTTGCCTTTTTACTTATATTCAGCTGGGTCCCATTTATTTTGCTTAATTAAATTTTAGCACATGACAAAAATGGAATGCTGCTTTCATCGTTGCCACCGCGAAAAATACGATCGAAAATACTTATGGGGAGCGAGGAGCAGCAGGCCAGAGATGAGTTTGCAGTTCGGAAAGTTTATAATTAAATTGATTGTCATCATCAGGCTAAATATACGCACTGGCTCTTTATATTGATTTTTGAGAATAATGATAATTTGGTGAACGAATATTCTATCTATGAAATATAACAATGTATGCCATAATAGCAAAGTCCAGTTTGGAGTAGAAAATTAACTAATGTTTTAATTGCCTAGAGGTAGTGTTTGTCTTTTTAAATAATTTTGAATCATAAATTTTTGATGATGAATGCTTAAATTTCACGCTTAATTCGCATTTTCGAGTTTCACTGGATGTGACATAAATCGAATACCATAATATCGATCGAAAATTTTTGTAATCTTGAAGTTTTACAATCTGAATATGAATTTTAGGTATACAAATATCATTTGGTATCAGCGATCTTATAAACTTTCTACCACTACAAAGTTTTATGAAAAACTCTGCCTAAAAGCAAAACGTATGCGTCTAAATACAAACTACAATAGAACTTAAAATTAACACTAAAATCAGACTTAATGTTGTATAAAATTACATTTTTATATAGAATTAAAGTAAATTTACAAAGGTATAGAGCCTCGAAATATTACAAAAAACAGACATTTTAAGTATATTTTTATAATGATATTCAATTTTCTCATATTTATTTCGTAGAAAAAATGTCTCCTAATTACAAAGTGAATGTCTTTGCATGTTTTTAAAATGTATGTTAAATAACAACCTTTCAATGTTAAAAACAAAAACGCTCATCAATAACTTCCCCCTTTTTGTGTCTGTAAAAAATCATTAAATAATAACGTTAGTCTACCTTTTGTAAAATTAAACAACTAGTAAATTTATAAAAAAGTCCCAGTCATGAATAGCAGATTTCGATATGATAAGGAAAACTTTTAACTATTTCCTAGCAGCCTTTCTCAACGTTTTCCAAAACTTGGTGTTGGATATTGCATCTAATTTAGGACAAACCATCTCAACTATCGTGCCCATGAATAAAAATGAAAGTATGAAAGATATTGCGCTATACAAACGAGACATTATCCCTCTCGTCTTATATAATCCAAGGAAGAAGAGACTCTAGATTATTTGCCCACATTTTGATTAGCAAAAGGTCGTGGGAGCCTTTTTAAAATTCATATCGCATTCATTGATTATCTTGTCCACACGAATCTAATAAGGCCCCACTATGCCCCATACCTGATAACAAAATTTTTTCCATGAGCCGGATATAATCTAAGGAAACATAAAAATGTTGCTTTACAGTCATATCTAACGAAGTTGTTGTTGTTGTTTATTTTGTACAAATAGAAAAAGCAGTTCAACCAATGTGAACTTATCTGCCTTAAATTTATAAAAAGGCTGACTGCTACTCCTATTTTATAGATAGATAGATAGATAGATATTTCGATGGGGTCTAGAGTTGCAGTATTAAGTCATAAAATGCAACTGAGAATACCTCCCCCCAAACCACAGTTCTTGGCCTTGTTTGATACACGTAGCCTTCACCCAAACCTTATTGCTTTCTGGCCTGACTGGCAGACAGGCAGACGAAATCCGAACCAAAACTAATGGCTCTGGCGAAGACTTGAAAGATTTTGCAGGGAAAGACACTTATTGATGGCTCCGTCACTCATTTACGTAGACATGAGGTGCAAATAAAATTAAATGATCGATGCAGGACTAACAAATCTTCATCCGGTACTGTTTCGCTTATGCAAGAATTTCTTAGCAGGCAAACGTAAATCAATTACAGAATTTATAATGAATTGATATTCCATGTTAGGTTTCAGACAATCATTAATTGTGTTATTTCGAAACATATACACAGTAAGTTAAAGCTTCACTACTCGTTTAATATAATTTAATAATCTGAACCGATGTCTAGTTTTCGCGTAATTTGTTGATCTGCTGATTTAAGCAAATACCTTTTAAAAAACAAATAATCAAATACACCGAATATGTTGTTTATTTTGAAAATGCTTCGCTAATCTCATGAAGCAGTTAGCAAACTTATCGACAAAATAAAGAATTACGAAAGACTACCAAAAAGTTTAGTTTAAATTCTACCTATGCACCTCTGCACCTCAACAACTTTTCCGCTCTTTTCCTCATCTCTTTATAAAAATAACTACATTGGTGATACTACCGTAAATTATATTTAGTAGTTCTTTTAATACCTACCTATGTATATTTTAACATTTTCCAAGTAACTATTGATTTCCAGATTTCATTGATAAGTAAATTAGAAATAAGAAAATTTTAGAACAAATTACTTTGCAGATGTTTTCATTTAAATGTTCCAATCGCAAAAATTACAAGCAATAAATAGAAAAATGTCTATGTATTCCCCAATAAATAATTCGTATCTACTTACAGATTTGGATAGAAAAAATTATTATTATTATATTATTAAAAGAAATGCATAAACTCAAAGGAATATGTTGCTATATAAGTTACGTATTTTTAATATTTTCACTAAAAATGTGTCTTTAGACTTTCTACTCTGATTTGCGTTTGTAATTGCCCGGAAACCTTGTTTTAAAAAATTTCCTCCAACGATCTCTGTTCTAAAAGATTACAGACTGCTAAATCAAGCCACTGTCTCAAGTGGCAGCATATACCCTTACTATTTTCAAGTATCTATTACAAGTGCATTGAAATCTTTAAAGTTGGTCATTTTCAAAAGAGCGCAAAGTTAAAGTTTGCGTTTTAATCGCTTAATCAGTTAAAGCAGGGCTTCAGAAAGGCACATCGTCTTTGCTAGTTGCTGGCTGGCATTGCACCGCCTTGGCAATCCCTTCGATGCATTCGTCCGCCTTATTTCTCATTAAGAGCTCCTGCACTTCCCAGTTAATTATTGTTTACAAGACTTTATCCGGCAATTGCAGGAAAGTGCATTTGTGTACCCTGGAAACGAAATTGTATGCCTTTCCAATTCAACTTTTTAAACACAGCGAGTTAGCAGCACTAACCCTTGCGCCCGGCAGTATTTACACATTAAGGCTTTGTTCGTCTACATTCTGACTGTACAGTTGGAATAAGGACAAAGTTTTGCATAGTTCAAATATTGTTGAATTCAGAAAATAGTGGGGAACTCTTCAAAAATGCTAATTTAACAGGGTACAGGCATACAAGTGCGGTTTCTCCAATAAACGGAATCTCCACCTACTTTTGGGTATTTCTGCGATTCTGAATTGAAACATTCTGTACCTGAACTTAAATTTTATGGAATGTATCCGGTTTGTTCGTGTACGTTCTGAGGTAAAAGTAAATAACTTCATTTACCGCGTACTCTCCATATCTTACTTAATAAATGGATGATTAAGCTGTTTTGAAACATATTGAGTTTGTGGTCTCCTCATACATTTTGATGGTTTTACAATTTTACATCAAAACGTTATGGAAATATGTTGGGAATTGCGACAGGAAAATGTAGTTTTTCAAAATTTTAAAAGTAATTTGTAGACTGTAGGTATTTAAAAAAAGTTAAAATTATTTATTCGTGAACACCTCATAGTCTGTACAAAACTCAACATTTAAATGGTTGTAATTGAAAAGTTCGATAGTAACAAAGTTTACTAATATGATCACATGATCACATAATATGCTCAAGATTGGTAAATTCAAAGGCATAAAACCTTGAGGTAAGGAATAAATGCTCAAACCAACTCTTGATACTCGTAAAGAGCTCCGACAAATATTTTCATCTAAAAACACTCACAAAATTTTGAATAATGTAATTTCTTGAAACGTTCAGCTGTATAATTTTCCAGTTTTTAAAGAGGATTTCCGTCTTAAAATGCTCATCAACTGCGCACCTTTAGAGTTCCATTTAGGACACTTCAAAAGCCCTGTAAATATTTTCCCTAAATGAAACAGAATTCCGTAAGAATATAGAAATATCCCTCAATGGCGTAGCTGCGATTTTCAGAATAACGAAACATTAAACTTCTTAAAAAGAGCTCACTTTTAATACAGCCCCTGACAAAGTTCCCTTCTGAAACGTATTCAAGGCGATTTTCCCTCATCATATTGTAAATGTTGCGGAGGTGCCATTCGAAGACGTCCTTCCCAGTTCGTTTAGGGAGCCAAATATTTAACGGCTCTTGGCAAATTTTCCAGGCTCTGTCTTCAAATCTTAGCAGACTTAAAATGTATTAAAGTCATTTGTAAGAGGCGGCTGGGCGGACAGAATAAAATATACAACACCAACAGACCCATAACGTGCTGTTGCTGCTCTTGCCACAATACTGAATGTCCGCATATTGAAAGAAGAGATGACCTGATACCTTGCGGTAGCATAAAAGGCTTTTAGATATCAGCAGGTGATGCCAGGAGAAAGGATAATGAAATAAAAGGGATTCAAACATGTTCATATCCTCACGCTGCAACGGAGCCTGTAATCCTATTTCCCGATTACGAGTTGATTGTGGATATCGCGATAGCACGTCGGCAATAGAAATCGCAATACAGAAGGAATCTTTAGCCGAAGCCGTTTCCTTCCTTTTAAAAACATCCTCCACTCAGGAGCGTAACGATATCTTGTTATCCTTTCGAAAGTCTTCCTCTAGACCCGACTCTACGGGATCTGGAGGTTGTACCTTAGAGCCGGAGTTGAGTAATGGGTTAATTTGGATTATGGGCCAGATGTGGTTTCGCGGTGTTGTTTAAATTTTACGATACACGCGGCATTATGTTTGGGTTTTGCCATGTTTTGTGTTTTGCTTTTAAGAACGGTTAGATAAGACTAAGGGCCTTTTTAAAGTTCGCGCAATAAAAGTGCTCCCTATCTTATAAATTATAGGTTATTCTACCGAAAGGATCAACTTAATGCTATGGCTTAGGTGCCCGTTTTCTGCCGTCCATTGATATGGATAGCCACGCGGCACGAAAAGGTTTCAACTCAACAGTATCAGTTTATGAAATATCGGTATCGAGTAAATGTTTAAGCTAAAAGTATTTCAGCCCTTGTTTTCTCTCTTATAAATTAATCAGAACGATATGCTGGATCGCTGTTTCGTATCACATTTATCATAATTAATCAATGTTTATAAAAGCTGAGACTGGGGAGCAGCATGTTTCGCCTTTGACAGGTAATTAAGGCAGCAACTACGTTTTAATTAATTTAGGATTCAAAATTGTAAATTTGAACAAACAAATTGGTCGACGTATGATTTCATATGGTTTTAAGTTTTTGGAAAAGACAAGAAAAAATGTTCAATGATATTAAATATGCCAAAAATATAGGAGAAATTTAGAGTACAAAGATATTTACATATCTACTGAATGTAACAATTAAATTTTAAGAAAATACAATTAAAGATCATTTCAAAAATACGTTTTGTTTTTAGTAAACTTAATTAACTACTTCTGTTTCTAAAAAATTGAACAATTTTAATAGACATTAATTTCAGGAAGATGATACCTTCATTATTAATCAATGTTGTATTATATCAAAAATATATGATTAATTAATTTCCAGATAAAGGTTTTTTTTTTTTTTTTTTTTTTTTTTTTTTTTTTTTTTTTTTTTTTTATTAGCATTATAAGTTTGTTTTGCATAAGGATTAGGTCATTGACTGACCTCTAGCTTATGTTATTACAACTCTTAATTCTAAATAAGTTTTTTATTCCTTCCTGAGGCCAGTGCTTCTGGGAGGTTGTGGGTTGCAGCATCTTACATCTCTGAGGTCCGGAATTGAGCCAATTTGTTGGGTTGCAGCGGTTGTACCTTTTTGGCTAGCAGTTGTTGACGGTGTATTTCTTCTTCAGGCTGAGATAAACGTGAATTTCAAAAAGATGTTTACCCGAGGCGCTATATAAATTAGACTAGTTTGGCAAATCATCACGTTTTCGAGAAAAATTGAAGTATAAAATACAGAAAACCGATTTTTTATATTTTTTGAAAAATCATTACAAAATAAAAGCTCATCATAGAAATTTATAAAATGTCTTAAATGAAAGCCTAGGTCCTAATATAAGAATATTAAATACAACTTATCTCTATAGACCTTTTTAAATATCTTGGCAAACAAGTTTTTCATGAGTTTTATTCACCCTCTATTATATGAAATTATCAGTGATATGGAAAAAAGTAGAACTTGCGGAGTATTTCGAAATGCTTTAAATTTATATGTATTTTTATATGATAACTTAAGATTTAAATTATAATTTACGCAACATTATAAGCTCCTGAATCAATATGTTAAGTTTTAATGATTTTTCAAAATTTACCAAAATACGGCCTTCCTTATTTCTTTATGAGATGGAACATTTTCATTTACGAATTTCGCAATCTACTAACAAAATCCTATAGAAATGATTTGCAAATTATTTGGAGACAAAGTTGTTATTGGTCAGTGTCATTTATACGTTATTATTACTTTAACATCGATTACCATTTAAAAATCGGTCATTTCGTACTGGAAAATTTGGGGATTTATATATAACATATTTTCCCAAATTTAAAATGACTCTTAGTATAGTGAAAATAGCCTATAAAAAATAAAATAGTCTGCCATATTTATTTAATTCTACTTTATTTGTGCCATTTTATTTTTCAAACGAAATTTGTTGTGATTCTTAAGTGTGGAATGAATAAGGCAATTATAACTCCAAAAAATATACCCCATAAAAATAAAAATACGAGGAAAACTTTCGGTTCATAGAATTCTCTTTGCTCTGAGCAGTTTTTCCTTGAAATTGGAACAAATCCTTCCTTGGAAAATGAAATAAATATGAAGTAATATTAATAAATTAATATAAACGTAATAAATTAATATAAACGTAATAAATGTTAAACGTTTAATGGCCAGTAATAAAATAATCTCTAAATATAACAATACTTCGATGGTTTTATTCTAAAAGGTGACAAATGATACTATCTAAAATCGACCAGTTAAGCTGTCGATCGAAGTTCGTTTATTTAAATTCTTAAAGACTATTTACTGAAAAATGAGGAAGAAAGAGGAGTATTTCGTAAGACAGCGGAATACTTTGGTGTATTTTTTTGTTGTTTGTTTTGTTTTTCAATAAGACATCTCTGCAATTCCTCATGACATCTTTATTGCAACGGAAGGATGGGTAGCGGGATGAGGTCAATCGGCTGAATCGATTGCAATGGGAACGACAACGACTAAGCAAGTGGGTGTCTTTTTCTCCTCCTATCTCTTGGGAACGGTGCACTGTTGGCATTCTTCCATCTCGGGCGTGAAATCCTCAATCTGAATTGTCGTCTCGAAGAAATTGTACTTAAGATGCACTGCGTTGGTTGCCTGCTGCAGGATTTCCCGAGGGTTGGCACCAGCCCCTGCAAAAAAATAAAAAAAAAAAATAAAAAGAAAATAATAAATAAATAAGAAAGCAAAATTAAAAAAAAAAAAAAAGTACAATGAAAAGGACATTTTATTTTATTTGCAAGTGGTGAAACAGCCTCAATTGAGTGGGGAGTAGAATCTTAATTGGATAAACAATCACAGAAATTTTGTGCTAGCTTTGCCCTTATTCTAGCCTAGGCGCATTGAGGAAGGAGTTCATTAAGCTGTAGGATGGCGGGAGGAAGACCGGGAGTGATAGCAGCTCCTTTGCATTTTAATGTGACGAAGCAAGATTAATTTTATAGAGCCACTATCGAAGTGTCCCGCTTTCTTCAAGCAATGCCTTTTAAAGTTTAATGTAATCGCCCGTATCTCCCTTTTCTCGTTGTCTGAGAATTTTTATTGTCTCGACTGGAAGAGCTTATTCTAAGTTGCCTCGTTTTGGCCCTAAGCCACTGCCATAAAATGTAATCAAGGAAAGAGGAGTTGTCACTGGCTCCATACTACTCCAGCGACGCCAACTCAATGTCGCGACACCCCAGCACTACACATATGTGTAATATGTGCATACGTATGTACCCCGTACGTGCAATAAAATGAAAATTGGTGAACTCATTGCAAGTGTTAAATTTAGAGTTCCCGTGGGTTATCCTACAACCTACGTAAATATAAGTTTGTCATGCCCCATCGTATCTCTCGGTCGGAGCCGGCCCATCCAGCTGGCGGTTATTACCATCTCGGTTATTAATAATTGATTTTTGGCGCTTATTAACTGAAAGAGCACTTTCGTTTGATCGCTGGAGATTAGGGCGCATAGCTCCAAAGTCCCTTTGCTAACTTCCATTTAAACAAAGTTCGAAACTAAGGCCTGGGAAAAGACAGAAATTATTGCATGCATATTTAACTGCGGCAGAAATTCCCCGTTCTGCTAATGACGACCTAAATGCACACCATTCGGTGAGTTTGACATTAATTTCAAGTTTGTTAAGCATTTTATGAAATGGGTCGCTATAAAATTTTGTTGAGGAAGGTGCTTAAATTATAAAGACGTTGGAAAGAACACCCTCCTAATGGTGAACCTCATATTCATATTAAGTAGCGTGTAAGGGACTGGATTGCGGCTTTTGAATGAATGCTTGCTCCAATGTTTTAATTGCTCAAGTATTCAGCTAAGTTTTGAATTGCTTCCGCATGTTTTACTCAAGGGGATTCTAATCGATAAACTTTTGTTAATTAAACACATATTTAAAATAAATCACTTCGGTTTAAATTTGGGTTACAAATATTATTTGGAATTCATTTCAGCACGCATAATATTTGCATTTGTTTAAAAACAGTCTCACAGTCTTACATTTTGATATCACTTCAAACGCTTTTTGCTACAACTGTATTAAATTAATATAAATACACCAGAATATGTCTGAATACATCCAAACCAAAAAAGATGATAAAAATCTGGTCCCCCCGAAATATTTTAAGTTATATTTTAATATTTGAAAAACCAAACTGAAAACAAGAATTACTTCGTCCACATTATGAAAATCTTACTTTTACGATCCCCCAGACCTAATCATTTGCGTTTAAACGATATGAAAATATATTTTTCGTAATTTCTTTGTTTTACCTTAAATATAAATAATTTTTTGTCTTGCTTTATAAGTAGTACGAATCATTTGGAGAGGGTAAATAAGCAGTTGAAGACAATATTTGCTCAGAAAGACTATCAACCTAGTGTACTGAATAAAACATTAAGAAAACTAAAGGAAGGATGGGGCTCGATTTTCGAAAAATATATGAGCACTTACCATCTTACTTTATTTTAAAAAACACCTTATTTTTGATTCATAGTTTAACAAAAAAAGAGTGGAATTACATTTTTACTAAATATTTAATTGAGATTTGTTAAAGCTGTCAACACAAATCATACAGATGGGTATTTTCAGTATAAACTTTATCCTTTTGACTATTTTTTAGTTACAATTGTGTAACTATCCTGTTATATATGTCTAATATTTACGTCCATTTGTACCATATATTAAAGAACATGGCTATGTAATCTGTATGTTGACTTTATCTCTTGTTTTTCCTCATTTAAACAGCCTTAATCTTGAAACTACTAACTAAAATTCAAATTCGTTTGTTGGATACCCGCTAGACCATTACCATACAGTTTTGCAATGTGATAACTCGAAAATATTTTAAATATAACGAGATACATTGAATTTATGTCATTACAAATTCCACAAACAAATGATGTAGTCTTCGACCTTTTTTAAGCCATTAGGACAATTTCGAACTTCTTTGAATAACTTTAACACAACAAAGGACGATCACAGAAAATAAAATATAAATATGTCATAAATTTGCTTTCAAAGCTGTGTCAATTTATTCTACTGAGCATAGAATTTTCTCATTTTCTTGTCATTTCTTTTTTCGACATTCGAGCATACGAGTATACTGCCCGAAAGGCATATTTGAGAGAATATCATACGTAAAAACATGTATGTGACTCATCTGAGCTGTATTACGTATATGTATATGGATTAAAATTTCTGAAATTAGACAACTTTCTGCTTAAAATAAAATTTCAAATGTGTACTGTACTCCTCAGTTAAATGATCGTTAGACACCTTACAAGATACCAAAACAGCACACAAAATCATTCAATAGGAAAACTCAATAATAAATCTACATATATCACAATATATCTCAATACAATTTCTACTGTAAAAGAGAAGAAATCACAGCTGTCTTACGAATTAAAACAATATACTTTAAAATTAATAATCAAAGCAATTGCCAAAAATAGAACAGTCAAAAAATTCAATGTTGTTTTAATACCTTTTGCTAAATAATATAAAAATTTTAAAATGTCTGAAAGCGAAGGAGACATGCAAAAATTGTTTGTTGAAGAAATACAAAAAGTAGAAAGTGAAATGAAACAAGTTCAACAGACATTAATTTCATCTGCCGCAAGATTGGTTCAATCCACTAAATCTCGCCCTGAAATACTTTCTGAAAGTTTTAATAATAAAGCTCGTACCAGATTGGTTCGAGAGGGTTTCCCGCTGACACGATCTCAAAACGAAGGTTTAAATAAAATTCGGCTTGAGTATGATATAAAGTCGTTTAGGCCTGAAGATGTTAATGTGGTAATGGCTGGGAATAAATTAACAGTTCAAGCTGATGAAGAAGAAATGTCGGATGGTTTTACATTTTTACGTAAATATAGTGAAGGCTTTGAATTTCCGGAAGAAATTGATCCTAGAACAATAAAAATTGATATCAATCCCGAAGGAATTCTTGTTGTTGAAGCTGATTCTTCTTTAACTACAGTAAAATCACGTTTTCAAAATAAATATGCAATTTAAATTTTGTAAAAAATTAAATATTTGGCCACAAAAGTTTATTTCATTTTCAAAATCAGAAAAGTGCTAGATTCCAAGCTTTATACCCAAACCACTTGTATTAGCAAAAACAAAACTAGTATTACTTAGCAACTGGCGTTATAGATCAATTTTTGTAATTGTTATTAATAATAAGCGTTATTCGATTTTATTTAATTAGAAAAGAACCCTTGCATAATTTGAATAAGTCTCTCGGTAAGTTTTGGAAATTGAAAAGTAAAATAAAATAAATAAAAACTTTTCTAGTCTTCTAGTTCAATATACCATGATACGTTTTTGGTACATCCAGAGTATTTTACTGTTTTATACAAAGCTTAAGACTTTCTTAAATTGGGTAAATTATCTAAAATAACTTGAGGAATTTCCCTTAGATTATTTTCCTAACGCATTGTCTTGATTAACTTTGCTTTTGAGTTTACTCTACCAGTTAGGCAATTCGTATTAATAAAAATGAAAGGTTTTCCTATCAAATGGGATAAGTCCAATAAGTTAAATATTTGGATAATTTATGCAAATAAGTTGTATATCATTTTACAATTTTACAACGAGAAATGTTGTTGGTACCTTTCGCATAATAAGTTAGCTAAAAAAAATTTTTAGTTGACAGTCAAATTGTAAGCCATGCGAGAAATGCTTTGTGAAAAGTTTTCTTGTTCAAAATCTTGCCAGATAATTAACTAGTTTTTGTTGTTAAACGTTTTTCTCTCATTACATTTTCTAGGAACCTATCTATCGTATAATAGGAGGATTATATTTTTGTTTGTTTGTAAAATTTTGTTATGGTCTGATTTAAAAATTTGTTGAAAATCGATGCTTCTGATTATGAGGATTCGAAAATCAAAAATCATAGGTACGCTTAGCTCAATGTTGTGTGTAATACTCTGATATTTTTATGTTAATGTTATTTTGAGGGTTAAGTATAATAGCAAAAGTAGGATAATACTTACTAATGGCTAAGTGTACGGCGAGAGCTATTTTATTTATACTAAGAGCCCATATTCTGAGATTATGTACACGTTCCACACCCTCAATTCCCTGGAATATCTCCATTACCTCAGTGTATTGCAAGTATGACGGTGTGCCCTCCATCAAAACCTGTCAGGAGATAAAAATGAATTGATGCCTTCCTTTCCTGTAGGTCAAAAAGGAACAAAATCCAATTTCAGCCTCCCTTACCAAAAGTGCGTCCTTCATTATGCTGAAAGTCGTGTAGAGGACAATGACGGAGAACACGAACGTGCAGATTGGATCCGCAATAGCCCACTCTGGCTTGAAATATATGACCAGGGCGGCTACAAATACTCCAACACTCTGAAGTGCATCGCCCAAGACGTGAATGAATGCAGCACGCACGTTAATATTTTCCTTGGGCGCCTCCACCGAGACAAGTTCCCGATCTGAGGGTGCAACTTCGGCCAAAGGTTGACCATTAGGACTGGCGCTTTCGTTGGCTTCGGGGCGGCTATCTTTGTCCTGGGAAGCCGATTCCGTGGGAGCCAACCCACCTGGAATACGAACATCATCACTGAGACTATCTCCTCTTGACTTGGAACTTCGTCCCTTCCTGGTGGCCGAAGTGGTTTCATCTTTTGATTTACCGCCGTGGGAATGGCCATGACCATGCCCGTGGTGAAGCTGGAATCCCATTCTGTATATGGAAGAAAGTTTTCAAATTAATTTCGAGGATTTAAAATAGAATTTCAGAGACACTGCAGACACTACGAGTGGATGATTTTGTTCTTTATTGCCTTTTGGTTCAGGTTTCGGCCAGAATGGGGGATTGGGGGTTCTGGCTTTTCAAGAAAAATTCTCAACTGCTTAGTAAGTGAGCAGGGAGCACTTTGTCTTGAATTCCACACAAACATTGCTTTGCCGGAACCGTTCCATTAGCACGCGCCTTTTTATTCCCCTGCAGTGAAAATAAATCCGGATATAAAGCAAACAAGAGAGTGACCATTATCATATATTAGCGACCATTCGCTAAGAATAGGTTTGCAGAGTGCTCGTAAAGATTCCTTGAAAGCGATAGCATTCCTTGCAGCAGGGCACAACTCTCAGCCTTTCAATTTTTTACGACTTACAAGTCCACCGTAAAGTCACAAAATAAAGAAAGAGGTTTCGAGCTCGTTTTGGGAATTCGTGAAAATCTTCATCAGATGGAGTAGAAAAGTTTTATTGACGTCGAATACTGCAGGGTGCTACGTATACATTTTATTGACTTGTAAACGTATGTCACTTTCGATTCCGGTATAGGTGCACGGGTATAGGCTCCGAAGGAAGTACAAATTGATAACGTTTTGTTATTATGATGGTTATAAAAAGTACGAAACGATCTTAGCCCCTTGAATAACCCACTGCTTCGCATCAGTTGAGCTAGTGGATGGAGGACCATAAATAAATGCAATCATTTTTATAGCATACAGCGGCTTCATGCATGTAAAACAAGATAAGACGCACTTTGATTAACTGTTCGAAAGAAGTAAAGTCTTATAAGGTTTTTATTTTGGGATTTATGCTTTAAATGGGCTTCATTGCACTTCCCTTTTTCAGTATAAATTAAAGAGTTATTTATTTAAAAGTTGCTGAGATAGCACAGATAAAGGTAAGAGAAAATAAGGTATAGTAAACATAAAAATCAAATAGTAAAACATTTGCGACCGCTGACGTGAATTCACGTCATTCCAAATTTTATTCCTGGTTGCCGCTGAGGTGAATTCACGAGTAAATGGCTTTAAACTCCTTACCCTATTTAAGTCAACAATAAAAACCATTTTTAAATTTGTTATATTGGACGTCTTTATCAATTTAATCTTAAGAAATTCTAAAGTTAACGACAAGATCCAGAAACCCACATATGCGGTATTTTACACGTCTTTTGCAACATTTATTTATAAAACAAACAACTCTATAAAGTCATATTTTTTTAAACTATTATCATTAAAAAAGTTTCTTAAATTCAAAAATTAATATGCCTAATATCGAATATCGTCATAGGATAGAACTGGGAAGTTACTTTACTTACGCAATTTGTCTTTATTGTTTCTTAACAAATGAATTCATTTAAATGTGGAAATGTTTGTATTTTCATTTTTTAATGCGTATCATATTATTTTTAAAAGCTTGATTTAAAGGACTGTTTTATTCTTGTTCAAGCTTAGCATGGTCTTGAGCTTGGTATTGATCTTGGAAGTTGAGCCTTAGTCTCAGTCTTGGTCCTACTATAATAATTATGACATTAGTCTTTGTCTTGATCTTGCACTTTCTGCAAGATCGAAATTATGACTGCAAAACCAAGACCCATTCTTCACAACACTGAAATAAACTGGAGGAATCGAATAAAAAATTAACTATTTTTAAAAAGAAAATGTTTTCAACTATTTGTTGTTGTTTGCGGAGATCAAAAGATTATCCTTTTAGAGCTTCTTTATTAAGGGACAAGTCCAGTTTCTGTCCCGCCACTTTTACTAATAATAAGCCTTATACAGAGAATAGCTAAATATTTTATAATTCATTGTGCTAAGAGAAACTGGGAGAAGAAAATTTTTAATTTCCTTTATTTAACTTCCATAATTCATACTAAAAAAGGACGATGGCTACTTACAGATTTGTGGCGTTGCGCTTACTTGCTTTCCTTTTTATAAAAAGTTGTATCTACATACATCGTACAAAGTGCAGGTTATCAATTATTTAATGGTAGTTTCGACAAAATTGCTATCTATTAATGAATTTGTCATAGAATTTTGTTATTTCTTTTATATTTTCTAACAAAAATATTGGCTTTCATTAATACAATATTTATTGAGTGCAATTAAAATTATTTTTAAAAATGTAATAGCTTTCACTTTTATTTTAAAAGGCAATGAACTGCTATTTATTTTAAAAATACTCGTTTCAAAATAATCCTACTTATTGCATTCATGTTTAGGAATATTCAGTTAAAATGAAAATCGAACTTGAGTCATCCGGATTCTTAGTCTAATCTGCTCTTTCCTTAGCCACGGATATTTATAAGGATGACCTGTTTCATTAAATCATTTGTCTTAATGATGTGACGACATCCTACTCCAGATATGTAAGTATCACTTAAATACATACGAATAATTTATTCTTTCTCTTGAAAGCATTTACTCATCAGCAAAATATTTCGTCTTAAGACGAATATCTTTGTTAGCTTTATTTGTCGTCAATATTAAAGAATATCGCATTCAATTTTAATTCAGTAATTTTAAAGTTACTTATTCCATTTTATATGTTGATAATAAATAATATGATTAATATGTTAATCTTTTTGAAAACTACTGATATTGTTTATTGTGTGTAACATACTCCTTCAAATAAATATTATTTTTGGATCTTATCTGATGTGGTATGTATGGGTTAAAGTAAAAAATACGTGTCTATGGTAATACAAACTGAGATTTGGAAACCACTTTTTGTTTTTCTCTTCCAAAACCAAAATCCTTTATTTATTCTCAAAAAAAGTTGTCAACCCTAATACAACTATACCTAGTCTTTTGTATTTCACGAGGCTATTCCCAACATCATCTCTCAGGTAATTTTTTTTGATTTTTGGAAAAGACAAACCACAAAAAATTCTAGTGGAGCGATACTGAATTCATAATTAGAGAATGCCAACAGCATTCAATTAAGTTTGTTTTCCTAACGCCGGTCCTATTGGATAGGGTTTGCTGATTCGGGAGTTGACTATAAATTGTCAGTAATACAAACAGACGCATTACACCAATCCAGCTGTATCTAGCGATTGAAATAGTTCGCAAGCCCTTCGGAATAAATTTTTATTCATTTATTTGTGTCTGACGACGAGGAAAGGCCCGAATTTTTGTTTTTGCTGGAAAACACACAACTGGTATGCGAGGATAAACGATCCCGCCACAAAATCCGGGAACTCGATGTACTATGCAAAAATGCAAATCCTTGCCATCGGTGGCCCTGTTCTCTGTGTCAGCCGATGTGTCCGTTGCCTCTTGATTTATCTACATGAGGACCCCAGCTGAGCATTTTGTTCATTTTGCGGTCAACAAGACTCCGTCAGTTGCTTCGATGTAACTAAAGCGAATGGGCAGTAACCGGCTTTTTTTTTTTTGTACTTTGTCGCTATAGTCGAATAAATCCATGATTCTTTTCCTTCCTTGCAGAATTTTCTACAATTTCGATATGCACTCATCCTTCGCGTGGCGAAGGAAAATCATCCAAAATGTTGTGCAATGCCACGACCACGGGGAAGTCAACATAAAAATCGTGGAGCCAATTTAAATCGAAACGAGCAGCTTCCAATGGACCGGAGTAAATCAATTTCGATTGATGTGACAAATGTGCAGGTCCTAGGAGCGCCTAATCGAACGGAACAGGTCCCAGCCCGAAGATGTTTCTTTTACCTTAAGCCTTCGGCTCGAGGCGATAACGCTGGTAAACAAATAAATTCAATTTCACAAGACGCTGAATTTGTTTCCTGTTGTCATATGCGAGAATTGGCCATCGTCCGAACCGGCGGCGGTAAATAACCAATTCATAGGAATCCTTTGTAAATATTTTTAGTGACTTTCTAGTTTGCACTTTCGTGCAGATCCTTCCCACAAAATTCAACCGCCTCAGGTTCTGGGCGCCTTGGACCCCTCCTAATTGAACTTGTGGTTTTTTTTTTTCTGTTTGCCACTTTAACCTGGTCCTTAGAGCCTTCCCTTTAGCAGGGAAGCAAGGGATTCATGGGTACAGCACCAAATCTATGAAGGTTCGTTCGCTCTGAAACGTGAGCTCTACATTTATTTCCCGTGTGTTTTTCCACGTGTTTAAATAAACCATCCCAACTCTTCTTCGGTATCTAGCAATGTTAGAGTTGGCTTAGATGAATCTTACTACCCAGCTACAGTCGAAGCCTATACCCAAAAACAAAAACCAAAAAAACAAAAAAAAAAAGATCTGTCCCCCTGAGGCGCCTGGATTTTTACGTTGTCAGCAAAGCCCTTTCGTTGCTTTGTGGCAAGTATTTGATTACGTGTGGAAGTGTTAAATTGGTCAGGACTTTTTTTCTCATCTGTTTGCCAGGATGATGAGAAAGCCTTCTGTGCCATGGGCTCTGGGCAAATAAGTCCACTCATGGAGATCCATGATATTCGTATGAGGCACAAATGACATCTCAGATTATTTTTTTTTTTTTTTATTTATTTTTTGTGAAAGAGATAAGTGTTTGAGGAAATTAGTAAATTTACTTCGTCCGTAGTCGCTCATTTAAGAGGTGAATAAATGGGAAAAGTTCGTTAGGCAGTTTACTTTTCCTATTACGTAGCTGAAATTATTCTTCTATTCAAAAGTATTAATTATAGGTTTTCTAAGTTAACATTAATACTGTGGGTTTTTTCGATTAGTTTTATATGTACTTTTGTAATACTCTGTATATAAAAACATGCGAATAAAATAAACATCATATTACAGATATTTTGTGATAAATGGTGATTGTGTGGCACGTAGCACCATCCTGATGAAAATAAACATCAACCAAGTCCTATGTATGCTTCGATTATATAAACCATAAATAATTCTCTCATTCAATTCATTCAATGTTACGGTGAAATACCAAAAACTATACAACCTTTACGAATTGTGTTTGTAAAATTTTCATAATTTTTATAGTGAATTTTTACAATAATGCAAATAATCGTATAATTTTTATATTTCAACATATATATGAATTATTTATTTTCTTATTCTAAATGAAATTGTTCTAATAGCTAACTAACTAACTAACGCTTTGAAAACTTATGAAAAATCTACTGTTACTCATACTTTAATTACTGTACTATTTTGCTAGTAGTCTTTGATTTAAATTCCCGCGGGAATAATAAAAACATATGTTAGTTAACTACAAAGCTTTATCCTACCCAATTATTTTGGATTCATTTGGTAATAAACATGAGCATTTTCCTTTTACGGTAGAAAATTTACAACCTACTCATCAAAACATAGCTTTATAAATAGAGATAAAGTTTGAGGGTTTAATAAATTAAACTAGCACTCAAACCATAAACTTTTACCATCATCACACGCACAATAAACAATTAAATCATTCAGAAGTGATTTAAATTTTTAATCCTAAGCACTTTACGGGAACATATCCAAATTCTGGCACGAACTCACTTTACCCATCTCTGGCATAACAAATAGCTGCCATTATTTTGAAACTTTTTCCTTTTCGAAATTTACAAACAGTGCAGGTAAAGACCAAAAATATAATAAAGTTGGCTTTTAGTTGGGCCACCTGATCGCCATAATTTCCCTGGTACCAAACTACGCCTGTGGTATATAAACCACCTTAAAATGTTCTAGGGGCCTTGTACTGACGGACAGGTTCACATTAAGCCGCCCGTAGGCTGCCGGTTTCTAAATAAATTTAAGAAATGAAATGGATTACAGCAATAAATCTTTTCAAACCTTGCGAAAGTTTGAATTTTAGTTGAGTAACTATAGAGATAGAGAGGAGCTTCCCAGTAAGCCTAACCGTGCTTCAGTTGTCCCGCCCACCATAGTCCTTTCCGATGGGCGAACTTTTCCCAACCTATCTATAAAAGTCAACAAGTCAACATAAGGACGAATAAATCAAACGTGCCTCCGTTGGAACATAACAAAATCTCCAGAATATTAGAGTAACGAAGATTCTAGCGGGCAAACATTTTCCTCAAAGAGTATCTCGAAAGAGTCATTTCAGGAAGATCTCAGGATGAAATGGCGCCAGCAGAAAGGACAACCAATGTATTGATGCATACCGGCGTAAGAAAGTTTTGCCGAAACGTTCAATTTATCGCCACTTCCATTGGTGCCAGTTTTTTCATCTCTGCTGTCGACTCGGTCGCCTGCCTCTGTACGTTCACTTAGAAATGTCTCCGAGTCATAAATCACGGCATATAAAAAAGTTAAAGGATCGAAGGACGGCAGCGAAAGTAACACCTTGCCTACTCACAGTCAGTGCAAAGCATCGAACGATTCTCAATAAAAAGTTTATCTGTAGACCTTCTCTGCCCCCGCGCAATAAGGTAGGGGTAATTTCGGGGAAAGTGGTAGCAAATTTATGTGCCACCACTGAATTTAAACTCTTATACTACAATTGGTTGCCAAAGTTAACGCCCTTGGGAGAAAAGAGTTATCGAATGTCACGCTCAGCTTCCGTAGAAAAATTTATTAAGACAGAAAGGGAACCCCATCAAATCCCCGAGAGCAACTACGATACCCAATTTATATTTTCTTTATTAAAACGTCCTTCTGGCAAATATATTTATTTCATAGTCAATCTATGGCACGGCACAACCAAGTCCGTTCACAAATTGCAAATAGTTCTTGAACAAAAGGATATCCATCAAATATAAACAAAAATCGATTTTTCTTATATCCCACAACGAACCGACGAGCAACTACAAATTCTTGAGAATGTCTAGTGCTGGAAGCGCTTGCTTATTTATTTATTTATTATTATTATTTTTTAAATTGTAAAGCAGCCTGGAATTTTGTAAGAAACTTTTGAGAAGAGTTTCCCTGTAGAAAGTTGAGTAATTGAATTATAGAAGGCAAACTTGTCGTACAAACACTATAAACACTAAAAGTAAGATAGATGTCATGCAGGAAAATTCTGTGAAAATGTTGTCCTCAATGGGCAAACAGGCTAAACCTCGAGATGATGAACGAGTCGAAGCGACTATAAAATAAATTTATCATATAGAAAGGACATCTACTATGTATGTATTCCAAGGGAAATGCGGTCAAGCGAGTATAAGTCTTTCCATACCTTTAAAATAGCTCTGTCTATGTAAAATAAATTTTCAAAACTTTTTTCGTGGAATTTAATAGCAGCTATAATTTTCCTTAACCACAAAATAACATACACTTAAAAGCGCTCTCTTAGAGAAACACTAACAGTTTTTTAAAATTAGTTTACCTTTGGAATAAATAATTATTATATAGGAATTGCAGTACGTATTTTTAAATTGTTTTTTTGTAGATGCAATTCAATGTCAAATAAAACTTTTTTGAATAGTTTACTTTAATTAAAAATTTAGAGAAAAATAACCAACCTAAAAGATTAAATATTTCTAATAAAGATATTAAAAGTATGATGAATGTCTCGTAGATTATAATTAACTAATTAATTTATTATAAAAATAAATACCTACATATATAGGGTAGTTTTGGATTCTACGTAGGAAACACTAAAGAAGAAAGAACAGATTATTGCTTTTAAATTTGATTCCCCATAACACCTACATTTCGACACAGATCTTAACAAGTGATGTATCGCTGAAAAGGTGCTTTTATTCGTTTTTGAGTGTGTTTGATATCCTGAGATATTCTTATAAGGATCTATTCAGAATTTATTATGTTATCACGCCTCCTAAGAAGAAGCATTCTACGCCGATTTCGAGGAAGAAGGTATGATTTAGAGAGCTCTAGAACAAAAATTTACTGAGGCCACTCCAAGGAATCGATTATATAACATTTACTAAATAGAATCCGAATACTTTCTAATACATATATGTACGTATATTTTTTAATTTTTGTTGAAACAAATAAACTGAGATCTTTTTTATTTACAAAATAAGTATAGATGTTTATTTTCGCGAAAATAGCTGTTTTTGCTTAAGTGAATATGAATATAAGCCGAGCTTTTTACATACACGATGTACCTAACGTACCAAAATAATTCCATTTCAAATCTTTCTACACGTTGAGCCAACTAAGCCAACGATGAGTGTACTCGTATACCCACAAAGTTTTTTGAAGCAATGGAAGGTCAGTATGCTAGTTAGTGAATATTTTAGTCGATTGTATGCCATTTTTGTGTATTTATGTACCAACGACAAACCAGAGTGAATACCTTCGATTTACGCCATAAAAAAGTCCGTACAGAGTCAGAGTCAATATCATTCCTCACGTTTGTTAACGCTTTGACCTTTTTATTCGTCTAACTTTGCCTAATGTGCAGAACGAGCTTAAGGCTTTATTATAACAATGTCATGATATAATCAATTAATCTGTATAGATGAAAATTACAAATATTGTTTAACCCTTCTCTCAATAGCCAGATACCCATTTAAATGATCATTTTGTCTCCGTCTGTCTGTCCGCCAAAACACTTCATAACAGGAACGAATAAAGGTATTAAGTTGATATTAAATAGTAAATTCTGTAGCGTCATAGTCCTGTCAATTTAAATTTCTAACTCAAAGCAATAAAGCAAATATACGACCTTTCAAAGAGTATTTTAATACCGATATCAAAACCTATAAGGTACTTCCCGTTGACACTAATGATAGGTATGCTGTTGATCGATTAATAACGCAATTGATATGAATTTACTATTTGTGTTATAAAGAGTAGATAATAACCAAATGTTATTGCATAAAATTATAAAAGAAATATAGATGGGTCTCCTGACTTTTGAAAGTCTTTAAAAACTTTTAAAAATAATTCCACTATAACAATTATTTAATTTGTAAAACATATAAAAATTATTAATACTTACATAATATTCACAAGTATGGCTATACCAGCTGTAATAAGCATAATTTTCGCATCAAGCTCATAGTCCTGATTTATGATGCGCTGAACAGCAAGAAAACAGAGAATGGCTGTTATAACCCAAATCATAAAAACGGAAGCCACCGCGCCAATAACTTCCGCTCTGTACCATCCAAAGGACATCCTGAAAGAGAAAATTTAAAGGTATATAGTGCTCATTGCGAAATTGCCTAGATTCAATTTAACTTCGAGCTGCCGTGTAAATAAAAAGAGTTACGAGTTATTCAATTTGCAGAAAATTTGCAATATCCGCCTCTGTCCATCCATGCGCCGCGCCGCATAGTCCGCGAATGAATACAGGAATTTTTTTTTTTTTTTGAGAATATAAGGGATCATTTCGCCATAGTGATGGAATAATTTATTTTATCAACCTGTCTTTTAATGAAAAAGGCACTTTGACCTCCGTTAATATTCACAAGATTCGAATACAAATAAAATGTGCAAACAAAAGATATTCCATTAACAGTGGCGAAAACTAGAGATAACGTAAGCTTTGAAAGGTGAAAATTTGCAAGATGGATTAAATAGGAAACTCTAGATCTCCTGATACAATTGGAAACGAGTATCTTTTAAAAATGAATCGCTTTCATGTTACCCTTTTGGTGTTACCTTCAACCTGTCCTGATCTCCTACAACACCGATGGCTATATCGATCTCCATCTCGGGACTATGATACAATGTGTTACCCGGCCGATGGTGACTCCTGCGAAGGTCCGGCAGTCGAGGATTAAAGGGCACCCCAAAATGTGATGACGGGTAGAAATTTAAGAAGTATGCAACTGTCATTGAATCCCCGACAGTCCTCGAACCGTGCTTACATAACCGTGTGTTCGCATCCATGCGGAAAATGGGCCAAGAGACCTTTTCTTCGTTCCCGACAAACGAACGAACAGGAAGTTGGCCGGATTAGGAAATTTGAAGACGGATATGAAATTTATTTCTCAAACGAGCCCCAGAAATCTATCGGCCCACCAGGTCACCCAACTGACCAATGCAGGCAGCCGTGTCCCTGTGTTTACTCTTTCGATTTGGGGACAAATTTCAGAGGTGCCACCATCAATCGCCAATGGAACTGACAACGTAAATTGGATGCCGGACCTCATGCCCGGCTGGACCCTCCTTCAGGAGGCGGACAAATATGCTGATGAAAGCCTTTTTATTAGGCACCATAATGAATCTGAACCAACTTCTAACTAAATCATTCGCTTTCGGAGACAAAAACTTGTTTGCATATTGGGCTAAAATTATGTCCCGACCTCGTTTACCCAACAATTTTTTTCTCATTTCCATATTGAGCGTACGCGTATTTCGCTGAATATTTTATTACCATTCTCTCCCAGTAGTTAACAGGAAAGGTAAATCTGGGAAAATTATAACAAAAAATAAAAAGACCCAAAGTCGCGACTGAATAGGACCCTTTTAATAAATTCGAAAGGACAATTCCCCCGTAATGAAGCACTTAGGCATTAACATTAAATCATGTAGGACAAAAATATTTCCGACTGAGAAAACAAGTACCTAAATCAAATGAAACATTTAGATGAGCACCCTTCGAAGGAAATAATTCGCTAATAGGACACAAAGTCATTTAAAATTGAATTGGTCGACATGTGTTTATTATAAATAGAATAAGGATGTCGAGGGCTAAAGCCCCCTGTGCGTTTGCTTAACCTGGAAGTATTAAATTAAGGACCCTTTAGGCAAAATGAAGGCGTTCTTGATTCTGCTTTAGAGATAATGCGGTAAAGGGATAGCCTAACAAGCATTTCAAATGTAAAATTCATAGACCATCTTTCAAATATCAAATTCCTGAAATCTATGTATTAATGGATAAAAATCCCTTATTAGATAAGATTTTATTCAGGACTACCGCCAAGGTCATATACATATATGTTATGATGGGCATGATATTAGATTCCTAGATTATCGAAAATTAAGCAGAGATTGATAGAAAATGTTGTGAATACAAATAAAACATGACGTATATGGTTACTCGTATATATAAAAAAATATCATAAGTAGTAATCAAAAAGAGATATACCTCTAGAGTTAATTTCTTTAACTTTTTAACTCTTCTGACTGCCATAGATTAGCGACTTATGCAATAATTAAATTAATTTAATATTATACATGGGTACATGTTAAGATAATTGTGTCAATTGTGTAATTTATTTTATACAGAACACAAGTTATTTAAATTTTTTAACCCCAGGCCGCTAACGTTGAACGTTTCGAAGAACACTAGATATACATTTTTGGGTATTTTTATTTTCAACTTAAAAACTAATGTTGCCTGACTACATCATTTTTTGTACTTTATTACGTCGTAATTCCAACTCACTAAGTTAAAAACTTCATATTCCAAAACAAAGACCAATTTCTAGAATGATTTAGTGAGTGCAAGATTAATTTGACTCTACATAAAACTAATAAATCTCCTAAAAAGTAAAATTTGATATCTTGTCTACGTCGTAATTAACAAAAAACTATTAACTCCGGTTTCCATCCTTCTTGTAAATGGATATTACGAGTTTAAAATATTCAAAGTGCACGAATCCACAACTAAATTACTTGCCATAGTATGGAACAAGCTTTGCAGGTGTTTCAATCTACCTTAAACATGTTAAATGCTAAATTATTCTTACAACTCCTTAGAAGCAAAATTGTCAATTTAATTGAGACTGCCAGAACTACGGTCGTCTCCATGTCGAAGGAAACTAACAACGGAAATTCTGAAATGAACGGAAACACTTTCCCTGTCGCTAAGCGTATCCTTAAAAGTTTTTCCGTAATTAAAATTTTAACGATTCCAAAAAAGTATGCACCACCCCTTGTCTTTACTTTTGATTATGTAAAATGTGCCATGCACAAGGTTATCGAAGGTGTATAAAAGTTTGTACAATCAATTTCAATCAGGTACTTCAAGGTTCCCCTGTTTCCCAGAGACACGGTTAATTTTTGTGGAGCGTTGTTGAAATTAAAGTGAAGGAAATTTTCAGGATGATTTCATTTTAATGATCAAAAGCAGAAGAAGGGAAGCTCAAATACTTTTCATATTTAAGGAAATATTTAATTTATATAACGAAGGGGACAAAAAGCGTAAAAATTTTTTATGATACAGCAAACGGTGAGGGGTTAAATATTATTTAATTTCAATTAATTCATGATTGAAAAGCCGTAAAATAAATCAAATCAAACAATAAAATTAATTAGACAATAACAAGCTATAAATTAGACGCTTGTATTTTAGGCACTTCTAATTTTCGAGTCAATTTAAAGTTATTTATATTTGCGAAAGGAAGAAGACGAATCAAATTTTACTAAAGTTATGCAATAGGGTACAGCACCATTAAGGGAATTTTCTCAATCGACTTTTTCAGTATTCAAGAATTCCTATTTTTGTTTTTTTAGAGATGACGCACAAGTGTACACTCCGAAAAATTAAGGAGCATTTTGAAAAAAAGAGCTCCAAAAAAGTAAACCACCTTTTTTCCCCTTTTCCTCGATAAAGAAAAGGGCTAACGATTGAAACAGTAGAATTCTAAAGCATAGAGGTCTAAAAACCACATTTACAAGCATTTTTGGCTTAGTCCGGTGTAAATCAGGGCAGTTCTTTCATCTAGAAATTGGCAACAGATTTTAGAAACCACATTTCGAGAAAAACTTGAATTTAAAACATTATTTGAATATAAAACATAAAACCCAGATGTATGAATGTATGTACATTTTCGGAATGAAAAATAATTGCGACTATTTTAATCCAACGATAGCAAATAATCACAAATAATTCGTATAGAAATGTTTTGAATTTAAATTAGAAGTTTTAAGAACCCTTTTCGCGAGAGTCGATTTTAAATAGAATTAGTTCTATTGGGAAAAGTTATGGTATTGCGTATAATGATCAATCCTTCCAATTTTAAAATAGAAACTTCCAATGGAAATTAATCAAACTGGCTTTGGCTTATTCAGTAAACTTGATAAGCCTACGAAATAGAAAAATTGTATTGAAAATTTAGATTGATTCATAGTAGATTCTCGTGATAAGGTTGTTCTCATAACTCCGTTGAGAGATGGATTTATTCATACATAACTTTTTTCAAATGTTTCACTGTTTCCGATAAATTATTAAAATAAAGCAGCAAAACATTGAAGTTTTCAAATCAACACACAAGACCGGTTAGAGACATAGTTGGTTAGTTAATAAATAATATACTTAAAAATATTAGAAAGCATTGATTAAATTTATAAAATATTGATAAGATTTAAACCTAAAAAGTGGTTATCTCAAATAAATGAAAAATGGTTAGGTTACCAGAGGCCCCTAACAAAAATACTTTATACTGATTTTATTTCGCTTTCGTTTTTCGCCCCATCAACTTTGGAAAATTTCGTGAAATCCTACTTTATATGTGAAATCATTTTGAAAAAGTATTAAGTATAGTTTTAAAGACAGCGATTAAAGTTAAAATGTAAACTCTATTCATGAACTTAACAAAACCTTTTAAACCTACTCAGTATTCGTTGCTGGCGCCTATAAATAAGACAGTAAAATATCAACGACCAGAAGAATCTGACCCCTTTTTACATCGATTGAATCAAATAAGAGACGTATGGATCTACGGTTTAAGCAACAAATCTCAACGTCCGCAGAGTAATAGCTATTTTCTCTCGAAGCCGTCAGTAATTTCGCTAAAATTGCAGCAAATCACCCAGTTTCCTTTTTAGAAGTCAATAAAACGCCATTATTTTATCAGAGATCCGTCCAAGCGGGGAGTAAGAAATTTCTTTATGTTTGCAGCAAGCATCCGCTTACCAAGGAACGATGAAATAGGACCCGATGGGTTATTTTCTTTGTCTTCCCTTCTGGGATTTTTCATTTTTCTGTTCGCCTTCAACACTGCAGTCTCAATGTTGTTAACTGGTTGAGTAAATGTTTACCGGCAACTTCCTTCGCTGTTCCTTTCCCCCAGATCAGGGAGCCGGAGGACTCGTTTTCGACCAGCTCCCAAAGTACTTCCACCAGAAGGACTTTTTGCGAGCACTTTATTCTGTTAGGAAGGGAAAAAAAAACTTTTATTTGCAACTTTCGTCGTCTTCTTTGTTGTCTTTGTGCCCCCGTTGTTATGACAATGTACCTATTTTCGGCGGTTTGTGTCCCGTTTTCGTCTCCCATGACTTTTTCTTATTCTTCAGTATTTTAAAGTCAACCTGCTACGGAAATGAGTGAACAGTGGTCGTAAGGTGGCCCTAGGTAGATTCAGGATTTTCCGAGGATGCAGGGAACAATGATGACAAATTCCTGCTTTCCTGAATTGTACTGAACAGTGGAGGAAGGAAAAACTTTTTACTGATTGCTTCCTTTCGGCAACTGGGTAAGCCCCACTGTGGATGATGGCTTAAACTTTAATTTCAACTTGTTTATGAAAGCATTCCCTCTGCTGAGGTGGGATATATCTTGAATTTCACAAAATAAAATTTAATTCCTCCTTTCCGCAATGCCCTTCTCCTATATTTAATTATTGTTGAGATTAGTAGCTCTAGAAGAGCTCATGTTTATTTAAAGTTCCTCCCTGAGCACCAGCTCTTCACCATAAATTAGGGTGACAAACAATTTACATTTTACGTTATCCTTTTAATAAATAATATGAATATAAATATTTGAAAATGAAAATTTCTCTATATCCCAGGAGTTTCTACTGCTTTTTAGTTAGAGTTAGCTCAAAATAACTTGCATTTGTAATTTAGGTTACCTTCCTCCTGGACAGAAACTTGACCTGACTAACTTATAAAGAAATTTTACCATAAACTTGTTAAAATAAAATAATAAATCTTAAGTTCTTATTTCGTAAAGCACTAAACCTCTCATTATTTTTGTTTTAAAATTCGATCATACTCGTATATCTAAAAGTTGTATTTTCTGAGTTATATCAGGCCATTTTCAATAAAACTTTAAGCCAATTATCTTGTTAATGTTATATTACATGCAGAAGAAGGTAGAGATACTCATTAGTAGAAGAAGGTAGAGATACTCATTAGTTTTTAATTTATGGATGGATAAAAGAACTTTGCGGTGAAAATGTATGGAATATTTTGGAAAGTATAGCCACCCGCAAAAACTTTCTTCAGATCCTAAGTATATTTTAAGACTACTTATTTCAAATTTATTATCTTAATTTAAAAATTTAAAATGGATAGCCAATTTTACATATTTTTGATATATAAAAGAGTATCATATTTTATATAATACTAATTCTGAAAACGAAAGTTTGTAAATCGAATATCGTGACTAAATTTTCCACGATTCAAAGTAATTTCATGGCAAAATATATTTAAATTGGGTTGTTTAATTAATCAATTAATCAATAACTTCATATTCCTAGCTTTAGCATTTAACAATAAAAATACAGCCCTGTCTAATGTTGACCATGCCTACGACATAAGTTTTAAACTAAATCACCCTCACCGATTTTAGTAAAGTGGGTAAAAAATCAAACTGGAGTAACTTAGCTAATATTAATAAAAAATCAGATAGAATCAACGCAATAGATAAAAAAATCCGACTATTAACCTGTTGCGCTGGAAATTCATTGGCACAAGCCTGTGACTATCTTGTCCAAACCAATTTAAAACGAGCCTTTACTTGCGTTATTTTTAGAGCTGTTGCATCGGATTTAATAAAAATAGTTAAGTTCATTAACCAAATGTTTAATTTGACTTCTTGCGCTTGAAATTTTTGCATTGCATGGCATTTTAGAGCATTTTAGAGGTTAAGTTCCAAATGATTCTGTATTAGAAAATTTACTAATTGAACTCAACCAGTTTTCATCTAACCACTCTAAAGAACTAAGTTACAAATTTCCTCATAATGTATGTTTTTAATTTTTGGCTGGGTAAAAAACAAAACTGTTTTCTCAGACCTTGAAAATGCATAATACCAACTATTTTTGATTATTTTAAACTAAACCAAAGGTTAGCTGACTTAAATGATAAAAAATCCTTTAATTTGATAAGGATGTTAAAACTAGGTATATACGAGTTCATATTAAATGTCGGTAGTTTTAGTGTTAATTATTTATTTATACTTTTTCTAGGTTGATTAAGGTCAAGGAAAATAAACAGTGTTTAATTTCTGTCTCTATTAACTTTTGACACACTACATAAAAATTGGTCTACCCCCCGAGAGCCTTTTCAAAAAGTTTTTCATTTTTGATTAAACTTTTCAAAAGTTTACGTTTTTTTCATGGAATTCACACCTCAGTTCAGTTACAGCGCTGATACGGACGGGCCTCTGTTCCATTAATATCCCCAGGATATGTTCTTCCTTGGAGATCCCAGTAATTGTTATCCTTTCCATTAGAGTTAGAGCTTTGTGTTTGTGTTCAGTGTTTGCTGCTCTACACGGCTCGGAGAATAATGTAAATAGGAAAAGCCCTTCTGGCGCTTTATGTTCAGCTCTGACGTCCAACGTACGAGTACAAGTCTCTGAGAGTGCCATCTTTGAAGATTTTGGTGCAAAACTTAACTCGAGTTCCCATTGCGTTAATTTACTTTATGGTTAGGTCAGTATCTAGCATGGCTCAACATTATTTTCAAGGTAAACATGACCCCTCGGAATACTTGAAAACTTCGAAATGAAATCTAATTAGGCGAAGAGTAGATTTGATGGGAATATTCCCTAAATGGAGTTTCCTGGACGAGGAAGGCATGTCTGTTTTAAGGAGCATGTTGTTCGAATAGGAACAAGGAGCTGGCATATGCCTTATAAATCGGGGATTATTTGAAACCATAATTTGTGGCCTGGAAGTGATGTGGCTGTCAGGTGAGCTGATGAACGAAAGTTAATGGAGTTTTCATTACTTTCCAGCCAATTGCCCTGACATTTGATTAAGATTCACCCACCCATTAAGAATATGCTTCAAGTCCAATTTATCTCCTTGGTGGGCTTTATTGATCCCAAGACTCCTATTAAATTGAAAGAGGGACTAGGCGCACTCACGAATTAAAAAAGAAATCGAATTTTTTATTTTTTTTTTTTTTCATTTCACCACCCATGCGGTATATGCTTGGAGACAGTGTCATTTTTCATCCCTGGATACTCGTTATAACCCACAAAGGATAGTCATGTGATATACTTCTCCCGACCGATCCAAAATTAAATTCTGTTTTATCCTCATAGCCACACCCTTCAAAAAGTAATAAGGTGCGCCTCCCAAGAGATTCTACGTCGTACTTGTCGTGAATTGCACCGACGAAGCGTTTTCAAAAGGCATGGCTTGAATCAATAAAAATCTCAAGCCAAAAAAAAAAGTACGAAACGGATAAAAACGAAGGCCTGAAAATTAAAGAAGAGAAGTGCACAAATAAATTACGTTCTCAAGAACAAAGGCGTCTTGGGACCTTTTTCAATTTTTCTTGCTTAGACCAACGTAGTGAACTTAGTGGAAATTTTTTCAAGATAACAATGGTCTCGCTAAGAGTAATTCTTTCACGGTTTTGTACTTTTATAGAACTTTGTAACGTAAAACTTAGTGTATAGCAAAAATAAAATTAACACCGTAATAGTTTTAAACTGTGAAAACGTTAAGAAATCAGTGGATAACTTTATATATGAAAACTGATCACAGCGACTTGTTTCTCTTTTAATTGAAAGGACGAGCTGAAACGTTTCGAACACGAAAAAAAAAAAAATAAAAATCTTTTCAAAGAAAGAAAAAGAAAACCCCTCTTTTACGCTACCACGTACAATTAACACAGTAGCTAAAATTGGTCCTCTCTTCATTTATATTGTAGGACTTCATCCCTTCCCTTTGAAGTCGGCACAAAAACTTCGGAATTTTTCATTAGCCTTTTTGCCCTACCCAATATTCTTCCTCTCGCCATTTTAAGCGACCAACAAACCGGGAAGGGCAGATTGCGACATTTCTTGGATGCTTTGAAAAAGTTACCAATTGATTGCCTAGAAAAACAGCTAAAAACCGTCATTGAGAACATTTTGGAGAACTTATTCCTTTAGAAAATTAAGGAGCTCTTTTTTTTTATCTTTATTCTATCAGACATTCCATTAAGTTCTGCGAGGAGTAATAAGTTAGACCTACTTAAAAAATTATTACAACCCTATATAATACTAACTGGTAATAGTAGTATAGTAAATATAGCCCGTTTCATTCAATTTAATTCTACTAAAAAAAACAAAAAGGTCTTAGTAGGTACGATTCAGCTAAAAATGTTTACAATCATAAAATATGTAGTAGCAGTTCAGTTAAATTAGCATAGCAAGGAATTTGAGTTGTATAAAAATAAGGCATAATTTACAATCCGAAAAAAATCAAAGACAATTTCCATTGAGAGAAAGAATTCAAGTTATAGCGTAGAATATCTTATAGTCTCGTTAAGTATTAGCTTCGTATATAAAAAAAAGATTCTTTCCAATTTCAAATTTAGACTGAAATAAATTTAAATTAGATTTTTGAGATGAAGAATTTCTGTACAACTCAATAAATAAGAAAGCAGCTCCGATTTCTAACATCCCCTTATGATTCTCAAGCATTCCATTGTCAAGGCCGTTACAGTGATTTACAAAGGAGCATGCTTCATCATTTGCATATTTTTTTGAAAGAATTTCATAGTCAAGAAATGCCTGAAATGCTTAGATATTCTATGAATACACATGCTAGAAATCATTGTTGTAAAAGTAATGCAGGGATACACCTGCTTCAATCATGTTTCCATGGGAAATTTTTCACACCATTAATCACTTAGTAGAAATTGAGTCACACCAGATCCCTTTAAATTTTCCGTACATTCCACGTCACTGCGGTATGTTGGGCGCGGAATACAAAACAAATCTGAGGCGAAAATCTAATATAACCATAAAACAATTTGGGCAGGATTTGATTCCTTTCGGCTCCATATTTTCCTGTTCAGAGCCTCGAGGTAGACCTTGAGCGCGAGGGTTTGGAAAATCGCGGGAATTTTCTTTTTTCCACTCTCATAGCTGATATATTTTAGGGGGCTCGGGGCTTTTATCCATCCTTTAAAGCGCGTCGTAAAATATGTTTTATGACATAAAAGAAAAAAAATATATATATATATATATGGTTCTTGCACGTCTGTAAAACTCCCATCCATGCTTGTCATCCAGTTTCAAAGTACTTCCCACCACAGCCCGCGCCAAGTGGGTGTCTGACGATGATAAAGGAGGTAACTTTTCTGGTGGGCTATACAAACCCTTAACCGCCTTCCCAACATGAACTGCCATCGTCACACTTTTACATAAACTTTGGAAGAATCCCTGAATGACTTAGCATAGCTGGATAAAGTTCATTCTACGGAAGACCGGAACAATCCTCTCAGTTTCGGATCAGTTAATTTGCAGCCGCGAATGAAACTGAAATTCAAAGGGATAAGGATCCCGGGAAAACCCAGGAGCCCAGCTGGGGGCTCAATGCGGAAGGGGATGACGGTGTTTATATCGAACTTACTGCGTGCTAAGTGGTTTCCAGCACTACAGCTAGACGCGATGGTCGATTCTTACCAAAATTACTTTATACTAAACTTGTACAATTTCGCAATTTTCCAATTTTGGCAAGGAAATTGCTTGCCGGCAAGCCCCAGTTATTGCAGCGAAGACAAGTGAAGAATGGAAAATGTATAAGAAATTCTATTCATAGTCAAGAAGTCCAAGTTTGCGAACTGGAATAACAAATGTTTCTAGCTTGAGATCGACATTCTATTCCAAAAGAGCGCAAAGCATTATGTTACACTTTGTCGAAAAGAGCCCCAACGCAATTACTTAAAGATTTCATTAGGCCTTTTATAGGATTAAAACACTCCAGCCCCCTTAGAGTAATTCATGCAAAAACTTCTAAATGACATAACTGCTGGATTAGAGCAGATTGTTATGTTTGATGGGAGACTTTTATGCCGCAGGATATTACGCAGTCGTAAATGGCGGATCTGCATCTGTACTCACTCCTGGAGCTTCGCCACTTAATCCAGTGGGACGGAACTGATATAAATTATGAGAAATATGAGTTCTGGCAAAAACGAAACGAAATCTACACGATTCTCTGGTACATCTCTCGCTCAACTTTTTGCGGACAGAAAAGTTTGCTCAAACATTTAAATGAACAATTGAGTGGCATGGCCTATGGGTATCAAACATGGTAAAATCGATTTGCGGTTCCATTTCTTGGGGGCTTTTACTTCCCAGAGGTTAATATTTCAGCTTACTTACAACTGGGAGTTTCTTATATATCAAAAAATCGAAATTTTCTAAATCCCTTTTTATCCCAAGCAATGTTATGGGAAATATTTTTGCGTTCTTCAAGCCCCTCGGCGAAAATAAAAACAAAAAAATTAAAGTGAAATATCAACCAATTTACTTGGTTCCTCAGTATTTGCAAATTGAAGAGGGGAATTAGTCGGTTTTCGATTTCAAGGGGTGAAATCTTCAGTTTTTGCTTTGTTTAAATTATTTAAGCAATCGACACTTTTTGCCGCAAGACCTGTAGAGAAAGAATAAACGCACAACGAAATTTATATCTATTCTTAAGCTTCTAAAAACATCAGTTTTTTTATTTTTTTATATAAAAGGGAAAAGTCACGTTTTGTGCTTTTTCACAGGCTTTGTTATAAGAGGTTAATGTCTTTTGAAAACGTGAGAAATTCTTTGTCAAACGATAAGGGTTCCTTATTTTTCTACGATCAGTGTTATCCGATTTATTCCTGCGTTTTCACATTATATCAACTCTTGACAAATGTAAAATTATACTTTTGTATAAATCGATAAAAATCTGGAAAAGACCTCTCCTTGTTTAGAATTTGACAAAAACAAAAACTGTTGTGTGAATCAACTAATGCGGTGTAAATTTCTAATTTAATTTAAAACTATCTTCGTTTGCTCCAGGCATTTCTCATACCACCTATTAATTTTTCTTAAATATGATAGTACTCTAATATCCCAACTAATATTATAAGTCTGAGGTATAACGAGTTTAATTAAAATCCCACCAGTCAAACAAAGAGATATTGCTTAATTAATTTAAATGTACTAGTTTTAGCTGTGACCTTTCCTAATATCTGCAGAAACCCTACTTCTCACAGCAACAAAACCCGCAAAATTGCTTTCCGCTATTAAATCATGTTTGAAATGTTTTGGTCATAGTTCATAATTTTTCATATGTAGTCAAAACATAATTTTCTACTTATTAAAATTTAAGCATCATAGCCTAAAATATGTAGATTACATCTTTAAATAAGTAGTGGAAGAGAGCAATCCTCTTTTTCATTTATTCTATGAGGTAATTCTTTTTAATACTTAATTTATAATATTTTTCTTATATTCTAATAAGGCATTATATACACTTATGACCTTATGAATTAGAGTTTTCTTCTCCCTAATTTCTACATTCAGTAGGTGACCTTTTCATTACTTTTGGTTAGTGATCCTTTTTTAAAAGGTTTTATAATGTTCAAGATATTTTAGTCAGATAGCTCCATATTAAAAATATATCCACAATGCTTTTATTTTGAAATTCGTATGGTATATAATAAATTTGTAAGTATACCGAATCAAAATTTTAATTTTATTTTAAGACTATTGATCCCACTAAAACTTGGAGGAGCAAATAAGAATTAAACGCTATAGACATTCTATATAAATTATGATGGATGGTAGATAGGTCCACTTTCAAAGAGTTTAGGATGTAATTTCAAATTCTTAACTCTATACGATTTCAGTAAGGAATATTAGCTCCGATTTGATTCTGAAGCTCCTAGCTCTAATTTAATGATAAATATCTACAGGTTTGCATATGGTCTCAAAGAACTTCAAACTAAATTCTTAAAAATTCTTTAAAATTATCAAAAATCTAATGGATCAAAATTATACATAAATTTAATTTAAATAGAACTAAACTTTGAACTTTTAACAACTTCAGTAGCCGTCAGATTTTCGACAGTATTAAGAAATTAAGAAATTATGATTTGATCGAAACAAAACGTGCATTACTTAAAGCGCTTTTCGTGCCATTGAACATATGTGCATATATAGAACATACATATATAATAATAACTTTGTAGCAGGTCGATCTCCTTTTATAAAAGTTCCTGCAGAAATATATAAAAGTTGACGTCTTTGTAGTAATTTCCGTGATTACGGCCTCGCACGAAAAGAAAGCCAAAAATTTAAAAAAAATTCTCAAAAGTAACAGCTTTGTACTATATATAGGCTTTTATTTCTTCATCAGCGTCTGGATGGTGTTAAGTAAACGTGCAGTAAAGCTGCAAACAAGTTTTTATAGTAATAAATACCCTGTCCTTAACTTTGCATATTCACGCTTTAAGAGCACTACTTTAAAAATACCAAGTAGACATTATAACACCAATCAGGGCAAGAAACAAGAACTGCAAAGCACCAAACAACACCATTCAACACGCCACTTACCTTTGAGTGGATGGTCTTCCAGCAAGCCAAATGGCAAAGAGTGATATCATGAAGCTGGCAAAATCTGTGAGAAGATGTGCTGCATCTGTTGCTATTGCCAAACTATTGGAAAGGACACCACCTGTGGATGAGAAAACAGTTTAATTTTAGTCGAAGAGTAAAGAAAACTAATTTTCCCCCGACTTTTGTTAAGGAAATTTCTAAGTTTGATAGAACAAAAAAAAAAAAAAAAAAATCTTCTGTAGATAAGAGTTTTTCCGAGATGAACTCGCAAAGTTCGCTTTTTAGTGTTGCCGGACCGTAAATCGTAAGTTTCCTTGTTTTCCAGTTTTCTTGCTTAAGGAACAGATCGAATGGACTGTTAGACCGTGAAGAGATAAGAAAGGAAAAAAAGAGATTCCAGCTCCAACTCCATTTCATCCCGCAAAAGCAGATGAAGTATCAGGAGAACCAAATAGTCCCTGTGTGGGTAGTTAGGTAATTATCACCTTGGTGGCAGCCAAATGAACGTTTCAGGTGGCGCTTGCTTGCTTTGTCCGCAAGTTTTGGTCTTATTAAGATAAAACGACTTCTTGCGAACTTTTAACTGAAGGAGAATCTTTGAAGGGAAATAAATTAGATCACGATATCGTTGTGCCTTACTTCGCTTTGCTTCAAGTTCATATCACAGTGTAATTCGATGTCAGTTTGTAAGTTTTGCTCTTGCTGGTATACAGCAACCCATAAAACAATCTGACATACTTTTATTTAACTATTTTTCGATTATAAAGCTTTAAAATATTTCCACCAAATTACCTCTATATTAATAAACCTAATGCCTGTGGATTGGCACTGGTTTACTTTACTTTTTAAACATCCCAAATTTATTTACTAAAAAGCAAATGAATACTGAGTCCAATTAAATTAATTAATGTCAACCTGTACTAACTAAATGAGCCATTACAAAAGTTTGTTTACAAACATAAATGGAGAAAATTTCATTTGCTCATGAATTGAAATTGTATGCTTGAATTAAACTGTGAAATGGAATAATCCAAACTAAAATTATTAAAAGCTACAATCGATATTCTTTAATTTCTTTACTTTAAAGCTTTAAAACCAATTATTACAGGGCTACCTGTACTATTGACACAAATTAACTATTATAATATAATTAGAATATTTTACTATATATTTATTAGTAAATTAGTTGGAGCATCTTTAACACAAGTTTCAACAAAATTTAATAAAAATGTGAATAAATATTTTTGTGAAAAACTATTGAATGTTTCAATATTTTTATTAGTCCAGGAATGATATTAACTATCGTAAGATGTGCGAGATTTTAAGAATGTAACATTCACATAGGTATTATCGATGTTTTAAAGCTCTCATATTCATAGCATTCTAGGAAAATGATTAATTGTGAGTTCACTTATAACATTTTCAACTCTAACTATGATGGATCTGCTCCTGTGCCCTTTAATCTGTTACAGATTTGCCTTGAATCAATTCCGATGTAACTCTCAAAAAGATTACACTTGAACGGTTTGTACTGAATTTTTTTTAGTAGTGTAACTGGCCCTATTAAAATTTCAAATTCAAAGCACAAATAACAACATCAATTCTTTTGTGCTTAATAAATCGAAATTGGTAAATGTTAGTAAATCCTATATTTATGAGAAAATATTACCTGAATTCTGTAGTACTAAGCACAAATATGCCCTTGTTCTGTTTTTTCATATACAACACGCAATCAAATATTTCTTTATACCCTAGGTATTAACACAATTTAGAATTTCATGTATTCTGTAGATTTCGATATAAATTGGACTTTAATTTGAAAACAATGTAATAATTCCAAAAATTAATATATATCCTCGAAATTCTAAATGTTGCTTAAAGTGTGTCTTCTTCATTTTAACACAATAGGTCATAAAATTGACAGCGCATTAAATTTGGTCTATCGAAAAATATAAAGCAGAAAGAGTAGATCTTGAGGAACTCTGCAGCAAAGGAGAATTCACATTTGAAGAACTGCTCTTTGCAACAGTTAGTTTTTCTAGTGGCAATTGAGAACAGAGTCTCCACAGGAGTCGATCTGGAGTTGGTACTGTTGAAAAGTATTAGTCGTATGTATCATTAGTATTTTATAGACATACAATATAAATTTCTCATGTTGTCAGGAAACATTAAATCACTTAGGCATACATGTGGAATTTTAAGTCCTAGTATGGTTAGTGAATCGAATAGATTTTTTAAATGTTGCATTTAGGCAAATTGAATAACCCTATTACAGTTACAGGACAATATTCGTCAAAATATCTTTATTTCAATCCAAGATGAGTAAGAAGTTTCAATCACAAGGTGGGTGAGTAGTTTTTAAGCCTTTTTATTAGTAAAACCTTCACCTTCTGTAATATAAGGAGTACGAGACGAAGGGCATAAATATAGAAAACTGTAAACTATTCTATTTTTAAAGTACTCTTAAACGATAATCAAAATTATATTTAACTTACCCACGATTAGAACGACCATGAAAAATAAGCACAGTATACTAGCAATTATGAGCTTCTTTCTGGCTTTGACATCCACACCCTCGTGCCGCTGTCGGTGGCAGTGTCCCCGGACTGAAATGAAAAAGGGGAATATTTAGATTCGCTATACAACTAAGGGAAACACTTAAAATATTTTCAATTTCAGAGATATTTCAATTTTCGTGAAATTTCTAAAATCCCCGAAAACGTTCCACTCCTGACCATACTTAAAGCATTCTCTTCGAGGAGTTCGCATTGCCTTTCCTTGCCCTGTATGCTGTGTCCTAACACAATACTTCTCGCCGTCATAGATCGAGGAAGGGCAAGTGTAAATTAGTTGTGTAACATAAAACATTCGGGAGACACTCACTAGCCCGCCGTCGGAACGTACGAGGCGCACCCAAGACAAACTTCGCAGCGCTTTAAGTCATTTTGTGGTGGAATGCTCCGGCAATTTGCATACGTTCACATGCACTAGAAATAAATTCCCCGGCATGTTCGTCGAGCTATGCAGAAATTCTCGTGCGATGCACATTCGCAGAGTGGCAAGTTGTGTCGGGAAGAAATTAACCAATCCACCTAAATAGGCCAAAGAGTAGCAATCCTTGCTAGTGGTGCAGTCGTGTCTGCTGGAAGATGCCTGTGAGGGAGGGCGAGGAGGCTTCTATGCTCTGAACTTAAATAAATAGTCTTTTGGAGCCCTGAACAAAGCCCCAAAAAGGGAGATACCAGGAGCAGTTACAGCCGCTCGGCTCCACCGAACACCAAGGCTTCCCGTCTCGATGGATTGCGGATTTTGTAATATAATTTAACTACGCCAGCTTCTTCCATTTATCATAACAGCTAGTTTACATTTCGGTGACCCGGTTCCGTTGAGCTATGTAAATTGCTATTTTCGTATTATGAAAACCTTATAGCAAATCGTGGTCCAAGCAGCGAAATTTTGGCGCAGTTTAATATTCCAACGCGCTTATAACGACCAGACAATTGAAACAGGTTTTGAATGATTTCAAGAAAAATCACCTTATACTGAAATTTTTCACCTTACCCTCAATTTTTTCTTCCACAGTACAAAATGTGGAAATAAAGTAATCGTTTTTTATTTAAAATGTATGATAAAATACAGATTTACTATTTAATATATATAACCCTTTTAAAAATGCCTAGGAGACCCATATATTAAAGTTTCATTATCATCAGTATAAATTGCATTATACTTAGTATAAGCATTTCTTAAGCTTTACTCAAGGCAAACTAAATCGGGTTCAAACCATGTTAAGGGGTTATCCGTAGAGAGTTCCGTTGAGAGGTTTATTTATAATAATTGCTTTACCTAATATTACAGAAAAATTACAAAATTCAAGTCCTATTTACGTAACAACAATAATTAACCCACCTTACCCCCATGTAACGCCATGAAGACTTTGGAAGACACTCTTAAGAGCGTTATGTGACTTACGGACGAACCCCTAAACTTAGATAAATACAAATATAATCCACCTATATGTATTGTATATGTTTCCTAGGGAAAGTAGTGTGTAAAGTACACAATTTCATAGAAATTGGTTAAGGTTGACCCAAATTATATTAAGCTTGGTTCATTTCAGATTAAAATCAGTCCAAGCTGACCTTATGCTGATTCAACCCTGGCTAAAGCCTGGATTAAGCCAATTACAATCCGGCTAAGTCACTTTCCACGTGTACAAAGTCGAATACACAATAATACACTAATTTTACATATATATATATGATAGATATAACCAAATATATACGTAAATGGTCTGACAATTCTCGAAATTTATCCTGAATCGTCGTATGACAGCGCAGTAAAACTTCCCGAAAGAAAATGAATTAAACTGAGTTATTTAAATACTCTAGTGACATCATAGTTTTAAAAAATTAAAATCAAGGACTTACGCTCCATATATGATAAAAATATTAATTAATTTCAAGCGTAAGTGCAGTAATTTTACGGTTCTGCGGAACCAAGTGTTCTTCCGCAGTATATTTTGCAAGTAGTCTGTGTCTAGGGCTCGTTTTTTTCAATTGAGTTTGACTTGAACTCAAATATTTTATATAATTTGTTCGAAGAGGTTAAAAAGAAACGCGAATTAAAAGGATAATTTCTTAGGGTAATCGTTAGTAATTGGATAGTTTTTGGATACTAGCTTTAAATTAGAAACTTCTGCCAGTTATTAGCCATCTTTACATCTTTCACTATAATAAGTCAATGGATCATTTTTAGAGATTCAGTCCACTTTATCCTATACATGTTTGCATACACAGGACCACACCACAGCTTGTAGTGTAAAAAGTTTTGATATAGCTCGACTTCCGTGAGTGGAACGTCCTTCAAATAATTCTAATATGCTTGAAGTACAAATTTATTGTAGAAAAGTAAAATAGAATATGAGAAATTAAAAAACGACATAAAAACAATTAGTTACTGAATTCCAAAATTTACAGAAAATTGATAAACGCCTACAAAGGTACACTTAGACCATTTTTAGGCCATTATACTATCCCGTCGCGTTGGAGACCATGTTTAGGCATAAACTCAAATTCACAGCCACTGGAATTGTAATCCAGCGCACTTAACAACTCAGCTATCATAGGCCCCTTTATATAACTTAATGTTATCGAAAAATTCGTAAAATTTTAAAATGTGCATATATCCATTATCCATAATTTAACTATTGTTCATTACGTAATTTATAACCAATGCATTTTAAACGAACTTGTAATTATGGTATTAGTAATAGATGAATTTTGAAATTTCAAATGGAACTTTGTAATACAAATTTATGGTATCGAAAACTATATACCAGGATTGCAAACTCTTGATAAAAGAAATACTTACTTTTAAGTACTTACATGGATATAACTACTAAAAGAAAAGGGCAAAAGAAAAAGTATATAGGCCTAACATATATGGCCTTATTGAATCGTTTAAAAATAAAAGGTCTTTCATTTCGAAAAATGTTACAGGAAATATCCTCAAACAAGAATCCTTAGAACTAATATCACAATTGTTGTTATCGAGCGAAACGGTCTTAAAAAAACACAATGATTGTGCTATGGGAATGCTGATCAAAGCTTTCCAGAGTACTCGCTTCGCTCGAATACGTTGAGCAAGGCATACGTACTCTCTATTATGGAAAAACTCCCTACCTTTCTACCTACACGCTGAATCAAATAGAACGCTAACCCCCATGAAATTGCAATTTTTTATGTATTAATTCAAACGAAACGCAAAGACGTCTAGAAGAACCAGCCCATCAACGAAGAAATAAGTTCCACCCAACTCGAATCTGATTTGAAGGCTTCATGCAAATTTTCACGTTTTCATAGAATAATTGACCGGGAGCTCCTGACTTATCAATTCCGTCGCGAAACGATTCCTTTTGTTCTGATGAGGATCTGCGTGAAAATATTCAATTCATCCAATTTCGTTTTACTTCTCCTCCACTCCTGTGTGTGTGTGTGTGTGTGTGTGTGTGCAACTGTGGTGCGCTTCACTGAACTCATGAATTTTCCACATGGTTTTCTTTTGTACTAAATTGATCGATTCCTAGATTGACACGTTCGGCGTCCCCCGATGTAATTTTCGAAATTGACGCTGTCTCCTTTTCAAAATAAACTGTTGCCTGCATTCCCAAAACTGTTGCAATGTTGAAGGCAATCAGGTTGGCAAAAGATATTTATTGTTTTAGATGGGTTTCAGTAAACTGCCCCGGCAGAACAATTTGTCACCAATCGAGTGGCAAAAATGTTTTTTTTAAAACAATATAATTTATAGGAATCGTATCAAAATAACATGGGTCATTGATGTCATCTCACTTAATTTCCAAAATAAGCAATTAAATTTGGGTTTCGTATCAAATATTTCTTTCGAACCTAATTTTATAAATTTCACTTTGGTCTAAGGGTCATTCCATACAAGACCAATAAAATATTAAAGTACCATAAAATCGCGCCCTAATCAGTTAAAAATTCATAACTCGGTGAATTTAGTTCCAATTTAACAGGTGTTTTGCCTTTTCAACTTCTGAGGGCTAGCCCATTAATTACAGCCCTGGATCACGCACATCTGATGGAAATACGAAAACTAGCCTTTTTGGCCTCAAAAAATCATAGGTTAACCCGTTGCAATATTTACGAAAATCTGAACAAAATTATTTTGCGAGTTTTTTACGGAATTTAATAGTAGAATTGAAGGGTTTTCCATAAGTGTAGCCCTTTCAGCGCTATGGCACTTAGAAACCTAAATACCGCATAGAAATCAATGGAAAATCGTCCGTTTTTTTTATATCTATCAGGCTATTTATTAAACCTTAATTAAATTATCCAACAAGTAACATATTTTACGCATTTAAATAGATTTAACCTGAAATTCTAAAATGTTAGGTACATTTTATATTTTAGCATTTTATATCATTCAACAAACCTATAGCATAGATAAAAAACTTGCTATTTCTATGTGCCTATTTTTAACACGTCCTAGAAATTAAATATTAAAAATTTCGAGTCAAGGTCACAATAAAACAGTAACAAGTGCTAGTTAATCATTTGATGACTTAAATAAGTAAATCATGTTCATATTTGGTCAAGGGTACTTCCGTTTCAAAATTTAAAGTAAATATCATAAAGCTAATGAATGGCATAAAAGCACATATGTACATATTTGCTTTTTACATAACTTTTCATTACATTCCATATCTTATCTCTCTGAGGTAACGTTAGTATGCCATTTAAAATTTGTAAGGTTGAAACTATAGTAATAACCTTTTTCTTATCTTTATATAATCTGTGAGTAATAAATGGAGATAAACAATCATTACTTTCAGGATTTTGTGCATCTACTAGCTTTATGGTTGGGAAATACACCATTTACGAGTATATTCACATAGAAGAATATCATAATAGCCTAAGTAAAATTATCACCACTTTATATGTAATGGATAAGATGGCTGTAATGGAAATTGTGTTACGCACAACAACTATTTCCTTTTAAACCGATATTTAATTGAAAAGCGTCAAGTTAGAACAACCATTTCATCTCTTTATGAAGATTTTTTAAGCCTTGTTCCCTAAGTTTTCTAGCATAACGATTGATAGCATATTATTGTATACCATAAGTTTTTAATATGGTCTGGAATTATACTCATATATCAAATTTCCTTTTCTACTGCGTATTCAATTTGATGTATCTCCTTCACCCTTTTCCTTTTTTAAAATTGTATGTCTTTAAGGCTGACAAAAAGTAATGGTATATGGTATACCTAAGTGTTTAATTAATTTTTTATTTTTCTTATAAATTTTTTCAATTTTATTGACCTTTATAAAATTTTAGTTTTACTTTTTAACCTGTTTTTGAAAATTTTTACATTTTCATATTTCTAAAAACGTCTACAGAACAAACGTTGCAAAAGTTTTTGTATTTTAAGAAAATCGGCTAACTTCCCAAATTAATAACTTAAGAAGTAAATTGTAAAGTGCCTTGTCTTTCTAATATTAAAACACATGTTAAATGCTAAAGAAAACCAAGTCTTATATATCCGGACTATCCCGAATGCGAACAGAAAGCCAATAAAATCCATAAATAGGGTTTTCCCAGTTGAACTTGAACAGATTCGAATGTAGTTAGATAATCAAAAGTATATATATATTTTTGTATTATTTTTATCAACAAGAAATTCTAGTAAATTAAAAATAAAAATATATTCTGCACTTCACTGCATAGATATCACATTTTGTTTAGTAACATGTATTTTATTTCACGGCTTTGTTCCATTTTATCTCTGTCAAGACCGGTGGATACCAAAAGGAATAATGTAATCCGTATATTGATACTTATTGCAGTGATTATATTTTAATATCACATAACTTTTAAAAATTGCAATTATTATTATAATAAGTTTTTGCCTTAAGTAATAAAATATGCATTTATTTTTATAAAACTTCAAGTCGCTTTAATTAATATTTTTTAGTTTTACGAGTATATGGCCCAAACGTTTCGATATCCAGGTCTTTTAAAGTAGATATCCTTCAAATTGCTTGTTTAAACAACTTATGTTAGAAATAAACCACAAAAAACCTTTACGATATTTAATCAACCAATATTAAACGTTATATTAACTTTATATTATAATTCAAATAATGCACTTTTTGAAACTTTGTTTTAAACAATTTAAATTTTTCACTCACCACTGAATGTGCCATCGTTATTGAGTGTTATTATAGTTATATCCATTATGCGGAAATTATAAGAGGTCTAGATTAAGTTACGTAAATAACTACTAAAGATGCAAGTTTGCAAATATCATAAGAATATCGTTCTCCCCGAGACTGATCTTATCACAAGACCTCGAAACGAAGAAGTCAATGATGCTTATCACGAAAGTACGACAAGATCGCGGCAAGCTTCTGTTCGATAATGAATTGACCGAGCACAATGGACGGATCAATATACTTCCGCGGTCTTTATCAAATTAATCATCAGAATTATAAAGTGCCTTTATCGTTTTCTCAACTCTATAAAACTCTTAATATTATTAGTATATGAATTATGAGTGTGAGATCAAAGCTCTCATAGAATTTTTCAAAGTATTTTATAAAGCTCCATAACCATCTGGAGCGTAAAGTCCTATATAAAAAGTTTATATCTGTCTTCTGACTGAAAACTGACTAATTGTAGCAAAAATCAGAGCAATTAACTTGTTTGCACAGGTGCTTTCCGATAAGACCAACGGGCACCTTCGTGGCCGAAGCGAGGGCAGATTACCGATACGGGCGATTCTCCAGAACCTTACTTATGTTAATTAACCGCGAAAGCCATAAATTATTCTGAAAGATGAGAATCTATTGAGGTGTAACCGGAGCCCCTCAGCCGTGTTCTGCAGACAGATGATAATGAAAACACATTCACTGTAAGGTGGAGGTCATTAAAAGCACGGCAGTGCATTTGCAGCCCTCAAAATGAGCTTAAGTACCACCACTACGCCCTAATTCCGTTGGCATGATTAGAAAGAGCGGTGACCTGCTTCAACATTTATCACGTTTCCTGGAGAGGGTTTAATTAGTTTCACCATCAAATGAAAATTTCTGTCTTTGTAATATTAAAAACTTTCGAAAGAATCCATCAAAACTAAAAGCTACTAGGTATAGTACCAACGAACAAGCCCTAGTTTCATATGTCCACAATTCACATGGAAAACCTCAACGAAACGGACTCAGCATATGGGTGCCATTTCGTTCATAAAGGATGACCTTTACCTCAAACAGGAACAAATGCGCTCATACATTTTGATATTAAGAACAAAAGGGACATTTATGCCTGCAATACATCTCCATTTCATTCGCATCGTAGCCCTTGGGTCACCTAACCCTCCATCAGAGCAAATCTCAATTTTACGAAACTTTTGAGTAGCGTATTTTGTGAGCTGTGCTATGAATTTAGCTGGCTGTGGACGGACACATTTCGAGTAAAAGATTATGAAAAATTATTACCCCATACACCCACCGATTTGCAGCATACTCCCATTAGAAATGGATAATGACTAGTTTGGAATTAAATTTTAATTTTTTATATATAGTAAAAAACATAGCTAACTAGGCTATTAGCTATAACTAAACTAGGTATACATGTAAGCTTTCTCTCAATTCAAGACAAATTATACTCATAAATTATAGCAATTTTTTAAAGTTTGTATACTTTTCATTTCAATCGGATTTATAATTTTCTCATCAATAAATAACTGAGACCAAAATTTATTTCACTCTCGATTTTTACTGAAGTATAATGCGATTTAATTAATACTTATCTTAACTTAACATGCCTCCTATAATAAAAGTAAAATTTATTTGATAAACGATGAATCATTTTATGGTATTCACGCTTTATCGATATGCAAGTCAATTGACATAGAAACAAATCTTAAAATTCCTAATTTTGCTACACTCGATAGAACGATACAAAAGAGAATAAAACAAAAGCGTAATATGCCTAAAAATTTAAAATGATATAATACAAAGATGCGATTAAAAAGGATATTTTTAGAGTTCCGTACCTACATCGCTCGTTCGTTCATATGTCTGTCTGCCATAGACAGATTTCGACTCTATTCTCGAGTTTCAAGATGAAAATAATATTTCTTCAGAAGAATTAATTTAATTTATTTTTTTAATATAATTAATAAATTAATTAATTAATAATAAACCAATCGATAACGAATTTACTAATGTTCCAGCACAATATGGAAGATTTTTATTGATCATATAAAAATTTGGTTTAAATTTAAACGTATTATGCCTGAATTCTGTTGATCGACTATTTGTTAATAAAGTTCTACTACGGAACCCTGACTACACGAGCCCGACTCGTTTTTGACCGATTTTTGAGTAATACACTTGCAAATACAAAAAGTTTACAATAGCAGATTAAAGTTAAAATTCGATACACATACTTCTTAAAATAAAAACAAATTTTATATTTTGTATTCAATATACCAATTGCTGTTAAAAATAAAATGTTTATAATGTTTTAAAAGATAAGCAAGATAAGCAAAAATCTCTTTTTCACACGTCCACATATTAAAGAGTCACGTCCCCATGTCGCGAAAGAGAAATCATTCCTCACGGCAGTAATATAACTTCATTAAAAGTCTACAAGCTCTGGTTAGGTTTCGTGCCTAGTGCAATGAATGGGTTATCGAAGAACCAATTAAAGTCATAAATAAATCAAATCCAGACCTTATCAAATATCAAGTGAACGGATTAAATTTCAATTGGTCTTGAGAAATTCGAGTTTTGCACATTATTGACCATGGAAATATTACCAAGCCAGCAAATTTATTACTTAAAAGATTTCAATTCTGAGACAGGTTTTAATTGATACCTGCATAGTTACGACTTAGTTTTTGGAAAAGATTGACCTTGTCATTTTATGAGTTTAATTTAAAATTGTAATAAAAGAATTACTTAGCTATGTACGTGCGTAAATAGGAAATTTAGAAGATAATTTAATAAAAGTAAATAGCATAAGGTATACATGAGTATATCACAATATTAAAAACTGAAATCAGTAATTTAATTTTCAATCTCCTGGAATTATATAAATGGCAAGGTATATTAGGGGAAATTAGTACATGTTATATCAACCTTTGTGGTTTGAATGTATTTTAAAAGACTTATTCTCATATCAAACCAATTAGTTATTTCAATGGAATAAGCGAAATTTCAGTGACATCCAATATTGTAACGTATGAAACCTTCAGCTCACAGTGAAAATAACTATTGAAAAACCGATAACGCAAACTTAACATATAACTAAATTTCCAATGTGATACTAACTGCATAGTACTGAAACAAGTAAAAGCATCAAGCACAAATTATCGAATAAAGTACAATTTTCAGGCTTATAAGTTGGATACATTATTAACAACAATTTTAAAAGCATTACGAGTTAAAGGAACATGGAATTCATTTCGGTAAACATTTTACAAAAGTTGCAGAAGGCCGATACAAAATTCGCAATAGTTATAGTATGCACGAAAATAAAATTGATTTTTCTAAATAACCGTCCTCTTAAAATATCAATTTTCTCGAACTTATTTTGAACTCGAATTCGATTTCTGTGGATTTAAAAAGAAAAGAAATTTTTAATAAAAAGTTTTCAATCACCAATAACTATTACTTTTAATTATTTGTTCTATTTGTACTCCAGCAAAACTTTTTAGTAGAAATCATTTTTAAATCGAACGATTTCGAAAATCAAATAAAAGAGGCAAAATTTGAAGCAAACCACTGTTAGATAAATAAAGTAAATCTAATTTTTGCATATCCAATCCTTTAGTCGTTCGAGTGAGATTATCGTTAATGTTTATAAAAAGTAGAATATTTCGTAGAAAGCAGACAATAAACGCGAAGTTTTCTTCAAATAAATCAAGAAAATGTGGCGGGAAAGAAAAACACAACCAATAGTTTTGATCAAAATATGGTTCTGCCCTTCCTCACTGAACTAAAATAGAAAAATAGATCTATAGTACTTAATCTTTTCCAAAAGGAATAAAATTTGCTTGTGGCGTCTTGATTAAGTTTGTAATAAATACTATGCATTGAGACAACATCTTACGTGTTTTTAGAGCTCTGACTAAACTACTAGTGCTGGGTTGATCACGGCCCCCTTCACATCTATCTTCACTCATATAAATTCAGCTCGTTTGGTGCAAAACACTTTAGATTTGAATTTCGGGCAAACACAAATGACAAAACTAAAATAAAATAAAATAGCAAGATGTCACCGCATCGACGTGACGTCCTACAAATTGCCCTGATAGATTCGATCCGTCTGATTACATCCAGACGGCGGTTGCTCATTTGTTTCCAAGTAAAATAAGAGCCAATAAACAGTGAAGCAGCATAAAGGTTGCTTCAAGCTAAAATTAAGCCTTACTTTCCTCAGGGATCAGCCGAGGTATATCCATTAAATGGAGGCCCTGACAAAGGTTGTTCCTTTTTTTTTTTAATTTCCAACCGATTGCTGTCGCAAATCAAGTCACAAAAGCGGGCATAACGACAACAAAATACACGTCATCCGGCATTGTCGGTAATTACACATATGTGAAACCGTACGTCTGTAACAAATGGTAGAATGCCGGCGAAGGAGCGGTGGCCTCCGACAACCTGATAACTATCCTGATAACTAGCACTATAGATAGGAGCTAGCTTTGACATTCGTATAAGCTAAAGGTAGAAAGGCTGCTCCGCATCCTCCATCTGCACCAAAGATGGAGTGTGACAGAATTTCTATCGTTTTTCCACCGATTTAGCATTTGATATAACTTCAAAGAGTTCGGGGAAGTCGTGTGGAGATATTTCTCTTCGAACCCGCTTCATGCCTTGTCTTCCACCTCTGTGGACGATTTTACTCGGCAGGAAATAAATTGTTAGAGCAATAAAAATAATTAAAAAGCTCCATCAATATGGTTTGATTGCTCAGTTCCTCTTTGAGCGTGCAGAATGAAATTCGCCCAGAAGGCAACTTATGAAATTCTTTAATGTTCCTTTAAGATTCTTTTCCAAATCTCCTATATACTGGAAATGAGGTATCAAAAATTCAACAAGTTTAATATCGTGTTCTCCAGCTTTTACAATAAATTCTTTTCTTTACACAGCTTTTTCTTTATCTTCTATCCAATAAATTCTTCTAAAATAGTTGAACTACTTGTTCGCGAAATATTTATTACCTCAATTAAGCTAAGTTTAAATACCTCAGTCCTGATTGTCGAGTTCCCAAAATAAAACGAATTGATTGCAGGAAATTCTCTGCGAACTTAGAAATTTTAGTGTAATTTCACTTGTTCATTGGTTAAACAATCCTTTAATTTAAAGTTTTGTTTACATTTGCGATTTATGTCTTTATTTATATAAAGAAAATTATCGAATTACAGAAAATCTTTCATTCAAAGCAATTAATGTACATATAATAAATTAAAATCGCAAGAAGTAAAGTTATCTTTCTAAAAATATCTTTTCAAATATGCCATAAATTCGGTATACTTGAACACACCATTAAAAGATATGACTGTTGGCAATTTAAAATATTGACCTTAACAAAATTCAGAAGAACAATAACATTTAATAAAAAGGTGTTAAAAAATGTTACCCCAGCCGAGTTCCTAACGTCTTAATTTTCAAATATATTAAGATTTTTACCCAATTACTATATACACAGAATTTAATCAAAATTGACCTCATTATTCTATAAATAATCTTTAATAATGTGAGTATTTTTATTTCTAATCATAATACCTAGAAAATTCAAGGTAACGAACAGCATGTTTTAAAGTATAACCCAAAAACTGTACGTACCTACTTAATATACCCTCTGAGTAACCCAGAGTAAGACTACTCAAATGCTCAAGTCTAATTCTTCATAAAATTTAAGAATGCTTACTAAAATCTGTGGATGTGGTAAAGAACCCTACTCCAAAACTCATTTTCTTACCTTGGCCTACATTTGAAAAGTTTTCTACCTTTACTTAACTTATGCGTTTTTATTAAATGCTAAATTTATGTATACGGATATTTACGTATTTTTAGTTTTAATATTTGCTATTATTGCATTCCTTTAAAGTTAAAAGTTATTGGTCAACGTTTTTAATTTCTTAATTTTTATACTATCTATACCAATTTTCATTGAAATTAAACCTTCTCAGCCGCCATTTTGAAATCCTATAATATAATTTACATGAATAAAAACTAGCCTACATGTTAAGTTGGAATATGTAGTGCCTTCACTTAAAGGAAAAATGTCGAACCAAAGTGAAATCTGCATTTTATTATAAGTAGAGAATTTAAATTATTATAAAATCGAGACGACAAAAGCAGCCTTCCTTAGGCTTTTGAATGGGAAAATTATATCATGGCACTGGAGCACAAGATTTCAGATGGGTGCATAAACTAGTCTGAGGTGTCGCCCAGGTGCACCGGAAAATTTTCTATGAGTAAAACATCAGCCGGAAAGCCCTAGAGCGTCACAAATGTTCCTTTTCATAAAAATATGAGTGTAAAGTAAAAAAAGAGTTAGCAAACTTACGTTGAACTTGCGGCTGGCCATGCAGACAGTAAATTCTCGACGAAGACGGTGGCGTCGCAGTCGTTGTCCCATAATTGTTCTTGAATTCTCTGGAAGAATTGCAAAGAAAGGTAAAATGATTATTATCACTCTTATCATTCTCGAATACGTTCGAATAAAAGCTGAAAAACGGTCGTTCAACAAAGGCTGTTGCGCAAAAGGAAGCAAGGAAAACGTGTTCCACCTCTACCTGAAAAATAAAACGTTGAAGACTTGAAATGGAGGAAGCGCCCGTCTCCCACGGCGACGACTAGACAGTAATCGCAAGGACAAAGGGCGCCAGGAGGTTCGAGCGGAAGCTGTGAACAGCGCCCGTGAGATGAGTGGCAGTCAGGTGAGCAGGATGATGCGGGAATAAAAAGTACGTGCAATAAGTTCTTCCGCTTTTGCGGGAAACAGGGGGCCATCGCCCCACTTGAATGTGAATTGAACTGAATGATACAGTGATCAATGGGAATAAAATTTATTTTTTGAAGGAGCTCTGGAAACCTTTCCTGACCCGAAAATGTAGAAAGCCGCGAACGATGCCATTGTTCTCTGTGAATTGTTAACGACTTTCTAACTTTCAGGTCAAGAGAATTTGGCCTAGTCATTGTTCAAAATTGCGAAATTCCTCGAAATCCTGGCAACACTTAAAAATTTTCCGGAACAATATTGGAAGAAAACTTTGTTGATTGCATTTGGCTTCCTCTAGGCTCATCAGCAGCAGAATCATTTTTCATGCCAGGTGCTTCAACGAATTGTGGGTCGTTTCGATTTCCATTTTTTCGAAAGCAAAATGTTGAATCATTTCCATTTTTACGAATACTTTCAAGTTCTACTATTTGTTATAGATGTATACAAAGTTAAAATTAACTTTCCAAGATATTTAACTTTATAGTTTCGAATCGAATCGAAATATTCCTTTACAAATTTCTGCTTTCCTACCTTTCTCCAAAATATTCCATTGGGATTTTTTAGGGTGAAATTAACAACCGAATTTTCTTTCTACTTAGAATTTGATTAAAATGATAAATTTGAAAACATGAGCTTATTTTAACATAGCTTCTGATTAGTTAAATATATCCAACTTGATGGTCTGCGGAAGAGTTTGAATTAAAATCCTCTAATTGACTGATTGAAGGAATATTTTTAATATTTAGCGATCTTTTAAAAATTGATCTTATTAAAGTGCAAATATTGCTAAACTCAGTAGTGTTCTTAAACTTAAATTCAGAACTATATTAATTGGGCGTTTAATGTTTTTCTTAAAACTACATTTTTAAATAGAGACAGTATCACTGTATATTAAAAACCACTCGATGGATCTAAATAACATTTTTATGGCATACTTTCGACATAAAAACATAACGACAACTAAACGAAGGACTTGTTTTTTAACAATACCTTTGTTTTTATAAACAATAAACAAGGGTTTTCTTTCCTTAACTCGTTCGCTACGAGGCTCTCCTGAGAAAAACGACTTTAGGGATATACTCGTATATTTAGAGCATTCTAAAAAAATAAATTATGCATTATTAACCTGGTACACATTCGTCATATATTTCACCGTTTTAAAACTTAGCAATTCTGTTCAAAATACAACGCATTTCAAACTATTTTTTTATCGGAGTTTTATTAGAAAACGCACATATATGACGGTTGGTAGAGAGTTAAAATTCATAAGTACATTTCTGGAGACTACCACTTTGCTTAATTCAAAAAACTTCATTTAAACACTAACTAAATTAAACAGACCATTACTAACGGTTACCAGAAAACATTATTTATAAAAGATAAAATATACCTACTTTAAATATATGATAAATGATACTTAACATTAAAAAAGGATATTACAATAAAAAACATATTTCAATCATATATGGTTTTTTGAAAGTATTATTTACTAATCGCACACATGATAGTCAGTAGTCTAAGTAGATTTTTCCAAAATTGATTTTTTTTTTAAAAGGTATATTTTGACTGAAAAATTTCAGTTAAACATTACCGATATTTTAATGATTTAAAGTTAAAGTGAAACAGTTGTACATATAGCCTGTGACTTGTGGAATCTCCAAATCTACAACTTATGGGGTTGAAATTAAAAAGGTAATCTCTCTCATAGATGATTTTTAAGAAAACAAGATAAACCGCCAATTTTTAAGAAGCATTTCGATAAATTTTTAAATTTGAACCCTCACACGTTTGGAAAAGGATGCTATCAAGTAAAAGTCACCGTCCTCTAGAAGTTACTTCATGCCTCTGACTACTCCTAACCCTTTTTTTATCGTAAACTATATAAGTATAAGTAAAATATTTCCCTTTCCTGATAAATATCTTAATGGAAGTATACAGTGCTATAGTTATGAAATTTTACTTAGTTCTTGGGGCTCGGTAAAATTCTAGCATTTTATACTCACCACAATAGTGCAAAAGTTTTTCTTCGAATTTTCAGAATTTTCATCAGCCGAGTAAAAAGTTTCCTAATGACGCAGACCGTTTGTAAGCACAAAAAACCTTTATATTGTACCTATAACGTTTTTGTTTATGTTTTCATGAATAAATAAAGACGGCCGAAATTCCCCTACCCCTAAAAAATATTCACGCCTCCTCATACTGAAGGACTAACTTCGAAATATTATTAATTAAACAGACTTACGAGAATTTAACTCTTAGGCGCTGTTTGCTTCTTATTCCTCGCATTTAACTGAGTGGCGGAAATGTGAAGACAAAAGCGTTTTTCTCGAGGGTGTTTTCTTCAATCCTCATGAAATCGAAAAGGCTCAAGTAGCTGCTCAGCGGGAGAGCAAAAGTGCTTAATTCTGTGCTACTTGAGATAAATCAATTGAACCCCTTTATCTTCTTAACATATGCTTCGAGGAAGTGAGGGTGAAGGGCAGAAAAGAAACTTATTACCCCGCATGGTACCACCCACGGGACTTATGTCTCAACTTCGAAAGACATATTCTTTTTAAGTTAATTTTCCTACACGCAGAGATAGCGAGAAAATGCGAAAAGATATCAACATCACGCTTTTGATGAGATTAGCTTTGTCGTCATGTCCCAGGAATCGCTGTCTTCTCCCGGCTGACTGACTGGCTCAAGTCGTCGAGTGGTGTAGACATCCCAAGGATTCCTGGGATAACATTCGTTATTCGTTGTTAGTTCCATAGGGAAACTTGCCAGCAAACTTTTATAGCGTTTTCTCAATTTTTATTACAAAAGTTGTGATAGCTTCGGTTTGACGAGAAGGGCCAAGGCGCGGCAGAGTGATGTCAGGTGATAACGATAAGCGGCTCCAAGATTTACAAACGCTTTAAATCATTGATACAAGTTTTGCTGCGAGATAGGAGTTTTTGGCGTGCAACCAGATGATATACGACGAAGTCAGCGGATTTATTACTGACTAAGAGGATAACAATGTTTTCGAATTGCTTGTTAGCGCGGCACGAATGTTGGCACGGAGCTTGGATCGGATATGTGTGGTCTAATTCCGTGAGCACGTGCTTTCGGCTTTTGTTTTCGACAGTAAAAATTTATGAAGGGGAAGCGAACTTGTCGCGTGTGTCCCCCATACTGCCGGTGATGTAAATATGAACGGCAAATGAAATTCCCTTGACCCAACTCTCGGACAGACGTAGCTACAAAAAGTCAGACAAGTGATTGATTGCAAGTGTGAAGGATAAATTTTATCTACACCAATTTCACTGGATGGGCTAATTCATTGAAGTCATTTTTCCTTAATAATTTAATTAATTATGGTTACAAATAATGGGACTATCGCAAATAAGTCATCAACGAGGTATTAAAATTAAATATCTATACATAAATTTGCCATTCCTCATTATGAAATACGCATACGTTATAGAGAGTGACCCAAATAAGATCCCCTTTTTAAATAAACCATCATCCTACAAAATAAATTTATTTTGAGGTATCTTCAACGTATCAAACTTTATACAAAAATGTTGTCGGTCGTACTTATTATCCTGAGATATTTAACACGTTGAGACCGGCACCAATTTTGCTTTCCGTTCAGCCAGCAGTGAGCGGGCACTTAACCGGAATGTTGTAATAGAAAAGCAATTCTATCCCAACACTAACAATTTGACCAAAAAGTCATCAAAGTATTGCAAATACCGGAAAATCTAAACCTAATCAATTTTTGCTTAGAAAGTTCTAATAAATTTCATTGAAATTACTATATTTATTTTTTAACTTTCATATTGTCGGTCCCAGAGACCGACGCTGCCCAAACGAAGGGCCCACTATCGGTCGGTAGAGACCGACGCCACGCTAACGTGTTAAATTTAGAATTTTTAAAATTCATCGCTATTTTCTCCATATTTTCATAATATTTTGGTTAAAATTACGGAAGAATTCCGTTTTTTGAGATTGCAAAGTAGATACTTACAAGCAATCGAAAAATTACCCAAAATGAACGTTTATAAAAGAGTTGATCAAAATCATGGTCTTATACAATAAATAGCAGTTGTAAAACAAATCTTTAAACGAAAATCCTTACAGCAACTAAAATTAAAACAAGAATCCAAAACATAGGTATATAAAAAACTATCATTTACTTGTAACTTTTATCAATTAAGAATATTTACATCCTCGCCTAAGAACTCTTTGTTTACTCTATCGAAACTTTTAATCTGCATTTTAAATAAAGATTTTATATACAGAACTATATTGAGTCCCCTTGATATGATGTGCCTATGATGATATCCCTTTTTTTATGTATCCTTTTATAAATCATCCTGTAATTTTATTAATGTTCACTTTATGGACGCGTATAAAGTTTTATTCAATAGTCGATACTCTAGGTTTTCACGAATTCTTTTAATGTCTCTTTACGCCTTTTCCCTAACTACATTTGATAATTTTAATTGAAATCTCATTGCATTATTCATTGCAATTTTAAATGGATTTTATAAATCATAGTAATTTTAAAAACGCGTGCTCTTGATCATAATACATATTTTTAAGTTATAGACTATTACGAGCTCAATTCCATATTAAAAAAAAAACCTATAGAGCACATTAAATAAGACATTCAATAAACTGAGTTTTAAATTATGCAAGAACATTTAGTTTGAACAATTACCACATACCAAATTTTATTCGTAACTATATGAAATTAATGATAATTTTTACTTCAAATAACATTTAAAATATTGCAGTTGTACAACAAGTTCAAAGAATTATCTAACTCAACTATAGCGGGGGGCCAGGGAACAAATAAATATGACCTAAATTCTTACTTCCAAGGAAACAAACATCACAAAAAGTTAATCTACAGCTGGGAATTTTAATAAGCAATTAACGTAATTAATATATAATTAACAAGATGTGCTTCCACTAACCGCAAATTTATGTTCTAGACTAGAACATCATTTAGCAGGCACTAAAGCATGATTTGTTAAACGCTTGCAAACCGCAGAGAAAACAAAAACACAGTGTCCCTTTAACTTTATAAGTAGTCGCATTTTCTCATCATAATATAGGTGCATGACCATCTCCACAAGCGACTACATCTAACTTTGTTTACACCAGTAAAAAAAAATAATAATTAAATTGTGAAAACTGAGGAAAAATTATGTTCTGTCGCGAGAGCACGAAAGAAAACAAGATCTTCCTTTAAAAATTAAAAGTGCTCTGTCTGTGATTAATATCAGAAGTGGCAGTTTCTAACCCTTGCATTTTTAATTAAAACTTCTAGACGATGCCCAGATGTAAGTGGCTCAGTGGAACGGAAATAGTAATTATTCTTTCATTTCATTCAAAATAAATATTTAGGTAGTTGAAGTGGTACTTGGAAAATGGAAGTTAACAAAGCTCTAGAGAATTGAATTATTAGTAATTTTCATAATTGGAAATAAAGCGAATTTCTTTTTCAAATGAACTTTAAAAATTGATAAAAGCAGTTTGTTTCGAAATTAAATTTTATACCACCGATCTGTTGATTCAATTGGTTATATACGAAATAAATGAATGATATTTGTGCTGAAACTTTTACGGAATAAACTTTATTTTAACAAAAACAAAATAAATTTCTTTTCAAATGTTCCTAATAAATATTATTTACGCTGTTAAGAATCCCTAGGGGTTCCTAGGAATTATAGGCCATGATTTTGGCGCCAATGCGTGTCAAACACCATAAAGAATTAATCAGTTAAGAAATTAATTTCAGATATTCTCATATTAAAATCCCAAATTAATTGCAAACCCCGCTTGAGTCAATAATTCTCGCATTGAATATTTACTTATTAAAACTTAATAGTATTTTACAAAAACCTCTTAACTCGTTTAATCAAAAAGTGTAAATACTCAAAGCTGTTACATGATTGAAATGTAATCTGTAGGCAAAAAATTCAGGCACCAAAATAAAAACCTGTTAGAGCGCTGCTTTCCTCCCGCTGTAAATTTTCTTTCTAATTTTATCTACATTTCGTCGGCTTTATGAAAAGCTTCAAAATTCCCACTTCCAACAATTCAGTATTTGGTTGAGATTTCTTAGATTTTCAAGTCCTTCCCAGAGGAAGACAAACAATCACCAGAATCGCCGGTACAAAAAGGGCTTTTTCAGGATGAATAGTCCTCGAGACTACTCAACGAACGGAGCCACAAACAAACAGCCCTTATAGCAGCCGCCAACAAGGATATTTGAACAATTTTCACTTTTCCCGAGGGCGAATACAAAATTTCTATGAAAACTCAATGCCTGAATTTTTCTTTCAATCCCGATGTCCTCTGGGCGATAGGGGAAGCCAGTAAGAAAAAAAAAATTCTTCAAATGTTAGCTGGCATGAGGGATAGAAGGATATTAAAAACGATTTTATCCATAAAAGAAAGTGAGAAAACTGAAAACGAAGTTGCCAAGCGGTCTAAGAATCACAGCTTACGAAAGGCAAGAAAGAAGATCTTAAATTACCCTCAGATTTCATACACTCGCCCAGCTGAGTGCACACTTCCTCTTAGCTAAAAAAAAAAAAAAAACTTTAAGCTTCGATTAGCGGAAATGTCCTGGCTGTGTTGAGACTACAGTCTTGGTAAGTAACCTCACCTTCCCGAGATTAGTTTTCTTCGCAAAAATCAATAAATCCATTGGCCATTTTTACTTTACAGACCTCTGTTCTTGTTTCTTGTAAAATGTTCAATTTCGATTCCATTCTTTTCCTCTATCATCCAGCCAAGTAAAAATGTCCTAATTTTGCTTCCGAAGTTGAATTTCTGCCCGATGGCGTTCATTCCTGGAGCAGCTTGTTATCTTCCTGCATGCACCTCATTCTTTTGCGAAGCTGTGTCTGGGCATAAAACTTTAAAGGATTTATTCCGGTTCTGGTGACATCTCTCTTGACTTGCTTTCACTTCCCCTGGCTTTATAACTTTTTGTTTTTTTTTTTTACAATTTTATCAAGAAACTTTCAGGTAATTTTTCATTACGCTGATATAGCCGTCAAACATTTTCCAAGTTAATCGACTAATTCTTTTAAGTGCACTCCACTTTTTACTTGTACCTACTATACAAAGTTTAAGTCCGCTCATAATTAAATTTCTTCAAAACCAATATAACGTATATACGTATAGTATTTAAAAAAAAACAAATTATATCATTTAATATATAAACTTACATTACAAACGGGCTTTTTTCTTTTTTTTGATTCATCATAAAGACCTTATGTTGTACAATTCACACTATGCCTATATAAAATTTCTTCCACAAAAAAGAATGAACCAGGGTCACTAAACGTCTTGAAAAGAATTCCACTTTTTGATTCCTCGACCGCACGAGTACTAGATAAGACCAGATCATGAAAACCTCATTTCTTAGTAACATTGGTGGTAGCACGGCACGCATAATGTAAACATTGCGTTTATCTTGACGGATTTTGCCCAGGGTATGAAGAATTGTTATCACTGAAGCAACAGACGCTCACACGGCACTCTTGCGGAACTAGCATTTGAAATGCTCGTATAATAGCAAAATCGCAACTAATGATAAGGACTTCATCATCACTAGCAATCAGCAACCCCTGGGGTATAAGAACGTGATACAGATGTAGGTACCGAGATACACTTTATTATCTTCATTTGACATCGTAATACTTCTCTAAAAATGGTATGAAGATAATTGCTTAGTTGTGTTGATTATAATTCTAATCAGTTACAAAGTTTCATGAATCATTGAATGGAATTAATAGCCCTGTAATACTAAAACTATTTCATTAAATTCAAGCACAAACACAAGCTGTTATTTAAAGCTTTAATCTCTAAAATATACATTTTGAACAAAATAATCGTACATTTTGGAATGTTTGATGGATTTTATTAAGGCCAAGTAGCTTATCTACTTAAATAACCGTCATTAGATTTTGTTGGACGTTTGAATTTGGCGGAAAAAATTTCAAAGTAACGAAATTTTATTGAAATGGAAGACCACAATTTTGATCTTTTGGAATTTGAATAAAGTTCTCCTAAAAATTTATATATAACCATTGTGAACGCAAGTCACAGATAATTTATGAATTTTATTCTCTGTTATGGAAGGACCTTAGCCCCACAGGTTTTTATACTTGTTATTCTACCTTTCAACGAATTCCAACTTTTTAATAAATAATCACAAGATATGTGCTGATATCCGTGGGGAGTTCTCTTGTCTATTTCATACTTCATCATTACAAATTTATATTGGAACACCCTTTTAAATAAAAAATAAGAATAATTAAAATCAGTTCTTAAATGACAGAAATAGAACGTAAATTGGTTGAAAATAAGTTCCAAATTTAGATTTAGGACTAAATACAAGTAAATTAGATTCAAATGGAATTTAAGTCTTTGAAAATATGTCTATAATAAGTAATAGTGGAAAGATTTTTCTACGTTAGTCAATTTATCATAATTGGACTGTTATCCAAAAAAAAAAACCAAGGCATACAAAGAATGCTAATAAGGTTTATTGACTAAGAAATAATGTTCTACAGACTGCAATCCAAGCATTTTTGTCTACTTCAGAGATAGAAAGCAAATAGACCCTTAGCCGCTGGTACTGCAATGAAAAGCGCTGTGCTGGGTAACCACACTCCCATCCCAAGCAATTTCATTCTCTTTTCAATTTTCACCTTGCAAATATTAGCCTGACGTGCTGGCAGTCTGTCACTTCTTTACGTTTTATTTTTTTCCTGGGAAATAGGGTTAACTGTGTTTACCTAAAGTGCTGAAAGCGTTCCAGAGACGAAAGCTAGGGTCAAAGGTTTGTTTGAGTTCCGTTCCGAACGCGACAAATTCGCGAACAGAATAGTGCACTCTTTGAATACAAATTGATAAGGTGCCTACGAATAGTAGCCAACCAGTCCTTATAGCAGGCTCAGCAGAACCCATTGAAAATTCATTCAGTGGGTATGCCGTCAACACGTTCCCCAAACCTTTCTGATGCTCACTTCAATAGCCCTGAACCCTTTTAACTCCTCATGAAGTAACCCAAGCCATCCTCTGAACTAGCGCCTTTATCCCCAATTTGTGACACGGGCATGTATGCTAAGCTGAAGTCGTTTATGACTCGATTTTGTTTATGAAGACGCGTCATTTGGCTGTATTTATTCGCCATAAAGAACATGAATGCCAAATGGAGACGTAGTAAGATCTCCCGTGGCCACATCCTCGTCATCATCATCATTCCTGCCGTCATGTCTATCGTCACTATCATCATCATCAGCGGCAAATGGAGTACCCGCTGGTGTTGCTAGTTTTTCTCATCCACAGGGCAATGGATTGTCTGCATCCTCAGTTTACGATAATCCTTAGAAGACGTGTCGTCATTCTCTATACTGCTGACAGACTTAGGAGCCTCTAATAATAAAAACTTTTTCCGGATAGCTGCTCGGACCATAGAGTGTCCGAGTCAATTACTGCACCATGTAAGGCAAACTGATCCAGACAGGTGATTGACGCCAGATTTAACGATATTTTTCAGGACTTTGTATATTCTAGAAAAAAAAAATGGGGCTAGGAAAGTGATTCATGAATCGGGGGCTGTATAAATAATTCAAAGCTCACTTAATACTGCAAATACCAAAGATTTCCGATAAGGGACTGCCTTACAACTTTTATCAATGTACACACGCATTGCTGCTCCTATTGATGGCAGACACCGCAAAGGGGTACACACAAAGGTGAAAGTAGTCACGCAAAACTTTACAAAACTCAATTTCTATGTTGTTAAGTAATTAACCGCTCACCTTCCCGTACCATAATGCTTAGCGTAATTTATGCCCACATTTGCAAATGATTACATTTCGACCAGAGCATTCCCGGGATTTTCGCTGCAACCACACTGGCAGTAAATCGAAGTATAAACCAATAGATTTTCTATTTAAACTCGATGCTGGTTAATCTCTGTATATATCTGTTCCTACTAAGTCCAGATGTCGCGATCCCACTGGTCTTAAAAGCAAACAAACAAATCAAGAAATTCTATTGACAATTTCAGTTTGTTTGGGGATTTATTAAGTAATTTGGTCACGTAGAAAGTAAACATTTAGAGGATGATTCCATTTTCATTTCTCTTTACGGTTAATACTTTTGGCGCTATGACTACAGGTTAACTTAAAGATGAGAACATCAAAATCATCAAATACATTCAATAATTAATAGTTAGGGGATTTTCTTAAATATTATTGTTTTTGCAACCAAAGGAAAAATTGAACTATAGATTTTGGTATTATTATTATTATTTTTTTACTATTATATTTATAAAATCGATACATCTAGGAATGCGACAGTCAGTTAAAATTTCAAAAACAGTTCAACTATAGCATTTTTCTTAAACCAAAAGAAAAAAGCAATTTAATTATTTAATAACTGACCATTGGCTTAGACGTTTCAAAAGTGAATTAGAAAACAATCGAAATACGGAACATTTAGTTTTAATTGGAGTAAAATTTAATGTAAAATGCACCTTGTTATGTCAATATTCTCTAAAGATAACTACAAATTAAGTTAAATTTTAAAGAAAAAAATTACCTCAATACAAATGTGGAATTTTAATTAATTAAAAAATGTCTTTCGGTATTTAAAAGTTTTCAAAACGGATTCAGTATTTATTGCTACAATTTAAAAATTAGAATTAGATAAGTAACTACATTCAAGTTTCAGTTTTGTTCTCTTCATACTAACATTTTATGAAATATTAACAAACAAATTAAAACGCTAACAAAGGTTAGCCATATTGAGTCCTTTTTTAATCCTGGAAAAGCCGGATAATGCAGCATGATACTTGGGTAACATTAAAATTATAATTTTAACACATAGGGGCTTCTGGTACCTATGTTCAGAGGCTGTGAGTTCAAATCTCACGCATAATCAGCCTCCTGCGCTATATGGTAACGTAATGGAACAAAATTGACCTAAGTATGCCTTTCTAGACAGCCACACCAAACTAACCCAAAAACCGAACATCTAAATGAAATTTTAGCAATCCAAACATCAAACTATAAATTTAGAATTATATAGAACATACCTTAAAAGGACCAAAATGTGGACTCGAATTATTTCATAGGACAAACGAGGATAGACAAATTGTTTTTGCATAGAAAATTATACGATGTCGCGTATAAATCCTCATTTCATGAGATACGAGGGATTTCGACAAAATGAAGTAGAGGAAAATTCTAAAATTGTTTTTTTTCTTTTCACAGAACAAATAGGATGAATTTACTTATAATAGCGAAATACCATAAACTGGCTGGAAAGTCCATTTTTAAATGCATGCTGCTTTATGATTCGTAAACATAAATATTGTTAGCAGTGATTGCAAATATTTGCAATAAAAAGAATTATGTGAAAACACCAACAGTATTTTCGTCATCGTCAACACAAAAAAAACCAAATATTTCGGACAGGGACGATGAATTGAATATTTGCAGTTTTCAGATGTATGGGAAATTAATATCAAGGTAATTTTTATTTCTGTATAATTAAATAGGTATTCTCCTTAACAACTCTTTTTGTGGTTGCGCTTATCTAAATCTTAAAATGAATATTCCATTTTTACCTACTTGCCAAACTGTCAAGTTTATTCCCTGGTGGAACAAATCGACAGTCTTTCCATTATCCAGATTAAAATTTGTTTGCGAACAATTGTTTTGAATAGTTTTTAAAAATGCTGCATCAAAAGAACCCGCTTTTCGTTAGTTTTATGTGGATAGTGTACTATACTAGCAAATTGCTTGGACTAATTTCATTTCGGTTTTGTAATAATCAAAACAAGTTTTATTGTGGATCGGTGAACAGGATATACTGCTTTAGTATCTTAATTTTTATGTGGATAGGCTTAGTGCCCTATTTACTTAATTCTACTTATTATAGACGGATATCTAATGAGAAATTTCTAATCGTTTCATATTATTTTGGGTATATTATTCACGCTATATCATCAATGATTGTTATGACAATTGTCTCTATAAAGCAAGAGCAGCTTTTGATTATTTTGAACAATATTTGGTATAATTCAAAAGATATATATTTTCTAAATAAGGGGATATATATTGTAAAAATAAAATTTATTGTTCTGATCGTTCTACGAATAATAAGTTGTTTCTTTTGTTTTATAAATGATATATATAATTTAATAGAATTATGTTATTTCAATGGATTTACCTTTTGGCTGTGTTTTTCCGTATTTTCGCGTAACATTTTATTAAATACAGAAAATATATACTACTTGGGGCTTTTAACAATAACCGAACAATATTATCAGCTTCAGAATCATGTTAAAAGAATAACTGAAGAAAATAAATTAAGCCAACAAAAATGGACTAACGAATCGTATTATAAATTCAAAAAAATAAAAGCCATTAGCAAAAGAATACACAGAACTCATTCAGAATTTATAAAATTTTTTCAATTGCCAGCTAGTTTAAATCTTTTTCGTTCCTTCGTTTTAATACTTTCAAAATTCTACTACATTAATAATAAAAGATTTAATAACATTAATCATACCGTTCAATGGTACGTTTATGGATATTCTTTTATTACTCAAGAAATGCTTAAAGAATCAATTTTAATAATGGTGGTTAATCTAGCAAATAAAATTTCATTAGAACAAATTGACTTAATTTTTTGTGATCTACTCACATTACCAAGGATTGCTGCACGAAACGTAAGTTTGTAATTTCATGAATTTTATATTAACTAAAAGAATAATTTTCAAAAGGTGGATGCATTTTATTTAAATCTTAAGCTGGATAAAATTCAAGTGCGTGTGTTCGGTATTTACGATATTAAACCATCGCTAATCACATCTTTCTTTAGTACAATTATAAGTTATGTAATAATAATAGTTCAATTTTATAATACACAAGTTCTCGAAAATTTAATTTGAAATTTCAGAACGAAATATACAAGAAAAAAAAATATATTGATAAAGACATACTTTCACAAACATTTTACACATAGATCACCTGAAATAATATACTAAAATATCCCAAAATTGTTCACTATTTATTTGTCCTATACATGTACGGTTGAAGTTCATTCATTATGAAATTTATGTAAATCTTTTTATTGGTGTAACACAGGAATCGAGTTTTGTGAATATTCAGAAAACGCAACTTTACTATTATACCTATTTACACATTATATGCAAACGTTTTATGGTAACTAGCGCGTATTAAGTTCATTGTTATTACTAGTGGTGAATTAAAAATTAAGTTTTGTTAAGCAATCAATATCAATTTTACTGAGCTAATCACTGGAAAACAAGAACAAGCCCCAAGTTCTTTAAATAAATAATTAATCCAGCATATTATTATAGTTGTTATTTCTAATATTTAATCTTTTAATCCTAAAATCTGAAAAAGAAATACCTCCCGCATTCACGTTTTCTTTTTAAACTCATTTAAGGCACCTACCTGACGAAAACGTATTAAATTTTGGATTTCAGAACAGAGGTATATGAAGAAAGAAGGCTTCGATTTATACCAATTATGAGTCTATGAATGAAGGTCTGTATTAATATAGATTGCAAAATTTGAATTTGATTGGCCTAAAAAGTGCAAGACTTTCCACCAGGTATATTTACAAGAGAAAACCTCATTTTGAAGAAATTAAGGTTACTGGTTACTTTTTTTAGTTTCGATTTGTGGATTGCACCAATTTATTGACTAAATGAAAGATTATTTTACCGAGTTCTCAAGGTTGGCCTATTAATTGAATAAGAAATATGGGAACTGAAACCATTTTGAGTATATACTTGCCTTAATGCAAAATACTAACCCATTTTAAAATGCCTGGTATGTATAGAACTTGTTGAACATGTTATTTGTACCATTCTCTAATTAAATTTCTTCTAAATGAAACTGAGAAGTGTTTTAATAGGCATTCAATTAATAAAAATTTCAATTATGTCTTTATATATTTAATAATTATATTTATATTTTAAAATGTTATTAAAGTACACAGCTTTTCTTTAAAAAAAAAACAAATTTCTAAAAATATTATATGTGTATTCGAATAAAACGTTTTCAATATCTTAAATTTTGCTGCTTACATGTTATAAATTGGATGCAAAACTTAAATTACATGGTAAGATAAATTGTTAAATGTTACACGGTGATTAAATTAAACGAGTTATTGAAATCCCTAAGAAAACAGAAAAAAGCTAAATGTCTATTTTTTAAATCATTATTTTAAAATCAAGTTGCCTAAACAAATTTAAGGGAAAGGTTATAACATAATTTCCGACTTTCTCATTTCTGAGAATTTTAACATATTTGTTAGATTAGGTTAGTCTAGAAGATGTACACTTTAAGAAAATACTTAGGTTAGCACGATAAAATAGAGGCCTTTGTTTAAAAGAGGAAAAAATATGGAGAAAACATAGACTTAAAAGAAAAAATCATGTTTAGTCTTGAATTAAACATTTATTTCTAGTTTAGAAATAATTCTGTAATGATTCGCCCAATATTTTTTCCATTTCTTGAACCCCTTTGCGGCAACTCTTCTCAACATTTTCATTTTCATCTTCTAGAAGTTCTGCAACAAATGGAATTGTTTCTGGTAGTAGCGGACTGAAATTTTCCCCTAGCTTACGGGCAATTTCAACACAGCACATAAACGCTATAATTCGATGTTCTGGATTATTACTTCTCGTTTTTAATAAAATTTGATAATTCAACTGCTTCCATAAAGTGTCGTTACTCACGGCGACTGCTAACTGAGAAAGACAATTGGTAACGAGTTGCTTCAAAGGTTCATTACCTACAACAAGTGGGTTTTCGAGTTGATCTACAATTGGTTGCATAAGAATATCGAATCGATGCGTATTTATAAAGCCTTTGCTGTCATATAGAAAAACTTGGTAAAGGGTTTGAAGAATATTTTCAATTAGAAAACTCCTTTTTTTCTCAAATTCCAAAAAACATACATCCTTCGTTTTGCTTATGTTACACTTGTCCAACAAATTGGCTGCATCTTGAATAAAGTCTGAAGCAAAAAGGACAAATAGTGATTTCAGTGATTCTGCTATTTTACTGGATAGTAGAAAGTAGGTAATCGCACGATGCTGTGTCGTAGTTTCCTTCATGGCCCATTCGTAGACTTTGTGGTATAGCGGTCTAAAGTAGCTTTCCGATAATTTAAGGATATGAACGACAAATGCCTGCAACACATCATTTTCTATTGATGTAACCTCATTTTGGTCGTCAAAATCCACCAATTCATTTCTAATGTCAAGAGCTAATAAAAACATCGAAGTCAATTCGATCTGCAGTGATTGAATATCGTTTGCGTTTGCATTTTTGAAAGCTTCGGTCAAGAGTTTCATCAAAAATTTTATTCCTTTAAACTGCCACTGTTCAGCGAGTTTTTTATAAGCTTTATCACAGTTGGGAACCAACACCCGAAGTGGTATTGACAAAGCGATTTTGCTCCAAATAGATGTTAATTTTCCTAAAATCACTCCAGCTCGAGGTTCTTCCTCTTGATAAGGCAAGACTCTTGCCCATAGTAAGCAAAGCGAGAATAAAAGATCAACGATATATGGTCCAAGAAATAGGGGAAGAGTTTCAAATAATTTTTGCACTCCAGCAACAATGGCTAAGCATACATTGTCCGGGGCTTGGGTCAGCAACACAGCTTCACTTTGCTCCTGCAGAACATCTATAATATGCGGCATAAACTTTGATAGATGTACAATAGAATGGGCCTTTAAGTTGGAAGTTATTTCAGTAATGGCAAGTACGACAGTCGCTAGTATCACCTTCGAAGTGGAACTTCTCTTCTTCAAAATTTTTGATATATTCAACAAAATTTCTTTAAACTCTTCAATGTATTTCAAAGCAAGGAATTTTGATAGTAACTTAATTGCCATTAGTGCGAGTTGCTGAATAAACATCATATCGCTGGAAGAAGCGTTTTGAACAAACTTCTCTTTTGTTAGAATTGTGTTGATAATATCGTTTAGAGATCTCAGTAGATTGAGCAAGTTGTCTTCATTGCAATTAATTAAGAAATCGGGATTATATTGCAATTTATTGATTAAAATATCAATAACCTTTTTTCTAACTGCAGCAAGCTGATGTTGAAGAAGTCCATGAACAACAATGAGTAGCATATCTGGAGAAAGCAGGGATATTGCATTTTCTAAAACATCATAGCAATGATGTAATAAAACTTTCCAAAACTTTGCCTGATTGGTGTCTGAGTTCATTTCCATAGCATTTGTTACTTGGGGTATATAACTAAGTATTTTAATTATAAAATTTTGATAGATAGACTTCATTCCTTTCGTTTGTTCTTCGCTAAGTAACGCAATTTGATTCATAAAATCCGCAGAACTGGTAAAACTGCTAATAAACTGAAGGATGGTGTATTTATAGTGACGCAATTGTTTAGAACTGTGTGCATTAACATCAAATAGAGTTGTATCGGTAATATCAATTTCCATGTGTTCTTCGTTATCAATCTTATTTAAAGGTAACTTCTGAATATAATTAAATAAATTTGTACAGGTCTGCAGTTCTATATCAGGATCAAAATCTCTTATGAGTTGCAAAGCAATTTCAACTCTTTTCGGTAATTCTTCCATACTAAGCGGAAGTCTTTTTTTAACGCTATTAATTTTATCCTTCCCTCCATGAACCACATGAGATTCAAACAAAAGACACAAAAACATCCAAAGGTATTGAACGGGACCTAAAGTACGAATCAATTTAATATATAGAGGCAATCTTCGGTGTTCTGGAACGTCCAAAACAATATCAGCAAATACTTTTAAGACTGGGACAACAGCCTTTTCATGTTCGTCTGGGTTCCCATTGCTATGTGCTTGCACTAAGGTAGGAATGACTGATTCCACAATGTTTGAAATTATTTGAAAACCATACGCATCATCATGTCGCACCAACGAAGAGCCCATAAAGGTAAAAATATCCATCATGTTATGTAGCACTTGGTGCGGAATCATAAGAGCTAGATGCGAAAGCAGTAGAAGAGCATGGTGATGAGTCTGTGGATTTTCAGTTGCTCTTATACACTGTACAACTAAATCAGTTCTAAAGACACTATCTTGCATATTTTGTTTAGCCTTGTCAGGCTCAGTATTCATTTTTTGACAAAAGTGCAATATGCATGATAACGTTAGCTGTTTTACATACTCAAGCGAAGATTGCTCTTCAAATTCCAAGCATTTCTTTAATAGTTCGAAAAGAATTGGTATCAAACATTGATACCCTTCTAATTTCTTTTTATTTTGGACAAACTCCAAGAAAGTAATGCCGCATTTCCATTGAGGGCTATTTAACGATTCCGTGTCCGGAGCAATAGCTTTAGACGTTCTTCTTTTTCCAGGTGGAGGATTACATAAGCCTTTCATTTCTTCTAATATCCCAACACCGTGAGTTCCATCTAAGTTAATTCTTCGCATAAGTTTATTACCCGCTGAAGTAAGAGAGTTATCACTAGCAAAAGTTACCGCTTCGACAATATGTCGAATAAATGTTTCCTTATATTTTAGAGGAAGTTTATCATATATTGATTCAGTAAATATTGAAATTGTGGTACAAGCTAAAGACTCAAATTTTCCATTGTTCCTTACTAAAGTCTTGTGCAATTTTAAGGTTTTCTCTATTAATTGCCATGCTTCTGGAACTTCGCCTACGATTTTAATTGTATCTTCCTCAAATCGTTCAATAATAAGTCTCATTATTTCAGATTTTAAATCATCAAGACAAAACTCTTCATCTTTTAATTGAGCAGTTCCGTCTTCTATATGTTGAAGAATATCCATGCCACTTTTATAAAGCCTTTTCAAAATTGCAGTACTATTTATATGCTTAAGCATTTTTAAAATTCCAACTTTTAAGTAATCAGGAACATTGTCATCAGTTAAAATTTTTATAAAAGTCGCTAAACAATGCGATGCAGATTCCTTCTCCTGGTTCGTTTCAGATTTCGTTGTCCTATTTGGTGAAATGATAGTGAAAAGTACTAATGGGAATTGTTCCTGGTCCATCACAATTTCTTCGGATCTCTCCAATATTTTCTTTGCAAGGAACAATAAGTTCTCATTTGTTCCACGGCACTGTAGCATACTTTCCAAAGTATGCAGAGTGCATTCTCGAATTACTTGAAATTTTGAAGTCAATGCCAATAAAATTTTAACGAAAACATTCCAACTTATCGTAAAATTCTGATCTGATCCATTCAACACTAAATCAAATATTTTAATTGATCGAATACGAATCGCAGGGCTTATTTCTACATTTGGATTGCATAGAGGTAAAAAGAAATTCGATAGAAAATTCAATTTTTTCTCAGGAGTAGGAAAAATGTCATTCAAAATTATTTGCAAAGAATTTCCATGATCGATTTTTTCACGTTTACTCGCTGTAAATGCGTTCGTCAAAATGTGTTCATAAATTTTAAGAAACAATGCAAGAGAAGACGGTGATGCACGATAAAAATCTTCCAATATTCCGAAGTTGGTGTTTTTAGCCAACACCTCTAATAATGTTCGGAAAACCTCTAGAGGTACCTTATTTTCTCTGATTGTAGAAATCCACTGTTCATCTTTAGTCAAATAAGCAAATTCAAAGTTCTTTTGGAAATTTTGTGTGTATTGCAATATTTCCAAACCAACAGCAGGATCTAATCCAGGAGTACAACATGAAGAAAGAGCGAAAATAAATCCGGTATAGTTGCTGGATTTTTCTAAGAAACGACCTCCTGCATTTCTTACGGATTCCAAAACGTTATTAACTGAAGGCAAATTTTTTGCGGTCTTCATAGCTTTCTTTACATTCAAAAATATTTGTTGGTAATCTTTCTCATTTTCAATTTGCTTTCTTATAGTTTTTAAAAAAGGACAAACTTTAGCAAACTCACTGCTCAAAATATATTTTATGTGGCCAATATCTTCTTCTGAGCAAGGCATTAAAAAAGGAAATAAAGCGATAAATATGCAGTTTTTATCGAAGTGCTTAAAAATCTCTGATGAAGTTATATGTTTAATTGCATTGGATGCAACTTTAGTCCAATTTTCTTTATACACATGACTTTTACTTATTACTTCGATAAGAGATTCTGCAGCAGCTTTAACGCCAATAATGTTGACTAAAGTTTTTGTAGATACCTTTAAAATTTCATTTACCACTTTTGGATTATCATCATTCAATCGATCGATTAAGCTATCCTTTAGCAGATCCTCACTTTGTTGTGACAAATTCAACTCTCCTAAACTTTTTATAAGATGTTTAACAGCTTGAACCCTATTTGAGGCGTTATGGTGGTATAAATTTTCATAAATTGCGGTATTATCTTCGGAATAAGATGACTTTAGACGGAATGCTGAAAAATAAAATATTATCTGTAAGATAAATATAAGAAATTAAAAATCTTTTCAATTTACCAAGTACAGCCTTAAGAGCTTGCCTCCTTGCTTCGGATACACGGTGCTGCTCTTGCAGAGTCTCCTTAATTGTTAAATCAAATTCAACTGGATACTGCTTTTCCAAACTTTGCAAAAATGACGAATACCATCGCTGGACATCTTCATCAAGCATTAGATCTTCGTCATCAGAGTTAATTTCAATAACTTCATCTCCTTTAATCTTGGGCGGTTCATGCCTATGGTAATTATCAAGTGTAGTCCTACGATGGAAAGAAAAGAGTTAAAAATGTTAAAACATTGATTCCTTGAATTATTTAAAATATAAATATAAAATGTTAAATAAGTCTATACGAATTCCTTACTGAAATTACGATACAAGGTAAACGAATGGTAATAATAAAATAAAATAAAATACGAGAAAAATTACCTGATTAATATTTTAGCCTCCTCTCCAACGAAATGAATTTTCGCCAGTATATTCTCAAGAAAAATTTTACAAGAACTCCATCCCTCGTCCTTGGTCTGCACTCTTCTCAGACAGCTCCCCATCAAAGGAGCACAAAGCGCACTAACTGCTACCGACTGAGCGGCCAGAGCGGCTAGTCCAGAGGGTACCCAATTGTATGAGATAAATTTCAAAAGGGTGTTTTCTGGAAAGGTGTTGAAGTCATTTCCTTGTTTCTGGTAAATCAAGACCAATAAGAGGAGCACATCATTCTGCATTTTGGGACGAGCGAAGGAGCAAATCTTATCAACAAGGGCATTCAATAGCATAACACCCAGCTGCGTTTTGGACACGAGCTGAGCAGTTATCATAAAAGCAGCTGACATGAAATCAATCTCAGATGAGCCTAGTCCTTTCAGCACGGACGGTAGTACGCTGGTCATGAAGGATTCGGTTATTTCGGTGCAATGGTCCATCGCTCCAATTACGGTAAGGCAATAAAAATTAATGTGCGCCTGTAACAAGTGCGCCTTGTTGCCCAGTTCTTTTACAGCCTCCACGGTCGCTAGGCATACAAACTCTAAGAAGAAATTATCGGATGCTGCTCTGCTGAAAATAGCCGACTTTGCAAGTGGAACACCAGGCTTCTGGATGGAGCTTAGCCATCTCCATGGATCCTGCCGATTCCTTAAGTCAATTATTTGAACACATCTCACAAAAATCATTGTCTCGTGGTACGCGATAATAAGTGCGATAAACTCCTTCTTGTTAAAGTGATGCACACGAAACCGACGAACCAGCCACTCGAGACACATCTGGGCTGGCTCTAACATGAAATATGGGGCCAAGTGGTGAAAGAATTTCTTGATGTTCTTGTCCAAAATCCTGTTCACTTCAGAGTCTTCGACGATCCTTTCTAGCTCGAGGGAGTTCGCATCAAAGAGTGTACGCTCAAACTGGAGGAAATCAGGATTGATTGTGACTAGCTGCATAAGTCCCTCATGACCAATTTCAAAAATTGTCTTTCTACTCTTGGCAGCGGCTTCCTTCCAGTCGAACAAAATTGATTCCCTTTTGTTGCTGTCGACGAACGCTGAAGTCTCCGGCGCTCGTAACCGCTGTAACTGCTCCTGTAAAGATGTCGTCATCCTTTTGAAATAATCCCGGCAATTAACTCAAACAAATTTCCACGGGGTTTTCTTGAATAAAATTTTTAATCGCGGAACAGGCTAGCACACATATAAAATGACAGAATCACACGTGCGTTTTTATTTTTGGTTTAAGAAATCTGCCAGACCAGAACCAGATAGAAAGCTTATGTTACAAATACTCTTTATAAAGAGATACTAGATGTCGCTCTAGTCGTTTAAAGACTTGAAATGGCTTTTATGTACAGTCTAAATCAAAACTAGAAACATAATTTTTATGAAACTTATCGTGAGAACGTTCGTTTGGAATTAAAATTGAAAAAAACATCATAAATAAATTTCATTTTTAATAAAAGGTCTATCACTATTTGTAATAGATTTATCAACAATATTTATTTTTTATTTATCACCTTATTTATACCACACAATCTTCAATGACTAGATAAAATTTTTTAACTCGGTTATTTAAACTAAAAGAAATATTTTATCGATAAATTTTTCCTATCACTTGATTTTTTATCAACAGATTTGTTTTAACAAATTTAATTTAATTTAAGAAATTTTATTTAAAACCATATTTTATACGAAAGTCAATTTCTTAGGATTCAAATGGAACTCAAAGGTCTCTTGAATTTTTCAAATTAAACGTTATAACTTTGTAAAGAAAAATCCGATTAATATCACTTATAACTCGATGGATAGAGCTAATTAGAAGCTACATTTAACTTTTTATTTTGTCGAGATATCTTATATAACTTCCTTTTAAATTGCATTTTCATTTTAATACAAATTTACCCTTTCCAAGAAAATTAATGAAGTATTTTACGAGAATACCTTAATTAATCTTTATTTATACATGTTTTTTTAAAATGTATATAAGGAAATTTGTATTATCGGTCAATTTTTGTTGTTGATCTATTTAAGCAATGTTATCAACGCATGTTCGGCTTTAAATCGACCTCCAAATTTAACCCCTTAACCTAAACTATGGAGTTTCGCTCGTGCTAGATCGATGGGACCAAAAATGATAACATCGATCCTTGCTCGTGATGAGTCTATTGGACCAAACAATGATAACATCGAGCCTTTTGTTCAGTAATGAATCGTTGTAAGTCGAAACCAGTTGTAAGTTATACATGTATTTACATATCACAGGGTGTACAAGTTGGGTATGCACAAACGTTCAGCAAAGTAGTAGAATGGCTCGATGCACCGAACTGTTGGACTAAGTTTGGTGAGCACTATTGGAAATTAAATCGTAGGTTAAGGGGTTAAATATAGTTTTAGGCTGTTTTTCAGCATTTTTCTAGTCAAGGTACATATAGTTAAATTTTCAGCAATCCTTTTCACTCCATTTCATAAAAAAAAACAGCCCGCAATTTTTGTGTTTTCAAAAAGGTATACCTGCATAAGCTGCATGCTTTCATATTCATCGTATGGCACCCTATCCACGCGAGTTCAACTCACACTTGTCTGGTTTTTTGTAGCAGTAATATTAGTTAAGAATTTTAGAAATAATAAATAAAATATTCTAAAATTTTAGATACGTATGAAGCAATAAAAAATCATAATTTAGTGAAACAAAAACTGGCAAAACATATGATAAAAATTAATTGTGGTAATTTCCTAATTATAACAGACTTGAATATCACTTTCATCGCGCTAAATCAAAATAAATCACGTAAAAAAGGGATGAAGTATTTTTCTTTAATTCCATTAAATCAAATTCATGAAAATACAGAATTATGTGTATATTATCAGTCAGTTTTTCATTATTATAGTGTAATTTTCTATAAAGTTCATGTAATGCTATATAGGCAATTCAACAATTCCGATTTTTATCAGTGAAGGAACATTAAATTAAGATAAAAATTCTTCAGAGGATTTTAGTAAATAAAATCCCTCCTACTCTATCGGCTTGAAAACGTTCATAGTGCCATAAATAAATCAGCGAATTCCTCTGAAGTAAATTCTTGAATTCCTTGCCAGACGCAATTCAACTTCTTGGTCCTCTCCAGGAGCCATTCTCACCTCTAAGCATATGCCAACCCCCAAAATTAGTACAATGTTAGGGAGGAATATCTAGGGATGTAAGGGTTTGCTGAGGGCCCGGGGCCATGGCTCGGGACAACAATAAGAGGGATTACTCCAATTCGATATCCCCATTCCAAAAGGGCTGTTACTCAACAGTTTTGCTGGAGCTATCCCTATCACTTGGAGGACACTCCGATTGGGCGCGAGGAGTTAGAGCGCCAAGGAACAGGATCATTTAAGGGCATTTAATCACCGTGTGACACAATGGCATGCGTTAAATGAATCCTATTCAGAAGGAGCTGGAAGGTCCATTGTCTGCATATCCTGGCGTCCCCTTGTATTGTTCTAGTCAGCAGAGGGATTTATCCTTTCTTGGTTTCGAGTGGATAATAAATTGGGCTGCAATTGCAAGGGAATATCGCAAATTTTGGGGAAGAATAGAAAATGGCTCGGATATGTTGAATTATTGCCAAAAAGAGCAGATCATCACTCGAATTACGAGATTCAGATAGATCCTGCAGAATGTGGGCGGGAGTAGTGTTTTAATATGAAAAGGTGATTCAAATTTGTGTTTCTTTTCTATGCCCTAATCAATGTCTTAAGGTATCATTTCACTTAAGGTGAGCATTCAATTTCCTCTAAAAAGTTTCAACCTCACGTTCGAGGGTTTTTCATTTGCTATGGACAGTACTTTTCTGGCCTTGCTCATTACAAATGCAAAACGCTAAACGAGCTGATATGTGAGAACTTTATCCTTGTCCGTCACTAAACAGGTAAAAGGATATTTTTCCACAGTTGTGCAATAAATTTGTGTTCTTAAAAATTCATACGCAGCCCATGACAGGTGTTCTTGAAGATGATCCGTTCGGGAGAATTCGAAATGACATCTCGATATGCTGATTCTCCAGATACGTGCAAGGAGCTCACGTCCATGGGGAGGTGTCCTGTCTTACATTTTTTATGCATATGAATGTGAAAATATCCTTTAAGGGTAATAGTGCTTTGGGAATTGTATGTGGCTTCGATAGCCCGAAATGTATGGAATGAAAAACTCTGTCCCTTATAGAAGTCCGGGGTCTGGCCCCTATCCCGTCTACGTTCTCTGTATAGTGCAGCGGTCGTTGATTTTGTCAGAATTGAAAAATTGAAATAAAATAACTTTACGAGAGACTGCTGCTCGTAAAACCTTTTAAGGATATTGGATGTCCTAGAATGTCCTTTAGGTTTTCTGCTTCGAACACGTCGCTTGTTGCGATTTTAAATGATTTACGGAATTTATTCCTTTTCGGATCGCGCGTTTAAGAGTGTATAAGGCTCATTTTTGTCCAGGCAATATTTCAAAGCATTTCCGTGTCAATTGATCTGTTCTAAATTTATTTGATGCCTTTTAGTCTTTTAGTGAATAGATGCGAAGTTGAGAATCTACAAAATACGAAAGCTATACTCGTATATTAAATTACATTAGATAAATATTAGTTCTTTATATGACAAGAACCAAATAATTCTTAGTCGTACTTTTATTCAGTTATTTATCGTTAGAGTAGTACTTAGCTTTTTACTGGTATATGAGTACTCTTTTAAAATGAAAGTATTACATTCGCATATCTTCTATTTAATTGAGTTAGCCGTTTGCGATGATATAAAAACTAAATGTTACTTATAAATTGAGCCAATTCTAAAAGTAATCTTAATGTAAATATTTTCAATGTACAGAAATACATAATTAAAGATGTTTAGCAAGCCTCTAAGATATACCGAATATACCGGAAACGTTTCTTTAAAATTTATCCAGTAGTTTTTACGTGATGCTCGTACACTCGCATACGATTCACCAATTCTAGCAGCATTTTAACCACTGAAATAAACTGATAGTTACCTAATAATAACTATTTAAATTTCTTGAACTTCCCCTTCTAAACTAAGAGAAAAATTCATCTAAAAGTCTTCATTTCTTCAGGTAGAATTTTCAGAAGAAACTAAATACATAGTGAAATAAGATAAAAAATTTTAATTAAAATATTCTTAACGAAAAAAAGAAAAGGAGTTTGATTAAAGAGAACACTGTCATGTTAATTTTATAATTATTACAAATTATAACAATTATAGAGTTAACAAGATATTAGACATACAAATGAATTTTAAGTTAATTTTCTCTATTATTCTGCCACACATGAGTGTAAGACCGGATTTTCACTATCCAATACTTTTTGTAAGAGTCTTTAATTAAATACCTTAAGGACTATACCATCTTAAGATATTCAAAAACTCATTATTTATGCTTTTAAGAATATTAAGAATATATCAAGCGTTTTCTACTATCAAAATTCCAATTATTACCTGAGATATAGGAATTTAAAGTGAGCGGGACAGAGAATAGGCCTGAGTGGATGAAGTTTTGCAATCCATAGATATACTATTCTAATGCATAGAAATTATTATACTTTCTTCAGAATACAACTCCTTGAATTAATAAATTCGTCTCAATATGTCCTTTATTTACAAGAAAACATCGAAACACCGATGAGTACCTATTTTCAAAAAGAAGTCTTACTAGACACCTTTTATCTCTGATATTTGTAATTTTTTTAATTTATTTTGTTTTTTAATTAATACACAAAATTAGTTGCTAACTTTTTGTCTATGATTTTTCTTGTGAAATCACCAAACAATATGATGAATCGATTTTACATACGAGGCCCTTTTTCAGTTGAATGCAGTATTATTTGTGAAATTTTGCTGACTGTATGTCATCTAAAACGGCAAATATAAGCCAAAATGAGTGTTGAAAACGAATTTAATAAAATAACTATTTAAATCAAAGCTTTCTTGACCAAACGTAATTTGATATCGATCCTTGGAGTCTCATCAATCATCGGTTGTTCGCATCTCCCAAAAGTCCAAGCTTGCTGAACAACCTTTCTAGCGTGAAACAATCAAAACATGAAATCATAATCCCTAAACAAGGATAACCACTGGTCCGAATCATCTAACACTTGATCAATGAATACAGATACCGAAAAGTGAAAGAGGGAATCTATGGGGCATTGAGTCGTGCCGCTCCTGGAGGAAACTGGGAATAATTCCAGTTCTACCAATCTATGGTATATGTATGACCCATGTCTAGGTTGGATGTTTCTATTTGTAACGTCGTCTACTACCACATCACAAATGAACTGCTTTCAGCGCCAATATCGACTTGAACATGACTCGGCGGAGTAGAAAACGTTCCCCAAACACATATCCAGACGATTTCCTTGATTATCTCGTCCGTTCCTTGCTTCCATCCTTTTGTTTCCCTAAAAGAATGCCACGTAGACAGAATAATAATCAAAGTCTGCAGAAGGAATGGACGTTACTGCAGGTGGAATCTACGGTTAAAGTGTAGAGAGCCCTGATTGTGATTTCTGTACTTCAGGTTAATCCCAAGAAGACCAGTCATCTTAAATTGCTCTGTCTGACAGACTGATGGAGATAAATTTGTTAAGGTTCCGCAACTAACTTTTACTAGTCTCGGCTAGTAACAAGAGACTGTTAAAATGAAGGAAAGGAGATAGAGGCAAGATGCTTTTTGTTCTAATTATTCAAAATTTTACTAAAGAAACTTGATAAACTATAGTAAACTACTACATGCCAGTAGCATGTCGCTTCCCGCCAAATTCGGTTAGCTTTGAAAGTCACAGCTGCTGACAATAATTTGCATACAACGACATGAAGCTCAAAGATGCCGCATAGTAGATCACAAGAAAAGGATCGAAGCTAAAGAAAATTTAATGAAATTTCTTACCCCCTACCTTAGTCCTGGTGATGAAGTCACGACCCAAAAAATAAAAATAAAGCTCACATCACCTACCGGGGCCGTCGGAGTGTGCTTATTTAATATTCACAGCATGTCCTGGTTTCGTTGACAAATCGAATCTTGTACAAGTAATTTAATTTTTTTTTTTACCCTCCTCCAGGTTTTCCGAAGGAGCATAATTCCGAGGTGTGGGTTGGAGAAGAATGCGTTTTCTTGGCTTTTTTCACAACCCAACTTTCAGAACTTCGGGAGCATTGGATCCTTATTGCTTTCGAGGTTCAGACACTTCGGGGAAAAAAACAAACATCCCATCTTCGACAACTTTAGTACACAAAACTAAGGATTCGGTTTGGTTTTCAACCATCCACCCCCCCCCCCCCCCCCCCATCCATACAACAGCCACTGAAAGAAGCGCCCGATGGCGCTGGGCGTATCGATCTTATTTAGTTATAAACTTAAGCAAGATGTCGTTTTATGCAAATTAAGTTGCTCACCGTACCCGCCGGAATGACTTTTGATAAATTGACTTGGTGTTGGCAGTAGAGCGAATGTCTTTAAGGATAATTCCCTGAAATTTGGTTAATTCTGTTTTCCGGGAGCTCATTGCCGTTTCGTCATTGGCTCTCGACTTTCGCGGAGGTTTTCTTGTCTTAATTTGCTAAGACTCGACTGAGGGGGACGTATTGAATTTCTTCATTTTGGAGACGTTTTAATGCCCGGTACCAGTGGGGGATTTCTCTTGAATTTATGCAAATTCTATTATTAACTGCTTTGGGAATTTGAGGGAGAATGGACGGTAAAATGAGAAATTTATCACAATGGAACCTTAATGTCCCAAATTATATAAACCTAGGGTGTGTGAAATTTTGAATTATTCATTTCACTTTTTGTACTCGTATATGACTACGAACAAAGATAGTCTTGCACATTTATAGCTGTTAGATTTAACTCAAATCGGCCTATAACTACGATATAAAAAACAGCCCTGACTAGTGTTTAGAAGTTTTTGGAGATCCTGATTTTGAATCCATTTATGAAATTTAAAAATTCAGGATAACGAACTCATTCATTCAATTGAACTTCCGTTTCAACATAGGTCTGTTGGATTCATATGTTAAAAGCGGAATTTCAAGAGAAATTCATTCTTTCCTAAAAAAGTTTTAAATAGTTCTGACCGATGGTTACTGTGATACTAAGAAACTATGGTTTTGATCGTTGGCTTCTACAATAGTTCGTACCATTGTCTTCTTCTACAATTCTGACCTACTCATCCCTAGTAATTTCGCTACCATATACGAGTATAACATTAGTAATAAGGAAGATAAAAATCATATTTTTAACTAACGTTAATAACGAAAATGTTGTCAATATGACTGGTATATTTATTGTTTCTTACTTAATTTGACGAACAAGAGTTTCAGGAATCAGGTGAACTTAGAAAGATTTAAAACTGTTACCTTTGGATAGTCAAATATCAAAAAGTTTTCGCTTTATTTAATAATTAGCTAGTAAAGTTATATTTGAAAAAACATAGTTATTTCGTTAGTAGCGATATGTGATATATGAGATAAATTATATGCATATATCCTTGGCCGACTTGCTGCTTTATACATTTTAAAATGTTTAAATTTTAAATCAATTCTGTTGGATTTTTACATAAAATTTGTTGAAAATCAATTCTATTGAAATTCATATAGATATTTCTTGTGATTCATCAGTTACCTGGCCAAATTTGCTTTTGAATTCCCAAATTCATGTTGATTGTTAATCTTTTAAGAAAGTTTAAATGTAAATGGTAATGTTTAAATTTAGTTGTTTGTTGCAATTAACTACAATAATTTTAGGTAATTAGTTACCTTCAGTTATTTAAGTAATATTCAACCATTTTCAAAATCTCTTTGACTTATTTGGTACAATATATGACTTATTTGTTAAAAATCGTTAGAAGAAATTATCTTTCTGTAAATATTCGATGCTTTCCTAAATGTTAAATTTATTGTTTCCAGAATCCCATTTAGGAGATAGATGATAACGAAAAAAAAAAACAAAAATGAGCCCCCAAAGCCCTTTAAAAATGCTATAAAAGTGCATTCAGTTCGAATGCAATCGTCAAAAGAAATTGACAATTTAACCCTTTCGTAAATTTTCCGGCAATCATTTTGAACTTATCCCAGTCATTCCTCAATTTCATCATCATAAAAATTGCCATATTTCGTCAAAGGACCCCATTTTCGTAAAAGTCTCTTCTCAATATGTACGTCTCTGCGCTTTGCTTGCAATATTTGAATATTTTATGAGACTCCAATTGACTTTGGAGGAGTATGTCCTCCACAAACCAAACAAAAGTTGCGTATTTACGAGAAGTGCAGAACCATAAGAAGGGTACGATAATATTTCAATTACAGGCTACTTTGGCCCTCTTATCTCATTCCATTGGGGCCTATAAGATCCGTTCTACTCCGACTACCCAAGAACAGGATTCTTTTTTGAGACTTTGTGAAAAAGAAATCATATTCCTCCTCAGTGGTTCCGGGAACAGCTTAGGGGTTGTGGTTAAAGTCGACTGTTACAAGACTATCTTAAGAACTGACATGCCCCAGGACTGAAATTACAGCCCTTAAGTTGGCGGAAACTTGTATCTTGGCTGTGACTTTATTGTCCGGAATTTGCATTTTGTTATTATTTTGTAGTAAAAGTTTAACACAGTTATAAGCTAAGGAAAAAAAGTTCAGCTTAAGACTGGCGGCAGCAGAAAGATGCTTAATGGTAACTTAAGTGGAAAACTTCCCAACCAGCCGGGAATTGCTGTTCCTCGTTCTTGGTACAATATATTTAGTAGATGCAGGGTGGGACAAAAGCTTGTTTTGTTATTACTTTGCATAGGGAGACCGGAATGAGCGAGTGCTGTAATTAAAACTTGAGAAGTTCAAGGATGCCCGTGGGAGGCGCAAATTAATGCAATTATTTGAGTCTTAACGAAATTATTTAGCTGATTAAGAGCTCAGCAAGATCTTTGTGTGCTATCGTTTTCAACTTTGCATCCGGCTTATGAATTTCTACTCTCGCCTGGGGAATAATCAGTTTACAGCTTAAGCCAGCTACCAGGTTAAGCGAATTAAAGGAATTAACTGTAATTGAGGTAGAGTGGCTATTTCTAAAGCAATCCTTAGGGCTAGAACGTGCGCTTTCTTCTACGTAAATTTCATGAAGGTCGATTATTTAAAATATTAAACTAAAGCGTTATTTCTTTCTGTAAAGACCCTTTCTTATAAAACAAGGTAATTGCTTTGTTCGCTCTTTTATTTTATCTCTTGTAATATAAATAAAATCAACAATTGGACTATTAACACTATGTAGAAAACATTGAAACATTCAACCCTTAAAACATGTTTGTATTTCTGGGGTACTAAATCTGTCTTGTAATCCTGATGTTTCTTCGAGTCAGAACTTTGTTTTTCCTCAACTTTGTACAATGCACAACAAAATGAAAATCTAATCTATCGATGTTCCAAATTAAGGTTACCCTTACTGCATGATAATAAACTATACATGCTATTTCTGGAGTTGATTTTAAACTGACTATTCAAATTTGAAGCTTTTTCATAAAAAACGGTCCATAAATGATTTTAGGATCACTCAATACAATTTTACTAATGAAATTAGAAAATTCATAGAATAGAATTGGAAATTTAATGGAATTTTGGAATTGTTGTGAGCTTTAATGAAATCTTACACCATACATATATCATTTATTATAATATAGCCTTTGATTTGAGATAACAATAAATGTTTGCGATGGGGTCCATTTGGATCCCACGATACCAGTTAAGGATTAACTTAAATTCGTCCTGACACAGGAATCTATTTAACATTTTACAAGATGTAAAGCGACTTCAATTAAATATTTATTTTGCAGTTGCTGGAGGGATATAGGCATAGATTTCTATGATCTTGCGAATCAGAAGTTGTAATTTCAAGATCTTTAACATTTCTTTCTAAATTACCAATCCTTATGGCCTATTTGGAAGGAAGGGGTATATCATACTTTTTCAATAAATAGCATTACATAGTAAAATTGAACCAAAAGTTAAAGTTAAATTAAAAACAATTCTCCTTTATTGATTTTACCTCCTTTACCTCCTTTAGATTTGGATGTTCTCTTATACGAGTATTGTAATAATCTGTAATATGAAAATACAAGTGAAATCAATTCCATTTACTCTTCCATTGTTTTGCTAAAGTAACGAAAAAATGCTTTCTTTTATGTAATCCACCTAAATGGTCTTCCCTTCCGCAAATTGGCGGTCAAAGGAATAGCAATATAACACCCTGAAGGGGTGCGAATCAACTGTTTGCATCCCGGAAAGGAACAATAGACGTCAACGAGGCTAAACAAGCATAAACTCCAGGTCCAGTAAATTTTGTTTATGTTTAGCGAAAGGATTTGCCGCCAGGATAATCCAATTCTTTGGAACGAACCGCACAATTCGGGCATATGTTTAGAAACATTGTAATGTGTTTCCGGTATTATCCTCAATTTGCCTTTAAGCTTCAGTAAACAAAATGGTCATTCTTTGTATTATCGCAAAAGCAATCCGGAAAGGATATTTTGCAATAACGATTCTGTAAACTTTGTAGGGTACGGAAATTTGAAATTTTTGTAATATTTCACGGGTGCTATACTTTTGAATATCTCGTAATTTATTTTTATAAAATCACGAAACTCAATTTCTACTGCAATTTTTCTTAGAAAATCTTAGTTGCTTTTCACCAAATCCGAAGATATAAAGGAACGAGTAAGGCATGAGTAAGTATATAAAATAACTTGAGTCCCTGCTTTCAACTGAAAGCAGGATGGGATCAACTTTTGGGAAAGTGGACATCTGGTGCCATGGAACTCGAACACTTTGTAATCTGAACAGTTGGATAAGGAAGCATAATGAGGGATGTAAGCATTTCAACACATAAAAGCAGATTTTCTCCTCCTATCTATTCTTGTATACATACAAAGTGAATGTCATCTTCGTCATCATCGTTATTTGTGATTTCTACTAGAGTAAAGAAAAGAAGATGGCGTATGATACCAAAATGCGAATGGACGGAATTTACCCTCTACAAAATGTTAAATCATTCTACATTGTGCTCATATTCTGCTCCTATAGGGAACACAAAAAATGGAAGTATTTTCCAGGCGATATATAAATTTAGTAGATGGATTGGATTGGATTTTCCTACCAGAATTATATTGTAGTACAACATTTCAAATGCGTTATTTGATCAATTAATTTATATATAAATTTTTAACTTCTAATACTCTTAATGTTTGATATAACAAAATAATTCACATAAGGGTAAATGGGGCAAGACCGGATACTTAAGGTTTCATGGCTAATCGAATTTCGTTGTTTAGAATATAGGAAACTAATACTTTATTTATCAAAACTTTGACTATCAGTCTTCTTATTGATTGCTATATTTTAAGTAGTTTGAGAACAAATACCTAAAATATTGAACATGGCACATATACCCATTTCGCCCCACCCAAGGGGTAAGATGGGTTACCCCTAAGCGCAAGGTGCGATTTAGTCTTATAATTTTGTAAACACAATTTCACAGCATTCTAAAACCTAAAGAAATATAAAATGTATTTAATAAAAATTAAGTTTTCGTTTACACAAAAGAGCAAGATGCGGTAAGCAAAATTTCATCTTTATTTACATACCCCAGTTCATATACCGAAAAGACTGTTTGTAAATATTATAAAAATTAATTCTTATTTTAATATTTTATTTGTGTGGCCTATGAAAATAATGCAACTCTTTATTTTATAAAGTAATCACGATACGAAATTTAAATGAAATCAAATTAGATCAGAACAAAAAAGGTTTTTTCTATTTCATGGATATACGAGGCCTCCACTACCTCATTCACAACATTGATAGGAGCAGATTGGCCACTTATAATAAATATATTACCGATCTCGTAATTCTTTTGGTTTAGGATATTTTAGGTGTAGCTCATCTTATCCAATTCTCCCCTAATTACTTTTATCTTTGTGGTAATACGACTAGCCTTTTTTTTCAATCAAGTCCTAATATGATCCGGGTGAGCTATAGCAAATTGTAAAAGGATATTTAATTTTTAGCCCTGACCATAAATCGTAATGTATTCCCTTTTCAGATATGCCTTATTGGGCCTGATCTGAGGTCTATTTCATCCAATCAGGACAATTATGTTTTATTTTATCCTTATTACGGCAAATCTTATTTGTACTGATCCAGCCCTAATGTTTAAGCCCTATTCCAACATTTTTACGAAATGCCCCATTCAAACTTATTTTGTCCCGATGTTATTACCTTATAATAAAGTGCATTGAAAATACCATCAATATATTTAAAGAACTAATTGAATTAACGAATAGTGAAGTACGAGTATGTTAAATTAAGTGAATTATTTTGCGAAGCCCGATCCGACCCTGGGGTTGTACTCCTCTATTTAATACTAGATAACTAAACATTCGTTTGATAGGCTACTGAACCCTGCCCTGTTTTTAAATTCGAAATGTTCCGACACATATTTAACATCTACCATGATTGGAAAAACTAATTTTCACCATTTTACTATGTTTTAATTAAAATGTTATAATCATAATTCTAAAAATAGAATTTAATGAAAGGAAATATAAAAATATACATGTTTTTTTATTTGTAGTCTATGAGTCGAATGATTAGTTACAGAATAACTCTGAGTTTAATTTAGTTATGTTGGGTTAACATTGTTGACATTGCCACCGAATTCAGTAATTTTATTAAAATTTTCAATTCAGATACCAGGGTCACTTATTCAATAAAAGTTATGTAGGTATGTACTTCAGATATTTTGTAAGAGGGTGGTAAATGGATTAAATAGGGTTTTTGATTTCTCCACATTCTTTAATTTTTGGGAATATACATAGTATAAAAATTAAGTAATTAAGTAAACAAATTTACATCAACTACTATATGTACCCGTATATGTAAATTTATCTACTTTAAAGAAGTAAATACGAGACATAGGTGGGTTAAAAACAGTCGCATTTCTTCTTAGGTTTTTATGCATGGTGGGATATATTTGAACCCACAACTGAAACCTCAAATTATTCATTCTCATACAGTTTACTGTTTGTTTTTGAAGTTATTTTACTATAATTAAAAAAAGAATTTATGCAACTTGTGTATCCGATTTTCTATAAAATCATACGCTAAAAGTATTCTTCAAAATTTGTGGTTTGATAAAACAAATGTTAATGTTTTTTAATGAACCGCAAAATACCTGGACTTGAACTCGATCTAATGTTTATGTGCGGCGTTACGCAATGGACATATTCTTCAAAACAACAGGTATTTGATCTCTTAAAAAGGACAATAAAATAAATTAGCAATGGATACAATTGATAATTTAATTTCATACATGTTTCGCAGATAGCTGGAGGTAGTAAAAACCTAGATTGATATTCTAAACATTTTAGAAAGACCTCAGAATCGATTTTTGTATAGAAAACAGACTATCAAATTGATTTTACCATGTTAAAATTAGGACTGAGATTTTGTTCACATTTTTAGAATATAACCCTAGAGTTATACCTGTATTTTTTGTCTTGACCTACATACGAGCACAATGGTAACTAAAATAATATACTCTACCAAATAATTCTAATTTATGCATCCTCTAATTTTTTAATTTTTATATTAAAAGAAGTATTCAAATGTTTTGTTGGAAATGTGACTTATGGCTTTATATAATAAAATTACCCGAAATTAATTATTTGAAAGGGAACAAATGTAGTTTTTAGTTTTTGTCGATGTGCCTATTATTTCAGCCACCACAAAGGACTTATTTCTTTATTAAATTACGGCTCAATATTTTCCTGAAAATTTGTATCCACTAGATAATATCCAACTATACATTTTTATAAAATAAAGGTAAAATGAAACACGTCTAATTTTTAATATTTCAATTTTATTTTCACAATGTTGACTTTTAGTTGATTTTTCCGTACAATTAGTGAATATAAAGAAAATTTTTGCTGGAGACCGATAGTAATAATAAAATTAAACAAAAATAAAATAAAAAGTTAAAAACATAAAGTTAGCATTATATAATAATAAAAACAGAAATAACAGAAAATAAAGTGGGACTAATCGCCCGCACAGTTCTTATTACAAAACATACTCAGTTAGCATACTTATAAATTACGCTATTTTACAATATATACAACAAAATCGCATTACATTACCACTGGAATATGTTGGTTCAATTTGATTCGATCTCTCTGCTCAAGGCCTTAGTATAAATATGTATTTGGAATGATGAATCTCAAAGTGTAAATTTTGACAATATTTTTTTGTTTTTTTTTGTTTTTTTTAAATTGCACAAATAAATTGAGAAAATATAGGAATAGTTTTGGGATTTTTTTTCTTGTTTAAATACAGGATTACTTCATTGCTAGCACCGTGCAGTTACCGCTACAGTAAGATGCCTTTTTCAAAACTTATACATTTGCTAGAGAAGAATTACAATTATCACTAAAAATTTACAAGAACCCAAAATGGAATTATTCCTAAAATTGAGTTCGCTTAAACTTCGCAAAAAACACCTAAGACGAAATCAATGCCAAACTCACGAGGAATTCCATTTTTTTTTTTTATGACTAACTAACATTTTTCAATTGATATTTGATAAAAATTGCACATTTATACAAAAAGTTGCTATCCGCCTGCTTAGATTACGAAAAATTTTAAATATATAAGATTGGTATTATTTTATGGCGTTGCTGGATGGACATCGCCGAATCTCAGTTAATTAAGGGTCGCAAGTCTGTGTGCTGTGTTTCTTTGTGACGTCGAAGGTCAACCTTTCGCTGGAACGATTTGTGACAGAGCTCACACGCAAAAGGTTTGTATCCTGTGTGTTTTCTCGAATGGGTGATTAAATTGGAGCTCTGGCTGAAAGCCTTACCGCACACCTGACACTTGTGGGGCTTCTCACCTGAAAATGAAAGGACATAGTCAATATACAATGGCTAAGAAAGTATTTCAAAATCTTTTTACTCGGTTTACAACATTCGCCCATTGTAAGCTAGATTTCATAATTTTAAAGAGATTTTCTTGGGTGTTTTTTTTTAGGTTCATTAGGTCTGCGTGTTTATCTTCACCAATTTTGCTTAAAAGCGAGTACGATTTTCGTTATATTTAAAATTAATAGACCGAATACGGCGTAAAACCTTCGAAGTTGGAGTAAGCATACCTTGTTAATTTTCAAACTAAATTTACTTAATTTTTATATAGATTTAAAAAAGGTAAGGTAAAATATATTTAAACTTACAATTATATTTTAGTTTCAAGCATGTTAAATCGTTTATATTACTACGATAAATTTTTAAACGTTTCCTCTATTAATGCCTCATCATAAGATTTAATTTAAATCGTAATTTACAATAAAATTAGTGACCCATAACTTTAAGATGTTTTCTTAAAGAACAGAAACACGATTTGCTATTTTCTTTATTATTTCGTTTTTAATTCAACATTATTAAATTACCAAAATAAAAGTAAATATCATCAAAAGTTTGCAACATGGATTTTAGAAAGAATTGCTATTATTGAAAATAATACTTTCCATTGAACAAATCTAAGTTAAGCTTAAACTACGAATTAAACTGAAAAACATGATGTACTTTTCGTGAATCAAGAAATAACCTAAATATTGCAAATATAAATTAAATAAAACACTATAAAATTGATTGGAATTGAATTGAAATTTAATCCGAATTGAAAACTGTCTTGAGTCAAGCCTTATTTCGAAGTTGTTTACAACCTTTTTCAAGCCAGACTGAATGTCGATCTAGTTCATCGGAAGTGTTATCGGAAGGAATGCATTCCCATTTGAAGGTTGAGTTTTGCAAAATACGGTATGACTTTATAAATCGTGTGTTGTGTTAAAATGGACTTGAAGAAATATCAAATCTTTCTTTTTTCTTACATTCCTATTTACAAAAAAATGTGTCAAAGAAGACTTTTTTTATTTTGACGAAATTAGGAATGAACGTATCCAAAAACTTCTGAAGAACCCTAGATTTAAACTTCATCTAACTTAATAAAAACCGCATAACAAAAATATAGCGTCAACTTCATATCTTCATAAAAGATCACGTTCTTTATCGAAGAGGATCCTACTCTGATTTTATTCGATATAAAATAAAAGACCCAATAATCCAAGAATCAAAATGCTTCCCGCACCCGGCACCATCAACCATTTAATCCCCACCAATTTGTCTTCCTAGGGTTTATTAAATTTTATGAAATATTCTAAAACTGTGGTATTGACCTCCGGAAGCCGCGATAACTATTCATACCACCAGCCCCTTCAATACAGCTAACAGAAATTATCCCTCCTAATGCGTCGTTAAATGATATCCTTTTGTTTGGAGGGTTGCTGTTCTCGGCTCGACGACCAGAACTCCATCTTGGCGTATCAGAGAAAATAGCCCTCCTTAATCCTCATGAATTTATTGAACAATATTAAAAACGGATCTCTGCCAAAGGACGATTTATTATTTATTGCGAGCTCATTAAATGGAATCAGATGACGTCCTTAATCGGATTTTTATTGTCGATGGGCCCTTCATCTCTATTGCCCGAAAGCATACGGATAGCAGTTTTGTTGAGGGTTTAATTTCAGAAATCAAGAACTAGTTAATGAATTTGTGATTTATGTCCATTTTATATGAAACGACTGGTCAAGTGGCTAAAACCATTACGTTTTGCAACTACCAAAGTAGTTATGCATTTATTTATTTTACTAAAAGATTAATTTTGGGTTTTACCATCGACACTGAATATGTACACCATATGTCCTCGTATAGAGTTAATTGATTTTGGAGCTTCAACTTCCCATGTATGATATTGCGGATTATTTTCGGACAGGGTACAAATGATGACTGAATATTGTTGAAGGTTGAAAGTTGAAGCCGCCAGGTACCGAAATGTGGTGTAATTGGCTCAATAAATTAAGAAATATCGAATTTATTGTGCGTAAAAGAACAGCACTTCCGACCAATATTTTGCATTAGCGAACTTAAATTTAAGTGTTGACCTAACAAATAGTGTTTAATGAAAATCCCTTCTCTTTCTCTGGGGGCAATTTTTTCCGATTTTTATTCACCATATTGAAATTTACCTCTTCCTTTCAGATTTACGCAGAAAGGTGTTTTTACAAGTTTAAAATATTTCTAATAAATACTTTTTCTTACCGTTGGAAGTAGGAAAAAATAAACTACCATAGTTTTTGATTTGTTCAAATTTAAATACATAGAGCATGTATTTAGTATTTGTTTTTGATGATACAGACTATAGTTACAACGCTCTCGTAATGACTGAAATCACTCGATACTGGATTTTATGGAAATTTTTAGTTAAGAACTGGTATGATAAGGCAACTAATACTCGTCTTTCTTAAAGCAGTTTGGTTAAGCAAATTTAGGCATCTTCAAGAATCATTGATTATATTACAGACACACATACGGTGCCAGGTATCAAATCTTACTAGATAATTACCTCATTGGTTTCCCAAAACGGTGCCATGTTGGAGATGAAATCACATATTCTCGTGAAAAAGGATATCACGTACAGATTTTTCCGTTCTAATTTATCTAAATTATCCTGGGATTTCGGATTCAACAAAATGAGGTCTCCTAGCCGTATATACATATAGAATACAGGGAGTTGAGATACCCATCCCATTTTTCCATCCCTTTTTTTCTTCCCTTGTTTCGTCGTCATCTAGCAGATTTCATTTGCAGGATTTATATCTAGCTAGAGCTAGCTACAGCGATTTTCCACTTCTATATTCGCACGTCTGGAGCTAAAAGATAAAAGATAACAAGAAATCCCACCCATACATTCTCCGAACAGATTCTATTTTATGGATGTGTTCCTATATCCCACAGAAGGGCGTCGTCAGAGAGAGGGGCTGGAAGGGGGCTAACTATATTACAACTACTACAGCGGAAATAATGTATCAGCGCTCAAACACATTTAAAACGAAACGGATATTCCGAAAAGTTGTAGGAAAAGATTTCCACAGATTTTTTTATTTATTTATAGCGCCGTGCTCCGTATATTTGGAATCGTGTGCAGAAAGTTGGGCAAATACGTTTTACGCTGAAAAAAAAAAAAAAATAAAAGAAGAGAAGAAATGAAGGAGCAAGTTATTTTATGGCGCAGATAGAACTTGAAATTGAAGGAAAACAAATGTTTGGACGTGTTCCTGGCCCTGGACCACCAGGACGGGTGAGAAAATCAATAGGCTGCGGATTAGATAGGACCGGATAGTTTACCCTTGACTGACTTGAAGACAACTTCACCTGCCATCGGACAATTTATTATTGGCCGAGATTGATTTAGTTGCACTTTCCCAGCCAGTCAGAGGCTAAAATCTCACCATAAATAAACCCAGTAGCGTAACTACCTTACTAGAAGTTGTAGGGCTATGAAAGGGGTGTCGTTGCAATTTTGGGGAGCTTAAAAGGTCGTAATTTCAAAAATGAAAGTGTAATATATTCTTCGTTAAATAATTTCTCAATTTATCTATTTATAAATGTATGAATCTAAAATGCAGACCCATTTAAAAGACCTTAACCATTGAATTAGTAAGTAATATTGATAATCAAAAGGTCAAAACTCCTAAAATGTATAAAACCATTATGCAGCTAATCGTTATGTTTTTTACTCTATATAATTACAATATAAAAAAATAATTAAAATGGAAGTTGAAGTGTAATAAATAAATAAATCTATCAAAAAATAACTGATGTACCCATATCTAAGAAATTTCAAGCAAATCTATCGATTGAAATGTGAGATGCTAGGTAGACCGTATTAGGAATCTTAACACGAGTTTAAAGTTTCGACTAGGCGAATCGGAATTCAAACATTCAAAGTGTTCATATATTGAAAACTATTTTTCAAAGTAGGATAACCCTTAAACTCTTGCTGCATACTATAAACCCATTTTATATGCCGTCTATTTCATATTTCCCGAATCTTAAAAATTATAGAACAAAAATTCGCTTTATTGCTTTATTTGTAATAACAAACTGCATACTAAATGGAATTTTTTCTAATCCTGAAATGGACTTATTTTTCCACCGAATTCTCCTATAAGCGGGATTTTAAAAAGTAGGGTAAAAAATGGGATTTTAATAAAATGCTATTTCAAAAAATAGGAATAACAAAAACAGAATTTTGAGCAGCGGAGTTTTAAATTCAAGCCTTGTTCACTCAGTTCATATGTCTGGATGATCCCTATATCCGACAAACTTTAAAATTGGTACATTTTGTTTTATATTTTATTTATACTTTTTAAAAGAAAATAGCAGTTATTAAGAATGCTATTCTTTCCAGTAAAAGGTATACATTAAAGCCTTTATTTTTTCTATGAGCTGTAATTGGTACAAATAGCATTTATTAGGAAAATTCTCAATCATTAGGCAGTTTCTAAATGAGTGTCTCCAATCTCCAGCGAATACACAGTCTATAGAATGGTAAATCTCAGTCAATAGGCAGTTTGTAGATTTTAATACGTTGCCTTACTTTCTTATTTATCAGGATGTTTTTCTATAACCACAACAACGGGCTTTTAAATTGGTGGTATTCTGGAAATTGAGACCTACTTAAAAAGGCAGGATTTTGAGTAAACTGTGACTTTTGACGGCGGGAATTCGGAATGCTCCAGCGAAAAATATCATTTCAGATTTATAATAAAATTAATAAAACACAATCAATTCCCAAAACTATGTAATTGGAAACCCAACTGTGGGGGCTTCTCCGATTATTGCCTGGGTAATCCGGGTGCTACTTACGCATACACTGAATATCTTAGGCAGCTTAGGGCACGTTTGAGCCGTATAAAAACCGTTAATAACCGCAAAAGATGTCCCTGATAACCTACTTCGAGAAGAATGCCATCAATTCGAAGGAAACGATATGATTTGCACGTAAAACGTTTACACCCCATTAATGGAGCCGGGCTTCACTGGATACCGTCAAAGGGCGGCGCGCGGGGTGTGAATAAAACTTTTACGGCCGCAATTATGCCTCCTGATTTGGGGGATTAATAAATGATTACACAAATTTAATATCGCACTGCCGACACAACGCCGACGGCGGTAACTCCTTCTGCCCTTCTGTCGTCTCAATTTTTACGAGCCGCGAAGGACGAAATAATTTCAATCAAGTCTGGCTGGAATTCGACTCCCTTGGAAAGGAGCATTCCTCCTGGTCCCAACTCCGCCGCTGGTGGACCAAAAAAAAAAAAACCAAAAAGGAAAAAAAAAATAAAGAAAGAAATACATAAAAGTATTTTCTGTACGTGAGGACATTTCTCCTGCTCGATGTGATGACACGAAGGGATGACGAAAAAATCTCGAAGAATCCTCGAAATCAGGGCATCCCCAACGGTCTGATGTTTCACATCTTTCCTTGTGCCCTCTTCACAGTTTCCACTTACCAATGGACAGGGGGCTTTAGTGGAAAACTAAGCTGTGGGTCGAGGAAGGCATACAACTGCACGCGGCGGTAGTGGAAAATTTTCAGTGTTGTCATGACAACGGTGCAAGTGTGGGCGGCACAAAAATCACGACCGACCAATGAAAAATTTAGTGGAGGGGTTTGATTTTCCATTTTCCCGGCACAGACACACCCAAGCTCTACGATTGTGCCACCACAGCTCTCAGTCCTTTCCATATACCAATAAATCCCGGCGAGTCCTTGTCGTCAGCATTCGATTTATCGCGCGTGTAGTTCGCTCTCCCACGCGGCGACGGTAGCGGTTCCATTAAACCCCCAATCGTTCCTTTCGCTTAGCGCCGATGATCCTGTTCCCCCGCTGTCGGGACGCGCGCCATCATCACTGTCTGTGTACACAGAGACGCTCTCCAGGTTTTTGTTATCCTACCAGGAAAAATCTTTTCGCCATTGATTTTCCAAGAGCAGATGAAATTGTGGTTGTATCTGGCTGCCCTGTGTCACATAAAGTTGACTTTTTTTCGTTCTTTCGATTCGATCCGAATGGTCAAGCTGGACACACCAAGGTTTAATGTGATTTCGTCTTTCTGCTGAATTTACAATTCAAATTAAGCAGACCGGGGTTAATTTGCAGCCCAATTGTCCTCAGTTATCATGACACTACCGCACAGTTTCATTTTCTACCCTCGCTTAGGTTCAGGCAGACTAGACTGCACTAACTGATGAAAGATTTACAAATTGGTGTTTTTATACTCAGACCCAATTTTCACTGCTCAAAAGTCCAATTACATTCGATCAAAGAAACCGATTTTTTTCATTTTAACTGAGTTTCAGAGATAGATTATAATTTTAGAATTAGGCAGAGGGATATATCTTTAACCAAATGTTTACATCTTAAGGGGTTAGTCCTAGTCGTAAATTTCAAAATTTTGAAGCTCAATATCTTAAGAGTATGTGCTTCAAATTTTGAATCAATCTGAGTAAAATTAGGAAAGTTATAAACGTTTATCTGAAGTAGTATCGGAACGGTCAGAACAACTAGTATTATACGATTACTCTTCATAAAATTTAAATACGATGTTCTCAATTCTTGAAAATGGTCACCATGATTACTCAAAACTTCTGAATCGATTCACTTTATAACTCTTATGCTCCTTTCTTGTATAATTATCGTTTTTATCGTAAAACGACTAGATTTTTTAGATGAAAATGTAACTTCAAATAGTCGGTAAAAAGTAAAAAATCAGTAACAAGCAAAATAATCACATACATATAAACAAATGCAAAGACTACTAAATTCTCTTAAAAAACACAATTTAGTCACATTGTGAAATAATGCGATAAATTCGAAATATGCTCCTTTTTGCAATAAAATTTCAATATATTTCTCTACTGTAGGTAAAACTTAGGCTTTGCTGTTAAAATTTTAAGGGTACCCTTCCATTAAAAACCTTCGATTTATTTCGAATTTGCCATTTCTTTTAGATGACCTATGTAAAATATTTTTTTCTCATTTTATCTCATAACTTCGAAAGTCTTATCTTAATTAACAGCATCTCTTTCTTTTCCTGGCTTTTAACTGCTATTTTTTGTTACAAACAGTTGTTTAATTTACTTTATGCTCACATATTTTGCATTTTATATGCATATCCTTTGCATATTTTCTGGATTTTTAAGGCATATACGAGTTTAAGTATCCGGGAAAAGTACTGATAGCAAAAAGTACAGACATGAATGACTCTATCCACGAGGAATGCATTTGGAATATTTTGTATAGGTATAAACTGTTTAAAAATTAAGTGGACAAAATTCACAAAGTTATTAACAAAATATAAGTAATGCGAATAATAATTCTATGCAACAAATTCTGTTGTTTGTATGCGGATTATAATGTTGAAAATTTATCCCCGGATTATTAAAAAAAACCTGCTAATTTGAACGCTATTTCCTTATTAAATTACACATCATAATGAATGCAACAATATTCGCTTTTATTTGAATTCTATATGACTATATTAGAGCATGTGTTTTACTGTAACAACTGCAAAAGTGAACACTTTGATGAATCTGTAATTTTATCATCATTGATATCGGTTTTCGGTTCTCAAATTGCAAAACCAGTTAAATAGCTTCGAGCCAATTTTGGGTTTTTCTGGTGACAACTCTAATTGTATTACTTGCGCTTTATTCCGGTTGCACCCTCCTTTGTATCTCTATCTTTAATACCCTACTACGGCATATTCAATGAGTCCAAGTAAAAATTCATACAGCCACAGGGGGTGGCTTCGAAAGCGGTTAGCAGGCCAGAGTCTCCAGTTACTAATTTTATCCTATTTAGCGAGTTTGTTATGCGGTTTGGTGTTACACCAAATTTTCACCAGAGTGCTCGTTAGCCGGCCTGGACTTCTCTACTCGAGAAGAGAATTGAAAATTAGCTACGAAATCTACATAACACGACATGTGGCTGCGAGGTTGGGGATTAAATTTAAAGAAATGGGTCTTAAAGTGTACAAGCGGATCCCAGCAGTCTGGGCGACGGCGAGCAAAGGCAGATTTGTTTTAATGTTTTGTGGACACTAAAGCGTTTCTCTGCCTGATCCGCATTTTAATTAATTCGAGAAAGAATTCCGAAATGGGCGGTGCACTCTGTGCCAGAGCTTTAATTAAAAATTCCTGGGGCAGATGCATAAGTAGACGCAAAAAATGTTTGCTAGGATATTCAGGCGTAAGCGCGTAAAGAACTTGACTGCAGTTTTTGTCAGTTTAGAGTTCCTGTGCCAGAAAAGCAGTGTGTCCTTCTATCTGACAAGAATACTTTAAGCATAACAACGCAAACACTCCCACTGGACCAATATAGGTCCCATATGGTGGCTGTACACTCTCATTTACTTCTTGGTGTCGGAAAAAAAATCTCCGAAAAGGGCTCCAGAGTTGATAAAAATCCGGAAACCACTACTGCTTAGTGTCTCACCGACCGCGACAGTAGTGGTAGAGCAGGACATCCGCACTTAGACAAGTGTGGAAAAACTGAAAAATAAACCAGACCAAGTCGGAAAAATCCCAAACGAAATCACCACTCGACGCCATGAAAAATCATGATGCTTGGCTGGCTGTATGGGGTGTGGAGATTGGATGTGATGAAAACGTGCCCTGTCCTCGTGGACTAGGACGAGGGGTTCTCTAGCTCCCCTCGTTCCCCATCAAGAGACATATGTGAAAGTTCATGATTGTATGTTGGCCCTCATATGTACACGATTCCGCTTTTCGCCTATGGCATTTTATATATGGGACGTCGTAAAGTATATTAAACTTAAGTTTCGCAGGAAATATTCTTTTTTCCGCATTCTTTAAGGATTTCTAGGACATAACTGCGTCCTCGTGTCACCCTGTAATATTTAAAGAATAATAAATGACCCTTATGTCAGCTCTTAGCCCTTCTGAATCACGTGATTATGGCCATATAGTGGCAGATGTTTGGCTAAAATGCACATTTTTAACAAATTAATGAATTTTTGCAAATGTCAGGGACAAAATACAAATTTTATTATCAATAAAATGAAATAAACGTCTTATGGTTTTACGACTTAAGTACTATATGTTTGGCTGTTGACTATTTCCTGCAAGATGATCACTATAGATAAATTTTCTCTAAATTATATAATCTTTTTAGAGCTGGTCATAATTTTCGATCAATTCAATTCAAAATTGACTATTTTTATCCAAAATTGAATGCAGAGATTTTTGTGAATGAACACCGAACTTCGAGAATAGGAAACATAAAAATTATCAACAAATTTCTAGAGGTTTTATTATATAGAAGTAAAATAAGCAATAATTAGCCTATAGACGAACCATCAAACATTTTCGAGGATTATGAAAAATTCTGCGTCTGAGTTTAGCGATGTGCTGAATTTTGTGTCATGAAATTATCACGGTAGATATGATTGCAACACTGATAGCTAGAAAATATTACGTGCTGTAAGGGTACTTGCATTTTCTTATTGTGTATCATAATTCAAATTAGCTACTATGTGAATATCCCCTTGAGCAACATTTATTTCTATATTTTTCTTTGCGTGCAAATCCTCTTGAAAATGATAACTCAATTAACCAGGGACACATCCTTCATTCCCAACAAATAGATATCACTCATGCATCCTTTTATTGTCACGTGCCCTTTATAAAAGGCGTGCTGCTATAGCGGGTAAGTCAAAAAAGTATTAAATAAACCTCAAGGTTCATTTTTGAAAAAGGTCTGTTGTTGAGAGGAATGCACTTGTTCAATCGGAAACCATCTAACCCTCCTGTAGTTGACACGTGTCGTTGAAATTTATTGACGCGTCCCTCTACCCAAGCAAACAAGGATGCAGCTCAATTGAATTGAATTGAAATGAACATCTGATTCGAATTTCATGGGAAAATAAGGGTACTGTTCTATTTTCTTATGCAGAACTCATACTTATTGGGGAAGAAGGCATTGTAATCATTAGACCATAGCATTTACTCAGTTTAACTAGACTTATTTAAGTAATACACTTTAATTTAATTAACTGACGAAAATTTTTGAGGTAATCGAAGTCTATTTTTAAGCCAAAAATGATTTTATTTGGCACTAGTCTATCTCCGCACTAACAAATTTTAAATAAATTTATGATTGTCTTTGCCGAAACAAGAGAAAGTTTTTAAAACTTGTCAGAGGATTCAAGAAATCATGTTATATATGTGATTTAATCAAAAAACTCAAAATTCCGCTCTTTATTATCATCTTAATTCTTAAAAATAGCACTAGGACGAATGACGAATTTGAAAATTCGATTTAAGTGATGAAGGACGATTATTAATTTAATTTAACATTGTCCGACAATTTGCTACCACCTTCTACGTGCTTTGAGGATATTTCACCCAAACCCTCCAAAGCAATATTTATCCTAGTGCTTGAGGTTGAAAGCACTTGGGAGAAATCTTCCTGAAAGCTATAAAGATTCCATTTCACCAGTAGCGTGAGAGGATTAGGATTTGAAAATGAATAATTCTTGTGGTAAAGCTCGGTTCCATGTTAAGAATTCAAGTGGCACGCATTTGCACCCTTTACCCACCCGTAAAACCCAAAAATCCCTACAGACATATCCGTTCCATTTCTCGTTTTCATGGCCTAAAACAAATGAGCCCTGACACGACCCGAAAGCAAACACCTCTTACGCAATCTGCAAAGGATATACCATAGACCGGGGGTCTTCGGTTTTGTCTTAGTGTAAAAATCAATAAAACAATCTCAGAAGAATCCTTGAAAATCCAGCCCATTTTTTCTAATTTCACCTTTGTTTCACTCGTCAGTGCACCAAATGCCCCTCCAAACGCCACCTCTTCCCGTACCGTAAGGAGCCCTGAAATCAGGCCAGCTCCAATGTAGTAAGATGGCTGAAAGGTGCGCCGACGAATCAACATAAAAAGGCGAAATATCATAAAAAATTTAACATCGAAATCTCGTTTTGCATATATCCTCCATGATTTCTCCTCTTCAACTTTAAGGAGTTCTACTCCTTGCCGAAACCCCTGGCCCTGCCCCCATCTGGCTTGGTGTGTCATTGTGGAAATCATATCTCAGGCGAATCTCGACTAGGAAAACCCACGAATAAAGCAAAATCCTTTTGGCGTGGTTGTATACGCTGATAAAATATTCAATACCTGGATTTATGCTCTGCAGGATATAAAATTTCACAACATCAGGGGCCCTGGTTTTTTTTTTTTCAAGATTCATAAATTCCTTTAGCTCGACTAGGGCAGATTTGGTTGGCACGAGTATGCTGTTTACAATGTTGCCAGATTGGGCCTTAAGTTTTCTCCAGAGTTTTGCCACTTTCCGACAAGGAGTTTGAAGCAACTTACATAGTTCAGATTTTCAAAAGCCGGATCGATTTTGATAGCGTTAAGAGTACTTCAATACATCGCACTACCTTCGCATCGTCACAGCTTTGCGTCTCTAGCTGATTGCAGGAGAATACGAAGGCTTCGAAGGAACTGGCGTAAAACCCGACCTTGTTATTCCAAAGAATGATAAACACTTGACGAGATGGCGTGTTTTTATGAACAAATTACTTGTGGCGGCGCACTGCGCTCCACCGACTTAATGGTTTGCTTGTGGCTTTACTTTAGGCGGAAACTTCCCTTCAAATTTTGTGTGTAACGAACATTTTGTCAAGTGCTTTTGTTGCTACTTTCGGCAAGTGATTTAATTCAATTATATAATGCTCCGACGCCGCTGTACTAAATTATGACGGTTGGCTGGTGGTTGTGGCAGAAATCCTCTCAGCGACTTTATTAAAACAAGGGGCGGAACAGGGGGCTAAGGATATTTAGATAGAGTTACTTTAAGACTGCTTTTGAAGTTCCGAAAACCGATATGAATTTTACAAAGTCTCTTATTAAGTAATTTACATTTTTATAGAGTACTATGTAGACAACAAAATTTCCCAAACTACAAATAGAGAAAACCCTATTATAAAATTACTTGAACAGGTTTAAGTTTTTAGGTTTTTGTGAATGTTATAGGTTTATCTAAAAATGGCCTTTGTATTTGGCTGTCTTATATCAAACTAATGCTTCATTAAATTGAGTAAATTATCTCAAATAACTAAGACATGTGATATATGGGCATACGAAAGAGGCAATGGACAGAAAGAATTTGATTTCCCTCCCCAACTGAACCTCCGCGAAAGGGGAAATGGACCACTAAACCCCCAACTTCTACGCAGGGAGAATTGAGAATAAACAGTCAGTCGATATCCCCTTCCCCCACATAAAATGTAAGCAAAAGAGGAATATCCCCTCTATAAATATATTTCTTGATCATGCAATAGATGATCGAATATAGATCCAAAATTCTTTACTATTAAAATATATTAATATAATTAATTTTTAAATCGTTTACACTTCATAAACGCTTCAAATATGTATGTAGTTTTCAATTTTATGTTTTTCTTTGAAATTTTAAATTTATAATATTTTAATTATAAGACCTTGTAAGAGTCAGAAAGTATTTCAATAGCAAAATATTCACTCTAGATTTTAAAACATAAGTGTTTTTTTCACTTTAGGATAGTCAATGTATATACATATTATTTTTAGAATCTTTCTCTATATTACCGTTTGCAAAGAGTATATACCAATAGCCTTTGTACTGGTTTTCTTCCTCTAAATTGAGGTGTACCACAGAGGTCTATTCTTGATCCACTCTTGTTTTTTCTATACATTAACGATATTTCTCTGGTCATAAATAATTGTGAGTTCCTCATGTATGAGGATGATATTCAAATGTATATCTCAAAATCTCGCTGCCTGTTGGAAGGTTCTGTATTTCGGATGAATGAAAATATATCCTCTATCGCACACTGGGAAAGATGTAATAAATTGCGACTTAATGCAGCTCAATCTGAAGTTATAAGGAAGCTGTGGATACATCTGATTTTCACGCAATATTTATATTTTCGCGAAAATATATATTTTTTAGAATCGACGCCACCAGCCAAAGAAAGCTCACACTTGCATTTAATTTTGGGGTGCACCACGTCTCATATTTTGGCCGTTTTTTTCTTGTATACTCGCTTATGAATTATATTGAATTTCGAGCAATTCTTTTTTGTATAATGTTATTTTTCTCCACTACAACTTTCTAGTACAGGCTGTTCGTCTTTTGAATTTAGAAGAAGCGGAGGGAGCAACAGATTCAAAAGAGATCTTTTTGATATTTTACAGAATAAATTCATCATTTTCATCTCATTTATTTTGATTCTCCTTCCTTTACTAGTGATCTAAAACATTTATAATAGCTAAATTTAGAGTTTGGTTCGGTTTTTACTGCATTGTATTTATTTATTTTATATTTTATTCCTCTTGCTTTATTTATTTATTTTTACTTTTGAAATTCTGATAACACTTTCAAATTATTAGATAGATTTCGAGTTTGGAACGGCTAATTAGTTACTGGTTATGTTTTATAAATTACAAATTGCAAGTATAAAATTAAAATTTATAAATAAAATTTCTTCATAGTGAAATCAGTTCTTAAAAGGAAGCAATTCCGGTTTCGAGCAATTTCAATCAACGTTAAATACCCAGCCAGGCTGGCATAATTATTTGCGTTCTGGCTCATAAACTTATCCCAGCTAACACAATCACAGTACCGCAGCCATGCAAGGGCCGACGCGTACAGAGTTTAATTTAATGTGATAAAAGTAGATTACCCAAAAGGCTGACAAATGGATATCATTTGGCTCAATCTGGGATTTCATATACGTTCACCCATTACAGGGATATTGAGGAATCCAATGCAGGACTCCTACTGGAGTACACGAACACATATGGTGGGATGTTCCTGAATTAGTATCAACTGATTTTCGAGCATTTCCCGAGAGCGAGCGTTTCGAAGCGGACTCCATCCTGCATCTGGTAGAAAATACATTGCCAGCTACTAGGAGCATACCGCACATCCAGCAGGAGCTGTGAAGCATCTACCGCGGTAATCACTCTATACAAGACCCATTAGCACCCGGGGCTCCCGTCATCCCTAAGGATGCCTCCGTCGACATTCAAATTTAATACTGTTAAGTGTTATAGTTGCGCCCCGTACATACTTTAGCCAACGCTGCCGTCGTGATCCCGGTATCCTTGGAACAATCGCATAATTAAAGTCGCGTTCAGTGCACCCTTCGCACACCCGGCTTTTCGCGGTTACGTCTGTTTCCAGTGGCAAAGCTGAGGATGACGAAGGCGGTATGCGGACCATAAAAGATCCTAAACAAAAAATCTCTGTGATAGGATAATTAAACTTGAAGGAAAAATGGTGGATAATGATTTTTCCTTGGCACTGCTTCCAGGTCTTAATTTAATTAGGGTATTACGCCCCAAAGAGACAGACACCAGAGAACGAATCTAGCGGGTAGCAGACCAGGGATTTCTAGACACGACGTGCTGGGGGATCCGGCAGGAAAAATCCGAGTCTGTAAATGAAAACCAGAGACGCGTCATGAATTAAAATTACCGCCAAAAGATTATTCCATCTAACTTGAGAAAGCGAAAAAGAGAGCTCTGCTATTAAATCCCGAGGATTCAGTGACAGTACGGCTCGTTTTGAGAACACCTATTGAATAAAATGAGATTGCCTCAATTAGCGTGTCCTGCACAGAAATCACTTTAAATCATTTGAATGCTATTCCCTATTTAGTAATGTGCTAATGTATTCCAATGAACAATTACCGTCCTTCTCTTCGATACCTGTTCCGGGGATTGCCCTGCTGGGAATATGCGAAAAAGTAATTTATCTAAACTTCAACTCGAAATTTGATGAAATTTAATACTCCTGGAACCGGGCGCTATTGGCACGGTGCAAAGTGGATAAATGATCCCTGCACAGTGGTGCTATGAGTCCCAGTGGACAGGACTAATTTTTCCCTCCCTTAACCCTAAGGAATATGAAGGCATAATAATGCTCTTTGTTTGAGGGGGAAGATGAGTGAGCAATCACACATCTTTATTACAGATAAATGCACGTTCAAGGGGAACTTCTGCTGGATTTAGATTTGGTTTATCATCCAGTGATATGATTTCTGCCTTTAATCGTTCTCTGGTAGTAACTTCTTTGAATAGAGCAATGCCTACACAGAATCTGTTTGATCGAAGATAATCAATATTAATCGAATTAGTCGAAAAATTCCAAACTTATTGTAAATATATACAGGGCATTGCATTGCGCTAAGGTCTGAGGTCTCCTGATCAATGTTTGTTCGGTGATCCCTCTCTAAAATCGCAATTGAAAATTCCCGGTCCCATGAAGGAGACAAATCGAGAAAATACTTTATAAGTCCTTTGAGAGACATCATAAATGTTTGGTTGATATTGCGATAGATAACTAAGATTTTAAGCTTCTTGTGACCCAGTGCGTTAACAAACAAGCGAGAAATACTGCGTCAAATTTCCACAATCAAAATGCTTTGAGAAGATCGTAAATTTGTCTGGAAAAAGATTTTTTATATTTTGACCCTTCTAAGAAAAAATAGTGATCTCGAAAGTTGAACTATTTAAAGCGCTATCAACCAAAATCGTAGTTAGCGTAACATTCTATATATACTACATACTAATTTTTAACGAATTTTCTAACTAATATTATGAAAATCCCAGGATAATAAAATAATAAAATATAAAACTAAAATGTTTAGTGCTATAATAAAGCAATGCATATTTATAAAGTTCGTTATAAAATAACAATAGATTACATGATAAGCGATTAATTTTTCGAGAATACTTCCATCCTTCCATGATCAGAATATTTTTTTATTTGTTTTAATAAGATTTTAGTTAATATTGCTAAGTTACGGAAGCAAAAATTCTTATAATATTTTTTTCTTATTGCCTATAAACTTGTTTTTGCAAAAATGTATGTCATTTACTAACTGTAGGTGGGTTTTTCACGTCAGATTATCGAATTAAAAGAAAACATAACAATTTTGAAGTATGAAATGTCCAGATATACAATCATATTTCAAATGATTTGTATTGCTTATTATCAAATTGAGCAACGTTAAGCTTACCATGAAATTTTATCTTATTTTCGTTTTAAATTTAGAATTTCTTCAATCAGTTTTTTTTTAAGTACTATATTTACAATTTTCTAGTCGAAAAACTGAGCCATTCGACAAATTTAAAAAAATAATAATAACAATTCATAACTTCCATGGCTTTAAGTTTGATCAAAAAGTTTTGGGGATTCAAAGTATTAACATTTTTGATTATTACTAATAACATGAAAGTAAAATTTTACTTTTTTCATTTCATTTTCAATTACTTAAATATTTGGTAATATGTAATAATATTTTTTTTTTCCATTGACCATTCAATTGTAATTTATCAGTGAATATTTATCTAATTCGCAATTGGTAAATGATAAATTTTAAAATATTCAACTAATTCTTAATGCTGATTAAAAATTTGTTTACTACACTCAAGCAATAGAGCCACAAATTGTAAATAGTCGACTACTTTGTAATTGTCAGTGAATAGTTTTATACTACTTAAAAAATTGTTGTCTAGAAATTTGAAAACACTTAAAAAATTTGTAATTCTCTCTTTCTAATAAAAGAATCGTCACTGCCAATTACGAACTTGATAAGTATTTAAAATTTGTGGCACATAAATTTCCGATTGCATGAGTAATATCAATTTTGTCCGAAGAAATTGCTGATGTTTGGGTATTCACACAAGTTTTCTTAATCAATTAGCGATTACAGGGGGTATTGGAAAATTCCAGATTGGTGATAATTATTTTGCAGAAAATTACTTTCGCAATATTGTAATTAGAAATTGCTGATAAATTGAAAAATTGAACATTGCTTATATCGAGTAAAATTCGAAAGGCATTTGTTAAATTTTTTTTATGTAAGAAATTCCAAGCTAGTAAGTGAATGTATTTAACTAATTTAAATGTTAGTAAGGCTTCTATGCCTTAATTTTGTTATTTAAAAACTAATCCGAACTAAATTTGTTAAATATCCATTACACAAAACTTATACGCTATGGTGAGAGGATGAGACGCACCTCTTTGCAAAGAATATACCCCACCTGCTAACTGATAACGGATTCCATTCGGTGTGCTAGAAATTCCCTTCCTAATAGTGGAAAGTTACATAACGTTTAAAATGTAAGGAGCCATCCATCCTTCCGACTGGCACATTCCACCTAAAAAACTGTGCCACCAATCCCCCTGACTAGCAGAACCTTATACAGCAGCAGCAGCGCAGGGATAATTTTAACCAATTAATTGCAATAAATCAAGTGAATCTGTTTTAATTGTAGACAGATATTCTCCTTGCTACCGTCTACACTTGAATGCGGGGGCGAGAAGAAGAGGTTTATGCTGTTAGGGCCGAAGCCGCCTTGAATGGGTGCCTCCAAATAGCAGAGAAAAGGGTTTAAGCAGGAATGACAGGAACACTGCTTGCAGACGACAAATTACCGAGGCCGATACTCCCCACTCCCCATTCCTCCCCCCGCATTAGGTGGAATTTTCGCCGACTGACGGGGCCTGATAGCCGGGGCATTCAAAGAGTGGAAAGCGATTAAAACTGGTTTAATGAGGCCCCTTAAATCAAGTCACAACCCTCCATGGGATACATCAGACTCTAGGGATAAAACGGTTCCTGTATTTTATACAGAGGCATATACACAAAACGAAGCACCAAACCCTTTTACGGGTAGCTCCCTGAAAATGGCCAAATCATTACACTCCGCCCGAGGAGCGGAGCAAGAAATCATACGCCCCCCGCGATTAATAATGCAGCGTTGCTTTGTGGGCTGCTTCTTTGCAACGAAAAACTAGTCTCCGAGACCCCGAGTGAAAGCTTAGACTGCATCTAGCCGATGTGCATATCTTTGGAATTTTACTGTGCACATATTCTCGGATGGCCTGAATTTATATCTCAGTCTGGCGATTATAAACGGCTTTTCTTAACCTATCCGAACAGGGAACACAGCAAGAGTCGCTTCACGATTATGGGGCTGGGCTGAGGGTGCAGATGAGTAACACAAGCTTTTATCAGCATCTAGGGCGTCGCCAGAGCCCCAGCCTCCGTGGCGCAGTGGGGGCGACTATAAACCATTTATCCTTCCACGACGCTAATACCACTAGCAGCAGTATACAATCTTACGGCGAGGATGAATTATTTACTAATTAAGGTTGAAAGTTCCTCGCTGAGACAAGCAAAATGTAATTTGCCACCTTGTTGTCGGCTTTGCTACTTTCTGGCTCGACTGGGCGCTTAATAGATTTAAATCGGGATAGGTTTAGGGTGGGCGAAGGTATCTTACTCACCTGTATGAATGTAGGTGTGCTTCTTCATATCACTTTTCTGGTGGAATCGCTTGCCGCAATAGCTGCAGGGATACGGCCGAGTATCACTATGAATAAGGAGATGTGTCGAGAGGGTGCTGGACCGTTTAAAGCTTTTTCCGCATTGCTTACATTCGAAAACCTTTTCTACATTATGCACAGCCCTAGAAGAATTGAGATAGTTAAAAGATGGTCATCTCAATCATAAATTCTTAAATTTCACCTGTGTTGACTTAAACTAACTTCATGTCCGAACGTCTTATTGCAGAGTTCGCACGCAAACGGTTTCTTCCCGTGATGGGTCCTTCTGGCATGAACCTCTAAACCGTGGGCCGTCGAAAACATTTTCTCACATTTCATACAAGAGTAAAGATCACTGAATTGTGGCAATCCAGGCCATTTTGGCATGTGATGAAAATGTACATGGGATGGATGCGGAAAGCCCAAATGACCGTTCGGACCTGCGCCTGGACCTTGGGCTTGTGTCATTAGGTTTCGAAACCGCAGAAACTCATCTTGTGTAGTTGGATGATACCTTTTATTTTAAATAAAATTATTATATTATTTTAATTATAAACTTTATCTTTTTTATAATCAATTTATGCAAAAATGCCAGAATTTTATTATTTCAAATGCTTAAATAATAGAGATGGCCATGTGATTATAAGCATGGGTATTACGGTATCTTTTAACTAATAAACAATAATAATAATAAAACTATATATCAGTTTTTCTGTCTGCTATGGAAAACTTCTAAAAAACTCGATTTCCATAAAATTTGTACAGATATATTTACATATGAACCTACGGGCGAAAGGCTTGCCTATATATATTAAGCTTAAATCAGGGTTAAAGCCGGACTAAGCTAAGCATTCCTGGTTCCACTTATATAAAGGAATAGATTAAACGATGACTGTTATTATTAAACCCTTAATGGTCGAAAGGTCATGCTCCGTGACTACAACATTTATACCATTAGCCACGAAAGGCCATATTTAGACTACGTTCTCATTTAATTTCATAGAATAAACTCTTGAGACTATTCTGTGATTGTTCTATTAGCAACGGAGAAAAAATTCCAAAAATAAGCTTTATTTATTAAAACGTTTAGGTAATGTAACCCCTTAAAATAAAATTGTACAAATTAAGAAATTTGTCTAATATAATTTAATTAAGTGATTTCTACGTTTCTCTTATATTTAAAGAAGTTTTATGTAAATAATAATAGGAAAAAATAATTCCAACATTTCACTAGCGTTATTTTGGTAAGTCTACACCTGTACACAGAATTGACCTCCAAATGAAGAAGTTATGGATAATTTATTATCTAAAATATTTGCTTAATTATGAGAATTGCATTTTAAACTCACCCATTAGTTGTTCCAGGTTGCTGACCTTGATGTATAGCAAAAGCTGCTAGCCAAGGCAAAGGTGGAAAGATAGGCCGATGAAGCATAGTTTGTTCGTAGCTAGGTTGATAACTACTTCGAAATGCCTCAAAAGAGCTGACAGGTACGGGTGATTTAGAAGTTCTGGGCTGGTCTTGTCGCAATAAAGCAGACACTGAAAATGTTTCAGATTTTTTTGGGCTGATCGATAATTCCGTTGTAGGCGATTCCGAAACCCTTGATGATGGTGCTGGCAAGGATGGTGGTGGAGGTGAATCTACTTCTAATTCTAAGGAACTCGATCTAGATCTGAACACCTCGTGCGGTGATCTCGATTGACTTCGAGATCGTGACCTTGATTCTCTACCGAAATGGGGCACATCACGTTGATGAAATTCTGTACTATCACAAATTGGGGAGCGTTTATGAGTGTAAGTATTGTTGTTATCCTCATCCTCCGATGACTCTGTCGTTCGCACGAGTCGATTTATACCAAAGGCAAGTTCGTCTGGAAAATATAATAAAAAAACAAAAAAAAAAAATTGAGAATCGCAATTAAACTGCATAATGAGCAAACGATAAGGGAGGGAAATCAAAACCCCTGTCATTCATTTTAGCACACACCCCAAAAATTATGTGGTGCAAGTGCGCATGACATTTATCATTCAGCCGTATCCCTTTTCTACGGTGATTTCGTTTCAATTTTGTCCTCTGTGGCCGTGACGAATCAAGACTTTGTGAAAACGACTTCAGCGAACATGGTGAGCATCCTCCGACGGACATGCTCCATTTGCCCGGGTGTATCCGAACAGATGTTTTATTTACACAGTGGATAACTATTTGAATGAAGGGTTGGCGCAGATTAGGGTGAATTAATGGTTAAGTAAGGTGTATTATTATTTTTTTTTTTATTGCAATTTGAATCTTTTTTTCGAGGGTTTCCCGAATTATGTGCATTTTCTCTCTACCTTTGGTTAACGATCTATACTGAAGCAATTTTAAAATTAGTAAAAAACTTAGACAAAATATAGACTAAAAGTGGTTTTGTTTAATTTCACTTCTACTTCAATTGCCTAGGAAATACAGCCTTATAATAAATTTTCGAAGGTTTCTTTCCTTGGACATGAATTGACACTTTTCATGCAAAACAATATTCAATTACTATGAAAACAATCAACAAAAAGTTAAGATCTAAAGTCAAATTATCGTTAGTATTTTTAAATAGATTTGAGTCCTAGTCTAAAACCCTAAACTTTTCTTACAGAGGTACATGAACTTGTTATTTTATAATTTGTTCTTTTTAAAAATCATCTAACTTATAAACACTTAGGCTTTACATTTTCATTTGCTATCGTATGGTTTTTCTGCAAAGAACCACATGAATGTTTTACATGATCAAAAACAAAAGTTAAAAACCAAAAACCCATTCACGGTGGTCAGCGTTCAACAAAAGTTCAAATCGTAAAAAGATTTCTAAAAAGATTCGATTGATCTTCACCGTCCCTTTTAACTTCTGATGGCCCAGAGAAATTGCCTTCTAGTAAATGGACGAAATTGATTTTCATCAAAAAGATTTCTGGTCATATCTCCCTATTAAGATCAATTGAAGAAATTCGCTTATCAGCAAAGATCGCAACTGTTAAAGATGATCTCTCTCAATGTATGGTTCGCAAATGATCAGGGCATCTTAAATTTTATCCGACCATTTCTTAGAGTAGCTATAGGAAATCAATTTGTTAAGGGGGCAAATGTTGAACAGATCCGACCACACATGCTGGCAAACTACCGATTGGCGGCACATCTTTTTAGTTATGGACGTGATCTTATGGCAATGGGGTTATTGGTGAACGGTAGTGGTTTGTCAGATCAATTGATTTCACTTGAGAATTTGATAAGGAACTTCCTATTTGAAGACAATCTAGAAGAATAAGAGGAAATAGGCGCGCACAACAACTGGTCGGATATTCTCTGAAGTGAAATGAATGGAAGGTGTAATCGGGTATAGCTTATCAAAAGTATCAGCTGGTTTTCCACTGTAAAAATGGGATTAGTGCCTTATCCAAACATGACATGATAAGAATAGTATAAGAGTAACCTAATCAAAAATAACTTGAGGAAGACCATTATTGTATGTATTCTACCTATTTAAAATTTTTTTAGGGGGATGCAATTTTTTGTATTGGGCGGGAAATTCTTTTTGGATGTCTTGCATTATCTATAAGTTGTATTTTAGTTTACATAATGCGCTCAATTTGTACGTACAATCAAATATGTATATTGCATCAAGAGATATTGGTGAGTATATCTGTTTAAGGAGGGATTAACTAGATTTCCGGACAGCCTTTGCGGCACAAATTCCTTGAATGATCGATTGGGCGGTCGTGATTTAAGTTTTCATTTTAAGCTGATAGCAAAACGGCAGACTTTTCAGGTAATCGGAGACACAACGGCTCCGTCTAGAGTTCAACGAACTAGAAAAAAACTTGGTTAGACACATCGGCACCGACTATAAAATGACATCAAAATTTACTCAGATTTTATTGTCGATTGCTCAAATGTCGGTAATTTTATTTAAAACGAAACTATCACACTGATATCTCACATGTAACCATTTTCACGCTATTCGAAACCAACAGAAGTTTATTTAAATTTTATGACACATTTTATGTTTAATTTTGAGGCCGGATTACTGCTATTTGCCTTAAATAAACATAAGTTACACGTAAATTTTCTACTGTAATCAACCAAACAGTAAATCGTGTACAGTCGTTGATTACTTTAATTCTCATATAGTAATTTCCTTTAATCAAATCCTCTCAATTGTGAATTCCGTGCTCCGAGACAGACTAATTCATATTTGAATAATAGACATATGAGCTCTGCATAATTGTTCCGGTACGACAATGACGACGGCCAGTCTGTCGAAGTTGTGGATCGGATCACGCGAAGAAACAACGGTGGGGAAGAGTTTGTGAGGTACATACTGACCATAATCTTAGTAAATAGCAGGAAAGATTTGTTTAACGAGTCCAAGTCATTTAAATCGAATCAATTCCAACCGCTCGCGATTACTTACTCGTACTTCGTGCCAGTGGAACACTCAACAAAGCACAGGCATCGAATGGTTTTTGATTGCAGATTTACGTACTGCGTTATAACAATTATATACGCTATAGTATATACCGTTTTTCATAAAGAACGATTGATTTTCTTTGGTTGTTTGATACTGAAATTTAGTTATTAGTCCCACGTAAACGAGATATTGGAAAAGTCAAGTGATTGTGATGATTCTTCACATTACAAGATCGCCACTTAATCTGAAGGGACCAGAATTCACTATATGATAGGTAACTAAAGTAAGTTTCTTTTGTTTTCAAAAAGAACTTAAATAGTTTCATTAGTCCAATTATTTTTTACATTAGCTATATTACAATTCAAACATTTTCTCTTATTCCTTTCTGTTACTTTGCTTATAAAAACAGCAATGCTCAAAAGCTGTTGAAATGTTGAATCGAATATCAGATTCGAGTGTCTCCGGTTAACTTTGTTGATGATTTCCTAATTAGTAAAATTACTTTGGCTTGCTACGAATATGTGTCTTTTTTTTAGATAATTTGTGGTTTCCTCTTTCTGGACCGTACCCTTGCCACCTTTTCCCCTTTAGAGCTATTCAAATATCTGAAGACGAGCATAATTTTGTCCGATTCAAATAATTAGAAGCTCTTGTATATTATAACTCAAATACAGATGTAAGGTAATAGTGTTAAAAGAAATGTTTTTTTCACTAATGTTATAAGATGTGTGTTTCATTAACTAACTAATCGTATAAAATAAATTTTAATTTGAAGCAATTTGATTATATTTTGCCGATTTAATAGGTATTCAATTAATGCCTTGAATTAATTAGACATAGAGAAAAATTTAAATTCTCAGTACAATAAAATTGTAACACGTTCTTTCCTTCAATACAGATTTAAGACATTAAGAACTTTGCTCTCGAAGTTCACCCACCACTTTTGAACAAAATCCAAATTATAAATGACACGCACGCACAGGTGAATATCACCTCCTGCTTACAAAAGGTCCTTGAGGAACTGCGTGCTGTTCGTATTAAAAATTTATAGAACTGTGTCGGAGGGTCCGTAAATAATCAAAACAAACTTCCCCAAAGGATTATCATGATTATTGCTCATATTTACTTGGAGTTTGTTTTTACCTTCCATAGTTGCCACTTCTGACTTTTTCGTGTCGTGCCCTTTTACACCAACTGTCCATGAAACTGGGGATGGAAATTTTTCTATTTGCACAATTCCCCCTGTTACACTTCGCCGGGAGTAAACCCTGATGGAAAGAGTTTTATTCTGAAAAAGAGGACAAAATCAACACAAGGCCCCTCGTCCGAAGTCCGGGAACTCGTAAATAAAAATCAGTCACAGTCAGTCTAGGGGTAGTCAGAAGGTACATCAAGGGAATCAGGAGGTGAAAGCCCAAAACAAGGAACACCCCGATCGTAACCTAAAGGAGCAGTTAACGTTTATTGTTATTGGACCAGGATAATATGGGCTTCGGATTGAGAGGAATCTGCTGGACCTCAGCATCATTTGTTAGTCTGGGAGATGTGCCGACTGGAGGGTGATTTGGTGATTTCAACCTCCCCCGAGTAATCGATGATGTACTGATGAATGCGATGATTACGGGATTGAATTTAAACGGTGCGATCAGGGTGAAATGCACCTGCTTTAATTACTGGAAACCCTTTAATTGCTAGGGTGGACTTGAGAGAGAGATTGAGGTAAATCGAGTGGAAGATTAGGGGCTAAGCAATCTATAAACAGACAAATATGTAGAGGCGGCACTTGTGGTTTCCTGACAATTAAAACAAAGTGATACATCACAGAACAATAAATAGCAACATTTTTAAACAAAATTGATTATTAAAAAGCTATATTAATATTAAAAGATTATAAACTATGTTAATTGATTTATTTATGTAAAAGCAATATTATCTACTTTTTCTTCCTGACAATACTTTCTATTTGATTTGGTGTATTATTTAAAGTAAATTCTGGTTCACTGGATAGAGACTACAATTCAGATGAGCTATCAATCATTAAAATCGACCAAACGAACGATTTATGATTTATTGTGTAAACCTTTCGGAAAAATAAACTTTGCAAGAAACACGTAATACAAATATCGTGATGAAATTGCCAAAGAATATTTTAAAAGTAAAGAAAAAATTGATATATTCATCAAGCATCACTATCCTGGTTTTAATAAAAATTTACTCAAAATTTTAATGTCATATAACTATTCCAACAATTATTCCAACAGGAGATTGATAGTTATTCAAATCCTTTCTTATTTTACTTATATCACAATGTATACTCAAACATCCTGAAATTTCGACATCACTACTCTTCTTTGATTTAAATTAGAGTTTCTCATCTACCTGTTAAGTTACAACTTTTGATTTAATTATTCAATTCATAAATAATATGGAATACTTGTTATATAATGTTCAGTTAGAATCTAATTGTTATATAGTATGGTATTGCTATTTCCCTCACAAAAAATTGATCAAATGATACCTTAGCCTTTTAGCATGACTAGATGTAGAAGAAAGGAAAGAACTAAATTAGAAGCATTTTAAATCCCTGTACTTTTATAAAATATGAAATGAAATATTTTAAGATAGGAAGAAGCCAAAAATAGTAGCTGACAAGTTGAGTTATAATTAGTCATATGTTTTAATCACTGAATTCCAAATTCTTAAGTTTCTTTTACCAAAATAGAATATGATCATACATTGTAAACACCACACCTTGTAATTTAGCGAAAACCAGATTTAACTAAAGCACTCAAATTTGCCGCTGAAAAATTTATGGAGAAGCTTTACTTGAAATTTCCAAATAAAGAATTATGAGAGGTCTTTGGTCTAACTGATTAAAAAGAGCAAATATAATAAATAATAAAAATTGTTAAAGAATTAGAAATTGAGCTATTCATAGATTTCCGTAGAGGTTTTTCCTTGCGAAAACGTTCATTGAAAGTTAACTGCCACCTTTTGGCTAATGATATTTACCTACTCAAATCCGAAAAGATATCAGCCAAATCTCCCAGGAATGCTTTTCGATAGTCTCATGCCAGTCGTAGATATAGTCAAGTCTACTGATAATGAATTAACTGACAGAGGTCATAAATATTCTCAGCGGGGATATCAAGGTGTGTGCGCATGTGTAATATTACCATCGATAAGTTATCGATACAGCACGAATCCACCATTCCGTATTAATAGTGCTATGAGTACAAGGCAACAGGCCATGCTTATTGCGAACCAGAGCATTCAATCACAGGCGTTGGTCCTAATCCGAAAGGGGCAATAAAACTGTTCAATTGCACCCACAGTTTAAGCCCTCCACAGATAGCTCTAATTGAAGGCTCACTAAGATTGGTATCCCTTGACAGGCGCACATTTTGCGTCGTCACAAAACTCGATAAGATGGTTCATGTTCATATCACTTTGAGCTTTGCTTTAGCCACTTAAGTGTCTATCTTGGCGGCTTTTCTTCGGAAAATGCAATAAAATTTAACATCGCTGGATTTTTAAGGCGACATGGATTATCATGAAGTGCATTATTTGTGCAAGGTAAGGCGAAGCTCATTGAAAGCAATATGGACGCTTCGTGCGCGAAATCAATGTTCCATAATTACCCTATAAATCATGGTTTATCAATAAATCGCTTATCACCTTCGGCAAACAGGTAACAGGCTGACATGATCAAGTGGGCGGTCAACTATCGCTTCCTTTCCAAAGAACATTAGTAAATTGCACAAACTATTCCATGTCGTTAAAAAAACTACACGTGCGGATGTTGCTTAGGTAGTTATGTATTAGGTATGTTTCCAGGAGATTTTATATTTTATAAGTTTTACGACTTTTATAAGTTGCTTCTGTCTAGAATTTGAGTTACAATATTGTCTTATCGTTCTAACTTTTGCAAATACTAAGTGTTAACTTTCTGAACTAAATAACTATAAATAAATAAATAATAGAAAAAATGCAACATAGAGAAATTAAGATTTCCATAGCTTAAAAATTTTGCATTACTTTTGTATGTAGGACCCGATCTTTATGTTTTTTATGTCTCTGTTCACGCATTACTTTTGAACTCAAAAACCAATTTGATTGATTATTTTTACTGAAGAGTTTAAGTTTGTCAAAAGATATAATGATAAGTCTAAAAGGCCTAGGAGGACCATGACGCCATAGTAAAACAACACAAATAAAAAAAATTGATATAGATATGCTATATATGTTCTACGATTTGTACGCCAAATATCAAATATAAAGAGATTTTTATCATTCCACCTAATCTCAGAATTCAAAATGGCGAATCTAAAATGGCGGCTCACAATATAACTGATAATATCTCGCAAAAATAAGTATATTAGGACTTTGAAGACAGCTGATTATATAAATTCCGTGCTGTAGAAAGTCATTGACAAATTTGTTTAGTTAGTAGCATTTTTATTAAGTCGATTAGTTTTTTATTTTTAGAGATATAAAAATATTTTAATGGAAACCTTAAATCTTCAGGTTTCTACTGAAGCCTTTAAGATTTCGATTGGCGCTGGTTCCCCGAAATCCAGGCGAACCTTGCGCCTAGGGGCAGAAATCAAGTTTAACTCACCTTTGATTATCCTGGGATGTCTATTCTCAGGTGACGAAGTTACTGTTATCACTGAATTGAGTGATCCCTCATTAGTTCCTACAGGAGTACCATTGCCGGTGCTCCCCGCAATCGATGCGGTCGTTGTCGTTGTGGCCACATTTGGGGCGCTTGTCCCCAACGATACCACCTGATTGTGAGCCCCTGCTAAGATGGCTGTAGGCGCCATAGGTAGTAGGCGTCGGTAATGGTTGATAAATTCGAACGGTGAAAGATTGCTGTTGTTGCGTGCACCTGAAACGAAAGTAATTCGAAAGTTACACAAGGCTCTGTCTACACGGATGCTTAAGTGAACCCGACCACAGGGTCTGATGATTCGCAGCTTGAGGCAGATGTGCGTGATAATTTAAGAGGATTGGGCGGACGAAATTAAAAGAGGCCGCCTGGATTCTCGGCTCTTTGATTGAGGTCGCTTGTTTAATTGACTTCAAGTGGTTTTTCGGATGTAGCCAGATCCACGTTGAGAAATTTGCAAAGTCGAGTTTTTGAGCATCACATTTAAAATTTAATATTTGCATAAGACTTTGACATGCTAAAATGTTAACAATTTGAATTATTATTGGCGCAAAACCAATTTTAGATACAACTAATAGATTTAGTTATTCCTCTAAAAAGAGTTCTGGATTTCGAATATTAAATTATATTTCTAAAATAACACACTGAGTACACAAACATTTAAATTTACTAGTGGGACGTATTCATTTAGACCAGTAATAAATTAACGTAGATCTGTTTACGATATTTTGAAGCAAAAAAAAATATATCGAGATAATTCTAAGTGGGTTTTGAACCAAAATACTATTACTTTCAACTATTATATGATTGTATTGCTAAAAATTATCTTGTATTGTTATATGCATTCAGAAATAACGAAAAGTCATGTTCTTTGTACTTTTAAGTTAGGATATCTCGAAACCCTGATGCGATAGAACAATTCTGTGGTAGGATTCGGATTCAACAGAAGAATACATCGGAAATCCTTATTTGTTGTTTTCTTTTATGTAGGCCTGTGTCATTTTTAGTTTTCAAAAGTCGATTCTAGATTAATATAATTTAGTTAGTTCATTTGTAATTTGGTACGGCTTTATATCGTAGATTAAATGAAATAAATAACTAAATAAAATTAAAAGCTTAAAATTTTGATATAAAGAATTTATAGAACTCCCTTATAGACAATTATGGACAAGAATATCAGAATAAATATCAATTAAAATGTAAAATATCCATACATTAATGACCAAACAAAGTAAAAGTATTTTTATTTTAATTTGAAAAGAGCTTTATATTTCTTTCAAAACGTTTAGGAATACAAATAGTCCGGTTTTTTTGAGCCAAATTTTCAATTTCACAATTTCAGTTTAGAAAATATGAAAAAAAAACTAACGTAACACGAATGCCTGTCTGGGAGTTGGCACTCGTAAATAAATTAAGCCAGGCAGAATCAATATTTCTCACACATTTTTAAAAAAGGCGAAAACTCATTTCAAAACAGCCATCACCGTGTTTGTTCCAAAGGGAATTGCACCTATCAGTTGGCGTCCTTTTTACGCTCCGAATTTAATTCGTCATATTGCACGTACATTTTTTTTTTTGCTGAACAACATACGGACCGTATGAAGGATATGTATACAAAAATAAAATAAAACGAGAAAAATTACAAAACAAATTTTTACGTAAATGTCGCTACAGGGCGATGCCTGACAAGCTCAGGAAAGCCGAGCTGCTAAAGGGCTTTAAGCTGGCTGATATTTGGGAATAAACAGGAACAAATTACGCTTAACGTCAACTTCTCCCGAATGCGTGGAAAAGGGAAAAGCACGTCCGCGTCCGCACTCCCGAATACACCCCCCATTGGCTTTGTTTTCCCTCTTATTCCTTCTGGTAAAAAATGATAAACAAACCCTCATGCACATACACGTGCAGGAGCGGGACGCCGTAAACAGGCGCAATTATACTTTTTTCTGCCCGTGCCATCTCGTCATTTTTAATTAACCAGGGAGGTCTGGATATTTATATCCTTGTTTGTAAGATTAATTTTCCAGGATATTTTCGCCCGGCCGGCTTTAGCTGAGCTACGAGCCCGCCAGGATCTGGATGTTCCTGGTATGGGGATGTGTGCGTGAAGGAAAGGCAAGGGTATAAACAAGATTGCAAAAAGTCGAGTAGTTTTTCTTTTTCTTGTTGTATAGATGCGTGTGTAGAGAGGAGCAGGAGCAAACGAATTGGGTGGACGGAAAAAATGAAGTTAACGTCGTCTGCCAGAAAGGTCTAAATCTGAGGTCCTCCTCCTGTAATTGGCAAAGTTCCAAAGGCCCAGTAAAAGAGATTTCCTTAGCTTTATGTTCGAATGGGAAGATGCGGAAATCCTTGGGGAAAAGGTATATTGGATAATTAGTCAATTTGCGTTCTGCTTTGCGGTAATGATTATATTTTTAACTAGCAACTAGCGACTTCTTCCGCGCTTAATTAACCATTTTTTACAATAAATTGCTGCAGAAGAAACATTTTGCGAAATAGCCGTGTCCTTACTTCTTGTTATATAGGTACAATTACAAGTGAACCAATATCGCCACTTTACCCTAGGAACCTACTGAGAACTTGAGGGATCAAAATAATAAAGTTTTTTGGTAAGATCCTGACTTAGGATCTCCAGTATTAAATTAGAACTAATATTATATTTCAAAGTTGGGACATAGAGAAGCTAAATAGAGGTTAAATACATAGATTAGCTCTCGAACCCTTCTAAAGAGGAATGCTCAATGTTTATAGAATTAATATAACTTGATTGATATCCCGAATGAGTTATATCTGATCTCTAATGGATAGTTATTTAAATATCTTCAATACCATCATACTTTGGCTAAAAATAAATGCTGTTGAGCAAAAATCATGTTATTCAGTGCATAAAACTTAGTGTTTAAATAATAAAAAGTCCATAAAGAACAGCATCAATACATCAATCAAAATTGTTCGATCGTACTCCTGTAGAAGAAGTATGTCATGAAGGAAGATTACAATTGAATCTCCCAAAAACAAACTTGTCAACCGCCTCCCGGTAATGGTTCTGGGCAACAGCAAGTAATCGGTATCCATAATTGATGATGCAATTTGCCTGGGAGTCATGGAGCAAGCTTGTCCCTCAAGAGGATTTCATGATCCAGATTTGTCCTTTAATTGATTTTCAAACAACACCCAAATCAGATTACGGTGAAGTTAAGACAAATCTGGGTATAATACCCCACCTAGAGAAGGTTCAGTTTTCCTGACGGATTTGGCCGAACACCCCCAGGAGCTCCATCATATGTGCGAGTATGTCTAGTCGAAGGTAAATGCAATCATTCTGGCGCCTCGGTGTTCGCTTCGATTAATCATGAACGATTTTCATAACCGTCAGTCATAATTATCCTTTCGTGAAAATCAGAATCATATTTTCTGGCTCCGTGTCGAGGCACAACCAAAGTTTCGAGTTCATTTCGGAACCTCAGGGGCGCGAGGACGGCTGGTATCATCGGTTAAATGGGGAAAATCCGTTTAACCCAACAATTGGGATTCTGGGGACGAGGAAATTAATCTGTTAAGTGAGGATTGCGCGCTTTGCTAATTAAAATTCATGGCACAAATTTTCGCGACAAATGAGGTGCCGTGCACACCTACTTCCCGGTGTTATCCTGGATAACGTCTAGATATTACTAGAGAAGAAGGGAATTAATTAATTGGGAATCAGGATCACGACTTGATTAAGGATTTCCGCTGAATTGCTTGGGCAGGTCTCGAAAGTGATTCTCTATTCACAGGGGAACGTGTTTGAATTGCGAAAATTTCGCGGCCATCAATCATAGGCCGGAAGCACTCAATGCTTTCGCTAGATACGTTCCATTCACAGATATTTGCAATCCAATCTGGAGCACCATCATTCGCATATTTCACTACTTGATGTTCACATTTGGCCTCATCTACGTCCAATTCGACCTCTAAATCAAACTTTTTTGCGTCGAAATGTCGATATTGCTGTAACCAGAGATTCGGTTCCATCATCTGGCAGCGTATCTAGGCCCATAACATCATCCGGTCCTTAGTCACTGCGTACTAAGTGAGACCGTGTACTAGACTATGTCCAGATCCGACGGGGCCGCTAGCAAAAACGCCCAACGAGGCCAAGTCTCCATTCGCTCCCACTTGCAGATGTTCTCCACACTTAAGAATCAGAAGTGCCGAGAGATGCGTAACTTTGATCGTTTTTTGATCCATTCACCCGATCTTGATGACATCGATATAAATAAAGCTGCGCGCGCATCTCATCCCTCCGGCGATTCTGGTCTCAATGGGAAGAGTTGTAGAGAAGCACATTTTTTTTTCTTCCGGACTTCTACTCAAGCGTTTGATTATATCACAGCCGTGTAAAAACTCAGCGATATTAAAAACTAAAAACAAAAAAAAAGAAAAAACAAACTCCATTCAAGATTATTTTATATCGCAAGTTTTAGAGGGGAAGCTGTGGTTACGAGCATAATTAATGTGTCACATTTGGCTGATTTTTAAAATGCCGAAGATTTGACATTTTTTGCCATTTAATCAGACTTTTTGCTGGGAGAGCTCTCAATGCTGTTGGCGCATCTCAAGGGACCATATGCGGATTCTTTGCAGCTAAATAAAACACTTCAGAAAAATCTCAGACTAGCGCTTTTTGTAGTCACTGAACGAGTGTAAAGATTTAAATTTTAGCATGATTCAAAAGATGCTCCGCTACAGAATATCATAAATTTACAAAACGCATTACCATATGATTGGATCCACTAGAAATAATTATTACTGCATAGTGTCAAAATAGAAATTCAAGTATAGTGTCCGAGAGATAAGAAATTTCACAGCATATTGAAGTAAATCTTAAAATAAATAGAAAACGTTGAAGTAATAATTCTTAAGATTTACAACACTACTTTCAATTTTTACCCCTCTTTTCTCAAATTCGTAACATATGATAGAGCATTTTCCTTTGCGAATCTATTATACCTAAAACAAAACAGCCTATAGAAATCGGTCTTGAAATTATGGAAAAGTTAAAAAAATATAATTGCAAATATAACATTTATCGTAACAAATGTTTAAACTCGTTAAATCGTAAGACCAACTATTTGTAAAATCTTTACTTATTTGAATAGCTTCATTTTTGTAGAATTTAATTGTTTTGAAAAGCTGCTTCTAAAAATTGTTCGTCTTTGTAGTGATTCTATAGAAAATGATACCTATTTTGGTAACATTCTTTATAATCAGGTAAATGTATTAAATGAAAACTAATCGTTAAGTTTAAAAAACGAATCAGTTAGTAGTCATTCTAAAGTTTTCTATGTAATTTTCAATACGTTGAACTACAATAAATAGAACGGCAATTTTGACCTCAATGTATTTATTTTTTGCTACTAAGCTAAATAAACTAACTAAACTAAATAATTTTAATTAAATGTATACGCAATTTAATGTATGTTTACGTATGAATTTTCTATAATAAGTTTTTCAGTCTCAGTGCCTACTTCTCAAATAAAAGAGTGCATTTAGACAGAAAATTATTACTATACAATATTTTATAAAACTGACTATGATATACTAGAAAACTGTTTAGGGTTTTCATATGTTCAAATTTATTTTAGTGGCACAGAGTTCTCTGATATTTCGAAATTGCTATTTTGTAGAAATGAACATTTTATTTATTTTGAATTCTATAATCTAAAAAGTAAAAGTAGTATACTCGTATACTAAGATATATCATAATCAGTTTAAATAAGGTTAGGCTGATGTGGGTTGGTTACCGGAGGGCACATTGGAGGGAAATGAACTCACAACCAAATTTTCAATTATATAAATGTATCGAAGAAACAAATTAGAACACAATTTTACCCAATAATCCCAATCCTATTGCGCAAAAATTATAAAATATGTAAAAAAAACGCAACAATAAATCTCTGAATCCTAAAAGTTTTCGTGACTTATTAAAAACATATTATGGTAGCTAAAGTGAATGTAGTTTTTGGTTTATTTATTTATCGAAAACATAAAAAAAGCCTTATGTTCATTAACGCACATAAACTTCGAAACTAGTGATATCTGCTAAACCGTCAGCTGTTTTGCGAATTTTATACTCAACCCTTTCAATTGCTTTAACGAAATATTTAAATGAACCAGCATAAACTAAACTAACACATTTAGTGAGGAAGTACTTACGTAGATATGTATGCTAATCCAAAGTAGCTAACCAATGCAAATGAAAAGAGTTTCAAACATATTCCATATAATGCATTTTGAGCAACATCCCCAAACATGATACACTCGATCTGCCGGTGGAATAGAAAGGTAAACGAGCCGGTCGAATTTTGTTAGCGGTCCAACTATGTGCTGTGTTAATTAAATTTTGCTAAAACATACCAGAGGTAAGCTGCTGACGGTGGGACATAAACAAGCTTTTAATCAGCCCCAGATCTCTGAATGGTGAGTCACCTGATCTGCGATACCTACTACGTATATTGTGCATACATAAATAATAATAAATAATTCAGCACATTCATGGGAACAGTGAATCGCGCCGAACGGCGAAACACTTGATCATTTGGGATTTGATTTGGTCTAATTAATTAGAGCATTACTGTTCTAATATGAAATTAATTTACGAAATTCTGAATTCAATGAAACTTCCCAATGTAGGATTTGTCGGGATTGACAACAGAGCCGAGGCGTAAATAGAGTTTGATATTTCTTTACGGAAACGTTAATTTATGGCCAAAAGTGACGAAAATGTAAACAACAAAATTTTGTCGGTCATTTGTATTTTCTTACCTGTTTAACTTTAAAATTCTGAAAACTGATAGTTTCCATGTTTCCACAATGTTGTGGTAAAAATTGTGGAAACCCCTTTAATCAAGAATATTTCCGCCTCATTTATATAAACTCAAAATAAGTTCTGAGAATAGAGAAAATTTTACTTTACTTCAATTTGCAATTTGTCTTATGAAAATGTGTGCTCATCACCGTCGATAAGTTTCAATTGCAAAGAAGAATTTTTAAAAAGATATTTCAAAACATCTTTAATTTAAGGTACATATTTTCACGATTTGCAACGAATTTTTGTGGAAATATACCAAGAATTATAATGTAAAAATATCACTTTTCAAAATTTTGAGATATTTAAATCTCGGTAAGTCCAAACGGCCGACAAATTCAGATTGCATATTGGTTGCTTTTAACCCAAAATGAATATTCGTAGAAGGTTTGATCAAAATCTGTGAGGAGATCTCAATAGTATTTGATAGTACGTGATTTAAAAGTATTTGATAGTATTTGGTGAAACATTGGCCAAGCTTCGGTAAAGCTATGAATGCCCATTCTAGGTTTTCTAGTTTTTCAATCAACAAGTTATACTCAAGCTTTTAGCTTTTCAGCCTTTAGTCTACTCTAGCCATTCTTTTAATACTCAATATTATGCAAACACATTCGTAATTTTTACGAATGAAAACTTAAAAATGTGTGCCCATACTTTGACCAACTATTTGCCATTATGTCATTAGGTATGTCAATCGTTTCTACATGTTTTCCTGGTCAATGTTTGTTGTGAGTATGCCTCTCATTCCTTACCCCTTAAAATCTTAGTTGACAATTTCTTGTTTGCTGCGTGAATTGGACCCAGAAAAATCCTTATAACTCATTTCAGGGATAATCTAGGATAATAAATGAAAATTTATCAAAAAGCCAAGATTTATAGCACTCCACTGATTTCTCCATTTAAATAGAAAATGTATAAAAAGCAACAAAATTTGCGTTATATCTGTCAGTGGTACTCTTTAATCTTAATATCGGTTGGAATTTCTTGAAAATTTCATATTTAATACATCAAAATTAGTACTTACTTATAGTTGAAGAAATAAATTTGAAATTTTCGAGAACACAAGGTTGAAGCACTTTATTTTCACATTTAATAGTGCATATTTTAGGTGTATCTTAAAATATGTAAGACTACAAGTTCTTCTCATTTAAATCAAAAAAAGGGTAATGTATTTTTAATTCTATTAAATAATAAGCAATTAATATTAATGGTGCTCCAAGGATGCGATGCAGATAAAATTTCTAATAGGTTTTAAATTACATAGAACCAGAGCCGTCTTTAGTAAAACTGATAGTCTGGGAACTCTTCAATTCACATAAATGTTAAAAAAGAGAATAGAAAAACGAATAATATAAATTTTTTTAAAATAAAATTAATTAAACAATTCTTTCCCATCAGCAAACTCTCTTATCAACTCTTTTTTTAAAATGAATTTAATAAAGAAGGAATTAAAATAGGATAAAGTATAGGAGACAAAACCAACAGGAGAGACAGACACAACTTAAGTATAGCTTTTCTGAGTAATGTAGAGAGTTAGTTAACATTTTCCATTAATCAAGAAACTGCCTCAAAACAAAAACTATTGAAAGTTAATTTTAGAAATACAGAAAGCAGCTGTAATTAAGAAACATGTAATCAAGAATTTTTAAAAATAATTACACAATTAAATTAAATGCGAAACACATTTAAAAGTCTGACTATGCAAGTATATCTTTAAATTTAACTCCAAAAGCCACAGTATTACTTTACTACCATAACAAAAACTCTAATAATAATTGCACTAAGACTAAAATATATGCTAGCAAAAGTTACTAGCTAAAATTTAAAGCGCAAATGTTGTTGATATTTTAAACTTATGATAATACAAAAAATTCCCATAATAACTGACCCTCTACACACGTTTCTCGTACTAAACTCAAATAGTACAAAATCTTTCTTTTAAATGATGATACCCTAGTGCCGGCCCTACATAGACAGTACCTGTTATATAAAAATAAAATAAAAATCCTTCAACCCTACAGTTTAATGTGAAAATTATCCCCTAAGAATTCAAAGGGCAAAAATGTTTCCTATAAAACCACAATATAACTCTTAAACAAGAACACAAAAGACTTCGTTCATTCTATAGTTATATTCTAAATATTTTGTAATAAACAATTACTACCGCATTTTTCTAAGCTAAATAGGCTTATAAAAAAAAATTTAATTCTAAAAATATCTTTAAATAAAACTTGAAATCGCTGCGACTAAAGAAGTCAATTGAAAATCAATAAAAACAAAATAAAAATCAACCAACCAACGAACCAACTTTTCAGTTCAAGCTAAAAATCTTTTTAATGATGTCTTTTTTATTTTCTGTAAACTGAGGGAATAAAAAAATTAAATTTCAAAAATGAGTAAAGGCTTAAGACAGGTTCAATTTGCGAATAAGGTCAATTTTCGAATAATACGAAACCGTATTATTTGAGGGATTTCGTAATTTTCAACCGTGTTATTCGATGAGTGTTCAGATCATCCCCAAAAGCTTGCGAATTGAGAGGAACCCGTCGAATTAGGAAAACTTCATATTTACCGTCGGGCTTCAGTTTTGGAGTCACCACCTTGAACGCGCTCGAAATTTGATGACAGTTGAGATGTCGTTGCCCGTTGCTCGATGGCGAAAGGATGTGGGATGAGACGGACGCGACAACAGGACTCATTTGCATCTCGAGCTGCTGGGGGCTACTGATAGCGGCCTGACCATGCAAATGCGGATGATGATGATGACCGTGTCCGTCGTGGGGTTCACTTTTCACACCGATACTGTAGTCCAGCGGCAAATGTTTCTGTTCGACAATTTCCATTTTGCGGCACTCGTCACTTCCGCACTTCAGTTAGTCGCTATTATGGAAAATTTCTTTTCGGGGCGACCTACAAATGGGTCTCACCTCCTCACTACATCTCTACTCAGCACAAATCCCGTTCGGAACAAAACATAAATCTTAAAATCTCGCGCGATTACCACCCCCGATTTACCGGCGACACTTCGTCGTCGAACACTATGAACGCGCTACTAAATGCTGGGCCACTGAATTTGACTGAGCTCTTGGCCTATGGCTTCCACCGATTTCGGGAAATCATTGAAGACGCCGCCAACTGCCGTTCCGGTCGTCGTTCTCTAACTGTATTGTCGCGATGTATCAGGACGATGGTTTGCTCCAAGGAAATGTTTCGCGACGCTGCCCCCGCCACACCCGTAGCCAACGAGAATTTTCACCACATCACTCATCCACAATATTCTTAACAGGCCCCGCAAGTCTCACACTATTTTTGTGTCTCTGTGTGTTTGTACCACTGCTTTCGAGGATAACGGGATAAATAGGGAAAAAATGTCACTGCTTTATAACGGTACCCGCACCCGGGCCAGATCACCGTAACTCAGTCAACCGCGTCGCCGTCGTCACTGTGTGACTGAACAAACTCTGGAAATGATTCCGAGCGGCCTTCACAGATTTTCCCTCGGTCGTTTTGAATCAAATCAGATGCATACACCAACACATGTCCGAATCCGACCAAAATCCAGGGGAAGTGCTTTGATATCGGTCGCTCTGATTATGAAGCTTCCACTGCGTGGTGGTCACCGATTAGAACTGTTAGCCACGCCCCCTCCCCAGTCGTTTACGTGTGCGAGCCACCGTGCGCCATGGTGGGGAAATTTGCTGTGGGCCTGGCTGTCGACCACACTTTTCCAGGCTCCTTCCAGGCAATGATTCAAGAATGGCGGCGACCATCATCATGGAAGGCGGAGACTATAGAGTGCTCCCACGTGCTGTCTTGTCAGTTCTGAGATTTCGTAAAAACACAAACCACGTGGCATCACTCTCTGTGAGTGGATTTAAAAGCTTACACCACCCCACACGTCCCGAGACCCCTTGTTCTAGAAATTCCGTTATAAGTGAACGGATTCCTTGAAAGCTTTCGATCGACAAATGTTTTTCTATACGACCTCGGGGCCAATTTCGTAAAATATTGGGAAACTTAGCAACATAAGGAAAGCTCACGAATGAAAATTTATTTTTAATCGTCACGATAAAAATAAATTATATAAATAAATATGTAATTTATTTTTACTCCTCATACTTCACACGAAAGGTTTTTTAAGTAAAAGCTTTTCACATGAAAAAGTACAAAAGTAAACATTCGTTCCAACCCTTTGCACCCTTAGTCGAGTGTATGACTCGATATCGTCCAACACTCATGTCGAGTTGTGCCTAATCTCCATAGAAACCCAACCAAAAAACCTTTCGGCTGAATTTGCTGAGAAATCACCTCTGTTTAACGTACCGCTTCACTTTTTTTAAAATTAAATTATGGCAGTTTAGCGCATAATGCTTTAGGCGGGAAATGGAAGATGATTTACCCTCAAAATGTTTTTGTATTTCTGGGTACTAAACCTATACTAAATCAGCCGAATTGCATGTGGGAATCAAAAATAGTTTAACTCATAGAGAGCAAAAAGATAGGACATGATAACCAAAATAAGTAACACGAAGTTACAATGCAAATGAAAGAGCTGCAGATATTTTGGTTGCTTAGTTTTCTATAGAGATTAGAAATTAGACTGGACATTGTATGTATAACGCTATTTCTAAAATAATTTAAAATGTTTTCTTTGAAATATTTCGTAATGCAAAGACTGAATTTATCATATTCCGCCTTTTTATACAGTTTTATATTGTTAATATTACCACTAAGAGACGATGATATTTTTTGTTATGTTTAGTAAATTAATTAAAGAGTTGTTGGTATGTAAAATCAATAAATAAAGGATTACCAAAGATTAAGATATTTGGTCTATTTAAATACTCACTATCTCTTCCTATTCAAGGAGAGGATACCTTCAGAATAACAGTCTATAAAATCATCCTGTTTTCTTTTCATCAATAGTAGGACTACAGCTTGTATCCTCGTAGATATACCCTCCTTTAAAATCTAAACCGTTTTGTTTTAATAATAATCAAGTTTTCCTGCTTTAAATTTAAATCTTCACTTATTTGATATTAAACATGCAACTTATTCAACTTATTTACTTTACGTAAATTTAAATTTAAACGATTAAGTGTAAATCTAGTTGCCCGTTGAAATTTACTACAATAATTGTAGGTATTTAGTTGCTATCATCATCATTTATTTAAGCAATATTTAAAACAAATCTTTTAGAGTGAAGACGATATTATTATAGCAGGGGTTATAGTCATTAATTTTTCTAAACAACAATCACTACAACTATAAAAAAACAATGTGAGCATAATTAAAGAAGTTACAAGTGTTTATAGGTAGTATAATCTGGTCGTACTCGCATTACCTAAAACTGAATTTTTCAAATCGGTGACCTTTACCAGTTATTTTGAAAGTAATTATTGTTAACTTAGCTACATATATCTAACATAAATATGTAGATAGTCGAATTTCTCTCTCATATTCTCATTTTACTAACAAAAAATGCGAGCAAGCGTTTGCTTTAAACCAAAAAAGTAAATTTTAATTATAGTAGTCGTTATTTTGTAAACACCCAACCATCGTTCCTAAAACATATGCATAATGGTTGGGAAATAAGCTTTAGTGGTCACCGAAAGGATGGAAGCCTACTCTTAAAGATTTTTTTGAAACAATTATTAGTGGTTTACCATACTTATCTCCTTTTCGATGAAAAACGTTGCTATAAAAAAATAATAAACTTGAATATGAAAACATTTTTTTTTGTTAGTACCCTTAACAGAGTTAGTTACTTTTATAAATTTTTATTTATAAATTTATATATATGGATTATAAATTTAATTATTAATTTTTACGTTACGAAAATTTAAACAAGCCAACCTTAATTAAAATATAAATTCAAAATTGACTAGTTATAATTTTTTTAAATTTGTTATTATTGAAAATTGTGTATGATGAATTAGGAAAACCATTTGATTTCTTAACAATTTATAGTAAATTAATTAAAGGTATAATAAAAATTTAACAAATTCATACGTTTATTATAAAATAGATCCAAATGTATTCTTATTAATTTATATTTCATTCAATTTTAGAAAACATAATACACAAATATAAAAAATAAATTGTCTTTAAAATAGCCATCCAATATTTTACTATTCATGAGTAATCCACAGGCTTAATGCTAGTCCCATTTTTACTTCGCACTTTAAGTGATGGGCTACCATAAAACCAAATATAAACTTGACATGAAAATAAAATGCAATACCTAAACAAAATAAAAATTACAATTTGCTAAATACTTAAAAGATTATTAAGTTATAGTCTCTTTAAAATATACAATAAAGATAATGCAGTTGGTCATTGTCACTTGGTTAAGCTCAAATTGTAATGCAACTAATCCGAGGGTGATAAATCCATATGAGACTCTAAATCTGGTTCAATAAAATCGTAATCAGTAATTTTCGCTCAATTGCTTGTCGATTAAGTGATTCGGCATGAAAAAACTTTTTTTCAGACTTATCGAATTGCGTATTTTCTAAATATCATAAAAATATTTTTTTAAAACAAAAAATCAATTACGAGGTAGTCATCTATGAATTTTTTAATGAAAGTGCTTTTGTTTTTTTCAATAAATAAAATAATAACGCCATCCTTGAACCATAAATTGTTAGTTAATGCTCCCATTTTAGACCGGACTTGTTGTCCTATATTGTCGATTGAAATTGATTTGGTAAATAAATCGAAATAATTTATAATTTCCTTTTTGTTATCGATATCGCAATGACGGTGATTAGATAGCTTTGGGAAAAACTCGACCGTTGCTCGTAAATCTAAAAATCTATCTTAACCTGAAGTGTGCTAAGGGGCCATAAAAGTTTTAGAGCTTTACATAACCACTTTGATTAAAAATTGATTTCCTTTTCCAGTTAATATTAAAACTGATTCGAGGTGAGTCACATACCCACATATTTACATTATTTTCATTAGTTGGAATGCGATACCTTTCTGATCAATCCACACTATGGTAAATTTGAAGTAAACATGGTTAAAGCTTTTTATGGTTGCTCGATTTTCAAATATACCTTATTTTGCATAACCTATTTTCTTTAAATAATAAGAAGGATCCAATAAACTTTATCTTCTTCACATGAATCATAGGTACATGTTCACCCAAAAAATTAATTGCTATCGGGTTACCTGAGATTTTGCTTAGAAATAGTTGTATGACTTCGATGACTATGGGGTCATATAATCCAAATTTCTACTATCGGTGTAATACTAAAAATTTAAATTTGTATTATTAGAAAGAAACATAACGCTGTCAATTATTTTTAATAATTAAAGAATATGGAAAAAAATCGTTAAAATACCAAACTACTATAAATCGAAAAAGTAGAGTATTGTTTATAAAAATAATTTTAAACGCAAAATCTTCACTTATTATTTTCTATTACAAAGTCTCGGTATAGTTAACTTTTTATTTCAGAATGTTATTAAGTCAATTATAAAGCCATAGGTTTGCTTGTTGCAATTTTTGATCATTTTATATTACGCATGTGATCATTTTATATTAACTTACCGCACACTTTTCCGTGTGGTAAATGGCAAATAAAATACGGAACTCTGACTGGTTAAATTAAGGTTAGTTTTTCATGATGTTTTATGCGGTCTTTTGATAAAATTAAAATGATGTTAAATAATATTTTAAAGGAAACTCATAAATATGCAAATCTTAAAAATCTTCTTGCTTTTTATTATATTGTTTTGTTCTTTGGCAATACAGAGACAATTAAAATGAGCAACAGTAGAATTTCTGTAAGTAAATAGATCTTCTTGCTGTAGGTTTTTTATATATATTTTAATTGATACTTAATTGGTATCAGTTCCTACCTCCACACCCATCCCCAGTGTAGGAACAACAAAAGGCTTACATAATATTCAATTAAGTCCACATCAGAAAGTTAAATGAAACAATTAATAAAATAGTCTTTTAGTACTTCTAGCTATTCAGTAATTTTGCTAAATCGAAGAAGATTAGAGATCCACTTCTGCCTTAATGAGAAATGCAAGCAAAAATAAAGCAAGAACCACCAATCGTGTAATAAAAGGATTGTACCATCTGGTGATATTTAAGCATTATCTAATAAAATTATGAACACAAGTTACTTGATAGAATTGTGCAGTTATAAAACATTGCATTTGGGACCCCTAAATAAATATCTTAGGGTTGTTTTGTTAGACGACGATGGTCAAGAGATGAGATATTTTGGCTCACTAAATGAAGGTTCGCAGGGTGTCCTAAAATTGCATGATTAGATACAAGACATGTTTCTGCACAGATATGAAGTAAAAATAAAGCTTAATAATATTAATTAATTGTTAAGAATTTGGGTTTCCTTTTAGCTCTAATTTATAAGTGGCCTAAATAAAATCATTGCTTGAGTGAAGAAACTTATAAATTATTTTGCGTGTAGAAGTGTATTTTTAAAAAGCTAGTGTTTATTAGAACAGAATAAATAATGTAACAAGAAGAGGATACCGTCGACTATGGTTACTTTACCCCTAAGAGGTTACTTTGTCCTATTTTAAATATTTCTTTCCTCACCGAATTAGAATTTGTAGTTAAGAATAAACGTCTTAATCTTATATACGAGTAGCACCGAGGTAAGTAAGGTATAGTAATGTTATGTTTGATAAGAGCGTAATATCAGATGAGTAAAGTAACCTCCTAGGGGCAAAGTAACCCGTATTGATGGTACTAATTTGATAAAGTGAGTAAATTTTAAATTTGAATTATTGTTTTCTTGCCGAAGTTGGGAGTATGAGAGACTCATTTTAAGAATGGTTTTATCCTTAATTAACATTTCAAAGATTGGTCTCACTGAGCCAAATCGAAAAAAATGCGGGCGACTTTTCTCACCATGTAGTGCGCCTGGTATTTATGTAATTCTGTTTATTAATTTTCATAACTATTTTTTAAGAACGACTTCGTTATGATTAATATTTTTATTTTTAGTTTTCAGACTAATTCTTTATAACAGTCGTGTAGCGAGACTATTTTGATCGCTGAGAGAGTTGTTTTGATTAAATTAAAGAGGAGAAAGGGTTTAATTTCTGTTTTATTTTTAAAATTCCTCTACGTATCTGAGAGAAGAAAGCGACTCGGTCTCGTTAATAACAAAACAGATAAAGCTTTGGCTGCGAAGAACCTTCGAAGTCACCTGTGCAGCCATCAAGAAGTAAGTAGAAAAGCTTAGGTCAAAAGCTTAGGAGGGAAAGGTAAGCGCCCAGATTGAAGCTCTGCTCTCGTTAAAGACCCCTGTTCAATTATCCGTCAGTGCGAGCGCAGATAAGGGGGAACGATGTCACAGTCGCTGCTTTGCGGCAACCGTTGGTTTCGTTTTCTGTGCACACTTGCGTGCTTGTTTGTGCCGAGATTGGTTGGCTGAAGACACCGAGGGCGGAGTCTCTTTCTCCTACTTATTCGAGTGCACTTGGCATCGCGAGTAAATAGTTACTCTGTCGTAGTAAATAAGAAGCGGCTCCTTCAAAGCGCTTCGGTCTGGTTGGGCTGCAGAATGTGCCAAAGAGGCGAATCGAAACTACGTCGAATTCTTGTTTTTCCTTGACGCCATGGCTTCTTTGATAGCTGACGGGTAAACGACAGCGCCCGGATTTACTGACTTCCAATTGTCTTGAGACAGAGCCAAGGTAAGCAGATGTTCAAAATGTTTGTATTTTGAAAAATTGCTAAAACATTTTAAATGTAAGTTTTTTTATGTTACGATCAGTAAACATGTTTTGGAAATTAATAAAGATTGGAGGATGATCTATTTATCCTATAAATGTAGTTAGGGAGTTTGTGGGAGTAATTTTTAAATGATTTAATCGTTTTGAAGATGTTGATGAAAGCAAAAAACTGAACTAAATAAAACACATAAAAAATAGCTGTCATTCATTTATCCCTGCTGTAACAAATGAGAACTTGTGAACGATATAAAAGAATAAGTACCTAGCGTAAGTAGACAATATCACCGCCTCTTGTTTTAATAAAATGATTGTAGGTTAGGTTAGGTTGCTGTGGCTGCCTAGAAAGGCACACTTAGGCCAATTTTGGCCCATTGTGTTACCACGTAGCGCAGGAGACCATGGTTATTCGTGGGATTCGAACCCACAGCTTCTGGGACGGTAGGACAGCGCGCTAACAACTGAACTATCAGAGGCCCAAAAAAAAAAAAAAATGATTGTAACTAATAATAAAAGAAAAGAAAAATTTAATATAAGTAGCCGATGTTTGTTCCCGGTGCGTTTAATACTATTTGAATTATTTTCAATTATTATGATATATAAATTATAATTAAAAAGCAAGAAAAGTTATTTCTGCCACTTACCTACATTGGCCTAGGAAACTGCAATATTGCAGATATGCTTCATAAAAATTTTACCTACAACTAAAATCATATCATTGTGTCTGCCGTTTAAGTCTAAATGTTTTATTAGCTAACTAAAATGAACTATTGGAAAGTAGTTCACTAAATAAAATCCTTGAACTAAAGTTTCTATATTTAGTAATCTTTTACCAATAACTATAAAAACAAAAACTTAATAATAGAAACGACAGACTGATATACTAAGAAAAAAAATTCGTAAAATTAATGAAAACCTACAGTAATAAGTAAAGTTAAAGAAAAACGTCATAGAATACGATCTTAACGAATATTAACTTCAAAATAATTTGATATTGAATTAGCCACTATGTCCTATTAAATTTTAGTCTCTTAGAATTAATTATTTTTCACAGCCAAAATTTATCTTAATTAATTAATTAATCCTCAGGTTGTTTTCTTCTTTTCACGCAGTCGGGCTTATTTTCCGATTAAACATATTTAAGTTTTTAAGAAAAGCTGTATAAAGGGCTACGGGGATACAATGATACAAAGGTTATTTATTAATACGCTCGAGCGTACAGCCTGTGCGATTTTACGAATATTGTACAGTCCTTGTATGCCCTTAGAAAGGGCCAAGCGACCCTTAAAATCTAAATATAACGCTTTGCCTTATGAATTGAACGACAATTGTATGTGCCACTTTCGATAAAAGCTTTTCTTATACGACGTGACTAGAAGCAGTTTCATCACAGGGTAGATTTTGCGCAAACTAGTGGACATAGTACTGTATATACTATTTAATAAAACCATAAAATTTTAATACTGGAACTGTAACAAACAATAATAATAACGTATAAAACAAAACATTATCGTGTAAAAATAATACAAGCTTCTAGATTTTGGAAAGAAAGGATATCACGTCTCCCACACGTTGTTATAATAAGGCAAAGACTTAATCAGAAATGTTTATATCTGCCTTCTCTTTTATATATAGGTACTGTTGAGGAAAGTAAAAAGACGATAAAATAATTTTTAGTAAAATACTATTTTCTATTTTGTATGTTTGCAATAATAGCTGTATCTGTATAGCACCCCTAATAATGATGATATACTTAAGTATGCAAGTGACTAAACTTTTAAGCGAATCAATGCAATGGTTCCCGAGGAATTTTGATTACATGGATGAAGTTACCAAAATAGCCTCATCCAAATACTTGTTACTTGTTAATAAATAAGTTAAATACAAATATATGTATATTGGCGTTTCTTCCAAATATAAAATTAGGATGCACAGAGCTTTAAATAAAAAGATATGATTTTTTTTTAAATACGTGTAAATTTTCAATCGATCTATTTATACCATGTAGATGTAGCTTCTTAAATGGCCCATTGATTTAATTTATAAGGCTTTTTCTAATTTTAAGATGCTGTAAGCTGTTGTTTTTTTTTCACAGGCTAAAATAGTGTGATGTGAATTCCCGCAGACTCTTACTTAAGTTGATATTTCATCTAGCACCCCCGCATTTTCTCTGTTGAACACTTCCCGGTGAGTCACTCATTACATCTTCAGTACCAAATGCAACCACAGAATACAATTTATGCAGATGACGTAATCTCCAAGCAAAACAAACTATTTGCAACCAGATTAGTCTGTCCGAGTTGGCTAGGCCGGGCACTAAGCTGCCCGAGAACAAGCCACGCTCCACCGAAGTCATAGCTATCCCCACATGCTCAAGAATCCGGCCGTACAGAGCTTCGGCTCTTTTTGGGGGGGAGCCCATGGCAATGCAAAACTTTTCAATCAAAAGACATGATCCGGTCAGCTAGACGACAGACACTTTGCCGACCAGACGAGCACGGGGTGTTACATGTGGTTGGGGCTGCTACTCTTCGGTTGGGATTGTGTCACACTTAATTGAAACTCAGAGCCATTGTTTACATTTAATTTGCTCGAAAGATGATTCACCAGCCGGTCCCCAACCGAATTCTAAGATCTGACTTACCACTGTCTATCTACCCAGAAAATAGTCGCTTTGTGACGACTCGACACCACGCAATATGCATGCACGACGTCTGCCTGGTGGTCAAGTCCTATTAATTGAGGGAAACAGTTTGACCACAACATTGCGAAGTGGTCAAGTTGAGATTTTGTAATTGTTCAGATGATAGAGCGCAAACATTGGGAGGATTCACTGCGGAGGACAGTATTTGACCTTTCGCATTTGATTGATTTGTGTCGGCATAAAATTGTTTAACCACCATGCAACACGGGGGTAAGGTTTTTATAATTCGCTGTGTTATGCGAAACCAAGAAGTAGATATTGTAAATATTTATCTTGGTCTAATCCTTTAACGAATGAAGAATGGCAATGAAAATGCAAACCATTCGGATAAAATTTATAAGGAAACGATTCTGTTTTTAAAAGTGGTATGTTATTATTTATAAGATCGGTTTGTTAAAATTTGATTATGAGCCGACTTATTGTCCTGCACTTGCGAATATCTGTTGAATTATTTGATTGATATTTAAAAATAAAAAGACATTTCATCAACGTGATAAATCAATTAAAAAGAATAGACTAAAAAATTGAGCAAGATCATCTATTTTTATCTTGCAGCTGCAAAGCTTGATCACCTTCGACTTTTCGCACGCCACTTAAAGCAGTTGGCGCAAAATTCGACGCTCAGAATGTTCCTTTCTTATTTTTGTCGTGGGAATCAACGCCTTTGCAGATCGAGTAAATTGAAAACACATTGAGACTCTTGCTTTAAGTTAAGCTGTTGGATATCAAGTGAGATGAGAATCTCGTTGATCACATCCCAGCTAATTGCCGGCAATGGAAGCTGCTAATTGGTTGACTAAAATTTATTGACCACTTTTAGGGTGTTGACATGAGCTAGTTGCTAAAAACCAATTCTGCAGTATTAGAAGTACCGAAGTCTCATCAATCATAAGTCCTTAAAATTTTCAGTTGCATAATGCATCGATGGATCAATTGTAATTCTTAACAGAGTTTGACGTGTCCGATATTTTTACAGCCACCCGCACCTCATTGTGCCCGTTGATAGCCCCTTAGTCGATTTGTTCGATTAGTCAGAACCTCAGATTGAAATTAACACGCAACTAGCGATTTTCTCGGATACGTTAAAAGTCTAAGGGCGCAAGGGAGCGTTACTAGACACAATGGGAAACAAAAGATAGCTACTGACCAAAAAATCGTAAAATTTGAAACTCATTACGATCCAGCACGATCGTGCCGCGTCCCTAATAAACGGAAATTAGAATCGACCAAAAAGGAAGGCTGTTTCATGTCATGTTGCGGAATGCGGGCTGGGTATGTGCAACAAATCGACGCTGGTTTCTCACACACCCCGCAGATATGCTGTCTGATCTCGACTTAAAAATAAAAGAAAAATTGCGTTTCGATCTCAAACAGAAGCGAATTATTGTGCAACTAACCCCTTCAAAGTTACGCTTCGTTGCTTCACCGATTGAGCTTTATGGTGACATCTGTTCGGTGGATCCTTTCTCCTATTGCTTCTTAATTTTTTAATTGGGCCATAAATCGTCCAATTAAAAAATGTTTACCAACAAAAAAATACATCAAGGTACTTGATTTTAGGGCGCCTTGCTATCAATGTTCATTTCTTGGCTACTACAAACCCAATTTTTGTTCTAAAGGGTTCTCTTCATTGGAGACAATTTTATTAAAAGCAATAGTACTTAATGCCAGCTATTATAAATGAATACTTTATTTAATATCATGATTTGCATCAAATTAATCCAATCAATTTCTTTGTACGAGGACGAGAAATGTTTTTTGAATATTTTAACCCCAAGTGAACGTTTTCTTCAAGCTTTCGTCAAAATCGTTGAGAAGACCTCAAACCCAATTTACTATACCATGTGGCTATGTCCTTTTTATTTAAAATTCATTAAAATTGATATAAAGTCTTAAATCGAAATAATTGCTAAAAAAATAATTGTTAACTTCGGAATCAAATTACGTCAACCTTTAAAAAATTCTTTGGGTGGGTATCTAAAGCTGATAGTGTCTGAAGTCAAATTTAGTTTTTATCAGGTACTCTATGGTCACTGTATAGTAAAAGTTAAAACATCTATAATTTATAAATACAAACGCTTTGACATAAAATTTACCTTTTAATGGAATACCGAGAAAAACAACTGCCTGTAGAAATTCTTGAGGTGCTCAAGAAGGCCATCAACAAACCATTCAAGTTCCATAAACGTTATATTGTCGATTGGTAATTCATCCTCTTTCAGTCGAAGTACCGCAGAACGCCTTTATTTATAGATTAAGAAGGACTCGACGCTTGCAAGAAGCGATAATCCTGAGAGTCACAACACGGTCCACGGGCATATCAGCAGCCAAGAAATCGCGTGACACGTCAGATGAATTCCACATAATATTCATTTACCAATTTAATTCGCTCAGTCAGGACAGACCGAGCATCTGCCTCGGGACTTCGAGAACGCCGGATCAAATTCTATGAGGCGGTGAAAGGATGAACGTGCAGAAGTCTCGTAAACGGAGGCAGTGAGCACCGCATAAAAATGAAATTGTATCGGAAAAGTTTCCCGATGAGATCCGCGGGGGGCGGCAGGGTGCCAGATAAACAGTATCAATTCCAATTCGGAAGCCCCATGCATCTTGTGGTGTTTACAGGTCGCCGACGTTAGCGGGGGTGGCGATGGTGGTTGAACCATCCCCGCTCAACCGTCCTCAATACGTTCGCCCGCAATGGATGCTTGTGGTACTCCCAGGGGAGCAATTTATTTTTGAAAACGGCAAATGGAGTGGATATTTTCCGATGGTAAGCTTTGGAAAACAACTTGCTGGCCATCCTGTGCGCCGCTATCCCGGGAAGCCGCTGGGACAGACATTAAAACAAATATCGGGCGCACACAACTAACAAAATGTCAATTCGAATGGTCCATTTGGGATGCGATACTTTTATACACGACTTCGTGCAGATTCTAATGACAGTCACCGGGGCTCTTGTGGCTGGGAAAAGTCTAGAGAGCGGGGCAACATCCTGCCAACGACAGTGACATTTTCATGTCGATGGCCCCATCAGCTTTGATAAATATTTCAGCAATCTCCTTGCACGGAATAGATTTTATTTCAGCTCGTGGTACTTTAAAATACCTCAAAGAGTATACTGGGCGAATTAAAACAAAATGACTTTTTAGCGGTGATTAAAATAAATATGTAGGTTTGTTTTTACATAGTAGGCTCAAATTTGAATACGGGAAAGCAAGCGTTAGAATTAGGGCATTTAAAAATGCATATTTTGGTATTTTGCATAAATCATTAGTAATAGGTGTAAAATCTATCGATTGAACAATAATCATGCATTACAGATGCATATAAGACATTTTCAAAATTTTATTCGGCGGTAAACAATTCTAAGGAATTATTGAAGATTCCTTAAGCTATGCAAGCAAAATGGTATAAGACGATTCAAATAAGATTAATAAAATATGGTACAACCATAATAACTAAATTAGCGCGAAGAACATTAGTCTGATAATTTGCAACAAAGGTTGAGGCATTTCTTCTAAAGGTAAAAGTAACCTTTCAGTTCGTAAAACAGCCCTCTTTTATGTAAAATATAATTGAACATATGCATATTTCTTGTCTAATGTCAACTATGAGTAAACCCAAAACGATCTCATCAATCATTCATTAGGAGGAACAATTCGGCAATTGATGTCTTTATGATTTATTCATATTTCCACATCGAGACAGCAGTTCCGCATCTGACCTTGCGTGGCAGAATCAAAGAATTGGTAAGTCGATTCAGAAGATGAGCGCAAGTAAGTCAAGGCGCCGTTATAATTGAGTATACAGCTTAGATCACTTAGGCATCATCATCGTCGTCATTGCAAACTCCGTCTGCGGTGTTACAACAAATTTCTTACACCGATCTTCATTAGATTATGATTCATCTGCCGCTGTACGGCGGAGAGATTCATTTAAATTGCGATCGTTCAATTAATAAAGTTTCATGAAATCAGGGAAGAGGCAAACGCAGTTTTCGGACCGATAAATCACAATTGACTGCGATCGATAGTTGTGCGCTCTTAAAATAGATCATGAGTAGAGCGGTGATATGCGGCCGGCATTGAGATTTTTATGGAAGTAAGTCAATAGGTTGATTGGCCCAGTTCTGTTGTGATCTCACTAGCAAAAATTTTCTAGTTGCAATTCACAAAAGTAAGAATTTGATTTTTTGCGAGAGTCGAATGATAGCAGGGTCAGAATACAAATTTAACAAAAGGTATTTTTAAATATGCTAACTTATAATAAATATTATATGAATTAAGCTGTTGGATCTCCAGTTTTTTACAAATTACGATAATTAGGTAGGTATAGCAACAATTATTTAACCTTTTCAGTCCTACGAGAAATTGTGTGTACTAATTTTAGTCTTTTTCAGGTACATCATCCGTAATGCAAAAGGATTAGATTATTAAACTTTAATTTTATGTTTTGACCTGGAATTTTGAAGTTTTAGATGTAATTTTAAATTATACCTGTACCGGGCATAGTTGGTTTTTTAATAATTTTAATATGCTTCTTAAGTTTGGGGAAATTAGAAGAACGTTTCACAAAAATGTGATAGCTGGTTTTATTGCAAAAGGTAAACTGAACTTTTTGGCTGTTTTACTATTGTTTTTCAAAAATATTTCATTCTTACCATATTCACTATATATATTGAATTGAAATAAGCTTTTATTGGAACCAGTATTTATCTACTTATTTACGTTATTAAACAGAATAATAATTTTTCAAACAAAACTTATAAAATAAAAATAAGTTGGAGAGAAATATAGAAAATATCTGAAAGTAAAGCAAAGGCCTCTATTTAACATGAAAAGATATTATGAAAATGATTTCTTTAACATGTGCAAAAACAATCAGAAATAAAGCAGAACTGAATGAAGATAAAGGGATATCATTTGAAGTGGTCATAAAATCCCTAGGACAACCTTCCCCCTTGACAAAAGTAATTATTATTATCCTCCAAGAGTTCCACTGGGATGCGATTGTGTCAACAAGGGGAAGTGAATACAGTGAAAAATGACTTCAGTTTGAATTTTGACTGCATTTACGGGCTGCTATTTCTCACGGAGCACATGGCAATGACTGGCAAAACACTGGCTGACAATTATGTCTTAATTTAGCTGATTTGTTTCGGGTTTCGTATCTTTGTATAAATCCTTTATCGTATTTTTCCACTAAAATGGAATACAATCGATCAACCTGCATTTTTAAACAATTCGTAAATATTAAAGACTTATAGAATGAACGTTTCATCTCGCGGGACATATTTTAATACAGAATTCTGAAGAATTGATTCATTTTATAGGAATAGTATACGACACAGAATATTATGTACTATGTCTAGTATGGCGGTAGCCTTGCATCCTTCAATTCTCAATTAAATTAAATTAAATATTAAAATATTATAGTTTAATAATTAATATTAAATAAAATAATAATAATCTTAATGGTAATTTTATTTAGTAATAAGTTTAATAATACTTCCTTCTCTCTAAAGCAGTAAATCGGTTTATTCTTATATATTATAAAAAATAGCATAGTAGACTAATTTTAGAATAGAACTAAAGAATGTTAAGTTCTTCAAATCTTTCCAGACAAATTAAGAAAATTCTTCAAATAAATTTTGTTAATCTGTGGTGATCAAGCCTTAATATCTGAAGCATTAATTCGCCCTGTTTTCCGTGAAACTAATTTTCCAAATTAGCAGGTTATTATGACTCCGCCAAATCCCTATCGAGTGATTTAGGCTAAACTGACCAGGGCCAGTGGAGGAATAAAAGGAAAACCTCGACTGGGAGGTATCACGCTATAGAAGAGAATTAATTAGCAATTATCGCGTTTACGAACCTCTCTGAAATCCCCTCGCTGGTTTCTACACAGTACTTTGAATGGATGAAACAAAACAACCCTGGGATATCCATTAGTTTGATTTCAGATGGGAATAGTCGAACGAGTTGAAAAACGTAAAAGACAAAAAGGACACCTCCACAGGCTCATATGTGGCAGGGATTATACACCTGACCACGAGGATCTGATGGTGGTGCCTGTGGCACCACATATTTGGGGCAGACGACCATTGCCAAATGATAGATTTTCCCGGGCAACATGTCCAAAGACCCCACCTGTCTCTTTGGCGGACTACAACCGCTTTTCATTTGATAGATCTGTGTCGAGTGATAAACATGCAAATCACTGGAGACAAGGCACTCGACGACCACATGGAAAAAGTTGAATGATGAGGGTGGATTTTTGGGTGCGCAAATTGCATTAATATTTTCTGTGGGAGTGCTGTAATTGGTCTTTACTGGGCCAAGTCGAAGGCAAATTTTCTTTTTCACTGAATTTAATTCGCCTTTGTGTGCTATTGTTTTTAACAATAACAGAAAACGAATGAAATAGGCAAACAAAAAATATGTATTGTAATTTTTTACCAAGTCGTAATTATACTGATATACCTTAAAAGTTATAAAGGCTCAAATGCGTACTAGCGCTAGATTCTCTTAGCTCTTAATTAAGCATTTGAAAATATTTAATATTAATTAATGTTATAGGCACTGATTACTATTGAAAGATTTGAGGAACTTTGGTATTTCGCATTTACTGCACTATTCCAAATATTCTGCGATTATTCTAATATAACAAATAGTCAAATATATTTCAATTTAATTTGCTTGTTCAAATGATAACATAATTTGGGTGCAAGATTATGAAACTCTTACAATTTACCTATGGCATGATTTTAATATAACGTATATTATTATTGTACAGTACTAAAACGAAAAGAGTACTAAAGTTAGTAATGAACGGATATAATTTCCCGGGAGAAATAGTTTTTTTGTACGGAAAATGTAACATGCCCCATTCTTAAATAGTGACAAATGTCAGTTCATAAATTACTTAATTAGATTGTCTCCATCAATTGCGTTTGTTATAGTCGAACATGCACAACCTGACAAATACGCCTATTATAGAAGTTCCCCCGGTATTGTTCGGTGATATTTTTTCGGTATTAATTTCCTAGAGCTTAGCCTTACCCATCGGTGGTAAACAGTAAAGCAGACGTTAAACGCGGGCTCAGCAATTAACTCATTTCGTGGATTCATGGACTCTTGAGCAATCACATTGAAGGGCTAAATGTGGCAGCGTTCACTTAATTCAGTTATTAAATAGTCTTCAGAAGCTACAACCGACGTTTACAGAAGGCTGGGTAAGTAGGAATTGGACAGAATAGTTATTATTTGGTATTTAAGGGAACGACAGTAGTCATTACGACCTTTTTGCTGCTGATTATGCCACGTATTTAATGAAAGGTTTATTTTCAGAATAAAATAAGTTTATTGACTAAAATATCTTTTCAGTAAGTATTTCTTTACATATTACACAATATACATGCAAATTACAATCTTTAAAAGAAATACTGATAAAACAATCTTATCATTATTAGGAGCAGTGGTTGGAAGGGAACGACATTTAAAAATTGTAATCGGAAACAATCGATATTAGTGTCGTAAGGAGTCTGTCTTCTGCTTAATATTTCTAAAAAAAATATATGAACAATTTCCTAAGCAAGCTTGGATATTGTAGGGATATAATTCATATGTACATATAGTTGATGGTTTTATAATCAATTTTGCAAATTAATTCCTAGGTCGACCATACATATGGCTGGTATGGCCATAGTCAATTCACCTAAGTATTTTACTAAATAAAACTGCCTTAATATTTTTAGATGATTTTCCAAAGTACTTTTCCTTAATTTTGGCCCAAGTTTTTTTGGGTGTCTCTCGTAAGTACTTGAAAGACCGCACTACCAATAGTGCAATATGGTTTTTCTCAATTTTATATAAGTTGTGATTGATGGCTATTCAATTTAACACAAAAATGGTCTTGGATGATTACTCTTGACTATTTTACGCTTGCCGTTTTCGTAGTTATCATTCCTAAACAACTAATGAAATAGTTGCGATTTAAGCAAATTATCGTTCTGGTGTAAAAAATTATGAGTAGTTAATTTAATTTGATACTTGTGAATTTTTACTCTTTGCTTTTGTATCATTCATCGGCGTAAAGAGGCTTGATATCTGAGACTTTAAATGTTCAGCCCCTTATTCCTCTGTCCCTTAGCCTATTGTTTTCATTTTTAAAGGAAATTAGTTTAGCTATCATATATAAAATGTGTTTTATTGTCAAAGGATACAATTCTGAACTCTATGTGAAGATTGCGGAATAAAATTCTATATCGCCTTGGGAGACTATTGTTTATCATACCAAAGAAAAATAATTTGCAATGAGCCATTTTCTTTGCATATTCGAAGATTCCATATAAAAGTTCGCAAAAGTATATGTGCGCCCGGCATTTGTTTAAATTACATTTTCCTCTTGGGAAAACAGGAAAACAATTTGCAACCAACGAGATAGCTTTTTTGATACACCTTCGCCGCGGTGGTCCCGTTCGACGAGCAGGGCTGTACGAGTTGCGATTCCCACTCAATGCACATCGATGCTCATTTTCCGGGCTTTATGTGGAAAACCCCACACAGATAAAACCTGAACGAGGGATTCATACGATTTAAATTTGGAGGGGTGCCCAGGGCTTCCTCCGACGCAGAGCCAGAGCTCGTCTACTTGCCGGATCGGAAAATTAAAAATAACAACAAAATTCGTCGTTTGTCGTTAAACGAAAAATTTGCATAAAATTGTTGTAGTTCGTAGATAAACTTGAGGGATGCGCACGTGGAAAATACACTAGCAGCTGGCAGTGTTGTATAATTAAAGGATTGCGATGAAACTCTGAAACACCTTAAAATTAGGCCTACACTCAGTTAAGAGCTCTGGCTAGAATTTCGGCAGATGAAAGATCACTGCAGTCGTCGCAGTCGGAATTCAATCGTCTAAAATTACAGGGTGCACGCGTAATCCTTTTCCAGCGAAGGGTTAAGAAAGGGTCGTTCTGGCTTGTTGGTTGGGCAAAATGTTGTAATTTTCGGATTTTCTATTATTGTATAAAAGATTTAATCTTTTGATTGAGGTTCGCTGGTTGGAACTGTGACAAAATGTAGCTGCTACTGCTTTAGGGAGATTTAGTTCTGTCCGTGACAAGGAATTCAATGTCAACCAAAGGGCGTTCGAGTGTATTTTCAAAATTAATTTCAATTTACGTTGGTCAATCAATAAAGCAGCCGCAAAATTTCAAATTGCTAAAACCGCTTGTCCATATGTTCAAGTTTGGAATACACAAAGACTGTCCATTCTAATCAAATGAACGAGTTCAGGGTCTTGTCCTCAGGGAAATGACTTTATCAAGCAATAAAAAGTGACTGCGAAACAGTTCCAGTTTCTGGGAATACACCACCGAATCCCATGAAAATGTTCCAACGATTTGGGATTCCCGGCTGTGTGAATTGGTTTGACTCCCACAAGATGCGATATGACGAACACCAAAGTACCCGGCCGGGATACCAGTCCGAGGAAACGGATCCACTCCATTAGACTGTTATAAAACATTAAAAACCAAATTTCAACCTTTCCACTTTTAACGACGCCATATCCATGAGGAGTTCTGATAAAATTATCCATTCCGGTACTCTGACTTACTATTAAAACCCTTGCTCGACTTAGAGCGCAGCACCCTGCCGTGCTGAATAAGGTTCGGAACGCCAGTTCTGGCTGATGTGCTCCCAAAACTTTATTCTAATGCTGCCGCCAACAACAACGGGTGCCATTTACCACCCACATAAGCCGCCCCCACATATTCTGGCATGCTTTGATATGTCTAGCAAGTCTAGCAAAGGGGCTCCACGAAACGGTTATGGTCGGAATGGTATTTTTCCACATTGGGCAGCCGAATAGTAGCAACTTTTTCCTTTTTCGTTCGTATCAGGACTAAGAGGTTTCCCCGGGGGAGCCGGAATATACAAAATGATATCCTTGTTCGAGATTAATTCCCCCAACGGTACATGTTTAATTTGTTCCGTGGAATATTTGAATTTTTTAAAACTTCTTCCTTGCTCGCACTGAAAAAGTTCATGGGGTAACGTGCCATTTGACTATCAATTGAAAGAAATGGAGCACTGGGCATGGGCAACGATTTCCATTGAGACTTTGAAAAAGAGAATGGATGCTGCTCGTCAAGACTATATGCTTTGATTTATTTATTTCTTTTCCACCAATTCATTACAGAAAAATTTTTTTTTGAAATTATAACTTAATATAATTCACATGTAAAGAAGTAAAAGACAGTATACAAGAAATTTTCTAAACCAATTCCTAACTTAAAAACACCTATAGGTCGTAATAGCGTGCGCAAGGGGAAATGGAGAAAGGGCAATGGGCATCTTCCGAGTAACCATAGCTTATATGGTACAGATTTATTCCTATATATAACAGCTATTTTTCACTAATTATAAGTTACGGATGTTATGGCGGTTCTCTACTAAAATAAGAGAGTTTAGAAAAAATAGTAGTTATTACAGATATACGCAATATTTCTTTTTTTATACTTCAATATTTTATACCAGGTCGTGTATTTTAAATTTTATAAAATACCATACTCCTTTTTCCAAGTGTACACAGCCAGAATTGATTGAATCTACTTTTTTAGTTTCCAAATTGTATCTGCTTAAAATTTCATCGTTGAGTGATTTTATACTACTCTGTAAAGTAACTATTTATTATTTTTTCTTAGATAGAATTTTCATTGATATTAGACTATACAGTCATTATTTAAATCTATTTAAAGTTAATACAAAGCATTAGACCTATCCACCAATTTCGTAATTGAACTGATTTAGAAACTACGTTCATCTAGCACATTCTGTATGACTAATAATAATAAAGAAAATGGTATATTGCTCGGTAGGTATTTAGAAGAGCATTTATGATTTTAAAATCTAATCTACAATCGAAATAGTAATGGAAAATTAATTTGTAATAAATGAAAGAATCTATTAAATCCATGTTTAATGTATAAAAGGTTGTTTTTCTATCTTATTCAAAAAAGCTCTTTAAAATTCAATAAAACTGATACGACTAGTGCGTTTCAAATTAAAAAGTCATTATAATTAAGTGTGTGAAGTCGTTAATAAAATCAGTCGTTTACTTCGGATATTTGCTTAGTTTCACAGAATTATCATACCGGTGCTAATGGATAAATTCAATATTTTAGTGTACTTACATCTAGCAGTCATACTTCATGTTGCTCAAAGTGATGTATTAAAAACTGTCCTATAGGTGGCTACATCTTTTTTTAATATTTTAATATTAATTTTTAGATGATGAATACGTTAATGAAACCTGTAAAAATCAATTGTTTTCCAAATATAAAACGTGCTAACTTTACTTGTGGATTAAAAGCTGTTAATCGAAATGAATACCACATTAATGCTGGAGCTATTTTATACGAACCCTTAAGGAATTTTAGTGTATGTGATATATTTTTTTAAATATAAAATTAAGAATTTTATTTGATCTAAGGTCCGCTTTGAAACTTTTAAAATGTACAACGGTTATCGCCCTTATATTGTCAACTCTACAGAATATTTTTGTGATTTTATGGCTGGAAAAAGACACAGTATAATATTAGAAGTTGCTAAAAGATTTCTGGATCGTTATTCGAACTTAAATCATACATGTCCTTATACGGTAAGACGGCTTAGTGTAATTTTTGTATATGTTAAAGAAAAATACCTTGTTAAATTACAGGATAGAATCTTTGTACGCGGATTGCGCTACACACCTGGATCATTACCCTCAGTTGTACCACAAGGAAAGTATAAGATGCGTTTTACTGTTTTTGATGATACTAAAATTGAACCTTACATTGGCTTAGTAGATATTTATACGGAAGTGTCAGAGCAAAGATTAAAGAGGCCTAAAAGAAAATCAATCAACAATTACATTCTGGACGAACATTTTATAAAAACATACTTTTTGAAAATTGGGTAATTGGCTAATTGGCTAATACTAACCGTACTTGATTAAAACTTTTAAACAGGAGGTATAGCAGCTTGAGGACTTTATTTACTTTCACCCTTCTTCTTCGTATTCTTCTTTTTAAGTATTGTTTTACACTTAAATTCGACTTAAAACAGTCTTTTATGGTAAAAAAGGCCTCAGGAGTTTCTGAATTTGTTTTTAAATCATGGGTAGGGTGCACTCCCCTTATTCTCCCTCAATTAAATGCAACATGACGGATAAAACCATTGGTAAGTATTATAAGAACTTTTATTTTTAAACCTAGTTTCAGTTAGCGCTACCATCAAAAGATGTGTTAATATCCAAATATTTTGATTTATCACAGTGGTGGTCACCGTTAATGGCTCATTGAATGTATAATTTTTTTAAACTCTTATACTTTATTCAGAGGCTGTGTAAACGCCACCAAACGATAGCAGATCTCAATTTCAATCCAACACAGAACAATTAGGGCGGGTGGTTAATTAGCACCAAGGCGACCACATGAGGCTCCAACGTCAACAATGAGTCTAATTTCCCAACAACTGGCAATCTCGTACCATGGGAGCGTGAGAAAAGATTCTCGAGAATCGGGCAAAAATTTATGTGCAGCCGTATGAACACTGCGGATAGTCCCAATTATCTATAGGCGAACATAAGCGGAGGCTGCGGCGTAGCGAAATTAATTTTAATTAGAGTGTTGAGGATTAATTGGGTTTAATTGATTTGCTAAAACAGAGTATGACCGACCAGGCCAGATCTCCGCGTGCATCGGTTTGGGTGTGGAATCGTAATAGACACTGAGTCACTAGATTTGCTCTGAGCTGGACTGACCCTATTAGATACGTGAGGCGCTGGCAAATTCGCGGCAATGATTTGTAATAAATCTTTGTTTAGCACAAATCTTGAGACTCGTACAGTGCTAGCGTGTTGTTTACGAAATGAGATTAGGCGTGGAATGCGATAAACCCAATGGTATCAGTTTGTTCCTTTCAGTTCGACCCCCGAAAGCCTATAAATGAAATGAGGTATCTCAAAATTACCATACAAATGAGCCCTTAATAGCAACCTCAACCCTTCTTTTACTACCCACCTTTACGGCTCACGCTGGGCCAGGGAAGGGTTAGACATTGGAAGCAACTTGCGTGAATTGATTTACATTGTGCGCCTTTTGTAGGGAGGTTTTTTTTTCGTGCTTGGAACGACATTTTCCGTCTCCAAAGGGAAGAATACTCCTGGGGACGGGATGTTATAATAATCTTCTGGCAAATTAAAGGGCACGTGACTGATGGAGGACGGTAGCTTCTGCTACCAAAATCGGGGCGTTTTGAATATGTTGCGATTAGATCGTGAGTGGTTCTAGAGGTTGAGGGTATGCGTGCATGCTAAGGATTTTCTGGTGACTGATTTTTCGACGTTTAACTGCGGGGAATGCGTAAATGTCTCGGGCCCAACCCTTATTCCCTTGTGATTATATGCTGCGCTGTCATTTGAGCTCTTCATCCTGAAACCTGTAACGACTAAGGCCAATTAGATGATTGGGTTTTGATTTGAACCTTTTGCCGTTCCCTAAATAAAACGGCTGTGAGTCGCATAAAAAGGTTTCATTTTAGTCCTATATACAGATATATCTATAAACGGATAGAATTAATTTGAAAACAAATGTTATTGAGAAATTTAAATGGATTTTATTTTATAATTAGAAATTATTTAGTAACTTTACAGTCGAAATTAGTTATCTACACGTTACTGAATACGTAATAGAAAATAATTTGAGGCTTTCAACATTTGGGTTTTGTTAAACTTGTAATTTTTTAAAGGCGTGAGCTGCTTTTTAAACTTTTACTAACAAGGAGCACTATCAGCGTGAAAACCGACTCCTTGGGAAATTTGGAAGAAAGGTACACATTATTTTTCAGTTAGTACTTTGATATGTTCGTAGCATAGAAACGAATCTCTTTCCAGATATCACTATAACCAAACTGATCATTATACAATTTGGTTGTTATTTAAAAAGTAATACACAAGTTGTTTGAAATCAGAAGATCTAAATGTTCTTTAAAATACTAACAAAGTTCATTATTTTGAAGAATAACTGGTGCATTTTAAATAAATTTGTAATGTTGACAATAATTGTTAAACGATTCTAGCTCATATTCATCCCCTATAAAATTCTATAATATGGCCTTAGTCATCCACATATAAAATCGGCGGACAGTCTCTGAAAATTTGACTTGTCACTCTTTTATTAAAACAAATTTTCGGTCAAATTCAACCACTGGATTAATTAAGCACTGTTGGGAGGCTGAGAGCTGCCGCCAATTAAAAACTCCATCAACAATTAAAATGTTCAAAAGACAAAATCCCGAATCTTAACAATCACGTAGTTTTAGTTGAGACCGCTATGCACGAATCGGTCGGCAGCTTCTGTTGATTAAGCCACTTTTTAAACAGCCCCCGCTAGCGTGAAATTTTTTAATTTGAAGTGTAAAGCAAAGCTCATTGGCGTGATAAAAAGATTTCTCTGGAAAAAAAAAAGAAGATTAATCTCAATCTGCTCGTTCAGTACTAAAGGAGGAGTCACGCAAGTCTGAGACAAACAAAAATCCAATCCAAACGATTTCTGTGCTTAACCACAGCCCGTTTTCCCATTTCGTAATTAACAAACCTTAAATTCGAGGGCTCAGAATAGTGCTACATTAATTGTCATTAATAAAAGCACTCTTTAATTTAAGTTATGCGGGTTATGTACACTTAAAAATAGGTTAATATTATGCTAACTTAAAGAAGACAATTTTCTGGTTAGATGCAGAGATACAAATATATATGGGATTTCTATTAAATTGTTAAACTAGGGGGGTATTTTTAAGTATATGCATAAAAGCCAAAAGTTTTACCATTAAGGGGTTACATGGGTTTTGAAACTTCAAAAAATTGGTTTGTATGATAATTTTTTATATAATAGTACACTATAAGAGGAATATTTCCTGAAATTTTCAAATCAACCTGAGCAAACCTATATGGCTTAAACGCGTTTTTCTAATACAGAATTATCATAGTCGTATATTCTTCAAAAACGAATCCATAGATCATTCTGAAATTTTGTATACTTCTTTTAAATTATATTGAGTCATTGTTGAATAAAGAATTTTTATTTTCGTTGACCATAACTCATTTTATAAGCCAATACATGGAAACATTTTTGCACGATAGTCTACAAAAATTTATTATTTTTTAATATCCTTCGTTCAAAAATGAGTTATTACCATCTACTAATAGAAAACGTTTGGATTTTTGTTTCAGATAAGTCCTTCACGAGTTATCCTGCCTATAGTAGTCACTTTTTTTCGAAGGCTCTTCCGCAGATCAGCTTTCACAATTTACCAATTCACATTTATGAAATGTTGTTCAAATGAGTGAAAATAAAATAACTCATTTAGTTTTCTCAAAAAAAAATTGCTTTTTTCAGCCTTCAAAACATACCTAAAAGGTAAAAGGTAAAAGATTGAATAGTTTAAATGTATATCAAGCATAAGGTTCTTAAAGAGAATCTTCAAAACGTCGAAATCGATTTGTTTTTTGTGATGGAAGTTTAACCGAAAAGTTGGTCAGTAGATTTTAAGATAGGATTTAAACGAATCCACCCCATTGATATAACATAAAAATAAATGTAATAACTATTAAATATTTGATTTAAGGGGACTATTTTCAGAATAAACGGAATCTACGCTTATCAGTCGTATCATAGCATTTCCTAGTTTGATTTGTAACATGCAATAAGCATGAGTCAAGTCAAACAAAACCTCTCCCAGTAAAAACAGAAGACCGTTGGCTAAAACAGACAGTCTTGAGTGACAGGATTTTTACTCAGGAAATGACTGAAGGGCGAGAAGGAGCTGGAGCATGATATAACAGTTCACATATCACGCAAACCAATTAATTAATTAAAATTTGCATTGGCTAAGCTGTTGCGACCAAAAGAAGATGCATAAAATATTTAACTTGGAATATAATGAAATCGAGATAGATTAGTTACATTAAAATCTTTTTAGTAATTATGTCAGGTGAATTTATTTTCATGTGTACAAGTTCTGGCACAAAATAAATTCAAGTAAAACATTTCCTGAGATACACTGCCTCTATCTGAAAAAATACATAATCAGGTGTGCATTTCACACAGAATATTTTGATTTTGTTTATTGCGAAAAAAGTACGGTATGTCTCATTTAAAAAACAAAAAAAAACCCCTTATTCGTAATAGCACTTGTTATCCTTTTGTACTTATCCCTTTCAATAAATTGTAACGAATCCTTATCCAGAGGTTCGGTGCTCTGCTTTCCCTAGAGCGTAAGGTATCGTAAACAAGGGTTACAAGTTGGATAAGAGACAAACTCTTTGATCATTTTAAAGCTTGTTATCCTTGTGGATTTTCATCTTACCTTAAGGTAACTTTACATAAATTTGCTAGGGTAACCGTTTCACATTTCTATTTTTTGCTATTTTAAATACTTTTTCGCTGCTTTAGGCACTCTTATCACTTTCCTTCTCCTTTAGTATTAAAACTAAAAATTATTGCGTGTAGACTCATTCGCTTTACATGGTTTTAAAGTTCATATTTGGAATAAACTGTCTCTATCTCTTATTATTAAATGAATTTACCTATGCGATAATAATAATTAATTAGATTTACTTTTCATATTCTTGGTACTTATTTTCTGCTCTTAATAATTCTGATGAATCTCACTTAAACCTTAAAATGTACCCAAGTGAGAAAAGACAATGATGATATCCAAAATCCAAAAATCAGGCTGTTTTATAAGTTTTTTGGTTGTGAACAAAAATATCAATGGACAACAACAGAAAATAATTTAAAATCATAAAATAAAATAACTATAAAAGGCCATTTAATATTATTTTCTGTAACGAAAGTTTTCGTCTAAAGCAAGTTATTTTGTTGCATATACAAAAATGTTAGTTTTTCATACCCAAAATATCTAACCCGGCTATTAATGTACACCGCTGATATTTATTTCCACATGTAATGAAAAATGAAACATAGAATTTCTTCTTTCTTCTTTCTCTGATATCTAGAACGATATTCTTCGCCAGAAATTAATTTTAAAGTTGGAGCCCAATATAAACTCCCTCTAAACAATAAAACGTTGGCAGACAAATAAGGTATAAAATTATATGCAGTTTTATAGAAGGTATATCATGATCGAACGAGGATAATTGCCAGGATGAGGAAGATATAATCATACAAATAAGAATAACAAGTTTTAATAAAAGTATTAAGTCCTCTCTTCCCTAATGCAGTTACCGTCAGTCTGCTTTTGAAAACTTTGAACTAAAAGTTTGGTATTGATAAGCTTTTGTAATAATGTGCTAAGTTCTAGTCTTCCAATTATTTTGAAAATTATATCTTTTCAGTTATTTTCAGATGTGTATCAAAATTACCTATTCGTTTTAATTTAATCTTTATTTTATTAAAGATTTCGCAAGAATTCGATATTCGCGCAAGGGTATATGTATAACATTATTTAATCATCTGTAACTTTATATCCTAAACATACATACATAAGTATATAGTACATAAAAATTTCGTTAAAAAATGAGCTAAAAAGAAAATAATGTCAAGCCGTCAAGTCATTTTAAAAAGCAAGATGAAATGGCTCACGATTCAGAATAATTAACCGTAAAAAGGGATAAAATAAGTGTCAACCTTTATTTTATGGAACAAAATTTGTCTCATTTTTTTTCGGCCTAATAAGATCTAAGATTAAACAAGAGCTGGTTGTCTTAATTGGCCCGTAGAAAACTCATTTCTTACTTAGTTCATCAAGGATAAAACAATTGCGCTATTTGAAGACACGCAAACATCTTGGCTGCAAGAATCCGGACAATTTCCCAGTTAAGATTTATTTGCAACTGAACTTAATTAGAAATCGTGCAGTACACCAATAAATGCGAATATGCACGCAAACATCAATTGTCCATTTGATTGCTTTTGAAGATGCTATGGTTCTGAATTACAGGTATAAATATAAATCAGCAACCGAACTAGTTACTATTAACTGCGAACAGTCCTAAGTTGTCCATTAAATATTCAAAACCCCGTCCAACAGGGATTAATTATCCCGGGGAAATGTGCTTTATGAAAAAATTCCTTGTTTCCATAGAAGATGCGGGAGAAAGCAAAAATGTCCTTCAGCTGACGGCTGTTTGAAGTAACCTGAAAAAGGTCGAGCACTGAAAATATATTAGATTGTTCGATGATTTATTTCCGTCGTCCCTAGTCTGCATGGACGTGAGCCGAATCGATGAAGGGTGTATGCATGACGTCGCTCTTCTCTGAGCAGTTTTGCATTCTTAAACTTTTCCAACTACGTCCTTTTTAAATTTAACTTTGGATAGGTGTTGTATTTAAATGCAGTCCCGAGCCTCCGTATTTCGGCATGATTTATTGCAAAGAACAGAGTCACCCTTTTCTTTAAAAAGGATTAACATTAAACAAATTACGCGCCGACTCTGATGATTACAGTTTCATTAATTTTCGACGAGAGGATTTTATTGACTGAGAAATTTTGCCCTGTTTTGTCCCTCTGATTGTAATGACTGAAACGCATGTTCTTTGACTGTAAGAAACTGTTTCAGACGATGACAAAATTTAATTTGCGGTAGCCCTTTTGCAGTCCTTTTTGGACAAAGAAGTGGTAAAACCCCAGCAGAAAACCATTTCTCCGCTTATTTTGGTTACCATTAAGAATTTTGACATGAACATAAGATTTTTGGGGATGATGATTATGCCATGTGGCTTTCATAGTAATGAACCAAATTGTCTGTATGCTCGATTAAACCCAGAGTTTACTATTCTCATTTACAAAATTTTCAATTTTGCCTCTCAACTCTAATTTAACCTTAATTAAATTTTATTAAGAAGTGAAACATATCCTTACCGCATATACATATGTTGGTAAATGTCGCGTAAATCGATCGATCTTTTAAAATTTAATTTAAAAGACTTATATTCCGTAAAAATGTTTGGTGTCAAATTTCTTGCACGTGTTATTACATCGCGAATTTTCCGCAAATTTCTTTTTGATTGATGCGCACGTACATTTTACTAATGGAATTCGCAATTTGCAAAATGAATTTCTTACAATCTTGCTATAAAGTAAGTGGCATACCCAAAGGTCCTTCGTCAATGCCACAGTTATTTTAAAAGTAAAAGTAAAAATAAAACGCATAAGCTTTAGACTGGCGGATGACATTTTTAGCACTAAAATACGATACTTCCTTTTCCTTCATTCATTCATACGTCATTTATATGAAATTTAATTTTTATGAGGGTAAGAGGGCTCCTTGTGAAAATATATGCCTATATATTTTGTTATAGGTAAGTGCTTGGCATTGCAAAAACATTAACATCGTACGAAATTTCCGCTGTCGAAAATAAATCCCTCAGATACTACTTTTATTGAATAGTGTAAGGTCAAAACCTTTATTTAACTATTATTTTACAAATAATGAAATATATACTGAGCTGCCAGTAAATTTATTTTTGTATAGTTGGTGTGTTTCTCATTACTGTTGTAAAAACTAAGCAATATATTCTTTGGATTTGGAAAAACAATTTTTGATAACTTAGCCCTGCTTGTCTTGATGATTATAGCCCCTTAAAAGATGTAAGAATTACTCTCGTTTTAAACTGAATAACTTAAAATCATTTATCTCTAGACCATAGACTTTGGTTTGAATATATTTAATGAAATAAAAAAGAAGTTCTATATCATAAATTTTGAATAAAGGATATTATTTGAAATTATTAAGATAAAATAATGACTTACGCCTTTTAGTCCTTCTGTCAGCAAAAGTACGAAACAATTTAATCCCTCACCCATAAGCCTGCTACTATCCCCACGTTCACATTTCAATAATACCTAATTACTGCATAGGATTTACAGCCTCGGAGGAGGCCCAAATCTACGTCCTATTTTACTCCTAAAAACGGAAAAAAGGGAAAATGTACACGCTAAGTAGGATGTAATTTTACATTGAATTTAGACATATTTTACTACATTCACCCCTTTTGACAGTGAAGGGTAAAAGTTTCAAAGTAGTTTGAATATTTTAACTCGAGAAGACCTATTTTCATTTTTCAGATCTATTCTAGGGATTGAAAAATTAAGTTGTAACTGTTAAGCTTTATTTGAATCCTTTAAAACTTTTGCAAGGATATGAAAGATCAAAATTATAGTTTAATTTTGAGCGGTGGATTGAATGCAAAAGATATCGTGGTCTTTGGCTCTAGACAGAACAATTGAGAAAATTCTGCTTACTTGGGAAAAAAGCACTAGAACTGTTTTCATCCAATAACATGCCTATACTAAAAAGATACGGATAGGGTAAAATTACTTGATGAGGAAAAATACAATGGCAAAGTAGAGTTTATTCAATTATTCCATCAACATTAAAAATAAAGGTAAAGTTGGCACACGCCTAACGCCTACTATAGTAATAAAATCCGCGTAATCAAGTGATGGCACAGCCGGTGTCCAAACATTGGAACATGAAATTATTTTTGTCTAAGATACTTATTAGGCCTTCCCATGCAATCTTTGTTTGCTCTGAAAGGAGACCGCAATTATTTACCTGAATGTGGTAGTTTGGATTATTTGCAGCATATGTCGCGATTGCAATATTCAAATATTTGCATTTGTGGACCTGTAAAATATCTCGGGCATGTGCCATTTATGTCTTACCCTACGCGGGTATGGTCGTGTGCAAATAGCGGCCGCTAGCAACAAAGATAGTGTGCTCGGATAAGATCGTAATTAACTCATCCTTGGCGGAAAATAATTTCACTAATTCACTTAATCTGCTGGGCCCCTTTTTAAAAGGCTCTTGGGAAATTGCCTCCTGAGTGGGTGATGACCACGACGGTGTATGTGATTCACGCCAGCAAGCGGAATAAATTTGCTTGTCCTTCCTCCTGTGCAAAGCAGAAGCACATGTGGCTCTATAAAAAGGTGCGGCCGCACATTTACTTGAAATTAACCCTTTCATTAGAATACCTTTGGGTGGTGAGAGATTGTTGCGTTGCGTTGCGGTCCGCGCCGCGCGCACTTACCCTGCAACGTTCATGTCAGTCAGAATGTACGCGAAGGGTCATTTCAGGTGATGTATAGTCGCAATTGTAATTAATTATAAAATTTAGTCCACGCGCAATAAGTAATTGCCTTTTGAGGCGAGGCATGATATCACGGTAACCTTGGCGTAGAGCTCACCTTTTCCAATCTACCGTAGTGGCTCCCAGTGATATCGCAACTCGCTAGCATCCTGGGAAGGTCCCATCACTTTTCATTCAATTTATCACTTTTTGACTTTAATGGCGATATTTTACGGCGGAGGTTATTTGCGTTTCCCTGAGGTATCGTTTAACAATCGAATCACATAAAAACCGCTCCATACCCAGGAGTGTGACATCTCAATGGCTTACCGCCCGTATCGGCGTATCCTGCAGCCACCAATGAATTTTATTTACATATTGAGCGGGCACTTTTTTTTATAGAAACGCCAATATTTACACTTCCGAAGTGTTTTGTTTCAGTCGATTTTTTATCCATTTATCCAATAGAAGCGCGCCCACTACCCGTCGCCTTGACACGTGACCTTAATTATCAAAATTTTGTTTTCGCTGCTTCTTACTGCCTTTCCTGGAGTGCGGTCAACTTCCTTCCCTAGGAAGTTGTTTGCTTCCTAATGAAACGGATATTAAAGTGATTGCGAAACGTTGAGGTTAGTTAGTAAGGGGTGCGGGTCAGAGGGTTCGAATGGTTTGTGGATCTTTCTCATTAATTGAAATGATTGAAGAATCAGCTGGTCACAGAAGACCCAAAGTCCACATACACTTATAAATGAAAAGAAACGATAAAGTGCGAGGGTGTCTCGTGCTTTAGGGTATCTCTTCCCTTTAGAATTTTTCTAAAAATATGTTTCTTTTCATAAAAAGTTAGTGTAACATATTAAAAATATACCATGCAATATATAGATAGGCTAGAGCTTACACCATTTCACAACTCCCGCCTTCCCGGAAAGCATTTCTATAATTCAAACATTTTTAATTATTTTGCAAAGATAAACAAGAAAATAGCCAAAAGTATGAATAAACAACATCCAAAGATTTAAGCATATTAGATGATCCATTCTTTAAAAAAATCTTAATAACGACTTATTCTCGCCAGTTTAAAGATATTTCTCTGCCTCCTCAAGTGGTTTGTACCCTGTACTGTTTATTATATTCAAAATATCTCAAATATTATTAATAAATATAAAAGTCCGCCCAGTATATTTATTTATCTTTTCAGGATGACCCACAGTAACCAATTTTGGATGGATCGGTTGATGGACTGGCAAGCTAATATATTTTAGTCAATTCAATGATAAACTATTGTTAATCGATCACTCAGATATTCTCTTTAGGTCTTATGTAATCGACACAATCCTCAATCAGGCCGATGGGCCTACTAAAATATTTGCATGTCATCTTCATATAGGTAAGTGAGCTGTTATAATGGCATGAAGGTTCTTAATAAACATGGAATATATGTTAACCTTTGGTTATATCAATCATACTAGAGATGGAATTGACCACTTTTAATTTTTTACTCAGCAGTACTTGTAATATACCGGCTGAAACTAAGTAACTAGCTAAGATTATCCAAACCATAGATCAGCAGAACTGTGCTTAAAAATTACGAGATAATGAAAAATCTCAAAATGATGAGTTTTGATCGCTTTAACTTTAAAAGCTCGATGTAAACCAAGGTTGGCTCGATGTAAACCAAGGTGGTCATTCGCTGAAGTGCACTTGTTAAGAAGAACTCTGTGAAACTAGGCTGAGTTGATTAAAGGAAAGAGATAGATTGTTTTGAAAATTTTTCTTTAACAAAACTGAACACATATTTACAAGTTTCAATTATTTTCCCCAAGTAATTTATTTATTTTCCTTATTTTTGCCGCTTGGGAAAAGATCATTGATGATTTGGAGGTACTTGGAAGGTTATAAATTAAGATTTCTGCCCAGAATAGAAGGTGGGATGATTACAGCTGCTAACATAGAGGTATTAGAAGATACATATATACCTTTCTAGTTTGACAAAATACGGCTGCGAGTCAGGAGACACCATGTTAATGTAAGATAACAACCCCAAACACAATCCCAGAGTTAGGAGAAATTGACTATCACAAATTCCTGACCTGAATTCAATCAAAAATCTGTTGTGTATTCTAACAAAACGAATATTTTGTAAAAACAGTCTACCTTTCTTAGGTAAACTGTAGGATTTCGTTAGCAAAGCGTGAGGCAACATAGAACGAGAAATTTTAAATAAATTAATTCCATTTTTGTATCGAATAAGTGGACAACTATCGGCAGATATAATTTTTTATATTTTCTGCTTACAAAATCTTTTCGGCAATTTCGCTGCACCAGTTACGTGTGTTTTCTTTTCTCAATCCTCAAAGTAATTAATTAAGTATTGGTGTGTCAAGGCTGGTAATCATTATACGAACTTTATTGATACCTAACTAATTTATTCAATTGCAACCACCCTCTTCAGGGGGTAATTGCTGGTTTCTGTAATTCAGTGCATAACAACAAAACGCTAGAATCATTGATCCTCTGAGCCAGTGTTTACTCGTCGCTTTATTAGCCCGATGAAAACAAGAATTGTGAAAACACAGGAAAGTAGGACATATGTTCGCCGAAGAACGAACCATTTAAATTTTTGTGCTGTGGGCCGAAATTGAGGACGTATGCGACCTCTTTGCGCCAGCTCATAGCACCCCCATAACGACGTAAGGCGGCTAATTCGGTTACACTTCGTTCCATCCGTCGCACACATTTCCAACCGTTTTGTGTTTGATTACACGTCGCGCGACGAAATTACCACCCTGCTGGATCCGGTTGAATCATTCAATTATTAACTAACTTGGTTTCATTAGAGCCCAGGCACTGAGAGTGGCACTAAACGGCGCTATCAGGGGGAGCTTGTGAATAATTCAAAGATTTGATTAATTACAGACATTGCCAACTGTTTGATCAGCAATCATAATAAATTCGTGTTTTCCTTGTCATCGGGGTATTCAAGTCGCGTAAAAGGACGACTGGTATCTCGAATGGCAGGATTCATAAATTTTTCTAGTGTATGACTCCAATCGATTTTTCCAAGTCAATATAACGAAGTTTTGCTAACATATACCCAAACTTCTGCTCAATTCTAAGCCGGGGAAAAGGATTGATTTAGTAAAGAAATAGGATAAGTATATACCAGCGGCCGTAGGAACCAATCCTGTTGCCGCATTTCCTACAGAAATCCTGTTTGTGCTCCACGCCACACCCGAAGATGTCTCCAAAATTCTTAGCTGCCATTGTATTGATGCGAAACTGCGCGGAGGATAAGGTCAGAAAAAAAATCAGATAGCTCCATTTGCACTTCTGCCTCTGGCCATGACTGCCAGTGATGTTGAAGGCGTGGTTAAAACTGACCAGATTTTGTTGTGGCTTTTAAAAATAACATAAGACAAAACAAGTTATTTTTTTTTTGTATTTTTCAAACACACAATCACATCAATATTTAATTATTTCGAATTTTAGCTCTTTCGCTTCATATTCATTAGAACTAGAACGAATACTAAAATAGCTGGCGTTTTCCAGATTTCTAAAGATAGATAAAATATTTTAATTAATTTATATATAAACATGTTTTTACGAATTTATGAAAGTCCAACACAAACCGCAAAAGCTAAAATTGTGAAATTTTTGGATAGTAGGCACTCAATAAGGATGTTCGAAATTTAAAATCTAAAGGGGTAAAATTGAATGTATGGTAAAAGTTAATATGGAAAACAATTATAAAACGAACTTATTAGCCTGAAGCATTATACGAGCATAAATGTTCTACTAAAGAAATATGTAAGGTGATGTCGCAGACTAGTTACACAAGTGGCATTTTATATTTATATTACAATGATCCATTCTTAAATGAATGGACATAGAATTTAAAGAATTTACATAGGATTTTTGAAATCACTATATACACTTGACTCAGTTTGGCATAATGGTCTTATCTATGTACTCACAAATTCAATTTTCAACTTATCTTATTAAAATTATCAATAGCTTCTTACCCGAGACATTTTTCCAATCGGTATACGCTAACGATACAGGAGTATTTTCTTCAGACCGAAATATATAAAAAATTACAGTCGATTTCCAAAAATACAATGAATATAGATTTGAAGTAGAATATAAATATAAACTCTAGTAAAACTCAAGCTATATTTTTTACCCTCAGAAGAAAACGTATATTTTTAAACCAAAAAATAAAATCTTGTATCCTAAAGAAAAATTAAACACACAAGGGTTTTTATATTTCATATAATACATATAAAAATTTGAAAACGAAAGTGTGCATTTGAGATACATCAGGTGAAACCGGGTTACTAATTAGAATTAATTAAAAATCAGATAAAATCAATAGTAAAGAGAATAAGTCTACTATTCGAGTACAAATACGGCTTTTAATGAAAAATCATCAATGTGAGTTTTAGAATTTGTTGTAATTTAAACACAGTTAGCTTTCTTCTGACTATTCTGAATAACTAAGTTAAATAAGTTAACCCCCGTGACTTTCGCCCGGTTGATCTCTGTATGTACATGCCTATGAAGTCTCGTTACTTATTGTATACGAGTATTACTTTAGAAAATTCTTATTCTATTCTATATACAGTTTTGGATCTATAAATAGTATCGCAGTAAATTAAAAATAGTTTAAATAACATAAATTATTGCTATTCAATTTTTTAATTCCTAACAAAACGCCTAATAAATTATCATCGTATAACAACTTCAATCGATTATGGGTTTTAAAAATAATATATCAATAATAAATCAAAGAAAACTAACAATAGGGAATAAGTATTAATACTCCAGAAAGTCGATTCAATTGAGACTTAATTATATGAGTATTCTATGTAGAAAACGATATACCAATTAATAACTTGGTGTATGCTTCAAATTTTATTTTTAAGGATAAGAGTACCAACGATACCTCACTTCTTAGGATCCGTTTCCATAGTTGTAAGGGGTTCAAATTCAAAAAAAAAATGATCCTCTCCATAGAAGACGTTTAACGAAAATCTTCTTTTTTCAACGAAAGCTTCGATAGATTTTGATTTTGAACTCCTATATTTAAAAATGGATCCTAATAAGCGAGGTTTCGTTGGAAAGATATTTTTATCCCCATTTGAATTTTCTATGCTCTATGTCCTGCGTTATATTAAAACTGCTGTAGTATTAAACTTTATTTTACTCCGCTGCCTTCGTAAAAATTTGTTGAGCTTTCCAAACTGAACATCACTTTTGATAGAGCATGCCCTATAAAAATTACTTAAGTTTTTACTCCAAACTTTTTTTTAAACATTTCTTTTTAACTTTTAGGTAATAAACAACTTACGAGGCTTAAATCTTGTGCTCTTTAATAAGAAAATATGTAAGAGACTGTAAGCTGAGGATGATAATGAAAGTTTATAATTTTTATTGCCCGACTACTCTAGGCGGTTTTCATGTTACAATAAAAATGCTGTAAGTATATTTCTTATCTGATATATAATTTTGTCTTAAAATTGTTTTGTATTTGTGTTTAATTTAAAATATAATTTAATAAAAAAAAACAATTACCTAAAAATTGACGATCCTATAAATTTGGTTTTGTATGCTGTCTCAAATTAATCCTTAATTAAATATATCTTTGTAGTTTGAAATTTCAGAGAACGTAGTTTTTCTGAAGCTTAAATTAAGCAGATTGCATCCTCCTAGAAGGAGCGAGTGATGTGGACATTGTCAACAGACTGTGATTAATAGAACCATCTCTCATGAATAATTGATACAGATGTCTTTAATAGCCGGAGAAGATGTTGGAAATCCTTCAAGGAACTTAACTAATACCAACCCATTTCAAAACGAACGCCCGGCGCTTCTCCATGATGTTTTCTGGTAGATTACCCTTTGATATCGTTGCGACGTTATCAGCGCTACCCTGTCTGCTCCATGATGGGAAAACTTCTACAAGTTGATTTTCTTATTGGTTCGAGGAAATCCTCTTTGAAATGGAAATTCAAATTGCCAGGAGCACTGCTTTGACTTTGGATCTTACTGCTTTGGTGAAACCAGCGGGAATATGTCAGACAAAGTTCTCTTCGAAGTTTGGGCTCTCTTCTTGGGAATTATTCGTTGGGCGTGGAACACATCTGCCTTCATTTTATCTTCCCTGCTGGAAGGGCTTGTAACGAGTTAAATTAGATTCTGAGTTGAAATGAGGCGTTTTAAGGATTTTTCTGTACAATATTTTAGAATATGCATAAAGTGGCCTTCACGAAATGAGTTTTAATTGTACATAGCTCTGTTGCTTAATATTGCAAATCTTGTAAGGCAGATTTCATACTTAGAACCACAATATACACAATTTTCATTCATTAATAAATAACAAAATACTTTTAGTATTTACTAAATAAAAATTCCAGTAATATCAGCCGTACCATAAAGTAGGCATTTGGAGATAAAAGGTCTAGAAATTTTCTACTATATAGGTTTACTAATTTTTGTAACAATAATACAAAACAAAATATTTCAGCCCTGAACTATTTCTAAGAGTTCAATGATTTTTTCTACTGCGTTTAAATACTTAAATAGTGCAAGTTTGTTGTTAAAAATAGTTTTAAGATATCTTAATTCTTATTACCTTATTTTTTAGATCTGCTCAAATATCTCATAAAAGATGAATCCAAACTATTTTAATATGTCTCTTGGGTTTAATCGTCTGTTCTTCAGTTTGTGCGAAAAGTTGGTTATTTTTAAGATAAGTTAAATAAAGACTAATTGGAAATTGCCGAAATTAACGAACGCTGATTTAACCTGGCCCCTTATCGTACTTTGATATAAATCACATATTTTCGGTCTTGATGACTTTAGTAGCTTTAGTGCATATTTTAATAAATTTTATAATTCTAATCAAAACCTAGCTTAATTTTAATAAATTTAATCAAACAAATTTAAAACTTGTTTAGTTTCTCCAAGAAGTGTACGCTGAAGTAATTGAAAATTTATCAGACTGGTTAAAATCATCGATGAAACACATTTTCAATTAAATCTTTGATTTTGAAAATGAACTTTATATCCAGGATTTTGTTCAGTTCTAACATTCTATACAAAAACCCGTCTTAGGTCAGAACTGTAGCTTTCTTTCGTAAAAAGTTGTAAGCTCGAGAAAGGCCCACTACAATTCTGTACACAGTTGAAAAGGCACTTTGTAGCTTCCTAATGCCTCGCAGACAGAGCTTCGGGCATAGGGTAATGGGTATAAAAATATAATAAAATTCTATATATGTATATTCGGCTTAGTCTATTTAAAAATCACACTTGGGCTTAAGCATAAAATCACATAATCAGCCTCAAAAAATTTTTCCGCGTTGAATAAATTCATATAACACGGAACCTTCTAATCCAAATAAGGCAGTATAACTTCTTTAATGATTCTTACACTCCTATGCCAAAACAAGTGATAGACGTGCGGTTTTGTTACAAAAATCAATTTTCCAGAATCCTGAAGGGTTTTCAGTCCAATCGCATCTGATGTATAAATTTCTCGCTGGTGCAAAGGTACTACATCCAAAGATGCATTAAAATATCCAAACTGGCTGCAATTACAATTTTTGAGTGAGCATTGTTAACTGAGGGAATGAAAATTCTTACCTAGATTGCCATGGTGTGATTACGCCATCGTTTGGACCCCCAATGAGAACTACTTTTTCTAACTTCGTTAGGGCATTTTTGAAAGAAGTTGAATTTGATGAGATTATCTCGTTGTTCACATATGGGAGGAATACGCTATATTTAAGATACAGTTCTTGTTTGTGCGGATCATTCCAGTAGTTCCCCACTGAAGTGTGCTGACCCACTCGCGAATAAAATAGCTCAAATGCTGTTTTAGCAGCAAGATCAGGAAAAATCAAATGCAAGAAATCCGCTGAAAAGAAATATATTTTAAGGGTGTTTTGCAAATATCTAGAACAATATTTGATTATAAGAGCAAGAACAGCAAACATTCAAGGCTGCAAACTCACAATTATTTGATATTTAAGGAAAACATTCTTTTGTCTACATTTGGTAGCTTTACAATTTGAGTTGATATGACAAACATTTCATAAATCTAATCTAAGTATAAACTTTAATATCGGTTTATTTAATGAGAAGTCTTTTAATTTCTTTTATACTCTTTACAGTACATCCATCAAGGCAGACGAGTCCAAAAATTGGTGTACTATGAAAATACTTTGGTTTTTCTATATAAATTACTTCCTTTACCCTAAAAATTATTCGCCATAGTATAAACCTTTGTTGGTACTAAAACATGAGCGTTATATACTCGCTTTGTAGCAAAATGATTTATCTTTGGCAAATCTATCTAATCTAATCTTATTGGTGTGGTTTTCTTTATTAACGTCGATTCTATGTTTTGTTTGAAAACAACAACAACGTAAAATTTTCATAACAACTGACTTATCTATTATCCCGCCAATAAAACCATAAATCTCTTTATTAAACTGGGCTTCGTTTAATACTGACAACGAAAAACGTTAATCTTGTTTTCATCTGTGAATATTATCGTTCTCTACAGGTCCACATTTTAATTCATATGCCTTGTTACAGTAAATTCTCTTTTGATTCACTTTTTTAATGAATGGCGTTTTCTTAGGTATTCTAAAACTATACTCCTATGTCGGTATTAAAAACTCGGTGTTTTTTACTTGAAATACGAGGACTATTCATCCTTCTTTATTGATAATTAGACTAGGTTGAGTTCATACTCTTTTCGTTGAAGATGTGCAGTTCCTTTATAAGTTAAGAGTTTAGAAGATTGCAAAATGAATACATATTTTTGTTAAAATAATCTAAACTAGCGAAAGGAGAGTCGCAAACCTTTAGAAATTGTTGATTGTGTCTAGCATACTTACTTCCATACTGTCCGGCCTGCGGGGAAGATAGGGAAATGAAATTCTTTACATTGTGCTGCGGATAGGATTGCAGTATGGCTCTCGCCAAAAGACCGCCCTGAGAGTAGCCTGAAAAGGGAGATATTAGGTTAATTAGCTAGAGATATGACTTCTCAATGAATGTCCCACCGATAAGATGAATCCCTTCAGGATGTTCCCTGCCAATCTCCATCACATAATCTCCAATTTCCTTCACTTGTCTCCAGGCACTTTCGAGGCTATTCCATCCAGAAAATTTGTCGCAATTATAAACCTTTGTATCGGGGTGATACTAAAATACTCGGTTAAGAATCGCTTTTCCAAAAGAAAAACCTCAATAATCACCTGCTGAATCACCCTTTGCATAAAAGCCATATTCTCTGACCCTGACAATATTCCGTGGATTAGCACTACGGGCTTGTAGCAGAGACCGATTTGCAGCAATGCACAGAACACACAAAATGCAAGGAAACCCTTGCTTATATTTTTCGTATTCACCTTATTAGTTTCATACATTTTACTAACTAATTGACGAAAATTTAAAGAGAGAACAAAGAATCCGATCGACAGAACATCCAAACTGAGTAGTGAAGACAACAAAACTGCATTGACATTTGGTTGTAAGTAAACACGTGCGAAGTTCGTTGCGTCGTGCTTTCAGTGGGTAGGATTCTGTAATTTGTACGGAAAGATGGTTGTTGTCACGACTTCTTAGTTGGGTTTCGTCTTGGTCTGGTATTTTTTTAGCATGTTCCCTGCCAGAATTTTCAACAAAGCTTTCGTGAGAGACTTTACATGTAAAAATGCATTTGGCAAGAGAGAGCTTCATTACGTGTACCGGTTTCGGTACACGAGGCAGGGAACGTGTTAAATTCGGGAATGTTCATTAATAAATTAATAATGTAGGAGGGAGATATTCAGAAAATCGTACTTTTCCTATGTAAGGGCGTAAAGGCAAGAGTACCTAAAGATTTTCTTACTAATTTTTATTTTATAGTATTTATTTAAAAATAAATCATACTTGCTTCGCGATCTCTTCCTCTTCAAGACAGGAACACCAGGTATCATCATTCACGATGCCTTACTTTTTAAGGTGATACCTCAACCTATACTCAACGTGATCCGGGTATAGGTCTCTGATGATCTTTAGTCCCGCTTTGTCGAGTAAGGAAGATTCTCTGCTGCTTTCCAAAAGGAGTTGAAAAATCTTTTTGAATGTTTGAGTCCAAATTGGTTCAATCAGAGCAATGGCGAATTCAAAAGCCATCAAAATTGAGTGATCTACTCCAGCCCGATTACTAATTCAAAATGGTTTTCGTGATAATTAAGCTAGAGATAATTTTCTATAGAAAACTACTTGAAACTAAAAGCCTTTATCGAAAAACATATACCTAAAATTCTTAGTTTCCAGTATTTTATTATTTATGCAGCAAAAACATGAAACTAAACTGATAAAAACGGAGTTTTTTTTTTATTGTTTTATTTAAAAGGTTTTTCAAAAGCTATTGCGATAGGAGCCTATCACGTTATAAATGAGAGAACGAACTTATTTCATATAAAAAGTGATGCTTTTGTTCAGAAAAGTTAAGCACAAAAATGAGCAAACTAGCGTAATCTTTAAGGCTTACAAAATAATGCTCTTAAATAAATTTTATTAAAAAGTCTAAATGTTCCATTTTATTTCAGAACGTTCTGTAAAAGTAAGCCTAACTTTCATACCTTAGCATGATATTTAATTTGTTTCGAAATTTCTAACCCTCTCCTCCTCTTTAAGTAGTTTTCTTTAGACTTATGGGGTCTAGGAGATGGAACCCCATTTGGGGCTCAAGAAGATTTCCTATATGTACAAAGATTGGAGGAAAACTTTTCATTGAAAGGGATTTTTCCCTAGAGTACACATTTTCCCATGGAATGTAACTTTGTCCCCAAGAAGTTAAATTGCGAACATATGTTTGCAGAATACACCCTTGGTTTAATTTTCAAGGATTTATGTTACAACTTCTTACTAAATAATCTCAGATAAGTTAATGTCATGTAAGAAATTAGTGTGCTATTTCAATCTTACTTTTGGAGTACGTACATACCTTATTAATATCTATATAAGAAAGTTAATTTTGTTTGTAACAAATACTTTGAAGTTGAACTATCAACGTCAAGGGGTTACTTTTATCAGAGTTTCAGATTTTATTATTATTTCTAAAGCGCAATCGCTTGGCCAATGCCAAAATACTTAGAGGTTGTTAAGAAAAACAAATATAAACTACGAGTACGTCTATAAAATTAAATAAATTTAGTCGTATATGATAAAAAGTACTGCCAATTTGATGTACCATTGTAAAACTTTCAGTTCCTTATACTGCGTAACTTTTAATATCGTTAAGTCAAACTAGACTCTTTTTGAAGAAAATAAGTCACAGACTATTTGATTAATAACGACAATCTAACAACTTTTCATGCGAGTAAATTCAGCAAGTCAACTTACATTTGTACCTTTCGACGCAACACTTCTCAGCCAGTTAAGTTCGTTTACACCATAAAAGTAAACGCAAAAGAGATAATAATTTGAAAAATTATAGTTTTCTCTTCTTTTCTGTTAAAAGTAATGACAATGAGTGAAGTTTGAGCGGCAAGCAATCTTTGAATTGATGAAAAACGATATTATGAAGTTTAGTTGGTTGCGTGAAGTTGCTTTTGAAATTCTTGTTGAATGGCTTTATGAGAAAGTTGAGGTTGAAGGAGGTTGAAGAGTTCAGTTGTTGCTTCAAATTTTTACTGCATAACTTTCTGTTGAATTTTAAATACTTATTAATGCTATTCTAGTGGATGAATTATAATTTACAGATTTAAGTATATGAAGAAAAGTTAATTCTTTAATTTAGTGGAATATCGAAAAGATAAGGAAGAATTTGAAATGATGGTTTTGTAATAAATGTTTCTTCCCTTCTCGTAGGCGAACTGTTTGCGTGGCGTATTTAACAGATTCAGGTACTCCCTGGGGCGTAATAAAAGGTTGACTTTTTCCATTCTTTATTATAATTTTGGTAAAAATGTTTGCTTAGTTTAAGTTCCTGCTCCTAAAGGTACTTTTTTTGGTCCGCCTAGACCTGTCGGGGTCACTACTTAAGGAGTTACATTTTCATAATTTTAGATTTTACAAAATTAGATTCTACAACTTTTTGAATGAATCGTGGAGAAATCTGAAGACTACACTCATAAATATTTTTGTTTAAAGAAAATCAATTCTTCCGAGTAAATTCACTAGGCCAACTACCTGTCGTCACACTATGTGTGTTTTATCAGGAGATTACGTTCAAACTTAATTGTTTTGCTTAAAATTTCTATAATTATTATTTTGTTCCTTAAAATCAGAAGGACTATTTTAAATTTTAACGATTTCTTTATATCTGAAAAAGATAGCGTAATACAAATATTTTGCTCATTTCGATTATTTTCATGTTCTTTGAGCCAATTTTTCGTCAAGCATTATATTCTTTAAGGACGGGTGGGCAAAACGGCGGGGAGCACAATTTCCGTTTCCTAAATACAAAAGAAGTCAACCATCGAGTGATTCTGAACAATGAGCTTAAAAGATTTTGAGGTAATTGCCACAAATTTCAATGGTAAAAATTGATGAAAACGTGTTTGCCTTAAACTCCCGAGGGTGTGAACTTCTTTTCAGGATTGATAGCCCTAGGAAGACAGGAAGACAGTTTCGTAGGATGCTTTCGCCTTCTTGCCTTCATTTTTGATGGCAAACAACTCAAGAGCACTTTGATTAAAGAAATTTAATATCACCCTCAAGTGCTTAGCACGTGTATATGCGTTCCTTTGAGTGATGCATGTGAAGGAAGTTCAAGACTTCCGTCAGGATTAAAAGTTGTTCAATAAATATTTAATATACATTACAGCGATGCTTAACCGTGACACGTATTCCATACAAAATACCAGAGGGTTCATGCAATAATGTAATTGATTCTACGTTATTCCCTTAAATAGCAGAAAAATCGAATTTTCACTTCTATATCATTTTATAGGATTAAAGATTAAATTACTGACGTGCTTATATAAATTTATTTATAGCAATTAAAAAACTTATGCTGTAATAGAAGTTTCAGACTTATTCATGATATTCACATGTATGCAAAATGAAAGTTCATCTAATCTAAAGAAAGCTAGCAAAGAGCTAGATGCTTACTAAAGCCTTTAAGGATAGGTTCGGTAGATTGGGAAATATTATAACGATTGCAATCTGGAGTTTTGATATTTTAATATAAACATATTAAGGTACAAGAACATAAGAAATTTCTCTCAGACGATAGTATCTGGAGGTCCTTAAAAATTAGTTGGAAACCAAAAAGTTATTAAATATTTTTAAAATATATTAAAGATATTTGTCCCATTTAAAAAACAGTGCTTAAAGATAATCGCGTTTACTATGGTAGTGTCAGGTATAAAACCCATGCGGTAGTTGCCATTTTTAAAGAATTACTTTGGTAACTATGGAAATTTTTACATTTTACATTAAAGAAGTAAAAATGCAAAAGAAATTTTAAAAAGACGGACAGACGGACGTATCCTGTAAAGGTTCCGCTGATATGGAACCCTAAAATACCTACTTCTTTTATTCCGAGAATGTCGTGTAAAAAGTGCAAGTCTAAATTTTCATTTGTCTAGACAAATGAACCGAGCATAGGTATACGAGTAGTTCTTTGTTTGGATTTTATGCGCATTTTTATCGAAACAAGTTTATCCACAATTGTTAATTATATTTCAACTTAATTTTTATTGTTTTTGTTTTTATAAGCTATGTATAAATTTTCATTTTTTGTATGTTAATTTTCAAACTTAATTTGGATTTTATTTTATTTTGTCACGAATTCTGGTGACGGCTGTTCAACGAAGTTTTTCTTTAGAAAAAAATAATAATTTTCAATTTACATAATACTTTTTGATTAAATAAAAACAAAAGAGCTTCTTTAAATATAATTTTCTTTAAGTAATTTATCATTTTTGAAGAACAGAGGGCAATGTTTTTACATACCATCGACTAGGATTACACTAGCCCTGAGACACTTTGTCTTATTTAAAATATTTTGTTTCCTACTTTATTAAAATTTGTATTTAAGTTTTTAGTTAAGAATAAACATCTTAACCTGATATAGGGTTGAGGTAAGTAAGGTATAGCAATTTTTATTTTGATAAGAAAGTAATATCAGAGGAATCAATATTGAGATAAAGTAGCCCCCTAAGGCGTATTGATGGTACATTTTTATAATTCTTTGAATATTCCAAATTCTTATATAGTAATGTTTTTGATAGTTTTGATTGAAGGACACCCTTGACAAAAAATGATATATTTAAAATAAAACAGTGGTAAGAGATAATAATGTCACCATCGTTGTTAATTGGGATGAGTTTAAATCACTTTTGTGCTATTTGCTTAGAGTTAAATTGAATAAAATAGTTCCCTTACACGGAAAAGTACTTTGTTACGGCAAAATGCACATCATAGGTACAATTTAAAACAACTAAATGAAATAAAATGCAATTTAACGAATTTATTTTTATATATTTTTATATCATTAACATGAAACTCAACACATTTAATTTTAACAAAACAATGTCACATTAGCCGAAGGGGAAACCTCCATGACCACCTCCGTATCCGTCACCACCTCCGAATCCGAAGCCTCCAGATGATGAGCTCGCCGCCGCTTGTGATTGAGAAAAGGATCCAGCTCCACCGTAACCACCACCGCCACCGCCGCCTAGACCACCTCCGAAACCTCCAGGATAACCTCCGTAACCTCCATAGGCCGGAATAGCGATGGTAACTCCAACTAGGCAAACTACGAATACTAAAGCTATCGAAGCGCGCATCTTAGTTATTAGTTAATATTTTATCCGTTGCAATAAAACTCGATGAAACGATTGAGTATAACTCCTGTCATTCTGTTCTTTTATATCAAAATCTGAAATGTTTTTGCTAACAAGAGCAGCACTTGTCGATTGGTCGAGTCTCCTAAACGACGAAGATTTTGTGGGGATTTTTCAGATTATGCAAATAGTGTTTCTGGTTAACAAGTTCCGCTTGTTGTTTCATAACATTCTTTCCTTGTATTGCCTAAACGCTATTTGATTATTGTACCCCTTACTGCGTGCTATTGACCTTATCTGCAGACTATAACAGGGGATGGTTGTTTTCCCACCTCATACAAACATTAGAGCAGGAGAGGTCAGCTCCTCTCCTTCCTTTCTGAAATTTGAATATTAAGTGTAAGAATTCTTGGAAGTAATGCTTTAACACCTGAAAATTCTTCAATGATATTATTTTAATATGACGAATGCATATATAAAAAATATATGTAATAATTAACTCGTGCCTTGCTTTGAAAATATTTTTTTTGCATTTTCCAGCATGCGCCTAGGCTAAGTACAAGCCGAAAATTCTATAGAGATTTATGTATAAGCGCATTACCATGGCTTAATAAAAATATAGCATTATTAATTAAAACTTTGAAACAAAAATGCAACCGGGTTGATATTTCAAGTACCAAGAATCGATGTTTGAAGATACTTTTTAAAAAAGCAACATGTAGAGCTCCATCGGAATTTATAGAGTTAAGTTTTAATACTTCAGTTAGGGGTCCAAATTTGTTTATTTGCTAATTTTTAATATAGTCAAAATGTTATTAGAGGAGGGGTACTATTCTGAATTAAAAAATATAAAATAGGCATGGAGCTATCACATCTAAAATATTTGTCTTGATATTTAATATGAGGTAAAAATGTGGTTCTATTTGCTAGATATGTATGTAGTTAATTTTTCAAAATATATTTGCTTGCTGGAGAAGCTGGGTAACCTCTTTTCAATGTATGCAAGTTTTTATGAATATTTGATTAAACAAGAAAAATAATTTATACAAATCGGAAATCCAGAAATGCAATTTTTTCTATATTTTATATGTATGTACATATTTATCAAGTAAAATGTCTAGGAGGCTATTAGGAGTTAAATTGTTTGAAATAACCAGGCTCAATGTGGTAAAACATTGAATACATTGATAATTCACTTCTAACACCTTGTTGTAAAAGTCAGCCTCTGTTTGGTAATTATGAATAAATAAATTGTTTTTGTTTTCTTTTATTTTTAAATTTTTACATCCTCCCTCCCGGCTATGCTCATAGTCGAGTTCTCGCTAAAGCTACCTACGAGTATGTGATATTTTAATTATTAATACAGTAAATATCGGTTATAAAGACATTGGATAAACCGACAATTTTCGTCTTTATATCCGGTAGAAGTAAAAATTTTATGTATATGTATGGCATCATAATAAGTATAATAATTTAACTTCTATGCTTAGGGGCCTCTGGTAGTTCATTTGTTACCGCACTAGTCTACCGTCCCAGAGACTGTGGGTTTGAGTCATACCCATACCCATGGTCTCCTGCGCTAAGTGATAACACAATGGGTCAAAAAAAATGATCTAAGTGCGCCTTTCTAGCTAACCATACCAACCTAACTTCTATGCTTTACCACTGCTCTTCCTTTGGTACGTACTATTGCAGTTTGCATTATTAAATATTATAGAGAATAATTACTAATTTTTCTTTTTATACTAGAAATATTCTAAAGGGGTATGCAGGATGTTTAAGCTATAAATTTAAAGAACTATGTTTATAAACATCTTAGAGTTTTCGAAAATATTTCTATATCTGAAATAATTTACGAGTTTTAAACAATTGAAACCGAAGGAGAACTGCTAGTTTCTAAACTTAAACGTATTTTCACCAGAATGTGTTCAAACAGTTTTTAAGGGTCACTTATTTCAAATGTGTTATTGAAAAAGTAAGGTGACTTTTGTTATTTTAAAAACAGTAGGGTGGTCTTAGATAATATAACCCTGAAGATATATTATAAGTTATTTTAAAATAGGATTTTCAGCAAAAAGGGTATGAATTAAAAGGCATTTGTATATTCTTTTTATAATTTTATTTAAATGAAAACTTAATGCGAATATTTCAGTGTTACTATTACAATTTTAGTGTACGATTCACATTCATTTGAGAGACACCGCGAAAGACGTGAAAAATTTGTATATGGGCGTTGTAAAGCGAGCATATTATACTTTGTTTTTTAAGTACCATGATAATAAATAATTTGTTGAGTTTACATTTTATATGCACTCATATGAATGTGCTTATTAAAAGTATTCAGCCCACAGAACGTAATAATAATTTTGCACTTTAGTTATGAACTTTAAAGTGTTCGTATGAAAATGTAAAACTCACTGAACTTTTAATTTCGAAAATGTGTATTGTTGTAAAAATGTATAAATGTTTTTAATACAAAGGTATAACTATCCTTAGCCGCCAAAACCTCCGCCAAATCCATCTCCGCCACCTCCACCAAAACCACTTCCGAAGGATCCTGATGAAGCTGACGCTTGTGAAAAGCTACCAGCTAGTCCGCCCCCACCTCCGCCACCGCCACCTCCTCCAAAGCCACCACCACCTGGGAATCCTCCATAACCTGGATATCCTCCACCAAATCCGCCGTAACCGCCTGGAAATCCGCCGCCGTAATGGCCTCTAATTGGTGTTGAGGCACTCAAAGTCACGACTGCCACCAGCAAACATAAACCGAATGCGTATCGCATGATGTTTTAAGAACTAATCCGACTCTAACAGTGTCACATCATCCGTCTTGATTCTGCTTTTATATTGACGTGTTTAGGCAAATTCTTTAGGGACTTATAAAAAAACAAAAAAATATATATATGGTCATAATAAAAACCTGATTTTCGAATTTACTAAACTAAAAGCTTCGTTTTTAAACGTGAAATAGGCTACATTTTAAATACGTTTGGTAGAAAGCAAGCAGACTGAGATAACTTTTTAGTAAAGTAAGAACCTAAAACTAGTCATACAAGTAGGGCACTGTTGACGTATAAAAAATGGATTTTCCGTTTAATTTCGTAGAATTTTTGAATTTTAAAATTTAACATTCTTATTTAAAATTGGATAGAAAAACAACAAGAATATTGTTTAATATTTTCAACGCAATTTAAGGAAACTTGTTCCCATTTTAATTAGTAAAGGGTAAATGTTAATTAGAGAGAAAAACTATTTTTTGAATCTAATACTTGAGAAAATGATTGAATTATGAGTAAAAATTATTATTTAGTATATATTTTATTTTTACTACAATACAACAGCCATTCTTAATATTTATATAATTTTGCTTCTTATTGTTTTTTAGTTATAATTTCATTTTATATACATACTATGAATTTATTATATCATTTTTTAATATTTATATTTTTTAATACCTTCTTTATTGGAAAATCTATTCGTTTCGAATTTTTCCTTCTCAGTTTTTATTTCCTTTATATTGTGGACGTTTTCCTCAACTTTTTATGCCAGTTCAACATGCTTGCCCTGACGTACGATTCTAGATTCGCTTATAGACTCCAGTTAATTAAATGTAGTGTCAAGACGAGTCTACTTCGTGAGTTACTCTCGTACCTGAGACAGCATAATGCTACTCATCTATGATTACATACCTATGTTCGGCATTTCCACCTCTGGACTAGTAGCAACCAGTTTTAGACAAAATTCCGGTCTATTTGTGTAAACAACACAAAGTTGATTAGAAAATGTTCACAACATACATAAATCAAATCTATAACCAAGTCAATTGACTAAAACTAATTTCAAACTTGCCCGTTTATAGATTAAAGCAACATATGCCTTTCTTTCAATCAAATATCTTTTTATTTGCTTTCGTCATCAAACAATTTTAGTGGTATTATATTTAATTTTTAACGTATTTTGAATTACGTGGAATTATATATAAACTCTAACATTTTGTTCCAATCACTATAACTTTGGTATAAAAGAAAAATAATCTGCACTTAAAATGACAATATACCATGTTCGTATTTTGTTGTAGTATTCATAATAGTAATAAAATGGTTAAAATACTTAAATAAATTTTATTATGACCTCACTAGACTTGGTCATTGTGCTAGAGTCCAATACTTCAACATATCTGGAAACTGTTTAAGCTTAGATTTGTAGTAGTGTTTCTCTTTTAAATCCCATAAAGTCAGTGCTCTTTGAAAAGGAAAGTTATTAGCCAGAATATGTCGACAATAAAAAAACGGTTACAAATTACTTTTTCAAAAAGTTCAATGTTCGCTAGTTAGCTAGACATCTTTTAAGTTTTGTCGCTCATATACCGAATTGTCGAATTGTCGAAAATCATACTAAATCATGCTATATCATAATTTATGAATTTTTTACCTTAACCCACAAGAGAGTTTTTAATTTTTAATATTAATAATAACATTTTAGTATTACGTTGTTAGTTGTGATTAAAGATTTAGAGCAATGCAAAGGCGGTAGGCTTATCTCTAACTCTAATTGTATTTAAAAATATCCGATAATAGCAATATACTGAGGCACGTACGATGCAAATCTGTTCTTAACTACTTTTTACACATACTTTTTATCGTCCAGTGTAAGCGTTTTCTTATATTTTTAATTTTTTTAGAGGGAAACTGGTTGGAGAGAAAATTTATATCACATAAAATACTGTAGGAGGGTTTTACTTGAACGTATTTGAAGGTTTAGCGCTCATATTTCTTTTGTTTAACATAAGTCATTTTCTATTTTTTGAATGATATTGCTTGAGGATTTTTTGGGGTATGTATATCGATAGTTTATAGATTTTATAGATAGAAAGGAATTTTATAAAACAAATACATGCAGATATACCGGATGAGTTAACAAAGTAAAATGAAAACTTTAATTTTTGGAGGCATTAGTTAATGTTGTAGAGCTGCTGCACTGATTGAAAAACAAAAATTCCCCAAATAAAATTTTATTATATAAATTTCTCGTCAAAGTGTGTTGGCATCTCAAATAGATGATGACGTTATCTATACATGTGATTGAGTTTACGCATTATTTAACCAGATAAGTTTCTTAGACTATTACGCAATTAGTTTTAGATATTTTAAACCTGATCTTTGGAAGAAACTCAAATTTTCAAATAACTTGTTTCAAAAGTCACTGACACAATATAACCCGGTCTCAACTTAACCTGTGAAGGTTGGTCATTGCTTTCTCATGTAGTTTTATTCAATAAACCCATTAATCGTCCTTTTTGCATTCATTCACACTAAAATAAAAGAAACAAATATACAAGAACGAAGTCAAATAAAGTTTAATGATCTTCGGAGAAATTAAAAAAATTTCGTATTTCCCCAGACTCTTGTAAATATTCCCCTAATTCTTCAGTTATTAATCAGGGCAACGAATTATATAATCAGTTGTCCAATTTACGATTCTCTTCGTTTTTCGTCGGCTATCTAAATTAAACAAATCTATAGCTTTTAACTGCAAGTAAAAAAAACTTCAAGGTCTCTTAGCTTTAACTAAAATTTGAATAAATAAATGATGCGCTGCTCTGTTTCTCTGATAATTTGCTGACGGAATAAACAGCAATATACATGGAAGTTTTCTCTTCTCTTCTTATTTTTTCGAATTTATTTGTTTTGTTTTCTAATGAATATTAATAAAGTTGCTTTAATTCTACGCAAATCCGGGGAAATTGTAAAACACAAAATAAATAAATAAATAATTTTCAAGAACGCAATTCAAAATCACAAACTACTTTTTTGTCATATGATTTTTATATGATTTTGAAAAATTCTTTTCTACATACTAAGGATTCAGTTAAATCATGATTGAATCGATCATTCTTTGTGTATTCTTTTAATTTTTTTTTCATTAAAATAAACCCTTGTCTGTTTACATATTTAAAATTTTTAAAAAGTTTCTCATTAATTGCTTTATTTGTTGAATTTACAATAAACAAAAGTATAAGTGTCATATCATGTTTAATGGTTTGTAATGTAAGCTAAGAACGTATGAAAAGAATTATTATTTAATGCTTATATCTGCTATTTTTAAGAATTATGACTTTGGGACATATCTTTGTATTATATCTTAGCATAGGTATATATCTCAATTGATTCATGTGGTCTGTATAAATTCAAAATTACAAAATAAAATGTCAACTGGTTACCGTGAACGAATCCATATCACTAAACTTTTACGGCATACTGAACTGCAGTCGTTATCATGGTACATTTCGAAAATATCTACCTTTCAATTTTATAACGTCTTCACTTTTTCGTAAATCGTATCTCATTTATGTCTGTCTTATTTCTAGAAATGTACACGTCTGAGAAACTGGCAATTTTACTTTACCTTCGGTTTGGGATTCCAAAGTATTTTCTTGCATTACGGGCTGCATGAGTATCCTGTTCCGTTGCAATCATTAATGGAAACTGTTATTGATTTAATTCCACCTGACTCAGAAAATCATCGAACGGCTTAATGAATCATAAACGAAGTTCCTCTTCAACTGCTTCACTTTAGTAAATTCAACTTTTTGTTTTTTTTTTTAGAGTGTTTCCTTTAAATGGATCGAAGTGAAGTATTGTGAAGGCCAACTGTGGGTGGATGGGATCAATACGAATAAATAACAATTTTGTGCTATCATATAAAGATATTTTGTGCGAAAATATTATTTTTATGATAGTCGATTTCTATAGAATTGTGATATATTCCTGAAAAGGGCAGTTAAAGAAAATGATGGGTATTCAATACACAAGATTTCTCGAATAGAATTTCTAAGGTATCTATTGGTTCACCTGTAAAATGTAAGATATAAAATTTTTCCTTCATTTCACTTCAATTACATTTACGAAAAAAGTGAGGAGCCGTGGATTCATAAATGAAAAACGAAACGCTTGCAATTGTGCCAATATGCGAATTTATTTCCGTGAAAGGCTACATTTAAAAAATAACTTTTACTGAATAAATATTTTTATGATTGTACCTAATTTTAACATTAGGCTCTTGATAACTAACTCAATTGACTTTAAGGTCCCTTCACGAATTTTGATGAAAGTACAAATTTTCATTTTAGGGATATGTAAAAAAATCTCGATCACTTATATTTCCTAAGATATTAAACTTCAAAACTTTGCAAACTTTTCGTAGCGATTTTCTCCATGTTTCTACAATGAAAAATTGTAGAAAACCCTTTAATTAAAATTGTTTCCACCTGATTTCTGTAAATAACTTTACATGGGTGCTGAAAAAAATGTTAATTTTACTTTACTTCGATTTGCAGTTTCATAAGACAGTACAGCACGTTAATTTCAAAGGTTCTTGAAGAATATTTTACAATAAAAAGGTGCGAACATTTTTAATTTAATGTATTCACATAATTAACAACGATATTTTGTCTCTTTGTCTCTTTTCGAAATTTCAAAGTTAAACAAGCAACCGATAAATTATTTTTGGATATTCGTCACTATTCATCCCAAATGAATATTGTGTAGAATAGTTCATCAAAATCAGCAAAGAAACTTCAAAATTCGTCTGTTCCAAAATAAATGATTTTTATTAATTTCGTAATATTATTAAAATCATATGCATACCTAAAGTTGAGAAATTAGATCTGTCTTAAACTACTTGAAAATTTCATTCCATACCTTCTCAACAAAATTTCCCTTGACGAATAAAAATCATTTTAATATTTATCATATTAAATTCTTCAAGACTCGTTAAGTAGGTAAATATTTTAAATAGTCTATTAACAAGCCAAAGTCAGTTAAAGTTTGAGCTGGATTTACTCCCCCATGTCGAAATAAAACAGAAAATTATTGTAACAATTATGATTTTGAATTGATGTTTTTAAGAGTCCTTTTATTTTTTGTATCAATTTTCACAAAATATCATTCAATATCTTTAAGAAAGCACCAGCGATAAAGATTTAAATTTTTTTTATAAGGATTGTTTAAAGCGTTTTGTTTGCCCTATGTTGTGTTTCATATTTTGATAAATTTTATAAAATTAATTAAAGTTCTTAATAAATCAATATATCTGAAGTTAATTAATGTTTGCCTGTAAAATTATATAACAATATTCGAACTTGTCACCTTATGAGTAATTCTCCTACTGCCGAATTTTCAAAGTTATTGAATGTTCGGTTAATTTGATGCCCCATAATTAATTACGTCTTTTGTTCCAGTTTAACAAAAGTAAATTGAAGAGCAGGTGGTTCTGACAGATTGTCAATTACCATGATAAGGCTTAAAATGATCTTTAATAAATAATTGCTGTGAGTCTCCTATCAAATGAGGATGAAAGAGTAAACAAGTAATAATAATAAACGCTGGCTAAATAATAATTATTAAAGCATACCATACATCTTCTTGAGTGTTATGGTTTATTTATACCTTTTATAGATTAGTATTACTACATATTTATAAATATTGTCAAAAGTATAATGATAAATTACTTGAATAAATGACATACATCAATAATCGCTTAAAAAATGGGGTAGCCCTGACTAGTTTAGTATTTGAAGGTCGCGAAACCTTCAAAATCCACAAAAATAGAATTTGCGTCTTTGAACATTTATTCTTTAAATAAAAACAATTTTGAAATTCAACAACTTAAATCAAGAAAATATACACTGAAGATTTTTAATAGACCCAAATAATCTAAATAAAAAGTACTATGTACTGCTGGTACTATGTACGGTATTTGATTAACTAATTTAAGTATAATTCATGTTTAACCATTTCACCAAAAACCCCGATTTTGACTGTGGCAATACACGTGTTAAAAATGCTTCAAAAAAAAAAATACCTTATAAGAACAGGAAATTTGAAGCTTTAACTGACTAGTTCCTATAACAATTGCTCAAATTATGCTATCATTATTCATTTATAAAACTTTTTACTATTAATCACTTTGTTTTGTTATGATAAAGATTTTCCAAAGATGATAGCCCAGTGGCTTGTGTTATACGAGTATACGTTAGAGGAAAAAAAAAATATGATCATAATAAAAATATTTATGATTCTGAATGTTGCTCCAAAAGCAGCTACTTTATTTATTTAAATGAGTTTTAACACTTAATTTGCCAAATAGCTGGAATCGTGATAAACGAGAAATGTGTAAACCGGTTCAAATTAATCGAGTAAAACTTAAAGATATCAGTAAAGTTTAGGCGATCTAGTAGCACCAAGTAAATTTTATTTTTAAGAAAGTTATTCTTAATTAATGTTTTACACTCAAAAAGGAAATTTTGTAATTGTATTTTGTTGCTATTTGGTCAATAGTTTAAGAAAAATATGTTTCGGTTGATATTACACTTTTGTAACAGCAACCGGTAAAATTGAATCAGTTCTTTTAACCCGAAGAAGAATTTACACTAGCCAATACTTTAAAATATTGAAATTTACCCTATATTAAATTGTAAAGGCTCTCCATCTTCTATAAAAAGAGTTATTTATCCGAATTGTTACTTTCGTTTGCCTTCAAGTAGCCCAGCAAATTAGCAAATTTAGAAATTCTTCTAATATACTTAATATTTTTTCCTTGTTAACTCTAACATTTAATTTAAAAATCACGTTGGAAATTTTTGTAAATTTATAATTTATTAACTTATTAATAATTTAGCTTAATTTTGTTTACAACTTTCGCTTAGTCGGTAAATTTGACCCCAAAACAATGTATCTTTGGATATTTCTAATAAATTATGTAATTGATATAGCAAAATTCTAATTTACGCTAGTGTGCGATATATGGGTGTGCCGTTTTGAAAGTTAAGAACAGGTACTATGGGATAATTTAAAAAAAGATAAGGTTATAAAGCGAAAAATATATTTAGTTGTCAAGCGTTGTCAAGTTAAAAAAATTAAGTAACTAATACTACTTTTTGGCTTAACTGTAACAAATTTAATTTTGATTTAAATAGAAAACTAGGCGCTTTTCTAAGCGAATCTAAAAGTGTAATATCTTCAAAAATCGCCTTGGAATAGGCATTTTGTATAAATTTCTATAATAACAAAGTTTATTTCCATTCAGATGATATAAGACATTTTATTATTTTGTACATTCAAATTAACCTATTAAATATAAATAAAAACCTTTTAAAATGGATAAACCATTTAACTTTTGATTTACGTTATTCCTATAATCAAATAATAATAATGCTACGACCTTCAGAAGTTTGACAAAGCTAATGCCTTTGTAAATATTGAATTGACTCTAGTCATGTAAAATTCAAAACATTTTTACTATAAGAAAAGGAAGATTTTCTAAGAGAGCAACGATATGAATAAATTGCCTCCGTTTTTCCCCTAGAGTAAATTTATTAGATACTTTCGTATTGCTTTACAAGATAAATGGTAAAAATTTTAAGATGTTAAGAATTTCCCTTAAAGTAAATCAAAGGCATACTTATTCTGTTATGGAACGCGTTTTGTGTTAAAAATTAGAATTCGTCCTACCAATAAATTTCCCTGGAGTCAGCAGTAGGCAATTTATTCGGTTTTTCTTTCTGTCCGGGAGAATTTATTTTTACAACATCTCACCACTTATGACCCTTCTGAGTATTGTGACCTCTATGCTGACAAATTTTGCTTAGTAGAAATCTCAAGAATAAATCCAAGTCACAAATGCCAAAAGAAGGAAACTATCCACTCCTGCAAGAATCATTACTTTTTTTTTTTTGAGTGACAAAATTCAGATCACGTCGACCTTTCAAGAAACAATTTCTTTATTAGGTTGTCCGGAGAAGACTAAACTTTACGAAAATGTCACTGAAAAAAAAAGCCGATTTTCACGATAGAATAACTTTTCTAGCTTTGTGTTTTCGCTAGTTGTGTATAATTCGATGCTAGCGGGCGGATAAAGTGGCAAATTGCTCAAGTTCGATCGTCTACCTTGTTGAAGAGAAATCGTTGAAGTTCACTGAGTAAATCATGTTCAATTAAGCCTGAGCTTTTCTCATCAGACCTCTACATCATGAATAACACATGGACTGGCTTACTTGGTAGGGACTTACTTCAGTTTGTACGATTGCAGGTCACCGAAGTCTCTTTTAATACTCAGCCTATATTCGAGTGGATGCGAGCCACAACTTTGATATTTATTGATTTTCTTTTATATTTGTAAGTTTCTTATGATCTTATTATTATTTTCGATTATTTAGTCTTCTGAGGATGACTAATAATAATAATTCTTAGAATTATTATCAGTTAAGGAAAAAGATATAGTGCAAATCTGGGAATTAATTTATTATATCAAATAATCAATTATTTAAAAATAAAATAAAACTTTATTGAAAATATGGAAAAAATAAATTTTACTCTTAAAATCTCATGTCCTTTACTTGAAATAAACTTAGTATGGTAAATTTTGGTATATTTCCAGTTTGATTTTATATATGTGTTTACATTAATTAATTTAGTGCTAAAAGTAGTTTTTTTTATTAATATAAAATATTGTTATATGGGTTTAGACGAAGGGATGTAAACTTGAAATACTTCTTAAGATGTTGTCTAATCTGCCCTTTCAGATACTTCGATATGAGGTTCTAACCTCGAGTTAAAAGCATTATGTAATCCTGTTTAGATTTTTAAAACGTTCATCTCTTTATTTTTATAGAGTAGAGGTGTTTTAATAAGAAATACATATAACTCTAGGCACATACATACAGTCTCTATACAAACAGACAAAAATCTCTAAAGATTTTTTAAAACGTTTGAATTGAAACTTTTTCGTATTATAAAAATATCCCTCTATGCATGATAGAAGCATTCGTTACGTTGAGTGCGCTTTACAAACCTTTCCAACCAAAGCTTACGCCGCAGTTGAAAGAGATATCAGTGCTGGGAATTCATCCAAGTTTGAACTTTATTTGATAGGTGAGTCCGATCTGTGGTTTCAGGCAATGAATAAATTCGTACAATAGCTAGATTCACGCATATGGGAGGGTTCATCCTCAAATATTTCAAGAGGGCTTTATGTTGGCTGGTTATTGCTCATCGTTGGGTATTACAATAAATTTCCATTTGACCAGAATCGACTCGGGTAGAGCATTATCTGTCCAATTTACGTTCTTGTGTTCTGTTTGGTGTTGAGGTGACCATAAATATGACTGCGAGAATACCTCAGAGGAGCTGTTATCCCTTTTTTTTTGTACGTAAATTGACATTCTCTTGAAGTTGAAATTACTGAACTTTGTGCATATTAAAAATCGGATTTAAACAACCTACGTCATGAATTAATAAAAGTATCAGACTTCCCTGACTTTAGTCACACCTGCTTTACTGCTCGAAACTTTCGAATAATTGGTTAATAAAATATTTCCCTCGTTAAATTGGCCATACAATAGGAAATTTATAAAAGTTTTATGTTAAATCCTGTGTTACACGCCATTAAGCAAGAAAATGTTGGCTCTGATCCAAAAGTAATCCTGTTGCTACAGAAGGATGCTGGAAGACTAAATAAAAATATATCGCTGAGCAACAAATATAAACAACCCACTTAAATCAATTTCTTTGGCCTGGCTGTCTTGTTTAACTTGATTTGAAAATTTTAAAGGAATTATTTCAATATCCGGTAAACATTAAATTATATGTATACATTGTTTATCCTTCACTTACTTACTGGTAGGACCGAAACTTCTTAAAGATTGCCTCTAGCTTTTGTCAGTCATCAAGAAAAGGAAATTAGGTTGAATGTTCTTCCCTTTTCTATGTAAAGTGTAACTTAATGAGGTCATTAGAAGAGAATTTTTTTACATAACTTAACAGATTATTACGTATATTACGTAGGTTGACATTGAATATTTCATTTACATACAAGGCACAGTATTTTCGAGCTATACCTAGAAAGAATAAATATAAAAAAATTTAGTAAAATTCGGTGAGGAGAATCGACTTCTACCTACTCTTCAAGAAAATTAGTGAAAAACGTGTATATGCGTTTTAACCATTTTTTATATATTCTTTTTGTTTAAATAAGAAACCAATTTCTTCCCGAAATTGGGGAGAAAAGAATCTATACTTACAAACTTTTAGTTGTCTGTCTCTATGCGGTAAAATCTTGCAAAATGATTCTGACCCTCTTCCTGATGATTGATTGAACTGAAATTTTGCATACGCATATATAAATCCAATGACAATGGGACTATTGAGCAAGTCTGATGATGACTGATGGTGATTATGGGAATTTTACAATAAAATAAACTAACCCATCGAGTTTGAGGCCTTTTTTCATTTGTCTTAATGAATTTGGTGTAGGTGGTTTATTTCCCACGGTTTGATGATGAAGACTACAAACTGAAGAAGTTTATTTCTTCAAAACAATTACAAATTGTTTTAGTTTCACTTTTTGTTGTAATTTTTGGTAATTCATAAAAAATTTTTTAAAAATTGTAATTTTGACTTTTATTTATTTTTTATTTATAAAGAAAAAATTCAATAAATAGTTTTAAGAAAATTTTCTTTATTATGTCTCAATTATCAGTCTTTGAGAAATTGTAAATAAATAAATAACTCAATAATAAAAATACAAATGGTTGGTCAAATCAAAATTACAAACCTCTTATCTTATCAATAAAAAATTTCTATTACTACACTTTATGCTCAGTGTGTTCAGAAATTTTAAATTTATGTATGCGAAGCAATGGAAATACGTTATACAATATAATATAAAGTTAAATTAATAAAATGAGCAGAATGTATAGTCTCAGTAAATATTTCTCGCCTAAAAATAATAGAAGAAATGGAACAGTTTGCTTTTTAATTTTTACAAAAATTTAAATTTATTATATTTTGAATGTTACAATGAAGTATGAAGTAGGTGGCTTCTGCAATTATTTTGGTAATAAAATTCCAAGAAAAGTTTATCACTCATAGGCATAAAGGCAAATGGCTTATAAAGGGCTCCAGTACGGAACCATAGCCACAAAAAAACAGCCACACAGTGGTATTCCAAGAGCAGTTTGTATGAAATAAAGTTGGCACAACCTCTGATTTATTACGAAACTCGAAATATATATATGTGTGTATTGAAAAGGGTAAAAGGTATTCAAAAGAGGACACTTTTACGTAATTATAAAAAAAAAAAACCAAATATGAGATAAAACGGAACGAACCAAAAGCGGTTTGCCTATTTTAGTAAAAAGTGGAAAATATACAAAAGCAAGAAAATCACGCGGTCGGTGTAAAGAAGAGACGGCTTTTCAGGCTGCTATATTGCATTAGTATATCTTTTTCGCCGAAATTCCAAGTATAATCCACGACTGCCTTGTTGTTACCCTTAAAGCCCATATCCCTTCACATTCACGCTTTTTGTAAAGCACTCATGCTGTTTTATATCTGTGTACAATTCGAATTTGGTAAATGAAGTGAAGAACCTTTCTCGTTAATTAAAAAGAAATTCTTCTTGTTACAATTGAAGCTCTTTTCAAAAATCCCAAATCTTATACCTTGTTAAAGAGATATACCGATTATTTATTACATTTTTTCATATCTATTCATTCAATTTCATCTATTTTTATTTTTAAAAATCTTACACTCAGAAAACACCAATAAAAAAAAAGGTTTACCCTATTCTAATTTTTTTCTACTAAAATTTGAATACTTTAATACCTAAGTATTGATTTGCAAAAGATTTAATTTTAATATTCAATGTAGTTGTTGAGATATATGACATCAAATGTTGTAGTCTCAGTTCGAAACATTAGTTTTAAAACATTGACTTGTGAAAATTTAAATATATGTTCGGGAAAATTAGAAAATACACAAGCCATATTCATAATTGCTTTAATTTAAATATGATTCAGCTTAGAATTTAATTTCCAATAAATCACGTTTAAGCAAGAAATTTTCATAAAAGTAAAATGAACTTCAATTCAATGTTGATCACATTAAATTTTTGAAATAAATTAAAATAAATTATTTCCATCATCTGAATTGAAAAAGGGACAGTTTTTAAGTCCTAACGTCCTTTCTAATGCCTTAAGTAGGGCCAACGGCAGTGGAATGATAAATTAATTGTCTTGTGTGTTGATGAAACTCAAACACAATCCTATTTCGGTGATAAAAGAAATTTGAATGTCAGTTTTATAAGAGGGGAATGCTTTAGAAGCAATATGACTATGGGCTACGAGGAATGGCTAAGATAAGGCGGTATAAACTCTGATTTTATTTGTAGAGGCAAACCGTTTCGTAACCAAGAAGGGATACCAAAGTTTGACGAGAGCTTTACGGATAAATCTGTCCAGGATTAACCGGCTACCACGGGATGAGTAAGTTTTAATGACTTTCGGTATAACGTGTCACTGGCTACAATCCCAAGAGGCATTGCACGAATATATTCAAATAACGCATCTGGATTTATTCTGTCGAAAGCTACTGCCATGAAAAACTTTCTTTGCCCTCAGGAAGTGTTCTGTTGGTTTTAACTTTATATGCGATACCCCATTTTGTCCTGCATCTGACCACTCCGATATTCTCCTGGGTTACACGTTGACAATTTACAAAGCAAAGGTATTTGAAAATCGCAATTTAAGTAGATATTTCAAATCCTTGCGATGATAGCCATGAATTCCTGTTGGTTTGTCTTTGCGAAAAATTAAATCAATTCAACCATTTTTCTTACTTTGTATCTCTTAATTAATTGAAGTAGGTTGAGTTTAAGTTTTCGAATACCTTTACGTACATTTTTGAGTAGTCATACAGGATTTAAAAATCAAAATGTTGGTTGCAAATACATAAATAATTCCCACCAAATGTCCTTAGTACTTAATTTCACTTAAATTCTCAAATTTGAAACATTATGGTTGCTGTATTTGGATTCCAAATTAGTATCACTGATTTACCTTATAAACATTTTTTTCAATTTCTCAAAAATTGATCGGTATATTTGCTTTGAATTTCCAAATTTTGATAGTATATTAGAGAATTAAATAACCTCAAAATACCCTTCGTACTAATTTTCTTTTAAATTCGTTGAATTTCAATAAATTTTCATGGTCATATTGTTGTCTGTTATGAGGAATTTTTAAATTTGGAAAGCGGATTTGCTATCAAGATTTCTAAAGACTACCAAATAGTAATTTTTACGGCTATCTCTTGATATTTACAATTGTTGGCCACTATATTAAGCCCACCATTTTGAAGCCCGATAATGAATTGTAGCCTATATGTTAAGTTGGAATATGAAGTATTTTTAGTCAGCAAATTAAAATAACTCGTTTAGATGTAATTGAGCCACAAACTAACAAACTTACGATTTTACAAAAATGTGTGTACATAGTGAAAAGGGGTCATAATATAATACAAGTATATATTGCTGCACCTTTTGTGTGCACATAGTTAAAAATGAATATAAAAGAAAATTATCAGAGTTTAGCTTAAATTAATTATTCTAGATTACCAGGTGAATCCTTAAATAGAAGGTAGAACAATGCGTTGTTATCTTTCCTGAGGTTTAGTGGGTGCTGGTCTCCTTTGACCATTAAAACAGATTGGATAAAGTACAGAACATTTTTTTGACACATTTCAGAGAAGGGACAGTTTTTAAGAGTCCTATAATTCTCCAATCTGTGAAATTACGCCCTTTTGTGAAACACTTTACTCCCACATGCCCATTAAACATATTATCAGACCCATACATCCCGTTGTTCAGAAGGTATGCTGACACAGTGACCAATTCTTATTTTCTTCTCTAATTAAAATTAAACCGCGCCTTTTGGACGTGTTAATTTTTAATTAAAACTTGTTAATTTACAGGTTATAGAAGCTGTGGCCGTCAGAGGAATTTCATTTTACTCGCGAGTTGTTTGACTTTATTATCACCATCCTGCCAAAAGGTAGGTGTACCCGGTATTAATTTAAATTTTTTATTGGGAATTGCACTTTTCGGTGTACGCGAAGTGCTCATTAAATCCCCTTACGGCAGCAATTTTATTTAATTGTGACAATGAAAACTTGCTGTGTGAGACCACTGCGCCTCAAGTGTGACGTATGGCTCTGCATTTAGTTAATTTCAGTTGAATAAGTTCAACTCTGGAATTTATTATAGGGGACGGGAATTAAAATTGGCTCATATTCATATCTCTTGTTTTTCTTGAAAGTCGGATGCTGTAAATTATTTTAACTACACTTTCGTTTAGCTTATATAATATGTTTTTAATAATTTAGATCTGCACGATGTTCTTAACTGAATTGCTTATACATGTAATTTTTAATAAAGCAACAAGTAATAATAACTAATAGATGAACAAAGCAAGACCAAGATCAAGACTTTGATAGTCCTAACATTGGTCTTGGTTTTTGGTTTACAAGTCGTGAATTAAATCTGCCCCTAACCATTGTTTCTAATTGCTAAAAATTCGCCAAGGCTATGAAAACATACTAAGCTTTTTAGGAAAAATAAAAACGGAACACGTCCCGAAGAAATATTTTAAGTACCGAGGTCCAGAGCCTGAGATATAAAAAAAAACTGACCATTTTCCATTCATTTCTATGGGTTTTTTAGGTTTCTGAGTGTCACAGCGCTGAAAGGGCTATATCTATGGAAAACCCTTCAATTCACCGCCAATTTTATTTTCTGTGAAAACAGAAACTAAGCTTAGTTTCTTCCAATGTAGAAAGTTTGACGTGATATCTGTACTTTCCCAGAAATTCACTAACAAGTAATAAGATGAAGTGAAATTTTAAATTTTAACAGAACACAATAAATTATTCCTATAAAACTTAACAACTGTTCGCAAACATTATTTACATCCTAACAAGCAGTAGAGATTTACAAGTTGAAATAAACTGCCGGCAATAAATAACCGCATGAGGCGTATAAAACTGTAAGTGCATATTTGCATACATTTCGCATAATGATCAATTTGCTAAAAGCCTCTGTAACGTTATAAGGCCATTTTGAAAGAGGTCATAAAGCAGGTCCTGATTATAAATCAAAGCAATTTCGACCTAACTCAGCGCTCAGCGGCGCAAATAATTTAATCATCTAATTGATCCCAATTGGCATTTAACATATATTAATAAGGTACAACAGAGGTTAGTTCGAAATGTTCATGGGCATTTCTTATGAATGATTGATATCTTGCCACAAACTCTCCCGCACATCGTACACCACTGTTAAATGTTTCAAAGAAAAATCTTTGGCCCTTCTTGCCGCCTCTTGCTTTCGTAAACAAGATGAATCTCTGTGAGATGATTTTCATTTAACGAAGAAAACGAGACGAGAGTTGGACCATTTCCATTCATTGAGTAACTTTGTATAGTCTTGCAGAAAAGGCGAGTTTGAAGCACATGGTTGGTTCCCTTGACTGATTCTCCTTGCATAGGTAAGGAGGAATTGAGGTATATTAAATGACCTTCGAGGTTATTTGCATACACGAAAAGAAAAAAATAAATTCAAAAGCTCTTTAGAGGAAGTTCCAATTATGAATTGCTGCCTTTCTTTTTAATTTATGTTTTTCCTCTGAAAGACAAAGAAATGCTCCTTTTAGCAACGCCACTGAAACATGCGCAAATATTCTACGGAGATATTTCAAAGCTCCGAAGGAAACGTGAGTTTTCAAAGTAAGCTTTTTCAGTACTCCTGGTAAGATATTGTTAGAGTTTTCTCTCTTTAAAATATCCACTTTCTGGGAAGGTTTAAGTCGGGTAACATCGCCCTTCATCACAACGTTACATGCATTGAAAGGGAATATAAAAAACTCTCACTTCATTGTCTTCAAGATCAACAACTTCTACATATAGTTCTTTTGCCGAAAGCACATGCCGTTTAGTATTTATTTTACTTCATTTAGTTATAAAATTAGCACGTTTACTATAGTAAACGTTTCCCAATTAGTTAAAAAGGCGTGTCGGCGACCTCTCTTTGACTTGTTGATATAAACATGTTGAATACACATGCTTCTTGTGTCCAACAAGTTCGATGAAGCTGTATATCATCTATAAAAATGTATATACATATTTAAATATCTACTTATATTTGGAACTTTTAAAGCAAATCAAATTCATTGTGTTATATAAACAAAATCAATAAAAATTGGAATAGATACAAAAACCATTTTTTAAGAAGGGTACAAGTGGTGCCCAATATTTGGGCTGTAGTATATGGGAGCGACGTGACAAGGCAACAGAATTCTTAAATTTTTTAAAATTTTTAAAATGCAAAATATTCTGGGGATAGTTTGTTTTTATAGGAAATCTGATAAAAATAAAATTAATAATATTATGACAATTATAAGGAAATTTCATTTTATCACAATTCTTCACTTTTATTATTATATATCATATAAATAAAGTTTTATGGTATATGTTTAAACTATTTTAGATAAATTAATTAAAGAAATTTGAAAATTATCTTGTACTCGTATAACTTTAGGTACTAGGTTATGACTAAGTTCTTAACTTAATCTCCCACAAAAAATGTTAAACATTTTCTAAATGAAAATTGTCGTATAAATTTATTTAAATTTCGCCGACATTGTAATAAAATGTAAAATTAGAACTACCTTAGTTTGCAACAAAGAATATGCTATGAAATTTCAAGTTTTAGTTAGTGAACAAGTTTTGCATGTTAATAAACAATTTCTTTGAAAGATTTATTGATTGTTACATGTCACTTGCTTATTCTTTTAAGGTTTATCAATAAGGATCGAAAGTAATGGAGATCTTCAACAATTGATGTATTTCCTATTGTCATCGTATGCAGTACCAAGTGTACAATTTTTATACATATTTGTGTATTTATTTTTCTAAAAAATAATAAGAAATACAATAAAACGTGAGTACAATTCATTTTGGTTTTGCAGTATAGAGACATAATTGGCTAACAATTTCTTCAATATTTTCCAACCAACCGTATACCCATTTATTTTATGTTAGAATTTCACCTGAAAACGTATACCATAATTCAATATTTTTCTGCATCCTTTTCAATACCCAATCACAGAATGCCCATCAAAGGGATATGTTTCAATGGCCTGAAAGCCCATTCATCAGAAAGAAATTGTGCCAACGCAAACAAATGGTTGCGTATCTCATCACTCTGTTGAAGGCTATAAAATCGAATGGAATACGCTTATGCGCAACAAATTTTAACGAACCAACCCCTTTCTAAAGGGAAAATTTTTTGATATACCAAAATACAAGAATCAAATACCCATGCCTTTAGAGATACTTACTGTATTTATAATACGCATTTTAACGACTTTAAATCAGCTTCAATTTGATTATGATATATTTAAATTACCCGATGGATCTGGCACAGAATAGCGAAGAGTTTCAGATTAGAACGTATTTAAATTAAATGTTCAATCATTCACAACATATTTTTGCATTTGGTTGATATTTAATTATATAACAAAAAAAAATATATTTTAATAAGTAAAAAGTCTTATTTTCTTCCAGAGATAAGTAGAAATATTATTTTTGATGCTCGCTTAAAATTAGTAACCTTTAAAAGATTAAATAATAAGTAAAATTATTGTTTATCTCAGTCCTTTCTGGTGTATGTAGCAGCGACACCAAGCCCCAGAAAATAGCTAAAGATTTTCGTTAGTTTTAGTGTTATAACTCTGTATTTTATTGATGTACTAAGATGGGAAATTTCCTTCCTACCAATCAAATTTTTGTATGCCTATAAGTCAGATATTTCATTCCACTTATTTTAGTATACCTACCATCTATCATCCTGTATAGTAAATATAAAATTTGCATATATACAATATTTGTAAATTTTATGTTTTTGCCTTAACTGATCGGCATTTTCGCGATTTTTGTTGATGAAATTTTCAGTTTGTTAGATAATAACTAAGATTCAATTTGCGGTAAAAAATGTAATGAGATGACATACCTCTTTCATAAAAATATCTTCCTGATAACACCTGAGCAGAAAAGGCATAAAGCGCCAAAATCTGCGACAAGCTTTGCAGTTAAATTTCAACGTAGGATCCTTTACGCCTAATGGAATCAATGGAGAGCATAGCATTCGAGAGTATTCATATACAAGCGAAAAGAGGTCTTCCAAAGCTGATTGGATGTAAAATGGGAAAAGCAATTTTCCTTTTGTGTTATGAACGTAAGACTCTAAGGAGTTGCTTGCTGAAGAGGGAATTGGAAAAGTTAAATCAGTTTATGGAAAGGTTTACAGCGTATTGATGCCCTGCAAAGGTACGAGGGTATTTTAGGTATTTATTTTAGGTGGTAAGGGTTTTATGTCTAATTGCGGAAATAAAATTTGTAACGATATTGAACGGATAAATAAAAGGCTCTATCCAAGGGTATTTAGGTTTAGGTATACCACAGGCGTAAATCTGTTCTTTCATGGTGTTTAACGAGATATACTAGAAATGATATTTCATTAGTTTAAGAGTAATAACTTTTGATTACAGCATAAATAGCTATATAAATGTATTTGAAAATGTTCCTTCTATATATGCATGATTACATTACATATATGTGTTAGCTGTTCTATTTTAGATGGGATACAAAACTGTTCCTTAAATGGCAAAGGGTATAATTATGCAAGCAATTTGAGCAACCATAAAATAAAGCTTGCAATAGAAGTTTGTATGATAATTAAGTTATTTGAATACAAAAGATATTTTGATTACATACTTATTATATATAGTATTTTTAATTTATCCTCTCTTTCACTTTCAAATGTTAAACGAAACTACGCTATAAGCCACAAGAACAATTCATGCAATAAAAAAGTTTAAAAAGTGTTGTTTTAATGATAACTTTTGGGAAATTACTTAAAAATCACCAAATGAACTTCTACATAAAAATAAACTCTTCAAAAAATTCATTCCACAAACGAATCTTACTTCGAAAGCACTAATCGCTCTTTAGTGAAATTTCCAAGAAAAATAATTTCAAAATGCATAGTACTTTTATCATCATACTGTTAAAGTTTTTGTTCAAAATGTTAGCAAATTTTTTCATTCTTGACAAATTGTTGTAGATTTAAAATTAATCAAAGCAAGCTTGTAGGAAACCAATTTATAATTAAATTATCCGTAATCCTTTTCAAACTGGTGTTTGGAAAATCTTTGGAAAAGTCAAATTTAATTTGTGTTTACTTGAAACAGAATGTTTTATGAACGTTCTTGCGAAATTAATTTATCCCAATTAGGATTAAATTTCGCAATATCATTGTGCACTATTAGGGCCATTGCTCGTCCTCTTTTCCAACCTCAGTCGTGGTATTCAATGCAATCAATGGTTTCATTAATGTAAAGTAAATTACACTAAATATTGTTGGGAAATCGCAGGTTTAGCGATGCGGGCCAGTCAACGAGAACAAATTATCTCACGCCATCAGTCGATTGGGCATAAATCATGCAAATTATCCTTGTTACCGAAACTCAATCCATTCATTTTCCGACGGTTGTTAAACGGATTGCGTAACTTTATGGAATTCACCCAAACAAGAAGCAGATTGATGTGGTCGACATCAATTAACCTGCAGGTGTCAACTAGGGCGCGACAAATTTTGTTCTGAATTGATGAAAAACAAATTTGTACCGGGAGTATGCAAAAGGTATCGTACCATATGCCATTAGTTTTCCATTAAACCCCAGATTCGACAGCCGCGTTGGTAGCAGCAAATCCGATGCTCTATTTGGAAATATGCCATACATTGCATGAAGCGAACTTGAAAACTATTAAGATATTCGCTTACCACAAACCGAACAGGGATACTTATTCTTTTTGGTAACATACAGAATTGAAATGTTTTTGTCTGCCCGACTAAATACATGAGAAGATTTATTTTTAAATTACTCTATCCCTTTTGAGATACAGGATGCAATGCAGATTATACCAAGTAGTGTTAAAAGATGTATACATTTAAATTTCACTATCCCTAAAATAAAAGGTTTTATGCAAAAATGGAAAACATATGTTTTTGGGTTCTAAACTATTCGATATTGATCCAAAAGTATAGAATTTCAGGTTTATTTGATTTTTTGGACATCAGAAACTTATCTGAATATGTGAATAAATCATATTCCTCTATGAAGTTGTAGAAGTCTATACTTATTTAATTTACAGACACGTTAAACATTACATTTTTGTACCATTTGGCATTATTGTAATATACAATAAGAGAATAAAGCAATTGAAATTTACTATAAGAAGGTGAATTTCAGGCACCTTACTTAGCTTAAGTTTTCATATTTATCAGAAACTGATAACTTTAATTGACTCTGAATAGTCTGCAGAACAGCTTTGTATAAATATAAAAAGGAAATTTGTATTCATCCGGGTGATTGAAGAAAACTTATTTCTTATTCAATGTATCCTACATGTACCTCTTTATTTCCGTTCTAATCCATGTTGAATAGATATTTTGAAATTCTACATCTTGTTCCGTGAAATATTATCCCATCAAGATTTGTTGCTCCCTTTTCACGGTCTATTTCCCAGGGGAATCGAGTAAATCGCATAGAATACTTCGAATAAGTATGTGAAACATTTTATACACGTGACTCCACTACTTCTGATTGCAATCATCCACCATGGACCACAAACTAAGAGAACAGAAGAAGTTATATTTATAGGTAATATAGGTACATATGTGCGAATAAACTGAACCATTTATGTCACCCCATTATTGCCATCTGATACCACTCCGATAGACTTACTCATTTCGTGGTAGATTGATATTATTCTGTGGTTGTTTGCGTAGAATTATTTAGCGACAATGGCATTGAACCTTGCTATTTATTTATGTCTTTAAATTCAATATTATTTGAATTTATACTTTTGCAAAAGCTACAGAATGCACGAATAGTTCCTATAAAGAATATATTTTTAAATTTTCCAACAGTATTATAGAAAATCAATAATATATGTATAATATTTATTTTTGCGAATTTTAAAAGTTTGGAGATAATGTAGGCATTTAGCAAAGTTTGTATTTCAAATTATCGATTTCAGAAGTTCAAAAAGTTTGCACTGTCCGACATGCCCTAATGGCATAAAAACGCCGTCCTGATAATGGAATTTAGTAAATTTTTAATATATTACATGTATAACTTATACCACCAAAATATTTAAGCTTTAACTAACAAATTAATTTACTACTTTGCAAGCAGGTCTGGTGATGTGGTTATTTGGTATATTCCCTTATAAATTTATTTATACTCGTCATTAACCATTAAAATAATTTTAAATATAGAAATATCAACAAATTTATCTCAATCAGCTAAAGTAAATTGCTTAAAAATGACTCTATGTTCTGATGATAAATGTAAACGATAATTACATCTTTTACATTCTTTATCAAAAAATTTTTTCTGACTCTTTAGTATTTGCAAAACATTTATATGAATTTAAACTTTCAAATAGAATAAAATAGACTTCAAATATAAATGCCAAACATTCAAACAGTTTAAAAACATTAATACGTAAAATGCTGGAAAGAAACTCTTTCAATGGTGTGAAAAAAATCTCGTAAATTATCTAGATAAATTTGTCAAATTTTGGTGTCCGCCTGAATGAATGATTTTACCAAGAGAGAAACACCCTTCCAATTCTATTTTTTTCTTTTATGCTACATACATATCGAGTTTTCTACTGAAAAGTGTCTATCGATTTCTCATCTATTTTCCAGTCATTTATAGAGAACTAACAAATAAATAGCAGGAAATTTGCGGAAGTCAGAATGGTTGTTAAGCTGTCAACAGTTAAAAGGACTGCAAATATTCTTGGGGGAATATTTCGATGATTTTACCCTTACAGAGTATTTTGCGTTTACTTGACCATTCAAAAATTTTGAGAATATTGCAATTTAACAATTTCAGGAAGTATTGTGCACAGATAACCTGTTCTCTATTCTGGAAATGATTTTTAATATTTACACAACAGCTATTATGAAATAAGCATATATAGAGTCATAAATATCTGCGCTGGAAAAAAACAAGATACACAACTCGCTAGTTTTTAAAGATAGTAAAAAATATATTCACTATTATATATAAGACTATAATTAATTATGTGTTTAAAAACGATGATGGGTAAATAAACTACTGCAAAAGTAATTACATTTTGCTGGAAATTTATTGGGGGAATTTTAAAATTGTATATGATTTTACGGGTAAGTAAAGTTGTTATCTTGTTTTAGCCCTTTCATAGTGTGGTAAAATTACGAATTCTGTTCCAAAAAATGTCTAGTTTTTAAGGTTCGCAAGCACTTCGACGTGTAATAAAAAATATAAGAAAAAAAATGTTTAATATCTATGTTACCTTGTTAGTAATTAGTCCGTGTATGGTAAACTTTAAAACATACGATACATAAGTCGGCGTCGCAATCCGGACAGTAGTACCTCGTTTCCTTCCATACTTTCTCAGTTTGAATAATATGAGGAAACAAAGGAAGCAAAAAATCTAGCCACAGACTTAGATATCTTGGGTATGCTAAATAGTTTGAACGCATTACCCTGTCCGTGCGTAACACGATATAGACTGTATGCTAAGTTACTTGACGATCTATCCGTGACTGTCACGGGATAAACTGTGAATGGGTTAAAGGTATACTGAGAAAAAGAAGAGAATGTATCTATTTTTACGTACGATTTTAATTGTAAGACACTTAAGGTACTTATTTAACATCTTATGAGAAGGTAAACCACAAAGTATAAAAGCTCTTGAGAAATTATTTTTAAAATGATTCAGGTCAACTAAACATATAAATTTGTGTGGGGAGGACCATATGTTTAGCATGCCAAATGGAAGCCAAAATCCCATGAGAATTTCTTGCCTGAGGCTTTCGCCACTTTGCAAATGTTTTGTTTAGTTAAATGATTTCCAACTCATGAACATACGAACAGTTCAAAAGTCACAAACATTTGCATTTACTTTGACACTAGGCAAAGGCGAAAAGTAGGTATACTCGTACATATGTATTTACATATCAATGAAGGTTTTTGTTATACTTTTTTCTTTTTTTTTTTTTTTGGTTACACTATATTGCAGTTTTACAGTTTTACATATAAATCTTTTTAGTGTAAAACACTTGCAACGTGCTTTTCTTGCTAGAAGGTATGATGATTTCTAAAGTGAGGGAATTTCATACATTCTACGTGCCGAGTACTCTCGCCTGCAAGATTTCAATGCTTTGAGGAATTAATGTGCATACATTTATTAGCATTCAGACGTGATTTAATATCGCACCTTCATGGTATTTTTAATTAAATTTAATATAATCAAAATAATTAAGGGTTTTCCACAGTAGTTACGAATTAACAGTCACATTTAAAACTTAGATAACCCTTGAGGTGGCATATAACCTTCATGGTTTAGGGAATTTATATGGAAAATATACCGACATTGTGTATGAAGATATTTTTTTCCAACAGAGATAACTTGAAAAGAGAATATAGCACAGAAGTGGAAATATGTATCCGGTTCCAAATTTGTTGTTAAAAAAGATTCAGAGCCAAATGAATTCCAGGAAATGGTTTTATTTAGTTGTGTACTGTTTTCATTGAATTATTTGCTATTATTATACATATATAATTTTTTAAAAATAAATAAATGATAAATAAACAGGTTACTTTCTAACTTTCTAAGTAGCGTCAGAATTGTGTACTTAGAAATTGATGAAAAGATGACCTTACTGCTCTAATAAGCGGAGACACAAGACATCAATAGAAACAAAAAACCTGAATATTTATTCACAATTCCATTTCTGTGATGATTTGTTGATATTCAATTCTCGAAAACTTCAATCATCCATAATGAAACTTTTGCTACCCAAAACTTAAATAAATAAGTCCTTGGGCCGCAAATTAGAAGGGCTTTATTACATACCTATAAATTATATAGAAACTGTCCCTAGATTTAGTAGTTGCTTTAATTATGACCAAAAGGATATCCATGGGGAGTTAACAAACCAGAAGGGCATTTGTCCAGCTTAATTCTGTTATTTCCGGAGCGTTCCCTCAAATAAAGTCGGTTTCCTTCCCTTTGTCCAAATCTGTGTCACTGCCCCTTGGGTTAATTCCTCAGAGTGTTAAATGATCCAAAGCCCTTATGATGGTGTTAAACTCTATTAACAAACTCGTCGACAGCCCTCTAATGAAAATGTGAACACCATTGAAGTCAACTTATATGCTCCGTTCGTATCTACCACTTGTGTTAGCGAACTGTGAAGAGGGGGGAATTGATTTCCTGATTTTTATCATTAGAAAAAACGACATTACAAATCTGAAGCTTTTAAAAATGTTAATGGTCTCGTGGAAACAAGTCACAGTCTGAGTAATTTACAATGCCACCCATTTGGTGATATACAAATATGTTCCAGGAAATAGACCTTGTAATCACTGCACATAAATTGCATTGAAGGGCTATGAAAATGTACAGGGTCAGCGATTTTTATAGTTTTCAAAATTATAAATGTTTTTGCATTTAATGTCTGACTATTCTACTAAAATTTTAGTATTGTATATTTTTCACCTAACAGGTGAATACAAATTTTAAAATAACACTTCTCAGTTAAGAAAATTGTAGCTATGAATAAGAAATGAAAACAACTTCATAAAACAAGTGACCTTAAATAAATACTTTCTGTTTCCTATATAATTTTCAGGCATAATACATTCATTAACTTCCTAAGAGAAATCGTTCAAATAAACCTTGAATTAAAATAGTCCAACTTTAACAATAAAAAAAGCGAAAGCTATAGAAAAGTGTAAAGGAAATAGAAAAATTAATTTTGTTATTAATAAGGTTCACATAAATGGAGTACGTAATTATGCAAAATATACAACAAATATTTTTTAAATCTCTTTTAAGTTTATGTATTAATCCTATAGTCATATAGGTATAAAAACTAATATATTTTTTTAATAATTATTTTAAAAACTGTAGTTGATGTCCCATAAAATATTCTTACATACCCATCATTCATTCGAGTTAAATGACACATGTCTATCTAAAATTCTTGTAATGTTTGAAAGATATAACTTTTGTCTTAATGAAATTTCCTCTGGAAGTTTTCCTGAACTTACAAAGTTTCTCAATTCAATTTTATAGGGCAATTTAGTTACTCTAACGTCATCACATTCAATTTTAGCCATCATACGTAAGATCGTTTGAGTGAAAATTAAAGTTTTATGTTTTATTTAAGTAAAACCGAATTTCTTATATGAGAATATTGTGAAATTTAAAATATGGTTAATTAAGATTTAACACATGTTTAAGATTTTTTAAATTAAATTTGAATGCAACCAAAAAAATGTTATGATTTGATCATTTTCTACTGAAACTAAAAATGTGAAATTGAACTGTGTTTTAAATTAGATGCAATATAAATAAAATATTCACTTAATTCCTAATTAATCTGCATATTTGCATTATTCTAAAGAATTCTAATATACACAGCTATTTGTGTTAAAAAATAAGTATAAGTTGTAAAAAGATATTAAAAAATCGTATGAGTGTAGAAGGATATTAATTTTTTTATTGTCGGAAACCTATGTAGAGAAACTACCCGGAACTCGTTTTGTTTATAAAACAGATCATTGGAAGTGGTTGTTCTCTGACGAAAACATTATTACAAGTATAATAATATCTTCGGGCAGGAAACGTATTTAGGCAATATAAATCAATGTTCATCAAATGAACAACTTCGTTAAACAAAATTTGTTCTGCTTACAGCGACAGACAAAAAAGCATATTTCAAGTTCATTGGGTGCCGATTTATCCAAGATATTAATTATTATCTCAATACACTTCGTCTTTTTGCTGTTGTACGAACATTGCCTAAATTGTTCGACATTTGCTAAATGTTTCCCTGAGACCTACAGCAGTTGGTGTATCAACAATGGTTCAGTACCTTGGAGCCTTCTGTTGGATTTTTTTTGTCGAGAAAAAGGTCCAAAAGGAGCTCTTCCTTTGGATTATAAATTTTAGCCCATGCAGATTTAATGTCTACATGTATCAGTTGGCAGAATAAGAGGGGATTATAGCAAATTTTGTTTCTCATTTAATAAAGATGAATATTCTTTCATTCTACAGATTTCGTAGAGCGAGTCAGCCAACAAGTAGTAGTGAAATATTTGGCAAGTGGGCTATGAATATTCTTTAACGAGCAAACTTTTATAGCATTTATTCGAAACGCGCGAAAAGAAATAATTCATTTCAGGCGCTTGAGAAGTGGCAATTGAGAAAATCGATTAACTTCATTAAGTTTTTTATGGCTCGTATTTAGCATCCAAAACTATTGAGCCAGGAAAATTACGAGTGCTGCAGACCTATGGTTAAATCCACTATGCCTTCAATAGTTTTTTTTTTTTTTTGGCAGAGGATAAAATAAAATTTTATAGACTCGACAAAACATGCTAATTTAGGTCTATAAACACCCGAGCACAATTGGACGTGCACATTAAACAAACGATAAATTCATTCATGGCGCTTATCTTTAAAACGAGGTCACCGCATCCTTCGCCATTCTTTGCAGAAATTGTTCTTAAAGTTTGAACAAGTTCTCGTCATGGAGTATGCAACATGAGATCTGCTGAAAGCAGCCAAATGCACATGTTAAGTAAGTCCCAGCACTTGAAATTCTGAGACAGTGGTGTAAGGGTTCTCTCTGAAAAGGCTGCTTAATCCCAGTGGGGATCTATTGTGCACCAAGAATTATATGTGAACAAGTTTTCGAGATAATGATGAATACACGATGGGTAGCTTTTCCTCTTGACGCTCTTTCGTCTTATGTGGGATTTGACTTTACCTTTCGTAGCCTCTAGCTTTATGGTAAATAAAGGTGCTGCATCATGACCTGAGGGGTTTCATAAATTTCCATATTATATCGAACTTAGCTGAATTGCATTTGGGGGAATAAAAGGAGTAATAGATTACAAAATAAATAACTTATAGAACCGACATTCGATATGGGAACTGCAAACAATTGGCCAAATGATGAGGATCTACGAATCCAACTTTCATATTTCATTATTCATTTCAATCAAATTTTGCGATAGGTACATGAGTCAATATTTTCTTAGCGCTTTCAACAAAATTTTGTATGTTTGAACTCTACGACATCCGCGTAAAAACGCTGCACATGAGCATAGTGAAAATACAGTTGTCCGTAAAAAGATATAAATGATTTTATTAATAAAAGATGGAAAAGACACCGGGTTACTGATTTATTGTATAACCTGAATAATAAGAAAGTTACAGGATGTTTTATAAAAAGATACCCTCAATCCAAAAATGCCAATCAGATTTTCGAAGAAAATTTTATGTAAATTTGTGTGGTAATAACCAAATCCATCTTAAATAAGACACTCTGTATGAATATCCCCTTGTATGAAAAGTCAATAAGTAGAAATTACAATGTTTTTCAGTAAATTGCGGTATAATAAAAGAAAAGCAGTACTTAAAAAAATGGATTTTTAATACTGTCTAGTTAAAATTAAAAGTTTAGCTCACTAATTGTATTAATAATTAAAAGTTTGAATATTGCGCCTGAAATCTTTAAGTTGTAGTTCATTTATTTTTTTTAATTTGCTTTAACCAACAATCTTAAGAGCCATGAAACTCTTAGCGGAAACATATAACGCGCCTTATGGTCCCATTCTCACAGCAAATTCAAGGAAATGGAAGAAAATCACATTGACAGAGCTCGCTTTCTTAATTGCATTCACTTGCAAGCGTTGTAAATCGCCCACTATGCCCCGAGGGTTTCTTTTCAATTCACTTCTTTCCTGGATTAATCCAGCAATTAAGGCAGCTGGTCCAAATTAATATCCTGCGAGACTCCTTCAACTATTCCGTTTCATGAGTATAATTTATGAGTTCGTTTAAACCGCCTTTTTGGTAGAATTGTTTTAGTTGTTAAATGTTTTAAAGATTAAAATATCGCCAGAAGACATAACTCTCAAACAATGAACTTCTTAGTGAAGTCAATATTTTGAACATTTTTGTTATTGAAGGAATTATGACTAAGTTATGTAATTTAAATTTAATACATTTGAAAGGTGTTACTATTAGGATGAGGAGAAGAAAGAAATATATTGGGTCATATGCTAAAAAAGGTAATTAAAGTGTATAACGTTTTTAAAATTATGAAAATAAAATGAAAATACCATTTTTACTATTATTAAATTATCTAGTAAAATATTTCTAGTTACCTGTTAAGTTTTATACTATAGATAAAAGGAAATAATTAATTGATGATATAATTTTACCTTTTGTAAGAATTTCTTAACTTTTAATGAATGGTCACGTTCAACCTTTTCTATTAACCATACCTTAGGTGGGTACCTAACAGCCCCAAAAGGTAACAGTCTCCTAAAATAATAGCGTTAAAATATGACATGAGCCCTTTTTTGAAATTAAATATATCTTCATATTTTCCAAGCCTTTTGTTAATTTCTAAACTGAATAAGTTCCACTATGGCAGTTATGTTTTGTGATTCTACAAATAATTTATCTTAATTCGTACATAATTCCAAAGATAAGAAATGCTTGCCATAATTTAGTAGATCTTAAGTTACTTATCTCTGATGTTTATGTTTGGGTCAGATTAGTTAATCTGACAAGGTACCTCCTTGGAAGTGTAATTAATATTTAATGAAATTCAAATTAGAAAGGCCGAAATTATGAAGTGGGTGTCGTTATTTTCAACTTTAAGTGGATATCAAATTGCATGAGAAATTCTTTCTTTACTCTTTTTTGTTAAATTATGAATATTAACTTTAAATATGTTTTATTTTTATTTCATATATTTTAAGGAATGTATGAGTACTTTGAAATTAATAATGAATACAGATATGTACATTCCTTAAGTCAAAAATTAAGTTATCATTTACATTTAAAACAACAATCTGTGCACTCTCAAGTGAAGCCACAATTCAAGGCGAAAAGGAATTTTGAACAAAAGAAAATTTCCATTAAAACAAGCAGAGAATAATAAATTTTTGCAAACAATAGAAAACACCTGTAGCATAAAAGTACGCCCCCATTCGATAGAAGGGCTTTTCATCACTTCCTTTCCAGGATTCGCTTACCTGTAAGAGTTATTAGGCGAAGGAGAGAACTTGGTTTCAATCAACTAAGACCTTTCAATTAGTTCATTTTCCTTCATTAAGCAGCTTAAATGCGAAACGATCCATTGAGTTCATCTGGAGGTTTCCCGATGAATAATTTCTTGCCTTTATTGAAGAATGCATTTTCAAGAAAATCAAGGACCAGGTCAGAAGGAAAACAGGTCGATTGCATTACTCATGAGGGAATGTAAATGAAAAGCGAAATAAATGAATAGATTTTTTTTTTTTTTTTTTATTTAAGTCTAGCGCAATTGACGCAGGTAGTGATGACGGTCGATATTCGCTAATGAAATTGTTTCCTTTTGCTATAGAAATTCATGTCTTCGCTGAGGAAGTTAGTGTGTTCGCTAGGCGTCTAGTCGCTTCAGAAGGAGTATGATGTTTTTTAGGTGCATATTTGTATTATGGGCGATATGTGATACTGTTTGATTGGCTGGAGTTATATGTTTTCCGGTGTAAATGAATTTGTACATTGTCTATTTAAGTTGGATTTGAATTGTTTAATGGATCTAAACGGATGTGTCTTAAAATGAAATCATAGTTTATTAAAAGACTCTTTATTAGTAAGGTACAGTCAATTGTAACAAGGTTTTTACGATATCTCTGCCAAAATGTTAATTTTACGATTGTATTTCAATATTTCAAATTCAAATATACTAGGGTAACAAAGTTTTAAAACACTATCAGAAACGTTCGAAACAAGATTGTCATTTCAATTTATTAGTTGTTTAAATAAAATAAAGGATACTTCAGAAAATTAGAAGTTTCCAAGAAATTGTAGTTGATTGAGCTGTCTAATCTGTACGACATTATTATAAATCACTGAACCCAAAAATTCCATGAGAGGGTACAGTAATAAACCACAATGCAACATTGTATACATTTTCTTTCCACTGAATTCTGCATATATCCATTCAAGAGCAAGATCTGAGTACATGTCACTTGAGTGCTTGGAAGCTTATATCCCATTTCCCCATAACATAAATTTTTACGAAGAATTTATTCTGACTCTGTCCTATACATGTGCTAACTAAAACCTCAGAGTAGTAAGCATACATGGAAAAATGTGTGCAAAATAGAAACAATTGAAGCCTTTGTTTCAAAGTATCAACACACAAGCTAATAGTTCTGTTTATTTTCTTTTTCTGTTTTTTTTTTTGCAACTTCACTAAATCCAACAAATATATGTAAGTATGCATTATACATTGTGATAGAGAAAAACGGAAATAAATCAAGAAGATTTGCAGATGGAAAGTTTTTATCACTATCTATTTGGATATCTATCTCGAAATAAGATCTCTTGCAAAATTTTGCAAATTGTATGAGAGGCACACGAGCGAAATTCTTAAATGGAAAATCTCAAATTTCGTATTCATTTGACTATCAAAGCGCCTGGTCTACACTCAAAACATTTTGAATTGGACAAGACCAAAGAACTTTCCTTGCAGAAATCGTTTGGAATGAATAGAATAAAACCTTAGATATACTTGGTTTGCAGAAAGGAGATACGCAACAGAGTGTATAGTACATCTTGAATGGTACTGCATTCCAAGCTCTCAGGATTCATTTACATAATGGAGTTGCATAAATTTAAGGACGACTTTTATCTGAATTCTTTGAAAGGATTTAACTTCTTGTGGTCAGTATATGTATCAAAGGAAGATGCAAGAGAGACTTTCATATGCAACAAGTCTATCTTAATGGCTTAATAGACAGTTTTAGTGAAAGATACATAAAAGTTACTTGATAAATTTTCATTCAAAGAACTTCATGAACCACGGCTAATTGTAATATAGTAGGCTATAAGTAAAAGACAATGGAAAACCTTCTAATATAACTCAAATGATATCCAAATTCTTATTCATGAACATAAAAAGAAATTTCTTTTAGTAAAATGCTTACTAAATATATCCAGTAAAATGATTTCACCTTTTCTTGTAAATTTTACCCAAAAACTAGCAAATGATGAAAATTTAGATGAGCTTATAGTAAATATGTCTAGTATTTAATTTAATATAATTTCTATTAAAGTGTGAAACACTTGCTAAAATTCTATAGTAGCCATCAGCACACTATTTCTAGAATCTAACCGAGTGAGCTCAGCATTTAATTTAATATAATTTCTATTAAAGTGTGAAACAGTTGCTAAAATTCTATAGTAGCCATCAGCACACTATTGCTAGAATCTAACCGAGTGAGCTCAGCATTCAGTCGGATTTGAATCATATTGATTGTAATAACATAGATTTTCAGTAAATTAATTTTAGGACATTTCATTATATCCTCGTTATTTTGCTTCAATAGGTTTGTAGCATTATAATTTTAATTTGACTGGATTTTTTAATAGAATTCCTATCGATGTTATTCTAATAAAAATTTACTAGATCCTATTAAAAATTATTTAGAGTGTAGGTTTATAAAATTACACTTTTTCTAATCATTCTGCAGAATATGCATGAACGTAGGTACGTCGAGATATATTTTAATGATAATGCAAATGAAACATTCAGACGTTATTCGTAGATTGGTTAAATAGTTCTCTATATAACAAGATATCTGACTTAGAAAACGTCTACGGTAAGAAAGCATAACAGAGGATGAAAAAAGGAATTTTTTAAAGTATAATTATGAATGGTTGCAAGAAAACTAACTTTCCTTCATTTGGAAATATAGTTCCAGAAAATCGGACTTTCCATGCTAAAAAATTACCTCAATTTAAATATTTATTACAAGTACAAAAAATCTTAAAATTGTTCGCACTGCGAAAATGTAATTCCATAAATTAGATATCAAGTTCTCAACTAGCTAAAATTTCCGATTTTTTGGATTAGTGAAATAAATCCTATAAAAAATTCGTATAAAGATTTAATTAAAAGTATAAAACATGTAACACGCAAATATTTCAGTTTATCCAGAACTAGCTGCACTAAATTAATTGCTCTGTGAAAAGTTCTATCAGAGGAGTTTGCTTTTTTCGTTAGTTCTTTGAAATAGCTTTCTCTTCTTGATTAAAGATTCTTTAATCCTAATGAAATTCCTTTCAGAAAAGGTAAAAAGCAACCGCACTCCAAATAATTGACTCTTTTAATTTAATTAGTAACTTTTACAGAAGAGGTCTGCATTCATTTTAAGTCTATCTTAAAAATGTGACTTTTCAATTGTATCTGCCTGTTAAAAAGTGTCCTAAATTTTACTTCTTTGCAAAAATAAATAAATAAATAAATAAATAAATAAACCGAAAAGAAAGCATCCTGAAACGAAATTGAGAGACTTCTTCTATTTGCGATTGTTCATTTTGTTGAAAATCCTCCATTAGGAAGAAATTGAGAGACGTCCTGATGCTACTCCATCCATTTCAAAGTGACGAAGGAGTTTTCCTCATTTCCCTCATCATCTTTGGCGCGAGTTGAATATTAAGTCATTGTTGATGTTTTGGCGAATTGCAACGTACAGCTGCACTTTCGCAGCTGTTTTTCAACACCGTCAACAAAATGCAAAGTTTCGGAAAATCTCAATTCACAAAAAATGATATCCAGCACAAGCAGTAAAAAGTTTTCTATGGTTCTCTTTATGCAAATTAATGTCAGACTAATGCGGTGATTTTCATGCTTTCACTTCAACGGGCAAATTATAATGCAACGTTTTGTATGAATTAATCTGAGAACTTTTTTCAATAATTATATTCTTCTTATTGAAGAATACTTGACTATGCAAACACAATTCTCATTTCTAAGGGTCTCATTTCGTTGTTCCGGTAGGAATTATTAATCCAAAATCATCGGTAATGAAATCAGGGTAATATCTATGTAGGTAGGACCATCACAGCATAGTGTAGTAGTGTACTGTAGTGTAGTGTAAATAAAACTCACACTATTTTATAATATTTGAGGAAAATTTAAAAACTAGAAGCAAAATGTAATCAGGTCATAGTTTCTCTCAAATGAGAAAAAAAAAAATATAAGTTAAGCTAGCTTCTTTGAGCAGGATCTATCCTCTCAAACGTTGTTGCAAATCATATTTTAAGCTTTTTATATTCATTTATTCATGAGATTTTTCTTCATTATAATTCCACCCTTGCTTTGTTTTATAAGGAAAAGGGCTTCATCACCAAAATTTTGCATTTAATATCCAAAAAATTATCCTTGCTTCTGCACTAAAACAATATAACAAAATATGATGTAAAAGATAAGGTAAAATGCAAAATACTCGTGTATGCAGGTATCTTTTTTAATCAATGTATAAATCCTGAAGATATCTTTTAATCAAAACTGTTTGAAAAGTCACCTTATTTTCAAAATTCAAAACCTTTGGATTATAATGCTCCAGCCTCTGTCCGAAGAGTGTAGACTTAAATTTAAAATGATTCTTACCTTAAGCTGCCGAATAGCTGAGGAGGCTTCATATTATTTACAATTTTTAGGAAACTAAAACACTATGTATTCGAAAATATGTTACACCATTAGAATTGTAAACATCGTATTCTCGTATATATGAAAATAATTTAGCTTTAAAACTATTTTTATTAATAATATTTTAATATCTTCAGTTAAGAGTCCCGAACTTCACTTCCCTAAATGCCTGCGATTCATTTAACTTGCTTGTAATATTCAAACACTTTCTTTTTCTATGAGTTAGAGCAGCGAAAGGTCAGTTGAAAACGTACAGATTCGAGTTCTAACTCCTGGTTAAATTCGTTGCGTTTTTAGGTAATTTCTACTAATGCTATATCTTCTAACTTTAAAACTTATCTAAAAACTGAACTAGGCAAATAATTAATTTTAGTTAACAAAGCATTATTTCAACATTGAAAGCAAAGAGCCCTTAATAAAAATATGAAAATTCATCGATAGCCTGCTAAAATTTGACCATGTGGTACAGATTATGGCTGTAGTCCCAGTAGTAAAATTTTAGAAATTTAAGTTTTCGCAAACAAAAGCGTATTTAGCTGAGTTTGCAACATATCTTGCACCGTTTGCTATGGGATACCTTTGGTGGTCCTCTGTTACAGCGCTTCACATTGAAATTAATTGCTGCTCAATGACTGCAGTGCAACGGTGGAGCAATTTCTATGGTGGCAATAAATTAACTTTATTTAGCTGTGCTGGCATTTAAGATCTTTGAGTCCTTCGAGTCACGTTCAATTAATTCGGTCAAATTACCGTAAAAGCATGCCATCTAAGTATACCACCGCATTAAAATGCAGTTATCTATGTCCGGTATTTAATGGCTAACAAGTTCCTTAAACAAAATGTGTTTACATGCTGTTTATAGTATTCCCGGATGCGCACGTTATGCACTGCAGATAAATCTCTCCAGTGAGGAATTATCGTTTTGTCGGGATATTTTATGAAAGCACTCGTGAAACAAGAAATCGACAGATATCCGAAAATGATAAGGGTATTTAAATTTAAAATATAATGAGCCCAACAGCTACATTCACTTAGGTACATTTTACTTCTTTAAATTGATTAAGTTTATAATGTTTTCTTTTATTATAGAATAATTAAATTTTGTATGCGGACACCTCATCTTACATATAGCAGATTTTCTAAGTTTACTCCCCCTAATACTTTAGTTGGGACAATTTGGCTTTTTTACGAGTAAATATTCCATCGGATGGGATAAATCGAAAATTAATACTATCAATTATTACAAACTTCATATCTGCTCTATTTCTAATAGAATTCAAATTAAATTTCGTAACATGTAATCATTTTTCAGATATTTCATTTATGTAGAAAGAAAAATAAAATCAAATTCAAGACACTCTATGACTAAATTTAAGACTAGTACTACCACATACATTAAAGTTCTTCATTTGTTTAACAAAGTTATCCGTGTACCATTAATTCCATTGAAACTTTCTGCATATGATTTAACGCAGAATTTCATGTTTACAAAATCATACTTTAGCAGCATGCTATTCGAAATATTTGAACTAAAGGCTTTCTATTCTGAATGGGTAAAATATCTTTAGACTGCGCTGGTAGATATGTTTTATTTTAATAAAATTCAAAGTGCTGCAAAATCAACAGAGCCTTGTTCAGGTGGTTGTATTAAATAGAGGAGGCTTTTCTCAAAGACAGATATTGGGAAATGTTGAGTAAGATTTTCCACACAAATAGTGGATTTCAGAAAACAAGAAACTCTGAACAAATACCACGATGGCATTAAATAGTGCAACTGACAATATAGACCTTAGAGCATCTAAAAATAAGTCTAAGCAGGTGGTAATGCATACTCTGAATTCTATGATTAATGGAAAAAATCAGTTACAATTCATAGAGAACGAAATACGCTTACGATGTACTAAATTTGAGCAGAACAATACTAGACCACGTACGGTTGATTACGCGAAGGCGTGGTTCGAAAATAGTCACATTGATATTTTCCAATTACCTTCCTCCAGTCCAAACTTATTAGAGAAAATTACTAGAAGATGTTAGGTGATCGAGTTACAAGCAGACAAGCAAAGAAAAGAAATTATATCATCTACTTACCACTACTCTACGACAAGACTATTCGAGTTTTGGTTCTATCTTATGTAAAATGTAATTAACAATTGTAATTCATGTTCGGATATTATGCCACTTGGTTAAGAATAAATTCTGATTAGTGGTAATATTTCTTAATTAAGTTTTTAATCACAAAAACTCCTGTATATAATTATTATCGGAATGAATGAGATATTCTGATGAGGATAAACATTAAATATTTATTTATAGCTTCCATTTTTGTCTTTCCTGGTAATTTCTTTCTATCTATTTCCCTGCGGCATCATTAAGCGCAATGTTTCTAAAATTGAAAACATCAACATTTGCTTAATGAGAACAGTGGTGCGGAAGTATAAAATACACTTCACCGCATTTCAATTATAAAGCTTTACCTATTTAACAGAATGTGGAACGAAGAAACAACTTTTAACGATGGTTTCAACTAAAATACCCATTTTTTTTTTGTTTTTACAAATTTTATTTCACTTTGAAATTATTTCCGCGAAATTCAGTACCGGGCAAATTCAATAAGTGTTAATTAAAATGAAGCTTTTAAGATAATTAAATTGCGAGAAGTATACTTACAAATAACAAGGGAAGGAAAGAAATAAATACGGATTAAGTAGAAATTGTGTATAGAATTACAATAGTATGAAATTTAGCTTTAAAAACCATTCAATTACTCATCGGCTGTAAAGATATTTAATACAACTTACTAACATTTTAGCTAAATTGTCGAAAATCCATTACCCATATATTTTGAGAGAGGGTCCTTTATAGAAAATCGTTTTCGCGGACTAGGGAGATTTTTAGCTAGGAGCAAGCAAGGTATAATTGAATTTACAATTAACTCTATTTTTAGCAATAAGAGTAATCTTTTATAGTTATAAACATTACAAAACGATGCTAAAGTATACCTGCATTTGCCAACAAAGTTGCATTGCTTAGGTTTAAGTCTTCCAGCTACTCAAATACTTTCATTTAGCCCTAACTTGTTATTTAGTGATTCGAAAATTAAGCGATTGCTACTAATTACCACAACTTATGGTAAGCATTTATAGCAATAAAAATCAGTGGATTCAAATTCGTAGAGTGTTTATTTCGAAACTACAAATTTTACATATAATACGGCATTCCCAAATACAATTTCGGATTGTAAAATAGCGATTTTTTGGTAAACGTAACACACAATTCACTTATACGAGTAGAGTCGTTAGAGGAGAAATTTAAAAATATACTTGATTATTTTAAATTTTTTAAATATGATGTTGTTTCTTAGATTTTAAAAATAAAACCCAGGTATTGGGATTGAAAGAAAACAAAGAATTGCAAGCAAAATAATAAAATTTTATTTCAGCTCATAAGTTCACTAAACGCTTTAAATCTCTTACAATATTAATTTGCCTAAAGCAAAAATTCTTATCGGTCACCTTGCATGTGTGCTCATCCTTTTAAATTTATGATATAGGTATAATGATCTCAAGAAATAGTTGTTTATTTTTTATTTTTTTTTTTGGTTTTTTTGTTTTTTTAGTTTTTTACTTCCTGTCTCCAAGTTTAAACCTTATGTTTTTAAATTTAGCTTAATGCAACACTTTTGTTTCTTGATCTAAATAAATATTGTTCACTTTACACTTTACTGTTTAATATAACAAGGCACAAATACATTTATAAAATTCTCATCCTTATATATAATAAATCGTAATCGTTTTGATCTTACATAAAATTTGATTTTATTGGATTTCTTTAAGTGATACTTATTTTCATGGGTTACAAAACATCTTCCCTTCATGATACACTATCTTTTTGTTTACAAATATGTTGTTATGGGAAATTTGAAAAATTTTATTACCATTTCTCCTGAAAGGTAGAACAAGAAGTTGTTTTTTTTTTATTTTCTTTAGACTTTAACTTAAACACCTATAACGAGTGCACTACATCTATGATGACAAGAGTAGTCATCAATTAGGCAACTTTAAGGAAAATTAAATGATTTATCAAGGATAATAAAATTTTTAATAAAACTGTTTGCGTAAATTCATTCAAAAATTTAAATTGAAACAAAAATCTTGGCCTTAAATTAAATACCTAAATTTAATAACTGAAATAAGAATATAAATAAGCGGTTTATTTATTCTGCCTTCACTTGCACTGAAATTACAAATATCAATTAATATTTTCGTTAATTTTCAACCTACTTATTGAATTAATTATTAGAACTAAAGTAGTTAAGAAATTAATTAAATTTTTAAATGCATTCTTAACATTTGTACTAAAACAGTTGGGGAATTAACTAATTTCGTAAATGATTTTTTAACTTGTTTAATTCTATTACCTAATTTAATTTGTTTGTTGAAAAGCATATTCGTAATATTTTCTCTCAGTGTATACAGTGTAAGTAATTTTGTTTTTCATTATGAATTATAGGACAAAACTAAATAAATTGAAAACCAGTCGCTTTGGTAAAATAATTGAATTTAAATTTTTGTTCTTTATGCTCGCCGCGTTCGAATATAACTTATCGTTTGCATTTGAAAAATATCAGCCGGAATCTATTAATAATATTCTTGAACCTTTTGAAAACTTTCCTGCCGAGTGGTTGTGAAATCGATAAAAATGTATCATTGGTTTAGAAGGGGGGAAAAAAAAAATATTCTCGCCTTAAAAAGGTTCCTCTTTTCGTTTTGGTTCGTAGCTGTCTTGCTCCATTAGATCTTGAAATGGACTAATGGGTGTCAGGAACAAATTTCGTACAGCCAGCCCATTAGCTAAAGGATAAAAGGTGATTACTAAAAACTCCTAGATATTCCATAGATTTCACAAACATTGAAGTGTTTCTACTTAATAATTGGTGGTGAATTTATTACCTTCTATTGCGTTTTGATTTTATTTATTTAATTATTATTTTATTTTTAAACACTTACCTTACCACAGTTTGTTTTTCGATTATGACCAAAGCCATGGTATAATTTAGTAATTTTTGAAAAAAATTCCAGTATTCCAGTCACTTTAACTTTAGTTGTACAACATTAAGATGACCAAACAAGGGGTAATTTTTAGTCATAAATTGAAATTCAAATTTTAAGTCAATGTTTATTGTCTTTGGTAATTTAGAATTTCTAAAACAAAAATCATATACCCTATATGTAAATCTCCAAATTAGGATTTAATATCTTTTTAAGACCAAGATTTTATTCTTTTAAAAAATGAATAAATTTTTAAATATATAAATGCTTTTAAATTTAACAAAAAATATAACAAATATTTAATAATAATGATGCTAAACTTACATTCTAATTCTTATTTTATTGTTCATTAATTGCATTTATGAAAAATACGAATTTTCTGATATATTGTAGCGCTTAAAATTTTCCTTATTGGACGAGAAATTATTTTTGCAGATTATCTTTAATTTATGTTTTGCAGATAAGGAAGAGTTTTAATTTTAATTAAAAATTCAAAACCAAGATAATCCACTTATATAATTTCATCCAAAATGGAGTTATACTATTTTTTATTTTTTTTTTTTTTTTGTAAATTTATAACATAATTAAAATGCTAGGTAACATGATTTTGTTGATAATGATCTATATATATATATTTTTTTTTTAAAAAATAGGTTAACTTTGAGATATGTTCCAGAGAAACCTTTTTTTTTTGCATTTTGCATAGATGGAGTATTCAATTAAAAAACGATTGTTCTAAAACAGGCAAAATCAATTAAAATTAACTGAACCTTATTAGATGAAGGAAATAAGAAATATTTATAAGATTGTTTTTAGAAAGTGAACGTAAGTTCCAAGGGTTTATTAATATTATAAATTCTAATCCTATTGGTTAAACATACGAATGCTCTACATAACACAAGCGATGTCCAAAGTTCAATAAGAATCGAAAGTTCGCCTCACAAGGTACATCAAGAGTTCAGATTATGTTACAAAGTCATAATCCTATGTATATTAAAATTCAGTTTAAGGGAAATTTATTTTTATATATGCATATATAGATCCTAAAATTACTGGATTTTTTACTAGATAGTAGGAGTAGGAGATATGGTTTCTGTTCTGAAACTTTTAATTCCCATAACACGAAATCTCACGTCCCTTATCGATTGATTTTGATCACGTTGCTTATTTAATTTTTCTCGTACAGTACGAAAAGTAAAGTGATATGACGATCAAATTTAGCTTGTAGTTTCGATAGTTTCAACTTTTTAGAATTCATAGAATGAGTATGGTTTGAGAGTGATAAAGAAAATAATTAAAGAAAAATTATTTATATAGGTTTTGCGTACTCTGAGTATTTTTAAAATACTAGGTATGATATTAACATCATTGGATGATAGATTCAAAATTTAGTTTGTCGAATTTTCACTACGAAAATCTCAAAAACTACTCAATTGCTTCGCACCTATAAAGATTTTTAATAAATCATTCTAAAATTTCAGTAAAATCGTCGAAAATCCATTTCTATTATATTATAAATGAGGGTTCTTAAAAGAAAAAGGTAAGCTTTTCGCGAAACCAAGGTTAAATTAAATTTAAATTTGACTTTAACATGAGGAATAAGGCTAATCTCTACAAGTTTATAGAGCGAGGATGATAAAGACGATAGTTTAAAAAATTTTTGTGTTAAGCCTGTGTAGTCCGAACAGAAGTTAACCCCGGACATCCTTCATGAGTTAGTTCACAAACAGTTCAGCTATAAGTCATTTCCTATGAGATCTAAACTTAAGGCTGAAATTGATATCGTCCACACACATTCAATTCTTGTAGAAACTTTAAATTTGCAACTCATTGTCTTTCAGATCAGATATGAAAAGTCCAAGACTAAAAAGAGTAGGAACTTTTGAGTCCGTACAGATATAACAGCAAATGACCTTGTATATTTCGACCTATCCCTTCCAACTGACTGAGAGATAGAAACAGGACTGAAAGTTGAATTTTAAACAGCAAATAGTGCCTAATCTAAATTATTATTTTCACCGAAAAACTGATGGAAATCAGAGGGAAAACAGATGTATATTTTTCAAATATTGGACTTGGAAACTGCTAAAAGACGGAAATAATATTATTGCTGAATTTACCTTTTCTTATACTTCACACTTAATTTTTTAAAGTCCATGAATGTAGGGACTAACGCTCGATCCGCACAATTGTAGCGTCTGCAGAAAAAACACTAAGCGTTAATCACACTAAAGAGACTGGTTGATGCCTTGGGTCGAAAAGCCAACTATTTTTTGGACTCATCTGCCTTGCCTATAAATTTTGTTATCTTATTTACTGATTCAGTCTTCCGACAGCCTTTAAAACTTACAGTTTTATTTTTCTATCTGGGTTTATTACTAAAAAAACGTTGATCAGAATTACTTCAGAAATGGGGCAGGCTATCATTTACATGTCGAAGTGGAAATATATGGTAAAGTTTTTCATTCTCTCAGTCGAAGCGAAAAAATAATGTTTTCCGTTCAGTTTCTGCTTAATTATATTAAAAATTGATCAATTAATAAATGAAATAAGTAGTTTTAAAGTAATAACAGTTACGATTAAAATAAGACAAGACCGGAAATCTTTCATCGTTAAGAAAATATTTACATTCTTACGAGTACATTCGTGATCTTGAAATTAAAGCTTAAGGGGGACTACCAGGATGATGTTCCAAAACATAAGGCGCTTTTTAGAATCGTTTTTTTATAGTTAGGAATGTGCCCTTAGTTTAAGAGGAAAATAAAAATTATTTAACATATTTTCAACTAGATTTCCAGAAATGTTTATTAAGAAAAATTCATATTTAACGATTTTGGCATCAGTGAATGTCTAGGGTTCTCCACAAAACAACAGGATGATCAGTTTCAAAAATATCTGATCCTTGAGCTTAAGAAAAGTAGTTTCGAGAGAAACGTAATTGAAATTTTAGCTTAAGCTCGACAGATTCTACAGGGTCTACTGCAAGCACTGTAACTACTTCATTTTTGTAAATTATGAAATAATCTATTTTCTACGTATTTGTAGGATATTTTTATTTAAAGAAAATATAAAACCAGCCACCTAAACAGAAATATACTCGTTAAACACAAATTTTAAAGAAATTCCATAAAATGCAATAAACCTTTCTGCCAAAATCGTGTTTACCATTGTCTACCGCAATTCAACTTTCAACTTTAAGATATCTTAAATGTTTGAATTTATCGACTTATACACAATTCATCTAAAGGTCTTATCTTTCCTATGAATTTTTGCGACATTGGATCAGAGTACCAAAGAAACAAAAACATACGTAGCTAAAAACTATTCAGAATAAAAAAATCATTTTCATTTTGGTGATACGAAAAATCGACTTTTCTTAAAAAGGTGATTATTATTTAAAATGCCCATACGATATATGTACCTGAGCTATTCAATTTTTATTTAAAAAAACTTTCCACTAAATTGTGGAACTTACCTTATCTTAACTCCTTTTTTTTTACACTTTCAGGACAGACTATAAAATGTGTTAAATGTTTAAATGTTTAAATCAAGAGTTGATCTTTGCAATTATAAACTTTGAATGTTAATTTAAAGAAGATTTTGGAATAATAAAAACAGAAAACAGAAAAATTATAACAATTACATAAATAAAACAAATGAGGAAACATCAGAAACTTTATTTCAAATGGTAAAACTTAAATAAAACAGGAAGTGGGAAGCTTCAATACCAACAAAATCATGCATCTGAATGTATTTGCCATTAATTTTTTATTTTTTGTTTTTTTGGCCAACTAATATCGTCCGTGAGATTAGGAAATAAATAACTTTGAATGATTTTACTCCATGCTCTGGCGGTACTTTAAATAGTCCTTATATAAATATATCATTTCTCCATGCTTTTTACATAAATATTTGATATACAAATATTGTCTTTTTACGTTTTTCCATTGATTGAAAAATCTAATTTATTTTCACTCGAAAAATAATCTCATATTCTACGAATGAGTGTGCGAATTTGTGCATTGTTAAACAAATATTCCTATTCATTTTACAGACATTGGTAGACGCGATGATTTCAAAATTCAAATATGTATTTTCGAAGAAAGTTCATCCGATTATAAAAATAATTTTTACAACTGTTCAAATATTTGAAAAAAAAATAAAAATAAAAATAATTATATATCTAATAATTTTAAACAAAACAGACAAATATTTTTCGGACAAACTTTGTTCTATTATTTCTGAGAAATTTAAATTACTTAGGACTAAAGTAACAACAAACATAACTTTAAATGCTTTAAAGTAACTATTTCTGTTCGGTTACTTTCCAACTCCAACTAGTGTCTTTTTTACTGATCGCCCTCGACTTGCATCTAAAAAATTTTAGAGTAGCTACAGCTGCTCACATGCTGACAATTATTAAACAAACTTAAACCGCTAACGTAAAAGGATAAAATTAAATGAACCACAAAATAATATTAAATCTAAATAGCGCGTTGATGGAACTGCAATATATCGAACATATTTCTGTCCATAGTTACATAATCTTAAATTTACAAAAATTTTATTTACCGCGCTATATTTTTTGATGTTTTCTTTAAACCATAGTTATATGCAAAACGGTTCCATATGGTGTCTTAGCAAAGTTACCATTGCCCGCTTATCCTGTTTACAGTGTGCAGAAGTATGAGATATGGATACTGATGGCATGACATTTTGGGAAGTTAAGTAAATTCGGTTAATTTATTCACAGTCTGGCTCTGTCCAGTCTACACGTGCCCAATCTGGAAGTTCTGTTTCATATTCCCAGCCAGGACCCTGTAAACAAGAATGAAATGATAAAATCTATTCATGTGTAAAATTCCTGAAATCAAACATTTACATATGGGTGCACTGATTGATGCTTTAGCCATAAAAAAAATTGTGCTTCGTCAATATGAATTGTAAAATAAATAAAAAGTTAATTTCCGAAGAGATTAAGGTAAATAGTAACAAGAGGATACTGAATTTTTCCTATTTTGATTGATTGGTCTTTAAAAGATGCATGTTTTTGTAATTTGTGTAACTTAAAAACGGATCAACCGATCGTTTTCAAATTTAAATCACTTCTTTAAACATTTCGGTATCAAAACTACAATAATTACTTTAAATATTTATTATTTAAATAAAATAAGAAGGTAAAAAGATATTAAAATCTGTTTTAAAAACAAAATCTTAAAGATCCCATTTCTTTATGGCTGCTAACTGACCCAAAACCGCTTAATATAATGACCGCCTTACTATTTACTGCCTAGACCTACATATTTTTTAAACATCTTTTGATATTCTTAATTGAAATTTTAAAATTGAATTCTTCTTTAAGTATCTAAAGCTTTAAAAAGCCTTGTACTTTTTAATTTAAATGATTTAACACGCCTAGCACCATACCTTGTTAAATATTTGAGGGACATAAGCGTTAAGTGGAGCTTCCAAAAGGGCTCACCTGGCTCTGTCGAAAGAACGAAGTTTGGAGGTGCATAAAATGCTAATCGGATTTTTAGTGAAAGGCCACTGTACGTCCTGCTGTCGTGCTAGCAAAACTCGGTCATTCCGCTAGAATGACTAAAAATTTCTCTGTAGTCAGTGAGATTCTTTCACCAGCATGACCGACTCCTAGTGTCCGTCAATGCTAAGGGGGATAGGGAAAAAAGAATTGATCGTATCTAACGCGCGAGAAATCCATTTGGTGTGAATTAGTCCCTACGTGATGAACGTGGTAGATGGAAAGGGTGGGGGTCGGGATATGGTTACCGGAGCCTTTTTCAGCCCGGTGGGCATACGAGCAAATTTAACCGAACGTACTCTCTGCACACTGGCCACTGTCCACTTAATGCGGTTAGTTTGGAAACTTCTGGCAATTACCTTGTACTTCCACGCATGCAAATACATAACCAGGTCCTGCGGCTTGGGATCCCTGTAGCGAACTTTGCATTCATAGCAATGCTTATCTGTGGTCATTTTGTCCGGGTTAAATGTGAGGTCGGGCGACTCGTGACCTGTTTGCGTAGCCACTGTCACCTAAATTTGTTGGTCGTGATAAGAGAATCGTTAATCGATCAAGAATTTTCCTGGTGGTATCAAATTTCAACTTACCTTTACTTTTGATTGCGAGGTTAATGATGTGTTGCTTGCCGAGTTCATGTTGACGTTGGTGCTGACGTGCACTGAGGTCATAACATTTTCATGTGGGCTTTCGCTTCCAAGCGAAACCGGTCGGGGACTTTCGGAGCACGGTGAGGCTTCCCTTGAGACACTTTCTGAATCGTCATCGCTAAGGACATTGCCTGAAATTGAAGAAAACACTATTTCTGCAGTAGAAACGTTCCTATTCGTAGACTAAATAACTAGTTTAAGCATAATGCCAATTGAAATAATTGCACAAAAGATTTTAAATCAGTCATTTTAATGATAGTCGAATTAATTGAAAATTCCCAAAATTTTGAATCTATGGAAGGTATTTAGGCATTCGAAAGACAAGTCTAATGCAGGATCACGCTGTAAAAACCAAAGATATATAAAAAATATTATAAACGTACAGAAGGAAATTTCAGATTAGTTAGATTTAACCCAATTCTAAATATAAATTAAGAGCTCTACAACTTTTGCAGTTTATTTCCTTAATTCAGCTAACGTGAAAACTTGTAAAGTGAGTTTTCATATTTAATAAGATTTCCAGAATTTAAGCGTATTGTAAATCTTGGTACATTCGAAAATGATTAGATATAGTAGATAAATTCAAGTAAGTTAGCTTCTGTAATAAAAAAAATTATTATCTTCATCTGCTGATGAAAAATAAAATTCGATAGGTCAGTAATATTAGCATGTTTTATTATAGGGTAAATATTTCCTTTTAATCCAATTCATGCTGTTTTGACTCACTACATGTGGTAATTCATTGAACTTTAAACTTCCTTAACCAATTTTGTCATTGTCTAGCCTACGTGTGACGTAAACATTTTGGCTGTGATATCATCTGGCTAGAAGCCAAATATTTCAAACATTTGAATTCCTTAATTCCAACAGCATATCTATGCTGCGGTATTTGATCGAATGATCGAAAAGGAATGTTCAAACATTCCAAAAATTATTAAGATGACCTCCTTCATTTGGTACCCATATCGAGGAGTTATGCTATATTAGACATTGCGAATGTTTTGCTTTATTCATTTATATATTTGTTTAGGAATAGGAGTCGAAAAACTCAAATAAAATCTAATTAATGATAACTTAACTTTGATAGTTGATTAGATTTAGAAATTTGTTCGCTTTACTTCGATATCCCACAACGTAATGGGTATTAATAGAAAAATAACAAAGTAAAGGTTAAGAAATTAGAGAGGGTCAGTTTAAAAAGTTTTACGATGGTCCCGTGGGTTAACGTTGTCCAATTGCTTTCAAATAGACTTTTGAAACCAACGATTTTTTAGTTAAATTTAGAGGTGGAAAGTTTTTAGAATTCCGACTTTGAATTTCATAGTGTCTGATTTGTCTTCCCTTGCTATTTTCCTAACTTTTAAAGTCTAAAGCTATTATTCAATTTTCAGATAGAATGAAGAAATTTAAAGAATCTCACCTTTATTTCCAAGGGCTCCTGTGAGACTGTCTGCATCTGAGTCTCCTTTCATTGGCTTAAACAGCGACAATTCTGAATCACCATCGATTCCCAGCCAATTTTCTGCATTGTGTATGTTAATAAGATCCCGAACAAGCTGTTCATCAGTCTTTCCGCCAATGTCCCCCCCTCGTCCTTTGTTTGGTCCAAAAACTTCATGATTGTACAAGGGATCATTCACAACGGGGTAACCTGAGGAAGAGAGAGAGAGAGTGGTTTTATTCAAAAACAACCAACCGAAACACTTGAACGAACATACCCAAGTATTGCAAATGAACTCGAATTTGGTGCATTCGCCCTGTGAGGGGCTTACACAGAACCACACTTGTCTTGCCGTTGTATCCTAATTTCTGGAAGGTTGTCGTACACTCCTTACCCTTCGGTGAAACCTTACAAACGCCAATCTTATAGCTGACTACTTCAATTGGCTCCTTGCATTCTATGGTACCACTGAAAAAAGAATTTTATTCAATAATTTCACCGAATCAATTGAAATTTTCATTCAGCTTACTCAGGAAATTCTCCCTCCACCCGACACACGTACTCCTTTTGCACCTGTCTATTTCGTATTTGGTGCTCCATTTGTCTAGCTTTTTTCGGACTTCTACCAAATAAAAGAAGACCAGATGTAAGACGGTCTAATCGATGGATTGTCCTCAAATTTTTCAGGTTGTACTCTTTAGCTAGGATGAACACAACTGTGTTATGGCGGTATCTACCGCACGGGTGAACCTATTTTAAGCAAATCAAAAACGTTTAGGTCTCGGATGTTTCAAATCCAATAAATGCTTTTGTGTCTACAGTCAAACAATTTCAATTAAAGTCCCTGCCTACATAACTCGAGGGGTAAATGTCTTCACCGGCGACATAGTCTGGACCACTTCAGCTGTCGTTAAGAAGGATTAGGGTTAGTTGAATATGTTGGGGCGTCCTTTTTGGCGTTCTTGACATAACTTCTACTGAGGATCGCCATGGCCTCGTTATTCCACCCTTCAACTTTCAAAGCATACACGGTCGTAGTTATTGAAATTTTAAGAGACATGTAAGGCTTCTTCAGATTTCAAGGAGTAACCTAACTGTCACATATTCTCATAAGGAGAGATGCTGGAACACTTAGTTCGGTGCCATGCAAACTTAAAAACGTGGAACGTACACTTGAACGTGGCATTTAAAGAGGATTAATTGAGGAGGGTTTCTCTTATCTGTTGCTCTTGTACCATGGATTGGATTGCTTTTAGAATTTATGAGTGGTATGGAGCATAAAAGTAAGAACCTCTTCCTTCTACTTTCTTATTCACTTTTTAGAGAAAGTTAAATTTTTAAAAACCTTATTGAAGGTATGTTTCATCTTTATAAAATAATTTTGTGTTATTACTTTCATTGTTTTCTATTTGAATTAATTAAAAATATTGAGACTTATTCTTGATTTCGGTTGGAAATTAAACCCCTTTAGATTGTAGGATATTTTCAAATTTACGGCTGAAACAAATAAAAATATCACAAGCGTAGAGTAAATTCTCTTCCTGCTTTTTTTATCCTATTTTAAAATATTTTACGTTACAATTGTTGTTATATTCTATTCGAAATCAAGTTCAAAACTAATAAGTTCTATAAATCGTTTAAAAATTAGTTTGCATGATGTATGAGTTTAATTTACAAAATTACCGAGGATTTAGAAAAATCGACATTAATACATAAAAGGTAAAGTTAATCAAATGTTGAAGTCGTATTTTGTAATAACATTAGTAATTAATAAATTTGTAAAATGTTACAGAGAATTTTGTGAGAATTCAAAACAAAAATTTCGAGAAGACATCGGCGGCAAGGGTTGGTTTAGGCTCAGTTGGTTAGAGCAACGAAGCGCCAATTCAAAAGTCACAAGTTTGTGTAATGCCCACACGTGTGTAGGGATTTAAATTAATGAAAGACGTCTAAAGATATTTGGAGGTTTTTAACATCCATCATCCATCCAAAATATTTTTTATTTTTACAACCATCTGCTCGTATAGTCGAATTTCAAAACTATGTATAAATAAAAGTTAATTTAGCCTAGAATTTCGTTTCATTTAAAATATTTATGTTATAATAATGTGCAAGTTACAATTCAATTGTTATAATGATTATTTCAATAAAAGTTCTTAGATGATTTTAATATATTCCAATTATTGAGAATAAAAGTTATAAGACGATTTCCATCATTCACTAACTAACTTTTAATTTGTATACCATAAATCACAAATTACTCAAGCTGTGTTAGTAAAGAAAAAATCGGTACCTACAAACCATATGTGTCTAGTTGTTTCAAATATCTGACCACTCCTTCTAAATGATATTGAATGTAAAATTTTAATAATTGTTATTATTGGTACATGGTTGGATAATGTTTTGTAAAACCTGTCTACAAATATTCCTAGAAAATTGAACTATGCCTTTTCAGTTCAAAACTACCATCAAATATCAGAAACAATGGTTCTTTTCTTTTCAAAAATTAAATAAATAATACCATTGAATGAATTTTGATTTGGAACACATATTTAGATGATCGAAATCTAAACTCAAAAGTCATAATCTTGACCCTTTTGCGGACACCGGCGTGAAATCACGTCGAATAAGTGTTGTTTTGTGGGACAAGGCGGTATTTCACATTCAACTTTTGGAACATTTAAAGAGGTAAAAGGCGGCAATGCGAAAATTCTGTGACCCCTTATAAATCACCTATAAAATACATTGATGCCCCTACAGAAGTATTTAAGGTTGATTTCTTTTACATGAGCATATCCATGTATCCCAGAATACCATCATGATCGTGATATACCGTCATATAGCAAGTGGCTATCTCAGAAACCGTCATATAAACTAAGTGTCCGCAAAAGGTTTAACGTTGTTACAAAGATATAAATAAAGGATTTACCAGCGGGTCTACAAATTTCATGACTTTGGTATTCCTAAAAACTCAGTGTGCTTTTTCACTTCGGTTCTCGATCCAAATTTTGCATTGAATTAAAATTTATGTATAGTTGCAAAATTAAAAATTTCTTATTACGCATGGATTTATACACATTTTGCACCAAAAACTTAAACCAAAAATTTATCCGGTTCAAGGTTTGGAATTGATATGGGAAAATACGATTGCAATTTGATGCATTTCTCTCAAATTTTAAAATCTTGGTATATGTGGTGTTTTGTAAACCAGAACCAGATAGGAAAATGAATGAATGATGAATAACTTTTCTATTAATTTATACGAAATTTACAAAAGTAAAGTTTACAACTTTTGCTTATATACCCATCAATTTGCGATGGTAAAGCTAAGTAGAATGAGTTCAATACTCACAGTATTGGAGGTAATTGATTACATTTTCTGTGGCTGACACATTCAAGGCATTCCAGAGCAATTATGTTTTCATGTTTCCTGATTTTCGCAGGCAATTTATATTAACTGATATAGGGCAATTAAAATATATCGTAGCTTTGACAGCTTGTTTTAAATTGAATAAAAAGAAATTACGTTAATTTCAGTGTTTAAAAGTTAAATTACTTAGTACCAAATCAATTAAAAATTATTGATCCTTGCAGGTAATTAGTTTAAAAGGATGTTTAAATTTTTGTAATATACATTTTCCGTTAATTGTATTCATTGGTTAGAGTGTACGAAAACTGTATACAATTTAAATAATTATAAAGCATCTTTAAAAATGAAATCGTAATAGAAACGTTAATTTTTGGAAATTGAATTCAATCCATTTAACTTTAAATGAATCTGAATAATTCTAGATATACCATAAATCCACGTAGTCGTAAAGCTTTGTTTTTCTATTCTTCTCTTTTATTTTCAGTCCCCAAATTAAATTTACAAGAAATGTTTTAGTCACACCTGTTAACCGTTGAAAAATTATCACCATTAGGCGTTAAGTAAAACTCATTGTTTTCATAAAAAAACAAAAAACAAAAAAGTCGTCCTAAACAGGCAGTAGGACATTTATTTCTTTAAGCTATGCTGTGTCAACCTCTCGTATATTGCAAGCAAATTCTACTTTTTTTTGAAATTTTTCATCATTAAGAACTTTTAGCTTTAGAGGTCTAAACACGAATAATATATATATTTTTTTTTTTGCAGGTGTAGTAGTCACCTTTGCAAAAATTACGGCTACGATGTGCCTGCTTTCACCATACCCCACTACATTTCACATTCATATAAAATTGCTTTCTTGTTTCCTTGCTGGCGTGACAGTTGAATAAAATTCACTTTAGAAAAGGAGAACGGCTCTGGAGAGGGGAAGAGGGGTTATGTCGCTATACATCTGGTCCCCAAATTAAGGGACAGTGTACCTGAGGGTAAAAAGCAAATCTGAATTTACTGAGTAAGCATATTCAATTTTATTTTCATTTTATTACACGTTTCGATGGTAAGCGATATTTTATCACATGGATGTACTTTAAAAGAAGACCGTTTAAAATTCAATATTTGCTTTATTTTATTACAGAAAAGTTCAATATTTATATATGATAAATTTTAAAGTTATACTTAACACTAGGAAACCAAAAGTACTGTGCAAATTATGAATGTAAAAATTTAAATGAAAATGATGGCGGGTTTAGTGAGAATGGAAAGACGGTTAGCTTAACTTACTTTAAATAAAAAATCACAAAGTTGTAACATTACCGCATTGGACATTAGTAAACATTTCCTTAAAGAACTGCAACCAACAATTTAACAAAAAACAAACAAAACACTGACAGTACCATGGCAAAAGTTGGGATGTTCTCAGTCCTTTTATTTTTTTGTTTTTTTTGGGGGAACTCCATAAAAATGTTTGGTAAAAAATTTCCTTAAAAAAAATTTATAAAATTTAAAACAGGTACTACATCCAAAAAAGGAAATTATACATAAAAACGTTGTAAGAACGTGTTATTATCAATTATATCGGGTATATTCATATTATTGCCAAAACATATTTCTTTGCATTCCTAGAAGTGATCTTTACTCACCGGTATCGAGCACGGTTTATCCAGTACAACAAGCTCGTTGTCTAGGTAGATAATTTTAATAGGATGAGCTAAAACTGGCGTCTCATGCCTGGTTTTTCAGTTTATATTTTTTGCATTTTTTGTTTTCGTTTTTGTATTTTTTTTTTCAGTTTCATTTGGTTTTTGTTTTGTTGGTCCCATTTGAAAAATAATAAGTTAAAAAAAAAAGGTCAGTTTTAGTTTGAACCAAATATTTTGGGATAATTCTTACAATTAAAAGCGAAATCTTTTATACAAATAGAATAAAAAATATTTGGGGATATTGTTCAATTGAGACAATAAATAATTATGCTATATAAAAGAATAAAAAAAATGCTTTTGTTACACATAAACACCGAGAAATATTCTTATATATTTAAGAGAAAATATTTGGACTTTTAAATTTTGAAGCAATTAGAATATGAAGTGTCGTTATGTATTCTGTGCTGATAAATCAATGAGCGGAAAGTTTTAGTAAATAGTGTACATACAAATTGTATTATACATATATAAATAGATGAAATTTAAAAAAAAAAATAGAAATATATATTACATAAAATTTTGCTATATTTTAAGCCGATTCCTCAAAATCCTTACCTCAACATCAACCGAATTAAGTGAAAAATAAATCACATCCATTCAAACTTGAGCTTGTCTATTTAAGAAATAAATAAGATATTAGTAATATTAAATTATATTTTAAAACTATAATAAATTCAGATATTAAATAAATAAAAGGGTTGTGTTGAATTCAAGTTAAGTATCGAGGTGAGATTTTGAGGAAACGACTTAAAATAAGTCGGTGTAAATTTAAAATTTTCAAAATATTAATTCTAATTGGAAGAAAAATAAATAATATTTTGCGACAGTAACTGATACAATAACTGCCTTCTATTATATATTTTTATCAGTTATATGCACATAGTTAGGAAGACTATCAGGTGTTGAAAAGGGTCGGGTCAAAAATTATCAAGTACAAGATGTGACACTCTCTAAACAAGCCCAAAAGCTCTAACCTATATGCAATTTCTAAAACAGCCTGACGGAAATTTTCCCATTAGATAAAAGCAGCAAAGAACTACTGCTTCCCATATCTTATCTAAATTTCAATAAGAATGAAAGAGGTAATAATAGCCAGTCAAATATTCTCATCTACATAATGTGCACCGATTTTTTATCATGCATTTTTAAAGACGTAACAAAGTCTTAGACACGCTGCATGCATGGTCTCAGTGCTGTAACCGTGCAATGCTCAGGAATAGGGAAATTCTAAATCGAGAATGGAGACGTGGTAGGCAGCACATACAGAGCATATATGAAGATATGAGAATGCGGGCTGTTTACATTTTTTTACTATGCAAGGCGGGACAAAGTATTCCCGCCTGTGTACTGCTCTGGGTGGTGTAACGTGGTTTCAGCTCCCCATAAATTTTTGTCTTTTTCTCACACGTAAGCCCTTTATTACTACCTACTTTCTACAACGTATAGTCCTAATACTTCCAGCAGTGTAACTAGCCTATTATGATTTTCATTAAATTAAATAATTGGTTTGTGAAAAGGAGTACATTTTACGAAATATTTCGAATATTTTTAAATTTCTTTTGTATTTTTGTAATTTACGAGTATATGAAGATTCCTATTTCATTTAAACAACTTTACCAGCTTCTGAGACAATGCGTGATTCTTTTTTATAATTCTTCATAAATAGTCGTGATTATTAACATTCGAAAATAGGATTTAATTGCGCATTTTTATTTACAAATTCATAATCTACCGAATAAAACTCAATAGAAATAATATGCCCCACTTGTTCGGCAATAAGTTCACTGTTGGTCTGTTTAATATATAGACACATGTGTATGTAGTGAACTTATCATTATTACATTGCATTGTAAATTTTAAGCGATAAACTTTAGTCAATTTAATACTAACGTTTATCGTTTTGAAATTTCATAAAGATTTTGTAGAGTGTGTAACATCTAAAGAAAAACCGATATTAAAGAAAGAATGATTACTTAAAGGTTTACGAGCAGTCAGGATATAAAAAATATCTTTTTATTAGAGTAAAGTAAAGTAAAGTTAATCCGATGAATAGCTTTAAAGATATCCTACAAAGCTGTAGGGACCTTTTACTATTCACAGATAGCAGATCATTTTAAAAATCTTTAAACAAGTTAAAACTATGATTTCAGATATGGTTACTTTAAAAAGCACTCGACGAATTCTATGAAATTTATGCAGTATTAATTTCCTGATAAAAGGAGTTCTCCTTTTTAACTAAACAAGCAATTTTTTCCTTAGAAATTCATAAAAACCTTCTATTTTGTGAAATTTTAAATAAAAACCTTTGACTATATACCAGATAAATTATTAAAATACCAATTTTCATTAATAAAGCACTAAAAAGTACTGATGGTCATCACCCAGAACTAATAATTTTGAAATGTACGTGAAAGTTACTTAAAATACAAATTAAAAACTTGATATTATAGGTAAATAAAGTAAACTAACTACACAACAGTTTAAAACACTTTCTTGAAAATGTCTCCTTCTGACTGCACGTAACCCCTTACGAAAAGCAAATTAATCAAATAAGAATAAACAAAAATGATAAAGTAGCTAATTATAATAAGCATAATCCAACCATTTTCCTTCAGTAGTTCTAGAAATGGTGCAAGATACTTGATAGACAACATAGGTACATAAAATAGCACAAAGTATATAAAAAGAAATACCAAATATTTGTTTGATAATGAAATAATAACATTTAGCCAAAATCTTCTATTCTACGAGTATATTCCTCTCCGAAGATCTTCCAGAATAGACATTATAACGTGAAATGAACATTTTCTGAAACAAAGAGGAAAGAACACAATCTGGTCTCATCGCAATATCCACTCCTCCATTGAAGTTACTTTCAACAACAGGCAACAGCGGGCAACAACAATTACAGTCGAAGCATAGATAAAACAGCAACGAGGACGAAAGGGGCGAATGAAGATAAATCCAGGAAAAATGAAAAATCGCTCACTCAGTTGCTTAGGCTACTTCGTCATAGAGATAAGGCGCTATGCCAGCAGTAAGGCCACGGGGAATAGAGGAAAATTGCTCCTGAGCTCCGACAAAAGGTTTTCCTGGTATGGTGGTTTTGACATTACAAGCTGAGTATGCAAATTTCTTAGACTATGAAATGTATGTTTTATGAGCGCCCCACAGTGGCTCAGCACATGCTTTTACGCAAGGATCCTGCTCCGTTATATGGGAGCATTGGAATCAGAGTCGTTTTACGTTTTTAACTGAAACGTAAACAGCCGACAGTGAGCCATCGGGATGCAGAATGTCGTGATATTGAAATAAGAGTACGAGACATAAACTAAAATTCAGTCAGACTCTAAAAAACTGACTTCATCTCATGCCGCAGACATTTAGAGTGGAAACCATCACCTCACGTTCAAGATTGATGATGTTATGAGTAGCTTAAGAAAAGCCGCAAAATTTCCATTTCTTTCTAAAATCCTGGTTCTGTCGAAAATTTTCTGTTCGCGACCCAGACCGTTTTTCCCCAATGGCTTACTATCTCGCCTTTGGAGGCAATTGAGGTGGCTTAATGGGAGCACTTGTACGATGGTTATGGCTTTGACGTATAAGAGATAATTGAAAACTCGTTTAAGCACAGCATCTTGCTCTGAACAGATCCACTTTTACAGAGTTAATACCGCTAGAGCAATGACTTTACATTTTGGATTTTGAAAAGGAGTTCATACCATTAAATCTAATTATAGGGGAGAATCATGTAAGGGATTTGTAAGACTCCTTAAGTATCTTAACTGTCCCAGTTCTATATCTAAAATTACCCGTATTCTTGAAATATAAAATTCTATGGATCCTCGTTTATTTTTATGATATTTCAAATACTTCCTGCTAAATTTCCTTTAATTTATTATTAAATGTCCAATGTCCTTGTGACCTCACTGTATGTACATTAATAAGTCTCTTTTTTTCTAATTATATCAAAGAGATAAAAATATCAATACATTGTTTACATATAGAACATAAGTATTAAGTTTGGAACTCAAAAAATGTTATTTTTAAAGCTTAATCTCATTTGTTTCATTCCTGAACCTTAAAAAGTTAAATCAAAAAAGCATTAACTATTGTATAAAGTTCTATTATTTCTTTAATTTCTTTCGTTTTTCAAAATATCTTTTGCATATGCACATTTCGGTCATATTTCAATATTCTGTTGCATTAAATTAACAGACTTTTTATTGGTTTAAGTCGACACTTTTGGCAGACGACTTCAATAATAAAATTACTTCCACACACTTAAAAAAAAAAAACATAGTGCTTCAGGCTTTTGTTTTGAAAACACCAAAATATTATGATTAGCTCACCCATAATGTTTTGAACCATGTTTTATTACAGGACAAATAACTTTTTCATAAAAGACTACATTGGGCTGCCTGTCTGTTATTGTTTTGGAAAACACAAATGTGAAGCGATGTGATGAGAGTCAATTCGAATTTTACGGCAATAAAAGATGGACAAATGGTATATTACAGCCCAAAACAAAAAAAAAAGAGGTTTTATTGGTATATTCACTTTACAGTGACATAAAAGACAAATTTATAACATTTTGATTCATGCCAGCGGCGCCTGAAAAATTTCGTAAAACAATTGTGGACACCTATTAAGGCTACATATAATCTGTGTTGAATCTGACTATCGAAAATAAATTATTTCGATATAAGGTTTAATTTTTCATTAAGTAAACTATCCGAAGTACATTGCTAGAAAATGTAAAAGAATTTTGAAATTGATGGAATTAATTGCTGAAAGATTTTGACTTATTCCATAAAGAATTAATGAGGTTACAAGTAGTAGTAGAAAAGTATCTGAGGTTAAAATTAAATTTAATGTTTTCCTTGTAAGAAAATTTAAATATTAAATTTTTACTCGAGTTATACACATACAGAGTGGGCTATCTGTTGGTCCTTTTTCCAGTCTATGATTTTTAGTACTTAATGTTATCTTTGTATGTATTCTTTGCTTTATGAATTTCGTAACGTTGTAGCATTTTAATATTGAATAAGAACGCTTTGAGTTGAAGTCGATTACACTTTGATATAAAGTTTGAAAAGTCTCAAATACGAAACAGTTTCGATTTACAAATGAAAACATATTGTTAGAGTTCGAATGTAAAGCAACAAAACACTTTGGTTTTATAGTGAAAGAAATTTTCATTAATCAATAAACTTAGATTTCATTTTAAAAGTGAAATAATTTAATGCCGAAGTTGAATTATATTTAAATTGAAATGTTTTACATGTTATCAAAGTAGTGCATATTTGAAATAAAATTTTCGTTTTTAATTCACTATCACAGTGCTTCTTAATTTAGAGCCTATTACTTCAATTGTAAGTTGTTGTTTTCTCTTATTTATTAAATTATTATTATTATTATTATTATTAAATTAAACAGTTGCTTTCAAGCAATAACCCCTAGATATACCCTTTTTTTTGAAGTTGTACTATCAATTAGTTGATCTGTATAGTAAATTTCTGTTAGGGAAGAATCCTCTTCAATTCAGTAATGAAAGAGCAGTTTAAATAGAGGATACAGCGCAGTAAACAAATGAGAGGTAGTAAAATGTTAGTTATGAAAAACAAATTTAAATGAATATTGTTAATTTGAAATAATTTAAATAAATTCATGATATGAACACAAATAGTATTGTGATTTATTTGTTTGCAATTTTAGAGAAGATAACATTGTGCAAGCATACTTAAACACGGGAAGTATGCTAATTAAATAATTAGTAGCCAGACAAGAAACAAAAAAAAAAAAAAAAACGTTTCAAGATAAGATGCTAGAAGGAATTTTAATTGGTACACAACACAATGATCTGTCAATGAAGTGCCTTTTCTGTACTAATAAAATTTAAAATACGTAACAATTTACAACACACCGAATAACGTGTAGTCAGTCACCAGAATATTGGCATTTACCATACACACGAGCTGTATATTGGGCCTTTATGTTCTAAAATATATATAATACCTATATATATGTATATATAAATTTACAAAAATTGCTCAACTGCAAGACACAATTCAAGGCAGGTAGATTTACTTAAATATAATTAAAATATTAAAATGCTTAGAGGTAAAAAAAAAATAATAAATAAAAAACAAGTCAAACTTAATTTTAACAACAAATAAAAAATTTATATATATAAGGATAGATAAAAGATAGAATGGTCAAAAAAAGCTTTTTGAAAGCGTGCAACAGCCTTACTTTCTTTTGTGAAATATTTTAAAAAAATTGCTTTGCCTTTTTTTAAAAGCTTTTCTTGTTCACCCTCATAGATAAGTTTTGATATTTAGATAGAATGGATAGGTAAAGTAACTACAAAAATTAAAAAAAAAATTTTATACGATAAAATTAATTAATAAACTTTTGGGATAAATATAAAATGTTTTTTTTTACTTAATGGCGGTCATTTAAGCCACTTACTGGTATTGATGCTGGTTTATTCACAACCACAATATCATCGTCCATGTGCACTATTGTGATTGGTTGACTAGTGACTGGAACTTCATGTCTGGAAAATATACATTTAATGATAATATAACTTTGTTCACCATTCGTTTTTGTGTTTGTTTGTTTGTTTCTTTCTTTATTTTCTCGATTTAATTGAGTGTTTTACGGTATTTCAATTACGTTTCATTCCAAGAATGTTTCTTGTAACAAACGATGAAAAAATTAATATATATCGATTATTGTTCGTCCAGAAAAACATATAAACTTCGGTATATTTCTTGAATTTTAATTTGAATTTTAGCAATTTTTGTTTAAGCAACACCAAATTTTCTCCCTTTACTTTATGAAATCGTAAATAAAATTATGGAATTTTTTCATGCACTATATAAGCATTATATAATAATATTAATTTATCAAAACATTCAAGATATAGATTTTAAATTACCGGTCAGGTCTAGCGAATAACTTGCCACCGGTGTTTCTGTTTCCAAATTTGAAGAAACTCGTAACAGCAAAATGTATATGACGAAGAAAATTTGGTGACTTTTTGATGATCTGATAAAGACTGGTAAATTTTCTTCTTCCAATAAAAAGTCTTGGTAAAACGGTGGATGTAAAAATTGAAGAAAACTATTTTACCAAATTCTTATTAGGTTTCAATCAGATCTCGAAAATTATTATTATTTTTCTAAAGTACAAAACTTTTTTGAAAATGCTTAGTAAATTGTTTAATTTTTTCTGGACATATAGGCAAAACTGTTAGGTTAAAGTTAAATTAAACAAGATTAATCTGAAAGTGATTTATAAAATACGGATATAAATTCAGAATAATTTATAAATATAATAAAAATGAAAATGTAACAAGAGAGCAAATTTTAAAATGTTAGTTTTGTTAACAAAATAAAACAGAAAAAAATAAATAATTTCAATTTAAGATTTAACACATTTGAAATAAACATTTAAAATTACGAATCATCTTCAATTTGTATTTTTATAAGTAGATTTTACATTCCAAATACTTTTCTAAATGCAGGTTAATAAATACCAAAAAAACAGAATAACTCTATATATGGATAACGATCAACGTTAAACTCAATACTTATTCAGAAAGTGTACACTGAGAATATGTTCATTTTAAATATTTTTATTTGCTATTAACAACTTTACTAACTCCATACAATGCTCTTTCAGATCAACCCCCTTTTTCTTGACGACCTTGTTGACTCTACCTCTTAAGTTGCGAAATAATCATAGGAAAAAACGTTTCTGTTGCTTAATATTTTTAACTCATATGTGACTCAGGAACATGGCACAACAATTTCTTTAGTTCAATTTCTGTGAGTTACTGCATCACATTAATTTTCAAAAAATATATATTTGAAAATGACTATTAACATGAGTCATATTTGACTCATGGAAGTATTCCAAAAGATTTATATGAGTCATATATGACTCATTGGACAGTAAAGTTATTATTATGGAAATAAAGTGGGACTTATTGTAGTTTATTACCTTACAATTATGGAAATATCTGCAGCATTCATAATTCTTCCGGAGTTGTAACCTATTTTTTGTATTCGACGTATGTTTATATTTTAGCCTAAGTTTTCTAAGTCTTTCTAAATGCGAAAAACCTTTCTGGATACCGCTTATTTTCAAATATTTTTCGATTTTTAAACCAATTTTAAAATGGAAAATAATTCTTGGTAGTATGGCCTAATGGTCATTTATTTTGTATAATAAAATTTTAATTTTTTAAAATATATTTAAGTTATAACCTCTTTTTAAAACAAAAAAAAAATAACTAATGAATAATGCAAAAGATCGCCAGATCAGCGAGCATAATGTTGTTAAATCTTCAGATTGTTTTCTCTTGGAATGATTTATCGTTTTGTAGACTAACGTGAGGAGAAGGAGAAAGGTGATTAATTGATAGCTTTCATTTTCTAAATGTAATGTGAAAATTTAAGAAGCTTGTCTTGTCCTCTTTTTGACTCAAAAAAGATTACCTTAAGAGAAACGTGATTCATGAAAATATGGTGATTTCAAATAATGAATAATTTTAAAAAGTGTTGGCATCAAAGAAGAAATAATAATAAATCCATACAGCAGAGATTCACTCTGTCGAATTATAGAACTTAATAACTTGGATTGGGTAGATGTTTTCTTTTTTCTTTTCTTTTTTAAATATTTCTAAGAACTGACATCTTTTTGAAACAAAAAATAGAGAATGAAGTAGCATATTATTTTTTTATAATACACATGTATAGTAAAGGAATTTCTAAATGTAGTAATTCGCACTTTATTCAAATTAGGTAAGGAATTAATAACAGGCTTATTATTCGGAAGCATATTTTTCGTAGTACTGTTTATAAAAACAATAAAACAAGTCTTAAAACAAATTTACGTCTGACTTAACCCTTAAAGTAGAGCAAATGTTTAAATCTTTTTAATTCAGTAAAATTAAAAGATTGTTGTTTTGCAAAAAAAAAAATATACCTCTAATCATTCAACTTGTCCATAACTTTTATTTACAAACAGAACGAAAAGTCTTTAGTCAGACGAAATAAGCCGTAACGTAAAAGTTTTTCCAGAGATCTTAATTGAATCGGTGGAAACACGGTTAACTTAAGAGTGATTTTCTTTTTTATAGCGCTGTATGTATTTATATATGAAAAATCAATGTCTTCAAGTTCATTCACTGTAAAAATACCGTCAGAAATTGTGGACTATAGGTACTCTTGAAATTCCTTAAAATACACAAAGCAAAGAGCAAATTCTACCTAATCGGATTTTCATTGTTCTCAGTTGAGTTTTGGTAAGCCTACAATATTGAACTCTGTACAAACTTTGTGAGGTTGCGACAGGACCAATTGAGTCGCTGAGATCTTCGGTGGTAAAGGAATCATAAGGTAAACTTTATTGGTTGCATTGTCTCTTGTATTCGTTCCCCTTATCAATTTCCAATCGATTGTGTCATCCAATTTGGCGAAACAAACAATCAGGAAAGACATCAAGGCCGGAAAGTGTGCCCTAAACTGAAGTAGGTGGATCAAGACTTGTAAGTTGACAAAGTTTGAAAATACATTTAACGTTTGATGCTATCACAAACGTAGAACATTAAGTAAACAGTGCTTCCAAAAGGAAGACGGATAAACAGTGAAAGCTTATCGAAGCCGAAAATCTTTTGGAAATTAAGGCACACTTCTAATCGATTGTGTTTTGATATTTTCAAAATTGTCCACTTTAATAGTGTAAATTTTTCCTTAAGTTCTTGGGGAAAAACCTCAGAGATGGATAGATTGTTATATCTCAAAGAAATCTAAGACCATTCTCAATAAATTTCCTTATATCCGAAATTAGTTGAAAATAGTCTTTATGCAGACCATAAAATCTTTTGAATTTTAGTCATTTTTCCATCGTAAAAGTCGCAAGTGATGAATGTTTGCCCTTTTGACTCCTGCTAAAAGCTATGAAGGTGCAGTTCAAGTAAAACTACTATAAAGAAACCTCAGAAGATAATTATCTTACTTAAACACTTCCTTAAGCATTAAAGGGAATATAAGCAGCCTGGCCGTTTATTTAGTTAGACGTAAAATACTGCTGTTAGCAACATTATTCAGTACGTTGTTTTGTTACTTGTGTTTAAGTATCGCACCTGAAAGTTATATTTTAAGATAATATCATGACTTCAAATTTTATGGGGAATAGGGATACTTGGAGTTTTTAGAGATACTTAAAGTACATCCTACTTTAAGTTTAGGATGTTGAGTTTTGGAATTTTAAATAATAAAAATTATAATTCGAAATTAATTCTCGGTCGTAGTAATTTAAAAAAAAGTATAGTTTACTTTAAACCGAAATATTTTACGTTATACACTTTTTTAATTAGAAAGAAATTTTGTAATTATCTGTAATAAATGCAAACGTACAACAATTTGAAGTTAAAGTGCAGACAATTAAGCATATGAACAACAAATAAAATGGGATATTCGTTTTTGGCGGAAATACTGACATTGATTGCTTATAAATACTTTAAAACTAAATAAAACAAGTACTTTATTAAAATCGAAAAGCTAACAACTCCGAAAAAAGCGCGTTAAATTCTTAAACATACATGCAACTGAAAGCTAAATAGAATTAAATCTTAGGAGGCCTATCGATGTTACTTTCTGTGCAATCACAGGTTAACCGACTCTTACATCTCACCCGAAAGATCGAGATGAAATGTCCCCGACATATGAATACCTTTTTTTCTTCTTTATATCGAATTAAGAAGTACTTTTGAGTTGCTATAACTATATAAGTTTATATTATGCAGCATTTTTTTATTTATTTATTTAATATTCCATTTGTTACCAAAGACAGTAAAAATGCAAAAAAAAGCAAAATGTTCGGATATTGAAGAGGCGATTGAAGAAATTTTAAGAAGTTTTTCCTTCCGAAAAATACCAAATTATCATATTATTAAGGGACATGGGTCATCCGACCTTTCAGTCTCATTTTATGGCGTTTAAACAAATTCTCATAATCCAGGAAGTCAAAAGATCGACTTGCGACACACTTTACACCCCCATAACTTCCACATTGTTAACTTGAATTGCGAATTCTGAAAGATGAGAAACACCATGCGGATGTACTCGTACTGTTTCCGGAAACTTTTTCAGAACAGTGTATTTTTAGAATATAAAGCAATATTTAACTTTTTATATTATCTGCTTATGATACGCAATGTTGGAACAATACATACATACATAATAAATTTATACCATTCAATTTATTTGTTTCTAAAAGGTTTTTAACATTTAATAACCATTCATTATCAAAATATTAACTATACGAATATCCAAAACTGCACACTTTCTGAATTTGACAGTATTTATAATTGGCACAGGATAATAGAATTGTGTATATATTTTTAATAGAATAAATAGTAAATAAAAAAAAGTAAAATTTAAGCGTTTGTAGAATAAGATAAAAACTTATGATATAGGCACAATTTTTTTTTGTTCCATTATTATTACAATAGGCAGCACACACTATGAGTTATAAACAGGCAAAGTTAAAGAGTTCTTATTATAAAATTAGTACGTTAAATAAAGCCCAAAGATTTATGAAAGCAGTTAACACTTGAATGAAATTAAGATTTGCAAGCAATTAAACAAATTGAAATGTTCATTTATTTGGAAAAGTAAGCAACTTCCTAAAATACCTAACATTTTGCAAACAATTTATAACAAGTAAAACGAGTACTATAACGATGAGCATAAGTAATAAAAGCAGGGAGTTTATAATATCCTCCATAAAATAATTCAGCTGGATTCTCACTGAAGAGTTACTAAAATATAAAAATATTTCACAAATATTCTGGAAGGAATGAAAGAGAGAAATAAGCCGCGAACATTTACAAATAAATCTAAAGATTTTTGGCAAAGAGGATGCTATGTAAAGACGTATAACTCACCTGTGAACGATGTTAGCCAGAAGGTCATTGTGTTTGAGCCTATAGTCTGTCGGCACTTTTTCATAGTTGACAGTAAGTGTGCCAGCGATTATACACCTTTCGTACTCTTCGGCGGGGTGTGCCCGAAATTCTCGGGCGAATACATCCAAAATTTTCTCGCCCACCCATCGACCTTTAGTGAATGTTGTAAAAGTGAAGTAGTACGGGTAAACTTTCCGCAGGCCTGTAACACCATGGGATCCATTACCCTGATTTCTCCCAAAGGATTATTTTTGAGGTAATTGAGATAAATTACCGTTCTCGATGTAATACGATGTTTCATGGTATCTTTCATCTGTGAATCCGGGCCTTTTCGCCTTCAGAGCCTTGGTCTCAAGTTTAGCCTGAAATGGAAATGAGAAATTTCATGAAGGTCAAGAAAACCAAAAAGTGCTATGGTATCCTGATTTGAATGCTGTTTCATATAAAACAAGATTAAAGGTGCGATTATAAAAGACTTGAGGAAAGAATAATTCCATTCTCTTCTTTTGGTTCACACTGTCCAGCTCTTAACTAAGCGAAGGAAGTTGTTTAAGGAAGGTTTAATGATAGAAAATTTTGTAATTTTTACGAGGGTGGTACATAAGGACTTTATTTTTCGTATAGTCCACTCAAAGTTTAACGTACTTGCCCCAAAGTTTTTCCAGCTTCGCAATTCCCTCGCGGAAATGAGTTTTTTTGAGACTTTCAAATACTCGTTTATTTCCTCTTCATTTGACTCAAATTTTCGTCATACCAGGAAAGTTTTGTGTTTCGGGAATAGATGGTACTTGTTAAACTACCCCCGCATGATATTTTTGAATTACAGATTTGTGAATTGATAAGTAATTCTTTCTATAAAAACTTTAAAATATCGTTAAAATGCCAATCTTATCAAACAATTAAGCAATACAAGCTTAATTCAAGTGTGGCTCAAGTTTAGCTTAAGATTGGCTTAAACGCTTATTATCTCACAGTATTTTTGAATTGTTTTGAGGTAATTCCGGAACTAAGGAGGAAAATTAGGCTTAATATATCACAATTTTGGCTATTTTCATTTAATTAATTGTTTTTTCAAACTGCAAACCAGAGAATTATTAAGCTTTTGAGTTGTGCCTATTTTTGAAAATACAAAATTGTAATTTTTAAAAAGACGCCTTCTTTATGGTATCTTTTGAAATCTTACTGAATTGGTGATTTTAAGGCTTTGGTTCAATTTCTTTAGTTAATAATTAGGAAAATTCAAAATATCAAATGCATAAATAGCGGCGTTTTAATAATCGACCAGTCTAAAATCACAAATATCTATGGTGTGTTTAAAAAATTCAACTCATTCTATTTCATACTAAACAACTAAAAATAATACTTGAAATTAAAATTACTTTACTTAATATTTGGCATAGAGAATGATGCAGTTTAGCATATCTTTTAATATCAAAGCTTGAGTCTATTTAATTCTTACCGCTTGGTTTTCAAGAAAAATAAATTAAAAGGCATGAAGAACGCGTAGAAAGTGGTAAATGGTCTGTACAAACAGCTGAATATAATGAATCACATTCTGACAACGAGTAGGGCACGGTTAAATTACATTACATCTGACTTTAATCATCGTCTTAGTCTCTGTTTATTTCTCTTTGAATTAAGAGTCGCGGCATAGGTATGGTATGTAGTGTCGACTGCCACATGTCGTCAACATTAATAACCATTTGTCTTAAGCCCTCAGGTTCCTGCATATTCCGACAACGATTATATGAAGATCAAAATCTCTTTCGAGATTCCTGTTAAGAAAAGGTAAAATATTTCACAGTAATTTTACATGACGATGATATTCCTAAACATTTGTAAAAAAACCGTCATACTTATGGGACTGAAACAAGAACAACCCCCATCCTATTTTACATGAAAACAACCGCGCAATTTTCACATCATTTATACGACGTTAAATAAATTAGAGGTGCGATAAATTCTCGGAGTCGTACCCTTCTAGAAAAAAAAAAATACATATCATAAGCAAAAAATCTGGCAAAATCTCGTCATATACACTGTAAATCCAAGTCCTCTATATCAACTCACTTATGGGTATTTTTTTAGGTAGCTACTAATTTTTACTTGTTTTTTGTCTGATATGTTTATTACATATGTTAATATTTGTACACGTTTGCCCCATTCCCCCATTTTCAATCTTATACTCCTAATTCCTCATTTCCCATTCTTTATTTCCCCTTGTGACCGTATTGCCTATATGCCCGTGCACTTGCGTGTCCAACTTAGAAATTGGTTTATAAAATTGCTATAGTGGCTCTTGGAATTCTACAGGTGAATTATATTGAGTGAAAATTTAACAAACTTATTTTTATTTATGTATGTTGCGTTACATTCGGCATCACGTACACTTACACGTGTGGAATTTGTCTTGTTATTTTGGCACACTATTCAGTAAGATTTAAACATTTCAACTGATCGAGTGAGAATATAATTCAGACTATGCATTTTAAATACCACAATGTGTGTAAAATTAATGAAATATGTATTAGTACATTTAACTCACAATGAAGGTCTTATTAAAATATACACACTTCTCGTAAGTTAAAATAACACACTTAGATTTGTAGTGTATTACCTAGTGCGTGAATTTTTCTTTAATAAATCTGATGCCCACAGCTAGTTTTCCTAAGGGATGTGTACCATCCTCTTCAACTTATTTGACGAAGGAACTTGGGCTACGGCCATTATCTTCTTTATAGCCATATCTAAGTGATAAAAGAAGAAATAAGTCGGGCATTGAATTCAATGCTGCCGCCTAATGTTCAGAGCTGCCCCACTGGGACCACCAGCGAACTGTGATGAAATAAAGCCATGTCATTGAATGCAGAATGAAAAGGCCATTAAGGGCTCAGCTGGAAAAGGCAGGGCTTAGATACGAAAGGATTGAGTGAAACGAGAACCAGGTCAAATCTAAGAAATGCACCTCATTGCCACCCAAATTATTGATAGCATAATCATATTTACGTAGAATTGCGTTCAAATGGTAAATTTTATTGCTCCCATATTGAAGCAACTCATTTGTGCGCATCTAGCGACAATTTATTTTAATTCTGGCATTGCAGGCTGTGATCTTGTGTATTTGTGTATTTTGAAACTTTGTCCTTCTCTGCGATGCAGTAAGACATAGACAAGACGTTCGCTGAGGTTGAACAAGCTCATTATTCCTGATACTACCACTAATGGTCCCAATTCTGCCCCCTCCCCCACTGCTTTCTTGTCTCTGCAAGCTAAGAAAGTTTTCAGCGTATAACGAGAGAAGCGATGACGAGTACTTCTGCAGGATGCTGCTACTCTGGGAAAATGGAATTTATTTTCGTATCGCGGGGGTTAACAAATAGCTTCCTTAAATTTTGTTAAGAGCACCCTTGCCGTTAAATTTCTTTAAATGTTTCTCTAAAGTCTGAGGCTTTTCCTTGCATTATTTAGATACGGCTATTTAAGTTCTGAAGGAACGATGATGGAACATTTATCAATAGGGTAAATTTAGATTCCTTTTATTTATTAATAAATTATTAGATATATTTATAACACCACCAGATTTGGAATTTCAATTCGAAATAGTAATTATTCCAGGATTATAAATTATTACATTTCAATGTATACCTTCTCAGGATCAAGTCAAGTCCAGAGTGTGATAACATAAACTTAGCACCATGAGATTATATAGACTCAGACCGATATAAATACTAAGTACCGTCAGGCTTTCCTGATTAGATCAATGTTAGGGCCAAAGTAGTATAATACGACCGTTAAAAGGACTACAAATATAAAGTTTTCCTAATTAACACAACATACATTAGGACCAAAGTAATACATCCTTAGGTACGAATTAGTTTATTAAATATTCCCTCAATATAATTCAGCTGTAGAATTTCAAGATATATAAGCAATTTTATAAACAAATTAGTCACAGACGCATACGCATTGAGAATCAGGATTGAGAACTGAGGAATTGCGAATGAGAAAACTCGGCATTTTTGATCAGTAGCGGGTTTTTCAGAATTCAGGGTTGATTACCACCAAAAACGTGTAATACTTAGTCGGGACAATAACGAGTGAAAAGTGACTAAACACTAAAATAACAAATATAAGTTGGTTGAAATACCGCAATTGGATTTGCAATGAGAACAATATTTCACTAATTTTCTAAGTTTAATATCTTTAGCTGGAGATAGTATTAAAATAAATCATAAAACTTTGAATATCCAGCAAATTTTGCTGAATTAGTATAGCATTTCTCTAGAAAATAAAGAAATTGATTTTCTTGTAAAGTAATATCGTTATTTTTTTCTAAAAAGGTGGAAATTAAAAAAATTCTGTTATTTAAATTAAATAATTTTACCTTTAAAGTTCCTCTGAAATTGACAATCTATTTAAATTTTAAATATCCTTGGACGATAATTCAACTTGCCTAGCTTTTGTGCGTCCTTTCCATGATAGGAAAAAAAATTTTTCGAGAAAATAAGTTGTGGTCAGGGTAATTTATACAATGTGCTGTAAAAAGGATTGTATTACATAATTCATAGAAGTGACTACTGTACAGGAATTTTTCAAATTAAATTTAATATCTCCTCGAATTTTGATGAAACATTTGTAGGAACTTTAATTTACTCTGTTTGTTATGTATGCATTTCGTAAGCAGTGTAATTCTAGAAGAATTCTTGAAAAACTAAATTATATTGTGACACTATTTTAAGAAAATCATTAATAAAATTCAAATGTGGTAATAAACGAAATCTAACGACCTTAATAAAAGTGCAGGACTGGTGATGTGTGTATAAACTAAGAAAATTTCAAGATATAAAATATTTAAATAGGCCAGCAAAAAGTATATAGGTGTGTTTTAAAATTAAATTTATTTTCTCGTCTCAGTAACAAAAGTTACAAATTAATACTATTAGAAATTTTATTGTTTAAGTACTGTTTTTAGATACACAACATATAAAAACAGTCCTACTTTATAAACTTTTGATTACCTTTAAAGGATAGGTTCGCTGTGTATGATTTATTGGCTTTAAATAATAAAGCCATTTTTATGAAAATGAGAAAGAAATAAAATCACAGTTTACATAAATAATAATAAGTAGCAATAAATTTCCTTTGGAACTAATTCATTCAAACAAAAAAATTTGGATGTTTCCGTCCATTTAAAATCCATTTTGCATGACTGTATTATTTTAGGCTACTTGTAAATAGTCCGTTTTTCCTGAGGGGTTTCCTTTTATTTGTAGCTACTGTGAAAATCCTTTGATTGCATTGCTTTTAAGATTTTTGTATATTTATTTTCTTGTCAACGATTTTAATTTCCAATTTCTGAAGTGGCCTTCTGCCTTTTTCTTGTGAAAAACAATTACCATTTATTTCACAAGATGAACAATAAAGAGGCACTTTTACGATTATCTTTTGTATTAAGGACGAAAATAGAGTTTGGTTTTATGCTTTTCTTGCTTCTTAAAGATCATGTTAAAGACAATTGTGGAAGCGTCGGCTTAATGCTGCTTTATTTAAATACTAATACCGAAATTCATTAAAACTTTCGTTATAAAACAAAAAAACAAAAGGCCTTAATTATGAGAATTACGTAAGTGATCCAGCCTTCTTTTTATAATGCCGAGGACATTCGGAAAATTCGTTCATCAGGATATAATTGGAGGCGATAACCGATGAATGAGAAAACTTTCTATTTTAGCAACTCACCGAACGACGGCGAGTTATTATCGATTTATCTATCTCAGATTATGTGCAGTCGATTTAACTTTGAAATTTTAGTGCACTTAAGCCTCTCGGAAAGGCATATACTTCCCGTATTCTAATGACCCTGGAAAAGGCTATGCGATTGGGGGAAAGTTAATGTGAAAAAGGTATGTCTACAGCCGCCACTAAAGCGTAGGTGTGTAAATTTTAATTGGTTTTGATATTCGGAGAACGGATCGTAGAAAATAAAAATTACATGTACAAGGGAAATGAAGCCTCTAAGGCTATCAAGCACGCGAAATTATATTTAAAGTGAAATCATAAAAAAAAAAAACTAAGGTATTTATACGACTGTGACTTGGGCACGAAAGCCTATTTATCCTAATTGGAATCGTTTACTTCATTAAAGTATAAATTTTCTTTCCTCTTTTAAAAGAATCGATTCCGTAGGCTTCTATAAAGCAGAATAGATAGACGTGTACTGCACATAAATTTGTACATAAATTCCACTTTACAGTATTCTCGTTTCTTGAATTGCAGACATTTGAGTCTCGGACACTGTCGAGAAATGGCCAATGCGATTCCAATTGACATAGCCAACAAACTTTGTCCAATTTGGGATCAAACAGAATAACTAAAATGGACTTTGTACGTAACTTAAACTCATTATTCAGTTTGCTCTATTCCAAAGGAAACTCTCAGATTTTGGAAATTCATTATTATATTTTATAAATTCGGCTTTCTATTTTCTTTATCATGGTATTTTCTATCAGTCTACCTATGTTTGAAAATGTTGAACAGCTTTTTTATGCTTCCGCCAGCGTAGAGTACAAATATATCACCAATTTGTTGTGATATTCAAAATTAATCTAATTTCCTTACAAGGTTAACGATTCTCTATAAAAGAAAGAAAGAGAAATTTAACACAATCTCTTACATTACATCCTATCAGTTCTTCCAAAATCCCAGCAATCATAATAAATAAAGTCCTTATTAATGTAAGTTTTTGAAAATAAGAAAAGAATAGAATATGAATTAATAAAAGTATAGTAAAGTACACTATAAGTAACGAAAGATCAGAGATAGTAGAGATTAGGAACTATGTTTTTTGCAAACTGAGATATGATAGTAGATAATCAGAAAAAAGATATATAACATAATGTTTAATAGGCAAAGGGAAAATTTAAATATTTTAAAAACCCTTACACTCAATAAGTTGTACATAATTTTTAAATTAAATATTGTATATCCTTTCGGGAGTTTTAACAAAAATAAACTATACTATTTTTTTTTTTTTGCATACACACTTTATTACCATTAAAACTCGTTAAGTGTTTCTTTCCTCTAAACATTTTATGATAATTTCGCACTCAGGCGATCACATAAGCTAAATCGTTTCTGAAAATGGGATAGCAGTCCTTTCCCGAGAAGACTAACATTTTCTCAAATTTCTTCTGTCCTTTTACAGCTAAAGCTTGTTACATAAATGCATTCGGCCGCCTGACATTCTCCATCCGATGTGGCAGTAAATCCCGTCAAATAGCATCTTCTCCGACACGGTTGATTAATTTTATTTCAAGGGTCGAAAAATTCTATCTAATGAGATGGGACCCTTATTTTTTGTGATTTCTTAAGCCAACAACATTTTGCGTCCTATCCCAATGGGTACATCATGTATTTTTTTTTCTTGTGTTTTTTGTTTGTACATGGAGTGATGTCGATTTATATAACATATGCGTGCGTTCCATAAATCGATTCCTGGATTTTTAAATAAGATCTCCCAAAAATTTTATGATATTTTCCTAATTTAATTTGGATTGGTGGATTTGTGACACGAATATATTATCAGTCCATGTACATACAATATGTACCCTTTTGAGATTTAATGAATAAAAGTGGTGGTTATTTGTTTCGTGGGTGATATAATTTAAAGTAAGAATGAGGATTCGAAGAATGTCTTGATTAATTGTGTGCTTGAATATTTGAAATCATTCTCATTTTAACCTAAACCGAGTTTGAGTAAAGCAGTTTACACTATACGAAAATTACGAAAGGTACATTCAGAAATATTAGATCCATTAGTTTAATAAAACACTGCGTTTGATTCGATAAATATGAATTTAAGCAAATTTTCTTTAGTGTAATAAAATTATCGCCACGAGAAATCTAACTCTAGCTTTATAATGCAAGAAATAATTAAAAATTCATATGATTCCATTACACAGTTTTTCATTAATTTTATCTCTGAGGGTATATATTTTTCACAACGATAAAAGCTATAAAAATAATAACATTGCTTACCTATTTTACTTTTCTAGAATTTCAAATACTCAAACACTACAGTAGATATTTCTAAACTCAAATATCCTGATATGCTTCCATTCGTACTCTTAGCTCTACCAACATTTATACAACTAGATTTAAGTTGTAAGAAGTGGAAAAATGTTACATTTAATTAACATTATACGCAAATTAAAATTGTGGTCAATTCATGCAATTGCTATAAACAGAACCTATTTTTTTAAGTAGAATACGCTGAATCCACAAGTAATTTATTTAACAATTGTCCGGATTTTTAGTGAAATGGCAATTATTCAGGAGTAGTCAACCGGCAAATGACGAATTGGTTGACCAGCACAGAAGAGTAGTCATCACTCAGAAATTGTTCAAACTCTATGCTGACATGTCTGAAACGAGCCAGAATTTTGGACTCGTTTCGACGAGTAAACATCAAAAGTAGAAACGTTTTACGTTTCTGCACTGTGCCCTGAAAATGCCAATATCTCTGCCACTTGATTAATTCCGGATTCCGAGAGTGCGGATGGATCGTTGATTAATCAAAAATTGATTGCTAATTGTTCGATTTAAACGAGTTTATATGAACAAAGGTACTGTCTGTTCTATGAAGGGTCATAGACAGAGCCCTAGAGGGTGGGGTCTTCACTCAGATTGAACCTTCTTCATTCCAAACGGTTGCATGTACCTATCTAGGAAACCTAGGATGCTTTTAAGCAAATAGCAAACTAACTAAATTTACTCTTATTATTCCTACTCTTCCCATCTTTTGGTATTTGGCTTTTATCAGATACACTGTCAATGATTTGAATTGGTCGAAATATTTATCGAAGTTGTCGCCAATAGGTGATTCGATAGAATCTAATTCGATCACGAGTAACCTTCATAATACCAGAGACAATCTGTTTCCCGAATTTGAGGGAAACTAGAGCGGTGGGAAACGCTTTGATTTTGAACGTAAATTTGCATAATTGTGTTCAGGGAACTGTTTGCGCGGAATAACCCCTGCTGTCGTTATATTGATTATTCAAAGTCAGAAAATTGAGCAACCGCATTTGGGCTACTTTAGAACGTGTTCTATTGATTAATGAAGTTCCTAACCATCCTCGTGCGACCCTGGAGGCGGTTTTATTGGATGCCACTTAAGAGAGAAAATCTTACCTTTTTCAAATCCCTGATTTGGTCACTTTCCTCCGCTTTTCGTTTCTCCGTACAAGTCACCTTTGATTTATCCTTATCCTGCTGAAGTAGGACCTAAAAGAAAGAAAAATAACACTTGTACAAATGGGTAAAAAAAAATCCATGGTAAAAGATAAAAGTTTATTCCTAGTTGAGACATTCACTTCATACGATATCATCCTCTTCAAACCTACACATACCACTGGCGGGTCATCAACTTTAACCCAAAGAGATAGAGATGAAAAGTTTCTGGACAATTTCAAAGTAAAGCCTCTTTTCCTGTCTAATTTTAAAATATCGGTAGTGTCAAATCTCTGCGGAGAAAAGAAAAGAAACTTCTACAAATGTAACGTACGACAAGATCTCTTTAGCACTTCAAGTGGTTCTGTCGAGTAAATTTTAAGGAGATGATGCCCTCAAGGTGAGAAGGCCTAATGCGATTAGAGACATTCTGTATAAACCTTAAGGGCAGTAAGTTATCAAAGGGAGTTGTGGGTATAAAAGATATGGCTCTTTTTGATGATATTTTATATACAAGTTTTCGGGCAAAATGTTACACCGAAAGTGAATACAAATGTCTCCTCATATTCTTGAGGGACTTTAAATAGGTTTTGGCATGTTTTTAGGATAAGACTGTTGTAACTTTCAAGAATTTGGAGACAGATAAAATCAAGAGAGTTTTAAATTTACTGGCATTAACCGCTGACAGACTCATAGGGTAAAAAGTAACTAACCCAAAAATTACCACAATTATTACTACGTTAAGAAGTTTATTTTGCTTGAAAACCTATAGATAAGATTGAACCGTTCTCGTTTTCGTTTAGAAAGCTATTTTCTAATTTTAAAGTTGGAGCACAAGAATGAATTGATTTTCTAGCCGAGGCATATTTTAGTTAGATAGTTTCATAGTAGAGCCCAACGTAAATCAGAGATGTGGGCTTTTCGAAACTAGATATTGAGTATATCTAGAAAAGGACTATATGTATAAAGTTTGGAAAAAATACATTGTTTGCTTGCTATATATGTAAATTACAATCGCTTCTCAAATTGCGGTTTAAATTAGCATATATACTTACATATCTAAACAGAGATTTTATTAAAAATGTTATCTGTATGTCTATTTGTCTGCGCCAATCTCAGGAAAGGTTGAATCAATGTCTGTCTGTGTCTTTATTTGCTTACTATACAAATCTATACAGCTACTCCACTTGTGAACAAAATTTGTAGACATACTTTTGAGAGCAAAATTTTAAATTTATGAATATGCCTTAAATATGGAACTTTTACTTATATAGGGTGGTTGTTAATAAGTCAAATAATAGGTAGCCTAGGAAACGCATTATTGATTTGATGATTGATGCAACAAATATACGTCTAGTCTACAACGGCTTGCAGAATTGAGTCGTAGTTAGAAAGAGTTACATGGTTCTATGACTCTACCATAAGAATATCGAACGAAATGAAATTAAGTCTTAATGACCAAAGTAGTTTTCTATGTAGTCGAATTACCCTTTATATTGTACGATACACCTAGATATTTCAGAGAACCTAGTTTTGGGGCGCTTAATTATACCCATTAGCATGCAGTCAGAAACTAAGGAGCAGTAATCGGCTTACATTTTTTTTTAGTTGCTTTTTGCTGCGCCCAAACGAAACCAAATTTTCTAAATGGAGTCTGTGACATTTAAAAGCTTATGCCCTGCCGCTTATACTCAACTACCTCATGGACTACCGCAAGCGCATATTCCCTGAGGGAATATTTTGACTAATGTCACAGAACGCGGGAAGCGGGTTGGGAAGCTTTTTCTCTGGTCACGTTTTGGGAATGTGCTTATTTTTTCAGGAAAAAAAAAATAAATAAAATGAAAACAGCTGAAAATCCTGCAATTCGTAGAATTCATCAGGCAAACAAGCAGACGAACGAAAAGGCCCTCGGGAATGAAATGGAAGGGCTGTGTTAACTAAACCCCTAAGGGTTCAGGCATGGTCTATAGATAGGAATTGATGGATTTGCCCAGAATCAATATTTACCTAGACAAATTGAATTGCAGTGAACTGCAAAGTGTAATAAGCAACAGACCTGTAAACTATAGAAAATTAAATTTTTGCAACTATACTTTTTTAATGATATCTATATACTTTTCAATATTATTAAAATTCTACACAATAAACACAATTCATAATGCATGATATAAAATATATTTATGCATCAAAAAATTGGAAAAAAAAATTAAAATAATTATTTTAAGCGTACTCCTCACATTTTTTTCAGTTGAATAAATAAAATCTATTCAAGCGTATGCTGTATCCACAATTTACATTGCAGAGTTGTAAATACAAGGTGAGAATTAAACAGAATTCATTCAAATTTTCAGGAAATTATGTATTAAAGGGTATTTCTTATATGATTGACTATGTCTACAAAAAGAAACAAACTATAGGAAAAATTGACTATGCCAAATACTAGCCTGTGTAGAAAGCCAAATATTCACAAAAGTGCAATATTTCAAATTTTTCACCTCCTTAGTAAGGTACTTACTATCGAATAGTCAACGTAACGTTTATTTCAAAATATTAAATTTTAAAATTTAAAACTTGGTAGTAGCAATTAATTGTAGGTATACGTGTTTCACTATTATTTACCAATAACTATTAAAAACTTATTTTCTTATTAATCATAAACAAAAATGTCGCTGCAGATATAAAAAAACACGCTTCAATTACAAACATCTCCACATACAGGCAAAAGAAAAGAGATCTCAGTTAAAGTTACCTGGCAATAGAATACACGATTCATTCAATTTCCCAAACAGTCAACAAGTTTGTAATTCATAATGAATACCCTCGCATGCTCTTAATCCACTCCAAATACTCCTGGTACTACAGACATGGATTTCTATCCCCTGTATTATTCGCCTTTTGTATGCTGAGCTCCTGTAACCCAAAAGCTCTTGTCGTCTATACCTCACTACACCTGACTGGAGATATTAATTGATTTTATTATCGACTATTGGATCAGATGCATTTCAATTTTGGTGAGAGATCGGTAGCCTTCAAATCCAGTTGAAGCTGGCATAATCCTTATGCTCAGGCTTATGTTTCAGGATACCTTTAATATTCGCTATGTATAATAGTACTATATATAATATCTATAGTTACTCTGTTTTCTAATAATTCTTCGTATTAATAACATCCCTAGGATGTAGGTTAAGACCATTACAAGGTATGTGAATTAGTTTTTTCTCTAAACTTTAAAGCATCTCTAAAATAATGATCAGGAAACTCCTAGAGTTGATTGATGTACTTCTTACCTTTTACTTTCTGAACCCCTGCACTCCTTAGGGGAGTTTATATTCAATAAAAACGTGATTAACTGAGGAGTCTTCTAACGATAATTTAACTACGTTTTCTATGGAATGTAGACTCATGACACTCATGATAGTAATTCTAAAATTCTACTGTTTGAGTTTATATGATAAAAATTCCTAAACATTAGAAAATTAATATTTCTAATTTTACAATAAACTTAAAACCACATATTTAACCTTCTTACGAGCATAATCCAAACTGGTAGGGAGAAACGTACAAAAATTTGGATCACAATACATTGAAAAATATTGAAATATTTAAAATGTACCTACATGAAATAACCGGCTAAAAAGAAAGTTTCATTCAAAGTTCGAGAGGCGACGTTTGATAAGTTTTTCTTACCCGCAGAGAAAAAAAAGCTTTTCTGTTCAAGAACTTTTCTCCGGAGACATTTTTAAGATATGCAGATTCTCAGCAAAAAAAACAAAACAAAACAAAAAATTCTTTTTCTTGTCTTTGTTCATTTTTCCTTTTCAGTTTTCCACGAATATGTTTTCTCAGCTAAGAGGAAAAGTTTAAGTGGAAACTAAAAAGTGAACGACTTAAAATGATGCATTATACGTCCCAGCAAGTAGTAAATTCTGCTTTTAATATTTAATAATTTTACTTTTTTTTAAATTTTTTACTTTTAAGCGAACATATAAATATTTTTGTAACTCTTAAAAGTCAACACTTTAACCTCTAAACAAAGTATTTTAATAAAAATGTATAACAATATCATTAATTTCGATAGTTCAACATTACTAGATTTATTTTGATACAGCCGTACCGTCCTTTTTTGTAATTTTGCCTTAACATTTTAAATGTTGGTTTTCTTTATTAATTATTATTAACCTTTAGTTTGAACTTTAGATGGGAGATATGCATATCCATAAATTTAATAAGCTTAGAATTTATAAATCATACAAAATGGATTATGCTGTGGTGAGAGAAAGCACTTAAAGTAGACGGTGTTATTACAATGAGTCTGATATGAGTTTTGTAGTTAAAAGTTTATTAGGGGGGCATCTTAGTGCTCAGTGTGCGGTGCTGTAATTTAAGGTATTAAAAATATTTAATATCCTTATTGGATAATATTTAACTATTTAATAACTCTACTTCTGACTAAAATATCTGATTACGAAATACGAATTACGATTAGCGAAACCAAATAAATGATTTATTATAAATAATGTTGAGCAAAATAAGGCAAATACCAACCCTGTGATTTATTTTTCATAATTAAGAACATTTCTAAAATGTATGCTGAATGTATTAGAAAAGATCATCATAGAATGCTACTGCGCCGTATGAAAGTATGAAAATACACTTTAAAAGGTTGTGTCTTTTTATTGCATTGGGTTGAAACGACTATGAGACTGTAAACTTTAGTTTTTCGTATTGCTTTCAATACCAAAAATATTTACGAAAGAGTTTCGGAAATTTACAATAATTCACAAAAAAACAAAGTATAAAAAATAGATATCAATGAAATTAATGTACATTGTTCCAATTGGCTCACCGTTTCAGTACTTAATTCCGTATAGTTAACCTTTGAAATTAATCTAAAAGGAAAGCTTGTGATATTCATTCGAAACTTGAATGCAATTAAATTCAAATATTGGATAAAGTATGCACCCCTAACAGAACTAGATATTTAGTCCTACGATAAAGATCCAGTCAGTATTTCGATAGTGCCTACGATTTGAAAATGTTCTTGCAGAGCTAACAAAATAAACATGCCTCTGTTAATCCTGTCACAATAGGACGTTTAAACGTAGCTAAATTCCACTAAATTCGAGGAAAATCAGATCGGATGCAAAATTCTGTGTACTTATTCCAGCGATTTTGTCCTTTCGTAGTACCTTCAGCCACGCCTCAACTGCACTGTGGCAAGGTAATCGAATTAATAAACGATGGCGGATGGAACAACGGGCGACAGGAGCAACAAAGCTAATGGTGGGTTATGCGTAAAGGGAGACCAGCGTATACCCTGCAGTAACTAGTTACCGAAAATGCTTTGATACGTGCGAGTTTGATTTTATCAAAGTTTGATTAAAGCGATCTGATCTGCTAATGAAATTCAGTTGCAATGAATGGGTCTCCCTGGTCGCTTTGGATTACAGCAGAGCTCCATTGCGCAACCTATAAAATACAGACGAATTAGGGGGTTATTCCATGACAAATCCTTCTCCGCATAACAAATTTCGCCCCAAATTTATTCACGTCTAGTGTTTATTTGGCAGAGACAAACCTAATTTACAAAGTATACACATAATTTAGTGGTAATTACTGATTACTGTCACTTGTAATCAGCCCAATTATGAAGAAGTGTTTGCCTTACCATCTAAACACAAATTTGCACCTCCGAAAATGTTCCTCTATAAAATGCCATGATGCTAATTAATTGCATGCTGCTAGGAACAAAATTTTCTGCTTAACAACTTTTTGAAATATTCTCTCAGTTTTAAAGAATTGATATAATTTTAATATGATTTTTTTTTCTTAACATATCATTTGCATTTGTTATATAAAATAGAAAAATTTTTGAAAATTGAATTTGAGGTCTCATCACCGATTGTGATAAAACCTTTTACAAATGTTCATTTGGAGTCAAAAGTGACGAATATGGAAACAAAATTTGTCAGTCACTATTCTTGTTGGGTTTATTTTATATATGAGTCCTTTATCTTGAAGGTGGTATAAGCCGAAAATGTCGTAGGGTCGATTTTACCTCTTAAAAGACTATAGAAAAATCAACCCTATGACATTTTGGACTTATACCACTTTCAAGATAAGGGACTGATGACTGATTGAAACCTTTTTTATTCAAATGTTTACGTGAAAACTACTAAAACCTAATTAGTGTACTAACAATCTAAACTTGTACAAGAAAAAGCAAGGCTAAAGATAGGCTTAAAATAAATCCGTAAACTTTTATAAATATATAATTCTTTCACCACATATTACGCTTGCAATCATGAGATAAATCAACATTTTACTTTTGTACGTTTAATAACACAAAATATTAATTGGGGTGGCTCAATGGCTCAAAAATATTCATCCTGACAGTGTGAAATGCAAAGAAAATCCCAACTAAAGTTTTTGCGGTTTTGAAAAAGACCCCTTTATTTCGGGCGTAAATAATACGTTTGAAACTCAAAACTTTTCGAACAAATTTTCGAGCAATTGCATGCCTTCAAAAGAAATTGGAACGAAGGGTTGGTAAATATTACAAATAATGACTTTATTACAAACAACTCTAACCCAAAGAGCTTTTAACCATTTATTAAATTTATTTTCTAACTTACTGGCGACAAAAAATGCTGAAATACTAAAATCAGAAATACGTACATTGTTTCTTCTCATCGGAAAAGATATGGGAAAAGAATATATACTAAATATAAAATTAATTAATCAACACTCTAGAAGTATCAAGTATACCTCAGATGTTCGTTCTTTTGATCTATGAGGATGAAACGTTGACAAACAAAGATCGCGCCTTCAACATAGGTAAAACAATCTCAAAACACAATGATTAAGCACCCCTTAGGAAAATTGATAGTGATTTACTACGTGAGATTTAATAAAAAGATATTTCTACGGCCCGCATCCCATGCTCTATAAAAAGACTAAGTTAAATTTGATAAACATGATACGATGACAACGAAACCGATGATGATGCTGTTGGCAAACTTTCCACCATTTGTTGGTGGTATGCGATGTCACTGCCGGGGTCTTGCCCTTGGCCACTTTGTGCAAAGGATCTCATAAAGAATTGTTCTTCGAAAGTGCGACGTGATTCGAATTGTAGTTAAGGTGATTTTGTATAAAGCACTTCATTTTCCGTCGTTCTGAGCAGAACAAGGAATATTTTAAGGAAAGTTTCTTCAATGGATTTTGAGAAGGATATTAATTTTGTTGGGAAATTTGTATAGTTGTTTCCTGTTGACAAGTAAATAACAATAAATTGTTTTGTTGCTTATTGTCCTTTCTTTTGCGGATAACAGAATTTGAATAATATTCAGCATATAGCACACTTTTGAATAGGCTAAAAGTGTGCTTAGTTGAATTTAAAGCAGGGTAAACTATCAAAATTTATATGATATTCATATATGAAGTTATGGAAATTTTTAAAATAAGAAAATTGCTTGTGCGGAGTTGAGAAAAAGAGAACCAACACTCCTTTCACTAATCACACATTATTTTTCTCAAACTTAAGGTGTGCCAAGGCAATCTAATTATGGGGCATGCTGACACAGCAATTAATTGAATAATCCTATTAAATAAATATAATAAGCAAACCTTTTAGGATTTACTATATAAAATTCGCATAATGAACAATAAGCCAAGGAGAGTATACTTGGGGACATAAAAGCAATCTTTTTTTACGCTCTTACTATAGCCAAGCCTCTGTAAACTCTGAAGGTGTATAATGACGTGGTGAAACAAAAGAACGGCTTTAAGTGAATCATCCGAGAGCTGGAAATGTACATTCGGTATTCACATAACAGTATAAAGCTGTGGGAGGTTAAGGGTTGGGCCCAACCGCAACCATTTTCACTAATATGAATACGCGCCAAAGGAACAGTCTTTTCAGGTAACTTCAGGCGGCGGTTTCATTAACCCTTGGCTAAAGGTGCAAACGAAAAACACTCTCCGACTACTTTTAGCTAACCGTGAAGTACTTACTCAAAGGTCGTGCAGGAGTAGGTCTTTTGCTTAAGCCTGTTTTAATGCCACTCATATTCGACTGTGGGCTAAGTTACCTTTGACCTGCCTGCCCATCGCCTATTATAGTCGGACTAACTAATTTATGCCCGTAAACCTGGTCTGAAGCCAATAAGGGTCTTAGTGTAAAAAGCTACAAAGTAAGCGATTCAACCGTATTAAAATTGCTGTGGCCTTAATAGCTGACCACACTAGCGGTTAAGCTCCCGGCACCATAGTGTCTCCGTGCAGTTGGCTGACTTAATGGTAGAGTTGTGTGGGACCGGGCACGTGCTGTAACGCCCGAGTCATAACGCTGCGGCTAAATATTTGATTAGCGAAAGCGCACAATTATTCCAGGCCCAAGCCTATGTATTTTGTCTAATTGATGGAAAGGAGGCGACTTTCAACATTCACGCTGGCCGTGAGTCAGCGAAGATAATTAAAAAGAGATTTAGTGCCGCGTAAAAACCGAGCTTGTTTGCGCTTAATTAAAAAAAAACACGTTTAATTAATGTGAGCCCTTTCAACGCTTTGCGCGCAGTTGTTTTCCGTAAGAATCAATGAAAGCACCACCCGCACCCCTTACAGCCCTCTAATTGCAATTGACTTTTTCCTCTGACCGCATTTTTATTTGGAGATACGGAACGGCTTGTCCGCCCTCACCCTGGAGTCTACAGGGTGACTTTATTAATTCTTGTATCAAGATCTCATGTGGTGCCCTACTTCGTCAGGTACACAATTGCATTTCTCATATCCTCCGGGCATGTTTATCATGGCATTAATCCCGGCTCCAGAGTGAAAGGGCTGTCTCGCTGTGTGCAGCATCCTGCTAAAAACCACCGACTTACGATGTAATTTCCATGTGAATTGAAACCCAGTGGAAGGCGCAAATAAAAGACATTAAAATAATTGCATATTACATTCACTCTACCTGCGGTGTCACCCACTACACTCGCCACACCTGCCATCGTGACTCCTTTCAAATCGACTTGGTCCCTCAGCGCTCAAGGCCGCACCAACCTATCTCCATATCTTCACAGTGCATTGGCATAAGAAGTAGCGGCCAAGCGGGAAGCGAAGAAGAAGGACTCTGAAAGAAGTCATGTGGGCGGAGGGCAAAAGTTTTAGTGAAGCGCTATAAACCGCCTTGAGAAGGGGTACAAACGTATGTAGATTTTCGTGTCCTTTCTGCCTTTTCAACAAGCTCAAGTATGTCCTTGTCGAGGGGATAAAAATTCAAGAGTCGTTGCGATGGCACGAAAGGAATTTGGGTTTCTTTAATTTCTCCTTAAAATGTCTGTAGGATGAATTTAGCCACAATTTATACATTTTAATTATTCACTCCAGGGTTAATGAGCTTTATGTATTCTGGCCCTCTTCCACTAGTGAGGAAAATGCGATACGAAATTTTCCCCATGTTGAAGAGATTGAGTTTCGCAAAATATCGCCCATGGCTGAATTGAAATTTATTTTTTAGGACATGCAGATACGAAGCGATAAGAGCTTCTTTTAAATAGGTCCAGTCCGCAACAGTATTTGTGAAATGAGATTACATCAAAGCTGCGGCTTATTAATTTTTAATCGAGCCTACTCTTCGTTCGCATCATCCCGAAAATATCCCTTTTAATTCTTATTTACTTTTTGCAAGAAAATGAGGCATCTTAGTCGAAATGGGGATAAATAAATGAAATACTAAATGCTTTGCAGAACAACGTTTCGAAAACTTTTGGCTTATTATATAAAAGCGTTCTCAAACAAGAATCTAATTAGGTTATAACCTACAAGAAGATTTCTTAATATTACATGAATTTTCAGTCCTTTGCATAGGTACCTTCTTAATTGCAATTAAAAATGTCTTATAAAATAAAATCTATTTTAAGAACGAGAGCCTACACATTTTACTAAACTCACAATTAATATGTAAATCCCTGCATCAATTTTTCAAAAATTTTTAGTCAGCCTGGCGATATTCGCGACTGTTCTGCAAATTTGATGATTTTTTCTCTCCTTAAAAGGATGATAGTGATGATAGAGGAACTATTTTCGAATATTGCGAATCCAAAAATGAAAATAACACATTTTTTTTTGAGAAACTTGAAGCTGAAAAGTAAAAAACTCGAATACCTCTTATTTAAGACTTTTAAGTTCGGATACCGTGAATTTAAAATGACGAAATTTGAAATAATGAAAATTGACCTGGAATTTTTGTGGCTTATTTTTAAGTCTTTTCAAAGCAGCCTAAATTTGCCAATCAACAAAATTTTCAAAGCAAATTTCTACACCTTCGTCACCTCCCAGAATATTTTAGAATTATTTAGTGAGGTTTTCTGAACAAGAACTGGATAAATATCTTGGTTAGAAGTTGTTATTTTATTTCCTTATAAAAAGCTGAACTAGAACCTTAACTCGATCCAAAAGAGCGCAGCTATTGTTAAAAGGAACCCTTAAATTTTCGGTAAAATCTCTGCGTGCAAAGAATAAACCCTTCTGATATTACCAAATTAGTTCACGGCCAGTGTTATAATGTTTGAATAAGGTCTTCATAAAATATATAAATTTGCCATTTTGTTTGCACGCAATCAACACGAGAAAGAGGATCAAATAAATCCAGAGGTATACCAGGGAATAAATGTGCTCGTGCAATTATCCCGATGAGCGGACCTCGACTGGATTTGATTGTCCCTATTAACCCAATGGAAACACAATCTCCTAGCTGCTTGCATAACAAGGTCAATAATGAAGGAGCCCACAAAGAATATCATCAATGCTGGCGACACTTCGATCAGGTCTACCGCATGGTGGTGGGGTCAGGCTACTGATGAACCATTTGACCCGATTGAATTGTGCGGAAAAAGGGCATTGGTCGCCTTTTGAGGAGAACCAGAAGGGTTCACCGCAATAAATACGTTTACATTTTGGGTGTCCGCCGCAGTTTCGACCGATTGGCTTTCAATCATCGAAATATATATGCCCTGAGCAGCCTTAGTCGACGGATAGTTGCCTTTCATTGTTTCGCTATCTGGACTTAATGTCCGCCTCAGCAAACCGAAACTCTTGGTGGCTATTTTCGTTCCCCGGCTGAGTGGAAGTCTAGAAAAGAAATTGCCCTGGACCGCGTATTTCTGTTCAAGAGTTCCGAACAGATAAATCCTGCCGGTCTCTATTATTTCGAGAGCTCTTCCCATTCAAGGCGCCCAAGCACCGCTTTTATGGAATGCACAAACGGAAATTATTTTGTTCATTAAATACAACGAATGTTCCCAGAAGATGCCATTACTTCACATATGCTTAGATGTTCCGAACCGAATGAACCGCACTCGGATGATTCTGCTCAATTGCTAATTAAAATTGGAATTAAACGCTTATTAACTCCGGTTGGGATTAGTGCGTTCAGGGTGAAACGGGTAATTTGCTCAGAATTTACTTTGATCTCAAATGTTAGAGTAGGAAATTTTATTCCCCGACTCTTGGGAAAGCTTAATTTTAATTTATTTTTAAATAGTTTTGCGTTTGTTTATTATCATTCAGTACAGAATTATTTCGGTTTATTTTTTATTTAGATTCTAGCTCATTGGACATTAATTTTGTATCATAATATGAACTATCACATTTTTGTTTTTGTATCATTAATTAACGCCGGTATTTTAATACAGTGCCTTTTATCTATAAGTGCATTCCTTTCTGTGAGCCTATACTCGTAAATAGGTACTACAAAACATTTTTTAACTCAATTTGAAGGGCTTTGTAGAAACTGCATTAAATAAATTAAGCTGGCAGTCGTAAATTCTAATTAGAGGTATAGTGAGTGACTGCACATCAATAAGCGAAGTGGATTTTGGATTTTGAGTTCATGTGATGATTAAGGAATTAATCGTAAGACTTAAAGAACTTGATGGCATTTTAATACTTCTCGTAAATAAACGATAAATAAAAAACACCACAGGAGTTAATGGAAAGTCTGACTTGAATAATTGTTCATGGCAACCGGCGATATCCACTTAAAGACCTTTTAGTTCAACAGAAACAGCAAAGAGATCAAAGTGATAACTAAGTCGTGGCCCCCTTCCGTGCAGTATAAAGTTAACGAAAACCAAATCCACTCAAATCAGCTTCGTTCCGGTCAAGAGCTGATAAGTTTCTTAGCAGACTTTCTTTTGGCTCCTAAACGTTTTCGCTTATTTATTCAAACTTCTTTATTGCGAGCTTGTTCGTGAACACTTTCAGCAACTAAACAAATTTACCTCATCCAGGCTAGCTGCTATTTTTGAAGTGTTTACGCTAACACTGTGGCCTTAGTAACGTTCCTAAGTCCTCTTACGTAGGTTAATTGATTTTGTATGATAAATTAATTTAAAAGGCATGCAAGGCTTTTGAAAAATTTATACTATACTTTGCTACAATGTTCTGTAGTTAAACTTTACCAAAGCTATCCAATGAAAATTAATGAAGAAAACATATAAAAGCAAATACCTTATAAATATATAAAACACGTTAAAAGGGGTTGGCTATAAGAATTTTTGAATTCGTTAATCAATATCATCCCGATTTGAATCATAATTTTTGATTATAATATATAAAGGTATAAATAAATAAATCATTAAGTATTTTATTAATAACCAAAGCAACAATTATGACTACATTTAGTACATTCAATTTATAAAATTACTGAATGCTTTGTATCAGCCTCGGTGAGCAGAAAGAATTTTTAAATTTTACTTCCATGTTAGATAGTCATACCAAGTTTTAAGTTACCAAAAAATCTATATATGTATATCGATCGATTCCATTCGATCCATTCAATATTTTGAGGTGTATGTAATCAATAAATTACTACTTTTAAAGTAGTACACAAGAAATTATTAGAAAAAGGGAGTAAATAATAATTGCAAACAAATTATATGCAAAATTAAAAATATTACTTTAATTTTACAAGTTTTACATGGGTAGTATTGCACGTTTGTTTTATTTAAGATTACTGAATGCTTATTAGTTTTCTTTATGCCTGTAGCGTTGTCGACAATATAAAAACAAGGAAGAAAATTCATTTAAAACTTTTTTAAAAGAACAATTCTCAGAAAATTTAATTTTCCCCCGTTTAGATTTCACTCCCTTGTTAATCAAACATCCAAAAAGGGATATAAAAGCAATGTCGTGTTTCTAAAATTAATTAATAAAACTTTTCAGTGCCATTGGCATGAAATACTAAAGTCTTTAGCATTGGTGAGACATCAACACTATTTAGCGATAAGATTTTGATTATAGCTGACAGAATTTTGGCTTTTAGCCTTTCTCTTAAAAGTAATTTCAACGAAAGAGGATAAGTTGTTTACAAAGTAATGACTGTGTAACCAAATAATTGAGTTTTTCCTTTTAACCCAGGTCAGAAAGGACCGCACTGTGCCTATTTACCATGAATAATGTATTCAGTAAAGGCCGCTTTCCACTTCACCTAAATCCATTGTCAACATAATTATGTGACGCAAACTTTCCTCACAATCAATTTTCGAAAGAAATAAACACGTAACTCAAGAATCAAGCAGCCAGAGGCTTGTCCCGTCCATCATTAATCCGCTTATGCACGGAAGAGGCCTCCAGGTTTTAACTCTCAATTTATTTCAGCCCCTACCAGCGGGAATTTGGATCTTTGTTAGCAGCCGCCCACAAGGAAGGTACCAGGTAGTAGTTTCATACCTGCAAGGGCATTGTTTGGCGAAGGGCTAAAAAATGAAAAAATGAAAAAGTAAAAAAAAAAAATGAACGCTACCATTTCGAGAACAAAGCTTAAATCCACCTAGATTAAATCCGCTTCAGATAAATTTAGTTGAAGTTGAAACTCTTTTCATTTTTAAATTACAATTTATTAAATTTTAAAAAGAACGCTTTCACGGAATAATTCAAATAATTTTTTTATATTGAAAATGATTAACGATGTACCTACATAATAGAGGTATATTGGAATCGATGGTTCATATACAGGAAAATAAATTCAAGGCTTGAATTACCATAATTGCTAATTGTGATTTTGTATTAAAGCATGTAGGACTCTAAATGTTTTAAGTGGCACTTAGACGTGTACTTAACTTTCAAACGCCCTTTATAGGATAATCATCCTAAGACTATTCTTCTATTCATCCTAAGACTATTCTTGTCTTCTGTATTTAGATTATTCTTTGTTTAGACCATTTATTTTTAAAATTTAAATGGAACAACAGTTTTTATCCATATAGGAAAAATGTTAATAAAAGAAATATCAAAAAGTTTTTAATGTCGCTAATTTTAATAAAAGTGGTTTACTTTTCGGACAGCCTTTGCCAAGCTGCATATATTGTAAAATTTATTTTTATTTTGATGATGATTTGATTTTAAACAAAAAATTTTTCATTTTAGAAATTAATAGTGTGGTACCTATATGCACATTTTTCCAAATATTATTCAGCAAGTAATAGTTTCATCCTTACAATTTTGAAATCATAAGACAACAATTTGCAGAAAATCAACAATATAAATTACTTTTTTTGTAATGTTTACAGGAAGACTATGATTCTAAAATTTCATGAGTAAAGAAATTAAGTGCATTCGTTTAACTTGAACTGAATCGCTTTTTTAATTTACATTTTAAATTGCATCTTGAATTAATTTATAAAGGAACGACAAATTTAAGAAGCAATATCGGTAGAGATACGGACTGTTTGAGAAAATTGGTACAAGATTAGTTTACTACCAGCCATTAAGGAGTTACATAACTATCCCCAAATTCTAATAGGTACGTTTGAAGTCCGGACGGCAGGCAAACTGATAGTCGATGATTTTCTAAATCAAAAACAAAAGCAACCTAAAAACTCATTGGATTATCTCAATTTGATAACATTTTGACGAATTTAAGCTTCAAAATTACTCGAATTATACCAATTAGAAATTAGTGCGCACCGCACCATTATTAATTTTGTATAATTTTTTTTAAAATATATTTTTATACTATATAAATTCAACAATTTTTTTTTCATGTATGTCTCATTTGCACAAAAATGCAGCTACAAGAAAATGAATTCTTTTTGTTTTATCTCGGAAGAATTTTAATGATGTTATAAATTACTTTATCTCACTGAGTCACGGCGGAGGCGTTCTGTCTTTATGGGACAGCTTGTAGTTTAGTATGTATTTTTTTTTAATACTTTCTTTTAATTTTAAATGAGATATTCACCAATGTATACTCTAAATAACAGTTTCGAATAAAAGAAAACATATATTTTTCGTCACGTTTTCAAGGTGTTACCACTTAAGATAGCGAACGAACTCAGTTCATCATTAGACATTGTTTTTCTATCTCAATTAATTTGAACTGATTTGAAATAGGGGACGTGTACTACATAGTTGTAGAAAACATTCAGGTAAATATTTAAATAAAGCAAAAAAAATGTTTTTTGACTGCACCCTCTTCCCCATCAGTATGCAAAAACTTTGGAGGCTATTTTATATGTGGACAAGTAATCCCATATTACCCCATATAGTTTGGCACAACCAGCACCTTTCAAAAAATTTGGTTAAATACGAAATAGCTTCAAAACTATTCACCGAAAAGAAAATGTTATTAAATAAAGAAATCTTATAAAGTTTATCAGTATAAGTAATTGTTATCATTTTCTAATAATCCGTGGCATTTTCTAATATTGGGAGTATTTTTGTGTGTTCGAAAACTGCATTAATAGATTAAAGCTTTTCGTTTTCGATTAAAATCGGTTGTTATGACTAGTTCATGTGTTAACGAGGACACTGGTCGATTATAAATTTAAATTAAGTCAAGTATGATTAACGCATATGCTGACATATACCATAAGTGTAATAAAAAATGATATCTCTGTAAATACGAAAGATTAAACCCATCTAACACCCTAGGGAAATCGAAAAATTTTGGATATCTTAATACTTTCCTTGTTTTATCGACAAATAGCACGTTCTATATAAAGAAATTTCCCATTTTTCTTGACCTAAATTTTCCATGTTGGGATGAAGATAAAGTCAAAGAATACCCTACCCCTCATCGCATTCCGCTTAGTCGCAGAGCAACCATATCCTCAGCTCATGATTCTCATGTCGGGCACTTAGATTCCTTATAATAATTTTCTCATTCTATTTTTTTTTTTTTTTTTCACTTATTCTATCACCTTTGCCGCCCGCAATTTATCCTGGAAATGAGGTTTTCACAACCAGGAAATATCCTAAGCTGCTGGAGAACCATTTTCTCAATCTCTTGCACACCGTCCTCACCGTCTCATTTTTGTCGACTGTTTTTGCAATTCAAACTTATGAAATCCGGACGATGGCATATCGCGTTTAATTTGCAATTAAAATTCATAACAGGAGTCGCTCAGTACTCTGAACAGTGGCATCAAGCGCAAAAGTACTTCCTTTTACCATTCGTGGAGTGATTTCAACGTCCAATTAAATTTTACAGGAATCCTTCCTTTGCACGATATTTCTCCCCTTTCTTTTTCTCCAAAAAATTTTCCTGGAATACCCGAATATTACTGGCGTGTGGGTGGGTGGTGATGAAACCCAGTCAACCCGATAAAAGCCAGTCAGTTTGATGCTCCTTTTATTGCTGCACTTGCTTCTTTCTAGTTTTATTAATGTCATCATTTTAGCTATTTTTATATATTATTTTTTTTTTCGCATGGGAATATTTTTTCCCAGCTCTCTGCAGCAACAATGCCATCCTGTGTAATTTAGTCCTCAATATATCCCTCGGCGTTGTTGGATGGGAATCTCCCTCTGCTCGGTGGAACTCAATACGTCCCTGCTGCCGTGCTAGATATCAAGATGATATATTAAACATTTTTCACCACCGCATGGGATCCCTTGGCGGTAGAGGAGATACTTGAAAGAAATCTGTATTAGCTTTCATTAAAAGGAAGCAATTTGTGGGGTTGTTCTGCGAAAGGAAGGGAATGAAAATCAAAACAGAAAAATAAATGGAATTTTTAATAAAAACCACTTTTGGCGAGAAGCGAATCAGGCAAAGCATACTTTTTTTTTATATTCCATCAAGGACAGTAGATGTAGACATATCTTTACCAATGATCAAATTTAAGCCTTGTGGCTAGATATGCAGTTTAATGATATACTCGTATTTTTTTATTTAAAATAAAATCACTGTAGATGTAAGTGTTTTTAAATAAAACATTAAAGATTTTTGAAATAACTCCTTAATATGCTTAACTTGAGCAATTGCTTTAAAACCATACAAAGTAAATGTTTTAAGTAAATATTTTATACATTTTAAAAATAAAACAAATGCAAAGAAAAGCACTATAAAAAATGAATTTTCAATTACTTTTATTTCTCAATTAAATAATAAAAAACACAGAATGGTTTTTATTTTTCAATCAAATACAATAATAAAAGTAATTTGTTCAAGATACAGAAGTTTTCATTTTAGGATACTAAAAATACTCATAGAGATATTGGAATGCGATAGTATTGTATACATTTAATAGTGTTTCCAATACCCCAAAATGAAATATTGTTTAATAAATGACTTTAATATTCTTATTAAATATTTGACTGAACTATAAAAGTCATATTTTGACTTTTATTGTTTGTTATTTTGTGACTTTTATTATTCGACTGAAAAAAAGAATCATTTTCTAATAGGTTTTAAGTCATAAATTAAAATCATTAGACCTGCTTTAATCATGTGATTTAAGTTTTAGCACAGCATTTTTTTGAAGATAGACTGTTTTATTTTTTGAGGACATATTTGAACAGAACAAATTCAATGTAAATAACCGAATAGGTATTATGGAAGTATAAGTAATTTATTTTTATGATTGCATAGAATATGTGTGTCTAACTTTTAGTCTAATGAAATACATATAAAATAATCAATACTATTTTTGTATTATAAAAAAATTATATTATTAACGTTATTATTTAATTCAACTTTAGATTTTTTAATTCATAGACTTGTAAAAGATATGTGAGGATTACTTTTACATTAATGTCTGTTGGCTGTTTTAATTTTAAAATGTACAGCAACAGTTTCAAAAAGGGTACGGTATAAATATTTTCCAAAAGTTATAAATTTTGTTTTACAAGTTCAAGAAAATATCCTTAACTTTATGAAATTAGATAAAGTTTTTGTTTGCGCATTTAAATCCTCCAACCTTCTTAGATATTTTATTATTAATGCCACAGAAAAATTTCGAACCCTTCAACTTGTTTGGCAATAAGGATCAACTAGAGTTAATGTATCATAAAATTGGAATGACATTTCCCACATTAGGTCTAAAAACACGGAAAAAAAAAACAAATAAAATTGTGGACAAATATTTAGTGTTCAAAGCTGGTGAATGTTTTGGTAAAACCTTTTGCCATAAACATATACACCAATAGCCTTAGGGGGGAATCGAATTTCAGTCTAAAGAACCTTGCCCCAATCTATTTATCTAGATAAAGGTTAGGTATACCACCTGAGCTGAATAAAACGGTATATTTACCTTCAGGTGTATACGCGCCTGAAAAGCACAATTTCCTTTGAAACTGGCTCTATGTATTGAAACTTCTCGATTCAATCTGCCTTCTATTTGCGCGTGCACTGAGGTAAGGAGCTCGAAGGTCGCAATAAGGGTAGAATTTTCATTTTTGGGGGATCGTCAACCAAATGGTGTACCACCAAACAGAATAGTTCCGTTTCTATTAATACGTTAAATGTGAGAGAATGTTATAATATGTGGGTAAAAACCCTTTACTGATTAACCATTGTATGCATACCGAAACCAAGATTCATAATCCCGCATCATACAAAATTCACCAGCACATACGGAGCTCATATAAAATAGAATCAGGTAGGTGAGATGGGATTGATGATGGCAATAAAAATGTTTGCACAAACAAATGTCTCCTTCTTCCAAGCTGAAGTTACAAAAGGAGCATTGTCAAAGGTATTGTAGGGCAAAAATATCACCGCTCTTTGTGCTAACCAATTTGTTGCGCTTCTTCTAGATATACATGAGATAGCGACCCTGAAAACGGTCGCCATCCTGATGGAGTAATATTTCAGGTCATAGTACTTACATACTTCGAAGGTTTCAGCTCTGTTGTCCCAGAATATATCACAGTATGTGTGGCCAAGCACGTGCCCAGCTCGTTCTATAGGTACTTCTGGACAAAGGCCAACTTTAATTGGATGTCCTTCGCGCTTACGCTGGCCTAGAGGGAAATATTTCTTTCTGAACTATCGAATATCGATGAATATTTTTATCGTTTTTTGTCATCAGAGGAAAATTCATTGCCAACGAGGTAAAATTCCTCATGTCCTGGCTGAACGTTAATTGGATTTAAAGGTGGCAATCGTTTGTCAACGAGATTTTCTATAATTACTTGTACCTTGCTCTTGAAATATAAAAATACAATATCTACTAATTATGATATAGGGTAAATTACACAGGTGTGCAATAATTAGTTAATCAATAATTCTTTTTAATTTTAACATTTTACTTAGATTTTATACGGTTGCTAGATACAAATTCGGAATAGAAAATCTTCTATAACATTACGTATTTGAAAGAATATATTTTAATCATTCCCACAGTGAGATTTAAATTTAATTTCAGAAATTATAAATTTGATTTAGGGCCAGGGCAGAGTTTGTTCCGGAAAAAGGACTTTTTTTTCTATATAAAATTCGCCTCTCATCAGTTAAAAGTTGATAACTCGGCGAATTTAACACCAATTTGACTGCGGTTTTTTGTTTTGGACAGCTGGGGGCTAGCCCTTTTAATTGAGCCCTAAATCAAGCAGATTCAGCAAGGAATAGTAAAACTGTAAAAAAATAATAAAAACGAAAATTAATTATATTTCGGTGGATACGCAAAAGAACGAAGTACTTTTGTGATTGTTACTAGACAAGTGCCATTTTTGCTTTACTTTTATTATTAATCTTAATTTATTTTTCAAACACAGACTTTTCTAATAAAAATTTTTTAGTTAGCTACTTTTACGATTTATACACTTAGAACTTAGCAAACAAGTTTAAATTTTTATCGTAGAAATAAAATTGCTCCTCCATTTCTATACGTAATTCAAAATAAATCCCTACAAAAAATGTCAGAAGTCAACTTTGACCCGGCTACTGTACACCCAGCTTTATAGCATTTTTTTTTTTTTTAAAACATAAAGCAAACGTGTAAGGGATCAAGATTAAACACAGTCCGGCTGGTGAAAAGTACTTTGCTATTCACAATTCCAGCCGGTGGCATCCTTAATTTCCCTATAAAATGAAAATTTCATAAATCTTTTCTTGTGAGATGGGCCAGACTTTGTCTTTGTCCAACTTTTATTAAGGTACCAGATGGCGAAGACACACTTTCTTGGAACTCGGAAGGAAGTATTAGGTTAAGGGGGGGATTAATTAATGATAAAACAAAAGAATAGTCATAATTAATGTTATAACTCTTTCCTGAACCATGGATCATTGGAGCAAAATGTAAACCACTTTGTTATGTTGCTTCATAGACATCTCGATGTTCTACGTTCTACGAAAAAGTGTCGACCTCCTCTTGACATCGTTTCAAGTTTTAAGCAGAAAGGATGAATCGCTTACATCAAAGGATATTTCTTTTGCCGGACTCGAATTATTCAGACGGACATTTTTTTTTCAAAAAGCTGTTGATGTTGTATGCGACAAAACGAAGTGAAAGTAGAGCGTAAAGTAGTAGGGAGTAGTAAAAGTAAACGAGATTGCCGTCCAGGCTAAAAAATGTCCTATATGAGCGGACTTTTGGGCAAGATTTATATATTAGGAATGTACTGCATAGATATGCATTTCAAAAAGACATAGAGCATAGAAAAAAAGTAAAAATGATGTAGATTGAAATAGGATCTTTCCACAGACTCAAAGCTGTTCACTGCAGTGAGACAATTTGTGGAATTCCACTACGAGGACAAAGTATCACCCGCAACGTATTTTATTAATTCGCCCTTTTCCCCCCAGGCTGTTGATAAATCGTAATAATCCTCTAGCAATTTCTTCCTGGCGATGTCTCGTATCCTCCGAACAAGCACTGGGGAATAAAGTTTATCACTATGGGGTCCCTTGATGTGTGAGAAGGATAATACCTCCAACTTTCATTATTTGCTCCAGAGTTTCGAAGGCTGTCGTGAATGTTTTAGGAGTTTAGCAGAGGATTACTTTGATACATTCCACTTTTATTTTACATCAGTCGAATTCCCTTTTCCTGCGTGACATGAGTGCTAACGACTAACAGCTAAAGTTGTCCTTACCATTGGGACTGAAGGAAGCACTAAGGAAACTCTGAGTATATCGAGAATATTACCAAGAAATTTAAAGTAAATTATCTTAACTGTGGCTTACTAAATCAAATTACTGATGTTAGTTAAGCTTAATTAAGAGTTTTCACATACACAAATGAGAATGTTATATAATAATATTCTATATACTTTTAAACATTGAATTTAATAATTATCCAATAAACAAATTATGTAGCACAAAGTACATTGTATAGATTTATTAAGTGCTCCTTCAAATAGTTTCCTAGTTCCCCTAATTAATGTTGAAATGGAAATTTTATAATGATGCTGTGGTACATCCAGAACAGCAGAAGGCATGTGATCTCAAAGTCAATACAAGCTGAATAAATTGATAATGATGATACTGAGAACAAATTACCTTCATTTATTATAATGCTTTCTGTTGATGAGAAAGTAAAGACATGAAAATCGTTATCGAAACATTTAAGCGAGTCTATTTTTAGAGGACGTATGTATGTAATTAAAAACCTAAAAGATTGCGCCACTAATTACAATAGTTACAATAGGTATATACCATTCAACCTATTAAAGCATGATTATTATCAAGATCATAGTTGTCTACTATACTTTTAAAAAATATTCAGCGATTTTAAGATTTTTTTGTAAAGTGTTTTAAAAATTTGTAATTATAATTTAATATTAAATCACCTACTAACATATTTAGCGTTGTGAAACGAATTTAAAACAAAACTATAAGCTACAATAAATACCTAACTAACAAAAATAAATAATTACACTTCCCACCTGTAGTTAATTAAAATTTCATTAAATCTAAATAATTATACAACTAAAATGCTGATTTAAGTTAGCTAGAAGTGATGATGTTTTGTTTTTCATTTTCGAAAATTATTGTTATTTTTGTTCGCTAACATTTTTATTATGTGTAGAGAATTTTCTGAAAGTTTTTCGAAATTTACGCACGCATTTCTCAGTGGTGGACCCACTTTTACTACATTTTAAGCAATAATTTTTCTTGTTAGCATACACTTCTGGATATATAATAGGCTTTCTTAAGATGTTGTTATTTAGCTTTAACTATGATAATAAACAATACCATATTTATTTTTATCTAAGCCATATTCCAAACAAATGTTCTAAGAAGTAATCTCTACTTTTATTTATTTTTTATTGAAAATGTTTTACTTAAAATCTAAAAATTTCTATTGTTTGTTTGACAAAAAGTCAAGATAAAAATTATTTGTTATGCATTTCCATTTGGCTCGTGTCTACTTTTAATGTGAGAACAGGCATAATTTTTCTTCGTCGAAATTAGCAACAGAGAAATATATTTTCGTTTTTTCTAAAGCAAAAAGATAGATCAAATGAAATTTTCTAACTGCGCCGGACAAATATGCGGGAGGAAAAAGAAATAGAAAAGCTATATATCGCCGTCTGGTGATATTTTTCATTTTAAAAAACAAGAGATACTCCGACAGCTACTACAATCCTTCCGTCAACTTACAAACGCACAGTAATCCCCTACAATTTATAAATATTTCAGTCTTTCATTTCTGTCGCCAAGGCAAGCATCGAGGTCTTACTGTGGCAAGAAAAAAGGTTTTAATTAGAGGAGGTTCCCCATTACAGCGTCTAATCTAATTCCTTCTAGCTAGACAAAATTGGTGACTGTTTGTGTGACGTTGCAAAGACACCATACGACTCTTGCAATATCCACTAACAAGAAATAATAAGTATTCGAATGAGAGGGGAAAAAAAGAAAATTAAAGCAAGTGTTTTACTAATTAGGCAAAATGCCAACTAACTATTTCTGCACAGCGTCGGTACTCAAGCACAAAAATATTAGGGGGCCAAAAAAAATACATCTGAATCTGGCTGGCTGGCTGGCTGCAAACGTGGGCCAATAGATGGGAACAAATCATTCCACCCTAAACGCATCCCGTGCATGCAGTTCGCGTAACAGAGCGGCAAAATTAATTATAAAGCCATGTCAATTTAATAAGATCGTCCGAGCCCGGTTAGACGACTCCACTCTCAATTAGTAGTCGAAGGAAGAATAATAAACAGGTGACCGCATCGCAGGTCCGATGTATTTGCAGAACCTCTTACCACACTGCGCTGTTCGTAGTCATGTTTGAATTCGTTATTCCGAAGTTCCGAACACACTGCGCCTCAATAAATATTGTTACAAATAGATGTTTGCTTTCGTGCACTGCATGGCGCTGACATGATCAGTTGCTTACCTGAAAAACAAAAAATAAATAAATGTATAAATAAATTTATGGTAAATTGTGTTTAAAATCAGTAGAAACATTTGTTTGAGCAATTATAGTAAAATCTCATTATAACGATTTATTCATTAGGAAAATAATACGCACTTTTTATTGAGACCTCTTAATTTGGATATAACGAAGTTCGAATTCGTTACAACAAGGTTATACCTACTTTACAAACAATAAGTAACGATTTATTGTCTCATAAATGTGCAATCTTTCAAAAGAGATGATATTATGAATCTGGGCTAATCTATATAACATGCAATTACCACAAAAATGTATGTAACCTTCGAAGGTGTGGAATTTGGCACATATTCATTTCAAAAAGTTTTTCGATGATGGTCCTCAAAAATTTCTCAATTTGATCGACCAGTATAACCTTCGACTAGGCCAATTTAATTTTAAAACGAACAAATTTAAAGTTATTTATATATTATGCGTTTGTTGCATTTAAATATTTGATGGAAAAAATGGATTTTAAAAGATTTATTTATCTTCTTTCGACTGATCTTGTCGCAGTGAAAGGTTTTAAAATATTCGCTAATCTTAAATTGGCATTATTTCTACATTCTATGGCAGAACAGATGATTTGGTTTAGTAATAGATATCCCTGAGACATTTTAAGCTATTCAACTGTAACATTTTATTTGATATCACTAGCCCCGAATTACATTACCAATTCACTGCGCAACAGTAGCTTTATCTCTAAAGAATTGTAAAATCTTTGGCCGCCGCATTTTGGCGATTTTTGATGATGCCAAGATGTGTAAAAAGTTTTATAGAAGTAAGTTGTATTCGATATGCTTAGATTAGGATTCCACAATACGGTTTTCTGTATTTTTTGATTTATAGTTTTTACGAAAACTTGATATGATGGAACATTTTCATTTTTTTCATTTTTTTCATTTTTTTCGTTATCTAAAAATCCTATAAAAATGATTTACCAATTCTTTTAGGACAAAACCAAAAATTCAATTCGTTAATCAGTGTTAAATTATCCGCAGTATTTTACCCCAGTTTACTTTATATGAATTTCTGAATTAGAAGCATATTTTGCTTCTTAATATCTCACAAAATAATTTCCTATTACTACGAAATTTCACCTTATCTTAATTTTTATATCAAATTCCTTTATTTTATGTTCCTTAAACTTTTTTGATGCTGAAATGAAATGAATTATTAAAACTATTTTATATCTTTCCACGACTATTAAAAAATTCTAATTTTCCTTAACTACCCGGCTTCACTATAGGTTCACTCATCTCGAATTTTTATTTTAACAACGATTATTAGAAACGAAGACGTTTTTACAGAGCAGCACTTGTTAAACAAATTGGGATTTTTAAAAGCTCTACAAAATCGTCTAATATTACACATTTGAGCCGTTTATTTTGAAAGTGGCGTAAGTCCAAAATGTCATAAGGTCCATTTTACTTGAAAATAATATTGTAAAATTGACCTTATGACATTGTGGACTTACGCCACTTTCAAAATAAACGGCTCATCACCAATTTCCGTAAAAAACTGACAGAAAAAAAATATTCCTTCAAATAAATCAATTAATTTGAAAAAGGCACAAGTCCATAAGTTAGTAAGTTGATATTTTATGTTTATACAAGCAGTTTATATATAAATCCTTAAAATAAATAAAACATCCTTTTACAGAGACTTACTTTATGATATTTGAATTTAATGAAAGATATACGTCCTGCTCAAAATAATCAATTCAAACTAATTTCTCTTATTATTTTGATAATGCTTCCATTAATTTCTATTGTTTATTAAATTTAATCACTAGAAAACATTACACATAATCATTACAAAGTTTAAAATTTATTGATTTATTTTTCAAATAAAATATTTTAATATAAAATGCACGAAATTAATTCTCTGCATGTTATAAGGTATTTTAATCAGATTCATTATTAAGCATTCAAAGCACGTTTTATTGTAGGCTGCTTTAGTTCAGAGTCCACATTAGAATGTAATTAATGATTTTCATTAGCGCATGCTCGGAAATTATAATCTTCACAAGCCCTACAATTTGAAGTTCAATGATGTTTGTTGATGTTATTAATAAACAAAAATAAAATTGAATTATTGAGTTCAATGAATTTAAGTTATTACCACTTTCGTGAATAGGAATACACAATAAAACAAAAACAAACAAATAATTTAAGCATAAAACAAATAACCGTCTGTAAAGAGTATTCCATTTAATTACGTTAAAATAGCTTTTTAATTCAATATTTAACTTTGCATGATACGTATTTCTCGAAATAATTTGAAATTTATAACTAAACTAATTAAAACTAATTAAGGTAATGGTTTAGAATAAATACCAATAACAAAATAGACTCGTAAATTATTTGAATACTTGATTTAGACTTATAGAGGAGAAAAGAAATGTATAAATTTGAATAATACTTTTAAGATTCAATATCTTTTAATTAGAATAATTAATTTCAAGGCCTATATATGGTACAACGAATGTCAAGAAAGAAATAGAGTAGTGATATTTTTCTACATTAATGCCAAAAAAGTTTTGGTAATAGAACCATGAGGCCAAAAGAGGAAGACTGAGCCGGCACAGACTTAAATTCTTATTTTACATATCTACGAAACTGATGAACATTTTTAATTTAACAAATTCGAATAGTATGTGCCTGGGTAAATAAAATAAATTTTTGAATTTGCGACTTTCCGAATGCTATCGTTTAACGAATTTAAAAAATCCAATTTATGTAAAAAATGAAATACAACCCCTCACCAAGAATGCAACCAATTTTCGGGCACATTAATTTGCACCAAAAAATCAATACGCACATCGTGAACCTGAATGATACCTTTGCCGTAATAGTGCTATCCGGAAAGGGAAATATTTGTTAAATTTACAAAATACTTTTACACAGGTTCGTTACATAGTTTAATTGCCAATTTTAAATAAATGAGAGTCATACTGTACCTGAAAATAAAATCAAAGGAAGAAAGAATTTCCGGTAGAGACGAGAACTCATGCGTTTCTTTTCGGATATTTTAAATGTTCGTAGTAGTCCAGAAAAAAAAATTTTACCTTTCATTTTTGTAATAGTAGCAAAACATAGAAAGTATCTATGCACAAATTTATAACCAGTCTTGCAATTATTTCACTAGACTGGTTTCTATAGTACGCCGGAAACATTTTACTTTGTTGATTTTCTTGATGGGGACTAGATTTCAGCGCCTTCCACCCCCATAAAAGAAGAGTATGAGAATTGGGAACGATGGCAGGAATGAAAGACATCCACTTAAAAAATATCCGTGGCTTAACTGGGAATTTTAGGATTTCCATATTTATGGGATTCACAAAGAAGGGTTGTTGTTGCCTGAATTAAGTACGCTTTTCCGCCATTGTAAAGTTTCCACATAAACAAGGATTTCAGCCTCAATTTTTCGTACTGTTTGCTTTTTTCATCTTCTTCATGCACATATTGATGCTTTACAGTCAATGTGGTTTATTCAGAAAAAAAAAATCTCTTATTCCCTCCGACTGGTACTCTTTTATTGCAGAATGCACTGAATTCGCTGATATTACTTCATCCGATTAAATTCACAAAAAAAAAAGAGAATGTTATACGTACTCAACTTGAAATGGACTAAATAAGTGAATGGAGCTGAGAAGATGTTATCATAGTAGGGCGTCTTAAAACCGATTATTGTGTCGCAACGTTAAACGCACAGTCTTACGTTAATCTATCCAAGGGTATTGATCTGAAACCACTAGGTAAAATAGCTGGAACGACTCTTTTACCGGTAGTTTATAGTTTTTCCTTTGCCGTAATTAAATTAAATAGCGTTTATGCTGTCAGTCAATAATTCTGAATTGAGGATCTACGGCGCCACTAATCTATTCCTGGAATATATTGCAAATACATGAATTTAAATACACTATGAAACTTCATAGATGTAACAGAGATTTCACATATATAAGACTACTTTAGACCAGTGGTAAAACAAACTACATTAACCTCGTAAAACACGAACGTAATCACATAAACAACATAAATATTCCGTAATGTAATTTGCTTGTTTGGTCCATTTTAGTGGAATTGGGTTTTCCAAGAGACTATCCCTACTATAGGTAGATTGAAAATATCCCTAAATATGAGTTTTTTTTTGCTTTCCCTTTTAGTAAGATACATCAACAAAAGGCAGCATTTTTCTGGGTATATAACTTTGTTTTTCACAACTAAAATAGCACTAAAATTCAAATAAAAGTAACAAAAACAAGATAAAAGCTACAATGCTCTAACATAGAAGAAAATAGTACCTTATACTTATGTTGTTGATTTAATTTTAATCTTTAAAAAAATATTCATTGTTTCTTTTAATTTGTTAAGCCATCTATTTTAATGTACTCACATATATCATAATTTTATTAATTGAAAATGCTAAAAACCAATGTCCTACACTTGGCCCAAACATTTTGTTCTTGGTATAACATATAAAATTGAAGTTTAATGTAATTATTAATAAATTCTTTCTTTCAATTCGGAAAATTCGGAGACTGCAATTGAAATTTTTAAATGAACACTATTAAACTCTATTTTCAGAAAAATGTCTACGTACTAATTTCAAAACGATTACCATTTGCAAGAATTATACAAATGAAAATAATTTAACTTTAACACGAAAAAATAAAACTAATAATATCTTTATATCCGCTAATAAATCTTAAAATGTCCGAAGACTTTTGCTGCCCGGGCATTTTGTCATTTATTGTTCTAAATTATTTTTAAACTTAAAATGTTACGAAATGCATAAAATTATAATCACTAGTAAAAGTGGAGATACTTTAAAATCACTTTAAAGCGATTTAAAAGCTGTCCAAACGTTTTTAAAAATAAACGTCGTTACATGAGAAAAAGACTAAAATCAGTATAGACGGAGTGCAGAGTTATTAAATATTAAAAATAAATAAATCGTAATAACAATTCTTCTTTTTCCATAATTTGGCCAAACCATTTTTAAGAATGAATTAAGGAAGATGTGTGTAACTAAATAGATATTTTATTAAAAATTTTATGAACCATGTTCCAAATGTGTGACATTCGCCTCTTTCTATATTTTTAGGAATTAAGGTCTATTTGTTGAATTTTACTTACTATCTAACCAATAGAAATAACCCTAATTAGAAGAAAGAAAAATGAATGAATTATTTTCAGTTTAGTAATTCTTTTAGTCAAGATTGTAGATTAGGTGTTAATACTCTTCCTAATTTTAAGTTAAGTTGAAAGTGTATAAACAGGATTACATTTAAAAAATTAATTTACTTTGGCCATGATATTGTAACAGGCAATTCTACCGACAAGGGCAGTTCTAAATTTATTAAGTGCGATAAGAATAGTAAGAACAAAGATAAAAATGAGAAATTCAAATAAATATTGAAAAAAGAGTATGTACGTAAATGTTATCATAGTATGTATTACATATATTAAAGCAAAAAACTGCCTTTCTATCGAAACATTTATTTACCAACTTATTTTAGTAACAACAGAAATCTCTTTAAATAGAAATTTCTTTAAATCGTTTACAGTCAGAATGGGCAGTATTTAAAATTCCGTAGAATATACTCTGGATAATACTTAGTCTAGATAGGACTTATACCTTAAAATGAGTAATTCAATAAAATATAAATTCCGAAACACCAGTTGTATTTATAAATTCGCTTCCCATATTTATAGGACTGATATTGCACATATTTCTAATTTTAAGAGATACATAAATAATAATAAATATTTCAAAGAATGGCTATTACAGTCACTGGATGCATTCTATCTCGAGACGAGTTATTACTTATTTTCGTCCAAAATGTTCCAATCTATCCCATACTTAGGATGGAATATGGACTCTAGAAATTTGTTACCTAATTTACCATGTTAAAGTATCTAAAAGTTATGCTCTTACGAAATTTTAATCATAAATGCACTCTTTTGCATATATAAATTGTAAAATTTCACATACCTGATCCATAAACAATCTCATCGGTATAATTTTCAGTAAATTGTCGACCCAATTCCGGTTAATTTGTCATAGGTGCCAAACAAATTACACTTCCGGCAATAAATATTACTCTGAGGGCATATAGTCAGCAGAATTTTAGTGATCTATGGGATCTTTAAAATCACATTTAGTACGATAAATCAAGAATCAAATCAATTTATCTTATCTGCTCGCGCATTTAAGAATTCGGAACGATTCAATTGCTAGCACCGATCGAAGTTTGCCTCATTGATCTTTTGCGATCTTGGCGATCTTGGCGATCATTGGATCGATAATCGGGACATACGTCGTTGATGCCGCCGGCGTTCCAACAATGCAGCAAGTTCGCCTGCGAAGAATTTGGCACGAGACACCAGCTGAAAACTGTTCGCATACCATAAATCTTGAGGGGGTTTTACGATCAACGTAATTTTGTGTTTTCGTGGGAGGCATCAGTAAACAATATTATTTTATTTTATTTTATTTTATTTTATTTTATTTTTTTCTTGTATTTTTTGAGAAATTTTAATTTCATTGATCCCGCGTCCAGCTTTGGTTAAGAAGAAGGGAATGCAGTCAATGTGTGATCAGCATCCGAAAGCCTCGTGACGATTCTTATTCTTAGTGATCTTTGCTCCTCCGGGAACGGAACCGATAATACCTTGGCCGTGATCCAAAAACCATGTCACAAAGAAATTCATCGGATTGCGTAACACCAAAGTAATTTGTATTGAAGGCAGCAGTGCGAACAGTGATGAGCGGAAATTAATATCCCCCGCATTTTATTTGAAGATTTTAAAAATAGTATGCTCCGCCGCTGGGACACAATGAGCCAAATTTTGTGGCTTAAAAAATATTGTTAGTGGGGGAGGGAGGGAAAACAAAAAGGAGAAAACATAGGTAATCGAAAATAAACACAAATTTTTAGGAAACCGTTTTATGTCTTTCGACTCTATTCTGTCAGGGAATTTGTTTGACTTGAGAAATATTGGCTTTTGTCCAGGAAGTGCTACTCTGTCAGTTTTAGCGCGAGGTCACAAACCAATTGTATTCGAGTACGAATTAGACCGGTTAGAACTGCTTTTCAGTTGATTACTTTACCCTTAACTACAGAAGATTTAAAAAAAACAGTTCCACAATACACATACAACAAATCCTGATATATCTATAATTATTATATGTTGCTAAGGACTAAATTATTACTTGCTATAAGTCTTTATTTGTTGCTATTTCGATATTTTGTCTTAAAACCAGACTATTCATAGTTCACATTAAACCACATTTCGTCTGCAATCTAGAAAAATTTAAATATATTTCTGTACTTATGTTTTTTGAACATAATACTGGAAAACCCCATTATTCTATAACTTATACCATAGTTTCAATAAGTGCTAATAACAAATTACAAATACCCAGCCAATATATCTTTGATATAATACAAATTATTGAATTTTCCTCCTATATACGATAAAGAAAAAAAGCTCTCTAGAATTCCATAAAATTAAAGGAAGTAATTTCATATCCCAGGTGTGAAGGGCTATTGAGAAGTTGCTGAGCTTTCAATTTTCTCGAGGAGGAACACATAATCTGAGAAGATGAAAGTTGGATTTCACGTAAAGCTATCTAGGATTTTGCAGGAAAGTCTTAAACAACTTTGGAATATTTACTTTACCATCGGGTGTTTGCTTTCCTGATTGTACATGAGATTTCTATTTCAGTGTTGGCACCATCCAACCCCTGCGAACAATTGAACAAGACAACTTCATAGATAATTGATTTCGAATTCATGAATTATTTACTAAGATCTACCTATTACATGATGATGATAAACAAATAAGAGAACATTTTTAGATATTGGAAACAAATAGTTTATTTCTAAACGTTTTAACATACAGAAGTCGGCACGCCCCCGGTTAAAATGTTCGATGCTCCAGAAAATTGCGATCGAATTTGCCTAGCTAATAATATGAAAGTATATTGCATTACCTATCTTCTGAGTACCCTATAGTCCTCTTTTAAATTTTTTTTCAGTTATGCAATATATCAATAGATTGGATATGGACGATATTGCCTTTTAAAATCAACAATTCAGATTTAAACTTGTGTTTAACTATTATTTTCTTATCTAAGTCGTGTAGTGACCGAATACCCTCCTAAATCCCTCCAGAGAATAATGCCAAAGTGCTATTACTTATCATTATTAATTATTTTTTATTTGGAAATTATCTTTAAATTGATAGCTTATTTTTAAAGAAATTCCGAAAGCAATTTAATAATCTGAGTCATTCATCCTTTTGAACAGAAACAAAATCAGTCTAGTTCGCGAAGTAGCATTAATTTTCCATTCGAGTGGCATGGTTAAAATTGGATTAAGCCTATGCACTCCAACCCAAATAGTCCCAGAGTCTGGACTCTAATTATGTAAAGCCTAAGCTGGAGTATTCAAATCAGTGCCGCCCGGGGTGTAATCCAATCGTGATAGAACCTACTTTTGCTAGACGGGCGTTGTCATGAATATTTCGACCATTGTTTGTTTCATTTCACTTCAAACTACTACAAATAATGTCGAAATATTAGTCTTTAACAAGCATACGGAATCAAAGGAAACCTGTATGTAGAAATATTTAAAATTGTTTCTTAAAAATAAAACGAATTAGAAAAATATTTTAGCGGAGGCAATGTTTGAATTTTCAAACAAAAGAAAACTAATTTTAAACAAACCAACAGGAAAAGAAAATTATTTGCCATTATATATTAAAAAATGAATCTCCTGACTGACAGACTGACTATGTGATCTATCAACTGCTTAGCCTGCAGACCTAGAAATAAGAATTTCGGAATTATATTCTTTATATAACATTAGACTATACTTGGAAGGAAGTATGTAAATTGATAGATTTATTAGACTTTCTACACTCAAGATCCAATCATTTATATACTTTCATGTAATATACCACATTACTGAATTTTCAAAAAATTACTACATTATATATATGTATAAACATCTACGCAAATTATGGTAAGTTTGATTATAAATTAATCCTATGGTTTTAAACTTTAAGATAATTTATAACATACAACTGATGGTTTAATATATATGGGTTTGGATTTAGTGATATCTACAGAGTAATTTCAAAATTCAAATTTATGAACCACTCAAAAGTTTTGACGTGTTTCAAGCCCCGTCGCAAAGTGTTCGAAATCGTTAATTTACGAACTCATGAACCGAAAATTGAGTATCTGAAATTTTTAAAAAATGAGGGTAATTTGTGAAGCTAAAGATTTATAAGTCAATGCCAGAATATTATTTTTTTATCATTCGCTCAACTTTACGGAATTACTGCAAGCGTTAAAGTTTAAATAATTTCATTACAATTTTTTTGGGCTAATTGTTTTTTAACTAAACTTTTCATATTTGATCGAATAGAACAAAATGTTCTCACGTAATTATTTTTAATATTTATTTACCTTTGAAATGATGCTACTTTCATTTTACCGAGGCGCGAAGGTATTTTTATAAATAAATTTTTTATTGTTGCCAAGAAGATTATTTAAAAACTATACAGGAATTTGTATAAAAAACAATTGCTGGAATATTTGTCTAACAACCAAAATTCTACATTTTTTACAAAATTTTATTTGATAAAAACCTAATAGGATTCGGAATTATTCGAATTTGAAATGCTAACCGAAGCTGTTGTTATTTTATAGCTCCCTTATGTTGAAGGTAACGTACAATCATAGTGCTATCCATTATAGGGTAGCTCTTGAAGATAATTTAAATTCCCAAACTGATTAAAAGAATGTCGTCTTACAATTATATATGTCGTAAAAAGAAATACCCAGCACTTGATGAAATTTTAACCAACCATACCCAGCAATGTTCCTTTGAATAAATAAAAACTCTGGCGCATATAAGCGATGGATTAATTTAGCGGAGAAAATTGTTTGCAGTATGGTTCCCCGGTTCCACCAAGCAGATAGCAAAGGAACCGCGAAACCGACGGAATGTTTGTATGTCGTAATCTGTCTTCCAAGTTGCCGAATAAATTTGTATATAAATGTCTTTCGAGCAACATTCGTCTATGAGGCACAGTATTTATATATGTAGCGTAATTTGTTTGCGGTTATGAAATTTACGTTTTATTCTAGTAACTTGTCTGCTGGAGATTCCTTCCTCTTTACACTTTCTGGGTGGCGCAAGTTTTTGGTTTGGTAAATTAGGATAAGATAGCTTAATTTAGAGACATGTTAATTATGTTCGCCCGGTGCGTTCCTTCCGCCCTGCGGTCGAGTATGAGGAAGGAGCAATCCTAAAAATGACAACTCTTCAAGTTTAATTACTTTGCAAAGCTATGTAAATTTGCATTATTTGAAAGTTAGCAAAGAATTTTCAGAATGCTAGCTTGCTGGCAAGAATAGAGCTAGGGTGCAAAAATATTCTTTCGCGCCCTACGAAGTTTATTCAGTTTACGAATTCCTAAATTACCTTTGAATTTCGTTGAAAACAAATATTACCTTAACGCGATGAGAAATGTAAAAAAACAAGGTGAACAGAAAGATTTCACGTCTTGCCTTCTCTCACACGGGCAGAAGTGCCGAATAGGAAAACTATTTGTACGGGAGGTGAGTTAATGTTTCTGAGACTAGAAAAAGTTGCCGAAATGGGGTTTAATACACCCAGTAAACGAGCTTATATTTCCATCTTAGCTTTTCCCATTACATTCAGACTGCGGAATAAAGTGGAAAAATAAACAAAGGCAGCGCCCTGGAAAATAGGAGTCCTGAAGTACTGAAACAGGAGCACGTCTACCTTCTGACACCTCCCTGTCGTTACCCAGCCCCACACCTTGGTAGAATCGGGATGCTGGTGGAAAGGGAATCTCTCCTGAACAAGTAGTAGAGCCACTTTAAGTATATGCCGAATATTAAAGTTTGCTCGTCTCCATGATGGCTCGTGTTCTGCGCCTGTGTTTATTAACAGCTCTGATATATCAGATAAACCTAGAAAAGGTTGTAGGCGACGCGAAAAGTTTTAAGAACTGAGCAAATACCTCGCCACCGAATTACTATACGAAATATGGGAGCGAATGTCTGCAAATATCCTCCTAGTTTTGTTAATGTTCATTTGTTTTTGCCACTTAAGTGGATTGCATATAAGAAGCTCTGCTACACAAGAACAACACTTGATTCTACAAAAATGAGCCTTTTGAGGTGTTCGCAAAGTTTCAATGAAATGGGGAAAGATAAAAAAACACATGCTTTCAAGCATAAATAGGAAACATGCGTGCAAGTTTAGTAGGCAGAATAGGGGCGCTAAACGTATTTAATGGTAAAAAGTTATATGTTCCAGTTTTTTAAATATGGCAAACACTATGTGTTGTCTCATTAGGTAAATTTTAAATACAAAGCTTCGATGAAGCATTAGTTAAACTATGAAACTAACAATTTTCTGTTATTACAATTTTTTTAAATAAAACACTAAAAAATACTGATGGTCACCGCAAGGAACTATTTGTAACAAAGTATCATTCAAAAAAACCGATACTGTTTAAAACTTGGAGCTTGAGACATAGTGGAAGAATAATTTTCAGGATAAATACATATTTTTTTTGTATTTACACAGGACCGCTAAAAGTTTAATTATGACTAGTAACTACTGTAGTAATATTTTTAATAAAGTACTAGTTGGCGATAAAAGTCCACCACATAATTTAAATAATTGAAATTGGACGGGCAGGAATTTCGAGATTTGGCAAAAACTAGACATATCGTAGCTTCTGTTATCTGCAAATCACCAGTTCTCTACCGGTTTAATTGATAAATTTGCATGTCAAAGGCAAATCACATTAAAAATTCGCTACCACACAGAACAGTGAAGCAGGCGCCTGACTTATAATACTGTGTCATCGCATAAAGATAGCAATTTATAGTATCAATAAAATCGGTTCATTTCAAGGAAAGTATTACTAGGACCTGAAATTTAACTGCAGTTTCTTTCGTCTGCAAAGAATGAAGAGCCAAATTGGACATTTATGTTGTATGTTCATCCACTGTAGCATAAGGCCGCAAGAACAATGTCTTATTGGTCGTAAAAGAGTATGTCAAATGCGCAGTTTGAGGTGCCAAGACATCACTGGCAATTTTAAGCAGGCTTCCATTAATGTTCTTTCTCGTATGTAAGAAAATTGCTCAACAAAAACCCGAAGAGAAAATATAAAAGCCTATGGGGTGGTTGCACAATGCCTATAAAAGTTTATCGCTATTTGTGCCTCAAATTTATACCATTCCTAACTGCTAACAATTACTATGTATGTGACTTTCTAGAGGACTGTGCTCTTTAAAAAATTTTGCAAGCTGTCTCAGAGTTTACATAAAACAAGTAGCATGTTGCATAAATGCTGCAGAAATGCCAAATAGTAAATAAAAAATAAATAAACTGAAAAGTTGAAGATATGCCAAATCGATAAATATCCATCGAATAGCAAAAGATACCATAAACCTAGAAAGCAAATCGTGATTACGAAATGCCCAGGGTAACTTAATCCAGCTTCTGTAAACATCGTCTTAGCATTTTGCCGACGGCGGGCAACAGGCCCAAGAAAGAAGACTTCTCGACATGCAACAGACCTCAAAGGAAGAAGATTTCTGACGATTTATGACAAAACCGGAGAGTAACTTTAAGTGTTCGTAAGGACCGGAAAACCGTAGAGAGTTGCGTGCCAACAGCAACAGCGCTCACATGCCAGGCTTTTTGCTTTTTATTAGATTAGCTACTAGTTTTCGGGTGGATAATTGTCCCTTATTTATTACTTTGCAAATAAGATTTGCTCAGCTAATTCCTGATAATAACAATTCTATTTGCTTCACAAAAATGTTTTTAGAAATACCTTAAAAATGTATTCTATTACTATAAAATTTAGGGCCTAATTTTAATGTATCGCAAATAATAAAAAGATGTGTTTCGAAAATTTTTTTAATTTGCTGTTTAAAATGTACAAAAAATAATTTGCTACCACTTTTCATAAAATCGTTAAATACGTCGCAATCAAAAAGAGAGAACGACGCAGAGTGATTTTTTTGAAAATTTTTTTAATTAAACCTTTGGGTGCATATTTATCTGAAACATTTTTTCATTTCGAGCACAGGTTTTATGAACGAATTCATTTATTTTATATTAATCAAGATACTCCCAAAGTTAAATATTGTTTCAATTTCAATGAGTATCAAAACGTCATATGCAACATTGGCCAAACATATGTCAAATGTACCCAAAGTCTTCAAGAATTTAAAAAACAAACATTTGTACTTGGATTTACTTCCTTTTTTATCGACTAAACAAAAGTACACACAAATTCTATGAGTACAGCTGCAAACTGCATGTCAAAATTTGAAACCTAGCGCGCTGGTTTTAATCAAGGTACGATTTGTAATGTTTTTCAGAAATTTAAAGCCAATTTCATAAAAATGTTCTTAAAACCATACCCTATAGTCTGCGTACGAGTACATATGTTGTGTTTAATTTTTGTAAGTAGCTCGCTCGCTGACTGTTAGCTTATATGCTAAATACAATAATAGACTAAAAACAAATCTTGGTGGTTTAGTACTCGTAGATCATAGATCAATGTTCGCGTGACTGATATTCGATATAGTGGCTGCAAATGAATATTGCTAACTATCATATAAACGAGTTTCCATAATTCTATAATATTCACGATTGGTTCAATTATATCTAAAAATAATGTAGTTTCTTCAATGAAGGCATATTAGATACTGTTAAAGCATTATGTTTATGCTACTAGACATCTTACTCTTTTATTATTGCCTAAATAATCGCACATTAATAAGTTAGAGTGCGACCGAATCGAACTGAATCATAGATTTTTGTCTATGCAAAAAATGTACATTACATACATACCTTCTACGAATTATTCGAGGGAAATTTATTTTTAGTAATTTGACTAACAAAACGTTCTAATAAACTGAGAAACTAAACTAAACTTTAGGGATTAATCTAACCGCATCGTCAAACTGTTTTATATTAATCGCAGTGTTGTATGTGGGACAGAAAAAGAAAAATGTTGTGAAAATGCGTTTAAATGAAATAAATAGCAAGACCTTTTAGGCATATACCTAGGTGAACCTTTCGACGGCACTTTGAAACAAAGATGATGTGATGAGTCATGCAGTAAAAGAAACTTGGTAGATGTTCACACATTCCCGCTGGCGTCATAATTCTTTGCCATTCCTAAGGAACGGTGCCGAGAATATCCCTTGGGAGGAAAGGCAATTGCTTTGGCTCGGTTCGCATCTTAAGTCCCACATATTTATCTCAAGAAAAACTCCTATGCTGTCATATCCTAGGTGAGAAAAAGTGTATAATAACAAAGGTCGAGAAACATACTTTTTGCGGCCCTATCGATCCATCTTCGAGGGATTTACTTTGGCCCATGACTCAATCCTCGGGTTCCTTTTTTTTTCTTTTTTAAAAAAGAGAATGTATCGCAGCACCTGCAGCTAAATCATGTCAACAATCATTGGGCCTTTTCTACCAAATAAATTACGTGCGGTTTACAGGCACCAGATTCATGACTTATGCGATGCTCACAAAGGAAGACGTTTTCCTGCTGGGCTGGTTAAGCAGGAGCGATTCAAAGAGTCGGTTGTATGACGTCAGGTGAAAATAACGTTTCCCACCTTGAAAAGGGCACACATGGCCCATTGATGTGGAGCAGAATTTTTTAAATTATCTCATTTTGGATTTCGTACAAGCTTTCTTTTGCTTCCTGAGACTCTGGTTAAAGTGGAATATTTTAAAGCTGGAATTTGTTGTATACCAAATTAAATTCAACTAGTCTACTCAAAATAATAGGCAGATTTTTCGAAATGCAAAAATCACAATTACATTTTCTTTAAATTTTCTATACTATCAATTTTTTTGGGATTTTAAAATCGTTACATGAAATGATAAAGAGACTCAAATAAAACGTTGAACCTATTGAAACTATTTGCATAAAACACAAAATAACTTTAAATTATCAATTTCGACTTCGTCTACACTAATGAAAAATGAGTTCAATAAAAATCAAGTTTCATTGATTAATTTACTTTACTCTCTCTACAGCTTAAGCCGTTTTTGCAAGCATTTGCGATATGTTATAACTCTCTATAACGTTTCGTTGTCAAAGAATTTTTCAATAAATCTTATTAGTGTTCTTTTGGCACATACATATAACTAAAATTCTATAAAACGTACCATTTGGAGCCAAGTTTTCAATCGTCAGGTAAATTTATTTGGCAGACAAATTTGGCCCAATAATCAATAAAAAAACAATTTTAATTTATTTGTTTTTCATTTTGCATGAAAAATGTTGATAAATTGAATTTTTATTCAAACATATCTGTTAACTGAGTAAATTGAGTTTTTATAAATACATTTGAAGAAATAATTTATTTTATTAGTAAATTTAAAATATTACTTTTATTTCAATAATATAATTGTTTTTGAAGCTTAAATGGTATTGAATTTGAAGTAACTAGGTACATATTTTTGTATTTGATATAGAAATATGCATATTTTCTTTTTCACTTTAAATTTAATATTTGTTGATAGTTATTTTAAAAAAATGGACGTGTTTTGATTTGGATTTGATGTATTACGTAAATTTTTACAAAAACATATTAAAACTTTTAGGTAAAGCAGTAAGTTTTGCTAGATAATCTTTGCAAAAACATACACCACATATACCACATCTAGTTTTCGTTATATAAATAAAGCTAACTTTTGTTAGATCAACTTAAAAATTTCCTAGGATATTCTAGAAAGGTACATAATACTAAAATAAAAAAGCAAAAATGTTTATCTTTACTTAGTAATAGCAGCACCTTCATTGCAGTTTTCTAACTTACTAACTCTTACTTTTACATATCCGAATAGCATTTTAGAAAACAAGACGAAGAAAGTTAAATTTAGCACACATTGCGCTTTTAAATTAAACAAAATTTTGTGTACTTCCCAAGTACACAGTCATTAATTTATTTAAAAATAATTTCTGAGGTATTAACATCAAACGTGAATAGACTGTAAAATGTTTGCACCTGGCTTAAATTACAAATAATTACTGACTTAGTGAAATCCGAATTCTATGACCAAATCGAATGGCACTTGTCCTAGAGACCTAGTAATGCACTTATGCGTCTTTTGTGCTCGATTCGTTTCATTTAAATAACCATTCGGTTAAGACTACCCAACAAATTTTTATGATTGATAGAATGAAAAATGTTGACAAAGCGTGCAGTCATTTTTCGTTTGTGACTTTAACCACTGAACACCGGTCGACGATAATACCAGCATTGTTCACGTATCTTTATATCTATTTTCATTCGTTCCTGACGACAAAATGACAGTGCTAATTTGAAATTAAGCAACAAAAACTAGCGCCAATTTGGCACTCCCGCTTGTAGAAAAATTGCTATAATAAATTCAAGTGGCTTACGCATGCGTGAAAAAGTTTAACTCGAATGTGTCCGGTGCAAGTAAGTGAGCAAGAAGCCGCCTGAATGCAAGGTGATTTACCACCTTCGAAATTAATTCAATAGCCGGGCTTTCACCTTTACTACAGGGGTAATGGATTATTCAACAAAACCAGAGCCATACCCTGACCGCCTGAAGCTGTGGTTCTATTCAACCTCGGAATTTATGCTGCTGTAATTCAGCGCGTCTCTGAAGAGGGGTTTTTTTTTTTTTTTTTTTTTGTAACGTGGGGTAGTAGAGAATTTGGTCCCGCAAAAAGATGAAGCGATTACGACCTAGGGTAAGGAATATTTTAGCAACGGAATGCTGGCCGTTAATTCGTGAACATTTATAAACTAGTTTTCGGTGCGAATAATCCACGCCTCCCACAGCTATGTTAAAAGTTCATTTACATATTTTTTTACGAGTTGTCCCAGTCCAATATCTGGGGAATGATGTATTGCATGAAAATTTAAATTCCTGAAAATTTTATAGGAAAAACAAAAAACATTACAGCAAACGCATTCTGCCGAAACAGCGATGGACTACTGATTTCCTTTTTAATCTGGGATTGTTTACTCAGGAAAAAAAAAATAAAAAAAAAAAAATTTCGCTTACGCTAGAGCTCACCTTTCTGCTTTATCAAGTGTGCTTACCTGGAAATAAAGAAGAAAATTTTTATAGCAATTTTAATAGTTGAATTTCATTTCAAATAAAATACTGAAAGAAAATAAATCAAACAATTTATGCAATCACTTTTGTTCGATTGTTTGCAGAATTTCTTTTTAATTTATCATTTCAATTTTTATAATTATCATATTGATCGCGGAAATCCCCTTTTGTATAGTTCCGTGTTGATTTAAGATAAATACGCAGCACATATATTTGTATCATTCATCATTGCAATGATATTTTTAAAAACTCAAGTTTGTATAGTACGTTTTATGATTTCCAGGGTTCTAAGGGGTTATCGGGGTAGCTCATTAAAATATAGTACCGTCGTGTGGGGCTACTTTGTGCAGCGGGGGCTACTTTGTGCAAATTTGAATTTGCCACTTAGCGAGTGCTGCAATCTATTGTTATGTTTTTTTTACGTTAAAAACGTGCAGAATTTGAAGATAGAGGTCTCCTCTATTACTAGAAACATTTTCTCGAATTTCAAAACAATCTGAATGGGTGTTTTGGGTATCGAATTTCAACAACTTTTCTATAACGTCGAACGTCAAATTGTGCGCGTGGAAACTTTAGCTGTGAAATGCAAAGACGTTGATAAAAAAATTGTTGTAAGTGCAAATTTATTTATTTATATATTAATAAACAATCATATCATGTTAGTTTTAAAAAAAATTTAAATTAATAACAAATAACCTGCAAATGAAAAAAAAATGCACTGTGGGGCTACTTTGTGCAAAGTTTTATTTGTTTTTTTTCGACAGAAAAATGGTCAGACGGTACAAAAAAATACCTGGAACGAGAAACTACCGTGATTACACTCAACAATCTGATGAAGAAGATTGGGTTATCGACCAGTCAGAACATTATTTCAGGGTTCCGTGCAACGGGTATTTTTCCTCTCGATCGTCAAAAAGTGTTGGAAAAACTACCGATTGAAGATCTTGGTGCTGTCGAAGAAGGAATATCTGCCGAGATAATCGATCATCTCAAAGCAATTCGATATACCGATCAATCCTCAAGAAAACCGCGAAAAAGGAGGCTGACAGTTGCTCCTGGCAAGAGTATCTCTGTTGAAGACGTGGAGAAAGAGCCAGTTCCAGGACCATCGAATTCAAAGAAGAGGAAAACAAACAAGGTTCAATCTGATTCTGATGGTGGAAATTCGGATGTTGGAGAAGAAGAAGAAGAAGAAAGAGACGAAGAAGAGATTCAGAAAGCTACTCTCAGTGCGAAGGATCTGAAGAAAGGTGACTACGTGATTGTGATTTATGAAGGAGAGTATTTTCCAGGCCAAATTGTGAGCGCCAAACGTAAAAGAAACGAGTTTGACGTGTTCACAATGACCAAAACTTTGAAAAGTGGAGCGAAACCCAAAAAACTGACACGTATAATCTCGAAGACATTGTGAGAAAAATTAGCGAATCAAAAGTTGTTAATAAACGTGGTCTCTACCGCGTTAAAGAGATCGAAACACTTTGGGGGAAGTAAAAACTCGAGATTAGCGACGTGATTTAGATGCACATTATGATGTTCCTATTTGTCAATTATATTAATGTTAATGAATATGTAATAATTATGTTCGAAATTTAATTCATTTTATTGTTAAAAATGTGTATGGTTTTCTTTTGTCTAAACTTAAATGTTTTGAAATAAATATTCTTTCTAATAAAATAATCCACCTTAAAAATGGTTTTTTCAACGCTAAAAATCATTTTCGAACTAGTATCTTTGCATTTTTCGATATTTTTTATATTAAAAAGTCATCAATTAACTTTTCTAACAAATTTATATCAATAATTTTACTAAAAGCATGATTGTTAACCTGAATTTCTATCGCTGCACAAAGTAGCCCCACTTGGGGGGCTACTTTGTGCAACGTATGTTTTGATTTGTTGTTTGTAAATATTACATTCAAATATTGCCAATATGGGCACAATTCATTCGTCTGAGTCCAGTCATGAATATAATTGCATTGCATTGTACTAAAGTTCGAATTAACATAGTTTTTTCATATCTCAAAGTACAAAAACTGTAAAATCCTGCACAAAGTAGCCCCATACGACGGTACTGCACTTTTGTCAAATGGTTGACGTATATAATTAATAAATTAACAAATACAGTTCACGTTCACATTTTTGAAGTCGCTAATTCTAAATGCAGTTTTGTATATGCCGTCAAATGTGTGGTATCGATTTTCTGGATTCATAAATAAACTTACTTATATCGTTAGTAATTTCATTAAAAAAACGTATTTTTTCAGTGGCTATATGGCTAAGAAAAGATAGATCTTTATAAGTCTATCCTATAATAAAATTAGAAAAAGGAGTGATACCACCAACTATCCCTTTGTACTAATTAAGATATTACTTAAGGATGTTCCAATAATAAATAAATAAATAAATGTTTGTATAAAAATTCTTACTTAAAATCGCATAATACAAAAAGTTACTAGTTGTGAATTTTCAATTTAAATAATTTTCTCCTAATAATTCTGATTCAAAAAATGCATAGGATAGTGAATACTGGTGAAAGGTATTCCATCTAAAACAATTTGCACTTGTTTGCACAGTTTTACACTGTCTCATTTTTCCCTCAAAAAAATGGAACCCTTATTTCATTGCAGATTTTCGGAAAAACTATTGATTTTACGTACGTCTTATTAACCAACATATTTTCCAGTACTTAACATATTTAAATATTCATATAAGAATTATAGATCGGGGCAATTGAGTACCCGAAAACATATTTAAAAAGATATTCGGAACAATATGCAATTGTAGACTATCCCCCATCTTTCAAACTACTAGACCTACAAATTTCAAAACATTTCGAAAATTATAACGAAAGTCCTAGGCGTTATATAACTTCTAGAAATTATTTTTGTTATATAAGTCTGATTGATGATTTTACGTGATAAACTCTAATTTTTGTCTGTTTCAAATAATAAAATTTAATTACTAAGCTTTATGGTATATGAGTTCTACCCGCAGTAGTTAATATTTTTGTTAATCAGGGAAGGAAAACTTAATAAAACGACAGCACTTTTTCAATGTGTTGTTTAATTACTAAAAAGCATGAAGAATAAAAAAAAGAGATAGTGTAAAACGGCCCATTAGTGTCAGCTCAAAGTCACTAACTTTTGCGAAATATTGTAGATAACTAAGATACATATAAAGAATTTTAATTAACCACACTTTCTGTTGCGGTAGGTTTAAATAAGTTCACAGAATTTGATTAAACGCGCTATAATTCTAAGTGAATAAATTTCACCTGAGAACACTAAACCCATTTCAGCCATTTCTTCCCAGTGTAATTTAATTTGATGCAGCACTTGGCGTCTGCTCATTTTGCTCGTGTACCTCAAGTATTCAAATTATCTTGAGCTTGTCTGTCTTTTACTGTACGTGGATTTGCGAAAAGGCGATTACGTGTGTATTTAAGGCAAATGATATGAAAATTTCTGCGCGTGAAATCCGTGAAATTTCCGGTTACTTCACACTGTACATTTTCCCACAATCCTTGCCACTTTCTGTACCCACGCACAATGCTTCTGTTTTTTTTTTTTTTATTCTTTTACACTAGGCATACATTTGGCTTAATATTTTCGCAGAACAGCCTCGGTACATTCATGTGAAAACAAATTGGACATTTTTCATGGCACCTCTCAATGTATAAATTATTAGGACCCCAGGGACAGTTATATCGTGATTTCTGCCCATTGAGAGGTATGCTGTAGAGGACGAGAACGGAAAAAAATATACGAGTAGAAAATCCTTTCGCGGAGCCGAACAGCCGGAAAGACAATAAAACTCTGACTTCATGATTAACCTGGGGAGTTAGGGGCTCACTGTGGGCTCATAAAGCACATAAAAGAAGATATATTAGATGCGAGGAAAAAAATATGATTTGCTTTAATTGAAAAATGGAAAATCACATGAGACTTTATCCTGATGAAATATAATCGCACCGCTAGGAATTACGACTCATCATTTTATTCTATTGAAAAAAGTATTCAAGAGTTTCATAGCATTCGACAGTTTTAAAATCATTTTATTATTAAGCATTTTATTCATTTTTATGTTTTGCAAAAGAAAAATATATGAGAATATAATTAACACAAATAGATAAATACCAAGTGCATTGGCAAGGTAAAATTAAATGAATAGATAAAATAGCAGAAATTCAAAGCAGAGTGCGCTTTTGAGATTTGTAATTAAACAAAAATCCACACGAACTTCTAAGTCGCTAGTTTAAATTAATTAAAATTTACTATCTTTTTATGCGCAGAATAATTTCCCACATATTTGATAGCATTTAACAACGAATGGCGGAATGAAGGACTCTGATGGACTCTGAACATGAGCGTTTAATTAGCTGGGTACAGAAGCTACAGCAAATTAATGTCTAGCTAAATCTCTCATTTTAAAGTGTTTCATTTGGTTATTTGAAAATCATTACTCCCGGTACGAGTATAGCTATAAATCTAAATAGATTATAAAATGTATGAGCTCAAACAAACGTAAACTTTTAAATCCAATAAATCAAAACTGTGGTAGTTTTAATTATTGCAACCATGAAAATAAAGTTTTATAGGTTGGTTATAATTTTTTTTGCTTTAATGCTATTAGAGTTTTAAATAAACAACAAGAAGCATTTGAAAGAATCTGCAATTATCCAATTTTATAAGCAATACTCTTTCTATTTGTTTTGTTTTCTATAAAATTTAGTCCTTCAGTTTCTTTTGCAAGCACCATTTGAATTTTTGAATTAATGGTTAATTAAAAACTCAAACATCTGCCTATCGGTAGTTTAGTTTAGCTGTTTGTCAATAATTCAAAAAAATAGAAATGCACTAAAAATATCATTAATAAAACTAATTTGCTAAAAATTATAGCAGATACAACATCTAATGGAAGAAATAGAGGGATTGCGCCAATATCCAAAAGTATGAAATTGTAGAAAAGCGAAAAGAAAACATATTTCAATGTAAACTTTGAGATTTAGAAATAAAATAGAGCTGGAAATATTTAGTTATCCCTTAGTCTCTAATTTACGTCCGCCTAATTACATAAATAATCTTGAATTTCAATTTTTCTTAAAGCCAAACAGATTAAATAAGGCAAAGAAGGCAACCAAATATCATAACTCTTTAATTTTGAAGCATTCATCATTACAAAGAATTCGAATTAACGTAAAAAAATTATTTGAATAATTTCGAAATCTGATTTGATTAAATGGAAAACCGACATATTTTTCAAAATTTGAGGCTTTATTGTGAAAAAATGGTTACGTACTTATTCTTTAAAGTATTGTCATCGCTAGCTAATGAATCTGTAAGTTCTTGTTGCGTTTGACATGAATCTTCATAAAATAATACCTTCAATTTTGTGTCTTTAAATTTTTTCACCGGTCCGGGACCCTTCCACGGCGAAATCTCCACTTTTGTTGCGTTAAGACCATAAGACTCAGCCGCAGATTTTTTCGAAATGAAAGCAAAAAGCAAAACTTCCCGAAAATTACGTTTATTTGGCTCAAATTTCGACATTTTCGCAGACAAAAAAATATATTATGCCCATAAAAATTCAAAAATATAATGATGAGGAGTTGTTGTGTGATTTGTAGTGATTATAAACGGTAAAGGTCTTAGATGTTTACCTTGGGGTATCCAAAAGGTATTTTAGATATTCTCAGATAAGACATCGTCAAAAGCAGCCTTTCACATTATACCTACATCAATTTATTAATGGAGATAGACAATTTCAGCTCATTTACGGTTTTTTAACTTTATAATTTTCATGCTTTTGTATAGTTCTCATATTGCTGTTCTATGGCCTATAGACTTAAAGAGAGACTATAGAGATAGAAATACTATCAACAAAATTTCTAACAGAAAAAAATAGAGTGATGGTCATAAAACAGCCATTGAACTGGTGGTTTAACTGTGCTGACCTTAAGACAATCCACCAGTGGAAACGAATTAATTAATTTTATTGATCATTCCGAATATTAACTGAGCATCAGGCTAACTGACCAACTGACCGACGAACTGCATGGTCCGTTGAAAGCGCCAAGGTCAGGAATATTTTCGGCCTTGAATCAATCCGAATGTGTGCTCCTCATAGACACAGTTGCGTAATATGCGCTTCCTTAAATCTGCATATGAAATTTCTTATGCGTGACTTTTAATGTTCTCACATCTTTAGGCTATAAAGGGAGCTTCATATGACTTGCGGAAGTTTATTTCTCACATTACTCAGATTCTCTACGAACCAACAATTTGCTTGACCTCAAAGTCATACTGTGATGGTCATTGTGTTTCTTAGATTGATTGAAGGTTTTTCATTTTTATGTTCCGTAGTGAGATAAATCACTTGTTTCTAGTAAAAAAACGAAATTCACGTATCTCTTTAATTAATCTATAGAGGTGGTTTAATGGACGTCCCGGAGATTCGGCCGATGAAATGAATAGAAAATTCTAGGTAATTTATTTTTATCATCAATTTGTTCGTCGATACAATTGATATCAATGGAAACTGGATAAACAAGAATCAGAGCAGATAAAGGGGTGGACAGGTAAATGAATTGATTGAATTGTTCTTGAAGGACAGGGATATGGGAAAACTAAAGAGGCTCCTGACAGACTAGACGGTTAAATTGAGCACTAGAGGTATATGTACGAAGAGATGAATGATTTTGTGCAATTTTGACTTCAATCATGTTTATTAAAATTCTTTCAATTTTAAATGGTAATTGTCGTATAAACCTAGCTATTGTTTAGCTAGGTAACATAAAAAAACACCGCATTTTGTAGAAAGATTTACTTGATTGTGGATCTAAAAATGCGCATATGTATTTTACTTGAAGTCAATATGTAAAACTTATTTTTTACTTATCGTTTACCTTCAGAACGTAATACAAAAAAACTTAAAGTCTCCAATTATGACAAATTGATTATTTAACTTTTGCTACTATGCGTAGATCTGTTTTAAGCCATACTTACCGTTTATTACAGCAAAAGGATATATTTATAAAAATTTAAGACACATTCAATTCGTAAGCTTTAAAACCGTTCAGTATGTACTTTTGAATGAAAAGACAAGCAATCAATCAATACAGCATTTTGCCGAAAAATTCTTAAAATTTTAAAATGATCACTAGATATACATACTTAACACAGAATTTAAGAAAGCCAAGTCACGTGGATCTACAAAATTTGTTCTTATTCATTTCCTCCTTACTGAACTAAATTAACACTTTACCAAATTACGAAATTTTAAATTCTAAAGCTATGTGTTGAGTGAGAAGCAGCAAAGAAATTTAAAATTTATATTTTGAACACGCAAAAGCTTTTCTAAACCTAAAAAGGTAAATCTCGATATTATTTACTTTTAAAAAAAAATGTTCCCATTAATACTACGAAATTTTGTTGTTCAAATTCAAAAAGGTATACGTCGCCTTTTTAGGATTTATAAAATGAATTTTCATTTAATATAATTCACATGTAAAGTTTGATAATTTTATAACAATTTTGTAAATTAATTACGAAGTCGCCTGCATGGGCACACGCAAGGTGGAATGACCATCTGCTTCCCCCCACTTGTACGCAAGTGGAATAGGGACTGGGAATATGGGACTTAATAAAAATCAAAAATTAATTCGGACCGGACTTCTGGGAATAGTTAAAATTAATTCGGGCCACAAAGAGTTAAATTAAACGCTTAAAGTGTGTTAATAATTTAAACGGTGGTAAATATTTCAAAATTAAAAACTGATCATCGAGATTTAAACAAATAACCATTTATAAACTTAATATTTTAGTGTTTTAGAATAAAACAACTAGATTTACAGTATTAGCACTAATATTATTTAGGGAAATTCACTTCGTTAACATTTCTGTATAAGCCAAGGCATGAGCTCTCTTCAATACGGCTACACAAGTTGAATCGGAACTACTGCAATTTATTCCATCTCAAGTCCTCAAAAGAGCTTAACGCTTTAATAACAGGTGTTTCCACCTGTTCCCCACATTACGGGTGCTAATCCTTCATTAATCCTATGGCCTTGCTGCAGGTACTTTGCTCAAAAGCTTAAAACGGTTTCATAACGCTTGGGGCAGTCTTCTATTCCTGTGTATCTTTAGGAGTACTGAATACGAAGAACTTTAGATACGAAGTACTTTCTCCTGTGAGACAATACGCAGGCTGAAGGTACATAGCAAGAACTTTTATCTCTTCAGTTCTCAAGCGCTGAAATGGAACCCTCGAACGTTTTATCAAAAGTTTATTGTGACCTGAATCAAATTAGCACATCTTTCAATACCGGAGGCAGCGAGAACATTAGAAACACATTTAATTCCCGCATGTGTAGAACCCGGAATCAGAAAAAGATTGTATCTAGGTATTCTGGAAGTTTGCCCTTTATCCAGACTTTTGAAAGTAGCAACTCATGCGATGTTGCCAAGAAGACTGGCGGATGTTCCGCTTAATGCCACAAACATCGACAATTTAAGACTAAAAAAGCGATTTGGATTCAAAATACCTCCAGCTGAGAATATTAAATTATTATTTACTTAATTATAGGCTTAATTACGCACATATTTTCATTTCCGGACCCCTGCGACTCCAAAACAGGAAATCTATGTTATAATTCTGTTAATTAAACTTGCTATCTTACAGTTTTTTTTATAAATGTTTTTATTACTCTTTGTTCATTTCGATTCTGATTTGATCAACTCAAAAATTGATTGATGGCTATCTAAAAGAATTGAGTTGTTTTTGAAGTCTCATTTATTTTGCGTGCAAGTACGTCGATCAGTAGTAAAAATTCAACATGCGATTCAAAGAAGCTTATTTAATTTACGTTTAATAAGGTTAAGAAGACGTACACAATAACCGATGAAACTACTGCAACTATACCGAAGGTCAAAAATAACTGCAATTAAGGAAAAACACACAATGGATGTGCTTTAAAGTGAAGGGCAATACTTAACAATTCATAATTTTTCTTGAGGTTAGACAAATGATCATAACTCGTACATATGTAGGCCAAAATCATAAAACTTGTTATCTTACAGGAAAAATCAACTTTGGTCAAGGTTAATAGGAGGTTTACGCACTTATATTCTACAAAAAAAAAATTTATTCTTGTTTGTACGTATGCAAAAATATATTACACTGCAATTAATCAATTGAAAAATGGTGAAATTGACAAAATTTAAATATTTTCAACAAAATGTAACCTTAACTACGTACAATATAAAGAAAAAGAAATTTGAATAATATATGCACATATATCCATTAATCAAAGAGATCAGTTTCAACTGTTAAAGTCACGTTTATTTTATGCAACCAGACGGAAGACAGAGTTGTGATAGTGCATAATTATTCGTTAGTTATGTAATCCACAAATGGTTTTGGATTATGAAGACTATAAGATCTAAGGAACCACGTATTAAATATTTACAACACTAATCTCTTGCGATTACTCTTTTGCTCTTCTTCCTGCTTTTAAAATAATAGAGATTTTGAAGTAAGTATTTGTTAATTACGCCATAGTTTAGCAAGTATTAACACTTCTCTTAATAGGAACAAAATATTTAATTCTAACTCAAATGGACTTGTTTTTAATATAGACCCTCGTGGTAAATTATTTCTACCCTGTAAAATATTAGACAACTTTACATTAATATTTTTGGTTATAGAGATAGTTGGTTTTGATGTTTAAAAATTATATGGATCTTCAAATTAATCTTCCGACTTTTATAGGAAATTATCATAAATTAATTCATTTAACATAAATTTAAAGAATTTTCTGCATGCTACACTTACTTTACATCAAAATCTTAATCCAAAAAGTTTTTTACTTCACGACTTTGGAAGCTTGGACGAGTATAAATCTTTGCGAATTGATGAACTTTTCCAAATTCCAAAATTCAATTCAATGAAAAATTTTGCACAATGTTGATTTGAAAGTCTTCAGTTTAACTAGAAATATTCTTGAAATATAAACGCCAATATTGAAATAATTTAAATATAAGACTAGCAAGACTAATTAATCAGCAATGTGGGTTATATCATATTTCCAATTAAACGTTTAAAGGTACACAATTTTACACTGCATGTCAATGTATGATTTGATTACAGTTTACACTATGAAGTTTTTGAATTCCCCATCGATATTATTTTTCAAATATTGGAGGGATAACGAGAATAGTTTGGTTAGTCAGATTTTTGTAATTAGAGTCAAGATGAAAGAGTTTAACCATTTTCCATTTATATTAATCTAACAAAAGCTACTTATGCTTTCATAAAACAATAAATATTTTATGTATTAATATCACAAAACCTAAACGCAGCAGGTACATTGAAAACGTTTTTCTCAACAACGCAAAGACAAGAACTATCTTTAGAATTTCATATCTGACCTTTCCTGAGCGAGTGGCAATTCGCAAGTCATTCGATCTTATTTAAATACTTCAAATTTTACGGATGCTGAGATAGTCAAATAGACATGTTCAAGTTGGAATACATTTTTTTTTTGCTCCGCTCATTTGAAGACTGCCTCTAGAGTACCTGTCTAGAACTGAAGCACGTCATTAGTCTGTTCGCGGTTGAGTGATCTCTTTAAAAAAAAAAAAAAATTCCCATCTGTCGTTAAACCACTCAATTTCATGACTAAATTTCATTGTGCTTAACGAAAATCAGTGTATTGGGCATGTCTTCGACACAGGTATTGAATTTAATAAATTTGCACATTAATGAGCTGCCAATCAATTTCCACAACTTCCACGAGTAGCCTGCCGTGCCGTGAATCAAAACAGTCAGGTACTTGATAATTTTCTTATCTACCAATGATCGTATATACCTTGAAATACATTATGACACTTTCTCACAGTAGGAATTATCTGCGATCAAGAATATCATTACGGAAACAGGTAAGCGACTCACGTTTACAAGTTACAAGCAGTCTGTACAATGTAGGTACATATTTTGACAAAGTGAAAAAAATATTTCACGATCAAGTCGTAAAAAAATACGTCAAAACCTTAAGAGTTCGTCGTGCCAATCAAAAGGTAGGTTCAAGTCAATTGCTTAGTCAATAGAAAATTTCTTGAAAAGACCACAGGATCTTCATCATGCTCGTAATCACGAGGTATGCTAACTTCAAGCGGATCTACCCATTCAATTAACGTAAAAGTAATTAAACGCGGTTTTTCACAGTCGATTCGAAAGAAGTTAAGAATTTGTATGAATTGATACCTTCTGAAGGTTAAGTAGCTGCTTTCAGAAGTTAGGGATTACTGCAAGATTATTATACACGTGCGAGACAAAACGTCTCTGAATGTGAAGCTCCCTAATGATGATGCTTTGGGGCTAAGCAAACCAGTCAGTCATATTGTAGGCTAGTTATGTATTACGAAAGCATTTCGATTGGTCAAGGTCTCAATTTAGCTGCGGTGTTTTTTCTCAATTTTTTTTTTGTTTTTTTTTTTTTGCATATTTAACGGATTTCACGAGCAATTCATAAACTCGTTGCTGCAATACGTTGCAGATCGTCCCAAGAGCATCGGAGATAGTTGCAGCTTAGCTAGACTTATGTAAGTCCTCTGAACCGTCTTTCGACTATATTTAGTATAGTTTTTATGGCTATACCTCAGACTTACAAACGCAGCTGGCAATTTGATATGAGCTGCATGACATGTTTACGACCCTCATAATTACTTTTTTGTATTTATATTCGCTTTGATCGCTGTCACCTTTAACGTTCACTCCTCTTAGGATGGATAATTCTGCGAAAGTTTATGCAAGCTAGGTGGTTTGTGTCAAATTAAATACAAATCTTACGATTATTATTATGATCCGTATCAAATAAAAATCTCTTTAACCTTACCTTAGGAATAAGTACCCGTACCTTTTAGGAATAAGTACACTTGAAATTTTTAAGTTTTTGATAAGAACTATCAGAATAGCTGTTGTATCTATTTACGCTTTATACCAAAGAATATTAATAATTTTTCATACGTCCTTCATATTCCTTTTATTTAAGTCGTTAACACTCAATAATCAAATAACTCTTTAATGAATGTATATGAAAATTTAATGATACTGCAAAGAAAGCTGTGAATTGTTTTAAATTGTCTATATTTTTATAGCATACTACGTCTATATGTGACGAAAATAAATTTAGAAGTCCATAATAACTGATGTAACCATCTAGCCAAAAGTAGTCTAGTCTATCTGAATGTGGTAATAAACAAATCGCATAAATAAATATAATTTTCTTTCTTTAGTTGTACACTCAAACAATTTTGAGGCATAAATGCAGTTCAAAGAGATTTAGACATATTATCTACCCTCACGGTGTGCTCACAACAATTTCAAACTATTACCTTTCTGTATAGTTTTTGTCTTATTAAAAAATACATTGAAATTCTTCAAGTTTATAAGAAATTATATCTTCCATATAAATCTCATAGTCTACCTGACGTTATTTTTGGTTAAGCACCCAACCCTCCTTTGCAATTTGTAAAGATATAAGCTATATGCAATTTTTGTCAAAAAACATATATGAAATATTTTTGAATTATTATTTTATTCCTTAGTTATTACAACACTATCACATACCTTAAAACATTTTGTTATCAACATTTAGTCTCTCTGAACGAAAAGGGCAAAAAACATGTAATTAAGTTGAAAAACATACCCTTATCACTATATCAAGTTATAGACATCAGATCCTATAATTAAGTAAGATGATTGCATAAAATGCTTTTGTGTTTTTATAAAAGCGGCCAACATTTCGATATTTCAAATAAATTACTTCTTTTGAGGTTGAATGCTCTCATCTTAAAGAACAAATTCGCGCTACTTCTTGGGAATAAATATTTTTTCAAAGAAATGAGAACAAATTACAACTGTGTGATGCTTAAGTAAATAAATTGATGCCAATTTTTCTTACCAAATAACCCAAATGACTATCAATTTGTCACGTTCGCCCATTAGCGTATATTTTCTTAAGGTTATATTTTTAATAAAAGCGAAAGTCTTAACTTAGTATGAAGGCAAAACTGAACGTTTCGATTAATTCAACTGTTTTTATTTTTATATTTTCATATCATCTCTTTTAACTTTATACAATTGACAGCTGTAAAGAAATGTGTTATACTTCCTTGAAATGTACAAATAAATTATTAAATTCAAAGCTTAACGACTGTCAGCGGAAAGAGAAAAAATTTCCTGTTTTCATCTTTAACAAGGCTACTTTTAAAATAAATTACCATTAAAAGTGAGCATTGAGTTGAGTTTACGAGAAATACGAACCAGAAAATGTTTAACATTCTACAGATATACCAATTTAACAAAAGTTCTTTTTACTTTGAAGTTATTGTTAAAAATCAAATGGAGCGACAAAGTTCAATTTCTTATTGATCGGTATTGTAGGGTAATAAAAAGCCAATAAAATTAAATAAAAACTTTTTATTTTGTCAATAAGCTGAAAAAATATGACCTATTAATTTTTGCTTTCAGTTAGTAATTGATCATTTTTAGGGTTACGAAACCATATCAGTTTAACTTTCCTACCTCTTCGGTAAGGGGTCAAATAATAAGTAAAAAAATTACTTATACCAATTGAAAGAATAGTACAAATTAAAAAAATAATTCAACATTTAAAATAAGTTTTGCTATGCCCTTATTCAATCTTCGAGTAAAAATGAAAACATAAATTGAAATAGATTTAGAAAGTTAACATTGATTAAAAAGTTTTGTATATCAAAGAAATTACAGATTAACTGGTGCTAAACTCTACACATAGGTCCTTAACTAATTTCTCCGTTCAATATCAAAGTGCATTGGTCCTCGAGACACGATTTTCAAAAACTTGTTGGATAAAAATGTAATGAAATGAAAGAATAGGATTTTAAAAAATAGTCACTCTTTAATACTTTCAGTTCTAGAATAAGTTGCGTTCAGTTTTAAATTTACTTGCAAGTTTAAAAAGCGAAAAAAAACAATTTTTGTCGATTTATGTTGGCGTAATTTAAAAACTTCTTAAGGAATTTTAAATTGAGTTTTTCTGTCGGCCAGTTTAAATTTAAGGACGTTTTGTTTGTAGAAAATTAAATAGTTTTTTTTTTTCAATACATTTTGAAATAAACGAACTTTTGGTTGATGCCTTCATTGTTAAATGTTTGTAAAGAATTAGCATAACAACTAATTAAAATCATCATTTTGCCATATTTTACTGAATCAGAGGTTGTAGTTTCGAAAAGTTTTGTTTTATACCCTGGAAGCCCGATTCCCCGAGTGGTCTAAAGCATACCTCCAAAATTTGATTCGATCGATTCAAAATTGCAAAACTGCAGGACTTTCTATCAGTTACATTATCTAAAAAAAATTGATTTTCTCTTAAGGTTAGAGATTTAAATTAGTTTAAATTCCGAACTGATTATAGACGGTTAAGCTCCTACATCAAATTAAGATAGTAAAATTTTACTACTGATTTATAGGCGAACTGCGAGTCAATAGCAAAATTTAAAATTAAATCTAAACAAACATAGGTGAATACAAGGCTATTTGTATGTACTTTTTCTAGTACTAGCATAGCGCAAATGGCTTTATTAAAATCATTGACCTTCAGTAAACGCTTAATTTTATTCGCTTTGCTCATCGAGCCAGCTCAGTTTACTTAAGCCGATCAAGTGCCAGCAAGTTGGCTTATTTGCAGTTTGTTCTCGAAAAGATTTGTCCAATGGTGTCCAATTCCAGCAATTGACCAACTGACCAACTGCATTAGCTAGCTTGAGCCGAAGCCCCGAGCTAGCCGTCTGTCGTTCTAAAAGCGCGAATAATTTGAAGCATATGAACAAATACGGAGCTAGCCGCATACTTTAGTGCGTGGCACGGGACATCTCAAGTCGGTGGCGGGCGGTAGCGCCGGGAATTGGTCGGGGTCGTTGCATGTTTGCAGTTTGCATTGACACAGGCAATTATTGGAAAATGCTCACATGGTCAGGGGTGTTCAGTCCCCCTCCATTCATGACCAAGCACGTCCAGCACCGGTCTACGGGGCTCGCGAGCCAAGTGCTGCTGGAATTAGACAAGTCATTAGTTAAGGAGCACAGCACGGTTGGGATGACAGCCGCCGAATCGTGCTAAAGGCGTCGGGTGATTAACGAGCACTCGCGGTCAAGGATGTTCTGCGGCAGTTTGCAAGTCTTCGTTTCATGTTCTGCGAAAATCTAAAAACTCAACAGATGAGACGGGACTCCGTCGCCAGCTCATCCAATGGACCTTGTCAGCCGCCGAGTTACGTACTCAGGTGCGGATGCGGATGTCGATGCTCAGCGGAGCCTGAACCGCCTTTATCTTTGGCACGATGAGCAACCTCCCTGGGAATTTTGAAAACAATCAGCAGCTGCTGTGACTTCGGGAGGTGCTGGCTGGGTTCGAGCTGTTTCGTTGGGAGGCCCATTTTGCTGCAGGTGTGTAGATTCATTAGTCACAGCACTGAGAAACGGATGTGACGATAAGCTGATGGAAATTACTTTGTAATTGAATTAATGCAACCTTGGGTAGGTTATGGGAACCGATATATGCAAATCACGGCCCGTCCACATCATACATGGATGCCTCTTTTAATGAATCTAAACTAAGGTTCGATGCTGCAAAAGCAAATTGTTGTAATTTTCCTTCAGTCGACTATTTCGTCCTTGGCGCCGGAAATATTGCAAAATTGATTGCTTCGCTTAATGTTAGACGTTGCTATCACGATTAATTAACACATAGAATTTAGTTAATTAAGTAGTTTAGCATCTTAATTCTTTTAATTGAAATTTTTATGAATTTGCTCAGGTTTAATCAATCAATGCAATCAAATTATAATTTTTGCCTCTGATATATCAGCGCTTGACTATCGTCTCCGAGGCTGTGGGTTCGAATCTCACACATAATCATGGTCTCCTGCGTTACATGGTAACATTATGGGACAAAAATTGTCCTAAGTGTGCCTTTTTAGGCAGCCCCACACCAACCTAGCCTAACCTAACGTGGAAATAACAACATTTTGGAGGCTTTTTATTTGTTTCATTTCATTAATACTTGAATTAATTAATAATTACTTTAGAATACGACACAACTTCCAGATTTTTATGAAACATCACGAATTTAAGTCGGCATAATCACATCTCTGTTCTCTTGTCTCGTCTCTTACCTCTTGCCTCTTGCTTCTTGTGCTGGCCCGTGTACATATTTTCAAATAGTTTCCTTCTTTCTTATTAACTTTACATATTATTGAGAGAATAGCCTCGAGTTTGTAGGCTATACATATAGAGGCATCCCTCGAAGAGCACGGTACTTGAATTGAATTTTACTAAAATCGCTAAAATTACGACAAACCTCGAACAGCAAGAAACACACACACAGTATAACACGATTTCGAAGAACACTTACCCAATTAACCCTGCTATTCGCGGGATGCCTGTATATATCATTTTTATTTTAAACTTTATGAAGACACACATTTTCTACCCAAAAAATGGACTTTATCGTCGACATACATGCAAATAGCCATTGAGGCTCAAATGCAAAAGGTATTTTCTTTGAAATTTAAGGGTGATATGGAAATTAACTAAAACGTTCTCGTTGAGCTAAAATATCACGACAAATTTTCATCTCTCTGTTGAGTCTGAACGAAGTTGTGAAGAGATGGCTTTAGTGATATTTCTAACTTTACCAATTAAAATGTGTTCCACTTAAATAGAGGAGTAAATAGAAGCTTTTAGTATAGAATATCATTTATATAATTATAATTTTTATTTGCTTGCAACTATGGTTTTTGTCTTTTTAAAATTTAAAAACAAAGAATTATTTTAATAATGTAGATATCTACTTTATTATCGATTTTATCGTTAACAAATTTTTGTACAATTGTTGTTTATTGATAAAATACAGTGTGTTAAAATGAAGACATAAAATAACTAATTTAGGAATAAATTTTTGTATCATTTAAAAATAAAATAAAATTCATATGTTGTTCATATTTTGAAAATTTTAATTTCTCTTTGACAAAGTTAAACAGCAATTTCAGAACAATTCCTTTGACAAAAGTTTGTTGGCTTCTAGCATCGTCATCGAAAAATGATTAGCATAACAAAAGCGAACAGGAATTTGTTATTGCTCGAAAAGTTATACCTTGTCCATTATCGTAACATACTTTTTATACAAAAAATATATTGTTTTCTGTCAAATGTATAGCTTGAAAATAATGAAAAGATCGCTTATGTATAAAAATAATATATATATAAAAACCAAGGAAATAAATAAAATACAAAAACAGGAGTACAGGTATAAAGATTTATCTACCTTATTTTCAATAACTTCCAGTGCAACTCACAAACCTTTAAGCTTTTTGGACCTAAGAGGACTAAAAAGTTTCCCACAAAGTGATGAGATTCTCAGGAATAAAAAAAAAACCAATCCTTTGAGAATAAGAAAAAAAAAACAGATCTTCCGAAATATATAAATTCTTTTTCTCTCTGGGATATGTAATCATATAGTGGCTATATATTCCTTTGGATTAATCAAGTGTATGTGTTCAGCAATATTTTGTCTGAGGAGCATTGCTCATCAAAGAATTTTACCAAAAGGCAACGCATGACATCAGTGTTTCATCCAGCTGGGTTCGATGTATGATTATCCGACATTTGTCATACCGTCGGACATAAGGTTGAACGTATTTCATTTTTGTATTTTATATTGCTTTGTTTTAGTAAATGTATATTAAGGCTTAGGTCTTGCCACTAATGCGCTCCTCAGAAAGTCACGCCCTACGGTCGATCATTCTTCAGATTAAAGCAGCCGAAATATTCGTTTTATTTTCTCTTAAATTTTGGTTTGGTTTTCGTTATACCGCATAACATAACGATTTTGGCAAGTTTGAAACATTTATCTCTTTTATCTATATTTCAATTTGAAGAATGACATTTATATTTAATATTTTATCACAAAAGTACAATACCCCCAGCAATTTATTTAAATCTTCGCAAAATACTTTCAAACTCCAAAAAGAAGAAACAAGACAAAAAAACAAAAATACAAAGAATATCTCAAAATACTACCTGTGATTGACTAAACAACTCACGTGCTCTCAAACATTGTCAGAGAAATGCAACTTGATGTATTTACAGTTTAAAAAACTAATGTGACTTTTTCCATATTTATAGTCTAGAATCTAAAACAGGTGTGCTTTTAAAAATTTTTATTTTGCAATTTTCAAATGCGCTTATGAATACCCCACCCAGACGTTTTAATATAGTGAAAAGTGTGTTAAAAAATATATGAGGTGCTAAATAACACCTTCAGCTGCAATGACTTGGAATTTTTTCTTGTAGATTCGAATGAGTTTGACGGATTTGAGCCAAAGTCCACTAGACGAAAAACATTTCTCATTTCAATGGTATTAACTATTGTGTAAAATTCTACAGCCATCACTAAATTAATACCGTACGTGTAAATCAACGATTTTAGTTTTATACGATTTTTAAAAATAGCAATTTAAAAAACCTGGTAAAAATTAACATATACCCCGCATACCTAATTGTCTCTAACTTATCAACCATCAAACCAGAATCGTATTAAGTACAATCGAATGATGACCATTATATCACCAAGGAAGAAAGTAATGATAATTAAAATGTTTGTAAAGATTTTATATATCTTGGCTTTTACTATATATTTTAAAATGTTTATGTTTTCAAATTATATTAGTTTTATTTGTTTCTTTTCTGCAGAACCCATCTTAAGTGCAAATCGGGTTATTGAATGCCTGTTAAAAATGTTATAGCGAATAAGAAGGGTAGCAAATTAAATTACAAATTCTACTTAACGTATTAAAATACCTAACAACTATTATCTGGTAGACATATCGACATCATTAGTCTCATTCACGTTTTCAAATTCGGGCAACAACAGAATTTTTATCCAATTTATTTAAGATTTGAACAGCAGCTTCTTAGATAAATTTATCTTATTCAAGCCTACGGAGGTTTTTCCCATTCTTCTTTAATAAGAATAAAACGTTTTAATCCACTCATAAGTTAATACTTGGATTATAATTTCAAAATAAAAATCAGTTCGTTAAAATGCCAAAAATTTAACATACCAAACAAAATAGGCACACATGCTATGCATGATTCGAGTCAACGATTGTGTAATTCAGTCAGATCGCAAATAATCCCAGTTACAAACTGTACTAATTGAGAGTGTACTTACGTGTTATTCGCTGAGTGATGTAACTCATTCATAATTTCATGCTAGCCGCTAATGTGGTGGCCAAAGCAATTATGTTGGACGTAGGCTCAGGGTTCCGGATAATTTTATTTAGCCACAGCATCAGCACTTCTGCTCAACCGACTCAACGATCCTCATCACTTCCTTAGTACTTCACATCATTTTTCTGCTAAGTGTTGCTTGTAAGAAATTATTTCAGCGGTGGGTAATATGCAATAATTTTATAGACTTGGCTACGTGATTTGCAATGAGGTAAATTGAAAAAATCATTCTCTGGTGCTACTGTTGACGAAAGTGAAATCTACAGAGCAAGTAGTATTACTGTTTTTGTCAATTTTCTGTTCGATAGTGAAGTGTCCCCTTGCATCACGGATTGATTGCGCGAGCAAATATTTACTGAGATATTCAACTGATCATTAAGATAACTCATTCGTTTACTTTAGTGATCTCTTCATTTTCTCTTCTTACTTTCTTGCTTAATCTGCGGAGAAATTACCGTAAAAGCAATTAATGTAAGCGTTTAAAACTAATAAATATGGAATATAGCTTGAAAGTAAATTATGTAAACTATTTAAACTATTCATAAGCATTCGTAGATTTGTTCTAAGACTAGTATTTTTAAATTAGTCATTTGAAATTCAGAAAACTTAAAAGCAATTCCCTTTTAAACAAATTAATATTTCTTTTCGGATTAGAAATTTAACATGAGTGGCTTCTTAAGAAATAGTCTAACTAGCTTTTTTTAGTCTCATTGGATTTAATTAAGTTCCCGTAAAGTTTGGAATATCTAGACTACTTACTCTATAAAACTACAAATTCCCCCAAAAATTCTCATGGTATTTTAATATGTAACAACTGCAAAAAAAAAACCAATAACCTATGCCTATGTCAAAAATGTTGCATCTATTAAAATCTTTATTATATCCCGTAAATCTATGAATTTTTCTTCCTTATAATTCACACTTAAAATTGCAATAAATCATTTACAAAGATCAGTTTGCAACAACAACTTACGGTGGTGTCTACGACAGAAAAGCAGAGTTTTATTATAATTTGTAGTTTTTATTTTATTTGGAAAATGAACTTAAATGAGAAAAGAGAATATTAGTTAAAGCTTTTCTTTTAATTTAACTTCCTTTCTTATCTAGATAAGTTTGCAAGATTCTAAAAGCTATGAGATACCTTGCAGTAAATTTGGAGACGACAAAATAAAAGTATATTCTATAATTTATTTTTATTCACGTAAATTACGACTCAAATCTTAATAATTGTAGGCAGTCGAAGTACTTACTACTTTATGTATTAAAAATCATCAAGGATTCATGGTCTTCATTTCGTAAGACCATGGAGTTTATAAACATAATGTACTAAACAAAACATGTAACAAAATCTAAAATACTGACGACTTCGAGGCTATGTAAAAATATATTATATATAAATGAGCAAACTTTCGCATAAATAAGTTTGTTTTTATATAAAGAGTATCATTGACACAAAAAAAACGTTTTTCGTTTTTTATAATTGGTAATTATCCAATTAATCTTACAAAAGCGCTGCAATTAAATAAGTTTTGAAAAGTGCAATTTTCGGTTTATATGAGTATCTCACCCAACCGCAAATTTCGAATAATGTCATTTTATTACCCAAAAATTTTTCCGGGTTAATAAAAACCCTATTTAAAGCATCTTAAGAGGGTTAATATCACGCCTTAATCAGTCACAAGAGCGTTCATGTTCCATCATCCAGACTGTGGTTTCTATCCCAACAAAAGGACACGAAATTATCTTGTCTCGGAACAGTGCTCTTTGGGCACAAATCCCCTTTTGTGGATTTAAGGATTATAACCAGCGCTTGGCATTAAACTCCCATTGCTATTATTCTGTTACCCTTAAAGTGCGTTAAAAATCTTTAGAAACTTAAAGCAATTTTACTTAAATGATCTTTGGTAAAGCAATCGCTATATCAAGCCCAAAAAGGGGACTATAAGATGGTCAGAATTTCAATACATTAGAAATTGGATATATGAAACTTATAGCTGAGTATCCTTAATTTTTAACATTCCTTGGTTGCAAATTTCAATCGTTTTCTGACTTCTGTGAAGGATTACATTAAAATATATAAAAAAAATTAAGAAGGGATCGTTCAACTTGACGATTTCATTCATAATTTAAAAAAGATATTGAGGAAATTCAATCAAAAAAGAATATAAAATAAGACGCCAAATAAGGAAATGTGAAAAGGTTATTTCATTCATCGTGAACGACGAGCCTTTTTATCCTTCCATTTATGTATTTTTTTTTTTTTAAACCAAATTTTACGGTACATCGATGATATTATACTTTATTTAAGCAGCTTAAAAAGGACGATAATCAATATTGATGGAATTGATGAGTCTATCCCCAAAAAATATATTACAGTATTATCGATACAAATTTAACATTTAGCTCGAAAATGGTTTTTGGTTTAAATAATCGGAAAACATTCAATATCACCTTGAGGAGAAATTTGAATGAATTATACGCATAATGAAAATTTGAAATAGACGTATGGAAAAGAGGTATTATTAATTACACCCTTCCTATCTTTACTATTTAATTGAGCATTATATTACCTAAATTGTGCACTTACGCTTAAGTTTGAATGTCACTGATATCAAACAATTAAACACCTAAAAATTAACATATCCAATCTACTAATTAAAGTGTGACTACTTGACTTATAGCACAACTCAATATCAAAATATTAATGTAATTTACTTATGAATAGTACCGAATAAAAAATCTCATTGGGCACAAACAAATGACTTTGAAGCTGAATAATTCAGGAATACTATGTCAAAGTAAAAACCAGTCAAGTGCGAATAGACCTCGCCTGCGATGTACTGATATGAGTAAGTGTATGATATTAAAGATATTGATTGCAAAATATATATATGTATATAATGAGTAAAAGAATCGAATACAAAGTATTGATTGAAAAAAATATCATTATTGAATACAAAACATACTCTGAAACATTTTAAATCAACCAATCGACCCCAGAATCGATTAATCGTCAAGTTGAATAGAATACATCTGTCGTTTCCACTTGGGGATCAGCTTGATTCAATTCTGAACCGATTTTAAGAGAAAGGGCACAATTGCCAAGTGTTCGAATTGGAGTCGAAACTAACAATCATAACTTGTGGCATGAACGTTTTCATCCTAGAGAATGAATGGCATAGACATAATAGGGTAAGTCATAGTCAAGGATAACTGAAATGAAGGCAGACAGTCCGCACGTAGCTGTAGCAGCTACGTGTTGCCGTCATCCATTACACACCCTCTACTATCAACCGAATAATGTATCATAAATATGGAACAGAACAGAGAAACACAATTTCGAAAACAACTTACGTGCCTATAACCATCCTGGGAGGATTTATTTTTAATACCCCCATAGCGGCTCTAGAAGAACACAAAAAATATTCTCATTTTTACTAATACTATACCTATACTCTACTATAAGTACTATACCCTCCAACTGTTCGATGTTTCTTAACGTATAAATGTATTAACTGGTGCCGTGCTTTATCGCCACCGTATGATCACGATGTCACGGCGACAGCGAAAACAGCGAAAAGCAATTGAATTGCTGGCACACGTGAACCGGCAGAAACGACAAGTTGACAATGGCATCAAAAATGATAAGAGTCATTGTCACGACCTCAGGAAATTAGCGTACCTGCTCCTTACGCGATTCTCCCTTCTGAAGGGGGAGTTAGCGTTTGCGGCACATTCAAATGCGTATCACGGATGGTTCGCCACGCTATCAGTGCTCATCTCTTCACATACTAACAAGTGATGAAATGAATTGATTAGGGCTAAGGTAACTAAGTCTACTACTACGATAAAGTAAGACCACATACACACACACAACTTTAAGGTAAAGCAGCCTAGTATAAAAAAAAATCCATTAAGTTTTATAGAAAAAACAGTTTAAACTGGATAAATCAAAAAGTACTCACACTTACGACATTAGACAGCATAAGAGAAAGAATTTTCAATTATGTACCATTTTTGGTACACGCGACAGGCAACGTATTAAAAGCACCGGACAAATAAATCTGATAATTTTTACTAAACCCACAATTTGATCTGCCTTTATATATACCGACAACGTATGGACGAATCAAATGAAATTTTTCCCCAAAGTTTACCTTCTGCGGCCATGTGTCACCATCCAAAAGCTACTTAAAAGACTTGAGTTTCATTACGAAGTTTCTAGGAACTTCATTTTCGGTAAATTAAGATAACAGCACTGGATTTTTCCACTTTTTCTTGCTGTCATACCTTTCAGTTGTCATATGCAGCTTTTCATTGTCAAAATGTGCAATGTTTGATACAAAAAAGAAAAGAATATGGTCAGAAAAAAATTAATTTTCTTTTAGTTATATGAACCCCCACACATACGATATCCCATTGACATATATAGCTCTCAAAAACTACTTGCCAAACTGCTGTGTCATGCGAATTTCTAAGTAACATTTGACTCTTAAGTAACCTTTGAAAATGATCATTTGAGCCGTCGGTGTGTCGCTGATATAAATTTAAAATATCCATCATTATAAAAATAGAAAAAAATACAGCGAAATGTATTCTATCAAATAAAAAGATTCTTTATCAATATGAATATTTCCCAATTTGTAGGCTTTTAATATTTCAATATTTTTAATTATATTCGTGGTACATGAATTAATTTTACTAGTAAACTTTATTAATGCATATACATCAAACCCAGAAGACCTAAAATTAAGTGCAATCACTATAAATCCGGCACATAAAAGGGGCTTAACTTAATTGTAAGGGTAAAAAAAATAGCGCTTTCGGAAAACAACAGCCCGTATGTCGCTTTAATCCGAAAAGTTTTATGTTATAGTTGTATGTATTTTAAATTCTCAATTTTTACATCTCGTTAACTTCATATTTTTTATATTATATAAAATAATAGTCAAATCCTTTTATTTACTGTTTAATGCGATTTATGAAGCTATTGTGGATTAAGTTTATTAATCGTTTTTTGTTGTAGGAGATTTAATGCAGCAAATTAATTAAAAATAAATATCCTAAAAATAGGACATGAATACATTTTACATGTAACTCTTCCAGAAAAGCGTTTCCGAATATTCTGGCATGGAACTTGAGCTAGATTTGAGTATGTATGGCTTAAGTTAAGCTTGAAGTAGGTTTGAACCAATTTTAAGATAACCTCGAGGAAGATATGAAAGGTACATAAGTTTGATCTTAGGTAGAGCATACCTTAAGCCGGTCTTTAGTAAGTAACAGAAATTTCTACCACTCTACCGAATAAAGCCAACTTTCTCAACCCAGTTTTGCCAAACAATACTCTTTTTTGAATCAACATAAAAGTCTCACCATAAGCGTTTCCTTTTTACCTTTTTACAAAATTATGTGAGAAAAGGTAGACTATCAAAGTAATTCATCAAAAATCTATTCAAGTGAATACGTAAATTGCTTTTCAAAATTAGTTATGCGAAATCTGACAAAATCAGTAGTTATGATATAAAGTGGTCATGCTGCTATCGCGTTAGTGGCGGCACATTCAAATGCTCGTCACGGCCGGTACGACAGGTTGTCGCCGGCTGTGTCAGCGCGCATACCAACAAATACAGAAATGAATTAATTAGGGCTAAGATCGAATAACAAGTGGCCACTTACCTTCTTGACCGGGAGCAAGACGTTCCCAGGGCTGGCTTGCCGCATCGCCACGACGCCAACATTTAAATTCATAGCCGCCAGTTGTGACTGAGTTTGATTGGTGGCGGCTGCCGGTGTTTGTTGCACTGCCGCAGCGGGCGTTAAGGGCTGCTGAGCGGCAAGGCCTAGATGGCTAGGGGAGGGGGTAATAAAGGTCCGCAGAGACAGAGGTGTGAACATGGCAGCCGCAGCGGCTGGGTGCAACGTTTGCGGATGGGGATGATGCAGCGCTGTTGTATGATGTAAAGCTGCAGCCGCTGCCGGATGCAGTTGATGCTGATAGCTCTGCTGCGGAGACTGTGGGGGGGCCTGTGATGATGGCACCTGACAGGCAGCCGCCGCTGCAGGCTGAGGCTGGGCATATCCCACTGCGGCCGGATGCAGAGGGACCGCCAGCATCTTTTGAAGTGGCACTCCCCACGGAAGATACCAAGATCCAGGATGATGCTGCATTATTTACTTCGGGTATCCGGTATTTTGGAGGCAATCTGCTGAACTTGAACGTTCTTGAACGCTTCCTCCAAGCGCTTCGCCACAAAAGATCCCACAAACAAACAAACAAAAAAAAAAAAAAACAAACTATAGCTAAATGTAACAATAATTAATAACAAACAACACTAATTACACAACGCTGTTCTTAACCCATATAAAACAAAAATACTACGCGATTTCTTAACAACACTCAAAATAAAGGAAATTAAATGAAAATCTCTAAATGGAAGGAACAACACTTTCACTAGGGAACATTTCCCGGCTTTTCCGCGATATTATTCTGCAGATCCTGCGAAAGTACTGCAAAAATACAGCTGTTGATGATGCATTTAAGATAATCCACCTTAAAAAGAAGAATTTAATTACCTAAAAGTTGGAATCGCAATTTGCACATTCCTTCAACATGTTGCTATTCGTTGCTTCGGATTTTTAAAATTAGCATAGTTTGTACTTTTAACATAGAGCGGTTCCCATAGTATAAAATAATTTTATGCAAATTATAAATTTATTTCATTTTAAGATTTCACTGGTTTCTCAACAGAAAGATTGATTAAACGAGCAGGTTCTCACTTAAATTGTTTTTAAGGCGGAAAACTGATGTAAAATTTACTTACACCTTCTATTGAAAAATCTGAGAAAAAAGTACTGGTGAATTCAAAGGAAAGGATAGTTTAATAGAATCAAAATAAGGTTGTGCCAATCAAAACGGCAAAATTGAATACTTCAAAATAGTCTTAAAAAATATTTTTTCAAATTCAGTAACGAAAATCAATTTGTTAACTTTAACTTGGTTAATGTATCGTAATTTTCAGCAAAACAACTAGTGTATTTAGGTTTAAAGAAATTAATTTGCTTCATACAACCTTAACCAACCGTATTAAAACAAAAATTTATTATTATGCTTTAAAGTAAGGGCAGAGATTACTTCAAGTTTCAACTGCACTGAATTGCTATCCATTTGACCATTTTGCTGTATATTTAAATTTTGATTATTTTTAATATGTCAATAACAATTAAAAATATTTAATTTATTTTTAAATTATTTATTAATACAAATCGTTCCCAAAGTTAAGGACTCCATTTCTTTGATTTTCATTTTGATAAAGCCTCTCTCAAACACTCCTTTTACCTGCCTGATCCCCCTTAGATCTTAGAATTTATTTCTGTTTCTATCTTTTTGCTCTTTTCCCTATTCTTTCCCCTTCCCTAGCTTTCATTTTCGTTTCCTATTTCTTATTTTAGTCTTAGTTTTCATTTACATTTGCTTATTTAATTTAAGCTTATTTTCTTCTATTCTTGTAGCTTGTACTAAGCGAAATAAATAAAATAAAAAATAATAATCTAGAAGAATTATTCGTCAAGGGAAAGTGAATTACTCAGTTTGGTATTTAATACAAAATACATGAAAACAATTTTTTTATTGCATTTAATATCACCATACATTTATAATTTTCAAATTTACAAAATCAAATTTGAATTAGCGATCGCAATTCAACATATAACGAATTTTCATTAAAATTGTATAATATTCGATATATTGGCATAAATGTTTTATTATCAACTAGTGAAAGTTACCTAAAGTCAATCAATCAAACACATTTCTTTAAGTATTAAATATGCCATGAATTTTATGAAGAGATAATCAAAAATATTAAAATACCAAAGACATTGACTGAATAATAAAAGGTCAGTAGGAAAAATTTGTATTAATATATGGTCTTCGTTTTACTCTGAATTGAAATTTGCTTACTCAATAGCTCTTGTCTGTGCGTATTGTTGATAAGTATTATAAATATTAAAATTAATAGCGAGAAATGAATCATTAACATACGTAGGTAGTATTATATAATGATTAACTTAATTACAGTGTATAAATATTAAATACTGTGCAATTTGTCGAATCGACTATTAAATGAGTAAAAAACATCAATTATTGGGGGCAAAACGGACTCTAGTTAGCCTTCTAAATAGAATTAGAATTTTCTGTATGTACGTTGTAATAACAAGCAAGTTAAACGACTATTTAATTTAAAATCCGATAATTGACACATTCACGAATCATTTTAATAATTTTACGACATGTTTCCTACTTCTCTTTACTTCTTACATCGTAACCACGTCAATCGCAAAATGCCGCATCAAGAGTACAAGTGATAATTTTCCCAGGGAAGATCTTGACAATTGACCCTGATTTATTGCTACTAACGGCTCGTGATTTTTCATTACCATTCAATTAGCGTTTCCCCGGTTTACTTCAAAGTTAGCCTAGCTAAAACGTAAAATATTTGGAAATTTTTTTTCTTTACCAAAATGAATTCCCGCAATTTTGTACTTGAAAATTAGCAAAAATTTGCAACTTCATTTGATTAATCGATTGAAGGCAACACCGTAAAAGCAGAGAAGCAGCACCGAACCAAAAATTTCAAGTATAAAATCAAGAAAGCTGTGGCGCCTTCTTCTCAGAAACCATTAGATTACGTTTTGGTGTGCTTTCTTGGCATTGGCGAATATTTCAGACGTCCTTGAGCTAAGCATACCTTGCTAATAATGTGTAGCATAACTGAGTTCCCTTGTTTTTTTTTTTTTTTATTGTACCTATGAATTTTGGAGCTGCTGTATTTATAAATTAAAAATCAATTAAGCAGCTAATCAAGTTTGTTTATCTATCGATAATTTGGTGAGTAAATAACTAAAAAATTGTAATTGTATTACGAACAAAATTACCGTGAATTTATGAAGTTTATACTTCTTTTTTTTCCACCTAAAGGAAGTACGGTGATGAGTCAAATTTTCTCGGTAATTATCTGCTGCCGAGTAACGTAAAGAGGAAGGTTTCGTAAATTTTTTAAATTCCTTCAGAAGCAAATGTGCATTTTTGAGGTGTGGAAAGGTTTTAAAGTTGCGTGAAACAAAATTTAACTCGATTTGCACAATCAAGCGGTTTATATCCAGGGGAAACGCCCCAATAAAATTTTCTTGCTAAATCATAAATAAGCTATAAACTTTATTTTCATATGTTTGGGTGTATCATATTAAGGTAACTTCCATATAAGAAAAAATTAAAATATTCCCACAGTTCTGGAAATATTTTCATATGTATGACTTAATTAATTGAAAATAACGTAAAGTTCTAAGAAAATAAGATTGAATTTAAAATGTTTATAAAAATTTTTACATTTAAACAAAGAAACTTGAAACGACTTGACTTCAAATTAAAAATGAAACGACGCTTCCTTAGAATTTGATATATTTTAAAGAATTTAAATGTGAAGCAGAAAAGACTTTGATTTTATAGTGAAAAATTCAACAAATTTAAATTGAAGTCAAAACATTTTAATTTAAAAAAGGAGACCATTTAATTTCAATCATCATATTTAAATCGAAACGTTTTACGAATTGTTAATAGCTAATTCAATCATTATACTAAAAACGCTTTGATTTTAAACTGATTTCTTTAACATGAAAGAAATTTGAATTTCTGTTGTCGAACAAGCCAACAGTTTATTTCTATTCCATTTTTTCTGTAGATTACAAACTCTTAAATAAAAATGCTCAACTCGTTCGCGTTATCGAGAAAAATAGAGTTGAAAAATACAAAAGACCGTCAGAAATTATGAAAAATAAGTGCAAACTTAGGACGTTCTAAAAATTATTATTTGAACAACTTTAACAGTTCCTAGGATATTCCATGATTATTGTTTTATAGTTTCCTTAAATGGCCAAGTCTTTTATGTTTCTCAACATATTTAAACCACTCTATCAGTTCCTTGGATAGTCCGTGATTATTTTTTTGCATTTTCTTTAAATGGATGTATCTTCGGAAAAAAATTAAATGGAAACAAACTGCTACTTGTTCGGCAACAAATTAACTATTGGCCTGTATTATAATTACGATTTCATAATTCAGAATGAACAATAGCTAAGTACTATGTTGTAAAATTTAGACGTCTTAGCAATCTTACTTAGAATGTATTTTTTATTCATTCGGATTAACGAGACTTTACTGCTATACTCGTATATAGAAAAAAAAGGCATAAACCTACCTATGTTGTAATAATATGAAAATATTTAACTTTTACCGGACCTGCTATATTTGATCCATACTTTAACAATCCTATAAGACTTTTGTTTGGAATTCCATGATATCTTTCTTTCATAACACATCTATGCTCATTACCTTAGATTTCTTACAATATATCAAAAATTATACTGCCTTAAATTGCATAGCAGAAGTTCCACCTAAAAACAGTATCCACTAAATTAATATTCTTAACATGAAATTTATCTCAACACTCAAAAATATCTGTTTTTAGATCTATTTACATCACAGTTAATTTATGAAATAAAATATACTCTTTACGGTTTAAGTCGGCAATGAACTTGGAATAAGAAATTCTATATTTGCTTCACTTTAATTTTCTCATTAAAACAGCAAGTGTTCGGTTCACTTATTAGCATGGGTAATGCACTTGGAAATTAAAATTTCCCGACGAATACTTTACTCGAAAGGAGTCAACATGGTGCATGCAAGTTAGCTGGCCCCGTCTCTGCAGACTATTACTTTAAATACCAAAAATAACCTGTTCATATACCATAGTCTAAAATGTTCAGCAGACCTGACGACCGACCATATGCCATAAATGAACTTGCGGCGAGATAAATGAAGCAATTCCCAAACAATTATTTAATCTAATGGACGCATGAGACAATACCTTCATGTCGAGTAATACTCAAAAATAGCCTAGTGCGGGATTTGTGACAGGCCAACTGGGAATAGTTCTAGCCGTCTGGATAGATATTTTTGAATGAGTCGCTGGGCTAGCTAAGTGAGCTCACAAAAGAACTGACGAGAAGACAAAAAATAATAAAAACTCCAACTCCTACAAATTCTAGGCACAGCTGTATTTCAGTGCTCTCTATATTCTCATAAATTTTCTGTCTTGGAGGAGTCAATTTTTCTTTGGGTCGAGAGAAGACAAGCATTGTGGCCGGAATTGCCACGTAGCTAAACTTGCAGCTATCTAAACGACTCTAGGTTTTTTTTTGTCTTAATTTTCAAAAGCACTGTAGATTCAAAATTTTTCTGAATCTCTCTCATTGATGACTGACTATTTAAAAAACTTCTCCTATCTATCTCAGGCTAAATCCTGTTCTTTGCCAGATCTAGATAATTTGATTAATGTTTTCCAATGTGAGCAGGCATGCGAACATAATCGGACTTACGTCGTTGAATATTTCCTGTTTTTTGCTAGACAGGAGAAATTTGCACCATTCGGTCGGTCGATCCGCCAGAGTCCACAAATAATGTCACGACAGCCCCAGAGCAGTGTGAAAGATAAGTTCAAGAAATATGGGCTCCTTCTATTTTCAATATCTGTCGAGACTTGCTCCGGATGGAAAACAAGTGCCTGGGCATTTGCGCCGCCCGACAGAATAGCAAAGCGAACCCGGCGGATATTTTTAAATACACAATACTGCCCGAAACCAAACCAAAAATTGAAGGGAAACCGCCTCAGATGCTGTCATATGGACCAAACACTGTAATTTATTTTTTTTTTTCTCTGAGCTCGCTTACATAACGCGGTAATTATATTTAGAGAACTCCATTCGTAACGAAAACCTCAAATCTCATATGTAAATCGCACGTGCAATTGACTCTGCTCACTTTGCTGATGAAACGCTTCTCCATCGACAAGTCTAGACAGCCAACGGTTGCGAGCACGGTAAGTGTGGTGCTTTTAATTGCTAAATGGGAACTTAGCCGAACCGAATTGCGATTAATTACCAATTGAATATTCAGACAGTGGGCGATTTCATTTCAACGGCTCCCACATGTAAAGATGATCGTAAAAATAATTAAGACGGTGATTGGTCACAATCAATCAATCATTGACTGGAGATGAAGCGGAAAATCTGTAAAAAGGTGAACACTAATGCTCCAATTAGCTTAAAATCTTTAACATCATTGTTAATTGATGTAAACGATAAAATAAAATTAGCAGGTTAATTTTTATTAGCTTTGCTGAGAAATCTTTTATAAAAATGCAGTTTACTATCATAGATTAGAATAAGTTCAGTAGTTTGGACCCTAGATCGATCGGATATTGCATATCGACAATAGAAAAACTCATTGGCATCGAAATTTAAATACGTAGCCATTAGAATACTTCTTTATGCTTTTTTCTATCTCATAAGCTCTAAATCTAAGATAAATCCTCCAGAAATTTCAAACTCCTAGATGAAAGCAATCAATGCTTTTATTTTTATAGGAAGAAATATTTTACAAAAATTCTTATAAATAGTAAATAAATGCTTAAAATATTTTGTTAGTCCTCGTCCTACAGAATTGCAATTGTTCGGCATATTTTTTTTGTATCCATATGGACTATGCTCTTTATACTTTTGTTCGAAAAACTTTAATGTTATGATATTGCTTATTATTACTTGTGTAAACAACAGCGTTATCTTGTTGTGAAAGTGAAATTTTCTGCTTAATTCGCTGCTTATTCTTTCGGAAGGAAAAGCTAACTGAAATCTTCCATAGAAATAACATAACTCCCCAAAATCATTAAGCTTCCTTCACACAAAATTTAATTATGGAAATTATATTAGTTCTTTCCGCAGATTCCACTAATAACACTCAAGGCCAACAGTTTAAAATGTTTCCTTATAAAATACAACCTTTTGAAATAAACCGTGTTATAAAAGGAATAAACAGTTTTCCTATTACCTTGGTATATAATCACGAGTCAAGCTAACCCTAGCGAATTCTCGCCGGGCAACTTTATAAAAAGACGGTAATCGTAGAAATGATTTTAATTTTTTATACTTTAAATGTTCACACAGCTGTTTATTACTAGATAAATCGTCGAAACTGGTTACATTTAATTCGAAATCATTTTTCAATTGCAGAATTGCTCGCAACGTTTATTATCTAACGTTTAAGACGTGGGGTTACTTTTTCTTTTGCTCCACCCTTTTTATTACATCCGTAGGAATTTCGATTTCTTATACTACCAACTTAAACACTGTTACGTTAGTTCGCTAAATTCTTCTCCTAATTTCACAGAAAGAAATTTATTTTACTTCTCGGGTAAATATTTAATAGATGGTCTAATTGCCTAATTTGCGTCACCCTCTGGGTATATATAAAGAAAAATTGTTTTCTTTTGGCGAAATGAATGTATAACGATATACAAAACAAAAAGCACTGATAATTTCGCTAGATAAACTAAGCACAGTAGAGAATAATTTTTTTTTTCATTCATAAAAGGTAAAAACAGAAATCTCGCGGTTTTTTCTAGAACTTATCTAAAAAACAAAAAACAACGGTTTAAACAAATGTTCAAGTTGTTTGCCACTTTCTAAAAAGGATCTTCTTCCTACGCCATATTTCAAAGTAAAAGAGATGAAAACCTTGGAAAAACTGAACAGTCAACGATTTTGAACAAAAGCTAGAGATAAATTTCGTACGGGTTCTACGAAAAGGATTTCTCATTCAAACGAAATTTCAACCAGAACCCTTATTAATTTTGGGATCGTGATAAGTGGAAAAGCGACCGACAGTATGCAACGTAAGCAGAGGGATGGGTATACCCTTTTTGTACCAGAAACCAACAGTTTAATCAGTTTGATTTCGTAGAAATGTAAAACAAATAATATTGAGAATTATTCCCATTTATAGAAAATTCAAAGTAGACCAAGGCATTTAAAGAAATCTGATATTAAAAACTAAAAATACTAAGCAGTAATTGTTTTCTGTTGACTTTCTGCTGTTTGAGGAAGCTTCTGTGATAGCTTAAGAGGTACCATAAGCCAAAATACTTAAGATTTCATTGCCAAAGCATTCATGTATTTTTAAAATCTCATGAAGAGGAAGTTTCCGAAAAATGTAAACACACGTGTCGACAAAAAATGCGAACAAATAACCTCTGGTCAGCTACACTTCGCTGTTATTTCGGAGCTATTACGGATCTTTTGTTATTCACAAAATAATGTTCGCTCTGGTGAATAAATTGTTGGCAAACCGCACAGGTTGCGCAATCTTTTTATTATATTCGCAATTTTGAATGGTTGCCCGGGGCTTTGTCTCCATCTTTTGCCAATTATTTAATGGAACTCAGTGTCTTTGAAGACATGCCCTGTTGACTCCTGCAAATATTTGAATTTCTTGAATTTCCAGTCACAGAACTTGCCACGTGTTGAATTAGTTCAATCATACCACAAGCGAGATTTTATTTGAAAATCGTACGCAAACAAAATGTCCCTTTTTGGAGGTAAATAGATCTTTTATCCTTTTTACCAGAAGTGAAATGAAACCTTTAATTCAACAACCAAAGTTGGTGCCAAGTTTTGCGATGAAGACCTTGTTTGAACTGATGGACTGTGTGGCATCAAAGGATTTGCCATGAACTGAAAAAAAGTTTTTCGGTTTTTTTTATTTTTTTGATTGAAAAATACAAAAAAATGTCAGAGGCAATTCCTTTTTGTTGCCACCGATGCCTGTACAGCCAAGACTGCCTTCCATTGAAGGCCAGAGAAAAGCCGAGTTAATTTATGGAAGGGTTTTATGGTATGTTGATGACCCGTGAAAAAGCGACATTAAGATCGGATTTATTTCAAAAATTCCCCAGCTTTATGCTCAAGAGACGCGTAAATGATGTGAAATGCTCCATAAAAATTTTCCTTTTAGGCACTGCGAATCCTACAAAACCTCAGCAATTTAGTTTTCAACGATGTACCATTATAAAACAAAAACAAAACCAGAATGCATACTTAACCATATCCAATATTTTTTGTTATTTCCTTAGTTGGGTCAGTTCTGTAAGACTTCAAAATTTATCACTGGGAATATTATGAAATTGGTTGGTGAAATGGTTGCTATATGCTGTATATAAATTCAATTTAGCACTTCTTTTTCTGTATTCACTTAATTTACGAATTTTGAATAAAATTTACTTCCGTAGGGATTTCCGTAATTTTTATTCTAATCCATAGGCATGTAATGCGATTGCTGTTGAAGGAAATTTTATCATTTTAATTAAGGTTTTAAGATTCTTATTTATTTTCAAAGAAACTGCCGTCATACTTTTAAAGATCAGTCATTCAATTAACGAACTTTACGAACTATTTCCTGGAGTACTGCACAAATTATAGGGTTCCGTTCTAGCGTATGCAGAACTCTTATAGAATTCGGAACCCGGACCCAAAAAGTAGAAAATGAAATTTGGCAAAACATTAGCAAGGCCCTATCGCGCACATATTTCGATAACTGGAAATTGTGAAGTATATTTTTGTTGTAATTTTTAATATTGTTTTGTTTTTCCTATTAAAAAAAAACTTTAATTTATTTATTATTTATTTAATTATTGTAAAGTAGACTTTCAAGGATTTCAAAACAATTTTTGGTTAATTAGTCAAAAAGAAGCTGCCACCACTCCGAGCTCTATTTTCAAGTTTCAAGACAAAAATAATATTTCGATTGGTATTCCTCCAGAAGTATTAAATCCATTTATTCTTGTATATAAGGAATCAATAAAGAAATTAACCGATAGCGTATTTATTAATATTCCAGAACAAATCATTAAATTTTCAGTAATCGTAGGCAAATATGATTCAAATTTAAATGTACAAAACGTAAATTCAAATGATCGACTTTTTGTTTAAAAAAAAACCCTGATTTTGTGAGCCTACCAAAAACACCAATTTTCTTTTATTTACATTTTCAGAAAGTACGTACCTACTTTTAAAAATATATGGACCAAAAGTCCTAATTCGCAAAAATCATGATCCTTTACTTTTATGGTAGGTGAGCACAGTCCATACAGCAGTCCATGCATATTTCTTGAAACTGCCTTTTCCGTCCTATGTGGAGTCATAACACTAGCTACAATTGTTCGATTTTAATTTTCATAATTAAATGTGTGCTTACTAACATACCTACCATAATATAATCAAGCTATCAAATTAAAATTTCTAGAAATTTGACCCATTTGTATATAAGCAAAAAAAATACGGGAATGCTTAGCAAATTTAAATTAAATTAAATTATTAAAGAAAACTTGAAAGATAGTTTTAATTAGTAACGTTACTTAACATAACTCTTGCAATTTCGCAAAGAGCCCATTATCTTCAATTTTGGCTAATACGTTTTTGTCTAACGCCCTAGTCCAACAAATCTAATTTGCAGGTGCTGAGATAAAAGTGAATTAGTCTACGACGTAACTAAAATAATTAAAACCAAAGAAGAGTGCGGTATACGAGACTGCATCATTCAAATTTCTCCTACATAGAAGTTAGCTAATAGCGGCGGCATACCTTTTCTAAAACTAAATGCAAAAACCCGCTGAATCACGAAGCTATGGTTAAATTTTCCAAATGATTTCAGCACTTTTCCACAGACTTGCTGCACAATGCACACATAATGTGTGTTTCTTAGGAAGACAATTACCAGTACCTGAGAGGTTACACAAACCCATTTAACACACAAATTCCGGTCTGCACGAAAGCTTGTGTTGCACGCTTTCGTCTGATTGCATCTTTAATTAAATTATCCAGAACACTCAAGTGAGTCTGGCTGGCTCTGGTGAAGAGGACCGACCTAGTTCGATAGGGAACTTTTAATAAATGATTTATTATACGTGTGCAGACGCCGGCAAGGGAATCAAAAAAAAAAAAAAACAGCTTCGCCGCTGTTACACTTCATAAACTCTTTTAGGTTGAATGGATACCAAAAAAGGCTTAACCCCTTCCTCTCAAATCGTCGATTCAAAGGTTTAGACGACGCGGCGGGAAATTTTAATTCAGAAATGAGAAGAGGTCACGAACTGAAGAAAATCATCAAAGTTTATGTATAAGTCGCAGAAAATCTCAATGATTGCGAAATACTTCTCATCCTTTTATAACCCAGTCTGTTGGGACGATCAATATCAATTTAAATATTAAAAGCAGTTGGATATAACCGTCACTGCTAATTGGTCTCGTCTCTTTTAAGAGAAGTTATGTAATTTCTTAATAGTCATATCGTGCAGTAAAATTACCTCAATATGTTTATTTTTCATGTGGTATTCAATTAGTAATCAGTTGATTATTAGTGATATTCCTCGCAAAAATAATTAAGTACCTAAGCTTTGTTCGGCGCCAGCTATAAACAAAAACTACTTTTATGTTTAGTCTCAAGAATATTTCTAAAAACAATAGAAGTTATCATATTTTTGGTACTATTACAGGTAGAACAAAAAAACTATAAAATAACCCAAGACTCTTCTTTCCAACATTTTAATTTAATAATCACTGAGATGGAATCTAGGAAAATACCAGAATTATAATTTTAATAATTCTATTGTACAAGATTTTGCCTTAGGTAAACTTGAATTTAAAACATGCAATTTTATTCAAAGTGAAGTAGTACTCGATAGGGAATTTTATTATGTTTCTTAATATTCCACTTTTATTAAATTTATTTCCACAAATTTATGACTGTAATAATATAAAATAATATGTTATTATATAATAGTTAAATTAATAACGCAGAATTTTATTTTAAAAACATATAACGTGAAGTCACTTGATGACGACCAATCCCCGTAATCATACCACACAGCATTTCTATGAATATCTTTTTATACCCATGCTTTTACAAATTAAACTATAGTTTAAAATCAACCTACCATTGCAACGCATTGTTTACGGAAGAAAAAAATTGACAATCTTTAGTTTAATATAAGAAAATCGATTGCGCAAAATTACCATCTAAGTGAATTCTGTGAATTCTGCAATCATTCATTACTTGCATTAAAATGTGTAAATTATTCTGATTCATTACTATTTATTGATATAAAATGATACCTTCTCTTACCAAGAACGTCTATTAATTTACGTTTTCCAGATAACGAGACCAGTGGTTGGGTATAGAGCTAAGAATAGTGAATTCTATTACTAGTAAAAAATAAAATTTTACGATAGTTTTCATTAAAAATTGTTGATTAATTATAGAGTATATAAGTTCTAGTATACCAAGACCTTATTAAAACCTATCAAAATGTAACTTTGTGAAAAAACACTTATGCAAAAGTAACTAGACTATCAGGATTTCTGATTATTGGGTCCACGAATACTTTAAAAGTTATTTTCTCAATTTTATTTGGCACCAAAATAAGAACTGTATAAAATAACAAAGTAATAAGGAATAAAATCACGTTCTTACTTATTTACACTAGTTTTATATTAAATTATATGTTTTATATTAATTTCAGTTATATATGATACGAGTATATAGTTATAGAATATTATTAAATGATTTTCTCACATTTGTTTCTTACAAAATGCCCAAGAATATAGAAATAGAAAATTAGCTGATTTGTAATAGGTGTATGTGCGGAAAGTATTAGGTTAGGTTAGGTTGATGTGGCTATCTAGAGAGACACTTGTAGACCATTTCTTGGCCCATTGTGTTACCACGTAGCACAGGACACACTGTTATCCGTGAGATTCGAACCCACAGGATCAGTATTTGGTAGTTTTACGTTACCCGAAAAAAATATCAAACAAAAAATGAAAATTCGCTCCAACCAGATGTGTGTTTCATGTTTTAAAATAAAAATCTATTTTATTAACTATGACTGGGTATAGATGTGGGTGTAGATTTGATTGGAACATTGAGCGCACCAACATAAATATTTTACTGTCAATGTTAATTTCTCAAATTCGGCGACAACACCCGTGAAATTTGCAGTCATTAATCGTACAAAGCGCACACCTTGTAATCAGAACTTTCTTGCAATGTTCATTATTCATTCAACCACGTTTCATTAAACGCCATCAATCAGCAAAGAAAGTCAGGCTTACTCATAGCCCTACCATTCCCAATTTGCATATTCGTATACCGCCGTAAAGGAATTGCGTGCTGCACGTATCGACCACCCACATAAATTCGCACAGTTCCCCTAAATCACAAATGCTGAGACTCTGCACGCCATTTCCAAACATACGTAGGCTTTAATTTTCCCTCATTATGTATAAAAACAAAAAACAAAACAAAATATACTCTACTAAGTTAGAAGAAAAAAATTCTAGACATAATTACGAAGCAAAATAAAAATAACCCTACTGAGGCGGTTTTGCCGTTCATTAAAAATTTCCTAAGGAAAAGGCGCGATGCCACCCCTTTGTCACTTGGACCAGGTTCGTAGCACTCCTTAAAAAAAATATATACCTATAAATTTTATATAATAAAACTATCGGTCGAGAATTGTAAATGCGATACTTGTTGGAGAAAAATCCGAACAAGCAAATAAATGAGGCCTTCCTGGGGCTGGAAAGCACTTCCTGCCTTTAAAACTTCCTTCCAAAATAGGCGGGGGACCAAATTAGGCCAACTTTTGGCCATTATGAAGGCTTCAAATCGCAGTCGAAGGGTGTCGAGTCAAGCGTTCTATTTCCAGCGATTGAAGGGCAGAAGGGCTAGCTAGACAGAAGAAGTGGCCGGAGGGGGGCTTCAGTAAGCGCGCTATTCAAAAAACTACGTGGGGTAGTAAAAACGTGGAGAACTGGTAACAGCCGAATAAAGTTTTGCAATTTAGCAACACATCACGTAATGCTGAACACAAAATCAATAGAAGGGCAAGGCATGGTACCCGCGCCGCAACATCAAAGGCGGATCCCAGAGTTTTAAGGGTCCCAAATGAAAAGCAAAGTATTGTCGGCCGGTTGCGGAAGGGTTTGCATGTGATAGGTTTAAAAAGGTGATGGAAGGGACCTGCGATACTTCTTTAGCTAGCCCGCAGCCGCCCGCGTGACACGTCCATAGAACACACGTCACGTCAGGGCTTTGAGAGCTATTCGGGCCCCATGATCCGGAAAACAACAAGGACACAATGCCAGCAAGCCCCGCCAATAAAGTTATATTACTAGACCAGCCACGAACTTCGCAGGCTTTTAGCGCGGCTAGAGAAACGGGTCGAAATATGTCTATAAAATATTTGGAAAATGTTTTATTTCCCAAAGAATGAGGTAGGGCCGACATAAAGGCGATGGAGGTGGGGCCAGGCCACTAAAGTTGCCCGGCATCGTCTACGCCAGGTGAGTCCATGCTGGTGAATAAATTATGTTTCTTCGTTCGATGTTACAAGGGTGGGGGAGGAGAAGAAAAGCGAATGGGAAATAAAAACAAAGCGAAATTGGAATTTATGAGACGCCGGGGGCTAAAATTCTGGTAAGGAATTGATTCAAAAGTTTTGATAGCCAACAGGGAGACCAACTGGAATGATATTTGCCTTCCGAGCGAACTCTTTTTTTTTTTTCTTCCTGTCTTTCGTATAATGATATTGCTCTCATGTGGTCCGGCTTTTCAGAAAATGAAAAATTTCCCATCTTTTAACTTTTAACAGAATCCAAATAGAGTTTTCGTTTTCGAACGGTCATGTAATTTCGGTAGGATTGTATTTTTCTTCTCCTCTGGGGCACCTTCTATAAATTATGTAAAAAAAATCCTCAGGTCGGTGAATCAGTTAATGTAGGACCAGGTTTATTCTGAGCGAAACTGAATTAACTGACCATAGCCATAACTAACTTTTAAAGAACACTCAATCATTAGAAGAAAATAAAGTTTATTGGAATAATTTTATAACCCACAAATGGATGGTAATAAAAGTTATCATAGTTATCATATCAAATCAAATACTAAATTTACTAGCTGTATGCAGGCAGCGTAATAACAAATTTGTCTTTTTTCAAGGAAACTTATTCTATTATATAATGGGACATAATTTCAAATGTATAGTTATAGTTATAGCATAATTTGTATTCGAGAAGTTCCATAAAAATTGGGTAACTTGATGTCACCTCGAGTTAACTTTTTAGAAAAACGTTGGTTAAAATTTACTGCTCGCTCAAGCAATTTAATATTTTTTAAAAAACACGTTAGCAAAATTCCCCAATTGTCACTATAAACCAACATTTAAATAGGGTGTTTTTTTAAAGAGAGTGAGAGCTTTAAAATTAAAAAAAAATATAAAATGGTTAATTTTATTCAAAAAATTACTTTTATTTAAAAGTTTATTTTATGCCATTAATGGATGAATATTCTTTCAAGCAAATAGTTACCTTGGTTGTTCTGGACGTGCTACAATATGTCGGTCCAACTTTTCATAACTTTTTCCAACAAATCCGGTGTTATCTTTGTTATAACCAATTATTGCTGGTTTGTTAGCGAACACAAATAATTTAACATACCCCAACAAAAAATAATCAAGCAGTGTTAAGGGATTAGTCTACTTTACCAAATTCATAAAATCGGTGATTTTTCTGCATTTTTCGAAAGTTATTGTTTTCAAAAATGTTCTCTGAAAATTCTAACTATACTTTTCGATAACTTAAACATGTGTACCTGAGCGAGCTCTATTACTCGGGCCGTAGCTAAGCCAAAGTCATACTTTATCTAATAAAATTTTATTTTTATGTTTTAGACGATTCGTTACAGAGAAATCGACAACGTAAGTTACCTGCCTATTTTTTTAAAAGTTACCTTTGTCTACCACTTTTGCATTTAAATATTAAGTAAAAACAGGTGTAAATCGTGAAAAAATGCTTTCATTAAACTTTGTTTTGAGCAAATTGAAGTGGCGTTATCCTGTTTCAACCACATTTCGTATGAATCGATGTTTTCCACATTTTCAATCCGGCATTTCAAAATTACGCCTAGCGATTTTAGTCCTTGTAAATAACTAACAAATATTTAAACATACAAAGATACATCATAACAAATTCTATAAATCCGCAATAAGAATACTGTGATTGGTTTAGGTACAAAAGTTCCCACTTAATTAAATTGTTCGTTTGAGAGGACAGTGCCTCTACCATTCACATTTACATTTATAAAGGAATTTTTCAAAGCAATCCCTAAAACGAAGATAAAGATACTCAAAAGGATTCTTAATTCGCGTCAAACAGCTATAAATAATGCAAAGCGTATGGATGTGAAACGAAAATGCCTCGAAGGCTGTCATGTGCCATATCGAATTCATGTGAGCAAACAGAAAGTGCCTGACTGTTAAAGTGAACAAGAACCCAAGGATATCTCCTTTAGACGTGTAATTTGTTATGGTTACCTCTAAGAGACGGTCTTCCCGTCTTGGCAACTGCCCTTTTTATGTGTCGTTCATACAAGTTCCCCTTGGAACTAATAACTTAATTACATTTTCCGGAATACAAGTCGTACCACTTAATCCAAATTTAATATGATGAATGTTCACAGATTTAATTTTTATTTTGGCAGTTTTATTTTGTTATTATTTTTTTTTCGGTGAAGGGATCACAAAATTCATGCGAAAAGAAAGAATTAAAATTCAGCCTTCACACTGGGCACCGTGTGGAATGGAAAGTGCATGCGAGTGGAATATTTAAGTAATAAAAAAAAGTAAATCTCCAGATAAAAACAAAATGAAATTGCATCGAATGGACATTTTCGATGCGTTATAGTCCCTCCTTGGAAATCAGGTCATAACTTTCCATGTACGATAATTGTGGTCAGTTTTAAACTGGTTTCTTTGCTAAATTTACGTAAGTTAAAAACTCTTCCCGTCAACATCCCAAGTGGACACTTGGTCCAACTTTGTAAAGGTGAACAAGTCTTGTATACCACAGTTCCACGCATTCAGCGCAAACGACCCGGATTTTAATCGAATCAGAAAAAAAAAATAATAAATAAATAAAAATAAATGGTCCAGAGAATTTATATTGTATGTCAAGATCACCTGTTACAGCTGCAGTGCCGCGACTGCTTGTTATACAATCTCTTTTATCTGCGGTTTCAAAAATCAAAAGTTTCAATTTCAACATTCGACCCGAAGCGGCGACGGCTGCTGCTGCTGGTGCTGCTGGGTCGTCATTTCACTTTTATATATTACGTAAAAATCTAAAGACCTACGGCAGAAGCCAGACACTATCATCAGCCACTTCTGATTACCGTCGCTTGAGGCATCTGCGCTCAGCTCGAGTTCGCGCAGACGTGATATGCAACTCTAAGATAGGTTTTGCCTTAAGAAGTAGTTTCTTACCATAGACGGAAGAGACTAAGATTCCGAGGAGGGACAGAAAGGTAAGGAGTAAGAAAATCGGTAGCATTAAGGCACTATTGTGCTAGACGATAAAGACACCCGGTTTGCAATGACCACTGGTGCGGTCGGCTATTTTCAAGACTAACCAGACTGAAGAGACAGAGGAGAAAGCAATAACCAATCACTTCCATCGAAATAGGAAGGTGCGGAATGTCACATATCTTGATCACATGTGATCTAAGTAAATTTTCTTTAAGTTAACTCAAGCGTGACCTATGTGAGCAAAGGGCTCTTGTTTCAAGTAAAAAGTTTACTGCCTTAAAGTCGTCTCCATCCACATACCGAACCAAATTATAATTTTACACGGAACGATATTTCAACCATTTAATTAAATTTTTTGCTTAATTTTATTACTTCATGGTGTCTGTAAATTCCCTTTTATACTTTTACACTTAAAATTTTTTCTTATTTTTAACCATTTTATGTTTGATAAATATCCAACTAAATATATTCGTAAAGTTGTAAACTTTTAACAGTAATTAAGTTTGAAGGTCCCATTTACGAAAAAGTGGACTAACCTGTTGTGCAGTCGTGATACCTTCATGTTATTTTCATATTATGAAAGGCCACATGCGATGCATGGCATTGAAAACTTTGTTGTCCTCTTTTTTTTATTATATGCACTGCAGCTTTTTTTTACAAGTTACGTAATCTAAAAATTTATAAAACATAGCCTGTCAACAAGAAGGCATCGTCGATCTTCGAAGTAATTAGTATCGTATTCAACAAAAGAACTTATTTCACTCAATCATCATTGTATCTTTTTGCAAAGCTGTCCCTACTTTGAATGTTTCTTTAAAAAATTTTTAGTGAAAGGATAAATTTATCCAAGGCCAGATTAATAAGAAGGTGATTAAAGCTAATAAGTAATAAAAACAATATTAGAAATATTTAAACTATCATTGTTTACTAGTTCCTTTCCGGTGTATAACTAATTCGATTCTTTTTTTCTTTTCTTTAAAGCAACATATTTCTTCTAATTTTTACAGAGTTATTACAAAATTATTAAGTTAAGAGTTGTTCAAATTGTGCCGTTTCCTTAACCCTTACTTGCTACACTACTACAAAATCACGTACTTGCCACACTGGGGTAACATGTTACCCCAGCGACAAATGCTGTGATAAAATTTAAACTATTGATTATTTTTACTTACAATTTTTTTTTTAACTTATGAAAGGCTTACTTTAAAAGATGATATAAATTATAAAGTCAAAACTTAAATTTAAATAAGTTGAAAAATAGAAATTTTTACACAAAAACAATTCATAACTTTTTTTGTTTTGCTGAGGTATATAAAAATGATCATTATGTTTTTTATGTTTTGATTATTTCTTTATAATAAACGAAGATATTTTATATATACCGAATGCTAAAAAATTTTCAACTACATTGATTTATTCTCCAAGATTTCAATTATCTACGATTTACTACGGTCACAAAAATAGTCCAGGGTAAAATAGAATGAAACACAACGTAGAGTTGTTTTATAAATGGTCTGCTGTCTTAAGAAATCTGGACTGTGCAGGTACAACATACATTCGTACTTTCATTGCTTTTTCGTCTGTTAAATTTATAAAAGTAAAAAAATATATTGACCTGTTGGTCATTATTCACTATTTTCTTTATTTTGAAATTTTTCACAATTGGATTCTACATAATTTATCGAACTTCTGAACAACCTTGTTATTAATTCGACTCAGACGTTTAACATAAATGCAGAAAGAAACGATACTATCCATGTAACCCAGGGAACAATATATCCCATCCTAAAGATATTTATAATTTACCGAGAAATTGGTTGCAGTTAAAATGTAAAATGATTGACAAGTAACCGTTTCCAGTGAAATTACTAAACCCTTTCTAGTCTCTTTAGTTACATACATAACCATATATAACTATCAGTTGCAGTTGGCGCGTAAATCTTTAACGATGAATTATTATCTGAACGATTTTTAATTCTACAGAAGGCGAAGATTTCAATTAAGATGCATAAAAATTGCTTGAGCACCGGAGATTTGATGCCTAATTACACATTAAATTGTATGTGACTCATCCCGTGGGAGGTGAGAGTAAATTTTTCGAAAGATGAAAATGATTGATGATTTCTGGTGTGAAACTTCCTTCCAGCATGCTATGGCGAGGTGCTGATAAGTTGGCGTTTGTTTGGTTTTCTAACATAAACGCGAATACATTTTTCGTTCGTAAAAATTATTTACATATAATAAAGTAAGTCTAGGTAAATTTAGTGAGTTTTTTTCAAGGTAAGTGAAAGAAAACAGAAACACAATATGCTTTTAATCAATTGCTTCTCAATTTCCATCATTTTCTGCTCGGTGGTACAAAAAAAAATTCTTAATACTATCGAAAGTAGTGAACCACATTATGAACGTTGTAATAAAAGCGTTTTTTATTACGTAAAACTTTTTCCCTCAATTAAATAGTTTTTGAGAAATGAAACAGGTCGAATCGAAGACCTTAGAAAAGTAACACAAAATTATCAATGTTAATGTCTTTTATATTTACAATTAAGCGGTAATACAGTAAATCACTTAAATCTAAACATTATTATGAAATAAAACTTATTATTTAGTAGTGAACAGGCAAATAACATCAAATCGATACCTATGTAGGAAAATAAACGAGTTCACAATTATTGGAATTAAATTAAAGCCACCGAAACCAATCACTGTACAAATTATAGTTGAAGAGCAATCACAATTTGCTACAATATCAATTAATTAGAATTCAATAATACCATAATGAAATATAAGATGATACCATCAATCCACTCTATCAAAATGAAATAATTTATAATTTCAAATATGCGAATAGAATAAGAACGAAATAATACTTTTTACTTGTTTATTTCAACGCAGATATAAAAATATCCACTTTTTTCTTCATTTTTGATTAATGGACCTTGAATTATGAATCACTTTTACAAAGAAAAAATTTCTTTTACATTATAAAGTTGTAAATCATGATATTTGAGTATTATTAGAGTTAGAACAGGGGCAAAATAAAAAGCAAACATGTCTCAATTCATTGCATAAGAAATTGCCTTGAAATGGAAAAAATTCAAGACCTTCAGTTTTCTTTTCGCAGAACTTAATAATCTTTAATCAAAGATTATTTAAAAAAAAAAAAAAAACTACACTTCAATAATCAGTATCCGTAAGCGTTTTTTTCTACAAGTTATATTTAATTATTCCTAGGTGTTATGAATTGTTTTGTCGAACGATTTGAAAGCATTTATAATTTTTTGCTTATTACATTTTATGGAAAAATGCTATTTTTGATAAACAACATATTAAGCTTTGCCAACAAGCATTTTAAAAGGGAAATTAGTAAATTTTTCACCATCATTCAAACCATAATTTTCTAAGCAATTTTAATAAATCGAATATTTCTCAAATTGACTAGTTGGAACCAAATAAATTTTAAAGTATAATAATAATTTTAAGAAATAAACAATAAAAAATATTGGCTCATCTTTAGGTAACGCCTAATTGCCCAAGCAAAACTATTGAATGCAAAATTACTTAAGTTTAATGAGCCTTAATGAGCCTTTAATGAGTCTAACCCACAAAAAAATATTTGCAATATTGCCAAGTTTTGCGGGAGGAATTATCATAAATCTACAAAAATCAATTCTTAATTATAGGAATCGATGATGTTTGCTGATGTCGGTGAACGTTTTACATAATTTATAAATTACAAGAAAAGAACATAAATCGGCAATAACACTATCGATCTGTAGCAAATGCTATTAAATAAACTATATGCTAATTCAGAGATTTGCATTTACAACATAATTATGGAAAATTAAATATAACAAGAAGTGTTATTTGAAAATATACAAAAATATCCCTTAAAAGATTTAATATCAAATGATTTATGATGGATACACATAAATAAAATTTATGAATAACTCCTAAAACGCGTATATAAATTCTCTGCATTTACACCATTGATCTATGGTATAATTAAGATCTACAATTTTCCTGAATTTTTACTAACAAGTTATTCAATTTTGTTATTTATTGAGTTTATATTGATAATAAAAACCATCTAAAATTAAATACTAACGACTAAGAAGTGAATTTTATACGTTTTTAAATTTATTATATCTCGAGTTTCAGTCAAAAATGAAACGACCACAAAGGGTGTAAGAAACTAATTAATTTAAATAACTTTAATTTCTGTGTTGAGATCTAACAAAGCTGTTAATTAAAAGCGCTTTGCTTTTATACAAATTAAAAAATTTTTTTATTGCTTCAAATTTACTAGAAATATATTTGGGGCGCATTTATTCTTACACTTTATATATACCTTGAAAATAGACAAATATTCTTGTCAGCCTTCGCACATTATTTAGCATTTTAAAACAAAATTAACTACGACAGCAATGTGACCCCATAGTTTTAAATAAATTAGAAATTTTTTTTTGGTAAGTAGAAAAACTTGACTTCTTAGAAAAAAAAGAAAGCATTTGCAGAGATCGTATTCAGTCAACCACAAATATACTCGCGATTCACATTAAATGTTTTTAATATTATCGCCCCGACTAAACTTCTAAGAAAAATTTTCATATACGAGTATATCCGATTTTCTATTTAATTTCAATTTGCAATAATGGGTTAAAACATTTTCATAATTAAGGTATTTTGTAAGTGTTGTTTAGAAAACCAAAACGTTCAACGTTTTTTAGAAAGATAGGGTAGAACAAATAACAGCCCTATCGAAAAACTATTTAAAAAATAACGAATTGAAAGGAATTTTAAAAGCTTGTTGAAATTAAAATTTGAACCTTTTCGAAATATTTAAAAGACTTCTTAATAAGAAGTTTAAAGCAATTAATGTAGCTACAATTGCTAGTTACTTTTACTATATTTATTAGTCTTTTGGAGTATTTAATCCAACGTACATATATTTCCCATTTTCCAGATAAAAATTCCGACCTTCTAATTTCTTATAATGGTTTTCACTCAAAATATTTAAAATATGAAAGTCTATTATAAAAAATTTGCAAAAGGAAATTAATAATGTCACAAGTTATTCAATTTCGTAATATTTTTCAAATAGTATGAAATGAAAAGCTCTTAACTTTCACACAAAATCGGAAAAATAGTTTATAGAAGCCACACAACATCACTTTACTACCACAAAAATTTTATGTAATATTTATTTTTAATTATTTTTAAGCGATTGGAATAAACTTTCAAGTCGTAAAACATCCACAAATGCTGTGTCTTTAAATTTTTTTGAATGCCGCCGTCTATTTATTTCCGTACTGATGCAGTCATCAATCATTTTTCAATCCGCGATACGGTCTTGTACGTGTTTTAAGAGTTTTGAAGATTTTCGATTTCAATTCTTTCGGATTAAGGAAAACAACCAAAAGCACGTTAGCTAGTTAGTTACCTTTCTAAGTAAATAAATCGAAATTCCCTTAGGAGCATTAATTAAGGTTGAACGGAGTCTGTGCTTTAATATGTTTGGAGCACATTATGGGCTTTTTCTTAGAATATACGAAAAGGTCGGTCTGACCGGTTTCGTACAAAAGGGCATGCTGTCCGTAATTTGATAATTTGTTAGCCTCAAATAATTTTTATTGATCCCTAGAGTTAAACAGAGGCCAAAGGTATATTTTAGTGGTATACGTATAGACATAGCTAACGCTATTGGATATTTTAGCAATCGTAACTCACTGTTAAAGTTCGTAATCTATAAAATTTAAATTCTACATGTACCTAAATACACGATATTTTATTTTTCGAATGAACATTCATCAAAATATAGCCATCATACATACCGAACATAAATATGAATAAAATTTTTATGTAAGAAAATATGATGTCGGAATTGAGAAATTTATCACGTTTTAGATTTAAAAACGGAAAAATGCTGAATGCTCTTTGGACTTCTTTATCTTCGTCATTACTAATCGAAAACTCATTCAAAAGACTACAATGAATAGCTTAAAGCGGAAAAATATTAAATTCAGCATAATTTCGAAGACGTATTTACGAATAAGCAATTTTTGAGGTATAAATCACCTTTCATTATCGATATAATGATACAGCAGGTTTACATTTACATAAAATTTGTTCACAAGGTGGTAAACTAACAAAAATGTTTAAAATTATAAGTTCTGGTTTTTAAGATCAAGAATTAAAGTGTAAAGTGCATAGTGAGGTGATATTTATTAATTAAATAATTGTGTAAATGACACATATCTAATAAATACTTAATAGATCTTACCTAAGAAATTCCAAAGATCCTGTTTTATAAAAATGCTAAAATTATAGACTAATGAAGTTGACTGAATGACATTTTTTGCATATCATTGTTTTTAACTATCGAACATTGCTATAAATTATGCACACGATTATTTAAATAAATGTTTTCATAGAACTATAATTGATTAATTATTGATTTAATCCGGCAATCTATTTTTAATAATTTCCAACTTTTAATTTTCTTTTCATATGTTAAAATATTTATCAAATTTACATCTGAACATGTACGAGTATTAGCAAAAAACAATCTTTTCCTTCGAAAGAAATTTTTACGATTTTTTGAACATTTCAATCAATCAAAAATCTTTTTGAGTTTATTTAAATATTTCATGTTTTCTGATTAGCTCCTGCTTACTCTTTTGTAACCATTAATTAATGAAAAATTATTCTATACCTTTTATTCTTTTTTATGTTTTCGTTTCTACTTACCTACACTCTATTTTTTCAATATACGATTCTAAATTTAGAATAATTTCCTCCTCAGAGATTGTTTAGATAAAAAAAAACAGATGATGATTTTTTGCTAAGTTACATGAAGGCTACGTATTTTTTGTTTTCAGAAATTAATGATAATTAAGATTTTTTTTGCACCTAGCAAATATTTACGTTTTATATTTGCTACGGTATTTAAATCACCCGAGAAATTGAAGTTAATGAAAGCCAATTTTCTACAAACATATTCTAAAACCCATTAAGATTTGCGGAAATTTTATTTTTTCTTCGAGATTTATTATGGGAAATAAAGCTACAATAACAGGGGTACAATTATACGAGATATTAAATGGTAAATAACGTTTTGTTATTCATCTAACGAATAAAACCAATGTAAAAGTGTACCTTTTTTTGTATACAATCAAACAGAAATAAAATACAAAATTAAGTATAACAAGAATATTTTAAAAGTTCTTTTAGATTAGCTCTACTAAATGAAACATGACAATATTATTACAAAAATCACAAATAAATCCGATTATATAAATGAAAATTAAAATTGTGACACCTCGTTTATATTCCCAAATCGATTGGAAAAGACGCTTACTCGTAATATCCAATTTTAATTTTCCATAACATGAGTTTTGTATGTATCCACTATATTTAAATTTATTTTTCCGAAATAAAATCCCAGTTGTTTTACATCGTTTTATATCATTAATATGCCTTCAGTATGAAATTTACCAATTTTAATTCTTGCTGCTTTTGAAATTTCGTGATAAGAATTAAATATGATTTCAGAACTTTTGTTTTATTGTAGTATTATGGTTTAATTTTTTTAAAAACAATGCAGCTCTATCTAAAACGTGATTGTGGTTCTAATAAAAAAAAACGATTGTTCAGAAAAATTTAGTGGCCACATACTTTCAAAAGGTTTTTTTCTCTTTTATTGCAAATTGCCTAAAAAATCTAACCAGAGGTTTGGTATTCCAGCACAATTTACGTTTTATCCTGATAACAATATCAGAATTTACTACAGAACGTTAGAAGAAAGATTAAAAAGTTGAATTAAATATTGACAAGCACGCATTTGTTTTGTGAAATGGCATATCGAAGTAATTTATAATTTTATATTAATTTATGTATTTTCAGGACTTTTTGATTCACAAAGCCCATACACCATTAATTTTAAGAATATTACCAAATTTCCAATGAAACATTAGTAATATGGAAGAAATCATAACAAAAAACTTATCAAATATTTAAATTTAAGTTTAATTTCATAGGAAATACTATCAGCGGAAAGGACTTCATTAAAATTCTATTGCTATTATATGTGTTTATGTAAAACCTTTTTGGATATTTTTTATATTTTAACCAGAGATTTGGTATTCCACCAAAAATTTACGTTTTATCCTAAGAACTTTAGAAATTTGGTAAATTCCATGAACATTTTCTATATAATGTTTTACCAGACTGATTATTTTAAATACATACTTAGCAAATTATAAACTCCAAATAGACAGAAACTCCAATTGGACAGAAACTTTTTAATGAAATTCTTTTGAAAAATTATTTTATCAAAACTGAAGTTAAATTCGTGGAAGGTATTCAGCTTAAATTTCTTTTGTACTTATGCTGTACCATTTCAATCTAAAATTCATAACCGCAATGAATCTGAAATCTATGAATAGTATCTTCAGTTCTTTTGATAAATGATTACTTTAACTTCTAGTTGCATTATAGCAATGTTTTTCACTATTTAGAAGATCAAATTTATACTCTATAAATAATTGCAGCTGCGCCTGCTATGCATAGCATAAATCTTTGCATAAATAGAAATTTCAGCCGAACCAAAACGTGATAGCTTTAAACATCTTTTGTGCTGATTTTGTGTATATTGTTTTTGATCATAACGTGAACGAATTTTCAAAAGGATGCTGTAGATCTTTTGAATTAAAAGGTATTGAAAGAAAATTTGCTAGTTTTTACATCAAATTTTTCTATTTTCGTTTAATTACGTAATAAAGGCTTGGGTTTAAACCGAATTGTAAGTTTGACTTGGGTATTCGTGAAAAGGTGTATTATAAGAGTAAAGTATGACTTGTTTGATTTAAATTCAATAGTGTAATTTTATAGCATTTCTAAAATTAAAGGTGAACTCATTCATTATTTTCATAACTATTAGTCAAAAATCGTTGATAGAAACCAGAAAGTATGTAATTTCGATGTAATTTTACGAATTTCAGTATTTCCTTATAATTATTGTATTGTTTGCAGAACACTGTCACTATGGATAAAGCCCATATTCTAAATTGTATGAGTCATTTTACTTAGAAATTTTGAAAATATCGTTTTTTTTCCGTGATAAGTTTAACACTAGAACTACCGGCGCGCAAGTCTGCAATTTTAACAACTTTCTACACTTTTAATTCAAACATTGAATAAATAATATTAATGGAAAAAAGTTTGTGAATATGTCGTAATTCTTAATTCTAATAAACTTTGGCATAAATCAAAAGAGAATTACAAAAGCCCAGAATTAAATGAAGGAAGGCATTGAGTACCAGTCAAATTGACTGGTTCTGGTAGTTCTAGTGTTAAATATTTAAAAACAATTGCTAAAAATGGTTATTGAAAACCTTGTATTAATTTTTTGAAATTTAAAATTTTACGGCTTGCACTATGCTCAGTTTAGCCTCATGTGGTTTTCGATACGGTTCGATTGGGATGCGATATGAAGTAATTTTTGAGAAAACAAAAATTATATTAGAAATTTTCAATTGACATCAGTCTTGAGAAGAGGATGATTAGACACTTGCGTTTTAATTCATTGTAAATTTGTATGTCTGATATTTTAAAAATACATAGAAAATTTTAGTTTCATAGGTCTGAATAGAAATTTTTAGTTTTAACTTATAGTTTTGCATGTTATACTATAAATTAAATTAACTAATTCATTTAATACGATGACACAGATAAATAAAAAACTATATTTGTTGTGAGACTATTTTTTAATCATCATTTTCTAATTCCTTACATCGTATAACAACTAAAACTATAGTGAATTTTCGAAAAAACTTTACTTTCATTTATTTTAAATGAAATTAAATAATACAAAAAATTGTGTTTTGGTCATTTTAGAAAAATTATTTAAAACTAAACGTTTATCGAAGAAGTTTATATGGTAGTTTTAAATAAAAGCTAAATGCCTAGTCAGAAATATCAAGTTTCATTTGATCTCTATAGACCTTCTTTTAACACATCTGTTTGTTTGTTGATAGACCTCCGGAACTCTGACTCATTTTTAACCGATTTATTTCATTTCCATATACGGGGGGGAAATCATTCTTTTTGCAAAATAAAAATAAAACTAACATCTCTTGATAAAACCTTAAAATTAATAAAAATAGTTTTTAGTAAAGACAGATTAATTTTATTTTGAAAATTAAATGCAGTTTTTGAAGTGAATCATTGGGACTTTCCCGCCATTCACTTGAAGTAAATATGCAGATCTTCCCCTTAATTATTTTTTATTGTTTTCTAGTTAATTAAATGACGCAACTATTTTTATAAAAAAAAAAACACATATACCATATAAATCAACTATGTTATTTATTCCGATTTTAGCAAATTTGCTTTGTCAGCGTAGCAAAGAGCAGCGCTCTATAAAATTTGTTTAAGTAAGGGGGGTGACTATAGACACTTAACCCAGTTAGATCGGGCTATATCGGTTAGACGACCAGCACAGAGCGATTGTGCTAATTCCCTGGAAGCCGATTAAAGCCCCTTTTCGATGGAGCTGTGCATAAGAATTTAAAGTTGAACAAAGTCAGGAAGAAGATCAAGTGGGTGATGGCTAGAAACAGGAAAAGGGAAGACCTGCTGTGATGACCGCATATTTTTATGTTTCCTCCTCCCTGCTTGCCGGAAAGAAAATCACACTAATGGAAAAAATATATAAAAGGGAAACGTGAAGACACCCATCCACCATTGATGGATTCAAAAGATTAATTCGGAATCGTGTCTTTTGCAATATTCAATTTTTAATTCACCACTAGCGAAGAGTTCGCAATGTTGTCCCGACTCCAACCTCCAAGTGAATTTAAAGTGGATGGCTCGAGTCAAAAAATATATCGCATTTAATAGCCAGAGGGAAGCGGATTAATTGATGTAATTATGCGTAATTATTGTCTCAATCACAGGGCTTACTCGCTGCAGGAAGGAATTTTTTGTATTACAGAGCGGTGTAATAAATGCCGCTGGGCGCCTAGCATTACGATAACGATGACGATGGACAATCGTCCGACACACCTGTCTGTGTCCGTCCAGTGAAAGTGCAACCGCCCTAAGAATACGCGCGAATCATAAAATTCATCATCTAATGTTACATTTATGTTGAAATTTAGATGCATTTCTATTACCTGTCGAACCGCTCCAATAAGCGGTCTTTATTAACACGGCCATTATGCCGCCTCCCAACCCCCAAACAGCTTTGATCGATTACCAATTTTTGTGTAAACTGCGAAAGGGAGGGCTTATCGAACAAACACCGGGTGAAGGATGTTTTTCAGCTTCAAATACAAATCCTTCGGCCGAAGGAGGATAAAAAATAAATCACTTTCGGCCCGTTTAGAAAATGGAAAACATAACTCTTGTGTGGATGCAACAAATGTTTAAGCAACATGTTGAAGGATGCGGACACTAAAGAAATTCTTTTTTATTTTTTTTTTTTTATATAGCGGCACTACTAACCTCCTTGGTAATTTATTTATTTTTTATTTATTTTATTTCTTTAAATAGTAAAGACACAAAACACTTTTTATGCAAGATCTTAATTTAAAAAAAAAAATATTTTCCTTTTAATCCACTCAACTCGTAATCGAAATTGGTTTTTAAAAAAAATTTTAAAACTGACACTTGTCTAGGGACGCACTCAGAGGAGACCGCGACACGAGACTAAAATGAAGGCAAATCACAGTCAAGGACTTGGAAGGAGAAATTCTTCGGTGTTCACCTGGGAGGCCAGATGCAATTATTATTTTTTTTTTTTAAATATAATTTTATGAAATTGTCAAGGATTAGACACAGAGTTCCACCACAGATTTAAGGGTAGGCGGGTAACTGGCTGGAACCGAAAATAAAATACTGAAAAAGTTAACTAGAATGTCTCAAAACTACCGTCACGCGTAACATGAGATTCCGGCGCCTCTGTATGCAAGACAAAAGACCACGATGGACTAAAGGTTTGCACCAGACTAAACTCCACTAAATACATAAAATGTCAAGTAAGTCGTCATGATTTGTGTGTTCTGAGGAGCCGCCCGCGAGGTGTATGGCGAAAAGCAGAGAAACGCGCCACCACCAGGCACCACAGATTTTGTACGATGCGAGCTGAGAACGGAACAGCACGGCAATGGTCGGGCCAAAAACGATGTGACGGTAAGAGTGCGACAGAATTGAAACTGACTTCAGTTCGTGCAGACACACTGCCGCTCGCGTAAGAGCCAAACGGCCACGAGCCAACGGATTTGCTTAGCTTTTTCTTAGCTTTTTTTTTTTTTTTTTTTTTTTTTTTATAAAAGCTGCTGGGCGGTGAGCCGCCGATTAAACTGAATTTACTGCGCATGTCCACACCACACCATGCCCGCCACCGTCGCGGAGGTAACAAATCGGTCACAGAGCACAGCCCCAATGGGGGGATGTGCGGATCTCATTGTGGCCAGTCCGATTCGTATCGTGACAAGGAGCTGTTCGGGGACACCTTAAAGAGAGTAAAAGTCGGCGGACTCACAGCACTTTCACTGCTTTACAGAAAATACAAAGAGAAATAACAAAACAAACAAAAGATAAGAATAGTTTTCGTCTCCGTCACCGGGAGACAACGGAGAGCCCCAGGGCCCACAATGTAAAAGCAACAAATCCAACTGGGGATCCAAGCCGGGTCGGACTCTCGACGAAACCGAGATCGCCGGTATTTGTTGCTGGATTTGCGGCAGGGCGCAACGAACCAAAATCAACGTATCCGTTCAAACCCAGTCGCATCGAGCATCCGATGGGGCAACAACTTGTTACTTAACCGCCAAACTTTAAGATACGCTCCGAGCGAAAGCTTTGTTACATCTACGATTTCGTTTTAACAGTGTACCGCTACTGAAGTGAGCTTAACGAAACGAAATGCTTCACCTCACCTAAGATAACATGCGGGGGGGGAGAGAGATTGTTTCTCGCTCTCCGGAGCGACAATTCGTCAAGTCGAGAATCAATTAAATCTGTGGCGGGCCCCTCCTTGCAGCCGCATTTGATGTATAGCCGGGTGTCAGCTGGAGTCAATAAGATGATTAAATTACACGGTCCTATTCGTTCGCGGGGCAACTGATAAGGTCGCAATGGGTGCCAAATGAAGTTGAACTTTGAGTCAATCTACCACACGATCTTTTTAAGATTTTTTTTATCGACAAATTGATGTCAGACTTAATCGAAGTACTTTTCTCGTAGCTTGTAACTCTACAGTTTATTTTCTTATTGCATAGAATTCTAAATTGTAATTAATTAATAAATTACTCCACTCAGAATTACCAAATACCCAAGTATAATTTTCTTAAGGCTAGAATCAGATTAGGATCCGGCTTTCCCTAGTAGTAATACGGTCCGGTACAGAAATAAAATGATCAGGACCGGAATGTAAAGCCTAGAAATCGAACGATAGTATCGATACTGAGTAGATATCGATACTTTATAATTCGATACCCCATACCAGGGTATTCTATACTCAGATTTAAAGTATCGATACCTTGGACTTCGATATCTGACACTTTGCATCAACCTTATTTTCATGCAATAAATATTATTTCAGTTTTAGCTTGTAAAATTTGTACTTTGATTTGATTGGAATCATCTTAACACATTGCGGACGAATGACGGTATATCTCGTCTTTCATATTGCATCGTTTGGGACCGTTGACGGGATATCTCGTCTTTCATATTACTTCGCTAGAGGCTAGTTCGTTAACAAAATATCACACAATTGCTAAAAATTTTTAATCATTGAAAAATATTGGATAATCATATATTTTTAAAGTTTTTGTTGAAAATAAATATTTCACGTAACAATGATTTTTAACTACTAACAAATAATAACTAATTTAAAAATATTTAACATAAAGAAATACCCGACCACTAGGTATGGTTAGCAATAAAATTTCTGGTTCGCAATGTATTAATTCTTGGTTAGTTAGAGGATGATATTCATTCCAAATGTTGTATTTCCTTACAATAATAAATAATAAAATAATAATAAGCTATACAGTTCTTGTGATTATCATAGATTTAATTAAATTAATACTTTAAGTAACAAAATGAAGCCTTATAAAATTAAAACCTAATTTAAATGAGCTAAAAAAAGGAATAGGAAGTGGATTTTGGGTGATTACATTTCTCTTAAATCTGATCACAATATGCAAAACTTATGCTGTCTATGCATATAAGTTAGAATTCCCGAGATATACGAGAACAAAAATATACTTTTTGTTTTTGATAAATACTTATATTAGACATACACGAGATCTACTCGTATTTACTTTGTTTGAATTGACTCTGATTCTTGGGATATTGAACATCTAAACAATCATTTGAAAAAATATTTATTTACCCTCTTAAGTTGTATTAATTTGAGTATGCCGATCCACATTTTGTTTTCTACAGACGTAGTTAATAGTAACAGTCTTGCTAATCAGATATTAGAGGTAAAAGTTATCAGTTCGTATCTTATTTTTAGTACAATTACCCGAACCGGCTCAGACTATAGAATTAGGGCCACATCAGACAGAAATCAAGGCCTGTAAGAGTGAAAAATTAAGAAGAAAAAATCAGGAAATCAGGCGAAAATTATTATTTATACTGAAACTTTATTTTCGGTAAACAGACGGACATTTTCAAATTTTTGAACATAGCAAGAAACTTTGCCTTCGCTTATACGTCACACTTGGTTTTGCAAAAAAGTATATGATAGAGATGTAATTATTTGATTGAGGGTAATTTTTAAACCTTATATAAGGTAAGATATTCGATTAAATGATGGTGTAAAGGAAAAATTTAATGTAAACCTAATACTTAAGATATCTATATATATTTAATTAGATAAGGATTAATACCATGTCGATCAACACGGCTACACAAATGAACAATTATTTTTATTAATTACATAACGTCGACATTTCTTTACTATCCTTACATTAAATACGAATTTATATACACCTACCATATACCTTCGTCATTCTCTAAAAGATGGTGAATACCCCGTTTAAAAGTACTAACCGAACACTGACGGACGCGGATGAGCAACTTTTTTTTATACTACAACATTTAAAGATTAGAAATGAAAACAATATTATTAAATTATTTTAATTAAATAAATATATCTAATAATAATTAATAAGGCACATCGAATTTAGTGAATGGTGGACATTTTAAATAGAATATTTAATAAGTTAAAATCAACTGCATATGCATATTATAAATAATGAACTTATAAGTTCCAAAAATTAGTTAATCAAATGGATTTAGCTAACAAATTAATGAACTATTTTGCAAATATTCAAATGAGTCATATTATAGGCAAATTAAGGTGTGGACTTCAGGGCTGGATAGGTTTAATGAGGACATTGTATATTAGGGGGTTTAAAAGCTTTTGACTTTAGGGTCGGATAAGTTCAAATAAGGAATTCTGTAATAGGATTTAGATAATGCATAGATATAAGGACCGGAAAAGCTCAATTAGGGCAATTTGTATTATGGTTTAAGAATTATCTATCCAAACCAAATCAGATAAAATACGGCACACTTAAAAAGGGTACTCCTAAAAAGCTGATGAAAGGAAGTCATATAAACCTTAATTAACGTTTAATTTAAAAAAGTTGATGTACGATTAGCATTGGCCTCTTTCGCCTAACTTCGACCAATAGAAGGGACTTAGGGTCCTATGGGAATTTTGCCTAAAATTTTAATTTTATCATCTAAACTAAATTGTTAGTAATTGTTGGAAATTGTCACTAAAGCAACCCACTTCCAATCAGGCAAATCAACAAAAACTTGACCAAAGAGATAGTACAGTGGTTGAATTTTTAGTTAAAGTTTTATATACATTTTCTTACGCACAATTAAAATAAGGCATTGAAATTTTGAGAAGCTTTGAACAAATTAAGCAGTGTCCGAATTTTAGTCACAATTTGCACAGGTCATAGGTCATCAATTGTTAATGGTTTATTATACCTAACGAGGATTTTCACGAAACCCACTAGGAAATGGTCAAAAGGTGACATATCACACGATTTCGCAAAACCACACATTCATTCACCACGTCAAATTCAATAAATTGATGGTTTGAATCGCTTGTGTATGGCACGACCCACAACCTGTTGAAATTACACCTCGCCAGGATCAATACCATTCTTATTTTCGAACAAATATTCATTGAAATATTTATTTTATAGTTATTTCATTTTATTTCCTCAGCTGAGGATGCAAGCCCATATGACGCACCACGATAATGTGAATCTCAAAAATCACAAAGTCATTTATAAGTTTTTACGATTCAATGATTCATTTTCAAAGTAAACTAATGTAATTTTTGCTTGCTTACTTTCCACAAAAGTAAGTCTATTCATTATTACTTGCCATGCCGGAATATGCATAACAACAGGAAAAAAATTTAAATAGTTATTTCAAATTAAATCGAAAATCAGACTGTGGAAATCTACATAAGCTCAAGAGTTACTATAGATTACAATCGATTTGGACATTTAATTTGCTAAACAAATATATTTTTAATAGAAGATTTTGGATTACTGGAAAATAAAATCAATCGTAATAAATACCTCATAAAATTAAACTGCTTATATGATGAGTTGCATGAATTTACCTGGAAAAAGAAAAACGATTAATTAGTAAAACCAAATTTCAGAATATTTAGTTATAATATTTCAAATTTTAATTATTAGTTAAATTCAATTCATATTAAATATTGGAATTTTAAGTATTAAGGTAATTTACTTATGCGGAGAAAGTACAAACTTACTGCACACTTTTCCGAGTAGTAAATAGCAAATAAAACAGGAAATTTATTTGAATTAGCACATAACTAAATAATAATAAAAGCACCCAGAAAAAAAGACAATTATTTTATCATTCCCTCTATGTATAAATAAGGCAAACAATTTCTGAACATTCCTCAATTTTATACCACTCTAAAGAAGAATACCCCCCCCCCACAAATGTATAACACATTTCCATAGCATGGAGTAACACAAAAACGAACCTCAGTTTTGTTAATTACACCACCAAAATTTTGTTACTAATTAACGGTGTTCCTTTAAATGTAAATTACCATCTAAAAATGGTTGACATTAATTTCAAAGCTACCAAAGTACAATTCCTTTGAATTTCAATTAGGGAAAGAATCACAGCAAATACCCTAGCAGTAGAAAATTTGAAATTTTCACAGCATGAAAGTATTGTTGAATTATGTTTGCCTTTTTGGGGCGTTCATTCATTTGAAGTTATTCTACTAAAATGAAATTGAATGGGCGACACTTGCAACCATTCTGAAATTAATTCCCGTTTAAAGCAAATATTTATATAAAAATTTTTGGATGCTCAGTCGAATTGCCAAAATACGCGACATCATCAACGATTGCAATTTGCTATATACGATCAATATTTGCTTGTTGGGGTTATTGATACAAACCAATGACTGTTATACAACACTATCCCCCCAAATTCATGGCCAGAGTAGGTCCTATATTCAATTGGCCAGCTCATGTTCCAGAAAAGCAGGTCGGTATGGGGGGGACCAATTTAAATCAATATTTAGTCAGCAAATTATTAACTCTTTTCTCGCTAAGGGGTGTACATTATTTGTACAGTCTGGAATCAAATAATGCTTGCGGCCCATGTGTCCGCCCTATCTCTGTTTTTATTATTTTATTTCGGTTTTACTATCCAAGCAAGTAGTTTTAATATTTCGTTATGTCCGATTGCTATTTTAATTAAATATTACATCCGTATTGCGTCGCTGTGTCCTTTGTTTATATTAATGTAACTGCAAATAATATTTTTATTATGCTAATTTACATTTCAAACATGTTTCTATAGCATATTTGCCTAATTTTAGAGAGTGGTGTATGGGTGATTTCGAAAATGTGACATCTTGTTAATTGGATTCATTTGGTATGAGATTATATTTTAAATAATGAGCAGAACACTATACCTCCGCTAAGGTTCATCAGGAGCATTTTTGTTCACAAGTAATTTAGAAAAATCATAAACGTTTTTACAAAAACTAAATACATGAATATATAAATTATATTTTTAAAATATAAAATTCTTTAATGAATTACTTTTATTATTAGATTGAAAGTCGTAGACTAAAGTTCAAATGAAACTGTTGTATATTGACGGACTGTTGTTTCTTGTCGATTACTTGTAAATATTGTTTAAAAGTTATAAAAGTCACCGTTCGTTCGAACATCGACTACATTTTTATTATAAGTGGTCTACTAATAAAATTATTAATGCTGTAGTTCAATATGCACTCTTAAAAAGCATTTGAGAGTCAATTATACCCTGCAAAATCTGATTGCAAATCGAGAGATTGCAAAGTAATACTTCACTTATTTTTTAATTTTTTTAATATCATATTTAACATTAATATTTAATATTAATGTGATTACTTCAATTGTAAATTATGGAAACAAATTGCCAGTTATTTTAAAGTGAAACCTTATTAACCCCGTTTGGTTAATGGGCATAAACGCAATTGGGAATTTGAAAAAATCGATTTATTTTCGTAATTTACATATTTTTAGGTATATACCCAGAAAATTTCATATCAATCCGACATATATTCTCGAAGTTACACGCAAATTTTTAAAGACGCCTGTTTACTACGTGTAAATTGCTTTTTATTTTCAAAATTATGTTTTTAAAGTCGGTATAAGAATTTAAACACGGATATTGTCAATATCTATTCCTAAAATAATTAAGGATGAAAATCTTGAGGTAGATTCAAAAATTTTAAAAATATCTTAATCTAAATGACTAAATGGTAAACGTAAAAGTAAAAATGATTTATTATTACGAGTATTTTGCAGATCGGAAAAAACACCATACCTATATAAGATTTAACGATTTTATAAAGATATCAACAGCTTTTGGAATTATGAAATGTGAATCACGAGCACATTATACTTAAATTTTAACGTTTATTCCTAAAGGTAAAAGTAATTTTATTTCATTTCAGAATAAGTTGTGAGGAGAAAAGCTACAATAGCTCTAGTTTTCATTGAAAATTGCGCTCTTTATAAACTTTGTCTTAGAGCTGCATTCACTATTTATTTTAGAACAATTGTACAAAATTATAAAGCAATTCTTTACGTTTATTCCATTTGGAATAATTTTCCAAACTGTTTATCGTTCCCCGTAGCTATAGAAATTTACGGATATTCTGCGGTAACGTTCTGTGGCAGGTATTGATTAGTGCAGAGACGACTATCCCTTGTTTGTGCAGCAGTTAATATCGTGATTGCATTCTTCTTAGAAATAGTAATTCGTAAGAAGTAGTACTTGAAAAGAGCTAAAACTATGTATATTTGTATGGGTGCACATATCTTTAGATTGCACCTTGCACCCTAAGATTTATGTTGAAGGCAACTCTTTCGTGCAATTGTTAATCTGCAGAGTAACACCATCGCTTCGCACAACTCACGCGAGGAATTTTGTTGATTACAAATTCACCTCTTGCCATCTGATTTTTGTTTTCTTCCGACATAAGAGCTTCTTGGCATGCGCAACCATGCACTTCTATTCGCGTACCTTTAATGTAAAAAATGTTATCAAAGAAATTGGAAAGTTAAAGTAACCACCGGATGATATTACTTTTTTTGCCTTTTGCCTTTGCCGGGTAAAAAACTTTGCCATGATTTATTTAATTTCACCGGCAACAACCCGCCTTTAGTGAAGGAAGGAAGGAATTGAGTCGAGGTCACCTCGTTATTCTCACCGAACTTCAGAAGTCCTTTTTTATCCTGAAAAGTTAGTTTTCAACATCCCTAGGTGCAAGCCAACATTTGCTTAAATTTAATAACGATTTGCTGGGATTGTTACATGCGGGCGCTTCTATTCAATTTTAAAATTGAAACTTTCAAGATTCCTTCCGATTCAAGCGACGTGATGTCGGTTTACTTACAAAATTTTCATGGATTATTTGCGATGTAATCGTGCAATGATTGCAGCTTTAGGGAAACATTTTATGAGTTTTATATGCAAATATTGAAAATTTTGAAATTGTACAAAACATATTGAGAAATCGTTTTTTTCCTGAGTACTTCTTCTCATCAATTATTGTTTCTAATATCATCATCGACGATTTTTCCTATGTAGTATTAGATGAATTAATTAGAGGCATTTTTATTAGTGAAATTCGTATATTAAATTAAAATTTCTATATACCTACAAGATTTTTGCATTATTTGCAGCTGTAAGACTCATTACATTTAATTTCCTGTCGAGACCACAGTAAGTCACATATTTAACTGTATGGTTGTTAATTATTTACTATTTCTGAAATTCGGGTTTATAGTTAATTACTATTTGTTTATACAAAATTTTCATAAATCATCAACATCAACATCTGGTGCTGCTGTACTTGATCTATTCGCGTTAACATCTGTTGATGTCAGAAAAAGCCGCATCCGCAATGATTATAAATTTTGGTTAGCTCGATCTGAAGATAAAATAAATTTAACAAATCATCAATCACTAGCTGAGCACAAAATAAAAATAATAAAGTTTCCGCAGAAAGAAATTGTTTTAATAATTATTTTTTAAGAAATATTTTAAAAAATTCATTTTATAAACATTAGAGGTGCGGTTTTACGAAACCACAGTTTAAGTGAAACTTTTATGAAATAATACCAAATTGCCCATGGTATGTAATTTTGTTTAGATAAATTTTAATCGTTTCATTATTAATAGTCGATGGGGAAGGAGATAAATGCAGGAGAACATTTTATTTAATGTTTTAATGCTTTTTCTGTACCTAAGGCGGTTATACGCAGAAGGCATAAAAAAAGTGAATTTTCAAGAATTTTTCCTGGATAGACATTTCAATTTATTAATGCTATTGTGGTAACTTTTAACTTCTTGTTTTTTACGATATTTGAAGCTGTTATAGTCGACCTCCAGGAGCTCCTTTAAAATAAAAATCGTCTTGGGCGTACGTAAAAACGATACCTATAGACTGAATCATCTTAAATGAAAAAACCGAAACCATCTATGCTGAATAATGATATTTTGCGGTCCATATTGATGAGTAACCCACATCTAATGAATTAGGCTTCCACCATTCGATTGCTAAGGAATACATCATAAAACTGACTCAAATGTTTTCTCTAAAATACGACAGAACGAAGAAACCCAATAAATAAAAATATAAAATAAACTAATAAATATCAACAGAATAAATAGATTTTGCAGAAAAACAAATAATTTAAAAGAATTTTATAAGGTTTCAAAAGGTTTTAAAATGGTTAGAGGTGTTATTAAGTGCCTCGAGTACTTTATACCTGGATATATGTAGCTAACAACTATTCAAATTCTCAAGTTTGATACTTCATTCACTAAAATTTTTGGATGTGATATAAAACTATACTCCTAAACTCCAGGATCCACGTTTGAAAAGCTAAAGTTATTTTATTACCCTTCTGAATAATGAACCAGACGATAAAAACACTATTTTAGTAAATATTTAATAATATTTCGGCTTAAAACAATCTATAAATTTAAGGTGTCTTTCTCCAGAAGACGGTTTCGTGTTACAACTAAATATTAGGGAGGAAGCTTATTAGCTTCCGGGCAAAAGGACTCGTACCTACTTTTGAGGAAAATTAACTCAACAACTTTTAAGATAGGTCCAAGAGAAAAAAAAAACAAACAAAAAAAAAACAACCGAAACGACATTTTTCGACTGCCTTGTCGTGCTAGGCGCCAAACTGATAAAACCGCAATCTCGCTAATGAAATTTTTGGGTAGTCCAATGTTATCCTAGCGTGACTTGAATATATAAAGGGCTTTTTATTTACACTAGCCGAGATTATAATGCGATTACTTTGCTTCAAAAGGAGGTAAACAGTGGTCTGAATCACCCTAGGATGAATCTTCTTCTCCAGCTCCATTACCAAATGGCATCGGTGGACTATTCTTTTTACATTCCCATGCTGCGCTATACCCCTCAGATACCCAATAATATTTTCGACCTCTTCAACTATGAACTTTCTGCAAATACTGAAAGTAATGAAGTTTCCCCTTTCATTTCCTGTTCCTCTGGTATTTTTCCATTGGTTTGAGTGTGGGGGTGGTTATGGGCCCTATTCCAACGAACTCCTTTCAGGACGGTTTCTATATTTAAAGCTTTCGCTAGTTAGATACACGCTAAAATTTAAGTCGGGCAGTCCGCGAATCGCCTGCAGGGCTCCTCTAGAAAAAAAAAAGGAGAAGGCGAGTGCCCGGGGGCGGTCGGATACGTAATTCTTATCACGAGGGCATTTCCGTTTTGTTTTATTTTTGTCGACGTATCCTGCACTCCTTCCGCGCCCATCGAATCCTGGCGGGCTTATTGGGGGCTAGGCTGGACACTGTGCCCGACATTGCAGAAAATGGTTACGGGTGTGCGTGACCACTTCACCTCTAATGTTCCATACCTAAGGATTTGTGCGAACTGCGATGTCCTGATATCGGAGTGCGGGCACAAATCCAATTAGGAGCAGAGCTAATTTGATTCTCGCATGTGATAACCTGGCTCGTAGTCATTTTTCGGTTCGCATTTTCTTCACTTTTTTCCTATACCTTGCCTTATGTTTCGAGGTTTTTATATGGGTTAGTCTTCCTTTGGTCTTACTTTTTTAGGTACAAAAGTGATTAATCACAGGCATTCATAGTATCGAATAGATCGGTAGATGGGGGTGTCATGGAAAGGTCTTGGAAAAAATAAAAGCCAATCAAAAAAGGGTTTATTCATAATTACAGTGAGAAATGTGAAGGACGAACGATAAACTTGCATTCCTTACAAACAATGTAATACCGGAAAGTAACGCTCATTTTAATAAAAAGGTAAAAGGTAAAAGTAAAGATTGATGGCTTACACTCTAAAAAATAAGTTGAGATTTATTTCAATTTATAAAGTAAATTTGATACCATAAAATCTGTTGAAGTTTAAATTTATAACATAATAAGCCTGTGAGCTGGCCTCAACGATCGTGTGACCTAACACCCTATGGATTACTTTCTTTAGGGATATGTGAAGTTACTCGCCTACGCTAATAAACCACAGGCATTGAACCACTTGGAAGTCAACATACGTTGCGTTATTGCCGATATACCGCCCCAGTTGCTCGATAAAGTGGTCGAAAATTGAACTTTCCGATTACGTTTCATTCAAGCTAGCCGTGGCTTGTGTTTAAACACTAATGGCATATAAAAATCTTTTAAATAAAGCCAATACCATGGCCATTAACATTATTTTTACGTGTTTTATATTATTTTAAATTTCTATACCGCTAAAAAAAGCACATCCCTAAATTCCTTTTCATTTTCCTTAATCGGTTAAACTATTATCGCTACCTCGAAGGCTACTAGACTGATATTAATAAATGTGGTGTTGTTTTAAAGCCTATAGTCTTTACAACGCTAATATTTTTGTTAATATTTAAGGAACAACTAATTTTGCTCTGAAAAACCAATAGGATGGTGATTCCATTTCCTTGCTGGCGAATATATAAACTCATAATGGTGTCAGTGAGCCAGAAGTAGATTATCAACCCAAACCAAGAAGTAACCTAGACTCGTGCTGGTGCCAGTCGAGTTATTCTGCTAGCCAATCAATCTAATAAGCAAGTCACAAAGGAAACTTTTGAGTGTCAATAAAGCAATAAATTCTATTATGTCCTCTTAAGAATTCCAAGAATATGAATATTATCTTTATTTTTACTTCACTCTAAAAATTTCAGAGCCCACTGAAAATTTTTAATCTTAACAGATCCATCAGGGTCAGTCAATAAAACTGAATTAAATTGTCCAATTCTAAGATCAAGAGACATATTTTAGGTCACCGAACTGGCGCCCCACCAGTCTTTGGCACGAAATTGATTTCCTATTAAGATTGCGTCTGCAAAAGTACTCAGCCGTTAATGCGTGAAATGTGTTGTTTCCATTTATAGCTGCTCCCGTTGCAAATTCACGAAACGTGCTAAACTCAAATTCAGATCCTTCGGTTCACAGACGAAGGACTTTCTGGCGCTGGTGATACGACTGCCGGTGTGAAGATATGGATACTTTGCAGGAGACCCATTACTTAAAAAACATCACGGTCTCAACAGGGGGGGGGGTGAGGTCTAAGTGAATATGTATTTGGAAAAAAAGTGGGTCAAAGTAATTTTAAAGGAGGAGGCGGCCTTAAGTGTTCTACAAAACGGAAAAATTCCCGCCAATGTGGCAAGTGAATTATTGTCTCCGTTTGCATAGGATTGAACTGCTCCCCTCGTTATAAAGACAATTAAATTATTTTTGAAAAATCTAAAAGAAAGTGAGGTGAGGCTCCTTTACCGATAAGAAGTTTATGTAAAGAAATAGCGAAAATATTTCACTTTTCGACCACTCCGACCCACTTACATATTTCAATTTGGTAATAAATTCTTACAGTAAGAGATCAACTTTTTCAATTTTTATTTCCGAAACTACACAAACATAAATACATGCTACATACTAAGGAGATTGTGATTGGACTTTGATAGTTATTTAAGCCCTTTTATAACTTTCCACTCATCAAACTAAACCTGGACAAGAAAATAGGTACAAATTAGGACTATTACTAATTAGAGTAATTGTGAACTCAATTACTCTAAGTATTTGAGTACTCGAATTCAAGAATCCAAGTTTGAGTAAGGATTTTGAGTACCCGAGTACTCCGGAACTTAAGAAAAATATTATCAGAGAAAAAAATTAATTTTTATTTCATCGCTTCAAAGAAAACTAGGTCATTTTAGCATTGTTAACGAAATTAGTAGACCGATTTAAAATTTTTGCTATAGATCGCATTGTTAGACCATCCTCTCAGAATTTCTGAACAAGTCCCTTCTCCTCTAGAGTATAACATTACTTTCTACCCACCACGTTGACTCAAGGTAATTTATAGTTATTAAAATATCATTCCCTAATATCTCTAGAACGCTTACATAAATCATTTTCCTCCTCAATTTCAAAACTCTAAGGATTTTCTGGACTCAAGATGTTTAGTTAAAATAGTTTTTGACTAAAATGTTGTATTAAAAACCTTCACAGAATATCCTAATGTAATTTTTCTCAGTTAGACTATGACAAACTACCTCTGGAGAAAAGGTAAAGTATTTAAGAAATTTAAGTTATCACCAAAATGATAATGTACAACTCTATTAAAAGAATCTAATATCACTCTAATATAAAGAAGTCGACATTTCAGATCCATCATTTTGATTTCTCAAAATTGGGTTAAAAACAGTAACCCCAAAAAGAAGACAGATTTATAACATTTAAAAGTGCAAATGTGTGCATCGAACCGGAAAAGTACCCGGTCTATCATGCTAGAAGTAGAAGATACACTAGAAGGGCATTTATTTCTGTTCCATTGTTATTTGGTTCTTAAATTTAAACGTAAAACTGTCCTAATTTGAAAAAAAACACACTCGTATAACTAAGTTATGAATTGATACATTATAAAATAACAACAAATAAATACCCTATGGTCTCATTAACTGACTTACTTCTTAATTTTAATTACAGATATTAAACACTAATGGTAGGTATAATGAAAATATTTCCATTAATTTATTAATGAACAGCTAAATTTGAAGGGGAAGTCTATACAATGAATAAATTATTCTTAAAAGGAGTAAAGTTTGAATAAATGAGTAAATATTTCGAAATAATGAGAACAGTTCACTGTGTACAGGAGGAAAATTAATGAGAAAATAAATGAATATTCGGAAATAGCTCCTTTTATTTGCACGATCAATATATGGAAACATTCGCGGCCACTGGCCGGTCTGCTAAGCATCCTTTAGTACAGTTCTTTCCCATATGTAAATATGTGACGGATGGCATTTTCAGTTCACACATGTTGTAAACTTTTTTGTTAAATAATGTTTAGCTTGGAATAGCCACCACGGGGTCATTTAGTGTGCAAACAGGATGGAAAGCATTTCAATTTGGCTTTTAAAAGCTAAAGCATTATGCTATACGTTGCTTGGTACTATAGACATATGTCGCTAAAATTGGCCATCCATCAGTGCTCTGACGTTGAAAATACGGTGGATTCGCGGAGGGAAATTTTCGATGTACATTTGGAGACTGAAAACAGAAACATTGGCCTAATGTGAGTTATTTATTTAGTTATTTTAATTCACTCCGCTAAGCGAGAACATGTATATGCATTGTTTGACCTGATTTGAAATGAAGCGCAAATTAACAGTGCAAATTCTTTCGTACGATGTTCTGATGCTGTTGTGTATTGAATATCCAGTCCTGTACCTGCATCTATTCATTTTGATTTTATTGCTTCCAATAGTTTAGCAATGATCGGAAAAAACATTCGTTTATTGGACTGTTTTCCTTGCTTATCTCTGAAATATTCCCATAAATTTTCAAGCTTATTAAAATTGGATTAATTTCATAATTTGTAAAAGCCAAAGTATTTTAATTTGAATTGAAAGTTATTACGACATAGGTATGTATGTCCAAAAATCTAAAAATGAAATAGCAATGCTTTATATGGAGTATTCCAGCCTGAATCACCCAACATTTAAACCTCATCTTCTTTAAACTGAACTGGCTATAATTTTTCTAAAAATTAATATATCGATAAATGTGTATGGATCGCTTTATTTTAAATTTTATTTATAAATAAAAAGATCTTTGGGCGGCAGCCAAAAGAAAGAGGTAGATTTCAATTTGGTCTTTAAAATACGAAAAAGAATAGTCCTTGTAGAAAGAGTGTGAGTTTTCATCAGATTTTATTTATGGTATGAAATGGAAGCAATTAGTTAAAGCGATAAGGGTTTGAACTTTGTTCTGTACGGTTTTTTGGATTAAATTTTAAATGCGTGATAAGGAATTTTGATAGAAATATATGGGATGCTGCTTCTTTCAAGAAATATGGTGGGTGCCTCTTTCACGCTCTCATCCAAATCTCAACGTTTTCATACACGACTAAGAAATCAATTTTGTACAAGTGAAAATTCGATTGATATTTCATTCTGTGTATGCACATATTTTCAATTTATAATGATTTCCAGGTCAGATGAGAAAAACACCTCCTACAATAATTCGTAATTGCTTAAAGAGGCAAACTTCTAGAAAAACATTAATCCTATACCTCGAAAAAAAACACGAATTTTTCTGGTATTTTCTACTTGAAAGCTTATAACCCATAAATTATGTTTTATGACGGTTTTCTTTTTTTTTTTAAAGATTCTCTTTACAAGTTATAATTTTACTTCCAGATTGGAAGTCTTCAGGCAACTTTCATAAATCCTCTTCACACTTTAGAATTCTGATCACAAAATCCAATACAAGGAATTTCTGAAATGCCCTGTAACCAACTGCTGAAATTTCCATATTGCTTCTATTGCACCCAGTCATCCACAAAATAGTCACCGATACAACAGTGCCGGGAGCTCCTCGAGAATGGGATGTAGTCTCTGGCTCCTTTCGTCGACACGAACATAAGATCACGGAACAGCATCAAGACATTGGCCACTGTTAGATTCCATGGGGCATGGGGTTCCCGTGAAAGTACAGGAAATGTCCAAAATCGATAGAATCATTGCTTACAGTTGTTGCAAGTGAACGTGCCTCATCCACTCCTTGGGGTCGTCGAAATTTCTTATTTAGACGACTATGAAGTACACACATTTTGGGAACTATTGTGGCTCGCATCGAATATGAATAGCACCTCCAATAGACCAAACTCCTTAGTAGATCCGCACGTGATCTACGGGAGTAAACAATTTCCCCAAATCATTAGGGAAATCTCTCTCACGTGTACTTGCACCTAAGAAGAGATTCCGTTTACCAGTCAGGATATTAAGGTTTGTCTGCCATCGCACAGATTATGCTGTACCATTGCGTGCCGAAACTCAAGATTTTGGCGGTATTTAACTTACTCACTTTATTCTAGACTTTTGCGTAGTTTGTTTTCATTTAACGTCGTAATCACGTAAAATATGTAAAATGAAAACCACGCGTTCGCATAATGTGCGAAATCCTTTTAAGGGTGGAATATATAAATATAAATTTTTAAACCTATTTCGCTATTCGATGTGAAATCCAACAACTAGTATTTGAAAATTCTTTTATTTGTCTTCGTTCTCACACCAAACTTTGATTATATGTCTTCGAGATTTACTACCCTACTTGCGTAATTTACACTTTGATATTTCATTTTATATATAAAGAGCTACAAAGCTTGTTTAACTATCCTACGATACTTTTTATTATTTTTACACATCTGAAATAATAGAAAAGGGACGCATTCATATCTTATCCTTCTTACGATCGTGTTCAGTGATACCAAATCAAAATAAATAAATTTAATCGAATCGTATTCAATGATCATCCCATTGGTCGAAGGATAGGCTATAAATTAAGTGGTTTAATCCAATCTTTAACCAGTCTAAGGACTATTTTTGCTAGTTAAACGTTATGATAACTAATTTTTCACATGTTCATCAAATTCCTATAAAAAATTATTATTCAAGGAGTCTATATACAAATCACCTATTTCTATGTATAACGTAGAGATACAAATATATTGTTATATTTAAAAATAACAAAGATATTGCCCAATCATAAGTTATTAAATCGAAAAGTGAAAAACCTAAATAACAAAGATATAAATTTTTCAAAGCATTTGAAATTGGAGTATAAAGTGTTAAGAAGCATAAAAGTTTAAGAATCTTAGACTAAAATTTTATTGAAGAGCAATTTCCAAGAATTTGTTTCATCATTTTAGCAGCTATAAAAAAAATATAATAGAATGAAAAGATTCGTACACCAAATGTCAGAAGCATAAGTTAAGTAGAGAGTGTTTAATATCCGAGAATATTTTCGATTTTTTTTTTAAATCCAATAACAAATTTTTATAGAGTTTTCAAATATCATCGAAGCTTTTATATTTACTTTTTCCTTCCTATTTTATACTGCATATGTACAATCTAAGCCTCCAATACCATAGCATTTCGATTTTACAATCCTATAAAGACTACGTTTAAGGCTACTTCATTTTATTTGATGGGCATTTTCAGTAAACAACGGAGCTCTTTTGTGCCTTATGCTATAACATTTTACGATTTGTAAATGACATTTATTTTTTACTTGTCTCAAACAGAGGGGGAGTTATTGAATATTTTCTCAATAAGTACCCTTAAAGCGAAAAGAAAAAATAAATACTTGATTAGCGACGAAAAGGAGATATTTTTTCTGAAGGGCAACCAAATAAAATCTAAAGTTGCCTTAAATTAAATCCAGAATATGAAGTGTAAATTAAAACGTTCAAAGGTTTTCAGATAAAAGTCGTTCTAAATATTAATTTTCTTTCAAATCGTTACAAGTTTCCAATATCCTTCCTTCTCAAATAAGTTGCACTAGGCACTCAACGGAAATTTGTTTTACGAAAGCTACAGGCTACTTCCGCAGTATCTACCTTTATAAAATATCCTTACACTTCCAGGAAGGGAAATATAAATGGATTTGATTTTTAAGGAGCTAAGATATTTAAAAAAATCAATTTTTTTGTAGAGGATAACGCCATGTTCTTCCGTCGGAAATGAAATTCGATTAGCGATTGAACAGATGGTAAATTACGATGAACGAGTGTCAACGATAAAACGACATGTTACATTTTTATTTTCCTAATTCAATTTCAATCAAAATTTTGCTCACTACGTATTTTATTTTAATTTATTCATCGAAAAAAAACAAATTTGAATTTGAAAATGCCCAATTCTTACCAAACACGTCATTTTTTTAAGTTCTTTATGTACTTCCCTAGCTATTCTTCTATAGAACTTAAAAATAAATTGGCTTTTAGTTCCAGATAATACCTCTATGGAGTCAATTTTTCACAATTTTTATATACAATAAACTCCTCTAAACAAATTTTATATTACTTTTGTATTTTTTGTAAGAATAATTTCCCAAAATGCCCTTTTTTAACTGCTAACAAATTTGAAAATATATCTAAAATTTATACTAAAAAATGTACATCTATTTTCATGATTATTTATAAAGTTTTATATGTAGTCACTAATAAAATATCAAAATATCTAATAACTTCCGATAGCTCCCAAAGACGTAGTTTAATGAGAAATTGCAAAACATAGTCGGATTTAATTCAAGTTTTTACTGCAATATCATTTACAATTAGACAACCAATTAAGCGACAAAATTTTAGTCCCAGCTCATAAAAGCAAAAGGACAATGGCCATCGGATTAAATATGTTTGTCCCTTAGTTAATTACTCTTTTTATGGGTATGCCGCGTCCCATGTTGTTTATAAACAAAACTTAATAAAATCCACCAGCCACCTCTAAAATCAGTTAATGGATTCACTTCGCTTAATTACACATGAACATTGTGTGTTTGTGTTTTGGTAAAAGCGCAAAGTTTCTAATAAACCCAAAATGGATTCGAACATTTCCGGGTGTTAATTTTTAAAAGATGTTCTTAATCCATGCTAACGCACAGGAAACATTAATGAAAACAGTCTGTTGTAAATGCGAATACTTTAAGCCAACCGTTTACTGTACAAAATACTCGTAAAACGGTTGGTTAGAAAATCTGTAAAATACTAAATATATCCGGAAACTTGAATTTTCACATTCTAAAAAATTCAAGTTAAGAATCTTAAAGTCGTATTTTATTCACAGAGTATAAACGCTTCTTTCAAGCCACCTTGATACGATGTAATTGCCCATTCTGCACCACTTAGTTAATTTAAGTTAAATGAATCGGGATTAATTCAAGCATTCTGTGAAGCAAACCGTTTCGGACTAAAGAGCTCAGGCAGATATTCTTTAGATTAATTTTAAATGAAATGAAGGGGACATCTAAAATTAATCATCGTTGTGTGCAAGGAATAGTTAGAATTTTCTGACATTTTGATTGCTGTCGCATTTTCTTCAAGAGTAAGTTTCATTAAGGGGCCCTAATTTGCTCCTGATGAAAGAGCTCGTTGATTTTTCATATGATGCCAATTATTTCTAGACCACTGCATCATCTCTATGACGATACTCTTTAAAGTTATATTAAATAATAGAGCCAAGAAAATTTTTATTAGGATATAACTAATTTATTACAAAATGTTTACTCTTTCTTTTAGAAATAAGTTGATAATTTATATGAAAATTCTTTCAAATATTGCATCCTTTAATTTTAATTCGACCATAACTGAGAGTGTATTAACTTACCAAAGAAATGAATCGATATAGAGGTCAACTGCTCCTCATCATGCCATATTTTTAGGTCAGAGTAAGTGAAAAATTAATAAATTAAAATAATTTCATATAGAGATTAGAATTGTAAAGAAGATAATTTTCCTTTATGGTAGGTAAGCGAAAACATATTCGGTTAATTTTAAATTACTACTTAAAACACTAAATCATATTATTTTATAAGTAAGGAATTTCGAAGGTTAATATAAAATAAAAGATATAGAGAGTGTTCAGATTTCTAGTGGTTTTTTGAGCAAATTGAACAACTATTGTACGAGGGTTTATTCAACCTCATTTATTTGGATCAATTATCAAATGTATAAATTATGGGGGTTCAAACTCAAAACTTATCAAAGTGCTCTTTTCCTATTTTCGTCTTTTACTAGGGAAACAAAATTTTTTCTTTAACTTGAACCGCCAGTACTCCTTCATTTGGAACGGATCCTAATAAGTGAGGAATCTTTTGTAAAAGTTTACTAAAGACATCCCAAGAAATAGATTGATAAAGCGTTTTCTACGTAGAACCCGAACACCCTGTCTATATCTATAGTATGTACCTAAATCGAAATTTCTAAATAGTATAAAGAATTCACCTTAAATCTTTTAATTAGTGACCCCAACGTGATATGAAAACGTAAGCTTTTCGAACCAAGTGCAGAATCTATAGTAGATTTCTTTCGTCTTCTTGAAATATAACAAACAGAGAAAAAAATTAGAACATTCAATGGTAGCAATGATTTTTCCTTCCAAAGATATTTTTCTAATATATCCCTGTGACACGAGATTTTCTAATCAACCTAATGATGTTAGTTAATGAAAAGAAAACTTTACTCTACCCACTTTTCATCGCCATTCCCCAGAAAAATAGAATTATGTAGATATATATATATATATTTTTTTTTTTTTGACCATTAAAAATCGTTTTTAGTAACCTTCGATAAAAGAAAAAAAAGGCCTTTGAGGCAGCTTAGTAAACACAACCGCGTTCTGTTGATATTCTTAAAATAGACCAGATTAGCTGAGCTGACTTACATTAATTAGCTGCCGGACAATCGGTCCCCTCTCTGTCGCTCCACTACCAAATATTTTTAAAGTTTCCGGTAGAAAGGAAATCAAATTCAATATTTAAGAAGATGTAAAAGATACACGATGCATCCCAATTCCTCGAGGTCTTAAATGTATCGAAGTATATTTTTTGTGTTACACCTATAGAGATAATAGTCCGCAAGAACTATTTATAATCACTAAATGAATAGTTCTCTTTAATTCTGCCCTTTTCCGCCCAATGTTTAAATGTGAAATTATGTAACAAAAGTGGGAGCGACCTGCAGCGGGGTCAGCGGGCGTTATGGGAGGAGTGGTCGATAAAAGCTCATTAAACGATGGGCCAGGCTCTGGGTGTGTTGGCCCGGCACCGGGTGTGGTATTTGCACGTTTCTATCATCCATCGTGACTTTAGAAATACTGCAAAAAGCTCAAGACTAGCACTGCCCCCATTTCGCACAGTGTGTATAGTTTTACAACGCCTCATTGTTCCCGCCCTTCTCTGAGTTACACAAATTTTTATATTCCATATCGCATTTCAAACTCACCCTCTTAAAATATTTGTTACAAATTTAACTCCTTACAACAATAAAGCCACTCCCTAGGACCTTTCTAGTACATTTGAAATATATCTACAAATAACACTTTCTACAGAATAGCAAACGATTCAATAGAATCATTTGACCAATGCCTATCCCGACGACCGTTGAGTTTCGATCCAGATAATGATTGCATATCAGAGAAAATATGACACCACAACCGTTCTGCGGTGTCACACAATTTTGTCCGGGTCAGAAAAATGATGCCTTTCGAAAGGATTCATCGCTTTTAAAAGTAATGTCTGCAATGGCCTTATTTTACAAAAGCCTATACTGCGGCTGACCAGAGGATGGTAAACGATTTTTCCCAGGAAAAACAAAATGTGTTTAATGAACTGTTTTATGGGTAAATGTGACCAAAATTACCCACATAACACACATTGAAATACTGACAATTGTGAAAATTTATTATTAAAATTTTCGCACGTGATTTTGGTTCAGTACATCACCACGAATTGGATTTTGTTGGTTTTAACTTAAATTATAATTTTAATTTCGTTTACTCTATTTACACCTTTCGTTATTTTGGGGGATTATTATTTACGAATTAAAATGCTCAGCATTTTTTTTTAATATCCAGAATTGCATTGAAAGGAAAAGTGTTTAAAATATAGAAAAACTCTCTAGGGTCAATGCTTCATTAGACGGTACTCTGAACTAGAAGGATCGATTTTTAAGGTATCTTTATTATTTGCTTCATGCGAAATTGTTTTAGTTTATTTAAATCAAGTCTACCAATTACAAGAATTCAGTTATATTTTACTACCAAGTTTTAAATAATTCTATCAAGAAGTACAGAAAGTCTGTTGAGAAAGCATATGTACAAAATTAAAGCTTTTTTTATTATTCACATGGCATGATTTCGCTTTCTATCTTCGTTTCACGAGATTTGGCGATTTTAAAAAATTCGAATAAACCTATAATTGACTGCGGCGGAGCATTGTAATATTAATTTTAATAGAAAGGTGAATATAGAAATAAACGCACGCGTTAATTTTAAATGTTCGCTATAGCGTAAAGGTATTCCATTATTTAATTTATACTACTTGTATTGTACCATTGACATGGAAATAATAAACCCATGTTACTTTATTCTATTCTATGATGTTCGATGATACTAAATATTGTTCCATACTTTGTTGAGCCACCCTTGTTTTAAATTACACTCAAAAAGCTGTTTTGGCATTGAATTTATCAGGTTTTTTAGACAAATATTAGAAATTTCACTCCAGTCCCTAAAGTCCGGACTTCTTATCGGCCAGTCTAAAACCTCAGCATTTCTTTCCTTAAAAAAATCATTCACAACTCTTTCATTATGTAAGGCCATCAAAAGAAAAGCGCTATCTAAGAATACAGAGTACATGTTTGAAATGCAAGCCATATTTGTTTTTCGACAAACTCAAAAACCTCGAAACATTTTATCAGAGAGGGTTTTTAAGGTGTTTAATGCTTTAGTGTATTAATTATTAACCCTTAAATACTATACAAGCCTGGATGGGCCTAAGCTAATTTTTTTTGTTTATACCGTGCATATATCTAATGGGGTACCGCACTATGTTTCCCTGTATCCTGCTAGTTTATTGTTGCCCAACCGACAGTGACACGAGGCATACATGTACTTTTATAATTACAGACATAACTTAAACTTTGGGTAAAATCGTAGTTTAAGGTAAGACCACAAATGATAATGGTAAAAAATGATTCCGGAGATTGTGTGTGTCTTGAATATAACAAAGAAACAAGAAACCACTAAGATTTTGTTGCTCGTAAATAGTAACTGAATAGAATAATGAATAGTGCGTTTATTATTGTTTCCCCCACTGTATATATAGTCTTTTATAGTCTTCTCGGACTATATTGCCTTCCTCAGGCACACGTGCTCTGAAATACAAGAATTTTGGGTCAACATTTAAGTTGAGACACAAGAAATTCCTCAATTCTTTGCTCAAAGATTTTTGCTTAGAAAGGAGGCCAACGTGAGCAAATGTTTGCACGTCTCTTGGCATATGTGGAATCACAAATTTTATAGAAGCTGTCACAGAAACACCCCATCTAGAAATACGTCAATCACTCACTTCTCTAAAAATAAATCAAAATACGACAACGAGCTTCCCGAAAGGGAACGGAATAAAAGAAAATCTTTTTGAAGCTCACGCAAATATTTTTACCGCAGTATATTAGGCATCATCTTATGTGTAGCTTATCCCAAACAAACACGACTTAACTGCGGATAAAATCAATTAACTACCTCAACCGAAGAAGGAGAAAAAAAAAAACAAAAATTGTTTCTTATGATGCCAATGTCCTCCTAAAGTGCTTTCACTTCGATGTGACGAGCATGCCAGGCACTTTACAAGAGTTGTGACAAAAAAATTTTTTTTTCCCTCTACCACCAAAATTCGAAGATTCTCCGAGCAGCTAATTGACGAATTTTCTTTTATGCTGGTCTTCAACAAGCTTCGAACAATCTTTGCTCCTCGAAATTTTTGCCGCCGAGTCCTGTTGATACGTCCTCAGACCGAAAAAGTTGGCTGAACTTTATCTAATTGGTTTGTTTGGCGACGGTGTGCACATGTAAGTCGCAAGTATAAAAAGTCGGTAAGACGTTCTCATTTTGTTCGGTTTGCCGGCTGTTTCAAACATTTTGCCATAAGTATTGATCGTCAATTGGCTAAATAAAATTTCTTATACACATATAAGGAAAGTTCTCTCTTCTTAATGACTTTTTGAATTTATATTCGATCGTAGAACCAATAATGCTACTGTCTCAACGTTTAATGGTTTGATTTGAAATTTTAATGCTATAGATCAATATCTTAAAGTTCATTTTATGATGCACCTTATGAACACCTTGCATTGTCCTGCAGACGTTTTATCAATCTTAATTTTAAGTTTTTAGCGTATTATGGATTTTTTATTGTTTCTGTTAAAATTCATACCTTTATATATTTCTTTTATATAAATATTTAATGAACAATGCCAGGTTTATTAAATATTTATAACTTTTTAGCGTTCGGAAGAAATCGACAAACCAAATGAACTATTCTTATGTAGTTAAAACTCTCCGCCTTTTGTAAAAAAAGGTTAAGAATTTCAAAATTATCTTTCGACTATGATTACCAGCCAAAAAATTCAAATATAAGAGCAAATTTAATACAATGCTAAAAATTTAGAAATTTTTGCACTTCGAAGCTCAGTAAGTATTGATGATATTAAAATTAAACTATTAAAATCTTCCCGAAGGTAGAAAAAAAATGTAAAATCCAAATTATAAAAGGAAAATTTATTTATTTAATTGTAAACAAAACCCTTTTGGTAGTTTTCGATAGCCTAGCAGTTACTAAACATAAATTTCGTATATATCATTTCTGGAGCTGGTTTTTTGGATTGAAATACTTGTTTTAATTTCAGTAAATAGAGTATAAGTTTTTACTATTTTATTTTATATTTTATGACTAAGCAGTTACTATAAATCAAAAGATGAGAAAACGAAATTCGTAAATATCACCTCTAATTTTTCAGCGTTAAATAACATGCAGTTAATATAGAAAAATGGAAGAGACCCCAACGCAACACATTTTTTTGTAGTATTTTTGTTTAAACAATGTTTCTAATTTGTTGAAATTTTATCAATACTCGTCAATACGCTACGATTGGCGTACCAACGAAATCAATATCATTTTATATTCCAAAATCGCACACGCAAGACAAATTATCGCATATGTTCATACATACGTAAGTACAAGTACAAGCAATACTTATAATAACTACTCAAATTTTATTACAGTAGATCTCTGGATCATCATAGGAAAATATGAATTCATGAATAGTTTCTGAATTCATATTTTCCTATATATCCTATATAAATCCATAGTGTCAAGACTCTGATGTAATAAAATATGAGTAGTACTGATAGTACTAAGAAAAATAAATTCATTTTATTAACCATTATTGCAAAAACATGGTAGCAAAACACAAGAATAGGCTGTTTTATCATCAAGATATTAAAATCGATTTGAAATTTCATTAACGTAAATGCCAAACCAAGGCGTCAATAATAAATTGCCAAGTCATTTTCGCCGCAGCCAGACATCCTGAATTTGCAGCAAATTCATATGAATTACAAATTTGCATGATTTCGCAACATTGAGCCACGTAACTAATGCGCGCATGAAACCTAATTTAGCGAACCAGCACGATGTCGGGCCCCAGAATACTCCCGGGGAAGGGAAAGTTCTTATATATATCACGTCTTTGGCCATAGCAGGGGAGTTGTACAGGTAATGTCATTCATATGGAAAACAAAGGGAAAACCTTAATACACCGGCAAAATGTCGACACCCTGAGGACGCACCTGCAGGGGTGCACCCTACAAATCTGGGTGATTTAGGGCAATGAATCTAATCCAATCAAGCTAAGTTCTGCACTAGGGAAAGCTTAGCATGAGGCCCCTTTTTTCCTTATGTTTGCAAATCAGAAATTTCTTCGTCACGTTGGGTTAATTTCCTGCAACTTTTGTTTAGTATGGACGTCTTTAAAAAAAAAAAAAACACCAAAAAGGTTTTTTCCTAACAGCATGAGTATACGAAAACTCACTCCCAAGGACTTACTTTGCAGAGACCCCCCACTTTTGCTTAGAAGGTGAAATAAACCATAAATTTTGACAGACAGGAAATATAGCAATATTATTCGCTACAAAATCGGCCTTGATTTCGACCTTTCGCTATTATAGAGTTGCGGTCTCATTATAGCAAAATCCTCCTGGTTATGACTCATGGAAATTTAAATTGGACACGAAATATGTAATGCCAAGGAAATCAGTCGGCTGTATAATAAGAAATTTTGTCAATTATTAATCCATAAGAGTGATTCGGTTCAACTTTATGAAGGGGGAGCGTTTGAAGGAAGCTAACTTAATATTAGGCATCTTTATACAATAAATATACATAGATTGCATTATTCTCTAGTATATTTTAGTAATTAATTTAAGTAGATATGCATGAACGCAAACAATTTGTCGCATAAGAATTTAAATAGTTTTCGTTTTTCCTATCGGCAATTAGGCATAATACGCACTAAAGAATACTAAAAGCAGTCTTTTCACGATTTAGCATGTAATTTTCACTATTACTAAACATAATTGAGTTTGATTTGAATTTTAAAGCACTGATGTTAACTCTGCGCGTTTAAATGTAACTGGATTACTTTAGCAGCACCTGGTTTGCTACAATCGCGTCTCATAGAAATTTATTTAATAATTTGAATAAGAAATTCACTTTGTTCCTCAGTCCAAAAAACCCAGCTAGACGCAGGTGATATTTTTAGCAATGAAGTAGAACTCAGCTAAATTCAAACTTTTTCGTAAATTAGTTTGCTATAACGAAACTTAATTTAGTCCTTAGTTTCCATGGGACTTATTTTTAAACTTGAATAATAAGAAATCAACATTATTTAAGAACATATTCTTTCATACAATAAAAAAAGGAAAGATTCATCAATAATTATAATATTCTTAAAAGTTTAAAATAAAAGTTATATTATAATTTATTTCGAGTAACATACGATAGTAATATAAAATAATAGTTTTTACTTTTTAATATCAAGTAACTTTATGTAACCTTAGCTTACTAGCGAAAAATTCCTTGTTTTTACTAAGTTCAATTATTTTGTAATATCGCTTAATTTATAAAAAGGCGCTATAATATTTAATATTGTCTTTTAACTCGGAATGAAATCTCAGATTATAAATAAGGAGAGGAAAAGAATCGTAATTATATTGTTAGAAAATTAATAACTCAAACTTCTTACTAACTGGAAGAATTAAGCATGCAATTTCTACATTTATAGTAAACTGTTGGATTAGCTGAAAAATGTAATTATGCTTAATGGAACCTTTATTACTCCATAGTAGACTTTTCCTCACAGATATACCTGATTATTTTTGCTAATTCATAATCATAAGCGTATGCCTTCCTTATCTTTTAAAACTACAAAAAGAAAGAAATTTCTTTCTCTGAAAAAGTCCATTAGGACTATAAACCCATTAGATATCGCCTAAAAGGGTTTCGTTTTTATGTTAATTTATTTTTTTTTTCCTAAACCATAATGATAACTGAAATTGTTAATCAATAAAAACGTTTTACGAAGATAATCTAAATTGATGATTGGTAACTATAATTTTTTTTTTAGAAATCAACAATGATTTATGATTATGGGCGAGAAAAAAGCATGATTATTTGGTATTATAACTAAATTATGAAACTATGGAAATATGTAATTTAGGTATGCGTTCTATCGTTGGAAATGAGTTTGTGTCATTTGGTAATTGGCATGGAAAAGCTCAATTAATTAAAGTGATTAGATAAAGTGATTCAAAACCAGCTTACATACTTACAGCTGGACAAATTAAAATACGTATAATAAAAACAAGCCCCGAAGAGAAATCCCTTAACCCTATCCAAACTATACCTGAACATTTTCTATCCCAATTAAGCATTTACATTTGCATATTTCTCGCACATACATACAACAAAATTTTACATTCTTCAAAAGAGTTAAACTTTCTGTTTGTCTTTGGTATATGGTATATGGCATATGGTGCGATAAATGAATAAAATCTGCAGCTAACACAAGATAAAATTTTGAAAAAATGCAAAATACAATAACTAGTACAACAACGAAGTTATAACAAATGAATTTCATGCTGTTTAAATATTTAGACAATGGGCAATGTTGCATTCAAAGCTTTAGCTATAAAAGATGGAGAAAAGCGTGATTAGATCAATTAGTAATTTCGAAGGTTTATCAAGATGTATAGGCTTGTTTTGATTTCCATACTTTTTATGGTAGTTTCTGGAAGGCATTCCCTTCACAACGAGGCCATTACAAAAGGAAAAGTTGCTGCGATAGAAAATTTTCCCTATCAAGTTTCCTTAACCCTTGATGGATCGCATATTTGTGGAGGTGTAATTATAAGTTACCATTACATACTTACAGCTGCTCACTGTTTTCCGCATGATGACCAAACAAGATATAAAGTGCGTGTTGGCTCTGATAAACGTAATAAGGGCGGGTTTCTTTATGATGTCGAATATTTCATGAAAAACAACCTTTATGAGGTATTGTTAAACCAGAAAAAACTCTTTGATATTGCAGTAGTTTTGGTAAAAAAACTTACTTATAATAAATTTATTCATTCTATTGCTTTACCAAATGAAAACGATGTCATACCCTTCACGAGTATAGGTACAGTAGCCGGATGGGGAGCTACTGTGAATAAAGGTGAACCATCAGATGTACTCATGTATGTAAATGTTCAAATATGGCAACAAAGTGATTGCAGAAAAGTTTTTGGTCCAAAAAAAATTAAAGATGAAGTATTCTGTGCAGGTCATCATGGGAAAGATTCTTGTAAAGGTGACTCTGGCGGTGCATTTGTTTATAAGGGAAAAGTTATAGGGCTTGTCTCATATGGTATAGGATGCGGTAAACCGAGAGTACCTGGTGTGTATACAAACATAATAGCTAATCTCAAATGGATCCGGAAAACTATAAAATATTTAGACACTGTCAAGCATTTATACCTTAATTAGTTAATAAAATAATATTAAATCAACTAATAATTCTCCATAATATGCCTAAAAATTTGTGACAATATTTTAAATTTTAAACTTTAAATAGAACAAAATGAAATACAAAATAATTTCTTGTACTATGACATGTATATCTCGAAAAATAATAAACAAACTTGAAAAGCGTAGTGTAGTTTCTTGAATTTTTAATCACAGTGATGACCTTATGGGCTTGATACTTTCTATTGTTGGCAGTATTTTCGTGCGTTCGTAAATTACATTATTAAATTTTGTTTAAAGTTTCATTTTGAATTAATACCAGTTGTGAAAACTACTACTTGGAACAACGAGGGCACTATTCCTTCATATATCTGTTATCCATGATTTTAGGTTGAGAGTTTTAATGAGAACTACACTCCGTTGAAAAATTTACATGTTAAATGAAGAAAATACGTAAAATAATAAAAGAACAGATCTTATTCAAGAAAATTTTCATTAAAAGATACGGACATATTTATCCCGAACATTTTCTAAAATGTCCGGTCCATAAAAATAGAAAATGGGCCTGAATATTCAATATATTTTCTACAGTTTCGCTAACCACAAAATTGTCTCATGGCTCTCTCCTTCCCTCCGGCAAATATTGTTTTGCATACTTCATTTATGCCCTTTTATACAGCATTATCCGAACCATAACAGAGCTGTCCCTTTGGAGGTAGGCCACCCATAAATACGGTAAATTTTGATGTAAAATATTAGAGACAAAAGGATATGAATATAATTTTCATAGCATCTTCAAAACATCGTACTTTCATGAATAATTCAAGATTATGAAATGTAAAAACTGGACTCTAGATCAACCCTTTTTACTTCCCTAAAAGAATTTAATAACCAACAGAACTCGTACAGAATTTTAATATGACTTGCTAGAATCGGTTAACTTTCTTCCACCCTTATTAAAGTAGCCGTATATGTAGGAAGAATGATTAACAAAATTTTAGAGTACGAACAAAATTATGAATCAGTTGCCGAAAATTTACCTTCCTTTTAAATATAGTGTGATATGGTGAAAAAAATCGATATCTAAGGCAAATCGATTTATAGTCTGGATTCAAAGGGATTTCATTTGAAATTATAAAATAAAACCGAAGTGCACGAGCCCACCTTTTAGCTATTTAATATTCTGTGGGGATACGTAGAATTCAATATTCGTAAATTTTTGAAAAGGTACACACCTCATGGTCCCCCGAGTGCGGTTATCTCCGAAAGGTTTTTTCCGCGACACATCCTACATTTTCTATCTAATCTCATATGTCGCTTTTTCACGGTAAGTCATAAAGTGTATTACTCACTTTTGTGCGACTTTCCCAGACTTTCTGAGCCCATCAGTACAAAGGGTTGATGGGGTCTTTTATAAAATTGCTTCGGATCTTCTAAGACTTACAGAGTACGGACTTGTGTTAGCCGTTGAGTAAAAATTCAGAGGAATGCCGGTAACTATTCATCCATTCCTTAGGGCTACAGCACGATGACAGCTCAATTTGTTTTCAAGGAGTGCACAATTTATTTAAATATTTCGCCATAGACACGGTTAATATCCGAAGACGTGTGAATGATAGACTGGACAGGTCCATGACTTATAGCTGGCGTCGAGAATGAAAAATTCATGCTAACAGTTTACAGTGAGGGTGGACAACGTAAGTGGAAAAGTTCGTACAGGGAAAGAGTTGCAGTTGAAAATAGTGTTTGGAAGCGAACAAGTGATGAATTGACTCGCCCCCTGGATAGCACTCAAATTCAGCTGCTCCATGTTCAAACTTGTAAAAATTTCCTTCGATTAAAGCTCAGAAGCCACTGCGGTCGTTTGGTAAGATTGATGGCGCTAACAAGATTACACCGACCCAAAGGTCCCGCGAGGAGATGGGCCCTGAGAAGACTTAATTGATATCTCGGTGGCTGGAACTTTTCAAATTCGATTTTTATGAACAAAAATTAGTTTAGGGAGAGCTCATCCATTAATTCCTTGTAAAGCTCAATTTTATCTCTGACGAATTATATCGATGAAAATGTAATAGCATTTGGCTTAAGTCTCAGTGAATTAGCCTTGTTTTCTTCACAAAGACTCAATTGAAGCGTAAATGTTAACATTTTTTATAAATGCCTTTGAGACAACATACAACGGGAGAATTGAGATATGATTTATGGTGATTTATACTTTGATAAACATTAATAAATCTACAAAGACTCAAACATTTATTAAGTCTGATCAAAGTTAGAAAGCTTCAAATTATTCACTCTAATTAATTTTTTTAGAGGAATTATCTTTCGCTCTTTCGGCGTTGCCCAGGCTATTGAAAACTATTTGAAAAATTAAGTCTATGTTGCTTGCATCAATTTCTCTTTTCATTATTATTATTATTCGATTATTGCACTGTCTAAACCTCCCGATTAGATTTAGATACTTATCATCTCCTTAGTTAGAAGTTCATCTTAACAATAACGATTACTTGGCAAAGTTGTACAAGCCGTAAATAGGATAGTTGTGGTACCTGAGATGGAACTTAAAAACCCATTATAAGTGAGCGTTTATTAACTGCGTCGGGATTATTTTAAAAAATAAATATAAAAATAAATGATAAAATTTTTTAAGTTGTGGAAAAAAATATTATCTGTAATATACAATCATTCATTTCATGAAATATGTCTAATTTCGTTTTTTCCTGTTGTTTACGCTTTTTTCCCCATTTAAAGCAATGACACTAATTCCTATTCATTGCCTTTCTAATTATATCCACTAATGAATTTTAACTTATGACAGTAAAAAGTTTCAAGTATATATTACAAATTTAAAAGTGCCCGCCGGTCGAAGTTACAAAATATTTTCCCATCTTTTGCGAAAAACTAATACCCACCATAAAGGCATATAGCGAATTGTAATAAATCTCTGTGATATTTTCGTTTGCACAGCCTCTGGAGTAAGATAGATAGTGTGGAAATATTCTCAACTTACAAAATAAATTTAGGCGCAATCGTTCTGTTCTAATCGAACCGAACCACCAAAACCAATTCCACATTTGTTTGAAAGTAAAGTGCACCATCAGGACGCTCATCAAAAATAACGAAATTTGAGACTATCCAAACGATATATAAAATTCAATACCGGATTAGATCCTAATGGACTGGTGATGTTCGCATCCAGAGTGCCTTATGGCTTCTGATATAACCCAAATTTATGAGTGATTACAGTGGCCCATATACAAGTCCCCTAGGAACTACAGAGGTCAGCATTATACATAATTGGTCGGCAGATTGTGCTTGCTTCTCATAAACTATAGTTACTCAGATAAGTAGATATCGTATCAATACTCTAGCGGAGGGAAAATCCACATACATTCAATCATAATTTAACGTAAGATCACAAATATCTATTCTAATTACTTAGTACTGAAGTGTGAAATAGGGGTGCATACAATGAAATTAGGAACGGAACGTTCTCATTGCCGCACAATTAATATGCAAATACAAGTGTGGGGAATGCATCCGATTAATGTCTAAAGAGCACCAGGTGAATACTAAATAATTGCACAGTAGCTGTAAGATATAATCGAGTCCTGAAATGTTAATGTGTGCTTCCAGTAAATTTATGTCCTCGCGATATCACCCGCCGGTCACTGGTTATTATGATTTCGAATTGCATTTAAATTGGATGTCATATTTCGTCCTCGGGGAAATTCAATTCCTCTGCTGTTTGCTCAGTCACACACTGCGCTGTGATTGCTTCATTTGAAACTGAAGGCGCCTGCCTATAAATGTTACAGAGGCAACTAGTGGCGCTGTTACGTATGCATTATTTCTGTCACTCAGAATATTAACCCCTAATAATTAATGATAAAAACATAATTGTTTTTATGTTTTAAAAATTAAAAGCAATTCTACAATGTTCGCCATAAATTAGCACCCCTGAAATTACATTAAATGATCCTAAATCAAAAAACAGTTCAAGGGAAACTTGCTTAGGCTTAATCAAATAAATCAAATTTTTTTATACCTATATATAAAATCTATACTTTTTTATATATAGTAAAGTTTCAAATTCCTTGCAAAATACATACAGATACGATACAGAAATAAAAAATGCAGTCTGAGTACCCAACTAAAAATGTTAGTTCTGTGTAGAGCCTAAAGATCACACTCTTTTTTGTATTTCCATTTTGAACCTTTATATCCTTAAAAAAGTTATAGAAATAGAATCAATCTTTAGTGTGAGTTTTTGGCACCGTATTGGGCCGCCGTTCTGAACAGATAAGTTTATGACTTTGGAAGGAAAGGGTTTTACGACTTTTTCGATGCCATCGGCACAATGAGTTATTGGAAAAGTCGTAAAATTGCCTGTTTTTACCGAAGATTTTTTTCTTTTGACCCTACTGTATTGGTAAAATTGCAGCGCGAATTTTGTCTCGTGTAAAATAGCCCTTAGATTTTCTTGAATCTAAATATGAGCTGGAGCTCTTACGCAAGGATCTTCAGTATCAAATTATGGCTAATATTTTCATCTAAAATCAAGGCTAATTCTAAGTAGCTCCTATCTATCTATTATTTGGGGAATCAAAATAGAGTTTAAGTTACATAGAATCTTTATAGCGTGAAATCTTATTTGCTTCTCCAAGCTCAGAGATAACCCAAACGGCTATGATAAAGTTTTAAGGATGAATTAAATTCATGAGATTAAATCATGTTTTTTTCATACGTCCCAGTTAAGATAAATGATTCAATCACATAAGAATTTAACGCTTTTATTATCAGTCTAGTCGCATCTTGAGCATATTTATTCATGCTACGTGGCCGACCAGTATATTTTGATGAAATGGGTTCATTTCCATCGTTCGCAATAGGATTAAAATAATGTACCCATCGACTCGAAGATTCCTTTGATTTAATTGGATGAAGAATACAACTTTTGGCATACCATACATGTCGAACAAATATTAATAAAATAGCAGTTGCTAGTTCAATAAACGATTTTTGTCGTTTCAAGAGCTATCGTATTTGCTTTACTCACATTTAAATTTTAATTATATGTTCGTCAATATGACACACTTTCTGGAAAAACATCCAAATATTTTAATATCAAATTGTGGCAAAGGAAAGTACCTTCATATTGACATCAAACACATTTTTTTACCATTATCTCTTATGAAAGGCACACAAGCACAAAGTTTCCTCATGTTTCAGCCCTTTAATTTTCTCGCTTCCTTTCAAATCTCTATCAAAAAATTCTTTTCATACACTGAGCCCGCTAAACATGCACATGTGCAAATAGAAATTGCTCCTCATATTGCTTTTACTTCTCTAAGAAATTTATTTCTACTGTAAGAAATTCTAATATTGAATTCCATCTGACATGTCTATGGACCCAAGTTGGACGAAGTAGGGGAACCTGGTCGTATAAAGTTTTCTCCTCTATTTCCAATTGATACCGTCGTCGTCACCCAGAATTGTTCGTTCATTTTTCGTAATATCATCTTGATATTATTATTGCTATTTCAACCGCTTTTCAAATGCTGATGTCTTATTTTAAGGCGCAAAGTATTGTTTGTTATGATACTTTCAGAATCTATCTGTTTAGGGTAGTGTCACCTTTTTTAACATTTGACTTAAATAGCATAATTGAAATTCTTATTATGCTTACCTTAATGTATAAAATGTTTTTAAATCTCTATCCCCTCAAAATATACACAAATTAAAATGAGTCATAATATAAATTTAACGGCTTAAACTAGGAATAGGAAAGTCTCATCGATTTCATTAAAATTTTGCGGTATTATTCCCTTTTAGCCTAAAACGGCCAAATATGGTTGTCCTGAAGGAATTTTCTGGCGATATACTATAGTTTCCGAATTTTGTTAAAAATAAAGTAGAAAATTCAAAGTGGATATTTCCACCGCAAAATTCCATTAAAAATCGATCGATTTTCCTATCGCGCACTACACTGTACTTTGAACCACTTTTCGCAATATGTTACTGGCTGCATTGGGGTTGAAATTAGAATCTGCGTCTGTAAAATTTACGATATTACGAATGTAAAAATTTCAATAACTTTTGGAATTCTTTTAGAAAAGATTTGCTGTGTAAAGAGTACTTTATTTTTAGAAAAATAAAGAGATATTTTAATGTTATAGAAATGTTTTACATTAGCAATATCTATATAGACACTATCATCGCGAAGCTATATAGAGTTAATAAATTCTAGTTACCTAGTGAACTCTTCTCTATCACACGAAAATAGACTCTTCAAAATTTCTTTTCATTGCCGTGTATTTTCTAAATAATTCCTATATCATGTAATACGTTATATTGTAAGTTATGTCATATTATATAGTAGACCTCATATTACTTGTCTTGCTAATCGTAGCGCAAGTAACTAATTATATTTGCGTCTTCTTCGAACATTTTAAAAACCTCCTTGAATACCACACTGAAAATTTAGATTAATACAGAAATCAATCATTAAGAAGAAAAAATAAAATATTAAAGACTAATAGCAGCGGCGATTTAACGAATTTAAAGACAAACCACAAACAGCAGGCGCACAAACCAATGCTATGAATTGAATCTTGGTATTAGGTTTACCCAGTAGATACCAATTAGCCACTGCCATGTGGCACACTTTGAAAATTATAAAAATCATATTGATTACTTGAGTACATTGCAATACAATTGACATTTTAATTTGAGAGGTAATAACAAGATACCAAAAACAACCGCAGTAAAGCAATGCGACAATACTAAGGTTACTTATTATATGCTGGTTTGTGAGGATCACTTACAAACATTTTTGTATGCAAACATTCCTTGATTAAGTTAGATAAATCTAAGCTCGAAGTTTTTAAATAAATGAATCAATGATTCTCTGCGTAATAAACTAAACTAATTCTTAACATTGAAAATCGAGAAAATCAAGGTGAATGTAAACCTGATATTAGTTATTGCTTGCATTTTTCCAATTAGTAACATTCACGGCCGGTGAAACTTGTTTTCAAGAACTGGTCGACCAGATCTACTTGTTCTAACGACCATACATACGGTTATGGTATTGCGTCGTGTGGTTACAATTAGAACAGATTGCGTGCTGGAAGTTCAAGTCCGCAGATACTTTTGACCAACTGAATTCAGGGAGCAATGAAACTGATACATTAATTGAGCTTGCGTGGTGGGTCAAGTTTATATTTGTGGCTGGACAGACATTCACTTCACCTAGAGGGCGATTTTGATCGACGTAAATTGCAACAATTCCGTGGAGCAATATTTATTAAGTGAATTTTCTCTTAGTGTCTTAACATTATTTAAAGTAGGTAGATATAAAAACTTTATTATATGTAAGCATATCTGATGATAATGATTAATTTTGGATAAACACTGATTTTTGCAAGTTATAGTGATGTAAAATTGCATTGTCATTTCGTAACACCGCTTCACTTATTACGCAAGTAATGACTAGTGAAGGTATCTTGCATTATCTACCTTTTATAAAAATTAATTTAATCAGGGAGTGGCAAGTTTATCTCTAGCTCAATTTAAGACTTTCATGTGAGAAAAATATAATTGGTACAATTGATATTTAAATTGAAGCATAGAAAACTATTAGAACGATATACTACTACTACTACTTTTAATTTTTTTTTTGCGTAATCATATAAATTTTACTGTCTGTTGTAACAACGTATTACATATGGAATCGGTTGATCGGAATTCCCATCAGAACAAAAATTTTCTCGAGAAAGAATCGACGGGAAGAGGCACGAGTAGCTTATATGGTAAAAGCAGTGAAGCGAAGGTCACATGTTCAAACCTTGCCCCCTGGCCAAAGTCGTTAAGTTTTTTCAGTAATTCCAAGATATATACGTATAATCAATTTTGTCGAAAGTGAGAGTAGTCCTTAAGAAAATGTAAGTTGTTGCAAGAGAATATCTCCTGTAAAAGCGCTTAAAAGAAATTCATGATATTTTTATTTCATATTTGTTTACCTACATACCCGATATTTGGTATAAAGGTAAAATAAAATCTAGAACTTTAAGAATATATAAAAACTCTTAGTATTTATATTTCTTACCAAAGGTAGGTGAAGAATGTTTGTAAAATAATTAAACAAGTTTAAACTCAATATTTCCTAATGCTAAGCAATACAAAATTAATTTTACACAGCAATTATATATTTATCATTTATTGTTAATTTAATTTAATTTGCATTATTTCAAAAATATCCGTTTGAATATAAATCAAAAATTCTACGAGCTACGATTAAAATTTTAATTACCACTTTTAAAATTACGTAGCAGCACCAATGCAATTATGAAGCTATGCTACTCTGAGCTTACCAGTTTCATTAATTGGAAATTCGAATTAAAAAACTCAAACGAATTCACAGAAAATCACAATACAATTTGTTTGCTGGTGCAAGCTAATTATCAGGTTATCATGAACTAAATGCCTTTCCAGGATTAGCAAATCCAGCCAAATGGCTATTTAGCGCGGTAATTTGCATACTGGTAAATGCCAACCAAAGAATGCTAGCAGATGAAGTCTTTGAAACAGAATTTGCATGCGTTCATTACCTTGCAATTATTCTAGGAATGCAAGCAGACGCTCTAATTGTTGCAATATCGATTTCTGTGGAAACAGAATGGCATACACATACCAAAATCCTCACATAGCAATTACACATGTGAGGAATTCTTTTATCCAGATACAGATCTTACCATACTCATGTAGTTAGAGTCAAATCTCACTTGACCGTCCATTAACCAAAGAGGCACAATGCAATGTAAATTGTAGACTTAAAATAATTATATTTGAGAAATTTGGCTCACACTAGAATATTCTATATGAATATGCGATTAATTTAAGCGGTAGTGAAATTTTAAAAATTTTGGTGTTCAATTCCATAAATTTTCCCGTCGGTATATGGACGAACGAAAAAAAATGTCATATACGTGCTCCGGTCTTCCCCGCCTACGCAGCCTGCAGCTGATCCACCCGACCTTAATCCTGGCCGCCTTGAGCAGGACCTTCGCCGCCGCCTCATCGAGGTCTGCTATGGCCATCCGCTGGCCACGACCGTTCGTGCGGCCACCTCCGGGTTACGCTGACCCGCACGAACGGTTCGTGGCCAGCGGATGCCCATAGCAGATCCATAGAGGGTGCCAGGCCCATAGGTGACGTTAATGATTATTAGAGAATATTTCTTAAGAGTCGTGTTGCTTGATAGTGCAGCACTAAATGGGTGGTAAACTCCATCTAAAACTAAATATCGCCATGACACCAATAGCAAACAAGTACCGTGAGGGAAAGTTGAAAAGAACTCTGAATAGAGAGTTAAATAGTATGTAGTTTGTTACCTAAATGTAGCTCCATGCACGGTAGCACTGTTCACATACCACTGAAATAAGACAAATACAATGCAATAAGTTATTATTTAATCGTGTTATGTCGACCTAAACAACACGTCGTCGAATTTCTCAGTAGATTTACTTCATCATTCTTCAAAGTACAAAAATCCAGTCCAGAGATATTAATCTACTTATATTTCTGTCATGTTATCTTAATTAGCCACATTTCTTAAAGGACAACATCAAATCTTTTGTCACCAAATAAACTTTACGAAAAGTTGACATACATATAGTTGTGACCTCATCATCTACGTTATTACGGGCGATATTATCCTTTCACTGTTGTATCCATTCCGTAGCCAATTTGTCAGCTGTAACTCAGGGAAGCAAACCAGAGAGCTAAATAAGGTCTTTAGGAGAAAGTGATACGAAGGCTGATAGAAATTTCTAAAAATAAGCACATGAAAGAAGATGGTTTTCTACATTTTTCTTTCATATCAATCCGGGCTGTACTTTAACATATTCCTTAATATATTCTGATGGAATGAGAAATGAAAGTTCTTTTAATCCAGCTGTCCATTCAAACATTGAAATAAGTACAAAAGAATTCCGGTTTGGCCCATTTTTCTTTGGTTAAATGGCAATGAAGGAATTGGGGAACGCCTTGATTGTCACTATAAATAACCTCGATTTTGAGAATTTAAGTTCGAAGGAATGCACTAAGGATGAAATTTAAGCTCTTAACTGGAACTATATATATAATTATTTAAAAGAATAAAAATACCACAAAAATATCATCTCCTTGTTCACCGATTTGAATACGAAAATGATATAAGAATAAAATAGGTCCTATTCATTTGGAAACCAAATCATAAAAGGTTTACATTTAAAAAACAAAATTTATATAATTTTAAAACTTAATCCAAATGATACCATCTATAGCTGCTCTTGCTATACCCGCAGAAATATAAAACCGAATTTTAAAAATTCTCTATTTCGTAGAATTCCCTAATATATAGTGGCTCAAATTATTTTTCATGTATTCGAAGTTAATATTTAGCTTTATTTGAATTCTATCTAAGTAAGAAAATAATAACAAATTTTTAAACAAATAAAATTTATTTGAAAATTATAAAATCTACCATATTTTGTGTGGCCTTTTATGACCATTGCGACAATTGCAAGGCATTGAATTTAATTTTCACAGGCCAAGAGTCCTGTTTACAGCTCTAAAACTCGCCTAAAGACCGAATCTCAGGTTCAGACTAGGAAACTTCACGGTAAGCCTAATAGACAAAATGCCTGATTTACTGACCACTTTGTCATTTTCAACGTTAATGCAAATGTGTGTTTCGGTTCATAATCTTGTTGAAAAATTACGGCGCCAAGGCCATCCTTTCTCTACTGTTGTTTACTGCCGAGGAAACGACTTTTGACGATGCTCTATCATTGTCAGCAAAACATGCTGCCTATAATTCAATGGCATCGTTCAACTCTTTGACCATTATATATCCCACCAGCATGATGTTGTCTCGTCAAAATTTAAATTTCGATCTGTTTTCCTCATTAAACTCAACTAATTGATCAAACGCCTAAATTTTAATTTTAATGTTTAATTACCATTTCTTTAAATATTTTCTATATTTCCAGTACTGAATTTTGTAGAATTGCAAAATATAAGAAATGTTAAAGTGTTTTATTAAGTCGTTATATATTTTTAAATTTTACTTATATAATAGCGAGGATAACGTTCCCCTAATATACAAAATAATCGGATATTTTGTTGAGTCCTCTAACAACTACAAGATAGTGAAATTTCTTGTAGTCTCTTCTCTAAATATTCGGTAATTTTTGGTCGATATTTTTATTTATATACCCATACACATATTTATTCAGTGTTTCATATACAAGAACAGAATAAAATCTCTTAAGAGTAGCTTAATTGGACTCTTTTAATTTTATCCACTCAGTTATACTTTGTGAAGTTGGAACTTTTAAATTTGTGAGACAAGACAATCAAGCTCATCCATTTCATTAGTCCTCGTTTCCGGTAACCATCAGAAGAGCATAATTTTACTTTGAACAATCTGAAGTGCAATCAAAGTTAATTAAAGGAAGCAATAATGAACTACTTAATAAGGCAAACTTTCTTTATTTCTCATAATTTTTCTACCAGAATTACTTTTTTGTATATTACATCTGGGGATCTTTATTTGTAATATCAACAACAAACTTTTCCACCACACTATTAGGCCTGAATTATTTTCTTAATAAAGCTTCTCCTGCCACCTCATTATCTCGGAGGTGGATAAAAAGGAACCCTCTCGCACATCCGCGGCGGCGGCTTCATTGACGGATTTTCTTACAAATGGTATGCCATTTTACTGAATTACGACAACAAAATGACCCGAAGCTATTCACACGGCAGCAGTATGTGGGAGGAAGTTCGAACGTTGTGGATTCCGGAGAGTCACCAGATTCCGGAAGGCTTTTTCTACGAGATTTGCAGGAAAGCGCAACCAACAAGGCGAGCTAATTAAAAGTATCCGCTAAGCAAATTCCCCCTTTTCTTTTGCCCGCCCCTGGCGAGAATAATGCGCTTGCGGGTGGTTTAATTGCTTTGTCAATTTATTCACAAAGTCAGGCGAACATGGAACAATATGAAATATGTCTTAAGCTACGACAATTCTGCAAAGTACAATTTAGCGGAGAAATTTGCAAAGTTTTTTCTAGATTCGATTCGAGCGGAACACAGTTCAAATCGTTGACTTCACAATGTCCCACGCACTTAAGCGTTGCACTAGCAACTGCAAAATAACATCCTTCTGGTTTCCTCCCTAAAAAATAAATAAAAGGATTCTATGATTTTTGTACTAGTCAAAAATTGACATACCTAAAAATAGTAGTAATTATTAGCTAACTTTGTAACTACCTGTTTTACTATGCATTTCGTTTCGCGAGGCTGGCAAAGCGGCCGAACAAAATGCAGAAGGCGCTGAAAAGTTCTCTTCTAGCAGCACGTTTAAAAATTACCTCTAGGTGCCCATTAAGGTGATCCATCATTTTACGTAATTATTTGCAATTTTTTATATATGCACGCACCCTGAGGCCTTCCTCTAATTATTTTCTGAATACGCTTTCTACATACAGCATGAGAAAAATAGAAAATAGCCACAGAAGCTAGACGGGGACGAGTCTCTCAACGTGGAGGTCTCAATCTTTCCAACTTTGCTTCGACTATTAATAAAAAGGTGTCGTCCTAATGATGAAAGGCAAATTCAAAACCAGACGCATGAAATTGTTAATTGACACCAAAGTCGGCGGTAACTTTTATTTTTCTTCCCATTACATAAACTTGGTTAGAATCGTCTTCATAGCTAAGATAAGATAGGCGGATACATTATCGCTTCAAAATTAATTACAAGCAAAGAAAGCACCTCTTAATGCAATGAATAGTGCCACTTTCAGACATGATTGCTAGTTCGATCCTTCTCTAGTAATAATTTATTGCATGCTCATTTATGTTCTAGAGACGCAAATATAATTAATTTTTCCTTTCTAGTTAATCTTTTTATATTTGTATATTTCATTTAATTATAGTCGATGCTTTTAACGTATGATACTAATTCTGGATACATGAATGCACACATATTGTAGAAAATCATTATGAAGCAGATAAAATCACTCTGAACGTCTAAGAATATAAATCATCGGTAATAGTACAATACTATCAATTTACACATGGTACCTTAATATCGTATATGTTTCAAGATTAATATTTTTCAGCCAGCCACAATTTTGCTATTTCATAATTAAATAAAATACGATTAAATATTATTTTACAACAATCGACAATTTTCTAAGATTGACTATTTTTTTAGGATTTCAAGCTTATGAATATTTATTTAGTAAAACACGATATTACTTTTGAAATACATACTCTTATTAATGATTTTGATTCGGATACCCCTCAATATGAGGCACATAAATTATACCTTTGAATGTCACTGTTCCGGCCACACTGTATTAGGGTTATTGGTATAAGAAATGCCAAGAACGGAAATTCCTCAGCGCAGTAATTTAAATTTCGATAGGATGGCATAAGTTAATAGTCTAGTTTGCAGTACATTACTTCAGTATGCTTTTTTTAAAAAAGTATTTATTCGTTATTAAATTTTATTTTTCCAACATAAAAATATGGCCATTCGACTACAGTGTTTATTAACAAATTAATACAGGAAGCTGCTAAAGTAATTTTAATTTTAAGATATTATTCGCCAAGTGTATTATCACATAAATTAGTATATATAAATTATATAAAGTTTTCAGATAAGATTTTACTATTGCAATTTTGGTGAAATGAGTGTTACGAATCTGTCTATGTTACAAAACTTTCACAAAACCTCTTAGACTAACTATACAATTCCTAGGAGGGTGTTGCAAGGATGAAAAATTAGACCGAAAGGTACATAGTTTTATCTGAGTTCTTCACTCGTAATTCGCGGTACGTATTCCAAAGTAATTATATTTTAAGTGCTTAAAAGTTCCTCCACTTCAAGCAATAACTCTTCAAGACCTTGTCCGTCTATTTCAGCCGAGAACCCTTATCCCATTCAAAAGTTTCACCCACTGTATTACACCCACACGGAGGAATGCAATAAACTAAATTGAGTTAAACTAGAACTTATCTCTGTTTGAACCAATAAAAATGGGAAACGAGAAAAGGCAAACAACAGGCAAGCGGTAGAATGAGGCTTACTGCTTGCCCAAACAAGGATTTTTCTTTCAAAGGAACGGGGAAAAGTTTAAGCTAAATGAGTTTTTGCTGAAGCTTGGTGTACATAAAAAGTTCGCTGCGCAAAAATATGAGAACACTTATAACTGGTGCACTGGGGAGAAAGAGTATCCTCCTAACCAGCTGGAGTTCCGGAAAAAAAATTCACCTGGTAAGCGGCTCGATATGCTCCACAGGTACCAGGGCACCGCACCGCAAAGTACCCAAAGGCACACAAGTACCAAGGAGCGGCCAAAGGAAGTGGTGTTTCTTGAAATTTATTTGAATGCACACGGAGGAGCCCGCTGAAGTGGCAAAGTAACTCTCCCCAAGGAAATAAGGCCGAAACTCATTGAGGACAAAAGTTCTCTGGCGGGTAAGGAAAAGGCTTAGGATGCATTTATTAATGGGCAGCAATAGGTCAGAAGTTTGCCGCTGCACTTGACGTTGTCGTCATTGAGCCAAGTAGGACGCCAGATAGAAACATTTCACAACGTTCCGTGCGACATGTTTGCGGAAAGTTTAAATTAATCGAAAGAAAAGTTTACTCGTACTTGACTCGAACCTAAACATATGGCAGCTAAATTTACAAAATTTATTAAATGTCGCAAAAGTTCCAAACTCGGATAGATCTCAAGTTCGATTTCCCTAAGCCGAAAAAAAAAAATTCTAGTCACAATGAATTATATAGGACTATTCGGACACAGTTGTTTTGCTATTTGTTGTTTATGCCAGAGCTGTGTCGGAAAAGTTTTCTGTTTTTATAGGCCCTCGAGACTATAGGCTCGTCGGAGTTTGGCATTTCTATTAGCAAACAGCATTGAAAAGGAGGCGGGATTTCCACTTACTTAATAGCTAACTCTACTGAGCTACAATCAAGAGAAGGATAGTCTAGTGGCCCACGTTTACTTATTTGACAACTAGTCCAAGGAATAAGTTGAGTTACGGTTAGATCCAACTTATTAAAAACATGTTTGTTATCTTGGACATATTCGGGTTTCAGACTTGATATATGAAAACTTTTTCAAGATGTTAACATTCTTATACAGCAATATATTAGTTCTGTTTAGATAACGATATTTTATTAAGATATAACTTAGAAGTTGTTTTGAAATTATTTGCAACTAATTCCTTCATAGATACACAGTAAAAAATAATTTTAACTTTTTTACTTGTATAATGGTAGTAAAAATTAACACATCTGAGTAGTAGTTCCACAAGTTTTTATTGAAATTCTGGATTTTACTAATTAAAATAAGTAAAATTCAAGTAAACTAACTAAACTAAACAATTTCATACAATGTGTACAACTTTACAATTTATTCTTTAAAAGTTCTTTCATAAAAACTAAAACTTTATGCTTTGCTTAAATATTTGCATATTCAGTTAAATAATATTCGTACACTCTAACCTAAATCCACACATTGCTTTTAAAATAGGCAATAAACTCATATAGAAGAAATTACAAATTGAAAATAATTTTAATATTCAATACTGTAAATGAATTACGCATAAATTCGTATAACTACACTACATACTGCCTTTGTAAACGAATTCAATTAAAGTTTGTAAAATTACTCATACTGATGGCAAAATTTGAAGAGTTTATGTTCATTCGAGATCTAGGATATCTTTAAGCAATATGGAATTTTTAGAATATTCGATACTAGCTGAATCTTCTTAATTTGTTACTTTTGAAAATCATATAAATCAAGGGATAGTTGTATTTCAAATAGGTTAACTATACCATGCATATGGACTTAGGAGTTGGTTTGCAAAATAACTTATAAGCTGTCTCTTACAATTCTATAAGTGAATTATATTGAGTGAATCGCATATCATTAAAACTTGAAAATGCTGACTAGAATTTTAGAAATCTAAAAAGCCAAATCCCCAAATATTTAAAATTCAACGAATTTCAATGAAAATTAGCTCTATAGTCATTTTAAATTCACTGTTTTTGAATTTAAAACTTTCATATTTCAAACTGAAATGTGTGATAGACAATTTTGAAATATAAATAAGTCCATAAAAGTACCTTAGTACCTAAATGTAATGATAAACAAGTATGGGTATGCGAATATATGAATTTCTGAATTTTAAAGTTATGATTTAAGCTCCCATAAGTTTAGAGCAGAATCGTTAGTTTACCATACTTTAAACCACAAAATTTATGCTTTTAAGCTTTTAACTAATAACATAACCACGATGAATGCTTATGCGGTTTGTGAAAAGCATCCGTAATATGATAAAAAATTTAAAGTAAGCAATTTTATTGTGTGCTCAATGAATTGGATATGTTCACTCGTAAAATGCAATTGTTTACATTCACAGAATATTTGCAGTGAAATCATATTAGCAAAAGCATCCTGAGCGGGCACATAAGGCAAATCGATATCTCTTGTTGAACACGCTTTAAAACAACTTTTCAGGGCGGGCGATTATCTGATCAACAGCTTAAATTCAAAACCAAATATCTGAGTGGAAAATTCGTAGGGCATAAATCCTAGAGACAATCTGGCATGCAGTGCCGTAACGATAAAAATTCACAGAGCGTATAGCTTCGATTTTTTTTTTTTTTTTTGCACTTCACCAAGGTGGAAAACGACAAAAATATAAATTTCCTCCGATACCGCTACCCGGTGATACGATTTTGGGGATTTTATTGAGGCTCTTCCAACAAGGACTTGTGTTTAATCTATGCTCGTCCAAAATTCATAGAAATCCCGGCACTCATTTCGCCCAGTCTCTCGGCAACCTTGTATACTTAGTATGAGTTCGAACGAGGGGGAGACTACCATAGAGTTTGAATACAGAGACAAATCTTTTTCCGGATCAGCCGTTTTCGATATTCTATACATACAGTGTAACATAGGTACCTACATATACTTTTAGAAGTACCTACGAATTGAGTCATTGTTTGGTTACACAAGAGTCGCTTAATTTTATTTTTCTTTTCCAGACCATGAGAACTGACCTTTAAAGAGCCACATACCGAAATTAATCGCCAATGACAAGCCTTGGTGGTCATTCATTGGCCATAAAGTGGGCAGTCAGACGGAAATGAACAAAAAAAAAAAAAAGAAGGAAACTTTATGAGTTCAGTTCATTGCTGATGAAATATGGCGCGCATAATTCATATTTCTCTCTACAATGTAAAATAGTCGCTCTGGAAATGAATGTCCACGCGATTGTGGAACTTAACCTCCGGAACTGGACTCTTTCTGCATTTTTAAGTTCTGAAAATCGAACTTGATGTAATTAAGCAATTGAGTTTACACTTACGATGCATCCACCAGTTAAAATTTAAAACGGATAAATTATGCATGATATATGAGACAGTGCCCTTAATTAAAGTAAAGTGGTTGCTTATTCCTAAATCAAATTAATTGTTTGTAACCATTTATTTGAGATCTGCCGCAAATTCTGAATCCTATACAATTGGATGTAATAAGTTAATCTTTAAATCTTGCCCATTTACCGCAAAAATTGTAGTTTCTTGTTAAATACATCGCACTAATCGTAAATTTGTTTAAGTACCGTCCTCTTTTCCACTTGGCAAAACCACTGACACTTCCGTCTCCACATGTCTTTCATGTTAAAGTTATTTTTGAATCCATTGCACCTCTTTGGAAATAAAGTTTGGCTGTTGCTATTGTCTGGGGGTCTTGATGCTATTGTTGGATTTATGTGAAACTAAGACCTAGCAAATATCTTAAAATTAGACCATGGTAAGCTTAACTTCTCTCATACATATTTTACTTTTCGAACTATAGAAATAGAAAGCATATAAAATGGTTTGACGGCTGCCAAGAATCCCATTAAATTGTATAAGTAATAGCCCGATTTGTTATGTAGTCTGGCATTGTATCCATTTGTTCGATGTTTGTCAAAATCTCCAAAAGACGAACGCATATATTTAATGTATCCTGAATTATGTAATATAATAGTACAATTATAACATATTAGAGTAATTAATAACTTAGCGTTTTGCGCAGAAATAGATCCATAAAACATTGTTTTTTTGGCAACAAAATATCAATTGCATATTTAGTTCATTATAATTACCTATCCTTTGTTTGACGTTATTTGCATTGTTGTTTAAAGCTTTTCCAAACAAAATATGAGTAAATGGTAGTTGGTTTCAATAGTTGTAAAATGGCAATATTTTTAATTTCCTCATACCCACCGGAGCTAATAGGATAATAATTTTAGACCCAATTCCAACCTTAATTATTTTTTTTAAGATTTGTTCCTGGTTCCCAATTTTAGTTGCTGATATTTTAATATCAAATTCCATCTTTTATGCGTGTATATTTTAATTAAATTTTAAAAAGGAAAGTAATATTATCACGGTTCTGCTATTAACTACGGCCTTTAAGGGCTCATCGTGATATTACACCTAGTCGGGTCATCTGTGTTTTTACTAGAAAATCCTAATTCAATCGGTCGTCACTTATTGATGTAATCTCAAATAATTTATTACTATAAATAACTTTATACCTAAAGTTAATTTAATATAAGAAGCTGGAATATCTTGTTTACATAATGGTCCTTTTTACGTTCCCTTCAGTATGGGCTATCTTAAGGAAATAAATTTTAGCAAGAACCTACGTATACTTGAACTAGTGCGCTTAAAGATTTTCAACAAGCTTTAAATCAATCAGCACGAAGACCTTGTTAAGTACATTTTGGCCTTATCTACTTCTCACCTTTGGATATCAACGACTCCTGTATCAGCGCTTAACGAGCCTGCCAGACAAAATTATCGATAATTGAAGAAGATGCGTAAAAACCTTTGCTCTTAACATGAATACCATCTTTGCTCCATCAAATAGCACCAAAACTTACATCCGTCAGGACAAAAGTGCGACAAGAGTTTCCGGAAAGTGGCAGGCGAGAATTTGTTATTTGTCTAGTTAATCGCAATGGTAGAAGTAGTTTCCAAGAGCAACGATTATTTGTCTCTGTAGACCGCAAGGCAGTTAAAGCGTGGATAGGAGAGAAGTCAATTTACTTGTAATTAGGGATGAACTAATTACTTTGCGGTAAAACTACAGCACTGTTGATGCTTGATGGTGTCAGCTACTGATTTATTTAGACGAAGTTCATTAGGGTGAAAATTAAGTGGCTCCTTTTTCAAAAGGTAGGCATGAATCGATTTGGCAGATTTAAGTGTTTTTCAAGTATCCTCTTCTAATTAATTTTCTGTTAAAAGGGTGTCACGAATGTACTTTGACGCAAAATTCTAAAGGACACTTACCAACTATGGTTTTCCAGTAAATTTGAGAAATATTGAAGAAATATTCTCAAGCCAAGCTAATGGATTTAGGTAAATTATAATTTTAAAGAAAACATTGTACCGAATTTCTCTACAAGCGATTTTATCTTAATATTACACTACATATAACACTGGCATTATTCATCTTCATTATGTATGATGTTAACTTTCCTGCTTTTAACAGTTGAAATATTAGAAAAGTTTTAATTTGGACATATAATAAATGAAATGAGATAGACTCCATGACAAATAGACATTTTATGGGGAAATAAAACAAACAACGACAAGAATTGCTCGGAATTTATTGGCAAAACTGAATTTTTAAACAACATAAAATTAACACAAGCAAACTTCTTAGATTTCTTAGAAGCTCTTACAATTTTGATAATAGTAGGGGGTATGCAAACTCTGTTTTAGTTGCTATTTCATTTTTGAAAAAGATGTAAAACATCGAATGCGAAAATAACACCGTCTTCTCCAGTAATAAAAGAAATAAGACGTAGCTAATAGTGAATAAACGTTTATAAAAGCCTACACATATTTTTATAAGTTTGAATTATGATATGGCGTTTTCGCATATCAAACCGGATTATTTTAATCGAAACCACGAATACGAAACCCGCGGATTCGACGGTTCTATGCAACTGTAAGTTCGTTGACTATGTCGTATTAAATTCTCTCTATGTATGTGGAGCATAGCAATGAATCAGAATTTGTTTTTCAATAATTAAATTAAACCTACACAATCATCATTTATCAAAAGACGTATATTTTTACGGCTACTGTTGGGGTAGTTTTCTTGAAATTTAAATTTTTATTACAAAAATAAGAAGTACAACATTTTTTTTATTATTTTGCAAAGCCCAATTTTATTGCCTTGGTGACTCCGGAATTTATGGTTGAATTCATCGTCTTAAATTAAAATTTTAAAATGAAAAACGTGTGGGAAGTTTTAGCATCTAAACTAGCCGGAAACAAAGCAAAAATTAACGTGTCTTATTTCAAAAGATAAACGATTAGAGATACTTAAAAAATCACAAAATTATACAAACAGGCCTTCAGATTTTAGAAGACACATCGAATTAACGTATACAATTGGATGCTGGCCAAGTATTTATTTCATAAGTATCGATTACTTTTATTTCATCACTTATATGTCCCAAAATTCAAGTCTCAAATTTGAATATTAAAAACCTGCATGAAGCCAACTTGGTCTAAGGACGGGGTAATCAGCCGGCCGACAGTTGATGCAATCACAATCAACTTATTTTTTCCCAGTAATTTAAATTGTACTCACTCGTTCCGGTGCACTTTTGAATGCTGTCTGTGCCAAATTGTTACAATACGTTAAGCACAAGTATTTCGCCTAAGAAACTTGGCTGAACAAGAAATTAAAGGAAATGAGGTGTGTCTTAAGCAAGAGAAAACAGGGCTTGATGAATTTATTCACTACGATGCATGCGAAAGTGTCTCTCATCCCTCTGCATTGTTACAAGATAGATGGGAACGTCTGGTTATTCTGCAACCATTCCAACATAAGTAAGATGTAGAACGAATGTGTTCTACACTTTCAAAGTCTTTATCAGATCTCCTTCATGAGCATAAGATATGTTGGGTAAGATGTCTTAAATGCCAACGTAAAAGCTGGTGACAGAACTTTTGTAATGAGCTAAAACGTCCGGGATACCTGGCAAGTGAGAAATTTAATCACGCCAAATCTTTGCTGATATTATTAGCACGTATTGTATCTTCAAGGAATTGTTTCATATTTAACTAAGATCTGCACTGTTTCTGATCCAGTTACGCCTGAAAAATTCCTTTTAATCATTTGCTATTTCTTGACTAAGATAAATGTAATTTTTGCAGAAAATAGAATCAAAAGTGAATAGCTAAATAATTTGACAATATTAAGATGTTCCATTTATATTTGCATTAACACAGAAATATTTTAAGAACATTCCAACATATCATTATCTGTATTAGCTTTGCCAAATGCCAGAATAGAATCATAAAAATTAAAATTTCACACATTTAAATTTAGTAGTTTGAAGTCATGCATTATAGGTGCAATATAAAAAAAAAAAAAAACGAAGAACTCTTTCACAGGTGGAATTAGTGACTTTTAAACTGAACTCTATAAAAAAGTTTAAAAAGTCGTTCCGAGATACAATCCTCTACTTTCGAAACAGTACTCTGGAACTTTTTTCCATCAACCCCCGTAAATATACGCCTTTTTAAAGGGCACTTTTTGAAATCGAGAAAACTGAAAGTTTGGCGATTTACACAGAAAATTAAACACATAGTAAACAACCTTCTAAAGTTTTGCAATTATTTATAGATAAACCCATGCATCGGTACATCGGAAAGCATATCATTCGTTGTTTGAAAATGAATGCAATAGAAACGATTTAATATTTTTGATACCCTTCAATTTAATTTGAACTTTAAAGCCATTCATAGAAATTGTGGTTCTATCTATGATATTCTGAATTTGTGATAAATCAGGGCATTGGTTAGAAAGCAAAGAGCAAGCATCGATTCGTATATTTCCATATTAAGTTGTCAATAAATGTCAGCATAAATCATATACCAGTACACCTCCTCTAGCAAACTGAAGTAAATGAGTTTTGCACTAAACTTGAAGTTCAATAGAATCATTGAACTGCAGGAGCAAAATAAAAATTCTTTTTCTTATATAATAATGAAATAGTAATGCAATTTTGAATATTGAACGCAAGTTTTTATCATCAGTCGTTTTACATCAATTTCTTATTCAATTTTGCAGTAAATATTGAGGACAGAAAACTAATGTCATTGATGGGCATTCGATGATACCACCCATTTTCTATACGAAATTCAATCGAAGATAGGGTGGCATCGTGACATACCTTAGCAAATGTAACAATTTACCTGGAAGCGATTCACTAATCAAAAGATGACATCAGATATATAATGGGACGACATATATGCCAATATAAAGCGATTTAATTAATCCTTCTTCATTGATTTATCTATTAATAGTAATAATTGTCATTTATTCTAGAAAAATGTTGTTAAATGTAACAATTTCTCGGCTATTTAACGACATCCTAATGTTGGCGTTTTGTATACAGTGCTGACCACTTAATCCTAAATCTAAACACGTCTAAATTCTTACATTTATGCAGCTAACCCTAATTTTTTTCTTTTTCCAGAATTCAGTTTTGCATTAGAGGTACTTATGGAAATTTATTTTATTATCGTACACCAGTTCTATTCCTACTTTTATAACTTAATGTTAAGATTTAATTATTTTTCAGTTAAGTTTTAACAACTTTTTGGAAAATATTAAAATTTTTATGTTTACGACCTCATGTATTCGTACTCGTAAAAATTGTACATCCACATATTAAAGAAAGGGTGAACAAAATTACAATGCGGAAAAGCATAACGTTGCACCAACACGCTCAATCTTAATTTTATTGGATTTACCCCTGAGAGTCCCTTAAATATTCATCCAATTTTCATGGAAAATTTTCCTGTTGAATTCCCCAGAGGTGCAGAAGCATTTCCACTGAGGAAAACTTTTCGAATGTTACCTCCGAGAGACATAAAATACTCCGATTCATGTTGCAAATTGAAATCCAGCCTGGGGACAAATTCCAGTGATTGCAAGGGCATTTTTGACTTGCCAACTCTGGAATCGCTTGAAATCTATGCCATGGTGCCTAACCTTGTTTGCATCAATTCTAGAATTAATTGGAACTTGTGAAAGCCGGTCACGTTCCTTTAAGGAGGCTCAACCCCCATAATGCTGCTGACAAGTATGAAGCTTTTTTCTTAACAGTCAAGCTCAAGACCTAGTGCACAATACACTTAATTAAAATCGGCGTACTCCTTAAGTTCTAAAACTAAAAAGGTGCTACAGCTGCACCTTCCATCCAGCGCATTTGTTTCGTTATTAAATACGTGGCCTGATTACGACGAAATCTTGTTAACAGCCTGGAATTTTTATAAACATCTTCAGGATGGAGCTCTTTTAAAAATATGTTTGGTTTGCCTTTTATTCTATCATCGTTCCACGGAAGAGACTACCCTGGCCCCCACCTTGAAGCTGTAAATATTGCACTTGTGTTGGAAAAGAAGCGCCGTTGAAATATGTTTACCATTGAGATACTTTTCATAGATTGCAACTTGTGCAATAAATAAAATACACCACCATACGATGTTGTGACCGAGGAAGCTTAAGAGAGTTATACAGTCTATGTCTTGATCTGTTGCTTGAATCCTGGAAAATCTTTTACCTGACTGATTCGTGATAGGAGCAAATGCTGCGACTTATGACTCTATGTCAAGGTTTTTATGATTTTTAACTTGAATTGATGTACTTGGAGTCGAACTAGTTCACGTCACACCTCCTTTTATGGGTCGTTTATCTTGAATTGGAATGTTTTCTATAAAATGAAAGCTTTTCATTTTCTTCGTAAGGTTTTTGTTGTATCTATGCTAGAATAGAATTTTAAGTTGACGCTGCATCAAAAATGTCCCAAAGACAATCATCACAAAATCACCGGAAATAATTTCGGTTATTGGTTTTTTGCTTTAACTTAATAAAAATCTCAAATTTGTGCGTGCATAAGGTACATAATCATAGCTTATATTTAATTACTTTTAGTTATTATCAGATACCACCTACTAGTGATATTTAAACCTTCCTTCATTATTTTATGGAACAATCATTTTTAATATTTTTTACAAGAACAATCATACCCAAAATACTTTGCTCACCAGCAGCATTATTTCTTACAATCCCATGCATATTCATTTTTATTTAATTTCCAATCGTTCGTTTGATATTACGCTAAACTGGCGGTGATACATAAGATACATATGTATGTACGCCAAACTAGGAATTTTAAAGCCTCTAACTGAATTTTGAGGCTGATGGTTCATTAACACTATTGGCACGATTTGAAAATTAAATTTATAACTATGCAAACGAATCAAATGGACGATAGACGAAAATACTATCTCCGCTGTATTGAATTAAATTAATTTTAATCCCTCCTGTAAAATTGAATATTTTGAGTTTACGAGGTTATAGTATTACTAATCTCGGTGTTACGTACAAAATTTCTGATGATTTATCATATCCTGCAAGTAATAAGATATGTGGAAAGTATTCGACTCAAATGTTTATCACTAAAATAATCAGTTAATAGACTCTTAAATACTACTCGTAATAAATTTATAAAATTACAACACATCCGTTAAAAATGCACAAAGTTTTAAGTTATTACTTGTCACCCATAAAATCTACTAAAATTATTCTTATTAACTAAAGTTAAACTTTAATAACACTTTCCTAGCTAATTAGTGCTTAAATTTCAGAAGAAAAAAAATAATTCCCAGTAGACGTTTGCTGTTTCTTGATAAAAGCCTTTAAAAGCAAAATTCGCTGACACAGCAAACAAATTAGCTTCTTGGACTGATGAGGAATGCACTCTCATTAAATCAAAACCAACTCAATCTCCTCCCCAACTAATTATGTTTAGCAGTGAGCACACTGCGGGAAGTCCTCTGAGTTTAAGTGGAAAAAGGAGGAAGACCGTCGCAACCGGAAATTTCATTGTCATGATAGTGCCTTTGATTGTTACCAAAAAGAAAACTGAATTCGCTTTTAGAGAGTAATTTTTCTTAACTACTTGAATTATTCTTTAAATTAAATCATTATCATAAGTATTTATTTTTGAATCATTTCATTCAATATCCAGCGATATTTGAAATTAAAAAATCATCTTGAGACTATAGAATGCAATTTTGTTTACTAACGATTACATGATTACTACTAGGCTTGAATGGCAACTGGATAGTTTCTTCCCCAGAAGGTTTTTTTTTTATTTTCAACGAGAACAAAGAATACCAAATGTAAAGACATGCATTCTTTGCACAATAGGTGATTACATGCCTTCTCCATTTAGACGATGCATTTGTTTCAAATGTCTTTTCTTGCCATACAATAAGCGTTAACATCCAGACATTCTCTTGACATGAGTACCAAAATGACGTATTTGGCGAAATATAAGTAATATTCGCAAATACAGAAATTAAAGCAATCAAAATGTTTGTGCTTAGAAAACGTTGAGGTTCGTGGGATGTTTTATATTATGAATAGTTGGCAGTTGCATGCATGCAGTTTATGAGTTCGTAATAAAACAGTTCAACAATTTTATAAAAGCTAAATCATGTTACCTCTTTAGTGAATTTTATTTACATATTTAACCATATGCTACTATTAGAAAAACAAAATCGATCATATTTTACAAACTTGATAATTTGTTTATGGAACATTTACGCTAGTCCTTCAATAAAATAAAAACAGACCTGCAATACTACAAAGTTTTTGTTATATTGTTGAAAAGTAATGTAATAAATTGTAGTAAGATTTTAATTTATTTTTCAAATTAAAATAATTTTAATTCATAATTAATTTTTTTAGGAAATAGGTAAAACATAAATGTTATTCTTTGAAGCTTCTAAGGTGCTTCATTTGAGAGTGGATTCATCACTAATCTCTGAAATCTTTACAAATTATTCTCAGTATTTCTAATGGTTTAACGATGTACAAAATAAACCGATGTTTTCAATGCATTGATGTACTGTAGCAATTGACAATTTTACAATTTCTTTGCTTCATAACTCTTTAATAAACATTTCATTATTTTACATGTTATGCATACTTTTTCCAAGAATTAAATAATTTCATTTGTTTTTATCCTGGCATTCAAAATTCGTTCCCACAAATTAATTATATAATATTCGGCTTATACTGTAATTTTATTAACCTTCACCGGTGAAATTTGTATATAATAAAAATGTAAATAGATGTCTATTTACAGTGGATTATTGGAAAATGTAATTTATCTCGACTATACCCAGGTAAGGCAATAGAAGGAATTCAATACATGTAAGGAATTGTTGTCGTCAGATAAATATACAAAAACAGAATAAATTGGCGTTTCAATTTCCATGGGAATTTCAAGGCGAAGACTATCCAAGTTTGCTTCCCCATTATTTCCAATTATTTATACGGTTTACATTGATTTTCTACTATTGACTCAATGTACCCTCTATTTTTGCGTATTCTAAAGAATTTAAGTTGGCATAAGGTATTAATTGCCATCAATTTATAAACTTTGCTATTTGCTTGCAAATTAAAGAGGAAAACATCGATTTTAAAAGCCTGTAAAAGATTAAGAGTAGCATTAATACAATGACGTCACCACCGCAAGCAATAGTTTTAGCTTACCATATCTAAATTAGCAATATAATCTCCATTGGTGAATATTCTATGATAATTAGTCGTTACATGGGAATTCTAATTACGTATTCCCGCCCATTCTTTCCTCTAGCTTCATTTTCATGATTTAATGAGGCTGGCACGCATAAAAGCTTCGTTACAAATCCTTCAGATTAATACGTGATACAACATCAAAAACTGTAAAAGCTTAGAAAGTAAATTGAAAGCGTAATTAATTAATCCCATTGGGTTTGCTAATTATTTTTTGAGATAGAGGATGCTAACGTGACTGGAACTCCGCAGAATGTAATTGAATCAACAACTTCAGTAGACATAGACGCGATATAAAGTGTAAACTGATTGGTTTATATTTGGAAATCAATCGGAAGGGGACTTTAACATTATTTCTATTGATCAACAATTATACAATTCACTACGGCTTACGGACATGCATAAACATCATCATATTTAGAGAGATGTTTTTGATGAATCCCAAGATCCCAAGGTCATCGTATTACAATAGTTAAAACAACCAGCATTCGTTATTTCTTCTCCTAGAGTGAGGAAGATTCTAGCTAGATAATAAATAAGTTCAACCTTCGAAAGTCCCAAATTAAGTTTTTTCAAACTGTGTACTTTTTTATTCAAAAGACATAAATACAAATAAATATTTTAGTATTATTACAAAATAAATAATTATGTTATTCTAAATTAAGTTAGTAAAACCCCATACCTGAAAGACCCTGATTACGAACGTAATTAACCATTTAATTCAGGCAAAACTTCTTCGTATTTTATTTTAATCCTCATAAATTCTTTTTGAATTATGGACTACCTCATGCTGTTTTTATTATGTTAATTTACCCTGTTCATTTGCATATGAAAACAGATAAAGTAGCACATGTTCTACCATTCGTTAGTGTTCATTCTTTAATTATATTAATTAAATTTCAAAACTCAGCTAGAATTCCCAAAGCAAAAACCTAGAAAATCACCTCAAGCTTATTATACCTATGTACCGTCATGAAATTATGTTTTAACTCCACAACAACGAATACTGTCTCCTGTTTCGTAAATAAATTTAGAAGTAATTTCTTCAACAGGGCGGAACCACTGAAAAGTCTCTGGTTGCTTCCAGTTTATAGGGCTGGTTACTGATTGTTCTCTATGGTATGAGTAGGTCTAATTTTTGTCTTCCCTCGGTAGCAATAATTAATTTTTTCCGTACGTTAACGTATTGTAGAGTGTGAAACCGGTTTAATTTACGAAATTAAATTCTCAAATTGTTTTCTAAGGAGTCCTCCAAAAATCGTTATATATAACTCACCACTAGCTATACATCATTGTAATTTAATTTTTCCAGTCGAGTTAAAATGACATTTCATATTTTAACTCATATTTTAATTTTCATGAGCCAAAAATTCAATTACGTTACCTTCGGGATTGGAAAAAAAAATTTTTTTTTTTTAATTGAAACTTGAATTGACTTTCTTTCGTTTTAGCTCTGTACCTTCTATAGAAAATTGGAAGAATCATGAGGGAATTCTCCGCAGGTTAAATGATTTCGTTTTCAACTTTACAGTGACGAACTTGAGCAAATCAAATCATACCAATTTGCATACAAGAGACAATCAAATTTTCACTTACCTGTTCAGTTTGTATTTCAGGTACTTCAAAATCATAGAACCATACACCTCGATAAATTTCCATTTCATTCTCATCAGAATCCACAATTGGCTCGGGAGATGAACATACTCGCAGAACAACTATATTTTCTTCATCTACATACCGAAAATCTCCATGCTGTGTTTGGGCATTTCGAAGGATTTTACTTTGTGACATTTTAAAATATGCTATTCTATTCAATGCACCGCAATAATTAGTTTTTGTTTTTGGAAAACTTTTAAAAACGCAAATTTTGTTCTGAAAAGAAAAATAAACAGATTATAATTTATTCCATGAATAAAGCACGATATTTGTTTAATTTAGTCATTAATTATTAAGAATTTCTACTTCTCGTAATGTGATTCCAATATTTCGCCGAAATGTAATGTTCATTTATGGATCATTCTTTTAAAACCCGTCCAAAAATTAATACAACCTAAAACCTAAAGAGACATATGGGGGCTCAAATGAAAGCTTAAAAACTATAGCTTGGCATACTGGCATACGAGGACTGTGATCTTTTCCAGAACTGTGATAAAATAATTATTAAAAGTAAAAAAAAGGAAGTTAAGTATATGAATATTTTTCTAAAGCTTACTACACCATTATCGTTCAAAGCACTCTAGAACCCAACTTCTTAGAAGTTAAAAGTTTATATAATCGAATGCGAATTTTACCCTAATCGTGAAATTTAAAAATTGGCGCTAAAAATTCTGAAGAAATTCACACATATTCCTTGTTGAAAAACAAAACTATTTAGTCCTATGATGATGGATACTTGAGTGCGGTAATTGCAATTATTAAAATTGAGATTTTCAAGAAATTTTGATATGATGTAACTACGGTAGAGACCTTAATAAAAATTGTGGCTGGTTTGTTTTTTCATAAGAAAATGTTTGCGTAGCTCCGTTGTCAAACGAATGAGAAGAGGTTGGAGATATTTCGTGACGAAAAATCATTAGAACAAAAATTACTCGAAAAGGTATTAGCGGCTACGGGTAGCTCAGTTAGTTAGATCAACGAAACACCAATTCGAAAGTCACAGGTAAGAGCCCTGTCCTGTGGTAAATTTGCATATTCATGCTGAAAATTAATCTTTTAAGAAATTTTACATTTAAACGATAAAGTTTAAATTTATTTAAATAATGTAATTTACTACAATAATTGTAGGTAATCAGTTATCCTTCAGCAACAATTTTTTAGAGTCTGACCCACTAAGGTAGAATTTAAAAATTATATTTTCTTAATCAAAATGTTTTATTTCTCTTAGAATTATTGTACAGTTGCTTATATTTATTATTGGCTAAGTTTAAGGTAATTTAAGGTTGCTTCAATCCAAGGCAGAAGAGATACAACATTTGTAAATACCGTGGGGTGTCCAGCTCGACCACATGCTTTACCCCATGAAACTATCCCAATAAGTTTATTATTTACTATAAAAGGACCACCGGAGTCTCCGAAACAAGCAGATTTTCCATCACTACCCGAACAGAATACAACATCTTTAATTTTTCGATTACCAAAGACCTTTTTGCATTCAGATTGTTTCCAAATTTTAATATTTACATATTTTAGCACATCAGATAGTGGACCATTTTCTCCAATTCTTCCCCATCCTACTAAAGTACCTTTAGCCGTGTAAGGTATTGCGAAATTCTTTGGAGGTAAACCAATCGGCTGGATAAACTTATTAAAGGTAGACGACATACCTTTGATTTGTACAATCGCAATATCATAGAGTCTCTTTTCATTTAGTAGCAATTCATGTAAATTATGTTTAACAATTTCTTTCACAGGAAAAACGTTTCCACCTGTATTATGATTTGAAGAGCCTGCACGAACTTTGTAAAGTTTCACATCATCAGACTTAAAGCAGTGAGCTGCTGATATAATGAAATTTCGTTGTAAAATTGCACCACCACATATGTATTTTCCATTTTCAGTTATTGAAACTTGAAATGGGAAATAAATAATATCAGTATTTTTTCCACTAGTTAATTTTTTGTCAGAGAGCAAATGCTTTCCAGAAACTAAAGTAAACAAAATAAATTTTAAGAGCAATCTTAACATCTTAACAACGTATACTTTCTCACTAACGACTATATAAATCTAGGTTGGCCTTTTATATAAATTATGATGGCATCATTTCAGTTGAATTCTACTGTAGAAATATTTTTTCAGTTGAAGTAAGTTTGCCCAACTGTTCTTTTTTGTTTATTTAAAACCAAGTTTCGTTCTAGGGTAAATTAAAGTTATATAAAATCTGTACCTATGTTTCATTTCATAATTGTCGACGTGAATCCAACGCTAAAATTAAAGAGGATTTTTACGAAAAAAATTAAATAATAATAATTAAGTAAATACTTGAACTATTCGTAGCAAGTAATGCGAAAAATTTAACTTAAAATTAGAATTGAATTGTGGATTATACTTTTATACGTTATTCGTAAATCTTTTTTCCTTACCTCAAAATCAAAAATATCAAAATTATGAAAACTGACTATTTATTATTAACTAATATAAAACAGGTTATAACTTTAAATAAATTAAATAAACTTCTGGAAATAAAGGCTAATTATAGAAAAATAGAATCTTAAATGGTTTGTCAGTTTTAATAATTTCACATTCTCAAAGAAAAAAGTATAAACTTTCGAATGAGTCCATTTAAATCTAAATTCCAAAATAAACATCCCACCCTGAACAACCATAAACCTATAATTCAGTTAAAATCGTGATTATGGTACTCTATTAACACTTTCATAAATCTGTATTATTTCATATTTCATAAATATTTTTCTTAGAATTTCACATTATTTTCAGGAGGTACATGTTTATAAAATCTAAATAACTTATGGTCAAGTACCCTTTTGCTACTAAAATTGCAGATTAATGTCGAAAACCTAACAACAAAATTTGTTTAGCCTCCAGAAATTAGGATTATAAAGTTTAAGGCTATATGCAAGGACAGGGATTCGTTTACAATGATAGAACAGGAACTTTATTAATTAAAATTTTCATTAAACTTGTTGTATCACTCCCATTAATCCAAATATTGTATAATTTCACATTATTAAGATATTGACATTTGTTTAGAATTACCTTTAAAATTCGTTTTACTCAAAAATTACAATTTAGTGAAAAACCAACTGTTTGTTTGATCCAGACACTCCAAGGATTATCAAGTCCTTGAGTAGATACTCAAAATATTTGTTTCCGAACACCTATTAAAGGTTAAATTAAGGGTAAAACAAAATCAGCGAATTTACAATATACTTAACGTTCTTTTTTAATAAAAAATATATTTGATTTGCATATATTACAATTAGAAATATTGATACTCTTTAATTTATGGCTTAAGATTAAGGTAATCTAAAGTTGCTTGAATCCATGGAAGAAGATTAACAATATTTGTGTAAACTGTAGGAAAACCTGGTCGTCCGCATCCTCTTCCCCATGAAACTATACCAATAAGTTTTTTATTTACAACTAAAGGACCACCAGAGTCTCCATTACAAGCATCCTTTCCGTTGCTACCCGAACAAAAAACTACTTCTTTAATTTTTCTTCCACCAAAAACCTTTTTACATTCAGATTGTTTCCAAATTTTAATATTTGCATATCTTAAAACCTCAGATAGTCGTCCATTTCCCTCTTGCATTGTTCCCCATCCGGTTAAAGTACCTTCAGCTGTGTAAGGTATAGGAAAATTGCTGTGTGGTAATGCAATTGGTTGAATATATTTTGTAAATTTAGAAGACATGAATTCGACTTGTACAATTGCAAGGTCGAACAGTGTTTTTTCATTTCGTAACAACTCATATAAGTTATGTTTAACAATTTCTTTTACAGGAAAGATATATCCTTCTCTATTATGATTTGATGATCCAGCACGCACTTCATACCGTTTAATGTCCTCATACTTAAAGCAGTGAGCAGCTGAAATAATAAAATTTCGCTTGATAATCGCACCTCCACAAATATGATTTCCATTATCCGAAATTGAAACTTGATATGGGAAATAAACTATATTAGTAACTTTTCCATTAGTAATCCTTTTCACTGGAAGTGATTGCTTTCCGAAAACAAAAGTAAACAAAAAAATGGTCAGTAAATATCTAAACATCTTGGACTATGAAGTATATTTTGTCACTAACTCCAATCTCGACTGAACTTTATACTTTATATGGATGAAGGGATTTATTGAATTGATTTGAAGATTTGAATTTACTTTGCACATATTGATTCAGTGGGTTATAAGTTTACCTAGCTGGTTTTTTTAATTTCGTCAGACACACATATGTTTCTATAAGTTTTGTTTAATGACAGTATATCCCATAACTCCAAGATAAAACAATGAACAAAATTCCCACAAAATGCGTTCCACAAGGTTATTGAGCAACCAAAAACAATTGTATCTTAGTGAAAAATTCATTAAGTTTTCGTAAAATTAAAATATAAGAGAACGTTTTTTCCTCATTTATTAAGTTACAAACTATAAACCTAGATCCTAATTTTTGATCTTACTCTTTTCAATTTAATTATTTAGGGTAATATTATTTTATTCTTACTGCAATACAATTTAAATCCATAAAGAGCAAAAAACTCTTGTATCTTCCTGAAAGAAATAGAAATTATTTTGTGAGTTGATGAAGTTCGCTTAAAAGAAGCATGTTTCAAAAAACAAATGAGCAGAGTGTGTCGATGCAAATGATCCGATCTCATTAGTGTGGCTGTGGTTCGTTGTCCCTGACATAGACGTTCAAAAGGACCGAAACAAACAATTCTACATATGATTTACTTTTATAGTAACACTATTAGTATGAATTATATACGGTAACAAATATTTAATCTGCAAAACTCCATATAAGACGAGTCCGACAAAAGACTTAAATGATCGTGTTAAACTTTGAGGAAGATAGTTAACCCCTCACCTTACGATTTGTTTCCAAAATGCCATGCGGCACAAACTATTTATTTAATTTTAGTGTAAAAATGTGTTAATATCACGCCCATAAGATTAATAACATAATAACATCATTGTTTACAAATTATATGTTATTTTTATAGTTTTTAAAAATGCTAAAATAAGACCGTCGTCTTCCGTCAAATTCAAATTTGGAACAGGAAATATATGCGGATGAAACTGGTCATTTAAATTTAAAATGTTGAATGCATAAAGAACAAAAATCCCTTGTGTCTTCTTTAGAAAAGTATAAATTTATTCTTTTCTTTTCTTTTCGACTCGTTTTTTCAATCGAAATACTTCGCTTAATAATTTTTTCAAACTTATTTTGCATGAGCTCGATTCTTAAAAAAAATGAATTTCTAAGTTTTTCGTTCTTTATGAATTGAAGTACCTTTCTCCAAATATCATTTTACGATTTTAAGAGATAACAAACATGAATAATACCATAATGGAAAATTTCAAACACAGATCATACTTTAGGTATTATTACCGATTTATATTAGTCTACATTAAACATAAAATTAACTGAATTATAATATGGTACTGGTCTATTCATGTACTATTTTACCATGTATCATATTCCACGCAGTTTTACAGATATTGATTTTAAAATTTGTTCATTTCTAAAAGAAGAATTTAAAAAATCCCAGCTAGTGGAGGTACATTTAAAAGAACATCGAACTCTAAGGTTTAACCAAATGTAAGAAATATTGAAGGCACACGGGATCGAAGCCTGTATGGCACTTAAGCTTAGCTAATTTGTCTAAACTATACTAAACCGAATTCCTACCCAAATCACTGATATGTTTTTTCTTTTTAAAAAAATAAGTAAAACATCTATAAATATCTCATGTTTAGCGTGTCACAAAATGATTATAATTCAATCTCCCCCAAGCGTGATAGTAGTCTAAAACTGAAACGCAGCCTCAAGAATTCAGCTTCTTGACCTGGGTCAAAGTGCTTTTAATTGTGTACATGTACAATGTGTTGTATTGTCCATTTTTATATAAGCATACGTACAAGACCGGTTTGCTTTATTGTATTTGTCATTTGTATGCCTTGTGGACATTTCCCAAAAATTTAAAAGAATTTTCAGTATCTAACTGACCCTTCTCACTGTAGCTCTTCTTTTCTTTCGTCTTGAAAAAAAGCATAATCGTTTAATTTTTTAAAGGTTATTACGCTAATGGAACTTTTATTAGATTAGTTATCTTGCATTATAAATATCGTTTTGAATATTAATTTCATTTTAAATAGAAATCACATCAATGATTTAAGCAGCTAAAGTATTTTGTTTAGTTAAATGAATGTTGCTTTTATAGTGCTAATTAAAAATAGTGAAAGGATTTTGCTACTGAAAGAGTAGCTACAAACATAAATGTTGTATATAAATAATCTGAAATATGTACGTACCAAAATCGTCAATGTGTAACCGATAAGAAACACGCTTATCATAATGAATTAAATTTTGTGTTTTCAACGAAACTACTTAAGCTTCATAATTTTTGTTAGATTTTATAGATTCTCTGCTATTTTATTGTTATAGGAAGGAAGTGAAAAAATAATTTAAACAGGTTTTCAAACATTTCTGATATTGATAGTGCTGAAAATAATTTCATTTTTAGTTATGAGACTCTTCACACTAATTTCTTACTAATTAAGGCCTTCTATTTTTAGCACTAGGAATTTAGTAATGGATTTAATTTTTATTTCTTAGTTCGACTTTGCTTAAAATTTGAAATATAGCTTACATGTTATAAACAGGCAAATAATACACATTTTTTAAATATAATACAATCCAAAATAGTTATTAAATACGCCAAATGGATAAAATAAACTAACAATTAATACTCGACCCTAGTCGTGAATGTCCATGCCAAATAAGAGTTTATAACAAATTATGTCTATAAATCTTTGCAGATCTCATCAAAAACCGTAGATAAAAGCTAATAACGATGTGGTTAGAATGCAGCACTAAATAACCGAATTAAAAAATGGATGTAAATGATTTAGATCAGATATGTGATCTAATGGGAACTTCACCATCTGAGATAAAAAGTGCAGTAGATCTTTTGAATTCCGGATTAAATTTAATTGACAGTGAGGCAGGAAATTCATCGTCTTATGAAGGTATCATAAATTCACTACAATCAATCAACACCTCACCGGAAGTGATAAAAGATGAAAATTTGGATTATCGAACAAATCATCCACTTAATGGATCAAAATATCTATGCTCAATTTGTGGTGATCGTGCCAGTGGAAAACATTACGGTGTACACAGCTGTGAGGGCTGTAAGGGATTTTTTAAACGAACTGTTCGAAAGGATCTAACTTATGCGTGTCGTGAAAATAAAGAATGTATAATTGATAAACGGCAACGAAATAGATGCCAATACTGCAGATACCAAAAGTGTTTATCCTGTGGAATGAAACGGGAAGCTGTGCAAGATGAGCGCCAAAGAAAACCAAAAAATTTAAAAGGTATTGATACGACCGCAAATATTTCAACAGATCCGATTATACAAGAATTTTTGGAAGCGGAAAACAAAAGCGATAGACAATCCAATCTCAATTCAATCCCATACCTACGTATAGAAAGTGATTTATTAATGCAAACCGAACATAAATTTCACATTCTGAATTTGTGTCAAGCCGTCAATAATCAACTCTATCAAATTTTAGAATATGCATTAAGAATTAGTTTGTTTGCAGAGCTACACAAAGATGATCAAATAATGCTTTTAAAATCATGCTGGAATGAATTAATTATTTCAGGAATTGCATGGCGCAGTAAAGAGTTTCTTACTGTAACAGAAGTTATTGATAAACGCACTAAATATAATAAACCTTTAAAAATAAGTATTAGTCCCAATTTAATTATAAATCGTAATATTGTGGAAGAAGCAAAATTAGAAATGCTTTTTGATCGAATACTTCTGGAGCTGTCTGCTAAAATGAAACGATTGAATATTGACAAGGTGGAACTATCTTGTTTGAAGGCAATTATTCTTTTTAATTCGGATATTCGTGGACTTCGGAATAGTACAGCGATTGGAATGGCAAGGGAACGCATTTATCAAACTTTAAACACATACTGCCTAGCGCAGCATCCAGGAGATGAAGGTAGATTTTCTAAGCTCCTCCTACATCTTCCAACTATTCGTTCAATCAGCATTAAATGCGTCGAACACCTTCATTTTTTTAGGCTTATTGGAGAGAAACAGCTTAAAAATCATCTCACCGAAATGATAGATCCGATACGCTCTTTAATATAAATAAATCTTATATATATATATATATAAATTTCCTTGCCCCTACCCGTTTTTATTAATAAAAAACTTTATGAATTCTAAAGTAGGTATTTGAATATTTTAAAATTAACGAAAATATTGTGCTAATCAAATGCCTGGCAAAGCAGAAAAGGCATTCTCTCCATAGTGAGCAAAATTATAAATACACTGGGTCTAGAATTAGGACAACCGAACACTATAAGGAACAAATTATCAGATTTACAAAGTAGCAGCTTTCGATAGTCGACTATTTGCTACCTGAACCACTTCTCTTTATTCCTAAGTTCTTTTTATAGTGTGAATTTCTTATAAATTGTTAATTATTAGTATTATTCAAAAGAACGTTGCCTTATCGTATTTGTTAAAATAAATCATACTAATTTTAATACTATTATTAATACCGCAACACTTAAAAATCGGGAAAGTACCCCTAGAGGCTAGTGGAAAATACTCTAGCACCAAAAGCGTGAAAGAAGTTCAATTTTAATGAAGAAAAAACTTTATCTCCACGTTTTTTGGGGCTCGAGGTTTATCCCCCACGGTATAAGGGTAGTTCTGCGATGTAAAAGAGTTGATAGGTGGAAACTGAAAGCAAAAAACCCCTGCTATAGCTTACAATAACGACTATTTTGAACCTTGTTACCTTAATTTAAGTTATTTGCTTCAAAAGCTATGTAGGGCGCAAAAAAAGGGGTTTATTACTCAAAGTTTTTCGCAGTAACACTTCAGATTGGTCTAGTGCATTTATTAGTTTTATAAAATTCGTGATAGTTTCTGTTTTATTCTGCTTAGAACTGTATTAATTGGCTCCAACTTTAGAGCGTTTTTCGTTAAAGAATTTCAAAATATTTACTCTTAATTTAAAAATTATACTCTAAATTTTAAATTTAAATCTTTACGAAATCCCACTGCTGGAGGTTTTGGTTGAAAACTGGTAATGAAGGCATTTTTAAGCTTTTTATCAAATTAAAAACAAGAAGTGAACTGACTATCAAAAATTTTACGCTGAATTAAAGGAAAGTGTTTTGTTTTATTTAAAATTATTACAAAAGCATATGTTTTTCCTACCCCAAAATTTTACAACTTCTTTAATTGGTCAAGAACAGGCGCAATGACCCTAGGTATGTATGAAAACAAAAAGGAATGTTACAACCTTCGTCGATTTAATAAAGAGATCTACCCGTAAAATATGCTTTATTTTAAAATACAACAAAATACGATTAAATGGCGAATATTTCACATATTTATTGGATCCAGGAAATTTGTAGTTTCATATTAAAATCATAAATAAACCTTCAAATTCAACCCAAACCAACCTCCGGACGGAGGAAAGTTGGGTGATAAAAGACGCTCTGGAAATGAAGTGTTTATGAGTAAGGGGACCTCCTCAAATTCTAGTTCTACATCATAATTAGTGTCCCTAGTTTGCTTTATCAATAGAAATTACCCGGAAAATTTTTGTCACTTTCAATAAACTCATCGAAATTGGAGCATAAACCTCACAAGAAAACTTAGCGCGCACGTCAAACTATTCACTGAACTGAATGAGGTTATGTTTACTTTCTACACATGATTTTGACAATTCAAAAACTCTGCATTACCACAGTACCGATAAAACCTCATTTCGCAAATAAACCCCGCTTAATGGAGCTGGAAAGTATTTTATTTAGTTTTTACATTAAAAAGGCAAATTAAAATAGCACATTAAACCGACTTCATTTCTTCTGCTTTGCCCCCTGAGCGAGCGGTCGATTTCCCTGAGATGATGCTCTGCCGGCAACACCACCGCCACGATTAGCAAATGTGTTCCTACCGCCAGGGCGACCTCTTTGATTTTGATTTCCGCCACCGCCACCTCCGCCAGGCCGACCTTTATTCATTTCAGTCCTATTTCGCGATTTAACCTGAGCATCTTCCTTAACCATGTCGATCACCTCGTCCGGTATCCTGAGGTATTTTATTGTGCTGCCTCGAATGTAACATTCCGGCATCCTCCAGAAGCGGTCACCATCCTAAAAAAAAACACAAGTGTCCCATTGGCTCGAAGACTCAAATTTTAAAGAAATAACGTACTTTTGAAGTGCAGATTACATCTCGCAGATTAATATTCATCCAGGTATCACAGCTCACCAAATGCCCGTTGTACGTTTCACCATTTTTCAATTCTACAAGCTAAAACAAGAAGTTTAGTGTAAATTTAAATTTAACAACGTGCTGGGAATTTCTCACCATCGGATGGCTCTGTGCTGTTTTCAACAAAGATAACGGAAGCTAAAAAGTAAACTTTATGAGATTATTTAAGTATAAAATTGGCTTTAAAATCCTAACCATTTTGAAGCAAACCTTCGTTCGATTGCAAGTAAAAAACTTTGTTTTCCTTAGAAAGCCGGGAAATGTCAAATCTATGTGTCATCGAATGATGAAATCTCCCCAGATGTCGCGACATTTTTTAAAAATTGCGTTTATTTAGAAGGAAAAGTTCGAAAAACGAAAAAGATTCCAGATAAAAAACCAGTGAATGGAGAAAACCAAAAAATGTGCACCCCTAATAATTTTTAAAACTTCCTGATAGAATAATTGGTAAAACAGCATTAGATGTTAATTAAACACTACTCATTTTAAGTATTAGGAGATAATACACAAATTTAAAATTCATTTACACAGCAAAATATGTAAAAAAAAACGTTTTTCAAATTGATCGGTTACAATAGTTAAAATTGTGACTTTGTAGAGAAATATTTGAGACGTTTTTCTGTCAATTTAGAAAATATACGCATATGGCAGCACTTGTGAAGATAGGTTTTGATTGTGAAAGGGCTGCTTGTCAAAACGCTAGAAAATTGTTCAAGTTGTTTTTGTGCATAGTTCAGTTATTAGGACATTAAAATCTGTTAATTGCAATCCAGACAATGGCCAGTTCTTCAAGGTAAGTAATTTTATTTCACCAGGACCTCCGCAGTCTTGCTTTTTTGGTGTCAAGTTTTTAAGCACGCGAAAACGTCAAGAGACTTCTTCCGAGGAGGCCCCCATGCTGTATCTCTTGTGGTAACTGTAATTTGTTGATTTTTCTTTTCCACAAAAATTTTTAGGCCTGACGCCTCCAATAAGGTGTGCTGCTATGCGCATCCTGACGCTCCACTCATCGAAGATTACAGGGCAGGTGACATGATCTGTTCCGAGTGTGGCCTTGTCGTCGGTGATCGAGTCATTGATGTGGGCTCCGAGTGGCGGACCTTCAGCAACGAGAAGAGCGGAGTCGATCCATCTCGTGTCGGTGGACCGGAAAATCCTCTACTAAGTGGCGGCGATTTAACGACAATTATCGGTCCTGGAACGGGAGCCGCTTCCTTTGATTCGTTTGGATCACCCAAATACCAAAACCGGAGGACTATGAGCAGCGCGGACAGAGCCCTAATTTCTGCGTTCAAAGAGATCTCAACGATGGCTGATCGAATCAATCTGCCGAAAACAATTGTCGATCGCGCTAACAACTTGTTCAAACAGGTAAGACTGGATGTTTACTTCACTTTAGATGACCTCTGGACAACTTTGTTTTGAGTTTTTGCGGCAATATTTTTAATCCCAGCAAAATAATGCCATTGCTGTAACTTTCCTTTGAATAGTATTTAAAAAAAATGTTGCGTAACTTTATCTTTTACTGGCTTAATTTGTCCATTCAAAATGAGGTTCTTTTATTTTTATAAAAAGTGTAGGGTGTAGATTAAAAAATAAATTTTTTACCACAGGTTCATGATGGTAAAAATCTAAAGGGTAGGTCAAATGATGCTAAAGCCTCTGCGTGTTTGTACATTGCTTGCCGTCAAGAGGGTGTTCCTCGCACATTCAAGGAAATCTGTGCAGTAAGCAAAATTAGCAAGAAGGAAATTGGTCGCTGTTTCAAATTAACACTCAAAGCCCTTGAAACTTCAGTAGATTTAATAACAACTGCTGATTTTATGTCGAGATTTTGCGCCAATCTGGGTAAGGGTTTAAAAATTACACAAAAATTTTATTTTATTTTGGGATTATGATTTTACAGATCTTCCAAACATGGTTCAAAGAGGAGCAACCCATATAGCTAAAAAGGCTGTTGAAATGGATATTGTGCCAGGAAGATCGCCTATTTCTGTTGCAGCAGCAGCTATTTACATGGCTTCACAGGTATGGTTGTAGGAAAGTACATAAATTATTTTTATTTAAACAAAATATTAGGCTTCCGAGCATAAACGCAGTCAAAAAGAGATCGGTGACATCGCTGGGGTCGCCGACGTTACCATTCGACAGTCGTACAAGTTAATGTACCCACATGCAAGTAAGCTGTTTCCTGAGGACTTTAAATTTGCTACGCCTATCGAACAGCTGCCACCAATGTAGAGAAGAGCTCTCGTCAACCTGTCCGGGTGGCTGCCGTTTTACTTATTTAGTGTACAATTTTATATTTATAAGAATGCAAATAGTCCACTTTTCCACGGGATGTACTCGTCGATTTTGTACATTTTTAGTTTGAACAAACCTATTTTCAAGATGATTTGATTAGTAGTGTTTAATTAGCAACTGCATAACTAGGGGCACACCAGAGCCCACGAAGCAGTTCGATCTTACATTAGCCGTGTTATTTGGTCCATACAGAACTACTGTAGCCGATTTTATATATATATATATATATATTAAATTAAAATAGATCAGCAGTTATTTAGATTTAGAAGAAGCATCGAACTGCCGTAACATCCATTTATATTCAGTCCAAAAATTAAACCAAGAAATACATAATCAGTTAAAGTATTAAAGCTCTGCATAAGTAAAAGTTGTGGCAATTTGATGATATTTCATATCTTTACTATAGGTTGCTGCTGATAAATTTGAATTCAAAATAGTTTTCCGATCTGTATAGGCCAAAAAGTGCAAATTTTGTTTCAGTGTATATGTGATCTCTATTATTTTATAGCATTACGAATCCTCAAGGCATGTATTAAGAGGACAACACTACGCTGAAAATATTTCGAGGGCTGTAACTTCGCCTTATATACACTGCAACGTGTTTCACTCGAACATTTTTTAAAGTTGTAAGATATTCGATAAGGAATAAAGCGGAAGGTTTGACCAATTAACTTGTTTCTACTATCCTCGTCCTATAATGGCTTTATTAATCCAGTCCAATCCAGTCCCGTCTTAAAATCACTATTTATTTTTAATGTGTTTTATTTTTTTAACTAGCAAACAACGTTTTCAGTAAGCACTTATTATTGCTTTCAGAATCCTTAGTGTGTCTATAAAAATTAGTCATATAGTGACGCGTATCCGACATAGAACAATTTAAGTTTTTATACCTCCATATTACAAAAATCTGAAAAGTATTTTTCTTGAATTAAAACAGAGTATCATAAATTTGGGAGTTGGTGGGAATTTTTATTTATAACTCAAAGGCCCAATATCTAATAATTTTGATATATTTCCTTATATTGTATAATAGTCATGTACTTTTCTCATAAATGCTCACTAATAATAATCGCAGTGATTTTATAAATAGGTGTATTATTAAATGACAACATTAAATTGCAATTTAGGATTAAGGTGATTTTGAATCATCGTATTATTATGATTTTGTGTTACTTTTTTCCATTTTTCTGAAATGCCACAACATTTCTTGCGAATAAAGACTATTACAGAAAATATTTGCATGTAATTCCCAATCTTCTATGATATAATTCTGAAGTTTGACTTGAAATCTTCTGGTTATTTGGTATTCTTTTTTATTTTTTTCTTAAGTTTTCATTAAATTTCTCGTTCTTTTTAAAACGCAATTAGGTGGGCATGATGAAAATCAAAACTAAAATGGTTTTTCTATAGAATTTTAGTAATTTTAAAGTACGTTTTAATAAACAAATTTGAATTTACAACAAAGAAGGTATTCTGGAATTCTGAATTTAGAACTAATGAAACTATTAACGTATAGCATTTATCTGAAAGCTAAACTTTCAATGAATCTTTTGTAAATTTTAGCAATATTTTTTATCTAATTACAAAATAAGGAACTGTTGTGTATATTTTTATAAAATTTCCCTTATTTAGATTACCAAAAGAGAAATGTTCATAATATTCGTTACGAGTATTTCATGGCAGTTGCTCCTTATTTAAAATTATTTTACTTTCGCTTCTATTCTCTTCTATATTCCTACTTATTTGATTTTGAAAATTTTTAATATACACTACAATAATACATGTAGCTTTCTAATAATATGATATAAAAATTTTATCACCTGTAAACAAAATCTTATTCAAAACGCCTTTTTACAAATGATCTAAAAATGGCTTTAATAACTTAACTCTAAATATAAAAATGTTTCTTGTTGTTTTCGGTCTCATCTTAAAGGTATTGTCAAATTTTAATGTACATATTGTTGCTTTGGGAGTGAGCAGATCTCTTGTTTCAAAAGAAAAAATTTTATAAAATTATATAAAAAAAAGGACATTCGATAAATTTATGTTGGGGCAGGTGAACTACGGAAAAAAGGCTGATCAATAATTTTCAATGACTTGTATTTAATTTTTCTTAATATAAAGTAAAAAAAACCGTAATTATGTCAAAAAATAAAAATAATTTAAAGCTTATATTGCAATTTTATCATTTTAAATTTTTACTAAATGCCTTAAGTTTTACAATTCGAACTTAAACTCCAGCATCGACTTAAATGTTCCAAGCACTTTGACGGTGTTAAATTAAGCTTCACTTAAGCGTATAATTTGCGTAACGTAAGCAACGACAAGCAAACGTTCAATATATCCTAGGCGAGTTCAGACAGCAATAAATTTGATAATACCGAAAGAACGTAATTTAAAATAGCTCAGAGTACTGCGAAAACTAAACTCGTTTACGCTCTGATCTGACTTTACGTAAATTGATACTGTGAAGCTGGCCCTAAAATCCAATAATTATATCAGTTATTAATTTGATTGATAATTGAACAGGCATAAAAAATATATAGAAAAATCTTGACGTATACATTTAATTGTGTGTTATATTTAAGAAACATGTGGGAACTTTTCTCAGAATATTTTTATCAATCTTAATTGATATGTGAAGTTAAAAATTATTTATCAATATTAATTGGAAATTCAAATATCAATACAACTTGTTAATTTAAAAATAAAAATAAAAGTTAAAAGTAATCCAAGAGCGCTGCACTTAACTCCCATGAAAAACTGAAAAGAAGATTACTAATTGTGATGTCGAGGTAGATATCTTTAAACAATACAAACATTTTTACTTCTATCGTGCACAGAAATCAGTCTTAAATATGTTTTAAACTGAAACACTTTTTACAAGAGGCCTTGGTCGATCAACAAACTGAATAGGAACAAAAATAAAAATAAAAAAGAATCAATAAAAATAAAAGACAAGAATAAAACAAGAGAACAACTAGAAATTATATTTAACCGAAAATCCTAAAAGAACACAACTCAAATAGATCACAATAACGAAAAGAAATAGCTCCTAACACTGTTGACTAGTTCCGTTGAAGACATGGATCTTGTTTGTCTGGTGCTGCTTTTAGCAGTTTCCTTAACCAGCGCTCCCCACATGATCCCCATTACAAAATTTCTCGGCCATAAGGACCAAGATTTGTTCCAGCTTCGAATGTCTATCCTCCGCAGCGGCCATAGCACCCTTACTTCCCCATAAGAATTTTATGTGAAACTCCGTTCTAAAAAACAAACAAATTGATGAACTACGATTGCGAAGATTATAAAAATTAAACATTACCTAAAAGCGTCACTTAAGAGTTCATCAAGTCTGGCGTTCGAGTCTTCGATGACGATTTGGGCATTACGCTGATACATCGCCAAATTTTTGGTAAATCCCCTGCATGAGTCAAGGTGTGCAAATAGTGTAAACATTCCAAAATCCTCTGAATTTGTCTCCCAGGAACTCACACAAGATGCGGTAAGTGGGGAATGAGCGTTAATTGCTGCGTTCAAAACATCGTCAATTCCTCGGTCTCTTAAAAGAATGTAAGGAAGCAAATGAGGAACTGTCGTATTTGGTGCTTGAGGATTTGAGCAATCATTCATAGACTTCAACGTAGGCCGAAGTTTTGCTTCAAAAGTAAAAGCGCTGTCGGTGAATTTTTGCCGTAGTATATGCCAGGTTTGTTCCAATTTTTGTATCTATACGAAAGGAGATTTGATATATAAGGTATAATTGTTTTATAGAATTGGGTGTGCGATCTGAGGATCTCTAAAGAGACCCTTTTCGACCGCTGAATTAAATCGCAATAAATATGGACGTGATTTACCTGAGGCATGCATAATCCCAGCATTATCGCACAGTACCCAAAAAGGTTACCTAACGCTGTCTTTGTATCCACAGCCACTTGAATCCATTTATTAAGAGTCTCAGCGCGTTCCAGGTCACTCTGGCAAGTTAAAATAGTAACAGCCACTAGCAACTTAAGGCATTGGGTTCTCTCGATTAAATCACTTCTGAATACTTGGCCTTGGGGTAGAGTAATCAATTCCAGTCCACTAGTTTCTAGGATGTTGTCGCAAGGCTGATTATCAAAATTCCCTAAAATGAGCTTAATGTCTATTCGAGTTAGGTGCTGTGCCAGTATTCTTGGTCCAGTTTCAGCTAGCATCATTCTAAAGGTGTTAAGAGCCCCATTGTCTAAAGGTTTATTTTCAACCGCGGGCAGTAGAAGAGTGTGGAAGTTCTCTAGGTCAAATTTTGATATCTGTTGAAAAGATATTTTTTTTTAAATTAACTTAAATAAACTAGAGTAGTACAATGTTACATGCGATTCCCATTTCTCTATTATTTGCATCTCAATGTATTTTGCACAATTTACATAAAAATAGTTGCAGAATAATTCGTTCATATAGAGACTGCTTTGACTTGCAATTTTATACTCAATGCAAGGTGTTTGCATTAAAACCTAATTCCTCTTATAGTTAACAGCTTAACATAAATCTCTACGTGCATTTCAACGAATGTTTCATTACACGATTCTAACGCCGATTTACATATTTTTAAAGATTGTATTGAAAATAAACTAACCTGTTCAATGACTGGAATGTCCATGCAAGCCAGCTCCTGTTCAGCAGCTACAACGTCGAAATCACTGAAACTTTTGAGAGTAATGGAGGAAGCAGAGCTTGTGATGAATCGTGGATTTTTGATGACGACGCCTCGATGTTGGGTCGTTTCTTGTGGATCACCAGTAGCAGAACTCTGAGCTGAATCCCCAGAACCATTGCCAGAGTCCGAGCCACTTGCATGATACGAAGCGATTCGATTTATCGGATGCTGATCAAGGGGTAGTTCTTTAATGAATTCTCGCTTAGCATTAGAGGGAGTTCTTGAGGGTTTAGGAGGTGGACTAGGCGGTTTCTCTTCACTTTCTAGAAAATGGTTCTGCTCTAAGCATGGGCTTAACGAAGTATCACTGGCGTCTCGGTTAAGGCTTGAATTTCGAGATGTGGTCAATCGCAAATTTGTTGACGGTACCCGCGGCAGGGAATGTGAGGTAAATTTGAGATTGCTTGTCGGATCACCGGCTGACCGGGTCATCATTTGAGAGCTTCCGTTGTGGTTGATCACTCCATCGGCACTAGTCGATTTTTCCTCGGTCGAACGTATCATAATGTCTCTGTTGCTCCCATTCTGTTGGACCTGCTGAATAACTCCATCTGCACTGCAGCATTTCTCTGTCGGAATGATCCTTCTAGCTTCTGAGATATGTCCTGGAAGACACGTTTCTTGGTTCTGTATGACCCCATCTGCGCTGCAATACTTTTCCATACTCTGTACACTTGAGGATAGCGGACCTTGCACCGGTGTAAGAGATTGAGATCTTTGCTTCTTTGAAGGAAGTCGAGGCGGTGTTTCGCGCTTCGTCCTTGGAGGAGACGACATAGGGCTCCGGTAGCTGTTGTAATTGCCCTGCTGGTTGTAGGGATTAAAGCGTAGTCCAGCATTAGCTAAGGAGGGCGAATTGAGAGGACTCACGCCTCTAACGCCCGTTATCATTTGTGTGTGGAACTGATTACCAATGAATTTGTTTCCATAAAATGAGAGTGGATACGTCCTGTTGCAAGGGTATTGTATTCTAGCACCTGAAGCAACTGAGATAGGTTTTCCTAAAAAATTAATATATTTACTGAGGGCCAAAAATGTCTATTAAACAGATCTTACCGGATCCCACGTAGAACGTAATAAGATCTGGGACTGTGTCGTAAGCATCATCTTCAAATTGATACTGAACTCGTTCATACACTGTCTCTGGCTGAATGAGAATCTGAAATATAGATGCAAAGTATTGAATATATAGCTCTATTTTAGTTATAACTAACTTCCGACGAAGGAATAATTTTACAATGAGCAAATAAAAACTTTCAAAATAGGAATTTACGTATATAATTCCGTCACGTCCGTTCGTCCGTCTGTGAACCTATTGAAATAAAATTTAGTGAAGTTATATATTAATAATCTAAAGTCCAAAATTCAAGTTTTCCTTCAACTATTGAACTACTTTTCGCCGGTCAAATGTATTCACTATAACTTCCCTTCAAAACCTTTATCAATGTCGTCGGTACGTTTAATGTATAAATATATTCCTTAAAATATATTTAAAGTCGTCATAGGTCTATATAAAGTCAAGTACCCGTTTAAATGGTATTCTGAATAAGGTGAAAAAAAGCCTTCTCTCTTCCAGTCGACTAAAAGACTTGCACTGCGAAATTACCAGGATTTAATAGAGCGATTAACCTAGCACTTTCCAATTTTATCCTTACTCAAACAGTCCATTTGAAAAAAAAAAATAGTTTTCGCAAAGCGTGGCATTTGCACCTACAGACGAGAGTGCAGACAATTCCTTAGGGCAAATACCAAGTCTGTAATCTCAGGACTTGAGAGCTTTCTCAACGGTGAACATTTAACATAAACGTGAAAGCAGAGGAGCCGCTTAGGATGGGAAAGTAACTTGAAGATTCTTTTTAGAATGTTTATCGAGGAGGATAAGATCCACAAGCGAGAACTCATGCCCAAAGCTTAGACTCCTTTAGAAAAGTCGATCGATATTTTGCCTCTGTGATTTCTGAGCCGTGTCTATGAGATGAAAACTAATTATTCAGAAAGAGCTGGTATATGGTTGTCGGGTAGTAATTTAATTTAAGATAGATATGTTGGTTTATGCACAGGAAAGGAAGGAAAAACATTTCATCAACGATAATTAGAATTGTCTTGGAATTACCTTATTTATGACAAAGTGCAAAACGGAGTTCTTTGCACGGCACGTGAGCACGTAGTTACCGGGCTGCGATGCACAGTCCCTTATCAGAAAGTCCCCTTCCTTTTGTACAATTTCCTCGGCACGTTGTCGCGGTATACCTCCATGGTACCAGGCATGTGAACGAAGATCCCTGGAGTCCAAACTTAATTCCCATTCCAGCGCCTTTTTCAGTGCTATTGCTTCCTGAGCTTCTGACGAAGACGGATCCATGTCCACGAGATCACCACAGCTCTTACTCTGCTTCGATCCTGCCACATTCAGCGCTTCATAGCTGCAAGAAAAAAATAATCCACAAATTATTCAACAAGCTTTGGGAATGCAATTAAAGTTGAGAAGATTTTGGGGTAATCGCATTCTTGGCATTTATTAAAATCAGATTTGATTTGCATAGAACCAAAAATATTATGCTAATGTTCAGTAGTTCTCAAATGAGTCATTCGTGAATTCCTTTAATTCCTTTCCTGACTATTTTGCCCCAGGCTCTCATTGTAATTCGAAATTACAGAGGATCTGGAGGCTGATGTGGGCGCTAGGAAAATGTATGAAAGCAGTTTATAGGACCACCTCAACTGAATCGTAAGTGCATATGCAAATCAGAGCATTCTTTACTCTGAAAAATCGGAAAAATCAAAACAGAACGCAAGGACTATTCCCGGAATTGCACACGACTTGATTCTTTCTCAAGGAATCAGAACACGTGAAAAACGGAAATTTGTTCAATATGTTTGCAGCGTTAAACGAAAATTGGCTTTCTATGTGAACGTAGTATCAATAAATAACAGAAAAATCTTGATTTATTGAGTTTACTGAACTCTTCTACGACTTCACCATGGTGGAAGTCGAACGCAGCAATGCACTTTGCTATTTTGCATTTATGCGAGCTACATTTCGATATCGCATCGACGCCATGAACACGGAAGCACATTAGGTACTATGGTTCTATGCCACTTTACAAAGTTGTTTTATGAATTTACGGTTTGCTGACAAGGAAAGCTTTAATAGGTGAGTTATGACCGAAGATCCCATTCGGTGTACTGCACTGCAGACTCACTGTTTCTGTTTTATGGTCGATGCTTAAATTATTTAAACTTAAAATCAGGAGACTTCCATATAAATTCTCAGCTTTACAATTTTTAAATCTTTAATTATGTCATCTTGTTTTTCAGAAAATGTAGCATTTTACATAATCCAATAATAAAGCAAATCATAAGTAGTAGAATAGTTAAATATACAGGATTAGATGTTGAATTTTTAACTTTAGTATTACTAAGCAGATAGAAAATATAAAATACGGTTCCCTATATTTTTTAAAGTTTATAAACAACAAAAAAAGACTGTTTTAATCGCTGTGGAAAATTGTTTGTTGTATATTTTAAAATGTTATCAACTTAGAAGCACTGTGAGAGATATCTCAGTTTTCATATCGAAGTACTATCCTTTTTTAATTTAAAAAAAAATACCATTTTCAAATCACCAATTTCAATAAAAGCGTTTTTCAATTCCCCGTTTTATTTAACTTTAAACGATTCGTTTTATACTGATTTAATACATTAACAGCGATTGATAGAATTGTACAGATTGGAGCTCCTTCATTCTGCAGAAATAATAACGACATATTCAAACCACGAAGAACGTTTGGCACGTTTTCTAAGGAACTATGATAGATTACAAATTGGCCCCCTAAACTACACCTCTAAGGTCATTTAGACATCAAGAAATCTGTCCATATTTATAAAGATTCTCTTAAAATTTTTATATGCTCATAATCATTTCAAATTCGTTCAAATTTGCCTTTGAATTAAAACAGTTCCTAATTTTTTGCATTATCGCTTTCCATAATCTAAAAGCTGTTACAAATTTAAGTGTAAAATTGAATGGTTAGTTGGAAATAACCCCTGATTTTATTCAATCAAAATGAATAAACAACCAAACAAGCATGATTTCATTAATAATTTACAGGTACCTGAGGTAAATTGATACATCCTATATAGTAAAACAGACACACTAGGGAATGTTATAGGCCTATATCAAATTGAATCACTTAATTAATTAATTATTGATTTTATGGAAGCAGCGAACCAATCTTCCGGAATACGAGGTAGCAATCAACTACTTCACGAGAGGAAATTGAATTTGTAATTTAATACAATGTATAAATGGGACCACCATTCATAAATATACATCTATGCAATCAAGTGTATTCACCACAGTACTATAGACACATAATCATGAAGGGATATTTTTATCTTTTACCATCTTATTGTTAGTGTAAGTACAAAAAAATTAAGAAGTTCTATTCACGGTAAAACTTGAAGAGGTACAAATGTATGAAACCATCCCTAACTGCAATTCTGCATCTCTAAATAAGAGAAGAGACTTCCACTTGCATAGGGGGATAAAAAACACCAGGGTTAATAGTCTGAGGATGAAATGATGAAATTTCTGCATGAGTTCCTTGCGGAAAACACATATCTCTGGTGCATTGAAGCTGAAATAACTAAGGAGAAGAAAAAAAATGAACCAGACAAAGAAACAGCCCCTGATCGTAGAATTGCTAAAGAAATATATATACATATTTAACTCGGACCATTTAAAGGGGATATTTCTATATAAACTCGTAGGAATTTTGTTCACGTCAACTGGTACATTTAATCGAGGATAACCAACTGCGGTATGCTTAACAATCACACATTATTTGAAAATCGATACGAAGTGTTACCCAATAAGTCAAGGGACGTGGTCACTATAAATCAAGAGATTGTTTAATTCTCAAAGGTTTTAGAAAACCATCTGTTTTTTATTTTTTATACTAAACCGACCTTCGTTCGGTTCAATGGTAACGATGCCCTAAGTAAATAAATACATAAATTTGACCCTTCACGAAAAAACCTTTTGGATAATCCGCTTTGTTCTGCTCCAAGGTATTTTGGAACACTTTTTGTTCTACAAGGTAAAATACCTTGCCTTACATATAAGGGGCATTGCATAATTTAACATAAGCACAAAGTTCACTTTACCCCTCTAAAAACATGTCAAAACGAAACATTGCTAATATTCGCCCTGAAAGGGAAATTAATTGGATTTTCGAGGTCGGTGATTTTTTGAAGGAAATTGAGTTTCGCAGTTAACATCAAGTATCCTGATAAAATGTTTTCAAGCGAAATGTATAGATACAGTTCGGTAGCATCCTTCGTTTAATAGAACCACATAGGGGTTGATATAAAAGGCTTATTAGTGAAGTCAAGGACTTTTAAATTTGTGAGATACCAATTAAATATCACGTAGTTAGCGATACTACTTAAAAGGTAAACAGAACGATTTAAAAATAATTAGGTTAAAGAATGATTATTGAACTACTAATGGATTAATTAGTTTGTTTCGGAATGAATAATAGTTCCATACAAATGAGTAATGGGCATGTTTTAAGAATATTCGAAAGTGTAGGAAAATTTTGTTCTGGTTACCACAAATATTGAGTTGGGGAATAAGTTCTTAGCGTTTTTACCAAAGACTTTTATTTAAACAAATATCAATACTTATAACAATAAATTAATCAATTATGAACACTTTCTACACGAGTCATAGTCGCACTTATCGTATAGAAAAGTTTAGTACAATTCAAAAACATTAGAATAGCAAAATAAAAAGCAGCTAAATAAGAAAACAAGAGACATCTGAAAGCAAAGAGTACTGTACCAACTAAACAATTGCCAATTTTAATTAATTCAAACTAAAATTTATGGTATTTTATATAGTTAAAATTAGAGTATAGTGCAATTTACGTAACTGTGACACTGTTTAAAACAAATAAGAGCTTCAACCTGTTCATATAAAATGTACAAAATGTTTATTTTGTGGATAACGAAACTTTTAGGCAACTAAGTTACTAAAATTAAGTAAAAGTAAAAAGTTCAATAGTTGAAACTATTGATAGAATGATAAATGTGACTCTGATTAACACGTATTCGCAAAACGCAGTAAACCAAACTACATAGAATAAATAACATGCTACATTTATCCAAATTTAAATACAACAAATTTATCCTTTAATTTTGCACAGTCCATTTCATACTTGTTTGCCTTAAACAATTTCATTTCATCTGCAGAGATCAAGAAGTCAGAGTAGCAGAATAACGTGAGACGCATGATAATAATAAATGGTATAAATAAAAAGGATATGACGGAATAACCAACATATGGTATATCTTTCTTATTTAGTTATTCGACGAAAAAATCAGTACCAACCAAATTGTATGCTGACTTACTCCCTCTTTCTATTCCTTTCTGTATTTCATCATTGGGGTCTTGTAAGCCGACATATAAAATTCCATTTTCGAAGGGAGCAAGCTCAGTAATGATCGGCATTAGTTAAATTACGCTTTATATGCTTATAACATAACAATGGAATCGCCCCATCGTAATTCACGCAATTATGGATTCAAACAACGGCTTAAATACAATCGTAGCGCAACTCTTTGAGCAATAGATGAAGTAGAAACAATAACCAGAGCCAGATAATTTTATGAATACCATGGCAGTTTTGCTCCTATGTATTTTATTTCAAACAAAAGAAGAAATCAGCGTTCTCCTTTCCCTCGAACGTCCTTTCTCCTAAAAATCCTAGTCCATTATTCTCGTACGCTTTCGTCGCTATATTCACCCTCGCCTCTCATAAATCAAATTATGAGTGGAATATTAATTCATAATCCTTGGGCCCAAATGCAAGCATTAAACGGTTGCGGTACGTATGCATGGGTTTGGCCACTCTTGATAACACACAGGAGGGGAATTGAGGCAGAGAATTTTGAATAGACTCTAAAGTCTACATCAAAGCAGTACTCTAGATTGAAATTGGGATTGGGATTGGGACATTCTAATGTGATGGTTGTTTGTTACCTGGATCAGACAGATTTTGAACGAACACTTTTCCCGATCCATAAAATCAAAAAAAAATCACATTCTCAAAGGTAGAAACGTTTAAATGAAACACTCGTTGCAATCATCAACTCATTGAACTTCGCATTTTAATCTGTCTACCGGCAAAAGCTCGATTTCTATAACCTCTACAAATATTACAGACTATTTATCCCCTACCGTGGGTATTGCTTAAGATAGCTTAGGCTGCATTTGTTAACGAAATTGTAAACAGACAAATGAGTTTGTTCAAATTGTTAAGTTTCTATTTGCAAACAGGCAATGGAGAAATCGTTGTTTTAATCAATAGGGGTCGAAGTTGTGTCGTTTCTTCAGAACTTTCTGTAATCATAATGCGCTGTACTTTTCCATTTTCATTAACTTTTCCTTCTTTTATCCACAAAAGGTCTGTTTCCGACGGGCAGCACAAATTGTCCTGATTGAAATCTGAACCATCAGCCCAGATGACTGCACCAAGGGTTGTCTTGGCAAATGGATTGAATCCCTTTTTCGTTTACATTGCCGCGATGAGTGAGCGGACGCCTGATGCACACCATAGTGCACGGCCTAAAAATTAATACGAAAAGGGGAAGAGTTCTTCTTCGTTTTTTATTATATTTTCCTGTTTTTCCATTTTCATTCAGGGAGAAAGTCTGCCCTAACGTGCCTTGGAACAGAGCCAGATTTTTTTTTGTTTTTTTTTTAATGGAATTTTTGGTAATTCGAAAGTCGCAAGTAGTCTGGAATTTCTGAAAGTAACGCCATAGATTAGCAAAACAGACTCATTATCGTGTTTATGGCGTGAACTCTAGAGCTTAAGTATTTTAATAGCGGAAATATGTTAACAGGATTTTCATTTAAAACAAGCTAAAGCCGCTGGTGCAGCATTCCGAAACAGGAAAGAAAGGTTTGTTCCCTTTGATTCCATTACTCTTTTGTCGTTTCGAACCGTTGCAAGTTGCACATTGCCACAGAGGTAATTAACTCTTAAATAATTAACCTGAATGCGAAATGTATACAGTGCCCTCAAGGAGTTGCGGTATTAAAGTTTCACATTCTGTTTGCAAAGTTCTCTATCTTGTGATTTTTTATCATACTTTATAGATCTGGTCTAATGTACCTATGTATATTAGGTAAATATAATCAACTAAGAGAGACTTCCTTTAGTTCAACCATCATTAGAATTATTCCTTGAATTTTTATGAAAAATGTCTAAACATCAAGATATGTGTTATTGGGACCAAAATTAGAAAAATTCTATTCTAAAGCTATTTTTCATCTTACAGTACAAATTTCATTTAGATTTTCACAATAATTACATTCTCAAATGATACGATACTCCTTAATTTAATTTCTCAATAAAATGCTCTTTATTTACTTTAATTTCTCAAATACTAGGTGTCTGCTTACAATAAATATTACTAAATATTTTTTACCTTTACAAGTCCTCCTAAAGATGGTTATTTTAATTAGACAGTTTGTAGTGTCATCCAGAATCATTTTGAATGATTTTAAAGGAATTCTTGGAGCTTTAAGAGGATCTTCTTACAAAGCAGGCTCAACTACTAAAATATTTATAGGATTTATAAGACGATACTCAACGCTTTTACATTTGAAGTATTTTCCATGGACTTTCACGGCCTGGTAAAGATGAACAGATAATTTCGGTCTGGTTGGTTCAATTTTTAGAGAGAGCAAAATTTCTTCCCTGACGGTTTTCCCTCCATTGTGGACCCTTCGAGGCGGGAGCTTGTTTGGATCCATCTGCTAAAGCATTCAATTAGTGGGAGTATCTTTCACGAGGAAACCAATTTGTGGCGGCCACTTAGTCATGCAAGCGAAGACATCGCCTTCAATTAATTGCTCAACTTTCAATTGCTGGATGAAAAGCGGTACACTATTTCAGCGATCGGGTGCGGGTCCACTGGAAATTTGTAGCTGCCTTTTACACATCTCGCCCACATGCACATCTCGTCTCCTAGGGCTCTTTAATTAAATAAGCCTCAAGTGGATGCCTCTTGAACTCTCCCTGGTTGATTGAGTTACAAAAGGAGTTTCCTCCGCCGCGAGGCCTAAAACAATTACAGTCTTGCTGCACGAGACCTAGAGCATATACCCCTCATCATTCTGGATTTTTACCACATGATTGGTGTGAAATTCTCATCGAAATTAGGTATTTCTTTTTTTTCATGAAAATTAAATGGTTTAAATACCATAGTATCAGTATAACAGTATAACAAGCATTTAGAATATAAATTTTGTAATAATTACTTAATAATATTGTTAAAAAGCCGAAAAATAACGAAACTAACCATTTTGTTAACTAAAAATTAAGTTTTTGCTCATTGTGAAAGTTGCAATTTTTGCACAAATGAGAGATAAGCACTCAAAGATCTTAAAAGTCTAAAATCCTTCTTTCTTAAAACTAATGAAAACAGAACATTTCATCATAAAAACTTTATTTTGTGATCTCGTACGATCAACATAGAAAATTTTTCAGTAGTTCAGGAAGTCTAAATACGAAATGTGTATCAATCACATTGCAACAATACTAAAGTAGTAAAATGTTATAGCACATGGCTTCCTTAGCTCTCCAACAATTGGCCTGAAATAATCCTTTATATCTTTCTGACGAAAATATCCTGTATAAATATTAAAAATTTGCTTTAGCGGGCCTACACTACTCATACGGGTCTAACAGATGCCCATAGCACACCGAAAAGTTTATTTGCAACAACAATTTTCGATCCATTTCTATGCGGTTTTTAGGTTTCTAAATGTTACAGCGCTGAAAGGGCTACACTTATGGAAAACCCTTCAATTCTACTATTAAATTCCGTCAAAAAATCGCAAAATAATTTTTTTTCAGATTTTCGCAAATATTGCAAGGGGTTAACCTATGATTTTTTGAGGCCAAAAAGGCTAGTTTTCGTATTTCTATCAGATCTGCGCATCCATTGCTCTAATTAAAGGGCTAGCCCTCAGAAGTTCAAAACGCAAAACCCCTCTTAAATTGGAGCCACACCTACATATATGAGGTTTTAAATTGTTATAGAATAAACTGAATGCTAACACTACGTCTATATAGAGCTACAACATTTGTAAAAAGTTAACTCGAACCAAACATTACGCCTATAGGCAGATCAAAATCTTTGAAAAGGTTTTTGCACCACAGCACCTATTTATAAGTCCTAAAATAATTGTAGAATTTGTTTGGCTTATCGCAAACTTACCTACTGGAAATATTAGGTGTACCGTAGGCCCTTAAATTAAACTTTCTAGACGTAAATGCTCACCGAGTGGGCTACTTTTGGGTCTGTTAATATTTTTTCATTGGTAATAAGCCTCGTTAAATGTAGTCTAAATTAAGTCGAAATATTTATTAATATATTTCATTAAAACTATTATAGACCTACGTATCTTTCTTTAGCCTTATATAATAATATAATTTTTTTATAAATTAATAAACTTTCATCCTAGTATTACTTGTCAAGTTGACCTTGAAATAATGCCTGACTTCTAGACTAGCTCAAAGCCACCATAATGCGGCGCGATATCAGCCCTAGAATTTGTGTTATCAAAGTATTTTACCATATTGATTACTTTAAAATATGTAGGTCGATTAAAATGAATCACCCTTGATAACTCGTAAACAGATCATTAAATAGTTCCATGTCTATATGAACTTTTATTCGGAATGACAGAGTACATCATACTAAAATGTGATCCCTATTTACGGATCATTAAAATAAGAGATTTGTCGATATGGCTTTTGATAAAATTTTGAGTTAACTTTACATAAGAGTTACATTCCTTTCCTGCTGAACGTTGCAGTCCCACTATGGTTCGATTTATTTCTAACATTAAATGGATTTTACTATCAAAACAAATATAATACCTAGTGAACTGGTAGTACCACTAAAGATGATTCATTGGTGAATTAAATAAATGTTCGCTTGCATGGGAGGTCCAGCTTACAGCAGCTAAAGTATAGCTAAAGTGTAGATTTGTGTAGATCATTCGAACACTCAGCAGTTAAAGTCTTTTACAAACCAATTCATTTTCTCATTTTATACTCGTGTTTAATTAGAATTACGGTGGGTTTCCAGAAACATTTAGTCTTTATCTTTCTTGCGTGTCTGCATACCGCCTGATTCTTGCCGTCACGCAAATTTAGCATGAGTCAGTCCAAAATAACTCAGCTCAGCCCATCCTCTAGGGTGTCGGAAAAATAAAATAAAATAAAGAATTCTCTAAGGTGGCTGTCCCGAAAGCAACAACTTAATTTCAAGTCTGCCTGCAGTTCATGGGTATCTTGGCAAATATTTTACCTACACCACAGAGATGAAGATGACTAAGCACACTGCCAGTGCAGAGTGTCGCAAAGTCGGTACTAGAAGTACTCCCCCTCATCTCGGCTCATAAGTGGCGGGCTCTTGTAATGTTTCAAAACTTCCTTGAGATTTTGACAAAAATGGTGGGTACTTCCACCTAAAGGGCGTCATCATCCACACAGCACAATGTCGCACACGTTCCCCACAGTTTGCATCATCATTAAGAACCTTTGAAAGAATATTACAATGCAAGTTGTGGGGAATCCGTTTCTAAATGTTCGAGAGGTCCTCCTACAACCCCAAGGCAGCTTTGATTTCACTTGAGGACACTCTCATCTATGGTATTAATAGGACTATGGGTCCAAGGGCTTTGGGGATTTTTAATAACTTTTTCCCTCTCCGATTCAGTTATTCAATATTTAAAATTTAGATGCAATTTTTTGAGCCCCTTTCAAACTGGATGAAGGGACTTCTTGTTCGATTTTACTCCTTAGAGATTAGGAGGGATTTTATATACATTTTTTTTTCCTTTCCTTGAGTCTTCTTAATTTCTTTTTCAGCTGTCGTGCGAAAAGAATAATTTTAATCTTCCATAAAAGAAGACCCATGTCATTTTGATCGATTAATAGCTGATGGCAAGCACAGAAACCCTCTTAAAGACCAGGACGATCACCATAGGCTTTCTTATCTTATATGTATGTTTTTTTTGTTTTTGATTGTTCTGTTTCTGAAGCTGTTAAGATCATAAATCTGGGAATAATACAGTCGAATCGCAGACATTTGGCACTATATCATGTAAATTCGAGGATCGTATTAAATCTTATCCGATTTATGTTGACAGGATCAATAATTAAATTCAATATCTGCTAAGATGGTCTTCTCAAACCCTTTTATTTTTTCAATAAATAACGCTTAATTTAAATCAATCACAGTTTGAATTTTAACTATCCTTGAATCCGTGATTCGTTAGTAGAGCAATGACATAAAATAGACCTTATTCTTAGCATAGAATGATGATAAATCGCACTTTGCTATTTCCTATGGTAGACTTTTTGTTTTTTAATTTCAACTCCTAATTTATTGGGTTTATATTTAAAGTAGTAATAAAAAGGAACCAGTGAACTCGTGCGAAATTTCATAAACACATACTTTTGTTAGTACCTTTTATTTATTTTAAACAAATAGCACAATTTAATGCTGAATTAGCGATGTCAGAAGGGGAAAGGAAAACGCATCATTTGATATTTGGTTTATTGAGTTTGGTGAAGTATTAGTGGAAAAAAAAGGGGATATTAACAATAGAAATAATATCTAAGATTACATGCTGCAAGTGAACGAGGGGAACTTTATCTCCTTCATGACAAAAATATTTTATTCCAATTGAGTACTCGTATTATAGTGACTCTACAAAAATGTTAATAACTTTTGACGAACTAAAGATATTGACATGGTTCTTTTTTTATTTGAAAGATATTTTAAGCATACATTTATTTGTTGTGTTTTAAAAACATATTCTTATTAAGGAAATTTTTAAGGACGGAGAATAAAAAGGTACATTTTGAAAAACTTTAAGTTTTAACGTTCATACCTACCACATTTACCAATGGATCGAGACATGTGAGGTACTGTTAAAAACCTCATAATGCATATTTTTTATTAAAACATTTCTTGTCGTCCTACTGTGTTTCGAACACAAGTTATTACTTTTTATATAAGTTCACCTCCAGTGGTGAAGGAGGGATTTTACGAAAAAATTACTCATTGTGAACACTGATCACAATACTGTAAAGAATCGATTGGCATAATGTTGGAACACTTCTTTACGAATCATCCTGTAAAATACGTCATTGGTCGAGGCAGACAAATTGAAAAATTGTTTTTCGTTTCAACCAGAATCACCAGCCAATCTCAACAGCATGATTTTAGCTTGGTGCACCTATCACAAAGCGCTACGATCGTGTGGATTTGGTTTTCCAAGTGTGAATTATAAGCAAGGAAAATTTTACAATAATTGGCAGATTCAGCACCGTATTAAAGGTAATAATCCTTTCGATTTTATCAAAATCACACCCAATATTTCTGGGAATAATATAGGATGACTCAGAGGGTTCATAACAAGTTGCAATTATATCCACAAAAGGGTTTTTTCTTTTTTTGTATTCCCGAAGAAGTAAGCAGCGAAAGGAACAGAGCTGCAGGATCCTCATTGAGAAGGGAACTGCTGCAAAAGTAAAAAACGCCCATTGCATGTTCTAGAACAATAAACACTTTAGTGGGTTATTTTGAAGGAATGATAATGGGCAGGAAAAAAAATACATCTAAAGCGCGACAGTGGTAAAATTCGAAACAAAACAGAACAGAGGAAGAGCCACGAGTCATCCCCACAAGGGGCTATGGAGTCCTCAAAAAGCGCAACTTGTTCAGTCTGTCGAGTTTTCAATGTACAAAGACATTCGAGGAGCCGAGGCGAGGCGGGGCGGGAGAGTACAGGAGTACAGGAACAACAGGAGTAGCACCCACCTTGCGAATAGCTTTGTTTTCCTTATACTCCAGCAGCATCACTTGGAAGAGTCCTTCAATTTCGTAAAATATCCTTCCTGATGAGGAAAAGTGTGCTAGGCACAGTATCGCTCCTGGAATGCGCCCTCTAAACGGTGGTCCAAAAAGGTAGTAGATGGCAGTTAAAATTCAGACAGATTTTTGTGTATAGAAAGGGGGTTGGGGATACTCTTTTCTTTTATTTATTTACCACTCACACTTGGCCGCTCTTGTCGGCCTGGCCAAGAAACACAAACACTACAAGTCCCTGCGCTCCTAACTCCCGGCCAAGGTATTGTACAAAAATGAAATCGGGAGCGTAATGGAGAAGAAAGCGATTCTTTGTGTTACACAGCGACCGAGCTGTAAGCCCTTCTCGAGCGATAGTCCCCGGCTTTAAATCGATGAGCAAACAATTACAAGAATTAGAAGTTAAGGCTCAAAAAGATAAGATAGTTCTGTGGTGTCTTAGAAGGTGGAAATGCAAAAAATTCACCTCCTGACAGATTTTACTTTTGAACACAGTCACAAAATAAATGAAACACTATACACTGAAAAAACAAAAATGGTGTACATTCATAGTACGCCCATTTTCATGCAATTACAACAGTTCCACGAAACGACTTCCTGCCGACAAGAGAAAAGAAAACAAATTGAAATAAATAAAAATCAAGGCGCCGAGGGGCAAACACCCATTGTAATTAAGAGCCAACTTCACTCATTACCCGCACAGTAGCTGTAGGAAAACCGAAACGAAAGATATTAAGGGATCGCGCGAAAATAACATGAAAATAATAATTTTAGATATTTTTTCCCCGGGTTAAAGGATGGCGCCCGGAGGTCCGAAATGAAAAAAATAACCAGAAAGTCTAAAAGGGTAGTTTTGGAAGGCCAAACTTGTGCTGCCCGGGAGAACGAACACACGTCACGCAACGGAGAAGCTCCCGAACCGTATAATTTTTCAATCGAGCAACCCGTTCAAGCATAGGGGGGAATTTTCTCCAGGGCAGAAAAACACCGGCAGGCTGAGTTACGTTGCGCACACCGAGAGAGACTGTCTCCTCGTTGAGAGACTGAGGGAGAAATCCCTCAGAATTGCTTCGAACTGGAATCACAGTCAAATCGACGGGTATCGCGCTGAAAAGCTGGAAGAACTGAAGCGCGCAAGAAGCGCCACAGTCACACACACGTGAATCTGTCGAGTGGCCTTAGCGTAACATTGAAAATCTTACCCCAAATTTTACAGCGGAGTCGCAGTAGTAAAACGTCAGGGAATGTTCGGCATGCAGAGAGGACGGACGTTGATTGTGATAAGCAATTTCCTCTTCGGTACAAACCCTGGACTCGGAATTTGTGATAACTTTGGAAAATTTAGTGGGATTCATAGGTAGCTACAGGAACTAAAGAATTCCTTCTCATTTTCTGATAATACAACTTTTTTCAGATTCGCTGTTAGAAAAAGGATATTCCAAATTCCAGAAGTAAGTTGATTATTTAATACTTTGCCTTATAATTTGTTTCCTAAAAAACTCACGCATGCACACTATTTACTTACTTTTACTGAAAGATTGTGTTATCACGATCATTTTATTCCCCATTTATTGTGCCCAGTGGCCAGGAACGTTTTTACGTCACATGTTTTTAAATTACTTTAGATTCATTAGTAGTTAAGTACTTAAACGAATAAAAAATGCGAGATATCGCGTCAACGACCCTTAACAGCTCGCAAAATGATAATAGGTTAAAAAAAAATTGAAGCTATACGAGGGTTGTCTAATATTTTTTATAAACACAAGTTAGTGATACCTATTGACTATTTAAAGAAATAAGAAAAAATAAAAAGTAGTCAAGATTTTCTGGGTATATCCTAACTTTTCTATGTGTCGTATATGTCACCATTTGGTCAGGTCGAAGTAAAGGATTAGCCAATATGGAGGATGATGGATATGATTTTTACAGCTCGTATTGGCCATGTTTATGGATAAATTTTTAATATCTGATGTCAGTTGTGTTTAACAAGGTTTGCCATTACGCCATAAATAAATTCACGTTACCAAAACGATTGGAAATCATTTAAACATTCTACCAAAATTCGAGAAGTTTTATTGCTACTTAAGGAGCATTTCATGTAAAATATGATGAGGCATATTTTTGCCTGAAAGGGTTTGTAAGTAAGCATAATTGTCGTTATTAGTGTGAGTCAAATCCGAAAATGGTTCATGAATCTCCATTAAATTTAGAGAAACTCACTGTTTTGTGCGGTTTATGGTATGGTGCCAACATTGGACCATATTTCTTCAAAAATAAAGAAAGAAGACTACAGCTGTGGTGAGCGTTATCGGTTCGACGTTGACCGATTTTTTCTATCCGAAATATGATGATATTGATCCAGAGATATTTATTTTCAACAAGACAGTTCAACTTGTCACAGAGCGGTTGGTACAATGGATTTATTGCGCTAAAAGTTTAGTTAGTCATTAATTTCAAAAAATGGCCCTCACTGCGACCCGCCAAGATTGTGTGATTTAACACCATTAGACTATTTTCTACGGGGCCACTATTGATGAACTTGAAGCTAACATTCAAGCCACCATTGGCGCCATGCCACCCGAAATGGTGTAAGAAGAGCCGAGGTGACCATTTGAACGATGTATTGTTACTGCCACATACCATATTTGGACAAAATTACTATGTTTTATTTATATTTCAAATCCTACCGTTGTTATTGGTAAACCCTTTATTAATAATAAAAAGCCGGTCATTGAACGACACAGAAAACTCGGTTCATTAACAGATTGATTTTGACGGTTTCGAATATTTGAAATTTGTAATTCACTTTACCTATATTTTATAATGTAACTATGGAATGGGTTTATGGATCGTTCTGGCAAGATATTCGTAAACGTTAAAACGTTTCGTTTAAGATAAAAATGTAGTTTTATATGAAATAATCACATTTGTTTGTTTTTACATTCAGGGGTCGATTTCATAAATGAACAGTGTGAAACGGTGGTAGGGAAAACTAAATGAAAACCCTCTAAAATCCCGCATTTCACAGGAATCATCCAACCCCAGAGTCCCAGTAAATGAAGTGTAATATATCGATCCATTATTAGGGGTTGCACTCAGAGAATTATTGAACAGTGCGCAATGTCGAAACAGCGCGGGGAAGAAAACCTTTAAACTGTCCTACAGTAACAGGACTGAGGATACCGGGCAACGAATACCGTGTGCTATTTTATTTAATTCGTAAAATTTTTGGGGTTACTTACATCGAGCAATCTCCTGCATCTTTGGTGCTGTTGCTCTTCTCCATGTTTCTAGCATCTTTGCAGCTGTGCTTCCTAGCACTATCGACTGCGACACTGTGCCGCTGCGAAGCGAATTTCATTGTGCCACGAAGACTGTTTGCAGTTACGCCACCTAAAAATAATAACAAAATAGGGGCGAATCATTATTTTAATCTTACACGAACACTTTCTATTATAAAAAACAAACAAAATAAACGGAGTGAGAAGAGGGGGAAAGGTTCCCCATCAAAATGAAAAGGCTGATGAACTTTCTTTCATCATCAGCACAACCACTTCTTTTCCGCAGATGGGGGAGGCAATTAGATAGAATCACCTGAGACACAGCAAAAGTATTTCAGGCTCAGCACTATGCGGCGATCGTGTTTTTTATGCTTTTCCATAATTTTCTCGGTGTAGTTACTCTTGCGAAAATTTTTAAAAGGTAAAAAGGAAAACTGTTAGGGTATAATTTACGCAGGGAAATATTTAACTTGCACTTTCGCTAAGAATTTTTCCGTATACTGTAAGTGGATGTTGTAAGCCCGCTTGACGATAACAACTGATGAGCTCTTTTCTTATTAGCGCGACTTCGTAGACTCGTGATTACTAATTAAAACAGAAGAAAAGGCTCCCGGCAATCTACTCTCGGTTGTTGCTTGTTACAAGCAGGTCGTCAAGAGGTAGCTTTTTTACACCGGATGGTTTTTAATTTATTTTTTAACTTATCTTATATAAGGGCCGTAAAAAAAAAAGAGTAGCGTAACGTAGTCATGACAAATTCAAATTATGGTAATTAACAAAATTGGTTGAAGATGTCTTGAGGGTATTTCAAATTACACCTCAGTTCTTCCGTGCAACCTGGTAGGGGATATTTGATGCATTTGTTCTTCTCTTTTGTTTCTTGTGAGGGTGAGGATTCCATAAAATGTTTATTTGCAATTTTATGATATTCCAAACATAAATTATATTCTGAATTTCTAGAAAACTAAGTCTAACTCAGTCTAAAAGGCTAATTTTAAAATATTAAACTAAGAGTAAACTAAACGATCAGTTAAAAAGTGTTCATAACAATTTTAGATATTTAAACAATGTTAGTTGTATATTCATTTTAAAAAAAATTTGTCTGATTTTTGTTAAGCCAAAGTACGCAAATATCGCACTGTTTACAAATAGTACGAAAATTATCTAAGTCCGCGGGACGTTTTTTCATTAATCTCTAAGAGGATTGTACGTTTTCTCTTAGTAGTAGTTTAAATAAAAGCTTGATCCTCCGTGGTTTATAAAAATATAAAAATTTCGCAGTTTTTCGCAAGCCAAATATTTCATAAATTGAATGTGAATGAAGATCTCAACAGGTAGACCCTTAATTAGAATTAAATTATATACCAGTGTAATGGTATATGCCGCTAAAATAAAAAATTGGATATGATAAAGACTTCTGTCTTCCATTTTTAGAACAAACAACTGATAGTTTAATTTTCCTTGAGCGAAATTATTTGTCCTGACCTTACTATTCCTTCAAACGGTCCCAATATTTTACGTAGATTTTTTAATTTTGGAGGAGCAACTTTAATCTGTTTTTTAAAGTAATATTACTGTAAGGTTATAGTAAAGAGGTTCAGAAGTAAAACAACTATAGGTAAACTCTATTCGAAACAATCCTGGTCCATTCGCCCATTTCCTGGAATTGATAACTCTAGCCGACTATGACGATACTTAAAAGAAATATAAAATGTCCCTGGATATATTTAGGTATTTATTTTAAGATAAGGAACTGGATAAATTTTAATTTAATCTATACGTAAAATGTTGAAAAGCCCAGGAATGCCGCTTTTAATAAGCTTAAATAACTCACCTGGTTTTATAACTTTACGATATTTTTCACGAAGCGCAACCAAACTTGTAACAATCCGTGCTCTGTGAGCGGAGTTCTTCACCCCCAAGTTTTTAATTTCACTTTCGGAAAGCTCAAGCAGCTTTTCCACTCCAGAAAAGTCTTGGAAAGACTCTGGAAAATATAATAATAAAATAAAAGTTAAAAAGTATAGGTACATTTTACAATCGGAAAGAGTAAATGAGTTTATCAAATTTACCTTCGTACTGTTTCAGATCGAGAAATTCCAGCCACTGGGATATATCGAGATGCGGTTGAGACGACATCGCTGCGGACGGCATCTTTCTCCTGAACGTAGAATATCTAAAATTCCATGTGATACCTGAAAGATAGGGAAATAAAACTTTAGTGAGTTTTCCTTGAGTTCGCAAACTGAAACTAACTAAAATCAGGCAACGAAAATCAATCGCATAACACAACCTGGAATACAATGTGCGCCTTATCCCTGCAAGATACGCAGATTATCGTTTCTATTCAATGAACTGATAACGAAAATGGTTTTCTCGGCTTCAGCACGCAAACCATGCTCTCGATTTGGGACGAAGATATGCGTGCGGGTCGCTGATAACACAGACAGCATCGGACACCCCCGAGCTGTGCGCACTAAGCCCTCCGGGGACCTGTCCCAGTCGAGATCAATATTTTAAACAAGATAAAGCAGGGAAGGGACGTGGTTTTTGAGCTGATTTATGACTAGCAAATGTGGCATTGTTTGACCTGCACGAGAATGGGTTGACTAACTAAACAGCGCCCAGCGGTCAGTCGTTTATGATACACCGACTGACCCACATTACCTATCGTTTCCACTCAGATAAGGGCCCATACAACACAAACTTCATGCTGACTGATGGCACTGAAAGAGATCTACTTGCTAGCCGCATTTCGAAGGGGTTAACTAGTGACAACGGTTTCGAGCAGCTAATTTAATAATGTTTGTTGGCTTATACGGTATGTATTGGATTATTTCAGTAGATTATAAATTTATACATAAAAATACTTAATTAGGTCTCGTTTTTGAGAAGACTTTATAATGAAAATGAGCAAAACAATATCAAAGCTAAGCCTATGATAGTGTTGATTCTTGCATCAATTTACTTAGTCTTAGCCTTAGTATCGTTTGCAAGACTCTTCCAGTCTTGTATTTTCATACTCAAGTATTTTGAATAACTTATTTATTCGTACATATTTCGAACACCTTATAAATAAAACGAGTAAATGATTTTCAACTACTTACTCCGTAAAATAACTAACTAAATTAGTCATTTAAGTCGTTATTTTCTTGTTTTCTTGAAAATTTATGTGATATTCGTCTTTTCGAAACTGTTTATTAATTTTATCTGAAAAAATCCTCAAGTTGACGGCAAGATCCTGGCACTTACAAATCCGGATTTCTGTAACCAAGCCACTCGGCTATTTTGATAAAATTGTTTATAAAGGAAACAACTCCATAAATTGCCTTTTTGGTTTGTACATCTAAATCTAATTTAGAAATATAAAAGTTCCTTAGAAAATGATTTAATTAAAATGAAAGACGTATTTATTAAATGTGAAAATGTTTTTATTTTAATTTTTCGATGTGTATCATATTCTTTTGAAAAACATGTTTTAAACAACCGTTTTATTCTTGTTCAAGTCTCGCATAGTGTTGATTTTGACCTTGATCTTGGTCATCCTATCGCAGTACTGGTTTTGATGGATAGAATTTCTCAATGGCACTTGTTTAAATTTATCCATAGCACCATACAAAAATTGGGTTCAATCTCAATTTAAAATTCGTTTTTCTATGTAAAAATCGAGTTTGAGTTCTTCAGTTTTTTAGACTATGTGCCTTTATTTCCTGGGTTCTGTAGCTCCGCATGATAATAAAGTTAACATATAAAAATTGTTTTTTAAAATTACATTTTTTACATCGACTAAAAGATAGTTCAACAACTTAATTGGAAAAGTAAACATTAATGTTTATTTAATTGCCAAACAATATCAAAACAAACTTGTCCCTCAGAATAAATAAATCTGTAACTCTAACTAAATCATTTTAAAAATGAAAACGACAGTTTAGTAGTCTAAATTAAGCTGCATTTATCCTTAAAATTGATTTCTAAAGTTAAATTACGTATTACGAATTATAAACTTTTCAATGAATTCAACTTTTGATAGCAATTCCTTTGGAGTGCAGATCTATTTATAGTTTAGTTTTTACTACTTTAACTGAATACTGCTGTTTATTTAAGTTCTAAAGCATTAAACGATTTGAAAATAAAGCAGGTGCAGCAACAAGCTTGACTAAGTTTAATTATCGATTGGATTTAAAGCGAGCTAGCGGAGTAATATGTATTTCCTAGGAAACTGTCTTTAGTACGAATGCTTTTACAGTGAACCGGTGCAAACTGCAATCCTGCAACGTACCTATCCGATGATTTCAATTAACATCAGTTGTAGTTGCTACTTGGATTTTTCGTTAGCTATTTCATATATGAAAAGGAAAAGTTTGCATACAACTCCAACTAGATGTTTCATTTTGTAAAATAAAGGTGAATTTTTTTTTTTTCGGAGTTGAAGCACTGGGGATACATGAAAATGCACTTTGCTACTTTTCGCAATTGCTTTAAATGAAAACTTTCGATTTTTGCAGTTAACATTTTCATTACTTCACCTGCAAAATAAGATTGATTTTCATCTTAAAGAACAAAAGCAGGACGGATGGCTAGAACTCTATAGAGCTATGCACGTGGCCTTTAGCGCTGCGTTTCATTGAGAATGCAATCCGTGTACTTTGTGCTTAATTGAGGCTCGAAGGTATAACCGGTTCATTTCTGCTCCATTGTACGGCTAGCTATTGTTATTAACCTTTGTGTGCCAACTAAAATTTGGCTTTTGATTAGCAATCATAGTTGAAAATGAAAAGTTACACCATTTTGTGTCCAATACTTGGAACCATATATGCGTTCTAGTTATCAACTGAACTAACAGGTAGGAGCGTACTATCGACGGAACATTAAACGACGCCCCCACAATACGCCAATAATCTGAATTAACTGGCAACTGGTCCGGCTTCTCTACCGTTCAAAAATTCAGGTGTACCAAGGTATTGGTCCAAAGGAGCCTCAGCAATGCTCCGGCGTTGGCCTCATTACTTAGGCCATTTCTGATTTAATCGGAGATCTCTGGGGAACTCTGGTTTGCCTTTAGAACAATTTATGTTACTGCAAATATTGTCGTGAGCGCAGGTAAATAGTAAAAATTGCATTCTTGGACAGGTTAATGAATGACAATGATTTAATTGTGGGACTTCACATGCCCCTACTTATTCTAGTAAATAAATGAATAAATAAATTCACATGCACACAGAGAGTCTCTATTAATTCACTTTTCGATGGTAATCGAAACTTGTCTGGACGAATAGAGCTCGCAAAATTAAATCCTTCTCCTTTTCTTCTGATGACTTCATCACTTCTTAAGAGCTTAGGTTCGTTATACAGAATTTCTTATGATTAAAGATGAACTTTATATTTATAGATGACTTCTTTAGCTAGGCATTATTAAAAATATGGTTGATTTCATACAGAATTACCAAGGCTTATGAAGCTTACAAGATTTTATTAGATAGGAACCTCTTTGCTCGTTCTAATGAGTCCTCACTCATTACTTTAACCACTTATCTATTTTTGACTAGTATGCTCCTCAAAACCGCTAACTGGTTAGTGAATTTTCCCCATCAGAAAATTCGATAATAGATGATTTAGGACATTACTATCATTATTATGACCTTTCATATAACCAATATTCCATTCTACAAAAATAAAACGTTTCACGTTCTTTCTTTAATAACTTTTATATTTTACTACTGACTAATTTAAAAAACATGTAATAATACTAAAAAAATTACCAATTATTGGCTTTTCATACTGAAAGTTAGTGTAGAAATAAAGAGGAATATTTCAAAATTTCATATATACTTAAATAAACTGATTACTGATAGTAAAAATTAAAAATAAGTGCGCTCTTTTATAAGATATGAAATAATCGCAGCACGCACTAGCACCATAAGGGCAAACTAGCCTGAGTTTTTCGATAACATTACATAAAACTTATAAAGATGGTTTAAATTAATAACTAGTAATAAAAGCGATACATTAGAAGAATCTAGAAGGTCGATATAATTTATTTCCTTTTATTTTTGTTACTGTTTTATCCCTGCTTGATTGGCCTTAATTGTCTTCAATCTCTTCTTGTGTGTTTAAACTTTTTTCATATGAAAGACTTAAACAGAAAACCTCAGTGGCCTTAATTCAACATAACAGCCAGTCACATAAATGCAAATATATGTACTTATTTAAGTATATCCGACCCGTCGTAAATTCAGTTTGGTACATCCGATGCTTTCGAACAAAATTCATAAATGCCAACGTCATCTTAGGAATTTCTGCCGATAAGCTTCATCTTAATGACCTTGAAAAATTCACGATTATTTACATATATCGTGGTATTTTTCGCTTTATCACATTCTATGCTACCTGTTGGGCACAAATTGAATACCTCAGACGAGTCGCAGATTTTTTTTTATATAATAAGTTTAGTAAAGAGCAATCTTAAAATCAGCAAATTAACTTCAAACTCTTCCGATTTGAATATTTCCAACTTTTCGCAATTCAATCGCATTAATTATACAGTAGTGCTCAGCATGAGCAAATTCCATTTCCAACTTCTGGAAAATTATTCACACCTACATTCTCGTAAAGTGTGAGTATGCATTGAACTTGTGCTTTAACGTGATAAAAAGAAAACAGACATTGTGGGTGTGATAAGGTGCAATTTGCGAAAAAGTAAACAATGTGCCAAGTCGAAGTTGGCAAAAAGCGGATGTAGATCGTCTTCATTAACATATACGTACTTTGGGACCGTGCCTTATTTTTATGTTTTGTTGTTCCAGACTCTTTTCCAGCTTTGTTGCCCATTTTTTTTTTTTTTGCCTCAAGTTGATGAATGATTTATTTGGCGTGAGATTGTCATCAGCGACACCCACAAAGCACCTTAATATTTTCTATATGCGAAACCAGATCACTAGTTATTTCTGAAAGCTCGTTTACGTTTGTTTCACAGCCACTTCATCACTTTTTCGTTATTTCATATTTTAATTAATGCAAGACAGGGCACGAATGCGAATAGGCCTAAATGCTGGCACTGCAACATGTTTTGCAAACACTGATCAAATTTCACAGCGTTATACTTTAAGACGTGACAGAAATTTCATTCATTTCAAAAAATAACGACACTGGTCGCGACAAAAACATTAAAAAATACATTGTAAATTTTATTACACAAGCCACAAAATCATCTAACAATGCAGAATATCCGCCTATAGATGACGTCAAATTAAAACGAATCGAACAAATATGCATTTAATCATTTCCTGTAGACTGAGGATCACTAGCAGACCAAAAACTGAAATGCATAGCACTCTTTAGTCCGAGGTATGCACCAATGTTTATTATCGAGGTCTAATCTGCTAAGAACAGCAAATTCTTTGATATCTTACTTTTAATTAAAATGTAATTGAGTTAATTAAATCACTACACAAACATTTTGCGTACGATAGAAGCTCTTGCAAACAGAGAACACTTCTCGATCGAACCGACTCGACCGTCTTGCGCTTTGCTCAATCGTGCGCAAACAACTTAAGGCGCATAAGATTTCTTTGCAAAGCCGATTGAGAGGTGTTCCCCCAGTTCGGTAAGAAGTGTGCGTTACTTGAATTAGCTACGTTTATAGACTGTCAAGCAACTTTAGCTATCTTGACTTCGAAATCAGCGGTAGTCAGTCATATGGTCGAGCCAGACGAAGGTTTAGCTGGAATGTTTACTTGTTTGTTTTGACGTGGTTTTGTTGGCTCAATTGAAAACGATATCAAGAAGTTTTTCTTTTGAAACTATTCCCTTTGTCCGCTTTTTCAAAAAAAGATTTATTTTGTTAACACTTTTCATAGATCTTAAGTCTTTTCAAGTGTATTGTTAACATTTAAAAAAGTCGTACCACAACACATCTTTAGTTGACTTTTTATTTTCCCAACCGGCCTACCGATGAGCAACTTATCGGTCAACTGGTTACTCAACTTATCGTTCACGTTGAGAGCTATATAATGAGCTTTTTCTTAACAATTTTCAAATTTAACAATTACCTTGAAGCGACTAATTTTGCCTCTATTCAAATTTCATAAAAATATATAAATATAACAAACATTCATAAATGCAATTTGAGAAGGGTTAATAAAGATAAAATTTGCCGCATGTAATGAAATGCTTCTTAAAAACAATTCAAATTTCTTCTGAACTAATAAAATCCAGAGATAAGAAATTTGAGTTAAGGATGAGTGAAGTCGTTTAGATAGATGGACTATCAAATATAAAATTTTACGATTTTTTTTAATATCTTGAAAGTTATCATTGCTTTCGTTTGATTTCTTACTGGAGATCCTGATCTCGACTAACGAAACGTCCTTGTTGTGTTGGAAAATATATCAAATAATCATAATGTTAACTCTAATTACGAGAGTTAATTCAATTTACATCATGTTTGATGTTAACAACAAATTTAAAATCAAAAATGTTTCTCTATTTTGCGTACTTTAAAAATTCAATTCTGTGCTATTAATTTGCAATAGTTTTTCTTCATGATCTCTCAAAATAAAAAAAAAAAAAACATATTCCAGCAATCTGATTCAAATTTCTATCTGAGATTGTTAAATGGGGTAAAGAAAACGAATTCCATACCAAAATTCAAGGTTTATTTATAAAAAAAAACATATTTACTATTTAAAGTAAACCAATTGAAAGAAATTTCATTGTAACACTATCCTTGTACTTGTTCAGTTCAAACTTATTGAGGAACTTGGAAAGTTTCCATTTAGAGTTTTTATTATTATCAATCAAAATCAATTTATAATTTAAAGTGAAGCTTCTACAAGTCTATCGAAGACTGTATAAAGCTTATATATAAAACCTTTACCTTCTATTTGGCTCAATTTAACGTTCAGGAAATGTTCATTTCTACAGATAAAATTTCTTAAGTAAGAGAAATTCTCTTGAATAATATTTTTTAATTAGTTAATATTTCGTTATCTAAATCGTTGTATAATTTTGTTTCTGATGAGGAGAAATTGATTGATTTTAAGACAAATGACGAAACACATCGAATAATACGATAATATTTACCCTATCTAAACCTTAATCCCATCTACTATTCATCTCGGTGAATATACCCTACCTACATACCCATACGAATCCTTTTCAGTGATACGATAATTACCGGTTTATCTCCTCATAAATTAATACAATCATTTCATTTGCTATCAATTCAATTTAGAACTTCATGAGACCTATCGATCTTTTTGAATTTACAAATTATTTCGTGCGGTTGATTCTGAAAAGTTGAGTAATTCTATGGTTATTGTATGCAATTAGTTAGATTAAATTTAAAGAAGAGCAAATTAAATTAAAACCTCCATTAAGAGTCATCTTAGTTGTCATACATATAAAATTTGCATTCGCTGCATGGAAGATATCTTAACGTAAAGACAAAATTTTTAATGAATATGCAAAACCTATCTCCGTAAATCGTTTTGTTGGCGAAGAGTTAAGGTAAATTAGGTTGTAATAAAATTAAATAAAATCTCCAGTGTCAGCTACAAAACTGTAGATACAGCGAACTTTAGTTTTTATTTTATTTTATTTTTTTCCAATTCATAAAACCAGTTTGAATATTTCACCTGTTGTGCACGAGACGGCGACTATTGGTAAGAAAATTTATGACAACCTTAAACCCATTCTGTCGTCGTTGTTTTATTTCCCTTTTTATTGTAGCGCTGTTATCTTTTACCTTTTACTGATAGCAACTAGAGGTCGTAAATTGGTAAACTTTAAACTTTGTTGGGCTTTCTTGCATTTTACATAATTCCAAAATTATTTATACGCTATACTTCATGTATGAAAATGTAATACGGTTTTAGATGTATTTCTTATATTGAAAAGTTTGATTTCGAAACTAAAATCCTAAATAAACTTGTTTTAATCCAATGTGAACTTTAATTTCGATAGTGAAAATTATTTTGTAACTTTTGGAATTCTAGTGCATACTCGTGGTTATTTTGTAGCAGAATTAAGCTTTTATTTCTTAACCTAACCCTCATTATAGACGACAGTTAACCATATTTGCTACTAATTTTCAATCCTTTTTGTTTATAGAAAGCTAGGATTGATGAATCAAAATCATATTTTTATAGGGTATTAAAAAAAATGTTATGGCTAGTTTATAAAATGTTGCATATACGTGTTCTTTTACAGGTGAATTATATTGAGTGAAAATTTAACGAATTTATTTCTATCTAACTCTGGTGTGTTACATTCAGCATGAGTAAAGGTTAAGAAAGAATACAGTTGCTTAGGTTACTAAACTTGATAGTAAATATTCTTCGATTTTATTTCGCTGCTTTTATGGTACACTAGACAATTTAATTAATTTCAATTTTAATACACAGTGCAACAAGTTTTGGTTTATAGGCAAAGATCAAGTTAATAAATAATGCATAAATAGAGACAGACCTTATGACCTTATGACTGATTGTTTTAAATTCAAATTAGAATCGGTTGGCAGCATTTTCTTGTTTTGTGGTGATAAGAAACCATTTTCAGCAAACGAAGCAGCTAGTGATGGGGAAATATACAGAACTATCCAATTTCAGGGAGTAAAATGATCGAGTTACTGAACTCACCTCCTAGAGGGTTGTTTGGCGCCAAACAAATCGTCGCTATTTGCGTTCATTAAAGCAAAGCTGCTCCGGTGCGGCTGCATTCTTGTGATTCCGCTGGCACTGCATAAGCTCAATTTGCATCTATTATAGCTGTCCACTCGGTAAACAAGAACTCAAGCCGATGGTATCAGTTCTTTAATTCGCATAAATCTCGAGAAACCACCTCCAAGATGAATAAATGGGCCGTCATGAAAATCTGAGCTTTCCCCACGGGTGCTTGTGCTGTTTATACCCGCCGTTTGGGTAGATGTGCCCAGGCGCCGTAATAGCACCAACATTACTTCAAGTGCGATAAAATCGTGCAATTCATTTTGTGTTTCCTTTCCTGAAAATTTTCGTATTTTTCGCCTTCTCAGAACAAAGCACGAATGTCACGTGAAGGGATTTGGTGCACTTTTCCACGGGTTTTGGGGGGGAAGCAATTCATATTCCGTTGGGGTTTAGCTATCCGATCCGGGCACCTCTGGAACCCCGTACAAAATTGTTTTAGAGTGCATTTCTAAGAAATCCTTGGGTAGCTGTGCCCTTCATACCTCGCATTTAAGGGAATTTTGAAATTATCTTCACCGGCGCAATTTGCATGCAATTTCCTCAGCGCATAAACTTTTCGTGCACAATCACTTTATATATGTCCTTTCTGTAGCGGCCTTGGATTTCACATGTGGGACCGGAGTCTCCGTGGCAAATTTCATTTCCGGCTCAAAGGAGTGACTGAATACGTACAATTCGAATTCATCGGATTGAATTGATTTGAGAGCGGGCCAGGAGGGCCTTTATTGCTTTCACAAATATACACCACAGGTTCTATACCATAGAACGTACGAGGCGGATTTATTTCTCTACCAATGGTTTTCCCAATAGTTCCAAAATTTAATTTATTGTTAAGGATTTGGAGCATCACACAATAGAAAACTTTATTGGCAGCGACACCTATCAAGTTAAATTTAACAGAGCTGCAGGTCCTGAACATATAGATCCATAGTCTCGTCTTTATGAATTCTCTGGATTTAAATGAAATTCCGAACGGTCATGCAAGCTATTTATTTCGGGTTAGATATGGGCTGCCGGACGTTTACCTTTGTACCCATTGGTTGGACGTAAAATTTAAAATTATTTCTCCTGAATTTAAATTCAGAAGGACATGCAACTAAAGGTTTAAGGAAAAATATAAGAATGGGTATTTTAACATAATAATAATCTTTTATAGCGCTTTTAGGAAATCATAAGAAATTCATTAAAGCCTTCACCGGTTTAATTACTTATCAATTATACATCTAAACCTACCGAGTGAATCAATCCATTTAATCGTGAAAACTGCAATAAATCCGTTTAGTATTTTCAGACAAAATCGCGCCAACATAGCCTTAATTAACACAATATCATTATCATATAAAATCAATCAAATTACCTTGCTTTTAAATTTAGAACGTGATAATGCATAGGTCACGAGAAAACATTGGCTCATTTAAACAAAACATTCTCCTGCGAGCTTTAAAAACATGATTTTAATTCATTTTCAAGTTAGTACATTAAAAAATTTAAAACATTTTATTTATAACCTTAGGTTACAATCTTAAAAATGTATTAAGGTGAATTTAAAAACATTCATCATGAAAATTTCAGCTTATTTCCTTATGTCCAGATGAACTTATATTTTACTGATTCGAACATTACTGAGTTGAAATAACCCTAATTTGAATATGTTTGGGAATCAAACCTAAGAACTTGCCCAGTTAACGATGACTTTGAGTCAGAACCCATACTAGAAATAATGCACAAAACCGCAAATAATTGAAAATGTAAGATTCCTTCCCTTTTATCAATTCACATATTCGAAATGAAAATCATAAATAAATAAAATATTTTATTCATTTTGATATCTCAAGCAACTCACAATTTGTGCTCATTATATATGAGTTAGATATTCCGACATTTCGAACAACATTTTAATAAGCCATAAAGAAATGTAAGTACTCTTTACAGACGTTACAATTGAAAAAAAAAATTCTCTTCACTTTGGAGAGTCATTTAAAAATTATGAACTTAGGAAAATGAAAAATTGCATCTCTATTTATTCATAAAAGAGGTGCAGTTAAGTATAAATGGAACGGAAAATTTTCAACAGAAACAAATGTAATCACACATATACAATAGTTAAAGTAATGAGGCCTAAAATCCTAAAATAATATAAATCTTTTGGGTAAATATGTTTAAACTATGCGTACCAATGCACCTCCACAAAGAATTAGTTCAAGGCTGATGAAAATTATGTTTTTGGAGATGCTCTACCTCATGATCGCGAAAGAAATTGGGAAAAAAGTCATTTAGGTTGAAGAACACTTAAATGTTGTCCCATTTTTAATATATCTATTTATTTTCAAGACTTTATCGATAGGACACATGCCTAAACTCAATTGCAATAGTTCATAAAATATTCAGACTTAAAATACCAACGGTGTTGTAATAAAATTTAAAAATATATAAAAATTAAAAATAAGTTCAGTGTTATTTAACTTAAATGTCCACTTTGGTTGGTTCAATTACTTTTTCCCCCTTATTTCTTTTAGCACCATGAGGTAATACATCCCCAAAAACATAATCACCAACAGGTTTAAGCTAATTTTTTGTACAGGGAACAATATGCAATACGATTTTCTGATACGGGTTACAAAATCCTGAGAGATCTAACTATCGGTTCAGGAAAAAGAAGGTAGTAATTTTGTTGTTCCTAGTTTCGCGTGTATGTAGGGGATCTTAATATTATACTAGACCTTTTAGTAATTTGTCAGAATAACTTAAACGTCTTAATTATGATATTTTAATAATGATAAATTCTTCAACAAATTATTGAATTTCGATGAAACTTTAGAATTTATGCCGCAGAATTATCAACTACTCTTGAACCTACACCGCTTCAAGAGCAGCTTTCATGCACGAAATATTTCATTAGTTCAGTCCTGAAGCCAAAAACACTCTATAAAATTCATTCACAAGAAATGCTACCCATCTTAAAGGATTTCTCTGCGGTTCCGGGAGTCAGTTGCCCAGTTGCATAGTGTAGCATGCATTTTCTGAAAGGAAACATTCTCGCAGTTGCGGAGTGAATGCATATCCTCCTCTGCACCTCTGCACAGGCTGTAGAACATTTTGTGCGACGATGGTACATCTAAGCGCTGCCAGTTCTACCGGGATAAAATATTTGCGGTAACCATAAATTAATCAAAGCATAAAATTACCAGCCGTTTACGAAAGCAACACTAGAGAGACATGCCAAGGGGCCTGGGCGGCTAGAAAGGGGAAGCTGGCGACACAGCAACTCTCAAAGAAAATTGAAAGATGCAAAGGAAGCTGGCTGCCAGGACCGTGGGAAGTTGTAGATCATTATAAAAGTGCAGCCTGGCAGCCCACAATCGCAGCATCAACAAGAACCTCGAGGAACTTTCACTTGGCGCCCGGCAATGTTGGCCCCCCAAAGAAGAAAGTGCGCAGGCCACCGGGACAGCAAATGCTGGTGGCTGTTGGCTGGTGGTTGGTGCTGGTGCTCTGCGGATAGACGCCTGGAGGAATCAGCCACTCTGTCGTTAAACATATTTACGAACAAGAAAATCCAGAAATTTTGGATAACTGGAAAATTTCATATTAAGTTTATCGCGTGGAAAATTTTAATGACTGAAATTGAAAACGACCGGGGACAGAACTAATTCCAGGAGCGACGTTAATTGCTCCGGGTGCTTCAAACATTCCTGAATTGGAATTTCGATGAATGAGCAGAATTTTAGTAGTCCTTTGAACCGATGCACCCGATACTGCTGGACTTTAAAGTGGCGGGGGTGTGGCACCGCCTGTGTTGAGGCTTCCCACTACTTCCCTGGGAGCGGTGAATTAATTATCGGAACACCGCCTGACTTGGCTGCTTGAATTATTTATGAAATTTATTCCGGCGGGAAATGGGAACTCTTGCGGGAGGCAGAAATTTTTCATTAGTCGAAGGCATTGATTGATTTTGTCTTATACTTGTAATGTGTTGGAAAGTCCTTCGGTTCTCTGAGGAAACTTAAGTGAAATCTGGCGGCTTTCGGAAAACTTTTCGGCGGTGATTTGAAATTAAATGGTTTGTCACTTCAAGCTGGAGACGTTCGGAATTTAAATTATCTTTCTGAAGTCCAAAAAGGACCTGCTGGCAGTCGTTTAGAATAAGGCAACTGGCAATCATTTATTAAGTTTTGCGTATCAATGTCACTTTGAAAATTCAAGTTGTTCGAAAAATATTCAATGGAAATTTGGTAGTATTTAAATAAGTATTTTATATAATTTGTTTATTTAAAGTAGGTTAAAACACTACAATTAATTTTTGGACGAACTTTTAACCTCTATCTCCAGTACTATAAAATGTCTATAAAATTTAAAGAAGGATAAACTGCATTCTAAAGGGCCTTATGCACCATAAAATTATTAAAAGACCATGTATAAATTGCACTATTACTAATGCCTTGTTCGGTCTTTAAAGTTCATAGGTGAAATACCCAAAAGAACTTAGGCAACACTTAGAGAAAAATACATTGTAAAATCACCTAAGAACTTTGATAAATTACCTAAAAACAGCAAGAAGCTAAGGAGAACTAAGTAAAACTTTGGATATTGCGGTGGTTTACCTAAACTAAGAGAACAACATTTTCGTAAATAACCCAAAAGTATTAAAACCAATCTTAGCTTTAAGAGAGACTTTAAGATCGATTTTAAGGAATTTAAAAATTTCCCATGAGATAGTTGAGACTGAGTTGAACTGAATGAATACAAAGATTAGTGTGATCTTCAAACCTGAATTCGATCTCATTGATCGATCTAAATCTCATAAGCAACGATTCTCAAAATAATTGAATTTTATTCTTCTGATCATACCCCGACTAAAGTTTAATTTCATTATTTTCGCTTCGCTGAAATATTTAAAAGAAACGAAGTGGATACCCTCCTACCTACCTGCTTGAAAAGAGGTCTAATAATTTTGGTACGTAGAAAAGAAATGCTGGGTTCCAAACTAATAAATAAACAATAACTTTTTCAAAATATACCTAGCTAGATATTTTATATATGTATGTCCTGAGCAGAGCTCGGTCGCCCAGGTACTACAAATTAAATCAGAAATTTTATAAATGTAATGTGGCCTTGTTCTTCTGCATTAAAACAACAGCAGCAAATTGTAAAATTGTTGTTACTCTTCTAAAAATACAAAAATAATATTTTATTCATGCACTTTATATAAGATAATTTATTGGTATTATCCGGAGTTAAACTGATATATGTTATATTTAATGTAATCCCATTCTTTTTATCCATATATTTAAAATACGATTTTCGACCATAATTGAGATTTTACATAAATATTTGAGAGGACCTGGTGATTATGAAATCAGCTTTATCTGAAAAATCTTATGCCACAAATAACCTCGACAGCACTATATGATGTAGATAGTTTTTTTTCATTTGGATGAGGTCATGCATATACATAACCTGGACCCATACAGTAATTTGCCAATCTGCAAATAATTTCTGATAGTACATAATTTGGTTAACTTCAATAAACAATTGCTTATGGTCAAGTATTGATCAAAATATGGTGGATACCCCTCTAGGTAGTACCATAGAATGCCATCACCTTACAGTAACCACCTAATTAGGTTAAATAAATAAATATGTGACTACTTACAATCAAATCAAATGGGAAGCGTGTACACGATGGTAAAGGCAAACAAACTAGAACTGAAGTAATCCGTGAGCAATCGGTTGTTTGAACAATTCGGGAGAATTGAACTTCGAACTCAATCAAATTATGTATGAGTAAGTAGCGCACACTTTAAGCACCGGTATAAAACGAAAAGTTTTCACCTATCATTAAAACATTATAAACTTTTGTTTGCCGTTCCTGAATCTCATAATTATGTATGCTAAAACGGCAGAGAATGCACTGTTGCGACGAACTTAATAGCATCGTAGACGAAAGTTTTCATTATTAATTTTTTTAGCATAAGCATACATTCAATTTATTGTAAGTTTTATAGTTATGAAAAATGGTTCCAAAGATTATTACCCGAATTTCTTGCAAATTTTATACCGTACCGAACGAACGCAAGTATTAAGGGCATTTCAAGTTTCTCCGCTCGAAACAGTCGCCGTGTTCGAGCGGTCAGCAATTCAATGTGACTGTAGAGACTCCGGTAGGAGCAGGTTAAGATCAAATCAGAGTCTGAGTACCAATTTCTTGAGCATTCAGCAGAGATTGGAAGTAATAGCGGTAATTTTTGCCTCTCTACCTCCTTCGATAAAACTTTGTTCTTATTTCTACCTGGTTTTGCTGTCTTTTCTATGCAAGCTGATCTTAATGCAGAGTAGAGACCCCGCTCAGCTTGGTTGCTATTAAGAAAAAACCAAAAAAAAAAATAAAATAAAAATAAAAACATAGAAACTAATGTCACTCCAGTGGCGGAGTGCCATTATAAATCAAAAAATAATTGAACAGAGAGTTGAAACTCATTCCGGGGATAATTGGAAAGTAGATCTAAGCGTTAGCTGTGTCTAATGTAACCATTTTCGTTGTTAAAATAATCGAAAGTTGGCAATTTACTTAATAGAACACTACAAAATGTATATTATATTTATTATATTTGATAGAGGTAATTTCGAGAAAGTTTTGCAGTTAAATTATCGTCAATTTAAATAAAAATCATATACTGTTTTTAACTTAAATATATCGTTACTTGAAATTGGGTTAAATGTATAAAATCTCTTTTTACCCAACATATAAATCCTAATATTGTTTTGCTGATATATAAGTATATATATGTATAAGCATAGTAAGCTACTGAATAGGTGTAAAAGTAGTAAATGAATGTTAAGCTCTAAAATAGAAACAGTGATTGAGGTGCCTAAAATTACTACTTTTTGTTCAGCGCAAATGATTTAAAATACAAAAAGTATTCAACCGAATTGTCTGGAATTATTATTCATTGAAAAATTAATAAATTTTAATTTCTATTTGAGTATTTTAAATGTTGTAGTAATAAAAATTTTTCACACAGAAAAGAGAAGCAATTTTCGTGAAAAAACTTTCAAACTACTTCAATTTTAGTTCTTAATCTTTTAAGAATTGTTTTTATTTCAAGAAAGCATTTTCTTGTCTGTTTCTCATTCAAAAATGTTGCCTCAAATAAATAAAAAAACAAAGGCCTTTAGAAGCGGAATCTAATTATTAATGGGTTTCCTAAACATTTCCTAATTGGAAACTGACACCAGTAATATTTCAGTTCCAAGCTGTGCCATAAATATTCCAATGTTATCGCATTGGGCCGGTTTGTTTCTATCTGAAGCTGAGCAATTACTGCAATTTAATTGAAAAAGTGGGGAAATTCACGAATTTCGCTAGAATCGCTAATCAAAAACACATTCCGCACAGTGCAAGGCGATTAAGGATCCTCCGCAGAGATCATTCATTATCCTTAAATTGCTTGCTTCTCGAAAAAAAAAAAGTAAGTGGAGAAGCAATTCACCGACTCTCCCTCGCCAGCTATCCTTTGTGCTTAATTTCCATTTTCGCGCTTTCTCCCGCGGTAGAAAAATCCTCCAGGAGCAATAAATCACTGGATTAAACCCAAAGCAAGGGGAGTTCATTTGAGATGAGCTATTCTCCCACTGCGACAACCCAAAAATCATTAATTTGAATTCGTGAAAAGTTTTTCTTTCGCCATTAATCCCTGGCTAGGATCTCTGAGTTATATTTTTTTATGTGTAGAAAAACACAATTCCGCAAGCTCTTCCTGTTTCCTGGGAACGCCATTCGCCAAATCGACCTGCCAACGAAAAACCTTAAATTTACCTTATCGCGATTTTATGGACTCGCCTGCCATGTGGTTGCCCCAATTAGTTTCTCAAAAAACCACTTTGAAGAAAAATGTGCGGAAGGTGAGTTTATTTCAGGGGTCGCTATTATTGCTCCCCGCCAATCTCCTTAAGGAAGCGGTCCTCTCGCCTCTGTACGGCTAAACGATTCCCTTCGACCGGGGTGTAATATTGTTAAGTGGTGGCGCAGTCACCTTGCATTGAATACATAAATAAGTGCCTGGACCGGGGACTAATAGGCGTCCGCTGCTTATTTCCCAGAGAAAGCAAGTTTTGCGCCTTTCCCAAGTCCGTTTTATTTTTTTTTTTTGTCAGTTCCTCCAGGGGAACAACAGAAGATTCCGAAGCATATCCTCAAAAAAGGAAAGTTTTAATGAGTTTCCGCAACTGAAAGCTGCTTTCAGCAACGCCGTCTTTGCTTCCGTCATTAGTCGAGACGGATCCGTCCGAGATCCCTTTTACAGGACGTGCAGCACAAACCTTTCACTGGGACTAGGACTGGGCCATATTTTCTGCCCAATAACGTGAGAGTAATCACCAAATTGAAGCATTTTCCGAAAATCCGTAACAAAAAGTTTCCCTTATATTTTTTTTTCTTGGTCCTTTCGCAAAAGATTTTCCTCTTCGATTTTGTTAATAAGTCACGACCCGATGATTGCTAGGACGCACTTTGAATCACTAATGCAGTTAGAAAAGTGAGTAGGAGAGATTGCTCTGGCTCCAAAAACATTTTGCGGCTTAAATTATATCTTGAAATGGAAAAGTTTTACGACTTGAGCTTTTAATCCCGGATTATTGGGGGCAAATTGCTATCGACTCCACTTTGATTCACAATGAGTTTTTCTCGTCACCCCTACCTGTTGCTTCACTTACGAAAGGGTACATGTGTGTTGCTGAGATATATCAAACCGATGACACTTTTAGAGGGTTACCGAAAAGAAAGTAAACTTTCTGGATATTTAAACTTTCCGGATAACTTCATCAGACTAACCCTCCCGAGGTCACACGATATGAAATTTTCAATAAGAACATTTTAAGTGCCTTTTGCGGTAGGAAATTTTCATTTGTTTTGTTTTAGAGTCTCCTAAGGTAAAGAAAGTTTCTCTCCCAATGGGTCTTAAGACTATACCTAAATAAATACTATTTGTACTGAAAGCTCATTGTTATCATATTTATAAAATAATGGATATATCATATTTTATACCTACATACATTATTTATTAAATAAATATCTTTGAATTACGTGTTTCAGCAACAACATCGGTCGGTCAACAACTTTCCAAATTTTATTCTGGCCTCTTTTGTAGAAAAACATTTTATTTCGCAACAAAAAATCTGATTTATGTTTATAGTGACCTACATATAATTTTTTAATTTGGGATTTTACTAAGTGTAAACAAATTTCCAGCAGAGTCAAATTTCTTGCGAAATGTACATTGGTTTGAAAACGTATCAAATAATTCTGAACTAAAAGCTATACAACGATACCAAAACTTCTAATTTAGAAATATTAAATGGAAATTTCAAATTGTTATTGCAATCTTGCATTCTTCAGGCAAAAATGCGTGAGCAAATTTGTTTAAATAAATTGGATATTTTAAAAATTATTTAGTTTTTAACATTGCAAACCTAGCACATGGTGCATTGGTTTGTGATGATGACGACAATGATTTTCACGGCGATAACGTTCAAAATATTTGTCGCGGTTATGTAAATAGGAAAAATTTTATTAAAGAGTCATCCAGGATCAACAACGTGGACATCGTACTATTACTTCCCCCACTGTGCTAGATTATTGGGAGTCTCCTCGTTTCTCGTAAATGTTTTAACAAACCTTTTCAAAAACGAATTTATAAAGTATTATTACTGTACGATATGTTCGCGTTATTGGCCATTAAACTCTTGTCAATAACCAAATAGATGATAAAATACTTCAATGGAAATTGTTAAATATTCTGCAGGTAACGTATTAAAACACAAATAAATTATAAAATATCCATTTTTGCTTTAACAAATTTCAAGATAAAAATTGCGTATTTTTAACGCAATCAAAATTTGGAATTCCCCTTTAAGATTTCAAAGTTGCAAGTTTGATATCATTGGATAGCTTTAGAAAAAATAGGTTTAATACGTATATTTGTCCTTTTTTCAATCCGATGTTATCATACATTATCTTTTTTATTAAATAATAAATTTAATTTTAAAAAATTGGCCCTTTTGATAAAAACTATAAAAGTATACATCTTTGCTTAATATATCCCTATAAAATAATTCATGTACGAGTGTGCATAACAATCAGAAAAGTTATAGTAATTGACTGATCTTCGGTACTCTGCGCATTATAATTCATTATTAAAAATATAATTATAAAAAAATTAATGGAAATTGTCGAAATCAAAATCAAGCAAAAATTAAAATATCGATTTAAGTAGAACACCACTTAACACAGCAAGTAGACTCGAATTAAATCTGCCAGCGTGTAAACACTGATTGCGTAATAAGAGGGAAAAAAAAGTGTTTGTATAATAAATTCACGTGAACAGAGTCCTACAGTTTGCCAGAAATTCGAAATTGCGTTTCCTGAAATATGACTGAATTACAAGGGAAAATCCCATAAATTACACCGCAATCCTGCTGGGACCTCTTTCACTACAAAAGGGGGATAATTTATCTATAGAAGGCATGATTGAGACAAATTGGTTTAATCTTGTTATTAAATGGCTTCATATTCATGGCAGCTTTCGAATGCATACTCTCAATACATTTTAATTTAGCGAAAATTTCCACTGGTGTTAACTGCCAATTGAACTACCTACAAAATACCTTTGTGATGCAAAATACAGCATTGCATTGCTGCAAAAATAATTATTTGAAATAAAGGATAAGTTCGGCAATAGTTTTGACTTTATATTACCAACTAGGTGGAATTCGTAAAATATTGATATTAGTAACATCGAAGAAGGCTATTGCAAAAATATTAAGTACAAAGTAGGCTAGGTTAAGTCGATCAACTATGATCTAAAAATTTCCTTTAATTCTCTTACTATACCTCGAATCAATCACTCGAATCAAAATCCCTATAAAAAGAAAATATATTTAGATATTTTAAAAATAAAATTCAAAATATATCCTTTTTCGATTATTCAAATACGTAAAATAAGGAATTTTAACTAGCATATCAAATTGTTGTTGTTGTTCAAAATGTTAAATATAAAGGGAATAAATGTTATAGCTTTCCTATAGTCTTCAACTAGTAGTAGGTAGTTTTACAAACTTGAACATTCTCTTGGTAATGATTAATAATGACTAGTTTTAGTATTTATTAAATATGTTTGGTAGTAGTCTTAAGATATGAGCCGTTTCTTTTGAAAGTGGCTTAAAGACGATTTTTCTATGCCCTGTATATTCTGTTAAAGTAACATTTTAGGCTTAGGTCTAAATGGTTCATATTTTGTAAAATGTGTTCATGACGAAGTTTATCATATTTAATAGAAATACGTAAAGTTTTGACCAGAGACACATTTATAATTCTGCCTACCAACAAGTCTATAGTGCTGACCACTGACAAGCCTGTAGTTCTACCAGCCGACAAGTCTATAGTTGTAACCACTGATAAGTCCTTACACAAAATGTATGATGTTAGCCTTATTTAATAATTATGCAATTTAAATTTTTATTTACAGAGGATACCAGACGTCCAATTAAAATAGATGATTGCCATGCAGTTCATCACAGAAATCCATTCATAGTACAGAATTGGAGGTAAATACTGACAATGTTAAATTAATTTTTATATACATGAATATTATACACCAAGCGCTCTTAGTCAATTTACTGACATAATCGGGTACAAAACATTTTTCCAATTTGGACAAAATGTGGAAAGATTAAATTTAAATTGCGAGTATGCGATTTCTAAAGCCAATAAAATTACGAAAAAATATGTTTTTGTTTGCAGCAAGTGCACAGCAGGATCCCAAAGGATTTAATTTTTCCAGGAGTTGGTTCATAAATCCATTTCCTAGAAAAATTGTTAATAACATGCAGCATTGCGCTTCAACATTTTTCCTCATTTAGGCAATTAGGACTGTCTTCCCAATGGGAAATTAACTGAATAGTGTGCTTGCGTAAACAAAGACGATCATGCCGAACTGTATGGAGGTAGAGTTCCCGTGCCCTTTTCGTCTGAACTGCAGGCTCCTGCAGAAAGTCTTGTAAAAGTTTGCCTCAAATGCCCGCATATATTTGCATATAGCACTGGGGAAAGGTTTCAAGGGAAGTTGAGTCCTTTCGGGCTCATTGAGCTTTCCATTTGAAACTTTTTCCACGCAGGACTGAAAAAGTCACTTTCCTTAGATGCCCTTTGCTACTGGACTGGTGTGGCTGCCATGGTTTATGAATTTTTGTGTGCTGAACGTGAGATATCCTTTATCTGAGACTCTGTTTGTATTAGCACTTGAAGCAGAGTGCTGTGGCCTTTCTTTCATTTTATCAATTCTTATCTGACCGGTGGCAATGGCTATGTAGCCATTCCATTCGGCTGATGAAAGCCGGGGCGAAAATTAATTTCCGGCATTGAATTTAGAATTCTGGTAAAAGGAATTCGAAATGAGACATCTATTTGAAGAAGGAAATACCATACTTTGTGGCTTAAAATGAAAAAGAAAATGAAGCTGGTTGCCCCTAGGCTCTTTTGAGAAACTGCTATAAATTAGGTAGGTAGTACCCGCGCCACCGATTCCCAATTAACCTAAGAAGGGGAATTTATTTAAATTGGACTAGTTCTTGAGAGAAGATAATAATTGCAAATTGAGATTTAGGTACTGATACGAATGGACTACGAGGGCAAATTCCAATTCTGGAAATTTTAAGCCCCGTGAAACCGGTCCGGATAAGATCTGCATGCCATCGATTCGCTCAATTATACCTCAATTAGTTCACTGAAAATGACCTATAAACCTTTCAGAGATGCCATAGTTGGTGCACCTGTGAGTATCTTGGGCACGCAGCAATTAAAATTTTATACCATGCAGTTCCCATCGTTGCGACAACCGACAAAAGTTTTATGATCAAATTTAATGAAATGTGTATTAAGGGTCACAATGTGCAGAAACATCCTCCCGAAAATTAAATGAATTATTGAAAACGACCCATATCAGCCCTAATTACATTTTAACAGTAGCAGTGTTTAAAATATACCCGTTTGTGAATTGGAAAAAAGCTTAAACACTTTCTATACAAATTTCAAAAGTACCTAACTTATATAGATCTGACCACGAAACTTTGAAGACCACTTGAAATAATTTCTTATTGTAAAAGGTTACGATCTGCTACATTAGCATTAACAAGGAAACGGGCTAAACTGGGTCTGATACGGAAAAAAATTTAATGTTATTGTATAATAATCAATCTGGGTATACAAAATAGGGGTAGGTAAAATAAGATATCCTCAAAAATTACCTAAACGAAAAGAAAAACGAAATCGATAATACATTTATTATAAGTGGCCAATCCGCCCTATTCAAGTTGTGAATGAGGTCGAAGTAGAAGGTCTAGTAAATCCCTGAGTTAAAAAACCCTTTTGTATCAAAACACCAATTTAATTTTATCTCAATTTGGCTTTGAATTCGTATCGTGATTACTTTATAAAATAAGAAGTTTTTGTAATAAGACCGTTCATAGACCGTACAAATAAGAGATGCTATTTACCCCTTCAGGTACCTAAACCACCCCTTGAGAGGGACAAGATAGATTGATATTCAAGATTTGTACTCAAACTACTGTAAATATGTTCCTATTATAGCAATTCACAAAAAGACTGGTAATCAAAAGTTTGATTAATAAGACCAATCTCTTAACTGATCCTTAAAACTGATAGATAAAAATCAATAGTAATGAGCAAAACAATACCAACAGTAACACTATGGTTATTGTGGTAGAGATATTTTTATTAATGTCGTGCTATACATAATTATTTGCTGCAACGAATATTTAATGAAAAAACTCGTAAATTACTTTCTTATTTTGGCCAGCCTTTTAGCATATTTAATTTTCTGTGTCCGTAACTCGATGTTTTCCTTTCACATAAACGTTAAACCTGCACGTAATAGCAGGCAACTAATTGCATGTTAGCACTGATGAAAGAAATTCCTAGAAAAATAATTGTTGATTGTTTTGCAGCAATATTCATTACAAGTCACGCTCAGGATAGAGGTAAACTGTTTTCAAATATTCTAATAACACAGATGTTAAAAGATGGCACATCGATGTTAAATATACTTTTAAAATTTGTTGAAATTACTTCATAGGTTACATCCAGTATAGGAACTATTTTTCTTTGTTACTGGTAATTAACTGTGCTTCCATTATAAGTAAAAGTAAAGTACTGGCTGTGGTAAAACTTACTGAATCAATACGCTATACAGTTTTGGTTGCATTTAACATTGGGCTGCTATATCGAGTACGTTTTGATAATTACTTCGAATTGTTTGCGTATGTTTTATTTATGGGTAAAGAATAGAAGAGAATTAATTTCTTAAAAATGGTTTTAGATTCAAATTTTATTAAAGTAGCATAGTGTTTAAAATACAGAATTTCGAAATTAAATAACCAAATAACCCTGGGGTTTGCAATTCTTTTGCTAAATAACCCTGGGGTTTGTAATTCTGCAACTATTTACATAATCAAGTACATAAATTATGGAAATGTAGACTGCCTCTATATTAAAGAAAAATATTTTTATACTATGCATATCGGATGCAGTTTAATGAGCAAATGGTAGAACATTTCTCTTGATACCCCAGTGGTTTTTGTTACTCCTAAAGTCCATTTCGCTAGTATATTATTTCCGTTCATCCACCCACTAAATTTATTTGCGACACCTCCAAATCCCGGGTATCCTTTTAAATTAAATGAATTAAAGCTTAGCTGTTCACAGAGGGATCTGGGCTGCTACTGGGAGCAGATGTTAGCAATAATGCTCTCATAAGTATCCTCTTCCAACACTCATAAAGCGCAGCTTCCTGAAAATCCTCTTAAATAACTTTCTCTGTCACATGAATAAAAGCTGAAAGCCGGGTTTTATCGTTTTTTGAAGAAATCTAGCCGATGCTAAGTCGCTGTATTACAATTGCGGGCAATCTTTTGAAGCATGAGCTCGTTATGTCCGAAAGTAAAGGAAGACGAACGACCACTAGAAGTTGAAGGTAATCCTCTTAGAGGGTAGTGGGCAACATTAAATGCAACGAGCAGACCAGTAAAATTTCACAACAGCAAAACTTTGTCGCAGCCCTTAGTGCAATAACAGGAGATGTGGAAGAACCAACATGCGGATTAAATTATGAAAAATTTTTATCCCAGAAGAATGAATAATCCAAGAATTTTTCAGTTCAACGAAAATAAATAAATTGCTCTGAAGTGCACAGGTTCTATCAGATTCGGTTATGCTCCAGCAAATTTCAACAGTTGAATTTGGTTAGTCAGCGTTTGGATTAAGTCCCTGCAAAACCCTTAATGGAATTTCGTCAAGTCGCCAATCTTAACGCGTTCAAGTGTTCGACTCAACTCCAGACCACTCTTTGTCGCCCTGTTAATTATTCTACCCTCGTTATTAATGGCGAGCAGTGTGCTCGTCTTGCCCGCTGGGTTTTTGGTGAAATTAATTAGAAGCGCCCCCAAGGGGGGGAGCTCGTTTGCTGCTTCAGCATCGAAATTGAATCAATCAATCTTCCAAAGAAATTGCTTATTGGTAACAAACGAAAGCCGCAAATAAAGCGTAAAGGGGTAAAATACTGGCTAAATTCACACGCCAATAGTTTGCAAGTAGAAGAAATTTACAGGATTATATTTCACATTGGCAGACGTGAAACACAATTTTATAGTTATCTCCCGGAGTGGGAGGAACCTAGTGCAGGGAACTACATTACGCCACGCTATGGGTGCTGTTGTTTGCCACAAACGTATTTCACCGGTGAATACGAAAGAAGGAACACGTAGAATGATATATTTCCCTTAAGAAAGATAGAACTTTTTATTGTTAAGAACACTTTTCTGCTCTTATAAAAATATATCGTGATTTTTCCCTGTGATGGAGGAAATTTTATAGATGGAATATACTGCAGTTAAATAATAATAACATATAAAATTAAGATATACCTTAAGTAAGCTTTTTAGAAAATTGGGTAGCGAATCAATAAATGCAGTTTTCCAAATCAATAAATCCAACGAAATATTCCTCTATTTAATGGCACACTAACACCTTCGCTTACAGAAAATTCAAATTCAGTATTTGAGCTCAATATAATGCATGAATCTACATCGTATTGCGTTTAAATCCAAGAAAGTCTGACTTTTAAAGAAATCAACTAGCGAAAAAATAAGATTTTCCTACTCTTAAAAATGTTGTTCTTGTAAGGGGTCGTCCATAAATCACGTAACGCTCTTAAGGGGAAGGGAAAGGTGTTTTCCAAAGTCTACATTGTATAGTCTAGTTTTTAAATAGTCGGATTTTTGAAAACTCTTCACTATTGAAACATTTTATGTAATCTCAAATTACTTCATTGGTAAGTGGGCAATTTTTTATGGAAGACTGCATCTTATAATTCTATGGAGATATAGTTAAAAGTGTTATTTTGTGGGCGGATTTATAAATTTTCCAAAAAGTTTGTGTACACAGAAAATGTTATCATTTTTTATCAAAAAGAAGCAAGGTAATTAAAGGTTTTATTTATATTAGCTGTGTTCCTTTCATTTTCCTGAATCAGATTAGATAGTGAATTTATCATTGAATCGAATTTTACTAACCGTCACGTATATCAAGATTTTAACTCTTTTAATTTAGGTAGTTAGCAATATTAACCACCTACAATTGATGACTTTCTTTGAATCAACATCATTTATGTGTTCACTTCGGTACTTATACCTGAATGACTTTAACCAACATATTCTTCGAGGTTCTACTCATTCTTAGTTTCAATTTTTATTTATGCATATAAAATGTGTGAGTTTTAAAGCCATCCAAAAATGTCATTCAAACCATGACAGACTAGAAAAGTTAAATTTTGAAAAAAGTGCATCAATGTCCCATAACACCACAAAAACTTGAAACGGATAAATCTTTTAATTAAGTATTTGACACAAAATGTGTATAAATTCAAAAATTTTTTATTTTTTATATCATAACAATTAAACTATTAAAAATTTTAATTCAGTACAAAATATCGTTTTTAAACTAGATCCAGATCTGATGCTGTCATGCTGCAATAAGTTCATAAATCTTTGAAATTAAAAAGTCAAACTTTACTGCAGGATTTTTTTAGCGCAAAATAAATTTTCAACTGTCTAACGTTAAGTTCGTAAGCAGATAATAATAAGCTGGGTAAATCTGCATTATAATGCTATCATAAATTCAAATCATACAAGCTGAGGCATCTTCCTCAATGTCAAGCTGAGATTAAATTTATGACTCTTAGATTTCAAGCTTAATTAGTTTGAAAATTATTGATGATTCGCAAACCGAAGCTGACCTAGGGGTGTACTACCGGCTTTCAATTTTTCGTACTCGGTATGATTCTGGTATATTACCCCTGATATTACTAATGCATAGGAACCTTTCTGGTTTTACGATTCGCCCCAAAAAGGTAGAGCAAGTTGTTAGGTAGCACCCACCAGATTTCTAGATAGCATACGTTGATAAGTTCTCGAGCACATGAGCACATGAAAACTGCATAAACAATAGCCGTTTAAATAATTTAATTAGTTTGCAAATTATACGACTCCAAAATTTAATAATGCAAAACTTTCCCTGTGGAATTTTGCGTTTTTGGGGCAACAACAACGAGGACAGGCCGGGGATGCTCATGTACGTAAATATGTGTGTGCCCGACAGGCCGACAGCTTCAGCATCCCCAACATCCCTAGCATCCCCAGCATCCCCAGCATCCCCGACAGTTCTGTACCTCAGAACACACAGGTACAAGCATATGCCGGGGATATATGCGATGCCAGATTAACGGTGGGCAACCGGGAAGGTTTCGGCCTGCAAAAACCTCTCTGGCGGAAATGTAGAACAAACCGGGAAATTGACCACGAAAACTGGAAAAGAATTCCGCAGAATCAAAATATTTATAATTAATGCCTCTGTCTGGTATACAGGTGCTGTTCCGTGCAGTAATTAGAAGGAGGTGTTTGAGCACAATTCCTGTTCAGAGGAAGCGTAAATAACAGCAACATGTTTGCAGGCGAACCGAGCTGAGCGAAATTAATGTGTCAAGCGGATTTAGAGCGTGAAGGGGGGCTATTTTGGCTTCGCAATCATTGCAATTGAAATGAGCAAGGGGAGTCGTGAATTAGAAAATTTCAGATATTTCTAAATTTCAGGTAGGCAAAAGCGTTCAACTTTAAGTATTTGTAGAATTTTGTTAGCATTCGACAGTTCTGTACATTTGCCATATATTTGATTTCTCTAGCGACTAATTTTGCAATATTTGTTACGGCACTCTACTATCGCAACAAAATTGGCCAAAAAGAAATTTTTGATATATAAGAGCTGAATTGCCAAATAACTTCTAATTACCTCCAAACAAATGGTTTCAAAACTTCATTACTAAGGAGATTAAAATGTTTAAAGATTTAAAAGGTTTTAAAGTACAAAAACTAAAATTCCGTATTATTTAGGCATAATTTAGATTATAAAACTTCTTTGTTCGCACTTTTTGTTATACTGAGTGTTCGAATTCTAAGTGAGAAAAGCTATACCAATCGATTCGTGAGCAAACTTTTGTTCTTGACCAACTTCCCCTAAAATCACTTGTTCCCTCACAAATTCAACGTCTAAGTTTTTGAGGAGGTGCGCTCACTTAGGTCCTTATAGATCGTTGCAAGGATATCCTAACTTTCCAACAATACTTTACTTGTTAGGATTCGTTTCTAACTGTAGGAGTTATGGGAGTATAAATACAAAAAAATTGTAATCTTTTCCATAGATGATTTTTAATAAAACAGGAAAAAATAATTTTTAACAAAAATTTCGATTAATTTTGAATTTGAACCCTCATAACTCCGCATTTAGAAATGAATCCTTACAAATAAGGTATTGTTGGAAAGGTACTTTTATCCTCTATTGAATGAGCTCCCGCTCGATTTCCTAAAAATAGCCCTTCCTAACAATACCTCAACAATACGTTTCGAAAAATTAAACTTTTTTTCATCCTAATTTAAAATTATAAAATCAAAATAATTCATAATATTCATAATATATGGCTATCAAAATGTTACCATGACACCAGTACCATACTATGAAAATTTAAAACTCCTACGTTATATCATTTCCAAGAAAAATGTCTGTGACCGAGAGAAGGACAAACACACTGACCTTTATAAGCGTTCCGAATATAGGAGAAAATTCTGCAGGCACATCAAACAGTGCTTTTGTCCCTATTAACGAAGAACACTCTGTAAAAAATAAAAGACAAGATTTTCATGTCTCATAATTATGGTACAACTATAGTTATTAAAAACTTTTCCCATGAAAACTTTAAGCCCTTCAAGCAAGAAGTTAGGTAACTTTTGATTCAATTTATAATGCATCACCATATACTCCGGAAGGAATTGTGTGTGCAAAGTTTTTCTCCAAATTCTTTGATTAAGTTTATTTACTAATAAAGTGCACATAAACTTTAAAATTTCACTAGCAACATTACAGCTAATGATAAGAAAGTTTGCTCTTACCTTAAAATTAAAAAAAAATTTTTTTTTTACTATTTGAAAAGTTAAATATGAAAAATGTGTATGATGCAAATTAACTTGAATCCCGAGATGATACAGTGACAATTTTTAGATTTGTTCAATTTTTTTAATCTATTGCAGTACGATTAGATTCAGATTACAATTTTAAATAGTATAATGTGATGCAGGAGGAATATTTATCTGTATTACTTTTATATTTGTCTATCGGATTATTTAAACCAATTTGAAAGATTTTGTTTTTTTTAAGTCAAAGGTTCCTGAAATGAATTTATCAGAATTTTAGCAATTTCTGTTGTAAATTTCACGTTTCATGTACCTATATTTTACCTGTATCTACGCAACATAATAACGTATATAAAACCTTTTTTGTGCACCACTTAGCAACAATACGAACGCAATAAAAAAGATTTTACGTTGTTATGTTGCATCTAAAGCAGGTAAAAAAGGATTTCAAAATAGGATATGCCGTATTTATATAAAGATATTAAGCAGCATTTCTTTATATTTTACATATGTGTGTCTTACATGATATTTCCGTCATTTGAAAACTGATTTTAATTATAAGATTTTACTGAATATGTTTAAAGTTGATGTTAACCCATCCTTCAGTCCCCTATCTATTTTTGTTTTCTCCTTTTAATATTCTTGGGGTTCTTAAGGTTATTTATTTTTCTTAGATCAGTTTAATTTTAGCTCCGAATTGTTGCTTGTATTTAGCGAACTTAATAAACAAATAGTGTTCAGAAGTATAAAACCTGATTGATTTGGATCAATATTAAGTAAGCAAGATAATCTGAATGTCTTGATCTCTTCATGAGGTTTTTTTAAAATTTTCCTCCATAAAATTGATGTAAATTTGTATTCCAATAATTTCTAACTTTATCAACTAAAGAATTAATTATTTGAGTGGTAAGAAAAGTGTTATGTTTCAATCTCCCTCTTTTAGTGTAAAGGCTAGGCTAGCGACTCAAACTTGTATAACATAAGCTAAATAAATGAATTGACTTGAATTGAACTGAATGTCTTCATAGTAGTGAATAAAGCATAGTCAGATTTCTGCGTCGAGTTTATGATCTAGTAAAATTGTAGCATTCAAAGACGAAAATACCAGCAGAAAATTTTTAAATGATAATGATTTAATACTTTTTAATGCTTGAGATTAGAAAGAAGTATTTTAAATATTTCAAAATTTTATTAACTAATATTATATAACAAATATATAAGAAATTTGATAAAAATTCCATCAATATTTTATTTGGCTGTGTTCGCCTTTTTGGCCTTTGTGCAACATACAATTTTCAAAATTCATCTATACCTGTTCTATTATTTTCTGATAAATCGAATTATTTACCCGCCAACACGTTTTCTGACTTGCATTTGTTGAGTCGTCGACTGTCAAGACAATATTTTAACCGTACCGGGGCAATATATCTTTATTTATAAATTGCAGTATAGTCAGATACAAATTACGGGAAGCCAAGGGAATTCGAAAACTCACGTGATATAAGGAAAGTAGAGACTATTCGCAGCATCAATTCATAAGTTCAATGGTCTGAAATATTGAAGGCGACTGCAAACTTATTCCATATTACACCCAGACCCGACCCATAGGAGCAGGGCCAGCTAACCCATGCATTTCCGAGTCTGTCAGGAGCAATACCCTTCGGCAGGGTGCGCTGCACCCGTCGAAACCATGGAACAGGTCCGACTGTTCGAAAGACAAATGATTCCAAACGAAATCTTTCAGTTCAAAATTATTAAGGAATTCCAGGGAAGAGCGGGCATATAACTTTCAGCGCTTCGACATTTATCTTCGGTGAGCTCCGAAAGGCACTCCGCAACTCAGAATGAAAATTAAGGAAAGTTCCCATCAGAAAAGTAAGTTAAAGCGAATAAGTTGTCGCTAACTTTTACCTTCAATTAAGTACACTAAAGGTCCTGTCACTAATGTGCCAGCCGACAGAGCTGGCTCTCGCTCAGCCATTTAACTGCAATCTGGAGTGGGTGGACCACCCACCCATCACAGACCCACTACCTTACTTAGCATAAAGCATAAAGATTTTCAAAACTTTATCCGGGCCTGACTTATTATCCAGTTGCCCTTGGCGTTTTACTGAGGAGAATGCAGATCCAGGGATTGCAACATAAGGGGGATGTCAAATTTACGTGCCGTGCTCCGAGAAGTTGTGCGCCTGCATTACTCAACTAATATTAGATTTTTGGGACCAGTACCACATACTTCGGAACCCGAAGTAGCGAGCTCCACAGAATCCGCAGGATGGGTCCTCGATGATGGGTGGAATTTAGGCTGCAATTTGAATCGGTTTTGCACGTTGGTTTATCTGAGTGACATGAACCACACTGGATATTTTTGATATTGCGCAAAACCGGGAGGACTTCGTGCACATGCAGACCCCATTCAAATCCAGAACTTGGGGCAACCACCAGTGGCTCCCGCACCGGCTGTAAGCTTCCGAGTCATCCAGTTTACGTCGGGAAATCGTTGAGGAAACATTTCCCAATTTTTTGGACGAGAAACTCCTTGGCGCTGCTCTTCCGATGAACGCTATCACGTGCTCGTCCTTGAGGCCCGCTCCCATCCGTCGGCTAATTTCGAAATTCTAGTTTTGTAGGAGGAGTACGGAATCGGAGGTCACGTCGATTGGGGTGACGGTTACGGCTCTTCCACTGGACACGTTCGGGGTGTTTGTTACAAAGTTAGTTTCGTGTTTTTAATTATTCTCCCGGTTAACGTGCGGTAAGGTGAACGTTTGCGGGTGGGTCAACTGCGACATTGTGCTTCTGTAGAAAGTAAATGAGCTGAGATTGTTCGACTAGACGTAACATGAATTCAATTAGAATTAATTAGTTTCTAGTCATTAGCAAATCAAGTTTGCTAGTGTGGTGCTTTCGTTGTGTCCCCAAAGATTTTGGTAAACTAATTGAAAGAGGTACCGTCTGATGTCAGCAATTTGCTGCAGTTCTCCTGAAATATTTAATGATTCCTAAAGCGTTTAAAATTAGGCCACCACGGCGCTTTTATTTTCTTTAGAGGCTTTTCAGTTTTCTTTAAAAAAAAATATTCATCCAGAGTTTGCAACAGAAAAAAAAAGAAGATTATTTAATAAATTATTTAAAAGTAGTTCAAGGGCAAAGTAATTATCCTAGCCTCTCTTATTCCTATTGTTTTAAAAATAGCTTTCATTATTTTCTAGTGTTAAGAGAATGTTTTATAACCGTGACACGTAATACGAATATACCTCATAATTATTCTTTAAAGTCGCACTATCGCACATTTTCATCAAAGTCTCTTTCACAAAATTATTTTATATGTTTTAACAATGCCCCAGTTGGGAAAAGAACAATTGATCCAGGAGGACTTAATAGTGCAAGTTTTACTATTAATTTCCAAAAATTGATTCCACTACAATCACTTGTAATGCATTTAAAAGTAAACTAATTCAAAAACAGATTTATTAATCAGTTAACTGCATTCGACGTGTACTATATACACGTCTATTAAGCTCTATTATGGTGCGGTTGACATGTATACACATCGTGGAAAATTAAAAATTCCTATTCAATTTAAAAACTCAAAATTTCAGTGAGAAATCATTTGGTATTATATTTCCTTTATATGAACAATAAGCCTGTTATAAATTAAACTAGAAATAGATTAAATTCTTTGATATTCCCTGTATAACATCGTACGGTTTGGTTTACTTCACTGTCTACCCGATAGAAATTGCAATAATTTAAATAAATTACGCGAACTTTGAAGGTCTTTGAGAATGATTGGTTTATTGCAAAAACGTGATACTTATAACATTTAACAAACCTTTTTCTAAATTTTATCATTGTCTTATTTAATAAAAATGAAGGTTTGGGGAATACGGTGGCTGCGGCTGGAAGAGGCAAAAATCAAAGACGAACCAAAACACGTCCAAGCAAAATAGCTCTGAAAAATTAACTTAACATTCAACATAGCCGAGCTTATCAGCATAAATGAGGGACATGAGTACCAACATAAGGCCACAAAAAAATCGAAAATCGAATATACGTAGCCCGCGGAAATTCAAAATTCGTGATACATATCGCGTACACAATGAATTCATTTCAACTATAGAAGATAAAATTCATTTTATCGGTTCTGATTTGATTACAGGTTATGCAGATGATAATCAATCAGTTGTAGCCTATAATATACCTGTGTAAATATAATTGATTCTTTGTTCATATAAAGATCCGAAGTGGAATCAATTTTAAAACTTGAAACTCATTCTAAACTCATTCAATAGATATGCTTTTTCTAACTGGGATTTTGGTGGCACAGTGTGTGGTTTTCGCAAAACCGCACATTGTCACTAAAACACATTTTTAAAATAGCTGCTCTATACGACTTAATAATAAAATTTTAAAAAATTAACGAAAAAGAACCGAAGTAAGAAATACAGGGAATATATAAAAAACTAACTTAATTCTCACCAAATAGGTACGTCTCGAAATCGATATATAAAATTCGAGAACAACGAAACTGAACATCTACAACTATGAAACACAATTCAATCGCTTTGAGATTGTTTTAATTTTCTCTTATTTTTCTCGAAATTTAGTAATATTCGTAGATTAGTAAGAGTAAAGTAAATTTTAAAATTTTAAGTGGTGCATATTTATAATCAATTGTTATTCTAAACTGTTGAAAACTACATACTTTAAATTTTCTGTTACCAGTTAACCAAAAATATGATTTAAAGGAGATAAAAATTAATGTAAAAAAATTAATTTTATAAAATTAAAGTAAACCATAACTGGCTTTAAGTATCAACGATTAATTTTCATTAAAATGGGAACAAGTTGATCAACTGCTTATATTTGAAATTGGATTTATGAAAAACAATTTACATTACCTAATTATAAAGTTTCCTTTACTGGATGCTACAAATTCCGATTACAGAAACTTTTACTTACATTACGAGTATAAGGGTGAAATAAAAATCATTTATTAACTTAACAAACTTTTTCGTACAGGGTTTTAACTACAACAGAATAATCTAATTTTTTATCTACTAACGTCGTTATGGGGTAACAGAAAACATAATTCCGGGATTTACAATGTTTTATGATTTTTATCAGTAATACTAAATTAAATATAACGAAAACTCTCAGTTCCACTTGAACTTGAACTGATTCTAATGAAATTTATACGTTAGAAATTTGGTCAATATCTTCGGAATTCATCTTATTCATTATGCTTATATTTTTAGGGGGTTTAAGCAGTAGAACATTAGGCATTAATCTAATTAAAAGAAATCTGTGTTTTTGGTGTTTATTGGGTAAACAACAAACAACGACGAATGTTACATTTCACAAGTGATCTTAGGTTTTTAAAAATTCTCGTAACAACAACTAAGTACATCTCATACTTTTTAAAAGTGATACACAAAGTCATACATAATATTTGAAAACAGAAAACCAATCATCTTGAATTTATTAAGTTTAATAGCAGGTTTAAAATACCCAATTTAATTAATAAAATTGAAATTTGATAGTACGTCATCCTCAAATTTCTCATTCAATTGATACAAAATTCAATAGATCCTCATTAAAGTAACCTTTAAAAGGGAAAAGAATTTTAAATTTGTTTTTAAAGGAACATACTTTCATAAAAATTTCAAATGTTATGAACTCCTTCATTATGTACTATAAAATAACTTGCAGTTGAACGCTCTATTTGCATTTGCCACAGTAGCTTGTTTGACTTTATTTCAAAACTATAAACGCATTTTGAGCTTGCAATTATCAAAGTTTTTAAACTTTTGTATTATCTTTATTTAGGCATTTAACTAAACTTATTCCAATTGAGGGTATTAAAAGCACATATGATGCACCCGATTTAAATATCAGAACATATATATATGGATTCAAAAATAAAAAAAGAAAATACTCCGAATAAATAGTGGACCAGTGTCAAAGGTCAGAAGTACGCAATAAACCTGTAAAAATGATATGGAGAAGGTTCTGTTTTTCGATTAAAACTACATATTCCTTTGTTCAGATGATGCATCCGATCCCCACAAAGTTCTGATATGAAGGCCCACACCACAGGGGATTACAATTCAACGTTTTTACATAAAAATTTTACCATTGGCTTTCTACTCTAAAATGCAATTTCCGTTAGGTGCACCGAGAAGGATTTAGTGTTCTTTGACGGTAGTACGGGTAGATATAAAAATGTAAAATTTATCATTTTAACAGCGTAAGTTTCTTGTTCATATAAATTAATTGGATATTGTGTGAAAATTTGTTTTCTAACACCCAAACGTCGTTGGGCGATATTCAAAGATGCCAGGGTATTTTAGGTAGGTCTTTTGACTTGATAACATTAAGCGCAGTAAGAGAATTTATTGAGTTTTAAATTTGTTCGCCGGATAACTCCAAAATGGGTTGATGTAGCAGTGTTAGATTTGCTAACTATTCATATGGGTAATATCAACAGAATAGAAAAATAATTGGTTTTTTTTTAGAAATATATTTCATAGTAAAAATAATCGCGTTTTCTACAACGACCCAACAATGGTCAATAAGGCATTAAGGTATAACGACCCTACAAAGTATAGATTTACAATAACTTAATACAAAATTTCGTTTGTTTCAAGGGGAACTTATAAAATTATAGATGATATATAATTTGTTGCTATGAAATAGTTGCCAATAAATTATAAAATGAAATAAATTACATATTGCTTTACTTCTCGGAACAGATTTAGTTTCAAGGTCTCCTTAAGGATTTTGATGAAACCTTGTACTAATGTTAGTTTGGAGTTAAAGGTGATGAATATGCAAACAAAATTTGTCGATAGTTTTTACTTCCCGAAATATTTAACTTTAATACCATTTCATCCATTAAGAGTTTTGGTATATTTCCCATAAAAATTCGTTGCAAGAACTATAAATGCCTAAACTTGAAGACATTTCCACGGTGTTATTTTAAAAAACAGGGAAATATCTCTTTAAATCCAACAACAGTGATGAGCACGCGTTTATTTTATGAAATTGTAAATCAAAATAAAGTAACATTTTCTTTATTTTCAGATTTCATGTAGATTTATTTACATAAATGAGGTGGAAACGTTTTTGATTAAAGGTTTTTCCACAATTTTCATTTTATGGGAAGATGGAGAAAATCGTGGCGGAAAAAGTATCACTTTTCAGAAAATTAAAGCTAAATATCTCAGGAAATATAATCGACTGATGGAATTTTTTCTCCATATCCTAAATGAATGTTTCTGCGAAGATTTATCAAAATCCGGAGATCAGAAACTCAATTTATACCCACTTTTTTTTTTATATTCTATCGTACTTTCGTTTTACGGTCAAAGGGACCTCGTATAGTCGAAATAAAATTCTGTGAGGCCGAATTTGTCCGCCATACGTATTATGTTTGACCGCTTTACGCCTAAGGAAAATATTGAAACGGTGACCATTGTACGACCGTTCATTTAATTATTTAAATTTATTTATAAACGATCTTCCTCGCAATTAATTAATGGACCAATGAGTTAAGCGAAAGAAGCAAGTGAACAAATAGAGTGTGTTAAAACAAAATTGTTATTTTCCCAAAAGCATTAGAGTAAACCGCTCAAAACAATGTTCTATTTAGCATTAAACATTCTAACTATGTACCTACTATTTGGGGGCTGTAAAATGACCAATTATCAATTGGCGTTTCCCTCGAATTCAAAATTTTGGGTGATGTTGTGAATTGTTTACAGAGTCCGCGCCAACAATTTCCATCCTAATTAAAATGGTGCTTAACTCAATAACGGTTTAATTACAGTCTATTGAATAAATTGGTTTTTGTGACTAATTGTAAAATGGGTGTGGAATTAAGCCATGAACACATCCACACCGGGGATCGATTGGTTTTAATTATTTAACAATTTGCATGACTATTTTAATTAATTTTTTAACGAGATGTCATAGAAATTGTGCCCGTTAAATGCGCCCGAATGGCCCCATAATATGCACTTACTCGGGGGGGTGCCCTGCAGGGGCGTCTCATGCTATTTAATTCGATTTTTAAAGGGAGCACATTTCACTTGAAGTAACAAACGCTAACCAAGCACACAATGACCATTAGCCGGTTGCTGGGCATCCCTCCAAGAACTGTTTACAGAACGAAGGGTCGATTAGTCACCAACTTGAGTGCAGAAATTCCACTTAATTAATGAACTCGAAATGAGGTCGATTCGGATGAATATGGCGCAGCAAAGAACCAGTCGAATGCACTTGCACGTCCGCAGTTAACAACGACGGGGATCAGGATCCATGCACCCGGTCTGGCATTGTTTAATCTAAAGAAGGAAGGGCTATGATATGGGGGCTGTCATTACGAGCGGAGCCCTATCAGATAGAAAGTCTCCAGTGCCTGTACCATCCCCCAAGCAATATACAAAGCCTGGAGCTTTTTTGTTGACCGTGTTGCGGGGCACGAGGGTACCCGAATGGGATGGGGTCCAACATTTCTGCAAATCGGGGACGAGGTGCTCCTATTCCCGGTTCCTAGATAAGTTTACCAGCCTGATGAAGGATGTGCCCACATTCAAAGTTGATTTTTCAGACTCATATTACTCGCTTTTAGCAAGAGTTTTTTATTCCCGTCAGAGTAGTTTTCGCTGCGGGAATTATGCGCTCAAAATATGCAGCTTCGATTTAATAAATTAAAAAGGGTCTTCATTTCACTGCCGCTCAAGTATCTTCGTAGTGCTCCATTTGGATAATGATGCTGCAACGTTCGTTGCACAGCACCAGTATTGCTCCCTGCATTGGTGAAAGCGGCTTGGTTATGCCCATTGTGGATGGGGGTAAAAGAGGACTTGGAGCGCTTTAGAATTCGGTGGAACGTCCCTTTAAACTGAGAAACTTCAATAACCAAAATGGCAACTGGGATAAAAACATACCCTCCAGTAACATGCCAAACATATCAGGGGAACATTTATCAAGGACTGGGGCCGACCCGTTAATCTCAGAATCTGGCATACCCAAGAGGCAGGTAGGCCAGAAACAAACAAGCCCTCCTGCCGGAAACAGAATTGAGGTCGGCACTTCTTCTCATCCTGTAATACCTCAAAATCCTGAAAGCTTCACAGTCCATAACCAAGAGCTTTTGATTGTCCACCCCTAGGGATACTAATGTGGCAAATGAGTAGACAAAGGTAAAGCCATGCTACCAATGATTAATGATTGGGCTCATTTGCATTTGGAGCAGGGTGCCAACGTAGCCACGGCCCTATCTACAATTTATATCGTGAACATTCAACCGCACGCATGTCACTCCTAGCAGACGACAAATTGCGTCCTATGCTACAAATATAATTATATGATTAGATTACAGGTACACTTAGATGATATTAGTTTATAGCTGAAGGCGGGGGCTAGACTTAGAATTATATAGATTTAGTTACAGCTATGTCTCTTGAGGTCGGCTTTTGATTTCCCTTAATTTAAGCAAGGTGTTTGACAAGTTAACGTTGCCAGTAACTGGGTAACTGGTAACTTACTCATATACATTCCGATTATATTTCTTTCATTAAATCAATCTATGTAAGTTTTCTAAAAATATAAAATGTATAGAAAATAAAAACAGAAAGTGCACAGTTGTTTCAAAATTATCTTTATACAATTCAGCACTAATATACCATATAAGAATATAAAGAAATGTAAAATTATGAGAATATTCTCGCATGCGTAGTTCATTTATTATTAATATACTTTAAACAATATTTTACTTCAATCTGTACCTAAAGCAGTTGGTCTGCGTATAGTTTTTAACTTCCAACTCAGTTTTTCTAGACACTTTAATCTCATAGTACAAACTACTTATCGTTGTCTGTATATTACCTTAGTTCGACCATGCTTGGAATATGCTACAGTGATCTGGTCATTACATACCATACACTAGCAGATAGATATAAAATCGAAAAAATCAACATAGGTTTCTTCGACATCTAGCATACAGACTAGGTGTGCCCAACCATGATAACGATTATACCAATTGGCAGGCTAGAGGCAACATACTCGTACTTCCGCTTGCAAGCGACATGGTTCTTTTTTTTTAAAATCATAAATGGTGTAATTAAGTCGTTTAGGTCTTATTGCCCCTTCAAGGTTACCCAGAACTAGGGTTAATGTATGCATGGTTAGATTAGTATTCAAATCCAGAACTTCATTGGGCTAACTCTTTCTAGAGATTAGAGTTTTTATCCAAACAGAAGTAATGAGCATTTAAGTGTATGACAAAATGATTAATATTAGCAGATGACCTGATATTTGAGAAAATCCCATGAATATGAAATTTGAAGAAAATTAATAAAAAATTAATCCAATACCTAATGTGATGCGTTTTGCACATAGCCAGATTTTGCGAATCCAAAAACACAGTTGGGAGGAGAATTTTTATTAAAATGAGATCAAAAACGATATGCAAATGTTTTAGATAAACCAGTTTCAGTTTAGTTCGAAACAACAAAAGTAAGAGAATGATGATCAAATTAATTTCTTTTCTTTTTTATTATCATTTGGCAAGTTTGATTTTAAATTAAAATATACCTTTTATAGGTACGACCGTTTTTACCATTTTCTCGAAAATTTGGAATTTTTCATTTATTCGATTACTTCTTCCTAACACTTCTTGTTTACATTTCTTAGGGGAGCATTTACATTTGATCCTTACATTAAGAGTCTTCTTATGAACCCTACATAAGTTCAATATTTTAAATTGAATTTTGCGATTATTTGCTGTGCAGTATTTGGTGAGAAGCAAACATTTTCCGTTCATTTTAAAATTGTAATGAAGAGGAAAGTAGAGAATTTTTAAAATATCCAAACTTCTGCCCCATACAAAAATATTATTCAAAAGATTTTAACCAAAAGAAAAACTGTTGAAGTAGCGGCGATAAGTTGAAAATCGAGTTTTCGACCTTAAACTTCAAGACCATATTGAATTACAGGGCACCTACATTTAATTTTTATTCAACGTAAAGGTAAGACAATGACCGCAAGGGCTTATTCGAAATGTAATCCGACTAAAAATATTCCCATTAACATCGTCACCATTCAATTTTTCCTTTTTGTCATGAACCTCCGGATCAACATCGTGAGATCCATCAATCATTGGCAAGAAATACAAACATACAAGATTCATTCACATTTTTAGCCAGCGGCTAGAGCAGATGTTTATCAGTCGCAAACTAGCTAGTCTTCGTCTTAAAGAAACGCTCCGAACCCGCAGTACAGTGCTTTTCATTTATCGTGGATCGATCGCTCGCCTCCTCATTTATTCCCGTAGGAAGAAGATCGGGTACTTAATTTCTCTGAAGTCGCGTGTGCGTACTCACTCCCATCTCTGTTCAGTCTCTGAGCCGATCGCATCGAGTCTCAGACGTTGGATTTCTATATTTAAAAATTTATGCCGCCGATCCAGTCGGCGGTATGAGCATGTTCTACTAATACTACTAAAACATATCTCTAAGCAGCTCGAAATCAGCTTCAAAGGCAATCAGAAGAAGCCTCTACAAAACACTTTAAAGCAGTTTTCACCACTAGGCGCACGGACTCGGTTCAATTTCACTTACTTCCGTCAGTTACGTCAATGAACACGCAAAGTAGCAAGTGATTATTTAAAATGAATGACATTTGTTATCAGTGTCGCATTAATGCAAATCGGATCGGAAAATGAACAGTTCTATAAATAAAAGTTTACAAATCTATAACTAAATAGCAAAAGAACCCAAAAACTTAAAATGAACTGGCCGATTTTTCAATTGTTCGTATTCATCGAATTATCCCTCTCACTAGGTAAGTACTATCTTCTCTTCTTAGCATCTAGCGTTGTATTTTAATAATTCTATGTATATTTTTTAAAATTTTTAAATATTCAATGACCTACTTAATTCGTTTGGTATATTTTTTATTTAATTTTGCTGAGTAGTCCTTTCCTTATTCGGTAGCATTCATATTTATGATTTCTCTTTTGGGAATGCGACAGTTACTAAATAAAAACGTATTAGAGAAAAAGCACACTATGTCCACTTGTATAAACAAAACTTAATCCGGGTAGATAAATAAAACACGAATATGTAAATTCTTTAAATTTGTTATCTTCTTTAGAGAACTATGTACCTAAATAAAATGATGTTATCAGGGAACTCAAAAATGAAACATTTTCCTAGTCGGGACATATTTTAAAAACTAAAATAATATTTTCCTTTCAATTTTATATGGTGCATAATTTTCGCATTAAACACGAAAGTCTCTATGTGAACCTTTAAGGGGTAATATACACCTATCAAAGTGTAAAACAAGGTACTTTTGGATTCTTTTTCGAAAAACTATTCTCATTTCTCTTTATATAGAAACAGTATCAATTTTTGATTGAACAAAAGCAATTAAAATCTTAAGAAAAACTCGTATCATACGTGATAGTCGTTTAACGAAAAACTATAGCAAATTTGAAACAAATTGGATCTGTGATACTCATGATATTTTTGGTACTATTTTAAAAAATTCAGTTTCGTAAAAAACGTGTTTTACAAGTTAATCTTTCAAAAAATATAAAATTTGTTGTATACTGCTAAACACCCAACAACATTTACTATTCTCTAAACAATTTTCTAACGTTCTAATATGTAAAAATGAATATAAGATGTATCAAAAATTACTTGCATATCGCCAAAAAGATAAATTTATTGTCATATCCACAACAGATATGTTGAATATAAGCGGTTAATATTATAAAATTAGAGCTTTTCAATTAAAATAAATTGTTTGCACATATTTCCGAAAATATCGTGTGCTGTGTTTTGTATAAAGTCATCCATACTGTCCCTTTTTACCTTTATTAACTCTTTCAGGGTGGGCGGAAATAATAAAACGACCGAATTTTCCCCACAAATTATCCAAATCTCAGTTTTTGGTTCCAAATTTACGTAGAATCGACCAAGAATGTCTTTCCTCTGTACAAATTTTGTAAAACTGAATGAATGTCCAATCTTCAGAGAAAGGGATCTAAAAGGATAAATTTCAGACAAGCGACGAAATACCCCTTTGAATCAATAAAAAGGTCCTACCAAGAAATGAAATCCTCAGATTGGACCTTTGAATTTTGTAACTGTTGCGACTGGAGTGAAAGGCTTATCGTACAAAATCAGCCTATTTTACGAAACAAATACATTTTTTATTCAAAAAACATTCGAACATTCAAAAATGCAGATTTATTGAATATTTTTCGTTGCTACTCATAAAAAAATTTTGTCATTTTGCTAAGGTAATGTAGAATGTCGGACATATATTATATATATATATATCATATTAAAACCTTATAAAGAAAATTCGTTTAAACTATTCTAATAAGGATCACCAGTCTCTTTTGGATGAAAACCGCAGCAAATTTAATTTAAATTTTAAATCAGTTTAGTTTTAGATATGCCTAAATTGTTCTGTTTGTATTAATGTTCTCTATAGCTATATCGTTTAGCCATTCAGTGTAATTAGTGGTTTAAAAAAACTGTCTTTTCTTACTCTTTTTCATGAAATGTGAATCAAAAATGACAAATATTTATTTGTTTCTGGTCATTACTATTTGTCTAACATTTCCAAAAGCTACTTGCACTAACGTTGTTTTCATTCTATCGATTTCTTCGACAAATGCGTGCTTGTCACTGTCGATAAATTTAATAAAATTATTTGCCTTTAATACGAGTTTATTTTGATGATTTTCTCAGAACTTTTCTTAAGGAAAATATAATTAATTTTAGTTTTGATACAATTTTCAACGACTTTTTTTAGAAATATATTGAAACTTGCGATAGAAAATTGTATTATAGTTTTTCGAAACGTAAATATTTCAAACAGTACGAACGATCGCAAAATGCTCAATGCCCTAAGTACAAGTAAAATCATGCTAGCTATTTACGACTGTGTAGTCAGTAGTTTTCATGGTCAATACGTAAAATTGATCAGAATATAGTGAATCTGATTTTGATGCGTTCACATTACCCTGCCCGAGCTATAATACCTAAATCCTAAATTCGGTAACAAGCCTAAAGTGAGCAACAATTTAAGGTACAAGATAGCACAATGATCACCAGACCAAATGCCACCAAACCCGAGTTCTTCTTAGGGAACAACAGAGCACGGCAACAACAAGGTCTTCATTTAAGAAAATCAATTAGATTACAAAGTTCGCTCTGATAGGGCACGACCAGGGTTCGTGCTACATGCATCAATCAAACGCAAAGTTTGATGTGCATCTAACGAAATCAATTAGGGCCCGACATCATGTGGTTATCCATTCCTAATTACAATACCAGTCCTGTTGGATGCCCTGTTGCAGGATTCCCCCAGTTTCCGGGGGCACCACTTACTGGAGCTTTTGACCCCCAGCTCTGCAGCAGATTCACCCTAATGAGGTCGGACGTAGAAGTTTTAGTAGTGACAGCAACAAAAACTGCAGGTCCTGGCTCGCCGGCTATTTCTATGCGCTCGTAGTTTTCGCAGCCCCAAAGGGTTGTAAGTTTATGAGGCGGGCGAAGAAAAAGGCGTTCAAGTGCAGAGCCGAAGTGTACAGAGAACGTCCTCCTTCCCGACTATCACAGCTCGACAAGTGCTTTTAATTTTAAAGTTTTGTGTAGTGTGATCAAAACCGAGTTATACACGACGGTAGATTCCTGAGAACAGTATGTGACAACGGCTGCGGTTCGAGGTGCATTAGTTGGGACCAGGCCGCCCCCGCTTCGTGTATTCAATTTTCGCCATTACCACAACACGCCACAGCGAGCATCCGGGAGAGGAGTAGAATTTGTTTACAATGAGAACACTTTACACGGTTCATCCTATTCCTGTCCTGATGCAGAACTCTCGGTCTGAAGGAGCATCCTCCGAGGTGAAGGATGGATGCACCAACTTAGGAACTTTTTCAAGTGGAAGGAAGCAGTAAAGAACTTTCGACAAACTCGTTTGACACGAAAATGCTCTAATTGAATAATTCAGATAAGTGGAGTCGAAAACTCTTTGAGAAACTTTAGATGGAGAAAGTTTAGCTTTTGTGATTAGAATCGGTTGAGTAATCCCAGGCACGAATTAGTACTTCAAGATCAATAGGGCGTCTTTTTGGATTCTCAGGTGAAGACGTTAAATTGCAGGCTCACGACCCAAATCCCCTTTCCCTTGCTATTTCGTCGGACGAATAAAAGAATTTCGAGAACTCGTTCAAACCCAGTGAACAAAAAAAAAACGATAGGTTTCCCTTCATTGTTTTCCCAAAATCTAGCTGCTGTCATTAGTATTCCACAAATGCCCATTTAGACTTTATCACGTATGCATTTTGAAACCCTCCTACATTTCGGTTATTTTACTGAAATACAGCAAAAACAGCATTTCCTAGTCCTTCTTCAGTTAGTTAGACCAACAAAGCATCATTCAAAGGTCGCAGGTTCGATTCCTATTCCTTGATCAAAATCGTTGCTTTTTCGAAAGTCGTTAGACATTTTTAAAGATAAATATCAGACTTATTTAAATTGAGAATATACCAGGCAAGGAAGAAACTAGGCACTAGGAAGAATCTGAACGCTCTGATTGAACCTAGCTCAATGTGTTCAGGTCAAAATTGCTAATTTTTATGATTAGTAGTAACATAGAATAAGTTTTAATCTACAACAAAATCTAAACGGGTATTAATACCCGATGGTACGGGTATTTTTACTCAAAAGGACGGTTAAGTGTTGAAAAACATACGTCACAATTATTTAGTTAGTGAAACGTATTTTCCCTAAAACTGATAATTTTACTGGCCTAAACTGAACGAAATTTCAAGGTTTATCAAATCTGCAATGTTTCATTAAATTAACACATCTCATTTTTCTGAATGTTTGTGTTCCCATTTCGTGTCTGATTCGACATTTTGCACAAATTAAACTAGTCACTAGGTGCATGATTAAAAAGACCAGAAATGTTAAAGACTTAATTAGGATCAAACTAATGGAAAAAAAGTAGTACTCATAGACTTGAGTATGGAGATTATTTAAAGGATCTTTTGCTTTTTTTTATTTTGTTAATTCCTCTTTTGAAATTATTCTCATGTTCCCATCATATTACTGCATGCACTTGTACAAAGCGTACAGCAAAAGATACAGCTTTTATGAACATAAATTAGGAAATGCAGTAATAAGCTGGTGAACTGCAAAAGGATTGGTCATGAAAAGCAATTTGCTGGCATTTTCCTTTTCAACTTGGGCGTTATCAGCCGCTAGTGAATGTTCTTAATTGCAAATGAGCAAGGCATAAAAATGAAGGCGAAAAACTACACGCGTGTGCGCCCGTGGACATATCAATCCCGCCCGCTGAAGCCCCTATAATTAAAATTTTCTAGGACTCCCTGTTGTTTTCCTGCGGGCTTTTGTTATATCTCTGAAAAAGTTGGCATCGCATGATACCATTTTTTTTTTTTATGCATGCACATAATTAAAGTGATATATTGGTTTTTCAGACGAATCGATGCCGCTGAGTGCTTAAATGATGTCCTTTTTAACATTCGGCCGTCGTCATGTATTCGACAATATCCGTATACCATACCCTTCACTTTTATAAATTCATCTCACTTTAATGTGCTTCCACTTTCGGGTGGAGGGGCTTTAACATTGCAACAGTTGCGCTGGAATTTGATATATTATTTAAGTGTAACTTTCGAAAAGGGTGCCTCTGGAAAATTGATTTGGTGCCCTTTTTCGGACATTGAAAATTTTCTGAATCAGACCAGAGACCTGGAAGCACATAATTCTTTCCCCTCATTGACGCTTAATCGTCAGAATTCAAAACGACATCTGTAAGGTTGAGAGGACACCTAAAGGAAATCTGGTGCAGGAGACCTCGTTTCGGTAGCTCGTGGTAATGCTTCTGAGCCCCAATTTCCGGTAGCATGCATGCAATTCTCAGAGACAATACAATCAGGCAACCACTCAATGCAACCCGCCAACCATCCCCACGTTTACGTGAAAAACTGATTTTTCATCTGAACGTGCTGTGCCTGTGAATCTGGCACAGTACTCTATACAAAGCTGGGCCAAAGCAGACGCTGAAGAGCTTTCGGAACTTTATTTGTCTACAAAATTAGCTGCAATTTTCGAAACAATTGAGCAACGGGGTATGGGCAAGAACGACAACCCATCCTCCCCCCTCCCCCTACCACTTTTGAGTTAATAGTGGACTCCAGATATATTGAGGCACTGGCACGTTTACAGTGATAGATTTAGTAGTAACTGGCTCAACATCCTACCAGCGCAATCCACCACCCACTTCTATTTTTTTTTGTTTTTTGCGCCGTGCCGCGCATTTCTGAGCTTAGTTTATTCAGGATGCAGCTCTGCACGTGATCTGATAGCAAAAGTGCAAAAACAGTGTGCACTATTCTGCAGGAGGTACCTACCTCCAGCTATCCCCTTCACCGTCACCATCACCATTACCATCATTCCCTTTCCCGTCGCGGTATATAGCTACGTGAAAAGGTTCGCCGTGCAGCTCTGATTGATTTATTTAACTCGGCTACAAGGCTGCTGCACCAAAGTCGAGTAATTTTTTATTTGTCGCGAAAGTTTCAGTCACGTGCGTCCTCGAAACGGCAATCAGTTTACTACCCATAAAGCACAGGTATGTAGTGAAATTGAGCTTCGAATTAAGTCCCTTTTCAGGAGTAATAGAAAATGTTAAAGGATTACCTTCACGATGAAAGCGTCTGTTCAGATTACCCTACCTTCAATTTATAATTTAATTTTCCTAAGCTCAACAGTTATTTTTGGCACGTAATTTTAACTTTAAAAAATATATATAACTCAATCATTAAATATGTAAATATTTTATTTTGATGCAAAACTAGCAGAGTAGCGTAACAGTTGACCAAAATCAGTACAAAATATATCTTACTATTAATAAAACTATAGTTGTTTTTCTGAGTTCTAAGCAGACCCAGAATTCTGCCTAGATCAATAAGGCACCGGCCTAGGATTTGATAATTAACACTAATGTAATAGATGCATTTATTGAAAAAACCTATTTAGGTCATGATTAAATTTTATACGGGCACCTGTTTGAGTATTTCTTGTATTTCTTAGCCTTGAAAGCATTACGTTTATTTTTCGTTAACATACCTTCTGCATATGGTAATTGCATATCAAAAATAAATAAATATGTAATTTTAACAAATTCTAAAATCTTTACGCAAATTTTAATTTATACTTAATTTACTTAGTTTATTTTATTTTTTTAATTGTTTATTTATTTTGTATACTTTGTAATGTCGAAATATAAATAATAGTGAATTATTTTTGCTAAATTTCTAAAATTGCTTGGAGAGTCTCAACTGCCAAATGTCTAGGGACCCTTCGGTCTTTAAGTCCGGGCCTGCATCCAAGTCACTTAATCGATTTCAATTGTATGCACATGCACAGGAGATTAATGGTCAAAGGATAAGGTAACAAGCAAGAAGTACTACGTGGTGAAATCAAATGAAATAAAAATATAAAATTCGAAAATAATAAAGCTGAACTTCTCGACTCATAGACTACAAATTAGAAACATTCTTATTTTTTATACTTCCTTTCTTTATTTCAATCATATTATCCTAACTAATTAAAAAATAGAACAGTGGTAAAGAGTAGTGCAATCTTTGTAGATGTTAGAAGTGCGCGGTTGCAATTTACAAAACTAAGGTCCGGTAATCTATTATACGAATGTTTAATTATCTAGAGTTATTAGTATAATTTTACACATTTTACGAAGTTAAAACGAAATTACGTACCTATTCGTTTTAATGCTGGTGATTTCGAGCTCAATCTATTTGTAAACTGTGCGAAATTCATAAAAAAATTCAGGTGCATTACTCGTATTTTGTTTGTTTTGAAAAACGAATGAAATTAGGTACATTTTATTTGATTTTAGAGTACAAAATTACCTTACACTTTACATAGATATCAAAACTAATTTTTAAACTTATACTAGCGTTTTCATGACTACTCATAATTTAGTATAAAATATGACATGGATGCATTTCCAAACTACATCTAGAGATAATTAATTGTTTGCTATAGGAATGAATAAATGAATGCACTTTTATCTTCATACTTTAGACTTCCATCAGGTCTTCCAGCAGGAACCAGTACCTAGTTTTCATTGAATAAGTAATGAGTAAATCTCATAATTAAAATTCAGTTTAATAAAAGCAATCAAAATTGCCTAAATATAACTTTTACCTACTTAATAGGAGCGAACTAAAAATCATTCACTAATTTAAAGAACTTTTTCCTACAAGATTTAACAGTAGATTGATTTAATTACAGCATTTAGCATCGTAATCGGTAACAAAACTCGATAATTCTCAAAAGAAAAAATATCAAAAGCTCTGATTTTTCCTATGATTGCTTGTAACTAAAATAAAATATAAATAAAATCGAATATGAGTTTCTATCATATAAAAAACAAAATTAATAATTCCTCTTCCTTTTTTCGATCGATCATTTGAAGTGTTTCAATCACCGATTATGAGTTTCAATTACGTTATATTAAACTCTTACATTTTTACTTTTCACATCATCATCTTTAATTAAATTTTTCCATTTTCCATTAATTATGACACGTAAATCCTGTGAAAATTTATATAAATGTTTATTTTATTTATTAACATGCATAATAAATATAACGAAAGATAAATGTGAACCAGAACTTTTTGATTGATTCCATATTTCCAGCATTAATTTCCATTATTATTTTTTCGATAACGTTAAAAACATACCCTCTCGTTATAATTAATGTACTGCAGGATAACTTTAAAGCTATCCACTTTCCAAAATTATTTCCTGACCACTTCAATGTCCCTTTTTTTTTGTTTTTTTTTTGTTTTTAATACCGGAGCATCGCTTTAATGCAAAAATAACTCCAATTAATTACATCTGCTGCCCCCATCAACACCCGGCCACTTGTATTTGTTTGCGCTAGGGGAAAATATCTAAAAGGGGGGAAAAAAAAAGATAACTTGCAGGCTCTGCAATCAGCGCCATTAATTAAAAGATTTTTTCAACTGCACTAAAGTGAAATATTGATTAGAAGCGAGCGCTTGATAGAAGTTCTACGGAAAAGTCCTAATGGAAGTCGTTAGTCAAATTTTGGAAAACAATTTATAAAGCTAATTGGACTTGACTCCTAGAATTGTAAAAATGAAAAGTAAAAATATTTTTATATTTTAGTAGAATTGCATTTTACTCTAAAAAGATGATAACTACTTTTGTATGTTTTTCCTTCCATTATTTATTATTATTTATTTAAGTACTCTGTATTATGTTAAAGTTGAGGCGTAAATTAAAATTTGGTGTAACAAATAAAAATATTTAAATTTTAGTCAAAGTGGCCAAATACCAAAATCTTCATAATTTACTTTATATGTTAGTAATAGAAATAAAATGCATGATTTCATCAGAACAAGGACTCCAACCACATTGTATTGGATTATTGGAGTATTTTCGAGTTTTAAGAGACTCGGTAGTCTTGATTGTTTAAATATGTTTACATTTAGGCAACTTTTAAAATCGGTAGACTTCCGGAACAGCCACCATTTCATTAAATTTATTATATTATAATAATTATTATATAAAATCATCCACTATACCTCAGAATATCTTCTAGAAGTTTTTTCGATATGTTTCATCTTATCGGATTCCAAATATTTACGATATCAGATAAATATAACATGTTTTAGTAGTAGTTTTTTTTTTAAATACGAAGGCAGTTTGAGAAGTCAATAATTTTAAATGCAATACTGCTCCCATCAACTACCATCAAATTTCCAGTAAGCTGCATCATTTAATTTTGTGTTTGACAGCCATTGAGAGCAGACAATTTCATGAATTGTAACGATAATGGGAAAAATTGAATTTCGTGTGCTGATTAAGCATTATTAGCAGTCACCATGACAAAAATCCATTAATTGTCCTACGAACTGCTACCACATTCAGCATATGTTCCAAATTTGGCGCCCTACAACTATTTCCTGTTTCCAAACCTGAAGAAATGTATTAAACTAAAAGGAGACTATGTTGAGAAATAAAACGCTTATTTGTCAAAAAAAAGATTCAAAAAGTCACTGACTTATCAAACTGCTCTCGTATTTACTTTTTTAATCTTTTTTAGTAGTTCTTAGCTTTGTAGATTTGTATTATATTAGTTCAGAAAAGGAGTCAAATTTTATCCAGCCAAAAAGATCTGATTAAAAAAAGGTTAATTCTAAATACATCTCCAGTCGAGTATGTGAATTAGATTTCTTCTTCGTTCACTATAAAATTTAAATTTAATTGTTATAGGGAGCGTAAGATCCTAGCCCTAGAATTAGAAACATTAATAGGCTATCACAATATCATCAAGTTTGGCTTTAAAAATCAAAATCTAAATCACATCATTGCTCAAGGTAAAAATGGAATCCGTCATAGATAACGTGGAATTAAATATTGATGAAATGAAATAGGCTGGAATTTTAGTACGTCTTAAAACCAAAGATTTCTAAATAAACGATATTATTAAAATCAGATTCAGTAAATAAATTTTGCGTTGATTTGTTTGCTATTTACAAAATTTGATTAAAAAAAAAAAAAAACATATAAATACTCCAGCTAGTACAATTAACGACTTAAGTTCACTTAACAACTCAACTTTTTGCGCTGAATCAATATTTGACTTCATTCAGGATTTGAGTTTATGCCTTTCGCTCAAAACGTTATTTATATAATATTTAAATTGACTCTTTTAAAACCCTGTCTTTTATAGTAAGAAACGAGTGTATACTCGTATTCCATAGTTAAAAATAAATAAGGGAAAGGTCCAGTAGAAAGAAGACCAAATTATCTTGTATTGATTACAAAGAATATCATCATTAATCATGAAAGCTTAACCATTGACTACTTACTCTTAATTCAATCTTTTTTGCCTAAGCTCTCGAAAGAAGTAATCTCTTTCTAATAGGGAAATCAATTATCAGCAGATGAAGAAATTATATAAATGTGTATCGTTAGATTAACATAGAGAAATCCAAGAGCTAAAAGGAACTAAATTACTTTTTGCTTATTTTCCAGCACCGAGTGAAATCGTAATCTTTATCCTTAGTCAACCGGACTTGTATCACACTCAATTGGCACATAATCTAAGGGCAGACATTTACAATCAATCACTGGCAATTAATAAGGATCATCTAATAAACATTCATCTCCTCCATGAGGCGTTCCGGCATCCTGGATATTGGACATTTCTTGCAGTACTCCCAGAGATAGCTGCTAGTAATATCATAAAGCCGGACACAAAATGGATTGTGCTCTGTGAGGACCTAAGCTATATCGATTTACCAACATTGGTCAACAAGTTGGCTACAGAAGATCATAAGAGGGTAAGTGTCGACAAGTCATATAAAATCTGATTTTCAGCATCTTACCGCTCCTCCAGGAAATGTACTTGGGACATCCTCTACATGACCAGGAAGCAACAATAATTCATCACTTTGCCTTTTTCGAGAACCCTAAGTGGTTTCCCTACCCGATGATAAGGTCAGGAGTTGGGTTTACTGTTCCCTTAATTGAAAGGTAAGTTTGGTTTTCGCTTCGTTCCACCCAGAAGATTGGTAAGAACACATATTGTATAGTAAAATGTGTATTATGTATAGTATCATAGTCTATCTATCTAATTTCATTCCCTTTCTTTTTTAATCACGTGATTCCACAGGCTAGCAAAGCGGGTCCTACAGGGGAAACCAGCTACAGACTTCTTTATTGATGCATCCCATGAGCTCTCGCTATTTATATGGCAGAATATGAGGACTGAAAATAATAAACGAACTCTACCACGGGAAGGAGTCTCCGCTCGGAAGGCGACCTCCCAGTGGCCAACAACAGATGAGCCAGGAAGTTCCACCGAACAGTCGGAGGAAGATGCCGGAGCTAAAATTGGCAAAGGATCTCCTCCCGGGGATATACAGAGTGCTAAATTATACAGGGAGAAGGGGCGTAAATTCCTGATGGCAACGGCACCTTATCTGTGTCCAGTAAAGGGATATGGATGTGCCATTTACCCAAATGAGGCTACCTCAACATGTGTAAGTGCCAGTTTGGCTATGGTGAAAGTTTATATGGTGCCGAGTGTCGAGAATATTAACCGAGCCGCATGTACTCCTCTACCTCCATTCAGCAGCATGTATACAAATCCTTGGTGAATAATATTTTTTATAGTGCTGTCCTTTTGAGCCGACCATTCCGCTCATCATGTGCTGGGGACAATTTTTACTCATTTTGTTTCCCATTCCAAGTCAAATTTCGGATTTCATGGGAAAGTGTCCTTACCCGCCCGAAGGGACTGTAAAATGTAAAAGAAGACATGGTGCAGAGGCTAAGAAAATGTTTCTCTGCCCGCTGGAATTTTAGCTGGTGGTTTGGACGGGATTTTGCTGTTGTTTCAGAATCTTTGGCACGATTGTTACTTTCTTCTCGAAGCCGTCGTCTCTTTTTATAGCTTGGCGAGAGAAAACTTATCACCGTTTTGGGATTCCATCCTATAGCCTAAAGAGAAAGTCGAGATATCTTTTGTTTTAAAATTGCCCCTACTCTCGTAGAGCAGTTTAATTTTATTCAAATGGAAGCAGCGATAAGTACAAACTGGAATTACTACATATCTTAGTTTCGTCCCCTTAAGGACTAATAAAAGTCTCAATATATTTTTTTTGAAAAAAAAAACAAACTTTCACAAAACTTACGGAGAATTTGCCCCAAGTAAGACGAAAAATTTAATCTTTCCCAAAGCTGGTTAAGATATTTAGGGCGAGTACATGTTAATTCCTTTTTTAAAGTTATTTAAGAGAAGCACTTTAGACAAGTATTTTCTTGACTTTAACCTTAGATTTTCTGTTTTTATGTTATGTAAAATTTTATCTTTCTATCTTGCTCACATAAAACTTATATTTATATATTTTATTATACCAAATTGAATCGTTAATAACATTTCTTTATAATGTAATAGCGTTGCCAGGACTATCTATGATAGTTCCCAAGTATTCCAACTATACTATAAATCTGAGTAATGAGTTTAAGTTAAAGACGATCAGTGATCTATTGTTTAATTAATTTAAACCAACAATTTTTACCTCTTTTAATCACTTTTATAATTTTTCCCAGTAGCTGAAAATCATTTACGAAACTCGACTTCGTACTGGACAACAAAATCCCAAAATTCGTAGTTATATTCTATTACCTAATATCACTTAAAATTTAAAATAGATTCTGAGAGAAATTTATGTTCCGCAAAACAGATGAAGTAAACTCATATTTCTTTAGGAGGATATTTCATAAATTACTTGCATCCCTGAAAAACAAAACGTTTTTTCTTACTTCTTTCAATTAAAAAGATTTCGCTAACTGATTAAACAAGAACCCAATCATGCTACAATACTTTGAGATGAAATGAGACTGTCACAATCTAAAAAAGCATTTTATTAAAAGAAAATGTAAAACTTGAAAGAACACACAAAAGCTGATTAAGAGCCCTCCCCTTCCAAGACTTTTGCTTTCTAACAATCAGAAGAACTGAAGTAGCCAGACGAATATTGTATGAATATTTATAACATCTTTAACGTGAATTAAGTATTATCCTTAGGTATATAGAAGAAAGTTTACAGGATTGCAGTTGCTAAACTCAATTTAAGTGGCTTGAAAGATTGTTAACGAAAACTCCAGATAATCTTTGAAACAAAAAGTTTTTCCTTCATTGAAATTATCAACAATTATTTTCTTCAGTTAAATTCATCATGAGTCCCATAGTCTTTTCATTTCAAAGTTTCTTAGAAGCTTTAATTCAAAATGAGAATCATAAAGTTTTTAAAGCTTTAAAATAATGCGAAAATAAGAAGCGTAATGTAATGAAAAATAATTTTCATTTTACTAACACCATCCTATTTGCTGCCATTCACATTTTTATAAACGCTAAAATAGAACAAGTCACGGAATTCCATTGAGAAGCTAACGTACTGCATATGCTCGATTTAGCCACAAGACATTGGGCTCGTAAATTTGTAATGTATATGCAGTCTAGAATCATGGGGATAACATAGTTTAAATTCTATAAAAATTTCATTTCATATTTGTCCAATAACTTTACAATTTCGTAACGTTGAAATAAAGAAAATAACTTAAAAATTATATTTGGTATAACCAGACCCGAACGGCAAACACAACGAGGTATTGATCCTCCGACCTCCAAAGTTTATTAGTTTTATTTTAATATAAGTAAATCATATTAAAAAAGCACCAATAAACGTACAAATTTTATTAAAGAGAAAGGTAAAGGGTATTCATCAAAAAGCAAAATTAAGTAGTGTCGGCAAACAATTATAAGGCGTTATCAATACCTACCTACCTTATATTGTATTAAATATTCTTCTAATTTTGCAATTCATAGAAACAATTTGATAATTAAATCTGGTCTTGCCATAATTTCAAAAATAAATTCTCTTTTTTAACTCTTTGATGTTAGATGAGTTAAAAACAGTCCCAATTTTTGCTTAGCCTTTTATGCATGGTGGGATATATTTGAATCTACCTTAAAAAGTTCAAATTACTTATCATTTTACAGTTTAATATTTGTTTTTAAACTTATTTTACTATAATTAAAAAAAGGAATCTATGTAACTTGTGTGTTAGATTTTCTTTAAAATCAAAATCATATGCCTCAAAGAGTTAAAGTGCAAAAAATACATTTTAAAGTTGATTATAGATTGCATTAAAGTTATAATAATTTTATTTAAAAATATATTCATATATTCCCGGTTGTTTTAAGCACAGAAATTCACATTCCAAACGGAACTGCTTTTATTTTATATGGCACTTTTATATCACGCACCTAAATTCCCATTACGCCTCATAAAAATGGGACAGTCTCTGATTTTTGAAATAAACTCTGCAAATTAATGTGTATCCAGTGGATAGCTGGGGAGTGGAGTGATCTATTTAATATTAAATTCCTTTTTAGCAAAATAATATAAATAATTTTGTATAATTTAAAGTGTGTCATAAATCTTTTTCATTAATTTATTTAGGTTAAAAGCGTTTTATACTTCGTAGTATTAAAATAATTAAAATCCACTGTATATTGTGCTAGCTAAACCCTTATTAGAATTAAAAAATATCTTGAATTTGGGTATATAGCTTTTAAGCGATGCTTAATCTATTTCTGGATTTATTTTTTACCTAAAAAATAAGGGAAGTAGACACAACCATTCCGTAGGGCAGACCTCTTCGGAAGCTTTTAGGAATGATAAATTCATTACTGGTAATATTTTTTAATTATCGATTTCTTCTGATTTTATCTGGGATCATGGAGGAAACCTTTTTCTTATAATCCTATGAGGATTATACTATAACATAGTTTAAGCATTAATTTATTATTGAACCTCATCATTCCTGCTCAATGCTTTAACTTTTTGGGATTAGGTGATTTAAAAACAATCCAAACTTTTGCTTAGCCTTTTATACGTGTTGGGATATATTTTAACCCACATCGAAAAGTTCAAATTGCTCATTCTCATACAGTTTAATATTTGTTTTTATTATTTTATTTTTATTTAGTTATTTTTCTATAATCAAAAAAGCAAAGAATCAAAAATCGTAGTGAACAGTGTAATCTGATGCTACGCCGCCCCATGAAGCAAACCGTACGTTAGGGCGCCGCCTCACAAAAGAAAACTCTAAATAAAGGCGCCGGCGTCAACGTGTTAAAAGATGCGATACATGGTTAATCCCATTCTGCATTTTGTTTATTCGTACATTTTTCCAGGAAAAGTTTCCTATTATACTTAAATTAAAAATATCAAATAATTACGCTTCTTTTTTTACAGGTAAATTAAATTTTCTTGTCATTTTTTTAAATACCTTAAGAAGTTCCCACCTTTTTATTCTAAAAATGTAAAATTACCAAATAATGGTAAATATTCTAGTCTTTTCGACTTATCAATGATGAGAAGCACTCTTATGCCTTATGAAATAAACAATAAGTTAAATGAACTTAAGTTAAATTATAAAAAGGAAATTTAACTCAAAAGCTCAAATGATCTAAATTTGTAGGTATATATAAAATAATTATATTATTTCTGCAAATTGTAGACAAATTTAATGTTTTTTTGAGCGTATTAGAGTAGCAACCATGCAAGAATACAAACACTCACTTTAATTAGTCAAAAACGTAATTATGCTGATTACTAGGTGTTCTGAGTAATGTACAATTTTCTTTTAATTTGCTTATTTTAAGAACTCTAATTTAACGACTTTTTGTGGAGCTATTTTAATTTTATAAAAAGATACATCCTGCTAATATAAACTGGATGATTACATTAGTCTTCATAGTACTAGACTTACATTAGGTTCCTTTCCTAATTTTTGAAATCTTGAATTTTATATAAAAATGACTTACTTTTTTTTTGGTGCTTTTATTTTTTCAATGTTTTCTTAAGGCAGTCTTTTAGCTCTACCCAATTAATTATCCATTTTTGCTCTATTTTGAAAATAAGGTGACTTCTCAACAACTATTATTTAAGTAACGTGCTCTTTAAGCATACGACTGAGGCGCCGACTGCTCAATAGTGTTCATTAATTAAGTAGTACTTCCTTATTTATATACCCTCTTTATCTATTAATTAGCTTGCAAATAAAATTCGCCTATTACGTTAACCTTTCTAAAAAGACTAATTTCGACACTTAAGGAAGGCGACGAGCATCTAGAAGATCTATCTACATATCCCACAAATCATATTCAATTAGAATAACCTACATGTATTTCCTGGTAGCCGACGATTGGGTTCTCTCCTGGTAAGCTACTATCTATGTACAAACCTTAACCATCTATTATTACGAGCATCCCTTCATCCGGCAGGAATCAATAGATGCTCATCTCACATTTATGGCAGAGAATTCTAAGTTTCCTACGTTGAAAACCAATCCCCAAAGAATAACGTAAATTGAAGAGGGCCACTGGCACTCCAAGTGATCCATAATTTAGAATAATCCAGCTGCCTAGTTGTGCTTTACTCTATATTTCAAAATTAATTTGTGCTTAACCTCGGACTATTGCACCCATCTCAATGACCATGACCAAAATTTTGCTCTGTTAATCCCATTACACAGCGGCGCGGTACGAAATAAATTACTTTCGTCGGCTATTTGCCCGTAATCCTTTCAGATAACCATAAATAAAATAGATTTAGATCAGCCCCCGAACCCCTTTCTATTGAGGGTTCTTTTAAGAGTATAGGCTGTAACTGTAACCTAATCTTATCTGGTCGTTTCAGAGCCCCATCAGTGCCGAAACAATCTTTTTCGCAATAAAAACCTGTCACAAATTTCACAAGGAGCGGATTCCAACAATCGAAAGGACCTGGGGTCGCTATGCCATCCACAAGAGATTTTTCAGTGATGTCGGGGGTGAGTATCCAAACACTACACCCGCTCCAAGATAAAAAAAAAAATCCCTTTAACAAGGTTTCCGCACGCCAAATATCTGCTAACAATTTCTCATGCAGATGAAAGAATCCCAACAGTAGCAACTGGTGTCCCCAACACTGAGACAGGCCACTGTGGAAAGACACTATCGATTTTCAAATTAGCCCTCCTAGAAGTCGAGGAGATGAATCGGAGACTTGAGAAGCCCATAAAGTGGATCTTCCTATCCGACGATGACACATTGCTAAGGTAAATTAATTTGAAAAGGCATAGTCGTCGTAGGTCGGCATCTGAATCTTCTCTTGTTGCAGTGTATCTGCTGTCTGTGATATTTTGGGGTGCTTTAACGCAGAAGAGGATGTCTACTTGGGGGAACGTTATGGATACCGACTGCATTCTAAGGACGGATTCAATTATATTACCGGAGGCGGTGGTATTGCTTTCAGTTTGCCCACCGTAAAGAAAATTGTTAAGCATTGCACATGCCCGACCATCTCCTCGCCAGACGACATGATTGTTGGTGTCTGCCTTCAAAGGCTCGGAATAAAGGCAATACACTCCTCGAGATTTCATCAGGTACGTAATACTTTTCATCAGAGGTAGTGAAAGATATCAAGCAAAATTTTAATTAGGCGCTCCCCGAATTCAGTTTATTTTGTTTCCTTCCTCTAGATATTTTTCTTCAAAATGATTTAATGCAAAGGTTTAGAGCGCGGGTATCTTTTAGCTTTTAAAAGCGATTAAGTTAAAAAATTAAACAGAATAAAAAAGTTATAACCGGAGAGTCTACAACAAAATTTTACCTCAAGTTTGAAGTAAAATTATATAGAAAATAATAATTTCTTGCTGTGTCTAAGAAATTCCTCCTGGAAGGTATTTATTTAAGATAGTAAAAAATTTGAATTGTCTATTCAATTTCTCCCTTAAATCACAACAATTCTTTTGATTACATAAAGTTTGGGCAAATTGCCAAAAGTGCCAGACAGACCTTTTTTTTAAAGTAGTAGCTCACATCCTTTCCAAAAATCATTACCTTATTTTGAGTCTTCAAGTAGTTCTTGCTCGAATATCTCAAGACGGCTTTACAAATTAATTTAATAATTACTTTTTACAAAATAAGTTACTTCGAAAAGTATCAGCATTTATTCAACTTTACTTCATTTTTCGAATGTTATTAAATGGGAATTGAATAATATCAAAAATGTTTAAAAGATTTAAATTATTTTCCATCACCTAATTTTAAAGTGACTACCATTTAAAAAAAGAAAACTAATTTGAGTTATGCAAACTTCTTTTTAATTTTATTTAGCACTTCGAATGTTTGTTAGCTTAAAAAAAATGGAAATTATGCCTACATCTTCCAACAGCAGATTTTTGATCAGGTCCCTGAAAATCCTTATATACTAATTTCTATCAAAATCTATTGTTTATATCCTGAATTTATTTCCATTTCTCTCATAATTTCCTGGTATATGACTTTTAGTGTAAAATCTCAAAAAATTGTTCAATTACATTCTATACTATAATTTTTTATTTCAGGCAAGGCCACCAGACTACTCAGCAAAGCTATTAGCAATAGAACAACCTGTCTCATTCCACAAATTCTGGCAAATCGACCCAATGCGAGTATACCAGAGATGGTTCAGGAAATTTGATGACACCTTACGAATTGGCTTAAGACCAGAATGTGATATAAATGCTAGTCCATGTACAAAAGTAAGAAGTTTAAAAAATGGAAAAATGAATGGGGATAAGGTCATTACGAGAGATACAAGGCCACGACATATTGACTTGTAATTGATTTAATGCTTCAGAATAGTTCAAGATAAATAAAATATTTTTACATAGAGGTGTTCTTTTAACGTAAATACTGTAGACAGGTATAAAGTTATTAGTGCAAAGGTGACGCCAGTCTTCCAGTTGTTTGTGTTCCACGAGGATTTGCTTTTAATCTGCATTCATTCACTTGCCGCTGAAGTTGCTCTTGTAATGCCAACATTTCTCTAGTGCGTTGATAAATCGAATCTTGTGGACGCATACTTGGATTCCAGCGACAATAGAATCCTTTCCACAATTTAATATTCCTCATACTTACAATTGGTTTTAAAACCGTTTGCACTCCTTCTGGATTAGCGCCATAAAGTGAATTCCTATATTGCTCCGGCGACGAATTTATGTATGACCAAAGAGACACGGTTTTATGCTTCAAGTCTAAATAAAATATAAATACATTTTTTTAATAGTTAACATGTTTTGTTTTAAAACAACACTATCAGCAATACTTACCTTCTTTTACTCTCTCTCCTTCCGTGTTGAACAGAAACGTACCAAAACGACATGAGTATAAATGATCCAATATAGTGATAAGAAAGTGGTCATTAAATTCTAGAGCATTTGGAAATTGCTGGCTAACTTGCCAGACGCAATCTATGAATTGAAGGAAAACCGGAGACCTATCAGCATCAGAATGTCGATTATCCCCGTGACCGATCCGCTGTTGAAATTTATGACCAAAGCTTAACCATTCCTTTTCGACAAGCACCTCAAATCCCTTTATTGTGCGATAGTACGGATCTAGTAATAGCATGGATAGAGCAGTTAGCTGAGCAGTTCTATCCCAACCGTCAGAACAGTGAACCACTACCGATGTGCTCATAATCTCAATTTTATCGACAATTCGAACAGACCCAGCCATAATACATTTTATATGCTTTAGCCAGAAACTTCCTTCCACGGCGGTGAGCCATTTCTGATCATCCATCGTCGGATAGCATACTTCTTTTAATTTCCTCAAACTTTCTCGCATTACGTGGATGTTGTGTATATCTAGAAAATTAATTTCCACATTTTTGTAGGTTTCCTCGGACTCATAACCTCCTCCTTTAGCCTTGTTGGCAATCGCATTAGCGCTTGGACGCGCATCCATAATGGAAAGTTTGTCCGATTGGGCGTTTGCTTCCATAATGTAATTGAGGTACATTTCATCGTCTTGGCTGCGTTTGCCGCTGACCTAAATTGGGAAAACTTAGTTTAATCTCAAATACTGCAATAAAGCTGGTCAAACTCAAAAATCCAGTTAAGGAAACTTTCAGAAAGGATTCTCGCAATCATAAATAGAAGGTAAGGTAGAAAGTCTTAAACAAAATGTTGGGCTTATTTTACTATTTTCTAATCTTTTTAATACGACCACAAAATCAGTTACTTACACCGACTAGAGGTTGAGAGCACCTTGTGATCGTTGCTTGTGATTTTGGATGAATCCATGACATCACAGGGAGTCGATTCCGTGATCTAAAGGTGGCTACCTTTTTTAAGAAGTCATCTGATGCTGCCTTGGGCACCGCCCAAACAGCAGGATAGCTTTCACACACAGAATATGCCTCATTTATTTTCGTAATCCTCCAAGTGTCGTTATTAACCCCCATCCTTCGCAGTTCGGCGAGGGGCTCATAAACAGTCCACCCATCCTCAAGGAATTGTTCGGCATACGAAAATGCAAATAATTTTCCACTGTATGAAAGTGGAAAAGCATATGTCTGGAGTTTCTCAAAAACTGTCCTTCTCGAGTGATTCTGCTGCTTGTGTGCAAACCTGAGATTCCTCATATCCTTGCAGAAAATCTCTATCCCATACGAATTCTCGCCCCTAGAAGTTGAGCCACCAATCTTTTCTACACGCGATATTACGCCAAGGGGCACGTCGACAATGATGGGTGGGTCTCGGTCATTTATTAGGTGCGACCGGAAGTAAAGCCTGTAGTTGGTGATAGTCAGTGTTCCGTAAAGCGGACCCCTGTACGGGCACACATAGGTCACATCGTTCTTTTGATCCTGCTCCTTTTCACCGTTCAAATATGTAAAAGGTGTTTCGCGGGAGCCCTGAAATAAAAATCATTTAGCAACATCCCGTGCACAGGAATTTTACAAACCATCACTTCAGCCCCATGTTTTGAGTTCAAAGAGCTCGATTTCGAATCTGAGTCTAGGGAGTTTGAGCTGGCGTGTTTGGACGCATTAAATTCCATCGTCCCACGATCCATCACAATCCTTTTATCCATCTTTGCTCACTACAAAATCGAGGAAAAAACCACCAACCCGTCACTCAGACCGACAGCAAACAGAAATCACTAAAATATTTTGACGTTTCTTCTTGACATCAAATGTCACTCAATATTGTTGTCACTCTGGCAATGTAATCTTTGCAGGGTTGCGCATCAGACTAAAGGGTAAATCTGAATTGAATTACACTTCGTTCCTGACAAAATCGGTCCTCAAAATTTAAACCACTTTTTAGTACAAAATTCACTATTTCGTTTTGATTTTCCGGGAAAAACTGCATTTTATTCATAAAAAACTGATTGTTTAGTTGGTTGAATGTGATATCTTTTCCGGATCTTCACAAATAGCACATTTAATGAAATGCCTTTGGTCTTGGAGTCCAGGTACAAGTTTTCTGATTGTTTACTTTATTTATTTATTTCGCTTAATACAAGCTACAATAGAACTTAAAATTAACACTAAAATAAGACTAAAACCTACCTACAATAAGGAGAAACAGGGACATGCAAATAAACAAGCAAAACAATGCGCTGAAGAGACGGGCTACTGTAAGAAGGGCAAATTTATTTATTTACTTGTTTATTCGCTTAATATAAGCTGCAAAACAATAGAGAATATATTGGGGAAGATAATTGTTAAAAGTAGTAAGCTGGGTGAAGTCTAGTTTTCATTAAGCACTCTTGGTGACCACGACAGAGCACGAAGAAATCGTCTCATGCAATTTAATGGATAGACACTCCTGGAATAGTCTCAACCTCACCATGGGCCGGTTTATGTTACCCTTCTAGACTCCAGCAAGCAGCTAAAACATATGCACACCGCTGGATCAAGCTCCATAGAGTTCTCTCTCCAATCAAAAGATCGAAGACTGAAGGGACTTAAACTACGGCATCCCCTTTTGATGTAACAAATTCATTCACTGGAAACATTAGTTGTAACCACAGCAATTCAACGTTTCTATGTCGTCGCTCTATCTATCTATCTATCTATCTATCAGGCCTATCAATATATCAAATTAATGATTCTGGCACAAAGGTACAAAAAGAAACATAATTCTTTCATGCCACATTGATCCAAATGCAATTCAGCTTTATTTTAAAACAACATATTTAGGAATAATTTTAATAAAGATTTACCTTTCTTCTCTTTCGTTTCTTTATAAAAAATCCAAATCTTTGTTTTTCAAAAAAAATAAAATTCTAACTTAGATCACTATGGTTCTACAATCTTCTAGTCTTTATTAGGGTGCGGTACCTCTAAATAAAAAAACGATCAGTCTATCTATCTGTTAATACCCTTTTCCTCAGAAAAGGCTAAAAGTATCAAGTTGAATATCACGCACTCTACGAGTATACCCTCTTCGTCCTGTGAAAAAGTGAAATTTCTAACTCAATGCAATAAAAAAAGAGAGTGTTTTGAACATATTTTGATAATCAAAATCTCAAAGGTACTCCTCGTTAACCTATAGAATCTGAAAATTTGGCACGAAGAAACGTCGTATTTCGAAATTCAATTATTATACTTGTTTTGGAAAAATTGGTAAACCTACTTTAAATACGGAGCTCTCGGTGCGCAAGTACTACTCACATTTGACCGTTTTTTTTTAGAAGTCCTACATTTTCAAAAACCTAAGTTCTTAGTTTTGTCTGCTTCATATTCAATCGAATTTGGTATTGGTAATTGGTATTTTGAAAATTGAACAAAACATCCGTTAAAACGAAATATAGCTCAAAAGGTAATAAAACTATTGTTTAATTTCGCATAATATTATTTATTACTCTTGGTACCTATTTGATAAATGCAGGTATTTTTAAAACTTTAAATTTAACATATTAAGAAAACAGAGGATTCAGAAATGTACACTAATCATCAATGAAAAGAATACAATGGTCAATAGCAATAGTACTCAATAGTGACTACCAATGTGCGAGATTGTTATTAATCAGCCCTAATCTAATAATTTAGGGGTATAATTATCAAAAACTAATAAGCATTACTCAGTTTTTATTAGTGTTCATTAGTAAAAATAATAAAACATGTGAATTAGTGAAGACTAATGAAAAACTAATAAACTAAAATGTTATATATGTTACATATAGAAAAATGGAAGAGAACTACTGATACCAAAGCTTCTATAAAATATTGCAGATATTTCTCAATTTTATTTGAACAATTTTTGTGTTATCTACTTCTAATTTTCTAAAAGATAGAACAAATTGAAAAATTTCATTGATTGTTTGATTGACAATTGATATTATACTCCTATATCATACATATGTATATACAATGAGTACTTAAAAGTAATCTAAATTTAACTTATTTTTCTTTATTTTAAGATGAATCTCGTGTATAAAATACGTGAATTGCTGCATGAGTGTTGCTAGCTATTTAACGTACTAGAAAATCTATATTTATCTTAAAATAGTACATAATTATCAATTTGTAGCGATTAATGAAGTAATTTGCCGTCATCTATATATGAGAATATAATTGAAATTCATTTAACATTTTCTATCTTTATAAGATCAACCATAATTTGTTTATTTCGTGAGTCATTGTGCCACCTTGAAACAGAAGGGAACAATTTATTGTATAATAACACAGGTGTTCTTTCGGCAGAATAATTGGCTTGGTTTGCACATAGAAAAGAGAAGACGGTGATAAGATAACGATACAAGTGATAACATTTTAAGTTCCGTCACAATTTAGCTGAAAAAAATATTTTAGTAACAAACGATTTGGATAACTCAATGGAACAATAAAATAAAAGAGGTAGGATGATAGAGTTTGCGGAAAAAAAACTATTATTATAAGAATTATAAGGTGGGATAGTGTTTCAGAAGTGATTGTACCATCTACTAAATTTCTTTGAGTGATAGTGACTACTATTAAATAAACAAAGTGGTTTTTGAAAGAAGTTTAAAAATATACATACAAAATATTTGCGTGTTTTAAGTCACTTTATAATAATAACACAATTTTACGGAAGTCTCGTGCAGTACACCATCAATTTTACTATACAGGTTAAATAAATATCAGAGGTTTTCACGCTTTGTTATATTATTAGTTGAATTTATATAAATAAATCATTACATACATATGTAGTAAATTGAACAAAGCGTTAAATTCTCACTTATCAAATATTATTTGATTATATACCAATTTTGAAACATATCAATAATTATGGCTTAAGCTTTTACTTTTTCCTTTTAGCTATACCTCTATATCTTGTAGTATCACGTTGAATAAAAAACAAATAAAGTCAAGTTATTAAAATAATATCTCATTATCACTATCAGTTCCGGTATGCTATCACCAAAACATTAAAAACCTTGTGTTTTTAGACTCTATAATAATACTTGGTTGACTAAATCGTTTCATTATATAAAAAATGTTGAGTAAAACATTCCCCATTGGGATATGTTGAGTACCTACTAAAGTCGGTTAATAAGTTGAAGACACCTAATTTTTTGTTTTCTTACATTTAGTAATAAATTATTAAATATATGAAGATAACTAACCAATAATTTAAAAACAAAAAACCCCACAAATATTTAACAAAAAAACATATTTTGCTACAAACAAAGAACACGATTTTGCTTATAGTCTGTTCAAAGCTAAACGGAATATGCGAGCTATGGATGAAATTAATTTAATAATTTAATCTTTTAAGGAATTAAATAGCCCGTATTTTCAAAACATAAATATTGTTTTCGGCAAACCACTCTTTCAAGAGGTTTGTAGTATGCTTTGGGTCAATGTCGTGTTCGAAGACTAGTTCGAAATATTTGCCAATCAGAAGTTCAGAAAGGTATTACTGTTGGCGGAAAGTGGAAACCATTTCTTAACATGTATTCGTAATTTACTAGGAACCTTAATTAATTAAAAAGAAGAATTAAGATGCACTTCTCAGTATGTTACTGGAAACAGTCACCTAATTCCATACCATATAAAACAAAAGTCTTCTTAAGTTTAAAGTTTGGCATATTAAAATAAATACCTAAATCTCAATCTTTAATAGCCCTAATGGAAAATCAATAATAGCCTAGTGTTTTTCATTACTTGTTATTAGTAACTAACTTTACAAAAAATAGAATAAAAATGCACATATAAAAATTACAAATTTATTTATCTTAAAACAGCCTATAGAGTCGTTCTATACGTTTTTTAAATTCTGGAATTTCTAATAATTTTTTAAATGGGTAGCTATGTAAAAATGGACAATTAAATGTTCTTTAAATGATTGATTCCCCTGGTTTTTTCAATTTCGAATTATTTCAGTAGTTTTAACAACAATTTTTACTTATTATATATTCAATTTACTGTAGGTATCAGAAGAGATGAAAACCACAAAATAAACTTAAAGGGCTTTTAAAATTTAAGGTAAGTAAATGTAATAAATTGCTAGAAAATTTCAGATTTTCAGTTTCTTTTATCTTTACATTAAATACCACTAATATCTAGATATACCTGTTAAAACGATTTTGGACTCTAATGTGCCTAGCTTAAATACCACTTTCTTCCCAATTTATCGAAATTAAAAGTGATACATTTTTTTTTTAGAATGACCCTGTTACATTTTTAAAATTTAATTAATACCTGCCGAATTTATAAGTAATTACTTATAGGTATTACAAAAGCTAAAAAATACATACTATTTTTCTGCTAAAGTCACAATAATTTTGTAAATAATGCTTTTAGATATCTAAACATCTACCTTTTGTACAATTCGATATTAACGTTCTTTAATCTTGGCAGTAATTCTGGCTACAAACATGGAAAAAGAAGACTTTAACTCTCGACGCATTAGCGCTCCATTAGTATCTAATAATCATTCTGAAAAAAGTGTCGCTATATTTCATTCACTTCGCACAGAGAGTAGAAGGAAATCTAGAAAGACACCAAATATATACGTAATTCCTGAGACAGAAAACGAGGTAGAAATCAGAATGGAAAGAACTAAACTTCCTATTCGACCTATTTCTGCAGACAGTCTACGGATCATGCATTACAACAAAAGTGAGAACAGTCTTCATCCGACGCATCTTCATTCAGTGCATTCATTTGGAGGCAGTCACAATCATATCCATCGATCTACGAGCACACTTCACAGCAGTACTTCGTAAGTTTTAAAATTTATTGATTAGTAACAAATCAATTAGATCATTTCTTTTCAGAGTAATTCGAGAGCAGTATTGTTCCTGTTTCAAAAACTGGACAAAAAGGGAGAAAATTTTAATTACAATAATTGCGTTTCTCTTATTTTTTGTATGTGGCCTCATAACTGCTGTTGGTGTACTTATAGAAAAACAGGATGGGAACCAAACAAACAGCATGTGGTTTTCATTGCGTTTGTGATTTGAAGTAAAATTTTTAATTTTTTGTATAGCAAAAAAATTAGTGTGATAATTGAAAATTATATTCATATTGAACTTAACTCATATTTAGGCTTCGCTGTGCTATGCGGTTGCTAAGTATTTCTTTTTTTAAATTAAGGTTTAAACGGTAAGATTTTGTTCTCGCATAACAGGTCCTTTAGTTTTATGAACTAGTTACTTAGAATAAAATTTTGAAATAATATCATGCATTTTTAATCAATATAACTCATCCAAATATGAAAATATTAAAGATCGCCTAAATGACGGTCATCTTACAATAAGTGAAGGTCGTACCGGGTAAATTTCAGAAATTATATATAGGTAACCCCTCCTATAACACGATATACGAGTATACCAGTCTAACACGAAAAGAAAATTCCGGTAGCACTCTTATAACACGGTTCTTCTACAACACAATAATGGGATTTTTGTTTAACATAAAACGTAATCCTTTTAAAACACGGTAGCCTACAATACAGAAATCACTTTACAAATTTATTTAGGATTTCTCAAGTAAAAAATTGGCAGATAAAGGTAGGATATCAACCAGATCGTCTCTCAACAACCGGAAATCGGCAATCAACGGCTGCATATCGATCAATTCGTATTGTCCTGCTGCAAATCTGAAAATGTTCAAGGCTATTCTGGAAATCGACATACTAGGCAAATTCAAGAAATCTGCAATGGAATCTTCAGTCACTAACAAGAATCTGGAAACTCTTAAGAGCTGCATCAAAGCTAACATTTCAACAATACGAAATAACGATCTTCTACTAGATTTTGGCACTGATAATAGCTTAACTCAACATTAAGATTTAATTTCTACTTATTTCTCAGCCAGTTATGAAAATTCAATAGTAGGCATTGTTTTTTATATTAAAAACTGTTTTGTCTTTCATTATTTTTAGTCTTTCTCTTCAATAAGAAAAGAGAATTTATTTTATTCATCTCTATTCGATTTCCTACGACTTGCTACAGTTTCAATTACTTCGCCTGCATGTTATTTGGTAGTTTTAATATACCTTGGCCGATCAGGCGTCTAGTCTAGCATAAGATTTAGCAATAACCTTAAATAGATTCAGTTTACATTATACAAAATTTCCCTTGGGGGTATTTTGAAATGATACAACTACTGAAAATGTTTCTTACAGATCCAGCTAAGCGCTTAAAAACTGATTGTTGTGTGTAATAAAAAAAATATATTAAAAGCGCTTAAAAATTGCTTTATCAGAAAGCTGTTGAAAACATCTGCCAACGACAGTGGCTCGTCAACAGCTGATTGCTAAGTTCCGAATGTTATTTTTCTAATTAATGTTTTCTCCTGATTTCGCATAATAACTTTACTTTTTATTAATTTATTGCACTATTCGTACGGGATAGTGAAAGTTAATCCTGAATTTATCCAGAATATTAAACGCTAGGAGTTGCACTAAGCTGACAATCATCTTTTTGATTAGATAGTACCGAATTTTTGTCTAATTCTATTTCGCAATGCTATCGAATCGCGAATAAGTTTGGGAGCTTGGCTCAGTGCAGTGTGTGAAGTCGACCGGCTAAGGTTATTCAAATGCGCTTGATAAGTGGGTTTTGTGCCTTGCGCGCTTTGATAAAAACTACAGATAAATCGCGATACTTTCTTCCTTCGACTGCACATCGTTTACATTCCCAGGCACGATTTTTATCAGCCATGGGTTTATCTACGAGAATTCAATTCTCGGATGATTTTTTTTTCCGACAAGTAAGGTGCCTTTGTTATTCGCATTAAAGTTGTGTGGTAACATATTTTTTTTTCTTTTTTTAACCGCAGCTATTTGATTCAATCAGCAGCACGTACACCTATCTTTTAGCGGATTTGAATAGCAAAGATGCAGTAATAATCGATCCAGTCCTAGAGCATGCTAAAAGGGACTCTACTTTAATACGTGAACTGGGATTCAATTTGAAATATGCGAGTACATGCTGAAATAACGCGCTATCGTCTTCAATTATATATTAAAATTTTAATTAAATAATTCAGTGAATACCCACATGCATGCGGATCATATCACAGGGACCGGGTATCTGAAGCAATTGCTACCGGACGTGAAAAGTGTCATCTCTAAAGCTAGCGGAGCTAAGGCAGACAAACACCTTGAGGACGGCGAAAAGGTGAGATTCGGTCATCATGAGATTGAAGCTCTATCAACTCCCGGCCATACGAACGGCTGCATGACCTACGTAATTCACAAGCAGGGTGTTATTTTCACCGGGGATGCTGTTCTAATCCGGGGATGCGGACGAACCGACTTCCAGGAGGGAAATTCAGTCTCTCTGTACGAATCTGTCCACTCAAAGATATTTACATTGCCAGACAATTTTCGCATATACCCTGCACATGATTACAAGTAAGTTGTAATTTTATAATTTACGTATATTTAAACTTATATTTATCATATTAACACTTTCAGAGGTAATTTGGAAAGTACTGTGTATGAGGAGAAGACCTACAATCCAAGACTATCGAAAGACATCGATACTTTTGTTGAAATTATGGCAAATCTTAACCTTCCACCCCCAAAACTCATTGGTATTAAGTAGGAAATTGTTAATAAAATAATATCTAATCGATTAATTTTTAGATAAAGCTGTCCCAGCAAATAAAGAGTGTGGACTGTACGACATTCCAACGTAATTTTATGAATCGATTCATAAACAAGAGAATTTTTTATGTATCACTGTTTACATTATGATGGAATGGAATGCAATTTTACAACAAAATAAATCCAAGATTTTGTTTTTATGAATGTGTGTGTTACTAAAAATTTTATCCCCTTAATATTTCGAGGTAAGTAGGTACCTCTAATAAGCTTGGAGGAACAAACTAACACAGTTGTGAGAGAACTCGTTTCAAAATAATCAAAATCATAATTAGGATAACTCTGTTGTCTATCTATTTGTCCGTTTAAATCTCTTTTTTTCCAAGAACGGCTAGAGGTATTTAGTGAAGTGGAAATATTATTATATATTATTATTAAATATTAAACGCTACAGCCTCAGAGTATTGTAATACAAATTCGAATTTCTAACTAAATTCAATAAATATGGCCTTTCTAGGTATATTTTCTTACTGGCAGATTAACACGTTCGTCGTCACATGTTATTCAGCCTCGTATTCAGCTATAACATGACGACGAAATTGTTAACTCATTAACTGACACATCAAAACCTCTAGGGTATTTTCCGTAGATCTAGAATCTTAAAATTTGGGGCGAAGGATTGCCTGTCTCATAGCACAATTAAAGGAAAATATTCGAAATTCATTCATACAAGCTTCTAATTTTATGTGGAATTTTCTTAGAGAGGTCGACAAGGAACTTTGTTTTTTATTGATTTCACCATAAAGTCTTTATCGTTTCTTAATTGTTTACATCTAACACATTCCCTTAAACCAATTAATTTAAAGTTATGCAGGTGGGGGGTTTAAATTATTATCGTCTATGAAATGCTTGTGAAAAATTAATGAATTCTTTCTCTGATTCGTGAAGTGGAATCGATTTAAATTCTTTCCACAACTAAGGGAAATAAAAGAATTCTCATTGTCTCTCATTCTCGTACTATGGAGTAATGTTACAATTATTTCCAAAAAGCAAAAAAATCGGTATCTGATCAGATAGTGAAGAAATAAAGTTTTGAAGCGAAAAGATAAAACAATAAAATTTTGAATTAAGAGGCTTATGATCTGGTGGTAGGCTCATGCAAAGTGATGTATATCTTTCTGCCGAGGGTATATTTTCTTCTCTCCGAAAGCGCTTTCGTGAGACACTTGTAAAAATGCGTTCAGTGAGAGAATTTCATTTGTGTACCGTTTTCGGTACACATGACAAGGAACGTATTAAGCAATCGGATTTGTATTCATAAATTTAATTTAGATCATTGATAGTCATCCACAAATTTGGAGCATTAAGAGAAATTCGATTATCATGATTAATCAGAAAAGGTAATTTTAGTTGACATACAGCTAAAAATGGACAATTAGAGTATTGCTGCTGATTATTTAAATTGTAGTATAAGTTGGCAGCTCTGGCTGACCCTGACCTCATGTTATAGAACAGCTGATTCGTGTCAAAATAGTTGTGAATCAAAAGAAACATTTAGTGCAGAATATTTAAGGGGATTTCTTTACTGTGTAGAATGGTGTAAGACATGTTTATCCGACGATTGTACAGGAATATTGCTAGTCATACCGTATGCCGGTACTTTAATAAAAGCTACGGTGAACAATGCCTCTATTTGCGTCATGATAATGCGCAAATTTGGAGCACTCAGAGGAGCTCCGCTGCCTTAATTATGTATAAATCTATGAATTTGTGTAGTTATAACAAATTTAATGATGAATACAACGTTGATTTCGAGTTCCCAGAACATTCGGGGGAGCGAGATATTTCCAGCGAAGAAGAGAAGTCTTTTCTCAGAGATGTACTTTATCCAAAATCAAAAAATGATCAAGTGTGCAAGCTGAACACTTTTACAAGCCCTGAAATGGTCAGTTTTTGGTTTTTTCTATATTTCTATATTTATCTATATCTCCTTAGTTCCTCGATGAATTTCATAAACAAAAACATGCTTACGGAGTGGAGCCAATGATCCAGACTGTAATTCTTCTCTCAGGATACTGTTTGGATGCAGAATTCCTTAAATTGCCAAAATTTAACGAATTTATCGATCATTTGGGAAGTTTTGTGCCAGGAATGTCTCTCGAAGAGCTGACCTGCACCCTTCTGTATTTAAATAAAATTGGGCTAAATGTTAGTCATCCTACAATGCAAGACCTTTTACTACGATCAAGGGATACAATAAGCAGCGGTATGAAAAATTCTTATAGAAATTAAGGTAAATTTGTGATTTTTAATTTAATTGCAGGCAAATGTGAAATATCTTTAGTTGCACTCTCGAGATTTGCAGTGGCTGCTAATAGTATAAATGATATCCATACAATTTTGGTATGTAAAGAAATAGTTCCGCTAATTATCGATCATTTAAATAAATGTAAAGATGCCGAAGAATTTCGGCTGATTACAATTTGTTTCCACAATATAATTTTAATGGTAACACCAGAAATATTAGAAATCTACAAGAGTAAAATTGTTGAACTTCTAAAAAGTGGAGCCATAAACGAAAATTCGATTAAATGCATTCTAAAAGTACTTAACTTTATGACTTTCCCACATTGGTCGCATGAAAATACTGAACTTATTAGACGACTTATGCTGCTCCTTGAAAGTCATATTCCAACACTATCAACGAGGGAGCTAGAATCATTTTGCAGAGTAAGTTTTAAAATTTCATTTTGTATTCTTTACAAGTCACAATTGATTTAGATTGAATCGGCTCTACATTAATCTCTCATTATTTTCCGGAGAAGATGTTTTTCAAAAAATATCACAATCCTCAATTTCCTATTCCGATTTTTATATTTGTAAACTTAAAAGTATTACCCCCTTGAAATGATTTGATAGAAAAGGTTTGATTGAAAAATACGTCTACTATGTTCTTTCTTCTTTCTTTTAAAAAACTACTTGGAAATTGTTTTTTCGGTTCTACTGATTTTAGCTCTGTAATTATTCCTTAATTTGTAATCCCACACGCAATAAAGATTTCTATTTAAAACGCCTGAATTTGAATATTAGAACAGGATTAATGTCAATGTTAAATGTTCTTACGTCCTAAGAACCGCCCAACTAAATGTTTAAATTTGTTGTTTCATTGCTTGCTTGGTTTAAAGAAAATCGATCTGTAAAAGCTATTCATCAACCTGATTTCTAATTAGTAATTGCTGTCTTTACGGCTAAGCTAAAAATTTGTTATCATCAACGGGTACTTCGTACATCTCTTGCTACATCATATAAAAGTTAACTATTGCATTTAAACTAACAAGATTTATTTTTGTAAAAGATATTTCATGGACAAATGGAGCCCGCAATATTCATCCCAAAACTTCTGGATGCCTTAGAGCAACAATACAAATTATGTCCAAAACTAGAAACATTTTCTTTTATAGCACAATATTCCCCTACACATAAAAGAATGGAACTTTCGAAAAAAGCCAAAGAAACAATTCTACAAAGTTCATTAACCCTTTCTTCAATACCAATATTTTTTAGAATATTGCGAACACTAAAAATGTCCGATTTGCAAACATGCAATAAATTTTGGGCAAGTACACTGAAGCAAATTTTAGAGAATCCAGATGAAAGGCAGGTGCATCGGCTAATGAAACATTGCCATCGTTATATGCATTTCAACAATAACCTTGCTGGAACTTATCGGCATTACGAATTCGAGAGAAATATGTGCAAATTACTAATGAAAGAATTATCTACTGGGATTTCATCATTAATTCCATCAAAACTGTCGAGGATATCAGCGTTCGTTTTAGGGTATGGACATACTGAAAAATCATATGAACAATTTCCGGATGAAATTTTGCAAAAAATTGAAGATATGAAAGGTCAATTTAATGTTATTGATTGCTTATTTTTATCGAGAGGTGTACAAATTGCTCTAGAAATGAGGTTGTATATTTAAAAAAACAAAAATATTTAAATTTTATTTGAAAATTGTTAATTTTTCTACAGATTCCGGAAGCGCATATCTCAAAAATTAGCGACTCAACTTATCAAAATTGAAAACATACTTAATTTGTGTGCAGAACATCATTTAAAAGAAAATATAAACATCGCAGAATTAAATTACATTGCAAAATCTTTAAGCAATAGGACAAGTAAATGTTGTAATAATTTATAAACGTTTTTATAGTTAAATAATTCATTATAGCATCACGAAAGTCGCAGTTATATTTCGAGGCAATGAATAAATATTCAAATATGCAATATAATTTGAATTCAAGAATAATCAGAAATATTGTAATTAATTTGACTGCCTCATCGTTTTTGATTCCCGATGTTATGGAACGTATTTGGGAATATGTCGTTAAAAACAGGAACTATATAACTGGAGACACTTTAGAAAAAATTCTTACTTATTCTTATAATTTTGGATTTGCACCTGATGCAGATGCGCTTCATTGGGCTGCAGAAATTATAAAAAGGTACTTTATATAGTATTTCGGGTTAAATGGTAGATTTAAATTTTATTTTTATTTTACTGATTAACTTTGAAGTAGCTTCAACTGAGTAAAATAGCAAAGAATTTTGGCATTATACCTTTTAAGTAATCTCTTATTACAATATCACTGGTAACGTTAAATTTTATTAAATGTTCACAGAGATTTCGATTACATGACCGGACTATCCATAGTACAAGCATGCCTAGCTTTGTGTTTTTATAAAATGATTCCAGAAAATTTAGTAAATAAAGTGTTTTCTGCTGATTTTATACAACGATTAGAGGACGAAATACAAAACTGTTACTCAAGGGTAAGTATAATGAATTGAATTTGATTTAATAGGAAACAATAAAATAAATATTTTAAAGGCAACATACCCCGAACGTGTTTTAAATCAAGTGATGCAATTGAATCGAGCTGTTTGCTTGGATTATCCGGAGTGTCAGGTGCCGTGGTTTCAGCAGAATTATCTTGAAGCACAAATGTCTAAGAGTAAGAGCATTAAATGTAAGGATAATATTTAAATTAATGTTTTTCTTGCAGAATCAATTCAAAATACACCTACTCATTTGGATATAAAAAAGCTTTTGCTGTCGCTCGTTAAAGAAGAGCAATTTCTTCGATGTAATCACGTCACACCTTATGGTTACATAGTAATTAAAATTGTATTTTCTTTAGTGAAATATTTTAACATTATTTATTCCAGGTCGATTTTGTTGTACATTTGGATAAGAACAACAATCCAATTCCAGCACCAAAGGAAACTTCAATGGTGGATCAAATAACCAAGTAATTTATAATTTTAAATTTGAATGTAAACTGAATTTATTTAGTTAATTAAATAATATCAATTCGCCCCCTAAAAGAAAATCCCTATATCCCTTACCTTTGCACTAAAATCGGATTAAGGGTATATGGCGGAATGCGCAACAGACAGAAAAGTAAAATCTGTATATGAAATTAAAAATTCGTTTAGCTTATATTTTGAATTTAAGTTTTTTCAAACATTTGCCAGCTATTTCTATTCTAAAAAAAAATATTACGATTTTGACCTTATTTGAATTTTTGATTTAATTTTTCAGAATTGCAATACTTCCCCTGAAAATGAGTTCATTTTGTGAAGAGGATCAAGTGAATCTTCGGGGACATGAGCACTTGAGGACGAGACATCTCGAAATCTTAGGCTACAAAGTGTTGCACATTAGCTTAAATGAATGGAATTCATTGTACATGAATGTGCCAGGTGCAAAAAGGAACTATCTGAGAAGTTTACTTCAAATTCAATAGAAATTTTACAAATAATAGACCACTTGCCTATTTTATAAAAATTTTATTACAAATGATTTGCTTATATAAAGTTGTAAAGTGTTTATTTTTATGCTGGTTTATCGTTAAATTATATTCAATTTTCAGTACACCATACATAAGCCTCATCGAACATAGTTTGCCATGGAGATTTTTTCGGATTAAATCCGGGAGATGTATATGGCCATGTGGACATTGAGCTGCATCTTTCAGGATGAGGCATTAGAGCCAAGTGTCTACCGTCTGCGGAACATAATCCAGCAATACCCTCGATGCTTCCATTCGGATTCATCGGATACACTTCCGTTGGCATTCCTTTATCATCAACATAATGCATGGTAATGCAATTATTTTTTTTCAGATTTGTTAAAACTTCATCATTCTTAAAACAGAATTGACCTTCACCATGAGCAATCCAGCAACCTATCACGGATCCAGCCATTCTCTTTAACATAATTGAATTACTTTGAGAAATTTTTATAGTGCCCCATCGGCATTCAAAGCGTTCCGATCGATTGTGGAGCAATGCAACATCGGGTACATCAATATATCTTTCATTCTTTGCTGTTCCAATCCAGCCAATAAGTCCCATCAATTGGCAACCATTACAAATTCCCAATGAGAAAGTGTTTTTACGATTTTTAAAATCCAAAAATTGAGGAGCAAGAATATCACTGTACATGATATTTGCAGCCCATCCTTTTGCTGATCCTAAGGTATCAGCATAGCTGAAACCACCGGGGAAAATTACGCCGCGGTATTTATCTAGAGAAGTTTTCCTATTTAGCAAATCATGCATGGAAATATCGTGTACTTCGAATTGGGCATTTATTAAGGCAGCGATCATTTCCCGATCACTATTAATTCCCTCTTCTCTAAGAACTGCAACCCTTAGTGGCACCGCAGAACGTTTAAGGATGATTTCCGCATCTGGATTAAAAGTGCAGTGATATTTTGGACCTGTACGATAGTCAAGAGTGTTAAACTCTTCAATAGCACACTCAGTATTTGCCTGTAATTTTTCTAACTCAAAGCTAGTACGCTCCCATTGCTTAAAGAGAGTTCTCGTATCGCTTTTTATCAAAGACTTGGCATTATTTGATATGGTAACAGTTGAAGTTAGTCCATTTCCAGATGATCGTCCAATGTGGTAGACAGGAACTTTTGCCTTTTTAAATTCAGACAAAACTTCTGATAAGTTTTTGCTGGTAACTTCTAAAATCCAGCCGCATTCTTCAGCGAATAGTATAGCAAGCTCAATATATTCTGAAGATAAACTTTCAAGATAAATGCTGTTACTGCCAAAACTATTGATTGCATTTGATATATCAATTTTTAGTCCACAAAGTCCGGCAAATGCCATTTCTAGTAAGCATACAATAAGACCACCATCACTGATATCATGACCTGATAACAATTTGTTTGCTTTAAGCAACTTCTGAGTTACATTGAATGCCTGTTTTAAAATTTCGGTTTTCGTTAAATCCGGACAATGTTCTCCTTGTTGGCCGAATGCTTGAGCTAAAGCCGATCCTCCTAGCCTGAACATACTTTCAATATTCACCCAAATTAGTTCACCTTCAAAACCATTGGCGGGACCCTTAAGGTCAGGAGTTATTTTAACTCTAATATCAGGACAAGGGGCATATGTTGAAATAACCAAAGTACCAGGAGATTTAATCGTTTCACCTCGAACTCGTGCAGCCATTGAAAGGGAATCCTTGCCACCATCTACAGCAATATTTAGCTCAGACATAATTTTACACATTTCCTGGCAGGCGTCGTAAAGTTTTGCACCTTCGCCCGGTAGCTTTGCAGCCCACATCCAATTTCCGGAACATTTTACATCAGCAAGTTCTGTAATTCCAGCAAAGACCAAATTAGAAATTGCTTCTGCAACCGAAAGTCTTGCACCGCACTTTGCGCTTAGAAGCCCTTTTATAGGCTGTGTACCTATAGAGGAAGCAATTCCTTCATAACCAAAGTGAGAAATAGCTACGATCGCAAAATCTGCAAGCGGAGTATGCAGCGGCCCAACGCACTGTTGCTGAGCTATGAGTCCAGTAACGCATCTATCGACCTTGTTTGTAAGGAAACGTTTGCTGCCCACCTGCATTATGCTAAGCACTCGTTTCAAAGCATCATTATAGTCGAACGGTTTAGAGAAGCAAAGCGGCATAAGATTATTTTCTTGCCGAGTTAAATGGTATTCTCTCTTGGGCATATCTCCCAGAACGTGTTTTAGATGCATATCGAATGGTAATTTACCCAATTTATCGCGATTACCTCTGTCCAAGTAGCGAGTAAAATCAGCTTCCGATTCAATAAGTGTAACATATCCGTTTCCAGAAACCACTCCAACAAAAGTAATCGGACACCTTTCACGATCGCAAATTTGTTGAAGAAGTTCTCGATCTTCTGGTTTGCATAATATAGCATTATTTTCTTGATATTCAGCTCCCCATAGCTCGAGCGCTGTAATCGTTGGATCGCCCAATTGGAATTCTTTTGAGAATATTACTGCACCAGCAAAACCTGGCTCAACTAACTCTTTTAGTACGTTGCCGTTTCCACCAGCACCCTAAAATATAACAAAATATGTTAGAGTTTTATCTAATTTACTTATATAAATTAAAATTGTTCTATATAAAATTCAGAAAGCTTCATCTTAATCTCACAAACATTTTAAAAATCCCTTGCAAGCCTCAATTTAAATGTTTACTCTTTTAAGAGAATATTACCAACCTGATCATGTATAGCCAAAATTGGATTTTTATCTCCCATTTCAATGCATGCTCGGACAACTCGGTTCAGTTTGTTCTCCATTTCTGCATCGCCTCGTTGAACGGCATTAAAATCAAGCTCTGCGCTAGCATCACCTTGAACTTCAACTGAACTAGCTGCGCCACCGCCAACACCAATTCTATATACAGGACCTCCGATCTTCGCTAGTAACATACCTTAAAAAATAAAATTTTACTTTATGTTCTCTAAGATAAACTTGTAGAGTATACCTTTTGATGGATCAATTTTCTTCCTCATCGAGGAATCCATAGTGCCAAGACCTCCGCTAAACATTATCGGCTTTACGTATTCGTCCCTTTCTTTAATTGAATTTTCAAGGCCGTATGAAATGGCAAACCCAGAAACAACTGGTTCACCAAATTTGTTGCCATAATCAGAAGCCCCATTGCTAGCTTCTATAATAATTTTTAGGGGAGACGCAAAAGAAGGAGGATACTCGTACTTAGAATTTTCATATGGCAGAGGATAGTCTGGAATGTTTAGGCAACCTACACAATAACCAGCTGTCCCAGCGATTGGTATACCTCCTCGGCCTACGCCTTGCACATCTCGTATACGTCCTCCTGTTCCCGTAGTTGCTCCACTGAAAGGTGCCACAGCAGTGGGCATATTGTGAGTTTCCGCTGTGAATATCAAATCGGATTGAACAGTTTCTACGTTCATTTTGCCAGGACCAGTAAAGTTTTCTGGGCGTAATGTTCTGTGAGTGTAACCCTTAATAGCACTGCTATTATCACTGAATTTTATAGTATTATTCGGGTTGGTTGTTTTCTGTGTATCAATGATCATTTGAATCAACGATTTTGGCTTAGGTTCACCATCAATTATCATCTTGCCCCTGAAAAACCAATGCCGGGAGTGTTCACTATTACTTTGAGCACAGTCAAATAATTCGACCGTGGTGGGATCTCTTTGCATCACATTTCTAAATAGATTGAAATAAAAATCGAGGTCCCACTCGCCAAATGCTAAACCTAATTTTTCATTTACTTCTTCTAAAGCTTTTCTTCCCTTTTCCAATATCGGAACGGTATACCAAGATTCTTGCACAGCAGGAAGACGTTCATCAAAACTTTCAATGGGCAAATTTTCTTTTGTGTAACGACATTCAGTCATTTTGTCACTCAGATGATCTAGAATAATATCTACATCTTCTGGTTTAGATTGGTATGTGATGTGGTATCTTATAGAAACCTCAAGACGTTTCACTTCGTGCAGTCCTATATTTTGGCATATATTTACGCAGTTTGTCGATGAAGGTGTTGAAAAATTAAAACGAGGTCCAACTTCTATAATAACAGAGTTTGAAACTTCTGGAGGAAGTGTTGATCCAGTAGTCAAATTGTCCTCCTTTTGTGTATGTTTTAAAAGCCATCGGACAATTTCCTCTGTCTTCTTTGTCATAGAGCTTCCTTTTTCTAATTCGACGTGAAAGCATTTTTCAGTTTTTAGAGAATTTATCCTTCCATTTACCTGAATGGATTATAAAAAAACAATATTACAAAGTTTAATAATTATGCACTAGCTGAATACTATGATTACTTAGTACATTGAAATGCGTCAATTACTTAACTCTTATCACTTATCACATAACTGACTAAAAACAAAAATGCCCACTGAGATTATCCCTGGGAACTAAGCTTATCTATGACGCTCTTCTTTCAGAAACTTATTTTACAAAGTTAACGAAATGAGATTGGTTGTTTATGAAATCTGCTGGATGGAGGTAAAACCAGGAGCCCTATTTGGGAATATGACATATATTCAAATCATAATGAGCTTTTCAAATAGGCTTTTACGTAAAATTTGTTTATTAGAAAACCACAATGTAAACTACATAGAAAGAGGGAAATTTAAACAATTACACACGATTTAAAATATAATTGACCTACATACAAATCCGTTGTCTACACATCTTACAGCTGAATTGTATACGAAATTACTTATACGAGTTTCAACACACAATTCAGCTATAAGTTACGAAACAAACGAAATTATATCATACTTTCAGAAGAACTGAAGTCAATGGTCGTATCATAATGGAGTAGTACGATATAAAGTAAGTCACATGAAAAACGCACTATGCATTATTTATTACATTGAGAATGGAGTTGTTTTGTGTTACATTTTGACCGGAAATCACTGAAAAGAGCTTACACTATTAAAGTAAAAATGGAAATTGCGTAATGATTTTATTGCGTTCCGCTTTCGATGTGGCTGAATGAGAGATATTTATTTCTATAGTATGTTAATTTAATTGAACTTATTAGGTATAGTGAGGTAGAGAATACCTCATACAGCATCAGTGTAACCAGCAAATATTTATCTCATTTCAGGTTAAATTTCAGCCCTGATTCAACCGCACAATGCTAATTCAAATTAAACAATTTTAATATTGCCTTAATTCATTTTTGTTAAACTGAAAAGTTCTAAAATAAATAAATACCATTTCCGCATTATTCTAAGGTACTTTGCTATTAATTTAAAACCTCAAAACGTTGGAATGTGTAGGAGGTAATCCATGCGACAGAATTTCTACTTACTTGCTGCAAATTTCTCAATATTTTAGCAGTTTTTGCCTGATCAAAGGCGTCATTGGAAAAGAATCGAACTATGACCATTTTTGAATTAGGGTCACTTAACTAATGCAACAATTAACCACTAAAAATAATGTCTGTAATGAACGAGGTGTGCTCTACGACTGGCTGTTCAACAATCAGGTCACATACTATCAGCCGAGTTCTTAGCAATACGCGGCGACTGCAACCATGTGGGGTTGAAAATGGTCACTTAGGGTTATCACTGTCTTATCATGCCACGGAATGTTGTGCGCAATCAACGGTGAAAACAATTCCCGAATATCACCCTAATAAAGCAAAAAATATTAGCCGGCAATATTAGAATTTAGGGGTCAGGTCAGGTGGGTTGAATTCGGATTGTTAGAAACCTTCTGGTGAGTGGGTCGCCCACTATGCTGAATAGCTGGCAACAGAACTTGTTTTCCCACGAGCTGAATCGAACGGAATAAGCTTATGTTTTTGCGGTTGTAATTCAAAACATTTAACCATAAACTGAAACGTAAAGTTGATCAACAAGTGGTTTGCGCTGTTTTTAATCGCAATCCAAAAACGTGAAATAAACCCACACGCGCATGCAGCGAGTGGCGACAGCAATTTCGTTTGTTTTGATTGCGATCTTCGTATAAAGCTAGAACTTCACTTAACCTATAGATCTGTTTTTGGTTTGTGTCTGTGCTGTCCACTGATCAGCGATTTAAGGGTTATTCCGGTAAAGCAATTTCGATTGTTTATTCTTTTACAAATGTACTGTGAAAATTTAAATGTAAAATCTCTCTTAATTCGTTTTTAAAAAATAAATTTAAAAATTGAGAGGTAGACCATCATACTAGAGATGGCAGACTTTATACCCATTTTCCTAGAATCGGTTTCTTTTCCTTCTGTTGGATATAAAACAGAAACTACAAGATCAATTTTGTTGAAATTTTAACATGATTTTTTGTCAACTATCACCTCTCGCCCGAACTAAGAATGTACCGATAAATATTTTGAAAATTTCATATTTTTAAAGTTGAATAACTAACTTAAGTAATACAAAATAAAAAATTACGCATTATAAATTTTAAAGTCATAGTACTTTTGTAATTTTTAACGATAGCATTTTATTTTAGTTTTAGCAGTACTACTCTGACTGATCGTTGGTATCTTAGGGTTTTTATTTAGATATCTCAAAGTTAAAAAAACTCTTCCTCAGAACATCATCTTCAAGGCGGCTATTTAGTTAAAAAAAAAGAACAATTTTCTAACTTATATATACTTTTCCTTTACTATAATGTTTAATAATAAAGTGTAATAAATCTTTATCTGGAAATATTTTTATATTATTCGCATTTGGATATTTTTTCAGAAACTTGATTAAAACAAGTTGATTTCAAGATATTTTTTTGGCAAATAGCTCGTTTGGTATCAAATGAAAGATTTTGATAAGCACATTTCAAATATATGTGTATACTCTTAGTATGCATATATATTTCTGAATAGTAAAAATTTGTAAATATAATAAAATTTTAAAAACTAAAATCGTCTACGAAAAAACTGAAAACAAGCTTAAAATATTATAGAGGAAGGGCAAGACCCTAACCCCTAAAAGGCTTTGAATTTAAAATAAGTATAGATGGTAGTCAAAAGTGTGCACAAATTCAAAGGAAGGCCTTCGACTGCAAATATTTTAAATCCAAGACTTTTGCTAGTAAATAAAGCCCACAATTAAATTCACTTTTACATTTGTAAAAGTAGTAAGGATTATAAAAGTATTAATTAAATATTTTCTGGTAATAGCTAAAAGTTTAATTAATAATTTACTTATAGTAGTATGTTTTATTTTTAACAATATCACAAGGTTATTTAAATTAATTAAGAAAAAATATGAAAATTCCCATCGCCTAGACATATGTAAGCTCTTACATTACTATCAATATTGTCGAAAAGTAAATTTTAAGTCAAAGAACACCCCAAGGTCGACTATGTATATGAAATTATCGCAGCGCACATTTCTTATTGAATATAATAAAACAATTATTGATATGTTAAGTGCGAAAATTTCCTAGAAAACGCGCTATTTTAAGATTTTCTGCGATAAAGAATTCGATCTTAAATGATTGCGTTAGAGAGTGTGCAGCATAAACAGTGATATATCTGAATGTTTACTTCTTATCTTAAAGCTCTTTTGAAGAAGAAAGTTTCGTTGAGAAGAATATGAGTATAAAGTTTTTGGCTTAATCCTACGGCAAGATCAGTATTCTTTGAATGATAGAGTGAAACATTTAACTTAAAAAAAATACTCTGGTTCTGATCAATTACACTTTCTTCTATTATTTGTGGTGTTAGTTTCTTGGATTTGTTAAATGTATACTACCAAAATAATAAAATATTTCTTTTTTAATAGTTTGAGTTGCAAAAATGCCTGGCGTAGATTGGTTACCGGGCGTGTCGCACATAAAAGCTGGTCTTCAAGCAATAACCGGCGACACAAAAGGTGCTGCAAGAACAATGGACAATTTTCATAAGGAATGTCCGGGTGTTTCGCAAATCACTTCCTTCGTACAGCTTGCTAAAGGTGATGTGGATGGTGCAAAAGAAACACAGAAACGTTGCTTTGGTACTGTAAACAATGTTTTAAATGGAATACCTGTTGTGGGACACGTAAAAGGTGGGCCAATTTAAATTTTTCTAAAAATAGAATTTAATAATCTTTGAATGGTATGATCTTACAGGCATTGCCCATCATGCTTTAGGGGATCATGATGGTGGAGATCACGCGTTGAACGCAGCAAGTCGAACAACAGTTGTTGTTGCAAGTGGTGCTGCTGCAGCTTTAGCAACGGGAGGTTCTTAAATATAAAATTACTATAAGCATTTCAAAATATTAAGGAATTTATTCAAATTTAAGGAATCGGCGCTATTCCTGCAGGAATAGCAGCGGGTGCTTGTTATGATATCGCAGCAACTGAAATAACTGGTAAAGAACAGGGATGTGTTGCAGGATTAAAGAATGCCGTTGAAAATCCTTCAGCAGGTGCAATTTTTGATGCAGTTGCTATTCCAGTTGGTGATGGTTTGGCTGGTTATTCTGGGGGGCAAATAGCACAAAAACTTACAAATGCAACTGCTCAAGCTCCAAAACCAGCAAATCAAAATAGTGTCGCAACTCAAGCAAAACTGAATAGTTTAGAAGCTGCTAGAGCAGCTAAATTGGATAGATTAGATGCTGGACTTAGTGGAGAAGTAGGAGGTGGAGGAGCAACTGGAGGTGGAGGAGCAACTGGTGGTGGAGGAGGAGCAGGAGGTGGAGGAGCAACTGGAGGTGGAGGAGGAGCAGGAGGTGGGGGAGCAACTGGTGGTGGAGGAGCAACTGCAGGAGGTGGGGCAGGAGCTGGAGGAGGCATGACTTCGGGCGAATTAATTGCGTTAGGCGATGAAATAAATGCATTAACTTCTGAAATAACTTTAATCAAAGAGGGAACACCACAAATTTGGACTGATATAAAAACCGTAAAAGCGCCGTCAAATCCTACTGCAATTCCCATTGTTGGATGTTCTGATAAAGATAACAAAACTACCGAAAATGTTAAAAAATCTCCTTTAATGACGTATGTATGCATATTTGGAATATTTCATTGTTATAAAAACTGTTTTTCGATTTTAATTTACAGCACAACAAAAGTTGTTGCTGGAGCAGCTACTGCTGATTTAGTTTTGAATTCTAGACCCTTTGAAGGAAATACGCGGGACTACAAAAATTTAGAAAGAGAAGATTTGGAAAATAGTTTAGCGGAGTTTGTATATTTACTTTGCAATCTTTACTTAGAATTACTGATACAATTGCTTTTTAGGTATGAAGATGCAATAAACTATGATTCTTATGTGAAGGACTCATGGGACGATTTAATTATACAGCATTACAACTACCAACAAAAACAAAAGATATTAAAATTGCACGATCAACAAAAACCAGAAAAAACACTCGACTCAGTGCCACTTTTTTTGAAAAAAAGTTTAGATACAGTGCGTTATTTCAATAATAGACAACCCAATGATCCAGAAAAATATGTACAAGAAAAAGAGTTAGACGAATTGTTAGGATGGTCATGGTTACATTTAAATTTGCCAGAGGATCTATTTTCGTACACGGTAAAAGTCCCACACTAAATAAGTTTAGATAAGGTTTCATCTTAATTTTAAATAACTCGGTTGTCTCAGTAAACCGGCATGCTTTAAAATTTTCTGCAGACTGAATTATTTGATAAATACGGTTCTAATAGTCTAAAGTCTAAAATTACGATTTAAATTGTTTTGGAAACTTTCTTAAATTATGAATAACTGTCGTTTTAGGCAATGGCTGAGTTAAATAACGATGTTGAGGGTTTATATCATAGCCTCATCCGTCATATTGATCAATGGAGGGAATTTATTCATGTTGATCAAGAATTAATGAATCGACTCTCCCCAATTATGAATGAAATTACAGAACTTTTTTCTGTGACTGGAGATAATAATTCTAATAGACCAAGAACACCTGAGGAGTCTCGAAGACAAGCCGAAGAAACACGAAATAAAGCGAAAGAAGCTAGAGAGAAATTGAGAAACGCTTTAAGAAATCTGCCAAAAGGTAAGTTGTTTTTTTCGTAAAACAGAAAAATTGAATACGTAACATTAATGAATATTTTTTAGATGTTTTTAAAAATGTAAAAAGGGCATTACTTCGAATTCAAATTTTAATGCACGAATTTATTCAAAATAATATCACTTCTTGCACATATATTAGAAGCGTTGTTAATGCAGAAGGTCACGTGCAATTGCATTTTAAAGTTAAGACAATGAAAGGAGAAACCAAAGTTATGGTTATTTGCGTTTCAAAAGAGCTTTATAAATCAGTGCCGAGTGTAGATGAACGCCCAGTTAGGAGAGTTATAACAATCTTCTTTAAACCATGGTGGGAAAACTATTTATATGGAAAAAAATTGTGGAAATTATTAAAGGAATTACATTTTAGGTACGAAGATGCCTTGTACTATGACTCGTATGTGAAAAATGCATGCGATAAAGGAAATGTATCTGAACATAACAAGGGACAAACGCAAAATATATTGAAATATCAGGACCAACAACATCCGAAAAGTAATGTTGATTTTGGCATAGTGCAGAATAGCAATACAACAGGAAATTTGCGAGAACAATTTGACCAGTCAACATGGAGGGCATGGTTACATTTGAATTTGCCGGATGAAGAAGATTTTTCATATACGGTAAATTTAAATCGTTGAATTAGGATTTTGAAACTTACGACTAATAATGCTTTATTTTTGTTTTAGACATTTATTCAGTTAAACAACGACTATCACGGTTTATTTTATAGCCTCATCCGTCATATCGATGAATGGAAAGAATTTATTTCCTTTGATCAAGAAGTAAATGCTCGACTTTCTCCAATTATTAAGGATATTGAAGAAATTGCTTCTGTAATCATTGATAATATTGAAGGTAAACGTGATCTTAAAACAGTCAAAGATCAAGTGAGAGAAGCTCGATTGAAAGTGGAAGCAGCTCGAGAAAAATTACGGGACGCCTTAAATAAACTACCAAGAGGTAAGGTTTTCGTAACACAACACATTTAAGTAAGTTAATAATTAAATTAATTTTTTAGATGTTTTTAATAATGTAAAGAACGCATTATTTATAATTCAGATGTTAATGAAACATTTTATTGAAAATAACGTGAACTGTACGTACATTGGAAGAACTGTTGACGCAGAAGGCCTGGAACAATTATACTTCAAGGTAAACACGTTAAAAGGAGAAACCAAAGTAATGGTTATTTCCGTTTCAATTGACATCAGTGAACCAGTTCTAAATGTGGACAAACGCCCAATACGAAAAGTGATGACAGTATTCTTTAAATCATGGAAGGATTACATGGCATCTTTTGATCAGAAATAAAATAAATTATATTATTATTAATTATTGTAATTATTGAACAACGTAGACATTTTCTTACTTTGTTTAATCGACTTTTACATCAGATTTACTTAACGACTCCAAAGTGAAGAAAAATTAATACAATTTTTCTCTGAGATGTTACGGACGAAGCATTGTTCTACGTTGCTGAGGAAAGTCTTTAAGAATGATTACCTTCTGACTCATTTCCATTATATCCAGAATACTGATTTTAAATTCGTAATGAAAGTGATACACAAATATAGGGTCTGTTGTTTGTTAAGGGAGCTGTTCTTTTAATGTAGATATACAATTGCGAATCTAATCCGAGTGGTAGGTTAAAGCGCTATTAAGGTATTGAAAAATTTCAAGATCACTGATTTTGATTATCAGAACTAATCTATAAATGTGTGTTATTTATTACAACGAAGCAGAAGCCCTACTGTACTAGTTTTGACTAAACTTAGAAGCTCTTTCAGAAATCTTAAACTGATGTATAATTTATCTTTACCCAACTACAGAAATGTAGGTATGCGTGAGAACCATTATATTAAAATTATCGCTACCCGATAGAAGATTACTTACAAAAACTATAAATGATATATCCTTACGCATTAAAGGAGCAAACTACTATACGAGTATTATTGAATATTTCTACATTGTTATAAAATATACATTTAGGTCTCGGAAGGGGCTGGCTAATGCGGTCTTTAAACTTTAAGCCGTTTTCTCGAAAATTTATCAATGCGGTTTGCCCGATAAATGAAAATTACACTGGCTGGACGTATTGAACCCCTTAATTTTGAGGCAAAGATCACCCTAAGATCGACTAAACGAAATTATCATAGGACACAGAAAAAATTTCTCTTATTGAATATAATAAAACATTTACTGATAAGTTAAGTGCCAGTTTATTCTTCAAGGATATAGTGAGGTCACACTGTCGCTTAAATAAACTTTCCCAGTTCTTCTCCAGGTTTGCTTTTTTAATATGTTCGTGGACGCTCTGTGCTTTCTCAATACATTGGGGGTAAAAGAAAAAGCACATACTGTACCTGTCTGTGATAATAAAAATTAATAAAAAACTTTTTTCTGGGAACTGTGCTATTTTTACCTTCTCGAAGAAAAAGCAGTCGAGTATTTACATTGGGGAGTGTGAAGTACTATAACAAAGCACTTTTAGATAGGAAAGTAACGTTCAGATTTCTTAGAACTGTATATAAAGATTTCAGTTCAATTCTATGAAAAGATCAGTTTGCTTTAAACAATCGACGTGAAGTGAAACTTGCAAAAACACTCTGGTTCTGATCAATTATAACTTTCTTCTAATATTTTTGGTGTTAGTTTCTTTGATAGTTTAAATAATTTCAAAAATGCCTGGCGTAGATTGGTTACCGGGCGTGTCGCACATAAAAGCTGGTCTTCAAGTAATAACCGGCGACAAAAATGGAGCCAAAAAAACAATGGATAATTTTCATAAGGAATGCCCAGGAGTTTCGCAAATCACATCCTTGGTACAGCTCGCTAAAGGTGATGTGAAAGGTGCAAAAGAAACACAGAAACGTTGTTTCGGGACTGTAAATAACGTTTTAAATGGAATGCCTGTTGTGGGTCATGTAAAAGGTGAAACATTCTGAGTTTGGTAAAAGTAGAATTTAATAACCTTTGAACGATATATTCTTATAGGTCTTGCCCATCATGTTGTCGGGGATCATAAAGGTGGAAATCAAGCGTTAAATGCAGCAAGTCGAACAACAGTTGTTGTCGCAAGTGGTGCTGCTGCCGCTTTAGTAACGGGAGGTTTTTATAAAAAATTGCTTTAAATATTTCAAAATATTAAAAATATATAATTTTTATTTTTAATTTTAGGACTTGGCGCTATCCCTACAGGAATATTAGCTGGTGCTTCTTATGATGTAGCAGCAACTGAAATATAAAATTTTCGATGCAGTTGCTATTCCAGTTGGTGATGGTTTGGCTGGTTATTCTGGAGGGCAAATGGCAAAGAAATTTACAAATTCAACAGCTCAAGTTTCAAAATCAGGAACTAAAAATAATATTTCAACTCAAACAAAATTGAATAGTTTAGAAGCTGCCAGAGCAGCTAAAATTGATAAATTTAATGCTGGAATTAACAAAGTACGAGTTGGATCAGCAAAAGGTGGAGGAGCTGCTGGAGGTGGAGGTGGGGCAGGAGGGCAAATGAGCATAAAAGAACTTACTAATTTAGCAGAAATTTTATAAAAACGGAAGCACCAACAATTTGGAACGTAAAAGCACCGGCAAATCCTACTACAATTCCAAATAATACGTGGTCTCAGGACTATAACCAAACTACATATTCTGAATCTACTGAAAGCAATGCACAGAGCTACGAAAATGAACATAGAGAAGATTTGGAAACTTCTTCGGCGGAGTATGTACATTTATTTTGCAATCTTTACTTAGAATTACTGATAAAGTTACTTTTTAGATACGAGGATGCAATAAACTATGACTCGTATGTGAATGATTCATGGGACGATTTAATTATACAACATTACAACTATCAAGAAAAGCAAAATATATTAAAATCATTCCATCAACAACAACCGCAGGATACACTTGCCCTAGACTCAGTGCCGATTTTCCATAAAGAAAACTTGAAAAAAGTGCAATCTTTTAATAATAGACAACCGAATGATCCACAAAAAGATGTACAAGAAAGAGAGTTAGACGAATTACTAAAATGGTCGTGGTTGCATTTGAATTTACCAGAGAATTCATTTTCGTATACGGTAAAAGAGTCAAACACATTTAAGAGTTTCAGTAACCAACCAAAATTAAGTATTTTGTATTATTTCAAACAATTTTAGCTGCACAGAAAAGTGGTATGTGATAAATTTATTTTTAGAATTAATTCACTTAATCAAGGTTGGGAAATATCCCTCTAACAATCTAAAGCCTGATTTAAATTACATTGGGAACTTTCTTAAATTATGAATGATTATCGTTTTAGGCAATGGCTCAGTTAAATAACGATGTTGAGGGTTTATATCATAGCCTCATTCGTCATATTGATCAATGGAGCGAATTTATTTCTTTTGATCAAGAATTAATGGATCAACTCGCTCCAATTATAAACGAGATTATGGAACTTGTTTCTGTAACTGGAAGTACTAATTCTAATAACCCAACACCTGAAGAATCTCAAAGACAAGCCGAAGAAACACGAAAGAAAGCGAAAGAAGCTCGAGAGAAGTTGCGAAATTCTTTGAGAAATTTGCCAGGAAGTAAGTTGTTTATTTCGTAAAATGGCCAAATTGAATACGTAATACTTTAAATTTTTTTTAGATGTTTTTAAAAATGTTAGGAGAGCCTTACTTAGAATTAAAATTTTAATCCATGAATTTATTCAAAATAATATCACTTCCTGCTCGTATATTAGGACAGTTGTTAATGCAGAAGGTCAGGTGCAATTGCATTTTAAAGTTGAGACAATTACAGGAGACACCAGAGTCATGGTTATCTGCGTTTCAAAAGAACTTTATGAACCAGTGCTGAGTGTAGACAATCGCCCAATTAGGAGAGTTATAACAATCTTCTTTAAACCATGATGGAAGGATTGGGTAAAAATTATAGAAATTGATGAAAGAATTATTAGATGCGCAAATGCATTTTATTCCCTGTAAATCTAAGTTTTAAAATAAATCGTTAAATATTTACACAGATGTATTTAAGTTAAGCAACTACTGCAAAAACTAAAACAGCGAATGCTTTGATTTTATATTTAGTTATAAAACGTTTAAACATTTTATGTATTTTAAATTTGTTATTTTCCTTTGGGTGGTATACGGAGGGATTCGAAGGAGGTTGTAGATTTGATTCCCACATGGAACCCCAGGTTAAAATATAAAAACAGAACAGAACAGAGCCATAACCTACAATTATTATTTAATTAAAATAAAAGGGAGGTTCTCTAAACCTAAGGTACCCAAAAAAACAAAGTGAATGCAATAAAATTTTTTAAATATTTCGGAATGAAGAAATAAAAATAATTTCAAATAAGCGTTTTATTCAAGTTTCGCAAAAAATGTTTTCAAACATTCAATTTTCTACTTTATCCAAACCTTTCTGTTTTCCAGCGTCGTGTGGAGGTTTCTCCAACTCATTGTTTTCCTTATTTTTTACTTGCTTTTCGGAGTCGTATTGCACAAACTTTTCCAATTCATCTCGAGTTGTTATTTTAACGCCAGGATATGCTTCTTCTAGTGTCCGCGAAGAATAGTTTTTATCTTCCAGAATTTTATCAAACTCCTCGAGTTTTTGCATTTTCTGTTCGTGCGTCATACATGGACCATATTCAAAATCTTCTCCGTAATCATCGTAATAAATGGCATCGTCTGAATCATAATCCGGTGGTGAAACCTCCTCTTGGTTTAAGTCTTTACTTGCAGCTTCGGATGACATGACTGAGGTAAACTTCGCAAAATTTATTTTTAATTTCTGGGAGGGTATTACTGCTTATTTTAGTAAAATTTATAGAGGTATGTTACGAAATTATATTTCTACAAACAAAAAACTTATGTATCTCAAAATGAAAATATCGTGTTCAATAAAACCAACTACAATTGACGGCGGGCAATTTCTTACTGCCTTGCCTGTGCTGTACCTAAGCCCCCATAATATCCACAGTATGGAAACATAAGTTTGACTTTTAATTTGACAGCTATCTGGCTGAAACCGACACACGGTACAGAGAGACAAGAAATGTTCGATGATTTGACAACTTTTGGGCTGGATCCTATTGTGACGCAATCAGATAGTTATTTACTTGAAAATTAGAAATAACGCAATGGGTGGTTATTGTAGACGGCTTTTATTGGGACTTTAAAATTTTAAAGTTATGATCAGATAATCAATTTTATGAATTTATCATGCTTTAGCAATATGTGAAATAATTTTATATATCTAAAGTTTTCACTTCCGTTTCAATCCGCCCCCTAAAATTGTAATGATATCTGCGCCATCTGACATTTAACGATAGAAATCCGTAATCAGCGCGGTCGTTCTTTGCGTCAGCCTGTGCTACGCTCACACCACTGAATGTTTTGTTGGTGCCGTTCTCCTGCACGACTTGAGGCCGTCGAGTATTTATTTTCAATTTGTTTGTGTGTTCCTGCAGGTAATATTTTCGAACTATAATAATACTTGTTGAAATTTGTATCTATCGCTGATTACAATATTATTTATCATATAAATCTACAGGTTGGTGAGAAATTTAAGTTAAAATTTTGCAAACAAAGCAGGTTTCGTTTGTAGTGGTTGACGCGATTGCCTCAAAAAGTCGAGCGTCTCATTTCCCTTGAGATTGAAATTCTCCGGTGGGTTTCTATTGTTTTGCGGGGTACTAATAAAAATCGCTAAAATTTGCTAAATTATTGTCTTACCGGGCGTTTTAACTAAGTTTGCATTTAATTTTTTCTACAAAAAAGCAAAAGGTGCTCCGCTCGGAAAGAGCACTCACACATCTCAGAAGCCGTCGCACCAGCATAACTTCTGTTATTAATGTGTCCGCTATTGGTTTTGTTTCGGCTTCCAAGAGGAAGCGAATAAGTGCCCCACAGCTCCAACTTCCAACACCTTAAGAACTGATGGTTAAGCTTGCCTCTTGTTTCCAGTTTTCTTAAGGTGAACACGCTTCCGGTTTAGCCGGCTTGTGGGAAGGGGAGCTTCTTGTCCTACGCGGGCAATCAGTCACCGGAAAATGCTCATCTTTTCGCAATACTTAATGGCGCATGGAAGATAACACAATTGTGTCCCACAGCGTAAACAATTTCAACTTGCTTCTCTGCGGCCTGTTTGGCTTCTTTAGCAGTGGACCAAGCCAAATCATTACAGTCGTTTTGCTATTTCTAACTTACGTTTTTCTATACGGCTGAAATGTAAAACGCAACAGGTGAGGGGTATTTATAGTTTTCCTTATGTTAGTACCCTAAAAAAATTGTAAATTAAACGCTGAGGTATATAGCTTAAGGCAGTTAAACGAACCCGAATGAGAACGAGGGGCTATAGCGCGTACGTTGATCCCAGCAAATTTCAAGGGCCATGAGTTGTGCGGTTTGCAATTATATTTCACGAGTGTTCCTATGCAAATGCCACTAAAAGATATTTGGTTTGTCAAAGGCTTTAATCCCATTGGCATTTACGACTGGAAAACTTTCTTTAAATAAAAAAAAATAAATAAATTTGTTTCACCTGAGCTTTGCCCTGTTGCTCTCTGAACCTTCATAATTACTCTTGAACTCTTACCTGTCCCACTCTTTAAACCTTTGCCTAACGCCTAGTAAATTAAGAGAAATAAATTTTTGATTAATGTGCAAAAAGTTACTACTGGGCTTAACACGATCGTGTGTGCTATAAAATAAAATGTTTAAATTGGTTCGTTACTTTTGTTATCCCAAGATTCCAAAGATGAAATATTTCCATATATTTTATTGCTTATTTTTAGTTGTAATTTCTACGGATGTTTAATAAGATGTTTTGTTTTATTATCGTATTTATACAAAATAGCGGCGACGCTTTTTTTAAAATACCTTCACGGCAGGACGGAGTTTTCGTAAAATATAAGACCTGAAACAAAAAACCAAAAAAATTTTATAACCTATGTACTATTGGTTATGGAAGTACTTACTTAAATTTTGTTGAAACTCTTGCATTTTTGAAAAAAATGAATCAATTTTTGTTCAATAACAAAGTGGACCAGATATAGCTCTTTAGGAGACTTACGTTTTGTCTTCTTATTACACAAAACTCTGCGTGTATCTTATTATTGAATCTAGCCAGTCCTGCCCGAGATTCAGTTCAACTTCTCTACTGATGCACCTTTTAATTTCATCGGTAGCACCAATTTTTGTTCTAGCCACCGCTACCTGTGTTCAGTATAAAAATTCAATTATTCTGATGTCCTTTCTGTTTAGACCCTTATTTGATATAATTACTAAAGCATGTATGTATTTTAACATTTACATCCTAGCATCTCTGCGCTAATGTATAGTGCAGAAATAAAGCTTCCCTTGTACCAAAGATTAATTTAAAGGTCTCAAAAACTAATAACCAGGAAAATTACTGAGTTAACAACCGCCCAACAGCGCAAGGAAAAATATCTCGAAATCATACTTGAATAAAACATTTTCATTTCAACATTATATTTTATTGACTCTGATTCCGATGATTCACGTCGTAGCAAGCTTCGAAAATAAATCAACGTGTTCTAAGGTTGTAAAATGAATCAATAACAAGTTATAGTTTGCCTGACAAAGTATTTAAATTCACAAGTGACGCATTAGAATTTAAACAGTTGTATTTTACATATTTGAAATGAATACTCACAAACATTTAAATCACTTTTACTATTGCATTAAAAATACTACAGGCTCCAGATAAAAATTTTTTAAATGAAAATGCAATAGAATTCGCAAACATTTGGATACTCTTTGCACATATCCTAAAAATAAACATTTCTGGACAGCAATTAAAATAAACAAAAACGAACAAGATTTAAATTATCTGAGTATATTTAAAATAGACAATTTATTTGCATATATCAACCAATTTGATTCTTTATTTTCTAGTTGAGTTATATGCTAGAATTCCTATAAAAAATTTTCTAATCAATTTAGTTATAAGTAATCATTACGATTGGATTTAAATTCAGAATAGAGTTCTAGAAAAGCTTATTCCTATATGAAATTGCAGGGAATTAAGTTTCATTAATGTCGTCTAAGCGGAAGTCGGAGTCAAGTAACTCGAAGGCCTCTAAACGTGGTCGAAAGAAGAGGGAGAGTGATTACGATGAAGATCTTAGTGATGGAATGGAGGGTGTTGATGGTGGTAAATCGAAAGTAGAAGTCTTGATCCCCAGCGAGGATGTTGAGCCTCCGACTAAACTTCCTGAAGATTTGCTTCAGACGTATGATAAGACACCAGGAAAGCTTTTAATTGCTGGAATGGTAACATGGGATCTAACTGGCAGACGAGATAATAAAAAGGGAAAGGTCATCAAAGTTCGCCCAAATTTGTACACTTTCCATCGATTTAGCGATGAAACGGTAGACAGTAACATTTTATATTGCCACTGTAATTTTAATTCGCTATTTATTTTTAGTACCGTCTCATTTACAGTGGCTGTTCTTCAGCTCACAGTGTAATCGTTAACATGGACAGGAAGGCGTTAACCTTCGGTAGTTTTTAATTGTTGTTTTATTACGAAATGCATTGTTATAATTTAATATCTTGTTACATTTAGGTCGTAATCAGTGGGGACAGTTGGGACAACCAGAACAAAAAGTATACGAGAAACCAACATTAGTTCCTGGTTTGGAGAATTATAATATCATCCAAGCAGCTTGTGGGCGCAATCATACCTTATTTTTAACAGGTACATAACGGGCGTGTTTATCATAAAAGCTCAATCTATTTGCTTTTTTTTTTTTATAAATTAGATGCCGGCACAGTGTATGCTTGCGGTGATAATAAGAGTGGTCAATGTGGTGTTGGCAATAGCACACCGACTATTTTAACTGCCACAAAAATTAATTATCGCGGCCCACCAATCATTCGCATCGCATGTGGCGCTGAGTTTTCTGTTATTCTGGATATTAAAGGCAACTTGTACACATTTGGATTGCCTGAATACGGCCAATTGGGTCACAATACAGATGGCAAGTACTTCGTTAATGCCAACAAACTTACATTCCATTATGAGACTTCCCCTAAGAAAATCGTACTTTACATTGAGAAGTCGAAGGAAGGCCACGTTACGCCAGTCGACAATGTCCAGATCGTTGATTTTGCATGTGGAAACAACCACACAGTAAGAATAATGTAGTATTAACTTTTTTTAAGTATTATCGAGACATTAAATAGAAATAATTTTTTTCGTGTCGATCGGGAATAAAGAACAGACAAAACTTTACATTGATTTCTTAAGGTTGCTATTGATTCTAAGAAGAGAGCATACAGCTGGGGATTCGGAGGATTTGGAAGACTTGGTCATGCTGAACCGAAAGATGAATTAGTCCCAAGGTAAGTTGTTTATACAAGTTGCTGACTATTTTTACATTGTAATGTGTTTCAGATTAATTAAATACTTCGACAGCCAAGGACGAGGAGTTCGTAGTATTCATTGTGGATCTACATACAGTTTAGCTATATCAGACATCGGGGTACTTTTCCTGTTTGGACAGAACAAGAAGACTGGGGAGGCAAATATGTATCCGAAACCTGTACAGGATTTGGCCGGTATATTTGAAACTTTAATCGTATCAAATTGTCTATACTAAATTTTCCTGTGATTTTAGGATGGCATATTACAAGCATTGGGTGCTCGAACACATCAATTCTTATATCGGCGGATGATACGCTCATTGCTTGGGGTGCCTCACCAACATACGGGGAACTGGTAATGAAATCTTTTGTTGTTACTCCAAATGGATTTATATTTATTGTTTTTATATAGGGTCTTGGAGATATTCAGAAAAGTACTTCAGTACCAAAGGAGGTGACAAGAATGGAGGGAATGAAGATACCTCAAGTGGCAATGGGCTTTTCGCATTCGTTGCTTTTGGTCAATACTGAACATGATCTCACAAAGGAAAAATACGAGAAACTTGCTGAGTTCGAGTTCGATGATTAAGAGGGCAGCTAATAAGCTAAGATATATAATCACAGTCCGAGATTCCGTTGGTGTTGGTTCATAGTAAGACAAAAGTTGCGATCCTGATAGCTCAAAGATATTACCGCTAAGCACCACAAACTGAAAACATTTACTTAAACAGATATTACGAAGTACTGCATCGAATGGTGTTGTCGCATTTTATACTTTTAACATGATAAGCATACAGCAAATGTTAATAACTTTTAGTTGAAAAATATGAGAAGATAGGGTGTATTTTTTTAATTATGTGCCCTCCACATCTTGATTCTTATATTTTTTCGAACACTCGTGTGAGTAGAGAAAGACTGCTATACTGCCAACCAAAAGATAAGTAGCGGGCCAGGCATGGTCATTTTATTTACATCCGTTGGACATAAGTTCTTTATATCTTACCAAGCCTAGTTGTAGACATTAACGGAAAATAAAAGTGATTCTGTGTAGTTTTGTTCAAATATGTAAAATTTGGTGACCTAAATTAATTATATATATATATTTTTTTTTAATTGTCAATGAGAGTTCTGTAGCCATCCAGTCAGTATTTTTGTCATTTTTAATTCCCCAATTTTTGTGAACATTATCGCGTGTAATAAACTTCCACCAATTATTTCGTAAGTTCTGTTTTTTCTTTTACTTTCCTTAATTTTTTGAAGAATATAAACGCATTCTTTTGCTTTATATGAGAAGTGAAGTTCTAAATTGATTTCTTGTTATTTTAAAAAAAAGCAATCACTCAAAAACGTTCCCGTTCAAAACATCACTTCAATCCACTCCTTTCCCATAAAAAACAGAATTTAAATTGAATGTGCAGATATAAATATCGTATAGATATTGCAAAACTTGCAAAAATCTTGAAATTCGAAAACTAAAATAACTTTTCAGATCTTAAAAATCTGCTCATATAAAATAAATACCGAATGAAGGAGCTCCAGCTGCCTTCCACAAAATATGTTTCTCCGAATAAAACGAAATTTTAAGGTGAGAATACTTAGGTTATTATGTCTATATTTGTTTTATAGGAAATGTGAAACTTTGAGTAAAATACGTACGACTGTCTCGCGGTCCAACGGGAAATTAATTAAATACGATGTTGTTTCATCTTCCTGAAGAGGCTAAAATATTCTACCCATTCGCTTAGAATTTTTCGAAATTGAAATTATGCGCCATTAAATTTGATTCGATATATCAATTCAATGCAATAAAAATAAATTATTTTAGTTAAACGTAATGTCGATTGGTAAATCCTACTGGCCTTAAAAGAAGTCCAATTGAATCTGGGCTCTATTCCATAAAACCACTTTTCGCATATCAAATATTTTCTATTTTACTACATCAAAAACTTAGTCCAAAAATGGTTCAAGTTTTGAATGTTTGAATGCGTAAATATGGCATATTCACCTAAAATTTTAAAATGTTTATACGTCTGTGACGATTTGTTGAACTCAATTTTTTTTAGGCGATAGTCGTGCCCCAAATTATCAAAATCAGTCCCAGAATATTCAGGCAGCAAAATAAATTACAAAGCTGCATAATAAAACAAGCAAATTGCAAAGTTTCGAAGTAAATTTCATTAAACATTGAATCTATTTATTAAAACAATTTCGACGAATCCTTAAATGATATAAATTAAAGCGTAATCTGATGAGTGAAAGTTCGAAGAAATTGAAAGGTTTTTTATAATTTGTTTATTATCAAGACTACTTCCTGCTTTCCACAAATTCAGTTTCGTTTAGACTTTAGGTAAATAAAAAGTCGTAGACATTGATAAAAGAAATCTCATTAAAGTTGGAGGAAAAATGTATCCTGGACTCCAATTCAATTAGGAAAATCTCATCTGTGGCACCGGAGATACATCTTAAAGTTCATCTCACTTCATGTTTACTTTAGAAAATTTAATTCCAGAATGTAAATGAATGTGGAGTACCCATCGTACGATTATAAAATTACCTCAAACCAATAAACATTTTTATGTCCTTGCACAATTGCTAGCCAGAAGGGAACAAAATCAAGTACTGCGTTTTTATTGCAGGTATCAAGGCTAAAAGGATTCAGTCTTATGGTCGGAAGTCAGAATTTATTATCTTGAAATTTTATCGCCAATCCAAATGTACGGGAAAAAAAGTAAATTTCTTCTTTCTCTTCAATCAATCGCGGTTGAACCCAAGTAGATCGCTCGCAGGAATGGTAAAAATTGAATTATTTTGAACAGTGTTAGGATACTTCGCATTTGTCTTATGCCATCTGCTTTGAATGAATTTCCATTTGAATTGAACCAGGATACGGTGAAAATTAAATTACATGAACCTGTCTACGAAGAGGCAACCAAATTTTTGTTTTTTAAGCACTCGCTTTTCCGTTTTCAGCATTTAATGAATTACAATTTAATGATGGTACCGAGTAGCTGATTCCTTCTTTCTGCTATTAACAAAAGGTACGATGCTCAATTCAAATTGTTTGAAAAGCTTTACGGATTCGTTCGATGATTAATGGAAAATATTATTACACAAAATAAAATTCGAATTTTAGGGATAAGCCTCTAATATAGCGAATATAATCGTTTCTGTAAAATGTACTTACTTTTTTCCCATCTTAAATTCAAAAAGCATTAGGGAATTTACAAATCGATCAAACGAAACTGTAAGCAGCTGTTGCTTCTAAGGCGAAATAAAAATGAATTTAAATTTCTCTTGTATAAAGCATACCAAAATTTCTCTTAATACTTGAAATTAAAAAATCTGGATAAAATTAAAATGAAATCCTATTGTAAAATTTATTCCAAACAGTTAACATATCGAGAAAATATCGCAGACGTTCTCTTTTCTCTGTTTTTCAATATGTTATGAGATTAAATTGTTCCAATTTACGTATTTAAAAATATTTTGTTGATTTAAAAAGAAAAATAAATCAATTGAATGAAAAAGCAGAACATTTTTAAAGCTAATATTCTCCAGAAAATTATTTTATCTCCATAATTCGAAATCATTGGTTTAAAAATACCTTTGTTAAATTTACGACTGTTTAGTGATTTTATTGAATAGAAGTGGCAAAAAGTAAAACTTAAATTTACTCATTATGTTGAACTGGTGGCTTACTTAAACCTTTTAGAAAACATTTGAAATGTGATACTTGAAACATCTAACTCTATCAGATGGAGACAATATTAAATGACTTTCTATAAATTTCCTAATTTTGGGTAGATGGAAACACGTTATTAATTAATGAAAACCGAAATTAATACTGAAATTCCTGGAATTAAAATATGCGAGTATACCCCACTTCTGAAAAACCTGTGCTTTGTTTGCTTTTACTTTTATTACATTTTTTTGTTTGAATATATATTTAAAATATCCTCAAAATTTCAGAAAAATATATACATCCCTTTTTTGTCAAAAAACAATTCATGCAAGTCATTAAAAAAACGTAGTCCTAAACCTATTTTCCCACTTAAATAAAACATCCGGTCAAAAAACACTGTGGTAATTTAGAAGAAAATTAAATCGTTATACAATTACCATTTTAATATTCTCTATTCAATTTAAAATCCATATTTTGTTGCAGGTATGTCCTTTATGAGTATTAACGGCTGTAGAACGTTTTCTCCTAGAAACCTTTCCTTTTGAATTGAACGGCAAATTATTTGTAGGATTAAAGCTACGATACCCCCTTAGTTACTTCTGTTCCCATAGATTCTCAGTTGGTTTGAAATTTGGTGACTGAGTTTACCACTCAATAACATGATGCCACCCCATTGACTCTAAACCATTCCTTTGGTTTCTTGTCAAGATATAATGAAAACAAATCACTTGCTGTTTTTGTATACCCATCATTCATTCCCACTTGAGAAGTAACAAAGCTATTACGCTATTTACACAATATACATTCATAAAAACATTAACAAATTTTTGTACAATTCTTTACTTAGTTTCATGATACCAGGTAAAGTCTGGGAACAATTTGAAATATTGTCTAAGTTAGGAGGGAAATTTTATCTTGAGATAAAGTGACCACACCGAATTGTCGTAGGAGCATGTCTGTTTCGGTTATATTTTATTTGGAGTATCCATCCGTATGAATTTAACAATAAAATTTGTTTTCACATCAGTTGGTGATGTAACGTAAAAAGGCCTAATTACAATGTGTAGTTATATGTAAGAATAAGTGGTAAGTAATCGGTTAAATTATAAAACTTATATGCAAAATGCAATTTTGAAAAGAGGAAATTTAAAAAAAAATAAAAGCCAAAATACGTTTTTAGTTAAACATATATTAAAATGTACTTTTTCTATATACAAATTCCATTATACAATAATATTTTATGTATTTGATTGCATTTTTTATTCTATACTTAAATTTCTATGCTTATTTGAAGATACTTAAACATGGATAATTATTAGATAAATCTTTATCAATATTTAAACATAAATTCTCAACATTCAACATTTATTTACAAACAACAATGTTTTTACGAAAATAGTGAAATATACATACACTTAGTAGTTTATTTATTTTTCCTCCATGTTTAGATTTCAGTGCTTTGTCAACAATGCTATTTTTCATGAATTTAATGTAAATGTTTTATTGCTCTCCATTTTAAATTAAAAATTTAATAGTTTACTTTAAATGTGTTAATTTTGTAGACACTAGTTAAGTTATTTATATAATCTCATATACTCGTATAGTGTATGTTATAATTAGAACGAAATCCCTTTTCCAATTTTATATTTCAGAAATTCAAATTTCACAATGTTTATATTTGAGAGCATAGAAAATCAAATTGTAATTTAATTGCTCTAATGATTTTTGGTTCAAATTAAATAAAGTGTATATTTGTTGAAACAGCTTAAGTACCATATGTAGGCAAAGAATTCAATAAAATTGATAATTTGAACATTGGCTTTAGCAATCGCTTTGCACCAGAAGGAGAGCTTTAGCATAGTTAAATGGAAATTGCACTGGGTATATGTTTTTATTATAATTAATGTTTAATACTTTGTTTGCATATTCTTAATTTCAATTACAATGAGAAACCTTTGTGGGTATTTGTTTTTTTGTATTGAATGTGATTGGGATCGCGCCTAACAATGATAATTGTGAAGAAAAGCCAACTTTGATTTAACGAATTAGTAATAAAAATGAAAGTTGAAAGTTTTCAGTTTCTTAAGTCTTAAATTTGAATTTAATACATAGTTTCAATATAAAGGTTGGTAATAATACTAAGATTTTTAAGTGAAATTGTAGCTATAACGAAATGTTATTCTTCAAATTATCTTTGTTACACAAGATCTTAAACACTTCGTTTTTAAATCATTGCTATTTACTGAAAATTGGTCAGTTTTAAGCTAACATTGTATTGCTTGATTGAATGTTCGTTATGTGAAGGAATTAAATTTAAATTTATTTTATAATCTTGCAGCATTAGCTTAGAGATAGGCACTGTTTGAAAAGTGTAGTTAATAATCCGTAACTACATATAATTTACCTTACACAAATAAATTTCATAGCCGTATTTGCCAAAAAACTTCTTTTTAGTTACATCACAGATAGAAGAATAATTAAGACGGTTCAAGAGAGTTGTATTATATACACGTACATTACAATCAGACCTACAAAACATTGTCATATTTAGTTGTAGGTTTTTACTACATTTTTAGTGGTTTTTTTTTTATGTGAAATAATTTAAATTATGATTTTATTTCATAATAAAATTACTCATTGACGGATTTAATATCAAGTCAAGTTTTACTCCGTATTTTGGAGTGGAAGTCTACAAAATTGACTTGAAATTAAAAGCCCTATTTTTTATTTTTTTTTATTATGTTCTTTACATGTAGTAGAAAAGTTAACATTTCACAGCGATACTTGAAATTGCTATTCATTTTACAATTCTTCGATTAATGCTAATTCTTAAAATAAATGTTAAATGTTTTTAGTTTAAAAGGTTTTATTTATAGTTTAATTATTTTAACGATAATGACATGTTTAATAATTAGTTTTAATCACAACTTAGCTTTTAACTACACTTAAGATTAATTTTTAAAATTAATACTTCAGAAATAATTGTTCACTTAAGGGACTATACTATCTAATTATTGAATTAGGCATAGCATAGTTATTAAATTCTTCATATTTCACATATCATTCGCTTTCTCTCCTTTTTCTTCTATTTTTGAGAGATTTTAAATTTATTTATTTATTTTTTAAATAATTATATTTGGGTTTTTTAATATGTAAGAATCGGCATGAGATGTGTCAATGCAATTCATTATTTAATTAGAAAACAAGCTGAAAAAGCAAAAATAATAATGTTAATTGCTAAAAGTGTTAAAGATGAATGCTCCATTATCATTTATTTTGAGCAGTATAGACAGTTTTAACGCAAAAATCGGTTTTATTTTTTAATCCAAGGGCATTTAGTGATACACAGTTGAAAATTAATCGAGAACTTTTAGTGAAATGAAAGAATTACACCTATTAACATTTTTTTATTAATATCAAAAAGTGATAGACAATTACAATAGAATTTTCTATTCTATAGATTGCATTAGGTGTTTGGAAAAAGAAATATATTTTAAAATTGTAACGTTACTCAAATTTGAACCATTTTGAAATTATTTTGATCATATACATATTTTTAAAAAATACTATAGGCGTTACAGAATTTTCGTTTAAGGATTTGAAATAAAACTTTTATCGAAATAGCCTATCACATGTACTGTAGCAAAATCCTTTTTATCCAGTGTGCTCTTTTCTTCGGCTTCGAATCGTTAACAAGGGATAGTGCGTAAAGTTTTAAGAACAAATGTGTTTCGGTATGATTGCATTTTCTCTTTCTCTATCACTATTTTGTTCATTCAGCTTATAAACGATGTTTAAAAAAGAAGAAAGGGAATCAAAATACGGATGAATTTTAGAAGTAGTACAAATAAAATATTATTTTTCATGAAATAGTCCACTAAATCTTACAATTTTCTGCCATGAAAGAGCTCAGGCTTCCTCTTTAAGGAAGGTTAAAGGAACTGTCCCTTAAACTATCAATAAAAGTATTTATGTAGTTTTATATAAAAAAACACCACAATTTCTATAGAATTACACGGAAAGAGCTTGGAGATGAAAAGAAGTTGCTAGGGGTTATTTAATTTGTGTACATTTACAAAAAGCGTGACGCTTTCTAAATAGAAAAATATTCTTAAAAAAATGCTTTTACATTAAATTTCACTGTATTCGTTGAAGCGTTCAAGCAAGCTGAAAGTTTACATTTTGTAGTAGTACAGAACAAATTGTGGAAACAAAAAATTCTTGAAGCGATGTTTCAGAATTTCCATAAAAAAGGCCCGGATAAATTCGTTATTTTGCATTTCTGTCGTATAATTGAGTTCTGTATGGTGCATATTCCCTTAAAAAAAATTTATTATTCTTTAGTGATTGGTTTCTATATACTTCAGGGTATGTGTTTGCTTTTAATTTTTCTTTAAATGTTTATTTAAAGCATTATATCAGATTAAGAGATGTTCAGTGGATCCGATATTTATCTATTTGCGAAATAATAAAATAAGTTTCATTAAATCACAAAAATCTACTGAGGTAATTTGTCGTATACAAAAAACGTGACTAAGGGCATCATTGAAGATTCCAATAAGAAACCATTTAAACTAAGAAGGCCTGAGAAGACAATCTTGAAAGGAAGTAAATTGAGGATTTTTTCCGGTTCTCGACAATGGTGAATTTTAAGTGGGTAAATCGATTTTCCTGGTGATTTATTTGTGAGCAATTTATTATCAAATTTTACGATGTAACCACAGCATGTCACTATTGCCGTATTTTTTTTTTTTTTGATAAATTTCTGGGAGGTAGTAAAAATGGAAACGTATAAATTTTCTAGATTTAAATTCAATAAAATAATTATTCATTTTAATTTAAGTCGACATTCAAAGAATTTGCCGGGCTAATATTGAATTCTCCGAAATTATAAAATCGTTTCAAACAAGGTTTACGGATGGTCAATTTTTGGAACTTACATAAAATAGTTAAAATTTCACTATATTTTAATATCGTTGCCGAATTGATAAAGTTACAGGAATATACCCACTAGATGAAGGGCCTTGAATTTGTTAACACCTTATAAAACTCATATAAGCAGCTAAGCAGCTATTTTTATAAGAAGAAAATACATTTGAATTCTTAAAAACTCAAATTACCAAAGAGGATATTTATTAAATTCATTATGATGCAAAATTTTATGTACCTCAAAACACTCGTAAAATAAATTTCAATACATTTCGTCGTTTGTTTTTCAGTATGACTTTCAGATGAACTTTAAGCATTTTGTTTACATTTTTTAATTCATTTAGATTCCTTCTGGCGAGAGCACAGGCATTTATTGTTCTGGATTTTAGTTGTGCTAATTTTGCTATTGGCGTTCGTGTTTTGTGGCCAGGTAAAAACAATTTTTATCATTGAAAATTATTCTATTTGATACTTGTTAAATTTTAGTCATGCTAATAATGTTTGTGGATGAATAAATCAAAAGTCTTTGCTTCCAGTTATTAAGTTGATATAAAAAAATAAATAAATCGTTTTTTAAGGAGAAACTCGGTGGTATCTTGGGAGAAATTTGTACTATTAGATCCAAACTGAAAACATTAGTTAAACTACAATTTAAGAATAAAAAAACAGGAACTTCGTAAGAGAAAATTAAAAATATCTAATTAAAAACGCGAACGTATAAAAATTCTTTTTAAATTTCGTGAAATGAACAGATAAGTACCCTCCGAATTTCTTTTTCCTCTAAAAGTTGAGCTATCGAATTGGTTGGTATTGCAAGTTAGTTAGTTTCCTAACATATACTAAATTTGTAGAGGGTAAGATAAAATATAATATTTTTTGGACCAACTTATTATTATTATATTTAGGGTGACTCCTAAATCCAATTTTCCTCAAAATTGTTGTTGATTTTCAATACGATCGTAATAACAAATAATATATGCTTTATAAAGAGCGGTTGCCGAGTATTGGCACAAGCAACTATGAGGTTTTATTTTGTGCTATAATTTTAATTATGTTGGTATGTGGGATTGGTCGATGGCATTTCTCATCAGAACAAAAATTGCTCGAAATTCATTGGCGGCGAGTGGCTAAGTTGGTTAGAGCAGCGTAGCTCCAATTCAAGAATTGCCAGTTCGAGTACTGCCGTGGTCATAATTGTTGCATTTTTAAAGTAATTTCCACATATATTGATGTTATGATATATAGTGATTAAAAAATCACTCATGCTTTTGTACCATTAAAATGTATTTACTTTACTTTATTTCTGTCGGTTATTTTTTAATTTAAGAAAACTAGGTAAGAATGTAATCTGAGCTTGATACCTACAGAACAATTGTAAAAAATGTTTGAATAACATTTATACAATACGTGTATCATCGTTTATCTTGTTTTTATGCATAAATTGTAAATTGATTAAAAGGCATATAATTTCGTATTTTTTTTTCCGATTATAATTGGAAACCGTAGTGTATGTCGAAAATATTATGGTAAAGTTGCTCACGCCTTTAACTTCTAGCACATTACTCGCAGTTGTGCCCCTAAAATGTTTTCTATGTACAGTTTATATTGACAAGGTAATGGAGCATTTCTCTTCTTTTTTTACCGCGTAAAATGTTCATAGGAAGACATATCTACCCTGAATAGGTTTATTGATCCTTGCTTAAAGTCTGTTGTTTTCTTTCACCAAAAATTCCTTTTCCGTTTCGGATCGCATTAGTCGACTAAAGAGGTGGTCATTAAATAGCAAAATAATAATAATAATAATAAATCAGATAATAAATGAAGGAGTTTCATTGTTCAAAAATGAAATGAGATGTGTTTGATATTCAAAGCGAATCGCTATCTAATTCTTTCCATACACTTTCCTCACAGCACGTTTGAACCCTTTGTCCTCGCAACTAAGCAGAACTATTATTTTGAATAAAGTTTATACTTAAATACCTTCCAATTCGCTTAATACAGGTAATGTGATGAGGCCTGTGCCCTGTATTGTTTCGGTGTTGTTTTGATATATCGTGGATGGAAGGCTCCAAGGGCTGCTTCATTTGTTGACGATGGGGGTGGTGGTGCAGCCGGACTCCGCAAATGCGTCCGCAGAAATCGCTGTACGGTAGTAAAACGAATGAAGGGTACACAGGGTGATTGTCTCAAACTATTGTGGTTTAACGTCCAGTACATGATGGGACTGATGGCTGAGTGAGTGTAACCTGAAACGATAAAATTATGGAACTCTCAGTTCACAATTTTGCTTAATTATACTTTCATTTCCTTACCTAGCAGCAGACTGAAGTATGATAGTGTTTTGGAACAATATTGCTTCCGACTAAACTCTGTCCATAGCACACAAAATACATGAGGTGTCCAGCAGCCTATAAATATTATTGCTGCAGCTACCAACATATTTGCTAATCGCCTCCGTGATCGTAGTGTAGATGTTTGTGGCAAAGGAATTCCTGGTCCAGGAGTTTTCCCGTCCAATTTCTGTCTCTGCTGCTGGACACGTATCTCCCGCATAACTCTGGAAGAACATAAAAGAAATACAAAACAGGTCATTTAGGGATTGAATGTGGGACTCGGTGAAATTGTTGAATAAATTAAGGGGAAATAAGAAATGAATGCCACTAGTACTTGGTCAGTTCTCATTTTCTACATTTACATTTATCTTCCTTATTTCGAAAGTTAGATTGGATTTAGAGCAATTCAAATAAATGAGGAAATAAAAGTATTTTAGACTTTTACTCGTTCTGGTTAATATCATGTAAAACTTTGTAGAAGGATTTGAAAATCGATATGAAACATTATTGGAATATTGAACAATCTGTTTCAAGATATAAAATCGAGAAAGTATGAACTCTAAAATGTTTTCTCACCACCTGTTAGCCCTATTCGATGTTTTATTTGCTCCAGCCGTGCGATTCTATCATTCGATAGTATAAAAGACTTGTTTGGAATCCAACATACATAGATTTTATAAAAATACTTATTTAGTGGAAAATAGGGCTGGGTATTCTAGTAAAGAGTACCTGTACCAGTAACGAACACTCTGTTCGAAAATTCAAAAAATTATTTTCAAATACGGGTAACCTTTTTCTGTTTGGCGGTTACGTAAATTTAAAGGTAGATCAGAGTTTTCACTTTAAAAAATGCAGTGAAAATGAAAACTTTGGGAAAGGTTGCAGTTTTTAACGAGATTTGTTAAAGGAGAGAATGTTTTATTTCCATTATTACTTAACGACGGTAACCACATATTTGGAACATTTATTGTCAAAGGAAAAGTTACATTTCTGCGAAGACAAAATTAATTAATATGACTTTTAGAGTAGTGCTCGTTACTCGTCAGTGATTTATGAGTGAAACTAGAAAGAGCACTATACTTGTTAATGGTAAAACGTAGAACCATTCCTTTAACCCTAAAAACACACAAAAAGCAGAATGGTGTAAGTGTTATTGTGTAGCAGACTTAATATATAAATAAAATATTCATATGTGTCCTTTTTACCCCTTTACTCAAGACTACAGTTGATAAATTCAATCATAAGGATACAATTATAAGGCAGTGGATTATATTTAAATGTCTAGGCTCATAATATATAGAATAAGTAGACATACCCTAAACAGTTCTCATGTATGGGCGGCTTAGGTCATTATTGCGTCAACTAAATTAGACAAATTTAATCTTAAAAAAGGTCCGCGCTAGACAAATTTAGGAAATTTTATCTAAAAATGGTTTAACCAATATTTTTTATACTCCATAATATATGTATAATATTTATATAACAAATTCCATCTACAGAGTTAATATGGTAAATAAATAAAGTGTATGGTATATGTTAAGTATAAATAAAATGTACAAATAATGTAATGTTTAAAATAGAAACACTTAAAGGTTATAAGTTATAATAATTCAGTGCTAAGCTGATTAATATTTTTACTTGCATATTATAAAATTGAAAGTGTAATATTTTCTTTAGGGTGCTCGTTGCTGGGTGTCTTATACCGTAGTGGGGAAATTTTTTTAAATCTACTATATTATACCCCAATTAGCCCAATTAGCTAAAGTTAACTATGGAACTTGGACAATAATTGTTCACTAAGAAAGCATTTTATGAAATTCAATCCCCAAGCGGTAAAAGTTTGTATGTAAAAATGGAAAGGTATATTTTTGGTCTTACTTAAAAGTTAGCATAAAATACTCTTTAATATAAATAATGAAAATACGAATTTCCCTAAATTAAACCCCTAAGGATTTGCAAGCGGTTGGAAAAGTTTCTACGGTAAAAAATAATTTTCTTTGTATTTACTCGAATAAAACTTAGCAAGGGCATACGCAGAAAATGGCCTTTTTTTCAAAAGAGGGCAAGAGTTGATTAAATATGCAGTCAACCCTCTTATAATGCGATTAATTCGTGCGTTATATTAAAGACCACACTGAGAGAAAAATAACGTAATTATTACTAAAATACGAGTAATTCTCACGACAACAAAAATATTGTAAAAACTATAAAACAAGGGGAATTTAGTAAATTCATTTTGTAAATCGAAATATGGAGTTTAGTGATAATGTTTTGTAATTTAAAGTATAACATAATGTGGTTGGGGTTCTGCACTGTTTCTTATTGGACTAAGATCATAATGATGATATAAAATTTCTAAGTATAATTTTTAGGCGCATTTATTTAGAAGTATGACCGGTTTTTTACCTAAAATGACTGATTTAATAATGTTTTGTACATTGTAGATGTTGCCTTAAATTAACCTGCTAGCAACATTTATTTAACGATTATAGACTTAAGTACTCCCTCGATTTATCATATTAATTAATAATAATGTAAATCATGTTATTAAAAGGTCAACTTTACAAAAGGTTTGGTACCTTTCGTCAAATAGTTTTTTATTAGGTATATTTCACAGTTCTAACTATGCGAATTTCAAATGATGTCACTCTACACATTTATGCTAAGAAATTTTTCTTTCGGCCTCATTTGTATCACTCAATCATATTTATTTTTTCGGTACATTTAAGCATGTATGTATGTTGCGTGCTTAAGCGAAACGGTATGTTTTTAAAGAAACTGAAAAGGTCAGAAAGCTCTAAAAGATTTTAATCCAATGTACCCTATCTGGCATATTTTTCTTTTTCCGTTTCGACATTGACAAATGACCTTATTTATGAAACTAAAGAGAAAAGTTTATCAAATAGACATAAACCTATCTTGAGATAGAAGTATAGAAGCGCATATGGAAGAAATTTTTGCTTCTCAACCCAAAATAGCAGAAATCGAACATTTTAGTTGGGAGTAGCAAGACCAGATCGTAACGTTTTGCATATAAATAAAATATTATCCTAATCAAAACTATTATTATTGTATTACTACATAGTAGAAGACAATACTAATATAATTGTAATTTTAAAGTAACCAAAGGATTTTTTTTCATACTTTTCGCTAAAAATTAATTTATTGCTCAAGAAAACTCTTGGTTTCACACATAAAATATTTAAAAGGAAATTCTTTTTCTAGTGGTAAAAACAAATGAAATAAGTAATTTTTCTTGGTCAAAGACTGGAATATAATTGTGCAAAGAAATGACAAATTGCTAAGATAAAATGAATTAGAAGAAGTTCAAGTCGGATACACACAATAGATGAAGGTAGCGGGGCGTACATTCTGAGGATACAATCAATCACAATAAGTATTGGAGGTGACGTCAATGAATACTTTGCCTCTGTTCGTTTTTAAGGGAGACGATTCGAGTAAAAATTGTATACGTTTTTCTTTATAATGTGAAATATTCCCCACGAGCTTTAAGAATTTAACGTTTATTTTAAGAAAAATTTCCAGAAAGGAGAAAATAGGTTTTAGCTTGGATTTTGTAAATTTTAATATTTAATTTCATTCCAATAATTCCACTAAAGACACTGAGGAATAAATAAGAATCAACTTTATAATGATTCTATATACATTGAAACCCATTTTGATTCCTAAGACGGTAGTTACGATCGCTTTAGAGGAGTTCGAGGGCTAAACGATATTTATAAACCCTCATTTTAGGTCCTCTATGTCCTGACTTTGGAACAAAATTTAGTTCCAATTTAATATCAGAGATCCTAACATGGGAACTTCATATAGAACTCAAGAAGATATTACCACACATAACTTACTTTCAAAAATTACAATAGTAATTTTATATATAATTTTTTTCATTATCTTTACAACCTTTACTCATTCTTATAAAAACAATCGCAATAAGCATTTCTCCATCTTTTGCCTCGTAAACCATCGAGCTTAATTGCACCAAGACGTAAGGCAAGAGGTTGGAGGTTAATTAATTTTAGACGACTTTCGTAAAAATTTACGGTTGAATGGATTCAATTCTGTTAATTAGCGTAGATTGGGGGGGTGACCAAACCTGACAGGCATACTCGAGCAGAGGCCTTATAAAAAAGATGTAAGGGTTGACGAATTCCTTAGAACACCGTTTAAAAAAGTCTAGAGCTGCTGATGAGCAAAAGTTAAGCTCACTATCCCAAATAAGGTTGTAGGTTCACCTGAAGGCGTGTAAGATTTAGAAGAGGTAGGAGAACGTTTGCGGGAGTAAGTGATAGATTAGCATTTAGTTAAGTGAGATCGAGGACGCTTTTACGCACCTTTTTACGAAATTTTTCAGGTCGTTTTTAAAGAGTGAGGAGTCCGATGTACTAGTGATTTACTAGAACATTTTCATGTCGTCAGCATAAATTAGGATTTCGGAATGATTGATTACATTCTCAGCATTGTTGAAGGGCAATATGAAAATTAAGGCACCAAGGTGACTACCCTGAAGAACGCCGGAATGGGATATGCAGAAATTAGAAATCGAGGAGGAGTTGTAGCGTAGGACCCTGTACTCAAAACTCAAACTTTATGAATATAGAAATAAAATATACCTCAAACCGTTGTTATTGATCAAGCTTATATCTCAGGGTCCAGTTTTTGAAACTGATTTGATTTTTCCAATATACAAGAATTTGATTAATAAATCTATAGGAGGAAGACTGAGAAAATAAAGAATTTATTGTACAGCAAACAAAACAACAAAAAAATTTCTCTTCAAAGGATTAAAGATTCATAGGCTCTATGAAATTTTTTATTTAGAATTTTAATCTTTAATTGAAAATACGAGTAAATGTTCTCCTTTAAAACAGCCTTACAGAGCTAGCCTTACAGAGCTGCGATGGGGCTTAGTCCCTAACGTAGAGCCACCTCTAATAATTGATGCATTTGAGGAAACCTAATTTATATGTAAATTTGCGCGACAATCAATTAATTGTCTCATCATGAAATTGAAAAAAAAATTTACATGCATGCGATATCGAAGCAATCAATTATTTCAAGTTCTTTTCATGCTGATAATTGCGGTTTTATTAGGACTCAATTAAGAACAAACTCCTTCGCGCGAAATTTATTTTTGTAGCGAGTAAGGTCGCTGTTACGAAATTGTTTTCATATCCTACCGCTCTTAACTCTTCAATTAAATTACCGAAAAATTGAGTCATAATTTTTCCTTATTTTCAAGTACCGTAGAACCAAACTCTGGTGTGGGTAATTGCGCTGAATGATGCGCTTCGGATGAAATTGTTTATTTGGGCCTGTTACATTTTGCCTTTTAGCGGCCCCAAATTAAACAGGAAATTTCCCGTAAAATGTCCACGAGCAATTGACTGTGATAAGACCCGGTAAGTAAAGTTCATGCAAAGTTTACGTTTGATGTTATGCTCATTACACGAGCCCTTAAGATAGGCGCACCTTTAGGTATAGGTCAAAGCTTCCCTTATGCCTAAAGAATATTATCCGCGCCTTCGGCTTCCAATTTCCGAAACACGTCACAGGTTATACTCTCTTCATTTAAAATAATTCTGAAGGTTCTATCATAAACAACGACCTTTCGGCACTTAATGTCCATTGCGAGTGTATAAATAGCAGGAAATTGTTTCTGCTTTCACTTATATTTTAGCAGTTTCCCATGGAATTTGCGGGGATACTGCCGGAAACTAAATTTGCTAATGCGTTTAATTGCCCGTTTTTGGGCTTACCTCCTTTGTTACGCATTTGATAATTTCCTGTATATATCAAATGAATTTCTTCAAAATTGGACAGTCAATTATTAAAATGAAAATACCCTTTAAAATATCTCTAATGATTTCCTCTGTGTAGGTTAGAATGGTCTAAACTCGACCAGCATTTACAGTATGTAAGTAATATGAAAAAGGTACGTCCGGCATGAACTAACCCTTATCGTTTTAAGATATTAAAAGATCAATTTTTTCAAAATTATTAATGATAAAAATCCTTTACAGCTTTTAAATGATTAATTAGAACAAAATGATTTATATGAAATCTAATTTATCTATATAGCTATCCTCTACCTAAAGGTAACAACTATTCTTTTCTACTATAAGTAAGAAAGTGTTTTACATAAGCACATTTATTTATTTTTTTATACATAGCCCGACTGACCTTCAAAGATAACCTAAAACCTAATAAATTAAAATATGACCCTAAAGTGTGGGCTGTATGAAGGATCATTTTATAGACATAGACCTCCGTAACTAAAGTTAATGACTAAGATAATTATCCGCTTGGCGTTCACGAAAGTTCATATTACACTAATTGAGGGTGAAGTAAGGATCAACCATTGCTGATTCTGATTAGTAAGGGATATAAAGGGGAAAGGATAAATTATGTAGACTCAATCGAAAAAGTGTAGAAACTCCGAAAAGTTATCGGCTATGTTATTCAAGCTTAAACACGATTTCTGGTGGCTGTACATCTGCTCATTACGAAAATAAGAATTATTTTGGTATGGTTGGTTTACCATATTGACAAGACCATCGGTCTTACATCTCTGCAATCTTAATCAATTGGCATGGGGCCGCAGGTGACGTTTTCCATATTCATGCTCATTGCTCATTGTTAGCTTTGATTAATGAACGCAATTATGCTTAAGGCTGACTTGTCTCTGCGGATACCACGGGGCGAGGTTGGTTCCTTACCAAAAAGTACATATATTTTGTACACATGCAATGTACATGTCTATCCACAAAGTTTTTTATAGACATATATTTATACTTACTCTGTTTATTTGCATACCTTTTCGGAATGGCTTTGAAAGAATTGCGTGTTTTTCTATTTACGATTAGCAAATAAAAAAATCATTTTTCATTTCCAGAAGTTTCTGCATGAGTTCTTTAATTTTGAAAGGGTCGTGAGAAATATTACATTTTCGGTAACATAAATACCCTTATCACAAAGTGAAGGCATATTTTGAACAAAATCTCATTTATACTCGTAAAACACCACCAATTAAGTGAAATGAAAAAAGTAAGGTATGAAATTTAAAAAACACACATACAATACTTCATATAAAGAAATTACTCTAAAAATAAAATCATATGGTGGGTAATGCGACAAACACTTTTCATTATACCTACATAGTTTAAAGTATCTCCTAAATAAGGTTTCTCTGAGGCATCTTGTGTATACAATTCTTATAGACAATAATTATTTCGCTGACTATCCTCTCTGGGGAAGTTTATTTGTAACATTTTGTGTTACTCTATATGGCTAAATTACCATTACCATTAAAAGTAATACAATTGAAATGGATTACCAGTACCATTTCTAGTAATATAATTAAAAACAGTTCTGTCTTGGAAGTCAAACAAAAACATATGTATAAAACGAAAATTATAACATACAATTAATTTAAACTTTTGGTAGAAACACTCCGGCAATTGTCATTTGAATTGCCTGAATGTGATTTAGGTTGAATTTTACAATCAACCTGGATTACCTTCAAAGAAAATTGCTTAAGGCTAAATTCAAAAATAAATGACATCTAAGAAATACTGAATTTAACTTAAGAATCTTTTGTACCACACCCTTTACAAACATTTTATTATCATATACCCATTCAAGTGGAAATTTAGTAAACGAAACTTTTATATTTTCGAACATTTTCTAAGTAATTATAAAGTAGAGCTAGGTCCACAAATTGCACAGGAATGAAGAAAACTTCATTTATAAAACCAATTTATAAGTTGGAGGGACTTTAATAGCTTTACCAGAACCAAATCATCCTGCAACATGACCCTTGTAAAGCTTAAACGTGTCCCGTTTGAAACAGAGTCTCATTTTAAAACGTTGACGACAATATTGTACAAAATTAAATTTTCGTTAAGATTGAAGGATCATTTTATTTTTTCGTAATTGATGAGTATACAAAATTTCAATGCAATTAATATGCATATAGAAGCTATTTTAAAATGAAATTGAGGCATATTTCATAAAATATATTTTTTGGATATGACAATGGGTTATATCATTTTATGCCTGCTATACGCACGTGTAAAACCACTGCGTAGGCTTTAAATGGTCCATACATGAACAAACCTTCCCATATGTGCTCAAATCCTTAAATGTGCTTACCATAAGAATTCATAGCACTCAAAACGAAGGATAATGTCGCTTGGGTATAACTTCATAAATCAATTCTCCACATTTCCTGCAGTGATTCTGCGAAATTTAAGAAATAAAATTGGTTTGGGGTGGAGTACATTCTTAAATATTTTGAATGAGGTATGTTGGATTAAAAGCGGAAATGTTGTTAATATAAATGGATTTAAGATCCATCCCATTGATAACTTTTTTTTGAAAATTTGTATAATTTAATTGTATTTCTTAGGTAATTTTGATTTTTATTTTCTGGGTAGAGTATATAATTTTAAAATATACCTAATCTATAAAATTTCATAGTCATCAGATGAAAAGTGTTGTTTTTAGTAATGGTTTAAACCGATTTTGAAAAAGTTAGTTGAACACAACACGTTTAAACTTTCATAAATAAGAAAGTAGCTATAAAATGTATTTGCGACCGCAGTTTTTTGGATTTACAAAATACTTAAAAAGAAAATATGTGTGACTATGGAATTATAAAGAACAAAAATCGATTTTTTAAATCGTTTACAAAGGAGTTCTCTCTAACGTACGTTCTTTATCCTTGGCATCATAAAAATTGAAGAAAATCACCAATAATTTTTAACTTTTAAGACAAATATCCAATGTAAACCCATCTTATCTTATAATAAATCCTTCCTATGTATACACCTCGGCACCATATCGATGCTTTAGGTTTTAGTGGTTCTGTTGGTTTTTCAGTTTATGAACACTAAATGCGTTGTTATTTCTTCTATGGTAAGCTACACTACAAGTATTCATGTATGCATATTTTACAGTTTCACATACTTAAAATGGAAAACCTATCAGTAGCAACCGTAGCTGCAATATTATGAAGAACTTTTACGATTTTAATTCAAAGCAACCATATTTTCATTTCATAGCCCAAACCCAAAGCCATAAGCAATGAAGTGCAGGGATTTTCCATTCAAATGTGGGTTTTATCTGCATATTCAGTCGTAAAATGGCAAAGCATTAAAAATTTGGATGAGTTGCCGATAACCATTTCTCTAGATACTTCCTGGGACCGTTCCAGTATAGATGAATGATACTACCGTAAAATCACTTGTGCATCCTTCGGTACATTAAAGAAATAAAATCTATAAAAGTTTCTGAAATGATGCCACAAACGGCTTAAGTTTATGCCTTCAAATCATTTTGTCGTATTCACCGGATAGTGCTATAACCTTAAAATTAATCTGAAAAAGCTACTGGCTTTTTCGCTAAAGTTAAGTAAAGTAAATCTACCCAAGAAGAAGTATTACACTTACCTAGGAGATTTTGGGCTCGTCTTGATTATCGTTTCCATCATTAAATTCTTCTCTCCTGCCGGGTTATCCTCGTCGGAGCTACCGTTGCTGACCACACCACGGGCGGCATTCGCCATTCCGGTCACAATGATCATGTGAGTGGGTCTTCGCAAAATTGGCATCGGTAGTGGAAGTTCCCCGTGAGCTGCTCTGGCCGTCAGTGATAAAGCACAAAGTTTCCGGCGAACACCATAGTGATTTAGTATGACTCCAAGTCCGGGGAAAATGAAGACGAGGACGGTATGAACGACAGTGAAAGAGGTCTGTAACTCGTTTGACCCGTAGTCAGCTGTGCAGGTCGTATAGCTCCTGTGGTGACTAATTATTGGGGACTCCCTTGTATAAACAATGGTCGTGATTCGATATGCTAAAAGGATTGGGATGCAAATAGCGCTAGCACCAATCCAGGATAATGTTGCTAGAATTACGTGAACGTAACGCCTTTGTCTCAGCTGCGCTAAGCTCGGATGCTTTACTGTCGCGTACCGGTCCAGGGAGAGCATCAAAAATGATATCGTGCTTGCTGCCACAGGCATCGACTGAAAACAAAAATAAATTATTGTTTAATTTTATTGATATTATAAAATTCAAATCTGTAGAGATTACGAAATAAAAAATTTTAAAATTTTTTAACTTTGTTCGTAGGCACTTATAAATCACTTGGAATTTATGTTATAAATATTAGCGCCATAAAGACTCGAAATAAAATACTTTCGAAAACTTTATAGAACAGAACAAAACATAGGTATAAAATAAATATATTGACCAAAAATAAATCATGATAATATAAAGAGTCTTTTTTACAGGTACATAAAATTTAAAATGCAATAAAACACGTAAAAATAATGTTAATCGCCATGGTGTTGGTTTTATTTAAAATATATTTTTATGTCAAGTTGTTTGGCCTTCACGACCGTGCGATCTCACACCTATGGATTATTTTCTTAAGAAATATTTGAAGTCACTTGTCTACGCTGATAAACCATAGAGGTTGGATCACTTAGAAATCAACCATCGCCGCATTATTGCCGATAAACAGCCCCAGTTGCTCGATAAAGTGGTTAAAAATTCGACCTCCCAACCTTTATTCTAGCCAGCCCTACAATGGCATAAAAGTCTCTTTTAAATAAAGCCAACACCATGGGCATTAACATTAGTTTTACGTATTTTATTTAATTTTAAATTTGTATACCTCTAAAAAGCATTATTTAGTATTGTGACGACCTCGAAACCTTTTTTAAAGATCAAAAAGGCAAAAAATAAGTATAAAATTTGTACTCGTATGTAGTACTTGAATTTAAGGTTTAGATTAAAAAATATCTATCCAAAAGTTATGTCTGTATTTTACACTTTTCCTTTTTTTATAAACTTTATTCTTATTTATTAAATATTTTAAAAGTGCAAAAGAAATCAAAAATAAATATATAGTAGGGTCCTGCTCTATAGTAAATATTATAAGGTATGATAGGTGGCCCTATTTTTAACAGTTCTCCTTTTGAATGCTATTGAAAAGAAAATTAACTCTTTTAGCAGCTTTCGGACTATCCCTATTCAATATTATCACACAGTAGTAAAGGTTATAAAGAATTTTAAGACATATCCGTCGGAATTTCTTTAAAACTTTAAAGTAAAGACAAATAATGCTATGTTATTGATGGTAGTGCAAAACTTCATTTGAAGTCGATAAACCATGCAAAAATTAAGTCGTGGACAAAAGTTACTGCCATCCTTAGAAGGCTATCTAGACGCCAACAATTTCCAGAGTTTCCTGGGCTTCATTAATTCAGCTCACACAGGCGCTGAGGCGAGCACGTTTCAAGAAAGCAACTTCCAACAATCATTCACAAAAAAAAAAAAAATATATATTTTTAGCGAGAAAAATTTGTCGTAAAAGCCATTGGCTAATGGAAGGCTTTTACTTAATGAAAAAGCCAATAACAATTGAGGTCGCAATCATATTTCAGTGGCGACAGGTACAAAATTCTGAAAGCATACGCAACTCAAGATCGAGACACTTGAAATACCCGGCAGCATTTTCAGAGTTCCTGAGTACAGCTACGGAAGATGGTTCTCTTAAAGCAATTTATCTTTGTTGTATCTCATCAGGTTGGATTATTTCAGAGAGTTTTTATAGCTGCACTGGAACTTCTTTAGTTAGCTGCGTTGTTGCAGAGTGATGAAATGAACAGAATCGGGCCACGTGTATTTGATAAGGACATATTAATTAACTTCAAGCAGGTCTACACCGTTTAATCACAGGATTTTCTTTCAGACATTCTAATGCTAAAATGTTTGGAAAAACAAGGGGCAAAATTAAGTATGGGTGGGAGGCTGAGTAAATTGTTTTTAACTAACTTTTACCTTCAAGCCAGTTTTCTCATTCTCAATGGAATAAGATATTACGGTACGAAGAGTAATATTTAATAACTCAGATATTCTGAGATTAATTTTTTGAAAGTGAAAGGAAGGTTGCTGCCGCATAATACCAACAGGCAGCAGACGTTTCATTTTTCCTTTCTTTAATTAATTTAAACTACCTAAAATTACGTTAATAGGGACCGTATCTCAAGAGATAAAAATTATATTTTTATATGGTAAAGGTCGACTTTTTATTTCCCGCGCCGCAGTACGATAATTTTGAAACCTTTTCATGTAAACGTCTTTTGTACCAAAAATGTGTCTTTTTACATAAGCTTAGATTATATCATTTTTTTAAAAAAATATTTGAATCCGGCCCTATTTTAATTTCTTTTCTTATTCCGTATGTTAAATTCTGTACGTGGGATGGTTTTCATATTCGATTATTGCTGAAAAGTAAAGAACGAATATATTTTGCTGTAGGTACACGAAATTTGATTATGAAGACAGAAAAGATAGAAAAGTTTTAATCTAGAACGTGAATTAAGTTTTAATAGGTTATATAATACTCCTAGAAAATCAAGTTGAAGTAGCACTTAATCTATAAACAAGGCAAATATATTCCCAAAATATTTTCACTTCAATTAATGTCATGATGATGTTGTGGCAGAAAATTTATTCTCGTTATCGAAGGCCTAAGCGAATTTGATCAATTTGATTGCATTCTGAAATTTCCTCAGGATATAACTTGATAACGAAGGGTCTACAAAAAGTAAGATTACAAGTATCTTAGACGTTTTGATATTTCCTTGAGGAACAAGCTTTAAAGAACTATCCCCATGGGTAACGACAGCAAAAAAAAAAAAAAAAATACCTAAATCATCCTACATACCCAAATAAATTTATCTTAACAAACCTTTTACCCCAGACATAAATTGAGCCTTCCAGGGAAATATTGTGAAAGATATTTGGTATTCTTTTTATTTTTTTAGGGACAGATATCCACAAATAAAATCGAGACATTAAGGGGAAAAAAAAAATAAAACCAACAATTTGCTCAAATCTTGAGAAAAAGAAAATAAATAATGGTTTTGTTACCTTCCCTTTTTTTCACAGAATTGAAATTTTTAATGAGCTTCCGAAATTTGCTAAGGAGAAAGAAAATAAATATCTACAATTTATTAAAAAATAAATCAATTTCATTACTGTAATTGAAAATACCATTGGGGAAAAGCAGAGAAAACAAAAGTGAAAAATTTAACTTGCTGAATTTTGTTTTTAAGTAATTTTGAGGTTGAGATTAACATAGACAACTAATTTCTACTACGCACTTATTAACAGAGGAAGCATGAGAAAATTCCAAAATTCTTATAGTTATTTCGGACAAGTTTTTAAGAAGAAGTTTCTAAGTTTAAAGGTTTTGAAAACTTTGAGGAAATTATTGTGGAATCATCTTCAAAAGCTGCTCGGCAAAATTCATTATTTTGTGAAGGAACACAGACAGGTACATAACTAAATCTCTAAATAGCATCAATAAAAGTCACTTATTCGCATCTATTTGTATATTTGTTTAGTATTTCTAAACTAAACTATTTGATTGATTTTGATGCAATGATGGCGTAATCATTTAGAGAATTTCTTAAGGAAGGAATATCATATTTAATGTAAAGATAGTATGAAAATGTCGACGTTTTATAATTAAACCGTAAAAAAATCGTTTAAGGGATTTACATAGCATATGCTGACTAAACTTCTAGAGATACATCAAACTACTACAGCTCTTAAATAAGTCTACAGAAAATCCCGCAAAGTGTATAGTGCTGTCTTTTAAAATTTGATTTTGAACATTGTAGAATTAATTCTTATTCAATTAAATATGTTAATTACTTTAAGTATTTAGTTTAGTTCAAAATATCTCCTGTATATCATGTTTTTTAAATGAATATCTTAAAAGATATCACGGTCTTAAAAATAACCCTCAACAAAATAAACATAACTTTCATACTCACTCAAGATCTCAAGAACATCAGAATCTACAGAATATAAACTCAGAAGAGTAGTTAAGTTAAAGAATGCAAGAAATATCAGATGAATAACAAAAAGAAAATTAAGATAAGAAAAACTAGGTTTAATAAAAATGGAATCTAGAGATCTTAAAAATTGTAAGAGTGCTCTCTGCTCTCTGAAGGTTTACTAATTCATCTTGTCTTACTTGGTACCTGCTATGTTTAGTCGAATTTCAAAGTGGCATAGCTTCTAAGTGTTCGTTAATTTTATTTTAAAACGCTGTTCTTCTTATACTCGTAAGGTTTCGAAGTCTTTAAATTAAATGAATATTAGTAAGTTTTTATTGCACATTAAATTACAAAAAGAACAATCGATTATAGCTTGGTAATGTGGCAATACGAAATTTCAATTATTCTATAGCAGCAGCCACCAAAGATGAAGTAGGCACTCGTATGTGTTGGCACATAATACCTCCTGATGTTATCAAAAACATTTTTTCATGAGATGTCAGGATAAAGTGAAATATGCTTGGGTACCTCAACTCGTCTGGAGAACTTTCAGGTTCAAAAGGTGGGCTTTATGGTTGGCCAATTGTTTTCTTGTGTATGGAGAATGGCGCTAGCCTGAGTGATATATGAAGCGCTTTAAGCGGTCGTAATCTAATCGCAAGGGAACAATAATTCCTATTTTTTTTGGGATTTTTGTGTCATTGGATGGATTTGAGTTTGGGAACATGTAAAAATTTATCAATAAGTAATGTGTAAGTATGCTATGATATTTTTCAGTATAATAATAACCGAAATTATTGTATTAATAGCTTTTGTTGGCTTAAAGTCTAATAGCATAATGTGGTGAGGTAATTACCTGAAAATAATAAATCGCTTTGCAACCTATCGATGGAAGCGTCCATGGTTTTTGTGTCAATGCCAGTGTTACAATTGTCGATGGCGCCGATACTCCTGCCACCAATAAATCAGCTATGCAGAGCGCCACCAGAAGTGGATTACGTAAGCGCATAGACGATTGAGAGTACAATGTGACAACGAGGGATGCATTTCCTAAGACTCCTCCAAATACGACAATTCCATAAATGATGATAAGGAGAAGGATCGACCCAGAATGAATCCAGTTTTCCTCTATTAAAACTGTCTCTGTATCGTTTCCACTAACGTCTGGGAAGGTGGATGAAAACTGGGTCGATGTTGTTGATATTATTGATGACGGTGTTAAATTGTATTCACTTAATATATGAGTTGCTCTTTCTTCTCGCCACCATTTTTGCAGTTCGCTCATTTTACCAACATATTGCTAACGAAAGTTTCCTATGCTGCTGGATATGTCCGATGAGTATCACAAAAAAAAAAATTGTTCTTCAAGACGGTGGGGAAGGTTGCTGGTAAGTGTGCTAGAAAGAAGAAAAGAATAATTCTTTTGTAAGATTTGAGTATTTCCAGTAATTTCTTAGAATTACAACAAAAAGTAGTTCATATTAACGCATTGAAATTTAAAATCAATTCTGTTACATTTTTACATGCAATCTAGATATTTTCTGTTATTCGTAACCAAAGTTTAAACGAATTCGCTAATAAAACAGAATTCTTATTGGCTGCAAATGATGAGGCTATGAATTTCCTGATGGACACTATATAGCTTTCTTTTTAACCATAAATATAATCCTGTAAAATAGCATAATAAAAGAAAATTCGTAAAAGTTTCTTTTCCAATTTAAACCACTTTATTTTAAGAATAATTAAATTTGTCTACTTTAAATCTTCGCTTATTTGGTATTAAACATTATGAAACTAATTCATGTTGTATCGGTCGATGGAACTTTTCATCAGGGCAAAAATTTCTCAAGAAGTCATCGGCGACAATGCACACGGATAACTCAATTGGTTAGAGAAACGAAGCGCAAATACGAAAGTCACAGGTTCGAGCACTGTCCTCTAGTTGTTGCTATTTCGAGTAATTCCCAAATTAATCGCTTAATAGAGTTTAAATTTAAACGACTAAATTTCTAGTTGCCTGTTGAGACTTATTACAATTATTGTAGGTAACTAAGCTGTACGTGCTGTAAAATAAACACTGCTCAATATTTAGTAATAATAAAAGGTTTTTTGATTTATTTAAAAGAGTAAGTAAGAATTAGTTATGGAATATAATTTCATTCAAATGCGTGTGAGTCTATTGAACCTGGTAAGCATATAATTAGCATGTAATTAGGTTAGTGCAGTTAATTTTCAATTGCTGAGATCAGTGGCAACTTGAGATTTTCGGATTTGCTGAAGGAAAAGTTTGGTGAATCTTTTATTTCGATAAGGGGATCAGTCAATTGACCCTCAAAATCATGTGACTTGCTATATTCCATACTTTATGGGATCAAGCATACTTACATTGAATAATGAAAAACCCTCAATAAAGTTTGATCAAAAACCCTTTATCCTTTTCGTTTTAATTTGTAGCTTTTCAAACTTCAGGTAAATTTTGGTTATTTAACTGAGGTATATTTCCTTAAGTAACTGCCCAAATGAAAGATATTTTATTAGTGATCGCATACAACTAAAATTTAAAATATATATTAACATGTAAATCTAATAAACCACTGCGGGTGCAAAAGGTTTTCATCATTAAAACTTTGAATGTAAATTTACCTTTCGTTTTGAGGAAAGTGTTAAAATTTCGACGCTCCGTTACCTGATTGAGGATTGAGGGTACCTAAAATCCATTTATCCCTATTTACATAATTAAGAAACCGCAAAATCCAAAGAAACTCCGTTTTGTAGGAGTAAAAACGACTATAAGGAAAGTTCGAACGATTTTATTTGCCTCCCAGACTTGTACAGAAATGCTAACGATGTAACTTGTTTTGGGAAAAGCAGACCCGAGGCGGCGAAGGAATTGCTCTCGTGTCATCAAAACGTGTAGTATTAAATACGTAAAGCCCTTCCACACTCGCATATCAATAAATGTACGTATCAACAAGGCAGTGTGCCGCTTTTGGGGCCGACCCCCCGCTTTTCTGATAATTAATCATCTTGATTATCTGACGGCTCATGTAAGTGATGCGGTAAACGGGCTCCCACGGGAAGCGCATGATGTTGCGTCGCTCCAGAGCTGGCCTGTGGTGAGATCCAGAGAATGCGGAATTATTTATAGGCATCCTGCTGTTGAGTCTTATTTTCTAATTGCGATAATTTAACTTATTAAAGGGATTGATTACCTAAATCGGAGAGCGAGGTTGCGAACCTACCTACCTACCTACCTAAGATGAGAGAGAACTTGTTAATTACGACAAGCCACTGAGATTCGAAATTTTCGGCAAAAATTTATTCAAGAAATCCTTGTAAACAACTGGAAACGTGCGAATTTGGTATAAATGGTCGGATGTAGGCATGTTAAAGCATAAGAAATTAGACAAAGATAACAGCGGACATATACCCTACCAACGCAACGCAAATGTCGCTCTATCCTTTTGACAAATGTTTGAATTTGATGCAAATAAGGACGAACTTTGGAATATGTGTATATGCATATGCATATGTACGTACATAGGTTTATGACAGTCTGTCATCCCTTCCCCTATTGTGGAAATGATATTCATAAATGACAGCTGAGAATAATTTAGAATTTTTAAAGCGAAAGGTTCTGCTTTCGGGCAACTTGAAAAGCGATAAATAAATATTTATTACATCATATTCAAATGGCGAATGAGTTCAACAGATGGAATAACACAATTTCATTTAAACATTTCTAGCAATTCGAAAATTTGCAATAGTATTATAAACTATTAATTGGTTCTTCACATTTATACAATTATTATACTATTATTGATTTATTACTTTCATATTTATAGTAAATAAAGTAGAATTATCTCATATTCAAATTTTCTTTCATCTTAACACTTAAAAGGGTATTTTGTCGTTAATATTAAGCTTCAATTCAAAGTAAGCAAACATTTTGTAAATGGTTTTTATCTATTTATCTAGTAATATGGTTTCGTCCATTCATCATACAGGTATGGGGAAGAAAGGTCTCACACAAAACGTGAGTACACACGTGACAATGAGAATTTTCACTAATTTCACCCGTTTTATATCAAAAAATTTAGTCGGTACAACATGGACGATTCAGATTCAAAATAGAACGTATTATATGATATATAATTAAATACATTAATAAACCTTTACATAACGAATGATAACTATTAACTAAACTACAATTTATTGACTAAATCTTGTCATCTGATATACCTTTTAACATTCAAGCTATTTTATTGTTTGTTTCTTAAGCAGGTATAGTACAAATAAAATATATCATGATGTAACATTACTCAAACAGAATTCTAATTTCTATACCTTGTTTTTTACCTAATTAACAACTTGTTTAGTTCAATTTAGGTATTCTAAGGTAGTTAAATAAGGTATACGGTGAGACAAGGTTAAGAGAATAGGGATATTGAAGGAGAAGTAATGAATCTAAACATATATTTCACTTTTGTGAAGTATTCACGGCGAAAATCGATTTGAACTGATTTTAATGCAAATTGGCAGAGGCGTGATAATTAATAATTATTATATGTACTCGTGTCACAAATAGCAGCGTACCTATACCTTACTTAATACCTATACAAATTATTAAATATTAGTCGAGGTATTTCGTTTGAAAATACACAATTTATTGAATAGATTTATATACCTATTTCTAGCGAATGTAGATATATTTGAACTCATCGTATACTTTCTTTTGATGCCCAAATCGTTATTTTTGAAAAAAAAAAAATGCGACAAAAATGACGAAGCACGTATTTATTTTTTCCAAAAATTATATAGTCTATAGCACATCCATGATTAAAACGAACCTAACGACACCTTATTTATTGAAATTCATCATGCCGTTAAGCAAATAATATGCGTCAAAGAAACAGGCATATTTACTTACATACATATGGTAAATACATACTCAATATATGACGAAATATGATATCGGGGGCTGGGTGGTGAAAAATGATGCCTATTGGGAAAGAGTCATATTTTAAACTATTAAAAGATCCCAATTTCTTCAAATAAGCACAAGATGATTTTTTATAATGTAGATGATGGGGTGGAAATGAAATGTTACATGCGTCTTAATCGCGTGCGATATATGTATATTAGTCGCATAAGCTGTCCTGATTTGTTGGCAAGTGTCCAATTGTATTCTCCTAGTCACCAAATACGTTCATAAAATTTGTTAAAAAACTAAACCTCATCATAAAACGAATTATTGGCTTCAAGTATCAATTTTAATACTTGATATTTCATATAATCATTTTATTGGTTCGAGTTCTATATAATAATAGTAAAGGTAGTATAAATTAGTAAATAACATTATGTTATTTAATAACTATTAATTTGGGAGATATAACCTATAACCTGAATAATATTATAATAAATAAATGAATGCATTCGTACCATTTTCAATCAGTTCAGGCACTATTATATAAAAATGGGTCGCCCAAAAAGCCCCCCAATTTTTGTAAATAAATAGTTATATCAGTATGATATACAAACTTTGTATTTAAAATTCTATTCACAGATGAATCAACCTTCACTAAAAAAGCAATATGTGAGTTTGCATAATATGTACATTTGTGAACAGAAGAAAATCCAAGGTTCCTATCAATCAATATGTGGAATATTTAATAATATTCTTTTGGGACCATTTGTAAATGGTATACGATATTTAAACTTTCTACGCGATGTATTTTAAGGTACTTTAAACGAGTACGTGTTATTTGGTTCTCCTGTATGGTGGAATGCTATGGTTCGTGCATAATGACCCACTTTCGCCTAAAGTCCGACAGTATATTTGAATAAATGGTATGGTTTCGATTGGATTGAACGAGGAGGCACTGTTTCATTCATGACTTGACTAGTGAGATCGACTAATTTCAATCCTTCGGAAAAAGTGGCGATATGTGAATAGTGCAACTTTAATGTGGCAAGCTTCATCAGAGAGTTAGGATAACAAATATGCGTATATGTAATAATTGTATTCAATATCGGCATGTGTTCTTCTTGATTATTTCTGGAAGGTCTCTAAAGGGTGCAGTTTTCTATCATAAAATAGTTTCATTTGTTTTTACTTACGATCATAACCTTGACATGAGTTTTTACAATTTTATGCAAAACCTTTCCTTAAGTTTGATTAAAATAAATATAATTTTTCCTAAACTATCATAAGATTAAGAAGTAAAAGAAATTAATTGAACAAAGCCCACTTACATAGTCTGAAGATTTAAATTTTTAGTTCACCTAGACTAATTTTTTCGTATTCTACATCACAAGCCACCTGTATTTTCTGATGCGCTATTTAATACTGATTGATTCTTAATATTTCAGTTCATAGATAAATTGCAAAATACCAAGAGAAGCTTGCGGAAATTGGTTATCTTAACCTATCAGATATATTTATACTTTGTAACACTACGAGCCTTTCGTTGAGGGTTTGTTTCTGGTGTGTTTACAATTTGCTTATTGACCCAATGTTGATTCACAAATTAAAGTACACACAAAAGCTTTGGGTGAAATTATTTTCAATGGTATCAGTGGGTATTTCCCTATATGCCCTACGATTACAACTTGTTGGAGAAAATTTTATTTCCAACTAGAGTTTTCGATTCCCACCTCTTTTTTATTCCTAGTTCCTAAGAATAGATTTAAAAATCGTGTTTCTGGAATATTTTAAATTTTTTTAAATTTAAATAGAAAAACCATCGCGCCCCAATGAGTAAAAATTCATAACTCGGTACCTTTTTCGAAATTTTAGTTATTTAAAAAAAAAAATTTAAGACTATTGGACTCATCAAAAGACTTAATTTCTTCTATATAAATTAAACCATATATTGATCCCCAGGATACGTCCTTCTTTAGAAGAGTTAAGGAGGTAATTAGAATATGTTAGATCTATATAGCTCCTCGACATCCCTATTTTAGAGTGGAATACTAGTTCTAATTTCATCTTGAAGATCACAATGAAGAATTACCAAGTTTACATAATTAATATAATTCTAAAGACTCTTACACAAAAGATTAATTCTTAAAAATTACAATTTTTACATGCACTTTTTATTTATTACTTTATTAATCCCTTTCAACATACCTTTCTGATTCGTTAATAATAATCGTAATAAATTTGTATAATACTAAAAAAAATTATTCTAATAATACAAAAGGGATCTAAACATTCAAATGAGAATTAGGAAATCACCTTCGAAACTATTTCATAGATATTAAAGATCAAATAAGGTTTAAGAAGACCCCAATGAATTCTGTTCAGATCTTCAAATCTATTTCGGTGATAAGTTGTCGCGATTTTGCTCTATTTGGATCCTATAAAGTTTGTTCAAGGATTTAAAAGTTCATTCAATTGGAGTTTCATTTTGAGTGGTGGGCTAAAATACAAAAGAAATTATGATCTTGCTATTTCAAATGTAAATCGAAGCATATTACATGCAGATTATATTTTGTATTCCTATTTACTTTTAAAATGTTCGTTTTTAATTCAATATCATTGTGAAAACACTTTGATTTGAAACTGATTTTGTCAGTGCTTTTTATATATAACAAAATTTGTCTATAAATACTTGTGTCGTTAAGGGATGTAGGTAGATAGGCGTTTGCTTGTACTGTCAAGGTATCTAAGGCGAAAACTAGACAAAAATAAGGGTATACAATGAGTCGCAATAACTAAAAGTTTTCCATCACATCGGGAAGATAAACACGCTTTGCCTGAAGGCAGGCCAAACAACCACGTTCAGAATCGTTCATTAATGTTGTTAAAGTCTTGGAAAATTCGCGAGATGAATGAGTCCGTTCCCAGTCTATGTTATTTACATTATTATATCACATTTCTACACAGCTTAGGTCTTCTCTAATCTATTTCTTTAACATCATTTGATTTCTTCGTTCCTAATGAGAATTAGCGCCGCCAGCATTTTCCTTGTAAGTTTTAATTAAGCGACTCTTGTGTATTCCCCGAAGAATTGGGCTCAACACCACACAGTTATATACTTAATACTTTTGGCAGCTAAAATTGCTGATAAAGTGATAAGATTCTAAGAAGATTTCGCGAACATCAGAAATCGCTATGTTGAAAAGATTTTTAGAATTTACCTCAGGCCATTGAACAATTTTTGAGAGTTTGAATTATTTTATATTTTCGAAAATGTGGGCTTTCAAGCACGTTATGTTCAGGTAAACTCTAAGGAACTGGTAGTTGATTTATGGGCGGCAATTTTGTAGATTCATGTCTCAATTTGTTTGTAAAGACACCCCTGAATTTTCGATAAGCTTTGAAGATTAACATTTTTACAGGTAGCTACGTAGTATAGATATACGAAATTTGGAGAACGTTTTACATTTACAGGGATTAAATTTTTGTTTCAATACTGACGTCAGAACTTTTTCAAAGTTAATAAAGGGTAAGGAAGAGAGTAGATGCTTGAAAAAACAAATACAAGGGAAATTTTCTCAGAAAAGAACAATTTTTCACGTCCAGCTGTTTCGTTGGGTCGTTAGGGCGAATTTTGTCATCACATTTACTTATACCTTTTGTGACTATATTACCTGTATGATAAAAACCCACATGACTTTTTTTGACACCTGAGTGCTTTTAAATTTGATTAATGCTCTTTTATTTTCAAACAGTTTTCAGAAATAATGGCCTCAAAGTTGAAAAGCTGTTCTTTCGTATATTGTAGCAGTTTTCAAGATTATACAATACTTTAGTCTATGACTATGTCTATTTTACTTTGACTAGAATTTAAAGGAACGGCACTTGATTTCGATCGATAGAAACTATAAAATGTTTCGCATTTCAAGGCAAACAGTTTTTTGAAAACTGCTGGATACTGCCCACGACTTCGTTTGTGTAGTATTTATATTTCTAGTAATAATAGAAATAATGAATAAGCTTACGTATGGTAGAAATTATAAAGCATCCTTTACTATTCGTTTAGGTAAGTATGTTATGCTATAAGCAAATCAGTCCCGAGCTGAAAAAGTACGATTTTAATTGATTACTACCAGTCTGTATTAGTCTGGATCTTAGCCTCAGTCTTGTAGTTTTGCTATTACTCTTGGCCTTGATACTGTAGGTATAGAATTATAAGAACAAGATCAAGACCAAAACTTCAAGACCGATTCTACTGATCACTAAATAGGATAGTAACAGGGAGTTTAATTGATATAAAAAAGATCTATATTTTATTTTAAGCTCTATAGATAGCCTAAGCTCGCGTGAGTATTATTTTAGTTTGTAACGTCATGATTAGCTCATGACCTCGCTTTATGCGGGACCGTATAGATAGTACGCAGAACTCAATCTATGAGATTGGATCAAATAGGCAGGCATTCCCCTCAAAACAAAATTTTCAAAAAATATTCGTTATACTTAGAAACTGAGCCTCAGTCTTATGTCTTTATTATATGTAAAATTACGCAAATCATGAAAAAAGATAATGTATTACAAATAATGACATTAATATGATGAATTCAATTTAAGAGTTCGAGTCAGAGTTGATATAAATTAAAACGTAATCACTATACGAGTATGCTTGAGGAAATAATGAATAAATCAACTGTTGTTTTCATTCTAAACTTCTGTAGGTATAACGTTGTTCTCACAGTAAATAAATTTTGTTTTGTCAATTTTAATCATTCATTTTTCACAAGACCTGTAACCAAGTATGGCTGTGCAAAACACAGAGGAAAAACAAAATTGATTGATCGCGACAAAAAGAAGAATGTAATCTTGATAAGCCCAATGAATTTAATGGAAACTGAAGATATTTGAGGAAATAGTCTCGAAATTTGTTACTATCTTATTTCGACGATGTCGATTTCATGGTATGGAAAGAGATTTCTAACTATAAAACTCAGTAAATTTAGTTTACGTCTACTCATAATGCGGAGAGCTAAACTATAGTTTTCCGGAATATTTCAATAAATTTTCTTCGTAAAAATCTTTGTAAAAGGGGACAACAATTTACAATGAGTAGATGAACTTCTGATTTCACGTCAATGAAATTCGGAAAGCTAAGAGTATTTAAAAATTGTAATCCTTAACACATTCTTTATGAAATGAATTTAACTAATTCCTAAGTGGAAAATGTTCATAGAAGAAAGTACTATGGAGAAATTATCAAAACATCCATTAGACAGTAAACAGCAGAGCTCTCTAAGATAACACCCACCACCTTTCTTCTTTAAAAACCAAATGGGACTTAAGTTAATGCATATCTGTTGTACTTTTCCCTTAAAATTTTTATTAACTATGAACTGTTTTGTACATGACTTAGGTTTCCTATAAGATCTATTTAGGTTATAATTCGCAGTTAATTCAGATATTGTTTTTGCGACATAATTCCCAAAAACGTAATTAAATTTTTTTGTTTTGTTATATTGTATTTACCCCAAAATGTCATAATGAATTGTATAATTAATCATCTATTATGCTATCCAGAAACCACTTAAAATGTTGTAGAGTTGAACGTGACTACTTGAAATTAATTAAACCAACACAATTACTTCATTTGCAGCTTGGTTCATGATTTTACTTAAGTTTTACTTTGAAAGCAGGTTAAGCGCCAACATAAATACTCTAGCAAAGTCATCTAGATATACCAGAACGTGCATTACCCGGACCATCGTAGGATATAATGTGAAATGAATTTAATCCGCATAAAGATTCTAGAAGGAAATTCAAGAAATTGCGCTTTTGTTTGTTCCTGAGTTTGCATTGTAGCTATTTATTTATTTACTACAGAAAGATAGTTACTTAGCTCAAACTAATTCAACTTGTTCTTCTCTGTGGGAAAATTTAATAATGAGAAATGATTATCTTTGTGCCCCACAAGATTCTGTGCCAAGAATTCATTTTCCCAACAACAAAGCGTAATCTGTGCATAACCTTACCTTAGTAAGGGGTTTTTAGCACTCAGTTTCAAGGATGCAATTTCAAGTAAACTTACAGAGTCAGTCATTCAATATATTTTTACGTATTTAACCGAACCAATATCAAAGAATACCTTCAAAGTTCTGTATACAAACCGTTTAAATTTTGTCGATAAGCTGTTTAGGGAGAGCAATTTCGCCAAATTACAACCCAATAGATTTTGGCTTTATTCGTCCAAATCTAGTAAGGTTTTTGGTAGTATGGGAACTTCAATCTGAGTACATATTTAGTCCTTTGGGTTCTACTTTTTGCAAGCTGGCAAATGTGTGGTTATAGCCATGTGTCTATCAACAAGTTATTCGTGTAAGATGTTTTCTAAAAGAAGAAATCAATAAAATGAAAATAAATGCTCCTTATTGCGGTGTTACAAAAATAAGGAGTTACTTTCATATATACGTTAGAATGGCCACTGATTAAGCGATGTCTGTCTAATACACCCCAAGAACATAATCAAAATACGTAAAAATGTACGAACAACTTTAAGTTAATAGACAATCTTATCACGTGCCATAGTCAATGGAAAATTATATGTTATTTTTCGAAGCTATTACGTAAATATTTTTTAAATTTTATTTGATGAACACATGTAAACCTATCAAAGTTTATATTATATAATGAGAGATATAAAGGTAATTCAATAAAAGCGTCAAACCTTTATAAATATGCTCGTTTTGAGGGTTTCGTACTAAATCAAGGAATGCAGTTTCGTAATGTGCATTTGTCTGACTGTCGTTATGTCACAATCATTTTATTTAGAGACTATTACGACTATAGCACTAAAATTTGGTACACGTTTCGATAATTATATGTGCTACACTGATATGTATTAGTATTTTTTGAAAAACAACATTTAAGGATGCCTTCCCTACATGAAAAGTGAGGATAAAAATGAAAATGTTTACTTTACTCCAGTGACTGTGATATCGTTGAAAAAGAAATTTAAAATCACTATGGGGTTTCTTCAACCGTTTTTCAGAATTATGTCTCTCAAATAGTTTACGAGATATCGTTGACCAAGTTATGCTCAAACAACTGTTCAGGAAAACTGCACTCTAAAACTTTAGTCTACGATAATTTTAATAGCTTTATAGCATCGTTAGTTACAAACAGGTACACTTTTCTTTACTTCAACTATCACCGTGTTTAATGGCCACAATTTTAATTTTGAACTCAGTTTAAAACTCTCTTGAAATCGATTTTATCTTTTCTAGTAACAACGAGTAACGCTAAACATGGCCAGTCATGCTCTTGAACCCTGTTTTTATTTCCCTACTCTGCAACATTTTAATGTCTCAATATTGAAGAAGTCGAAGGCAATCTGCTTGTATATTTGTTATAAAATTTAATAAGAAATGTTATGTTTTAAGTTTAATTATGCATATAGCAATAAGACGTACTTTTGGTTACAAAATGGTTTAAAATAATTTATTTAGCCCTTGGAAATAAGCATTTCTAAGGTCATCAGGTCATCATTGATAAAAACTGTTCAATGGAAATTTGCACTTAACTTTCAACATATTGGACATGCATGGCGATGTAATGCAGCCTATGTTACTTTTATGGTCAAAGATAATCAAACGATACCTCATTTGCCTTAATCTGTTCACTAGTTTAGGAGTTACGAACAAGGAGGAGGAGGAGTTACGGAACAATCGTACCTAGATACATATCATGCATAGGCTATTAAAACTAAAAAAATTAGTCTTGTTTTAAACATACTTTTCCATTTTACGATATTTTTAGTACGAAGCTTTAAAACAAAAATAGTGCTTTATGGAAAACTGAAGTGTTTTAATTAAAAAAAGTATTTCGATTATACCATTTACAATTTGAGTTTGCCGCTTTAATAAAAGGGCAAAACTTTCAAGTATTTTAATTTCAGACTAAAACACTTTCTAATCAAAAAAAAAAATCTTTCTATGCAGTTAACAAATGTAAGAAATGCACTTAATTGCCCCCTTTGGATATGAAAGAAGTCTCATTTTCAGAAAAGCTGTAGAACAATGGAAGTTTATCAGTTTTTTTTTTTTTTTTACAAAAATTCAAATAAAAAAGGATAACTTTCTCGTATTTCACAGAGATAAAAAATAAATTCTTTATTGTGGCCATTGTTATGGGCGCCACAAAACAACGTTTGTGAATAATTAAAACTTGTGGGTGAAGGCTTTTAACTGTGGTTAAATGGCTTAACTTCAGAGGTTTTACAGGTCGACCGCTACAATATGAAAATCCTACAGTCCTCGGTGAGTGACCCACTTCCACAATTTTATTAGCCATGTTGGTACAAGGGGCGACTGATGACTACCTTGTTTTCTGATGATATCAACTATGAAATTCGTCCGGCAGTGGCTTTTAGCCTCTTCGATGTTGGAAAATTTATTTAGGTCTTCTAACCATTTCATTTGTATGCTAACTTGATTGGAAACCAAAAGGTTTTCCATAAAATGTTATACTTTCGCGAAAATGTGGGGCTAGCAATACGTACCATGGGGATGAATTCTAATTAATAAATGTTAAATGAATTCTTCGCAAATTCAAAAAGTTTACCTTTCCGATAAGGGTCTAATGAAGGATTGGAAAACTTCAGAAAGCCGAATAGATAAACACCTTTTTAGTTATGAAACATGGGTCATCTTATTTTATGTATATAGAACGGAACGAGGAATCACTTAATGCGGCAAACATTCAAATTACAAAGTTAATAAATTTAAAGTTAGCAACTTGATTAGTCTGGACTCCAATTTTTCATTTTCATTTTCAACAGCACAGTTTTCCTCCTTGATCCTCTTTAATATTTATGATTTTTTAACGAAATAAATCCATAAATCAGTTAAGTATTAAAACCCTATCTATTTTATGGTATTTTTCGTCATCATGCTTTTATAGCAATTTATTAAAAATTTAATTAGTATGTACCTAGGAAGGTTTTCGAATAAAAAAAAAAGGTTTATGAACGATTGTATCTATATGCAAAAATTAAATGTATATTAATATAATGATAAAATGGGGGTGTTACGATATTATGAGCCTCATCAAAATCTATTTACTGTCTTTTTGTTAATGGAAAATGCAAATAAAGTTGTATAAACTTTGTTTTTTAATACGAAGTTTATTGCTTATTAAATGGCCATTTAAATTGAAAATGTTTGTTGTCTGTTTTTTAAAGTATGAGATCCAGCCGTTAGTCCATTAATTTTCTACATAAGCCTAATTTTAATTTAATAACTTCATAATAATTTTAATTTCTTTCAACAACATTTTATAAGGTTTTTATATATGCGTTTGTAATAACAACATACACTTTAAGAGGAGAACCAATCTAAAAATCAAAATATTTGTACTATAATAGTTAATTAAAGATTTACAATTTCGACAATATAATTGAGACGTAAGACATTCCAATTAAAATATGATTTATCTTCGAAATTAAATGTTTTCGCTTCAATTTAAGTGTTCAATTTTATTCGTAGAAAAGAATTTAAGAAAATTTATTATAAGGAGATGAAACGAACACTGCCGTAATTGTTTAAAAAATTAAACTATAATAACTATTAAATATTATCCTGTATTAAACATATCTCAACCAGCTTATAAATTACAAAGTTCCCTTTTAAAAACCTAAAGGTAATAAATTATCTGAAAATATATTTCAAATATTTAAGACTTGGTTTTATAAGCACTGATGATTTGCCATATTTCAGTTCTTTTAATTTTCGTTTCGATAAGACTTGTATTTTATAGTCACTAAAATAATTTAATAAAAATAGAAAAATTATTAAGAAGAGGCGTCTTTTAGGTAACATTTCTTTTATTTAAAATGTGAAGAAAGTAAATGTACGCATTTGGAGGCTGCTCCAACCTTGAGAAGACAAAATCATCAATGATTTATGCAGAGCTCAATTCCCTTTAGCCTAGTTTAGAAGAATACGAAAAAGACACCTTCATACTGAAAACGAGGATTCATGAATTGTCTAACAAATTCCCTTTTTTTATTGAATGTGGCGCTCGAAAGAGTGATTGTAACAAGTTATTTATTTCATGAGTACACCTACTATGGAGGGTTGAAAGATTACTTACAACATGTGGAATTTTTTTAGACTAGACTTCACCACAAAATATACTTCCTATGGGTATGATGGTAATGTACGGTCCAAATTTGATTTAAACCCTGACATTTAAGAGGAAAGAAAGTGACTCTTGTCAGTTAAAACTCGATTATGCGTTTTCTGCGTGTCTCATGGGAATAACGACAACAGCAGGTACCTCGTAAATTCTACATTTAGACTTTTATTTATGTTAGGAAACTTTATATAACTTCCCGTATTTATATATATAAATGGTAATATGCCTTTTGAAATTCTTTTTACTTAATTTGATGGATTGCATAAAAATTAATGTATAAATGCATATCATTTAAAAAATACAATAGTTCATAATAGAATTGATAGTGTATTCGATCTATTCATAAATTCTTTAATTCTTTTATATTTTAAAAGCTTTTACTTTTAACTTACTTTGTTGTTTGTATAATAGAAAACTTGCTAAATTTCGATTCGTTCTCATAGAGGTAGACCTTTGAAATTTACATATGTATAAGTGCATGTCCAGTGATAATGTAATGTAGGAATCTTGTAGATATCTTTCTAAATCCATTGTAGTGAAATGTCTTTTTCTTTACAACCCCCTTTTATATGGGTATTTACTGAAAGGGTTTGACGGTAATGCGGTAAGCTACGTGACGTTATTCTAAACCCATTATAAAGACTAAAAAGTAAAAAATACCTTAAAGATTTTGAAGGTACTTTTTTCCTAAAAGAAAATCCCACAATTAACTAAATTAATTTAAAGAAACTGCTCATCTTGTTACAACAACTTTATCTTCTTGAAAAAGCTTCTTTTTTATATATATATATATATTTTTTATGTGGGTAAGAATGCGGTTATCACCAGATTTACACATTTCATATTTTGTTGCTGGACCTAAAACTTGAGAAGGGTGGAATATCAATTTGTGCCCCTGTCATCTTGGCAAATTTGAAGGTTTTCTCCTCTAATCCATATCTTTGGGTGACCTTTTTAGCTCATGAATTTTTTGGTCAAACATCTCTGAAAATCGTCCGTCATCAGTCCACTAATTTAAGCTATCGTCTATGTTAAAAGAAAATATGTTTTGAAACTTGGGAGACATTGCGTTTGCCTCAAGCTATTTGATTTATATGGTTTCAACCGAAACAAATGTGACTTTCTTTGCATTATATTGCATCACAGAAAGAGTAAAATTCATAGGAGTTGATTAAATTAAATTTGTATAATAGAAACTGTGCGACAAAAGATCTTTAGTGCATGTTGTTTCATTGCTTGAGAACTCTCGCTTAGCTTTCTTTTTAATTGGCTGAAAGAAATTGTATACATAGAAGTTTAAGCGTAATGAAACCAAAAAAGTAAGGGTAATGAAACCCACAAAGTATATTAAATTCTGTGCATTCTTACACTAAATGTGTTCTGAATTTGCACAGAGCTAATTGGATTTATTAAATTAAGAGGGATAATGTAGCTGGACAGAATTTGTTCCTAAATAATCAATTATGACCAATTTAATCAAATTGAATAAAATTATATAAATAATTTTACTTGAAAAACAATATATATACAAAATATCAAACAATCGTGTTTAAATTATTATATAATCTGGAATTTGTTTTGTTCATATTCATGTTATTGAAATATTTACAAATCCAGATTAAGCAGTTTTATAACAATTATTAAAACAAGAAAGGAAGCTTAATTATTAATTTGGCATATAAAAAGAAAATCTTAGTAATTAACTAAAAGGTATTAATTAAAATCCTGCAGACGTTGTAACATATGGCGAACTACACCATAGTAAAACAGACCAGTTCAGTAGTTTCAGAGATTACTGTCTGTACAAATAGACAGATAAACAGACAAACAGACAAACAGAGAGACAACATTTTTAAAAATGGTATTTTTGTATAATCAGATTTTGGTAAATATTTTCTACAGTTTTATTATTAGTAAAACGTAGATACATTTGTGATATTTTATCATTTTTAAAGCGTACAAAAAATTCATGTATGCATAGTTTACAAAAACAAAAATTGTCTTTTTTAATAGTGTTCCTATAGGTAATAAAAAAGTTACTTTCTTTAATTAATAAAATAATTAAATAAGCAATTGTAAACTTTGGTAAACTTTGCTGTAAAACTAGACTAACTAACTAAGGCAGTATCCTACATATGTAAAATGAGTAATTTTTTTAAACAATTATAATTTTTATAACATTTTCATCTGAATTGGCATATTTTTTGGTACGAAATATATGCAATATCTTTATAAATTGGAAAATGTATTTCATAATGTTCGATATTTGAAATGCGCGCGTTTACGTTACATTGCTTCCTGCTCACTGGTAGTACGGAGCCATAAAACATTAACAAACTGCAACGATTTTTCGTTAAACTTTAGAGTTTTTGGTGCCAATCTATTGTATGATATTTGAAGTTTATGAAATCTACCGAATATTTGATAGGGTAGGCCTTTCTAACAAATCGGTTAAATAGTTTATATTTATTCTGCTTAATAACAACCAAAAACCGTAAAAAAACAAAACCGATATTTTCAAAATTCAAATAAAATTGATTCCTTAAACGACTATTTATGATATTTTAAATCAATCAGGAGTAAGGTGGTTCATTTATTTTCATTTTGAAAATGTATCACTTTAAGGTAAAACAAATTTGTCCAAAATCACTAAGTAATAATGAACAAAAGTTTGTTGTTATAATAACTTTATTGCCAGACACAAGATTTAAATTAATATGCTACATTTCCTTTCAAAAGTTTGTCTCTTTACCAATATAATATTTATTACTTTAACTGACCTTGTGTTCCAAAATATGCCTAGAACGCTGTTTCCTCCCCGATTACTTTATAACTTTGATTTATATCACTTTAGGAACTTAGTTGTCGCCCACAACTTTTACAATTAAATAAACAATTGAATACACCGCCAATTCTTTTCGATCCGGGTCACGTAGCACATACATACGACTATATCAGTTTGAGATTTATTTTCAGGTAACGAGTGTGACTTAGTCGAAAAGGTTTAGCAGAGTGGAGAAAAAATAAAAAGATTTGTTTTTCTTTTCGAAAATCAAACTAATTCCAACATATCTTTTTCCACTTAAAGTAAACACAGTTCGCCAATTTGAGAATGGCTTTCTACAACGTTTTCGGTAGAACTATTCCGGAATTCGCGATATTAAACCAAAAAAATTTCAAAAACGATCATACGTTGAACAGAACTAAACGCTCGGGCAGGACTAAAGGATTACAATTGAAATCAGATTCCTAGCCGTATCCAAAAGGTATACTTCCCCAATCCTGTGCACGTCTCCCGAGAGCAAATGGACTTCGAGTTGCGCATTTCATTCTTCGGAGTAAAATGAAAAAGTCCCACGCAAGAAGCTAGCAAACAGTCTCAGGAGCACGGCATAGGCCAATTTCGGGAGACTGCAAAATAGCCGAGGTAACCTGTTGCTGCTGCCCTTGCGGTGGCAGAGTCCTTATTTTTCTTAGGGCTACTGTCCCTGGATTGGTACCAGTTTCTCGGACTTTTGTTTCCCAGGTCCTTTACCAGAAGTGATTCTGACGTCGGTTTATTATTTTTTATGTTTTTTTGGAATCCCTACAGTAGCCTGAACGGACTCATTTCATTTTGTTCTCATCTCTGGCTCATTAGACGTCGTCGCTTGGATTGTGGGTGGTAATTTACATTTTTTAAGAAATGTTAGAATGGAACAGGTCCCTCTTGTATTGTGTATTTGAAGTTGCCTTTAGGAATAGGTCGATTCGGGTCCCGGAGTTTTACTGCACGTGACGTTTCAATTACCATAGACGTAGACACTGACTTAGGTAGATAATCAGTTTTAACTGGGAAAGGAAAGGAATAATTTTACATGCGTAGCTACAGATTCTAAGTTCAATATAGAGGGAAAATTTAATTTCGAACAAGCTTTGGTATCCTGCATTTATATCATTAGCAACTACAGGAAGGGGATTACAATGAAGGGGATTATGATGAAGAGGACTACTGAATTATGTAGTGTAGCATAAATACCACCGTGTGCAATTTTTATAAGCGCATTTATTGTTTAAGAAAACTACTTTTTGTTTATATTACATAAATTCTCTATTAGTGCATATTAATTAAAGAATACAAAGCACTCATATAAGTTAATTATTTCTTTATAATAAAAAGTCATTTTTGTCTGCATAAACTGAATTTCTATAAATACGATTTCTTTTAAGACGGTTATAGTCTCTGTAAAAATCGACTCGAACCACATCCATAAACACTTTTTCAAATCTTTTCAAAACTCTCAAAGTAGCTTCAAATTTTTGAATGCTCAATTCTCAAGCTGGTATGAATTTTGGCTATCAGAAGTCTTCCGATATGAAGGATATTCCGTATCCACATCTATTTTAAAACAAAACACAATTGATTAATTCTAATGATAACACATAACACTTCCGATCTAGATTAACATTCAATCTGAATTAAAAGAGATCGGAGACACCTACAAAATAGGTTTAACTCAAGGCTGCCATTGTACTCCGAGCCTCCGCAAAATGCATAGCTAATTTTGTTTTTACAATTCGTCTCACTTTTGCTAAATGACTTCTAGAAAAATCATCACATTAATTCAACATATCCCATATTTTTTTACTATGCCAACTTTTGATTTACATTTTTAATTAGAAATTAATTTTTGTAATGATTTTTTGCCAAAAAAAGGAAGATTTAGATATGTCGTTGGCTTTTAAATTTATTTTTAATGCCTTATTTTAATAAATATCAAATGTCCATTTTCTTACTTGAGGTCCTAACCTCTGTGTGCATATATAAAATGAATTGATTAGTTTTGTATTGTTGTTTTATTTTAGGTAATAAATTATCAATAAATTATTGTGTGACGAACCCGATAGAGTTAGATATTAATTTAGCTAAGTTAAGTATTCCGATTGAGATTGTGCAGAAGCTTGAAAAGATAAATCCACAAATCTCAATGATTGTTTTGGCGATTAATGGCTAGATTATTTTATCGGATAACCAAATCACCAAAAAAGTTTTTAATAAACGGCATTCATTTAATACGGCTTACGCTTAAAATCTTAAGAAGATGATTAATTATCTTAATATATGTATGTAATTAACATTAATTTAGTGATAGTAGATATTTTAGGCATTATTCTGTTTTTCATTTGGAAACAAATGAATAATTAAACCAACCATAAATAAATTGCTTTCACGAATTCGTCTACCTCTCTACTTGGCTTGTTTTTCTTTGCACCCACATGTAAGTAACTTGGAAATGTTCCAGATGATGTTATGAAAACAATTGTGCTATAATATCAAGTTGCAATTATGATTGATATTTCTTTTAAATTGCTTTGAAAAGTACTCTCTACTAAGTCAATGTTTACTTACCTACAAATTAATTTGAATAGCGAAATTGATTAGACTTCCAAAATATTGCTATATCACAATCTATAGTGAGAATCCTTTGCAGCAAGGTAAGCAATATAAAAATTCTATATAAAAGAATACAGACATATAAAATAAAAAAATAATTCTCCACATTCAACAATTTTTCGGTTTAAAGTCATGGGGCTATAGACAAATAAAGCGTTTAAGCTGTCTAGCAAACCACAAAAGGTTTGCTATAAGCATACAAAATCCAAGATTTTTCAATTTAATTCACTTACAAATGTTATTTTATAGGCCTATTATTGAAATACATTTATAAAAAACAATCAGAGCTCTAACAATAAAATCTAAGATTATGCTAAAAATACTTTAAAACCAAAATAATACCTAATCTAATAGAGTTCTCGTGATATCACAAGGGGTTAGTCGTGTATCTCTAAAACTCTACTACGCGAATGATCAGTCCTCAAATAAAACACCGAGTATAATAATAAATTACTTTTTCTGAGTTAACAAGCACATTACGTGTGTTAATGAATATGCAGCCATCACCAGATGTTTTCCCATAGATAAAAACTTTTGCAGAAAAGTGACATAATCCAATCAATCCACTTATTTCATTAAATGGCTTAATTGAAAAACCAGATTATCATTCAAGTTGGAATTCATGTGAATGCTTTGCAGTTCTTTTAAATGAATAAAATGAAAGAATTCATAAGTGGGGTATATTTTTTGCTGAAAATATTATATAAATTTTGAAGCAATGCCATATCATGGACATATTTTGGACTCCAACTCCAATGGAGAATTTATGCGGAATACTTATCAGAATTGCTTTTATCGATAATCGTCAATCAGATGAATTTGTGATGGTATAATTTAACTTATTTAGTAGTGGTATTGCTAAAACAAATATAATCGCCATATAAATTTTGAAATAGTATGATTTCCGCAAAGAAATCAATGGAAAATCGCCAGTTTTTTTATATCTCAGGTTCTGGACCTCGGTTCTTTTGATGGAATTTAAGAGTACAATTGAATAAATTAATTAATAAATAAAAGAATCTTTTTTCGTTTCTGTGTCTCTAGACCTTCTTCATTAGATCTATTCTTCTAACGGAGAAGTCTTTAAGTCCAGCACATCTTTCCTCTAAGTTCTAAGTTTTAATACTGTTTGAAAGCAAAGTCATACTAAACGCATATACTTTTTGTAAACAGTGAATAATACCAGAGATCTATTTCCTAGAAAATGTATCAAACGTTCTCGAATTTTACTATGGTATGACCCTAAAATGTTATTTTGGTATATTTGAACCTAATTTGTTTTATTTTATTTTTATTTTTAAATGATGATTATGAAGTATAAAAAAATATTATAATCGATATTAAATTTGATCAATTTTTAAAGTATATTTACTCGCACCCACTTGTAGAGTTTAAATAATAAAAAACACGTTGCTTCCATCTTTTTGGAACAACGCTCTAGAAAACACTTATCTCAAACAATGCAGATTGTTACTCGAAATCGGTATAATGATTTAAATGAATGAGGTGTGTATTCATAAATTATTCATTGCAAAAAACAAAAAAAAAGTTTGAAACCACATCAGAAAAATATTTTAATTTCTAACATAATGCCACCCTGTTTTAGCGACTATCTCAGATCTGTTTACAGGACCAAAAACGTGAATTTAAGCTGTGTGAGATGACAAATGTATTCAAAATTTTGTAAAGTGTTTATGAATAATGCATAAAACAATCAGAAGGCAGAAAATGAATATATTATTGGAAAGGAAGCGCCTTCCTTTGCACTTAAAGATGCTCGTTAGCATGCTGAGGACTCGTTTGCATATTTTATTAGATCAGCTGAAAACCAAAACTCACCGCAAAATAAATCCTCCTCTGAGATACTGCCTGCATTGGATGAACGACAAACACCCGAAGCTAAAAAGGTATACAAAGCCACAAAACCGCTTACAAGCACTTTAAGTGAAACCTAGATCTTGAGTTCATCACTTTTCAGGATCGTAGATTGCAAACAGGAATCGAAAACTAACGAAGTTAGACGAACAGAATCACCATATCCGGCAGACTCAGTTAAGAACAAACAAAGTACGCACACCTCCGAAAATCTTGTAAACCGCTCTTTGAACATGATTTATGGGCACAATTGATAAAATATTGTAAATTCACTATGATCCAAAAAATAAATACCTACTATTAGAAATATAATCTTTAAGGAAATTACATCACTATACAAAATAACCTAAATAAGTCTTCTCAGTCTAACGAATTATTCATCTATCTTTCAAGGTCGATTAGAGATTTAGATATGTTCGCGACATGAAAAAATTCGCGTATGTCATGGCTAATCAAGGGATACTCGAGAACTAAAACCAGAATGAAGAACAGTGAAAGTACAGAGCTCATATTCCAGGATACATTCTCCTGCTGTATCCCTTTTCGGAAATTATGACTCTGGGGAGCTTTGTTAGGAAAGCCACACCAGCATATATATCTTCAGGATTTCAGGAGGAGATTCACAGTATTCCTTCGGCACTGGATAAAATTTATAAAATTGTACAAGTACTTTTTTTTTTTTTTTGTAAAAATCAAAGAACGCAATATTTCCTTGCATAATTAAATGGTTCATCTTTTATTTAATTTCAAAATGTTCGATCCGATCATTCCACAGCACAATCATTTCAAGTTTCTGCAACTAAATATCATACGCATCAATTATTACATCCTGTTGAGCATCCCTATGAATTATTTATAAGCATTACATGAATATTTGGATTTGGACAGACAATATCTGAATGCCAATTTTGCTTAACTAATATGACACGATTGCACTTCAGGAGTGTACTCGTACTATGCACTGCGGTTGATAGTCCGAATGTTTAGTATTTCGATATAATAACATATATCAAGAAAATTTATTTTATTAGGTATGAGTAAAATGAAATAATACAAATCAGATAAGATAACTACAGGACATATACATGTAATTTTAATTACCTCAAAACATTTCAACAAGTGTTATCTAACTAAAAATAGATTTTAAATACATTTCTGAGTAATGTTTTCTGAATTATTTGAAAAATAATAAAAGCTGCTAAATATATAAAGACATGTTTTTATTAAATAAATTAAATTAGGCTTTTGCTTAGGGGATTACGTGAAATCAGAGATGTGAAGATATATAAATTTTTAATGTTTGTTTTTGAGCTGTTTTATAGTAGTTTTTATTTAATACATAATACCAAGTCGTTGCACTAAATTTTAATAACTTTCACAAATTTTCCGATCAGACACAAATTTTTAAAGCCTAGAATATGTTTAACTATATAAATTTTATCTAAATTCGTTGAATGGTTTTTAAAACCTAATGACCACTATTATAACTAAAAACGTAGTTTCACAAAAACGCATCTAAGTTTTCGGTTTCTGGTATGAATAACAAGAAGGGTCCTACGATTATTATAGGAGCCCTTACTAAACGCAACTCTTTACTCAATTATACTCGTATGTCTGGAATGTGAAGCAATTGTAGGTAATAATGATATTTGTTTTGTTTTTCGGTCTACTCACGCATTTCCATAAAATATCATATGAGGTTCAAGTGGAAAGATTCTCGCAGGAGAAAAAAAAACGTTCAATTCAATTTAATATAAATTTTCTACTATTACAACATGCTAGAAATAACATACCTTATACAATTTATACAACCTTCATTTCATAGATTAAGCTTTGTTGGAACATTTATAAAAGTAGGATTGTATTTATTTTGGAAAAAATTGCAATTATACTTTATATACTTTTCTTTTTAGCAATAGTTAATTGTAACTTGGAATCGATTGCTTATCATACAATTAATGTCCTTGGTTAATATCATGCCATTCTTGTTCTGTTTGAAAGCTTAGAGGAGCATGGTACTACTTTAAGTGCCCGTTGAATCACCCCATCAATACAACTCTGACTTTTGCCTATTTAAAAATTTATGAGTACTAATGGGGCGAAAAGTCAAAGTAATCAATTTAAATCAGAGAATCTTACGAACTATAGAAGGTATACGAGCAAACATAGCTTAGATATTCCAAAATACAAAAACAAACTAAATAAAACTTTTATTCTATTTCTAGAGAAAGATATTAAATGATAAAACAAAACAAAAATGTTATTATAATAAAACTTTTAACGATAATCAGGGTACCAGAAAATTTAAAAAAAAAATTAGGTACGTGTTTGATGGCGCAAATTGAAGATTTTTCTGGATGGCTAAATATTCAATTATTTTTTATATTAGTTTTGCTTAATTTACGTCCCACGTAATGGCAATCAAAATAAAAATATAAAGAAAGTTAAAACTCAATACAATTCGTTCAGTATAAATCGGTACTAAAAAGTTTGCTTATCCGAAAGAAGGCTGTTTATTTTGTCCTGCTGGTCGGCAAAAAATTCTACGTAAAAGTTGACTAACAGAAAGTAAAGCTCAGATGATATTGAATGGGTGTAATTGAATTATTTTTGAATGATTTCACAAAATTGTTTTCCACCTTAGAGAGACTTAAAAATAAAATAAGAATTTTATAATTTATAAGCGTACAAAATATTTGGTGCTGAATGAATGAATGAGTCTCAATTAAACTGAAATCAAAATAAATGGCTAGTGGGTAGGTAAGACAGACATAGTAAGTAAAAACTGAACTTTTAAATACAGCAAAATCTTCTTATAACGAACTAAAGTACCAAGAAAACGAAGAAAACCGAAGGATATCAAAAAGTACCAATAAAAAATTTGTATATTTTCTATAAAAGAAACCGATAAATTTATGAGTTATAAAGAAAAGTTAATTTAAATCAAGTGATGTTATGTTTAGTTCACCATCTCCATAAGACAGAAAATTATCAATTTCATTTAATTTATTTAGTAGAGATGACAAAGTTTTTGTGTCGCTAATATCAGTTTCTTACATTAAGGAAAACGAACTATATTAACATTTCTTACCACTTCTAGTCTTAAGTTCTATAGCTCCTATAAGAAAATGTGTTTTGATTTATGAGTGGGAAACAAACTTGGTATACGATGCTCCCTGGAAAAAGGTAACGATACTATTCACAACTAACTAATTGTTGTAAGACTGCCTATATTTGTTGGTTCGATAGTAATGACCACCTATTGCTTATGGAAATATAATACAAATTAAAAATCATCGTAGTCTCAATTGTAAAATCATTGAAACATGTAATTAAGCGCAAATTATACGAGCAAAATTGCAAAATACTTCCGCAACGTTGTGGATCCTACCATAAAAGTACCTCGAATTCGGTTTTGTAATCAATCCGATTCGTGCGAAAGGGTTTTGTAACTAGTTGCAATAAAAGCACAATTTATAGGTACCAGTCGATATTCATGGTATTTCGTGCACATTTGTGGAATTTGTATAGAGTTCTCATTTAACCGACTTCCTTCGTGGTGAATTCATCAAATTAGCAATGCGATATAATCACGCAATTCAGAGTAGATGCGTTTATATGGAAATTTTTTGGGCAAAAGGTAGATCTAACCGCTAGAATTGATGCTCCAAAAGAAGCAACAATCTAATTATATTAACAAAAACAGGAGGATAGATCTGGAAGGTCAGATAACAAGGATAACATTTAAGCATCGTCTGTTTCTTGAATTATTCATCCGAGCGACTGACATTCAAAGCAAGAATTTCCTGACAAGAATTGATAAGAACCTGGGGTAAAAGGGTTTTCCTGAGGACGTCTAGATTCAAAAGGAGTAGCTTTAAAGATTTCCAAGCGATGAAAATACATAAAAGGTCTATGGCGTGCGAGGACTGTCTGATTTATTTTTTTTTTTTTTCAAGTATAGGACTCCTTTTCAAAAGAGCTGTGGGATAAACAAGAGTCCATTGCCATTGGTTCGGCCTCTTACGGGAAATCTGAAGGACCTTTTGGGAAAATATCATTTAGATAATGTGAGTAATCTTCATGCGTTACGCATAATATCTAGGTAAGAAAACCTTTTCCGAGTGAAAATTGAATTAATTTACTCTGACAAAACAGAATACTATTCAAATTCTTTGCCACTTATGTAAATATATTTTTCTAAACGGGATAGTTAAATAATTTTAGGATATCTTAGAGAAAAGGAGGTCTATACGAAAGTGTTAAAAGGGTTAGTATCTCTAATAATATAAAGTTGTACGGAAGTACTCATTATACAAATAACAAAATTAATGCTCATGCCTAAACTCGAAAACAAACGATTTTATCTATATATAGTAATTTAATTTTTACGTTAATTGTATTTAGCATTTCAAATCCTTCCATCTAACCCTTTTTGTTTGATACCCAACTCCAAATCTAGTTAGGTACATTACATTTACTATACTTTTGAAAATATCTGTGGGTATATTTATAACGTTATCAAGTACTTAAAAACCAGTACTTGGTGCGGTGCCCAAAATATGAAGTTTACAATTAAATAAAAATTAGTTTTCCTTACCATCCTCTGTACCTGTAGAAAGTCTTTTTTTTGTATATTATGTGATATTACACAAGCCAATAAATTATTTTATTATGTACAAAAAGGAATAAATTATTTGCTTTGGTTTTTTCTAAGTATTTTATAAAAATGAAATTTTTATAAACATTGCAAAAACTTTCAAAACTTTATTTTATTTATTTTATTGTGTTACATAAAATTTAGGGTATATAGTCATAAGAAATTGGCTTAAAATATTTAGAAAAATATATTTTTATTTCTTCCTTCCCATCGGAAATAGGAATCACTTATCGGTCTATGCAAATATCCCCAAAACTGTTCAGCGATTTAAATAATTGGATATGAAACAAATTTGGCATTACCAGACAAATATCAATATCGTCTCATGTATCAAAAGTAAATTCAATTTTCTGCCTCACGAATATCGTTCATACAATTTCCTTACTCGATAAAAGTGCTGCAAATAGGCAATTTTATCCGAATTTTATATAAATCAACTTTCCGTTCTTATAACACATATAATAAGAGTAACATTGTTATGGTGTATGCTTTTCCTTTTTGGAAAATTCATTTATTCTTTAAGCTAATACTTTCTGTTTGATCGACATCTTGAAAATGTTACAATTTCACCTTATTCTAATTTAATTTTATAATTTAGAATTTTATATAAAGTAGAGTATAAAGTATTTCATAAATATGTCACTGAAACTGAAAATTTACAGAAATATTGTACCAAAGTGTAGTATCGTTTTATATAGAAGGAGTTATTGAAGGTTCTCGAACAAATTCCATTCAATATTTTAGGGAAAGCAAATAGGCAATAAGTGTTATTACCTTAGGGAACATCAGCAAACAATCTAATGTGCTGCCTATAAATTGAAAAGTTCTCGTCCTGCAAAATATCTTCCAACTTTCTTACAAAGTTCAATTCTTTTCACCTTGTTTTCGTTCCGCGGAATCGTCTTCCTTCCCCTTATATAAGGAAAACATTTCAAGTAAAAAGAAATTGCCACATATAATTTACGTAAAAAACGAAACATTCAAGGCAAAGATAATACATAAGAATTCTGAGTTTAGATTTTCTTTATTTATTCAAAGTCTAAACAACTGATTGCTTGTAAATATTAAATTTAAGAGTAAGTATTTGCTATTCGGAAGTTAACTTTGAAAGTTAACAATTGTGAAGCGCTTTGAGTTTTTCTCGTTAAAGGACGTTATATTATTTCATATTTTCTACAAATTGGTCTAGAGACTAAAACCATCCATATATTTGGTGGGGTATATTCTTTTATAATTTTCGTATATTCAACAACTAAAAAAAAAAAATATATGTTCTTATAGATACATATTAAATGTACTTAACATATATGCTTTGAATTTATGGCATTATAGCTCAATGTGAAAATTAATTATACTTAGAAATTAGTACAAAAAAGCTTGTGTTTCATATTTTCTTCATATATTTTTAGACATTTTCACACATATACATTTCAGTTAAGCAGATAGAAATGAGTTAATTAAATTTTCACTACATATAATTAACTTGTAGAATTACAACAGCCAATTCATAATTAATTTTCTAAACCAAATTCTGAGTCAAACACAAATACGAGTACAGATTGTATGGACATAAGTAAAGGGAGTGAAGAATAGACACTAGGGAATGAAGGACGAGGGATGAGGGATGAGGGATGAGGGATCAAGAATTAGAGATTAGGATAAGGGATGAGGGATGAGGGATGAGGAATGAGGGATGAGGGATGAGGGATGAGGGATGAGGGATGAGGGATGAGGGATGAGGGATGAGGGATGAGGGATGAGGGATGAGGGATGAGGGATGAGGGATGAGGGATGAGGAATGAGGAATGAGGGATGAGGAATGAGGAATGAGGGATGAGGAATGAGGAATGAGGGAAGAGGGATGAGAGATAAAGGATGAGGCAAGAAGAATGAGACGTAAAGAATGGAGGAATGCGGAAATTTTATAATCCACTTAGGTTCGCAACGTATACACTATTAAACATATTTATGCGTATAACTTTCATATATAACACGTATATAGAATATAAAAATTATACGTGCAATTATAATTTACATTGACACGTATAAAGTTTTTCGTGCCGACAGGATAAAAAATTAATTATCTCTCCAATAAACATTTAGAGGCAACCAGGGTGGAAGAGGCTGGATAACGAATATTTTAAATCTTTATAAGATATGTATTTTATTATATCTATAAAACCATAAAAGCAATTAATCGAACATTACGGGATATTATTTTGTCATTCTGTAAATACGAGTATTACCGTAAAAAGTGAATTTTAAATTATTTTATAAAGCTGTATAAAGAAATAATTGAAACAATTCTACAAGAAATTTAACTGGAAATTACCAAATAAACAATAAATAGTAAATCAATACTTGTTAAAATTGTATCTGGGCGTCCTTATTCTGCATTCCACTAGCTGTGCAAGTTTCTCCATTCTGTTACTATTTACTGAGCCATCCAGGTTTGAGTGCTTTCCAAAGAATTCGCAATATCTGTTCTGAAAATACGTAAACGAATTATTGTGTAAACATCCTTTGGATGCTGGAACGAAAGATGTAATTTAAAGGAAATGAAGGTAATACAAAACTATGTAAATATATTTTCAATTACCCTTTACTTTCCATGTTTCAAAGGAAATTAAAGTTCTTTTTACACTAGAAGAACAACAAAATCGGGATCGTGATAACGTCTGTGTAATATTTGTTTAGTTTACAAAAACTTTTGTGAAATGCATCCATTTTAATGCTTTTTTGACATGATAACGTCTTAGCTAAAGCCTGGTTTTAAAAAAGGATCAAACTTAATTTAACCATGGCTTAAGCGTAGTTTAAGTTGGTTAAAACTCCTTTTCTCAGCCTGGATTTAGTCTGTTTCAAGCCTTGTAAACTTAAAATTAATTTAGGTGAGACGTTAATTAATATTTTGTTTCTTAGAGTTTACTTTTGTAAATATAATTTATTTTCTATAACTAGGAGAACGGGGAAAGTTAAGTTGTTAAAGTTGTTTTTAACAAACTTTACTCTACTTATATTTTATTCAAATATTTAAATTTGATGAGTATCAAGTAAAACCTACTTATTCTTATCATTTAAATATTTTATGGACAATTAGATGAAAATTGGAATGATACCTGGGCATAGGTCTTCTGTTTTAAATGCACCATTAAATAATAAATATTCTTAAACATGAACAAAAAGAAACCATACATACTTGATGGAAATGTTTCATAATAATTCTTATTTTTTTAAGAACTTTACTTCTTTATAAAAGCAGATTAGGATGTTTCGCTTTTAAAAGCCCACCTTATCAAGGGCTTTTGATTTTTTTTATATTGTATTTTCCAGTGTCCCTAATTTTAGCATTTATTTGAATATTAAACAATGTTAAAATTAAAATTTCACCTTATTCTTTTTTCTTCAAGTAGTACCAAATGATTACTTCTCGGAACGACTAACGGCTGCATATTTTTGTAAATTAATAAGATGAATCCGTCATTGGTTTTGGACTACTTTGAATACAAATAAAATACTTTTCTTTTAAATGACTCATCGATTTCAAGATAAATAAGACAATACTCTTCTAAAGATCCCATCAAAGTTTTTAATTAACTTTACGAAAGCGGGAAATTTGACTTGTAACCCGGGACTCTTTTCTGGTTTGATATTGCAACTGGATAGTAATTAAAAAGCTTCGTTGGCCTATCTCTAAAGTTTTTTTTTTCGAGATACTTTAGAATCATTTATTGATTTTTTTGTCGTACGTTTTAATTAGAATTTCACGAGGATTTCATTAACAAAAGGGGTGGAATAACAACTAAATGAATATCATCACCTGGATGGACAACCGCTGTGACTTCATTAAATTTACATTTTGTCAGCAGCCCATCAAATAGTAAACGTAATATTGTACCTTCATTATCAGCATCTGTTTTATTCCTTTTGTAAATTTCTTTCCCTATTTATAAGTAAAAAGTTGTAAGGCTACATAAAGCTGATGATGCTTAAATAAATACGTGCACGTAAGCCTTTTATTATGTATAATTATATTAGAAGATGATGGACAACTTTAATATAATAAGCATTGATGAACAAGTTTTAAACACGTGTCATTGATTATCCATAATGAAATATGTGTTCAAAAATCGTTAACATCAAAAAAATAATCAATTTTCCATTCATCCTTCATTTGTGTATCCATTTCCATTTAGAAAAATCTGAATAAAAATATACAATTGTGCCTTTGAATATGCATAATGTTCGGATGAGATCTTACCCCTAAAATCAATCCTTCCCCCTATAAATCAACATCAAAGATTTTTAAGAGGTATGCTTACTTAAGACCTTTTAAATCCTTGTGAGGGGAGACTGCAGCAGTGCTCCAAACATGGACTCATTCAAAAAGGTTAAAGTTATCATTCCAACGATACCTAATTTGATAGGATCCATTTCCAAATTTAGGAGTATTGACTTTCAAATTCAAAAAATTTCTGTTTTCTTAAAAAAATCTTCTATGGAAAAAATTACTTCCCTCTTAATTTTAACCCCCATAACTCCCAGACTTAATTCTAACAAGTTGGAAAGGTACTTTTAGTCTCTTTCAAATGACCCCGTTCTCGATATTCTAAAATTATTAAGAATTGAGTACGTATCTTAGAATGATTAAAACTATCGCCTCTATTGAGAAAATTTCCCTAAAACTTTACGAATTTATAGTTCAACTTTTACAAGTTTCGCAAGAGCAAATAAATTAGATATCTATTAATTTCTAACAACTAAAACAAGAAATTGTGTTATACGAAATATAAATTTATTTTATATCGTTATTTGACAGAGAAAATCTCAAAAGGAAAATAACATTTACAATGCAGTAAGCATTAAAACGACATAAAAACTAATTTTGATTCTTGAATCATAATAACAAATTTTTAGATTTAGGAAAAGACACATTTTCTTCAATTAAATTTTTACATCTAGTCTGTAAAAATTTATTATATAGTTACCCATTAAAAGTTAGGTATATTTACTTTTGTTTTGTTCCTTTTATGTATTTTTAGAACAAAATTTAAACTCATTCATAAGCACAAACTGTCAGACAATTGGTTAACTGACATTAATTGGATGGGTGCGAGACAAATGTTCAAACTTGAAACATGTTGCGACTGTCTAGCCACTACAGTAAAAAGCTGATACCCACCTTTCTCTTTAAAAACGACCATCATATCGCATAAATTTCATTGCTATAAAATCCAATTAAGATGAATGGAATTTAAAATGTAGTGCAGTGTTCTTGATTCGGAAGGAATTTAAATTATTTTAAATTGTAAACAAAATTTTATAATAGGCTGGAATTTTAAGAACGTTTAGCAAAGTCTCAAGAACTCAGACAGTTGTAACGAACTTTGAAATATTCTACATTTCGAGTTGAATTTCATTCAGATTTTAATATGTTTCTCAAAGAAGTATGGTTCAACTATAATAAAATGAGAATTTTCGCATAAAAATGTATTGAACGATTTCTAGAAATATTTCAATATGTAAATAAATTAACCAGATTGCATAACCATATTAAAATAATTTTTTTATTTCTTGCATTCGCATTTAAAACTTAATAAATAACATTTTTTATTAGTTAAATAGAATTTATAAATACTGCGAGTGTTGAAAGGTATAATTTATTAAAGTATAACAATAACAATTTCTCATAATAGAGATTAATTGATTGTTTATACCGTAATTTTACATAAATTGCATGAGAACCGAATAAGTTTATCACCTTACATTTATAAAACCTTCTACTTGTGCAAATTTTTGCTCGATATGGTGTACTTGAAGTTGTTTACAAAAAGTAGTTTAAAAGATCTGAGGTTACTTAAACTTTTTGCTTGGGTTCTCTTAGCGAAGTGTAACTCTTTGCGGTAAAGGTTTATTAAAAATAAAAAGGGCTTCATCTTACTTCAATCAATCTTGTCCATGAATTTGAGCTCCTGCAGAAGCAATGGAGATGAAATAAAAGAATATTGGTACTATGACATTTTCTTGATAAACGGGTACTACTCACGTCTTTAATTCTTTAGCCTTTTCTAAAATTCCAAGATCCACTTTAGTGTTGTCTTAAGGTTCAAGATGAAACCATCTCTTCTGTGCTTGTTTTGTGTGATATTTTTGAGCTTAGTTATTTCAGCTCCACTCGGCGAAGACAAAAAAGATGAGGAAGATGATTTTCCGGCAAGACTAATTGAATACACAAACACCAGAACCAACGACACTTTCGAATATAAGTAAGTAATGGCGTAAAGGTGTTTAAAAAATATATCTTTATTCATCATTTTATATTTTAGGTATTATATAACCGACGGATCCAGTCAAGCGGTAAAAGGTACACTTAAAGACGTTAATGGAACCAAAGTATACACTGTAAAGGGTCAGTACACTTGGCTACTCGATGATGATCTAAAACTGGTAGTTGAGTATGAGGCAGATGAAAATGGCTATCGTATAGTTAAAAGTAAGGTCACTTACTATAATGATAATGTTAATTTTTTTAACATAATTGTACAGTTTATGCATACAGCACTGATCGTTTTATTGATGGAAAAGCAATCGGAAGTTTACTTGGCTGAGAGAATTAAAAAAACTGATTCATCGCATCTTTCTTTTATATTAAGTTCAAAACTTATCATAGTAGCTTCGACTATTTTCTATATGGAATATATTCATGATTAAGGCTATTACAATCTAATTAGAAAAAATCATTTGTTACATGAATGCATTGAGAAAAAAATATTAAAATATCATCTCATGATTTTTATTAATTCAATAAAATCAAAATGAATTTCAAGTTGCATTTCAATTCAATTTGTAAAAGGTTTTAACATTTAGCAAACCGAAACGACAACTTTTTATTGGCATTTTATTTTTTGGCAAGGTTATACAAAAATTTAGAAGTGCTAGATATGTACAATTTTTTTGTTAAATGTGACCTTACAAACATATAATAATTTTGTTTAAACAGTTGAACTTTCTCTACCGGACGGTTATTGGGTTTTCTAATTCAATAAAAGGTAAACTAGTGTTTATAATTTATATATTTATTTTTATTTTATTACTTAGGTAGGCAGCTAAGCGATATTTCTCAAAAGTTCCCCTTTTTTCATCGAATTCAATAAAATATAACATTTTTCAAGATTATCTTGATAACCCGAGGAAGGTAAAGAGAAGCCACGCTGCCAATGACATGAGATATCTTTGTTGTAGTTAATTTCGAAGGGCACATAATAAACGCAATTATAAAGATATACAACCACATATAACTCAAACGAACATATCCAAATATATTCAAACTTGAAACGAAATTATCGGACAGAACTTTCCGGTAGACCTAATAATTAGTTATATAGCAAATATTTTATTTCACGCAAATCACTTACACATTTCTGAAAAACATAAACTTTGGCCGCTCGTTTAGATAGTATGAATTCATTTAAGAATTACTGGTACAACATCGTTAATAAATTCCTTAATTCTTATTTCAAAACCACTCGAAATATCAAAAAAAAAAGAAAATCCCCGAAAATCGGTAAAACTGTGATATACCCTAAAATAATTTCTTCAGAAATGTTGTCTCAAAAAAATACTACTCCTCGGTAGTTTTGGGTATATTCCCTTGACACAGAACTTGCAATAGTTAAACCACACTACGAGATTACCAAAACTTACTGATAAAACTGAGGAGACAGAAAAAAAAACTGAAGTTTCCTCTACTGTAGCTAAAGCTTAACTGGTTTTTTATCTACAGAAAAGTATCTTTTCGTTTGGGAAATAGTAGGATTTTATAAATTTTTTAATATAAAACGCACGACTAAGTTTCACTTCATAAATATACGATTTACAGTACGAAATATAAGATCAATTTGTAATAATAATATATTTATATTAAAATATAATTGAAATAAAAATCAACGAATTCTAATAATCGGTAAAACTTTTAATTTATGTATGTAAGAAAATGAGTAGAAAAAATTTCAGATAGTGCAGCATTCATATATTAAATTATTTATAACTATAATTAACTAACAAATTTATTAAGAAAAATGCGTTCTATCCTATAACTATGTTAATACAAGCAAATATACCCGGTGCAGATTATGTAAACTAAAAAGAAACATGTTAAGATAACTTAAATGTTGACTTTTTCAAAACATTTGAGAGGATATAAATATTACGTACTATAAAACTTATTCAATTCTATATTTCTAAAAATAAAAATTAAATAGATAATTTGAATTTGAATTTGAATTTGTAGTAAAACAATTTTTACGGGGACCAAGTCTGAATGCCAAGTTTATCTAAATCAGTGAAACTTACTTTAGTGTGATATTAGGGTCCGACATGAAACCATCTCTGCTGTGTATATTTTCTGTGATTTTTCTGAGCGGGGCCTTTTCGGCTTCAATCAGAAAAAATAATAAAGCGGAGGTAGATGATTATCCGACAACATTAATTGAATATAACAACACAAGAACCGAGGACACTTACGAATATAAGTAATGGTGTAATTAAAATTAAATTTTAATTTGTTTTTTTATAGTATATTTATATTTATTTTTAGATACTATTTAACGGATGGCAGCAGACAGGAAGTAAAAGGTACACTTAAAGATGTGAACGGAACAAAAGTCTACTCTGTAAAAGGGCAATATGCTTGGGTTCTTCCAGATCATGATGATTTAAAACTTGTAGTTGAATATGAAGCTGATGAGAATGGATATCGCATAGTAAATAGTAAGATAAATTCATTATAAGGAGTTTGACTAGTTTATTAATATATATTTTTTTTTAATAAATTTATTCCAGTTTATGCATCCGACGGTGATCGTTTTATTAGTAGAAAAGCAATAGAAAGTCTGCTTGGATGACACAATATTTAAAAACTAGATATTTTTACCTTTTGTTATCATGAATTCATACAATGTATAAATAACATATTAATTATAATAAGTTTGTAAAAATAAATGTAAGAATAAACAAAACAAAAATTTTAACATTTGCCAATTTGTTTACTTTTTTCTATATTAAATCGATAAATGGACCTATGCTACAGATAAATTATATAAATTTTAAAAGTTGTCTACTATAAAATAATAAACCATGGACAGGAAATACATATTTTTGCGCTCGTTCAACCTGATATATGAACTTTTTGATGTTTTTTATTTTACACATATGCATTCTTTTCTTCAAATATTCTTTGACTCAGAACTAGATTTATAAAATTATTACTGCAAAACTACTTACATATATTTGTTCAACAATTAGAAAATTAGGTATTGTAGTATCGAATAATTCAATTTTGTTTTATTTCTATCATCGAACACGTTTTTTTCTGTGAAAATGAGCCTTTTCAAGGGTATGAACTGAATTATAATTTTGAAATGATTTAATCAGTGTAAAAACGTAAAAGAACCATTTTTATAGTAAAGTTTAAAGGCTGAAATTTCTTTTCAAAATATTTAGAGTTTCAGGGATAAAAGCGAAAAATTGCAATCTATTGAAGTGGATTATAAAAGTTTTTGACAAACATATAAAGTATTGTGGTTTCTTATAAAAACACACGGTTCAAATTAGTTTAGATGTCAATATACTAATAAATCAAATTTTTTATTTTGTAAGTACTCTTTTCAAAAATTCAGAAACAGATTTAGTTTGAGGTCTGCTAAACAATTTTTATGAAACCTTGTTTGGTTGGGGTCAAACATGACGAATAGGTCTGCAAATAAAATTTGTCACTTGCCTTTTGAAGTGATATTTTTCTCTATCACAATTTTGTCAATTCCCACAAAAATGTCGGTCAATTTTTAGAGTTTTATTTAGTAGTTAAATATCTCAGTTTTATCAAAATCAGTAAAAGGACCTTAAATTCAATTTATGCTAAATTTCATCATAATAGCCACTTTTTATTGAAATAGAATTTTTATAAAATATCTTGATTATACTAACAAATATTTGAGTACAACCTCCTCATTATCCCTCCGTTCTAAAACCGATACAAAGTCTAAAAGTAGCCTTCAATTGCTATTAACATTAGAAAAATGTTTCACTTAAACAAATTTTAAAAAAAAAAACTTATTGATTGCACAAATACTACGTACTGAATTGTCCCATTTAATAATATTCATCAGCTCAATTTAGTAGACTTATTTGTGCTTTATGGTCATTTTACAAATTTATTTGTCATTGAAGTTAATGCAAAAACTCTTTTTGAAACGTAAAAACCGCTTTAAAATAAACAACTTTTAAAAATGTGTGTGGGATATGCCTAGCACCCACCTAAAATTAAGTAGTTAAATAAATCAAATGGACTCATATGAAATATTTTTGTTAGACCAAAGCTGAGAAGATAAACACAAAACTCATTATATCGGATGAAACATAATCTATCACATATTAAAAATTGCGGCCGTTTTAGGTATGTATTTCCACGTTTCATTCAATCGGTACCATCTCGAATATTTCGTGTGAACACGCCTTTAATAAATCTTGCGATTTATGTTCTGCCTTTTATGTAAATATTACGCTCAGAATGATTTTCGATGTGAAATTTCAACTGCTTTATACATCGCTGTAGTAAAGTTTCCTCAATGCGGCTTTACGGAAAACGCTGCTTGAGTTAGCCTGAGGACAGTGATCAAGTTGTTTACAAAAAAACAAAAAAAATTATATATATGTATATAAAAACTTTTTTGATATCTGACATGCTGCTGCTTAAAACTGACCACTCTCAAGGTGAACTTGTGATTTCTTACATGAGGATAAATTTAAAAAGTATCAGATGTAGAACGTTTTACTTTTTAAAATCATACGCGAAAGCCATTCAGATCTTTCAGGTCTCTGTGATTCGCATCACATTTTAATAAATAACTTTTAGAACCAGACCAGGGTAATAAAAATGATGCCTTAAAAAGAATAAACCACCTTTGGTGAATTCCTATTATAGTTTAGAATCTGTACTATTTTCAGATTGGGTAAGCACCGAAAACTTCACAGAAAAACTACAAATTAATAGAGTTTTATATATAAAAATATAAAAATCTTGTCACTATCAATTCGTCGAATATAATTGATGACTTTAATTTAATGGTTTATCAAAAGACGTAATATTCAACATATAGTAAATAATAATTCTTAAAATTTAGAAGATCAATTCTAGAATCAAATTATTGCACTTATAGTAGATAACAACTTTCAAGTATTACCGACAAATAATACCGAAATAACCTGATGACCTTTGAAGCGAACATTATGTTTTTGTTAAAATATAAATTTTCTTTAAAATTCCCCTAGTCCCCATCAGTCTCATTATTTCTTTGGAAAGCCAAACATGATTTTAGTATAGTTGAGTAGTGCGAGATGAAGCGTTCGCTATTATGGTTGTTGGTTCTGTGCTCAATTTTGATACCATCTGAAAATACTGAAAGTGGTATAGTGAATGAAGGACAATATACTGAAGATTACGAAGTTAATTTATTAGTATATAAAAATGTGAGGACAAATGGAACCTTTATTTATGAGTAATGTAATATACCAGAAATTAGGTATAAAATATTACCTTTTAATTTTATATTTATACAGATATGTCCTTAGTGATGGTACATCTCATCAGACGAATGGAACTATTAAAGATGTTAATGGTACAAATTTAATAATTGTACAAGGACGCTATAAATGGGAACTTGCGGATGGAATTTTTATTAACATCCTATATGAAGCTGATGAAAATGGATTTCGTATTATTAAAAGTATGTAAAATATTCTAACAAAATTAATTATAACTAAATATATTCCATTTTCATTTTATTATTCCAGCTGAAACGTATACCGAAGATCGAATAATTAGTCCAAAATCAGTTGGTAGTTTATTGGGATAAAAGTGTAGAGGAGGAATGTGATTTTACATAATATTTAGTGTTATATGAAGACAGTGTGATATTCAAAACGTTATATTTATCTTTTAAAATATATATGTATACACAAAAACATGGAATTAAACCAAGTATCAATTCAAACATTTATTTATTCAAATATATGAATGTTAGTGTCTCGTTAATTGCAGTATATTTCACAGAATTCGTCTATAATACTTAATTTTCGGTATAAATGTTCATACCTGTTAATATATTTTGTTTTTTGCCTGGTCTCTTACTTGATTTCTTTTAAGTAGGGGTTTAATTATAAATTACCTCGATGTTGAAACATAGTTCATCATATTCAGTCTCCATATCGACGTTAAGTGCACGCTACTTAGATATAATTTTTTGTAGGTAATAATCTCTAATTTGGCATCCGTTATTGATCTTATTAATCTAAACAAATGTTAAAAAGGTCAAATGTGACTATATACATAGTGCATGTAAGTATTTTTAGGTTTCTGAACCAGCGTTAGCGAAACCCTTATCTCTATCGCTCGTGCGTCCGTCCGTCTGTCTGTTACAGACCGCTTTCTCGAAAACGACGTAACGTAGGAATTTAAAATTTTGACATAGTAAAAATGCGACGTAAAAATATGTACCTCAAAGTGTTAAGAAACGATGTATAAATTGCCATATTGTTATGGTACTGCATTTTTGGGTGTTCCAAGTTTTTAGGCTGAGCAATCAAAAGAACTTAGGTCAATTTTACGAAAAAAATATCAATATTTGGGCAGTTTCATATAGTGAACTAACCTGAAAATTATCGAAATTGAACTTAGAGTGTTTAGGGCGTTTCGGTAAATTATTTATAAGTACGAATGGTGAATTATATTGGATGAAAATTTAACGAAATTATTTACTGTCAAATGTTACACACCATATAATAGAAAAAACACATAAATATTTATTAAAGAAAGTTGCCTAAACACTGGGGTAAACTCAAATGCAACGATGCATGTAAAAACCGTAGTATTATAGGTTAAGTATACTCGTAAGTATCTAAATATATAGCAAGATTTTTACAAGCAACTTTTTGTTTAATATTTGAAATTGTTATTTGATTTTAAAATTTTTGTATTATTTCCAATTAAAGAAATAAGTTTTCAATTACATAACAAATATAGAAAATTTAAATTTTACATCTCTTCTGGTACTCTTCTAGTACTAATTCTGCAATTAAGCTAGACTTTTAAATTATGCGAATATCTTGAAAAACAGGGTTAAAATTTTGTTGTAAATTTTATAAATTATCGTCCAAGCAACTGGTCTTAGCCCCACCGTTTTTTGCGAACAATTTAACCAATATGCTTTTAGTATATCTGAAACTTGCAAGATGAAACGATCGTTATTTTATTTAATGTTATTGTGCGCAATTTTGCCAACTACAATAAATTCCAAAGAGGATCCAGAGATGGAGGACGAATATCCGAATGATTATTCATACGATTATGACGAAGTTCCTAAATCTATTATGTTGACGGCATACAAAAATAAGAGAGTCAATGATACCTTCGAGTACAGGTAATTCAATATACTTGCAGTTATGTGTTATATTTGTGCTCTTATTAATTTTCGACGCTTTTACAGATATGCTATTAATGATAGAACTTCTCACGAAGTGGAAGGAACCATTAGAAACGTTGATGGTAAAAAATTAATAACCGCTAAAGGCGAGTATCGCTGGGAACTTGAAAAAGGAGTTAATTTTGTTGTCGTATATGAAGCTGACGAAAATGGATTTAGAATAATTAGTGGTATGTTAAATCTAGGTTTCTTGATATTATTCTAGCATTTCTGTAATCCAATCCTTTTTTACAGCTGAAACAGCTATCGATGATCGCATCATTAATCCCAAAACTGTTCAAAGTTTTTTGGGATAAGATTAAAAAAGAAATTGGTTACTTAATATTAATAAAGCATTAAAAATGATATGACCTTTAATTTGTATGCAAACCATTCAAGTTATCTTCTCAAATGTAAGAAAATCTTAAGTTTTAGAGTTTGATCTGAAACATTTTTCCAAGGTTACTACGCATGAATTTTAAAGTTTGTTTTTTATTCAAATGCGTAAAAGATATTAAAACACGTGTTGTATATATTTAAAAGTTATGCATAAGATAAGATAATGATTTTTTTATACGTAGATTCTACACATTGTTATTATTATTATAATTGCAGTACCTTTGTACGGTAACAAAAAATTCCCAATTACACAATAGCTGTCTATTTTTAAAAGGGTAAAAAAATTAGCGAAACTAGTACCAATTCAAATATTTATTTAAATATGTGAGTTTTAGTGTCTCGTTAATTTTCGGTATAAATGTTCATACCTGTTAATATATTTTATTTTCTACCGGTCTCTTATTTGATTTGTTCAAGTAGGTGTTTAATTATAAATTACCGCGATGTCGATGTCGAAATTTGGCATAGTGTTAGATTCTTGCGACGCGTACATATTATGAAAAAGAAAATTTTTTTTTTTTTTGAATTTTGATTGGAGGTGAGTTGAACTGATAATCCCCGCCACACCACAGGGATAAATCTAACATTTCGAAATTTCATCATATTAGATCAGTCATTTTGAATTTCAATTTTCTGGAAGAGCATTCGCATTTAGCAACCCCTGAAACCCCTGTATACGAAAAGTAATAAGATTTTGTCAACTGCAAAAATGTGTACCTCAAAGTGTTCAGAAACGCCTTATTAAATTGCCATATTGCTATGGTACTGCATTTTTGGGATTTCCAAGTTTTTAGGCTAACTACCCAATTTAATTTGCGCTTAATACAAGCTACATAAAATAAGGACTTAAAAAGAAAAAAAAAAAAAAAACAATTAATTAACTAACAACTAGACTTAGAAAATAATTAACAAAAATAAAAAGAAAGGAGAGTAGGGAAAGGGAGTGGGGCGGGCAGAGCTTAAGGGGGGTTATTAAGGCATTTCTTGAGTGATGCCTTACTCAGGTGGAAATCGAAGGATGGGAGGGAGTTGGCTTTACGAAGCATACGCGTGAGGGGCTCAGAAAGGCCGTAGTTGGTGCGGTGATGAGCAGGGCGAAAAAGAGGGGCCGAACGGAGGGTACGGGGATTGGTGTAAATGGGGACCCGTTGAAGAAGAGAGGGACAGTCAATCTCGTCGATAAGCAACTGATGAATGAAGGTAATATCGGCGAGGTCACGCCGCTTCCAAAGGGGCTGCAGGTTAATAAGAAGGAGGCGGTTTTCGTAGGGCGGAAGATTGTGAGGGACTGACCAGGGAAGCTCACGAAGAGCGAAACGAAGGAACCTGCGTTGTACAGCCTCAATCCTGTTTATACTGTTTGATTGGGAGGGAGACCAAACTTGGCTTGCGTACTCCAGGAGAGGCCTAACGAAGGTGACAAAGAGGGATTTGGCAACATAAGGGTCGAGGAACTCCTTGGACCAGCGCTTCACGAAGCCTAGCGCGGAGTTGGCTCTTGCAATCACATGGTCAATGTGTTCGCGAAAGTTGAGTTCGCAATCACAGATGACACCCAGATCGCGAAGAGAGGAGACGGAGGGGATGGGTTTGTCAGACAAACGATAGACTCGGGGGGGAGGAGTAGGGCGTCTACGAGAGTAAGTGATGGATTGGCATTTGGAGACGTTAAGCTCAAGAGAGTTTTTTGTGCACCAAATGCTAAACTGGTCGAGATCGCTCTGAAGAAGACAGGGGTCAGAAGTAGAGGATATCCGTTTGGAGATTTTCATGTCGTCAGCATAGATGGAGAGGTCTGAGTGCTTGATGACACACTCGACATCGTTGATAGACAGAATGAAAAGCAACGGACCTAAGTGACTGCCTTGGGGGACCCCCGAGTTGGCTACAAAAGGGCTGGAGGTAGAGGAGCAAAAAAGGACCCTATACTGGCGATGTTCGAGATAGGACTTAATCCAGGAGGAGAAAAGCTGATTAAAGCCAAGGGAGTGAAGTTTGAAGAGTATTAAAGCGTGCGAGATTTTGTCAAATGCCTTAGTGAAGTCGGTGGCGATGACGTCAACCTCGTTGCCTTTTTCGAGGGCACACAGGGTACTTGAGATGAAGTCGGTAAGGTTCGTGACAGTAGACCTGCCCCTAAGGAAGCCATGCTGGGAGGGGGAAAAAATGGATTTGCAATGAAAGAACAAGCAGTCATAAACGATGCTTTCGAAAAGTTTAGGTATGGTGGAGAGTTTAGCAATAGGGCGGTAGTTGGAAATCTCACTCTTACAGCCCTTCTTATGGATGGGGATGATAAAGGAGTCCTTCCACCTGGGAGGAAAAGCACCTTGGGAGATGGAGAGTTGAAAAATAAAGGAAAGGGGGACGATCAGGTGTTGGGCGCACTCTTTTAGAATAAGAGCGGGGATACCGTCAGGGCCAGGGTTATGGTCGGAGGGAAGGGCAGCAATGGCAGAAGCAACCATTGAGGGATCGATATTAATGGAGGCAAGGGAGGTCTGAGGACGGGAGGCCATAAAGTGGAAATAGCTAGTGTCGGGCTCGAAAATAGGCTCACTGAAAGATTGACTAAAATGGTGAGCAAAGAGATTAGCTATTTCATGGGGGTCGGAGGAAGAATTGCCATTGAGTTTAAGAGAAGAGGGGTATCCGCTGGATTTCCTTTTGATATTAATAAATTGGTGAAAACGTTTAGGATCGGAGATAAGGGCAGATTGCATATGACATAGATAGTCATGATAAGAAGAGTCACTACGAGCGGAAAAGAGGGAGGCCGCGGTGAGGTAATTTGAGAGGTCATGATCGGAACGAGAAACTAGGTAGGATTGCCAGAGTTTGTTTCTTCTGTTCCGGAGGGATCGAAGTTCTTTATTATACCAAGGAGGGGAGGAGGCATGATTTCTGCGGGGTTGATAGGGAAAAGATTGGGCAATGCAGGCAAAGAGTTCCGAATAAAAAGCGTCAAGGGCATCAGTAACGGAAAGCTGGGATTTGGGTGAGAGGGAAAAAAGGGATGACTGGGAGAGTAGGAAGTTCAATTTGCCAAAGTCGCCTCCACGGAAATTGAAATGGTAGGAGGTCTCAGAGGTAGAGTGGAGGGGAGGGGTCTCGAGACCAAAAGTAAGAAGTAGTGGTGGGTGATACTCGTCAAGAGTAGAGAGAAGGTGGCAGCTCTGAGAGACAACCGAGTTGACTGGGTCAGAGGAAAAGATAAGGTCGAGCTGTCTGCCCAGATTATTAGTAATGCCGCTGACTTGGTAGAGACCGGAGTCGGAGAGACGGTCGACAAATAAGGTCTCCTTGTCAGAGAGGGCATTGGAAGGGACAAAGTAGAGGTCATCGTCAGATCGGAGCCATTCGAGGCGGGGGAGATTGAAGTCACCGAGAACGATAACTTCATCATTGGGCCCAAGGGTACTGAAGATGGAGTCTATCGCGTCGGTGACAAGACGGTATGCCTCAAGTGGTTGGGAGGGACGAATGTATGCACATAGTACGTACAGGGATTTGCCAGAAGTAGAGATTTTGACGAGGACAAAATTGGAGAGGGAGGAATTGGATGAAGTGAGGAGGCTGGCGCCGAGGCGAGTGTGCACGGCAAGGAGTACGCCGCGGTTGGAGGGGGTTGAGCCGTCGTCGCAAGCATCGGCGCGGAAAACTGAAAAAGCCGCGGGGAAAAGTTCGTTACTGAAGATGCTAGGGGTTAAGTTAGTCTCGGTAAGGGCAAAGATGTCAAAAGGAAAGGAGAGGGAGTTCTTGAAAACCGAGACGGTTTTAGTACGGAGGCCTCTGACATTTTGGTAGTACAGAGCTATAACAGATAGAGCAAGGATAGGTGGGGGGGGAGAGGGTGTGGCGGAAGAGTAGGCGGGGGGGTTAGGAGGAATAGTAGTTTTTCGAGTCGGTTCGACTTTTTTGCAGATGGGAAATGCGTTTGGAGTTAAGGTAAGAGGCAAAGGCAGAAAGGTCGTCGGAAATTTGTTGGGGAGGGACGTCAAATGCTGCGTGGAATTTAAGGAAAAGCTGACGCAGGACAGTGGGGTCGGTCGGGAGTCCCTCTTGGTGTAAGGAGACTATGACGTTGGTACGAGTTTTACCCTCAATGCAAATGTGATCTGCTTTGTCATGAAGGTAGGCTAGGAAAAGTCGCACATTGTCGTAAATCCTGCGATCGCGAAGGCGAGAAAGCAAGTAACGACCGTCAGGGGATTCAGCCGAAAGCCGAGTTAACTTCACGACCGGAGGGAGGAGAGGGTCAATAAAGGAGGGTTTATCAGAGGTAGAAGGGGGAGAGATCGAAGTGGAAACGGAAGAAGGGTTTCTATCAGTGAGAGAGGGAGCGGAGGAAGTTAACGACAGGGTACCCTTCTTAGAAATGGAGGGGGAGGAGACAGAGGGGGCTATAGCTGTTGCAGGAGGGTTTGGAGTAGAGGGGTTCAAGGTGTGGGAGTAAACGAAGTTGGGGTACTTTAAAGGAGTAGCTTGTTTAAAGTTTGGGAATAAGCTAGCTTTAAGTTGCCAGTTACTGGAGTTGCTGGCAGGGGGAGGAGAAGATTTACGCTGACGAATGCTGCGAGGTTTGGGGGACTTTAAAGGTTTGGGCTTAGAGGGAATGGAGTTGATGCTAGTCTTAGGGGAGGAAGGGACTGGATTACAGATACGTAAACTAGGTTTAGTAATAGATCTAAGACGATTGTTAGAGTTGGCAGTATGGCTAGTGTTAGACTTAGGTAAATTAGGGCTAAACTTAACAGACTTAGGGGACTTATTACAAAATTTAGAGATACGGACGTTACCTATAGAGATACTGCGGTTGGATGGGTCGGTGAGAAGCCAGGCGTATTTTGAGGGAACAAGGACGCGGAAACTGTTTGGTTGTCCGGCTGACGAAATTTTGGTGCAGCTGACGGGGTGAAAAGAGAGGTGTTTCTTGAAGAAGTTCCGAACCCAGGAAGCATCAGAGAAACGCGGTGCACCATTTAAGATGAATGGTGTAGGGTCGTCTTGAACGAGGAAGCTGTTGTTGCGTAGTTTAGAGATCCGGTGAGACCAATCCTCTTTGGTCCACGTTGTGCCGAACATTTCAATCGATGGAGCCGGGGCAGAAGGAGGTCCCAGTTCTGGTACAAGGTGAGGGGGGCTCGAAGCGCGTACCGGTTGGGATGTTGGTTCTGGGCGGACCACGACCGGAGCGGCAGGAGGAGCAGAAACCGCAGGGCGGGCTAGCAGATTTTTGACATCAGCGCAGAGTGAGCGCACTAGATCCGAATTGTCTGAAGAGGAGCAATTCCAGGAGCCAACATCAGCTTTGAGTTGCTTGATACTCCGCCGTAGATCGTCGATAACGGGCAACAGAGAGGACGAACCAGGTGCAGTGGGCTGGGTAAGGTCGGAGAGGTGTTCACGCAGGTCATCGATAGAAGAGGAAACTGAAGATAACATGGTACAGATGGTATGAAGTTTAGAAAGAGATTCAGAAGAGCTGGAGCCAAGGTGTCCGGTTGAATCCAAAATCCTGTCTAACTTTTGATGGAGCTGGGTAATGTCATCAGATAACAGTTGAAGACCGCCGATATTAGAGAGAATAGAGTTGACCTTAGTGGCGATGATGGTTTGCTCGGAATAAATCTTGGTGGCGAAAGAGCTGATAAAATGTAGTACGTGGCAGGGTTTGATGTCGGCACACTCTTCACAGGTGATCAAGCCATTAGGGTTGATTATGGTACCACGTTTTAGGCAAGAGGCGTGAAAGGCGTGGTAGCAAACACCCAAACACTCAATCTTACGATCGGTGATGGGGGCCGAGCAGATGTGACAAGTATCCATGGTGAAGAAAAAGTTGAGATGGAGATGTTGAGAGCCACTGGATAGACGGGGCAAGAACCAGTAGTGGAGCGAACGGACAGGTTCGAGTCTTAGCTGATGATGGGGTCGTGCAGCTGATTGAAGATCGAGATGATGAAGTAAGCAAGACACCTGTCAAAAGCAGTCCAGCTGAGCAACACAATCAGGGACAGGAGCAAGGACAAGACGGCACGGCCAAAAGACGGCGAGAAAGACGAGGCGGGACGGAGGACCGAAGACGGCGGCGGAAAAAGCCAAGGCGGAAAGGCGCGGTCGGGCAAAAAACAAATAATAGCAGAGCGATAGAGAAAGACACGTCAGTACACGGTGAGTGATTACCTTTTGAAAAAAAAAAAACAACTTAGTTCAATTTTATGAAAAAAATACCAACTAAAATCTTTGATAAATTACCTAAACACATTTGGGCACTTTTATCGAAATTTCACTTAGAGTGCTTAGAGCGTTTCGGTAACTCTTTTTGATTTTATTAGAATATAAAATATATATAATAAAAATAAAATCCGTATCCCCTCCCCTTTGAAAGCAAATGTTCTATTGATCATATGTTTTTGTTTAATACATAAGGAGATAACTTCAATTTAGGAGTTAATTTGAATAATACGAGTATATTACGTATTTATAAGTACGACAGGTGAATTATATGGGATGAAAATTTAACGAACTTATTTCTATATACTGGGGTAAAATCAAAGACAAAGTTGAAAAATAGTGGTGTATTCACTATTGATTTATGTAAAATAAAATAATTTGTTTTATTTGAATTATGTTTTTATTTTTTGCTAAATAAAATCATATTGAAATAAATTTTCAATTTCAGTAACCAATTTAGAAAATTTAAATTTTACATCTCTCTTCTACTACTAATTAATTCTGGAATAAAGCAAATAAACTTTTAAATTATGCGGATATTTCGAAAAACAAGAACAAAAGTTTGTTTTTAAATTTTATAAATTATCGGGTCAAGCAACTTGTCTTAGCTGCAGTGTTCTTGCGAAAAATTTAACTCACATGCTTTTAGTATATCTGAAACCCGCAAGATGAAACGATCGATATTTTATTTAATGTTATTGTGCGCAATTTTGCCAACTACCATAAATTCCAAAATGAATCCAGAGGTGGAGGAGGAATATTCAGATGATTATTATGATGATGTTCCTAACTCTATTATGTTGACGGGATACAAAAATAAGAGAGTCAATGATACCTTCGAGTACAGGTAATTCAATATACTTGCAGTTATGTGTTATATTTGTGCTCTTATTAATTTTCGACGCTTTTACAGATATGTTATTAATGATGGAACTTCTCACGAAGTGGAAGGAAGCATTAGAAACGTTGATGGTAAAAAATTAATAACCGCTAAAGGCGAGTATCGCTGGGAACTTGAAACGGGAGTTAGTTTTGTTGTCGTATATGAAGCTGATAAAAATGGATTTAGAATAATTAAAAGTATGTAAAATTTAGATTTCTTCATATTATTCTATCATTTCTGTAATCCAATCCTTTTTTAACAGCTCAAATAATTATCGATGATCGCACCATTAATCCCAAAACTATTGAAAGTTTTTTGGGATAAGATTAAGAAAGAAATTGGTTACTTATTATTAATAAAGCATTAAAGATGATATGACCTTTAATTTGTATGCAAAGTATTGTAACCTGAAAATTCCTGAAATTGCATTTAGAATACTTAGAGCGTTTCAGCAATCTTTTCCTTATGCTCTCCCCTCTGAAAAGAAATATTCTAGAAATGCATAAGGAAATAACTTCGACTTAGGAGTTAATTTGCGAAATACGAGTATATTACTTATTTATAAGTACGAATGGTGAATTATATTGGATGAAAATTTAATGAGCTTATTTGCTGCCAAATATCACGCACTATATGATAGAAAAAGCACATGTTTATTAAAGAAAATTGTCTAAGTAAATTTCGTGGGGTAAAATCAAAGACAAAGTTGCTTGTAAAATTCGTGGTATATTTATTATTGATTTATTTAAAATAAAATAATTTGTTTTAGTTGTTACTAACTTAAATCATATTAAAATAAATTTTCAATTTCAATAATCAATTTAGAAAATTTAAATTTTACATCTCTCTTCTACTACTAATTAATTCTAGGATTAAGCAGATAGACTTTTAAATTATGCAGATATCTCGAAAAACAAGGTCAGACTTGTGTTGTAAATTTTATAAATTATCGTGTCAAGCAACTGGTCTTAGCCCCAGGGTTTCTTGCGAACATTTTAACCAACATGCTTTTAGTATATCTGAAACTCGCAAGATGAAACGATCGTTATTTTATTTAATGTTATTGTGCGCAATTTTGGTAACTACCATAAATTCCAAAGAAGATCCAGAGGAGGAGGAGGAGGAGTATGAGGAGGAGGAATATAAGGATGATTATTACGACAAAAATCCTAACCCTAATATGTTGTTGCATTACGAAAACCAAAGAATCAATGATACTTTCGTGTATAAGTAATTCAATAAACTTGCAGTTATGTGTTATATTTGTGCTCTTATTAATTTTCGTCGCTTTTGCAGATATATTATTAGGGACGGAACTTCTCACGATGTGAAAGGAACCATTAAAGACGTTGATGGTAAAAAATTAATAACCGCAAAAGGCGAGTATCGCTGGAACCTTGAAAAGGGAGTAAAACTTATTGTCTTATATGAAGCTGACGAAAATGGATTTCGAATAATTAAAAGTATGTAAAATCTAGATTTCTTGATATTATTGTGTCATTTCTATAATCTAACTCTTTTTTACAGCTGAAACAATTATCGGTGACCGCGTCATTAATCCCAAAGCTGTTGAAAGTATTTTGGGATAAGATTAAGAAAGAAATTGGTTACTTATTATTAATAAAGCATTAAAAATGATACGATCTTTAATTTGTATGCAAAGAATTCAATTTATCTCTTCAAAAGTAAGAAATTCTTTTTTTTTTAGCGTTTAAACTTTTTTCTAAGGACACTACCCTTGAATTTTAAACATTCCTTTATTCAAATTCGTAAAAGATATTAAAAGATATTAAACTATTTTCAAATAAAGTAAAACCACCACTAATAGAGATTACATAAAAAAAAACATATTATAAAACAATTTGTTTTTCTTTTTTTTAATATTCGAAAGTTCCATTTTATTTATTTCATTTAATTCGAAAATGGATATATTTAATCTAGAAATAGTTTCATCTATTCTGAAAAAGATTTTACTTAATCCAAGAATGCTATAAAAATACTGCGAATGAATTTTCTTGAACTTCCATCCCCTACCTTCTTCACTTTTCTTTGGTGGTAAGGTGACCAAACAGACCAACAATATTCTGAGATTCTATCCTAACGTTTGAAATATAATTTTTGTAGTAGCCAGTTTATAGAAGTGAATTGAGATAAGCTAAGTAAGCTCAATCTATGATCAAAGATTACTTCCAGATCTGTAATTTCAGTTACCTTTCGATAGGATCACAGAATTAAGAAGTATATCATATAAAATATGATTGAAACTAAAACCTTATATACCTATGGATCCCAGCTTAGCCAAACATATCTGAAGATATAATATGGTCATATATAATAATAGTTGAGTATATACTCAGTTTTTTGTCAATATCCGAATCATATGGTTGGATGATGGTATGTAAGGTTTTGGGTCTAATCATATATGATTGGGTGTAATCTTTATTTGATATTTAAAAATTAAAAATTTCGAGCCCAATACGGAGTTGATGATGCTAGACAGGCTGACAAAAGTTTTGATTTATTGTCCTTACCTATATTACTAACGTAAAATGTTTTTACCTACTTACAGATTAAATATGATCATATTGAATACGAATAGTATCTAAAGGAATTAAATTATGTATCGCAAGTTTTACAGGGGAGAAAAATTTAAGAATGTTGTTTTTAATAGCAGTTCCAGACTAACTGCCTTCTAACTAACTCTTCTTTCGGTTCGCAATCAGTTTTAACATAGTGCATTTGATTTCACAGCTAAGTTTTTAATTAAGTCAAGTTATATATTGGATATTGAATTAAACCATGGTTATTTAGAGAAATCATCAACGCTCTCATTGCATGAGTTTGCTCAACATAAAGATCTTTGTTAATAAGTATATGAAGCTCGGTAATACTCATATAATCATTTCATAAAATTTTTTTTAAACCCTAATTCTTTTAAAATATATTTTAAATTTAAACAAATTTTATTACAATTGGACTTAATCTCCTCAGAAAAATTTTGAAATTCAGAAAATCAGCTCTTGTACTACCCAATGAATTTATGCATAGGAAAGGAAACACATGTGTGCTTGAGGTACCGGTATATCAACAAAGATTTTTGTAAATCTCGGCAAAGCTTCAAAGGCAATTTTCCCTGCCAATACAAAGAATAAATACATTTGCAAGGGGTGCCCAAGGAAGCTGGGCTTTTCCTACAATATCACCTCTTTAAATTGAAATTCTAACAAAAGCTCTGAAATCACACGATAAATCCCAGCAAATCCCCTTTCAAGATATAATCCGCTTAAAAAGTAAGGGATTATTCAGATGTTGGCATTTTTAAGGTGAATTCCAGTTCAAATTCCACTCATATTTAATAAATCAAATTTCTGAATATTTTGATTAAAGTTCGCTAAAATTAATCAGAAATCTTAAAACATTTAACCTATAGATGTAGCGACTTATCGATACATAATATAAAATCAAAGTTGTACTACGAACTGAGTCAATATTAAATTCAAGTCAAGACCGTCATTTGTGGCTATCCCCCCAAAAATTCCTCAAATCCTTGGTAATCCAGAAGAGATACTTTGATAAGAATTTTTGACGATTCGATCTGGTTGAATAATTCTTCGCAGATTTATTAAATAAGCCTGTTGATATTTTGAATTACTTTTATTAATTTCCACTGAAAGAGCTTAATATGCTGTAATATGAATTTATAATTTATACAATAATAACCTCAATTAGGTGAATTTAAAAGGAAATGTTTCCTTCACTTTAGAAAAACAAACAGCAACATTTTAGAGTAAGAAATAAATTTGATGAACAAGTTTACAACAAGCATATTCTACTATAAAATTTGTACAAACTAATTTCATATTTTTATTCTCAAAAAAAACGTATATATAGGTGTGTAAAATGTCTAATTAAAAATTCAAGTTATTCATTATATAGGGGCAACCTTACTGATGAATAATCGCTTGCTTTTATTGTTTTTTGATTTGCTAATCTTCAATTAATCAATGACAGTAGCGAGGAAATTTTCAAGGGTTATCAACACTTAAGAGATAAAATTATTATTACTCTAATCCATTTTAACTTTTTTTAAAGACTATGTTTATAAATAAACTAAGAAATAAAATTAATAGCTACTAATGTTATACGAAAAGTAAAATTGCAAAAAAAATACTCATTTTGAACACGTTAACAGCAAACTTGTAATTAACTATGACTAAGTATATTAACGCTGCTCGTATAATTTGTTTTAGGTAATCAAAAAATTATTATTCAACATAATGTTGATATTTCCATAAGATACCCTCCATTAAATTTCTAATTTTTCCTACATGAAGTCACATTAAGTGCCTAAATAAAAGAACAAACAGCATTAATTAATAAAAAAAAAAAATAAATAAATAAAGCATCTGCTTTTTCAAAGTGCTCATTTAAATATTTTTTTGTCGCGTGGAATATAAAATTCTCTCTATTGAATTTAAAAGATTCAAAGCATGCATTAATTTCTTTCTTTCGGGTAGCACTGCTTTCAGGCAATTCTAATTTAATAGCTACAAAAGTAGTAATAGTATAGCGTAGAGTTTTATATTAAATGCTAAGTAAAGTAGTTTTTTAACATCTTTCTTAAGGATCTGGACTGGAGTTACAATACGAAAAAATTTCAGCATTTCGCTGTTACCTATGGCTCAGATAGATAACACTCTATTGCTTTTTTTTAAGTACTGATATTTGGGATTGAGATTTAAGTTCTTCTAGTTTTAAGTATATTCCTGTTTGCATCTGATTGGGGGGCATTATCGTGGGTATCCCAAAGACTCTGACTTTCCAACTGAATTACTTATGTATTTATACAGGTACATAAATCTTTGCTGAGGTCCTAACATTCTAATCAAGCCTAACCCACTTTAACCTACATAACAATTGAATATCTCATTTAGTGCAATTTATATATATATATATATATTATATTTAAAATAAAAACTCACTTACTATTATTTAATGCATATACGCAGTACACAACTGACCGACAATAAATCGCTAATCGCCTAATTTTTCGGCCGGAACTGAAACCACGGTCGAAACTGGTCGAAATCAAAACTTCGGTCAGTCATTAGTACGCAGCTGTTGTATTTACGCACCATTTCGCATGCGGACAGTTAATAAATTGAGTTCAGAGAATTTAACTCTCAGCGAATGTCCCTGTAATTTATTTACATAGGCTGATAAAGACATACCTATGCATGTACATGAGGTTATAGCAATCTATGCCTTTTATAGGGAAATCACACCGTTTTACGAGATAAAAGAAAATATTAACTGGACACGAATTGATGCATATACCCTATAATTTTTCTATGAATAATGTTGAAATAAGCTAATGTATAATGCATGGAAAATTTTCTTATAAATAACTGGCTTACATTTTCTACATCATCTTTATCTGCTCCAAATAATATTTGAATAAATTACGTGATTAACTATTATACCTAGAACCTCTTATCTCACCGAATGTAATGTAATTCAAAGATAAAAGCGACAAAATTACAACATTTATTTTGAAATGCTATTCAAAATGATTACGTCGTCCAATGATTTTCATTACACTGTCAGAATACCCATCTGACCTATAACCGCCTTGACTTTCAGATAAGACATCCCTCCAGGATAAATACTTTCGCAAACCGAATTATATTTCAATCAAGCACATCAAGTTTCGACTTCCCTTCATATAATCTCATTTATCTACAAGGAATTTTCACGCCCTGGTCTAATGTCAATAGAACTGGTCGTGAAGATTCTTTTGATGAAGGTCACTGTATAGTATTCTGCCGAGTAAAGAAGTTCTGAGAAAAGAATTCAATTGATTGAATGTGTAACGAAACATTACCTTCTTTTATTTTTTTAAAAAAAACAGTGTCGACCGAACGATTAAAGGTTTTCATAGAAAGGATCTCAAGGTCAGGTCTGAAAAACAGATTCACAAGGATTGAATTGAGTTGAGGGTTGATTTCTTGACTGTACAAACACAATAAAATTATAGCTAATGATAACTTTGATTTTAAAAGTTTAGTTTACAATTACATGATTTTCACAATACATTTTTCATTTTTATTTCTTAATTAGTAAAAAAAATATAAGATGTTTTCATTTCAAATTAAAACTTTAAAACATCTTAAAATACACCAATGCTGTAGTTTTAAATCTGTGACTGAGAGAAGAAATATCTGATCCGATTCTAATGGATATAAATTTATCAAGCCATATAATAAATAAAATTCTTATTTAGATATATCATTTTATTGAAACGTCTGATTTGACATACATACACATAAATAACAGTTCTAAAATATAAATTTACAACATCTATATCTATGTAATATCTAATCCCTTTTTGTAAGAATTATTTAAACCGATAGATTCTGAAATAGATAAAAATTTATTACATCAAATATGCAACTCAAAATCGTATCCAGATTTACCTTTCTTGGCAAATATCCTGGGTTACCTGATACTTTTGGGAGTTTCTTTCCCTTTTCTCCACAGTCATAGTATGTGATCGTTACAATTTGCCCATTACTTTCTTTAATTGTTGGTCCTTTCGTGTCACAGTCAAGTTTAATAATTTCATAACTGCAAAAACGTAAAAATGTTAAAATTAAATTGCTTAGTATAACTCATACGAATTCTACTAAAACAAGGCGGTAGTAATTTTATATATTACTAAATGCTATTCGTGGTAAAGTTATTGGTTTTAAAAATTAGTTCGCAAGTAATAAGTTATATTCCAGATGTTAATTGATCTCTTAGATGAAAAACTGCAACTCGCTCTAAGTATCTCAAAGGCTTGAATAGGGTTAGTACAATAGCGGACAAAAATTATGGAATAAAACGTGTATCAAACTTCGATCTATTTCCAAATAATTCATACTTACAAAATTTTAAAGTAAGTCATAAGTAGAATTGTCTGTGCCAGAGGCAACTAGCCATCGTTGTCTCAATCGAAACATTCTGCTCATCAATTTTTTTAAAGCTTGCTTATTTTAAGAAAACACAGGAGTTTTTCATTAGCATATGAATTTAGCTACCCTTCTCGAAGTGTCTGCCTTTTCTCGAATTTATAAACATATTTTTCATTTATATGTTAGTGTATTTAATTCAGTAATGTTTTTCATAAAATATAAGAGTATAACTTTTTATTGATTGGACCAAACAACTACTTTTCTAGTTACAAATCTTCTTAATTTAAAATCTTGAAATTAAACTCTTATATAAGAAAGAGGTAAACAACTTAAGGTTTTTGTAATATTCTAAAAAAATTGGTCAGAGTACCAACCAACCAACAAAATTAATATTTGAATAATTCTTATTGTAACTTTATAGAACTAAAAGGGAAGCTTTCCACGTACTTATTTAGCTTAATTACTTAAAAATGAATTTATCGATCGCACTTCTCGGTGCTACTCAAAATTACACGAAGGCATCAGGAATTGACCAACAGAGCACAGCTAGTTGGAGCATCGAAGAGCAAATTTGGAAAGTTGAATTGCTTTTCAAGAGTTCAGACATTTTATATAAAGTTAGTTAAGTAAAATCAACAATAACCTTTTCAAAGATACGTCAAACAAATCTCGTATCGAAGCAATTACATTTTAAAAACTATAATTATTACTAGTCGATTTTACATTACATAAGTAGTAAAGATAACTTTTTATGATATACCACACCTGCGTATATAATTTCAATTACAATTAACAAAATTTTTAACAGTTTCTTAAAATAAATGATAAAGCGAACACACCAAATAATAACACGTTATTAATCACTACAAAATCTTACCCAAAATCGTGTTTTCCTCCTTGAGGCTTATTTTGTGGAAGTACGGCGTGATTGTTTTGTAATTGCACCTTATATTGATACCCATTATTTGTAGGAGCTGCCGAAATAACACAAACTAAGCAGAATAAAGCGAATGTAAACAAATGTTGCTTCATTTTAAATATAATTGTTTATTTTAATCGATTAATAATTTTACACTCTTCTATACCGAGGGGTATATCAAATAAGATTCCGGAATAAACTAAGATTCTAAGAACAATCCAGCCATATATGTAATAAAATTCTAGTGGTTTGCCTAAACGTTTTTGGTGGGGGATAAAAATATAAAAGGCTTATAATGATCTATTGCACTCTATGGCCTTCGCCAAGGCCGTTTCCGAAAATTTTAAGCCACAAATTAAAATATAATACGTAAATTGAAAGGGGGACGGTTCCATCAGCAAAGTCATCAGCTGGTAACTCCAATCGTAAATTTTGATCCCGCCCAAACTGCTGCTAAAAATACATCAATTAATAATATATTTAATCCAGACTAAAAATATGTAAATTGAATTTTAAAAGTCTCACTAATTCGTGTCTTGACAAGAATCATCCCATATCCGGAAGAAGAGTCCTTTTAGCTGCCGTATGAAAATAGATAAATAAAAAACAATCACGTAAACTGGTTCCATAAAAAGTAAACAAAAGAAGCGGCACATCACTAAGAAACTTTTTATGCTAGACTCTCATGATTTAATACTATTTACATTTTTCTATTGCATAACTTCTAGTTTGAGAGTCCGCTTGAGAACTGAAATATTAAATAGTGGAATTCCCAGGGAGGATTTATTTAATATAATTAAGTCAATTGGGTTATCTATTTCATGGTATGTTTTAATTAATGTTCTCTTAAATCCCTCTACTGATTTTTAATATAACTTGAAACTGGTTTTTATATTATTCAAGATACGTAATAGTAAAATAGGGAATTCCTACTACACTTTAACTAGAACTACGCTAAACAATTTTACAAATTTTTACCTTTTAATAATTCGCTTATATAGAGATAACAAATTATATAAAACTTTGTTCATATTGCAAATGGTACAAGTGCATATTGTACAATATTCAACATATGTAATTAATTTTTATATAAAACATCGTAGGAAAAGCAGGAGAAGTTGACAAATATTAACAAACTTAAACCCGCCGATAGAAAACTTCCTCAATTTTTGGGTACATTTTTGCTTCTACAAATGTTAATTTCACAAAAATTAAGAACACTACATTTTTATAAATTAACTTATACAAAAATAAACTTGTGTTAAATGCAAATGAAATTTAAAATATAGGTAAATAAATTCTTACTTACTTCCTAAGGTTATATTTGTTTTGTAAAATATGCTACTTTTAAAACAAACTCTCATATATTGCTCATAAAAAAGCAATAATATTTATTTTTAACTAATTCACATTGAGAGAGCAAACAAGTTTCAATTTTAAAACCGCCAGATTGTTAGTTCTCTTTAGTACTCATATATGGTAGAAGTTGATATTTTGAGCTTAGTTTGCTATTTTAAGCAAATCAATAACCGAGATTACCTCTGTTTCTTTCTTTACGACCATTCGACACTTTTAAACTAAAATTATTACATATTTAAAACAGAAAAATATCGGTCTATTTAGTAAAAAATTGTTTAATTGTTAATTTCTTGAATAAAAAATCAATACTACCACTCAAAATGTAAACTGAATATAGATAACTATAAATAATGCGAAAGATCTTCCAAGTATGTTGCAGAAATATCACTTAGAATCATCGTTCAATATAAAGCAAAGACGGATTTGTTATGTAGAAATGCCATAGTTTAATAATAACTTCAATAATTTCATTTAACAAATGAATGGATGAGAACGATCACAGTTGCATGAAATTTAATCCTACTTAATCCTTATTATTACACCCGTTGTTATATAAATTCAGTAAATTGATATTTTAATTAAATGAGAAGTCATTAATCTGATTATATGCGTAAAAAGAGGAATGAAGCGTAATATTACCAATCCTTTAGAAATTATAACATACAATAATAATCTATTCGTTGAGTATGCCGCTGAATAAAGAAAACTTTGGTAATTATCGAGGTATTAGGTTTTATGTATTAGGTAATGTGAAAAATCATATTATGATTCTATTCTAGTATTCGCACCTATTATTTTGACCACCAGTGTATATGTAAGACTAATTTATGAGCCAAGACTAGAAATTGGTAATTTTGGTTTAATCCACGAAAGCATTCAATTTACTGATTTTTCTTCATCGGTACTTTTTTCCCCATTCGAAAGACTATTAATCTAATTCTACTGCCTTTTCGTAACGTATCCGAAATTATGGTATAGTAGCAAGACATATGTATAATAATAACAACATCGATAATAATAAGAATATGACCGTAAAATAAAAACTTAAAGCATATCATAAGCATTAATAAAGTTTAAAACTCACCTTTTACGTGATGAATTCATTAAAAGCATCTAAAGTTTTCATCTTCCATACGATAACAGTTTGGAAGCTTTTAAATCATATTCTCTCAAGAGATTCAAATGATTGAAATGTACACTGTAAAATATTATTTTAATTTTACTATATAACAATTGCTACAAAATTACTTCGAAAACGAAGTACCATTTAAAAATACACTACAACTTAGCATACTATTATACTTACTACAAACGGGTTTATTTTTGCTATTATTACTGCTGTTAATTTCAAACTCAGTTCTCTTCTAATTTTAGACAAAGATATTTATGGGTATTTATGTAATTTTTCAATATAAGTTTTATTCCACGCAATATACTCGTATTATTTAGTTTGGCTATAGCGAAGGCGTTATCTTATTGGAACATCATCTCTCCTTGTGCCTTGTTAGCTGGTAAGCTAAGGCTCTTACACTGCCTGTGCAAAGTTACATCTTTTGAGAAATTTTATTTGTTGACTTTGGAAATGAATGAATTACTGCAATTGAATGTCTAGTGTAATAATAATAAAATTACTCCAACATTTTTTGCAGTGTAGCTAAAATTTAGAAGTTAGTTTTTATAGGAAACGACTAACGACAATCCCACTTATTTAAAAGCTTCAAAGTAATATTTTTATCATTCAATTACTTCTATACCGGCACCTCAGTTCGACTATAACGTTAAACACTTACCATTTGTAAACTTCAATGCAGAAGATACCCATATACGATACAATTAAGACAACTTTAGTTCTTCTACATTAAAGTTTTAAATATCACAAAAAAAAATCATTAATAATTATTATCAAAGTATATAATAAGAATAACCGGTGCCCACATACGAAAAATACCAAATTAAAAATTGTATATTATAAAGCTTAAGAAGGTTATTTAACTTTAACTATTTTACTATTTCAGAATAGCAAAACTTGTCGCAGAGGTCAACTAAAAGAGAATTTGAAAAAAGACTCTTCATTTTCGCAAAAACATAGTAGACAAAAAATATTTAATGTGTTGATCTTAAAAAGTGACTATCGGATTTTAAGATTACTCTTCTCTTAGATTGGACGGAATTTTATTTTATTATAACGCCAAGTGTGTTTATATAGAAGAATTTGAATAATGGCTTATAATAAATGGATTTCAATCTATGTTACATTTTCCTTATTTACTATTAGTGTTAGTATAGGGATTATTAGTCTATTAGTCTATTAGTAGTCTTATTTCAATGAAGATGGCAGTTTCTTATATGAGTAATTTGTTAAGCCTAAAAACTATACGCAAAATCAAAAATTTCATTTTTACTTAGAAAACAAAAAGTACAAGTTGTTCTTGTATACTAAGAAACATTAAATTTAATCTTCTAAATTCTTAAATCATGCAACTTCATTTCTTCTATCGTATATACATTCGTTTGTAAAAATCCTCTTTTTAACTACAAAATTAAAATGGGGAATAAGCATTAAATCCAAATTTGAAATGTATGTGACCATTACCATTGATATTTACCTTACATTAAGATCAATTGATTGCAATTATATAATTCATATAATAATTATAGTTTAAACAAAACAAGAGATTTCCGGTAAAGTTTAATATTTGTTATTTAATTTTATTAATTCAAATTCCTTTAAAATGTGGGCGTGCCTTTTAATAAAATGTGATAACATGATGACATTTTTCACAGTTTAGTGGAATTAATATTAATAAATTTCAAAAGAAATTTTTATATAAAGAAATATATATTATGTAAATTAGTATATAAATAAAACTCTCATAAGCACTTCTAACACTAGATTTATGGAGAAAGATAAATGTCGGTATTTCATTTTCGAGATATTTTGCTGATCCCCGATGGGTTAAGTCATGAAGCAAATGCAACAGGTTTTAGTATAGCATAGGTCATCTTATAAAGGCGGTGAATTGTTTTTTTTTGACTATTCGATTGGATGCTTAGTTCGAAACTTTAAAGATGACTGCTTACACGTATATTATAATTTGTGTTCTATTCGGCATAATTACTACCAATAGTGGTTTAGATGAGCCTTTCCTTCCGTTTCCTATGTTAAAAATACTACCAAAAATTATAACTAATGAAAACAAATTGTATCCAGATGGCAGTTTTGAATACAAGTATTACTAAAAATTATAAATAACAGCAGAACTTGGAATTTTTCTATTTATTCTAGTACGGAGTTATCAGATGGTACAACGCACTATGTAAATGGACATGTGAAAAATTTGAATGGAGCTGAAGTTTTGACTGTAAAAGGCGTCTATGGGTATCTAAGTCCTGAACATTGGACTGTCTTTGTTGACTATAGAGCTGATGAAAACGGGTTTGTAGTAAATAGAGGTGAGTTAGAATAAACAACAATAAATTATTTATTACAAAAAATATTATGTTTCTCAGTTTCCTATGGTGTACCGGGTGTATCTCATGCTCCAAATCCAAAAGTTATTGAGAGTTTACTTTCTGGTTAAAATTTTAATATAAGTACGAAAATTGTTTGTATTATTATATCTTTATATATTTAAATATTTCATATATTTTATACATTGTTATATTTGTTCAAATGATTAAAACAATTTTATGTAGAAAGTGTTCCACTTCTTATAAAACAATAATATCATATGATTTATTTTAATTCACAAAAAAATTTATATTTACATGGAAACTTTTTTAATTCAAGACGTAATTTAGCCATCGTTTGTCAGAGCAATCGTAAGGAAAAGAAATAGATGTAACAAAATTAAATTTGAACCGCAAAAAGCACTAGTCATGGTGGAACTTCAATATATTACTGCTGTCCAATGAAAAAAATGACAATATAATAATATATATATATATATATATATAACAATATAAAGATTGTTTCCTTGTAAATAAAGGAGGGGATTACCATGAAATTCCAAAATCTCCATAGTTTCACATTTTAAATTTTCAAATGTTGGAACATTATTAAAAGCATAAAATGTATTACATCTAACCTTTTAACCATCCATTCAACTTAACCAATTATCAATGACCTTTCATCAGATATCATTCAACTTCAGTAATATTCCTACGGCAATAGTTTCTATCAAAAGGCTTTTAGAGCTCTCAACTCCTCTGACGAAGTTAATTCTGCGATGATATTAATGCTGCGAAAAATATAAGCTATTACATATGCATATTGTCTAAACACCCAACTATTTATGATAATACATAAAAAAAATACATAATTATTAACACAATTCGCAATTTATTGTTTTGCTGATTCCCAAAGTACCTACCTTTAATTTCCAATTATTTAATTGCAATTTAATTTTTTTATGTATGGAAATAAGTGAAGAAAAATTAATTACATTTTCAAGGTACCTCATCTTCAAATATATCCATAAAGCTTTATACGTAACAAGTTTGTAATTAAATTTTCTCCAATATTTTTAACCCGATGAAGACCAACTTACCTCTTTCAAGAGTATCAGTGATTCTTTAAACTTCGAAAGATGAAGGCCAGCATCAGCGGTTCAAGTTTAATCTTATTATCTGTAATATTTCTTGTGAAGAGTGCTCCAGCATATGATGAGAGTGCAAAAATATTAAAGAATGATTATAATTTGAATCCTGATGGATCATTTCAGTATAGGTACAGGCAATAATTAAATCTTTTTATAGTCCAACAATAATTTTTGCACTTTGCAGAGTTGAACAGTCCGATGGAACCGAGCAGAATGTGAGAGGTATCTTAAAAAATGTGGATGGAAATGATGTTGTGGTACTAGAGGGATCTTACATGTATACAACGCCGGATTTAACTGATGTTAAAGTTGAATTTATAGCGGACGAAAATGGATATGTGGTCAAAAAAGGTAAGCCTTTGAAATTTTCAGTCATATACCGAAAAGTTAAAATTGAATTTTTTAGTGGTTTTCATGCCAAAACCTACATATGTCGGTTATGGGGGTATAAACCCGAAAACAGTGGGAAGTTTACTTGGTTAAGAATCATTTAATTAAACAGTGCTGTGTTTATTTAAAAAAAAATTACAAGGTTTTGTATATTACACCAAACTTGTGAAAGGCATAATAACAACTTGATTGTAAAGCATGCTTTGGTCCTAGAGGGATCATAATCGTATACCATCCGAAATTTGTTGAATGTTTTTATGAAGAAATAGATGAGCAATCACAAAAACATTACCCTTTCCCTTTCAATTGCCCGTATACCAACTAGACCTAAACCTAAATATAAATATAAATATTTATTTAAAAAGATGCAATTTATCTATATAGTTCTTACGACGTGACCACCTATTCATCCGGAAGTAATAGAGTATACTTGGCCACTAATATTATATATCTTTATATTTAAGAATTTATAATTTAATTTTTGTAATTAAGTTCTATGTATTTATATGGAATTATAACATTTACAAAAATAATAAAAGTCAACATTTCATTTCCGACTGTTATTTCAATACAATTTTTTTCCGTAAATAATCCAGAAATTAAATATATCCCCTCCTTTTCTCTTAATCGACTGTAACAAAATTATCTTGGCTTTACTTTTAACTATTTTCACAAAGCCGCAGTCGAATTTGAATGTTCAACAATGAAAGCTATCGTCTTCAAATCAGGTTTAATCTTACTTTACTTAAACCTTCTCGTTGCAAGCGCTCCTCCATACCAAAGTGATATAACAGCACAAAATAAATATGATCTAAACTCTGACGGAACATTTCAATATAAGTACAAAATTTGTTTAACTAATTTTTGGAAAATATGTTTTTGAGTTATTTATAGTATCTTGGAAAATGATTATACTCACATTGTGAAAGGTATCATAAAAAGCTTAAATGGAAAGAATGTTTTGGCCTTAGAAGGATCCTATTCGTATACAACGCCTGATTTGTTTAATGTTTTTGTGAAGTTTACAACTAACGAAGATGGATCAATAATCGCAAAAACAAAGATGAATAAGATAAGTAAGTCATATAATTGATATAATTAAATATATATGTTCTTTTTTTCTCAGCGTCTGGAACCCCAATTCCTGTCCTTACCTCCATCAATCCGAAAGTGATAAGCAGTATACTTGGTTAAAACAAAACTTTTCTGTTATGAAATTTTTAATTTTTTTTGAATAAAATGTGTAGAAAAGATTAAATATAAATATTTCATTTTCAATGACTATAAATAATTATTTCCACTAACTTTTCAGTATTCAAATTAAAGTGAAAGGATGGCAATTTATTTTAAAGCATTTACCCTATGATTAAAATATTTGTAGTACTCTTGATTCTACTCCATGTAATAATAGGACTCAGATTCACAACAAATCAACCAAAATTCAGCTATGAAACCTATAAATCTATGATTTACATCCTCCACTCACATCTTATTAACATAGCTGTTCAAATGTGTAAATACATAAAATAAATTTAAGTATAGACAAATAATTCAAATCAAAATTAAATATCTGTGTCAGCAAATTATTACTGGTTTTTCTCAGAATTTATTAATTTAATACACACAAAGTTGCCGGATAGTTAGTTATTTTAAAGTAGTTAAAACACACAACCATTCGTTGTTTACTAAAGTTCAATACCATCTACCGAGTCGCTGTCACGATCATGCGGACAGTGTATCATTAACTCTTATATCCACGAATTTCATACCTAGTTCAACCGGTTACGCAATTTATACCGCCAAGAGTAATCATAAAAGTTCATCGTGAAAGATTATCGAATTCCAAGAAGGTTAACAGCTCATACAACGAATTTGAAAAATATAAAGAATGAACGCACAAATAAAAGCACCTGAATAATTTTCTCTTCATAAAAGTTTTTACCAAATACCAGTGAGGCGTTCGTTCAAAAAAGGTAAATCATTACCAGTGCAAATGCACTTTATAAATATATTAAATTTGTTACGTCATAGCTTCTCCCACATCTTTTAAAAAATTTAGTAGGTATAAATCAAGCCTCCCGCCGGGTGTTTGATTAAACAATTTTTTTACGTTCAACATATTGTACAAAATGAAGAGCCAATGGATTTGGATTATTTTCCTTCCAATATTTTGCTTAGTATACAGCATTCCATTACCTCAAAATGCTGGTTTAGAAAAAAAAGTTGATACGAATATATTTGATCCAACAGATAATGATTCCGTTCTATATAGGTAAATATGTTTTTATATTCGCTTTTATTTTATATTATATTATTTAAAAATGATGTTTTTAGCAATGATCATCAAACTGTTAGGGGAAAAATCAAAAATGTTAATGGAACAGACGTATTCGTTTATGAAGGCTCCTACTACTTACTGCATTCAAATGGCTTATGGCAGCTCGTTACTTATGTCGCTGATGAAAATGGATATGTTGTAAAAAAATGTAAGTTACATGATTTTATTGGAAAGTTCTTTAACATTTTCTTTCTGATATTTTCAGTTGAACTGAAAATACCAATGTATGAGACCATAAACCCAAAGACTGTTGAAAGTTTTCTTGGCGGTTAAATAAGAAAATAGGACGCTTTATTTTGAATTCGTAATTGAATTCCATAAAAGTCGAGTAAGGAGAGATCAAGAAATCAATTTTATGAGTTATTCCATAATTAAAGTAGTATCGATTTACAAATTAAGCTTACAAAATTTGAATTTGTTTAATGTAATTCATATCCATTTATAGATAAGTATTAGTCCTAAAATTATGCCCGTTTCTTAAAATAAGAATGTCAATAAAAGGCTTTTCATACAAAAGGACTTTAGTTAATTATTATGGAGTCAGAGGTACTGTTAAAAAAAACTGGCAGTTTCTATGGAAAATATCACTATATTTCTTTTAATTTGAACTCGAATCAAAAACGATTCTATCAATTGAGATATCCGTTCGATGCTCTGTAATGTCCTTACAAGGATCTATAAGGAATTAAAAATTTTAAAATCAATAATTCCACGAAAAAACTTGAATATCCTCATATATTTGGTTAACACTTCACAATATAAGCGAATAAGCAAAGAAGCGGCAAAAATCCCCTACAGATGTGAACCGTGCGTGGAAGTGTAATGATTTTTGAACTATGCTTCTATATCACAACCGCAGATTTTAGTAACACTCCTAAACTTGGTAAAATATCAAACTTGAGGATTTAAGAAATCTTTAACTAAATAGTACTGCGGATCACCAAAAACTCTTTAAAAGTGTACCACTAAGTCGATTAAAAGTTTAAAGCTCCAAAAGTTATATTTGGTTTAAATACGGACACTGCTTCGGGCATACCCAAATATAGCTGGAGTGGTTTTTATTGCACAGTAATTAGAATCTCAATAAATTTCACCCATAGCCCACATTTATTGTCCGAAGATAATGCTCAAAAGGTAATTACGATCAATTTTTTTTGTTTCGTACCTTAAAAGATAAAACCCTGATTATTTTTACCCTACTGACTTTTAATCCCTTTGGGAAGGCATCGTAATGCTGCTGCTGCCAACGGCAGATATCGCATCACATCTTCAAAGTGAAAATGAGCTCGTTATATCTCTGGAAAAAACACATCATCATCATCACTGTATTGTTCCGAGCATTCTTGCAAGAAATTCTAGAGCAAAGAAGACGCGTTTGAATGACAAATGATGCGGCTACCGGAAAACTTCTCGGCTCAAAATAAATGAGGCTCGTGTATATCCGTCAAGATCCCCTAGATTTGGATTTGTACTTTCAGGGTCATTGTCAGTAACCTTCGTAAAGTACGGCCAAATGGAGTGGAGCTAGTCTCCGGGCTTTTCTTTGAGATCAATAAAGACAAGGATTTGAATGGCTCTCAAGTATCTCTGCAGGCCCTTAAAGTTGAACGTTATGTACCTTCGTACATAAACATAAAAGGGTTGAACGATTCACAAGCAGTATAAATGTAGTCCGGAGCAAGAGCCTCACAAATGACTTTCTTATGTGTTATAAAGAAATTTTTTTTAACCTCCCCTCCACTATTTTTCTCATAAGAGTGAATTGAAACGGAAAATTGAATTATTTTTCTAGATTGGAATTTCAAGGAAATGTGAGAAATCTTTCGAGCATTGATTTTACCTGAGAGACCACTAAATTGTTCAATTTATGAATGATGAAGCTCTGGGGAAACTAGTTATTAGAGAAAAGCAAACTGTTCGATAAAATCGTACAAAACCTGAATTATTATCAATACGCTTTGAAAAATATTATTTTTTCAAGAAAGGAAGTACCTATAGAAAATGAAGACAATTAAAAAAATTATTTTTTCATTTATACTCGTATCTGAGATTAGTTTTTATTTCGATATACTCACACATATCGGCGTTTTCGTTATACGTTTTTAAATTTACTATTTCTTATTTTTAGAGGTTAATTTTTCTTGTATACTTGTCGGAGAGTCTTGGTCGTAACCCCCCTTTTATTAGTCAAATTTCCAAATTTGAAATCTTCTAGAATCACTGCCACACTGAAAAATCATATTTACATTATGGGATATTATAAAATCTACTTTTTTTATCTTATCTATGTACTTGCACGAAGATTACTTAGTTTAATATGACTTTGCAATGTGATAGTCTGTAGGTATATAAAATTCAATATATTCAATGTCTAAACTATAATTAAAAAATTGTTAATATTTAAATAAACCTTAGATTTATGTAATTTAACTTCTATTGCAATAGCTTAGTAGTTGCGTAGTACATGCAAACAGAAAAATCTATGCATACTTTTAAAAATATATTTATAGTACCAAAATACGCAATAATGACAAAGTTACAAAGTTCCGGATGAGTAAATACATAAAAAGAATGACCAAATGAAATTTTAATCATGTTTTTCCCGAAACAGCTCTTTTCGAGCTGGGAAGCACGAAATCTAAAACATTAGAACGACGCAAACAAAAGAAAGGTTTTCACTGAAATTTTCTTTGCTATCGTTAAGCGTAACACTTTTTTCTCTCACTTTGAAAATTAGTATTGTAGAATCTTAATTTATAAAAACCTGACGTATATGTAAGGCATTAAGGCAGATAAAGGATTCAAATACCCAAGTAATTGAATATTCCCAAACTTGAATACATTATTTATAAGTACTCAAATATTTAGATAGTCTAAGCTCCTTTAACCAAACTTGGTCTAAATCAGAATCGATACTTCAACATTCTTAGAGCAGTACTATTGTGCAATATGCCTAATATAAGTGAATTGTCGTTCTTCAATCTTTTTATTCCATTCCCTAATTTTATCATATAAATGCGTAGTAGGTGGGTATAGCGTTAAGATTTCTGCTTCAAAACACAAGAACATAAAAGAAATGGTAAAGGTCACATAAAAAACAATATTCAATTCAATTGACTGATTTGTGTCCATCCATAAATCAAAGTACAAATCAGTTGAACGTAAAGGGTTTATTTGTACAAATTCGTTTTCTTTGTGAAACCTATTGAACGCAAAGCGAAGAAATTTTCCCCATATGAAATAAATTCCATCTCTACAATACTTTTTGTTTATTTCTTTTCTTTACCCTAAGCCTCCATCTCCTTTTCATGGCTTTCCAGATGGTTCGCCTTTGAAGTTGTCTTAAAGAGTTTACTTAAGTTAAAAATTTACTCAAAGCTACCTTTAGTAAAATGTTTTCTTTCTTCGTTTCTTTATTTTTCTCCTTTGGTTTGCAAAGCGTTAACGTGAGGTTGGCAAGCCGAATATTGTAGGATATATTCCCTCTACAAAAGGTATTTTTAAAACAATTTTTAGGAACTGAAATCCTAAAATCTCCTTTCTTCGCTAAAAATCAACAACCCAGAAAAACACCTCTTTTTATCCCTTATTTAATTTCTTGGCCAGGTCAGAAATTTTTTTATTTGGGGGAAATATATACTGAAATTCTTTTCCTTCTGAATCCCAGTCGAACCACTGTTTATAAATATTAAATAAAACATGTAATTGCCCTTGCTTATATTCGTATTTCATTTCAAAGAGTTATAAAAAAGTTGTACTTCCTTTCTAGATTATGATGAACACTTGATTGCATTTCTCATCAAAATATGTATAATACATCTATAAATATTAATTAATAAATTAATTTACTTGTAAGTTGGAGAGGTAATTATTGCATACAATCCGATTTGCACATATACTAGAAAATAGAATCTTAATTTACGGAGTTATTACATTGTACTAATTTTACCATATCATATTAGTAAAATAAAAGAATCATCAATTCAATATTAATTCAATAATTTTGTTCTAATGATGAATCATCGAAAACCCACTTAGTCAAATTGCGGACAGGTTAATTAATATTTTGGTAGTTAAAATCAAATCAATTGGCATAAGAAATGGTTAATAGGGGAGACCAGGGATAGTACTAACTCTTATTGCATTTGCTTAAATAACTCCTAAATTATTAATAAAACTACAGTGTTTCCGTTGATGGTTAGCATTCGAATATGAAATATCTGACTTTAAAATGTAAGCATACCTTAGTTAATTGGGTGAGGCTATGTATTTTGAGTTTTCTTAATAATGCAAGGTATCTCAACTAATTGATTGCAACATATATTTAAAAATAGTCAATAAAAAGGTAGATAACGAGAAAAATGTATTAACGATTCAATCATAAGATATAAACAATGCTATTCTGAAAAGCGTTCTTTTTCAAAAGAAAATCGGTTAATAATTCGATAATTCAATTTCAATTCTTGTCATTCTACAACCCGTATATTTAGAGAAATGGATAAGTACTCAATTAGAAAGCTTTATTACTATTGAATAGTACTTAAACTGCTCAATTCCAGGGTAATTTATAAAAACTCATATAAAAGGTCTAAATTCTGCACCATAACAGAGGATCGAAAGGATATCATATCTTTTTATATTCTCTTTTAATAAGTTTTGACCTAATTTTGAATGAATAATGACAAATAAAAACACAATTTTCTTTTATTTTGGTGATTAAATATTTTAATGTCACCTTAATATAAACAATTAAACACGTAAACAATTGTATGCGGTTACGATTCGTACATACGTACATTTTTGTATATTTAAAGAGATAGTAATTGAGATTGCAAAAGCTTGAATAGAATGTATGTAAATGTTTAGCTTTTATGCGAGCTTATGAAAGAAAAAACACAGTGGCAATGAAAAATCGATTCTCAAGCTCACTTCCTTGGAAATCTCAGTCGAAGGAACAACAAGTTGCCAGCTGTCGAACTCTGTAGAGAATCGTTCCAACCTTCTACCATCTGTTGAAACTTCACCTTCATCTAGAAACGTACATTTGATCAAAGGTAACATACATTTAATCAAAAGTGATTTATTGATATTTTATTAAATGTGACATTTACAGCTGTTGCCAAAATTTCACTAGAAGTGAAAATTAATAATTAGCATTTCTACCCTTATATTCTACAACTTTTCTGACCCAGAAACATATTAGAAAAAAAAAATGGGTGAAGGCTTAAGAAGATGTTGTGCTGTATCTTGTGTAAAAACCTTGTTGATGATCTTCAATGTTGGCTTTTGGGTAAGTTTAAATTTATATACCTTTCTAATCATACCGAGCACTAAGTATTACAACATTAAATCTAGACTGGAATGTTAAAAAGTTTTTTTTTTTTTTGTACACTATACGATCAGTAATTGAATTGTTATTTGACAAAAAATTGTCCTAAAGGTCAAAATTCTCATCTGTGGTTATCTCAACTCGCACAGTGTTATCAAAGAAGATGACTTATTTTCATTACGGAGTTGAGTGATTTTTAAAAACTGAGAGCCGCTTTAGAGATTTGGTTTTTTTTTTTTTTGTTTTTTTGTTTTTGCGCTTTATAATGCAAAGCTTGAGTCATAACATCTGTGTTTTGCCGGCGTTTTTGATTTAAAGCCATTGCAATTAAAAAATATGCTGCTCTATTAAAAGGTAGTCTAAAACACGTTACGTTATCTTAATTTCCACAACACATGTATAGATATTTTAATCTTTTAACATTATGCTTTTGAGCTGAAATGCCGCTAATTGCAGCGATTTTAATACTTTAGAAGCACATCTATTTAAGCCTGCTTTTAACAAAAGTGTTTTGCCCTAAAACAAAATTATCTGCAATTTTGTATTTAAAGCTGGCGAAAACATTCAAAGATAACGAAAATAAGAAAGAATTATTAGTCTACATATATTTTCAAAATAGAAAGTGGATGATATTTTTCACTGACCTAATCCGAGTTCATTGAAATATACCGTAGAATAAAATATAATTTGAAATTAAAAGTGATTTTCACATGAACATAATGCTTGCACCAAATTTTATTTTTAAAAGAAGAAATATTTTAATATGGTGTCAATTATTTCATGATCTCGAGAGTATTTGTACATAAATAAGATATAGAGAACTTCACGTTGACTCTAATTGTAATAACAAATTATTCTTGCGACCCTACGGTATATGAAGAAAATTTTTAACTTTATCCCTCGGCGAATGAAAGTCTAGATAGATACTATAAAATACGAACTGAAGCCGCATTGAATTTTCGAGGCGGTATATTATTATTACCCAACGTATACTTTATATGTACATTAGTATATATTATATTACAATTAAAAATTTAGCTTACAGGTATGATGATAATTTGGGCAGGAATATGGATGCAAACGGATATGGAAAGTTATCTTAAAGTTAGCACAGGTTACTCAAAGACTGCTCCATGCATTTTAGTCGGAATTGGAATTGTGATACTGTTTGTAGCTACATTAGCCTGCAGTTGTACCATAAAAGGTCAACCAGCTTTACTCTATTTGGTAAATTTAATCTTTCTAGTAAATGATATTATAGATTTATGAAATTATCGTTAATATTTAGTATGGAGGATTTTTGGTGATAATCCTATTTGTTGAAGTTGCATTGGCTGCTTCAATATACGCATACAGGGACCGGCTTGCTGAAGGTTTCGACAACGGTTTAAGGCAAGACATTCAAAATTATACCATGTCTGCTAAACACAATTTGCCTATTGACATAATTCAGAGAAAGGTAAAAAGTATGAAAATTGCAATAGACTTAATAAATCATTATATTTCATTTAAAGTTGCAATGCTGTGGAGTAAATAGCTACAAAGACTGGTATGAACTAAGTCCTACCAAGGAAGTTCCAGAATCTTGCTGCATTAATCCTGAAAAGTGTGTTCCGCACACAGAATCTATAGATATTTTTTCTGATGTAAGTAATTTTTATTTTAGCTAAAATCCTTTTATAAAAAATTTAAAACTTAATCGACCATTCTATCGTCCTATTTCTATGATCAGGTTATTATGTAGAATAGTTTGTTACTTTTCAAAGCATATTTCTAAAAGAGTGTTTGGAATTAAAAAAATGTTGAATAGTAGAGATAAACCAATCAACTCTATTCCTTGTTTCCACAGAAATCAATCTCATAAAAAATTACAATTCTAGAATTAAGACATACAAATTTTCTGAAAGGGGAAGAGCTATTATTTTTACATATAATTTTTTTTTCTGTTTCAGGGGTGCATCAAGAAATTAATTGATATTCTTAATTCAAATATGTCTCTTATTGGAACAGTTGCTTCAGGAATTGCATTTGCTCCTTTTATAGGAACAATTTTGTCATGTTGTCTAGCATCGAATGCAAAGAAAGCCAAATATGAACAAGTGAACTAATTAAATTAATTTTAAAGCAAAACAGAAATCTTATAAAGTCATTTGTCTATCAAATCATTTATACCCCACATTTATTACATATATAAAGTGTTTATGAATAGAACCTAATCGTTTTGATTTAAATAAGAAAAAAAATACTTATGGTTAATATGTATGCGCGTCTAATAATTCCTAATAATTTTCCTGGTGATAAGATCTCAACGTTTTTAGGCAAGTTTTATAGTTTATGGAAAACATTACGAGTAGAATTATAAAAATCAAAACCATTAGAAATGCACATTACTTCTTACAATTTAACTCATAAAGTGAACATTTTATTCCATAAACACTTCGTATTTTGATACAGTAAGATAAATAAAAACTATACTATTTGGTGAATTTATTGAAATTGTATTCTTTTCAATTTTAAAATTTATAGCATAAGTTTTAATGCATACTACTTTCGATGTTTAATTGTTGAATTATGTATTCAAAATTCAGCGATAAATTTATATAAGTTCCGTTTTCTTATTCCTACAGAAAACCTATTTTCATCAATAAGTCCTTACATAATCCACAGCATATAATTAAAAAAATTCTACGAAATATACGATAATACCTTAAGAAGTTGTTAAATCACAATGTCAAATTTCTGTAGCACATAATGTAAAATATTTTTTCTTAATTCAACAATGTCAATGAATCTCAATTGAGATTAAAAAAACAAAAAAAGAAACAACCTTGCTCAAACTTTTAAAATACTAGGAGTAGTTGATATCAATGGTTTATTCACTGTTTATAAAATAACCTTTTCATTATTTACCTAAAAACAGAATTCAAATTAAACGCGTCAATCGCCCTAGCATTAGCCTTAAAAATACGTATCCAACTGTTATTAATTATAATATTTAAAAAAAATTATTGAACAGTTAAGGCAGGATATTTGGATTACGGCGTGAATGCTTAACGATGGCTGTGTGCACAATTTATAAGTATGAAAAACTTACATTAAATTTTGTGCTGGTTGGATCAACCAATTTGTTCCTCACCATTTTAATGCCCGTTTTTACAACTACGGTATACACGTAACATACGAGTTTACCAATATAAAACTTTACTGTATTATATTCTATTATTGAAAATATATACGTATAATATACACTTATATGAAGCCGTTTTATTTATTATAAGGATAACAATTTATTTTCTAAGAGGAATTTTCTTGTTTCAAGATTTTTAGGAAATTAAGGATTGCGTTTTTTAGAATGTAGGTATGAAATGTACGATTTAAAATTCTTTATCTTACCTTTCTCGTCCGCAAAGGTTTAATATATTCAAATTCAAATAGTAAAATTATTAGAGTAAACCAATTTTAACAAAATATTATTTAACCACTGCAATCGCATAAGTCCTGGATTAAAATCTATTAAATTCATAACGACTTATAACTTGTTTTTCAGATTTTTAGACAGCTAAAAGCACATACCTAATATAAGGTTTTTTTTCAAATATTTGCAAAAAAAAACAACAACGCCTACATCAGATATTATACATTTATTTCCTATTTTTCCACATCTTATTATTACTCAAATTGATTTTTGTTGCAAAATCTTTGAAGAACTTCTGTAAAATTGTACACATTAATTAAAAATGAGAAATTTTATTTAAAATTCAGCAACACTTCAATTCTAACACAAACAGAAGGCAACAGGATCAATCGATTTTAAACAGTAGTACTACTACACTGTGCCAGGCATATTACAATAATTTTATATTTATTAGCTACATAATTTAACTGTGCAAATCTATCAAGAGCTTAACAAATTTTGAATGCGATTTATGTGAGGATAATTCGGAATAATTTCTCTAATCCATTCTGGTTCAATAGACGAAACACATACAAGATTATTTCGTTGAGTAGTAACTATATCTATAAAAACAATGCATACAGGTTTTTTCCCACATAGAACGCTAGAAGGATGAATTTTCGCTTTATGCCGACTGGATATTGTTAAATAGAAATTGTCACGTTGCAATGTTGCTATATTGTTAAACAAGCCAACCAAAAGGCACTTTCGAACTTTATCAAAATCAGTAGCACAACTTGTAATTTTTAACTCACATCTTACACAAATTTCCTTTAATTGATTACGGACATCTTTTGCGTAAAGTAGATTCCTCCAATTGAGAAAATTATCGTTGCACCACATCTGAAATATAAATTATGGCCGTATTAAAATTATATATGTTATTATTTAATTAAATCACCTTAATATTTTCTGTCTGCTGAAATGTAGAAAACACATTAAGCAGAGTTAAATGATCCCCATATCTGGATTCAAATTTAGCATGTGCCAGAGCTGCTTGCTCTCTCTTATCTGCAGTAGTCATGAACACATTTTCTCCTGATAACATCGCAACTATACTTAGCATTTCTTCAAGGCAATCAAACTCAGGTGCAGCAAGTAATAGTTTACTAAATCTTGGATCCAAAGGGAACATAGACATTTTTTTACCAGCTGGTGTAAGTTCTGGATTATTAACAGATTTTATAGCTCCAAGTAAATGTAATTCTCTGTAGCCATTTTCAACGGCATCTTCGGGGGGTTTATCCATAAAATCAAATGTTCTACAATCTATTTTAATAGCCAAAAGTTGTAATATCTGGAAATTGGAAAATTCGTTCATAATTAATTTAATCACGGTACGAATAAATTATAAATAGCATTGTTCCATTTCATTAGTATCAGTCCAGTAGTCTTGGAACTAGCGATCATTGTTTAAAGGACTAAGAGAAACGGAAAGGAATTTAGGGATAAAAGTTCGCGGAAATTCAAAAATCGATATGTAGAACGCTATTATTTACTTACCACTGTTGTTATATTGCTCGTTAAAATCTCAGGTTTTGGCATCATTTCAAATTTTTCGTATTCCCCGACTGTATACGTTCTGTAGCAGGCACCTTCAGCTTCGCGACCTGCTCGACCTTTTCTTTGCCAACTTTGTGCTTGTGATATCCGAACCACTTTTAGGGCATCCATTCCGGTAAGAGGATCATGAATCCGTCGTTTAACAAATCCACTATCGATTACATACCGAATACCCGGTATGGTGATGGACGTCTCAGCAATATTTGTTGCCAAAATTACTTTTCTGGAATTTGGCGCTGACGGTCTAAAACATTCAATTTGCTTATTCTGAGGTAGCTGGGAATAAAGTGTGTGGACACGTAGCGTTGGGGCATCTAAATTATTTGTCTAAAAGAAAAAATATTTAATTTCATTTTATCTGGCCATGGTTAGTAATTTAAAAATACCCTTGCTATCAATCTTGCAGTATGGGACATGGCTTCAATTTCTTCCTGACCAGTCAGGAAAACTAAAACATCGTGACTAAAAAGTAATTGCTTACAAAGTGAATCTAATTTAAATTTTATCACTTACTTAGGTGGGGCTTCTTTGTGTATTTGAAATAATGTGGTGAGACAAGCTTCCAAATAATCTCTTTGCGGTTCTTTTACATGAAATACCCTAACTGGGTAGCTTCTACCTTCGAGAAATAGACCTTTTACACCGAAATATTTTGAAAACGGATCCACATCCATAGTAGCTGATGTAACAATAACTTTTAAAGGTAGCAAACCTCGCGCTTTCCGCTGCTTTTGGGCTTCTTTAACAATACCAAAAAGAACATCGGTATTAACCGTCCTCTCATGGGCTTCGTCTAGGACTACAACACTGTAGCTTTTCAACAAACGATCCGCAATTGCTTCCCTTAATAAAGAGCCATCAGTAATAAAGCGGACTTTCGTTGATTTGCAGGTACAATCCTCAAAACGGACCGTAAATCCCACAGTTTTACCGAGCTCACAACCAACTTCTTGTGCCACTCTTTTAGCTACAGAAATCGCTGCGACTCTACGTGGCTGCGTTACAGCTATCATCCCCTGATTCCCATAACCTGCTTCTAAAAGAAATTGTGGTATTTGGGTAGTTTTACCAGAGCCCGTGTCGCCTAAAATTAACAACGTATCGTTGCGGAAGAACTCAAGTTTAAGCCTATTGAGAATTCATTAGGATACATCGTGCATTAATAAAATTTATTTACCTGTCGCGAACAGCATACGCGGGAAGACTCTGCCGCTGCTGCAGAAGGGACCGAGAGTCAAGAGTTTTAATTGGTGTATTGGCCCCATTGCAGTTATTTTGTCGGCCCGATTTTAATGGTTCAAGTTTTATCTTCTTCAGAGATTTATCGTGGTCAGATCCGTTTACGGCCTTCCTAATAGCAGGAAATCCGTTGAGCGCACCATTTTCTTTTCGCCTTTCCAAGTTTGCTTTCTCCAAAACTTTCGCCTTAGAATCCTCCCAGGCATCATCCATTCTGTTTGATTTCATATCTCATCACACTAGAAAAACTAATGCTGTGTAAAATAAAAACATACGAACTAAATTAACCTGCTTCAATAGTTTTGAGGTTATAATACTCGGTATTTATGAAAAATGACAGCGCCGATATGTCAACGTAATGACAGTTCTCGTAGCTGACACATGTATAACTGATGCAGCCTAATGTCACCGGAAATTAGTTTTACCCTTTCAGGAAGTGATTTTCAATTTTTAAAAATTTCAAACATCCGACAAGAATCGCAAATATAATAAACATTATAAAAACTAGGACAGAGTTTTCAATGCAACCGATGGTAGGTAAGGTTTATAAATTCTAAAATTAGTTTACTTCTTTTATTAACTTCCACCTCATCCGGGATGCAAAAGGTTTAAATTGGCTCCCCAAATATACGTTTTCCCAATTATTGTAATGCTTTAATTCATAGGCGATAGTGAGGATAAGATGGAATTACGAAATCGTTAAGATATTTATTATAAGTAGCCAATCCGACCCTATCAATGTTGTAAATTACTTCAAAATACGAATAGGAGGTCACGTAGATCCCTGAGTTAGAAAAGATCATTTTTGCCCTGATCTAATTTGAATTGATCTAAATTTCGTAGAGTGATTACTTTATAAAATAAGGAGCTGCATTATTTTCATATCCACACAAATAAGATATTGAAATAAGAATCAATTTTTATAATACTTACAAACAGTTTTTTCAGGATATGAACTTTCGGGTAGAATCACCCGATGGAGTACGTAAATAAAGATGAGATTGAACTTACCCTAACTTGCCCCTTCAAGCAACAAACATTTAATTCTTATTATATTACCGTTCGGTTCTAGAATGGTGAGAATTTGTGTTTACAAAATTATAATACTAAACCGCCCCTTTCCCTTAGAATAACCCATTTTACCCTTTAGATGGGGCATAATGATTTAATTTGTCATATTCAATATTTTATTTATTTATTCTTAAACTACTTAAACTTCTATGTTCCTAATATAGCAATTAATAAGACGACTACCGATAATCAAAAGTTTAATCAATAAGGTATTAGTTTTCTATATACAATGCAACGAAGTTCTATTAAGCATGAAACCTTAAGTACCCCGTCTTACCCAATCGTCACTTAAGTATTTCACCAATGAAAACAAGAGTTTGAACAAAATCAGATTATAGAGAATTAAGAGTAAAATCGAATTTGCATTACAAAAATTTTACTATTTGACAAACAATTATAAAAAGATCTATGTTCCAAAACAAATTTAGTTATCCTATGGTATCAGTGTGTTGTTCTATATATGCGTAATCCAGTGAAGACAATCATTTTTATAAATAGTAATTTTTAAAGTTCTAGGTATAACAGCGAAGGGATTTTTCTAAAAACAAATATTGCGAATTTCTCAAAAGCTATATCACTTAGAATCATTGCTATAGTTGAAAGGTTTAGATGGATTTTAATGTGGTAATGCAAATATTAATACAAAAATTATGCACTTACTAATTAAAATCGTACTATCAAACTGATTCTTTCCGTAAATCTTATCTTAAATTTAGTTCAAAATTTAAAGATAAATGAAAAAAACGAACTTGGCAGCTGTTTCATGGAAAAGAGTTGATACGAAATCCTTATCAATCACGAACATTGCGAAATATAAGAACACTATACTTTAAGAGTCTATCAGTGAAAGAAATTAATATAAAAATAGTGAGTCACGCATATTCTTTTTGAAAACTGACCTACGTAAAATGTTTATCTTCATAAGCTTTGGTGCTCGGGTAATCGGACAAGAAGCTTTTAATGGAATCAGTCTAGCTTCATGAGTTGGATTAGGTGGTTGCAATATTTCCACCAGTGAAATCATAGACATACATAGTGGATGTGGATGAATTCGAAAAGCCAGCAACATGAACTCGAAACTAAAGACTGAAATAATGTTATTACTTTGTGTATTAACGGCTTTTGGCTTTGAAATTCCACTATGCTGTCCCCGTGGATATACCTTTAAAGAATCTAGTCGCGGTGTTTTTAGAGCAAGTCGATTTGAATGCGTGCAAAATAAAGGAAATAGTCAACCGTCGGATGCTCTGAATGGATATAAAATTAAATCCAGTGACCAAGTAGAAATACCATCCTGTGATGATCCAATTTTAGTGAAAATAACCGGATCAGCACAGCTGACTACTAAAAGTTGTATTTTTGAATCAGATAGTGTTATTTATGCTGTAACATGCCCTAGTAAAGATATAAATGTAGTTAGCGTTTTAAGAAAATGTTGCCCTACTGGGCAAGCGTATGATTTACAAAATAAAGCATGTGCCGACAGTAATCAAACGAATGAAGTGTACAAAAATCTTTTTGATCATGCCGTAGTTTTTTCAAATAAGGATTTTAATTGTAAATCGGGAGTGATTGTGGAATACATTTCAAGACACCATCAATTTATTTTCATCGACAGCGAGCTACTAATTCGTGAAAATCGGGATACTTTTAGCTCTGATTCATATTGCCTTGAGGCTGCTTTTAACAGTTCAGTAAACACAAAAGATACTCATTCTTTTAAGCAGACTTTTATGGCAAGGACTTGTAACAGTGGTCTAATTTGCAACAGAATACCTTGCGTCCGAAGATGCTGTCGCGATAGGGAGAAATATGTTCACATTAACGAGAGTACTGTGTGCGTACCTCACCCAGTTGACCACAATTTCATTTTTCACAAGTTTGACCCCAAAGAGGTGAGAAACGATGGATCTTTTCGGCCAAATCCCATTGTGCCCCGAGGTAATTCGACAAACACTTAAGTCAGCTTCTCTAATATTGATACATTTGAAACAATCATTCATCGTACTGCCTCATGTGAACTCTTTGAGTTTGTTTATTTAGCTTCTCGGATAGTAAAGTAAACAACACGCGCGAGAAATAAACGGCCGCATTGTACAGAAGAGATATATTTATATATGTATTTAAGTTTGCAATCATGACGCGATAATCGGTTATAAAACTAAATTATCGAATCTTTTCGATTTAATAGATTTGCTATCATTTCCTACGAAACCAATGTTATAAAGGTCGTATTTTATTAGAGAATATTTCTGCATTTCCTGCTATTTTCAAGTGCTTCTATGCTCATTTCCGTTTCTATCACCGTCACATTCCTGAACAAACCACAACTTATATTTATTTACTTTAGTTATTAATTGATTTGAAACTAGATACAGCTTTTCAAATTACTTTACCATCTATTCAGAAAAGGGCATAAAATTAGACAGTTAAGCATACTCATTAGCAGGAACATAATTTATTTAAGGGCTTTAAACTTATAATTAGGTACTATGATGGCTTTTCGTTTAAGTAAGTGGTTTCGATTTCAGCCAAACATTTTTGAAGCAACAGTAAAGAGCCATATCAAATTTTCACAAGGATTAAGGAAGAAGTCTGAAAAATATTTCATAAATGTTTCTCACTTAAGAGCAAACCTATTTCGCAGAGTCACGTATTTTTATATGAGAAGTTTAAAAGTGAAGAGATCAAAGTCATACTGTGACAGAGATTGCATTAATGAATAGCAAACATATTCACAATGTTCGTGGAAGAGGCTTATTTAAATTCCACTTCAGTGAATATGTTATTAAATCAACCATTTTAAATATTATTTGAATTCCTAAGTCTTTTTTGAGATACCCACTTCATTTAGGTACTGTTAAAATTTGGTGAGAAACTCGATTAGAAAACCGAAAAATGTGTATTTTAAAAATTTGCCTCATATGAAAAATTAGTTCAACGATTTCAATCTTTAACAGTTTAATTTTTAGATGTTAGAATACGCTAATTTAAACTGCTGTATTAATCCACGCAATTCGCAAAAAATCTTTGATAACGAAAGAAATATAATATTTTTTATCTACGTGTATATTTAGTGTAATACTGGGGATCTTTTTCTGAAAATGGTTTCATTTTATTTGAAAAGGCAATGTATGTGTGCAAAATATATTTTTGCCGAATGGTTTAGTTCATCGCCGTTGTGTTATAAAATAAAAGAAAAATCAAGCTCGACTATCAATTGGTCAATTTTACGCATTTTTTAAAAATGTTGTTCCAAAAAATTTGGTCTTGGAAAACTGCCCGTATTATGCGTCTTCTCGAACTCACAACTCCGAAAGGAAAAGAAATGTTTACATAACATTTTTATGGGATATTTTTGGATAATATTGCTATATTTTTGTAATTTCTACAGATTCCTTAAAAATATAACACAAACTTTAAAAATTTCAAACGCAATGAATCATTAAGGGCATTTCACCGCTGTTAGATAAAATAATAAATAAATTTTTCTTCTACGCATATTTTAAACGCAACAGTTCTGTTATCGAATTAATAATCCATTATCACTAATGAAAACGCCCCAAATTTTCTCAAAGTTTGTTATTAATGTGATAAGACAAAATTAAACTTTTTCCATTTTTATCATTACACATTCTTAAATACAACTTCCATAGCATATAAAATAAATATGGAGAAAAACTAGACCTCGCCAGAGAGAAATCAAAAATTAATTTTATTAATTACAATCCATTATTTTTTAATCGATCTTTCTTTTGTCACCGTGAATGTGTTGTAAGATAAAAAATTATTGTATTGTATATTGAAACACTAAATGCTTATTGAAAATTGCTTGTCTGCCCTTTTAATTAAAGTAATATTTTTGGCAGGCATAAGCCAAAAAATAAATTTTAATCTTCCTTCAATAATTACGTCGTAATTGTTTTAGGGTGATTTTAAAATTTTTGAATTCAGTAATGAAACAAAATGTAACAATTTTACACATTTTGTTAGTTAATCGTAAAATTTGTAAAGATACCCTACTTATCCATTTAGCAAGGTATTCTTAACTTTAACAATAAAATGATATACCTTTAATTTTAAAACATTATTAAACGGTCCATGGTGGAAAATTTTAGGAAAGGGAATAGAACTATAATTCAAATCTGTCTGATGAAATTAATTATCTGCGTAATGTCCAAAACATTGAAATCGCATATTAAATGTTTATTTGTACTACAGTAGCTAAACACAGCGCTGAAAGATATTTTTCTTGCTTTAAAAGAATAACCGAATCTTCGTTCCTCAAAAGTTGAAGATTAGCTAAATAGTTTTGGTGTATTTATATAAAATGTTTATATATTGAACCGGATATACATACTTTGTAAAAGGGCAACATTTTTCTACTTCCACAATAACTGAAACTTAATAATGGACAATAATAATTCAGGTGTTATTGTTGAATTATATTTATCCATAGAAGGGACGACAGGTGTGCATTTTGGAAAGAATTAATACTTTAACTCATAAAGTAATCACTGCAATTAAGAACATTCGAATAAACATCACGATTTTGCGCTGAAGTGAAATGATCTTCTCTTCTTTCTTTCACAAATATTTGTGCAAAATAACATTATACTATAGATGGGTCATACAAACAGAATATCGTCTAAATAGAATAAATAAATGGGTGTATTTTTAGACAATCGAGAATCAAATTCGAATTAAATTTCAGAAATATCATCACTTCAAAAATATGTTATACGTTTACGCACGAAAGACTTATCAATACTTTTTCTCTTTTGCTGTCTACACTTAGCGGATATTACACAAATAACGTTAAATAAGCTTAGGATTAATGAAGGGAAAAAGATATGCCACTCGTTAATTTTACTCTTCATGAATTTCTGGCTATTCGCTTCATTATAAAAACTAAGCTGATTGTAGACAGCTTTAAGGCGTGTAATGCTACTTTATTTGAAATTAAAATTTCAATTAACTTCTCTCTATTCATCTTTTAGAATACGGCATATTGCAAGGACAGACTTGCGAAAAATATGTTTTGGAACCAGAGGTGACTCGTGAAGATGAGCATTACTTCCATTATGAGGATGGATCCATCCATTTACCGATGGCGACAGCAAGTTATGAAAATAAAGATTACTGTGTTGAATTTATGCGAACACAATTTGGAATTGAGGTAACCAAAGAATGTTAAGCTCGAATATTTTTAAAAAATAATACCCAAACATTTTTGTAGCCATTCACATTCCTTTGCTTTGATGATGCTGATGAGGAAGGCTCTAAATTCATTATATACTCAATTGGACTTCTAATATCAGCTGCATTCTCGATTATCACTCTAATTGTCTACTTAAGCTTACCCAAACTCCGAAATCTTCCGGGAAAAATACTTGTTTGTCTCGTTTTTTGCCAACTTGCATCCTACTTGGGAATGGCCATTGGTCAAATTCATCCAACTGATGATAGTGCATGCTATCCTTTCGGTATAGTATTAGATATTTTGTATATAATTTTAATTTTAAACATAAATTATAATCATTTCAGCATTTTTTATATACTTTAGTCTAATGGCAGCATTCTCTTGGATGAACGTCATGTGTTTCGATATTTGGATAACTTTCAGGTAACATATCTTTTTACTAGATTATTGTACAATCAAAAGCAAATAATAGATAGGCATTGCATTACTGGATTTAAGCAATTTATTAATAAGCTCATCCCTGGAAGCCTCATGAACGAATTTCGATAAGATATGAAAGCCACCGTATAAATAGAAAGATTTATGCTTTGGCGGTACTTATACCTATGTATAAGGCATGTCGTACTTCCGATGATCAACAAAACAAATAATATCTGACAAAGGTATTATTAATAAAAATACAGGCTTTTTATCTGGGGTGATTACCTATAATATCTGCGTTTAACAACAAGCTTTGCTTTTTAAAGATACGGAAATGGTAAAATTTATTGACCATTAAAAATAACAAAACAACAGTTTCTCTTTACGGGAGCGAAGCCTGAGTTTATGTACACATATCTCGTTTTATTGTTAGGTTAAACTTTATGAATACTTAAATAACAAAAGTAATTTCGGATATTTAGGTTACCCTTTGAAACAGGATATTTCTATTCTAATTATATGTATAATAGATGAAAAATATTTAATCCGAATTTTTTATTCTGTGTGGTAGGGGCAAAAAACATGCTTTAATAGAAACAAGCTGAAACAATCTTGCAAAAGAAGCATTGGAGCTGTTATTTTATTAATTACCTAATAGCTGTTATATTATTAATTACCTAATAGGAGGGATACGCCTCCTATGTTAAGTTTTTCTTTAAATTAAAAATACTGACAAATTTATATCTATTAAAAAAATATCCCTCTACATAATCTTTTAACAATAGGTACCAACATTTCTTAGTATTATAAATATCTTAAGCTTTTCGCAAAATTGGTGTGGTAATCTAATACACGTGTTCACACCCAAAATATCTTGTCCTTGGCTTAATATTCATAGGAATACTAAAAAAGCGCTAATCTCTCGGGCTAACGCAAAATATAAATTAGAAAGGTACATACTCTCAGAAAAGTGAATAAACGAAACAAATGAGTAAGTGGATTACATCAGAAGTTCTTGTCATAATTTCTCACGATCCCATTCAGTCGGAAAGGTCTCCCATAATGACTATTGATTTTCAAAATGCATTATATCCTGCTGTTCATTAATTAATTTTTATTGGTGCAAACTGTTGGTTTTCGCAGAAAACCTTTAATATTCTATGGTATATTCCCTGATATAGTACTACATTTCTTTGAAGCACTTAGATAAAATCGAAATTAAAGCATTTTATTATTGTACCAAAAAAATTGTTTTAATATAGAGTAGAAAGAAAACACCTATTATATCCATCCCGCTAATCCTGTATCATTTATTATCCTCAGAATTGTTTTTAATTACTATTTTCAGTTCATCGGAACGATCTCATCGACTTTGGAGGCGTGAAGAAAAGAAACGATTTATTTTATACTCCCTGTACGGCTGGGGAGTACCAATTGCGATGACTTTCCTCACTGTTACCCTTGATCAATGCAAATTACTCCCTAAACATTTAAGGCCAAAATTTGGAGGAGGTCGTTGTTGGTTTGAAGGTAAATTCAAAAAGAATTCAAAACAAGAAGAAAATTAAATATGAATTTTTACTTTTAGGCATTAATGTTGCTCCTCATATAATATTTTTTTTGGGACCAGCTGGAGTTCTCATTATGTGCAACTTTATTATGTTTGTCCTTACCCTTCAGTACTGTAATAAAGTTAAAAGGGAGATTGATCGAATGCAAAGCACAAATTCCGAAAAACCTGTTTTAAGAAAAAAACTAGGCATAAATAAGGCACGATTCACAATGAATTTTAAATTATTTGTTGTAATGGGTGTATCCTGGATGCTGGAAATCATAAGTACAATTTTATACGATAAAGAATACAATTTCCTCTGGATGGTAGTTGATTTATACAATACCCTACAAGGTCTACTCGTATTCTTAATATACGTCTTCAAATGGAGAGTGTGGTACTTAATTTTGGAAAGATTCAGTAAGATATTATAAATATATACGATATATATGAATAACATGAATTCTTCTATAGGATTTAAACATAAAAATCGATACAAATCACCGAGAACTACTGTTGCCACAACAGCTCTTAGTATGAGCGGAAGTAGCAATCTCATTCGAATGAAAAGCATGGAAAGTTGCTCGTCTTTATTAAATCACAATGTATCAGTGCCTCCAAAAAGAACAAGTCCAATGAAATAACACTAAATTATTTATATATTTTTTAAGATGTTAAAATTCTAGTCCTTTCGTAGTTAAGTTTATTCCAATTCATTTACTTCATTACTCTATAATATGCCATTTATGTAAATAAGAAATTATGCTTGGATGTAAAATTTTATTTTTTCTTTAAACTTGCAAAAGTCTAGTCAAAATTAATTGTTCACATTCCTTTCTACCATATACGAACAAGAATATGGTTTTCATTTTAAATCATAAAGTATTTATATTACGGTGGTATTTCGGTAGTGAATTCAGGTATTATAAAATGTTTAATAAAACTTGTGCTATTGCCGGTGCATTAACAGCCTTAAGAAGCAGGTGATATACACGATAGGAGGGCAATATTAAAAAGAGGAAGAATATTTATATTATTAACTCCTTTAATTTCTCACAAAAACTGTTTCGTAAAAGTTGCAATTTTTACATATATTTTAGTCAAGTTTTAAAAAATATGTCTTTATAAAATTCTCATCTAACATATAATGGTCTAAAGAGTTCCTTTTGGTTCTCTTTGCTTTCACTTCCGTCACTTCTGTATAGATTTCGACTGTACCAATATTAGACTCTAATTTTGTATCATCAAAAACAGTAAAACGCATCTTGTACTTTCCCTGTGGTACAACAGAAGGCAATGAGCCGGGAGTATAACGCAATCCGCGCACAAAAATAGATCCCTGTAAAAAAAAATGGTAATTAGTTAAATTTTGATAACAAAATGAAATTAAAAATGTGTATGGTTTACCGTATAAGGGCACGTATGATTTATGTTAGAGTAACGATAAAGAAATCTCTTTGCAACTTCTAGTATTAGACTATGTCTCTTTCCAGCCATAAAATCACAAAAATATTCTGTAGAATTCACAATATAAGGTCGATATCCATTATACATTTTAAAGGTTTCAAATCGGACCTTTGAGAACGTATTTTAATATTTCTTTTAGTAAGTAATTAAGGAAAACACACATACGCTAAAATTTCTTAACGGTTGGTATAAATCAGCTTGTGCATTTATATGATATTCATTCCGATTCACAGCTTTCAATCCACAAGTTACATTAGCACGTTTAATATTTGGAAAACAATTAATTCTTACAGGCTTCATTAGCATATTTATTACCTAAAAATATAAAGATATGAAGATTTACATGTCAAATATTGTAAATTTCCGTACATCACTTGGAACAATATGAATTAAAACAGAAAGTTGTAGGCACACCAGAATCCATGATCTAATCATTGTGACTGCTATTGTTGTTTTCAAATAAGAGTTTTAAATAGCGACCGAATTTATTAACAATTTCACACGATTAGTCGTAATGATATTTTAATTTATACCACACACGACACATTACTTTATTGAAATTATAATTTGTTTTTTAATAGCTTTAATAACATGGGATAGAGGAAAAACGAAAAATGAATATTAACAAATTCTTTCATTTTTTCCCCATTAATTTTCCATTACTCTACCATATGTAAGTGTTGCAACTTTTGATTCATGCTATTGATAAACAAAGTCTTTTCAATTTCCTAATTTTTTCAATTGAAACAGTAAATGATATTCTTGCGAATTCAATTTCATGTTAAGTTTATATCTTAATTTTTTATTGTTCGTGAAGTACCCCAGGCATATAACTAGGGTTTAGAGTTTTACGCACTATGCATTAAATGCCAGCAATGTATGTATGTAGTCACTAAAATTATTTGTTGTTGGAACTACTGAACGGATTTTGTACCAGCCTTCACGATAAGATAGATTAATTCACGAGGAGGGTTTAGATCTACTCGTATAACTGATTATGTTTTGTGTAAATTAACCTACCTATGATTATTATCGGTGTGGTCGGAAAAAAGCAATTGCTAATGAATCGAGAATATTTCGAGTGCACTACGTAAACTAAATATCCCGGGAAACATGGGGGCAGGCGTGGCAGTGTGATGTAGGCATTCCACGAATAACACTAATAGCACGGTTAATGGATCCATGCTATTCAAAACCCCGTTATGCGATGATGTGTGCCGTGTTATTCGAGGGAAGCCTGTATAAAGGAAAGTATCAGAAGTACATCGTAAATTCCTATCCGAAAACTACTGGACATTTTAAAAATATCAATTTTTGTAAAGTTATGTAGCAAAGTCGAACAAACTTAGTCATGTCAGCTGCCATAGATGCGTGCAACAATTGCACAATTGAATCGTTTATTTTGAAAGTGGTGTAAGTCCAAAAATATCAAAGGTCGATTTTACGTGAAAATATTGAAAAATCGACCTTATGTCATTTAGACTTCCGCCACTTTCAATATAAACGGCTCAATTATCTGTAATTTATGTACTAGAACCTTAGGGAAAAAGGACACGTTTAGGTGATTATATTATTTCGATGATTAAAACAATTATTTGAATTAAAACAATGTTCATTTATCCTAAGTAGTTTGACAATTTTCGTTACATGTCTTAATAAATTGTTGCTATTGAGTGAATTTATATTTCAACACGTTCACATCGTCGTGTACCACCTACGGTTCCCATTGAGGTGATTTTTTAATATCAAGTTCATACACAACATATATTTCCAAATTTAAAATGAATTATATTGAATAATTCCACAACGCAATAAATATAGAATAGGAGAAATTTTACTGGATAAGTTATTATTTACAGCTGTTTGTATTTGTTTGAGTTTGCGTATCACACTGTTAAGGCTGCAGTATTTCTTTGAGATGTTGAGTTCATAATGCAAAAATTTAAACTATTTTTGATACTGATTTACTTCCGCCTGTTGCCACCACCGCCAGCAAGAATAGTCGCTATTCTGATGAAGATATTTAGGGTGTCCATATAGATAGAAATTGCTCTGGAAAACAAAAATTAGATTTGTTTTTTGTTTATTCAAAGTTATAAATTTAATTCTTACGCGTTAATGGGATCAAAGGGTCTGGCTGCATAAGTTGGATGTGATTCAGCCCTTTCAACAATTCTCTGTGTGTCGTATAGTAAAAAGCCACTGAAGAGAATTAAGCCTCCGTATAAAGATAGTGAATAAAGCCCTACAATAAAAAGTATTAATAAATAGAAGTGAAAAATGTTTCTAGTAGACTCTAAAAAAAAAACTTCCTACCTGCGCCAAGTGCAGTTGTGGGTGGCAACCACATCGAGGCTAGAGAAGAAGCGAAAACAAATCCTAGGCCAATTGCAAGTGGTCCACCCATATACAAAAATTTATCGTTAGGTGCGCACACTGCTACTGTGGAAAGTCCACCGACAATCCCTGCAGTGTACCAAGCAGCTCTCGTAAGGATGGGTCCACCAAGGAAGCAGAGTGGTGCAACAACTCCTCCAATAATTGCACAATGAGCCGCCCATGCCAGTTGTTTAGAGCCTATTCCTGGTGAATATGGAATAGATTGTGCCAGCACTCCAGAGCCAATCATTAGAGCAAATGTTCCTAGAATCGACTAATGGAAATTTCGTTAAAACATTCCCACCTCCCAATTAAAACTCATTAATTTACCATAAAACCGTTTTTAGTTACTAGCCTCATTAGCTGCGGAGAGCGGAAAACTGCTGCTGCACTTGCAGCCGTAATTACAACTGATGCGCCAAAGTAGCCATATGTAGTGCGAATCCGGTCTCTAACATAATCAGGCCACATTCTGCAATTAAGAAGTAAGCAGTAATATGCGATTATAAGCTAAAATGAATGGAATGGATTTATCATAACTATGACCCTATATCATTCGCCGGATCTAATCACGCCTGGTTTCCATCTTTCCTAACTTCTTACTTCAATAATGGTTAATATGGGCTAATTTCCAGGACATAGTAATTATCATAGGCCCAATATATCTTTAGGGAAATAAAAGACAATATTTTCACCTACATAGAGTTGTCATAGATGCTGGTTCCCTTTCCAAGCCCGAGCCCGTAAAAGCAAAGAGCTCCCAGACCTAAAGCAGCAGCGCCAGCAGCGGCACCCTTTCCCATCGAATATGCTGTTATTAAATAGGAATTTTTAAATTAGTTTAGTCTTAATAATCCACTAAAATACTACCATTAGCGCCAGGAGGCCCGAGGGCGCGTTCTTTCAATGTTGGACGAGTTCGTGTGGTAAATTCTTCTCGGCTGTTCTTGTTAAATTGTCGCACAAAGGTGTCTCGTCTTGGTACTTGTCGCAAAGCTGTCCTAACAACCGAAGCCGAAAGGATAGGCCGCCCTAAGGCAAGTCTAGAAAGCATTTTTAATTAAACCTGAAAAAAAAAAAGAAATTTCTCGAATACACAAAATTTTCAGAATCTGAAAAGCAAATAATCATTTTAATTATATGATTTACTTACTGTTTTAATTCGCCTAGACTCGAGAACTGTAAAATATCCTTAGTATTTTAATTACTTGCTTTCAAATTTTGATTAATTTTCAGGCCGAAAATTTCGCTTTCTTATTGTGAAATTGTGTGCTGTCAAACTTAACTCTATCAGTCAAGTGTGCGTAGAAAAATTGAACTACCTTTTTAACTGCTTGCGCGCGCATTTCTTATTCGGTGGGAAAAATGTGTACTATAAAAGAAGTTAAGTTACAAATCACTTTCAATTTAAAAAATGGTCTGTTTAAAGTTTTGATTTAATTTTAAAATAAACTCTATATTTAATTATCCATTATACAAAAATTTAATTTACATATGTCGTATTAAAATTATTAAATTGCTTTTCGAATAAAATAAGTTTGAAATAAGCATGACCTTTGTACTAAAAAGAGTCTAGATAAATTTATCCATGCGCATATTTTGAAATTTTATCACAAACATCGATGAAAATTGTTTAAGTACCATATTACTTTAAATTATTACATATATATCTATTTATATTACATATAAAGAAGCGGAAAATAGCTGGAGGTGTTGAGATTAATCACATTTTAAATACTTCTTAATAAAATTATAGAAATCACTTCGCATCTAAATTATTTGATTAAAAACAAACACTTCATAATGATTAGCTATTTCTGTTAAATCTGGGTAAAGTTTCATCTCCTTTTTAGAATATAACGCATTAAAAATTGTTATGTGATGAAAAGATACATCTTACTATAAAACATAGACTTAAAGAATAATACAAAGAATTCATATATGTAAATTAAATTGTTTTATTCAACCTGACTTAAAATTAAGTAAATAACAGTCTTATATAGGTAAATAAACTACTATAAATTAGTTAGAATTAAAATATCTATTTTACTCTATACATTCGGAGCTTGGAGCTTCATCAAATTGTTGAATAACTTCAAGAACAGATCTCTGTGTCATCTGAATATAAAATAAATTATAAATTATGTTGCGTAAATTTCCAAAATATTTTTTGGTTTTTTCTTCTATTAATTGATCTCTTGCCAGATCTTCTAATTTCCTTTTTCTCCGGCTAATTCTGCAAGCTTCTGTATTTTTAATTCGCCTTTCCAATTCTTTAGATGTTCTTTCTTTAGGTGGAAATTTCCTAGCCATGTTCGGGTTATATCTGCAGATTTCTGATAATTTATGAGCAGGAAGATTCAATACAATAGATGAGAGTTTTGGTTTCGTTTTTATATTAACTGTTGATAGTGATTTATTTAATAAGGGAGTAGATGAAAAGTTTTGATATTTCTCATACTCTTTATAATTTTTGAATTCATTTTCAAAAATTGTTTTTTCTGTTTTTATAAAAGGTTCAAATTCATTCTTAATAGAGGCACTTTCTTTGCTTATTGATGATCCAACTGATTCTTGACGGGATCTTTTATTATAAGACCAATATCCTTCTGAAGGTGGATCTTCAAGAGAAAATTCAAAATTTTCTGTTGAACTTTCTTTACTATGTTTTCTAAGTTTGTCGAATTTCTTATGAACGTATTCCCTTGATAAAAAATTATCGTCCACTATGAAAAATTCAATGTAGTTAAATAAAAATAAATATTTTTATATATATACCTTCACTAATTTCATATTTTATATTTATAGAATGATTAGGGGAATGATTTCGTTTCCTGTTTTTAAGATTCCTTGCTAAACCTCTTGTAATTACTCTGCATTGGGGCTGAATGGGTAATCCTTGCTCGCTCATATCTGCAATTTAAACAATTACTTAAAAGAATGATCAAAAGATTGTTGACAAAACAAATATTACTACAAAAATATTCAATTGCACTAATTCCAAATTTCGGACACATTTTAGATTAGCTGATCAACTATAAGTACACTTTGTTAATAATACAAAATTTCTTAGTTAATGACCATCAAAAGATATAGCTCTATAAAAAGAGGAATAACCATTTGTAAATTAAACAAATTTTTTAGGAGCATTATATTTTAAACAAATGTTATATTACTACTACTATGTCACAACGTTTTTATATAAATTGCAAAAGTTTACAACTCATTACTAACCTGTAGAGTACTCGTACTTTTAAGCGAAATGTTAACGAATGAACTTTACTGAGGAAAAGGCAGTTATTTTCTGAATTTAGCTACGTTAAGGTTTTCTATTTTATATGATAATTCATGTATGCATGTAAACGAATGAGACAAAAGCGACATCAGTATAAATGGAAATTTTCAAAGGATATTTGAATGATTAGTCATCGTTCTAGTCAAAAACATCGAAGTAAGAACGCACTCACATGCTCAAACAGTAAAGGAATATTGCTGTCGGCAGGCATATTAATGTCCAAAATAATGAATACTTTAATGCTCGCTAAGTGTTTAGAAAAAGCTAATAAAACAAATAATTTGGTTTTTTTATTTTATTGTTTATCTCACAGTACCTTGCTTTTAATACAATGGGATTTATTTTACTTATATAGTACAAATTATGCTTCCATTGTATTAATTCAGTTAACTACTTTTTAACCAACACTTTCTGAATTGCCGTTGAGAAAAATAGTTTTAGTATTTAAAAATTTACTGTTCAACATGTTGAAGGTATGTGGCTATGAGAACTATCAAATGTTATCAGGAAATCGGTAAACTACTGAATAATTTCAACCAACTTTGTCTTACGCATAGATAAGAAATAGTGCGCAAATAATTAAACAAAAGGACAACGATAAGAGGTTTAAAAGGATGTTGTGCATACCAAAGAATGCGTAAACAACTCTGAGTCATCTTCATCTGTTTGCTTCAAAAGAACCCTCCTTAAATCTTAATTGTGCAGTCAGCACCTAATTGCCTTGTTTTTCTTTGCAGCATCGTTATCCTTCGAAATTACCAAAATATCTATAAAATGTTTTAATGTATATATATAAGATGAATTTCGCAGCGAAGTCAGTTAGTTTTGGATTTCTTTCATTCCAGTCATATTTGAATCGAGTTGAAGTTTTTAAAAATGGACAAGATCAACAAGACCAAAAATCAACAGATTTTGATGAGGGAAGAATTAAATACGTTAGATAATTCTACTAACATCGTTTGGAGTGATATACTAAATGAAGAAAAATTCGGTACATTACTTTCCCACATTAAGATCTTCGGGTCATATAAAAGTAAGTAAATGATAAAAACATTAATTACATAAATATCAAAATGTTTTTTGTTTATTTCATATTTCTTTTCTAGAAAAATACGAGGAACTTCATCAGAAATTGAAAGAAGTGATAGACATTACGAAAAATCTTTTACCTAGTTCTGCACTAAAGGTGCCAGTAAATGAATTGAAATTTTGCAAAATTGATGATTACATAAATACCCAAATACGAACAATCGAAGAAAATCACTTTCTGGAAGAGAGTGAATTCATTAAAAGCCACCTTAAAATTGATCCTGTTCTAACTCGGAAGCGTAAAAGAACTTCTGATGATGCCAATTTAGATTCAGCAACTGGAAGGCGGATGGAGTCATATAAGAGGTCCCGTTTACATGAAAAAGTAAGAAGAATGACCAGAGATTTAAGGGAAGATTTCATAAATAAAAAATTGAATGAGAGTAATTCGGTTTTAAATAAAATATCAAAGTTGGTTATTAAACAAAATAAAGAAATAATATCACCAGCTATCGTTGTAAATGAAGCAATATTTGGATGTGTATGATAAGTGTTACTTAAATGAGACGTATTCATTGAGATTACGATAATTAATTCATTCGTTTTTTGTAATAAATGTTTAACGATTTTAATTTATGTAATTGTAAATAGATTTTTAAGTTATGTAGCAAGTTCTGTAAATTTGATAATATTAAATTAAAGAATCAATTCCTGACAATTAGAAGTATATTGAAATTAAAACTCTTTTTTCTTCATTTACTAAATTATTCTAATATACTTTGCTAAAACTTTATTAGTATAAATGTGCCAGAAGTCCGAAAGTAATAATCAGAAAAATCTTAACATAATCCTGACTGATGTATAGGTATAACATAACATCAATGTTGAAAAGAAAATTACTGGCTGCAGCTTCTCAATAAGTTTTATTACTACAGCGTAAATGTATAGCAAATTCTGCAAAACTTCTTCGAAGATATACTGTCTGTAGAACTTTAAATCCGAAAACGAAAATATATCTGAATATTTCAATGTAACTTTCATTCGTTTAGTAAATCATCCAAAGAATCAATTTGCATCCTAAAAAACGCGTGAAATGTAAATAAACAATTTTTTTTTAAATAGTATTTATTAAAACAGCCAGAATTAAACACGTTTAGTAATTTATATCAAAAAATATTATATCAAAATACAATTAATCTGGACTTCACATTTTACAATTTGGCTTATTAACAAAAAGGACCTTAAATTGGATTAAAAACGGTAATTCCATCATGCATTCAAATATAAACACATTTTGTACTGGGATGGGACAATGCCAATCTAAGATTTGCAAAAATTATTTTAGAAAACTGTAATTAAAACTAAGATGATGAAGATGATGTTCTCGGTCTTCGAGCCTTTCTTGGTTTTAATCGCCTAATCGGTGTGCTCTGAATTTCTTTGATGTTCTTATTTTCGATTTTTGGTAGTAAATCATAATGCAGCAATAACAGACCTTCCACAGCTTCCATTTCTTCTGGAGTAATGACTCTAAGAACTGCTTGCTCTATAAATAAAAAGAAAACGATACCGTATATTTAAATATTTCGAATTAAAATATTCACAAATGCACTTACTTTGAGACATTTTGATTGTAAACTTCTGTTCGATTAGAATTAATTTTGTAAAGACTTCCTTTAGTGTTGCATGCTGAATAACTTTTCAATATCCTGTCCTGATCTTTTATACAAAATATTTTGACCTGTATAGTGAGATATTTGAAAAGGTTCAAGTATATAATTTTCTTTATTTCCTCATTAATTAATTTCTCATAATTTTAGACGCCTTTAAATATCCCAAAAGATTGCAGTAAAATAATAATCCGGTAAGAACATTTATCAAACCTTTTCTGCAATGTTTTCCAAAAATACTAATTACTTTTAATTTATCCTTGTTTGTTATTGACCGGTTACCTGAAACTTGTAAGCATTTATGACACCTACCTACATTGGTTTAATTGTTTTCGGTTCAGGGTAAGGTAATTACTCTTATAAAAGCTTTATTATGTTGTCAACTTAATAATTTAGATTAAAACAAAAATTTTCTATTCAAATATGGGTCTGCATATCTATTTCACCGCTTTTCTTAAAAATCTGAATTTCTTTGAATTCTGAATTGAAGGTCATAATCTGTGACCTTATTTCGTATAGTTTCGTCTAGTAAGTTATTACAGAATATATAAATCTTAGTTGTTGCATTATGAACAACTGATGGCAAAACTAATTTTTGCGTATATTTTCTTTTAAATTAAGTTAAAATATCTTCATTTCTATTTTATTAGCTTCTACCATAATAGCCAGTCAAACTGAATATCTGGTAGAAAAGTAAATAATGGCAAGCATTAATAATTACTATAGAAATTATAATTCTATCACAATACTAAACAAATTAAGTATATTAAATAGGTAGGGGTTTTTGTTTTAACTTTAGTACTAAATTTTTATATTGCAGCGTAATTTTCTTAAGTTAAGTTAAGTTAAGGAAATTTATTTATACGTAAATTTGTATTTATTTGGACTTTATTATGTAACTAATCTAATTATAAATTTGTGAACATTTGCCTTTCTATTCATTAACTTAATCCTAATCGCAATATTTGAATTTGTTTTACTCTTATTTTGGGTACTATGTATAAATTGCATTTAGTTATTCTCTTTATTCTCAAATTGCTCTAAACATCATAAAATTCCCTGTTTAATGTTGCTAGTAATTTTATTCTTCTTGAAATTGTGATTTAGGACTTTAAATCGTACTTTCCCATGTAACCCAACATGTTAAGTTGTATCCACTTTTTTCTAATGGACTATTTAATGGGCAATTATTATGACTTATTCAGAAAGCATTTTGATCAAATTATAATGTGAACAAAACTTAATCCCGTCGGCTGGTCTCATTTCATTATCCTGCCCTAATTTCTTTTATCTTTGCAATGCGAAAAAATAATATACAGCGATAGCATTTGATCAGATAAATCTTCTCTTGCCCATTTCAAGCAGTGGATTGTTAAATTGGCGGACGCTTGAGACAGGAGATTGAGTAATGTTTATATATTTTTACCTGTTACCTATTCATGTTTAAAATATTCGTTATTATTCGTAATCATTCCATGAATTATGTGGGACGGTTATTTATTTCCCTAGTGGGTCATTCATAATTCTCATATTTGTTCTTTGCATTACAGAATCTCTTAATTTGTGCTTTATAAAGGCAGTACTGAGAAGATGAATAACATGAGCTGTCTCAATTTCCTTATGTTGGCACCACAGACGTCAGACATAAAAAAAAGTGTAGTATTAGAAGAAGGCCACATCAGTTTACACAAATCTTTTGGATATTGCGTGGTGAATTATTAGTAATTTAAAAAAACTAAATAATTATAGGCGAACTTCCCTGGGGCCCAGTGAGTTATATGAGTTAAATTATAAAAAGTCGTAAGGGAAATCCTGTCGTTGTGCGCGAAGTTAAAGTTCTTTGGGAGTCGGCTAATTAGCATCATGTAAGTGATTAAATGTCGGGCAAAAGTTCACATTGTTCATAATTGTAGTTTTTTTCTTCTTAATTATTGTCCGTGTTCTAAAATTTAATAAAAGGAAGTGCCTCTGGTTGCCTAAAATTCATTTGCAGCATTACAACGCATTATTTTGTCAGGTCAGGTGAATAGGCACAGGTGGAATTTCAGGTTTAGGAGGAACGTTGTTAGTGTTCGGTTGGGCAAGCAGATATTACAGCAGCTACCAAAATCTTTATTGCTCTATGCCCACTTTCTAATTAATTGTGAACAACAGTTAAACTTTCCTTCGGCAATTGCAGTTGTGTTGCCGGTCGACTAGCTTTTTAACTTTGGAGCTGTTGCTCTCCATTTATCCAGTTTTGTTGTTTATCTAACTTCGGTCCAAAGGTGAGTCTTTGCGCCAGTATCATGTTAAAATATGCAAAGTATTTGGGGAATTGCTTAAACGCGGGATCTTCAGTGATGATTCAGATCACGTGTCTTTTATGTTGCAATATTTCCATGTGGGTAACCTTGAATTTAATTCGTAACATGATCCTTACTTAATGATCCTGATAAAAAAAACTTCTGGAAATATTCACCCAGCTTGTCACCTTTAAAGTACAAGAGTCTTAGGCCTTGTGGATCTGGTTGAACTTTATAATTTGCTAATTTTTAGCAAAGCTGCTCAATCAGCCTTATTCTTGTTACAATTGCAGCTTGGCCGGTTTTAACAAAATAATGCAAATGCCTTTAGGTGTCTTCAAGAGCATTCATACAAAATTTTTAATTTTAACTTTTTTATCTTTCATTTACCTTATCTACAATTGCATCATTGCTTGAGTCAAAAATTTTCCTTCTACCTTAAGTAAATTATCCTAAACGTAAATTGTGTAAATAATGTATTTCAATACAAACTACATTTAACCTCTTTTAGGGTTGTTTTTTATATAAATTATTTGATTTGTTAAAAATTGTAAAACACGCGTTTTCGAGTTTATGTTATGTAGGCAACTTGTATGCAAAATTACAAGCTTCTTCGATTGGGCGTTGATATATCAGTCAGTTTCTCCTTTTATGTGTTGTATGTAGAATATTAGTTTTTCAAACCATAAATACCTTTTATTTATAACACTGTTGTTCTCATGATATAATTTCAATTTCTAAAAAATTAAAATTACGAGTAATGAAGGAAACTTCCTTCAGGAAATATTCTGTCCTAACTGGTTGTTCTTTCTAATTCTAGTCTTGAAGAAAAAAATTATATATTTTTTTTAAAAAAAAGTAGAAAGACATTAAATTTGCTTCTAAGGGAAAATTAAATTTAATAATTTTTACAGTAACAAAAAATATGACTGACGAACAAAGAGAGTCAAAGCCTTCTGAAGCTGGAGATGCAGGCAGTACACCAAATACCGGAAGTAGCTCTTCGCCACCGCCTCCACAACCAACGGAATCAATGCAAAGCAGATTGATTGAGCATGTTAAAGAAAACAAAATAGACGTAGCACTATGGGCTACAAGGGTTTTGACTATTGTATTTACAATCGGTTATATACTACCATTTGTTGGGTATGCTAAAACGATCATATTAATTAAATATTTTACAATGTTTTCTCTTTGCAGTAACGCCCAAAATTACTATAACAAAGTTCTTCTTGCAAATGCGGCAACAAGTGCTCTCCGTTTGCATCAGCGTTTGCCAACATTTCACTTTTCGAGAGAATTCCTTTCGCACCTCTTTACAGAGGATTCGTGCCACTATCTATTTTATTCACTTATATTCTTGTATGTGAATCCGGAGATACTTGTACTTCTGCCGGTGGTGCTCTTTGCTGTTCTACACGCTTCGAGCTATTCTTTAAAGCTTTTAGATGTGAGTATTCAAAAACTTTATTTGTGAATATCTAAAGTATCAATGAATTCATATAACTTTAATTATTTTCTTTATTTGTAGATTCTTGGCCAAAACTCATGGTGGGGAGCAAGGTTTTGCATTTCCATCATTGAATTCCAAACAACGAACATTTTGCGACTAGCTGCTTTTGCGGAAATACTGATAATGCCTTTGGCAGTAATTTTAGTATTCATGTAATTTTTTAAATCTTTATGCACAATTATTTTTTTTTATTAAATCTTTTCTTAAATATTACAGGGGACGTGCGGGACTCATGACCCCATTCGTATATTATCATTTCTTGGCTCTTCGCTATATGTCGAGGCGTAACCCATATACAAGAAACATGTTCAGTGAACTTAAGATGGCAACAGACGCTCTGGCCGTAAAATCACCTGCTACGATAGCTAAAATTCTGAGAGGTGGAACAGCATTTGTAAGTCGTTTAGCTCCAGGACAACCGACAGCAGCCCCAGCCCATTGAGGAAACTGATGTTTCAGTTGCTCAGTAGCCTAGAATGATGAGATTTACTCATCCGTTTTGTTTTTCTATCATTGTATGAAGAATACTTCATTACTATCACCTGATTGTTAAACACTACGTTATGTTAATCGGACACCTGTACGCTTAGTGCGTTTAATCTATTAATGGAAATTTGTTGTATTTATTCTTTTCTTGTGGGTATTTTCGTGGTATGATTCTGTCTATAACCGTCACCTATTCCCAATAAGTCAACGTATAAATGAAATTTTTTACCAAGCCTAATAAAGGACGTTAGAATTTATTGAAAATTAGTTTTGCAAGACAATTCAAATTTTTGTAAGATAAGTAAATCATACTTATTGTTATAAAGATTGAAATACATTTATTGTGTAGGGTATTTCTTGGTTTTCTTTAACTTTATTTGCTTTGTGAAGTTACCTAGTTACGATAAGTCGAATTTTGCGCTAAACTCAAATACCTAATAAAATTTTAGGTTGTATGGTAAGTAACAAAGAGGGATTTCAAATCGAGATTCTTTAAAAAAAATAATAAAAATACACTTCAAACCACAATCAGTTGTGTGAGAATTATGTAAAAATTCAAATTGAAAGAATATCGATAAATAGATCAAAAGTGTTTACAAGATTTAAGTCTGACAGATCAAGCTAAATAAAACCGTATTGAAAAAAATCTTAGTTTATAGTATTAGTACTTATTAGCTGTCTGTAACTGGGTGGGTGATGATATCTTGAAAATAAATTTTTTAAAACAACATTTAAATTATTGGCAAAGATCTCCAAAAATCTATGTAAATTAAGTTTCTTTGCTTTTTAAAATTTATTATGAAATTTTAAATCGGCGATCACAAGAAATTCCCAATATTTTTAATTAATTTAAAGAACGTTTTATAATTAAGAAACAGTTATTTTGGATCCGCTATATAAAATGTGTAAAAAGACCTAACATGTACATTGCAATATAAAAATAAAGAAAGCCTATTACAACTAATTCAGCTGTGATTAAGACTTAATTTTCCAAAGCAACTGAGCGTATACTTTTTATGCAATACGCATGTTTACAAAATCGGGCACTTCAGTATAAGAAAATTAATTTAAGGGTATCGCCCATATTTATATACTTAGTTTGCAATTTTTAGAAGTCATCTCAAAATTACATAGGATATTTGAGGCGCTCATTTGCAAACTGATCATTGAGCTGAGCTATTATCGTACATACATTTCTATTTATTTTTTAATTCTAGAGAGTAGAAGTATTTGCTCAAGGCAAGTTGAATAAAAAGATTTTTAATTTAGTTATATTCACTTTTGGAAAACTAATGTTATGCAAAACAGGTGAACCCAAAATAGAGCATTTAAAATTTCTAGTGATTTCTGCCATAGCAGTTAATTAGAGTACTATTCCGCAATTTGTTTCAAATTTCGTCAAAGTGAACCGCGCTGAAATAAACTGCTCATTTTACGGAAGATATAGTAAGCAATGTATAACAACCACAGCCTAATATTTTAGTTATGATGAAGAAAATTACGAAACATTGTTCCCGCTGAAATTATAATATAAAAACATAAACACTAAAGATGCGCGCACTTCGATTATGACCCACGTTCCAATAATAACACAAATTGTGTATCGTTCTTTTATTAAAATTAACCTGTTGTCACACAAAAACCGTTTATCGTTTTCCTCCAACCCTTGGGGCAGACTTCTGAGTCACCTTAGCGGCCTTTTGTTTTGGGGCAGCCTTCTGTTTTGGCGGTGGTGGCTGGCTAGCCTTTTTAGCCGCCTTAACAGCACGCTTTTGCTCTTTGGCAACCTTGATGGCTTGTTCCCGCTGAGCCTTCCTTACCTCAGGCTTCATGTTCCTCTTGGCCATAATTTCGGCCAAGGAGGCACCGACAATAGCTCGCTGGAACTTTTGTGTTCGGCGGGTCCGCTTCTTCTGTGCCTCCTCTTCGATACCCTTTTTGTGTTTGCGACGGTACAAAACTGTCCATGTCACTTTTCTTGGATTCCTCTTCATCAGGTAGGACCGTTCGCACTTCTTGTCGAGGAAAGTGAAGGTCTGAAATTTAAGAGGGAATCATCAGTTTGACATTTGTCTCAGGTGCCGGACACTCGAGTAAAACAATCGGGAATTTCGTGGGAGCCAGAGTAATTAAAACAATAATTTTCTACTCTTTGTAAAAGACTAAAAGGTGGTGGCTTTGATTAAATTATATCCAGAAATTAACTCACCTTTCCGTCAACTTTAACCATTGTCTTCCCATGGCCGGGGTAAATTTTATACCCGCTAAATGAACACAAACCGATCCTAAAACATAGAAAATAGAAAAATTAACACAATTCCCAATTTATCGGGCATTATTTTTAAGGGAAATAATTCGGCTATAAGTTAAGATGACGAAACAATTTATAAATTTCTTCGAAACAGTCGCGGATACGTACTTCATTTTGCCGTTGTTGTCACTCGAAAGAACAGGAAATGGTAACAGAAGTGACAGCTGCCAAACTAAAGAAACTTAGCTGCCACCTAGTGATGTATAGAATTTGAAATTGGTTACTGTCGCTTTCCTAACATTACAAACATTTTACATTATGAAATAAATGTCTTTTATGTACTAATAAAACTATCAAAAGTATTATAAAGTTATAAAATTACATACAAAACGTGCTTAAAATAATTTAATTGAAGAAAATTAAAAAAATTCATCGATACGGCAGTTCAAGGATATTGAAGGAATCTGGCAACTTATCTACATTTTGTGTATCCTGCTGCAGGAATGTCAAAAGTTCCTTTTTGCAAAGTAAATAATAAGTGAACAGGTTTCGCAAAATAACTCTGACAATGAAGTTATCCTTGACGAAGTACTCCTTTTTATTATTCTTCCAATTTCTCTTCCTGCTGGCTGATTTAATGGTTAACAGTTTTTCATATTTGGCAAGAGGAGATAAACTTTCAACAATTTTCATTTTTCTGTAAGTAGACGAAAATTCGCAGAAACACTTTGTTCACTAAAATGAATAAAATCGGGTTTCCGAAGTCTTGTAACTGCAGGATCTGTGGTTCCAAGAGTAAATTTTATAGCTACGAAAGGATATTAATCGTATTTAATCCTATTAAAATTCCATTCGGATTTTTTAAGAATTTTCGGCCTATTGCTGTTGGGTGCTAAAAGTGGTCTATCGGTCTATCGGTCATAGCGATGATATAGGGCCAGAGGAGCAGCCCCAATATGTTTATATTTTTAAATCATATTGATAAATGCCCAGCCCTAGTGTTGAAAAGACTGCGTCGGTCTTTTTATTCGAATATCTCGAAATATACGCTTCGTTTATCAATGAAAATTGTTAAATACTCAGTTTTGCTACGACGACGAAGAGAGTAAAGTTTGAGGGTAACTCTTTAAGTTTAATTGTTCACGGAATGATTTTTTATCCATTCGGTGAAAACTGAAAAAGATAAAAGAAAATTTTCTAAATGAAAACTTATTGAAAATTACAAATAAATGAAAATTTCTAATTTTCTTTTATATGAAGTAGAAGCATAGACTCGGGAAATGCGGAAAAAACAGATGTGACGAAGATCAATAAAATCTGAAAACTGATATACCTCTTACCTGCATTTTATTATATGATAAGTTGTGCCTAGATTAAGAATCACGCTTTCATTTAAGCCACGTTACAAACTTCTAAGATTAACAATTATTTTTTAATGATTTTTCAAAAATGTACAAAATACGGTTATCTGTATTATTTACCAATTTTATAAGGCGTTAACTAATTATATGGTTTTCTTTTTACTGTAGGACTCAAGATATTTGCATTATCTTGTCATTTACTACCTTGGTCTTCAGCATGTATTCAACTTATGTATATCAGGTTAATATCAAGGGTTAATTCAATGGAACTAAAATTTTAATATTTATAAAATTCACAATATTTACATTTTTAGGCTGGTGTTGCTGAACTTCTCTACAAAAAGTTTCGTTTACCACTTATAACACTCACCACATATTTCTTACTCTGCATTGCTCATCACGTTTGGATTGTTATAAATCACCATAAGAGTCCTTTTACTTTCCAGTGGCCAACGGGGCTCACGGCACTCTTCATAATTCAGAGATTGTGTAAGTCCAATATATAAATTTTATGTTAAAGGATACACACTGCCCTAAGGCAAACAAAACAAAAAAAGGGGATTAATTATAAGTTGTGTATGTAGCCCTATAACGTAATTCTGTAATATTTTTGTAGTATTATTTGTGACATAAACTATGCAAAAATGTAATGATTTATTTCATATATTGCAGTTTCTCCATTGTACTACTATTTATACAAGCGATCAGCTCTTAGGATGAGTGATCCAAGATTCTATGAGAACATGGATTGGGTAGCAGAGCAGCTGGCAATTAAATAATTTCACTTAACGTAGCACAAGTTTTTAGATTCTAAAAAAGAAATGTTCATATCTAGTCAACTTTTAACGTTGTTGTAAATTGAAGTTTTAAAAATGTATGTATGTTCAGCATTTCTTTAGTAGTTTGTTTTATATTACCTACATATATATCCTCTAAAAGTCGGATAATAAAACTAAATAGAACTTCTTTAAAACCGACTTATTTGCTTGTGTTTTCTCTGTAAAGTAAACATCAAATTTAAAAGTTTTAAGTAGCGTTTCATTGGTTTATTTTTTTTATATAAAAACAAATATATGGAGTTAGTTTTTCCAAGAAAAACTCTAAATTAAAAAAAAAAAAAAAAAAAAAAAATTTGCTTTTTTGTTCATTCAAAGAATCATTACTTTTAATTCCGCTTGTTCTCATTGCTTTCCATAACTTTCTTTAGAGGCAAAAGGAAACCTGTGCCAGCCAGCATAGTTCCAACTCCAAAAATTCTAGCAATATTATAAGACTGAAAAACGAATAAGTAAAATTGATATTGATTTTTTAAATTAACTCATCTCATAAAATACGTTACTTTATCAACGTAAGAGTGCAAGGATACGCGACCTCTGACACATTGATAGCATAGTCCTCTATAGAGCCAAATGAGGGACCAGCCAACAACACCGATGACTGCGATCGGTGCTGCTTCCTTTAAAGCTGCATCAATTTTATCGAGTCGTGCTAGAACCTTTTTAGCATGAATTCTTTCCTCCTTTGTTAAACCTATAGCAAAAAGTTTTTAGGGTTAAACACTTGTTACGAAGGTTATCATGAATTACGGGTATGTTTCGCTTTATCTGGGGTTGGGAATAAGCAAGATGATGCCAATGAGCTACCGATGAATAGTTTCTTCAATGAATATATTCTAGTCATGCTTTAAATCTTTTTAAAATTATACTTTAATTTATAAGAATGAAATTTTAATGTTTTTTCTGCTGCATATTTTGATAGAAACTAAATGTAATTGTTTTTTATTGCCTACTTAAATAACTGATTAATTTGTATTGAATTTGTTATAGATGGAGAGTTAGAGGTAATTTCGGTTAAAGTGTTTTAACAAATCGAAAAGTTTTTACGTTGTGTTAGTAAATTTGTAATTTTCAAAAAGGGGTGATGGCATATGCCTATTTTGCTGTAATAGCACATTTTATAAAATAATTAAAAATGAGTAAAAATACAGAAAAAGGTGAATTAATTGAATTTAAGTCGTTTTAAAAAATTCAACATTTTTTAAATACAAAATTAGCGATTGTCGGTTAAATTTTTATTCCCTCTCTAAAATTTAAGCAATTCACTCCCCCCCAAAAACAGTATAACAGTTTTATAGTTTTATATGTTGCCCTGGCAGTGCTTCTCACCTACATAATTTTTGCATTCATTTTGTCAGTTCTCAAAACAATCGAGAGGAGGAGGAAAGCATAAACAAAGCGAAAATAAAGTGGCAAAGACGTCACTTGGTAAGAAATCGCATACCAGCAGAAGGAACAAAGGCGGAGAAGAGAAGTTGATTTTCTGAATTACAACATTCGAGAGATTATCAAATTCCCGCTGAGAAATAATTTTCGATTTGTTCCGCGAAATAGTAACCTTGTGAAATTCGCGCATCGTCCCAGCAGCAGATCAGACCACAAAACAGTTAGCACTTGCTAGAGTCAACAGAATCAGCTGTGTGTTGTTTATACTTTTCGTTTTTATTATTGCTGTTTGTTCTGCAGTGAGTGATCGGTCGGTGGTTTCACTATGCCTTCCTACAAGTTGAATTTCAATCAGGATTTCACGTAAGTTTCGACATTCCCATTGACGCAAATGACTCCTGCGAAAAGGAGGGCACTTGTCGCTCTGGGTGAGGGTGTCCGTGACATTCGGAGCTCCTGAAATTGGCTAAAAATATCTGACTGCAGATGTCTTTGTTCTTTACGAGAAATGATGAAAAAAAATAAAAAATAAAAACTAAACAGTGACGGAAACCTGTTTGTCGACCTTTTCATGATAAATTTGTTTAAATTTTACACGGCTCCGAACGGTACAAAAACATTACTGTCGCCCCATCTAAGTGGATTTATAGGTTTCCTGTGTGGGTGAGTGCTAGTCCCCACGGTCCATGTGTGCCTCCGGCCAGCTGACGCTCGAGATGAATGATGTCAGACCCACTCAATTGGTTTTTTTTTTTTTTTTGTTTTTTGTTTAGAAAACGATCGGACATTTGTTTGCAAGTGGTCACTGATATTTTTTTATTTTTTTTCTGGCCTGGAAGAAGACTAGGATTAAAAAGGGAAAGTGTTACATGACCTTGTAACGCTCGCAATTATCAGTGTAGAGGGGCACGAGCGCTATTAGTTGGCGATCGAATCGAAGCTAGCAAATAAAAACCCCAAAAAGCGTTGAGCGAAACTAGTTCCATTTAAAAATTCCAATTCACTATCAATGTGTTTGAATTGGAAGACTTCAGTGTGCCTCGCAAGTGTATGAATAATTCCGCTTACTTCTGTGGTGCAAGGTCAGCTGATTCTTATCGGAATCGCGCTGCGGGCAATTGCATTTGTGCATAGCGACTGCGGTGGATGAGTGCTCTCCTCTTGGCCCAGTACTTGGCTGCTCAGACAGAAAAGCTCCAAAACACACTTTCCGAGCGCAAATTCGTTCACCTCTACTTGGTGCTCTGCATTTTTAGGCGAGCTTCACTTCCAACTCCCAGACTCATTCGATTGCTATCGTGACTTCCTCTTGTTGATAATTCCCTGAAAACAGTTGTTGAACTTCAGAATCCACCCAATTTGAGCTGTTTGGCTTATCTCTCTCGAATATGTTGATTTTTTCGCAGTTTTTTCTTTTTATTTGTTTGCTGTGTTGAAAACAAATAATTTATGGCATGTTTTTAGTATATAAACAATAAAAATTAGAATTACAATAAGATAAACAGCATTTTCCCCAAACTAATTGAGTAAGCAAGAAGAAAAGAAAACACCCTTGTTGGTCGTGCAGGATAACGTCAGGAATATCTTTTTCTCGAGAGACAAAAGAATTTAAAAGGAGTTCTTTAATTCCGTAAAAATTATCCCGTCTCGCCCTTTTGAGGGCATGGAAAGCGGCAATTTCAAAACTTTACATGAGAATTCCCTTTTCAGGTCTCTGCAGCCAACTAGGCACCCACATAAAGCCGGAGATTACCCTATCTCAAAAAATTTGTATGATTTAGTAGGAAATACTTACGCACGTATATAATATGATTATTAGGGCCTGAAAAAGCAATAAAAGTACTTCACTAAATACAAACTATGAAATTTAACAAGTTATTAAAAATAATTTCTTTTGTATTTAACAAGTCAAATTCGATGGATTAATCTTCTATATGTTTAGAATATGGATAGGCAAGTTAATAGTCAAAACGAAATTAATAAACACTCGTGTTAGTTGCAAAAATAAAAAAATTACTGGTTTTAGATCAAATAATTTACGATTACAATGCTTCGAATAAGTGAAGCGTGTTGGAGAAAATAACGCGCAGTGACTTGCGTTCACACACGTCCAGGGTTCGAATTCTGGCCTGCTTGCGTGAACTTTTTTTTTGTTTTCCCTAATAAAACTGTAAAATAATTCTATTATTCAAATATAAATTACTTTTTGCAATCTAAACAAATATTTGAGTCGTTTTTTAATTTAAATAACTATGTATTTTGATATATAAATGTTGTCTGGTCCTTTTCCTCAATTGTTATTCATTTCAACCAAAATTATCCCTCTACATCCACCAACTTTTATTTTTATATTCGGATTCTACTATAAAAACTTACTAATTTTAGTTTAAACACTTTTTTTTCGTATTATTGACGATGGCACTGCAATAAGGTCATTCTTCATCTTTCTGCAAAACAAGACATTGTAAACAATTTCTAAAAATCAAAATTTATTTGATTTAAACTAAATTCACCTATCTTAATTCCTTTCCGATTTTATCCTAACATACTTTAATGTTGTTTTTCTTCATCAGAAGATAATTCCCATAGAATCATTAATTTAATTTGAGGTACTAAGAAAATATAAGAAGTCATATTTTAAAAATTTAATCACTATCTTATTTTTTAATTAATAGTGCTCTTCTGTTTACTTACAAACACATGTTATTAAGAAAAAGCTTGGGAAATGGATCACTTGTTTATAGTAAAATTAAGTATTCCCATATGGTTACAGATTAGGAAGGTCAGACCTTTTCACGAAAATATGAGTATTCTAATTAGAACGGTTACTGATTAAGTTATTAATGCCAAATAAAAATGGCATGGGTCGTCTCGTTTAGGGTAGATATGAATATTAGCAGTTGTAGCATATAAAATTCATTATAATGGAATGTAAAGTTTTCAACATAAACGATTTTCTTTAAGACAATCTTAATTTGGGCGTAGAAATAATTTTGTACACGTATCGTTCGTGGAACACTAACTACACTTTATAAGTTCAGAAAAATACACATGAAATCATTCGTTTTCTATTATTGTTTATGTTTATGGTAAATTTTTTTTTATTGTAAGTAGTGTTTTCCTACAAGAATATTAGAAATCAGCAACTTGGTTACGCAATTGCACTAAAAATCTCTACTTGACGTCATTTTACGCTATTGTTTTGTTTCAACAAATGCTCGTTTCTTTTCAAGCTCATAATTCACCATGTTTCGCTTAACTATTACAAACAAAAACGATTCAATTCGAGTTTATAGAGTTAAAAATGATTAATTTGTTAGACATCATCGAACCAAAAATTTTGTAAATAGAAAATTATAGAGCTGCTTAATTACAGTACAGTTCTCATAATATCTTCATATCATCAAGTATTACTCATTAATGTCATATCATATTTTTGTTCTTTCATCATTTGGTTCGTGGCAATGGAAAAAAAAGTGTTTAGGATTGTGTAATTAATTAATTAACATTATATTGCAACTATATTTAACAACAGTTGAACTTAATATGTATTTGAATATAAATCATTCTTGGTTCGCTAGATCCTAAATTTAGAAATATTTTTAAGTAATAATTTAAAACAAACCACTCCTTGGCAGTGAAATAATAAAAGATTGCCAAAGACAGGTTTTCAAATAATAACTAAAATAGTATAGCTAGGCTAGTAAGCGATATGCAAATTCTAAAACATTCTTTTGTAGAGCGGAACAATCTTCGATCCTTGGCTATAAAACGTGTTTTTTTAGGTCATAGAAGCAGTAGGGAAATTTTAAATATGTATAAACATAAAATGTAAATGTGTTCTATTTTTGTGATGCATATTTAATGATAAAAGCCCTATAAAAGAAATTATATTTATATCTTAATTATTGCAACAAGTTTATAAAACATCTTTCGTGCGATAAACTGACTTCCTGAAACGGAAACTGGTTTCCTGTAAAAATAGTTTGAAGTTGGCGCATCAAAAGCATTTTTATTTGCTTTAAACTATGTCAATGAATAAAGTAATAGCAGCAATGATCGAAGTGTCTGCTCAAATAAAACTAAAACGAAAAATAAAAACAAGTAAGAAGAAATAAAATAGTCGAGCCGAGGTTATAGTAGCGCAGATAGCCAATTTTGGAACGTGCGCAAGCGAAATGAATTCCAGCCAAAATCTCTTCACGTGCTAACTAATGATGTAATAAAATTTAGCGCGAAGAAATAAAAGACGAGATAACATTTTTGGCGATTTTCTTAATTCTGGCATTCTGTATTGTTTATTTGTAAATAACTACAAACGAGCAGCGTGCTTCTCATTGAGTTCGTGCAATGCAACTGGATCTTACTTTGATCGTTTGTTTATTTTCGAATACAATGGACCATTTTTCATAATTCGCAACGTATAAGATGCGGAGAGATGTGTCGCAGTTTATTTTTGCGATTGGTAGTTTTGTAATGCTTCTTTGTTTTTTTTTTTATTTGTTTATGTGCGTTACAAAAATGTGCTAGCAAAGCAATCAATACAAAAAAACATATGCAAAGCTTTAATTTGCATATTACTACATATACATACTACTTTTATTTAGCACCTTACACTTTGGGTAGTGTGATCTTGAACTGAGGTATTGAATATGCGTGATATGTATTACAAATTTATTATGGTAAAAGGTTCAATACGTGTATTAGGCGATTGGTACTAAAAACCAATTATCATGCTAATTTATACTCCAATATGAGTGAAGGTTTTCCCTGTTTAACTACTTCATTTTTTTTGTAGGCTAAATGTTAGTTGTTAGCTTTCAGTCTTTAGTTAATTTTTGCCTGAATTCAAACTTTTTATGGAAGTATATAACTAAGATAATGCCCATATTAATAAAACTTCTTTTAATTAAATTATAGTATATTTTTTAGTGACTTTTAGTGTATCTAGTTTATTTATTTATATTTTCTGAATGCGTATAAAATAAAATGAGGACGTCGTTGTTATTAAATTGCACCGAACGTTTCCAATTATTTCAATATTTATTTTACGAATAATACGAAGTATTAGGTATTTAAACTTCTAGTTTATGGTAGATATAAAAATAAATATAACAATATAAATATATATATAAATTAAAAAACAATTAGGTACTTTATACCTATTCTAATATTTTATTTTATTAATTTTCCGAGATAAATTTATTTAACAATCAACGTTATCAGTATAAGTACCTCATAGTAATTTTCAATAATTAAATGTATCGGCGTAGACTTTACAATCATCTATTCTTGGGCATTGGATATCTAAATACACTCACTTGAAACCGAGCCTAAACGTGTTCGATTGGGTTAAAGGTCCAGGGAGAGTTTCAAGGCCAATCTTCCTAAACAGTTGAAAACATCGATTTTGATAGAATTGGCTTTCCTGCATGCGGTCGTGCTTCATCCTGCATAAAATTGACCAAATTTATATCTGGAAATTATCTTTTGTCATCCAAGCATTCTATATATACAATATATAAAATCGTAAATTTAATACATTATTTTTTATCGGAATATAAAATATAAATTACAAAGAACCTTATCTTATGATAACTTAAAAATTCGAAGTACTAATCATAAAAGAGCTGGCTAATTAAAGGACATGAGTCATATGTTTTTTTTTTGCGTATAATTTCTTTGTTTAGAAATAAACTTAATCGAAATTAAATAATTAAATACTATGCAATCATGATTGATCTTTTAGTAGTGCTTAAAAGTAATTTAGTTACAAATTATTATTCAGTTTTTATCTTCGCTAGCTGTGGAATTGTGATTTTGTATTTTAAATAAATAAATAAATAAATTGGTAGTAAGGTACAATTCCCTACAACTTCGACTACTCATAAATAATAGAGGGTGGGAAATAAATTTGAAATTCAAATGATGATTAAAAGAAAATAGGAACCTTGAAATTAAATTGAATTTTGCGAGAGATTATTTCATGTAAAATTATATTAAAATTAAAGTTTTGCTCCCTTACTATCAGGAATTATAATTTCTTATCAGGAAGCTGCTAAAATTTCTTAATTTCTTCATTTGTTAGAAATATCTTGCTGAAGTCACAGTTTTAAAGCAATTTGCAGTAGCTCTGAGCAGCCTACACTTTTCTAATTAATGTCAAGTAGGACAAAAAATAAATAAAGAAAATACTAAATCAGTTGATCTTATTATTAACTGCCTATTATTAAAATCAGAAAAATTCATGTAATATATGCTGCAGGAATTAAAGAATAGACCTTGAAGATGAGGTTCCAATCGATAGTAACAAAACAATGCCAAGGTAAGACCTATCCGCAAGTATGAAAAAGTTATTTTACTTTGCATGCTTTATTTTATAAGTTTCAGTTTTTTGTTTTTAATAAATCACACAGCTGCTCAAAAGAGGCATAATATTTTGCGCGTCCCTTGCTCATTTACATTACAAATGACGCATAAATAATATGGATTTGTCCCGCTGTTTATTGCAATTTTCAAACAACGCAACGTGCGAATATCTTAAGACGAAATTTGTTTATCAACAAACGACGTGCAATTTGTGTAACTGAATGCGCGCTACCTTCAATGATAGTCACCAGCTGGGGGCTAAAAAAAACATCAAGTTCATTAGAAAGATGACGCCACTCTGTTTACTGAGAGAAACCACTAAAATGCGTTTCATCCGCGGATACCGTCGCGTCGTACCCCTATCTAGACATAGTTTTATTATAGTGGCATGAACAAAACAATTCTCGAACCTTAAGAAAAAAGTTGAGGTTTTATGCTCAAGTGCTTATAATGCTCATGCAATAGTTTAAACGCAACTTTAAATACAGAATTAGAAAGGAAGAGGTTATTAAATACTTCAGAGATAAGCCTTGCACTAGTTCTAGCTACTTCACAAACCAAATTGTAGCATGGTGAAAAGAATTCATCAATGTACATTAAAATTATGAAAGGTATAAATTTAATATTTTATTTGTGAAGTATCTCAATTAAGTTTTTTGTAAATGGATATTAAAATTGATGAAGGGTGATCAGGTAACTGTGGTAGTTTGTACAGATGTTATAAATACATTGAGTGCTAGTAAAAATTTTCCTTCTATATGATTCACACTTCGGAATTGAAGCGAAAGTATAAGTGCTGCATTGAAGGGTAGAGTCGTCAGCTTTGCGCAGAGGCGATATCGTAACCAATGAGGTAAAACCGAGGTGCGATTATTGCTAGTTGAAAACTTTAACCAATACCCCGCCATGGGCACGTGAAATACCGTGCGCTACGGCAATTTTTGGAAGCCCGAGAGGGCATAATTTATTCTTAACAATAATAGACTAAGTTATATTTAAGCTTAAATTTGTAATAAACTCTGAAAACTGGTTTTAGGCAGATTTTCTTGTGCCGTTTTATCATCGTTGCCCCTTTTCCTTAAAAAGCGGTTAAGTGCGAAACTCGAAACCCTACTCGCACTTAAACCGGTCTTTTAAAAAGTGTAAATTATAGCTCAAATTACATGAATATTTCCGGTCAAGAGGCGTATTAGGGGTCTGATTGATTTCAACGAAATTTAGTATGCGGGGTTTTTAGAGAGATGATAAATGTGTCTGGATAGGTTTCATTTCTGGGAAAACACGTTTATTTTTATCATTAAGAGATATAAAGTAAGTGGCCGAAATTATTTTATCATAAAGTTATGTCGTTTTATCTTTACAAAATAAAATAAGGGGTACACGTCCGAATCACTGTTTTCTCCGTCAGGGATCAAAGTTGCAAAACTTTTTTATTATTGACTCTAAGGAGTCAAGAGCAACGATTTAGTTTTATAGTGCACCATCAGAATGATAGTTATACACAATAAAATAATGTTAATTTTTTGCAGTTCAATTGTGGTGTCCGGTTCCACAGGATATCGTTTGTTCGGCTTATCATCGGTGGAAAAGGTTGAAGAGATAAACTGTAAAGGAAATGAAAACATTCCAGATATTCGTATCGTAGAGAGACTTTTCAACAGCAGTCTAGTTGTTATGGTGACCGAATCGAAGCCAAACTGTTTAAAAATATTGAATTTTCGTAAAAAGGAGGACACCAGAAACATCTGTGATTGCGTCTACGCCACCAGTATTCGATCAGTACGAATGAATAGATTTAGGCTAGTTGTATGTTTAGAGGAGAGCATTTATATCCATGACATACGAGACATGAAAGTGATACATTTCCTAGAAAATCTTCCCTCTAATGAATTAGGTCTATGCTCACTATCATGGAATTCGCATTTAGCTTATCCCATCTCTTTCTCTTCCGGGGAACTACAAATATTTAATGCCGAAAAACTTACACCTGGACTTACAATAGCGGCTCATGAAACACCATTTTCAGCGATGAACTTTTCACCGAATGGTGTTCTAATAGCCACTGCCTCAGAAAGAGGAACTGTGATACGAGTGTTTTGTGTCAAAAACGGACAAAGGGTTCATGAGTTTCGACGTGGAGTGAAGAGATGCGTTCGCATAGCTTCATTAGTATTTAGTCAAAACGGCGATTACATCTGTACCAGTTCGAACACAGAAACTGTGCACATTTTTAAGATAGATTCTAAGGCTGTAGAGATAGCTGAAAGGCGCAGTGTTGCGGATAAATGTGATGTTGGAGCGTCATCCTTAGAAGACATAAATGCTTCTCAAATCCAAACGGATGCAAGCTGGTCTGGATATTTTGCGAAGGCGGTAACATCGTATCTTCCTAGTCAGATGTACGACGTTTTCAGCCAGGATCGAGCGTTTGCCACTGCGCAGCTTAGTCAACCTGGACTGAAGCACGTCTGTGCACTTGCAAAAATCCAGAAAGAAACCAAACTACTGGTCGCTTGTGAGGATGGCTTCTTATATATTTACGATTTTAATGACACTAAAGGAGGAAACTGCCGCCTGATTCGAGCCCATGATCTCAGGAATCCCCTCGAAGATGTGATAGGTAAGATATCTGCTTTAATTTCTGGTAAAATTTGAAAAATTTAATTAGTAGAATTAGATGTAAAAGATTGCGGGGATAAGACTCCGCGGCATGTTATCGTCGTTGATGGTCCTTTCAGTCCAGATACTTCTTATGCCGGTGTCCTTAAAGGGAAGCAAGGAAATAAAATGACAGGTATTTCCTCAAAGATGTAGTGAAATTTTGCAATTTTAATTTAATACATTTTGCTAGTAGAATCGGATAAATGTAGGAGCATAAGTGAAGCTCTGGAGACACCGACAAAGACGATATTCGATGAAAGACAATTTCCTCCAGTGGCGCCAGTCCGTGAATGACAAAAAGTACAGAGTTAGGAGCCATGGGTAGTCTTTTTTTCCCTAAAATGCGTTTGGTTACAATAATTTTGTAATTTTCATTCAAATCGGACTTCATGCAACACTTAAATAATAATTTTTGTAATATTTTTTTTTTTTGTTGATACTCGATTCAGGTTAATTAAAACTCAGCGAGATGTTTTATTTTTAGATTAAAATTATTAGCTAAAATATGTAGTTAAATGACTCGCTCTCAGTTTGATCTGGTTGATTAAAATATTTGCAAGCACATAATCAAATAATTCATCGTAACACTTAATCTTATTTGAAGATTAACTTAAAAGTATTTTAAAAGAGTGACCTGAATCGCTGTAGAGGTGTTCAAAAATTTAAAAATTTTAGGAATATTTATAAGAATTAATTTACGTGTTTATGGCAATATATAATAATCGGATGCTAAATTTATTTTGGAGATGGAAATTTTAGACTCTTCTCATTTTTAAAAAATTTTTTATATGGATGTGATTTTTCTATTTTGTTTACCCCTTTTCAACAATGAAATTTATAAACGCACAAAATATCAAATTATTTTTCTACGCTTCTTTCTTTAAGTAAAATTTAATTAAACGCACTTGTTATAGGAGAATGAATATATAATCATAGAAAAATATTAATCACATTAAAACGATATTTCTAAATTTTCTTAATATGTTCTTTTCTTAAGGACATGTCTTATATCGCTTACTCAACAGTTTACTTGTTTATTAAACATTGATTTAATATTGCATAGTCGGTACGACTTTAAATTAGACGGAACTCTATTTAAAATTTAAGATTTTAAATTGAATAGTTAATCCGGTAAACATATCGCAAGTAAACTTTTAAAATTAAAATTCCTTTTAATTGCAGGAATTGAATTCCTTGTAAATATTTCTTTTAGGCTTACTGATCATTTATTTAAATATTTACGGTATATGCATATAATTTTATCAATATTTAAATTACATATTTGCACAACAGTTGCAAGAAATAAATTTCGAATAATGTATTGAGCCAGATTGGTCGGATAATTGCACATCACTGCACTTCAATTCTTGCGTAGCTCTAAATTCTTCTAACAAATATCACATGTGAGAATTGTGTAGAAAGATACTCTTGTATTACTGAGCTACACTATAAATTTTTGGTTCACTATGCTTCAAGCGAATAATTTTTCGGAATAAAGGAACTTTAAAAGTGTTTTTATTTTTGCCAATTCGGTAATTTGTATTTTGTGTGTTTCCTATTAGAACTACTTAGTTTAATAATAAAAAAAAAATGTAATAATAATGTAAAATTTGAATTACATATGTATTTATATGTATCGTTGCAACTATTTATTTGATTTCTGCATAAGTTTAGTTAAAAATTATTAGAATAGAATCAAGAGAAAACTGTGAAAATATTCGAAAAGAAATGAAAATAAAAAAAAAGTACAAATACCACCAATGAACATATGCTTTTCATTGCTCATTCTGTTTTTTTGTTTCTATGCAAAGCTGGGATTTAAGCAATAACTCAACTAGCTTGATTTCACCATTTCAAAAAAGCTTCTCCCTTTTCAGTGACATGGTTTTTACTGAGCTTTTTTAGCTGAATACTTCTTTAGATGAAGAGATATAAGAAATTTGCTTTCTCGATTTTCAGGTAAATGGGTCAATATGTATTAAGCATATAAATCAATTTTATGTATATACATATTTTTATTTATATTATTTAGGTACATAAAAGAACAAGGAAGAAAAGGTATTAATATTGTAGAAAATATTATCTTTATTATAAATGCAAATAGCTTTTCTATGGCTTGAGTTCTCGGCGCTTTCATTTACATATAAAAATACATATAATAATTTAACTGTTGATATTAAATAATGTATTAGTTTATTATTTGATGAAAACGTTTGTTCACAATATTTTTTTGTTAATCATTATTAGAATGAGCTGATTGCGTTGATGCTCCAGATTCAGTGCCTGATTGAGTAGAATCATCTGAACATCGAATTGGTTTTTTCTTCACCCAAAATTTCATAGCAAATAACGCCTCACTTTTAAATGCTTCAAATGGAGTAACCTGAAATTATAAAAATTAAGTAAATATCTGTAATTATTCTAGTATAAAAATAAATGCTAGTTTTTTTGTAAAATGTACCAAGTTTTAAAGTATCAATTATCAATTATTTTTATGTTAAAATTCTGGTAATAGATAATAAAAAAAAAAAATAATTATAAATTCAGATACCTTCTCTTCTACAGCCACTCTCTGGACATTCCAGATAAATTCAGATATTCCTATAAGGAAAGCAACAAATATGCCACATCCGAGAACTAAGAAAACACCTCCAAGCTGTTCAATACTCAATTCATTGCTGTCGTTTCCACCATATGTTGGACATTTTGTTTCAGCTTGCCACCATTTTTCTTTGAGCTTAAATAGCTCCCCTCTTTCACTCATTCTTAAGATTTGGACACTAAGTTGAGATCTATACGGTGACCCTAATTAGAATTATAAAAATCTATTTTAAATAAAATTCAACTTATGAATATTTGACTACTTACCAAGTGGGAGGGCTATTCCATAATGTTTTTGTCCAATTTGTCCTCCAATCTGTGTAACATCACAATTTCGCTCCTTTAAGTATTGCAAACTTGTTGTTTCCATTAAAAATGCATATTTTCCTTTTCCCTTTTTGATCCTTTCTAATCCTTCAATATTACTTGATGTATAAACTGATGGTGTAGCTGCTTCCATTTTGGTAAACACTTGTCGGAAAGTGGAATCGTTTGATTCCTTTTAAATAATATTAATTATTGCATTTGAAAGTATAAACAGAATGTGGTTTACTTTGAAAAATATCCTGGTACTTCCACTCCGTACAGTACCGAATTTAATTTTTGTTTGTCCTGCTAAATCTTCTATGTTTTCAATACTTGACGGTATGCGCGAAGATGTTAAAAAGGCAGCCAAATTGGCAGTGTAAGAGTTCAACATCATAAGGGCAAAGAACCACCACATACCACTCACCAAACGCATTGTTCCCGATCTTCAATTATAATAAAATTTTAGCAGCTTAAGTTTTTGTAATACCCAACTTACTTAGGTAGGATGTCACAACCTTGACCCATAATAGAGCCCATAGTTAGCCAAGTTGTATTTGATAAATTCCATAGATTTTCTAATTCTTCTGGATTTGGATTACATGGATGGGGATTTTCCCATTCATTTTTGGAAATTCTACAAACGATAGAAATATTACAATACATAAAAGTTTATAATTTTATAAGAATGCAGGATTTAGATGTTATTGAATTTGAATTAAACAAATTACGTTTCTATTCTCACCTGGCCATAAAGAAAAGAAGAATTGAAAGAATAAGATATGCTGTTGCCATATAAACCCAAACTTCTAAAGCAAAAGGCTGCAGGAATGAGAAAAGATCTGGTGGTTCTGGCGGTTCATTATAATAAAGAATGCTTATACCAAGCGACATAAATGGCACTGTAAAGTCTACAGCGGATCTTCGTTCAGGAGTGATGGTCAAATCACATATACCCAAATCTGCTTTCTGAAAATTACCTTTTTGTTTTAATATATACAAATTTTAATAATGACTTACATTGTAGACTAGCTGCCCGACAAGACCATTCCATTGCTTTGTAACTGGATCCATTGATCCATAGTTTCCATCCTCTACTACTTCTATTTGAAAAGTAAATTCCAACTGTTCGGCGAGTCTTGATATCAAATCTATAGCATACCCTTCATATTTTTCATTTCCAAGAAAATTAGCTGATCCATTTTTATTTCGACTGAAAAATGTCAATTAAAAGGAATTGTGATAAATTTTTAAGAATATGTTTTTCCAAAATTGTAACGTTTCAGGTAAAATTTTGTCAAGTCACTATTGTGGATTTTCTCGTTTATTTGATAATTTTCTCATCATGGTAGAAGCGGTTAAAGTCAAAATAAATATAAATCAACTTTGGTACGATATACTGAGAACGTAATTTAAAATCAAGAAAATGAATTAAACAAGGAAAAATTCAATTTCACTTACTTCATAACATAGGGCTCTCCTAATCGTGTTACTACAATTAAATTCTTTTTACGAATAGGACTTTCATGACTGCCTTCCTTCAGCTTCCTATCAGTATGCTTAGTTTCTTGAAAGTCTTCAAATGAGCTTATTTCAATTGTCGACCTATTTGCACCGTCAATTGTTTCCATTTGTATAGCGAAATGTTCACGTTCATTGTAAGTACCAAATCTCAAGGTTTTTGTGTAGAAGGACTTTTCATCTGTGGGCTGTAATTAAATTAATTTAATTGGAAGATACTATATACTAAATATAGCGCAGAAAGAGGATACTTACAAAGTTTTTCATATTATTTATTATTATTTGTCCATGCCTCCATTGTGCACTTCCGAAACAGCTTAGTCTCGGTGGTTGAAAATGATGTGGCATACTTTTCAAATAGTCCCGAAGAACTTCAGCTAATATATCAACAGCATCACTAAGGACCAAAATTCGTGTTGGTGGTAATATCTCCTGTTTAAGCATAATTTTAATTGATAATTTATTTATTTTTAAATTGATATTTCATTAAATTAAGGAATTTACATCAGTGCTTTGTGTGCTCAACTGTACGATGTGAAATTTGCTCTCATACTGATCTAATTTTTTAATGTCCACTGTTTTTGTATCAAGATGCGTAAGCAAAAAGCTCTAAAATTTAATTAATATAATTATTAAAATCATAAACTATTTTTATTTTCTTACATTCCCTGCCGTTGTTATATTAAATTCACTTGCTGACTGTATAAGGTCTATTACTGTATCCGGTGAACAGTCAAGAATTATTCGTCTTGCACCGCATAGTTTAACTTCCTTCCAAAGTTCACGATTGTCTGGATATTTTTCAATACTCCACACTTTTACAAATTGCTGATTAATCAGTTTTATCTGAAGTACATCCTGCAACCTTGTTAATCCTATAAAGAATTTAATTTTCTATATATGCTGTGACCATATCTTAATTCTAGAAACCATGTTGTCTTCTTAACCATTAGGTTATTGGGAAAAATAGTAAATTAAAAAATTATTACAATATCTACTAATTTAGCTAGTAATGCAGCAGTAGTCGTTTAGTGTTGATACTTGAAATTGAGCGCTTATAAACTTATTCATATAAATTTATAATAAATTTGGCCCTCTGTCATAGAAAACTTATTTTATTTAGAATTATTTATTTTAAAATTTACTAATAGTAGTTCCACACTCTAGATTAATACTTCAACTATTAAAATGGGTTTAAAAGGATCTAGAAGTAATCAATACGACCAGCATGTAGTACTTTTCTTCACTAGTACTTAGTAGGTTTATGTTAAAAGACTTTTATACTCGTACATATTTTTGAATCTGTCTTTTGATCTTCATTAAGTTATCAAGTAATCAAACGACAATTTTTCCGACTTATAGCAGCTGTTTTGAATTATTTACATATATGCCAAACGATTTCAGTAGGACCTTGATTAATTATTGAAATAGGCCTAATAGCTTATTATTCACATAAAAAACAAAATCACCAATAGACATACAATCTAAGCACTTTGTATACCATCCACTCCTTCTTTGCTATTTTAATATACTCGTATAGTCAATACCTTCTATTGAGTCATAAATAATGGTCCATGAAGTCCAGGAATCCGTATGCATCAAGTAATGTACTATATTTGTGTATAATTTGGTTAAAGCAATTAGGTCTGGATAAACGTTTAAAGTCATCATCCTTTGTTTCTTTTCGACTATTGATTCTTCTGGTCTTGGATCGAAAAGTATATGTGGAATACCAAATGTGTCACATAAAGATGAAATTATATCTAAAAAAGAACATTAATTTTCTTTAAGCACGAGTTTGATGTTTTCATAAACAAATAATCTACCACTTGATGCCTTTGAACTTGGTCCAAAAATAGCTACGACACCTTCTTCGATTAGCTCACATGCTGTATGTAGGAGAATTATACTAACTATGAGTTTCGTCATTGAATATATAAAAATTTAATTTACCTAAATGTTGAAGATCGTAGCTTTCTTTTGAAACTGCATATCGAATTATTGGGACAAGTTCAAGATCATCATTATACGGATGTTGGTTAGCACGATTAATATATCCAGTAAATATATCCTTTAAGTTAATTTCATTTGGAAAAAATATTGCACCTGAAAACGATAAACATGCAGACTAATGTTTTAATAAAAACAAATTAAATATATCCTACCAACTTTCAATTTCACTGTAGCACTTACAGTGCTTAGCGAAAGTATGCACAGAATGAGTACTTTCATTTTTACACTTCCTGATCGTTCTCCATGATGATCTCAAAATAAAATACCGAACACACTTAGTTCCGATCGCCTCTATCAGTGGACTGACAGAGCAAGTTGTTCTATATTTTGCTTAAGACGAGGACAGTCTCGGGCTCTGGATGTTATTAGATCTCAGAAAATTTAAGGCACATTTCTGAGAAAAATATTTGAATATTTACAAATTGAGGAGTTACGAGAAATTTTCTCATTCATGAATGACTTACTCTTCGGAATTTTTCGTTTTGTTCTATACAAAATTGTTTTTGGTGGTTTCATGTATTTTGCGACTTAAAACTAGCGCAAGAATAAGAAGATTTTGATCATTTTATACTGGAGATGATTGGGCGGGGGTTGGGTGCAACAATATGCCCCAGACGAAAGTGCGAAAATGTTAAAGTGTAAGTTATTTTTAAACTAAATACATCGTTTGGTTGAAACATATCGCATAAAGTTTTTATTTTAAGTGGCTTTTTTCAGAATCTAAAACCGATAATGGCAAAATTAATAGACACAAACAATCCACGTTTATTTTTGAAACTATAGTAATGATATAGAAAAACAGATCATATTTTTATAAATGTTATTAATTTTATTAAAAGTTATAGCAACAAATTAAACAAAAAATTTAGTTAATTCGATTTGGACTTATAATCAATAGCTGTTAAGGAATAATTAAACAGTTGTTAGTTTTATTTGCTTACATAAACTACTCTTTGAATTTTACGGAATGTCCGATCACTAAAAAAAAATTTGAGCGGTTTTAATTAAGTACAGACTAAACAGACAGTTGGACAGTCTCTAATTATAATGCATTTAACATGATTGAATTTTTTCAATAAATTAGTCATAGTCTGTATGAAATCTTTAAAGTCTAGAAGTTGTCACACGCTTGGGTGCTTTGGGCATGTTGCCATTAAAACTTCTTATGATTTTGCGGGGATATCCCAAACAGTCATTCCAATATTAAAGAATTTTTCAGAATTTTTATCAAAAGAAATAGTTTAGAGCAGAGGTCTCCAAAGTAGGGTACACAGATAATTCTAAGGGGTACGCTACATTTCTCTTTAAAGTACTTTATGTCCTCTCGATTTTTGAAATATGCTTAAAAACTTAATAAATACTGCACACAGGATAGTTAGCGCGGATGGTTGACATTTGAAATACATCCTCTTTTTTCAAAACTTTATCAACCAATCAATTTTCAGCTTTAAGATTCTCGTTATGCAAGGATTGAAACATTTACAAAGTAATTTAATATTGCCCAAAAATTTAAGATAAAAACAAAAACGTCATTGATTTAATACTTTGCTTGATTTTATTAGTTCTCTAGGGAAATAAGCTATTTTTCTATAATTAAAGAGTGCTCCTTTCACTTTTATCTGCTTATACAAAAGATACCAAAGTAAACAATTACGAATCGAATTTATTTGACGCAAAACGAATCTTCTAAAACATCTCGATGAACATCTTATAATAAGCTTTACTTACCGCTGATTTTGATGCTGTTTTGCAAATTCATTTTAGTGCATTCTATGTTTGCATTAGATAATCTAATTTTAGTTTAGTTCATCGCTGACAGTGCACTTGAATAGATACAAAATGAGTATTCGTTCCAATTAGATAAAACTTATCCTTAAAAATGTTAAACGCAATATATTTTTTGTGTTTTTTGTTCGCTCCAATTATTGGTCAGCCACATATTCCAGTTGGTAAAATGCAGTTGTTTACATTTTAAATGAATTATTCTTTAACGTAAATTTATTTAAGGTGCAATTTTTTCAAGTGCTGAAGATGAGTACCAAATTGCGTTTGAAGCTGTTATTGACCGAATTAATGTCCATGAACGAAGTTTTAAATTAATTCCAATTATAAATTATGTCAATTTTGAAGATAGTTTTTTAGTGGAAAGAGCCAGTATGTGATATAATCATAAAAATATTTTGGATATTATTAAAATATTCCACGAAAATAATTTTCAGCATGCAATTTAACTTCACAAGGAGTTGTAGCTATTTTTGGACCAAGTTCTCCTACAACAGGTATGGTGGTGTCGTAAATAATTTACGTAGTTATGTTTGATTGCTTTAAGGAATCGTAAGTGCAATATGCAGCGTCCTTGAAATACCTCACATTATTTATGAGTGGGTTCCTGAAACAGAACCAAATGAGAGACCCTTTAATTCTATGACTCTAAACTTACATCCGGATAATATGCAAATGGCTAGAGCATACGCAGATGTTATAAAGAGCTTATCATGGAAAAGTTATATCGTAATTTATGACTCTGCAATTGGTTAGACTACGTATATTAAATTTATTCAAGTAGGTATTAATTTTGTATTTTTAGAATTACAACAACTGCAAGATGTCCTGCAAATACATAGCGCAGGAGATAGCATAATTACAGTCAGACAACTAGTTGATGATTTAGATTATAGACCATTTTTAAAGGCAATCAAATCTCTAAGTGAACCTTGCATAATCCTGCACTGTTCGACTGATAAACTTCTTGCAATACTTCGGCAGGCAAATGAATTGAAAATGCTGGGAGAATATCAGGTTTAAATATATTTAAATCCATTCCATATGAAATCATTAAAAATAAATAAAATTTAAGGCGCACAATATTTCATTATCGAAATTAAGTAGGCTCGGTTAATTTTATCTTTTTGGTAACTACATTACAGCTAGAATTTGAGGATGGTGTTTAATAACTTTGCTATGTCTTAAGAAACTATTTTCCATTAACTAAAAATGTCCTCTTATTTTTATATTTGGTGCGATTTAACTTATTTAATAATTTCACATTGAAAGACCATTATTACATTATATAAAAATTTTTTGAAATAGTTTAATTTTCTTAGAGCTTTTTCCTAGCACCTTTGGATACTCACACTTTAGAATTTGATGAGTTACTTGATGCGGAGGCGAATATTACAACAATTCGGTTATTAGACCCAACCAATTTTGATCTTAGAAATGCTGTTCATGATTGGGAACAACATGAAAAGCGTAAGGGCAAAATATTTCGTGTTTTGCCAGAAAAAACAAAGGTATATTGTTGTGCAGAAAATGCCCATGCTATAATTATAAATTCAAAATTAAAATTTTAAGACTAATATGCTATTGCTTACGGACGCTGTTTGGACATTTGCTAGAGGTTTAAGTGAACTTGGAATTGTTGAACAATTAACTTTACCAAAAGTGGAATGTAAGAGGAACAAACCATGGCCATTTGGGAAGCAGATTTATGAATTTATTAAAGCGGTAGGTATGGGAAATAATAATTTCCGTCTATATGTTAGCATCTCGTAGTTATTCAATAATAGACATTCCAATAATTTTTGAAACATTACTATACATAATCGTCTGTAGTAGCAGTTACTAGTCTTCCGTATTGAAATAGGTAATAACTATAGAATTTTAATTTTTAGATATTTTTTCTATAATTCATAAAAACGTAAAATGTGAATCTGAAATATCAGCATTGTTTTTTAAAATTAATTTTCAAAATATTATAATTAGAAAACATGTCTTAATTAGAATTTGTAAATTTATTTATTATTTCATTAATTATTTATTCCTGATTTAATAGAGAACTGAAGAAGGAACAACAGACAAGATTCAGTTTAATGAGTACGGCTGTAGATCATATTTCACGATGCGCACTTTAGAATTATCTAATGATGGTTTTCATGATATTGCTGTATGGGATCCTATAAATGGAATAACAGAAATTGGTCCTGATGCCCATCTGACGAAAAAAGCTGAAGAAAAATTACTAAATAAAACGTTTATAGTTTCTTCCCGCCTGGGAAAACCCTTTTTAAAAGAAAGGTAAGTTATACACGATTATTTGCATCTAGTAATTCTATTTATAAATTCTATAGAGAAGAAAAAGATGGTGAAATTTTAGAGGGGAATGCTCGTTATGAGGGATATTCGCTTGATTTAATTGATAGTATTGCAAAGTTTCTGGGATTTAAGTATCGTTTTGAGCTAACCCCTGACAAAGCTTATGGGTCTTATGATAAAGAGCAGAAAAAATGGAATGGAATTATAGGACAACTTCTAGAAGGGGTATTTATTATTATTAGGATTATTTAACTACTAAAAATTATTTCTTTAATTTAGAAAGCAGACTTGGGGATATGTGATTTAACTATGACTTCAGCTCGGAGACAAGTTGTAGATTTTACTCCTCCTTTTATGACTCTTGGTATTAGCATTTTATATGCAAAACCAGAGACAAAGCCTCCAGATTTGTTTTCATTTCTTTCCCCATTTTCTTTGGATGTTTGGATTTATATGGCAACAGCTTATTTAGGTGTATCTTTACTTTTGTACGCGTTGGCTAGGTAACTGATAAAGTCTTTAAATACTCCTAGAGATGTAGTAATGTTATTCTATAGAATGGCACCAGCTGAATGGGAAAATCCCCATCCGTGTAATCCAGAACCTGAAGAAGTGGAAAATGCTTGGACTATGCTTAACACAACTTGGCTAGCAGGAGGTTCCCTTATGGGTCAAGGATGTGACATTTTACCAAAGTAATGAAAATTTAGAGGTTTGTTAATTAAATTTTAAATTTTATCACTTTAGAGCAGCGTCAACAAGACTTGTCACAGGAATGTGGTGGTTTTTTGCCCTTATGATGCTCAACTCTTACACAGCTAATTTAGCTGCTTTTTTAACTATGTCTCGAATGGATTCATCAATCGAAAGTGCGGAAGATTTGGCCGCTCAAAGTAAAATTAAATATGGTGCTGTAGTTGGTGGAAGCACTTTAGAATTTTTCAAGGTAAAAATATTTGAAATAGATTTGTCCATAAATTATTAGTTTTTTTATGTAGAAGTCGAACTTTTCAACATATCAAAAAATGTGGGCTGCAATGGAAGCAGCTAGACCATCAGTTTTTACGCAAAGTAATGATGAAGGCGTTGAGAGGGTATTAAAAGGGAAACGTTTATATGCCTTTCTTATGGAATCAACGTCTCTGGAATTTATTGTTGAAAGAAATTGCGAATTAACTCAAGTTGGTGGCTGGCTGGATTATAAAACTTATGGTATTGCGATGCCATTCAGTAAGATAAATATCTTAGTTAACATTCCATCGACTAATAGTATAAACTAACTAGATTCACCTTATAGAAAACAGATAAGCAAAGCTATTCTTAAGTTAGGAGAATCAGGAACATTATCAGAATTAAAAAGGAGATGGTGGAAAGAGCGTCTTGGCGGTGGAAAATGTTCCAAGGATACCCAACAAAACAGTGATACACCCGAATTGGATTTGGAAAATGTTGGTGGTGTATTTCTTGTATTGGGTGTTGGATTAAGTTTTGCTATCATAATTGGTATTCTTGAATTTTTATGGAATGTTAAACAAATTGCAATTGATGAGAAGGTTTGTAATTTATAAAAATGTTAATACTATTATTAATTAATTATTACTAGATAACACCGTATGAGGCACTAAAAGCAGAAATGCTGTTCACATTAAAATTTTGGATAACTACAAAACCTGTAAAGACGACAAGTGCAAGTGGATCAGCATCGAAAAGATCTTCAAAATCGAATCTCCATTCGGAAACACGTAGCACGAAAAGTACAAAGAGTACAAATACTAATGGAAATTTAATTAGCTCTGCTCTATCATTAAAGGCATTCAGATCTGAGAAAAAGAGTGAAAGTAATGAGAAAGTGTAGTTCTTTTAGTAGTTAAAATGATGTAGATTTTCAAGTAGTCAGTATTAAAAACATAAAATTAGTAGTTGTTTCCTTCTTATCGTTAATAAGTAAAGTAAAGTAATTTTAAATCTAATTATACGGGTGAATATCTCACAACTAAACGCAATAAAACATAAACTTAAAAACAAGTAACCCTAACTAAACTAACTTAGTAAACAATGGTCCACACAATTCTCATGGTAGGTAGATATTTTATCTATTTATTTTTTATTTCAATTTTATAAGTAATTTTAAAAGTATGTCTGTAATTTATTTTTTCTGTAGTTAACCTTTACGCATGACAATATGATCATAGAATACTACATAAGGGTATCGTTCTGATGATGCCACAGTTCTCAAGGTATCTACTTTATCATTTTTAATTGGACCCAAATAGAAAATCTTTCTATCAGCCCGTTGTGCTAAAAATAACTCACCGTTTTGCCCAGTCATTACCTATAAGAGAAAGAAATATACAATATGCCTTTGAAATTGGATTGAAAATATTGATTATGTTTAATAACAGTGGTGTTGGTTAACCGATAGTTGGTTAATATAAGAAAAATTTCGTATAAATGTATCAAAAGCAAAGGAGCAGAATTTTTAAGGACCTTAAAGATTTTTTCCATTTCCGGAATTTACATTTTCCCTTTTTTTCTACTATACAACTTACAACTAATTGTCTGTCTGTTTGTTTGTCAATCTCGAAAACGGCTGAACCGATTTCGATGGAACTGGAAATGTAGAGGAGTTTTTGGGGCATTAATTAGGCTATTATTTAAAAATACTGTCTGTCTGTTTGTTCTGTTGTGTTGCGATCAAAATGTGCATGCATATTCTTAAGTAATTTCCATGAAAATCTAAGAATTATTTTAAATATATTCCCTTAACTTAAAACTAATGCAATATGTTAACCGATTTCTCGGCTAACCCAACTTAAATAAAATTTTATTGATACCTTACCTTGAAATTATATGAGTCTTTATAATGAAATTCTTTTTTTCTCCAATCGTAATAGCTTAAGTCACTTTTTTGTGGCAATAACATCCTTTTTCCTTCAAAGATTTCACGCCACTTTCGATGACCCTCTCGTTTTTCTTTAGCTTGACTCAAACTCTCTGAATAATCGATATAAGATGAAATTTCACAAGTTGGAGTAAGATACGGAAGGTATATTACAGTCTGTTTACAAAAATAAAATTATTATTTCCAAATTATATATGTGAAATTTTTCTTACCAATAAATCTTTATTTCTATTACCAGTTTCCCTTTTCGATAGTTCACGAAGTACGGGATCAGTTATTTTAAGATTTTGACTGAATAATTGCCTCCATATTTTATCAGAGTCACCATATAATTCAATAAATTGTTTTCGTTCGAATTGTTTTTTACTTAATAATTCATAATTTGTACGAAATCCAATTTCTGCTAACTTAGAAGCATAGTGGATATTTCTAATATATTTTATATCATTTATATTTATAAATGATTCCAGATAATCATTGTAATCTGAAAATTTACTTAAACCAAGAGGTGTGTCTGCCATTAACTTAGAAACTTTATTTTTCTTTGCATGGATTTCCTTTAAAATGACACACTTATATGTGATAATCATAGATCACTAGATGTCTTATTAAACGATTTTATTAATTACTGAATTACTCGGTGTATAAATACTGCTTAATTAAATATTTTTTAAATGCTAAATTTACTTTGCTACTACTAAAAATGAAATGCAAGAGAATTTACTGAATTTGCAATTTTGATAATCTTTCATTTGAAAAATAAAGCTTATTTTGTTTTAATCTGTATGGCTGTAATATATTTAGATATCGTTAGACGTATGAATTTTTGGCAAACATTTTTTTTAAATAATTGTTGAGTCTAAAAAAATATTAAGTTTTCGGTAGAACGGACAAATTTTGTTGAAGAGATGAAGCGATGCCATATACTAAACCTAGTGGACAGAAATTATACGGGCGACATTCTTCCGCAAAGATTTAATATTCGAAAATTCTGTGATTACATAAATTTTGCTTAAAAAAGAGTTAACACCTTGACGTAAATCACGTTTATAGACGTCCATTCAGCTTATAAAGCTAATGGCTGAATTAAAATCATGAGCGTCAACGTGTTAAAATCGTATTTTTAGTGTTAGTAGTTCAAAAAATATACAATTAAATGGTATGGCAACTGCCTATGTTGATCGTGTGTAAATCTAACATTCAAATGTTTGCTAATAAAAATGGTCCAACAATGAATGATATTTTAGAATTCTCAAAAAGTTTACTTTCATTTTAGCTATACTTTTTGAGGTATATTTAGAATTAAAAGACAGGCCAAGGGTAGTAATGCTTTTGTTATATAAATTATATTTAATTAATAATAGCAGTCGTATTGTGTTTTTTTAATTAATTTACTTGTTTTATATAATATGGAATTAAGTAGGTGAAAAACATCTGCCGAAAAGTGTCAGTCTATTTGCATTATATGTACCGGTTAATACGTCGCGTTAAAATATAAACAATCATAATTAAATAATATTTATACTAAAAAAGTCTAATATATTTTAATAAAATTAAATTTCGCCACAAAAACTTATTATGAGTAAGATTACAGAAGCGGATTTGGTCTTACTGACTTTTGATACATACGAAGACTACCTGGACAATTTTCGGAATGTAAAGGATTTAATGTATATAAAGGATATTCAATATATCCGCATGATAGCTCAGTTGGGCTTCCGAAGCGGTGGTGCAGTTTTAACAAAAGAAGAATTCTCTGAGAAACGAAAAATTATTGAAGAATCTCTAAGTCCATTAAAAATGACTTCATTCTTTTTCAACGAAAAGTGTACTTTTACTAATCCTATTTTACGAGAATTGGCTATCCGACAAATTGCTAACTATCACAAAATTATATCGGTAATTTAAAAATTAAAATTATAATTAAATATGTAGGGAACTATTGTTGATTAATATTTTAGACAATTTTATTTGTGTGCTATAGAGGAAGTTCTGGCTCTGATATAAGTGGGTATATCGATTTTGAGGATAGTTTAAAGAAGGCTCATGCGAATTTGGAGGGTTCTCTTGACTGGAAGGGTATTTTTGCTGGAAAGAATAAAATTATACCACAACGGTCTGATTTGAGCTGCCACAATTGGAGAACTGGACGCACTTTTTATAATAATTCTAGCAATTATCAGGTAGATATTTACAATTTATTACAAAATCTTTTCAAACGGAAATTTTATCAGAATATTTGAAAGCTTGAGGAAGGTTGATTTTTAAATTGTTTTACCAGTTCTTTCATTTGGTTCAATTTCTTTATTTATATTAAAAATTTACTTCGTTTAACTTGCCACCATTCGCTTCATCGACTGTGATTTTGTGTATTTAATAACTTTTTTGTAAATTTCACACGCAGAACAAGACAATGAGGAATCATAATTTAAAAAGAGATGCTTCAAGACATCCTCCATTTAAGGGTCATTCTATGGTGACGGGTGGGACATTTTAATACATTTTTTGATGAACATTCACATATTTCAAAAAATAAATATAAAGCACCTAATACCAACTGTTATGATAGCATTCCTAGATATTATCCGATTTCCTATTTTTTAAGATACAGTCAAAAACGTGAATATCTGCCTTGTTATATTTATAGATTTACATTGATGACGGGTGGGACACAAATTTCCTATCTCTTTTTACATACTTGTTCTTGACTCTAAAGTTCATATCAAAGAAGTCTTCTAAGGCACTAATTTTATTTTAGTATTATGCTTTAATATTGTTACTAATTATTTTCTAGACAGAGGTCAGTGAAAAACTAATGTAAATATTTGTTGCGAAGATTATTGGAATGGTTGCGACAGGAATTCGTGATGGATAGAACAAGTAAACAATTGCATTAAATACCCGAACTTAAGCATAGATTTATTTGTAGTGTCGGTATATTTCGGACTACTATGGACCTAAATAATATTTATTTATTCCGCCAAATAGAAAAACTGGATAAAATCAACTTTTTTTTCCTTCCAAAGCTTTCAAAAAGATAAAATTTAAAAACTTCTGTACTATTGTAATTTTCGGTTAAATTACCTTTTCAATTTATTATGTTTAAAATATTATTTACTTACAATAGGCAATCTTCAAATATCCTTGCGGGGTATATTTTAAATATAAAGGAGACAGAAAGTTAATTTGCGTGAACCCATGGACTGAAGACACTTTCGTAAACAGAACCTATTTTTTCTTTGATACTTATTATTATATTGTTGCATATGATTACATTATACGTAAGAAAATTTAATACTAAACAAAAAACTCTTGTTTTTAACTGGGTGGAAACTTTTTCAAAAATTAATCAATTTTTGTTTGTATATAAAATGTATTTCCTTTCATATGATTATGGGTATTGCGAAGTCAATATAAAACAAAATAATATTCTATTTAGTCTTATGGACTCCTGTCGAAACGGGGATTTTTAAAACGAATATTTGGACAGCGTTTACAAATAAAGAAAGGTAACAAAAGGTTGGAAGAACTTGAAATTTTCCATCTAAAACCCCTAATATGTTTTCTGTAAAATCATTTTTCTAGTAATCGTTTTCTCGTAATATCGTTTCGATACTGATTGCCACGTATCTTTAAATTTCCATGCCTAAAAATTTACGAATTATACGAACTGCCAACATTTGGATTAATACGTTTCCGCCGGCGGCCGTATTTTCAGTTCGCGGCATCTGATGGTTCTCTAATTCATATTTTGTTTCCAACTTTGCCGGCGGTGCTGTGAATATAATCGCATATCGCTGAGTATGTACCACCCGTGGTACAAGCCGCCCAATGGGACAGTCCCCTATGTACCATTAGTGGTACAAGTCGATGGGAACGTGTTAAAAGGAGAATGTTAATTCGTAGTACAATTCGAGAATTTTTAACAGTACAAAGAATCTAAAATAATACGTCTAATAAGAAAAGATTTTTAGTAAAAATACATAATCTTTTTTTTTATTTTGTTGGAAATATCATACCACATTTTAACTAAATATTGTACATAGCATTCTAAGTTTTCATTTTTCGTGCTATATATTTTTTTTTCAAGATATAAATACTATTGAAAGCATAAATGTTTTTGTTGTCACTTGTTCCCACAATTCAGGATACAAAAGGATATCTTCAAATGTAATTGCAATACATTGAAACGATTATAAAATCACATAAATGTAACTACATATCACGAGATTAAATATATTATTAAGATAAATGAAGTAAAATAGAGTTAATCACCGTAATTAATTACTAACAAAAAAAGGCACACCGAATAATTTTTCCCAAGATTGTCCAATAGCATTTAGGCAACTATCAGCATTCTCATCAGTTTCAAAAGTGCATGTCCACAATTCATATTTATTTTGAATATCATCTAGGAAATTTATTGTGAAAACATTTTTTGCTGGTGTGACTACGTCGACAATATTGCTCATGAATTGCATTAAACCAGACTCAATATCGGCATCAGAGCTATCGGATAGCCAAGATAGGTTGGTGCTAGTTAGATAAAGGTGTGTTTCAGTTGTGAAAAATGCTGCAGTTGAAAAAACTTGCTCCGTATTTTCCGAAGATATTTCACACTTATTTAATATCGAAAACATTTTTAATTGCACTTCTTTTACATACGATGATAACTTTGCACGAATTTTTTCTGATGGTTGATAATCGATCCTACATATGTCTGGAAGTGGATTATCTGGAAAATCAAGTACATAGAAAATTTATAAATATTTTCATTTTACTTTCAAAAATAAAACTTAATTACTTGCAAAGAAGAGCAATAGGCTATCAGTTCTTGAAATATCCTGGAGTATAAGTGAGAATTTGTCCCATCCTTTAATTTTAAAAGACATTCCTATTTTCCATGGCAGCAATTGGACACTCTCGATTCTGTTTACTGTTCCACTAAATATTTGTTTCAACCACTTTTGAATTGCTTCATTTTCTGGACCGATTATTTCCATTACATAGAATTTTTTTGTGGACATTACAATAATTCCTTCATAGATCTGATAAGTATTTTCGTTGAAGATTTTTCCTTTTACCAACCATTTAAAATGTTCATCATTATCTTCGAATTTTTTTTGATAGAAATAAAATTTTAGCCTATGATCCCCATCGCTAAAATCTCTATAATTAAATTTAAACGGTTCACAAGTTGGTTCGGTTCCGAGTGGCTTTTGTGAGCGCGACATAAGTAAATTAGTAGATTGGAAAAGACCTGCGAAATATATTTGAATCTTTTATAAAGGCTGTTTTGAGGAAATAAATTGGGATTAATGTCTAGGACCTATTCGGATCGAATCGAAATGAGTTCCTTAAAATTAAATCTTTAAATAGAAATCTCTAGGGCCCTATTCTTGAATTCATTCGGATCAAATCGAAAAGAGCTTACAAAAACTCCTCTTGAATTGAAATTTCAATTTTCCAAAAAGCGCTTTTGTAAGCTTCTTTTCGATTTGATTCGAAAGAATTCAAGCATAGGGCTCCTTATTTTCCTTAATATTCTATAAGAAGTAGAAACTTATTCTATAAAATCGAACAAACCATTAAATAACATTTTTTATAGAAGGAATTAAATATTTCGTACCGATAACGAATAGCGTTTTACGAACCATTTTTATTCAATTGATAGGCTTGCGTATTTTAGGATATCATGCTTCCTTGTTCTAAATTTTTGCGTTTTCTCTCTTAATTTGTTACCCATATTTGTCGTATTCACGAAAATAAATATGATGTAAAATAAAAATATGAGAGAAATTTATTATTTATATATTCCACCTATTTATTCATTGCCCCCTCCATCCTCTTTGTTACTTAAAATTATTGGAGTAGGGAGATGAAATATGAATAAAATATTTCGCGGAATAATTCACCGGACACTAGATAACCCATAGGTTTTGTTGATTTCTCCATAAGAAGATAACCTATTTAAGTTCTTGATTCTCTAAATCAGAAATTATTATGCCACTAAGAATCTGATTTTCCTAGATGACCTTTGGCAAAACGTAGATTTTTTAAATTTTACGAGGTTCTTGTGATTGTCATGCCACTTGCTTTGCAATGCTCTTTCAAATAAAACCCTTAAATTAAATAATAACAGAAATGCTTCAAATTTTTTAGATTAAGGGGATTCAACAACGCTGAACAATATGCTTCTTATCTCTTAAAAAGACATTTAGTGGCTTTTTTTCGATCTGATGGAAATATATAATGCTTTTAGATTCATACCCAAAAACTCATAAAAAATGTTTTTAAAAACTTTAAAAAGATTTTGTATTATTATTATACCATTTCTTTAAAAGATGTAATATTTAAATTTTATAGGGCACGTATATGAGCTGGCCTTAAAACGAAATATAATAACGATTACGACACCAAGTAAAATTACCTCCAAACATTGAAGATATAATCGATTCATCCTTTTTATTATCCTTTTCAGATTGTGTTATATTTTTTTGAGCATCCAATGTTACGGGTGTATCTTTATCACCCTGTTCGTATGTTGTACAAATGCTGTCCGTTACCGATCCGGACGAGCTGCTTTCTGTAAGATTTATTGGACCTAAAGACACCTTTTTGCTGATACCTTCTACCATTAAATCCTTTATTGGCGGTTCATTTTGACTAGTTTCTGTTGATGTTTCTCTATTCATTACCGATCCGGGTGTATTTTGTACACTTTGATCCTGAATTGTTTCCAATGATGGAATTCGAGAAATTTTTCTCTCTTCAGATGTTTTACGACTTGGATGACCGTGATCAAGTACTTCAATACTACTCTGACTTGGATTACTTAATACCTCAACATCACTCTCATAGTTTTTACTAAAATTGAAATCCTGATCTCGATCATTTGTAGAACTTCCTGCTATACTTTGATTTGAATCAAAAGAACTTTCAGAGTTTGATATTTTTGAACAAGATGAAGATTCATTTAGAGATCCAGCCGAACCTACGCGTAAAATATAATTAAACACGTGTATATTTCGAATTAATTAAGCTAATTATCTACTTATATTTTTGTGTGCGGACAACCTCCATGTTCCTTTATCATTTGCTGACATGCAAAATTTGCCTTTATTAGTTATGAAATCTTTAAAATCACTTGTTATAAAAAAATAATTATTTTCTAAAATAAAAAAAAAACAAAAACAATTGAACGTAGACAAAAACCCAATCAAACAATACACTGTGCTTTAATAGTTTGGAAAATTTATTGGTTACTTTAAGCATAAAACGTGAGGTACTGAGTATAATTTTGTTAGTTGAAAATTAGTTTACCATGCAAAATAACGAAATATTACAAAACAAAATAAAAGAACTAAAAGAATACATACACAAAATAAATAACTAAATTGTTAAGTGCTTTTTTAAGAAAGTTATTTTGGCTTGTCTTCTTATATAGGTTTTTGGATCGAACGCGAACATATGTGTCTGTCTTTCAGGATCCCTTTTTCTTTTTAATTTCTTTCGCATTTTAACTTTTCTGTTCGTTTTTGGAACTTCGGAGTTTCGAAAATGTTCGTTAAATTTTATAGATCTAAGTGTTCTAATTATGATAGTCGTTTTCTCAAAATTCCGGGATTGTTTTTGTGTTTCTCTACTTAAGAACTTACTAATAAATTTTCCTAATCATTGTAATATCGCCCTCATAAATTTAAAATTCATTGAACTATAATAATACAAATAAACTGATTCGCTTTGGTAAAACAACCAAATTTGAGAGTAGGTAAGCAATCAGAATAAAGTTTTGAGTGTCTACTATTGAATAATTGGAATCAAAATGTTAATAACAAAAGAGATTTATAAAAAAAATATACAAAAATGTTACAACTATAGTTATTTAGTTTGCATCATATTCAAAAATGCCAGATAAAATTTTTAAAATATGTTACATCGAAATTAATTAAGGATGACATGAAGAAAGTTTGGGTAGGATACTCTGTATAGGTAGAAACTTATACTTTTTGGGTCAAAAGAATGTTTATTTATAAGTTAAGATACTCTAGATCGTAAAATCCTCTATGAAACAGAAAGGACAAACATTGAAATCTCTTACAATTTTCAATGCGGGTTTTCTTGCTCTAAACAAAGTGTGGGCAATTTATATATAAAATTTAAAACTTTCGGCTGGTTTTAATTATCGAAAATTGCGCCTAAAGATTATTTTTATTATTCTTAAAGCCCTATTTATATTTCTGCTCTTTATATATAATAATACCACAAATATTCACTGAACGTAAAATATTTAATGAATAGGTATATCGTTTCGTGTTATTATTGATGTTATTTTTAATATTTAAATGCATATACTAAAAAAATCCACATTCTTACAGAATTTTTTGAAGATCCAACCGAAGCCAGATGGAGAGGTAATTTTAGTTTTATTTGAAGCCATTTGGTACATACAAGAATAGCGTAACAATCAACACACCACAATATTGTTAATAATTAGAAATACATATATAACGCATTGATTAATAAAAAACTGTACGCACTGGAATAGTGCAGTGAAGGCAGTCTTTAAAACCAAACCAAATATTGAAAATATTCAAAAAGCAGTATGCTCAAGCGATTTCAAAATTAATAGTGTATTTTTAAAAAAAAAAAGTATTTACCTATACTGCTGTGAGAGGCACTTTTTTCTGGTTCTTGTCTTTCTGCCCTCTGAATTTCTTCTGGTGCCACTATTGGTTCTGGATTGGAAGGATTTATTGGACTCTGGGCATTTGTTTGTGTAAGCAATCTCGGTGGTGATACTGTTTTGGGAGATTCGTACACCTCAACCACAAAGGTTTTTTTACATTCAGGACAAAATATAACTGAAAATAATAATTTTAAAATTTCGTAAGCGAAAACTCATAAGTTAAAATCTACCTGGATTTTCTCTATAGGAGGTGACTCGTTCTCTAGAAAATTGGCACGAACAAGTAATGCATCTGTAAAGAATTTGATTCATTTCGGATAGTTGTCTCTTTGAAAGAATTCCTTTCAGAAAATTGTCCAAGTTCTGTAAATAACGTATTTATGGTTATGATTAGAAACAATTAAAAATAATTTTCATACTTCACATAATCCTTCTTCCACTATATAAACACGTTGTTTTTTATCCTTTTTTATTGTATCAAAATTGATGCGTAAAGTGTCTGATTTTATTCTTTCGCAACTTTCCAGAAATTTCAGGCTCCATTTAGTTTTCGTTCTGAAATTCAATGAAAATTTGATTTTGGGTCATATCTAAGTATTTTTAAAATTCACAGAGTAAGGTTCGTAGCATTTTTATTTGATGCACAGATTTTATCATTTATTATACCAAAATCGGGGACGAACAAAGTGCGTTTCAAATATAACAACAAAAGAACATTTGTTTGTGTAAAAATTATTTCAAAGACATTTTATGTAATGCTTACTTTCTTGTTAAAATATTCTTTTCCTTGATGTACGTATCCGAAATTGTAAGAAAATGTTGGTTCGAGTTAGCGACTTCAGTCACTATGTACGCCATTTCATTTTCTTCAGGATCGGATACTGAATCAACTGGAAGATAAATAAATAAATAAATTTGTATTAAAAATTATTATATTGCAATGCTTACATTCTGATTGCTGACAATCAGATGAGGTAATCTCATCTATAAGGGTAGGAGCTGTACTATATAGAGATGGTTCAGATGTTTCTTCCTGTTTATTATCGGTGACTATAATATCACTTGAAAAATTAAAGGTTTCATTGTCTTTTTTATTGATAGGAGTAGACGTTAACATCGTCGCCTCAGTGTAGGTGGAACTTTCATTATTATCTGCCTGTGGTATTTCTATGTCATTGAGGAAGTCATTTAAAAGGATTTTTTGTGATATATGCTCATCAGAGCCGACGAGAGTATCTAAGCCAAGAACACTCTGAACAACATGGGCATTTTTGTTTTTAAGCCATCCTTCACCATATTTATTTCTTAAATCTTCAATTTGCTTTTTCGTTTCCAAATGATCAGTGCTAATTTCCAAATGAATACTTTTATTAAGATTCGTTTCGCTTGCTGCATTATTACAATCGTCTTGTTCAGTTTTATGTTCTTCTATTTCTACTGATCGCACCTTAACTTTCTTTTGTTTTTCAGTCGTGGAGATTGTCATCTCATTAGCTTCTGCATTATTTAATTTAATGCTTTTTTCAGAACCAATACTGGACGTTGGTGTTCCAGTTTGAGATTTTCTAATTGGTGTAGATAGACCACTAGATCGAGTGTCACCGATTAATCTCATTGTAAGGACTGATTGATAATTTGGATATCGTCCTACATTAGTTTTTTCAGTTTTCGACAATGGTTCGGTATCTAAAACAAATTTTACGCTTGCCGTATTTTTATGTAAATATGAGGTAGCAGCTCTTCGATGCTTTGGATGGCAAGCTAAAGGATTACCTTGCAAATTAAGATACCTCAATGATATGAGAGTGCTTAATGGAAGCAAACTCACATGATCCAAAAGGCAATTGTTTGATAAATCGAGTTCGGTAAGGGCTTCAAGCCTAGAAATACCACCCAGATCTTCTATAAAATTATTACTGATTATTAGCACCTGGAGACGTCTTGATGCCTCTGTGTGGAAATTGGGAATCGTAGTTAGGCGGTTATATCGTAGGTCTAAAACTTTTAAATGCGGAAGCCATTTAATAGCAGCTACACTTGAAAGTTGATTGTAGCTTAAAGTTAGATGCTGCAACCATTGGGCAAATTCTAATGATGAATCGACTGTTTTTAAGTTGTTGTAGCTAAAATTCGCTGTCTTCAATTCATTCCAGGCAAATCCGTTCGAATCATCTCCACCACAATACGTAATAATGTCTGCTACAGAATCTATACTTCTATTGCATATAAGGTGTTGTAGTTGAGCCCTTAACGGTTGGATGCCAACTATTTGTTTTATATTCACTTTATGGACTTCTAGCCGACGAAGACTTCGAAATTTTGCTATATCGATTTTTCCTTCAAATTCATCGTCATCAATAAATTTGCTAATGCAAAGCAAAATTGTTTTTTGAACAAAATCATGAATAAGCTGAAGATCTCTGAAAACACCGGATTTTGAAATGTTTGGTTTTACCACTTGAAAAGATTGGGGAGACGTTAGATCTGCGGTTTCTGCTATCAATGTGAAGCAATCGTTCAATGCTCGAAGAATTGCACCTGAGAAAAATTGTTTTTGGTAAATATAACAATAAAAACATGCCCATTAACATTATTAGTTTTATTTTCCTGTTTGTAGTATTATGATTTTACGTTAACTAAAATCTACAAGAAAATCATCTAAATAGGAATTGTTATGCATTGTACAAATTATAGCAAAATTCTAGCTTCGACTTCTCAATATCGAAGTGAACGATTTATTTTCAAAAAGGAGGAATATTATTAAACCAAAGAAAAGCGACTTTTTTATCCTCAAATAATAAAATAAAATTAAATTTTTCTTATACCACTAATTCTTCAGGTTTCCATTTAATTAGTAGATTCATAAAATAAAATTCTATAGAAATAACTTTTATTTCGAAAGATGTTCTCCTGAGTAAAACATTAAATTGGCGGGTGAGAGGTGACGCTGCTCAAGACTTTAGCTTGATAAACTCGTTAAATTAAATAAATTAAAATACAATAAAAAATTACTTATATCACGCATGTGGAGAAATCACTAACTTACCGCATGATTTTCTGTTTGTTAAATGGCAAATAACACACAGAACTTTGACTGATTCAATTGGGGTTAATTTTTCGTTTTATGTGATAAAACTAATTAAAATCAAAATAATAATTTGAAAACTTTTTTATCGAGATAATAGTGAAACACCAACACTGATCCCATGCAAGGAAAACTTTTTCAATTACATGGTAAGGACGTAGCTACAATTTTTGTATTATGAAGCTAAAAAATTTATTAATTTTACTGTACTATAGTTAGACTATTCGGATTTTTACAGCTATCCTTATAAAGTATTCTAGTATCATTATGAAGAATCATACGTAAGTCAGATGGTTCCACAGAACCCTTGTTTACAACGGGTTCTAATTTATTGGAAACTGACCATTTTATGATAGAGGATTGATATGGAATATCGCATCTTCCACAAGGCTGCGAGCTATTGAGATAAAAATCTGGAATATCATCGACGTACATGTAGAAGCAACAATTATTGATGCATAATGGCAACCAATGGACCAAAGATAGATCCCTGTGGCATATCATAATTTCCATAGAGAAAACGTTCATTCGTGCAAGTCATAAGTAAAGACTGTTAAATGTTTTTATTTAAGTTAACTTCCTCTTTGTAGAATTGAATTTAATGCATATCTGAAAGAAATAGTTATTTAAATGGGAACCTTGGAACATCATCGATGTACATGTAGAAGTAACAATTATTGATGCATAATGGCAACAGTATAGACCAAGGATAAATCCTTGTGGCATATCATAATTTCGATAGAGAAAAGGTTCATTCGAGTAAGTCACAAGTAAAGACTATTAACTGTTTTTATTTAAATTAACTCCTCCTTTGTAGGATTGAATTTAATGCATATCTGAAAGAAATAGTTATTTAAATGGGAACTTAAGCAATAATACTAGAAGGCCAGGTAAAACTAAAAAGTTCTTTGAAGGGTTTTTGGCAAATTAGGAAAATGTTTATTAGAATTAAAATTCTTAAGGAATTATCGACATTCTGTGAGCCACTGTAAATTAAGAAATGGGGACTTCCCCTGCTTATATTTAAAGATTTATTATTTTTTAGGATAAGCTAAATTAATGGCGTTATGGGTAAGTAGTTGGCAGACGAATCTTATCGCATACAAATTTTGCAAAGTAAGCAAAGGGGTTTCCTGTATTTGATTACATAGTCCGCTACAATGAAAGCATTTAACTTGTTAATTTCAAAGAATTTTACTATCTTGCTGCCTTCACCTCCAACGATTGGGGCTTCATCTGAACTGTAGCCTGACTTAAAACTGAAATTGTAGAGACAACTAATTACCAGAAAGGCATAGTTTGAAGTCGCCGGCGAGCACTTTGTCTCCGGATTCCCGCAACGATTCTGCGAGCTTCGTGATTTCTTTGGGATCCATCGTTGCAACGGTGGCCAGCCGCGTAACTGGCGGTAGCACAAAGACGGCTCAATTGATAACAAACTGGGGAATAGTGTCGAGTACGAGGCGTAGCTTCTTTTACACTGTTTGTTTTTCACTTTATAAACATGTTTAATCATCAATTCTATTTCTATTTATAAACTGTGGACGAATAAAGAATTGAATGGCATGAGGGATGAGCACTTTTAGAAAAACTTGCATAAAAGTCTGATTTTATTTATTATTCCAATAGATGATTTATATTATTTACTTGTATAAAAATGTGATGGGTTCTGCTGCCTGAATAAAATAAATGATACCCAAAATCACACGAAATTGAGAAAACAGTCTGTCACTCCCGAAATCATAAAGTAAAATGTCAAGGGAACAGCTGTTCTACTGCCAATCAAAACAAATGCAAAGAAACCGTTTCGAATTTTATTACTTTGGTGAGAGCGCTCGCTTTTTACTGGTTTGAGCCTTCACTATTGCTATTCAAGTTTTTAAAATCGCTTAAAATTCTTATTTAAAAATGCTTCCCAGTGTTTTTATTTATGCATGCTATGAGAATAGAAATAAACAATGTAAAAGAAACATAAAATAAGTATATAAATAATCACATATTTTTTTATATATGTTTCTGTAGTTATTTCTGAGAATTGGAGGACTATTTCTAGCTGTTGGTCGTTGCGATGATATGCCCAAATAGCCAATGGGGAAAGGACGAACACTCTAAAGAAATGTAAAATTCTTTTGGCATTAGTGAAAAGATTTTTAATTTTAATTTTCATATTCATATTTCATTCATAAAAAATTCATATCCATAAAAATATCTCAACAAAAGTTACGTCAAATATTACAAACCCTTGAAAATGAAAGAAGTTATTTAAAAATGATTTTGCTTACTTACCACCCTCTAAAAATTGTAGTAAGTATTAGTTTTTGAATTTACACATAATAAAGTGAATCTTGATAACACACATAAATACAAGTTAATCTCAATTAGCTTGTTCAGAGTTAAATATAGTCAAATTTTTTAGAAATAATATCAAATAGATTAAATTATCAGTCGTTAACTCTCGAAAAATAAGCGATAATGAAACAAAATTTTTCTAATGATTAGATCTATTATTTATAAATCATTTCAGTACTTACCGTGCTTACCATTTGTGTTCCTTTATTCTGTATTTCTTCATGTCTAAAACACTGCTGATTATATAGGAGCATCGTGAATAATGAAAACATTTTTTTGATTTGAAGAATTGCAGATATACAAATATATTCATAAGACTCGTATCAATAACACATTGTAGAAAGAATTTATGTTAATAATACATGATTAAACTATGATAATGATATAGAAACTCTAACGTTAGAACAAAATTTACTCATAAAAGAACTTTCAATCAATTTTACTGGTTCCGGCAAGCTTTAAGTGCATTGATTTTATAATATAATAAATAATTTCAAAAACAAAAATAATTGATTCTAGATTTCCTCTTCATATTTCAATAAAAACATGAAGAAACGTTTCATTTAATATCACGGAACTAATAGAATGCTCCTAGAGTGTCAGTCGAAATCAATGAATATCTTTTTGTTTTTTCTCAGCGGCTCGGAAGTAATTCACATAAATAAATTAGATTAGGTTTATTTTTGTCTAACAAACTTTTTTAATAACAATTTAATTAATCTCATTATTTCCTGGGAATTGTGAAGTTTGCTGGTGCTATTAAATCTACAAGTAATTAAGATTATATTTTAAATTTAAAATTAACAGAGGACGTTTTGATGCATTACTAAAACATTAAAACATTTTGTGAGCAACCCGACGTGATTGAAAGTTCTTAAATTCTAATCACAATAATGTTACCAGCAACAGCTAAATTTAAACAAGTTTTTAAGATAATACAAATAATTGCTGCATATCGAAATAAGCGTGGCAGCTATAACAATAGAATGTTTAAAAATTGATATCTCAAGTGGAATTTCATTAGCATCACCTTGATTCGAAAACTGAATTACATTTAAGAACTTAAATATCAGATAAATTCGACTTTTTACCTAAAGTTACAATTTGTGATAGAAAAGAAAGAAATAATAAAACTTCTAAAATGTGTAAAGAAAAGAAAAAAAAAATATAAAAATACTACAACTACAATTCATCTTTATTCTTGTGATTTTTAAGATACTGGAGTAGATCTTCTGTTTTCCTTGGACCATCATACGTACTAACGTAGTTGCCATTCTCGAATAGCATTAAGGTGGGGAATCCTTTAATTTTGTACTTATCTACAACACGGTGGTTGGAGTCACAGTCTATAGCAGCTACACGAATTTCTGAATTTGATCCTAGTTTTTCAGCAACAGCTGCAAAATCAGGCTTCATAGTCTTGCAGTGCCCACACCATGGTGCATAGAACATCACTAAAAGTCGACTAATATCTTTAGTTTGCTGATCGAAATTATCATCAGATAAAATTAATATATTATCAGATCCTGGAAAATTGCCAAATGGTTCTTGCAAAGCAGGTACATCTTTAGTTGAAGATCCTTCAGGATCCTTAAGAAATTTAACGAAATCATTTGTGGTTCTGCCACCGCTATAATCGGTCTTCGTTTTGAGGTAGCTAAAGTACTTGATTGTTGGATATCCTCTGACTTCATAGGCCGAACAAAGTGTTGAATGCCGTGTGCAATCGACTGCCGCTACTGCTACTCGAGGATCCTCTTTAAATTCTTCTGCCGCTGCTGAGAATTCAGGCTTGGTCTTTTTACAGTGACCACACCCTGATTTGATTTTTTTTTAAAGTAGATATTATAAAATGTTTAATATTTTTAAATTCTTAGTACTTACATGGGGCGTAAAACATAACTAAAGCGTGCTTTTTCTTTTTAAGGAATGGTTTAAAGTTCTCCTCATTTAAATGAACTACTTCAGTTTCCTCTTCGTCCCATGCTTTTTCTGGTGGAGGTGGTGGTGGGGGTTCTTTTGGATCCTACCGTTTAAAATAATAAATTAAGATTTTAATGTATTTGTAGCCTAGCCTGATATAAATTTTTAAGAAGATAAGAAAAGTAATGAGATAAGTTCCTGTTTAATAAAAGCAGTTTTTACACGCTACCATTGTTTAAAAGCCTGTAATTCATGCATGGGGTTTTTTAAAATCATTAATGAATTTAGAAAAAAATGGGAAGGAAAAGAAAATCAAGTGACATATTTTACACCGCATATAGCAAGTCGACGAACGAAAATTAAATCTTACCTTCATAAAACTGACAATTTTATCTGCCTCACGAACGTTGACATCAAATTTGAATTCTCCATTCACAAAATATTTAACAGTCGGATATCCCTTAACACCATATTTTTGAGCTATACTGTTCTCCTTTGTTGCATCTAAAGCTGCTAGAACACCTGGAATCTAAATACAGAAATTAAAAACCCTTATTTGTTTTTTTTAATTGTTAAAAATACCTTTTCATTTCGCATAATTTCAGCCGCCTTTTCGTATTCTGGTTTCATTCGTTTGCAATGTCCGCACCAAGGCGCGTAAAACATCACAAGGACGGATTTCTCATCCTTTAAAGCCGGCTCAAATCCATTAGTTGTTAAATGCACTATTTCCGAAGTTGTATCAGCAGACCAATCTTCATCCTTAGACTTTGATACTGGCGCTGCTTTTGGGTTCTGCATGAATCCAATTAAGGCGTCCTTTTTATTTTCACCTTCGTAAGTGTGTTTCATTTTCCCATTTTCAAAATACATTAGGGTAGGAAATCCAGTGATATTAAATTGCTTTCTTGCAATCGTATTCTCAGGACGATCAACATCCATAGCTGCCAGTACATATTTTGATTTTAATTCAATTGCTGCAGCCGAGTATTCGGGCTTAAGCTGCTTGCAATAGCCGCACCATGGAGCATAAAACATGATCATGATTGGTTTGGTTTCCTTCTTTAAAAGTTTACTTAGAACCTGTGAGAAATGAAAATTTAACTAGATATCAAACTTAAGAGGAGATCTCTAGTACATTAATGTCAGCGATGTGCAGCACATCAGCACCTTTAGGGTCCTCCTCCCAAGGCAAATCTCCGGTGGGATCTCTCATGAAATTAACAACACTTGATACAGCAAACTGCCTGTCATAGTCCTTGTGGAATTCTCCGTCCTTGTAATGCTTGAGAACGACTGCATTTGAGTTTACCTTAAGTTTCTTGCAGATTTTCTTTTTCTCACTGAAAATAAGTGCGGTCGATTTAAAGCTGCTACAGTATAGACCGACTGTGGTACCTGTTAGAGCAGTCTATGAGCACCATCGTCCCAAGACCCTTTACGATTTCTGCTGCGTCCTTGAACAACTTAATGCTGGACTGAGCCTCCTTTGCGCTGGGCACAAACATTACAAGAACATTCGTTTTCGTTCTGAACAACTTTTTCAACTCTTTTATATCGCTAACATTATCAATAACAGCGTTGGGACTGTTGATTTTCGCCAGGACATCTCCCAGCACACCCAAAATGAACTGCGAAAAGTCAATTAATTAAAGTCGATTTCCCAAGGGTAATATTGTTGGTGTACTCACAAATGCAATTACTGTATACAATTTGAAGCTCTTCATCATGATCCCTGATGAAATTATTGCGAATGAACTACTTAACTACTTGTAAAAAAAATTTATAACTACAGCCGGCACATCCCGTTTATAAATGCCTGATGACGTTTCATTTTTGAGGTTACAAGATGTTTACTACGTCTACAGACAGTGGATGAAAGCTTTTCTGCCTTAAATGGCCATAACTATTCTCCTGTAGGTGGCAGTATAATAGAAAAAGGTGTATGTTTTAATTTGAATTTTATTTATTTGTCACTTCGGTCACAAATTTCGATATGAAAATTTTTTATTGCTTTTATTTAATGTTAAGGGAAGTTAAAAAAACTATTTGTGAAAAATAAATTTATAAATATTGTAGGAATTAAATTTTGAAGATGACGATTTGGGCTAATTAGTAAAAACAGAAGTCTACGCGGTTTTTAAATTGTTTTCATCTTAAAATTGAAGAATTTATAAATTTTGCATGCATACGTTTATGACATAAAGTAATGCAATTATAATGAAATCATTTTAAAACGTTACGAAATTTTGCAATTCTCTTAATTACAATTGTAAGTTTGTTGGATAATTACGTTTAAAAGAAAATGTCTAGCAGCGTGGTACTATTTTTGTAAAACGTAACGTTTTTCCTACAAAATTACCAATATATTTTTAAATTTTAGTTTTAATTCGTATTAATAGATGTGTTCTTTTCGTATATCTGGAATAGTTCTAGGATCTGCAGGAGCAAATTAGGTCTAAAATTTTATTCGAAAATTGGGATATCGTGAAGCTGCAAAAAGTTAACAAATTCTACTTAATTCCCGAACTTCTTCTAAAGCGGACATATCTAGACATATCTACCATCTTGGGTATAAAAATATTATTTGATTTGTATAGAATCTCTATAGCGTTAATTCTTATCCTCCAATCTTATCCTAAAGCGTTAATTCTTATCCTCCAATTTTTTACTGGGATCAATGGGTTTAAAATAGTATTACAATTTTGAGAGAGAGGAGAGCTTTTGGGGTATACAGAATGTAGTTTTAATGGCCTTTTCAGGGGGTGCTTTAATGTTTTTCTTGAAGATATCCTTCAAAAGGGCAGAAACAAAAGGTTGAGTTTGTAAATCCATGAACTTCTCTGCTCTATTTAGGTTCATAATAAAAAATATGTACATAATGTGCAACAAGTTAATCAGATACACCCGATATGTTAAGAATGTTAGAGTTAAGGAAATGAGAAATCATGTCGTCTCTAAATTGGGTCCAAAAGGCATCATCTAGTCAAATAATTGCTAGCAAACATAATGAAGATAACTTGCCTCCTCCACAATTCCCAGAGACCATATGCATCAGCGTGGCAACTGGATGATAACATCGGAGGTAATCAAGGGCAGAAATTAATCCCTTGGAACATAAGTTGTTTATTCATTATACAATTGGGCCAACCATACCCCCCATAATCAAGCTAGTCTGAAAAAATAAAAATAAATAAATAAATTTGTAATAAGGGAATAACTCGCTCCCGCCTGTGTATGTCACCTTTTTGTCCTAAAGACGTGAAAGTCAAGAAAACAATGAGAAGCATTTTGGCGCACAGCAAGTTTTTGCACGCTAATTATGGGGGAAATTCATTAGACATTCGTAAGTTTGTGAATGTTCCCGGGTATATTTAGGTAATTAGCCATATCCCACTGGGCAGAGAGCAGACAATGCTTAAGAACTTTAGGAGGTAACAGAAAATACGAAGAATATAGAGCTCGACATTTATGAGGCTGTCGACGTCCGCATTCACCCCCTCAGCCCCACTTCAAAAGATTTTGAATGCTGTCTTGATGATGATGATGGCGATGTGAATTGCCTTTTGTCCGGGATGTGAGAAAAGTTTAGCATTAAAACCATATGCACTCCGCGGTTGTTATCAACATACCCCAACTTTTAGCTTTTATTATCTCTTTCAAAGGCGAAACGATTCCTTTTATAATTTGCAATCGTCTTTGATGTGGGAATTGAGGATCATTATTTTAAACTACGCAGTAACATTATCTGGGTTTATTTTCTCACAGAGAAATAGGAAACAAATTGTCAATTAAACTATGGGTTGCTAAACGAAAATATGTCGTTCTATAGTCTTATAATTTTTATTCAACTGTAATATTTGTATGTGTCGAACAGTATTATCTAGTTAGTTGGGTAACAAACATTATTTTTGGATTTTTAAATAGTTTTGTAATTTAGCTTAGAATATTCTTTGTAAGTTTCACAAAAATTGGACAAAATTCATTGAATTAGGTAAGTTTAAAGTAGTAACGTTATGTAGGGTACCATATCAATTTTAAAACTACAAACTATAACTATATAAACGTGTCTTTAGCGAAATTAGTTGGCGATTAACGACATGTAGAGAACAACTAAGCCCTTTTCGACTTCTTCGTTTAAACCAATTTGGTTTATTAAAAAGACTAAATTTCGATGATTTAGCCTCCAAAAAAGGTTGGTTTTTATTAAAACTACGAACTACCTACTACTAGTAGGTATTTGATTATGTACCTAACTTTAAAAAAATAAGCATCACCAAAGATTTTATTTTATACAAACGGAATATACTGAAACTGAGCCGTACAATGTTCAATCAGTATGCAAATATTAGACTTTCTCTTGTTTGCCTCATTCATTGTCAATTCGTGGACCTTATCATGATCCCTGTAGGCATTCAAAGAGAATAGCAGCGTATATCTGACACTATGGTTATATTACTTTAACAACTTTCCAACTGCAATAAAACTTCCATTAGAATTAAAGTGTGTTTCCACCGTTTTCCACCGCTTCCTCTATGCATCCATCGACAGCAGAAATACCCGACAGGCTTACCCTTTTCACTTTAATGGTCAAGAAACGAAGCATCGTGTAATCCGTGCAATAGCGCTTTATGGGTACTAAGTGGCACTATAGGGTATATTTCATGTAAGTTAAAAGGCTTCTTGCCTGTTTCCACCTCAATCTTCTTTACATTAAGGAGGAATTTGAAATTTTTAAAAAATTTTGCTATTAAAACCGCCTATGCTTATTTTCCGGTCACCTAGCCGTCAATAGCAATCCTCTCTGGAATTTACCTACAATTTAAAAAAAAAAAAAAGTTGTATTTTACGATTTGAAAATTTTTTGTAGCATGCAAATTTGAGGAGGATTATCCGTTTTACTTTACGCACATTTGAAAGAGATGTTTTCCTTTTACTCCCCAAATCCACAGATTTCTGCTTGATTTGCCATAAAATATGAATGGAATATGTACCAAAGAGAGCAAACATCAAGTGAGCTCTTCACATGTTTCACCGCACTAAATTGATGTCGTTATGTTGCTTTTGGGCGAATAAAGTTACCTCATTGTGAAATGTGCCGTGAAATTTCATTTTATGCTTTAAAATGTTTCTAGATGGAAGATTAGTTAGCTTAGGTGATATTTGTAGCAGATAAAATTATTATAATTGTAAATTTAAAAGCATTTTAAGGTAAAGGATTACTTTTTCGAGTTCTTTATTAAATTATTTTAAGCAATGTAAGGTAAAATTAGTACTTTTTCGTATATTTAAGGATATACGATATACAAAGTGGGGAATAGAGGACTTTGAAATAGTAAGAATAGTAAGATCCATTAAATTTTTATAGTGAAATGTGAACCGAGTAAGGTAGAGTGGGGTAAGATGGAGCAGTGAGGTACCCTATCTTACCTCACTGCCCCACAAAAATTTTCTAATCCAAAAGAATTACGAGATCCATAAGATATTTATATTATAAGTGGTAAATCCGCTCTATCAATGTTGTGAATAACATCAAAATAGGCGGTCTCGAATATCCATGAGTTAAGAAAAACCATTTTCTACTCTGATCTACTTTGGTCTAAATGTGACTTTGAATTCGTACCTTCTTTACTTTTTAGTTTTTATGACAAGCTGCATTATTTTCATAGTGTATAATTACTACAAATTTTTATAGTATTTACAAACAGTTTTTTCGGTATTTGAATTTTCTTGTAGAATCACCCGAAGGGAAAAGATGGATTACGTAAATAAAGACGAAATGCTACTTATCCCATCTTGCACCTTCCAGTGAATCTATACGAAAATTTAATTCTTATTATATTTATATTTCTTTCGGTTTTAGAATTGTGAGAAATTATGTTTAAAAAATTAATAATCCTAAACCGCCCCTTTCTCTTAGAGGTAACTTACCCTTTGGGTGGGACAAGATGGATTGATGTGTTATATTCAAAATTTTAGTTATTTGTTCTCAAACTATTTAAATATTTGCGTATTATACCAAAGGTTTGATCGGTAAGGTACTAGCTCAACTATGAAACCTTAATTATCCTTTATAAGTACCCCGTCTTGTCCAACCTTCCCCTTATTGGCTAATCGTTTCCTTTTTATTATGAGCATTATTGAGGTTTTGATTGACAACTACGTTTATCATACATAAAGAAAAAAGCCTACTTAATTTAAATCCCTTTTGTGAAATATTTTGTGTTTATGCGATTATGAATTACTAGTCCCGCTGTCTACAATTTCAGATTTATTTTAGAATTTTATTTGTTTTACTGTCTACCCTCTGTCTAATGAATTTTAATTCCGTCATCATGTCATGGTTATATAAAAATATGTCAATTGCGTAAGGAGATGTCTGCATCTGCATAATAAAAATAAAATTTCAATCTTCACAAATCGTTTGAAAAATTGTGATATTATTTCTAGAAAACAAATATGCCTTCAGATATATCTTTATGATATGTTAAAAGAAGCACAGAAATTTAGTTAATTAATATTGTTATATATCCACAAAAACTATAATATATGTATATTTTAGCAAGTACTTTTTGTTTTATTAAACAAAATAAAAATCGATTTATTTTTTGGGTACATTTCACTCGTCCTTGATCAGGAGCAATTTCCACATCATAAAAATTGAATAATATGAAAAAGAAAAATGTAAATATAAATGTGAATTTTCTTCAAAGTTTTTTATTGAAATCTAAAGCGGAATTGGCAGAGCATATCGCATCATTTGTGTAAACCTTTGACTTCCGGCTATGGCAATAAGCAGTCCTCAATACTCTTTGTGGTTTTATTCTTTCAAATCAGTTGTTCACCTTAAATAAGCATGTTTATACCCCAAAAGGACTTCCTGATTTCTATCAAATCACTCAAGTAAGTACTATAGAAAATTCGAATTTTTCCAGGTTGCCTCTGCTCTGATACAACTCACTGAATTCCCTTACTTTCAATGGTGAATTGAACAATTCACCAGAATTTGTTTATAAATTTGATTGAACGTTAGAACATAAAATTGATGACGAGAAAAGCTTTCTCTGCCGCTCTGATGAGTAAAATATTTATTTAGATACTTTCCTCGTACGAATGCAAAAAACACTTGTGATATCTTAAAAGTCAAAAATAATATTTTTTGGGTTCTAGGACAGCTGTAATTCAGATTTAGATGCTTTAGATTCCTTGGGGTGTGCTGAGTAAATTTTGGTTTTTAAACCCTGTCCTCTAAAATCACTCTTTCCTTCTCAAACACGACGTCAACGTACTTTTAGTAGGTGTAATCATTTACTAACTCCTTATAGATCTTTGTTAGGGCATCTACATCCCCCGCTCGATGTACTCCGATGAACTAACAAGGATCTATAAGGCCTTAAATAAGTATACCTCCTAAAACAGGTTGAAACCACAAGGAATCGATTGGTTCCTACGTAGAATCCGTACATCCTATATATAAAAATAAAATAAGTCTTATGTGGGAGGATCTTTGGGACGATATTGTGTTTTACATGGAGTTCTTAAGTTAGTATCTTCGGGATTAAATTGAAAGTAAATGTTGTCCCGAAGGGAATAGGGTTTATAAATAACATAACAATTAGCTTCTGAACCCTTCTAAAGCGGGAGTATCTACCGTCTTGGGGATCAAAATCTATATAGAATCGTTATAGCATTAATTCTTATTTGCTCGTCTATATCTTAATAGAGTATCACCTACTGGAGAGCCAACTTCGAATAACAAATATTAAATTTTTCTTCCAGCTTTTGCCGTCAGGACTTTTTTTATAGTTGTCTTAACTATTCTATGTAAGCAGGTTTGGATAACCAAATGATTGTATTCGAATTATCAATTTTCACTATTATTGCTAATAATAATTGATCATGTGCAGCTATCACTATTTGCCTTCTTTACTTTTTGGAAGAGGAAAAAATTGAGTTAGTTATTTATAGATGTCTACAGGCAAGGACTGTTAAAACTTTTAATAACATTTTCCTTCACATTTCATCATCAAAATGAGTTTAGTGATTATTTAGTGATTACTTCTACTCGAATTAAATAATATTAAATAATTAAATGTAATTTTTCATGTAATTCAATTATCTCAAATAATTTATTCGAACTATAGGACTTTAATAAATTATGGTAGTTAACAATTACTTCATTCAAAAGTCTCTTCAAATAGAAAGTTTGTTTTTTAACGTCTAATTTATGTTTGTAATAATTACTACTGTAAGTTTATTGAATTGGGCTGATATTAAATATTTACTTCTCATAAGTGTATGATTTGAACTTTTTAAAGTTTTCATATAAATTAATATACCTAATATACTTGGATTAAATTTCCAAGCGTGTTAATTTTAAACTAAATTGTAAAGAATATTTTGCTGCTATATAATTTATAAGGGTATGACATTTGACTTTAAAATTTCTAAAGGCGGCACTTACATGGATTGTTTGTGAAAATTGTGGTAAATTCAATATTAACTTTAAAATGTGGAAATTTTATATGTTATTTTGAAAACTGTTGAATAAATATAAAAATAATAACTATAATTTTTCCCACATTTGCCATTTTATTCGATTTAGGTATAAGTAAAATATGTACGACAAAACGTAAATATTTATAATTTTTAAAAATAAGTTTTCTCGACTAATGAGCAGCGTAAAAGTCAATTTGTCTTTTTGAAATTGTGTCTCAAGCATCTGAAAAATCATAATAGGAATAAGGAGCGTGGAAGTTTAATAAAAGTTGTTTTTTTATTCTGAAATATAATTTTATTGACTAAATCTTTTTTAAATTTCTCTTTTAAATACTGATGTTGCCATAAGTCAAGTATATGTTTTATATAACTCTTGTTATCTAAATTAATTTTGTTATTTGTATGTCTTTTGGGTTATTTTGGAATTCAGATATACATAAGTATTTACATTCACATATGACACAATAGTGTTAACTTCCTTTTGAAACAAATATAATGTCTAGTTTTTGTTATACATACACAGATAATTAGAAATAATAAATTTTAACGATCAGAAGATAACTCCAGGACATCGAAAGAATGCATTTCTTACTTATTATTTACAAATGTATGTAATTGCATCTATATCCATCTGTATGGACCTGTACGAGGGAGTTGATCGCGTAACATAGCGCTAGTATGTTTTAATGAAAATTATACATGTAGTTCCCTTTAATGTGAATATGTTTAAAGATAACACTCAAAACCCTTTAAATTGTTTGCGATAAGGATAACTCGTGGCTCCAAAATTTAAGCACGATGAAATTCCAGATGTTTAAATTACAGCTGTTGTGGATGAGCTTTCGTTTTCAGTATTGCTAGATGACTGTTCACGTGCGAGCTCATGAGGTCTCAATTCATCCTGGGGTTGAATGTACAAAACAAGTAAAGATTTTTTAGTTATAAAATATGTTTTCGGTGCAGCTATTCTGATATAAGTACCGGATTTACTTCCATGCCGGCACTGCGGCCCCACCGTAGCCTCATCGGTTTCCGTATTTCCCTGGTGAATTCCCGTGAAGACGTTTCGTTGTCGTCAAGTTCAAGCAGAGCATTTAAGAGCGCTCGGAGCGATTCGTTTCCAATTGATAGCTCCTCGTCCCTCCTCTGTTGGTAGTCATTCTGGCGAAAGTTGAGGAAATTTAATTGTTGTACGCAACGTTTAGATTAGACAAAAGCAATAGAATTGATAAGAAGTGGAAGATGGGATTTGATCCAAGATAACATGAAAATCGATGCTAGATTAAAAATTTTTTTTTTTTTTGCTTTTAATAGTACGATGAGATCCATTGAATTTACCCTTGAGCGTATTTCTTTAGGAGACACATTAGGAGTAAACACCAGAAGATATGCTGTTACTAATTAAGGTACAATTAAAGACAAAATGGAAAGTGGCAAATCCGTTTTAAGGAATTTACATATACTCCTACATACAAAGATAAAGAATATTTTTAGGAATTAAGAAAAGTATTTCAAAAGAATTGTTACTAGGTAGGATGCTTTAATTTTACTTATGTAATTTAGGTAGGTGAGACCAAATCATACCCGCAGCACATTGTGGATTTAGAATTTTATCTCCCTTAGGATAAACAAGTATTTGTCGCTCCATTCATTAAATTTCTGAAACCAATCCTATCTTATCCCGCCCCAATTCCTCTTGCAAACCTCTTTTCATATCCCTATCACAAATAGCGTGAATAAAACACTATTAAAAATTCGTTTCATTTATAAATATGGTAAGCGCTATGACTGCACTATTTGTACTTATATCGTTTCGTTATACTGTCCTCTTTTACACTCAGAACTTCATAAGGATTACTATATAAAATTAAATATGTAAATCTAATAATTAAATAAATCAAAATAAATTGAGTATCGATAGAAATGTGATGGAAGGATTTTATAATTTATTGCCCCATTCGATTAAAATTATAGAGAATCTTCAGGATTGCGAAAGGGTGCAGGTTCTTTTCCAGTATTTGTACTGTACTTAATGCACTATGCGTATTAAAAAATTTAAATTGAGTGCTTAAGTTGTTTATAAAAAAAAAAAAACTGTTTTACCTCAAGGTCTTCATCCATAGGTGCACTTCTACCCCATCGTAGTCGAAGATCTGGTTTTCTGATTTGTCTCGTATATTCTGGATGAGAATCTGAATCCATGCTACGTTTACCGAATCGGAGCCGAAGGGAAGGTGATCTAATTGGTTTTTGATTAACATCACCGAACCAACGTTTATCCATTGAATCAACAAAGAAAGATGGATCGCTTCGACCGAATCGTAATCGTAAGGATGGTGATCGTTGCGCTTTTCTTTCTACTCGGTGATCTGGAAACGGTATTGGTGCTGCATATTCTCTTTGCAACAAACGTTCATACACATCGTCCAGTGAAGCTATTGAAGGAGAAGATAATTTACAAATAGTATATTATAAAAATCAAATTATTTTTTTTATATTTAACTTACCATCTGTGTTGGAAAGTGATGGTGCTGCTGTTAATGAATTCACTGCAAGAGTGATTAGAAGCCCTATAATTGATATGCGGTACGTCATTATCTAAAAATGAAAGGTACGTATTTCTTAAAATGATGAAAGTAATAATTGATATTAATGTTTTTTGGGTTTTAAATATGTTTACCAAATTTTATTTATAAGAAAGATTGAGAGTACAATTTTACAGATTGTCCTATTTTTATATTAAAGTTAAATTACATTTTTGTAGAAAACACTTACATATTAATGATATTACAATTACAATTTTAATTCATTTTATTGAGTTCTTTAAAATGGTACTTCAAATTAGCCTTTTTTTAAAGAGCATGAGTTGTACTCGTATTATCCTTTAATGAAGATGAAATGGACATTAGTGCTGAGACCAAAATATCCCGTTTTATTTTAAGTATGTAATAGAACCAAACGATTGTAGCATGTCCTCGGATATATTCAGTTGATGTTTTGAGAAAACAAATTTCCTGCTCGAACAACTCTTCTTTAGGCCATAACATATGCAAAATCAAGCAGTTCCTTCAATGATGATAAGGTGCTAAATGAATAACCTTCAACGTTGTGTTTCAGTAACGAGATTATTTTTTAACTGATTTATATCAGCTGCCGAAATTCCACGGCTGGAAAGCTGAGAAGCCCCATATCACAAAATGTAACATAAGTATTTATTTTTTAGGGTGCGTGGCGTGTGAAAATTTGTACAGATTTAAAAACATCCACAGTACTCTTGAGCTGGCATGAACTCTGCGTGAGTTCATACAAACAAAGGACCATATTCAAAGTTAAGTGGATTTCAGTAAGGATTTTGTCGGATACGTAACTTGAGTACATTCCGCGAATAATTTCTCGAAGTGTCGCTGCCGGGGCTGGAAGACGATGCATGAATAAGTTTTTAGAATGTTACAAACCTGAGAAAAGTGTCGTCTTTCCTTGACTGCTAAGGCGAACAACTTATGTGTTTCATGAACTGTAGGATTTGTAAGATGAACTTTTCTCCATGGTAATCGGTGCAATCTGTAACCACTTTTGGTTAAACGTTTGCTTCCTGCTTCAATAAGTATCTACTTTTTGAAAGTGTGAAAAGCTGTTAAATGGAGTTAAAGGGGGAATTTATTCTATCTTTCGAGATTAGTGTGTGTCTTACTAAAGCACGTATTTGTCCGCGTAAATAACTTGTTTTGAAGAACTATACGTATGCTATTTAAGCTGAATATAAATAGGAAAAGTTAATTTTAAATTTTTAATACGTTTTAAACTTTTAACGAGAAAACTTATCCATCTTGCTTTGATATTACGGGAATGAAACATTAAGAAATTTAATAGAACGTTGAAATCCAAAACCAATTCAATAATATAACAAATTAATAAATATAAAAATTCTTATACATTTTAAATAGATTTGGGAAAAAATGTATAACTAAAAAGCTAAGCCTTTAATTCTTTGGAGTAAATCGAATCTCTAAATCTTCTCTAGACTAGGGAACATCAACATTTTTACATACTTCTGGTTATAATGATCAGAACTTTGCATATAAAACAAAAATTGTATTTAACTTATATACGAAACGCTTTTAGAAGCTATTTGCTGTGTATAACAATTTATTTTTTGTGTTAATTTCTTAATATGAAGAAAAAGCCTACTTCATTACTTTTGCAAGTAATTCTTATATTTTTAAGTACTATTTGATTTTAAATATTTTACTTGTTTCTTGTTTCATTAAACCAAATCAAAAATGCATTAAAATGTTATGAATGTGCTAAATTTCATTTAAATACGTTCAGTACTTGGGGTATAATGGTCACTTTTGTTATGAGAAGTGTACAAATTTTTGAAATTCACAAAAGTTTCAATAACTTTAGTACCCCGTTCAAGTTTAAATCACATATGCCGCTTGATGAAGTCCCATTTAATTGGACAAAGCACTGCATCGACCAAAATTGGTTTGTTTCTTTGATTAATGATCAAACAGACCCTTGTTAGACGGAAACATTTTACAAGTGCACTATGTACATCTGCCTATATAACTTTTAATAATGTTTTAGTTGAAATTAAATAACTAAGGGATTACGAAATGCAATAACAAAATTAATTTTGATAGTTTAAAATCTAGAGCTTTTTCAAACTTTCTGCAATCTATCAAATACTTCAACCAAAAGCTTTCAACACAGATATTTTCTTTCAATATACTTCGCAGAAACAGTTTTGAACATGAACGAGTTCTAGTGTTATTTTAGAAAGGAAACAGAAATTGTGGAGGTTAGGGTCTTCTGAACTTCTCTCTCGGGGTCACATACGAGTTCTTGGTAACTCCCACTTTTACCCTGGGGAAAGTCCCCGGGCCTAGGATAGAAAGTATCAAGGCGTTATATTTGCCTATATTCTGGGAAAGTCTCTGTTGTTTGAAAAGAGGGCATTAAGTCCGATCTTTACAACAGAGCTCCCAGAAACGTGCCAAGTCTGCTAAGAAATTGAGAAAGTTTGCGCGCGCGCATACACACAGAATGGGGCTTAATTTCGGAGATCCCTCCTACTTTTTGTGATGGGAATTATTATTAATTATATCAAGTATTCGAAAAATGATAGATCTCAGCAAAAATTTCATCTTCATTGCATCATTAAAATTACAAATTCATAAACGATAATGCTTCATCAATTTTGTTGTCAGTATGCTGAAATTTTGAGGTTGTGGGTTCGATTCTCATATGAAAATCTTATTAAAAATAAATGAAAAGGTTTGAAGTGTAATAAAAATAGCAGAGACCGATTATTAACTAGTGTTTTTAAATTTTCAAACTATAAAAGCTGCGGAAAGTATTCATAGTAGAATAAAATAAAATATTTCAAAGTGATCGGCATGATATCCTTTTCGGTTCCTGTTAAGTCCTTCAAAATAAAATTGTGAACCTCGTTATTTTCAAACAAGTTGTAAACCATTATAGCAAAAGCAAAGCTAGGTTTTTAATTTTACCAGCTGAAGTTATAAAGTCGTACTTTCCTCGGAGACACTGCCTCAAGTGTAGTCGAATTTATGATTTCTATACTTGTTATTCCTTTACATTGTAAATTTTGTTCTTTCGTTTGAGTTCTTTCTAAAATGCAGCAATATCCTTTAAAATTATCCATTTTAACCAATTCTGCTTAAGTATGGTAGAGTTGTAGCAATTTCAATGAGTCAATAAAACATTTTATAAGAATTAAAGGTAAACAGCTTATTCGAGTTATCGAAAATTGGATAAACCTAAGTGATAGTTACGATCAGATAATAAAACATACAGAAGCAGTCAATATTTTAAAAAAGGGTCATTCCTTTATTTTAAAAATAATTTTGTATACGAAAAAATTAAAGGAATATTTTGATAATAAATCACAAAAATTAGATATAGTTTTAGAATTTAAAAGAAACAATTTTAGAACATTTATCCACACTATAAACCTTTTGTTTTTGATGTATACATACAAGTACGTGACGTGATAGAGCGTAAACAAATTACGAACTTGTAATCTACGAAAAATTGTCTTCTATTCACATAAAATTAAACTACTATACAACTATTAAATTTTGTGTATGAGTGTAAATTTTCATTTGTCCTTTAATTCATTTCCTAATTTTGGATATTCCTTTCTACTTTTTTACTGAGGAATTTTCAAATAATATCAATCAAAATATAATTAAAATACATAGAGGAATCAAAGAATCTAGTCATAGATTCCAGCTATATATACATATAACAAATTTTCAGAATAATAAGCCAAACAGAAATAATAAATAGTTAAATAATTGCTGTTCTATTATACTGTGATATTTAGAAGGATTTTAAATTAATTATATTTTATTTGAAGCAAACATTTCTTACATTTCTCCTACCATTGGCGTAGATTTCAGACGAATGCTTTCATCATAAGTCCAATTTTAATATTATTAGTGCAATTCACCAATTTTCTAAAATACTATTAAATTAAAATAGATCCCTTGAGCTAATTTACAATTTCCAAATTTGTCATTCTTAATTGATATTGTCGTGTCAAAATGAAGAAAGCGATACATCTTGAAAACAGTGCTTACTTCCGCCAACATGAAGGTATGTCGGGACGTTCCTTGGTACCTTTGGTTTAATAAATATTGTAAACACTGGGATTATGAACAAATTTTCGACCTCGGCGATTCATCACAAAGTTTGTCTGTCCATTAACCGTCCGCTGTGTCCGACTAGTAGACTCTGTTTAAAACTTTTAGTTACATTTTCATGGATATCCATTCCAAAAGACTTTAGCAATTCTATAGAATGGGGTGAGAATAAGTAGACGACCTGTTGCTTCGCCCGTTGAGAGCACTTAGGGTATCTGATTTTCTTGTACACAGTTGCAAATTGTTTCACCTAAGGTGGTAAAATGGTGAAAAATTGCTGGTATACCACCTACACGTTTCACTCCCTCAATTGTCAGGCAACTTGAGTAACTTTTCAGTGGAGATAACCTGCCCTATGCAGTGACATTGTTCCGGGTAAACGTACTTCCTTTGTGGATGAATGGTTGTAGCACAATAGGTATTTTGTATTTTCGTATTTTCGGCACTCCCTTCGGACGAGGATAAATGAAAAAACTTTGTCGTATGATAATACCACCCTTCTTGTATTATACATAACATGAAAATCGTGTTTTGGTCCTTCGGTCTTATAATTTATCCCGAGTCACCTATTTAGAAGCGAGCCTTAAGATTCTAATCCAAGACATGGAAATGCATCTGGAGAAAACCCTAATTTACCTGAGAGATGAAAATTAACTTCATTAAGAGGGCTGAGATTGCAAAATATGCAAGTCCATCCTCCTTCTAACGTATAATGTGTGACATAAATTTATCTCTCACCAGGACGACTTTTCTCGTTTGGCTTAAACGCAAATGTTGGATAAAATAAAGGGCGGAAAGTTGCTCTGTGATGTTCACACTGTGGCTAATGCTAATTAACTTTGTCATGTTTTACCAGGTTAAGGTGAGTATTAACGAAGAGCAGTTATTCAATGCAAGTCTCTTGTGTTTAGCATGAGGGAGTGCTTACGCTTTTATTACCATACTCTCATAGGACCTTGTTAGATAAATTGAAGCCATCCTTTAAATGCGTAGCACATCTGAAGAATTTATTGTTTATCTCTTATTGCTTTATTGGCAGGTTGTAATGCGTAACAGGAGGTAATAAACAAATAAAACAAGAGTGTTGATTACATTCTCCAAGATGGTGAAATTTTTTCTTATAATAAAATCATTTTCAGATATGGAGATATTGCTAGATAAACTTACAAAGTTGTAAAGATGGAAAACATAAATGATTTAAAATTTTATATTTCTGTTTTATTTCAATATATGTATCCTTCGATAGTGGTATATATTTTTTAAATAAATTCATTACTTCCAATTACTAGCACTAGTTTCAGCGGAACAAGATCTGTCAATAATTTCTAGCGTCATCATAATAAAACTTTGCAAGAAATATGCGTGTACCTTCATATTTTAAAATCAATGAATATTTATTGTGGGAGTAAGGGATTTAGAAGAAAATCAAATAAATGTCGTTTGCATTACTTAGATACGTTCTTGCATTTATAACCGAGGTTTAAGTTGTTTTTTGTATTATTGATGGATTAAATAATGGATATGGTTACAAATTAATCAATGTTGCGTATCTCTTTATGTAATATGTATTATATAAATTGAAATACGTACACCCTTTAAGATTTTATATTTTATATACAAATTCATAATTTACAGAAATAATCGAATAGAAATAAATTTCCACTTATTTGGCGAAATAAGGAAAAATATAAAATTTGCTGACTAGTGTAATATTTGTAGGTATATGAAATCAGCGATCTCGCAAAGTGTAAACATTTTTGTATATATTTATTTCAATGAGAAACTTTTCCTACAAATTTAATTTGTTAGAACACGCAAGTTATTTGGGATATCATAAGACATACTTAGTTGCTAATTGATGTGTAATTAACACGCATTACGTAGTATCTGGACATCTGGAATCTTAGAATAGCATGTAACATAGGTTCTAAAATAGACGCGTGTTTTAAATGGAGTTTTAGAATTCTGCGTGATATCGTTTCTGAAACATATGTGGCAATAAAAGGCTGTTTTATATTATTGGAAGTACTTAAATATATCGTCTTTCCTTAAAGTATAGCTTGTCTACAAAATACAAGTTTTTTTTACATAAATTCTAGTACATTTTATTGTGTTATAGTAAAATATACTTAAAAGTCAACAATATTTATTTTAAGAAAGTATAAAAGCATAAAGAGTTTTCAATCTTGATTCTCTGATAATAAAAGTAGTACTAATTGAGTTTTAAAAACTACTTATATAGTAAAGTGAATTAAGTTATAAAAGAAATTCTACTCAATGAGCTTTAAACAAAGCAATCCTGGAGAAATTAAATTTGAAATAAAAACAATATATAATTTTTTAAAGTAGTGTAGTGTCTAGCCCTCCATAGAAAGATTATCATCCTATAATGATCCCTTACCTAAAACTCCAAAACCTTATATGAGAATATAAAATAATAAAATATTTTTGGATTACGGGTAATACAAGTATATTTGAAAAGATCCGAATATTGCATTCGAGTTTTCTGTTGGAACAGAGTGTATTAGTTTAAAGTCAAGTAGAAAGTTTCATTTGCAAGTTAAAGGGTTTTGACTTCAGACCTACTTACATGCAAAATGCCAAGGGGACATTCAACAGAATTCTAGTTCTGGAAAAATTACATAATGAGTTACTTTATCCATTGTAATAGTCGACGAAAGGTATAAACATCTGCTTGGTTACTTTGATTAATAGCAGAGTTTTGCATCACTAAGTCTAACATTTGTTGAAGAAATAAAGTGAAAAATGATTCTTGTTATAAACAAATATTTATGAAGATAATGTCGCTACGTCTGAAATTTATTTAATTTAAAGATACACCCATATTAAGTGAGGGTTTTCCCGCAACGTCGAAACAAAATTAAAAATTCAAACATTCATTTGGAGCGCATTTACCCTTTGAGAAATTTCATCTTGACTAAAAGAGTTACTTTTTTGCCCCATGCAGCGTGCTTTTAATTTACAATAGCCTAAAAGTTTTTATATTTCCCCAGCAGCCCCTTAAGTCTTCCTGTATCCCAGTGAAGTGACTGATTAATAATTTAAACCGGTATTCTCGAGGACGCTAAAATATTCATTCCTATGTGCATCTCTGAGAAGAAGTCTACATGCTTTTTCTCCTCAATTAACAAACTGCACTTTCTAGTTTTTCGAGCTTCAAAAGTTCACATCAGGACTTGGTGAGATTAAGGTAAGGTGTCTTAAAGGTGCAAATGAGCTGCTTTATGCTTTGAGATACTTTGCGTATTATCTGGATATCGATTGGGACTAAATCGGGTTACCTATTTTTAAATGTTTCCGCTCGATTACATTTTTGTGCTCGTTTTGTTCCATTTTATAATTGTTTTAAAAAATGTCGTACTTTAGCAAGAGCTTCATTAACATTAAACTGCTGGAATTATTATTATTTTTTTTTTAACTTTTATTTGCTTACTTTTAAAGGAAGACAATTACGAAACTCCGAAAGGCAGAATTGTATAAGTTAGGCTTTCATCGTTTAGACGAGTTCAAATATAAATTAAAGGGAAATATTTTTGCTGGGTTTATTATACTGCTCTGTTGAAAAACCGGCCAAGTACGAGTCATACTCGAGTACTGAAAATTTCTTTGGTTGATAGGTATACAAATGCACTGTATTTAATTTGCTACTGATAAGTTTAGTCGTTTTTCATATACAGCTCGGAGAAAAATCCTTAAAAATTAGTCAATTCTATGCATATCCTCTTTGGGATTAAACTTCTTGATTTTTTTATAATTTGCCAAAATTAATGTTATAATAACACGAAAGCTGTAAATATTTTAACTGACCACCTTTTACCTTTACTGAGATAGACCATTGTGGCGCGTGTTAGCTTTGGGATAAGGAGCCCAAAAAATTACTTTTCTGATCTGAATAATTGTTTGAGTTAACCTAGGGAAGTCCTAATCTTGAATTTTGACTACTTTCTGGAAAATCTGCTTCTTAATTTAAAGTCTTCCTTCTTTGTAACTTAGCTTAAATTATTTTGCATATAATTTCCTATATTTTATACCTAGATGTATTTTTAAGGTATAGGTACATCATATATGTAGTTATTATTTTTTAACAAGGTTATTAACCATTAGTTAATTTACTCGAATGTGTTTTTTTTACATACAAGAGAAATAATTAAAGATTGATTCCACATCTCTCAAGTTTAAGATGTGATTAACTAATGGATGCATGCTCTGTGCTGAAGCATTAAATTGATGGTATAGTGAAAGCTCAGGTGTATTTTTTTTAATTAAATACGAAAAATGATAGCAAATAATGGGTTCATGCAGCAATAATATTCATACGATGCCGATAAATTAGAGTATCTCGAATGATGTCAAGACGAACAGTACAAGTTTAACGATCTACATAAAATATATTTAATCATGTGACATGACATGGATGCAAGGTAATTAATAATAATAATTATTAAGTGTTAATAGATTTGAGCAGAGTTATTCAGTGTTCGAGTTACTCAGAGAACGAATTATTGAATTTATAATCGTACATATCTGGCATGAATTCTAGTAATAGTTTATTTTTTTAAATCTCATATTTGTTTTCCTTAAATTGAATAATTTTTAAGAAGTTGTTAGGGTGAATGTATTTTCACAATATCACAACTACCAATATTAGATGAAGAGTTTGTGGTACAAAATTGCAAAAGTAACATATTCAAATCAACAAGTGGGTGGTGATTAATTACTTGAGCAGTGAGCAGTAAGTACTCAATTACTAATCTAGAGTAATTAATATCTAATCTGATATGTAACAACTTACAGAAATTCATCATGGTAATAGATAATAAAATTTTTGTTACAACCTGAATATAAAAGTTGTTGAAAATTATCAAAAATACCCTTCATTTTTTTATTTTGAAAATATTACTTGCAAATACCTCTGTTATACCATACTTAAAGGCATTAAAATATGATTGAGAAAATTACCTCAAGGTTGGTTTAAAAAGTTAATTGATATTTGAATGTCAAAGGCGTTTTATAATTACTATATCTACATGGTATACAAATTAATAGGAAATTAAAACAAACATTTTCACAAAATTTCTATAGAATGTGTTTAAAATGGAAACAATTTGATATTAAGCCCGTATCTCACCACATATTTATAGAAAAGGTGTGAAGGGAATGTAGCATAAAAGATATGTTAAAAGGGTTCAATAATTTGCTGTGATACCAGAAATCCCTTCTAATACCGATGAAGATTTGATATCATAAAAAAAAAAAAAAAATCCATGCGTTACATAAATTTTGGGATAAAATTTATAATAAGCTTGATAATAAAGAGGAGATAATAGGATGGCATGGCTTTCAAGAAGATGGGTTTTAAATACGATTTATATGCTATTCTGAAGTATTATTCTCCTCACAGAATTTTACAACACTGCTGATGTTTAAATTGGACATTGTTCGTGTTCTTTTCAACTTTATTTATATTCGAAGGCATATATATCGGTGTTAAGAAATCGCAAGATGTACTCAAAGTAAAATTTTATGCAGCTATTTTGTCTTCACTTTTATTGAGGTTGAGCGATATTTTTAATTCATTGAGTAATTAAGCATTAACTTGTGATATTACAATCTCAGGCCTTCGAAAATGTCTTACGATGAAAGAAAAGATTTTGAGAATTTTGTGACTTTTATAGAAAGAAGCATGAATTTCGATGTTGAACCCTTTTGTACAGTATGCTAGTGGAAAATTTAAAGAGGAAGATTTTAAGAAGGAAGCAAGATAGTGGCCACCAGGATCGCTTGATATAACAGAAGTGATTTATTGATGAACCGTTTTACAAATTCTGCACTTAAAAAAGCTAGACATTTTCCAAAATCAAAAGATTCACTACTGCAGAATGGTATTAAAGAGTTTTTTAAAAGTGATCACCTCATTGAATTTTGTGGCGGTTTACCTCTTTTCAATAATAATTGGCGAGAAGAAAACTTTAATCTATCGAAAGCAGCAGGTATTTTTAGCGCACTTTATCTCAACACAATTCTAAAGACAGAAGTCAAGTATCTAGATGATGTGAAAGTCATTAGTGTGAACTATATTTATTTAAGAGGAAACTATTTTCTTGAATGTATAAATGAAACTTTGAAGCAATTGGAACTTAATGACGAAACGGTTTCAAATGTTGTCAATGAACTCAATGCAATTTTGGAAACCTATCCGAGAGATCTATTAGAAGGAGAGTTGGTTTCAGTACCAGGATTTGATGTAGATAATATAGAGATATATAATCTGATGTAAATTAACTTCCGAGTACGACGATCTAGTTATTTCTTCTAATGATTTCTACCAAAAGTTAATAAGTATTAAGAACCATCAAGCTCCCATGTCTTTAAGATCTTATTATTCTCGTCGTGAAGATGATAAAATGAGTTCTCGGCTCAGGAAATTGTACTATCCATTGAAGGTTTACATTACTCATACAATGATTACAAGAAATTGATGAAAGAAAATGAGGCTACTGTTAAATGGCAAGATAAAATTCTATCTAGAATAAATTTGGATTCTCGAAAACTGTTTTTTGTGGTTTTCGTTCAACATGGAATTTATAATCCTGATAAATGTACACCTACTTCTGCACTAATGAATTTTATAGATTTCTCACAAGTTTTCGGGTGCCGTCCGGATTCTCCAATGAATCCAAGAAAGTTTATGTTAATAAACTAATTTTTTTAAAATATTACAGTTGGTGTTTTATTGGTATTATGGATTATGAATGTTTTTTTCTTATATTTAACAGTCCAGTCCAGTTTTCTCTTAAATTTGCAATAGAAAAAGTGTCACTGGTCACATCGAAGGATACGCTACTTAATAAACTTCCTTGAGAGCAATTCAAATAAATTTCAATCGTGCAATATCATTGCAGAGGCAGGATGACTTTTTGCGTTCTAAAAATATTGTTTTGCTGAATGGCATATGCAATCCTTTTACTCTTAATACAATCGAATCAAATGTGCAGACGTGCTGGGCATATTAAATTTTTTGCCAACAGGGGTTCCAATTTTTATAGAAATATTGCTGCAGTAAGTGGACCTATTCAAAAATGACTTTATAAAATTTATATGAAGTGCTCATACAAAACAAAAATTTCTACTGATTTTTTTTGTATATTTTTCAATTTTACTGCATCGAGGGTAATCAAAACTTTATTTTAGAATTAACTTATAAGGTTTCAAATTAAAGTCTAACTCATTTTAAGATAACGAAATATGTTGTTTTCGTTCTAAATAGATGTAATGCTCTTATAACCAGTATTATTTCATTTGAAAAGACGGATTGATAAAATTAAATTGAGAACAATTTTAACTTAACTTTAATTGGGTATATTTATGTAAGTAGCAAGGCTTGAAGGAGTTTTTTAGACCTGTGGTATTGCCTCTATGAAGGAAAATTATTAAAACGAAGATAAACTGCAGCAATATAAAGCTTAAGTTCGTACTCATAGTAAAATTACGACTATATGTTATAAAAATGATAAACTATGATTGCTTTATACAAAATGGTCCTACGTTTAAAATACATAAAATAAATAAAACCAAAAGAACTTTTGCAATAAGAGTAAAATCTTTGTATATCATGCTTATAGCCTTAGATAATTTATCAAAGATGCACATACTACTTCCTCTCTATCCAGGAAGCGTAAATTGCGAATGAGAAATCATTTATTACCCAATAATATGAGAAAGGACTGATACAAAACGAATTTCATGTTACCACGAACGCACTTCTCTCGATACAATTTCCTTTTAGCGCAGCTACCTACATCATGCCTATATTGTTGGATATACTCGTACATAACATATAAAATCTGTTGATGAGGAATTTACTTCCTGATGGGATATATTATAGATTTACGCGGGTTAAAGGGGAGTTATCAATACATACTCATATATTTATATGAATTATAATGTAACGTTTACGTGCACTATGTGAATATTTTAGAAATTAGTAAGCCTCTAGGTTACAAAGAGAATTGCATTAAACTTTTTATTAAACACGCAAATTAAATTGGTTGGGTTAAAATATCGGTATACACTGATAAATATATGAACCTAAAATTTATAGTGTCCTGCCTCGAAAATTGAATGACTAAATTTTTAAAGAAAAGTGAATTAAAGTCATCCAGGCGTAAAGTTCAAAACTTGTTTGAGTGGAATAGGGCTGCAACTGGTTATGCCGGAAGGTGTTAAATATAACGCAACATAGTGAATGCAGGAAGTTCAGTATCCGACTTATATAAACACCTACTATATATATATGTAGCATATACATCACTGAAATATGGTCGACGAATTTCACATTAGGAGGAATGTGTCATAGAGCAATCATAGTGGGTTGAAATTCACACCTGAGGCATTTCTAAAGGAAATATTTACCTTTTCCTTTTTTTTTTTGTAAAAATGATTCTCACTAGATTTTCTCCTTGTTATATTTTTTGATGTATTCATTACGTTGACTAGTCACATTATCATTTCTATTTTCGTCCTAATGATGGGTTCCGTAAAAGTAAAAAGAAACAATTTTTAAGTATATGAATTTAGTTGCGAAAAAGAATAGAATTGCGTTCTGTCCAAATACGAATTTTTATTTCAGCATTTTTATTTAATAACTTTATAAAGCTTATCCTTTTTCCATGGAGTAATTATAAATATTAATAATAAAATTAAAGTTTAGCTTTCTAAATAACTTCTACGTAAAACAAGCCATTGAAACGACTTATTTACTTCATATTTTCTATATTTAAAACCATAGGTATTATTATAATATAAATATATAGATATATTTTATAAGTAATTTGATCAATTTTGTTAAAAAAGATTTCATTAAATAAAAATACCTTTCTAGAACTCCAAATGATGGAAGTATATAGCCTCAGAGGTTAAATTGGGTCAGTATTATATGAAATTGATATTTCGAATGAAATTTTGAAATTCGACACTTTACAGGAATTTTCCATTGTGCAATATTTCATATGTAAATTAGGGGTGGTATCAATCAAACTTTTTTCCCGATTAAAGTTGGAAAAGGTCAAATGTGTCAATAGACAGTCTGAAATTGCACACGTAACTTTATAAAAGGATCACATGTTTCATTTTTAGTTTCAGTACTTTTTACTTTTTGTCTTTTAGAAAGTATATTTAGAATTTGGTTAACACATTATGAAATACGTTTATGAGAAAACAGAATAGAAAAGTACAAAAGATTATATTTTTATATTTTTTGGAATATGATTAAAAATTAATAAGATTATCACGTTAATGTTTAATAGAAAATTTTGTTTACAAATATTTAACGGGGTGAGAAAAACTCTATAAACGTTATATAAAAGTGAGGTGAGATGTGAAGATACAATACAATTTTAATGGGGATATTCCAAGGAAACGATTGGTATACTTAGAGCTTCTTATTTAATATTTGAACTGTATAACATCGTAGAAAAAGCTTATGCAATTGTCCTTTGAATTTAATTGTTACAATGCTTTAAATTTCTATGCCGTTTCGTTAAGTTTTATAGAAATTTAAAAGATGTACTAAAGTCGTATGCTATTTTTCTTAAGGATCGTGATGTGATAGATTAACGAATATAGAAGAATGAAATTATTTAATTATTTTAAGTGATTTTCCTCAGGGAATGTAATTAATGGAGCCTTTTCAAGTCCTGTAATTTGATACCTTCCTCAGAAAGTTTAGCTGATTTATAACATTATAATTAATTCGACAAAGCTCAACACCTTCTCAATTTGATAAAATAAATAATTTGTAGGTAGACCTGCAGGACTAATTTCTCTGATTTAATCCAATAGTACAAAATGATTCATTTAATCATACCTTTTGAATAAAATGTATTAAGGAAAGGAGATGTTCACTTTAGGTTCAATGAATTAATGTTGATGAATATTTATTTGACAATTAAATTATATAGATATATTTATTTCTTTACGACGTAATATACTATAGTTAAATTTAGAGAAATGTTACGTCGTTAATAAGTTAATATTGTAAGTATGTTGAAAATTGAAGCATAATTCTAAACATTTTCTTTAACTGGATAGTTTTCAAAGCTAAGAAATTAAACTTAATGAGCTTTTCTTATATAAAGTCTTTGGTGTTATGCTGATTATTTATGTTTAAGCGTATTAATATACTATTTCATTAAAGGTTAAAAGGGGAAAATAAATTGAATACAACTGTCTATTACTTTAACGATATTGTATATGATTCTGAAAGACTCAAACGTCTAGGAACTCAGTACAGTATTTGTGCATGAATTACTTCTGTAAAACTTGGAAAAACCATTGACATCGTCCCGTCATGGTTCACACTAAACGCTAGAAACACGGAAAAGTGGAAGCACTTCTCGACAGTCATTACACCAAAGGAGGAATTACCCTTTAAGGAGGACTACACGAACAGAGTCTATGCTGTGATAAATTTCGTCACAGGATATAAATTCTGAGAGGATAACGCGAAACATGACTGTGGCAGAAATGAGTAGCGAAAACTGCCACTGCAAGAAAATAGTTGCATAAAGCAAATATATATGTAATTATAGCACCCTGCTGTTTTAATGCTTAGTATAACGTGCATCAACTTTCGAGGCATACGTCGCGAAGATACACGATGCACCCATCGCTAACTCTCATGGATAATAATTCTACACAGGTAACTAAACTCAAACCTAAAAGACTTCGCAGAGATTTTGTTTTCTCTTTTCCATCTTCCAAGCACATGTATCCTCTTTTAGAATGGCAGACATAAAAATTTTAGGAAGGATGTACTCGACTGTTGTGTATCGCCTTCGGGAAAATATCTTCCTTTGAAGTAGGGACAGTTCCTGATGAGTAAACTCTTGTAAATTGTTTGTCGACACGAATTTCACACGATTCTCCCTGATGCGGATTATGTTTCTATTAAAGCAATTTCTATTGCCACTAACTAGTTAAATACATATATAAATTTTTTTTTCTAATTGTGAAGTTGTTCTACTTAAACAATTTTGAGTATATGTGCTCTAATTTGGGGCATAAAGTTTGCTTTTATATTTTGTATTATTTCAATAAAAAGTCTGCTAATCTTTTAGTATAGTGGAGATAAAACATAGCAAGACGGAAGATCGTTAAAAAAAGTTAGTTACTAAGTATAAGAGTTGTAGTTAGAAAGCTTATTATGAAGATTTTAATTCTTAATTTAATTCGAAAGATTTATTTAGTCTTCTCAGAAAGGTGGAACAATTTTGAATTATTAGAAAATTATACAGTTCTATTTGAATTATTGTTATTATTATTATTAACTCCACCTTCTCTAAAATTTTAAGAAAAAAAAAATATTATATAAACTTGTGAAACAATCAAAATTGAAAACTTCTTTATATTTAATTTTCATGTAATTATCTCTTAAACCCACACCTCTTAACTCTTAATGTGAGAACTCTGAAATTGTTTATAAAAGGGTACAATATTTGCTGCGAAGGAACATTTTAAGATCTAAATTTAAATGAATAAATACATATCACAAATTGTGTTGATATTTGAAACAAAATTATCTTTATTATTTTGTAGTTAGATTTAGGGTTTTGTTTCGGTGGTTTTTATAGCAACACTTTAAATAACTTTTCAATGTAATTCAATTAAAAGAACAATTAAAGAAGATAAATTGCGAAAGCACTTAAGGGACTGTTAATTGAATATGTATACAAATTAGATAACTTCTCGAGAAACATGCAAATGATGTTAATCAAAAGCATATTTAATTTCTCAAGTAGTTCGAAGTGTGTATTCATAAAGTGTAATAATTATTCCATGAAAATTGAATTGTGGAGAGAAATGTATTGTTAATTTTGTACAGATATTTTTAAAATTCTACAATTATTATTATCAAACTTATTATTTGAGACCTTTCTTGAATTTCTCTGTTTTAGGTCAATAGTCTGAAATTTATTATTAGTAAAATAAAATATGATTAGGTACTGAAAAAAAGTATAAATTCATTGTAATTTGCTTTAGTTCATAGATATTTTGGTATAATTTTGAGTCGTAATTTAGTGGATATAAATATCAAATGATATGAAAGTGAAAAACGAAAATCAAATATGTCAAGAAAAATTAGTAATTAGTCCGATTATGTATTCATAAAAGGTGGTTTGCTTAAATTATTCATTTCACTTACTTCTAACATAAATATTCAACAGATTACCTTCTTGAGTGTATAACACATATAAGTTGGTTATGAGACCTAATTTATAATTCTAAAAGAAAAACTACTAAAAGCCAGAAGTTTGCAGACTTAAGTGCCCTGATGTAGAAGGAAAATTGAATAGAATTGCACACATCTGAAACCAGTCCAAACTTTGTTGGAAATCAAAGGCAAACAGCTTTATGATTATGTTAATCGCTCGAAAGTATCATCTAGCCACAGGCAATCGACAAGTGAGTAAACATTAAAGGATTGTTTAGGGTTGATGCGTAAATTTCATTAATTATTTTCCGTTTTCACACTCACAGCTGATTGCCACAACTTTTCAATACTCATAGTGCGTAGTGTTTATCGGATTCGTTCACAAAACCTTTTAATCCTGATGATGTAACATAGTTTGAAAGAGTATCTAACAGACCCTTTGGTTGAATAGCAGAGGCAGGTGCCAAATCTATTTAAGTTGATTTATGGAAGTCCTTCCCTGCAGTTCAAAATCATTCGAAATTTTCCAACGAGGCCAATTTAGTGGATTAGCGCAAATTTTGGTAGCAAAACCTTCGACCTCTTCAAAACTGATCGCCAGGTGCTCGGAAATCTTTAATCCGCGCACCATAGCAACCTTATATAATATAAAGTTTTATCATTGAAATTTACGTGCCGTGAAGGAAAGAATGGTAAGGTATTGACCCATTATCGATTTGATTTTATTACGTTACTTGGGTGCTCTGTAGTTTCGAAATGAAGGACCATGAAAATAGCTCTAATTGGAAAAATTTATAAATAGTACAGAAAATGCGGCATTAGAAATAAATTTGCTTTATTAAAAGAAATTTCTTAAAAAATTTAAATGTCCCATTGTGTAATTAACTATCATGTTAATTAACCTACAGGTTAAAAAATAATCATCATTTTTACTACTAGCTTAATACTAACTTCTGGTTTCGTCGTGAAAATTTTATTGAAAAATATAAAACAGTTTCAATGATTGCTTTAAACTTGGTATGCAATTTGTACGGAATTCTATGCCCCATATGAACTACATACAATTTCTTGTTTCTGTATAAAATTGGAAAATTTGTTTCCGCTGAAGCGGATTTAAATTGTTTAACAATTTTTATAATATATTACAATACGAGAGCGAAAAAGAGTGTGTATTCAGCTATCACCAAATTCTATATTACGAGTGGAGAGGACTCAAATAAAAAATGAATAAATTTGAAAACTGACCTGTCTTAAAGGTGCTTAGAATAGTACCTTTTGGATTTCGTAATATTTTTCCAAATTTATTTGAATTACCTTTGATTTCAATTAGATTTTTTACACAAAATGGAAAATCCCAATAGTCAACACGTTTTCTTACGCTTGTTTTCAGGTATATCTCAAGGTAGTGAATTATTTTTGGTACAGAGTTAAAATTCTTAATTTAATTCATGAATAAAAAAAAACTGTTAATTAAAATATTGTTTTTGCCATATTAGAGTTTAGAATTAAATTAAAGTAATCTTGTCACGTTTAAGCCGCAATAAATTAGCGAAAAGTTACTTAAAACTTTCAGAAAAGCCTTCTTTTATCATTGACAAATTTTAGGGAAACATTTTTTTACTGAAAACTGATTCATATTCTTGTCAAATCATACCCTTAAAGTATACCCTGAGTATAAATGACTTCTAATTGAAGAAAATGTTTACTTTACCGGAACGTTTATTTGCACGATGTGCTCAGTTGTTGTAATTAAGCGGCATCCTTAAAAACAATCAACGTTCTCGAATTATTTATGAGCAATTTAACTGCTACTATCTATCCTAATTATAGGTAGTTAAAGAAAGCTAACCATTTTTGGATTTGGACTCAATGAAAGCTTCTTTACTCAATGCCATGATTATTAAAAGGGTTTGCACCTTTGTTTTTAATGAAAGGACTCAAGTTGCTATTAATTTTCCTTAAATATTCTTGCTCGAAAGTCCAACTAATTTAGTATGACAGTAACAGGATGTCTTAATGAAGTAAGAAATATATCTGCCACGTAGATAGCATTAATCGGACATTGCTATTTTTCATTCTGTGTTTACTATTGCAGGTGCATTTTATAAGTTTTATTTAACTACTTCGGACACGTTGTGATAAATACTTGCAAAATGAAAAGTGGTAGTAATAAAATAATGGAATACTCTGTACGGTTTTAAACTAAGTCTGGGTAAATTGGGGACATATATCCTGTAATTAAAACATTCCACAAAGAGTACTGCTGCGTGTCAACAGAAAGCCTAAGTCTGAACCATTGTCCAGAAAAATAAGAGAATATTCCTAAAGGACTCATCGGGGATTTTAAAATGTATTTTCCCTCTGATTAAGCAGAGCCATTTCGTTTGTTCACAATTCATGAAAGCCAAATTTTTGTATAAAACACAATTCTGTTAGAGCTTAATAAATGAATAATTAACACACCCATCCATTTGCCTCCTTTCAACTATACTACCGTTGAGAAGATGCGCACCTAAGTCTTTTGCGATGGGAGAATTTAGGTGTCACAATTTGAATAAGTCAATGGAATTGTAGAAATTAACGACTTGATCCTAGATGGATGATACAATTAAGTTTAATTAACTTAACATGAATATTTACATTTGGTCCTATTGCTACGAAGATAGTTTACTTTGACGATGACAATTTCAAAGAGTTAGGAAGTAAAAATATATAAGGAAGGTTTTATACCAGTGACTATTAATCATAAAGTTCATAGTGGGATAAGGAAGGAGATTCTGTTCCAACGGGGTTCATTTGTTTTTACTTTGTTTGCTATTAAGTGGCAATTTAGCTAAATGTTATGCGTATATGCCCGTGAATGAACTAAGATTTTGGATCTTTTTATACGATTGTATACTACTTACATTATTTAGGCATCGTTTTCTGAAAATCAGTTGATAACCATATCCATAAATATAATTTTTTAAATAAAATCCTCTAAGATAATTGCAAAAGCTTTCCGTGCGAGTTTAATCTAGTCATAAACTTAATCAGCCATTCAAAATGTTAGTCTTAGTAAATATTCTAAGGTTACATTAAAAGGCTTCTTTGAACAAATTCAAATCTTTCCGTATTACTATTTTTTTTATATTTATTTCAGAAAGTGTACAGAAAACTACTTCTAAAAGTAAAAGATTATACAAAAATAAATCGTACGAGGAGGGAATGGAAAGTAACTAACATCTTTAAAAATTAATCAAGAACGTTAGATCTTATTTTAAAATTTGCCTTTTGAAAGAAAACTTATAAATTATAAGAGAACATTTATACCTAAAAAGAATTTTTAAAATAGGTACTAGTCATCTGGCTGTTTATAGGTCAGAGGCCAATTGCCATAAACATTTTGGGAAAATTCAAGAAATGACACTCATGCGCGTAATAAATCTCTATAAAGAAAGCAGTCTTAATGATATCAAATGATGAAAATGAATCGTTACTTGCAAAATGATATAATGCATAGAGAATTAAGAAATTATGGTATATTAGGCTATTAAAATTTCATAATTCATACAAAAAATCGTGGGTTCGGTAAAAGCACTTAAATAAATGTTTATGGGTATATTAGGACTGCCATTTAACCTAATGATTTTCTATTTCTACTGCCTAATGATAATAGAAAAACTTAAAATATAAGTTAAAATTATATAATGAGAACATGAACTTTAATTTAAAATTAAGTAAGTAATTTATCCAGTTTTTATGTGTCTAATATTATTAAATAAAATCACCAATTTACATATGTTTAATATGTGTTTAACTCTTACACATCAATAAGGCACATATATAATCCATCTGATTCCTTCACCTTTTAGTTCGTTATCTGATCACATGAATTACTATCAGATTACACTTTGTCCGCTCTCCAATATTTCATCAGGCATAATCACCCTCTGTTGACATTCTTGGCGTTTTCAAACAAATAAAGATTTTGTTTTGATATTAGGCTTTTTGTGATAGGAGAGTGCGAAATTGGAATTGTTGTGCAGCCTAAAAAATGATATACGTATGTTCTTAATATGACACATAAGAGTTAAATAAAATCATATTTATAGGGATTTCTGAAATATGAACGAATTCATGACTTTTTTATAATGACAAGCACGCAACTTGTCTTGAATTTCCTTTACTCTCACGATTCGTGTAGAATTATTTACAGAAACCAGGTGGATAATTTGTGGGACTAGAGACTCTTTTCAGAATTTTAAATTTGGAAATATAAAAGCGATCGAGAAATAGAAACAAAATAAATGTTTCTAAAAGTTTTCATAAAAATTCCTGGGGTAGACAACAAACTAAATTTGTGGCAAAAATACTAATTGAAAAAAACAAAGAATATCTTTTAATGTTTTTAAATAAAAAATTAAAATGAAGAGGGATTGCCTGGATTTTAATAGAAATTACAAAAAATGATAAAAATTAATCTTTTAAAAAGGCTCCAAATCGGCTTGCAGGGTTCCGTAAAACAATATCTTTAGAGATCCCGATTTAGCGAGAGCTTATTAAGTCAGCAAACATATTCACGACGATAACTATGTGCACTAGTTTGGTGTACTTCCTAAAAATCCCTGCACTTCTCATCTATGTATGTACGAGTAACTGAAACTTTGAAACTTTTGTATAAATAGGGGAAGGAGCAAAATATAGGAAAATTTCATTACGATGTTGACTGCTTCCTAATGTCAACTTTGGTGGGCTGGGACCAAGACGGTATGATTATTAAAAATGAGTAAACAGACCACCAAGTCATGCAGAAAGCCTGTTTACTTTAGGGTGATTTCTTCTTAAATTACTTTCACGGTTATGATTTGTGGATTAACGAACCAAATTGTACCGTCACTCTGGATGGTAAACGGCAAAACTGGGTTGCAATGCGAGTATTACAATTTAAATATTATTCAAAGATGGTTTTAAGTAGTATCGTCTTTTATCTTTTTTAATACGCAGTCGCTAAAGTTATTTAAATTTTCGGAACAAGTTTGTACATATTAAACTTACAATTTCTTCAGTAGACAGAAAAGAATTTATTTCTCATAAAACATATGTAACATATGTAAGTACCTATGAATTTCTTCTTAGTGAATTGTAAAGCAATTGTTTGAAGAAGAATGTAACTGAAATGAATTTTTATTGAAATACACATTGAAATCTATCTTGTTATTATACAATTCACAATTCCTTAGAAGATTACATTTCGAGGACAACATTCAATATATCAATTTTCAATTATGTATTCCATATAAGAGTATGGTTCAGAGAATATCTATAACTATACCTTATGGTATTTATTCGAAGAGATAATACATATTGATTTTCCATTGGTTTCTACAACTACATGCTACTGTGGAGTTATTCTAGTTTAAATCCAACTTTAAACTCTTTATTTTCAATTTGGTTTTTTCCATATATTTATGTACCTAAGTATTTGTATTTATATTCAATCGTTTGTTGTTTTGATGCATCTTATTATAAATAAGGATAAATAGGAGCCTATTATATATTTAAATGTAAAATACAGTACAATACATTTCTTGGTATGATGATAAAGTATTATTGAACTTTCAAATTCACATTTCCCAGAAAATATCGTTTGCTTTTCATAGATAATAACGTTCCTAAACTACAAACATATTATGTTGATGGTTTTTGTTATAGAATAGCATTAAAAATTTTTTTGATTTTTTAAAATATGTCTTTATCTAAACAAATTTAACTGCTAAACTTTGACTGCTATGGATTCAAGTAATCGGATTGTATGTAAAAGCATAACAGGAGAAAGTATTAAATAGAATGATTTTTTACTCAAAATCTATTGAATACCACGGTATAATATTTAAAGCAAACGTTCAAAAAATTAAAGGATATTTTTAACCGAACACTTTTTTCCAAAAACTGTTAAATTAAATTAACTTCTTAAATGATCTATAGTCATCCAACTAAAATGGTATAAAAAGATACAGAATAGACTTTGTAATTAGCTAAACGGTCAAGTCAAAGTCAAATGATTAATTATATTAACCCCCTTCCGTCTTATATATACCCTGAAAATGACCTCCATAATGGGGCTATAATATTTTTTTTCCGTAAGAATGATCATAAAAGCAGTAGTATCACATATGAAAATACAGTAAAATACAAATGTGTACTCACCTGAATTAATATTTTTAATAATCAGAAATTGATTATGTTAAAATTATAGAACACAATTTAATGGATTAACACGAATTCCATAGATTGATACTACAAGTTTTGGGCTTTGATATAATTGTCCTAGGTATAGTATTAGATTTAATGACAACACCGCACAAAATATGTTGAGGATGACAAAAAAAAACTGAATATAGTATTGGTAACTTATTTGATGTTAATATTCGCGTAACATTCTTACTAATAAAGCGACAGTACCCGCTTTGACTGAAGCATAAAAGAGCTTTACGATTATTTTATCTTTTGCTGGAACTGCGAGCAGGCGAAACGGCGCAGTAAAATATTCATTACGTGCCACGATATTTGAATGATAGTCACACTATCGGTGACAGCGGGAAAGTAAACGGAAAACGTCCTTAAGGAGTCTGATCTACTAAGTCTGTTAGAGAAACAGCTAGATTTGTTGCTTATTTTATTTTATTAGCAGAAATGTCCTAGAATAATTGCCCAACCATTTTTATTATACCTATGCTGCTAAAAATTATTGTGTTTAATAAGGGAAACTCTAATGGCAAACTTTGTATAGCGTTCTATTAGTTTATCGATTTTTTGTCCAGCGAATATTTTACTTTGTGGAAAAAAACATGCAATGTCTGATAGTGGGAAAAAGAATGCTGCTGTTCACATCAAGTTCAGGTAATTATTGTGTCACCTGAAGCGTTCCAAGGGAATAAGGAGTGTTTTTAAATTGGCCGGGCGGCATGCCGATGTGGTTAATTGGGTTTATTTTGTTTTTAAAACCAAAAAGGAAAAACGACTGCTAGTTAGGGTAAATAACACACAAATAACGTTTATAGCCTCTTTAATAAATTCGATGTTCTTGCATATAGTTGAAAACTTTTCGATGGGCAAAGATAGTTCGTATATTTATTTAGTATATGTAGTTTAAAGACTGAATAAATAGACGTTACTTAAAGGCTGACTAAATTGATGGTATATGAAATATATTTTTAGATACGTAGTGGTTTTTACAGTGTTGCGTTGACTTCGTTAAGATTTTATAATTTTCTAATTTAGGTTTAACACAAAATAAATATAAATACCAAAAGGTTTACAATTGTGTTATGCTTGTGCCCATGGTATAGTTTAAAAGTACAAAAATTACATACCCAGTAATTTGAGCAAACGTTTTCAAAATGATTTAATACTTTCGAAAAAAAACATATATACATATCTCTTTCTTCGCGTTATATATACAATCAAAAGCTATTCAAAAACTTTATTGCTAATGAAACGACTTGGCTATATAAAGTTCCAAGAAGCCCTTTGGACGACATAAATTTCATGAAATTGAACCCTATAACATCAAATTATCATCGATTTTTAGTATGGGGTTATCAAACTGCCATCAATTGATATTTTCTAGTCAAATCGGTGTAGGAGAAAAGCATGCAACAGTTGGATAATGACTTACTAATTTCATGTCTGTAAATAAGTGATATATTCACGTTTTTTTAAAGGAATGTTATACTTATTTAGGCATAGAATTACGAATTAAATTTTTGATATATTTTAATTTCAGCAAAGATTAATTTATCAATCTTGTCTTTTTCTCAGACATGCTAGATTTTAAAGGATCTTAATTTAGATTACTTTGATTCTTCATGGTTGTGGAAGAATTCTTTTGGCTTGGTAAATTATATTTTAAAATAAAGTCTTATTAGAATTATTAAAAGTTAAGATAAATTTTATATGTAGAATTTATAAAACTAATTTCATATTAAAAGCAACACAGTCAGGGGTGTAGGAAATAAATTGCTAGGTAGCACTTATGTATAGTGTAGATATAATCGGATGAGTTGGAAAGTTTAATCGTATCTACTTTGGAATTGAATTGTCTTTTTAATTAAATGAAACATATATGGAAGTACGTATAAAAAATGGCAAAATCAAAGAATTTATGTTTACAATTAAATATAAATTTTTTACTTAAACATTGCAAGCCCCTCACATCTTTTAGGCTTCTTTAGTATGCATTTAATCTAAGTTTTGAAAAGCTCTTCAACAAAACAATAAATTTCACTTTTACAACGACGCAATACTTTAATAGGAATTTAATAACACCACACTCGTATCAATCCGGGAGTTATTAAATATTTTATGAGAATATTTTTTAACTACTGCGCTGGCGGAACGTAACGCCATGCTCGTAACATTAAAATTTTATATCATTTAAGACGTGACTAAAATCAAATAAAATTATAAATTCTCTAAAAGTAAGATAAATGAGTTTCCCAATTTGAAATTTTTTTATAATAAATTGTCAAAAATATTCTAACAAATGAAAGGATTATTTAATTAAAACCGCAGAAAGGGGGTTACTAGTTTACCATAAAATAAAACAAGTTTGCATTGTTTTCGGAGTTTTCCGAACGCTCTAAGCGTTAAGGAAAGTCAAGGAATTGCAAGTGACTGTTGAAGACATGGTATGTGTTTATTTGCTGGAGAGTTCGAAAATGTTTCCATATTCGTTTAGAGTTTAATCAGACAGGAAAAAGGGGTTTTCATAATCCATGGCTGTAAAGCTTTCTAAATAGTTCATAAATTAACCTTAACAGGAGGTAAAGAATTGAGCGTACACTAGGAGGAAACAGTCCAGACGTAAGAAAATTATTTTCTTTGTTTAGGGATAGTTTTAAATTAAGAATACACAATAAATATTCAAAATTAATTGAACGTATACTACAAACAATCTGTTTCGCTTGCTTTTATCCTATGTTTGTTCGAATAATTAATTAAGTTAATTTGTGCAAAAGTATCGGATACTGAAGAAGCAACGGTTTTGTTACGAGTATAACGAAAGTATCTATTAATTGTGGGGGAATTTGATGTGTTTAACCAATTTAATGGATAATCCCATCAGTGCTTAATAGACTGTTCGATGACGTCGAAGTTAGTCCATTAAGGAAGCGTTCCGAACACTAATTTACAAATTTTGTTGCCTGCACGTAGGGTATCAGAAATTGCAATTGAGGTCGGTTAGAAAATGCCCTGGCGGCTATTTTGTGTAATGCAGAGCAATCACACTCTGGAATGATTGTAATTCGACTGGACAGTACAGACTTTGGCAATTATTCAATGAACTGTCGGAAAATTTTCATGAAAATAGATTATACATGGTGAACACGTTTAATTACTTGCGACTCCAATAGTAAAATATTACAAATTGTGCTGAGAATTAATATAATCGAAGTAATTATTTCAACGCACTAATTTGATTAATACCAAGGTTACATTTCATTATTAGATTCATTAGTTTAATTTAAACTCATTTTAAGTTTTTACTTCATATTTCAAATTTCGGAAAATGAATGATGCAAAAATTTACGTTCAAGCTCTTAGGCTTCAAAGACATCCTCTACCCAAATGTTTATAATTAATTTTGGGAAGGCGATAGAGGCCGTATTTCTTAATTGGTTTTGATAAAATATTCTCTATTGCAAAATCTCGGTCAATTTTGTAAATGGTGCGAATCATTCAAAGGGGTGGAGAGTTAAGTTAGGTAAAAATCAGTAAAACCCGATATTTCTCACATTTCGCTTCCGATGAAATTTAACTTGTATAGTCATGTATTAAAACGGTGTGATTTCTAAAAACAACAGCTTCACCCACTTTTAAAAAATTACTATGTTATCATGCTTGGCTTTGCATTCGTTAAGTGGTTCTGGTACTTGTGAAACTGAGGCTAACTAATCTAACACTACTCACTCTAAAATTAATAAAGACTACAATAACTTTTAACTGCCATTAAAGAGCCTGAAGAAATATGTTATAATTTTTACCGGGCTAAAATTTAGTTGAAAGCACTAAGGAAACCTAATGAAATACCTAAAGAAGTTCACTCTGTGGATTAATGTCCCAATTTTCAAGCATCTTATAATTTTGACTCAATGAATGCAAATCAAATAAAATTGAATATAATTGAAAATAAAGAAACGCAAGAAAATTATTTATTATTTTTTTATACTCTTCACTGATTACTCTTATTTTATTTAAAAAAAGGAGAGGTGACTTTGAAAAAAATCGAAAGTCGCATATTTAGCGAACATCTACTTTATATAATTTATGAAATTGTTTCTTCATAATTCTCTGTAGGTTTTTGAAATGATTTTGAGATACACAGAAAACACAAGGAAAATCCTTGTATATAATAAAAAAAAAACACTGTATTTATATCTGAATCAGTAAACCTCTTATTCAATTTACACTTCTTTGCTGTGCCATCCTCATAAGACTCATAAGTGAAAAATTGTATTCCATAAAAGCCTGAAATTTAAGCAATGAACCTAAAAGATCGACATAATTACAAGAGAAAATATGAAAATTTTCATAATTTATTCCATAAATTGAGCAATTCTTCAGAAAGTTTAAATAAACACTTACGTTGTGCTAATTAGCATGAACTTTGGAATTAGATCCAGTCAATGTTAAATTATGAATTCCAAAAATGTACGGACGCAGCTGTTGATTCAGAGAAACATACAAAACAGTCGCATATGTGAATATTATTGCAAGGAGTACAATAAACAAGACCAAATATCACAAGGAGAAATGAAACATTTGTGGGAAGAGTTGGGGACAAATAACCTAACAAATTAGGAGTATTTATCTGAAGTGGATAAATATCGAGATCTAATTGGACCAGGTAAGAGTTGCTTGTACAATTGTAATTGACTCGGCACGTTTATGTACGTTCGTCATTCAGCAAGAAAATGAGGTCAACTTGCAGTATTAAAGGTTACTACTAAGTTTGCCTTCGAAGTTGGAACAAGGCTTTAGAATTGAAGATATTTAAACATACCGATATATATAGTATACATGTTTATATATGGGAATTGAATAATAGTTTTGCTGTATGTTATTGTAAAGTGTAAACAAATCGGTTGTCAAAAACTTCTGAAAATATAAAAATGTTACACTCGGCACAAAAATACATTAACATATATTAAATAGTGAGTATTATAACAAGTATGATACATGAAAGGACTTACCCAGAAAATGCGGACTTAGTATTTTCAAGGAGTATGAAGCAAGAGTTGATCAAACATACTTTTCAACAACATTTTATTTATATTACTTTTTTATATTCGTCTTATTGTAATAAAATCAGAAAAGTTCCCGGAACCAGTACCAGTGTAATATTTACACTAAACCTAATTGTTAGGTAATAAATTACATAGCATAAGTCACTAAAACTAATTACTTTTGATGTTTGAAACCTAAGCGAATTCGGTAAAATTAGCAGCAAGTGCATTTTCTCGGATTAAAGGGTAGTATTATTTAAATCATTTACTTAACTGATTATACAAACATACGTATAATGTACAATTGCCTAATTTGAAACAATTTGCCGCTGTAAACTGAAATAATAAGCGTTAAAGTGACAAATCAAATTCTGCGGTACACTCATTATTCGCGGAAACTATACCTCTTGCTTGCCTCTTCGGTTTGGTCTTGAATCATTCTTAATTACTGTTTATGACTTGCAGAGTACCAGGGTTTATAGCGATTAATCTGTCATTGTTTCTCGCGTAGATTCTTCTCAAACAGATTCGTCTAAAATGGTCTTTACTGGCATGAAATTTCAAAAAAAAAGTATCTTTTGATAAATGGTTGTCTGTTCGAAGAGACACCGATAAAGCCTCAAGATTCCGGACAAATTTTAGGATATTACTATAAATAATAAGAAGTTCGCCCTATTTTGATGAATAGAAGGTGCTTTGTTTCAGTTTTGATTGGGGGAATACCCAATTAAGGTGTATAATAACTTTATAGCATTTTGTTATCATTGTAAAATTTGCCTTCTTAAGCTATTAAAAACATATACTACTATTATATACTATAATTCATAATTCCGATTAAAATTTCAATAATTTTCTGGGTTTTATTTATTTGGAAAAAGAATTTTTTTTCTTGTCCGTATTTTGCAAGTACTTTTCCATTTTCATGCAATAGTTCCATTATTCAAAATAAATAAAATTCTGAAAGTGACCTATTGTACCGTACTCACTTGTTATTAAAATTCATTTTTTACCAACCTAGCATACCATACAACGTTTTATGAACATTATTGACACCCGTATTTCAGTATTCTGGAGTGAATTTTTAAAATAAACCAATGTATAATACATTTTTTCTATATTTTTAGACAAATACATTAAATGTTTAAATTTGTTTATATAAACTTAGTTAGGAGACAGCAAATATGTTTTTATATATTTTATAAATAATTATAAAGTTGTGAAAGGAGAAATAGTAAAACTAAAAAATATAGCATAGAATTCAGTCAAGGAGGACCTGTTATTATCCTTATATTATGAATAGTTGCGGCATTTCTTGCAATTATTTATTGAAGATTACGGATCTATTATGACTGACGAATGTTAAATAATTTTCTTTAAAAGAATACTTAGATTGTTCAGAATCATTTAATTGTTTGCTTTTAATAATAAATGACATACTGATTAAATGATGATAATATATTTTTGGTCGAAAACACTCAATGTTCATTACGATATTTTAATTTCAACGTTTATTTAACATTGATTTGGTCATACAATATTTAATTTAGCTTCAATCACTAGGGGCAAGAAGTAATTATTTAATATAAATCCATATAAGCTTAAAACACCTGACTGTATGGTAGGAAAATTGAATTGTTGGAAAAGGTGAATTTTTAAATTTACCCGATTGGCGTAATTCAATAAACCTGACGAGGCCGTTGGAATTTTATTGATTGTTTTGTAATGGGGCGCTTCAGCAAAGGTAAAGATTAAATTTTATGCAACATTAATCATAGATATTGAAATTTCTGCAGTAATTCAAATTTTTCTAATTGTATCATTTTTGCAATATGACCCTGAATAACGAATATGTATATTAAAACTGATGAACCTTGTTCAAAATTTAGAAGATTTATTTTACTTTGGTTGTTTACCCAATTTCTTCTAGGCTACCCTATAATCATAATCAGAATGTATTCAAGGAATCAATTTTTAATGATGCCTACATTAAGTCATATTTGTGTTCATATGCTATTGCTGGGGTTAAAACTGAAATACGTACCCTATCACCCTGAATAAATATTGCGAACATAATCCAAACTGAATAGTATACGCACAAATAGGTGCCCTTTTTATACATATATTCAGTTCATATAGACGAATTCTAGCCAACTTGTATGTAAGTAAACATTATTTAAACATTGGAAAAATATTCCTATCCTCCTTTAAAAGAATAGTTAAGGCATAATATAATCTGAATACTCAGCGTTGCTTTGGGCGAACCACAATATTTTCATTTTAAATATTAAATAATGTATTATTTTCTGGACTAAAAGTAGACAAACTAAAATCTCAGATGAACAATTCAAGTGACCTGCCTATAAAGAATGCGATTTGACACGGTGGGAATCGTAAGGGGCCAAACAAATTTCCTGGATTTTGGTTAGGTAGGTATATGCCAGTAGGGATTTGTAGTGTTACATTTTCCTAAAGGGTCAGTGGATGTCTGATATTCATGCATACATTCATGATAATCTTTCCTTTCTGATTAAACGAGAGTTTTGACGGCTTCTGATAAAGGAGGACATTTGAGTTGACGTAAGAACTTCGTTGTGATTTTGATTTTACAACAGTTGTTTGACCTTTCTTTTATTACAAGAATTGGTATTTCTAAAACAAATGTAAATCGAATTCTACTTGCTGCTTCATTTGTATAAATATTGTTGAGCAATAAAAAGCAGAATTTAAAAAACGAAAAAACACGGTGTTTCGTTTTAAAGTTGTATAATAAGGACAAGGTAAGTTTTAGCCATAAAATCCTGATATAGTAGTTGAAGTACTAGTCATGCCCTACAATACTCACTTTGAATTATATATATATATATTTATTTTTCCTCTGAAATAACGTACATTGAAATTTCTTCGTATTCATTTAGACTTATAAAATTGTGTAGATCTGTGTAATTTAAAATTGATGTAATAATATTTCTATATTAAGGGGGATAGCTGTGATAACTTTATAATTTTTTTACATTTCTTCAAAACGTACCTAGTCAAAAATATGTTGGTAAATTTTGAAGTTAAAATTGAGTTAACAGTAGGACCAGCTTTAGCGCAACTGGCTAGGACCCTTAGTTCCTTGCTACATAGGTGTCGCATTTTTTACAAAAACTTCAAACGTGTTTTTCCGAAACGACTATCTTTTAAAATTAAATTGATCCTTTGATTTTAGATTAGTCAGTAAGGAAATTTAGGAAACATTCATAAAAAAATATGGGGAATTCTAAAAAAAACTTAATGTTGGTTTGATCTGACCCCTTGGTAACAGTTAAAGGTTAAGTCAGACTTCTAATAAACTCCATTTTTATGATCGAGTTAGTAACTTTGTGTATTAAATTTATGTAGTTTCAAAATTTGAATTTTAATAGGTAACCAATTTTCATCACAAAATTGGAGACATAATTTAACTATGAAATCGGTCTAATTTTCTCTGTGAGAGCAAAACTCTCAGCACAACGTCCATTATAAATTCGCTTTACCAGGTAAAATATGAAACATTTTCAATATGAAATAAATTCTAATCCTTGTTAAATTGGATTTAACTAAATACAGCCTATCACTGGAACAAACTTAAATGCCTGCATCCAACCAAACTATTAATAATCCTACAATCGGTGTCAAAATCGTGTATCGAAAATTTTATCAGAATGATAAACACGTAAAAGCGAAATTACTATTTAATAGCCAATATAATTTCTACCTGTAAAATCACATATCGGATATGTGAATACGTGTGCAGGTCGAAATTGAGGTGCAACTTGTTGAGCGCAAAAGATGCCTATCAGCGGTTGAAATAAATACCAGACGAGTATTGGGATTGTGTTTTCTAAGGATGAAGTTGACTTAATTACACTTCAAAAGAGAGGAGGGTCGCTTAGCTTATTAGGATTTAACTTAGAGATACATTTGCATCACGACAAGTGTGGCAGTTAAAGGGATATTTTTTTAGTTCTTTGACCACACTATCTCTTTGATGCTGGTATAACTGATAGAACCCAATAATTTGCAAAAATTATAAGGAAATTTGAAATATGGCTTACGGATCCGGTCTGTGATGAGGGTCCTGTTTAAATCACACTATTCACTGCAAATCACTTAAATTTTGCAATTGCAATATATATCCACTTTTTGAACCTTATTCAAATTTACTCTAATATTTTTCGTTTTCAACTAGCAAACACTACAAAATTCACAGAAACCACTTCCTAGATGGATACTATTTATTGGCTGCAACTGTGTCCTCTTGGTTCGGTTGATCCTGACTTTGTGTGATGCAGCTTTTAAGTCGTTCATGTATTTATAGAATTTCTGGATTTAAAAGTGTTCTTACAGGTGGCGTGTGCGCCAATTTAACGGACACTAGCGGTAGAGCTTTTGATAGCCCTTTCAAATGATGAAACCTTTATTTTTTATCTCCCCTCCCTGTATGAGCACATTTCCTGTCCACGTTGTGGGAACCGGCATCGACTCCCACGCATCCCCAATAAGGGCGGGACTACTCCCCCCCCTTTTTAGGGCTGTAGGCTTAAGCTTCAACTCCCTCCCCAGGATATGAGCTTTTCACCCCCGCAAAAGAGGAAATTTATGAAAGAATGAACCACTTGTGGCTTTCGTTTCGTGCAGCTGTTGAGTTTCAATAAGGAAAATGGAAAGCGACCTTCTTATATAAGAACAATAAAGCTTCTCTGAAATTTTTAAATTTATTTACAATACAACAGCATATTTAGCGATTACTTACAGATAGCTAATTCTTAAAATATGATTTGGATCTTGTTTTTGGGAGCTCTATTTAACTTTTCGCATTCTTGTAGATAAAAAGAAAGGAGTTCATATCCGACTAGACAAATTTACGCGAGTATAGCATAGGGAACAAAATTAATTTTTCGTTTAGCGGCAACACAAGTGATAAAGTCATATGTCGTATTTTGTAAATGTTTTAAAAATAATTAAAATATAAGGGTTTCTTGTAGAAGCTTCTAACATGGCTCAATTCAATGCCTGAATCATAATTTAGAAGTATGTAAAATACCACTACCATCTAGAGATCTATAAAGTGATTTATAAACAATTTGACAAACAAGTTTTTCACGGGTAGGCGAGTATTATGATTTTAATTCCCCTGTACCTTTTAACCTTATTTTTCCTGAAAACCAATATTCAATTGGCGTATTTCTTTTCAAATTCGTAATCTGTAGAACAATTCTTTGAAAAATTATCTGCTATTTGTTCAATCATAAATTTGGTATATGTGGAAGCAGGAACAGATCAAACATACCCGATAATGATTTTGTAAGGCATGTAATGCAGAAGATTACTCAGGTCCTGGTCAGGGTTATCTAGTTTGGAACTAATCAAAAGCTTTCTAATTAGGAACTGTGCGGAACTAATAAGATTTTACAGATCATTCCGACAACTTAAGGTGTTTGTAAGGCATGCCACTTAAATGAATGTTTATACTCTGTACTCTGTACTTTGACCTAAGTAAAAAAAAACCTCTTGATGCTAAGATTAGGTTATCATACTCTAGATCTGACTTATTCTTGAGAAGGCATATGCTTATAGGCATGCCTTATAAACGTCTTATCAGATCCTGATGCATTCTAAGGATTTCCTGAGGTTAAAACTAGTCATTCATTCTTTACTTATAAAAACAGGGGCGAATTTGATGTTCTGGTACTTAAGGATATTAAAACCATATTGCTTTTTTTATAAAATATCATCATAAATACAGGGTGTCTCAGTTGAGGTGAATTTCATTTATACTATAAAATCCTTATAGCTTTGAATTTACAATTTCCTTATTATTCACCTTAGAAATTTGTTAACACCTTATTTGATAGCTGACTGATTATTTTACTGGCTATCTACATCCATTCCTCAAAGAATTCTAAGCTTTAGATTTTTCAAACATTACTGCTATAAAGGTGTTATTATAATTTAACTCTTAGAATCCTCAAGAATTATATTTCATATAACAATTTGAATGGTGGTATAAATCCACTTGTTTAACATTTCTAGTTAAATCTTAACATGTATAAGTTAGTCATCGTATGAATAGCATAAAAAGTAAAGACAAAGAAAATATATAGCAGTATATAGTGCTTTTCCCTTTAAATTATAAATTTTTGTGTTTCTCCCACAGTTTCCATAGTTAAGGAAAACCAAATTGAAATAATATCAGTTCCTTAGAGCGAAGATATCTCTGAATATCATATTTGTTAATTTTTAGAGCAAATATTTTTTAATACCCTAGGTTAATTAAATATTAAACTGAATAAATCGAAAATTTGCGACTATCAAGCAAAAATCATTGATTAACAAACAATACCCATTACATCGGACTCTTTTTGAATTATTTTGAGCACAAAGTGTTAAAGGTTATAAAAAAATCATATTTTTAAAATGTCTTAAAGCCTATGTATTAATCATTTAAAAAAAAGATTATCCAATTCGAATCAATGAAACGAACATCGGTCATATAAAATTAATAAAGCACTTCTACGATGATCATACACACTCTAATTATAAATCAATTAAGCAAACGTAAAAGAACTAACGACAGTTGTTTCGACATGATGTGATGAGAAAGACTAGGTCGATTGATAAATGAGCAAGAGACAATTGAAAATATTAATTATTGATTACATATCTACAGAGAACGGAAATATTGACGAAGTAAATTAATACGTACAAATCTGAGACTCTTCGCACCATACAAAATTAACTTAATGGAGAATTAATGTGATATCATATTTGCAATTGTGTAAACAAAATCACAGCTTATTTGTTGTATTGTATGCAAAATTATGATTTTCCTTAAATTGTCTGTATTTATAGAACAATTTTAAAATTATTTATAATCACTAGACCTATTTAGGTATGCATCAAAGGTTATGTGATAATGAAAACAGTGATCGATGAATGGCGTTTGTCATATGAACTCGATACTTAAGTATTTCTTCCGAGTTTAATATTAAATTAATGAAAACATTTCTAAATATTATACAAAATATATTTTCGTATCTTTATCTACCAGTAAGTAGTACGTTGTCCTATTTTCTTAGTATTAAATGAAAGTATTACCTATCCTTCGATTTTTCATAAGGATTAATAGTATAAAAAATTCCAAATTTACTTTTGTTTTATTATAATTGTAATACAATACCTTGAAGAATTTTATTTTTGTTAAAATTGTTGCATCTAGATGCTGCATACTAGGAGTATATGTTTAAAAAAATTCACAGGTATTCGTTTTCGCTTTAAGTAGGTTCGTGGAAAGAAGTCCAAAATAAGTTATAATTTAAGGATGTTATTGTTATATGTTTCGACTTTGGATACCCTCTCTTTTTATGTGATACATTTAACCCTTTCCCTACCATAGTTCAATCCGCCGAAGTGACCTAGCTGAACGGTGCAGCTTGCTGCGAATTGTGCAAATTGCATGGTAGTAAGCTGCCGTTTTTTAAGTTTTATATATTTACTCTCAGTGGAATTAAGTCAGTGCAATATATGTAAGTTTGTGGAAGTTTTGCAACAGACTGGGTCTATTATGAAGCGGTTTCACGATGTCGGCTAAATACGGCGCTGGTACACACGGGGCGTCCAACGAATGCCGGCTAAATACGGTGATGGTAATAAAAGGGTTAAAGATATTATTAAATGACGATGTAAAATATTTTCTCTAGAATACTTCTTTAAATTAGTGAAACTAAATCTACTTTTTCTTAGTCAAAATAATTTTTACAATAGAACGCTTGTTTGGTTCATCGAAAGTATGAATCGGATTAAGCAAAAGTCTGTATTTATGACTGAGTTTAATTGAAAAATAAAAAGACATAGTAGATCTCGAAGAAAACGTAACTATTTTGCTTTAGAGATAGCCTATTTTGCAATTTTCTCAATTTAAGTCGCTATCAAAATGTTCCATACTAAAATTGGAAAAAATTGAATATTTATGGCTCATTCACTCTATTGTAGGCCTCTGTGGAAATCTCTCAAAGCCAAATAGTACTAATTTGAAATTTTAATTACGCACATATTCCTAAAGTACTACTTAGAAAAATCTGAAATTAAACCAAAGCCTATCATAAGGTTTAGCATTCTTCGAAAACTATAGACAACGGTATAAAGTTTAATGTTTCGAATAAAATAAATATTAATCTGTTGCTGAATTGTTCTAAAAAATTCCAGCAAGTGGAAGCGTAATTTATGTGTTTTTAAAAATGTTAACTAAACTCATTTATAACGACTTCTTTTCTCAACTGATTTTCATAAAATTCCTTTGCGCTTTTACTGCCACCTACTTGTAACTAGAATATCCCTCGAAAGAAATGTCAATTTGCTTTAATTGGCGGGAAGATCCAGAACTCGTTGTATGTTTTGTTCGAAGTGCTTTTTCTGTTTGTGAGTTTTTTTTCAGTTTTTCCAAAAGTATTTGATAGTTATGGATGTAGCAGATGCAAATGTTGGCCAGTTGCGAGTAAAGGACGATGTTGGAATTCGTTGCCAGAAGCTATTTCAAGATTTTCTCGAGGAGTAAGTTGCAAAGTTTTATAAAGGAGGATGCCATTCGTAAAAGCGTTAGTTTTGCAGATTCAAGGAGGATGGAGAAATAAAATACTTTAACCCTGTATCCCTGCTTGCGAACCCAGACCGAAGCACTTTGGAGGTGAGCTTTGAAGATGTGGAAAAGTATAACCAGAATTTGGCTACCACCATCATCGAGGAGTACTACAGGTGAGGGAAGCGAAGAACCTTCCGGGCTATGGGTTTACTTATTTTTTTTATGTTCGTAGGATCTACCCGTATTTGTGCCAGTCGGTGTCGAACTTTGCAAAAGACAGTATTGGCCTTAAAAAAGAAAAGGAGTGCTATGTGTCCTTCACGGAGGTTCCGACTAGGCATAAAGTCAGAGATTTGACCACCTCCAAGATTGGGACTCTGATCAGAATATCAGGCCAGGTGGTTCGTACTCATCCCGTGCACCCAGAGCTTGTGATGGGGACCTTTATATGCTTGGATTGCCAAACAGAAATTCGTGGGGTGGAGCAGCAATTTAAGTACACTCAGCCGACGATATGCAGGAATCCTGTCTGCTCCAATCGAAGGCGATTCATGCTGGACGTTGAGAAAAGTATGTTTATTGATTTCCAAAAAGTTAGGATACAAGAAACGCAATCGGAACTCCCTAGGGGATGCATTCCGCGTTCAGTCGAAATCATTTTGCGGGCAGAAAATGTCGAAACAGTCCAGGCAGGGGACCGGTATGACTTTACTGGGACGTTAATTGTGATACCGGATGTTGGTGCCCTTAATATGCCTGGGGCGAAAGCCGATTTTGGATCGCGACATAAACCTGGAGAGGGTCAAGCTGATGGGGTCCGCGGATTGAAGGCGCTCGGAGTACGGGATTTGAACTATCGTATGGCTTTTTTGGCGTGCAGTGTTCAAGCAACTACGTCCCGATTTGGTGGGACTGATTTGCCAATGAGTGAAGTCACAGCGGACGATATGAAGAAACAGATGACCGACGCTGAATGGAATAAAGTCTACGAGATGTCCAGGGATAAGGCTCTCTACCAAAATTTAATTACGAGTCTATTCCCGTCTATTTATGGTAACGATGAAGTGAAGAGGGGTATCCTGCTACAACTGTTCGGAGGAGTCGCCAAAACCACACATGAAAGTAAGTTGATAAGAAAACTTGTTTAATCCTTAGCTGCCACTCTGGGACGTCTGGTACTACCTCAGGAACTAAGATGCTTACTATGATTAAGCTACTTTTTATTTGAATTTAAAAAGGTATTCTTCAAATAGTGCTCTAGGTGCTTTAGGAAAAAGGTAATCCTCCTAACTTACCATGGGGGTCACTGTAAATAACATTCCAAACTAAAATTGATTTGATTCTGGAAACTCAGCGGAATTTCTGGTACCCCACAGTGACAACTAAGAGTTAAGATAATTTTACCGAAAACGAGAGACTAGGGAGTGCTGAATTTAAACGTCCTATTTTAGATTTTTTAGTTTTTAATACAGAGGAGAGTGGCTTAATTCGGGCTCTTTATTTTTAAATATCAATAGAAAGCCCTTTAAAAATAATAATCATATAGAGATGATGTTTTTATACTGAAAATGAGTGTTCCAGCTAAAATAATTATTTCTATAAAGTGGTTGACAAGAATGTGGCTTGGAATAATTTTATATGTATTTTAGCTCTATTTTCACAGTTTTTGAAAGAACAATTTACAGGTTTTATTTAAAACTTATTTAATTTGATATAAATGAAGGAAATTCATATAACATGCGTGCTTAAGAAAAGGAACTTCAACATCTTCAGTGAACAGAAATAAAAATAAAAATCTTAATAATTTCCGAGTAAGTATGGAAGAAAATAATAATTTTATTTAATACGAGCTCGAGTTCGATTTACTTCGATGAAATTCTGAATTTTGCGATTTGCAATTTCTTGAATAACATATAAAAATGCATTCTCCAAAAATAGATATGAATTAAATTGCAAATCACACAAAATACAGGAGAGTTCGGGTTGGAAGTCCTAAGGAAGGATTGGAAGTATTCAAGTAACAAGTAAAGATTACTTGGAACAAGTTTAAAGTTAGGCATAATTCATCTAATGGCGATTCAAGGGTTAACAAAAATGATTATATAAAATATCGGTCGCTTCCCGCGAGTTCTAAAAATTAAAGACATTTTATTGATTTTTGTAATAATATCCCTTCAATTAGATGAGGATGAACTGAGATGATGAGATGAAACTGTTGGATGGACTCTTTAAAAATAGTTAGACTCTACTAGAGTTGTTTAGTAATTTTTGAAATATTACAATAATTTTTTGCAATGGTTTTGTTTCGGTTATTCCACATTTCGTGCTTTGCCTACAAAAAATATACTCGCAATGTATACACTAAAGGAAAGGTTTGAATTTTAGTTGGTTCTGGTGGAATTACAGCCAAATTATTACAAGTTTTATGAAAACATATAATTAAGGACCTTAGACTTTCATTCGAAACTAGATCTAATTTAATTTCTTCAATTTCAATAACTTGTATTTTTATTTTGTAATAAAAACACATTTTTTAAGTTAAGTTTTAAGTTTGAGGTAAATTTTTATTGCGTTATTTTTCGTTTCTACAAGAAATCGTACAGACGAGCAGTCGAACTACTTTTTTGATGTTTTTGGGGTTTACAAAAAATTCACATTAACTACAATTGGAACTTTAGGTTTAGGGACCCTGACGTCAACCGGGGGTATAGCTCAGTGGTAGAGCATTCGACTGCAGATCGAAGGGTCCCCGGTTCAAACCCGGGTGCCCCCTCTTGAGATTTCTATATTCATTTTTATTTTCACCTGAAAGAACAGCCCTTTCTTTTTCTAGGAATACTTGTTAAGTTTTTATTTAGCGTTTTATTTTTAAATTATTGATTAACATTGAGAAACATTTTACCACAAGAAATATTCAAAAATGTGTTTATTTCTATTGTTCAATTATTAATTAATTAATTATAATTAATTATTATATAATTAATTAATTAATTATTCAGCTTGAGCTTCAAATATTGTTAAAATAATTTTCTTTTTAAGTTCTCCTCGTTTTTGGTTATCGATACTCATTAATTCTGAACCAATAAAATTCAAAAAATTACGTATATCTCTCGGGAATTCGTCATTGATGCTTTCATTTACACTATCCAATAATTCGGTAGCTGTAGATAAAAAACTCTTCTTGCATGAGTAATCCTGAGATTTTTCAATTTTTAATTTTTTTGGCGGTGGTGGCGTTATATCTCGATATGTCTCTTTTGTATTATTTGCAATTTTTATAAACCTCTGCTCACTTTGTCGTGATCGCACAAAATTCTTTAAGAAATCCAAGTAACTAAACCACCATACAGTTGGCTTATAAATCTCATCTCGTCCAGCTCCACTTCTGGCAGACTCTTTTACCTTTTTAAGTTCGTGGCAGTAGTGCGTACGTAGGCAATTAATTTTCGTTTTAACATCTTCTAATGTAGTACCATCACGAATTTTGTACATTGCTTGTTGTATCATCTCGAGCGCATCAAATCGCGCTTTCTTATTTTTATACAAATTATTCTTCGTATCGTAAAGCTCGGGTTTGCTTTGATAAAGCGAAATTAGCGTCATTATGTGATTTTTCGTCCATTCGGTCATGTCGCACGATGTTGATGATGATTATAAGCTGATCACGTAAAATCGAGGGAGTATCAAAATAAATTTATTAAGAATCAAAGAAAACTATTCCCCAAACTTCTTACTGCGTAGAAATTCTCTTGCTCAACTTCAAACAGCACAGCGTTTGCTTCTGATTAAATTTCGTAAAAATGTAACGCGTGCGATTAGTTGGTCACTTGTTAACTAAATCATATGAGGTCTCGTTATCGAAGCTTCTTGGATTCACTTCGCATAAGTGCGGCATTCACATTCTTGTTTGCGAGCAATCGGAGCATACATAGTCATTTCGTTTATACAATAAAAACGTGCGTAGAAGATCTCAGTCTCAAACTCGATCTGAGTGAGGGTTTAATCCAAAGATTATCTATAACAAGATGTGATATTTGTGGTGTTTTCTCTTATCTTTTATCGACTTTAGTCCTTTTAGCTGATTAACCTTGGGAATTTTGTTAAAAGTAGATAGTAAAATAAAGCGATCATGTGTAGGAGAGAGACCAACATTTGAGAATAGGCCGCTTTATATTATGAAAATGTCCCACATTTTGTAGTTTGTTCAAATATTGTTAAAACAAACTAAATTTAAATAATTATGTTTATAAATTTAAGAAGTAATTTCTCAATTTGTAAAACATCTTCAAGACCACCCTGTACGCTTCGCCAGATAGACAAACTCACAACGTTTAAAGTTTCAGCTCGCCTCTTAATAGAAACTATCCCGCTTTACAGAAACTTCTCTTCGAGGAGATGTGAACGTCTGCATCGTGGGAGATCCGAGCACTGCAAAATCTCAGTTCCTTAAGCAAGTGGCTGACTTTTCGCCTCGTGCCGTTTACACTTCAGGAAAAGCATCGTCGGCAGCTGGTCTAACCGCTGCGGTCGTGCGTGACGAAGAAAGCTTTGATTTCGTTATTGAGGCTGGAGCCTTAATGTTAGCAGACAACGGAATTTGTTGCATTGATGAATTCGATAAAATGGATCCTCGGGACCAAGTAGCCATCCACGAGGCCATGGAGCAACAGACAATCTCACTAGCCAAGGCGGGAGTTCGTGCGACTCTGAATGCAAGGACCTCAATTCTAGCCGCTGCAAACCCTATAAATGGTCGCTACGATCGGGCAAAATCCCTCCAGCAAAATATTCAGCTCTCTGCTCCGATCATGTCACGTTTCGATCTTTTTTTCATTCTGGTCGATGAGTGTAATGAAGTTGTTGATTATGCCATCGCTCGAAAGATAGTCGATCTTCACTCGAACATTGAGGATTCGGTAGAACGGCTTTACACTAGGGAAGAGGTTCTCAGGTACATCACTTTCGCCCGCCAATTTAAGCCTATAATCGGTGAGAAGGCTGCAGAGCTTCTTGTTCAGAACTATGGGCAACTGCGTCAAAGGGACAGTGGCGCGTCCGGTCGAAGCACCTGGAGGATCACAGTTCGCCAGCTGGAGAGTATGATCCGTTTGAGTGAGGCCATGGCAAAATTGGAGTGCTCAAATGATGTTCAGGAGCATCATGTGAAAGAGGCCTTTAGGCTGTTGAATAAGTCCATCATCAGAGTTGAACAGCCCGATATTCATTTGGATGACGAAGATGACGCTGATTTGGCGGACGTCGACATCAACATGGAAGAAGGGGAAAATAACCAGAACGGAATGGAAGATGATGAAAATGCGGGAGCGTTGCAGAAAAAAAAATTAACATTATCCTTCGATGACTATAGAAATTTGTGCAACATGCTTGTTATTCACATGAGGACCGAAGAGAACCGGTGCGAAGTGGAAGGAACAGACACTGGAATAAGGCGAACGGATATTGTAAATTGGTACTTGGAGCAGGTTGCCGATCAAATCGAGACCGAGGAGGAATTGATATCGAGGAAGACGTTAATTGAGAAAGTTATTGATCGGTTGATCTACCATGATCAGGTGATTATTCCTTTAAAAACTACAGGACTTAAGCCTGCGAGAGGCTCTGCTGCCCCGGAATCTCCTTCTCAAGAGGACTCATTACTTGTTGTCCATCCTAACTATATTTTGGAGTAGATATTCCCATTTTATATATCAGTTCTTTGTTTTATAAGTGCGTTTTCTATGAGAATTTTGTTTACTTTGTTTTTGTATGAATGAATAATAAATGAGCTATAAAGTACAAATTAAAGTTATTTTCTTTCTATTTGCACTTAGGGAACATTATCAAGCTTTGTAAGGCTAAAATTAATTGATGTTTTCTAAAATTTTTATCAAGATTAAAGAACTTATTTAAGATTTATAAATGTCCTCCAAAATTTTAATTATTCTTCCTTTTTTTAATTTACGAGAATACAAAGTTTGTAGAACGTGTCAAGAAATCAAATTTAGAATTTTCTAAGCTCGGTTTGTAAGCGTATAGTTGCTATCATTCTTTTAGTACTTGAATTTTTGTCCATTGAAACTTGAGTCTCTCAAATTTGGTACTGAATTTTCAAAATTCTACATTTCGGGTTTGATTTTGAAATTTGTAATCGCGATTATTATTAAACTGGTGTTTCGATTAACCTGTATTGCAACTTAGAATACTTAGTTGCAATATAATCATGCAGATATTGAACAAAGGATTTAATAATTTGATTTTTTATTAATAAAACTTTATCTAAATAGGCGTTATTTTTCTTAATCATCAGTTTTTTTTTTGTAAACTCTTTATCCAGTCTTTCTTGTATGGAACATATGATGGTAGGTAAATAACTGCAAAGATTTTAAATAAATTAGTGCCGAATTGCAGTGGCTATCGCAAGAAACCTAAAAAAAGGACCATAAGCATGGCTAGGATTTCTGAAAATGTTAAGATTCTTTTGGAATAAAGCTTAGATTTTGCGCTATAGAATAAAACGATATATTAAAAAATCTCTCTGGTATAAAATTCTCTAAGGTAATGAAGCATAAAGCGCGCAAAAACAGTGAATGGCATTTTTTCTCGAAACCCAAATTTGCGAGAGGGCTAAGTATAAGCGTAATATCTTTTTAAAAATGTTGAAAATAAATTGTATTTTTGTCTTACCTTATCAATTATCAAAAAGAGGAATGTCTGCAGTGCCGCTATTTAGCAATCACTTCAAAACAGCTACTCAATAAGGAAATAATTCGTTTTTTTTAATGAACCACTGTCGAGAAGTTTTGGGTATTATACAACGCCAAGAAAATTATTTTATTGATCTGTTTTACGATAATAAACATTTTAGTAAACAACTCTAAATGAATTTCAACAGAAGTACAAGATTAAGCTTGAAATTCTAGCCTTAGTCTGGATTTCCGCTTATACCTCTAAATGGAGAAACGTTTTTTATTTATACTGATCGCAAAACGACTGACCGACTGACTGAATGCAACGAAGAGGTAGGTCCCTTATTTTAAAGCCGCCGTTTGTCCTGCAATTGTGGACCACAATTTTTCCTTATCCTTATCCTTAAAGAAAACTCAAAGTATTCGAGCAGTTGTTGTGGCGGGCACTGTTTCGTTTACCATAGTTTAAAGTACGAATAACATATCCTTCCCTAAGTTATAAAATAATGAAAGAAAACTATCGTAAAAACGAGCGATTTTACTTCTACTTAGTACAGTGGCTTTTTCCCTCATCTAACTAAGATGCAGTCGACTTGAGAAATAGTAGCGAAAGAAGATTAAAACTTATTTTGAGCACTTTGTTGTAACAATATTTTAAAATAGAAGGTATCTGCTAATAGACTATAGTGTGGATCTCAGAATAGCCTCATTTTGCAGGCCCAACAAATAATGTACAATTCTCGACTATGGTTATAACGAACAAATTTAAAAGGATATCTTACTTTTAATGTGCTGCGTTATTCTAGTAACTGTATGAGCTGTTTTAATGAATCAAAAGTTATTGCATATTTTGAAGAATGAAAAGAAAAACAGAAGTACAAAGCAACCGATCTGTTTATTAGCTGGTAAGGCTGAGCTTTTTACATGGAATAAAATAAATCTAACCTAACAGGGAGAGGCTGCAGCATGCAGTGCTTTAGCTCTCGTCGTCCTCGATTTTGGGGGCAAGATAGTACCTAATGTGGCCCAAGTCTTGGATGCGGTACTCCACAACGAGGGGAACATCTGCGGACATAGAGAGCTGAACCTGGTTGGACAGAGGAGTTGCCTTAGTGAAGGCGTTCAAGTAGCGGCAGGCAAATGTGAGGGTGACCGGCTCCTGCATTTCAATGATAACAGCTTCCTCCTCCTTGTCGACCGATGAGGTTTGGGCCAGCTTAATGTTAGCAGAGCCCACATCACCAGATGCTGAGAATTTTACTCCTTCCTTTGTGCAGCAAATGACGACGGATTCACCGAATTGGGCGAGATCCCTGCAGATTCTAGCGAACTCCATAGCAGGCATTCGGACTACGCAAGAGTAATCGGTTTCGGGAATTCCCAAGTGTTCCTGGTCGAGATTCATCAATTTCATTTCGTAATCTGACACCTTTTCATGGTTTTGTGATTCAAACATGAAAGTGACTGTGTCGGCATGGTCCTGTGCCTTTATGGTCACCGTGTCATCGTTGTTGGCACACTTAAAGATTTTCGCCATGCTACCAAGATTCATTCCCATCGAGAGGTTCCGATCGCAGCGGTATTTATCAAATCCGTCCGATTTTAGCGAAAGGGAAACCAGCGAAACGTGAGAATTGTCCATGGCTTGGAGCTACGAAGAAAATTTCGTCACATTATGAAAAATAAAAACCGGGAACAATTTACCTGGATGCCGGAATCACTGCAGTCAAAAGTGGCTTCACTAAGCAGGTCCTTGACCGCATCTAGGACCTTTTTCAGGATCGTGGCAGATAACAGGCGTGCTTCAAACATTTTGGCGATTTTTCACTTTTAGTTTACGATTACGAAATAATTTAAACAATGCTGTGACTTCAGCTGTTTTCCCCAACTAACTTGCTATTTAAAGAACCTTATCACTCGTAGTAGAAGTTAAGAAATTTACTTAATTTCAATTATCCATCCGATGAACGCGAAGCTACTTCCCAACAGTTTTCCCTCCTTTTAAACAAGTGACACAAAGCCGGCCTTTTGGCGCCAAGTGTCAACAAATTTTCATACTACTCCTAGCGATTTCAGTGACATCTGGACATGAGAAATTATAAAGCATAGAAAGTCCGGGAAAGAAAAGTTGCACCGCTGGGCGAAAATTTGGCGCCATTTCGTAAATTTTTCATAAAATTGATTAAAAACGATTGTTTAACTTCATTTAGGTATTCTCCATTGTTTTGTAGCTTGTATTAAGCGAATAAATAAATAAGACTGTCCAATTTTTTTAAGGTTTCGTAACAAAACGAGGAATTTTTATAGTTTCGCCATATCCCTCTGTCCGTCCGTATTTCACAGTCATTTTATTCAGAGACTATTAGGACTGTAGTGCTGGAGTCATACCCTTTACAAAGGTGGTATAAATATGTTGGGAAAGAAAATTAAGGTTCCCTCTCTATATTGAAAGTGGGGATACTTACCGCATCGACAGGGGTATCGTTTAAAAGGGAATTTAAAACCTTTATGGGGTTTCTTAAACTGTTTTTCAAAATTATGCCCCGTTTTCTAAATATTCGACTGCAAAGTGGTCATATTCGACTAGATTTGTGTCGCTTTATGCTTATTTGGTCTCCGTAAAGAGAATTTTACACGCTAAGACTTTAAGCAATTTTTATAGCTTTATAAAGTTGTTCTTGAGCTATCATCGTATTTTATGGTCTCGATTTTGATGCTGAGTCCAGTTTAAGACCCTCTCTAAATCGATTTTATTGTTGGTAGTAATTGCTAGGGAATCCTAAATTAAAATTGGTCCGATATGCTCTTCACCGCTTTTTACTGTTTTTAGAAAGAAGTCTATTTATCTATTTTAGTTTATAACATTGAAATTTAATTTATATAGTAGATCTCAAAATTCCGCTGTAAACAGACGATTTACATAGTGCATTCGAATAGTTTTGAATGTTAGTTCTTATTCTAAAAACCGTTTTATTATAGGCTAGGCTAGGTGTGATTATTCTCGCGAGAACGGAACATATTAAATTCGTTTATAGTTTTAAAATAGAGTGCAGTGCAGTATAAAATTTCCGCAGGGTGGAGTGCGGCTTATTTCGCGACAAAAAATCCTCAGAGAATAATTTAAAGTTTTATAACACTTGTCTCCTAGGCAAGTGGTGGCAGGCAACGGCCTCTATTCAAATAGCCATCACCATTACGATGGCGGTGGCGTGCTGGCAAAAATCACCCCAGTTCCGACAGTTGCTTTCTTGTCTTGCAATCAAAATCATAATTAAAGCTTCGATGAAAATGGTAACTCACCGCCGCAGAAGCGGAGCAACCGGCCGACTTGGCATGCTAACGATACTTTACGGGGGGGGCCTGACGCCACGAGAGCACTTCCAACTGCACTTGGGAACTCTTAAAAGTAGTTATTAAGCGGAAATAACTGGCTTTAATGGAGAGTGCATAAATGCAGACGAATGGTTATTTCGTGTCTGTGAAGTCAAATATTTTAATTGTGCGCGTCGGTGCCCAACAAAAAGATGTTGTACAACCGGTGCGAGTCTCCGAGTGCCTCTATCACAGTTAACAGGTACTTGCGGCACCTGGAGGTGCACCTTGGCGCCCCCCCTTTTTTTTCTTCCGCACCGGAAACTGCCCCTTTCCCGATTTCCATTCCTCACGCAATCGGTCGTCCCGATCCCGAAGAAATGATCAGGCAATCAATCATATGTGCCTGCCGCAGCGTAAGAGGAGCTTTGCTTGAGTGTGGGGCTGCACTTTTGTCCCCCAACCCTTTTCGGAAGCTTCTGAGTTTAAAAACCACAAAACTAATTCAGTGAGTAAGGGCACGCAGTCACGTCCATCTCGTCACCTCATAAGTTATTTAGGCGATGGCTTTAATCACTCAGCCATTAACCTCAATTATTTCATCGCTTTTGTGTGGTTCGGAAGGGGCTCCAGGGGCACCGCAAGCCGCATGTAATTAACACATGGAGTAATCGGGAATTGCCAAACTGGTGATTTTCGAATTCCTGTGAGATGCAATGATGCAGATTCCCATTCCGTGTGGAGAGTTTTCAGAATGATTTAGCAGGAAAGGACTTGTTCGAAAACCCACATATTGTTAGAAATGTTTAGTTTTATTTATGAGCACCTCTTATCTTAATTATCCCCACATATCTCGCAAAAATATTAGTTTTAGATCATTCAGGTTCAATTAAATTAGGCTTAAATTAACAAATTGATATTTCTTACCCAGAGCAACTGAAACTCTAAAATAATTATCGTTTTTTCTTTTTTACAACAACGAGATGGGTTAAGAAAGACCATCACATACTATAGAGCGAATGTTCATGACTTAGTAGTGGGTTAGATTAGATTTAACTGGCTACCTAACAAGGTACACTTAGTCCATTTCTGGCAATTGTGTAACTCAGGACACCATGGCTATACGTAGGACTTGAATCCACAATCTCTGGTATGGTAATCTAGCGCGCTAACAACTAGACTCCATGTTCAGGGGCACAAAAAAGAAGTTAAGTTTTATATACAACATTTTAACTACAAAAATAGAAAAACAAATTAGTCAATATTTTTACAATTAAATTATGCTTGTCGCACTAAAATTTGAACAGCTATATGCCAATCGATTCTATAACATTCAAATTGCTTAAAGTTAGATATTTCAAGTAAAATTTTTAAATTTATTTTTCCAATACAATGATGCTTACAAAACTGCTGACTGAATTTTCTATTTAACTCTATCGGTCTTAAAGCATCTTACAAATTGAAAGCATCTTTATATTTAATGTAAAAACTACCATAATAAGAGTCCATAAAACACAAATAATTCAGCAACTCTAACTTAATAGCGAATAGACACCGAGTAGCCTAGTTAGCAAGTTCCGCTTAAGTCGTCAGTTAAAATGCAATTTGAATGTGCTGCAGAAACAAGAAGCCCCGGGCCCAGATAACAACGATTCATACACTTGCTTAATTTCAACTAACAAAAGATGAAATTTCAAGGAAAATTTTCTTGAAACTTTTTGAAAGTTTCAACTTTCTTCTTCAATTCGATTTTAATGTTGTTTGGTAAATAGTTTCGTGTCCAGTAATTTATTTTTTTTTATTTTTATTTTATTTTTATTTTTTTTTTTTTACTCAAAAACTTCTGTGAGTTTCCTCACTTATCTGCGTTATTGCAGCACAGTCGGATGAGTTCCTGACATCCTTTGTGCCTCTGTAAAGATGGAAATAGGCTAAAAGTATTTGAGTATTGAATCAAAAATTTAAATTAAAATTCTGCCATGTTCTCCGAACGAAAATTCTCTTTGGGGACAAGGAAAATTAGCATTTGAAAGCAGACTTGACTTTTTACTATTGCAAAAATTTGAGATATACCTCTTCTGGCAGGTATATTTCGTCGTGAGCTATTCTTTGTATCTAAAATGAAAATGCGGTTTACAGTGGTTATAAATCAAAATTAGTTTTGTTTATTCTAAACACAAGGTAAAGGTGAATCGAGCTCAAAAGGTAATAACACCTACATTTCTGTTGATTTAAAAAGGTAAAATTGTTAGAATCGACATTGATACGTTGATTCAATTGAAGGTAAAGTGGGATGAATATGCGGATGCTCTAATCGTCCTTGAGGAAAGGCTTATATTTTTTCTGTCTCTGTAAAATAAGACAATTTCACCAATGAACGAAGCTATGAGAAGCGCACTCGTCTCATGCTACCTTAGATCTAATTGAGCATTAATATCGGTGTAATTAACCTAATGCTGTTGAAGCGGGGTAGGGGTATTTAAGGTGCCTAGTCGCCTCTAATTAAAGGATATCTGGTTGCAAGGATTTCTCAGAATTATATTCGCATGCTCTCGGGTTCGACGTGAGATCAATGGTGAAGAATATAGAAAATTTAAATGCTCCTCCGGGCATGCCTACTTCCAGGGTAAATTGAGTCAACATCTCAACGGGCAACCGGTGCGGTGTAGAAGGGTGTCGTCTGGTGGAAGGTGCAGTTACCTCTTCCACTGGGAATAATTTTATCACATGCATACGTAGAGTTCCTGCATCGGCACAGGAACATCACTACAAAGTGTTTGAATGAATGAATTTTCAATGATTTATCTGATAATTTGAAAATAGGCTTGCTCAGTCGATACGGAAATTAAATCACTTGTGCGATCACCACGTGAAAGTTTGGTATAAATTAAGCCCATTTAGGGCTTTTAAGGTTTATCATTTGTATCAATCACGATCTATTAAGCCATTTGGTAGTCAGGTTAACGTGTAAATGACGTATTGTAAACAAGTTTTGTTTTTGCTATTCTTGCAATGTTATATTTGTCTTTAATCTCAGAGTCAAGATTTCATTTATGTGCGAGGTCTAAGATTATGCCATATTTTGATTTTAGATATTAGCAGAGGACCTTAAAGTTTCATGACTCTGAAAAACAAACCTTTAATCCTCAATAATTTGCCAGTGTACAGAACAATCTAAAAATAGGCTCCCATCTCTCTCAAAATATTAAAGTTAAAAGATCGTAAAGTCCCGTCATAAAATTCCTCAATATATCTTAATTCCCCTCAATCTTAATAACACCCGAGCAGCTTTAGAAGTGCGAAACTCAAAAGGGTAATAAAATTGGTTGAAGATGTCAAAGATTCATCCGATGTGATGAAAATGCCGCGGACGGTCCTCCTTTGTCGAATAATAAAGGATAACCGTCCGTAAAACCCCATCATCGATTAATAGATTATTTACCTTCAAATACCTTAATTTCCTCCACTTTCCGAAAAAGTTAATCAAGCAGGTGAGGGTGATTTTATTTCTTTTTCGCATTTTCCCGGGAAATGCACAGTATCAGATTTAATTATCTCCTCACTGGATGATATTGAAGAATATTTCACCTGGGGAACAAAAGGAATTGCCGTCGCGCACCATCGCACCCGCACAGGTAAGACATACCTCAAAAATTTTTACCAAAGTGTCCCTTTTGGTCTGATTACAGCTTATTGAGGAAAGATCATCTATCATTGGAATTTTGAATTAGTGGTTTACTTTCCTATCGGCACATACTCTATCCACTAGAGTTTGTTGCCATGCATAATAAATCAGAGCCGAAATGAGATTCTACGATAATTTATTTCCCTTTGGAGGCGTGGATAGAGCCCTGGCAAACGTGCTCTGCATGGGCTCACTAACCGTGTTCGATAATTAATTTTGGAGACACTATCATTGCTTTTCGCAAGTCTACTAATTTCGTCTGTTTACATGACTTATTGACGATTATTTTATTGATCAGGTGTTGACTAGACGGGCAACTTATGTTTACCTGATAAATGCTCAACGCTAGGAAACTTTTGGACATTTTTAAGTTTGTTTAAGGTAGAAAAAAAAACAAGCAAATTTTTTGAATGCGGACGAAATTCTCAGTTTAGCACTAGTTGGATTTTTTTGCAGGTTCCTAAAAGAGAAATTTATTGATTTAAAAGTAAAGATTTACCATACCATAGATCTCAATGGAGGAATAGCATATCCATGTTAAATATATTTACGAGTATAATGAAACTTGTAAGATTAATTTGTTTGCTTTAAATTGAAAATATCATAGTAGATATTGCAACAAATCGAATGTTCCAATTTACATTGATTTGGTATGATTACACCAAATGTGAAATTTTTTGCTGTTGTTGACAAAAGGTTAACTTATTGAAGGCACTGCATTTATGAATTTTTTATTTTAACGGGGCCAAATAAAATACAAATCAATAGTGTACCTATTGCTGCACTTAATTGCGATACTGTAGAGTAATGTAAATATAAAATAATAAATGTCCAACTATGTCAATTAGCGAGTTTTTGTTATTGCATATAAAAGTAAATCACATATGTATGTGCTCCAGTCGAAAATGTGCGACAAAAGCGTTAGTACCAATTCATAGGGGCAATAAATCGCTTTCCCATTGAGTGATGTAAGTAGGACAGATTTGTATGGGGATTTAAACGAAAAATTGTTTGAGGTATTGAACTATTTGTTGAGTTTTATTATTTTACGTTCGATGTGGTATTTTTAAATATTAATATTAGAATGACCTTGACTGAATACAGTGTTAGAATGACTTTTATTGAGTACATATATGAGGTGAAAATAGGGAAGGCTTTAGGTTACATATCGAAAATTTGTTAGTTTACTTAATATGTTTCTTCCTCATTTACGCCTGAATTTTTAGTTTTTAATCGAAGTTACTATATATTTAAACACATAAGCTACTTTATTTACTTATTATTATTATAAATTATAGGGCCGCCAACCTTTATTGCAAATCCGTTTTTCTTAAATTTTCAAAATTTAAAATTACGAACCCAATATTGCAATATATTTTTATTAAAATTAGTGTACTAGTAATAGTAGTAGTAGTAACAGGTTTAGTTACAATGTCGGATTTAATATTGCACCCGCACTTTGGTTAAATCGAAAGGATTTCAATAAAAATGATTACTAAGATTATTTTGCAGAAATTGTACAAATTTACAAATCAAAGGCGGATCCAATTAAGCGGAACCAATTTCTCGATTTCTATTTGAACTACATAAAGAGCTTTCATACTTAATACAACAATTTTAAAGCGAAAGAAGAAAAATTAAAATGCCTACGCTTCTCGAACTACTCTGGTAGTTTTTAATAAGAATTTGTAATCCCTAATCTAATCTATGAATTAATAAATGTCTAATGTATAATTTCGGTAATTTAAAGAACACTTTCACTAGTTGATGTTGCTTTTAATAGATTTTTATATCTAAACTAAATGTAACTAATTTGAATGTTTTTGTTTAATGTACACAAGTTATTCTACCTTTATGGGTAAAACTTTTCTTAAGTAATAAAATAAAATTTATGCCCACATAGGTTCATTACAAAATTGGGCCAATTAAACTTTTAAGCAAAATGACTCGCAATATTTCTCTACCAAATTACATTATTTGCTCTACCAAAAATTACTGTGCAATTTTCACCAAATTAGAAAACGTTCATTGCAAAAGGAGGAGCCCTTCTTCCAATGGCAATAGATCTCTGTAACAAAGGAAGTAAATCAAACCTAATGAAATAAACAAGTAGACAAAGCCCATTAAAGTGGGATAACAATTCCAGAGGCAAGTTCTGCAATTAAAACGAGATCATGGATTTAAGTTTTTAAATGGCATCAACATCTGTACCATCGTTGGGAATAATAATAAAATTTTTGGCTGTTCCCGCGAAATTGAGGCTTTTGTCCTCGTAAAGGAATTTTGAATGTCCCACAGTGTCCCCAATTATTTAGCCAATTCAATACGAAAGCGGTATAGGCACAATGCTGAAAGGTGAGCGGATTTCCTCAAATGGTACTTCGTTTCTTGATATAAAAGGCTATGCAATTTATGCAGGCCTCTCTCTATTCATGTGAAGAAAGAAGGCAGTCGCACCTGACAACAACGACAATAAATTAGTTCCATTCTCAACTTGTTGACGTTTCCATGATTGCTAGGTAAGCGGAAAAGGAAATTTCAGGCGAGCTTTATGCGCTGACAAGTTGTTTCGTGATAAATTTCATTTGGGGGCACAAAAGCGACCAAGAGTTTTTTAGTATGGAATATAATTCAAATCCTTTAGAAAACCTTTAAAAAATATTTAATATATTTATATAGGAAAAGGTATATAGCTATTTACTAAATTTAATTATTTTTAAAATTAAAGGTTGGTATTTCTAAATGTAAGAACATTTAGACGAAATCATGATAGTCTAAGACGATCCCTGGTTTTTAGAATATTGCCAATTTAAGAACTTCAATCTTAAAATATCGCTTATTTTCATCTGTATAAATTATATTACATATATTTGTTTGCCTATTTTATCATTCCTAGGTAAATATGAGTGTAAAAAATAATATTTTAGTTCTTAAGGGGTATTCGCCTTTAGAGAGGTTCAATGCTCAATATTTTAACTGATACTCTTGATTTCACTGACGACACATACTTTGACTACTGCACACTTGGCTGTAAGCGTTGATAACTTTAAGTAATTCATCGAAACCTCTTTTAAAAACAGATTCTAGAATAGAAAGCCTATACATATGAGCCATTCAGTCTAAACCGATTAACTTCGTTTTTGACTATTTCTGAATCTTAATATTAAAACACCTGACACATGCTTAGCGTTCAATTTTGTAAATGAATTATTTTAATAATTTTACGTAAAAGCAATATCAATTCTTATTTTAAAACGAGTTTTTATATTAACCATGTGTAATTTTACCAGAGTTCTCATTTTTTTGCATGTGAAGTTAATCAATTTGGATTGATTTTGGCTTGTGAAAGGGTTCATGTATAAAGAAACACTAAACAACAAAAATTAAGAAGGTATCTTCCGATTTTTTGTATTGGATTAATTTAATATTGTAAAGCGTTAAAGCTTTAAATTTACTGAAATTAAACATTTTAAAATTGGGAGTTAATTGTTGAATTTACTGAATTTAGATGTGCCTATTACAATTATGTATTATAGTTCGTTTGGCATGTATATCTATTGTGAAAATGAGATAATTTCTTTTAAGATATATTGCTCCAGTAAATTTGAATTTCTTTACTCAAATACTCTTAACATAACAATTTGTTTGAATTGAATACAGCATTTAAGACCCCATATAAATAGTTTAGTTCTGAATCAGGCATGTTATAAATTCAATTTTGAAATTATCAAAAATTTATTATTATTTAAAAACAAAAAAATAGATTAGATGTCTGCCAAAAAGGTTGCAATAAGAGTAACAAAAAGTAAGCTATGTGATTTCAAAAACGTTCAAAGGGACACTAATGCTTCAAATATACTTCTACTCAAAATCTTATAAAATCAATGTTCGAACATGCGAACTACTCGTTTCGAGCACAAATTCCCTACGAATACAATTATTATACCTCCCCAGAACAGAAATGCGCTTCTTAAATGGTTTTCGAATACGCGAAAAGGGAAAACCTTCCGTTCCAGGTCCATTAAAAAGTTTTTTTTTTCCCCGTCATGAAAACTTTCGTGTGTTCAGTGACTCCAAGTGGAATCGTAAACTTAGCGTAGCGCCAATGTTTCCACAAAATTACTAATTCACTTGCTAATTACAATCGCAAGTATAAGCAGTTAAGGCAAGTTGGTCATTCGGGCAAATACCGTTTACGATATTTGTAATTTTTATGTCCTCAGAAATTGATTGAGGTGACCATATAAACTGCATCGCTATAGGTGGCCTTAGTGGGACTTTTTCCGGTTGGTAGTAATGGACTAATTAAAGTTGTTGCCAATGGTAAAATAATGACTTCATAAAGTCACAAAATAGGAACAAAACTTAGGTCGGTAGATTTTGATAGCCGCATTAAAAGCATATTTAGGTTGTTAATCCAAAGTTGAACCACAAAATACCGGAAGAGTCTTTTTAAGAAGCAAAGCTAGAAAACATCTAAGTATAAATAGATTTAACGATATTCTTTTACGAATATCTAATAGTACTGTTTTAAAAGAAAGAGGTGGCAATCGTTCAAATACTTTTGGTTTCATACGTTCGTATTAAGAAATATTTATAAAATAAACTCCTGTTCGACGTGACGTTTTTATACTGAAAATGTTAAGGTAGCTTGCAAAAAATAAAAAGGTGGGAAAAAATGAATAACAAGCAATTAATTAAGCGCGAAAATGCGTTGAAATCGACACGAATGCAAATCACGCAAATGGTGTGAACAAAATAGCTCGCACCTGGCACAGTCGTACCTTGGGAAAACAAATCGTTAACCGCCTGCTTACTCATATACGCCTAGTGATATCAGAACTAAAAACATCACAATTGTCCCTGGAATGCTGCTAATTGATAACGTGAGCTATTTAGGTGCGCGTCAGTTATTTTCACACTGATAAACAGCACGAATTCGTGAAAATATTTTATGTTAATTTCATTTTAGCTTTAAAATTTTTAGTATTTTAGACGAGCACCGTAGAATCCTTATTTAATTTTAATTTTTTCAGTTTAAAAACTGTCGAATTGTCGAGTCGACTGTACTTATGCGAATATTTAATTTTAATTATGTATCAAGTAACATAACTCTTTTAACAAGCAATTGGATCGATTTGTAGTATCTTGTGACCCTTACCAATTTCTTAGAAATTTTCTTTATATGTTCCGCGAACTATCAAGCTTATAATTGAAGAGACGTTTTAAAAATAAACCTAATTACGATTTCGGTGAAAACATATACTGATAACAAATAAAACATTATTTTGGGATATAAAATCGACACAATTTCACTTTGTATAAAGATTTCAAGTACTCCGTTTTCAATTAATTGTTTCTTTAATTTTACAAATAACATTTCTCATGAAGAGTTACTAAAAAATTATAAAAATACGTTAAAACAACTGCGGTACTACCAAAATGAAGCTCTGTAAGGCCGAATTTACGTATATGACTCTGGGCACAATTTTACTATTAGACATTTTTACTTTATTTCTTTTATAATTATCATCACACTTCTTCTTATGTATGTATGACTATGAACATATGAAGGTTAAAATTGAATTAAGATTAGTAAATATGGTATATACCCCATTATGTTTTTATTAGAGAACCACTATAGACCTTTAAATAGAAAATTAATGCAAAATGAAAAGCTTAAGCTGAAAACAGCGGGAAAAAAGTCTTATATATTTTTGGGGAAACCAGTATTGTTCAATGATCACAAAAAAAAAAAAAAATAAGTAAAAAAGTTATAAGCAGCTCAGTACTGTTCGCATAAAAGAAAAGTATGCTCAACAACGGAAAATTCTCGGTATTGGGGTAAACTTTGTCTGGTAAATTTCGCCCCAATTCCGTCTTATGAAGATTTGATGAATAGTCCTCAATTAAATCGGGCACCTTTATTGCTCGCATACGACCGGGCTTAAAACAATCGAAAACTATTCAGATATCGATTCGTTTCTCATATTTCAATTCTGACCGGTGAACCGGCTCAGTGCGGCCCTTAAGGATTTCGTGCGGCACATAGCAACGTCGGAAGCCATTTCATTTTAGTGATGCTGCAGCTCCGGCATCTAATCATGTAACTTGTAAAGCACAAAACCACATCAGTAGAAGTGAACCGAAAGCATTGGGATGTTCTTAGGTAATAACATTGCCGGGAACAGTAAATAGACATGGACCGAAAATCCTTTTGATATGCTCTCAGGTGAATGAAATGGACACTCCATGGACAACAATCAAACAAGGGACTTGAAGTACTACACACAGTCGAAATTAAATCTGATTTGCATAAACTAGTCGGCTCCGAGCTCTGTTACTCCCACATGCCGTATCTTAACCCAGTTGTGGTCTCTGTAAATAAGCACGGTGTATCTGGCCACAAGTGAAATTGAACAGAGTACACACAATTAGAGCCTTTTCTTTGACAATTGGGCTCGGAGCGGCATCGAGTTATTCTGTTTCATTAGTCCTTGCCGCCAAAATGTTTTGCGTCGACTAAATTGTATCCTTCCGCTGCAAGATTTTGCCGGTAGCTGCAACAGTTGCAGGATTTCTCCCAAATGGGGAAATGGCTACGCAGCCATTCTCAAACATTTAATTAAATGATATTAGGAGAATTGAGACATATGTTAATAAGCTCTATGAAGTTCATATTGAATAATAACAACATATAGGGCAATGATGAATGCAATGAAATTGATGAAATGAATTTTTTTTTATGTTGCTCTAACAAAAAGGAAATATTTCTAATGACTTACGAGAAATTGTTGATGTAACTAATATTTTAACTCCTTTCGTGTGATTACGAAAACACAATAATTATAGTAAATAGTTTAATCTTACGACAGCACAGAATTGTAGTAAGTATGCCCTAGATTTTTGGAGTTTTTACTTGGAGCAGGAAGGGTGAATTATATTGAGCTTTTTAGCTATCACAACTAACTTCTATTCGTTTCTACTGACTTTATTTATAGTATCGTGGTTTATAAGAAGCTATTACAGCAACTATTTTAAGTCAATCAAAATTTCTTCAGTTGCGGTTACAGTTCAACTTTTTCGGTGATGTACCTACAAAATGAAACGGAAATATTCCATCTCATTACATTTTCATGGAAACGGAAACATAGAATTGAAAAGCAAAATAATACCATATTTTGGATTGGGTTCAGTTAACTAAAATTACCGAAAATCAAATATATTTAAATTCTCCTTGCAGTCTTTTTTCCAGATTCGATATTATTTGACCGTAATCGTTGATTTTAAATACTTCAATGGATCTATTTTATTGATAAAAAACTGAACTCATTGGGATCATGGATCTTTAGTAGATTATTTATCATCTCTAGCTATAATATCCGTTTGAACTCTAAAAATCAAAGGGTGTTTTGTGACTTTAAATTTTGTTCTCACTAGAATACAATGAATTTTAATTAAGTTTTATTTGCTACAAATCGAATCACTAGAATTCTATTGGAATATATGAAATATAATTAAAAAACAGGAAGCTTAGCTTGCTTTTCTAGTAGTGCGCTTTAATGAATTTTTTGGAATTTAATATAATATGAGGAAAATGATGGTTGATACAAAAAAAAAAAACCAATGTTTTTAAAAATATATTGCAGAATAGACAACATTACACAGGTCGCATCTTTGCAAGAAATCAAATATAAAACTACGAATAATAAACGCACCGAAAAAGTTATAAAAACCCCTAGAGTTCTAGCAATATATAATTAGAAATGTGATAGTGTACGGATATCAATAGAATTTCACCTAAATTAAAGGAAGCTTAACCAAATATTGGGACCTAGTAAATCCACTTTCTGATTATCTAGTGAATTTCACTAGAATTGTAGTCGGAAAATATACGAGTTGTAACAATGTGTTTATGGAATACCATGAAAAATATCTTTTACTATATGTGCTCTATTCTAAGTGTGATAACTAAAGTTATCCCCTTTAATTTACTTTACTTTAAAAATTTGGAAAAAATGTTACAGAGGATACGCTTTTTTTGGAATAATAAAAGAGCATTTATTATTCAATTAATACTTCCCGCATACCTCTTTTGCTCAATTGCCTATTTCAATTCAAAAGCAATTAGACATAAGGCGAAAGTTACTAACTAGCCAGTGACTGATCCAATTGAGAATCCTTTCCGCTTTTATGGTGTGACCCATTTCGCAGAAAATTCTCAATTTTCCCAGGAACACGAATCATATTCTTTTCCGGATGGGGAAACTTTTCCCGGCTATGGGAGCCAGGACACCTGTTTAGTTTTATGTCGATGGCGTGATCCGAAAGTTTTAGCTATAAAGATTCGGAAAGTATTAACAATAGATCCCTAAGAAGCAGTGCTTGACACCGTGCAGTAATAATCCTTTGTTATATTCATACCTGTTACCGATGAGTCCTCAATAGACCAGCATATTGTGCGTGCATTTAATTTGTCGGAGGCGAACCTATTAACGGGTTTGATTGATTTATTGAGAGTTTCGTCCTAATGATGAGAGCTTGATTAAGGGGAGCCAAATGACGAAGAAAAATAAGGTGGGTAAGATTGATTAACCATTTCGGACGGATTCTTGCCGTTGCTGGGGCGCAAAGGTGATTTATAGAGGCAATAAATAATAAAAAAGAATTGTGTGCAAAATACATTGCACCAGTCAGACGCGATAGAGAAACTTTGTTCATGAACACCGTCGTTACCATCTAATTTGTATGCAAGCTCCTGAATACGTTTTAATTGGCGAAAAACGCATTGCATAAACGTTCCGCATGGAAAAGCGGTTCTACAACAATTGTTGACCGCGCAAACTAAAGTGTCTGAAAGGTGAGGCGGACGTAAGCGTCGAGTGTCTTCCAATTAACAACTATTCAGAAGGTGTGAATTATTCAAGAGTCTAGAGATCACGAATTGAGTAAAGTCGCCTTCAGGTTAAGAAATCTAATTAGAGAAAGCGCGAAAGCGATGAATTTAAATTACATTCACTTGGGAGTTGGTAAGTTCTTTTCGCCCTTGGAAAATGTACGCTGGCCAGAAGCGGGAAAAATCTAATTACCCGGCGAAAGGCTGAAGGAAGTCGCTTGACTTGGCGCGTGAGCACCGATCTATTTTGGAAACAAATCCTTCACCTCGTAATTAATACTACCATTTCTTAGTTTTTGCATTTTTAGAGATAACCTAGGTCTAATGTCTGCTCGGGCTAGAAAGTTGCCTGCCGGGCGACAGGAGTTCATTACAAAACTCAACGCTCATCAGTTGCATTCGCCACGTGCATTATGAACGGCTTATCATTCGGTCACGCGAATCTTGAAGTGGCCCTCGTCCAGGACTACGTTGCAATGTCGTAATCGTCGCAATATCAAGCGACTGAGGAACCTTTCGACAAAGGGTAAGAAAAGCGTTCATTAATGGTCGCCAAATTATCGCCCGTGTTTGACTTCAACTGACTTGGAACGGTGGCGGACTTTAGTTTGCGTGCGCTAATTTTCCGTATTTCCATTTTTAGTTTTTGGTACCGCCAAGGTGTAATTTGAAGTAAAAAAGCAGCTGAAAGCTTCCCCTCGGGAAGAATTAATATGCGCACCTGATGTGGCCAAGTCACGGAATTCAAGTGAATTTCCTAGACAACTCTACTTTACTTTTCCATTTCAATCGAAAATTTCCTAATCACTGTATTATAAGAATCCGGTTGAATTGCAGTATTCGCGCCATTTGGGCTGGTCCGGTGAATAAATTTAGGAAACCGCTCAAGGATAACACCGACCTATCTATTCGACAAGTGGGACCTTTGCTATTTTCGTGCCAGATAAATCTTAGCTGCACTGCGCAACTCTAAATGCATATATTACCTGGACGCCGCCGCCCAACGCTACTAGGTGCTTAAGGAATTATACGTTTTGAACTCTGTTATTTCCCTATTTTGTGCTTAATTAAATCGTTTTAGATTTTAGGTCATAAAGAAAAATCTTGTTACACCCCCTAATTTTTGCATATTAACCAATATCGCCTCAGTTTAGAAATTATGAATTTAAATTTCCTTTTATTTTTAGTCGGCCGTGTAAAGACCATAACTTTATAAACTTTTTAATTATTTTTGCATGACAATATGCGATTTCTTGAGAATAATTTCTTCAAAAATCAAAGAATTAACATTTTATTATAAACATTTTGTCGTCGTAATTGTTTCCCAGCAACTTTATCAATAAGGAATTAGAAAGGTTAATATGTTTGTTCACAGGAAATAATTTTAATTACCTAAACGTATTTGATCCATAAATAAATTTGAAGTTATTTGTTAAGATAAAAATAATGAACAATTGGAAAATGAACGTTCAATCTTAAAGTGATCTCCTACATTCAAAATAAATATTTCAATTGTAGAAATGTTTTTAATTATACAAAGAAATATTTATGATGTCTATCAAATACAATTAAATAAGTTATCCAAAATATTTGAAAATACAAGACTGCAAGAGTTTTGCAAACTATACTAAGACTTGATAGGCAAGACGAAGATCAAGGCTAAGTACATTGATGCAAGACTAAAATTAAGACAGAGTTTGCAAGAACCGAGACCAAAACCAAGACTAAGTGTTCATTATTACTTTGCCTATACGTTCAATTTATAAAAAGCTGCAAGATTAAATATTAAAGAAAACATAAAACAGTTTTAATATATGTAAAGGACGCACTTACCTTAGTAATCAGAAAAACATTTAATTTTGCAAATGAAAATAGTTTTCTATCTCTTAAACTAAATTAAGAGCGTATATACAGACAGACAAAAAACCAAAAAGTATTCAAATATTCGTATTATACTTACATATTTTATAAATTTATTTTCACTGGCTACTATGATAGAAAATTAAAACAATTTTCTGTTTAACACTCGGTGTACCACGTGACTAAAACTCCCCTCCCGTACCTAGGTAGGTGGGGTGTAATATACCCAAATATGCAAGATGCCATGCTATTAGTATAAATGTCAATCAGTTATGAAATACCATATATACATGGAATATATAGGCTTAAATTAAACTCTAAAGTAATTTAGCATATTTAAACCTTTTTATTATAAATGAAACAAATAAAATAAAATAGGTATGTCATACCCAACCTGGTACACGAAGGGTTAAATGACATAGTTCCTGAAATATAAGAAATGTGAGAACGCCGTTACGATATCGTGCTGTGATGTCTTTTTCACCATTCACATCGGACAAATTTCTGTAATAGCTATAATGAAAGTATTTTTATTTTGCACAATATTTCGTTAAATATCTATCATTTGTCATATAAAGTGCCTGACGCCATTTTAACGTCTCCAATAAATACCTCGACGAAGAAAGCAATTTTTAAGAAACAGAGCCAAATAAACAAGATTGGGTCAAGGTAAGCGATTCATTGCCTGTCATAATCTGAGGTATACTGCTGCAGGCTGGGGTGCCCAATGGAGTGAAGAATGCGTTCCTTTGTTTCTTTATGGTTTCTCATAAATCGCGGCTATTGCTTATGTGGTACTTTAGGGTAAAAATGCCTGTCGGTTACAGGTTAAAAAGGAAACACTAATTCTTATCGTCTTCAAGGTATACACTATGTGTGTGTACAGTGTGCCACTGACTGCAACCGGTCCAGGTATCACAGAATTGCATATTGCCATAATATCTATTTGCTAATAAGCCAATTAATTCATCGAGTTTTGCATAAATACTGCCTGCGCATAACGTCTAAACATAGCGCATTTACATACAATTAGCATCCCGGGAACATATACACCCTGACGAAACCATTTCGTCATGATGTCGAGGAGCATAAATTATTTATAGAAGTTGTCGACATCACTTGGCTGCGTAATAACATATACCTACGAGTATAGCCTATTTCTATATTCTCAGTGTTTGACTATACCTATTCCAGTTTTCCACCTACCCCCGTCCTGGTCGTCCTTTACAGACTTGCGGGTGGCAGGATGTCTACAGCCGGCAGAAAGTGATGAAGTCGTAATCATTTGATTAAAGTAATTAAATTCAGCTAACGAATAACTCGTTAAATTTGATAAGGTATCACATTCTGGTGCTTAATTAGCGAGTCGATGGCAGTTATTCAGGATCAGTTTTAAATCAGTAATTAACTGGCATGGACTTTACAGGCAGACAAAAATACTTCGGAAGTGTTCAGTCGACATTGCCTGTATTAAGGGTTGACTAATTATCTCATCTCCTTGAATGTCGTGTTCTCGTTAATAATTTCGCGGTGTCATATTTGCTGGATTTTAATTAATTTATTTCAGACACTTTCCGATCTGTTTTGGGAGTCTAGTCGGAGGAGGGGGTTGGTGGTTACGAGTTTATTAGCATTTTCTGGTAAATTAGATTCGAAGCTTGCTTGTAGGTGTCAGCAGGACATGTGCCCTATGTGGAGCATATTCAAACGTTCCTTGTTAACAATGTGGTTATAAAGCTGTTGCCGTTGGAGATAGATTAAAAGCCACATGAAACTCTCTAGGTTTGTGTATGTGACTGCTGAGTGGCAGATATATTTGTTCAGGATGCCCCTTTGGACCATGAAATACTGACGCTCGTAGACAATTTTAAAGTTGAAGATAGGTACTCCTAAAACTATTTCAGCCTATTCCAATATACCTTTTCGTTTCGCCTGATACAATTGTTAGGTAAATGATTTTACTTTACATAATTTCCTCTTTTCGGTTTTTGTATTTACTTAAAAATTTAAAGAAAAAAACAATACCCTTTCAACAGCAGTCAAAAGGAAGAGGTAGAGTTCAAGGTGGGTCTTTAAAAAGTGAATAAAAACTGTCCCCGTAGGAGGAACAGGTTGTTAGATTCGCCTTAATTTCACGAGTCACAGAATTGAATTTAATAAATTCGAGGATAAGTATGATAAAAAAGTAATTTTTATAGAAATGGATGATGCTGCTCCTTTTAAAAATTAGATCCTTTCCTCAAATATCATTTATCATCATTTTTTTTTGTACTATTAATCCATTCATTCGAGCTTTCAGTTTTGTTGATTTGATTAAATTTCCTTAGCCTATTAGATCAACATTGTATGAGAATATTTAAATATCAATTTTCATTAAGCTTGAGACAATTACATATATCGACGCCCGATAGATACTATCGAGACAGAAAGACGATTTGGCAAAGTTTCAACTTTGTAACTTTCTTGAGTTTCAGTTTTGTTAACAAATTTTCAGATCAGGAGTCAATTGCAAATGCAGGTGCAGAGTTTCATCAACGTTTATTGCTCTTAATTGAATATAGTCCTGATGCAGCCTTCAGCGCTGCCAGAGTATCATTAGCCAAATAAATCCGTGTTACCTCTGACATTAATTGAATGCACACTCGGAGCGCACTTATGTAAGTCTACTGAAGGTGTTCAGTGACGATAAGGCTTTAATTTACTTAATTTCACCTTAATAACGTCAAATTCCCTCAGTGGCACAGTAGAGCGATTGCAAGGGATGAATGGATCAACTGTCGGTGATGAGGGGGCTTACGCGGAATGAAATGGCAGTTAATGCCTCACGCCAAATTGGCTCTGGCAATCAGGCTTCTCTTACAAATTGGTCCTAATCAAACTTCAATGGAATTCGTGGTAATCCCGATGGTATAAATTTGTGGAGCATTTTGGGGACATAAACAGCATCGGTATCGGTGTGCCAGCGTAAATTGTTAACAAATTCCACCTAATTAGGATTTTACGGCATAATTTATACACCAAAAGGGGCATCGCATCGCATAAGCCACTCGGTACCCTTAAAGTGAATGGGTGCCAGGCATCGAATGCGGCCCAATCACGGAAAATTTTGTATACCTAATCTTTTAATAATTATGCACTTAAATTGCATTAAACTAGTCAATTTTAACATGGAAGCCATGACGTATGATCAACCAGTTCAAAGTTCCGCCGATTCATTGACTGCACTGCAGCTTTATGTAATTAAACCGCAAAATCAATGGCAGACTCATTAAACCATGCAATCAACCCAGCATAATCCTTCTCTGCTAGAATAATTAGGAGAAAATGTTTGTTGAAAGCCAAACGAATATGGGATATCTCTCGGCACATGCAGATTTGGGATATGCTATGATAAATTCGCAAATGCCCCAGACAAATCTTTCAAGTTCCGGAGATTACGTGCGGCCTCTCTGCGCTCCCAGTGCGTCCTGATTCTGGGTCAGTGAGGACCAGGAGCTTGAAAGGACGACGGGAAATGAATGGTTTCATTATTCTTACGCTATTTTAATCAGTGACGCGGTTCACTATCTAAATGGATGGCGGTTTTTGTTAGTCCTTAAATTTTCCTGGTTTACTGCGATTAGTACAACTCATTGCAATCTCGTTAACAAATTAAATGACCGCTAAGTGATGCTTATCGCTTTTGGATTTGAATTTTTAATTTTTAATTTTTTGTTTTTTAAATTTAATTAATAATTAAAGCGTCTGCTATTTTTTCACTTCTTTAATAATTAAAACTGTCCTATATACAATAAAAATTTCTAATTGTCCGAGTATCTCCCATCGACATATAAACGTTGACATCATCCCTATAGATTAAAACGATTTATAGCTGGTTTGTTTTCCGTTTGGGCAAAGAGTAATCAAACGAAAACAAATTAGATGCCAACCAATAAATCAGACGAAATTGCGATTTTATTGGAATTTGAGACCTTCAACCAGTTGCTTGTTGTTTCTCTTGTAGATAATTACAGAAAAATCATAGAGGAAGCACAGTTGATTGATAGTAAAAGAAGTTTGCAAGATAGTAGACAAATAGAGTCAACACTTTAACAGCAATGAAAGAATCTTTTGAATTATTTAATATAATATTAAATCAAGTAAAATCAATGTGAACAACATATGAGGCATTTAATTTAAGATTTATAAATAATCCTTATTTGTTTCTCGAAATTCTAATTTGCTTAATATGTTGAAATACTTTGGCAGTGCAGATTGTTGGTAGCAGCATAATTAAAGGATATTCAGTCTAAAACAACATTAATTGGTCTTACTTATAATCTATCAGTCAGATGATGAATTCAATTTCCAATGTAGGTTTAATAATGATACAGTCCTTCCATATTCTAATTTATCTACCTATATGAAGATAAAATTTGATGTACGGACCGTATATATAGTGATAACCTAAAAATAGTAATTTTTTTTCTTAAGTCTATTCCATTGAGCGGGTGTGGGATGTCTTTAAACAAGTCTGCTTAAATGGTATAAAAACTGGTTTTAACGCCTCAGTCACGAAATATTTGTTTTTCTTCCATGATTCCCCTTAATTTATAAACCAGAAAGAGCTGGTTGATATTAAGGTAACAAAAATATAATGAAAATTAATATAGCATAGTTTGTTTTCGTGAATATACGATAAAGTAGTACTTTTAAATTTTCCCGGGGCAAATAAAAACTTAAATCTGTATTGCTTGCTTAAGTTTTCTAAAATAAAAGTTTTCATAATTGTTAACTCTAAATGATTGAAATCTTAGAATATCACAAATAATGATCTGTTATACGATTTTAAGCAAAATATATTGACAAATTGGATTTTCATGCTCTTGGAAGGAAAGTATTTTTATCGTTTTTATGTAAAACAAATCCTTTGAGAGTGGCCGGAGGCAAACAATATGGAAATACGATAAATTCCTTACCCCTCATAACAATGCTCCATTCATATGTTCGTATATGTAAGACGGAAGCTCCTTATTAAAACGGAAGCATCCTATATTCCCATTGTTGTTACCTTCTCAGGGACCATTCAATTTGACAAAAGATGAAAATTTTGTGAAATATGGTCACGTATAGCATTTAAGGAGATAGCGGCTTAAGCGCAAGTGACACATAAACCTGATTTTGGTGAGGTCGAAGGGCATCGTTATACTTAAATTATTTGACTATTAAGGTTTTGGGAAGATTTTAGTGAGAATCTCGTGACCTTACAATTTTATGATGTTCAAGAGCGTGCAGAATTTGTATTAGATTTTAGATTTAAACATCTTCCTATCTAAGAGATACAAAAGAGGTATAGGAGTAAAGTAATATTTATGTAATGACTCACGATGATACAATAAATGCTCACGCTATTATGCTTAATATAACCCCACTAGTGTATTTAAACAACCAATTCATTTATAAGTCTCGAAATCAGTCGTTAATGTTTCAAGCGCTATTTTATTTATCGATAAAAAATTAAATTATCGAAAATTAAAGCGGAAAAAGGAAAGTACTCACATAAAATAAAAGCTTATTAAATGAATTGGGTCACTAAAGCTAAATCATAATATTACGAAGTGTGTAAGCCATGAAGCTGTTCAATATTAATGATAATTTAAAGTATCCAACACAGATTGTTTGTCATATCATTGAATTATTTTATTTATTTAGATTTTTACTTGGGATGGAAATTATTATCTCTCATAAAATACAAACAGTACCATAGATAGTATAATTTATCTTGAGCTTGTTTGAAAAATTTAATGATTTTTCTCAAACAAAAACTTTTATTTTTATCGTAACAATGAAATTCCCGGACATCTGTGAAGAGAGGGGTCTTAGTCCTTGCCAAAGTTTTTATACGATAACGTTTCTTTGCTTTATACAAAACCATCCACATTTTCACTTTAATGCGTTTTCATTTTTGCTTTAATGCAGTTTCATTTTTACCCGAGATATAAGAAAGACACCCTCGTGGAATATGGAGCAGGTCTCTCTATGCGTTTTGTTTATCTTATGAATAGACTAAGTGTTCTTCTGTGTTCCCTGACTGCATAAGTGAGTGGTGTTGTTTTTCCCCTTCAATAAACCACCAGTCCTTTGAATGCAACATAAGCGCTTTTTGATAGAAGAAATATCACAATTATTTAGGCAAACCGTCTCGTGTATGCGATGTCCTCAACATTTGGTTCTATTTTAATAACCACAAAGAACAAAATAAAAATATTAAGATAAGTAAGTACATGTTTTCTATGTATTTAAGAAAATATATGTATAGTAGATCACTTACATATCTACAATAATTAATCTCTGCATGTGTATCCCTTTCTGATGAAGTGTTAAATTTTCAAAATATATGGTATATTGGTATTAAGAAGTGCTTGTGGTATGCATCATTACATAGTGTAAAATTTGGTACATGACTTCTATGCTCCACAATAAACGGTGTAAATATAGTTGCCCCTTTTATTGAAAATTGCATTGCATTATCATCCTAATTTAATTAATGTTAACAATAGATTTGGAATAAATTGAGTTCGAAGTTATAAAAGTCGTGTATTTTGTTTTGCGTGTGTATCGTTGTAAAAATGGGATTTGGGGTAAGAAGTAATAAGAAAAATTAATCATTCAGACGTTTTATAGAGTCCCTACTTAAATTGAAGTGTAGTAAATCACATTCAGATTTATAGATAAGGTTTCAATTATCCTATAAATGGTTTTACGGTAATCGGAGTATAAAAGGTGACCGAAGATGTAAATTAATCGCTATTAATTACATTATTTATCAGAACTATACCTGCTACAGTCCTACGTTTAGAACATATCATCAGGGAGATATTGGGGATCATTGCACGGAAGATGATGAAGGGCAAAGCATAAATTGTCTTTGAACTTTCTCAATCTCGTTCGGTAAGGCTTCCAGTAGAGATAGATTTGTATTCCAAAACAAGGAATTCATGACGTACTGATTGGTGCGGTCTTTGGACCTTATTAAATCTTAATAAACCAAAGAGTTAGCACGATTAATCACATTATCTATATTCGAAAGTCTTCTAATCAAAAGTTAGACTTGTTGCACACGAGTGAAACTTACAGCTAGCGGACATAACGCGAGCAGACTGAAAATTCGCGATAGTGATAAAAGTTGAGCAATACGCACGAGGCGAGAAAAGCCGCAGGCTTAAATTAATCCTAATCAGTTTTTCGAAAACGTTGTATGAAATTGATTTGTACAGTAGATTTTTTTTCATAATTGGTCTGCAAATATCTTATTCAATTACTAAGTAGATTAGAAGGTAAAATACATAGTGTAGCTCTTTTCTTCATCTTATTTCAGTACCACATTCTCGGCAGCATCTAACTTGATCGCAAAAAATGAGTGTCGAAGTTGCGATTCGTCAGTGCCCGCTTTTTATTTTTGGATAGTGGCAATTTCGCAAAATAATATTTCGTAAAATGTTCTACGGTCGCCGTTTGTTGTTTGTAGTACTTCTTTTACGGAAAGGTTTTGCCTAATTATATGGGGAAGAGTCACGATAGTGCTGCCGGGAAGATTCTCGCTCGTGTGTGAATCTAAGGATCATTTCATTCGAGCGAGAATCTTAACGGCAACATCGTAGAGTAAGGTTTTACTTTGCACCTCATAGTTTCATTCCGGTTATTTTTAGATTTTGAATTATAATTAGGGAATTGCGATATATTCATTAGGGTCAAATGTAATGTGCATAAATCAATTTATACTTTTAACCCCATTTTGCTTCCCTAAAATATCATAAAATTAATACAGGACGCTATAAGATCAAACCGTTTCGAATTTAACTGCTTTTCCTTCTAATTGCGGTATCAACCGCTCATATAAATACAAATAAGTTTTTATTTAACAGCTGTCTAGCAAACCCAGAACACGTCCCGGATAGAGTAGAACGCCTACGGGAGAAGTAATCCAATCACGTCCCCAACCAAATCTAAAACCCATTCGTTCCCCAAATAGCCAATGAAAATTCATGAAATCCCCGTGGAACAAAAGAAACTGACACAAAGCGTTGGGAAGACGCTTGAAATAGGGGCAAACAGAAAAAATGAATTGTTAGAACCGTTGTCAATTTTTATTTAGTGAATTTTTATATATTCTTTAGCTCATTTCGGAGCAAATCCTTTTTTATAGTCGAATAACAGGAATAACAGAAATAAAAACGCAAATTCTGTCTAGAAGAAAATATTTTCAGGGCACGCGATGCCAATTTACCTTCTGCTTCAATTTCTTTCCGCTGGTGCCATTTCTTCTCCAATTTTCATGTTTGTGTACGAACGTGACAATTTTACCAGTCGTTTGCTTTATAGAGTTGCAGGAAGAAATTTTTTCTTCTGGCGGCAAGTAGTCGAGTATTCATATGATTTCCCCTTTTTTTGTATTTTTTTTTCTTTGCGGTACCCAAGAAATCCTTGCGTGGCTCTTCAGTGCGAGAATTGAAAGTTTGCATTTGTTTTTCTACCATTTCACGGTGCTGCAGGGGGTGGCACCAGCTTGCTTCAAATTACTCCAGTAGCATATTTTCTCTTTAGGCATGAATGGGGAAACATCTGAGGTCAGACGATATGCGGAGAATCAAAAGATAAATAATTTGCAAATATCGTGATAAAATTTAATAGAAGATAACAGCTTTTATCCGATATGAGAGCAGCTATTACAAAATTTTTAAAGGTCATTGATTAGGTCACAACAATCATGAGATGTTATGTAATATAACCTTACCCTACACTAGCTAGATTTTCAACGCTAGTTAACTTTAGTAGTAAGTAGAAAGATTTTTCTAAATGTTGCATTTAGTTAAAGTAGGACCGTAACTACTCTGTTCTGAAAGCCGTGAAAAGCGATGACCCCTATATTTCGAAAATCACTTTATTGGAGGGATCTAAAAGAGAATTTATATAACATATCCTAGGTATACAAATTAGTGCTTAATCGAAGAATCTTTTGATCTTTTGGATCAATACTTTTCATTTTTAGGTAGATTTCATATGAAATACTACTTATTGCAGTTTTTGTTTTGATCAAACGTTATTTACATATGAATTTACTTTTGGCATAGTTCATCTAGTTCAAATTCAAAAATTTGGAAGTTTTAGAATCGATGTTAGTTTGGTAAGGTGCTATTCTGACATATTTAGGATTGAATCAATACAAAAACGTTTTCTTCAGCTTACTTTAAGGCAATATCGTCTTAAATTTACCATTATTTTATTGTGGTACATTTAAATTTAATCTACAATAGTTGAATTGTTGTCCTGATATTTGTAAGGCTCCCATTTGTTCTATTTTAATTGTAGTAATTGTAGTATAAAAAATTCTCTCTCTATTACTTAATCTTGTATGGTTTAGCACATATGTCGCTATTTTATATTATGACATAGAAAAATATTCAAAAATAATTTCCCATTTAATAAATAAATAAGTCTTTTCAGAGTGCTTTAAATATAATTAATTTAATATTAATAAAACAATATCAAAAGCGTCATGTTTCATAATTTAAAAAAAAAAAAATCGACAACATCTCTCTTGTCTTCATTAAGCATCCGCCAGAATATAATCGCGAGTCCCTCATAAAGAAGTGTGATATTCTAAAACTCAATGGAGATCTCGCGGATCCATCCAGGAGTAATATACCTGCACCATGACTTTCATTACTGCCAAATTCAAGCAAGGAATCAACTTGTAAGGATATCTTGATTACCTGGCTCGCCCCCACTTGCAGGTCGTCATCCGTGAAATTTGTTTCATCAGACACGTCTGTGCCGTAAACAAAGTGAAAAACGAGATTTTTGTGGTAAATTACCCTCCGCGAGAGAATTTTTTTCCATTCCTTAATATGCCTTTTCCATGTTCTATGATCCCCCTATGGAATTCTTGCTGGGGGAGCAAAAAAACGCCGGTACGCCCAGCGCTCTTCACCCCCCTGGCACGTTAGCATCTGTAGCCGGGCTAAGTATGTCAATGTATAGTCTGTTCTCGCGCGGGGGAAAATTGAAAAAAAAAATACAGAAAAATAAAAAATAAAAAAAAAACGAAAACAGCAAAAGCACGAATCCATGGACCAAAGTGATTCCTTTGAGATTTGCTCGTTGAAATAGGGCTCAACTTTCGCTACGGCCAAGGACTTTTTGTTCTTATTTGCTCGCACCACCTGTTAATGCGAACAAGTCCGCGAGGGTGAAATTTAATGCTAATTTGTGCATACGGCCGTGCTAACAATAACGCCCGATTGGGTGTGCTTAATTTCCATTACCGTTGAGGGTCTCGAGCCGGTTTCCTTTAGAGGTCCTAAGCCTATCTGAATCTACAAAACGAGTGAGTTACTCCCTTTAATCACCTTAATTCATTGCTCATCCTCGTTTCGGTCGTTGGGTGGATTCCTTGGTAGGAGCAACGAAAAAGCGTTTCGCCCTAATCTCAGCACAAGTATCATAATTAAATTCATGATCGTAATGTCTGCATATTATGATGAGGACACGAATACCGATGCTGCGAATGTGCATGTGCCCATTCAGTTCTGTTCGTAACATTTGCATGTTAATGGTTTCAAGACAGTCTCCAGCTAATCTGGTGCAATCAAAGCATTCACTTAGTGCATCTAATTACTAAACAACTAATTGCAGGAAAACGGTGATGTGATATGAATTATTATTGATCCAGACTAGTAGGAACACAGATGTAATGCGGCTTTGGTACTGAGTTATATCTATACCCAAATTATATTGCACTGTAAGATATCTTTAGATGAAGCAATGTTAAATTTATATTATTTTACCCTAGACACTGTACTGGATTAAGAATTATGGGGGTCCCTATAGCAGACAAAAACTCGCGACTCTCAGAAAATTATCTTTAATATACCTGAGCTTAATTTTATCAACTATCTAAGTAAATGTAATATTGGCATGTGTATATATTTTGTTAACTTTACTTGGACTTAATGTTTGGATTCGTTATGAAAAATAACCTATTAATTGCGATATTTTAATTAGTATAGTAGATCTTTATAATTGTAGTCTTTACTACAACTATCATTACCACTACGAGTAATTGCAATTTTTTAAATACAACTACCATAAAATTTAGTAAAAAATGTGTCGATAAGCCGCTATTAATTTCTCGTTCTGCTTCGCATAATGGAGTAGAACGAGGTATACTATTGAAAAACAACAAATTTAATATTGTTCGTACAAATAATCTCTTTATCGACTCTATCAAAACAACTAGTAGACGACATGTGTGACCATAATTTACCCCTCACACAAGAACACTACCACTCATTTCACTGAGAACTTTAAAATAAAGAAATGGCCAATTTTTATCGTTTTCATCTACTGAATTTCATATATATGTTTTGGTATAAGATCTTTGTCTCCTTATTTTTTTCTGCTTGATAGATCAATATAAAATCATTAAAACATGTAGGGCAGGATGGGGCAATAAAAATTTTGAATTAATTTCAAATTAGTTTCAAAAACCTATTCCTTTCAAATGGTTCTAATACTAAATGTAGATTTTCTAATTTGAAGAGTAACTTTAACTCTTTTCGTTTGGTAAAATAAAATCGTATGTTTTACCTTCTGAAAACAATTTCAAATTCAGTGTAATTTTGCTTTAATATTAAATCAATATATATTTTATTTTATTTAATTCATAGTTTTGCTTAATCTGTCTAATAATCCGGTTATACGGCAATGCATAGGAAAATTATGGTAAGATTCATGCCTAGGTGAGACGAGTGTTGCGAATATCCTCGTACCTTTCTACACCGATAAAAACTGTTTAGGTAGATATCCATGTAATTGCTGCTGCACATACATGCTCAAGAGAGAACTATGACCACTGGGCATTGTCACGACATAGGTGAACCTTTTTATTCCTTTCTCTGGGATACCATAAAACATTCCCAAAGTCATAAACTCCCAACTCAGAAACAATCGTCTCTGAGTTTGCATTACTCAGTCGAAAAGGGGAAACCATAAAAAACAGATTTTCATCCGATTTGATCCCAGCCCCAATGGGGACATGATGGAGATTGAATTCCACATCATTACTATAGACGGACACTTTAAAGTCGAAGACCCTTGTTTTCCGGATTGTAAACACGATCAGAAAAAAAAGGCGAAAAAGGACCTTCACCCTATTACGAGGACACATGTAATGGCACTAACAATTGCCAAATTCCAAGGGTTTTTGGATTAGACCCGTAAAATTACTGCGACGAAAGTTATTTCAATTACCTCCAAACTAATTTTCCTTATCCTTGAATTTATTTCAACTGCTGACGCAGCTCCGTCTTGTGAGGTGTTCTCCTGCTGCAGCTGTTTGTCGCGGTGTGCCGTGGTAAGGACCTGCTCCCTTCACTTCAATGCTTTAAGGGCTGCAAAGCTTTCACCCACGGCAAGGGTATTTTTAGTTGGGGTTAACCTTGTTCAGTTCGCTTAACATTAGCCGACATGTATCTATACCTTGATTTTTTTTCGTTTAAATAATAAATGGCGCAGGATTATTACCAATAGTAAAAATATTCTTCATTCCTGTTCCCTTTTTTTGCCGTATTTGGATTCTTGCGTTTCCCTACTTTAGTGTACTCATCGATTTAATTCATTAAGAGGAGATTTAAATACATTCCTCGGTTATTGTTAAACCACCGATGCAAACAAGGCTAGGGGATATATGATTTATGAGCGTGGTTGTGTGTCTGTGGTTTCATAATTCAACATATAATTAGTACTCAAAAACTAATGGTATTAAAAAAAGAAAAATAATAAAAAATATAAAGGTTTTAAAAACCAAGAAAAATCAACATTTTTAGAGTGTTTTTTTTTTTAAATATGTAGGTACCTATATAAAATTGATTTGTTCTCATACTCATCTTTGCAATCTATAAAATTAATAGGAGTATTAGTCTTGATGGTATAACGTTAAATTTAGCATGACTCGCAAAATACCTTCGACATAACGTTAATCGTCCATTTCACCAATAATTCAAGACACGTTTAATTGAACTATGCAATTTTAATGGGAATGCACTATAAATCGAACAATTCCTAGATTCTGCCGACAATTCTGGTGGTATTTGAAATCAATCCTAAACTTGAACTATAAAGGCATAAGTCATGAGTTGGCTGGTCTTCTCCTTACGTTAGACAGGTGGAATATCAAAGTTTTTAGAACTTTTTACTGAAACTCATGTCTTCTCAGTGTTGAAGAGTGAAATTGAAATTATTTGAATAAAATGCTGTCACAATGCAGTCTTCATTTACTAATTACACAACGCCGACGGCAAAAACGGTTGCTGAGATTTGAAAATGGTCTTGATTTATAGAAAAGAAGTTCGTAACTAATTCATTAGACTAGGAAAAATTCAAAGTAATGATTGTGTCCTCGACGTCTGGGGAAATTCACTGAATTGTTGATAATATGGTGAGCTAATAAAGTTAAAAAAAAAATAAAAATAAAAAGAATTTCCTGGCTTGTTAACAAAGTACTCAAAATATTTGCGGCTTATTCACGCTCCATCAGAGGTTACAAATGAAATTAATTCAATTTTGTTTAGGCGGATTTCCCGGTAAGAAAGTAGCAACTTCTATTCAAAGTATTTCCTTTTTTCTTGTTTTTTAATTCGAAAGGAAAGTGAAAAAAAAAATAAAATTTGTTCCGACAAGGTAACTTGGACCAAATACCAAAAACCTTTCTAAGTAATTGAACTCGAACTCAGCGCTCCGAACATTGCTTGCCTGTTTACTTTCTGTGAAAAGATTTCTTTCAGCAATAAGTTTGCCTACCATTAAAATTTTCCATAAAAGCCCCTGGGAGAAATTACGTTAAGGGGGTGGGGAGCTCCACCGGTGAAACAGAATGTCCACATCTTTACTTATAGATGCAGATTTTTTACTTTTAGATAGAATCTAGAAATGTTTAGGAACAGTACACATAATCTTGTTGCTAACTTGGAAACAAATCAATTTTCGTTCTAATTTAGTTAATTAATTGCATCCTATTAAGAACATTAAGGCCTTCCTTTAATTGATTGATTTTGTTTGATCTAGTGTGTCTAAATGCGCGCTTCCTTGTCCACTCAGTGATTTGCTATTTAATCAACATGAAACGTTGCCTCATTATTTCCTTACATCCGAAAGCATTTCCGACAGGTTAAAAGTGTTTCCGCCACAACTGAATCCTAGGGTTGCTATATAAGTTGATTGAAATAATTATTTTGGACTATACAAATTTGAGTAATGTGTTTATTACAGCGTAATACACCTTTAACAAAATATGCTATTCTAAAAAATATAACAGTTTTGGTTCAAGCTCATTCATTATTTAGAATACAGGGAAAAAAAGAAATATGTTAGTCACCAAGATCTAAGTTTATGTAAGTTTGCTCCTATAAATATAGGTGAAATCGTGATTGCAACATAGTGTCGAAAATTAGAACTAACGAAATTTTCCACGATATGCTGCAATAAATAGTAATTTTTGCAATAAATATGGCTTGTAGAACAAACATACACGTATGATACTTAGTGCTATAAAGGTAAATAATATAGCCCCGAAAGCAATACTCCTTAATTGCATATACTCACATTACGTACTATGTACGTACCTTTTTCTAATGAGACACTTTAATATTTTTTAAATTCTGTATTCTTACTGGGGATTTAAAATTTTTGATTGTGTCAACACATGCAAAGGTAAAAACTCTTTGGTTGACTAAAGGTGCTAGAAACAGAGACAGTGATAATACCAAAGCAACTCAACTTTTACTATTCAGTCTGCATAATTTGAGTGGCGGATTATTCAGATATGAAAAGTGTAATGAATAATCCTCGCATAATAATTAGTTTCGTCCTAACAATGCGCTCTTGAGTCTTCAACTATTTTCGCATGCATTAACAAATATCTCGTTAGTCTCGATTGGACTAGGAAAGAAAATAAACTGCGATTGTAATTCAGGTGCAACCTGAAGCTTTTGTCGAATGCACGATGAATCAATTAAATACAGCGACGGTCCTCCAATTAAGGATTTGTTGTAGTTCAGGATCCTATTGATAAAGCCAAGGAAACCGCTTTGGTAAGGGTCTCTTATTATTGTCGACCTGGTCTTTGTGCGACAAAACAAGTTCCAGTGGGGGTTTTGCAGGATAATTGATTATCCTGTATAGTGCTGAAGTATCGGAACGTGTCATAAAGCCCATTATTGCCTAAATTCTAGTTATCGCAACCTTTTGATGCCTGCAGCCCATTAAGGCTGCTTTATCAATATTCATTTCAATTTAGGGAAATTTGCCGCTTTTGAGCTCTCGCAAATTACGCATTTTAAGCGGGGACAATATTCGATCTGCTAATTGAAAAAGGCCGCTGCAATCGGAGAGATGCGAAATGTTAATTTTCTCATAAAACCAAATATGCCGCAATTGGCAGGGGAAGAGAGTCTGGGTGGATTTTCGACAAAATAATTTCGTGGTATATCCATGAACACATTCGCCTAATCCTGGCCGCTCTAAATAATTTCGCTCGAAGTATTCTTCCGGAGGTGTACTTTTTGATGCGCAGGATGAATACATTTACAGCAATAATTTCCATTTTCTGTACATGCATGAGCGATATAACCTTTCGAGAGGATGCTTAAATCTTAAAGAATTCATGGTGTGGTACATAACGTGCCTAGAAAATGCAGAAATGTATTTTTCTTCAGCCGTGTCCATTTGGCATTACATTACAAACCACAAGAGATGGCGTTGGGAATGTTATAGTGTGAAAATAGTACATCTTTTACCGACACACATTTTCCGGGGATCTCTGTACACATCCATTGCCGTGGCCCTGTTTTTCCCAAAGGAACATTCGACAGTTCTACATCCACTCCGCACCGGCCTCGGAATCTTATTTCAGTTCGCTCTTAGGTGCTAGCTTCTGTTGCTCCGACCACCTTCGATGCTAGCAAGTGCGGCTTTTGGGGCTGTTGCCTTCCTCCGTCGTCCTTATGACGGGATGGGAAAGTAAAATGACGACACAGCAGCACTTAAATTTTCTGCTCGGCTGTTGATTGCAGAAAAAGTTTTTCCCACGGGACTAATTCATAGGAAGTTAAACAAGCTTTCGTCCGTGCTTCTTCAGCCTTTCGTGGCCTCCTGTCCTTCTTATGTTTAAGCAATGTAAAAATGATGTAATTGAGTGAGAGTAATTTCCTCAAATGGGCCGCATTTTTTTATTTTCCTGAATATTTAAATTTTTATGTATTTAGTTATATTAATAAAATTAATGAGACCTGAAATCTGTGTAAGGGATATTCTCTGCTTAGTGAAGAAATCAGAAATCTGAGTACACTCGTATATTATTTTTATTTTATATACATAGTTTGACTTTATCAGTTCTTTTCAGTTTATTTTATACTTGTTCTTGTACTTGTTGTTACGCCACAAACTAAATTATATTAAATCTTGTATACAGGGTATTCGGATTCTATACTACTAGGAAAAGTTATATCAAACGATTTCTTGAGGTGTCCTGAGCAGACTTAAGAACAAATGTCCTGAGCAGACTTTTGTTCTTAAGCCTCTCAAAATCGACTTTTAAGATTTTTAGAAAGTACACAAACTGAAGTTCGTTTAGAGCCTTCTTATTAAAAATAAAATAAAAGTACCTTTCCAACGATACATACTTGTTAATATCTGTTTTTAAAAATATATAAACTTTTGCATAGACATTTTTTAAGAAAATATGAAATAACTGAAAATTTCAAAACATTTTGACATCGATTTTGAGAAGTATTTTTAGAGGGGAAGGGAATGATGAGGAGGGTTCATCAAAAACATACCATACCAATCGATTCCTGCTCTACACATTGGCTAAAGAGGTACATAAGTTTTATCTGACTGTTTCTTTGTTTGTTCCTCTAAAAATCTACAACACTGCTCTAATTGCGATCAAAATCCATTTTGATCGCAAAAAACCTATATATAACTGAAATACCGACAAGATGATAGACTTCGAAATTATCAACATAAATATGATAGTTCTTTTCTTTGCATTGCGATGTAAAAAGTTTCATATAAAATGTTTATTTTCCCATGCTGGTAAAAATAATGGATATGCGATTTAATACAGAAAGGTGGTATGTTAAAGTGTGAGCGAGTCGAGGTAAAATAACATTTGCTTATACCGAAAAATCTCTGAATATTTAGTTCCATCAAATTTTATATCGAATCAAATTTTATTACGAATGTAATCCAACGTACAAAGCAAATAAAATACTAATCCTGTATAGAGGGCACGTAAAAAATGAGAGATTACTTCAAAAGAGTTTAGAAAAGCCCAAAATAAAACAGTCTACTCCATTTTTTCTTTCAGACTTGACTACAACGAATATTTTTCCGAAAGATATTTGTAACAAATAGCCTTCGTTTGAACTGAAAATGTTTAACGTTGAAATCATATACATATGTGATGTTTTTTTTTACATATTGTGATTCTTGTAGAATTGCTAGATTTGTTAGAATTGTTGGAATTGTTACAATATTCGGTAAAGTTCAAATAGGAATTGAACTTCTGTCTCTTACTACTCCAACGTTTTAAATGATGAAATACCGACACCAATCACGTTTTTTTCATTGAATTCGTGGCAAACGGATCGAAACGATTTGCAGAAAAGTGTAATAATTACATTCGCATATAAACTAGCAGTGTTTAATGCCAATTTAAAAAGATATACTTAAATGAATATTTTAATTCTGACTAACCCATTTAAAGAAGGAAAAAGTTTTCTCAGTTAAATGGTTTCTCATGAATAAAGTTGCATAACGCTGTTACGGACTAATTACTAAAAAAAAAAAACTTGAGTCGTAAACATTGTAAATAGAAGTGATTCCGTTGCAACTTTACAGCCAGTGGGTTTTTTCATAAAGGTAACAAGCCCTCAATAAGTTTGCACATTGACTTTGCATAAAGCACCTAGAGGCGTTCAGTACCGGCACAAATATTCAATCAATCAGCGAAAGCAGAAAGGGCCTCTTGAGCCGCCTATAGTCAAGTGGGGGACTGGGGAAACTGCGAGAATTTGGCTTAATTAAAGTATTAAAAATACACATATGGGTAAAGTGAAATGAAATTAATTGAAATCTGTTCAGAATTTTATTACAACGAAGAGCGTTCTTGTTTTAGAATGAGGCTGAAAGCAAACGCTGCCTCCGACCAATTGCACCATTGCACAAGGTGCCTTTTCAAATATATCGCCAAACGCATTGAACTATAAATTTTGTGCGGAAATTTTTGCGGTAGTCCGCAATTAATGTTTCGAAGGTATTCAGAATCAATGAACCTAAAAGTTTTGTACTGATGCTGTATTTTGAATAACATTTTATTGAACCTCTCTGGTGGCGTAAATGCCTATGCATTTAGAAGTGTCACTTGGTGTTTCCTTTAATTGACACATTTTTAGATGACTTTTTCAAATTAAACATACATGGGTACACGATTTTAATGCATAGCATACAAAACAAGCATGGAAAATTTCGAGTGCCACATGTATTTGTCCAGTGGCAGTGAGCCAATTTTATTTTAAATATGATTTTTCGAGCATTGAATCAACAAAATCCTGGCCAATATCTTTTTCTGTACAAGCACAAGTATAATAACAACCGCTTTCAGAAAAAAATTCTCAAAAAAAAAACTACAATCTCATCTAAAAATGCTAAGTATAGCATACCAGACGTGAGAATAATGTCCCGAATAATAGGCGGTTGTTTTCCATATTCAAAAGCCGGGAATGAGATTAAGGTGGGTAAAAATTCTGTCATTATTCATACATGCAGGGCAAGTAATTATCGCAGGATTTGCATTCAGTGCGACTCCTCTTTTGGATGTAAATACAGAAGGTAACACCCTCCAAACGAAACATGAAATCAAAATGAACTCCTTTCCGAAATGTAGGGCATCTTCCATATTATTTACTGGAATTTAAAAACTTCGTTTTATACAACAACAAAAAAATAATAATTTTGTCCACTAGATTGGTATTTACGTCCACAAAATTCGAAATCACAATCTAGATTAGAATAAAAGGTCGAAAAACTTAAATCTGCAGAGGATTAGCAGATGTGTAATCCATGAAAATGTCCAGAAATCACCCCTTGAAATTTGAATGAACAGATTTATCGATTACTTGCCTGCTCTTTGGCTTACAGCATCACTAGTAATAATGCCACTCGAAGGTCTGAACTGGGATTTGCGGAAAAAATTAGGTTTATTACTACCCTACTAACTACTGGACAGCCTTCGGGTAGCTTGTGGCCTTTTCATTGTGCCTCTCCCGATTTTAATTGGCTCGTTTCGCTTTTAAGGCTTTTCCAGCAGAAAGGGCCACTTTTGTGCGTTGAAGATTATTCCAGTTTTGCTAAGTCCTTCATACCTAACAAGAGAGAAGAAATATCCTGAAATATTGACAGGTATGAGTTGATAGGGGATTAAACCATGCTTAATTTGTTTGCAATGAAAAAAAAATGTAAACCTTCGTTGAAATAATAATAAATAAAATAGTTATTAGCAATATATGAATGAATATTTTGTAATTTTTGAAATATGTTACATTGTATTTTACTTCTTCAGAAAACAAAATCTGCTAAATTAAAATTATTTTGCCTTTTTTGGATAGTCTAACTACCTAACAACTAACTAATTTCTAAAAGTGTTGTCAAAATGCAAAAAATAGTCGTTTTCTACATATAACATAGTCTCCGTTCGTTTTATGGTTTTATAATTTTGAATTTTTCTTAAATTAAATGAAAACTCATTAAAGATTTCATTATTTTTAAAATTAATTAGGTATATGGAAAATGGATTGAACTTTCAGAAAAAGGACATTATTTATAGATGAAAATTATACGAAAATCAGTCTTATATATCAATCTTATGCACTAGCATCATGTTAAGTTACGACTTTACGCCACTAATCATTTTTTAGACTATGGTAGGTTAGGCTTATTTTCTGAGAGTTTACGGATGATGAGAAATAACTAATTGAACCTTAAAATTGAGATTGGTTCATTGTGGTTCTGATAACGAAGCGATCAATATAAAATTTGAAGTTTTTATTATTGTGTTAAGGTACAAAACCAAAAATAGTTTTAATTTATACTACTTTCTCCCTCTTCCTCCTCCTCTCGTTTGTAAGAAATAAGTTAACCATCTTAGAATAGTCGGGATAAGTTAAATAGTTCTTCCCATTCATAAAAAACTCAGCAAAAAGGTCGGATCGTTTTTGCCACTTAACCCGAAAGATTTTAAGTTATTTTTATTTCTGTTAATGAAATATAATTGAAATTGTAATTCAAGTCATTATATTCAGTCATCTAGCTAAATTTTTAGTAGACCAGCAATGGTCATAATCAGCTTTTCGGAAAACTTAAAATTAAAACAAAATTTTCCCGACAAAACTAGCAAACAAAGTTGAAACCGTGCAAAATTAACACCGTCGCAACTTAACATTTCCTTAATAAGATTAGCTCGGCCTTCTAATTAAAATATGAAAATTCATATTCATTACAAAATCTCGTGGGAGAAACTTCAGCTGCCCATCTTAATAAGGATTTCACTTGCTTTAATTAAATATGATGCTCCTAGGCTAGGCTCTCCAGAAAGGAGTCCGGTCATGATGCTCTGGGGGTAAGGGCTCCAGGCGAAACCTCAAAACTGTTCCCTTTTTGGTCCAACATCTAAATTTTCTGCATGTTGGAATTTAATCAACTCTGTCATTACGTGAAACAATGTACAAGGTACATCTAGAGTGCAAACAGATCGGACAAAACGGACGAAAATCATCCGGGAGGCGAAATACTCTATCTTGGGAATTGCTCCTGATTTTTTCTCAGGTACAGGGCATTACGTCGGGAAGGAACCCGCGGTCAGTTAAGGGTGACGAGTGATGATGTTTTGGGTTCATTTGTGCTGCTTTATTTACTTGCAGCACCACAATCCAAGAATCTTAGTAGGGACACTTGTTGCATAAATTCGAATGAATTATTTTGGGGATTGCATGATTAGCAGCGGTAACATTTAGAACAGTGCCAATATCGCTGATGTAGCATGCATACCACGAGTGACAGTAACAAGTTATTGCTAGTCGCTCCGCACTAAATCCAGTCAGAATTTTGCCGGTCTTCCCATTCCTGGTAGTTGTGCCAGGTGCGATTATTTCACAGTCATAAAGCACACTATTGTGTCACATAAAATAATTTGTATGCGAATCGAATATCCCGTCTTCAAAATTTATGTTATTTCTGTCAAACGTCGTCTTTTATTTTCCGTAAGTTATGAGGTAAAGCATAAGGATACCTTGCATAGGAACTCATTCAGATAACAAGCAATTTATTGATGACAAATTTTCCCAGAATAGGAATTTATGAAGGTTAAAACTTCAGAAGCAATAAATGGACAATACCATTTCATCTCCTAAAAAAAGGAAAATATAAATATTTTTTTTAAAAGTAGGTAATTAATAACAATAGCAAAAAATACATTTATGCATATAGACTAGAGTTTTTATAGTAAAGAACTCTGACATACAAAAATCACATCTATAGCATCTAGTTCCTAAGTAAGACTAGCTTTGCTATTATCTGGACCTGATCCAATGGTCTGATCCAGCCCTAATTGTCTGAACCGGTGCGAATCATTTGAGATGTTACATTTCGGAAGAGAGTCTGAAAATAATTCTTATATAGGATCGTATTAGTACTAGGGAAAGCCGAATCCGAACCTGATTTTGAAGAAAATTATGTACATGAGAAGGATAACACTGTAAGTGCCAAAACCCAAACTTTAAAGGAAACTATAGGATAGTGTAAAAAACTAGAAATCACACTAAAGTGAAAGTATGATATTCGTATGATAAAAATATCTTGCCCGAGAAAATTGGGGATCTTAATTTTTCTATTTTACCAAACTTTTCTATAATATGGAATTAATGTATTTGCAGTTTATCATTTATATAAAGTCTTGAGATATTGTAAATAAGAAAAGAGAATTCCATAGTGAGTACTTTGTAGAGCTTTTGATTTATTTTTTGAATATATCCTAAATCGACAATAAAAACTTTTATATTACATTAAACCGATATATAGTTATCGCAAAAGACTTACCATTGACATTTGACTATATCGTAAAAAAGAAAAATCGGTTCCCATAACATGACATAAAAAAATATATAGATATATGTTGGATGGGCTAGAACAAAATTTGCTTGAGTGAGCAAAGGCGAAAAGGGCCACGGGTAACTCATCTGGTTAGAGCAACGCCAATTCGAAGGTTACAAGTTCGAGCCCTGTTTGTCCTCTAGTCAAAGTCATTGCTTTTCGAGTAATCCCCACATATATGTATATAACATATATCATCATTATTAAGTGTAAAATAAAATAAATGAGCGGCAGGTTTTTTAAAATTATATTTGAATTGAATGAGCCCCACAATGCCCATAGTTTATTATAAATTGACCCAGTCATATCGTAACTGAAATTGTCTAGTAACTTCATGGAGCTCATTATTATTGTAATTCAATGCATTACCATAAATTTCATTACAGAGTTATGAGTGAAAACAAATTACATTTCCCTTAACCAAACAGAATTGCTACGCTGTCGACATCCAAATGAAATCATAAACAATTTAGAATAATTTATAAATAACCTATCAGCTTTGTTTCCATTAAAGCGTCATGAACCCAATCTCAGACACCAAAGATATTCAAAATTAGCATATCCCTCAGAAGCACAATTTGGGTTTCGTACAGAGCATCGCTACATAGCTATCTGCGTATGTTATTATGTTTAGCAAACAAAACCGCAACAAAAGTGATAATGCTTCAAAATGATGATATCTCGTTTTCACTTCATTTACTCAACCGGAAGGTTAGTCCTTCGCCCGAGAAGGTCACGTGGTTGAAGATTCAGTAAAGAAGTCGTCGTTTATTGCCGCGCAATTTTCCAACAATTCAGTGGCGCCCCCAGCAGAGGTATGTCTACGACTGAATTTTGGTTTATTTTCAGAGGGTTCGTTTTTTTTAATTCTGCGGGGAAATCATCACAAAAGGAGAATTTAGACCTTTTACCCAAATGGTATAAAATACAAAACAAAAAAAAAAAAATAAATAAATAAAGTTTGATCCTGCGCCTTATTCCGATTGCCACGTGCTTTCCGGATAGAAGCTAAGAAATGGGAAGTCGAGTTAATTGAAGCAGCGTGGGCTTGGATTTCATGTTCACTTCTTTTATGTTCGCTGTAAATTTATTGTGTGCGATTTCACTTTTGCAATTTCCTTCTTAATAAACAACAACAAAAAAAAAAACAATCTTTTTATAAACATGCCGGTTCTATCGAAGGCGTCTGACGATATACCATTAAAACTTTTGGTCTTTGTATTCAATTAAATCTATAGACATCTAAATAAAACTTTCTATACTTACGTATCATTTTTAAAATCGAATTTAAATCGCAAATTTCAAGGAATTTAAATTGTTAAAAGGAAAGCCGTTTGAGTATAATATTGGAATAATTTTCCACCTATAGATAAATATCTTCTATTAAGAAAAATTATCAGAGCAATAATGAAAAATATTCTTCATTGCTATTTACAAAATAACCATCCTTAGATTTAATTAGATGTTTGAAGTGGCGACTTCAAAAAGCAAACTGATTGTCGATTTTTTATCAATGGAATTTATGTCAATCAAATTTTCGCATCGATTTAAAACATCTGTCCTGCCCCTCTATTCGCAGGGTTTTTCAAACTTATCATTGTACCTTTTGATGAACTTTAAGTTTTTAATAAATAATCAGAGGTGACGCGCTATTATCTGGTGAGGAGTTAACTTGTTCATCCAGTACCCCTAAGGTATCTAGGACAGACTGGGGTTGGTTTTACAAAACCCGCATACAGTTAATAAATAATAATTAATTATTAATAACTATTTTGCGCCTTGTTGTATTATTTTATGATACCTTCTTCAAAAATTATGCAGGGCGCAAAAAGAAGGGGCTCATTTTTAATTTATCCGAAAAAAAATTACTCTGTTCTAGTTATCCTGATCCACTCAATATGCTGACGAGTTCGTATAAGGTGGATAATCTTGGCGCGTTTGCTCTAAAGAAGTCCAAAATTATCTGGGATACTCTATAAAATTAGCGAAATACTCTTTTTTCTTTGAGGCCTAAGTCATATTGTCATAATCTAACATAGATCTCGCCGGTACGGACTATGTACACCCATACAAACCGCGAAGTAGACTGTGCAACAAAGGTTTAAATAGTTTGATAATTGAATCCCAAAAACTGTTAGAGTAAGCATTGCTTTTAACTTGATTTGCCTTCGAGTTTAGTTGAAAACGTATGGTTAAAAAATCCTCTAATATTTTATCTTTAAAAAAGTTATTTACTTTTAATATATCCCAACAGTTTTACACTGTCAGGTTTTGTTATTTGGTATTAGATGCTTTCCGCTAAGCAGTTTGAATTTTGTAATGTAAATGAGTTTGAAAAATTTCTTGTATTTTAAAAAAATAATGTAAAAACGTACAAATCTCGTAATGATTTAATTGTCTAACCGGTAGTTTAAAAATGATCTCTTTAAAGTTTTACTTTTAGGTTAGTTGGTAAATGATTTCTCACTCGTTTTTCAATTTCCCTTTTTTCCTTTGATGCCATGTGATGTATCACTTTTATTTTCTGGATTCCAGTTTAAAATTTTAAAGTGGCAAACAACATCTACCTAACTAAATTCCTTTGTTGTTCTGAATTTGAAAAGTGAAAAAAGAATAAACGACAAAATTAAAAGGTAAATAGATCCCTTGAGGCAGAGATATACCTGCTTGTTTGAAAACTTTATTCGTTAAACGGAAATCTGGTTAACTTCACAGCATTTCCTTGGTTGTGTTTTCAAAACAAATCACATATACAATTGTACAAAGTTTGCTGTGCATAATTGACACCAGTTTGGAATACGACACTGAACACGTCCTCGATTTGTATTGCATCTGAGCAGCGAAATGTGCAACCGGAGCCTCTGCGGAAAAAGTGAGTAATTCAATTTTCCAGCAAACTTTCAACACTGCCACTAAAGCGTGCAACACAGCTGACTTGTGTGGATGCAGCTTTTTGAATGCATCGAACAGGCAAATTGCTCTGTACATACAACGACACCAAGGGTGCCTATGAAAATACTATCGTAAGTGCCATGCTCGACTGTTCCGAGAGCTGTGGGTGCACATACACCAGTCGATATGTCTCATATGAATCCCAGGCACTTGTTACTATTTGCCTCTTTTGAAAGATGACTCTTAGGTTCATGAGTGGTAAACTAAGTTCATATGTCAATCGTGCTGAAGTTCAAAGGGAAATTGCGTGAAGAGTTCCTGAGAAATACGTTAAAGGAGGTTTTTTCTAATAAATCAGATTTAAATTAATAACAGTAGGCGAATATTAATGATATAAGTGAGTTATATTTTTTGCAAAAGACCTGTATGTCTTAAATTGCCCCTATGGGAAGAGTTTAGGACAATGCTGGGACAATTTAGGACTGATGATAAGAAGTATATATAAAAGTCCTTTTTACCTACAAAAATAATGTTTCTATCTTTGCGTTACCATATAATATATATAATTATTCAACTACGTCAAAGAAGGATCGTGCCTTATTTATTAGGCCGAGTAGGTTACTGTTTTATTAAATAACAATTGATTGTGATGTATTCAAACTTTCCATGGTAGATTTTTGTTCAATATTGCCTTTAAAAGGTTATCATTAATGTCAGAAGAACATCTCGCCCTCGGTGCGTCTTGTAAGGTCGTATTTCCAGTACGAAATTTTACAAATCAATTTCTAACTGTACGATAGTTATTAGTCCTTCATCATAGCATAGCATAGCTCTATTGCCTTGTTTAAATTCCCAAAGCAGGATAAATATGCGCTTTTTGGCTCTCCATTTTAGATATTAAGAAAATCAGTTTAATGTAACGTGCAATACATAAAACAATTGATAGAATACCAACTAAATTCTCATCTATATGGCGAAAATAAATACTCTTTCGTTCCGATAATTCATAGTGGTTATATACGTAAAATAGATCTACTTAGTTGCATTGAAAGTTACTTATGACTCGACCTAATAATCTATTTCCACTCTTTAAGGTAAAATTTGGATTTAAATTTATCATAATACTGGCAATTGTTATCACATTTTTTATAGATTTCATTTTACTAAGTTTACAAAGATTTTAATATACTTCCCTGGTTGTCTCGAAAGTAGAAATGTGCTATTATGTATCTTGGCGATCGAAACATGATAACTCAGATGTAAACCATTTTTGAATGATATATGGTATTAAAAGGATTCTTTGAATACATACGTTACTGTATGCTACATGATCCACAGATAAATTCTTTGGCTATACAAACTTATATGAATTTGGCAGGATGTTTATTTTTTTAAATGATGCACCTCGGAGGTATATTAATGTGGTAAATGACTGATTTTTTTTTTTTTTGAGAATCATGAACTAATTCCGTAAATGGAAGTATATTTCATTCGGGATAACCAAAGCAAAGTTCACTTACCTTACTTGGGTTGATTATGAGCTGTTTATGTAATCTCATAGCACGTGTGTGGTACATTGCATTGCTGGAAGTGTGTACCAAACAAACATGCCTCAGAATTTACGTGTCGTTCGTGCCACAAAAATAATTTAAAATTTAATTCGAATCCTGCACGTGGCCGAGATCCACGCATCATCGATGCATAATAATTATTTACTTGTTTGCTTGCCATGGCCCGTACTTGCTAATGTAAAGATAAATTCGAACAATTTCCGACTAAATCATGAATGAAAATTCTGTTATGAATAATTTTTTATACGAGTTAATCTTGTTTCGTTTGCATACCAAAAAATTTTCAAGGTATGGTCGTTAAATAATGACCAATTTATTAAAAATAAAAATATACGTATAATTAAAATAGACAAATTAATATCTCCCACCCGAAAACTTTTGGCTAGAGAGAAACAATGCAATATTGATAATTTTTTGAATTGAATTCGTGTTCAAAGGACCTGGTATATTACCATGAATTCTTGCCGAATTGAAAACAAAGAAATGCCACTTAAATAATTTGGTCAATAAACGCAAGAGAACGTGCCTATACGAGCACAATGTGGCTACAGTTAGTGAAATCCTATTTTTGGACGAAATCCTCGGTGTGTCAGTTCGAACACAAATTGCTAGAAGACAAATATTTGCTGAAGAGTGATTAAATCAATTTCCTAGGGCTTGTGCCAGTTTTGACAGCCGAAATGTGTATTTGACCCCTTAATTCCATACTGGCTTCTATTTGTTAAGCAAACTTTCCGGCAGCTCCTTTACGGGGATAATGAACCAGTTATTGTATAAAATGAAACGTTTCTTCGAAATGTAATCGCTCTTTGAAGAATATAAAATTTTTAAAACAAGTGGTCTCCTTGTCCGCGCGGATTAGCTGCTCCTTTCCCTTGCCTTATACTTAGTCCTTAATAAATTGCACCCCACTTGGGCGAGGACTACCGCACTGACATCACTCAAAGCCCTGTAAAGCGCCAGCAGTTGAAAGTTAGACGGAGGACTAAGCACGAGTACAACGACTACGACGACTACGATGACTAGGACGACTATCGTCCCTCTAGTGCTATTGTATTTATTGCCTTCCTCAAACGAAGTGTTTACGACTTGCAGACATTTTACAGTCCCAATACCCAGCCCTTATCCTCGACAAATAGGGGTTAATTATGACTCTCCATTACACCAGTTATTTCGCATTATAATCTTCTTAAATGGTTTCATCACCAAGTGAATGCTGCCATTAGATTTAGCGCAATTTGCCAATTAAATTAACCGTACGAGTGTGCGGAATACGTCCCTTTTAAGTTTAAGAATAATTTACGTCCCTTCAAAAATTTCTGTCTTCTAAATAATGGTACCCGGTAAAATAGGACCGGACCCGAGTTCCTCCTTCTGGTTGGTCTAGCAGCAATCAGGAAATCGCACTTAAATTTTCCCTGTCGGCAGCGTTTGTTGCAAAATTTTAAGGTATTCACGCCACGAGTCGTAATTATCATGCTCTACTGCCTTTAATTAAAACCTCTTTTCCCGGGGGCTATGGGAGCGCATCACTGGCTATTATGCCGTATTAAATATTTCATCAATTAAAGCGTGCTCCCGAGGTTTATTTGATCTTAGAATTGCTAACGATTCGATATGATGCAGTAATGTTTGCGTTTCTTAAACAAATAGTTAGTAATTATTTAATAATGTTAGAGCTTACCGCCTCAATTTATTAATAATTAACGTTGCAAATACTTTTTTTTTTTTAGAATATGTTTCTTAGGATAATCGTTTTCTAATAATAACCAGTAGGAAAAATGCAAAATCTATGCACTTATTTTTATTTTTAACTTTTAAACAAAAGATACTAAAAAATTGCTTTGCCCTGGCAGAGTTTGTCGAGTCACAGGGTATAGAAGTTGATAGTTTTGATTTTGGAGACGGGAAAGCTCCAATTTCACGGGAAATGCACTCGTGGTACTAAAATATGCGTTTCCGCGCTAAAAGGGCTACAGTTCTAAACCGCCCTTTAATTCTGCTTAGCAACTGCACCGGAAAAATACTTAAAAATAAAAAAAAATTATTTTACTGATTTTCGCGAAAATGGCAAGTGGTTATTAGCCCATGATTTTTTTAGGCCGAAAAATCGAGTTTTTGGATACCTTGCCGGATCTGCTTGATTTAGGGCTGGCCCCCAGTTGTCCAAAACAAAAAACCGCAGTCAAATTGGTGTTAAATTCGCCGAGTTATCTACTTTTGGCGAATTTTATATAGAAAAAAAAAGCCCCTTTTCGGGAAAATACTCTACCTGGCCTTAAACTAAATTCGTCATTTCTGAAATTTTGCACAGACTACGGCAACATGTTGCCTTGTAAAATAAAATCCCATTGCAACTGTTGAGTATGAGGGTTTAGAGGAAAATCTTGGATTTTAGTATTTAACCATTAATCGATACCTAGGTGTATATTCTTTGAAAATGTCAACAAATTGACTGTTAAGTTCCACACAAACTTTCTGATTCTAATCATAGGCAGAGATTAAATGTGTACTCCTTTTGGATAGCTTTGAACTTTGAAATTCAAACCTAACGATAGCAAATTGAATTTACTGTGAGCAGCTGGAGTGGCTTAAGTAAGTGCTAGACGAAAAACGACCATCTATGGTTTTAAGATTAAATGCGTTTTCCATCAGGGCATATACTGCCAGTACAAGGGCACAAAGGTTGAAGGAGTTTTAAAGGGAAACGATATCCTAATACAGATGAGGTCAGAATGGTATTGAAGAGTATTTTTCGTCACCGATTACTGAATGTTAGAATGGGGACGTTGACATACAGGGTGATTCGAATATACGTCTTCCAACATACATAAATACGTAAATAAAGCTTGTTCTGAAGTTCATATTTGGCTAGCTTTTTTACTTTAGATTTATTAGAAACATAAATATCAATTATTTCTCCATTGCATAAAAAGTGCACAGAATCATCATCATTTTAATTATGACACCTTTTTCAAGTGAATGAAGTCGGTAAGAGGAGAGAGAGAATACTCGTTGAGGTGCACCTACTTACCTAAGTCCTTTTAATTACTCAGTGCGTATTTAATTGCGCGCAAAGAGGCTTTAACGTCTTAACATAAAAATAACTAGAGCAGTCCTTTCATGAGGATTTCGCTTTGTTTCACAGTTGCCTGATGGTGCAAAGCCACATCAACGACTAACGTGCTCAACGAACAATCGCAACATATCCCAGACATAACCTTAATCCCATTTTCGTTCGGAAAGACAACGGCAACATTCAAAAACTTGTACCGTTTGGTTTTTGAGCGACCGGGAGCAGGATGGATAACCAACCAGAAGGAATGGGAGCTCAGAATTCAGAAGGCTCTCATCATTCCATAAGAGTGGAAAATTTCCACTTATCCGAGGAGCAAACAAAGTCAAGTGAAGTGACAATAACCAGAAGAATCCTTTCGCATTTCATGGAGTCTGCAAATACTTAAAAAGCGGAAAAAGTTTCACAAACTAACAATATGCGCATTGTGTTTGCCAAGCAAACAGGGAACGTACTCCTGGAAAGCTACACGGAAAAGTCCCGGCTCCGGGCTGATGCACCGAATCTAATTCAATGGGACATTGTTTTGCAGCGCTGCGCCCCGTGGAGGGCTCATAAAGGTTCTGAATGCCCGTCAGACACCCCCCGCACTAGACCGCCTTTCATCTTGAGGGTAGCACACTCAATGGAGCGAATTACGGCAGCACTCGCTTTCTAATATCAGAGAAAGTGGATCTCTCGACTCTATTCACCTCAAGGATGCGAATTGCGGGGATTGGACGAGTGCACGGGGGCTGCGGATAGCTTAACACCGGAAGATCCTTCCATCATTAAGTGATGTAATATGCTTGAAATTGAAGAAAACGCCGAAGGCCTCAATTTATCAGGAGGACGAAAAAAGGGAAATATGTAAAGGTCGGTGTAATGTATAGGAAAGTGGAAGCTCCGCCACAATTGGGACGTGTACACAATCCCATTTGGGGCAAGCCCCGCCAGAGCGGAGATGTTGATGGTTAAGGTTCCCGCTGCAGTTCAATTTCAATGGTACTAGGCCACTTTCTATCATTTGCAGTAGCAGAGCACCATTTATTTCGCTATCGATTTGTTAAAAGCTTTTTTGAATAATGAGTGGTTTATGGGTTTCCTCCCGCTTGCCGACTTCTTGATGCAATCCTTCGAACTGTGCGACGCCTTGAGCAGCATCGGCCTGATTGAAAGGAGAAAGGCAAACCCCGTGGTGACACAAATGATTTACAGCTCCAAATGGACTGATGGGATTAATCTGCAATACTTTAATCAGGACATACTTTTAATACACCTACTTTTGTGGTAGATTTTGCAATACACTCGTATGTTTTCGAGTTCGGTATGCAATAGGAAACAGAAAGATTATTACAAAATTACCTAAACTAGCTTGGGTAAAATATATCTCTAATTTTTGTATAATAAACTTAGAAAATTGTAAACAAGTAAACTGATTTAAGCACAGGATTTCAATGTCTTGGCTTTTCCATTGACCTTCTTCATTCGATTAAGTTTTCTTTTTATTTTCATGGCCTTGTCTTAGTTCTCAGCTATCTCAGATCCTTGTTATTTATTATTTTTCTCAATAACATTTTCTATCTAAGAAGGCACTTGTTAGGGGCCTACGCTAATGACTTAAAACATTTTCAATTGTTCTCTTTAATCTCTAAAACGATCGTAATATTTTTACTGGGTGAGGCACTAAAAATCATATGAAACTAAGGGTCTGAATTAAATCGGCTAAGAGCTGGCTTATTTCAGTAAATTTCCATTCTTCGGAGAAAACATTCAGGTTACAGAAAATGAAAGGGAAAAAGGTTACTATAGATAACAACACATAGTCGAGAAAATAAGATTACCGCCAATTTTTGAAAATGCTTTGAAATAGTCATAATTTAATGTTCATTGTTGTTACTTTCAGTTAACTGCACGTTAATTTTAAGTCGACAATTTAAAGATAATTTCGTAAAATTTTTAGACAATCGAAAAAAACTTAAGGCAATATCACAATGAGCTAATAAAGTAAAAACATAAAAAAATCAATAACGTTTATCACATAAGACGAACATGCTACACGATATCTTGATGTTCTATTTGTATTGCATCAAAAGCCAAATAACCACAAATTGTGCACTTTGTGAAGTTGTAAAAGTCTAAATTTCGTTACCGTCTGGCCTCAGAAAAATGTCCACAAACGCAAAGTTACGAGGTCATAACTCCATTTTAAGACTCCAAACTGTGTCCAAACAGAATTTATGTTTCTCGTGGGGGGGTGAGAAAAAGCGGTTCTTCTTCCGACATGTTCGACTTTACTGGTATATTTTATATTATAAACTCTTTAGCAAATATTATTTGTGCCAATATTAAATGCATTTTAGTAGGTGTTTGAATTATTCCTTAATACATACATGAAAAACTATCAAGAAATTATCTAAATGAAGAGATGTGTTATGTAAATTATCCAAGAATTTATTTGTAAGGCCACATACTACACCTACTTGACTTGTTGCCTTGAAATTTCTTGAGAGGGTAAGTCCCTATTTATAGATGAGTCCTTTGGGGCCATTCTATCAATCAGTATCGACTTTGGGTATACTCAACAAATTCTCTTCATGCGCTGGACTTTGTAGGCATTCACTGATTTTGGAACAATAATTGATATAAATCGATGCTCTTAAAGTACCTACTGTTTATTCCCTATACACTTTTAATCGAAGTATTTCTTACTTCAGAGGATAAAGATTCTTGTTAATGAACAACACGTCAATTACCTTAATTTTATACTTTTACGAGTATATAAACAACATTCTATAAATAAACAGATCAACATTGCTCAATAAGAAAGTTCCTAAAGAATTGTTTTTTATATTAGAAACGCTTACCAAAAGGATCAGCTTATAATAAAATATTCACTAAAATATTTAGATTATTTAGATTAGATTAGTTCTTAATTTAATTATGCGTTTCTCTTAAGTTTTAATAAAAATGTTTTATTTGTGTAGTTTAAACAAAACTAGATTGTCGATTGAAAGTATATTAGCTTTAAGTTTTTAATTATCTTGAATCAATTGAACGCACGAAACCTTTCATTTCGAGCATTCAATTAATTAATGGGGAAATTGTTTTCAGTTTTTTTTGCACAGAAAAGTGCTGGTCAAATATGTGATACACAATATGTGACGTGTCCATATTTCGTTCGAATTCAGACTCTGAAAATTCCAATTAAAGTGGATAAAACTATACCAATTGCATTGGTACTGGATTGGACAAAAAAAAAAAAAAAGAAAATGTAAAAAAGATAAAAACCACTTTGGCTATCACTATCTCATGCATCAAGCGTCGTTTAACTCTTGACCCATTGATCAAGTTCCAAAAAATTAGTGCTCAACTGTTTCCTACAGGGCCACCACAGGAGCAACCGTCTGCGACTTTAAAAGCAGGAAAGTTTTCATTTTTGCACAACTTGCAGAAAATAGCATCACGTAAATGTGACGATTTTATGTGACACGTGATGCTTTTCCACTACGTGTGTGGACAGGAATCAAATGACTCCGGAGAGGAAAAGAGATAGTATGTGGTCGGTTGGATTTTCGTGTGTCCATAAAAAGTAAAACAACTAAAAGGACTCAATGTCTTGTTTTGCCGCTCAAGAATCATTAGGAGTAGGTGGATGCCGCATGTTTATGGTTCCAAGTTCTAGTTATTGCCTCCTCACACACGTTCGTTTCGAGCAAGTCTTATAAGGGTCATGGCCTGATTTTAAAAATTAATTAACAGCATGGCCTTCTTAGATAAATACATAGAGCAGATTTTAAATAATCCGAATAAGGTATGCGAATTGCGAAAACAAGTCAGTTCATAAAAATTGGATAACTTGTGGAACATCAGATAGAACCGCGCACACACTATAAATTTTTCTTTCAAAAGGACACATAACATTTATAATTTGTGGGGATTTTTGTTAGGTCTGTATATTTTAAAAATTTAATGATACAATTAGATTTTTTTTCTTTTACATAAACTTTAAGAATCGTTAATTTCGAACCGGTTGAAATTTTCATACATATTTTTAAATGTCCAGAGTGCTTCACTATGCAACTAGTTAATATTCTGTTTTATGATATAAATACAATTTATCATTTTCCAGAAAGTATTATAAATAAAATAGAATCTTTCAGAATACTTGAAATGGATTGATGATGAGTTAGTTCCTTTTTGCATTATGTAAATTTATTGTAACCAAATCATGGAATGAGTGGAGTGACATAATCCAAAAATAAATATATAGCGTTTGATTCCTTTAATTAAATTTTGAAAAAAACACGTTGAATTAGAATGGAATTGATTCAACAGGATTATGATCAAACCACATAAAACAGATCTAATTCGATTGTAGGTTATATAACTCTTTAACGAAATATTGGCATATGGTCAAATATATCCTCTTACCTTTTTTTAATCCTGTATTATTTGTTTTAATTTTATTTGCTAGAATAAAGTCGATAGATGATTTTAAGCGTCATTATTTTAAATATTTTTAAATATTCATAAAATTATAACCTTAGGGCTAATAATAATTTGAATTTTATTGCATATGCAAAAGGTTCAACGATGCAATAGAACTCAATTAATATTTTGGCACCACATTTTACACATCATTACCAGGTTATCAATGAATTAAAACAGAGAAAGTATTTGTATTTGTGGTCAGAAAATTCTGTTAAAATTTCATAAATATTTGTATCGCCCCAAGAATAATTACATTAAGGTTATTAAGCGAATATCATGGATTATGCTCTTTACGGGTTAAATTCATTTCTATCCATAGTAAATCATATGTAAAAACCAAAATTATTAAATTAAAGCACAGCAATGGCAATTTTTATTATATCACTACGTATTTTATTGGTTTGAGAAAACATATAAGTCGAATATACATATAAGAAATACGACTAATTTAACGTATAAGAAAATGTTTTATTTTATGTAAGATACCATCTCTGAATAATTAAAAGTTTATTGGATATATAGGTACAATGGATTGTTAAGTTTCTTTTTCCTAATTTTTTAAAATGAAGGCATATTTTCGTAATAGCGACTAACTTATATTGAAATATCAGCAGCTTTCTTCACCAATAAATTTATTACATTTTTTATTAATAGGCGCTAGTCATTGTAGACGTTGTTTTCAAAATTAAAAACTTACTTACTTTACTACCTTAGATTATCGACATATCGACTTTGCTATTCTTGCGAGAAATACTTTTGAGCCAATGTGCTATTGGTTATTTTTAATGAAATGAATTTGGGTAGTAGGGTATTAATAGAAATTACGAGTATATCTACAGAAATGGTTCAAGATAGTTAAACACATTTTCTGACACATACCTCTGTGTTATTATAAAGTTCTTACAAAAACGAAATATTTATTATTTTGATATCATACCATATCCATAACTTTGGAGATTACTCGAAAAAGCAACAATATTGGCCAGAGAACAGGAATCGTAGTTGCAATCTTTAAATTGAGTTTCAGGAATGTCGGGAACGTGTTTTGCTTGAAATGAAGGTGTAGTTTGATTTTTAGAACAAGGTAAAAAAACAAAGGGGTTATTAAATTGCGTACATTCTAAATAATGGGTTTCTTCTAATAAGTTTTATGGAAAGTATTATATAAAATATTGGTTAGGCTAATGAGGTTCTCTTGGTCATCGAAAGACACAATTTGTACAAGTATTGCATTCTACCATAAACAATATTTTAACAGGTTCTAATAAAGTTTTGTTCGATTCTAGAAAAGCATTGTAAGTGGCTAGAATTCTAGTACATTTTTGAGATTTTATTATAAATTATAGTAAATTAACTACTAGAACGTTTAGTGTAATACGTTTTTACTGGAATTTCGTTGAAATGTTCATCTTTTATTCTCTGATCTGCAAGAAAAGCAAATTTTACTATACTTGACTAGTAAGACAACTACTAAAAAGTATCGGTGGGGTAGTTGCTAGAAGTTCTAAGGTCATAATAGCAAATGGACAGTTTATACAAGGAGTCTTATGTTATATCGAATTATTACCGAAAAGCAGCAGTTTCGATATGCAAGCCGCCCGCAAAATATGTATAATCTGCTCAAATCCGTAAAGTAGGAAGCACATCCAATAGCCCTCCGTTATTACTCTGCCCGAAGGGTGAGTTTTTCCTGAAAGTTTTCTAATTTTGAGCGCCACCATTAGTTCGTTTCCACTTTACAAATATGTGAGAAGCCAAGCCGTTATAGAACCGAAAGCCGCAGCCCCAGTTTGTAGCCCTCAGCTCGTCGACTATATCCCCCGCAGCTTATGATCAGACTTCGTTTCCTTTCATAAAGATTTTTACCGGAAACATATCCGACAAATTTTTGCCTGCGGAAAATCAAAATCGGCTTGCAACTTGGACGTCGGTCGGTCTCTGGGCTCCGCAAATGTGTCGCGCTATAAAAAAGTGAACAAATGTAAAATGTGAAACATAAAAATCGAAGCACAGCTGCATTTCTGTGCCCACTGCGGGTATGCTTCTTCTCCATCATTTCAAAGCTCAGACATATATTTACGGTCGTATCGATCCACTAAAAGCTTTTCGAATAATGAGCGGGTTATGATTTTATGGTTGCATGCAACTGTAGCCGCTCACTCCTGTTTTTGTATTCATTTCCTTTGATGATGGAATCATTTGGTCATGTGCTGCTTGCGGAGCCCACTCCTCATCCTTCTGCACGGGGAGCGGTTCCGGGACTTTTAGCAAAAAATTTTTTTTTTTTATTTTTCTGTTTTAAATGGACTCAATGGCTATAAGTAAAATGAAGTGTTTGTCTACCGGAACACTGCAGGGGACGTAATTTTCGGATTTTAGGGCTGAGATGATTCTCAAGTGCATCTGGACTGCCCGTGCCTGCGTAGCTGTTTACTTTCATCATCAAAGAGGTACCGACTCTGTCCCATCCTCGGGATGCACACTGTTCCATCTAAAGTCTCAGCAAAAGCAAATAATTACGGAATTATTTAATCAAAGCGAAGGATACAATGGACACTTCCTCTTTGGCGTCCAGATAGAGCGAAGTCTTCTGACATGCTCAATCGCTCTTACTATGATTTGTTTATCTTACTTTTTTAAATACTTCTTTTCCAAATTATCTTGATTAAAGATTTTCTAAAAAACAAACGTTGTAGGGTATTTCTTGCAGTACTTATTTTTGTTATTTCCTATAAATAAACCAACTGACTTTATTTATTCACAAATACTGTGAAGAGCAAAATTGTCGTTGAACACCCGGTTGGAATGAAATAATTAAATGAAAAAAAAAATAATAATGATGGCAATTTTACTATCAGTTAGTATACGTCTTTTGTAGATGGAAATAAAAGTGATACCAAATAAAAAAACATTTTAATTTAATAAAGACAACTCAGGACGAATATTTGCACCATTTCAAATTTTAATATTTCGTTCAATATCCTTTATTAAGTTCTTCGATTCGATTAGGAATAATCGAATATAAAATTCCAATCAAGGAATGTAGTACACTGGTCTAGATATCAAGAGTTCGCCCCCACAATTCGTTGATTCCTGACGAAAGTCCTTTTTTAAATATAGGCCCATAAATGTTCAATCGGATTCAAAATCTGGGTTTTGAGCTGGCTACTTCATAAATTTAAAGGCCTGCTTTTGAAGCTAAATTTTCACGATTTTAGCTATGTATTTTGGAAATTTGCTGAAAGATTCAATTATCATTAGGAACCTTACTATTGCGAATTTCATTTGGAAAATTTCCTTAAAAAATTTGAAAATACTCTTGCTTTCGAATAGTGCGATTAATCCTGATTAGAGGACTAACACTATTTCTTGCTGTGCACCCCGAAAGCCACCCCTATTATGGGTATTATAGTGCCAGGGTGCGGATTTTGGTTTTATTTTACCAGGCCAAGGGCCTTTAGTAGCTCAGTTGTTATCACACTGGACTAAATTCCTAGAGGCTATGGGGTTGAATCCCACGCGCATAGCCATGCTAACCTGCGCTATGAGGTAACACAATGGGCCAGAAATGGCCTAAATATGCTTCTCCAGGCAACCAAACGAAACTAATCTAACCTAATGCCTGCGTTGAAGACACTTCCGGATAGTCGCCGGAACCAAGACCTCATCATTTCTATAGTTATCTTATAAATTAACATTTTGCACTGAAGTTTTAATTTAGATTGATGTCGTATTGATTTTATTATGAGTGCAAGTGTACATTGAATTTTGGAAAGTACAATAAATATAAGTTTAAAGCATTTTGAATTTTTAGCAAGAAAATTTATACTTTATACATAAAATTATAAAGGTTGCTAAATATTTAGGTATTATTAGAGTATATAAACCTTCCTTCTCGAAGTATATAGGAAAGCATTAGAATGTCTAAAAGTCTATTGAGGGATATATTGTAAAAAAGAAAGGTAACATTTTGATCAGAAATATTGTAATAGTCTAAATAAGGGAATTGCTCGCCAAAATTAAAGAGCGCTTTGTAGTTCTGGAATGGGGTATGGAATCTTATTAAGAACTAGTTGTTTAATTGAAAAATTTACTTAGAATTTTTCTCCGATTATTATTATGCTGTTTTAGAATTTAAGAATGTCTATGCAAAAAACAAAAAAAAAGAATTTCCCCGTTAAAATTTCTCCATCAACTTCGTGAGCACTGATACTACAAAAAAAGATATTCGTCGGAGTTGGGCCTGGCTACCCCAATCTTCTTAGATAGGAATAAAACTTGCGCAATAAAAACAAAAGCACGTGATGTAGGCTGAGGGTGGCGCTAAGGAAACGAAATCTTGGAGAAAACTTTTAAGCGCATTAGAAAGCACGCACTTTTCTTGCGGCATGGTCATGTACAAAAGTAATACTTTTGTAGCATTGTAATTTGGGGGCGGGGAAATCACCGAATTAGATAGGCAGGAAATACGTCGTCAGAATAAGATACATAGATAGATAGATCTTTGTACCCATCTTCGTCCAGAAGATATGAAAATGCGACAAAGCTATCGTCACCGGCGACGGACGTATGCACATGACGATGGATATTTGTGACGGTGGCTCGTCTAAAATCGAAATTGTGTAAATATTGACGCCTCTGTCCACCCTCTAATTTAGGTGCAATTGAACGCTTTATTAGGATTGATGACCGGCCGAATGGGGGCATAAGCACCCCGGCAAGTGTCTGCACCGTGTCACATTCTGGGGCAAGTTGTCATAGAGACCCCTCTGTGCCAGGAGTAACAGCTCCGGAGGGATGTGAGTCATTGCCTTCCTTATTAAGGGAGGGATATCCTTCCAAAGTCGTATTATTACTGGACACGATATAAGGCAAAAGCACCCATTCCATTATTTCCCCGGATTTTTACGAAATTGTTTGGGTTGATTGAAACGTTTAATTAATTGACAAGTCGTTTCGTGCGCTGCAGTCCCTATCCCATAGTCGCGGTGGGCGCCTAATAGCCGGGATTTGTTATATCACTAGTGTTACTTTAACGAGCAGTTGACTCATTCCAAACGAAAGTACTGCCCCGGGAACAGCTCATGTTTTCCGAAATCAAGTGGTAATTAATTTTACAAGAATAAATTTCCAGCATAATTACGGCCACCGACCTGTGATTGTCCTCAAGTTATTTGAGAACTCTGAGAATTTTTTTTTCCTGGTTAATTACTTGATGTTTTAGTTTTTCAACTTGCACACGTAACATGCGGGACAATTTCGATCCCTTTAATTGAATGTATTTTCATATTCAAATAGACAGTAAAATACTTCAGTTTTAAGTTGATTGCTGGGTTTGTCCACAGAGTATGTTATTATCATACGGTTTGAAGGGACTTTCTAGGAAATAATTTTTGTTTTTTTTTGATTTTTTTAAATTTCAACATGAAACTGCCTTATGACGCACATATTATTTCAAATGGGTACCTCTGTAAATTCCGGAATTGAATATTTTATTTATTATGTACGTAAATACGAGTATTTTGCACCAATAGGTAATAAATGAAGAGTTGGAAGAGTTATCTGTATACCATTTAAAGCAAAAATGCCGTAAACAGGTCTTTGAATTCGCCACATGTTTTAAGGGATTATACGCAGTAAGGATTTTCAAAAAATACATCGTTTTTTTACTTCATTTTCGTAATGTACATATATTAGAATATATACCTAAATTTCATGTCAATCCGACAAATATTCTCGAAGTTACAATCGCATTTGTAAAGACACATTATCACATTATGCTCTTGAAACTTTGAACGTGATTTTCTTAGAAATGTATTTTTAAAGTCAGTGAGTAAGATTTCTTGGAAACAGTTAAACCGAGTAGTATCAAATTTGTACACAAGCTTAATAAATATATTTTTTTACTGATTGATCAAAGGCTTTTTCTTACTGATAAATAATTTCCATTTTATAAACCAACATTATTAATGAAATGTTTTTGGTTTTTGATGATCCAGTCTAGAGATATATCGTTTTCACCGCAAGACGGTTTTTTAAAGAAAGAAGAGGGAAATTTGAAAACATTTTATTTTCCCTTCATTGTTATTTTCCTAGAAAAATTACTTTGATCATATAGTATAAATTTTTATAATCTATTTCGTTATGAAATAGCCAAGGGTCTCTCTCATTGAAATTACGATAAATGAAACAAAATGTATACAGTAATAAATGTATCTGGATCTGAACGTACTGAGCTAAGTGCAACCAGTATGTTCAGGTTTTTTGTCTAGCATATTCTCAAATTTGGAAGTTATTTTGTTGTATAGCAGAAGTCATAGTTTACTTCCCCTTATTGCAAATAATTTATGAAGTAATCCCGGGCGACAGGAATTAATAGTGAATTTGAGTGTTATACTAACTATATTCACTGCTATTGAAGAAATTAATTTATTACAGTCACTATCTGTTAAACTTTATTTAAATATTTTGTACAATAATTAATTTTTATGTTCAAATATGAAAAATTGAAATATTTCAAATTAAATTAAAAGAAAAAAGGATGATTATGTTTAACATTTTTGTATTACTGCTTTTGATATCTAAGCGAGTAAGAGTATATTACAGGCTCTGTAATGGAGGTGATTTTAATTATATTTACTACCTAAGGATTCTTGGAGATGCTAGTTTCAATAACGATATGAAAATCTTAAAATTTGGGATGGATTGCTAAAGTTGAATTATGATAAGTGCAATCTTTGTTGTCGATAATTTTGTGTAGCTTGTATTAAGCGAAATACTATATATAAATAATAATTGTAATTATCCTAAAACTCGCAAGTAATACTCGTATTTCTGTTGTGGTCCAACAAATTACAAACATAAATAGAACTTTATTGTAAATGCATATAAATCATGAAAAGTTGGCAGTTGTATAATAGATGTTTAAACTATATTTCCTTAATTCAAAACCACCGGAAGTATCTTGGCTAGAAAATAGATACGCGCTGTTAGAACATCTGGTTGGATGACGTGAATCCGTACGTGTTTTCTCTGGTAGGAATTGTCGAAGGACTGTCGGGTATAACGAAAAAGCCGCGTATACAGAAGGTTCCCCTTCAGTTTTGGTTTTGCGCATGTTCCTGAAAATGTGTGATTGGTATAAAGTCAGTATGGGATACCCCCGTTAAAATGGGGGTGGACAGAAAAACCTTTGACAGCAGTACTCGCCGGAATCATCAGGAAAAAGTGTTTACCTTGGCTCGGTTCAGTAATTTTCAAAATCTCAGTCAGTCTGTCGGCGATGGTTGTTGCGTTTGGCTGCTGTCCTCTAGAATTCAGAAAATTACATCGGTCGTCGTCTAGTGGGCACGTTGCCTGCTTACTGATTTTATCTAGTGGTTAATTAATTACCCTAAAAGTGTGTAATTTACCTCAAGTGCAATGTGTTGTTGTGCTATACTTAAATTGTGTTTTTGAGTGATATTCGTGCATAGAAAAATATATCACTATATCAACTTTTTTGAAGGAATTAAGCGTTTTTCGACTTGTGCATGATTTTCACTTAATTTCAACAGAAGTCAGGCAAATACAACAATTTTTTTTTGGGTTTGAATTTGTTGATTTATTTATTAAAAAGTTATAGATATGCTTATATTGCTTCCCCTTTCCTCCGATGAGCCGAGAACAAATACGACGAATGTACAGAAGAACTTGTTTCCGTGATTTTACTTATAGTGATCATATTAGGAAATATTGCGCATATTAATTACTTACTAATAACACTTTTTAATGTTTTAAAATAACACTAACCCATCAGATTGTAGGTATTTTCCTTCTTGTATAATTTACTGAAAGGATTATACTTTGTATTTTTAATATAACATAGGTAGGTACAAAGTGTAAGTTCAAATTTAAAATCTAAAATGAATCCTGTAAATTCGGCTCTAATTTTTAATAATTTAAAATAACTAAGCTTATAGGTAAATAATAAAATATAATAATTTAATGCATAACTCAATAAAGCATTAACATTAATTACAATCAAACCATATATTAATCAAAATGTACGTTTTTGTTTTTAAATGATATCTTGCAGTTACACTCTTATGAGTACGAGACTTTAAAATTAACCTCTGAACTACGGGTGCAGTAACGATGGTTTTGAAAGAGTTTATAAAGCAATTTAAATAAAATTCTATTCTAAAAACTATATGCATATTATGAGGATCTTCCATAAGTAAATTTATGCTAATATTCGTGCATTTTTATCATATATTAATGAATCTCTTTACAACGATATTCTCCACCCTATAATTATGATCGTTACATCTATCACAAATATTTAGATACTATCATAGTGGCTGATCTACTATTGAATGTTCCTGCATTTGGAAATAGAAATAGTAATGTATTTTCTCCACTTAGATCTCTACTCGCAGTTTATTATAACTTTCCTATAGTTAGGTTTCAATGTAACCGTGGTAAGTTTCAATTTAGCCCTCTAAACTGCTCTTTAGCTACCTTCAAACATATTTGCCCTTAGTAAATTAAGCTCTTAAACTAACCCTAGTAATTGCTGGTACTTGATTCTTCCTATAATTGCATTCATTATTAGTTGCTTGGTGTAATTGGAATGCACATATTCTTCTCATAGTAATTAAGTTCTAAAATTCAGCAATTATAATAAAGAGAGCAATTTTCTTAAGCATTAGGCTATTAAGGTTTCTATTCCCTATCTCAGCAAAAATTTTAACAGAAATAGCAATCTCCAAATTAATTTTTTTTTTTGAAATTTTCGAAATTGTGTATTAATTTTGTACAAACTAGGGATAAAGTAGTTTTTAATTTGACCTACCGAAATAATTAAATAAGTTCAATTATCTGCATATCTTCGGGAATTACAGTTTTCGTCAATTGCTAGTTTAACTTCTAACTTATACCTCTCATATGTTCGTATTATTGGTTTCGTTAATTTTCTATGGTAAGAACAATTAACCTTGTTGTGTTCTGTAATTTTACAATTTAACACTAATGTGTAAAAATATTATATCATGAAAACAAGCATATGTATTCGTTTTTTTAAAAAATAGCATTGAAATTAAAAACCAATAAAAATCATTTAGTTTACATTTTTACTTAAAACTTACGTTACCTATTGACTTAATTTTGATTTCCTATTTTTGTACAACAGCTCTTTCAAAAAGTGCAGAAGTTTGCTTAAAATATTGGCAATAGGGGACTAAAACGGATACAATTCCAACATTTTATGGCATGCTATTTTAGATACCTCCGTTGAGGACAATTTTCTTCCTTATAACACAAAACCACACTAACGATTAGCAGTCATAAATTGTCGACAGTTGAGCTATTTTTAAGCTGTGGTTTAATTTAATCAGTTTTTAAAGGTTGTCACATGTCGTTAGTATGAAGGTTAATATAACTGTTTTTAACACTTTTACAATTCAATTTGCGAACGATTCGAGCCTAATTTTAATTCAAAGTACCATACCCTAAATAGACTTTGTCATTGGCATTTAGTCAACTGTTTTAAGGTCAACTCACTCACATTTAATGGTATCATAAAAATCCAGAAGGTTTGAGGGCTAAATATAAAAGATTCATAGAATTTCGCGAACAAAAATAGTGAGCAATGCAAGCCATGAATATATGCGTAACTAAAATTAAGGAGATTTTATACTGTTGAAATGTTTTGCCGTGAATAGAATAAATTCTATGGATTTGAAATCCTTAGTGTAACTTTACAATTAACTAACTAACTCAAAACAGTGGTAATTATGAGTTCACTTTCTAATAAATTTTATTGATTACATATTTAAACATTACTTCTCTATTTTTGCTTTGTAAAATACTTCCATTAGTTTTAATCATTTATTTTATTGTATTTCATGATTAAAAGCAAATTTAAAATAAAAAAATAACGATAATTTCTTATTGTTGTTACGAACATTTAATTGATAAATATGGACAATAATTCTTGTATTACAAATTTATTTAGTTTATACTTATTAAAATTGGTCATATTGTCGGACCCCAATTATATTTAAAATATTTGCTTGGTAGAACTTTTTCATTACTATGTTTATTTTGAATTTTGATTTTATTACTTTTGAAAGGTCATGAATATGAGGAATATTTTATCACAACATCAAAAATACCATCCTGCGTGAGTATCTATGGAATTCTTTAATTAACATTGGATATGTAGGTAACAAGCTATTTGTTGTTATTTGAGATCATATCAAAATCTATTTAAAGTAAGACCTTAAAATTTAGACTCAGCTGTTTTAAGCTTGATTCGCATATTTTGCGTAAAAATGGTCTCATGAATTTTCGCAGGGAAAGGAGTAGAAGAATTATATTTAATTACAGTAATGAAAAGCACTTGATTTAATATTACCCATTCTTTTCAACAAGAGTGGTTGGATAAAATGTGAATTTTCCAGCTTAGCGTTGTCTATCACAACGTCTAGCCGTCCCGCTAAGCGGGATAATGTGGTGCCATTAATTTCGCTAAAATCTCTTTTTACTAAAACATTCGCTGCAATGCTAATATTTGCCCGCGTTTATCCGATTCCATCAAATAACAAAATTGAGGTTTATATGCAGGCTGCACTGAGACTCTCTTAAAAAACAGTCGGTTGCTCTAGCTGCTGCGAAGTGAAAAGTTTTCATTTATAAAAGGAAGGTCCGCTTTCGTTCCTTTAATTAGCTGTTATGAGTGAGTTTACCTAACCACTAAAGCTAGAGTTGCACTTTGAGCTAACTCAAGAACCCCACCGAGTGCGCGGCGGTGATAGTAAGATAAGAGGGATGAAAGTCGTGAAAGCCTCCATCTAGAGAGAAGGTTTGTCGGAAGGTATTCTGTCTTTCTGGTTTTCCGGATTGAGGAGGAAAAGGGAATGACGGCACCGGATCAGGACTAGGACCTATGTTTTAATTAACGATAATTACGATTCAGGCGCGGAAAAAGCATCAGGTGGAATTTTTGACAAACATTTTTACATGTCCGTTGCCTGTTTGCGCACAAGCTCACATGCATTGGCAGCGGCGGTACCTAAGAAATCGGAGCAGTTACGTAAAGGTGCATGAATTTCTATATTGGGCGCACTCCCCATCCTCGGGGCACGGAAGTATAAATTTCAACGCAAGACTTCAACTGGCAGGCTTCGCGTGCTAAACTTCACTTAATTTAGTGTAAAACTTAAAACAGAAGGGGGGAAAAAAAGAAAGAAGACCAGAAAACTGTGAAGCTTCGTGATGATGTAAGGCGCTCTAACTCCCGGGTGATAATCATAACAAAGCAGCCGGGCCGCCGCCAGACCGACGGGCGCAAGCGAAATATGTGCAAAGTGTCTAAAATGGTGCCGAAGAATTTTCTTTGCTAAATATATTCGACGGGGTGCTACCGGTGTGACTAAAAATGAGCCACAAACCGGTGGTTAATTGTGTTAGCTGGCTCCTGGCAACACTCCTCCTCATGGGCTACAACACCTTTACGGAAGTAACGGCCGAGATTGTTGGTAAGTACCACTTTGCCGCCTTTTGTAATTTTCCCCAATTTCCCTATTGTTCCTGTCCCCCGGCAGCCGGGATGCGCCCTCAAGGATTAGAGCGGGTCGCTCGTAACGCTTCATAATGCTAATGAATTTAGATAATTTCCTAATGCGAGACTGGAATGTGTCGGAAAGTTAAACTGGCCGTAAGCATGAAACCGCCTTTGACGAGCAGAGAGCAACTACTGTTCAACTTTTTGTAGGAGTAGTACTGTCTTTCTGCTCCACAACATATCAATTCAACTAAAATTCCTTCGCAATTACTTTATTACTTTTATTTGATTGGGAACTCAACTCATATTCTGAATTACCACAAACTCTTTCAAGCTTTTAATTTTTTAATGGAGTATCGTGGCAAAGCAGCGCAATATCTACCCCCATGCTCATCGAGGAATTATACAAATTTCAAGTGTCGAAGTAATTTCTGCGTTTATCTAGCTTACGATGAAACTTCATTTCATTGATTACAGATAGACAGCCAAGCCAACACTCTAAAAAATGTTTATTGAATATTACTTCAATAATTGAAGGCAACTGATTACCTATTGTACAATTATTGTAGTAAATTTCAACAAACAACTTAATTTAAACTTTGCTTTAAGTTTAAACTTTATTAAAAGATTAAAATTCAAATTAAAAAGCAACTTTGACTAGGAGACAGGGATTGAGTTTGTGATGTTTGGAATTGGCGCTTTGCTTCTCTAATCAATTGAGCTACCCTTACCACCGATGCCTTCGTGAGTAAATTTTGTTCTTATGATTTTCGGTTACGAATAACAAGAATTAATTTTGATGTAAAATAAATGTCAACATATTTTTTAGAGTATATCATAGAAATAAAATCAGTTAATATAAAATAAAATACAAAATTTGAAATTCCTCTTCTCTGAGATGATTTTTATTTCGTTCAAAGACTATCACTAGTCAAAATTCAAATTTCAGTATCACGAAAAATAAAATTGAATAAAAAATTTTAGTTTTATATATTTTACTACCATTTAATGATCATTTAGCAATTATTACGAAAGATACACTTGATAAATTTGAGTTGTTATTTTTGAAAGTGGTATAAGTACATTTTTTAAAACAGTTTTGTAAGCGCTACCAATGCGTTAAAAACTGGAAAAGTTTTTGAAATGATATGTTACAAAACTAAATAATTAAGAAATTAAAAAAACGCGTTTTACGTGATAATATTTGAACTAAAAAGTCAAAAACAACTTGTAGTAGTGTAGGTCGTTAACAAGCTATTGGAAAAATCCTTCACTTAGCTATCCTTTTTAATTTTTTAGTCAATAATTGAAACGTAAACTGCTTCGAAACATTTAAGATCCATTTAAGCCTGGGATCTTTTTTTATATACCATAGTCATCTCATTATTTTTTTAAAGACTAGATGTTATAGTTGAATAAGGCGTTTAAAAGTTAATAGTAGAATAAAGAAAATCTAATAAACACACTATCCCTAAAAATATTATCCTCTTTTCTTTTGGACAATATTGTAAAACAATTAACTAATAACACTTTCAAAAACAACTACTCACTTTCTAGGATAACATAAACTGGATATTTTAACGATTTATGATTTTAGAATTTTAAAAAAATCAAAACGTCTTTTTAAATAAAATACCACAAAGACCTACAGGTTTACTGAAGTATCTAAAATTATCTAATAAATTTTAAAGTGGCAACCATAATTTGCTTTTCGACCTTTGATCAATGTTTACCGACCCTGTTTAAAGATTTAGAGAGGAGAAACGACCTCCAGCATTATGCAGTACAAATAAGTTATGCAAATATGCTTCATACAACATTTATGTTAAACGGAGCAATTTTTGTTGTTATTTGTAGAATGGAAACTATGCTTTAAATAACTTCTACTATAAAATTGTTTACTTATTAACTTCTTAATAAATTGTCTTTTAAGAAAGTATGATAATAAAACACTGAAAGGATATTATTGACTTCCTGCACAGTTGTTAAGGCAAAGTTGAAGTAATGTTCTGAAATAAAACTTTATTTTGACATTCGACAGCGAAAATGGCACCAATCAGATTGAATGCCTAGATAAAAGGTAATCAAGAAGCGTCCGATTAAGAGACGATTTGGTTTTGTAATGCCGTGACTTACTCCAATAACCGGAAGCCCTTTACGTAGCTCGTTTCAATTTTATGGCTTAAATATAGAACTGAACAGGGTCAGAAAAGTAGTGGTTTTGCGACTGATTGCTTCTATTATCTGTGACTCTGCCAATAGCTGAATTACATTCTATCGAAATGCAATTTCATGATAGCACCAGCCAAACTTTAAGGCATCAAGCTATTTTCTTTTCCGCTTTCCAAAGACAGTGCTTGTACAAAGGGTATTAATGTTTTAATAGAGAATTGAACATAACTTTGGATTTTCCGGTTTGTAGTGAAAATATTAATTGGATAAATTCAAACTTGACTTCTTAACTTTACTGTGTTAAGTTCCAATTTCCATCGTGACGAAATTGAAATAGAGTGAAATTCTAGAAAATTAAAAATTCATCTATAGAATTAAGTGAATTTTGTTAAAGCAACTGCATTTATGAATCAAAATTTGGCAAATGGTGAAGGATACGTTTTTAATTGTTAATGTTAGGAAATTAGTTTGCAGTTTGATAACCATTTGAACTAATTAAATCGGCGAATGTACCTATTTTGAATATAAGAGCCGTACGTAATTTCAAATTTAACCTAGCTGTAAAATGTCAAACTGTGTAAATTTTGATCCTCGGTATTAAATTTCCTTAATTAGTAATATCAGTACCAATCTAGCAATTATAATATGCATCACCAAGGCTAAGCACATCAATTTGAATTTTCTCGACTTTAACTATACGAGCTTAGTCTATTGACGCTGGTTGGATTTATTTTATGACAGGTGATCTCGATAAACCTGCACATAAATTTGAACAATATTCAAAATTAGGTCCAAAATCATGTACATGTGATATGCACCGGGTATGACCACAAATATTCGCGAATAGGGAATTTGGCAAATAAATCCTCCTGAAATTAACTTGGGCGAGGGGGAGCTGCATTCAAACCCTCATTCAAAAGTCCAGTGCGTTGACAGGCTGAGAACACCTCAATATCTAATTAAATTTCGCATAAAACAATTTTCTGAAAATGATAACAAAACATGGACCATGGTACTGGGGATACCTTCGACGTGTCCTTCGTTCGAGTTCCTGCTTTGTTATCTTTTAATTATATTCGTAATGAACGAGTCTCAGTTAAATTTTTCTCGCAAATTGCGATTCAAGTTATTCCACGAATTTTGCCGCTTTTTCAGATGAAATGAATTACTTCACTGAAATAGTAATTGCTCAGGTAGAATATACTCCTCTGTAGTTAATGTATCTTAAATTAATCCTGAAGATTTCTTAACACAATGAATTCAAGTGGTCATTGAGGGGGAAGAAAATTTATTTTAAATTCAAATTATTCATATAAGAGCCGTTTATTTTGAAAATGTAAATATTGATGTAATTTTTTCCTATTCAGCGGCTGGCTGGTAAAACTTCAAGATTTGCTCTCGCTAAAATTTAAAGTATGGGAACATTTAAGTTTTTAAAATCATATACTCGTCTGTTAGGGCATTTCGAACCAGGACAACCAAACCTTGCTGAACTCATTATTGCGGCTACAGTTTGGTGTATTCCTGCTATATATAAAGAACGCTCGGATCATACGCCAGTTCTCACATCTACTTGGCTGCAATACCAACTATGAATTATAAACGAAGGTATATCCTGGAACAATATGCCTTAAGATTTATATTGGTGAAGTTGTTGCAATGATTTATTAAAAAACTGTCGACTTATCATTTGAAGAAAGATTTCGTCAATAAATAAAATTACATTTCCGGGGTCATTATAATCTTTCTATGCACAATAGTCAAGTTTACTTTTAGAAACACTAATGGTGAGAATAGTGAAGTTTTAAGTATCAATATATACATACGAGTATTTCTTGGCTTTTTAGGACTCTAAGAAGAATTACAGATAATTTTCTATATATAGTTTAGTGGCCGAAAAGTATATCAATTTTTGCCGATTATTTACTGAGAAAAATTATCTTAATACCCTCATTTTTTTGTTACTGTTGAAGTAAATAAATGCCACAAAGAGGAAAACAATGCACTAAAATAAACCAAAAAAGATCTGCTAATCTAAATATCTAATAAATAAAATATTGCGATTAAATGGTGTAGGTAGATTTCGCCAAAATTAGTTAAACTTACTTTTAATCCTACATAAAATTAATTCATGGTAAAATTTTATATAAAAGTATATCGTCGGTATCACTAAAGCGGAAAGGATTAGAGAAATGTCTGATTTCAAAATTACAGGGTCTATTTAATTAAAAGGTAACAACAAGAGCTTATTACAAGTTCTTATGTCTTAAAAATATCGCAATTCGATAAGTGTAAGTAATATTTAAACAAAAGTACTTTCATTTTCAAATTATCTAAACAAACATATTAAAAATTCACAACTTTTGGAAATTATCTATTAATGCATCCCTTAATATTTTTTTCTTTTTCCATTTCAGCCGACCCAAAGTTTAGTGCACCCATTTTGAATGTAACAGTTCCCGTGGGAAGAGAGGCCCAACTTACATGTGTCGTCCAAGATTTAGGCTCATACAAAGTAAGTGATTAATGTGCCTACATCGCTTGAACATTAAATTGAATGTTGTTTATTAGCTCTCTAAGGTAATATAATTTATGTAATTATAACAAAGTAACGAGCTCTCCGGGTTTCGGCCGTCCTTTAATGTTTAACATTGGGTAGCACGTTCTACTCTTGGTAAAGATCTCTTTTGTTGTAATTATCATTAGTTTGGACGAAAAAGTTCAAAGCAATCGTCTTAATGAAATCGTTACATTCTCATCTTTTCAAGTTGTTGTTATGTTGAATGAAGGGGATTTGTATGAGATATAAAAGGTTTAAATGGGTAGGAAATTGGATGACTACTATTTTTATCAAAATATATTTTGTTGTTTAAAAAGTACTTAATATATCAAGCAAGGAAGAGCTGGAAATCAAAAATTAAAATTTTATTTTTTTATGCCAGAATAACTAATAAGTTTTAATTCATATTTAATTTAGTTGTTTGTAGTCACATTGTTTCTTTATTTCTGATTTATTATCTTTTAAATATGTGAAGTAAATATTACGCATTTTTTGTTTAAAACAATTTTTATTGATTGAACTAAGCCAACTTATCCTACCTATAAATGTAATAAAAAAGGAAATTTTTGCTTGTTTGTTTAGCTTTTCTAAATCCAAATTCTAATTGTCTACTTAGAAACTTTAGAATTAAATAGATTTTCATTTAGAATACATCAGTCCGAGCAACTCCTGATAGTATAGTAAATAACCAATTGAATAAACAAATATGGGTCCTATAAGGCTTATGTCCGGTTCTTTTATTCTTTCGAAAACTTTTATTTAGCAGAGAAAAACAATATAAAAGTTTATTATTATTATTAAATTATATAAAATTAGTTAGAACAATTTTTAGGAAACGCGGCATATTTATTTATAAATTAAATATAAACCACAGAAAAGTACTACAACATCTTGATAGAAAGTTAATGATAGACTGAATAAAATTTACAAAATTTTTTAAAACAATTAAAATCAAGAGTAGCTTGATTTGTAACCACTATCAAATAAATAATTTTAGGTATACCAATAGGACTAAAAAGAACTAAACCTGTCTACTTAATATCCTTTAATAATAGAATTCAATACCCCGACTTATGGTATAAATTATTCATATATCCTCCCCGACGGCGGTAATTAAAATTAAAAAAAAAATTTCGAAAGCCATTTTCATCTGGTGAATTTAAAAAAAAAATAAATAAATAAAAATTAAAACAATTAGTAAAATTATTTTACATTCCGCAATTATGCCAATCAGAGAACTGAAAGTGACGTCCTCGTTGCAACTAATGCACTTCTCTCAAGGGATGACCTGAAACAAAACCGCGCAATTTGGTTGCCCAGCCACATGCATACACATCCCCTTTATTGCTCCTCGTAAGCAACTCCTTGGGTTCAGCCAGAAAAAGCATTATAAAAGGCATCGAAAATGAGTGCAGTAAATTTTAATGTGGCAGATTAACATATTCCGTGAGTGGAGCCGCGACACAGTCCAGCCACTGATTACTACAATTTTATACTGTCGCATTGTTAGTGGCCGCGGTGGTAAAGGTCAACCCTTCTCCGTAACCAGCACAATTCCGGAATATTTGCTAGAAATTAGGGTGACTGATATGCGCCGCAAATTGAATCCTCGAGGCGAATTGAAAACAAAATTCGAACTGTGTGCGCGAGCCTATGCAGCACGGACCGGTGATTAAATTTATTTCTTTTTCTAATTACAGGTGGCGTGGTTGCGTGTAGACACCCAGACTATACTCACTATACAAAATCACGTAATAACGAAAAATCATCGAGTCGGTATAACTTACTCGGAGCATAAGACATGGCAACTGAAAATTAAGGATATCAAAGAGTCAGACAAGGGCTGGTATATGTGTCAAATCAATACGGATCCAATGAAGAGCCAAATGGGTTATTTGGATGTTGTAGGTACTTGTCAAAGTGTATTTTAGATCCTGGCTCCCTGGCTCACTAAAGTAACCGGACAGTCAGTCCATTACGAAATTGTCATGCTCCTTCCTTTCCTAGATTATTGCCGTGAGGATGGCTGTCTGAGCACAGTTTCATTTGGGGATAGATTTTGTGGTGATTTTGGGCAAAAGGTTAATTAAATTAATTATCATGATATCTGATGGTCTACCTCCAATGAACATTTTCTGCTGCTCGTAATTGTACGATGATTAACATCTTCTTACGTTTAGACTTTAGCTGTACAAGTATAACAATTAATAACACGTATCATAATTTATTTTTGCAGTCTTTAGGCTAGATTTTCTTATATAGTACTTAAATTATACTTAAAGTCTTTAAACTCATTTCAAATTTTGGTTAATATACCCCTTAGTATTTAATAATTTCTCCAAAAGCTCACTATATAGAGTTCCAAGTAGAAATTAACACTAGATAGTTTTATTATAACTGATAATTGATTGATTACTAACTTTATGGTAGACTGTTTTAGTTGTTGTAAACATTTCCATATCGATATTTGTATATCAGATTCATTTATGGTATGGTTTTAAGAGCAATAAACGTGGGTGCTACTCATATAGTGTCTCCCCTCATAAACTACTATACTATTCCAAAATTGTAGATAGAGGAGTGATGTGAATCCTTATAAACTATGGTTGCTCGTTTTGTAAGCTAATTTAATATCTCAAAAAAGGTTTAAAAAAGTTTTAAGGCTCTCTTACTTAAATTTAAATATTTAGTTTATAAACAAATATTGATTTTACAACTTTGTATTTGCAGTAAAGCACGAAATGCTCTAAATTGCGATTCTATTGACTATTTGAAACTTTAGTGGATTTTCTTCTATTTTTCCGGTATTTGTCACATAAAAAGCTATTTTCATTTCCCTGTAAGAATATTGTTTGCAGTAAGATATCTATTTCGTTTAAAGAACTTACAAAAACTAGAACAGCGTGCACAAAATTTCCTCAGTACCGTGTCATACCCCGGCCCCCTTTATTTTTGTGAAGAATTTCCACTTTTTCACCTGTAGGGGGGAGACACAAGTTCAGGACACAGTTCGTTCTTTTGAGAATAACTCTAAAATTTTGGCATACGAAATAAATTGCGAAGGATACGGCTCCCGTGGATATGTGAAATGCACCAATTTTGTCGAGGCCACGGTAGTCCTTTGTTTGCCATATAACAAGAGTTGAAAGCGACGAGTGCAATAAAAAAGTGAAATTTAAATCCATTCCGTGACCAATACGAGCAAAGGGTTTTGCTAGAAATAGTCTCACACTGTCTGCTCTAAGACTGCGGTGCCAGGTGACCCTGTTCGAAGTTTGGCTGAGCTTAAATCAATGCGGTCGACCTTATAAACCGTCATGTGTGAGAGAGCGGGGAGGCAGTCCATTAAGTGGGAAACATTTGCGCCAAAATACACTAACTTGGTCGGCTAGGGCTAACCTGGCCCACGGGCTCAATGTTTTCGAATTAATTTATCACGTCACTCATAATTTCCTCTTCTGATTTAATTAGGCTCCGATACCTTTGGGTCCGGACGACAGAGTGCTGGGCGGTCGGTCCCGATTGTTCCCTGACAATACGGTTTCTTTCACGAGTGCCGTAAACATTAGGATTATTCATAACAATCATTAGGAAGTACGAACACAGAAATGCCGGCCTTTTAGCTGTATAAATAGAGCGAATATCTCGCGTGCATGAGCCCATTAGAAATTTGGTTCAAGAATTCCTAATTTGGGTTCTGCAGTTGGAACAACACAGCTCCCGTCCGCCCAGCGACGTACCACCAGTCGATTAGGAGGGATGAACCCTGCTGAGAGCCCCCGCCGTAAGGTGACACCCGTGAGAAATAAAATCCTGACACCGTCTGTGCAGTAAATTGTTGTATATACCAAAGAACGCGACTTTAAGTTCTGGGAAGGAGGGAATCCGCTTTCTTAAAGACTGTCATTACAGTGATGTTCCTAACGACTTCAACGGATCTCTAGATTACCTCCAGTCCTTGTAACACCAAAACTTTAGTCCCTTTCTCTCTAAGCTAACTTATTAACCCATTCTTTATATGGCTCTATTACTAGATCCACTACTGCGTAATGTGATTGCACAAAACATCTTCAAATCATTTAAATTGTTTGAAAGATTGCTTTACAAATTCTTTAACTGAAATGCTAAACACTATTTAGGTAGTTACGAGCAAAAACTGAAAAGACACGTTAGGGAATAGTAAAATAACTCTTACATTCTTTACATAAATATTATACCTATACTTCTTATTGGACGGTTTTAAACCTAATTCGTCAAATCAAATTTAATTAATCTCAAAATTGCGACATTAAATAATTAAATTAGTAAGTATCCATTAGCTACTGGATATGAATTATATGAAATAATAAATAACATAGGTCGGCAAAATGTAACCAAACCTTTTTCGAAGTTTCGTCAGAAAATCTTAAAAGATTAAACGAAAACCTTTCAAATAAACAAATTCATAATTAGTTTGCTAGCTCTTTAAAGTTCTGAAGTACTGATACCTACAATGGTTACATAATATTAAAAATTTCTACTGATCAATAGTCACTAGGTTTGTAGAATACAATTTTTTAATAAAGCTATGATTTTTAGCTACTCCACTAGTGGCTATTTTTGAAATATATAAAATAGGGCCTAATGTTTACAAATTACTGATTTTATATAGATTTAGTTAAAACTCTGGATTTTATATAAGTTATGTTTTAAACTCGTTCGAAGATATTTTAAGAAATTTTCAAAAATGTTCGAAATATGATTTTATTCACTTTTCAATCCTACGTTTTTCGAAAACGTGATGTGATGTAACATTTTCATCTTTGGAACTAGTTCTACAAAATTAGCCTATGAGATGTTCGAGGCTAAAATGTACTTTGTAGACCAGTGCAATTAGAATTGCACTATATACATATAGTATATAAATATCAAATATCTACATTCCGGAAAGCAGCAGTATTTGTGGTTGTTTAGAGGTCCTTATGGGATATGTTTTGGTCCCTATTCAAAAGAAATCATAAATCTGGAGCTTTGGAGAGTACATGGCCCGCGGGGGTATACCCTTACAGTACCGAGTCCCATCAATTTTGTTGTAGCCGCCAACGCAGCGCTGTCTTAACGTAGAAATACCTTCATTTCGATTTTCATAGAATAACGAACCACTTAATGCTCCCAGTCACGAAACTTAAAGCACGGCCGCCTCCCAACCGAAGTCCCAAGTCCTTGTCGGGGGAGAAGGAGTTGCTCCGCCGTAACGACTACCGAATCGACTCGTTTTCGTATTCGGGATAAGAGCAAAAACCAAATTGCATGCAGTTCTGATTGTTTTTCTTAGGCCTAAATTGTCTTTTTGAGGCGAGTCCTGCAATTGTTGGCGGCTTTTTGCGTTACAGTGTCGCGGCTGCAAGAACCGCATTGCCTATCGTCGTGACCATCTTGCTAAGCATCAATATTAAGAAAGTGTCGATATATCTAGATATCTAGGGTCAGTTAACAGTCGCAAAGGCCTCGTCACGAATTTCGATAATACCCAGAGATTCCTTGCGACAGTCTCGTTCCCGCTCCACTGCTTATGCACACATCCTGTCCCCATGCAATGTCTTCCGTTCCTCCCGTTCCCGAAAAAGAGTTTCAGGTCCTGTTGAAAAATTTACATAGAGTACATTTTGCCATGGTGTCTGGTTTAGTGCCGCCGGATATCCTAGATTATCCAACAAGTACGGATATGGTGGTTCGAGAGGGCAGCAACGTGACGCTCAAATGTGCTGCAACCGGATCGCCAGAGCCGACCATTACCTGGAGACGGGAAGGCGGCGAGCCAATAGAGCTTCCACATGGAGTTGAGGGTAAGTCGATTGTTTTTTAATGCTGATGTTATGCTTTACCTCTGCTACTGCCTCCGCTGTAGTGATTGTCGTTAATAACAGGAAGACAGTTGAGCGAATTAAAAATTCATTACGCCGCTTTAGAAAAATGAGAAAATATCGATTCGGATTACTACTGGCCGCGATGATAACGGCTGACGGGGCATTTTGACTGCACCGACCGCGCCGTGCGCCGTGCACCGAGCCCGGTATATTCCCTACGTCCGGAATTTTATATTGAGGAAATCTAAGGGGTCCCGGACTCCACGTCGACGGCAATGGCTCGAAATCCTCTAGGGAAAAAACTCCTTAACCGCGGAAAAGGAATGTAACTTGTAAGTAATGTGAAAAAGATGGAGACGGACCTCCAGGTAGCCGCACGTGATACAAATAAATTACGTGATTTCTGGCCATAGGGGATCCCACAAGAGGGAGGTTTATACCGATAAAAAGGTGCTAAATGAGTAAATAAAAAGTTTACCTGTGAAATTTTTGGGTATTCCAACGTACTGTGGTCAGCAATAGAATTTGGTAAACTTTTATAATATCCCCTTTTCTCCTGACAAAAGGGTTTTGTGTTTTTCAACTGAATATCTTATATAAATAGGTTGCTCTATGAATTTCGTACATTCTAATTTTTTAATAAAACGAATTTGATTTTAAAGAGTAATAAGAATTATTTTTATTTTTGTTTTTCATTTTCTTAAAGCACAAAAATGATCTGTGAAATTTTCAAGTTGAACCAATGAATAGTTTTGCAGATATCCTTTAATAATCTTAGAAACCTCTTTACTATTGACCAGACTTTAATAATTGCCATATTCATTACTGAATTGGTGCTTGCTTGCTTGGTAATGCTAATTCTGGTTCAATTACTTCATTGTAATTTATGAAGTAGTGAAGATTTCATTACCATTACACATTGCAATTAAAATTGTGATTGCGCAATAATTTTTAAGCTTACACTACTTCTGACTCCTATGAAAATTCTTACTTATTTTGAGATTTAACAAAAATTTTAAGATTTAATCATACAATACGATTTATACGATTTGCTATTTCTATACTGAACTGATAGAATTGTTATTCAAAAATAATAATAATAACTCCTACGTATATATGCAAAATTTACTTCCTGTATATTATTGAGTATTATCAACTGAAAATATTTTTAATTTAATATATTTTATAATTTTAATATAGTGTCAAGCATTGAGGGATCAAATTTAGTAATACCCCGAGTAAAACGACAACACATGGGAGCGTATCTGTGTATTGCATCAAATGGAATTCCGCCCTCGGTCAGTAAAAGGATCATTCTTATTGTTCATTGTGAGTATTTTAGGCTGTGTTTACAAAATCTTGTTCATTTTAATTTGGAAATTGTCCAGTTCCTCCGATGATCACTGTTCAAAATCAATTAATCGGTGCGGTTGAAGGGAAGAGCACTACGCTCGAGTGCCAATCGGAAGCATTTCCAAAGTCAATAAATTACTGGACTCGTGAGAGGGGCGATAGTATTGTACCACCGGGTAAGTATTAATTACTAATAGATATTAAAATTCAAAGAGTTCTCAACTATGCCAGCCACCTAATTCTGTATTTCGACTACAAAACCGCAGGATGCAGAGGAAAATGTGATAAAGTGAAAATTGAATAAAACTTGCATTCCACTAAGTAGCTGCACGAAACAAGTTTCGAATTAGCAAACTTCTGCGAGTTTCACACAATTGATTATAATTAAGCTCACTCTGGTTTATCCAGTGTCCCAAAATTCGCAAAGCATACTTTCCAAGTGGCACAAATGCCCGCCGTTCCGGAGCTTTGCCCTGGTCATTAAGGTCAAGTAGTGCCGGAGCGCACTGTACACTTTTTCATTTATGTGTTTTTGATAAATAGAGCCCGGCGGGACTGCTTGATACCAGTTAGCACTGGCATAAATTGCTTTCATGTTTACTTTCATGCTCTTTTTGATGAAGTTAAAATACAAAATGATGTCATTAGAGTAGATGCATTTTTCAGTATTTGCAAGAGGAAGCTTGCAAAAGGCAATGGGGTACGTCTATATCCCACCCCAATCGTTTCAGAAAGTTTACTATGAATGCAGATCGGATTTTTAGCTTATCCTGGATGAAATTAGCTACAAAGTAATACGCTTCAGAGTGGGGCAATTCTCATTACTATTTTTAAAAACGCAAACTGCAAGAAATTTTATATTTTTGAAATGATTTCCTAGTTGTCTTTTCTACCTACTGTAGTAGGTCGTTTTAAAAAGGCTGTTTTCTACGATTCTTAATCTTTTGTGAATAAAATAAGTAGCAATAATAATTAAGCATTCTGCATTAAGAAAAATCTGGGGTAATTAGGTACCTTGAATTTGGGTCTTTGAATGATAAAACTTAAAGAAAATCAAATAAAAAAAACGTACGTCTTTAAAACGCTTAAAATCTAAAAGGATTTTGTTTTGCATATAGTCTAAACCAAAAATTTTGCTACTTCTAATAGTTTTCTTTAAAATCGACCATGAATATTGGAGGAAAAGTTTTTTTTAAAATTAGCTGTGCCTGTGGGTCTATTCCATCTTTATGAATTTATTTACTTGTCATAATTTTCTATTTTATATTATCATAGGTCAAGATGTAAGAGAACATTAAATAGACATATAGCAAATATTTTGTAAAGTGGAAAAATGAAAATTTTTTAGAAAGTAATCATTTTTAAGTGATCCATACTTTGATATTACTTTACACGTTTATTTTATAGTAAAGGGGAGATATTTTGCAATTTGTACTTCTAGAAAATTGTACGTTTAAAAGGATAAGTAAATATTCCCATAGTTACCAAAGTTATGGCTTTCAAAGTGGCATTTGCCATATGGGTCTCGACTGCAGTATATGCGAATATCTCGAAACCAAACCTCTTAATCATGTTGAATTGCAAACAAAAATTCTTATAAATTAATCATTAAATTCAAAATGTTAACAAAAGCCAAACAATTTTATTTTACAATTTTTTAAAGTACGATCCTTTGGGAACTTAATAAATTTTAAAAGTATTTGATTTCTTTTGCTTCCAGTTAATTCTTTTCTTCTGAGAAAAACTATATTTCCCAATCCAATCCAATCGGAACCTCTCCTTAATTATTTGGTTATCTATTTTATTTGATTTTTATAAAGAAAAGAAAATATTACTGATAAAGAGAGTTTTACAATACGAATGAGTGTTACTGGAGTTGAAACGGCAAATTCAAAATTCAAAATATTATAAAATAATGTTAAAAGGATTAAAATATTCCAACAAAAGACAGGGTATGTAATAAGCAATTTTGTGGTATTATAAAAAGCAAAGTTTTAGGTATAGAACACTTTAAGTAATTTTCTATTGTATCAACATACAAAACGATAATCTTAATAGGCTTTGGGCTATAATGACTTTAAAAAAACATCTCATAAATCGTCGTTTCGTTAATTTCTTGTGCAATTTGTGTCATGTTACTAAAATCAGCCGTACGATCTGCGACTACAGAAAAAGCGCAGAACAAAGTTTTGGGAAAAAAGCCTCCGGTAGTACTTGATTCCGTCGAATGAATAATGCAAAGCACAAATTCCAGTAATATTAAAAATTTCATGCACTCAGTCGGGCTCAATTAGGCACAAATACCCCTCTGCCGTCCGGTGAAGCAATCTATTGGACGTCATTATGCTAAATTACGTATGCTAACCCGCAGCCGGGTGGCAATAAAACTCGTCTTAAGCGCTCCAAAGCACGCCACATAGCGTCCCGGACTATTACCCGTCATTTACTTTGAAGTCATATTTTAATAACAATTTAACACCAATCAAACCTTGCATTCGTTACCCTGCGTAGGATTTCAGTTCCCTTCGTTTGCCATTCCTCGTGCAAATGTTGCCCGGGCAGGTGAACCGTCCCCGTCAGCCGGAGCCCATATTACATTGGAACTTCAACGCTGTTAATATTTCACAGTTGAGCACTCAAAGATAATAGACCGGTCCGCTTCCATTCAACTAGCGGATAATATTTCGCATATATCAACATGTGTCTAACTGGCTCCAACGGTCGGGTCTAGGACCATGCTGGCATTTGCATTTTTCAGGGGCTGTTAAGCATCCCCGTAAACATCGACACACGGTACCAGTTTGGTAAATTGGTCAAAATGGTTTCCGTTTCAACGCCAGTAAGGGCTGGGATTTTGGTGCTCACACAGAACGAACCCCTACAATCCAAGCGTTTACTAATATCTCACTGCCTGTCCTGTCCATAGGTTTACGCGCCCACATTTTGGCGAGAAAATCTCAATTGAAAAATAATTTAAGCAAAAACCGGGTAATTTGTCCAATTAAGTATTTAGCAGATCCTCGGGTGGGTACCCGTCGAGCACGTGCTCCCCAAACTTTGTTATTATTATTTCACGTCGAGTGGAGTTATTTGGATAGGGGCCCCACGGGACCATACTCATTTTGCCGCCAACGAGCCAGCCTAGCCAACATGTAATGTACCTTTTGGGGATTGTTTTGCCGATAGGTGAGCACATATCCATTATAGTAACAGGGTAACAAATCTCTTCTGGAAATTAGGTGTTGAAGTTAGCACGTCTCTAGCTTTTTATTTCCCCAACAGAAATGCTGATTTGGGTTTACGGATAAATGGATTCAGCTGGAGGCCGAAATCATCTTAGTTTTGTTTACGTGCTGCATTCACTTTTAGGAAAAATGAGAGTGACATACTCTTTGCATGCACTAAGTGATATTAGTGTGTACCTAAAGGACAATCGGTACTATTAAGTTAGTTAGGAATTTTTAGTAGAACCAAAAGAAATGACCTTTTTAGGAATCAGAAAAACTAACTAAAACGTTAGTTAGCTATTCAAACAACGCCTACTCAAAAATACTTTCAAAAACCTTCTTCTTAGGTAACTTAGGCAGAGAAAAGTTAAAATAGTTGGGTGCAGAAATTATTTGTCTAGCTCCCACACTGATATTAAACTTATCGTTTACAAGACATTTGGAATATTGCTAAAAAGAAAACTGAGGTTCTCTTCTAATAAGATAAATCACAAAAGTATTGAGACAAGTTTAAGCACTTGGCAACATTTCGGACTATTTTCGACAAGTATATTTCGGTGCCGGTTGCTGTTTATACTACAAAAGACGGATATATGGTATGTGTCCAGTCAATCATTCAATCAATCATTATTCGCTGTTTGTCATTTAATTGGATGAATATCCGCGCGGTTAGGAATTCGGGGTCGCTAGATTCATTTTCGGGATTGCTAAGATCATATGATACATCAGTAGGGATGAAAATAGGGGTTGAAACTGACTATATATACACTTTGTATATATGAAGGGGTTATATATATATACATATACATATATACCTCCTGCAACCCCTATTGTCATCACCCAGCTATGTCGTATGGCCATAGGAACCGTAAAAAGGGATTCAGCGTCTCCGAAAACCTTTGATCATCATTATTTCATCGAATTTTCCATGGAATTGTGTCTTAACCGTTTAGGGGCGGAACCTGTTTTCAGGTCCACCCAGTTAAGGGATTCAGCACATATACATAGCATAAACTTAAAACTAAATATTATGCCTATAATAAATTGTTTTTTGTAATAATTTAAATAAAGATAACACAAATATTACTTTAAAAATTAACTCATATATTTTTATATTGAGATATATGAATTTCCGGAAGAATATAGAAATGAAATAAACATCCTATGTTTAGTGTTTTTTAATTCTTGCATTTACTTAAGTTTGAATAAATTATTCACTTAAATTTATAAGAAATATCCCTGAAGAGTTGAATAAATAGATGGAATTGATGTGAAACTCTTGGATATAATTTTTTTTTTAAAAATGAAAATTTTCCGCAGTGTTTCTTCAAAAGCTAGTAGCTTTGTAAATTCTCTCAAGTGAATGGTAATACCAAGCGAGATTAAACTTGTTTTTAAATTAAAATCAGGGTATAATTACAGAGAGTGGAGAAGCATTGAATTAATTAAAAGAAACCTTAACTACCTTCAGTCGATGTAGAAAAGAATTATTTTTCTCTCGAAAAACAACAACATTTTTAATTATTCTTTTCGGTTCTATTCTACGTTTTGCGCAATTATGTTTGCCAATTAATTTCCAACAATAAGTGAGTGCATAACGTTATTTAAATTATCAACATGTTTTCAGTAACGCAATGCTCTAAGGAGGTTTAAACGAACAAACCATGTGTTCTTCCGTTCAAAATGCGACATTAAGAAGAAACGAGTGAGAATCACGCAAATTTTGATTTCTAATTTCCATTTAATAGCACACATTAACCAGCCACACTGACCTGCTACCAAGGGAATAAATATTAAAATTTTGTCAACTTTGCGACAACCGTGTCATTGCATGAAAGACATTTCGTAGGAGGAAGTTTTTTCCCACTAATTAGAGAAATATTTTTTTATGAAAAACTGCGCTCTCAGTTTGTCCGCAGATAATTAGCACTTTAAATGGCATGTTGGAATCATTTAAATGAACCTCTCCACCTGCTCCTTTGCATACGTCCGTGCGGCCTGGAGGGAAACATTTTGCAGTAGCTCTCAAAATATGTCAAACGGTGTGGCAGCTAATTATAACATTTCCGCGGTTTAATTTTTAGGTCCAAAATTCACATCGAACATCAGCGAAGAGAACGAGTACAAAGTCATCATGAGGCTTAACATCAACCCGGTCACCGCCTCCGAGTTTGGGTCCTATAGATGCGTTGCCAAGAATTCACTGGGAGATACCGATGGAACTATCAAACTGTACAGTAAGTAGCTTCAGTTGAGAACAATACGATTCCCTGTAACAATTATGTGCTATGCTAATTAGGAGTACGCTGACGGGTGCCGAGCATACCAAACTAGGTTTGACATGATAATGCTAGTTTCGTATTCTGGGGCGCAGCACCTCAGCCATGGGGTGACTTCTGCTGAGGAATCACGTTCCCGTCATGTTTTAATCGTTTTTTTCTTTTTTTTTTTTTTTTTGTGTTTCCAGTTGAGAACTACTTCCCTTCACAATCACGTCCTCCAGCTCAAGAAGTAGTCACATCGGCACTCTAGTCAAGGACCCTTCCTTTAATAATTGTTAGCAAAGTATTTAAGTGTGTTGCGAGGCGAGAATTGAACCCTTCTACGGGACTGCTCATGGCATCGTATCCTATGCCGCGCTTAAGATATTAAGAGTATATCGCTCTTGCTGCCATGATCATTCGGTAAATGGCTTTTTAATCGAATTGAAGATTTAATGGAGAACATTATGCAAACGACAGGAAGGAGATCCTTCACAGTAACAACTATTTAGCAATGCGTGCGTAATAATTGTTAGAAAACTCCTCTTAGAATTACAATTCTAAGCCTATTTATATTTTTACTTTTATTAGAATCACATATGGTAAAAGAACATTGGCAAGGCAACGTATACAAAGTTTATAGTAAAATTTAGTTTTCTATAATCATTCATCAAAATATTTTTAAATGAAAATCTACTCGAATTCTGACAAACGTATGCATGATACCAAAGTTATAAAAAATTGTGATATATAATTTTATTGGTAATAGTTTTACTATGTATACTCGAAAATTATATTAATTTTCTTCCGAATGGTTGAAATTCAAATTGCATTGCATAAAGAAACATTCAGTTGCGAATAAAACAATTACAACTGAACCTTAAATTTCTTCGAGGCTTTTGGATTTATTTCCTGAAATAGGTACTCATATAAAATTATTTATATAAATCGGGCAGAACCATTTTTAATTAAAGCTTTTGCTATGATATTCTCCAAAAATCGCGGTGGAAAACTATCATAGTCCGGAGTTTTCAAGTTAAATATTTTAGGAAATGTAAACGACCGACAATTTTTATCATATCCCGTCACTTTTAACCCTAAACGAACGTTTCTAAAAAATTTCAAAACAATCCGTGAGAAGACCTTAAACTGTTTTTATGCCTTAATAACACTACCATACAAACTTATTTCTTTATAATTACTTTTGAATTTTTGAGGTAAACTAATTCATTAATTTTTATTTATATATTTCGATTAATACAACCTACAAGAAAAGAAAACAAGCTTAAATTAAATTAGTCAATGCAAGTGTAAATGTAAATTAAAACTAAGCTTAAAGACTATCACTAAGGCTAAAAAATAAGGAATAGGGAATAGGGGATACGACAAGAACGAGAATGAAATGATAATGAAAGTAAGGGAAGGGGAAAGAATAAGGAAAAGGGCTAATAGATAGAAACAGAAATAAATTCTAAAATGGGGGGTCAGTCAAGTAAAGGGGTAGTGTTTGAGGGAGGCTTTATTAAAATTAATTAGTTAATTAACATTATAGTTATTTATTTAGAAAGGCTTATTGCTTTAATTAAAAGGGAACCCTCACCGAGTGTATATAGTGCATATAACAGACATAGAGATAGAGATGGGGATATATAGATTAGGTATGAAGAGAATAAAATTAGATTTGAAAAGAATACGAAATGAAAATATACGACTATATCATAATCAGCAACATTACTTAGGCTACGTGATATTATTAAAAAAAAAAAATTAAATAAGAGGTCAAATGGTAGTTCCCACGATGAATAAAACATAAAACGCATTAAAATTGAAAATCCACCACTAAGACTGTAAATCCTTTTTAGGAATACCGCCGAATGCAATGAACTCGCTGGATCCACACGAAGGACGCTATAAAGGTAAGTCCGCGTGATAGCGCCCCCCAAAACGTAATCCCACTTGTCCCCTCTGGGTTGGCCCCTAATTCGAGCGCCCTTTAATGTATTCAAATCCGGCATGATGCCAACCAAACTTCATTCGAATTTTCTTTTTTTTTTTTTTTTTGGCCAGAGATGATTACTCTGTTCTTATTTCAATTTCAGGAAAGAAGAGGAAGGGCAGCGAGATGTACCCGTCGAAAAGCATCGATCCAGGTGATGAATCCGAGAGCCCTGGGAAACGAAAAGGTACTTGCGATTCCCCGGCATCCTTGATTTTTTTTTGTTTTTGCTTTTCAATCCCTTTCAAATATTTTTGATTGGAAGTCAATGAAACACAAATCGCTGCTAGTCCGACTGAATATTTACGGCATTAACTTTTCAAATTGAATTTCATTGAACCGCGGACTTAATGATTTGTCAACAATTGAGGGAAGGACGACGCCATCGACGGGCTGCAACTTAATGGCTTGTTCCAATATTTGCTCTGGCTCCATTGCCTGAAATCGATCGTAATTAGACGTTCGATGGCAACTGATTTCTTTAGTGTCGTGCTACTCTCAGCCGGCATTGTTTTACGGTGGCTGGACGGAAGGCTACCACCATTAAAGGGTTATTAAAATTCATTTTTTCGAAGGAGAACATGTCCGACAATCTCGGGAACAGGGCTCTAGGTTATAGCTTTACCTTTTTGTTAGTAGATGGCTTGTAGATTTGAAAGGGTCTGCCAACATTTTAAGGAAATCCGTAAAAATGCTACTATAACATAAAGATATAAGTACATGTTGCAGAAACATATTTTTAGCTTATATTTTATAGAAACTTTATTTCCATAGAATAGGTTGTCCAAAGTAGAGGTTGGAAATTTATTTTTTAATGACCATTTCTCTCTACACTTTGCCTGTACTTATAAATTAGCGCTTTACATTTATATAACTACTAATACCACTTTTCCTAATTTTGTTTCCCTGCCATTGTAGGTAATTGATGAGATCGTCTTTTGTCACATATCAAAGTTTCTAATAATTATCTCTTAATTGAACTTAATCGAGAAATAACTACATCCAACCACGAATAATTTAACAACAGTTACTGAATAACTTTCCCGAATTTTTATCTTTACTTTAACAACTTCAATGTCCAATGAGTCACATACTCGTATGATTTATATAAATCTTTTGGAATACACCCATGAACCAAATATGACTCATGTTAGTAGTCATTTTTAAATATATTTTTAACTTACAGCGCTTGGAATAAAGAAATTTTTGTACTACGTTCGTGAGTCACAAATTTAAAAGAAAATATTAAAAATATTAAACGTAACAGAAACGTTTTACCTGTGATATTTCGCAACTTAGACGTAGAGTCAACAACTCATCAAGAAAAAGATGGTGAGCATGGAATGATCCGAGAGAGCATTGTATAGACACAGTGAAGTTGTTAAGTCTCACTTTAAGCCCTATCCTATGATTTGTACTTTTTTTCAAAAAGCTGCGATTATCGAAATTGTGGTTATTTAAATAGTGCAGTTGCACCTGGCGTTATAGGTAAATAAAATCGCATTTGAAAAAATCCAACGGCTATATACTTTTTTGTCATATTTATGATTTTTTAACTTTATATTATTTTTTACACATTTTTGAAAAACTATCAGAAAATGCTACAAATTGTTTATTATTTATTCATTAACCGACTTCGGATGATAAAGCTTGGTAAAGGAGCCAAACAGGGTTTTAATAATAACGAATATTTGAATGATTTTCTAATTAGTAGCAGTGAAAAAATCCAGTATTTCAAAATATTCTTATTATATTTTGTTAAAACGCGACAGCAAAACTTCTGAAAAAAACCTTCATCATCATCAATCGATGAAGATTTTTCTCAGAAGTTCTACTGTAGTGATTTATGCCGCAATGCAATTGGTTTTGGGTAAAAAGTTAGATATACTCTAAATTAGCGATACTATTTTAAGGGTATTAACCCCAACAGAGTATCTAATTCTTAATAATTGTTAGGGGGAGCTTTCTTGATATCAACGTTTTTAGTAGAAATGTCGTATTCTGAAGATTACCTACAATTTTACTATCAGATTTAATAACTCGAAAAACTCGGAAAAAGTTTATAAATTTATAAATATATTTTGAACTTTTCCTTGGTTTGTTACATGCCCTATATCTCATGAAAAGCTGAATAAATTCAGTTGAGCTAAAAATTTAGCTGGAATGGTAACCAAATAAGACGCGGTCTTTGGTATTCGTCGACTTCAATTCATTTTTGCCTTCTGGTTAGATTTGAGTTAAGTAAAATCGATATAACCTCAGCTGACAATAAATGAGTAATGCTGTGCAAATGGCAAAAGTTCTCAATGGTATTAATAATTACAGCGTGAACATAACTTAGACCGTATTCGGGTGGTTAATGTGATGTTCTCTTTAAATTGGACTGTACACATGGACATAATCCCATATTTACCTCAACTGTTCACTTTATAAGCGTAATTACAAGCCGAGTACAAGTATTTCACATGAAACTCCTTATCCTTATCCGGTCTACAAGTTCTCCGGTTCTACAGTTGAAAATTATCTAAATGCTTCTGTAGACTGGATATTGAATTCTCAGTTTCGTTTTCGGTGTTTGAATTTCCTGCATTAAATTTGCAAGGGACGAGAACATGTAAGCCCCTGTTCGGGGCACTTTGTGTCGTTTGAATCAATGGGGCGAAGCGCTGGTTCTATTCGGGTAGTAATTAAAGTTGTACGCCTTCGTTTCGAAAGTCAATAAATTTTTAAAATTTCTCATGTCATTTATTGTCCAGTTCGTAGATTGTAGCAAATAGAGAGGATTTTCGTCATTCATGAAGACTTTCATATTTCTTGTGTTCTGTTAGTTCGTACAATTCTTTTTCAAGCTCCGGGAAAGGCGTATCACATGCAATAATTCAAACTAGTGAAGGCAACAAAAGTGCCGCTCTTGTGCACTATACAACTCGACTGCAGGAATCGATAAAATCTGAAAATTTATTGCACAAACTTCTAAAAGTCACTACAATATCTCATTCATTTTTCTCCGTTGTAGATTTCATCCTTGGAGAGAATGAGGACAACATACATGAGGCCGCCTCATCGGCAAAGCCAAGGAGGACACCATCCAGCACAGTATACGAGCAGCTAGCGATGCTTCTATTGTCAATCAGTGCAGTAGCACTTTGACAAATTCCGCCGTAAATGGAATAGTGTATAAATCAAACCGACTAATCAATAAGATGTAGCTTACAAGTTGCATTTGCAACCCCGACCGACTGTATATACGTACCTATTGCGCCCCTGTATATGTAATATTTAGGGAGGGTTCGGATCGGTTTCCCGCAGGCCTCCGGCCAGTTGACTCACCTCGTATGGCACCGATTGAGGCGGATTGACCACACGCCCTTTCCCCGTGTACATAGCTAAGTACTTTAAGTAGTTTTAAATAGACCTACCATAGGGCTAGATATTTTGTAATAAGTATCAGGCTTGGGAGAACAATAAATGTATATTTATCAATTACGGCCCTGCGTTTGGGGCATCGCTTACGATAGTCACTCTTCTTCGATTTATATTTATTATTTAAATAAATAGAATAACTATTACCTACATATTTTATTACTATTTTAACAATTTCATAGCTTTTTTATACAATAATTTAAAAGGCTTTGTGCGCAGTTCCCAGAAAGATTCCTAAAGTTATTTTTTTACAATATGTGCTGTACCTCATCTTATTTTATTTTATTATTAACACTATTTATCAATATGCTTAAGTTTTCTAAAAACGATATGATAAGGATGTAAGATCGTCTGGGAGTGGGTCATACTTTAATCCACAAAGTTTTAGGCTATTGTTGAATTATTTGTAAGTTAGACAGCCTATGTACGAGTAATAAAAGGAGTACCTTACATCTCGGGTTTAGAACTTTTGCAGTTTGCAATTATGCATGTGTCCTAGTATACGAGTAGTATGTTAACTTTGCAAAGAATACGATTTTAATAACTTAACTTTTATAGATCATAAATCGAATTTTTTTAGAACTAATGCAATATCAACACGATTTTCTTTAATACAATTTGATGTTAAAGCGGATAATTTAACGCATTCAACACGATATAATAACTTGGCTTATATGGACTGGTTCGAGGAAACGTTAAATTATAAAACACTTTGGAAATGCTCAGATAAAACGGAATAGTAAACTTCTTTTAATTATAATAATAAAATAATTCTCTGTCTTAAATATTTACACACTTGCAATTTAAAATAATAACAGATTTAACAAGTTCGAATTTTGTGTGCTATTTGCAATCGACGTACCTATTTCGTTCAAAAGATTTTAAATCATATTGAGATCAGAATATCTAACAAACCATTCAATAAATCATAGTTTTTGGGATTACACTAATAAATTAAAATGGATCAGTCCTACTGCGATATCCTCAGCCCTTATCGTGGTAGAGTAGACGTATTTTTGTAACCATCTTAAAGATCATAAAATAATAAAATGAAATCAAATTTAACATTTCATAAAGTAGTCCATATTTGATGATTATTCCATGTATTAATGAACATTTCGAGAGTATATTCGCTTGTCATACAGAAACAAAGCTATAAACCGGAATATATGCAACATAAGTATGAGTCGTTTATTTTTAAACTGGTCTAAGTCTAATAGGTATGTCAGAAAAAAGATTATTTTAATCCTAGGTAACTAAATATTCGTGTGATAGACTACTGTACCCTTTCAGTTTAGTGAATTCGAAATGTTCCCGAACACTTGCCAAGATTGCAAACGCTAATCTTTACCATTTTTCAACTTTTTATTTAAATATTAATTGATAGGTTTCAAGCAAATTAGAAGTAAAGAAAGAAAATATAAATTATATACATGCTTTTATTTTATAGTCTATAACGCGAATCATTAGTTATAGAGTAACACTGATATAAATTTAGTTATCTAGGGTTAAAATAAAAGGGACCAGTTTAAATAATATTGCGATTTTGTTATTTATTTGTAGGTATGATACAAATTGATCCCAAATTATTAATAGTTTAATCTTAAGACCTTAAATGGACAAAGACAAACTGAAACGAACTAACTTTTTAGTACATAAAGCCTTGTATCGAAAGCTTAAACATTTGAATTACATATTAATTGATCGTATAAACAAAATTGGGATATATCTCTAGTTTTGATTTTGGTTTAAAAAAACACTGTATGCGTTTAAATCAGTCCTTCTTCAATTACTTCTCTGTTTTTCTATCATTCATAAGTTTCAAATAAAATTCTTTAATTAGTTAATTTTATAGGATTTTAACAATAAAAGGTTACATTTGTACTTTTAGCAAATTTAATAAATTTTTAAAATTATTATGATTATTTTTAAAATTAAAATCATTGAATGTGGATGTAGTTAATTAATTACTTTTTATATGGTTCACTTTTTACGGCATCTCCCACGTAATTTTGAATAATTAATTTTTATAAGGAACTTATGCTAATTGTAATGAAATAAATTTGGGCAATAATAAGGGCAAACAGCAAAGTAACCTGCGTATTTTTCAACACTAGACATCCAAGAATGTTCAAAGATTACTAAATTGAAAATGTAGATTTTAATAAGCTTAGTAAGCTGTAATTGAATCACATACATTTTAATTGCATATTTTGCACCGCAGCTGTATTAAAAGTGAATATTCTACTACAGTTTTATAATAATTTAAAAGATTCTCTACGAAGAGAAGTATGTAAATATATTTTTTTTTATCGTATTAAAATTTCTTATAATTATAATATAACGAAATACTAGATCTATTTGCCTATTGATCAAAAAGAAGCAAAGTTTGTTGAAACGATCAGAATCAAAATAAAGAGTAAACCTAAGAAATATATCAAAATTAGAACCTCAAATATTAAATCAAAATATATGCTAAATTGAAGTTTATGATAAAATACTATTGTGAGAATATGTTTATCTATTGAAACAAATCTAAGACGTAAAATAATGAGTATTTAATTATGAATTTAATATGAGATTCATAAATAAATTGTTTACTGATTTTTTCTGATTTATGGCTATGTTTCTTGCTTCAAGGTAGTATTTCTTGGGGGGTTGTAAAGCCACTCTTTATTATTTTTATATCACCCATATTTTATAGTTTTGTATGCGGACTATCTTGGAATTCAAAATGAACTCTTATAAACTTATTTACCTACTTTTACTAGATTTCGTTACCTTTGACTTATAATTCCTCAAAATTAAGAGAGATGTTCAACTTAAAACTTTATCATAAACTTACATTTAGCATATATTTTTGGTTAACATTTGAGGTCCACCAAAAGGTCACTCTTTATTTATATCTAATTGCCCAAATCGTTATGATCACATATCGAAAAATAAGATTTGCTTAGAATGTATCTTATTAAATAATTGAAATAATGTCGCATATGTGTGCCTGGGGAAAAAACAATTTGAGGAATCTCTCTGGATTCTGCGAACATAGAAGTAAACTATATCTAAATATAATTGTATAACTATAGAACCAATTTAATATAATTTATAAGCTCCTTCGCTTCTGTATACACATTTAAGTTTTATATTTTTTTTTAATTTTCCTCTTTTACAGCTTCAGTGCCAAGTTAAAATTAATTAATTAATTTATTTTAACCATTAAGATGTATAATGAATGAATGAAATGAAATACAAATAATATATAAAATTTATTTGCATATCATATTATTATATTAATTTTTATTATTCAATTATTAAGAGCTCTAATAGAATTAAGAAAGATCAGGGAAAATAAACTGAATAAGAAATTCATTGTTGGTATATAAAACAAAAAACTCAAAAGTCTTCAATTTTCCACTCGTATTAATTTATATATAATATATAAGATATACGTATTTATGTCTAAAACTAAATTTTCATTGACGGGCTGATACACATAATTACAATACCCTTAATAAATCATTTTTATTTTGTTGTAATTTATATATTAAGTATATATTTATTATTATTATAGTTTATAACTTTTACAAGTTTAAATTGTCAAAATTACAACAAATGTTGGTACATATATAAGTTTTAGTTAGAAAAATCGAATGAGTGAAAAGCGGTACAACAAATTCACAAACATTTTAAATTCTAATCATTTTACTTTCGTTAAATTCGATATTTTGTATTTTTTATAATATCACTGTACCGAATGAAAAGTTAATATATATTTTTTAATTTTGTTTTGTATACCTTTTACAAATTTAACTAGTTTTAAAATCATACTTCTTTTGATTTCTTAGCTTAGATACCATTCATATAAAATTCATATTTACTTTATCTATCTGTCTATCTATTTATAAATTGGCACCTTTTCAGTCGCAAGCTGATATGAATGATAAATAAAGCGAGTACATTCTACTTTTCAAAAAATATTCGAGATCATTAAACCTTTACCTTTGCGCAAAATTTGGCCTATGATGAAACTGCTTCTGGTCACGACTCATGAGAAAATCTTTCATCGAAATTGGCATGTACAATCATCGCTCAATTTATAAGGTAAGGGGTTAATTAATTGATAAAATATTATAATAATTTATTAATTCGCATCGAGTTGCTAAATGGAAGGGGCTTGACATGACAAATAATGACCTTGTTTCAATTATCTACATAAAATGAAAATAGTCCGAATATAAAGTGGATAATTATCCCAAATGTACATGGGTTGCAGAGGTCAGTTATGATACCTGCACTATTCTGAATATGCTTAAAAATTAACAGAAATAGGAATAATCGATTTTTTGAGTGAGTGTTGTACGAGAATTAGTCCAACAAGAACATTTTGATTCCGTTTATGACTATTTAAAAATTAATAAAATCTTTTTAATCTGTACAGAAATCCAGGCAATTGCTTTTGTTATTGAAAACTACGTGGTAACTCATTTTACCACTCAGAAAATATACACCGCTTTACTTTCATTAAAAAGTATTACAGAACAGAAATTGAAAAGGGATTTTAAGTCAGTTGTATACAAAGAAGTTATGCTGTAAAAGTTCTGTAATTATTGCAACTACGCATATTAATTCTTATGAACATATCTTCATATTGTCATAAGAAAACATTGTGTAAGACGACCTGTTAAGAAATACTTAAATTAGTTATTAAGTTAATTACATTTCTTAATTTTATTACTTACCAAAAGAAATTGTTACTTTTCTAAGAAGACTTAAAATTTTAGATACCGTATGAGTATACAAAATCTTCTAAATAATAAAAGAAAATACATTTTCTTACTACCTTCATCTTCCAAAAGGGAATGAATCTTTTTAACTACACTACGCTTTTTATACTTTCTATAGTAGAACATGATGTTTTCACTTGATGTCGTCTACCCAGAATAATTATCTTAGGACAAAGCACAAACTTTGAGTGTACTTCAGTTGCAATGGTTTTAAGTTTCATTTGTTTTCACATACTTTAGTGTATCGTTTGGAAAACCTCACACTAAGTTTCTTATGTGTTCCAGTTTTTGGGGGGTAAAGTTCTAATTTATTTGCTTCTCATGAAAGTTTTGAGATGTTTCGAAACAAATGTCATAGGTAAACTTTATATAATCAATAATTTATCACCATATAATTTATTCAATTTACAAGATGTTTTGTTAAATTACTGCAATTATTAACCCATTTAATTAATTCAATTGCAATGAATATTTGAGGAGTACTGTTGGTTGGTTTGGAATAGGATTAAATTTAAATTTGATATGTCTTAGGACTTATTTATAAAATTAAGTTTTATTGGCTTACAAAATATTAGAAAAATCCCACTAATGTAGCAGAAGAAGATGTTATGTTCGGGTTATTAGTTTCTAAGTGTAATAGAATTATTTTTTTAATTTCTTAGATCGATTAAAATAAGAACCTGTTCATATTTTAAATATTTAAACAAAAATTGTATGAGATGAGATTATCAAAATGCATAAGAGTAAAGTGGTAATTCTGTTTTCCTGTTAAAATCAAAGATTTCTTTATTTAAATTTAATTTTAAAATCATTGCAGTTAAGCACATATTTTGTTTATATATTTTAAATTTTATTCTTAATCTATCTTAGGGTATTATCCCTTTCTACGCAATATAATACCCTTCTAAAACAAATCGTCTATCAACAATAACGACGAGATTTGGTTTAAGTGCAGTAAAGTATTGGATTATCGTACTTTGAAAATTGCCCATTCATTTAAAGTGAAAAAGGCATTATCTAGTCGAATTTTTCTATATTTGAGTTTTTCACTTTAGTATAGCGCTCACCGGTCGCGAAATCTTGCCCAGAGTCGGGACTCCTAGTCCGCAGGATATTTTATTACTTACATGAATCAAAAGCGTACTATAATAACTCCTACTAAGAACTTGTAAAAAGGTTACAGATTCGTATTAACTTGTTAGCTGAGTACTGTAGCTGCAGAGATAAAGTAAAAGCATTTGGCTGGCAGTTAAAGTCATCACTCTGCTGTACGTGATCATATCTGACTGTCGACTGTAGTCGACACTCGTACTGAAGATTTATTAGCGATTTGTCTGAAATCTTTAAAGTTTTATTGAATGAAAAATTTCAAAGAGTTGTCTTTGCAATATATTTAGGTTTTCATCCTCCTCACATAAAGCATATAAAAAAAAAAGGATTATTAAAAAGGGAAACATGCAATTTATATAGTTTAAAAAATTTACAATGAATGCAACTTAAAAATTTAATTTGATTATTGAAAGATTTCTTTCTCGTTTATTAAAAAAATATCGTAAATATTTGATAAATAAATAATTAATTTAATTAGTTTGAATTATTACAACATAATTTCAATTACAGTTTTTATTTTTACACTAATAGTTACCTTACTGGCAAATATGTGAACTTAATTTATTTATTTTTTAGTACACTAGTTGGTTTTAAATGTTGTCTTACATTCTGAGTAGCTTCTGATAAAAAATAATTGAACATATAATGAAACAAAACTTTAAATAATTTTTTCCACCTTTAATAAATTCATCCCTGAAGATGTTAAAGCCCCTTCTAGCCTACTTTGCTGTACCTATGTGATTCTCTTTTTGTAATCCTTGATGATTTTAGTCATTTAGTATTCTTTGAGATCGAAAGTTCATTTTTAAAATTGTAAATTTTATGAATGTTTGGAAATTTAATTATAAACTTTACACATTTTGTAAAATACATGAGTGCAAGCAGATTTCCAACTAGGGATTGATGTTATTGGTAATTGATCTCAAATAAAGATACTCGTTAATTACATGAAGATCTCTTTTTGAAAAGAAGAAAAATTTTAACGCGGATTGGACTTCGACAGAGGTTATATCACCTACCAGAATAAAATAACCAACTAACTCCCATAATAATTAATAAGATATCTATTTTTAAATTCCATTAATTTTTGTATTGTTTATAAATATAAATTGGCTATAAAGAAACAAATTGTTTCAAATGTTACTTTATGAAATTTGAAATCTACCAATTTTATAGTATGTGACTTATTTTTATTAGTTGTTTACGAAACTTTCTATTTTATTTTTCCAAACTATAGTCTAATTAAAGTATACAGCCCGTGAATATAACATATCAAATAAATGATCGCAATCAACATTTTATTTCCACAAAAAAAAACCTGCAATGTACATATGGTAGTCATTATATGAACAAATTAAAATACGTGTTAAATTGAGGAAGAATAAATAAACAAGGAAAAGGAATATATAAAATATAAATAAAAGTAAATAATTGTATATTAATTAATAATGTATAGTGATAAGAAATTGTTGTAGAAAAAGAGCATTATAAGTCTAATAGTTAAAAGTGCATGCGAAGAACAAAAATGTGAATATAGACAAATTAAATAATTGAGTTTATAAGTAATTAGATGATAATTTAAAAGGCAAACATATCATTCCTAATAAAAGGAGAGGAAAATCAATAAAAAAAAAAAAATAAAATTTGAATCTAGAAGAACTAAATCAGTTTTAATACGTATAACAGTTGTTCCCAAAAGTTTTCCTTTTCGTCCTCGCTAAAACCGGATTTGAGTCCTGAATATTGATGCAGCTAAAAAAAATGATTGTTCGGAAGCTTTTATAAGCTTTGGGTGGTTGCATTTGATTTAAAAATGATTTATCTCTTGTTTGTGCTTTATTTATTACCAAACTAATTAGCTTCGAAGTTGAGTAGTTCAAGGAAATGGAGCCTGCAAAAATGATTAATAATTGGATCACAGTTTAAAAACAAATTATTTTTACTTAATATTTATGATAGATAAACGATAAAGCTGAATTGTTATGGTTGTTTTACGTATTTGGGTTATTCTTTGAGACATTTTTACTCAATTAAGCATTTTACTACACTACGTTGTCTTAAAATTAGAAAAAAGATAGTTAAAAGAATTACAGACGAACCTTATGCCCCAAATATCACGACATTGCTCACAAGTAGTATCTTAACTCTATTTAATAGTCTTCGGCTTCTATAGTTGAGATTTTATAACATTTACTTTATATTATGGGTTCATTACTCCTATTTATTTTAAATATTCAAATAAAATACGTCGCCAGAGCTACTAACCGATTTTTAAAATATTTTCTCTCTCTCTTCAAATGGAGGCCAACCCTAGTTGAAATATTTAAACTACTTTGAACTTTTAACTTCTTTTTCTTGGAAATTATTTAAAATTACCGACAATCATACATACTAGGAAAAATTAGAACCATTAATGTTTAATTACAATTTAACCCCTAAAATGTTAAATAAATAAAAATTTAGAATGGATGGAATGTATTTAATGAACTAAAATTTTCTTTATTATTTTCACATTTTAATTTCAAATAGCCCACACTAAACTCACAGTTCGGTTAGCCATTCATCGTACCATTTCATAATTCGGATGATTGTTCAATATCTGTAAAACTGCTCCATTTTATTTATTGCTATCCATATGACTACCACTCGCCCTAAACTCGTGGTTATCAGTTTTGGTTGAATCCACTTACCACGAATGTAGTTCGATATTGTTAACGAAGTGGTTAATCAACAATTTCTATAAATTATGAATAGCATGTAAATTCGCGGTTTTATCGCACAATTAAAATATTCAATTTGAAAATTTCTTGTTAAATATTTTTAAAAAAAATTGTGATAACAATTTTTATGTAGATTTTAAATATAGTTCTTTTTAATATGGGATATGTCCTGATAAAATAGACTTCGGATAAAACAATTGGCAGATTAATTATATAATTCTGTAGATTATGAATTTTTTAATAAAAGTACGCGATAATCTTTCATTTTCGAATGAATTGCACTTAAAACAACATAAAAAGTCCTATTTTAACCAAGCTGGAAAAGTGGTTCAGGCGGAAAGTTGAACTTTTGTCTATTTTCTAAAAAAATACGTAAAATTATAAAAGTTTTCGATATATTCCTAGAAAATGATTTATTTGCAGAAATTACTTATTTTATATAAAATCATATCAGACTAACTATCATGAGAAACTACTTCACCAATATGTTAAAAAAAAATTCTAGTAATTAGTAGTAGTTCATATTTTCCGATTAGGATTCCGACTTCCAAAAAAGTTACGCTACAAGCCTCTAAGCTAAACCTTACTAATTTTACAAAAATGTATTTCTTTTCAAATTTTTATTTTAATTTTTCTCAAAAATGAAATGTGATTGAGTATTTTTATTTCCAAATTTATATTCTATAGAAACAGATTTATAATCTTTGTATTTTTCCCAGTATTGTTTCGGAAACTATTTATAAAATTTTGTTTTTTAATACCAAATAAAATTCCTGTTTAGAATTCTTTCAAGTATTTCTATAATTTTTTTTTGATATATGAACATGGGATTTTAATCTGGTTAAGGTCAGTTTTAGTTACTCTTGAAATCTATGAATTCGTTTGCTTATTCATCAGTAGAGGTCACTACTTTTTCGTTTCTTGTTGGAGTGATTTAAAATGTTTATTTTATAAAAACGGCATAATTAAAATAAAATCAGTAGCATCAAAAACCCTTAAGTAGTACAAAAGAAATTGAAATTTAAAATGAAAATGTTTGTCATGTTGAATTGAGCAATGCGATGGTAAAAGTTTCATAATCCTTTTTAGCATAAAAACGTAAAAAGGCGATTAAGGAAATAACATTTTGTAAGTTTATTAATTATTATTTAAAAGTACCCATTTTACTACCGATAACTTAACATTTTTTAAATATAAATGAAGTTTCTTTTCTATTTCTTACAATTCCACAAAGACTTATGGTAGAAAAATAAATCCTACAATAATAACAAATAAAAATGCATTTTTTTAGTATAGAAGAAAAGTTATTTTTGTCCAAATAAATTTAGTATTTTAGTAGTATTATCGAAGAATATAAAAATCGTGTTTTTGTGAAACGGACAAAATTCCAACTCGCATAATCTACTTACTTTATGGACGGTATTTAGCCAATTTAACCATTGAGAATGATCAGGATTTGTTTTGTTTGTTTGTTAAATAAAGTTCATCTAGTTGGGAATTCTGTTCTAGACTTAAAAATACCCCCATCGCGTCGTGCTAATCTCTTAGCTGTTGAGTGTTTAACAAAGTTCATTATTGTTAGGGGAATAAAAGTTGCAGTGTAAAAAGGAATAAATGGACTTAAGCACTGATTCATCCGAAAGCACTTAACTTTTTTTTCTGGTTTTGCTATAACATTGCGGCTGATTAGACTTTGTCTGTAATGGAAAAGATTTCCTGCTCGGATATTCATATTGGTCGATATTAAAATAATTCAAACAGAATGAAACTTTGGATTTACGTGAAACGGATAAAATAGTTTTTCATATATCTATAAGTATAGTCGGCCCATTCATCCATTACAAATTTCTGATCTGTACTCGGAACAGGTTTGAAATTTATATATAAAATAATGAAAAACATTTCCCTTAATACCCTTCGTACCATTTTCTCTAGGTAGTGGAAAAGTAGAGTGCTTTTAACTTGTTGGCCGTCTCTACCTGTCTGGATGGTTATTAGCATGCATCCATTACGATTTTATAAAGGAGGCGACGTGTCAGAGTCATACAGTGCAGACCGTGGTCTAATCAGTTTTTTGCCACCAATAAAGGCATCCGGGATAAAAGGCACGACAAAGTTTTTAGGATTTTCCAGTAAATTACCTGCAAAGCCGCAGCAAATGAGCACCACCTACAGCCCAAAAGCTATACAACCCTTTTTTGTTTGGGGCGTACATTTAGAAAGGGGTCAGCGGAGGAAGTTTCGAAATACAAAACTCGTCGAAAACTACTTTAATTAATTTCCTTGCTAAATAATTTTGCCTAGCGACCACTATTAATAATGAGGAATGGCTGAACCAGAAGGGCTGGTAAAGAGTGTAATATCAGCGGCTGGTCGGTATTTACATAAATGAATAGCTGCTTCCCTACCATTTTCAGTCAGTGACTCTTTTCAGGCATCTTACAGATTTCAATCGCCTACCACCACTGAACAGGTGGGTTATGCAAAAGAAAAATTTCTTTCCTCTACTAATCCCAACGAATTTATTGTATTTTAAACTTTTTATGCAAATTTTGTTTGCCAACAAGAGTACCCTCCGAACATTGCCAACCCCTTAAAACATTTCGCGATCGGTATATTGTTTGAATTCACAACTTTTATGCAAAATTACCTCGATTTGGTTGAGCTTAAAATTTCAAGGACCATTGTGCAACCATTTTCATTCTGTAAACACAGATTCCGCTGGCCTCTACTGCATTATGGAACAATTCATGAAACAGAATTTCAAAAAAAATAAAAAATAAAATAAAAAATCGTATTTTCGCCTTAAGTGGTTTCGCATTGTTTACCCTTCGCTCGACCGCTGATTTATTTTTTAGTACTAAGTCGAGATCTCGAGTTGTTGGTGAACAGTTCAATGAACAACACTTCATTTATTGAATAGAAACAAATTAGGCATAATGGCCTAATAGAAATTTTATTGTTCGCGGATATAAATTGCCACCAGACCATGTAATCGAATGCTATGCATGCAGGACGGTGTATTCTTTAGAATTAAATGGGGACTATCCTTGAAAACTGGACTTTTCCCACTGTCTTGAAGCGAGGTTTGTTTATTGTAGCAGCACTCCATACCTATTGTGTTTTAATTTTTAAAGTTGATTGGATTATTATTTCGTTTAATTCTGTATGGGACGAACTTTTGTCTCGACTATAACAAAAATCAATGCTCGTTACTTTTATTACCTTTTATATTTTTATATACTTTTGTATGCATCTTTAAACTATTTATTAAAGCTATCACACACAGTAGGAAAATACCTCAAGTAGTTACGCTTGCTAGAAAACAATTGATGCGTAGAATTTCCTATCATATGCATTAGAGACTATTTCTAGGAACTTGTACGAATTTATAAATATTTCTTAGAATTGATGAAAAGATCCATAAATGGACAATAAGCTTTGATAATGGGGTTCCTATTAAAATGAAATTGGAATTGTATTTTTATACTTAGGGAAAGGACATACATAAAACAAATGCTTATTTTCATGTTTAAAGGTTCTTTGGTAATACTCCACACTTTGCTAAAAATACTTTTTAAAAATGTGTTTGGAACGCTATAACCGCCATACCAAACTTTATAATATTTTTTATCCTTGTACTCATAAGTTCCCGAAAGTTTATTTATTGTTAAGAATTTAAATAACAACATACCTTAGGTAAAAAAAGAAGCACGATTTACCTATTCCCGAAACCATAAATTCTATAAAATGCCTGCACTTTTACCCTTATCCTTTTAACTCCTTCAATAAATTCGGAATACAAATTTTATCTGTTCAGCACATTTCGAAATGTAAAGTAAAATTGTCATTAGAAATGTTTTGCAAAATTGCCTGATTTCACAACATCTAACACTAAAAATTAATACTTTTGGATTTACCTGAAATGCGCTGAAGACAGACATCGTTCTAAACTTTTATCACATCCTAAAAAAGATTTAATAGCGATACGTGCGGCAGAGGTAGATAGCTGGTAAACATTGTTTCCCGACATGCCCCAGCTGCCATAATCTGAATTAATAATTAACGAAATTAGCGCGAGAAAATCCCGATAAAACACAGTAACGACCTGAGTTCAGGAGGTTGCTGCGGCAATAGACTGCGGACCAGTGCGGCATCAAAATTGCCCCGTTGAAATTTTAGAATCCTTAATTTTGGCGATTTACGCAAATTAAAAGCACCTTTTTTGCCACGCAATTTGGCCAACGAAATGGAGCTGTAAAAAATTAGCACGCAGAAAGCGTAATACTCATTAAACTGAGATTTATAGGTCTCCTCTTTATGCCCCTATGAGAAACACTTTTACTGAGCGAGACTATGAAATTTAGTGGCCTGGATTATGGGGCACAATTAGGGAAATGCCACCATACGTGTAAACTTTGTAACAGAATGAGTTGGCAGCAGGTCTGCAGTGGCATGTATTGCACATTTCCGAAATAAACTAGTCCTTCCTTTACAACGAGTTTATTTACTACCAATTCCAACAGAAACAACGAAACAACAGTCATTAATAGTGAAAAAGTTTCGATTTAATTCAAAATTGTGTACGCTATTTATTTACGAATGTTTCCAAATATTGTGAGTACTGGCGTAGCAAAATAAAATTCTGTAATGGGAACTTCTTTTCGGTTATTTTCATTTTTATTTCGTACATGTTTTGAAAGAAGAAATATATAAAAAATTTATTTATACTTTGTTGCAGCGAATATGAAAAACATTTACATTTATTTAGTAGCGGTTTCCGATCTGTTGATTATTAATTTTTAGTAAATTAAAAGATATTTCCTGAATATTTGAATTTAAGAGATTGTGTAAGTCTTGATGATAACAAAGGTATTTCGTATTTTGGTATATCAGAACCAGTTATGGCTTAAGTGAAATTGTTTAATTAAATTTTTGCCTCTGGTATACTTGTTAAGAGGTTGAAAGGTTGTCGGGGTCAATAGTAAGGAATTTTATGATTCTTTGATTGTTATTTTTCATTTTAAATCTAATTTGTACCTGAAACTACTCTTTTTTGTTATTAACCCATTTCTAACATTTGGAAAAGCGGAAAATTGGCCTATATCACAAAAAATTTTGTAGGTCTAATAACTCCTTCACTACTATTAGAATCACAAAAACAATTGAAGCAGTTTACTTTACCAATCTGCTGCAAATGTTCTTGGATTGTCGACCACGGTTGGTTTAAAGTGTTTGATCAGTTCCTTGATTGTCTAACACGGATTTGCTTCCACTTCCGCCCTTAATATGTCATTTTCTCTTCCTGATCGGTACGAGTCGACAAGATCGAAATTATCGTATTTAAACTTAGAAAAACACCTTTAACTTTTAATTTACGATTGTTTAATGCGTTTAGATAAACATCGCACATGTTTTTAATAGCAATCGTTGCGTTACTACCCTTGTGAAACACAAAAAGCATACTATACAATGCCGGATATGTACCTCTTCTGGTGTTTGACTGGACATTTCAAAATAAGTTTACATGCGTAGAAACGATATTACTTGTATTGTAGAAAATAATTTCAAAGGTTTGTTTCTTTAGACACAATCAGTTTTGAGAAATCCTGTTCACCACCCTCTGGGTATTGTTTAGAATGGTACCATTTTGTTTAAATCAAATTAATAATTAAAATAAATTCATTAAATTACATATATGTTCGTCGTTTTCTTTAAAAATAAATGCCTAGATAATACCCCTTTTGTTTCTCCTTGAAAAAAATAATAAAAATGTTATTTTCTAAAGACAAATAATCCATTTTTTAAATTTTAAACTCTTATTTTATCACAGTTGCGTCTCTACTACGTCTGAATAGTAAGAGATATAAACCTTGTGTTTTCCAAACTGTATTAAAAAGTGTTATTTAAAAACCAAACGATAACGAATAAAGACGTTTAATTTTCCCTATACGAAACTGAAAACGTAAAACTTGTATGCCAACTAAAACACAAAATTGTCTAGTTAATCGCAGAGTTAGCTGAGCGGTTTGGCTGTGATGGCTGTGATGTGATTATGCTATTTCAAGATTGTGGGTTCAATTCCCATATGAAAATCCTCAATCTTGTTTATGTAAGGTGATTAGCGATTGTCACCTATCACTTTAAACCCAAAGGATTTATTTAGGTGTCTGTCTCACTTGTAAAATTCACTAAAATCGTTATCACCAAAACGTAAGTATCATTTCTCATTTCATTGATTTTAAAAGAAAGGACTTTGATTCAATTGGAATTTCTCAAGAAGACTAAAATGTATGTGGTTTATTTTTAGTACGAACACAGTATTTATTATATGTATATATATAATGAAAATTACTCAAAAGGTTTAGCTGGTATATAACAATACCTCTTTTCGTCTAGTTTAACTCGACAATGACCTATTTAAATTTAATTTAAAAGCAGCCTCTGAAGCCCTATTTCTTTGAATAAACCTTTTATAAATAATAAAATCCCTTAAGCATTATTTGGTAACCCAATTTTGTAAATTATCACGTAACTTTCTCTAGGTTATACGTAAATTAATTTTATCATCGAAATCCTGAACTTTAATATCCCCAAACATTATGTACTTCGGTCTTTGAAAATTTTATTTGTTGTTATTTATTCATAGCTTTTAATCAAACGAAAATTTTAATTGATTCTAAATCTAGATAGGAGAGGTATTTGACTTTTTAAATTATATTTGTTATGTTTTATAAATAACAAAGTTGTCCACATTTCAGCTCAGTTGAATTTGATCAAAATTATCAAGTTACGGAAACAAACATATTTTGATGATCACTTTCGAAAATTACCAATTATTAATAATAATAATTAGTTTCCGAGTACGCGAAAAGAAGAAAGTTATTTGAGAATTAATTCTTACTTACCTATAGTAAGTAATGTTAGTAAAGTAAAAGTTAGGTCAGTAAATCTAGTGCAGTATCAAGTGTCCCTTTTCTGTCCTGGATAGATGAATTACATAGGAATTGGGTAGTGGATAGTTATAAAATTTAATTTTAAACAATCATATCCTTCCTTTATAATCAGTTTATTAACTTCCTACACTAAGTTATTTTGTTTTTTTTTTTTAACTTACTGTTTATCTCGCTCACAGGGTAAGCTTGAAAGCTCTTGATACTTTTCCTATTAATTGTGATCTATGCCAGAAAGTCCGTCACTCAAAAGACGTTATCGCCGGCACTATCCTTTACATATGTAAGCCTGATATAATGTCGCAGTCTCATACAATTATTTTACATCTCTCTAGTGGTAATATAAATAGAAACGCTGATTTATGCAATACTCACTCTGCCACTTATAGTACAACATTGGGTTTATTTTACAATTTCACATGAATGAAGGTTGTCGCTGTACCTCGTTCCAGGATACAAAAGGGTCCTATTTACGTTTAAATTGGATAACTATGCGCAGCAATACACAAAACCATCCACTAACTTTCGATGCACCTCTGATTGAAATAAGCGCATTTTTACCTTCGTCACGTTGCGCTTATACCGGTTCCCGTTTCACCTGTCCGAGGGCCTCGTCGAAACGAGAATTTTGCTATACTATGAGCTGGGTGTATAGCAGTATTAAAACTATGTGTAGGGCGAGGGCTGACTGCTGGGCCGTTTCCATCGATGAGGATGTTTCATGCTCTGTTAAGTGGTCCGCCTCCCGCTGAATTGATGTACTCGGACTATCACTTCGGTAATTATTATGGTCGGGATCTGGGAAAAAAATATATATGTATATATATAGATATATATTTTGAAAACAAACATCATTCTCTCTCCAGTTGGCTAGAATGTTATTTTATTAAAAATTTATCTTTATATAGGCACCGGATCGAACCGCAAAAATATCCCTTTTCCATGGAACTTCACTTTATCCCACCTGAACAATTCAATTGGGAAGTTATTAAACAGAATTGATATACCGCAGTCTTCACTGAAGCGGCTATTAAAAAGGTTCACTTTTGAGGTGTAATTCCATATTATTTCCCGTGTTTTGTCAATAAATTGAAAAGAATAAATCGGATATATGCGCTTTATTGCCTTTTACGTTGAATACTTGTTTCCATCCTGCACAACCTGAAATATCCATTCCTGATTAATAAATATAAGTACTTTTCGTATGTGTCTTCGAATAAGGTACATTGCGTCCACTATGTTATTAAAATTGAAAAACTCTCCAGGGGACGAAATGAGCTTTGTGAAATTTACCAAATTGTTCAGTTTATAATAAGTTCAGTAAATTGTACTTCCAGAGAATTAAGCTAATTAACTGCTCGCTTATATCAAACATGCATCGTTGACTTCATAATCAGTATCCGATTTATTTTGGCTTTCTATTTTCTATTTCATGTTCAGACAACAACTTTTGTTTATTAAAAGTAATAACACGGACTATAAAAGCCAACTATACCTAGAATTCATTGATGGAAAATATAACTTAAGACAATTTAGTAGTTTGCGATATGATAAATCAAAATCCATTAGGTATAGGTAATATGTATATTTGGAATACAGAATTTAATATTAAGGATATTAAGGATCTCTTCAGAATTTCCAATCTCAATAAGTCAGCAAGTAATTCTAGTCTTTAAAGATAACGATGACAGTATTTCTGATTTAATGCTTCAAATGCTTTTCCCTTACCTTATTTTATTTTGTGTTATCTGCTGGTTATCCATGATCTACTGAACTCATATTCATTGGATGAAGACAGTATATATCCGGTTTTATTAAAATGTTGTACCCAAACTTTATTACATCCCTTTGAAACATAAATTTTGCAAATCGGTATTTTTCCTGATGGCACGAAAAGGTCTTTTATTACCTCAATTTTTAAAACTGGCCACGAAACATGATGTGAGAAACTACTGCGGTATAGTAAAACTTTTCATAATCCCTAAGGTGCTAGACGGAATAGTGAGTTAAAAATTGTATTCTTTGAAAAGAACAGTCTTTCTTAAACAACTTAGTATAATTCTTGAATTATGCTATTCTAGAGATCAAGATTGATTATTAGTTTGATTTGGTTAGCATTGACTTTGAAATAATAATAATAATATATTTATGGTTTTAGAAAAACACTAACTAAATCCTCAAGAAGCTTACTGTTTATGAATTAACAGAATTCATCTGGTCCATAAATTCATATAAATCAACTTTAAAGTTTGAATTTTCTTAAAGTTATTTACTATGTATGATGAATACAGTCTGTTGATTGTAACCGTAGACGAATTGTATGAATTCTATGTATATCTATAATTTAAAAAAAAATTATTTCATCAAACAACATTAAGAGCATTATCGAAAATACATTGGTAATTAATTTTATGTAACACCATTCGATTTTCAGTATTTTAATTAAAATTTAATTAATATTTGCCATACATTTAAAAAGTTGTAAATTTAAATTTTTCGGTATTAAATTTGATTGAGTTTTACTGTGGTTGTGGTAATTAATTGGAGAAAAATTTAATCTTTAATAAGCTACTGAAATAAAAATCAATTTAAGGCACATAGCACAAAAGTTGAAAATGACACAGTCGCGTTTAAAGTTAAATTTAAAATAACAAAAACTGGCAATAAGAAAAGCGATTTGTTCACCGCTTTTTGCAGTAAATTTTAAATTGATTCGAGCTAACTTCAAAATTTGATTTTACTTTAATATGAAATCAAATTAGGAGCAGTTTATAGGGTATAATAAAATTATATTTTTTAAAATATTCTGTAATAATAGTAAATTTTTTAAGATATGAGTCTGGAATGAATTGTCATAAAATGAATAATTTAAGCTGGATTAACAAAACAACAAGTTATCACATAATCATATAAAGGAATAACCGAACCATTTAATTTACAAAAAATATTAATTTACCTGTGGTGGGTACAATATTTGAAAACAAAGGGTTATTTTCAGTGTTTTTCAATACAATACAATACAAGTTTTACCTCTTTCAACGTAAAGAAAACAGCAAAGGCAAAGGGAAAGACTCCTTGTTGAATCCTTACACCCATAGGAAGAAAACAACTATTGTAAAATTTACCTAAACAGGCTTGGGTAAAATAATTTGTATGAAAGTTTATACTTAGGTAAAAGTTGACCTTGTATTTGGTTGTTTTATACCAAGCTTAGGTTTCTTTACATTGGTAAATTAGCTAAACTAACTTATATGTTTTGCCTTAGCAAATTTTACGTATAGTTTAAAGTTTGATATATAAAAATTTCGCTATTAATTTTACGCTTTAGTTTACCACAGTACCAGGCAATTCTCATTCATAGGTAATTTATATAATTTTACGTGTTAGTGTGTTGCAAACACTTGACAAATAATCAATTCGTGAAATTTTCGTTTAATATAATTCACATGTAAAGTTGCCAAGTTTATAAGCAATTTTATAAATCGATTTCAAACATAAATACGATGTTTATCCTAAAACTTTAATTTAAAAGTGGCCATAATGTTTTTAGGTAATTTACTAAAGTTCTAAGGTGACTTTCCAAAACACTATTCCTTAAGTTTTGCCTAAGTTGTTTTGGAAGTTTCTTGGAAGACTCATAAATGCACTAGATATATTGCAATTTATTCATGGGTTTTCAATAATTTTACATAAGTTTTATTCTCAGTGTAAGGTTTCAACTAATACTTTAACAAAAACGTCTTTCTTGCATTTTCAGACAGAATATGCTTAATCTCGGGCACTATTATTTGCGCCACACCATGAAGTCAAAAAAATCAGTACAATTTCATCTGAGGATTTGTATATTACTTAAATTTTTGCTTTTTGCATACTTCGACCTCCGATGACTTTCCAATTTCAACTTTATCGTCGCCAAGGCATGTTTCCTCTTATTTTTTTTCTTTTTTTTTTTCTAGGAACTGCACGAAAACAAAAGGACCGGCTACATGCCATGACCATATCTTCTTATGAAGGCACTTTAACGATAGAAAAAGTGAAACGTTTCGCAGGAGAACAAAAGGATTTCATCCCTTTGTGCCAGACGTTTGTTGAGCAATAGAACGGCTCCTTGGGGAGCTCTTGGTATCGAGCAATTGCTGGTGTAAGAAACAAATAGAAGTAATTCTCGTTTGAAAAAAAAAAAAACAAAAAAAAATGTCCTTTCCAATAGCATCAGAAAAAAAGGACCGAGCTGCTGTAGGGACAAAAAAAAAAAAAACGGTACCCAGAACCGCCCGGTTTTCATTATCCTTCCGGTTTTATCACTCCCATTCGACATGAAACATTTCATATTTTGCCAGTGCCGCTGCTTCCGGGGCGCAGGACTCCTCCGAAGAGTACCTTAAGACCCTGACGGGGTTACGCGAAGCTTTAATTCCAAAGACAAATGATTTTTGCCCTTAAAATAGGAATTTATCGCTTTCGCTTTATGAGCACAAAAGAGCTGCCGCCTACCCTAGAAGGGGAGGGTTGGGTAACTGGATGATGAACTTTAGTTCGCACTCAATTTTATGTGCTACAACTCCGTCGCCCTGTTTAGCACGCGTCAGCTGAACGTGATATTCCTGAATGCGAATGCCAGGCGAATCCAAAGTGTGTGATGTCAACCGTAATAACTGTTCCTGTTGATGTAACTTGGCTCCTGGATAGAGATGCTGGAGCACTTACTTAACTGTAACAATTTTTCTGAGTCAGTTCCTCTAAGGAATTTGGATAAAAGGTAAATCATACCTTCCTAGACGTCTTGTCTTTCTTGAAAACGAACATAAAGCTACATCGCATCGGTGCTGATGCTGATTTATCAATAATTTTCGGGACTGTGTTTGGTGACAGGGAAAGGATTGAGACAAGACGATTCGTTTCCTTTTCAGTTCTTGTCATTTTTCTTTCTTATTTTTCTTTTTTGCGGATGATGCTGCTTTCGTAAACTGGTACAATAGCAGGAATTTCGTATTTTGTGCAATATTGCAAATTTCTGATCATTTTACAGAATTTTGAAGAAACATTTTATAATTCAGTTTCAATAGACATAAAGGAAACTTTTAGGTGCACTATGTTAATGCAACTTATAGATAACGATTTGTAGTTTTTAAATGTTAACATAAATTGAAACCAAATATTCTAATAACTTATGTGTCTCAAAAAGATGTGCAACACTACATGCTCTTTTAAGAGTCCTGATCAATATTTGTTACGACTCTTTCGCCGATCAAACTACTCCTTTACCACTTTCTTTAACCCAAAAGACAGAGAAAGGCGAGAAGATGAAATCGAGTACTAGTGAATTTGACTGTTCTTGGTAGTGTTAAGAATAAAGCGACTAACATTTCACTCTAATCAACAACATTTTTGAAATTCAGTAACTTATTTATTAAGAGATATTATTAAGTAGTACACTATTGCATCCACAATAGAATTTACTTTCAAATCAATCATTAGTTTTGGTCCGGTGTTAACGTTTACATGACTCTTTTTTTAATTTAATTGTGATAGTGAATACTTTAAAGAATCGATTGGCATTTAGGTCTACTGGTCCACATCTTTCTGAGACATTCTGTACATTAAAAAAATAATACGATTATAAGGATTGATCCTCTATAAATAAAATGATTATACATTATAAGTTAATTGCTCCAAAAAGACAATACGTTAGATAAGTAGACACTATCACAAATTTTGTGGAACTGAAGTAAAAGTGATAGTGTCTGTTCTACTCTAACAAAATAATGTTCCACAAAAAAGTATCAAAATAAAATATACCCCATCGAAAAGGTTTTATGTATTTAAAAGAGTTTATAATTTAAACTTTTATTCGTTCAAGGATCTGGAGTCGATTGAATGAATCTATTAAAATTCATTTTTATTTTTCCTTATCGCTAACTAGATTTTAGGCCAGTATAATAATAAAATATCTGCTTTCCAACACTTGTAGGGTACAACTTTAGGCGCAAGAAAGGAATATAGAAAGAAAAATAAACGTTTTTCTTTTAATTTAAATTCAAATTAAATAATTATATGGGCAAGACATAGCAAAAAGCTCATTTATAGTTCTAACCAATGCTTAAGATGTTTGTATTTGATCTTGAAGGAAAATAATAAAGAAGAATTAACTAAAAATTCGTTGTAAGTATTTTGAACAAGTAGTTTTACAAACACTTTTCGTAAATTGCACATTCTTTCACATAAAATGTCTATAATATCAAAATTATTCGCCTTTTTACCTTTAGATTACATCGTTATTAAATTTAATATTATTTCATATACCCCGTATTAGAAAGACATAATTAGATTTTGAGCAAAATTATAATGCTACTTACTTCTGTCTCTTAATGTATCTGGTGAGTTCCACAAACTGGATGTTGCCCCTACAACCACATTGTTTGTGGATACTGCAAGAAGGTCCATACTCGATTTGTAGATAACATTTCTTTCTGTAAAAAAAAAAACATGTCCACTAAGTAAAATAAGTCAAGAGTTGCTAAAACCTTTAATAAGCTTTTTATAAACTACCATTAATTAAAAGTGATATAATAACATCATGAAAATGCTGCGAATTCTTCAAAGGAAATATATCATAGGGTTTTTTGATTTCCCAAGCGTATAAATTCAAAACATGCTCAATGCTGTAGGTTTTTGAATTGAAAATATTTTTTGATATTTACACCCCAATTAATATATTCATAGGAATTTAGATATTTTTGTAATACATAATCAATGCGTTCGATTTAATAATGCAAACGTTATATAACACATTATTACATTACCTTAAAAATACAAATTGAATTGAAATTCATTTGGTTGCTATAGTATTAAAATAAATCCCTAGTAACCACCCAATCACCTTTCTTGAGTGTGCCTTCATTTCATATTTTTTGTTGTCGCAACTATGTTGAATAATGTTTTCTAGTTATTGAAAAATTCTTTGTTACAACTGAATAAGGGAGTGAGAATTGTCTGTTAAATTTGTGTGTACATAGTAGCAAATTTGAAAAGAACTTATTATGGAGCTCTCCTATCATAATCATGTCAGAGCGGATGCAGAACGATAGCAAACACAATTTATGAGGTTGAAGAAAATGAAATTGTCAGACCATCTGCAAGTTTATTATTGAGTTTTTGAATACCTAGCCGGATCTGCTTGATTTAGGGCTCAAATAAGAGGGCTGGCCCCCATGTGTCCATAACAAAAAACCGCAGTCAAATTGGTGTTAAATTTGCCGAGTTATCAACTTTTACCTGATGAGAGGCGAATTTTATATAGGAAAAAAAGTCCTTTTTCCGGAAAACACTCTACCCTGGCCCTAAATCAAGTTTATAATTTCTGAAATTTTGCGTAGATTATGGGAACATGTTGCCCTTTCATAAAAAAATACAATCAGGGTAGGTCCCAAAGGAATATTTCGAGCCACAGAGTCTAGAAATTGATAGTTTTGATTTTGGAGACGGGAAAGCCGCAATTTAACAGGAAATGAACTAGTGGTCCTCAAATAGGCGTTTCCGCGCTAAAAGGGCTACAATTCTGACACGCCCTTTAATTCTACTAAGCAACTGCACCGGAAAAATGGTTAAACAAATGCTCTTTTTTAAAGTGATGTGTATCGCATGCAATTGTAAAGTTATAAATTTAAAGATCTGCACTCATTTGAAAATAATCTATAGAATTTTACAAAATTTGAACGAACTGGAAAAGTGGAAATATGATTCGATTTACGATGTCCGTATATACAGCATCGATTCTTTGTAACCTACTCAACCAAACTAGGTTTGTACCTATGCTCATTCTTTTATCAGTTATTAAAAGCATAACATGAATGTTTTGATTTGTGTAGATTTATGAATAGTTTTGGATTTAGATATGAAATTCTCGCTATCGTTCATTGTTTCAGTTTTTATGGAGAATATGAAAAATGTTGCAACTAGGCGGTTGACTGTATTTTTAATACATTTGTTCTTACTCGCATTCTATGCATTAATTCTGGCTCTAATATGATTGACTTAAAACAAAATTCAACATACTACAAAAATCTGTCTTTTTCGGATAGTGTAATATCATAAATTTCATTAACAGCACAATATGATCAAGAAATGTTTAACTCTGTAGGAAGCTAGTTATTTTGTTTTTAGCAATTAACGTAATTAAGTTGCCTACATATCATCTACACAGCTTAGAGAATTACCCACCTTGGGTACTCTTATATCTTATTATTAAAAATAAAACGTATTGAGTTGCCCTTATTTTTTACGCCTTGTGACTTTCCTTTATACGATTTTTCACGGCCCCTTAAGTTTCCTTTACGTTATGGTTCAATTAATATTATAAATATAAAGGCAAACTTCTACTGCAAAGTTTCACGATTATTTTTTTCTTTTCTCAAAAATTTTGTTGGTTCTATAATTAAACAAAGCCCTTGAGAAATGGACGGATGAAAAACGACGTCTCGTTAAGGCCTGTCGTGAGTGGTGCAGGCTAACAACAACAAAAATTATTATAATTTCGCATTTGGTGGCGTTTCTATTTAAGGCTGGGCCCCATTACATTTTGCCGCATAGTGTACTTATATTGGCAATTCTCACGTTCACCACAAAAAACTCTTGTCGGGAAATTATTTTTAATCGTTCCACCTCTGTCTAGGTAATATTTTTTAGTGATTTTTACAGCTCGCGTCATATGTAAACACGCGAATATCACGGCTATTATTGATAAAACAATCTCAGCGGTAGACTAATGAAAGCTTTGAATCATCGCAAAGGGTAAGCGATGAAACCCACCACTGCCATTTTTATACGTGTGGTACAAATATTTGTGTGTGAGCTTAGTAATAATAGAAAGAATAATAAGATTAATTAAGTTTTTCTCAATTCATGGTATTAAAATGATTTTGTATCAATTGCAAGAACAAAAATCATCATAACTCTTGAGATAGTAACAGAGAACAATGCCATGTGTCCCTAGTAATTTTGGATTGGTGTAATATTGCTATAGACAAATATCAAAATCCATTTAATTCGTGTAGTTTAGTATCATTAAATTTTATGTATTATTCGTTTTTATCTAGAACTTTTGTAAAAACAAAAAGTTCTTTAGCTCGTAAAAGTTAGGTGCTTTGAGATAAAGAGAAAATTGGTGTCATTCAGTTCAATTGAAATGAAAATGGAAAAAAACAACTATTAATTGATTTTATTTGTTATTTCCAATTCCAATTACATATTTCATAATTCTTATTTTCATTCAAATTAATTCCTGGAATGTACAAAGGTATAAAAATAAAAATTGTATTTTTTTTATATGTTACGTTGCATTAAATACGTTCGTGTTTATGCTGAAAGCCAAAACCTAGCATTGTCCTTTAGGAAATTTTCGGTTTTATCTATTTGGAGGGAATGGTAAATTGAATGTGAGAAATACAATTAGATAATTTTATCGTAGGTTACAATAAAGGTCAAAAGATTAATAGATAAGTTACGGTTTGAACATAGATAATGAGTGTAGTGAGGTCACAGGTTTACAGGTCAATAAATCATTTTCCAAAGTTTTAAAAATATGAGGTTTCGAATATCTGATCGGTGCTAATTTACAACATTTGCTCTTTACTGATAAATGAGATATGATGAACGATAGAATGAACACTTTTAAAAAATTTTTTAGCACGTTGAACAAGTATTTTCCATACAAATTGAATGTATTCCACTCAAAGATGTACCTATAGAAGGAACCATACTGAAACCACAGCAATAGTCTTTTAAATTTATGCCTGTTTGTCTGTTTCTCAGGTACTAGATAAATTTTAAAACCACTAAATCAATTTTGATAACCTTACACGAAATTAGCATGACATTGGCATGTTTATGGTAATTAAATTAAATTTAAAATAATTAAAATAAATTTAATAAGGAATAAAAGTTATTAATCTACCAAAAAATTCATGGTTAGTTGGATTTTGGAGTTCTTGTTGTAAAAAACTTTGGGAATATGTTAAAAGATTCGTGTAATTTAACGAAATAGTACTTCCTTTGGCCCGAAATATCAATGGATGTTATTATAAAAATTATATCATAGCTATGGGGAAATCTAATAATGAGAACGATAACCAAGGATTTCGTACTGAATCTTTTTTGTAGACAATATTAAGATCTACTATGAGATTGGAATTATTTACAAGAAGAATTCATATCTATTTAATTAAGATAAAATTATAAGTATGACAATGTTTTTATTTCTAATAGTTCACCATATATTCTTTGTTCGATTCTTTGGGGACATTGAATATTTTAGAGAGAAGTACTAAGTAATTTCGAAAACACAAGTTTGTTTTAAAATATCACACGTAGTGATCACAATCATCAAGGACATGTAATACAATCTTCAAGTAATAAAGAAAACATAGTGAATCTATATAAAAAATTATTTTCGTTTTAGATACAAAAAAGCAAACGAACTAAATTTTTAAAAGTTATAAATTATCAATCGGAGTTTTCGCATTTGCGTGTAATTGCCGCATAAAATACGCATACAAATTTTCGATTACTACCAAATCTAGCCAATGCTTGAGAAATCTAGTAATATGGATATTGAATATACCTTGGGTTATGCTAGCAATGCAGATATTGAAAGTATAGTGAATTCATAGGGGTTTATGATAGTGCTCAGGCTAGATATTGTGGCACGGCATTATTTTGATTATTTTAATTACTTAATTATCTCAATTTTGTTAAAAGAGTACTGTGTTTTGAAATTGAATATTCAACGAAGATTAGGAATGCAAAATAGAGGTAAGAAAATATACTAGAGGACGTATTTCTTTTGAAAAATGAACATATGGCTATAGTTGCTTTTGATTCATCAAAGTAAAGTCTTGCATTATATTTTTTGTTTTGACTATTACTTAGGAAGAATGATATTTTAGATATACTTGTACGACTCTCAGTGGACTGTTTTTAAAAAAATATATATATATATATATAAAATATGCTGTAAATTTGTAACTTATGACTGTTTAGGGCAGTGTTTTAATGCAGCGCTTAACTTCTACTCTCTAGCCAATTCAACACGGGCAACAGCAAGTTCTCAAGGGAAAGCAAGATTGTGGCTCACTTGAGGATTTCATGAGCGGAAAAAGTTACAATTCGCAGTAAAAGTACTTTTGCGACGATGCATTGCACCAGTACACCAATTTCTTGGAAACTGAGGTAATTCGAATGGGGATTTTATTGTCTTTCACTTTCACCGAATCGCGGGATCCCATCATCACGAATCCCGCGTCATTTCAGGCTCAATAAAATTGCTTTCTTGAGTTTCTCCGAATGACAAGGACAAGACCCTCGAGAAAGCTACTCATTCAGTCTGAGTGGCAGGGGAATGTTTTAATAGTCACGTGACTAAAGAGTAATAAAAATGTCTTAGCCTTAAGCTGGGCTATAAATAAAATGACAGACGATGAAAAAAAAAGGAGCATTGGGCTAGAGTGGTGTGAATGGGAGCCGGCTGATTTATAATGCATGGGGATGGAGCGCCGGGCGTAGACCATGGCCCCTAATTTCATATTCCCTGACAAGTTGGCAAATTTTATTGCCGAAGTTTTATTGCGAAATAACATGTACGGATATGAATGCTCCTCGGGGACTAGTTCCGTATTAGCAGTTGTTACCTGTCTCTGGGTGCCCTATTCAGATGGTGACGGCGGTGTTCCCCTGTTCCCGGCGCACTTTCACCCAGAGCCAGACCGCTCAACCGCTCAACCGCTTACTGTTTCAAATTCTGGGAGTCTCCAAAACTACAGAAGGAAATTGTTTCATGTCCTGAGTATTCATTTTTATTGGAATTTCCGTCATAAGGAGATATTCAGCCGTGCAGCCTAGTCATATTCGCCAAGACGTGCTATCTGAGCAATTCTGCTTGTTTAGGATGAATTTTCGCTAAGCCCCAACCATTCCTAGGTTAATCCCCTTTCCCCGTAAAGGTTATACTACAATACCAGTTATAAACGGTGCGGTTGTCGTCCGAGTGTGTGGGCATTTGCCAGCATCCGAATGAGATGACGTTTTCATTTTATCCGCGCATTAAGCGGGGATGCAACCAGCATTATAAAAACATTTTAGAGACATCGCCTGGGGCAAGTGTATTCGGGACCGACATTAAGAGGACATCGAAAGAAAGGATATAACCTACCTTTATGACTTGCACCTTTGTGTATCGCAGGTACTGTGTTTAATGGAACCGTCGGTGCAATCGTCGTCATCACGGTTGTGTGCGGAATATCTGAAAGAGAAATGAGATCGCACTATTAGGGAAGGGCATAAAGGCTTCTTTCAGAACAAGATAACCACTAAAGCGCTTGCATTCCTTGAAATTAAAAATGAACGAGAGAGTTCGGCCGAAGGAAGCGATTAAGAGCCACGTTACAGAACAAAGAATATCGACCAAAGTCGAGGCGACTAAGAGTCCTTTTTATCTTTACTTTTTTTTTTTTTTTTTTTTTTTGTTTTTAAGACAAAAACTTTGTGGAAAAGTTTTAATCACTTCCAAGTTTGACGATGGCAGAAGTGTTTTAATAATGAGATGGTGTTGTTAAGGAACTGACGAGGAAAACTTTCTGATATCAAATTATCGGATAGGATCCCTCTATATCGTGTACTTATCACTTAGCGCTCGTTCATCCTCGCATTCGGGGACATTCAAAAAGCTCGTTCAATCAAAAAATTAGTTTTCGAATTCCTCGTGGAAATTCTGAACGGAGTCGACGACCATCATCGAGTTATACCAAAGGGAAGTAACGAAAGGAGGCGTACAGGACGCAAAGCTTTGTAGGATGAGATTTTATTTTATTTATTATTTTTTTATTTTTTATTTATTTATTTATTTTTTCTTTTTTTCAATTTCGTTAAAAAATGTCCATGAAGTTTTCATTTTAAAATTTTATTTAATTACCAAACTCATGAGTCGTTCAGCCGGAAAAAGGACGTAGACGAAGTTGTGTCTTCCGCCCGGATTCTTGCGTAGGGTAAAATATTTTGAGAGAAAAGTTCAGTTCGAGGATATCCACAATGATCTTTTTTTACAGAGAGTAAAATATCCACTTACTATGCTTAAATTTAAGGGTACTTTAAAAATATCCATTTATTTTGTTGGGAACATTTTAAAAGTAATTAAATAGTTTGATAAACGAGTTCAACTCCTGTTTCTTGAATGCAAGAAAAAGTCGTTAATTTAGCGCAATCAGAGTAGTTTCGTTTTTGGAAAATACACTGTAGAAAATTTATTTCGTATAGAATTTAAAGGTTCAGAATTTGTCTTTCTATAGTAAAAAATGTTGGAGATACCTATTCAGAACTAATTCAATAAAGAGTCTTACCTTTCTACACAAATATTTAATTAAAATCCGTAGAATTACTTCGATATTACAAAAATAATACGAAAAAGGTAAGATACTTTTAAAACTGGTGAATATAAGTCAAAGTTTATGGATAGTTAATATTTTTGAATATTTTTATTGATACTTTTGGATATTAAGCATTTCTGGTTTTTTTCTTTATAAAATAATTAAAAATGGTTGAATTTTAGTAATATCTTTTGGCAAGGCTGTGGCAAGACTTGTGAAATTTATTTCAGTCTATCGATCAACAAATCGGTATATATCAAATACTGAATAAATTACAATCTGAAACTAGGTCACAATTAACAAACAAGGTTAACAATATTAAAATTATTGACTGAATTGAATTCATTAGAGCAAAACGTAATAAGGTTCATGCTGCCTATAAGAAATTCTGTGAGAAACAGTTCATAACCAACACCTCAATCTAAGAGACAAGCCCGGCACTTATGTAGCAAACAAAGCTAATAAATCCGGCGAACAAATTTTATAACAAAAAATATCTCTAACAAATATTAACGCTGCAATTTTCCCCCGTATTTCAAGAGTTTACATTTCAAATTATTGTCAGGAAAACCCGCTATATGTAAGGGAAATTTCTTTAGAGCATAACTTGTAAAATTCGTTTGAATGCTTTCTATTCTCATAATAAGCACTAAACTAGCACATATTCAATAATACAACGAACTAATGAGACGAATAATACCTTTAAAGTGTAAGGATCCTGAAAATCAGTAGAATTTTGCTTTATAAAACCAAGCCTCCGCTGTATGGATCGGAAATGAACAGGACTATTTCTGTAGTATTATTAAGATTATATGATTTGAATGAGTTTATAATAAAAAGGAAATTTAGACTTAGAATTGAATTTAGTAGATATTAACACTTAATCGTCCAGACGGGTAAATTGCATTCTTATCTTCGTGCACGTGGGAACTAAGCCCATATGGAAAATACCAGACGAGTAAAAATACTCATTTAAAAAATTTACGTACATATCCGTTCGGGTATTAACCCTTTGCGGTTGTAGGTATTAAATTTAGACTGGGTTATCTCCAATTGATAGGAGCACCGTATTGGTTTGTGAATATGTTCCTTAGATATTCAGGTTCGTTCAGAGAAAGTGTAAACTGATACATGGATAATATCTGTTCTGTATAAGGGAAAGGACTAACACTAGGTTTACGGAACGTCTCATTTTGACGCATTTCGAATTTCGTTAGGTAACATGCAGATATCGCTAACAACATTTTTATCCTACGATTTCTCCCCAAAGGACCTATAAACTACCATACTTTTTTCTTTTATATAGACGTTTTAGACATCAAAACATTTTTTCTGGATAGAAATTTCAATAATGATCAATACTTTCGGAAATTTATAATAAAATATTAAATTTAAAATTGAAAATAGTTAATTACGCGTTTTAAAGACTTCTGAATTTCAAGCTTTTCTATTTTTAATGCTTCGTATATTTTAACTTAAAGGGAGTTAATTGTATTTTAATTCTTAAATTTTAAAAAATATTTTAAACGAAACATGAAACATTAATTAGATTTAATAGATTGACAAACTCAAGCGAACTTTCTGTTTGATTTCTTCTAGCTAAGGGAGGCTCTTTTCTGTTTTAAGATTAATGTCTTATGTCTTGAAGTATACGTCATTTAGCATCAAAGAAAACGCTTCTCTGAAAATATTTTCCCATTTTATATATATAAAAAAACAACTCAAACTTTAACCTGAAAATTCTTTCATGGATAAGTTTGAAAAAGAGCTCCCTTTATTTTAAAGACATTTCATTTCTGACACTCTTTTTACCACCCCCGTTACCTTGAGTAAAAGTGCTCACAGCAAATGATTCTATAAAAATATCTTTTAATGTTCTCTATAACTCTGTTGCGCTTATGGGCGGTAAGAAAACGAAGAGAGGGTGTCGGCATAATGCAAAAACGTAACTTGCTATCTCTTCCCTTAAAAATATTTTACCTTTTGGGGGTAAAAAGGTGGAACAGGCACCAGCTGCATTAGGGATAATTTATAATAATGATCTGACTGCACACTTTTGTAACAACCATTCAAACGTTTATTTTTATTTCGTACATATACAATGTTATTAGAAATTGAATTAGATAAATTCGAATTTAAAATGTTCACCTTTAACCTATCTCAAATCATTCTATGCCGCACAGATGTGTACTTTAATAATTGCCTTCTCTAAACACACAATTGTTTGGGCTGATATCCGTCTTCATTAGACTCTATGATTAATAGGTTTAGAGAACATAATTCAGGATTTCAAATGGACGACAATTTTGTTCAAAGGAAAAATAATGATGGCCATTGTACGTGGCAGATTAATTTCAAATGAAATATGATACTCTTCTATGAAAGCAACAAGTATGGATCAGACGTAAACACCCAACCAGGTAATTAGATGCTCTTTGGGGATAGAAATTTTATAGTCCCCAACTATCTGGTGACAAATGTTAATAAAGGTACTATAACCTAAAGTAAATATATGATACAATGGGAATTTATAAGTAAGGAAAACTTGGGCGTTGGCAGTCTACACAAGTAGAAGTGTTCTATCTTTGTAAGGATATCACCTATATATGTACATTTAATCTCTGCAATTTAAATTGACGCATGTTATTTAGCCTTTCGGGTGCAATCCCGATAAACAGTGCCTTTGATGTACAGATTGAGTCTGACAGAAGGCCAACGCAAGGATAAACCTCTTCCTAAAATTGAAGTCATGTAGTTGTGTCTTTACATTATCTGATACTACGATGCCTTTCTTTATCATTGATTAATGAGAGTAAATTATCCTTAAATTCACCTTACTTGTTATCAACATGAGCAGGTAAAAAATATTGCAGAGAATCAAAATAAATTTATATTTTAATATTCACATATAATATGACAATATATTTGTACAAATAATGACAAATAATCAATGATTGATTTTGTAAAATTAACATGGGTTAAATTCAGTTAAAATGATAACCCTTTTGAGGAAGAAAGGAGATAATTGTAAGTTATATCCATATAATATAAGTTTTGGAAGTAAATCGTCCCCGGGACTATTATTGTGGAACAAACAACTAAATTTCCTGTTTTCTGTAATATCAAACTACCGAAAACTAAAGGTTTTGATACATCTAAAATCAAATTAATGTTGCTATAATACTAAAATATGACCTCTTAAAAGTAAAACCAATAAAATTAGTCACCCTAAAAATTTTGAGTAGAACATTTTTGATCAAATGGTGCATGTAAAAATTCTCAAAATAGAGAACAATTTAGATTTACTTTTTCATTTATCCCAATGAGTGCGTTTTCATGTATAGATTTACTAAAATGCAACCATTCAAAATTTTTGATTTTTCCTCGTTATCTGATACTTTAGAGTTAATTACTCATAAAGGAAAAAAATGAATTAATCTCCAAAAATGTTTAACAACCAAAAATTAATATCCATAACGATTTAAATATTCTAAATGTTTTGGGATAACGCAAAGTAATGAGATTCACATCTTACATAGTCAAGATATAGGTTTGATACCGTTTTTCATATTTTCTTGAAGACACATAATTTTGACAAGGATATGCTAAATATAAACGGCTACTAAAAATAAATAAATATCCCTTAACGATTCGGTTTCAGAAACTTAACATAATTGCGTATATTGGTACATCTTAAATATGTTAAAATCAAATAGTAAGGTGGTGCTTCTGTAGAATATAGGAAAGTATTTAGACTTGTGTCTAAAGAATTAATCAAATTTAATACGTGGTTTTTTTAGAAAGATTGGATTAATTTTTTTAATGGTGTTGCAAAAATTATAATAAAGTAGCTAAAAACTAAATGAAGAATGTCGACATCTATACAATTTCCAAAGCTTATATATGGTACACAGTATATAGTTATTAAATGTATCAAAGTGGAAACATTAACTTGGGTGGTAACAATTTAAAACCAGTAGATCGTTAAAGCCCTCTCGCCTATTGAAACTGTTGGTGTTCAGCAAAGCAAACTAGAAAAAAAAAAAAAAACAGGCCGAGCTGCCAACTGAATTGGAAGTCTCACCCCGACTGGATTCGCCTTTATCCTTATCAATAATAATGAGAAGAATAAAGATACGAAGCGAAATGAAATCAAGTCATGTATGAAAATATAATGAACTGCCACTAGAGGCTATTGACGACGGCACAGAAATATGCTGAACGCTGAGCGATTTTTCACGTTTTGAATTTCCACCTGGCTCAATTTGGAGGCAATAATGGTGTACTTTGCTCGTCTGAAACTAGGACCGATATAGAAGAAAAAAAAAAAAATACGAAAATGAAAAGGGATTCCAGAGATACATTGGCGCCATATGAAAAAGGAAAAAGTTTACATAAAAAAAATATATATATATATATTTTCCCTGCCATAATAATTGGATTGGCAGGCACAATGAATTCTTTAGCTACCACGGACGCAAGCCATATTCGTTAAAATATACAATTTTTTTCACTTTTGTTTGTATCTTTCACTTTTATTTACGCTGATACCGCTAAGGGCACTCGGTGTGCGGGGGAATTTCAGGTTATTTTTATTTTCCAGCGCTGAATTTTAAATAATATTTAAAATGAAAGAAAACACAGAAAACACTGTTGATACCACAAGCACATCTAAACCATACCACATACAGTCCACAGGTGAAAATGCCTGCATGTGACACGACTAGGCGCTTTCATTAAAAATTTCTACATCGTTAAGGTTCTTTTTTTTTTGCTCTTTTGGATTTTTCATACCTGTGCGGTTTTGGCCGAAACCAACGCAAAATGGATGACTAATTTATAGCAGAATTCAGCGTTCATGTCATGATTACGCTAGCACTGATATCCTGTTCAAAACAATACAGCGACCGGGCCCAAACAGCTCCGGGATGCTAAAATTTTCAAAGGATAACATTTTTGTATAGATTATGCCCTTGTGTGCCACGTCACTAACGTGCAAATCAAAATGCGAATTCATTAACGAATCCCTGTAACCCGATACAGTGCTATCCTGCCGAATTTGACTAGCAACTCACAGTTCTCTGCCACTTTGTGCTAATTGCCAATTAATGGGTCCTTTTTTTATTTTCATTAAACAATTCAACAAATGGCAAATCGTAAAGAATTTGAGGCGCATATTTGCGTGAGGTAAAGTGAAACTTGCGCGAAAATCGATATCCGGGTATGACCTTTAATTAATTATACAAATGAGATTTTCTCGGTAGAGTAGAACTAATCCAAGTTGAGCATACTGCAAGGTACATTTACATTTTTTTATATATGGATAGCAAATCCGTACTATTTGGACTATGATTATTGCATTACTTTCTCTTTATCATTAGGAAAAATTAAAATTTAGATATGAAGCAATATACGATCGCATATTGCATATTATCTTTATAACTTTTTCTCTATGTTTATGTAAATATCTAGTTGACTAGTGGCTAGTCCGAAACTATAATTGATGATGCAGACTACCCAGCCTCACTGCTGCTAGAATGATGTGAAACGTTACTAAAGTGATGTACTTATGCCATAAATGAAAGAAAGTTCTTAACAGATGCATAATAAAGAACTTGAAACTCTTCAAAATTTATACATATATAAATCAATTATTTTCTCAATATTAGCAACATTCTTAAAATCGATTACACTTTCACAATTTCTGTGGCAACCGCATACAAGTGTTCCTTGAGTCTACGATTTTCAGAAGCCCACATAACATTATTATAAAATCTATTTTCCCGAGAAGACCAGCACGCATTTGTGCAGTATACCATTTTTTTAAAAATAACAGCATACTAAAGGACGGCAAGTAAGAAGATTTTTGTTTGAATTTAATTTATTTTTCAGGTTTCTAATTATTTTAAAAACGAGTATATCATGTGCAGTAATTGTTTTCCCGAAAATTGATCAATATAAAATTAATTTTATGGAAACCAAAAAGAATTTGGTCGCTGTTCATTGCAAATTCAAACGTATTATTTCAAATCAGAAAAAGATGTGTAAATTTTAATAACATCCTAATTGTGAGTTATAAAAATTCACTAATACGGGTTACATTAATTTAACACACATTGTATGAGGTATCATACAAAATATGCGATATTTATGAGTTAAAATTTACACAGTATGTTAAAATAACTGAAATTGAGACAAATTACCCATTTACAGCCTAACACGTTTTATGATTTACTCATGCCGGATGTAACGCACCATAGACAAGTAGAAATAAGTTTAAGCCGACTTTTTAATGCATCATAAAGCTCACTGCTCAAGTTTTGTTAATATATTAAAGCTGGTATTTGTGAATTTCGGATTTCCTTTGTACTTTTTCGCTTACCGGTTGAGATAAGGCGGACATACCAGCCGACTGGCGGATAAAATTTAGTAAAGCGAATAGTACAGTCTAAATTTTAGTTATAAGAATGATCACACTATCATAAGTGTGTTTTATGCATCAATGACACTTAATGGTAGACAAAATAGGTTTACCTATTGCAGTTTTGGAAATAGTGGATGATGATATGATTTATTTATTTATAAATGCAACTAGCCATATATTCCCTATAAATATAATTGAAATGTTCCTGTGTTAACTTCAAAACTATATTCTATGGACCAATAATACCCTTAGAATTAGTATCTGCCATTAATAAAACTGATGGTAACATACCCGAATACCCAAATACCTTATATATGAAGGTACTACTTACTTTTGTCCTTAAATTAATTTCAATGAAATAATAAAGGAATTAGGAGTGAACAAGTAAAGCAGGATATGTCTTGATGGAGTAATGTGTCGAATTCCTATTGGGAAGTGATACTAATAAATAGCTATAAATGAATTGATATAATTTACTTGGATTTGTAGTGTTTTCTTAAATTTTAAGTCAATTTTTCTCTCAGTGTATTCGCACACTCAGTAATCTTTAAAACAAATTTGGCTGTATTCATCCGTGCAGGCTTAGTGGAATTATAAAGATAGTTAGTTACTTTACTTTCTAGTAAAGTGTAATGTGTGGATAATTAAAACGAACAAATGCAAGTTTACAGAGAATAATTCACTTGAATTAATTGTGAATTTCGGTCACTAACTTTGTATCACTTCTGCAAAATTTTGCACCTTATAAATTGGGATGGTATCACTCCGAGCGAGTGTATTCAGTAACATTCCACCCTGGCAGGGATGAGAGGACTACATTAGCACGACATTGTTATGCAGAGGACGTTTGTTTCAACTTAACTTACTCTTCTTGAAAATTGAGTTCAAGCTTAACAGGCGGCGACGAATATGCTCTGAAACAGCATTCAAAACCTCACGCGTGTCACGCTATTATGGCGTTCCGTTTTGTGCCATCCGTTACCAAATAACAAGGTTACATTTGCTCAATTTGCCGAAAACGTAAACTTGTCTATTTCACGATCGTATTCATTTTCATTCGATTGAATTGAGGCGACCAGGAGCAGTGAAGCCGTGATTTTAAACGGGTCGATTGTACCATGTTCAGATGCAGTCCCACATCTGAAGTGGAATATAATTTCATCGACGATGTCCTTTGTCAATTGAATGTTTGTTTACTTTTGGCAAATACGATGAAGACAGATGGCAACAGGAATGCAGCGATATTTCTGCGGTGACATTGATATCAAATGCGATTAGGGGACAAACAGCGATTTCTGGGGCGAGCATACCCTTTCCCTCTGCTCGATAAATTCGCAACTCCTCGAATAATCGCTCACGTGGACACTTTATTCTATTTGTTAGACATGAAAGCTACAAACGGGAACGTTTCGTTCGAAGAGTTAATGAATGCTGTTGCAGCTTGTTCGTTTCCCGGTACCATCCTCGGAGGGTATACACGTCTATAAATTAAAAAAAAAATTTTTTTCTGAGGACTTAACAAGCCGAACGCAGAGCGTTGGCTAAAGGTGGGAGTTCCGTTCGTTAGAAACCAGGTTGCCATGAAAGACCCTTCGACGAGTATATTTTTCCAATTATTCTTCCATTTCCCGCTCTATTTTATTTCTCGCATGCGAATCGAGATCTCCGAATGCCATCAGATAAATTTAAATGGCAAAAAATTCAAAACTTGGCTTTTTCATTAACCCAGAAATGAATCAAAACTTTGAAATATGCTACAATTCGGTCTAAATTTCGAGATAGAACTTTTTACGCTCCGACAGTAGCCGCGACGGTATTCCATCCTCAAAAGTGAGTATTTTAATCACAGCGCTCTAAGGCACAGGGAACTGCGGAATCATCCCGATATTCTCTCAGAAGTCGTAAAAAATATCGCCTTTATATGAGAATTTCCCTGGAACATAAATTTTGTCTGTCTCTCCACCTAAAGAAATATTGTCAGGAAAAGTTTAAGGGTAAGTGTAATGTGTAACCGCAAAAATCTGATCCTACAGCATGATTTCCGCCAACACATCCCTGCCGTTCGCTTTAGAGACTGGGAATCGTTTATTGCTTCTACTGGGGAAGATGTGAAAACTTTTCTCCTTATTCGCAACTTTATGAAGGAATTAGACCTGTTACAGTTTGTTAAAAGTATACTTGCGGCGAATTTTGCGTGGTGCGAGAGTAAAAGACTGCTGGGGCTCCTTATTATTGCAGTCGTTATTTCGTAACGCGTATCATAATAATGGCCCAATTGTTAACAGCTGTAAAATTTTCACTATTAGTGTTTATTTCTGATTCTAAACCATTCTCAGGAAGTAATAGCGTGCAAAAGGTTTATTTTTATCTACCTATTAAATGAACATATTAAACTAATGTAATATTGGAGGGATTAAACAAACATTTTCTTATTAGTTCTTTACTTACACAGGCTACCAGCGGATATAAAAAGCTATTTATTTATTCCAGAATTAAATTCCAATGTTCTGAATAACTCTAGCGCTTTCGGCGACGTAGCCCATATAGCGTACCATGCTTGGGTCTAAACTACTAAAAAGAAATATGATTAACCTAGTCTAATAAATAAATAAATAAATAAAATTTACAATTCATCCCCCTCAAAAAATTTATTTTTCCTTAGTTAATAAAATTTGTATTCTATTTAATTCAAAACAATTTTTTTGTAGTGACTGTCCAGCAAAAAAAAAACTACTTTATATAGTCATCCAAAAGTTATTTAAAACCTCTTTTATATTAGCGAATCAGTCACTATATGGGCCTGTTCGAATAAAATTTAGCCACTGCCTAATTCTTTCCAACTCAATCGACTTTCCAAATGATTGAATATTTTTGAATAACTAACATTTAGTTTTAGTACATTTGGAAAAACATTAATATACATACATATCGCATAACTACATCGATGTGAGTAAATTTAACGAATTCCATTTTATCTATATTCCCGATATTAAATTTAGAAGGCATCTGTGAAAATCTAAATTTTATTCTAGAATTCGCATATGCCTGGTACAGAGGAAGACACTTTAATAATCTTTAAATACATGGCATATAAATAAGACAATTTATTTAGTTTTTAAACAAAAATGTTATTCTTTCTAAGAAGCTAAAATTTATATAAAAATGTTTTAATGAAAGCATAATGCGTATTAAAGAAATAAAACAAAATTTTTGCAAGATACCAAACTTTCCTACGGACATCTTTTTAATAACTTCTTTTAATTTATTCTGCATAGAATATTTTGTTCTATTTCTGAACCAATTTGTTTCCATTCTTTGAAAAGTTTATCTTTTGATTAAGAAGTCCTAGAAATATTCTCATCCACCTACCCGGTTTTCTAATACATCCCAAAGGTGTTTGGGAAAATCTTATAAATGGTCCGTTCATGTAGGCGGTGTATTAGGGATCATTATTTTTTTTTTTTAGAAGTAATAATTATATTCATGACCCACTTTTACTTCACTGGTTTTAAACATTAATTTTTTTAAAAAATCTAAATTAAGTCTATAGACCATTAAATCCTCTAAAATACACAGTAAACAATTTTTATATCATTAAATATGTAGGCAATTGAACGCGTAGTGTAAAACTACATTTTTGGAATACAATGTATAAGTACATTGGAAATAGAAAATTACTATTTAAAAGTAGCAATAAATATAATAACTGAATAGTTTGTTTTAGTTTCTATAGTTTAGTTTTTAGTTTTAGTTTCTACAATTTTATTTACGAAAAATAAAAGTTCAAATTTGCAAATCTTGCCTTTACTTCAATTCAGTCAATTACTCGGTAAAAGAAATATCGCAGAAAAAATTCAAGAGGAAACCCTTGACTATATTTTGATTAGTTTATTTCAAAATTTTACAAGACACTCAATCTTTTCAAGTATTTGATCGTTCCAAAAATTTTACTTTTATCACTTAACAATTTCCTCAAAAAACAAAAAAAATACATCACAGAATATTTTTATTGCCTAATATCCAAATAAAGCGATCAATGGGCATAAAGGGGTCGAACAAGGGCCGTTTTGCTTTTCTAAGGGCGTACAAGGGGTGTACATGATTCGTAAAATCCCACAGGCTGTACGTTCGGGCGTACAAGGGCTAAATTTTAAGGAATGGCCCAAATGCCTTTACACTGGGTGGTGTACGAGGCAGAAATTCAAGACGAAATGAAAACCCACAAAATTATAATATTAATAAATAAATAAATGTATATTTTAAAATATTATTTAATTTAATTTAATTTTAATGGCAACATCCACGATTGCAATTAAAGGCCTATGGGTTGCTTTCTCGTTTACCCTGTATTGTAAGCTCCAATTGCCCTGCAAGGCGACTACGTATAGCTTTACTACGGCGCAGCAAAACATTTAACTGTTTGAGGTACATGATTTTAAAGAAAATCTGAAACCCAAGTTACGCAGACTCCCTTTTTAATTATAAAAAAATAACTTTAAAAACAAATATTAAACTGTATGAGAATGAGCAATTTGAACTTTTCGAGGTGGATTAAAATATATGCACCATGCATAAAAGGTGGGATTGTTTTTAACCCATCTACCTCAAAAAGATTTAAAGTGTGGTCCTTGTACGGCCTTTGTACAGTCTTACTCCAAAACTTAAGTATTTTTACTCTGACATATACGAAATTTTTTCGCTCCAAATATTTGGTGCTTTGTGTTCACAACAATATTTCTGCTTAACAAATTTCGGTAAAAGTTAGATGCTAGTGTTATTTTACAGCGAATGTTGCGATTTTAAACCAAATAAAATTTTAACGTACTCCGGTACTTCCTAAAATTCTTTTTGGCAACATAAAAAAAAAACTAATCTAAACGGTCTATCGTTCATTCAAATCAAATATCGTTGACTAATGAATTATCCTTCCCTAAACGGTGGACTTGAAAAAGGCTCAAATGATTTTGATGACTAGGCGAGGTCTCATCTTTTTATACTTTTAATAAATGTTCATGATAATTGGTATATGAGTGTTTACGGGTTCACAGATTTAAAATCGACTTTATAAAATTATTTTATAAATTTCAGATGGAGGACAGTTCATATTTCAGTTTATTTAACTTTTCCGAGTAAAGCCCGATCAGTGCATTTATTCCTTTAAATTGGTATAAAAATTGTTGATTATTAAATATACAGGTATACATCCGCGATATATATATACACGGTATATTCTAAAAAGTTCTTGAAGAAAATAGCTGCATCATAGCAGCAAATTGAATTAAGAGCTTAATTCAATCAGAAGATGCGGCTCTCACATCTAATTGGAGACGATGAATGAAATCACAAGGGGAAGCAACAATTTCGATTAATTGCTTCGCTTAAAGATGCGCTCAACAGCGAAAAGCATTAAAATTGCACGAAGTGAAAGTTTTAAGCGATTTTTATTGCAACGAGCGCTCTTCAGAAGGAAATTGCTGTTTTTCACCCCTACCGCCCTAGGAGGTGGACGAGGGCAGAAAAGTTTTCCGTAGCTCCCAGACCGTAAGGGACTATTGCCGCAATTTGCTGGATGTAATGCGATAAAAGTTTTATTTTATACGGCGGTGTGCGTCGCTTATTCGGAAATGGCCACCAGCCTAATGTAATTGTTTCCGGGGTGAGAGGGTACAAAAAAGGGATAGAATAAACATAGAGAGTACTTACGGTAGAGCTTTATAGCGCCATCGGTATCACCTAGGGAATTCTTAGCCACACACTTGTAGGATCCAAAATCTCCGATGTCCACGTACTTGACCGTCAGCTTCATTACGACTTTGTATCCGGTCTCATATGTCTCAGGTACAAACCGGTCGTCTGTAATTAAAGCAAATATCCCGGTGGTTAGTAAAATATTCAAACAAATCGGGGCCCCCAATTACTTGGAACAATGATTGTGTCGTTCTTCATCCAGTAGTTAATCGACTTGGGGAAAGCCTCCGACTGGCATTCCAACGTAATTGTCTGGCCTGTGGCAGCTCCCACTAATTGATTTTGAATCCAAATCATGGGCGGAACTGTGAACGCAAAGGAAGTGGGGGGGGGTTTATATTAAAAAGGCACTCCCGGCGTCTTGAGACATTACTAATTAACTTACAGTGAACAATTAGCATTACCCGTTTGCTTACAGTAGGCGGGATGCCGTTCGTTGCGATGCATAGGTACGGACCCATGTTCAGTCGGTTCACGCGAGCGATGGTAAGTATTGATCCATTGTAGCTGATGACTGCGCCAGGACGTGATGCCGCAAGAAAGCAAAATTGAATGAATTCAGTTATCTTTTAAGTGGTTTTACTTTTTTTTTTTTTAATTAACCCTATGTTTAATATTGTGTTTTCCATCAAAATGCACTATAGATGTACTTTTTCTATCCCTTATTTTCTATGATGTGCATTAAACAGAGTTTCTTAAATAATAACCATAAAATTAACAATTCTACAAACCTAAAGAGAAGTTTTGTCCTATATAATAATAAAATCTATACATAAATATAAAAGAACATGACTCACTCATTCACTGACTGATTGACTGATTTATCAAAACCGATCTGTAACCGTACAAAATTTGGACAGTAGGTTTTCTTGTGACGTACTATTAGCAAGCACTAAAAAGAGATTTTAAGAATTTCTTTCTTTTTAAGGGGATAAAACAGGGAGATGTATATTTGTAGAAAAGTCCAAAAGTTTTAAGTGCTAATGCCAAATGGGTCTCTATTTTATAGGAGTTTCTTCATTTCTAAGGTTAAAACCATGAAAATTGCTATTTAATCTTTTGGTTTGACCGTTTAAGGATTGATTTTTTCTAAAACCACTAGTTCAAATACCAAATTGCACGTCTCTAACTCTTTATCTTAGCATATCATTACAGACTTTTCTTTGCTTATAATTCACACTTGGTATTTTAACCAATTACAGTAGATAAACGGACCAGCGTTCAATTCTTACGATCGTAGTATCTATGGCAGGGGTACTAGGCCGTAATAACACTGAAGACGTAAGGCTGGTGACCCGTGCCGAACATTTTGTTCGAGGAAAATTTAGTAAAATTGCCTAAACAGGCTTGGGTAAAATATTTTGTATCGAAGTTGATACTTAAAACGTAAAAATAGAGGGTTGTTTTATACCAAGCTTAGGATTCCTTAGATGGTGTAAATTAAGTAAATTTTACATAAGGCTAAAGTTATTTTCCTAAGTCATTGTATAGTTTTTCCAATTTTAGTATATACAACTTTTGCTAATAACTTTGTATTTCAGTCTGCTCTAGTGCTGAAGCAATTGTCCTTATAGGATGTGCCCAATTGACTCATCTTAGAACTTAAATAATCTATACGTATTACAATTGTGACAATATAAAAATCCAAATTGCAATACTTTATAGAATAAAATTAAATAATATTTTTAAATATAAATCTTTTATTACTAATTATTATTATATTTAATCTCTACCATACTTTTGGCCTCATACAACGCAGTGCATACCCGTTTGGGCCTTACACTCAAATTTGTCCCCTGTACGCCAAATTGTACAGTCTGTAGGATTTTATGGTAAATGTAAAGCTTTTGCAGGACCTTAGAAATGCCATAAGACCCTTGTACAGCTGTTGTACGGTCGCTGATTATTTTTACTCTGGCTTGCTAAAATAAAAGTTTGCCTACATCTATTTTTATATAAACTCATATGTCTAAATTTATCTAGAACTTTAATCTATAGTGCTTTTTCCAATGAATTGTTATGATAATTAAGTTCAGTGATGCGATTAGGAAATGCAAAAGCTCACATGATACCTTCTTGTCCTCCGGGCAATGGGATCGGTTCGCCTCCCTCACGTCGCCATGTGATAGTGGGTGTCGGGGATCCCGTAGCTGCACATTTTAATGTCACATTGCTCCCTTCCCGAACTACCATATCAGTGCTGGTGGGGTAATCCAGGATGTCGGGCGGTACTGTGGGCAGCAGAAGTCTTCTATTAATTAAAATGCACATAAATCACGTCAGAGGAGCTTTCATTTTTTTTTGGAAAAGCTGAAGCGCTCGTTCAAATGACAATTTAAATGGGACCTAAAAGCTTTTAGTGGTCGCCCAAATGAGGGATAATGGAGAAGAGCTTTTTAAACAAAATTTAGCTAAATTGTCTCCAGGATAAAGCGAAGCTGGTTTTTCTGGCATTGGGGCGCGCACTGATTGAAACCAGACGCCAAAATCTGGTCCTCAGCTATTCGGTATGGTTTTGAGTTTGTGGCTAAGAAGAAATTCACTGGAGGATCATTAATTACCGCCAGCTACTTACGCTTATGATTAATTAATTAAAACATAAATAATTGTAAGGTGTTTCGTTTTTGCCGCCGACGACTGCTACGCCCCGAATTAACGCTAGAATTGTTAAACGAATTAATTTAAAAGGAGGGCTTAGATTAGCGGCAACTGAGACAAATAAAATCGTCTAAAGAGATTTGTTTTCACAATTAAATTAGCAACTCCTTTCGAAGTTCATTCATTCAAATAGGTCAAAATAATTCGTAATAAGCAGAATGATACGATTTTTGGAACAATTTTTTTGTACTATATTTCGGCTGAGGAGGTAAGAATATTAATTTAAATATCTACTTTCATAAAATTAGGGTATCTTCCTTCTCAAAATGTTTACTTTTATATAACCTAAAAAATCCCAGAATATGCAGAGGTTTTTGCGGTGGATTAAATTTTTCGCATTTAAACTTTCTGAATAGGTTTCTTTACAGTAAATATAGTGCAGCCTTATTTTCTATAATAAATCTTACAATGGAGTTATTCTGATATAAATTTATAGAAAGCGCACTTTTAGAAAATATAAAAAAAGTACAGTACTTAACGTGTTTTTTATTCTATCATCATTTTGTATCATTAATTCTTTTCATAGAATTTTAATACAAGGTAATAATCTTATATGATGCGTTTTATCGGAATTTTTATTAGCCCCTTGCACTAGCAGTTAACTCGGAAGAAACCACTCCCAAGCAATAGTCCCGAATGGTCGGAAAAGATGCTGAAGCGGTGGAGACCGAGTGTCTGAACTTGAAACATATCTAGGAATGGCGCGTCAAGTTAGTGCAAGGTGTTCAACTTTGGCCTAAAATATTCATCACGAGTCAGACTCGTCAAAATAGTGCAAGGGATTCATCATAAGGATCAATAACCCATGTTTGTGCGCTAAAAGAGCCGTATTCACCAAAATACCTTTTATTTTATGAAGGAATACATTCCTATATTAACTTTAAATTTCGAGTTATGGGTTGGATATATCTCGTCTGTACCTCATTAGCGCTATTTATTTATTTTTAAAACATTTTCCATAGCTTCTATTCAAAAATGTTTTTAAGAATTTTGTAATAACAGGTGTGCCCCTGCACATGAAGTACATAAAACCACAAAATTTTCATCTATGCTTAGAGTTACCAAACGTCCGTATTTACCCGGACATGTCCGGTTATTTTGGTACTTGTCCGGACTTCAAGAACTGACAAAATGTAAATTTGGCTGGTAAAACGTCTGTAAACGATGTAAACGTAAACTTTGATTTTCGTTTTAGCCTACTACCTGAGGGTACACGTAAAACACCAGAACATGCATACACATTATTAAAAGTGCTCGTATACAAAGGTTTCGTGCGTACCACGCTGCTTTTGAAACAAATTCCAAGACTTTGTTAGGGAAATTCGGCTTTTGTTAGGACTTTTAAATTCTATACGCGTATATTGTAAGCCCATCTAAGTTGAAATACCTTCAGCTTTATTTTTGTCCTCTTCCAAACATGTTAAAGTTCATAAAACGATCTTTAAAAAAACAATTCACTTAATTTTCCAATTTTAATCACTTTAGTGTGGAGTAATGCTTTAATAAAACATCAACTTGCACACATATACCCGGTTATTTAAGGTAAAAACCGGTTGGTGCAATTTGTAAGGATGAAGCGACAAAAAAAAAGTTAATTCATGCTTTTACTGCACTTTTTTACAAAACCACTAGATCCTTAGGGATTTCTACAAAAAAAAAAAAAGAAAAAAGAAAATTATTTTCTCAGCAAAAGTTGAGCGGCTGCAATTCCCATAGGGGAAGCCCACTCTTGGGACAGAAGTGGCAAAATATGTAAGACGGAAATGCATAATTGAACTTTATTTGTTGCACTCAGCGGAATAATCCTGAGTTACTGGGAACTTCTGTGCAGGCTCTTTTGGCCATTTTCGTACTTTAAATTCACCACACTGATGCAAAATGCCCGAAGAAAATTACTCTGTACTGTTGGCGATGGTGCCGGAAAGTAATATCAAAATAACACATATCCTCTCCCCCGCAAGTCGAGCAGGAAAAGCGAAATACATTTTGGTAGTAGGGAGCTGCAACGAAGCTAGGAGTCCCATCACCCAAGGGATTTCTAACTGAAAATTAAGAGCTTCTACGATATCCTCAAGTTTTAAGGAGCAGACCATTCACACGATTCATGCACCAGGGAATTTGCAGATGAACATTCCTAGTTTCCATATTTTATGACTGAAATGTCACAGGACAGCGATTCGCCTCAGGCATTGATAAAAATAAATTTCAAGGGAACTACTTATAGTTTCAAGGCAGCAGGGAGATATTGAGGTTTCGTTTCACTCTACAAGGAATTTCGATGCAGTTTTTTTTTCCCCTACAAATAAAGTATCTTTCTTAAGATAACATAAATGGTACTGCGATGTGCTCGTTGTCTGGCGAAAAACGTCTTAAAGTCTTGAGCATTGGGAAAGTTTATTCATTTTTGATGCGACATTGCCTCGATGTCGACGGTGCGGGTGCACATCATATCTTCGGGCAAAAATATAATTTATATGAACCTAGGTCAGCGCATATTGTTGCTAGGGCGACAAGAAGGGAATTTGTATATAGAAACGGTTGGATTCTTTAATAGGGCCCTCTTGAGATTTTCTTTTTCAAAATTCACAATATACAAAGCCGTTAATGTAGAGACCAGGTATTTCCGGGTAACGTGTAGGTTGTCGGTGTTCAAGGGGAATTTTATGAAACAATGAACTCAAACGAGCATCTTAATGTATGACTGTGGTAGCATAGAGTTTTAATATTTATTTTAATACCAATTACCTAGTCTGGTGCATACTTACAAATACATAGTCGAGTATAAGTGTTCATTATTACGCCACAATTGCTACAGGACGATGCATGCAATGAATTTCGTGTTTTTGCTAAACTTTTCTTCTACTCTGTATAATCAAGAAAAAGTATTAGACAAGAAATTAATGTTTTTGTGATATTTAGAAATAATAAAAATAAATAAAAAATTAGTACCCCTATAAAGATATTCATGAGTTTTGCTTCATATAGTGTAAAAATATCACAAATTATTTGCACACTGCTATTTATTGAGAATTTTAATTCACGGTGCAGTTTTATTCAACAGAGCATTGCAACATAAAGTTGCTCACTGATAATTGAGAGATACAACCTTACTGGATCGATTGGGCGCTAGTTTAGAAAAACCCGAAACACTACACTACTTTTTAGATATCTTAAAATTTCAGTAAAGCATGACATCGCTCATGTTATGTTGTGGAGTTGCATGTCTTATAATGGAGTTGAAAACCTCATTTTCATTGATGAGACAATGACAACTGATGGTTACAGTGACGGGTTGTGAAATAATTTACTTCAAAAGCACTACCAAATTAAATCTAGATTGGTCAGACTATTTCTAGCAGGATAATGATTCTAAATATTCAGCGAGAACAATTCAAGAATGGCTACTACATGTAATGTAGCATACCAACTTGCTTATCTCTACAATCACTCAATGCCAATTATATAGAAAAATTGAAGATCTAATGAGTTTTGCAGAAAACGAAAGGTTTTAATTTTCGTAAGACTTAATTAAGATGTTGATTAAAGTTATTATAATAAATATGTTTATGTATGTGTATTTTTATATACTAACCAAAAACGTAATTGTAATCAAATAGGGTAAAATAAAAGTTGATATATGAATTCCATAATATAAAAAAATGGACTTGTATTATGTGTAGTTGCCTTGACAAAACTAGGTCTTTTGGCATAGAATTAGGCAGTTGGATTGCGTAAAAATATATATAATCAAATATTTACTACCACCTGGATGCCTAAATTATCCCAGGAGGCATTCACTCAAGATATTTTCGTTTCGAATTGAACGGATGACGAGTTCTCGTAATCCCAGAAGATAACCAAAGAAGTAATAGAAATAAAGGGGATAACATAGCGCACACAACGATCCCAAATGAAGTCCAGTTAATTTTCTTTTCCATTATCCTTGTCGAAAACTACGTCAATTTTGCGTCCATAAAAGACTTACCGACAACGTCCAGATAGCCAACTTGGCTCTTCATTGGATCCGTGTTTATCTGACACATGTACCATCCCTTGTCAGATTCTTTCACATCTCGTATTTTTAATATCCAGGCACGTTTCTCAGCGTGAGTAATACTCATTCGATGATTTTTTGTGATTACGTGATTTTGGATCGTTAGAATCGTTTGGGTATCCACACGAAGCCACGCGATCTGAAAATAAAACATCAAAGTGTCGAGTAATCAGCCAAGAAAGGATTAAGGCGATTCTGGCTGTCGTGGGGCATTTGCCTTATTCTACTTCTTACTTATTTTCTCTGTTCGTTACACTTTCGACCCACCCCATTTTGCACCTTATGAGATTACCTTGTCGCGAGGGTGAGTGCGAATTATCGTTTTGGAATTATTGTAATAATTTACGTAACATAAACTGCTACTTGTCATGAAAGAGTTTTTGGCCAAAGGTAATTTAATTGTGGCCTCTTACCTTGTACGTCTGTAAGTTATCCACCACACATTGTAAGATTGCCTCACGTCCGACCGGCACTGTAACATTTTGAAGTGGTTCACCAAATTTTGGTAGATCTGAAAAATATAGAAATGTAAGATTATTTTATTTAAATAAATTCAGTACTTATTCTAAATTATTTAGTTCTAGTGTTAAAAATGTTTTAAATTTAAAAATCTCTCTAGTGATCACTTAGGTAATATCACTATTAAAAAACTGTCTACTAGTCCTAATATTTGTCTGGTGGAATAATAGAAAAAACCTTTTTCAATTAACTACAAACGTTCCGACTTTTAAGGGTTGACGGAACGAACTTCATTTTTACGGATATAAAAGAAGTACTTTATTATTATCGTTTTAATAGTTCACCCCGTCTGGATAGAGTTTTGTTCAAGTAATAAACGAATAATAGTGAGCAAAATCGTTTATACTTTTAACTCCTAAATGCACAGTAAGTGGTATAATATTTCAATTAATTTGTATTTGGTCTTGCATTAATACAATAATTCTATGTTGATTTTTCATGGGTTGCTTTTAGATTAATAGAATTATCGATAGTAATAAATTTTCAAAATTCCCTTGCTTCACTACCTTTTCTGAATGGTTTGAAAATAGCATTGGTTGAAGCCATAACGTTTGTATATCTCAATAATTTCTTAATTTTATGAATTATTTATTATAATTTCCAGAAATTCAAGGAAAATCATCTAGAAAAAGCCAATTGAACAAATTACGACTCGTTTAGCAAATTCTTATTTGCATTCTTATGGAATAGTACAAATTAAAATTTTGTGATGAAACAGAGCTCTAGCTTGATGTTGCTTGCCACTACCGTTCGTTGTGTTTTGGTAGAAGGAAACTAAGTTCAATTTGGAAAGCAAATGGAGTAATAGCATTAATTTATTATATTAAGGGCTAATTAGTTTATTGTTTCCTAAGCCGATTCCTTAGCTAACTATAATGTAATACACCATTCGATTCTAAACTTTACTCCTCAATTGTATCCCTTTATATGGTCTAACAAATATCAAGTAAATGAAGGGCATAATTGATTATCGTCGGCGTGTGCCGTAAGTTTTGCCCTTAGATATTTGTGAATCATACAAAATTCCTACAATCGGCTATTACTAACGACTATACAGGGCTACCAAATAGATTGACCCGAGGCAATGTGTAGGGCAATAATGTTACGCACCCTTGCATTTATTGGATGTGTTTTAATTTAAATTATAAATTTATTATTCGTTTTTAATTACCTGCCAACGTCAACATGTTAAATGGGTTTTTGTTGGCCATCGGCAGTTTGGCAGTGGAAATATTTATTTTATTACAACTAAGCTGTTCTCGTGTACGAAGAGGACAAAACAGATTTAGTAAAAAAATAGAAAAATAAAACAAAATTTCCATGTTTCTAGTGAATCATTATTCATGTTTTTCAGACTAAAATCCAGGAACAAAAGAATCAAGCAAACAGTAATTGAAAGTAGGTGTTTTCTGCGGCAACTCACCCACCGGGTAATGTGATTATGTTGGGCATAGCAAAAATGCTCTTGCGAATTTTGGACTATGCAATCAGTTTTTATTTCGGTATCGAACGCAGAGTAGGCGAAAGCATCAAGAGTGCTCGGAAATAGTCGCTCGAATTGCGCTGCATTGTTTCACCTTTGGCTCTCTCACCAACAGCATTGCAGCATGTGAAAATGTGTATAATTTCTGCGAAATAAAAGCGCCGAACGTTCGAATCCAATTTCCAACACAAATGGCACCAATCGCACGAGCAATGCTAGAAAAAAATGTGCACTACTCGTTGAGCAGTATCGGTGCAAAGGGTCAGATGGTCATTCCCACGCCAGGTCGGAGAACGTAGGAAGGAATGACCCCTTCCCCTCGTCTCATTCTCTAGTCGTGGGTCTGTATGCATATCTGATTCCTTTCAAGTACCCTCGTCAGAAAAGGACCTCTCTAGTAAATATTTGAGCAACACATTTCAGTCCCGGCCCCATCACTAAATTTAAATGGAAAATTTTCTGGATAAGACCAACCTTTCGCCTCAATAATTCCGCAATAATCTCAAAAAGAATTAAGACGATGAAATATGCACAGACTGGCTTGGCAATTTTATGGAAGTTTCCATAGAACTTGGCAAGTTTCGCGCGTTAAATGCACCGTGTGCCGCCTTTAAAGACATCACTCATTCATGCATTAGCAAGAAGCTCTCAGAACTCTTACTGGAACCAATTTAAGTGAAATAGCAAATACTTAGCATTTTCTTGAAATTTTCAAAGAACAGGAACAAGAAATGAAGAAATTCAGCGACAAGGCGCTCACCCTCTGCATAGCATCCGAAGGAGAGTGTTGTAACTATTTTATAACTTTTGTCTTCTGGAACATTTGTCTATTTTTTTTTTTTTTTTTTTTTTTTTTTTTTTTTTTTTTTTTGCCCCAAAAACCCCACCCTACTTTTCCACTGTTAGTCTTCGTCCTAGGAGAAAATGTTTTTCATCCATTGACTGCGCCACGTCCGAAGCTTTCATTGCTCAGAAATAAGTTGCCTAACACGTCTGCTACGGAACTGTCAAGTATTTTATGGCCAATTCTGTACACGGGTGTTCCAGATGGTATTTTCCCAATAAAAGAAAATGACCTTTCCCCAGCCGTTTCCAGTGAATCGCCGTTTAATATGTTTCCCTCTGCATGCAAAATGAAAATTTTCAAACTGACCTCTTGTCACGAAGTTTAACATTGAATTATTCGAAACTGAGCCGAACTTACCTTTCTCTGGTATCGAATTTATCGATGTATCCTCCCTTATATCCTCTAGTAGCTCCTCGTGGTTATCCATCTCTGTAAAATACAAAAAAAAAAACAAAAAAACAACATTTCCTTGTAACTGTGGCATGGTATTGTTTTGGGACTAGAAATAATTAAAAATCTCGTCATTGTCTGCAAATTTATCTATAAAGTTTTATTCGTTTTCTGATACCGACCGGTAACATTTTCTAGCAAAATGCGAAACCAACCAGAAAGACTTGTTCAAGGAACTAGAGAACATAATTTCACCAGATATACACGGGACAACAGGGGTGCATTTTAATTTTTTATTCAACTTTTCCTTAGAGGGGTCGCTTATTGGGACTTGGGACGTGAACTTTCGTAAAATTGAACCCGCTCGGGTATGGGGCTCCTTCATTTAAATATCTCAGGAGGTTTGAATTGCATCTTTAAATCTTATACTTTATTATAGTACAATTCGACAAAATCTGAAACATTTTCTATTACGATTCTATTCTAATGGAACTCACTATAAGACAAACGGAAACATAAAAATTCCAGTGACTTGGTATCAGTGTATTTCCGGCTTCAGGCATGCATACAACATGTTACCCATATTTATTTTCAATGTTCTACAGCTAAATTATTTATTAATTGTATGCATTTGTATGGAACTTTTCAGGATATTTTGAAAGAAAATATTACCTTGGTATGCATAACACTCTAAATATATACCTAACATGGATATTCCGTTTCATTATCGAACTAAACAAGTTCGAAAAAGCTGTCTAGAAAATATAAATCCTAACACCCTGTATAACGAACTCTCTTCTGGTCAAATTGATGGCCTTGGTGTATTTTTCGTAACCAAAACTCAACTAATAAAGGAATTAATAATTTTCTTTTTTCAAATTTTATAAATATTCAATATTTAAAAACAATCCCTTTTTATTAATAGCTTTCGGAGGAAAAAACTTCATAATATAAACACCCTAAAGGAGCGCCCTTACTTTTTGGGTTTAAATAAGCCAATTTATTTTTAGAGTTATGACTATGACTAAGAATACTAAATATATCCCGCTGTTTTATCGTTAATTTCCTGAACTTTAATTTCCATATTACCATATCCCAACCCTTCTTTTATATATAAGACATATGCGTGGTGTAATTTTTGACGAAGTATATAAGTATATTGCGTTTCTAGAAATACTATACGGGTTATACCCTCATTCAAAATGGTTATGCAAAGTTCATTGAGGTTGGTCATCCAAATTCACCTTAAAAACTTTAGATAAGAGGCCCATGATGATGTTTTAATACCTCAATAAATTCCATAATTCAAAGAAAATTATTAGCAACATTTAAAAGGAAAAATATCTACCAGTCACGTATCTTAACGCCTTCGCTACTGAAAGAATATGTAGAAAATATGTACTTTTAAGAATATCTGTATAAAATTTTAATGCGACACTACTTTATGTTTTAGTTGAGGGGATATAATGATAAGAAAAAACCTATGAAGCTGATTTTCCTATAATTTTGATGCAATATTCTTTAGAGTTTTAGCTTTATGCTGGACCAAAAATTAATATTTCTTTTAAAAAACAAAGCGTGTTTTGAACTTTTATACAGGATTGACCCATTAATAGTCTTTTTTTGAATTTTCAGCTTATGGGTCTAAATTTAATTGTTACTTGTATTAATCTTCTGTTCATCCCTTACATTTTAAACTATCACTCTATATATTTTCGCCTTCTAGACAAGTTTTGACTATAAAACATAAAACAATTTTGAGCATTTGTCGGAAATAAATTAAGAACTCGAAAGTGGTTAGCTAAAATTACCTAACATCAATCAGGTTATCCATTGTCTGATAAACTTGCGGTTAGATACTTTTTACATGAATTGGGTGTTTTTTATGCTTCCAACAGAAGGCTTAGCTGCAAATTGCAGTGATAAATACCTCCGTTGGCTTTCGGCAGGCAATCAAAATCTGTTCACTGGACGCAGAGAGACAGTGCCACAGCCGACCATCACGAGAGGCAGAAAAGGGCAATCTTGTTAACTTTTAATATCGTCTGACAGAAAAAAATATTCAGTCCGCCGTCAAAGAAATTTGGGGATCCCCAACTATGTCTTCATATTTGATTCACTTTCATTTCAGCACACACTACGATCCCCCATTAGCCGCCTTCAAGGGCGCGGTGTAATGAGAGGAAAAATTCCCTAATTAGGCGAGTATACTTCAAAGAAATTTTGTTACTTTCTCCTCCCGAGGATGCCATTAAATGCAGCCTGATATGCGAGTCGGCTTCAGTACCGACAATTCATTTTGCAGACCCCTTTAGCTGAGATCAAAAGACGAACAGGAGTGAAAAATAAGTGGAATAAGAGTAAACATGACTGCCTTTTTTTTAGACCCTATTTTGCTGCCAAAAGAGCTGACTGAGTAGTTGCAGGACATTTGATGATTACGTTGCAAACTTAATAATAATTCGCAGCTGGAGCCCTTGTTTACTTTGCATAGATTTCGTTTCGGCTGTCTATCTAATTTGATACGCAATTTTCATTAGCTTTGCTTTTTGTAAATTATTAGGCGTAGGTTCATATTTGTGGTAATGATGTTTAGGATTTAACAGCCCAAAAATAAATTTGCTTTGAAAAAATGTGGTGTAATTCCTCAAAGTATCTCAGATTATTTTGAAAATAGATTTAAAGGAAGTAAATTTATGAGACCACAATCAAAATCGTTTTTCAGTCATATTAACAATGTATAAATAGACTGCGATAAAGGAAACTACAAATTAAAAGAGGAGGTTGTATTTTGTTTGCAGTCAATTCTACAAAAAGGTCTTGATTATCATAAGATAAAATAAATTATCAAAAAATTACCTATAATCCGAATTATATGAGAAAAGCTATAGAACATATTGTCAAACCAACAGTGGGACAAGGACAATTCCTCCCCTAAGTTTAGAAAAACCATTTGCTTCTATTCTTTTCTAGCAATCCCATATCTTCTCTATTATTTTAAATAGACAAATTCTTATATGAGGTTTAGCCAAATTGTAACTTAGGCAGTTCTATTGATTTATTGTAGAGGATGCATCTAAAGTAATTAACCATTCAAGCCTCTTTATCCTAGTGATAAATTTATATCCTCACACTATTTCTTTAAATATGACATTTTGTAACTAAGTCTTCAAACTTACGTTGGTTAACTAAGTTATTTTATTATTATTATTTATTTTTTGATATTATCATATACTAAAGCATATTTTATAAACTACCCATAAATATAATTTAGAACATTTAATGTATATTTATTCTGAAACGTTGAATTTTCTAACAAAACTATTAAATTGTAAAATCTTATTATAATCTTTTAATTGCATAGATTTTCATTAAAATAGCATTTCTAAAGTCAGTATTAATTTGATATCAGCTTTAGCTAATTCCGTTCTTTTTTTCTTTATTCTTTTTTTATTTTAAGCTGTTCACCCAAAATAATTTTCGTTAACGTAGGTAGATGACATTATTCTGACAGCCTTTATAATTACAATTAATAAAGGTTTTGACTGGCACTTTTAAAAATTTTTAAAACCCAGTATTTCATTTGAAATCAACGAACATTTTGATCAAACATAGTATGGTTGAAAAGGTTTTATGAAATTACTTCCCAACCACAAGCAATTGTCGCTGAATCATTTTAAGCCTACGGCAATGAGAGTCGTTAGGAAATCTCATGGTAAAATGTTTTTTAATTTATTTTTATTTAAAAAAAAGCAAATATTAAAATATTCTGAACATCTCACGAAGAGAGATACACGGGATTTATCTTTTCGTCGTCCCCTCTGCTCGCTTAATATTATCTTCAGTTTGCTACAGAGGCAATATGCGTCCTCTTCCGCCTTTGTGAATGTTTTGACTGGTTAGATAATCTCCTTGTTCTGTCAGCGGGGATAGGTCCTTTTTGTGTATAGGGGACCAAATGGTATTTCCATGAAAGAGTAATCGCTGGATTTTGGCCCATGTAGTTCTGGGATTTTGCATGTTAATTTTGGTGACAGTTTTACGATAAATAAAATCTTTTGCAAGAGTTCAGCTGCTGAGATTTACTGCTTGAAAGAAATATGGGTATTAAAAGAGTGGACTAGTGCTAGGATGAAAACTTGAATACTGTAAATTCTATTGGTTTTCTTATAACAAGGTGTATTTTTATACACATCTTATACTATCAAAAAATTTACCTTAAGGACTATCATTTACCTTACTTTAAGTAAAGATGACAAAGTCCCATTAGCAGCTATAGTTATTTGTTAAGATTTGCAAATATTTCGAAGATTAGTTACGTATAAGAATGCCATTCCTCAGCTATAAAGTATTTAAAATATATCTGCACAAAATAAGATTTAAAAGCTTGAGGTTGCTACTTTGGATAACTACTAAAAAAACAATAACATTTTGGACAATCCCAAGAAAATTAAATAACGATAAGAGTAGTTAATTTTGATATTTTTAAATAGAAATTGCTCACAGAGGTATATACTTAGTTATTACATAACATTAAATTACAAACTTAGTAAAACATTTGTTGACTTATGGTTTTTTGGTACGTACGACTAGCTTTAAGGAAACTAAACTAAAGTAAGTTTTATTATTATTTTCAATTTTCGTTTTTAATGTTTATGTATTAAATATATTTTTTAATTTATCATTTGCAAAAATAAAAAATCAGTCTGAGCTGCTCCTCTATACCCTTATGGAAAAAATACTAATGAATACTAATGGAAAACAGTAAAAACACTAATGGAAACTAATGAGATCATCATGTTTTCACAAGTTCATTAGTGTTTTTCCATGTGGACAATCTTATTCTCCCCTTAATATGCGAATATAAATCAAAATATAGAAGGCATATGTCTTTATTTTTGTCGGATAAAACGTTTTTAAAGAGTAAAATCACCCGGTATAATTTATTTCCTAATTAAGTAACATAGTCATTGAATTTGGCACATTTTCAGGAGAGGGAAAGATATTCGAATGATGTTAAATGCAAAATAACCTTCATGTTGCAAGAATTTAAAATACGTTTATAGGAGAAGGTGGGATAAAGTTTCAAAATTGCTGGATATCACATATTAAATGTTTTAAAAAAATATGCTCTTAATTTTATGTTAGTATTCGTTTACAACAAAGTTAAGTGCAATTTTATCTATTTATCTATCCTAAAGGTACTATTGCGACAATTTCATTTCAAAAATTTTAATATTATCCAGGTGTTATTTAATTAAGATTGACGGATGGACGGTTTTTTTCTGAGCATTTGACACTTAATAAAAGCAAAAGTGAAAAGCAGTTAAATTTAAATTTGTGGTTAACAATGCACTTGTAACTAACATTGAAAATAAACTACTCATCTCATACTAAAATATCTAAACGAAAGTGTTACACTTTTCGTCTACATTTGGCTTACACTATTAAGGGATTTTGGTTAGTTATTTATGAGCTATTGCTGGAATACGATACATTGTGGATCGTAATTCTTTCAGGGTTAGTTTTCCAATGAAAATGATACAGAAACCATATATAGCACATACATATCTAATTATATCCTACTTGTGACTTCTTAAAGTAGTCATTAGTTGGTGATGTAGAAAATTCCAAAAATAAAAAGTGGTCATTCTCAATCTAGGTGTTTTAACCCTTTGAGCGTTGAGTTATGCGAAGCTAAACGTGTGCTCTGGACTGACTACGTTTTATGATGAATCACACGCAGGGCTGCTTGGTTTTTACGACGGTTCATTGTGACAGAAAAGGCCTTAACTCTTTGAGAGTTATAAACTCATTATGGGTCAAATTAACTCAAATTGAATGACTGTGTGAGAACCCATATCCTGCGTTCATAGCGCTCAAAGGGTTAAAATAAAACATTATTATTACTGTTTAAATTAAACGCTGAAACTTAAACACTTGGAACTAAACATTTAAGTCTTTTAGAATAAAACACCTAGATTTATAATAGTCATGCATATGAAAAACAGCTTGATAGAATTATTATCCTTATTTTTACAATTTTCACGACTGCTGTAAAGCATTATGATAGATTGTTTGACCAGAAATAGCTGCCCACAATAACTTAGGTACTTACTTATATTACCTGAAAAATGCTGAATTCTATGAGAAGTAATTTTGCTAACTTGTAGTTGTCCACCTTTTCTTTCAGATCAAGTGGTATGTAACTTAAATTATTAAAAGGCTAAAGTTTAATTTATAAACAAAAACACTTTTCAGACTATGCTTATGACAAGACAAATATCGACAAATATAAAATCACTTTACTAACTTTGATTGAGTAAATCTAGAGAGCTAAAACTACCTTCTACTATACGAACTGATGGTAAAATATTAAGTACAATTACTCCAAAAAGTTTTACCACAGAAATTTAAATGTACCCGTATAATGGTAATTGCACGCAAAGGCAGTTAAAAATTGAAAAAGGGCGAATACTTTATAATAAATTTCCCACGTCACATAAATGCCGGAATGCACGCAACGTAGAATTTACAACAAATGGGAGTGCACCTTTGAAAGGAAGTTTGAAATTCTGTTGACACCGGCTAAACAAAGAGAGGCATTTTTTCCATTTGACCGTAACAGCCTTAAATCTTGATTAAATGAGACAGTACACATCAAAATACGAGGGGTTGGATTGAAAATTAGCACCCCTAAAAGCATCATCCCATAAATCTGTGGGCAAAAACCAAAAATTTCCATTCCAACCGACCAACTACTATCGCGGAAAATTCCAAATATGTGGCAATGGTGTCGCTTGTGTTGGTCGTCCCCATGGTTATCTACTGATAACGAGAACCTAAGTAAAATATCTCGCAGGACTAATTTATGTGCCCGGCAAAACAACTTTGCGGGTGCATAGATGTACTAAACTCGTTCGTGGAAATTGAACATGTTTTAGCTCAGTAGCACGCTGCCGCAGGGGATATCTAGGGATCCAGAAAGAAAGTGGAAGCATTTGCCAACCCGAAACTCTGGAAACCTACCGAAAACCCCAAAAACCCATTCCCAGCCTGCACTTATATGCTGCATGTAATAGGCCTGCCTCTAGGGTAGACTGCCTGCATGCTGCCGAAAAGTCCTTCTCTGTGCCCATTTTCAAGGATCGTTCGAGGTGGCATAGTCCTTGGTCGGGTGGCTGGCACTTATCCATGTCCATTCATGGAAATTCTTATTGCGAGTGAGTAGAATTTATTCAATTTGTCTGTGGTTTCAGCTGTGGTCTAGCCACCGCTCGTTCCCTGGTCGGTGGGTGCAAATGAATATCGTATGCAATTTTGAGGCGATTGACCGATATAGAGATGGGTATGCAGATTTTAGACGATCAAAAGATTATATCAAGATACGTTTTGCATTCTGATTAGGATGCTAAAATTCTCACCTTCATTAGTGGTAACGTATCCTTCCAACCCTAAAAAGAGAACGGATGCAACAAGCGCTCTTAAAAGCTGATGAGCCGTACCCGTCATGATTAGAAGCTGCAAAACTATCGCGAAAAGCTCTTGGCAAAAGAACTCTTCAAGAAAGTTACTTAAGGAAAGCTGTCACAAAATCTTATGAAGTTGTCGACTGACTGGTACCAGAGGCACAATTTAATCCATCCTGGTGGAGGGGGTTGACGAGGCGCTAAAATCCGTCGTCGTACGTACGGTTTGAAGGCTTTTACGTCTTTTGCACGGAGGTAGTGCCTATTTCTGGCATTACCGTCCCCGCCAATTATCTATTGTCACGCGAACGTCTCTCACTACCTTGTATATATATTTTTTTTTTCTTTTTTCACCTGCTTAGCGATTAATTGGGAAATTCTTTGATTGCCACACTGACCGGCTTCTAAACGGCACCAACACTGCGGAACCCATCACGTGCTCCACACCGTCGTCACCACAGGTTTTTTGTCAATTATTCAAGAGCTATACACACCGACCAAAGATATTTTTACGAAAAAATTACACTAGAATTAATTCAAGCACGCCAAATATAACCGCTTAGCATGGCTAATTATTTGAATTTCCCTCATGGGAGAATCGATGCGACATGGGGCACAAGGCAAATGTCCAAACAGTACTGCGAGAATCTATCGTCAGGATCAACCGCCAACAGGCACCACTGCAACCGACAGCAGCTAGGACCAAACTAAACTAATTTACTTAGAGCACGCACTGATTATACAAAAAAATATGTTTGCCTTCCTGTTTTGGGGCTTCTCTTAGCTTTTCCAGCCGGGTCTCTCGTCAGGACGAAGGAGCTTTTACAAACCGTTGTGTCCAAGAAACCCTAGGCTGCTCCTCTATCTTTAGTAGAATCCCTAACAGCCTGAAATCAGCATGTTTATCACTCTCTTATTTAACAAAAAACTGTAAGAGAACCCTAGATTTCAGTTTCAGTCAGCTGTTTCCTAAAGCTAGGGTTCCAGTCATGCGCCAGAGTTATACCCTAAAAGATACTCCTGGGTTTCAGTAGAGCCCAACAAAAGGTTTCGCGGCAGTGTGCCAACAGCCATTACTATCGTCAATGTGTCGAGCCCGGTCGTCACCCGGACGACGTAGGTCAGATAGTTCTGCAAGATTTGTCGCTAACAGTGCGTTTAAAAGGCTTCGAACCCATTCAAAACGCGAAATTTATTCGCCCGCCTAATGGATATTCATTGCGGATTTTCCCAAAATTTCAAAGGCAATAAATTTAGCGGAATGTGACAGTGGTTCCTAGTTGTTTTGTCGCCCTCGTTCCGTGGCTAAGTGACTATCCCCGCATTTTATTCAAACCCGGGAATCTCGAAAAATAAAATTTGTTCCATGTAATTATTCGGCTAATAAATTATTTTTGCTCTTAATGGAAGTGAATTTTGAGTTACTTGTCGCATAGTATCTCTCTGTCCCATTTTCCCATATTAATGAAATTTTTAACTTTATGAATTTATCAAACAGATTTTTCTCCATCCGGTAGGGGGAAGCAGGACCGTCGCAGGAGATTGTTACAAAATCACTAAATTTGTGCGTCCTTCCTCCTTCGCGAGAATTGGGACAACTTTACTAGGAACTCACCTGCGACACTCTGGCATGGTCCCCACTGTTGCGGATACGATTACATTCCAAAATTATGATATCTAAGGTAGAAAGGATAAAAATCCAAGATCCATTCTGGCTGGGCTTTAATAACTTTTCCAGTCTGCCAACTCAAAAAAAAAAGTTCCTTCAGACGACGTCGACGACGACGACGCGGAAAAAGTGATGCGACTCCGGGTATTTGTTCGCTAAGTGATTTATTAGTTTTAATTAGAAAGTTTCGCAATCTGGTTACGGCAAAGACCCGTGCGGACGTATGCTAATGGGGACTCGTTTCTTTTCTCTGAGGATTTCAGTTAGAAGATATCCCTAGGATGCACGACTAAAAACGGTCTCTTAAGCTGGGGGGGTGGGGATTGTGTTTGTCTCTTTTTAAAATTCATTTTCCTTTCGAAGTAATTTTAAAGAACAATCCTCTAAACCAAACTTGTTTCTGAAAAATAAATGGAAAATTTAAAAGAAATGTTAATCTGTAAAAGCAATTCGTTCGACCTATTTCAAAATTGTATGGAAAATTAATTCTTTATGCGCGAAATTGCAGCTATGAATTTTTTATTTTAAAATCATTTTATAGCTGCATTTAAACAATTTTCCAATTACACTTTTATTTGCAGGGTTAATTCAAAAAATAATCTTATTTCTACGCTCAGAAAGCACGCTTATATTTATACAGTAGTAAAATGTAATCGTCTAAAAAAGGAGGCTTCTGATTAAAAGGAGTTGGGAAGATAAGTTCGATTTATAACGATTTTTTAATTATTAACACATTGCTGACTGGCAATTTTCCACAGAAACTATTTCATGTCACCGGCTATTATTTCGTAATTGAATGTAATGTAGTAAAACGATCATCAAAGCATTTGCAATATTCTCTATCGCCCTGGGTTTCATTAATTGAAATAAGACAATGCAATAATGTTTAGGCATGAAAACACGAGTTAACTTGTGACCGGTAAACAAATTGTTAAAAATAAAATAATAGATTTCTTTTAGTAGTTTAATTTCTGTTATACATTTAATAATAAAACTTAGTTTACATCATAATTAGAAGAAAAACTTATCAAAACTTTTATATGGGTTGAGATATATCTTTAAGTTTTATGCAGAGACACAACTATTTACCTATTACCCTTACCAATGACCTAAAATCAACGGTTTGATTTTGTTTTTCAACAAGTTTTCAATTTTCAATATTTTAACTATGGTAAATTTATCAAATTATTAAAATAAATCCTATTTACCGACGACATATGTATGAGCTGTTCATAGGCTAAATTGATTAACTCCACTTTATAATATTTCTGAATGTTAATAACGATGATACAGTTTACCCGTTTCTAGGATCTTCAAATATCTCTATAGATTTATAGATATTCCGGGTACAAATACACAAAAATGGATACATGGATTAATAGTTTTCTGTTGCAATATTCGTTTTACTACTGTCTTTGTCTGAAGTATTTAAGAGTTATTCTATTATTTTATTATTATTGTAGTGAGTCGTGAGGGCTTGAGATGATACCCAGGTAACACCATTCTAGAATTTCAAGAAAAAATCGAAGAGGCTATTTGCACACATTTTATTAAGGTACCTTACAACAACCATAGATGCTTATTCAAACTTTAAATTCCCTTTTCTAAAACCTATGATTTTTAATCCGACAGAGAAAATAACTTACCAAATATGCTTCGACTCAATTGAAATTTTATTATTATTTAATCGATATTTTGTAGTTTCCGAACGTAGTACTGCGGATATTTTAGAATATGCGATCTTTTTTTTAAGATTTTTGATATTTTCTTTTATGTTCACATAGCTGAAATGTTTGGGGCTCAGAACAGCTTATCCCTGCTGCTATTTTTATTTGAAAATCTATTCTAACTACATGCAATAATGTTTCTAACTTCGATATTTTACTACATTTACTATGTGTTTTAAAAAACGTAATCAAAGTTGTATTTTTTTGAGGAGCTGGATTGTCGTTATTCTTTAATTAAAAAATTTGTTAGTGTTCAGGCTGCCACGGCAGGATTACTTTGTATTTATTTGACACTCTAGTCAACTTTAGAGTAGAAATTAAAGCCGTTTCTATGCGTATTTTAAAATTTCTATATAAGTCTAAAGCGTATTCTCTTCAGCTCTTATTTTTATATCTGTAGCTGATCAAATGTAAGCAGTTAAAAGCAACATTCTAGCCATAGTACATCTTATAGTGCTTCATAATATAATGAAAGATATTAATAAGCGTCTTACCTAAGCTCCACATCACAGGGGCTTTTATCACAATCAATCTCTAGAAGATAAGGGAAATGGGTGAAATTTCTAAAACCATAAACGTGCCTCAACCACAATTCCGTAAATACAGCGATGTTGCTTGCTCTTCTTGTGCATTTCCATTTTCTCCGTTGCACTTCAGAGAAGTACGCACCCGGTACTGCAATTGCCTTCCATTTCCTGCACTTTCCGTATCCTTCTGAGTGGAAGAAAGGCAAACGATGTGTAAAATTTCTCAACCTTAACTTGACCGCATCCAATCTACGGAAGTCTTTAAGCGGGGACTTGACATATTCCAAACCTAAAGCTGAATCCTTGAGTGCTCATGTCGGGACGGCATTGCTCAGAGAGTTAAGGTTCCACCCGCACTTGGTTTGGGCCGGGTAATCGCTTTGATTCCACTTTGCCGGCTGCTGCTAGAGTGACCACCTTAACAAGTTTTCCATGCAACTCTCCTAAGTAAATTATCTTAAATTAAACGCAGGGTGAAGTTACCCGAGATTTCGGTTGTCGGCTCCCCCGGTGGGGCTTAGAGCACTCAGAAACGAGCTATGCATCAGTTTTAATTATTCCTCGTCTGGGAATCAATTTCAGCTCAACTGACTTCCGGATATTTCTCTGCTGGTGCACCTCTTCGGTGTAGTTGTTGTCGTCAATGCAAAACTCTCAAATTGTAACTTGAGATGAATTTCTAATGTCGCACGTATCCCTGCGGCCTTCAGAGCTCCCTTTATAGCAGACCATGAATATTTCAAGCGGATTTATTTGCATTTTGCGCGACATTCTCCTATGGTAAAATCCGCCCCAGACTCGACTGTCTTGATAATTTCATAAGCACTGCGCCTGGCACGTCGGGTGCGCTAAAAACTTCCATCATCGCCGACACGTAATTGACAATGGTGAAAGTTTTATTTCAGGTAGATTTGTATAACTTTTTCATTAGACCGGAAAATCCGAAAATTCCAAACAAGAAAAAAGAGTGCGAACACTCCAAATGGTGTGAACGAGGTTAATTAAAAGGGAGATCGTTTCGAAATTAGCTCTTTGGTTACGTGTTTAATGATCTTTGTTATATTTTGTAAATTTCCTTGCTAAAATGTCTATAAAATCCTCTTTATTTAGGTACAAAATTGAGGGTTCAGGTAAAATGTGTATCAATGTTTCATATAAAGATTTACCATCTGTGTAACGAGTAACATTGTCTTGTATTCGCTTTGTACAAAATTTACAAATTAACCACAACATCAACCTAGATTTGGGTTTTGTATCCTTTTTTATTTTACATTAGTTAAGGGGACATTCATCATTTGAAGTAAACATCTAAAATTAACCATTAAGGGAGCCAAAAGTTAACTTTTCGTATTTTTAACAAACGGGCGTTTAGTTAAATATGAAAATTGAAAACACCTTTAAAATTTTAGAATAAAAATGATGGTACTCATCAAAGGTAACTAATCAGTCATGATTCTGTCTGTTTTTCGATACAACTTTACTAAAATTAAGACCCACATAATATTTTCGCTTAATTTCAGTTTAAATACCGCCTTAACTTTTTTAATGTTATCTATTTTCATCCTATTTTCAATTATTTTTCAGTGCAAATAATAATTTCGGCCTTATTTCAGATTGGATTGAATCTATATCTATAATTTTAAAATAACGATATATTTTGTAAAATGTACGTAACTATCATAGTTTTTCTGAACAACATTTTAAATGTACATGCATTGGATGTATTTTATATTTTAGGTCGCGATTGTACAGAGCCTTTTTATTTCGAGCAAGGCTTTAGGGGACTTATCCTTGAGACACACAGCAAATCTTAATTAATGATTAATGCTAATTATTAATTATGATAGCTATGTATCAACCATTTTCGAACATTACACCTTCATAATCCTCTAATTACTCGCGATAATGAATTTCTCTTAAAGCATTACATTTATAGATGATTATCATCTTACGGAAGAAAATTTAAAAGAGTAAATGTAAATTTTATTCTGAATTTATTATATTTTTACGTAAAATTGCCTGACGAAATTTTCTGCATACGGCATATTTGAAGAAGTCGTGAGTCCTGTTGTCCTTATAAATTATCCTTGTCTTTATAAATCAACAATAAGAAACTACAGCAAAAGCTGTTAAGTTCAATTTATTGGACAGTCGTTAACCATAGATTTAGATAAATTAGAGTTCTTAATGCCTTAATTAGAGATAATGCTCAACTAATCGTTTAACATTAACGGCACTGTGAATCTAGGGTATTAGACTACCGGTAGTTAAATTTATCTAAATAGTTGTTTAGAATTGAACGATAGAACCAAAAACTCTTCTACGTTTTTTGACTTTGCCGCTCTGAATGACCTACATTAATTTCCACTCCTATCGGATATAACGACTGTCGGATACAATCGCATTTTTCGGTACATTCAATTTCGTTGTAACCAATATTTCTTAGCAATAAACAAACAGTCGTGTGACACGGAAATTGCTATTAGTGGTATTCAACAAATTATGAAGTAAAAGTAAAATTTCGGTCATACGTTTACCGAGTATTCAATTTTATGATTTTTCCCATCTTTTCTGTACTTATAATTGTGGATATAGTTACCATACTGCTTATTTTAAATGTAATTTATGAAACTAATACTTGAGCATGAGTTTACATATACAACTCATTAGTTGAATTTTAATTTAATAACTAAGTACTTTAGATGTTTTAATCTATCTTAATGTCAATCCAATGACTCTACATGACCTGATTTTCTGCACTGATTAAAAGCTCCAGAGAGAAAATTAAAAGGACATTACAAGTTCATCGCTTAATGGGTTGAGCGTTTAAGAATTTTGCTGCAGAAATTTCTCCCATTGCTAAGTCTGCAGTCAGACAAGCGTATTTCTCTGTCTGCTTAACTTTGAATAGACGAAAGTGACCTTTTAAGAAAAAATAAATAAATAAATAAATATTTCAAGAAATATACCAAAAATAGCTGACCGTTGCCCATAGTCTCAATGTAGATGTAGTGCGAGTTGAAGGGCATATTCTCTGAATAGAAACAAAAATATAAAAAAGCCGAGGCGTGGATCAATGACGATTCCAGCAACAATCCAATGAATGGAAACAAAAAAGAAAAATTTTGTGAAGAGCCACTATGCCCAAGAAAGCGCAAAAAGAAATAAAATTATCAGTCCTGTCTGAAACAAGGGCTTGCCCCAGGTTGTTTTTAATTAATTTTTGACCGACCTGCTCGATGTTGCGGTGAAATGTCATGGCAGCTTTTTCTGGGAGCAAATGAAGAAGATAATTTTTTTTTTGTTTTGCGTTTAGCCCAGGGCACACTCATGGATCTCGTATATCCGAATCACGAGTACACGATACAAGAGTACGTTGGCCAAACCATTTTTGGGGCTAGCTTAATTCCGCACGGACAGCTCCTGAGTCAGTTGAATCGATGCTGTTTTTATCACTCGACAGCAGTAGAATTTACTCCTGCAGCTTCCGATTCGATCCGTGGAAATTTAATGGATTCAATTTTCCGGTCGATTTGCACTTGTCCTAAACGATTTCCTTAAACAACCAATTATCTTTGTAGTGTGGCTCTCCCTTTTCCAGGATTCTGTGCCCTATTTTTAGGTGCTTCCCTTTTGCGATATAATTGAACCCTTTTTGATTAAGGCTGTAAGGTTAAGGACAAACAGTCGGATTCCTCCCTCTTTTTCTCTGCATGCGACAATTTTTTTGTTTTTTTTTTTTTGCCTTTTGTCGGGAAAACGCTTAAAAGCTGCTAAATTGGGATTTTTTATTTTAATTTCAAAGAACTCACAGAAGGCGGATGGATATTTGTCAAAAATTTCGTCAGCTCTTCGTATTCTGGAAAGGAACAGAGACAGTGGGGGATTCCAAGAATTACGGATTTTTAGAAAACTCTTGAAACAGAGAAAATAACGAATTCAAACCAAGCCTAGGGAATTTTTTTTATAAAGAAATTTGAGAATATATCTTCGGGCTAGAACATTTTTTATTTGCTTGTTTAATTTAGTTTGCGAAAGTTAACAGCGTTTCAGCTTAAATTTCTCGCAGGATATTCTTTCAGTGGAGAAATTTATATAAATATTTTTATATAAATATCAATTTTTTAGATGTGATATCCTACATACCTACAGTACACTTGAAAATCAAAAATAATGCGTTATTGATACAAAATTACATTTACTTGTATTTTGCTTAAACTCTGATTTTATTCTCTTTCGATTGAACTGCACATCACCATCACTTTCAGTAACTTTCAGCTACCTGGTCTACATTTTATAGTTGTTGTTAAATATTCTTGTCGCCACAGACGAGGGAAGCGGTACGAATCCTTTTAGAGGGTTGCTTTTATTATCCTACCTACATCGCTCCTCTATTAGGGTTCTTGGGTTAGTATTTTTAAATTATTCTAACTAATTTAATATTTTTTATACCCTCACATGTTTTCCTTTGAAACTGGCTGTTTTACAACTAGTTGAACATTTAGTTCTAGAGAAGCGATGGCGAACCTATGACCCATTGTGGCAATTGTGGGTTAGACATTGACCTACAATTGCCAGACAATCATATGTTTGTTTACGCGGGTTGATTTAGATTTTCTAGTTTGTGTGGATAATTTATATTCTATTTGTATTTTTTTTTCAAGCACCGCACTGAAACAAAAGCTATTTAAATTTTAATCTATAACCTTTAGTTTGATCATTACAGTTCTAAAGTTATATAAATAAAGTAAAATTGTTTACAAAATATCAAATAAAGTGTATAATTTTACTAACATTTGGTTTGTTTTTATCCATTAAGCCAACTGAATTTTAAAGATGTTTAGTTTTAAAAATACTCAGTTCAAAATTTTTAAACTTTACTCTTGTGCAAATGACCAAAGAGCTAGTACTAAAAAAAATATATGAACAAAATTTGATCCACGTCTCAAATAGTTTCGCCATCCCTACTATAGAACGTCTCATCTTAACCTAATGGAAAAATTGTTCGTTCTTCTGGTTTTTTGGGAATACAAATGCAATACCTCCAATGATATGAAGTAAAAGCATCTGGTTGAATGATATCGTTTTAATTATATGGCGATTATCAACTGATTGATTGACATCTAAATTGTCTGCAAATTCATTTAACAAAAAACGATAGTATGTCGTGTGTGAGACGAATTTCATAGTGAAATAAAAGACTTTTGGTTGAGTGGAACCAATTAAAAAATACAATTCAATGCTTTGAATAGGCACTTTTAGCGCCTGGCGAAAAAGTGCTACCTATGCGAGAATAACTGGCCGAATTTCACGATTTTACTAGGTTTTGGGAAAAGGCTCATAAAAACCAAACAAAAAACAAAAATTTACATAATTCAAAAAGCAGTGTATTAAGGACGAAATAGAGAACAAAACAATGACACTAATTTTTCTATATTCATTGAAAGTAAAAGTGGAATTCTCTCTTACAAAACGTATTTGAACATACGAGCTTGCCCCCAATCGGTGTTTATGTTAGATTTCGTTAGTTCCAAACGATAGGAATGCAGTATTGGTTCTTGAAAAGGTATCATATGAAGTGTCAAATGACACATCAAAGATAAGGTAACTTGGTAATATAATTTATGTATAAGATCATTTTATTGTACCCATAAGGCGTCCAACATATCCGCGAAAATCGCATCGACTTGCTACCTCGCTCGGCCGAAAATGTCACCACCCGTAAAAGGTTTAAACGAAAACCTATATTTTTTTAATTCTCTCGTAATGAAATTAGATGATTTACAACGTATTATAAATTTATTTTAAGATAGACTTCTTTCGCAATGCGAATAGTAAAGCGCTACAAAGTACGGGCCAATATATCGGCTCTGGTACTTCTCGACAGTTCAGCAAGGGCCGATATATTGGCCTTCGGTACTAAATGGGTTAAGCGATAAAATTAAGGTCATTTTACCAAAGCTAAATATCTTTTTTGATAAACGATTTTCATTTCTTTTTCATATCATAATCACATTTTTATAAAAGTTAGTCATTACAAGGGGCCTTTGATAGTTCAGTTGTTAGCGCGCTGTCCTATCGTCCCAGAGGCTGTGGGTTCGAATCCCACGAATAACCATGGTCTCCTGCGCTACGTGGTAACACAATGGGCCAAAATTGGCCTAAGTGTGCCTTTCTAGGCAGCCACAGCAACCTAACCTAACCTAACCTAGTCATTACAAAACGATTTGAAAAATTTATTTGAACTTTAATATTAAAATTAATAAATAGAACCCCTATTTTAGTATGGAATAGAATTTTAATTAATTGTTTTCATTCATTGATGAGACATTTTTCTGTCATAAAATTTTGCTGCAAGCATTTACATTCCCCCATGACAGTCAGTGAAAATAAAATTTTGCCACATTTTTCTCTATTTAATGGTGTGAGAGTGTAACTGTGCGACAACTTATCACCAAGTCAAATGTTAACGACATAGTTTGCATTCAGAGTGAACTGCGAATATACTCATGAATAATAATAATGTCAAACAACGGCATGGAAAACACTTTTTTTTTGCCTAAAGAAATTTTGGTGTGTGAAAATTGCTTTTGCTGTTGGAAGTGTGGTAATTTACGAGCATGCCATGTATTTTAAGAAGAAATTTTACTAAGTCGTGCATGGCATGGCTAATTTTTAATGATTTTTGAGCAAAAAAAAAATACCTTCGAAGAGTAATCAGTGTGTTGATCATACTTGGATGAAAGTGAATTAAAATAATGTAAAATATGTGGTTGAACATTAAAATATAGGCAGGTATTTAAGTACACCATCATACAGTTTTTAGAAATAAATAAGTAGGCACACTTTTATATTATAAATTCACCTTGTACAAAGCGTAGGCATACACTAAAAAAAAGTTGAGATATACTTCAATCTATCAGTCTTCAATCAAGCAAATTTGATACCATTTAAATTTCATCTGTTGAAGTCGACTTCCATTAATGTATTAGATGACTGTCAATGTTGATTAATATTTGAACAATATTTGGTTGAAAATTCAGAATTGTCCTGTCCTGTCCTATCATGTCCTGTCCTGTCCTGTCCTGTCCTGTCCTGTCCTGTCCTGTCCTGTCCCGTCCCGTCCTGTCATGTCCTGTCATGTCCAGTATTAAATCTGCTGAAATTCATACAGATATTTCTTGTTATTCATAACCAAAAATTATCAGAATAAAAATTGCTGAAGAAAGCAAGGGCGGCAAGGATCATCATCAATCGAAAGTCACAGATTCAATCTCTGTCTCCTGGTCAAAATTTCTTTTTAATTCCAAAATTTATGTTGAATATTAATCTTTGAAGAATGCTTAAATTTAAACGATAAACTTTATATTTATGTTCCTGTTAAAATTTATTACAATAATTGTAGGTAATCAGTTCAATTATTAAAGTAATATTCAACAACAAAAGAATACATTACAGATGTTCTATAGCAATTTTCATGAAAAGAAGATAAAGAATGACCAGATTAATATAAAAAATCAATAATTTGGTAATTTACATATCTACAAAAAAGTGATTTATATAAATGTATGGCGGCATTCGAAATTTCCCTTGTTGTAATAAAATTGTTGTCTATTCAACGTCTTAAGATGTTAGTAAAATTTCAAAATTCAAAAACGATTACCTTTAAAATTAGTTGAATTTTCGTAAGCACATCTTTACAACTGTACCATCACTAATAGAGTTGTATTTTAGGTATATCAATTCTGGTAGAATAGTTTTGAGAAAGACACTATAGAAAGTTAAATTTATGTAAGCAAATTTCATGCTAACTACTCGTAGAAGCTTACAGTTTTTGATAAATTTGCGAATTTGAAATAAATTTGATAAAAAATGTATTTGGTTTTTTACATTGTGACATAACTGACTGAGCTACGTATTTCTAGCAATTCGAAAAAACTTATACTACCTTCTACCCATAAATAAAATGCTAAGAAAACTAATCGAAAAACTAGTTGTAATTTACTTCTATACTTTTATTTCAGAAATATGCTTTTTCCACTTTAATGAGCTTACAATGAGGAAACCGTAAAATTTATACCGAAATAATTTTTATAAATGTGCGCACATATTGTGCCACCATATGGTTCTTTGTGCTTAAGGGAAGAAATTTTCCAACGAGTCTACACATCGCCTGAAAGCAGTTCACTTATGCAGTTGTAAGGCTCCTAGGAAGAAATTGAAAGTAAGGACAGGCTGTATGCAATTAGCATTTAGTACTTAAATTATTTCTATAAATTCTATAAATCTATTTACAAAAAATAATTACTTTGAATTGATTTTAGTTTATTCCGCAAGCACAAGTTTAAGTAATGCGTAGAGAATTATTAATTCGTAGCTTGTTACTTCGTTTTATTTAGAATTTGTTGTAAGATAGGCTACGGTACGATAGAAGGACTTAATAATAACGAAAACATTAGCAAAAGTTAATAGAAATAGTTAAAGAAAACTCTTACATATTAGGCATTTTAAAAATGAGAATGTTAATGAATTTTGTGACCTTAACGGATATATTCATTATAGAGAAAGGGCAATATTGCGGTCTATAAAAAGGCTAACTTAACTTGTTCTACTTTCAAATTAAATGACTTAATTATTTTCATTTGGCGATTGATTGATACTAACTAGATTAGAGAAGTTAAATAACAAAATTAGCTTACTATAGTTACTCTCTAAATAAACAGCATTTATGTATTCGAATATTACCTTAAGTTAAATATAAGTGGAAAAGTAATTTTATATAGCTCCAATAAAGCAACCACAAATTATCATCCATCCAGAACTCAGCTAAAATTTAATACTTTGCTTGTCCTAGAAAGGCACCTGACTGGCCCAGAAATTCATATTTCCCGGCTCTGAGACATAAGACAGCCGCTTCCATTCATTCTGAATAAATCACCGGCGAAATTACAAAATAATGAAAACGAAATTTATGGGAGCCCCCAAGATATATTCACCAGATAAGAACGTCCGAGACGAATTGATTTTCGTTCTAATTGTTTCAATCCTCGACGACGGCACAGGTGCGAAGGACATTCGCGTATTGGCGGAGCGATAAAATTCGTCATCTAAGGGCTAATTCACACGCAATGTTTAATTATTGAAATGACGAAGGTAAGCCGAACGGATGTAATCATCATTAGTCATCACGTGTTGTCTTGCATAATTACGGCTGGTGGTAATTATTAGCGCCACCCTCGACAATTTGCCGATTTTCGCAATTTAAATATGGAAATATATTTTTCTTTTTCCTTGGTTACGGAAAGCTAAAATTAAATAGAACACGTCTAATGGAAGAAGGAAGGGAAAGAGGAAATCTATATTTATTCATTGCTGGAATCTTGAAACTTTATGTCTTTAATGCTTTATTCGAATTGCAGGAAAATATCATTTTAGCGGTATTAAACCATAAATCATCGTACATACCGTTTTTATGAATTTTTGAGGATGTGTTTGCGGAATTCTGAATCCTCTGCTAGGGGTATCATGTTACGCGTCAACCGGTAGGGTTGCTCCAGTTATTGAAATTAATGTGGGCTCCATAAACATTCACAATACGAGCCGAATAAACGAGAAAATCCACTGGAGTATTCCCCTCTTCGGATGGAATGTATTTTTTTTATTATTCGCCTCAAATTTGATGCTTTCATAAAGTAACCAGGATACCCTCAACTATTTGAAATTTTCGTAAATTTCAAACTGCCATTTAATACCTGCTCCCGTTCGTTGTTCGGCTGGGTAGGGGGGCTATTTCAGAGAAGTTTGTCTGAAAGTAATGTTAATAAAATTAAAGTGCCAAGTAGTTGGCCATATAACACATCTGTACCGCGGCTACCACCTTTTTTCGTCCGCGTATCGACCACCGGCACACATTAAGCGTACCTATACCAGAACCGATAAGGGTTGCACTTGTACTTAACACTCAAAAGTTTTACGTTGAAGTTATGAAACTGAATGAGGTCACACGTTCTGAAAAATATTTTATGGCTCACTTCCTTTCGCAAACAACTTGAATTCGATTTTTCGACTATTTGAAGTTCCCGAGTGAAAGGAGCTCGTAAGCTGAGCGAATTATTTTTGCGAAATTGAAGCAATTCAGAGAAACATTTTAGTTAAGGCATTTTTGGACAAGTGTCAAGAGTCGAGGGCAACTCCTAAATGCAGATATAAAGTGTTTTCAAGAAGAATATTTCAGAATTTTCATATGTTAAAATGACGGGTCCCACGAGGATGAAAATCTTTCTAGCGATATTTCATCGTGAATTTAAAAGAAAATATTTTAATTTCACTTTGAATAACTTATTTTAATTTTGCAAGGGAGAGTTCAAAGCCAGGAAAAGATTTTATGCGGAAATTCACTTTCTTCTAAATCTGCAAGTAATATTTCCCGGAGGGTATTAACATTTTTAACAGAATTTATGAATTTCTATGACATTTACAAGAAATAAAACGATCATAAAACACTCTTTACACGTCTGCTATAGTGACCTTGGCATTGCTTCTCTTAAAGAAGTTTGTATACAACTCGAGTTCTTCGATACGAAATTATTTGGTTCTGTAGGCATAATTTATTAGTTTCGTTTATCGAGAACAAAACGAGATTTTGCTTAAATTTCAAATTTTCTAAAAATAGTATTCGATCTCAATAAGAGTGAGATGCTAAGACGCATTTACGAATACGCTCGATTTTAATTTATTTATTAATGTAAAACAAAAATTCGATGTATACCTTAAAAATTTAAAGTATAATGAAATTTTTGATTGTATTTCATCTCGGAAATGTTTACCATTTATTTTCAGAATGGGCTTCTATTGAGAGAAACACAAGTCAGTTAGACAATCTGGCTAAATTAATTTAAATCTGAGATAATTATTATTTGGTATATGGTACATATTACCATATAGTCTTATTTATGTTTTAAAACATATCCCTATAAGGGTCACGGGAATACCAAGGAAAATCCGTTTAGTTTTAAATAATTAAACTTAAGATTGCCGCATATTTTCTCAACAGCGCAGGTATTTCTGAGGGCGAGGAATCATATGGTAGTAGTTTAAAATATGCATCAAATGTCTGTGAACATAAACAATTTAAACGGATCGGTATAAACGATTTCTGTTCGTAATTAAGTGCTAAAAGGGAAATCCAATAAATGAATTCCTTTGTTAACAAATACGATTCACATCTTGTGCAATTCTAAAAAGGAAAACATAGTTTCCCCTTGCACGATAATAAAGTTCTTTGCACATGTGCAATAAACAAAAATAGGAAACAGGCGCCTTCTTAACTCTTTAGGGTTACATAGATGGGTTAAAAACAGTCTTACTTTTTGCTTAGCCTTTTATGCATGATGGATTATATTTTAACCCATCTAGGTATCAGATTTTCTTTTAGATCATGTACCTCAAAGAGTTAAATGAACATGTTTTGGCATTCTCATTGTCTAGGCGCCAAAGGATTTAGTCGATGACTAGGTAGGAAGTATAAAAGGTTAGCCAGGATTTGGAAATAGGACATTGCGTTTTAGATCTGCCTACTCGGACGGACACTATCGGGCGCGCCGCTAAGTTGTTTGCCACCGCAATAAAGTGTAGTCTCCTAAATTTGGTATTTTGTGTTTTATGGATATACGAGTATATGTAAAGGCTCCGACCCGTCACAGCACCTAAAAGTGTCAAAGTTGAATACATAAAGTGGAACGCGACGGACAAATTGATCAAATTTCAACACTTTTATTTTACTTGGTAATAAATATTTTAAATACTTTCCTACAACAGATACACTAGAATGCTATACTAAATTTTTCTGAATTTTCCTGTGATCAGTTCAGCTGGTATATTTAAATTTTAGTGGATTTTAACAATATGTTGTCATGACTGATCTGGAACCGTAGTATACTTTTGTAGTTTTCACAGAAATTTAAATTTTAGTAGGTACATACAGTGCTGTTGGATATTTTAGGACCAAACGTTGTTTTCTTATCAGCAAGTGATGGGCTAAGAATAAAATATATGCCCAAAATCAACGTTTTGGTCCTAAAATTTACTAAAAATAATTTTAAATAAGGAAAATCTTTCATTCATAATTTATATGCAATATTTTGATAAACCTAAATTATTAATTTACCGAAATTAAGTTATTTATTATGAATGTTTTATGTTTATCTATCGCCAATCATAGTCCACATTTTGGAATTGTTACTATAATATAAAATATGTATTTTGATTGGCCATAATGTTTATGGTTAAATTTATACCAAAAATTTGTTGAACACAAGAGAGACATAGTATACAATTTGTATATAAGACATTTTAGTGGAAACTCATTATTACATCCGCAACTTTCGGATATTATGGATATTTGAGAATTTAATGAAATCCCAGTATAATTGAGCTCTAAAACTGAGTGCAACATCGCTAGAAGAGATATCCGTTGAATAAACATTTTAACTTTTCATGGGAGCAGCACAATAATTACTTTTGGCATCGTTATTGGATTTTAACTGGTTGGGGGAGCACACACCCAGCCGGAAAGTGCTTTATTAGATGCTTTTCTCCATTCACTCTGGAACAGCTTTGGCCCATAATCAAATATCCTGCGTACACTCAACATCAAATGCGCCGTAAATTTGGCAATTTGGTTTTTGGAGCAGCAGATTGTATTTCATGAGCAAAAGACTGCCCGTACTTAAAGTAGAACCTATTACCATTAAATTAAATTTTTCAATATAAACGTAATAAACAATTCAAATGAGGGGTAAATGAGTAAACAAACCATTCCATTTGTCTTTGCTTTTCTTGCAATACTTAAAAGTCCAGAAAAGGAACCAGAAGGTCGGAAGGAGCCGCTTTAATTTGAGCTCCAATTTGAAAAATCAACATATAATCTGCTCTATGCATATTTTATCTATATATATATATATATTTTTTTTTTAAGTCTTGCATCGAAAAAGTGTTCAATATTTGATGAGGGCCGGCTACCATTTATGATATTCTCACTTCTGCACGACTTTATTGACTAAATTATGGAGAAGTTGAAACAACCCCAAAATCAATTACTCCGTCCGGAGAGGACGTGATCAGAATTTGACGTCCGGAGTTAATGTAGTGCAAAAATTAATATTTATGGCCTCCGGTATCTCCTTACGTTTCTTTAAAGTGAATGTTGAATGAGCGGGGATATTTACGAGTCAAGAGATAAAGCGATTCTTTCATGTGACGTGAGTACCTCCTGATTTAATAAAAAAATATTTTCTCCTTGAGGGCTCGTGAGTTTCTGAAGAGGTAGATGGTTGTTTTTGAGCAGGTGAATATTTATTGTGGGCTCGTAGCTACGGAAATTCCGTGGTATCTCTAAAAGTTTTATTTATTTTTTTTTTCCTCCGTAAAGTGCTGGCAAAAGATTAATGTGCGGCAACATGCTCCACTTCGCTCATCGTCCTGTCGATAATTGATATGACAAGAAATCCACTTTGTGCCCCCTTTTGTTTCAGAGTGCCTTGCACAGTTCATCTCTAATAACACCTTCATTTTTGTCGGTATAAATCAAAAGTAAATAAGCTGTTGCCCCTTGTAACTAGATGGTCTTGTTGGTATTGCTTACAACATGACTAGCACGCCACCGTTTTACCTTGGCCACTCACTGCGTTATATTCGTACCCAATAGAGGTGCCTCGTCGTCTATAAATCTCCTGAGAAAAGATTTATGACTGGAGTCACCGGAAGTAAGGACACCCCATCTGGCTCTCAGTTCCACATGGTGAAGTCTTTATTTACTGACCATTTGGTATCATCAAACAAACTTATGAAGATTGATGGTGTGGAGCGACACCAACTGCACGAGAAGGCTTCATTCAAATTATTAGGCTCCGCACTGATGACTTATCCCTAGAACATATCTCAATAGTCGAGACAGATGCTCGGAGCATTTTGTAACTTTTTACGGCTATTAACTTTGTCCTTTTGTTTTTTTTGTTTTTTCCGGGCTACCCGAAAAAGTTTGGCGCACCACGAAGCCGAACCCTTAAATGTTTTGCATAAAGTGTTTTCGGCTGGAAATTTTAAAAGGATCTTTAAGTTGTTTTATTTAAATTTGGAAATCATATGAGTATGAAAAATCTCAGAAAACGAAGTTAAGATGAGCTTTAATTTTATATGTATTAGGAAAGAAAGTTTATGATATAGTGGAATAGTTTAATAAAGTTGTATTTTATATAAAAGAGCAAATAGCTAAATTAGCTAGGTATATTATAGCACTTCTTGTTCCAATTTGAAATAAAACCTTTCAGTTCATCCATAATATAAACCTTAAGTCTTATATCTCTCCCTTATTCTGATGAAGGATTAGGTTTTGTTCACATCCGGTTGTCTGTCAATTTCCTAGATCAATATAATCCCAACTCAATCAGCAGATTAGATGTGGATGATAAGTGAAGCAGTAATCATCGAGAATATTTCTGATGACTATCAGCTGTCTGATCATTGAAATTTTAATGCACTTTTAATTGAATATTTGACATCACATAAATAAATATCATTCCGAAGTTATCATTTAGGATATATGATATTATTAGAAATAATATAAAAAATTGGAAATATCGGAAAAAAATATAGTAAAGTTTATTATCATTCCAAAAAAGTTTATTTGGTTATATGTTTAAAAAATCTTCGAAATAATTTGAGCCCAATGCATGAAGACTTTCAATTAATCTTTTAATCAAATTGGGATTGGGTTTTCCCTGCATTGTTTACTGTTCTCACCTATCTAAATCTACAATTACTCTAACAACAGCATTTATTTTCTAATTACGAATCATATGCTATTCAAGCAAAATAATTTTTAAAAATCGAAAACATATTTAATTAATTTAAGAAATGCGAGAAAGGAAAATGGAATTATTTCAGTTTTAATTTAATGTATTTTTGGGTTCTCCAGTGCCTAAAATTCAATGGGAAGTAGCTGGAAGAATAGGGAAAATTGTGTACAAATAGGTAAAAATGTATTATGTGGGGTTTCCCAGGAGGCAAATTAAAATTTTGTAGACTAAAATTAATATACAAAACATGCCAGTCATGTGACATTTTAAAAATTTTTAAATTGAAATTTTACGGAAAGTAATTGAACTGACGAAAACGGTTTTATAAAATTTCATCGAATTCCGTGAAGAGATATCAAACTCAATTTAAATTTAGCCTTTCAACAGTTTATAGTTAACCAATAATTCATATTTTAAATAAATAGACTTAGTTATTATAACTAAAGTCGTTTTTTAGTCTACCTTGACTAAATTCAATTAGGCTTATTGCGTGCTCTAAGATCTGAGTTTTGAAATGCGTTTTGCGATATAGTCTTCCGGAAGGATCAAAGATATTTTAAACTTTACTTTGAAGGTTTTAATTCAGTTATACATGTGTATTTCACGAAAAGCGTTTTCTCATTATAACTTATTTGTTTAAAGAGCATAAAACCTGAATTCTATTTAAGTTGAGCCTTTAATTAAAATTATAAAAATTCAATCTTTTATAAAGGTATAGGCGTAGGTATTTCTGAATAAAGTAAATTGGTGCACTCAACTATAATATCGGTAATTCTCAAGAACTCTGCAGTATATCGAGAAAAGTATCTGACCACAAATCAAGCCAGGCATTCATCGCTAATTACACCAATTTATCATAGGGAGAAGGGAGTACTTTGTCTTTGAAGAGCCACTTTTCATCTCCCTCCTGTCTGGGGAGCGACGTGACTTGAAAATTGATCTGATTCAAAGTCGGTTTCATTAAAGAAAGGAAAAAAAAAAATCTGTAATTTTGTTTCCGAGAGATAATTTGAGTTCAATGAAATCCCCCAGCTTGAGTGTATCCACTCGGGGACTGATACCCCCCAACCACATCTCCACCCCCAGAGAAGTGAAGCGCTTCCAAACTGAATAGGTATCCCCATTGCCGGCAATTCACTACTCAGCAAAAGCTCCGATATTATACGGATGCCGGTTCGCACCAAAAGGATTGAATTAGTTTCCCTTAAATTGTTTAGATCAATAATTGCTTTACGTCTCAATTCCGAGGTTGCACGGAATGGAAATGATTTCCATTTGGTGGAGTTCCGGCAGATGTTTTTATCCAGATCCAATTACCTTAACGCTCCGTCAGATGCTTAGTTGTGTTTGTCATTTCCAAGATAAGACTGATCCGATTTAGAAGTCCCATTATCTTGCGCTCAATAGTCGAATTGTTTAATTACAGTCTTGCGCTCCTCGAGTCATTCTAGGAATTAGGAAGTAAGTTAGATGAATTCTGCGAAAGAAGATACCCCTCCAGGAATGTATGCACCGATCGTCTCAACCACGTCCTTTTGGGGCCGAATTTTGCCCCGGCCGGGTAAGAAACTCTCTTCAAATTAAAATATCAATTTTTACTTTCATATCATGGGGAGCGACGTTGTCACTGTTTCCTTGCCGCAGGAGCTGAAAGTTCGTCGTTTGAGTGACGTGAAATTGAAATGGATTTCCAGAGTAATGTGGCACCGGCACCTGGTTGCGGTGATATCTCACCGGGCGGCGGATTGTAATTTGAACTCAAGTAGGTCCTCTAACGGACCAGGACGGTATACGTATGCTATTTGCGCTGAGAAATTGCCTAGATGACGTCCTTTAAAGTTGGAATATGTCTGACACTTGAGTCCTAGATAAATTAGCCTAGCCGAGTCTACGGGGGAAATTTGAAAATTTGAAATGTTTCTCTACCACTGTGGCTCGCAATTATGTTAGGTAAGTGGTAATGGGTTTTGGTTGCGACCAGTGGACAAAGCAATCATTAAATGGCTCGCTACATAAATTATCTGCCACACCTTTTGAACCATGCAGTGTTCCTGTACTCCAAACAACCTCTAACTTTACACCTTGTTTTTAATTTACTGCAGAAACCTGCACTTCGCAATAAAATTTCAGTGAAATTGGAGTAAGCGATTTACATGCCAAAATGCAATAAATGCCTAACTCTTCGGGTAATTGGGTGCTGGCATGCAATCATAACATTCTTTGAGTTCAAAAGTAGGACTTACCAGTGGGGTGCCTCTTTTGGAGGTAATATACTCTAGCCTAGTTTTGTTTCCGTAGTTTTGTTTTAAGCTACTTGTTCACTGCAGATTTGGTACAATTAAATCAATAGTACTCTGCGAAGTAACAATCGTAAGAAATTATTTTCGCATATTTAATTTTACGATCATTTGCATATTTCCGAAAGGGATATGAAGTGGAACAATATTTAAAATAATTCTAAGTAATGAATTGCTTTTCTGCGTTCTATATATATTCAGTTTTATTGAAATTGGTATACTGAGAGAGGACGAAACACTTATAACGTTGTGTTCTATATAAGAATCAAATTTAAGCCTGTTTTCTTTAATTTTTCATTAATAGATGACTTAGGTAGATTTGAAAAAGAATTTACAGGCAATTTTGTACGTATTTGTGAAACGTTATTAAAACTTATGACCTTTTTGAAAATTAGACTTAAATATTAAGCAATATTTTATAAAATTCAGGACAGTCTAGATTTGTACGCGGCATGTGGGTCTCGAGACTGAGGGCTGTAAGAAGGATAGGATAAAATTAATTTTGGTAATTCCAGGAAATAAATAAATAAACAAACATCTGAAGAAATTCAAAAAAAATACATAAGATAGAAACAGCTTCTCTAACTTTTAGATCTTTCTAAAACAAAAGAGTAAACACCACACCAATTAACTCACAGACTATTTTTGCATCAGCAGTCAAAGCTAATACGGCTTTCTAATTTTTCCAGATTAAATGACTATAGAAGGAAGGAGACTTCCTTTAGTATTTATTATGATTATTTTGCTTCTTACTTCTAAAATTATCGCAGAAAATGTAATTTTTTCAAATGACAAATTTTAAAACATTACCTACTCAAAATGGGAAAGAAATGTTCATTTGAGTGGGATGTAAAGTGCAAAAATTAATACAAAACAGACAGAATTAAATAGAGACGCAAAACGAGTTAAATCCTCTTAGCTGGTGTATTGCTACCACTAGGCCACAAAACTCTCTCATGGGCAAAAAAAGGCGACTCAACTAATTGGTCTCTGTCACCGCGAAACCAGAATATCGCGGCGTCTAATTAAAAAATTATACGCCGGTGCCACCTGAATCTCTTCCAATTAAAAATAATTCGTAACCGTTTCTCTAGCAAGTGCATTTGTCGCTAATTAGACGTCTAATCCTCTTTTCGTAATCTGTCGAATTACGTGACAAGGAGGAGATTAAGGTCTATAAATTATTCCACCCAGTCGGGTATATATCTTCTCATACACCTGCTCCACTCGGTAAGAAATCCCACCATAACAAACGGAAAAGAAAACTAAAAAGCTCCGAATAATTTGTCCAGGTGGGGTTCGTTTTGGGTGCTCTAGAGGATTTCTTGGGGACGGTTGGCAGCAGCCGGTACACGACATTTTGCCTTTTTTTTTCATTTTAGTTTCTGTATTTGAGTGTCTGCCACAAACTCTCACGTTTCATGTCCTCTTCTAATAAGACAGTGTTCTCCGTGCGGAATAGCTGCCATACTGTGTGTTTTTACGGGGGTGATTTATTTATTCATTCCACTAATAGCGCCCTTAGTGGGGGCACAGTCAATGGACGTCCGCCCTTGACTGTGCAACTTTTCGGCCTATATTTATTGACAAGGATCACACATAGTGCACTTTGCCCTTCGGCTGCAATTTTCTCCTTGCTATCTTAGATGCCAGACTATTTCCTTTCGACAGAAGGAAAATCTGCAGAAAATTTGTCTCTCCCTAGAAAATGAATCGTTGCCACTGCAAATATTTTGGGTTGGAGCGTGCACCCACATATGTCTTCATTAAAGATTGCTTTGTCGAAATCGATACTGCACCCGTGGTCTTTTTTCTTTATTTTCAACATGATTTAATCAATTTACAGCGGAAATATAGTCGAATGCAAACTAACATCACATATCCCTCCCGCTTTTTATTTTAATTAATCCACGTTAAATCACTCACAAAACGATTTTTTGTGTACTTTCAATGAATTTTAATTTGTTGGTGAGTCGATTAAAGTGATAAAGCAAAAGTAAATTTGTTCATACATATTTATTTTTGAAATATGTAAATTGCATGTATATACATCAATTATGGTCAATTAACTCACTAAAATATTTAACATACAGTGAACATATTTCTATGGTATTTTAATGAAGTTGTTTATATGTGCCTATGAGTACATCGACATTGTGTACTTATAAACCAAACCCTAACAGTTGTGTATAAATTGCTTAAGATAAAACCTTCATTTTAAAATTCCTAAATTTGTAAAACAATCACTTTAATTACCTTTTACTTTATTAAAGTGATTTAAAATAATTCGATAGAAAAATCCAATTGAATTAGTTTCTTTTTCTGTGTAGAAAAACAAATTAAACTAAAAGGTAACTAGAATGATTATTTGAGAACTTTTGTTAAAGAATTTTAATTCAGAAGCTCTTTTTAATTCATTTCGTTCGGATTCCAGAACAAGATGCTTGGTGATATTTTATAATTTATTTATTTACTAGCTGATTAATCCGGCTTTGCACTGTACACGTAAAGTTCAGTAATTGGATAGTGGATCTGAATAGTAATGGATCTAATGCAACAAAATCATATCTTTATTAAAGTACAACCCTATCCTTTATTAATCAACCCCAAAATTTATATGCAAGGCAAGTTTAAGGTTGAAATTTCATTTAACGGATTTTATCACCTTATATCACAAAAATCAACGATAACATTGTGGGTGCTGGCGGGACAGCTCATATGAAATAAACAACTAAACTTCACCTTAGTAAAATTGTCATCGATTTCTAGGGTACTATCATTAGTACGAAATTCGTGAAAATGAGTGCCTTAAATCAATAGTCCTCATGTACAATAGCTTCAAATGTTGATATGATTGAATATTATTGATAGTTCCACTAATTGCAACCAAACATATTTTTATTATTGGTAGGTTTCATAAAAATGATTTGCTACTATTAGCTTTCTTGTCATTCATTGTTCAGTTTGATTTTATATGCTGCGAGATTGTACGTAGGAACTGATAGCATTACAATAAAATTTATCCATTTAGAGCTTTTAAAATGTTCTTAGAAGACTGAGGGAATATTAAATGCATATTTCTCATCTAAAAACTGACATGATTTGGAATTTTCTAAATACATTTGCTTATGCACTGTATCAAAGAGAAATATATTTTTTTTTCTATCGGGTATATCTCTAACAAATCTAACAATACATTTAGAAATGGAAATCGCAGGTAATCGTCCAAAAATGCGACATCGTTGCGAGTATCTCAACTACAATGCGGGTATTGAAACCAATGCGGATAGAACGCGAACAACAGTCCTATTCGAATCTAAAATTTCCGTCATCGAAAATCCTGGAAAAATATTTACCTACTGAGTGCAGAAAACAAACAAGTTTGGCTGAAAAGTAACTCTTCACGTACGGGGACCGCAAATTGAAGTGTGTCACTGTACGGTGTGGGTATCCAAAGCACATACCTTCGTACCTCAAACTTTTATTTGCATGCAGGTGATAGCTTCATGTCGGAAAAGTGCAAATTTGCATGCTTTTGAGCTCAAAAGCGAACAAAAGGTGCTATAAAGCGTGTTTTAGTCTCATTACATGTTTAACTTAGGAACTTTACTTGTTTACTAAACTTTTAAGGAGACCCTCTCATATACGATCATCATCCAAACTATCGATAAACAGCCGCGGTTTTCGTGATGTGTACCCTCGTCTGTATTCGAAACTGAGTTCGATTTTAATTAGTCAAATGGAAAAGGTGTTTCAGTTGCTGTTGCAATGCAACTTTCTGCTTCGAGAGAATTTATACTCGACCGGCAATTACATTCAGGTGCCAGTGGAAGGGTGGACACCATAAAATAAGTTAATGGCAGTTAATACCTGGAGCGTCGACTAAAAGCATCCGGAAATGCTCATGAAATCTTCAAAGATTTAGGACTTCTCCTATTCTCCCGTATAAATTTTGGTTGGGGACATTTTAATGTATATGTACGAGTAGTGCTGTAAAATATTTCAGATTTTATTAGCTGTTGGAACGCATTTTGATTTACTTAAAATTTTCAATGAATGAGACAAGTTAGCATGATACTAATTAGCCCCTGTTGACTGGTACTTTAGTAACAAGTTTAACAGACTCAACTATCTAATTTAGGAAGGAAGATGGTGAAATTTATACTTAAATAAATAGAAAATTTCAAACACGCTTGTCACAACTCGCCAGAAGCCGTATCCTATAATTGTTATTAAATATCATTCTCAGCATAAATTAATTAGAATTGATTGAATAAAATGTCTATGATATAATGTGACTCTTAAACGAGTTCTATTCTATAATCCTTTTTTTTTGGATTCAAATTTATGTAAAGGATATGTGGTAGAAGTCCTGATGGAAACAGCCCTATATTTTCATGAACTACGTCTGCAACAAGCCCAAAACAGGCTCAGTGCACTCGTATATCTGACTAATTATGGTATAAAGTGCAGACAGAGTCTACATCTATTGCCTTGATAATATTTGAATATTGAATTTTTATTTATTTATTTTAAAAAGGCGTGTTGCAGTCGTCTCTATGATCGTATTTCTTATACAAAATGCTAAGGGCCTGATTCGGTTGAGCGATGTTAAATTCTGGACGTGCTACGGGCTCGTTGCAGGCCTATATACATGAGCAGTTTGATAAGTTAGTGACTTTTTAAATAAAAGGTATCTTTTTCGGTAAAAAAACGTTTTATTTCTGAACATAGTGTCCTTTTAGCTCAACCCAAATCTTTTACCGCCCAGCCATTTCTTTAGGTTTGGAAACAGGAAATAGTCGCAGGGGGTTAAATCTGGAGAATATGCTGAATGGGATAGCAGTTCGTAACTCAATTTATGGATTTTTGCCATAGTGACTACTTTTTAATTATCGTTAAAATTCACGAGGTTATCGAGCAGTGTTGCATTTAAAATTATTGCGCGGGAAATTTAAAAATTTACTGACCTATAAAACTGCCTTCGTATTTTTACTCTTTACTTTAAAAGTTATATGCTTGCAAATTCATTTTTTTCCAAATTTCTGAATTTTATTCATTCATCCACCGCGTGAAGCTTTTGGTATAACTTAATACAAATTTTAAGCGAAGTTGCTTTATCAATCCTTGAGATTTTGCCCATATTTCGTCAAATAATGTACTCTTCGGCAAATAAAGCATAACTTCAAATATTTCTTTGAGTGCTTCTTAAATTTATGATGCGACAATTATTTTTGCCAAGGGTAACGCGTAGTGAACAAGAAAAAAAAGGAAAACTAGGTTACAAACAGTTTCGCAAGGTTTACCATACAAATAACAGCAAACCCCGCGATATATTCACATATAAATTCCATATAAGAAAAAAAAAAAAACCCTCGAGCGTTTCTCCTTAAATGCAAAAGCTCGGTGAGGATTTCGGCAGCCGAGCAGACGGTAAGCTGAAATATAGGCGATGGATAAAAGTTTGTTCTTAACCGGCTACCGGGCTAAGATAAATTGAGTACGGAAATCCCTGTACATAAAGCAGTCAAGTGGCTTTAGTGTAATCCACCAATTGTGTCCCCGGGTGTATCGTCACCGTGAACGGGGGGTAGCATGAAACTGATAACACCTTCAATTTATTTCAGGTGAGACACTGCAGCAATAAAAGATTTTTAACCCTGAAATTCATTTACACCGCTGATATCTCTTGACGAAGATGAAGGGGAATTCGCGGTCGGGTATTTTTGTTTTTTTGAGCAATCCGAGGGCTGCCCCTGGTGGAGTTGATTAAGCCGCCTGCTACTGCGGCTATATTTGGCCTTTTCAAGTGGCCTGGGGGAGCTGCCTTTGAATTGCAATTACTTTTGAATGAGCACACACATGCTGTTCATTTTCCGCAAAAACAAAAAAAAAAAAATAAATAAAAAAAAGAAAACAAACTGCCGGGATCAGGAGCTTCTAGTACGGATGAAAGAGTGCCGCTAGCGCAAATGTGAAATGTTTCTTGGTTGCGCTACTGCACCACCGTTCTGGGGGCCGTTCATAGTTCACTTAACTTTAAAACAATAAAAGTTCGCGATGTGTAAAAATTTAATGAACTACTCCACACACAAAACAGCGGTTGTTGGCGATTTGTTTTTCCAGCCATAAAATTCATATTTCCGACATTTCTCACATCAAATGTTGGTGAATTTTGTTTTTTTTTTTTTAAATTTTTTTTTTTTTATTATTATTTAGTCGCTTTGTGAACGGGGGCGGAATGGTGGGCGCAAAACACGCATTGGGGTACGGTTTAAAGGGTGATGGTGGTTGGGCGAGGGACAACCGGAGAAGCCTAGTTCCGGGATTCGCCCTTCAATAGGTCCAGGCATTCGTAGACGAATTGAAACCAACCACCGATAGAATTAAACAGACCGGGTATGCCGCTAACGAAATTAAACAGTTTGCTCCATTGACTATTGATGGCCTTAATCGGGTGGGGGGCCTGCAATTTTTTTCCGAGTTGCAGGTTTTCCGGAGGGCACCGGATCTACAGATCTGGAAAAGTAATTAATCTCCCTTAGTGGAACCGTTGCGCGCTGATGTAGTGGCCCGATATGCGTTGCGACTACGAGCGACTTCCTAATGCATAGTAATTGCTTAGTTTCTCAGATCAATGGCTCCAACTGGACACCCTACCGATCTAATTTACGGCTATACCTTTTCAACCAAACCCTTTGCACACCAGCAAATCTGATTGCCGCCAGAGCCTTATGCAGCGCGCATTGCCCGGAGTGACGTTTAATTAAAGCCGGGTAATGTGACACCGCAGAAAGCCTTGCCTCAAAAGATTCAAAGGCTCTGTCGCCCTCATTGTAGGCGCTTGGAGACTGTAAAATTAATTTAATCCTTAAAGACTGGTAGCTTTCAATTAGCCTGGCACATGTGTAACATGACATGGTTATCTTTTTACTTCGTAACATAAAAATAAAAGGGTTGGGATAAATCAGGTATAAAAGAAAAATGTTTTTTATTTATTTTTTTTTGATTATACTGAAAAAGGTTTATTGAAATTTTATTAAACAAAATAACTTTAACGGAAGTATTGTTTTAGAAATGCATTGATATCTAAAATGTCTATATATAAAAAAGTATGGTATTTTATAGGTCATTTGCTGAGTAATCGTAGGAGAAAAATGTAAACCCTATCTGTATTTTTTCTTATGAAATTTAAAATGAGTCAAAATGCCGCATTATATAAAACTAGTGCTAAAACCGAGCTCACTGCAATCAAATAATTGGCTCGTTTTCAGCTTCCGTATTTTTAGCCACAATTATGTTGTATGTGGCCTTTCTTATTTTTCCTAGTACCTAAGCACACTCAGCCATTTTTGTGTGACTTTTATAGTGGAGAAAAAATTTCCGAACTTTGTCACCCAAAACAGAGTATCAGAAATTCAGTAAACCACTAGAAAGTGTTTAACACGTTGACTGCCACTCGCATTTATGTGTAGGAAAATTTACGTCAAGCCACGCACTTTGCTTAGAAATTCGCTGGTTTTCCTTAATAGCAATGCTAAGATTGAAACTTACTCCGATGCAGATGTTTAAAAATATTAGGGCTATACTTAAATACAAACTATTTTGAAAATTGATTGAATGATAGATGAAAGAAATTCTATAACCCATGACCATTTTTGCTTTTGAGATCATAAAACGACTTAACTTAAAATCAGCAGCATTAATGATGTGGTTTTCTTGTTACGTTGTAAAATTCAGAGTACAAAAAAATACATAAAAATAATGTTAATGACCATAGTGTGGGCTTTATTTAAAAGATACCTTATTTACCTACTGGTAAGTGACGAGTGGTTTGAGGTTTTCATATACGCACCCGAGTAAAATTACGATTTACCTGCTTTCGTAACACTGTTGGACGTTTTACTGAGAAAACGCTACTTAGTCTAGGACGGTTTAAGTAAAAGAAAATTAATGCCTATTTTTTCAGGCCTCTGACTACCCCTTAATTAGTAATATATGCATATTTGATTCACTTCAGATCAGAATTAATGTATTGCTTAACACTAGACTTACGGAATTCGTCAAATTGATGGGTTTTATATTTCGTGCAGTAATTTTTAGTGAAGAACGCTATTTTTAATTGATGCAGTAACAGAAGATTATGTCTCTTTTCTAATTTTTATGTCCCTAGTTTCTCATTTCGATTTTCATTCGATGATATGTTATAAACTTACTTTTCTAAATTTCTATCAATCCTACCATAAATGTTCGGAAATAAAGTGTTAAGTATGACTTTTATTACTAACCAGTAAAGGTTATATTTGTTTTTATTTCATTCATACTTAAAAAGTATAGTTTGACTCATTTTTTCATTCATGAATAGTAAAAATTACGTATTGCATGCCGAACTGCGATTACATTTAGTAATTTGCTGAACTTGAACTTTCGAGTTTTATTATTATTAAAGCTGCTATCTTCTAGAAATTCTACAATATAAGGAACGATTATTTTTTGCAATACTTGTTCTTTTAATATCTACAACTTCCTTTAAAGAAGTTCTTAAAATTTTCCAATTATACCCTTAACTTATTAATTTAAACACGTTGCATACAAAATAATTATTATTTATTAACGCCTTATTCTTTATTACATTAATCGTAAATAGCTTTAACAGAAACATAGAAAATATCGCAAGACAAGCCATATTAGGAGTTAATAGCAACGAAATATTAGTCCTACACGGACAGACCTAATAATTTTATATCTGAACAAATGTGAGGGCATCACATTCGCCATTCAGCGCACGAACAGCGATTTTGGCTCATTGTTTGTAATTTGTTCAGTTCCTTCTGAAAAATTACAAGCTTCCCGCTTCCGATTTTTCCATTAATCAGCCTATTCGATCCTTCTGAACACTAGGGAGATCCATGTAGGCCATTTCTTAGGACATCTTCGGGAAAAAAAAAATAATACACGATGTGCAAAAATGTAGGTGGACAGCGTACAAAAATGTACTCGCACGCACCAAGAAGGACATGGGGTCCAGTAGTATGTGACTGAGTCCTGGTCACGTATCGGCCAATGTAACAGCGTGAGTGGTTTCGGACATAAAACCTAGCTTGGCAACGCAACGCTTCAATGTCATTTCGAGTAACTGCGAGAGAGAAATTTTGCTAAGCCATCTTTTATTGTAACTCTTATTCAACCAAAATAATCTTCGTAGCAATGATCTGGGATTAGAAATTTCCTCAAGTGAATTTGAATTTTATTTTGTTATTTTAGGAGAATTAAAATGGGACTCCATCAGAAAGTGCATTTGGCGCGCAAATGGAAATGTAATAGGAATGAGGTGTCCTTGGCCGAATGGCCTTGCTTTTATTTAGCCAGAGGGGGGGGGGCCGCCTTCATTCCGATGGAAATTAAATTCTAAATCAACTGTTCCGGCATTCACGCCACATTCCAAATAAAATCAGCAAAACCTACCATTAATTCTTGGCCTGTTTTTTAAGCGCCCACCATCGTCACCGTCCCATCCCAAATGCCTTGATATGCACTTAAAATCCACTTAAGCCGACACTAATGAAAAAATAATATTCTTTCCGCGTATTTGACGGAAGCGGAGTGCTCTCTGCCCGCGAGGAGCAATTAAGGGGCCAGCACTTGCGTTCATCTTTTTGTCTTAAAGAAGATTTGTTTTATTAAATCGGCATTTAAGAGGTCTGCTGACGGTACTCGTCTCGCTAACAAAAAAAAAAAAAAAAACCGAGGCGAATCTGTTTAATTTCGTTAAAATTGTTCATGTACGTCATCAGTACGGTATGAGACGGGGGGGACGACGACCGGAATTCATTTAAAATTAAATCTCCCTTAAAGTAGTCCCAGACCGAGTTTCCCAATTAAACCAGGCTCAAGTCATGGATATCCCTGGAAACCACATTGGGGCCACAAAGTAACAAAACGTTATATCTAGAGGACAATCCGCTTTTGCGTGATTTATCGCCTGGGATATTAAAGTATCCGGGCGAGCCATAAAACTAGCATTTGTGTGATTTCCTATTGACACTTATGGGATCCTGCCAGTTTGGTACGATTTATTTGTCCTTATACTTATGACGTGTTTACGATTATGGCTTTCGCTACAATCATTACTCATGTCACGAGCACCTCAATGGTTCGGAGAGCTCTCACAGGTTGTAAATTCTATATAAGGATTCGAAGTTTCATGGATATTTCTTGAGCGACATTTAGGCATAACTAATGAAAGTTACACCGAAAAATATATACCCGCCATGTGTACTAATGAATTATACATTTTTTGATGGTAACAAATATTTTAGACTTTCAGGGAAGCAATAAAAATGGAAATATATTTGATTTTGGAAGATCGAAAGCTATTTAAAGCATTTATATTTAAGTATAGTATAAGTATAGGTCATTGATAAAATATGGCCAAACGATGACCAAGGAATATAAAAGGCGTTATAATAAACTTCTATATGTCTAAATTTTTTCTTACTAGACTAGTGTGAATATTAACAAGAGTTGGTTTTCTAGATATTCAGTTCAAAAACTAGTGTACAGTGAACCACTAGAATTTTATTGTAATTATTTCCTGTATATCTTGTTTCAGTAGTTCTCTGGGATATATAACTAAAAAAAACAGGAAAACACCTTCCCACTTTATCAATAAAGCTCAAATAAAATCTAGAAAAATGTACTAAGTAGGTATCTTAGAAAATAAGTAAATTTAGCCAGAGATCCATTATATCGTACATCTGTTATTGGTGTAACCTTACTTTGGTTGCTCAGAACTCAGTAAAACTTAGGCAGTATTCAGTAGCATTTACATGAGCATATTAAATTAGTCAACTAAATGTTCAATGTGATCCCCGTATAATTAGAAAAAACATAGCAAAGCGAAAACATTTTAATTTCCAAACTGAACCATTTCATTTTGAGTCATATTTAAATCGAAATGTTTTACGAATCATTTGTACTTTTGATGAAAGTATTTTTGCTTTTAAAACTGTTGTGTTTATTCGTACTATACTGAAAACTTTGTGATTTTAAGGTGATTTCTTAAATTTTTAATTGTTTTTTCTCCTACTAGGTATATAAACTTTAAATAGAATTAGTCTCCCAGTTCCCAGAAAAACCCTTGCTTAACTATTTTTTTAAAAAAATGTAACGTGAAGATGTCGTTTATTTTGAACCTCTAAATTTGGTTGCGAAATTGAAACCAATAACTCCAAATGTTTCTATGTAGATATTTTGGGTACAAACCCTAGAGAATTAATCATTTTAATTTTACTTTATCCTCTGCTGGAGTTTCTAGGGGAGTAATCTTGAATAAAACAATAAAAATTCGTTCGAATTGGAACATTCATCGGTAGTTGGTTTATACATAATAACAAAATAAAAGATCCAACAACTTAAGCTGCAAATATTTAAATACGTTATTTTAAGTAGAATAATAAAAATTTGCAAGTTGTAACATTTTCCCTTAATTCGCTACAGATACAGAAGTAGAATCAATTTAGAAAATTTGTTTGAAAAACCACAAATATAAAATGAAATACTTAAAGTTTCCGAAGTGGCTGTAGATTGCCCCGAAATCAATTTCCCCCCAATGGTACCCAATTCAATTAAACATTTCAAGGATAAAACTGTTCAACAGCTTGGGTGTCGAAATATGCCGCGTTAATATGTAAACGTACTCAGCACGTAACTCTCTGGAATCCGTTCCGACATGGGGAGGAAATCAGGAAAAATAAAGAAAATCCGAAAACCCTCTGCAATTGTCATATAAATATTTGCGTGTGCTACATCCTGATAGGTTTTCCGCACAGCAGAACATCCAAGGGAAAATCAATAATCCTGTTATCCTTAAGGAGAAAAATGGCTTTAGCATCCTTTCGCGAGGAAAATGTCTTCTACGTGACTTCGATTAGGCTGGGAATTTACATCTCATTCCTCAAAAAATCGTTTTTAATGGAGGCACATTGTGGAAGCACTCAATCACTCCGAGATGCTTCATTTGCATGTGACTTGTTGAGGTACTACGAAAAGGACAATAACTCTTGCGTCATCGGCGGTTAGGGTGTGGGATGCTTTTACCAAAAACGGCGGTTTCTTTTCCCCCTGCTATCGTACGTAATTTAATCGGTGGCATTTAAATTCAGCGAAGGCATTTTTAATTCACGGAATAAGGGCGTAACTTAATCAAGCTTCACGGAGCCCCTTTTCGCAGTCTGTGTCTGGTGGTGGTCCCTGACATGACTTAATTGTTCACTTCGGGGGCTCTGATGAAATTTAGAAGTGAGAAGTCAACTCCATCCGGGCAATTTCTCTCCCAACCTTCCTATTCCCTGACCCACTTTCGAACTCATTGATCCACTTATTGAATTTTAGCAAAACTCCCCTTGAACATCGTCTATACACGTGCACCGTGTACGCTATTTAGTGCAAAAAGTTTCCATTTTGCAAAAAACAAAAGTTGAAAAATAAAGAAAAAAGCGAAAAAGTTTTTGTCGGGGTGGAAAACTTTTGAATGCACCGCAACGTGCTCTTTCTCAAAAATCACTTCAACCCACTCAGATCCGCCTTGACTAGCTAAAGTAAGGTAACTGGCTTGAATGGCTTTTGAACTTTTAATAGGAAAAGTATCACGTAAGTGTGAAACCATACAGCAATTTTGAATCTTAGTAAACGGTGTAGAAATTTTGATTATGAGCGGTCTGGTTCGGGTGTATCGGAAGCGTAATATCAACTTAATCATTTCTTAATTTCATTGTAAACAACGTTATTGAATTCTTAAAGTTTTGAAATATTATCAGGGTGCTCCTTATAGTCGTTGCATGTTAAAAAGTAAAAGTTGTTAGCGTAGCTTCCTCTGCACGAAATGAATAAGCTTTCGTTACCTCTGAGAAACACTATCGATTAACTTTTTTCAATTATATTTCACTCATTCCTCTAAAGTAGAGAAAGTTTGCTGAAAACAATTTGGAAATCGTTGTAACTAAAAATTAAAAGCACGAACGCCGTTTAATAAAAGAGTTTAAATTTTTGACTACAAATAAACCACCTATGCAAACTTACTTTTTTCATAGTTAAACATTTTTAAAAGTTATATGTAATATTATAAAAATACAGTTACTGGAACATTTACATATATTATTAAATATACTGCTTATGTTGCCAAATTAACTATAAAGCAAATAGACGAATTATATATTTTCTACCATACCCTTGTAGTGGTTCCAATTTGATTCCCTTATTTGCTAGAATTATATTTTTGCAATTTCTTCCACAAAATCGTTGTCTTTCTTCTAATACAAAATTCTAGTTAATATGACAATTTCTTCTCTTCGGAGAAAATTCAGATCTTTACAGTAGCTCTGAACATCTTAAACTTTTCTAATTAATGTCAAGTAGGAAATGACAAGGAAAACCAAATAACGTTAATAAAATGTTAATTTCGGAAGATAATATCATCTATTTAAACTGCAAATTTTTAAACAAAATTATAAAGATACTGCTTTACATCAGAGCACAAAACTAATTATAAATGATAAATAAAATAATTAATCAGTATATCTTTTTCGGATTTTTCTTCTTAACAAAACTGATAAGAAGTTACACTTAATAGAGGGAAATACAAGAAATTTAAAATGCAGGAATATACCTTTCTTTTTATAGTACATTTGGAGGTGAAAGGAAAGACGGCCAACCTTTCGTTTATCTTTCAAAATGTAGTTTACCAAAAAGAATTAAATTTCATCGACACTTATGAGACAGTTTTATACCATAGATGGTTGGTTTTCAAATTAACTCGATAAAATAACCTTCTCTACTTTGAGAAAAATAACAAATCAATTCTCTAGTTTAGTCTTGGGTACAAAATCATAACTCGTTCCATTAAACAAGTAAATTAAAATTTCTTTTATCAGCAAAACAAATATCTAATTTAATATTTTCTTTTTCAGTAAAATTAGCCTCATAAACACCGCTTACACTCAGTTTGCCCTAATAAATGTCAATTAATTTTACGTTAAAATGTGAGACATTAATCGGACCTGTATTTTAAGTACAACGCTTTCAGTATCCCCCTTATCTTGAAAAATATTTTCTCAGATTATTACGCAAAGTTGACTCTGTGCAGAGGTAAGTGGATGGGTGTTCGCCGAAGAAGGAATCTTCCCATGCTAAAGTTTTTCATCTCCCCCTCCCGCCCCCGCCATCCGATTACATAAGCTTTCTTTGATTTCCTTTGTTCCGACTTAACGATGTACCTTACGGCAAAGTCTGACGGGGAGAGGGGATGTAATTATGAGGCGTTAGGAATGTTATTACTTCATTTCGCTTAATAGGTACAAAGTTTCATTTATTTTACGTTGATAAAAGTAGGTGAAAAGGATAATGTGAACAAATTCTCAGACAAGATATTAGAGCCATTCGGACCAATTTCCTTTCAACAATTGGGAAATGAACCTTACAAAACCCTCACGTACGATAGTACTTCACTTGAATTGCCCTTATTATCTTCGATGTAATGGTCAAGTTTCGAAGTGTTTACGACAATTTACACTGTGTATTGGCAGAACAAACGGTCTCTTTGGAGAATTATGTTGAAACAAATATTGGTTATTATAAGCGTTATTAAGTTCTGCGTAAGTAAGTAAGATTGGTAGCATGAAACTTAAGCTGGATCTATATTCTCCGAATTCAGAACTTAGCAGCTGTTATTCTTGTTAGTAACAAAGACGTTATCTTTTTTTGTACGAACTTGAACTTCTTTCTAGTTCGATTTATCGAAAAAGTGATATAATAAAAATAGAACTGCGAAATTTGATTATAAATCTGTGGATCATCTATCCTAGATATACAAATTCTGTTTCGATCTAACGACCATATTTCTATCTAAAGCGACATGTGAGACAATTATTTAAATATTAGCTCAATGATTTTCTCGGAGAATTGTCACCTAAATCAGTACTTCTAGATTATCTATAGATAAATGTTACATGATGAGCTTTAGCTATTCCATAGCTAATAAAATAAGAACGAAGGAAAATCGCTGATTTGTATATAAATGTGAGAAGATAAATTGTTCTCTGCTTTCACAAATGTGGAGATTGTCTTACAAATATTCTAGACTTTGATGGTAACAAATTGCTTTAGGCGAAAAAAAATGTTTTCCACAACGAATAAAATATCCATGAAGATTTAAAATGATACAAGAAAAACTAAATATGTAAATTGTCGCTACTTTGCATTGAAAATCAATTTCTACATAAAAATTGATTTTGTTAATATGATAAAAGAATTTTGAGTTATAAAATCAGGCACTAAAAGAAATATGTACCATACGTAAATTTGCTTATTTAGTGTCAGTAAAAAATGAATGAGTTAAAAATATGTTTAGTTGCAGCATATTAATGGTAATATTAGGGGTAATATTTAAACTATACAACGTTAAAGGGGAAGAGTATAGGGTCGAAAATCTGTGCCTAGGAAAACTGAATAATTACATGCGGTTCTTAATCTATTCAACTTTGGTTGTGGGCAGAGTAAATGGAGTGCTCATAACTAGTATGCAGGTTATTTTTATTTATATAGATAGTGTAATATCCTAGGTTTAATCATAGATAAAAATTAAATATAATGCCACAATTTTAAGTTTGCTTTTCCGTATACATCAAATGTATTTTCTTGATGGAATATTCTTTTAAATCCACAATATTCGCGTTATAATGCATATCATAATTAGTTGTATGGTAAAGTGTAGAAAAGTAAAAATAGTAAAATCCTTTTGCTATCATTGAGATGAATTGGTTGAAATTTTTAATATTTTCCAATTTGCTGATCTGCATGAGTTTGGGTACCTACAAAGGTTCAAATTTCACAAATCCTCCTTTGGGTAAAATTTATCAGCCCCAAATGGGGATGCGTTTGTGCAGTGCACTAAATTGATCGTAAATGCAAGTTTTCGCGCATGAATAATTTTGAAACGCATCTTTATACCGATTTCAGTCCCTAGTAATTCGTACAGTTGTTACACACCAGAGCGTCCTTAAACCTGAAGCAATTCCCAAAGAGTTATCCTTTCAGCAGCACAGAGAGGGAGATATTTCCAAGAGGCTTGTGCTGTCAAGCTCTTCCCGAAGTTCACCGGAATCCTGGGGACTCTTCTCGAGTAAATTCCTTGAATGACAAACACGGGGAACCGGGACCGCAAACTCAAAGGAGATAATGTACCCGACCATGTGCTCACTTCGCAAAGACAGTTTCACTTTAACTTGAGAGGAACTAGGCGATTATATCTTTCGTAAGCCACTTCATTCCCAGGTATGTGCGATGCCTCCAGCTCAGGGTGAAGCAATTATTGATATTAATAGTTCTAATTGCAAAAAGAGGCACTTCTCCCCCGTTTCCCTGCACCTTTATATGGAGCAGTAATTGCTGGATATTGCTTGTGATATTATTCTGCCTATATATCCATTTCAGGGGGAATGTGTGTGCCGTGCAATTCTCGGTGGATAACCAGAGTTAAAATCCTCTGACAACGGCTAGAATTGAGCACTTCCACTTAAATTTCAAGTGGCCCTTGGTTGAAACGCTTTAAATTGAAATGATGTGTGAGTTTCCCAAGCAGGTCCTTGGGCCTGGAATATTTTTTTTTTTTCGGTATTAAAATTTACTTTAGAACAGCTAATAAATAATTTAGCAATAAAATGGAATGCTTTACTTCGTGCAGCCAAATTAATTTTTATGGTTAAATTTTTGAAACCACTTCAAACTGCTGCTAGGTTTCGTTGGGCTTTTGTGTTTGCTTGGGTTAAATGCCCTACTCAAGGGATTTTTTTTTTGCCCTGTGGACTTCATTTACAGCTGCGTTTTTAGGAATAGTTTTTGTTTTACAGAATTTCACAGCCTTTTGGCAGTTCGTTAAAAAAGAAAATAAAACTCTTGACACAAATTTTAAAATCCATTCAAATTGGAATGTGTTTTTATAGTTGATTAGTTACCTATTATTAAATGCCTACCTTGATTTTATACCCATATGTCTGTTTTCCACCGAATTGTATGCATTTGGTAAATGGGAGAATGGAAGAAATGGCAAATATTACACAGGCATCCCTCGAATAGCATGGCACTTCAATTACACGAAAGTTGCGAATAAGCAGCTTTCCAGGAAAAATAAAAACTGACACGTCCTGAAGAAATATTTAAAGTACCGAGGTCCAGAACCTGAGATATACAAAAAAAACTGACGATTTTCCATTGATTTCTATGGGGTTTTTAGGTTTCAGAGTGTCAAAGCGCTAAAAGGACGATATTTTTGGAAAACACTTCAATTCTACTATTAAATTCTTTCAAAAAATCGCAAAATAATTTTTTTCAAATTTTCGCAAAAATTGCAAGGGGTTAAACCTATGATTTTTTGAAAAAAAAACTCGAATTTTCGTATTTCTATCAGATCTGCGCGATCAAGGGCTCTAATTAAAGGGCTAGCCCTCAGAAGTTCAAAACACAAACCCCCTCTTAAATTGGAGCTAAATTCACCAATTGTGACAGTCCTCGAATAGCACGGCTTTGAATAACACGAACCAATGGTACTTACAGTTCTAATCTAGTACCCATCAATTATCATAGTTCCAAATTTTGCTATTTCCGTAAATTTTATGATTGAATTTGCGTGTATTAAATTACGAAGTACGATATTTTAACGAAAGCAATTCATTTGCAAATATTTTATTCGAAGAACGTTCGGTACAAAAAAACTTTATGATGAAGGGATGTGATAGGGGATCGAAACATACTCTACCTACAGACGAGTTTCCATTCTAAATTCATAATTCTGTTTAGAATGGTACAAATCCTCAAAATTTAGTGCATAAAAACTGTAAATAACTCAAAACTTCCGCTTTTAACACATTTTGCGGAGACATTCAATATCCAAAACTAGTTCTTTTCAATTATATTCCATCAAAGCTGCAATTCAGAGCGCGCAAAATACCCCGGCCAGAATACGATTCCGTATCCCTCAACTGTGAGGAGTAAACTTTCACGGGCTATTTGAAAAGTTTCCCGGAATATAAGGGAATCTCTGGGCTCTTTAATTCGGGACAGAACGACATTTTTGGTATTTCTGTAATAAATTTACAAGGAATGCTTTACATGTTGAAAACCGTATTAAAAATTTTTACAAAACTGTGTCTCCCCATCAAACGGAGGCATGCAAATCAAAAGGCATAAACGTTCCTCTAGGGAGGCGGGGGACTTAAAAGGATGTAAAACCAGCACCGTGACTTAATTAACGTTGATAGGAAAGCAAATTACAGCAGCAGTAGGAGAATTTTGTAGGTAGGGCGCACTGTGAACAGCACATACAGAGCGAATGTGGGTGGAGACCCCACTGTGCCATATGGCTGTACAAAATTTTTAATTAAATGTCAGTTTTTGAAATGTTACTGAAAATAAGAACAATTTTGATACGGCACGTTTTACTTCGACGCTTCAAGTAAACTTTGAACGTGGGCAGCGCGAAAGGTTTCATCTACATAATGGCAATTTCGTGATGAATGTTTTTACTATGAGTGCAATCAGACATCTCCTCATACACCTGAATTCTCGCGGCAATGAGTACATAGATATGTTCTATTGACTGCGACATCATTATGCATAATTTAGGATCTCGTGCTGTTGTATCAGAGGGGACTCAGCACTCAGCAGTCGGTAGGTACGTGCAAATTTTCTATGTAAAATTCAAAATGTTTCGTATTAAGAGATTAATGCTAAACCTGTATGATCCTAAGGTATGATTACAGTATAGCGTTTGAATTTCATTTGAAAGACTCATTAATTTGATGCATTTATTATTTAATATGCTGCCCTTGATTGCCTTTCAAAGGGACTATATGCATTGCACTGAAGTATTTCAAACTGAGAGAAAAATTAATGTTTGTGGTTTACAATATGCAGTCAAATTTAATGAAATTCCTGTCAATGATGCTTGCAATGAGATAAATTTTAAAGCTTATATACCTAGCTGCCTTCAACAAAGTCGATTCAATGTTATCTAGTGAACCTACAATAGCTTGAGTAAATATTTCGAAAATAAACAAAATATTTCCTACGTGGTGGAGAGTTGGGTAGATGGGATACCCCTAAAATTTCTTAAACCAAAAGAATTACGAGGTCGACAATTTATTTATTATAAATGGCCAATCCGCCCCTATCAATGTTGTAAATGGTATCAAAATAGGAGGACTCGTATATATCTGCGAATTAGAAAACAAAACCATTTTTATTCTAATTTTATTTGATTTGACCTAAATTAGACTTTGAATTCGTAGCGTGATTTCGAGTTTTTGTTTGTTTGTTTTGTTTTTTTTGTGAAGGAGTTTTTGTTGCAAGCCGCATTATTGTCATATGCCATACAAATAAGTTTTAATTTTTTGTAATATTTACAAAAAGTCTTTTCCTTATATAAATTTTCGTATAAAATCACCTGAAAGGGTGGGGGAAAAATGAATATGTTAGTTATCTGTTCTCAAACTACTTGAATTATTTTCCTATTGTAGTTATAGCACCACCTTCCCTTAATTTGCTAATTTTGAAAGAGTGCCATTGCACAGAAAACATTTTCCAATCAAATTTAGTAAAACTGAATTAAATCAAGAGAGTTTAAGATTGGCAGGTTTAATTATTTAAATTTCTTACTATTGCATATTTTAGAGAATATCGTCCAAAAGTGTAGTAGTTTTTTCAACCTACCTACTTGTTTTTTTTTCAGGTGCATTTCCAAAGGAAAAACCTAATACACGAAATTAATTACACCTTTTCCCCAATCATTACTCGTCTCATCGTGAAATTGTTACAAACTTTACTCATTTACCTGACAATGCAAACATTTATAAAGATTAAGTTAGGTCAAAATTTAAAATACATGGCCAAAACTAGCAGACCAATTAATAGGTACTTTATATTTTATATCGCTTTATTAGCAAAAGTTTATACATAAATCTCCAGTAAACCGAAAAACATGACAGAGATTTCGGATAGCCTGAAGTCTGTTCCCAGGAAATCCTTTTCGTCGTTTAGAAAGCAACATTTTGGGCAATAACTCAAACGAAATGGCAACTGCGAGAGAAATTGTGGAAAATAAAGTAATTTTTAAGCTTACTATTTGAAATTTTTTATATGTATACACTACTCTTTTTTAATAATACAGAAAATTTTCAATAATTGGAACAGTTTTAATAAAAGGATACGGTCAGTTTAAATTTGAAATTCTCAAATATCCATTAGAAACCTAATTAAATGTTGTGTTAATGGTAAAACTCACCGGAACCATCTTTCTATCTATCATTTTCTAAAAATAACATATTACTTTTTATGAGGGCGTTTTTTAAAATAAGACATCCCTTTACTTACTTTTTAGTTATTGCTGCAAAATACGAGTATCGTTGAAATGGGTGAGATTTCCCTATTCCTAGCTTGTTTCAAATTCCTGTATTAGGTCTATACGTTATAGCAAAAATCAAAACGACTGGGGTAAGTTAAATAAGCGATGTAAAAGCAGAAGTATGAAAAGATAGGATACTTTAAGGATTAATTACTTTATACTTGTTCTTCAATTTCTTCTTAACTTAAAAAGAATTCCAGAATGAATTCGGTAAAATTCGTAAACACTTAAATCCTTCAAGGACGTTGTATGCTCTGATAAAGATTTCACACTATAAATTTAAGGAAGAAGATTCACGGGTCGGTCCTGCCGCCCTATCAACATGGTAAAAACCGATAATTGGATAGCTTACTGCTCAGTTGCATGGCCTAGACCCGGCACATAAATAGCAACAGTACTACTACTCTGCGGGTAGAGGGAAGATGCGGGATTCATGGCCGGTACCCATACACATCGCATAAATTTACTATTAAGGCAAAGAAGACTCAGGCAGATTCGGATCCACTGTACGAAAACTTTGGATAATTGGCAAACTTTGGGAAGGAGCAACGTGCTGCTTCTCAAGGTAAGTAGCACCATATAATTTACTATATCCGATTACATCAGTTGTACGTTCACGTGCTGTTTTTCCTCTTAAAGTAGTTAAGTATCGTTTTGGTAGCCTTTGGCTAAGTTCGCTATGCTCGGGTAAATTTTCAGGTGACGAGTTAATTGGACCACCTCCGGGAAATTTATTTCCCGTTTTTGGTCCAATATTGTGAATTTATAGCGTTACTTTGCTTTGGCGACTGCCGCACATTTTTCAAAGTTTGCCGACCAGGTACACGCCTTAATTGCTACCTTTACAACGAATGACTTTCAGAAATATTTATTCCTTTGAAGACAGTGCGCGCAGCAACTCATCTTTGTATAAAAAAAAACAAAAAAAAAAATTTCATCTAGCCATTCCACCTAATTTATTGCATCCAATTACCCCGTTAACTGGGACTCGGTTGCCTTTGAAACGTGAGATATTAAATCTCTGCATCGTACGGGTGCCTAATGAAAGAAGCTCATACTTTCAAACAAATTTTCTTTTTTCGATTTTTTACAAAATTAATATCTCCCAATTGGGTGGAGAACAGAGGGCTCCAAATTTACGACTCCCAATCGATGAATTAGGGCAAGTTGCTCTGCATGGACTTCGCTGACTTCATAAAACTCTCTATTTCCAGCAGGAAAATTGAGGAAAAAATAAGGAAGTCGAAAATTTACTCATGAGTAGTCAAAGACAAGAAGTGGAGCAGCTGAAAGTTAACAAAAGGGCAGGAAAGGCTAATTGTTTACAGGATGTTCGAAGTTTCCACGTTCCGGACAGATTCTTAGCCGCAAACATTGACATGAGATTTATCTCTTCTCTAACTTTTCTTTTGCGGGAAATAATCAACCAAATAATTTTGTTTAATTTCTTTTTTCTGTATGAGTCTGCCTCGGGTCCATCGCGTCACACTAACCTCGCAGTTGGGGCCAATCCCTACCCTGATACAATGACATGATAACTTGACCCTTATCTTGGAATGGCTACTTTTGACCTTTTCTCGAGTTTCTGCAGAAAGGATTCTATTGTTCGGTGCTCTGAGGATTTCCTGGCGAAAAGATAACGCTGTATGCGAAGGACCGGGCCTCAAAGAGTAAGGGGGTTGAATAAAGTTGTAAGGTCTGCCAGATGTTGGTGGCAGAGGGAACTGTTCTGTACGCTGACTTGAATTTTTAATAAGTTCTCCTGCAGACAGACTGACTCTGTGTTGTGTCCGCTAAATGCCAAAAAGGACTCTCCAATTTGCTGTAAGTTTGGCAAAACCTTGCTCAAACAGCCAGAGATCGGATAGCGCTAGTGGCACCCACTCTTCAGTTTTTATCGTTTTAAGGGTTCTATTTACCCTCAATTGATTCCCTCGTAACAAATGCATGCGACATTATGGCATATGAGCATATAGACGTTCGTATATTTTTTTGATTTTTAAGAATACAATGTTTCAACATTGTTTCACCCTTAACATGCATAGTATGTTAAGGGTAAAACTTGCTACTTGAATGTGTTCGATCGACTATCGGTTTTGTGATACCTATTTGCTGATGGAAGCAGGTTAGAAGAACATTTTCAAGATACGTGAGGAGATCAAGTTAGTCCATTCGAATTCATAAATATGATGTACTACCTATAAATTTTTCTAATCAAGCAAAATTGATATTTGAGTTGGAATATTGTTGTTTGTATACAATTAAAGCAAATTTGAGCAATTGCGAGTTAAACTTGTACAACAAACGTCTTTTCTTAATTAAATTAAAAATCAAATTCAGTTGAATTAAGTAGAAATTTGATAAATGTAGATTAACAATTTAAAAATCAAATAAATTAAATGATGAGCGCTTTTCATTTGTCACAATTAAATCACTAATTATAGAAGCAAATGTAGAAAGTATATTTTGAATGATGTTTGTCTGTACAAAGATACATTTTTCACTAGCGTTTGTTGATAGTTTCGCAAGATTCATTTGAATAGTAATTCATGGGGCAATTACAAGCGCCCTTGAGCATCCAAAGTGGCAAAGGCTAATTGTCTACTGCATCGGATAGCGTAAAAATGAAGCGAAATTACGTGGACAGATTAAAAGCAGAGTTCGCAACTGCAGCAGCTTCCGGCCAACACTAATTAAAATGTTTCCTTTATTCCAGCTCAATTAGCGCGAATGAAACTACTCCTTCTGAATTTTCTAACTGACAAAGAGTGGCAATTTTGTGAAATCAATTTTATTTGATAATGATTCGTCTTCAAAGGAATTCTCGAACGGGATGGAGTAATGGAAATCTAAGTCCAGAAACTTTTTTAGTCGCGTGACTGCCCGGAACCAGTCAGAAAATTCGCATGGAATAGAGAACCCATAAAAGGCGAATTCATTCCGGCATTGAAGTACCATTAAGTAGTGCCAAAATTCGTCTACGGCTACCCATTGTTAACACCAAAATAATCGAAGCCTAATACTGGAAGAAGTGATGACAAATGATGATTACAAGTCGTCGTCGGGGTGCCTCACTGCTGGCGGCCGTAATTAAAGATTGCGTGCGGCAGGGCTTTCCATCAATGATTGCTATCGTTTTGCCAATAGAAAAATTTTTCACAGCATCAAAATGCGTGCCGGGAGAACATTAGTCCCACCAGGCCACTGCCACACCGAATACAATAGACTTAAATCAAGCTGCTGTGTAGCACTTAGCGCTCCTTAATAGACAATAATTATTATTCAGGCAATTACCTTTCGTTTTCGACAGGAAAGCTTTGAATGTGCCTCAGGTAAGGGCTAGCACTCTCGAATCTAATTCAATGTCTGAATGATTCTATCACGTTTTCTTTTCTCTATTCATTTTCAGGTGTTTGATTTCCTAAAAATGCCTTCTATATAAAATTCTAGAGAATAAAGAATAAACTTCTTTTTATATTTAATTATTCCAACAATTGTTTACCATAAGGAAAAGTATATTGATGACAAAAATGATTTTTAAAACGTTTCATTTTTCGTACTCTTTCCAGATGAGTTCACATGTGAGATCTTTCACACAAGCTTATGTAAAAATTCTAATAGTTTTTGTAATATCATTAAAGGGAACGTGAATTAAAATAAACTAATTTTAGTCCAAGTCTAATACTTTTAAAATGTTTACCTATATAACAGTTATGACTAAAAAGTTAAGAGATACTTTTACTTGACTGCGTTTTATGTGGACTCTTTTGTAAAAGGTCGAAAAAATACAAAATACCAGTCAAAATCAACTATCTTGTTATGATAATTTCTTTTGCATGTAACCATATGTTTTTCAAAACGTCTGTTTAGATAAACCCTTTTCAATAGCCGTTTGAAGAACTTCATCGATATGAATTTTAAGTTGCCACATTCGAAGGGACTTTTAATATTTTTCCGTTGGCCCTTTTTGTGTTTAGTGCGCTCATAGTGAATTTAGTTATCTGTATAAAATACTTCTTTATCAGATTTTATAGCAAATTTTCTATTGATTTGAAATTTGGAAATGGTTACATGTAGCAAAATTTTTTTAATTTTGTAAAAGGAACATCAAATTGCCAAATTATGCCCACTTTGCACCAAAAACTGAATCCAGTAATTTTTTCAGTTCACGTCTTAACTTGGATGGGTAGAAATCATTGTAACTTGATGTGGTTTTTGTAAATTTAAAAGTTTAGCTATAGGTAATAATTTAAAAAATTCAATTCAATGCGAAATTTCAGTTCCAGTTCCATTAATAAAAAAAAACACACCTATAATAAATTCTAGATAGTCGCACCTTGTTTTGTTTGTTTACTCATGCTACATCTGGTTTTAAGTTTCTGTAAGTCATAGTATTAATTTCCTTACTATTTTCTATTCTCCTACAGTACATATGAATAATAAATTAAAATTTAATAAAGATTTAAATTGAATATCTGATAATTGGTATTTCCGTATGGTGGGTTTAAAATTCTTTTTAAGCGTAACTTATAAATAGAAAGCTTTTAGAAAATTTTCTTCCAAAGATATGCTTCTTCCTAAAGAAATAGAACTTTATGTATCCGCGAAGCGTTAAATGTGCTTTGCAACATTCGGGTCGGGGGAAAACAAAACATCGTCTACTGTACAATGAGGCACCTCCAAGATGACTTGAATTCTCGAGAGTAATTATGAAAAAGCGTATCCTATTCGAATAATAACTTCGCGGAACGAGACGAATAAATTAACCATCTGTTGCGAAAGAAATCTTCTCTTGAGGGCTAATCCTCTTGGAAAACTTTTCAATCGAAAACTTTTCTCGAGTTCACCGAAAAGTCGAAATTAAAGGTAAATGGAACGGAAGAGTTTTTTTTTTTTTTTCTTTACTTAAGGAAAGTAGTTTAGAGAACTTTTTATCTGATTCTTGTTAGTTTTCGAACTTCTCTCGGGTCTGTTGGAAAATGAACATTTAAGAGTTAAAAATTGAAAAATGCATGCCAGGCTTGGGATTGATCCCCCGATATGTGTCTGTAACAAGCAGCTGGCTCCCGGGACGTAGAAAAATTTACTGCGACAAAGATATCTTTTTTGAACGCATTAACTTTAGTAATGTCTGCGCCAAAATCGCCCGGGGAATTTGTCGTTTTCGAGACGAAGAGATCGTTCTGGGATTATTCTGCTTTGCATAAAAAATAAAGCTCCTAGCGTATTTTTCTTCTTTTTTTTTATTCCCTTTCACACATGTCCCTCATCCCCGTCAGAGCTGCCACGTTGGGATTTTGTATTTAATTAAAATCATAGATTAAAAGAACTGCTTTCGAAAAATACCCACCGAATCTGTCGGTTATTTTTCGCAGACATTATTTTTATCTTTACAAAAATTAAAATAAAAATCCCAGCAACATTGCTGGCAGACGGTCGGTCGTTAAATCATTCGTCGTGGCTCGAAAAATTAAAAATTCTCTGCTACAGAGAGTACATATTATGACGGGAACTGCAAACAGTAGAGCCGAATAGGGCTGACAATTAAATTCGCACTGTGCAAAGAATTTACTTTCCAATGAGTACTCTATAAACGATGAGAAATGACTTAATTTTGGAAAATGTTAAAAATATTAACTTTTGCGGTGATCACGGATTTCATGTAGACATAGGATACTTTCATATAATTTTAATTCAACGAGTTTTTTATTTACTTTTCGATGCAGCACTAAAATTGAAATTCCCCATCCTTTTGGATTTTTAATTTAATTTCATGGTGAGCAGACCATGGCTATATGTAGGACTCAAATCCACGACCTCTTAGATGGTACTCTAGCGCGCTAATAACTAATTTACCACCATAGGTCCTATCTTTTCATACGATTTTAAACAAAAACATAAATAACATAGTTCAACGTTTTTTCCGTATACTTGGAAAATAACTAACAAAACTTGAGTAAGCTTGTTCAAGAACTAGCTAAGAAATAATATTTCCTTTGATTATTTTATAAAATAATTTTAATTTTGTTGCTGTTTGAAAGTGAAATTTAAATGCGGACTGAACCAAAAACCATATGTAGATAGTCATTGCTAAAGAGTTGAAGGACTTCTGTTTAGTATTTAATATATATAGGGTTATCCAACAATAACTGGCAATTTGAGCAAAGTCCTGCTTTTTCGAATATTAAAACTATCAACCTTAATACAAATTATGAAAATTTCACAAGAACAATTCGTAATGTACGAAGTTATATTGATGGTAACAAAGCTATTTCTCGTAACGTAATTGTAATTTAGTCAATAAGTGATCTAATTGATTATTAATGGCCCAATCGATGCATTTTATGTTGTTATTTCAAGCAAGACAGCGCTGCATACTACGCAAGTCATGAAATAATAGAGTTATTGTTAGAAGTTTCCTGTATGATTTCTTGTTTCTCGACGTTTATCAAAAGAAATTGTAAAAAGGCTTGAGGAGACTGTGAAAGCCTGATTTTATGTCTGTTCATAATATTTCCGATAATTTATGGTATTTATGATTTTCTTAAGTTTAGATATCTAGGGTTAATAACGTGTCTTTATTAAATATTGATTTTTATACTAAGATTACTACTAAAAAATGATATATACGGCTATTGAACAATCACATTTTGTTACTTTATTAAATATATATAAGTTGTGTAAAAAAAGTATAGATAGTTTAGAAGAGTACCCATGTACCAAGTTATTGGCAGAAGGATTACTAAATTATTTTATAATGTGAATTCAATTTATACAATACAAAATAGAGTACAGAGTATGCATTTATTATACCTTTTTCTTTGCTACAAAATGGGTCTTAAATTACTGATAGTATGTATTTTTCTTTTTCTTGTAAATTAAAAAATTCTGAGAACTATTAGTAAGCTGAAATTCGTTAACAGAAAAAGGGTTCGTAGCTGGACCGCTTGTTATCTATGTACATTCCCACCGGTATCAATTAACATAACTTTCTCGTTCCTTAAAGCATCCAACACCGTTTAATGTCCGAGTTTAAATTATTTTCAGTTTTAACAGAACGGTATCAGGATCAACTAATCCCTGAGGTAATTTCAGATCCCATAAACTTTTGCCTAGCTCTATTAGTGAAACTGTGAACATTTAAGAAATTTAAATTAACAAAATAGGCACTATCTCCTGCTTAATTACTACATCTTATGCAAGAACAATAGTTTGTAATATGGGGGCACGGTTTCCTTCCATAAATTGAAATCGCAACAAATATTAATGAGGTAGCTATTCATCATGCAGCCACGGTTTAAAATAACTACATACGGACATTTATACAATTCCTCCGGGGGATCGACGAAAAATAGCTGTGCGCACTTTCCTTTTTCTTTTGCAGTCCATTAAGCATACACCACGGAGCTCATTTTAACTGGATATTTTACGAAAGAGGGAATTTATCTTTCCCAGAGAAAATCATCCCCTTTACCGCTGTGGTGGCCGATTTTAAGATACCAAACTCCCCCCGCAGTGTTTCTGCACCAGAGATTGGTCAAAAGGGAGCACAAGCCGTGTAACTTCATGGCTCCAAGGGATATTGTCCGTGGGGGGAAGATATTTATTGAAGTAGGATGTCCTCTAGTAATGAGATTTGTCGTTATCATTACGTTATCACATTTATATCTCCTCCTGCCGCGTATTGTGAAGAAAAACGGCGGAAATTCTTTTGGGTACGAACCGAAGTAAACCGTCCTGTTGTTTCATCACCACTTTGCCTGACCGAATAACCCCAACGGGGGCGAAGGATGGTGATTGTTGCGGTTGAATGTATTTTTAAAATTCAATTAGACTGTGAATTTCCTGATGAGGAAAGGTAAAAATTGTTATTGACATTTTAATGAAATTTCGCACTTTCACCTTTTTGGGTAGGACCTGTGATTCCCCACCCTTCATGATCAACTTAAAATTCGAAAATACCAAACGCTCATAAATAATAAATTTGCCAGAAACTGGGAGAGCTCCAGCACCTAAGGTGTAATTCCAATCACGTTCCCAAAGTCCGGAGTAATTGAATTCAGAGCTTGCCGAGCTCTTCCATAATCTGTTCAATGATTTGTTACAGTACGTGTTTATGAAATTTGCAATGTTTATGATTTAACAGGTACATTTACCGTGTTATTCAGTTTACTATTTTCGATTGAATATTATAAAACTCATTCGGTTGTAAACTTATACTTAAAAAATGTTTATTTTTCTACATATGGAGCACGTGACCACTGCCATTGGATGACCTGACCATGAAATTCAAGTGATCCAACGATCAAGCACCTTTTGCTCAACCTTTTAGTTAAATCAAAACCATTTATACTCTCTCCGAAAGTTCGTAAAAATATCATTTATCATTCATAAAAAAATCATTTTTCGAAGAGCAAATCAAATGTGTTCTGCATCATTCTAAAATCGAAAAAAATTAAAAATTATACTCCAGCAAGGGTAAGTTTCAGTTTTTTTTTCTTTTTTCGGGAATAAAGAACCTTTTAGTACTATACCTCTTTCAAAAACAAGTAATAAAACATTACTTTATCACTATTAACCACTAATTACAACTTTTGAAAAATGTTGGAACTCATTTTCAACAATCAGCGGTTAGTACATCTTCCCTTCAAATTTTTACTAGAGTAATTTGATTTGCGAATATCGTCCAATTTGATGTATTTCCGCGAGGTAGAAAATTGTTATTAAATTAAAACATATTCGCAAGAATAAATGGATACAACGGCTACTTCCATGAATTTTAATTTCACATAAGTACCAAACTTGTTATTTTAATCTCAATGCGCAGGTATTAAAACTGAATGAAAAATTGTATGTCTGTATAAAATAGGAGGATGCATTCATTTACGAGGGTTGGTTTTATTAATTTTTTTTTTTATTTGCTTATTTATTTATTCTAAGTATCCAAAAAAATTCAAAACTGCCTGAATTCATACAAAATCCATACCCATAAAAGTGTGTCATGAGCAATTTGTTTTTATCCAAACTGAAAAAAATATACATTCCTACTGCATTGATGCGTGTTATTTTATTTTCTTTAAAATGTTTCGGTATCCCACCAAGAAATTTCGAAATTCGCTGGCAATCGGGTATACCCGGAAAATACCACCGAATTAAATACTGGATCCACTGAATCGAAACAAGATTGAACCGCATTCACAGTTTGATAGTATCATAAAACCACTGAAAATCCGATGGCTTACAGATTTGTAGACCATTGTGATAAAACATCGACCGATATGTATCTGTGGGGGTAAACATCAGAGCGCAATGGAAAATTGGTTACCGAAGTGGATATTTAATAGTACTGCAATTGGAGGGGGGAGGGGGTATTATCGGGGATATGTATAAGAGAAAATCGGTACGCGGAATAATTTAATAATTCCCTCGCGTAATGTTAGCAGCTCAGCGACACTTATGTGTGAACATTTTTGCACGAATATTATGCATTGACGCGAATTCTTGATGTTCTTGAAGAGATTTTTGTTTAACGAAATTATTCTCTGTTCATTCGGAAAGCAGATGGTATACAAATTTTCAGATGAACTCAAAGAATCCTTGAAATGATCATTTTGAAATTGTGCCAATGGATTGCATCAATAAACTTATCTCAGATGCTCTTTTGGGGCATTTGCATACTCCTCTTATCCGCTTCATTGCCTTTAATATCCTCTCTTACACTTATGCCAATAATGTGCTTATATCGTAGATTATCCGGTGTTTCCTTCTTCGAGGGTAGTTTTTCAGAATAAATTTTTATTGCTGCATGAATATGTGCCAAGAAAGGTTATAAATTTTTAAATTCTATCATATATAAGGAAGTTTCTTAAGTGGGACTCATGAAATAAATTTTTTCCAGATTTTAAGTACGAGTATTTTTCCCCATTAACACTTATGTGCAACATTAGCAATAGCAACAATATTTAAACATGAGTGTGGAAATTAAAATACAAATTTGAGCAGGGAACAGGTCTTGAACCTGTGACTTTACTGACCTACCAGTGGCCCTCTAGTCGCTCATACCTTCTCGAAAAATTTTTATTCGGATGACTATTGGATACGAATAGCAATAATAATAGAATTAAATTTCAACAAATTTGATGTAAAAATAAAACAGAATTTACTTCAAATTTCCTTAAAAAACAAATTGACTTCATTAAATTAAATATTGAGTTAGTCGTTGCCCATTATGTTTAAGGAGATCAACTGTCTGCTTTTCCAATTGAAGATATGAAATATGTATTTACTGTTTTTAGTAAATGAACAAACTGTTTAACTCTTAGTATTTTCCGGTAACAGTTGTCTATGAATCCCGTGATTTTGATAGGTGCCGCAGCTATATGAAAAATTAATAAAGTCCTTATATCTTATGAATTACAATGAAAATGTTCCAAATTTAATTTTATAAACATTTTAAATAATGTAGGCCAAATTTTTATCCATAAGCAGTACTATCCAACGTTTTCTTTAATTATACACATAAAACCATTATATTTTCTTTAAAGAACACTTAAATAAAGTTCATCAAAGATAATGTTTAGGAAAACACTTTCAGAATTAAAAATTGTTCTATAATAGCTAAAGATAGTTTGTGTTTGTTAAATTTTAGAATATAGCATAATTTCTTGTATGTAACAGTTTAAAAATAGCGTAGGATTGATTTAACCATATGTTCGTTTAAAGTTTCTAAAAAGGGATGTGTCCTGCGACGGTTAACTTGACCAGGGTTCTATTTCTAAAAGATTCGGGCTGTCGCAAGTTCTTTGAAAAGGATTTTATTATATTCATTCTCCAAGACATTTGACGCTAACTTAATGGATTTAGAAAGGTCATTCAATTAATAGAAGGAAAAAGAAGAAACCAATAAATCAATTCGATAGGATACTAAAAGCTTAGAATTATATTCAACAGCTCTAAATCTGTTCTACTATAAATTTTTAAAAAATTGTCTACCCCGCATTTTGATTGGTGGATATAAAGGTACAAAACTATTCCCCATCGCCACTACCTGTGAATCTTTGAAACTCATCCAAAGTTATTACATAGGCACACAATTTATAGGAGCAAATCTGTTTTCAATTTCCGGTCCTTTCCTGCATGCGCCGGCTTGTATCGTATCACACGTGCTTCTAACTAATTTTTGGCATAGCGTCGAACCTCTGCAGGGAAACGCTTTTAATTTAAATTTTGTGCAGTATCCCTTTCACTTCAAGATTTACTATGCCGAGTTAGCAGGTACGCGTCCGGATTTTACCTTTAATTTACATTTTCGTTGTCCTGTTGTCCCAGGTATATACTAACTGTCCAGTTACAATTCTACTAGAGTCTTGGTTGATATGAAGTAAAAACGTTTTTCATTTCACCTGTTACGCCGCGGAGTGTCTGTATTAAAATTTAATTTAAACAGAAACAAATGTTGCTCGGTCCATCTGTTAATTTTGCAGGGGGATTCTAATTTTCAACAATTCGACCAGCTAGACTAGCTGGTAGCAGATCGTTTGCCGACTCGACTGGTGCTCTACCCTTTCCGGAGAACTTCGCAATTTAAACTTTGTGAAGTTCATCAAAAAGTCAGAAACAGAACATTCCAAGGGATGGAAAACCTTTTTGGAACTTTTGCCTTTCTTTTTTTTTTTTCAAAAACTTGCTTAGAGCTGGATTTCTTAGTGCGTCTTTTTAGGTAGCTCCTTCTAAAATCCCTGTAGGTACTTACAAGTACACAGATTTCTCGAGTAAACCCTTAAACGGAAGTGTTTTCGCACCCTTGATGCTGTGAAGTTTTTCTATGGATATTTGGGAATATTATCGAAAACATATTACATAAGGTTAGAGTAAACTATTGATGAAAAATGGTGGTTTGTTTTTCTAAAACAGAAAATTTATTTATTATTCATCTTATTAATTTTAAATCTTAAGTCAAGTCCAAAAACCAATACTTGCTTTTGAGTTGAGTAAACTTTTTTGCCGTCGTAGTAAGCACTAGGGTAAGACACCCAGTAAGGGGTGTTTTGTAACAATTTTATTTCTATCAGATTTCGGTTATTTTCCGTATCATTGCAGACATTGCTAATACCCTCGGTTGTGTTGTATATCACTGCGGATTAAATTTGAATCTTCATCCGTAATTCCTTTTGAATATACGCGAATGAAGTTCCAACAACTTAATTTCCAGCAAATGAAGATAGAAGTCCTGCCAAAATCAACTAATTTTCAGTATAAAACGCTGTTATATTATAACTTTATAATTGACAAAAATATTTAGTTATATTTTTTTACTAGTAAATGTTCCATTAAAACGCAATGCTTTCGAAAGAATTTCGTACAGTCCGTGTATTATGCATGGAATGAATTAAAATCCAATTGAAGTATCATTCGTTGGATTTTCATTTGGCCGTGTCCGTGTATCAAGGACATTACTTTATAACGCAATATTAAAAATTAGTCTCAATACTTTGCGCTCCGTCTATAACTAATTTTTGTTATTACATTATAAAGTTAATTAGGTAGTATAGGCTTTTTGAACTTTTAATTTGATCAAAAACATTTTCATCTAAACTTTGTTATTAAATTAAAACAGCAGGGAATTTAGAAAGAAAAACCATACAAAAATAACAATTTAGAGAAAACAAGCCATTCAGAGAAATCTTAATTGAAACATGAGGTCTATTTGAATAGAATTATTTTATAAAACTCTATTTAAAACGACCAGTGCTCATATCATAAAAGTGAACAAACATTAAATTTTTCATTGATTTAAAAATTGCTTTGATAAATAATTCTCAGTACTCGATTTATAAAATGAATAAATGTGAACATCGACATGCAAAAAAACAAATTAGGTTGAATTTAACTAAGCAACACAGTTTCGCTTATGCGGATTTATACCAAAAGCTGGTTGAGAAATTAATAAATTGCGAAACCAAATTAATTTACTCAAAATTGCAAACGACAGAATGTATGTGGAAGTATAACATTTTAATTTTTTTTTTTTTTTTAAACATTTCGAGGAGAGAGAAGAATTGGAGTGTGATTATTTGAAGCATAGGCGCATGGTGCATTAAACACCGGCCAAAGGAAAAGCGAAGGTAATTTTTAAAAACATGCAGCATATTTTCTAGTGGCCCAAGTAAAGCACATTGACAAAGTAATTGCAGTTAGCCAGCTACGAGTGCTTCGAGGTACTCTGTAAATGAACTAATTGTGAAGTATTGAAAACACTGCAGGTTCTGGGGGTGGTGCACAGTACAAGTTAGCCACTTTCATTTTAATTGGTGTGTTGGAATTGGCTGGTTTGCTGAAATTATTCCAATTATATGAGAAAATGAACCAGGGGCAATTACAGCATAACCCTTTGCGAAAGTCTAATTAAAATTATGCAAAAGTTACAGCAACTTTTCTCCAGGAAGCTTAAGCGAGAAAATCGGTAAGGGTTACGGAATCAAAAAGAAAACATCGTTTCACCTCTGATTGCAGGACTGCATGCCTTCAGGCGACAAATTTGGAAATATCGCTGACTCGTTCTTTTTGGGGTTTTTCCATATTTGAAAAGGTACGCGCCTATTTTTGTTTTTGTGAAAGTATGCGAATTATCTTGGAAATAACAAGCCGTCCTATAACGCAACTGAATAAAAATTGCCAGTTTAATTTACAGGCTTTTAATCCTTGCCTTTATCTGCCGCCTTTTAATTGCCACCTACAAGGACAGTGGATGCCGTAAAATATCCTCAGGAGTGGATGAATGCTTCGTCGACGAGGGATGTCGACCTTATGAAAAAATTTTTTCGTCGCCATTTAGTCAAATTTATTGCATGCAATTACCGAGCTAACTGGCTCTTAAGAATCTTTTGAGACGTGACAGGATTAAGGCGCGACATTGCTCGGTTTGTTTTTTTCCCTTTTTTTTCTTTAACGCGAGTTTTTCGAGCCCAAGGGGCTATCGTCAAATTTTCCTGAAATATTACCCGAATGATAGTGCGGAATGAATGCGAACTTTGGGATCTTTTATTTGCGAAGGAAAGATTCATTATTTGAGCTGCCGGGCATGAGGACCGTATACCCAAAAAAACCCAAGAAGAAAGTATCCGTCCTCTAGCTCCAAGTACGAGCATAATCCCTGCTGGAAGACGACGAAGTGCAGGGAAATTGGTAAGAAGGCGAAAATAAATCTCACGTTTTCATTTTTCGTGAAGGTCTGCGAAATGAGTTTGAGGCTATATCACCGCTGAGGAAAGCTCATCTAGTCGAAGTAACTTATTTGCCCGACCCCAATCTTGCAGGACTGACAGGAAGCGACTCGGCAGCACCTAGATAGCTAGGTGTAATCCGAGCAATTGCAGCGGCATTGTTACAGAGATAAACTTATAATGAAGTTTTGTCCTCAAAAGAAAATGAAACGAGTAAACTTTCTGATTAAACTCATTTTATAGCTGGCCGGAAAATATTAAGTCGGAATGCAAAATATGGTGCGAGTTAACAAGATTCTACGCAAATTGAGTACTTGAAGATGCCCCTATACCCTTACTGTTTCCGCAGTCTTGCGACAATTAAAAAGTTAAAGTTCGGGAATTTGCTGAAGAGTTTCTGTCTTCCTGTCGCAACAAACGGACGATACCCATCGATAACAGGGACAGAAAGAAGTTAATGATTTTCGTACTTCTTTTGGCATGCTATCTAAATGGTATCGCTCGAGACGTCGAAATTAATTGCACTTTAGCACGCAAGGAAGTCCTTTCGCTTTTTCACACTTTTATCTTCGATCGGTGAACTTCTCACTTGTCAACCAGAACAGAAAAATGTAATTTAGCACTGGTTGGGAAGCACTCAGGGTCTCAAATTGATTTAAACTGTTTCAACCATTAAAAGGACATTCGCAAGAGGAATGATCTTTGCCTCTTGCGGCCGTGCGTGAGTAATACCGTCTTTTTTATCTACAATTTTGAATAAATAAATATTTGGCTGATAGACCGAACATATAACAAAAGGGCCACAATTAGCCCAACGTGGGCCAATCTTTTTCAACTCTGCCCTGAGTTTGTATTCAGAAAAATGGAATTTTCGTTAATTTAATGATAAACCTTCAATTTCATAAAATTGAATAAGTTTTCTTCATCATTATGAAATTTAGGGAAAATACGCTTCACCATATCAACAATTGTAACTTTATTACAAAAACATGTTTCTTAAAAGCGAATTGACTCACGAATTTGGTGGCGAAAGGGATGAGTTATATCGAAAAATCAAGTAAGCAAATTGTTTTATAAAATAAAGGGGATAATTTAATGTGTTTGCATGTTATACAGATTTTCATGTTTCAACTCTACAGTAGAATCTATCTAGAAGTTAATTAAAATTAACTACAAAAAGCATAACTCAATTTGAAAGGCATTCATGATAAGTGGTGTCTACACGTTCCTAAAATTTCCTACCCTTTTCACTTAAGTGTTTAACCAGTCCACTCTCTAAGATCACATAACCCAAATGTGATACGTGAACATTGGCAGGAAATCGGAAGTTGTTGGGTCCAAGAGTATTGTTGACCTCCATTAATTTTCAAGTAAACAAGTTCACACTCCCTTGGGAAGGAATCTGATATGATGTTTAACCACTTAATCTTGTTTAATGTGACCGATTTTTTCTATCCTCTTCTTTGAGTGGATGCTGAGGGTCATCAGAGTATTGTAGATACAGAAATCCTTAGAATGGATCCCGCACCTCAACACCACCTGCAGGTAGGGGTACATAGGGTTTTAGGGATATTAACCGAACAGAGGATGTTCGAAGATAATAGGCGGATGCTGATATCCCTTTGAGCTAAAATCCAATTTCCTCAAAACATTGCATCGCCCACCGCAAGTAACTCTGAAATAGAAATTAACGTGATGTATTCCGGCTTTCATACATTTCTAATCGGGGAGTGTGTAAAGCGCCCTTAACCCCTGGCGCTCTAGAATTGCTCTCTTTGGAAAATCCCCGGTGAGCTACTCGTGTGCCAGTTCCGCCAGTAGAATGCCATTTCCTCGGAAAATATATTAGCACTAATCCACCATTTTCCAATGCTCATAAATATTTTGATCAAATCTATTCATCTTCATTGTCAAGAGTCCCTCTATTAGGATGCCAGCAAAACTTATATCGTGTGTGTGATAGAAATATTTTGTCTGACAATAATAATATTCGTGTAAGCCGTGTGGTGAGTGGCATTCGAGTTTCACACAATATTTCACAATTTTCGTTATTTATTGCTTAGGAAATTGAACCAACACGAAATACCCATAAAACATAAATGTGATCTCTTATTGCTGGTCGCTTTGGATACATTTACAAAATCCAATCATTAATCTTTCACGGTATGACGTATTTTATGATACCGTCACAGACACCGGGAGGGGTGTGGAAATCATAAATGTACTGGGTGAGTTCCGATGCAGCTATTCCAAGTTGTGACAGGTAGTTAAATTTAATCACCCATGCCATCTATAGCACTAAATCAAAATGCGTTAATAGTTACACTGCGGGAATTGGCGTATTTTAAGTAAACACACAACACGAACTGGTTCAAATCTGTTCACTTGTTGAACCACTATTTTACCTAGAATGGACATTCACAAGCACTCTGAAGATAAACTGTATACAGGTTAAACTGATCTCTTTGCTTGCCAGATTAAAATTGTATACAATGGTCGCTTGAGTTGTAATAATAGATACATAAATATGTATCTTAAATATCTAACTATATTCAATCAAGCGCAATAAGCGCTAAATAATAATAAAAGTTGGATAAGTGGATATTCTGCACAATGTCCTAACTTCGTCAAAGTTACTAAAAGGTATCTTTTACTTTCCGATCCAAAAAGAGATATTTCGAAAAATTTATAAGTGGTTTTTAAGCCAAATATATTCAAATAAATAAGGCATAATTTAAAAAAAAAAAATCAAAGAGTACGTTTCTAGACGAATGAGTCACATTTTGGATCTAAGTCCAATTTTTACATATAATTCGCATAACCACATATAAAATTGTTGTATGGTATCAAATCAAAGGTTTCGGAAGGCCAATTTATAGGTCCATTAGTCGAAATCTTTGCATAGGCATATATTGCTTTGTATTCATCTATATGTAAAATTAAAAAGCTTAATTTTGTGTATAGAAATTCGAATTTTAAATTGAGATCGTACTGGATATTTCTATGAACAAATTGAGACTGAGCTTTGGCTTACTGTTTTAGCATATGACTCAATAGCTCATATTCTAAAAAAGTAAGCAAAAGATCAGTCTAAATTTTTACCAAAAGTGAGTTTGAGCTTTTGCTTAGTTATTTAGAATATTAGCCAATTAAATAGATAAAATACTACTACTATTAATTTACCTAGAATATCGCGAGTATTTTATCCTATCAGAAAATCACAGTCTTTAAATTTCCGGCTTATTTTCGCAAGCACACTGAGAATATTAAACTCAATTTCCTTAATTACTTTTATCTGAGTAATACCATTGGGTACGTTTTATGTTATTCACGCCTAATTTTCGTTTAAATTTGCTTCCATGTCTAAGCCCAGAAGTTTCTGAGGGAGAACCACTCCGATTTTCACTGATTTAATTTTAATTTCACTGAAATGATAGCAATCGCGAAGAAAAAAAAAAAGAAGTAAGGCGCATACGCTAATACAAGTTTTAATTAAGCACAGTTACAACCGCTGATAGATGAGCAGGTGGGAGGGAGCTAAATTAAAGGAACAAAACGGTACGACATCTTTTTTTTTTTCTGTGATTTTAATTGAAACCTACAAAGGAATTGCGAGCCTGCTGGCGAAGACAGTAAGACCCGAATAGAAATTAAAAATTTTTAAGATTATATCCTTGGAGAAAATTTTAAGCAATTCGTTGCTGGAATTAACTCCAATGTTATCGACCTTACAGTAGTGCCAGTTGAATGTAAATTTAACTATTAAGGCAAAAACTCTTCCATTTAATACGAGTACATCTTCTCGTAATCTACTTCAAAAATTCGCGAAACCTTAAGACGAAATTATATGCAAAATACGTTCACCAGGTCCTAAGTGCTAGTGAATAGAGTGCTTTCCAATTTATTACCACACCGCTGCTCACTAAAGTTTCAACATGCGTTTAACTTCTAATTAAGTGAGTTAATGATGCTTCTAATAGACCGAAGCACTTTGGTGATTTACATGGAAATCTGAACTTGATTCGGAATTATTCAGGGGAGTGCAAATTAAGAGGAAAGTAGAGGAGAAGGAAGAACTGTAATACATAAGTTGGGGCATATTAAGTGTCTGCAAAACTTGTATTAAGTCACTTGAAAAAACTTGGTCTCTGACTTCAAGTCAATAAAATCATCGACTTTCTATTAATTGTAACAATTGTAGATATGATGTCTGTTCTACACACATTTCTTTTACGTATTGTGAAATTTTCGTTTGAACGAAATATGAGAAAATTGCAGACAATTGTAATACGTGACAAACTTTGTGTTTATTGCTTCTCAAAATCATAAATACCGTCACCCTTTCTGCAGACGTATTTTAAATTTATAGCAAAAAATATATTTATCGATCCTAATCTTTACTAGAATTTGTATCACCTGTTTTGAATTAAAAAGGTATGATTTATATTGCATTATTTTTAAAAATGTTCTAACTGTATGTACAATATCCTCTGTACTATGTTTTCTTTTTATGTTCATATCATAAGCATGCTTAAGAGTTAATTATAACCGAAATTAGAAAGGTCTTGGAGTACAAAACACACAAACAGACAAATATAGTTACGATATAATAAGAACCAGACGTATATTCTCAAAATTGATTTAAGAAAGTAATAATATGTCAAATTATGGATGGATCGTCGAATCCATCCATCCATCATTAGTTAAAAAAAAATTACAAAACAAAATATTTATGTACTCTTTAGATAACCTTTAACGAGGAAAGAAAATGTCACACACTTGACAACACAGATGAATAAAATTGATGAGCAACAATTACGTTTTTGTCAGAATTTAAATTGTCAAGAGTCACGTGTATGGAAGTTATTAAGCGAAAAATAATTGTATGGTATCTTTAAGAAAGAATTTTTACTTTACTCGATTTATGTTGTTTTAGTTTTCGAAAGTAATGTTTCTTTAATTACTATGGTATTAAAGTCTATATTTAAAAATACTATTTGGAAAAAAGCTTAGTACTAGTAGTTAATTATATTTAAGTTATCAAAACTACTTATTTTTTATACTATCAAGGCCCCCGTCCAAGTCCAAATAGCACTATTAATTTTTAAAAATTAATTGAAGCTTTTAAACACTTCTCTAAGACTTTAGGTGTACTAGTTGAAGTACCCAATAGTTAGGACTATATGAGTTGAAGACAAAAGCAAATACCCTATATACTTTAACTATATAATATATGTATATATGTATATAAAAATCAGTATGCATATTCCATTGCAGGTTTTCTCTCTAAGTATAAAGCAAACTACAAAAATAAATACCGCACGCCATGAAACATTTAAAGTGCTTATTTGCCTGGAAAAATATAGTGCTATTTTGGCTTCATACCTTCAAAAAATATGCAAATAAATGAAGTTCTCCGAAAGCAAATATAACACAAAAGGCCAAAATATGACGCTTTTTAGCTTTTGCGGCTGGGGCAAAGGGCAAAGAATGCATTAAACAAATTAATTTGAAACTCCCAGTAAAGTTCTAGGCCCCACAAATTGTAAATTAAACTGCTATATACGCAATATTTGCTGTCACATGTATTTTCACTCCATTAATTTTCATAAACGTAGGAAATTACGAGTATATGTGATGGTGGCTTCCCGAAAAATCCACTCGTCACGCCCAATAAGCAAAACATTGAAAGGGCTTAAGTTCTAACTCAAACAAACAAATAATTAGCGTACTCAATTCTCAGAGTTTCAATAATGTGACTCGTTTTAATCATTCAATTTTGGAAATTTGCAATAATTCGAAAATTATTGGAGACAAGAGGCAAATGTGATTTCATCAAGTGTACAAAGTAGTGAATAATGACAATAGTACACATGATTTTGCTGTGGCCATATCCGAAGGACATTATGTCGCTTGTTAATCCGTAAATGTGAACTACGATATATTTTGATTTCATATTCGACATTAATTATATTCGAAATAAAAGCAAATCAATTAGTAGTTGATGTCGATCTGACGGTCATTAAATTCCAATTAAACCACTCCGTTGGCGGAAGTTATTTAGGAGAGGTCAATGAATATTTTAATTAACGTCCGTTTTCCGTTGCTCGTATTTGAATGGAGAACAGTACTTATACTGTTTAATTTAATATTTTATGGAAGCGTTAATACAACTTTGATATTCGTGCACATGGTTAACAGCTCTAAAGTACCAAAAATGTGCACTTCTAATGATTGATTTCAGTCCTACTGCGTATTCAGTCATACTAGAAAAATTGTATTGTAATTTATAAGTATTTAATTTAATCTTTATAAATTCTACAAAATTTATTTAATGATGGGTGATGATTTATGGCATATCTATGTATATAAATGTCTCGTTTGACTTTTTCATATCTACTAAACATTAATAAAGCTGTTATCATATTTAAAAAGCCTTAAATCATTTAAAAGAATGTACGAAATGTGCCTGCACGTAAAAATCAATTTATCGTCTTAAAAAATAAAAGAAACGTTTTAGTTTTCTACATAAATACTAAAATGCACTATGTAGGAATAAAGCAAAAAAGGCCATCTGTCCTATTTTAATGGTAAACGTATATTTTTCTTTAGCATTCAGTAATTAAATGAATTTTCCCATTACAAGCTTTACTTTTTACCATTTTAAGTCCTTGCAAACCACTAAACTTTCAATTTTGTGAAACCAGAAAGGTTCCCTTTTTATTATGGATGTTGACTGAAAAAGTTTGAAATTGTTAAAGTACAGAGTTAATTTACTTGTTTTCTTTTTTAGAATGGATTAATTAATTTAAAATTTTTCAATTTAAAAACAAATAATTATAACAAACAATTCAGAATGAGTATTTTTAGGTACTTGCGTAAACAGTATAATTAACTTTCGTTCTTTCTATCTTTTCTAGAAAATACGCGAATTTAATGCTGTGAAAAATTCATGTTGTCACTGAACTAAAAATAATTTAATTGAAATCCTAAGCGGGGATTTGCAATTTTAAGCATATCTTCAAAAATAAAATTGTCTCAAAACTACAAGTTAAAAACAGTTTCGTAAACAAATTTCTGGAAAAAATTTTTAACAATAAAAATGTTAAAGGCATAAAACATTTTCGACAAATTGGCGGCGACAAGCACGCATTTGTAAAGTAAAACGATAAATTAGAAAAATCGAAAGTTATCTTTTAAGTTATTTATTTTCATGAATCTTTCAATTTGTGTTATTTCTTAAAATGGATGGGAGTCTGTGAGGAGATCTCAAATTTAATTGATGCCATAGTCAATAACTGTAGTGATTTTTAAAAATAAAGAAGCTGTTACAAAAGGATATTTAGCTAATAGACAGCCAATACTTTATTTCGTGATAATTTACCTTATTGCAGCAATACTGGTAGTGTTTAGCTGTCCAGAAAAATAAATCGGTAGTGACTGGGACTAATTGCGGCAGGAATCAAACCACTCTCGCAGATCCATTATAAAGTGAATGTTTCAACAATAAACTACAACAAAGGCCCGGAAAATGGCTAGCTCTGTGACCGCATAGCAGCCACTAGCTAATGCTAAGAGGGACGTCATTTTGGGTCAGCTCTAGCCGAATTATGGGTATTGCAGAGGGAAAGGAACTAACCATAATCGCGACTAATAGAAATATGCAGCAGAGACGGGCAATTAAATTCTTTCTGAATGACAAAATTTATAAGTAGCAGAGCGTGGAGCGACGCCAGCCCCCACTCACCCCGCCCTCGGCCCTTCATCGTCCGCCCTTTACCCTATGCTCCAGGAGTCCGGCTCAATGGTACTTCCGGGACATAAATCAAAGCCAGTCCTGCCCCTTCCCTTTGGGGGGCATCCAGGACCCGGCCGTTGCCGTCGTCTAATAGAAGGGCAGCCATTCGCTGATCATATGTTGGCAGCTGAAATGTTTGACTGAGAATTTGCTGTTTGCGATTTTAGGAGCCCTACGATGCAGAAAAGTTGCGCTCAATAAATTTTAGCCGACGTCTGAGCGGCACTGCCTACTAACAGTCCTCCCAGAGGGAAAAGTCAACCGCCCACCGAGAGTTCTATGATTTTTCTTGACGATTTTTTATCCCTGCATCGGAGCTTGTAGCGCTACTACTGCAGAAAAGGTCCTTGTTTATCGGCGAGGCTATTTTTTATTTTACACTTTTGACTTTTCTCTGTCGTAAATAGACTTTATGAGGCATTTTTTATTGGTACCATAAAATTTATTCACTTAGTGTGCTTCTGATAAATTAGGCAGGAATAACTCTGCTTTTTCTGAGAGATTTATGAAATTTAAGAGGTCTAGAATTGAATTTTAATAATTCTGTAAAAGTAGTTTGATACTAATTTACTTTGTCCATTTTAAATGCCTAGAAGTCGTCCAACATAAATTTGTTCTTTTCTCTTTTGGGAACTTCCTGGAAGTGTTCCTTTTTTGTTACCTCTTTACTTGAATAGGTTTTAATTTGTTCAAGTAGACTTGACAATAGACGAAATGCCTTCAAAAATTCTTTTGCCATGGATTGTTTTTAGTTGGGATTTTCTGTATAACATTTTTCGCAAAATATAAATAGATCTGATTTGTGCTTCTAATCCAGGATTGCTCTGTTTTGTAACATATGAGCTAATAATTTTAAATATACATCTTTTTTTCTTTTCGTTTTTTTTGCTGTAGCTGCCTAGAAAGGCACACTTAGGCCAATTTTGGCCCATTGTGTTACCACGTAGCACTGGAGACCATGGTTATTCGTGGGATTCGAACCCACAGCCTCTGGGACGATAGGACAGCGCGCTAACAACTGAACTATCAGAGGCCCCAAATATACATCTTATCAAACTATTTGATTTTAAATTAATATTAGAACTAATAAGAATTTAGTAATGCACATTAAAGGGAGAAGATTCCTATAAAAAATATCTGTACAGCTGTAAGCATTCATTTGCTATAACACACATGATCTTTTCAATTTTCAAATATTCTTATATTTTATTTTTGTCTGTACTCACGGTATGCGGTTTCCTACATTTATATTTAGGCATAACAGTCTAAGCACAAAAGGCGCACGAATCCAATTTATCTAAAAGCACATATTTCACATTGTACATCCCATGGGGAATAGCCAAATCATCACTTTATGAATGCTACTAGAGCTGCCGTCAAATCTACTTCAATCTTACATCAGTTGAACATTTTGACACGTCGGCATTTTTAACGTCTTTTGAGGTCATATTGTGTGTCTAACTTTTTGCTTGTAAAATTGCGAAGACTTTGAGGTAATGTCTCCATCGTTTTGAAAGAACATTCATGCGATATATTGCTGGTCTGGATTGTATCATTTTTTAGATTTCACGGATAAAGTCATTGTTGACAGTTCATAAATCTGTCGAATAAATTCCGTCAAACATTTGCATTTTTTTTTTTATTGTTGATGTTGTTGTTATTGTGGGGTATATGCTCACGTTCGGGCTCTCCTCCTTTGGTTGGATCAGCTCCGACAGTTTAATGTGAATTTAATTGGGTGGATAAAAAGCGAAATGTTTCAACTGAACGTGATACACATAAGGTTTGCTCTGATAAAAAATGGGGTTTTTACCCTCATATGAAAAATATGTTGAGACATTGAAAATATTTTGAATTTTTAACTCAATGGGAAAAGTGTACACTCTAAAAAATAAATTGAAATTTACTTCAATTAGTTGAAATTTACTTAAATTAATGTAATAGTTAAAAATAAGTAAGGAAGGTAAGGTATATACCCATATTTTATTTAAATTTAACCAATATTTTGTTGATAGTTTAGAAATTCCAAAAGTTTTAAATTTTACTTTATGAAATCAGTTCTATTGCATTTTTATGAATTTCTATTGGCTATAAGTAATGAGAGCCTGTGAATTTTCTGATGATGGATGCTATATGATATTTGTAACATAAATACAATCCTGTTAAATAACATAATAAAAGAAAATTCGAAATCGTCGTTTCTTTGCTTGAATAGTAGGGCTACACCTTGTAGATAACCGAAACCATTTTCTTTTAAGAATAATCAAATTTTTCTAATTTAAAAGGGTTGGAAGTCACCGTACTCAATTGTAAGCAACCATATCCCTAAGTGTGGTAAATTATACATTTCCAATAGTTGATGATCAGTTAAAATCGTCTTACGGAAATACTGCGTAGGTAAGTGCTACTCTGAATCAGAGATGCCTTAAGATAGAATTGGACAATATCCCGCCAAAATTGAAAAACAGCTGTGGTGTGTCCTTTTAACATTCAAGAGTCCGCTGGCAATGTAAGAAACACATAAAAACAGTTTTGTTTCGAACATTTTAAATCTTAAGCGGCCAGGGTACTCGTTTAAGTAAACCCCTCTAATTTACTGAAAACTATGCTTTTTTAATTTTTTCTTTGATTTTATATGTTTTTTGTTTTTTATATTAATAGATAAATAAAGATAGTTCCAAAAAATTATTGGTATTTTTAATTTGACCTTTAACAGGCATTAATGGCATTTAGAAACTAATCGATCGCAATTCTCATCAGAAAAATAGTTCCGCGGAGAAGGTATCGGCGTAAAGCGGCGCAGGTAGTTATATTCATTAGAGAAGTAAAGCACAAATTTTAAAGTCACAGGTTCAAGCCCTGGCCTCGATTGTTACTCGACAAATCCCCATATTCGTGTTGAATATTAAACGTTTGAAAAAAGTTTTTAAAATTCAAACGACAAAGTTTTAATCTACTTGCCTGTTGAAATTTACTACAATAATTTGTAGATAACTAGTTGCCGTCAAAAAGTAATATTAAAAGACACATTTTTTAAAGTATAGATATGTTTCTCCTTCCTACTATACTTGATTTCTTCACAAACATTTTATTTATTATTTTTGTAAACTTAAAGTCAGGAAAACTTCAATTTTTCCATTTCGTCGCCTTAAGTTTTATAAGGGTCTCCAACATCCTGTCTAGAGAAGTTCACCGCAAACTGTTTATTCAATTTGACCGAAAAATCGACTAAATCGAAACGCAAGATGAAAAAATAAAAATAAAATCTAAAAATAAATATATATCGAAGAAAAGGAAGCAAGAAATTTAAGTTTGCTCAACGTTGTTTGTCAATCCAACAAGTAGATATATCCTCAAGCGAAATATTGTCAATTTATACACAATGCACATAGGTGCATGCATAATGCAGCAAGCAAAATTCACTTGCATAATATTCTTTTGTGTCAGATACATTTGTGAATTGTGCGGAATGCTCCCATAATGTGCTTATGGCATAGTGGCACTTCTTGAAAATATCCTACGAAGCAGCTGAGAGTTCCTCTTCCTCCACTTACAATATTATGGGAGTAAATTTGTACCCGACAAGTACTCTTTCGTTAGGGGAAAGGGTTTTTCTGAGGATTCTTGCATCGATGATTGCCATTTCTGTAAGAGGATTTTGGTTTAAAAAAAAAATACTTTAATTCAATCAAGGAGGAAGTTTAGATATGCTGTGTAAAAGAGGTAAATGCATTCTTTCTTTTGCTATATCGCTTTTCTTATAAATGAATGCTTTATTTGTTTGAGATAATGTTTAACCCTTAAAGGGTATTATGGGTGAAATTTCATCTCATGCATGTTTTTTCTTCTCAAATTTTAGAAAGATCAATGGTTTTTAACAGTGATTTTTTCTACATCTAGAGGTCACTTTAAAAATAGCATCATCATGAAATATAACATTTAATAATACTAATAAATATTTAATTACATTTAATGGTCTTCATTATTCTTAAAAGATAAATAACCATATACTAGGGTGGGTTTATCCATGATTTATAGGGTTGGTAGTTATGTAAAAACGTAGCACAATATACGATTTAGGTGATTTTGAATACCTTGGAAGCCCTGACCTGAATTTTTAATTAATTATACTTTTCCAACCATCAATATTAATTTAAATGCGGTAACAAATATTGAGGGGTTCATATGGAATTTGCAATGTTTCCAGGAATTATCCTGAAAAATAGTTTTCAGGATTTATGTGTGAAAAAGGAAGAACGCTTAAACCTCTGACGGTGTATGGTATGGACGAGCTTTGGTAGTTTTAAAAACATTCACCCGTACTTGTCTGAGGTAGGTTAAAGTTTGCAATCAAACAGGAGCAAATTCCATTCACATTCCTATAAATTTTTCTTTTGAATTTAATCTCCTCTCCCCCTCCACCCCCCCACTCCTAAACTTCCATAATTCACTTACTGCTCGTGCATAGTTCACTGGAGTATTTTCCGTGAGTGGGAATCATGCACTGCAGCGTTTTATTCATTTTCTTGGTTTCACTTTTCAGTTTATTTTCGGCGATTAGGGATGTACCCCCAGGAGAATTAGGAACAAATGGAAAAATTTATTCTGCTCGAAAGCGAAATTGTTGGAGTAAAAAGTACAAGCGCTGCGGTGCACCCTTCTCCACGTATAAAATATCCATTAAAAGTGTATTTTTTCTTTTTTTTTTGCCTTATTCGAGGACGTTCGAGTCGAGTAGAATGCAGCGTACACGGACCAGCTCTCGAACGCTAAAATCCAGCCAGCTTAGATAAATATCGGGCCACTTTAATAAAAGCGTGCCATGCATTCATTTATTTAAGTTGCCCGAAAGTTTCCTTTGTGATCTTGGCTAGCTCTAGAAGAGCGCACGTAACATCAGAGGCAGGATTGGGGGAGGGCAAAGCGCTGGAGGATAGAGCACGCTTTGATAAAAAATAAATTCCGTGGTTACCCTCAACTTCCCGATCAATTTTCGCATCAGCTCAAAGAGCAACACTGCAGCATCAGACTATGGCATTGTTGTTGTTGGTATGGGGTTTCCATTAAATTTTTCGCTAGTTTCATTCTTCCTGACCTTTCTCGCTATTTAACACCTCCGCTGCCAGGCAACCTTGCAGCATGCAAGTCAGACTATATTACATTTGATTCCGGCCAGAGTAGAGCTAATCTGATTGCAAGCTCCTTACCTCTAGAGTTTTTCAAAATCAATATATCTTAGACTGAATTGAATCGGGGATATTGAGTACAGCCAGAAAATTGCAACTTACAGAAACAGATTTCTTTTGTCATCTTGCTTTGTATGCAGTCGATGAGCTTGCATCCAATGCAGCCACAAGGAATGCAATATTGTCAATTCTGGGAGAATTTTTTAATTAAATTTAAAGGAGTTTTTTACCAACTGGAAAATTCATTCTGCACTAAATTAGGATGTCGTTCGTTTCAGGTTTCAAAGTTATATGATTCTAGGGGAATATCGAGGAAAATATTGTAGAGTTTGCTAATTTCATTTTATCTCGATACTCTGATAAAAGTTTAGGTCCCTCGACTAAAAATATGGGACGTCACTTTTCCAGACAATTTTATAATCTTATCGAATTTTCCTAAAATAGTTTGAAAGAAATTTTATATTCTATTTAAAGTGAGTTGTTCGTATTAAAGCTGAACAATACATTTAAATTTGTTCCAAAATCCAAACGAAAATGTTATAAATTTTAATGGTACACGAATTGTGAGTTAAAACAACTCACTTATATGGGGTTTTACATTAAATTTATACTCATTGTATGAAATAGTCAAAAAAGCATAATACCCATTGTATTCTAAAACAATAATTACGTATTTATGTATTCAAATTTACCTGATTTAACGAAAAGTATGTTTAAATAACTCACATTCAGACGAACTAAACATTTTCACATTGCAACATTTAGTCTTGCTGAATGTAACGCACCACAGAGAGATAGAAATAAGTTTGTTATATTTTTACTTAATATAATTGAATTCCAAAATTGCAAGAGCCCGTATATAATCAATTTTGCAAACTAATTTCTAAGTCTATGTGCATGGACTTGGCTAATACGATCAGAAGGGAATGTGGAATGAGAATTGCTGAGTGGTGATTGAGGGAATGGAAACTTTGTAAAAATGCAGGGTATTTAACTCACCTTCAAAGGGTTATGGGCATAATTTCAATACACAAAAAAAAAACATGTATTTACAAATATTAAATTTACATATAATTTAATACTAGCGTGGTAATTTGAAATAATGCACTTGGATTTGCAGTGCACACATTCATGGACTACAATTGTAGGCAAAATCAAAATATAACAAACTCTATCTAATTTCAAGTTTATTATTGCTCACAGCAATACTGCTCATGCATTCCTCAAATAATATACCATAGAGAATTAATTAGACATTGTACACAAATTAGTCAAATAAATTTATTCAATTTGAATAATATCAATTGTCATTGGACATAAATAGGGGAAATAGCAATATGTTTTAATGCGCATATATTTAATTTGTATTTTAGAATTATGGGGATATTATGTCAGAAATTTGTATGCCTTTTATTCTGAAAATTTACGAAATTTTGCCCAACAATAACCTCTTTTACGATAGCTCAAAAATTCGAAATTATATTGAGATATTTGCTAGGCTGCAATGTACATGATCTTGTCAAGAGGTATTATTATAATAAGGGTACCTGAAAGGTTCTCTTCGCACCAATTATTATGTACATCAATTAAAGTGTTTACCTATTACGAGTATATAAAAACAATGATGCTCATAATAGCGTAGTTGATTCGCTTTTGAATATAAAAAATCGTGGTACTAGACTTAAAAAAGAAAGAAGGACGATAAGCGAGAAAAAATTCAATTCTACTTCTAGACTTAGTCAGTAATTTAGTTAATACAAAGTGTGTGCAAAATAATTTTATTAGTAACAGAAATAAAGTATATAATTAAGGATTTGCCAGATGCCAGACACATTTTGGAAAAAATTTGGTACAGGCTAGAAGAAGGACTGGTTTATTCGACGAATTGTAAACTTTAGTAGTAGCTTCGGGCTATTTTTCTAAATCATGAGTTGGAGAGCCGTAAATAACAGATGCCCAGTTACGTCCAAAATGTTTGGCCTTATGCATAAACAATGAGTTTAACCGATTTTTATTTAATCCGCAAATTTACTAAGCCAAATATATCGATTATATTTGATAAAAGAATGGGAGCAATTACATCCTAATATAGGTGTTAAAAAAGTTGTTTGCATATCCTACAACGACTATTCATTTTTCTTTACTTAATTTTAAATATTAATAATTAATTTTTGTCCACACAAATATAGAGATACTAAAATTGATTTATTTTCCTTACTTATAGTTTTATTCTATGTATAGACATATTAGCATAAATACCAAACTAGGGGAAGCGTTAAAGAAGTACTGAGTAGGATTAGCTCGTTACAACAGTAGAGAATTATTGAATTTAATTTCTTAAAAGGAAAGGAGGATTTTAATGATATACGTATGTAAATTTACTGCTTTTAATAAAGCCTGTGCGTGTCAATCGACAGGCTTGTCATTTAGTACTACATAGTTATCTGCCTAAGATTTGTATATCGATGTGTATATAATGCCATATTTTAAATAGAAGGATAGAAATGGAGACAAATATTTAGGAACGCACTTGAAGTCTATACTGAAGTAAATCGAAAAAAAAAATTTCTTCTAAGGGTGGTGGAGCTTACATTTACGCATACCTCAGTACGAAAAATAAATTAAGTGAATTTGAAAGGTTCTCTAGTTCCCTCTGCCCAAGATTAAGTGAATCAATCGAAAGCAATTGGCAACGAGCACAGAAATCTGAACAAAAGCGAGTTCGAATTCACGTCGAAAGCAGCTGCTGCCAGTAATGCCTTTAACATCTTTAAAGCTTTTCATTAGTCCGCTAAATATCCCCAATGTCACATGGCAGCAGGCTTATCCTCAACAAGTGGTGTAACCGACAGATTTCGTAGATTACTCTATTTTTCGTGCCAGCAGAGTAAAAAAGGTCATTTTTGTCCTTCAGTTTTTTGGGAGTTGCCACGATGTGTGGACAGGCATAGCCTTTTTAGCGCCACTAACTAATGAAAATGGGCTAAGTCTATTGTAGAGTCGATTAGCCACTTTTACGAATTTATGTGGCCGGTCTGTTGGAAGACCTGTGCATAGTTAAAGCTTTCGTGATTAGGACTGTGCAAATATTAACACATGAAAGTATCCGGCCGCCACTGTGAAAAGGTAGTGCGAATCAAAAAGTGAAACGAATGGGCGCCCCTTCCAGAATAACAAGTCGTCAAAGAAGGTCTCCCTTAAGTTTACAGCAGTCACCCGCAGACACTTTCAGAGGGAGATAACAAGCTTTCCTGGCCGAAGTGGATTTGATAAAATATCCGAGTCACTTAAGCCATAGTGGCTTGTATTTTCTGGGAATGACTAGTCAATTGTGCCCGAGGGTGAAAGCCTCTGTTCTATTTAATTTTGCAGTCACCCGGTATTGACTACTTGTGATTAGTAACCAGAGTTCATTGATGACAAAGCGGGTTCGCTTTATTCCCACAGACAGCCAGGCCAGATTATTGATAGGTTCTTCACCTGCCACTGCCTTTTGCGGGCAAATATTTATTTAACTGGGGAATTTCGAGATCTTTTCTCTGAGCTCTCACAATGACTGTTGTAATTTGATTGAAAACCTTTTTACAGGAAATCAGTCCCTTAATCCGAACGACATCTTACTTAATTATGGCAACTCGAGGGCTTTCAAGTAAATTGTCTATTGTAGCCAAAACCCGAGACATATAAGGGATGATTATGATAAATTGAGCACATCTCAAATTGCAATCGACCATTTGAATCATGCTGTAATTTGCTTGTTACGACAAAGCAAACATGCTGTGCTGATTAATTGCTTTTGAGTTCTGCTGCAGATCCGCATTGGTTAACACAAATAAGGCCTATGCATCGCTTTAATCATGTATAGTGGAATTCTTAAATTTCACCTTTAGAACCATGAAATTAATTGTTCCTTACATAAAATAAAATAAACTTAAAAATTTCTCATTTTTCACTTCTCTGTATGAAGCAAATTTTGTTAAGGGTGGAACTTTATTGAAAATTTTCTATTTTGCACAGTTTTAATAGATGTTAGTGAAATTTAACTAGATGGATTCTAGTTAATTATTTTACAGTAATTTTAACTGAAATTACCGGAAAATTATTCCGTAAAACTGAATTTAAAGTACATTGTAAAAACCCTAGGTTCTGATTACAATTCTAGTGAAGTTTACTGGATAATTAGGAAATTGTTTTGTTGGTCGTAATATCTACCACAATTCCTTTTAATTTAATTGAAATTTTAGACCAACTTTGTTGTATATCGCTGGAATTCTAGGAAAGTATAGTGCAAAACTTTTTCAGTGCATTTTTAACTCTTTTCGTATTCATGGTTTATCATTTAACCTCGAGTTTTTTAAAGGTAAAACCTTTGATGTTGTCTATTCTGTAATATACCTATAAAAATATGAATGCGATTTTTACCATAGTACTTTTGTAAATTTAATTTTCCCTTTTATTTTCTAAAATCTAACAGATTTGTTGTTGTTGAGATGATAGATGAAATTTACAAACTACAGAGAGACATAATACTAGAAAATTATAAGTAAAGCATGAAAAGTTCTAAAGAACGGGCGCTTGAATTAAGTAAAGGGCAATGCATTTTATAGATAAGTACATTAGAAGAAAGATAAATAAACAAAGTGGCTCATTTGTAATGCATACTTAATAGTTAACATAATAAAAATGCACACGATATGCTATCTGTCTCCGGGTTTCGTTGTAAACTTAAACCTTCTTTGCTGTCCTCACGGTGGTGTGGAGTCGCGCCAACGAGAAACAAAGTGCCGCAAAACGAAAGAGCTTCCTGATGATAGCATTATTATTCTACAGCTCTGTGACCCTCCGCCCCTGCTCTGGTAATAACATCGGTTCGCCGCTTTTATGTTCGTGTTCTTGAAATGCTTTTGTAGGTGCAAATAACACCAAAGTGGCAAATTTTCCTGCTACTTTCCAGCTATTTTCTGCCATCTGCCACAACGGCCGTCTGTGTATCTTGGGGGCCACCCAGTCGGACTGCATATGGGACATGGGCATGTCGTCGAGTGTCCTAGAGTTTGAATTAATTAAAATGCACATAAATCAGGACTGGAGTCTGGGCAGGTTTTATTCCCCATTCCCACTTTTAAATGCATTCATACCTAACACTTAAAGTCAAGAGCTATGCTCTAGCTGGCTATTTCCGGTGACCGTAAGCGCCAAAACTTTTCGGAAAATGTCTAAACTTTAAAAAGAATCTACGAAAAGGAATAATTTGGGACTAGTCTCATGTAAACAGCTTAGAAAATCGTTCGTGTTAATCCAGTTCATTGTATCATGGAAGACGGCTGGTGGTTGCTGGGCTCCTTATACACAGTACTAATCGATCAACTAAAACTACCACTGATGTGGCCCCGTAATGTTCCGAGGTTCTGCAAGGACATTGTAAATCAATTTTGAATTACGCTGTACATTAAGGGGACCATATGCCAAGATAGGAAGCAAAGCACTTGCCTTGGTAATTAGTTCAAAAGTCGTTAAAGTTTGTATAATCAAGTTATTGTTCTATGCAGAGAAACTTAAATTTAACTAGATTTTGGTCTTCATTGGAACGGTTACATTTTCTGACACGGAATTGTTGAAACTATTAAATTGAAACACTGAAACCCACAAAGTAAACCTTTCAGACTAAACCAGAAATAATTAAAGATATTTAGGAACAATACCATTAATTGTCATCCAAATATTATTAATGCTCTCCTTAATCATAATTTAAATTTTATTCACGATTTACATGAATATAGGTGAGTAATGTTTTAGTTATTATTTCATTTCAACTAACCTATAGTGCTGACTATTAACTGAAAAATAATTTTAGCGCTAGTTTTGAGTTATATGTATAAAAGAAATAAGAAAATCTTAGTCAATCTTTTCCAATGAATATTTAAAAGAATCAATAGCTTGAATTAATGTTTTACTTCATTTATTTTCTGGTTTCTTTTAATTCTTTTAGAATATCCATCAAGAAAATAATGATGGTATCTTTTTAATTATTTACGATACTAAGTAAAATAAAAATCAAAGGGGTTGAAACTGTTGTGAAGTTAATAAATAATTTCATTTTAAAATAGAACACAAAAGATAGTTCTAAAATGGTCTTAGTGTAAGCTAGAGAGTTTTCAGGCGCTAGAGTATAATTTTCATGAAATTTTAATATTAATTTACAAGTAACAGGGAGGCTTTTTTCAATTGGCTTCGAATTTAGTAACTAACGCAATAATTGAATGTGCTTATGCCTGAAGGTGAATCAGACTAGAGAAAGTAATGACCTCCGGCGTTAACATGTATTTTAATTATTACGTTTCTTATTAAATGAATGGACGTAGAATTCGAGTTATAATTGCAAAGAAAGAATAATTTAGAATTTATAAATTTTCTGAATTTATGTGGTAAACTTCGACGCTTATAGAATAGAACAGGGAAAAACTAACTAAAGTAATTCATTCAAAATCGATTAAGGTTCCGCTGTAAACCACAATATGTGTAAGTAATTAAAAAGTACCCCGAATCCACAGTTGTTCTAGTAAAATACAAAAAAATTTTAGAGGGAATGTTTGGGGCCAAAGAAAAAAAAAAAAAAACAAAAAATATCAAGCAGCAAAAGAGCGCATCTAAAACAGTTTTCCATTCATTTACCATCGCGACCCTGATGAAGTTCTTTTTGGTGGAGGTCTAAACAAAACACACCCGGTGTTGGTTAGTTAACCCATGGGGAAGGAATGGATCAGAAAATTGAGGGTAACCAGAGAATTTATTTTTCCAGCTGCAGTAGAACCGACCGATAGTTACATCACCAAATCAACGAACCGAATGGAATGTTCCTAGACATCTACCAACCAAAGTCATGCATGCATCGCACGAATTTGTTCCGGAGGAGGGATGACATTTAGGGAAAATTCGATTACGATGTGAAAACCTCATGGCTTTGCAGAATGTTTGGTGTCAATAGAACAGACTCACGGGAATTTCGATAAGTTTGAGGAATTAGTCGAATTTCGTCCAGATTAAATATGTTTAAAAAACAGTCAGATGAGGTTAACAAACGTGTCCTTCTTTTCAGACGTAATAGCACTTGAAAACTATGCAATGTCGAAGGTTCCAAAGTACTAGTTATAAAAATTAGGAAAATGAACATTGAAAATTTATATTCTATTTTACAGGACCTTACAAAACTAGTCTTTAATTAGGATATGCATACAAAATGAGGATTTCGACCATAGTCTGAGAAATAACAACAGAAAACTGTTTTACTCGAAAAGTTTGATATAACATAAAAACAGTATTTTTTTAAAAGATCGAAAGCCTTTTAGAATATTATATTTAAGAAAATAAATTTAATATGCATATGGTGGAGCGGTTAGCAATTCCAGCAAACAGGTTTTTTGAATTAAAAAATTCAAATTGAAAAGAATCCGGAAATTTATGACGTCTCATTAAAAAACAGAATCTAGAATTCGCTTTTTATATAGAAAATTATAAATAAATCGTTCAATTATTTTTATTATTAGCGTTTATTGAGGGGTTAAAGAATTTAAATACCTCATCCACACGTTGCTTGTATCTGCGATGCCTGCAATCATACTATTGGCTTTCTAGTTGAAGATTATCTCCTCCTTTCATCTTTCGAGACACAATTCATCCACAAAAGGACAAACACCCGGACCGTACCGCGCTCTACGACTTTATTCGGAAAATCGACTTTTCGACCATCTATAATAATTTCTCCCAAACAATCATTGCTGTATATCTCACTTTTAGATAATACTAGATGTCGATGTAGATTTCATGAGGCGAACAAAAGTATCCTGCACCTAGCCTATGTGGTCATACATATCACAAAAAAGAGCTCCATCCAATTTTAATTCATTATTGGATAATTAAGAAAGTGTTAAGCCTAAGTTAAAAAGAAAAACGAAGAAAAGCAACAGTATTAAAAAATTTTACACTACACTAAAAATTCGAGCCAACTGAAATAGACTTGAGTTTTTCACTATCTTTCAATTAATTTCGATTTTTATAGCGATTCGTGATGTTGTATTCCACAAAATATTAAAATATATTATTTATCGATATTAAAAATCATACCAACTCGTTCTCATGATGAACGAAAATCAATCATCTGTGAAATATTTATTTATATTATGTTAGCGGTTGGGGAAACAGGTGAAATTACAAAAATTATGTAAAATAGGGACAATTTTTTAAAATTCACATACATCTTACTCTATTCAATGAAAAGTTTTTCAATTTAACTAAAATTACCACATCTTTTTATCTTTACTTGACGCTATTTTAGAATGAATTAAATAAAATGAAATATTTACCATATATGCCGATATTTAAAACGTAGAATTTCTGGACAGGAAAATATTTTTAATTAGTCAACGCCAATTATTCATTGAGTGCTTTTAAAGTAATTATACGATTTTAACTAATGGTCAGATAATCCGGTGGAATGTTAAGTTTTAAGAGGTCATAACTATTTTTGAATTTAAGTGGCATTTCGAGAATTGTTAAGCTTAATAACGATTTAGTAAAACGGATAACGTTGTTTGGCTGGGTTATACACAGTAAGTTCGCTTTTATACAAAGTGATAATCCAACGTACGCTATAAGAATAGCAATTAATTAAAATCGGAAAAAAAAGCAGTGAGTAACCCAACACAATAAAAAGCACAGTTAATATCCTTTAATTATCTTTTCATTTTATGTGCTCTCCGAAGAATGCATTTCAATGAAATTTTAATGTTCTTCAGTTGGAAAAGAGTTTACCACTCTTCATAAAACGGAGTGTAAATTGCTTTGTATAGTGAAAAGCCAATAGCTTCAGAAAACGGTTCCGCTTAAGACAGATCCTCCTGGAACGTGTGTTTACAAAGCCCTCAGGAATAATTCATAGCCGTGGAAGTGGACCAACCCCACTTTCGTTATTTATGCACTCAAAGTGTCGCTGTGGTAAATATCTCAATTTCAGCAAAATGCCCGTCTTTCTTGCACTTTTATATCATGCTGAAGATTGCGATACTCCTCCAACGGAAAACACGATAAATTCATGATCCAGTTAACTCGACCAAAGGTTAAGGATATTCGGGTTTAATGAGCCACTAAACTTCGCTCGATTTCCTTTTATGGTCTCTTTACCTCAAGATAAGCCCTTGAATACACGAAAATGTACTAAACTTGTTTTTATGAGGTGTATAAGAGCACGTCTGCGAGGAAGGGAGATAATCGAACAAAGTTACAAAGTCTTGTCTGCAACAGATCCCTGTGGAAAGAAACCGGAGAGATGAGGGCATTTCTTTGTGTATGGCTCCCGGACTTGATTTAGCCCTCGTTGCTGATGGCAGAAGAAGCATGGGAGATCCATTTTTGATAAAGCTCAAAAAGTCCCAACGAGATTTCTGTGTTTAATTAATGGAGGGCATCACGCCAACTTTGACACAGTATTCTTCCGGAATAGCAACAAAAGGCCGCAAAATCTGGGCCGACTGCCCCCAAAAGAAAATAAGAATGGGCACCTATTAAGCGAAAATGTGTGTACGCAATTAACCAGAAACAATCAAAACTCGATAATTATCCGAGCATCCTGAGCAAAGCAGAAAACTCACAATTTGCACATTGTAGAGGTGGAGGCCATGGGAGCAGCCTAAAAATGGTTGGTTCATTAATCTTATAGCCCTGTTTTCGTTAATGCTGAGCTCGTAATTACGTTTATAAAAACCCATTAAAAATTTAAAGGGCTTTCGCCACCTGTTGCTGCCAGATATATACCCTCTGGACCAGTAATTCCATATGACCCCCCCGCGAAAGAGGAAATCAATGAAAACTTTTTTTTTTCCACGGTGATAATTAAAAGAAACTTTCTGTGGCTTAAATTTGTGGTTACTCCTGCAGTTTGCGTAAACTTTCGTGGAACATATGTGGGAAATTGCCCTAGCTTCCACAGTTCATAGAATTTTATTGTGCACAAATTAAAGAGGTCTACTTAGGTAAGATTTTCAAAAAATTATTTTAATTATTATTCATGTACTCAAGAATATGTGGCCAAATAACTTTTAGAAAAGAGGGTTAGTGAGGGCGGTAATTTGTGTATTCTACAATCGATCCCTTTAAATGTTTTAATCAAAATTTTCTTCTATACCTTCTACCGTCAAATCAACCTCAAAATCAAGTTTAAATTCTACACTCACTTACATGCTTAGGGCTTTGCAACAACTTCGCAGTTCTAAGGTGAAATATTAAGTAGAACGAGTACTAAAGAGGCTAAAGAGGTTATTTTGTCCTTTTTAACAGTATTTAACAATTCATAGCTCGTATTTGGGCTCTAAAATTAAACTTTGAAAAAAATATATAAAGAATTTTCGATAATTGCAACCAGTAAATGTTTGAAAAGATATTAGATAAGTTGAGACTAGCCGATTAAGATGAAAAGCTGTCCTAAAGGTTCCGAATTGACATAGGATTTAAATTGTTAAAATGTATCAAGTCGTCTTTTCGTGAAAAGTTTAAAGAACACAAAAACGACTCCGCTTAACACTAAAAATAAAGGCGGAGATACAATGTACACGATTGGTATTTGTGCCGTTATGACATAAGTTTAAGTATACGAAAATGCAAACCCCACCTTGGTATAATACATGAGACACGATTTCATAGCACCACAAAGTTTGATGGAACTTTAACTTTTATGGCGCGATGATTCGTTTTTATGTTTCTATTACAGTTTGGTTCTATGGATAGTATAAAATTTAAAATACGAAACTTGTCGTAGAAATTCAAAAATATTTCTTTAATCATCTGTAGGGCTTTAAAGAACATTTCCGGATAATTTTCTAATTATGTAAAGATCATTTCAAAAAATTCATGAATTGAACGACTTTTATATAGCATCATCTGTTATTTTTTTTATTTTATTTTTTTAATGTTCAGCACGTTTTAAATGCTAAAAAGCTAGCCGAAATTATTGCCAAAATCGCTCGCGAATTTATCTTGAGCTTGTGCAACAAAACGTGGCAGCGTCGTTGTATATTGCAGCGCAATGTTTTCTCGCCACAAAATCACATCGCGTAAATTGTACCCCGACCTTAATTACATTTATAAAACTTGTTTCATTTGTGCAATTCGTCAGTTTAACCAGTTCTCCGAACAGCTCTTGATATCCACTGATAAAATAGTTTAAATTCTGTTAAGTAATATACCTATAATATCTACACTTTCCTTAAACGTTGTCATATATTCAAAACAATGATCAATGTACAAAAAAAAGGTTGTCAACCTTTATTTTGAAAATGTTTAAATATTTTAAGTTAAAGATGTTTCCACCTTTTGTATTTTAAAAAATTATTAAGGCAAAGCGAATAGAAAGTAAATATATTTTTCAACTTAATGTTAGCGATACCTGCTAAAATCATTAAAGCCATAAATGAACCGAAAACAGCTATCTTAACCGAAAAGGCCATAATCATTGCAGTCATTTGAAATCTGAAATACAAGCGACTGATAACTTCTTGATAGACTTTTTTCAACACTAACTGCAATTAGACAACATCTACCAAAGTATAACACAAGTGGGATTAAATTTGCCGTAAAGGTCGGAATAATCTATCAAATTCTTTTCTTTTGTGATTTTCTATTTTAGAAATTATAAATACCACTAATCAACAAATATAAATATTTGTTCTACAATTAACAGATGATGTATATAACCTAAATTATTATACTAGTGTTATATACTATAGTCCGATATACTAAGATATTTAATAGATTGATTTATTAGCGAGCAACACTTAAATGTTATTTCCTTATCTCAGTTGTTTGCACATAATATTGTCAACTCAAATATTATTTTTAGCCGATTACTATGCCAATCTATAAATCTCATGAGTAATCCAGTAAGCTTGTTTAAGAACAAGGCGACTTGTGTCTGGCTATGGTCCTGTTAGCGGAAAGGAGCTCATCCGTAATAAATTTTTTGACAGGAGGATTACACGGCTCTGCACACTCTGGACCAGCACTAAAACTAAACACCGGAAATCAGAGTAGCAAATTCCGGTGCGGTTATGTCTTGCCCATAATAAAAGTAACCATAAGTCGTTATTAGGGAAAATGAATGACTCTATCGGGAGATAACTTCTGCTTAGCTTTGCTATTAAAAGGCCATTCAGATATCCCTAGCACACACTTACGCCCCATTAGATCGACTCACATCCTGGGGCACGATAGTGACCCGGGGACAGTTCGGTACCTTCCTCTTGACCTCTGAATTACAATTGAACTAAAATTGTGTTTCATAAATCAGGTCTAGTCATTTTTGGTGTTTTATTATCTGCAAACCGCCCCCAAATAGAAAAAGGCCTACTGGGCGGCCGGTCGGAAGTTGCCTTGAGAAATCAAAGGAAACTTAATTTAGCTCGTAACGTAATATGTTCGGATATAAATAAACTGGTCTCCTTCACTTCGAAAAATCTAACGAATGATATATTTGTTTGTGGAACGTCCCACTTGCACAAGTAGTTCCGATTGTTTCCTTGAAATGGACGAAATGCGGGCAAAAGTTCGCCTCAGAGCTGCAAGGTTTCCGATTGAAATTTGCAACCAGGGTAATTTCTACCTTGTGGCTATGTAACACCCAGCAAGGACGTGATTTAGAGCTAATAGTATCCTCTTTGGAAGCGGAAAAGGGAAATGTATGAGTTCCTATCATGCATTTAAATTCCCTCAGCGTACAGACACCCCCGATGTTCCCACAAAAGTTTAAGGTCACGCAATTCAACCCTTCCGTTCCGGTCTCCTGTTTACTTCCACCCCATAGTCCAACCTACAACCGGATAAACACGAAATTTAATACAGTTTTCGGTCCCAGAGTCAAAACACAAAGGGACCGGGCAGAATGGTGGCGCTCAACGTAGTACGCGACTGCAGGGTCCTTAAGCTGCACAACATGCACGAGGACCTCCTAATCTAATCTTCAAAAAGGCAACATTCAGGTTAACTACCGCCTGCATTTAAATTCCTGAACCTCGCCAACCCGCCACCGGGCCACTCGTGCAGACGGGAATCGAACTGATTGAGAACGTGTACCAATGTATCTCCATTAAAAACGCTTTCCAAGAATGAGATGTAAATTCCAGCCTAATCGAAGTCACGTAGACAACATTTTCCTGGCGAACGGATGGTAAACCCATTTTTCTCTTCCTCAACGAAGGCGACTATTGATTTTCTCCCAAGGAGCTGCGACGTGTTGAAAATCAAACAGGATATGGCGCGTACAAATACTTTTACTACATCTGCAAAGATTTTTCTGTTGATTTAGTCGCCTTGGCCCGTCCTGCCGTTACGGGTACGGGAAGGGCAATGGGGGGATTTCACGATGTTCGTGGATCCCTCGGTTAAGAGGATAATTTTTGGTAATACGCTGAATAAATTCACAAGGATGCCAGGACGAATTGAATGCGCGAATTCAAAATTTTCCGCAGTTGTGCTCAATTCGATTTCCTAATGTTGTTAACAGCACAAGAAGTCGAGTGAGTGTGACAGTCCTGTATAATTCCTCCGATCTGAATCGCAACAATGGAATATATTCCCTCCTGGTTACCTTATTTTTCAAATCAATAAAGCTATTTAATTTAACACCGTCATGCTTTAAGAAACTGATGCATTAAAACGTGAGAGTAAGTCTATAATTTTTTCCAAATCAATTGGTAAATAGGTATAAAAAACAACAAATAGAAAAAAAATATGTTACTACTTCCAAAAATTTCGAACAACTAACTAACAATTATAAATAACTTTAATTTAAAATTCAATTATTTGTTTTTAAAGATATAAACTGAATTCCACTAAAAGAATATTGGCATTAGTTTTGTATTGAGGTGTTAAGGAGAGAAATTTTAATTTATTTATTAATTCATAATAAAGTAGAAATAAATGATTACTCTATATTAGCCTAAGTGAGTGAAAAAATACAATTCTCTAACCTGTGCTCCAGCGGCGTGATAATCGCATTAATGCCACCTAACAAATTGTTTTGTAAATCTTGAGAATTACTTCGGAGAAGAAAATCCTTAGAGCTTTACCATCGCAATTCCCTTGTGGAAAATGTTATGACGGGAAACGCAAATTCACTGTGGGACCAGAAAATTAGTGCTCATGTACCTAATTCAGTCAACTTTTGAGCTGCAACTACGAATAACCCTGAAGTGAATCCGAATAATTCCCGGAGAATTATTGTAATTAGATTAATCTGTCGTAATTAGGGTGTAACACATTTAAGAGATTAAACATATCGTTGTTCCGCAAGGGATGGCTATGCGGCATCCTCGCCCTAATAAAAGCCCCATCATACTCTTGTTGCGAGGGGACGGAAATTTTGGAAACGGAAGAAGAGTAGAAGCCTGTTCGGGGTCTGATGGTGAATATCTTTAGCAGAAGAGCTCCTCCAAACCAAGTCTTGCCATGAATATTTAAATGGAACGTGCAGCTAAATAACCTGTTTACCTTAATCCCTAAATAACTTTGATGAAGCGATAAAATATGAGTTAATCGTTGTCATGGGCAGGAGTTTGCCGTAATTTGGATGTGTTAGTGAGTAATTGCCATAAATTTAGTGTTCGGTCAATGAAAATTTAGCTTTTTCGTAAAAAACTGATGCTTTTATTTTGCTTGCCTACTAACTATATGCAATATCGTTTGTGGATTTAAATTCACACTAATTGTCACTTTATTTAACTCATAAATAACTGAACAAAAACCCTAATTAAGCCGAGTCTATTACCCTACTTTTAGTGGAAGATCTGCAATAGGCTTAAACACTAAAAATGAAACTGATTGAGCTATACAAACAGAAAATTGACTTAAAAACTCTACAGAAATAATTGGATCAAATGATTCTAATTTTACGTTAATTATCCACGAGTTATTTCATCCTAATGGGAATAATTTCATATATATAAAAAAGTAAAATTAAGGCTAGTTCAACATCTCTATAAAATACAAACAAGGCTGAGAACTTGACTCATTAAATTAAGGTTGTATATAAATACAATACGAAAAATACGATTTTATGTAATCCTGTGAAGACGGGAATTAAAACTTAAAACACTCAAAGATGAGGGTTCTTCAGAGTAGTACAAAAAATTGTTTCAAAAATTGTATAAGAAAATTCTGCAAAATATCGAAATTATTTCAAGTTTAATGTTTGTTTTCACGTTAGTAAAAATCAATCCTTTTAAATAAGGCACTCCAACTTAAAACAGAAATGTACTAAGGGTTTATCTTGGTCTATAAAAACTGTGCATTGTGCTATGGCGAATTCAATTCCTGTCTGTAGAACCAATAAACTTATAAATTTTTCTATTATTGTTTTACAAATTATAGTTTAACGAATTTTAGTACATTTTTCATACAATTACAAATTTAAGTATGTTTCTATTCTGATACGAAATTATTTCGTATTTATTTAATTCAGATTTGTCGTAATCTATCACAATTTTATAGATTCTATCGTAAAAGTTCAGAATTGATTCAATTAAAATTTACCTAGTTTTGTAAAGTAACGATGTATTTAATTTTTGTATTATTAATTTTAAGAAAATGTTACAAGTGTGAAACTAGTAAATTGGTTGATTAGATTTTGGTAAATAATTTCTTTCCTTAAGATGAAAGTACATCAGAAGTAAGTGCTACATTCATTTTATTATTTAAATAAAAAACACTGTTACAAAATAAAAATGTCTTTTATGATAAGATTTAATGCTTAAGTAAATAATCAAATATTTCTGAGAAAAGACATAATATCTGTAGAAATGTCCTTATGATATGCAAAATAGTTTAGCTTCCACATAATTGACTCAAAGACTCATCTACAGCTGGCTGAAGAATTATACGTACCCCTAAAAAGTTTTGAATCGTATACTGAAAAGTACAGAAAATAACCAGGTTTCACTAATTTTGACCTTAATCCGGATTTGACTTACTTCCTTCCTTTGGAGTGATTCAACATCAAAATTCCTTCTGTTGGAAAACATGAAAAGACCTACGTTTGTCAGTGAGACTTTAGTACTTCGGACACAGTAACAAGGTTAACGGAGTAGTTCCGAAGCATGAGCGCACTTGAAATGCAAATGAATTCCTTTGAAATATTCATGTCTCAAATCAGGACATCTGGCATGCATTGGAATTTCATTTCGGATTGCAATTTGCTGACTTTGGGGCAACAGCATCCTGAGCGAAGGTGGCTGCCTTTTCTCGGGATGTTCACATTACTGGAACGGCAAATATATGGCACCGTCATATATCTTCTTGGATTATTCGCCAAGGAGCCAGTGAAACTGAAATTGATTCACACCAGACGATGGAGAATTGTTGTGCTTCAGTATCTTCTCTGCGTAAATAAAAGTTGTGAAAGTTGTGGGCCGCCAAAGTTCACAGAGACACTGAAACTCCTGTACTCCTTACTATGGAGTGAGCGATAGTTTACAATAAATCGACCAGAGGAATTTTCACAATTCACCCCAGAAAGTTTCTTCGGGCAAATAGTGTAATTATTACCAATAGAACTAGAACTGCAAGGCGTAATAAATATAAAAGTCGGAATGGGAATTTGGACACACAAACTAGTTACAAATGTGTCCTACTTATTTTGGTTTTAACTATCAAACCACTTGGAAATAAATAGTTCTGAAGAATGTTTGCTTTACTTATAGGGCACCGCATACCTAATTGATTATCATTATTATTATTTTTAATGCTTTAATGTTCCCTTAATCAAATAACGTATTTAAACCAAAATTATTTTAAAAGGTTTAACTTTTTAAGAGTTATTAATTTCCAAATATCATGTACACCAAATTTCGAAATTCCATACCTTAGCAAAAATTCGAAGATCGCACTCTCAATTCATAAAGTCATTGCTTTCATATGGGAAGTATTAATTTTATCTTCTTTTGTGCTGCAGTAAATAAATTAATTGTGGCATTAAAATGTAGCTGGTAATACAAAAGATTTTGAATTGTTATAATTTAAACTTACAGTAGAAGTACAAAACTTAATCGAGAAGTAGGTTGCAACAGGTTGCGACAGTTAGATAAATAATTCGAAAGTTCCCGGCGTACGTTATTGCATTTTGTATTAATTGAAAACAAGAATGCGTGCTGGTCTACACGGAAATGTTTTAGTACACGTACTAAATAATTGCAATTAAATGCAAGGTACTATCATTACTTGTTGAGAAAATACATGCTATGCAGGGGACGAAGCAGACATACCATAAATCAAATAATATTTGGAGGTGTTTCATGACTGAGTCGTAAGGAAAAATTGAGTAGAAGTACAGAGGCCCTTTCTGTTTTATATTAATAATTTTCTACAGAGTCATTTTTATAATGAAAACTTTCATGAAATTCACTGATTCTTATGACAATGTAATTGAAACGCTCATTTTCAGAACAGAAAGTGCTTCTAAATTTAACTCATGCCTAGCGGTTATAGTCTTTAAATAATTTTCCTGAGAAGTATCAACTTAACACATCTATAAATTAAGTAGTATAGTGTATTACACATAGTAAAATTTAAATTATTTTCATTCCCCCAATGAAATCGGTTAATTTTATTTCATATCATAATTACTTCCTTAACTATAGTTGTTGAACATCTCAGGAATTTATTGGATCGCCCTTATTTCCGACATCTGAGATTCAATGAGAGTTTTCACATCCGACCGACCCAAGAAGGAATTTAGTTCTTTGTGCGGCTGCTGAACTTAACAAAGACCGAATAGCCTGAGTGGCTGGGAAATACTTTCATTATTTACTTACCCCAACTGTGGGCCCATCTGAACCGGGGATGAACATTACAAGCTGAAGAGTAATGCCTTCGATTTTATTTTGCTAGTTTAACCAAAGATCGCTGCTTCGATCGGAACATAAAAATTGATAGAGTGAAAAGAAAAGTTCGAGCAAAGTTTCCTTTGAATAACTTTCGACTAGCAATCGTTTCGAGAAGAATGTGAAATTGGGTTAAACTGAAATGTTTTGGTAGGGCGATTCCAATCAGTTTTATTAGCCAACTCTCGAGGAATGTTAACATTTTTGAAAAAGACAAGGGTGCACCTTGAGGTTTTCACATTTCTGTGTTTGAAATCATTCGACTGAAGGAAATTACTCTAACACTTTTAAATTGCATTTGTGCAGTGACGACACCAACGTCTGGCTTTAATTCCGGCAATGTTTAAACGCTCCCAAGGTACATATGTCTTCATTAAAAACTACTTAAGTGGAATCGATACGACAATCTCTTTCTGCATTCTAAAATCGATTTGCCGATTTTCCTTCGCCTGATACAAGATGCGCCCGAACCCTCCGGGCTTCGTTCGTACATCGCACCTTAGTTGTGGAATGCACTGAATGTGTCGTAAAACAATCTTGCAGGTATTGAACTATTATATTACTTAGATTTCTTTGACGTTGTTGCATTGGTGGTTGAACAAAAGTACTTCAGCCATTTGCTAAGAGGAGTATTTTCTATCAAGCGAAGATTTGTCTTCAAAAGCATTTTCCCAGGAGCAACTATGGCACTTTGATAGAACGTCATTCTGGTTGTGTACTGTTGTTTTCCGGCAGTAAGCGGAAAGAGTGCTATTTACATTTGAGTAGATTGTAACGACCTGATAGCAGAAAAGATTTTCTTTACCCACTAGAAGTCGTTAAGAAAAACCTCGAATAAGAAAAAATATACATTTTACGTACTAATAAACAAAAGGTTTTAGTTTAATGAATCTAACCTTTAAAAAAATACTTATGATATTCTGATATTTGTTGATCCCATTGAATACTAGGACTGTTCACCAATATATACAATATCGAAAAAATAAAAATATGTGGGCAAATAGCTTTAAAGTTTCGAAAGCATGTTCCAATGTTTGTTGATTAAAAGCCAACCAACCAATTGTACAGGAGAGAATTTGAATTTTGAAATGCGGTTTTCAGCATTGCATTCCCGAAAGACCATAGAAATTGTTAAGCTAATAAAATAGGTAGGTACATTTAAGATTTTAAGGTTTTAACTCAGAAATGCTCCCTTAAAACAATCGGCAGTATAATTGTCTTTATGCGAATTTTCTAAAATGTTAAAGTTGTGACTCCTTAAACTTAATTGTCCCACCTATCTCATCTATAAACTCAGCCTAAACTACTTATAAGAAATACGAAATGTATATACAAATTTATGCAGAGTCTGAGAATCAACATTTTGTCAATATTATACAACATTACAGGGTGATGTTTTGCAAGTTTCTTCGATTTAACGAAATCTCCCTAAAAATGGGAATCCAATAGTGTCCGACTCTAAAGATATTTTTTCAAAATAAGAATTTGTCTTTTAGAAGCAGATTCAAATGTTGGTAGGTAGAAAATAATCAATTTAAGACTAGGTGTTAAGCGTTTGCCTCTGTCTACCTCTTAAACTCTGATTAAGTCATAATAAAAATATTATAGATGAATAGTATTATAAATCCTAGCACTAAACACGTATACATCTGAACATACTTTATAAGATGCCCATATTTCTGTTAATACAGGCTCAAGAAATACTGGTTAAAATCAACTTTTTATCCGAAGAATTTGCAAATCATTTCTATAAGATTTTGTCCATAGATTAATGAAAATGATCAATCCAATTTCCAATAAAATATGGTTAAGAAGTACAAAAGGCAATATTTTTACCATTATATCTTATTAGGTTGCTTGAAAGATAAGTAATTATTTGCAGACTAGGAGTTAAACATTTTTTATAAATTCAATTCAATTCGTTTTACCCACTACCCTAACCCTCCATCGTCTACTTCGCTTATTTTCACAATCTCTTTTACCAATCTTATTGAGGAATTCTAAGCATATGCGTCTTTTGTAAACGACATCCCTAAAAGGGGTGAAATGTTGAAAAGTCGGGCAAATATTGAAGGCATTTTCTTTATCGCGACTCCATTATATTTCGTAATTTGATTGACAAATGCCGGCACCACCATCAAGATTGAAATTTTGGGAAGAACCCCTGACAGTTAATATCCTGCGCTCGTAAAATAGGCCGCTTAACCAATCAATTCGCTGTGAAATTCACATAAAATGTGAGCTAGGAGGCAGTACAGAATATGAAGACACTCCTGAAATTATCAATCTTCCGCAAAAACGCCTTTTTATGGGCGCTGTTCATCATGCAATAAGCCCGGCTCTTGCCATCAGATACTTGTTAAATATTATTATGCCTCGCCTCCAGATAAATTCCCAATGCTCCGCTCGTAGCCATAAGCATTGATTTTATCGTCGACATTTCAGGCCTCGAGAAGTATACCGTCGACAATATCTAGACTGAACGATTAGGGTGGATAACATCGTGTTGACTGCTTTATATCCTTAATTTAACAGCTCCTGCCCCGCTCGGCGTCTACATCACTGGCCTGATTTTATTATCTTGCTTTTTAACAAAGGCGCCGGAATATTGCGAGCTGACTACGGTAGAGGTTCAAGTAAGCAGTTGACAAAAGGTATAAAGAGGGAATATTGAGTTTGCGGCGGGACCCAAAATTGGAGCAAAATATGTACGAGAAATTGATGTTAATTTTGCACGAACTCGAAGAAAATCGTGCCTTCAAAACCAGTGCGCCGTATAATGGAAAATATGGATGAGAATGGCCCAAGGTCACGCAGTTCCCAGAAATTTTAGCCTTGATTGTTATCAGTATACGAGTACTATACAAGATAAAAAATAAGGCTATTACATAAATATGTCTGGCTACTTTTAAAAATATTACGTTAATTCGTTTAGAAGTATTTTTCTTTATTTTGCAATACTTATTATAATTATTTGATCTGCTGGCAGAACTTTTACAAGAAAGTTTGGAAATTTACAGCATGTGTGTGTTACAACAATTTATTACCTACTGAAGTTTTGTTAAAATTGTTTACTGGGTACTACTTTTAAAACCATTGTGGTGGTTTTACGTTTTGCATTAAAAAGCAAACATATTATACAAATTAATAAATTCGAAAATATCCTAGATTTCAAAACTAACGATTCTGTCAAATTGATTTATCCACCTTCCATTTGAATAACTTTCTTACAAGTGTTTCTAAAGCGCCTCTGACTGTTATTTTCTATTTACTGCTTGACGGTATTGAAATAAGTTTTTCAAACTAATCTCCTTCAAGAGCATTCATCCAGGTAACACAGTGTGCTGTCTGGAAAGGAAATCAGGATAAATGGTTGCTTCTCTGGAACAAACACAAGAAGACAATCGGTATTGACCTCGTTAGATGAATTGCATTTAAACGAAATCCAAACATTTCAATGCTTATACACATTTTAAGCTTAAAATAAAATTGGGTGCGGTACAAGGATTTTCTCGATCTACTTTCAATTTTTCTTTGTTTATTTTGCAGTTAGTTAGGGAAACATTTATTGTATAGTAAAAATGATGATTCTTACTTAAATTTAGTAAATTCAAAATCAGTTGGCATAATGTAAAACTATAACATACACCACATAGAGATAGTTTTAATTTATTGTACTTATTTGCATACACTATACATCTAAATAAAATAAAAACAACTAAAGAATTATTATTTGAGTGGTAAGTAAAAATACTCCTTATACTTTTAGTATAAAGAATTGGAAGAATTGAACTGAACTAATGTTGGCATTTTTTGATACTAAGTTCTTTTTATATTTTAATAGTATACAATTTATTTTCTTCGAAAATGGTATAACGCTAATGCGATAGCGCTCCAATTCTTTTTTCTTACTCAGATACTTTAAAAATACTTAAAACGCAAGAATTCAAAAATGCATATTGGCTAAATTAATGAAAATGCATTTTGATTTCTGGTACATGTCTTCTATGTTATTTTAAATAATAATTACACTCTATATAAACGAAGAGAGACTTTGTTACGATAGTTATAAAATATTCAAGCAGTTTCACTATTTTCAGAGTATGCATTAAAACCTATCGAGTTGTTCATTATAAAGCAAAAGGTTAAAATGATAAATTTGTTCCTACATATAATCAGTTTTCCCTTAATTATATAAAACATTTTTCTGCTGCAAAAATCCAAGATGACGTATACGAACTTATAGTCGCTAAAATGTATCATTATGCTATTAAAAGCTTGAGAAAATCCAGCTGAAAATGGAGCGACCTTAATTTGAGATTTATAATCATTTCTAAGCGGAGTCGACACGTTTGCAACTCTGGTTTATTTTAAGTGACATACTGAAGAAACTTAATGTCTGAAGATGTCCACTTTCTGGCAATGAAGATGTAATCAAATCAACTCAAAGTAGGAGCCCATTTCCGCCCAAGTAATTTACTACAGTTCGTTAAACTTCGCATTAAATCAGAATAATTTCCCATTACCACCGCCACCACCACCACCACCACCATCATCACCACTACCGTCGGCTGGTCGCAGCCAGTGGCAGGAGCAAACATCTTTAATGACAATTTGACCCCAGGTGATACAATGTAGACACAAAAGCCCAATGGCTCCTAGGAGTGTTTATAGTCGAAGTTGAAGTTGGGAAAGTTTTCCGAGGCGAGCGCATGTAAATACACGTGTATGCGGGAATGGGTCGTAACTGAATGGGCCGCAGTACTTCACGTTCCCAATGGCTTTCGAAGTATACTTTTTAAGATGTTAAGAATTAACGACACCAAAACAACTTTACTACGAAGGCGAACGAAGTAACGAAGTACTGCAATTACCGCTGACTAATCTTCGTTTGATTAATTTTTAAAATTTTACAATGCAATAGGAGCTGTTTTGAAATTTTCCGCTCGTTTCTAACTCAGAATATAATTTTCAGTGAGGAATTTTTATCAGTTCCTTACTTGAAGAGGAAAAGGGAGATTTATTCGGATTTTTCTATATGTGTATGCTCTTAGGACTTAGTGGTGTACTTAGATGGGTCCGGGGCGATAAATATACAAGGGCACTTAACCAATATTACCTTTATCAATTCAATTCAATAAATAAATACGACATAAAAAGTTAAAGTCAGCTCATTATTTCATATCACTCCTGCAAGGAATATGTTAACTTATATTGCACTTTTCCGTGCGGTAAATGGCAATTTAAACACGGAACTTTGGCATGTATGTTACCAAACAATACCTTCAATTTGACTACTACTACTAGATAAATTTGACGAGTAAAATTAATAAAATGTATAATTCCTTTAATTATTTAAACTATGTATTATTTTTCAAAGAAGTAGCTTTAAGATTGGCCAAGGAACACGGTGCACTATCTCACTTTGCCTTATGGGTATTTTCGCCACTGTGCTCACTTGGCTTAGGTAAATTCTGCCAAAGAGAACTTTTAGTGGTCTATAATTCCCTGTGGCATGTCTCTGATATAATCAGGGCTTTAAACATTTCAAAATGAGCAAAGTACTTAAATTTTTCACACATCAAAATCTTGAAAGAGCGCCACTTCTCCATTAGGAGGTTGTTAGTGACATGAGCAAAATAAATTGCCCTCGAGTTTTGTCAACTCATCACCTTGGAAGATTGTGTGAGTGACGTCTGCGTTATTTCCCTGAAAACTCGTTCCACGCTTAAGTAGAACATATGCGCTAACTGACAGACAGAAAGATGGATGTGCGAGCGTACAACTTCATTTCACGTTTCTCGAGATAGAAAAATAAAAACAGCAGAAATTGATGTACGCCTCCGGCTGGCTGCACAATGAGCGATGAGCAATGGGGTCATAATTAAAGGGGTCGAAATTAATAATAAGCCAGAGCCAGCCGAAGCATAATCCAAGATAATTCCTGGGACATGCCAAAAAACTCATGCAACGCATAGCAAAATTACCATACCTATTTGCCCGGCAGCCACTCGTGCTTGTGACTCCGGACGGGATGCTCTGGTGCACACAGGCCAATTTTTCAGTATTTCGAAAACATGCAAATTTAAAATGCTCCTTGCGTCATGTCACCAGAATGCATGGAAGCAGCACCCTGAGTATGAAAAGATTTTCTGGACGGGGAACTTCAGTCAACGTTCGCATGACGGAACTTTAAAAGAATAGCAAACAAATGAATTTACCGAATTTAATGTTTACTCACGAAGAGCAGAGAAAGTGCAAAAGGTATTAAGGCAAATAGTAACGCTCCCGCTGTGCACTTTAGAAATTTGCACAAAATGTGGCAACTTTTGTCCAACTTTCGCTGAACTTTGTAGAAATATTTTAATTTTAAAGGAAGTACGCTTCTGCAGTAACGAAAGAGTTCTTAGGTACCTACATAAGCGATAATACCTTTTGTCAGAAATATAATTTTCTTTTTTTTTATGCAAAAATAATACTTGCAAATGCGAAGCTACCTAAACGGTATACAAATTTTAATGTGCTACAAATGCGATGAAAAATGTTACTAAAGATTTCATTTGATGTTTGTTTTTCGGCGACTTTTTAGTACAATTAATAAATAAAATAATAATGATAGACACTACATACTAGGGCCTAATGGTATTGTAGCAAGAACTCTCGCATTAGTGTCATTCACAAATGCCGGATATGTAATTTCATTAATAAAAGTAATACAAATCTTATGAACTGTATTGCAATACTCACAGTCATATGAATAAAACCCAATATAACTCCCAAGCGACACAAGATTTAAATTAGTTAGATTCCTTATAAAACTTTTGACCATTATTATAAACTTTCAATTGCAAAGACGTTCACTATGTAATGCTGGTTAATTATGTATTTAAGCCAACAATTGCTGGAGTTTTTTATCGATGCATAATGTTAAAAATGACTAATAAGGTTTACGAAATTTTAAATATACATTATAATGAAAAACTGTTCAAGAGTTATGGTATTTAGCTGGATTTAGACCGCTGATATTTTGCAACGAGTAGGCTTAATATAGAATCATTAAAATATAATGAATTTTTTATTTTTAATAACTTCTAAACTCATTTATTTTTCCCTTAGATAAAAGAATAGAAGAGCCTGGAAACAGCCCTAACTTGAAACCTATCGAACGCGAGTTGGATCTAATTGCGAAAAGGATTTGATTCAGAAAAAGAAGCCGAGAATTATTATCTGATTATAACAAGGATTCTTTTTAACTTCTTTGTTTTACATGTTAATGTAAAGGGAGAAATTCTTAAAAGAAAAACGATTATAATTGTAACCATAACAATCTTCTTTTGAGAATAACTTCTTACATATATAAGACGATTCCTTCTGAGTGCTTTTTATGTTTGCTTGCAAGTGACCGTGTGCGTAAAGGAGGAAGATAATATGGCTGTATCTGGTAATGAGCTAAATAACAAAGAAATACGAATATATAAATATATGATGATATTAACATCAACTTTTATCCGAAGAATTGGGACATTATATCAAGCAGAAACCAATAACACGTTTTTAGTTCACGACTTGAAATTTGGGTGGATACAAATCATTGATGAACTCAAAAACTTATAGGTAAGATATAAAAAATTAATAAATTTATTTAAATTTCTTCGTTTTAAGTAAAAATATTCTTGATATAAAAATGTCAGCATTGTTAATTTTTTTCTGAGTGTAGATTTGTGTTAGATTCTAGAAATATGTTATTAATCGCTAGAATTCCAGCATTTTTGTAATATTTTATTACAATAAATTAACTATTAGAAAGTTTACTACCATAAAAAGCGTTCTTACTGGAAATGCCTCCAAATTCGAAGTGTTCATCCTTTGGTAGGTTTTCAGTAAAATTTAGCAAGATAAGCATAAGAAAATTGTTACTAGATTTGTCTAGTAAGCATATTACTAGAAAAATCTCATACTGTATACAGAAGTGCAGTTTTAGTTACTTTGAGTATGTACTAAAATACTATTTGTCCGCATTTTACAGCAAACTTTTAAAAATTCCTTAAGACTTTCAATTTAACGCACCAAATGTTTCGGAAAATTTTTATATTTTGATAAATTTGACATTGAAAAGACAAGCTCTTGGTTTCAGCAGCTGAGAAGGCAAACAACATCTGCAATGGGTTCCACGTCAATCAAGTCGAAGAAGGCAGCAGCCTTCAAGCTTGAGAACCTTTCGGGTGTTTTTCGCGAACGTGAATTTATATTTTATTAACATTTTTAGTAAAAAACAAAAACATCAGAGGTACGAAGTCTCATCAGTCCTTCAATTCAATTTGCATTTTATGCGAGAGGGAAGATGGAAAAATTGCTCCCGGAATGCATCACCTGGTGCCCCTTCGTTCTAATCAATAACGCCTTCAGCTCGTACCTACAACAATGGGGCGCTCGCACGAGCCGGGCCAACATACAAATGTGGAATCGATGCTATGGAACAGGTGTTACTATGAATAAAATATCCGGAAACATCAGACTACGTGAATAATAATTTCTTCAGTATTCGAGGAGGACTGGAACGTTGGATTATGCTGCATCGCTCGCATGCTCACCATTAGCAGAACCGCGAACATCTCAGGCAGATAGCACAAATTGCATCAATGCTAAAAGACAATGAGCGCTGCGAGTGAATGCTCCGACGATTGAAGTTAGGGCTCCGCTTTAGTGCATTTCCGTGCGTCACAATGAGCCAACACCACAAGTGACGAAGAAACTTCCGAAGTTTCCCCATGTAAGCTGAAACTTGTGCAAAATTTTCATGAGCTCCAGTGGTCTTATCCAAAAAAGATAAAGTTGTCGCTTCCAGTTGCTGGTTATAAAGTTTAAACGGGATAAGTTTGCGAGGACGCGATTGAATGATGGAAAAAGTTTTGAGCAACTCGAGATGCGCGGGATGCGCGGGCAGTGTCCCGGCAACAAAAAAAAAAAAAAATGATAATCTCGGGCAGTTCCTTTGTGATGCACTCAGAACTTGATAGTTCTTGAATGGTGCAGATTGGGGTGCTGGCACAACTTTTATTGCCATCCCAAGAGCAAGTAACAAATGCGGCCGAAGTTAAACCACCGAGAGTGCACTTGGCACCCCTATGAAAACTGTTTGCCGCCAGATAGGCTATAGGCCTGAATTAGAGGAGTTTTGAGGAGTTATGTTACAAATTGATTAACTTCAGAGAATATTAGATCTCAACGTGCTCAACGTAATACTCTCCATTTACCTGAATAGAAAATTTTATCTGAACATAATCAAGATCTAGGTGGGGTATGCCCGGTGAGGATAATTTAAGATCTGTAACGTAAAAGATTACTCTGATCCTGATCAGGATTTTCTGATTTAAAACTAATCAGGTTCATCTGATCAGGAATACCTTTTGCGGCTTTCTTGATTGGAACTACCTTATCTAGCCCAAATAAGGTTCTTCAGATCAAGAATATAAAATAACCAGATCTAGATACGACTCTGGGCTTCATGAGGAACCAATGAGTCAAACCAAAATATGGAAAGATTACTTATTACCTTATTAGACCTAAATTAGTTTTGACGAAATGAGACACATTCATAAAATCTTATCTTATGCCGATAGCGTAAGGTAAGTCATTGTTAGTTTTCTGTTCTTGGACCTTAGAAATACAAGTGAGCATATGCCGAACTTGAAAACCTGCTAAACTAAACAACTATATTACGCTACATAGTTTATATGTCACAATGTTTGTACGGAGAGGAGGAGAACAGGTTTTATTGTACAGTTTCAACAATTTAAAACTATTTTTAACTATTTTCCAAAAACTCAACAATGTCTAGTTATAAATTCTTCTCTATCAGAAACCTTTGTAATGACCAAATTGAATTTTCCAGGTTCATGAAGGTTCCCATTCTTCCTTTATTACCTACATTGTCTATACTCTAACTAGACAAAATGTTATCAGATAACTTTTCATTTATAAAATCGGGTTAAATAGGTTAAAACACACGAAAATCGAACCCTATTCTCTCTATTTTTTTTTAGAAATTAATTTTTTTCACTTAATACTTCCTTTACTAACTAACATTACCGGTTAATTAGAAATAGTAAAAGTAAGCAAGTAATAGCACCAAAAGTAATCATATTAAAGCGTAACGATAAAATATGTAATATTTCTAGCTTGCATCAATTTAATTCCAAAAGTTTTTACTCAAAATTTTTAGAACGTTTTGTTGCAACGCATTTCAAATAAATTGTCCACGTATTGCAAATGAAAAAGCTGGTTTACCTCGCGGGATAAAATGTAAGAAGGGCAAAGCTGATTGCACTATCGCAAGCATAGCGAGTTATCCGCCCGGCAAATATTTACTTGTTAGAGTGCTTTTTGTAGTTTTGCTCCTTCATCTGAGCAGCCCTTTCGCAATGTTCAATGTTACCGATATCAAGTCAGTTTAAAATCGAAAAGTTGTGTATGTTGTCATTGCAAATAGATTTTAGTAAGAAATATGAAGAATAAATATACAATTAAGCAAAATTTATGTATTCATGATTAAGGTTGACGGGTATACTTTTAAAATACCGACTTTGTGGCCAATTAATTTAAAGGTCAACCCCAGAGGTCATACCATTCGCCATCAACTAGCACTGGAGTTTGCCACTTTGGGACTTAATTTCCGCACGAATCAGCGCAACCAGGCAAAAGTGCTTAGGAAAGAACAATTACACGAGAAATGCATTTTCCCTAATCCCCGGCAAGGTTAAGAGCTTTCAATTGGTCCTCCACTCCTGGGAAAACTTCACTTTTACATGTTTTCACAGTCGAAAAGTTTTTCATTCTTATCACGCTTCTGTTAGCACTACTTGCATTTAAGTTTGTCACCATCTGCAAACGACAGTTTTATCTTCTTAAAGTACAACCTAACTTAAGGCACGAGAAAATGTGCCTTAAGCTCTTCCAGGATCTACATGATAAATTTCATATCATGGCACGCGAGGGCCTGCACAGACGCTAACATTTTATGTCTGATTTGCATTTGACTAAAATATGGTGATAGCTATAAATAGTTTGTATATCAAAGAGAAATTTATATTTTCACAAAAAAATTATTTTCTAAAAAATGTAAATTCCAATACACGACCATATAATCAACTTAATTAAATACATTAAATTTGACAAAAGTCAAACATTTAATTTAGCACTAATAAAAAATTCACTTTCAGGCTATGAATCCCGGCAGTTGTGACCACTGTGCACCGCATATACCACTGACTGTTCCAATTAATTAAAGGATAACACGGACAGAATGCCTACACTATAACCATTTTCATCATGCCATTGTTGGTTCAAGCGCGAGTCCCGTCCTCCAATTAGGAAAATTTTGCATATTTGATATATTTTTAATAATTACTAGCCGACGCTAGACAGGCCACGTCTCAATATTCAATTTGCATAATAATCAGCTGGCAATGCGGTGGCAGTGTCAACTTTAACATCAACACACATAATTTTCCAAATAATTTTTCATGTAATTAAAAAGACCTTTTTGCTTGGGGCAAGCACGCTATAATAATTCTGTTTTGATGAAAAAAGTAGTTATGAAGAAAAAATAACATGTTAAACTCAATAAGACTTGGTTTAAATCACATGTTTATTCTGGAGACAGTCCCGAATCAAGAATTTTTCAACTTTTACAGATGGAATATTTAGTACCTATTATAATAGGACAATATCTTTATATGTTTTTAACCACAATTTTGTATGTCAGTAGTAACCAAAGTCAACTTAACTTAACTTAAATTGTTCGTTCTAGTTTTGGTTTCTGTTAGTACTTCTTAAGACTGAAAAAGTACATTGGAAATTTAAAATAGGAATACCATTAAAAGTACCCTAAATGTTTTGGTTTAGTTTTTGAGATATGGCAAGGGAATGCAGTATACTTAGGGTATTAATGCGCAATGTAGGTTAGTTAGGTAAGGTAGCTGTGGCTGCCTAGAAAGGAACACTTAGGCCAATTTTGGCCCATTTTGTTACCACGTAGCGCAGGAGACCATGGTTATTCGTGGGATTCGAACTCACAACCTCTAGGACGGTAAAACAGCACGTTAACAATTTAACTACCAAAGACCCCTTAACGCGCAATGTACGAAATATTAAAATATATATTAGAATTTTCTAAAACGACGATTTTAGATCCAGACGGATTGACGGATTAAATCCGAGACTTTCCAATTTGCTTTCCGATGCTTTAAAACACTGAATTATCAATGCATTCGAATAATTCTGAATTCACGTACATGGTATACATTGAATGCTTATTAAATGACCATAATTTAGTCAATTTTTATTGTATTTAGATAACAGATCAATTAAATATTAAGTTATTACTCTTATTACGGGAAAAAAGTAGTCGATTCTCGGAGAGTATTTAAAGAGTAATTTAATTATGGCATTACTTTGTACAAATTTTTCAGTAAAGACAAAATTTCTTTTTATAGAAGGAATATTAATAGCAAAAGAAGTATCCTCGTTGAACTACTTAATTCATGTCGATTTATTCATTTAATATAAAAATATTTGTGATAAATTTTATTTACTAATGGCTAAAAACTAATTATAATAACTTCTATGTAAAAACGGCCTGTGTAAATGGTTATGTTCTGTTCTACAGAGTATAAAAGTCGTTGAAATGGCGAACATATAAATTAATTTACATTTACTGTACAAAGTTGCGACCTAATTTCTGTTGCCCTAAAGGATTGAGAATCTTGTTTCAAAATTAAAAACTTACTTGTATGTATACAAGTATCCATTTCTCGTTCCTAACACATAAAATAGGGCATTTATATGCTATAAAATAACACCATCGTATCTTTAATCTTTCAGATAGGAATGATCTCTTTAATTGCAGCTTAATATCACTGTAATAAAATAGGCGAAAGATTTCTTAATTAATTTTAATTGGAACGAACAGAAGCTAGTTCGGATTTCTAAATGAGGGAATTCCATGAAAAGTCCTTGAAGATCTAAACAAGTTAGGCAACAAGCAGGGATACGAAAACTCGGCACTCACTCAATTTGGTTATTCACAGAACCACCCTCTTATAGGGCAATAAAATTGATTGAAATTGTCATTGCCTTGTACTCTATACAACATCATTGGTACCACCCTGAAATGTCCTCCTTTAGTATGTGACCCGGCAATTTACGGAAAGCCTTTATCTAACCCCCGGGCTCATCAAATTTTATTTCTGACGAATAATTCAAGGTACCTTCAATTGGGGTGTCATTTTGACGACAGTCTGAGGCTGGGTAAATTTGTGTTGTGTGGTTTGTAAATGGTGATAAAAATGTTATGACGGTTTGGGGTCTGCTCCTCAATTTCCGTTCGGGATATCTATACGAAAAGAGCAGAATCTCACCCTTTGAGGTGATTTGTTTTAATTTTGAAATGAGAACAGGGTCTGACCACTTATTGATATAATGACTATTAAGTGTTATAGAGGTTATAAATTTACAATCAGTATGTGGTCGATAACATGTAAATGTGCTCCAACTAGCCTGGTGGAAGTAAAGAGAAGAAAGGCTTCGTAATTCAAATCTATAACTGATAAAACTTATATAGCCTATCAGTACCATCTTCGCTGCTAATGTTAGAACAAATTCTTTTTCTTTTGTTGAGTACACTTTAAGGAGTTAAATAAGATATTTTCCTGTGACTCAGAATGAGGCAGAAAGACCAAAATATCCTTCTTAAATTGTACTCAGCGACCTCATCTTGATCTAAAGACACCACGCTGGGCCATCATCACAAAGCTTCCTCGATGATGCTATCTAGATGGACCTGGGGCCCTAGAAAAAGTTGAACTCGTTCGCTTTGTTTTCGAGCAGTTATTTTTAGGAAATTAACTCGTCCTCTTAGAGAATTTTTCACTGCTAAAAGGACTTTTTTCAATGGTCGCGACTGTGTGTACTGTAACAATGACCAGGCCCCTCCTTACCACACCAGTTTGGCTAGCTTCACGTAGTTTTTCGAGTAATCTGTTATCAGCGGGTGGTACGAAATTTCATTAAGGGAATGTACGGATTGTCCGAGATTTATCTGATTTTACATGGATATTTATAGCGACATTTGTGGCTGCAAATAATTACATACGATCTTGCGGATTTGTGGCTGTAGAACAGGAAGTGTTTTACAAATTTATATATCCCTTTACTCACCCAACATTTTAATGAGAGTGGATAATTTTAATTTTATTATAATTTTCATCAGTTTTGTTCTGAGACACACCAATAATTATTATAATAATTTTATACATTTTACTCGATTCTTTACATTAACGACTAAAAGTATTATTTATAATAAAACGTTTATGAACAAACTGAAGATAAATATCTTAGTAAATCATATATCAATATAAATTAAGGCATACTCTCATTGATTCTTTAAGCCCTAACCCAAACTGCTAACTAACTAACAAACTATGAAATTGGACAGTAATCCCTTATAACTTTAGTACTAAAAAAAATAATTTTTAAAATTCATCCTCTAAGAGGTTTAAAGAGAGTGTAAAGATTTCTACTGGCAAACATTTTAAAACGAGTATATGAAGATTTTTAGTAAAGAAACAATTTTAAATTGTGAATTAGCTTGCCGCCGTCTCCAAAAAGTAATGTGTAAGTGAATTTTAGGATAACTAATTATAGGATTAATTATTTTCAGTAAAACCACATGTAAGGTAAAAAGACCATTTGGAATTGTAGTTAATCCTGAGAGATGATGTAAAATCTCGAAACCCAGGAAGTTAGAATTTAATTAGACTAATGCAATACAATTTTATACTATAAATTTTCATTTCCTAGTTTTAAAATAAATACATTTTGTATATTTAAATATAGTAAATGCCGTAGATGTTCCTGTATTAGAATTTCCCAGATAGGTTAATTTTAGTATCAAACTCGGTTCGTATAATATCCAACCAACCCTGTTTATTTATTAAACTTAAAGCAGTGAACCGGAAACTCGATGAAATTTGTCGGACAAAATTTTGCTCTCGGGATAAAAAGTTTCAAAATCATAACGCAAAAGTTGGCCTTACTCTTGACTTTCAGTAATTTTGCAATAAATTTCGAGCTCTATTCTTCACCTTATATTTCACAATAAAAGTTGTGCCGCTTGTGCTTTAAAGAGATTTATCCCTACTTCCAGCAAATTTCCCGGTGAGCCCTCAAAACTCTTCATTTTCTCGCCTCTGCAAATATTTTTATCTTATTCCAAATTTATTACCGTCCAACCAACGACAGTTTTATTTGCCCCCGAACTACTGAAAAAGTTTACCAAATTTATTTCGACATTTTTTTTTTTTGGAAGGCTCGAACACGAAATTCTCAAACATGCCCTGCTCGCCGACCAACTATGGAATAATTTTTTCATTTGTCCGTTTTTCATCCAGCGACGAAACTTTCTCTTACGATCTAAATTTGTTTACGTTTTTTTTTTTTTCTTCTATCAAAAAGGCTAAAAGGCTGAAGAGGTTAACGAGGGATAGAGTCATAGCAGTAGCATTCAGTGAAAAGGAACTTCTTTGACTCGAAAAGAATTTTTAATTTCCTGTCCAATGTGTTTACATACAAAAGAATTAGATATGTGTGCATCAGCCATCCTCACAATGGCCTGCTGGATGATGAATTCTGGGACCTTACTCCCCACTAGGGAATTCCCTGAATAAGATGCAGAGATATGGCACTAGTTCTATACTAGAAAATTTGTCCAAATGTGTTTCAAGGTTAGTTGAATTTCAGAGGCGAATTAAATTTGCGAGCACTCAAAGTAGTCCGCTTAGAGTGATGAGCGACAAAATAATCTAGACAGAGGAGAAATGTCGGGAGTACTTTTTATCAAAAATCATCCACGTCTGCTTTTGGTGCCTTATACACAGACATTTCTGTTGTATTTTATTACTGCTCATCTAAACGTCTTTTCCGTTCATTTTAAAGGTACTGAATCAGAAAAAAAGACAATGAATGAAATGATGACGATTCGTTTGGAAAAAATCCAAAATATAATTGAGATATTGAGATATTTCTATTATGTTAGACCTATTGACATCATGGGTAGCAAGCTGTTACCCTTTTGAAATCAATGCACTGAGAAAAATTGTCTATATAGAATGATCAACTATAACTATAAATTTATAAATTTGTCTCTGTTATAATTCACGCTTTGAATTTCAATAAATTATTTATAAAGATCAGCTTGCAGCCAATTGTTGTGAGTACTACAGAGAGTACGATCCAGGGAAATGATGATGACTTTTTAGATTTAGATATCGTTTACTATGATAGACGAGTGCCACAAATTCCATTATGATATAAAATTATTAATATAGGCTGAGATATTGTCCCTTACAATTTAACGAACAGGTAAATATAAAATAGGCATTTGATTTAGAAAAAGTAACTTATATAACGATATTTGTATAGTAGTTCATCCTATACTACCTGATTCCTATATAGTAAGGATTTAACACATAAAAGTGGATGCCATACATTATGGTGCCCTTTGCCATGAAATATCTTATTTTTTTTTAAATTAAAGATATAAAATATTTCCATTTAAACATCAAATGAAAGTTTGTTGAAGCACGAATTCAGAAATTTACAATACTTTATGTTTATTATATCCAATGGTATCGCTCAGAAATAAATGAAATAAATCATGAAAATAGAGAATAAAATTGATATAAATTGAACGAATTGCTACTTACGTGATTCATATGTCTGTAAAGAATGATCTGTAGCCATTCGATTTTTAATATCTAGCTAATATAATTCTAAAAAATGAGTTCATCAACCGCATACTTGAAAAATGCTTACTCAACACAACCTATTTCATTAAAGGAAATAAAAAGGTGGTGACTCCTATAATATCGCAATTAAAAGAAAATCTTTGAAATCTCTTCAACCATGAACAATTACTTTGGTCTGAAAAAGCGGAAAAGAAAAAAAAATAATAAAATTTCGTTGCATTACAAAAACCTTTTACATGTTCGTTTAGAAATTGAGCCAAAGGAAGTGTTCGTTTTCGTCCTCTTTTTCGTAATAGGGAATGAGAAAATACGCCTGCATAATTGCAGCCAGAAGGTTTTCGAATGCTTTGGCACTAGAATCGCATGAGAAACTAAAGTTCTAGAAAAAGCCCTACAACGCCTCCGAAACTCTTCAAAATTCGATTTAAAAAGCAACCGCTCAGTCACCCAAAAACGTAAAGGAAATTCAGCCTACATCCGAAAGCGCTACAAAAATAAACGACTCAACCTCACCACCCCCTCCACAGTTCATAGTTCACTTCACTCGCAAATAATAAAACCACATGATGTGTAAAAATTTAATGAACTACTTCGCGCACACACACACGCGTCCCCTGTAGCCCTCGTCTAACATTTGCTTTCCGGTCATAAAATTTATATTTCTGACGTGAGCTCTCTATCCTGATTCCCGTCCCAAAAATTCATTTTTATGTGGCTTTTGTCTGCCTGTTGGAACTTTTCTACCGAACTGAAGTTAATTTTGAGGAAATGGGTAGGGTCAGGTGCATTTGCTATCGAGGGGACTCGGATGGGTAGGTCCTCTTGAGGCCGGCAAGGAGTTTACCCCATGATTTATGCACCTCATACCGTTCCTTGATTTATTAAGATTTTATTGAATAATTTTCAGGGCACTGCCGGAGCGTAAAAGCGTTTTGTTGCGCGATTTATTGTAAGGCAATTTATTACTAACTTTACTCGCCACTAATTGGCCCTTGCACGAGTGAAAATCTCCAAGGATTTGAATTGATTTATGATAAAGACTAATCTTCATATGGTTAACAGCTCGCATGATTGGTGTTTATTTTGAATTATTTGTGACAATATATCCCGAAGTCTGCTCGTAAAATAATTTTAAAGCTTCTAATAAAAATATTTATGCCCGAATGTAAGGGAGAGAAATACAATTTTGCATTATATTAATCAATTTTATTCTCCCTACAGACCGTAAAACTTCAATTGACATGCGTTTGTGTCTTTGCAAATGCATTTACCCTACATTTATGAAATTTGAAGTATGACTTTTTGAAATTAATAAATGAATGACATTTTGATTGATTTATTGTAATATACCTTCATTAAATTTCTAATTAGTTTCTCTAGTTAATTGTTAAATACTTAGAATGAGTTAACGAATAATGCTTGACTAATAAACTTGATACATTGGAACAGTATTTAAGAAACGTGTGACAAAACTATTTTATATAAATAAATATACATGAGGTATATCCCTCTTGATTTGAAATAGGTACAAGTTTAATATATTTTAAAATCAATATTCTTCGGAGTCAATTATTTAAAATTTAAACTCAGTATAAAAACCTATCTTTATTTTTTTAAGTTTTATTCGTTAAAAGTTTTCACATTTTTGTTGCATATAGAACATTAAAAATGTTTTAAAAACAAAAAAAGGAACGGACTTGATATAATTGTATATACTTCTTACACTGAACAGCTGTTACATCTTGTAAGAGATAGTTTAAAATTCCCATGGCATGATGATGTATATAACATACACAGTGTATCTAATACTCGTTCTGTCTGCACTCGCAAAAAGACGCTCTATAAGTGCAGCTTTAATGGCGCAAATATCTACATACGAGTATAGGACTACCACAAAAGTGGTAAAAATATTTAAATATGTTTCATGCTATCTAAACATATAGGAAAAAAAAGAAGAAATAATAGATATTGGTGGCAGCATTTAATTTAGTCGTCAAAATTCTGTTTAAGATTACAGAACTTAGGAACAGACACTTCAGTGTAACTAACCGTGTCTAGCTAGTGGCTTACATCAACCGTAAATCTACACGAATTCCATAAACTGAGCAGTTGTGACACTAAATTTATGGTAGCGTCATATCATTTCTCCGGTAAGCATAATATGCTTTGGCTAATTTAAACCGAAACGATAAGCCCTCGCGAAAGGGTTTGTTTGTAAGAGAAATTCTCTTGAAGGTATCTTACGAAGCTTTTTACCTTAAAGCTCATTAGTAAGAGATAGAACTCTTAAACTGCTTATACTCTTTCTATACCCTATACACTCTTAGGTTCTTTTAATGGTTATTACTAAATTTTTTTTTTAGAAGGGTTCACTGAACTGATAGTATATTTAAAATTAGAATTTAATTTGTCGCAATATTGCGATAATATATTAAAATTAATGCCCTACGGTAATATTTATTATTTCCTTTCCCTCAAAATAAAATTAGGTATGTATGTTTAAATCGTGGAACAATTTCTAAGGAAGCTGACACTGCGAAAGGCATATAAATCTTTATAATTTGCCTTAAATTTCCGGTACGACCAATAAATCTACCAAATCCTTTCGATCTGACAAATTATGCCAATCGGTGGAATTCTTGTTTAGAAATCAAAACTGGATATGAGTCTAATCCTCCTTCTTACTGTACAGGAATGCTCTTGAAATTTTATTGTTCACTAGAAAATTTGAGGATACCTTTGTAACGTATATTTCTGGTTATCTTCTTTGAATTGTGGATTATTTCTAGATTTCTTTAAGGTGTTACCGATCTAGTAAAATCATTTTTTAGGATAAAACTTCTAAAGTGGGTCACATATTCAGAGGGACTTTGATCTCCTCCCTAGGGTATAGTGGTCACTCAGAATAACAAATAAATGTGCGACGCACTGTTTGTATAGTTAAGACAGGACAATGAAGATGCCAGAAAGACTCGTGTCAGGATTTATAGATTTATTCGAAATTGTATGGACTTATGAGGGGACTAGATAAAGTGCTCGGAAAGTTTTTGATGAAATGTATATATTTATTTGTTTATTTACGTATTATATGCTTTATATATGTAATGTACGTATTATCAATTAAGGCACTCGCTGGCAATCATATTTTGTACAACATTTTCAAAAAGGGGAATGTTAAAAATAGAATTTAAATTATTAGGAATTCTTTAAATATCCTATCTAAATAGATAAAATCTATAATCAAGTTTAATTGCATAATCATCACAAATACATTGTAAAATTTAAAAAAAGAAAACCTTTACATAGCACTAGTATTTTGCTGCTCATGAATCTTTATTATGATATTTCATTGCTCATGAATCTTTACTATCTTTACTTTACGAGGATCATATCTTCTAGAGATTAAGTCTGATGAAAGTTTTTATGTATTCTTATTTACACAAGAATTTGTATGAAATTTTTGAGTTTGGTTAGGTATGCATCCTTAATTTAATTAACTAAATATAGGTAAGGCAAAATTTTTATATCCATGGTTTTATAATGACAAACTATGCCAGAATCAATTTGAGAAAAACTGGCTATTAATTCAAACATATGATACTAAAAAGCTAATTCAGACACGAATATTTAGACAGTAGTTATTCCTCAAGTTTGGGATTTATATTAATTTAAATGTTACATAACTCTACTCTTTCAACGACCATACAACATCTGATGTGTGAAAATCAATTGTACTAAATGCACTACACATTAAAGCTCAGTGTGTCATGATGAGACTTATCAGAATACAAATTAAGATATTTAAACGTTGACTGTTTAAAGACTGTGACAGAATACGATTCACCCGAATTGTCCCATAAATACAATATGTAAGCGCCTTTAGTATACAAGCGAAAACTGTGAACATATATAACATACCCGGAAGGACTATCTGCATGTGCCCAAACACGTTCCTTGGTGCAGAAGGGACTATCCGTTCAAATCAGCGCCAGTGCTTCCGTTAATCCGCCGGGGTGGAATACACCGGGTATATATACGCCCCGACACCGGCAGCAATTAAAAGAAACAACGAGATAAATTCGAATGTTTAAAATGTGACACTTTCCAAAAGTTTTCGCACCATTCTAAGGACAACTAAAAATCCTATCCGTTCGGGTGGCTGTGTAGAATCGCACCGCTTCGTACCGTGCCTGAATGCTGGAGAAGTGCCAAGATAACTGCTAAGGGTTATTATTAACTTAATCTCTTATAATTAAGGTAGTAAAGACTTCCGGCATGAAATTTAATTATCCCAGAGAGGAGCAGAGTGTAATGGAAGCGTAAGATTAAAATGATAATTGACGACAAAAGCTGCTGCCATCCAGCCTTAATATATTACACGAGGTAGCAAGCGCCTTTAATTATGGTGAATGAAAAGGCTCGCGGGGATAGGTGAGAATGGTGCATCTGATACGGAATGCCTGGTGGCCTTTTCAATAGTTTCGATCTAGGGCCTTTACCAAATCATTTCCATAACCGGTGGATGCAATCCCTGGGTAGAAAGGTGCATTGCACAATGTTCCCTTCGCCAACAGCAAATCGATAGATATGCACTCAGCGGACAAATGGAGTAACTTCCGTCTCTAACTCGCAAGAGTTCCACTTTCAGCTTTTCAGATGCAAAATTCGCATGTCCTTAGCGCGCATTAACCGGATTAGGTACCTATTTTTGTCTTCCACTCTCGGTTCCTATGCTCGCATTAGTCGGGCCACATAAATAGACGCCCTGGTAAAAGTTTGAAGTTGTTTTACGCATCACGCTCATTACAGCTAATGAATTTGGCACAACAACGAAAATTTTCTTGTCCTAAATGGGAAAACTTTCTGATTAAGTTTATCAGAAACTGCATTCGTGTAATACCGACGATGCGTTGTTTTGTATAACTCCTTGGATGGTTCGGTCATGTATTACCTACTTTAGGGGTGGAGTGCACAACTTTGACAGCCAGTTTTTGTACATCGACAAGTTTACGATGGTTTTAAATTAAGGTTTTAGGGCGGCTTGTAGTTCTGTTCGTGTTGAATTTTCGTGAGAAATTGAACTTATGCTGAATTTATCGGAAAATTTCAAATTTTTGAACAATCATTTTCCAAATTAGGGTGAAGTGCTTACTTATTATTTTCAAAATAACTATTTTCGACAGCCTTACTCGTAACTACAACTTATGATTAAGTAGCTAAAGCACATATTTTCCTTAATTATGTAACTAAACAAGTTTGGTGATAACTTAAACAAACTTTTATGAGGTAGGTATTCAATACATAATTTTCTTTTTTTTTTAATAATTCTATAGACCACAATAACTCTACTGAGGGTAAATTACAAATCGTTTTCGAAAAGTTGTATTAGTGTCTCTAACAAAGGCACCTTTATTTTGAAGACATTCGAGCTTAGCCTTTCTATTGATTCCTTAAGCTTAACCTAATCCAATTCTTTAGCCCCTTGATAACAAATGATAATCCCTTAAATTGAAATGGCATGTATGCTATTTTATTTGTTAGACAGTGAAAAGACTTAGACAGAAAATCAATTCGTTAAATTTTTATTTAATATAATTCACATGTATTTATAGTTACAAAAATCAGTTTATAAGCAATTTTGTAAATTATATCCTAAGTCGAGCAGATATATGGCCCGTATGGACCGTACACAAGTGGGAATTGGTAGTGGGCAGCTATCGCCCCTCAGAACCTAGACCCAAAAGGAAGAATGGGTAGCTAAATTCTCTCAACCTCTTCGCAGAGGGTAGAAATATCTAACGCCTAACCAACCTGTCCGCAAGGATATCCCATTGCAAGGGAATGAACTGTTTACAACGACTAAACAGCAACTAAATTATCAATAATTTACCTAAACTACGTTTTTAGTATTATTGAACTTGTTTAGATAAGGCAGCGAAATTTAAGTTTCTTGCAGTCAAAATTACTTCGAATACGAATTAAACACTGGCGGCAAAACAGATTTAGTCGTTAGCATTCCTAACATGAAGGTCTCATTGACAGAGAAGAGTACTTTTAGATGGGGCTGTGTATCAATTCTTACGATGCTAATGGAAGAACAACTTGTCAAGTAAGCGCCCCTTTGAGGACGAGTGACTTGCGTAAATCCTGTTGAAAGGAGAAAAAATTTTGAAATGAATAATTACCCATAATTAAAGGATAATGACTTTATGACACGAAACTTGTGAAAATGAATTTTAAATAATCCGCTTTTGTGGTTGTAAGATTGATGGCAGCTCGACCGCGCTTTGGCTTACTTAAGGGCGCTATCAACGAGTCCTTGATCCGAACATTGAATGGGAATTTCTAAAGTCGCATCGTATCGTGCTCTATTGAGCGCCCCAAGGGCTGCGGCTATTCCCTGACTCGTTGACCCAGTGCCAACAGTTTTAGTACTCAAAACAAATCGCCCTGGCCCAGTCGAAGTATTCAATTATTGACACAAAATTTCAATACGGCATTTCGACAGTTTTACATATTAACCCCGGCTCTGGCCACAGTTCGGCGTATAAGTGTTAACGTTCACAAGATGTCCGGATGCCTGGCGCCTTATCCTGTGGCGAAGTAAAGATATATCTCTAAAAATATTTTGCCAAAGAGGAAACGTGGCTGCGGGACGACAAAGAAATTTTATTGGCCCTGGCATTTCTGGCATCGTGTGCACGGTTAAAGTGAGATTAAAATTGATACCGAAGCCCACAAATCGCTGCAAATGCAAATGGGGCGGTGCGGCTACCCACGATGCCTTTATACAATTCTGTGATGTTATGTTGCGTATGAAAACCGCTTCCGGGGAGGTGAAAAGTGATTTATTTTGCAAATGAATGAATCCATAAATCAACCGCGATCATTATTTTGCCCAAAACTGAAGGCTGCCGAACCTTTGAAACGATATCGGCTGGTTACACTAAAATGTTTACTGGAGGCGCAGAGTTTCTGCCTTGGGCCACTATAGAAACAAAACAACTATTGTAGGTCTGGGTTCGCCCAAATTTTCACCACTGAAAACAGGCTCGTTATAACTTTCCATTAACACTTTGATCGTTCGAATGAAAGTGATTTGAGGCTACTGATAAAAATTTCAGCTTAGTACAATTGCAACGAAAACGGGTATTATGAAATATTGCAATATTGCAGTATTGAGTTGCACATATGTAAGATGAATGAAAATTGGAGTAATTTGAGTAAAATACACCGCGGAAATTAAAAATCAGAACGCGTTTACAAAATTAAATATTTTCAATATGCAATTCCTCATTGTTATTCTGACTGATAAAACAAAATCAGTAGTATTTCTTTTAATATTCTGACAACGATTCAAAACATGGTTTTGAAAAACAGGCGTTTAAACTTTTGAAACAATATTTTCCCCTTTAATCTCCCCACTATTCCTGTTAGCTATAGTTCGAAAGATAAAATAATTCAAAACATCAGATCGAATCAGGTTTTCAAGAAGATGGTGCACTGAATAGGTGCATAGGCTATTACTAGACGTGTACTTCGCCTTGGTTCAATAATTTTAGGTTTAACTAGAAGTTATGTGCTTTAAAATTTAACTTAAAACATAAGCCATATTTTTCTCATATAGATTTTCAAGATAGTGAACTCAAACCTGCATCTTAAAATTTAACTAATTTCAACTATAAGCGGCTTAAGATACGGTTTGAATAAAACTATATGACTTGAGAGTTTACACAGCTACTAATTTGAAATTTAAACCCTAGATGGTATTAGATATTTTAAAATCTGTATATACCATACACATTAAAAAACGACATATGTATATTTGCCACAAATAAATGCTCTTCCCCATTTTAGAAGGCGGGTAAAAATTACTCCCTTTCTTTATACTTTCCAGAGTAATGACCGACCTTTAAGTCAATAACCGCCTCTGTGTTGCTCTTCTAAAATATTGCCATAATAAATATTTGAAATGAGAATATTTCCGCCCTAGAAGTACACCACTAGATTCATGAATGCGAACAAATGGGCATTGTGTATTGCACCCTCAAATTTTGCTGGCTATTGCGCCCTTATATCTCTACAGTAATAACTTTCTCCAGAGGAATCGTACTATTTACCATGCAAGAAAATTTTACCATTGAACCACGACTAAAAACACAAAATGTTATGTACTCGTAACCGTCGTACTCACGCTCCACCCGCATTTACCCCTGCCACAATTAAAAAATGAGAGGATTAAAATACAAAGCAACTGTTGCCTCGTTAACACTTTGCCCAAAGAAATTTTATTACAAAAGTTTCCGTTTAGAGTAATAAATCGTCGCTTAGAACACAGGTTTCTGGGCTGGACTGTGCTACTCTGACGGCTGGAGCATGGAGTCGTGGTCGAAAAAACAAAAACCAAGTAATAAACCCTAATTAATCTTCTTTTTTAGTGCGAGTTAATTTAGAGCCAACCATTTTGATGGTTTTCCAGCTAAAAATTCAAAGTGCTCACCACAAAAACAAAACCATTTTTGGAAGTAAAATAAACAAATGACCGGGATGGATTTTTAAGAAGACCTTGGACAAGTGTGACCAACCGCAAGGCTCCCATGTTCCTAAATCCAAGATTCTTAGCTTATACTTTGGAACGAGATGTTAATGTCTCTTTTCTCCCCAAAAACTGTTGCCTACTCTAAATTAGGACTTCTTGTAGTTTTTCTTAAAACATTAAAGCAATGGTAATTGGAGTGTTACATTAATCATTTTCTAATTAAATCCGACTTCCGGTAAGATCTTGTTTAGTCCTCAGACGGGAAGGATGATGGCAATTTTCCCCTCCCAAAGTTAATCTTCACTGGTTGTAATTACTTTAAATAGCTGAGCACGACGCTTGTCTGTGGAAAGTTAAAGCTACCGTAATGGATCCCTAAAGCTTGTTAATTCTAATAAATTTTCGCAAATTGCATGAATAAGTAGCAATCGTAAGCTCTAATTGTTATAAAACTACTACTGAGCGATTTACTGTGATCGATGTAAACGATCCAACCTTAAAGCCTTTTTACGACTATTAGTGAAAAACTTTTGGACTTATATTTATTTATTCATGGAATATGTAACAAATTTTATTTGCTCCTACCCTCTGTAGCGCTATCAGGTTATTATTTATTATTTATTAAATATACTAAACTATAACTATTAATGAAATTTCGACAAATGCTTTAAAAATATTTAAATTGAAGAGGGGCTCTGCATTAATTCATATTGTCGATTTAGATTCAAAATTTGATATATGCACTTTCTGATTATTTTTACCAAAAATAATTTTATATGCTCCAAAGCACTTAATAACCATGGAAATCTAATTTTCTCAATAATAATTAAATATGCACGAACACTATTTTGAAGGCGTATAGCCGCAATGATATAATTCATTTTAAATCCAAAAGCTTATGTAGTCTCCACGTTAATTAGAAATGAATCGATGAAATTTTGTTTCAATAGAAGTGGGAAAATGTATAGAAACTAATTGAACACTTATAATAACTTGGGAGTAATATGAACGTATGTGTTAAATTCAAAACCTGTGGTATTAAAGTCATGACGATTTCTAATCGTAAAAACCAAATGCAATTTTTTTATAGTAATTACCCTAAACATTACAAGTCAGTACGGTAGTAAGATTAAAACCAAGACTGTAAGACTATAAAACCTAGACCAAGGAAGACCAAACCTAAGATTTAGGACAGCTACCATAGAGTCATCAAACAAGACAATAAACTAAACCAAATAAGTAAGGAAGCAGAACTACCATCCCTTTGCCGGACGAATTCATAAAAAAAATTTGATAAAAAAATATTGCTCACAAGAGCAACATATAACAGAGTGCAGTCTCGCAATACCTTGATCTATATAGGTAAATTTTTGATAATAGTGAAGAAGAAATACTATATACGTATATTTCTATTTACTTGCGCAGAGATAACCTTCTTAAAATTTATTATTACTAGACATTGATTTTCTTTTCTTTAGATTATTACTTTAGTTAGTTTATAGATTTTATTCGTTTCTGTGGTTCATCTATTTGTAATAAAATTTCTTAAAGAAAAGCAGTTATATTAATTTTCCAGAGATTGTTACAGCAAAAAAGAAAACCCGGAACTTCTCTGAGGGAATTCAGCCACATTCTTTATAAAAACCTATGTTAGATAGTGACAGCATCTTTATTCTCTACAATCGGTGTGATTTACTATTAACAAATAGCAAAATGTATTCAATCAATTGTTTCTCGAGTGAAGAGAAAAGTCAATTTACAATTAACTAATAGATTAGGAGACTAACCAAGATACTCACTCAATAAATAAATATATGGGCGAAATAGATTAAGAAGTACTATGATTCCAATAAATTTAATTTTAAGCATTACTGAATAATGCAAAGTTATATTAAAGTTCGTAATTTTACATTACTTTAACACGCCTGCCGATTTGTGAATTAATCTCACTCATAATTTTCACTAAAAATATTGTTCCAAACTAACCACTCAAAATACTTTAAAAAGTCAAACAAACCTAAACTTTTGAAAGAATTGTATTTTTATATATTTCTTCTATAATGAGAAAGTTCGTAAACAGGTAAAACTTATTTTTAACGTAGGTGAGTTTTGTTACTTACGAATTAATGAGAGGATGTTGGGTATTTATTAGAAAAGTAGGAACTCTACTTCTATGGCTGTGCATCAATGAAATCAAAGAATGTAATTTTTTTATATCGTTATTCTATTTTAAAATGAAATAACCGAGAGTGAAAATTCCCCTACCCGGAGACCAATTAAAATTTCGCAAAAATCAATGGTAAGAAAATTAGCGAAAAAAAAGGGTTATTCGCGAGCTCTCTATTAATTATGAAAAATGAGCTTGCTAATTTACATTTTGTCTTCCATTAATCAAGTTAAAGAGTTAATAAAATTAGGCTACTGTACCAATCAGTTTCAGTCTTTCCGTCCTAGTTCTCGAGGGATTCGCAATTTTTTTTTTTTTTTTAATTTTATTTCTAACACTCCCCTTCCGTCAGACGAAATACCGGGGAAAATTTTGAAATTTCTCTTTTACCCCGCAATCCAATATTTTTCAATTACAACCCACTCAAGCACTCGAATCGCCTCTAGCGTGTCCCGCTCGAGGAGAAGTGCCAGAGCCTCTTCATTCAGTCAACGAAATTAATTTGAATTCGCAGTGCTTGATTGAATGGAAGCTCGTTCGATGAAAGAGGCTTTGCGTGACCAAGCCGTCCCGAATCGACAACGGCCCCGTTCACATGGATGGGGCCCACCGTCGTTTTCAAGTCGTCGGCTCGGCAGTATGCCTATTAATCCTTCGGTACACCCCTCCGCCGTCCGGTACCTCAACCCGTTCGACACCGGGCCGACCAAAACTTACCCCATTAACCAGGTAAAGTTTAAGGTATTTTGGGAGATTTTTGTTTCTGATAATTATTGTATATTATTCTGTTAAACTTTTTGGCTGCTTAATGTTTCCGTAGGAAGATTGGAGGAATATTTAATTAGGCCTGTGGCCGCTTCTCCTGGGTTAAGGTAATTAAGAGCCAAAAATTAACTGGATGCTTTTAAGGTAATTTACTTAGTGGCCATTCACTTTATTTAAAGGGCGGAATTCAGGTGGTAATGATCGTTGAATGACTGACAGAATACCGGTCCCGGGATAATTTTATCACATTTTCCTAAAACCTTGGGAATAAAAACATACTTTTTAGAGGAAACATTTCTCCGAGGAATTGTTTTAAGGCAAAAAACTTAGATAAAGCGTATAGCCCTACTAAATAAGTAATTCATACTTTTAGAATACCGCACTCAATAGGTGACATGTGCTAATTTTATGTATATAAATAAAAATAAATGTCTACGAACCCAAAAAGCTATTATAAAATTACCGAAAATAGCTTGGGTGAAATATTTCGTATGGAATTACTCGTATACTTGCAAGGAAAAGTTTTTTATTGAGAAGTTTTTTGGCCCCAGATACTAAAACTGTCAAGATCATCCTGTAAGAGTCAAGAGGCTGACGTGAAGCATATCTGTTTGAATATTTTCATTTAATCCGGGTAGATAGAAATTAAACACATCCAGGCAGCTACCCTGAGGGACCCAAAATTTGCTTCGAAAGAATTAGAGGTCACCAAACAGAAGATTGACGTTGATCCAAGAAAGAAAGTGATTGATTGAGTTTGAATAGAATTTGATTTAAGATCTTATAGAACACTTTTCTGAACTAGCGATGACGAAAGAAATAGAGAAAATATTAGAAAAATAGTGAAAAGTTCAGAAAAAATTATTACATAAAAAACCATGATTATCTAAATCGATACAACAAAATGTGTATTATGCAATTTGTCTTAGCTTTTGCTTTACGTATAGAATTTTCACTGAAACTATATGGGGGCTGATTTTCGATCCATACGATCAATACCGCCAATACGCCAATCTATTTTTTTTACTTCGACTACCACAAGGGACGAAAACTTATTCTTAAAATCTTATCCCCATATAGTGAGCCTTAAGTGAAAGTACCAGTCGCGCCGCCGTCGCTTTTGGCTGCATACCTAATGCCGAGTGGGGAAGGTCCGTGGTGTGCCCGTTGAAACTTTTCCAAAAGTTAGATTGCTTACCTAAATTGTTAGTAAGTTCTCCTATATATCAAATATGTTCTAGCCATTTTTGGTAGTCCACTGAAATGTTCAGCTAGTTCACCCAAGCTTATTGTATAAAATTGCAGCAAGTGATTCCAATCTTTTTGGTTGATGAATGGAAGATCTAAATTTGTATATTTTTCTTAAATATACTACACATAATCATATCCAGTTGTACTATTTTTTGAAATACCATCATAAGTAAGTTTAAGTCTTAATTTATACCTCGATTAATTTAACTACAAGAATTCAATTCGAACAGCCTTAATGAATAGTGTAATTAGCAGAGATGCACTAAAGCAACCTTCTTCCCTTTTAGTAGTTAAAGCAAGTATCCTGCAGTATAAAACATTCATTATATTTAATTACCAGAACGGCATATTTCGAAATTGCATTAACCACTAAACGTGAAACGTGAATCGAATAAACGACCCAATGGTAGGCGTAACGCAGAATGGTCTTTACTAGAAAATTTATTGACCAATTTTGGTGCATCGACAGAGATATTTTCGGTAATTTAGGAATTTGCAATTTAGAAAGGTCGACTCGATGTTAGGTTTTCACTTAAAACTTACCCTCAAATTGCTTTAAAGCGTACAATTTTCAATGTCAAACATCTGGTGGTTATTTACTAACATTTTATACTATAGGACGAATATTGACAGAATGGATTAATTTTTGGTTAAAATTAAAACATTCCATTCTGTGACCTCTGATTGGGAGTGTACAAAATTTCAAAAATAATTAGAAAAGCTTTACTAAATTATAAAAAACTCTAGGAAACAAATAAAAAGTGGAAACTTTCTCTATTTATGACTGAGTCAAAGTTTATTTTAAAATCAGAGGAAATCATTAAAAAATTCCATTTGTGGTTAATTCCCCTTTTATCTCTTTTTTAAAAACTTATTCATTACTTTAATTTTTTTATTAGAGAATATAAGCAATATACCTAAGTTTATTTAGTTGGGCTGTTAATGTAGTTAGAGTAGAACTCTTGGTTAAACTAGTGAAAATTATTGATATTGAGGTCTTATCATACTTCTTGTTTTTGAAATTTAGCGAAACCTAAGAATTGGGGAATAGTTAGCCAAGTCCTTGGTTTTAAAAATATTTTAGTTCTGTTAGTTTCAGTTTAATATGACGATATAAAATAAAAATGATAGAAATGTATTAAGTAGTAAATGTAGTTTTAAATATATTGTAATATATTTTACAAAGGTAACACTCAAATTCAAAACTAACTTCATTCTCAGCTGAGAATAATTTTGAGTAGCACTGAATAGGATTTGAAAATGTAAGATTACCTTGGTAGTATCGGATGTATGAAAAATTATAAAATTTAAGAAAAATATTTTTTGCATACACCTGCCCTGATAATGAACAACTGCTAGAAAAGTTAAGCAATGTCACTAACTAAAAGCATAAATTTTACGAATACCATAAAAAAGTTTGAAACACTGATATCAAAAGCTTTGTGGTTTGTGAGCGAGATAATCGTTCATTTTCTAAGCGAAACATTTTGTTCAAAGTTTACGTGATGGTTGATGTGCAGAATATTAGCTTTGGAAGTTTTGAATAAGTTTTAATTTTGTCAGTAGATGGATAACTCAGTTTTCAAAGCTCCTGCAACTACCACCGTCAGCCTGGCTTTCTATTATAAATTTCAACTTGTATAGTAAGTATTATGTGGTTATATAATATACATACAATATAATATAAGCAAATTACATTATTGCCTGACAAATTTATATTTTCTCACTGCTATGCAGTAGATTAGGACATATAAAATATTTTGGTATATGAAAATTAGAGATTAGATTGATAGTTTAAGTGTAAAGCCTTAAGAAATATTTACTTGCTTGAGGAAGTGAAAACTTGGAGATGCACTTCTATTTTAGAATTACTTAATTTCATATATATAAATATATTATGTAATACGTTTAATTTTTTTTAAAAACAATTTCAATTTCTTGGGCAATTTATTAAAATCTAGGTTTTTATTTAGCACGTTCCCGCCGGTATGTACCACTAGTACTATAGAGGACTATCCCATCAGGTGGCTTGTACTACGAGTGGTACATACACAACAAGAGAAAAAGATTATTCAGAATCGAAATATCGAATATTAGCGCTATTACTCTCAAGTTGATTGACGTATGATTATCAATGAGAGCTATTTGTTTTTCTAAATTCAAAGGCAAGAGCGCTGGTTAAAGTGAAAGAGCGATATCAACTGCCGCGAACGGCAAATTAGGCCGCTGGCGGTAACATGTTAATAGAAGTACAGAACTTAAGTAATCAGTGAAGTACTTATGATTTATATAGTATGGGAATACGACGAAGAGAAGAATGTCTATTAGAATTTAGAATCTCTATTACCTAGAATCATTTCGCTAGCTACAATAGACATACACCTGTCACGTACATATATCACTCAATTCTACATCCTGATCAATGATTATTTAGCATAGAGCAATTGTTTCCAGTTCGAGGTATTTACGGTACGGAATTTAAGCAAGTTTTCAAGTTATCTATCATACAACGCAACGACCCTTCTGGTAAAATGCGCCAGTATACTTTTTAAGTACTGGAAGAAACAAATTCGACAATATGTTCCGAAGATGTTTTGTGCACTGCAATTTGAAAACATTTTCCTCATGAATAGAAAGTAAATATTAAAGAATAGTTATCTTCTTTTCAGTTCGATCCTTTAAAAATTATAGTTAGCATAGTATTTCATAGTGTTGTATTTCTGGAAAGTATTTCATAGTACTCATGAGCCAGTTACGTTCCGATGAAGTATGTTGGTATCAGAAAAATATCCTCCGCGCCAATCGGAGACCACTATACCTTTACATTTTTACCTAATTTAAAACGCAAGTAAATTCAGCAAATTGGTTGGTTAGTTTTCTCATTGGAAACGAGAAATTAGAATTTAATAGTCATAGTTTCTGAACGAATCAACTACTCACACAACACATACTCTAAATTCGAGGTATGTATCTTAAATGAGTGTCTTTCCACCTACCATCAAATATTTCAGATACAGCAAATTCAAATTCAAAATTACATTTGTAATGACTCCAAAATTACTTTGTAATGACTTTAAAAACTCATTTCAATTTTTCGGTGTAAAAACTTTTGACTTGTCCAAAAATCAAAAAGAAGATATTAGATGACCACTTGGGGTCGAGTTAATATTAAAAGCTAATTACCACTGAGACCTTGTGCCTTCCAGCCGACAAATCAATCAGGCAACAACCTACATCAAGAGATGTCGAAAATGTGATAAATTGCCTTCGAACTCCCATCGATTCGCCGGCATTAATCCGTCAATGATGAGCACGACTCATCGTCATAACCAAATGAATTGAGTGCCGGTCTGGACGACAAGTGACCGCCTAAGAAGTTCCCACCACCAGACCCCTGCCATTCGCTTGTCCGACTTGGACCCGTCATTGCCCCAACGGATGTAAAACGCCGCGGAGAGCGACCGCTTCAGACACGCAATTAAAGCCATTTGAGGCTACCGAATTCGACCGTCATTTATCATTAAGATAAACGTCAACCTGTCAAAAATACAGAAATATCTCGTTGTAAATTTCATCTCGAGCCTCCCATGGCTCTGGATAAATTGATTTATCTGTCTGCCCAGGTGCTAGCTTGGACTTTGCATCCGGTCGTACCTGACCTCTGCCGTACCTGCCTTCCAGTCGGCCTAAGCCCAGCCCAGCAGTCAACACACGCAAATGAGTATCGACAAAGGGATTAAGATAATCCCGAAACGTCAAGAGATGAATTTTCCTCAGATTGGACAGGGCGAGTTCATCCTGTCGCTGACCTCTGGGCGCTGTTCGGCACTGTACGCTCGTGATATGAATGCGCCAGTTGGTCCGGACACAGTACCCGTTCGGGATGGGCTGGACGCTGACTGTTTTGAAATTTATTTGGCATCTTTCGTTCTATCCCCATAATCCCCGGGCGGATTGCACTCCTCGTGCAGACGCCGCAGACAACAGAGTATCTGTCGAGGCAAGTCAAAAGGTGTGATTTGTGCTGCTCTCGTGTCTGCTTTGATTCCTCCTGTTGGGTTGAAAGCTGTCTACCCTGGAGGAGCGAACATATTTGTCTTTTGGAGCAATTTGTGAATTCTGAAGGCAACCTGAAATACGTCGATTCATTGCAGGAGTCAGGGTTTATGCTTATGCCCGCTCAAACGATTTCGCTTCGGCTTGGCCAATTCATCCAGTGTTGCCAGAAGGTGGACAAGTGATGTTACCCTACATATGGACATATTCATCCATACCTATAAATATATTAGAAATCCTCTACAATTTTTCCTATTCTGATTTGCTTTGAATTATGCCTTTCATTGCTTGTAAATTGCAAGTACGATTTGTTTCTATAGTTTATACGAAAAAATATAACAATGAGGTGACCACACTGAAGACACATCAGTGTAGTTCTCCTTTGCTAAAAATATACTTAATTGCATTTAATTAATTTTGACATTCCTCGTATGTATGAAAAAATTAATTAAACGCAATGGTAACTGAAATGAATTTATGATAATTTTAGGAACTTTTATTCAAAAAGGGCTTTTGTAAGCTCCTTCCGATTTGATTCGAATGTTTTCAGTAATAGGGCCCATAATCTTAATTCTTAAACTAGGCTAATTAATAAGAAAGAAGTTTTTAATTTGCAGTTTATGAGTCGAATGATTAGTTATAAAGTAACACTGATTTTAAGCTTAGTTATCTAGGGTTAAAGTAATTTATTTAGATGATACCGTATAAGAGTTAAATATGCCACGAGTGGGATATTTTACCTAAAGCATCAGAATCGTTAAATAGTTCGATAAACATGCAAATGACACTCTAGTAATAAAGTGGTAATTGGAGCGTCTTTTGTGCGGTTAATACAGCCGGTCAAAAACCCGTACCATACAGCAAATAAATATGTTAATAGAAATTATACAAAGCTTACCTTAAATCAGCATCACCAGTAAACATTATTTTTTAAATAAATGCGTAAATATCATAGATACGTCACTGCTCATTTCCTGACGGCATGTAGCATAATGTGAAATTGTATTGCAGGTTTACAGTCTCTTACAATGTTGTCGTTGCTTACTTTTAGTGTTTGGTATTGTAGTAAGCTATATTACTTTATCTGAGTCAGACCACCCCTACAAAAAGAAAAAATATAAATATAACAAACTTTAACAAAAACAGAAAATGAATCTAGAATCTAAGATAAATATTTTCTATATGTATATGAATATATAAAAATTTAGCCTGCGTATGTTTGTGCTCGCAGAACTCGAAAAGTAGTCGATTGATTGACTTCTTTAACATTTTTAAAATACACACATCTGGAAATTAAAATCTTTAAGGACAGTCAATAAAAATTTAATCATAAATTCCTAGAACATATTAATATTTTATACATACCCATTAATTTAAAATAAATGAATTACGAAATTTGTTAAAAAGCTGGACTTGGTTTTTGTAGTGTTAATTAACCTTTTGCTTTAAAGCAATGTGTGGGAGACGTGAGCTGCTTTCTGTGCCTAAAATGAGAACCTCGTATTAGACATGTGATGTCTTTTCTGATTAAAAGTGAGAAGCTCGTTGTAATAAGTTCTAATATAAAAATTCTATTTGTTTTTAACCCTTTTAGTGCGAGAGGCCAGTATATCGCTGTCCTTGCTGCACTGGCGAGAAGTGCCAGAGCCGGATATATCGGCCCGTACCTTGTAGCGCTTTACTATTCGCATTGCGAAATAACTCTATCTCAACATAAATTTATAATACGTTATAAATGGTTTAATTTCATTACAAGAGAATTAAAAGAAAACAGGTTTTCATTTTAACCTTTTACGGATGGCGAATTTTTCGGCCGGGCGATTTTCGCGAATGTGTTATGCGCCTTATGGGTACAATCAAATGATCTTATGCATAAATTATATTACAAAGTTATCTTATCTCCGATGTGCCATTTATCACTTCATATAATATCTTTTCAAGAACCAATACTGCGTTCCTATTGTTTGGAGCTAACGAAATCTAACATAAACACCGATTGGCGGTGAGCTCGTTATGTGCAAATACGTTTTGTAAGAGAGAATTCCACTTTTACTTTTAATGAATATAGAAAAATTAGTGTCATTGTTTTGTTCTCTATTTCGTCCTTAATACACTGCTTTTTGAATTATGTAAATATTGTTTTTTGTTTGCTTTTTATGAGCATTTTCCCAAACCCTAGTAAAATTGTGAAATTCGGCCGGTTATTCTCGCATAGGCAGCATCTTTCGCCCGGCATTAAAAGGGTTAAATAGTAAAAGCAGTACTATTAATATCTACTGGTGTGTGCAAATTTAGCCTGTAATGAAATTAATTCTGGTGGCTCAATTCATAAGGCAAGGGGTTAATACTTTACTATTTTTTATAGTTTTATAGCAGGGGAATTTCTAAATAATTGAGCTTTGCGCACTATCTACAGTGAGCTTTGATGCCTTGGTTTTTTTCTTATTTCCATCAATTCTTATCTTCATAAAAGTCATCGTCATCATCTAATTCATCAAAGGTTCAAAAGTTCATATTTTTACCCTTTGCACTCGAAGAGTTTTTTAAATAATAGCTGAATGGCGCCTCAGAGGCGACATCGGAGTGCAAGGGGTATTTAAAAATTACAATAAAATACTTACATCTCAGTTTTGGCTCTTCTTATTAATTGTTTCTAAAATTTGCTAGAAATTTGGTACCTTATAATGTTTTTTTTCAGCAACAGGAGGTAGTAATTTGAATTCCGAGACTGTAGTTTTTGTTTCTACATCGAAATAAACATATTACCCAAATTACAGTCATTTTACGATCGCATTTTCCTGCAAATACACACAGCATTGACCTGACAGAGTAAAGACGGTAGCTAGTTCCCAAGTTGACGGACGAACCAAAGAACTACCGAAGATAAGCGTAGAAAGTGAACAGATTCAAATCGTTCCGGATGCCACAACACGTCAATCAAAATTCTCCTCACCGACAAGCCGCACAATTAGAAGTCATCACTCTCCCATAGACGGCAAATGCAGGAATATAAAGGTGAGTCCGTCCGGAACCTAAAGGCGGTTCGAGCAGGGGGAGGAGGGTAACCCAGCTTCGAAATCGGAGAGTCCATTAATCTTCCGGACTTGACGGGCTGCCATCAATTTACCCGGCTCTCGCCGTGAGCTGACAGTTTTCGTGTACGCATTCCCCACTGATTCAAGAAGCGAGCCGAGGCCGGGCGTGGACAGCAAAAAGTGAAATCATAATCACAAAAAGCGATCGTGTAATTTATGAAACCCGACCAGAGAGCCATCCGGGAATGATTAGTGGAAGCAGTGGAACATCAGGAAAACAGAAATTCATCGGACATAATGACAAAACGTGACGGGACCATTTACTCGAGAACTGCCGCACAACGACTGAGGCGCACCGATCGCAAGGATACGCCGCACCGTAGCCACTACATATGAATCATGGGCAAAATTGCGCGCGTCATCTTTGGATTGTCTGCCATAGCTGTTGGGTGAGCCGGCCGCCATCGTTAAGATGTGAAAAGTTCGACCGTCGCGCCAGTTTAGGTTCGGTATGGTGTACAAAAACCGCCACATTCGCCAACAATGGCGTGCACTCGGGCCGTAATTAGTCACACATATCGAAGCGTAAAAGGCTCAGTGCCCGCGGGGTCCGCCGAAACCAGAGAGTCTCTGGGCATCAGGCCTATTCTGATGATTCACGGTTTTCATTAAAAATTATTGTCAGCAGTCGATAGCCTCGTCACTTGAGAAATTATTCCCTGGCTCGGTGTCAATTAGTTAGGCGCAGCGTAATGGGCAATTTGATGCGGCTGAATTTCAGATTGACAGCCGAATTTTCATTGAAGTAAGGTGAGGGATTGGGTTGCGGGTTTGTTTGACTCCAGGTTTTTTAATCTGTGTCCCGCCCCATTTCGTTTTCAGGATGGATTATTGAATTGGTAAGTGCGTATCGCTCAGAATTTAATAATGCGATAAAAAATTAACAAAATATTATTTTTTCCTTATTATTTGCTTTATTTTCTTTTACGCGATACATTTAACATTTGGTGAAGTCACCCTGATTTTCTATTATAGCTAAGCATCCATTGTTTCTATTTTCAACTAATTTTTCAGCATATTCTAGTGGTAGATCCTTCCAGGCTTTCTTTACCAATGATTTAAGTTGTTGTAAAGTGAAAGCATTTCTCCCCTGTAGCTTTTTTGCCTTCATAAGAACCCACACATTTTCAGGACTTTCCATAACATTGATATCCTCTTAATCTTCCCATTCGGTACAACGATGGGTGTTTTACAGTATGTATGATGTAATGCCGTCCTTTTTTTTAATCATTCTCGTTTAGGTCCTTAATATGCCCAAAATGATGATTCGTCAGTGAACACGACGTTTGTCTAATCGAGGTTCAAATTTTCATTAGCCCATTTCATGTGCTTTTCGTATAAAAGTGGTTTATTTATTTATTTATCGCTTATTACAAGCTACAATAAATTTAAAACTAATTAACAAAAAGATTAAAATTAAAGTAAAAAAATAATAAATTAAAATTAGAGTGCCGGAATGATAATGGCACATGACAAGATAGAAAAGAAAAAAATAAAACAGGCAACATTAGGAGGAATTGAGAGAAGATTTACTCAGGTGAAAATCAAAAAAGGGGTGGGAGTTGGCTTTCCGAAGCATACGGGTGAGAGGCTCAGAAAGTCCATAGTTGGTATGGTGCTAAGCACAGCGAAAGAGAGGAACTGTAGAACTGCGGTGCTTGATGGAATTTTCCCTTATTCTTTGGCGTATGGTGTAGAGACACATGTTGATACCTTTTCTGATTTTTAAAAGTTTAAAAACTTGCTTCCATATCGTGATATTATACCAAGGACAAGGCCACTTATGTAAGTTGATGCTGACTATCTCACATTAGTGATTTTCTAAAGAGATCATCAAAGCATCATTGTTCATCAAAATGAAAGTGAGCTAAAATGTGGCTAACTTTACCATTTATTAAATACGACAAATATTATTTCAAAAGCCAAAAACATCTTCAAATAAAATTTGCGTTTAAGGGATACTGAGCATTGTGAGTTTTAGGGAGAAAACCTCACGCATCTCAATGTTCTTCCGTAAAATTAAACAGAGACACTGGTGCTTTAGTTTAATCTATTAACGCATATACGCACATTTTCTTTTATTTTTCTTTCAGCTTTCTTTCAAACAATGGTATTTTTTTACATTCACTAAAATGAAATGTGACCCCTACTATGATGTTTTTAAATTTGAGTTTGTTTTTAAACTGATACGTCTCAATCGCTTATTACCTTACATAAATGGGCCTAGGTTATTTTATCAGGCAGCCACTAATAGGGAAAAATTGTGAAAATACAAACGTAAAGTATTCTACCATGTTTAACAAATGCTCTGCATTACTCTATGGAGGAATTTGGATTTCATTTTCGCGCCAACAGGGCTGCACTATACATGGAATGAAGATGAGTGAAATTATGCAAACCTGTTGTGCAAAAGCGTTTTTAATGAGCCTCAATAACTGAAACAATAACGTAAAAATCAGGTCCGTATCGTGTGCATCGCGAAAGCCGCTTCACCACCGTCATTCCCATGTCGGGGCAATAAATAATGGAAATTCCTTTGCAAACAACAATTTCAACAGTTTCTGCACCGGGCAACAGATAACGCGCGCCGAATAGCCGAACAGGAGCAACAGTAGCATATGAGGCCGCTGATCGCTGATATTGTTCCCAATTAAGACATAAAATCACTACACCGTTTCCATTTTAAAATTGAATCGCGTAATTAATGTCAGTTAATTAGCATTAACAATTTATCAGCTTGCAGCTTCAGTCCGATACGTGAGCCGCCGCTACGGATGCCCCCAGTGTGCGCGGCTATCAAAATGGATAGAACGTCCCGCCGCTATAGCAGGCAGTGCGGCGCACATTAGAAATAAAGTTAACATTTACCGACATCGACGACGTCTTGACGAGATAACTTTCCTCTCGTGCGATTCAAGTGCATTCGGTGCATGCTGCAAAATTTATGTTGGCGGAGATTGCGAATGACGGCCTGCCAGAAGGATTCTTTGACAAGCGGCCTGGCAGCCGAGGCTGAGAGTAGCCCGTGATAGCTTCAGTTCAGTTCAGTTCAGTTCAACTGCTTGCGGCCGCTGCTCCTCTGACCGGCATAAAGTGGCTGTATCCCCGGTACCGCGAACGAAGACGTTGATTGATTGCGGCAGATGGAAACGCAATTACGTCACGTTCAAACTGAGCTCTCAACAGACGTCGGGACCTTACATTGCTCGGATAAGTGCACTGTTCTGCTCGATTTTGCCATATTTTGATTCGTCACGTGTTGACAGAAAGTAGATTGATTTCAATGAGGGTATAGTGCGGAAATTAAATGTCTCAAAGGATTCCGTAAGTTGTCGGAAATCATCAGGTTTCTTTTGATCGTCACCTTTGTCTAATGAACCATTTTTAATGCAATATGAAATCGTTAACATACCTACATATCTCTGCATCGGTATTACACTTTCAGAACGTTCATAATTTGCAATTTCAGTAAGAATACTGCTTAATATTATTACTATTAACCTTTTTTTTATTTAGGATTTTATATTACGATACGAAGCCGGAAAGGAACTCATCCGCCTGACTGGTACTGCTCCTAGATGTTCCTATATTAGGTAAGAAAATTATAGGAAAGATTGAATTGAAATAACAAAATTATTTTTAATATTCAGAAGTATACAAAGCCACCAATTCGATAAACGATCTGTTTGAAAGGAGTTTACACAACCATTTTCTAGGGTAAGAAGTTCGAAAAATTCTCCCAAATACATTTATTTTACTCTTAATTTCAATTAGTTTTTCCACACAAAACGAGAAGTCAACCCCAATTCAAATATAAAAATATTTAAGTTTAAAAGTAGAACTGTATAAAGGTCATATTAGAGCTAAAATTTTAACATTTTGTAGGGGCATGATTATTAGTAATCATATTTACTTGAATTTTGGCATCAGTATCGGTTCCTACCTCTTTTATTTTTTATTATTATTAATAACTGAGTTATACGGCTGCATCCGGTGTATTATAAGTACCGCTTAATTAAATACTTTTCAAATAATAAACTCATTTTGCTACCATAAACGAAATGCAAACGAATTTGTTGATTTCAAAGCGCAACTCAGGTAAATTTCAGGGTATTCATAAATACTTCAAAAAATGTAAAACATTCCAAATAGTTGCAGTCAAAATATTGCATTAGTTTTACAAGAACAAATAATAACTCTTTAATGAAATAAAAATATGGAAACCGTGAATTCGTTGGAATTAAAATGGATTGCGATGTTACTTAAAACCTATGGGTATAATAGGGATGCAACTATTTTATTGACTTGAGGGTAACTGAATTAATGAGTCCAACTGCAGAACAATCTTCATGCTGAGTAGCAAAAAACGCAATTATTTTAATTTTAAAGTAACACAATTAGCAAAAGTTCTAGAAACTAATTTATTTTTAGATTATACGACAGAATGTATCCTATTAAATCTTTTTCTTTTCATTCATTTAATATTAAGTCAAGTACAATTCTAAGAGATGATTTAACCCTGTATAAATGCGTCTATTCTTCAAAAGTAAAAACACATATCTCTTAAATTTCAATAAAGAATAACATTGAGTTTTTTTTTGTAAGAAAGAAAAACTTTTCTGATAAGTTTCACATACAGCATACCACTAGATTAACCAGTGGAAAGTTTTTGTCTATAAATATTTAAGATATTTGAAAAAGCTGCAAAATAAAGAGCTGGAGGTATGTAGAATTGTATAGAAAAATTACCTTTTTAGCTTCTTAATTAATTTTCGAAAGTTTTAGGGTATCTTAGGAAAAGCCGGCAATTTGCTCTTGGTTGAAAACTACGTGCTTTTCATTTAAAAAGTTATACATGAATAAACATTAGTAAATGATAAAAGCAAATGAAATACAAACTTCATATCATAGAAAAATTCTGAAAATTTTTTGAAAATGTAAAGAATTCGAAAGTCTGGTTTGGTACGCGGCCCAAGGCTAATGCATGGTATTTGATGTCTCTGTAAATCTTCAAATATTATGGTTTATTAATTTATAAATTTGTTTTTGAGCGGGACAAATTTAAGGAAACTAAACACTCAAAAAAATCTAAGCAAAATTTGTAAGCTATCTAAAATAAATTAAAAGAGAAGAATTTAAGCTATAAAAGCGAGGACTAAATACTTAAAGTTTACAAAAAAAAAAAAAAAAACAAAAAGCCCGAAGAGTGATGAATAGATTAATTCGCAAAAGTTGGAGAGGAGCAATTAGAAGGCAAGTCAGGGGACGATAATATTATTAGCCTGAAATTTCTGGTATATCCAATTAGTGCCGGTAATTTTTTTTCGTCTAATTATCCCCATAACTCAGCTGGGTGTCATTTTAAATTTGCAAACTACAAACGGCTCTGGTGACAAGGCGTAATTTCATTACTCCGCTCCCGGCCATCACCTTCAAGTATGCTCCTCGTCCGTGCCATCCATCATCGTTTCATGTTGACGCGGCAAGCAAAAACTGTCACAAAAGTAACGAATGAGCATGGAAAAAGGAAGAAAAAATTACCGAGTACATAGCACCAGAATAAATGGCATGTCATGCTACCCCTTCCGGAGTACTAATAAACCCATTAATCACCCAGCTCTTGAGGTAGTTCCTACCCGGGGCCAAGGGTGGTCACGAAACGTTGAAAAATGTGTCCTTGCATGACAAGTCCCTGACAGGACCGGATCACAACATATAGTTCGGTCCTGACGGCGATCGAATGGCGACTTTACACCGTTCCTGATCCCCATTAGCCTTAAGAACGTTCAATGGGATTACTGTCACCACATCGTTCACCTTTCGCAGTCAACGTCCTAGCAAATCAGACGTGTCACTGTATCCTTCAGTGAGCACTGCTTGCGATTTTGAAACCCTTCAAATTATGTACAGCACCGGCTAATTATTATGGAAATTCGGTTGACACGCTGTGATGGCGGTGTCGCTTAATAACGTTCAGATTGACGTATTATTTGCATGTCACATATGAATGTTCGGTAGGTGGGCCTCGAATGAAAAACAGGATGTTGCACATGTTAGGGTGGATTAGGCTGTACATACATAGTAAGCCTTGCAAAAGAAAGGCATCATATTAATGCCAGACTAAGGGGTTTATTAAATGTATCCAAGTACACAATGAGTGGCAACAAACAGTATTTAATATCACAATTAAATACACGTTGATGTTCTTCATGGGTTAGACTTGAGCATGTGTACTTTAACTCGGAAATCTAATTTATGTAAATAGCTTACATCTGTCGCACTTATACAATTGCTTGTGCGTAAATTGTTTGGCTTTAATGGTCGTATTATTTTACAAAAAAGAGAATGGACAAACATGTAGGTATTAGTCCTGTTTGAAACCTTTTGCCAACATTAGAATGGTTTAAATGTTGTATGGGGTGTACAATTTCTTTTTGGTATTAAATTGCACAACATAAACGAAAGGGTTTCTGTTTCATATCGAAAATCATAACTTTCTTAATTCTTCATACTGGATTTAGATTATTATTATTATTAATATACAGGTATACTTACTACTGAACGACTTTATGCTAATCGATTTTTCATACTTTTTAATATGAAACGTTATAGAAATTAAAAAAATAATCAAATATTAAAATTTGTTCGTTTTTGCTGATAACGAAATAATTTTGTTACAAATATGGAACCATAGAATTTATCTTTTCTGCATAACATCGACTATGAGGAGGTCTTTCGACAATAATTGCGTTAGTGGAACTTAAAATAATCGGTTCACTGAATTAATAAAGATAACAAGTAGATTAAACATCAAAATGATGCTAAAGTCACCATCGATCCAGCTTGACTAATCCTGACCAATACGTGGAATCTATACCAAAAAGGCTTTAAGATACTCGTAGAATTGTGAATAATGTTGCAGCTGTTGAGTAGTAATAAATATGACTATCGATGTTTGTACATTTTCTTTGTTGTTAAGTTAAGGAAAATAATATTCATCTATAGCAATAAAACACTGATTTTCTACGTTCTCATAACTCTTTATCGAGTAAGTCGATTCGACAAACACTAAACATTTTTTTTTTCCAGTGATAGTAGTACTTTGAGAGATAGTGAAATATTTTGGACTCATATTGTTTTACCCCACTTACTATCGAGATGAGTTAACTCACAATCACATGATACAATTTTAAAACAGAGAGTCACGAATTTTAAACATGTTAGGTTTCTTGTATTCCCTAAAAACGAGTCAAGAATTCAGGTATAAAGCTGCATTTCTTGCCGGATAGATTTTCATATTGGAAAAAATGGGAAAAAACTAACTCTTTTCTCAAACAGTCGTAACTCTCTCCTACCTTATCAAATAGAGGCCTATCCAGAAGCAAATTTGTTCGCAAAAAATCAAACTTTGTGATACCAATGCCATGTTCTTTGAGTATTTAAAACTATAAATAAAAGTATATTTATTTATTTATGCAATTAGTGCCAAAACAGTACGTGTGGTGTAGAAATAACATTCAGTCGTAAGAAGCTTTGCAGAAAATGTTTGGAGTATTTCTTAAGTCGACGAGCAAGTGCTCTTAGCTTGTATAAAATTCCCTTACCTTTACTTTAAAGTAGCGGCAGTTTTAACTTCAACCAATTTCTACCATTTTTCCCAGTTACAGATTCAAATCCTAGAGTTTGAAACGCTTTCGAATTAATCTGATGAAATTGAAATCCTTTATCCCCTAAGCACACACTAAAGGGTAAAAATAAATTCCTAGTCAATAACGCCTACCCTCGCAGTCGTTTATAGTCTCGTACAGTACCATATAGCAGCATTCAATTGAAGCTGTGATAGGGTCGGTTGGAAGTATTCGCACAAAGCGTTAGAAGATGTTTGAATTGAATATTGTGACGATTTGGCGCAAAAACAGAAGTTCTATGAGGTACGTATTTAGGTATCCTACAGCTATATAGGGCGTCTAAAGTTACTTTGTAGAAACCTCTGTTAGTTTATTCCTACCTATTCGTAGTCTGGTGTAGGAAGAGGCATCGCATCTGCAAAGAGTTCCCAATAGTAAAAGACAAACTGAACGTGACAGTGGGACATAAAGACGTCACATAACTCAGCGTGATTAACGTCTCCCTGTATAAAGCATACAATACAAGTGCCATTCACATGGACTGTAATACGAACCCAGGCGAGGCCGAGCACAATCATACGTCCCGAGTCAAATGTCAGCGTAGATAGATGCGAATGCGAGTACACCCCTAAAACTGTACCACGGCGGATGGTGGCTAATATATGGGTCGAGAATTTATTTGCCAACGGGCATAAATTTACTTTACCACTTACTGGCTGCCATCGCCGTTAGTTTAAGCTCCTCTCGGTTGCTGCCAATGCTGCTGCTGCTGTTCTTGTTGAAGATTTTCAGTGCCAGAAATTCAATTAAGAAAGTGCCGCGAGATGCAAATATGCTGATTAGGCGAGAATTTAACGGCCTGTTACAATCTACTTTCACGCAACGCTGATTAACGTATGAGTTTTGATTAACTTCGCCTTGGCATAAATTATAATGTCTTTTGGCTGCAACCTGCATATTTCCGGCATAGATGAACCGACTAAAGGGAGGGGTGATCGAACGAGTCTACAGAATTGCTTTTACCTTTTTCGCTGTTTCATCAGCATTTCTAAATGAAACTGTCGATAATTATTTATGACTTTTAAATGTAAATTAAGTTTTTTTTTTTATATATCAGCATAAGTCGCTGAATATTTACTTCCCCGTAAGCATAACTTAAACATAGAAAGAACTAGTCAATAAAATAAAGCAACGATGCTTGTTCGCAGCAAATGAATCGAATTTGAAATTTTTAATTGACGAACATGTTCGTAACAAAGCATTTTTGATGAAGATAGGACTAGAGAGAACCTTTATATTATAAAAAGTAAACCCAGAATGCTTCCCTGCGATACAAAAAGAAATTACACATCAGAAAAGAAAGAGCTCTATGAAGCAGTACTTGTAGCAGTAGGTAACCAAGATAGGGGGAACCCTACCTAAGAAAACTTGTAGAAGGCTTGTTTGGGCTTAAATGCGTGTAGAATTGGATGCTATCTGGGCCTCAGATTACTCTTATTACTTAGTTACTCTAACTTATATTAAATCTAATTTGTTCTGTCGTTCCGACTTTAATATTGCTTTAGAAATATCGTGAATTTTATAATACTGCATTCGAGTATATTAAAAATTAATAAACAAATAATCAAACCCCGATTATCTGATGTTAAAAGTCTTTATGCAGTTCGTCTAAATTTCATACATATTCAATTCGAAGGTAACTAGTTATGTACTACTCTTGCTGGCTTGAAATCATCTATGTGATAATAAAATTTTAAAATCGATTTTGGCACCCTTCCTGTAATTCAATTAAGCTGCTATTTTGCATATACATTTAATTTTAATGAAAAGTTGTTAATGTGATGTTATTAGCTTTTTATATTCTTTAGTTTTTGTATTTATTACTTTAAAACTCGTTTTTAAAAAAATTATACTCGCTGTTTATTTTGGATTAACTGGTTAACACGTTCCAAATTGAATTAATTGTTAAACGAAAATCTCGTTTATGAATATGCTCTTGTGAATCAAGATCAATATTTTCACCAAAAATTATAAATAGTACATTAATTCGTTCAATAAATATACAAAACTATGCTAATTTCTAAGTCACATTTTAAGTTATGCTTTAGGCATACGTTAAATTCAAGTTTTGAAGTTAAATTTGAAGTTTATTGGAAAAAGTCTTATAAACAAGTGTACTATAAAAAATTTTTTTTACTCTAAGGACTTACTTTTAAATATAAATTACAAAATGTCTTGCTCTCCCGCTTTGAGTTCTCTTAGCGATCACTTGAGTCAATGGGCGGGACTAATGACGAAGATGAAACGCATTTTTAAAGTGTTTTAAGTATCCTACAAATTTTGAAAAGCGACAATGATTTTGAATTGATTTTCCTTCATCCTCAATTATTTCATAAAAGTACCGGGAACAATATTCGAAATGTTACAAGGAGGCGTTAACGTTAACACCCCGAAACATGTTTAAGTGCTCAATAGAAAACCCTTCTCAAATATTCAAGTGTTAACGCCATCTTAATATTAAATGTAATAAGATTATGATTATTTCCGGCAATAGGTGTGTCCCGGAAAATTTTCGCAATGCACGCAATTTATTAGAACATCAACTTTTTAATGTTCTTCTATATTATTTTGTGGTATTTTCACAATGACTAGACTATTTTTAGTGTTTATTTGTTGAACAATTTCAAGCTGACCTTTCGTTGTCATTGAAGTACTCTAAAGTGCAAGTCACTTACAGGTACATCAATCACAGGTACCAAAAGACAATCTTCCATTCCTTTAGTGTCCAAATTGGTCATAAAACTAAACAACGCTCATCAATAATCCATTTCTCATTATAATGACCACTGAACAGACGGTAAGACTGTACTTACCGGTAGAGTGTTAATTAGGAAATTATGTTAGTGTACGTACTTACGAATAATTAATTGTATTGTGGAACATAGTCAAAACTTGAATAAAAAGCATATTTAGTCGTTAACTACTTCTTCTGCCTAATTACTAATTTTTTCTTAGTTTCGGCTCACATTGAGTTCCATTTAATAACTCACTGCTTAAAATAAGCATAATTTATTCCATTGGGAAATGTTATGAGGGAATGTACTGTTTGCCTCTGGTATGTAAATATTTTGAATAGAGGTACTCATCACTGTTAATTCAAGAATACATGTAATCTAATACATAATTGTGTTACTGCGGACTTTGGACTACGGCTGCTCTATTATACCCCGAAAAACATAATTATTACAATAAATAAACATGAAATAAAGTTTTTAAAACATTTTTGATTAAGATATTTTTTAGAATGGATAAATATGAATATGACTTTAAAATAACAACGCAACATTGTCAGTCAGAAGAGGTTTTGATAGTCTAAAGTGTGGTTTAGAAGGAAATTTTATTAGTCATTCCTTAAATTGACAAAGTTTCTTGTAATTGTTCATATTGCAAGTAATAATTACTTTTATTAAGATTTACGGTTTATATACCGAAGCACACCAATTATTACTATTTGATTTAACTTTGGAAAGATTATTTTCGCCTAACCAGGGTTACGATTAGAGAAATATTGCACTCATAGTGCGTTTTGCAAGAAAATATGTACCAAAATAATAAATAGCAAAATACACTCAGTAAGAAGAAAGGTATCACAGAAATGGCGATATTCTGAAACCATTCAAGATAGTGGGTATTAATTTGCGAATTTGTGATTATCGTGCCTCTACTTATATAGAAAGAAGTAATTGAAACAAAAAAAAGGATGCTTACATATTAGAAACGCTCTTTCACTCTTTGATCAGACTTGACATTAAATTAAGCATTGAATTAAAAGTTATAAATGTAAAAATGCAGAAAATACAAAAACATAATAATGTCATCCTTATTTCACACCAAATATGGTAACTTTATAAACGTACACATGCATTCTACCCAGAACATGCAACTAAATTTTCATCTGAAAATTCGAAATATTTCCTACATTTCTGCAGTGAAGCGGAATGCTTATGGTATTCACAAGAACAACAATCATAAATAAGCATATCTTCCCCTCTCTCTCGCATAGCATGAAAAATATTTAGTAATTCACACCGAATAACGGTAATCATATGACGACATTTTATAATCATTTTGAAACCTGCCACCTAACGTTTCGGAAAATGTTTCTCAATCTCATATTGGGGAAAAGTTATTTCGTGTAATCCTGTAAATTGGCCACATACTCAAGCATACCCAACGATTTCGCACGGGTATGCTCTAAGGGTGGAAGTGGAGGGGTAATAATACGGAAATTCCGCAAAAGCTGTTCCCACCACCACAAGAAGATTATATCGTTTCCATGTTGTCGGAACATTTTATACAACCGCTACACATGTACGGATATATGAATCCATCCCACTCCCCACATGCATAGGGTGACCACGAAGCGCCCACCCTATAGAAACATCTCTAGCATTGGCGCCGGATAGAGTGGCGGGTATGCCATATAAATACCAGACTAATACCAGGAGTATTAAGCACTTGTAGAAAACGTGAAACTATTCCAAAATTCGAGGCTATTAGGGACCTGCAGCTTAATGAACCAACTGAACTGATATTACGTGCCCCCCCCCCTTCTTCATCCCCTTACCTTGTTTAAGTTGACCCCAAATGGCTTTGACTTGCTAGTTAGCTTCACGGTCGTTAGATTTATGTTTGTGTGATTATGGGGTGCACAGGTTCCATTCCACATAGTCTTGACGTACTGCTAACTAGGGACCCCGAATTCAATTATGGTGCATTGAAATGAATGAAAATTGCTATAGCTTTAATCGTATTCATACATGTGCCACGATTGTAATAAACGCTCCCAGGCGCTCCACCTTTAAGCTTTTCTAGGTGAAAATTTATTTTATAAGCTTACAGCTGTGCTGGAATCGAGTGTTCGCGGAGTTATAAAATCCATGGAAAGAATCTCACTTTAGGATTACATGAAGAAAAGTTACTTCCACTACTAGAAGCAGTTTATAACAAAACTTTATTTAGTTATGATATACTGTTAGCAAAACCAATATTTTTATGGATTTTATAAATATTATTTTACATTTAAAGAGTAATGAAATAGGGAGTTACTTATGAACTTGTTTCTTTAACGCTGTAAGGAAATCTAGTAATCGTTCTTTGCCAAATATCTTAACAGAATATAGCTTAAGGCAAGCTGTTGGCTGTTGGCAATGTAGGAAAATTGCATAGATATTAAATGTGAAAAAATTAATATTAAAATAATAATTTTTAAAAAATTTCAGCAGAAACAGACATCAACTGTGATAGGTTTGTTAAAAAAAATATTATTAAATAAAGAAAGTACAATTTACTTACCGATAATAATTTTACATTTACTAAATTCACTACTAAAGAAGCCAAGACAGTTTGTAATGTTCACAGAATTGTTGTACGATCGAAAACTACCTTATTAGAATTTTTCAAGTTATTTGCTTCCGAGTAATACGAATTGTGTGAACGAAGAAATATGATCCCCTTTGCAAATACCTTCTTACAAAATAATTAAACATATTTTTAGCAGTTCTAATGTATTTAGATGATAGTTTTAAATTCAGTTTAAAATCAAAATATTGATTGTGATCTTACGATATCTGATCTTACATAAATTGTTACTAAAATTAATTAAAACTTTATTGACACTAACTAGTAAACGATTTTCGCAATCAATTCATTATTTTTATTAAAATCAGTAGAAACAAGTTGTTATTCGACTTATGGCCAATTCAAGGAGTATGGTATGTGATGTGACACAAATTTGAAACAAATTAATCAATCACAGTTTTACCGATCCTAACTTAGAGGCTCAGAATTGATTTAATTAAAATTGTATAATAATAATTTTCACAAAATGTTACTAATGAAAAATTAGTGAAATGATTGAATAGATTTTAGCAAATCATTTCTTTCCGTGTAAAGCTTTCCCAATTATCTCTAGTGTAAAATTCTGTTAAATTCTATTTGTAAGTTTAGCAATTTTGAATATTGTGCGTCGTAATAATATTAACTCTATGACAAATTCAAATTAGGGTTTATTAAGTTTTTTCTTTCATAAAAAAAATTTGTTCAAAGAGATTACAATTTTACGAAAAAAAATACCATTGTATGTGCGTAGCATAAACAATCTGGGATTTTTCATTTAAAATATGCTATCTGGCCCAGGGCATAAAGGACGAGCAGGAATTGCCCTTTAAGGGCAGAAAGTAATACCTTGAGAGAGAGATAGAGAGGATACCAGGCGGGTGGAGTAGAAACATATCATCTGGACATTACTTAAATGTGCTCACGTCCGCACATTCTTTCCAATGTTAGCATGATATGTGCATTTTGAGGTAACAGATTGCCAGAACGACATGGCCATCCCCAGATCTTCAGGAAATGGTTACTTTGTCCACTGTTCCATCGTTTATTCTTCCTGGATGTAACATTAAGGACACATGTGTATAGGCCAAGAATTGGTTCCGGACGTGTTGGTTACGTTGTATCATATCTCCCCCGCCGTTTCATATCACAAAATTATATCGGAACAGAAAATGATGAAAAAAGTGGCTTCATTGTTCCTTTTGACTCCTTTATGACCACTAGAGAGAGGCATCGTTCGATTTAATGGTTTTATTAAATAAGGGCACCACGTTTCGCCCTTATTCTTGCAAAAATTCTGGTCCAGGCGGCAATTTTGAATTGGTTGTGGATGCCGATGGTAGCCGACGGCTGAAGCATATCCGGGGCATTCATTGAGGATAACACCTACCGCCACTACTGTCGGTGGCATAGGATAAATCTCCCTGAAGTTGCACAGTCTCATAAATTAGATTGGAAAAGTGAAAAAGAATGGGCGAACATCCTGCAGGATCCTCTGAGAGCCTCGCCTGGACCAAACATGCTAAAACGGACGTCACTTGCAGTGACAGGACACAGGAGAAAAGTTTTCCGACCTCCGGTGCACATGTACAAATGAAATGCGAGGACGGAGAATTAATTGCTTCGTACGGAGGACATAATTGAATTTTTCTTCATTTTTATTTCGCCCCGACTCACAATGGTCCGACGTCTGGTGGCGAGATGTCAATACTTTGCCCGCATAATAGATGTCTCCCGGCGACTCCCGTTAAGAGGGGGCTCCTGTCGAAATCATCCATAAATTACGGAGCCCTGTCTTTGGATCCTTGATGCTCCGCCAGAACGGCAGCTAAACAAAAGCTTCGGATGTGGGGAGGGAAAAATCTTCACGCCCGCAATTCTGCGGAGGACACACATAGGTAGGGTCCTGGTGAAAGCCCTAGACGACCGGCACCTAGAATTAGGGAAAACCTTGTAAAGCGGGAAGCGGGAGCCTGCAAGTGATGGTAATAAAAACAGCTCGCGGGTGGATGAGTTACGACTTCCCAGCAAAATACCATTCATTCAAACTGCCAGCATATAAGCCGTATATCTCTTTTATGGTCCTCTTTCAACGCAGTCCTGGTCCTCCTGGGCGCCCCATCCAGGGGAGCTGTGCAAGGCCCTCTGCAGCTGCTCGTGGGTGGCGGGCGCACTGGGCGGCTAAGTCTACGGGGGATGAGCTGAGATATTATTCCTCAACTTTTTTCCTATTTAGTTCTTTACAACTTTCCTGTTGGCCCAAAACTATGTGCCCACAAACTTCCTTGCCCAGTATGCAGGGCATAGAGGGTTCAGCCCCAAAACAACAAAAATCCGAGTGAGATGCAGACAAGTTTAAGGGTTTCCGGATGGTTGCGCCCAGCGGGTCGGGTGGTATTTTCGGAATGTGTTTTTACCCCCAGTGATTTACGGCCGCTGATTGATTTATTGTTCTTGCTTAGATATCACTTGGGGCGTTGGAGCGGTAGACTTTGTTTGATGAAGAGGCCTTTCCGCCTCTTGAGGCGGCTGCAAATTTTCCAAAGTGTTGCTGGTCGAGAGTGTTGAAAATTTTCAAAAACAATACCACCCCTAGACGTTTTTTGGCACTTCAAAAATTTTGTGATTTATCGAATTGTTGAAGATTTTGTGGTACGGGAATTAGTCGGTAAATTTATGGTAAAGAAATTCTTTGGGAATTATTTATGGGAAAGTTTTGAAATTTTCCCGATCATACTGAATTCGATTCACTCTACTGAGAAGATATTTGTTCCGATAGTTAAGTACTACTAAGAGTTGACAAATAACTCTAGTCTAAGTTTTATTCATTATTTACCTCTTCATGAGGTTTTTTGTATACCAATCATATCCTGGTAAGAAAAGTATTCTGTGTTTTAGTATAAAGGCTAGACTAGCGACATAAACTTGTAACACAACAAGCTAAATAAACGAATTATAAATTGATTCACTCTATTGAGGTAATATTAGGATAGAAAAACACTTCATATTCTTCAAGAAGAAATATTCTAAAAAGCCTATAAAAAAAGAAAAGGTGATGTAGCCACATGATTAAGCAATCTCTGTCATGTTTTATTTACATATATACCTTTGTGGTTAAAATTATACTTTGGATTCTCTGGAATAAATGTGCCTTACATGCATATGAAAGTCATTTCTAATGTATTTAACCAGAAGTCTATTTGAATCGGTCATTTCAAAAACCACATAAGCCAAGTTTTTTCCAAACATCCTCTTTTTTATGGCGAATGTTTCCTAAATAGTAGACCCATAATCTGGGTAAAACCCATGAAAGTCAGTAGATTACTTCCTCTTCAAATTATACCGCGTTCTAATCGTTTAAAAATTTATTGATGGATTGGATTAAAAATTCAATTTGTAGTTAACCAGGAAAATGTTGAAAATAATCCAGATAAGAATGATGAAGAATATGAGAATCAATATTGAGACAAAGTAACCCCCCAGGGTCAAAGTAACCCGAATTGATGGTATACGAGTATAACAATTATTCAATTTATCATATCTCTTAACTAGGGTAAATAAATCTTCAAACAATAATGCAATTGCCATGACATATTTAGCTTTTCATGCAAAAAACTATCAAGGGCCGCACTTTGCAGCAATTGTACAACCAATTTGCTCACAGTATAGCCCTCATCACATCGTAACTCAGCCTTAGTCCCCCCCTCCCTCGATAGCAGGGTCAGCAACAAGGACATTAACTCGTTTTCCAAATGATCCATCAATTTCCTCAACAAAGCATACTTAAGCGATTGTGTAAGAAACACTGCCGCACTTAAGGACTTCCCATAATTCGTCGTCCTCTGGTCAATTCGCCATCGGTGCCCGGCGACTTTGTTAAAAAAAAAAAAAAAAACATACTTTGCCGAGTATTCCCGCCAACAAGAAACGCTTTGCGTGTTTCAAGGGCGTTAAAAGTGCGCCGACATTTATTCATCACTTTTCTTGCACGTCAGCTCAGAAATTCACATTGTTGCTGGCAAAACCAGAGTAGGGGAATGGTGGGACAGGGAAGGGGCTGAGGGCCGGGCACCCTTTTCCATTCGTCTTCTACACGGGCACCCGGTGGGCTTAGCGTGCGAAAAGTAATGACTGGTCCGCCATCTCGTGGCAAACAACCATCCATCAACTCGTAAATTACAGACATTTCGCGTTCGTACACATTCGCCGTTTCGTAGTTGTTAAAACTTATGAAAATTTATATGCGGGGCCCCTTGTCTCGTAAGCATGAATTATGTGTCATTTCACATTTTTATTTGAACGTTGATTGCTGGCTCTGGGCCCCATTACACTTGCATAAAATATTGTTATGGGGCGTAAGTATATCTCTCCCGATGGATGCCGTATAAGTGACTGTTACTGCTTTTCGAGACATAAACTCCTATCAGGCGTAATTAACTTTTTAATGTATGCGGAGTTATGACAGGAACAGTCAATGTTGACTCATTCCGGTGCAGGGAATCGCGCGCGGTGCCCAGGGAAAATTGAAACTGCTAAAATTGACGAGCAGTAAAAGTTATTGTGACGGCCTTTTTTTTTTTTTTATTTTCCTTGCGAGGAAGCTATTAAGCGCTTTAATCAATGTTTATTGGGCGCCGTAAATTTTCCCCCGAACTGAGAGCACAATGAATTGAAAGGGAAGGACTGTCGTCGGCTGTTATTTACGCGATTTATATCGAACGCAGGAAATGATACCCAGCCTACTAATTGCCATAGAAGTTTTTGGGGGGGAAGTGCGTGCATATCGCAATCAGGATATTATGTTACCTTGGGCTTTATAACTTTACGAATATTAAAATTATTAGACCCTTATAATCATGCGCATATATACGGAGATTAATGGTATCATATTATGAAAGTATGTAATATGCAATAAAAACGGTTGTTAAAGAACATTATCACATATTTGATAGCTTATTACTGTATGTACAGGCGTAATACTCTTTTAAATGACGTCAGTCAAATAGATAGGGTACATGTACACCGAAAAGATAAGCTATACATTAAAAAATTAGCTTAATTTGACTATAACAATACCTGCGTGAAAATAACAGGCCGAAAAATATAAGAACTTCGGTGCTATTATAAGTCAAATTGTAGAAAAGGCTAAGAATGCGTCGAAGACTAACCGAGGTAGTGAACGTAAGGCCGATAAAATATTTAATCGTCAGGAATACCTTCCAATTTCTAAAAAAAAAAGATAACGAATCGAAACAAAGCCAACATGACGTAGCAATACGGACCAAAAACAGGCCGATTACACGCTAATATATCCCAAATATGCCTCAATGTTAAATTTTTCTCTCTCAGTCTCTAAACTGAAATATTTCTAAGTCCAAAAACTAAAAATTTATCAACGTTTTTTCTGTTTCTTGACGGTCTTTAAAAACTTTAAGGTGTCTATTCGATCTCAAATGAACTTGTACGCTATTTTTTCAGAATTTTTCTGGACTATACTACATGATGCCCTTTACTCTTTAACGTAATTTTACTACTTTTCTACTAAGCATTCAGTACAGGTTAAGTTCGTGAAAGACACACTAAGGCCATGTTTGGCTCATTGTGTTAAACATTCAATTTAATTGGTAAAGTTACTTAAAATTTTTTTAACAGAATAATTTTGAAAAGTAAAAATAGTATCAGTATAGTTTAGGTAAGTTGATGTTGGTTCATCAGAAGACATACTAGGGCAATTTTTGGTCTATTCTGATGAAAGCACTGAGAGAAAACAACTATTATTACCTATTATTTATGCTTGTAAAGAATGTTTGGACTATCATATATAACGAATATGTAAAACATAACATAAGTAAAACTTTTTGGGCATAAATATAGCTCTGGTGATTTTTTAGTATTTTTAGGTAGTCTAATGAAATTGTTTTTTAGTTCTACAAATCTTCCTGTATAAAACTTAAGTAATTTACCAATGGTTTTAGTCACTTTTATGTAATAATTTTTAATATCTTGTTTATGTTGTCTATTTTGCTTCAAAATTCAAATTTTGCTTCATATACCCAAAAGCTTGGTATTCGCTACTATCCACAGATCACGACGGAACCAAACCTCTATAGTTTTTTTTCTTCTATTTCCTAATTATGAGTTTGTAAGCATCGTCTGCGTCTTCAACAACCTCTAAAATGAACAAATTAAAGATTAAATTCTTTTAAGACTTATCGATAGTGACGAGAACGTATTTATCTGGTAAAATTTCAAATCGAAGTAAACTAAATTTTTCGTGTAGAATTTTTTGTTAATAAAATGTTTTTCTGTAATTTTTATCAAAACACTTTAGGCATATGGAACATGGGGTTGTTCAAAATTTTTAGAAAAACAAGGAACGACAATTTTGTCAAAATCTGTTAAACTTAATTTATACAGTTTAATTAAACTTTTAAATGCCTTTATTAGTTCATGATTTTATAGTTTGATTACCGGTGATGCATAAAATCATTACATCACTCATGGAGGTATTTGCTGAACTTTCTTAAGTAAATTTTAATTAACAGATGAGTGTAAATTATTTAATTTTTTCTCTCCGGTTTACGTGGTAATTTCGCAAGATACGTTGTAAGGGTATAACAAGATTCGGATCATAAAAAATTCCCCATTAAATATTTAATGGATATTATGACAAATGACGCTATTTACCGCGTTCAATTTATTCAAGGTGATTTCTCTCACATTTCCGCCACGGCTACTTGCAATCAGTAGAATGGCAATAAAATGTTAATAAAAGTAAATTACTGTGCATAAATCACGCATCATTCTTAGCGCCATAAATCAGGCGGGGGCAGGCAAGAATAAAGCAGAAATAATAAGCTTAACCACATACCGGCCGGACCGGGCAGTGCTGCTTAAATAATTCAGCGAAGCCCGACGGAATTCAATTTGACTTAAATCATCCATTTCACATATCGGCCATTTATCAATATGCCATCAACGGAACAGATTTCGTACACCCAGTCGTTTATCTAGATACTCTCCTTGGTGCGGTACGGGAAGGGCTGGGCCAACGGGCCAGGCGTATCAACAACACCAATGGGGGCTGGGTACCCGGGGCCGGAGCCGGGTGCACACACCACCAACAACGACTTCATAAGCTCAGCCGGGCACAAAACTCCAGTAAATCATGGCCCCAGTGTGATAAACGACGTACAGTGCCTGGTCATAAAATTCGTTCCCTCCCCGATACAAATTCGTTCCCGAAAGCTGCCAGTGGCGGAGGAAGTGGTAGGGTTAATGCTTATTTAGTCCGGGCACAGTCCAGTAGATGGCATTGACACAGCCCCGTTTCACATATCATTTATGAGACCTTAATCACGATGATAGATGACTTCCCATTTCCTACTTTCGTTACATGGCGGGATTTATGCATGCACGCTCATAAACCCTTTCAGCTTCTCTGTCTGTCGTTCCGTCTGTCCGACTGTCAGTATGGTGTCTGGTCTGCCTGCCGTTCCACGTTTATAATCCGCCCTGGAAGGGTAGCGGTGATGCCCCTCCCAAGGGATCCCCAGCTTAACATCCCATGGAGCTGTTTGTCCATAAAATTTTGTGATTTATGCTTTTCTGCAGGAGTTGGCAGGGCTGCGAAAACTCGGGCAAGTGCACATGCATTTTGAATTTTATAGTCGAGATTTCTAGGCGGACGTATATCACCGTCAGTGGAGCATCGGGCGCTCCTAGTCGGTCATCTTATCGCCTTGGGAAGCTAGAGGGAAAAGAAAAAAATTAATTTCTAAGAACAACGCATCCACGTCAAGCGAGTAAGATTTATGAGGACATAATTTAAGATCTCAATGCGATGGCCAACGTTGGCGCCCGTCCGCCCACCGTCTCGCCTCCACGTACAGGTTTTAGGTCACATTTTTATCTACTGAAAGCACCACCGGCACCCTCACAGAAGAGCCGTCTGAGTGTGGCTTGTAGCAATGAAAGTTAGAGCAAAGAATAAATCACATCCACCCAGATCAAGGGTGGCTTTTAAGGTTGTGCCATCTGTCGGGGGTTTTCGACATAAATTGTTGAACTAACACGTCTACGACACGGGGCAGCCGGCCAAGGAACGTGAATCTGGTGACTGATTGAGCTTATTCACCACACCTCACCGCCCTTATTTTGCGTGTATATGTGTCGTTTATTTTCTTTCCGCAAAAGGATAATTTATTTTTATCCCCTACCGCCGATTTTGTGACATCCTGAAAGTGACAAAGTACATGGTAATTAAGTTTTCGAGCAGTTCTTAGCCAGTTGATATATGAACTATCTCCGTTGCTGTCAAGGACCTCAAATGAGATTAGAAAAAAGAAAAACTAAAACATAACGAATAAAAAGGTATTTTTCTTTCAAGTCTCCTCTTTTCTACGTCTTTTTGCTCAGTGTGCTAAATTGGCACTATCTAAAATCCGAATACTGATACAATTTTTAGTATACAGAGACAAATTGGGAAGCTATTAATTAGAACTAAGTTCCAATAAATCCACCCAATAGGAAAAGCGATCAGTTTTTGTTGTTTTTAGACCCGAAATTAGTAACAGCTGAGGGGTCCTTATTACTTCTAAAATTAGTAAAAATCGCCTTTATAAAACGGAAATTTTTAGCTCTGAATTAAGAAATACTGACAATTTTTAATCAACATTAAATAAAACAAGCTTGGTTCATTTTTTTAAGTCTTAATTAATCGGGTCCTATTACTTTTTGGAAAATAACATAACATTAGGACGAATTTCTTGACGATACATTCCACACATCACTTCAAAACTGATTCCGAGAATCACTTTGTAATCAGTTTTAAATTTTTAAAGGAAAAGTAGTGGGTTTAGATCAGGTTAAATTGATGCGATTGCCTTGGCGAACTTGGGCCAAAATTTTGGACTATTGTACCTCTGTTTTTTGGTAACAATGGTCTGTGCTTAGATTCGAAATCATGATCTTAGGGCTTCAGAGGTTCGCAGCTTTGATCTGAGCTATGAAAAGCTGCTTACGCACAGCTCTACCTATAAACAGAACTTTTGTGTGCACGAAGTCTACCGCGGAATTATCAAGAATCAGTTTAACCCTCGAATTTTATTATTTATATAATAAATATCTAAATTTTCTGTTTTTTTTTATTTATTTGATTTTTCTTCATATTAAAATGAAAACAGAAAACCAAAATAGAACCGCTTTAACTCGGAATGACCAAATGCTATATTTATTTGAAATTTAATTTATTAAAAAGTATCTGCTCTAAACATATTCCAATTCTGATATTTACTTAGTAATTTATATTTAAATTTAAGCAAGTAGAAGATCACTATTCTAAGTAGTAACAGCTATAGTAAACCTAATACTAAACTAGTGACCACTGAGTGATCTTTACTAAAACCGACAGATAGCAGTCAATAAAATCACGTTTATCATTATATTTAGCACCCTATCAATAACTAGATGCATAAAAGCACAAAGCACTTTAGTAATTCATATGAAGCTTAGCTCCAATTAAGTCGGCTAAGTGCAACTTATCAGAAGAAATAAATCTCTAAGGCGTTTAAATATTTGCGAGCGGGCATTTCTTGCACGCAATACCCATACTACGAAACATAAACCTTATTTGAGCCTTCTCTCAGGCTGTCACATTGACTGCGTCTCGCCACCGCCCGCTCCATCGTCTAAATAATTATGATTGATGGCTGATGGATTATGTGGCAACTTATCAACCTTATCTGGGTCCTGATGACGGTTACTAATTTGGACTTTCTCTGTTCGGCCCCAGTCTGTGTCACACCCATGAGTGACGGTTCCTCTGTTCAATTCCTTCCTTCCCAAATCCCAGCCTAATTCGTCATTTCAGTTAATAATATTTGACTGCTTGATAATGTGATAAATTATTTGTTTAGTACATTAAGACAGATCTGATTTTATTTTTTTTTTCTTATTGCGTTTCCTTGTTGTCTAGCTCATAAGGTGATTACTCATTGCCAGCCACTGTTTGCTTTGACGGGCCGAAATTGATTTATAGATTCGCCCTAGTACGCGGGGATTTATCCGAGTGGCGTCATTTTAAGGGGATTATGTTATTTACTTTCTAAAAGTAAGTTAAGGTAGCAGACAGATGAAAAATGAAGAAGCCATCCACAAATGATTAGATATTTTTCAAGGGTTGGCAGGTATACAGTTGAGAAATTTATTGATACTAAATTTATTTTAATATTTCTTACAACGAAGAAATTATTTATATCTGTGATAAAATTCACAAACAACTTATTGCATTTAAATTGGGCACTAGACTTAGACCTAAGTTATAGCGATCAAAAGTTAGCGTAGTAGGAAATAGTAAACCCGTGTAACGACAGGTGAGACAATAACTCACAACACTATGGTTAAAACAGTTTTAAAACGGCAGGTCCTTTTTTTCTGTTGAAGTACAGAATGCAAGAGAGAGATACGATTGTCTCAAGACTGTATTAATTGTAGCTTGGATTTAACTAAAGCATCAATGTACGGACGAAGGAACACCAGAATGTATTAGATAACATTACTTAACTTTGCAACACATATCTAAAAAGTAGTAGTACTTCATTTCATGATCCTGGTGAAATATTATACCCATGAATAAACCTTTACATCATTTTTATAATTTTTTGGCGGGCCACACAATTCTCAGGTTTATACCCGTATAGTAAAAAATTATGTAAGTATGCAAAAATTTATTTCAAACAGCATTCTAAGTAAGGATGTTTTTATTTAAGTTGGTAGACCATCTTGCTGATTCTTCTTTACTGTTTGAAAATCTAATATTTCATTATTATATTGCAGTTATTAATAAAGAATACAGAATTCTAGAAAAATCTAAAGTTGTGATAATTATCGATATTTCTTAAAATACTGGGACTTTTTCATTCATTTTCTTTTTCATGGTAATCACGGAAAACATTTTGTTGTGAATATCGTGGCACTATTGATGCATTAATTTTGGTATTGTCTACATACGTTTTTGTAAACAAGAACTAAAATTTCAAACTATTTGGACAATAATGAAACCTACCACTTATAGAAGCAGGTTGTTCTTACTTTATTTAGATAAATACGAAAAGCTGTACAGTATTTTGGGAGTGAGTAACCCTAAAACCCTTTAAATCATCCATTAAGCTACATATGCATTACTTGTTATATATTGCGACACTTATGATCATTAAGGCTCCACGTGACAAAGCATTCCTTGTTTACGTGAGCGAAAATTTAACGGTTGCTTAATTAACTCGAAGAAAGCGCAGGAGACATATAGGATTAAGGTAGGCAACAATACCACCGAGTCGCCCTATAAGATCCCTTTTTTAACCAAGAGAAGAGAACTCTTTCACTTACGTGTAAAATTTACAGTGGTAATCTTATTCTCTCGACAATTTTCATTTCTGGACTAACTTTTGCCAAAAATAAGCACAGTAATCTGAATTTCCATAAAAAGATAATAATTTAGTTTTAATTACCCGCCACGCCAAGCCGCAGAGCCGCAAGCAAACACCCACTCTGTGGCAGTAATAACTTTCCTTGTTGGCGAAATGCGCGAAAATTTATGCGCGGCAATAATAAATTTTGGAATATGTTAGAACAAATCCTTTTAATTTCATTTATCATATGTTATACAGCACAAGAACTAACGTTTATGGGAGTTTACTTTGAGATCTACAAGGATTTGTCCCACACACAAGCCGGAAAAGCTAGGGCCGGGACCACGCTATTTTAGCGGCACTGCTGGGACACGAAGATGAGACTGTGTTTAACTCTAGTTTATTGGACTTGGTGACATTTTAAAGTCCTTAAAGTTATCTGGATTTATGGCGTAAGGAATTAAGCTGAATTTAACAGCATGCATTGGTGGAAGCGATGCGAATTATGGCCCAGGGTGAAAGTAGAGATGTAAGTCTCCGGTTGCGACTATGGCGCAAAGTTTAAAAAGTCATGAATCCCCGGTATCGGGGCTCGTTAACAAATGGCCTCTTGTTACACCTTGCCACACCTTGCTCATTCCACTAAATCAACGGGGAATTCACCACCAGTCGGGGCCCCAATCCTACGGCATCGCAACCTCAATTTATAACCCGGCCACAGTCGGCGGCGGTTGGGGCTCCCCAATCCGCTCGATTCGCGGCCTCTAATCTGCCGGCATCTTGTTCACCGCCACGGTACCTTCCTTGCCCGGTTCGACCGCGAGTAAACTTATTTTGTTGAGCAGACAATTAATCAACTTTACATGGCCGAGCGAATGAGTTTATAATATAATTATCGGGCGGGATATTTTCACGCTGTCATGATATCATAATATATCGTTTGCATATTCAATCAGATGCCGTCGTCCCCCGCTCGGCCGGCAGCACATGTGTGTGTTCCTGCCGAAGATATGGCCGGGCACCGTCGCTTCCAGCGGAGCACTTATATGCAAGTTACACAGGGCTACGCTTTATAATTTATACGCCCAGCTTGTGGCCAGGTCATAAGAAGCTCCAGGGGAACTGAATTAGCGGAAGGCAGAAGATGAAAGGCGAGTTTCCCCGGGACGACGAGATAACTTATGGGGTAATTTTAAAGGATCGTTGTTTGATTAATCGCCCTTTTTAATGACGACCTTGCTCGCTCGCTCGGAATTCTCGAGCGGCACCGCCTTCAGTCCGATACTGCTGCAAAGGGTAACTCCTCCGGAGCACTAACAACGTCCGTCGGCCGGTGCAGCCTGATTGAGATGAAATATAGTTTTCGATTGAATGGATGAACATGTGGTGCTCTTGTCTTAAATTTTATTGCACGATTTTGTTCCGTTCTGGCCGTGTAGGTGCAAATATTTATTGGGTTCATGGGGAGAATTTTCCCGCCTTCAAATTGATAACTTAAGATAAGACTTCTTCACCGGTTGTCTTTTAACCAATTTCGCGAAAGTAAGTCCTTAATACAATGGCCTTTAAATTTACTTAGCTTACAATTCCTTGAAAATTACTTAGTTGATTTTTATGCATCTTATTAGTTTTGAACTACTTCTACTTGTAGAATAATAGAAGAATTAAAAAGTTTTATAATTTTCAAACTAGAACTATATTCAACGGATTAGGCTATTAGGCATTTATGGTACTCGAAAACCGAAAACCCCTTTGTATAGAACTTTAAATAATTTTATGTGGAAATTCCAGAAAAGGTTTTCAATTTGAAAATTAAGTAATTAATAAAATTGTGGATAAAAACTAATTTACGTCTTTAATTCTAAAACATGTATGACTCTAGATTAACTTGTTCGGCACAAGCGTCTCCTGGAAAAAACGTTCACCATAGTCGAAACCCCGAAATAATATTTTTGTTGCCCATTGCTTTTTTACAATTACATACTTATTATAATATTTTCACTTCAACTTACTCTTTGTTATCTCAAAGTCGAAGTATAGTCCGTTTTTATACAATATTAACCCTAAAAGTCTTGTCTACTTCTGCGAGGCGTATACGCAAACGAACATACCTTAGTTTGAATATAATCATAACTATTTGTTTTGTTATAATAAATAATTGTTGTATTCATTAATAAAATTGTGTTTCCTTTGAAAAAATAGGTCATAAGTAGGTACATTTTAGCCTACAGGCTGTCATTTATATGTTTACGCCTCTAAGACGTATTTTACGGCTTTATGTCCTTCTAAAATAAATTAGGCTTCTATGGTTAAAAGGAAAAAGTCAAATAGGTATATACCTGCTTAGTACCATTTTTAAACTGAAAACTTTATACTTTGCTTAGGAAAATACATATATTTACTTGTAGTCTCTCTAATCTAATCATAAAGTTAATCGTTCATCAGAAGGCCTTATCTGATGAAACTTTTATATTTTAATTAAATTCATCATCAGGATAATGAGCTATATAATTAGGTCATTGAATAACTGCATTAGATGCAGAACGATAAGCAAATATCTAATAAATTCTATCATTCATTGAGTTCATCACTTCAGTGGCTATGAGCTCATATCCGATTAATTTACATCTTAAATGCAAACCACTTTGCTGGGCAAGTGAAAGCCGTTAAATTAATTTTATTCGCTGGAGTATCGTCGCTGGCTGATGTGCGCCTCCCAGTTCCATTTGTCGCCAGAGTTCTTCCTTGCCCTGTACACAGGGCCACAACTGGGTGCGCACATGTATCACCAGCCTCCTAAGACACTCCGGACCGCCACTTAATCGGCGACTCAATTTTACGTCTGACAGTTTATCTTTTTAATGGTCAGGTCTTTTGATAGCGGTGTCGCCGATCGAACGTACCTACTAAATTATAACATACGTCAAGCCGGCTCGTCCGCACACATGTCAGCTGCTGGCTGGTGCAGACCAGAGTTAGTGGAGGTACGTCCCGCGCCCATTGCCGCTAGCCCTAAAGTCGTTAGCCACACTCATCGTCAGCGCTGAAGAAAACCAGAAAGGCTGAAAGTTGACCGGCAGCAAATTTATCACTCCTGATCGCAGGTATCCCCCTATGCACCTCAAGATAGTGTGGTCGGAACGACTCTGAGACCGATGATGATACCGGGAAGAAGTTGATGGGGCTTCTTGGTTATCGGAGCTGCTGTAATTCTTCGTTCGGCCGGACGCTTCGACCTTTTTAATTTATTTCACAGCGGTGATTAACAGGGGAGCAATTAATTCCCCTTGCAATAGTTCCCCAGCCCAGTTGGACGTTCCCCGGAGTTGTCATTGGCCTTAATGACACTACTTTAGGTGTTTGCGATAAGACAGTGATGCATTCACTACGATTAACTCGATGAGATTTTACAAATGGCAATTTTTAATGAATTTTAAAGTACCCGACCGAACGGACCGTTTTAAGTGGGGACAACTAAGAATATCCTTAATGGTCATGGAACGTCTATGGTCGCACGTTTAATTTATGGGTTATTTTACGTTTTCGATGATAGCTTTCCAACGCAACAAATTTTCTATTTCAGTGTATCTCTTTATCTGATTTCAGTAAATGCTCAGATATAAATCACTCTTGAGCGGAACAGTAGCGTGACTAATAAATGCGGGCTAACACTTTTTATCTCATATTAGCTAGCGTAAATTTTATATCTCCTATAAGCTTATATACCTAAATTCCAAATTTTTTATATTAGTAAAAGTTCTTTTAAATGATACGAGTATCTTTGTCATTTGGTCCCAAAATTTACTTAGTGTATTTATTGTAAAAATAGAAAAAGAGATAATGGTTCAATATTTATAACATTTATTATGATGCAAATTTCGTACATATTACCCGGTCCTATTGGGATAATTCAAAGTTCCTGCAGATGCTGCGGTAACAATTCTTAATTTGTGGACTAATTTACTTGGCGAGTAATAACATTCCGTGAAAACAAATTTTCTATTTCAGCATATCTCCTTATCTGATTTCAATAAATGTTCATATATAAATCAAACTTGAGCGGAGCAGGAGCGTGACTAATGAACGCGGCCTGTCCGACGAGTTAACACTTTGTGCGCCACATGAGCAAGCGCATTTCGCATCCTTTGAGTGCACGACAGGGTCCCTCTGTCCCTGCCCCTTCAGTGTACGACCCTTTGGCCACTCGTATCTGGCATCTTTAACGTTATCATCATCATTCTTCTTGTTTATGGCAATTTATCATAATTATACGAGCGGCATGTATTTATTATAAATGCATCAGAGTGGACGGCGAGGAGAGAAATCCATTTAGAGTCAATGGTTTCGTTGCGAGTCTTTCTGGCCGACGTCTTCTTTGGTCCGACAAGTGGTCATAAATCATTTTGCCCTGCGGGCTAACCTTCCCCCCGCCCCCTGATACCTTTCGCGAAGAGTTGTTGCAGTTTGTAATACGGCATGTCTCCCATTTTACCTTTTAGGTTTTGTCTGTCGGTTCCTGATTCTTGGATCACAGCATAAATGGGGCGGTATATAATTCACTGGCTCAGGAAATTGTTTCGTACAGGGCAGAAGCTTGTTCCACGAAATTAAGACTGCGAAGGGCTAAACGACATAAATCTTGGCCTTGTTAAATTGGTGTAACTACCACAGATTGTAGCTCAGCACTTTGTTATGGCATGCATTTGCAATTAAGATTTTCTGCGATGATGGCCGTCACGAATTTTTTTGTTTTTTGCACGGTATACCATTTCGATGAGATTTTTGCTAAAAATTATTCATATCATCTCCATCCAATTGCGCACACAAACACTTGTCCAACCCTGTTTTACTGTCCACTTATAAAAAGATGTTGCAGGTCGCATCCAAGGTCTGTAGTATTTTTGATTTTTTGACGATTTTACGGCTTCTGCTTTTGGCACATAAAATTTAACGGCTACGGCAATCACACCGCATAGGTCGGTTAATTTGCATAGCCGTATAATTATTAAGCCTTAATGTGGCCTAATTCACGGCAATTAGTGAAACTTTATACTTTACGTGAATATGCATACAAAACGGGGACCTGCAAAATATTTACCATCATATAAATATTCGAACGGGTTGATGTTCCGCATTGCTCATTCTTACAAATTTATATCGTAAAATATTTTATGGGGTCCCCTTTATTATTTTCTTTCACTAAAGACCTGATGAACGTTTCTTGTTTACGAACCGCATTTTATAAACACAAGGAAACCTTGTATGGAAATAGTATTTAATTTTCTTTTAATTTATTTAAACACAAATAGCCCCTATAACCGAAATCTAATTTAAAACTTTCTTCCGCTGTCAACAGCTTTAATAACTAGAAATTTTTAACAAAATAGAATTTTTCTGGTTTTTCATGACGCCCATATAATTGGCGCCAAAATTAGTAAATAAATTTAAAATGCGACTTGATTTTAAACTGTAAAAATATTTTGCCTATAAAGTCTACATATTTCCATATTAAATAGACTGAATTGAATAAATTCATAATCTTAATCTTTTTCTACTTTTAAGCAATTGAAACCTTTTTTTTGAAGTACGTTATTAAAATGTAATTTCATTAGTTTTTTAAGTTCATTATTAGTACCATAGCATTTTGGGTCGCAAATGCCTCGTTTAGGAAGATGCATTTTAATAAATTAAAAAAAAAAACAGCTAAGTGCGAGCTGTAGTAGCGTATTAAGTGTTCTATACTTTGATTTTACTATGCAACGCTTTGAGTGTAGGCTATGTCATGGGTAAATCATGTATATTTTTAGATATGTAAGTTCTGTTAACTCATATTAACTCAAAACTATTTTTTAATAGGTGTGATATATTGGGACAAAGTAGGTAGGGCGGAATGAAATGGTACCCGATTGTGGCCCACATTCAGACTGTCAGGTGTAAAAAATGAGCATATATTCTGTGCTGGTTTTAATAGCCATTTAGTCAAATTTAGTATGAAATATATAAAATGTTTTGATTCTGCAATCATGTGGTGCAGTACGGGAAATGGATAGTTTTCTTTCAATACATTTTTTCACTATATTTTTTATTCTCTTTGGACTATGCTACTATTATAATATTTTATATTGTTTGTTTTATAAATTAATACTCAATTAATTTTAAAATAACGTAAAATGACGTAAAGTCTACCGGAATCATATTAGAAAAATATATCGTATTTTTTTTTATTTTATGGTACATGACTTATTTTTATTCTCGTAGTAAGCATACATAAAGAACTGCGAAGCATTCTCAAATGTCTTCTTAAATGAGAATTCTTTGCGACTTTAAAATTCAAGTGTGTCCTACCCAGATGCCACTAGTTTTCTTAGGATTACAAAAAAAGCAGTATCTGGCTAATAGTCTTTATGGTTTTAATTCAATGCCACGACTCAATTTCCACTTTATTAATTTTTTTGAAGAATACTTTTGGAAATACGGTAAAGTGGGGTGATAGCTATTTTTAAGCATTTTATTTTCGAATTAAATAGACTTTAATAAGATTTTATTTTGATACTCCCCACGATGGCCTCAAAAGAAAATTCAAATTCAACTTTTGAAAGTCATTTCTGTATTTAGGCTACTACTTACTACAATTATTCTAAATTTACGCTTAATATAAGCAACAAATAGGGGAGAATACTTAAATTAAACAAGACTAAAAAAATAAATATAGACTAATAGGGGAAGGTGATAAGAAGGAGGACTTTTGTTTACGCGAAATAGTCGCCTGTGACAAACAAAGCGAAAGACAGACACCGATGTGATTCTATAAATGTTCCATTTTGTAAATTTAGGTATGGGATAATTAATATTTTGTTGTCGTATGTATAAAAAGGATTTAATTTGAAAAATGTTCATGATATTCTTCAACTGAGAAGGTAAATTGAATAGTGGTCTACATGTTTTATTGCTAAAGTTTCTCTTTAGTAGAAATTTTAACCATTTAAAAAACTTCAGTAGATATTTATTACTCTGTAAAATTAAATCGTAATTGAAATTTTTGAAAAAAAAACTAGCTTCCATAAAGTTTAAATTTTTGATTCGTTTCATTTGTTTTCCCTAATGATGTTGCGAAATATTTCATTGAATTTTTTGTATAAAACTTTTGTTTGAAAGCAGTTTTTAGGTCAAAACAACGACGCAATATAAAACTGCATCTTTTTCACACCAGAAAATCCCACCTGTAACCCACTCGATTCTGGAGAAAGGTTAATGTTAAAAGAAGCATGACGTGCTCGTTAATTGCAGTCCCTGAAAACAAAAAAAAAAAACAAAAAATGCCTCACCTTGTGCAGTTAATCAAAATATCAAAATTAACTGTCGTGGCTGTTGGACATAAATCAAAGTCTGCAGAATTTATGCACATGTCAGGCTTTAACTTTATGTACCAATGTGTGCGAAATACCCTCCTGCACCTTTCCGAAACGTCCCTGTCTTTTAACTTAAATATAAAAACAAAAATGCTATGAAATGGCAGCGAAAAAGAAAATAACAAACAGCAGCGGAGACTAACAAAAAGAGGTTTTTCAATGCATAAATTTCCCCACACGGATGGATATGTTTATGCGCATAATTGCCGCATAAATTCCGAACGCGGAGGTACGCGTCTGCTTGTCGGCTAGGTGTACATGCGTTTTTCCTAATGAAAACTGCTCAACATGTCTTTAGTCGTCCGGATGGCGTGGGCGGCAAGATATTAATTTCACTCAGTTGTTGGAAGGAGGGGGGGGTTGCGAGCAGCGGGACAAAAGCAAAGAGCGATCCTCTGCAGCTTCTCAAAAGGATGATGAGTTGATTAAGGCCCGGTGTTGATGCCCGAATGAGTTATGGCTTCGAAGACAATTTTATGTTCACTTACCGATTAAGCAGCACCGACAATAAAGCGGCAACAGTTGATAGAGTTATGCTACTTTTGTTGGTGTGATTGGTAGGTGATTTATGATCAGCGACAGTAACACTCAATGTGTCCTTCAGATGGACATACACGTACCCTCTTTTTTTTCAATTAAGACAAGCCTTTTTTGAACTTATGAATTCAGTGAACAGAGAGAAAACTTAATACTATAGATATTAAATAGTGGATGACGGCTTAAAACGATCAAAGTCATACTTAAGTTTAAAGGTGTAGACAAAAAAATTATAATTTAACAGATTACATAAAACTTTTACCTTTGAAATGGTATTAAACAGGGTACGAGATACACTGCAAGTAATGCATAAAATTGAAGGGGAAACCATATAAAGAAATGGACAATTTCCATAGGTCACTAAGTTGAAATTTCAATAACATTTCAAAACAACTTCGAAAACGAGAAGTAACATTTTCATTTCGCTATTTAAAAATGCAATTCAACCTTAGGGTATGACATTCATAATTTATTACAAAAAGGTTTACTTTCACTGCTTTAAGTGAAGCAAAAATCCATTCTAGGGGTCCTATTCTGGGGCCCTATCATTGAAAACGTTCCAATTGAATCGAAAGGAACATACAAAAATCCTTTTTCGATAAAATTTACTAAAAAGACGTTGGAATTCGATTTGAATATGACTAAGAGTTACAAGCAAGATTTTCAAATACTCTACTTAATAAATTCCTACATCATAATAAGGTATAGCGTGTTGATGGTTTTATATGACTTACCCTATAATTCGATAACTTCATCGGAAACTTTTATAAAAAAGAAAACAAGTTTCCCCAGACTTAGGAATACTACAGTCTGATAAATCATGAAAAGAGTGGGATCTCTCGACCGCATTTATCTTAATTACGGGCAACAGCAGTCATCCCCATCAATTGAATAGACTTTGTAACGCCAAACTATTTTTCCAAAGGCGAAAGAGTTTTGAGATTGCCAAGAAATCCGCAGCTATATCTCTTCCGGCGCGCTTTCCCTGCGTATATATGACAAGGACGAGCCAAGTTCGAATAAAATTTCACCCAATAAATCTTACAACAACAAAACCGTCTTGGATGGCTCCCCTTGCTCACCCACAGCATAAATTTTCGTAGCGAAAATTTATTGGACCTTCGGATCGTCTAATAACACACTTAACAGGCTTCTTATCGGAATCTTCACGGGGTTACAGGAGTAAATTTATTACTTTTCGCGCTGCGTTTTCGGGGAGTGCGCTTCTCCTTAAGGCCCACTCTAGTGTGTGGGAGGGCGTTTAGCTGTTACGTACCGAATTCAGCAAATAACGATGAGTTTCTAACGAATCGATGGCTGTCTACTTCCTTAAACTGGGGAATGGCGCAGCCATCGCCAAGAAAACGACGAATATTTTGTTCTCGATTCGCTGCCGAGTCCATCCAAATCGACTTATTTATGCTAGCGCGAAAAGTATACAAAAACACGTTTGCCCTAGCCAAGTCGAAGTGGTACACGGATGAGTAGTGTTGGGAGCAGCCAGAAGGATATGATAAATAGCACCCTAGATAGCTTTATTTATTCATCGGTTTTAAAACGCCAGTCCTTCGCCTTAGACTCTACGGTCTTGGGGCCAGGCTCAGGGTAAACGCTTACCACGGATTTACCAGCTTGGCTGGCTTTCTCTTTTGCTCCCCCCGATTATACGGTCGCTATCCGGTACAAGGCGATGTAGCCTCATCTGGAGCCCTACTCGCACGGCTGGTAGCGTAGAGCATAAATTATTTTTCCTCCGACATTAGATAAAAACCCATCTGCAGATTGAAATATGGAGTGATGTTAATATTTATGGTGTTGAAGCGGGCGCTCTTGATTAAGCACAGCTCGGTAAGAAGGACTGTGGCGGCGTGAAGTGTTTTCCAAATTGCACTATACATTCAGGGGAAATAAGCAGCGAATAAGCTGATGTTTTTCGTATTATTTTCTAATTAGTTTAAATACATCAACTGTTATTCAAATTCAAATTCTTTACTTTATCAATCAAAGTTAAGAAAGTTAGCATCGTATTTAACAGCAAAAGATACAAGCAATAGTCAAACTATCAGAAATTAAAACTTCATACTAAGTACATAGGATTTAAAAGAATATAACAGACAGTCGACAGTTGATAACATAAAAATAATATAGTGAAATACTTTCGTCGAATTTCTAAAGAATTAATTTCAAAGTAGGAGACATCTGGATTTGTAGCAGGCATTCTAATGTTCCATCGCAATCATCGAATAGCACACCTAGTGAAACGTCTTTGAATTCTTCCAAATCTAGACGATTAAGACTAAGAATAAAGGATCCTATACAATATGCTAGAATTAACCTTACGAAAGAAAAATAAAAGGATCGAAAAAGCTCTTTGCGTTTCGATATCTAAGCCCAAGCATAAAGCACAACTTCGCGACAATATAGTCAAATTGTCCAAAAATTATGTTTATAATAAAAAAAATGACGCTTATGTCTTCTTCCGTACTTATTCTAGGAAAAAGACGTTAAAATGTACGTAATTTTTAATATACCAAGCCAGCAATCATCAAGTCCCTAAGAAGATTATTACGATCTAAAAGAGGTTTAATGGACAAAAAATTTTTTTGATTATCTGCATACATAAAACAATGAGAATGGGTCAGAACATATGTTCTAAGTGGCTTCCTTGAGGAATACTGGAAGAAATCTAGATTGGAGAAGACATTATTGATTCGAACGTATTAGTTTAGTTTCGTGCTAGTTTTACCGCCCGTTCAAAAGGAGCTACTAACAGCCATACCGGATAGCATCAAAACGAAAGTTTTCGCTCCGTTTTTCCCTGACCAGCAGCATAGCAGTGTTACACGACTGGACGTGGGACGCTGAAATCAAATGGAAAAACGTGTCCAGGGCATGTTAAGTGCATGTTAATATATCACGAGCTCATGTATGCAAATGGCTGATAGTGTGGCGTTAACAAAAACTTGAGTTATGTCTCATGGATGATGTTAATGCGCCGGGGCCTTTCCGGACACTTTGGGAACTCGTTCTCTGTGACATGGTTTTGTTCAGACATTGCACGATGGGAGCGGTGAAAACGTCTCGACTCTATGTTTTTTTTTTTCTACATAATGTTGTTAAAGAATGCGCTTTAGTTATTAAAAGGTATTTAAAGTCATTTTGCTTTCTAGTTGCCTAACTATAAATAATTCATAAGTGGGGGTATTTCATGTTTTTGATCACGTAAGATTTGGCATACTTGTACTATTTTATGGAAATATTAAGTAGTGTAGGTATATGAAAAGATTTATTTAAAAAATACTCTCATTGTAGAATTGTACGATAATTCAGAAAGTGTTTAGAGTAGTTAGATAAAAATATTTTCTAAGTGCTAGCAACAATTCTAAACTATTATTCTTAAAACTGAATTAGGTGAACAATTTAGGGTTAAATTCAAAAGATTTAAGTTTGTCAATGTGCTCAAAACCATATATTTTTTTTAAACTTCATTCCAAAAGTAGGATACCCCCTTAATAAGGTAGAAAGGCAGTCGGATTCTTTGAAATACGATATCTGATGAGAATGATAAGGAAAACTCTTGGCTTTTTACTTCATATGATTTTATGTTTCCTATTTTTTTGTTTTTTTTTTTGTCGTCTATAAAGCTCTTTAATTTGGACACCTTTATCTGAATGGAGTCTTATATAAAATTAATAATTAATGCGATCTTCGAGAGTCATAAGCAATATATCACGGTTTATGTTAGTGAAATGAATACAAAGACTATTCATATAAAATTTAGGAAAATTCAAATTATAAATTCTTCTACGATACCGCCGCATCCAAGAATTAGATATTTATTACAATCAGCTATTTGAAAGGGTTTTTTTTTTGTTCTATTACAGAAAAAAAACGACAGTTTTTCAGCAAAAGGTAATAATTTTAAAAATTATGGGAGAAACTGCTAATTTGGAATCATCGCCTTTTATTAGTCCGTTGTGCATTAGCAATCGTAATAAATTTCCGCCTGGGAATACAAAAAAAAAAAGAAAAAAATATCGTTAAATTGGGGGGGGTCATAAAAATCCTGAGATGCGGTAAATTTGCATCTGATTAACACAATTCAGGGACACAATCAAGAGAAATGGAGGAAAAAATCAGTAGTCGTGTTATGAGTCCATAAAACTAACACCGCACATTCAAAGCCCAATTAAGAGATGCCGAAAGGAGCAGCAGTGGCGGCGGCGGCGTCATCGTCGTCGTTGCCCGAACCGCCGTCGCGCCGGGTTCCTTCCCTTGTCAATCGGTGCCGAGCGGAGCAACAAATTTAAATGTCAGTCCAGCCATCTGCCCCGTATGTAAATCGGGGCGATAAATTTCATTTCAACATGCGATTTATCTCTCCTCAGATTTCGTCGGTTATTTTAATTCCATGTTCGATGGAGATTTTTTCGACACACAATTCGATGCGGCACCCCGACCCCTGCTGGGGCCGCACCCGACCCCTAGTGCCAGCAGGCGAATTACCCAAGTAATTAATTCATTTTTTTTTTCTTCGGGGAGGAGAGAAAAAGCTCCTCTTTTTTCCGTCTGTCCACTCGATTGGCGATGGTGACAGCGGCGTCCAAAAAATCTCGGAAACGACACAAAAAAGAGCACTTCTCGTCGGCTAAGTATGGAATTAATTTTGGACCGATAATGGGCCCGCATATTCCGTGATAAAGATTAATGGCCCGATACGAGATGGGGCCCCATTTTTCCACTTTTCGAATATTTCGATAGCTGCTGGCAGGGGCATCGATTTGCATATCTATACGTCCCCGGTACGCTAATTAGCTTGTTTACCTGGTGGGCCCTTTTCAGCTTTAAAAATTGAAAAATTTTATTGGAAAAAAATGCCATATATCATCGATTTTGTGTTTGATTTGAGATTTTTATTAACATTTATTAATCTCGACTGACATTGAACCTGTCGTTTCAAATATTTTAGCTTTTGTCTCGCTGGTGCTTATTGATTTTCTCCGCCTCTGATGGTTAGGTGTAGGCTAATATAACAAAACGCATAATTAAGCAACTCTCTACCGAATTGTCTTTTTATTTTTATTTTTTTTTATTTTTTCAAAAGAAATATGGTCCGAAACGAAATGAATAACAAAAGGCGGTTACAGTTAATATGGCTTTTATTCTCCTAATCAAATCTATGGCTTCGTTTCGGCTTCTGAAATTTTCTTAAGACATATGTACAAAAGAATTATGACCTGTGTTCTGTCGACCATAAAAAGAACAGTTATCGCTCCTATTTTGTGAAAGCAATTAAAGAAATATAAAAGCGACTCATATATCTTCTCATTATGCAGATAATCTACTGCATTTTTGTTTCTGTACTCGGATTAACAGATTTAAAACGACATATGGAATAAAAGAAAATTAAGACAAGCAAGCTGTTTAGTAGCAACAGGTGTTAATTCCATGGCCCAATAGAAACTCTCAAACAAATTGCAATCAATGCGTTTTAAGACCTTCCTGATCAAGCGAAGGAATAAATGTTACTAATTTAAAGCGATAGACAGTAATAAATCGCTATATTATTTTTATCTCACTGTAATCAAGAGATAAAATTATTTAAAATTAGTACTTGACCACAAAAGATTAAGCACTCAAAGCATATAGACAAATGGCCTCTGTGGCCAATTCGAACCGTCAGTTTATAATATGCGAAATAAAAAGGTAAATTCTGTCCTTACCATCAGATATTTTCGATGAAATGAAAGTTAAATTTTTACAAGTGCATGTTTAGTAATCTCTGCATAGTAACGTTCCTGGGTTAAAAGTTAACTAGCCCCTTAACCAATATTATTTTTGTTAGAACCCAAAATACAAATGTAGCTTCTTTTTAAATGTTTTCTGTAAGGTAAATAAAATTATAAGGTAAACGTAATTAAAAATAAAAAAAAAATTCAATATACTGCAAAAATGTGAAAAGCCCAAAATCCTCACTTTATGGTACTACCCCTGAAATACTTTCCTCAATATTTTTAATTTTTTATGGTGGGATGGATCACCTTGAGTGAGACAAAGGAATCCGAAAGTTTTGTTAGAAAATTTGGCCCTCAAAATTGATAGAAAACTTTATTACTATTTTATAGCTTTCATTTACTTAATTTTAACCTTCCTGAACCCACACTCATTCCTCATTATAACAACGGGTTGGTGTGTGCGGCAAATTCAAAAGGTTAAAACAGTAGCAATGTCTACATATAGTAAAGGTATCTACCATATGCGCTTAATAGAAAAATTTCTTATGTTACATAAAATACTTGGAATGAATGAATTTGATCTTTAAACCAGAGCTAAGATTACCATTAAGGTATTTTAATTGCATACGCTCCACGTTTTGATTTTTACAAGTATTTTCATACCTATTAAAGTACTCAATCCCAAATTTTCAGGACTATCTCTATGGGGTTAAGAGAAATTATTTAAAACATTTCGATGAGATTATAACAGAGACATGTCGTAAGTTTCAATTTATTCTAATTTTTCTTCACATGTTCGAAGTTAAATAGATTTTACAAATTTATTGATTTGAAAGCTAGAAAACATTCAAATGCCTAATAATATTTGGGTTTACGATTATTTTGTTGCAGATATTTTGTAGGGTACATTGTCATCGAGTTCTCAGCTATGTTTAAAATTTCAAGTCTCTAGTTCATCGGGAAGTTAGTTGAAAATCGATTGAAAACTTTTGGTACCGAACAGATAAGAAAGTGAGTTAATGAAAATGTGGTAAAGTAGAATATTTCGTCAAATGTACAATGATTTTTCTCTAAGTATGAACAAAATTTAGCTATTAATTGAAATAAGACTGTTCAAGCCTTTAAATGAGTGTTTGACTAGTCCTGTAATAAATCTTTCTTGTAGGTAATAAGTTGATTATGTTCTTATCTGAACCACCCTGCCTTTTTCATGTAGCAAATAATTCCTAGAAAGTAATTCAATTCAATTCACAGAAGAATCGCATTGACGCTATCCCGCCCTTAATGTAGTGTAATAAATCGCTCTATTCGAACACTGCTCTTATTTGGTTCGAAAATATAGTGCCAGTGTCCCCTCCATTCCCCCCCTCCGAGCGTCGGACTCGGTTCGAAATCAGTTCATAATTTAATTTATCAAAGTTGTGTAAAACCTGTCAGAGTGGCACAAGAGACTCACAGAACCGAGCCCTGGTTTGTTATCAGCATATCGCCAAAGTAAACGCAAACAATTTGCTTAATCCATTGACATGTCAAATCTCTCCCGGTTGATTGATGGCCGCGATAGTATGCTAGGGGGAATAAATATTGGCAGTTGTTGCAAAACGATCTTTTTAAATTTACTACCAACCACTTGGCGACGATGATAAAACGCCAGGTTGCGATTGTCGATTTAAGTTTAGCGCGCTCATGAGTCATGGACGCGATTCAGTTCCCCAGTGGCCCGGAATCTTATCAATCAAAGCACTTTCTTTAGAACGCATTCCTGGCGTGCCTGGCACACACAGGAAACCGAGCTGTCACAGCTGGGCTACTGATGGACGTTACAGGGCAGCCGTGCGGCCGCACCAAACATAAAGAGAAATCCCCCCTCCTCCCGCCAATTAAGAGCTGTCGGCACAGAACAGCGTGTTTCAAAATTTCTACATGTCTTAAGCTAAGGCATGGAGGACGTTTCGCACACGGGCCACCCTCCCGGCCGCATTCTCATGTCCGGGCCGCAGACAGAACGACAGCCCAAACAGACAGATGGACACATGCAACAAACAGGCGACAAGAAGCTCGCCAGAGACAATAATGGACTTAGAAGATGACGTCCCGGCACAATCGAGCAACTTGTACGGCAGCTTTTATGACAGCCTTAATTCCCGATCTGACTGGTTGCCAACATGCGGCATGCATTCAGTTCGTGTGAGATAAAAGCTGCTGGTGGGACCGATCCACACCCGGGACCGAGAGACCAGAGCCTCAATGTTTGGGGGGGGGGGGGGGGGGGGGAGTCGGGAACAAATTGTGTCGTGCACCAGAAATCTCTACGCCGGCTCTGGGTGCATTCATTATCGCCTCCCCTAGCTACGGCATGAATAGCGCTACCACCTAGCGAGATGGAGTAGACAGTCGCTGGCAGGGCAAATGTGGCATCTGAATGCGAAAATGGAAAACTTTGAGGGAAAAAACCTCATAGAGATAGAGAAGAGAAAAAAAAAAACAAAAACGCTAAAATATCAGCGACAGCATCACCCGTCGCTGGTAGCATCTAAATGCAAGCAACAGTCACAGCGAGGCGCATGCATTCATTTCCATGACCTGACATCCCTGTCAACATGCCAAGCCAAACTAAAGAATCCTCTGGGGCGTACAAATGTCAATTTGCATAAAATTTCGCTGGTGCATACGTTGCACTGCTGGCTCGAGATATTTTATGTTGACATTTCGTATATTTAGTACAGCCGTGAATGAGGCGACGACGGACGCGTACAGCAGGTATGGTTCGTGAGCTTGCTCCATGTTCGTCCGTGCCATTACCGCTCGCGCTGATATTTCCAGGTGATAGTGGACACCTCTAAAGACAGCTTTGTCGATATCACCGCGTGACATTTGTCCACGGCTGTACAGCCAACTTTACACCTTTCCTACGACATCCTCATGATACATGGTCCGGACACCCATGTCGAGAACTTTCATAACAAACATAAAGCGAATTATTTGAATTTAAGAAATTTTCAGACCGTCTATCACTGAGACAAAAACTTATGTAAAATTTATAGAGAATATGAAAGAGTTTTGTGTCTCTTTCTCTAATAAGTTTTTGAGAATGGAACTTAAAATAAGCAAGATTCAAAAAATGAATGATTGTTGTTTCGATTGAAATAACGAGCCAATCTTATTAGTACGGCTACATGTCGTTGTCCCTACCATAGACACCCGAAAGGTCCGATGAAACCAATTCTACTTATGAGTTATTTTAAAATTATAAGTACGAATTAAATAAAAGCAAAACTTCATAAAGGGTGATTCTTAAAAAATTGTTCTAATATGTGCCGATTCCTTACAGTGTTACGATCAGCGTTTATGATGAACAATTTTTTCGTAAAATCCTTCCTTCACCCCTTTTTTTAATGACTGAAATGAGCTCATATAAAACGTAGAAACTTCTGTTCGAAACACAATAGGACAACAAGTACGATTTTGATAAAAAAGTACGCATTATGAGCTTTTTAACAGTACCTGATATATCCGGATCAGTTGGTAAATGTTGCAGCTATGAACGTTAAAACTTAAAATTTTTAAAAATTTTGGTTAAAAAGGTTCTTTTATATCCTCCATCTTTAAAAATTTCCCTAATAAAGATATGGTTTAAAAACCGAAAGAAATGCACCCTTAAGATATATTTTAAATAAAAAAAGAGCTATATCAATATCTTTAGTTCCTAAAAAGTTATTAACATTTTTGTGGAGTCATTAGAATAATCAATTGGAAAAAAATTTCTGGTATTAAACTTAAGCTATAAACCTCTTGCGATATTTCTTGTATTTCAAAGCTTAGACGGTTATATTAAGTAAGTATTAATGAAGAAGGTGTTTAAAGTTACTCCCGTTTTGACGAACACAATTATAAGGTCCTTAAAACAAAAATCGAGATTGTGTATTCGTCAAAATTGGCGTCATACCTTCTGCATTAATACTTAAAAGCAAATTTTAGTTTCCAAGGTTCCATTTTTACATCTGTATATACCCTTTTTTGCCTTAATTTTTATCATATCATTAATTCTAAGTAGTAAAAATAGTAAGTTTAATACAACAACATTTCACTGAATGCTTATTTGCAATTTTTCTTTAAATTTTAAATAGTTAATCACAAAACATCCTCAAAATGATTAGCCTAAATTTCTAAATAATATTAAAAGGTTATTTATTTGTCCATAAAAAATCATACAGTTTAGTATTTTTAACGCTTTTATATCTATACCTTCCGGGATATATTTATTTAAAATTAGGTTTTCGTAAAAATGAATTAGTCAAGCATATTGCATATCGTGAATAGAGCAATATAAACCATTTTGTAGCTTTTTAGAGTGATAGAATGTCTATAAACGAATCATCAAATAAAAACCTTCTGAAATTTGAAATATGCCTTTATATAGAAAAAGGGGCAAAGGCATTAATGCCGCTATAATATAAGCACGTGCAAATGGGAACATAAAACGGCCCTATCATCCTAATAAGATGTCATCTTCTCGCCTTTATCGGTATACTTCCAATAAAAGAGGGGCATAAACTACCCTCTTGTGCATGATTTAATGCCCGTCCGGACCTAATTCATATGGATGTCTATGACCAAACGCTAAAAAGACGATATGGCCGAAAGCTACTAAATGCGTCGCATTACCCAAAAGTCCATGTTTGGCTCCATTATGTTAGGAACTCAAAAATTTTTGGCAGTTTGTTCCACTTCCTCGTTTATGTGCGGCACTCAAGTATCCTCGGTGCAGACACGAAGAGCTTATGCTCGATTGGTGGAATATCAGAATATATTTTCGGGTCCTGATAGCAGCCCCCCAAAAACCTTAGCAGGGCTTTTATGTCGTCCCTTTTTCTAGGGCCTCCGATACTGCCGGTATTGACGAGAGACTATCAGACTTTTTTTTAGTGGGCCATAAACACGGTGTAAAATGGAAAATAAATGACAGTTACTCGCTATCTGCGACTACATAACCTCTCATTTATTTACATACTCTACATACGTGAATATGATTTTTTTGTATGGTTCCCTGAAAGGGTCGTATTCCGACTTATGTACTATTTAAGGATAATGGGTATTCTTTATGCGGCGAGAGCTCTGTCGTAATTTTCTTTTTGAGGGAAGTGCCCTTATACGTCCCGCCCGATATATTTACCCGGGTGATTGCTATAAAAATAAGCTTTTAGTGCTTCCTTCATCCCTTATCCTGTGATTATATTTGTTTTATGCGTCGCGAGGGAGACACCATCTACTGCGTCATTAGATAAATCATTCGAGATGGTAAAATTTTAACGCGCTAAAGTGATACTGGAATACGTGATAAATGGTACAAATGCCTCTACTGCGGCTGTTAACGCTCAATTCGGCTTTTATTCGTATATTTTAGGGTATGGAAGTTGGAAGATAAGACGTAAACCTTTCTACACTTTCATGAATTTTCCATTTAATTTAAAATTGAAATGTTGTCAATGCGCTACTTTATAGAACACAACAAATTGTCGCAAAGATTATGGTATTTCATTTGAGTAGAGTCATAGGTATTAATTTTCAATAGATGTCCTAAACTCTTGTACACTTCTCTTTACATTTGGTTTTATTTCAGATCTGTTTTAGGATTATAACTTTAAAAATTGTAAATGAATTGTTTTACTTAAAAATGTTGTCGAAGGAATCTCTTATTTTAAAATAATAAATAAAATTTAAATATCCTACTAAATTTTGGATAGGATTCATTTTTAGTTAACCAGATATTTCGGTTTAAGTTTGAATTCAGTTAACCTAAATATCCTACCATAGTGGACCATACAGACTAAAATCGTGGGAATCACATGAAACAAAATCTAAATTATAGTGAAAAATGATTTAGTTGTATGTTACTTTATTACTTTCCTAAAAGACTTATGCGGCAGCTTTTAAATACCCTAGCTATATTCGTTTTCGTAAATTAATTACCATAATAATTCAATAAATTACTTGTTCCTGTACAATTTTCGATAATCTCTCGAAAATCTCAGTAGTCGGAAAGTATTCGCCAATTAAATGCCATAATTCACCTGCTGACGGCCGTCAAGCAACTTTCTACTTTTACGAATCGTCCATGAAATGCATCAATAATTTTCGTTTTGCGGATCAGTATAAAACACGCGTAATAAATTATTTCGGTTGAGAAATACGGCACATAAATAAATTTGTATATTATCCCCTTAATTTCTAAAGACCCGATTGAATGGACCCGTTCATTTCAATACGCGGCGGAAGAGAAACGGCCGCTAATTCAGTCGCGGATGGTCATTTTGCCCTTTTATTCGTGGCGGTTATGTATGGCCCCTGGTATCAATTTTCCTTTATTTATGAGATGGTTAACGCACATTTTATTTCATTTCTGACTGCCTTTTTGTCTCTCTGGCTGGTCGGGTTTTTACTTTTTTTTTTTTTTTTTTTTTGCCACGGCCGCAAAAGACTCCGTCCGGCATGTTGAAAGGCACCTTCGTGGCCGCGGATACCTGCACTCCGAAAAAATTGATTAACGATAATTTACGACTGTAATGAACTCGTTCTGGCAAGCGATCTTGTCAATATATTATTACTTTTAATATTTATTGATAAACCCGTCTGTTTCTTTATAAGCTTTTGGAAACCTGTTACTGAACGATCCAGTCTGCGATCACCGAACGTACCACAATCGAGCGTGCTGGGTGTTGAATTCCGGCAGTTCATATTACTAGGGCAGATTTGGGCGGTACAAATAAATCCGTTGAGAATTTTGTGATCACACACTGTCGGCCGTATATCAAACGCGGCAATCGAAGGTCTCAACGTCTTAATTAGGACTGTGTCCGGCGCAGGCTTTCATTAAATCCAATCAACAATTCGAAATTTATTTTGATATTCCAGCATACGGCCAAACGATGATAAATCGGCAACCATTAAAGCTTAACGATCCCAAGAAACTCTTTGAATGTTGGCGATTGGTAAACAGTTGCGCGACATATCCCGCAGACTGACGATTGACCTCTACAAAATTATGTCGTAAATTTTTCACTTAAATTATGTCGCTATTTATCAATTTTATTGTGAATTTTGTATTCTTGTCGCCTTTGTGCGAACAAAATTATTGATGTGAATAATACTGCGGTCCAGTATCAATCTATTGTTTGTCTAACAGCTGGAGATTTAGCTGTATATAAACTATGGAAAGTTTCAGAAATTTTAGGTCAACGGAATGGCTACTTTATACAATCATTGAATTTTAAATGAATTTTTCTATTCTTTGTATGAATACCAATGGTATAACATATTAAAATATGAATGATTTATGTACACTATATGTACACTTTCCAAACGATTGAGAATAATTTTGTATGCCCTTACATATAATTGGTTTTGCTAGATAGATTTATAAATAAAAAGTCAATGTGGTTTAAGCCGGTTAGACAAATTTAAAAATATTTACCTACAAATTTGTTTCCTTTGTAGGCTTTTTTAACTCGAACTATAAAAATAAGAGAGAGAACCAATATCAGGGTTTGAAGATTTCGTCACCTAGATAATCGGATTCTACTCGTCACACTGTTTCATTTGAACAGCACAGCAGTTTAAAAAAAGGAAGGGGGTAATTTTGATAGTGTTCTTAAATTTAATAATAATCTATGGCACGAGTTAAAGTTGTCCGTTTCCCTTAAATTTTTGTTTTTCTTATATTGAAAATATTTAGGGGAGATATGAAAGAAATTCGAATGCTAGCAATAGTAGTCCAGTTTACTATATCTATAAAAATATCCTATAATGAAATTTGTCCTCCAAAAGCCGATGCAATCGGCGGGTATCAATTTCAAAGGGCGATCATTTAAGTGAAGAGACGCCAAGAAAAGGAACTAATCAAGTTCACCAAGTTGTATAAATTTGAATGAGTTCCACTTGCTCATCAAATCGCCGGAAGTCCCCCCCCCATTATAAAGACTTCATAAGAATTTGTTGCACAACTCTTTTGTTGGAGCGTCTGTGATTCATAAAGACGCGCAAGATAAAAGCGCCAAGCCAAAATGGAAGGAATGCGCCCAACAGCCGGTACCGTGGCAAACATTTGTCAACGTATACGGCAGGGAGCTTGTTACGTAGATAAATGTCCCAAGATACATTACCCGCATATCCCTGCTCCTGCTTACACCCTGGGACACTCTTAGCGTACGATAAATGTAGTTGGTACGCTCTGCACTTACATCGCAAGAAGAGAAATGCTCGAAAATTTATCTCTGGCTGAGATATTGGTGCAATTTTTACTTAACGGGCTGCGCCGAGCACCCCAAGGACCGCATTATTGCGAGCGTCGTCTTATGCACCCGGATTAATGGCCCTAATAATATTGTTTGTGATATATAGGCGGATAGCGTCCCTCCTGGCCAGGTGGGTGGGGTCCCGGCGATTTTTAGCCATTTTATGGAGGATGAGAATGTATCGGCCAGGCGTTCCCTCCATCGTCGGAAACGGGCTAGACTACTTATTTCATGGACGTGCACTTTTACGTAACCTTCTAAACTTGCCGTGTCGTCGTGAAGTCAAGTGTCGACAAAAATGAAAATTTATCTGAAGAACGAGCTCCCCAAAAATCCGGAGCCATTCATCTTCCGACGCGAACTTATAAGTTTTTGCTGTCTGACCTCTTTGGGGGGAATATTTCATTTTGGGTTGAACACTGAAAACACTTACAAGGCCTTCGCTACTTCCTCTTGGATAGCGAGTCCACCATCCGAGGGTCTGCCACCAAAGCTCCTTGTTTACGAGAATCCACAAGAAAATAATAAGAAAAGCCACGACTGCGGAGAAAGAAATTGCACTGAAATGGGGATATCTACGGCCGTAAATTTGGTAAAATGTGCTGCTCCGGATAGCATTAGCAGGAAGGTGTTAAACTAAGATTTTTCCGCAGAAGGCCGTTTATTTTCAGGCTAATTTATTGCTATTGAGATGAAAATTTAAAAGGTATTGAATATATTTTATTCCAACAGATGGCAAATTATATGAATGAATTACGGTTCCACTATAGACAAAACGTGGGGTACTGTAATAGCGAATTTTGTTAGTTTTGAGCTATCGGCTTATAAAATCACTTCTATAAAATTAGGGTAACTTAGCAAAGAAATTTATATAACATGATCTATCTTTATTATGTTCCTCCATAGCTCCTTGATAGGTAATTTTTTTTTTTAAAGAAATATATAAAAATATTAAAAATAGAAAAAGAATTCTTATACAGAATCTTCGTATTGGTTTTAAGGCTTCCATGAGGTATTTTTGTAAAGTTTCATTCATTTTGCTGAATATCTTTGAAATCTTAAGTACCTTTGACTTTAATTTTAAAATAAAATATTCCGTATTCTCTAAAAAATAATCTGATACCCCTAACTATTAAAGAGATTGATGGTGTGCTAATTTTCTAGCTTATTTGTCTAATATATTTTCTAGAACTATTACAAGACTAAATAATAAAAACCTTGTTTTTCACTTGGATTTGACTAATTTAAATAATTTCGCAATTTAAAATACCACTTCAATTTGTTTTGCCGGCAAATAAACATTTCCACTTGAGTTGTCCTATCACCAGTCGTCGTGGTGATATCCGTGCTCAGGTGAGTTATGGACTTCTGATCAAAGCATTCGTCACACAAAGCTCTCGGGGTGATTGCTTTAAGTGATGAATTGATTTTCCGGCACTTGGCTAAAAGCCTGGATTGCTCGCATTCAATTTGGATGATTCCAATTAACAAACAGAACCTAATCAGTTGTCATCTTGGCGGAGGTATCGCAACGAAATCAAATCGGTTTCAATTACTTGTTTAGAGCAATTTCCACAACCGTCAATCATTCGATTTTTCAGTGTACACTCTTTAGCCACATTTAGCACACCAAGTAATCAGTATCACAAAATCCAGCGAATGATCAGATAATTTTTTGTAGCAGAAGCCACTCGGACAGCACCTGTCGATTAAGTAAATCGTAAAGGTAATCACTAAAAAATTGTTGACATTGTTTTCAATCATTTTCATCCGAATTTTTCGTGTCATTGACCACTCCTACGGCTATGAGTGTTATTAGTCTACACAGAAGATTGGAGCAAAAAATTTTGTTTTGGTTTAGACTCGTATCTGGTCAATTCAAAAGGATGTCATGTTAATCAATGAATTGTTTTGTTTACAATGTTCATAAATTCCTAAACCCATTGTAGTATTTCTATCATTTAACGCATATGTTTTTATACTTTTAGAATTAATTTAGATTATTATTGAGTATCAATCATTTTTTAAATGAAAACTTACTCTTCAAAATTTCAATCACTCAACACTTAAATTTTATAACTTAAAGAAACAAATTTTCGAAAAATGTATCTAATTTACGTATAGATAGCAAAATTGGACAACAGGTTAAAAATATAGACGAACATAATTTATTTATTTTAGTGAATTCTATCAAACATTTCCTTGGAATAGAACTAAATTTTATTTTGTAATTTTAACCGCATTTATATGGAAACTATTCCCATACACATCGCTAAGAGTTTTTCAAGATATTTTAAATTTTGTCTATATATAGACTTCTCGGAGCCTCTGATAGTTCAGTTGTTAGCTCGCTGTCCTACTGTCCCAGAGGCTGTGGGTTCGAATCCCACGAATAACCATGGTCTCCTGCGCTACGTGGTAACACAATGGGCCAAAATTGGCCTAAGTGTGCCTTTCTAGGCAGCCACAGCAACCTAACCTAACCTAGACTTCTCGAAAACGACAAGGCATTCTTTATCATTTTTCGAATAGGTTTTAATCAATAAATACCTAAAAACTAGGGTTCATCTGTAATTTTTCTTAATATCTTTGATAAAGTTTGAATTCATAAGGGGGAAGGATAATGCTAAATAATAAAAAAAACGTTACGTATTAGGTGACCCCTTATAGTTAAGTTTGAAATAAAAACCTGATGTTCATATAAAGTAAGGGCTGTAACAGCTTTCACCTAAAGGGTAGCTTTTGCATTTTACTCGTGTAATCCAATACTTTTTTTTAATTTATGTCCGGATAGATGTCAGGGCACTTAGACTTTGGATCCTCTTCAACTTACAAATTACGCTCCCAGCCAAACAGCGTTTGAATGTGCAAATCAAGGGTACTTACAGTCATCACACACAATACCCCTGTCATTTAGGTTTGAAAAGTTTAAATTGCTCTTCAGCTGCTACAGTTGAGATGGAGCATCCCATTCATGGGGCAATTGACCATCAACCTTCCCGGGTCAACAATCACCACTTAGGGCTGTCACGGTGATCGTTCGTATCACTTGCGGCAACTTGAGCGGCATAAAAGCGCGACTCACAATGACCATCGTCACAAAACGTCAAAATAAATGAAGAAAAGTGACACTTTAATCAAAGCGAATTTGGTTCGGTTCTTTTTGCTCGGTTGCCTTTTGTGTGCGCTGTGAGCCATTAAATAAATAAAATTATAAATTACTCCTGACATATGAGGACCGTCAAAGCCAGCCGGGGGGAATCGCGGGGTGGCCCGCCGTTGCGGACAATTACAGTCGCAAGCGCGGCTCGCTGGCTGGTGACGGCCCGTTGCGTCAATGGAGCGCACTTAGGCCGGGTGATTCGACAATTTTAATGTCATCTGGCCGCGCCGCCGATGGCTGTTATAACTTCATTTTGTTTCATTAGATGATTGTTGAAATGACAATAAAGTCGTCGAATTTGTTGGATTCTTCCCGTTCGCGTAATTGATTTGTGCGCCTCTCAATTGGAGGGTATATCTGATCGAGGAATTCGTAACTTTATGGCCCCTGGTTTGTCTCTGAATTAATTTATCGGTGGTTTCAATTACATCGCCTGATTGTAAACTTATGCAATCAGTCTAACTATGGGGAGAAGAGATACGTATGATTGAAATTTATGGTGTTTGCCTTAAGGTGCTTAGGTGGGTCTCAATAAATTCGTCAGCGAATTGCTATGATTACTACAAGACATTATTAACAAAGTTGTTTTCGTTACTAGTTTCAGTCAACAAATAGTTTGTTTTTTAAAAACCCACTAAAGATACTGGTGGTACAAAGTTTCAAGGTTTTTAGGACTGAAATAGTTTGTAGTCGATAAATTGGTATTTTGCTTTAATAAATTTTCAATTTGACAATATTGGCGATTGATAGTAACAAGAATTGAAATGTGTATGACTTAATAAGTCAATTTAATTAAAATCTTTAAAAGTTATCGATTTTGAACTAATTGCGACACTATAAAACATATACCAGGCCAATCGTCTGTTTTCTTAACAAAATTTATACTCACATCCAATTTTTGTGGCCTAAACACTTTATAATTCCCGTAATTTTTATATGTACATTGCATTTTTAAATATTTTAATATTACTGACTTTTATTTCACTAAATTTATGCATACTGTGTGCAACAACTAACGAAACTTTTTAGATATGCCTTCTAGGTTCAATTTTTTATTTGGGTAGTTCACTATAAAAGGCATATAACTATGCCCTCATAAGTCCATTAATATAAACGAAAGGCGTAAATGTACAGGATCTGTTTATACTATAATAGCTTCCCTATTTTACCAATTGATTCAATAGGATTAAATTTGTACTACTAAGAATTCTTTTGCTCTATTTATAATTTGTATAACTTGAATATAACAGAGAAATTTCGAAAAGTGTAGAAGTAATTATTTGACCATGATACCTCAGTATCTTTGATGCAGTTTACAACCTTCGAGTGGGTCTGTGTTAAATTTCACAAAAAAACAAATGCAATACCCCAATTATGAATCGTATTAAAAGCTTAATCTACTAACGACTAGACATAGATTTTAGTCTTTTGAACACCAAATGTTTTATTTAGTTAAAGCATTTTAAATTGTCTGAAATCATCTCATCTCAAATCATTTTGCTTAAAGATGCTTTAAATTTTGCAATGGAATTTAAATAAAAAATATTCACGGAATAATATGAATTATTATGCGCCGCGCACAGATTTTCAAGCGTGACCTTGAAAATGCGGTTCGCGGTCATCTGTACAACGAAAGCTAATGTATTTTTACATTTTTACGTATTTTCTGACTTGGTTAGTTAAATATTCTTCGAAATTTTATGAATATGCATGATTTTCTTGCGAATCGCTGTACTTAATTGACATGAAATATTTTCGTGTACCAATCTGCATGAACTGAAGAAACAGGAATATCTTAGTTCTCCTAGTTAGAAAAACATCCTCAATATTTAATATAATATGTATTAAATTACAATTTCATTCGAACTTGATTTTTGGATGATTGGATTAGATTTCATGATTTTCCTGAGAATTACTAATTTGATTTGAAATCATTCTCATTTATCATGAACCGTGAACATGGAAAATATAAATTCGAAAAAAGTTTGTGCTGCTTAGTCAGTAAAACAAAAATTTCCGATGGTGTTTACATTAGGCATAGTCAGCAAAATTGATAATATACAAATTTATTTAGATTTAGGGCAAAGCTTATGGTATTAGAAGTAAAAGTGTTTTTTTTTTTAAATTATTTTTATGATTTTATACCATTAAATTGAATTGTAAAGGTGGCAAAAGTAAAAAAGCTATATGTAGGTGACTCAAAAATCTTAAATCACTGATTTTATTAATTTATTTATTTATTTAGTCTACAGATACAAGTAATCTTACAGACTACAATATAATCTAAGGAAAATAGAACATACAATACAATAGATAAATTAAGAAAGAGATAATACAATCAATATATGTTTGAAAATTAACAATACAAAATTTAGTAATGAAATCAAACCTAGTCAGCTAAATGTAACATTTTCAAGGTATATGAGTTAAGATTTTAAACTCAACCTAGATAAAGAGAAATCGACATGATCATTGAAGTAGTTAAATTTAATTGTACAATTACTAATAACTTCTTGTGATCCACCATTGGTTCTATGAGAAAGAGCAAGAAGCAGGTCTCTTGAACGAAGAGGAATTTCTGGAGCATAAATCCTTATTAAGGAAAGCAAATTAGGGCAATTAATACAATTGTACAATAAATCTTTGATAAAAATACCACAACCACAATTGCAACTAAATTCGAGTGTTAATAGATCAAATAAGAGGCATCGTGATTTACGAGTATACAATAATGAAACGTTTTTAAAAAGATTAAATTCTGAATTCTGTTTAAATCTACACCATAAAAACTTTTTATTGAAAATTCCTACTATTTTTATGTTAAACGGTAGGTACCATAAGAAATATAAATTTAAATTAATATTGCAATAATGAAAATAATAAAAATAATGGACCAGTGGAATCTTGGGAAATTTCCCACCCACTAAAAACGTTGACCTCTGGTGTTACTTTTTATTTAAACGCAAATTTTAAACAAATAGCACATTTTAATGCTAAGTGAGTAGGCGATGTCAGAAGCGGAAATAAAAACGCATCATTTGGTGTTTGCTTTATTGAAAAAAAAAGGGTTGTTGACACTACAAATAATATACGAGTATAAGACTAGCCAATGCCCAGTGTGTTCGGCTGCACCGAAACAAATATGTTTTATTTTTCAAATTTGAATTTGAATACCTAGAATTTGAATGTTTTCTTTTCAAATTTGAATATGAACACTACGAATCTATCGTTTGTTGCTGTAATAAATAAAATGTTGCTTGTGCCTTTGAGAATATTTTTTTATTGTAAAATACTGAATATTTTAAATCTAATGTGGCCAAAAGCCAATATAGCGACTTTATGGAATTAAATATGCTAAAAATTTATATGTTATGTGTCATGATATTAGTCATGTCATTTCTTATATAATGTGCCAATATTTACTTCACAAAATGCACTAATTACATACTTAGTTATAGTGGAATAACAAAAATACTTATTGTGTTTAATATACCCTTTATCGGAAATTTGTAAAACCTTTTATTAAGCCTAAACCTGGCAAAATTTGAACTCAATCGGCTCAGTAGTTTCTAGTTTCGGAGTCTATACAATTTAGACAAACAACAATTGCTTTTTATATGTAAAATTGTTAACATTTATTTAAGAATAGAATAGAATTTGCGGGAAAAAATTTGGTTAATAAAATGAACATTTTAAAAATACATTACCTATTTTAAGATAGCATTTTTCAACTAATTGTATGTACTACTTTTACAGTGTAAATATAATAAAGTCTATTTTTTTCCCCATATAATTTATTAGTAAATATGTTACTGATATTAGTCAGTGAATTTTTCTTGGCACTGAATAGACTCATAGCTAATTCTAAAAATTTATTTCAAACAAGTTTTGGTCTATTAAAGTAAGTAATTTATATGTCACGTTGACCACTTTAAATTAAATAAATCTATCTAGCTGCTCTCCAATATTTTAAGAAAACCCGAATTCTGGGGTTAGCATATGCGTAATTTGCAACATTGTTTTGCATTGAGTTATCGGCAATTACAAAAATTCAACGAAGGCGCAGCTAAACTTGTGCCGTATTTATAAAATATATCGTCAATAAAACTTTAAGATATCTTCATCCATTAAAGCCGACGATAAAGTGAGCTGTCGCCAATGTATTTTCTTAATTTCTTTGTGAAGCAACATCCGGCAACCAGAGGCCCCATTAGCTGCCCCAACCAAATGAATTTATTAGACGAGAGGCAACCCATTCGCAAGCAGCTTGAATATCTTCAAAAACGACGACCGCGCGCGAATCAAAGAGCAGAAGAGAAGAGGTATATAAAAGAAAATATATGTCCCTGAAAGTGGCTCAATTTAAGATGAAAAATCATGACAATGAGACATTTGACATCGGTGATCATTGAGCCAAATTGAACAGCAACAACGGCCCATTACGACCGGCAATGATCACACGGGATCGTAAGCACACACATATGCTAGATAGTGGATGCAAAATTAAGAAAACTTAAGAATAAGAAAGCAAACATATTTCTCATCCGAAATGGACCATCCAAGATAAACAAATTATTTGTTCGGCTGTCGTATGTTATTAAAAGGCGGACAGGGAGAGATATGGGGACGGCGAGACATCAAGACCTCGTCGAGGACGAAGCACACCGGTATGAGTTTGAGACGCCAAGAAGAGGTGCCAGGGGCCATCAGGGTGGTTGGCTGGCTGGCTGGCTGGCTGGCTGGTTGGTTGGTTGGTTGGCTGGTTGGCTGGTACCCGACAGATTCTGCAAAAGTAAAACAAACTCAAGAGGAACGGATAAATTGCCTGACAACTGTCATTTGTTAGCGGCCGCACCGCATAAAGAGATGCGAGCGCAACACTCCTTTACATTTATCTTGTGTGTTTGGTTAAGATCTTCCAGATGATCCTCGACAGCCGTTTTGTTTGATCGTCCGCAATGTTGGTGGCGAACATATTGTCTGGGATTGAGTTTCAGATATACCAGGGACAGATGAATGGCGCTGCGGTGTATACCAGAATTGTGCATAAGGTGAGGTATGATTTAATCTCCTTGCCAGACAGAAATTTTTGATTGCTTCATTATAACGACCCTCTGAGGCGTACTGATTTCGTGCAATGCGAATCGTGATGATCGCATCCATTGTTCCGGTTCTACCCTTCAGTTACCGATTATTATGCCTCAAATTGCAATTTTGACGATTCTGAATGTTACTGGCCATTAAACAAACCCATCCAGTATTGTTATTATAAAATAAAATGATGAGCAAGTGGTAAAAATTGTATGTTACGAGCAGGACATGGGCAATCAGTCCACCATTAATTCTATAGAAGAGAGAGATTTTCCACTATACTGAATTAATAAGACATTTTATATTATTACACTTCAGTTCTATTCAAATTCATTTTTTATAACGTTTCTTTTCAAATTTACAATTCAAACTCGAACTTAACTTTTTAGCAAAATACATTTTTTCAGAAAACTGGGGTAAATAGATTCGTAAACCTTTTAATGTGGAAAAATCCAAATCAAACCTTGTCCTGATACAATTCAAAAGCAGAAAACATCATGATTTTAAGTTAATCATAACAAACTTTTAATTGAGAAAACAAAATATGACAAAATGTCCCCTATCGCCAAATCCGTTTAAATCGGATCGAAAAGAGCTTACGAAAGACTTTTTTTGTATAAAAAATTCTTTAATAAAATTGCTAAAATTCTCAGAAATTCATTTCAGTAACCTTTGATTACAATTGGAAAATTGTGGAAAAATTTTCCACACATAGGAAAGTCGGAATAATTCGATTCGAGTTTTCTATCGGATTATGTTGAATATTTATTTTAAAAGAACACATTAATTGAAGTCAGAAGTGAGAATTTTACAAACTTTATTAAGGAATTTTTGTCCAAAAGGGCTCTTTTCGATCCGATTCGCTAATAAAGCAAATTATGATATGAAATTGATAACTTTACGTATTTATTTGCGAATTAACAGATCTAACAACAATGAGTTCTAGCAGCTATTGTCATCGATTATATCTATTATCATAATTTGATAATTATAATTTTAATTAAAAGATGATTATTTATTTCTGTTGCAATTATTGCATCTCTTTGAATTTTGAATAGGTAATAAAAGTAAAACCAAAGTATTTAAAGAAGAAAATAAGCTTTATATTCATCTATTTAATGAAACAAAGGGTCATATGCTAATAAAATCAGCAAAAGCTCAGTCTCAATTTTTATATAGAAATACCGAGTTACTATCTCAGTTTGAAACTCTGTTTCTATACAAAAATTGAGTCTGAACTCTTTTTCAGTTTTTTAGAATATGAACCAAAATGTTTTAAAATTATTCTTCTATTCAAATCTTAAAATAAGGCATTTCAGGATTCGAGGACCCGACTATTGGTGATAATAAAAAACTATTAATATGAAATCTATAATTTAAATCTTAATTAATTTAAATCACGCAATTTAATGTTATAATTTTATCTTAACCATCAGGTGAGACAAGTACAAATCAACTCAGCTCTTTGGGACCATTTGGAAACTTTTATCAAATCCTTTTCCCAACTTCTAAGGAAAATAAATAAGATCTAGGAGGCATGTGAGTATGTCTTTATTATCTTTCGGAGAGAATAAGAGTCCTTTTCGGGGAAACTTTTCTATACTTTACGAATATCATAAATTACAAAGAATGCAGTTTATATTAACAAGTTGTTTAGACCGTTTTTAAATGTTTATTTGAAATATTGGTTTGTTATCCTAATATTCTAAACTCTAACTTAATTTTTCGATACACTTGCTGACAGAGCTGGGACAAATACAAAATATTTTCTTTAATACTTATCGACTGTTAGGCCAATATTTCTGTACAAAACACAGAGTTCATTTATTAATAATTTTAATATTATTCAAATATTAAATAAGTTCCTATTGAAATTGCGAATAAATTTCAAGAGAGCATATATAAGAAAAACGAAGTAGTGTATTATGGTGAAGTACTCTTTAAATTACTTTATTTTTACGCTGATATTTCTAATATTAAAGTAAGTGTTCTCAAACATGTAGGATTTGAGTAAGCTTGATTAGTCGTATCGCGGATCCTTACATTCATGTTCTAAGAATTACCTGTACCAATACTTTAGCTTTACAAAACCCTCACAGTGGCATTCTGTTTTAGTTATTCTATGGTTTTGATTCTTTAGTATTTATTTTAGATCGACTAAAGCAATACACCACCCGAGCAATAGATTTTAGAATCACAAACGATTCAGGAAATCTAACAAAACTCCTCGAGGTAACATACGAAAATCCATTTTGCCCGTTGGCTTTTTAACCGATTACATAGCATCTCCCATTACTGTCAGGAATCCCTTTGATGTGATCCTGAAATCTGTGAAGTGTTATTAAGTTACTGGAATTCTAAAAGGAAACAGTTTCGGGCAGTTCATTTTTCATTCGAGTAAGCATTTCACCGTCCCCGGAAGCACGGTAAGCTGAGGTCAAAAGGGAAAACTAGGATTTCCCTCCTCCACAAAAAAAAAAAAAAAAAAAAATAGAGTGGGGTAGGGCCACACGAACTACTGAATCACTTGTGTGCACAAAAGGCTCCGGGGATCAAACGAAACGAAATTATTCGGGCTTCCTTGGTACCGGCATTCCTCCTCTTGTCCTGGCCATTACAAATTCCTGTCAAGTGGGCATGTTTGCTGTCAAAATAAATTTTCTAGGGGTCTTATGTGCTGTTGACATTTTGACATGCTGGGTGGGTCTATAAAGTGGGCTTGGCCCGGTCTGAAGCGGAGAAATTAGCCCGCCACTAGGTGAGAAGAGAGGAGCGGACCCAAAGTAAAAGTGCTGTCAGCCGATGTGCTGAGGTGTTGCTAATTGGGCCTAATTGGGCCGCCCTCGTAGAACGTAAATTTTTCGCACAGATCCTAGAAAGCTACCGCAGTTCGGTTAATTAATTTCCTCCGAGCAAGCGAATTGTGAAATTCTCAAACGAATTTACTATTTATAGCCGTTTGTGAGACTCCCTTGCGGCTTGAGAAATGCAAATGAGCCGCCCTCCCTAATTTGATCATTAATAAATTTTACAGTGCTTTGTTTGCTGCTGTCGCCCAGTAGCCGCCTGTCGTAGGCTAAATCTAACGGAAAAAGTCCATCTTGCTACGGTCTAATGAAATTATTAAGCTTGTGACTAATGGCCGACACTTTGTGAACTTCTGTAACGCTCTCTTAAGCATCACATCCACACGAATGGCAATCTCGTCCGTCATAGAGAACAAATGGCCAATTGTCGGCGGTCATTACGGCAATTAGCCACGAAAGGCCACTCAAATCCCCGGGTCTCCGGTTCTCAGAGTGCAGCGATCGTTGGAAGCCAGCCAGAAAGACAAACAGAACGATAAAAATAATAAATGAATTAATGCGAGCGGGAAATGATGAGGCAATTATTAAAATTTTTCATAAATGGAGAGGGTCCTAAAATAAAAAAAAAAAATAAAAAAAAAAAACACAAAACGGGCGAAACGGCCGGCCGTCATTATCCGAAGGTGCATCTGCGGGCCACCGATGTAATTAATTATCACGCATTACGGTCCCAGTCATCAATCATTGCTGCCAGTCCCGCCGGGACCAGCACGACCTGCGGGCCACTGATGATGGGGATAGAAAATCGCCAGGTTTTTCATTTTTAGCCCCAGGGTGAGCAGCCCGCAGGCGACAAGCTGAAATATTTGCATTATGTTGTCAATCATTGATTTATGATGACGGGGGACTGTGAAGGGGTCTACTTGACACATCTCTGGCTGTTGACGAATCTCTGTTCGGACATGCCATTAAATTAATGACTTTTGGTTGAGGTTTTTTAAGCGTATGTCGCCTCTGATGAATCCCTCATATTTTTGTATTCATAAATCGATTTTTATCTCTCTGCTAGCTGGGTTACCCGGTTTCAACAGGTTTATTATAAATGCTGCTTAATTAAACACTATTCAAATGCTTAACTCACTTTAACTACAACTGAATTCAGGTAAATTTAAGAGAGAATTTACAAAGGCTTGAAGCAAATGCAAAATATTCGAAATAAATGCAGGCAAGGAAATCTGCTGAGTTTGTAGAATTTAAATTGCAATGTATATTGCGCTATTACTAACTATTTGGTTCAGGTTCATCTGTAAATCTGTGATATAATCTAAGATATTCAATGATGATCCCTCGAATAGTACGATTTATTGGGTTCATGTTTCAATCATCAATTTTTACCCATGCTTATTAGCGACTTTTGTCTAATTCAAGTATCGTGCTATTCGAGGGATACTTGTACTGTGTAATTGGTGTTATTTTTTCGATATTAATGTGGAAGTTACTCGAAAAAAGCTACGATTTTTGCTAGGGGGCAGGACACGAGGCTGCATCCTTTTAATTGGCGCTTCAATGCTCTCTAACCAATTAAGCTGCCCGTAGCCTCTTTGCCAATGTATTTTCGAGCCATTTTTGTTCTGATGAGAAGTACAATCGACCGATCTCATATAAATTTTCGTTCTATTTTATCATGGTTGGAAAATTCATATGAATTTAATGGACTATTTATTTAAGGACTATTTAATGGAGGACTATATATTTAAAACTATTCAAATAATTTGCAGTGTAGGATTCTAGTTTCTTTGTTTGATCGATAAATTACATCCATGTTATTTAAATAATAAATTTTCAACTAATTTCTGAGCATCCAACATGCACAAGAAATGTTATCTATCAATCACAATGATGACTGTAGACGCATATACCACTTCAGTCCAGTTTAGTCATGCAATCCAACATTGATTCATTGCTCTCAGGCTCATTGGTATATTTAAGGCGTTTAATTTCAAAGCGTAACAGTCATAGATTTCACGCCCCAACAATTTTCACATAATTTCCATTTCATCCAGAGATATCACCCAAACACGCCGCTATACAAAGTATCAAATGTCGCCGAAGTTTCTGGGGCAAGATCTATTTCTGCGCGCACCGCCTTTAGTCACTTCACTGGCTTTTAATTAATTCACCCATTTATGTTTACATTTATGGTGGAACATTAAGCCCATAATGTTTGAATTTGTGTACGGGACCGTAGGCAAAAAGTGTCAGAACAAACAAAACTCAGTAGAAGTGAAGAGGCAATAAAAAGTCGTACCCATTGCACGCCTCACCAATTTACAGTCGGGCGAATGTTTTCCTTAAAGACGCTGATCATAAATTCAAGTAAGTCCTCACTCCATAGAAGTAAGCCGCGAACACAAGTGCTTGCCTATAAATAATATCCCGGCAATGATAAAACGTAATCCCAGGGATACTTAATAGAAATGGAGCGGGATAGTGGTTGGTTGGGTGGGGTACCTAGAGGAGCCCATTTAGCCCGTGGCTCGTCGGTCTCTCCCCTAAAGACTCATAACTTGCGGATGCGGCCAGGGTATGCATGAGAGAAGCCTTCGCAAGGCGGCTTAAGCTGATACCAAACAGTGCGTTTGTACTTATGGCCATAAAGTGATTTAATTAACACATAAATCAGGGCGACTTGTTGTAATTTGGTTTTAATTCTCACTTACACAGGGAAACAAATTCGTGATGATTTACGATCGCCTCCGCTCCCGGCAGCGTTTATAATTGTTGACGCTGGCGAAGCACAGCGCGAGTGCTCGTTTACGTTTTTTTTTTTATTTTTTATTTTTTTAAATACCACCGCCACCAGCGGTTATGAGCAGTTAAAACTTTTTCCGCGCTATGGCGGTTTTTGGACTTTTATAGCGCCTCCGGTATGCCGGTGTCGGTAAATAGACGGAATTTTATCGCAAAACTGTTTCGCTTAGGTGTAAATTTCTTATGTTTTATGGCAGAGGATGTTTGGGGTCGTTAACTGCTACCATACTGACATTGCAGTGCAGGTGAATGCTGCTGTTAAGATCTACCTTCACATAGCCGTGACAGGTGCTTGTCCCAATTTCTCTAAAATATTGCTTATGTCTAACACTTCACTAGAATACAATGCAGTGAATTAGATTTTCTTAATTGGTGTGAAACTAGCACTATTCATTTTATGAAACTATGCCTGCGGCGATTCTCATTTACGTTTAAACTCAAACTAAGGTTAAGTTAATATTTCATTATGTTTATGTTAATCGTTTTGCTTGTTCTAGTCTTTGAATTATGAATGCCCATAATTTATTTTCTGTTTATCTACAGATCATAGAATTTATCTATATATGCAGTAACACTATTCATACTATACAATTTTCACAAAACACACAAATATACCATATAATCACAATGAACGATAATTTTTGTATTTAAAATTCCAAAACTATAGAACTGGGCATCATTAAGATTCATGTTATAAGGGAAAAGTAGGGCAAATACGAACACGAACATAGTTTTAATGGGTTAGTATAGTATAAATGAATTTTAATGATAACATACTCGTAAATAATAAAGACAAACAACCATATATCAATGGGAAATGTATGTAGTATGCAACATAATACTAAGGCTAACAAGAAAACCAATAGCTTTATATTTTGAGAAGTATTAAATATACCCAATGAGAATTTAATTGTAATTATAAACGTAATATCTAAGGTATATAATTCTTGTATTATTCAAATTTAATTGCGTCCATTTTGATGGAATTTATCCACTATTTATGGAGTATTCCAAACACCAAAGACTTATATCTTATAACTTCTGTTATAGGTTAGTTTGCATTTGTATTGTAAATTTTACCAAAGTTAACTACGATTATTTTGTTGCTGATAAATTTTACTAGATTACAAACTATAGTAGAGTTTATATCTTTTGTCGTTTTTGGGTATACTTTAAACGTAAAGAAGCAAAAAGTTTATATTCTCCTATTCGTTTTCTCACAATTAGTGATTTTAGGTCTTGGAAGAATTTTTTTATTTGTAGCATAATCGAAATATTTTAGTTTTTCGGTTTTTCGCTTTTTAATCGGTCCTACGTAGTCTCCTGATCAATATTTGTTCGGAGATCCCCCTTGTACACTGAGAAAAGTAACATAAACCAAAAAGGGCGCTAAAATGTTTCAGGAAATGTTTCAATCTATTGCTAATACATTACTTTATGTGGGCTAGTTATAATTTTTTTTTTCGAAGATTAACTATAAATTACATTTGTGCTGACAAGTTAGTGACCTCAATCCTCTGAATTTTAGTAGTACTGGTGACAGTTTTCCGCACCAATTTATCTAGTTACAGATCGGTTTACTAACAAGTTTTCCTCAAATTTACCAAATGACAATTTTCCTGGGTATGTTCGACTAATGGCATCTAAACAGTACCAACAAGGTGGAAACGGGACCTCGTTAGAGTAAACTGTTTTTACTTGAAAATGTCACCAGCTCCGTGTTAGGTAAGGAGCACTGACTATGATTTATTGGCGGTAATTGATATCTTTACTTGGGGAATAATTGCCGCAGATCATTGGGGGGCACTTGTGCCGCAATATTAATCGCTCAATAGATTAAACTCGGTACTTGGACGAAATTAATTAACAAGCAGCCCACAATCAATTTCAAATCAGTCGCTTGACGAGGACAAGATGTTTTTTTTTTATTTTTTTTTTATTCCTCTGATAATTTGAAAATTGTCGTTTGGTCCAAACATATGTTGCGCAACACCTCTACTGGTCGCATGCTGGCATCCAATGCCAATCGAAGTGGGCCATAAATTACAAATAAACTAACCCACCATACTGAAGTCAGTGTGAAAATCTGTGTTGACCAATCACCATTCATTAAATTTAATAGTAGTGATTTTTGCTTTATAACTCACAGAAGATTTCGATCCACTCGTTACTATTCTTTCATCTTATCCGCTGCTGAAATGATAAGTACCTCAATTTCTAAGATGTTAACTTTACTAGTTATTGGAAATGGAAAGATTATCTATCGCAGGCCGATAACTAATTCTATAAGTCAAGGTCCCCCCATGGCGTCATTTCAAATATCATACCACTGGTCCACTCTTATTTCCAGGCCATTAGGCTCTAGCAAAGAAAAGGAGGGCAATCCGCCCGCGTCTCTGGCACGCTCGAATTTATTAAACCCGTAGATCTCAATCAAAAGACCATTCTCGGGGAATGTTCTCTTTTATTGATGTAATGCGTCAAAATCTGTGGCGTTTGATTCAATTTACTCGAGTGTCTGTCGCGCTTATAAATAATGCGGGATGCGGCAAGACAAGGCACGGCGGCAGATGAATGTCCGGAGGTGGAACGTCTTAGACAAGGAAAGTTGATTTAGGGGAGTAGTTGGTACGTAATTGCTTCATTTATTACATTTGCTGAATTTATATGTACGTGAAATTGTGTGTGTTCTTGAGGCGGTGTACACCCGACCCCAACCCGGCTCTAAAGGCGTTCTGTTAGAGTCAGCAGTTCGTTCTCGGCAACTATCGGAGCAATTGCCAATGGGCTCCAACGAAGTAAGTTACTGACTGACTTTATTTATTTATTGAACATGCTCTCGACAGGCCCGACTGGTTTATGGATGGCCATCAATTTATCAATGCGATGTAGTGCTTAACCATCGTCGGTCTGGGGGGAAATGGATATTCGGAGGATACAGATAGATGTGTCGGAAGATTTACACCCTGATGATTGCTCGGTGAGATTTTTTATACGCCCGGCTCTGATGGGAATCAATCGTTGATCAAGAAATGTTGTATAACGGTCTGGGGATTCTTGAGGACATCTGGACAATTTATTGTTGCTGGACATTGACGGTAACAAATAGCAGCTTTACTGAGAGGTGAGCCTCATCAATTATGCTCATTGAGATGCGGTTAACATTGCTAAATTTTATACGTAATTGGACCTTTTTATCATCAATTTTCTTCGATAGTCAATTTTATAATAATTATTATAGGATATATAAATCGGAAGCGTATGACTGATTATCCATCATTTGGTTCTGTTAGTAAGCATGCGATTACCACTTTCAAACAGACTTTTCTTTAATACTTCCTTACCGAAATGAACATCAAACAAATCAGCATTCTTGTTAACATTTAACTTCATTTGATTAATGGGTTGAAAAAATCTGTATGGTTTAGTAAATGCTATTTGAACTTTTCTATTTTAAAATTTTGTTTAAAAATCTCGAAACCTTCTTTAACGGCTTGTAAACAAATTTAACAACTTGAGCTCTTTTATTAAATTTAACAATATTCGGTCAATTCCATAGAAGATGACTCTGACCCATGAAAAATGAAACTGACAGAAATAACTTAACTTCAGACTTGGGTATTTTTTATTTTTAAATAAAACAAAAACTTTACGATTTTAAATAAAATGTTAATTTATTTCATTCACAATAATTATTTCAATTAAATTTTAAAAAGAATTCATTATTTGAAATAAGATGAATCATCATTTCAAATAAAATTTTATTTAATTTTCCATACGTATATACAAAATTGAAAGATTATTTGTTTGTTTGTTGCCCAATCACGCCTAAACGCATAGTGTGATAATCTTCATTTTTTAATTGGAAATACTACATATCCCAACTTAATATGTAGGCTACTCTTTGTTTGCAAATTTCAAAATGGCGGCCGCCAATTGTCAATATTATGATATTACCATGAAAATTAGTCAGGGCTTTTAAAAATCCTTATTGTGAATATGCTTTCAAAATTTAGAAATTCAAGATGGTATATTCAATATGGTGACCAAAATGTTTCTAAATTCAACGAATATAGGTAAAAATTTGTGCTAAGGGTATGTTGAGACCAATAATTTCAATTCTACCATCAAAATTTGGAAATTCAAAATAACGACCGATTTTTTGGAACCTGAAAAGATTTTTATATAAATTAACGTACCTAAAGATAAATCTGTGATACTACAATAATTCAAATTTATTTTCAAAATTTGGAAAGTCTCAAGATTGTATATGGTCACCAAAATGTGGGTATTCAAGATGGCGGATAGTATTATTTTGATTTTAACTAATTTAAGTGAAATTTAATATTAAGAAGTTCTTAATTTCAAATCCCTATCTCTACAGATATATAAAATCGGGAATGTTTTTGTTCTCTTATTGTTCGATCACGCTTAAAGGCTTGGTTCAATTATTTAATGCCTCTACTAGACTAGTACTACTTCCAAGTTCTCTATTGGGTTTAAAACTAATATTTTGGGTCGTTATCTTGTTAATACGTCCAAATAAGTCCCATGTCAACCCATGATGCAATATATCCCTATATTGGAAACTCTCCAAAATTGACTCGTATAATAGTTGGTTCAAAGGAACGGATATTAAGCCTGCGACTATAGTTTGACGACTTTAAATTATTACTTTTAAATCCATTTTCTCGATTATATTTGAGAGATGCATCTTAACGCTTCACTATGATCTTACACTAGTAGTTTCTTATAAATCTGAAAAAAACTCAATAACCAAGAGTATTAGTTTCTCATTGTTAATATAATAAAAAGAAAAAAAAGATTGTTTAATTGCTCTCTTAATTTTTAACTGAGAATATGAATTTGTTAATAAATACATAGTTTAGCTATACTTCGCAATAAGAGAAAAATTTTTATTGAATTTGAAAATGATATTATTGCTTTTGTTGATACTGTTTTTATTTAGACGGTTTAACTAGACGATTGTATTTTAAGTTTAAATGTTTGTTATTGATTTTGAATTAGTGGTATTTGGGATGGATATAGTTTTTTTCGCGTTGAACTAGTTGTTATGTTTGAATTTCAATTTGAGTTTATAATTTTGGCTTTAATTTTAATTTGGTTAGATTTGATTGTGATTTGGTTCTCGTTGAATTTGTTATACTTGTGCATATCTTTGAATTTGTTGTATTTGAACTGTAAATGATTTTTAAAAAGTATCTGATATTCGAAACTCTTATTATAGAGAAATACGCAAAATTTCGTTATAATTCAAGTGTTTTTCTAAAAAAAAACTGAAAATTTTCCGAGTCTCCCACATAGTTAGTGGAAAGAAATGGATACCATAATACGAGAAATATTATCGGGGCCATTAATTTAGAACTTGGAAAATTATCTAAGCGGAGCCTGTCACATATAAATTCATAAATGTTTTCCATTTTTCTGGAATTCCATTTCGGCTCTATCAGGGGCCGTTTATTTTGCCTCGCGCATAGGTAGATTCAGATTGCCCATACCGGTCCTATCTCAGCGCCTATCTACCTTCCTGAACGGTCGCACGGTATGTAATGAAAAACCTTCAGCGAAACAAAACCAAAATTTCCAAATATGCGCGTATCTAAACGGGAGTATAAAATTCTCGGATATCAGCGACATAATTCAGTGCTTTATTTATCTAGTAGGACCCTGTATAAATACACACTGACAGGAAACACGGATACGCCGAAGCGGGCACATCGAAAATGATAAATTAACGTGATATCGCTGAACGTAAATCATCCGATGAAATAAATTAGTCGACAGTTGGATACGCCATGTTACAACTAAATTTTTCGGCGTTATCAATCGATGAGATCTGGGGCCTTCGCGCTCCTCGGCACGATTCTGGCAAGAAGATATTTTTGATCGGGAGATGGCCACAGAGAGACGGTGGCTCAGACACCGGACCGACTGGCTTTTCTAGATCTCTAATGATCTTTGCATCTAAAAAGATGGGTTTTACTGCGCCGAGTGTGAATTATTGCCGGCGTTGAGGCGATTCTCATTAGGTGTGGACTGCCGAGTGATATCTTATTTCAGCTGGTTTCCCTCCTTGATGAATGCTTATGTTCTTACCCGTTGATGAGCGTTCTTAAATAGAAATAAATTTCGCCCCGGACGCATTATTACAGTCACACTAGAATTGGATGCTATCAACACGGACCATTAATTAATTTTGCGCTGTGTGAGATTTTTTAATACATTTGTTTTTCTGTTTCCGTATCTTGTCGACTTTGTGCTGCTTTTTTTTCAAATATAATTGACCGGTGATTTTTATTTCGATGTTTCCAGCAGGTCCCCAGGTAGTAGACGCTAATTGTGTTAATGAACATCGCAATCAAGGTGACTTTGAGCATACACCTTAGCTGTTTAGAATGTATTTTAAAAACTTTGATTAATGGCCCGCTTTCAACTGAAATTTGTTTACTTTCAATTTTTAATTTTATGCTGTTAGATAAAACACTGTCTAAATCAACCTTCGTATCTTAAAAAAATATTTTCAGAGATTTAATAAGAAATTTCGTTTTCAAAACACAAAAATATGTGTCACGAAAAATATGCAAATTGCAGGGAAAGTCAAAAGCTGTTTTGTACTTAAAACCACTAGTGATTTATCCTTTTAAAAATTGTTTTATTATGTTAGGTTGATGTGGTTATTACGGACATCGAAAAACGACACTTTATGCAATTTTTACGCCAATTGTAATACCTCTTTTAACCAGAGTCGCCAACGCGTCCGGCTTCTAACTTAGCTATCAAGGCCAATAGCATTATTTCTACCTTATAGTGTTAAAATTATTACTGCATTAGGCAACAAATTAACAGAAACAAGTAGTGACTCCGGATATTTCATAAATATTAAACTGGATTTAAAGTTCTTGAATGGAAGCTACATGTCTAAAATCGAATTTCAGTATTGAATTTATCAAATATATTTTTACATCCCTTTCCTGTGCATACTCCTGTAGAAATAAATACAGTAATAATAGGTCTATTATATATTTTCAAACTATATTTTCATTGATTTACGATTCTATATCCCTGCATAGATTCAAATCAGTAAATTAAAATCCCAAACTCTCACTAATTTATGATTGTACACACTCTAAATAGAACTTTCAGTTAATTTCCAAATTTAATAAAAGTTTAAACATTTTTAAATCAAATTTCTTTAATGAGTTCGATAAACGATAAACGGAATAGGTGTATGTCCCTATTCAGATAGTTGAATTTTTAATAATAAATGCACAATAAGCTACAATGCATTATCGATTGTATTAGTTTTAAAATAAGTAGGAATAAGTTAAGAATGTAGATTCATAGGCGCTATATGGGGCTCAATTCTGAGCGCGCGAATAAGTAGGATATAAAATTAATTATGTATTATATATGCAGTCCATTTAATTAGATTTTTAATAGAATGTACAACTGAACTTTAAAAATTGATTATTACTTTTGCCTCCTATATTTTTCTGTCCTGATAATGTTAAACTGAAATTAATGTGCCCTATAAACAGAAATTCTCTCATGTTATACAGAAATCGTGGATTTCGAATGCCATGTAAAATTAGGGGCTAGCTAATAATTAAAGTTGACTAAAAATAAAGTTTTTATTTAAAGTGTTAGATTTTGGCCAGAGACAGTTATGGTAAACCCCAATGATTCTTTAAATTGTAACATACTTTTAATGGTTTTCCTTTTACCTATGATTGTGTTGCTAAACAAAATTTATGGTTTTATCACAGCCGAAAACAATAAAAGCATCCTCGAAATGACACTCATTTGCATTAATAGCTTCCTTTTCTGGTTATCTGACAACTGGAGGCCATCGAATAAATCGTGCCTCGCATTAGGAGTTGGCTTTTTGCTGACGAACTGCTGCCATTTTCCCTAGTGAAACGAGCAGAACGGCAGAGCGGAAAATATCGGTAGGGTGGAAAAAAAAAAAATACCAAAATACTTTTCCACATTTGCTTCGCTTTTGTTCCACATATGGGGGGGGGGGGTGATCGAAGCTGCTTAAGCCCCTTTTGTGGCGTCCTGGACCTCCTCCACCACCAACGAAAGGGTGGACTAATTTGAAAACATTTTATTTAGCATTTCAGTTACATTTCGCCAATAAATTGCACCGTAATGTGTCGGTAGGGTGCGTTTTTTTTTACACCGGGCGGTAGGGAAATAGAACCATCAATGAAATTTATGAGATTTCCTACCCTCCTTTTAACAATAAAAGCTTTCGGGGTAGGTTTAATGCTCCCTTTTTCATCATACAGACAGATATAATTTGGTGGGTTCCTGTGGCAGGAAACCCCTGTAGGGGGAATCCCCGTCAACCTACTACAACTTATTAAGTGATTTTTTTTTGTTCTTCATTTTCTGGTTTTTTTTTTGTTTTTTTCTTTGCCGTGCTTTATTCACTCAGCCACCTGACTGACTTATGCGAGTCTCGCAGGTTGTTAGGCGGTAGGTAATTTATGCTCATGTGTTCCCCGCACATAAAAGTTCCTAGCGATACCGCTCCTCTTCTCCTCTACCTCTGCGCCACTCTACTCCACTCCACGCCACGCCACACCACGCCACGCCATGCCATGCCGTGCCACACCAAGAGCTGTTTTTGTGTAAGTCAAGCACGGACGTATCAAAGTGTTTTAACACGGCACGTAATTTATTCCCCATATGTGGCATGGTAATTTGTTAAGTACAGTAAAAATAATTGCTCGTATTTATAATTTACACATTCGCTGAAATTTATAGGCGCGCGTCTGCCTGTGTGTGCTTTCAGGTGCTTTCAGAGCGGGTTTATCACGTCTACGTGCACAGCGATACCCGGGGCCCCAATGAAGGTAATGTGCTCCGAGGAACAACAAGGATTAATGCGATGTTGCTTTTTCGTAATTTATTCAGAATGCACGATAAATGGTTGCCCGTCGTGGAGGGCTTGTTAATTACCAGGCACTCATTCATGCTGATTAAGCGCTTTTCATTTCGCTTTTGCCAGCAGAGATTTTACCCGACCTAATGACGGTCGAGTTGACACACACACAAGAGGAAAAATGGAAAAGTGAATTGATCGATTCAAGTCCGACACTTGATTAACTCCTGTCATTCGTGTATTAATTAGTAAAACAGCATCATCAGTAATGTTGCAACATTGCTTTCTAGATCTCTAGAAATAGATAAGATAGAATATATGAACTTTGAACTGAAACAAGACAAAGCACTGTAACGCACTATTGAAACATATGCTCTGATTTTGTACAGTTGAAACTTTACTTATTTATTTATTAGAATAGACAAACAAACAATAGAAATACAAAACCTACTTACAAAGCTAAATACACTCGGGATCTCAAGCACGTTAAAATTGATTTGATACATATTAAATTTTTTAATCCTTTATGACGAATTAAATAATAAATATCAAATGAAACCATTATCCGTAAGTTCTGACCCCGATAGGTCCACACAGACCAAAACTCGCATCCTAAAGACCAATAATTCAAACCTGGCAAACGCTCAAAATCTTTTAAAGAGGAACGAAAAGGGTCAACCTCCTTTAAACCTAAGGGAGCTCCTGAAGCCACTAAATTCACCATATAAGCGCTACGTTTATGTTTACGTTTAAGTTGAAAAAAGAAAATTTGTTATTGCATCTCCCTATTAAATACTTTCCTTTTATAATTGTTTAAGATATACAAACTTTAGCGGAGCCATCAAATTTTAAAACAAGTACAAAGGCAATTTCAATGCCATTTAAGAAACAAAAATTTTGTGTTATATTGCATGCCATAATTCAACTATTAGAATATCATCCAATTGAAAGTTTCCAGCAAATAACTTGAAAACATCAAGCTTATTGAATTTTTTATAAGGAATTAAATAATAAATATCAATTGGTACTTTTATCCATACTTATTAAATACTAATTCGATTCTATTCATTCTAATTTCATCATTTTCGGCCTTTAACTCATACAAATTTTATTCATATGCGTTATATTCTAATCTCATTCATTTTATAAAAATATAGAAGGATGAAATTAGAGTGCTACTTAGAAAATGTTAAACAGAAAGACGTATGAGTCTTTGGTTAAATTTTGTGTGTAAATGTAGATCTAAATTTAGTGTAGTTTTAATTTTAGGGAGATACATGCAAAGATAACTAGATCGAGGCGGACACTTAGTTCTTCGCGTCTTATAGAAAACTAAGGCCTTAAAACTATTGCTAATGTGTAGCAATAGTCATGTGAAAATAATTTCATTGATTTACTTGACTCTTTCTTATTTATTAATCGTTGAATTACAATATTACTTTTCGATGGAGTTCTGTTTTAAATTAATAGACCCTCTGAGAGACGAGCGTTACGCTTATCATAATTTATTTGTCTATTTGGAAATTAAACCTTATCAGGGTAGTAATTAATTGGAAAAGTAAAAATTCTAAAAAAAAAAATGTTTTCTTATCTGTTATCGATTTTTGGGTAGAAAAACTGCTTAGAAGAAGTGTTCAAGAATAGGGTAGGATAAATTTTGGAAGGATGTATTTTGTCAGAAACTGTTTAGACAGAAATGGTTTAACCGAACGAGCAGACCACCAACAAGTTGTAGTCATTGACAAATCCTTCGACTCTATCAAAACTGCTTCCGCTGGACCTCGAGCGTTATTGTCACTAACCGGGCGTATCTCTGGAGATGTCATGTTAGATAATACTTTCCTGAAGTACTACCCTCGCTCGGCGACGTTGAAATAACAAACAACGCCGGAAGCTCGACAGTGGCGGATCTCTCTGGTTCATTTCAACTTAATTCTGTGTCTGTCTGCGGCGTAACTGCCGAGCTCGTACCATCGTTGGCTGTCAGTGCTCTAAGCACCGGCATGTCAAGTTGATGGGGTGCAGGGCCGGGCGCCGGGACGAGCTAACGTGGCATGGATCGATATATCAGTGCCTTTGGCTCATCCAAACTAAAATGCTGAAATCCCTGACCCAAGCAAAGCTGTTCCTGTCATCTTGTCTGCTCAGATGACGGATGGCTGAAGTAGGAAAGTGAAAAATAACACAAGCGCGCGGGCTCAATGGCTCAGCGCCATAGCGGAGCAGACACATGTACTGCGGGGGAAAATTAATGACAATATGATTGATTGCACTTTTATTTTCCTTCCCTCCCCGGGCATGTGTGCGACTGTGATTAATTTCCCTGGCGCACACAGTCATAATCAGCCCCCACTGACACCAGTTGATATATGGCACCTAGTTTCTTCGTCCTCTTCGGAGAGGTGGTGTCTTGAGATTCGGTTTATCCTAAAAGAAAAGAAAAGAGAAAAAAAAAAAAACACAGAACCCTCGAATGACTGATGATGTGGGCTGAATTATGAGGCTTAAGGCACTGGGAAGGATTCGCACGTGTGGCACAAGGTGGAGGAAATTAATATGTTGCCAAGAAAAGAACGCCTCATTTCCCACTGCATAAATCCGTCAAAATACACTCGTTCTACTTAGTACCTATAGTCCTTTGTTGCTACATTACCTACAGGACTTAGATTAGTTTTCTCTAGTAGGGAAGAAACAATATGTTTTTTTTATTTTATCCTCTTGAGTCCCCTGGTATCATATTTGATACCTTCGTATATCATTTTTTGTACTTAACCTTGTAACAATAATCGTTTAGAGACATCATAAATAACAACAAATTATACACAATATAACGCCATGATAGTAACTTCTAAGTATTTCTTAAGTTTCTTACAATCAAATTATTTTCATTTCTATTGCCGTTGGTTTTACTTTACTGTTTTGCAAGTTTTTGTATTATTTTATTTTAAAATTCATCATTTTTATTCATTTAATTTTATTTCTCCTTATACCAGAGCCCCCTCAAAAAATAGAAATCCAAATTTTGTACCTGGTGTTCCTGGCGCATAAGTTTTATCTATAGCTAAGTACTGTTCAAATGATACGTAAGCATGAAAAAAATACCCTTCCAATGGTTTTCCCTCATGATTATTGCTTATAAACAATAGTCTAGCTGGTATAATTTCATTCATTATTGTGTAGGAGCACATCTAAGGAGTCATTCCATTCTAGTCTAGATGCATGTCTAAATCGGGTGGTATTTGTAAGTTTTTTTTAGTTATCATGACCTGATGTAAGACAGTTCCAACCTGCCATTTAGTAAGCCAGATTTACACAACTAATTTTAAAATAAAAATATTATAGAAAAATATCGAGTTAACCGCTCAATATTCAATCGATTCGCTTACTCTTAGCTAAACAGGAAAAGTTAGTAAGTCTTGAAATTTCTGAAATTAGACATATTTCATAGTTTGTTAATTTTTATTCTTATCTTAAATGTAGTAGGTCACTATGTTACCTACCTAACTTATGTTGTAGGTTACTATGTTCGTTATAGTAAAAATGAAATTTCCAAGGGATAACTATAGCAGCGAAAGTATTAAACTATTACCATGCAACTACTTGAAGAATATAAACTGGAAATTCGATCTTTAAAACGATTGACGAGGCTTTCTGAGGAAGAGCTAATTTTAAGCAAAATAAGTAGGCATATCTTTAGTACAGTTAAAAATGTTTACTACCTCCTACGTAAAAAATTAAGACATTCGTAATTTTATATTGTATAATTCTAAATGATATTGCGTTATATGTTAGGTACTTATAATTTTCTTTTAGTTTTCTCAACCTAAGGGTAGAAATGGACAGAAAATCTCTTAACGAATAAACTTTGTCGTTGACAAAGTGTTAGGTGATTTAGGTAATTATTTTTGCTAGATACTTCTGAGCTGTGCAAGCATTTCATTGACTGTCTCAAAGAAGTAATCAATTATTGTTCTTTTGAACGCAACGAACTGGCTTTAATCTGTGGAACTATGTAAACTGACTACCGTTTTTGAATATTCCCACAAAATTATCTTTCTTTTGAAACCAAAGTGCTGTATCCTCTGTTCATTTAATTTCTCCGAAATATCGTTGTATATGTCAATCGGTATTATGGCTGGGATTAACGTACAAAAATAAACTCATATTTCTTAAATCCCGCCATTCAGCGGAGAGTGTATCGGCGGCGGATAAACTGCAAAAGCGTGTAATTCTGGAGATATTTCAAACGAGGACTATCGAGGCGGTAAATTAAGAGATCTCCGTAAGTTGAATTACACCCGGCCGTAAACGCAAATTAACGATATTAATTGTGAGGCCTCCTTAGGGCGATCGTTTCGCGGTCCCGACTCTCTGACCCCCTATCATCCAGCTGGAAGGTCTGCCAGAGTCCGCCAAGGCCGGACAGACCGCGCAATAATTCGCCCGTCATAAATTTCCTCTACCTCTGTATACGTCCGCCGTCGCTGTCGCCTTTGAGCATCTACCGTGTGTAAATTACAAAATTTAATGATTTCATCTTTTTCAAAACTGACACCAGAAACAACAGATATGGCAAAAAAAAAAAAAAAATTCCACCGTAACGATGATAAAACACGCGTGTTGTTCGACTCTGCCAGTGGAGAGAGGGTTAAGGGTTTCAGTGTACCCGGGACCGACGGTTCAAATAAATTATACTTAACGGCGGTGCATTTTTCATATGTCGGCAATCGGCACAAGGGCGGAAGGGACGAGGCGGCGGGGGCGGTCGCTGGTCTGCAAAAGAGGCTATGAGCGCGAAACAAAGTAAAATAAATGATCTGATTTTTTTTTTTTATTTTTTTAAATTTATGTTATACATTTGTTCAGTGCCCTCTCTACCCCCTTCGGTTACTTTGTCGGTGTGCGGTGCAAAAACCCGAGAAATATTATGCGACTCGGGGATATGTTTATGGTTCTGAAAAATGTCAGGGAACATCAGTCGGATAATCAGAAATGCTCGACTATGGTAATGTTTGGCTTTTTGTTATGGAATGAATGCGAATAGGTTTTCATTTCGTTGGAAGGGTTGATAAAAGGGTATTAAAGAACTTTTTGTGAAATGTTAACTAATTTATGATATTGCTATTTATTAACCTTCTTTTTCCCGAAAGTCAGGTAAATGCGATAGGCGCTACATATTTAAATAATAAAAATTATATTTTGACAAGCTCATTTTAAGCAGATTTCACTGAAAAGCTACACTACAACAGCATACCGTATGACTCGATTTCAAAAAATTATAAGTAATACATGTTGTGAACAAAATAGAGTCCTTATATCATATAAACTTCATTTGGACCTTATATCTTTCGTATTTTTCAACCGATATCGACCTACACTAGCCTGTACATTCACAAGATGCATTTCTAAATAGCCACTAAAATTGGTTATGTTATCCACTATAACTTCCACACTTTGTACATATTTGTCCAAGACATATTAAAAAATTACAGGGTTTAATGTAGAGGAAGAAGACTTTCATTATACCTACACTATGCACATATTTTACTTGTTTGCCATAGACTAAAAAATATTCACTTTAAATAGTTAGTAAATTTGAACTCCAGGCATTATAACCTTTAGCTTACTTTCTTGATTAATGCTCTTTTCAATTCGATCTGAAACGGATTGAAGAATAGGGCCCATTAAGATTTTGACCCAATGAATGGGAATATAGAAAAATTTTGATCATTATCTACCCTTCATCAATTGTTTGTAGTTTAAAACTTACATGATTTATTAAACTTATTATTGCATAAATAAAATTTGATCAAAATATCCTCCCTTTCTCCAGGAACAGTTCTTTTCATCTGACCACATTTAGGTCTATCTCATTCTGACTGTTGTTGAAAAATATTTTTGTATGGACTATGTTTAAAAATCGAAAATACAATTCTGCAGAATTTCTATTTGTCTATTGTCTGTCTGTTTGTCTGCTTGTACCAGCACCGTGCGAAGTCGGGTTAATCCGCTGGTCATTAATAAAGTTAGGAGTATTATTGCTGCCGTCTATAGCGGATATACAAGTTGTGAAGCGTGTTTTACGGTATTGTGGTATTAGAAGTCATAGTGAAGACATTTCTTCCGGGGCGTATATTGACTGGATTTAACCATTATAAATTACAACATTTAAATGTTCAATCCACAATAAATTTTTAATAGTGAAAAGCAATTTCAAGGACAAATTATAGCGTTACTAGGCCAGACGAAGAAAAGAAGAATTCGTCATTATAAAGAAGAATTCATTTCAGTATCTAAAAAATGCAAAAAACAATATATCTAAAATGAAAACCATTAATTATTCGGATAACTTAACTTTTTATTAAAACAATTTGTTCCCCTAATGGTTGATAGTCAAAATTGCTTTCATCTTGTGCCCCTTATCACCACTAAATATATGACTTAATTAAAACCGAATCTGGAATCCATTTTTAGAAATAAACCCCATCCAAACAAAATATTCTCAGAGGAATCATTATAGTCTCGATGGCAATAAAAACGTAGCAGCCAAAAAAAAAAAAAAAGCATAAAGCCGTCCGTCGCGTAAAGCGCTGAAGAGAAATTATTTACATGGGTTTTCTGCCGTCGACCATAAATTTTCTTTAAAATCAATTAAACTCCTGGAATATCATAAATTTGGTCATTATCGAGCCATGAAACAGAGGTTTCTACCGGAGTCTCCCATAGAGCGCCCCTTGCGTTACCCTCGCTTGGCCAACATCGGTCAGACGCATCCACAGCAGCGACCGTAGGTCCCTCTTAGTGGTGACAAGTTCTTATGTGTAAAAGCACTGTAGCCCCCGTCCGTTTTGTTGTACGTTTGTCACCTGCCACCCGCTGCGAATGCCTTCGGCGGGCAACGATGACACGTTTTATATATGACAACATAATATTAAGAACGTTTGTAATTGGTACGGCCATCGTAGCAGCGAGACTCTATACTGGGAGAGTAGTTTATGGGCTTGTCCAATTTGGAGCCCGGCAATGGTGCCCCCGAAGAAGTTGACAAAGTATCGGGAATTGCATCTGAACGTGTGGGGTATTAACATTTTAGGCAGCTCTAAAATCAATGAAATATTGGGGAAAGATTTTCAACACGATTCCACCAATTAATGGTCCATTAAGAAAGAAGCGACACAATCTCTGGAATATTTGTTTGAACAGATTACGACTGTAGGACTCGAACGACATGCTAAGAATCAGCATACCTTTAGAAAATGGAATTTTATAATAATTTCAGGATTACTAGTAGAATATTTACTTATTACTTTTTTCCATATATAATAAATCGATTTCTTGAGGTAGTTTTACAGGTTGCTTCTTTGCAAAAGTTGGTCTTGAAATTTCAGTGATCATTTTATTGAGTTCCCGCAAAGGTAGGTCCTTTACGATTTGCAGTAGCAATCGATACCACTTTCCGTTCTGCCCTGGATATAGTTTTCCTTTTTCTTCCTCAATTCACCTCAATTTTAGGAGGTTACTGAAGAATTTTCCTTAATTTTTTTTTTAGAAATCAGGACTACTAATAAAATTTCTCATATTGGGTGAGAATCTTACAACAAGGTTGTGATTCGAAACACACAGCTCGATTGGCCATAGAGTGGTTAATAAACCAGGGAATTCAATTAGATTTAGACTGGCCGTGCAGTCTCCTGCTCTTAACCCCATCAAACATTTAAGGATTTAGGTGCAAGAGATCTAGATCTAGATCTAGAAGAACTTCGAAGCCGGGCACATGAGACCGGACTCGATTTGCGAAAATTTAATAAATTCAAAGCCTTGTAATGAAAGTTTGCTTTAGTTAAATATAATTATCATCTAATTGATCATATACCTTTTTTAAAAAAAACGTTTTTATTTGTAATTATTTATTCACCCCTGTTATATTGCCTTACTTAGTAAGGATTGAAATAAAGCTAGGTACGTATTAATAATAAGTTGAGACACTGTATGTAGGTAAAGAATGTAGGTAAGGTAAGCTTACGTTTGAACAGTTTTGTTGTAGGTACTTTATAAGGATTAATTAATAATTGTCTCTCTTTATATTCTGAACTGTAGTAATAAATTTCATTTGGACTAAACATAACTCGAGAAATAATGGAATTATGTGTGATTGGCATGGATAAGTATGTAAATCAAATATTTAAAAGCGCATGCTCGCTTGTCGTGACTGATCCGGTTAGTCAAAGAATAGTTGAGTGCCCGTATTCGTAGTTGACGCGACTAACGTAATCTCACACTCGAATTCAAATAAATGACACATGTCTGTCAGCGAACAATGGCATCGATAAATTTCTTTCGTTCCATTTAATTAGCGTTCATTATTTCGTTACACGACGAGAGTGCAACGCTTTACGGCTGACAGTCTTGGCAGGTCTTAACAATCAGCCAGGGCAATTTTTCATTCTTACCTCCTTATGCAAATGAAAACATAAATCGATGTCATAAATTCTGCGAGGCAGCTAGAGCCAGGCTTATGTGCACACGCACACACACCAAAGCGGTGGCAGTGATGGCAACGGTTGTGGCATTGGTGGTGTAGCGGTACGCGGGGCATCATGCCGGGCTCCGGTTTAACCGCAAGAGTTTAACACACAAAATAATGCGATTCCCGACACAATGGGCCCGACCCGGGAACACTGTGATGGCGTGTTCCCGGTCCGCGGCGTTGGATTCAGAATGGCAAATCTCTTTGTATTCTTTTCGCTTCTCGGCGGCTTATGATAATGAACAACAAATACGCGAACATATTCAATACATTGCAATAAATTACCTCGATGCGATGATTTATTACAAAAATGCTTTCATCCAGCGAACAACAGATACCGGCGAATGGCGGTACAAAAGTCGGTTGCAGCCGCACCACCATACTACCGGACCCGGCTTAAGATTGCCCGAGGAAACTTTCCCGGAGCCGGGACTCGGTTTGATTTATTAGCGGACAATCTGCACATTTTCTAAAATAAATAAAATTTATGGCGTCCCGTACCACGGACAAGTCTTCTAATGTTTCTATTACTGCGCCCGGACAGCACAGTATCGGCCGAGTCAAAGGTTAACTGATATCTTGCGAAATTGCCCAGATTGATTGCGCCGATAGACGTTAATTTGCTCCCAATTGTTGATCATAAATTAACCCGATGGACGCGATAGTCTTGTCTACTGAATGAAGTGGACAAGGTACCCAGTTAGCCGCTAAGGTAGGAAAATTCAGTCTGAACCCGATGAATACGAGTACTTCAAGATTATGCTCATTTCGTGAACTTGTTAAACAATCCACTGAAATTTAATTCTCTTTACGATTTAGTAAGATGTAAATTATTAGAGAAAGCTAAATACTTAGTTCGATTTAAGATCATTGAGGAAAGTATTTGAATATAAAACAAGTTAGATGGTATCCTAAATTTCTATACAATATTTAAAAAAATATATTTACCCATCTATTGCTAAATCCAAATTAATTTCGTTGTTCATTCAACTGATACTTAATTTTATTTTAATCTAAGTATATCATTGATTTAAAACATTTTAGCAACCAAAATGTTTATTGCAAATTTGAAAATAAAAGTGACTTTCTTTCTGCCGATATTTTTCATCTTGTTTTTAATAATACTACTTAAAAAAGTTACAAATTAGTTCGATTTTAGACTCATGTAGCGAAAACCTAATGATATTTACCCCCTGAGAATTCAGTTGTAATTCTAAAACCAAAAAAAACGAGCTGTGGGATACCCACCGACTGGCTTTTGTTCAGGCAATCTCTAATATGACCAGACTGGATCAGGGTGGGCTAGGGCATGCTGTAATAGGGTTGAGCAGTAAGAAAACATTCTCATTTTCCTTATTCAAGTTTAGGGGATTACAAGGATTTCTAGTCTTAATTTTTAACGAATTTTGTATGACCCTCCCTCATTGTAATACAAATTTGAAAAATGAATCAAACTCTCTCATCCCCTCTAGCTCCGGTTTTGATATATATGTTGAAATGAAAATAAATCGTATATTCTGACCATCCAAAAAATAAAATTTAGAATTTAACAACTCTGCCTAATCCCCTGCAGAGTATAGGGCCGCAATGTGTTCAAAACACGTCAGAACTAATTGAAGGTTTTCCGATGTACTTAAAAGATAAGAAAACGCCAATTTCACGACATGTCTAACTGTCAATAAAGCTGACTGCCGTAATCCTCATGTACGGTACAGGCGGGGCACATACATTTCTCCACTTTCGCAAAGTCGCAACAAAAGCATCCCAAATTATCCTCAAAAACCCCCAGATAAGGATCTCAAAATGTTCGCCTCAATAGAAATATCAACATCTGTCAGCAGCAGATTCCTGCCGCACCAGTTGGCAGCGGTATCCTTGTCATTCAGGCAACCATCAAAATAGGATAACTCAAAAGCCACACATTGTGGCTGTCAATCAACTTGTTGAAAATAAAATCCCTTCAAGGAGAGACCTTCTTGAAGACATGTTAGTTATAAGTGGATTCGCTACCATCCCGTGCGCCATTCGACCGGTTTTTCTTACCTGCCGGGATGGGGCCGGGTGTAGGATGGTGCTCAGTCAGGCTCATGAATCTTATACCCCCAGATTCTCGGGGATGTGGTGTCCCGGCACGTCGGATCATTTCCACAAGAACACTAGCCCATGATTGCCGGCAGCCGTTGTAATTTTTGTAGGGCCACCCATCCACCAGACATTTTACCACCTTACCTACCTGACGAAAGCCGGCAGATTGACAACATTGTGCCGCACGAAATAAACCGGGACGAAGAAATGAAATATCCTACCTGGAAGCTATCATCCCGCGGCTCAATTCCTCCGGCAGGGGGGGGGTATGCAAATGCGATGGAACTTAAGCGGTGACAGCAGCTCAGATACGGCAGTCAGACAGCTCAGAATGAGTTCCATCTCGAGACGCGGGGGACAGGGACAAACCTGACACACATCTCGGGTAGGAGCCGCCGCTTTCCAGACAAAGTGACATCCCGCTGAAGCTGTCGTGGGAAACAAGGAACATTATCGCGACATATCATCATTAGGAATCGTGTTGCCGGGCTCTGCCAGTCGCGCTACTGCCTTTTCATCCTGTGGACTCCTGCTGTCTTTTGCCCGGGTACGGCTCCTGTCGCCGGTCCTGTCAGGCAAGCTCGTTTTATTTGCCTCTGACAGTATTCAACATATCAAAAATTTTTGCTGTTCAGCAGTTGTTTGCGCCAGGCGCGATATCATCATTCACCCCGGTCGCGTAATTATATTTTATCGCCCCTCTATCTGTGCGGACTGCCTTTGTGCACAGGGATCTTGCGAGTAATTGAAATTGGATTTTATTACCGCGCGGCGGCGGTTGCAGTAGGATGCTCCATTAGAATGATTAGATAAAGGGATGAAAGGAATTAATTAAGACGAAACGACGACAATCCATCATCACTTAACGTCTCACAAGAAGTATATAACTAAATTTTGTATTATATATAAAATGTACACTCTAGAAAATGTTTGAATAATTGAAAACAACTAATTATTGTAGTAAATTTTAACAAGCAACTAGATTTAAACTTTATCGTTTAAATTTAAATTTTCTTAAAGGATTAATATTCAACATGAATTATCAAATAGGCAAAAATTTTCATTTAAGGCATGATTTGCATGCGAAAATACGCACCTCAATAAAGTCCGCATCAGACAAAATAAGACTTTATAACTTTTATTGAATTAGTCGAGATATTACTCAACCGCTGCTCTTCATCACGAATTCAATATCGACCTTGTTATATTAAAAATCTTAAGATTATCCCAATTATTTTATGAGGCTTGTCAATACTCTGAAATTTTATATATAAGACAATTTCATATAAATTAATTCATATAACGTAAAGTAAATAAGTAGGATAGACTAGATTAACACGTTCACGCCTGCGCGTACCACCGGTGGCTCACGCAAGAGTGCCTTATCGGGCGGCGCGTACCAGCGGTGGCTCACATTTGAATGTGAATGTGGGCGGTGCGTACCATCCAAAATGTAAATAGTTCAGTAACTAGAAATATTGCCTAAAAATATACAAATTTTATATATAACATATAAATTGAAAAAAGAAAATTTTAAAGAATAAACCGTAGATAGGCAAGCAAAGTATATAGTTAACGTATTGTAATATGTTAGTAGCAAAGTTTATAGTTATTATAAGATTGTTGTTTTTTAGATTTTAATAGGTTTGATAGGTGTTTTCTAGGTTTTTTAACCTTACATAAATTATGTGAGTTTGCATTAAAAGAAACAACCTTTTAAATTGCCGGTTAGAGTAACTAAAACGTTTTAGTAGTACCCGAAATATAATACCCCTGGTTTCTTTTGAAAAGCTTGAAACCCCCTTAAATAATGTTTATATATTTAATTTTTACCTTCTCAGCTTTTCGCTATTATCATTATATTTATTTCTAGTGTGAAACGATACATTTTCTCTATTTTATTTTTATAATGGAATACTTAGGGCAGGAAAGTATAACGAGAGTTGCTCACGCCAAATCCATCTCCTAAAAACATAAATAACCTCCGAAATCACCTCGTTCTAACATTCAAGAACATATCATGCTACTGACATAAATAGACACGTAACGACATGCTGGGGAAAATGTTTCTACGCCCTTCATGGCATTTCGTTTTGATTTATAGTCGGCCACTGCCACGACCTATGTGCTGACCGCCTTGTGCAAGGATTAGGGATTGCTCTGTATGTTATTACATACATACCTACATAGGGTTTACTATTGCATTTTCAGGTTCATGGAAGAGATTTTGCACCCGCACATCATCCATCCTAGCATGTCTTGTGGGCCAAGCCCACAGAAGAAAGCTAGATACCCAGCTGAAGGATAATTTGATGTGATTTCTTTTGCTGGCAAGAATTTCTCCTTTATTTCGATGCGACCATCATAAATGAAAATTGATGATGACATTTACCAAATTCGTGAATGAATCAGTTTTCCTGACTCGCCGACCCATTAATAACGGATAAAGTTTTCAGAAGTAACATTTCATATGATTGATGTCTTTTGAAGGTATTATTCAATCCCATACATAGTAAACTTAAAAATTCGAAGAGCTATAAAGCAGGTATATGTTCACATCTGTATGTTATATTTAGACGCATAAGAAAAGGGGATAAACTACTTTTCTTAATGTGTTAAATAATTAACTAATCATTATTAAAACAAATCTCAATTGCATCAATATACCCTTGAGATTGATACGGATATAGAAGAATATGGTGGTTAGGGATAGTATTGTTAAAGTTGTTATTTTAAGAATTTCCTTATTATTTACTATGGCTTGAATGACTAATCTTAAAATTGCCTATCTTGTAGATTAAAATAGTAATTTGAAAATATAAGGAGTTAATATTAAATAATTGCAACATTTTTGGATTTAATGATGGTCTACTTCCCTCCTCCCAAAGCCTGTCTTACCTCTTATACTTTTTAGCCTAGACATAACTAAATTCTAAAACTTTAGTGTCTAGACTATGCGCATGCTAGAACATTGCAAGCATTATTCGGTGCACATGTGTGTAAGATTTTATGATCACGTCCAGAGGATATAGATTTTTCCTTTTCCTTTTCTGCAATTGCTACCAATAGAACGTGGATTGTGCTAGTTAAAAGAGGATTCATTTACTGCACTTACTTACACTAAAAGAAGAACTTTGGCAAATTAAAATTACTCCAAACGATAAAAATGTACATAGTTTTAGCAATGTGTATTGTGTGATTTTCATTTTATTTTGTTTAAATTGACCAACTTTATGCCGGCCCATCTGCGTTATTTATAAAAACAAACATTCGTCGTTACAGCTATTGCAATAATGCTACCCTTACCCTTAAAGACTATCGCGCCACTGAGAATGTCTATCAAAGCTTTTTAATTTAACTAAAGGATGTGTTTTTTAGAGGTATACAAATTTAAACTAAAATAAAATACGTAAAAATAATGTTAGTGGCCATGGTGTTGGCTTTATTTGAAAGATATTTTCATGCCATTAGTGTTTAAACATTATGTTGCCGAATCGTGGGATTTCGCACCTATAAATTACTTTCTTTGGATATTTGTGAGGTTACTCGTCTACGCTGACAAACCTTACACGTTGGACCACTTGGAAGTCAACATTCGCCGCGTTATTTCCGATATACGGCCCCAATTTTTCGATAAAGTGGTCGAAAATTGGATTTTCCTATTACGCTTTATTCAAGCTAGCCGTAGTGTGCCCGAACTCATGCTTAAATATTCATGGAATAAAAAAAATCTATTAAGTAATAAATTAAAAAGTCAATACCATGGCCATTAACATTATTTTTACGTGTTTTAATTCATTTTAAAATTGGATATCCTTTAAAAAATTTACCCTTTATTTAAATCCAAGCGGAATTTCCTCGGTATATATTTCCATGACTCTTACCTTATATTGTATAAGATAATTATGGACCAAAGTTATTACCCCATTTTCAATTTACATCATCAAAGAAGTGACATGAAAATCAGGAAATTTTGCATGGAAATATTGAAATATCTTTTGAAATTTTTCCAGCCGATAATTAAATTGTAGTCATACTACAAGGTGCGGTAACAAGAGAACAGCTCTACCTAACGTACATACCGAGAATACGGCTTGATGTCGACATCGACAACTTTGCATAGATTCGAGAGTTTAATTTTCTTTTGGATGCATGATGAGTTTAACCGGTTTTTAAAGCCATCGAAATTGTTTTCAGTAATAAATTACACGGTGAGATATCTATGGGAATTTATTTCCTATAATTAAATCCATAAACTTAGATTTCCAATCATCTGCAATAAATTCAACGGTAGAACTGGTTGGACAGATAAAAGAAGCTTTCGTTAGATTTATTTTTCTAATCTGTTTGTACGCACGACGTCTAATCCTCGCCGGCTCCCCACTGGGCGTGAGGCATAATTTAAGACACTGGGAGCCCATATCAATTTACAGTGGTTAAGATTTTCGAGAAACAGTCACTAAAGACCCATAAATAAGAGAATTTAGCCGCCCTGAATCGAGTTGACAAAGCTAATGCCACACGGCAGTGGCAACGGATGTACGCAAAGCTTCCCGCCTATCACCCGTACATTGAATGAAAAATCGCCCAGCGGGGGTGCGGTACGGCGGTTGTTCAGATGAGTTTATAAATAAAAATTTTAATATAAATGGACGGCAACTGCATTTTCAGTTCTCGGCATTAGTGCGTCACTTATGCTTTAGTTTAACCTCCGTCTATCTTAGCCTTGTCTTACACGGGGCCCGAGAACCGATCATAAAACAGGAGGGAGGCTCACTGCTATTTTTCGAACGAAAGGGTTATTTATCGGTAGCACTCCTTTGGCATGCCGATGTTCAAATCAGAGAGGCGGAAGATTTAGGGGACGCTAAAATTGTCGCCGCTAAGGAATTTGTTTGTGCCCCTCGGAGAGCAGTATCGTGTAAACCAAAATGAGCTCAGCCAGAGTTCGCGGAGGATACCACTTGCTTGCAATTATTAATGCCTCCAAGAACCGCTGACACCAGCCAGATACTTTCGCTTATTATTTATCGTCGAAAGAAAGTGTTTTTGTCAGTTTATTGGACCTATCCTCCATAAATTTCAATTGGCCACAGAAGGCGCACTTTATCTCTGCCGTGTCTACTTTGAAAGCGGAAAATAATTGGAAAATTTATGGTGACGGATTTGTTGGATGTTCTCAATAAATTTTGCGTAGGACCAGCCAGCCACCTTCCTTCTTCCGCCTTTTCTAGATGAAATGTTTAAAAGATGGAAAGATCCCCCACAACCTTTTTTTTTGGGGTAGGGAAGCAAATTGAGATACTTCCACCGTTGCGATTGGATACCGTGCTGAGATATCAATCCACAGGCGATGACGGGATCCTTCGCAAGGGGGGGAATCTTCATCATATTAATTTTAATAGGATTTATAAAGATCCATCTGTAACGTGTCCTAGCCCTGTCACTTTCATGTCCTTATTTAACACTGAATAATCACAGCTCTCATTTCAACCACGGGAATCACTTGCACGTCGGGCCCGCGCCCAAGTGGGAAGCCATTTATCCTCGCTCTTTTAAGGTATACAATCAATCTTTATATTCATCACGGCCACCCCCGCATCACCAGTAGTACTAGCAATGAGCCGGAATAGAAAATGAGCCAGCCAGAGTCAGCAGCAGACCCCTTGACTTAGATCTCTGTACAGTACGCGAAACGGCGAGCCCTGAATGTGGGGCGCAACGAAGAGGGCCACGAACAAAAAAAAAAAAATAAAAAAAAAATCGCACGTCTTGAGAAAATGAAAAATGTTCTTCGGAGGATACCGTCATCTTCTTATCCTATCATGCTGGGCAAGTGAATAAAGGACGCAGCCTGGGAAAGGAAAAATTCATAAATCTTTCAGTTCGTGAGTTTGTTATTTAGGTTCGTCTGTATCGGTGATGTACTGCTACCGTTCTACCAGTAGACCTGGTGCTTTGTCTTCGAAGGTCTCTCTCCTTATCACAAGAAGTGTTGCTCCTCCGTCTGCGGTTAATAATTACTTGGTCACAGCCAATGGATTTATTGCTCATGACATGGATTCTTAAACTTCTTTCGCGTGTCGGATTACACTCGATGGTAGAACAAAAAAAAAAAAAACAACAACAACAACTTTCACGGTACACCGGGGACAGGGGAGCAGCTACAGAACAGGTAGACTAAAATGGCGCGAAATGTAAAAAAAACGAAAAATATCGCTTCTGTCGCGGAAGGGAAATAGGATTACATCAAGAAGCATCTTGCCAACCTGTCAGGCGGTGAGAAATGGGCTCTGTTTGGATTTTTTTTCTTCTATTTTACCCTCGGCTTCAGTTTCGAGTCAAGATTTAAGGTAAAACTGATTTTTGCGAAGTTAATTGGTAGAATTTTTGAAATATTACTGAAGAATATTCATCAAAAAATGGAATTGTAACAATTTTTTAAAGTATTACTAATAAAATTATTTAAAAAGATGATATACGAAATAACTACCTTAATAAGTTTTTAAGGAAAACTATTTAAAATGAATTAAATTTTAAACTAGATTCGTTTTTTTAAAACAGGAAATAATTATTTCAAATAAAATTTTATTTATTAACAATTCAAGTAATTATTTAATTAATACCGTAAATTTGTGTTTATGATTCATAAATCAATCTCATTTTTAACTGCATGAAAAGAAATTTATGGTGCACGGAGAACCAGAAATGTGGCACAGCCATTATAGGAGTCAATCATAAATTTGATAGGAATTGAAATCATAATAATTACGTAAAAGACAACTGGTATATGTAGCTAATGTTCCTACAAATTTAGCTAAATTTAAAGTAGCCTAAATGGCTGGATTGTATGAGAAAACGTATATGGCGTATATTGCAAATTTTCCTATATAAAACAGCTAAGATAACATAAATTATCGGAGAACTGTATCCCACCTATAACTCTTCCCTTAACCGATGATGAAACAAATTTAATTTGACCACTTTTTAAATGTTTGAACCTACAATCTCCGGATTGGCGTACACTAAAAAGAAAGCCATTCAGCTTATCACTTTCCGAAGCCCCAATGTAGTAAAAAATGCTTTAAAACGTATTGTAAAGGTATATACATGTACTATAAAATGTTGAACCGAGTATCATTCGGTTGATGTATTTTGATTAAAACTATTGTCTAAGTGGGAGACTCAATAGCCCAATTGGTAGAACAACTTGTTGCTGATACAGAGGTTGTGGTTTCGAACTCGACCTCGTATTAACTCTGACTATAAAAAATTAACAACTGAACAGAAGAGCGGCTATATGTAGGTCTTAGTTTTCGTAGAGTATTACAAATATAATAAAACAAAAACACGGTGAGACTTCTAAACAATATAAAAAACTCTGTTTTATATATGTAATAGAATAGAAATATTGCTTTCGGGGGTATGTTATTTATATGCCACTAAGTTACAACAATTATCATATTTTTGATCATATCGTGTAAAGTATTAGTTCCAATTTTCAGTATTTTATCACGCAATCGCGATTTCATCTATTTATAGGAGGAAGCATATGTAAACTTAGGTCTTGATGGCTATTCTTTTACTTTTTTCCGATATGCTAATAATACATACATAAAGCTTATAACGAAAAGTTTTATCATGTATAAAAGTAGGTATAAATGTAAAACTACTTAACAAATTATAATGAAATTTGAATCTCCTTCATGTCTATATAATTTCATAACTATTTCAACTATAATTGAGTATTTCTTGAATGCTTCTATTGCTGAATTGTCTTTTTTTATCCCACAATCTTCACTGGTGGCTACATTAGATACTACTGCCTAACAAATTTTAAACTCATCAATGGTTTCTCCTTGTTTCCTTTTTTAATTACTCTTTCATAATTGTAAATATATTTTTCAATCCATCGAACATTTGGTGTATTAGCAATCTTTGTCTCTTTTTTAAACATAAACAAAACATTTTATTATAGTTGTAGTTATATGTTTTCCTTAAATACTAAAAGTGATACTTACTGGCGTTTTACCATTTGTGCACAACGTGTTCGCAAACTGAATGGATAGAATGTTACAGTTCCACTAATTCATGTATTAGTGAATCGAACTAAGTTCATCCCGCATAAGTTAGCAGATGTTGATAATCATGTAGAATAAATTTATTATTTTATTTATCAAAGTAGGGCCCACTAGCTGGACCCAAATAGAAATGATAGAATTTTGTATTACAGACTTTTTACATACATTTTAAACGTTTTGCAATCAAATTGTATTTCGTTTATAATTACAATGTTACCTACCTCAGGTTATAAGTAATTGGGTAAGATGGAGCAAGACGAGGTACTTAAGGTTTTATGGTTAATTAAAAATGTTGTTTAGTATGTAGAAAACGAATACCTTATTGATTAACCTTATGGTTATCAGTTTTCTTATTAATTGTTATAATAGGAACATATTTTAAATAGTTTGACCAATCCATTTTATCCCACACAATGAGTAAGGTCCGGTTTAGTATTATAATTTTGTAAAAAGAAATTTCTAGAACCGAGAGAAATATAAAATATGATAGGAATTAAATTTTCATGTAGAATCACCCGAAAGGGGAAGATTGATGTAAGTAGAAATCTCGTCTTAATTTACCTACTCCATCTTTTCCCTTCGAGTGATTCTAGACGGAAGTTCATATATCAAATGAGAGGTTGTATTGTCCCCTTTTACACTACCATAAATATTAATTAATATTCATATATAAAGTCATAAAGTAAGCATGATATCACAGGTGTAGTCAAAACTAATAAACTCCAAATATAAGTAATATATAAATAAATAAATTGTTCTTGTACTAAATCTTTCAACATTTTAAAATAATGTACTATGGAATAAATAGAATTAGATTATTCCCAATTTAACTATTTAAGGATATCACAAACATTCTAATCCGGAATGTTTGCCTCTTCCACAGCGGAAATCCTGAAAGATTCCACAAACGAACATGGCAAACCGCCGGGAATTTATCTCAATAAATAAGTCATAATCTTTCCGCATCATTTCGAACGATAACCGCAATAAATTATCGTTTAACAATCAATTATTGTTTGTTTGCCGGAGCTAACGACACATCCGAAGGCCATTTTTCTTGATTTCCTTTTCAGTGGCATTGTTTGCTCAACTTACCAATTTCTTACTATCTGGGGCGGTCCCAGAGTCCCTGTCCCGCAGGATGAGGAAGTGCACACACACTGAACCAGACACTTGCTCTTTGTGATGTTTGTTTATTTGGTCCCGCACTGGATCTATTTGATATCGAGCCGCTTGACTGCCTGCTAGAATTCTATGGCACCTCCAGGATATATTCAGAGTTGGGCAGGTTTCGGTGTTGCACAACTCATGATTTCTCCTGGCTCACTCGCCGGAGTCCTTGCAGCCTGGACCACACTATGGGCATCGTGCCGCAGAGGATTCCAGCACAACTCCCTGGTTACTCCCTGGCATTAGCCATAAATTACTTGTTTTGTTCCCTTTACCGAACCGAATCGGAGAGCAATTTTTTATATTTTTGTGCGCCCTGTGAATTCTGTGTGTCATATATTTCGGTTTTATTGTATCCAGCCGCACCATGTCCACATAAATTCAGTCGAGGAGGGTTGATTTCGTCTTTCCTCGACGAGTCTTTTCGAGTCGAGTGGTATGCCGGGCTGTTCCTATTATTCTAGGGTATGGGGAGGAGCTCCCTTATCCAGGCTCAGCTCCTAGCCTTGAGTTGTCTGTGCCGCGCCTAGCGCGAGCCCCGGATCTCACCCGTCTATGGGCCACCGAATGGAACGGGGTATTGAATCTCGAGACAAATGGATAACAACATTCATTCAATGGCGGATGTTTGTCAGGCACGGCTTGGAGCAGAATAGACCAGTCCCAATAGCGTAGGGCTGTAAAAATCGTATATTATCGGCGATAAATAAAAATGCACACAAATAAAATTTATTTATTGCACTTTGAAACGGAGACAACAGATTTAGAGAGCGAGGCAACGGTAGGGTTGGTATTTCTGGTGGTGATGATACTGCTGTTGCCTGGCGGGGGCTCATAGACAGTGGCTTGCGGAAGTAGCGCGGTTTTCACTCTGTGGGACTTCGGATGATTTGTGGCCTTTGTTAGCTCCAAGGAATCTCTACGGAGGCTTAAATGCGATTTATCGCCAAGATAAGCTCTGCATAAATATCTCTAGTCAAGTTCTGTGTGTGTTTTCTGGTTGATTTAATGGCAAATGGTCCTTCCACAGACCGAAAACTTATTCTGCTCCCCCTAATGGATCCTGTAACCCCCATAATAGACGCCTCAAAATTTTCGATATTTTGTAAAATGCATTAAATATTTCTGTAAGATGTTTCATTACTGATAAACATTAAGAATTCTTAACATATGTTGAATTATTCAGATAAATCAGTAACAGAAATAGAGGAAAGTACCACGAAATCGATAAATTTTTCGCGCTTAAAAATGCTAGTAATATGGGAGATGTAACAGAAATGTTTTAATGATAAGAAAGGCGTGGACTGAAAAAATCACAAATCATAAAATCATACTTAAGAGGGGACGCTACTATGACTATGCTAATTTTTATCAAAAAATATTTTAAATTTACATCAATATAATGCTCAACGGACTAACGGAAGCTAAAAGATCCTTCGGATTTTAGCCGGGCTCAGGAAGTCCCTGCTGAAAGTCCCTCTTCTATTCCTAGCTAGGGCCGGACAATCACAAAAGCTGTGGTTTCCTCGTTCTCTAGACATAATCGACATTCTGTCTCAACAGACAGACCTATTTTATGTAGGTGATATCTTAACCGACAGTGGTCGGATAGGTAGCATACCAGCAGCTTAGTAAATTTGCATTATGGAAATAAAATCACAGAAATTTTAATAGTAAAATTAAATTTTAACTTTCATCATTACATTCGATTTGATTTTTAGGGCAATTTAGTACGTGAAAGTGATAACAGAAAGGACGGCAATAAAAGATGTTACAAATGAAAATTTTCTAGCTCTCCAATATGCTCTTAAGTGGCAATTTTCACATCCACTTTGTGCTCCCGCATGACTATACCGCCCACCGTGGCAAAGACTCTAAATTTCGTTAAAATTGAAATCAGACAAAGTGGAAAGCGTACGAGCGGATAAAGTGCCGGCATCTTTTCACATCCCTTCTCCCGTATACCATAACCTAAATTGTTTATTTACGAACCTTTCACATACCGAAATAAAAATAAAAGGGGGGGTTTAGGGAAAGCGGAAAGAGAAAAGCTAAATCCGGGAAATGCTCGTCCACCCTCAGCGCGTCGCGATCCTCCTACTTCACCAGAGGGCAGAGGGTATCTACCCTGTTATCTTATAAAAAATGTACCGACTTGTCAGCACATTCGTTTATTCATTCATTCAACTACCCTCCCGCCATAAATTTCCTTTTTTAAGAGTTAACATATTTCTTACGCCCTCGACAGGCAGTTGTTGTTGTTGTTGTTGTTGCCGTCGCTGCCGGTGTCTTTCGGGGGTGGAAAGTGGCTGGCTGGCGTTGCTGTTGCTTCGATTTTGGGCTTCTCTATATGTCGGGGTCCCTCACCATCCAACAAGCCAGCCAGCCAGCCAGCCAGCCAACCAACCAGTCAGCCTCCCCCCGAATGCCGAAATGCCTTAACCTCGCGCTCACTAAATGGCTGTTGTCTTCTGACTTCTTGTTCTCTGTTCAAAGATTAATGAGATGATTCCTTTTCCGAAACACTACCTACCCAAGGGGGAGGTTTTGAAGATACTATGGGAGGTGAAATGGCTCTGGGCGATATTTTGACTTTGGATAAAGGTGTAATGCAATGAAGTGCTTTTTGGTTTAATATGAGCCCTTCAAAATCACTCAAATGTGATAACAGCGCCGAATAACTCAATTCAATGAGGGTTTTGGATGCCTTCCAATACTTTGCTCGAAATACATTATTTAGGCAAGAGATAACAGTTAACGTTTTTCTTTTTCCAATCCTTTTAAGATAATGAATCCCAAATATCTCGTAACAGCACGACATGTGCCCTACATTGAAATAAGGGAACATTACTAAATTTAAAAGTAGGTAATATGGCAATGAATAATTCTTTATCTTTTCTGATTACAGTTTTATAAACTATGACTATGCCTAATTTATTATATTTCCTCTGTTTATTACATAAAACAATTAAGGTATATTAAATATATAGTGAGTAAGTGAGTAATCTAATTAATAAGATATTACGATACGATACGAGACCAGAAAGGATCATATACCACACGAAATGGGGAATTTATTTGCCTGAGTATGTATCGACTACCGTCCGAGTGTCGTATTCTATTTCATATTATGAGTACGGAAGAACCACAAATAAAAAGTTTGTTGCTGTTTAAAAGTTGATTTCATACCAAATGTCTTTTGTTACCTCCTTCAATTAGTCTTTCCATACAAAACAAAACTCCAACCCCATTTAAAAACGATGGCTTACCGGGAAAATGATCAACTCAATCATTATCAGCCCTGTTGACATCGTTTCATCCCAGATCGAAACTACTCTAATAGTGCTCACCGTTCTGGTTGGAGTGTACCTGATATATCAACTTTACAAGGACTATATGTGTGGTCTTTAGAAAAAATACTCTGTGTCAACGGAGTGCTAAACCCCAGCAAAACCAGGAATATCGCCCCTACAAAGATGAACAGGACCTGGGAAATCCTGGAAGACCTTTTGATTAAAAAAAAATTTTTTTTCAGTACCTAATCAAAATTATTTAAATATTTTTAAGTTTATTTTAAGTAAGAAAATTTTCAGAGTTTCTTTAATCTTGGCGTAGATTTGATACTGCTACTAAAATAAATTGTTCAGCATTTTGCTTACACGGAGGCCTACCTACCAGCAAAATCGATATCTTGATGATTGCGTTTTTACGCAAAGAAATCCATATTTTATGCATCTAAAAGAGAGTAAGATGAAATATTAGATATGCGAATATGGGCATACACTGTCTAAAAAGAGTATTGGCACAGTAAGTGTAGGTACTTTAGTATATTTTAGCAAAATTATATCTGTAGTTTATTACTACAATTACTTTTTGCAGTACGGAGTGTTATTGATCATTTCAAAGACGAAACATTTTTTTTTTTAAATCGCCCAAAAAGGGGACGACCTCGTAAAGAACGACGAGCTGTTATTAATGCCAGTCAGAAATAAACCCAAAAATTTCTTTTATTCAATGCGTCGCTTAGTTACAAAAAGGAGTTTGACAAGGACAATACCCCTACACTGAGAAACATCTCATTGTAAATTTTGAGAAATACGTATAAATTTTCTAATACGAAATGGTGTCAGAAAACGTTCGTAATTTAACCGTAGTAGCATTTTGTAAGTCGTATTTTTAAATGAAAATCTATACAGAATACAAAGAAATAATGTTAATTAATTACAAATAACAAAAGGAAATGTAGAACCAAAGGCAGGTCTAAATGATTTTATTATCAAAGCTGGATGTTTTTATATGGTAAAAAAATTAAAGTTTCAAAAAGAGAGAGATTCCAGGAATCAGAAAGGCTAATAAGTACCATAGTTTTATAATACGTAATATAGAATAGCCCCGAATAAATGGCCTGCAGGGTATAATTGTACAAACCATTCAGGGGCATCCAATCGATAGTATGGAGTCATAATTTTAATTTTCAAGTAAAGCTCTATATTTATGATACTGGAATTTAATTTTAAAAGATGCATGTTAAAATCTAAATCACTTACTAATAGCATAAATTGATTTTTAAAACCATAAAAATAATCAATTGACATCAATGTTATTCAAGGTCCTCGCGAAAGACCTTCGTTTTAACTCAATGCAAAATTTTTGTGCATTCCACTCTATGATTTTAAATCTGATGTTGTAAAATTTCATAGGAAATTGTAACATACGAGTACTATGAAACTTGTAAAATTAAATTAAGATTTTCAATTGAAAATGTCGTAATGTTAATTTAAAAACTAAATTTTATAAACTAACCTTTTTGCACTGTAAGAAATTGAACGTTTTAATTTAAATTTGATTTCATATGATTTTACAATGCAATTTTTCTCTGAGTGTAGAAGGGTGCAAAACGGTATGCCATACACGAGGCTGTCTATAATTTTAGAATACCTAGGAAAAAGCAATTTAATTAATAAATTTAATCAAAGGAAAGGAGTTGACTATATTGCAAAGTCATTAATTAAATTGTGGATTTCTAGAGGTCGGTATTATTTAAAGATGAAAGCAAGTTTAACATTTTCATTCTGATGGCCGAATATTAGTAAAACGAAAGACAAATACCGAATTAAGTAATGAGAATTTGATAGTTGCGGTGCAACATGGAAGAGCTAGGGTCATAATGAAAAGGTGTACTATACAGCGACATTGGGTATCAGGGAATTTGTGTTTATTGTTGGAATAATGGATAAGTTTGTTTAAGGTATGACTATTTTGCAAAATAGTTAAAAAACTTAATCTTCATCACCCCAGTACACTGGAAAAGCTTCAGATGCGTTAATTGAATAGTGCATCTATTTTTTTTAGAGAACACGCAGTCAGCAAGTTAAGTAATTGTCTTATTGGACGATGAACACATTTAGCGGCAGTGTAAGCGCTAAAAACAAGAAAAAGTGTGATCATCAACAGTATTTCAGGAAGCAAGTCGCCTTGGACTGTTGGTCGCACGAACTATTGGCGCATTTTATTCTCATGCAAAGACAACGCTTCCTGCTAACACCCTGCTGATGAAGAGCCGCATTTATTACGAATTGGGTTGGCAATTAATTATAATTATCAAATTACTTAATTATGCTGGCGGACATGCGATAACTCAGCCATTAAATGCAGCGTACTCGTTTCGACGACGACGACGACGATGATGATGATGATGACGACGGCTGGCGGCCTGACGGGTGACGAGTGAGCCTCACCTCGGCGTGAACTCCACAGCTCCTTACAAAGCTGTTAATTAGGGATGACATCAGCCGCTGAAATTTATTTCCACTTTGAACTAATTTTCGTATAATTTACGAGGGATGCCAAACACAGCAGACATCATACTCTGAAAATCCAGTGTCAATTGGGGCTGCTATGTGGCGGGCCGGGCAAAACCAGAGGCACGGCATAGCAGCGCCGGATGGAGCTAAAGCGATAAAAACACTAAAATAGCATCGTGTCAAAACACTCGTCGTGCTGTAAATCAAATGGGGAAATGTTTCGCTTTTAAGTGATTGTGTCAGATTTTTATTTATTTATTGCCTGACGTTATCAGCAATCATGTCCCAGGAAGATGGATTGCGGAGGATACCGGCAAGATAAGTCGCCGATTAGTAGCAGATGGATGTGGTGGTCGCTTGTGATTTATGGCGTTTTGATAACCTAGCAATAATTGTAATTTATGTTTATGAACGAGCTAGAAAAAGGCTTAATTTCCCTCTTATCTGATCTTTTGTGTAATTGCCTTTGTGACTCACCCATTGGGCGTGCAAAAATTCTGAAAACCGGTTATCATGTCTCCCGCAGCCCGACCAGGGTGATTTAGGGGTTTTTGTTGATACGACGAAAGGGGATAATAAATTTAAGTGAATGATAGTAAACGAAATGCCAGCCAAGTTAGGACATCTGCAATTATTTAATGCGAAATAACGCTACGGAGAAAGTCATAATTTGCCGGAAATTAAAGCTTAAGTCCTCCTAAATGCGCGTAGATTGCAGCGTCGCCTGTTATTACAGATACACGAAAATTAGCCTTCTTCCGAGTAGCTTATACAATACTAACATACGATAAGAGGTTTTCCATTATTACCTTCCTGTTTGGGTTTATAACACAAAAATCACACGCAATTGCTGCAAGGCTTTATTAGGGAGAATATTTTTTTTTTTGTGATATTTACGCTTCAGATACAACATCGAAATGCCCAGATAACAATTTCAAGGGTATCGCTCTAAAGATTTTGGATAATGAGAAAAACATGCGATAAATACTCAGGATTATTAAATTTATAAAATTCCAGAATTACTATGCACTGCAAGTGTTAACCGGTTTTGCGTTATAGACAATTGTAAAATAGCAATTAATCAAAAATTTCAAACGCAAAAAATATTATCGTATTAATCATGATGTGTTTTTTGCTTTAAACTCATTTTAATACAAAAATATTCGATATTCATTTTGAAAACAAAACTTTTCGCACATGGAGGTACCTATGGTATATACCCATACGTCGTTACAAATTCTATTACGATTCATTAATTGTTGGTAATTTAAAACAAAAGAGAAAAATATGTGATATAAAAATTAATTCAAACGTTTATTTTATTATAGTTTAAATATGCAACATTTTTATTTTTTAAATTAGACTGATTTGTAATACATGGACCTTTACCTCCTCTCCCAACTGTCCTTAATCCCTCGTTTTCTGATACTCTTTTGCCATCCTAAGTTTATACCTATTATATAGGCTTTAAAATGGTTGAAAACAAAACATTTTCTTCATTTTATTCATTCGCTGTATGAATGTTATAAGTTTTTATTCCAAGCAGCACCGCTTACAGTGGGCATTGAGAGTAATCTCAAGATCCTGGCCAACTATCCATAGAACTAAAATAATTACTTTGTCGATTATAACAAAAGTAAAAAAAAGCCAAATAATTGGAGCAGCTAGCGATTTTACGCACAGAATGCTTACTATAGGGAATGATTACATCCACAGAGTTTTCCGTAAATGCCGATGTATATCAAAATGCCCTCTTAAATCGTTTTGAGAAGTGAAAATTTCATGTTTTAATACTTAAATGACCGCATATTATTTCCCGTACCATTGATTCTAAGATCGGCGATTTTATCGTTTAGAAATGGAAAAGAACTACATATAGGAAATTAAAAATTCACATTTTTATTAACCTATAAAATTAATATTTAAAATAAGTTTAGTAATTCCGCAGGGTACGATACAAAGCATGAAAGCAAGTTCCTTTATGCAAAGGTACAGTACAAAAGTTACAAAATAAAAAAGGGTTTCACAGACTCGAATAATCGTTCAAATATTTTGTAATATTTTAACAACTACTGTTAGAACTTATAACCTTCAGAGGAAAGAGATAAGAAACAAGAAATCTCATTGCCGATCTTTTAGCTTCGTCTTAGTACTGATAAACGAAAAATCTCATGAGCAGGTCGTTTAAGTGTTAAAGAATACTACAGAGATCCGAATTATTGATAGTTAGACGAAACAATATCTAGGGAGTACGAGAATGGATAAGATAAAACTTTCCAACTTTAATTGTTTAATATTTCTCATGGGGTCATTTAAGATTTTAAGATTTTATTATCAAATTTAATTAGTCCTCTACTTTGAGGTTTGTCAGAGAGTTTGCAACTTGTTGTCCTTCAATATTAAGCCATATTATTACTAATTGTTTAAACTTTACTGAAAATAGTAAAATATACGTTTTCTCTTCCACGATAAATACAAAATAAAATTCTTCCCCAATGATTTATTATTTAATATATACCCCTAATATATTGACGACAAATATAGCAAAACCATTGTGGGTTATTACATACCTAGAAACTAATTCATTTATATACCAAATGTAACTTATTGACAAAAACATTTGGCCTCTGCGCAAATATTTCTTAAGGCCAAGGTAATAGAGGAAAAATTGATATAAATATTTAATTTCTGCTCCCTTGATTTACCTAGAAATCAAAGAAAATATCTAATGCAAAAATTGAAATCACAATATTTTCCATTCAGGAATAATTATGGGGTAGGTAAGTTGACCAGGTGTTTTTCAACTAGTCCCAACATAATTTTTTCTCAACCAACCAGAAATTATTAGAAACACGCTAAAATTTGCTCAACTGTTATTTCTCATTGAATACATCAATTAATAATTATTAATTACGTGTTGTTCGTAAACCTTATTACCCTTACTAGGCGCAGAAAGAGGATATTTTTACTTTTGCTTGGTAGCACCTAACTGAAGCCCTTTAACGTGGGTGAATCGAAGGGTCATATGGTTCGTACCTTTTAAAGTATGAAATATGAACCATGCCCTATGCTTCCCTAGTCCCACTCCTACCCTTATTTATTTATTTATTTATTTATAAAGTCAATGTAAGTCTGTTAAATTCCGAAAAATATCAATTCTTGTATTAATGATTTTTCTAAATTAAAATTTTTGCACAAATGATTTTATCCTTTCATTGAGGAATAAAATTGTGTGTCTTTGGAAGGACCTTTACGAATTGTTACAAGACATTTGAGATATATACCGATGCTGAATCCGCCGCCGCACAAAGTCATCATCCCAAATAGCAAACGACAGCACAATCCGAGCCCAATTAAGTTGAATGTGACGGACCCGGTCCCGTTGCATCACTTTCCGCCGCCCCCTCTCCATAAACATCTTCGAATATCGTTCAAATCGAAGCCCTACAATAGCATTGAATCCCCCCTCTGTTTGAATCTGTCCCCGGTAATCAGCTTCAGCCTGTCAAAAATGGTTAAACGTTCAGCGGGGTCTAATTAAAGACAAAACGACAGATCCTTCATTGTGTCTTGTCAGTTCCTCTTCCGCCTTTTTTCAATTCCCCTCCCCTTCCTCCCTCTTCCCCACCTCCGTCAATGAACAGTCATCAACCTCGGTACGAGTGGACTTGCCCTACAGGCGCTAGGCTATGGGTAAGACTCAAACGACCGGCAAAGATACAAGACAACCCTGTGTCTGTGTCACGTTACATCGGAGCAATCGATTTAGGTCACTGTGTGGATCCGCCAGACACCAGTTCCCCACACAACATGCTCGGCCCGTCGTTTTGAATTACCACTGACATGTCACTTATGCTCCGTGCAACAAGATTACGGCGGGGAGCCCGAAGCCGAGGCGGAACAAATAAAAAAAAAAAAAAAAAAAAAAAAAAAATAACAACGACCCGCCTGAATAGAACTGAGGCGGGCGAAATCATACATACAACAAAGTGTCATTCTCTGTTAGCATCAGCTGTCAAAAGCGTAATTGGCAACTTGAAAGGGGCGGCATGTTAAGTGACAGCCTAATATCGGACTCCGGCGGCTAGGTCGGGCCTTTGTTGGCCATGGTGTGCCTTTGTCTGACGCATGCAGTTCAATTGTGACCAGGCGAGAAAATTACTCGAAGCGGTCGTTCAGCCGCTAATTCTCACCCTAGATTTTTTGACAAGAGGGTGGCCGTACAGGAAACGCAACAATACGCCAGGAAAATATCTTATCACAGCAGGTGTTTATCCGCCGATTTTGATGATGTGACAGGTCCGATGGACTGAAAGTAATTACAAGTCTATTGGGAATGCTCTAGACAATGCAGAAAATGTCGGCTTGACCACTAGAATTACGTGGGATAATTTGAAATTCACATTTTTATGACTATTAAGGATTATTTTTAGGATATTGAGACAAGGGGAAACGTCTTATTTTTATCCAACGTATTTTGTAGATTTAAAAATGGAAAGAAGAACCTATGATAGAATTCCCAAAAATATTTTTTTTAAAAAGCTTAGTGAAGTAATTGCATTACCAACTACGCTGCCACATACCCCTTTTACCTAGATGTATATTACAAAACAAAAATTTTCTAAATATACTAAGGGGACTTTGATACAAACAAATCTTGCATTATTAGAAATGATGTGAAAATAGAAATACTATTGCACTTTTACAAGACTTAAGACAGTATTGCAGCAGTGCTGCATTTAAGATCAGTAGATGCCTAGGCTGACTCTGTTGTACTAAAATTAATTCTTATTAATTGAAAATGTCCTACAGATAGTGGGGCCTATTGGGAGCATCACTTTTCAGTCAAATTAAAAGCCAGTACACTGAAATTCCTTATATTTGAGCTTCATTCGATTTCAATTGGAATGAGAAGCGATATTCGCAATAGGCCCCACTGTAAATTACTTCCAAACAGCTTTTGTTCTGCCTTGTAAAAATTTTTCTATGTATCAAAGAAGAAGGGACCAACCACAAAAGCAGTAAAAGTGGTCATAAACTGTTTGAAGTAACCAGTTATCGAAAAATAATTAAATTAAGTAAGAAAACGACAAAGTCGTCGATTACAAGACACGAAAGAATTTTAACTTTAGAATCTCGTGAGCTATTAACAAATTCTATCCAAAAATTGTACTAAAGATTTCAAATTGGGGCAGTATCATGCTAGAAAATCATAAATCTGATTAAACGACGAACCGGACGGGTAAAGTCTATTAAATTCGAATGAATACGCCAAAATTTCAAGCGATCGATAGATAACAAAGGGAGTCTCGAAACTTTATAGGCAAAACGAAATTTTTCTCATCAAATTATTGTTACGATACGATTTTCTGTTCTGTAAGAATTTTCAATGCAATAAACAAAAAATTTAAATGTATAGCTGTTGCCTTAATTCAAAGAAAGCAAAATCTTCTCAAAAACCTAGGTTTTGTTTTATTTATAAGGTAGAATACCCCTAATTTTTATCTGGACCTTTTATAATATTTTTAAATCCTATTTTCATATTTCATTTAGAAGTGGATACCATCGTATCTGAAGAGAAAAATTACTTCTGAGATGCTACGATTTCAAATATGTGAATATTGTCGGATATAAGAAATCTATAGCCAAGTACTTCGTTGCGATAATTAAAAATAAAATTCATTAGGTTAAATGCATTATTATTTCATAAAACGATATTTACTAGTACGATTTTAGCTCTCAATCAAAAAATTAGAAAGTTTTATACCTAACTCCACCGTAGTAAACGCGATTATCTCAAAACTCTGTTTTCGAGGTGATGGGATAAATTTTTCTAAAAATAAATTAATCGATTTTGATGAATAAGTTTTCGCAGGCAGATAACCTTTAATATGTTCAGTTTATGAAAATTTACAAATGTTTAAGCATGTTGAAATACAAAAATAAAATCTTAAAAGTTCATAATTAATTTCAAAGTATACCTGAATAAATTTTAGAAATATTTGATATATTTTCGTTTCCGATTAATTGTTAACGAGCTACAAATTCCACAGTAGACTTCTATTATTATAAAATCAAAAGGAAATTCTATAGGTTTAACATAGCGAACGATATATCGCCTCTTGGGATTAATAAAACATCAAAACGCCAAATTGCAATCACTTCTGGTTGGTTTCTTTTAAAATAAAATTTCCCTACATTTCGCAATCTATACCAAAGCTTATAGTGCCGTAACACATAAATAAAATAAATTTTTAATATTCATATGTTTCACTCATTTATTTAGAATAAAAGAATGCTTGTAACTGCTTACATAAGTGTTCTGAATGATTTAGCAACAAGTTTCAAAATGAAATGTAATAAAACTTTATAAATAACAACATAACTCCGACGAAATAGTTATGGTTGACCACCTTGCAGTAAAGAGTTAAGTAGTATAAAACGTGCATATGTTCACTAGATTTAATGGCTGCAGTTTTGCACAGTAGTTTATAAGTAAAATAATGTTTATCCCCTGTTATTGTTTTAATTTGAAAATACGAAAAGGCAGAAATAAGGCAGTCTTGGGCCTCTAGATTATTTTTCGATTCATTTAAATATGTTACGTTAAAGTTATTGAGAATACCCAAAAGTTGACTATAATTTCTTTAATTTATCGATGTAATTGGTGCAGAAAACTTTAATAGAACTCCTTAAATTTCAAGAATTGATTTTAGAGTTTTTGAAATAGTTTTTTAAAGCATTGAGATTAGTATTTCTGTGTACGTATCTACCCTACAAAAAATTATAGTTATGTATTATGAATTCTTATTTCTTCATATTCTAGGACTAGAAAGAGGAACTTTCAGCAGGGAGTTTCTTAGACCGGCTGAAGTACGTAAAGAACTTTCTAGCTTTTCTTACGGTAGCGGATAATTTATTTATTTCGCTTAATTCAAGCTACAAAGAATAAAAGAAAAGTAAATAAAACTAAGACTAGAACTACATAGAGCAAAGGGCAGCAATACAGACATGGACAGGAAAGCAGGCGGAAGGGGCTAATTAAAATGGTTGGAGTGGATGATAAAGGGAGTGTTTGAGGGTACCTTTTGTGATGTGGAAATCGAAAAGGGTGGTAATGTTAATTTTGCATAGCGTCTTGTAAGAGGCTCAAAATAACCATAGTTGGTACGGTGGTTGTCTAGGCGGAAGATAGTTAACTTCACTAGGGGGATTTTCATATCGGTCGCTCCCTGTATAATAAATAAATATTCTGATAAAGTAGATTTAGATTAAAAAAACCAGAAATGATCTTAACTTAATTTGTACATGTCTTAAGTAATTTGCAAAAATGTTTGCATTCAAAAATACTCAAGCTACGACGTATTTTTATCGACATCGCTTGTGGTGATCACGATTACTATCTGAAATTAAAATCGTAAGTTGAATTTTGTTCATGTTATCACGTTATGAAGCGTCTGGACGAAGGTGTTTTGCAATTTTTAAGATATCGTGACTAAATATAGTTTCAAGATAATCGTGCTTAAAGTGTCATTATTTCTGGTAATGAAAGCTGTAACTTTTGAACTAATGATTTAATCTTTATGAAATTTTTTAGAGATATTCTTGAGATGATTTACAAACACCTAGACTATCTAGCTAAATAAAATGGGTCTACCAAAATATGTTTTTAAGTGTAGAAGTCAGTTGTCTAATTATAGATTTATTTATTAAATAATAAAATAAAAAATGTTATTAACTTCCGACTTCTCGGATAGGAAATTAAAGATATTAACGAAACACAACAGTTCCTATTCGATTAAAACTATAACATTTCAGTTTATAGCAATGAAAGTAGGGACCTTTTCGCTTCACAACAATTAAATGTTATTTTAGTATATTTTCAAATTGGTAAGTTCAGAAACAATTGTTTACAATAACTGTTTACATTCTCGATTTGCGCTTATGAATTCATTTTGTTCTACAAGTCGCATAATAGAAGTAGTAAAACGAGTTTAGGGAAAAGTTATGTGATCGGTATTACGACCACTTTACGTTCATTTCAACAGATATAAAGTAAAACACTTTCAAATACAACGCTCACCAGTCCACATCTTAAGAATTTTACTTAAAATTGAATCGTCAATCAATCGCCAGAAAAGGACGCATGAGCACAGAGAGATGCCAGAGGAAAAGGGCCACAAAATGCAAAAAACACTCATTAATTTGATTTGCAATATTTTATTTTATACGATTCTCAATAATCAGTTAAATTAGTTCAAACCGCTGGGTCTGCATATGTTACAGGGCTAACTTACGCTTTCTACTATATACAAAATTTTTACACGTCTTATACAAAACAGGACAGCAACTGAATCGAACAGTGTTTGACTCGAAACTGGATTGAGTTTGATATTTCTTTATTTCTTTATTTATTTTTTTGGATTTATTACATTCCTCGCTATTTTGCATCTCGGGCGCGCACATAAGAGGATTTCTGCCTTGGGGGATGGGGGGATACCTCGGCCAGGAGGCTACTGAACAACATCAACAACAACAACAACGGCAGCGACTTTAACTTAAGAAATGCATCTTCAATCCGACCATTTGTCGGTCGGCGGAAACAACTACTCCTAAAAGTATCACAGTTTTCTGTTTTTGCTCCGTCACTTCACTCGCAGCACAGCTAATCTCACGTTCTATGGCGGAAGGTGAACTTTTTGGCTTCGGGGGGTATCCGTCGCGGATGTTACCCGCTTACGGATGGACCGCAGCAGATCCTATTCTTTGGCCGTACATCGCGTATGGCGAATAATATGGCCCTAGTGCAGCGGCTGCGGCTGGATTGAGGGCGGCTGCAGCTGCAAACGGAGATCCCGGAATAGCTGAGGGTAAAGTTCCAGGCTTTGCGTACGGATGGTATCTGGCTGCCGACATCGGGCTCAGCGGGGGTGTTGGATAGCCCCTCTGGAGTGCCGATTGTGGGAACAGGGAGCTTAACAGGGACTGTGTTTGCGACTGGGCGAAGGCCGCTGCCGCTGTCACCGGATCAGATAAATTTCCGGTGTGAGTTCGGAGATGATTGAACAGCTCCTCGGAGGTGTTGAATCGCTTGCCACAGTACGAATCTCCGGCTATCCAGCTGCAGACGAAAGGAGAACGCATTTGAGCTGCATATGGATGACCCGGTGGCAAGGAGCCCAGGGAGGCTGCCATTGCTAGACCATATTTTTGGTGCTCACATTGAGTGCATCCACTTGGACAGGGTGCCCCCATCAGCATCTGTTGTGTGTGAGCCGAATAGGGACAACCCGGACAGTAGGGATCCTTGCAAATGGGGACAATCGCTTCGCTGCCGGATGCCGTCTTTATTCTCTGGTAACTGATGTAGGGATTTCCTGTGGCGCCTGTTGCTCCTGGATATCCGTTGGCAGCAGCGGCAGCCAACATAGCTGCATGGTGGTGAGAGAAGCCCCCGGCAAAAGGTGGCCGGAATGCCGGATTCGTGTGCTGTTCCATGCCTGGTGGACAGCAGAGGGCCGACAAAGGATTTAACCCGTACGACCCAGGCTTGTAAGCTCCAACTGGGGACATATCTTTCGGATGCCCCTGAAGGACCTCTAAACCCGATCGAATTATGGGACTGGCACCCCGCTGCGATGATGCCGATGGTGATGAATTCTTTCCACTGTCACTGGGGGTGGTCTTGCCACCAAATTCACTATTATTTGTCACACTGATTTCTGGCGAATTTGATTTGTTCCGTGATGGAGCACGAGCACTGCTAGATTTTAATTTGGCCTCTTCGTTCGAAGAAACACTTTCACTGGTAGTCGACGCACTACTTTTTGAGCTGGGCCTCTGTTGGCCATAATCCTCGGATTTGGTTGATCCTGATGAGCTGACTGTTGTTGTACTAAGGACGTTCGTCTCGTACGGCTTAAATGCGAGTTTCACTTCAGTCGGGGAATTTGATTTAGGGGTCTTCGCTGATGGGGACTTAGAGGTTGTCTCAGATTTCTTTTTATCCATATTTAAAAGTGGCTTCACTGTAGAAGAATCAGCCCCAATTTGGCTGCAGGTCTGTGCCAATAAGGCAAGAGGACTTTTTTTTGCGTCCAACTGTAATAAAATGAGAAAAGCAAATATTTTTTTGTTAGATTTAATGCTATTAAATGTTGCAAGGCAGGGGCGCCGTACCGTGGTTGGCAGCGGAGTCAGATAATCTGGCTGAAGGTACTGGTTGTTCCCAATGGTGACAACGCCACCGCCTCCTTCAAGAACTACCATTTTTTTGGAATATTTATCGCCTGGTCCCAATCGTCTCGTGTAATCCACAAAATTCTGATCTCTGAACTGTTTCAGCTAATCCACTCAAAGATTTATCGCGATGCTAAATCCACTATAACTGTTTATTTATGTTTATGAGCAACACAAGCACTGTTGCCTCCTACTACTACTCTTGGTCTATATTATGAGGTCAATCTCAATTCAATTCACACAACTCCACTTTTTTTTTTTCATTTACTAAATGACTTAACTTCACGGAAGGCGAACTCGAACTGAATGTACCTCTCAACGACGGGGGACTTACTCGCTTCAAAGTGAACGTTCCCAACTGGGAGACCAACCAAACCACTTTCGGCCAGACAAGAATAGCTGTTAGCATACTTTAGGTAGACCGAATGCAATGGCAATATAAACAAAATCAAACATGGCGGATAGCTGCCTAATCAGAAGCATGCGTTGCATCCCTACTTTTTTTTATTGCACTCAACATTTCTGGAGGGGAGAAACCAGTTTGTGATTTTGCTTTAGTTAAAGGAAGAAAATTGATGGTGGAAAAGAGCTAGAGCTACATTCCCCTACTTTTGATTGGTAAAACTTGTTTGAGTACCATTGAGGGGGGGAATTGTGAGAATAACGAAGGGGTAAAATACTCTCCCGCTCAACATCTCATCAATTTTATTCCTATTCAGGGGGGTGTGGTGTAATGGAATGAACCGGCACTCAAAAGAAGTGTTACCGTTAGCAATTCTTAAGACAAGTTACGGCACATTTAGCCGAGGTGTTAATTTGGTCTAAGCTGCTCTCCTCATTAAGTGGGTCTCAGAACTTGTCTGGCTACCGATTGGGCCGTGCATTGCTTTTTATTGTCAATATTTTCTATGGAATGGAGGATACGAGATAAAAATAGCCAACAAATTTCTAGAATCAAAATTCTTTTAATCCTAGAAGGCTAATCTATTTTAGAGGTACATAAAGACTTAGCTCAAACTAAAAAACCAACGATTACGTATACGCCTCGCAGGCGTAGATAAGACTTTTAGGGTTAAATCGTAGCTTATTAATTACCTAATTAAAAAAATCATAAGTAACTCGATACAAAACATTAAGGTAGTCCAACTAAAAGGTCTGGAGATGTGTGGAACTAACGCCACAATACTCCTCTATCAAATAGGGGTTTGTTGTGGTGACGTTTCTAAATCTTAAATAAAACCTCCTAAAAGTCTCCGAAAGCCTTTTAAGAATGCACTAAGTTGCTTGTGAGAGAAAGTAAAGATTTCATCAAAGTAGCATTAGATTGAACGATAGAAAGAAAATGTTATAAAAATAAGAAAATCTAATAAAAAGAGAATACCTTCCAAACATATTCTAAAGTATTAGAACTAGGATAAGGTCAAAGAGGAGGATAAGGATAAGGATAAAGGCAAATATAGAAGTTGCTATTCTTTATTTTGAATTTACCGAAAACGTCCAATAATACTCGTAATAGTAAAGATGAAAACTACTCTCGATTATGCATGTTATTAAGAATTATAATTAAATACAAGTCATGTTAAAAATAATTAATTTTATATGAGAATATTTTGTACAAAAATTCTAGAATCATATCTCATTTTCTGGTTATGCTTGACAAAAATCGATAAGTCATAATAAATCAAAAACTACATGACTCACGTCGAACTTTTCCACTTGAGTAATTCACCAGACCCCGCTTTCAGTTCTTAATGATTTCAGGATAAAATTGTGATAGCTATACCCTTGCAAGGGAGATCATAAAACAATCAAAACAATAAGATGTCATAAAAATTTTACAAGATCCATCCAAGTTTAGTGGCTGCCATAATCCTGTGGTCATAAATTGCATTTTCCCAAAGGATAGAACCTTTCAAAGGAATAGGTGTGTCTGCCACTAACAATGGTATCGAGTTCATGGCACTTATTACCTGTGAAATTGTATGAGAACTAAGCCATCCCCTACCGTAATTTGGTGACAGTTATGCGCTTCGACCATAATTCACCCCTAACTGAGGGCATGATTCAGAAGGGCATAGCAGACGTGTCCTTTATTTGCCATTCTAGTGATGGCCTATAAAATTTATTTAAGGTAGGAAAAGTGCCCTCCTCTTGGGGATTTATTGTTAACTCGAACAGTTTGAGTATTAGCTATTTTTTTTTCTGGGAAAACGTTAATCGTACTACACAATTAGGAAAATTTGCATTATTGTGAAAAAGATGGGTATTATTTTATAATGAAATTTAGTAAAGATAAAAGAGTTTTTTATAGCTACTTATTATTATTATTTATATAAATCTTCGCCTCAATCATCAAAATTATTATTTAGGGTACTAAATGGAGTGAAAATGGGGTGTGACAAAAATGACTTCACTTTAAATTTATAGCATAAGGGTCCAAATAAACAGCCAGGGTTCCAATGCCTGCTATTTGGCTATTTGGCTATATCTCTGAACTTATTTAGAACTCAAAAATAAATATTGCATATGTGACAAACGAGTATGAATAGCTTCATTTTTAAAAATTGTTTTAGTGTTCTATGATGGTTTTATAAACTGTTATATTATTATATTGATTTTTTAATGTATACTATCAAAATTTATATCATTCCGTGTTGATTTTCGCATAGGTACCTTTAGCTCCTCCAAAAGAATCACACTGAGTATTAGGAGTAGGTGGTAGTAGATCTCAACTCTTTGAAACAACATCAAACAAAATTAATTCTAAGGTCTCCTTTGAGCAAACGGTCTATTCTTCTGATCTTAAAGTAGGTAATTAATCCACCTGACCTAATAATATCTTACTATAAACCTGTACAATATACTCTAACAATTAAAAATATTGTTTCTCTGATAATTGTTTGAATATTCGCAGCTGTTAATTAAGATTAATTGTCTCCGTGAATTTGGAAATGTACGCAGAGTCATTAACTTGTTCAATGCCGCAATTTTCAAGTAAACTTACGTGAGAAAAATTAAACAACATTTTCTCGACACTGGCATAAGGTCTTAAGTTGATTAATGGCAAACCAATAGCAAAAGTTCCACAAGCGATGCATTTCATATTTTTATAATATGCATTTACAAATATTTTTCTAGAAAAGTATTACGGAAAGAAGAGTTGCAACCACTCGACTTTTCCCAACACTCTTCTTCTGGGAAAAAGAGTATAAATATAATCCTAAGTTTATTGCTAATTAATTCGGCTAATTTATGTAGTTCTGTGGTAGAGAAATATCATTTTAAGAATTTTATATTGTGCTACTTGGAGCTTTATAATGTGAGTTTACGAACATACAGGTGCGGCGCCGTATATCATTATTATTCTTATTTTCCCAGCTGAGTACTGATCGTCTATTAATGAAAGCGTACAAAATTTTTATTAGAAAATTTACTTTGTTAAGAAACGTGAATTTTTTTAACAAAGGCGACTCCTAAATATTTTAACGTGGTTTATACCAGACAATGTCGCTACTATAAACACATATTTGTGCATTTGGTTGAACTCTATCCCGTGCGCACAAATTTGTGCGTTTCTTTAAAAAAGCTTTGGTAACTGAGTTTAGTCCCATTCGATCCATGCAAAGACTAAAATACTAAATTTCATGTCTAATATAAAAATAGTAGACAAAATAGCAGTTAATTTTCATTTCATCTAATTTCACGCGGTATTTGGTGTAGTTTTTAGAAACAAACCCGGTACGTAATGTGTCAATACTTAAAGTACTATTCGGTAAGAATGATAGGCTTCTTCTCTGAGTAGGATTTGAATTTAATTTTCAATTTATTAAAATATCCTTCAAGAATATTTAAGCCATTTTATAAGTTCCTACAGATGTACATATGTGGGGTTTTTACCCCAGATATATGTAGCGAATAAAACATCAATCTTGATTAGCTAATTAATTCTCTTTATTCTTTCTATCCCAATAAAATCACGAGGATGCAATTAACGCCAACGAGAAAGCATCCATAAAATGCTCTCAATTATCCACTGGCCAAAAATACCAAAATCTTGGAAACCGTCCGAACTGAGAAAGGTTACATTTCTATGACAAATGCACACAACATCATTTACGAGAAACCATAGAGCTACCAAAGATGTTTCCACCTCATTAATCAAAGCAAATTTTCCAAAAATTTATCATCGTCCACTTCTAATCCGAGGTTTCCTCTGACGCTAACATCCTGCCAAGAAAAATTACGGCTCGTAAAAAGATGAAACACCGCAACACGCACGCCCTACTTCCCGGGTGTGCGTCGGGTTCGGACGGGATCGTGTGTAGAGACCAAACTGTTTTATGACACATGACGTCCCCGTACCGGCTGCCGGCCACCGGGTAAAAGGCAGGTCGCCATAAAAATTGTGCTGTAATGTCTCATCTGTGGCGAAATATACGCCGGCATAAAGACACGACAAGATCCAGACGGAAGAGGAGTTAAGATTGCCGCTCTACTCCAATCGGGTGCCAAACCCGATTGACCGGGTCACCCGGAGGCGTTGGCAATATTTCACGAGGTAACGTGAAAAACGAACAGGGAATGTAACATCTTCAAGACGGACCACGGAACAAGTCTTTGAAGTGTCTCTGATGGGGTGTAAACAGCATTGCTGGCGGCTACACTTTCTTTCATCCACTCGATTCCATGTCGAATGGACTGTGTCCGTCAACATTGCATGATCATTAATTATACGGGAAATTCCAAGATATGACCACATTTCAGCGAACAGCCGGAGCCTAAATCATTCAATTTCGTGATTTCCATACTTTTGCCACAAACCGGATAAAGTTAGTTTCAACGTTTTCCCCTGGGGAAAATAGTTGTCGAATTCGATAATTAGAAAGCAACAAATTGTAATTTTGTTATACAGACAGGATTTTTGAAATTACCTTGGGTAAACGAACTCATTTTTATTTATTAGTACCACTCTAATCAATAAAATTCGTTCTGTAGTTGCTTTTCCTTCATTACTTGGTAGTCTATCTATTTTAAAATTATTTTAAAGTCATAACTAATGCGTTATTTTGCACTTTTCCAAAAAAGTACATACAAATGAATTTGTCCCGATAGTTGATAAATTTGCAATACATTTTCAGAGTTAGTTTAATTGAAGATATCCCCCCCGTATACCATTTCTATCATACATCAAATAAATTTAACAATTCCGTTGATTGTTGTTTATTGCTTAGTGTCTTGATTCCTGTTTAATATGAAGATACCTAAATTATTTTAAACAAATCGCAGGATTCGAGACATATTAAAACCGCAACTAGTACTTAGTTCTACGCATATTGAGCAAAACTTATTTTCGAAGTGAATTTAAGAAAAACTTGTAAATGCTCTTCAAAATCAATAATTTTCGAGATGCTTTCCCCAGCGGTGGTGGTGACTGTTTCGTCAGATTTTGAAAATAACCTTCCGCAAGGTAAACGGATACCAACAATTTTGCACTTATTTTTATAACATTGCAAAAACAGTTTTTAAATCTCCCTATTCTTCTAATGTATAAGTTTTTAATGCGCTGACTTGATCTAGCGTAAACAGTTGGAATACTGCGATTTTTTTTTAAATAATTAGAATAATAGAAAATGTTCTAAGGGAAATGCTCGTGCATCATACGTTCATCATATGCTTGAATATCTTTTACGAGTACTTTTGATCATTACCTATACTTGATATTCGGTTCTAAAGTATCGATATCAAAAGTATTTGTTCGTACTATGATACTGTATATACGAAAAGTACTAACAGCGTTCACTAGCTCTAGTCTACTAGCTCAAGTCTAAGTATCATGTACAAATACTTTGTATATTGTTGAATTGCAGTCATGTTTTCTTAAGTCAAGGTAATTTTTAACTGAAACCACAACCAGAAATCATTTTAAATTAAACTTGTTTCATTAGTGAATAATTTATACACTAAGTAATTAAAACTAGAACAGTAAAATAGGAAAACTCTTTTGATTTTATCATATTTCGGGTAAAACTGAAAATATTGTTATTGTATATTGTCAAATTAACAAGAATTCAGTTCAAATGGGCCAGAAAATGCAATTAGTTTATGTAGGTTAGACCGCCATCAGTGTTTGTTTAGTATTCTTGCCTTAAAATAGCTCAGTGCTTACGATAAATTGCAAAGGAATTAGTTTTTGCATAGAGAAACCGAAAAACTATAAACCAAAATGAAATCTCATAAACAATAATCAAATAGTGCCTTTCTAAGTAATAATCATTTTCTTTGCAAATGACAACTTTAGGCGATAAGGACACTAGTGATATTAAAACTACAAGAGTAGTCTAATAATGAAAGGATGACTCAACTATGTCAATCCCTTGCGCCTCTAAACGTGCGTTGTATGCTAATAGCAAATAAATTGATTACAATAAACGTCTATAAGTCTATAATTTTCTTTTCTGCTACCTCTAGGTGTTGTTAAGTAAAATTCTCTACGGGTATGCAGATGACACAGCCCATCAGTCTTTTATTTTGTGGTATTTGGACAAAATCCCATACTAATTAATATTTAAAAAAAAGTTAATTATTATCTACATTAATATTCATATACGTAATTGATTTGTATTGCACAAGCTGCCAACAGAAATGCATCTACCACACAAACTCTATCCCGTTCAAGGTGCATCCCCTAGACAAACATCCAAGGCCGATGGTACTAAGTGAAATTGTATTTTTCACGTCCGTAAGCAATCCAACAGCGTTCCTGGCTGGCGCTAATCCCTTAATCACATCCCGACGTTTAATTTCGCTGGAAAAGCGCCCATTAAATTTGTTTGTGGTGTCCTGAGTCGACACTTTTCCGGGATTAACTTGGGGAAAAATGTGCTGTCGCTGCTGTGAATTGTCACGGAATAGAAAAGCGAACAACGAAGAAGGTGTCAGGCGGAAAGCCGTTCTGAAGGGTGACCGTGAGACAAAAACAGGAGATTGAAAAAGATCAATTACATCATTTGCCTACCGTTTCGGAAGAATTCCGAAAATCAGAAGAGTTTTAATTTCATTTTCTGTCAGTTTAATGGCTATGTCACCACATCAGTATCTGGCGGGTTTAACCCTCTTAGCCGCTGGATGATTTTCTGAGATTTTTCTACCGCTCCCCTTTACCCCCTCACTTTTTTTCCTGATGCTCAGAAAGTTCTTCTGACTTTTCTATGATTGTACACGGTCCTCTGAATAACATCATCACCGTCAGACTTGGGCCAGGAGCAGCAGGAAAGGTGCCTGCCACCTTAGTCCTTGCGGTTGTCAGATCAGAAAAGTTCCTTGTACGGTTGTCAGTTTATACTTGGTCTAGGCGTGGAAAAGCGGAAAAACTCAAAATGTCGTTATCCCTGGAAAATTCTTGTTTATGACAGTTGTCAGGTCAAATTGAAATTTTGCAGATCTCTACTGGTTGAAATGCTTTTTACGTTGTCTCCAAATTACTCTGGACCCGTATCTTGGATCTTGAATAATTTGGAATGGGTTTGAACACCCATATTTTTGGGGGTGTTCTGTAATTTTTCTGGGTGTAAGAGGAAGAAGCTATTAAAATCAATTTAAATTATTTCAAATTATTATTGCTCTTGATGCTTTTGAACTGATTTAACTGGCTTCCTTCAATGTATACATGTAGTACACATGTATACAGTAGTTTGGGTATTTCAAGATTACTTTGAAACAGAAGTACATCTAGAAAAATTTCTGACTATTTGTAATTATTTTTCTGGTTCATTTTGGGATAACTAGAAAAAAATAGTTAAATACTTTGACTATAAAAAATAGTTAAGTTTCATTACTGAAAAATTGACTAGAACTATAGTCATATTTTGGGGCCTCTGGTAGTTCAGTTGTTAGCGCGCTGTCCTACCGTCCCAGAGGCTGTGGGTTCGAATCCCACGAATAACCATGGTCTCCTGCGCTACGTGGTAACACAATGGGCCAAAATTGGCCTAAGTGTGCCTTTCTAGGCAGCCACAGCAACCAACCATAGTCATATTTGCTAGTTAAATTGGCTATAATAATGGTTGATAGATGCGTGACTATTTTTCTGTTAAATTTAACTACATTTAGAGTTATTGCTTAATCAAATCTAAAGCATAATTGTAATATATCAAAAAGTATTACATTAAGTTATAACATAAAGTCATATTTAGTTTTTCTGGTCGTGATCTCATTTATAGACGATGACAAGATTATCGTCGATTTCTTGAAACTCTTTTAGTAGCAGTGCGTGTTTCATTAGTAAAATCTTTTTGTGAATGTCTCTTAAAGGCTTTAACGAAATATAATAAGACCATAAATTATATTTTTACACGAACGTATGAATAAAGTGGTATTATATGTGAAATATTATTAGAATTATGAAATATTCCTTCAAAAGTTGTCGGCTTTCATTGATAACATCTGAAAAATCTGATACTTTTGCTGATGAAGACCACCCGCTGGTGTCTGTAAAAAGGAAAAAAAGGAAAAATTGAAAGGATCTCTCATTGTGTATACAATTCATCCGGATGTAATCGATAATTGATTTCTCGACCTCAGTCTACGGGTGTTTATTTAAAAATTGTCACAAAACATTTCTTGGCAAACACCAGGAGCGGAAAATCCATTTGTCACCAAACAATTCCATGAAAATTGCCTGAGCAGTAAAAGGCCGCATTAGGGTCGGGTCGGTTCGGTTCGGTCCGATAGCCATTTGAGCCGACACAAAAATGAGGTGTACGTCGACACAGGACCTGGCTGAAATGCTTAAGAATTTATTGCCTCTAGTGTCCTCATTTGTTACAGTCAAAACATTCGCATGATTCGCAATTTTCTTTTCAGTTCCTCTTAAAGCTGGCGCAAGGAAAATTTATGAGCACTTGGGCCGGCATTGGCAGTGAATTTGCAGAATTTATACAAAAGGTGAAACATTAAAAGGATGACATCGCTCAAAGGTGTTACCGAAAGGTGTGCTTTGTCCTCGGGATGGTAGCGGAAGGTAGGGTAGGACGGGGATCAGGAGCGGTGCATAAAAGTGCCGTCCTAAGTCATAAAGAATCCAGCAGGAGATTTACTGCCACACATACGCTTTTTGCATTTAATGGCCCGGCTATTGTGCAGTAATGCCTTCAACCATAAGTCATAACAGCGGAGGAAGCCGACGCTGAAAACAAAACTTGCACTGAAGTAGCTCATAAATTACGCCCCTGGGTACCGAGCCCAGGTCTGGGTCATGCTTTCTTTCGTCCGCTTCCTTTCACTGTCACGGACGTGACAGAGTTTTACTCGAACGGTACGATAATTCACGTCTATCCCTGACAGTTATCACTCGTGAATTATGCACTGATCATCCAAAAGAATTGAAGTGGTACGTGCCCACAGGGCGAAATGTTTGCCCCTAATCTGCCAAATTTTCATAGTACCATAGTACCCTACCATAATAGGGAACATTAATATTGACGAATAGTAAAGGGTGCAGTGGACTTAATGCGAAAACAAAGAATATACCGAATAAACATAAAAGCAGTTATGGTACTTTACGTATAATTGTTAAAAAATTAATTAAGTTGCCCGTTCTCCCTTGTGCACACAAATGTTAGACAAAATTGTGTTCGATTTAAGAATTGGTTTACTTTTGTAAGCTTGAACTTATTTTGTTGACGTCGTATGCGTTAAAAGAACTTCTAGTCTATAAAACCTTAATCCTTATCATATCAGGCACACTATCATTTTATTACGTTTCAATCGCCTTGGATATGGCATGCCCATACATTCCGGAATCACTTCTATGTCTGGCTATAAATGATAAATGAAACATAGTCTCAAGCCAAAATTCAGAGAAAGAAAAACAATTAAACGAAAACAATGATAAAAATGTTTATAGGAGTTGTTATAAAGGGAATAAAACCAATTTGATTAAGTCCTTGTATCCGTTTATAACCCGAAATTTAGACCTGAACGAAGAAAATAAATTTAATTATATTTAAAAGAATTTTCAGAGGTGTTCTTTTATACGGTGACCTATATGATTCGACTGTGCAAATCAAAGAATACAAAACAATATGACAATATGACAATATGACAATAATTTCAAAAGTTAAAGAAAAAACCTATAAATTGGCTTTAATAAACAGATGAGACAATATTAACACGTTGAGCCCAGTGCCAATTTTGCTGTTCAGTCGATAGTGCGCACTTGAGCACTTAACCGGAATATTATAATAACAATCCGGACGCAAGGCAGCCAAAGAATCATCACGTTTTGCAATACATGTAAATCAAAGCCATATCTTTGCTTAGAATGTTCTAAGAAATTTTATTGAAATACTACATTTATTTTTTGACTTTGATACTGTCGGTCTCACAGACCGACACTGCCCAAAAGAAAAGCCCACTGTTGATTGCCAGAGCCCGATGGCGACCAAATAAAAGGTTCACTATCGGTCCGTATGGACTAACACCGGGCTCAACATGCTAAAGCTAATATTATAAAATAATCGGTATATTATGTTAGTAATAAAAGTAAATATTCATCGATTAGAAAAGAATTAAAGAATAAAAAATGTTTAAAAGATTTTCGTCGGCTGAAGATTGCTATCATAGTTTCCAATCTACATGGAGTATAGGTTACCTACCATCATATCGCTCAATATCTTGTTCGAGGTGGCGCAACGAAAAGAAACCTAATAAATTGCTGTTAAAGTTATAAATAACCATAAATACCTAATTTTCGTAATGGTGATATGGTTTTGTTTGGGCCTTTATGTTCCAAGTGTATTATGAATCTCTTTTAAACTCTCGTAAAATTCATATATATTTTGATAAAATATGCGTTATTGTTAACACGTTCATGGATATAACAAAAGATTTATAACTACATCTACACTTTATTTCCATTTGCACTTATGTTGCGCAATATATAAAAATTATAGTCGAGACGTAATTTCTTAAGAAAAGAATGAACTTCATGAATGGCATCATTCTCACGTACCTAAAAGTTCATAAATCGTTATGGTGATACCACTTAGACGTCCCATTTTCGTCCAAATTATCCTGTCAATCTGATGCTGCACAATGGAGTTCAAAGGCGCCGCCAAGTGTTTAGATAGCTATTTAGGACATGACGGCCGTAACTGAAAAAGGATATTACAAACAGGCGACCATTAAAACCGACACGGACTCCCTATGAATGAATCATGGGTGCTGTTATGCCCATGCCCATGCCTTTTGTCCTGGCTCCTTACTAATTCGGCTGGCCTTTTTCAGGTTGCTCTTACTAGAAAGAAGTTCATTGCGAACTATTCTGAAGGCATAAAACTTTACGAAAACAGGAAAAGTAGGAGCAAAAAAGACGTGAAGTTTACGATGGCGGAACGTGAACTTTATTACAGGCCTCAATATATAAAATAATTCCTTTAGTGGTTCCTCACTGGTATTGGCTAGCACCGCGCTAGCCTGGCTAGCCGGCTCACAGGAGGAGGCCACCACAGCGACATTTGTGTTGTACTATGTTGATGAATAAATATCGTAAAAGTCGAACATAACCACTCTTGTGTTCCTGCGATAGCGTTCTTGCAGTTTTACAGCCGTCATTGTATTGTTGCTCCATTTTTTGCTTTGTTTTATTGGTGGCGGCATAAGCTATCAAAAACCTCCTACAACCCTCCCCCATTTTATTTGTTACAGCTTTATGACGACGACTGTGCCCCGTCGATTTGCTCCTGCCAGAATTGGTGTGAGTTTATGAATGTCAGGAAATAGCCTCTCCAGGAAGGTTACAACTAAATGCGATCTGGAAATTGATTTGAATTTTATGCGAGTAATTTGCTTTTACGACAATACTATTTCTCTATAAAAACCATATGAGCTTGCGTGGATTTATTTTCTGCACATAGCATTCAACGGTTGATTTACCTAATATTCTTAAATTAAGCCTTGAATGTTTTAAGCAACATTTTGATAATAAAATATATAAAAAATAACAGCTTTGTCTTCAAAAGAAACGTTGAACAGGGACCTAATATTAAAAATCTACTAAAACGTAGTAAGGGCTATCCTATCCCTTTTAAAACTTGCGAACTGTAATTTTCTATTTTATTATTATGGTGCTATCATTAAAATAGGTTTATTAGGCTATTGAAAAATAAATTTAGGGTTCAAATGATGTTGGACCTATAAAGGTTCATTTGGGTTGCTATGTGATGCAACCATACCTTCACTAGGAATTTTCTATTCATTTTTGTGAGTAAGTAACCTAACTATCCAAACTATGTTGAAGTAGGCCATTAAATAGTTTTATTAGTATAAGTCTACCTGCGGCATTTCAAGACAAGTACGAAACAATTAGTGCTACCATTAGAGACACCGTAACAAAAGCATTCGCTGAACGGTAACTGGAAACGTTTCGAGAAATATAAAACCTCTTAAGAACTCTTGAAAGGATAAGTAAATTTCACGGAAAGTACGAAAAGAATAAGTTTTTCTCGTTGTCCTCTTTATTATTTTTCTCCTTACAAAACATCCTTTTTGCCTTGCGTTTCTTTTAAACGACACGGTAAAGGAGCAGGACAATAACATCACACTCGCATCTTACCACTAACAATGCGGGAAAAGATGTATAAAGGGACTCTCACATATCACACAAAACAGAGTCTGCATCTTATGTCCTGGCGGGCTAAAGACGGCATGAAACAGAAAACTTCTGAAGATAACAATAATTTTGTTCCCGGGTATAAGTTGCGCTAAGGAGCTACAGGATGAGGCGGACACCAGCTTAAACTGCAAGATAGAGTCAGGGAACGTGAAGGGACACTTAATTATAATTTATATCCTCCAGTTTGGCATAATGAAATATGCGACGGGGCTGGGGGACAAACGATGTTTACAAATGTCTGCAATCTATCGTAACGAGAGTTTGAGTGCTCGTGCAAATTTCTTCGATGTGCCCCAGAGTCTCTGGATGGGAATTAATTTTAAGACGTTGTTAAGGAGTACCGGAAAAAAAAAAATATATATATATATATGTATGTATATATTGCAGCAAAGTTGTGTGGAGCCGAGGATCAGGACCGGGACCAGAGCCAGGGCTATTTTCCCGAGCGGAAGCAATAAATTTCCTAATCGGCTGCGGGAAATATGGTCTTGAAGTGGTTGCCGCAGTGGTCCCCTGAAGAGGATGACAGTTATCCACTTTAAATATGAAAAATTGCCCTCGAAGTGGCTACTTCTTGAGAATTTGTGTACAATAAGTGCACCCGCTAAGCAGCTTGCTGACATAAATTACAAACACTCCAAGATTCTGAGGATTTTCTTGTTTATGACGAAAAAAAGGGGTGCTTTTTTCTATCCACAATCTTTTCTTATTGAAGAAAATAAAAATATTATTCATTGAATATACAAATGAGTAATTTTATATTTTCTCTAAAATGGTACTATGTGTCCTTATAAATTTTTGGGGAATGATTTTTCCAGGTTTTTCCTCTAGCATTTGTTTTGGCTCTTCATTTTAGTTAGGCACTAGTTTTGGTAAAAGGGTTTGTTTCGCAGTTTTAATTTATATTTATTTATTTGATGGTTTTACCATATTTATTCATAGTTACTCCAGGAACACAATTCAAGCCGACTCAGATGCAATGCGGAAGGTTTAAAGACAACAAAATCACAAACGAAATGAGGACTATGCATAAAGCAGCTGAGTCGTATTGAATTAACATTTCATATTATTAGCAATTCATTTCGAAGTATCGTACTTTTTCTTATATCTTTTTAACCTTTTTGAAGATTTTCCGTAAAGACGTGAATGATTTTTTTTCATTTCCTCTATTAACTGCTCATCGAAACTCAAAAAAAGATAATACAGTGAGTATACAGAAATTTAGGAACTTTATTAAGGAATATTTATCCAAAAAGGGCTTTCGTAAGCTCCTTTCTATTCAATTGAGTCGTTTTCAATGATAAGGTCAATAGTTCCTTTTTTATTTGTTAATTATAAAAACAAAAGCAAATTTCATATCCTAATAAACTAGTTTTTGAGGTTTTCACTTTTACAGGAAAGATATTCGATTGAGTTGAATTTAAAATTCGCACTTGTTAGAAAAATATACCTATGGATTTTCATTACTATTAGAAGGAATCGTAGATAAATACGATTTTATGAATATATTGAATTTAAGGTCTCCTTATAGATTTTATTGAGAGTTCCTACTCGCCCTATTATTGCTAAAATGAAGATTTTAATACATGATCTCTATAAATAATTTTGTTCTAGTGTTGTCATTTCATAAGACAAATTTGGTTAGATTAAACTGTGTGAACATCTTTAACTTTAAAATTAACATCAATCAATAAATAAGCAAAATGTGTAAAATATTTTGTACTTGTACCTAAACACATTCGTCAAATGCAGGTTTCTCAAAATTGACATCATTCATATGTCAAGCAGTGGACTCATAACAACGGCTACTGTACCATTGCGTGGATCCAGTAGTCATCCCGAATAGTGCGGCTCCTTTGAAATCAGGGCTCGGTGGGATTGTTTTTTTTTTTTTCTTTTTTTTTCACCAAAACACATCAAGGGACTATTTTTAACAGTTTGACAGGGAAACGTGAAGATCTGAAAGGATTCAGGCCGATTGTTTGCGTGTCGAAAGTCGCCTTGCGTCTGTGCAAACAAAAAGTGAAGCCGTAGACGGCTGAACACAAATAAAGTCTTAAAAATCCACAAATTAAATCTCATGCCCGGGCAGATCAAAGGCGATGCGCCGACATTAGCTCCTAAACAGAAATTTTGGTATACCTCTTGCCCTGCGAGCCGCCTTTCCAGACGCAGGGCCGGGCGTTGGGCCTCAACCCAAAGAGTCGGAGAGCTCCTCATGTGTGACTTCTTGTTACAAGACGATGAACATCTCTGCGCCTGAAACACAAGAAGACATCCGACTCCCGGGGCTAATGCTTTGTTAAACGCGCCTATAAATCCGGATTATGGCGTTATTTATGTGATAGTTTTAAGTAAAACTGAGCTGGTATGTGGCCAGGTTTGGATGGGCTGCCGGTGACATAATTTAAAGGATTTTCGCTTTTAAAATGAATTTTTACTGTTCACTGACTGAGGTTAACCGGCAGCAGAATTCAAATTGTCACAGAAGATGGGAAGGTGCAGCCCAGGGTAAATGTGACTCAATGGCAATAGCTTCAGCTGCTGCACGATTTTAACCGCTGTCAAAGTGTCGAAATTCAAATTAGCTGCCCACATCTCGATTATTACTAAATTCTCTGAGGTTTCTTATTACGGCAATATTTTAGGAAGTTACAAGGGTTAGTTTAAAATGTCATGTCTATCACGGGGCGGTAATTTATTGATTTTTAAAGGAGCTATGATAACAGAACACTGTCGTTTTTCTTAAGAGTTGTGGCCGTTTATTACTTGATCCCAAAATGTACTTTACTCAACAGTTTTGAATACGTTCTCGCCTACATGAAGACTATCTACCATAAATTTTTGCACCACCCTTATACAATAAAAACTTTCTGATATTCGCTCAAAGGAGTTACATTTAAATATTTTAGAACTGATGGTTTCTGAATCAATGAATTAAACTTAACCAATTCATTTAGGAATATATTAAAATTTTAGATGTACATACCTTAGAAAGTATTACAAATTGGTGGGATTATTAGTTACTCAGCCGTAGTTCCACTATGATGATGGCTTCTGAAATACACAAAACTTTGTTCTTTAAAATTAAATAAAAACAACTAGTTAAAGATTACCTCAAAATTGAGCATTAAAAAAGAAGACATCAAAATAGTTCATGAATAGTATTAGGTGGTTTTCAAAGTGTACCTTAAATGAACCGATATAAAAATTTATTAAAGTAGATTTCCTTAACCTATACCACTCTTCCTTTTCTTATAAATAAAGCTATTTTATTTAGAAAAGTATGAATTAGCTCTGAAGGCGATTAGAACATTGGAAAAAGAAAATGCTGCTGAATTCGTTGAATTCTTTAGAAGTAGACTAACCAAGTTAAGCAACTAATCCTTATTAGGCCTCCGTAGTGCAAGCTCTGCGTTATTGTTTGGTACCAAAAAGTACCAATACTCACATTTTAAGACTAGACCATTGGGTATTGAAAAAATAATACTAGTAATTAAAATCTCCGACAAATTTCAAGTACAAAGAAAATTGTTAGATCCACTAGTCAACTTTTAACAATTTAAAATTTCTTAATAACATTTTGATTATTGTGCTACTTAATAAATTATGAAGATTTTTCTGTTTTATTGTTATCCCCACCCTATTAATTTTTGTATAATGTGCTTCTGCATTAGACATGAAGGAAACTAATTAATAACTTTAACGAATGTAATTATCCTTAACAATTTGCTACTTCTGGCAGATAGTGCCCTTCTCCACAAGGTACTATGCATACTATAGTTGAATTTTGTAGCAGTGTGTAAATGCCTTATTGAAAAACCATTACAAGACTACGGTTGAGTAATCAAGGACTCGGAAATAATTTTGTTCAATCAATACCCACCGCAATTAAGTGTCAGAAAAGTTATGAAGGCGATGCATGTGGGAAATGTTGCAACCGAATACGAATGTCAAAGTGAATAAGTTTTCCTGCTCTCCTACCATGGGGCAGGAAACAAACGAATGTGTCACAGGGAAATATTAAAATGTCAGAAATTTTATTATTCCGCACATATTCCAGTTTAGCGCGTACAGTAGTCAACCACACAAAGCCATATATACAAAATTTAGTATAGAGCATTTCATATCTCAGGACACCAAGAGCATTCATATTCTTTCAGTCTCTTTCGCACTGTAAAACTAAAAAAACCCCTAGAAAGTGGGGTTTTTGGAGGGGGGGGGGGGGTTAAGGGTGTGGTAAACTTGGTGACATATTCAAGTTTTCACGTCAGCCGTGGTAGTATACCCAGCGAATCCGTTCTCCCCCTCAGCCTCCCGGTTGCCCGATATGACAGTTTTGCCTTGTCTAAAACTGCGGCACAATTCAGTGCTGAGACGGCTAGGGGAAATGTATGAATGCAGACATGGAAAACGAATTGAATTAGAAGCGACAACTTGTCATAAACAAGTTTTCTCATTTCCAAAGCTAAGGAAGGGCATAAAAGTCCCTATCCTGGCATGTGACATTAACCATGAACGTTTCAGAACTGGTAGGATTTTGGGGGTGATAGGAAGTTTAAGGTGCTGGTAAGTTAAAAACTTAAGGGAACGGACATCTTATGTAATTAGGAAAAAAATCTCTATTCAGGCTCTATAAAATTTTTAATATATTTCTCCATAAAATCCCGAATTTATACATTAATAATAAGACTGTAAAAACTAACGAATTTACATTAGAGTGGTAAGAAATTACTTTCCCTCTGTTAGGACAAGACTAGAATAGCAAAACCAACCAAAAATTTATTCTATGATAAATAAATGAATTGAATTGAATTAAATTACTCCATTCACTAAAAACGGATCTAAAATACATTAAAAATGCAAATAGAAATGATCAAATAAGAAACAAATGGTCAAGTTTCGAATAAAATTAATAAAAGTCGATTTTTATATTCGAAAACGCATGTTATTTAAAATATAAAAAAACTTTTACCTTCATTGATTCATAAAACACATTTATTTGCAGTTTTTCTATTTGACTCTCAATACCAAAAATGTAATTTAAAATATCGATACCAGCTAAGGGTTAAGCACATATGAAGGATTTTATTATTACGATTCAGATATTTTTAAAAGTGGAGTTAATAAATTTGGCCTGTGAATGGCTCATATATCAAATGGAATGTTTCAGCATTTTAAAAGCATTAAGTATTTTAAAACTACTGAACAAATATTAAATATGAATTTATTTTCATGCTAACTAACTCACTTATTACGAAATATTCTTTAAATTTGGCTCGCATGTATATTTCTCGAATTTCGTGATATTGTTAACTTCTTTATAGTATTTTTGAGGGTATTTACTCGAAAAACTCTTGTGTCTTCTTCAAATAAGTTGGAATGAATCTTTTAAAGACAGAATTCGCTAAAAAGAGGACGTTTCAAAAAATGAATGAACAGAATGTTCCGATCAATGATGATGAGCCAATCTCATCAGTTCGTTGTCCCTGATACAGACAACCGAAAAAACTGGAGTATATTTCTGATGTCCAAATCTCTAAACTTGATGATGATTGTATTTTCAAAAAGTCTAGAGTGGTCTGCCCTTTTAATTTCTTATAGAGCTTATAGTAAAAAAATTTCCGAATTGATAGAGTGGGTAATGACTTTCTTATTTTATAATACTGACCTGCATGATATAGAGTTCCTGTTAAGTTAATGATTCTACTGGACTAAGCTAATGAAGAGTTTATCGACGTATTAAAATTTAACAAAGTTAACGCGTTTATTTCCTTAATAAAAATGATTCAGTTTTCTACTCGTACATTTTCGTAGAGAAAATTGGCCAAATTGGGTCCTTAGAGGAAACTAGCTGGCAATATATCAACGGTCGCGTAACACGTCGGACTGAACGTATAATTAATAGGAAGGAAGGCTAAACTTAAATCGTTTCGAAAAAGCGTTCAGCGCAGTTTTCGCCGGAAAATAAATCATATTTTCCGGCATTCCAAGATAATCAATCACGTAAGTCAGTTGGTAGCACAGAATCATTTGGGCCGATTTATCTTGGAGCGGCCAGAGCGGGCGCCGCCGAAGAAGAAGCAAAACCGACACATTTTCAAATTGTGTGCTAGTTGCAAAACTTCCTAGAGTAAGGAACATTTGTGAGCCAACAGCAGCCGGAGGTATCATCATTCCTCCGGCCCTGTCGCTTGTCTTCGTTCTATGCACACGGAGCAACTTGCACAGAAGACCTGTCACTCAGACGAAAATTGATCATCAACCAGCGGAATTGAAGCGTTCAAGTTTTTCCCTTGTTTCCAATAATAAAGGAAAGAAAAACCGAGGCAACACTCAATCACCGCCAAGTTGCGCCTATCTCCTTAATGGCTGATCTCCTTCTGATATCCATCAATCTTCGCCCCTGTTCCTCTGCGAGAACACTTGAGTAATTTTTGCCCAACAATAGGACACAATGGGGCGGTGGTGCCGAGTAACAGAAAAGCTATCCGGGTCCCGGGTCCCGGGTCTCGGGCGAAGCCCCTCCGGAACAAGGGAAAAATGCTTCCTTGGAGCTTTTTCTCTTCCCGACCTGACACTCTCACTAATTTTCCTGCTCGCCCACAGCAGAGTTTCCACATTTTTCCTGTCCTAGCTTCTTGCACGCTCCTGCACTCCGGCTTCACCTAAACGCCCGTCCCGAAGGTTTTGACAAATGATCGAGGGGGAGCCATCAACATAACAAATAACGTCGACTAGCAAAATTGATTGCACGTCATTAATTTCCATCCGAGCACCCGTCTCGGGCTGGAGCCCCATGGGCCGGGCACCGTTCCCGCCCACAGTTCCCTCGTGCAACTTTAACCTTTTTAGCATTTGACTGGCGATTAGACCTGACTTGGGCCGCTTTTTATGTTTTGTTGCTAATTGTTGCACAGCCGGTCGAGGAAGGATACCTTGTGGCAGCAGTCAGGTTGCAGGGGTCCAACGTTTACGTCTCACGTCTCACGTCTGATGTCTCGTCCACTGTCGACAGGCTCCATCTATCAAGCCGCAGACGTTTGAGGCGGACGGGACGCAGTCTCTGGCCTTTTTACTGTCCGCTCGTCGTCAGTTGCACTTTTGATCTGCTTAGCACGATGCATATCCACCTTGCATGTTTCTGGGTCATGCCGTCAATTAACGGGTTCGGCGTAAGACAGAATACCGACCCAAGGTGGGATGGACTGATGTTTAATGGAAGGCAAATATATTCAGACCTCTCAAGCAATCGGCCCATTAATCGGACAATTTGGAGGCTCGTTTTCATATGATTAAATCGTGCCCTCGACGGTGCACTCTTTAATAGTCAGCTGTCCATTTCAATAGAGCCAAAGTATGCCGTCATTTTAGATTTAAAATCTTAACTATTCGAGAGATTGAATGATCAGGTAGCTCACATTAAAAAGGTTTGGTTGGTTGGATTACAAAAGTAGCTCTGAAAAAGCTAAATGGACTTTTGAACTTCATGTATAAGTAAATTAAAAATATTTTTAAACTAATACATTTCAAGCATAAGTATACATTTTGGCGCGATTTTACTTAGAGAAAGAGGGCCCTTTACAAGGCCAGGCTATGAAAACATGCCAAGCTTTTCAGGAAAAATAAAAACAGGGCACGCCTTGAAGAAATATTTTAAGTACCGAGGTTTAGAACCTAAGATATAAAAAAAAACACGATTTTCTATGCGGTTTTTAGGTTTCTAAGTATCACAGCGCACCGCGCTTCTAAATTTAGCTTATTCTTGGATATGTAAAAATTTTCAATAGCTTGATCGGAATCGAAATGTCGGGACCTTTTGAGTTTTAAGTCATGTAGAAGGCCCTAAATGCTATCATAGGTTTTATATTTCGACTCGGGACGCATGTAGTATTAAAAGTCAAATTAGAAAATAAAAATGTTGCTACAGTTAAAATATAAAAAGGACTCTTTTTTTGCTAGTAAAGCTTTTTTGGTGATATTTGTAATTAGAGTAACTATTCAGTTTTTAATTAATTTGCTTAACATTTACAAAGCAATATATCAAATATAATAACAACACTAAAATCTTTGAAATGTTTTCCTGTATTGAAAACACCTTGCATAGTTCTTCAAAATGTTGATGATACTGACTCATACTTTCATGTCGCATACCTCTGAGAAGAAACACTCAGTACAGAAGTTAGGTCAGTGCATTAAGTAATTTTAAAAATTTAAAAGTTAAACAATTGTTCAACAACCGCACGCGATTTTTGGGAATAACTTTCACACTGTGTCGGCATTGAAATATGACCCTGTTCATGATTCGGCTAATTAGTTTCTAGAGCGGCAATAAATAAAGACCTGCAAGCGGAACCATAAAATTTTCGAAAGTGGCCCACATATTAAAGATTTTAAATTATCTTTTCTCATGCAACACCGAACGCCTTCGAAGCATAACTCCTGGTCGTAACAACTTCCTTGCCGACCCAAAAAATCTGGTTCGGCCAACCCTTCCAGAACAAACGAACCGAAATGGGCAATAAATTAAAAGAAATGGCAAAACCAGAGGGAATTATTGTTTCCATTATTGCAGGTAATACATCATTCGATGTCATATGCTAATCTGAAGGTTTCAGGCTCTCTCGGACCGGCTGGGAACCACAAATTTTAATTAAGACCACGTCTTCCATTTAGAGTAGAGCAAAACTCCGACCGGACGAATTTACTTTTACCCCTCAAGAGTTTCAATCTTTCGAAACGGTTTCGTTTTTCCTTCGAAAGACCGGCCTGAGCATAAAGGCGTCATAAATCATTTTCGAATTCGAAACGACCTGCCCGCAGAATGGCGGGCAAAATCGCCAACTAACAATGAGCGGCAACAAACTCGTTGTAAAAACCAACGACTGACATCAGGCCACATCGTGATCTCTGAGCCGGGCGCATATATCTTCGAAATTTATGATTATTGCAATTATTATCCAACGTTTATTACGGCAACATGACGAACGCGGGCCGGGATATGTTAATACGCCAATAAGCGGGGCTCGCGGCCCCAGCCCCGGACCCAACGGATGGTATTAGTCTCTTGTAAGTAGTCCCCGACGACTATGTTAGCCTTTCTGCCGGGCATCAATAAATTCCAGACTGGGATGGCCCCGCGCGGCGCAGATACGTGCGAATGGCATGGACCCCTGCCTCTCCCGGGTGACTGAGTAACCCCGTTGCCGAGCGCGACACCCCGCGCTCACCACCCAGCTCTTTCGTTTTCGGTTCCGTCTTGTGGAAACGCGCAATAAATTTCATTGACGTTCGACTTAATACACGAGAGCTCGTAAATTCTCTTCTCGTATGCGAACAAATAGAGTTGACTCGATCGTTAACTTAAACACACACATGTCACGTTGATTGCACTGCATAAATCACCCGGAGTCGCCTAGGACTAGGCGAACGTCAGCCCCGAGCGCCGTTTGATTGTCTTTCATCACGAAGTGCGGATTACCGCGTTTTGGTTAGTTTCACTCCCTAGGAAACGAATTAATGCCTCGACAGGATTACGGGCATGCCTGCCCGATGCCAGTTTATTGCTGGATTAATTGCTTCCAGTGTGTTGGGAACCATAGTCGGGATCGGCGCATGGACTAATTTCAGAAAACGGAAAAATACTACGATTTAGGGCCTCCGTCTATACTCTACCCCGGCTGTGAAACATTTTGGGACCATAAGAAGCAGCTAATGATCAATATTTCCTTTCTAAAAGTCCATGAACCGACTTAAGCTCCACAGTAAGTAGATTGAGTAACATAAGACCAGTAATCCCTCGCCTACCGCGGACTCACTTATCCTCGGCTATAGTCTGATGTAAAAACAAAAAAAACAAAAATATCCAGGAAAGAGGAAACATGCCGACGATCAATGTGTCTTTGACCTTTCTTTGTCGACATAACATTTGCAAAATTGAGTTTTTGAATTAGTAGATCCATATTTAGAAGTATTTTTGAAATTTGTACTCCACTAAAGACGTATTTAGAGATTGATCATGGTCCCTGGTCTAAATCTACGGAAATACATGAGATAACAAGAGAATTAAAAGACAAAGATGATAAAGAGGAAAGCATACAAAAAAATAATAACTATTGAGATTAATAACTGCTGTTTTGAATAAAGAAATTAATTAATTTAAAAATTCATAATAATTTTTTAAGTAATAAGCATTTTTCATACGAAGATTAGACTTCTTCGGGGGTACTAAACAAAAACAAAACGCACCTTGTACTCTACCTCGATAGTGGCGTAAAAAAAAGTGCATGTCTCATTAAAAACATAAAGATTACAACTCTGTAAATCGAATTATATCCAAAAAGGTTACTCTTACGAATAAGAATCATGACATATTTTAAGTACCAAGTTTCCTGTAAGTGATCGATTGCGAGATATTCACAAGAACCCTGCGTAAAATTGCTAGTAGCACTAATATCGGATTGATGGAGACTTTTACCAATTTTTCTACAACCACAATATCAAAATTTATAATAAAATACATCTTTCCCGGAATTTTTCTGAAGTTAGGCCTTCTTTTGTACCTAATTTCCCTGGACTAGTTAGGTATTACAGAAACATATTTTTTATAGAAGTGTAAAAGACGCGGTTACTTTAGAAACTACATAAGTAGAAATTTGTTAATATAGAAATTTTTGAGTCATTCCAATTTTCAACCACATATCTTTCGATCTACATAACGCCAGATTGAACGATGCCAATTTCCATTTAATGCAGAAAAAATATAAATCCTGGGCATATGTTCAATAGAAAAATAATCTTTTGAAAACCTCCTACTATGACCAAGTTCGATCTAAATTGGAAACTTGATTTTTCTATATATGTAAAAATCAACTCTATGCTTTTACTCAGTTTTTCGAATATAAGCCAATAGTTCTTATACTTAAAAATTGAGGAAGAGCTCAGACTTAACTTTTGTATAGAAAACAGTGTTTCAAATTGAGACACTGAGTCTGAGACTGAGTTTTTATACATAAAAGCGAATATTTCACATATAACAACTGCAACAGTTGGATTAATGAAAGTTACTGATATCAAAAGTAATAGTAATAGGGGGACTGGTTTAGTCCAAGGAAGGTATAAATCGAAATATAAATCTTGGGGTATGGACCTCAAGCGTTTCGCCTATTCTAAGGCTTACCTTGTTTAATGGTATAAAACCTAATGCCACAAAATCAGGCATTTTTATGAAAAATTACAGATTACTAATTTTTCATGTACTATCATTTCAAATAGTCTTAATTGAAAGTGATAAATATAGAATAAATAAAATAGTCACTGGGTATTTCTCCCTTCCCCATTTAAAGGCAATTAATTTCTTTTAAATACAAAAAGCCATTCAAAAAATTTCATACCCAATTTACCCAATTTCAGACAAATTAATTCAGAACGCGCAGGCAGCAAGGGAATCTGTGTGGGTATGCGGCTGTTTCTGATTCTGACAGTGACCGGGGCGTAATTCACTTCAATTCCTTGGCATCCGCAATTCATCCTCAGCCCCTTTAGTACTCAAGGAGTCAACTCAAATTAGTCAGGAGATCAAAAGCGGCGAGGTGCCTGACAGCGTAAAGTGAAAACGACGTCCCAAGTATTTACCGAGAACTCAACAAGTTATTCATGCATGATATCCTCCAGAGGCCCTCTCGGCCGTCATTTTTTTCTCTGCCTCCCTAAAACAAACGATCCCGCAGCCAAACATCCCGAAAACGTGTTTTTCCTCGAGTAATCAAACCATTTGCCACTTCGCCTTAATTCTTGAGTGACGAGGGCTAAATGGCCGGGCCCATCCTGGCGGGCGGCGCAACGATAGCGACGGCAGCGACGGCGGCGGCGGTGGCTACGCAACGATGGTTGTTCCCGTCGAGGGTCGGGGACAGAGGAGGCTCCACAGAGTGATGGAGATTATCGTGGCGACGACGGCGGCAGCGCTAAGATGTGCGGCGGACGCCTTTGAAGTTTTCTCATTTTCATCTCATTTACCACTTCTCGCGGCGCGGCTAGGTCCCATCACGTTCATTTGTATTCACAGGCATTTGGGGGCCTGAGTACACCGTGCCGCATTAGCGATAGCGACGATCGGCGACCAGCTATGACGACGGACGGCGGCATCTTGGCCTGCTCTAATAAAATTTTTATTGCACGTTAACAGATTTTACTCAAATCGACAGTCGTCAAGTCCGTCCAGGTCGCCAGGATGGGGTCGTTTTTAAGTAGTAGTCGCCTTCGGACCTCTCCTGGGAGCCTGGTGGCTAACATCCTGCCAGTGCAATAACCAGCACAGCCGGGGCTTGACGATATATCGCCGGGAGTGGCGGAAATAAAAAAAAAAGATAAATTAGGTAATTGTGAGCCCCATGCAGTTAAATGGCGTTATATTATGATCCAAGACAATTTCTGTGGCAAATTTATGGTCCGCCTTAGTTGGAATGAATGGGATCGTTCTCTTCCGAGGCTCTGGCTCCCTCCTCGTTAGCCCCACAGAGACAGACTTGGCACACTTAAACTCTCTCCTATGATCCTTTGCCTCTGGGGCGCACTGTTTTGCACAATTTGGGACTGAAAGTGCGCCCGGTAGTCCTGTCCTGCATAAAGCGTTTTATAGCGCACAGCAGTCAGCCCGGTTGGCGACTTCTTCGGTTTGTCTTCGATGAAAGTTATATTCACCGTTTATTGCTCCAAAAGACCACACCGGCGTAATATTTCAATTTGCTGGACGGTGTAATTTTGCCTTATTTATGCCTTCCTGGTTCGACTGTCTTTCCCTAGTCACGGAACCACATACTGTCAGGGTGTGGTACCCGGTTTTGTAGGACTCCTGCTGAGGAAATTTCTTGCAAAGCCAAAGAGAAAATTGTTGGTCATTACTGGCCATGAATAAAATTAAATGAATTGGAAACGTTCACTTAATCCCGTCAAGGATTTGTGGAATGACTCATTTAATGCCAACCTTTTAGGCGTTACAGCAGAGGAAGGATACTTTAAGTCGACCATGTGCTGATTAAACCAAATATCTTCAGGATGTTTATGAGTAAAATCTACAAATTTATGTTTATTGAAGGAATATTCCGACATTTCAAATTCTACTCTATGCGGGGAGGGTATAGTAACTTAATAACGATTGCATTACACATTAAAAATTTGGCTTTATTACAAGCTTTTCATTGTCGCGTATTGTCTTAATCTACCCCTTAAAATAAACCCCTAAACCTCGCTATAAGCCTTTAAACCACATTATAACATAATCAGACTGATTGTAGATAGTACTTGTCTATTTTATTATATTTTTCCTAATAACTCTTCTATATAGAGAAGCCATATTCAAACTTTTTGTTGGTTTGGGGTTTATACAACATTATGGATTTTATGAACCTTGGTTTAGTTTTTCCTTTTACTTGGATTTTAATAAAACCTTGTTTTTAAAATATATCCTTTAAACTTAAGTGACGAGATTTCTTGTGTTTCAAAGCTCAGACGTTAGCTAAGACGGTTAATAACTTTTGACGGACTAAAGTTATTGACATGATTCTTTTTTTATTTGAAAGATATCTTTAGTGTGCATTTTATTTTGGGTTTTAAACCATACCTTTATTAAAGAAATTTTTAAGGACGGAGGATATAAAAGGAACATTTTCGAAAATTTTAAATTTTAACCTTTATATCTGCAACATTTACCAACGGAAAATCTTATTTTGTCGTCCTACTGTGTTTCGAACAGAAGTTTTTGCGTTTTATATGAGCTCACCTCCCTGCGCATACGAAAAACATTTCAATCGTTAAAAAAGGGGTGAAGGAGGAATTTTACGAAAAAATTGCTCATTGTAAACGCTGGTCATAACACTGTATGGAATCGATTGGCACATGTTGGAATACTTCTTTACGAATCACGCTGTATAGAAAAATTTGTATAGGTCTTTATAAATGATTTATTGAAAAATTTATAGATTTATGTAATGCACAGTACCGCAAAATAAAAAAGGAGCAATCGTAAGGTGTTCATAGTAAATTGGCAGGGGTGAAGCATTATTTATGGCATCGTAAGTTATATTTACTTTTTGATAAAATGCTTTACGGTTAATGCCTTAAAAGTTGTACTTTCTTGCTATATTTAATTAAGCAGATTTTCATACCTAGAGTGTGTTTTCTTATAAAGCTTATGAATAATTAATAAACAATTTTAAAATTCCGATTTTTCTCAGTGTACAAAATATTAAGAAATACGTAAAATTCTCTGTATTTAGCACATCAATACCAAAATAGTGTGAAAATTAAAATAAGAGACCACCCTACGGATGTTTTCTTTAACTCAAAAGCATTCAGTTAGCGAACGAATTCAAAAATAAAAATGCCAACTCCGGCCCCCTTCGACTGTGAAGTGCGTCAATCGGAAAGTGTGTCTAAATTTGCATGCGAAGCTGGGACTGATCTCGCAGTCAGCTCCATACGCATATGACGCACACCTGCTGTCCATACTGATGAATTTAGAAAGTCGGTATCTTTACCTGCAACATTTTGCCGAAAATTTCGAGGCTCAATTATTCACCGGCCGACCTGACATCGCGCTAAGTGCTTTCTGCATTTCAGTCCTCGGAGCCAACGCCAAACCGGACAGAATGACGGATGCTCCCAATGGACTCGTGCATATCAATCGGCTTTGACAGATGCTGTACATTTATAAGAATGAATAATTATAACTCGTCCCCGGTTTTCATTTCGAACACAATAATGCACACGGTGGTGATTAATTACCTGTCTGTCAGGAATTTTTCACTGCCGCGCTATACATTACTCGCTGTCAGAAGGGGAGAGGGGTGGAGAGATGGGGGAGGGGGTCAGAGGAGCTGCGCCCACAGGCTGCCACTGCCGGGATCCATACAACTACATATACCCGGCGCCGGCACCCATACACCGCTAATTTTGATAACGAGTAGGCGATAGAGCTTGGTCTGTCCGCCCTCTAAGTACGAAGATCTCCTGAAGGAGTTCAGTCGAGCCGAATAGGAAGAAAACCTGAAACCTGAAAAAAAAAAGCCGACGAAGCAAAACTTTCCTGCAAAAAGCAGAGGAAATGGGAGGTCATGCCTTTTAGATTACAAGGAGAGGAAGGTAAATTGATGGCGTGTTCATTTGAAGTCTTTTGTAAGCAATTTGTTGTTTGCCAGTGCCGAAGTAAAAACCCCTAACAAGAAACTGAGTTAGTGCCGCCGGCAGGAAGAAGTATTCCTAGGAGCAGTGGCAGGATACATGAAACGGAGAAATGGAAAAGATAAACGGTGGCAAATTTTTCTTTTCGAACACTTCTTTTGGGGGTTCCTGTTTTCTTCTAATTTTCACTTTATTTGGCAATAAAGACAGATCTAAAGAGATTTATCTCCTGGGAAAGTTTCCGTTATAGTTTCTTAGGGTTTTCTTGTAATACGTAACCAACTGTGTTGAAATTTCAAATTACGAACATTCTTTTACAGATAGAAAGTAATTTAATTATTGGTTACTGACTTTTTTTTTTGTATACATCACTATCACTAGATATTACAAAATAAAATCCCCCACCGTGTCTGCCTGTATGTCTGTCCGTAACTAGTGAACAGATTTTATTTCTATTTTCACTATAAGATAAACTGATTGATGACAAGGTTTTAAATTCATAATTTATGAATTTGTAAACTAACCACCAAGCTATGAGAATGAATATAGATCGAAAAAATACGCCTAGCTTTTTTAGCCATATTTTTAGTATACAAAACAAAATTTAAAAAACCAGTAATGCAGAAAGTAAGTTTAGTATTTTATTAATAATCAGTTTGGATGAAAAACCACAAAGGTTTTCTTATTATTTATTACTTTCAAGGGTAGGAAATGACAATAAATTGCAAACCCCTATATTAAAAAGAATAATGTGCACTCGGGGATTGAGGCCATATGTTGGTTTTCTAACATCTTTGACTATACGCCGCAGGTTCTCGCTGGGAATGGATTCTCATCACTAATGAGAATTTGTTCACTGTAGAACAAGCCCACAATCAACAAAATTACAAGATTTGGTCCGTAGGGGGTCCAAGTCCATAAATTCGTTATCGTATGGTAAAAACAACAATCAAAAAACCTTCAATAATTACAAGTAGCGTTAGCAAAAAATAAAAGGAGATTGTTCTTCAAAAGTTAAGTATTATTTATCGCTAGAAAATTATAATAACTGATTTATTTTAGACGTGTTCAGTTCAAATTTAACTATTTTGCGTACTTATACTCTAGCTTTCTCTAAATAGTTTTCTATATGAAATTGATATGCATTCGAATTTTCTAGTTTCTCTGAACCCCAAGAAAAAAGTTACCACTTTAAATAAAGAAATATATGTAAGGAAGAGAAATACGTTAATTGATACCCCTCATTATATTTTCTTCATTTTTTATTCCGGCATTTTCGATAAAAGTGTGTGTAATAGGAAGCTGACACCGGAATAATCTCACCATTAAAACCTTTAGACACATGGCAGCTGGACAGTGAATCCATTTAAACATGTGCCACTCGAATCAGTTTTATCTTGATGAGCGGCTCAGACAAGAAATAAATCTCCATATAAATCCGATATGCGTGAACGAAAGATGCGAGGATGCGTACCGGAGGAAATTATTACCGGCAAACGAAACACTTGACCCATCGTCTTTCGATGCCAACCGCCCCAAAGAGAGTGGAAGATTTCTGAAAAATGACACGCCAAGTGAATGCTACAAAGATTGGGAGTGGAGGGGGGGGGGGGGGGGGGGTGGATGCCCCCTATCAACAGATTAACTGATGCGATAAAAGGAAGGAGCAAGAACATGTCTGTCTAATAAAACAGAAAATTAATTTGTCTTCCGAGACTAAAAATTATCTCATAAATTTCGAGCCAAAGTCGCACACACTGAGATGCTTAAATTCCGTTTGGTGTTGATCGACCATATGAGCTAGGGATCTTGGCACTTGGCATCGATTCTTTAACTTTTTAGACGGAGGTGCGGTCAGTCCTCAGGGTATGTGTGGCCTTCTCGGGGAATCCTGCGGTGAGCCGGTTGCGCAGCTGCTGTGCAGATAAATTTTGTATGGAAATTAAATTAATTAGCTCGTCACATGTGCTAATCGCTAGGAGATAACCGTCCGTTTTAATTATTCCCCTTATAATTTAGCATGCGTTCGTTTAATTCCCAGCAGAGATGATGGGAAATAAAATACATAAATAGACCTTAGTCTATTTATGTATTTTATTTAACGGAGCAAAACTACAACGACTGCACATTTCGTCGAAATACACTGTGAGGTAAGTTTTTGCGAATTGAGCAAAATACTTATACTATGTATAAAATAAGAAAATAGAGTCACAGAGATTTTCTTGTAATTCAACAGTGACCTTAATAACATTTTACACGTTTTATTATCAAATGGAAATCTATACAAAATAAAAGGAAAATTACGTTAATTATACAAGAACGTCTTTAGAAATCGACAACCAAAATACTATGAAATAAGTAATTTATAAATAAAGATAGATCTACATGATTTTATTATCATAGTTGGATGATTTTATATATTGTAGCAATATTAGTTGAGCAACCCGTTTTTACCCTATGATGGTATTCATTAGTTAAATCTTTTCAAATGCTCATAGAATCAAGCTCTAAACATTTTTCGGTCCACAATATTTTACATAAGTAATCGAGAAATTGATTCATCATATTGGACTTACCACTATAAGTTTTGTTATTCTTATAGCATAGTCGTGAATACTTGATATACCGTGATTTTGATTTTTAAAATTGTGATAGTAGATTTAAAATATTTGGCTTCAAAATATCTAAGGTATTTACAAGGTGTACCCTGAAAAGTATCAGGAAGAAAATACTTTTTCGAATTTTCTTTTGTTATGATTTTTTACAGGATATGTTAAAAATTCCATATAGGGTCTATCATCAGGAAATTCATAGGGAATAGCTGATATTATAGCATATATAATAATTAGATATAAATAGTTTCGAACCGAATTAAATGCACAAAGAAATGATATTTGTCTAGCTGTAGTGACCGAAAAGCTAGTAGGTATCACTACTTTAATCTTTTGCTGCCTAGTTTTGATTGATTAATCTTTATAATGTTGATATTTGACTTTATTCTAAGCGACCTCAAATAAATGTTCCGACAAAGTTTCATTTAAATTAGTTAAAATAACTCAGTTTAAGCCGCCACAAACTTTATGTCTATATTAGCTTAGTTCAGGTATATTTCAGGTATATCAACATACTTAAAGGCTTTATGCAACAAATATTGTAGCCAAAAAGTGGCATATTTATGAAGTAAAAGTGTTTTATGAAAGTAAAGAAATCCACGAGTCAGTACTCAAAATTAATTACCAAATAAATTTGGTGTAAATGCTTCCGTCTGTTAAGCCCTTCTGATCCTTCGTCACATTGTTCCCTTGAAGCATTATACAGCTGGAGTGTAATCATGCAAAGATCCCTGAAATGATATTGAATCTCATGAATATTCCAGCGGCTTGAGACAGCAGAAACCTCTAGATGAAATGAGCTTAACAATTTTCATCCCTTCGCTGGTTTCCCATAGAACAAGCAGGTCTCGTACAACAGAAGGTACAACTGAGGGGGCAGGGGGATGGGACATAACCAACAGTCGAGTTGCAACAATTCTAATTAACTACACACATGAGTTTAAGCACTCTCGAGATTTACAATATAAAGGATTTCAGTTCTCATCTCCTGTAATGTCTATTTACTTTGTAAGGGGCGCTGTGAAGAGCCCGGCTGCACCAGAGTCGGTAAAAAATGTTCTCCTGCTGATATCCTGTTGGAATCCGGCTGGGACCCCGGGAAAAGGACCCGGCAGGCATACCGAGAACTGGTTAAACACGCAAAGTACCCACGAGGTTAAAATACAATAAACCAACTCGAGAGTGAAATGACAGCAGCTTTTCACATTAGCAGCCTTTTGCGGTGGCACGGCGAGTACGTGCAGCAGGGGGATTTTCTATGACACTTTAAACATGAAAAGGACACCGATCCAGCGAGAATGTGCCGCCCTTAAAAAAGGGTTCCTATTACGCATGGATGGGCTGTTCAGAGAACACTTGAGTTCCCGGCACTTACTGCTCCAGGGACGCTTTTTATTTCGCTTAATTCTGACATGAATGGAGTGCGACAACAGGCAAACCAAAATGTGAATTTAACAATTGATTTGACTGACAGGAGGGCTGGAAAAGGTTACACTTTATTTACGTGATAGCCGAACCCTTCTGACTGGAACAGGATACATGCACAGCTTATTTAGACCGGCCACAGTACCCTTCGGTTAAATTCGTCCTCGTTACAAAAGGATTCCCGCTTGTTTGATTTACTTTATGTCTAAAATTATTGCGCTCCAGTGTGAAAAGGGTTGTTAACGTTTTTAAAATACCCGAAACGAACTGCCAAAGGGGCTTTGCATTTTTAATCTTAAACTGAACGCAATTGCACACCACCTGAAGATTTTTATTGGATCGTTTTGATGTTCTCACGTGAGAAGACCTAAAATAAGTTGTTTGCTTACGAACAACTTTAACTGCAAAGAAATAAGAAGTTGTTTTCGCATTATGTTTACCAAACAAAGAGTATTTGGGTAAAGAAATACCCACTACTATCATATTATGCATATTATCCTAAGAGTAAACACTTACGTTTCCTATTAGAATATCCAAGTTAAATATTAAAATTAAATTTAGGTAGAGTGTTAACTTTGTTTCCAAACAAATTCAAAATTGCTTGAATGTGTAAAACACTACGGATTCATCTTCAAACCACAAAGGTTGTATTTCAATTAAATAAAGTCGGTTTTAAAATCTAAAAGTCTATTTTCGAAGTAAATAAGTCCAAATTTTCAGTTAAAGTCACTTTTAACATCAAAGGGTATATTTTTATATTAAACAAGTCTTAATTTTCGCTTCAAACTAATTTATAGGACTGAAAATATGAAATGATAATGAAAATCTAATTGATAAAATGGCTTTTTCTGTATTTTCAAGAAAATCAATTTCGAAAAAGGTTAAGTTAATAGAAAAAAAGGCTATTTCTACGGTTCCCCAAATAATCATTCCCTTCGAGTATCTAGAACTCCCTAAGCAAACGTGTTTTATATGTCTAGCCGACTATTCAAAAGATAATCTAATTTTTCAACAAGACAACATCATGATGAACATAAGCAACTCTATAAAAAAAGAGTAGCTCTCTAGGCTAAATCTTAACCCCAGAAATGTTGGTACTCTTCATATACATATATAATTCATCCAAAAAGGTTTTCTAGCCATTAGTTATAGAGTTTTGTGCATCTACGGTAATGAAATATGAATTTGCACGTTTTTACAACTTTTTATTGAATTACCCGGATAAGGACCAGTCTAAAAGAAAATCGGATTTTATTGTGAGTGACAGCAAGAGGGGATGTGTCTTTGGTTTTTCTTTCTTTTACCCTAGAAATAAGATACTGCCTAGTGCATATGTAGTTTTGAAACAGAGTTTATTATTATTAGAATTGACGTAAGTAATGCTAAGAGTATAAGAAATTTTCATGGGAGTGTACCTAAAACCTTCAAATCGAGATTTTGTTTTTTTGGTTTACAAAAGTTAGTGGTCATTTCAGAGTACAAGACTGTAAACCGTATTTTATATCAAAATACAGACCCTAGTGGGCACAATGGGCTTGGTGGTTGGTTTATTTTTAATGAAGTTAATCTCAAAAATATTTATGATATTTTGATAAGGAGTTAATTAGTCAAAATTGTGAGATTTTTACCAGATATTCTTGGTACAAAATTTATAAGATTTAGCAACAAATTTCATAGTGTTTTACCACAACTTACAGGAATTGAATCCAAAATAAGGCGGTAATTCTTATTGGAACTGAAAATTGAAAATATACTTAAAATAAAGCAGGTATCCCTCGAATAGTACGATTAGTCGGGTCTATGTTATTCGAAATCGTGTTATTCAAAAGCTATGTTATGCAATACTGTGTTCCGTGTTATTCGAGGGCTGTTGCAATTCATAGCTGTGCTTATTCGCAAATTTTATGTAATATAAGTACCGTGCTATTCGAGGGATGCCTGTACAAACAAAATGTATGCGAACATCATGATTATAGTAAGCAATTCAGTTATGTAAATTTCTTCTTCGCAAGTCCCAAATACATTTGTAAATTCTTACAACCTAATTCCTTACTTGAATAAAATACGCGTTCGTGCCGCGGTTTCATTAACTTCGCGTAAATTAAGCAAGGGATCTTGGCGGCAGAGTATCATTTTATAATTACGTCACTTATTAAGAACGTCTGCAGCCGGTGGTAATTGATGGAGTCGTCTGCTTTGTTCGCGGCAGAAACTGTCGGATTTTCGAAGAGTAAACAATGAAAACGCTGACAGGCGCCTCCCCACGTGAAAGACCTCATGTTTTAAATGACGGGCCGTCAAGGTGTACTGCATGTGCCATGAATGGGATTGGAGGGGAGAGGGGGGAGGGGAGGTACAACACCTGACATACCGTGCACACGAATTATCGCAGCTGGGTTGCTCTGTTCGAGCGGTAAAGTGACGATTAACATGACACGATTTCCAATAACCCATGGTTAGAGGAGCCGACTGGTGTTAATTACACCTTTGCACCTTGACGGAGCCCTTTTTGACGGTTTGAGCGGGCCCCCCCTCCTTTTATTCTCACCAGTCGCGTCACTGCCAGGACCCATTGTCTTACCTGCGGGCTCCAGCCGGCCCGTAATGAGGGCTGCCTGCTGCACACCTCTGTTGCGGTGTCGCCTCTTTGAGCGGCCGCACCACCCATAAACACCAGACTGTGGGCCAAAAATTAGAGCCAACGGGCGGATATTGTTGCATTATAAAATCATAAAATAATTAACAATGCATTCACAATGAGCCATAAATTTTCCTTCTCCTCTGGTATTCATTGAGGAGAGGTCAACAGGGGCTCTGGCGCTGTGTAGACTTTTCCCATCCATAAATATTAATTTAGAAACGCTCTGGGTGGTTCCGGCCTCGTTTTATGAGTGCATTACCAATTTACCATTCTCTCCAGGAATCTTTTAGAAATTTTTATTGCTGAAAATTATGCAGCGAAGAAGAATTGAACAAGCGCAAGGGAAATACCGATTTTTTTTTGTTCTTCAGATTTTAACTGCTTAACATTTGTGAAAGATGTTTGGTAATTTTATGGTTTATTAGGAGCAACACAATTAACACAAACGGGACTGTCTACCTCAATACAAAGTTTCGGCCGTATTTTAAACAAAATTTTGTTTTCATTTACATAGTACCTCATGAAAGTTTGTTTTAAATAGAACTTCATATTATTTTAGAGTTTAAACCTTTGATTTTCTGTAAGTTTGTAAACAAATTCAAATAACAAAGATATTTCTTACTTGGTATCTCTACAAACAAGAAGTACAAGCAAGATTTATACTTTATTCAGAGTTAGCGTTTCACAATAACAATGCGTGCTTGTCACATTCGATAAATCGAAAAAGATATTTAAAACTCCAAATTTTGGAACACTTAGCACATTCGCGACCGGTAGATTTTTTCTAAGTAGGTTTCTAACACTGAGTGCCAGTGAAAATAAATAGCAGAAATTTTGCAGAAAATGTAAGAAAATATAGAATAGAAGTTAAAATAACGTGAATTGATGTAAGCAGTCGGGAGAGTGTTAACTATGGAAAATTAAGTTTAATTGTAATACGCAACGTATACATGCGCGATATAATTTAAAAATTAAGACAATACTCTGCCCAAAGAAGTTTAAGCCTTGCTTTTTATTTTATAAACTTCGGGCGTTGCGGAGTCAAAGTAAATTACCAAATTTAAGAGAAGTAAGTAAGAAGACAATTGAATTGAATGAGTTCGTTAATAGACACATATTTTATTTAGGTAACTTTATCAAAAGGTTTTTTTTTATTGAATTTGAAAATATTACTAATGTTTTAGTTTCTGCTGTTTTTATTTTCATTATACAGTCTATGTAGTAGCATAGTTAGTTAGTGAGTTAGTTTTTTTAAAGGTTTTCCGATATTGCGTTCAGGGTGATATTTTGGCTGATACAAACCTAATCGAAATGGTAACTTTGCAATGAAATATTTAAAAAAAAAAACGGAGCTTAAAGTAAAACAAGAAAAGAAATGCCCTTTTTAACTATACCCTGCTCAGAAATAAATGCAGCCTTAAATTTGTTTACCAAAATGGTACCAGTGTAGCGGATATGTTTGCGAAATTTCCGAATTTTCAGCACTATAGCCTAATCCTATGTATCCTAATAGTCTTTGAATAAAATGACTGTGAAGCACAGACGGATATTTCGAAACTCTGTTATAAGGGAACAAGGAACCCTTACGGATGCCTAAAAATCGTTTGAAATAAACCTAATCAAAATTTATTAGGTTTAATGACCTGCTTAAATTTTAGTTTGAATTAATTTTAAAATATTAAGTGGTAGAAAAGGTAAAATTTGCAACTTTCTCAACAAAACAAGTAAGCTTGGTTGCTAGGTGTCATAAATTAACTTTTTCACAACAATGAATTGCAGAAAATTTATGCTGTAAGTGATGAGAAGCAATTGAAATAGCATTGGAATTGCTTCGTGAATGCCTCAAGCGACCACCTACGAATCCATCCTGTTTCTGTGACGTGCATATAATTGAGTATGCAGTCCAGCCTGCCTGTCGAAGGGTCGTTTTTCCACTTTTGTTTGATCAGAAACAAAACAAAAATATTCAGATGAACACAACACGACCAATTGTCGTTCTTGGGCGTCCTAAAGAATCCATCAAGTGCCTTCAGTGTGCGCTAGCTTTAGCGCTATTTTGTCTGCACTTCGTGGTGCACTTAAAATCTTCATTTCGATATGCACTGCTGGCTGTGTCGGCACACTCATTCCATTAGCGCACCAAAATGTCACCTGGTGCGCAAAGTAAACATTCTGCCATAAGAGTGTCTCCCATCGGACTCGAGAATTTCCATATGAAAGGTCTTTTGAATGACAATTTTGACATCCCCATGAAAATCAATTTGCAATGCGTCAATCCTTGAGGAGACACATCTCATAATGTGGCGTGTCTTGAGTTGCCTAAGCGGATGGAAACGGCACCGTGACAGCGACAATAACAACCAAGTCGTGGTTAAGAAAGTCGCTGGTACTCCTCCCCTTGATCGTTTCGCCGGTCTCATCACCCACCTCGCCCGCCTTACCGTGGGTCGCCCACTGCTGTTGCTGCTGCTGCTGCTGCTGCTGCTGCGACAGGGGGATCTTGAACGGCCCTAGGTGGTGGTGTGTGGACACTTTTTCCGTCTTCGACTTCCACATCTCATCATCATTTAGGCTGAGATGTCGGTGGCCGGGACACATGTTTGCTTTCTGAGGAGTTGATTAGGCTTAGCTGGAGATGAGATGACTTCTTCGAGCGCAACCACTCCCGAGCCCTTGCGGAGGAGACCACGTATGGCTGTGGCATGTGTGATTGAGTGGTTTTTCTGGTTTCTGCGTTAATTGAAATGTGATTATAGTTTTCATATATGGCGCGGAAAGTTAATTGGATTCTTGTTCTGAGCTAGTCACTTGGATGGGATGTTGTTAGTGCTGCAGCTGAGACTGTGGTGAGACTGCCAACATTTGGGATTTTTTACGTTAATACCGTCAGTATTTTAGTCCTTTATAAACTCAAAAGCATTCTTTCTTATTACACAAATTATTTCGAAAAAGAATACGTCCTTAACCTTCATCATAGTCATACGATTCGCGTTATAATGATAGTAAATCTATAAAATTTGCTGTTTTCACCAAAACAGGAAATCTAAACAACTACTATCGATAACAACACAGAAGAAAACTCGGAATTGCATGTAGGCATTGTATGTGCTTTATAATTGCTCTAATTAACAAAACCCACTCAATAGTGATGGATTTACACATTTCCCAAGTGTAGGCTCTTAAATCTTTACCTCTACTATTGTCAGTCCCTAGATTATATTTACAATTGAACAATTTGTTTGAAATTCCACATGGGTATATTGCTGAGCTAATTAAAGCTCATGTACAACTAATAAGACGGGGTAACGCATGCTACTTAAACACAATAATGTGCATCCGTTAAAGGAACCTAAATAATCTTAATTACGCTTACAAATATTTAAAAAATTATAAAATCAATTAAGTTATGAAAGTTTCTTACAATACCTTTTTACAAAATCAACGATGATATCTTCGTAAGAGATCTTCATTAAGTCCGACACTATGCACAAAAGAGCTAAAGTGCAGTTGTCTCATCATTTAGATAAATATTATTCAGATAATTCCCAAACCTGGTACAGGAAAAGTATTAAATGAGTTAGGAATGTTAAAACATGGGTATAGTACAATATACTCGTACTCGTATAAATAAAAGCACATCATCATACTGCTTCAGGATAATGCCAGACCACATTTTGTTTTGATGATTTGTCACAGAATCGCAGAGATAGTCTGGGAAATTCGAAAGTGGATAAAAGCCAACCACTACTTGAGTTCTATGCCTCTAAAGAGAAGGCATTGTTCAAAAATGGTCTTTACAAATAACAAATCGCGCTTGGAAAAGGTCATAAGTAACGACGGAAGACGTAATATTACAGGTAAAAATTTTTATTTTAAATTTTTAAAGTAGAATGTAGAGGTTTTGTCGTTTTCCTGTGGCCTAACAGTCTAGATATCTTTAATTTTTCATTATTTGTTTTCTGAAAACGTGTTCATTTTCAATTTCAGAAAAAATAAATCAATTAACTAATCGAATAAAACGATAACTACCCGTTTTGTCAAAAGGGACAATATTAGAAAGATGTCTAAAACTTAAAATTCTCTTAGTAGGTAAGTAGAGAGTTTTCAATAATTATAGCAATTAAAGAAATAGAACTTATTCGTAAAGAGTTGGTGCACATCTCTTTTCAAAAATCATAAGAAAATAGTGAAAATTAAATGGTTTAATTATCATAGCGTCATTAGTCGCATACGACAGAATGTTACTAAGTATTGTTACGCAATCTGTTCTAGATTTTATGAAAAATTAATTATTATTCTTACCCCACACTATGCATCTTACCCAACCAAATAAGGACAAGTATATCAGCGTCGAAATGAGTTCAAAATTGATTTAGCTTTTAATAAGTCCTGTTGTAGCAACATTTGTTGAGCATATAGAAAAAGGGCTTGATTAATGGCGGTCTCTTAAAAAGTTTTAAACATTTCTTAATTAAGAAAGGGCGCCCGGCATCTAGGATGATAAATTGTTCCGGATTAAGTCCCCCCTCCCCCGGCTACGATGAACAGCTGACCTGATTGTTTTTTTTTTTTTTTAATATCTTTTTGGGCAGATTGGTATCTAGGACAAGCTGAAATCCATCCCCGAAGTGACTAGACACATCAGCGGCCTTGCTCATTGGCTACGTGAACATGTTTCGCAATTAGTTATGCTCGTACCACGACGCAGCTCATAAATTAGGATCTTTCCGGGGCTTAATTAGTGATTTCTGTTTGTCATGTTTATGCCACCCCAGCCTGCCAAACAGCCAGAAAGTTGCCGCTCCGACATAGTCATTAGCACAGTAGTTCAACTTACAAAAGGGCATCCGGGCTAGAAAAAGAGGATGGGCTGAGTCGAACGATGTTCGGGATGGTCAAAGAAATTCCGCAGAATAGCTCACAAACAACATGTCGAAAGTCATGTCCTGGTCATTAGTTTTTATCGTCGTTAAATGAGAACGATCCTTTGATCCTTCGCATACCACAAACGAAACCAAAAGGATGCGCCCCTTACTATCTCGGGGGTGTTCTGTAATGGTTTTTCGGGTTTTCCTTATGTGCAAGTTCGCGGGAAACTAACACCCATCGGAGGTCCGGCCTCCGAACCCAAGACGCTTTCATCAATATCCTGTAAAACAAGAGAAAGGCGAATTCATTTATCTTCGCCCTTGGGTTAAGTAAAACACCCAAGAACGAACCTTTCGCTAAAATCCTGTCATGCCGCTCTGGGTTCATTCATTTTTTGACAAATGATAGCAAAGTGACATAGTCAGAATAGACCGTCCCGCCGACGGAGACCTTCACAGCTGGTGTATGTGAAATTACGTGCGCGTCAGAGATAATTTACAAAACAATATGACAGCGTTAGCGGGACATCCCCAGTCGCCCTAACGATAAATCACTCGCCGTCACCAGACCCAGTGAAAATGTCATTAGGGCTGCGTACCACTGTCACGCTATATTGATTCGTAGGGGCCAAAGAGACTCTCAATCCGCACACCATCGGAACAAGCCCTCATGTAGATGGGGTCGAAAAAAAAAAACAACATTCCAAAAATTAATCACTGCGCCGCCGACCACCAAAGGGCTCAGGTGGTGGTGGTGGTAGCGCAGCACTGCGATGGACCACGTACTTAGAATCGGAGACACCCGGAACCCCAGGACCCTGCAGATGTCGCAAAGTTTCTGGCACGGGAACAAAAGAGCTGTAAACCAGCCGATACTGAGGATTCGTTTCATGTAATTTATTGTCCTGGCCACCATGAAATTGCCGAAGGGCTGTTTTCCTACCTGACGCCCCGAGGCTCGACTGGACAACCTAAGAAACGATACTCCTAATTTCTATTACGCATAAGGACCTCCATCCGGAGAACCTTTGTCCGACAGGATATCAATTGAATATTTAACGACATTTCGTCTTTCTCTTTTTGCGTTTTTTCCGCACTATCGAATCCTTGTTTGCCTGGGGCACGCTTTTTCTTGAGATAGGCATTCTTTAGGTGATTTATTGAGCCATTGCGTGCTCCTTTGACTTTTCCTCTGACATATGATGACATTGAAATCCCCCTGAATGAGTCCTGACTGGTGTTTTCGTCCTTTTATCGACTTTTACAGCTGATACCATGTTTATTGTGGGACTCGAATGCCTCACGGCCGTGATGAATTATGGCCGTTATTGCAGTCGTTAGTTTGATAAATTGACGATGGTATTTGTTTGAAGGATTTTTGGGGGAAAAAAGAGATCACATAGTGCGGCAGAGATTTTGTTAATGGAATTAGAGAACCCGCTGATGACTGACGAATGTTCTAAATAAACGTGATTGTTATACATAGCTTAGGATTCTAGTCAAGAAGGATATATTCTTTTTATAACATCAGATATCATTCTAAAGAGCGATGCATAGAATGATTGAAATATCTGATTAACATTTTTATCCGATAATAAACAAAACTTTCTACATTCAACTTGTTTTTGGAAAAAGTATTGTACTGTAGAATCTCTTTTTATACGATCCAAAAATTTGTACTAATTCGAGAAGGTTTTCAACTTTGCAGTACACTCGAAAATAAACTTTCTTATTAATTCTAACTCTAGATACGGAACATTATATAACAATTAAGTAGAACACCCATTAGAAGGAGAGCCGGATTGCCGGCAGGGCAACCGGGGAGGGAGTCAAGCCACTCATATTTGATTAATATCAATTTATTGAAGTTCTGAAGATATTTAGAGGAAAAGTGAATATATATACAGAATTTAATGAGATACATGGTTAATATGCCTGTTCTTTTTTTTATATCATAGTACAAGTATCATAAAATAAGTTGTTCAAATTTCAAATTATTACAACAAACAATTTATCTAACTCACAATCTCAGAAAGGCATGTACTTGAAACCACGCGCTGAATCCCCAATCTAATGATGATATTACTAAAAAAATATTGCGTTTAATGCCCTGTTAGATTGGTGCATGTATTACAAAACATTTTGATTAAAGCTTATATCTAAGTAGGCGCTTCGATAGCTTAAGTTGGTAAAGCATTTCGTTGGGGGCACTAGAGTTCGATTCCCATCAAGAAATTAGTACCACAATGAGCCACAAATAGCCTAAGCTTGTTTTCCGATAATCGGATACTATGTCGACATTACCTAACCATACCTAAGATTTTACTAGTCATTTTCGCCGAGGGTACTATATAAAAGATTCTTTTATTAGGTATATTTTGCTATATGTTATAGGAGTTATAGGACATTATGGATATAGCAATAAATGAGAAGTATTATAGCGCGAAGTGTGGGAGGAATACTATTTTTGGGGCAATATGATTTATATAGCATTAAGGGACAAACGTTTAGGTTAGTTTTAAAGCATACTATTATTTGTTAAGACAAGTAAATTGGGATAGAACCCAGATACTTCACAGAACCCATATTATTTCTATAAAAGAAAAAAAAAAAATTTTTTCTTTGCAAACTAAAAAGGACAAGAGATCTTAAATGACCCATTTGTAGTGGACAATCATAAATCTGGATAATCCAGCCGAGGAGGTAAGTTAACGCAAAAAAGAAATTATCCTCGAGCTTCTTTTAGTTTATGATGAAACTGATTGCTGTAATCGCAACAAAATCCATAAGAAGGTGAATCGTTTAAGTGAGTAAGAGGCTTAGGATTCAGTTAATCCTTAACGGGGTCATAATCTTCTTTTGTAGCACAGAGGTTAACCTGAATCTGGTCAAAGGAACATCACCGCCAACAATTTCAAAACTTACTAGCCATAGCAAACTACCTTAATCATTATGGGACGAAATGAGTGAATTAATTTGAAGATTCGTCAATAAACTCCGTCCTCAGAAATGCAGCTAATTACCCTGTCTAATCGGATAATTACGAAATCCTCTTATGCATTGAATTTTTCTTAAATAATAAAAAAAATATTTGACTCGAGGGCAACAGCAGCATACTGTGGCTCCTCTTCATCAACTTCCGCCCACCTCGGTTTCTGGGCACTGACTTGTCCAAAATTCTTGCATGAATCGATTTTTAATTAGAAGGCTCGACGGGCTCGCTTCCTGACAAGGTGCCAATTAAAAGTGAATTATTGACTTCAAACGATGGCACGTAGTCAACAACAATTGCTGGCGAAGCGACGTGTGAACACCAGACGTGCAAATTAGGGAGAGGCACATGGATCACCTGAGGAATTATTGTACGGGTTAGAATGATTGATATTTCGCCAAAGCGGGATTGAATAGTGAAGCTCACACCTGTCGCTCTTGCGGTATGTAACTTAAAATTAGCGAAATATGCGTGGCATTCTCATAGCGGTAGGGACAGCTATGCAACGCCTACGCATTTCTGTGTTTTTATCCAATGGAGGGATTCGACATTTAATGCATTAAACAAAAAGTACACTGACCAGCAAAATGTTCAAAATGTTCAGTAAAAACCTTCTGTAAGAACCTTCACTTTTTTGCTGATATTACTCACATGATGTAATGAATCGGATTTCAATATTTTATAACTGAAATTAGGGATAGTTAAATAATTTGTTATATTTTAAAATGATCTAAGCTAGAGCTCTAACAATGACTCAGATAAATCAGTATTTCAGTTCTCTAGATTTGAGTTATCAAATACTCGTAGTGACTGGAACCGAGTTTGAGTAAAGAACATTTAACTACCTCAGTGTTCTACTATTTCAGAGAAAAATTATTATAAGTACCTTAGTATTTATATAAGTCCTATGCATGCATTGTTTATTTCTAATTTCTCTACTTTTTCGAGTATTTTTCAAGCCTATAGAGGTTCCTTTCTAGAGAGTGATCTAAGCACATTCCGTGCTACACTAAGCGCAAACAAAGAATGTCTATTCTTACTTATTGAAGGCTACAATTAATTAAATTGCTTTGTTACTGGTTAATGCATTAATTCTGCAGGAATGATACTCTTTAATTTAGTACTTAAATACTCCCTAACTCGGGTTCTTCAAAACTTCACATGAGAGAGACTTCATGTTATTCAAAGGGCACTTCATGTTATTCAAAATGATATGTGAAAAAATTAGGCCTATAACACTTACAAAAACAACAGCTCATATGTTAGATTTGAAAACATATTCGATCTGTTGATCGTTGATTAGAGCATAGCAGCATAATTTCGAATGTTGTAACGTTCAAGTTCCGCTCCTGGTCAGTCGTTATTTTTGAAAACTGCCACATTATATCTATGAATTAGGAACTAGTATACGAGAACTGGTTGCATTGGATAGGATAGTTTCGCTATATTCAGTGCTTTGTTCAAATTATTAAAATAAAAAAACAAATATAAGTGCAATAAAGATTGCTCTATGAAGGTGGTAAATTCGCACTCCGTTCAGGGTCGTATACTACCACAGTTGTTATTACATTATCATCTCCCTGAGCATAACGACTGGCTACAGGGTGAACGTCAAGAAACATCATCATGATAAACGTTCGAAACTAATCACACGCTGTCTCGCATGGTATTAGCATTATTGCGGCTAGGGCTGGGCACCATCCCCGCCGTACAGCCGGGACCGGGAGATATTCGAGCGTATCTGACCTCTGGGGAGTGATTCCCTCCTTTATTCATCATAGTTTTGCATTCATGAAGATAAATTACCACAGAATTGTGGTGGAAGTCACCAGCATCTGCTTTATCTTTTCTCATGGTTATAAATTTACTTCAGCTCATGCGAGAACACAATCAAACCTTTATAGCAGTAGCCTAATCTGTGTGCAGGGGAGCAGATAGCAAAGTCATATAACATACCTAGTTGGGAGTTCTCGGTGTGCCGGAGCCGTCCTTGCTTGCATGGATACACATCCGAGAGGGCACTATATTAACGACTGGAACCGTAAGCCGGCGTATAAGGAAGGAGAATTTATTGTAATGAACGTTCCGGATCTCTGGGACGGAGTTAACTTAAAGTCCGGGAGGCCGAGAGGAGAAACGCAAAATGGATGGGTCTATTTGTTCGGGCGAGGTCTATTTGTTTGTACGGAGTCATCGCATTTGGTGCTCGAGTGTTGACTTTTATATTCATCTCTGCACGAACAATGCGAAAAGCGACAGAAAAGAATGGTCCACCTAGACGGTGATGTGTAAACCTCATTTGGGAACAATTGTACCAGTCGTGTACGCCAGATTTTCAGGCGCTGAATAAGCTGTCGGTGCCATTCCTTTTCGGGGGCATTCAGCTTGGCGTGGCTCTTTCCTCCGCTTGCTTTCTATCTAATTGTAATCGTGAATGAGTTTAATTGAGTCATCTATTATTGCGCTGAGAAAATGGAACGGACACTACCCAACATTGTGTCCGCCTTGCCTGGGCTATTTCCCGCCTAAAAAGGCTACTTCTCCCTGGGCTTGTTACAATTTTACGGGATTTCAATGAATAGCTGACAATGCCTTATTTATTTTCTGGTGCAGTCTAACACGGACGCAATTTGCCCTAGTAGGAAGGTACTTGTAGTACTTCGACAACAGAAAATATCAAAGCATTGTGACAACATTTTCAATTTTTTCCTTTCCAGAAATCAAAAATTTCTCTGTCTGTATTTCAAACAATTGGTAAATCATTTCTATAAAAATTGTTCCGTACATTACGAATTCGTAAGTAAAAATGGTCCATCACTCCTTTACGTTTGTAAGAAAAATAGAGTTAAAAAATACAAAACGTGTCTATTTTGACCATTTTTCAAAAAATAAATTAACGGATTGATCCTGGAGCTCGTTTAAGAATTTTTCAATTATTCCCAAAATACGAAACATATGTAGGCATAAAAAAAACTGAGATTGCAAAAGCAGTAGTTTTATTCACTTTGGCACATATGCCAGCTAATTTTATATGATGTACTGGTTAAAATGTGTGCGAGGATTGTTCGTATCGTAATTGTAAATAATTGAAAAATTCCATTTACGAGTAATCCTTTTTTTTATCCCTTTCCTATCAAAAGAGTCGAATTTAAAAGTTGGTGGTTAGGTGAGAGATAGGGTAGGACTTTTACTACAAAATTAAAGGGTGAGATATATCAACGATGAACTCCATCATTATGTACATCTAAAGAAACAAAAACATTACAAAATTCTAAAAATAGTAATTAGTTCTTGTTCGCTTGGATATAAATTTAAAATTTTAAAAGTGTATATGCCAGTTTTAAAAGAAAAGATCAATCAGTTGCTCTCATAATTCTGAAATACTGGATTACCTTTTAAAATTGAAATAAGAGTCACATCCTGAAGAATGTATACTCCCATTACTCATCCTTCTGGGTTAGTTGAGTACAAAGCAGCGTAAAATAGAAACATCCAAAGTGGGCGATCACCAATCTTAGGGGGTCGTTCGCCTCAAGCGATATACCAAAGAAAGGTTTCCTGATCCTTAAGTCAATTCAAAATGCGATTCATAACATCCGCCCAGGCAAGTAGGAGTTACATTATCTCTATCGTATGAGATACCATCGTGAATGACCAGTCATTAAAGCTAGAGATTATCTTCGTGGCATTAACGAGGAAATTATTCCCAGAGGCCCACCTACACCTTGTCTCCCCATTCATACTCTCCGCAGGAGGACTGTATCGAGATCCCAAGCCATCGGGTTCGCGTCTAGCGCTTTTATTAGCCATCTACGCTAGCCTTATCGCATTATTTTACGTCTGTGATCTCTCAGCCCGGCATTGTTTACCAGCGCTCCTCCCGAGTCGTGTACTAAATCAGGGAATTTTTGACATATTTATCATTTGAGTGAATGACACGACACGGAGTGCTGGCACCCGTTTACGGCAGCCGGCGGCATGGTGGCAGCTTCACCTTCCACTCCTGCTACACCTAGAGAGGTCCGTGAGCTGGCTGGCTGGTTGGGTTCCAGGTTTTTAATTTGAATTTTTGCGCGACTGCTGCCCGCGCCCGGTGCTCGCTTTACACCACATCAGCTCAGACGATATGTCTTGACATGACCTGACAGATTGTACAAAAGTATTAACTTCAATCATTGAATATTATTATCGGGCCGTCAGGTGGAATGACAGCTCCGATTTAACATGGGAGTGACAGGTAATGCGGTTACATGCGGTCGGTCCGATATTATAAACTCGTCGGCGGCACGGACCGGACGGACGGACGGATGAACGGACGGCAGCCAGAGTTGCCTCAGATGTGTTCTGCTTTTGTACCTATTTCAGCGAGCGGCGGTTTGTCGGCGTGTCGCGGCCCGTGGCAGACAAACATAAGAGAGCCGAACCCGAGGGGGGGGGGGGGGGGGGATCCAGGCAGTTGATCTGTGTGAGTCCAGTCGCACTGTTGCCTTTTGCCAGCCGACATCACGTTGTACAGGGGGAATGACGTGAAAATAACATTCATCCAAGTTGAAAGCAGAAGTTGTTGCAACTCTTGTCGCGGCCGCAGGTATTTAGCTTGACTGACGTTTGTCGTTTGAAATTACACGGGATCCCGTCGCAATGAGCTTTGTTTGGTAGAAAGGAGATGTAATTAGCGCTTTATGCTGTGTGATGGGCACGATGATGTCTCACTATCAGCTCAAGTCGTCGCGTCGAGAGCATGGACGTATGTGCGCAAATTTTATGATTGGTGGTAGGACACGATAACGCCCGGTTGTTCTTCTGATCACGCCACTAGACGTTGCGGATGTATCAAGTTATCTGAAACGGGATGAAGGCAGGTAGCAGTGAATTAAAATTGCGCCGGTGATACCTTTCGCGGTTTAGAGCTTTCATTTGGTACACCACAGACTTGCAATGATGCATGACACGTAAGTCGCTGCAATATCTGATCTAATTACTTTTCGTGGATGATGTTCAAGATGTAAGAAAGTGAGACGGAATCAGAACAGTAAGTTATTTTTTTAAAAAAGGAAAAAGTAACATGTTTTGTATGATGAAGTCCATGATAGGTAAAAATGGCCCTTGTTAAATTTTCACTCAATATAATTCACATGTCAAGAGCTAGTTTTTAACCAATTCGAACACACATATGACCCGCATAGGTATCCAAGGGAGAATGAGGAATAGATAGCTGCCGCATTCCCCTAAAAGCTATACGCAAGCAGAAATGGGGAATGGGCACTTTATTGTAGGTAAATGGGTCATTGTATCTTTACTCCAATTTATTTAGCGACGTTTTGAAGGTTGATTAACACAACTAAACCATTAGTTTTATTTTAGTTTCTGTGGAAGTAACTGAAAATAAAATGATGAGCTGGAAATTTATCCATTTGTAGATTTGCCACATATATTTCGATTTTATAAATTTTGTTTCCTATTTTTTAGCTTGATGGTTTTCTCTAAAAAGTATTCCTTTCAGTCATAAATTTTATTTATAATGTAAAAACGAATAGGTACATGGAATTATTATCGTAAGTTGCTTCTAGTAATATTTCATTCATTATTAAGAAAAATTGATTTATTATTCATTATTTTATAACCACTCTTGTTTTTATTGTTACTTTCTATCTTTTAAATAACAGAACAAATATACCGACCATATCTTCTTAAAATACAACTCTTAAGATTTAATTTGAATGATGTGTGACCTCAGTCACTTACTATAAATTAATTAAAATAATTAAAACAAAGTAAAGCAAATGAATATCTTTCATTATTTAAAATTAATTCTTTTTATAAAGTTGAAATAAGTAGTTTTAGTATTTTTAAGAGAACTTAATTTCAAGATTCAAGAGCCTCCTCCCCTTATTATGGGATGTGAACTACTCAAGCTTTCAAAGACAGATTTATGAATATTATTGAATTTGGGCTTCGCAGTACTTTCATTTAAGTTATGTTAAATTGAATTATTATAAATGATTCAACTGTGCATATATATCATACATACATATGTAGAGTTTTAGATGTCGGCTCGGGGACAAATCAAATATTAGAGAGAGAGCAAAAGATAACTGCTGACCGAATGAATGCTTCAAATTTGATACGTTTTTAAAATTTTATATGTGTGCTTTTAGAATTCTGTGCACAATGCTTTTATATTTATATGATAGGTTAATATTAATACTATCTTATCAGATAATAAATCTATAGAAATCTACATACCTCCACTATTCTTCAAGTATCATCAAATATTCAATAATTAAAAATGTTTAAAATACAAAAGTGCAATACTGGCACATAATACGATTAAATTAAATTGAGTAAACCACAGAATAGGTACTATTTTTCAGAGTCGATAATTATGCAGGATGACCAGTTACTTTGGCAGTAATTTTCCACACCATTATGCCCTTTAAGAGCCTGTGCCAACTACAAAAAAAAAACATTTACAAAACGCCTTTGTGCGCTTGTACGTCTTACAAACATAAATTACAAAGCAAAAATTCAATAAAAAAGAGAAAATTGTCCACAAAGCGTTTCTCCGTGCATTTTCTTTTTTTTTTTTTGGGGTCTCAGCCTGCTGTCCAGCCCACATTGACAGCCTTTCATTTGAAGTCCAACTGCGTCGCGAATGTGACGAACAAAGCGACACATTCAGCTCGATGTCATCAATCTTCTGTCAGAGAGTGGATTTGCAGATAGTTAGCTCCCAAGAGTGGTTGGATTTTGAGCTCTTATCCGAGAAGCAGGTTTAGTTAGTTTTTTGCCCCTTGCACACATCCATCCTGGGGCTTAAATGTGACCGTAGAGGATCATACATCACTTTGACAAGAATGCGTCATAAATTAGAGCAAAACTTAAGGGCAATTGCCATGTTTCACTTATTCGGGTGTAGGCTTCTACGATTTGGAACGAATAATAAATTACTTTTTGGATGACTAGTTTTTAGAGAGTGAAAGATACGCGGTTTTTATAAAGTGCATACAGCAAAATAGATAGAGTTCCTAGGTATGTAAAACGTCCAATTTAGGGGTACACATCAAAAGTTCTATCTAATCAGTATGCGCGAAAAAATGGGCAAACCTACGAACTTGTAATAGTAGAATTGAATTCGAGGTCACCATATTACATCTGTCCTCTTGAATTTCAAAATATCAATGCCAGTTTCGAAATCAGCATCTCCAAAAACCTACAGCATTAATGTGTTATGTATGCAGGGTAAGTTTCTGATTGCTATTCAGTAGAAGTTTTTTCAATACCATCGGAAATAGGAAGAATGAAGCCATGGACAATTTTATTATTAGACCTTTTCTTGAATCAATTCGAATCGAATCAATAAGACCTTGTAAAAACTCTTTTTGAAATAAAATTCCTTAATAAAATCCTTAAATTTATAATAATTCCATTTCAATTACCATTGACTTCAATTATTTTTTATTTTTGGTTTATTCAAAGTTGTTAAAATAACTCGATAGAAATCTCCAAACGAAATAATTTAGCATTTTTTGTTGAAAAGCTAATTGAATGCAAAGATAACTAAAATGAATTTGTGACAAGTTTAGATGCTTTATTATTTTTTTTCAAAAAGGGGCCTTTTGATTCGAATCGAACAGAATCAAGAAGAATAGGGCCCATTATTTTACAACATCTTGGACAGTTCTTAATTTTGAGTCGCTTAAATAAAGCTTTATTGCGAATGATCTTATTATTTCTCAATCTTCAAGCTTTTAAAAGTCGACCAAATCGTTTATTTATTTTTTAGAAATTGCTTGTTCTACAAAAATGTGACCTATTACAAAAGTGATACATTTATTTATTTATTGCAATGAGACATAGAATATCTATTGGTTTACAAAACAAGAGTCTCTCAGCTTAAATTTAAGTTTAAATTGAGTTGAAGTTAAGAAATTGAAAACTTACTTAGCCGAATTTTCAATTGTAGGCAAGATAAATTTGAAATCGTAAAATATCGCTGTGCAGATTTAACAAATTGGCGATAGATGGTTCATTAATTTAGCCCATAATTAGTGCGAGATGATAAGGTAAAGTTGATATCCTCTTGAGTCTAAGAACAGAGCGAGGAACAGATATTTGTAAATAAAGAGAACAGTCGTGGACACTTACCACATTTAGTATTACCTATAAGGTGATTTAAAGTTACGCTATATAAATAGAATAATAATAATAACTAAAATAAAATATAGTGTTCTGAAATGATTTAAAAGCAATTAGTAAAGGGATTACAATCAGATTGTCCTTTCGAATGGGATAAAGAATTAGCAAAGATAGTTTTTCTCTTATAACAATGCAGCACTTATCATCAGTATGAAGCAGTTACTAGTGACCATCTCAGTTTAAAAATAAGTTTTCATGCTACATGCTTATTAATTATTGATTTGATTTTGTTCGTTCTAATTTCATTATTTTATACCTTAAGATATTACTGGTATATAAGGGTGAAACTTAATTTCATATACTGATCTTGTCCTGTTATTTTTCGATGTTAGTTATTCTGATATGATATATTATGATATATTACAAATAAAACGGAATTACTATATATAAAGCGCAGGATAACTTTTCTTAACTGAACAGGATTACTATAAAGCACAGGACAACTTTTCTTAACTGCAAAACAAAATTAGGAATGGTTACTATTTTTCCACAAGTACTCATCCAAAAAGCGGTTGGATTTAATATCGGAGTTGTATTGCATATAGTAAAAGTACTTTTTCTCAAATTATGAAGGCTATTTATTAGAAAAAAAAACTATCGAAAGCTTTATTACTCTTTTTATTATTTACAAATCACTTATAACATAAACAAGTATTAAAAAAACAAGATAAAAATCCATGGTATTGACCATATTGGAATACTGCAAAGTAAAAATAGAAATACCTGATTTAATTTGAGTACATTTCATAAATTTATCGATTACCATAAGAAATCTACCGCTGAGGTATGGTGTCCGTCAACCGGGTTGAGTTATGAGCCGTCAATTAAATAAGTTACGATAACAAATTATTGTCATACTTTCCGGAATCATTAGAGACAAATGTTCGCTGACAAACGAAAATACAAGACAAAATCAGTTAATTAATTAGAATTCACGACATCTAGCTATTTGGTGATGGGAGGGAAGAAACAGGAAAGGAAAACAGAAAATTCCCCGAAGAGTACTATTCTATTGAGGGGGGAGCCCAAGAGACGACGCACACCATCAGTCCGCGAGGACTTTAACGACTTTTGAGTAAATGATTAATAGCGCTGTCAACTTTTATATATTTTGATTAACTGACAGCGAAACGAAACGCAAAACTGAAATAAATGACTTTTGTTTTTGTTTTTTGTTTTTTTTTTTTTTCGCGGGGGCCCCACAATCCAAAATTGGGCCGTATCCCCAGCCCCGTCAGTGTCCCGTACATGCACCGTCGCTGGCCCCGCCAGGCAACTTGGTATCGCTCGATGTCTTAGGCACGCTCTTGTTTGCAGTTGTGCTTGTCATTATTTTTTGACAACATGAAAGCGCCCCGAGCATAAAAAAAATATATATATATATATATTTCAATAAACTTTTGACAGGCACATAATTAATTGAACTGAAAATTAAAATAAATCACGTTGGGCCCCACAACCATTCGCGAGTGACGGCACAAAGGCCGACAGAGCGTAATTGATTGCGAAAAAGCCCGTTGTCAGCGATGAATAAAATGTTTGCAAGCTGGAAAGTTTTATTGAATCGCAAGTAACTTGGCGTACAGTAGCGCAAATGTCCATTAATAAAAAAAAATAAAAATAAAAAAATACCAGGCAAACAGTAAAAACCATCTGAGTCATATTAGACAATAAGCTAGTTAAATTATCATGGCTTACTTGATGTTGACAGAGCTCTTCTTAATTAATTTGTTTAATTGAATTGCAGATTAGTGAGAAAATCACGGTCGTGCTCAGGTCGGGCTGTTAATTAACAAACTATACCATCTATAACTTCCGTGTACACCTTATCGAGGTTATTAATTATAACACCGCAAATGCCTCAAGTTTTCTAGTCGTAAATTACAAGAAAATTAATATGTTGCTTGCAAATGCAGTTATTGGAATTGCCTCTTAATGTTACACATTTTATTTATTGCCTCCACTTCTCGTTAACTATTTATTCTTGTATATCGTGGTATACAAAATAATTGTTAAGCACGTTTTAGACGCCTTCAAGCTTTCAGAAAATTATTTATTACTGCCAGTGATTTTCTTGCCTTACATCTCATTAATTATGCATTATAACTAAATTGCCTTTCAGAAAATTAAACAGATATGTAGATAACATTTTGTTTGAGCAATTTGTTCAAGTTATGCTTCTCTTTAAAAATATAATAAATATGCAAAGTAATTTTAGATATGAGAAAATTTTAGCATACCATTTAAGGATGCTAGAAATCAAGTGCAACTTTACTTTTATTTTCTTGATTTCATATCGAACAAGCTTAGTAAAAGAAATATTAGAGGGTATACTCGGCAACGCATACATTTTATTTTTAGGTCATAACAGGGTCTGGAAGGTCTCAACCTATTTTGATCCCATAAGTCACGAATGGTTTGTAAAGTCAAACTTTTAAAATGTTTGTCATGCACTGTATTTAATAAGGAGTAAGCTAGCTAAAACTGATAAACGTATCTTTACAATTAATATAAATTTTTTTAAAAGGTGCTAAAGTAGACATGATTTTCGGGGTTACTTTATCATGACTATCACTGTTGCTACTAAATCACCTATGTTGGTCCAATAAGTCGCCGTGGAACGTTTACTGTAGGATGTTGAGCTTAATTTGAAGGCTTTACTAGTCTGAACCTGGAACATGCCAGCAATGGCAGTGAGAGCTTTTTAGAGGGTTTCGTCGGAATAATTTCCATAACTTTAGCAGCCCAGCTTCTTTTCGTAGTATCAAGGCATTTTGTATTATTTTATACAATTATAAGAAAAAACTAGGTGAAAACTACTAAAGTAACCCTGTTTTATGGTACCGCTCGAAAAATAGTAACTCCATGCCAACATTTTTACCAAAAAAAGTTAATCAACTGCTCTAAATTTAGTGGTTGCACCAGAAAAATTATTAAATTCAATTAAGCAGAGATGACAAAGTTTTGGTGTTGGCTAATATTAGTTCCTTACATTAAGGGAAACGAAATATACGAACATTTCTTACCATTATAGTTCCAATAAGAAAATGTATTTTGATATATTTTGGGAATTCTTTTGAGGAAAAATTTGAAAAGCTTATATCAGAAAAATTACTAAATTGATAAGTGTAGTACTGCATCAAATAAATGTTCGAGTTTCACCAAAATATTTCAGTTGGCTACAAAAAAGTGTTAAAGTCACTAATATTTGAAATCATTTCGTCTTCTTTATAAAAATTTAACGAATTTATTTCCTGTCCTGTCCTGCTTTTATTTGGTAGTACAATAATGCACTAGTTAAAGTAAATTTAAGTCTAAGACTTCAATTATATGTGTCCACCTAATGAAATTTTTCTTTAAACCTTTTTAGTTATCAAAATAATCTCTATTCATTCCCAATACTTAATTTTTAGTATCATGGACTATACAAATTTGTTATACCAACTATTTTAAATTAATCAAAATTTCTTCATTTGCAATTACAGTCCAGAATTTTTAGTGTGGGTTTGAAAATAAAATTTTACATAGAATTGCGTTTTCTGAACCTCTCAAAAAAAAATGTGTCTGCCCGGTTTGTTTATGTTGATTGGAAATATTTGAAAATTTAAGTTAAAATTGAAAATGTTGCCCCTTTTATGTTAGAACATTACAAGTGGACTGTTATATCACAGTCATTGCAGTTGAATGAAATTATTGTGCGTTAATTTTTGCAGGATTGTCTTCATGGAAATAATACAAAAATATTCTCCTCAAAAGTGTAATGACTGAGATGATTGCTCATTTTCTTATTTTGCTTCTTAATAGAAATGCATGTTTAGAGAAATTGTTTAAAGGTTACTTGTATTTTGAAATAGTTTTTTAAATTATGATTTTAAAATACCCCTATAAAGTACATATAATCCTGGCGAATTTATGTATATTTTTTAACATAGGCGGTATTTTTTATTAAATGTTTAAGAAATTCAAAAGTTCCAATTGCTTATTCGCAGTTTTTTTTAACAAGTTTAACGTTTTTACAAAGGCTAATTTCTGGAATTTTCTTAAAGAATTCATTCGTATTAAATTTATAATTTTTGATAAGAAACTTTCCTTGAGAAGTCACCTATCGGCCCTATAACAACATTTCACCCTAAACGCCCTTGAGAGCGGGTAGAAAACGTGTGTGTCAGCCTGTGAAAAACTCGATCAACATTCAAAGTTTGATTCCTTGCAAAACACGACGAACAGGAACATTTATCACCGACACTTAACGAATATATGCGAATAAATCTCCTGGCAAATAAATTGCAGCAATTTTTATTATTGCGCTGTTCCCGGGTGAGTGATAAATAAAAAATAAATCGTCCAATCAACATTCACGTCGATTAATTATTGGATGTCTGCTGCTCGTTTCACAGGGTGCTGAATGTGAAGCCTATGCGCACACATATCCACCTATTTGGAGCCAGCGCCTGATATACGAATACAATTTTGTTGCGCCAGAGTTTTAGATTGATTGCCGACTGACACGGCCGTTGATTGATTAAAAAAGCGTCCAACTTTGTAATTTTATTACTCTTGTACGCTGTCACAGCTTTTTCACTCAGATTTTTTACTTTTTTTTGTTTTTTTTTTTTTTTTTATTGCCGCAATGTCCAACGATATTATTAATGAGCTTGGAACAGCAGCATTTTTGCAATTTTTCTCGTAGTTTTCGTTGTCTGACGCAGTTTCAGATTTTTCTTTCATATTTTGCACTGGTGATGGTTATTTTAAAATTTTATTTTGAACAAATTACGCTAACTGACCGAGCATTAGCCTTTAATTTCTAATTGTTTAATATTTAGATGTGCGAAATGCAATACAAAGTGGTGCTAGTCCAAAATACCATAAGAGCGAGTTTATTTTGAAAGAATATAGAAAAATTTTCCTTTTGACCTTTTTGGACTAGTACCACTTTCAAAATAAACGGCTCAAATAGGTTAATTCAATTTTTAGTTTTCTAAATCCTGCTGATACATTTCTTAAATACTTGAAATAAATTTCTTTACTGAATTCGCTTAGAATACAACGAGCATCTGTTTAATAAAGTTGATGTAGAATTTTATTTTAAAATGAATTTCTAAATTTAAACGAGTATAACATCCACCAGTGTCTTTCTCTTTGCTTGTAAAGTCAATCAATTTAACAAATGAGTGTCTCATATCTTGTTTGTTTTAAATGTTTTAGCTTGTTTTAGATTTTTTTTAAATGTTTTTGCTTAGAATGCCTCGGTATATTTTGAATTTTGTCGACAATAATAAGTTAGGTAAGTAATTCTTTTTATATAATTGGTCCATTTAAAAAAAAATTAAGGATGTCTGCTAAATAGGAATGGCTGGGGCTAGTTGAGTATAGGGGCCATTGAAATATCTCGGAATCTAAGCAACGCACTATGATCAACGATTGTCGCCTGGTGAACAGTACGATTTGTTTAGTTTTTAATCAAAAAGTAAAAAATCAAATTCTGGTTACTTTTCGCCTGGAATTTCCCAAAAACTGTTTGTTTGTTTAATAAATTAATAGTGAAACTTTAACCATATATTTGATCATAAATTCCAATTTTATTTCAGATTTCTATTATTCCTATAAAACCATTGTAGTAATTCCTTTCGTTGCTCAATTTACCCCATACCTTTGCTCAACTTGCCCCACCCATAACTTCTCTCAACAACACGAAATGGCCTTTAGTTTCTGACAATAACATCTAAAATAGTACATACGTTTTTAGCAGGATAAATGACAATTCTATAGGCGTATGTATCAAGTAAATCGAATGCAACGTTTACGAGATACGATAGACTCAGAATTATTAAAAAACCATATACAAATTGCACCATTGCTAATACTGTTGTTGGTCTAGAAATTACCTTGTCTACCTCATCTTTGGGGTCTCAGTTAATAGGGCGCTGGACTACCATCTCAGAGGCTATGGGTTCGAATTTCTCAGGTCTCCTGCGTTGCGTGGTAACCAAATGGGCCTTGGTATAGGCATACCAACCTAATCTAATCTATATAATCTCAAAAATAATGAAAAACTTTGTTTTTTACACATTTAGTTTAGGATATCTCGAAATCCTGATGTTATAGAGCAATTCCGTGCCCGGAGTCGAATTAAATGTAGAATAATACTTGGAAATTACTATTCTGGCTTATATTTAACGTTTTTACTTTTATTATTTTTATATATATTTTTTATTTTTTTTGTAGGTCTGTGCAATTTACTCCATCTAAGGAAGCCAAAGGTTGGTATAACAAAACAACAAGGCCTTGTATAGTAAGTACAAACTTCTATACCAACAATTTTATCGAAGCCTGTTTAGGTAATTTTACAATGGTTTTTCCCTGGGTTGGTTACTTATTTACGTAAATATAAAACTTCCATACAAAATATTTTTCCCGAGTACGTTTTAAGAAAATTTTACAATAGTGCGTTTTTCTCCAGGTATATTCGATGAAAATTGATGGGCTTCAGTTGAAGGACACCCAAGGTGAAAAGGTACTGGAGGCCAACAAGGAAACTACTGCCGACCAGTGCGCATTTTAAAGCATTCCAAAATGAAGGGGCCGTCGAAGGGTCCACGGCCCAGCACAATGCCACCGAGAAGTCGACCAGGCCACAAGCATTGTGCCCCATTTACGGGATACTGTTCGACCGTGGCAATTAATCACTTCTTGCTAAACGCGATCAGTGTTTATTGCCGCGGCTGATTAAGTGAACGTCGACTGCAAGTCATTCATTAAGAAGCATTCAGCCACATCATGCCCACCTTGCAACGAGCGTTGAACCCGCCACATGACAAATTGATTCCGAACCGTAACAAAACAGGCAAGTTTCAAATAAACCGAAAGAAAAGAAAGGCAGCCGTCAGGGCAATAATCACGGGAACAATCCGCCGGGCATTAATCATATGGGAATATGATGAGGCGTGACTTATCTGAAATATCCGATCTCGGATAAATATATCATGGCCCGGTGTCGCCACGCCACTCAACCGAAGTCAGCCCAACCGGGCTTAATCCAACATGAGGTGAATTCTTAATTGAGCTGTAAACTTCTTATCAAGCAGCGGCGGATCCCGCCGGGCGTATACCCTTTTCCTTGTCCTCGCTACGTTCTCCGATCTCTTGTCTCAGCAATCCGATGCGATTCTCATCCCACTCTGGCTGCGAGCCCGTGATTAATTCTTACCGCGGTCGCGCATAATCAGCTGCTGACTGCATATCTACCTGCCGTAAGTTACCTGGGTGCCACACCAGGCGCTGGTGGAGGTTTACGCTCGGATGTTCTCATCAGGTCCCGAGATGGAATTATCATTCCCATTCGAAACGCAAAAGGAGCTAAATTAATGTTCCTGTTGCTGGCGGCCAGTAAATTCGCCCGGAAAGTGTTCGGCTACAAACAACAGTCTCGAAAAAGAGATTTATAGACGCCGCACTTTGTCCGGTATATGCCCTGCCCCTTTTGCTTTCAATGGAAGCCCATTAAAATTAAAAATAAATTAAACAGCAGGTCGCCCAGGTCAGCAGGGCATACCGGGAAGAATCACTTTACTTCGACATTTCCTCTCTCTGTTTTGTGGCCCGGCAACACATTGTCCGAGATTTGTGGGCGCGATAGTTCTTGGGCCTTCCTGGGCCCCAATCAGTTCCCCGGAAAAGGGCCCAGCAACTACTGTGCGTCGTCCCAGATGCTTATCTCAAGCTGCAAGGATGTTGTAATTTACCGTCCCCGGGGCCTATAGATTTGATATACTCAGTCGAGGCTATCAAGGAAATTTGTCACGTTTTACAATTCATTGTTGGCCCAGTCTTGGGTGTTTTATTGGTTCTGAGAAATTGGCAATGGTCCTCGTTTCCAAAGAAACCAATTTATCACTGCGATAGGGTTAAGCTACCGGGAAACACACCGGGCGCATATCGATTGCTGCTGATGTTCGAACATACGTCCAATTGGGAATGTAAAATTAAAATTCAGGCCTTGTTTCGCCTCGGGAAGTAACCGCTCACGTTCAGTAGGCAAAAGTTATGAGCCCACCGCAGCACGCATCCAATCATTTTTCCCCAAAATGTTTAATAGTTACCAATTTTTTATTCAATACCTAAGGGCAGGCTCGTTTCGTATAAACAGAGTTTCAACTTTGTGGGCTTCGTTTAATTTTACTTTTAAATTAACATCTATTTTATATTTTCATTTTACGTATGGGAATTTTTTGCCTCCTGGAAATTAATTAAAAATCATCCATTCATACAGAATCAATTCAAATAGAGATCTATTCGCGAATCTTTTTAGTAAGAAAATTACTTATCTTAAATTAATCCACAAGTACTCCTGAGGAAGGTTAGGAGACCTCCTATATGCTTTTAATATTTTCAATTTTTATATTAAAATATCCGCAGACTATCCTTTCGAAAGAGGATAAATAGAAACACATCCTTTTCCAATTCGAATGGAACTTAAATGCAGATTTCTTTTATTGTAGTTTTGAATTTTATATTTATTGATCCACGGAAAATAAATGCAGCTTTAATGTTTACATACTTTACATAGGAAAAAGAAGGATTTTCTATATTTTAAAAATAATAAGCCATCACCTTAATCATCAATCAAATCAATCCCATTTTATCTACATTTAAAAATTATTTCTATATATATAAGATGGTGAAAAGTTATTTTAACCTCCATTAGGGATCGCCCTCAATTCCTACAGGGTTATAGCATGAATATAAGCTAATCTGATTTAATATCGTGCAGTCGAAACAAATAAAAAAGGAATATACTTTGGGCATTAATTTTTTGCATTTTTCAAATCAACTGTTGAAAAAGTGATGATTGTGGAAAGACTTTCAAATGGGAAGAGGGAAATTCAACATTACTTTGAGGCTTAATATTGCAGAAATATATCCTTAGCGTTGTAAGAACGACTGAAAAGAACTTATATTATAAAAAATATCGCAGGCTCTCTAAAATTCATGATATGATACAATAATACTCCTAACTTGTAAATGCTCGTAAATCTTCTAGTGCAACATCCATCTATCATTCTAGTCAGAAAATTTTTTCTTACAAAATCATATGCCATTGACTTGAAATGTTGCCATAAATAAATAACCCTCGCACTTGTTGTCGGGTACCAAACTTATTCCCTTCTCTATTTTTCGATAGATATTTTAATAAATATTTGTTTATTGCTGCAGAACATTTAGGCTAGTGTATCTGTTCTATTATTTTGCCAATAATAACTAAAATAACACTAGAAAATTTAAATATTAATTTTAAAGGAGCTAGATTAATAGTTTAATGTATTTTTAATTTTAACTTGTTTTCGGGAAAACTACGATTATGTTTATATGTTATTTATAGCGCTTCGTAAGATGAAGAAAGTTTTAGATAGAAAATATAAACATATATCAATTTGTGATTTGATTATCAATTTATGGTGGCAATAACTATTTCAAGAGAAGGCAAATAGCAGATACATTACATAAATTTATATCTGTTTGAATGAGCCAAATCGACTGGGTTCGTTGGCTCAAATTAAAGGATTCTGAATGAGAATATATTTCTAGTACCCTTCTCTCAGCCTAATCCAAGTCTAGAATGCTCCTAGTATGGCACAGGCGAAATCATAATAAAGCATATCATAATTTTCTGAATTTACAGCTTGGAGACATTCTCCTTCTCGGAAAGTTAAAGTCTATTTCATTTGTTGACATTAAATGCACTTTATGTCCTCTTGACTCAGACAGCGAGTAAGAGATAATGTACATCCAACGATAGGGGACGATTTCCTTCTTGGATTCGTTTTGTACATAGACAACTGGCATCCAACAGTAGAATTTCTAGGGTCTACGCTGGTGTCGCCCGAATCGATCGTACAGTGAGTGTGCGAACGTAAACGTGGATTCAGCATGAAATTATTATCGTTCTATACGTAGAAATGAGCCCTTCCCGGGTGCGGGAACCTACAAGTGAATTTTATGTCCTCGTAAAGTGTCACATATTGTTCCAACGTCAGCAAAGGCAAGAAATGGGGCCGGCAATAATCAGATTTCCAACTTTTATTGGTCACTATTAAGAACTATATTTCACTATGTGGCTTTAGGTGGTTTTTGCTATCGCAACGTGTGCGTTGTAAATTGATAATGGACAGCTCTTGGCTAGCATTCGTTTGTGATATGGTCAATTAGGAAATTTCTTTTGCTAAATAGAAGTCCTTCAATCGATTAAGAGCACTAATATTTGATCACATTGAGAGAGTTTAAAAAAAGTAATATGTAGATTTCCACTTTCCATCTTCGAAACTTATTTTCAGGTCGTACTAACACTTAGTACGCAATTAATGAACTCCTTACTCAAAGCTACCAAATTTAAAAAAATATAACAAGAAGAATACTTTAACTATATGGAACAAGAAGCTCTAAATTAGTATTTACAAAAACAACGATCTTTCAGTCTTGGTTTTAGTCGTGCTACCATAAAAATAGCATTACAAGAACCAGACCATGCCAGCAAGACTGCAAGACCGAGATCAAGTAAGACTGGGACCAATATTTAAGATTTCTAGAGTCTTGCAAACGAGACTAAAGCCTAGACCAAGCCCCAGACTATGTCTATTGAAGCAATTTCAAAACCTAGTACTATGTAAATTTACCATAGTCTTGTTCTGATCTATCACTAGTGTAAATTCTAGGAACAAGTTAAGTCAAAATGTTGTATGAAAACAAAATATAAGTTAATAGTCGGTAGAACACAAAGGCACAAAGAATGATAACTGAATAAGAAGAAAATGTTTTAAAAGTTATTAACTGCTATAATAAAAATAGAATTATTACATATCTTTTAAGTAAAAACTTCTACTATAAGTTTAAGATCTATCTAATATTAGATCTCCCCATTTTGAAAAATTTAAAGCGTTTTAAATGTTTTAAAGTCTCTGTTATTTGAAATTACTAATTGCAAAGTTTTGAAATAAAAGTTTCCTTATTAATACAATCAAAAGTTATGTTCTTTTGTGTAAAACCTTTTACAGAGTGTTGTTTAATTAGGTTAACTTAACATTTTCTTTTTAAATCAATGAAAATGCATTTTAGAAGGTGTGTTGCTTAAATTTTAGTCTAAATTCCATTCTTTGAGACTACCCTTAGAAGATTTTTTAGGTATGGCAGATATGCCTTTTGTCTTTCGACAGTCAAATATTTTAACGATTGGAAATCCTGCTTAACAGGAGAGCTCCATAGTATCATCCAATTTTATTATGTTCCACTGATTGGCTTTTATCCATAGCACCAAATTGCCTCAGCAAGGGAACAAAGTTATAAATAAATTGCGGATCGTCTCCGAACGGTCGAGACAAGCACGCATCCCTTAGCCGGATCAGAGAAAACAATGCTAACGACAGCATAAACTTCGTCATCAACAGCGACGACAATGGCAAATAAACAGCTGTCAATCAACGATCAAAACGTCTCCTGACTAAGAGTGATGTCACCGTTTTTGCCTCATTCCAATGCGGCCCAGAACGACCGATGATCGCGGTCCTCATCAATGTCTGGGGCCCATAAAAACGTATCTCGGATTGACTCTAGGGAGACGACAGCAGTAGCCATCACTCCTCGGTACTCGATATAAATTGTCTCCGACATTTGCATCCAATTGATGTACAACCGACAACTCATTGATTGGAAAAGGCTGCTCAGCCAGCGCAGCCTGCATAGATTACACTGCAGGTCCCCCGGATTGCATTTAGCCAGGAGCCCCCGGTCCCGGCGGCACTCACTGGCGACTGTTCCGCAGATAGAAAATTTACATTTTAACAAGAACTCGCACATGAAGGGTTGCAGCGCACTGGCACCGCAATTTACATATCAGACCCTGATAAGACGAGAGAAATTTTTGCCAAAGAAATAATTGGCTGACATTAAAGTCACTTCTTCTGGCCGGGCTGCTTTGCATGGGTGCCTTTGTGCGCAAATTGCGAAGTGCTCGCTGCTGGTGCAACTGACTAACGAGCCGCGATGAGGGGAGTCGCAACGTTCCTCTCCATAGCAGTTAATAGTTGGGACCCGGGAACGGAACCAATGAAGTCCCTGCTTAGCGCGAACAATAATAAATCATTCCGTTGGGATCCTTCCGACCTCCTTAGTCCAACTGTCGCCTTATCTGCACACTGTTTTGCCGACAACATCCGCCTTGTCTTAAGGCAGTCGACATAAAGTGATTATGAAAATGACTAATTAACTTGCAGAACAAAACATGATTTACGTCCGCATGCAGGCCACCCCAGCCAGCAACAGACAGGCACCCATTCGGCATCCCGCTGGGCATCATCAACCTGCCAACAACCCTTCCGCCTTCCCACCCAGCATCCCAGCATCCCAGCAACCCGGCATCTTAACATCCGGGGCTCTATATACCGAGCAGACAGACAAACAATCGCATTAGATAATGATTTGGCATCCGCCGAGAGTGTAATTAGTTACGTCACGGAGTTATAATAAATTCGTCTGTCTCCCGGGTGACGAGGGACAGAGGGTGTACGTGTTGGCCGTAGTTAAACCGAAGGGGCGCCCAGAAGGAAACCCTCATCTTGATGAGAATATTCGTCTACTTGTCGCTGCCGTCTATGGGAACGGATGGACAGCTATGAATGGCCAGGAGACGGGGCTAAGTTTTCTGTGTCTCATAATTTATGACTTCATTTTGTCACCGGGCTCCATTGTTGTCTTCAGCTTTGAGGATAAATTAGGAAAAGGAATTGGGGCTATAATGGGCGGAATTTATCTCGGCCATTTGTCATATTTTTGGCGAATTTCTTGGAATGGGACCCGCTGCTAAGAACATGTCGCTTTTTGAAACATTTATGCTGGATAATTATTTTAACAGCAAATTTCATTCAGGAATCGAGCTTGGGGGAGAGATGCTGTATCAACTCATCGCTTGATCTTGGAAAGCAGATGGAGTAATCTCTCTCGATAGTAGGGACGAACAGAACAAGACCAAGACCAAGACTATGATAGTCCTGGACTTAGACCTATGATAGTCCTGGACTTAGACCTATGATAGTCCTGGACTTAGACCCATAAATTTCAAAATCTTTTATTTGTTCCACCGGTAGAAATTTAATACATACCCCCATTGGAAACTTTAGATCCTCCTTAATTCATATCACTTTTTAATCCTGGTTGTTTTTATTAATAAATCAAAATAGATTTTCATGATATCTTACTCCTTATTTGAACTCGTTTCTCCTTATAGTTGTGGAGCTGCAGAATTTTTCATTGTTGGTTTCGTACTCTCTAAGTCCACATCTATAGACCCCTGGAGTATTTTGCTTCCAAAGCGGTTTAAACCTATAGAAAACTAACTTCAAAAAGTCTGATTTCGTGCAAAATCGAATAATAAAAAAATTATATTCAATTGTAATTGTAATTTTTGAAAACAAATTTTGTGGGGAAGAAGAGATATTGAGTTTTATATGGAGTTCCTAAATTATGGTCTCTACGATTAAATTGAAAGTAAATTTTGTTTACTAGGCGAGTGATTTCAGGACTAATTAGGGTTTAGAAATATCATTTGTCTTCCGAATCCTTCTAAAGCGGACGTAGAGCCTGTCTTGGGACACTAAATAGCGTTAAATGTATTAGCTAAACGCAAAATAGTTGGTCTAGTGACAAACTTTTAAAGTCTATTTTATAACTAAGCTAAATTTCTGTTCTAACGATATACGAAGCGTACACATAAATTGAAAATAATATTGATAAGTATTTTCATACTCAAATATTTTGGCTAGCTTATTTACTCGTATTATTCATATTTGGACCTTATAAGTAATACCAGTAATTGATCTTCAGCTTTGACTACTTAGTCAACAATAAAAAAAATTAAAATAAAGGCAAATGATAAAGTTTTTCGGATGAACTAGTTAGTGAAGTAATCTCATAGAGCTCCTTATTACCTTGTTTTCTTGAAAATTGATCGTTGTGAAGTTCATTTTGTCGAAACTCTTGATTACTTTTATTTGAGTAATTGATAACGGCTTGGAGATATTAAATATAGATAGGCTATAAGTTATAAACAATTTCAAAGAATACGTACGCTTAGACATCGCAGTTTTGCTTACAAAAAAAAAAATGGAAATCCAATTATTTCTATTCGAGTTTCTAAAAGGAGTCGTTTCAAAAATGTCGAAAAATTTAATTGAATTAGCTTTCATATGCTTACCTTACCTTACCTTACCTTCGTACCCTTAAAAAGTGACAACTTCGAATTAGAACTTTAACATGTGTGCATATAAATTTAAAAATTACGCACTTTCAAAAAATGCATACAAAACGAACTCGGTGTCTTTTTGATACATCACAATAGTGTTCCCCTTCAAGGGTTAAATAGTTGCTTGTTTGTTGTCAAAATTGGCCTGAATGTAGTACGTTTGATTTATTTAACGTACTTCTTTAATTTAAAGCAAAATTTACATATTTATTGTATAACTTACGCAAAACTAAAATAGTTGTGGTACGCTAAAGAAAATTAAAATTAAAATTTAGGAATAATACGTAAATAAATATTTATGTTATGAGGTCTAGATTTTTTCTAAGGTAAATGTAGTGTAAATTACGGACGTATATAAACATCGTTGTAAATTATTGATTGAATGAACATCTGCTGGGTAATAAAAAAAAGGTAAAAAAGACAATAATTGTCGGCTTTCACAATTTATACCGAATAGAGCTATGCTCAATAAATAACGAGATTTAAAGGAACCAAAAGGGAGTTTCCCATTCACAGCCAGAACCACTTATAATCCCCTTGGTCATGCCCATGTGTGCTCACAAAGCATCCGTGGGTCCAAATATCAGCAAAACCAGAGCAACAATGAAGGATGTGTTAATCCCCGGATTCAGCCCTCATGGTGGTAATCACCATTATCACCAGAAATTATGATTAGGACTCTATTCAGATCACCTCAAAGAGAAAATCCTGTTTATCAGCTTCTTAGCTGGATAGGTTTCGTCAAAGGGACAAAGGACGCTGTCACTCCTGTACACAAGTTGGCTTTCAGGAGTCCTTGCGTGCGTTATTCGATTCCCCGGTCTTAAGTCCTAGGCAAAAAAGTTCAACTAATGCCGTGTAATCTGAGAACGTAGTCCTGCTCTTTTGTCGTTTCTAAAATTGAAAGGAAAATCAAAATAGGAGCAGATGAATTAGCACTGGAATGCATCTTTGGGCACACCATCCATGTGGACTGATCCTGTCGACCGGAGAGGTCTTCAATCACAGCATCTTGCAGGCAGATAAGTGCTGAGTGCAGGGATTTAATTTTTGGCTGTTGAGCAGTCCTTACACTTCCTGGACCGAATAAACATTTTGTTCAATCCCGGCAGGACCTCTCAGCCCTCAGCCGCAGAGTATAAGTCGAATTTATGACAGTTTGATGGCTGCTTGTCCAAATATGCTCCTCTCGAGTGTTAGTCCCCTTCCAAGCCCTTTTTGTCTAGGCAACCAGCCTCTTCAAGTGACACTCTGCATACCGCCTGGGTAATCACTTTGTGTTATTCCAGGATAATTGGGATTTGGGCGGGCTCCAGGAAATTGGGCTTAGAATTTTTGTTTTTTGTATCTCCAGGAGGCTTATTGATTTGAATCCGATGGATTAGGATATACCGTCAATATTTTTTTTTAGCGGAATTGGACTGCTGTCTTTAGGTTTACAGTCTCTTTCAATTATATTCATATAAGAGAAAACAATAAAAAGTACTTTAATCTTAAATTTATATATAAGACACATACAGGGTGGCTAAAAAATTAACAACTCTAATTTATGTATTACTGGTTAACTCAAAATATAAATCATATTTTTTTATTTTAAACAAAACATCCATATGTTATTTATTAATAAATACTCTTCAAATACTCTCCACAGTTAGCAACTAGATCTAGTAGCAAATTAAAGCCAGCAATTCTAATTTATAACTCATCATTTTCTGGATAGACACTAGACTGGTAGAGATAAAATATGATAATTGTTTTTAAGGAGGAAATCATAACTACTTGTAAAAGTTGTATGAATCCGTAAAAACAGTGGATAGAGAAGGTCGGCTAAAACAGATATCACAACATTTGGTCGATTTGTAGCCAAATGAAAGCTGATCCATTCAAATCATTTCTAGAAATATTCAGTAAGTGATTTGAATTTATCCATCAGTTCTAGAACGGTTCGCAGAGTACGGATTATTTTCGTGGAGACCAGTCCCTTATTTCTAATAAAATCGAAAAGCCAGACTATAGTTTGCAATCGACCATGCTAATTGGACTATCTCCAAATGGAACACTATCCTAGCTAGCGAAACACACTATCCTAGCTAGCGAAAACAAAGCAGAACTTTTAATCCAGTAGATTCGGAGTAGGAAAATGTTGTTTTGTTCTTTCGTAACAAATGAATGGTCCTAGTTCGAGTTCCTAGGATTTGTGCTTTTCATCATATCAACCTTATATCTTTTTTAGACTTTGGAAAATAAGAATGGCTTTCATCCGCTGAAATAGCCACTGTGCGCTGCTTTAATATTCACATAGGATCAACGATTACTGGTGGTGTCACATGCCAGTTGCGGTTGATATTCATGTCGTGGACAAATATCCCATTTCATATGCGTCTATGAAGTAAATCTCTAGAAGACAAACTCTCTAGTGGGCCTGACATTATTAATGGCCTTCCTTTACCTTAGACGTGCGTTGTTTGATCCTTCACCGCCAGCAAATCTCCCCGGTGCACTGTGGCCGAGCCATTAATTCCGGATTTCAGAAATAATGCGTTTCTTGACAGACACGACGGACAGGCGCTCCTGACTGATATATGGCAATGAATCACCGCGCGAGAGGCTCGATCATAAATTTTGCAGGAAACCACATGAATAAATCAGTGAACGGATTCCCCGCCGTACTGGAGCAAGTGGAGAACCTCTTGGTAGCTTGGTTGGTTGGTCGTTTGTGAATTTTTCCCTGAGTCTGGAGCTTTACTTGGAGCAGCAATTTTACTCCCCGACCCGGGGCGACCGTTGCTGCATTTAAATGGGTCCCTTAGCTCTGGCCGTCGTCTGTCCATCACCGGATAAACGGATGACTGACATGTAAAGCACTGAGTGATTTAAGGGGAAGTTCACAATAAACCGGTGAAATGAGGTTGATTAAAGCTGCATTTAAGAATTGCATATGCAATCGAGCAGTCCTGTCCATCGTCAGCCGCTGTGACCTGTTGTCGTTATCCCGCTCACAGCTTGTTAGCGGCACTGGCGTCTTCTGACGGGGCGTTTTTGTCATCGAATACACGACATTTTTTTCTTGATACCCTTGTCGCCGCTGAAAAATGGTTTGGATATTCTGAAAAAAAAAACATGAAACAGGAAAGGTGCACATTGCAGCAGTTTTCATTTAGGAAAGGCGAAATGAAAGAAGGAGCAAGGGTATTAAACCTTTTTTTCGGCAAGTAATATTTACTTTTAATAAAAACATTCGTAAGTTTAAGTATAACCGCCAAAATTGTCGGCTTATTGTTTAATCAATTCTCTTCCAACACCCCCTGTTAGTACCAATTTCAGTATATGTTCTGCCGAAGTAAGAACTTTGATATGATCAAATACTCTTCTGAATAGTCTTAAGATATGCTCGTAAGATACTCCATAAGAAAAAATAGAGTATGGCAATTTTCACTATTTAATTATGGGTTTAATGGAAAAAGACTAAATTATTCTTACGCTAGGCTCGGAGCCCTAAGGTACTATTTTAATATTGCAGCATATAAAAACAGTAGAACCTTTTTGAATACAGTAAAGTAAAATGTACTTCGAATTTTCCTATCTTTTAAAAATTTAATAATATTGGAGACTATTCACAGTGTATACAAAATTACCCAGGCCTAGAAAAATGTATTGATATTCTTTTATTTCTAACTAATACACTATTGGTTTTCTTATCATATAGCCCCCGTATGGTCTAGTCAAAGATATTTTCGTATCTAGCTCTACTAACATAGTACACGACGCTCACATCAAAGGCGCAATTACCCAAAGTTTTCCGTCTATATGTACTAGAATAATAATGGGTCATATGCTCAAAAAGTAAACCAAATGTTAGTCTCAATTTTTCCATAGTAAAATCGAGCCCGGTCTCAGTTTAAAATATGATTTTCTATACAAAAATCGAGTTTGAGCTCTTGATCAGTTTTTTTAGAATATGAACCAATATTCTTTGATTGCTTTTCTATTGTATTTAAAGGCATAGTATCCTAAGTCTTATGATTAATTCAGTAAAATAATAACTAACTCAATGTTTCGATACATTTTTGGCTAGCCAAATTAAAGCCTTTCTTTATACAATAAAAGCTATTAAACCTAATAAAGTGCACGAAATATTGAGTACCTATGAAATTCAGATGTAACGAGTTTTCTGGATTAAAAATTAGCTTATTTTGTAGCATAACCTTAAACTGTATTTTCTCCACTTTTATATTTGAATCTCTCGAAAACCTGACTTGATAGACCAGTTCTGAGGTTAAATTTAATTCAATTCCTCTCAAAAGAACTTCGAAAAAGTATAGTCTAGTTTGCAGTTTAGAAGGTCGATTAAATTTTGCTGGCTTATATAATTAGGATCGCTGATTTCAAATCCACTGTAAAAAGTTATAAGCTGCTTATCATGCACAATAAAAATCGAACTATAGTTGAAATGTTTAATTGCTAAAAGTGGAAATAAAAAATCTGTACACTGCGGGATTACTTCGCGATTTTTAATTGTTTAATTTTCATGTAAATGTTGTTTTCATTTAAGGGGGTAGGATTAATCAGAGTTTTATTGTGCAGTTTAGTTAGTTAGTTCTCGAAAAAGATACTTGAAATTATAGAGAATTTTGCGTAGTAAAGGTGCTATGAATTAAATTTCTATTTTATGCGTTTCTTTTGAAACAAAATCAATATTAACATTTTCCAGTGATACACGTGTAGAGAAAATTAAAGCTGGGTTTTGAATAATTTATATCATTTTATTAATAAACTAAAATTATTTAAAATATTTTAACAATATTTAACTTTCGTCCTGTAAAACCTGGATAAGTTTCATTCTCATTTTAAGTTTTCTTGTCGCTGGTACACTTCTCATGTAAGGTAGCAAAGACATCGCGAAATAGTAGTCTTCATCCTGACATTCAACGGTCTGTTTTCTTTCTTCCTCCAACTCTTCCACATTAGATGGTGTTGCGGCATTGTCCATATCACTGGTATAAAATGGCTCTTCCTTCATGCGAACTTCCTTTGGCTGAGGTTTCCTCTGTTTAAGAAATATATCCTCCTCTCCAAGTTGTGCAACTACAATATTTTGAGGCTGGAATACGTTGCTATCGTTGTCTGCACCTTCCTGAGGATTGTCAACGTTTTTCACGCCTGGCTTCTTAAATCCTTTCAGTGATATCTCTTTCTTAAGGAATAGCATAGCCTCAAAATAACACCATTCAGGTTTATACGGTGTGGAAAGGTTATTCGTTTCCAAAGTTTTCTTAAGTTCTCTACGAAATATATCCCGAAGAGACTTCCACTTTTTCTTGATAGTAGGAACTGCAACAATGAACGGGTATTCAAATTTAATGAAAAGAAATTTTTTTTTAAGTATACATCATGATTTAAAAAAAATTTTAACAAAGTAAATTACTCCACATACTCTAGAAACTGCTCAATTTTTTTAATGATTTTATTACGCTGGGACTTTCTGTTATTAATTTGCACAAGTTCAGAAACAAAATAAATTAAAAAATAAACTGTATTGCTTGCTAACACATGCACATGGGGCGCAAACAATAAGTTTTCAATAAAAACAAATAGAAGGAAGTTTATTTCTAAACAAGAAATATCCTCAACAGCTTTATCGTAGGCATCAGCGGTTTCCAAGATAATAGCGAAAATCTATTTTCGAAAACGGCAACTAATCCTAATGCCGGTTTTAAACTCAGAAAACATCCCGCTACAAATATACCACATGGTAAAGCTGTAACCAGAATTTTTGTATTATAAATTTCGCTAAAACTTTCAATTTAAATTGTTTGTAAAGAAATCAAGCATTTTGTGATATTTTCTAAATGAAAAAATGTTTTTCAGACCTAAAGATATTTTAGAATTTAAGAAACCGATTTCAGTATTTCATTTACAAGTGAAGTGTATGCAGGACATTTGCATTACTTTATAATAGTAATAGAAATTTGCTATTCCAGCTAATTTTCCAGTAAATAAAATTATTGAAAAAATTACGTACGGGATACTGAGATAAAACAAATTAAGTGAATATTTTTATTATTATGTATTTAAAACATTAGTTAGGATTATTTAATTAAGAAATTGACAATCTAATTTTGTCTATACCCCCCTAAGCTAGTAAAACTATTCTCAACTTATATTCAATTAAATTTCTACTAGATGTAAATTTTCTCTTTTACGAGTACCTTTGAAAGGGTTGCTACTATCGTCCTAAAAGCTCTTGACAATAGAACGCAATGGACCTCACCCTAACGTACATACACCCGCCAAATATTCGCTTTGCTTCTCTTATAATTATAGTTATCGTTTAACCTTTCTATATTGTGTATTATTAAATAAGAACCTAAAACCTAGCCATTTATAACTAAATCATTATATGTATGCAACAAAATAATTAGAATAGTCAAACTGATGTATATAACAAAGTTTTGGAGGACTTCCAGAAGTTTTAGATAGTACTGGTTTTAAAAGTTAATAACATTAATAACTACTTACGTGAATATTTCATATTGTTGGCGACTTCTTCCCACATTTTTCGTTTTAAACATTTATTAGAACTCCTATGAGACGCCTTATTCCACAACACCTTTCTTGATTTGATCAATGAAATTAACTTCATCATATGCACACGGTCGTCCTTCATATTTTCAGTTCGGAAGATGAAACTTCACTAAAAGCGAATCGCTGAGTCGCTCAATCGCTCAGTGTTATTGAGTCGCTCGTTTCGTACAGATGAGAGTGCAAAGAATATCGGTGGCATACAGTGGATACGAACAATTTCTGCGCGATAGCAGAAGTTTATAGAGAAAGCGACTTGGGTATAAGTTTAGTTAGAGCTTAAGTTACGTTGAGCGGAATAGCAACTGTTCTGTAGTCAGAAACGACTGAGGTAGGATTGCCAAATCATATTGATTTCCAGAACAACAAAATAATGTTGAAATGTTTGATGCTTTTGTTCGTATACTTTATATATAAGCGATTGAAAATATCTACCATATACAAATGATGCATTTTGGGTATTACATTTTGACTGATTCAAGCTTTGAGTCTTACATATAAAGCATTTTTTATAAGCTTTTATTTAACCCCTATGTTTGCTAGTACATTAGGTCAAATATTACAATCAAAATTTTGACTATTTCTAATTGAGTTGGAGTTTTTAAAATTTGTACATCTGTTAAGTATTTTTCAAATGCAATATATGGCGTAATTCTATCATAAAGCTTTAAAGTTTTAAGATATAATTTTATATCCAACTGCTTAGCTTCATAGATGAAATATAAACGATCTATTTTAGAAGGTTAAAATAAAATTAATTTAATATAATTAATATAAAAGAAGCTTAGATACTTATTTTAATTAAAATGAATATTACACAATACTAGGGTTTATTGGAGTGCGAATAAGCAAGCATATACATTGGAAAGATAAACTATATATGTAAAAAATTATAACGAAACTAATGAATGATGACATTGCTAACGAATTTATGAACTTAATGCGTATGTCATCGTTCAAAAGGACTTACCACAAGTGGAAATCTAGTATCGATTATATTTCACCCACATTTTGATATATTTCTCTACTAGTAAAGTAGATTAAAAGACTCTCTGGACTTAAATCCCACAAATGCACCCTTCTTTTTTCACCCTCAAAAGGCGTAAAAGGCGTTGGACTAAATGATTTATACTTTCAATAGTTCAGTCAAATAATTGGATTTATATTTTGATACCCTTCTATCTGCATACTTTTTTCCACCCCTTGCGGAGGATGTAAATGTAATACAATACTTTTGCGGATGCATTCTTATACTTTTTTTTCGAAAATTTTATATACATAGTCAGTAAGATGATAAGCCTATTTTGGATTAAAAAGGATACATCATTTGAGACTTCGGTGAGATATTTCAACATCTGATAGGTCACTTTACTGTCTGTTGTTACAAACTTATTTAATATATTTTTATTTTAAAGTATTAATTAATAATTAATTAAAATTATCAATTAATACGGCAATTTCCACTCCTCCAATAGTTTGCCCAATTAGAATTATGTTAGAGCTTGCAATTTGCAACTCTTTTAAAGTTTATTTTCTACAAATGTATCCACTTTTGGATAAAAAATACACGCACTTCCCTACATTGATATATGATAGATTTTTCTTATTGTATCAACAGTTTTTGAGGATGAGTAACTTGCTAATTTTCAACAGAAACAATTATGCTATAGTCATATTTAAAAACGATTTTTGTTGTCGTATTCTCAACTAACTCGACTTACTGGTGGTGTTTACTACGAACAAATTAGTTAGAGTTCTTTTAAAATACAAAACTCTGTTATATTTTATTTTTAACCCTATAATGATTTATTAATCTCAAGAAATTTATTCTTCGCTAATTCGCCTCGATAATTTAAAATATTTTTTTGAAGCAGAGATAAAAATTGAATGAATAAATATTAAAACATAATGAAGAATACAGTGATATTGCTAATTCTTTGTTAACTTAGAATTTGTAATGTAAATTTAAATCAGATTTTCAATTAAGGTGATCATCAATTAATCATTTAAATTTTATGAAATAAAGAGGAAATTTATCGTTCTGAAATGGATTTTTGGAAAACTTTGTGAGATTTTATAATAAGCAGTAATTGTAGCTGACCGGAAATTAGTTTTTCTTCAACTTGTAATTTAATTTGAAAGCAGAACAGGGTAGCAATTTATTTTTGCGTTCATATTAAAGGCGTATTTTAGTAAATGGTATGATACTAGAATTAGATAAATAGATTTAAAAGTCTGATGCATTTTACTTGTGTTATAACAAAAATTTGCCCAAGATACCCCAAAATTTATTAACGTTCTTTTGAAAATTACTTCAATTGTTTCGCAGAGAATATCATTTCCTGTGGCATTTACCAGACTAAGAGGATTTTAAATCTGAAAAGCTGCATTATGATTCAATCTTCATAATCATGTACAGCTACTACCAGATTCAATCGCATATTTAAGAGCTCTTGTACTCTTTTCGTTAATTTGTAACAAAGAAAACAAACTCAATTCTTCGTATAGCCAAAAATGTTAGATGCCTTCCATTAGCAGCTAGAAGCGCCTGGGAAACCTGCTCGGTAATTTCTCAAAACCATTTCTCCAAGTCATTCCTTTTGATGTGCGCCTCAACAAATCATGATCATGATTCGATGCCGTGACACGATCAAGTCTGAAGGAGTCTACACAGTGGGCTTTGTTGCGTGAAAAATTACTCTTTCGGCACATACGCGCCAGAGCCATTAATCATTCTCGCGCACAAATAATAGGCCCAAACTAGACGGGCTTTTTGGGAGGCTCCCTCATTTTCTTTATACCGCGTTAGCGTTGATTTCTCGCCGCTTCTGGGCTTAATGGGCAACCAATTAAACTTGAATTTGATATGCCCGCCGGAGATTGTTTTTCCAAATGATGAAAGCGGCCAGCGACCGTGCTAGTGATAATTAAAGAAAAAAAAAGAAAATAGAAGAAAACCTCTAAGCCCACGTATGAATGAATCACTGTCCATTTTTCACGATTACAAAAATCAATGGAAGACTTTTTCTTGAGCCGATTCTAACAAAAGGCGCAGACCCCGATCCGTGCGGTACTGCAATTGTGGGTGGTTTTATGGTATGTCACGGGCACGTTTTACAGCATCACACCATTGTCTGGCGAAGCACCTGGTGATCCATTACCAGTGATAACAGTTATTAGTCCTGATTTACGACATGCGATATATTTTTCAAGACGTCCCTTTGTCCGACTGCCTCACAAGGCAAGCAAAAGGTGTACCGATGCACAAAAGGGAACAACAGGATGAAACTCGTGCATTTCGGGACAAAGCTCGACAGCTCAAGACCCATTTATACTTTCTCCAAACCAAAATTTATGACAGCTGCTCCCAGTAGGAGCACTTAATTCCAATTTTACTGGACTATGGTTTCTAGGCGATAATTTCTTCTCAGATGTCATTGCAATCTTCCAGCACTTGGCAGGATTATGGTCCACAAGATGAGAACGTCCCGTGTGTGTCCCCTGGATGGGACCAGGACCGGACGCCGTCGCCTTGTATTGAAGCCGAAATGGCAGCTCCCGATATTGCACTGTATGCAATATTTCTTTGGGTGACAGGTATATGGAGGCAACTCCCAGCGGGACGCGGCCTGAGCGAATAGGTCTTTCATTTTCGTTTTGTTCGTGTCTCAATACATTACCGTTGCCAATATTGCAGGGATTCTTTTCAGTAGGGCGTACAAAGTGTCACTAATAATGCGCTCCCTCAACGAAATTTATGACCGCAGACGCAATCATGCCGAGGCTGCTGCTTTTGGTCCATGGTCTTGTAAATGGAGACACCGTCCCAGGAGGGCTATATTTATGCTCTTTTAACAATTACCCCAACGAATGAGGCATGTTTTGTCTAACGGCGCAGGGGTAATTGCGGTGTGACTTTAATTAGTCGTTTCTATTAACTCCAATTTATGACCGCTTTTATGCAAAAATAAAAGAAAGAAAATTAGTTTCATACCCAATAATGTTTGCCTTATTTGAAAACAGGGTAAATTTTGACTAAACACTAAACTTCGGATACTCAAGCCTGGCTCAAGGCCCGAGTTAAACTTCAGTTTATTACCCTTAGCACCAATTCTATACACTACCTAGGGTTTATTCAACCCTGAGGTTTCGAGCGCATTGACGAAATCCAAATTTTACCATTACCCATCCCACATTATTGTGATTTAATTGTGACTTATGATCGGCCACTGAGAATTAATAGAATAAGGCAGTTAGTTAGACAAAATTTGTACACTATAAGCCATACAACATCTGTTGGACGAACGAATATAGGGCATAGTGTTCTAAATTTTCAAATAATTTCCATTATGTTTTGTGGTCAACCAAATAGACATCTACAGCTTCCAAATTAACGCTTGCATTCAAAAATGATTTTTATTGACGATTACCTCTTTTTACTTTTCAATAATTTTTACCATATCTTCGAACAAATTATATACATATGTATTGTAGTAATACTGCTCAGTTAAAATCTATCTCAATAGAAAAAACGAGGCTCAGACCACTTAGTACGTATACGGCGCGAGAACACTTGGTTCTGTCTTTAGACATTTTTGGACTATATAAAATGAAAGTGCCTACGGTCTCGATAATTTTAATTTTTTTAAAACACTACTGTCCCTAGAGTATAAAGAACCCTATTTAAATAATTTTGGAGATTTCATTCCGCCAGTAAAAAACAAAAAATCAATCAAAATTTAAGACTAGGTACCTACTTCAGTACAATTTACTCGATCTGTGAACCAAAGTAGGACATTCCATCTTCAGAATGTCGTACTTTGTTTCCAATGTGCTATAGTTATAATGAAACAACTCTGATATATGTGGGGATTTAATCCATAGACTTTGCATAGGAAAACGGAATTGTTAAACTATAGGAAATCAATGTAAATTAAATTGATATAATATTTCTGTATTTAGATCTATGATATTAAAATTTTCTATGTAATTTTACAATATCATTACAACTGAATTTACATTGAGTTAAAAGATCTATATCTGATCTGATCTCTGATGTTAATTAATAATTTCGACGATTTGAAAATCAATTTAAGATAGTCAGTTACTTAGACTTTAACTTGTATCATATAAAATTAAATTCTAATATCATAAATATATAGGTTTTCTTGAAAATTTAAAATTAGATTAATACTACAATTTTGTGATCGATGGTATCGATTGGATGCCCCGATGGATGGTTTGAGGTAATTTGTGGCATATACAATTATATCCTACAGGCTATTTATTCGGGGATATTCCATGCTTATATAGTACGTATTACAAAACTGTGGTATCTTATTAGACTGATTGTATATAGGTATTTTTGATATTATTAAAAATGTTTAAGAGTACATGGCAATTAGTAATTTTAATTTTTGCCATATAAAATTATTCAGCTTTGGTAACAAAATTATTTAGACATGCCTTTGTGTCTACATTTCCTTTTTGTTATACCACTTATAAAATGCTACTACGGTCACCGTTGAATAACGAAATATCTCTATGACTACATTTCGTATTGGAAAATACGTATTTCTCCAAAATTACAATGAGTTTTCTCTCAGTGTTATAGTTATTGCGTTTATCAGTGGAATAATAGGGTGGGAAAGGTAAAACAAAGCTATGTCGAAAGTATAATTCACTAGGGTTTTATATGGTTCGCTATTCCTGCACTGTTTTATGAACAACAACACCGATCTCATCTATAATTTGTTTTGTTCACATTAAATTCAAATAATTACCAGCACAGAATTAAAGCCTTTCCGAGTGAAGCAAATAACACAATCATCAGTAGCATTATGAGACCCAACGACATGTTAACAAGGTAGAGTAGACCACTCTAAAAGTGAATTAATGACATGAGGATTACCTGAAAAAGTTCAAGCACATTGGCAATTATGCATATATTGCATCTGCAATAAAGGCGACCCAAGACAAAAGGAGGAAGCCCCATCGGAGCGACGAACGAGATAAAAACAATTAAAACGTATGACTTAATGGGAATTTTAATTTACATTGGTTGTTTTGTTCAAATTGCGACCATCAAGGAAGTGCTTAATATGTGGGGATTCCAGCCCCTTTTGTGAGAGAGGTTTCCTGGGTTCGTAAGGGCTCCCCGGCCGAACGGGTGGTGAGGTGGGTGTAGTGCGACAACCACACCGTCCTAAGTTTCGAACCTAACGAGGAGTTCTCTGCACCTCCCGACCCTTCATACAAAAAAAAAAAAAAAAATGAGTAATGGCCTGTCCGTGTTAATAATTCACTGACATGTAAAAAGCGCATAAAAAATTTTTTACTCATTTCGCTCCTTCCTGTTGGTAAATGGTGAATAAAATTTCCATTACAATTAATAACTGGCGACGCGACCGACGCGACGGCGCAGGGGACACTTAGGGCCGCAGTCTCGTAGGCCCCTTAATGTCACATGGCCCGTAATGGTTGCTGGATAAATGACCTGATCGCAGGGACCGGCACCAGGTGAGATAACGTTCCTTTTGATAAATTGCTTCGTTAATTATTCGCTCCTGAATTCAGTATTTAAATGTGCATAAAAAGTTAACAGAAAATTTATAATTTTTCCCTCTAATCTCGGGAAGCTATCATTGTTGGCCGCGACCCGAGAACGTAACACAACATAGCCGTTTCCCATTCCGGGCATTAGACGGTGGTAGTCGAACGCCTTAATTTTTTACCACTTTAGAAGTCAAGTGATAAAAGTTTTGAGCGCAATGATAAGTCGGAGTCATTACGGTCGGCATGTGTGCTCAAATGGTTAATTAGGCGTCCTGAAATTTATAGCATCGCCGGAGTGTTATTATTTTAAAATTTATGATCCCGATAAGACCCAAATGGACTTTTGCGTGCAATTTTCATTTGTGGCGGTCTTGTTTCGGGCGTTCGCCATAAAACTTGCCTGTTTGATTCGTTCTGTTCAACGGGTGTAATTATTGTGGCAAAGTTTTAATTTTATGCCACATTACGGCCGCCGCTATGGCCTCGGTAGCCCAATTCTGAGGAACCGGCCGTACACTGTGCCTATGTCGTCGCTTAAAAATTTCCTGCCCTCCTCCGTTCGGTGGATGATTACAGGGCTCCGCTTATTGGCAATAATTTCAGGTTGTGGCTAATGATTTTAGAGAAATTTTTAATTCATGATATTTTACCTTTGTGCTTTCCTTTCATGGATTGTTTTATCTTTCTTAAATCACCAGAAACATTTTACGATTCAATTTTGAAAAAATATCCGCTTTTAATTTTAATTTTATTTAGGATTACCCCCTTTTATAAATTGGCAATAATATTGAACGGACGAAAATCGCTTTAGATCACTTTTAGACCAGATTAGATAAATTGTCTAACATGCTAGTTATGCTGACTCTACAAGGTCTTTCATTATTATCTATATAAAATTTGTGCACACAATAATAATGGTATAAAAACATATTGCACTTTAAATTAATAATGATAACCATTCATACTATTCTAATAATCTTTTCGGTATGTAATTGGAATAACATTTATAATTTTTCTTCGCGACTATTGTAGTCATCAAGGACGAAAAATATATTAATACCGAAATTTAAATACCTCTTAACAACTTCCCTATTGACTATTAGTCTGCGAAAACTGATCGACAATACAAAAATAGCTATAAATTGTTAACAATTTACTAATAAAATAAATGCAATATTATCACAGGAGTGATGGAGTCTAGATTTGTGGTAAATACGCGGTTTGGATCTAGATCTAGAACGGTTAAGAAAGAATCATTGTGTTCCCTTAAAACAAGAACATAACTTAAACTTTCGGCGGTGGTTTAGTAAAATATAGTCCTCCTAAGGATATTATATAGGATTATAAATTACTGCCCATTCAAAAGGGCACCTTATGGTGTTTTTAACGATATCCCAATTCAATATTATAACAAAGAATGGGTACAAATTTGCGATAATTTAAAAATATTTTATCTAAAATTAAATTTTGTCTACTTCCTGCAAATTTTCTTAGTAAAACGACCGATATGTGCAAAACTGCAAAATAATTGTAATTGTAATTCAAAAACACTAAAACTATTTAAACAAAGTAAAGGGGGTGATGAATTTAAACCCAAATTCCGGCACGAACTTATTTTGTATCAGACAATTTAAGAACTTTCCCAATAATAAGAACTAAACCTACAATTACGATCTGATCTCTTTCTTTAGCTTTCTTCTGGCGATTTTGCTCAGATTTTATTCCACTTATTTCAGACATAAATCAACTATTTCGTAAAAAATAACCCACGAATTTTGTGGTGGTATTCCTACTTAAATTATGATCAGGGAAACTATCCATTGTCCTGTATACTTGTTAAATTCAAACAACAATCGTTGCTCACAGTACTAAAAATTAATAAATAAAACTATAAAATACTTATGAGTGACAAAATATAGCTCAAGGTTTTGTAAGTAAATCAATTTTATTGCTTTATTTATACAATTAAAATTTATTATGAAGATTTCAAGGAACGTTAAGTACGACGTTAAAAATACTCAAGTTTATTTATTTTTGGAACTTGATATTTTTGAATTGCTTATGAATTTATCATTGTTGTATCAAACGCTATTGCATTGAGTTAACAATTTAGTGCTAGTGCTATTTCAGTCCACTGGTTATTAATAATTTACTGATGGTGAATTTGAATCGCACTATCGTATAAATCGTCATTAGGTTATCATGCCATTCCGTACAATGACGAACTACACTCGTCATGTGACTATAGTCACTGTTAAATGTTATAAAATTACTTTGTTTGCTGTTAAACAATTCTAATTTATTGAATCTGGTAATTGGTAGAATTGTTATGCATTCATAAAATGAATCAGATTGATACTTTTAAAATACAATAGGTCTCGAATTCGATTTTGTTTCAAAATTCCAAACCCCTGTTTAGCTGTCCCTCAGAATTTGTATAGCAGCTAAATTAGCTTTTATTCAAAAATTTATTACAGACAATTTCGAAGTCATTTTCGTAGAATATGTGCGTTGGACATGCATTCATTTATGAGTTTATAATTTGAAAAATCATAAAATAAGAGCGGTAATTGTGGATAAATCCTAGAGAAGTCAGCAAAATGTACAAAGTAAAAATAATTTTCATTTCCCCGCAATGTTTATGTAAGCGCAAATGGACTTCCCACCGGCCGGGCCATTTAGAGGTCCCCCAGGGATGTGAATTTGTTTTCACACACTTAGTCAGTGCCGCGAAGTGCAACATTTTTCGTTATTTAAATAAAAAAGAAAACACAGCGAAAACACTAGCGGTACGAGGAGCTGTCAAAAGGCCATTAGGAACATGAGACCTAATTGCACTAACGAGAGTCGCTTTGTGCTGCTCCGTGTGAGCCTGTGCCTAAATATAGCCGGGATCGTGTTTTTGTCATATATTCATCAAAAAGGCGGTGGTAATTTGGGCGAAACATAAGGCTGTCACACGAAACGTAATTTACAGTTCTCAAAGGAATATACAGAGCTGTCAAAATATAGAAATAATGTGTGACAGCAAAAAATCATCATTACCATGAGTTCATTCTTTGTAGGGGATGTAGAAACCAGGGGAACACCCCAGACAAGGCCCATGTCAGATTCTATGGCTGAGCGACAGAACATGTTCTGGTGACATTCTAGTTGACATGCCGAGCTACACTCGTGTCACTTTTTATTACTCGCTTTATCCCCATAATGATTATAAATGGTTCCTGCGGGGTATTTGCTTGCTACTCATTTGCCTTTTATTATTATTTTTTTTTTTTTTCTTTCCGTGTCGCATTTTCATGTTGCTCTCCTGACACTTTTATGGTGAAAACGCGGAATGAGTTACGTAATCCCGCTGTCATGTTTCATGCAAGCGCATAGTTGAAACAATTATCTCCTCAAATGAGTTCTTTTGTTGTTTAAATTGAAATGTCGATGCTTGCGATTTTCTTAGGGTACGTTGATTTATTATGCACGTCGAAAGCACATATATCTTTTGAAATAACGAAAAATATGTACATATAGATTATGTATATAGATTTTTACAACTATTCTTTAATCGGAAAATTAACAATAAGAACTAAATGAAATATTACACTATACTGAAACTAAAATAATAATTCTTTGATATTTTTTCTGAGCGTACATCAAGGTAAAACCACTAGACGTGGTTTGTTCTTTTAAATCTAGCTAGACAATAAAATGCTTACTTAAATAGCAGAATATTGCTACTATGGTGGGTACGGTACATATGTTTTATGTTAAATGGAACCACAAGAAATGTAAATTGAAATAAGTCATGTAATAATAATGACGATCGCTACATTTCTCGTTTAAAATTAACTTTTATTTTCATTTTTAATACATAGCCCGTATACAAAGTCTTTTAAATTTATTTAAGGGTCCTATCATTGAAAACGTTCCAACCGAATCGAAAGGAGCTTCCAAAAGATCTTTTCAGATAAAAATTCGTTAATAAAGTTCCTTTCATAAATTCATTTTAGTAACCATAGTATTAAATAAGAAGTACTTTATAAAATAGAAGAGTCCAAATACTTTTTACTACCCAGAGTATGGTATGTAGTAATAAAATTGTTAATTTTTTATTTACTTACTTTTACTAAATTAATCTCAGATACGTTTAAAATCTCAGCACCTACATTAATATAGTTCTTTGGCTCATGTCACTGCGAATATCATCAGCAGTTGTGAAATCACCAAAAGTGTGATCAAACGGCTGTTAGCAGGGATCAATTTTCAATGCAACAGCAACTGCCTGAAATGTTTTCCTCGAAAGAGGACCTTCTGTCGCCAGCAATTGGATAGGTGTAAATTAACAAAAGTGCAATAACGAACCATATGCGTGCCCTAAAAATCCATGGCCGCATAACAGCCGATGCAGTAAACTTTTTCATATCGATTAACACCAGACCTGACAAAGTGTCGACAAATTACCCCCTGACGATATCGAATGACATAAATCAGGCGAAGCGGTCTCATACAAAAGAAGGGGGAATTGTCAGGTTATGACCGCAGCTGACGGTCTGACAAGTTTCTGTATACGGGGGGAAGGATGGGGGTTTCGAGGACCCATTTCCGAATCAGACCCGTCTACGAAGCAATTGATTCCGGCCCAGAGATAGACGCCACAAATCTTTGGTCTTTGTCGGAAGGCTCACACGTCTGAATTCCCGAAGGGCGGCAGAATGAAAGAGACGAGAATGGAAGATATCATTAGACCCGTCCGACAGGGGCTGGGGAAAAAAAAAAAGGGCCGATACGTGTGAGATCCGGGTAAATGGGTGCGCTCCTACTTAATGCGAGCTGCGGGTAATGACATACAATTTAATTCCAATTAATTGATTCAATGACTTGCACTGCGTCAGAAATAACAATGGGCCTGACATCGAGAAAAATTTTTGTTCGTTCTGACTTAACGTGTGAAGTTGATTTCATCGCGTAAATGGACAAGGCAGCTCTCACAACAATAGGTCCCCCCACTTGGAACTTGCGTAGAGGAAATGTAGTAAAATTATGAAAATATTGGTGCTACTGACAAAGCACCACTTCAAACTAATTGCCTGTCATTATTCTGAAAAGGAAGCTATCTCGTGAACCAATCCAGGACAGTCTAGACAGCCTTCGTTTCTTAATTGCTTCGTATTCTTTTATTTGCAAAAAAAAAATTCGCATTTATCTCTAAATAAGACGATGCTTTACAAGAAATGCTTCTAAGATACAGAGAAGAGAGATTGTAAGATGAACAGAAAGGTAAAGTGGCCTACAATGTCTAGCACTGAAAGCAGGTATGCTAATATTTGAATCCATAAACTCATTGTATATATGCCCAATGCGACATCATATTGCCTCGCCAACAGAAACGGAAATATGACTTGAGGTAAACCCCTTTATAATTTCTATTAAAATCCCTGCTTGTGGGGTGTTAACTTTTTCTGACTACTATAGATGCATTGATTAAAGTGGTTAACCAAATGTCGTTTAGGTGGTAATACACAAATTTTCATAAAATTGAATTAGCTAAAGTAAAGCGACCTAGTGGGTCACATTGCTTACTAGTGTAAGATGGTGAATGCATTCCTACAAGTGTAACTGATCGTCCAAAAGGTTTTTTCCTTTTTGCAAATTAAAAATTTGCTTCTATATAATTCGTACTAACAAAATAAGTAGAATTAACTGGTTAGGTCTTTTCGGATGTCTATGGTAGGGACAACGAACCATAGCCCTACTGATGAGATCGGCTCGTTGACTCGATCCAAACCGTTGAGTACAGGAAGCATGTTTTTTGATATGAAGATGGTTTCACGTGTAAATTCTACCCCTATTAAACACATATTATTTGTTTTTTTTTTAATTTATATAGCAACTAGACTAAATTCGCTAGTCGCATGCTAAAACATTCCTTTTAATAAAATAATTCAATGATATTACTGAGAAACTAACCATTACCAATTAACCGAACATTTAATATTCATCTTAAAGAAATTGTAAACTATTTCAAGGCAAACTTAGTTCAAGGACAATGTACTTAAATGGTGATAATGACGAAAACCTTGTAGTTCAGTCACAGAAAGGTTAGAATTAAAAGATCCTAAATGTTTATTGCTTTTTATCCAAAAATCCCAATATATCTGGCTTTGAGTACGAACGAGTATAAAATTTCATCTTAATAGGTATATAAATAAGAATATTAGAGGGCTGTGAAATTTTTATATGAAAAGGATGTTGATATTTTTGTAAGAGAGGCTGCTATATTCATTTCAAATTTGAGGGTTTTTGTAAAAGAAAGTGCGCCTGTCCTGGGGATAGTTTTTGCATAATCGGTAGTAAGTTTGAAATTACTTGAATAAATCAAAATAACAAAAAATTTAATTGTATTACATAAAAAATAAACACATTTTAAAAGTTTGCAACAATTAGAATTGAACCCATTTATTTTGAGACTTATACTTGGCAAAGCAAGTAATTTTTTTTTTTCATTTGAAAAATCTACATTTTTCTTTTTCGAGCGACCTTTCCTGTTTTATATTTAAAAGTTATATTTTTCGAATATACTCCCAAAGTTTTGTTCAAACTAAGCCTATACCTAGCTTACTACAGTTTATAATTGCCAAATACCACATAGATTCATAATGAAAGAAATTCAACCTAATAATAAATTAGAGTATGAAATTATTAAGGAAATGAATTATAATTGTAAGTCTGTAAGGCTAGACGTCTAGACGAAAGCCATGCTCCAAGCAATGAGAGTCTGCGAAGCTGCTTATTATATAAATAGGATTGCAATAGCTAGTACTATCGCATTACTATTAAAACTATCCCTGTGCTAGTACTACCCCCAGTCTCCCCTAAATACACCGGGGATAGTAGGCTCGAAATAGTGAATTATGTTAAGCGTTAACATCTAAGTCCATTACCAATTTTATTCTAAATATAGAAGAATTATTTTACTTTCGATTTCAAATATGACTAAGTGATTCAGTTACAAATAGACAAAATAAGGTAATAATAGTAAGGTAACTTATACGAAACCCTCAAATTATTTCCCCAACCTTTGAACTCAAAGCTGTCACGCATCGTTCCTAATACGCTTGATTTAGTGGCACTTAACTCCTCGTGCCGTAGCCAATTACTATCGAAAATACCAAACTGCGATAAATTCAATCTTACGTAGAAATTTATTGAGCACCTGACGAGGTTGCTGAAAGCATCTATCGTGACCGAGGCGCATTACCTGCATCAGTCGGGGACGTAATAAACCGACGACACGAGAATGATTGACTTCTTCATGAATTTTGCCATATCGCGACGTCTTCCTTCTACCAAGCTATAAATAATCAGATGATTGACAGTGTTGACAGTTTTGATGGATGGTCATCAGTTGCAGCAAAAATAAAAAAATAAAAAAATTTATATTAAGCAAACAATATAAAGAGAATACTGTTTTTTTTTTAAAAAAAACAAAAAGCGTAAAAGTCCCCCGATGAGAGAAGTTTTCGGCCTTAGCGTCTTTCAAGCCGAACCGAGATCTCTCCTTGGACTTGGACGTGCATCAAACGCGACGATTTACATACAATGCTAGCCAAAAGGAACGAGATTGACAGAATGTTTAGATGAATTGGTTACAATGATGGGCGATATGAGAGACAAAGGGACAGGGGACCAGATCATCGGGAATTGCTCTCTGTCAGGCAACAATCGTTATATGCCAGCGGGAATAGTCAGGCCCTTGATGGATGCCAGACCAAAACAGGGAAGATTCAGTCTCCTCACGGATTCTGGCACGGAAGAATGAACGGAGATGGAATGTCAGCCAGGTTGATGTCAATTGCATTGAAATTAATTCCCAATGCCAAATCAAAGTCAAATGCCGCAAAAGAGAATTTTATTTGTCCCAGAGTCGCATATAAACGTGAAATTATCCCCGACTGCACTCTGGACCGGTCGGTGGAGCAGTCTTCATGGCATTTTTAAGACTGTCTCAGAAATTTCAAGGCTTGAAAAGCTGTCACGAACCTACTGTGACAGGACAGTATCAGCAAGGACAGTCGAGTGAAGGAAAATGCCCTGGCCAAGATGAAATATTCGCTGATGTCGGCTTATTTGAGATTGACAGATGCCAATTTAAAGCAACCAAGTGGCCGGATACACGATGAAATCCCCACGTTTGGGTCCAATCCGATTTATGTTTTTCCAATCCTTAAATTTTAACCAATGAACCTTTTCAAGGGCTGTTAACATAAACAACACTGTCAGAGCCGACCCGGTCTCGGGTAATTGCGGTTACTGCGGCTTACAAAAAAATAAAAACAGGGAAAATTTCTTTTTCGGACATTTTAAATTCAAATAATTGACAAAAATTCGGCAATTCCAACTAACTGAAACGTTTTAAATTATTTTTTCAAGACACGAAAGTCTGCCAGTTAAGGAATTCTGGTACATTTAATTTTAGAAATGTATTCAATGCCAGATTGATTGAAAAGATTGCGTCGACCTTAATATACCTAGTTAAGCCACAAATAAGAGACACTCCTCAAAAATAAAGATATATGGGTATATTTTTAACATTATCGATCCAATTTTATCTTTAAAACTCAGCGAGCCCTCTGGGTAGAGAATTAAATTAAAATTTGCATATATAATTTATATATATAGAAAATATACAGTCATATAGCAGTATGTATGTGGGAATTAATCGAAATTATTTTGACCGGGGCAAAAATCGAACTTGTGACCTTCGAACCAGTTGCACGTAAACCTGGCCGCCGATGCCTTCTTGACTAACAATTTTCTGAAAAGAAGTGCGATCGGCTGACCCCAAATGTGTAATTATATTTCAGGAATATCATATATGGTAAAATATCATTGAGTCAAACTTTACGTCCATACATATAACTATGATAGTATGCCTTTAACTCTCAGAAGTCCCGATTTCATTAGTCTATCTTGGAATAAAATGTTCAGGTAGTCTAACACCCGATATGCATAGAAAAAGGGTTGTTTTGCTATTTTGTAATACTTATAAAACAGTGACTTTTCAAATTTATTATAAGTAACATCCAAAAAATCAAAAATACAAAATACATACAGTCTTATTTTCGCTCGTCTAAAGATACTCCCTCTTTTAAGAAATAGCGCGATGGCTACATGCTGGTCACCTTCTATGAAAAATAGGGTGAATATTTCTATTGTATACGTATTGATCGACTTTTTAACTGATTGATACTGCAAATTATCATGAAAATCTTTTCAGAGCAGATCAGTAGTAATCTACTAAACTTTTAACTGGAAAAGCTAAGAGCTAAACTCTATTTCTCTTTTACTGTATTCTGGTTGACCAAAGTGTATAGTGTATCTAGGTAGATATGCAATATATTTAGATTAACATTAGCAAAAGCCTGCAAAAAAAAAAAAAATTGCGTGCAAAGCATCCCATTACACGAAGATGGGGAGAACATTAGCACTGGCTTGACGTATCACTGCAGTAACTTTATAGGCATTAAGAGACTTAAAAGCCTCACGATGCTATTTTATGGTCCACAGCACGACGAAGAGCTCAAATTACATGTGCGAGTGCTGTAGCAGTAAAAAGGGGACGACTACTGTCACGGGAATCCTAGTAAGCTGAAAATTTAACGTCGTCTTATGTCAATTAATCAAAATTTAATGTTTGAAAATCGCTAATTTAATTACCCCAAGTAATTTCTAACCGCACCGCATAACAGTGAGGCGAGTGTCCGGGGTGTAACTAATTTTTAAACTGTCGACATTGCAAGTCTGTTGACATTTATGGGTTTAATCTTATGATTTGCGCCTACGTTGATAGTAGGCAAGTACCATTTCATTCAGGAAAGAGCAGAGAAGATTGTATAAAAGTATATTTTTGGAGCGCATTTTTTTTTTCAGCTCTGTCAGCTTGCGATACAAATGACAAATTAAATCGACTAGCCGTCTAGCTAATGGATCCGACCTCAAAGACACGATCGATTAAAATTTTACGACAGTTTTAAGCAATCTTGGAATATTTTATGGGCAACAGCCGCAATGAACCTCCATATGAAGAGGTCAACGATGTCCCCATGAGTTTATCTCCTATTTGTTAGCTTTATTGCCCACAGACTTTGTTATCACTCTGTTGTCGGGGAATCTGTTTCTGATGTTAATTGATGGACGCAATAAAGTTAATTCGTTGCACTGATGAAAATTGATGCCCATTTGGTAGTTTTATGTTCCCAGAAAATTGAGAAATCTGTTCCTCATAAGCCTTGTTTCCACTTAAAAGTATCTCGGAATAAATTAGAGCAGTCCACAAATTAAGTAATAAAAATTTAATTTTAAAGAAAGCGCAACAGATGTGCTCTAATAAAATAGGTAAGAATGTCTTTTAATACTCACAAATTTATCCACGCATACTTTCTATTAGAAAGATACTTTAAATTATTGCGGTTTGTGTTAAACGAAATAAATAAATAAAGAGTAAATACCCTACATGCCACCATTTATTAAATACATACAGCAATAATAGTAATCAATTCTATTTTAACTCATACAGACATTTTTTATTATTCGTAACATTGGCATCAAAATATAATTTTTATTGGCTGCAAATGAGGAGTCTAAAAGGTTTCAAATAATAAACAGGCTTTTCTGTTGTTGCAGCTAGAAAAATACATATCTACTGTTTCTAGAAAATCCTTGTATGATACGCATTTCATTCGGAATTTTCTGATTATGGGCAGTCTATGGTATACTTAAAAGAAAATTCGAAAGGGCTTTTAAACATTCTTTTAAAACCAAACCATTTTGTTTTAAAAGTAACCTAATCATATTTTTCTGCTTTAAATTTAAATCTTTAGGGACCTCAAGTGGCATAGTTGGTTGGAGCGGTTTCGTGAGTATGCCATTCCGAGGTTGTGGGTACGATTCCCATATGAAAACTTTGGTTAAATAGTAAAAATAACACAGAAGGTTGCCATATGGGCTTAGTTATCGAATGCATGAAAATAAAAAAGCAATTTTAGAATTAAATTCTAAAAAAAAATAAATCTTCCCTTGTTGATATTTCAAAACTAACTTATGCTGGATTAATTAATTAAGTATGATTTAATTTTCTGTTGATATGTTCTATAATTGAATAAAAATTGTTAAGAGTATGCTTTAATTGCTTCAGAATGATACATTCTCGCGGCAACAAGCTTATTAACAAGAATAGCGCAGTAAGTGCATTATCCATCCCAACAGACTGGGTTTAATATCATTAAATTGACAAATAGGATCCGTATAGCTCATGTCTGGCTAGAGCTTCTCTTCTCTCTAGCACTGGCAAAAAGTGAATGATTTCATATTTCTTTTTATTTTCTGGGAGCTTTCAACATGAAGCAATTTTTAAAAGTCACTGGCAAGGAAAAAAAAAACAACACAGAGTTGATACGCTTACCGAGCGACATCAGAAGAAAACAAGAGGAAGCTTTTATATATCGCCGTCATATATTATCATCTCGGCTGACTTGATAAATATCCGAAAGTGACGGCGTGAAAAATGAAAATGATACAGCCCATCGCTCCCGGAATAACCGCCATTTATATCGACTGACGGGTATCCCCAACAGAAGCATATACCGCGCTCCGGAATGGATCAGTCAGTGCCTTCCGTACCCGAGAATGGGATTATAAGAGGCAGGGGGGGGGAAGGGCCGAAGTACACTATCCCGTGTCCCGGGACTCACTCCTCTGTGAGGTGTGGTGTAAAGCTAGTGGCTGCGTGTTAAGATAAAAATTGCAGCCTGTCGTGTTAATGTTGCACCATGCCTTTTACACAGTATCATGGGAATGTTAAATGTGATCTTCATATCTTGCACCTTCCAGGATGCTTTGTCGTTGTTCTGTTGCATGTTCCCATGCACCCGGCTCAATGCAATCTGTCCCGCCCTCCTCGACCCACTGGCGGCAACCGGGACGTTTCTGAGGCAAAAATTAAACAGTCGGCATACCTCTCTCCGTTGCATACCTATAATTTTAGTGATAATGCCCCGCGTAATGGATGAGTAAAAGTCGATAATTGCTGTCCCAGTCGAAGAAGACGTAATCGACCGTCTTCAATTCATTTCCTGTACTTAAGCACAATTTAATTCCAATCATAACCCTGGACTAGCCACCACCATTGGAATTAAGAATTCCCGGGACATTCGCGCATATGAAAATTCCTCTGCTTTAAATGCACCTCACACATGCCTCAATGTGGCGTTTGCAGGAATGTCGGCAAGATCTGTAAGGAATTCCTCCCCGGGTAGACAAAAGGCTTGACACCGAGGCCATAAATACTTTGTGGCTTTGAAATAACCGGGGAGTGTACCATCCTACCTTCCTCCGTAATTAAACCACCAAAAAACTATCAAAATCGTCATTAGTGCCTTGAGGCTCAGCAGTAATCGCCCTACAAAGCCAATGCCCGGAGGTGCTTCCAGAACCTCTTTAGGCGTATACCGTGCGATGACAGTCCACCAGGCCCATCCGTCACGCAATTACAAAACCGGGCAATGAGGGTACCTTCACTCCGAGTGTGTGGCGCCTAGAGGCGGTAATTTTATCACGTCGACCACAAAGTCGACAAATGGACGGCAATTATGCGTTTTGGAAGGAGAATAAATTAAATAGACAGGTACAAGTTCCCCCAGGTGGCGGCCGAGTCTATTGCACCGTCGTGCACCTCATTTCGTATGCGCCGTACAGTGCCCGGACTAAGGTGCCTGCATGTTCTGACAGTAACAGATAGCTGCTCCGGGTAGCCTAGGCAGGAAATTAATTTTCAGTACGCTCCACTGATTGACACATCGATAAAAGTTATGAATGAAGACGTCGACTAAGGTCAATTTTGGAGCGGGAAAGCAACAAATTGACGTGATCGCTGCCAGATACCTCAAGGTTGACGTCTGGACGCTTTATTGAATGCAAACTGCTGCTGTACTCCTTTCATTTAAATAGAAATGGAGCGACGTACATTGCAGTCGCTGTATGTTGCATTCTAAGCACTTTTCCTGCAACTTCGAACCAACCAGCTTTATAATTGAAATTCTAAATGAAAGTATTGATTTAGATTAAGAACAATTGAATCTATAGTAAATTTTATATATTTAAATCTCGAAAAGGAATGCAGAATTTAAATCAGTAATTTTGAAAAACAAAATATGACAAAATTTGTAATAAAAGGGCTAACATTTAAATTTATTTGTTAAATATGACCCAAAACGAAAGACTGTTGTAGTTTACACTCAGTTTAGTCACTATGTGTTTTCTACGGATAATAAAAAAAAGTATGTAATGAATGAACAAACGTTAGACTATTGTTTTAACTTCAGAAGTAATTTGGTCCTTATACGAGTTTTAGAGTTTAGTGTACAGGACGTCTGGGATAATATTCCGGCCTCAATTTGCGAAAATTTTATAAATTCAACCTCACAGAATTCAGGTCGTCATAAAATCTAAACGAGGTCGTAATTGATGATATGCCTTTTTTTGCATTTTAAAATGAACTTTTTGTTTTAAAAGAAAGCACTTTAATCTGTTATTATACATTCACCTCTTTTCTATTTCCTTACTTAGTAAATTAATAAGAATTCATAAAACCTAAGTGATAATTTCGCATTATAACGATCAATAAGTTTAGTCACTATATAAAAATTAGCACATATATGGACCTTTTATTTTGAAAGTGATGTAAGTCCAAAAGACCATAAAGTCGATTTTACTATAAAACAACATAGAAGAATTTGCCTTATGATATTTTTTGTTTACAAGACTTTCAAAATAAACGGTCCAAATAATAGAAAAGTCGAATTTAAAAGCACTTACTCATTTTCCTACTTTATTGAAGAATACCTACCTATCAAACTACTAAGTTCTGAGTGTAAGCGTATGTAATTCTGTCTCTTACTATCAAACAATTGTATGACATACAGCAGCTCTAAAACTTAAGAGTTAGGAAATATAGAGCGATTCAATTAAAACAAAAATCGCTCATCTTCGATATTGTTTTTTATTGTGCGTAGTTCAAAAAGATAGAAATTAATTTGAAAAAGTTGTTTAGTATAAATTTCTCTCTCTCTTTGGCCTTGTATTGGAGAAGTCTTAGACTAAAAACGATATTTACCTGTCGATCTACTACAAACAAACTTTATTAGCACAGTTTTACCTATGAATTTCTAATGATGTATTGAAATGGTTAAACTTATACTACTAAAAGGCTAGTTGCTGATAAAATCTTGGCTAATTGGGGCAATTTTATTTCATTTTACGACTCTTGCAATAAAATTACCTTTAACGGATCAGCTCTCACCTGATCTGTAGATTTAATCTCAGTTAAACTCCAATTTCCTTCTCTCTGTGGTCTGTGCATGATTCCTGTATTTCTCACAAGGAGATTAGTCTTTTGATAGTCGGTGATTAATAGATAGCCATCATGCGCCATTATTTGCGTTTTCGCCTTGTTTCCATGCAGTCAAACATGTCCGTACTTGCGAAGTCTCAAAGGAAAAATTGATCGTAGCAAATGACTGACCCCCCTTACCATAAAAAAAAAAAAAAAAAAACTTTCGGGGAGCGGGCCGTAACTGTCTGAGGTAATCTAAGGCCCATTAAAAATTACACACTGCCCCTATGCGATCAGGTATCCGGCGATCACTTCGATCAATGAAATTTGTAGACGTATAATTTATGGACATATATCAATCAGATATCGTTTTAGATACGAATCAACGACGAAAAACGAGAACATCAATCACCGTAATAGCGTGCAGGTAGTTAATTAGGACCTAGTGAAATTACAGCTCTTTGGCCGTTAGCTTACCATCAGAGTGAGCGCCGCGACGCTTCAACCTGGAGACTGTGGCAATCGGTTTATTAGCTGATTGGGTCTGATTGGATCACCATCACAGTTACGGCCTCCTTAAACCAGGGGGGCCTTAAAGGTTTCCACTCTTCGCGAGCAGAAGTTCGAAGTGGGCACAATCAAAAAACAAAAACTGCCAATCGAACTGTGGACTTTTTGTGATTGATGGACGATCTGATAGTCGCTGCCCTCCAATGAAAGAAATTCCCCAGATAAAAACAATAACAGTTCCATTACAGCTACAGTGGAAGATCAAAAGATGATCCATCGAATGCCGCCAATGACAGCAATTGAGGATTGATTGATCTCTCCGCTTTCTTTCTTTCGATGGTAGTTGATAGGTCTCGAGTAAAAGGAAACCCAATTGTGCGCATCAATTAAGTTAAAACTTCGGTACGTTCAGGTTAGGGCACATATGGCGAAACTAAAGCAGGAAGTATCTTTTACAAGGTACCCATTATGCAATGTCGTTGTATGTAAGTCTGGTGTCCCAATTTTCTTTTTTAGTGAACATCTTGAATTTTGAAAGCAAAGTAATCTTTAATCGATCGATAAACCTCTTTACGGCCAATAGCACATGCATGTTTGGGGACGTTTAATTTTCTTTAAATGTTTTTTGGGATATTATTCAAAACTTTGATTATCACTCTTCTTATTAATTGCTATAATAGGAACATATTTTTTAGAAGTTTGAGAATAAATAGCCAAAATATTGAACATAACACATTAACCCATTCATTGAGCTTCACTCAAGGGATAAGATGGGCTGCTCCTAAGGGAAAGATGCAGCTAATTATTGCAATTTTGTAAACTCAATTTCTCACCATTCTAAAACCGAAAGAAATATGAAAAGAATTAAATTTTCTTGTAGAATTTCGTTTATTCGTTTTCCCCTTCGGGTGATTCTAAGCGAAAATTCATATACCGAAAAAGCTGTTTGTAAGTATTATAAAAATTGATATATCAATCTCTAAAAATAATGAAGCTTTTCACAAAAACTCCTTATTTTATAAAGAAATCAAACTACGAATTCAAGGTCAAATTTAGATCAAATAAGGTTTTTTTCTAACTCATGGTTATCTCATAATTCTTTTGGTTTAAGTAATTTTAGGGGTACTCCATCTCACCTCACAATCCCACCATACCCCTACATTCGTGTACATTTTGTTTAATTTTAATTAATTAAAATCTGTTCAAACAAAAATTATTTATTTATCTTTATAACATAATCGTTCAACAATATAAACAAAAACATCGTAGTACACCTGCTTCGTGATTTTTGGAATAAAAACTTACGTTCGGTATTCAAATGTAGTTGGAGTTAAAGCACAAGAAATAACTTGGTATATTTTTACGCGGGATTTTTTAATACTATTTCATTTTATCGGATTTCTACGCGTTTTATTCTTAAAATAAAATAAAGAGAAGACATTAAAGGGACTTAGTAAATTACGCTAGACGCTAGTTCGAAGATCGTTGCTTTTTATAGGGCGATCTAGAGAGCTGATAATATGGAATACAAAAGTTTTGTATGTACCTATAGAAGGTATAGAAGGTTCGTATAGGTATAGTTCGACGTTGAATTGTGAAATAAAAGAAATTTTAATATTTTTGCTTCTTTTCATCCTCTTAAATGAATTTCCTCTAAAAGTTGAATGCTATTCTTAATCACTATACTAGAATAATTTGTTTTGAAAACTAAGTTCTTGAAATATCCGGTAGTATTATTGTTTACATTTTCGATGATAGGTATCCGCCAATAAATTATAATAATAAATGGAATGAAAGCTGAAATTTAAAAATATATCTCAAGAACATGCTTATAAATAACGGAAGCAATTCAAAATCTTTTATTTTTAGATTAAAAAAAAAAAATAATAATCCCAATAAAACAGAAGCACAAAGCAAATTCTGTTTGACCCGCACACAAAAGCTGACACATCTTTCCCATATTTCTAGATGCTGTGCCGTTTTGCCAGAATTTACGACATGTTTGTCCCATTCGATGCCGTGAACTTTCAATTTTACGAAATTTCTAATTTATCTCAGCAAACACGTTTGACTTTTTGGCATCCCTCAGCTCTTGCCGGATGTCCCCGGGTCTTTGTTCGCACCGATAAAATCCTGGCATTCTGGACACCATTGCCGTAAAAAAAAAACAAAAACAATGATGAAAAGGCTTGTGTCGTAGGTCAAACGGCATTCGAGAGCCATCATCTAGCCCTATAAATTAGACGATTACATTAGTCATGGCTGTTGCGTTGACGAAATGATTTATTTTCGCCATTTTTGCGGGAGCAATACTTTTTAGCCCGTCCGTTGGCCACTTTCATGGACAACTGCCCGAGGGCATCTTCCGCAGTGGGGGTTTTTGAACGCCTGACCGAACCAATTTTAGCCTCGAATTTTCATCGCTTTAGATTAAGGCGATTTGACCGAGTTCAGGTACCGGGACGGAAATGAAACGTGCAGTTCATTACACTGCCCGCCAAATGTTTAGAGTGAACAGAATCAATTTCATGGGGCGGATCCATTAAGTCACTTCAAGCGAGCCCTGAATGCCTCCGTCTACCGGGATAAATTTAAATTTGAAAAGAAATGAAACCTGGACCCCATCAGTCAGCCTGCGGTCGTATTAGACAGCTCAGTAGCTCAATTGCTACCCGCTGTTTGTCCCTCTGAAAAATCTTTTCTTGTTCTGCTCATTTCTTTATTTTATTTATTTATTTATTTTTTTTTTTCCTTTATCAATTTCCCAGTAGCAATCAAAGATGAAAAGTTAACTTGAAAGGAGACGAGCACTGATTGACTGCCTCATTGTAATCCTTTGATTTCGTCATCATCATGAGACCTTTGAGAACCCTGTAGAATAAAAGCGGTAGCGGATGGGCGCATTTGATGCGGCTTTATATTTTTTTTTTAATATTCTTTCGACCCTCATTGCGCTCCGGCGGCTACCGTATTTTTATTGGGTACTGTTTCTTTGACTCTGTCAATATCCACCTAAATAGACCCAGATCAACAAACAACTGACAAACAATTCGATCACCGGCAGCGTGACTTTGACTGAACTCATAAATCATGCTGAGTTCTTGACTTGGTAAAACTCCTTTTCCTTGGATTGTCCTTTCCACTCTTAGGCATTTTCGGTTTACCGGATTGTAATTAACCTGACAGCTCAATAGGTTAATGGACCACACAGGCCCCAAATACTGCATCATCCCCCCCCCAATAGCAGAGTTAAGAGCTAGATGGGGTTAAGGCAATTTTCCATGGATCCGTTCATTCGGAAACTACTAAATAAATTGTGGGGGAAAGTCAATTAGCCGGACCAATGGGTACTAAATTAACAATTTGATACGAGTTTTATTCAAGAACTTTGAAATTGTACTCACTAAAGTTATCCGCTGATAAGTTACAGGAAAATATAAATTACAAAACAAATTTTTTTTAAGGATTTTCAAAATTTAGAAGATAATGGAAAATTGCTTTATTAAAGAGTTAAATGCAATAGCAATAATTAGCAATAACCAATTTCTAGAAATTTACAGAATTTGCTTTTATAAACAGGACAATTAAAATTTTATGTAAATTGGTTTTAGGGGTTATTCAATTGTTTGTTGTTTACATTTTCAGAAAGCATATGTTTTTAAATATCCACTCAAAACAATAAATGCTTATTAAAAGCACAAACGGAGCTTACGCCAAACAGCATTAAACATAATTTTCAGCTTGCATTATTTCCTGAGTAAAAATAAAATTGCTTTAGTACGCCGGGCTAGACAAACTTAAAACAAGATTACTCCATACTTTCTTATAAATATGTAATGGGAATAAATGAGAAGTTAAAGCTTTATTTAAGTTTTTGGACTATTACATTGAGACTGAAAAACTTCTTGTATTAAAAATTTAATTGCTTAAAATTAGTTCATGCTATTTTCATTTAAACTCACCATTCCTAAACATTATTACAACTATATTTTCTAGCTTCCCTTGTTATTATAAATACCATATTTATGAAAGCAGTTCCTTTTATAAAGTTGAACGTTTTTAAAAAGCATGTTTTATACATATTTAGGAAAGGATTATAAATAGAGGAAAAGTAAATTTCTAAAACTTAATTGAAGCAGTAATCTTAAAGAGTTAAACTAAGCATTACCCATCCAAATTTCAAATTATCCTTAAAACCTGTCGTTGAAATTTGAAATTATAGAGAAAATACAGAAATTAAGAACGAAACTTTTAAAATTAAAAACAGTTTGGTTGTTTTAAGCATAGAAGGCATTTAATTAAAGAATTTTAAGGCTTAATTTAATAAAAACAGGTCGTGGTAATCGCAACATCCAGCAACTCAATTTGTTAGTACGCCTGATTTTTCTATATACCTTGATCAGGGGCCTCTGATAGTTCAGTTGTTAGCGCGCTGTCCTACCGTCCCAGAGGATGTGGGTTCGAATCCCACGAATAACCATGGTTTCCTACGCTACGTGGTAACACAATGGGCCAAAATTGGCCTAAGTGTGCCTTTCTAGGCAGCCACAGCAACCTAACCTAACCTACAGTTGATCAATTTTAGTTTATTTTGAAAGTAGCGTAAATCCAAAATATCATAAAATTTTCTTTATGGCACTATAGACTTACGCTACTTTTAAAATAAATAGCTTTTATATATCTTTGCGTATTCGTTAAAAATAATGAAACTATTTCCCTGCGTGTATTTAATGCGACACAGTTTTATAAGTACGAAATATGCCTCCAATGGTATTTCTTAAAAGAGACATTGAAAGAATTTACGAGATGTAATTTCCCTTCAAAATATCGTTAAATTTCTTATAGGCATCCAATTTATTTGCGAGTTATTTGGCATTACTATCATAAACAATTATGACTAAATTAAACTTTTTCATTTGATGTCATATCGACTTTTTCTATAGTTTGGACCATAAAAATCGGCAAAATCAAAAGTGGGAAAGCAACAAATCGAGATACAGCAAAAACTGATTACAAATCTCTCAGAATGATATTTCAAAATCACGTATTCCTAACATCTGACAGGAGGTGACATGTATCGAATGCCGCATCCTTAAAATCGCAATCGTCTAGCACACTCATTCAATTCCCGTCCAGTGGAGCAAATTCTTTTGGTAAGATTCCTCATTTTAATCACCGTCTGGAATGTCCGAGATGTGATGCGGCTCCTTTCCACAGCTCGGTGTTCTGGCATTGTTCCTTCTATTTGGCAAATTCTTTAGAAAAAAAAAAAACAATGCCGACAAAGATTTTTGTCGTTTGTAATCCACACATACCGCCAAACTCTGAATTGATAATCGACTCATTTCTGACTAGGAGTTCGGCCGAATATCGGGCATTCCCTTAAATCATTTTGAAAGACCATACACTTTTTGCCAAATTTCAGTAGCCCAAACTCAGGGGGAGAGAAGCTCCCGAAGGATGTTTCCAGCCAACCAAAAATTCTGAAGACATGGATTTCCTTGAAATATTCCCTTCAAGATTTATGTTGTCATTGTTAGGCTTTTTTGTTTTTTTTTTTTATATATAGATAGTGGAGGTCGCTTCGCTTTAAAGTTCTTTGTTTCATCAAATGAGCCGAAATATTGTTTTAAAAGATCATTAATTCGGTTTGCCGCTGTGATCTCAGCACATTTTTGACTTATTTATGACTGAGTTCGCAAAAGTTTTTATGCCGATAAAAGTGTTTCATGCGGCTCCACTTGCTCCTGCAGCCTCAAGAAAAGATTTTATCTTTTTCGGCGACGAAACATTTTATAACAACAAAACTCTCCGTTCAAGCTTACGTTCATTCGTCGACGTTATTTTAATTACCTTGAACTCACGAGAGAACAATAACCGTCATCTATATGCTGGGTCCGTATAATGTTAGTCCACTGGCGGACATTAGATCCGTTCCAGGGTAATAAATCATAAAGTTTCAGTCAGTTATACATATGCAAATGAAACATGTTCATGTAGTCAATCTAAAACTATATGTTACCCTAGTGTGAGCCCGATGCGCTGTGCGCGAATAGGCCAACATCCTCCATAAAGCATTCTGGCTGACATGCTGTGAATAAAATGCTTACATTCAGCGCCTAATATCCAGCACAAAATAAAATAAGCCACCAGTAGCCACTGGATGGGAAAAAGCTACTTTCCGTGTACACCGGCTGAAAGGAGCATTAATCATTTTTATTGTTGGTAGCACATAAAGAAATCACTTTGACAGTTTCATTTGTTGTTCGCATGAGGGCTCATTTGCATGTGGGACAGTCCACTTAGTTCCCCTCTCGGCTCCTATTAATCTGTCGTTATACTGAACGCACCTTTGCGGCGTACTATACGATTCAGGAGCCTTGTCGCCACCGTTTTGAGACCTCCTCGACTCTGCGACATGCCAAGATCTCACATTTACTCTACATGATTCCGATCTACATTGATCTACATCATTCATAATGATCCGGCCGGGTCTGTGGTCCGGGATCCCGGAGCGCAATCTCCATTGCTGCCACCACCACCTCCTACGGCCGGTGCACATGCCTCTCAATTATGGGTCTTACCTGACTGATCTTGAGCTACTGTACGACTACAGCTCCATAAATTTTTGTTTATTTCGATGTTTTGTTTGGCCTCGTTTATCCGCTTTGATGCTAAAGTGAGAATCGCTTTATACGCTGCTCCCGGTCTTCGCGCACCATCAAGTCTCAAGTCAGCTAGTGTATGCCATGGCGTGGCCGTTTTTTTTTTTCCAGGTCTTTAATGTGGATTTTCTTGGAAATCTATGGTGATCACTTGTGAGATTTTATTACGCTAGTTTGATATCACCTTTTTATTAGGCTGTAAACTTGCCTCAGGCTGTCAGTTATGGCTCGTCCGAAAAGGATTTGTAAATCAATTCAGAACCATAAATGCCTGGACTTGGAAGACTTCATCAATGCGATGAAACTACGCAGACAATTCATGTGTGCTACTCTGAGTCTAGTTTAGAGGTAATAAACAAAATAAAAGCCAAAATAAAAAGTTTAATTTATAACCACATATGCCTATAATGGAACTGATCCTAAAATTTATTTAATTTATTACCTACTTCCGATTGGTAGTTAAATAAACGGTGACTTTATTTAACTCTTTAAATTTACATTATTGTGTAGGAGGAAAGTACGTCCAAAATGACATAGTGCTTTTATTCATAATCATTACAAAAAGTCTCTATTTTCAATAATTTTCTTTTATTTACTGTCTTTAAGTTACAGCTCATTATAACCACTTACATTACCTTAAATTAATTAGTTTTCGGGATACATTTTTTATTGTTTAAAGATGACAAAAGTAAACCAATGATAGTACTAAAGGTTTCTTCTAAGTAATACGTTAACTTTTGGAGATATCACAATAATTAGAGGACACAACTTTCTATAAAACTGGAAAGTACATTTTGAGTTTCCGAATGATCATTTATGAGTTATCAATGAAATAAAACTGTAAAATTTCACTAGTTTAACTCTCGCAAATAACACAACAATTATATCAAAGTTACACCAAGAATGACTGTAAGCAATTTTGTGCAGAATTTCTCAACAGCTGAGTAAACACTAAACTACTTTTGAAAATAATAGATAAAAATACAGAGAAAATATGTACTCGTATTTGAAGACTTAATTTAACATTTTTGCTATTACACCTAAAGGTCTTGCATCAGTTCTTCACGTGTACTATATAAAATCAAAAGTTCGTTTGTTTATTTGGATGTTTGTTCCTCATTTACAGCCAAAAACTTGTTTCGATCGATTTAATTTTTTTAAATGTAGGTACTCCAGATTCCAACTTAATTTACAAACTACATTTATTCGCATAAAATTTGCGATTCAAGATGATGAATGCAATATGGCAATCATTAGTAGTAAGAATACAGGTATTGCGTTGAAAGACAGAAACGGCCGAACGCTCGACATAAACTACGTAAAATATGGCCAAAAATACCCTTGAAATGACCGCGATACGTACGTTCGAAATAAAACTCTGTCTGTAAGGCCGAGATTGTTCGCTAAACTGGTCGAATATGCGTAGTACTTAATAAAACCGGGAAAAAAGTATATGTAAAATTTCAGAATATACCTGCATATGTTTTAAGTAACTAAAATTTATTTTAAGGTTATTCTGTAAACTAGAGAAGCAGATTTAATAGTATTTTGTATGTATTATGACACTTTCCTGAGTAAAAATATATGATATTATGAAAATATAGGGCTGTTTCAGGCGGTCGTAATGGAGGAGTGATTGTTCGACAACTTTGCATGTTGCGGGTTTAAAAACTGAACAATATTTGGGCGATCTTTGAGCGCGCAAAAATATTTTAAATATGTTTACTCGGCTTGATCCTGATCTACCAGAGATCCCTGTTTAGCATTACGCTTAACTCTAACTATGGAATTTATATCTATTTATTTTCTTAGTGTTTACGATACGTCATTTACCTAAAACTAACTTGGTGAAGATTTTTAAAAACATAGGACTTAATTTTATATAAGAAAATGTAACATCTTCCATGTTCCAAGTAGGAATTCACCCACTGTTACAGCTTACATGATACTCTCTAAAAATTCGCTATTGCAATATTTAAACATAGCTTCAAGTACCAATAGAAGGCATAGAAGGCTTTCTCCTGTATAAAATAAGAAAAATATCGTATCGATCATTTTTGTGAATTTCACTCTTTAAATCATTCACTCGACATGAAGAGTCATCTCAAGAAGTAATGTAATTACCACTCCGGGTTCGATGTCAATTTGCAAGTTGTTATCTCATTTGGTAACAAGCAAACGGCACAGAAATCGTTAAGATAAGACAGTGAGAGGGCTAAATGAGTAACAAAGGCACTTCCGAAGAAGTTAACAATAAAAGAAGAAAAAAAAAAAAGTAAATCACGCGAAAGATCCCTCAAACAGCCATTCAATGAAACGGCCCAAAGTGAATTAGGGAGTCTTGAGGCTGGGGGCCCCAAGGACCAGCGACGAAATAAAATCAGCAGTTCAGCAGTTAATTTAATTTATTGCAACATTTTTATGGGCGACTTTATTGCATATAAAACATAATTTACTGCGTCTGACGCTGATATACACATCCGCAAATGCTCTCACATGGCCCATCTCTGTCCGCCCTCGCCCTAAATATGCCCAGACGGTGTGCATACCCCAAAGATTGGACGACTCCGAGGGGTGAACGAAGGGAAAACTTTTGCTTATTAAGGATTATCAGGATAATAGATTATCCCTTAATTGTTTGCCATCAATTTTCCCTTCTTTTGTATGTTAACAGTTAACAACACGACGGAATACAATATTGCAGCCATCAAATCCTTAAGTTGTTCGATACATTATCCATTTTCCACTCCATCTATTTACAGGATGTAAGTGTGGGTATTTGGGGTACCGCAGGGCTCTCCTTTCCTGCTCCTTGGCAAGGACGATGGATGACAGAGCGTGGCCCTGAATAACTCACACATGCCGGCAAATTCTAGATGTTGGCCTGCTTTATATTGAAAGGCGTTCCTATGGGGGACGGCTCTATCTTGATGTGCACAGTCTAACCAGAAAGAGTCTGGCAAGGCATATCCCTTTTTAACTCTTGCTCCTTGGCCTAAAAGATTTTTTCGTGCCATTTTGAAATATTACTCGTTTAGTACCAGTGACAAATCTGACAGTCAATTTATTGTGGAGAACTAAATGCGAACAAATGGCATAAGGGTCCAGGACGGGATTTCTTTTTCCTCTTTCATTTATCTCTTTTTCGAATTGGTTTTATCCGATGATGAGGGATTTGCTAACTGGCATTCGAATAAATACAGGATAATGCCCCCGATCTGCTAGATTTTATTTCTTTGCAAATAAATTTGTAAAATTTGTTTGCTTTTGTACCTCAAAAAATATATTATTACTATGCTATTAAGTGATAGATTTGAAAAGGCATATTCAAGCATATTTGCATCTAATTTCTACCACTTATGTTTCGTTTATAAAAAAATACACACATTATAAGTGCTTTATGTATAACGACATTGCTACAATTCTGATTCATTTTTATTTAGATTTAACTAAGGGTAAGATTGCAACAAATTTAGAAGAGCTGGAAGAAAGTATCCTAAATTAGACAGATCAGCATAAATCTGCTCGAGTATTTGGTTTTCTCTGATGAATCCCAATATTTCATAAGTTATTATAGCCAAAACAAAATGTCTAGAACTGAAAGGTGAATTAATTGAGTTACTAGGTAATCATTAAAGGATTGTAATGTGGTTTTTCATAGATCATAGAGTATTTCCTTAGGAAGTTTGTTATTCAGATTCATAGTCGTATAGTAGAAATCTTTAAAAACAATTGACATACAGCAGTATTTATAGCTTGATCGCTTATTCTGAGCCTGAATATCTTTTACCCTTGTTCATTTATAAATTAATAATAATAATAAGACAGGATACGTCATAAAGATCAGCAGTCATACATATTTATAATTTAGAACTTGGTAGTCTATAGAGATTTCGAAAAAGCAACCTCTAAATCTAGATGACTAAAACTAATAACTGTTTGAATAAACTAAATTTGACTTTAACCCATTAACACCGAAGAATTTCGATTATTCGACTTATTTTTAAGTATCATTCCCACAATTTAAATAGCAGAATTTCCAAATAAAAGCTATGTTTCAAAATATTTTAATCAGAGTATTAAATATGACGGCATTTATTAAAATAAGTAATGAAATTTTGTTTCTAGAGAGTTTTTCTATATTCCAAAAATAATGCCAGCAACTCGTAAACCATAACATCGGATCCCAATTTTAATTAAACTCAAAAATTAGGTGTAAGTACCAATTTAAAAGAAGTATTATAGCCAAGTTCGTAGTCAGATAAATATTAGGGTTGAATTATTCTATTAACAATTTAAGAAAGGCATCAAATTCTTGATTATAAGCAAAATCGTCTATATTCCCATTCCGCTTAATAAAATCTAGAGACATTAGAAAATTCAGAAAATTCCAAATATTTTTCTCGCCGTATTTTGTAAGTGGTCTGGCGTTCATGTTTCTTATCGATTTGTTAGAATTGAACTTAATAATTTTATATACTTTGTTGGAAGAGGTAGCCAAATTTTTTGAGAATTAATAGAAGAACTTCTTAGGTAATTATAAGTGAAAATCATTTTTGGATGCAAGCTTTAGTTTGGAAGATGCCGCGAATTTCTTTCCATGTTTATATCATCGGTTATAAGACTCAATGGAACTTATTTGGGGATTTGGACTACTTTGGCCTATAGACGTGTGCTCGTGATCACTTTACGGTTTGGACAATTTTCCATTTTAACATCATGAAGTGTTGTTTGTCTATATAGTGAAATGAGGTAATATCTGAGAATTAAGAAAACATTTTCAAAAATGTAACCGTCCTCTAGAGAGTAGGTATAAATAAAATTAGTTAGCCAGTAATTCAGAAATGGAGAATCTTTGGAATAGAAATTGGTGCGTAACCGGTCATTATTCCGGTCACTAAAAGAAATTTGATACCGGTGCAGAATTTTACAGAAAGCGTAAAAATTCTAGAGAGCTATAACAATAACAGTTAAGCGTTCGACCCCACTTAAAATAAAATCCGGGCTTGCCCACTTTTGAGCAAGTGATAACTTCCCAACTAATCCGGATATACGAGCTCCTTTATAGTCTGTCCGGACTTAACCGCAAAAGTAGTTTCCTCGTCGTTTACCTTAATTCGGTCACCTCCACTTGGGTCGCACACACACGCTCATATGTTGGCAAATTTAATGGAGCTTTGGGGCTTCCCACGGCAAATCCACATGTTCCAGTTGAAACTTAAATACTCCTTGCTTCTGGGTCCTGCTTGTGCGGGTCGGAACCCGGACGGTGTCGAGAACGTTCCCACACTTTCTACCAGTTAAGGAAGAAATCGGACAAAGCTTTCGCTGGCAAACCGACCGATCCGAACTGTGGTGCGGCTAGATAGAAAAGTGGAGTATCCCGGGACGGGTCTGACTCGCCCGATTCCACCATCGCTTCTTTGCAGTGCAATGAGGGGCCCATTCAGGAAAAATTATTCCCGGTTAGCTGTTTCCTGTTACACGGGTTCAACTTTATTTTCCGTGGACACTTGTGCCTCACCAGGCGAATGGAAAGCTGTGGTGGTTAGAGCTGCGCAGATATGTGTTAAATGAAAATGGCCGGACGGATCTGGTTATTGCTTTGCTGGCCGGGATTTATGTGCGAAGTGGAAAAAACGGAAGGAAGTCAAACTGTCTAGGGGTTGTTGTAATTATGGTTCTGATAAGGATTTACTTCTTTCACGCGAAGTTTACTGTTATTTCATTGTTATAAATGGTCTAAGGTGTAAGGGTATTTCCTTTTCGGTTAGTAAATTGGTTTGTTCTGCAGGATAATAAGTTTGATGCTTTTGGAAAATTGCACATGGGTTTTGCATGTTGATCAAATCAGCTTATTTGCAATTTGATTGTTTTTAGAGTAGACCAATGAATTAGGTACTACAATACAATTAAAAATGTATTCGCAATGAGCCAAGCAAGCCTATTGGGTATGGTTCTAAAAATGCCATCCTCACTTCATCTTCACATTGCATATCGGCCAAATTGTGTTCGTTGTAATAATGGACCTCGGTACTTAAAATATTTCTTCGGGGCGTGCCCTGTTTTTATTTTTCCTGAAAAGCTTGGCATGTTTTCATAGCCTGGGCGAATTTTCAGCAATTAGAAATAATGTTTAGGGCCAGCGCAGCATTTTTCCTTCTAAAGGGCCCTCTTTCCCTAAGTAAAATCGCGCCCTAATCAGTTAAAAAGTCATAACTCGGTGATTGGAGCTAATTTAACAAGTGTAGCCCTTTCAGCGTTTTAAAAATTTACTTTTGTTATTTTTAATGTAAATTGCATCGATCCATGCTAAGGGTGTTAATGCATTACGGACGGATGATAAGATATCTCGTCTTTCATATTGCGCCGTTAAATGCCGTTGACGAGATATCACACAGTTGATACAAATTTTTAACTGTTGAAAAACAAGTCAGTCCAAAGTCAGAGTAGCTAGAACAGCACAGTTCAGTCAGTCAAAGACTTAGTTTCAGACTGATTCGAGCTCCGGATTCTAAAAGCTAATCTAGCTGCTCCTCCATTGGAGGTATAGCATTGTGGCTGCTTCCAGGGATCCTTTAGGGCCGACCACTCGGACTATTTAGGAATTCTGGATGAATTAACACTGCAGGAGGTATAAGCCTTCAATAGAAAATAGTTTACCTCCCAATAACGCTGTAGTTTTAAAAACTAAATGATATACAACTAAATTACTAAACAAATTTGAAAATATATAATTAAATTAAATCTATTTAACCTTAAAGGAAAAAGTTTACTAAATTTCTTGTTCAATCAATAAATCAATATCACATTACGTAGTCAATTTGAGTAAAAATTAAGCAAGTCAGTCAATCAAGTCAGAAAGAACACCTTTTTAAATGCAGAAAGTTTATTTCATTTTACAATTGAAATAAAATTTAAAATTCATGGTACTATTTATCCTATGAGTCGTCACTTCTAATTTAAAGAAGCAAATTTTTTAAGTACATTTGCTTTCTATAGTTCCTATATTCATTTATATTAATATACATCAAAACATATTGTCCATTTATATTAACAATACAAAATCTAACTAGGTATACCCTTGCAGGTATTACTGCATTAGAAAATACGTGATTTAACTCAGTTTCTTTTACTATAACAGGTGGAATAATTCGAATATTTAAAAATTTCTGAGAACTCCTACTTTCAGTATTGTTAAAAGCAACATTCTACCTTCATTTATATTCGCAAGCTTTGGCTAATAGATATAGTAAAAAAGTAGTACAAATAAATATAGTGAAATATCGTCACACACTAATAATAACTAATTCTAACTCTAATCATTGCATAAGGCAACAGCAACGGACTGCATAAAGTAGAGAGTAAATATAATAAAAAGTGGCCGGTCATCACGATTTACTCAATATCGACTAGCTAAGGAGTGCTAATTAGGTTAACGTGTTACTTTTACAATTAGCACCCATTCGGTTGGTGATCAACAACAGAACTAGCTTGCACTGTAGTTTTCTAGTCACTTCAGTCGCACAGACAGTTAGCTAAATGATTTCTAACGATCTCTTGACAGCTTTGAATGTGATTATCTGTCGCGATAATTACACTAATGAGATTTTTGATGGCATTTTAAGGTGATGTACAAAAAAAAAATAGTCATAAATTTCCATTTGGATTACTTGTAGACTCTATTTGTATGTAAATGAACACTTAGAGTCTGCCAAAATGAACGTGTTAATTCATTGCTTTGTTGGAGTGTTTCACCAGATCTTGAAAGGTATCTTAAGAGTTTGTACAAGAAAAAAACATGTTTTCGAAGAAGACAAATCAAATTGGAATTTTTTTCAAGTGGAATTTTGTTTTTTATTAATATAAATCTAAAGATTTACTGTCCCGGTTGTACGCAATTTTGTAATTTGCTTAACAAACGCAAAAGCAGGGGCAGCTGCTCGTTAATAGAAAATGGTCACCGTCCAAGGGTTTGTAAGGGAATCCTTGATTGACATTCACCTGGAACGGGTTGATATATGGCCCCAAAATTGCCAAATGGATAAAGAAAATAGAAAACCTGTCAACTGCCACTTTCCGGTTAGTTTTCCCTCTTCAATGTGAATGTTGAGGTTACAATCTGATACTTAATGGTTTGTCAGACATGACAAATTCTTGTACATAAATAAATAAAACCGACAGGGACTAGCACCAGCCAAGACCTGTATGTGAATGAAATCACAGAAAACTGTCAAAGGGGACAAGGGTTGGACAGGACACCATTAATCATTCAAGGAAAGCTCTTAGGAAAGGGCAAGCTTTATTCTACTAAGTATATCTCCCCTAAAAAGCACAGTCAGACCTTTGTATCCGCAGGACACCCGGCCAGGCATTGCGAGTATGCTTGTTTCATCAATGCCCAGGCCACACTTGACCTTTTATAGGCTCTGATTTATCAGTGAATGGCTGGGTCATCCATAATTTTCTTTTGGCCCGGCCGCCCCGGGGGCTTTCCTTTCCGCCAATCCTCCTAAGACTACAAACGACAGTCATGATTGGTAAGAAGATACCGGCTAAGCGTGCGGTGGTCCTATATCTCTTCAGTAAATAAACGCTTCAATATATCATTCGCGATGGGAAGGGAATGGTTTTTCCTGTCAAGATGTTCACGGAAATTTACAATCTAACCTGCAATTTGTGTCATGATATCGCAAAAGAGAAGACTTGATTTTATCGGGGTCACTTTTTCAATTCATGAGAAAACATCTTTTAAATTATGTTCAAGCAACAATGCTATTTTAATGTCTTGAACAATGTTTTATTTATCATTCGTTTAGGTTTACTTTATTGTATTACACATTACTTTTGAGCCCTTTATTTTGAAAGTGGATTATACCCAAAAGTATAGAAAAATCGCCTTTATAAAATTTTGAAATTAAGTCACTTTCAAATTAAACGGCTCATTCAAATGTCAGCTTATTTTAGTTTTAACAGATAACTAGAGCCTAAAACTAATGATGAGCGAAACAAGACTTAGGCTATAATAGTTTTTGGGTCGTGCACAATTTGGTCTTGGGCTTGGTTTGATTAGCAAGACTCTTGTTGCGCATTTTTGATAAAAATAACTTTTAAAAGGAAAAACTCTATAAAATCGTATTTTTTGATTTGGATCAGCAAATTAGATAAAGGTAAGAACTTTTCTGGAGTTTCACTAACTCCGGTATATCCTTATAAAAATTGAGATTTACTATACAAGTAATACGACTTTAACTAATTAAGCTAATCCTTATGCATTTCGGAATTTCGTTATGCATGATTATTATTCCGTTTATGAGTTTTAGAACTATTGCTTTTCTTATTAAGAAACTGAACGGTTAACAAGTCATGTTAACAAATTCAAATTTAAAAAATAGCCGACATAAATCTACAGGATTACGTTGAATTTTGATTTAGATAAAACACAGTCTAGATTTAGAATTAGTCACGGATTTTGCGTTTGCCAGAAGTGGCAGGACTGCCGTGGCTAAAACGATAAATAACCAACCCGCAGTCGCTGCCAGGAATGCAATAATGTTATTTTTCCGCTTATATCGCACGAAAGGAAATGCGAAGTGAAATAAGGGAAAAATAAATCACTTCACTAATCCACAATAGAAGGACACTCATTTTTCATATGACTCGTGTTAATTTATGACTTCGGCGTGTCCCTGGGGCCTCAACCCTCGCCGTGAGTGACATTCGGTGAAATAAATTGCCATGCAATTCATTTTTCACTTACGTGCGAGGCACACTATGTACAAGTTCGGCATGGAAACCTCAGAAATAAAAAAAAAAGGCAAAAACCAATAAATAATCCGACAAAAAGGACATTTAAGCCTGAAATTATTTCACCCGGCAATTTAATAAGATCAGAAGGGAAACGGAGTATACGGCCTCGAGCCTGGCCCCTGTCGCTTTCGGGTCTCAGGCACCCCATATCCGAGACCCGGGTATCAGGAGGCAGGACCCGAATCGTACCGCAGAGTGGGATGAAAAAACGCCCCAATAAAAGTGAATTATTTGCTCATAATTTTTCTTCTGTGTAGTCGCATGATAAGGATAAATGTTTCGTCTGGCGTACCGGGGCCGCCCCAAAACTGAGAGAGTATCACATTTTATTATTATGAGCGATTCGCTCCTTTTTCTATTTCAAAATTTTATACATTCAGCAATGGAGGCTAAATAAATACCCATAAGGAGAACGTGCCCCGAATTCATTTCACTTATTTAAATTTCGTTCCACTCAGCTCCTTCGCTGACGGGGCCCTGGCGTCGTCATCGAATTTACATAATTTCGTTGAATTTTTAGAGCGAATTCTATAGCCTTACACATTTATTTTATTTCATTATAATTGCTTTTATATATGCACGCCAGGTAGGAGGACTAGATATAGATTTTATCATTTTTTGCCATTTAACCCAAGTAATGAATGGTTTTATAAATTATGCTCCACGTTGGATTCTGATTTCACCTCAAACCTTCTTCGATTGTAACAAATGATTAGACCATCCCTTGAAGGTCATAAATTGAAGCTAATATTTCTGTCCCCCTTGCAGTTTTATTAATAATTGCGAAAGATGGTAGTAGTCAGATATTTTTGTTTTAATTTCTAAATTAAAAAGGGGCTTAAATATGTTATAAGAATTGGAAGAATTATGGTTAGACGGAGGTAGGTTATAGAATTACCATTAGTCTTGCTTTCTTATATGTTAGTCTGTTCGAACTCATTGAACTTATTATTTTGAATGTCGTATAGTTTTATTTAATTTGAAACGGAGCATTCTTTAAAAAATGATTACTCTTGACTCCTAACATTTGCAAGGCATTTATTAAATTAAATTTCTAATTATCATACTAAAATTACAAGAAAACTGAATATACTCGAACATAAACATGGCAATATAACACTAATAAAATTTCATTATTCAAATAAATGTATAATTCCATTGGTTTGTTTGCTATTTATAAATATAAGTAGGAAAAAGCTTCCAATTTCATTCAGTACAAATAAAACCTTGAGTTCGTATAAAACATAATTTGGGCGCTTAAATTAAATATTTGAATTCAGTCAGAATTTCAATTTACACTACTCATGATCATAGTCAATTTTCTACATTTACAGAAATTAGTAAAAATTAAAATAACATGTTTAGGAGTTTATTTAAAGGTAAATTTAAATTTTGAATATGAAAAATTTTTAATTCTCCAGAATAAAAAAAAATTATTTCAACTCTACAATTTTTGTCTACCGCTTATACAATTCGGTGAATCGTTTTATTAAATGAGAGTCTAATCAATTTGGTTTGAAAAGATTTTATTTTTCGTATAAGTTTATCTAACAATCGAAAAATTGGCCGTAATATTTTTAACATTTCAACTGGGACTTGAACCTATGTCCTTTAAAAACGGCCTTAGTCGATGACCAGTGTAATTTTTTACATATTTCGTGAACTATAAGTCTGATCGAAATACACCTGTTACCTGTTTTGTAGACAACTTTATGATTATGATCAGGTTTCTCCACACACAGTAAATCCTTTAAATATAAAAGTAGTACGGACTAGATATTATCGCAGAAAGATAAAAAAATTTAAGATCAAATTATTTTAAGGGTACATTAAACATAACAAATATACAATTGTAAATTACTTTCTCTTCATCTAATGTCGTTTTTACCGGGAAAGTGATATCAGAAGATCAAACGCAAAACTATAGAGACGACTCCGAAACTACAGATGGAATATTACAGGCATTCCTTAAATAACGCGGTATTTTAATTACACGAAAGCAGTGAATAGGGACGGTTAAAAATGTCGACAGGCCTCCAATAACGTTAAGTACAGCATCGCATAAAATTGTTTCGAATAACACAGACCCAATTAACTATTCGTGAGATGCCTGTATATATTTTGAATATCCCCTTTATATAATTTTAATGATTAAAAACGAGTGATTTATCAAAAGAAAATTAGATATATTCAAAGGGGGAGGGCATTAATTCATAATTAAGCAACATAATCTGTGTTTAAAATTAGTAAGTCCTACATTGGCCAACAAAATTACAGAACAATAGTTCAGTACAGTCGAAGAAAGGTCTTCTGAAATTGTTCAGCCCCATCAAAGAAGACTGCAAGTACCGAGAGGTAAACACAAAATTCATCTTACTACCGGCATTCATATTAATGCTGTATAATTACTCCTTTTCAAAGGTCACTTGCCAAGAGGCAAATCCAAGCTGGTCGATGGGGACGATGTTACCGAGGATAGTCTTTTAATTATGCATGTTGGTCAACATGGGCATCGTTTATGTTTGTCAAGGGTTAAAACATTGTTTTAGTGGTCGACCGAGGGGGAGGTAGAGGAGGGGGTTTGTAAGGCTTTCAGTGAAATTTTATTGAAATGTCCAGTCCCACTCGGACGAATGGGTACCGGGTGAAGGTAAGTGACCAAAGGTAAACGACATGTCCGAAAACATTATGTGGTCAGATGGGTTTACCACATTAAATGGCCACAAAATTTGCATTGGAGCCCTTTCGATTTGTTTTTGTTTTCGCCCATTCAACTCTTTCAGTTTTGAGCACTCCGGTTGAGCTGAACATAAGTTGGACAAGGGTAAAGCTCCCTGTTACCACTTCATTGTGGTTCTGGTCACTCTGGTTTACAGGCAAGCGGAATCCCTTTTAATTGATTTTACGGACGTTGTATGGCCAGCAAAGGGGCCGGGAATTCGGTTGCCTTTTTAAAGATTCGATATAAACATTTTATGAGCAGCTTCAGCTCTCGGGTAAATAGGTTAATTATTGAGCATTTGCGGGCCATCTGCAGGCGGGTATATATATTTTTTTTTTCTTTTTCCCCGCAAGGTTTCTGTTTTTGTATCTAATCAGGACGGACAACATTTGCCCATTTAGTCATGAATTATTAATCATTCACAAAACTTTTGGGATTGGGACAGCCAGGTGAGGAGCCAGATTTATATGCTGTCCAGAGAGGAAAGAAGTGGGAAATACACCGACGAATGACATCGTCGACTGGCTAATGGACAGATAATTCGCGGTGTAACAAGAGAGATGCTACCAAAAATTTACGACCCTTCGTTTTTATTCAGCCCTCGGATTTATTCAAAGAGGCGGACATACCACGCGAACAGCAATCTTTCTCCGCCAGCATATTCATATAAATTCTGGTTCGTTTTCTCCTTTTTCTGCTGGAACGTGATACCACAACTGCAGCTTTTGTGATAGTTGAATGTATTGCGAAACACCAAATTAATAATTAATTAGTGTCAGCGGCATCGTATGGAGTGCGGTTCGCTGGTCTCTTTCCATAATATTTCACGTTGACACTGCAATTTCGAAGGCTATGCATCGAATTTGGCTGTTCTCTTAATGAATTAATTATAAAAATGAATAGGTTTAACAAAAGAAAAAGGAAAAAACCAAAAAAATAAAAAAATTGTTTGCTTTTCGCGGACAATCGCACAAACATCACCAATTATGTGTTGGACAGCGCGTCAGACAAATTAAACCGGTCAGAGCTGATTTATGTTTTGGGCAAATTGAAAGGTCGTTACGTAAACACGTTTTCATTTTACGAACTTTGCAATCGGTTTTTACTGCCGCTGACATGTAAATCATTTTTTCAGAGAAAACCTTTAAGGCTATTTTAGGTGACAGGTTAATTTTTTAACGTATTTCATTTTGAATTAGTTACATCCGTCCTAGAGAAAATGGGCCATCGAAAATTGTATAGGCAATTTATTTTAAAAAATTGAATATGATAGCATCTTTTTTAGATAAGAAATTCTTGCTTAAATCCTTCCATGACAAAATTTTTGCAGTGATTGTTAACAACACTTAAAGCAATTTATTAAGATAATTCCTAAATAAAATTAAATTCAAGTTTCTTATTATTTGGTGTATTTTCAGTTTAAGTTTAATTTAGTTTAGTTTTAACAATAGAAATAGTGATATGCCTCTATTTTTGCTTCTATTAATCGTGAGAGTAAGGGTATATCTACCTATTTTTAGGTCGAAACTAATTGTAATTTCCAATACTCAAGGAAGATTGATTATTTCAATACTTTCTGAATGCAAATCAGATGTTATATTTAACTACTACCCTAAAGTGATCAGTTGAGAGCCCCTTGGTTTCACTCATGATAGAGCCCTAGGATCAGGATGATTATAAATGAAATTCTTGTTAGAGCTGAAACAAGTCTTCGTGATTATTCTAAAATATTGCTATATGGCTATAGCCGAAGGGATAAGTAATGTGATTATCATGAATTTCAAAACCCAGAGAGACTTTAAATTAAAATCCTACTTACTATCTTATTTGGTACTTACTATTTTCTATTACTACTACTTTCTTACTACTGTCGGATTAAGGAATTTTCGAACAGAGAACAGTGTTTAAAAAATTTACTATAAACGCTATTCAGTCTATTCTTATTTTATCCTATACTCGCTCTTAGGTGTAGTTCTAAGGTAAAGAAATGCCAATAATCATTTTGAGAATTTGTTTATTTTGATATGAGACGGAGCACATCGATACCAGAGGTTTGTTTGCACCATAAAGCATGTTTCCAAAATAACTTTATACAACACGAGCTTATTTCCCAGACTTGTTTATGAAGGGATACATTCTTTATTAATAAGTTTATTTTGCGTTGCATCGATGCTATATGTTTGGCGTAAGTAAGTGTTTTATCTAGTTCAATTCCTTTCTTGGTTACTCAGTTTATGATTTACACTCGGTAAAAAGCATTACTAACTGCTTCGTGTAAAAAAACATAGCCTGTGTTTTGCTGGAATTTAGCTTTATTTTTCACTTATGAAAGTATTCAAAGAGCCTGTCCTATGACTACATCCGGAAATATAGACGTTGAGTAATTGGGTATGTCTGAAATAATCGCTGCATATAAATTATAGAGAATTGGCCCTAATGCCGAAACCTGTGGTTACCCCAGCAGTGTTTTATACCTTGAATCACCATTCATAGAGAAAATTACGTATGATGACTCTCAGGGGTAGAGGGAACCCAAAATTAAAATAATTAAATTTAAGTAATCGTGTGAATTTTATTTTGAAAGAAAGCTTAAGAAATATCAAATAAGATTTTAATTGACTTCTAGCTATCTAATTAAATTATTTGATGGTTTGTCAACTAATTTAGTTGAACTGCTGGTAAAGCACTTAAAAACTTAATAAGTTTCCTAACTATTTTAGTTCTAATAACTAATTGAATTAATTAATAAATTAATGTACCTTTCTCTTAAATGTATTATAATTTTAGTTCAAAATTTTTATATAAATATTTGCCTGCAGGTTACTTTACTAACTGATTTCTGGAATTGAAAGAGGAGTCCAACATATCATGTCGGGGAAAGTTTTAAAATTAGCCTCCAATTATAAAATAAATTCCTAGGAAAGGTGAGAATTCGACTTTTTGCAAACGATTACGTTTACTTCTAGGGCCATAAATAGTGCTTTACCCGACTATTATACCTCAATAAAAACGAGTATAACCCCTATGATTATACCGAGCTAGCTAAATTGCTATATTTAATCACGTCGAATTATTACCTGAGCGGTTGGAATATATCATTTATACCTTTCGTCCCGGTGTGTGCCGAAAGTACCTTTTCTACCTTAGAACCGAACGAGACCAGGAATCGAAAAATCCTTAATACTCCTTTCATGACTCAAACAGAAGCAACAAAAGTAACTTTTAATAGCGGGAAGCGGGATAAACGAAATTTGGTGGTCGTTTCCCGCTTTACACCCGCAATTATGCGGTTCCATTCGGACGGGAATGAATGAATTTAAGCGGAAACGTTTAGAGGCGCCTTAAAATTTGGTCGAATCACGAAAGGATCGTCAATATGGCGAACAGGATGGATGGGGCTCCTCTGCTTATTTTAAGGGAATTTATTGTCGGAAAGATTGCAGGCGCCTTTGCTGCGAGTCAGACTGATTAATGAGTGTGTGCAGTGCTCGTCGGCTCCGACACCTGACATCAAGGTGTGAACGACGAATTTGGGTCAGACGCTTAACGTGATTAATTTAACGTGTGTGACTTGGTCAGTCGTGACCTTTTCTCAAAGAAATCACATTTCGAATGTCAGCGCTGACCCTAATTACAGCGCAGTGCTGACGTGTTTTTCCATTTTGGCGGCCTAAGATTGCAGTCAGCCACCGGACAATCGGACAAGGCATCAATCAAACCCGGTACTGATTCGGTTGAGCGAAATTCTGAAAATAACAGAAACCAGCGGGACGTAAAGCCTTTAAACTAAAATCGATCTTGCCAAGATGTCACCGATGCTAACTGACGCTGTCGGTCGAGACGGTAAAGTTTTGCCAAGCCAACGGCTGGACATGTTGCAAATCATTCGGTGTCAAAATAAGCAAAGTGCCTGAAATTTGCCCTGGGGTATTTTTAGTTGCGGATTGACTTGATAAACGCATTAAAGAGCATCAAAGCGGCCGTTTTGTTTTTCTTTTTTTTTTTTTTTTTGTTTTTAGTCGATTTGAAAGGAAGTCATTCGGTTAGAGCTCTTTGTTTATGCGCCGCCGCCACACAATCGGACGGCTGATCATGTCTGGACTAAAGAACTTGTTCCAGGCATTGATCCCAGTTTTTGTGTACGGCTCTAATCAGGGCGCTGACGGAACGAACAGGGAAAACAAATTTGAGTTATGAGAAAACTCAGCCCGGGTGACGATTACCCCGAAAGATCAAAGAGCCGCTGGGTTTGCATACCGATTCTTCCGGTTAATTTCTCCAAAAGAAATCAAACTTTAGTGATTTTCGTGTAAATAATTTACATAAACGGAGTAACATGAAAGCGGTAGTTGATCCAAAATGAAAGTGCTTGTCATAGACAAAATTGTCCATTTCTCTTCCTTCTATTCCTTTTAAAGGTAAAGCAAATTTCAGTTGGACTTAAGCCCTATTTTTATTACTTTTAGCTCTTCTTAAATAAAATTTCGTAATTGGTGTTCTTTTAGTGTATAAATGAAAAAATTTAGGCACTATGCTACATAAGCTAGGTCGCAAAATTATATAAATGTTTAATAGGTTCCTTTTTAACATAAAACAAAAAAAAAAACAAAATACGTCCCTAATAAAAATACTTCGAAAATTTTATCTATGATAAAGACAACATTTCCCTACGGGAAATAATTACGATTCATTCGAGCGACCTATGGCCATATACCCAAAACCATATTTAAAAACTAATGGCATAAAAATATCTTTTAAATAAAGTCAATACCTTGACCATTAACATTACTTTTACCTATTTTATTTTATTTTATTTTAAATTTGTATGCCTCTGAAAAAAAACACCCTTTACATGCATTCTGCAGAAGCTAGGTGGAAGCAGTGTAAAACCTTTTTGATTACTTCCTCCTGCAATGTTAAAAAGGAATTAAATGTCCAATGTAAGGTCATGCATTCATGCCTTCTGAGGAGTAACTTCCACTTGCGTCTAGTATTGCTTCCTTTACTATGCAAGATAATGCATATTACGAAAAGTACTATACATTCTAGCTGAAAATTTAGTCACGCATTCCAACAGAAGCCTTGTGGAAGCAAAGAAAATGTTTCACTATTATTTTCAAGTTAGTCGCATGGAGGTGGAAGTAAAAGGGATGTAATTTTGTACTAAGAAAATAAATAAATTGAATTGAATTCTTTCATAAATTTAAGTTGTAATTTCCCAAATTAAAAAAATGTAACCTAATCCAAGAGGTGTCGGTTCCAAATTGATTTAGATGGATGTTTCTAGGGAAGCGATAGAGCTAGCTAGCTTGTTGTAGATGTAGCATATGCTTGTCAACCATAATTGAAAAATTTGATTTATAATCGTAACTGATGTTAAATTTATAATACCTCAAAATAACTTCAGCGTAATATACAAAATAATTAAAATTACCTCAAATACCGTCATTTGTATGCATTATTAAAAAAAAAATTATCGGTTTCAACATATCGTGCTCTATTCGTATCACGTAATGAAATAAGCAATCTGAGAACGGAAACATTCATTAACATTTCATTCAAAGTGCTGGGAGAGCAAGAACCGTGAAAATTGGGGTTTGTCCAATTTGTTTGTGAACTCCTGTTGAATGAACAACAGCAAGCAAAGCAAGTTGTTCGTGGTAAATTCTTTGTCATGGAATTAAAAGCCAATTCAGTGCCACGATAGTGCCCCAAAAATATTCCAAGAAATATCGGAAATGACTAGAAATCAAACAAAATTTGCTCCGTAACAAAACCGTAAACACTTTGTTACCTGCTGACAGCCGTGCACTTTCCTGTTGACGGTATCAGACTTAGTCAAATCCAAATAATTCCAGGGTATATACGGAGCGGCACTCCCTGAAAATGGACAAACAATCGTCCCTAGCTATAATTCATAATTTTATCGTAATTTATCGCGTTACGGTCAATCGGATAAATTAATTCGTTCTCTTTTATAGCAGGGACGTTATTGTGTGTGACCAGACTTAAGTCAGTCCTAGTCATAAATTCTTGGCGGGGCCGTTAAGGACCTTTAGTGGATTATACACGGTGCTGTCACGATGCCGTAACGATCCATTAAATATTTCCTTTGTGTACCGTACCTTACCAAAGGATAAAGTGGATTTTAGCAACATATGCCCCGCACTGGTTTCCTCGGGACGAGTAAGTCCGGTTAGTATGTTAGGTGAAAATGCACCCGATTATATAGTGACTGCTGTCAATTTTGTCTACTATCTCCGGTGAGGAAACGTTTCTAAAAGTCACATTCGATTAGGTTTCCATTAAATCCTGCGATGAGACTGAACAGCAAAATAGACAAAACCGAGCAAACCACACCAAGGGGTGCGATTGTTGATATATGGGACTTCGAGTTTACTTTACATAACTAAAATGTCTACTGAAAGTTCATAATTTTAAAATTTTTTTACACCAATGGTATTTTTAGGACCTCCTGTACTTCATAGCCAAAAAATTGAGCCAGCACTTTTATAAAGCTTAATAAATGTAGTTATGTCTTTATGTTTTGCTTATTTACCTAAAAGGGTCAAAATTACTAAGCTTGGGTTTTAGAAATCAAGCGTATATGGGGAATGTTTTTCGATCCACACTATCATGACATCGGTGGTAGGAGCACCAGGTTAAAGCCACACTAATGAGATCTACCTTATTTCGAAACGCCAACTAAATTTTAGACTCGTCTTCCTCAGCGGACGAGGAATAATTTTCAATAAGACCTAAGAAAATGTCCCCATATCATGAGTGAACAGAGGTAGAATGTTCAGTTTTACCAGCCAGTTGCATGGCTGACAGAATCTCACAATATATGACTAGTTCGTAAGAAGCAAACATTCCATCGTATATTTAAGAGAAACAAGGTGCACATAAGCCATCATATAGTAGTCGAATAAAAATAAATTGCGACTACTCCACTCTTGTCCTTAATTTCTATTCAAAGTGCCACTTATGTCGACTTCACAAATATCTAGATTCACAGTGCCTGTTTGAGGTAATTCTCCAATTTATTTTATTGATTGCGGTATAATATCTGAAATATGAGGCTTTAACTTGTCAATAACTTGTACTTTATGCCAATACATATCAAAATTAACCCCAGCCTGGCAAACTGCCCAGCAAGCTGCAGGCAAAATAATTCCTTTGATGCTGAAACTGCTTGTAAAGTGTGCAAAATTATTTTTCCACAGAGTCTAGCCAGTCTATTTGGAATAAATAAACGTCAGCTGAACAACGAAATAACAATTACACGTGCCGTAAACTATCCACATTTATAGCATTATTAACCCCGCAAATGTTACACCACCGGTCCTTAGCATCTTACGGCAACCATAGCACTTTACTGATCAATAAAATTGCGAATTTTTTAGTACTACCCAGGCTATTTCTTGCGTAACATCGCAGTGCAAGCTGAACTCTTTGCACTTCGAGGTTGACTCCTCTCTTGGGCGGGATGGGTGAAAAGAGGCTTAATGCATCGATTCTACTTAATTTGCGCTTATCCGTGCTTAGTATTGCTGCACACTATGGGCAATCGGTGCGCAACTCAACTGGTTTACTGCCGCAATTATTCGACCTCTGCCTTTTATCAATTCAAACTTGCAAATAGTTGACCATCTTTGGTCTCGAGCTCTTTTCACTTGTAAATTATTAAGATTTCTTGGCCAATTAGCTGCATGGGATCTTATCGTGAAGTAAAGGAATTTTAGAGGTTTGCGGAGATACGGGGACGATTCCTACATGCATATCGTGATCATAAACGGGGATATCATGTTCATGCATAACTTCCTCTTCTGGAAAAAATGCGATAATGAATTAAAGAAATAAATTGTATTTGAGCCGCTATTTTTGAAAGTGGAGTATGTCCACTTTTTGAAAAAAAAAATGAAATCAAAAGACGACTATTTATCAGTTAAAATTTAACTAGACTAACTACTAAGTTTTTTGAAATGATACCTTAAGTAAAAAGTTGAATTTTGTATCACTTTTATAAATTAAAACCTTTCTTGTAATTTCACAAAATCTCTCAATCATACAAAAATACAAAATGCCCTTCAAATAAAATAGAATCTGAACTAACAAGCAAAATTATTTATTTAAATATTAAATCTTTGGCGTTTCCATTTTTAAAATGAAACTTTTGATCACGATAGTGTACAAATTTGATTTCGATTTGTTAGAATTTTCATTAACTGAGTAAATTTCCAACAGGCAGAGAGCCTTTATTAAGAAATCATGAGAAAAAATGAAACAATTAAAATAATTGAAGCAATACCTCTTCTATTTGCTACCTTTTATATATTCCTTCCTAGGTTACTTCAGTGAATTGAACTTTACATAAATAGAGTAGATAATGAATTTTCGAAATTCTGTCTTATTTATTTAAAGCTTAAAATTATAAAAAAAGATCTTAACAATACGAATTTTGTGTAGGATAATATAAAATATAACTTTATTTAATTTTAAAATCTCAACAACAAATAAACCCAAAGCCTATAGAAACACTCAGCTTACAAATATCAGTCAAAGTATACAAAACAATTGCCACATTTTTAGTGCTATAAGTCTATTGCGAAATTAACAACTGAATTACGCAGAAATTAATAACATGGGAAGGTTCCTCAGCTGGATTCAGTATCTGCCTTTTCGTAATTCACTTTTAATTGCGATATTTTAGTTCATAGCTACTTGTAGTTGTTAGACGTTAGTCTACGAAATTGACAGACTTTTTATTTTCAGTGTTGGCGCGCAAGCCGAGCCAAGCATCGGAAAATGTTAATAATGCATGACTCCGTTCACACAAGGCGAATCATTGCTTACGTGACAAGCTGTGAAGTGTAAGAAAACCAGGTAATTATAATTTTTTTTTTTTAAATTATTCATTCAAATAAATTCATGACTGTGAGGAAAATGACTTAATTGGTACAATTTATTTGCGGTTTAATGTCCTGTTTATTAAGGAAAAAAAAAACATAACCCGTCAATAAGATGAGGTAATGGATGCAATTAACTTATAAAAAGAATAATAACTCTATCTAGTTGAATATTTGTTAATTATTGAAAGTTCTACAGCTGTCAATTTATAAGGGCAATTTGTGATGCAATTGCATTACAATTGTATTTTTATTGCGTGATTAAAATTGCATCGTTGCGTGATTAAAAATGAGTAAATTTTGCATGTGCTTCAATAATGTTATGAGTAAAATGGGAATTTTGGCCGCTTATATTATAATTTAAAATGCATGACATCTTCTGCTACTCATATAATTTGAAATATGCCGTGCTATTAATTGCCGGTCATACACTTGATGGGTTTTTTGGCAAATATCACTAATGGATCACCTGTACCTTTTCGTGAAGTTATAGAATTTTCATTAATTTGAATTTCCCGTCCATTCATTAGTAGAATTTCCAGCGATATAACGATTTCCATAGACCAACCAATTTCAAAATTAGAAATAATATTTGACTCCAAATGAATATTCGGGTTTTTATTAAAATCCGTAAAGAGACCTCAGACTTTATCTATTCGAAAGTCTGTAGGAGCTATATATTTTTGAAAAAAATTAGAAATTATAGTAAATGCAATGTATTAAGTTAGGGAAATTGAAAATAAGGATTCATTTGTGTTCTTTACTTTAATACAATAAATAGATTTTGTTCAAAACTGTAGTATCTCTCAATTTGTTATATAAAATAAGGTAAAAATAGAACCGTCATAAAACTGTTTCACTATTCATAAAGATTGCTATTAAAATAAGTTTTCGTAATGTAGTAGAATACGGTGACTGATTTCTTATATAATTTTTATTATTCGAATTCACAAAGTTCCTAGACAATTAAACATATCGTAGTATTAGGTAGACAAGTACAAATCCTCCTGTTGGTACCAATTATCTCGAATAATCTCCGCACTTAAAGCACTTGCAATCGCTGGGTTCCCTAAGCCGAATTTCTAAAGTTGCCAAGTCAGTTGACGTAAGTCTAGATCCGTCCGGATCGTAACAGTGTGTGAGAACGACAAGCCGTTCCTTCAGGTAACTTTCTCGGCAGCAGTAGCATTCCTGAAAATGCAATTAAGAATTTTGCCACTCACAGATTTAATGACAAATTTCAAAAAAAAAAATATTAAATACCTTGAGAAATCCTGTCGGCGTTATAACTGAAGGCTGTACCTGACTGTTGCATAAACCCTCACATTTATTAACAGATACGTCTCCGTTACAGGTTCGTTTAAGCCGTCCCAGCTCATCATATTCCTCTTTAATGAGGTGAATTTCGGACATTAGCGTTTCACAATTTTCGTCACCTCGCCCGACCGAATTTTGTCCCCTCACATTTAGTAATTTTAGGAGGAACACAAGCAAAATTAACTTTTGAGGGAGAACTTTTAACATTTTGATAGTCTTCTCGGTAAATCTTTCAAGTAAAATGCCCTTTGATTCTGGTTAAAGTCCCTTTTATATCCTTTTTACATTATGAGACTATGTACCAAGTACAGGGCACTTTAGTGAACATGCGACATGCCAGCGGGAAATGGTGATATTGCACAGCAGGATAGGGAACAACCTTCAGGAACTCTTAAAATTTAAGTACCCTACTTGCTACGGAGCGAAAAATTGTTAAATTTAATTTGTTTTAAAAGATTAGCTTTTTAAATTGAATTTATAAACTTATTATAAAATTAATTACCTAAATGTAAGATGCTAACAATTTTAGGAGTTTAAGATCTAAATAACGATAATCACGTCCTCCTCAATAAAACTTTTAATTTTATTCCAGTTTTCTTTTATATACAGCCCGCCGCTCAAAATTAAATTCTAATTTTGGACTCTAAAGAGAATTAAAATTTTTACTTAGGTACGAAATAAAAGTAGTACAGACTAGGCAACTATATTATAAAATTTGTACCAATTTAATACTAGAGACTACCCAATTTAACTCAAAAAGTGTTTTATTGTGTCGTCATCCATTAATCAAATGGGCAACATTGCAATAAAACACTTTAAACGTTTTAAAATAAAACACTTTAACAAAATGAAATTTGTAGTGCTACAATTATAGTAATAAATATTTTTGAGAGTGTACATACCTTCGAATTAAAGGTGAAACTAATTACAAGTATGAATACTTTGGCATTTTGTTCAAGATTGGTGGATTAGCAAACATTTAAATCATACAAAAGAGTAACAGAGCGTTATTAAGTCACTGCTGATTACAAAATTAGAGTTCGCTTCAATTTCTTTCCTAGTGGGAGGGAGGTACAATAAACACATCGTGATTAGAGCCTATTCCACGAATCTAAGAGTCATCAACTTCTATTGGACTATTGAATGGTGTGCTAATATAAATTTAGGAATATGCCTGAGGGTTTGTTTAATTTATCTATCATTTTTGTTTTACAAAGATCGACAAACATGCTCTGTCCTATGTCTGTCCAACTGACCTGCATTAAATGCAACCATCACCAGAGACGTCGTTCTGGGTCCAACCTATAATGATGGGCCCCGTGCTTCTCACATCGGACAAAATGTACAGCTATGGTGCCTAACTATCATGTCCGGGGCAGCGTAATCATCTTAATAACAGGCTGCTCCTCCTGATTGTCCGTTTTCGCCATTCTGTCAATTTTGCGGCCGGCTCTGACGTGAAGATGCGGCCCGAACAAACTGGCCCGCCGCCGCCGTTTCTCCGGCCAACAATGCCCGTATGTGACGATGATTGATGGGTACCCGCGGACGCTTACCGCGAAACCGCTTTTTGCCCTGGCTATCGCCTTCGCCAGGGCAATTTATTTTCATGGCTTTCACGAATCCCAGACTGTTATTGTCCGGCCGATGGCAAAAGGGGGTTGGTCTCTGCTGTTGTATGAAGACGCATTAACTCAAAAAGCTGGCCATTATCAAATTCAGTTAATAATTGGTTGTGTCAGTGAACGTTTCGTAACCGCAGGCCCGGGGACTTAACTGTCGAGCTAATCTCGACCTCGGCGAGCACATCGAATGGAGTCCCCGCATTCAGAATTTTTGCTAATTTTCACCCTTCGCACCCAAACCTTACTGATCCCCAATAAGATACGCATCGTTCGAGCGAAACTGAGTTGTTAAAATGGGGTATTTTCGCGGCAGAAGCCACATAATTACTGCCGTGGTTTGTTTATGGATCAGATATTTCACGGCTTTAGATAATCCACAGTACTCCTTTGTTCGACGCCAAAATTATCCCTTCAAGATATTTGGATGGAAATTTATGTTCTCGTATATGAGGATGGTAATAAGACATACGAGTAATATGAAGTGCGAAAAATACTGAGATATACCTGTAATATTTATTACATGTTTGAACATTCACATTTACTAGTTCCAATAGTATTAGTCGTTTGCAAATAGTAAAACAGTTGTAATTTGTTCATCAGTTAATATCAAAATAAATAAGAGTTAAACTTGTTCTATGTACATAGATAGAAAATAAGAATTGATCAATTTAAACTAAGTAAAATGTTGGAAAATCAAATACCTACGATTATAAAGCTGTAGCTCGACTATTTAAAAAGGCACTTGGTTTTTAGTAACACTTTAATTGAAGGCATACTTTAGGTGCGTAATTCAAGAACTTAAGACGCTATTTTGAAAAGTTCTAAATCTTTGCTTGTAGGTCAAACTCACCATTCCTTCGATACTTTTTTAACTCTATTTTATAAAGTAGATTTTGCTATTCCGCTATTTAGCTACTTAGGTCACCTACCTATAATTCTATCTCCAGATACACTCCTAACAGTGCTTCTCTCGTTTTTCCCCAGTAGTTTCCTTTTTGTAGTTTCACTACATCTCTGTTAAATCAATAAAATAAAAATAGAACCAATATAAAAGTGCCTGCGGTTCAAAATCGTATAGGGGTCGATTTTACCCCACATGGTTATATCCTGAGGCTCTATGAAACCAATTTTCATTCACTACTATGAACGGAAATTGATTTAACATTAGATTTACAGACGTTTTAAGATTAAAGTTTAAAATATTTTGAAGTCGGGTACTATAATAAATGTCCTAAATTCATCATATTGCTTTAAATATGTTTAGTAAAGAAATAATCGAATTGTCCTGATCTCTTGTCTTGTAAAAAAAGTAATATGCAATTTTGTAGAAAATCGTACATTGATATTTGGGCGGGAAAGGTCTAAAAACCGTTGAATTTACGTGACGTAATATATTGGTGGTCCCTTAGGTTAGATTAAGTTGATGTGGCTGCCCAGAAAGGCACACTTAAGCCATTTTTTTGGATCATTGTGTTACCTTACCACCTAGCGCCGGACACTATGGTTATACGTGGGATTTGAACCTACAGTCTCTGGCACGGTAGTCCAGCACGCTATCAATTAAAACTACCAGAGACCCTTATAAGGTCTAACTTTTTTCTAGGAAATTGTACATCTAATCAATTCTATGAAATGAAAAGATTGAATGAATTAAATCCTAGACATGGACAACTGGTGTACTCATCGAAAGTGTTATCAAAATAGAAATTTAAATGGGAAATGCATAAAAGTTTCAAAATGCAATTTCTACAACTTTTCGATTAAATTCACCCTCAATTTGAATACAGGCAGTAAAAACATAGAGTTTGAAAATCAAACAAAATCCCATTGATCCCGGGAAAAGTTTCCGGCTACCGGACATATTCGCTATTTTTCTGTGGATAAACTGTCAAATCTGATGAGCCAGCTTTCATCGTGGCATCAACGCTCGTCCCCGGGGGCGGTATCGATTTCTCGTCACACTATCAATTCAATTTGTGTAACTGTCACGTAACGAGCATCTACCTTGCGGCCGAACCAAGAGATTTGAAATCCTATTAAGAGAAAAATTTGTTGCCCTTCTGGGCCCCGGACCCTTCAATCAAGCGATCCCCCCGTGAAGCTGTCAGCGTGTCATGTCGGCTGACAGGATGAGCAAAAATAGAGGGCGCGTCACCCTGGGGGATGAAAATTATGTTTATTCGAGCAGGATGCCATCCCAGTGCGGTCGCCCGCCGGCTGGTGTCGTCCTTGTGTGGTTGGCTCGACCAAAACTTTTGGCCCCGGTGCTATATTCGCGCTGAATTGGTACCCCCCGGCGGCCGTCGGAGCGCTGAAAAGGAAACGCAGCGCCCGCCATCCGACCCGGCGCAAACAAATCGCACCCATTCAGTACCCGGCCCCGGCATGCACTAATTCGATCCGATAATAATCCCGCCGAAGGGCACAAAGTGTAATTTCCTTTCGCGGAATTAACTGACGGGGATTTAGCTGGGCGAAATGCGATGATAAAGTGCAGAGGGGTGCGCGGAACGGAAGTAGCGACGGGGTGCTTGCGCTGCTGCTGCTGGTGCTGGTGCTGCTCCTCCCGTCGAGGATGCGTTCGCTCCGTACAGGATTCGCGGGAAACACGAAACGACCGCCGGCCCTCACCGTAGGGCTCCTGGGGCTCTGGTGAATTTGCTTTCACAATTTTTGCCTTTGCGGGACCCGAAACAAACTTGCGGATGACTTGGCAATCATAAAGGGATCCGTCAGCGAAACTTTTTGAGTCTGAAAAGGATTCGCCCCGGGATAATCGGAAAGTGTAGCAGAAAATTGCTTTCTTGGCAGCATGATGTATTTGAAGTGGCATGTAGTGGAAGATGTTCAAACTTTGTGGTTCGCTGGGTACCTGATCCGGAGGCGGTCTGGGTCATGTACCGGCGAACAAATAAATAGCAACCGAACCAGATGGGTATCCTGTGGTTATCGAGTTACGCATTACATTTAGAGCCGTACTCCGTATTCGAAGGACTATACAAATTTTACAGGTAGAACGACTGGGTTGCGATAGTACATTAATTGCCGTATATGAATTTATTCATCTTTAGAGGCACCCAGGTGGATTTAATCGCTTTGACCTTCTCGATTACAACATCCGACTGCGGGTACCCTTCTCTTATGCTCTAATAAATATGTTGCTCTAAAAAGGATTTAACTGTCTCTCGCTTTGAACCCTTTTCTTTACCATTTCGATTCTCATTCTACCTTTCAAAAACTCACGCCCAAATTAAATATTTCCATGATTAATACTGTTTCTGTTGTATTCGCTCGCTCGGTTGCTTCAAAAAAATTGAGATACTATCGTCAAATAGCCAACCGTCTTGGCTTTTCTTCCTCTGATCTTTTATAAGTCTATTCTTTGAACGAAAAATTTCAGACAGCTATAACAATACCAAAAATTTAATTAACCCTAGATAACTAAACATTCGTATGATAGACTACCGGATACTGCTAGTTTTTCAAATTCGAGATGCTCCCGTACACTTTTAACATCTGCCAAGATTGCAAAAGTTAATTTTTACCACTTTTCTATTTTTTAATTAAAATGTTATAGTCGTAACTCTTAAGTTAGGCTAACTTTCTTAAAATAAACGAAGTAGTTTTTAATTTAGTAGTCTATGAACCGAATGATTAGTTATAGAGTAACACTGAGTTAAGTTTAGTTATCTTGGATTTAAACCTGGAGGAGGTTATAATTTTCCAGGAACGTCTAAATTTACACGTTTCCTTTCGTAATTTATTACTTAAACCATAGTAAGCCAATGTGAAGGATCATAAAATAAAGTTAATTTAAACAACATAATTACACCAATATTGCCCCAAGACAAGTTTATCACATTTTCTCTCATATCTTAAAATAAAAATGATAGTGTCAATGGAATGGAAAATGCCTTTCTGAAATTGGCTCATGATAGTGTAAGTCGAGTTTTAACTTAAACATAAAAATCAACTCCGCGTACTTTTAAAATTAAAATTACAAACTTGTTCCAATCAATTTAATACAAAGCAGTTTAAGGTTTGAATATTTTGAGATGCAGAGTGGCAAACAATATTCTCGATATTCTTCTCATTATAGGTAATATTTAATTTGTTTCGGTGCGATTTTCTACAGTCTCTTATAGTGTTCAGTGATACATTACTATCAGATAAGTCGTTATGCATAGTTATTCACCTATATAACATGCGTACATATATTTTAAAATATTTGCTCTTTAGGTTCCTTCAAGCATATCGAAAAAACAGGTCTGTGCGAAGGTTTTTTCTTTTCTTAAAATTAATGCATTTAGCACAGGGTCTCCATCATTACTTGTGTTTTTATAGTATCCATACATCCATACTTACCATTTTAAAAATCGCAATTACCTTCAATTAATTTTGCGTAATTGAGGCATACGAAAAGCCATTAAAGCGAGCTTCACGTTAATTAAAGAAAATCTCAACTCTTTCCCGAATTCAATTCAAAATCCATTACATAATCATTAAAAAAAAAAAAAAGTTTAAGCGACCAAAAGAGCGTATATAAAATGTAAAAAATATCGCCGCTATGTTCAATAATGATGGGAATTTAACGACTTCCATTAATAAAAGGCTCATTGAGTGTAAATTCCTCCTAATTTACACCTCATTTCCTGCTCCATTGCTTTTTGCAAAGATACGGCGTATCGTCGCTGTCGCCGCAGTAATTGAGTTAAGAAAGACTGACAAATATTAGTTAATAAGTTGTCATAATTAAAGAGTTGGGGTATCTTTCAGTAATTCATACTTGCTGATTGCGAACCCAACTAATTTTGTAAGTGTTTTCAAATTTGGTGAGCGGTAAGATATTGCGCTGTGGGATACCCAACTGATGATTTTCGTTAATATTTTAATGGGTGCTTATACCACCGCTGTAGTATTTTAACTTTAAATAACTAAATTAACAGATTTTGTCTGTACACAAATTTCTTGTGGTGTATAAAATTCTTACTAGATTCGGTGTAATACTCAAAGAAATTTTAAGTAAGACGGGCGTGTAATCACTTCAGTGAATCAGCCCTGTTTTCTCGCCTTAAGACAAATGAATGCGTCGCTTTTAAATGCGAAACCATAACTTCCGCGAAAAGTTTGGTTTTTTTTTCCCAACATCCCGAGCATCTAACTGAAGGTTGTTCAGGTGCTCTCCGGGAACAACCTGAAATATTTGAAATTATTTTCAGGAAACCGTCAAGTCATCGTGTTCATTTTGGGCTGGTGATGTGAGTGAAAAACCAATAAACACTTCAAGTAACAAACAGCCCGAAAGCAGATCAATCATTCCGCAAAGAAATTGTTTTCAGGGATTCGGATGGATGTAGAGCGCCTCCCAGGACCATAGTAGCAGGATACAGCCGGGCGTTCGTATATCTCTGCACATAAATCTTGCAATGTAAATGTGTGCCATGTATCTTGGCCAGGATTCAGTGCCATTGCTGCAGGGAAGGCGCAATATCTGTTCCTGTCGTCGTCACTCACAAACCGAGAAGGATTGATGTTTCGTAATTTTCGATGTTTCTCAGGAGTGAATTATGAGTCTGGTGCTGAAATTGCTCCGATTCCTCTTCCTGTGGGGTTTGCCGTTGACAGAGGAATAAGATCCTGCCGAAGTGGTGCGGCATGATGTGACGGGTACGCTCAAAAAGGGGACCAGAACAGTGGTAGGGCGCAAGCAAAACAGACCAGCGAAAATTTTTATTTATACAACTAACGAAGTGGGATCTTTCGACACGAAACAGGATTGCGCAATATTTCAAGTGGCGAGCCTACGGCTACCGCCACAAAAGGGACACTGTGTTGTTTTAGGAAAGAGCAAACAGCCAACAGCTGAAGGGAGCAAAATTAGCAAAATAAAGGGCTCCGATTGTATTTTTAACGACACCAATTTGCCAGGATAAACATCCCTTCGGGAGTAGAGCCATGCCAGCCGGATGAATTGTTCGTAGGGGCATGATTTATCTTCGCCTCCTTAAAATATGGCGCAAAATTGCACTTTTTGCACCTCTTTGAGGCCATTCACCCGACTAGAGCTGTAATTGCTGTAAATGAAAGGTATGACTGCGGCATTAACGTGCGTGACTCGCTGCGGTAGCAAAGATGCAAAAATAATAAAGCAAAAAAAAATTATTAAATTGCGTGCGCACTCGCAGCTGTAATAAGGTGTAATTTCAAGAAATCACGCTATCAAGCCCATAACTCATGCAATTCGATAACAATTTTAATTGATATGTTCACAGACGGGCCCTGTAACTGCCCAAGAATGCGACTGGTTGAATGGCTTGCGTAAGCATCCCCCTTACGATGCTAATGAGCACTTAGCGTTCTACTTAAGGGGCTTCATTTAAAACTCTAAACGCGATATTAGCGAACATTAAATATTTATTCGAGTCACTGCCGGGCGTTGCACAGCTTTCTCCACAGATTGCGGATGTTATCCGGACGCCTGTGCTGGGACCGCAACATCGCGAATGATGCGAAATTCAATTCCCAGCTGTAAATTTATACAGTGGTGCTAGCATTTCCATTGCAGAATTCGTCTGAGTATAAATTATTGAAAATTTTTAATGGTATTCACCCGTAGTTAAGAGCTTTTAATGTTAACGCGATGGGAAAAGTAATTCACTTTCCAACCTTACGAAATTTTCACGTCACGATACGATTCATGTTAAGCACATCCACTGGGCAATCGCAATGGGAATGGTTACAAAATTTAGGTCGCTTTAATCCCTACTTGCTATACTCGTATAGCATGTAAACAACATTAATTTCCTTTTGAATTGATTCATCTAAATGATTTGAATTTACATAATAAGGGTAAGAACATGAACGGATTGAGAACGAGGTCTTTTTACGAATTTTAATGAATATAAATAAATAAATATTGTTACAATAATTACAAGAGGAAAGAAATATCACATCTTGTTTAATGTAAGGAGCAGTGACAAGCACGCATTTGTTATGTGAAATGCAATCGAATATAATAAAAATAGTAAAGAAATTAGTTCTCAGGACTTCTGTAATATTGTGAGAATACAAAGTGCCGCACATTAAATTCTGCCAAACATTTTATAGTCAAATATTTATTAAACAATAAAACGTAAAACGATTTACGATCAGTTGGTATTACAAATATCGAAAAATAAAATTAGGTTGATAAATACCGAATTTAACACTTTTATCAGTCCTATCAATCGTAGTGGTACTTAAGCAGGTGGGGTCATAGTGCTTTTTTGTTTTTATTTATTTATTTATTTTATTACAACCAAAATGTTAGATATACTTTCAGAAAAAATTCATATGATACAGGGTTTAGAAATGACCTATTGTTTATATCTGAGTCATTAGATTGCGTGTTTTTTTTTTGGGGCTTAGCTTAAGCTTATCTATCAATAGTTGAGGAAAATAGGGAAGGTATATAAAAACCTCTTGAACTGAAAGATTAAGTTATTGTTCGGACTTATTCCTGAGAAAGGAATACGTTTATACCAAAGATGATCAAATAAAAGATGGCACCGGTAACGTATTTCCTTATATTTTTTCGACCTTAGTCCCATTAGTCTACCGTCCATGCTGATTTTGCTAAAAGTAGATAGTAATAAAGGGCTCACATGTGAGAGAAAGACAACATTTTAAAGGGAAGCGGAACGAATATTGAACTTACATATCACCACCCAGAAGCAGCGCACATATTCGAATACTTTGGCCCGCCTTTAAAAATACACAGCATCCGTATATTGTATTTGAGTGTACTACCTGCTCTTCCTTATTCTCCCTGCATTCATGCAGAGGCATACAGCGTGCCTAAAACTTTGGCTCGCCTATAAAAATGTGTGGTAAAAAAATACTGCACCTTATTGCCTACACTGTAAGCTTATTCTTATCTCTTTCGTCCTTATTAGAATTTATATAAGACATGGGAAGCAGTAGTTCTTTACTGCTTTTATCTAATGGGAAAATTTTCCTCAGGCAGTTTTAGAAATTGCATATGGGCTAAAGTTTTGGGCTAAAGAGTGTCATCTTGTACTAGATAATTTTTAGTTTATACTATCCTAAATGTAAATCTAACAAATGATTTTTTCATTCAGAATTTAATTCATTTCACGCATGATACACGGACTCTACGACAAATCGATGACATTTCATTTTGATGGCTTATTGATGCATTTTCGCAATAATTTTATAGTTTTGCATCCGCTGGGAATTAACCCTAGAAGTCTAGAAGTACATAACACTTTAACATACGTCTTAGAGGCATACATAGCCTGTAGGCTAAATTATACCTATTTATGTTCCATTTTTTAAAGGAAATTTAAAGTTTGGATACAACAAAACAAAAAATTATGCTTATATTCAAACTAGAAAAAATCAACGATTGCGCGTGTATAAGGGTTAAATTGTCGGACCTTCATTCGGACTACATTCAAATGAACATTTAAACTTAATCCGCAGTGATACATGACACAACCGATGATCATTCTTGGTGGATCTTTATCTGCCTCTGTATTCGTGTACCGAAGATATTTAGTGGGATGCCTTACAAACAGCAAACAGGTCTTGATATGTTCTCAGGGTTTTTGTTTTTTCTGAAGTTAATTCTAGGTGGGATAGAAATAAATTGGAAAAATGAAAAGTAAACTTACCAAGTAATAATTGTGTCGTATAGTCAACACTGTCCCTAAGACGTAATTGAATCACTTCCTCTCTCGAATGACTGCTCAGAGAATTGACTCGTTTCCAAAGATTCGCTCAGATCAGACCGGTTCAAGTTGTGCCACCACTTTACACTGGAGTAGCACATCCTGCACTGTTCCCTCTAATATAAAAAAAATGAGATAGCATCTTCCCCGCCAAAGCGATAAGCTCCCTCATACAGGGGAATGCACAAACAGAGCAAATCCGCATGCAGGCACGCCAGCTGTTCCGACGCGTGATTGACTGACACGCAACACAAATGTCATCACCTAGGGCCCGCCGAGAGCCGCCAGAGCACGAGCCCACCAGAAGAGGAAATCCATCGCCATGTCTCGAGCGCCACAGATCTGTTGATTCCTCTTCTCCGCTGCTCGCTCTACGATGCAGGCGAGGCGGTTAGGCGACCTTCCCTCCAGGTGAGAAGATGCAAGACGTGCGGTTTTTGGTACGGCCGGCTGCATTGGGATTTCCTTTTGAAACGGCGCAACTCCCGGAGAAGTTCCGCTCTCAAGAGCTTCCGAGTGGTAAAAAAAGCTGAAGCTCTCTACTCGTTCCCGATCGTGCGGCTCCTTGGTTTTAGCGGCGGCGTGTGGCGTTGTGACGGCAACGGCGGCGGCGGCGGCATGTTTTCTTGCTCCGCCATGCTCCGGCATGTGTTAACCTTCCACACCTCCTCAACTGAAAGCCTGAAGACTTGAGAATCTCATTCATCCCGGCAGGCCGCTTCTGGCCAAGTGTTTTCAGTGCTCGTTCCTCTGAGTTTAATGTCAGAGCAGTCGAGGTGGATTTTTTTCGGGCAACACTTGGCTTTTAGTCGATGTCAGATTCTTCTGTTGGTCGCATGTCCGGGCATTTTGCTGATGGCGCGCTTTTTACCGTTCACTTCCGATCTGTCAAACTGAGACCCATCTCATAAAGTGGTACCCCTGTGCCTTCGAAATCGATGACAGTTATTAATGCGATGGTTGTGTGGTGTGCCGTCGGGTGACTTAACGGTCGGTGCTGTTACACTTGTGCTCCCCAGTTCGATACGTAGGTGTGTTTATAAAGTTTTTTAATGGTATTTTTTTTTTGTTGTTTTTTTAATAAATTTTTTTTACTAAATTGTCGACATTTTAAAATTGTTCAAGTTGTCTGATTCTTATATGCATGCAATGCGGATCAAGTTTGGAGGAAACTTTTAGTTCCTCGATGGTGCAACTGTGCAACTACTTGCAATTTAAAGCAAGAGATATTGAATTTTGTCGGCACTAGGATTACAACGCCTTAAACTGGATTTAACCAATTACTACAGGATGCTGACGTCTAGTAATCCTAGCAACCAGTACCTTCGCCCGGATTATCTGTCACCTTTACCCACTACAGTAAGTTTTCCTATGCAATGCCCTTTATCCTGTGTTTTAGATTCAAATTATGTCCGCATAGACACAGTTTAAGCTGTTTCAATTACGAAATTGAATTAGGTAGGGCAAACTATCTACTCAATCACTGGTACCTAAAAGAATTGCCTTAGATAAAATCTGTAATACGAAAATTTAACAATTGGAGTGTTAAAATTCAATATTTACAGATTTTAGTAATTTTAAAGCTTATTATTATTATTATTATTACTATTGTGGGTGAGACAGATAGTCTCAAACGCTCAGATACAGTCCAATGCACTCATGAATGAATAAATGAAAAATGCAATCCGTATTTCCTTACTTTGATAGTGTAAAACAATTTTTAATCGGATATTTAATAATGCTGTACTATTGAGCAATACCACCTTGTCTAAAACGTGAACTACTAGTGATATGATAGTTTAGAATTGTAATGCTTTAGCCCAATCAACGAACACTTAAAAGGGGCATTTACAACAAACATTTTACTATACAAATGTTTGAAATCATAGGGCTAGAATGTTAATTGTTTTGTCGATCGATATATCACTATTTTTTGATCCAGAATTGCATCATACTAATGCCAGCCATAAAATATATCGCACCTGTTTGAAATCTCACGTACTGCAAGTGTACCACTGATAGTGGTGAGGTCATGACAAACTACAATGGGAACCTTTTCTAGCATCTGCCGTCATTGTTAGAGGAAGTAGGGCCAAGATCCTCTTATACCAGAAAATAAGTGAATTAGGTAATTTGGTAAATGTTTATTATTTCATCGTATACCTGATTTAATCATAATGTTTTCTTAGAAATCTTTAATCTTTTAAAAAATTTTGTAAAAGTGAGTTTGGGGATTTTAATTAAAAATAATTAACAACTTACTGAAAAATGTAAATTCTTTATAAAAATAAATTCATTACCTCAAAAACAGTCTGCTTTACAAATATGAAACTCTTTGTGTAATAGTTGTTAAAGAAAATAAAAATTTTCGCATCTTTTCTTTCAATTCTGACATTGGTTTTGAGTTGTATAAGCCCCTTTCAGTGCGGACCAACTCAGCATGCTGAGGGGTCAGAATAAAAATAGAACGCATGCGCTCATAAACTAGAAAATTTCTGACTTTTTACGAGTGGAATGTGTAACTAAAAAATAAACACCATATGCTGTACGTTGATTATTAGCAAAATTTTTAAACATAAATATCACATCATGTGAATGAATATTTGAAAGGCACATCACGAGTTCAAAATTTACACTTCTCAAGTTTTAATATAAGACAAAAATAAAAATCTAAAAGGTATTGTACTGCTGACTATGAAAAAGTACTATTTACTATATGTATTTGATCGAAATTCAATATCTTATATACAATAGGGGCGTTTTTTCATCCGGTTAATGCTCTGGATCAATATCAAGTGAAAAAAAAACTGATTCAGGTCAATTACCGGCTAAGGGATTTTGTATTTGAGAATTTGCTAGTTGAACTTATTTAATAATTTTAAACAATTTAGCAGTTAAAACTCTTAGGTAGCAAAAAGTAAGTATATTTTAACTTTTTACTTACTAATAAAATATGAACCAATAACCAGCAATCCTATCGTAAGCTAGCAATTTCGAGGAATGAAATATGAGAACAAGTGATGTCTGTTCTTTTAGGATCTTTGATCTAGGTTCCGATAAATCTATGGATCAAGATGTTGTTTCTGTATGTTCATTCAACCTAGAACTACCGGGATCGAAACTTATAATTTTAATAATTTTCTGCACCTTCAATTTAACATGCATTCAACCTCGAATTAATAATTATAAATGGAAAAATGTTTTTGAATAAGTCGTAATTCTAAATCTTATTAAACTTGGGCTAATATAAGAAAATGAATTTTAAGAACGAAGAACTTTAATACCAATTAATTTGACTTTGATTTGATTCAGAGACTGACCCCGGTGGAAAATGCACAACTATTAAAACAGTAAAGGGAACTAAGTTTGTATATTGAATATTTTTTAAAAACTCATATTAGGACGGATGTTTGGTACATGGAATAGAAGACAAAATATAACTTTTTTTTTAGAATTCTTACCTGTTTAAAAAAATGTGTGAAAATTACTAATAATTGTTAATAGTTTGATATAAAACGAAACCGAGTTTCATCTTGATCCGTTGAGTAAATCTAAAGTAAAGCAGGGGTCATGATTGTCTGGTCGTTGTGAACTAAACTTGTACCCACACGACCGTAGCCATTAGAGTTTAGATTAAGTTATAGGCTTCTTTTCAATATCAATCAAATCCCATGTTACTATCCTATCCTAGGAATGGTAGATTTCATTTCTCAATCTCTATCTGATATTCTTAAATTCATTAGGACAATAAAGAAATTCGTATAGAGTAGGGTAGATGAGTGCAATGGACAATGTTTGAGCACCCACAATAACAATAACAATAATAAAAATCCTATCCTATCATACTGCTATTACAGACTCTCTGATAGCGCTCCGTAATCGATTCTATACTATCGAGAGCTCAAGTTAGACTGGCAGCAATTAATTAATTAATCGTACTCTCCTAGTGCCGGACACATTTACTTGTATACCTACTTAAAAGAACAACCATTTCTATCTTATGCTGAATAAGCACATTTAACTAATAAAATGGATATCACGTGAACCATATAATAAAACTCTAACGATACCGGGTGTCTGTATGCCGGATCCATTAAACGGATTTAAGTAAAACTTGGTGCGTTAGTAGGTAGCGCATGTTATAGGTCAACGTATAAAGTAAACTTTTTATTTCGTCAAAAAGAATTTCCTATAGGATAGTTTAATTTCCAAATTCCAAAACGCCGCGCGAACCAAACACTAGCGTTAGAATAAGAACATTTTTCAGCGATCACTATCAATAAATTGTTTCACTTAAAGTTTTATGTCTTAAGAGTGTTAAGCTCGAAATTTCGATTAAATAATTTACTTTTGTGTTTTTCAGAAATAAAATACATTAAAACAATTTTAAATTTTCTAAGAATTTTTAATTTTCTATTCTTATTCAATATTATTCAATTTGCCTGTTTGAAGATTGCTTGCTTGCAGTAAACATTTTAGTTGTTCAGAAATGTTTAGTCATAAAATCCTAGTGTTATTTTCACCCTAAATTTTAAGTAGTAAGATGGACATAAAACGAAAACCGCCAATGGGATTTAAAGGGCTCTTTTTAAGTGTAAGAGTTGGGAAAATACAAACCTGTTTGCTATTAGTGGTTTGAAACTACTCTACTTATGGTTACAGAAGAATAAAGTAGTTCTTAACTTAGATAAAACTAACGTCTTCTCGTTTGAGTAACGATCGGGGTAAATTTGAAATTAAATTAAATGAAACAAACATGAAACAGGTAAGTAAATTGTTATTGACGGTGATATAAATTAGAGAAAACACATATTGCATTTATGTAATAAACTAAAAATGCTGTGGAATAATTTTAATTTTAATTTAAAGAGAGTCATCTATTCAAATATGAAGTGATAGCTTGGGAAGTCACCTACTCATCTGTATTAATGCCACTAATTATTTCTACAGCAGAATTATTAAAATTTGTATCAAAAGATCAAAATATTTCTCAATAACGCAAGAATTTGCTCAGTTGTACACCATTGAAATTTGTGTTTCGAAACATTAAATTAACATAGTTGTGGTATAATAAATTGCAAACAAATTTGATATTTACTTAGCCAAATTAAATTATTGTAAAAAATAACAGAAGCCTCTTATATTTAAGAGTAACCGAAAATAAGTATATTTTTCAGTTTCGGATGAACTATGCAACGTTATATTTCATTAACGCTACCTAAAACTATATTTTCGTGAATTGGCTTGGCAAACCGCAGAATATTACTCAAAATCATATCTGTTTGGGACAACTTAGTTGTCGTACCTCATTGCCAGGAAAAGGATCATTTAATCTTTAATTAAGTAGATCGAAAAATTTAAAAAATCCTTGAATAACTACTGGGAAACAGGAGCCTTGAATTCGGCCAATATTATTAAATTCAGTTGTGATCTCAGCTCACATCGCTCAAAATAAACCTTTCCGCACAATTTCGCTGATGCTCAATAAAATCGGGGCCTTACATAAATTCAACGTTCCTCATTAGCAAATTTGCGTTCGTTCGGTAATAGCCTGTCGCTGCCCAAAATACCGCGTTATGGCAGCGCTAAATTATTTGACAGTTTCACACCCCATTGAAAAGCGTATAAATAATGCGACAAACGTTAATAAACATCAAAGAAATTTGTTAATTTTCCAATTTATTAGCAACCATTGCAGCGGGACATATTTTACGCTGTCACCAGACAAGTTCCCGCAGGCAGCACATTTACGTTTCCGCAGGTTAAAGCGGCCTGCCTGCCATGTCGTATCGTCCGGCATAGTGCGACGGCTCCAAGGCGGAGGTCCGCCGTACAGGGCTATAAACATTCCGCACCCCAGTAAATCACATCATTACATAAATTTGATAATAAAATGTTCATCAAGCTTTCAATATTTCATCTCAATTAAAATGAATTTATCGCTGAGGGAAAGGAAGTTCCTGCGGTGCCCATAAATAACGCGAGACCGCGACCAAACAAACTTTCACGTGTCGCCGTAAATCTCGCTAAATCTCTTATAGCGGGCCTGTCCCGCTTTATTTATATTTTTATTTTTGCCCCAGTAAAATAAATGGATTTCCTCTTTTTGAAAATGCACAGATGAAAAATATTGGAAATTTATTGGACAGATATTGCCGGCCCAACTGAGCCCCCGAGCATCGTTGTCTAGTCAACGATTTAATTTTCGAAACGAACTCTCCCGCTTTGCGGGTATAGTTGAAGGTTTCGTCCCGCGCAAAAGGCGATATGGCGATATGAAAACGGTTACTGGATTCAAAATTTGAATAAGACAAAATCGCGTCAACCTAGGACTGTAGGTGGAGCGCGGCGGGAAAGAAAAAAACAAGAAAGACATTTGTCATCATCAGGGCCTGACGACGTTATTGATCATAAATTCATGGGACAGTAATTGAATGCTTTCGTCTTCGATCGCTTGACGGCGCAAAATAAACAAATAATCGTAAATAATAATGGGCATGCCGGCCTGACAGAAAAAGTTGATTGGAATGAAATGAAAATTAACAGTAATTTCGTTCCCGATGTTCCCCGGGCGAGTTCATTGTTATTGAAATATTGGGGCCATTAATGGAAATATTACGACTGGCGGAGTCCCATGTTAATGTCACCAGCAGCGGACTGGCTATTATCTGTCGAACGTCAATGGGCTGACTTGCTGCGTTTGTTTGTAATTTTCTTTCATTTTGTTTGCTTTATCGAACGCTGTGGTTTTTGACTCTGTTCCCGAGGGACTTTTCATACTTTTCCTGTTAAAGAAATTGCCAGACTGAGGTTTTATACTGGTAAGCGAAAAAAATCAAAAATTATTACGTTAGGGTGAAGACCTTTTATTTTGAATCTCTTAAGATAATTTGTTATAGAGGATTAGGTACCCTTAGGCATTCGTGAAATATAATTTGCAATATAAATGTTATTTTTAGTTACTGGTTAATGGGTATGTTTGAAACTGCTTACTATAAATCGAGTAACTAAAGAGATCCGCGCCCGAAATTCGCCCGGATATTGCTCAATTTTTAAGTCCGCAACAGTCACGGTTGTCGAACAATCACACCTTGCATCACGCCCCTATCATGCCCGCAGCTTACTCGTATCTCGCTAGAATATGCCCGCAACAAGTCCAAAATTTTATAAAATGCGCCTGAGGCAGCCCTATATTTTTATCAATTACAATAAGCCCAAATTTTCATAAAATACACCTCCAACAGTCCCAGAGTTTTCATTCTTTCCGCTTGCGAACACACGCATAGGTTGTGGTACTCATACACAAAATTATAATTATCATGATAATCTAACAGAAAAAGATCGAAGGAATATTCTACAAAGGCGTTAATTCAAAAGATGGATTTCCTTCAGTAAAATTTGGTCCATGGTGGTATTGAGTGAATATAAAGCAGACATCATGCATATATCTGATACCAAAAATTAAATTTTTAATGGTATAAAAGACAGACAGAGTCTACATCTATTGCCTTGATAACATTTGAATTAGAACTTTTATTTTAATTTTAAACAGGCGTCTATTTAATTCTATTTCTTATATAAAATGCAACAGGCCTGATTCGGGTGTATATCGGACCCTTCTTGAATTCTGGACGTGCTCGTTGCAAGGCCTAACTATATATTTTTACTCAGGATAACCATTATCACTTTAAGAGACTTTTAATTTTTATTTTATTTTGGGGGGTTCCTCTACAAAATTTAATTAAACTTTTTAACTATATAAACTAAAGTTATTCCGCTTTCCAACTATGACTGCAAAACTCTTAAATAGAAAGAATTTTCTACTTATTTTTCCTATATTTACCCTTCATTTTCTCTGTTGCAACTCACAAACAACTAGCAATTTGATATTTTAAGTTTTTCATTTAAACTTTTACGGCAAATGCAATTCAGTAACAGGAGATGCATTCCAAAATGTTAAATTGCTTTTATAAATAATTACAAAATATGTATAATATTAAATTTATTCTCTAATACTTTCCGTGAAGACCAGTACAAAATTTCATTTTAAATTAATATAAATTTATTTAAAAATTAAATGAGTATTTCCATAACATTTTACTTTCAAACCATTTTATTTTCAATGGTTTTCAAATATTTGCTATTGAATTGAACTCAACCTAGACGTTGAAATATGCATATCACTTCTCTTGAGGGTTAATGAAATGAAATAAGCACAAATGTTCAGTTGATAAAAAATTACTTTTCGTAAATTCAAAGTTAAATTTATCGAAAAGTATCGCTTGCCGACAAAAAAAGTTTTAAATATTCGGTTTTTTGGGGTCAAAACTAATGTTTCTATAAAGTTTCATCAAAATCTGGGAGGTAACCGGATTGTAAACGAAAGCTTTTGGATAATCTTAAGAAAAACAATACCTGTGTTATACAAAGTCTAAAAAGTACCTTATATGCGACTTATAAAACTAATAACTTGCAGTCATCCATTTAGCTAGCCAAGTAGTTAATTGCAGCTAGGAGTTACATTAAGCTAATCCTGTAGACTATTAGACAACTAGTCTAATACAATTTAGTTAAGTCCCCTGAATCAAAAACTTTTTATTTAATATGAATGCGAAACGTGACTCTATGATTTTATTTCTTTTAGTGCATAACAGTAGCACTATCCGAAAATTCAACGTTAAGAATTAAAAATCAGTTCATTATTTTGGCACATACAGCCAAACCTGTTTTTAAGTATATTTCGTCTCTAGTTGAATTAAAATAATTTTATTTTAAAAAGAAACAATTACTGATTTTAAAAGCATTAGCATTCGGTTTACGGAAATTTTTCGTATGATTGATAAGGATTTTGAAAAGTAAGGTTATAGGTAACATATTTCTATTCGAAATGGGGACCTTGAGGCATAAGAAATTCATAAAATACATATCTTTGTATTACTGCATCAATTAAAAATAACATTCTTCATTAAAAATTAATATATGACCGGTTCAGAGGCCAAATCGATTAACTCCTACAAGGAAAAAGTGAAAAACACTGGGGAAACAACACAACATTTGATTTAAAAGCTCGTTTTAAAAATATAAATTCAAATAAACATTTTTAAAGGTTATTACTTTTACGTAAAATTATTAAGATAGTAATTAAACGTTTTTAATACAAATCTATTAGGGATTTTAATAAGTGATTTCTTCTTTTTGCATACTCATGAACTAAACTCATATGGAGCTTTCTGAGTGTTATTTATTAATGTTTTTATTATTATTTGTTTTGTTTTATTTATAATTTATTTTTGTTTTTTATTATTTTAATTTTCACCTAGGGTTTTTCATATGGGCATCGAACTCACAACCTCGGAGGGGCATATTTACACAACAACCAAACCGCTCAGTCAACTATGCCATCCAAGGCCTCTATATTTATTAGTTCGTGAGAAACATAAATAATTACATCAATTACAATCATTTTTGCCCTAGTTCCTAAAAACAGATATATCTCTGTTGTAAATCCATTGTTATTTGGTTTAACGATTTTAATTTTCTTTAAATTTTATTATTTCAAAAAGAATTTTATAGAATTGGTGAGAAAATGAGGATTTCCTTCAAGTTTTTGAAATTGTAAGGTTTATTAAATCAACTGAAGGTTTTAGTTAATTTAATACATATATTTATTTTGTTATTTATATTCCTTATTTACTTTATTAATAGGGGCCTCTGGTATTTCACTTGTTAGGGCGCGCTGGACTACCGTCCCAAAGGTTGTGGGTTCAAATCCCATGGATAACGATGGTCGCTTGGGCTTTTCTGGATAGCCACAATAACCTAAACTAAAACCTTCTTTATTAACAACCTTTTTTAAAAAACATGCGTATATTATAAAGTTACAGTTATTGATTTAGTGAATTCAATTTGATGGAATTTCAAGGTTTATCGGATCAATTGCAGTATTGCATTAAATTAACGTATCTCTGTTTTCTAAGTGAAGGTTCAAGTACTCAAGTAAACTACATGACAGGGCGACTTAAATTTAAATTCAATTTCAATTTCAAGTATTCTTAAAGAAGGGACTTAAATTGCAATTGAGTAGTGCTTTTAATAGACTTTTGCACTATAACTCGAGCTTTATTATTGTTATTTGTTTCTTACTGCTAAAATTTTTCCTATACCTTGCATACGAACGTATGCTAACAATGAAAATTAACTGATTTGAATCGAATTATCAATAAATAGATGAAGTTTGCCCATCAGATATCGACGTACGCCTTTCTCAAATCACATTCCGGTTAATCTCTGATTAAAATCATTCCACTGAAAGGTAACAAAAAATGCGACATTGGCCGTTATTGATTTATCAGAAGTGAATATCCGCCCCGCGATCTCTGGTAATTGTTAGCTTCTAAGGAATTTCGAAGAGATTATCCTCTAAATGCCTAATCAACACTTTGAGGGCCCCGACCATCGCATAAATGAGCCCACATTTGGGCAAGCAATTTTCAATTAATCTTGGCCGTCAACAGAGCAACTTTTCTATATTCAACACTAATTACAGTAGCTTTCGAGTTCGATATGGAGGGCATTACGGCAGCGCTCCAACAAGAAAGAAAATTAAGCACTCTGTCCGATGGAAATCGGGGAATCTTCATCAATCATCGTCAATATCACGCGATTCTACCATGGAATCTGCGCCGACATCGTTGTGTATGGGCGACGGAAAAAAAATAATAATAAAAAAGAAAATTCGTCAATCTTCCTCCTAGTCTGGGCGTCGATGTTGGAAAAACTGACTCTGGTGAAGCGCGGTGCAGAAATCAAATCGAATGATTAATGTTCGGTACAAATAATTGATTTATGATTAATTATCGCGGTGATTCACTGAATCATCGAAGCGGGCGCATCCCGGAGACTATATATACTTTTTTTTTTATTATGTTCAGACTTTTTGCCTATCTGCCGATTTTCGTTAATAGCTGACTTGTGACCGCGTACCGCCTTATTGCGCCCAACTTTTGGATGAACGGAACGAACTTTTCATCCGTCAATCAAAATCAATTTTCCCCTGGGCTCTTCTTGGTGGTCGTTTTTGGCCGTGACAGTCGATATTTTGACTGATGATAGCCGCACCAAAATAATGAACGTGAACGACAGGGGCGCGCACGGACATGCCATTGTAGCATTAGCTGCCGGTGAGTGATTGCCCGAGGTGAAAGAGTGTAATTAATGCCCGGTAACTGATATTTTGTCAGCTACTCGCGCCTACCTACCTCGTTCGGGCAGAGGATCCGTATCGGACCCATCATCTAACAGGAAGAGAAAGTAAAATGTCTCCTGTCGGTGCCAGAGCCCACTCTCAGGGGGTAGATTTCGCCTTGTGGCTAATTGGGAAAATTTCTGACATTGACTAATTGAATTCGTGCGAGTGCGCCCCCCTAACTACGTCGAGCAGCTCAAATTAAATTTTGCTGTTAAATTAGCAAATTTTTCCCGGATACGTAGCCAATACACAATGATGATTTAATCTTTATATTTTTGAAATATTTGAGTAATTGCATGCTTCCTCCTTTCTGTCTCAAATAGACATTTATTTACTTAAATTAAATTTCTTATATAATACAATTTCTAGTATTTAATTTTACGTATTTAGGTTTTGCACACTATGGGGAAAAAAAAGCTCTATTAAGCCAGTGGTAGAAGGGGACCCTTGCACAATATCAACGTATATCTCTGAAAGTATTTGAATCCTCTATGGACCCGTTTAACCCCCAAGTCACATATGAGTTACTATCATATTAGGTGATGATAATATCAGTCATTCTAATAACAATTTAATTATTTTTCTAATCATAACTCATCAAAATTTAATAGTTTTTAAAAAAATGGCCTTTCAGTCATTCCATCAATAATTCCACATTGATTTTGGTTTTAGCCATCTATGTTTTTCATTTGCATTATTTAGTGTATGTCCAAAAATTACCAAAACTTTCTTTAAAAAGCAGAACCCATAAACTCGGAATAGCATACTTAGTACATCACAGCCAAGCCCGTTCAGCCAGCTATGCCACCCGAGGCCCCCATTTCACAATCAATCACTAAAAGCCAAATGACGAAAATTCATTAGTTGTATATTGCAGGAAATAATTAATTCTTGTTGTTATTTTTAATTCTGAACAAAATTAAAACGTAATTTTTACAAAAACAGAGATAATTCTACCAAAAAAACTGATTTTACTAGTTTAAGCGATATGAAATTTGTTTCATACAACCGCGCATGAGTCTAGCGCTCGAACGGTGACTTATCAGTCTCTCTTCCATGGATGACACAAACGAAATATACTAAATTATTTTTTAGTGCAATTTCATTTGTTTTGACATCAAATTTTACTTTCATATTCATGTTAAACGTTTTCTAAGAATTGTGAAATTGCATAAACTAACTTGTCAAGAATTATTGATTTATAAAAGAGGAATTATAATTTATAAGTACCCTTAAGATTGCACTATCCGGCTAATGAAGACTTTTTGCCTTATTGATCTATTGTCGTTATACATCTTATGGATAAAAATAAGTGAAAAATAATTCTATTTAGTCCATTTACGCCAAAAACAGTTCTATTGTAATATCATTTTTAATCCTTTACATATCCTAGAAATTTATAGTAATACCAAATTAAATCTCACTATTAAACTTAATCATTGCATCGTCTTAACTCATTCTTTTAGTAAAATAAACAATAAAATTTCGAAATTGTTACTGAATTAAAAAGAATTAAATCAATAGGTTGAAAGGATTGCATAAATTTATGAAGCCATTCCCATTGTCGATTTATAATTTAAAATTTCGATATCACCAATCTGGAGATTAACCTAGAAACCTTGTCTTTATGACCAAACAAAATGATGCCGGAAGCGACTATTCGTCTTGTGAAAAAAACAAAAATACATTTAACAAAATTTCAATGGAACAAATGGATTTAAAAAATTCAAAGCGCAGCACTGACGGAACTGTGGCTCTATGAAAAGTCACCGCAATAAATCAGCAGAATGTTAAACAGACGATGTATCGTTATGTTTGCCTCGATGGCTTTCAAATAAATTTCAATAAATCCCATCGAAGCCCCAGTGTCAGCACCATTAAGAAGCGCCTTTATCTGTTGGTGCTCATTAAAAAATAATATCGTTCGAATCGGCGATTCTGCTCTGGTCCATGGACCCATAAAGTTGGGCCCCGAATGGTGATTAAGCGAATTGTTATTTAGCAATATTCCTCGATAAATCAACTTTACGACTCTTTTAACCCAATTCGCATTAAAGTTTTTGAAGCGTTCACACATATGTGTCCGGCCCCCACAAAACTTTTACAATATATCAGATGCAGACCACCGTCTCCGAGATGTGATAGGGGGGAGGGGGGGATATCTTTTGCATCTTTGCCGCCAATAAACTAGCCGGTCTCGACAGGGAAATTATCTTATGAGAAACACCCCACGCATTCGGTGCTGAATCAAGAAAATCATCACTATCAGATCATTAGGATCGCCTACTTGTCGTTACGAAATCCATTTATTATCACGCTATCTATCATCAACTGGTCATCAATTAGGCTGACTAGGACCGCATTATATACCTCCATGAATAATTCAAGAGCACTCAGCGACGCGACATTTTAGCGATTTTTTGAAATGCAAAACATGTTTCGTTGCGCGCGGGGCGATCACGTCGTTAATTAAATCGGGCTCGAGGTGTCGCTAGAAATAAAAAAACAAAAAAAAAAAAAAAAAAAAAAAACCAAAATCCCCCATTTATAAAATATGAACCGCCACGATCGCCGTTCTAGTAACAAATTTCAGCAATCAGCATTAGTTATACATCACGACTAATTAATTAAAATCGGAATAAAGGAGAGCCGGTCCGGGCGCACCGCTCCGCCAGGCAGCGCGATTTGCATATGTACCTGGGCCTCAGCCGTGGCTGATCGCTTGACAAATGTTTATGAGATGTCCGCAGACAGATAATGCCACCGTAAGGGGAATATGAGGCCATCACAGAGAGTATAAAGCGATGAAATTTGTTGCCCGCGAGTTACCTGACTTTTTTCGCGTCCTTAAACCTTTTTTTTGTTTATTTGTTTTCTCCACCACCAGCAACTGGTATTTATTTATTTATTTTTTTTTACCTCAGGTGCATTGTCAACCATGTACAAAATGCGGGTAGCTTTCCACTGCCGGATTTATTCACAAGCGAGCACTGTAATTTTTTTTTTTTATAATATTTAAGTGGGTCATAAATTACCCCAACTGGCTGGTTTATCTATCGCATTTGTTGATAGCGCTTTCAGCAGTTTTATATTATTTACTGGCAGTTCCACGACCTACAGTGACATTTATTAAAAATGCTCAATTTTGTGCTAGCATGAGAGGAATCCGTAATCGGTCGATAGACTCGCTATTATCAAGAATTCCTTGAAATTAGCTATTATAGTGGTAAGTTTTTCGTACTTGATTAAATGCGGAAATTAATCAAATATATTTTGAATTTATATTCAATCTAATAAAAAATAGTTTCTATTTAAACGAATTCTAAATTTGAATTTATAGAAAGATAGTTTGCAATTTATAATGGGTAGTAAGGGAATAAAATTGATTACTTTTAACTATATTTCTAGTAGTGCTATAATAAAATTGATATTTTGCGCTTTGAAGAGGACAGTTCAAACAATAATACAAGTTTTATACGTGTATTACTGACAAGCACGCATTTCTGGTGTAATTGATTTAGTGAATATTAAAAGACTTTTTTTAAAAGTAATTTTTTCAAATAATAGGCATATAGAGGATAAGTAAGAAATTTAGGACTGAATTGAAATTTATGCATAGTTACTCATATAAAAGGGGCCTCTGATAGTTCAGTTGTTAGCGCGCTGTCCTACCGTCCCAGAGGCTGTAGGTTCGAATCCCACGAATAACCATGGTCTCCTGCGCTACGTGGTAACACAATGGGCCAAAATTTTCCTAAGTGTGCCTTTCTAGGCAGCCACAGCAACCTAACCTAACCTACTCATATAAAATATTTGTTTTCGTAAAAATTAACCGGACTTATACACACTTTGCGTCAAAAACTTAATTTAAAAATTTATCCGGTTTAAAGTTTAGAGTTCAGATAGGTAAAAATCATGGCAATTTGATGCATTTCTTCCAAATTGTAAAATCTTGATAGACGTTACGTTTTGAAAAATGCAACTTAACGAACACTTTTTTATTTAAATTGAACCAGATCCTTCCTTCCTTTCCTTTATTTAAGAAATTATATATAAAATAGAAAATAAAAAGTTCAAATAAAAGTTGTATAGAGAAGAGTTAGCCTTTTTATATCAATTATGATGACCACAGAATTTCATATTATCTTAACTTACGAATTTCTTTTACCATATATGTTGAATTAAGTGGAAATATGCTATCCGATTTATCGACTTTGACAAGCACGCATTTTTCGAGTAAAATCGTGTACCGAAATAGTGATAAATTCTCAAAATTGTAAATCCCAGGAATAACAAGCGACCGATAAAAATAGTTTTACACATTTATCACCTCTGACCCCAACTGAATGTTCCTAAAATATTTCATAAAAATTTGTGAAGTATTTTGAAAAGGTGAAAATAATCGATGAAGCACATCTTTCCGATAGGAAAGGAATTAGGAATTAGGCCAAACATAAAATATTGCAACAATTATGCTTAGGTAAATGTCCTCCTTTAATTACAAAGTACAAATTTAAAAACGAGAATTAGTCACCAGGCTTATTTTCCCACCAAATGTGGGGACTGTTTCGTTCTGTTAAAGATTTTCTATAAAATAAATTCACTTAATGAGCATTTTATTTAAGAGGAGTCACCTGGGGAGCGGGGATGACCACGACAAGATCTGTTTTTAGAAAATTCCTAGTCGTTTGTTGCATTGCGTGGTATACCAAACAATAAGACTATGTCAGTGCTGGCTGATTTACAACAGCTCTCAAACAAGTTTTCAACCGTCCAACCGACCCGGCTGCACAGCGCGCAAATAATTAACATTATGCTCTCGGGAGAATTATTAATCATTTTGAAATTTGTATATCTACCCACTTAGAGACCCGACACTTATCGACATCCCAAGTGGATAATTAATGCGACATGCAGAAGAAATGCACCGTCGCAAACGCTAAAATGCTTGCTTAATGCCCGCACATGAGAGATTTGTGTCGAAAGTATGCGGCGGATGTCAGCGCAAAACATGCTCGCCAGTGAATAAACCGCGAAAGATAATTATTTTAGCGGTCGATGAAGGCACAGAGGAACACCAGAAGAGGTGAGGTAGAGCACTACGATATAAGGGGGAGGGGGGGTATAATTTTCTATCGTAAATCGCGTGACAGTAATCTATTCATTAGTGTCTCATCACATTTGCGTTTTTCACTTGGAAAAGCGCAGTAATGAGCTCTGCACTTCTCGCTGGCGGCATTCACCGTGCGAGGGGGTGTTAACCCAGGGCGCTCCTTCGATTCGATCGTCGTATGATGAGACCAGTGCCAGCTTCGCGTGCTGTTCACCGCACCATGTACCGCATGAATGGTGTGAACGCACATTCGAACTGCATTCGGAAATGCATCGTGTCACTGGAAATTTTCACTGATACGATGTTGATGCGGTGGAGCCAATGGGGGTGGTGGGGGGGGGGGGGGGGGGGGGGGCAGTGAAGAGACAGAATCGACGGAAGTAGTGTTTCGTTATTTTCACTGTTTTCCTGTGAGGTGTCAAAATGAGTTTGAAATTAAGTCCAGCGAGATGTGAAGAATGTTGGGAAGCTCGCGGCATATGCAGGTGCACGACTGGGTGATACACCGGAAGTGATGCATAAATGTGTGGCGGAACATGAGGTACTTTGCCTACGATACGGAAAATGAGATACATTTCGCACAGAATGCACGAATATGAAATTTTGAATTTTACCATATTATCAGAGTAGGGGAATTAATATGAAATTGGACTTACCGAGCCATGCACTGGCAAAACTTGAGAGGAGCATTCGAGTGCACTATGCAATTTGAGGCTAGAAGGTATTATTACTTCACTGACTAACCTCCTGGAAATCTAAATTTCGAGCATCTCTTAATTTTTGGTGGTTGTATTCTTGGTAGAAGTTGCGTTTACGATAACAAATTTAACTCATAACTACTGCCTAATCTTCCTTAAGATTTTCGCTTGCATTTATCCGGCTAAAGGAGCTCAAAAAGTTATTCCTTGATTAAATAATATGCAATTGTGTTTCAAGAACATTGTAAGACCCTCGTATTATTTAATAAAACATCATTGCACTCTCGTCCTATTTTATTTATTAAAATTAAAACATTTAATGCACCAAAGAATAATTTGCAGTAAAATAATACAAATCCGGACAACAAATGCAAGTTGAATTCGCGTAGAAATGGTTCTGTATGATAAACATGTTGTTTACCATGCTTTATTAAATCTGATTTTAAGACCATAGACTTCTTATACGTTTTCCTGTAATCTATAAGTAAAGAACTATTTTCTGTATTTGTTTCAAAAATTTAAAACCAGTAGTTTCGAAGATTAGGGGTGGTGGTAAATTTTCATCTTATTATCTTAAAATTATAAATAAAATATACGTGAGACCCTCACAACACGTCCTATCATTTGATAATTCACACAACAGCTTTTTTAATTTTCTAATTTATCTCCATATTAAAAATTCATTTTATTTACTTTACACCTTCGTGTTTGAGTCACAGAAATTCATATGTGTACCAAATTTTAACTTAATCGTTCCAATAGATTCGGAGCAAATTGTCTGTGATAGACGGATAGATAGAAAGACACATGAGTAATGCTATAAGCGTTCCATTTTTTCATTCGAAACCATAGTAAGTCAGGTTTTATATTTTAAATATTAGTTCCCGAATTATCTTTGGAAGTAAACATGTAAATGACCATCAATATGTTTCCTTACGTAAAGATAAATGCTCATTTATAAAAGCATAAATTTTAAGATAGTTACATCGAAGAGGACATGTCCTATCCAGGAATGTCTCATAAGTTTTTCGAAAAAAATTATAAAATATAACAAAATTTCTCATAAACTTGTATCAAAATAAATTAAATTAAATCTTGTCTGTTAAGGCATTTCTAAGTTATTAAGTGACCTAATCTAGGTTGGTTTGGTTGCCTAGAAATGTACATTTAAGCCAATTTTAGCCCTATTGTGTGTTATTCACGAAGCGCAGGAGACTATGGTTATACGTGGGATTTGAACCCATAGCCTCTTGGACGATAGTCCACCGCACTAACAACTGAACTACCAGAGGCCCTCTGTTTTTTTTATATGTAAGGGGATAAATATTTTTCTACAGAATGTTATTACACAATTTTATGAGAGTGTAAAACAGTCGACCTACTTTGCAAAAATATTCGGCATTTTATGTTTAATCCGAAATCAATAAACTCTCATCTCACTTTACTGTAATAAAGCAATAAATTTAACCATTTGGAAAGAATAAACTCGTCCCACATCATCTCCCGACAAAATTGGGGATCAGCTCGAGTGCCCCGTGAAAGATCTCTTTCAATTAGATGGGGAACATTCGATGAATATCTGAAAAGTGACACACATTAACGCTTTATCAAAACACTCGAGTGAGTTCCATCAAAGCGAGGCATATGTTCCATGTTCGCTATGCTGGCGATATCAAAAGTGTTCAGTGCCATAAGAGTGCGGCGCAATAATAATTTCATAAAACAAACATGCCACCCATCAACGGATCCGCGAGAGACATTAGGTGAGGGAGGAGTGTTAGCCGAGTCTGCAATTCACCCGACAAGCATAATAAATTCTTTGAATTATGAGACATCGGAGCCGACACTTAAGGCCGAGAGCACTTTGAAGTCGCAGACGTAACGACCATCGAGCTCTGACAGGCCATCATCGGAACCATCCCAAAAATTACGAGTGAAGCAGAGAAGTGGAGCAGCAAGACAGGGAACAGACATCCCATCATCAGAGCCGCGCATCGAGAACGCGATGAACGGTATACCCGCGACCGCTTTCTCCCACCGTAGTGTTGTATGCAGGAAATGCGAAACATCCGTCCGAAATGTCTGCGAATGAGTTTCTTTCGGATCGAGCTAAGAAAACATACGGCGGCCCCGCCTCAAAGGAGTTTTATTGCACTCCTCCTGGCCTCCTGAGCAAATGCCTCGTTCGCGGCCAACACGACTGGCCGCCGTTAACACTTTAAAACAGCGTAAACTTTACCCTCACCGCCGAATTTGATGCGGAGACGGCGCGAACGAGTTTAGCTTTCGTCATTTGGTGGGAAGAAATCTTCTCGGGACCGATCATAAAAAAATATTTTACGAGCCCGCGAATTTCCTGCCCTGCGATCTCTAAAGATTCAACCACCGCCAGAACAACGAGCCCCCCCACGAAACCCACATCACCGCCTCATTCATTTGCGTCGCGATCAAAGTGAATTATGGGCCGCTCGCTCCGCCACACCGATTTTCGCTCGTTGTGTTGTTACGACACTCGGGCATCGCGGTTTAATGATCCGCGAAAAGGCGAAAATTATTTTTGAACAAATTCCCGCTGCACAGCACAGCAAACGGTGATGACATTTAGAGGTCCGTGTGATGGAGGAGATCAACAATTATGGGCCAGAGTCCCGCGCAAGATCATTCCGCTGTAGCAACCATCGTTCCGATCCCGGTCCCTGTCCCTGTCCCGGTCCCGGTTCCGGCCGTCACACCGTTGCAATGCTGCGCCAAGACACAAGACGGAATAATAAAGGAAAGTGGAATTGCTAACATAAATTAGCGACGAGGGACAATTTGGCCGTAAAATGTTTTTTTTTTTGTAATTTTTCAATCAACTGCAATCCGCGGAGCAAATTAAATGGCCGACGAAAGGCACGTCCGTCGCTAATGAAAGGAATGTTTTGATTCAATCCGGGATCACTGGCGTGCCTTCGGGCCATATTTTTTCGAAACAAATTTCATTGGGCGATTTAATTGCTGCGGGTAAAATATGGCAGATATGTCGTTAAGCAGGCGGCAATTCCTCGCTGAAATATGCCGAAAGGATCAGATGAGGCCGTTTATTGTCGTTCTCTTGATTTATCAATTGTTTCGAAACTAGTTTACAAGGCCATTTTATTTATTTAGTTTTTCATTATTTGCCAGATGACCAATTACTTGATATGGTGCGTTTAACGAATTATAGGGAAATCTTATGTCTTAGGAGGGTATTATACCTTGGAATTTTTAGAAAACCAATTTTACAACACCACAAACCCTGATTAAAAGCGATCTCAGGTTGATGGTGGGCTACTTAACTAGCGACTACAAGTTGAGATACCACCTACATAAAATGGGTATGTCTTTTGAGATATAAATGTCGTCTATGTCTAGAGGACGACAAAACTACAACTTAAATTTTCGATTATGAGTTATTTAAAAAAAGAAAAATTAGAAATAAACTTTACTTCATTGTAAAAATATGTTTTACGGTACCAATTTTCATTCGGAGACTTGCGCGCCGGTAGTCTAAGTATTAATCAAGTTCCTAAAATTACCACATAGCGTCAAAGTAATTCGATTAGATTTTCCTAATTTAATTTAAGTGATCGGTTACTAAAATGAATTTATGAACATTTTTGGAACTTTATTAAAAAATGTTTTTTATCTATTCGATTCGATTAGAACGTTTTCAGTGATAGGGCTCTTATTTTCCAAGCTCAAAGTGAATCCCCTGTTTATAATTTGGTACTGGAATTGATAATTACGTAAATTGATATTTTAAACCCTTATACTGTGCGGAGCGCCCGGAGCGATTTTAATATGTCTAAATAGACATAAATAAAACTCAAATTGCCCAAAACAAAATAGCATAAAAGGGCAAATTTAAGGGTCATCAATAACAAATTAAAACGCATTACGGACAAATTTTTGTTCAGGATGTTTCTGGTCAAATAACGTGCTACTTTGAATTGGCGCAGGATTACTTATTGTCCGCAACTTCTGTAGTATAGAAGAATAGCCCTAGTTTTGTCATTTACGTTTTCTTAAATATCTGTTTACTTTTGCAAACCTAGCAGTGAAATAGTCGAATGAATTTTGTATTCTAATGGTAAATTGTATGACTTCTATGGGATATGGTGTACTTGTATGGTTGAATTGGAATAAATAATAATAAAAAAACAAAAACACAAGTTTAGCTGATAAATTCTTTTAAAAGTTGTGATCATAAAAAAAGTTCTTGGGATGATTCATAACGTCTTGAACCGGAGACAAATTTGCCTAATAAAATATTTCTTCAGTTCGTCCATTAAAAAATCAATTCGCCTGCAAAGAACAATGTTGGAGCCAAAACACGAAAGCAAAAAGTTCTGCGAACGAGGGCACATGTAGCACTAACTAAATAACTCCTTCGCCTAGGGCGAACATTTTTCACAGGAATTTATGCCCACAGGAAAATCCAAATCTTCAGGTCATAAACGGCAAACTTTAAGAACTTCCGCCATGTAATGCGGAGACATTTGTCACCCAGACGAAGTGGCTTTCAGCAGCCCCCAACCATCCCTCCCGGCAAGGGTCTTACCGCCCTGTGTGTCCGTCCATTCACTCATTTATTAGCCGGAAAATCGATCCGAGGAAGCTTTGGTGGCCCTCACTCGTTTAGAAATAAACGCGCGTTGTCTATTCATTCAGCCGGCATCCTGCTGTCGCTTAAAATGTCGCATTAATGCGCCATTATCAATAAATTATGGGTCCCGGCGAAATAAATTTTATTTAAAAATGAGCAGTAAATTTTAGCGTAGTTTACAGCTGTTGTTTGTTTGCCTAGGAGCGGACAGCAGCGGAAGGGTGCGCCAAACGTTGCGGGCTTGGCTGTTTGACTGTTTTCGGGATCGGGATCGAGATCCGGATCGGTATTACCCACACACAATTTTCCGCATATCAATTCCGGCTGTTGGTGGCGACGATGAGGTTATTTTCATTTTTTTTTTGGGCCTTTAAATTTTGCTCGCTGAATGTTGTTTGACACGACACCACCCGAAGAGGCTGCTCTTTGGGGCGACAAAAAAAACAAAAAAAAAATATTGGGCCACGTCCGCAATTAATAATTTCGTTCATTTTGCTGCCTAGCCGCCGGTGAGCAGGTTTAATAGCCCACAACTGTTACTGCTGTGTTGATTGCCTTATTTATTTTCCGCCAAACGACAGCTAAAAGCAATAATCACTTGTCTCCCCGGGTGATTTATTCTCGAGCATTTACATAATTTCCGGTTTTTATTTGATTCGAACTTCCTATCACTTTTCCCGCCAATTTCAATCCATTTTCCTCACTTATACCTGTTAAGTTTTATGAAGTAACAACTTTCAAAATATGCTTTGCTATAACTCCTCTTTAGATAGTAACGATCCGTGTTGAAGGTCTATTAAAAATGGGGCATTTTACGGAAATTGGATATGTTTAGACTTTAAAGTTTAGTGGACAAAAGTGGTCCAAGATTAATCGTCATATACCTGAGATTTTTATAGGAATAATTGTCCTATTTGAGTCTGGAATTTTTGTTTTTTAAGATTAACTGCGAGCACACTAGTTATGTTTTAATTAGAACTAGCCATTATAGGTACTACCTAATTAAATACTTTTCAAATACTAAATTCACTTTGGCACTATTACAAACTGAATACGAAAGAGTTTTGAATTTAAATTAATTTTAAATGAACTCAGGTAAATGTAAGGGAATACAAAAAGCAAATTATTCCAGATAAATACCATCGAAATAATGCATTATTTTAAAATGGAATGCATTCTTTATTAGCAATATATATAAATTAAACTTAAAATAAGCCACATTCGTTAATTTAACAACTCTGCTGAGTTTGTGTTCTAGAAATTTAAGTTTAATTGATGGATTCTACCTAACTACTTTGTTGAAGGTAATTTTTAAAATTGTGAGACTTTCTATGATATTCAAGATAACGAAATATCTAAGGTAACTAACATACTGAATAGCCATATATCGATCAAAACAACTACTTTGGGTTACTGTGGGTCATGCATAAAAGTTAGATAAGCATATGCCCTCACGGACTTTCCTCTAGACTATTTTGAGCAATAGTAGACATCAAAGTAATGATGTATCTTTTATGGTTTATTCAGCGTAAGCGGTTTTTTACGACTTGATAAGAAAACGTTGGCATTTCTCTACTATTCTTACATTAAATATGAATGTATCATACACCTAAATTTTTGTCAAGAATTTCTCCAAGAATTTCTCTTTTGGATGGTGAAAACCGCATTCAAATTATTTAAGTAGTTTAGAAGTACTAAGCGAATACATAAAATAAATATTGTACATTCTGTTTCCTTTAACGGATTGGGTTTAACAACAGATTTTAAATAAGGAACTCCCAAAACTCCTCAATCAATAAGTCTAGAAATTTTTACCTTGCTAGATGTTAACTGGTATAAAATATTTTAAATTCGATAGCACATAAAGTTCTAATAGCCCATAGTTGACCACTTCCTCTACTATCCGAACTGCAATAGTAGCTAAACAAACAATAACTTGTATGAAGGTTACTTTACATATGTTCTATATAAATTTAGAAGTAGTGTACGGTTGTAAACACCTTGTTTTCATTTAGAAATTGAAATTATTTCAAACATAGGTTTGACGTTAACCGGTCATAGAATTGCTGAATTTGAAAACAGAAATACTCAATTGGCTTCCATTTTCAGAACATATAAAGTTAAGAAGTAAACATTTTTCGAAATGTTATGTGATAAAATAAATAAATCGTTTCATACAGTAAAAGGTTAAACTTCACCATCAAATTGTTTAGAGATATCTTTAAATATAAGTTTAATTGGTGTAGATTTACATTCAGGCCTTTAACTGATTCATAATACAAGTCTAAGATAATTTTTTATATTTTGTACTTTTCACAACTGTACGCGACTGAATTAGAACTTTGTTATAGAACTAATTTTGAAGGGGTATGATAATGAAACTTTATACTATACATTGTTTTTAGTTCTTTTGATCGAGAAAACAATGTTTATTTGAAATTGCGTGGTTATGTTATATACTCCCTCCTTATTAACTTACTTACTGAGTTAATTTCAAATTTATAGCTGGCATAATACTTAACATTTTTGCCTCCCGCTGAACAAAAGTACAGGTACTGCTAAAGTGGTATATAAACTTGTTTGAATTTTATTTCTTTCATGTGCCCATTTCAAGTTGAATCAAAAATAAAAATGAATTAATCTTGCGACGTAATCATTTATCACGATTTTTTTTATAGCATTGCATGCAATCCTTATGGCTTGAAAAGAACACAACAATCGGGTTAAAATTATTACACCCTGGTCCCAATAAGTTACAGCTTTCTGGGCAGATTACATTTCACCCTTCCGCTCGTAAATCGTCAAATACACAAAGTCGTCTAGAAAACCACCACGATGAGGTCATGCAAAGTGGTACTCCATAATCATAAACGAACCACCCAATTCTCTCGCGGCCATATCGTGAAGTTTATCTATTTGAAATCGGTTTAGGACGCAATTCCCCTGAACCTGAGGAGTTACTCAAAAAGTTCTGAATTTTTCTTAGGAACGGCTTGATATATGGGTGAATAAAAATAAATAAATAAAACCAGTTATGTCACCAATAAAATTTTACGGCCCTCTTTATCATAAAGAATGGGTTATCATAACCCTAAATTCAGGCAAACGAGCCGCTCGTATATATTCATAAAAAATCCATGAAGCCATCATGCGAGCTTTTCTTGTTATCATATAAGCACGATTGTGCCGTAACCCGGACCGAAGGGCGAAGTTCCCGGCCGGGCGCAGTTTTCCCGAAGGGTGCACAGGGCAGGGCAGGGGGGGTGGTCCCGATTGGACCCCAAAATGCAAAATGGTCTTCAAACTTGAGCTGTGCGCTCGAAAGTCATCAGGAGTCAAGGCGAATTATTGATTCTAGTTGAATGTAAATCAACCTCCAGTACTACCGATCGGATCACCCCTGAACCTAAGGGCTGGAAATGGCAACTCGGGGTGATAAATTCGATTATGACGTCAAGTGAAATATACCGAAGTGCATTAATAAGTTACAGAAGATGGCCAGAGGTCGTAATTTGATAAGTCGACATAAGCAATTTATAACCGGAGTCGGTCTAGTTCCTGATCCGGTCCCGATTTCTGTAAAACAGGACTAGAAGAAGACCGAAGCCGGTTTGCCGGCCAGTTGCAATCTGGGGATTAATTAATTTTAATTTGCCCGTTGGCCACTTAATAAGCGCTAACTTTTATTGCTTTTCCAATATCGAAACGCTTATAGTGTGCGCCCTGAATCCAAGTAGACTAGTGCCAATCTTTGATGTTTATGGCATATACCGTGTACCGGTCATTTCAAATTTACAACACAAAAACGATTATGACTCTATTTAGGCGGCCTGCTGGTCAACGATATCATTTTAATGAGGATGAGACGCTCAACATCTAAATTTAACAATTACTGTAGGCGCTGGACCAAAAGACGTATTCCATTTAAACGGAGAACTCGTAATAGGCTCAATGTCCGACTATAGAAAAGAGGCCGTAAACGACTATCTGACGTAAGTTTTGTACATATTTTAATTTGCTAATTGGCACCAGGTTCATCATAAAATCCTTCTGCGACGATATTAATAGGATTCCTCAGGTATTAGCACATATCTTTCCAGTTTCGCGATTTGCTCAACCAACGCGTCTAGTCGTAAAATTAATTATGCTTAAGCATTTCTTAATAGTTGTTCTTTCCCCGATAATGGGAATCGTTATACAACTAAACCAGAATACCGATGTAATATGATAGGATATAAAAAAGATACGAGGTAAAGCTAATTAGTGGATTCTTAATTTGTATTGCTTATTTCTGTAAATAAAAATTTATACTGTTTTCGTATTTTGCATATCTTAAAATGTTATAAAATATGTTCCAGGTAAGGTGGTTTTCATTTTCAAAATTACAGCTGTTTTACTGTTAAAGTCGATTTTGAATATTAAGAGATTTACACTATTTGAATAAAACATTGAGGATTACACCTGCTGGAAAGGACTAACTGATTTTTTACAATGTAGCCTTAATTTTACTTTATTAATTCACTTTAATCTTATTTTCCTCATAACAAAGCACAACAAAAGAACCAAGAATTATAATTAAATAAACTCTATTTAAATATAAGAAAATAACACCAAGTAAAACCCTTTTAAATTAAAAAACAAGAAGATTATCCACCTGGACAAGAAGAAATACAATTTTTAAGATAATTATAAGTCGAGTTCAAGTTGAAGCAAAGTAGAGAGTTTTAAGGTTTCTTAAAAACCTACAGACTAATTCCAGAAAAATAATTAATTTAAGAAAACAATGATTACTTGGAGTTGAATAATTGCTTTATTTTAATTTTGGGAATATATGGAATAAGTAATAAATTTCCCTTAAAAAATAAGAAGGCTTTAATAAGAAAAACTTAATTGTTTATCGGATAATTTCTTAGCTTGCTTAGTTTTACTTTTTCCAATGCGAATCATTATTAAAGTGTCACTTTGGTAAATTACTTAGGAATCTTTAAAATAGGAGTCTTAATTTGGGACTAGTTGTTCTTTAGTAAGTGCGCTCTTAAGTAAGAACTTTTTTGTAGCAAATATTACGGGAAAATTGTTTTGCTGTGCCAGTTCTAAGAAGACTATTAAAGTTCTACCAAAACAAGTACCAGAATTTGTACTTACATTATAAGCTGATGATATTTTCTACAGTTTAGTGAGGCTGTTTGATACCCAATACTACAAAATATCTCCAAACTCTTCCTATACATTTCTTTTTAAAGTTAATTCATTCAAGCTTTTAATATACCCTGGAAAACCCTCAATTACTTTTCTTATAAAGTACACCCGTACATTTTTATGTAATACTAGAACGCCACTATTCAAACTTTTTTTGTATTACAATAAAATAGTCTTGCATTGCCTTATATTTTATAGGAATTCAAGCTATAGTTACTATGCAAAATACAATTGAATTTAGATACTGCTCTTACAAATTTAGCTATATTGAATTGGAATAATAAAAAACGTAGGTTGCCAAACAGAGAAGAGATAGTACAACGTAAATCGTGTATATCGCTAGACATGAAGAAAACTATGCATATAAAGCAAACTATACTTTTCAAAATAGTATAAATGCCATAAATTATATCGGAAATATCCAAAGAATTTATAACGAGGACAACTGTTTGTTGGGCCAATGGAAAGAATTTCTTTTATTATACTGGGTAAGCAAAAATCACAATATTTTGTACCTCTAATTTTCGGTACCTTGTCCTATTGTATAAATTGTTGAAATTACAATTTCGCTTATATTAATGAAAGGAAATGTACATAAATTTAGTTCTTGGTAGCGGTTATTATTATAATTTTTTTTTGTATATGCATATCCGCACCTATAGTCACCGGAATCCTTTTCTCTGGAAGATGCGCTAATACGTAAATAATCCTTTTTGACAAAACAAGCGCCGGTATCATGTTGTGCGCTCAATTTAGGTCCACAAAAACAATTTCGGTTTCTTTACTTCTGTTCAGGGCTCGTAATCTCCAGTTATGAATTTTAAATGAACCAAAAAGAAGTCCGACGAACAAAAAATGCGGACTTAATGAAAATCTGAAACTGAAAATTGAAAATAATTTCCATTATATGCACTAGAAGGGGTGGCCCTCTTATACGTTTTGTTTTTGTTTTTCGAGTACCCATCAACCCCCTCAGCCACTACCCCTAAATTGCATAACTTTTTAACTGTGAGGCCTGAAGAGTGAACGGGTTAGAGCCAGAGTAGAGAAGTACGAAAACTTGAACGGAACGGCCAGACCCAACGGCCAAGGTGGTAGAGAAGGGCTATCAAGATTTACCTCGACTTCATTTATTTGCACTTTTGAAAAATTCCGCTCCTTATTCTTCGCACTTTTCCTGCACAATTTATTTGCCCCTGTTGACAAAAAACAAGAACAGTCGCCGCGTCGTGTCCTGCGTCGCCCGTTTTGCCGTCGTCGCACGACTCCATTTAAGCATGTAGTTCAGCAATTCTTTCCTTACTGTGGCGGCGGGGCACTATCTTTTTGCCGAGGAGCATTATTCCCCCGAAGGGCCCTGTCGTATTTTTTAATGTGCAATTTAAAACAGAAATTACAATAAATTTTCCTTTAATCTTAGAAATTTATATTCGTATTAAGCCCCGGGTCGGCGACTGTGTGTGTGAGTGTGTCGGCCGGGGGAAAATGATAAACGTCGTTAAATTTCCATAAATGAGTTTTTTTTTTTTATACTTTTCTGCAGGCGGGGTCCTTCGGACCGCTGCGTCTTATAAATTTTTATTAGGGGCGGCGGGGCAGTAATCGCAATTTCGCTTATACAGAGATTATTTTTATGAGAAATTAACACTTTATACTTCTCGGAGGGGGTGTCTGCTTTAATGGGCGCGTATTTATCTCGCAACTATTAAAGAAGAATCGTCATGGCCCAGCCTCCAACGGCTCCATATCTCAGATTCAGATAAAATTTATGGTCCTCTTAATGTTCCTTCCTTCCTTTTTTTTTTTTCTCTCTGACGGCATAAGAGTTATGTAGGGCTACCTGTTCTTGTAGAACACGATTTTATATCTGAGCTGAATTTTTATGCGCCAGATGAGATGCATTTATCTCTGGTATCAGACGATGGAGAAGTGGCGAATCAATCGAAATTTATTTTTAGTAATGAATGCGACTCCAAAAAATTAATGATAAAAGTTTCATTGAAATCGATGACATTTTAAACGATTTATATAAAATGTGGTAAAATTGCTTCCTTTCGAGAAGGTGCAGTTGCTTAGTAGAATTAAAGGGCGTTTCAGAACTGTAGCCCTTTTAGCGCGGAAACGCCTATTTTAGGACCACTAGTGCATTTCCCGTGAAATTAGGGCTTTCCCGTCTCCAAAATGAAAACTATCAACTTCTACACCCTGTGGCTGGAAATATTCCTTCGGGACCTATCCTGATTTTATTATTTTATAAAATGAATTAACCATATGAGCCGTTTATTTTTTAAATTGGTCCAAGTTCAAAATGTAGAATCTGTAGCGATACGGCTTTAAAACTTAAGATTTGTACTTTCATGTGTACGCCTTAAGAGAGTCAATAGTTTTGTTTTTTTCTATTCTATTGAAATCTATAGATTTATACTCTATCCATTTTATGTCTTATAAGTGATATATTCACAACTTTAATAATAATCTAAAACATCTAGAAATATTACTCACTAAATATTTTCTCTTTTATTATAGCTGGATGCCAAAAACAGTCCGCTAGCGCTTCTTGCCCAAACTTGTAGCGCTATCGGGGCGGATACACCAAATCCAAAACTCTTGGCAAACATTGAGAAAAGTACGAAAAATCATAAGTCTGCTGAGTCTAGAGAGAAATCATCGCCAGTAAGTCAATCGTCGTCAACTGGTTCGGTTGATGTAACCCAACAAAAGTCCAGCTTTAAGCCGTACGAATCAAGTTTACGAGAGCGTAACAATGAGACACCTGAGGATCGATCCTCGTCCCGAACTAGGACACCAAAAAGTACATCACAGACCATAACAGCGAATGGTGGTCGATGCGATTCGAACCAAAGTGCCACATCACAAAGAGACTCACCAGTAGTCGCCAGAAAGACGCCAGCTTCGAATCATGAGCAAAATCCTAGTCCACATCGTGCCTCCTCATCTAAGGAATCCCCGAACGTTTCGGTTAGTGCTTCTCAAGATAGCCCACTCTCGAGGCTTTCGGTCTCGGATGGCATCAAGGACACGATCTCTACGAGTTGTGTAAAAACCGTCCCCACATCGGTGCCATCAACGAGCAGTTCTGTGTACTATTCGGGCTACCCAGGCGGATTGCCATACCCCATGGACTTGATGACTGCCAGTGCTTTAATGAATCCGCATCATCCGATGTTTAAGGCAGCCTCACTTAGTCCGTACTTAAATTATGCCCGACTTAAGGGGGCAGACCCCTCGGGGATGATGCCGCCCGTCTGTCGGGATCCCTATTGTACAGGGTGCCCCCTTAGCCCGCATATAATGAACAAGGCAACCGGTCAACCCTGTCCGGCCGGATGCACCCAGTGTGATTCAGCTTCTTCTAAGTCATATCAGCAGCAGCAGAGCAACGCAGCTGCCGCCTACGCCCATGCCCAGCTCGCGGCGTTGGCGGCCGCTTCTCAGCTCCCCTACGTTTGCAGCTGGATCGGGGGTGATGCCGCATACTGTGGCAAACGTTTCGGGACCTCCGATGAACTTTTCCAGCACCTTAGGACCCATACTGCATCCATGCCCGAATCGATGCTGAGCGCAGCTGCGGCCGGCTTACCACCAACTCATCCACTTTTCCAGAGGACATATCCCACGCCTCCGCTAAGTCCACTATCCACCGCTAGATACCATCCGTACAGCAAGCCGTCCATGCTGCCGCCGTCTCTAGCGCCACCGTCCTTGGCGGGATTGCCGATGCCCCCGCACCCATCCCTGGCCCAATATTTTTCGCCTTACTCCCTCTATGGACCGCGGCTCGGTACCCCCCCCAGCATGCATCCGTAGTGATGAGCGACGACCCCCAGGACTTCTTGAATCGAAAGAGCTCGTGATAACTACTGTAATTTATGTAAAGTTAAAGTGTAAATTTCTTCAAGAATGAGATCGTATTGAGTAAGTTACCTGATTTGTTTTACTTGCCCTTCCCCCCCCTGTTTCTACCTCACCTTATATTCCCCACCTGCAGCGGATTTAGGCGTTCCCATTTGCATAAAGTGAGCAGCGACGGATGTTTGATAGCGATAATTACCACTTGGCGGGTGTTGCTTTTATTTATGGCCAAATGCACTTTGAATTTTCCAATACAGCGATTAATTGCGAACTCGATCCGGTTTCGCTTCAATGATTCAACAAGATTCCGATCAATTCCCGCAACCTCGATTGTATTTAAGCGCAATATCATTCTGATGAGCTGCGCCACAAAGGTTACATATGCATTTAAAAAATGAATAGGAAAAGTACACATTGAATTAGGTCAAAACTAATAGAAATTTATCATTTTGAATTTCCAAATTTCGATTAAAGCTTCATAACCGCCAAAACCGAATTATAGAAGTTTAGAAAAATATTCCCGCCATATTAAAGAAGTCTTAAAATTTTATTACAAACATTTGTTTTAGGAGCCAAGTTTAAAATTAAATAAATTTGTAGAAGAAGGTTAAAATTGCTTTAGACATTTGAAAAGAGTTATACTTTATGTAAATAAATTCCGGAACTAGAATATCTTGCGAAATACACATCGGATCAAAAAAAGGCAAAAATACGTATTAAATATTTTTTCAAGAGCTATCTAATGAAACTAAACTCAACCCCTAAATTGGGGAGGTTTACTTTAAAATTTATTTAGGTTTTAACACGTTACCTGTCGAATATTGAACAATTTCCAATGAAGCATTGTATCATGGACTGGCTTATTGTAAAAAAGTGAATGGCCAACAGTACGAACACTTAATTCAGTAGTATCTAGCATTTTTCAAATTAACTTGTTTAAAGAAAGTTTCGCTAACACATTGAGAGACGAGGAGCCTTACGCTAAAACTATGAGTTGTCACGTTCTAAAAACAAACCAGTGGTCGCATAGATTACATGGATATGCCATTTTTTAACTATAATAAAAACATAAGAATTATATTTTGAAAATTTGTTTATTTTTCAGGTTATGCGGTATTTTAGCAAAGAACTCCTTCAATGTGAAAGTCATATATGAATGAAGTATTACAGAAATTTGGAAAAAAAAATTTTTTAAGGTAATATTGCTGCATTTGTCCATTGACCCTTATGTGTAATTTTGCCCCGAATCTGTTAGTTAATTTATTTTCGAGAGCTGCTGATATTAGCCTAGATAGATATTACGATTTTTGTAAGGGATAAAAGTGTTGAGTAAATAAACCGTGTCAAATTCGTTCCAAAATCAAGGTAATATTGACTGTTTTCATTGAATATCGGAGTATTTTTCCACCATAAATTCCTTCCAGAATGACTAATAATTAACAAGATTATGAACTATGCAATTGCGTGAAGTCATGCGTACTGAAAAGCCATATTTGTAGAAAAATAATACATAGATCTTGTTTCACTACAATGCGCCGTCTCACACATCGGCCGTTGTATGCAAGTTTTTAGATAAACACTCAAATAGCTGTTATGCCCTAAACACAGTAGTCATCACTAGCAAACTTTTTTCCTGTAATTTTGAGGCCACAGAAGTAGTAAATTAAATTTTGGTGAAAGAACTGAAAGCCATGACTTTTTAAGCTTATGAAGCATGTTTTGAGGAATGGATAACGCGTTAGCATATGTTTATAGCTGTAGAAGGATAAGGAGATAAAATAAATTTGTCATTAAAAACTTTCGTTTTATATACAAATGCCGGATAAATTTTGAGCCGAAGGTATGTATGTAGTTAATGCGTTATCGGGGTATTATGTGGGTGTTATTCATAAATGTTTGCCTAATTAATTAGCCAATTCTGTGGAGAGTAGAAAAGCCAACAAAGGTGATTAATTGTTTTGTAAAAAATTACATTCGCAATGTTGTTAACTATTTGAAAAAAACGAAAATATTGTGCTTTTGCCGATCTCTAGTTAATACGATTGGGAAAAAGTTGGCTTTTTATTATACGAGCATAGAGTTAACCCTATATAACTAAACATTCGTATGATAGACTACCGTACCCTATCAGTTTTACAACTTCGAGATGTTCGTCTACCCCTTTTAATATCTGCCAAAATTACAAACGCTAATTTTTACCACTTTTCTATATTTTAATTAAAATGTTATAGTCTTAATTCTTAATTTAAGCTAACTTTCTTGAAATAGACTTATATTTCCTTTATAAAAATATACATATAATACAATTTGTAGTCTTTGAGTCAAATGATTAGTTACAGAGTAACACTGAATTAAGTTTAGTTATCTAGGGTTAATTATAGTTTCCCAAAAGCTGTAGGTTAGATAAATTTTGTTGTTTGCCTATATATATATACCTACTAGCCTGATAGACATGTACAAAGTTATTTAACTGCTGAGACTCCTGTTGATTAGTGGTATTTAATTTATCTTTCTCTTTCGTAAGTTCAAAACCCATGATATAAATCAGAACCGGCAGCTTAGCGTAGGTGCCTACAATATCACGTGCGCCGGCGGTAAAGGATCGCCCATAAGAAAAAGCAAATCGACCAGAAGAGAGAGAGAGAGCTGTGAGGAATTGTCGTGGGCAAGCATGGAATTGAAAACATGAAAAAAGGATGAAAATTGTTGCTCAGATAATCATCAGCCAAAGGTATTGTTTTGCGGGGTTATTTATTAATGCGATCCTGATAAGAAATGCTTCGTCGGTAGAGCAACACGGGATGCACCACGATCAGCGTGAACTTGAACCATCGCGCGCACGACATTTAACATTGCGCACGGATGCTATCGGTTGCGGTTAATCCGCAATGCGATGCGACGCGACGCGACGTCTACGGCATCCGAAAGGTATGGGTTAGCAATTGATCGCGCTTATACTTGAGAGGGAGGGGCCCGACCGTTCAACATTTTGGTCCGGAAAATGTTGGCGCATTTATTTATTTTATTTTTTTTTTTCTCGACACATTTTCAAGAATAATTTATCGTTTATTGTTCCTTAGCTGACATCAAAATAAAGATAGGACAGGCATTTTGTGGATGTCGCTTATTTATATTTTGGACACAGTCAGTTGGCGTTAACTGATTCCGCGCGCAGAGTCAATAAAAAAGCAGCTTTGCGGCGATGTTCGCCTCTTTGTTACCCCTTCACGGCTATTTGCTGTCGCTGGCCTTTTGTCTTCAAATTTTATTTTCGACAGTAAGCGGCAAATTTATGTCGGATCAGAATGTCATGATCTTTTCAGCAATAGTCTTCCTTTTTTTTTTTTTTTCGCCGGTGCGTTTTCTGTGAAATATTTCATCACCGCCTCTGGTTTCATTTTGTAAATGTACAAAATTAATGGCATTTAATTTTCAACTTTAAAATTTCTCAGACATCTGTTTACATTCTTCCATTTCACACATTTATGTCTAGGAAAATATATAAAACCATTTAACTAAACAGGTGCGTGGGCAAATAAAAATGTTGGGATTTATTTGGATTTTGTTCTTTTGTTTATCCCGTAAATACCTCAATATATACCCCTAAAGGAAGGTATGTAGTAAAACACAATTTTATGAATAGTCAAAATTTTAGTCATGTAGCAGATACGCTACTTGTTCACTTAAATATTTTTTTGAGACCATCCAATGTCCAGTGTACTCTGCTGCACCGAAACAAAACATGTTTTATTTCAAATTTGAAATTGAGCGTTTTCTTTTCAAATTGGTCTTAAATTTCCATTTGAATTTTTTAAATCTAATATGGTAAATCCAATATACCAGCGAATTTTTTAACTTCAAAGAATTAAATATGCTAAAAATGTTCATGTCATGTGCGAAAATTCACTTCACAAAAGTTACTTAGTTATAAAGATAACTTTTCTATATTCTTTTAAAGTAAAATCGTCGTTATAACGTTTTGGACTTAGGTCACTTTCAAAATAAACAATTTAAATATTGATTGTGTGTGATGCGCCCTCTATTCAAACCTTTTATTAACCCTAAATCATCTCGTACTCGAAACATAAATACTGGACAAATTTGAGCTCAATCGGTTCAGTAGTTCCGGAGTTTACACAATTGAGGTAAACAACAATTGCTTTTTATGTATAGAGTAATCATAGTAGATTTTCTTTTAGTGAGGTAGCTGCTCAGTTGGTTAGAGCATCAAATCACCAATTCATAGGTCACAGGTTTGAATTTCGGTTTATTTTATTTTTTAATAATTTTGATAAAAGTATTTTTTGTTTGCTAGAAATTTAATAGATTCAAAACGGTTTATTACTCTCTTTAGGGCCTTATCATAGGAAACATTACGAAAGGAAATTCCTAAACTTCTCGTAAATTAATTTTAGTTACCTTTAACTTAAATTAATTCTTGCGTTTAAACTACTAAAATAATTCGATTAGCCAAAAACCAATCGAATTATTTGAACCTTATGTGCGTAAAAATTAAATAAAGTCAATTAAAGGTAACTAAAATGAATTAACATTTTAGGCACTTTATAAGCTCCTTTCGATTTTATTGAAACGCACACTTTGTACTACTCTCATGTTCGGTAAAATGACCTCCTCTATATTTATCTCTACAACCCCTAGATAAAAGGTAATCTCTAATTGAATGTTCTTTTCAAATGAACCCCTATTCGAAGTCTGTTACAATTTGAGATTTTTAAACTTCTCCCTGCCTTTGTGTGTGCGGTTTTGGATACCTTTCTAATCGAAAGGTAAACTTCACAGTGTCAGGTACAAATTTCTTACTCTAACAATTCAAAAGTTATGCAGGCGTATCTTGCTTTTTAGAACCCTTTGTGTAATTAGATTAGGTGTATAAAAAGTAAATGTATACCCTCATTTGGTTTAGGTAAATTGTACTATGCCAATAATTTGAATGTGATTGCAAAATTATTCATATTACCTTTATAATTTAAATTCAAATAGAAAAATGTTGATTTGATTGTACAAAACTCTCGCTAATATGAATCAGGTTTTAAAATTAAAAGAATTTCCACTGTTAGAACGCATTATTTTAAAAATTGAAAATTAACGAAAATTAAAATTTCCATAAATCAATCTAGACTTAACCTTCTGTAGTTAATGCCAAAGAATTTTTACGACTATTCGGGATTTTTAAAATTTCATGAAATTTTTATGAAGAAATATTTGACGAGAACTAAAATGTTACATAGATAATATCCCCAGAAATAATTTTGTACGTTTGATTTATATGTGAACATGTGTCAGACAAGGCAGTTTAGAGAATTAATGGACATCTTCATTTGTTGTCAACATATTTTTAATTTTTTGAGTGTGACACCTTTGGATTTTGTCCGTTGAGTTATTTCAAAACGTTAATTTTTCCTTCATCTCTATGGCAGGTTTTTTTTTCTCTTAATTAGTTACTGCTCAGAATCATAAATTTTGCTATAAATGAATTTATGTGACAAGTTATATAAACGAATATAAATTTTTGATGGCGTCATATATTTTAGTAGTCGTAAACACGTAAATATTTTATATTTTTAGTTTAGTGTTTGTATGTTTTTATGAAATTATTACTGCAAGGTGGTTATATGAATACTTAATTAATAGCTATTTCTCTTTTAAGACAATTTAATACCACTTATACAAAAGGTTAACTTGATCTTACCTTTTTTCCTACTTATTACGAATTAATAAAGTCTTTTATGCGTTGTTATTACTTAAAATGTTACTCTTACATAATTTTTAATTCAAGTAAACAGTCCTTACCTAAGTAAAATCAGTTAAAATTTCATAATACGATGAATTTAACTCCAATTTAACAGGGGTTTTGTGTTTTGAACTTCTAAAGGATAGTTTGACGAGATTTAATAGTAGAATTGAAGGGTTTTCCATAAGTGTAGCCCTTTCAGCGCTGTGACACTTAGAAACCTAAAAACCGCATAGAAATCAATGAAAAATCGTCAGTTTTTTTTTATATCTCAGGTTCTGGACCTCGGCACTTAAAATATTTCTTCGGGGTGTGCCCTGTTTTTATTTTTGCTGAAAAGCTTAGCATATTTTCATAGTCTGGGCGAATTTTCAGCAATTAGAAACAATGTTTAGGGCCAGGACAACATTTTTCCTTGTAAACGGCCCTCTTTCCCTAAGTAAAATCGCGCTCTAATCAGTTAAAAATTCATAACTCGGTGAATTTAGCTCCAATTTAACAGCAGTTTTGCGTTTTGAACTTCTGAGAGCTAGCCCTTTAATTAGAGTCCTGGATCGCGCAGATCTGATAGAAATGCGAAAACTATCCTTTTTGGCATCAAAAAATCATAGGTTATATTTTTATTCAAGCAAAAAGTATCGCAATTCAGATCAAAGTATCCCATATAAATTCTGATACTGTACTTTTAATTTTGATACTTTAAAAATTAATTACAGTACTTTTAAAATGAAATCTGATACATTTTATTTGAACAAGGATAGTATGACATGTCTCTTGAAAATCGTATAAGCAATACTTAATTAAAAATAATACAAAACTCCAAACTCCACTTCTATTTCTTAGTATTCGGGGTTGAAGTTTCAATTCTATCACAATAGTGACTAACAACTTAGAAGTAAATTTCCCATTTCTTTAATATTTGAATCGCTTTAATAAATCGAGCGGAATTCCCACAACGGCCCCATTTTAGTGCAAAAATATTCACGAAATTGAGACATAAATTTCGCTAGACCCCCTCAGATTGACCTCGGAATTTCCTACGTTGGTTAGTTAGCCCCAGCACCGGGGCGCACAGTGAAAGTTTCTCCTCCTTGACGGAAGAGCTGGTACAACATACTATTAGAAAGTAATTTTAAGGTCCCGCCTGATTTATACACTCGCCATTTATCATCTTGATAAATAGGTTTGTTGTGCACGATATTGCCGCCTGGTCTGGTGTGGTATGGCCCCCTTTGCTTGACCCCACATCTCGGGCGCTCCCAGAAGATTTGTCCATGGTCTACGTTCATAATGGGAAATGGCATGGGCTAACACTCTAGTGCCCGCCTCGCTCACTGTATTTGGGTAGAGATTGTTGCAATTTTTTCCAATTTCCACAAAAAACCGATAAATCCTTCCTCTGACGCGCGATTTAAAATGATAAATCCGAGCATTAGGCGTGCCAACTGTATAAAAAGTTCCGCATTTCTGCTCTATCCGGGCGATTGTAACTTTCCCGGCTGTGAGCCCCGGTTTTGTGCCGGCCATTCGTGTTGGTGAAGGCTGTAAATTAAATTTATCGACACCATGTGGGCAGGGAATTGTGATATTTAGGAAAATAAAATTTGATTTAGTGCTAAACAAGAAGGTGGCTTCTTTTATTTATTTTTTTTTTTTTTTGCTCCCGCAAAACGAACCCCATTTATTTCAGTTGGCCCGGTTGAACGGGGCCGAAGCCTGAGACTACTGTGCACAGTTGGTGCTAATTGCAAATTTCTGTTGTACGGTGTGATTCTTCCCGGAACGGAAAAAAGGAAAACGGTGATAAATTTGAAAGCTAACTTATTACCGGGAAAGAAAAACAAAAAAAAAAAAAAATAGGGGGCCACCGACGCCGCCACTGCCGTGACTGATAGCTGCGGTGAAGTCGCAGTTTCATATTTTGTGTCCAGCCGCCCCGCGACAGTCCCAGTTATTTCGATACGAAATTGAAATATGGCCCTTTTTGCAGCCGCTGCCCTCCTCTACCACCGTCTGAATATGATCTACGTCGCCCTGTGTCGGTCTAACTCTGAGTTATGGGCGCAGCCTCAACTTGGCCAGGACAATATTTTAGATGTATTTAGCGGAGAATGTCGGCCTAGGGATTTATACTTTTGTTATACTATCAGTCCAGGGTGAATTGATTTTTGTTTCAGATTTTCGAAAAAGTGGAAATTATCACATACATTTAGAATGGGTATTAGTAGTAATTTATTCTTTAATATATCTAATTTAAAAACACCAACAAATTAAAGGTAAAGGGGGTATGCTATTCCAAAAGGATCACGGTTGCTGTAAGATTGTCCCATCATATTCCTCTTTACCAATTGCCGTAGATTTTCTATGGGATTGAAGACCGGAGATGGCCCGGGTAATTTCAGAACTTCAATGTTTTATTGCATAAACCAAAACTGGAGTTGTGCTTCGGATCATTGTCCTGTTGAAAGCGCCAGTACAGACATACAAACATTTTCCATAATATGTTTATAGTCCTCCACCTTCATTATCCCTGATATTTTATAAAGGAATCCTACGCCTTGAGCCGAAAAATACTTCTAGATCATAACATTGCCACCTCCATGCTTCACAGTGTATCAGGGATTTAGTCGTCGTGACCTCCATTAAGTTAAACTTACACTAATCCGAAAAAAACTGCAGTTCTACATCTTTCCCGGGGGTATTCTGAATGACTTCGACAAAGACAAATCGAGTTCCACGGTTTGTTAGAAGATTAGTGGCTTTTTTTCCGGCCTATAGATCTTAAGATCTGTTTCTATAGCTCGCTTTCTTATTGTTGAAGGATTTACATCTAGGTTTAATTCATTTTTTACCTGCTACGGAACTGAGGAAAGGCTAAGATTTAATTAAAATACTCTGATCCTTAGCTTATTGTCTATTACATCGTTTAGTACATATAAACAACAAACTATAAAACAAACAACGCAATACGACACGCAACTTTTTAATACTAAAAAATGTTTTGAGTGATGTACTTGATTGTAGAACAAATTAATTCAATATGCGTTGCTAAATTTGAGTGCGGTTTAATTTTCTGAGAAACACGCTATCAAAATACTACAATATCTCCCAAAGGACCCTTTTATGCGTCTACCGGGCTCACATACTCTACGAAAAAGTTTTCGATTGCAATTTTAACCCTTAAAGGGTATCATAGGTGAAATTTTTCCCCAGAAAAGTTTCTCTTTTCAAATTTTAGAAAAACCTTATGAATTTTAACGATGATTTTGTTTTTGTCGATATAAAAATAACACTATCATGAAATGTAACATTTAATAATGGTAACAATGTATTTAATTACATTTAATGGCCATTATTATACTTAAAAAATACTGGGGTGAAATTCCACCCATGATACCTTTAATGTAATTTATTTGGATGATACCTCTTAAGGGTAAGGGACTGATTTTTCGTGATTTGATAAGGAAACTATATAAAATCGATTGGCACATATCCATTCTGAACTTAGTGCTATACCCAGTATATGACAATATTTCAATAAGGGAAAGAGAATCTCAAGAATTTTTCTTATGAATTTTTCTATTAAAAAAATTGCTAATTCCATAATTAAAATCAAGGACGAAAGCCATTCGTCTAAGGTTTTTGGAAGAACACTACCGATAAAAGTTGGGTTCAATTTCAGAACGTTCTTCCTAATTCAGAACGGTTGGCAAATGTAGCAAACATAAGAAGAAACTGAAGACCTAAGTTTAAAAGACAACAGTCTTACAAAATGTTAAAGCAACGAAGTAGAGTAAAGCAATAACCTAAAACCTTGTTCATAAACCAATGGTTAGTATTATTTTATTTTTGATATTTGTGATTAAGAATTGAAAGGGGTTGCAGGGATGAATTTGTTTGAAAGAGGGTACCAAGTACTGGTTTAATCCTTGAATTGTAAAAATCTAAACGTGCCCTTGATTTCATTCCCACATTTTAAAAATTTTAATAATATCGCAATGCGAAAAATTTAATTAAGGCTTAAAAATTTTTAAATACCCATCTCTAAAAGACCGGTGTAAGATACAACAAAAATTGTGAATAGAGTTCTACCCGATTGCCTGATAAGAGCTCAATTACGTAATTTCTGTTTTGTATACGAGGTATACCAGGCAACCAGTCCGTGTAATGTCGCCCAAAACCACGAGCACACATTTGCGGTGGATGTTACATACCTCCGGTACCATACCGCAATCCCGACTCAATCTATAATCAGAATCTAAACAGAAAAGCGACAACTAATTACAATCACAATTACGGGTGATACCAAATTTGGCGGGACTCGCGAGCCCATTAATCATTTGATTAGTCCCTCCATTGTAGCAGAGCAAGCCCTCAGTTAATAATACGGCGTGCACCGCACAATTACGCCAATGCAAGAAATGAAAGGTAAAATCAGGAACGAATCCAATGAATTCACGGATGGGTGCCGACCCGCAGCAATTTTCAATGGTTCGCTAAATTCTCTGACGTAGAAGAGAGGAATAGTAGTCCCCCTGGCATCACTCTCGTTACCACAACCCAACGGTTGGCATCCTAATGCCGGAGTTTGAATGTACCAGAGAATTAACGAAATTCATGAAATCGCTGGCAATGATTTACTGCATGAATATCTGATGAAACGCGCCCCAAATCAAGACAGTGTCATATTTTTCCATAAAACCAGCCGGCGGCGGTTAATTTGAATGGCTTTGTTCTGTCATGGGTAGTGGGTGTGTCTACTGGGGGGTGTAATAACGAGTGACATCTGTCGTCACTGCCGGGTAGGATATGCGGTGTCAACGAATTTAAGGTCATAATTGGTGTCAAAATAAAAAAAACAAGGCCTTCAAATGAGACGATGGCGTTGCTACCCAGTAGAGCTAAGTATTAATGGCATGTTGCGGAAGCGACCCTTTCCTCAGCTAATTCCATTAATTTGTTGAAAATCACGAATTTTTCTACACGCCACATCCCCATTCACCGTAACTAGAGGCGAACATAAATCTTGGTCGGGATATGGCTCCGATACCCCTTGTCACACTGCTGCACACTCAGCAGCAGATGAGAACGGGAAGAAATTGCGCACCTGTCAGCCATGCATCTTGTTACTGTCACAGTGTAACGACTGTGCGTCACATGAGCATCACTTAAGTGGAAAGAGGCCCGCAATAAATTTACTTTTTATTTATTTAAACTTAAGAACATGGGGCCAACTAGGGCCCTCGAAAGATTAAGTGATTAGTTTCAATGTGAAACAGACTTTAGTTTCGAGGCCCATCATAAATTTTGTCAGGAAGCTAGTGATCCAGTCGACACGATCAGGTCACTGGACGATTATAGGGGGGGGGAGGCTATAAACAAAATGAATATCTGTAGGTTGTTTTGGCGGTTAAATTCCGTCAAAGTGTTACGAGATTTATGCGGTACGTGTAAATAAATTACGCACCAATGTTATGGCTCTGCAGATAGAACTTTGTTCTCTACTGCTTTGATGGATGAATAGAACTTTATTCTGTGAAATGTTTGGGCCTTTTTAAAAATACATTTTGATAATATTTGTACTATCAACATTTGTTTTTTTAATTTAAATTGGAAGATATTTGCAAATTTGAATAAAGCTGCAAAACGATATAGTGCAGATATAGTTTACTTTTAAATAAATGTAAATATAGTTTTTATAGGAATTCTAGCCTTAATTGTTTTGAAAAAAACAATTGAACTTAGCTACTGACTTTAGCTAGGTAGCTAGTGTAGGTTGACAAACAGATAAAAGAAGGTACAACGTAACACTTGAGGAAAACTATGCATATAAAATAAACTCTCCTCCATAAATAAACCCTTTACCTTAAAACAACATATGGAAGAAGTGATCCCCTTTCTGTGCCTAAAATGAGAACCTCACGTGCCTGATACGTGATGTCTTGTTCTGACCAAAAATGTGAAGCTCGTATCAAACACATGACTTTTTTATATGATAATGTTTTTTTTTTAATTTTTACCTTATTGTTATTATTTGTTAGAGTTGCAATATAAAAATTCTGCTAGTACTATTAATACCCCTGGTTTTTGCAAAATTTAGCCTGTGATAAACATTTTGGCTACAACGCATAAGAAAAGATTTAATCGTCGCTCGATTTATAAAGGAAAAGGATTATAAATCGGAAGTATGCCAAAAATTAATCATGGGAACAACTTTTCGTTGGCCAATGATAGAAAATGTAATTTAATCAATTTATTTTATTATAATGGGTAAGTTATAGAATTCATTGTTACCGTATCCTGCTTTTTATTTTGTCTTCAAATCGTTATATGAACAATGACGAGATTGTAAGCGAAATTTGAATTTTAACCAACCAAATTCTTAACTTACCTGGAAAAATAATATCGTATTAAAAAAGATACCAGAGTTGTAAAATAAGTTCTGATTTTGGTCCTCAATAAAACAGAACTTAATAAAGTATGATGATGAAATGAGAATTTAACTTCTATTCCATTTTTTAAAATAGAGAATGATAAAATCAAAACGAACCATACATGTAAGAGGTGAGATAAGACTTAATTATGAACCAATATAACGTCAAGTCCAAAAGCGATGAATTTAGATTAAACAGAACCGAATCAGTATTAAATAAATATGAAATCAGTCCCAATAATACGAAATGAGAACTTGTTGTTCATCTTAGGTAAATTAGAAATCATAATCAGACCTAAAAGTCTTATCAACTCCTGCCCTGCGAGGCGTATACGCAATTGAACATTTTTTAGTTTGAATATAAGCAAAATTTTTTGTATTGTTATTAGTTTATATCCCAATCTAAAATTTCCTTTAAAAAATAGGACACAATTTGGCATATTTTAGCCTACAGGATATCATTTATATATGTCCCGCTGTGAGACGTATGTTAAGGCTTTATGTACCTCTAAAATAGATAACGCTTCTAGGGTGAGTTAATATTTTAGAGTATCAAAAGCATTCGTATGGAGCTCAAGTATAATTGCATGTCTCATTAAATGGACTTTTATTTAATGGTCCCCAAATACGCTTGTATTTAAACTGCAACAGGAAGTTATTAATTTACTTGTTCCTGGGCGATTGCAGCATCTCTACCTGTTTTATACTATCATACGTTGCAATCTCATTGCAAAAGCCATACCTAAGCTGCAATTTGAAATGCATATACAAAATTATCTCAGAAAATCTCTCATTTCCATCTAGCGAGCTCAAACTTCGGTAGCATCACAACCTTTCAGCTGCATACAATAATAAATCGGTGCGGCGATGACTACAAGTGTGAAAAATCAATTAATTCGGTTTCATTTCACACTTAGCTAGACACACGCATCCCTCAAGTCAAATGAATTTCACATTTTTAATGATACTCGCTCACTTTCAGTTTTGGTGGTTATATTTTCCGGTAGACCAAATCCATAACTTCACGCCAATTGTGGTTCCTACCTTTTATACATATCGTGATCACCGCGTTTCGCAACAATGAAAGCTGAAAATAGTCTCGTTCCGTAATTAAACCCGTATATCATAATCACGGAAAATATGGAAGTAATTAGATGCCGCCGCATGCGGCCAATGCAGAAAATCACAATTAAGCTTTTTGCGCCGAACATAAATTACTCATAAAGACATCACTGGAGCTGTTAATGAGCCAATTTTTTTTTCCCCCGTGTATAGCGGGCCCAAGTAAATGCATCGGATCATAAATATTTATTTTGAGAGCTCCACCCATCCAGGTAGGTCTCACCTCTGATCATGATGCATTTCGGTGCTATCTGAGCGGAACATAAAGAGGCAACCAGAACGAAATTGTGAAACAAAAGGGTCCCACATTTGCATAACGTGCCGAGATATGCATGCGTGGAATTCTGCATTTTAAGCAGAACTCTGTGGAATCAGTCGTTACCATCAGCTGATTTCCACTTGGGTCGTATGTTGTCACATTTTCAAGAAATTTATGCCTCCCGACGAGTTCGCGATAGCGATCATCGTAACAAGATCATTTGTCTGCTGCTCGAGGTGTGAAAATTGTGAAAAATTGCGGAGAGGTGTAATGACTGCTTACAGAAGCGGATAAGTCGCTAGATGCAATACAGACCGCGACCGCAACCGGGTGGTATACGTGATTAAATGAACGGGGGCAGTTTCCTTGAAATTGATACCACCGCTCGATTTGCATTGCACGATTGTTACTGGAAGGCGTATACCAACTGGTTTGGCTTTGGTTTTTATCTCACGAAACTTATCTATTCACATACATATTTATGTTGAAATATTGTCACCTCCGTTTCAATAGTATTAGTCCTATTACAAGATTAATGTGACCAACCCTAAATGTAATATTCACACAATAGCCATTCAAATATTTTAGGGAAAATAGTTTGCTTTAGCTATTCGCAAGAAAACTATTATTTCCGTGAATATTACTTAGCCCTTTACCATAATTAGAGCCCTGGATCGCGCAGATCTGATGGAAATACGAAAACTAGCCAACTAAGCCAAAAACTCAAAAAATCATAGGTTAACCCCTTGCAATATTTGCGAAAATTTGAAAAAAATTATATTACGATTTTTTTACGGAATTTAATAGTAGAATTGAAGGGTTTTCTATAAGTGTTGCCCTTTCAGCGCTGTGACACTTAGAAACCTAAAATCCGCATAGATATCAATAGAAAATCGTCAGTTATTTTTTATATATCTCAGGTTCTGGACCTCTGTACTTAAAATATTTCTTCGGGGTGTGCCCTGTTTTTATTTTTGCTGAAAAGCTTAGCATGTTTTCATAGTCTGGGCGAATTTTCAGCAATTAGAAACGATGTTTAGGGCCAGGGCAACATTTTTCCTTGTAAAGGGCCCTCTTTCCCTAAGTAAAATCGCGCTCTAATTAGTTAAAAATTTAGCTCCAATTTAACAGGGGTTTTGCGTTTTGAACTTCTGAGGGATAGCTCTTTGATTAGATCCCTGGATCGCGCAGATCTGATGTAAATACGGAAGCTAGCCTTTTTTGGTCTTAAAGAACCAACTCTTTAGGGTAAGTGGATTAAAAACAGTCCCAGTTTTTGCTTAGCCTTTCATGCACAAGCGCTACAAACGATTTCACTAGGACACACCATTTTCTGAACGAAACTGTGAAATATCTTTTGAACTAACTCAATGTTGTAGCTTATTTCTTGTATATCTTGAATAATAAGAGATGCTAACAATTAATACGGCTGAGATTTGCACAAGAACTCGTTGTACTTGACTGAAAATTCGTATTGTTAATTTATACACGGTTTTGACCCTGTTTTTGCTTAATTTTAGAAATTATTTTTTCGGAGAGTGGGACTACGAAATATTTAGCTTAATTATGGTATAAAATAATAATGAAATTTTCGAAAACGAATCCTGTATATCGTAAATAAAGTTATATGCTTTGTATGGAAATTGGAGTCTTTAGGATACGTTAGTTGGGATAGTAAATTTTTGGAAAATGATAAAAAGCACAATATAAAAACCGAAAATAAGATTTTGCACTGTAGTTAAACATGATACATTGTTATTGTTAAAATTGAATTCAATTTTAATGTGCAAAAAGGAACGTACGTGTGCAATTCAATAAATATGCAGCACAGTTGGGGAGTTCAGGAAATTGCCATAATATTAATCGCCTGAAAAATATTAAAAATATGAAAATCACCAGGCTGGCTCCTCTGGACTATATCACGGCCTGTATTACCTCACCAGCCGCAAACAGAGGAGCCACCCGGAGTCGTTAGACAATGATAGAGTGCCCTCTATTATTCACTAAAATAGGTGCTGTCAACAGAAAAAAAATTTTTTAAATTAATTTCCTCGAGCAAATGAAATTTTCCCCGGCCAGAAATTCTCTCATAAAGCAATCTTTCGCAAACCTCATCTGCCTGGTGAATACACCATCGTCCCGGTGCAATTTCAGCCCCACTGCCACCGGGGCCGACCCGATCCCAGGCGAGGACCGTGTGCACGGCCTGTTCTTATCTACGGCATGGCACCAAGACCTACCTCCTCGGATATCGCCAGTTCATGTGGCACCGAGAATTATGACGTTTTCATGCGCTCTATGTTGAGTGCACATCAGATCGCATATATTTGCGGAGGGTACAGGCCACTGACGTGTTGAGATTCACATCTAGTGCACAGAAGCCCCCATCGGATGCTCCCGGTGCTGGGCGGCTGAGCCCCCACCCCGGTCTAAATCTGAATATGACTGGGATGCTTGTGAACTCACTCATAAATTAGAGACGAAATGTCTGAGACAAGCATTACAGAAGTTTTGTTTAAATTATGAGATGTACACAAGATGTGGTCATAAATCACGACATAACATCGGATCATGGATCATGGATGCTGCATATTTCATATCTCTCTATTGCTCTCTTTGTAACGCTATGCCAGCCAGATTTCCGTCTCTGGGATGCATTCGTGTATCGGGCTCGTCTCTAGCTTTAGCATAGTTCTATGTGACACCACTGTCAAGTGCAGGAAATGAAAATGCAGAGCTGTCAGCTATCACATTAAGTTTTGACATATTTGCGTTTTCGGGATGTTACAGTAATATTAATGGTATGGGAAAAATCTTTGCAGGAATACGTGATATATCAAATATACGTCCACTGTCTGAATTGATCGCTCCTAGCTGACGATGTCAACACCGATGTTGGAAGGTGGACAAACTTTTGGTAATAAAGCATTCTACTAACATCACGTTTACTAAGCACCTGGCTAATTTTCTATTTTTACTTTGTAACCAGTACACGTAGAGCAGAGTAGTAAAAAATAGTCCTTTTAAAGGAAAACAGATATAAAAGTACCTACCCCCTTAGAATTTAATGAACATAGAATTGCACTGTACGCGTATATGCGTTTTTCTAAAACCTCAGTGTCCAAAATGATCGCTGGCATATGAGTAAAACGTTTCTGAGGATATTTAAAAAAATGCCATATTCAGTACTAAAGTTTATTCGAATTTTATCAACATTTTAGCCTGGCGAATGCAAAGACAATTCGTTAAATAATAAATTAATATTCTAAAGCCTAAATCTACTTATTACGTTAGACAATACTTATTACCGGAGCGGTCAGTCTAGATTCGGTAAAATTGATAGTTGAGTATATAGATTTACATATAAAAACCATAAATACTTTTCTAAAATATCAATCATAGTTGAAATCTTATTAATTACCTGCGGTTAACTATCACATCAGTATTGAAACATCTTATCTTATAACATATTCGTTTTACAGACTTATTATCGTACAGAACCAAAAAATGGAAAAATCAAACATAGGTGAATAGGAGGTACTTTATTCATAATACTCGTATATCTCGTTTATACAAAAATCATGTTACCCATACTATCGGTATAATTTTATCCCAAAATTCCTAGATCATAACAAATTCGAAAGCGTAACATCAGTAGTACCAGTTACAATGATTGAATGCCTTGATAATTAATACAAACCCTCCTATTAAATAAAATGTGGTTACACTCTGTTTAGGCAATATTAAAATGTTTTTTAAGGATTCTCAGAGAACGAGCAGCTCTTATAACACTATCTGTTGTAGACTAACTACAATTGTTAAATACAACTGGTTATAAAAATTCTGGTATATGAAATTTGTTGGCACTGGTTGATGTTTGTAATATAAAACTTGTCCAGTCACAATTGCCTTCTCGATTAGTAGTAAATTTGAGTAGTGCAATACGTGATATGAAATTGTTACACATTAATGATAAAATATTTCTCAGTAGAAAAGTTTACAAACTTGATATGGGTATAAAATTTCCAGATTAGACTTTAAAAAATAATTAATTTCCTTACAAATGACTCATTATTTACTTTGGAATTTGTATACCATTTCGGTCAAGCTCGGACAAATTGTACTTCCTTGTGGCCGTTCATAAATAACAATAAGCCGAAAAGGAGCAGAGAAAAAAGGTAAATAATTCACGCTTAAATGAATTACAAAAGAGATAAAGCTGTCGTCTTCCTAATGACATTTTCACTTTCTTGAGGACAACAAGAAATTCTATGGGTGAAATGCACTTTAAGAGTTCCAGCGTGACTAATCCGTTTAAGTGGGTACCTCTGGCTGCCCTTTTAAGACATTCCAGAGAAAATAAGATTTATTTTTAGTCACACAGGGGATTTGTTTGGTATGTTAATTGTTTGGGCCAAAATTTATAGCTCCAATATCAGCAGATTTAGCTATAGACTCTTACATATATCTTTGGATAAGAAAATCCCTAGGAAAGTTATGGGTTTCTAAATAAAGTTATACTTATATATGTATTAAAATTTATTGTAAAAGCCATACCAATCTAACCTAGCCTAGTATTAGGAGCACAGGGCCTACTATTTCATGTTATAATGTTCCGGACATTTTTTAAATTGTGGGTCTAAACTTCAATGTTCATTATTTTTCTTAAAACATTGTAGTGATGAGTTATACTTAAAGATTTTAAGGAGGTCTTCACAAACATAATATCGTTTTATTCCAATCCCAATGATAAATAGTTCAATTTACTTGCAGACAGTACATTTTTATGTTATAGTGAATAGTTAAAAACTGAAACCTAAATAGTTCGAACATATTTTCGGTTTATTTAAACATTTAAATTTCGGAAACTACACTTTTTAATGTAAATATGGTAGTTTTATACTATGTGAAATTCGTCACTTTATCAAGTAGCCTACACTATTTGTTTTGTCTGCATTAAAATGGATATTGCCATTTAAAAAATCAAGATAAAATATAAAACTATCAATTTCCAAGTTTTCTGGGGGGTCCTATTCTTCAATATGTTCGAGTCGAATCGAAAAGATTTTTGCAAAATCTCATTTTGAAATAAAATCCCTAAATTTGTAACAAATTTATTTCAGTTACCTTTGGTTATAAGTAATTTGTTCGTTCAAAGTTCTTAAAATAATTCGACAGAAAAATCCAATAACGTTTTTTCTAGAAGAACGGCGATTTTCAGTTGTACTTGTTGGAGAGAATAATGCCAGAAGTTTGTATGACTTATTTAATGCATGTATAAAACTACCTAAAATTGTACAACATTTAAAAATGCAATATCTTGAAAATTTCTTGTTTTACAAATAAAATTACAATTGCTTTTTATACGAGTAAAACTATAAAAATCTGAGAAATGATTTTACTACTTTTACTGTGGACCACCGGAATTTTGATGTTAACTTGGGGTCAATCTGATACGTTTAATCAAAATCAGTGACCCAACACAAGTTCACAACCTCCTCATTTTTTTATACCCGATTTACGTCTGGAAACGCAGCAAAAGGTTAAAGAATCAAAAAAGCGGCAATGATGACTAGGCTTATCCGCATTAAATTGCTGGCTATTGTCTTAAGGCGCGCGCATTATCGACGACTGCAAGTGAGCAGACGGCATTTTAACCCTTTTGCCCGGATGTTATCCACGTCTGTCATCAGCAAGAAGCTCAGCAACTGAGCAACCAACCCACAAGCAACAACAGGCGACAGTACAAATAAATACACGCGTTCGCCAGTCCACGGCGGGCTAGCCAGAAGTGATTTATTGAAGTCGTGAGTGCTCCAAAGGAAATGCCTGCCTCACGTTTTTCCTTTCGACATTCAGTGCAATCTTTCGGGCCTCCTTAGGGCTTTCTTGTGCTCAATGATTTTTCGTTTTTGTCCAACTTCCAACTTCTGCGGCCGGTTTGCTATAGTAATGTTCGTGGTTGGTAAATGCCACTAAACATCGCTGTTCTTTAGCCCGATTGTGAGAAATTTCTCATTTATTTTGTTTTTTTTTTTTTTTTATATAAATTTTCATGTTCGTCCTGGCCGTGCCCATACGGTGAGTCTGTTTCAACACTGCCATGCCACCGTGCGATAAAACAATATAAACACCTAATGAGCAACGTTTAATTAATTACCCGACGGTCCTAAGGTGCTTCTTTATGTGTCCAGCAATTTCTCTTTTGTTTATTGTAACTCGTTTTTTACAAGGCTATACATACGACAGCCAGATTACGCTCAACTACCTACCGGCCAGGTGGCTAATCTTTTCATCGGAAAGATATATTCGTGCCGGCGGAATTCACGATGTAATGAGCGAACAGAACCGGCTCAAGGGAGCTACAAAAGTTTTCGCTTAATATTTGCGACACACTTTCGTTTCTACTTTCATTTTGTCTGAAAAAGTTCTATCTAAAAATCTGATTTATGAGACTACTGAGAATTGATGTGTATCTAGTCTAGTCCTTGGCACACATTCGGTAAGTTTTTAAAGTTAAAATGTATCTCAAAAGATTTATTACTTAGTTATTCACCCTTTTTTTCTGATATGATATTGAAACTACGTAAATTGTTATATTTTAGTTACTAGTGATCTACCATTTTAAATTTATATTAATGTAACTCTAGTAGTACTATATGAATAACTTTTCAGAGGAAGTAATCATTACTTAAGTATAATAACAATAATGTTATCAAAACGAGGATACTAGATGGGTACTAGTTTTTGTATATTTACGCTAAATTAATAATTACAATACAATAAATAAAAATATTTGAGTGTACAGGTCTAATCTACAATGACGAAGTGTAGGTGCAAACTTATAGAGATGGATCAATTTATAAAAATCTTACCAAATTACTTTTGCTTATAGTAGGAGATAAAATATAAAGGACATAGGGAAAAAGTTCTTTCAAATAATTTTAATTTAATAAACCTAACAAAGTTTACATTGTAGGAAAGACGAGAAGTTATGTAATAAGATCAAATAATAACACAAATTATTTGTTATTTGGAAAAACCTATAGTTTTCTTCGATTTGAAATTATGAGGAGAGCACGTATAACGACAAAATACCTCTTGTGACCAATCTGTTTTTGTAAATTAAATATAATTTACTTATTTATTTGTATAATTCAGTTAACAAGTTTACAATTCTTATAGACCATAACGACCAGACGATCACTATCTAAATAAAGTATTATGTTTTTCCATATTCATTAGTCTTCACAGCATTTAAGCATTTCTGAAAGTTTTACAACGTATAGATAGGCCAAAATTTATCAATATGAATATTTACGGTAATGTTCGAACAAAGATATTTTTTCTACTACTCGATTTAGTACTACGAACCATTTATAGGAAAACTAACTCTTAACAAAAATGCTGCTATAAGAAATTTTTCTAAAACTTTTCTTAAATAGTTATTCACTTTTATATGTAACCCTTTTTGCGTCTTTCGCAGGTATGATTTAGAAATCTGAAGTTTAGGGAGGATTTTATTAGACTTAGAACTAAAACATTGAACTATGGGACTGAATAAAAATAAAAATACCCTAATGACTATGTTCAGTTCCGTAAAATACGATTAATTCAATAGTTGGAAAACAACGAGTACTACTCACAAAGTGGAGTGGACTGAACGAATTATTGTCTTTGATTTACGAGTGCCAGAAATGAAGTACTCGTTAATGAAAATGTCTTTCAAAACGTTAATGTACAATTTGGCTTGTTTTCAATAATAAACTTTCTAAAGAAATATTAAATTTTAAAACCTTAGGAGTGTTTTCATATAATTTCAATTTCATATAATAACATAATACTAAATATCCTAGAATTTTTATCTTTGGGAGTTAATAATTGGTCCTTACGTACTTTCCTATTATCAAATCATCATTAATAATTCTAATTAATAAAAATATTTAAAAACGAAAATAAAATTGCGACAAGCAAATAGTATATGAGTAAAAATTGTGATAGCATTGATAACTGATTTTAGAAAACCCTTAGATCAATAACTAGCCCAACAAATAATGGCTGTAATAATTGAAACGATAGTCCTTCTCTAATAGTGGCTGCCTGGATAATTTCAATTCTAAATGTACACCTATTGAAAAAAAATTAGCTCAGTTACTTTAGGCAGTTAAAATTGTTGAAAAAGTATACTATGTATGTAATGACCTGAAAATTACAGTTTTTATGTAGATTTCATCTGAGTTATTTTCTACGTAGATTTTTCTACCTGATATACTCGTACAGTGGGGTAAGAGTGCGAGTAGAGTTTTTCTTCGAAGTGCCCTTTCACGTGCGCGTAATGAAGGTGTAATAAATGTGAAATTGCCACACCTTCGTGAGGCGCGTGAATTTTACTGTTTTAATATAATCCCAGCAATTGTATAACCCCCAAAGACCGTACTACTTACTTAATGTTGGGTAGCAATCAGGCAACAACCTTTTTCTCTTTAGTGTCGAACACTATAAAAAAAATAAAAAATGCCTGCGGGCGAATATTTGACCTCCCATCACGCGGTGATTATCTCCCAGATCTGACATGCCTTAATTAAGTGAACAAAAAGTCGAAGTGACAGCACGTTCGAATGAACATATGAGGCCGATCCGGCGGTCACACACGCCGTGAAAAATTGAGAGTAATGATCACCGCCGCCCGGCAGAGGAAGATTAAGCGCAAACACAAACATTTTGACAGTGGACCATTGCTGGTATTTTTAGACATCTTCTTCGGGGGGCCGGTCGAATCGCTGACAGACTGAAGGGACCATTTCTCAAGACGTACGGACTTAACCGAATCGTAACGACTAATTCTGAGCCGGCTTAGCTTGATAGAATGTGCTTCTGTAGCTAATTCATAACGACACTGAAAGTCACTCTCGGATTAGTCTGATTTATGGGCCGTGCATGTCTCTGCTTCAGACGATCCGTGAAACGCTAGGCGCGATCCATTCCGGGGATGCTGTGCCCGGGAGGTGTATGCATTCGAACCGCCACTATCACCCTGCGCAGCGGGTCCATACCGTTGCGATGTAGGACACCAAAGTGCTGACGGAGTGCACTGTGTGCAGCTCCCGTCAACGCACTCGATGCAATCGTCATAACATTTTCCCACCATCCTTTACGTCTCGGACGACGATGCCGTCGCGTAGCAATTCGGACCGGGAGGAAAAAGTGTTAGCGCGCTGCTGACATGAGATGTTGATGACTCTGCACGCATTTGTTCTGCTCTCGTATTCCTTTTAGCATTTCATTTGATAAATTCCGACGACATGTGCGCTATAAATTATGTTGATTCATAGCAGCACGATGCTGACGATAATGGCATGTCTAATTCCACTTCTATTTGGCTACGCGACGCACTAATGTGGGATTTACCCCGATGATATTATATGAACAAATTTTGATAGATTAAAACAAGCGAACATCAGCTATTCATTACTAATACTGCACTGACCAAAAGAAAATGCGGTTTTCCAGTCTTATCAACCGCAATTTTCAATAAACCTTAGGTATAATTCCATTTAAAATTTAAGCCAAGCACAGTCCTACTATTAAAACACTTTTAAAAAATCGATTAAGATAATTTTACACTGTAGTCCTTTTTATTACCTTTAAGTTGAGGTCAGGGCGAAAATGCGGTTATTACACGTTTAAAATAAACCATTAATCTGTTTAACTTAAAACGTTCATTACCCAAGTTTCAGAAGAAAACCTTGTACCCATAGTGCAGGGAAATTTCTCTTACAATAACTTCAATTACGCATTGGGTATTATAGCATTATACTTAAAACACTCAAAACAAATGAATATTTACGATGCTGGGCTAGGAATTAAAAACCATATTTAATAAACCGTGAAAAATAAACGTAAACATTCTTATAAACTGATAAACATGTTGTGCATTTGAGGCGACGGGCTCACATACAAGAAATCGATGGTAGTGAACGTGTTAAGTAACTTCTTTAAAACAAAACAGAGCAAAAGTTTTAATTTAAAATTTAAAACGTTTAAAAGATGTTAATTATTTTAAACGTTTGTAAACATTTTTATTAGTAAAAATATAAAACATTAATTAAGTTTTCAAAGCGTTTAAAATTTAATTGATTCATACCCATGATAGTGCCAATGGAATCTTTTAAAAAAAATCATTGAACTTTTAATAATCTGCGTATATATCTAACTACCTGCTGCAGGTATTACATTCTCGTAAATTATTTGATAAAATCATTAAGAATTATTAACATATAAATTTAAAAATAGACAGTTTGACCGAGAATGACCGATAAAGAGTTATGCTGTTCATAAGGTTGTAACTATTCTGCTGGGTTAAGTTATGACTATTACCAGAGACAAACCTTCTATATTTTGACTATAGAATTGTAATGAAACCTCCTTTAAAATTTAATCATATCAAGTTCTTTATAATAATGGGGCATTTAAGTTTTATAAAATTAAAACTACTGGGAATTTCATTTCATATAAGTCAAAAATATTAATGAATTTCTGACGAAAGCGTAGTAATTTTTTGGAACTAAGTATTTTTCAAATTGGTCTGGGAATCGTTTTTCCTACTGAGTTGAGCCTTAATAAGGAGGTGAACTTTCTTTACCTCAACCTATACTCGGTACCCAAGCAAGTGTAACTCTAAAAATAGAGTAAATAAAATAAAATATAATTTTACTTTCGTTCATTTAATTTAATCTTAACATCGTTGTATATTTCATCAAAATAGTACCAAAAATGTTGTCTTAATTTGGAGACAATTTATCTTTGCACTCCTTTGCACTACGGCAGTATGAATTTCAGCTAAGCCTACTCAGATTAATTATGTCTAATGAGTTTCCTGTTTCGCAAATCAAAGAAACCATTTCTGGCCAATTGAAGACTGATCGCAGGCGGGTGTACCGCGTGATCATCAGCCTATAAGATGCGATGCAATCATAAGCGCAACATGACCTTATGACAGTGTGATTAATGGAGCCGGTAACAGAATCATTAAATTGTTGAATGGAGTTATTTATTACCCGCTCCCGCAGTATGTGGTGCTCGTTTGCAACGGATCGCTAAAGCCTATTTGTTGCTTATAAATTGCCCGTGAGTTGCATCCAAATTGAAACATGCTGAGCACGACAGGTATTTAAACGAAGTGTCGCAGTGGTTTATGTTGGACAGCTGGAAAACTAGAATCTCGTTCTTAGAGTCAGCCGCACCGTTGCTGGTCATAAATTTTCCAGGGGCTAACCCCGATCGAAAGCGGGACGCAAGATCGACTACTAAAATGAAAGTTTAACATTTGCGATAACTCTGGATTGTTGCGGTACAGACATTTCCATCGGGTATACGATTTAAATGCACCTGGTTTGCCTCAGCGGACTTTCGTTGGACGGTAGGATAGAATTAATCCAAAAATTTCACGCTTTGGCAATTAAACTGAATTGTAAACGCAAATTTCAAAACACTCCTTAATATCTTGAAATTTATTTCGGCGGTATCGTTCCGCAGTGGGACTCAAAACAGACCACCGGATTATATTCCGGCACGGCCATATATCCTCGGTTAATCTCATCGATAAATTTCGGAGGCATAACTTAGGCTAGAACAGTTGAGTTATTTACTGAGCAGCTCTTTTACGACCGCTTTTCGTTGTCAAAATATTTTTGCTCACATTTTTTCTCTACTTAAATTGTCACGGCGTAGAAACGTAAATATGTCCAATAATTGTAGCTTAAAATATAAAAGAGAGGACCATCTATCGTTTTAAACGCGTTTATTTAAGTGCTCCCTGGGATTAAGCAAGTTTCATAAATTTTCTGCTTTATTTACTTTAGCTGAGACAAAGTTAAAGTTATTCATTTTCCATCCAACGAAAACGTAAGAGAAAAAGATTTTAATGTTATAGAAAAGTATTTTAGTTACTTTAAGAAGTCTAAAATTGGAATTGTGTTGAAAATCTTTGATATGTTAATAATTAAAATACTAAAAAGAAATATTAAAGTTTTGAAATGTAGTTCATTACTTTTTAGTTTAATCGATCCACAGAAAATATTCAATAGAAAAGCTTACAACAGAACCGATTATGGTTATTTTTATAGAAAACTAAATTCTCCACAAATTTTTAAAGAAACTTATTTTCTCAAAATTAATTGTATACTGCGAGAATGCATCCAAAGGTAAAAGTAATGAATTTCTAAATCTTCAGCGCATTTGATTAGTTCTACTGATTTTCAAAACATTTAGTGTATTTGAGAATAGGATCAATAAATAGTACTATATGTTAATAAAAGAAAACCTTTCGACAGTAACTAAATTATAAAAAGTAGGTACTCTTTAAAGTACTCAATTTTGTAATGAAATGGATTGAGAAAAACTGGGCCTATTAAACCAACTAAATCAAATACACAAGGAAGTACAATCTCCGTTTCTTCCTTTGAGCAATGCCTAATAAATTAATGCAGACAAATTGATTGAAATTGATTACGTTATCATTCACATCATTACCTTATATATGAAAGTGCAGCTCTTACCCTATTGACCATCATCTTCAATTGCATATTCGACTGAGACCACAATAACCTCAATGATGATGTATAAATAAAGTTTAATCGAAATCGATTAAGAAATAACAAACAGCAGCTATGGTATGGTAATAAGGTTATATTTATAAATGCAGCCCACCAGCTACTCACCACTTTAATGCACAGCTAAGAAATTAATTCTGTGAATGAATAGACCTAATTTGGTTAATACCCATTAAGAAGTAAGGCTGATAGCAGCATGGATGAATGATTAATTAAATTCAAAATTTTTTAAATCTTATAGTACAATATCATTGCGAAAAATGGTTCAATCAAGAGTAGATTCGCTTAAGAGTGAATGATTTGAATTGTGTTTATGCCGTTTTGAAACAAATGTATTTATAGACTGAACTTCAGTTATTAAAATTTGTTGAAAACTAGAAAACAAATGGAAAGAATTAACTCCATTAAATAAATTTGCTCAATTACTATATTTCTGGAATTTACTATAATAATAAATATAAAAAGAGGAGAAAAAGAAAGTGTTTGGAAACTTTGCTAAATTGATACTATTAAATTTATTTATAAAAAAACTATACGGTAAGAACACAAGAATTTATCAAAGTTATTAAGGACATTTTATAGCCATGGTAGTTATGATACTCTGTAATATCTGATTCTATGGTACAACGTAGAATGTCGTTCTATATTTAAAATTATCTAACCGAATATCATACTATCCTGAAAAAACAAAAAAAATCAAATTTGTTGTTAATTAACATTGGGAAGAGCCTTAAAAGGTCTATAATAAATCGAAACCATTTTACTCCAAATTCTAAAAATTCACCAGCAAAAACAGCAGTATTAAAAAACAGGAAATTCCATTCAGTAATTTTCTTTGTGCTCTTTCGCTTCTAATACGGCTTGTGACATGCGTGACAGGCCATTTCCATGTTGTCTGTTAACAGGTCTGACATCTCATTGTGCTATGCTAACGTGACCCTGCCCTTATGTGCCGCCAGGCAGGCAGGCAGGCACAGTGACTGGGACATGAATAGATGAAGTCTATGGAATCTATACGAGTATTTTAGCAATGCTGTTGCGAAAGCGCTAGCCCAGCGGAATGTCCTCCTCATTTTTCATGCAAGTACACCCCATCTGACATTGTCGCACCATCAAATTCGATAGTGTCAGTTGCGACACAGACCTCCTTTTCCGCTAGGGACATTTGCGGAAGCGGCGGAAGTTCGTCAATAGGGAACTATGCTCATGGTAGATGAGATGGTGCTGCATGAGGAAAATTGATTGATTTGAAACACTTTCCCCCCTCCGACCTTTAAGTATCTCCAAAAATTTGATTAATTGGAATGGAGAAGATTTAAACAGAGTCTCGGTTTAAGTATGAAGATAAATCTTTAAACCGCATTTGCATAATTGAATTACATTTTCAACACTCTAAAGCATCACTCTAAAAGCGACAAAGTAAAATGTCGAGAGTTGAAAGATTAAAGGATAAATTTGTTCGTCGCAAGTCATGTAGCCATTTTTTTATGGTATCAGGAACAAAATGTGCTTATTTTACTTAAAGACAATCTTACACTATTCAAAAACAGCAGGCATTTTGATTTAAAAACAATTTTGACCTTATAATCTTGAGAAAAGTATAAAAATGTAAATTATGAGAGCATTCATGAAATTTAACAAATTTTAATTGAAATACTTAGGTTTATTCAAAAAAACAATATGCAGTTCTAATGCTTCAGGAGCGTCTAATTATTTCTGAAGCACGCAGTCCCTGTAGTAATTAAATTTGAATTAAGAAATAGAAATAGAATGCCGTGAAATTATTCCAATTGAATAAAGTTATAGAAGATAAAATGAGAAAGAACGTTTTTAGAATTATTATTGCCGGTCATTTCGATTTAGGTCTTTTAAGGGGTTAGGGATAGTCAGAATGGTGAAAAGATAAAACTCTTTTAACAAATATTTAGAAAATCGCCAGTGTTCAATATGTTCAAAGTGTTTAGGGTTATTTTATCGGGTTAAATATTTTTGTAAAGTATTTGGGGTATGCTTACTTGTAATTTATATAAAGGATAGTATATGAATTGAAAATTCTTAATAGTTGGTCAATTCTACGTTATGTTGTAAATTAAATGAATTTAAAATTAGTTTCAAACCTTAATAATTATAGGTAGTTTTTATACCCTTTACACTATACTTAAAAACCCCCAATAGCGTTACTAGACAAATCTTCTCTTCTACTCGTAACCTCTGCAAGTTGCATAGTTGTTTTCAAGTATTTGAGAAGCATTCAGGACTAAAGATTAGATATAAAATATAGCATAGTTATGTAAAGATATAAAATAAAATGCTCTTGATGATGTTTTCGTGTTGAAATGAAATTTTGCATTATGTATACATTTTTATATCTATAAATGTTATGTACATACAGCAAAGTAGGTAGTAGTATAACTCATGCTCTCTAGTTAACGTTTTCACACCATTGCCGACGACATGTAAACCTCTTCCGCTATTACACCGTTATTATCCTGTAAGAGCCGGAAAAACTACTTCCCCACTACAATAAAAGCTTATCTCGCCCAACTTAAAAAGTCTCCCACTTGACGAGTCTGTTAAAAGGTTTTCTGTAATCAAATACACGTTTGCAGCGCATGTAAATATCCCATTCACACGGTAGGCAACACTACCACAAGAAATGGGAAGAATCATCAAGGAAGCAACTGTCGTCATTTCCCGGAAGAGTAGTTTTGGAAATCACCGCACAATCTATTCTGTCCTCGAGTCCCTTTTTTTTTTTTTTTTTTGCCCAGGGATCACACAACCGACCCATGCAGGGAAAGTTTGCACGTTGACTCTTTGAATGTGGCAAACCATCACCCGCCCACCGGGACCCCTTTGGAATGGTGTCCCTGGATTCTTTCCCGCATTATCTCCCTGTAGAAAGAGAGAGAGAGGAGCATTTGTACAAAGGGCGATATAACCGAAGTAATGTTGACGACTTCTGACACTTTTTTGTGGGTGAACAATGGAGAAGTGCCATTTCTTATCGGCCGGGTTTAAAAGTGACCCAAATGGTATGGGCGGAACCCGGACTACTCTGCCGGCGGTCCCGAATATTCCACGGGGAGTGCTCTGGCTCATACGGATTTTCAAATATCCAATTCACACTCTCTGATCTCATCTTGGGGACGTTTGAGGACAAAAAGATGGCGTAAGGTGGACTTTGAATGTCCTTGGTCAGCCGTAAAACGTTTTAGAGAATGAAAGCTTTGGGCCAGCCAAAACCTTTTAGGGACCCACCACTAGTCGTTATTGCAAAACCATCAATGTAAGACGTGTACTAGCTATTTTAGTGGTAGTGTGATTTCTAATTTTCAAGCAAATAGCAAAAAGATTTTAAATCACACATTAAATAAACGAAAAACAAATTGAGAGAGAAATGTAAACGCTTACGAAGGTATGTAGTAGCATAGTAATAATAGTAATAATAATAACTTATTCTGTTATCTGGTACAACAAGAACAGCGTTAATTTATAAAATGTAACCAAAACCTTCAGAAATTATACTAGCAATAAATTAGTTAAGCTACTGAAACTAAACATAGCTTAATTTAAGTTTAAATATAGAAACTGAAATAGAGAAGAAGGAATATATAATTGCAATAAACACTATAATCAAAAGAGATTGCAATTAAGGATAAATATCATAAATAAATAAGCAAACTAATAAATAAACATAAACTAAAGAATAGCATATTGCAAATTAAAATAAAACTAGATAGAAAGAAAAAGTCTCTAAGAGTGCATATCATAGCTACATTATTCCTGGATCGAGAAAAAGAAGTCATTTAACGATTTGAAATAGTTCCACTAAACCAAGTAGTAGTTTCTAAATTGTACGAAAACTGTACACGTCTCTAATTAACCCTAGATTACTTATTAATTTTAAATTCAGTACTCTTGTTACGCCCCGGATTATATTATAGGGATACTTTTTTTAAAACTATTAAAAATCTCTTCATAAAAGTATAATATAAGATTTAAGATATGGCTTATGTATGCTATAATTAAATAAAAGTCCTAAAGGCAAAAATAAATGTTTAAGGTAGTTTCCACTTTGTCGGTTTAAAATTAGTTGCTTTGAATATACATCCAAAAGTAATTTGGTAGTATTATAAGATGAAACTTGCAATATTCATGTGTATTTAAAGAGTAAAAAAGTAATCAAGAGGTAATTAAATGAAAAGTACCTAATTTTAGATGCTAGCATATTGATTTCATAATTATTTCTGAACCAGTAATAGAAAATGTCGTGTATTTACTCAACTCTTCTTAACTTTACATTTACTAATAGTGTTTTACGATTTAATAAGTCTCACAGAAATTATAGTACCATGGATTTAAGGAATAAACTTTAAAACATACCTAAATAATGTTAGTGTAGTTTTCTAAGAAAAAATAATCATAATTGATAAAACTTTTGATTGGACTTGTAAACTTTTAACAAGCGCGCGCCTATTATTAAAAGAGTTTACTCTTAGAATACGTATTATACAAAAACAACTATATATAGTATGCGTAAAACTTATAACTATGCGCATACATGTCTTATCCAATTCTATAGAGTTCATTTTAGTCCAACTTTAACTTTAACTTTTAAATTAAACTACATTCCTCTCAATAACTACATAAAATACATAGTGTGTGTCCCCAATACCTCAGTATCATTGAATAAGTACTATAAACCCATAATTTATAGTTGTAATCTAATGAAAATTGTGAGTAATCTATGAATATTAAGATTTTACAGATTTCAACACAGGTCTTCGGTGTCTCACACCCAGTGGATAGTTTAAAGGTTAAATTATCAAGTCAAATAAATATGATTGCTATAGTAAAGAACCTACTTACAATATGCAAAAGTCTACCATATATAAAATTTCATAAATCGAGTCATAAAATAGTCATAAATTTATCTACTGTGGCAAATTTTGTTTTATCTCCACTTATGGTATATTATAAATGTGCATGTAACTTGATAGTAAATATTTTATTAATCTGAAGAAGGAAAATCCGAAGGTCTAACTTGTTCGCTATTTCTGTTAACTATAAGAATGCAATCAGCTACCTTATATGATATAACATTAGCCACATTTTATAACATAATAAAACGGTTTCAATCTCAGATTTAATTGGATAATTATTGTGTAAAATGAAAATGTTGATTACATAAAACAAATGCTAATGAGATTGAACATTTCAAAACACTTTGATTTATCGTATTATTGAAAATTAAAAGGTGACTTGTAAATAAATGTTTATGTGCTAATTTAGTTATTAATCATTAAATTTTTTATTGTTATTGTTATTGTTATTCAATCTTTTAATTAATTACAGTGGGAAATCTTAGGAAGTCACTTAATTAACATTATAATGCTCTCAGTTTTTAGTGAAAGCAAAACAGCAAAACTGAAAAACATAAATCCGTCAAAACTAAACCAATAAAAATAGAATTGATTGAATCATTGAAATTTTGGAAAGTTTGTCATCGACTATACCTATCATCATTAAAATTCCTTGTAAAATCTCTTTCATAACGTTTGTCGTGTAAGCAATTCAAAGCATTATTGGTGTTCCCTTTCCAAATAAAACTCGTAGTTTTATATATTTTTGTATTCTACAAAATCTATGTCGTGGATTTTCCTTCCAACAAACAGACCATTGAGCAATAATCGGTGATCAACAATAAAACTGTCGCCACAAATCACCGTGAAATGGAAAACAAAATGGGGAAAAAGTGAAATGAAATCAAATAGCCCGCGATACGTGCGCAGCCAGTTTGAATCGAAAATATGGTGGATTTAAATATTCCACCAATATCCATAAATAAAGGCATTAGTTTCCTCATTTTAGGTCAGAGATAAATCTCAGGACCACCCAACCCCCTGATCTGGAAGGCATAAACAAATTACATGCCTCGTCGGTATCGAAACCGGGCAGACTGTTGTTCCAGCTGAGTGGAAACGTGAAGACGACCACGAAAGAGACTAGCGGCGACGAGTCGCATTTTCGCAAATTATGAACGAAATCCATGGTTTCAATGACGAACAATTAACTGATGCTTCACGTATGCAAAATTTAATAAAGTGGATAAGTCCCATACCCATATTACGCGGCTGCCGAGCCCGATCGTAGGTTGTCGCAGTTGTCGCAGTGCAGCCATCGTCAATCCAGAGCGGATTGGAGCACGATTAATGGTTTCGAGCCGAAAGGTCTGTGCGACTGACTGTCCAGCACCGAGAAGACGCTAATAACTTGCTGAATGCTATACATAAATTCGCGAAGAAACGGCAAATAAATATTCCACTTATGTGTTGTACAACATTTTAAAAGTTTTAATGACTAATTTAAATTTCATTGATGTGTAACCATTCTGGGGTTAATTTATGGCGCTATTAGGACCACGTTATTTATACGAAGTGCGCAGATGTCATTCGGTTCGCAATCGTCGCGAATAAGCGATAAACCGCCGAATGACTTGGACAACTCAAGCTGGTAACGGCCAATAACGTTGCGGAACGTTTTACTCAGCCGTCGCCGAAGGTTCACCGCTGGCGATAACTACGTGATTACTCTGGAAATCCTCTGATTTACAATTCTGATGTAATCCTTATTTGTTGTGGGAGACTTGGGGCCCCAGCCTTTCGGCAATTCTTCCACGGCGCTTTATTCAAATATTTTTATTGAGCGCGCCCGGACATTAGCATAATTCGCTAGTTAATCGCTGAATTAACGTCCCATCATAAATTTTAGCTGCATGTTTCCACTTCACAGAAAATGTTTGAATTACTGATTGTGCTAATGTGTTTTCGCTTCCTTATTAATGCCATAAATTATGAAGCGGCCAACATGTGGCGGGTATCGCTCTCTTAGCCCTCAATCAAAACCGAATCTTAATTTGGATATTTATAAACATAGGTAGCCCGTCGAAACGTGTAAAATTTTTATAGCTCCTAATTAATTCATATTTTTGGTTTTGCACATTTTAAATTTTTATGGATTCCTATATATGCAAATTTACTACGTGAAGGGTAGTGTTTCTCATCGCTTTTTTTTATCCTCATGCGTCCTATTTGGAAAGAGGTGTTTCTATACAAATTTATTATAGGAAATGAAAGTAGATTAGCAGGTTACGAGTATATCGACTCATTCGATATTCTTTGTAAGGCTTAGTCTATCTATTTAGTCTAGATAAGAAACTTTTACTAGAAGGACTTGGTGATCATAAAGATAATTTTCAACCTTAGCTCCTTCGGGAAACAAAAGGAATTTTCCAAGTTCCACTTACGAACTATGGATGAAGTTGTATAGACGTGGAGGAGTTTATTGAAAACTTAACATTATTTAAAATTCAGACGGTGGAACTAAATGTTTCCTTAGAGAGAGTTAAATGATACTGATCTGGTGATCATCTGGTCTATCTGGCCCGCCGCTAATCACACTAATGTTTGAAAAGCAATTAAGAGAAAAGCGTGGCATGTTTTCATAGCCTAGGTGAATTTTCAGCAATTAGAAATAATGTTTAGGGCCAGGGTAGCATTTTTCCTTGTAAAGGTTCCTCTTTCCCTAAGTAAAATCGCGTCCCAATGAGTAAAAATTTCATAATTCGGTGAATTTAGCTCCATTTTAACAGGGGTTTTGAACTTCTGAGGGCTAGCCCTTTAATTAGAGCCCTTAATCGCACAGATATAATGGAAATACGAAAACTAATCTGAACTGTGTCTCATTGCTTCATATGCTAAAATAGTCAGTCGAAACCAAATTTTAATATGATAGTGGCGCTTAGTTGTTTTTTATACTTGAAAGAGTGGAGAGGAACGTAAAACAATATCAATAAAACTGGAATGTAATTTAAATCACCCTTTCAGCAATAAATTGTCAACTAGCGATGACACCATCGCTTAAGATGACAAAATTTAATCGAAATGCTCAACCATCCAGAAATGACCCATCCGACCCAAAAAGCAAGTCAGCTCCATCACCTGCCACCGGTGCCGGTGGTACACAAAGAGTGCAGCTATCATCAGCATTCTGGTGACCGAGCAATCAATCGACGGATATTGTAAACAATAACCATTCACCGTTCGATGAAATCGGCCTCCATAAAATATTAATTATGAGCGCTTAACTAGCACGAAATAAATACGGCGCGGTCGGATCGGGACCGTTTTGGGTGGCACCGCTAATAGTCAATTCAAATCATGTCGATGGAGCGCGTTCAGCATTCATGGCCGATAGCCTTTCAAAAAATTTTTATGTAAAAATCGTTCGATTTTCTCGCCGTCAGCAGTTGGGCGGTCGTCTTTTTTTCCCCTTTTTTTTTTATATGGTTACTTTTGGAACTGGTGCCCTTCCCTTGGGCCCAAAAATTTTGTGGGTGACCACCGGTGGGAGTTGCACGAATTGCTTCTCAACGCCGTCATTTAGAGGGGGTACTAATTGATTACAAATTGATCAATTTGAATATTTAATTTAATACCCAAGTTCCGAGGAGTCCCACCTTTTAGGCTGGTAAAATGTTTATTAAAGCAGGGAAGTTGTTTACGCCGCAAATATGCCTAATGTCGCTTGTTTCTCCCGGTTACCAGCCCGTCCATACTGATGAGGCCCTTCTAATCAGGGATTCTATTTTCGTAGGAGTCGACAGAAAAACTCATGTACACCGAGTGGTAATGAAGGGATGAATTTTTGGGTAAGGGACTTTTAAAGGCTATAAAATTAGGAAATTATAAGTTGGTACGTGAGTATCAATTGAGTTTATTGGTTTTTCATTAAATGTTTTCTGTGAATAAAATAATTGTTAAGCTCCTTTAAATTATCTGTTTGCATACGTATTGTGCCCAAAAAATACTTGTAATTAATCAGTAAAGAGAATTTTTGAATAAACCATTTAAGCCGAACTTTGACACAAATAAGGGGCCATATCACTTTAAAATGCCAGAAAATGTTTTATTGGGGAATTTTATTTTCTCTGTAATCAAATATAAAACTTTTATGTTATAGCATACGTGATCTAACAAACAGAAACATGAATAGTAAATGCTGATTCCGAATCCGGAGGTTATATAACAAGACAAGGTAATTCTTAGCCAAAAAACTTAATATGGTAGTTGAAAGTACTAATCTTGCCCTTCAAAACCTACTTTGAATTATATCGATGTCTCCTTTTTTCTCCAAAATATCGTAAATTGAAATTTGGCGTATTCATTTATTAAGAATTTCTAACCGAATATTTAAAAGTTGGTACAGTATGGCACAAATGGTACAAATGATCGAAATCACAAACCAGCAAATTAAAAGCTTTGTTTTCCTTTTCTCGATTTTTATAGCCGAACCAAACCCTCATATTGCGACAAATCTGAACCCGGTATTTTCTATCACATCAAAATTTTGATAACGCGGGTTCATATTTAGGGGTTTTTTGAAAAATTATTAAAAAATAAGAATACATCATAGAAGTTTGTAACATGGCTTAAATAAAACCCTAAGTACTAATGTAGGAACATCGAATAAAACTTCTATTTACAAACCTTTTCAAACATCTTATCGAACAAGTTTTTGATGAGTATACCCTTACCATGTGTTTTATTGTATGAAATAATCAATGTATGAAAAAAGGTAAAACTGGCAGGTTATTTCGAAATGTTTTAAATCTTTTTGTATTTTTATTTAATAACTCAAGATTTCAGCTATCATTTGAGCAACATTATAAGCTTCTGGATCAATCCATTATTTTTTAATGATTTTTTAAAGAAAGATCAAAATAGCGCCTTCTGTATGTGATAATTTGCCAATTCTATAGAAGAAAAGTTGCTGTTGGCCAGTGTATTCTTTAGAATCTTTAAACTTTTTGATTCGTAACATTACCCCATAGGAAAATTTATAGGAATCTCTCTCATAGTTAAATAAACTGATTAAAAAATTTAAAAAATAGGTACATTGATGGGAAATATAAATACAAATTTATGAATGAGTATTGAAAGTCTTATAATGCCAAATTATTCCCACGAAGGTTGAGAAAAAACTGACTAATTCGTTGTTACAAGCTTTTTGTTTAATGTTAACTAGATTCCGTAAAAATAATTAAAGTGGCTAGTGAAAAACTCACTAAGTCAGCACACTGATCAGCCTGATAATACTACTCTTAAAAAATCATAGTAACGCATTTTATTGAAATTTTTGTATTTTATCCAGCCAGAGTTATAGTTCTTCTCTTCCCCTACAGTTTTAACTGATTCGAGGGAAAATAGATTATTTCTCAAACGAACAAATTTCGTCATGAATTTTTACTAAAAATAAATCCCTGATCAGACCCAAACTCATAAATTTAGCGAACCAAGAAGGTAACAGCACGTGATGCCATTAAACCACAAAGGCCAAAATTATAGACTGGCAGCTTTGAGAGTGGTCATTAGGGATAATCTCCTCTTTCTAGCCAGGTTGGCCTCGCACGAAGCACAATCGAAATAGACTCTGAAAGCAAATTACAGGCCCCGGCTCTGCTAATAGGCGATGTAATTTGGGCGAAATGTAGCAAACAACAACAGCATTAAATTAGGCACATCCTTAACGACAGGTTTTGCCAGGAACATGCCATATTGATCCATCAGGTCCGCCCTCCCCTTGTGTGTCGTAGCAAATTCCCGGGGCATTGTGGATATGATGGAATCCACAGTTTTCTATAATCAATCATCTCTTTGCCCGGCCCTGGGCTGTCTGCCATCTTAATCTTGTACAGTTTATCAGCCGCACTCACTACCCGGACCGCTTCTGCGGCCCCTGTAGCCCGACCCAATCCTGGGCTAGGGTTCAAGACCAGCGTATGATGCCGGTCGTCAGATCCTAGGCCCGTATTTCTCCTGCTTGCTAGGCCCATTCGTCGTTACGTAACGCCGCAGGATCCCTCCCCCATCAGTCACCCAGAAGTGCTATGTTGACTATTCTGCATCGGGTGACTGGTTGTCACCATTTAGTGTACTATCTCATGCCGTGTACACCCGCCTGTGATATGGAAAACTCCAGAGGGGCCCCACATTATTTATTTTCGACTGACGGTCCCTGTCAATATTGCACGAACGTCATTCATCATATGTGTCGATACCCCAGCTAGGATAGGTATGACAGGAAGGCATTTGATGGATGGGCACATGTGGGAAATTGGGCCCGGTCGAACGACCGTCAAAAATAGGGTGGCTCAGTGGGATGGGGTCTCCGCATTTTCCGGGGACACATGTAATACTATAGCATAACAAGTCGATCCAGTGTGTCACCCTCGAAATGTCGGTGTCTGACGATTGAATGATTGCCACGAATTTTTGGGTGGGCGGGCTCTGACATTATGTGACAGGCGGGGGTGGTGCTAACTCTTTGTCAAATGATTAATGTCGCATTAAATGTGCGAAGTGATTAGCGGAATTTGTGTACTCTTGTCATGGAAATGCGATTACGCCCCATAGCACTAATGGATGACTTTCTTTGTCGACAGAATGGGAAATGTAATACCCTTGCGCGGAATGAGGCAACTAATTTTTGGGGCGGATATGTGGCTGCCCCAAAATGCTTACCTAATTAAAGGGTGACAGCGAAAATTCAATGACATGTTTTTCAGGTAAATTAGTCAACCGCAATGCTACTCAGTCAATTAAGTTTACGTGGATCTGACGTCTGAGGGCCCCCACGTTGTTCTGTTACACAATCAATCTGCATTTTGACACAAAAATAAGTATCTCTTCCATAGAACGGTTAATTGGGTGTATGTTATTCGAAAATGTGTTATTCAAAGTCATTCTATGCAATGCGGTGTTAAGGTATTCTAGGACTATCCCAATTTTCAGCCATGCTATTCGAGGAACGTCTGTATCTTTACTTAGTCCAAAAGACAGTGTTGGAATTTATTATTTGGTCTTAAAACTTACATTTTTTAAATATTTTAGCATAAACTTTTGTTTGTCCTCTGTCTTCTTATCTTCTTCACTAAACCTAATTATGGGTATATCTGTTCCTTAAAAGCTTAAAGTTATTTTCTTAATTTAGCTTAATTTAGATATTCTCCATTGTTTTGTAGTTTATATTAATCGAATAAATAAATCAATAAAGCTGCCCAACCCCCCTTATACTCCTCCCTTCCCTTCAGCCCCTTCTTTTGCAAAAAAAAAAAAAAAACTACTAGAAGAGATCACTTTTAGCCATAGTATCAATAGACGCAGAAGAATTCAAGCTAGTTTTAGATAAGAGCGTATTTTTGGTATGTTTTGCCAGCGACAATAATAAGATTAACTACTTTTCTGAACTTCCTTAATGATCTGGGTAGTGTTTGAAATAAACAAACACAAAATTCAACGAATTACACTACGCATTCACTAGATTTGCCCACTAGCGACTATTATCTGTTTTTAAACCTGAAAAAATGTCTGTCTGTAAAACGTTTTTCATCAAATGATGAAACTATTGCAGCTCTAGATGGATATTTTAAAAATCTTCCAGAATCGTTCTTTAATGAAGAGTTAGAACTATTAGAAAAACGTTGGAGAACATAACGCAGAAACTGACCTCAAAAATAATAAAATAAATAATTGCAAAAATTAAATAAATAACTTTTCAAAACCATTTTTTGTTTGTAAACTGCCATTCATAGAAACACAAATTAAAATATGTAGGACAACCTTCCAATGCAAAACCAGTTTGTTTGTTTGTTACAAAAACAAAAATTTTATATTGTCATTATTTTCAGTTCTCACCCAGCTTAAAATTTTGCATATGGACAAGAGTCCACCAAAAACCATCTGGGGGCCCTATTTGTTCAGCGGCAACTGACCTCGCCATTTGTTTCAAGATGCCCCTTGAAAAATGGGCGGCATAAATTTTAGAAAAGTAAAAACTTATTTCAACATTGAAGTTAACAAGTTGAGTGTAATCAATTGCCTAAGTGGCTTATTATTTAGCAAGTGAAAAAAAAAATAAAAAATAAAATGAGGAAAAAATTAATCTTGTAAAAATTCATTTCGCCCGGTGGCAGCATAACAGATTGGAATGCCAGAGAAAAACTACACCGCCAATGTAAAGTGGCATTTATCATACTTTGTGTCATCTTATCCAAGCAGCCACCGAAAAGTCCGCAACATTAATAAGACATTTGAGTGAACCTCACCGACGGATTAAACTTTAAATTTATGTCCACCATTAAATTGTCTCTCCTTTTCTCATATTTAATAAGGCGGCGCTTTCGAAATATCTCTGAGCTCGTGCGATGGCCACAAGGGCTCGAAATGGCCAAGATGGAGAGGAAACTTAATTGTACATAAATCAACCTAATCCCTAATTAAAAACGACACAAGAAAGAAAATTTTTATAGTTTCCTTTTTATTAATTTTTTATCATTTCCCGACTGTCCCTGCCCTGCTCGTTTGAATTTTCGAGAAATGGTAGTAGAGATGGCGGCAAACAGTATCTCTCATGCAGATGAAATTGATACAAGAAGGCAAAATTATGGAGGATATTTGCATGATGACACTTAAACGGTTGTAATTCCACAAGCAACGGATTTCTGAATTAGCATAAGACGTCTTAAGCGCATTCAAACTAATTGGCTGACCGTTGCGATTCACACAGGCCGGGTCAATTGTGAAGAAATAATGCAAATAAAGAAATCTTGAGACGTTGAGGGTTATGTAAAAAGGTTCGAATTTTAAAGAAATGCAGTTTTATAAGTCAGATGCATACTTCTTGGTGTGATACTAGCCACTGACCAGTAACAGTAGGTTAAATCAATGGTACTACACTCTTATCCTTGCTCATAGTACACTAAAGGAAATTTTATCCCAAACTGCAAATGCAAATTGCGCTATTTCAACTCACTTATAAATATTCAACTTAATTCCACTAGCGTTGGATTTAATTTAGTTATATATTACCCTGAGTAAAACAATATTGCCAAAGGCTCTATTAATATCATGGACTATAAGATTAAAAATGGGAGCTTGATTTAAACTACCTTGCTTCAAGTGTAACATGATCGTTCAAAAGTCTTTTGACGGACTCGGCAATTTTACTACATTTCTATATACTGATCTTTAATTTGTAGTTTACAAGTTAAATGATTAGTTACAGAGTAGCACTGATTCAAGTTTAGTTATCTAGGGTTAAAAACATCCTTCAAGAACCTTTAAAATTATCAAATTAAAGTAAAATGTCTTTTTCAAATTATCGACAGCGACAAGTACGCAATTGTCCTATGAAATTGCAATTCGATAATAATAAAGGTAAATATTTTAGGAAAAACAAACGACTAACAAATTTTATTTGAACATTCGGTGGGTAACGAGTACTTTTGATTCTAAATGAACATTCCTACTAAGCTTCATCAATATTTTTGAGACTCTAAACTCAATTTATACGATATAGAGGAATATATCGTTTTACAGTGTTCTAATTTTACCTCAGCTAACAAATTTAGTAGCAGTATTATTTTAAGGGACAGTTTTGTCGTTAGCTTTAGAAATGAACTTGCAATAGACTCTGATCTGTTAAACTGCATGCCAGTTATAAGCGATTAAAGTAAACCCGATTGCGTCTAGTGGCGACAATAATTTTAACTTGCTAAATTGCAAATATGCGCCGTTTTGCATCGTTGCAACAATTCTTAAATAGAATGCAAGCATTACGCGTATAAAATGCAAAGTTATATGCAAAGATTTGTGAAATATCCCTAAACTAGGTCACAAACTTTGTTGTGCAACTCCTTCGCCAGCATTTTTCAATTCAAGGAGTACCGGAGCACCGGAGCTATAGTCTAAGCGGCTTAGTGAAATGCATCTTCGCTGAGGCAGCTCCGCGTCAATCACTTTAACCATATCGGACGCATTTGACTCGACTGCCTCGGCGGCACCAACAACTGTCAGACCCAATTTGCTAGAAATCCGCAAATCGCCATGATCAAATGGTCTCGCAAATTAAATTTGGCAGGGAGGGGGGAGGGAAATAGCGTGGTAAGCCACTACCGTGAAAGCGCCCATCACCCAGGCCCAGGGACGGTAATCCTCCTGAGCCGGGTACAGAAAAAGATGTTACACTCGCTAGACACAATTCTCCGCAAATTTCACACGCTCACACAAACATCGCAGTATCCACATAACTCTGTAATCTAATAGCTGAAAATAGACTCTCGTTAAATCCCGGATTATCCCTCCCGACAAGTAGGTAAGGTCCCTCCGCCCCCACGGCGTTTAGCGCTAATGCGAAAATTATTTGTTCCCAGGTCTTCTTTACCACAGAAATCAGGCACCGAGGATGGTCATACTCCGATGTGGACTTCACCCTGATGCCCGACCGCCCCTTATCAGGCATGGGCCCCTGGCGGACCAACCTGGTGGCCGGCCAGCCAGAGTTTTAAGGCAGATTTAATCTGTTTCAAGTTTGAGGGAATTTTTTTTGTGGGCCGTCGAGCGTAAAGACGAAGAATGATATCGAAATGGACCTAACAAGGTCTTAAATGGTTGAACAAATTCGTGAATATGCCCATCGCCATTAAATTTGATGTTTTGTGCGTCCCTTCCCGCTTTCCATAAAAAATTAATCCGACATCTCTACGCTAGCGGCTAGCGAGTGAGAACACGAATAATTTTTGGTAGCTGGCGGGAAAAAAAAAAAAATCGAAAAGCCTCCAGACTATCCGGTAGCAGCTAATGTAAGCTGACACCAGGTCTAGGGATTTCTATCAGTCGGAAAGAAGTTACGAAGAAACCCACTTATTTTGTGGGGATTAGGACAGAAAGTGAAAACTGAATCATGTGCCACCCGGGACTGGGATGTTATAAGGTCGGCGGCTACCTGAATTTATTTTATCTGTGCGATGTGTTGAGATGACGTCTGCAACCATCAGAAATCACAGAAGGATTTCAGTTAATTTTCTGTGTCAAACATTAATTTTTTCAGATATCCGAGTAATTGAGTTCTTTCACAGTAAATTAAAAGGTTGAAGGTTCAATTCTTTTGGTTTCCTCAGATTTGATAAGCTCATTTTATAGAATTAAGAATTCAATTTTCTATAGTTGAAGAATCCAAATATAAAATTAGACCATCATATCACTTTTTTGATGAAGAGAAGAAGCATGTTGAAAACTAAAAAAGGCACATTTTTAAACATAACTCAAATAAAAGGTTAGATCCCTAGATAGTTCCAGTATATAAATTCAATAAATTATAAACATTATTCAAATTTTCCTACGAAATAAGATTTTCATGAACCTTTTCCTATGGCCAGTACCGGATTACCAAAGCGCTGAAACTATGTACGAATTAAATAAAATAAATATTGATTTAATTTTAAGGAAATATTACACTAAATTTAAAATGTTTTCTTAAAGATAACGATTTACCTTCAATTTATTTTACCAAACGAAAAGTATGCTCTCCAAATTAGAAAATTTCATTTTACCTTTAGAACCATTTAGAGTTTCGTTATCCAGAAGCAGTTACCTACTCTGTCTAATGATCAATCCGAAATGAGATACCCCAAAAAGTCCTGTCTTAAGTATAAATTAATTTTTTAGTATATGTATTAATAAAGTACTGTGGTAGTTAAGATCTTATTTCACTTACCACAATAAATTTGTTTGGCGAACTGAGCTACATTTTTAAACAATGAAAGAAAAATGACATTTTATACAAAATGCTAGTCGTACTAGTGAATAAATCCCACGGACTACATTCTTTCCAGTAAATTTACATTAATTAATAAATGGTGTTTCAATCTAAACTTTCATTAATAATAATAACTCTAAGAAATAATGGAAACAAAACTTATAGGACCAGTTAATAATGAGTTTACCTTGTTTCTAGAAAACTTTACAAATTCAAAATATGGAGTTCCCAAATTCTAAAGTCATAGCCAAAATCTATCCTAAAAGAATTAAGAGAATGGAAATAAATACACAAGTCCTAATTTTCATTTTAAATAACACGTAATTTTTTAAGCTTAAAATGCTTTGTATAGAATCTGTGCAATTCTTACTTTTTCATGCAATGAGGGTATACAACGATTTAAAATGTTGGTTTAATATGAATTACATAATATCTTTAACTCTTTTCTCTCGAATGTCATGCACATCCTTCAGGAAAATTAAAATTAAAATCTAACTTTAGTTATACAAAGGTATTTTGCTTTAATACTATTCCTTCAAGTTTGTTCATGAGTTCATTCATTAGGAGAAAAACTGCTACTAATTAAGAATAATATGATCTTTTGCAGCCAATAGCGTTATTGTAGATTGATAACCCCATACATTCCTCAGGATATACTAGGGTATATTTTTATGACAGTATCGTTTCGACAAATATAATTTGAAATAATTTAATATACTAAGTAAAAAAACGTAATAACTAGCGCAGGTGTTTCATATACCTATTTTTGGAGTATGTAATTTAAATTTTAGAAGATAGAAGTCTTACAAAACTAATATATATTTTCTATTATCTTAGAATTCAACCTTGCTTTTGACATACGATTTAAACTGAAGATTAATTTGTAAAGAAAAACAAGTTTAAGTAAATAAAATAAAAAGACTCTCTGAAGTGCTACACTTTAATTTCTATTGTAAATTTGATTACTATAAATTTTTAAAGATTTCACTTAATAATAACAAACTTAAAATTAAGTAGATTTAGTAGAGTGTTTTAGTTCGAAAGTTCACAAAATGAATGCTTCCTGTTACGCGTAAAACAATATAATCAAGAAATCTCTTAGATATTCCATTACAAACATTTATTTTTTTTACTTTTTGTGTCTAGAAATCAAGTTTTTAGGTAATTCCCTTCTAAATCTTTCATATTTTACCAAAATTTTTCGTTGTCAAGTGAATCAATACAGATTATAACTATAATTGACTATCAAGAAGTCCAGAATTGTTGAACCGTTTATCTTTGCAAGATAATTGATATGCAATTCTATCAGATTTTTATGTACATTTGTATGCTTTTGTATTTTTATATAAAAAAATAGCAATTTTTTCAATAATTTTAATTAAGTGCTTGCTTGCCGAGTAAAAGGTTGTTCTCTTCAAAATGAAAGGGTACTTTGCGCTCATCGTCCTTGCCGCTGTTTTAGCGCTTGCCGTAGCAGATTTTGAATCTGATTGGAGGCAGTTTAAAGTAATGAGTGTGATATCGTTAAAAGATCACAGAAATATAATTTATTTTATTTTTTCTTGCATAGGCGCAATACAACAGACGTTATGGCAATGCAGAGGAAGAAGCCTTCAGAAAGGAACTTTTCCGTAAAACATGGGAAATGGTTGAAGAACATAATGCTAAATATCATCGAGGAGAAGTTACATGGGAAATGGGAATCAATGATTTTGCCGATTGGACTGAAGAAGAAAAGAAGAAGCTGAACGGAGTTATTTACTCTTACAATTTCGAATTTGAATCAGAATGGACCAATTTTAAAGTAATTAAAAATATGAATTTAAAATAAATTTTATTTTATAAAAATAACTATTTTTTAGAATGATTTTAAAAAACATTATGCCACCCCAGAAGAGGAAGCTTATAGAAGAGGTATATTCACATTAAACATGGAAGTTATCCGAAACCATAATAAGAAGTTCGGAAAAGGAGAAGTCACCTGGCAAATGGGAGTTAATGAATTCACTGATATGACTCATAACGAATTTTCTACAACTCATTTAATGTTTAAAAAGCGACTTTCGGAAGAACAATTCCTTGCGGATTGGGAAAATTTTAAGGTAGGTTCAATATTTGCTAATTCTAATTTACTTCAAATTACGTTGTTCGTTAAAAAACAAGAGTTGATATTAAACCATAAAATCTCTAAGCTTATATAAATTAATAAGAATTTCAAGCAAAGCATTTAAAAGGAAATATTTTATAAATTTTACATACTCCAGCCTAATACAGTATAATCGATTATTAATCGCATTTTATAATATTTAAGTCTAAATTTGGAAGACAATACGAGAATTCTACTGAAGAAGCTTTCCGTAAGGGCATCTTCCGTGTAAAATGGGAGGCGATTGTTGAACATAACGAAAAATACACCAAGGGAGAAACCACCTGGAAGATGGGCGTTAACAATTTCACCGACTGGACTCAATATGAATTCAGGAGTCATTTCATTCAATTTCTTTGAGTGATTACTAAAACAGCCTCACTCAACTGGCATTGTTTATTAAATTGATTGATTAAATAAATTATGCAATGCAATCTGTTCTGATTAAATAATTTCATATTGCTACACCACATGGCGCAAGTTATTCTTATCTTGTTTTGCTTTTTTTTATCAGTATGCTCTTCTTCTCTTGAGTACCTACAGATGTTTAATTTGAAGTTATTTACTTTAAGATACAATCTTTTCTAATAAAAATTAATTAACCATATTTCAGAAATTATAAGTTCATAATTCTATATATAAAACTAGATAGTCTGTAAAAACATAACTAAAAATATCTTAAACACAAAATTAATAATCAATAAGGCTATTGGAAATACCACCTTCAAACCAGACTAAGCAAGACTTTTTTTGGGGTATGATTTGTAGCACCAAATATCAAACAAATCTGTGGAATAATTAAACAGAAAAGTTCAAATTCATTTTTTAGTTTATTGTTATTTATAGCAAATGGATTTACATAAATATTTTTCCTTTAAGGGGTTGCATGGGTTTTTGAGGGCTATAAAACTGCATATTTTCAATAATTATTTTATTTTAATTTGTAGCATTCGAAAGAGAAATATTTGAAAAATATTTTGTAAATTTTTCATTGATAAAACTACCAAAAATAACTCAATGAGGGTTGATCTGCGGAAGCCCCTTCGAAAAAGGTACCCTCGCCATAGACAGGATAACTCGTGAAGGACTCATGGGAGCACAAAATTCCGTACTTTTTCTGTTAATAGATAGCAAGTCTCAAAGTCTTAAAATTGTAATCATTGTAATGTCCAAACTAGAAATATTCGTATAGCATACATATAATAGTCCATCATACCATGGAAAACCTATTGATCGCATATGTATCTTGGCTAAATCTAAACTTTACTCTGATTGGTACTGTAAAAGTGTTATACATCGAAAACTAATATTGGAAATATTACTAATAAATAGCTTATTTAACTAATAGCTAATGTTTATTATAGCAGTAATAAATTTTCCAGATACCCCAAAACTGAGTCCAACGTATAATTTTTACAATTTATTTAATTAGAAAAAACAATTCATTATATTTTCATGCATCACAAAGCGTCTCAAATTGTATTTCAATAGCTTAAAAGAAATATTGACGTAGCATTGTTTTATCATAGAGGTTCATGAGACAAATATTTATTTATTTTGTCTACATGAAAGATATTTTTAAGTAAATAAAAATAAAACGCCTGCAGGTACTTATACAATTGTAAAAAGAATTCAATGATAAAAAAAGCGAAATAAGATAAGAATAATCTGGCTGGATTGTATTTTAATTGCATAATTCATTTATATTATATATAAATAGATAAATAATTTATTAGATTAATTATCACTTTAAATAATAGGGCGCATTAAGTGACTGCTAAATTCATCTCCACTCCAGTCGGTGAAATTGTTAGTGCCCATTTTCCAGCTAACCTTTCCTTTGTCGTATTTTTCGTTATGTTCAGCAATTGTTTCCCATTTTACGCCAAAAATGCCCTTACGGAAAGCTTCTTCAGTAGAACTATCGTATTGTCTTCCAAATTTAGTCTATAAATACATGAATAAATCGGTAGTTATACATATCAGAAATACTATTTATATACTTTTTATAATTTAAAATATAACGTAAATTATTTTTCAAAACTAAGATATTATTCGGAATATTTGCAACTCTGATGTTCATCATATCGTTTTTGTTTTTAATTCATTTGTACCAAAAGTGTAATAATACTGAACTACTAAACCTACCTTAAAGTCCTCCCAATCAGCAAGGAATTGCTGTTCTGAAAATCGTTTTGGTCGCATTAAATGCGATGAAGCAAATTCGCTATGTGTCATATCTGTAAAGTTATTAACTCCCATTTTCCATGTAACTTCTCCCTTTTCAAATTTCTTATTATGGTCCCTGATGGTTTCCATATTCAAAGTAAAAATTCCCCTTCTGTAAAACTCCTCTTCAGGGGTAGCATATTGCCTTTTAAAATCATTCTAAATGCAAAGTAATATACATTTAAATTTTACAACTATTATCTAGAAACATATATGGTGTATGTACCTTAAAGTTAGCCCATTCTGAATTGAATGTAAACGCATAAAAGTTAATCACTCCATTTAACCTTTTCTTTTCTTCATCAGTCCAATCAGCGAAATTGTTTATTCCCATTTTCCAGGTAACTTCTCCACGTTCGTATTTCGCATTATGCTCTTGTACCATTTGCCATGTTTTTCGGAAAAGTTCCTTCCGAAAAGCTTCTTCCTGTACATTGGCATACCGTCTGTTGTATTGCACCTGCATAAAATATGTTAATTTTCTATTTTATAAACAACGCCACACTCTATACTTTAAACTGTTCCCAATCAGATTCAAAATCTGTTGCTACAAGTGCGAAAACGGCACCAAAAACAACGAATACGAAAAATCTTTTCATTTTAAAGAGATCACCTGTTGCTCTGCAAGTAAACACTAAAACGATTGTTGAAAATAATTCTGATTTTATATAATATTATGATTTGTTTTTTTTTTTTTTGGTTTAGTGAAACAAAAACATCGATATCTAGCAAAGATAAAGTGTTTAGAAATGCCGAACTTGTACAAATAAATGATAGTCAATTATAGTTTTATCAAAGTTGTATCACTTGACAACGCCAAATTTTATAAGAAAACTTGAGAAAACTGTCTGTTGATTGATAGATAAAAAAGTTAAAAGATGTCGTTTTTAAATAAATGTGTAGTGCTTCATTCGCTAATTATTTGATACTGTTGATATAATTGTCAGAGAGTGAGCGCATGTTTATTCAAATAAACAAATGTATTTTAATATACTTTTAATACATTTCGAAATACAAGAGATAGAGATTCACATATTCTCATATTCACATATGATAAAATTCTTAGGGGTAATTTGATAAGTTTAGAGGTAAATTTTTAAAACTGCAAGAGCTCAGACTCGATTTTTGTATAGAAAACAGAGTTTCAAATTTAGATCAAATTCGGTTTTACCATGCAAAAATTGAAACTGAGTTTTTACTCACTTTTTTAGGATATGAGCCAATAACGACTATAACCTCTTCCGTTTTTAAAATTCATAAATTTATCTTGAATGTACAAAATCATCAAAGCATAGAGCAGGGTCATTTATTTCGAATTGTTTATTATTTTTGGCTTAAAAGGTATGTTCGTGGATATATCTTTATTTTTATTTTTCAATGTGTATCATATTGTTTTTAAAATATTAATTTAAAATGCCTTATATTTCATGTTTCGCATGGTCTTAATAGTGGTCGCAATCTTATTTTAATATTTATTTTAACATCAGTACATTTATATGATAGGAGTATAAAGTTATATCAACTAAGTTGGGAGTTCATTACACCAGTCCTTTACAAACTTAGCAATTTACATGAGTTTTGCGTCTTTTCCTTATAATTTTTTCTTATGTCTATGATTTCCTTCCAGCAAGCCTCGCTAGTATAAGAAAGACAATCAGATTTAAAGCAAATGCTATAAATTAAGTAAGAAAAAATAAATATAAGTATATCTGTGTAATTTTATAAGTATACTATGATTAGTTTGGTCGCTATAGTATAGTAGTATAGCAATGTTATAGAAGGCTAGTCTAGAAAATGCTGTTTTATCTTATGGGCAAAAACTCCTAGAAGTAGTGTCTTGGGCTTGATGTTAGTCTTTGATTTTCTGCCAAGACTGCAAGACCAAGACCGATTCTGCTCATTACTAGTCTTAATAATAGTGAGAGAAAGTGCAAGCCTTAAATGATCAATTAAAATGAATGTTTATCTTAGTGTGAAAACAAATTTTCTACTTCTAGAATGCCTATACATTAGTGCGTTTTATCTTAGCTTCCCTATAACTAATGGCAACAATAACCTTATTACCGTTCAAGAACCTTTCTCAACGTCCCCAATATCAATTTTTCAATAATATTATATAATAAAACCCAAACATTTGCATTTCTATACTTTTCCCTAGCTGAGGATTATACTAAGGTCGCTGGCACCTATGTATCCCATCTTGGCAATAAATCTCAATCCTTCACCGCAAATATCGAAATTATTCATCCATCCCATTCATCTATTAGAGGAGAAAAATGCTAGAAATACAGTGCTATCATGGCACATCGTTTGACATCGAGCAGTGTCACAAATCAAAGGAAGCACCAGGCCCAGCTAAGGAGGATAAGGGACGGTCTAGAAAAACTCGCAAGGAAACAAATTGGCCCTCATTAGGATCGAACCCTTCTGTCAGATGGCAGCGCTGTTACTGATGCCAAAGTATTCAGACTGTTATTTGTTCGGCAAACGAAGAAACAAGGAAACAAAGAGAAATCTTGACATAAAGCGATAATTCACTGCCGAGGGAGAAGTCCTTGACATCCTGTCATCAATCACATCACGTGCAAAAAGGGACCCCGCACAGTTAACGGCAACAACAAATCGCCCTTCATTCGTTTTCATTTCGTCAATTTATCCGCTTTTTTGCCTTTCCTCAGAAAAATCAGATGAAAATCTGAAAAGGATCAGGTCTTTTGGGTACATTCATACATACAAACATAAAAATTTTGCCATACAAAGCTTAGACGGGCACAAGGCATAAAGGCTATAAGAATACCAGAGAACCATACGACGAAGAAAAATAACAATTTGAAGGTAAATAAAAGAAATTGGTCCTTAAGGCATTGAAGAGCCAGAAACGCAAAAAGGATCGCATCTGTCAATTGTGCCAACATTGCTATTAAAAATTCAAAAGAAATGAAACAAAAATAAATACATACTGCCAATCACCATGATTCCATATTTTTCTTTCATCTCTGCACGTCTGAAAAATGAAAGGTAAAGGGTAGCCCGACCCCTGAATTATGATCAACCTCTGGGACTTTTTAATCTTAAAAAAAAGAGAACATAAAATACAATTCAACTTTCCTACAACTTGGGCAGTCTTAAAAATAAATTGTAACATTTCACGACGAAAGATTTATGTTACAAATATTTTGTTGAAATAAATTGCTAACCAGAAATCTTTTTGATTACCACAAAACCAAAAGAATAAAACTGTTTGCAATTGCGGAATTTTCACAACACATTTTCGTCAAAGATAAAGAGCAGATTTGTAAAATAATGAATTACATTGGCAATGATTACTCCTGCCATTAGAATGGTAATTTTAATAGCAATAGTAATTCTGGTTCAATTACTTGAACTTGTATTTGTATTGTATTTAATTACTAATGAAGCTTTCATTACCACTAAACATTGAAATTAAAATTGTAATTGCACAATGAGTTTTCTTTAACAAGTATTCGTTCTAGTTAAATTTAAGTATTCTATTAATTTTTGTGGCTTTTATTAAGCGAAGTAAATAAATAAATAAATAAAGATATTTAGTGTATTCGCTATATGGATAAGAATCCATACCATGCTTCGTTTAGACTATTTCGGGTGCGTTAGGACTTGTACAGTGCCTGCTGTAGGCTTCATTTGAGAAATATGATTATTTTTCTCAATGCATTAAACGGTTTTTCTGAACGCATAGAAACTCTAATTTATGCTTATGTTTTGTATGCTCACCTTTTTATAAAAATGCAATACTGTTGTGAAATTAGCTATAATTAAATTCAATCACGCTGAAATATTCACGTAACAGCGATTTGAGTTACTTCACGCGTAATTTGATATCTATGCTCAATCAATTTCATGAAAGTGCCTTGCGCAAGAAATTAAATTACGAAGCATGTAATATAGTCCGCTAGAATTCAATTTGTTGCAGTTCTGATGTTTGAACCCCCGGAATAATAACCGTTCCCCTCCATTCTCACGTATTTGCCGCACCCTATCCGCCTTAATGTATATGTGCAGGTCATTCCATTGCAATCGCCGATCTATCGTAATTTAGGTACTGCATTTCAACCACTTTATCACTAACAACGTAAATATTAAAATGAAGGCATATGAGCAGGCAAGTAAATTGTTTATAGCTGCAATTTGGAGCCATTAATATTAACTATATAGCAACACATCTCTGGGCATTTCACCCCGCACTGTTGGGCCACTTTAGGTATATTCGAGTTCGACTTATTTATTAACCGTCATAAACAGGGGCCCCACCATTGCGGCACCTCTCAGGCTCCTAACTATTCGTGCCCGAGGAAGCGACACGGACTGCACACAGTACACAGGCCTCGTAAATAGGTGCCTCTATGAGCATGAAATGTCGATAAATTATTTGCGTGCCGGCCCGATATAAAATGCATAAATCATGAAGTAATTAATATTAGCGCTAAGGGCCCAACGTATATACATATCTGGTGAGAGGGTATGCGAACAGCACTTGTCCCGATCCCGTATCCGGGGTCCCAAACAAAAAGGTATGAGACAACCTTGAACACTCCTCGATATATATTAACCTGTCCGCTCCAGGGTGATAGCATTATCGACGACATGACTGCTTTATGAGGAGTACTCTACGAAATGCCTTCTGGTTTTGCGCCGCCCTTCCCGCCAACTTAACGAGGCTCCATGTCCACGGAACATAATTTCGTCTCGTGCATGTAAGTGGCATCCCCATGTAAGCCCCGGCATCGGAGTTAATTTATAAAATTTTATCTAAATTGCTCCGACTTGATTGACTACCATGCGCAATTTATAGGTGTTTCCTTACGCTCTTGACTGATTTATTGTCGTGGTAACAAGTTATTTTTTGAATTATTATTTCCTTTTTAATAACGTATCCCGGGAATGTGGATAAATTGCCTGAAAATTTAAATGAAGCCAAACGTAGAGTCTGTCGTGCTGCTATCTGCTCTCACGCAAATTTTTGGCCCCCCTTAAGTGAAATTGTATGAAATTACGATATTTGTGTAAATTAGAAAATGGTAGTAATAGCCACCAGTCTCTGGATCTTCGTGCAATGAGGACAGCTGAAATTTGCGCGGTATGCTTTGTGGCAAAATTTACTACATGTTGCACCGCACAGACAATTTTCGAATTGATCGCACCTATTTAATTGCACTACACCCGGATTAAGAAATGAAAATTTCGTGCTCAGAAGCAATTTGTTTGCACCTCTAAGAAAGCCGAGAAGTTGAATTATTATCAGCAATTAACAGAAATGTAATTAAATTTTAAATCAAAGGGTGCTGAACTGAATTATATAACAGCGAAACAAATAGCGATTTCAGTGCAGCTTGAGTAATTTTCAATATTAACACTTTAACATTGACAACAATTATACTATACTTTCCGTTTAGGTTACAACATATATAAGATATTAGTTTTAATTGGATACCACCAGTTCCCAGGGACCGGAGTCGCCTAAATAGAAATATTAATGCGGGGCCCTAGTCGTGTTTAACGTGTATTAACTCAGAAAAGGTATTCTTTTAATTTTGCCAATTAATTTATATCAGAGTTGTATTTATGTATTAGCTTTGAACCGAATTTCTTTATTTTATATAACGCAATAAACAAATATGCGCTGTTGAAATAATGAAATTGTTACTTTCTATTCTTTCCTTAACACTTCGCATACCATACAATATTCAAAAACAGTATTATCTTAACTAGAGCTATTCGTATTTTATAGTTTTTAAACTTTACACTATTTTAAACCTTACACTACAAAATAATAATCCATTAATAAATAAAGTGTTATTCAAAATAGTTATAGAAATCTCAACTCTATTTCAACAAACTTATGCTTAAAGCAATGTTGTCATATTTTCTACTAATCAAGCAAGAACTTATAGCTTGTAGCTTATAAAACCAAGAAATGTGATTTTAGTAAAACAAATTAGAAAAAATATAAAATTTGGCGAATAATTAAAAAGTTTAAAAAACCGATCTTCATACAGTACAGTCAATACGTGTTACTTTCGGCCCTGGGGGTTTACTTTGTCTTAATATTGATTCGTCTGATATTTGATAAAAAAGTATATCAAACTAAAAATTATTAAACCTTACTTACCTCAATGCTATATAAGGTTAAGATGTTTATTCTTAAATACAAACTTACATAGTGGGGTTCTGAAGTCACCAGTAAATTCCCATTACGATCTCAACTAGAATGATGCTTTTGTAATAATGCTAAGATGTTTTAGGAAGAAGATAGTCCTTCTAGCGATCTAGAAACCATCATAAATATCATTTGCAAAACTTAAATAGACTTAAACTGAAATTAGAAAACAGTGGGACGTTTTTATTGAAAAAGTAGTAAAATTTTCATATTTTTCTAGTTATATTCGCTAGAAAACCGCTGAACTAAACTAGAAATGCAAGATATAATTGAAATATAATTTTAATAACTAGATTCTGAATGAGCATATCTAACAAATCAACTCTAGTTTTAATTCAATGTATTCTAGTGAAAGAAAATTTAGAGTATAGTTATATATGCCAGGTATTGTTAATTTTATGCTTAAATATTGATTAGATAAATTAATGCAAATGAAAGTGAATAGTATAACCTAATTTTTGAATTTGTCCTTGGTTAGGTTTCTCACAAAATATGCATATGTACATATTATGAATATCTTTCAGCGGAAGAGTTAACGACATCCGCAGTAGTTCGTGATAGGAAGTTTTATGAATATATAAAAAACAAAAAAGATCAGTTATCTACACCAGGTGTTCATATACATAATTTTGTTTTCCTGTAACGATTTCCGATTCAAAGTGATATCATTCACCAGATCTCTCCAATTACGAATTTAGCAACTTCAATAGCTCTTTACGCGCCTGATTAATTTATACGTAAAGCAGCCCATTACCAGCTAATTGCATGAGTCCAAGCGAAGAAATAAATCAATAATTGCTGCTTAAAATTCATTTAACGATCTTTTAATACCCGGATGTCAGCAGAAGATAAAGTGACAGCCATTGAAATAACATCAGCGTTTATTATATCCCAGTCAGTAGGTGTATACAAGCCGCAATTAGCGCACGCCTGTTCCATTTGGATCTCTTAATGAACAACGATCCAAACATATCTCCACTCGTAAATAGGGGAATTAATAACAATAACAAGTGCCAGACTACAGCGGCAATTTATTGGCGAATCAGATTTAATTGTGAAATGGCGCACTATACCGACACGATAAATAAATCACCGGTTCACACTGAAACGATCATTACTTAAAGTGTGCGGGGATTTTGCGCAAACGCTTAATCCGAGCAATGACAACTAATTAAAAATCATGTAATGTCAATAAATCAGTCACGGCACCGCTTAATCAAAATAAAGTAACGGCTGTGACTGAATCAGTCGCGATATTGCCAATGTGATTTATCACCTGGACAGGTCTCATAGGCAATCAATGCCACGTCGATCGTTCGAGGTGCCCGGCCCACATCATTCGGTGATCGAACAGAGTTCATTTGCACCTTGTCTAGGTGTGTTCGATTGACTGCTTTAGACAGGTATGGTTTGAAAATTTGTGATATCCGTACGCTTTACGATCAGACTCCAGTAGTGGGATGTTGCGTAATTCCGCATCCTCGTATATCGTATAATTGCCCTGAAAAATATGCCGAAAGCAACCGGCAACCTCAATACTGGGCCTAATGCTCTGAACACCATCCACGGAAAATGTTCTGCACCACGGGGACATGTTCTGCTGACACAAACGTTGCTTGATTTATGGCTGCGTTTAAAACCCAATCAATGAGAGATATAAGTAAACATATCTCGGCTTAGATAAAATATTTAACTCCACTAGGCATGCCCGCGCTCGTGTGGATTAGTGGGGCACCGATACATCGATCGCACGATACTTGCTCTACGAACATGACCGGTGCATTCGTTAATAATAATTAATCGCACCCTGTCATCTGGCAATTGCACGCAAAGGAAAATTTATTTCCATTGAAAACTTATTCAACAGATTTTCAGTTCTCATTTTTGCGGCCCGGCACTGATACAAATGAAGGCCGTTGTCTTTGTTGTGGGAACGTAACCAGCGCTCCCCGAAATGAAAGATTAATCGATTTGCAGCAATCGTCCGTGCCGGAGTACTTCATTGCAATGCAAATTAAATCTCAATGAAAATCGAGATAAATCCAATGTACCGCGATATTCCCATGACAAAATGGAAGGTGTACGAGGTGAGCACTCTTAATGCATTTTATTAATTCTGAGTTTTGAAATTAAACTCTGTGCACTGCTGCCGCGACCACAGCTAGATTTAGTCGACTTTCGTAGAAAATTTACCGGTGATGTGTTAACCCGATTTCAACGTAATTCTTAATGGATTCTGGGAAACACCAGTGGCCGGAAAGATTAATTTTCCAGATTTAAATAAATACTATTTTCAGATATTTTATAATTTATTACTGTTGACGTAGTCATCCAACTGGAAACCAACAATATCACAATAATTGCTACTTTTTCATGCGAAAAATAATTTGCTATCGCAGTTAAATTTAGTACATATTGATTTATCTTTATATCAAAAGAACTACATATATAAAATATATGCCAAAGAAATTTTAGTCCAAGCAACCACACTACGATATTTGCACATCAGCGAATTTGGAACAATAATAGCTTATAGTAGTAAATACCCACGTTTAATGTGTAAAGGCCGTACTATTCGTATATAGGAATTGGAGAAATTTATATTGGACTATTTGTATAGAGTGAAGTATCGTTACATAAGCTTTTTTTTCTAGATCAACTGCCCTCTTCGTTATATTTTAAGGGGTAATACCATCTTGAAATTATTCAAAAAGGGATAGTTTTTAAAGAAAATTATAAACACAATGAGCGACCGACAAATTGGTAGATTTTTTGATTATCTGTCTGTTCTTAATTTTTAAGATCCTAACATACACCTAAAACACCTATTTCTACAATAAGGCAAGTAAAATTTAAAACGAATCGATTCAACAGTTCTAAAAAAAAATTTGGCGCCAAAAATACTGACCTTAAATAACTGATAACATATCAAAATAACTGAATACAAATTTTTATTTTGTATATATAAAAGTATAGGAAGTATATTGACTTTCACTAAGTGTGATTTTTTGAAAACGTGTAAGTTTTTCAACTATCTTGGTGTAGTCGTATGTAACTCCATAAAAGATATTTTCTGCTACAAAATTTGTTGTAATGAAATCAGATATTGTTAGAGACTTTCGTTTAATTTTAAAAAATTCCGATATACAACGTTCTGTACTTTTATTTTCCAACCAAGTTTTCTTAACTACTCTTACATGATGTGATGGAATATTTTCGTTTATGAATACGTGATGTTCCGAAGAAATCTTATAGAAATGATAGTTTACGTGTTTAAGTGTAAAGCTAATGTAAACTAGTGTAATCTATCAGAAAACTCATTTTAGAGAAGGAATTACTTTTGACGAAAACAGTAAGTACTTCTTTTAAATTAATGGGTTCAATGCACGCTTTTATAAATTACAGGGACCATTATAATATTTGACCTTTTGATTTATTAGCCGATTAATTCTTATTGTTGCCAGTCGATATTTCTTTCCCCTCCCCCAAAATGACATCACATCCTGCAGCAGTTTTTGAACTTCCTTGATATTCGCGTGTATGATTAAAATGCAAGCGAAGCAGAACCGATTCCCATTGATGGTTCGCCTGAAATTTATTGTACATTAAAAGCACTTTTGATTGTTTCATATGCACAGGACGTGCATTGTGGCCATAAATAAGTATTTCCCGGGGTACCGAAATCCGAAAGAGAATCGTCCGAAACCCCCGGGTGTGCGATGCGTGAGTGCAGGGTTTGTCATGTGAATAATAAATTATAAATCGTGCCCTCCAATAAGCATGTTGATTGTTGCAATTGTAAATTATGCGAACGCTATTCGGGCGGAGAGAGAAAAGCAGCACGGTGCTAAACAACAACATCGAAGACAGGCCAGACAGGAGCGTGCTTAAAGCCCATAGTCAGCGATAAATAACTGCTTAAGGCCAGGTATGCTGCTGCACTGCATCATTCGGCTCACTTAGCTGAACGTAAATTATCGGCGGGAATATGCATTCTTTTAATAAACATGTTTGATTGCACAAAATTATAATATACGGCATACGGCGAAACTCTACAGAACCCGTCGCGCAACTTAGCGGCATTCGCAGAGTAGGGTTTTGCGCTGTACAACGAAATTATTTCAATTTTTCTTCGTAATTCGCCGTTTCACTTGACTTTCAAAAGGCGTTTAATTTGAACACATTCTGGCGTTAAATATTGCCAATTATCACGCGAATGCGTGCACATTCAGGCGAAAACCATTATGCGGCATCTTTGTCCGAACGCGAACAATCCTTTTGCTCTGGAAAGTTCACGACAGCGTCTGCAATCTTTATCTGTACAGTGTATAACTCTTTCTATGATTAGTTTACTGAACCTAACCAGATTATGTAGAAGTTAAATTTTACCAAATGGAGAAATTTCCACTATTTACGAATTACTGAAATGACCAGAGTGCGATAGTAAAAGATGCGCGAATGTGGCAAATAAAGAAAATTCCGACATTGCCACAAATTTATGGAGGAATTGCATGCTTTTCGCGCAATTCATAAGGAGATTTGGCGAGTATTTATTTCCAGTCGGCCTACGATGTGCCTCTGTAAGACATTTTAATTAAAACAGCTTAAACCATTCGTAAATAACTTGCGAACTGACTTACATTGTTATTAGAAAGCCTTTTGAATTTATCGTTTTTCCGATTAGTACTTCATAGTTATTTATTACCCACAAACGCTACTACATACATAAGCAAAAAAGATTTAAAATTAAGCACTATTTAGATTTATCAAAATTAAAGTTAACCTTTTTCGACCTACATATGTATAATGTTCTTTTTCGGTTTTAATGACCTGAATAACTTTCAATGTTTACCAAAATGGATTTACCTTGTTAAACCATGAAATGAAACTGTATTTAGAACCAATTTTTATATAATTTTTAGATTTTATATTTTTTAGTCGTTAAATCATCTATGGTTTTTCTAGACTAAGTCCTTCAAAAAAATATTCGTTTAAGTTCATTGCTTATAACCAAGCGCATAGCGTAGAATCAAAAGAAAAGTACTATATTTCATTCTCCATTTTTTAGTATAAAGACTAAACTAGCGACCCAAACTTGTATAGCATAAGCTAAATAAACGAATTTAATTGAAAACTCTCTAAATTCGGTTTCTAGCCAGTATGCAATTTTCGTTTATTGTAGCATATTTCCGATTAGTTTACCACTAAATCTAAAGAAATTTTAATATTTTGATTGTCTTCTTAAATTGCCAATTTGCCGTGTAGCCTACGTCTATCAGAACGTAACTAGCAATACTGATGAAATGTTGAATTTTAATCGGATAAGCCATTTTTGCAACATTACTGAACAAATAGAGTATTTTCTAAAATGACCTTAATTATAAAACGTAATAAATTGAAAAAATACATGTTTAACCCTAGAGCACGCTCCTGATTTTGGGTAAACTATCCAATCAGTAACAATAAGATGATGCAAAAGCAAAAGTCCCTTATTCTTTCCCGAAATCTTTTAATACAACATAGATATCGAGTTGATAAATGCATAAGTAAAGTTTGGTAATAATCCATTAAGAAATTCAATAGCTATCACGATAACAAAATTAATTTAGGGTAATGTTGGGTGTACATAGCCTAGAGAGATATCTTGTGAATGTACACAGTAAGTTTGGCCGGTAGCGGTTAAGCCATATAAAAGATATCGGGGTCTGAGCCATTCTTACAGAAATTAACATTGCTTTAACTAATTCAGCCCATTTACACTTATCCGAGATATTGGCCTAATAAATGTATATGTAAAGGTTGATCAAAATCGATTAATAAATACGGGCTCTATCGTGTTTACAAGTTTCGTTATATCCCATAGTCGTATATATGTGGAAATTATTCGAAAAAAGCTACTACTTTGACCAAGGGACAGAGCTCGAGTCTGCATCCTTCGAATTTGCGTTTCGATGCTCTCTAACCAATTGAGCTACCCAAAGCCGATGCCTTTTCATGTAGCATAGATAATGCTTTTTATATCGATTGTTTCTAAAGTTTGCTGTTAAAAATAAAAAGAGAAAGATTATACTATAAGATATCAATTTAGAAATTTCCGCCTTAGGTGACAAATTTGTAACGTCTGTCGAAACCAAGAAGATTTATTGGTATGAACTTCCAATTGCCTTCCGTCTTGGCGGATATATGACAACCAAAATAATTTACGGTCGCCCTCATAGTTGACAATAACATTCCATAGTCTCAGACAATTGATTTGATTCATCCTTAAGGGTTATCTAAGCGGATGGGATACACAGATATCATTTCCGACAAATCCTAAATAAATTAAGTGAATACTGTCTGCACGTTTCCGTAACCCTCGTCAGGTCCCAGTACATTAACAACAAATTTATGTTATCCTGCAACAATATTTCATCGTGTGCTCAGACTCTCCACATCCTAGCAAAGTAAAGCACCAATTCCACTTACAGGCGTTCTGGCAGAATCACCCTTGTCCCTCCTGACCACCATCACAATCCGCCTTGCCGGGGGAGGTCGGAGAAAGGGCCGACCCCTAAAACAATGAGTGCCTGTGGAGGAAAAGACGAAGGCGAAAAAAAAAAAAAACACTTAACGGCCATAAAATGTATCCTCCCCGCAAGAAGGATACGAGACAATATTGACCTTAGCCTGAAATGGTGTTCTGGCCACAAATCTTCGCTAAATGACCACCGCAAATGGTATTAACGTTCCGAGGCTTTCACGATATTCGTGTGCGCGCAGAAGGGGGCATCTGTGTGTGGCCGTAATGTCGGGAGAAATCCTTTTATTACCAACATCCTGGAAACGTAAATACTTCTGTTAATATCTGTTATTCTCGCATTTTATCCTTGTTGATGGTCACCCTGGCCTGGTCGACGGTCCTCGGGAATCGAGGTAAACATTCTCGGCTAATAATAGAAAGATAAAATCTGATAAATTTACAGGGCTACAGGGGATGCCACCCTGTTATGAGCTTGTTAAACATATGGGGACACAGACAGTGGGGAGTTAATTAAAATTATGAATTATTCCACTTTAAGTTTTCCGGGTGAAAAGCTATACCTTAAACCAGCTAGCTATATTTGTACGGTAGAAAAGCTTTAATTAACTGATTGAGGTCATTGAAAAGTTCATGCTGTACACATATCATTTTCTTTTTTCATACTAAAGTTTATTCCAATTAACAACCTAGAGATCAACAGTAATATTAGAAAACTTATTATTTATTATTTTGTCAATTTATTTTGTGCTTTAAACCAATATTCTTACCCTAGATCTAACACTATACTAAAATTTTCCAAGTTAATTATATAAATAAAAACTAAGCACTGTTTGCGCCGTTCACAGGTTTGATCTATAAGAGTCTGATATTTCGAAGGAATTAGTGTTAAGCCCCTTAAATACTTTGGGCTAAAGAGAGTTAATAACGACTATAGATAATAATACGAAAGGTAAAAGTTTGTAGTTACGTTATCGTACCCAAAAAACATACGAATTGTATTTTAGCATATCTACCTGAATGTATCGAAAATTAATGTTTTTAGAAAGTTAAGTTTTAAAAAAATCCGGTATGTATTTGAAACTTTTCGAATTATTATCTCGACAACAATCGAAAAATTACTTTTACAATTCGCACTATGTATAATATTTTTAGTAACATATATTTTCTCTTTTTTTAAACATCAGTGATCGTGTAAATAACATTCCATTTTTGGTATACCCTAAAAAGACGTTAATATTCGATATGTTCAGGTATATGTGACCCCTTAAATGTCGATTAAAAAGGTAAACTACTGAATGTTCATTACTTTCCTTTCAACTTGCGGCAAACTTTGGTAAAACTCGCTTTACCACAAAACCTTCCATGACCCACTTAATCTCGCGAAGTGTTATTAAAGTGAATTACCCCCCTATAAATCCTGGTGTCCTTCTCGACCGATAACTTTTCCATGCATTTATTCGGGCAGGCACGTCTTAGTCGTTCTTAAAAGGGCAAATTTCATTAGAAATTCAAGATAATTACTCAAATTCAAGTTACGTGGCTCATTGATCCCATTCACAACTCTTTCTGGAGGGCTATTGTCGCCGCAGTCACAGACCTCCCCCCGCCCCACCGTTGCCAATCGAAAATTCTTGATTAATACCCTGACTGAAATCAACGGTCCTCGGCACAAGAAAGTTGAAAAATGTGCTTTTCCGAGTTTTTGCCCCCAATGATCATAAATTATAAACGCCGAGTAATTTATGGGTCTAAACGAGCAATTATTATGCCGTCCGCTACATGCTCCTCGACCAAAGGAGTTCAGGCGAACGTCGATTGTCTGGCTCGTAGGCCTCAATTTAACTCACGCAAAAATCTCATCGCTCTTCCCCGGGAGAATGACGCGATATATCAATTAGAGCCGACTCCGCTGTGCCGCGCCACACCGGGCCGGGTATGTGCGTGCTTGTCCAGGGGTACTAAAACGTATTGGGTAGGTGCTCGAGATGGATGTCCGGACCGAAATGTGCCACCTCGATCCGGAAAGGTGAAGGGAAAGGTAACGAAAGCTTAAGCAGAAGCAGGTGATAAATTTTAATTGAAATAATTGACAGAGTATGTTGCCGGAAGCATTGATATGCTCGTCGGTCCCATGTTTCATTTCTTTCTTATTCGGTACCGAGATGATAGCATACCATCCTACGGGACTAGTTAAATGTCATGTTTTCAGTGGTCACGCTATCGTGAGCTACTTAAGGAGTTCAGCCGTGAATGCAGCCACACTCATTAATGCTGATTAAAATGTTATAATTTCAAGGAGGAACGAGTCTGATTAAGATGTGGCTACCCATTACAATGTCCAAAGGGGATAGCGGTTTCGACTCGGATATGATGGTTTAAGACAGTTAACCACTGCCAATGTTGCATGTTTTGCACTACTTCACCTGTGAATTGAATTAAAACTGTGACTAATTATAATAAGCCGCAATATCTTGAGTGGTTCAACGCAAACAACATTTTTATATTACACAAATTTTATACATTAAAACATCTCATTACTTAATGGAATTTTAAATATCCGCCACACGACAATATCTGTGGCGCCCTAAGGGTTAATGGTTGAAAAAATATATTTGTTATTCTAAAATAAGTGCTATGCACTTAGATAATGCATATGACTGACACTAAGTATTGCGCTCATAATTCTTCAAAAATTTTAAAGTGCTATTGCACTAAATATGAACGATACTTCTCTTGAAAACAAAAAAATACAAATGGGTCATTCCACGGTAGATGACACTCCATCACAAATACTATTTTTTATGTGTCTTAACCTTTAATGGTATACATTGTCCTATTAATCGGAAATTTTTGGAAAATTTATATATGTACATTCGGTGTTTTTGAGTCTCTAATTACGAATTTCAGTCAGTAAATTTTAAAAGGCCTCACGTTCGGCTGTACGAGGTTCGAACACGACTATAAATGGTTGCATACTTGGCCGCATTAAAATTGAATTCAAGTACAAACGAAAACGGCCATAGTTCGGGTGAACCACGGTTGAACTAAATGGTCATATTTTAAAGTAGGGCACCGTATGAACGTCCTATGGTCGTACATATTTATTACAGTATAACTACATATTTATTACAGTATAAACCGGGAAATCAAACAAAATTTTACTTGTATATACCACCATCAAACAAACATTTCGCTAATTCTGTCTGTAAAGTAATAGCTGCCTTACTACTATTTTGAAATTTGTTTTATAGGTTGAATACCTACAAATAAACACCATACATAGCTTGTTGTAATTTGTGGTATATAAAATTATGCACGAATTATATAACTTGCTGCAATGTCTTTAGTCGAGGATACCCAGTACAGATTATAAAACTAAATAAAATAAAAGGTATAAATCGATACCTTGTACAATTACCATTGCCTCATTTCTACTCTGTGATTTCTTTTTGATTTAACAAAATGATCATAATAACATTTTGCAAGTTGTATCGTAAAATGTTAATATGATCACTATTGAATTACGAAAAATCTTTATGAAATAGTAAATTTCTGTATTATGAACCTATATGCTTATGTACATATTTTAAGATATTTTGAATCAAGTCAAGAAAAACGGCTTCATACATATAATACCACTATATCGATTTGAAAAAGGTTATTAGATTAAAAATACTACTTTTGTACAGAGCGAATAAGGCTTTATTTTATTTAGTACGACTATACGACTGAGTACATGAATGACCACCTATAATATTACTTGAAATATGTTCCAGATGTCCTCGTTTAGAAGTTGAATTGTGTATCATTGGACATATGCAATACTTTTAAGGAATCTAATGGAAATATAAAAATTAACTTTATGTACAAAACTTCATTCATATAACCTTTTCAAATGTTAAATCCCCCTATTTATGTCAACGAGTAATATTTTCTTGATACTGATGGGTAAAAGATCATAAATCGATCACCAGTTAAGGTTTACTTACAAATTCCACTCAATCATTCCCGAGGGCAGTTTAAAAGAACTACAGTGAACTTCCTGTTGCATCCTTTATAGATAGAACCGCTGACAGATGCAAGGAGGGCCTTAAATTTATGGCTGTAATCCATAAATCTTCAGGTGGGTTTTCCTTTGCATGTGCACTGTCGAGTATCCGCTCGCAATTAATTTCTACAGATGGCCAACATAAATCAACCGCTGAAAGAGAACACACACTAAATAGTGCGCACACGGTCTGAGCGGTGTGAGAAATATAGACTGCGATCGACTCTAAAAGAGGTTTTAATTATTGATTGTCCAATTCGAATCATTTCCCAACCATATAAGAGGGATCGGTTGCCATAAAAGGTTAGTCGTAAATCACCGTGAGCCCCCTGTCTCATCGGCAGACCAATCAATTAATGCTCCACTTTGAAAATTGAGTTCACATCGAGTAGCAATCAGGTAACATAAAATTGAAATGCCTGTCAATGCTGGTAAACACCATAAATAACATAGTGCTGTACACAGATTTCAGCCGCGATCCTCGCTTTAAATGCGGCTTAGCTGAGATGCTAGACAACTCTCAGGGGACTTAAGATCCCCGATTCCGTCGTCTTCGCGATCACGCCGACCGTCTTGAGTGCACTCCAAGCACCAGGAGATTTTTATAATTGCACGTTTTTGCCCCCCTTGTAGTTAGCGCGCTAGTTACTCAACCAGGGCTTCTTGCCGCTCTGCCATCTTACGCGACCCGTACGAGTGTTAATCACTTAATAAGGTGCTCGACTGGGAATATCATAAATAAACGATTAGATCGCGTCGATCGGTTTTGAGGCACCATGGACACATACCTCAACTTTTGCAGATTGTGGACATGTTTTGTGTCACCATTTACGCTCGACGTAATCACCGATGGAATGCCAACATTCAGTGTGACGGTTTTTAACCAGTCACAGCTAAGTGGTACAGGTGAAATCGACTTTTTTCTGCATTTTCGACGAGAGCCTGCAATTTGAGGCTTTTATAGAAGTTTTTGACACTATTGTCGCAATCGTTTATGGCCACTATAAATACCAGTTACACCTCTTTTATTACACTGATTTTCAGCGATTAATCATAACCGCATGTGCAATTATGGGTGTATTTCAGCGATTTATTCACTTGCGTTCCTTTCGGAGCAATAAATGATTCGAAGGGGGCTCTGATGGTGAGCCACAAAAAAATTTATGAAATGCATGACATGACCGTCATTACAATTTTTACCTTATCGGGCTTTGGCATGTGATGGAAAGAAGCTAAGATGGATGTTATGTGCTAAAGACCTCTGACTATTCAACGATTGCCTAGAAATATGCTTTCGAAGGGCATTCAGTATTAAATGTTCTTATTTTAAATTAAACCCTTCTAGTTATGTTAATTTCATGTCTTAATTGGAATTGATTTCACTTGAGATGTTTTCTATTGCATTAGACTGTAGACTGATAGAATAGCCGGTTTTTTTTTAAGTAAAACACATTTGGTATTTGTTTTACAGGATATCAATGGAAGCGACAACTTCCAAACTAAAGCTAGCATCCAAAAATGACTATTACTCATGATTACTCTAAGAAGTTATCCTTTTAATTCGCGATATTTGTCATTACCTCTTCGAAGAGAGTATATTCAATTTTTGAGTTTATATGAAACTCTACAGGAAACACGACACCCAGATCACATGCAAAGTAAACGAGTATATGGTGGTAGAACACTGGGTTCCCAAGAACTGAAAAATTACTGGTTATCGGTTGAAACATACCCAAATCTGAATTTTTAGTTTTCAATTATTGTTGTTCATTATGAACGCATTATTGAACCACGATGTTATTTAAAGAGTTTAAAAATTTCACATAATATCGTTTTATCGATCTGTAACAAATAAATTATTTAACTATACTATAAATGGACATCTATTAAATCAATTTTCAGAAAGGATAGGAGACTTACACTTTTACTACACTCAACATCTTAATAGAATTAAAATAAATTAAATTTTTATAATGCAGGCTAAACTGGCTTATCTACGCTTCATTATAGATTGAATATAAATTGTGCTTTGTTTATTAGAGATTTGTTATGTAATGATATAAATATCATACTACTAATATTCAGTGCATTGGAGAGACCGACCCGTTCGAGAAATATAGTTAAAATTGAAAATGTTTCTCAAGGTAAAAGCTTAGATTAAATGATATATGATTAGCAGGATCCAAACATTTCCGAGCGTATCCAAACATATCTAACTTCTATCTATTGGATCTAACCTTTTTTCTCGAAAGCATACTAATACACCAGATATACATATATCAATAAATTTAATATTTTCAATAAAAGAGTAGTTTTCACTTTATCTAGAGTTGAGTTTAAGAATAATTTAATGTATACAGGGAGCAGAATATAGAAATTTAAATTTTCTTTAGAGTCTGTAAGATTAAAGTCTAATTTCTATGCTAAATAAATAAATTTGGTATCGGTGTAAACCATTAAAATTCTGCTTTAACGTTTCACACCAATGAAACAAAAAATGAATAAGAAATTTATTGCTTTAATCGGTTTTCTTAAATAAATTTCAAAAGATTTCCAGCTTTTATTAACTTATAACAGTCAAATAAATCTTATATATTTTTCTGCTAACAAGATTAAGATAAAATGTTGATAACAATAACGTTTTTAATGTCTAAACTTTCTTGGGATTGAGACCGCAAAATGCATTTAATTAAAGCCTTATTCGAAATCTTTCCATTAGTCGCCCAAAAAAAAATTTCGTATTTATTTACGACAGCCGGAAAACCCGATTTTAGGATTCAATTGAAATTGATTATTTCTTTGCCGTGTATTTCCTCTTTTCTTTTATAAGATAAAAACATTATTTAATGGAAATATTTTTAAATTTCATTTTACTAACATTCTGTGCCAATTAGTACTTAATAATAAGGTTTATGTTACGAGCTTAATAAAAGTTATCACATTTGTTTTAAAATCGGATTAAATAACAATAAAATCTTGAATTTTGTGACGAATATTTTAATACAAATTAACATTATTTTTTTTTTTTTCATCACATCATCAAATGACTTTTTCGTTAAATATGTAAAATTGATAAGACTCATAATTTCAAAATATATAATTAAAGATGCGCAAAAGATTCAGTTTAATATTTTATTGTCTTCACGGGCACTTAAAATTCCATTTTACATCGAATTCCTGAATATATAAAAAAATATTCGAAAGCAACCTTCATCACTAGTGAAAATGTTGAACGCTTAATATAATCAGAATTTTAATTGCCGAATTAATTATTTAATTTAAATTAATTTTTCGTCGCTCTGTCTTATTTATTGATAAGGAAATTCTACTGTGGTTTCAGCTCATTAACACTTTTAGGCTTTCGCATGCAAATTGTTAATGATCAGAAAATTTATCGTCGTTTTTGATCTCTTTCAAAATCTCTTAATGCAGTCAGAAACATGAGACACACATGAAACCTTGTTTAATGATATGATGATAATTAACCGGATTTTGTAATATTTAATATGAGACTATTTATTATATGAATAAAATGAAGATAAAAAGTAAACTAATAAGATCTTTTGTGTTGCAATATTATATTTCTTATTTATACATAACATGTCTTAATTTTAATGTTAATGGCCCTATTAATTTTTGTTATTTGTTTAACTTGAATTTAAATTAGCAATAAATAATTTCAAATTAATAGTTTTCACTATATCAAACCTGCACCCAGTTACGAAACTGCTATCAACGATAATCATAATATTAATTGGTTTTGCCTCTAATATTTTTGGAGTTTTTCAACTGAAATAGTCCAGCTATGCAGTTAGTCAATCATACAGATCAAGAGAATATTGCACTCTGAATTAAAATAATAAGCAATAAGTCCGGGACTGAACAGACCAAAAATTAGGAAGTTTATAAAAATTATTAAATTCAAATTAAGGATAGATAAAAGAGAAAAACAAGTTCTAGAATTTAGAATTCCGTTTAAACTAGTGTAGAAATGAAATGTTGTTATGCTGGAAACATGGATCGTTGATTGGCCCCATCTGTTTTGAAATGTTGGAGTTGTAAGCATTCTAATTAAAAAAAATAGGGTAATGATATTTAAAATTGGAAGAAACAGTAACATTTTAACAACAATTTCGATAAGTTTTAAAAACTACTACATTTAGAAATGGATCCTAACAAATGAGGTATCGTTGGAAAGCTACTTTTATCAATTTCGTATAACCTCAATCAATATCAATGTCGATTTTGTGGGTGAAGGTGTAATTTTAGGGCGGCTGAGTCAAAAAAGAAAAGTTTGCTTAGGATACTCCAGGAAATCAATTGGTATAGCGTTTTCTACCTAGAATCCGATCACTCTGTATATTTAAACTCATTTCTTCAAGACCTTTAATTTTATATTAATGCCGGAAAATACACAAGCAACAAAAATTGCAGCCGTATTTATATTTCTCAAAAATTATATAACCTAATGATGCACTCCTACGACTAAGAAAAATCTAACAACACCTCATTTATTAAAATCTATTAAGTGGTTAGACTGCTAAACCTGCTAAAGAAACAAACAGACATACTTATATACATACAAACATATATCCAAAAAACATTTCCCTCCTTTTGGGGCAGTTGGGTAAAGAGTTACCTACCTCCTGGGCGACGAATAGATCAGTAAATATCAAATTAATTTTTATCGACAATCAGCATTTGCAGTCTAAATAATTTGTATTTTTTTTAAAATTACTTTCGTTTACCCAGCATAAGCAATTACAGTACTAACAACTCTTGAAAATGAAAATATACACAGGTTTACCTTACACACTATGGTTCAGTTAACTGATATTATGAGGCTCTGGTAAATAAAACCTTTGGAGCCTTTAATGACAAAAATTATATTCCACGCACGTAATATCAGTTGGACTAAATCACGCTACCGGCGACTCACATCCTATCAATATTTAGAAATGTTTATCTGGGCGCCACTAAATGGAAAATAATAGCAAAGGTAAACAAATGACGATTAACAGCATACCAGATTCTGATAATCGTAAAGGTTCATGGATTTGGATTCTATCGGTGCCAACTCAGTTAGTATGAAACCTTTCGTTTTGCACATTTTAGTGCTTTTCATATTGACGTGCGTGTCGTATGCCGCGACATGTAGTGAATTAACCGAAATTCACCTGAACTTGCTACATCGTCACCTTGTCCGCATAAATTACATCAAAGTTGTTATTATTCACGAAGGTGAACCGCCACCCACGCGATATGTTCAACAGCTGCTAGTTCGCTGGTTTGAGAATGATGGTGTTCCGGTAATCGTGCAATCATACAATCTTGATTTTGAAGAAGGAATCTACGACTATATCGAGCTATTCTCCTGGAGTGGTCAACACTTTCCCTTAAGAAGCACTCAGAATGCAAATCAACTTGTTTTCGATAGTCGAAATCGATCGCTAGCATTTAATAGAAACGAGAGTGGATTTGGTGTTCTTGCAATTGTGAATAGTTTAAACACTTTGGAGCAGTATTTACAGGGTACTCCGAGAAGACCATTTCATACTCCCAGAAATGAATATGTTATTGCTATCATGGAGAATTTTTCCGAAGAATCGAAACTTTCAATTGACTCCATATTACGGAGATTGTGGACCGATTATGGTATTCTAGATGTAGTACTATACTCAGCCTGCGATAACAAAGTAATATTCTATTAAATTTCTGTACACTATTAATTAATTAATTTAAGTTTCTTAAGATTTACTCACTTGACCTTTTTAATCCACGAAATTTTTCTACCATTGTCGCACAAAACGTTACGCAATGGGGACTCTTACAAGAAAATTATTTGGATAATTTAACCATCAATGGTGTGCAACTTAAGAGATATTCCAGAAATTTGAACGGATATCCCATACGAAGCGTACTTTTCCAAAGAAGTCCTACAGCAGAACCGTGGAATAATTTTCCATCGTCATTTATAAAATGTTACTCTGATCACATCAATGACACAAATGGTAATAAATTCAATTCAGCTTTATTTTATTATTTAAATATTTTACACTATGCTTGCTTAAACATTTTATAGAAACAAAATCATTTTCTTACGTATTTATTTTGTCTTTATATATTTTATAATAAATATAATTTAAGCAAATAGTAATTGGACTCATATAGCCATGAAAGGTTTATTATATTCTGAGAGTCGTAGTTTATCCTGCTAGATTAGTTGCAACATTGAAAAGTTAACTAGTATCTTCTAACATAAACTAGATATTTTTCTAGTATTACTAAATTGATGGCAGATTAACTCCTGTTTTAGTTTTCAATGTGGAACTAGTTAAATTAGCGAATTAGTAACTGTGTGACTGAAACATATTCCCTAAGATAAGAAATATTTCCTACCACACTACCTAACTCTTCCACAAAAAGGAATGAGGAGAAAATGGAAATATTATTAACCCATTGATTGCCAAACTATTAGATATCTCGTAGTAGGCGTATGTACCAAAACTGTCGACTACGAGTTACCTCTTAGTTTGCGCTACAAATTCAGATTGATTGCAATTGATCACGGAATAAATTTATAGCCGTTTAAGTTAGGAACTATTAGGAAATGATGAATCATAATTTCAGTACTATATCTGCAACTTAATGCATATTATTAGACTTTGTGATATTCCATGTTTTCTCTATCTTTGCTTTGAAATATCCATTAGTGTACTGCAGTTAAAAGTTTCCATTTACCCATAGTATCAAGGAGGTACAATTTCCATGGAACTGAACGATGAAATAGAATCATCGTATTAACTGAATAATATTTTCGAATGCTAGGTGATACTAACTGATTCCTGCTTTTATTAATTTATACTAAGTAATACTCACTAATCTTTCAAGCATAGAACACAACGGAAGTATTATTTAATATTAGCATAATTTAGAAATTATTTAGATTTTTATTTATACTACCCATTGTAAATTAAAACTCTTTTATTTAAATTAACATAAAGTTCTATTTATTTCTTTTTACTAAATTTATCAAGAAAATGTGCATGTGCAGAGATGAATATTATGTACAGGCATCCCTCTAATAACACGGTTAATTGGGACCATGTTATTCAAAGCCTTGTTATGCGATACTGGGTTCCGTGTTATTCGAAACCAGTCGCAATTTTTAGCAGACCTCAATTCGCGACTCAACCACTGTGATATTCGAGGGATGCATGTACAAACCTTTCATTCGTTTTTGAAATTTCTACATATAATAAAAATTATTTATCTTTATATTTAGATATTGGTGGTTTCGATGGAATTTTATATCACAACATAGCAAAAGCGTTAAATTTAACATCAATTTCAATGAAAGGAACAGAAAGATTTGGCTATCGTGCAGATAATAAAACATATGTTGGATCACTTGGTGATGTACTTTATAGCAGAGCTGATATATCTGTAAATCCTCGATTTATACAAGACTATGGAAGTGTTGAAATTGAATTTCTTCAACCAGTCTATTATGATTTATTTTGTATAATCGCTCCTAAAGCTCGACTTATACCAGATTCTGTTGCAGTATTTAAATGTTTTACTGAACGAATGTGGTGTCTTATAAGTCTTTCAGTTTTAATTTTAGGATTTCTTTGGAAATATTTTAGACCAAAAGAAAAGAGTACTGTCGCAAATATATTACAAATGTTAATAATTATTACAACAGGGATAACCAATATTAAGTCCTTTAAGATAAGCGAAAGAATTTTTCTAAGTGGATGTTTTCTAACCAGTATAATTCTTGGAAGTACATTCCAAGGTTCTTTAATTACATCATATACAACAAATACTTTCTACAAAGATATTAACACACTACAAGAATTAGATGAGTCTGGATTACCAATTTCAACATCCTCAAAATCATTGCTAAATATGTTTGGAAAAAATCAAAGTGCATTGATAACATCTCTTCAAAATAAATTAATTCTAAAAGATCAAGATTCAGTTAAACGAGCTGCTTTCAAAAGAGACACTTGTTGTGTGGAAAGGCTTAATGATTTTGCAATTATTAAGGTAATTATATTGTGCAATTAAAAGAAAGAATATTTAATGACATGTTACTTTTGGTAGGAGATGTATAAAACGAGTGGTACACCAATGTTGCATGCGATTATGGAATGTCCGCGCTTTTATAGTCTGTCCTATGTGGTTCGAAAAGGTTGGCCTTTTGCACAACATTTCAACGATATTATTTTGAGATTCATGGAAGCAGGTAGATTTGATTAGTTTTTTTATCTAAAAGGAGATTTAATGTAATCTCTTTCTTGTAAGTATTGCAGTATTAGGGGTACCGGAAAATAATATCGTTTTTCTACATTAAATTCAAACAACTTACTTTATCAATCTGCTGAATATGTTCTTGGATGGTTGACCAAGGTTGGTTAAAATTCCAATTCCTTGATTGTCTGACAGGGATTTCTTCCACTACCGCTCTTAATATGCCATTTTCTCTTACTGATCAGTATGATTCGGAAATATCGAAATTACCTGATTTGAACTTAGAAAACCATCTTTAACATTTACGTTTATATAAAATTTTAAAGATGGTTTGTGGTAGCAACCATTGTGTTACTTACCCTTGTGAAACTCAAAAAGTATACAATTTTGAATATGCCTCTTCTGGTATTTGGCTGGCAATTTCATCATAAATTGCAAACAATTGTAAACACTTCATTCTAACTTTAAAATATTTTTGGCACGACTTTGAAGTACACAATGAGCTGATATATGACAAACGAATATCGATATGCGTAGAAACAACTTTACTTTCCAGTACTCCTAATATATAAGTGTTTTTCTATATACACAGAAAACATTTAACTACACAAAAAGTGTAGATTTTATCAATCTTTGTGTAGGAGAATGTTTTTTTTAAATAATTAATAATTTTATTATTCATAGGTTTAACAACAAAATGGTATGAAGATACTAAAAATGCTTTAATAGGTCAGCTCCATCATAAGACACACGAGCACACTTCAACATCAGAGAAAAAGCCATTTTCAATAAAAAACGTTCAATCTGCCTTTTTCGTACTTGCTTTCGGATTATGTCTTTCAATAATTGCTTTTATGATAGAATTATTTAAGAAACGTATCTAAATCGTAAAATTGTTATTAAATTCTTTATTTAAATTCGATATTTAAAAGAAAATTGTACATTTTCGATTTTTCATTGTTTCATTAAATATATAAAACTTATTTGTCAAAAATAAACTTATATCACCTTTTACATATCTCAGGACCTTAAAAACCCCAAACCAATCCTATTCGGCTACTACTTACAAGCATTTGAAATGTTCATAACTCAAATACTTTTGCTATGAAATACGAGGAATCGTTTTCGAATTTTATGATTACTTGTTATTAAATCAAGCATTTGTGTTTTAGTTGATGTAACCTGATTTTGATATTTTTAATATGTATCTTAGATACAAGTCTGAATACGTTCCAACGAAAACATTTAAATTGGTATGCCAAATTTCAATGCCCAATTTGTTTCTACATTGCGTTGCTTTCGAGAAAAACCTCTGTGACTAACAAATTGCCAGACTGCCCAGTGATCCTACAAGGGTTCCGTCTACGCTGGTACGGAACCCTAAAAATGAAACTAAGACTGAACTAAGGTTTGAATTTTTGTACTCAGGAGGTATGAACAAAATTTGAAAAATAATTAAGCATCTACAAATAAAGTCTTAAGCTCCAAACTATTACACCTAAACAAATAAGGTTCGATGACTATATTAAAGTAGTATACTACATTAACCTGGTATATATGAAATTTCATAGGAGGACCTAAAAAGGGTTAATAAATACTCGAATTAAAATTTTCATTTTAGAACAGTATACGACCTGACCTGATGCCCATCGTAACTATACACCCTAAAAAATATGCACGACTGCTATCAATTTTGACACGTCAGCATCAACTATCGGAAATTGCAGAGGCATCCACAGGAAATGAAATTAAATTCAACTCCTGTCAATTTCGATTTTGTCGTGTTGTCTGCACGTAGTGGCACCCATCACATCCCATCATCATACCCTGATGGTACCATCCTTGTCAGCGATACGTGTTTATTGACTTTGGCTAAAAAAAATTTTATAAAAGTAAAATCCATCATCTCTCGAACGATGTGTAATGTGATACTGTGGAAATACGACAAGGCCATAAATTTGTATGGCCTTCTACTACACTCTTGGCACAGGTCGTCGGCTGTAGAGGTTATCATCGATAGCGCCGAATCCCCATATCGACGAAAAGAAGACCATTTTAACTGATAACATAAAATAGCTGGATATCCCCCCCCCCCCCCCCGCATTGTGGAATTTTGACGTAAAAATATGTGACACTGTCGGGGGAAATTTATTTGAGAATTTACGTTTTATTTATTAATATGATGGGATGGTGACAAGCACTCGTTCCCAAAATTGAGGATAATGTGGTCTGAAAGTTTCGTTTCATCGCATTGATATTGCGATTTTGTGGCTGTTCCACAGTTTGCATAAATATATGACTTTAGTTAATTTTATGAAATACTACAGCCTGTGGTAAATGAAGGGTTGAATGTCCGATATAGCCCAAGGCCCGTCAAACATTCTAATTGATTTGAAATGAACAATAATGCGGCAACTATTCAAAATCTATTTTGGGCAGGCTAGGCTAATTAATCACATTCTTGACTATATCAGAATGGGATTGAAATGTATCATTCAAATATTTCACTACCTAATAATTGCAATAAACTTCGTTTCAGTAGGTGTTATGTACACGCACAGAGCGTATAGATGAGATACATTTTTAAAATAATTTTCGTAATGTGTTGAATTTAAAATAACAACGAGATGTACTTATTTAATTCAATCAATACAATTCTTACAGACTTTAGAATTGATCCACGTATATAAATATTAAACAAAGCTAAAATGCAGTGAACAAATTTTAAAAAATTTATCAATTACTTGTACTTTGAAAGATATTTATAAAAAATTTATACTTTTCCGATGCAATCTTCAACATATTTTTAAAGTATATCAATTGGAGTTTGTATCAAGAGATAAGTTAAAATCATTTTCACATTTTCCCTAAAAATGTCTAGAAAAATCCTTAAAATAAACGAATTATTAATGGGGACAAGCACGCATTTTTTAGGTAAAATAACAAAGAAAGAAATGCGACAAAAGTGCTAAGATCATATTCAGTTTGAGATAACCACGAGTGGATGGGATAAATGAACATTATGACAATGTTTAATCATAATCCAATTTATGCCGGACCTTGCTTATTGAAAATAACTACTGACTTATTAATAATTAAAATCAAATCAATCAAAGGTTGGTTGATTTGCTAAAGAAGAAACTTAGCAACTTAAGAATGAGTTTGTTAATAGGAGTTGCTATTTAGGAGTTATCTAGATGTACTCGTAAGTGTCGTTATGAACGATTTAAACGCTACGATCTACCCAGACTGTATAAAAGGTTCGTATTTTAATTGTATTCTTAAAATCCAATTTTATACTCTCTTAACCAAAGAAGTAGACTGACTAGTTTGAATTTAAGGCCATTGCCTTTTATAGTCAATTATTGCTTGTGCTAATTCTGAATATGTAAAATCTATTAAAATACCACCTCTCCACGATTGGAAGTTATCAGGTGTTCTACACGGAAGACTAATCAGCAGTGCCCAACAGCAATACGGTCAATAGTGAGCCGCAATAAATTGCACGAATGAGTGCGGGAATATCAAAATAAAGTACTTCCCGGGGCTAAACTGTTTGTACAGCGGCAACTATTTGCATTAATTTGTTATTAAGACAATGAAACATAAATAAAGCGCCACAGGCAAATCATTGCGCCAAACTTAAGGTGTTAGTCCGCTGAATATGCTGGCCGTTCAAAATCGTGACTAATTTTTGAACGTTGAAATCAGCCGACTCCGCCTCTGCATTGCTGTAATTATCTCTCCATTAGGACCATAACTAACTGCCAACGCGCCATTCTGGGCAAATCGAAATGGAAACTAGACACGTTAGCGCGGCGACTATCAATCATAACTGGTATTAAAGTGAATTTATGAAGCCGGTCCGCGATACCCTGACAATTAGGTAAATAGCGGTCGGATCGTGTTCGGCAATTTTGACATATTAATTACGATCATTAGCTGCTATAAATTTCTAGCGCTTGTTACTTTGTTCGATCTGTCAGAAACGTGATACTAGCGAAACAACCTCGCCTGGCTTATTGGGTTTCGCGTTACTCTTAGATCGGTCTGGGCGATAAATTTACTAAGAAATCGCACAGTGTGTCTGGATTTTGCGGAAGATATCAACTGTATGCACTGAGGAAATCAGTGGGAATCTAAATGAACTGCAATTTCAGACACAATGACAGCGAAAGGTAAATAATGGGCCTTTGTGCTCACCTCGAATGCGCCAAGAGGTGGTTACAGTCATTTGGGAAGCGCTCTTTATCTTAGGTAAAAGGTGTGTGTAGGATGCAGATGGCTTTCAGCTTCAGTGCCGCCTGAAACAAAATGTTTGAAAAGTTTAAGAATACCGCCAATTCAGTTGTTGAATGCAATTTAAGATTATGGACGAATAAAGTATCACACAGCGGAAAATGTTATAATGAGAGTAACAAACCAAATCATTCTACAATCGAATCTAGAAATATATTTTATCCGGCTTTTACTTACGGAAAGTCTTTCAATAACCGTACGGAGGCAAATCTATTTTTACTTTACACTAGAACTAGAACTAAGACCACTCAAACTGAGTTGTACTCAAATTTTCTTTCATTTAAACATACCCCTTTTTTTAAATTCTCTTCACATTTATACCAAAGTTGCATAAGATTGAGAATTACGATATATCCCAAAAACCTTTTTCCATTTATAATTACTAATTCTAATTCTAATCTAAGCGTAGTAAATTAAACGTGTAAGAATTTTTAAAATCGCAGGTTTCTACGCCGGCTACATGAATATGTTAAATGGTTATTTTAAAATACATAAATATCAACATTTTATTAAATTTTAAACAATATTTTATCGAAAATAGTTACGGCAGAAATAGCTCCCGTCGTCACAGAATACGCAAACATTTTCTCATGCACTATCAACGAACAGAACTTCTTAGGTATCTTCATGATACCCACCTGAGCTAACTCATCCAAAGCGCTTCTAAGAATCAATACCCACCTGTTTCAACTGCTACAATAGCTTCAATTCCACTAAGTAATGAGGTCAGTCTCTATCTAAAATGTCTTGTAATCAAGTTCAAATAAAGAAGGTCTTAAGAGGCTAAAGCATTTTATTAACCACTTTTACTTTATTAACCAAAATAAGAAATTGCTTAATTTTTAACAGCAAAATGGTTTAAATTTAATATTGAGAAGGGGAAGTGTCGAAACAAATGTAGATCGGTTTCATTACACTTCAAAGAATCGATTGGCACATAAGTGATCTACATCTTTCTAATACACCCTTTACGCTTAAGATGAAATTTGAAATATAATTTGTTGAATTTTTAAATTAAATATGTTGAAAATCAATTCTATTACAATTCATACAAATAAATAAATAAGAAGGCTTCTCTGTGGCTTTATTTAGAAAAATTTGGTTTCTAGAAAATACCTAAATCTAGTGCAATTTATTCGAAATTTGATAGTATACTACATCGGAGCTAATCATTTAATTATTACATATGCAATAACTTTAGATATTTTCTAATAATGGGCACTATAAGTTGTGTTACAAGTTTACAAGAGCTACACAAATTTAAGCAAAAAATCGTTCATATGCAAAATTATTTAATTTATTTAACCAGATATGTATTGGTTAAAAGAAAAACAACACGTTTGTTCAAAATTACTGCCTTTTGGTCTAATACAGGCTTTTAAATAGTGTGCTCTTTGAAATATTGCGACACACATGATTTCCATGGATATTGATGCTGTCCAATAACAATTTTCGGGACTATCCAAATTTCTGTAAGGAATTTTGCAGGGTTTATTATCCAACTTTGATCATAAAAAATAATCTAATAAATTCAAATCCGGGCCAATCTTCCTCTCCAATAAAATTAGATAGTACCTTAGCTATTCCTGGATCATTTTGACCTTCTGCTGGAATAGAGTCTTGCTGGAAAATTCATCTTTTTCTACTGAACAGACTATTGGTTAAACCTTTCAATGTGTAATTCCTTCTAGGAGATGCTGTTCGTACAAACTTTGAGTCCACTTTGAACCCCTTTTTCACAGAAATGAAGAAATGTAACACCTTTTTGAAAGACTTCCCACCAAATCATCACCGAAGCCGAAGAATAATGACGGTGAACCCTTAGAACAAGCATTTTTCGCTTCTTTGGATTTCCAACATAAAGAATTAGGTAATTAGAATCGTGTGTTAATTCATTTTAAATTCTTTTTTAATTCCTTTTCAATGTTCATTACTGAAAGGGAATTACAAAGGAAATAATTTACACTTCTGTTTTTTTTTTTTTTGTAATATATGCAATGCCCTATTTTTGTTGTGAGGTGTGTTAATGTTGCGTTTGACGATATTTAGTTTTTAGGGTGAACTCGAAACGCCCTTTTATTGCTTAAGTAACAGCTCATCCGGAGCGTTTTCTAGAAACGTGAGACCATAAATCAATTTACTGGCCAGTAAAAGCTAGCAAGCCATAAAAACGATAAGATTTCTTCGACCCCCAGTAGTAGGTATCGATTCCGTCCATTCATTTCATCCAAATTACCAATTTATCTTAATGTCCCGCTCACGTGTGTGTTGGGGGGGTACGAGATGAGGTGCTATTGCTGCATACCTAACGCTAAGGGCCACATGCAAACTAATCTTCTAGCGGAAAGAACCAGGAGCCCCAAAGGTTTCAGCACATGAGACCCAGACCATTGCCACCAACACGCCACGGCCAGTGTATATTAAAATGAAAAATATGTGAAACGAAAAAGTCGCCATAAATTTAGGAAAAATAACGCCCTCTGCGAGCAATAAATAATATTTCCGCATAAAAATATGTTATCCGATTTTCATGGCACGCCGAATAGCGCTCATATTTCATTTTTTATTACCGCACGATCGTCATACGTTCGCGTTTCCTTCTTTCCATCTCTGAGACCGGCAAGCACCCGCACCTAAGGTCTGGGAGTTGGTCTCCTCTCCTCTTGGGCGCGGGATTCTTTTGGCATGGCGGCGACGACCTAAACTAGCTTGAGTCCCAAAGTGCGGGAAGGGCCCTATTTACGGGCATTTTTCGCAATGTTTATGCTGTCTCATGATTCACTCGGAAAAGTCCAAAAGTTGAGTTGTATACATGTACAGGAGATGACATGCCGGTAATAAAATTGCCACCTTCTAAGGTTGCAACATATCACAGCCAGACTTAAATAGCGTTATGGTTTGCAACAAATGTTTCCATTTCACAAATTTGTCGCTTTTTCTTAAAGATTTTCGAAGGGTATATTATTGTTATTTTTCATATTTTTATATTAAAAGCAGAAATTCCTTAGTTACAAAAATTCTTTCTATAATAAACGTAGTGATCACCATTGCTTAGTACTTTCTATAAAGTGATCATTTTTGCTAGTACCATTTTTGCATTATACATTCGTGAATTTTTGTCAGACAGGTCATATTATAAAATATCCAAGAAATCTAATTTAAAATAGTTTCCTTTTTACGTTTATATCCAATTAGGATAGTGGAAATAATACAAGTCGTAAAATATTACTAAAGAAATTCGGCCAGCTGTAGGAAGAATTATCAAGCCTCAAATGATCCGAACCAGGTTAAGGCCAGTTTATGCTATCGGATAAGAGTCACATCATACATTTGCCATAATTTGTACAATGAATCTGGAATTATTTAACTAACTTATCAATTTTTTTTAAAATTATTGGAATTTCAGTGCCGGGTAGGTACATATTGTATTAGGGTTAATTTTGACCGGGATAAGTTCAATAGACGTAAATGGCGTCTTAGCTCCTTAAAAGTTCCAAAATTTGAACTTTAATTATCCTATGGCCCACAGAACAACACTTATCCGCTATCCGAGATAAGGTCAAGATAACCGGAAAAGATCAAACACTGTACCTAAGGTTTAGACAAGGTATTGAGGTCTGTGTCGGATAAGTTCAAATAAGGCATACCTTAAGACGGCTAATGTAAGGAAGTAGTTGTAACGTAATCATCCGTGGTTATAATAGTCAGGGAAGAGTGATTCATAGGAATTGATTAGGTTTTAAGCTTTTTTTCCATAATTTCAATATAACAACATTTTTATAAATTTTTAAAATGTAATTCTTTAACATATTTCTCATAATCAAAAACGATTTTTTAGTTGTAATATTGTAGTTTTGATAATTACACCATTGCAGTATTTTATTTATATTTTCTATAATATTTCTGAACCAATAAACAAACAGCATAAGATACCCAGAAATTATTTCGAATCGATGGCGAAAAATTAGTTAGCTAATAGAGAACAATTTTGATAAAACCTTAGCTATTATTTCTTTTTATAGTTTAAACTATCATCATTTCATTTTAGGTACATTGAGTCGTTTAGATAGAAACGTGGTGATTTAAATTAGACCGGAAATGGTAAATTCAGAGATTTTGTTCAATTGAATTTTATATCAAGATTATAAGTAAATTAAGTGAAGCTAATTTATTCCGATCGTATCTTGTCCTATTCTCCTTAAATGGCTTTTACCAACAGACCGGAAATTCGTTAAGTTTACATGAAAATTACCCACGGATCAAGATTTTCTTTTTGCTTTCTCACTATAAACATATCCGTTCGTTTAGATATGAACTGTTAATATTATTCAAATTTCCTGCAAATAATTACCTATTACCTCTTTAGAGTAGCCTTTCAAAGTATCCAACAAATGCAACAAACCACTTTACCGAATGCATTGGCAATTTTCACTTGAACGATAATTTATGCATCACTTCTTGGCTACCCGATAGCTATAAATCTTAAGATTAAAGCCAATTCTCATTAGTTGGCCGCAATCATTAGCCGCAATAATGTTTTCACTTGTCGTTATAAAATTTTAATTAGACAGAAATTGCTGCTAATTACAAAGTCAAGAGCGCTCAACATCTCTAGCTGGTATATGAATAATCACCCGCAAACAGAAAGAATTGAACAGATCACCTATGATCGGCTTGATATAACCAAGCGAATCACCTATATGAATAGATTTTCCCTGAGGGGGAAAACAATTATCGTGCTTAATAAATTAGCAGCATTCCTTGGTAATTGTCGTTTCAGGTGAAAACCTAATGAAAGATTGCGGATTGTGCTATTGACGATAATAATTGATTTCTACGTGATAAGCCTATGAGTTCTTGAAGTAAAGACACCTCTCAATTTATTCAGGTAGAAATATAAGTACAGCGGATGCCATGTATTTAGCATTCTCTTTTCATAAAGAAATACACCACATTATTTTTTTATTCGAAGCCATATGAATCTAGTTTTTTATATGTTTTAATTAAATGTTTAAATATTATTTAAAATATGAAATATAAATTTGGATTACACCAAAATATTCCTTTATCGATTGGATAAGAATTCAATTTTGGAATATCCTTATTTAGGGTTCCGTAACAACATCAACGGAACCCTTATAGGATCTCTCTTGCGTTTAATTGTGAATTATTCTTTGTTTTAAAATTTTTAACGGGGATGAATTATACCCCCTTAAAGAAATACTTTAATTTTTTGTATTATGTGGGGTATCGTTGGAAAGGTACACTTTCAAGAATGCGAAAACATTTCTTTTCAAAATACGAGAAAATATATTTCTAGTCCTAAAAAATTCTATAATAACCGACAATTCGTATTTTCCCCAAGACATTTGCTTTATTAGTCAACTTTTATTTTTCACAATTACGCAAAATATCTTAGCTTAACTAAGAAAAACGGAAAACCTTAAAATGCATTTCAAAATGCAATCTGGTTTAAGCAAATTTAGATTTTACAGTCTAAAAGTATAAAAACATATCAGGCATCCGACTCTTAAGCCCTCCATTAACTAATCCTGTCGCAATGATTTGTGGTCAGCTGCGCACGCATAAGTGCGACATGTGTGTCACGTCGCTGCCGGGCAAATGGATATGCTGCGCTCAACTGATGCATGCTATTACGATTTAAATTTTGCGCGCTAAGACTAAAGTCTTCGATAATTTTAAGGCGTCACTTTACACGTTCAAAAAAGTGCTACCATTTGTCACCTCAAACGCAATCTCATATTACGGTGTAGTTTGATGGCTGAAACCATGTTCCCGAGAATGTGATAAATGTGAATAATGAACGTTTGCAGGTAATACTACCTGTCGTTGTGTATAAAGTGAATCAGTTCTTATCTGAATCAGTACACTTTTACAATAAATATAACAATTTTCGTCTTTCTGGATCATGATTATAAATTCTTGGAAAATTATTCTTGTCAGTAATTTATGTATTTGGATTTTTGTAGATATGTTAAATTTATAGGAAACAATTATGAAAACCTAAATAGTTTTGCTTACAATTTCAAGTTTATTACTTTGTATTTAAAATTTGAACAGCACCAAAAATATGGTACATTTTTTAATCGAATTCAAAAAGGATGGAGTTTCTTATTTTGGCTGTATCTTTGGTCATCTGGGTCAATTAAAACCTTTTTCTTATAGGGAAAATTTGATCAATAGCAATGCAGAAATACGAGATCTATGTGATCTAAATGATTTTTACATAAGTGAAGATAGTCCTTAACTTCTCACCCTGCTTGATCGATTGATACCATTTTCGAACGTACCGATATATTGCCACAAAAAAACATGATACTCGTTCATTTGTGAATTGAAAATTTAATGGAAGTGTTCCGAACAATTTTTAAAATAAGATCGCTTAATCAAAGAATTAGTTAACCAGTTATTAATTTTTGTTTTCTTAATAAATAAACCATATGAAAGGTGTATTAATCAAATAACTATTATAAGTTCATAAAAATTTACTGGAAATACTAATCTTAAGTGTATAAAAAGAAAAACACATTTTAATTAAATAAGAAAACCGAACATATCTACATATTTTCAAACAAATCATCCACAGTTTCTGCTGGTCCATCTTCTCCACCAGTAGTTTGCCCCACATTAATTAAATAGAACTCGTTAGCCTCCTCATCAGTTATACTCTCAATTAAGTCACTCTGCGAAACAGGAATAATACCAAGTTCATCTTTAACAACAACATCTTGCCAAAAATCAAACTTTTTCCGATCAATAATTGTCTGTTTGAATTCCTTAATCCAATCATTATAGTCCCAGGGACCATAAAATTTCGCTTCCTCTCTATAAGCCATCATGGCCTTTGCAATTTTTTCATTTTGGTTCGTCATTGATTTAAACAGTAAATCACTGATGATTGGTTGTATTTGTTTTCCAAGCTTTTCGAAATTTTCACCTCGTTTCACAAGAAGTAGAAAATCTTCAGCAGGTGTAACTGAACCAACTTCGACCAAATTGCGAACATTTGATGATGGAACTTCAGTACCGTCATTGTGGTTGCTATCCAAACCATCCTGTCCTGCTTGACTTGGAATGTTTCCTAAATGCCTGATAAGTTCCTTTTTAGGAACAGGCTTCTTTTCTTCTAAAGGAAATAGTTCTTTTATTTCTTTTATGACCTCTGCTGAATTTTCTTTAATTTTTTTAGGAACCTTAAGAGCTTCCATTAGTTTTCCATCTAAAGTAGGCACTGGTAGCCGAGGATTGAGCGCCCTAGCAGTTACTGTTTCGTATATATACTGTAAGCTAATATTCATAAGACCCTTGCTAGGGAACGCCTCTTTATTTGAAGAGTCCCCTTTTATATCGGTCAGATTCATAGAATCCATAAGTTTATCAATTACAGCATATTGCTCTGCCGACGGTTCTGTTTTTTTCGACCTGAGACGAGGAAAATCCCAATAGAAATACTGTTCGGCATAAAACATTTCGAACATTGAAAGGCATGGAAAATTTCTTTCCCTATTTGGTACAAGGCATACAAGTCGTGGTCGATTCCCAGTGTTATAAACCCGTCCGGCGATCATTACAAAATTTTCTTCTTCCATCACTCGGACAAGGGTTGCAAATAATTTTTCCGAAGATGTTTGATTTATCTTTGGCATCACTAAATACATGCCATTACCAGCTAAATATTCAGGGGCTATGTATGATTTGTGCGTAAAGGCGTAACATCGGAGACCTTTTTGCATTGGAGTGACGGTAGCTCCTAGGGTTTCATCGCAAACCACTGGAGTCGAGCCCAACATGTATCCTTTTATAAGATCTTCCTCTCGAGGATGTATTTTTTCTCCATTATTAAAATACTCTGTTGCCATCCAGCACTTAGCGTTCTCAGTGGCGGCTTCGGTACTCCACTTAAAATGTGATTCTTCTTTGATCTAAAAAAAAAAACAAATGTATAAATTATAAAAATAGCAATCCTTGTAGTTATGTAACTTACCGCGATTAGACAAGCTATTTGAATTTTAAGTTCTTTGCCTATTTCTAAATTAGCGTACCAATAAAAAGGACGACTTTTTCGTCTCTGGAACTTCATCAAGTGTTGTATGGCATAATCAAAATTGCATAAATTTCCATTTGATTCATCAATTATTCTGTGGACAAGCTCTTCACTGTAACGTTGGTGTTCGCTTTTATTTTCTTTTTGGCTAAAAACTCCTTGTGATATACCCTCCTCACATATTTCTGGAATTTCTACATTATCGCTTCTAAATTAGAAATTTATTTAAAGAGTTTTAATTGTTGATCCTCCTTAATTTACTTACATTACCACCAATTGAATATCCATGCTCTTTAGTCCTTGTATAACAAAAGAGACGTTATCATCGTTAACGTAAGTAGAAAATGTGGAAAACAACACTATTTTGAAATTACCGAATTTTTTCGTTCTAAAATTAAACGAAAATTTATTTATATTTTTCAAATAATTAAAAATCAAACGTAATATTAGTTTTGATTAAATGTACAATTCGTAACTGAATTTTAGCAGTACAGTTTATCTCTCTTATTAGCAATACTTAGGTTATGCAGTGAATATCGTTTATTACGACTTAGATTATAACGATATACCGAAATATAGCGCCAATATCTTTAATTTTTTGTTGGTTGTCGTATATTTTTGTACTTGTTTCCTCCGGTTATTACGATTAATCCTTCCCCCAAAATTCGATTTTTGATATTGGATTGGAAAATTAATTGCCATCGTAATGAATTACAAAGAAAAGAAGAAAAATATTTACACTTTAGGAGAAAGGAAATTTAGGTAACAATAAGCAACAAGAATAACGCGAAAGAAATGGGAAATTTATTCAAAACAGACCTTTTTCAAAGAATCGTAAAACTTCACTTAATTTATGAATTTAAGGAAAATTATCTTATTAAATTATCTAAACCATTTAAAATGTATTCGATAGTTGATTTATTAAGCAGATAATTTGCTTGAAAGCTGAAAGTTTATTTAATTAAAATGCTTATGAAAAGTCTTTCATTAAGCACTTCCTATCTTTAAATTTCAATAAAACAAAGTGTGTGTGAGATATCATCGAAATTTTTTATTTGTTTGAAAGGCCCATCGATGCCATTAGGTACGGAATATCACATCGTTCAAATATTTTCCGCGACTTCTCTGGGTGGCCCGAATCCGAAATGTCCAATTTTCCATGACTCTGCCGCATAAATCAGGCTGAATTTGACCGATGGCACGTGTTATGTTAGCTTTGAGGGCCACTCTGGTTTCTGGCTTATTCGCATAGAGCTGGGACTTAAAAAAACCCCACAAGAAAAAGTCAAACGGGGTCAAATCGTACGTTCTCAATGGCCAGTTCACATCACCTCCATGCGAGATGATCATGCCCTCGGAATGTCCAATGTGGCATGAGCTGTGTGGTACGTGGCGCCATCCTGTTGAAACCACATTTTTGTTGTTCAATTCAAGCCAAAAGAAGTTGGTATAGCGCTCGCCGTTGACGATTATGGCGACTGTAAAATAGGCGAAGCGCACGGAACGTTGCCCGAACAGAACACCCATTTTGATAAAACAATTTTAGCATTTGTACGTATTGTTGAACGCTATATCCGTCTATGGTGATTTGGCAAAACAGACTGGATAAATGACAGCCAATTTGACAGATATAGCATCAACAATATGGCCGCTATCAACTGCCAAAATTCGGAAGTCCCTATTGGTAGACCCTTTAGATGAAAAGGATTGCAGGAATCTTTTAAAATTCTTCTAATTTTAAATTCCTATAGTTCGAACTCTCCCTTCATTTTCTACAGCTATAAAAAAAGTTATTAAACCCATGCTTTATTAACTGAAACGCTGCTATTCATGAGAAGACAAATTTCATTTGCATGAATTAACTTGGGGCGAGCTACCACCACTTTAATAAAATCAGTGTACTGTACAGGGATAAATTAAATAACTGTACCAAGATACATTGGACCGCAAAGCCTTAAGGCATAGTATAAAATTAAGGATATATTTAAATTTCTAGTTGTAAACTACTCACTCCTTTTCTCTCTTGAGCAGATCCATAGCGACAATTAGTGCATCTACCCAGTCTGCGTTGGCGCCAGCATGCTTCAGATTCTTCTCAACAGTCCTGACCATATTCCAGGTGGGTATTCCAAGGGGTAAAGCCTCACAGATATGCTCATATCCCTCCATTGTTTTGTTCAGTTCGTTATCTGTCTCATTTGTTCCCATAATGATGAGTCCGATCTCATCCTTTTTAGTTGAGAACATCTACAAAAACAGAAGTAATAATTTCGAAAAACCCTCTAATAAAATAACACGAAACAAACCTTTCTCTGAAGCAATTTAATGCAACAGGCTTTTTCCTTTTGCAGAAAAGTTTCTGAGGTGATATCGTCCTCCTGGAGGGAGTTTTTTCCGATATCCAGGATAACGACCATTGCTTCCTCCAAGGATAATTTGTTATCTGTCTATTTTATAATTAAATAAAAATCGCTTTACCTTTGTTGCAGCCATTCTTAATTCGTTTCTGTTTCCTTAGCACAGTTTTAGCAGTGAACAGGCAATGTAAACAGTTGTGAAATTATGTTGACAGTTGGGACCGGTTGGGATTGTCATTTAACATCTCCTTGAGACGATTGTTATGCCACCTACCGTTTCGTAAAAGTGTTATCCGGGACTGAAACCAAATTAAAAAAAAAAATAAAAATATCTGAACGTGACTCGAGATAATTTTTTTTTGACACATGCGGCCAAACAATTTTCCCGTTTTGTCAGTGAGTTGCTGTCGCACCTGAGAATGGTGTGGAGGAAATTTTCCTTCTGAATTGTCGCGAATTCTAATTTTTTTTTTTGTTTTAATTTAAAGAAATTTCCATCTCATTACAAAAGTGTGGCGTTAGTAAAATTTCGCCTGTAAGCTACGATGAGTTTGGTTTTTAATTAATTTCGCGTACAAGGAGATTGGAGGATTTCAGAGGTGGTTAGAAAAAATTTTGACTGTTCGTAGAAAAATTTCTGTGTGTGTGTGTGTTTGCCATTAGGACAGGATCAAGTTTACCAGCTGTTCCCGGTCGTATAAGCCACAGCACTCGTCCGTCCGTTCACACGGCTTGGTTCCCAGGAGAGTGAGGGACGCGCGTGAGCGATGTTAAGTGTGTTGCGTCTAAGCTGTGTCTTGAAAAAGCTTCAATTGGCGGATATTGCTAAATTTCTCATACTTGAGACATCAGAGAGAGTCCGGGGTACGTCTCTTGTCGATTCACAGAGATTTTGCCATAGTCAGAGGTCAGCCGAATTGGCTGTTCCATCATGCGGTCATCCGAATGGTGTCAGTGAGTGTTGTGGATCTTCCGAAGTATCTTCTGATAGGGGAATAAAATCGATGGAACGGGCTAAATATTCGCGAAAAATGTCCAGTGAATCAGTGGAAAGTGGCAGCAAGGAAATGGATACGGCCAGTAAAATCGGGAGCAGCAGCAGCAGCAGCAGTAACAGCAAACTCGAAACGAAGGCACCACATTCATCGGGGGCGCCTTGTTTCAATTCGAGCCTGGCGGACATTGTAAAATTTCTTGAACTTGTCGGAAATCTTAAGGTAACTTCCGTGATTAATTAGCTCAACAGATTCCTTAAATTCCATTCGACTTCAATTTACTTTAACCCTACCCCGAAGTATTTTTATCCGACAGCCTCTAGACGAAAAAAAAAAAAAAAAAGAAAGCAGGCTGAAGAACTCCTGGCATTTCCCAGAATGATATAAACAAAATTATGTAACAATTGCCTCTTTTAAATTCTCACGTGAGTCACTCATAGGGTTGGTGTGTGGATGCCGCACGTGTAACAAAACCACTCTAAGGAGGGTCGCCTCTAGAGGGAGGAAAAATGCCAAGGGCATCCACATAGCCTACACGAAATATTGTCCCTCTCAAGGTCGGTCCGAACAAAAATATAAATAAACTCAACAGTCGTGGGGATGAGCTCTCTATTTTGCTTACGAAAGTCTTTTTTTCACCGCTTGCGTTTTCTCTTCGCGTGCTGTTGCTAAAATTGAAAAAATGTTCTCCACCCACAGAAATTGCAAATCTCCTCAAAAACCACATAAACTGCACGTTTTTAGGCTTTCGCCTTCCTCTTGCGTAGTCAGTTAGTCGACTTTCATACTCCTCAGCGATTTAACATACAAAAATTGCTTTAGGTACTTAAAAATTATTTTTACAGTCTTCGGAACTACCCACGCGCCCAGGTAGGGGCCCTACCTCTCATCCAGGAATTGTAGGTGCTACGAGTTGGATATATTGATGGAGCCAAGGTTTTTGTTTTTTTTATTTTTTTAGGATATGACTCGTATTTTTGTCGGGGCTGTTTGCGTTATTTACTCAAGTCAACGTTAAACAGCAAGAAATTGCTTAACTACACTGACTTTAATTAACACCCGTCGAGCTACTGAGTCTGATCAATATCCGCATTATGAGCGAAATGGACTCCATGGCTACGACCTGTGGGAAAAAAAAAAACACTGGCGACTCCTGCATAGCAAATTAGTCAAATAACGACAGCATTTATGGTGTTCTCATGGAAACACTACGAAGCAATTTTTCTTAGAATTCACCCACAGACTTAGAATTCTTATTTTGTTACCGAGGACAAGCCGCAAAACCAAAATTAGAAATCGACCTGTTCAACAAACTGGGACTACATTACTTCGTGTATTACAAACTCAAAAGATTGGGATATAAAATAAAAATGTAAAAAAAACGTAAAGGGTTTCGATTTTTAATTATCCATAATTTCAATAGCATTCCCCGTACAAAATGAGCTTATTAATTCCTAAACAGTTTCTAGGGAGTCTATAAGTTCTAAAAAATTAAAAAGGAATAGGACGCTTTTTTCGCGTAATAATTCCACTTATGTTATGAGATCGTCGTGCCAAATTTAATGATTGTAGATCCATGTGGACTATCCTGTGAGCCAGTCTATCAGTGTTAGAGATGAGTGTAACTATCGATTAATTGAATTTGTTTAATGGCACTGTTGCGAAGATGTAAAAGATCTACAAATTTTTGTGGTCTGTGTTGTCCTATTAAGTCTTAAAGTCAACAACGAAATATGTAATTTCACCATAAACCCACCATAACGAGGTATAACCATTTCCTCGGTTAAACTTCTTTAAAAAGCAAGACAATTGTGACGATTCCCTTTGATTATCGGGGTGTTATTCACCATAAATTCCTTCTGGACGGCCTAACAGAGTATTATCGAGGCGTTATGAGACGACTGTGCGAAGCTATACATTTCAAAAGGCCAGATTTGTGGAAAAACAATTCGTGGATTTTATATCACGATAATGCACCATCTCACACATCGGCCGTTGTATGCACAGACATATTTTTCATGTTTTCAAAATAGAAATCTGCGAGAAAATCGTTTTTAGATAAAGCTGAATTTGAATTAAATAACTCATTTTGATCTACGGATGTTTTCTTTCAAGTGTATAAAAGCAAAACATTTTAAACAGTGAAATTGTTTCGATACGAATTCTTGAGAAAATCGCTAAAACAATCAAAAAATGAAATAGTCAACCTTTATTCTCTCCTTTCCTCTTATCAATCGTCGTCCGACAAAATTTGAAATTCATTGAATTTTTTTATTCTTAAGATTAATTTTGTCTTGTGAGAAATTTAAGATCAACTTATTCAAATAATTCGTTACTCTAATTTTAAATTTTATTTTGCTATTCGTACACGTGCGCCTTTGAATTCTCTCTTTTATTTTTCTTGCCCTAAAAATAATTTGAGGTTCATTGTCACACTCAATTTATGTTTGCCGCACTATCGATTCCCGACGAATCATTCGTTATGCAAATGCAAATGCGAAAATTCTGCGGATAAACTTGATACTTTTATAAGGCTCTTGTGTTTTATTTTATCGATTGTGTCTTAATTCTAACAAAGAAAAGAATGGATTCTTTCAGTTTGTTTTATAAGTGGGCTCAAAATGGTTTTATTATTTTGAAGAGTCTTACAAATTATTAAAAAAAAAGGAATAAAGAAAGATATTTAAAGTTGAAAAGTCTTTTTTACCTCTCTAACTAACTAAGAAAAATTTTAATAGTGAGTTACATGTGCTCTTCCTAAAAACGGGGAAGGAGTAGCCAAATTATAAAAATAATTTGGTCATTTAGTGTACGCTACCAATTTAAGGGTTTTGAAGTGTTTAATGCTTCCAATTTTTAAATTTAAATAAAACAAAATGTGTATGAGATATCATCGAAATTTTTTATTTGTTTGAAAGGCCCATCGATGCCATTAGGTACGGAATATCACAACGTTCAAATATCTTCCACGACTTCTCTGGGTGGCCCGAATCCGAAATGTCCAATTTTCCATGACTCTGTCGCATAAATCAGGTTGAATTTGACCGATGGCACGTGTTATGTTAGCCTTGAGGGCCACTCTGGTTTCTGGCTTATTCGCATAGACCTACGACTTAAGAAAACCCCACAAGAAAAAGTGTAACGGGATCAAATCGTACAATCTCGATGGCCAGTTCATATCACCTCTACGTGAGATGACCACGCCCTCAGAATGTCCAATGTGGCATGAGATGTGTGGCACGTAGCGCCGTCCTGTTGAAATCACATGTTGTTGGTGTCCATATCATCCAATTCAGGCTAAAAGAAGTTGGTTGGTTGATTGGTTCAAGCATCCTAACAAATATTTTAAATGTAAGGAAGAGAGTTTTATATTTCATACATATTTGAGGTATATGGTGTATGAATTTTTCCAACTATCTTAAGACCATGTATACAAATTTTGATCGAAATAGGAACAGTGCTGATGATTTTTATAGCGAACAAACAAACTCGAAAAATTTCTATACCTTCCAAAGAAAGACCCATCGAAATCGGTTCAGTCATTCGCGAGACTAGCAGGATTAAATTTTCTATACAGTTGAGTTTATCCAATTTTAACGTATACCTCCATATAGATTTGGAATATCTATGAATTTTCCATCGATATATTTTAGATGCAAAAAAGAGAAGAAATTAAATATAGAGCTGTACTTAAAAATTGTTTTTTAAAATTTTTAATACCTTCTAACCTCTACCGGCTAACAACATATTTTCAATTTTATTTTCAGCACACGAAACGAACCGGTTGGGTTTTACGTGACGTCGGAGACTGTGAATCAATCTCCGGACATATGTACCGCATGGGTATGATGACATTCCTTTTGGACGGAACCGAGGGTCTAAATAGAACTAAGTGTATGGAACTGGCGTTAGTACACGATTTAGCTGAAAGTTTAGTTGGCGATATAACGCCATTCTGTGGCATTTCCAAGGAGGAGAAAAAATATCGTGAAATTAAAGCAATGGAGGACATCTGTAAATTGATTGAGCCAAGAGGCAAAAGGATTATGGAACTCTTCTTGGTAACATATAAAATTCCCTCACTTGAGATAAAAATTTTCTTATAGTAAAATTTTTATAATTCCAGGAATACGAGGAGAATGAGACGCCGGAATCGAAATTTGTTAAAGATCTTGATCGACTAGATATGGTTCTCCAAGCATTTGAATATGAAAAACGTGATAATTGCGTAATGAAGCATCAAGAGTTCTTTGATTCCACGGATGGGAAATTTGATCATCCTTTCGTTCAAAAGCTTGTAATGGAAATTCACTCTCAGAGAAGAGCTCTAGCTGAAAATCAGGGGGTATCGAACGGGCACAACGGTTTCTCAGAGGATCACCAGAATCAGCAACAGAACGGGGAGGTGAGCGATCTCACACAGCAGAAAGCCTCCTCAAGTTGATGGTGACTGTCTAGTTAAAATTTCCATGGGCTGCGGCTTAATCATAAAATTATTAAATTATAAAACCAAATCAAGGGGAAAGATGTTCATTTAAAAAAAAAAAAAAAAAAAAAAAGTTACCCTAAACAAAAAAAAAAAAATCTTGCTCCCGACAAGCTCTGATCCTGCTCTATCTTACCGTCATTAGGGTGCAACATGTTCACCATAAAAATGTAGATTTACTTGAGGCTAATATGACCGCACTTGCCGAATGATGCCTTCAGCGATAGTAACGCAACCGAAGGGATAAGCAGACCCATACGCTTATGGATTTGTTTTGAATACCAAAAAAAAAGAAGAAAAAACTGCGGAACTAAGACTTGACTGTGACTAGTTTTATTTTCCGATCAACATAATGAGATAACTTTTATTTCTATTAGATGAATTGTGAATTGTTTTAGTTGCGCAAAAAAATATTATTGCAAATAAGGTCGTGAATGTTACAATCAATTGCGGCAAAATTTGCCTAGTTTATTCAAATTTAAGTACTTAAAATCAAAACAGAATATCCTAAATTTTTAGATAAATTATAAATATTTTAATGTGTGAGCCAGTTAGGGGGAAAGTATATAATTAAATTATTTATTTATGCTAACTCAATCCTATTCTTTTAATTAAACCTTTAATTTCCCTTGTTTTTTGTAGCATTTCTTTATAGTAACGCTAGCCAAATCAATCATTGATAATTGAGGGATGGATAAAAATAAAATGATCAGAAGTTCTCAATGTGATAAATCGTGACGACAAAACATGTTTGACATATTTAATTATAACATTTACGTAGTTCTTATGTACATCAGACGGGAGGTGTTACTTGAAATTGAACAAAATCGAGCATACAACTTCTGCTATGCTACAATATCAGGTAAATTTACAAATAAGTAATCGAATTCTTATAAATATCATTTTTTCCATACAAATACCTCATATAAGGGATATATTAATTTTATATTTAAAAAGAAAAGTTGATTACTTAAACTCTTGAGCCAAAAAACATAAAGATAGGTGAAAATTTTAATACATTTTAAGGGGAATAAGTCAAATCCTTTTTCTATTATTTTAAAGTTATTTAATTTTTTATATTGAAAACATCTAAATAACTATGCCTAATATCACAAATATAACGAAACGAATCATTTTATGTAAGACGACCCGTTGGTTAAAGAATTTTAGGATTGTGCCAACAAATAAAACATTCGAAACAAACTATCGTCATAACATGGGATTGTGTGTATTTTAGAAAATTTGGTGTATTAGACATTAAAAAAGATTACTTATATGGTCCATTACTATTAAAAATGGCTAACAAACATACATTAAATATCGACTTCAAGAGAGAGCCCTTATGGGACGAATTTTACGATAGGTTTCAATACTTTGGTACTTTATTCAGTGAATTTAATTGAAAATGTCTGGAAATTTTAACACAAAAGTTTCTCTGGTTTAGCAGCAAACAGTTTCTATTATAATTAAATCAATAGTTTTATTTTGGGGTATACATAGAGAGGGAAAAAATGTATTTTTGTCATTCAACCAAAATAGGCTATTTGTAACAGCTTTCCTAACTATACACTTAGCTTATGATCGGACGTATAGATTGAGAGATATTGGCGTGTTTTATTCCCATTTAACATATTACTACTTTTTATTCTTAATTTACAAATAAAATTTGGTTTAGTATATTAAATCAGCAATTTATTTAATTTTTACGAAAACAATGGGATTTATGTAATACCTCCTTCCAATTTTATTGAAAGCAATTTACCTCTAGAAGGTAGTAGGACAAAATTATTATTAAAAATTAAATGAAATGTTTTATAGTACCTACTTCGATGCAATAATAGTTCCAAACTACCAACATATTTAATTACCCAACTGTTTAGAACCAAAAACGTGAATAAGAACGGAAACTAAAAAATATGCCCCTTTCTAGTGTTTTTAACAAATTTTATTAAATCACTACTCACTAAAATTTCTATATGTTTTCCAAAATCTTTAAAATTTCTATTAAAATTGTGCATAATACTTTTTCGATATTAACTGCATAGTTGCACTCTGAGTGAGTATCGTCCAATGGCTTCACAATAAAATTTCCATTCAAACGCAACTAGTATTGCGTTCGATTTGATGCAAAAATAACTCAAGTGAATTTGAGATGGCATCAAAATAACTAAGAAGGAATCAAATACTCCTTGACCCACATAAAAGTGAAAGTCCATCATACATTGGTTGATCTCCTTCAAGGAAGCATTTTGCATCAATACAAAATTTATCATCAAAAGTGCATATGGACTATTCATTTTGCGTCATCACAAAATTTCTTTTACTCTGCCAACTTTTAAGTCTTTTCAATGAGACGACACGACAAGAGTCCGTTTGTATTTAATTGGCATTTTGCCAATTGATTACTACGAAAGGTGTTGCGTCAAGTTCAAATTCTTTCTTTCGAATTCGTCTCTCCGTGATAAAAATAATTAGAAAAACAAAAAAATAAAAAAAAACTTTTACGGACATGTTTTCTGTTTTCAATGGGACTTTTCTTTTTTTTTTTTTTTTCTTATATTATTTGCAAAGCATGTGACCAATCTGGTTTTAGATCATCCACACGAGCTAGCTAACAGTTTGATTCATTTTTGGCGTTCATTATGTTGACAAAAACTTTTTTGTTATTGGTGATGTCACACAGTATCAAATTCAAGTAATATTTGTTCGCATGTAAGTTACAGTCAAATAGAAATTTTGGCACATTTTAAAAGATAAATAAATTTATGTACTATCTAATTTTGTTGTATAATATCAAAAACAATTCAAAAACATTTAATTTTTTATAAATAAATAAAATAATCCCACTTGTTGCCTTCATTTTTAATAAATTAGCCATCCCTTGCAACGTTTTCATAATAAGAAACGATCTAATTTTAAACGTTTTGGTCGGTGAAAAACTTTAGGGAGCTCATATATTTTTATTTCCTAATAGTTTTATAGTATCACATTGTAATATAAAGTGAATCAGTTGAAAAATGTTTTGCTTTTATCTCAGAAGTAGGTAGAGATAGAGTAAAAACTTTTTAAACAGCAAAAAGAGGCGCCTTGGAATTCATTGGTTTTAAGACTGACGATTTTCCATTAATTTCTATGCGGTTTTTAGGTTTCTAAGTGTCACAGCGCTGAAATGGCTACACTTATGGAAAACCTTTCAATTGTACTATTAAATTTCGTCAAAAAATCGCAAAATAATTTTTTGATAAAAACTCAAATTTTTGTATTTGCATCAGATCTGCGCGATCCAGGGCTCTAATTAAAGGGTTAACCCTCAGAAGTTCAAAACGCAAAACCCCTGTTAAATTGGAGCTAAATTCACCGAATTATGAATTTTTAACTGATTAGGGGGCGATTTTACTTAGGGAAAGAGGCCCCTTTACAAGGAAAAATGCTGCCCTGGCCCTAAACATTGTTTCTAATTGCTGAAAATTCGCCCAGGCAATGAAAACATACCAGGCGACTGTTAAATACATGCGAAATCGGTCGATCGGACTTCTCATCAGAACAGAAATTGCTCGAAAAGGCATCGAGGCAATGAGGCTACGAGTAGCTCAATTAGTTAGAGAGCAGCAAAGCGCAGATTCGAAGGATGAAGATTCGAACCCTGTCCGCATATACATAACAACCTCTGACATCCATACTTACAACACCAAAACAAGCGAGAGCAGTTAAGCGCAGGACGATACAAAACAGAGAGGATGAAAACGGGTCTCGTCACGAGCGCCGTCAAAATTTTTAATAACCTACCTAAGGGACATTAAGCTCAAAGAAATTTTAAGCTGTACACAAGTAGGGTAAAATTAGAAATTATGAAGGACTAAGTTGAATGAGAAGGTACAATTTTAACTTGGTTGGTATTTCCCACTGTCTAATTATTCGAGATTACTCTAAATATGTTGAAATTAATTGAAAAAGTAAAATAATAATAAAATTCTAGGTAGGTTTTGGTATAAATAAATAAAATTCAATAGTTCAATTTAGGAAGCAATGTTACTTAAAATAATTTCTCAATATAAATGATCCATTTCCTTTCTTGTTAAATTTAAAAAGTCATAAGAGACGTCTTACGAATGTTACAAATATTAAGATAAAAATAAATTTTAAATTAGGTAGGTCTACTTGAATCGGTGAGACCGCACATGACATATCCAAACCTAAAATAAAAAATTATAATAATTGCGTAAAAATTAATTAATTTTATTATTTAAATTGTACCATTATAGCCAACAGGTACAGCGTTACTCAGGACACTTGCTTGCTGTGATGCAGGTGCATTTTTCTTAACTTTTTCTGAAATAATAGCGTATTATTTTTTTTAAAGGTATGCTTTTAATTTGTGTTATAAATTCTTACGGTGTACAGTAATTGTTCTCTCTGATTCTCCGAGGGCATTTTTCGCTATGCACTTATAGTCACCAAAATCTTTTGTTTTAACTGGCCGTATAGTTAATCTCATGACAATTTTAAAGACGTTCTCTAAAGTAACCGACTCGTAGGTTCCTCCTTGAATGAACTCTTTTTCTCGCAACCAATAGTTGACCGATGTTGGATATGACTCTGTTATACATTCTAACACTATTTTCTGTCCAATTGTCGAATAAATGTTTTCATATCGCGTCCAAATAGTGGGTGCAACTAAAATATGAATTTTTTTTAAAAAATCGTTTAATTTTACAAAAATTTTATATAAATTACAGTTGACAATTAGTAGAACCCTTTTGCTGACAGTGGGAGGTACACCATTGGAGGCGATGCAAAGGTATGCACCCATGTGGTGTCGATTAACATACCTGAGCGTGAGATTTTGCCCTTCCACACTATAGAAATCTTGACCGCCAATTGAAAAAATTGGTTTTTCCTTCTCCCGTCGCCAAGTTATTGTTGGCGGCGGTAAACCTGTCGCAGAGCATGTAAGAGTCGCATTTTGACCCTCCTCAACGACCATATCGTGACTCGTTTGGTAATCTATGATATCCGGAGGAACTGGATTATGGTAAAAAGTGACTAATTAGAAAATATTTTTAAATGTTTTCAACAATTTATCATTTTACCAACAACATCTAAGTAGCCCACTTGGCTTTTCATGGGATCGGTATTAATTTGGCACATGTACCACCCTCGATCGGATTCCCGGACATCCCTAATCCTTAACTGCCATATCCTATGCTCTGTATGGCTTATACCTATTCGGTGGTTTTTCGTGATGACGTGATTTTGAATTGTTAGAATTGTTTGGGTGTCTACACGCAGCCATGCTACCTAAAATTATTGCAAACAAGTCCAGACTTCAGGAAACGTTTGAACGAACTAGACCTATTATGGTCATAAACCAGTAATTTAACTAAATATAGCCCTACTATATTTGTACGTCTACACATGGGTAATCAGAAATTTTTAAATGATTGCAACCTGCTTGCAGATGATTCATGTAAGTGAACAGTTTAGATGACGATAATTTTTATATATTTTTAAATATTTGCAGATTAAGTTACTTTAAGACTTTATGGATGATACTTTAGAATTTAAATTAAGAAACTCCTTCTAAATTTGTTTATTATAAACTTTTTTTTAATATTTTGGGTATGACCAATTTTCAAAAAAAAATTATAATTATAATTACTTTTTATTCTATTCAAATTCAACTAAAAGTTAATCGTTTTAGAGTTGAAAATCATGAAAATATTTTATAAGCTAGTAGCTCTTTTTAGAGTATTACAAATAACTTTTAAGAAATTTTCATCTCACTAACTAGAATCTGTTTCTAAATGTAGGAGTTATGCGGGGTCAAATTCAAAATTTATCGAAATATTTCAAGGACAGAAAATAACTGGCATTTTCTAAAATTCAAACGATAAAGTCTACATACAAAAAGAGTACTACAATAAAAATTATTTCTATATATTTATATGTATGTTATTTCAAATATAAAACAACAATTCATTTTATATACCTTAAACCCTACCTACATTTTATTATACCTCAAAATTGTTTGTAAAAGTTATCCCCATATTTTAATGAGTATATCTTTTGGTATAACGACTCATGAAATGTAGCGAAATTATTCGTTTTGTGTTTTATTAACTACTGGTTTACTATAATTCATTAATTTTAATTTGAATTTCTAGATTACCCTTTTATGAATAATTCTTGTCAATAGTAAGAGTTATTGTATAATTTTTATTTAATTTATTACATTTTAAATTGCAATTCGCAAGTTTATATGATCAACATTAAGACCGAATAATAATTCTTTTTTACCACAAATCTTATTCCATAACGAACCGAATGATAACTTTCTATTGACAAGAATTACAAAAAATGATTGATTACTCCTTATCCTATAAAAAGATATAAATTTAGCAATAAATCACATTAAACTTATATAATTTAATTCTTAAAACTAAATCAAAACTCTGTAGATGAAGGTAAGATTAGGTGTTGGAAAAAAATTAAAAATAATACAAGGTTTAAAAACTAATTTTAATTGGAACATTACTCAGTATTACTAGAGGTTTAATAAAAAGAGTTCTGAGTTAATTTACTCGTATTATAATTAAAATTACTTTAAACTGCTATATTTTTACATAACTACAGATTGTGTTGAATAAGCGTATTTGATTACATTACGTTAATATTGAGTATTGCTATTAATTAACCAATATAATGTCAAGTAATGCACAATAATTCAAAGTAATGCTTATATAAAAACGGTAATCATGATTGCTTTTTATGGTATAACTTTTATTATTAATGTTCTAATACTAATCTTATTTAATAATAAATATATTAATAAAACTATATAAAAGAAGAAAATAAAATTTTAAATAACTTTCTTACCTTGTAAGATATGAGATCATGTACCTTGCAGGTGAGGATGGCATCCCTACCCACTGGTGTTGTTACATTTGTAATTGGGGCACTAAACTTAGGGTCGGCTGAAATAAAAGATCCAAATAGAGACCATTATTATGATCTTGTTAGAGCGTTTAATTTTCTGGAAGAATTAAATTGATTTCCCTGTACGTGAATGAGGGGGGAAAAACAAATTTCCGTTTATATCATAACGAAATAGCCCCTTAAATTTCGCAGCCCGTTCCCAATGATACTTGTTTTTCTTTTGCACTTTTGATTCACCGTGATACCTCAATTTAATGAATGGAACAACGATTTCGCCAATTTTATGTCCGCTGGGAGACATAAAGTGATAACGTGACATTTACGTAAATTATATTGTTTGCGGTCGCAAGGAGAATTTCACAGAAAAAATTATTCCACTAGATAGGGCATTTTCTGAATCCTTGCACGAATTAGGTAAATTGGACGATTAGAAGAAATCGTTTATTTCTAATTTTAGCACGATGTTACTTTTAGGTCTAAATCTGCTATTAGTCACGCTTGGAGGCTGTTGGAAAAGTGCAAGGAATCTTAATTTCTATTTATCCCTGATTTACACAACTCAATTCTGGGACTAGCACTTTATATTGGGGATTAATGCAAATTTTATAACACACCAAATGTGACTTTGGCATTACTTTCCGACTAGCACGGTTAATGTTTTGTTTCTGTTTGTATTAATTTTTGCCATTGAACCCTATCACGAAGGTATGACCTGTCTGTTCCTGTATGGAGTATACTTTAAGATTTTTACTTGCAGCCAAAAGTCATAAATACTTCTTCTTTTTAGACATGTGCTGTAAGTAGACCCAACCAATTCACCACAATTCTGATTTATCGCAACAGTACTAACCATTGCCAACTATTAATCATTAGTAGTCTACAAGTGAGATAGAAAAAGTCTGTGATAATGTGATAGAAACGATCCCATAATAATTCATATGGATGTCCTTATTTCGACTAGACTCACTTAGTAACGAACTCTATTTAAATAGGAAAAAAAAAAGGCAGGCAAAAATTGCTGCCAATTTTCCCTTTCGTTAGGATCTGAGCTTCTTACAAGACAATCAACCTATGTAAGTTTAAGCCAAGACACGCAATGTCTGGGAACCAGCCAGAATGTGTCTGCCGCAGAGTGCATTGATTTATTAACGATAATAGGACGCGGTTTCTAATGAAATGCTATAGATCCGGAATTCAGCTGTTTATGATTTTTTAACTGGCTTCCCGACTCCCATATTCTAGCGCCTATTAGCCAGTTATTTAGCCGACAGAATACGACAGCCGGGGTGTATTCATGGAGATGGTTATACCGGCTTTATTGAATATGCATACATAGCGCCCCGACGTACCACCACCAAATCACGTGTGCTAAAAACAATTATTTCTTGGTGAAATTGTTGCTACAAACGAAAACAGGAACTACTATGTTAGGGGAGAGATTGTTTTATGGTTTTAATGGTTGCTGATAGGTGCAAACAATTTGGGCTAAAGGGAAGAAGGGTTCGTGATTGAGAAGGAATGTAATTTTTGGAAATGACGAACATATCGAACTTTGTGGCAATTTTGGTTTTACTTATGATGGTTATTTTTTGCCGGTTTATGGGTTTTCGTTCATTGCCTCATAGATTCAGATAAATAAGGCTTGTCGAGAAATTTTTTAAAAAAAGAATCCAATCCGTTAAGTTTATATATATGCCAGTAACGGCGTCAGGGACCAGGGCATAGCGCTAACATTATAGTGCTACTGTACCTACAGGCTGCAGTATCTAAGTACATGGAAAACATAATTTGTGGTGCACAGTCTACAATAAATGTTGCTCAACCATTATAGGAGCCAATCAGATATTTTATAGGACTTGAAGCCATAATTATTACGCAAAAGAGAAATTGTGTATGGGTATAATATTCATAAACAAATTTAGCTAAATTAAATAGCCGCAGGTACCTACGCCTATAAGTAACGTAAATGGCGTATTTCGCTACACATGAAGTAATCCTATAGGTACCTCAAACCAGTAAGATGCTCTAAATTATAAGAAGTATCCAAACAATTTCTCGCGGCTACAACTATCTCTTCAACCAATAGTAAAAATATTTCTTTTTACTAACTTAACACATTCCTAGCCGGCAGATTTTTCACATTTCTAATACTGAGTACCGGCGAAAATAATGAAATTCTGAAGTTGGTTGCCGCAAACTAATGCAACTGGCTACATTTTTACGAACAAGATTTAGAATAAAGAAAATCTTTAAATGCTCATTCTATTGGTAATAGAATTTTAAATGACATGAAGTCTCGCGATATGTGTTAATATAATTGATAAGCTACAGAATTAATTCTTAAACCCTACTCTGCTTTCTTTTTTCACACTATGTAGGTCCTTTTTATTTTATACTCTGTTTTGTTATTATTGATGATAATTTTTATTATAACTATTATTTTTGATTGTACACTTTTAGTCTTCGTAAAGACTACAGAGTTTATTAACTAATCGCAGTTTGTTTTTTTATTACCTATCTTACCTATATGAAAAGGGTAGTTATCAGAAATTGGCATGAGTTTTAAAATTAAGTAATACGTAATAGAAAAGTTAAACTCGTTAATAAATTCGTAAAACCATTGAATCGAACGTTTCAAAATTTTTACATTCTCTAATTGTTTTGAGATGAACAAAAAAATTATTTAAATTGCAGAAAGTTGTATTATATCGTGGCTAAAAATAATTTTATAAGGATTAATTCATCGATCCGATAATTCCGCATTCATGGCGTCAATAAAAAGCAGTCATAATCGCAAAACTTACATTCAAACAGCCAAATGTGGTCTATAATTTGCGATCGTGTAATTTGATTGTTGCATGATGAAACACTCCTCGCCGTTACCACAGTAGTGAACGGTCAAAGGGTATAAGCCCCATGGTACTCATGTCCAGAAGCAATATGCCTAGGTATCGAAACCTCTCATCAGACCCAGTGTCTTGCAGTATTATTTATAAATTTAGGTACGCTATAACGATTATTTAATAAGTTGGTCTCAGGACCACCCACCGGGCAACTTCCGTCTTGCCCCAAAATTGCAGTGTAATTTATCTGTAAACGGTCGACCTTCGAGCAAAATTCACTTTGAATCGAGCCCTTAACACTTAGTGGCCTAATAGATTCCCAAGATGGTAGGGAACGCTCCCGGCTCCTTGAATGTTTAATGCTGCTACAGTCACCCAATTAAAGAGCTAAACGTGCAGACGAAGCAACCATTAATAAAGCTCCATTAAGGATTAGAGGTTTCTTTTAGCCGCCCTCTAAGATTACCAGATACAAGTGTCCCCGCAGCAAAATGCGCGGTTTTGCGGCCTCCCAGTTTTTTATTTTTTTGCTTTAGAGATTTCCCGATTTTTAGCATCCCGAAAAGGCAAATTGTTATTAAAGAAATAAATATGTCATTTTTAAATAAATTAGCTGATAATTAATTATAAATGTGCAGACGGTGGTACTTTCAGTGCCATTCTAACCGCCGTCCTGGATCTCTGCTCGTAATGGCGGGGGAGGTCTGGTTTCTGTTGGCGTAACAAACTGGTTAATTTCGCCATGTTTTTAGGGAACACCGGGAACTGTTCTAATTTGAAACTTTTTACTTTTACGAATATTTCCTTATCTTATTCTTCTGGGAGAAGTTGTTGCCGATGTGAAGTGGCTTTTGCCTAGACATTATTCCAATTGTTTTCCTAAATAATTTACTAAGGGCCTCGAGTTTAATGCCAATTGTATGGACTGATTTTTTAACAGAATGTTAAAATTTAAAATGTTTATATTTTTATTAAATCTATCATATTAGAGATATACACACAAATTACCCTATAAAATCGTGCATATTTTATTGTATAATTTAAATGAAATTGCGTAGTTCATCAATTTCCTTTTTATATCTTTGTTTAAATGTTTATAATAGTTTTAGTGTAAGTTTTAATGATTTTGTGATACCTTTTTTCTAAGTAGTTCATAGAAAAGAGAACATAAATATGAATGTTATATTAAAATTAGTAATAGTGCCTTTCAGTTAATGTAATTCTTAGAGAGTTTTAAAGTTTTAAGTTTCGAGACCATTTCTAGGTCTACCCGTCTGTCTGTCTGTATGTCACAGCTTTCCTACACTTTCATTTATATAGTGAACTTATTAAGATGATTTAACGTTTTAAAATATAAAGATTTAATGATAATAATAGTGAAGATATCACTTTAATTAAAAATATTTATTTAGTTAACTTGTACAAACAAAATTTTCACCTAATTGTTTAAAAGAAATTCTCTTTTAAATACTTACTTTAACCAATTATTATCCTTTAAGGATTTAGCATCAGAAAATCACATGTATAATTAGCATGTTAATTGTAAACCTACTTGTGGAGGCTTTAAAATCATCATCATTTTAAATTTCCTTCCTTGTTCATTTAAATGTTATCAAAACAAGTACTTCCATCTGTTTAACATTTTGTAAAGAACATTTACACATTCTTCCTATTTACTTAAGAATCTTTTAAATTACCGAAAATTCTAAATGAAAATGTTTGAATATTTTCGCTGTTAGTAATTTACGGGCATTTAGGTTTAACCATATACAACATAACGTAAAGATATCCATCGATAAACGATTAAATTGTAAAGAAAATATAAAGTTATCTCTCGGTTATCTTCGGTTATTTGAAAAATATAAAAGTTAAGCTACATTTTAAATATCAAGAAGTGATCTTTTTGATTACAAGAACCCATCACAGTATAGACATATAGACCTTTCGAATATACATTTGAACTTTTGTACTAGACGTTTTCTGGTATGCAAACAGACACAACAGAAATTTAATCAATCAGGAAAGTTTGTGGAAAAGACTGTTTTACTATGATGGAAATTTAAGACACTATTTTACGTATTTTAGTTGGTGTCTTTTAAACATTTATTTATTTTTTACTTAGTACACTAAGGGGCAGATTTAGAAGTTCCAATTTAATTTAATTGTTTTAAGAATATCATGTAGAAATTCGTTTAAAAATAAAAACTATTTTAGGTTTTACAATAAACTAAAGAAGTTTCTTTTCCTAGCGCTTGTATTAACAATGTAAACTTTTACCAATATACACTGTATGTAGTTATAGCAACGATTTCGGAAGGTTTTAAATTTTTATACATATACCAAAAGGTTTCCCCATCATTTTCTTAACACTTTTCAGAAAAAAACTGGATGGAAAGATCGAAATGCTGCTTTTTACCAATTTTGGAATGGAACTCTAAAACTGAATAAAGGTAATTTTAGTATGAATAAATGCAATACAATTTTTACTATTTCCATTTATCTAAAAAGCATATTTAGCTTAATTTTTTAAATTCATTTAGTAAGTGAATTGAATCAAATGCCAATTGGTGAGGAACGTAGTATGCAAAGATTTTACTACAGTAAAAAAATTAACTAATTTTTCGTTATATTAAGGGGGTTAAGGGGGAATTTTGTTCAACTTTCCAAGAATATTTTCTTAAAATTAATTGCGAAATTCGAAAAAAAATTTAAAAGTTATGAATCACCAGAGTATGAAGTCGGTTAATACGCATCAAGTGCACAATACTTTGCGCCTAGTATTTCTGTCCTTTAGAATTGACTTAAACTGGAATAGACTAATACTAAAAAAAACGTCGCAGGCAACTTACAGAGTAAGGTAAGAGTAAAGAAAAGGAATAATTTAAGATCTTTCCGAAGTCTGAATCTCTTCCATTTCCTTATGAATGAAGATTGTATCAAAGGCTGTATTTAAAACACTTGTTAAAGGTGGGCACTTTTCCTTAGACTAACTCTGGAAAAGATGTAATTGATTATATGAGTGTTACGAACATTTATTGCTAACTAATGTATTAAGCTTTGCTTAAGCTAAAATGTATGTAAATTGCTTTCAATTCAATTCTTAAATAAGACTATAATTCTTCTTGCTACTGTTTTCAGAAGTGGGAATGGTTCTCCTCACATGAACTTCAATTAATTTAGATTTAAGCAATTCTTCACCTTATCCAAATAAATTTCATGGTCATCTTATAGATACGTGTGAACAAATACAAATTAGTACGAAATCCAATAGATTACAAATTTTAAACATATACAGAACTTTTTGCGTAAAAACTCTTTTAAATTTTATAATTTATAACGAAACGTTTTTAGTGTGAAAACCACAATAAACTTTTTAAGAAAAACTTGATCCACTTACAATTAACTTCTGATTGTGTCGTAGCCAAATTATATCCCACAAAAAGCGATAAAAATACAACCGACCAACAATTCATCGTACTCAAAATAAGATCGAAAAATTCACAAAACCAACAAATCGTTGTACGGTGTCTAAGTGCTGCCGAAGAATTTTCAAATCTATTCAAATGTGCCTCCTCGAACCAACTGACATTCAAATAAATGCCTAAGACTTGCGGCCACAAGAAGTCAAATTCCCGCGTGATTTTTCCCGGCTTATGGTGCGCATGTTTTCATCCAAGGAAGGCGAAAGTTAACCAGGATACAAGGCCATGTGATAACACCTCCGACAAGGAGTCAAAGAAAAAACAAATTTTTTTTTTTTTCCTTTTTGTTTTAGAAAATGCTTTTATCAGAAACATCTGGGAAAGTTCATATTCCATCTTTTTTGGGGGTTATCGGGTGCACTGGGACCAGAGACCTGTAACGGGTATGCTCCAATTTAAATTGTAGTCGGTGCCTCATTCTGTCTGGGAAGAAAACTTTTTAGCAACTTGGGAGCACTGGCGGCTTTTGCTGACCTCAGGACTATGTTTTTGGGAAATTTTCGATTAACTTCTTCTGCTAATTAGGCAATTGTTTGATAATGGGCTCTCGGGTTGAGGCATAAGTGTTTACCTTTTCGTCTAGGCATTGCATGAAAAGTTATTATTAAGCAAATTTTGCTCAGCGAATTGGGCACTCTTGGCAAGTTATCAATGATGGTAATTGTTTGTTAGAAAATCATAACTAAGGATTTATAGTGAATACTTCTCATCTTTAGATAATTTTCGCTTAGGATGAGGATTAGAAGTTCACTAAAAGGGGTATAATGCCTAGAGTAATTTTTATGAAAATCAATGCAAACAAAGACTAACAGAGGAAAGCCTTTCAATTTTGTAGGCTCTTCAATGAACCTTTTCATATTTAAATTACAGATAACATTTTGATATACGGAGGGACGTACGGACAAATGGGATTGGTGAACTACATATAAGGGTTCCTTGTTTTCCTACGAAACCCTAAAAAAGGAGTCAATTACAAATTTTCAGCCAATTGCATAACTAAATATGCATTTGTAAATTTTCATTTTCCAAATATTAAAGATTATGGATATTCACTTTACTAAATCGGAACGAATAAGCTGGCTAACGAAATTTAGTTTTATAAAAAATAAAACTTTGATACGAAAACATGACACAGGCAATCATTACACTCATCATTTTTTCGAGTAAACTGGACTGTTACTCATGTAAGATTAAATCTTTAACATTTATCTTTTCAACATTTCCCTATAGTGTAAACTTATTTTAGTATAACACTTACTTAGATCTTTTGGAGATTGTTGTATAAAATAATTCGTTACTTTAAAAAAAGATGTATTTTATAACAGGTAGGTATATATTTTTTCGAATTTTGCTTATTAGCTTGCAGTCTTAAAGTCCTTTTTGCACAAATATTTTGAAAAATGAACATCTTAGGCCAAATTGATGATGGTTGGAGCACTCATGTTTTGTAGAATTTGAATTAAAAAGTAAACTCCTATAGAATATGATTATTGATTTAATAAATATAATACAAGAAAAAGAAAACAAATATAAAAAAATGCAGACTGTTATTAGAGAGTACAAAAAGAAAGTCGATATGATTAATTCACTGCCCGCACAGTGTACTGAAGGAAAGTTAAGGAAATTATTAGAAAATGCTTTGAAGGAATTAAATAAATTTACTCAGATACACGGTTTGTTTTACTTGATTAAGTTAATTATTTATTTAGTTTTGACCAAAGTTCTTACGAAGCATTTCGAAAAAAGATTAAGAGTATTCCTAACAGCTTAACTATTAGCAATATAATTGTAAAGTTAGTCAGTTTTGATTCTTTGGTTTTATGACTATTATTTTATTTTAACACGATTGCTACCAGCGTCGCATATATGTGACGCCTAATTTCTTATATAGTAGGTGAGCCCATCGCTTCAAATGCTAACCGCGTTTAACAGTTTATGACAATTTGTTGCATTCATCTTTCACGGTTTATTAAATGCGGTTTTAGTTCAAAGCCCCTATTTTCTATATTTTCAAGTGTAAGGTTATAAAAGGCAATGCTAATTGAAATTATTATAAAGAAAATTTCTCTGGGATATAGTACAAGATTTTCTTGTAAAGCTTCTATACCGAATGTGCTAAAGAATCTAAAAACTTAATCACATTCTTTTCACAACAAGATTATAAAATAAAATAAAAACAGAATATAATGCTATAAATAAGAATAAGTTGAAATCAAAAAAGGTTTTTAATCTAATTTTCTTTCTGAATGTATAGAAAGTTTATCAAGAAAATCTACCACAGCTTTTTAAGTTGTAATGGAAAGTCATATTCAAGACAAGTCAAAGTTCATATTTTCCGAATTTTCTTAAGCTTAAAAATAGGAAAGCTTTATCTTTTCTATGTTTTTTCCATAGAAAACTTATTAAACATAAAAGCTCTGGTACTTTCACTATCTTATTCAATTCTTTTTAGATAGTGCTTAATATTACGAACCAAACGTACTTAATGTGAAACTTAACGATAAAAGAATTTTCAACATAGACAAATTTGTGATACACAATCGAAATATTGAAAACGGTTGAAATTATTACCAAGTTTCCTAACAATTTTTGTATACGCTTTTATTATAAATCTGATCTGTTTTTGACATTTTACTTGAGTACAAATTAATCCGTAAGCCCTAATAAGAGTCTGCCAGACACCCATATAAACGAATCTGCTATGTCTCTGCTTAAGAGCTAAGAGGTTACGACTAGTCAGAATTTTTAAAAAAAGAAACCAATTATTGTATTTTTTGCATTTTCTTAAAGCACAATGTTTCAAAAAAGTTCTGTGAACATTTTTAGAGTTGATCCAATAAATAGTTTTGCAGATATCCCATAATAATCGTAGGAGGCTCTTTACTATTGACCTCAGGAACCGAAATTTTAGAAGTGTTTTTCACAAAACTACATTTTCAATACTGGTTATTTGAAAAATTACTTGAGGGATTTTATATGAAATTTATACAGAATTCTAGGTATTAAAAAGGAATGACAGGATTTTTGTTTTACTAAGACCTTATTTTTGTCTAAAATAAACCATAATCGAGTGGTTTTATTCCTCAAAATCTATAAGCATAATACAGAGGTTAAATTTGGAGAAAACAACAATTGCTTCTATTAAGTACTATCTATAGATAAGCTACTGAATTAATAATTATTTTTTGTTTAATTAGTTTTTGAATAAACTACCAAAAAAGCACTGATGGTGCCCGTAACTACTTGAAAGAGAGGGGTCAATAATCGGGCCGAGAATATTGATGATAGATATGCAATTTTTGTTAAAATTACTTAAAATATAGCGTCATTCTTTGGTATTATTTAAATGAAAGAACTCCATCTCTTGCAGTTTTATTGTTTGAAAGGAATGTTTTATATTTTTGTAAAAATGAAAAAGGTTTACACGTGCATAATTAATTTAGAGAAGCTTTGATATCATTAAAATAAAAAATTAAATACAAGAAATAATCTTTTTCCAGTTTTAATAATAGTTTACGAGTATTAAGAGTAAATAGATAATTAATATAATGATTTTAATAGTGCCTGTCTGATGGAAATTAGAAACAAGATTCATATTCATAAAAAATGTGGTAATAGTAAACATTTCGAAATAATTTCACTACTCAACAGAAGGTTCCCATTTGTTTGAAATATCCTCATACGCATTTAGCACCATACAGGCCAGGCATGCCTCGTAGGTGCTCTCAATTAACTAGAAACAAAGGCGTCTTACCTGCATTGTTCTGATTAAGCTGAAGGCAACAGAAAAGTGTCACCTTGTTCGGCTAATTGTCAAGTTAATCCAAACACTATACCCTCCGCTTCTCGCAAGCTGAACATGATGAGCCCCCGGTCGAGATTAGTCCGGGGAGAGGCGGAAACTTATATACTTCTGGCTTCCCTCAGAGTGCTAACACAAAGTAACCACATTCAATTGAATTCCCAAAGTATTAGCGGGAAGAAAATTGTAATAAATGATAAATGAACGTTTCCTGTTTGAGCGCCTTCGAGCACAGAAAAGATGGGTGTTAGCTTGAGGAAAACAAGTTCCGGATACAACGCACTGAAATTGTGAAATGTCATCCCTGGGTATCATGTGTATGCGCTCGAAATTAATCTACCCCTTTATTCTGATGAGATTATGATCATGACAAGATGAGAACTGGTACTGGGGGACACCTCTCTATGTGAGGCTCGTATAGTTAATACCCTGCTTAAATATGTACTCACTTGATTCAATTATTACAGAGTACGTCTTAGTCGCAGGTTGTAGCCCTCAAATGTGACTAATTCTGACGGTCCTCTTAAGGCACTTAAGGCTTCAAGTGATGGTTGCTTGAGACGTTAGACTGAGTTTATGGGCTTAGTTGTGGGCCCCTCATAACGCAGTAAAAATTCCATTAACTATAAAGTGAGATGAAACAAGTTCCATTAACTATTAATTTCTATGCTATATCAACTTTTTTTTTTGTTGTACTAGTTTCAAAACCGTTTATTTATTATTAATTTATTAAATCAAGAATCTTCCCTAGTACTTTTGAATATGCTTTTTCAGAATCCGTAGTCAAAATTAAGTTTTTCGATTCGAATGTTAAATATGACGGTGGTGAATTATTGAAAAGAGGCTCAATTTTGAACCCGGCTTCAAAAATCCTAGAAAACACATGTTTTATTTGAGAATTCTTCATTATGAAATTATAAAACAGAGGTCTAGAGGCTTACTAGTTTTCCTTTCCTGCGATTTCTCCCGCTTTTAATTATTGAGCCACCTTTCATTTGGGTTAAATACAAGTAACAAAATTTTTTTCCTATACAAGTTATTCTATTCCCGCGCTACTTCTTAGGGGTTGAATATTGGTAAATGGTGGAATACGTGTTTTATTATTTGCATTGTATTTACGAATAAGGCAGAGCGTAGCCAGATGGGGTAGTGGGGTAATATAGAGTGCCCAAAATAGTGTTTCTTCGTTGTCCAATTGAAATAACTTCAATAGTACAAAACATGTAAATTCGTTGTCGAATAGAAATAACATCAATAGCATAAAAAGTGCATATTCGGCTTTCATTACTTAAAAAAAAATTGCTTCATTATTTTTCCAACCTAATCACAATTTAACTGAAATTTTTGCTGTTTGCAAGCAGATAGGAAAAACCAAAGCGGAAATTGGCAATCTGGTTTTATCAATCAATGCAATAATGAAATTCTAGAAAATAATATTCCTTTTGTAGCAGAAATTCACAGGAATGCATATACAGAGCTGCCGAAAAATCAATGGCGTATAGAACTGGGTAAAAATCTATTTTCACTTTGTTTCGCTGGAATATCTATTGTGGCTATTTTCGTCAATATTTTCACAAAACTCAGTACATGTTGGCGGAACACCCGCGCACCACCTTATGTTATATTCGAGCTAGCCTCGTGAGCCCTTTTACGGGTACACCATCCGCCAGGAGGGCACTTTACCGCCACATGCAATCCGCGAGCCCATATTATGCCAATTGTAACCAAACTGTGGCCTGTCATACAATGGCATGCACGGAGGTAATAAATTGTCAATTTTGCATACAAATTGAAAAAGCGAGTTGGGCAATATGCTCCAGTTTGCGGCATTGAGTGTCCTTGGAATATAAGCGCCACTAGACCCATTTGATTGGGAAAAAGGATGCTGGATTTTTTTTTTTTTTCCCCCTTATCGTTGAGGAGTGTCCTCAATCCCTCAAGAATTTAATGAAATCCACGTAGGCGAACACAATTTTGGGCAATTCCCACAAATTTCTAATAAGTTCACTAAAAGAAAGAAAGCCAAACTCTAAAAGACTGATGAGTTGTACGTTTCAGCTCCTCCAACCGGAGCGAATTGAATGATTGAAACGAAAAATGGGACCGATTTATTTTTTTTTTAAATCGAAAATCGAAATTGAATTCATTCAATCGGCGAAATGTATCAGTGTAGAATTTTCCTCGAGTAATTTAGCCCACCGGCAAGAAGATTGTTGTGCAGTAGAAGGTGAAAATTTCCAAGGAAATAATAGTCCACCTTGGCGGTAACGATGGTGTTCGTTTCAAGTAATGAGTACTCGAAACCATGACGAGTTTTATTGATGGATCCATCGCTATCTTTCCATCTAGCCACATGCCTACGTTTTCCCCAATTTCCGATTGCTTGTTAACCGGGTGGGATAAGCTGCGGGCAGGACCTTGAAGTACCGTGAAGGCAATTACTTTCAATTTGACTTTCCAGAGTATTGGTCTCTCTAGCCCAATACGATCCTTCTACAGGTTTTGAATAGACTAAGTAAGTTTTACTTTTGCAAAATCCACCTGAGAGTGTGAGACGAAACCACGTAGAATTGTTACGTTTTCATTAGTTTTGGATTTAATTGATTCCCGGCCTCTATGTGGGCTCATTACCGTAGGAAATAATGAATTTCACTGCCTTCCGGTTCTCTGTATTTATGGACATGCTGCGGCTGGCAATTGAGGTTTTGGACACGCAACCTCAGTGTCGGATGCACCTGGCTTTTGCGGGTATTATGTTTTATTTTAACACCTCTCCGATACCCGTTCACAATTGTTTCTGAATAATTTGTTTTGCCTCGGGTGTTAGATGATTTATTGCGTTTTAATAAACGAAATGCGTTTTCATTTGATAAAGTGTTGACGATAGTGGGTGCAAAATTCATAGAGTGGCAAGAACACAATTTTATTTATTGCTAAGTGTTAATCTTTCAGCCATTAAAATGTTTTATGGGGGAATTGAATATGTTTGTAACCACCTTAACATTAATTTAAATAAGGATCGAAAATAATCGGTATTTTAAAATTTTAGAATAAAAGTCACCTACTAAAGGGGCACTACAATAAAAAATTATCAATCGTAAATGTATTTTTAAAAGTTGTGCTTGATAATCAGTCGATAATAAGTAAAAATCTGACTTTTATCATAACTCATTAAAAGACTGGTAAATTTTGACTTATATTTGAGTATCCTGGTTTATTATTTAGTGAACTTAGAAAAGTCAAGAAAAGACTTTTAATTTTCAGTAAAATAACAAGAAGATTTCCTTACATTTAATTTTCAGTCAAGGGAAAAAAAGTATTAGGTGTACAACTATGCTTTCGCCGGTTTGAGGTTTTATTGTAAATTGTCCATCACTGTCCATTACTTTTTCTCTACTACTCTTTCGGGCAGCATACGAATCCCTCATAGAAAAAACTGGTCATCTTTTAAGGTGATTCACGAATCAATCCAATTTTTAACCTCTTCATAAGAATGGAAGTGACTTTTGTTAGTTTTTAACATTTTTTCTTTTAATTTTGGATTTATATTTAAGTCCAGAAAAATATATACACTTTTGATCAGTCAACTTTCATCCATAAACCCCCTAGTATGCCCCTTAAAGCTGAATGTTTACAAGGTGTTATATGAGGAGGGAAGTTCAAAAAACGTAAAAAACAACCCTTAATCCCTTTCAATTTTGATATTTCTTTGTATTCCTCCTTGCAGCAAATTAATGTTGTAACTTGTATCTATTTCCAATTTTTATTTTAAAAAACGTGTATTAAATAAATGTTAAACGCCTATACCTAGTATATGAAATTTAAGATTCAATCTAATCCTTTGTAGCATATTCCTGTTCTCTATAGTAATTTATTCTAAAACATGATGGAGTAAGAACTTGGTGACATGGATTGCCTAGCGAAGCCATTACTAAGAAATAATTAATGGGTTCGTCGCAATTTCCGCTTTATATTCTTGGCGGACTATACTGATGCCATTCTACAAATTCTTCAGTTCTCGATTTATGTAACGTTTGTGAGCACATTAATCAATGGAGGAATTTATAGATACCTGTACTATGAAATATTGGACAGGAAGTTCAGCGCGTTTCATAAAGTTTGGGAGACTCTGTTACACCTTCTATTTTACCCATATGAAATAACCAAGAGCTGCATGTTTCTCTCAACATTCTGCATAAAGGTTTCATTTGTGTGAGTTGAGAACAAGGAGAAATCCTGAAATACCTAAGAATTTTTTGGAGCAAAATCCTGCGCAATATCAACTAAGAGAAATGTTCATCGGCGGAGGCACAGGTGGGTATCACACTTCTCTTCGCATTTAGGGTAGATGGATAATTGAGAAGTCAGTTAAATCGCTATTGGTTATATATAGCAAAACGAATGTAGGTGAACCAGCAGTTTTCTCCACTTCCTTGATTATGTCATTAGCTTCGGGCCGTCTTAAAGGTTTTATCAGAAATATTTATGGTATTTTCTATTCAATGCTGTGGGTATGACGTTTAAATTGCACAATTGTAACTATCAGTCATATTTTGATAGAGACATTATCAATGATTTTTATTTTATTTTATGTATGTGATACATATGCAGTTTATATCGAATTATCTCTATTTTTAAAATTTAATGCAAATATTCTTGATTCGTTTAATGACTAAGCCTTTAGGAGTTGTGTACTTGCATAACCAATCAAATAATTCAATTGGAAACGGCTTCTGCTTAAATAAAAATTAGTTTTTATTACTAGAATACTATTTTAAATTTTAATTAACAAAAGTCCTGTGGTCTCAAGAGTATATTCGATTTGGAAGTGTATTTCTAATTGTAGAGTATTAAAAATTTAGGTAAAATAGCATCTTTAGCATCCCGCTTTTAACTCTAAATTTTAAATAAATTGTGTCTGTATGTCTGTTTGTTCGTAATATTTGCGGAAACGGCTAAGCCGATTTTGATGGGATTTTCACTGACAAGTAGAGCATTCTAAAAAGCATGATTTTTAAAAATTTTGTCAATCTATCTGTTTATTTGGCATTATTTCCATTGCGATCAAAATGTTCACACATACTCTTCAGGGCTCAATGTTTAGTATACCTAAAATATGGACATGACGTACCTATGGGAAATTTTAAAATATTTATAATATTTGTTAGAATAGTAGATAATAGATAGATAGATAGATAATAGTAGATAATAGAAGATAGGAAGTACTACTTCAAAATGTAGTTGTTGAAAATATTAATTTAATTTAAAAAATTTAAGATTTTCGAATACATTATTATTTGGGTTATTCTACGTATTTAAGACATTTTATAGTTTTAATTCCAATAATGTTTATGGTATTTTTATCCCAAGTTTACTAAATAAAGAAACGATAGTATAGACGACTAGCAAACATGTTTATTTTACAGATTTTAAAATCGGCTACATGCATCGAGTAAATGCGAGAGCAAAGGGTTAAAACCTGGGAAAAAAGAATAGTTCAGCGGTAAAACAAGGGCATCAAAAGAGAGTTTCATGAAACAAATCCAATTTGGAGCGCATAAAAATTCAGGAGCAACTGGAACACATCGGGAACTCTTTCCCGGTGGAAGTAGGGCAAGAGTGCCCGGTACTGTAAAACGGGAAATATTTTAAAATCATACATTTCCTTGAGAGTGATAAATAAACCAAACACGTCTGGCCGTTCTCATTTTTTATTAAATTTTCAACAGCGGAAAATCACCACTATTCCGGGAACGTCAGAATCACGATGTTATTAGCAAGCAATGCTGCGAGCACGTACTAAACCTGAATAATTCTGGGATGTCGGGGATGCTGTGAAGATGGCACATCGTGGTGATCTTTTTCAGCCGTAACACTCGGGAGGACACATGCTAAGCGGGAGAAAAAGAGCGCCCTTCAAAGAGTCATTCCTGCTTATATTTTCCAGATTTTCCTATTTTTCGCACTTATTCTTTTTTTTTTTTTTGGCGCCCACCTCCCCCAGGATATAATAAAAGTCATCCCCATTTTTCAGGTTGGGAGCTCGCTCGAGATGTAAAAAAAGCGGCAAGATATTTTCAGAATCTCCGGACATACCGAATTCGTGATTTTGGGAGGTAGAGGCGCCAAGTGAAAAAAAGGAAGTGTAAACAGGGAAACCATCGGGATAGGAGTTGCGTTGCGCTCACCTTGTCATTTGAAATGTTTGGTGCAGCATTCGGCACAATGATCGCGGCTTGAATGCAAATCACCTCCTTAGAATTTCAGTGGCAGGCACCCTATGTATTTATGGTATGCGAGGCAGAGTGCGGGCACTGAGATTCACGCCTGCCGGAGCCCTAGCAGTATAACGTTCGCCAATTCTACTTTTTCCCTGTTATGACGAGCGGAAAATGCTATTTTTGGTAAATGATATTGTATTATTCGGTGTCGGGGCTTTCTTTGGCTGTCGTATTTATGCAGATGTTGAACACTATTACGGGTGAGCGACTCGCAAAGGATGCTGTGAAATGATTTTACAATTCAGTAACTTTCAAGAGGGTCAGGTCGGTTATTTTAAAATCCGAGGATATTGTGCGGTCTTACAACAAAAGCAAGAGATGTCTTGCAAATTGACGGGATACATAAACCAATTGAAGTTTTGTGAAGGTGAGTAGGCTCGCATAAATCCCGGACAAGGGATTCACCGCTTGTAAATTTCTTGCGCTTTGATGAATTTAAATAAAACGAAAAGCCACAAAGATGAAGGAAGTACTTTGTTGTTATATCCAAATTTAATCTTACGATTATAGTCATAAATGATACTTAGTGTGCCTATTTCTAGTTCAGGAAATTTCAAGTGAATGCTCCTCACCCTAGAAATTAAACGTATGCTTCAGAGGATATGGTTAAATAAATATAAATGAAATATGCTCTCTGTTCTAGACGAAGAGCCACAAGGCAATGGTATTCTTTAACTATTTCCTGTACCCTGAGGGTAACTGAGACCGTTCTTTCCTCATGACATTGCTGTCCAAGTAATAAGAGCCGTTTAACTATTTCAGTTCCAGTGAAACATTCTCTCTAGGAAACAGAAATCATAAAAGGAAAATAGTTCGTATAAGAGATAGGCACATTATTTAGATTTGTAGCAAAATGCTGACATTGACTGTAACCTTTAAGTGGTCACATCTATGTACCTAAATACATTGAATATGAGTGATTGATTAGAAGTTAGCAATTAAATCAAATAAAAGATTTATTTATCATTGATATTTCATAAACAATTATTAAAACATAATTTCTATTCAAAATAGAATAGGGTAAAACAAGCAAAGAGTGCTCATTATCAAAGAGTACGCATTGCAGTCTATTAGAAGCATATTGCAATAGTGGGACGTACTATGATATGCGATTATTTAAGGTTTTATAACTTTTCTTGTTTTTCGGTATGTTTGATCTAAAATTTACGTGTTTTTACTTTACTCGCATATTATAATTGCATTTCTAGAATTCAACGGCTTAATTTCATTTATAAGTTAAGCAATAGTCAGTGAAAGCCAATTTGCGAAATGTTATTTCGGTACAAAGTATGATTTGTAATTGTAGCATTGTAATTAGAAAAAAAAGGATTCATGAAATACGAGAACTTACAATAGAAAGCCGATTAGAAAACTCTTCTTTACGGAAGATATTTTAAAAGGTGTAAAGGAAAGGATTGAGAAAGGTGAAACTAAAAGAAGTATCGCTGATTTATTAAATGAGCCTGAGTTTATATTAAGAAAAATATTGAAAGCTGATAATGTTCCTAAGGCACTGAATAGAATTTCTAAAGTGGGATCCTAGGGATCTGTTATTCGCACAAAAAAAGATTTTATATATTTTTGAACAGCATTTATAAAATTTAATTTTGAGAAAAACACGTTTAAAGTTTAAAAATTCCACTTCGCTGTGAGGCTAGATCTGTTCTTGTAAAATTAACTTCAAATCAAATCAATCCAAAATTAAGTTTTATTCCAATTATGATATTTAGGTCAGTATATCCATTTAAGTCAATTTAACATTAAATTGGAAGAAAACATCAAATTTCAGTTTAGATTCAAAAGAATTCTTAAAAAATATAAAGCCCTACGTTTTATATGAGCTGAAAATAGAAACAAAATAAGTTTCTACAGCTATAAAATATTCAATATAAGCAACGTAAATGTAAATGCCTGCCTTTTGAAAGGTTTTCGACGGCATATTGGTTATGTATTCATGGATTTTTAAATTTAGAAAGACTTTTAGCAATCTGACAAGTTAACGATCTCAAATTTAATAGGTATCAATCGAAATCGAAAATTTGATTTGAAATAAGGTGTCATAAAAACTATATAACGAGAATTATACTATATACTCCTATTTATGCATTTAGATTTAAATCTGTTTAAGTTGAGTAATTTCAGTTAATATGTCGCATTTGTGATTTTGAGTTTTGAATTTGGTATTATAGCAGATTTAATCCAAGATCAATTCTGACTGAACAGATTGAGACGTGTAATTCTCATAATCATCATAATGCCATATCAATCAAAATGGTTATGCACTATGCATATTTATTGCACATATTAAAAGAGGGAAACCTGTTGTTAGTTCTCTTAAGTGTTTTTCTTGATAGATATTAAACTAGAAAAATATCTTTAAAAAAACAACGTTAATGACTTCCTGCCTTAGTTGACACTTTTTAAATATCACCATCACCTTGAGGTAGTACAATAGAAAGAAATCGCCGTCAAGATATTTTCCGGAAAATTTCTTGAATTGATAGATATTACACCGCCATCAACAGGAGTCCGCCCGTATTTATGGACAATTTGGCACAACGAGTGATTACAAACATTTTAGTAATCGTTTTGCACTTTATTTATACTCAGAGGGATATCTCAATAAAATTGCCGCCCGGGGGATAAATAAAAATGGCAAGAAAATTCAGAAATCATTTCAAATTGATACCAAGATGGAGAGTGGCAACGGAAAGGGAAAATCGATTCAGCGCCAGTGCCTATCCACTGGCTACATAAATACTATTCCCGAGGGTAAAAAGTATTTCGTTTCGAGAACGATTTCAAATGATAAAAATGACCTGCTGGTAATATTCACTTTTAAACTTGATTACTTTTGATTGCACATTTAAATATCATTTGATTCTGCTACGTGAGAGAAAGGTGGGTGAAGGTCTTTTTAAGTGAATTAATATCTGTTGATTATTTATTCATTCCTATTTTTTTTTTTCATTTAGAAAGTAGGGCAATAAAATATCAAGGTATTGTGCATAAAAATACAGAAAGGAATCACGTCCACATTTTATGTATTCAGAAAATAACTTTTAAAACATAAAACAAATAGTACAAGGAAAACTAATTATAATTTTGAGAGGATGGTTATACTAAATTAAGTAGATGAACATTTGTTCTTTGGCTATTGACCAAATACTTAATGATTTACTTATTTATCCTCTTAGTTCTTAGAATCCGAAAATTATGATTAAAGTGAAGATGATTTTGATTTTCCATACATATTTTTCCCTCTATGGAATGTGTTTCTGTCTATAGTGAAAACGAATAGGATATTCATTGATTAATGTTTTTAAAATTTGTTGTATTTTTCAAGAAAACTTAGTCTTACAAAAACAAATTTGTTATTCCTCACAAAAAAAAAATTAAAACGCTAGCTACTTGATTAAGAAATTTTGCCAGCAAGTATCTTCCACTAAAAGGGAATTAGCCAACTGTCTGTCGCCACAACTCCTCCACTATCCTATTTTGGAATTATTTATCGAATTCTTTGAATAAGAACCAGATAAATATCTGGTTTAGGAATTATTCTTGTATTTCAATGTAAAATGCTGAATTAGAACTAGAACTCGATTAAAATAATGAAACTAATAATAGAAGAATAAAATTTTACATAGAGATAGATTTATATATTTTTAAAAATGTCAATCTCTGTGGTTCTATAATAGTTCGATTGAATTTTAATCGTGGCAGTTAAGGAAACAAATATTGTAAAAATATATTAAAACAAACTTTCTGGAATTTTCATTAAAGGCTTCGAGGCCATTAATTTTAATTAAGTTATTGAAATGTTTGAATTTTAACGAATATTATCAACTTTGAAACATCGGAGTTTCATTTGTGTGTTGTAAATTTATAATTTTATGAAATTTTAAATTTGTTGGATCTCATATTGTATCATGTTTTAATTTACGATATTAAATAAATGTTGGACTATAAACTGTAGATCTTTATGGGATTTTGTGTATTGTACATGATACTTAAGCAATATCGACTAGTGGTTTAGGTGAGATTCAGTAAACCCTTGTTTCTTTTGTAATTTCCCTCGTCAAATAAAGTTGTTTACCTCGTCATTCAAATATTTTTTTATATTGCATATGAAGACTTATTATAACTAAAATAAATTTCTGTAAAAGCTTAACAGAATTCTTTAATATTATTTAAGTTTCATGAAGTTGTTTTCAGTTGTAGCTAACTCTTGTAAACACAATAAATTTGAAAATTTCTCAAAGTTGTAACAATTTTCAATAAAGTGCGCATTTATTCCCAATGGAGTGCGAAAATTTACGGGTGGGAAAGCCTGATAATATCAAATATAAGAAGCCCAATTAACTGCAACTTAATTACCACATAAATAAGTGGCTGAATAAATAACTTCAGTGATTTAAGTAAACATAAGCTTCCCTCCCCGCCGGAAAGTGCCAAATTAATTGGACTCTTAAAAGTTTGTGAAAAGTTCGGTAAGAAAACCATGCGCCAAGATAAAGTTTTTGAGAAAATTTTCCCTCCAACTTTATGAAATATTATTTCCTGATGTTATTTACAACATCGGTGAACATAATTTCACGGGAAATAGAACTAACTTTTCCGGGACAAGGCGAGCACCGAGTGCGTCTTATTTAATTTTTTTTTTCTTATTTTTTTTCCGCTACCGGAAATTCGTTTCCGCTACCCGTATTTGATTGTGGTAGCCTTTAATCGGATCTAGTTAGCGAAATGCAAATTTAGTCTTCTCGCGTGCGTGATATATCACTGTTAATTTAATAGTACCATAAATTCTATTAAGAATTCTTCATAGTTTGAGGCAGTTTAACTTCTTTTATATGTTTTATGGGTCTTCTGGACTATGGGGACTTTTAAAAGTAACAATTCCAATTATTCATTTACTTTTATTCAATAAATAAATGAATTTAGAATAGAATTTTTCGTTTGTCGTAACTTAAATAGTTTTGCTCAGAATTTATGGTGAAGAATTTTTTCCTTATTATCAAACAAATTATTTTAAATCTGACTTTACCAGTGTCTTAAGATAAGTCATAAAGTTATGAAAACAAATATAGAAGCACATTTATTAAGAAAGTATTATTGTATGTTTGGAATTTTAAATTTTGTCTATTGTGTATCATACAGCTAAATGAATGATAGTCTGCATTTACTCAATAACGATTCAAATTTTAGCGCCTAGAATAATAAGGAAGGGGTATTTTTATCTATTTAAAGTCTTATTGAGTATTTTTCAGTATTGCACAGGCAATTTAATAAGACATAAATTGAGTATGTAGTCAATTTCTTTTATAATTGTGTTATATTTATGGTAAGTGAAAATTCTTTGCCGTAATTTTTGTATATTCCCATAAAGTCCTTATCTAAATTAAAGGTATGTTTCCATCGTTGTCAAGCAAAAAAACATTAAAAGATTCCTTATAATAACGAAATTAAAAGAAAACTTTTTTCCATTTATCATTTCACCACAAATGAGTGGTTGTCACCATCGATAAGTAAAATAAAATATTAAATTCGTTTATTTTAAGGAAATATGTATATATATTTTTTTCTTGGAAAATGTTTTAAAGAGAAGTTCGAAAAACATTTTCAACTTAAACCGTAAATTTATTGAACTCACCCTGTTCTTTGTAAAAGTGCTTTGTTTTAATTAAAAATCATATCCCCAAAAAACCTCTTATTTCAACGTTTACTTGACCGGAATGCTTAATGATCGACTAAGGACATTTATATTATACTTTCGCAATAATTTACTATTAGTACAACTTACTAAACATTTTACATTATAGCTAGGATTTATTTATAAAAATTTAAAGAATGGAATTAATTGTTTTATGTAAACTGAGGCATTATGCGTTTTTCATTGGTAATATAAATCAAAAATAACATAATATAGAAAAGTTTTAATGAATGCAAAAAGATATTAATGGAATAACAAAAATGCGTAAATGTAAATTAAAAACAACCAACAGTGGAATAAAGGAATACATTTTTAGATAGGTATGAGAAATATTCTTTATGAACATCGTTATTTTGAGCATCCAGGGTATACCGAATAAATTCCTAATGACGGAGAATTTTTGGGCCAAATAAAAACTTTTAATGACACAAACTTCTACGTCCGCTTTATTTGTGTTAACCGAATATTTGTCGTGTTGTGTACTTAATTTTCTATGGAATGAGTGACTCCTAAAATACATTGGAAATTTTTTTTGGAGCGACTGTTGCCTGCGGAAGGCCTCCAAAGTGGCCGACTACAGGAAACTTTTAGATATTCCTCGAATCTTAAAGATTTTTCCCGTATCGACAGCTTCGCTCTGTAGTAATACTGTTGGCACATTAGGGATGTTTATTGAGTGATAAAATTGAGTGTTTATGGGTATTGTTGACAAGATTTCCCTACGTTAACGGGTGTACTTTAACAGATAATAAAGATTTACACTCGGTGGCATGCCGCTCTTTGCGGCGCCAGGGAATAAATAATAAAATAAAGGCGCTGATGGAGCCCCAGACTGTCTCTCACCCCAAAAAGAAGGGGTGTCTTGTGTGACAGTGTCAATTTATAGCATGGCATTTTGCTAGATCATACATTATTTGCGTACAATGGGAATTCAAATAATAGCAAAATGACTCCGATGTAAATCACGGACTAGAATAATTATGCGATAAATAAGCTCAAATGGCAGCGCTCTTCTATGGCACCCTTAGATTGAAGAATGAAAGAAAAATATTTGCGCTCTAATATTCTCGCGAAAATTTCTTTCCCCCAAGAATACTGTGAAAATTCTTCGCGTTCTTGGCGTGCTTTCCGGAGCAGGAAAGCCACAGACGCATCTGAATATTAATGGGGGTGGCGGAGATGCATCCAAGCGCTAAAGTTAATTAATGCACGGCACAGATGGGTGTGCAGCACCCAAGCGAGCCCGCTAAAGATTCGAACTATGAGACTTCTGCCGCCAACTATGAAACTTCTAATTACATTTACGCGAAAACGCCCAAATAAGCCTATGAATACTTAATCGCGAAATTCTGAATAAATTCTTCTATGGTGAGCGGCAGGCAGGGGAATATTCAGCAATGTTAGCGCGGCCCAGTCAATATTTGCGCTAGTTATGAAAATGGTGTACGTTGCCAATTAGAGGGGAGTGGTAATGTGCTCGCCGTGCACTACCTCAATGCAGCCTACAACTTTTAGTTAATTGGAAAATATATAGTGCCGCGGAATCTGGTGGAATTTCTAGCTTGGATACCTAAATCCAGGAATCTGAGCGTAAGTATAGAAGAGCTAAATGTTTTATTTAATTATGAGGCTACCTGCGCTCCACTTCTACCATTCTGAGAATGTATCCTCCTTCAAAGCAGGTAGAACCCTATCTACCACCACCGGTTTAACTGTGGGCTTTAATTAAACGTTTTCGAAAATAGCTCACGACGATGGTGGATATATGTGCTAATTTTGCGCCCTTCCCCGACCCATCTGTTTAGGCAAGTTAATGCCCTGAAAATTATGAGAGAAAAATTATTCGCCTATTTGCAATATGACCTGCATTCCATAACTGTGTCATGAATTAAACGTATGAAATATTTGCCATAGGAGTTTACACCATCAAGGCAATGAACCTATTGACCAATTTCTGCTCAAAGTTTAGCGAATGAAAGCAAATTGCTTGGGTTTTGCATTGCGCTGGGGACACAACAGTGCTAGCAGAGATGCAAAATTGTAACAAGACATAGTGCAACTTATGCTGCATCCGTTGGTCCTTATTCTTGAATAGTTTGGAAAGACTTTTGATTTGTCACACTCGTGGGATGCACTTCATATGGAGTTCACTTCTCGAAAGTTATATTCCCCTTGAAGATAAAGAGCTAAGTGAACAAGAGTGGTAAGCTCTGTGGAACCACTTATTCTAAACTTATATATAAGAACTTTATGCAATGTGCACATTTGAAACATATTCAAAGTTCCGAGTGTTCTTTTTACATTGCAATCCTACAAGCAGACAATTGTAGCCAACACGTTTTTCTTGGCTGCTCGGATGGAATTTTATTAATATAATTTTCATCTCTTGTTTTGCGGATATAATTCGTTATTAGATAGTGACGATAGTGATGATAGTGACACAATTTAAAAGGTATGTTATCCATACCATGAACAAATCTATCTATCTTTTTCCATGTTACTTTATCTTTATAATTGTAAACGAGTAATAACTCCTTCGATTTCCATTAAAATCGTATACCGAGGTTACAGTATAGGGTGAATTAGAAAGTTGTAGAAACTGTTTTTGCAGTTTTAAATTCATTAATTAAAAAGTATTCAATTGAGGAACCATATTTAGACTAATTATAATATAAATACTAATTTAAATTAAAATAAACATCACTCCCTTGTAATCGCTTGATTGTTTGTACTTGCAGAATAATTTCCGTATATCCTAAAAAGTACCTACTGAAAATAGTCGGTAATTGCTACGTAACCTATCCATGCAATCAAATCCGTTGGCATGGAGTCCAACATTATTTCACCTATCTGGAATTCCTTCAGGTTAACTAGAAATCATGTCCTTTGATTTTATGATTTACAAAGAGTCAACCCACTGTTTGTAATCGCTCGTTTTAAAAGCGGATTCTCTACGCCTCTGCATCTGCATTCTATAGAATTTTCTATCTATATTGAAACATTCACTAGTTAGCAGCAAAGTGTCTCCTACGCAAGTATAAACCTTGCGTTTGTGCTGTGATCGAACAAATTGCCCTAGTCAATCTGCGGGGATAGACTGAATATTGAATGACTCGAAATTTAGAGCGGAAAGGAGCAGATGAAGTGAATGCAACAAGTATCCAGATTTGTGTTTCAATTCACGCCCCGAAACAATGTATCATCGATTCGCCTGAACTATTTGAAAATTACGAAACGGCAATCGATTGCCTTTCTCAAGTATGCCATACATATGTATGTAAATAGTTTAACTAAACTAAGAAGATCATATACAAAGAATAAATTTAGTTAAGTTACGGAATACTTTAAAAACTTTTGAGTTAGAAATTGATAGCAATTCTCAGAAGCTGATGTCAGTTCTAAAGTACGAAATTCAAACTTCGGATGATCATTCCACTCTTTTTACTTTATCTTTAAAGTTATGAAAATATTTCGTCCTTTCGTCAGTTAATAATGGCGAAATATATAAAATTTTGGTTATTGTTCAACTATAAGTGCCCATTTTATTTTAAACCCATTAATCCCATTAAAAACTTGGAGAAGCACATAAGAATTAACACTATATAAAATTAAATAATATTTTTATCTCCAGGCTAGTAGATATCTCCGTTTGTCTTGTTATAACCCCAGCAAGAAATCGAAACTTTACTCCATCAATGAAGAATACTTTTAGTATGGAGATATTATTGGAAATTCATTTACTCCTAAACCATTCATTATTTCATATTTCATAAGGATAAAAATAGGCATTTCTAAATTATCTAGATATAAATTCCATAAAGTAAAAGTCTATACTTTGCAACAATATCAGATATATGTATGTCTGCTAGATTTTGATGGAAAACACGATTATTATAATAAAAGAATAGTGTTTTAGTTACTAGCTATCGACTGATGCCACTATTAGTCTAAATTTTCTTATATGAATTCAACCATTACCGTGTTTAGTAATGCTTCGATTTCCTTCTGTAGACAGTTCGTGTCGACATACCAAAAATTGTAGGAATATTTCTTGAATACGGTGGAATCGTACATTTTTGGTTTACTTTGATTAATTTCAAATGACAAATGTACTAAGCCTAGGGAAATGTGTTATACTAGTTTATCTTGTTTATTGATGCCATATGTTGTCCTATAAGGGCGGGAACAAAAACGAAGAATTGGAATCGTAGAGGTCCTTAAACTACGATCCAATTCTTGATAGAATCTAGAAATGCTTTACTAATAAAAAAATAATATTTTCATAAATTTTTGATATTCCCGAGTACAAAACGGAATTGAATGAATGTGTCTCCACTCCCACAATAATTACTGGAAGTCATATAAACACAAGTTCCAGGGGATACTTGTGCGAAAGGGAACCCCTTGACATAGATTCCAGTTCCGCATAGGCCATGTATGCTATTCAGTAGCGATGACTTGCGGTGGAACCTCATTAGACTGGTTTTTCTTGACTCTAAGAAAAGTCTGCGAGCTAAAGTGCCCTTGATGGTTTCTTTAACTTCTTTCCCATTTCTTTCTGATTTATTCAGGCAATGTACGTATTATCCAAGAAATTGAAACACTCGTTGAAAGGTAAATTTAAAAATGGTTTTTTTTTTCTTATATCCAACAAGGAGATTGGATAAACAACGACCCAAACCGCTCTTGCTTCAGCCAACGAACGGGTGAATCCGCAATGATTCTTCTTACCGTTGAGGCAACTGTGGGGCTGTTAAGAAATTTAATTGAATTGCCTTTTCCATTCCTTTTGACGGCAATAAAGTAATTTTTATTCCTTCGGTGGAACGGTGTAAAATCTTTCAGCTTACTGAAATGAAATGTTCAAGAGCTCTTGGAAGGGTTTTTTTTTCCCTCAGAGCTGGTGGACCTTTTTGGGGTAAACATCTTCAACAACGAGCAAACCGTTAAGCAACGCTCTCAGTCATCTTTACAAAAATATGACCTTTATAGCAATAAAAGGGAATTTTTTTATAAAAATTCATGTTTGAACGTCGACAAACATTGGCCCATCGGCGGCAAAGAGGCGGCTACCTTTTTTTCAGTTTTTTTTTTCAATTTGCGCAAATACTTTACAGGAGTTTGCTCAAAACGTTACAAGTGCGGGTTGGGCTTTTCCCCTTCGACTAAAAGAAAGGGAATTTGAATTGTTTATGCATAAATTGCTGTACAGCCAAATTTAATAAGTTTGCTGTTGACATTTTTTTCCAATTTATACGTTGTTTGAAGTAAATTTATTTTCGAGCTCATATTGCATACACTCGTACATATGGAGGCAATCAAATTTTCCTTTTTGGAATTTTTATGAATGTATATCTGATGGAAAAATAAGAAATCTAATGAATATCGTAGAAGGCATCTCTTATAAATTTTTACTTATTTATTAAAAGCGGAAGGGAATTTTTTCGTAATAAAAAATTTTATATGATGTTATAATATAAATGATGAAATTATTTTCAATTCCATAGAAATAAAATTAGGAATTATATAGAGAAAAATATGCAATAAAAGAAACATAACCATACATATCTACCTATGGTATTAGGATGTATGTCAGTTTTCTTTTTACTTAAGGTTTTCAAATATTTTTAAATTAAAAATGTGTGCGAGTAAATCAGGCATAAATAAACACCTACCAAAATATCAGATACACAGTCAAATATTTTTACTACTTTAAAGGTACACAGTAAAATATATTTTGACTTTTACTTGTATGATATAAGTAAAAAGTTACCCACCCAAGCAGGAGTTTCGCAAATTCTTATCGAAGCTGGCAAATACAAGCGTAAAGTTAAAAATATTCTGAATTTTACTAATTGCAAAAACAAGTACAAAAAGTTACCCATATTTCGTAAAACTTCACAAATTATTATATAAAAGTTATTTCATAAGGACTAAAATTATATTCTTTGCTTTGGACTTTAATTATCTCTACATTTCTCAACTTTTTCGCTTTACTTGTGTAAGACTTTATCATTATTGAAAACTCTAAGCCTGTATAATTCCCCTTTTCTTTTATAAAATTATTAGATTTCCCTAATTAATATAGCCAATCTAGAGCCAATTCCGTGCTTAGTTTTGTGAAGCGTTAGTCCAAGGAGTTCCTTGATCCCTACCTTGCTAAATCTCTTTTTGTTACCTTCATCAATAAGATTGAGGCTGTACTGTGGAAGGAGCAGGACCTTGCTGATATTACCTTCATTCATCAGCTGCTTATCGGTGAGATTGACTGTACTCTCTGTACTTCAGCGGATCTCCATCTACACCAATCGTCGTAACCTCCGTTTGATCCCTCTTTTTCAGTCTGCTTATCACCGTACCAACTATGGACTTTCTTAGCCTCTCACGCGAATGCTTTGGAAAGCCAACTCCCACCCCTTTTTTGACTTCTAGCTGAGTAAATCATCTCTCAGGAAATACCTTTATTGTCCCTCCTAATGTTGCCTATTCCTTTCTAATTTTTCGTTTTTTGTTTTTTTTTAATTTGTTATTGTTTTTAATTTATTCTATTATTTAAGTAAACTTATTGTCTGTAGCTTGTATTAAGCGATTAATAAATAAATAAATAAATAGCTTGGAAGTATAGAATTTAATCAACTACATACGAAATTTAGAAAAAATAAAAAAGAATATTTTAAGCATAAAGCTGCTTTGTATCCCCAGTTTTGACCTCTATCGTTCTGCTTTAAAAAATAAATATAAACCCCAAATCGACTCAATACCTCTGGTCTTTAAAGGAATTTATTAAAATTTTATCATATACAGAGAAATATATGATTCCCTCAATCCTCTGCTTATTTGATATTCGGAGACTAAATGGCGAAACATGACGTTCATTTTGGTAATTAATTTATTTCCGGAAGCTCTGGCATCAAGCATATCTTCATAGATGTGAAAACTTTACAACAAATTAACTCTCCATAAACTTTTAGTTCATGTTTTCCCATCTGTTCGGAAGTTTGAAATTTTCCCACCGTAGGCTCATAATTTTTGTTTTGAAAATGGAAAAGCACAAATGCATTTCTCTGCCAGAGACCGCAAATAATAAAAAAAAAAAGAAAAATAAAAAAACCACGCATGTCTATAATTTTATGAGACAATTTTTGCCACATTTAGTTGAGAATTTTAAATGATTTAAATATGTCTCCATTTAAAGTATAAAAATATTTCTAATGAATCGTTATTTTCATCGGTTTCATTATTTATATTAAATAAAATTATTTAGGTTTGTTATTTGCTACAATAATGTGTTTTCCTTAATCAAAATAATAAAGGAGCTCTTAATATCAGAAATCTACTAATACCTAACAGCTTTTCTTTAGTCCTTAATTTTTACCTTTTCCATATGATTTTACCTACATTTAAAACGTTCGGGGACGGCTACTGTACTCGTGTATGCGATCTTTCGAATTAACGCTTTGCTCTTAAAGCGTAGACTTTATTCATAAATTTTTCAAACCCTAATATGTAGCCGCAAATGCAGCATAATCTAAAAGGGAGCAAACATCATCGTAGCATTACACAATTGTATCACTTCTGGCAAAATGAAGCCCTTTATATTTCATCGATTTTGTGATATGTATCTGCCTGCGCCGATTCCAATTGATCACGCAGCTGTAAACCGATAGGTCAATATTTCTAGTAGCTAATTCTGAGAAATTACTATCAGCGACTTTTACCGGATATTATCTTAGATGCCGACGATATAAAATTTTAAGAGATTATTGCAACTGAAGCGGTTATTGGGGTAATTGTCGATTATATTGAATTTGTTAATCGAAGCAATAAATTATGAATTAATTTTTGATCATAGCCTCTGTATGTGTATTTAAAATTGATTTGTTATTAAGTGCAAGTCAAAGTCTGTACGGATGTGACTATCACACCGTATGGCTTAACCTTTTCGGTACTAACGCCTCCTATTGTCGGCAATTCATGAAACGTTCTCTGGGGTATGATCATTCCCTATAAAGTCGCTGCTCTAATTATTTAGTAGTCTTTACTTTTGTTATCATCTACAAATTTATTATTTTATTTCCATGGATGGACGAGAAGCTCTACCAATGCCCACTATAATCCCATTGTAACTCTAACGTACCAAATAGGTTACCATAAGTAAAGTCCATTTTCAGATATTAGTTGGGGTCCCAATTGCTTAGCTTTACTCTTGATGATCTGTTCTTATTTTTAGGGTTTCTTACCATCATCATCGGAAACCTTATAGAATCTCTTGTGCATTCGACCGTCTGTTTGTCTGTCTATTACAGAATTGTTTCACGAAAACAACATAACGTAGTAAATTTAAATTTGGCGGGTGTTAGGTCTTTGAATTATGAAATTTTCGTTTTAAAATTTTTAGTGGAGATGATTCGGACGCCCCGTGTTTATTTTCTATTGTTGGAAGGGTCTACTTTCACATCCATGGTTAAGGATTCTAAAATTTTGTTTGGCTCTGTTTTTGTTTTGATTGATTTGAGGTTTTTAAAGGTAAATTTTCGAAACCTTCAGGGTTATTAGGTATTGAGTAAAAAATTATAGAGCTAGCATTTGTTTTGTTACTACATGGAAAAATTAAAAGTTTAGTTTTACATAAAGCGGCAAGCCACAATTAATGTAATTTCTGGAGTTTTACGAAAAGGAACATATAAAAATTGCTTTAAAAAGATAATTCCTAAATTCCTAAATAAATCAACGCTTTGCGTTAAAAGGTTTATAAAAGTAGTATTTTTTGATGTGTAACATTTTTCTGCTCGCCCCAATAGGTAATTTCTTGAATGGGAAAGAAATGTCCAACAGGAAATAGCATACGAATTTAAAATTGAAATTTTCTCTTAGTAACATTCACAATTTGAAATCCCGCCAAACAAGATCGATCTGGTCGCAATCGTTATCAACTTCATTCAGGAGACCGAAAACTGTAGTCCTAGTTAAATCTGAAATTGATGTGGTGGCAGTTTCATTGTTCTCGGAAAATTTGTGAGTAATTTTTCTGGTGTTTTTAGAAAATTTCTCTACTTAAAAATTGTTGATTTTTTCTTGCGATCGATCAATTTATCTCCTAATCGGGTAAAAGGAGTTCCTAATCGGGTAAAAGGAGTTGAGTGTTCGGGCGGAATGGGTGAAATTTAATAAAAAATTTCTTCGGTCTTGCACGAAAATGTGGCGGTCGGACGCGATTAAATTCAGTGTTTTTGTGAATTAGTGAAGAAAGTTTTATTTAAAGCATGCCAGTTTTAGTGTAAAGTGAAGTGTTTCGTGAAAATCTATCGTGAAAAATTAAAAACATGATTCCAGGACTCCGCGGAGCCTCCTGAGGTAAGTGCCCCAAATCTCATAAAAAAATGGTGCAATTATATTGCATACCCACAGGCGCGAAGTGGAGTTGGAGTAAATTGTTTTTTTAGGAAAAAGGCTACTTACGGGGGGAATCACAAAATTGATTCTCCTAGTATTTAACTAAGTCGAATTTTTGTTTTTATAAATGAAATGCGACTTGTTTGAATTTAATACCGGACTAATGTTTTCACAAAAAATTTTTTTATTACTGAAATAAAATGTTACTGAGTATTGTAAGGCCCTCACAGTTTTTTTTTGATATCGTTAAGTCAAATTGTTGACTATTCACAGACGATATAAAAATGGCAGTAAAGTCAAGAGGTCCGAATGCTTCTGCAGCACTTTAATTTGATTTCAACAGCTTATTGAAGCGGTACGATAATAGTAGACTTTATTTAAACGTTACAAAATGTAATTCATAAGCGATTTTCGGGACAAGTTAAGAATCCGGGTACCTCATCGATTTCTACGAAAATACATTTCTTTTCGACTTAAAATGAGCGAATATGCAAAAAATGTTTGTTGGACGCATCTTTTGGAGATACAATTCGGACGATAAAAAAATGTTTGTTTCAATAACAATGTTTTGCAATATTCAAAAATGAGCGCGATGCAAATGCATTTTGAAACTTTAGCCTACAGTGCTACCACTAAACTAGATTCAGAATTATGTTTGAAAAATGTTGACAATACAGCTCAAGTTGTTACTTGGAAATTGCATATTTTATATTTTCTGTTGACAAACCAGCGTCTGTTACATTAACAGAACAAAGTCCGATCTGCACTTGTAACTAAACGAAATTTTAAATTTTAAATTAACATAAAGTTTTCCTTCATAGCATGATGTTGGAGGAGTCTCTGATGGATTAGTACTTTTAGCATTTCGAATTTTTGAATGAACAATTTTTGGAGAATATTACAAAAGTGTAAGTTTGAAATGCGAATTTTAACAGGGCCCCGAGCATTTTAAAGCTTGCAGCCTTCGAAAGTTTTACCTCACAGCTGTTAATTGTTAGTTTACTGAAACTTTCCCGCTAAACAGGATGAAGTTTTTGAGAAACATCATCGGATGATTTAAGTCGCACCAACGCAAAAGTAATTTAGTTAACGACAATTTAAAGATGTTCGGGCTTTCAGCCATGGTCGGAAAATGTTTGGAAGGTGGTACTCTTTGTAGCGGGGAGTAAATTATCCGAAAATGGGTATCGATTAAACTTTAGCGTTTGCCATAATTTACTTTATCGCGTGCTCGGTTATTACTCCAGCAAATAATTTTGCTGTTGACGCAGGAAACAAAATATAATAGAATTTTTCTGCTTTTCGGGACAATAACGCACATGTGTGTGCCCTAAGCCTAAGCAATTAGGGACACAATTTGCAAATGTTTTTGGCTAACGAAATCATCTCTTGAAATACGGTGCCGTACTTACCTGGATGTGTGTCATTTGCGCAAAACAGGAATATATTTTTTATTTTTTTTAAGTAGGCTGAATTGCTTTTAGCGCTTCATGACTGAAGTGGGCAAGTATACCCGAGGCTGGGACAAGCACTGGCGAAAGTGCTTCCATTTCCATTTTTGGATTACATAAAGCCCACTGATGAATGCAAATCTCATCTCTGCGCTCGCGAATTACCATGAAAATTACTTTGAAAATGCCACCTCTACAGCATTAACTGAGTGCGAGGATTATTCGCTGGTAGAATAAGGGTGGAGGGTAAAAGAAAAAAAACTAAAAGTGCGCATAGAGTCATAAAGCTGTGGAACTATGTAAAACTGTTTTTCATAAAAAAAAACAGACTTCTGAGAACAGCTGGAGCCAACTCTCTATAAATACGGGGGAATCATATTTGCATACGCGTTACTCAAACGAGGAGTCGTCTCATTGAATTGAAAATCCGGACGGAGGCTTACTCGGTCTTACTCCGAGAACAGCTCGAAGGCTACTCCGTTTGTCATTCAAATTGCATTATAGTGGATTCTGGCTCAAAGATGCTAAGGAATGCAAATAAGTTGCGGACGAGGGCACCTCAGATTTAGAAGGGGTTTCATCTCTGGGATTTCTTTGTAAGCGCAGAAATTCCAGGTAATACTTCAGACGGAAGTAATTTTTAAAAAAGAGTTTCAAGATTGAAACAAACGACAAAAGGAGAAAGGTGGAGTAATAAAGTAGAATATCAAGAATCACTTACAATTTCATAGTAAGCCATATTGTCTCTGTTGGCATCAAGACAAAAAGTGATTTTCATATTACCTCTTTTATTAGATTCAAAAAAGCAACATCTGAAAAGAGATAAAAAACAAATTTTTTTACCTTAACCGAACATATTGAGGTGAAGATATTTATACCATAATTTCACTAAGATAGATAAATTTACGTAATGCTGGTAATTAAAAAGGATTTCACTTTTTCATTTTAAACAGCAAATAAAAATCATTTCTACGAATTTCTGAGGACACATTGTGTACTAAATCGCTTTGCTGTCGCGATTTGATATTAAATTGGATTAAAGTCATTAATTAGAGATGATTTTACTTTACTATTACATATTATAAAATATTCGATGTACTGACAGTGACAAGCACGCATTTGTCATATAAAATGTTAGACCGAGGTGGGGAAGATTACGTTTCAGAAAATAAATACGGAAATAGATAAAAGGTATCTTTTGTTATCTATTTTGATTCATAACAATAACCTATGATATTTATTCGGGTAAGTTTTGATGGATTTTAAGTATTTGATTTTTAAAAAATATAAGGTGAAATCAAATCTTTCTGGAAATTTTAATTATAATGTTTTTTAAACTTGGTAATTGTGTGTTAATAAAGAGAATATTGAGAAATTTATATTGATGATTTGATGATAATTTAAATGTAATAACAATTGTTTTTAAAGTTCTTGTCAGACAGACACGATTCGGTCTTAATGATAATTTCATAAGGCTAAATAACCTTTCAGCAAAAGCAGCGCTTATTGGTAGGGTCGTATTAAATTCCTTTCTTACCCCTTTTTCAAAATCATAAATTTTAGTTAATAAAAAGTTTAGTTGTAGTCTTAAAGGTCTTAAAGAGTACGATTTTCTTCTGTTAGGAGCATTTCAGTTGAAAAATTTGGAAAGTTATTTCTTTAAATTACCCTCAATTTATTGTGTCAAAACAGAAAACTCTTAAAAAGTTAAAAAAGTTAAAGATTGTGGGCAATGGCAAGAATCTAAGTACTTTGCAAAGTCACAGGGCCCCCCAGTGGTGCCCGAAGTTATCTGGAAAATCTGGAAAGGCACGTAAAACCACGGGAATAATAATTGAATCAAATCTCCTCCAGAATTTTCATTAGTCGCATAATTTAACTCATTATCAGTCGACATCTCGCCTTCTGCGAAGGATGCCGCGTCGGGAATGTCCTCGTCTCATTCCTAAGGAGCCTGTTTCAGTCCTTTGACAAGCAGTTTAGCCTCATTAGCATCAAACAATAAAAAGGGTGTAAGCGATTATGGCTTATACATTATTTATAGCTGTGAATGTATAATAAATTTCCGATATGGAAAGCTCGTGGCGACCCTCCTGAGACACCAAAATATGTAAATTACTTAAGTTTCACGGACTTGGGCGCTTTGCTAAAATTATAATTCGGCTAAATCTCAACGGAGTTCCCGAAAGATGGTACGGTGCGATTTCGCTGTCTTTGGTATGTTGCGTTGCAGCAGGCGCGAAATTGAATGTATTATCGTCTTGTGTAAATTGCATTATAAAGTTGGTGACGGTTATAAACCTTTAGGTTGTGGCGCTGCGAACAGATGTCCAATTTACATAAGTTGAGCAGGACACCTCCTCGACAAAGTTCGCCTAATCCTTTTCGCTCAATTTCCCTGGTGGAATAGATTAGAGATTAGAGCAAAACCCTAAAAGTTAAAATTTTGAAAGTTGAGATTAGAAACTCAAACAAGTTGCGTAAATGCCATATCGTCAGGGAAATGAAAATCACTCACAGGAAACTAATCGGTCTATTCGTTGACCACTAGCCGTCCAACTTTTACATTTAATTTTGCGACTGTCCGTTTGGCAGTGAGTGAACCCTGGCGAAAATCTGTTTTCATAACGTTTTGGTCGTTGGGCATTATCCCTCGCAATTAAATGTCTACTGGAGTGAACTAACAGGAAATCGATTACACTATCTCATTACGTGCATTACATGGGAATTTTGGGAATCTATAGGGAGATTATGGGCACGGCTTCCAGAGTTAAGGGGATTAACGTGATTAATTTGCAAGTAGTCGCCCACACAGAAGGGTTCCTGTCGGTTTTCTAATCCGCAAAAAGGCAACGCTTTTGAATCTATTCCCCAGTCGCATAAATAGAGCGCTGCGGCTGGCTTGCCCTAAGCCTCTTAGAGCAAATATTACCGCTTTTGAGCCCTTTGAATCACCAGCCGTGCGCTGACTGGGGCTTCCGATAATTATGTTATCAATAGCAACAATAACCTCTCACCATTTATCATACACTCCGCTGTTCCGCCGGCCACAGCTTTTTCACGTCGGCTAGAGAAGGGTGCCCTTACCGGGGAGCAGAAAAGTTCGTGACAGTGATGTAGGGTCTCGGGGACAAAGTTAAGCCATCGGAAAATAAATTGCTCAGGGAAGGATTTGTTGTGACGGAGACAAGATTCGAGCTCTATGTGGTTGCTATCTTTCGGCATTCTCAGAGGTGCTGCTGCTGCTGCTGCTGCAGGGCTTTTGTATCGAAAACGGCAGAGTTGCTAATTCGCCTTGGGGTAACACTTTCCGCATGAGACATACTCGTATGGTATACATGAAATTTTTTTTGTTTTCAAGTTAAGGATGATCATTGATTGATAGTTTAAATGATAGTTAAATAGCTTAGCGTTTTCATCATTAAAAAGTAAATTTGACAAGGGGACAGGACTTGAACCTGTGACTTTCGAAATTATGTTCCGTTTCTCTAACCAATTAAACTACTCGTGACCCCTACCGCCAATGTCTTCTCGAGCAATTTTTGTCCATAATTACTGATAATTGCTATTCAAGTCGCTCTCGAATGGGTTAAGTAAGGTGAAGTGCGGAATAGAAATTGAGAAATGAAATTGAAATGTTGAATGGAGAAATTTTATAACCCACTTAGGTTTTTAACTTATACACTGTTAAATATTAGTTAGGCGTATAATTTTCATACATAATATGTATCTAAAAAATTATACGTAAAATTATACTTTACGTATATTTAAATTATTTATGTACGATCGATATGTACTGTGGCTAAAACCATGCATTTGGTGTACACCTTAGTTTTAGAGTACTGAAGGAGACATACAAAAACATGATCGACCGTCATATAAACCTTTTATCTTAAAAACCTGGGTTGAAAGTTTTTCGTTGAAAAACGTCGGCCTAACAGATGTAGATAAAAAGGGCATAGTATTCATTTTAGGGTTTTTGTAACTTACTTGCTAAGTTGAGTGTTAAAGTATAAAGTTTTGTTTTTCTCCTTATATTAATTATAAGTGAAGAAAGGAAATTAATAAAGAAAACATCCAATAAATTTTTAATAATAATAAATTTGTAATTTTGCATATATATCTTTTCTGTGGGGAGGAATATTCAACCTTGTTTCCAACTACCTTCAGATTGTATCAATTCACCTAATTATTTTGTCGAAATGACTTTTTAGTCGAAAGAACAAAGAATACCGTGACCTTTCCTGAAATATAACGATTTTATCATTATATCATTGGTGACAGGTTGCAGGATGTCTCAATTGCTACAAAACGCGACATTTTTCATTACTACAAATGGTAGCAATTATCAGATCATTTAATTTGATTAGAGTGTCAGACGCAAAGTGGTTGGGCTCCCCGTCCATGACCAGCATCTTTTCGTATTCGGATGTCTTCGGTGATAAATTGCTTTTCTTACAGAAGACAGAAATCACGTTATCATTTATTATGACAGATTAATAGCCGCCGAAGAGGATCCCCGGTCGCGGTGTGATGGGCCTGATTAATTAATTTGTTGACATTATCTCGCAACGTCATTACTTAATGACGCTGTTCCCGGCTCCGTTACGGTGATCATTTCTATTGCTTCCGACATTTATTAATTTCCAGGATGGGGTGGCGTATGCACCTTGTCCGCACCGGCACTAATTTCTCACCGATCGTGGGAGATATAAGCGGGGTATGTACGTGGGTCATTCGAAAGTTTTAAAATTAAGGTAAATGTCGATACTAAAAATATGTTACTTCTAATTGCCTCCAGTTGCAATTATTTCACCGTACTAGTCTGAAAGTTGTGGCAGAAGTTGCTGGTGATATGCCTGCAAAATGCAAAATTAACGAAATATTTTTGTTCGCACGGCGGCGGCGGACAGCAGAGATGCATTGAAATTGTTTGAGGCATGAATTTTATACTCGGATTAGATGCACCTTGGACCACAGTATTTAGTCCGGGGGAGGCAGCGCATTGGAGGGCTAAATTGGATAAAGTTTGAAATTTATTTTGACAGTTTGCACCGATAAGGCTGACCGGACATTTGTGGTTGCCATACTTTTCATAATTTATCATGTCTGCAACTATTTTAATATTTTGATAAATTAAATGATTTATGGGTCGCAATAACTACTTCTGTGGTCCTGTTCAGCATGCATTGTCGTTTGTCGACTTAATTATGGGGAAGTTCTTGAATGCGTAAGGCCGCTGGCCTGTGTCAGAAGCGGTCATTCGACTTGGATAGACATTGCTGTTGTGGTAATAGCTCTAACCTAAGAGCACTTTATCCCTATTATGCCCGTAATACCTTTTGGGTATGCAGGTAATATGAGCGGACATATTCCGGTAAATGGGAGGATATTAAATGGGTGGATGCTGCCATTAATGAGGAATCCCTAGCTAATGGCATCATAGTCCATAAAATCAAGTTAAATTATTGCTTTGAGTGGTTGGGTCTACATTTATTGATTTTAAAGTCTCCTTCCATCTTAAAGCGTTTACACAACCTCTAGATGCGTATGCTCAACAATTGTAAAGATGTTCTCAAATTTCTAAAGGATTATGCAAGAAGTATGTGTCTTTATTTTTGACACGATTCTTGACCATAACTCTTATACTTATAAAAACATAACAATCAATTCCTAGTTGAAACTAAAGGCTAAATTGCCCATACTTAATTAATGTTATGCTTTTGTATTATGCGAAAGCTTATTTCTGCCAGTTTCATATAGTGAACTTGTGGCGAGATATTACCATGGAGAGCTATTCACCACCTTCTGTTGCTAGAACTATATTTTCTTTTCTGTTCCTCTCCGAAGTGGGAGATATTGTTCACTGAAGGAAATTTTAGTTAAGTAATCATAGTTTTCACCCCTATATCCGTATGTATAAATATCAGCGATTTTGGAATAATAATAGTTCAAGAGACGCTATAATGAATGGCATTAACGTTTATAGTTCTGAAAGCTTTACTATTGATGTACATAGGAATTAGGAGAAATTCATATGTGAAAATACGTATGGAGTGAAGTGCTATACTCTAAACAATTTTTACTGAATACTACTCCAATATTTGAAGGGAATTGATTACCTACATTTATCGTAGCAATAAATAACTAAATGTAAAATGTCGTTGAAATTTAAATTTTATTAAAAGATTAACATTCAACATGATAACCAACTGAACGATGAACATTTCATCAGGAGTGTGTATTGATTTTGTCAATTTTATGTAATTTCATTTTGAAAGGGATTTTTTGCTAAATTCTTAATATGAGTTATATTAGTGAATAAAATTCATTTACATGGATTTCAGACTGGCATATTGGCATATATCTGAAATTCTTTCTAAGGCGAACTATGTACGATTTGATAACTCTATAGTTTAAGTTATCTCTTGTAATTGCGAAATACTAAATCAAGTACTGAAATCTTTTGCTATGTCCGGCTAAGCTAAAATCTTTTGACTTATGAACTAATTCAGGAATTCACATTTCAAGTTCCACTCACTGACTACTAGGCCCCATAATCCAGAGCTCAAAGAGGTCTGGTTGCTATCGAAGCATTCACACATTCAACGTGCAACATTTTTCATCCTTTATTTTATTGTGACGCTCCCCTGGATCCCTTGAGCTCATGTTTCTGCTTTAGAAATCAAAGTGTTGTGCATCAAGCCGCCCCTTGTGATGTATGTATGGGGGTGCACCTTTCGCTTCACAGGCTTAAAATTATTTCAGCGCTTCCTGGCGCAATAAAATCGGAACGAACCGAACGAACGTTCAAATTTCTATACCAGGATCAAGGTGTTCGTCAGAAGCGGAAAAACACACATTGCCAACGTTTCATAAGTTAGCAGAATTTCTAATATCAGGTCGTTCCCGAGTCCGGGAAGGGCCTTCTCCAACTCCTTTGCCTTTTACCCTTGTTCAGTCAACCGTACAGAAAATATTTTCGTCAGTTGACATCCCTGACACAAATCCCCGCTCGCCGGGACTCCAGGACTTTGCACAAACAGCATGGATCAGTGATATGATTTGCAAATATATTGAAAGTTCTTCGCGAGTGTTTTTTACATCTGTCATCATTTTAAGAGCTTTACAAGCCCTTGTGTAAACGACGGCTGCCGCCCTCGCGTCGGAATCTAGCTGCTTTGACGCCCCTATTGGTTTCGTCACACATAAATCAGAAGATATTGATCCGAAGCAGCTAGGAGATGCCAGCAGTGTGACGGGTAGCATATTGGGTAGTGCTTAAAAAGATACAGAGCCTTGCATTTCTGAAGAAAGTGAGGCTGCAGAAAACATCCAAGAATACAGCCGGAAATCTGCCCTCTACAGCCAAGATATTCTGGAGACATGAAAACTTTCAATTATGTTAATTGGCTGATTTTAGAAGTGTTCCATTGAATGGATCAAAATGTCTGTGTGGTCTGAATTTTGTACAAGGACGTATATTTCGAGTACTTTTCGATTTCTTCTATAGCATGAATTATTCTGTTTTTCTCTATTATGTCTTATTTTATGGTCATTTCAAGGAATAGCATTTTGAATGCCGAGATTGGTTCGAATTGAAAGTTATCTCATATATCTAAGAATTTTTAATATCCTTTTTATATAGATAATAAAAATCATTGCAGTTTATATTACCTTCAAAAATTAGAGTGGACTTTTATAGAGTTTCTTTTTATGTAAACTACCTTAATTTATTTTATTGGAAAACTTATGAGCAAGTTGAGGATATATATTGGTAATAACGCGGCGAATGTTGACTTCCAAGCGGTTCAAAGTCTGTGGTTTATCAGCGTAGACAAGTGATAGGTGTGAGATTCATGATGTTCCGAATAAATTTCTCAGATAGTAAAATAAAATGGACGTAGCGTGGTCTAAGTTTGGCGAACTGAACCATGAATTTCAATTCAATTTATAAATGTTACTTCCTAATGCTTAATATAACGAATTTTATATCCAGCTTCCTATTTTTCCCGGTCTACCCTACAACAGTTTGAATTTTAATTTATTTTGTATAACCTCTATTAATTTTCCTATATAAGAAAAATACTTTGCTCGAAACATATTTCTCCGTGTATGCTACAAATTTAAAATTTCTATTGGCATTAGTTTTCCATAGTACTCTCTCCTTTATTATCAGCTCAGGTAAAATAATTCGCCAATTTGTCTAATTGGTAAAACTCCCAATTTATCATACATACCTAAGTTGTATTTGTACCGAAAATTGCCAAAAACTAGCGCAAAGTTGCAAGCTACAAAATAAATCAAATTTTTCGAATTGACCAATTAAAGGCATTAAGAACAGAAGCCACCCCCATGGAGAGGCAACAGGGGCAAGGAGGTGTCCCCATTGTGTTTATAGGAGCAAATAAATTTTCATAAATTGACAAAATCGCATAAGGATTACTTGCGATCAGACCGTATAACTTTCAGCCGGGCTCGTTCCGGTGGCAATGCAGGATATTGATGACCAAGTTTAGCTGGTGTTCAATGACCGTAAATTTAAGGTTTACACGCTTCGTTGGACTTTTCGAGAGCTGGAGATGATTCGAGGAGACTCTTGTCCCTCGGTTGCCAAAGAAAATCGGTGCTGGTACTACACTGGTGCCGGATCGCTCCACACAGGCCCATCTGGATATGTAAAAGAGGTGGCGAGGGAGCTGCGGGCCGTATGAATTTAAGATGTCGATGGCTGCTCGAAGGAGCAGTCGGAGCATCCGTTTTATTAACATGCAGTGTTTAACCTGGTGACCGTTCCAAGGTATTAAATTCTCGCCTGAATACGTTTTTTTGTCGCCGGTGTACTGCTCCTTAACAGACATTTGCGCCCTCGTCACGTCCGGGTGACTTCATTTTGGTAATTTCATTCAATGAATAAGGAAATTTGCTGGAAAAATTTTTATCTGATTTTATTTCATTACTGCACAAGAGAGACTGGTTTCTTTTCCACTGATCAATAATAGGACTAGGTGAAAGCGAAGCATCTTCAGAAATTGATTAATCCACCATCATCAAACGGCCATCTCTATATAAATTCGAGTTACACAATAATCGCCCTTTGATTTCTTTGCATTATTGGATTAGGGTAGGATCAAAAGTTTGATTAATGTGGGCTGCGTGTTTAATTATGCCACTCGGGTGGCCCCACGCCCATCATAAATTTCTCCTTTTTTCCCTGCCGAAATGAACGAAGATAGATTAAGGACTTAAAACTTTTGCCCAAGTATTAAAAAGATACAGTCCAAGATTCCCTCAGTTTCGTGATGAGATTACATTTGGAAGCGTATTCCAGAGCAATCGTATATTTTAATAAGGCCACCGGCGTTCTATTGCGTTTCGTGAGGAAGTTTTAACTCCTTTCTTAGTTAATGCCCCACCATTATGTGTGCAGAATTGCTAAATAGAAACAGAACAACTTGTGAGCGTACTACTTTTATTTGGTATTTTTGGTAATTATAAATTGATTCATACCTGTAAGTAATGATTATAAAGATTAAATTAGATTTAGATAGATAGGTGCATCAGTTTTTCTTTGATGCATAGAAAAGTGCATTTAGTCAATTACACATTGCTTTTACCTAAGGATATTTTACCTTTATACAGAAAACAATTCCACTTACATTGGGCTTTTAAATAATATTTTGGGGTATTTGGGAAATTAGATTTAATCTAGACATCTTTCAGACACTCGATCGATTTGAAATTTAAGCGGTATTTATAAGGCCCTACTAGAATTATCGCTCGCTTCTTAGAATTTCGGGAATAATATTTAAGGCTAGAATGATCGTATCCTGGCTTTTCTAGTACTTATCAGCAGTACTTTAATTGCAATGCTTACACGTTTTATTTGCTATTTGATTTGTTTGAACATAACTTCGGTTGATATTACATTTACGAGTACATTTAAAACAAATTTAAAATGGAAATTGGATCGAAGTAAGTGGACTCGTTAATTATAGAATTGATGAGTGTGTAAAAAGGGGCATTTATGGTTTCGAGCCTCCTTACCGGATTAATAGTCCGGGCAGGACAATCAATTTCCCAAACGCACTTCAGGACAGGCATAATTTATCGCTCTATTGAACATTTTCATTTTATTGCAAATCAGCTGTTTTTATGAGCTCGAAGTGTATATTTGTCGACAGTCATGCACATCCGTTCCGGAACTCATTTCGTTGGATACCTCATCGTATTAACTCCGTCATTGTGGAAAAATGTCGGTTGTGCGGATGTAAGTTTCCTTGCTATTCTGTCGCAGTGACGAACAAACAGTATGCCCTTTGTTTCGACAGCCGTTTGGTAAAATTCTCATTCTCATAAAAATAAAAAGCGTCAGAGTTAACCACGAATTTCTGGCAAATCATGAAGTCATTTAATTCAGCCCAGTTACAACTGTGTCGAAGTTTATTCGGTAAAGAAAAAGGGATGAAGGCACGGAAAAACGAGATGTTTTTCTCCCATGAAAAACTTTTAACAAACTTTCTGATGCGTAAGCAACCTTCAGCAAAAACTTTTTGGGACTGCCTGTGTTAAAGTGGTTTTCTGTGTTGTTTGACTTTTTTTTTTTATAATTTCACTCATCTGCAGAATGTTTGGCGAGGTCGTATCCTTTCCGTTATTATGATCTTTGGCAGGGTACTACCCGCTATTGTCGTTTTCCGCAAAAACATTTTAAATATTTCATCGGATTTTTGCAGACAATATTTTCCCACGTCCGTGTGCCATAAAAGAAATTGAAAGGGTCTCGTTAAGCGAAATATTAAGTTAATCCTGCCCGAGGCTAATTACCTGCGGGGCATAAATCAGATTTTCCTAACTAGACATACTTTAGGCAATATGAATTTTGGAGCGACAACCGCTTCACAACCAGCAGTAATCAACAGTTCGTTAAAATTAAGCTGTTCCATCATCCCGATCAGGTTCCGTTCTAAGCGAAGTTGCCAATCCCGGACTCTGCCATTTAACGAAAAACGGGTGACACCCGGGACCTGAGTACTGGCCCAACTTACAGCACTTGGCACTGGACTCCAATCGATTTTCACAGTAAATTTCTGCAAGGACATAGACCGATGGCAGCATTTTGCGATATTTCACCTGCGGATGCAGTTACAATTTATTCATACCAACGAGGCCAATTTGTTTCATTGAGGAGGACTGGTGCGCTGCACCATCGGAAAAATGCCAGTGGACCTGACGGGGGCACACAGCTCCCCTTGGTTGGTGCGCACACATGTGGATATGAAAAGGCTTAATCGTATGGGATTTTGTGGTCTAGCCAGCCCTAGAACACAGATTGACGTAATTTTCATTAATAAGTAGAAATCCACTTGAAATGGTTACCCACAATCGGGGAAACCTGTGCTGAGCTGCGTTCACGTTAATTTTAACCTTTTGCAGGAGGCGTTTTAATCAAACGATCCATAAATTTTGTATAAAACAAGTTTTAGAGATATTTCTGCAGTAATTAATTGCGAATTAAGCTCAATTTACGGCGTTGGTCCCGGTGGCTGGCCACTATGGGTTCGCCATCGGGCATATCAAAATTTTAACTAAAAGTTGTTCCTGTAATTAGGGGAATATTTGAAATTTCGATATTAAACCCAAAACTGTAATTACTAAGTTTTAACGTATAACCGTCAAACATACAGCACTTTTGATATTTAAAGTACTAACTCAATGCTTGCTCAAAGCTGAATAACTTTACTTCAAAATATTTTAATTAGAGTACTTAATTTATGGCCCATACCATCCAGAATATCTCTTCTATGTGTATTTTATTATTTAATTTTTACATTAGATTATAAAGAACAATATGGGGTATACCTCAAAATCCATAAATATTGTTATTCTACAAGAATTTACATTTTATACACAGTCTTGTTAAAATTATATCCATAAAACTGGACACCATATAACTAAAAGTTACATAATTAACCACAATTATTCGCTATTTTATAGTACTCATCCTCATTAATTTAATGGAAATTTAATAAAATAATAGTGAGAATTTCATAAACAAAGTTCGTATTGTTTTTGGTCATAATGAACTGTTAATTGAATCAACAAAATGAATGTCACGGCGGTTAGTGATGTTAAAACTAAATTAGATCCAATAAAAACCCAAATTTGATAGATGTTAAAATATTCCCACTAGTTGAACGTATTTTGTTCAAAACTCTGTACCGTATTTTGGCTTATAAAAACACCGATCCATATTTATTTTATAAATTTAGTCTCGTTGACATGAAATGTTATGGAAAATGTCCTCAGTAAAGAGTATGTCTATAAAAACTTTTAAGTAGGCTATTTGGAAGAAATTGTCTTCAATTGTTATTTGTACTTAATATTAAAAATACCAAAATTTATCAAGAATTATCTTTGATTTTTGGATAATTTAAATTTTCAGTTCTTGTTGGATAATCCTGTGCACGAAAAATTTATGTTTACAGATCATAGAAAAATACGAGTAGCCTCTCTTTGATTTTTAGTGTTGTGTCTTACCTTTTTATGGGTACCTTTTTATCTCAATATCGCTCTAATAAATTAGCTTAACTCTAACTAACCATTTAAAACGAAAATATTCAGTAAGCGTCTTTATAACCTATTGACATTTTATTGTTAAAAGAATATTAACAAATCTATTCCATTTAATATAAATAAACTAGCGTATTGTACTTTTATATATTTTCCAAAGCAAGTTTTCCATTTACTTATTTCGCCACCATAACTAAATATGGCTAAGTTGAAAATGCATTAAATTCTAGGGAATTTAAAAAATAATGAACAAGTACATTTTCAGTTAATAAAAGAAATAAACTATTTCGCTGAGCGCAACAACTTTCTAGAAAATGTTCTCGACTATTAACGACCATTTCCATTTCTCATAAATCGCTTCTTCACATAATAACTCTAAAGCGGAGGGAGCTATCGATTTGCATGCTTTACCTGACCACAGGAAGGATGAAAACGCTTCGGCACCGACATCGTTGTTGTGTCGTCGCATTATGCGCCAAAAAGGCTTATAAAACAGCAATATGTTTTTTGGGGTTGGAAGAAAAGCAGAAACCTCTCGGCTAACTTTCTCCTAGAAAGTTGTTAAAAGTTTCTCGGGGAGGGGGAGTTATAAAAACTCGGAAATATCTCCGATACTAAATAAAAGTATGGACGGTAGCGCAAAAAAATATTTCGGGCATTTTAGGGTAAAAAGGAGTCAATAGAGAAGAAACTTTAACGAGTTTACGTTTTCCATGAAGTCTTAAATGATTAAAAACTCTTAAGGAGTTTTGGCAAAAGCATAAGAACTAAGTGAAGTGGACCTAGCTAGAAAAGAATGATGGATACTCAGGTTGAATTTTGTAACAATATTTCACGAATTTGATCAGGACTTTCTTGTCACGTCCACTTGATGAAAGATGAAGTTTTATGCCTGATTGGCTTTAAGATTAAATAGTCCTATAGATTGGGCATGATATAACAGAGCCAATTACTAACAGACGCCCATTCAATGTTTAGATAAAACATTGTAAGTTTTATTATTAGGAAAATTCAGCCCTCGGGGTTACTTTGTTCTATTTTAAATAAATTTGTTTTAAACAAATCCCAGCTATTGTGTTTTAAAATGGTGACTTTTACACATTGTAAAAATATGCTTCTAACTATGTGTTATTCCTTATTAGGTACGACTTATTTTTATGTACTAATTATCGCAATAAAACTTTCAATTTAAATAATTCTTACCTAGGGGTACACTAAAACCATTCGTTATTTTTGCCCCGAGAGACGGATTTGTCTGTTAAGGCGCTTAAATTTGCCTTTATTTCATTAGGAATGATTCTGACCAAAAATCATCAAATCTTTCAGATTTTAAATGTTTGCGTTTCAATTTCTCAAAAGTACAAAAATAAGAGCTTAGGATATAATTTGGTTATTGGTAGGTGAAGTTTCGGTTACATAAAATCAAGACTTAAATATTTCTAAGAATTCACACCGGAGAGAAGTAAATCCATATTTACATCTGAGGGATTCATTCCTCCGTAGGCAATTCAACATTCACAAATTTAACATAGTCATTATCTGTGCGTATAGATGCCAAGTATTCTAAGAAACTTTGTCCCTTCATCTTCCCGTGGGGGAAATTTCTGCCCTACCGGAGACCTATCATACGGGGGATTTGTCTAAATGTATACAATCAGCTTTTAGGCCGTTTTGCACTTTTGCCCGACCTTGTGCCATACAGGCCTCTAAAAACCTTGAGCAATAAATCTGGATTGCGTTTTCTGTATATTTGCTTAATCCCAGGGTGAAGATGTTTGCTGTTGAGATTGAGACCAGACAGTTAGTTACCATTTGTCATACAAGTTAACGTTTTGGTGCGCCTCGAGAGCTAAAAGTTTTCTTTCCCAACATGAGATAAGATGAACTGCAAGATTTGGATCAGAATTGGCTGTGTGCTCCTTCATGCCCGATGTCGTTCTTCTAATTTGGGAAAGGCTTTTCACCGACATTTGTTCCATTCGGCTAATCTTCTCAAATATATCCGTGTCATTTCTATCGCATTAATGCTAAATGGGCCGAACCTCTTTATATATGGGTAGATAAATCGGAACAGCTTGATGGTTTGTTCCGATAAAATGCCAGAATAGATCTTCGCGTCTTCTAGGCGGCATATTTTGTATAATGAGCGATAATATGACATATTTTAAGAAAAAATGTCATTTTATGTTAAAGTTAAGATGTCTACAAGTAAATAATATACCAGGGTACCAAAATCGAATAATTTTATACAAAAAGGATTTAAAACTATTTATTTAAATGTAACTGCCATGAGTCAAGCTGTATTTAGATACCTGTTGGAATGCACTTTCTTATAGCATTAGGTTTTTCCAATACATATCTATTTGAATACCCTCAATTTAGTTAAGACACATTTCTTTATTATTCACTTACGTCTTAGCAGTACCAATTCTAAATATCTAATTAATCTTTAATTAGTCTTTTAATTTCATGCATGGACTCTATGTAACATTTAACCAACCATTTTATAATATTTGTTACTTCATGTTTTAGGGATTGAGAAAATGTTTTAAGAAAAATGTTAATGCTTGCGTGTTTTTATTTTTAAGAACTGAATTTCAGCAAAGTTAGCTTGAACATGGGCTTTTAAATGTTTCACTAGGTAGTATTGTAACGAAGTTTCATTAAAATTGGAGATTTCGGGTTGGAAATAAGAAAGTAAGTAGATAAGTAAATGTAACCTATTAAGAGTTTTCGAAGAGAGCTTAACTATGCGGGGAAAAATAATTAGTAGAGAATAATGCCATGAATCGTTTATACTTTGAACAGACATTGGTCTTTACTTCAATTTCTATACGTAAACAATAAATTGGTATATAAAGTTACAGATAATACTGGCATGTCTTTGCACGTGACAAAATAAAAGAAAACATAAGCATAAGCATAAGCAGTAAAATTGTGATGATACGTAAACAACAAACTTCCAATGACATAATCTGGGAACTCAAACATGAATTTATAGTCTCCCATAAAGGAAGCATTATGCTGTCGATTCAATTCCCTCCCGTCAAGCTCACGTAGGATAAACAAGGCGTCACATCACAAAATCGTGGCATAACTCCTTAAATTTCATTAAATTCATACAAACTAGATGAATATATAGCGCCCCAAGAACACATCCCGGCATTATTTAGGAGGGATCACCATAAGTCCCACAGACCGCACCAAGTGAATTTTCAAGCAGTTACATATTCACATTTCCGGGGGGCGCCGGTACCGACCCAGTCCCGTCAATAAAACAATCCAAAAAGGTCCCGAAATTATTAACTCGATAATCGCTTTTAGCACCTTATGGTAATGAAGTCTAAATGCTTTGTAAATGTGCCCTCACTTTAGCATATCAAATTATGAATTTATGACTTCGTTTCCGGTTCACAGGCAGAAGAGGAGCACTCAGCCCGACAGAGGGTATCCGTCGGGCAACCGACCCTCCTCTGTTTGTCACCAGCAGCAACAACAGCACTTTTGCGTCAAGTAATTTCTATTCATGAGTCTTCAAGTCGTAGAAGCATAGCACATACATCCGTACATCGCATGCCTTGCTATGCACAATAATCATTGTTGCTGAAATTCTGAAAGCGAATTTCGTTTATTTAGCATATTTTTGCATAGAGGTTCGCTGCGAATGGATATGATATCAAAATATGATAAATACTTGTAATTCAATTCACTGGCATTGCGCATTACGTAACCGGCAAGGTGAACCGACACCGATACCAAATGTCTGGTGGCACACTTATATCCTCAAGTTGAATATATTTCTGTCGGTAACTAATGGAGCGCTACAAACAGCCTGAATATCAACAAACTACAGATCCTTTACTCAATAAACATGTCACAACCCTTTTGAATTGACTGCATACTTAGGTGGGAAATATAAAGAAAATTGTTCATTTGTTACTTCATTGCTTACAAATTTTCAATAACGAAATACTCCTCTTATTCATGTTGTATAAAATTGTTTACTTACAACAATAACTTAAATTGTAATTTATAAATTTATGTTAAATATTAAGCGTTATCAAATAGGCAGGCAGCTAATTAAATATCTCAGCTTGGTAAGTTTTTGCTGAAAAGTTAACAATTTTCAAGATATTTGCAAGAAATTCTATTTTGTTACCTATACCACGAGCTGTGAAAGAATAAGCTTATCAAAAATTCTATACCTCGTAAATGGATAGGCTGGTTTTTTTTTATATGAAATTGTCTCAGGTTTTTTAGTCATAAAACTTGTTGTTTGTTGAAAAAATAACCAATTTTAAGATTTAAGGTATTTCCAAAATTCATCCCGTTTAATTAATCATGCAGGTGTTGAATCGATGGAAAACTTTCGTCTATTATTTAAGAACACTACTACTAGAAGTTACTATTTTGGGCTAAATTTCATAATGTCTAACTTACTTCAATTATATCAGCAAAATTATTACTTTTCGTATTTCCAGCTTTAATTTATGTCCATGATTTAATTCAGCTTCGTACTTTTAAAATGTTTAAAGGGCTAAAAGTCGTATACTACAGTGATAGAATAGTTAACTGAATTTTTCCCCTAAAGTTGCTCCAAGCCCTTAACTAGTTGGCTGGCCAGGTTGAAAAGACTTCATCCTACAGAGCAGTTAATTGACTCGATGCATTTTCCCTGACTGTCTGGAAAATCTTGGACCCCTATAAGAACAATTTCTCGGTATATTACTTAAAGAAAAGACCCTTCGGTGATTCCTTTTATTTTATTTTATTTATTTATTCATGAAAAAAGGACTGCCAGAAGAAGAAAGAACAAACTTTTGCCCTCATTTTTCCACATGTGTACAAGAAATGTTTCACCACAAAAATGGAGGGAATTTTTCACTACTGACTCTCATCTTATATAAAAAAAAAAATTAAGAAATAAATCTTAACCAGCCCTTGGTGAAGAACGGAATGATGAAAAGGTCGACAAGGGGTCTGCGGCTCAAATTGAGGTTTAAGGAACAGTGGTAAATTGAGAAATATTTTACTTTGAAAAAAACACCCATCTTCGGAATCATTTGAAAAAAAATTAAATCTAAAAATTTCACACCTGAATCTCAAGTTAAAAAGCATTGGGAGCTTGTAACATGTGGAATAAAGGTTTCCTCTTCTTTAAATGTTTAATTTCGCTGGGCGAAGCAATTGCCGGGTGTATAAAAGAAGATTAAAGGATTAGACGTGTTAATCGATACCCATAGAAAGCGCAGACCGGGTACCCACTCAAACTGATTAAATATGTATGTGCCGCGCTGGGGATATAAACCAATAAAAGCGGTCATTCTAATTATGTGAAAGGTGAAATAAGGGATTTTAGTGCTCGAGAATAAAACTGTGTGAAAATACTTCCGAGAAGTATGAGGATAGTAAGTTGCCGAGTGTTGGAAGGATATCAAAGTCACTAAATTACGCATCTTAGATGTGAAAATGTTTAGATTTTAAATACCTAACAAAAACTAATTAAAATAACTAGAACTTCCTAACGAGACTGACCTTCTTTTTGAATTTCCTTCTGTTATTTTGCTGCACTGATTTACAAAATATTCACACCTGCAAATTGGTGTGGTGGTGAATTTCAGTAATGCACTTCGTTATAAAAGAAAAGTAATTAACAAACAACGACCACGTCTGTACGACTGACGCCACACCAGCAGTGCACGAAACGACCAGACTGAATCGAACATGGATGAGAATTCAAAACCGACAATGAGCGGTTTAAACTCAATTAAACTTTCGGCAAAAGAAGGAATTAATCGATTCGAGTAACTTTAGCGAAGTCGTCCCGATTAAGTGGATCCTTGAACGACTTTAAGATATTTGTCATTTTTATTATGTCGAGCAGAAAATTGGGTGAGTGTCCTCGGGGCTTTTAAACTGAATGCGGATAGTTAAACTAAATGCAATTAAGCTATAAAAGTTTTTCAACTATGCATTACAAGAAAATTTGCTTATACAAGGAAATAGCACCAATATACGCGAAATTATATACAAATCAGTCTTTAAGTTTATTTATCAAAAGAAAAATGTAATTTAAGAGTAAATTAATTGCGTAGCTTTTGTTAGAGCATTCAATTAAACTGGCCAAAAGCATGTATATCCTTAATCTCAAGTTGTTTTGCGTTTGATCTGTTGTCTAGAAATTAATCTGTGAAGTAGCATTAATTAAACAATTACTACAAACAAATTAATTAGTGGAGATGAACAGTGGAATGTGCATAATAATCCTTAAGTTACCAATTTTACTACCATTATTATTTGCCAGCTTAAGTTGTTTTAAAATATGCACTTTTTCCTTATTTTGCTCACAGTATGTAGCAATTTTAAAAATGGTTAGCAGTAATGTATCAAATGAAGACAGTAAGTTAAAATCACAATTAAACTGACCTGGTTGAGAAAACTTCTTTAGATAGAAGAATAACCTCAATATATCAGAAATTACTAATTTTACAGCTCGGCTAATTATCTGGACATTTTGCCCCTGAATGGTTTTATTAAAATTTATTTACTTGGGTACATACATTTTATTTATATTTGCAATACATGGGTAAAGAAGTTAAACAATTATAATCAGCAAGTTATTGTAGAGGCTATCATATACCGGGTTTTTTTATAGGAGATCTAATGAGCCTAACTAAGAAAGGAATAAACTTAAATCGAATTTGATTATTAATACCTAAATAAAAGGCCGAAATCCACTGAGAAAAAACCACATTTTTTATGTTATCAGTGACAATGTCATCTTATTTTATTTCTCAATGTTCCATTTCCTAGATAAGAAATAATAAGATAAGAAATTCGTAAAGTTCTTACAGTAGAGTGGTTGATAGACTTTCTGCCCTCAGTCATGAATCCCATCAAATTATAGTCATAAAAGGACATACACTTCAAAATAATATTCAAAATCACCAAAACAGCACCATTGCCATGGGTTTGCCCTCTAGGGTAGATTTCCTTTGATCATCAATTCTAGTTTTTCTTTTCATAAGAAATTCAATAAAGATGGTCATAAAATTAAGAGAATATTTCAACAGGCTAAATATCGAAAGGGTTTAGAGTTGTTTGTAAGCAAATTTACAGAATAATTTTCTAAAATCTCCTTAATTGAGCCATCAGCATAATCAAGACATTTCCGGCCTGTTTTAAGAAAGGCTTACAATAAATTTTGCTAAATTGCAATTAATTATTAAAACTAACCATAATTCAAATTTACTGCGCTTTTCCTCAATTTCCTTTGCCACAAATTTAAGGAAAGATGTCCAACGGAGGAATAATTGAGTTAGCCTAAGTTTAAACTTCTCTCCGCTGTCTTGGTCTAAGAAAAGTTAAAAGTTGCTGTCTTTTCGTACATTTCATTTGCAAATTTCTGTGAATTTTTAAGCAGCAATGCTGATCCCGACATCTTTTAATTTTCTCTAATTGAAAACGGCAATATGAAATGGATAGGCCGGGGGGCACCAGCAGGTCACAGAATTATTAGTAACAATTTCGACTGTACCAAAGGACCATTGAAATTCAGATGGTTTTTTGGCCAGCAAAATTTCCCAACCATTAACCTTCCTCCATCTAGGATCTATGTAAGGTGATTGTCACCGGGGTGCTAACAATAGGAGCACGCATCCGGTAGACAGCCTTGAAATAGACATCCGAGCAACAGCAGGCTGCATCGGAAAAAAACCAGGGTAACATCGAAACAGGGCTTCAACTCGAAACTGAATAAAACTTTTAATGATAAAAGTTTCTGTCTTTTCACGGGCGATAAGTGTCTCCTTTCTCCGATGCCCTGCTGTTCAGGGCGTTCCCCGAATGTACGAGTATGATTGCGAGACGTCCTTAAGTAATGTACTAGGAAAAGTTTCTAGGGATGTTTAAATCTTTGAAGGGTTTCCCCTTCCCCCCGTCCTTGCCCCTGTGTCCTTCGTGTGCTATGACAAAAATTTTGTTTATGTTTGCAGGCACCCGAAGCTCAACAAAGGAGTTGCTCCTTTCATTCGGGAGGAGGGGAGGGCGTGTAGGATACACGGATAATGTCGTGTTTATCGAGTGATAAAATTGAGTGTTTATGGAAATTGCTGGGAAGATTTTCCTGGATTCATATTGAAAGCTCTCGCTGATAATAAAGATATATCGGCACGCCATTGTGTACGCCGAGTGCTTCCCCGTGGATTTGGAGATTCCTTCTTATCGGGACTCGAGTGGAATATGGAATATCATTATTTAAAGCCATAGCTCCGGAATTTGTATGGGAATTTGTGAATAGCGCACAGCAGCTGTGTGACATCCACTTATTTTCCAATCGTAAAATTTATGAAGTATTGTCGCATATTTCAAGAGAGATCTCCCTACACCACGAAACACGTACCTTTTCATGTCTATCGAACCAAATAACGAATGAAGCACTCTCTCATGGTGTAAAGTGCGAAAATCTCAGAATCTCCCCCTTATTGTTTACAGTGTCATTGTCTTTTGTTTATTTATTTACTTTACAGTAATTTACAGGATGGCGTAACAATTTTGTTTTCACACTCAAAAGAAAACAGCCTGTATACCGCCGGAATCCTTTGCAAACCAAATTTATTCGGAGAGAAATCTGAGCGTAAAACATCAAAGGCAAAAGGAATAGGATCCATTCGTTTTCAAGTATACGATTGGAACATTCCACTGAATTTGCATATCAAGTTTTCTTACGCGTCTCCCTTATTTTGCATATAAAGTTATTGAGTATATTCTAACCTACTTTCTATATACGCCCCAAGAAATATCTGTAGTTTATATACTCACACTTATTTTTATACAAAACGTTCCAAAATGAAAAATGCGTATCGTATTTTAAAGTTATTAAGAGCTGTAGGTGAGTGAGAAAGAACCACCCTCTTATTATTTTTATAGTAGTCTGTCTCTGAGCAATTCTACTTTTAATTTTTCTCAAACGGCTAATATTTAGTATGACTTTCACTAATGTCAGGAAGAGCCGAGATAGAGTATAGGTAGAAGTAAAGTTACTTTTAAACCCATCATTATGGTGCAGAGCTTGTTCGAAAAGTTACCAAACAAAAGTGCATCTTTAACGGCATATAAAATGCGAAGAGGTTGCAATTCAGCTGAACCCCTTCTAAAGTTTTCATTAATTCAGCGTCAAATATATCTGACTAGGGCAATCTATAAAGGGTCAGAATGTGAAGTCATGCTAGCCATTCAGTGCTTGTCAAAATACCTTAAGCCCTTCTAAAGGATTTGCTTTCACGAAAGACAGAACGTGACTAGAATACGATTTCTTTCCACCAGAAAATACAGTCTCTTACCCTTTTGATAATTTTATTTTTTTTTTTTATTTTATTTTTTACCATAGAACTAGTAAAGCTACAGAATTTCTATAGTTCTTTTCTCTCTCGGCTCATTCAGCCCTCTGAGACAAGGTTGGTCAGCGTTTGATATCGTGCTCATGTCCACTGAATGGAAAGTTCATACTGTTCGCCAATTAAGGCATAAATACGAAGAGAAAACAGGGGGCATTGATTGGCAACCGGCAGGTGAACTGTGTCCAAAAGACATAGAGGTGGAGGAAACACTGAAAAGCACTTCCCATCGACTAACTTGAATGATTAATGGGCAGTTTCACCGGCAAATACGTTATTTCACAGAAAGGATTGAAACTGTTTAATAAACCACCATGAGATGTAGACTGGTTTGCCTGAATCAAAGCCAGATAGAGAGCTAGAGAAATGTATGCATGATATGATACATATGGTATATTTGGCCCATAATTACCATGTTAATATGAATGTAGTGATTTTAAGCTATACGAATCATATTCCACATAGTAAAGATACTTTTACAATAAGAAGAGTTAAGAGATATACTGTAATAAAATCAATCGGTGTATGTACTTCGAAAATGGACCAGTTTCGTAATTTTCTGAATGATAGAGGTTATTTACCTATTTTCTTTATAATATTTTTAAAATATATTTAAATGCTTACTTTACTTTTATTTTAATTATAAACATAAACAGGGAGTGTTACAGGTATTTCAAAATTAATTATCCTGCTGCAATTTGCACAAAACGTAGAAAGAAATTCACAGGCCACATTTATTATAAACAGATAATCAAAGATAAAAGAAGTACACATGACCTGCTTCGAAAATTCTAAACTTGTATGCAATGAATACGCAGTAAGTTTTATTAAAAATCAGTTTGAAATTAAGGCGAATATGATCAATAGATTAAATGCGAAATTTGAATGCTTATGCAACCTACATCTAAAATGTACCATGCCAGAAAAGCGGGTTACCCGAATACTATAATAGGATTAGGAAATAAAAGGAAATTTCTCAATCTATTTGTAAAATTTTCAGGTCTAGTAGTAGTAGTATTAATTAATTAAAAACTTACTATGAATCACTAAACCTGCTTGTATTTTAGAGAGGAAAGTATGACATAATTCTAATATCACTGAATATGACGAAGTTGAAAAATCAAAATTTGACCGGATGCTCGTAAATCAGCAATACTATAAAACGATTGTATAGTAACAGGATGAATTTAAATTTTTGTAGGTCTCTCCTATCATCTTCTGAAAGAAAATAATTTAAGTTGCCAGTTATTTAGGATATTTAGTATATTTATTCTAAAGTTCTAATTATATTTCTACTGACACTAACTCAAACAAACGTGTTCTAGTTTATGGACTATCATTTTGTATTTCTGAATACTTAACAGGGATATTCAAATATTTATGATATCATAAATTTTACACAGTGAACTAACATAAAATTTTGTGTTAATAGGACCATATGAAAATTTATTCGAGTGTCCCAATTATAAAGGTAAGATTTTAATTAATAAGTTAAACTAAATTAATTCCGCTTAATGAATAAAATGACCAAGCTATCTTTATAGACTTATCATTCTCATCATCTTAATAAACTTCTAAATTGCTCAAAGTCCCTTCAGCTTTTAAAATCACCACCTACATTTTCATGAGAATTAAGCTGTCAAACTTTTCCTACTTTCCTTCCGGCTCTGTCTGTTCGTAGATTTTTGTTGAGTTGTACGATCTGACTGTAAAATATTTTACAAGTAAGCTATAGCCAAAAGAGAAATAGGGTATTATTTATAAATAGGCATAGTTAAGCCAAACTTAAGCTTGGCGTTGGTAGGACAATAGCAAATCCATCAATTCCATTTACTGAAACTATCCCAAAACTAATAATTTCACAAAAGTCGCCAGCAGTTTCCGCCAACCTGGAGGTATTGAATGGAAAGTTGAGTTCTCGTTGTGCCGGGAAATATTTGGAATTGTTCTTCACAAAATGCCAAACGCCCAACTGAAATCCACTCTAGGTCGGCTTTAAAATTTAAAGCCCTTTATGTTCGGCCAGAGCCTTCATTTGATAGCCCACAAATACGTCCCCCACATATGCGGGCCCTTTAATTTTGAGACTTTTGAGCCACTGCGGTTATTTGGCCTCGTGCTAAACTACGAGTTCCTGACCTGCGATTCGGCTTTGTGTGAATTTTGTTGTTTGGCGCTGAGGCTTTAGAAAAAGCTTAGGATAACGGGCAGAATATTTTTGTTTATAGCACTTTGAAGGGGGTATTTGTGGGAAGATCGAAAGCAAAATCTTTAAACCTGTTACTTTTGTTGCTTATTTGTATTGTTTTTTTTTTTCCTTAAATTGAGTTTGAGGTTTACTCAATAATAAATTTTAAAAATATAGACCGCCACCGAAAGATTATTATTAGAAAGTTTTTTTTTTTCAAATAGGTATTAAATAACTAGAGGTATTAGGGTTGACTATATTAGAAAATCGGTTTTTCTTTTAGATTTTTAAGCAAAACGTTCTATGATTTGGTCAGTGCTTGTTGGTAAATCTTTGCAAACTTGCAACAGTGCATAAATAAACAAGGGGTAAACAACCACTAACAAATTTTTGTAATATTTCTAACTGGGTGAAATATCAAACTTAAGCATTTGAGGAGTCTTTATATAAATAAAACTTATGATACACCTCATGGACTGAGTTTCCCAGCTATAGTCATAATAGTCATAATAGTCGAAATTTATATTACCCGAAATTCTTTCTTTAATTTATTTAGTAAGTAACATAATAAGGGAAATAAGTGTGGTTTCAGTTGCAGACCAATTTGTTATAAATTTGTGTAAATAAAACAATATCTGAGTAATAATTCGTAATAGCATTTATTTAAATCGTATAGACTCATTTATTTTATAAATAATATAGATTTATTATATTTAGTACTTTTTTGTAGATGACAACTTGAAATTATAGGCATATAATTTTAAATTCTCTGCCACTGTTTATCTTTGATATTTCTGCTTTTCAGAATTTTAAATCTTCCACAAACAAATAAACAACGATTCAATGTTATTTCGTAGTACTGTCTTAAGCAATAAAAATAAAACGTGTTCATTCCTTATCTCCTCATTTATAAATTAAAAACAACAAATGTTCGATTCCAATTGATTTTACATCAGACGATGCGAAAAATTAGAAAGTTATGCTTCTGGTGATGAGGGAAGAATTCACAGATTTATGACTTGTCTCTTAACGAAATGGAAAGAAACACAGAGAGCGCAGCTGAATTTTGTGATAATCTTTTCAAGCAGGCGAAATATTGTAAAGGCATAAACACAAGAAAGCGTAAAGCCAAGAGGAAGCTTTATGATCCCCTTGTTTATCTGCAGTGTGTCAGATGATAAAAGCATCCTCCTGGTAAAGAATGCGAAAGAGCAGACTTGGGGCATATTTCTGCAAAATATTGCAAAATTATGGATTGCCGTTAAATGTGCGCAAATGATTATGAATATTTTACGGCATTAGCTGTGTCTGTTTCTGCTATAACTGATCCTGTTGCTTTATTGGTATGGGGCCCAGGGCAAATTTTTGGAAATAAATCGACTCATTTGTGATGGAATATTTGTTTTTTTTTTCTGCTTGTGTTACGTTATCGTTTATCTTTGATAATACTCAGAACTTAAATGCCAATAACTTGAGTCTACATTCAAATCCGAATAGTACATAATTTCAATTTTATTTTTATGAGCAAAACATGGCCATGTGTAACAAATTGTATGAAATTAATTTCAACATTAATTGCAATGTCATAACGCATCCGCTAAAGAAGTCTTACTTATTTAAAGAAACTCTCCTTAATTTGAACCTATTTTTTAATTTACAGGCACTTACGTTTATACGATATAATAAAATTCCATTTTACCACCTTATTTTAATATGTTTATGTTAGCAAGATTTGCGTAAGGCCAAAAATAAAAATACAAATAAAACCCGAACATATTTACTAATTAAAGTACATCGTTACTAATCATGTTAGGCATATTAACCATAGTATAAGTACGTTTTTCTTAAAAGTCGTCTGGGATAGAAAAATTAACTCAAAATATTTCAAGGAAGGAGGATAGAGAGCCATTGAACAATTAGAGGAAAACCTTGAATATCTTCTATTAAATAAAATCTCAAAAATTATCCAAAGGTATTAAACTACACTTATTTCAGACAGGGTGGTTGAGATCTAAAAATGCCATAGAGGTTTTATATTTCGAAAAAGGAATTTTAACAAATCTTCCTTAGTTAGAACACCGTGCAGTTCTACACGAGCGATCTTTTTAAAGTTCGCGGAATAACGCAGAAAGTTAGTTCGGTTAATGCTAGGTTTTCCTTGAAAGGTAACCCTTTGAACTATTTGTCTTAATTTTTTAAAAGTCACTAATTTGTAACCACATAAAAGAGGAAATTTAAATCCATATCACATGCAGCAAATAAAAGAATATCGTATTGAATAATTCTAACATACATTTTCACGTTAGAATGGACAATACAAAACCTCTAGCTCTCTAATTTTCCTGTCACAAACTTTTTGGTTACAAGTCTGAAGAGAAAATATATACGAGCAGATTCGTCCTGCTTGTGCTTTCTAAACGGTGTGTGGTAGACATTAAGAAATATAATAATATATATAAAAATCAATGATTATGAATACCATACTTAAGTTTAGACCTAAGCACACATACATATAGCTAAAAATGGAGATAAAAGCCAGCAAACAGCACCCAAAGGTGTAATTTTCCAGCCAATTGAATGCTCTCGTTTTAATAAGCACTTTTTAGGATAGAAGCACCCATAAAATGTAATTTGTCGTAAATTTTTGAAAAGTTTAGAGCAAATGTGTATTATGAGTTTTTGGGAAAATAGATCTTCGCATTTGTAACCACATCAAGCTGAAAAGGAGGGCATATTAAAGGAATTAACCCAAGTGTGAAGGCCAGGGACAAGTGTTCACAGAATGTGGGCATAAATTTAATGCTCTCGTGCTCACTAGACACTTAATCCCTGCAGTCATGCCTCATTGATTTTATGTCAATTCTAGTTCACACGCTATTTTCCCGAAATTGCCTTACTTGTCCTTTAGAAGGATTTGAAATTATCTTCAGTTTAGAAGGTGGCCTAGCATTATTCATCTATACTTAATTTTGTATAAACTTATTTCGGGTTTATTTTTTATCCCGAGAAATAATTACGGGTTTTTGTATTGATTTTTTAAGAACAACTTTTCATATCTACTATTGCAGAAGTTTTTCAAAATATCAAAATCTCCGGAAGCCCTGAAGTATTGAAAAGCTTTCCCGATTATCTCTGATTCTAGCGGAAAATGCACAAAAATAACAGTTGAAATTGAAAACTCTACCAATTGTTGGCCGTAAAAAAACCTTTCTCACACACCAGTTGTGGCCAATAGGCAGAACTAAGAGTCTATCGGCGACCCGTAAAAATAATGGCGAGGGCAGAACGGGCAAATATTTTCGCCAAACCCATCATATTACGGATATATGAGAGATAAATTGGGTTTGAAGAAGTTTAGACAGATATGTGGGTATGCGATATAACACACTGCCGCGTATATGGGAAGATTTTCCCCTGTGGGGGGGTATGGGCTTAGTTTTCTGTGGTTCCATTGACATGTAGCCACAGCAGCAGTGTATGAGGAAACCAAAGTTATTCCCAAAGGATAGCTTATCGAAGTTTGCTCTTTGTTTAGAGTCAAATAAATCAATCTAATCAGGATAAATATGTATTCCCCTAGCGGCCACCTCAAATGCATAAGTCTGTGGCAATATCCTTAAATAGGCCTTATTGGCTGCTTTTATTTAAATTGCTTTTCATTGGTTAATTAAATTTAATTGATAACATTGCAGTCATTCTTTGAGACAACAGCAATTAGATAAATTAGCTTTATCATGTTAACAGAATATACTATTATACATATACTATACTATTTTTTCAATAGGAATAATGGAAAAATTTTTTGATAGTCAGTTCTGATCAAATTCACACAGATGAGCGGGCTGTTGAATTGACTAGGTTAAATGCTACTCTTGGCGAAACCTACACCACCTACATAGCAACATAACTAAGATTTCTAATTCTGTTCGTGACTGCTTAACTAGCTATCCTATTTACTTATTAGAACCTTCGAAACAAAAATGTCTCTTTCATGCCATCTGTCCCCCACTCAAGATTTAGTATAAAATAAAAGGTATATTGTTTCAAGACAACTTACTTTTTATTTCCTTGATTCCTATTGTATATACAGGGTATCCCGTAAAGACGTGTACCAATAGATTCCTTAAACTGTCCGGACCAACGTTTATAAGGAGAACCTTTTCTTTAAAGTGGCTCCCATTCCCTCAAAATCACATTTACAAATTTTGTGTTTCATCAGAGGAGTCCCTTCACTTGTGTCCTTTTAAGCCCTATCAAAGACATTATAGGATAGATAGGGATGATTTAGTTGTTGCGCACTTTAGGAAAATTTTGTCCTTTACCAGAGTTATGCTCGATGACTACATTTTCCAATTTATAAGACACATTTTTCTATAATATGCCTATGTAAGGTTAATTAAGATTGAATATTATCCTTAAAATGTTGTTTTCGGCAATTTAAAATCAATTTTAAACTATGCAAAAACGTTGGTGAGTTCACCTGATGCAGTAAAAGTTCAAATACATAAAATAGGCAATTTTTTATGATTTTAACGTGCATCAATAAATGCCAAAATTGTCTCAATAAATACATGGCCCGTCGGTGACAAATGGATAAAAATTGCATGGTTCAAAATTTATAAGCTACAGTTTGTCGTAATTTAAAACTTCGGTAAAAGCTAGGTGACATTCAATTATGGGCGAACTGGCCTTTTGCTGGCTCCAGAACAGCATCGCCACTTACGCAAATGAATATGAGGAAAATAACATGAATGTTGGCGCCCGTGGGAACCATCTCCTATCCCTTAAATTTTAAAATGCTTGCATCGCTTTGATGGAAAGCATTTTAACAATGAAAAACTTTCATCTCTGTGTAAGCCATTAATCAAAGCCATGACGGGGTTGAAAATTTTCACTTATTTTTCGGTGCTTGCCAAGGAGAAGAGGATAATTAATGATATCGCAGAACTCTATTGTTGAAGTCTTCTTAGTTGGTTCACTCGGCGTCGGTTTAATACAGGTAGATTATGGGCTTTTCGTTTTATTATTATAAATGACCAACGCCGGGGTAATCTGTCCGCGCCGCGTCAACATTGTGCAACGGTGTCGGAGACGAAATAATTATTTTCTTAGGGGGCGGAATAATAAGGCTTTTGGGAACATTAAGAATATGCAACCATAATAAATCACTTATTGTCCGTGCCACCACACTTTGCACTCTTTATTACTGCACTCTGCTAAATTAAAATACTTAATGTTGGTCGGAATTTATACTCTAACCGATATTTTTAATATTTAAAGTTGCATATGCATTTATATATGATGTGCAGCTTAAAAAATTCCTCTCATTTTTCTAGATTACTTGAAATAAGACAAACTAACTTTAAAAACTGATCTGATGTTAAATGTTTAGGTCCAAGATGTTTTTGTCTTAATTGAGGAGTATTTTTATAATTTCCAATCAATAACTCAACAAAATGATATTTTGGGTATCGTTTGAAATAGACAAATGCCGCAAGGGACCTTAATAAAACGTCCATATTTGGATATAAAACTGTTTAACCAAGTCAAGATCATCAACAGAATTTCTACAATTTTTTAAACTTTCTGTTTTATTGGATTTGTTTCCTTAGTGAACTTTATATAGTTTTAGAATTCAAGATTTAGATACTCATGAGGTGTTACACCTCAGCCTGAGATGTTCCTTGCATAGGTAACACATTTTACTACCTTAAGAAATTAATTACTTACGAAATTGTGATAAATATTCAAAAGTCGTATGTAGTACTAAATTCGTATAGTTTACCACTTCGCTGAATGCATAAATTCGCTTCTAATAAACCTGACGACACGAATAAATCAAATTTCTCTCTAATTAACACACGTTAAACGACAAGTGGGGCTGATTGGGTCACCCCATCTCTAAAATTTTCCAACGTTCAACGAAATGGATTCAGTGAGGAACTCTTGTATGTGGGGCCGGTACGACCGAAAGTATGTTGAAAATTTAGAGCATACTTAATTGGTAAGCTCATTTGAGGAACAAAGGTATCTTAACGAACCGCCACCATCCGTTGCTAAAGTTTTCAACTCAATGGAACTTTAGCGACGCAGAGTTTGGGGCAAACTGGTGAGTGGAATAAAATGTCAGAGCAACCGTAATCAGATTGAAGTTTACCTGGGCGGGAGCCATCAATTTCCGAAAACTTGAACAATTTATTTTTGCTGATGATGCCGAACTGATTCGAGGTGATTAATATCAAACTCCTGCTAGCGTAGAGCCCTAGGCTTGGAATAAATACAAAAAAATGCTATGATAAGAAACCAAAATAACTGCCTTGTTATACTTCTTTGCAAACAGAGAATTATTTATTTAAATCATGAAAGTAAATTTGTTCGCTATTGAACGAAAGTGGTAGAACATTTTAGTGAATATTCTTAAATTTTAAATATTTTGAAGCAGGAAAGTGTTTTAACATTTGCTGTAGTAAAAAGAATGATGATTGAGTAGTTCTTCATAAAAATTTAATATTAAAAACTCTAGCAAGGGAAAGTCACTTTTTATGGTATGTACCTAAAACTTATGTTTTGGAGTTTTGTTAATATAGTTGTGAGAAAAGTTTAGGGTTGTGGGTTCATGCTTATAATTTTTACAGAATAAAAGCCAAACAAATTCAACCTCAGCATTCAGTAGTAGTGTTCTATTTCGAAATTACAAAATTGGTAAATTACATTATTGATATATGGTTTAACTTAAACCCATAGCGAGTGTAGTGTACGTCTAGTCTAAGCCGCCTAAACTTTAAGTTATCAATAAATATAAATTAAGTTACCAAAATCAGTTGATATTGAATGAATTAAGACTCTTTAAGGTTCAAATAGTAAATAAACTTAATCGAGTCAAAGAAACCTTTAAATTTAGTTTTCTATCAATTTTATTTATTTACATTCAGAATTATGGTTGAGAAAATATAAAGGAGAACTAGATCCACTTCACTTTCTCTACTACAGCATTATCAATTTTAACTTGTCAAATATACCTGGGTTACCTCTATACATTTCATATTTACGATTTTTTTAAAATGAATTGTATTTTATATATATTTTCTGCAGACGTACATTTAGAATATAATTTGATATAGTTTGATTCACTAGTACATTTTTCAAAAGAATTATTGTTACAGTTATTAAAGCTTATAATTTTCACAAAATTCATAATACCAGAAGTGTGAAAAAAAGAACTCTTCCTTTCCTATTTTAGCATAATAGCGAGGAGGTGTTGCAAATTTTACGGATTGAGGACATGAAAACCATGCAGTCTAGCACCAGCAAGATATTCAGTAGGATATTCGTGCTCTTACTGCAGCAGACAATTTAGTCGTGTGGATTTACCATAATTTAGAGGTTTCCTCTTCCTTTTCACGTATGCAGCAGTAATTGCGAAGGTTTCCTCGTTAATTAGATAAAGTTTTTTCTTGATGTTTTTTTTTGTAAGAACAGCTAATTTTTAATTTTGTCCTACACGTTCTGAAGCACTATAAACGTTGTTGTTCGCGTCCTAGAATTAGAAACTGTGTAAACAGTTGCGTGCACAGGAAGAAATGTCGGGAGGGTTTTGTAATTTAAGATTCACCTTTTTTTTGCACCACTCTAAGAGTTTCTCACATTAAGCTTTACACTGTATAAAATATTACTTTATTTTATATGATGTACTTTTTAGGATTAGTGAACATTTTTCCCAAATGTTAAAGGGCAATGATTTTTTTTAAACAAGTTAAAACATCATTTTTACAATAGCGATTCAATTCATAAGAATTAATTAAGGACGAACTAAAAGGTGGAGTTACACAGAAACTTGTAAAAAAATCTAATTCATATTACGAAATTTTCTTAGCTAACAGCTATCGTTATGAGATAGAAGCTTATTTATATATACTCATTTGATATTATTTAAATAAATTATCATAATTTGGCGGCTGAATTGAATTTTTAATTTCAAGAAATATTTAAACTAAAAATAGTTCATATTCCATTTGGGGTAATTTCTCGTTCAAAAGGTGGTAATGTCGGTGATTATATTTTTTAACGAATAAATTCTCTTAAATTGGGGCTAATTATCTTTATAAATTGCATTATGCAAATTCAAGCTCCTTTTTTTAGCGCAGTTTGAAGGCCCCAATTATTTTTATAATTGGTTGGGTTGGCAACAGGCAACAGTCTAGTTAAATATCCTTCTGCAACAATTAAGTAGTGGTCGGAATTGATGTATTTAATACAACATACAAAAAATCGCCTATGGCAGGTGGTCGGATAAAATATTTAAATCAATTGAAAAAATTGCTGCCTAAAAATATTTTCATTATAAATAAATAAATAGGTGAATACGCAAAATTATTTACTTAACCCTCCAACTGCGGGATTTTGCGATATAAAATAGCAGGCTAATTTTATTCTTGAGGCAGTATGATGAAATATTCAAGAAGGGTTTAATTTCTCCACAATTGTTCTTTTTATAAAAATCATAATCGATTCATAAAAGTGTCGCCCGCTAAAATTTAAAGAATATTTGATACGCGAAATCCACATTACCCCAGGCTGGAGAGGGTTAATATGAAATCCAATTATTTTTATTAGAATAACATGTAGAAATTTAATTTTTTTAATAAAACTTACATTTAACATTTCTAGTTTTACTTACGATCAAACCAGTCATTCCATAAGACAAAAAATATGTATTCTACGTTCTATTAGAAAATAATTTTAGAGTCTCATAGATATGACAATATTGTGAAGAAAAGTTAAAATTATTTGGTTTCGCATTTATTATAATTTACTCAACAGGTTTAATTTTATTATGATTTATAAGAAAATTTTCCTTTACTGTGTTTTGCTGAAATCAATGCTATTTTACCTTTAATAATCAGAAATTAGTAGTCTAAGCTCTCTAATATGGTTCTTGTTTAGGGTAACTATCAATTTATATTTGCAGGTACGGCTTTTTAGATAAAGTTGTCGAGATTTCAATTTATTATCTACTTACTTATATTGTCTTGTAGATATGTATTATGTGTTTTAGTGTATAGAGAATGATAATTAAGAAAAGGAATTAAATTTCAAATATCCCTTCATGAAAGGATAACTACAGATAGTTACAAAATAAGTAACAGACACGATATTCAAGCACTATTCCAAAAATGTGTCACTCGCAAGTGCAAGGATTACACCATTTATGTTGCCTGAAGAGAAGGTATCAAACCATGAGAAATTTATGGTAATCTATTTCGGATTAGTTTGCTATTGTACACCGTAGAGAACGGATTACACATGATGCATCCAAACACACTATACATTCTTCTGACATATCCCATACGCGAGAGAAAATCATTTTAAAATTCTACACAACAGCACTATGTTGCTTGTGGGACATTCATATAAGATTTCTTTGCGACAATATTAACGGATCACCACGTTATACATGAACATTCCCTCAATTGTTTAGAGAGATTTTCGGCATTTGTAAATCCTCCTTCAGGACGTGTGAGAAATATTTATATAATACTTTCGCCTGGAGATCCTTCTACAGATGAAAGTGGTCTCTCCTTCTTCCTATGATTTGTTGAAATGCCTGTCTAGGGATTTGTGAAAGAATCTCATGGGCTAAGGAATGCATTACAGAAAAGCTGTTGGATATGATAAAGTTATCTTGGACATTTGTTTGCATAGTTGAAATACAATAAATTGATTCTATTTTTATTTTATAAGAAGAAAATTAAATTTTTTAGATATCATCTTCTTGGTAATTCTAATTTACATTTGTGAAAATATATTTTATAGTGATAAGTACTGTACACATCGATTTATGAAAAAAATATTTTATTTTAAGTATGCTGTTATAGTTTCTTTAACAACTGTTTGCATGATAGGCGAGCTATTTTTCTTAGGTGAATAAAATGGTAAAGTTGCTTATAAATCCTTCATACTAAAATATGTAGCTCATTGAAAAATGAATAATATTAAATTATTTTTCTAGTTCCACATAAAACAAGTATAGCAAATGAAGACTATAATTTATAAGAGTGACAAAAAATATTTAAAGCTTCATTCAAATGTTTCCAAATAGACCGAGATTTACACAATCTGATACAATCAAACATGGTGAATTCGGCTAGTTTTGCAATTTAAAAGCGACTGCCAAATACGCCAAATCGGAGGTCATAAATTTTCCTTAATTTGCAACCCTTTAAGCCTACTCTCATGGGAGAATTTAATGTGTTTAGTTTGGTACCGCCAATTGTCCGTCCTTTATCAAATGCAGCCATCTAGCAAAATTTATAGCAACACAATTGGTCAATCGAGTTACTATCTGCACTATTCGTCGCCGACTGATGATATTTACATAAATTACTATCAATTGTGTTAATCCTATGGGATTTTTCCATCTGTACTGTATTTTTTTTTTATTTATATAAATTCCCAGCATTCTAAAAAGATACTATATGTGCGTTAAGAACTGAATAGCCGCAAATTGTTTGCTATTGCAATAGATTGTGGCGAATAATACGCACTATTTGATTCATGCAAATTCTGTGAAAGGCAGTAAACAGAATTATTTCCTACAAATATTTTGGGTATTTTAGTCAATGATTTATCAATAAATTCAGCTCTGTTTTGGTTTTGAGCGCGTTTTTAGTGGTCCCCTAAAAATTGAATAATTCATTTGAATTTCAATATCAGTTTTCCGGTGTTTTATCTTCTCGTAGCCTCAAATATCTCAACATGCCTTAATTGTTCGCTTAAATCAATTGAGTAATGTTTGTTAAAAAAAAAAATTGTAGAAAAATACGGGTTGGCTTAATCAGGCATCCTATCGCAATCAGGAGGCACCGCTGTATTGATCATGAAAAAATAGTAGAAGAAATAGTTTTCAAGGAAACTGAAGGTACGAAAACTCAAATATCAGATTCAACCCCTATCCGAGGTATTTTATAACTTTGCGCTGCAAAAAGCGCTTTCAGGGTAATAAGATAAGTCTCAAGTACTTTGTTAACAAAAGGACCATCGAGGCGGATTTGGCTCGCTTTCTGTACGCCCCTCCGCGCCTTCCTTTTGCGTTTGTTCTTTTCAGCTTTCCTTATTCAGGCTCTTTACCATTTTTACTTCATCCCAGGCTAGTTGCAATTTATATATATGTATAGTCGATTCAGCCGTCGAAATCGATACTGAGCATTGGTTAAAGTTCTGCCTGGCCATGGAGGGATTCCGCTTCAAAATGGAAGCGCAAAGTAAGGGCTCATAAAAAGATAATATCAAAAAGAACTTTAGATAGAAGTTTTGGGACACAAAATATTCCAGGGAAAATAAAGAACAGACCAAAGAAGCACTTTGTCGTCTCCTTATCGGTACATCCCTCCCGTCTTCGAACCACAAGCTTTTGTCTTATTTTTTTATTGTATACCGAAAACACAGCATCCAACGAACATCTCCAGAAGCTAAACAGGAATAAAATGATTGCTAAAAATACCATTTGCGCCTGGAATCCCCGGACTATAAGTAAAAGTGGATTTGGTATTATCGCAGAATGGATAAATATAACCAAATGACTACATGCGTGCCCAGGGATGAGAGGCGAAGAAATTTGATTTCCCTCTTTATGTGGGAGCTTTGTTAAGATGAATATGATTATGTGTATCAGTATCGCCCCTCTGCCTTACAAAGGTTACCCAAGATTACCCATATGGAAAGTAATAGCCCAAATCGATTTTTCTTTATTTTATTACAACCATATTTCGCTTTTAATTGTTTATCTGGATCAATAACAGCATTTAAGGTTTCATGGTTTTGTTTTATTTAATTTTGTTAGATTATCTGGCATGTATGTATTGAGAAATTCATAATAGTAATACCGGTTGTGGTAGTATAATGGTGTAAAAGATGAAAAAAATCATTATTCCCCAAGGTGCGTGGTGGTAGCATTGAGGCAGAAGCGGCAGTGCATCTATTATCTCACGACTAGAACTAACCTTAGAAAATCCTTAGATTATATCAAGAACTTTTAAGTCATTTATGAGGTATACCACTAAACGTATGTCTTCTCAGAAAGATATTAGGTTCAGACTATGCAGGACTATGGGAACTTAATTTTAGTACCATAAGGATAGGTCTGTTTATGAAAAAAATAAAATAGACTTTTAAAATAAGTAGTGGCATTTCTTATTAGTTCTTATTACCAGATAAGGACCAAAGTAGTATATTCTGAACCTTGAAATAACTAAGTAGTAACTCTAAGTGATCATCAATCATATAATAAAATACTCGTACTCGTATATAACGAATTTATCTTTAAGAAAAATATGTCCAGCGAACATTTTAACTATATTGCATTCTAGTGGCTCCCATCCGTTAATTTATTGAAATGAAATGGATTTCGTATAAACTTTTATACACTTTAATTCGTTTATAATGAATAAGGATAATGTGACATATGACGTACTTTTAAATAAATTAATATTCAAATTGGTTCATTGCGTTCACGGAGAGCGCTTTTAAAAGAACAATAGCGAGTTCACGGAGCACATATTTAAGGGCAGATTTTTAATAAAAGTTACAGATAATCTTGTTAAGATATTATAAAAAAAAAGAAAATGTAAAAATTGACCCAACAGACTATGCGTAACCCATTAATTATTATTACATTGTGTTTAATTTATCTTTTAATAAACGAAAAACATTATTATAAAATGTAATTACATTCTTATATGCTTTTATTTCATATAAATTTTACTGATGTGCGATGTATAGTGCATCGTTAATGGAACTTCAAACTGTAGAGACAAGAGCATAATAAAATAAATTCGTAAAATTTAATTTATATTAACTATCTTGAACAAAAATTTTCATTTTACATAGCAAGTTCAAGATGTTTTATACATCTATAGGAAAAATTTGAAGGTGCTCATTTGAAGGGTAATCCGTATTTTATGGATAGAGTTGACGGTTTAAGTTTTTATTTTAACCACATTATAAATTCTAATGATAGTTTAAAACTTTAATAATCTATGGAAAAAATACAATTGAAATTCTCTATTACTTGTTCTGATTGTCACTTCTCATTAACCATAATGCAGTAAGAGGTTAAAGGGGTCATAGAATTTTCTAAAAACATTTATTTCAAAAGCCATACTATTTTTTTTAAAAAACACATAGAAGACAAACAGCTTAAAAATGTACAAGAACTTCAAATTCTACATACGAGGTATATAGGATAACCCCCTTTAATATCATTTTACATATGTCATAATAACAGAGCGCTGGTATAAGTATTTTTTGCATTAAATTAGGATAGGTACTATATATAAAAATTTGTCGTAAAGTTCTCACTGTTATCTAGCATGATCCAATGACCCAAGTATTGCTGAGTAATTCAGCAAAATGGTTGTATGGACACAGCACCGGTGATATGTATTTACTTTATCTTCATTATTTGTATTATGAATTTCAAAAATAATTAATTAATTTATTGCTCATTCCCCGAATTTCCCCTATAAAGCATTTGATAATTAAAATAATTGTGAAACGTAGCCAATTTTGGCGTTGAGTTTTACGTATCCTGCGGTAGTTTAGGCATTACCGTGACATGCTTTTATTTCCTGGAGTGTAGTGAACATGCACACAAGACAGGTGCCAGCTGCAGCTGTGCAAACTTAGACATCCGCTGTACCGCCGGCGCTAAGCTCTTCCGCATTTAATTAACATACTCCCACGGATCCTGTTTTTGCAATAAATGTCATCGTGTTGAGTATTTGCTCGGAAGCGAAAAGTGCAAACTAAACACTTTTACGGTGCTCACTTTTATCCATTTTGCGGGGCAAAGAGTACTGCAGAATGGATGGGAATGCTTGTCACGTTCCACTGCTCCCTCAAGCCAATCCTTTGACGGGGCAAGTGCTCGCATATGTACAGGGTGACTCTGAAATTTATACGATGTAAAATACGGGCCCTCAGTGCTGTGCGTAGTACCTCCAAACGGAATTGCAACTTCTTCACTTTTTAGCATACACCCTAGAACGAGGTGCTTGCAAACGACGCTATTTTGCGGGCACTTCTAGCTTTTCTGCAGTAAGAGCTAGTTCGATTCAATTAAGTTTTTATGTTCCACAAACTTTTGGTGTGGTCGTAAACAAGCTATTAAAATATTTAAAAGTTCTTTTCTGATCCTTACTGCGATGCTCGAATTCTTAAGGAGCTAACTGTTATGAAGCGTGACTCAATATCTTACGTGATCCCCAAGGTGTTGGACCGTACCCTTCATGTCTAATACCACATTTTTTTTCTGAAAACTCATTACTTTGTTACATATTTAAAATTAAGATATTTGCCCCTTCCGATCATCTATAGTGAATTTTTAAAGAGCCACCGTTGTTACGAAATGATGTCTTTACATCGATGCAAGGAGTTTTTGTTCTCATAAAAAAAAAAATCGATAGCTCTCTAGTGTTGATACAAGAAATCGAAGATAAATTTGAATATCCGCAAAAGATAGACTCAATATTGTGGCAGCAGATGTATGCTAATGCAGCTGCATTCCTTCCTAAGCAAGATAATAGAATGGGGGAATGTTTGAGAAATCAATAAGTGATTCCTTGATAATTTGCATTTCCTTGGTGACAGAAATGTAATGCTTAAGAAAATCTTAAAAATATTGCTTCCTAAACTTTTAGAGCAAATATGTGGATGATCTAAGGAGTACTCTTAATTGTGGTGGTTATAGCTTGAAATTAGTTTCTGTTTCATTAGTTTTTTCGCTGCAATATTACAGACTATTGAATCACGCCATATACCTTTGTAAACATTTTAAATCTCTAAAAGAATTTGCCAGTACTGAAATCAGAGTTTATTCAGTTTTTAAAAGGACTTGAAATTCCTTGGGAGAGATAATTTAAAGTTCCTCAATAGAGGTGTTCATTTGAATTTTACTAGAGAAAACCGTTTTCTTTGCTAACCTTTTTTCTCGCCAAAAGCTCTATTTTATTTTAGTCCTTCTATATTGAAGGCCTGCTGTAGACACCGCTACGACGATATTATCTCTAAAACGATTCCCGCTATCAAATAAACCAATCTGGCAGCGTTAGTTTTTACAGGGCATGATACCGAAAGTAAAGAAGAGGTAATCTGTCACCTAAAGAAAGGAACGACGGTGCGGTGGGCGTTTGCACTGTTTATGGTGAATTAAGGATTGCCCTGGAGCTCAAAGTTCAATAAAAACGAGCTCGACTTCTTTCAAAAGGCCGTGCGCACACATGGCAGCAAAGGAGAACTCCTGTCCACAAAAAAAAAAAAAACAAAAAAAGGCAGTCATAGCGGTTGGGAATAAGAAATTCCTTCCGCCCCCGGGGTAGATGTAAGAAAAATAACATTTTGATTTATTTTATCACTTCAAAGAGTATAGCTGAGGCTGAGGGACGCATGCAAATAACCTTTTTAACTTTTGTCCTGGGGGCCAGTTGTACTTCTCTAAAAATTCTTTGTCTCATCTTCACGCAGTTTTGTGTCACTTCGGAGGGGTTTGGGAAAACTTGAAAAGTCCTTGGGGTCACACGGTCACCCATCCACTCTTGGCAGGTGAAGATCCATCAACTGAGACTTTTTAGTCAAAGAGGTGCAAAAATTTGATGCAAATTGCTTTCGAAACAATATTCAAACGAAACATATGCTATGAATATCGTATGAAGTCAATTTAGGAGAGGAAGACGTGGCTTTGGTGTGGGCTCAACTGAAAACAGATTAGAGCAAGCCGGATTTGAAAAAAAAACTAGACGATTTCCCCAGGAACAAACCAAATTGAGTTTGTCCCAAAAATGCCTTTACGAATTTTTCATCCCGGAAAGAATTTATCAATTTGGGAAATCCCCTCGTCTTGGCAGGATGTGGAAAGTTTCCGCCGTTTCCGCCAAATTGCAGACCCTCACTCGTTTGTCCTTTTTATGCCTATAACGGTGGCGTTGTGACTTTGATGCCATTCCATTAATCATGTGTCGCTTTCAGTAAATTTAATTACCATTAGCCAAATTCAGAGATTAAGGGCTTGTGACAAATGATTACAGGCAGATTTCATTACGTGATTTACCTTGTTCGCCGGCCAAATGTCGAATTGATTAAGCGCTCTATTTATGAGGCGTATCGATAGCCTGTTTAATTGCACTCTATGGTAGGTCAATTTCCACTTTTTATATATCCAATTAAAATGTTACACGATTGCGGTGAACGGTTTTAATTAATTTTTTAATAGGTGACACAATTTTGTCGATTGCAACTAATGTTTTCCCCCCTCCCCCGTACTACACATTTGGTTTGCTACATTCAAAATTGTTTGTTATTTTATTCATTTTGCAAAAGATCGATCGTTCGGAAAATTATTACCTTTGAAAGGATAAGCTTTTCCGCACATTGAACTAGTTTATTTAATAAAGGTTATGAAACGATAGTTTAACATTTGATTTAATTAAATGGAAATTACTCACATTTATGCCATATGCCTGCTCAAATGACATTTTATTGCTTTAGCTCTTTAATTTGGAAATTTGCAGCCCATGGACATAGTCTGAATAGACTGAATAAATTTTATTTTATTATTGCCTTTAACAATTTTCTATGATAAGCTTACTGAAATCGATTTAATAAGAAAACAATATCCATAAAAAAAGCATTAAAAATGCAATATATTAACCAAATTTTTCTTTTAATCGTTATTGATAGTTTTCTATTTTACGGATTTGAATCTGACTATATAGCAACATAAATAAATAGTTATTTTTAGCTTTTTATGGGTCGCTAGCTTACAAGGATTAGATAAAATTCAATCAATTTATATATTTCGTGCACGTAAATTGAGGAATGTTATGTTTAGAACATTTTAAATATGAGCGCGAATTTGTACTTCCGAAAACGCTATATGATTAGAATTTGCAACATGGGAAAGTTCTTATGTTCATAAACGAAACTATACACCATATACTATTTACCATTAGATTCTATAATATCTGAACAATAAAAGATAGGTTTGATAGGTCTGAAAACTGAAGTTAAGTATTAAATGATAACAATTTTGAGACTATCAAATTCTACTTCTGCCTGTTCCAGAAAAACTTTTGAATGCTACTAATTTTTTATTGCAAGAAAGGTTGTAATTCATAATTGTGGTTCTAAAAAACTGCGTTATTTTGTTCACTATTATGTAGCATTTTTGCCGAAGCTAATTTCTTGCTTCAATGTTACATTAAATATAAGAAATTATAATTTTTATGATATCAATGAAGAAATATCTGATTTATTATCAATAGGGTAATTTACAGAAATCTAGCAAAAAGAGGAGGAATAAGAACATATGACTGTTTAAGTAGAGCTTGGAAATTATATAAACCTTAATACAAAATTAAACAATAAACAGAAACAAGAACAGCAATTTTCGATGTATATTTCCATGCTAAATCCGAATTCGAATCCGATGGCAGAATTGCTTTATCATGTCAGGATTTCTAGATATCCTAGCCTAGAATGCAAAAAACGGGATACAATTAATTTTTGTTTTTAATTTAAATGTTCTTAGAGAATTCTAAAAATGTTTTCTACTAAAGTAATGTTCTATGCATTAACCAAAGAATTTGAAGAAATTCGAATAAAATATTTTTGTGAAATAGCCAGATATTAAATTTTTAATTTTGTGATTTGAGAAAATTAATGTAAACATTAACAATAAAGCAAATAATACGCGTACATCAACATCCAAAGTATACTAAAATTAGTTGCTTTTAGCAATATGGTCTAGCTATAAAGTAAAAGACTCAAAAATCTTTTGTTGTTCTGGTTCGAGGAGACGTGTACATAAGAAAGAAGAAAATTCTTATTAACTCACTTGAAAAAAATAAGAAAAAAACAAACTCCTTTGAGAAGAAAATCCATTGCGTCGAATAAAAGGATATCCTTTTAGGTGCCTTTTCCGCTTCACAAAAATACCTAAAAAATAACAAATAAACATTGTTCAGATGGACAAATTTTCCCTTTATATTCCTTTTACGCTGTTGTGCCTTTATACTTGCCGAAAAGTACTGCTGTGTCTTATCTTTATGAGCCATTAAATTTTCGTTTGAGAAGAAGCTTTTCGCATTGAGATAAGACACAGGATATCCTTTGGCTATCTTCCTAGTATCGTTTTAGTAATTTTTTTTTCGTCTGAGCAGTGCTTAGTGCAATGAAAATTTTTTAAAATAGCCCGAGCCCCCTTTTTTTGGTCCTCTTAAGAATGAGAAAACAGCTTTTTAGTTTTAATGGATTGATGTACTTTCTGCCCAAAGCACAGCTTGTGAAGGATGTTGAGGTTGGGATTGGCATCATCACCCGAATGCTGCCATAATCGCTAAGAATTTCTGCGAAAACGTGTCCCTGGACCCAAAATGTGTCACCTTACACTGTGGTGACGCTGTTGTCATGCCCATGGTAGGTCCAAGCAGAGCTATATTTCGGTAGAATTTTAGGATCGGGCTAAAACTCTCCTGAATTATTAGCTGGAATGCGAGCATCCAAGGAAAGTCACATCAACCGCCCAGGGCTATTGGCCTTCCTTTTGCCGCTTCAGTCGGCTCATTTCCTAAGGCAGCCCGGGGTTGACACCAGCACAGAGCGCCACGAATATCTAGTCGCAGCCATTTATCATTAAGGCAATTACAAGATATTTATCTCTTCACGTACAATCAGGTACAGTACATTGGTTCCACATAATGAATCCATAAAGCCAATGCTGTGCGCCTCCATGGAATGCATACTTTTCGCGCTCTACTGAACTCGAAAATGATATGTTTGGTATTAGAGGGGCTGTGCTCGAACCAAAGCCCAAGCCTGAGCTTGGAGCACCCGGCCCAGGCTCAGCGGGTGCTTCTCGGTGGTAGGCATACAGCAGATGGATTTTATGCCACCATACCGCCGTATTCAATGCTGGTTTACCTTCAGTTCGGAGGGGGGAAATTGGAATCAATCTAAATAATAAGGCGACATGGATATCAGTTGCAGGCGGCCTGGAATGTGCTTCAAAGGAACTTAGTATGCTAGATGTGCCTGAAATTTATTGGAAATGTCGTAGATAGGTCTTCTGTTGGTTACAGGCATATCAATTGGACACATGATTATTGCTGACGATTTGTGCTCATTAGGGCACCCTGGGATACCAGAATATTATTTTTGCCGCTTTTCCACTCAATATATCTTGGTAATTAATTACGCAACCAAGTGGCTGTCTGATGATCTGATAATGAATTAATGTTCGACGAAAAGGTTTCGGAATATTGATGCTCAAGTATACGATTCGGTGCGCTCTTAATTATTCTTTATTTATTAGACAGATAAAATTAAATTGCTACGTTTTGTAAATTTTATATTTAGCATTTAGCAAATGTAGTCTATGTATTTTCCTTTTTAGCCGACAAAGGCTATTAAAAAGAAGCTTTAACATATGTATACTGACATATGTATGTATGTATTCAAAGCATATTAAGTTAAATTTTGAATAAATTTCTGTATGGAATTTTATATTATGAGAGCCTCGATAGCTCAGAGTTAAATGAGCTCGAGGTTGTGGGGTCGATTCCCAACTGGTCTTTGATCACTTTGGAGGGGCCTACGTCTTGGTAGCTGGGCGGACATGTGGTTAGCCGTCGTTTTGGTATAAACTCTTAAGTTTAAGTATTATAGTTGCATTTTTACATCCTATACATGTCCGAGTATATCTGTAATCGTGTTCTAGAAAATAGGGATTTTCGAGGGCGGAAAATCGATCTACCTGTAGGTCTCATCTTTGCGAAAACTAGGAATTCAAGGATTCTCAAATTTTATACTTTAATGGCTTTCGATGAAATTTTGTGTATGGGCATTTTGGGGATGATAAATCGACCTAGATAGGTATTATTTCTGAGAATAATAAATACATCATCTTAGTTGTCAAAATACTCTACTATTTCCCCCGTTTTAAACATTAATTTTGTACGCATATTTTAGAGTGTTTATGGAAAAAGTTAAGCTTAAAAGGAAATACAAATGAAGCGTAGAAAGATAAGTAAAAAAAAGTGAAAATGTCCCACTGCAATTAACTGAACGATCAAAAACCGCGTTAGCCACATAAGTTCCCACGGGTATTCGATTTAAATACTGAATACAGTACAAAATCCAAATGGGATTTGGATGGAGCATTTCCGAGCACAAATCAAATTTAAAAGTGCATCTCATACGCTCAACAAAACAATTTAAGGTGTAACTTCCCTCACACTCTGCACTGGGATAATTCCGCGCGTATGCTGAGTTTTTATCAGGCAAACGAATTGCAGTCACACTCGCCTGCTAGCTATAGTCTGTGCTATCCCTCGGGAGTTAAAACGCTTCCCGGAATCCCAGCACTATACAGGATCTCGACTCTTCCCTCATCCTTCATTTTTTCTTTCGTTGCTACAGAGAAAAAATTTTCAAAATTTCATTGCATTAAAGCCATGTGTATGCGACATTTCCTGCTCGTGATGAATTTTCTGCCACTCAAGCTCACTAAGTGAGTGAATCGCAACTCTGCCCGCACAAAGCTCCGCACGGAATGGCATTACAATGGCGCTTTAAAACAACAAAGGGGCTGAAAACTTGCGCTCCTCCATTTAATGCCCGGGCGTTCAGCAAGAACTCTTTAGAAAAATTGCCCGTGAAAGGCACAGCCTAAAGTGGCTCTTCGGCTTTACAATGGATTAATATCTCTGGGTGCACATATGGGCCTTTGTTGATAAGCCGGCGGCATGAGACGGCAACAGGTAAAGTATTATTCCCGCCCGTATACCTCAAGATTATGCAGATTCATATGAATTTGATTAAGTTTGCCGAGGTGAGCTCGCGAGACTACGATTACCTAAGGTGCGGAGCTGCTCTCGTTCGCGTCCCAATTGCCCCTATATACCCGTTCCATAAACTTCTTTTCCTTAATTAACTTTTTATTGCGAGATCTATCTGCGGTTATTCATTTAGTCGTGCTCCAGGGCAATTATCGCGTAAAAGGGTCGCTTAAATCATTCATGTTAATGGGCACTTCTGGAAGTGGATGCCCTCTTCATATAACATTAGGGGGAGGAGTGTAATGTGAACGCATTACCCGACAGGAGCTGACAAGTGGCTGTCCCGACTACCGACAACAACCCGTAACCAAATCCTGCTCCTAGAGGTGAAAGCATTTCCAATTGGCTTCCCTTTAGAAATTCAATACAGGGAATGAAAACGTTCCCATTATGTGGTGGCCACTATTCCATTATTTTCGCATTCGATAGCCCTTCAATTTAAAAGTTTATTCATTGTAATCCGCAGACAGTGTGGATAACAGGAGTATTATAACTAAAACATAACTAAATTAATCGTTTCATTTTGCTAATTTGTCTGTTGTTAAAAAAATATTTAACAGGTTCGATCAATACGATTTCAAAAACATTTTCTGCACCTGTATATCTTGCTTATGTACATGTGTACTATTTATCAGTGTTGGCACTGTATATCTCTGTGCTTTATTTCAAAATATTTAAAGTATTTTATTGTAACGTCATCCGTTTTAAAGTTTTTTAAAACCCAAACAATGTTAATCAAATGGGTAACGTCACAATAAAACACTTTAGCGTTTTGAAATAAAACTTTGAGATTTTCAGTGGGTATCCTTATAGAATATATCCTGCCCTATTCTTTATAAAATATTGATGATTTAATCAATTATTTAAAAACATTTTGGAACCATATTTAAAATCACCGGCATTGGAAAAACCTTGAGACGACGTTTTCGGAATCTTCACATTTCACTTATAAGCTCAAGCCTTTTAGTTATAAAATGACCTTGAAATTACCAAGATAAGAAAATCTCTGGATAATACAAGATCAATTTTTTTACCAACACGATGCAGCACCAACGCATATTGGTAACATTATGAAGGTAAAATTAAATGAAAAATTTCCTGAATGCTAGATGAGGTGGACCGATTTCTTAGCCTGCTAGATCTCTAGACCTAACTCAATTAAACTTTTTCTTATGGGGAATGAAGAAGGATGAAGTTTATTCAAGTCCTGTTACCATCAAAGAGGAATTAATTTTCAGAATTAGGACTGCAGCTATGAAAACACGGGGTACAATGCACCTTAAACAGGGAATTGGTGAAAGGAGGTTATTAGAATGCATCGAAAGTGGCGAAAGACATTTTAAATAGTTTTTGTGAAATATTAGCATTATCTTAAATAGGTTTTTAATTAAACCAAACGCATTTTGGGGTTAATTTTAGTTTTATTTCATTAAAATGCAAATCATTTTAATATACCACAAAAGGTTTTCCACGAACAAAGCATACAATAGCTATAAAATTGATAATTACCGATTATTGGTAGAATGCCTACTACTCAATTAGAATCCATTTATCGTACAATCGATTTTTCAATATGAAGCTTTCAATAAAAAGTAAGTACATAAAATGAATCGTTTAAAATTTATTAGGATTTTACTACCAAAGTGAAAATAACTTTAACATCTACTGATACAAAATCCTTTCATTAATTTTGCGTTTGAAAGATTCAATTTTTGTGTTTCGACATATGTTCGTGATTTTAAATTAATTTTGAGATACTATACGACCTAGAACTTGTTGATATTTTGTATGCATACAGTTGTAGGCAAAAATTTAGGACCATTCTCGTTTTTTAAATATTGCAACTTTTTACTAAAAAGATCGTATGTGTCTTCATATTCATAAAAATCTAAAATTATATAAGATTTTACAAAGACGATATTAAAAGCAAAGTTCTTAAAATGAAAATGTACCAAAGAGCAGAGGTAGTCTATATATTTATTAAATTCTATGTTAAATGGACATTTGTTCCCTCTTTCTGAATTTTAAATTATTTACTAATAAGTAAATCTATACATTTAATAATTTTCATAAGGTTAAGCACTTTACTAATAATAAGGATTATGATAAAAATAAAAATTATATGAAATGAAAACACCATACCAGTAAAATTAATGACGCCTTTATTGTTTTCCATTTTAACAATGCGGAAATACTTTTGATGAATATTGCATTGCCACATTTTAACACGTTAGTACTATTAAACGGACAATGTAAGAAAGTATTCCTTAAAAACACAAACACTGGAAATATAATTTTTAGATGTTTTAACAAAAAAAAAAACAAAAAACAAGGGTTTCTTAAATTTGATTTCTTGTTGGGTATACCACATATTGGGCGCCGCCACATATCTTAAATTTTAACAAATCTCAGAGTTTCGTGAGTATCTTATATTTACTTAACGCATTATGACTTCATCTAAATTTATTTACAAAGCAAGCTGCGCTGTTTCTCATATCACTTGCGAAAGTCCACAAAAAGCATCGATAGTGTGATTGTTAAGTTTATTAAAAAATAAAATTTCGAATTTTAGTAAAAAACAATGGAATTGTTTACAAGTCTTTGATTTAGTTTACATCACCCTTAACAGGACATAGTTATTATACATAGTGGTAGTTCTTATAGTTGAAATTGGAAACAGAGATGCTGCAAGGCTCTCTTTAAAGTTACTCTTGATAAATTTTAGAACACTTCCGCCGCCGCCACTTAGCTTAATAAATATCTTAAACATTTTCAACTGCTATTATACACTTGTTTTGTATTCTTCTTAAATTTTAAGGAATATGTACAAAAAAGGAAGAGCGCAATCTGGCCCCATTCCCAATTTTATTATTTTGGTACTGACAACGATTCCCGATTCAGGACATGTTTCATCTTTCTATTCGGCCGGGGAGTAGCAGTCGGTTCGTAAATTGAATGCTAATGAAATTAAAACCAAGCATGAGAAATACGTGTACTTTTGCTGGAGAGACAAATTTAAGGGCTGATTTGATGATGTTTGCCCCGAACATTGTGCTGACACTGCCAGTTGACCCCTTGGCAAAATCCTTTATCCACCGAACTATACGGAATCCCATCTGTTCGCAACCGGACGCAGCTTTATTATGGAATGCACCAGGTGTATGTCGCACTGGAGGTTGATTCGTTTCACCTGAAAAATATTTACCAGCAATTACTCGTCGAGTGGACAAAGTATTTTTATGAAACATAAACTTTGTGTGCAGTGCACCGTCACAGAAAGAAAATATCCTTTCAATATTTCCGGCTGTTGGTTTGACCATTATTGAGAAATGTAATAAGCGGAAAATTTAAAGTTAAAAACGAAACAAAAAAATTTAAGGAACTAGAATACAATTCAACTGGAAGGCACAATATAAATTCATATCCGTTCGTTTTTATGAGATATTGATATAAATATAGGTAGTGGAGAGCATTTCGAAAAATTAATGATTGTAGATTTAAAGTACAAAATTTCATGTTTTATGTTGAAGAACTGAAAAATAATTAAAATATGTACTTAAAACATTTTAAATAACGACTAAAATACTATCTGGTGGTTTTCAATAAACACTTAAGCTCAAATCCTTTGAATGATAGACAAAGTAATTTATCGATGATTAAAAGATTCCATTACCAGAAAATACAGCTAATTTCTATTATAATATTTAATAAATTTATTTAAATATGGTAAATGGTATTTTAGTAAATTGTAAATAATTTTAAGATGGCCTTCAAACCGAAAAGAAGATTTCTTCGAATTTTCCTGGTTTAATGTTACTTCATATATACCCGCAAGTGAGGTAATCGCGACTATACACAGTTTTTGGTATACGAACATAACAACCAATCCTGTGTCGGAAATGGGAGATTAGATTGTACCTCAAAAATAATAAAAATATTTTATATATCGTTCTAAAAAATTGTTCAAACAAGTCAAAATATCACTTCCATTGCAACACATTTTTAAGTAAGTGCATATGATGTGCAGTGCCACAAATGCATTATGCTATTTTCTTAATTATAAAATTTTTCCCCGTAAATTGGAACATTTTAATTTGAAAATTGGAAGTCCAATAACCCAATGGAAAATGAAAATGAAAATGTAAATTTCTGAAATTGGGGACAGCTTAACGCCTAATGAATTGAAGACTTAATCCGCCGGCTGAGCTTGGCTTAATTATACCTCCTGAAATCAAGTCTCTCAATTCTGCAGATTACAAGGCAATGCCATGGGCTAAATTCCAGAAAATAATCAACTCGGTGGGCGCTTGAATCTACGACTCGTATATACAGTCAACCCAGTCCGTGATGGTTTTCGCTAAGTAAATTAATGAGTACGAAATGAGCTCATTGCAGTGCTTTGGATCAATTTATTAATTAAACGAGAATTAAGCCCTAATCGCCGCAGTGATCATCTCAAACATTCGGTGAGAGAGTGAGGGGGGGAGAGGGAAACAATTTCGAAATGAATTACCCGCAACGCATCGCCACCCGAAATAAACAATTTCGTTCGGTTTTTGTGCAAAATCAAACAAATTCAATTTTGTGCAATTTTCAGACCGATGCGACGTGTAATTGGTCCCCCGCCTCCGGTTACGCCTGCCGTTGCATAGTTTCAACACGTGTCACGACCCATCGATGTATCCTCTGTCGAAGTATCTCATTAAAGTCTACCATTGGTGGGATTGCAATTGGGTGGGCTGTCGTGGGCGAACGGAAGCGGCTTTGGCCACAAAAAGTATCAGTCTGATCGGGACTGGATTAGTTGGTAAATTGGGCGAATTGTTTAGTTGCGATTAAACTCTACAGTCTTAACAATTGTTCATCTGGGAGAGAGTAGGAGAAATTGCGTCCTATGGGAAGAAAACTAAAGCGGACCTAGTTACTTACCACCGTCTTTCCACTCCTCCACGCCGTAGTCGGGCAGGGCGTTCGTTTCGAATTTTCGGTTGGGTCGCTTGCCTGCAACGAGTACAACCGAGGAATAGTTCCAAATTAATTAAGGAAATTATTCGCTGACAATTAGGAAAGGAAGTTCTCCAAAAGTTGATATACAAAATGATAAATAAGGAATTAAAATTTTAGATTTTGAATTACTTTTAAATGTTAATTTGTCGACTTAAATAAATAACAACTCAAATTTGTATAGAATGAAATATTCCAATTAATAGTTAATTTTTATCACTTTACATCTTTTGATTAGAACGTAGTTATATAGATCCCTAAAACGAAAAATATTATTTTCCTTAGAAATCATGCTTTTATTATAATTAAACTAATTTCTTACGAAAAAATCAAAAGGATCTGTAAACTGGTTCCAAAGTTACGACATAGGTACAAATTTAAAAAGGTACTTCAAATCATAGTTCGGAAATAATGAATTATGGAGCATATAATTATTTCTAATCAACGAAAATGCTCCTTTCCTAACATGTGAGAAGCAAACAACAGCAGCAGAACTTGGGATTAACTTTATACATGAAAGATAGTTGGTAAAAATCTTGTATATTATTTCTCAACACGAATTACATTTCCCTTATCAATTATTTCAAACTACCATAGTTAAACCATATTTAAAATTCAAATAATATTCTTTTGCAAATAATATTTAACCCTCCAGAAAGGCTGGCTTATTTCAAAGATTTGGATAAAGAATAAAAAAATTGGAGAGTGAACCTGCAGAGTTTCCTTGTAAATAAAATGGTTAGTAAAGAAATATGTTATTTATTGTGTTTGTGTAACTTATTTAGATTTGGACTAATTAGTTAAAAGATGAATTATTATAGCACACATTAGTAAGAAATTCCAAGAGGTTTTGTTCCTGACAGTAGATATGCACGATAAGGAGGTTTCCAGCATGGTAAGCGTATTGTAAAACCAAGGGTTTATAAACGTACATAAAAATGAGCGGTTAACACGGATGGGTAATAAGCAGAAGGAGGCTATCTTTCAATTGCAAAAAAAAAATGCTACATACGTACCTAAGCTGCGATTGTACATGGTAATTTCCGACATAATGGCCGTAGTTGGGGCAAGTATTTCTGAAACAAAAGAAGGTACAATTTATGAAATTAATAAAATTTTCCAGCGCTTAATTTCGCTCCACTCCCCTGTCTATTTTGGAGTCTGTTCATTTTGAAGATGGGTAGCAAGCACTTACTGTCCAGTTTTATGACACCGTCGGTTTCTCCCAATGAGTTTTTTGCTACACAGCGGTACGAACCAAAGTCCGATAGTCCCACGTTGCGAATTTTTAATTTCATATACTTGCTGTAGCCATTCGTTGTGGATGTTGTCTCGAATTTGTCACCAGCACGGGAAGTGTCTGAAAGTTAATGAGAATTGCCACTTAAATGGACCATCATCCCTTTTACTGGTGTTTGACTTCCCAATTTGGGTTACTCTTGGGGGTGAATTTGCTAACTAACCGAGACAATAGGGCCTCGTTTATTGAGGGATTGAGTCTATTGACGTAATTTTTTACTTTATAAAAAGAAAGAAAAGTGTGCTAATAGTAACTTGAATGTTTACAGTTCAAATTAACATTTTCGTGTAATAGAATTTCGTTTTACTCGATTATATTTCCCTTCGCGATAAGAATATTAAGAATATAAAAACACAAAACGCTGTATTCGTGCACAAAACATGATTCAAGAAAAAAACATTTTTATAAATTTTAACTAGTTCTGTGACTTGTGACAAAGATAAAGGCTGATTTCGAAAACCTTCATGAAAATCAAAAACTCAAGTTTTTGGTTCCATCCAATATGATATACTTGTACTAGAAATTTTCCAACATAGAGGAAAGGGGCTACATCCAATAGTAATTTTTAAAAAATAGTCTTTTAGCATATTGAACAATTATAGCTCAACAGACTTAAAATGTTGCATGCAATTAATACTTAACAGCGTTCTGCGTTCACGGACTTGAGGCAAAGAGTTCTCAAAAGTTTATTCTAAAAAGGAATCAGATTTCGATTTCAAGATTTGCTACAAATGCTTAAGGTATTTATATTATGTAGAGAAAGCTGTAAATGGGCATGACGAAAGCTAAATTTCGAAAACTTTAAAAGTTTATTATCTCTGTTTCTTTGATGCGTCTTACAGCCTGAACGGCTTAATGAATTTTAATAAACGAGGTTTCCTTAGATTCATTATACTCGTGGAAGTATTATTCGCTATATAATTTTTAAGAAAATTAAATTTGTCCATCGTTTTTGTCACATGTACATTTTTAATTTATTGTAAAATACACCAATATGGGAATAAAATGAAAGGTATTCCATTCAAACGAAATACCATACTCCGATATGGAATTAAGTGAAATTTAATAATTTGTATAGGTACCACCTGTTGTTCGCGACAACAACATACCCAACATACATAATAATTAACCCTGGATTTCTGGCCACCTCTCGGCTAATTTGCATTCAATTCGATTGGGTTTTAACTAGGTATTGAACAAAAAAGTATTTTTGGGAAGATAAAATATTGCTTAAACGGAATTCATAATTCTAGGGATTACTTTTCTCGTCTAATCGAGGTGTATTTCAACAGAGCACACTTCAACGGTCTCTATCTACAAATATTTTAAGAATTACGTATTACGTATATAAAATATTTCTAAAATTTGTAATATGTTGGTACAAAAAATTTAGTCTAAGTTACTAAAATTATAAATTGTAAAAAATTACACTGTTCTGTATATTTAATGATTTTTTCTTTCCTTAAAATGATGATAAATTTATTTGATAGCATTATTTCCGTAGGTTACGAATCCGAAAATGAAAAGCTTCTATCACATCACATTTTGAGAAACATGAAACTGAAACGTACGTATTTTTAAAAATTTATCAAAAAAGAAGAGGATGTTACAGAAACTCGAAACATATGTTTAAATAAAGTTTAAGTATTTAACTTACTTATATGATATCTGTTATTTGTAAGGTCTACTCAGTTAATTTATTTGTTAGGCCTTAGGGGAAGGTTGCTAAAAAGCTGATTCTGTAAACAAATTTAAGCAATGTTTGTAAATAACCGATTTTATAAAGATAGTTAAGGATTTTCATTTTCGGATTCAAAATCTGCAGAACAAATTTTATAAATTCAGTCTATCAAATGTACGAGCCAAAAACTTTGTAGGCCAATGTTATCTAGTGTTGTAACATAGCATGGTAAAAATCAGATCAGAATCAAAACTAATAAAAGTAATCAGAATATGGACATTACGTAAATAGGTACCCAAAGGAAAAACAGTGACATAATCATTGGCGTAAAGTTCTAATTGTGATGAGCATAAAAACGGAAACAAAAACGCTCTGCACGCAAAAAAAAAAAAAAATTTAAAATATCCCTCCTCTTGGGTATGGCATGGTCAAAGGATTAATCAAAGTTATGGACAAATTGAAAACCCCTCCCGCGAACAACACGTATTTTGCAATCTAACTGTACTTTTGTTTAGATTTATATCACATCTGTGCGTTTACATGGAAGCAAACAAATTATAGGCGGCCGTTTTCATTTGTAACACAGCCCAGCCAGCACGTCAGAACTATGATTTGGGCTCTATCATGCATTGGGTTTCCACCCCTGTGTTTTTATTAAACTTCTACCCCACATGCTGCTGCTGCTGCTGTTGCTACTGCACATACGTGAATGTATGTATGTCATGTATGTAATGCCATTAGCGCTAGCATGCAACCAGTCCCAGGACTCACGAAAGTCTTTATGTGCTGGCCTGGCACATAGAGCCTCTTTAAATTGATTATTGAGATTTATTCGGTTTACATTTGCGGTGATAAATGAACCGCTGTCATCTTATGATCCACTAACAAACGAACGCTATTTTTCTATCGTGGGCCAATGCAGAGTGGGTTGTGCCCGCAAGTTTGTTTTAGCGGTGGGCGGTGTACGTCACCATTGCCGGATTTGGTGCGGCACAAATGCGTGGTACTCGTATTTTTTTGTGAACCCCACTAAAACTAAACTTCCTGCCCATGCCTGCACACAACTCCGAACGATTGTTTTGTCAATAGTCGTAGACAAAGAACAAACGCCCAGATCCCGATTGCACCAGTTTGCGTGTCACTTTATTGGTGCCCCTAATGTCATGGGAGTCTCCTGAGCGTGTGTACTAATAAAAATTGGAACATTCTCCGGAAGAATTGCTATCCCCAAAAGTGGGTACTAATAGAGGATAAAATTGTTGCTTCGCCAGGACAAAGGTCCTTTTTTTGTGGTTTAATTTCAGAGTTTTACTGTCATTTTTATTACTGGCACCGTAGACTATTTATTTATCAATTAAGAAAGTTGGAAGGATTCTAAAAGACGTATCCATTGCAAGACGGAGAAGACACGCATGGCCGGAAACATTTCAGAAGTTTGGCATTTATGCGAGCATTAAACTCCTTAATGTTCGCGTTTTCAGTCGTTCTTTTATGATAATTTATGTGGGCCCCATTAAAACGGATATAACAAATTGCTATGAGCCATAAAAATTACAGATTTTCCCCTGATTTACGGACAGGCCTATGTGTCGCTTAAACGTCGACCTTTATTAGCGTACTTCGCGCGGCAAAATCGGGGCTGGCTCAAAATCTGGGACAAAATATTAAAAAACAAACGGGTTGGAGATTCATTATAAATTCGCTAGTAGAGTAATTAAAAAATCATAAATCGTATCAAATATTTTTCACTGAAAGAGAAAGTTAGGCTCGTTACGTGAGACCTTCTAAAATGAGAATTGTGTATTAAAACGAATGACATGGCATACTGTTTTTTGCTCAGATTCTTAAATCTTAAGAACGAGATATGTACGTGCGCCAATATGAGCAGGAAATCTGAGGGGTTACTTACAGAACGGTTGGTATTGGTTCGTTTGCATGGGAAACAAGCAAAAAATTTTGCCCACGAGGGATTTGTTTTCACATTTGATGGAATTCCGATTCTTTCTATAAAAATAAGTCCATGAGGGGTACCTTCATAAGCCCAAACGACATGTGATATTGAATGCCGCGCTCTTTCAATGAGACACAAAATAAATATGTAAGATATGGAAATTTTAGCTGAACTCATAAATTATTTGATTGTTTAGACGGATGTCCCCTTTTGGCAATAAGAAGAACCTCATCTTTCTTTTAAAAGGAAAACTCGCTCTTGATTTTATTTTCAAGGGTCGATATTATAGCAAATACATATCCACCGTATGTATCAATCAATCAAATATTTAAAAACTTTTCAAAATAACGAAGAGTGCGAATATATTTATGACTTCATTATCCAGCAGTAAAGTGTAAAACTTTACTGGTAGATTAAATGAATTTTGATGGATTTAATAATAATTCTTTGAAGTTTGTTGATAGTGAGGAACATTTAAATAAAGAACGAAATACTAAAAGTTTGATTTTATTTGCTTTACACCATCACTTAAGCTAAGTTTTATAATTATATGCCCTCGTAGTTACCAAGAAACCAAGAATGAATATCGCTAACTCTACTTGCCTGTAGCGATACCCGGGCTACCTATTACCTCTTACCATTGTTATCGCTATCAAAGTGGCGATGTAGATTTGCCTAGCGAATGATGAACAATTAAACAAACAAAATATTTAAAAAATATCCCAAATCATACCCAACAAAGCCTTCCAGTAAAAGTCCCATCGAAATCAGTTTAGCCCCTTTTGAGATTATCCCGAATAAATAAACAAAGAGACAGATGAAAAATTGTAAAAACGATTGTATATATTTTAATATCATGTATTATAAATAACTATATCAGTTTTAAAACAGTAAGTTAAGAGATCTTCTAGCAGCATTTTCTAACATTCTAACATTCTAATTTTGTAACAAGTGTATTGAGACAAGAGAAGATTATTTTGAATAGATAAAATAAAAAAAAATGTAGAGATATTTTGTTTTGATCCCTTTTTATAGTCCCAGTACGAAAAATTAATTATCTCAATCTGCATTTCCATCCTTTCCCTCAAATACCAAAAACGAGTTCACCGTCTATTAAACTTTAATGAAGGTTTTGTAGGAGAAAATTAAGCCCCAAAGGAGAATTAATTTCTCCTTATCATCTGACTAGTTCGTATTTCTTTTTCTAAGTTAGCTGGTCATTTTATTTGCAATTGAATTTCCCCGAGGGGGGATGGAATCGCATAAAGAGCATTAATTTGCAAAAAAAAAAACCTAAAGCTTCTCACTGGAGATGTCCAAGTGTACAATTTAATTGAAGATAGTCGGGTTCAAGCGATTTTCACTTGCCTGCACCCAGCATAGCAGGCCAGCACTTGCCTCCGATTATGCGGCCCAAATCCTTGTGGCAATTGCACTGCAAGAGGCTTCTCCTTTTGTATCATCTCGTTAGATAGGCAATGCTTGCAACTGCACCAGCTAGCCAACATACCGGGACCCAACCGGGCTAATAGCTTTTGCTCGCTCAACAAATATTTTTGCTTGCGCCGATATAATTTATCATAGCCATTTCGATAGAATGCATTTTGCCAATATAACCTGCCTGCCCACCGTTGAAGTTGGCCCAATTTTAGAATCTCCTCCGCTAACTAGTTGCGGTCTACAAAATGCATTGATGTCGGTGCCATGTAGAACGGTAAGCAGTAGATGCGATTCGAGTGGTCATTTTATTCGGGGCAATGCAACGGTCAGAAATGCATGGAATTCATATAGCTTTAAATGTTGTTTCTGTTCGAAATTATTCGTATAAATTGATTCTTAATTTTTCTAATATTTTTATTGATATCCAATGGAAAACACTAAACATAAATAAAAGTTAAAGCGAAAATTTCGGTGACTTTTATGGTACTTTAAACATTGTTAGTTTGAAACTCTTGTGGAGACGTAGGTTTAATAAAACATACAATTCTTTTTTAATCGTATTAATTATTTTTCTTATAAATATAAGAGAATATGAAAAAACGGATATTACAGTACATGTGCGTACCATCGTTGTGGGTGCTTAAAAACGGACAGAAATACTCAAGCAACCATGCTTTGCTCATACAGCGGCGTAAAAGGAAATTTTAGTGGGCTCTATGCACGCCATATCAAATTGTTTATTGACAATAAAGTATTGTTTTATTAGAAAATGGAAATGATTAGATTTTGCAAAATTGGCTTACTTCCAAAGGGTATTTAAGGATTTTTTTTTACAATCGAACCTACTTAAATCGAGGATAAGTATGCAAAGTCGCGAGCACAACCAAAAATATTTGAATCTCTATAGCTCATAAATTTGCAAACGGTTCCTACCTTATAAATGAGGTATCATTAGAAAGGTACTTTTAGCTTTTAAAATTATCCCCTATTCAATACCGTGCCGATGTCCTTACAAGGACCTGTAAAAATTTAAGTAAGTGGACTTCCTAAAAAATGTTGACGTCGTTTTTGAGGGCGAAAGAGTGATGTCAAGAACAAAATTTTGCACAAGGGTCTCAAGAATAAAAATTTACTCAGAACACCGCAAGGAATCGATTGCTGTAGCGTTTCCTACCATATGTAGAATCTGAACACCAAATATAATGGATATGATTTTAAAAATTTAGTTTTCTTCCAAGGGAGAAATGTAAGCAGTTTAAAATGAGAGTGAATGTATAGCCCACTCCAAATGAATCAAGAAGGTTCTAAAAACAAACTTGGTCGAAATGAAAACTTTGATTAAATACGAAATACTCATAATTTTGTTAATAAAAAATGTTTCTCGAGATATCTTCAAAACCGACTTTGAAAACCTGCTCTAGAAGAATACCCGTAACTCAAAAACTATTGGTCGCATCGTCTTGAAACTTGGAGTGAATATTCTCAAGAGAGTATTTCTTTAAAAAATGTAAAAAACTCCAAACCCTTCAATAGAAATAATCTCAATCAAAATTGGTATTTTAAATTGTCGTTTTATTTTAAAATAGTTTTTCTTGACTCGCTTTATAATAACCCTGTTTTCATCTTTATTTGGATCTCACATAAATCTCATATAAAATCTCAATAAATGGCATAAATGCTATTGATCTAACTCCGAAATATTATTGTATTAGTTAAGTTTTGTTGGAAATTGTAGTTGAAAGGGCAACATCAATAGCCACGAACGATACAGCCTTAGCCCCTAAAGGATGTAATCTTATTAAACTTTCAGGCAACAAACGCTTTCATTGTTTCACCCAACAGCGGCCTCAAAGGACCCGAAAGAACTACCGGCAGATGAGAGATGCTGGCCCTGCACGGGCAAAAGCCTTTCAAATCAAATCCGGCCGAGACATCAAACAGTGGCAAATTCCCTCAGTGCCACTTCCGAGTCACGAGGAGTTGGACAACAATTGGGACAATATTGTGTCAGGGTCCACTCCGCAAATTGTGCCATTATTGGAACCGGCCGGCCGAACATAGAGGAGATTCATTAGAATTGGGGACAATCCGCCTTTGATTGCGAAGCGAGCGAGGGGGGGGGAGAAATTAAATCATGCAGTCTTAACCCAACGGTCACTTACCAGATATAATCATATCACCGCGTTCTGTGGTCCAGTAATTAATTGAAGCCGGATAAGCCTCGGTGTGGCATTCGAGAGTTACATCTTGCCCGATGTAGGCGCCCTCCAGCTGATTAGGTATTGATAGCATGGGTGGGACTGCAAATTTGATTTTACAGTATTGATTAAATATTATGGGGTTGGATTATGTACGGCGGGCACACAATCACTCGCCCCGGGATATTTACGTACATTGCACCCGCAAATGGACACGTTTGCTAATCGAGGGCGGCACTCCATTTGAGGCGACGCACAGATAAGCTGCCATGTGCAATCTGCTGACCTTTGTGATATGCAGGACCTCACCGTCGACAACGTTCACTGAAAGTAGTAGGAGATAGGGCCGGTGGTGGATAAGCGCATCACTGGTACGCTGATCTAACAATTTAAGGAACCTACCGTTTTCGCCACCGATGGACATCTCCTCGCCATCCTCGCGCCTCCACATGACATAGGGCTCCGGGTATCCACGTGCCTTACACATTAAAGTAACATTGGTCCCCTCCCGAACGACCATGTCGTTGCTCGTCATGCCCTCGATAATCATCGGTGGGACTAGATAACAAAATTATCCAAGCTTGAGTTATTGGATGCCGGGACACGAAAGTAAACTTTTGTTTTCATTACCTACGACCTGAAGGTATCCTTTCCTGGATCTCATAGGGTCCGTGTTTATCTGGCACATGTACCAGCCCCGGTCTGACTCCTCGACTTCCTTTATGTGGAGATACCACGACCGGTGGTCGTTGTATGATAGACTAATCCTTGGATTTTGCGTTATCACATTGTGGTGTATCGAAAGTATTGTCTGTGTGTCCACTCGTACCCACGCCACCTGAAAGAGAGGAATTTTTCGTTATTAAATTACGCTTAGCATTTCGGGTTCGTTACCAATGGAATTAGGATCAGTTGTCAGGGTAGGTTTGACTGAGAGTTCTCAGAGGTTGACTTTTTTTCTTTTTTTTTTTTTTGATTCACTGTGAAAATGTTTTCATGCATCAAAATATTGATTTAACAGACCGTAAAATGCTTGTTGCTCTTTCTAAATCGATGAATTTTAAATTGTATTTTTTTTCTGCAATTTTCATACATAGTTAGATTTATAAGCTGGTGTGCTAATACCCAATTTTAAATTTTGTTCATTCTTGGGGAACAATTTTTTCTACCTATCCTATGCCAATTAACAACAATTGTATCGCGTGTTGTATAGATGTTATAATATTCCAAATACTACATTTATATGTATCATATGAGTGTATCATTTAATTCTAGCAATATGCAAGGTGCGGAGTATTAAGATTTTCAAAATTTCAATGATATTAAAGCAATATACATCCGTTATTACTCTGTCTATAAAATACGGGAAGAAAAATACTAAACCCATCTGAAATTGTTCATTTTATTGATATTTGTCGTCAAACACTATCTGTAGGAAGGGTATTAACCCTTATCACTCCATGAATATTATGGAATAATTTTCAAAGTGCTAATAAGGACATTTTTACAGTCAGTTTTCGTTGGAAGGAACAGAGCACTATAAGATCAGCTTTAAATTTTTAGGGATTGATGTTGATAGTGTGCACGAGTAGTGTCAGGAAGGAAAGCAATACATCAACTAACTGAAAAATTGCGAAACTTGCATCATCCTACCTTTAATAATTTGATATTTTTTGATAAGATTTCGTAAATTTAATTTTCTTTCCTTTTACCTAGTCGTTTGTTATTCAAACTCTTACACAAAGCTATTGGAAGCATATTTTAATTTTACTGAAATTGTAATCATGCCAATATTTATAAAGGACGTACAAGTTGTGTACATTAACTAATCATCTAAAAGGCATAAACCTGCTGAATATATGCAACAGATAAAATCAGTGACGTTAAGCGATATTTCCTGCAGAGATATGAAGACCCAAAATCCCCCAATATTTTCAACAGTGTCAGCATTTAAACTGGTTGTAGTGTAAATCCCCAGGGGAATCTCCGGAACATCTCGCATGAGTACAAGTTATGTCCAAAATGAAAACGAATATGTCATGTTTCCCCCAAAACAATAAATATTTCGAATTACCTTGTATCCCTTCAAGTTTTCAACAACACAGGCGAGCAGTGCATCCCTCCCAACGGACACTGTTACGTTCGGAATTGGTTCTGCAAATCTGGGCATTCCAGCATCTGAAAAATAAATCTATCTGGTCTCAAGCTTATACATGAGAATATACCTCGAAACTCATTACCATTATTTCCTTCCGAGGGAGTCTGGGGATCCTGCACCTTGAGCTGTTTCCCTGTGAAGAAAGGTGAGAACAAAAATTACTGGCGGAACTTAATGCGGGGTAAGTTCAATTTATGAGAGGAAGTCGAGATATAAAATAAAAAAGCTTGGTAAACGAGCATAGTCCTGACGGGAACATATGAGAAAATTAAAATGCACATCCCATTTCCTGCGGATTAAAAGTGTTTTGTTCATCCGAAATGCACGTCGCATGTGCCACAGACATCCCTATTGCATGGCCGAATCCTTCGGGCCTTTAATATGCGGTTACGGGCCCGCTAAGGCTCAGGTCTGTCCTCCAGGTTGTTCCTTCGCCTTTTTGCGTCCTTCCATCTTCCCTTGTTCGAAGTTATCCTAAGCTCTGATGGCAAAATTATGCTAACGATGTGTTCCCTACGAATTTTTTTCTCATTTTAACCAGCCATTTCGTTTTGGTGAAAGAATTAATTCCTAGAAGCACCGCCAGCCCACCGACCCACCTAAGGGGAAGATTATACGATGACTTCATAGCCTGTGTAACCTCCTCACCATTTCGGGCACACTCAAATTTGAGTGATTTTATCGTTGAGTAGGACCTGAAAGTGCAGACGGCAACGAGCTTCTTTTTTGGGTCATTTCGCGGGCGAACGAGCAAAAAATCGTTTCATCTGCCACCGGTTTCCCGCCCCAAACTTCTTCCTTAATTGCACGTCAGCGGGCATCCGGAATGCATATGCGATAACTTCTCGCATAAATCCTGCTGCTCCAGAAAATATGTATATTTCTACTGAAAATTTTCCCGGAAGGATATCTGCTTACTTTTTTTCCGCTTTTGAGTAGCATAAATTGGAGGAGGGTGGGAAATGTTTTACGGGCGAGCGCCAGCAGAGTCAGAGTCACACGTCGAGTGTCTGTCGTTTTCAGCCCGATGGCGACCAGATCTAGCTCTCTAGGTCCCTTTTTCTGTCCTCTTAGAAATCCCGACGAAATAAGTTGCCACTTCAGATGAATTACGCATATAGGGAACGTTCTGTCACTACCAACAACCTAGCGCTACCTTTTTAACCTATTCCGGTAACGTGAATTGAACAAATGTGCACCTAGAAAATTGCGCTAGTGACTCCTCCTGCTCCTTTTACTTCCACTGATGTGAAAAGAGCCAAATTTCATGTATGATGATGGCTCAATGCGACGGTAGTTTAAATTCCATAGTGAGCGCATACGTATACTATACATAGATCGCGTTTTGCTATAGAGATTTAGTTTGACTTACTGGAATATCAACTTTATGGGTCGTCGCACTTTGGTACCAACTTCCTGAATTTAGTAAGGCACTCTATTAAATGCGAACTAATCAGAGCCTAGCTTTTGTTTTAAATTATGAATGTTTTCGACTAATGAAAACGGTTTTGATATAGCTTAGATATTTAGGAAGAATTATTAATATGGTTGAGTTATTTCATTTGAAATTACTACTAAATGGATTAAGCTAGCATTTTCCGTTTCGATGAAGCTTAGTAACTAGAGATCTGAGACTAAATTAGTTAATTGAGATTAGTTTGGTTACTTACACAGCGTGACTTGATTTTAGTTTGAGTAAATGAGTTTATAGTACCCCATTAATTTAGTAAGAATGGGAGTATTTGCGTTCCCAGTTAGTTAGTTTGGATATAATAGAATTAATATTAAACATTTTGCTAACATGACTTAACCCACTATAGTTTTCTTAAAGCTGAAAGAAAGCAATTCGTTTTATGCAAGAAGCATAGAGAAGATTTAACATTTTAAGAAGCTATCGACAATAAAAAAAAGAAAAAACTTTCTTTTGGCAATAAAATTAGAATTTGCAGCAAGTCGCTCTTAAGCAATTCCAGCAAATATTCACTGCACTTTAAATGCAGCTGAGGTCGCCAGATTCTTCAAGTTCATTAAACGAAGAGCAGTTCGGTGCCATAAACAGCGAAGCCTTCTTCAACTTAGGGGGATATTGTTATCTGATCAAAAGGGGCAATCAAGAGAGAGGACTTTTCGCTGACCTATAAGCATTCCGCTGCCGAACTTCTAAACGTGTTCTGAATTTATTATTTGGATATCTGAACGGTTCCCAACTAAAACAAGGCGAAATTCATCGCGCTGAATCTCTTCTATTCAGGCAGGCGAAGGAATGGGGGGAATATTGGCGTGTCTTCGTCAAACAGTAGGGCGACCGGTGAATTTTGCTAGTAAAAAAAAAAAACCATAAAATAAACGGCGACGGCAGCCGCAATTCATCATCGATAATTTGTAATCAAAATAAATAGCGAAAGGAATCAAAAATTTGCCGTGCTGTGGCCTGGGTCGCAGCACCGCACCGTCGCCACCCTTCTCTCGCAAATCGAGAAGGGTTCGTCTTTTTATGGAACCTTTCATAAGATTGTCGTTTGCGTCGGATTCACTCTTTTGTTTTATGCGCTGCCTCATGACGGGGCGAATAAAGGCCTTTCACCGGAAAGTAGTAGGGCTGAGTGGAGGTAGAGAGACCGGAGACCTTCAGGGACGAAGGCTCTTCCACGAGCGTCGTGGATTTTTCAGGTGTTTACCTGAGGCTGCTCGGCCCTGTAACGAGATGACTATGTGCGTGACAAGGTTTGTATTTTCCAATTTTTCTGTTTGATGGTCGCAAAGTTTCGAAGGGCAGGGAGTAGTCAGAGTTCCCTTGGGATACAAAAAAAAAAAAAAAACAAGAGATGAAAAAAAAATGTAAAAATAAAGGCTAACATTGCCATGGTGTTTGTACACCAGCAACCGGTTCTGATAAAACAATCGCCCTCGGCTGAGGGACTCCAGGGAAAAAGGACACAGAAACATTGAGATGAGAGCCACTCCAAAGGAGCATTTCCTGAGCTCATACATATCAAAGAAATGGATGAAGATAATCGTGTGCCGAGAAAAGGATCAGGAGCGCAAATATGGGGAAAGCACAGGCATAAAGTAGGGAGCTTGTTCGGGCATCGCCGCCCTAAGGGGATAATTTCACAATTGCTTGAGCTGGCTCCCTCTTGACTCACGTCATATATTTATGAGTTTATCCTAGTCGCCGGGGAGTTCCTCCGGCTCCAGCAGGAAATTGGTAGCGGGAATGTTCACGCTAGAAAGGCGGAACTTGCCACCCCTACATGCCCGTTTCGCCACCGAAATGCGAAACCTACGCCGGGAAACGCTAACAAATTCAATTGAAAACTGAAAGGTATCGACAGCAAGAAGAAAAAGGCGTAAAATTCAATACCATGAGGGGCAGGAGTGGAAAATTGCGTTTCACCAGCTTGAAAGGGCACAACGTTCCGGATTTCGTTTATCCTCCCATTGTAAGAGGAATACTGTCTAGAATGGTGGAAATTCCATTAGGATAGTAACGAAATCTATGAAATTGTATAAGTAAAACATGGTAAATTTGTACAAATTTATTTTATACCTAACACGATGATAACCAATCTTAAAAAAATTGAAATATTTTGCTTAATACATTAAAAGTAAATGTAAAAAAAAGGATAACGTACAATGAAAATATCACCACCATAATTTTTTATTAAAAATTTTATTAAAATTTATAAAAAGTTTATTGTTTCATGATCGGAGGTCAAAGAAAACAATTGGAATTGTAAAGGAATAAAGAAATAGGAGAAACCATAAATTCCACTCAAAATAAAATGAGAATTTGAATTGTTTGTTATAAATTTATAACTTTAGCTTAAGAAAAATAAAAAGCTAATGTTCCTTCACAAAATGTAAAAAGTGATTATGGGAATTTATTTTTGCTGCTGACCTTGTTTTTCTTTGTTTTAAATTATAATCGGCTAAAAATAACAGCCAAGGTATTACTTTTTTTAAAAAGATGGTTGCTGTAGATTATTTTATTCTACTATGGAAACTTTCCTCAGTTATTGAAAAATACTATCATTATTTGCACACTCTGAATTTAACTAAATATTCGCAGTTTCTTTACTATGCCGTCTTTTCAAAATTCTTTATAAACGGTGTAATTTTACACGTTTTATGGCGTTATTCCATGAATTCTTGTTGATACTGCATCTAAACTTTAAGTGTAAAAAATTGCAGCTTACACAAATATCGAAGTCATATTTTACAGTAGGCCTTTTTATTACTCGATAGAGCAAAGCCAAAGGAGGATTATAATTTTAGCAGTTTATGTACTCATATGTGAGTATGTTCATTTGTTCACAAATAGCTCATAAACTACTTATCGAATTTTTGCAAATAAAGTATCACTTGATGTAGCTTAATACTCTGCGTGTTGTAGGATATATGACGTTTCAGTAAATTCGCTATGTCGTATATTAAAAATATATTATACAACTAGCAAAAAAAATTAAAATAAATGTGTTGTGTTTAGTAACAAATGAAAGGTATTGAGCATATTCTAAATATACAAATATTACCTTGATATTATGAGATCTAGGACAGGGATGGTGAATTAGGAAATACTTTACTCTTTGATATCACATATCACATTCGAATGAAATTTAAACAAATTCGCAGTGATAACACGGTACATTGATGATTAATCCTTTTGGATCATCCTTCGACAGTGCCTGTGTATCGAGGATATTATGAAAGTTCGTTAATTATATTGTACGCCCTATTTTGAATTTCTAAAGTCAAAGTCCTGAGATTAGCAATACCAAAAAATTCTAAGTACTCATTTTCATATAAAATTTTTAAGTGTTTTACTTTTTTGTTTAATTTTATAGACTTATATGCAGATTTAGTATTATTTAATACGCTTTTTTATAACTCTTGAGCCATTGCAATTTCGAGAAAGGAGGGAGCTTACCTTGTATCTGAGTCAACGATTACGGAGCCCAGTTAGCTCAATTCATGCAGATCTTGCCAGCTCATTTTAAAGACTTTTATTTCTGTAAACACGACTGGGACCTATTCTACTTAAGTGCAAAGAGACTTGAGAGCTGTTCACCGTCACTGCGATTGTTTATTTAAGAGCGAAAATGTTAAATAGTCCGCTGGAACGTGTGCTTTACGAAATTAACGCTAACCGGGAAACCGCATTACATTTAGCAGTAACGGAATTAGGAAGAACGGAATTCAGCATTGCTTCCATATCCTTCGGGATCTTCGCGTACAGCAGAACCATTTACTCCATTGTTATGTCCCTTTGCCCCTTTACAGCCAGCACCATAGGACTCACGTCGACCGGCTACCACACAAAATCCCGAAAGACTTTTGGCCACCTTTTTCTTATAAAATTTTCCTCCACCTGGATGGCTTGTTCCTGTTACCTTTCGTGTCAGAGGGAAAACTTGGTGCTCGGCTGCCCGGAAATAAACCTCACAGGACCGACGGGATTCTCGGAGGTGGCCGCCCGCTTCTTTATGAATTCTTTATTAAACGTATGCAGCACCAGCAGCAGATGTAGCAAGTTTAAATTAAGAGAATGTGGCCGGAAAGCTCTAATTAAAATATTTCAGCATCAGCGGGCAGGGTGAGTCGTAATTCTGATTAAATTGCTATCCCCGGGCCTTGGATGAATAATTCCCAGCGGAAGCACTTCTTCTTGGTAGCGCATTCACTCCCGCCCCCCAACAACCCCATCAAGGCCCCACGGAGCCCCACCGAACCGGTTAACTCTGAGCTGAGTGCTAATGTTGTATGCAGTTAATTTGGAAGTTTTGCTATAAATATGTGCGATGCTTTCGCCACTATGCTCCAATGAAATTTTGCATAAGCGAAGGATGTTGAGGATATCCCCTTGCCGGAATTCGCACATTTACGACGTCCTGTGCGAGACCTATGCAAAATATTAAAAGGCTAAATTAAGACAGGTGTAACGATGGAAAATGGCTAAATGTGGAAAATTGGACGTTTCCCCCAAAAACTTTGCGGTACTCCCTAGCAATTGCAACTTATAAAGCAAATAAGGTAAATCGAGGCCACTTCCTTTCACCTCTCTAAGAGGTAGTGGCTTGAAAGGATAACCCGCACAAATTACGACAATTTTGTCTTCTTGGAAAGTTAGCCGGCTGTGCTTTCTGTTCTTATACTCTAAATATTCTATTCGGGTACCAGATATTCTCAGTGTAGACGAGAAGCATTTCCGTAATTTTGTTAGTGAGAGAACTTCAGATTGAGTTATGCACTTAAGTTGAATAGCCCGACAGAATGAAAATGTCTAAACCATCATTTTGATTTCTAACCAAGATTTCCTTTTCCCTAGAGGAAAAATGAATTTTAGAACTTTATAGCTTCTCATTATTACGAAGTTTTGAGATTGTCCAACATTTTAGTTGACTTTTTCTTAGCGCATGAATAGTTCTTTAAATAAAACAGCGTACACAAAGGCATATTAAATTCGAGTAGTAAGAGCTGCTATTGAATTTTGAATAGTAAAATAAAAGTTATTGGAATTGTGTACGATCCAATGTATTTTTGGCAAAATTGCTTTAACAAGACCTTTGATAAGCAATTTAATTCACTTATGGCACTCAAATAAGAAAACCTGGGTTTCCCCCCTATATTATTTATTAAATGGATACGCTCATATCTGTCAAACAGGATGTATCAGGTTCCTTTTCATAGTAGCACTTCGAGGTAAATATTTGCCACACCAGGGGTCCCGCAGGATAGCCACCTGGGACCGATTCTCATGAAAAACTTATACCGTAAGCAAATTTTGATAATATTTATAATTTATTGATTTTATATAAATAGTTAAGGTTCTAATCTTTAATTTGAGTTATGTTTGAAATTCGCTCGATAAGCCTTAAGAAGTTCTTAAGAAGTTTTTAAAAATAAACAAAAATGCTGATTTGTTTGATGTCCGTATTAAGTAAGCATGCATTAAAACAATATTTGCTTGTTGGTTGCATGATGGATCAATTTTATACAACATTAATACTGATCGTTCGTTTTACAAAATTTACTTTATTTTTAATAATACTAACTAGAATTAAATTAAATAGATACTTCTGGAAAATTTCTTTGATATGAGTTTAACTTGTAAAGCACAGAAACGGCTTCTTTATCTTGCTAATCATATTTTACAGAAAATTACCTAACTAGCAGATTTTTAAAATAAGTGGTTATCAATTCGATGTATTAAAATTGTGGCTAAAATTTAGCCATTGGCTAATTTGGTATTTTTAACACATCAACTTTGCAATAATTACAATTTAAATAAAGATTTTACTACTTACTACCTAATTTTTAGTCTCCATAATATCAATAGATTAAAAGTTAGTTTGGTTAAAGGTTTCAAATTTTTAAGTTTTAGAAATGTGATCTCATCTGATCTGATCAATCTAGCAATGAGTTTGCTTTACTAAAAAGTTAATGAAAGAAATGCTTCATATAGAATAACATTAGTAGATTATATGGTTTGAAATCACAGAATTGCTTGGGGATGTAGAGAAATTGCACTGAAGCGTTTATAGTGTAACTTGCGGGGGTAGCTTTAAGAATTATTCTTCGATGGTAATAGATAGTTAGTAAAGAAGATTTACATTTATGTAGTTGAACTGCACAGTCCTAAAATCAATTATTCAAATATATTTCACGAAACAAGGTTTATTTGTTTGGAACCCAAAATGTTTTACAGCATGTTAATTCAGCATCACAGCCACTGGCGTTAATTATCTCTCACTGCTGCATAACTAAATCAATTTGCAAAAAACGAATTTCACGCTAGAATTCCGTAGTTGAATTATTGAAACTTCTGCCTGGATACACCTGCCTCATTAAATTGCGAAACAGTTTTAAATTCACAACATTCGTAAAACAGCTGGATAGAGAGGCCCATGTCTGCATCAAACAAGGCTGTTGCGCTGGAAACGCTGTAGTCATCCTTTATCAATTATACAACAGCGTTTAATTGTGTTTAGAAAGAAATACAATTAGGGAAAAGTATAGACCAATTAAACAAATTGCGGAGCTCATTCTCAAGGTTTAATTTATCGCCAGTTTATACTGCCGACATTCGTTGTCCGCGACTTCCTGCTCATCAGGAAGCGACAGTTTCCCGTCCAGACCGCGGCATGCATCAAATCCTGACTTTCATAGACGGAATGAATTTTCCGTGAGCAGAGGCTCAAGGAACCATAAAAGAAATTTAAAACTTTATTGAGAGCACTTTTTGGCAAAGTTTCAAGTTGAACTCGGTTATTGCGGAAAAATGGAGGGCAAGAGGACCGAAAGCTGAGCTAAAAACTGAAATCGGGACAAAAACTAGTCCATCGACTTCTGCAACAACAAAAAGTGGAAATCAATTCACTTAAAAAATTTCAACAAGTTTTTCTTCGATTTCTAGTCAAAATTGGTTGTAGATTTTATCCGTGGCAATGCGGTTGAAGTTTCGAGATTTGAGTAAACGCAAGGCGTCCCACTAAAAATCAATTCTAATTTCTGGTTATAGTTGAACGAAGACTTTTTCTGCGGCCGTTCTCAAATAGTTTCTTTCCTCTTGAATGTAAATTTCAAAGAAACAAGGCAACCTGCTATCGTTTTACATTATTTTTCATTTTTTAAACCGGCTCTCTATAATTTTCTCAAGTGCGATACGAAATTTGATAACCTGAGGGAAAATTCAAAGAGGAGAAAAATATTTTCCACGAACACTTGAGTCATAATTTTATGGAAAACATCAGAATGAGAAATAAATCCCGTTAAAGGTTCAAGTAACAAACATTGTACCTGCTTAAAAGGGTTTAAAACTTTTAAAAGGAACCGCCACAAGCAATTTAAAGTCGATGGAATATTTACACGCTTTGTGCGGGTATCAACTTCATATCACTCCTTGGGGTATTTGTAAGCTTGTGATTTTGCGGAAATCACTGATCCGCGTAAGTTAAAGCTCTTCTTTGAAATATAACGAAGCACGTAAATTCATATAGAGCAATATAATGCAATTCGAATTTCATCGTATTATTTGTGCTAGAGTACATCATATCCATGTATTAGCCTTAATATAGATTCGTTTATGTATAAATTACGCCAGTAAAAGCATTTGTGGTAACTTAATGTGAATGTCATTGAATACACATTTTTTCGACGACATTCACATTAAGTTACCACAATTTTTAAATCTAGATGGTCATTCTATACACATTTTTATGAGTTTCCTAATCCCATAATGTTCACATTAATCCCATTTCACATGTTTATGAAAAAATAAATAAATAATCAGGGACAGTTTAAAAGAACCAGGTTAATAACAACTTTAACTAAACTATTTAATAAAATTGTAAATAATCAAAATACCACTTTGCATGTGTAACAGTTGGAGTTGAATTTCTATTGTGATTAAGTATTATTCATGATCATACCGTAGCATTTCTTGCAAACAAAAAATATTCTAAATCAAAATCAAATAGCTCGAAAAATTGCTGAAACAAGTATTTATTGGAAAAATTCGAGATGTCCTGAAATAGTTTCAAATGAAATGGAACCGTGCAATTCACTAAGGGGATGACGCATAAAACACTCTGAACAGCCCGGTCAGTTCGGTCAGCATGACCAGCTGGTGGTGGGTAACAAAACCTATGTTGCTTGTGTTTCTGTAGAATTGGGGATCAGGGACGCTTTAAGCTTAAATTAAAGGATGCATTTAACCGATAAACGGAAAATAAAAGGAAATGAAATAAAACAAAATCAACACGAACTGCATGCGATGACCCGGTTTCTCGAACCAATCAATATATTGAGGCCGATAGTCGCGTAGTCGCGATTGCAGTTAAGAATAAGCAATGAAAAAAAAGGGCAATCACGAAACTGTTAGCAAAAATTGAAAATGATTAGGTGTTTTTACAATAAGAACTTTCGTGAACCTCTCAATTTTGCCCTATAATTCACTCAAAAGCATTCCTCTGGGAACTTGTTACATGATTACGCGGTAAATGTCCTTGCTCTGAAAAACAAAAGGTTCTTTTTCATCTAGCAACTTTTTGAGGCAGTTAATTGTATGTCTGCGTACCTACAACTTTATCCCAGCTAATTATTAATATCACGGGAAAGGGTAATCTTTCCAAGTATTACAGAGGCTACCTTCAAAATTATGGGCCATACAAGAGAACTGGGACATCAGCTGTGGGCACAGAAAGGAAATGTTAGCCATTTCAGAAGGGTGGCACACTTTAGTAAAACTTTAAAAAAAAAATACTTCGCGTTTTGTTAATAAGAAAAGTGTTCAGTTATTACACGACATCACGCGGCGTGTAATTAACTAGCCCACTTTGAGTCCCTAATCCGGATTATTTAAGAGCATAGGAGCATGTGAGCGTTATGGGGTAACAAATTAATAAAGGTCCGTGTGGGCCCTCAAAGTGGCAAAGGTTAATCAAATTATGCTCTTGTTTTGCGCTCTGGTGGTGCACCTTTTAACAGGGTGAGTTATAACGATGCCATAAAAAGTGTCTCTATTTCGCCCTTTTCTTTGCGTGTCTTCTATGGTATAAAAGACCAGTGAAAAAGAGTCCTAATAATTTCGTCACCATTTTAGAGACCACTAAACAAATTTTGTATAAAATTGCAACAATTGATTTAAAATTTTTTCAGAAGTAGTTAAAAATTAACTAATTTCTAAATTTTTAGATGCTGTTTAAATTTTAATAAAATGTACCTAATACATTCAGTGAAATAAACTTATAGATGAAAATAAAATTATAAAATTTACGTCATGGATTAAAATAAATTCCGATTATTTTTTATAGTCTATGCTAATTAATTTTTAATATAGGCCTTGGGCAGGAGTTAGCACGAAGTTATCATCCCAATATTTTTCAGGCTTGAACCATGCTTCGATCCCGTCTCGGGCTAGGGTTAAGAAGGGTTGAGCCTACTATAGAGTTTGTATGTAAGGACATATTGTACATGGTCCTCTGCTCACATAAACTCTAAGCCCACCCCAAGTACATTTCAGTTCTGGGAACTGTTTTTCAAAAGGCACACTCTCGTACATGAAAATGGTGGCGCTATCTACGCCCTTATGCATTCTAATAAAAATATTTAGGTCACTAGAAAGTAAAGTGGAATTAAGCAGGGACCAAGTCTGGTCCCCCGCGCACCAGCAACAATTTCTATCTCACCGTGTCGTAATGAACTCAGTCAAGTGCCTAGGCATTCTGCGAAGGTACTTCAAGTGTGCCCCTTAACGTTCCGGAAGGTACGCCACCCAGGGGGTAAATAACTTTCAGAATCTGACGGGTCTACTGTTGCTGCTCATATTTATGATGTCCTAACGTCCATCTGCTCCACCCAGAAGGCTAATTTCTTGTGTGAGCTCGTTCGGCCTGCCACCGATCCACCCTTGCACCTTCCGTGATAACTCTATTTGCCCGGCAATTCGTGTTTGTTACGGGTGTAGTATCTCCCTTGGAGGGCCCCCAGTCGTATCCGTAACTTGTAAGACAAAATGTGCCTTGACCAAATATTTAGCCCCATGCTGTGATCCTTTCATTCTACCCAGTCGGCGGTGGCGTCCAGTTCGGCGGCAGAATATTAAATTCCACGTGCTGCACAGGAGGACTCAAATTGGAGTTTCTATACACATTCATAGTTAATGAGTCACGAGATTTTTATCTTCTTAATGAAAGTTGATTGACAGTGCTGCGGGGCTTAGCCGCTGGCCTTGGGCCAAAAAAAAAAGACTTCTTGCCACCCCGAAAGAAGGCCTTCTTTGTGCGAACGTATGTTTGCCTCTGGCAGAAATTTTAGGTTTTCGATATCAAATGGGTACAGCGGTGGTACGGCCAAGTTTACGTATATTTCGGGCATGATTGGCATTCGGAGCAGAGTCCCTGATAGAAGGAAGGTTTTCTATGTAATTAAAGAAAAATACAACCGGACATACTGCCTTAATTAGATCGCCGAGAATTGGGAGGGGGATTGTACGAAAGTTTTATTTTATTTTTGTTTGTGAACTTTTGCTTGTAAGTTCATAGGCGAACGTTTAAGTGAAAGAAGGAAACGTTCATGGCAATACTTCACGAGAGTCTGTTGTTTGTAAATAATTCACCTCAAGACTCTTTTATTGCAATAGCGTACACGTGGCTGTATTACTTTACGGCACTTAAAAAGAACGTGATGCTAACAGCCTGGTTACAGTATAATCATTTACCGCATCCTTTACACTGGTTTTTGGACTTGATGTATGAATCAATTTTAACGTCATAGTTGTTCCACTATAGAAAATCAATTCGTTATTTTTCAGAACTTTTATATGGCATCTAAACCACTGTCTATTTGTCTTTCACTACCTCTCCTAATTTGTAAAGATATCTTTTTTACATACAACATATAAATTATTTAAAAAAAAACTGTATGAAATTCTCGGGAAGCCACTATTTAAATATGCGGACAAGTACGAGTAGAATTTGCACCTTGAGGATTCCCTGTCATTATATTGCCATAAAGCTTAGTAGTTATTTCCTAAATTTATATCAAAGAAACAAAATTCAGTTTTCCTATAATAAATCTATAATTTTTACTTATGTCTCTATATAAAAATTTTTCTTTACTTGTACTACGAAATCTTCCTTTGTGCCAAATTTGAAAATTTCACGTCAACGGTAAGTGCTTTATAAGTTTTGATGATCAGTCAGTGAGTCCATGGGTCGGGTCGGTATCAAAATATGCTTAAAAGGTCCTTAATTTCTTAGACTTGAGCATTTTTTAATTTCAACTCGATACTTCTAGCTGTTCTTGAGAAAAAGGGTGTTGATGGTTATTTAGTTAAAGTACTAGGGTACTGCAAATTAAAATATATATAACTCTTTTTGGGATTTTAGGTTGCTTACTAAAGTTTTTAGTAAATTTATCTAAGGTTCCTATATAATTAAAATTTTTGTAATACTTTCTAAGTTTTTGGGATAAAAGTCCCTAATTGTTTTAAGGTATTTTACTATTATGATATTTTTAGTCAGTTTTTAACTCAGTGATGTTAGTTTGGTCGCTGTATAGAAAAGTGGTACAATGACTTACAGACCGTGATTATTGCTACACCCGGATATTAACATATTGCCGAGTTTCTTAAAAATCATTGATTTATATATTTAAACTTGGCTTAAACTTGATATCTAGTAATACCCCTTTTTAGTATTTCATTCAGTTGTTGTTCTTTAAAAATTCAATAGACTTCCCCTAACCAAAACTTCTAAGAAAGCGTTGGTGTTCGAATTGTTCAAGGGATTTTTCTTAATATTTTCAATGCCCAGCAAACTCCATGAAATTAGCCAGGGGTGCTGAAGGTCTCCCACTTAATCAAATTATCCGTTAAACAGTACAATCGAATTGTTATATCCTTTTTCAATTAAGTTCTCGGCAGCTGTTACTGGAAGGTCATTAAAAATATCAACGAAATCAATTAAGTCGCCCACACCGAAGTAAATTGGGGTAAACGCCGATGGGAAAGGTTCCGCGTACCCTTAAGGCTACGGTCGGTCGGCAAAAGGAGTGGGTGTGGGGATGAAATTCTGAATAATATCAGAATGGTGCCGTCCGGATTACGTCCCTCTTTCCAACGCATTGTAACCCTATGCCGCACCGCCTGAATCCAAAAGTGAACCAAAAATTAATATTTGGCTGTTGTATCTGCTGGCGTTGCTCTTTTTCCTTAAAAAAAGGGTTTCTGGCCTTCCGGTTCTCTTACATATTTTATTGGCGCACCAATCGAATAGAGTGAAATTAAGGGTGAAAAACCTCCGCATTTCCTGGAAGAACAACAGGATGGTGGGCGGGAACTCACAGACAGATATATAAATATATTTTTTTTTTGCCCCCTCCAACTCAGACCTTAAAGATTCATGCAGGTTCCGACCTCTAATTGAATCCGGTAAAAAGTTATCCAGGATACATTGCCCTGCGGTAGAGCCGTTTCCAGCAGGTATAAGCAGCCTAATTAAAAATCAACAAGCGCTTGGTGCCGCTTTAAAGTGAGCGACCAATAGAGTCCCGAGTCCCAAGTCCCAAGTCCCGAGTCCCGGATACCGTAGTTGGATTCCGGGAATGGAATGGCAATTGATAGATTTTTGCGGTCACGTGGGATACCCACCGTAAGCGGGAATTCCGTGAGTCAGCCCACTTCCATGCATCACTAGAGCGGTAGCTGCTCGTTCAGACATCTAACGATGATCATTAAAAGGCGATTAATTGGCCTTTTATTGCCGCCCGACGAGAGTTATAGAGTCAGCCGGGCCGTGCACCGAGGCCTTCGCTCCCATGACGAACAGTGCCAAAATCCGTCTCCCAGGTGAAGAGGGCTCCTGTGTCCTTCTCCACGGTACGAAAATGCTTCGCTCGGCGCTGAATAATCGCCCTTCTTTGGGTGCGTGTTAAATATACGTGAAATTTTATTTTCAGAGTTTGTTTACCTAATTCGGCTCTATTGGTTGTCTCGTCCTAAATTATGCTACGAACTGGGACTGTGTGACAGCGCTGCAAGAAAAATTATTCACCTTGAACTGTGAGCCCATGGGGGGAGTGCTCCCTATGCTCCCAGATTATCCGCAAAATTGACTTTGTATGAGTATCTGATATAAATAACGCTAATAGGGTAAATTATGGGTCATGCTATCCACCGGCCTGAAATATGAGAGAACATTCGAGCGGATACGGCTAGATTTAATACGAGGGGGTAAACTTTCCGATGGAGTGCGTTTTTTTTTTTGTAGAGAGAGCACGTGAAATGTTGATTTTTCGTCTTTTATGGGATTTAATTCAAAAATAAACACATCAAAGGATTCGCTAGATTTTTTGCTCCTCTTAACGGTCCGGGTGCCTAAAGCCGATGATTTAGGGCCCTCACTAATTCAGTCCCAGCAAAAATATCTACTTGGTGTCTGGCGTTTTACGTGATTTATATCGGGGGCGGCTTTTGTACGCTTTCTGACGGAGTTTACGATAAAATTAGCTGCCGAATTTTTGAAGCGCTTTAGAGTTATGCCCGCCCTGATTTATAGGGAAGGAAGTAACGTTCCATGAACTGGACCAGACACTTGGGCTAATTTTATATTTAAACTGCTTCACTTTTATGCTTTTATTAACTTTTTTTTTTTTTTTTGAAAGTTTTACAGCAATATCATAATTTTCCGTTAAATTTCCAAACGTGAAGTACTGTAATCAAGCATTTTGAAGAGGGTGATAAGCCATAAAAGCTCTTGAAGTTATAAAATTTCCGAAATACCCCCAAAAATCATAATAAATGGTAGTGTTCTGAAAGGGCTTTAAACCAGCTTGCTAAGTACCTTTAAAAGAATAGAGTTAAAAAATGGAAATACCATATTTTGGGCTATTTTTGCAAAATCATTAAAATATATGGGTTCATCGTAAAAGTTTATAATGTACCTTAATTGAAAGTCTGATTCCTTAATTAAGAATACCTAAAACAACTTATTTCAATTTTGAATAGCAATTGCCCTTTTGAATTTTTCCACATCTTAGCGATTACGTAGAAAGGCATCTTAGCGGCTGCGTAGAAAGGCGTACTTAGGCCAATTTTGGCACATTGTGTTACCACGTATTGCAGGAAACCATGGTTATTCGTGGGATTCGAACCCACATCCTCTGGAACGGTAGGGCAGCGCGCTAACAACTAAAATACCAGAGGGCTCCATTAGAGGTAACCTCAAGGCAAAATAATTAATTACTTTTTATTCAGATTTTGCATTTTGATGGACCTTTTTACATACCGCATAAAAAATACAGCACGAAACGAAAGAGGACACAGGAAAGGCAACAGCTTTGACTGTATGTATATGCGTTTATCATGCTATTTATTTGAAATTATATAAAATAATCGCTTTATGGAAAAAATTCAGGAAATATTTGTAAATTTGCATTTTAGAATCAGGCAATTATTATTTTTCTATTCTTCCTTCAGACAAATAAAAAACAGTCCTAGCTCCCCTAAAAACAAAGTAATTTTGTACTTGTAACAGGCCAAAACAAATTATTCTTATAATTTAAAAATTTAAGATGTGGGACTATGTATTTCGGTATATGTGTGGCAAAATAATAAATATAGTCAATCAATCGAAATAAAAATATTATTTAGTTTTATTTTCTAGCCAAATGGCATCATAAGTAAATACAAATATTGCCCAATTTCAGAATTTATTGTAAAAGTTATGCGATTTATATGTAAAATTATTTTGGCATAAACACAAGTAAATTAGCTTTTTTTAAGTTTATTGCTTATCCTAGTTAAAATCCATATAAATTTTGTATTATTTATTATTTCATCTCTTTATTCATAAATGCATCCGGTAAATATTGATCTTTTATCTGTTTATCTCATGCAATATCTCCAAAATACTTGCCGTAAATTGTCCAGAAGAAAATCAATAAATTTTTCTGTGAATGAAATTTTATACGACTACAACAAAGCGAATTTATTTTTATGCATTCAACCTGCACTGAATATAACACAAAAAATAAAAATAAGCATTTCTTTCAAATAAAATCCATAAAGACTTTGCATATCATACGAAAATTCAACCCTTTGTCGAAAAATACGAATTGTGTCAGTCAATGATGGGAAAAATTAAGTAACCAAATTGTCAATATTCATTACACTTTAAAAACCAATTTAATTACCCGAAAAAGGTTAAATGGGGCTTGCACAACTTTAATTACTGCGTGAATTCAACAAGAACGCAACTATAAAATTTTCGTGTGAATGGTATTTATCGAAAAAAATAAAAATGGTTTGTACTGGACTGATAACATAGACAGAAAAGTTTTAATTTCTTTTTGAAAGAGATTTTAATTTATATTAACTAACTTATAATATAGGGTTGATAATGACTAATGAGTCACCATAATGCACTTGTGGTCACATAATAAATATTTTATTTTTAATTTAGGATATCTTTTTCTTCAATTGATTACTAAATTTCGTTATGTTGTGTTAGGAGAAACATTTCTAAGACGGAAAATACGAGACCAAAAATGATGAAGTGAAATTTGTAAACGTAAAGTATTGATATATTTGCGTCCACTAGAATTGTTTAAGTTTACTTAGAATTGTGTAACTAGAATTGTGTAAGTTACGATATTGTAAAAATAATACTAATAAATATTAAAAAAGAAACTTCATATATACGCATTACCACATTTTTTATCATACTTATAATGGGTATTATCTTAAATCCACTAAGAGATTTTTCTAAGAGATCACAGATGTGCAGATATTCAGACAAATAAATAAAAATAGTGCACACTACCTATATAAATAAATAAATGCCCAATTTTCTATCTTAAAAAAAATATATCATCTCCTAAATGCACAACAATCGGTCTTAATTGCTCTGTGTAAATCTCACTCTTGCCTGCCTGAATTCAGTTAACTGACATCGTACATGGGGTTTCGAAGGTCCTTGACGTTACCAGCCGGGAGGGCAAACAAAGAAAATTAACAGAACTAGTACGTGACCTCGATTAGGAGGACTATGACTGCATATATTGCCTCAAGACTATATCCACATAGTTCCCCGATAGACTTCGTCTCGTGGGATAGTAACCCAGTTGGTATGATTTTAAACCCATTAAAAACGAACGAAGGAAATCAGAATTAATGCCAGAACCACTTCAAACACAACTGATATGACACAAATGCGGAAATTGAAACATGATTCTACTTCCACGATACGTCACTGTTAATGACGAATACTTCAGCATATAAATTTTATCTCAGAATGTAAAATATATTTGCTGAAAAATCAAAAATCATCGTAGTTGAGATATACATATTTATGTTAGTATTTCCGATTCAGAATTAACTAATTGGCGGAACAAGATGTACTTTTAAAATTTTGAAAATTAAAAAACTAAAGACCAATTCAGTACATTTCTAATATCTTAAAATATTCCAATACTTTGCGGTCGTCAAGGTAATAACCAAGAGTACAGAAGAATACTAATTTTACCATGGTATTTAATCCTTTTTCCTTATTTATTGTAGTTGAATGCTTAGTCCTTATTAATGCATATACCTTTTGCTCAAAAAGTTTCCGACATTTTCCATTTAAAATCATCTCATTCCAAGTATTTGGAATTTTTTTTATGTTTATTATTACTAAACCTTTATTTGACTCTTTTATGTGTAGTTTTGGTCTGATCTATTAGTTACTTTGCTTCTAACAATTGGTGATATTAGTCTATCTCAGGTGCATATTACGATTTTCGTGATGGATAAAAGAGTTTATGTTTCCAATAAAATTTCTTTCTGCATCAGTACTGGTGATGAAACGTGGGTTTATGAGAAAAGTTAACAATCTTCGGAATTGCGAATTGGCCGAAAACAAAAAAAAAAAAACTCATCAAAATCGATCAACAATTAAGGCAATGTTGACGGTTTTTCTTTGATTATCGGAGTTTTGCCCATCACGAATTCCTTCCGAACCACCGAAACAATTAACAAAGAGTCGTCGTATTATTATTGCGTGAATCCATGTGTATCAAAAGGTCAGATGTGTGGAAAATCAATTTATAGTATAAAAACAATTTTTACCCAAGCAATCAACAATTGTAATAAGCCAAACACCATATTCACCAGATATGGCACTAGCAGACTTTTTCCTACTATCAAAATTGAAATTAATTCTGCGAAAAAAGCGGAATGGTAATGGTAATTGCTTTGGAAGAGATCAATTAAATATGTCATAAAAACTTAACACTTTTATTTTATTAATTAAATACTTTTTTAGCAGAAGGTATTATTATTGTTTTTGTGGGTCTATTGATCCTACGTTTATAGTGGTAGAAATAATTTCTATAAATGTTCAAAAGCGCTATTATTTTATATTATTTTAATTCGTTTAAGCAGAAATATTTTAAATTGCTATAATTATGGAAAAGTATGTTCAGTTCTTAGGGACGTTATATTTTCTTGGATTAATTTGTTATAGTAATAATTATTTAATTCTGCAAACATAGAAGTATAGAAAGGATTTATTAATACGACAAGGAATGAGAGAACTCATTCGAAAGAAAACCTGAAACATACTTTGTAAGTATTTCCGATTAGGTTATTTCTAAGCTTATATTCTTTTATTTCCGACTGAGTAATTTCTAAGAAATGTACACCAATCATTTCGTTCTGATATATCGTTTTTCATTCGAATTAAAAGCTAAGTACCCTTTTGAAGCTAAAAAGCAAATCATCTTAGTGTCTTGGCTTTTGATTTGACTGAAAATTGATAGTCGTAATGGGACCCTAAATATCACTGCCTAATTCTTTAACTGTTTATATCTGTACGATCAGCTTTCTTAACTTTAAATAAAATGATTTTTATATTTTCTTCTTTATCAAAATCGGGTTCAAATCGTTATGTCTATATATAGAAATGAGTTTCTCTCCTCCAATGAAGAAAATGATTTTAAAAGAAAAATGTCAATTCCAGAAAACTAGAACTATGAGCTTATTGATTTTTTAATCGCAATATCCTAAAAAGGGATTGCTACTTCTCTCTGGAACCTTTTTTTAATTGTCTGATTAAGATCATCATCTACTGCCAGGACTATCAAACCCATGTCAATTTAGAAAATAATAATGCAGGAAAATGATTATTCCTACAGCATACCAATTTATGTATTTCTTTCTCCCTTCTTTATAGTTAATATCTCACTTTCTCATAAAATGCACATAATTCGCAGAATGGATTCAATTTGTTCCCTGTTCATCGCATAAATTTGAACACTCGAAACTCCTGAGGGCTGGAAAAGATCTATTGAAAAGTTCACATGCCTTTGCGGTGCAGTGCAGAAGCACACCCTCGTGAATACAAAGCAGGGGAATAAATCAGAAATCAAATTGTTATAAAATGATGATTACAAAATAATTATCTACAAACTTCAGACGAAAGGGATTTGGGAAAGTGCTCATCACTCCCGCTACTACGTCGTATCGCATGCGAACTTGCAATTTAGATACCGCGGGTAATATCGACTACGTTAAAGAGGAGAATACCTGAAATACCTTACTTGGATATTCTGGTGTGCCGCGCTGCACTAAAGGTAAATTTCACCTGGAGAGAGTGTAGAGGATAAAAAACCATGGAGAAGCCTTTTCACCGGCATTTGCAGAAAACTTTTCGGGGTACTTGACCTGGGCGCATACCCTAGTGCTTGTCTACCTACACTTTGAAGTCTTGCATTCTTGTAGAGGTGTATGCATAACCAAGAGATTTTTTCCTTAAAATGATGCAACAAAAAATAATTTTTCACTTCTAAAAAAAAAAACAACAAAAACGTAGAGGAGCAGAGGAGTTATCAACCTCGCTCGGATAGGACTCGCCTATACATTTCAGCTACTATTGTTTTCGCGAATAGCGCGAAAGCTGATGGTGGGCTAGGGACATTTTCTGCCTGGTAGAGTTCGGATTCCAAGCCATTTCAAAAGTAATATAAAAACAAATTCTTTTGCGGGCATTTAACGCGAAATTGTGTAAATTAGAAAACACAATCATCAGAGGAGCAACTTCCTTTATTACTCCCACTTACAGCTAGTGCTTTGATAAGTGTTGCATAGCTGCAACTGCAGCTGCAGCTGAGCCCCAAATCCGCTTAGTTAAAGTTTTAAGAATTGTTGAGCGTCGGTTGGTGCACTCCTCAGAGTCCTGAGCCCTATGAAATCTGTTTAATTCCAGGCCGGTTGCTTTTATTACTCGAGCTGGCTAAATGGTTCAAATAAATTTAGGTCTTTGGCACAGTAGGCGCAAAAGAGATTTATTCGTGCGGTTGTCCCTTGCAGTGCCAGACAGAGTTATTACTCAAGGCGTAATGGTGCAGGCTTCCAATGTTTTTTTTTTAATTTATTTAATTTGCTGCTTGTTAATTTATCCCCAAAAAGGGATTAAAACGAATTATTAAAACTGAGACGGATTTAAGAATGACTTCTATCTTGTCGAGTCAATAATATTGATTTACTTATTTATTATTTTATATTAGTAAAAGAATATAGGGAACTTTCAAAAATATGTAGATAAAGTTTTAAGTTGAAATTCGTTACATTTACAAACTTACAACCAGTCGACTATTTTCATACACTGGTTTAGTCTAAGTGCTTTACAAATTTTTAATTGCGGTTTCCTCGAAGTTGCTTTTTCTGAACTAAAAGTTTTCAATATTTTACCAGATTATCGGTTTGGCATAGTCTAGGAGTCAAAATGTTTAGAAACATCGTATGGAAAATAGGGTAACCGAAAAAAAACTATCAACTACTTTTATTTTTGGTTTGACCCCCTAAAATGATATAGTATGTGTTCTTGAAATATCTTTAAAAGTTTAGCTATTTAGTTAGCGTCATAAGACAATTCGTTTTTTTAATATATACTAAATTTTGAAGGACTCAACTTAAAGTAAATCAATAGTTGATTGAATATTTTGTCACCCTAGTGATGGGTATGGTAAGATTATTGCATTCATTTTTTCGTACTCAATGGTTTTACATAACTTATTTTTTGTTTTTAATAGAAACTAGTAAAATACTTTCAACTACTTACTTCATTTGTAAAACTGATATGATAATAAAATTTAAATAGACTTGCTATAGAAATTTGGGAATACAGCATGACGAGAGAAATAAGGTGTAAATGTTTTAGAGGCTTTTATTTATTCGAAAATTTTATCTTTGTGTAAAACCCTTCTAGTGCCGCATCAGCATGATTTTTTTTATCAGATCAATCTATCAAAGTAACCTTTTAAAATTTTATTTCTTTTGTTATTGATGTTTTCAAAAGATCCAATTCACTGTGTTTACACGAACTTTAACAAAACCTTTGACAATCTTTCTCAATTTTCTATAAAATTGAACCTTGAACGTTTTCCTGAACATTTTATAAAGTGGATTCAATTCATTCACTCCCTAGGTTACTTTTTATTATTGCATATCAAGTATCATAAAAGCTACATCTGATGTTTCTCAAAGGCTTTTAAATATAATTTTAGAATTTCATTTAACCGAAAACAATATTTTATTAAAATAATTTGAATTTATTATAAAATACCATAAACACATTACACCGTTGGTGTTTAGTTTTTGTCAACAATTAAGTTAAATATTGAATTTTAGTAGTAGTTTTAATTCTTGCAACTTGAACGACATATGTTCTTTTCGACTGCATCCTCTGTTTATGATTATGTGTTAGCGCAGTTAGTAAGTTTAATTTTAGTTCCCGAACAAATGTGTTATTTCAACTCACGAAAAATGTATAAATTTGAATGATACGAGAATTTTAAGTTAAAATGAATATACAAATATTGTATGAAGTATATAAAAATGCATAACTATATTCTAAATCGATAATTATGTTTTATGCCGAATGTGATGTGGGGATTAAGGGAATGAGGGCCATAAAGAATTATAGGCATAATTTCAATGGACCAGAAATTTATATAAATATTAAATTAATACACATAACATGTAATACTAATCCGAATAAAAACGAATAATAAAGCAAGTACACTAAAATAATACACATAAGTTAGTTGAATTAATACACTTGGATTTGCTAATTGATTGGTATAAAAATTGAATAAAATATGGTTCCGAGAATTCTTCAATATTATTGGGTATAAACGCTTATATTGTTTTGTTTTACACGAGGCGATTGAGCTTATGTTTTGTACCTAGAGAAAACGGATTATATAAAATTTCCCTTAATAAAAATTGACGTTTGCTGCGTTAATTATTCTCTTGAACCGCATACTTTTGACTGGTTTATATCGATATTAATATAATAAAAAAAATGATATAATAAAACATGGTTCCACTAATGGATGTTATTTGTTTTTATCTCCCTCTTTTTCTTAACATTGTTCTTCACATTACAATTAAATATTACTTAGAATTGTAGATATGTACCTTTTTTATGCCAAATTAAAATTATATTGTTTTAATTGAGTGACATTTTGTCCCATTTTAAGTAATTAATTTGAATTTTATTTGAGCAGTTCATTTAATGTCGTAAATTTGTTTGTTTTCATATGAACGCCTACATCAAAATAATGTCAAGGCTCTAGCAATTCATTTTATATGAAAAACGTAATTATTTTTAATTAATTATTTTTTAATAACTAAGTTCAACAAAAAATAAGTACACATTTCAATTACATTTTTATCAAATAGAATGAAGAGAAGAGAATGATTAAACATCATATTGATCCAAAGCTAGAAATCTAGATTGCGTAAACTACAAAAACCATGTTCTCTTCCTCCGAGTAATCATAGTATCAATGGAGTTGGAGTAATCATGTAAAATATCTGGAAAAAACGTTAGAGAAGAAACTAACATTTAAACGTAATATTTCATCAACAAAATTGCCACACTAGTTACAAACGTATACACGTCTATGGTATAAACAGCAAGCGAGCCCTAAGCCTAGACTTTTTTCCAACTCTTTGCCATCTTTACCCTTACCTTTAGATAATAATTAAGGCTAGTTAGAATAGTAGAGGTTTTTTTAATAATTGTAATTTTTCCTCGGAATATATTGCTAGACTATAACTTTATTTTGGTCTACATGCTTAAAATAAAAACAAAACTTTGTAAAGGAGATCAGTTAAAACGTATAGACTTTTAGGTTTGTTATTACAGAATCGAGTTTTGTATTGTTAGATAGATACATATATTAATGCTATTTTAATTCCTGTTATTGTTACTATTATTTTCTGTGAAATACAAGATATATAAAAGAATTTAATGTTAAGTTAGATTAATAAGGCAAATATATTCTCTTATCGAATACTTACTGCCTGTGTATTAAAAATCTATTGTCTGTTTATCGGGATTTATTTACTCCTGCTGTCTACCATATAATTACAATTCTCCCTCTCCTGTAAATCTGCTGGTATAAAATTAGCCACAATCATTTAGGAATGGCAAAACATCTCTGAAGCCCCTATCTATAGAACAAATGAAGCACCTTCCTCAAAATATTGTCTTAAAACTGATTGATCCCTTTCAAAGTCATATATCATTATATCAAAATCGAAAATAGTGGCTGGATAGGGGACCACTATATCAATAATATAATCAAATCATTTATTCACACTATTAAAAACTGTTTTACTTGGTTATCTACTTCAGGGATACTAACACATATCTGTATGTTTAGTTTTTTGGAAATTAAAACTATTTAAGTTGGAAAAAAATATTAAAATCTGTTACGGAAATTTACACTAGATTATCTTTTACTAATAAAGCCAAAAACTTTGTGGTATAGCAGCAAGGGCAATATTTTATTCTACTTAAAACTTTAAAAGTATCTCAAAGTCAATTTCCTTTTCGATATGATAAATTAATTACCAATTGTACAAAATTTAATTAGTTTTAATTATTACTTAATTTTAATAATATGATTTGCAAAATTAAGTCTTTTATTTTTGTACTAATAGCACTTTACTATGCTAACTTAATTCATTTTTATATACAAATTGTTTTTAAATTATGACTTACATTCTGAACAGCTTTTGATAAACAAAAATAATAAGGGAAGATGTAATCAAACACAATTTGGAACAACTTTTTTCCACCTTTAAAAAATTCGTCCCTGAAGAGGATAAAGTACCAAAGCTGGCTACATTGATTCTGTCATTTTAGCTGAAAAATTTCAAATTAGAATGCTCGTAAAGAATGAATGTCACAAACCTTCGATATTTGTTTTGATACGACTAACTAAAGGCAGAGAAATTCAAAACATTCACTATCTCCATTTAGAGTTAGTCATACGGTGGTATATTCAAGCATACTATCATGGAAAAATAATAAAAATTGGGTTTGCCCAGAAAACCAAACATTTTTGGATATCTAGATTAATATAAAACTGCCAAATATGAATACAGTCACAAAATTTAACGAAAATACTTAGAGTGCAGAAAAAGAAACAATTGAATAGCAATGTGCGCCATCAAAACCAATCACTCACTCACTGAGTTACGAAAATACCTTTTGGGTATTAACAATGACTAGTTAATAATATTATAAATATTTAAATGCTGTTATATATCTGTATAACAATTTTTAGTAAGATCTCCAGTTTTTAAGATGGTTTGCTCTAATGCACGTATTTGAAAAGATGACAATTTCACATTTATTTCTCACAAATTAAACAATACACCTGCTCCGCATATATCGATTTTGAATCCACGAATATTTAGCGCAAATGGTTAATCTTTTCTATTACTCTTTCCTGACAAAAATTCGCATATTACTTTTATGCATTTAAATAACAAGCAAACTAAATTCTGTTTTCGTCTATCATCTGTGTAATATCAGGTCAAGTTTTGGCCAATTAGAATGTGTTAAATTAATGAAATAAATGATGATGATGGTTCAAAATGACAATAACAAAAAAAAAATTAACTGGCTGCAAAGTACAGCTGTCCGAAAATATATCAAAAGACATTTTTACTTAACAGTTAACTAGAGAAAGATTGACATGAACATACCCCTCATGGATGAAATATGTTAGTCTAAATAGTGTCAGAATGTCAAATTACCTTTTGTCGGAATTTCTGGAATTGCTGCTGCAGACATAACGGCAAGAATCCAACTGGTTGTCCGGAATATATCCAACATGGTTGACACAAAAATTTACACAAGCCTCTGGAGTAACAACAGCAACAGTAGCACAACTGGCATGAACATAATGTGAAAAGATCAATTACAAAGATTCCACCATCAAATACACTTGGAAAAAAGGATTTTTATTGAATTTTTTTATCTCAGAGCCTCAGAGCATTGGCAGGAAAGAAAAATGCACAAATCGACACTATTCAATTGTACACATCACACGGTTGAGACGAGATTTTCCGGCTGTATATGGTCGTCGGGCTGGGACGGGGAGCCACTATCATAAAAACCACCGCAAACTAGATCTACAGCATCTACAGCATCCATCAATCTTTCACATAATCCTTCAGTCCTTAATATTCATCACTGTCGGTGGCTCGTGAATGGAACACTCCTTGGCATGCTTTCGCAAAGTTTTGCACTGTGTTCCTTTTGTAAACTGCAGTTTTTTTCAAGGAGTCACACTGTTCTGCGAGATATCAAAAAGTAAAATAAAACAAAAAAAACAATCCCCAGACAACTAGCCAAATACTAAGAAACGGAAAGCAGAGTCTCACTTATCCGCACCACATACGGGCGGAACGCCCGAAATAATATCGCTGAACATCATCCGGAGGATACGTACAGTTACCAGAATTAGTGTCGGTGTCCACTTAATATCGACGCTTCTAATCAAATTATCGGAGGACACGACGATTTCTACAACATGAAACCCATCGACGTACTGAAATCTACTCCAGAGGAAAATCCTTTTTTTCCGCAAAACCCAAAAACGTTACACACCACGACGCGGAGGGCAACAGAAGGGGTGGTGAATCGCTCGCTATGCCACAAACAGCAACAACAACTATCCAACTTCTGAATACGGACGAACAACAAATAAATTTCCACACCGAGATTCGGAAAATATGTTTTCATCCTCGGAGCGATGGGTCACTGTGTGGGTGGCACAATTCAATGTACCCACCTCGGATACTTTTAGGAAAAGCGCAATCTTCGCTATCCCATACTTTCCTAAAGTTGGGATAGTGTGTGAGTGGAAAACCTGCGCTATATCAGAAAATATCTTTAAATTCTATAGATATTTTTGTTTAGCGCGCAACTCTAGAACACTTTGAAATTAAGGGAAACTTCATGTTCGGGATTCTCATGTACGAGAACTCTCTTGATCCTAACTCGGCTCGATGAATTTTTGAAGCAGGCAATCAGTTCCTTTCTGAATCTTTCAGAAGAAATAGCACCAATGGTGGGACAGGAACTCTTAAGTTTTTTAAACTTTTATACAGTTTCGTCTTGTTTACCTAGGAGGATTGATAACAGTTTGCGCATAAACAAATTTCATTCTATGCATTTAGTTTTACCATACGTAGCAAGTTTTTAAGCTGCATACATTCATTTATTCTCTAAAAAATGCACTTTGAATAAAATACAAAATTATTCTATGAAAGAACATAATGTAAATTTAAATTAAATTAAAATTATATGCTAGATGTCTAATTCGTAATGCTGCTGATTAAACAAAAATATTTTAGATAGTAATGAAATAACAAAACAGTGATGTATACAGTCCAAGGGGAGTAATTTTTGAACTCTCATAAACAAAATATGTTGAAAAATAACAACACATACAACAAAGCATATGGGAATTATTTGAAAAACTAACGGTCAAACCCAAGGGACAGAGTTCAAACTTGGGACCATTGAATTGGCGCTTCACTACTCCACCCACTGAGGTTACTCGTAGTCTTTGCCGCCAATATGCCTTTTTGAGTAATTTTTATTCTGATGAGCTGTGCGATCGCACAAAACATATTAAAAAATTGAACTATCTTCGAGGGCATAAATTTGTAGACAGTAATAAAAGCGAAGAGCTCATTTATTAAAAGATGATATTAAGGAAAGACAATTTTCACTTAAACTAATTCAATATTCTACGGTTGCCTAGTGATAACCTGTGATGAAAGTAGTGTAAGAATCGAATTTTTATAAATTTACCTACCTCAATAAGTTGCTATCTGCGAGGTTGTTAGAAACATTCTACTACCTAAAATCATACTATATGTCGTCAAACCAAACGTATTCAATTACTTCATATTGTATAATTTTTAATGACTGAAAATGACAACTTTCATATGCTCTTGTTCCCTAATATTGTTAGTAAGACCTTTAGGATGGCGATATTTAATATATAAAGATATGAATAAAGTTGCTATTGTTTAACAAATCAAACAAAATAATTTTAAGTTATTATAAGCTATTCATAGTCATCGGAATTGCGCTATTTAAAACTACACTCAATTACGATAGAATCCTTTTTAGAAAGAATATCTCCACTTTGGATTTTCCCTACTTTGCGTCATCGCACCTTAAAGCTAAACACCTAAAATTGGTTCAGACATTGCCACAAATAAACGAAAACTTCTCGAATGACAGCCTCTCAAAGCTCACAATAGACAAATCGACTTAGTCTCCGGCACCATAGGACAATTGTCTCTAAGAATTCACAAGCAAAGTGCCTTGAACTTCCACAGCGGGGAGTCTCTGCCATTGCAATTTACCTGCTGTTACCTTTGGAGGGATCTTTTCTTGGAATCCAGGACACAAAGTGAACAGGTGCTTCCTATTGTTTGCCATTGACGTAGTTTTCTAGCTACAGAAAATTGTATTTCAAGCTTGCTCACTTTTGCGTTTCGCGCCCTATATCGCCTTAGAAATAATAATTCTCACTTATATGTTTGTGCCCAATTCACAAACAATGTCAGACTAAAATACTATGCCTATATATTATAGAACAAAATAGAGAATAAAATGAACAAGGCTTCCGTTCATATTTTTATACAATTGGGAATAAATTTAATAAATATAAAATAAATAAATAATAATAGAGTTTTAATAAATAAATAATAATATAGTTTTCTGTGTAGTTAAACTGCGGTACTCGTGAACAGATTTCGATGCGGTTTTACATTTGGACTTTCGAGGAAGACTTTAGGCTTGCAAATCGAATGTTTCTTTGATTGCTTTTGATGTTTTGTTATGATGATTTTTATAGGTATGCCACATACCCAGATTTTAGTCGCACTCCTAAATTAAGTGTAGTATCAAATGGTCTTACTCAACACCGATGAAACCGGTTTACTCAGGTAATTATTTAAATAAATTAAGGATAATTTCTGGATATTCTAGATAAAAACATATGCAAATTATGATAACTAATTGTTTGTTTTCTCTTATTTCGGTCTGAATTACCGAATTACGAAAAACTGGTAAGTTATTCAAAGATGTTTAATTGACTGCAAACTATGGGCATATTGCCCAAATTAATAACACCCATTATTTTAAGTAATTTAATGATAAGTAGACAAATATAGGACACTAATTATTAAAAATTATTCGGTTCAGCATAAATAGCATTATCTTAAACTACAAAACACTGAACAGATTGCTTATCTGCTTAATAACTTTTTTACTCAAAATTTAATACATATTTACATTCGAATTTATTGTTTATCATTGAGGCATTAATTTATTTATTTCAAGTTTAGATTAAACCCTCGTTTTGTGCAAGTAAATTTTCCTGTCGCATATACAAACTCTCTGAGAAATATTACCAAAAACGTTTATAACACTGCACTAAATTTTTAATTTATCTTTCCTTAACTACCTTTTTATAAATCAAAACACATAAACACTTATGGAGATCACGAGGCCGCGATACGAATTATAACAAGTACAAAGACAACTGAACATGATCACTGCAAAATTATAAATGAAGGCATAGACGTCACTAATTAGTAAAAAGTGCGCTTTTAAATCTTTTGTGATAAGAATGGAGAGAGGAAAAACATATGAAACGAAATCACATAGTCTTTGTAATATTCGTAATTCCTATTTCTAGAACGAGAATAATAAGCTCCATGATTTTGATTGAAGAAACTAAGCATTTTTTTTTTGTAAATCAAACATTTTTCTCTTATTTCTTTAAACTTTAAATGTATTGTATAATTGCAAATGTTTTATTTGCTCTTGAGCTAAATTTAGAAAAAATTCAACATACACCTAATCGTTTAGATTTGACTGTTGGAAAATAAGAGCCGATTGTGACCTTGTTTCCTTAAGTTAAGTTAAGATTTTCTTATTTTTGATGATTAACGAGATATGCTGAACCTTTGCCAATCAAACCCATAAGAAGACGTATCATGAAGTTTCTAAAAATTCCTAATATATGTAGACTAGCAGTAGACATCACCATCATTTTTTAGTTCAAGTCTGACTTCAAAAGTTGGTTTATACTCTTTAAAAACTGAGTGTAAACTCACACTGAATTTAAGAAGAAGAAATATTGTATGATTTTGCATTAAATTAACCTAAAAGTTATTTTATTTCGAAAAAGTAGCATTAATTTAAATGTCTGATCACGTTACATTGTTAGTTCGCTTTGTTCAACAAAAAGTATAAAATTATGTAAGGAATAGCTTGTACCTAGATGAGGAGTGACTGTACAAAAGGAGATAAATCCACCATAACAATCTTTTCACGAAAGCTAAAAAACATATGCCTTATTTACCTATCTTTAATCATGCATTATTAAATAGGAACTTGCTTAAAAAGTACTAAGAAAGGTTAAACATCATTTTAAGCACTTTATTTTGTGCCATTTGTAATCTTTCTTATATGTAATCGCGCATTCGTTCCACACTGGTGCCCCATATGTTTGAAAATACAACCTTAAATGCTAAGAGCTTATTATCCAGGCGAAGGGCTTACTTTCTGTTTATGAATGTGTACAAGATTCTAATTAGTGTGTTAATTTTGGTGATGATTTTTGATAATGAGTATGTTCAAATGAATGCCTTAACTGGTATGATTCATTATCCCCTTAAATTAACGTATATAGGGTAAAACTAATATAACCACCATTAAGTCTAGAAATTTATACCTGCTATATATAAATTTAGATATATGAAAGAAGTTGATAGGACACATTTATTACCCAAACTTCACGTCTTTCACATTTAATTTTCTGACATATAATTTTTATAGATATCACATATTTTTTATTTTTCTAATTATAATTTTAAAACCATTATGGTATAAAATTTCCTTTAGAAAAAAAGGTAAAATTACGCAACAATTCCTTAAAGTGTTATGTTTTCATATTAAATGAAATGCTGATAAAATCCAACATATTTTAAATAGAATGGCAGAACTATGAAAGTTCATAGTTCGAATTTAAAATTACAAAAGTTTCAGGATAATTTTCTGTTTTAGTAGTAACTTAAATGGAAAATGCAGGATCAACCGAGCACTTCTATAATTTTTACAGCAAAAGTCAGGATGTCAGGCTGTCATTACCTTAGCAAAACTGCTGTTGCAAATTTGGTAAGACAGTAAAAAGCTGGCAAAGCAATTACGAGACTTTTACAAGCTTTTTAAGGATATTTTATGGTCAGAAAAGGTCGGTCCGCATTACGCTATAAAACCATTTGTACCTTTCCACACAAATCTGGCGGGGAGCTCTCCAAGTTAGAAACGATTTACGTCTCACCTCATCTTTGGTTGGGGAGGATCATCGCTCGAATGGCTCTCATTGCAGCAATTCCAAGAGGAGTAATCAAATAAAAACCTCACTAAGTCGTCCCACAGATTTTTTTTTCGAGATTTATCTTTTCTTTTTTTTTTTTAGCAACTTTTAGCGCTTGTTCAAAAGACCCAAGTTACATTTCCATCTGGAGTGGCCGGACCGCTCACAAAGAAGGAGGAAATTTATGAAACCCAGACGGAATATTTTATTCCACCTCAGATAACTGGAGAAGGTTAGGTAGGGCTGGGTGGGACTATGGTATGACTGTCGACCGCCTCATTTCCATCTGAGCTCTCCGCTGACGCTAAATGGAAAACCATGTTCCTACTTGAGTTTTTTTTTCCCTTTTTGTTCCTTGAATATCACTGACCGAAAATCCTGCTCGGGATGGCATTAGCCATTTGGGTCTACCGGTCGCGTCAAAAAAGGACGATGAATCCTTGCTCTGCATTCACGTCAGTCCGCTTCGCTTCAGCTCAATTTTAATTTGCTCCTTTCGCAATAAGAAGGCGTCCCGGGATGCTCTGTAGTACAGATATTGAGAAAAAAAAATAATAATAAAAATAATTCGACAGATTCCTGGGCAATTTGCATGCACACAAATTTTATGGCGAATAAATCAAAGCGCTCCTCAAGGGCTTTTGAATAAAATATAGCGTCGGACCTAAAGGGAGGGAAGAATGAACCAGGTCCGGGCACTGGCAACAAAAAGATTAAAGAAATAATGTGTCAGCCGGGGGATGAGGGTGGGTGAGCGGGTGGTTGGCAAACGGTTGTGGCGCGGGTCCGGCCGCTAAAGTCATGAAGGGCGCTTCGAATTTATTTGCCGTAAATTATCATCAGGCAGAAATCATTTGTCACGGAAGTGCTCTTTTCCCGGGCAGCAACCCACTCCCGCTAACTCCCTGTGCCCGAGGCTAGCAGATTTTCATTGCGGACTCACCCCGGATAGGGGTAATAAATTTCACCTGGGACCGAGAGACGGAAAAGAAATTAAAACTTAACAAGAAGAACTTGCAGAGAGCCGTAATGGAGTTGTAATTTGGGAAAATGTAAACAGATGTAAGATTAAAAATGCGAGGGGCATAAAGTCCCAAAGAAACAGCCTCCGCCTAAGGGTATTTGGGGGGCATTTAGTTGAAAATTTCGCATTTTTCGCGAATTTCGACATCCACCTCTTGGCTTTACAGTGGTTATTACTGTAGTAATTATAAATGTCGCAGGGATTTGCTGATTTTGTAACTGACGATTTCGCCTGGGTTCGCCATAAACCATTGAAAAATGTTTTTAAGGAAGATTTCCAGGAAAAAATTGTTTTCAGTTTGTAATTAGCCAATTAAAATCTATAATGTCTCAAAGTATTTTCTTTTCCATTGAAATAAGTATGGAGTGGGCAAAAAGAAGTCAAGTAAGGTTTTCTTGATTGTTGTGACCTTGTTTGCCCAAGTGAATGAACTTTTTAATTTCAATATTTTTATTAGCGGATGTTCCTAAACTACGCAGTTTAATTTTAGACTGACTTTATAGAATATCTTTAAACATCTTCCTGAGTTTACTAAGTCATACTATTTAAAAATAAATAAAAATTCCCTACTAGCAGGAGATCAAGACTTCTTTTCATTATTTGTTATGGGCATCCAATTAGAGAGTTTAAGGAGCAGAAATAAGCTATACACCGGCTTCCTTTTTATTTTTAGTGTTCCTTTATTTCTGAGTTTTTGCACTAGTCTACTAATCGTATATAAAAATATGAAATGGACAATCGACCCGTTGAGTATCGAATCTCTAAGTAAAGCAATAGCTTTCCACATTGCTTGAAACAGAATAAGCAGAAAAGGCTTAAATACACAAGATCTAATGATAGTGCACTTACCTTTAAAATACGTCCGGGACCTGTCTACGGAATATCTGATAGAATGCACATTCGTGTTTAGGATGTAACATTCGTGTAGAAATCTGTACCAGCCAGTTTTACCATAGTGAGAGTGCAAGATAAATTAGAACACCTGTCATCCCTCCATTTAGGCACGCAGAGCACCTCTTTGAGGCCACTTCAGATGCAATTAGCGAAGTTAATTTGAAAATGCTTTCCATTAATCGTGGCTGAGTGTCATCGCTGCTCCAGATTGCAGCATCATCAAGGAGCAGTCATAAATAATCAAGACGAGACTTTAGAAGCTCCATGTCACCAGGAGATTTAATCACTTGCTAATGATTTCAATTAGCCCATTTCAGGGAGCCAACCCACGAAAAGCAAAATTCAAATCAATTTGCCCAAAATCGCTTCCTAATTGCCCCCCATTAAGCATTTTGTAATGAGGCGGACATTTAGGCGGGCAAAAAAAAAAAAAAAATGACCCACCATTAGGGAGTTCGCCATAAATCTGATAGTGAACCACCACCACCGCCCAAAGTGATTATTCCTCTTGTCCATCTGTTCAAACCGCTCATCTGCATGTTTATCGACTATGAAATTTCAAAAAGTTTTGTATTTGTTGTCTACGAGGGTGGTACAGAACGACGAGACAACAGGGTATAGGTCCTGAATATTTGGTTATATCAGTTTGTGAAATTCTTTGTGGATACTCCACCGCATTCTCTCGCACTCGTTTTCACCAAAAGTTTTATGGGATTTAAAACGGGAAACAAAGTTGAAACTTTCGAAGATGCCTGGAAACGCTTAGGCATGAAAATCAGAGCACACTGTTTTGACAAAAAAGAGTTAGACAATTTTTTTTTTTTTAAAAAAGTTTTATGCGAGAAACTCCATTGCGATGAAATTTGTTTTCAATAGTTTTATGGATTTTCTTTCCAACTTAAAACTTTTAAGTAATTCATAGAAATGGATGGCCCCATGCGAATGCATTCGGATATCCGGATGCCCCAGATGCAAATTCGATATTTGTAAAACTTCAACCCTCATGTATGAACAGAAATAATGACATTTTACACATTTTCTATAGCTGCACATCATCATGATCCCTTTCTTTTTGAATTTATTCTATTGAAGTGAATTAGTACTAACTTTGTTTAAATTTTATTATAGTTGTGTAGTAACTTTGACTGTTCAGCTATTATATATGAAAAAAACAAATCTAGTTATAGGTATTATTGTCCCCCATTTTTAGTAAAATTGTGGTAAAATCTAAAAATAAGTACTTAAATTTACAATTTTCAAAAATAACTTCTGTGTAATCATGAGCAGAATCCATCTTGGTCCTGGTTTTAGAGTCTTAATCTCGGTTTTGCAGAAAGTCCAAAACCGAGACTAATACTATACCTGTGGAGCAATACCAGGATCAAGAAGGGAAAATCAATCAAGGAAAAATGTTGTGTTATAAAAGTCTTTCTGTATTTTCCTGTTTTGTAATATTGCTTGGAAGATTTTAATATCAAAATGAGATTTTTTGAGCTTAAAAAATGAACAAATTTAATCACTTCACACTACCGAATACGGTTGGAATAAAACTTGATCTTAAACTAATTTAAAATATATCAAATCTACGATAACTTTACCTTCTTATCGATTCGATTTAGACTATCCATTGTATAAAAAGGTATACATATCTGTGAAATAGGATTTTACGAAATTACGAGTATACCTAAAAGAGTTATAAGTTAAGTCAGAAACTACCAAGAAAATATTAAATTACTTGATACCTACAATACCTCCTTTGTGGTATACTTTATAATTTTATATTAGGTATAGAAAAAGACAATTTGTTTCCCAATTTAAAATGTGATACTTTGCACAAGTACCCGGATTTTCTCGTAAGGGCAAAGTCTTTTAGAAGGGTATATAAGGTGAAGGAAAAAATTTACGAAGTGAAAGAGTAGCTTCACGGAAAATCAAGAACGGGGCCTTAAAATTTGCATTCTTTACCTGAAGAGGTTTCTTGGGATTTATAAAGAATTAACCTTTACCGTATCCCTATCGCGCCACCACCGCAACCTTTAATTACAACGATATCTCAGCAACTTTTACCCGAATGCAAAATCAATTCACGTGGGCAATGAATTAACAATTTCCTAAAATGTCATTCTAACTCCCCTTTGAGACCCAGGACCAAACCTGTTTGAAATTACGAATTCAGGCAAATTGGTGAAAGTAATTGTCGATACCACGAGAACCAAAGAATAATTTCGGGAGCTGAGTGAAAATTCGTGTCACCTGAAAGAGTACTGAATTAATTATTCCTGGCAAAGAGCTTCTTTTTTTTTTCTCTTTATTTAGCTGAGAGTAGACCTCAGCTTGGGTGCCAATTCGGGAAGTTATTCCAGAAATGTTTTCACTTCAAAGGATTTTAAGTGCTCGGGTGGCAAGAGGAAATTCCCGTCTGCACTTCTGCCCTTTAGGGTTTGTTTTTCTTTGGTCAGATTTCGAGTCATTTCGGTGTCCATCAGTTTTTCAGAGAAGTTAAGTTGAAAATGTTTATAAAATTCCTTTGCGGACTGCCACAAAAGTTGAGCCACATAATTGGAATTCTTGAGGGGCCGGTAATCGCCCAAGTCCTAAAACATTAGTCCTTTCAGGCAGTAACTTTTCGGCTTGTTGAAATCACGACGAAGCCTGGATACTTTCGACTCACCTGGGTTACCTGAAAATATGTAGGTATTTTGCAGACCTTTACGAAATGTACTTGTACTTAAACTGATTTCTCCCAGTCGGCCGCTGCTTCCTAAGCTGTAAATCTTCTTGCAATACAATCAACATTAAGAATAATCCCCAGAATGTGAACTGGTTTCAATGAAACGCAACGGGCGCTTCCACAGTTTCGTTACGAGGACAACCGTCCCCCAATGCCCGATCGAACATTGAAAAATCTCCTGAAATTTATATCGATTTGTGTTGAATGGGAAATTTATGTGCTCACTACCCTTTCGGCGGCGGTATCGACTCATCATTGTCGGAGGGTTTGTCTGACTAGGTGCCAGGTGAGGCGATGTGACTGCTCTGGGCGGTCTGCTTACAGGCTCTTAAATAAATTGCAATGGTTCCTTTGCCAGATAGTCTTCCATTTATTTTATCATTTTCCTCGGGCAACTTGAGTTAATCTTGTGGGAACAAATGTTTGCCTCTCGAGGATCATTCAATCGACCACTTAAATCTTATAAAGGCTTGAAATTTTGTTGATATTTGGGGAACTTAGGAAGCTATTTGGGCAGGAACTACAGGAAGGAAGATGAATCTGTCTGATGAATCTTATCCAGTAATGAAAGGTTGAGATATGTCTTAAAAAGGATTTCACAAAATCCAATACATACCGATGAGTTTGGCAAAAACTGTCAGAGAATTCTTCGAAAGAATTTGTTTGTGGGAGTTTACTATAACTTAAAAAAAAAAAAATTACCCAGTATTTGGGCAATGAGAATTGCGAAAATAGTTTAATTTAGCTAGAAAAGTATAGGTTGATAATGTTGAAAATTTAGAATTTATTTTGATGGACGCCATAATATTTTATTTGATTCATCTAACTACAATCACTTCGAACCCTCTACCAGAATGCTGCGGATGTGCAACAACTCTACCACCTTCGTTTTCTGTCTTACTAAAAGCTCTCTTAAGCATACCCTACACTTGCCCAACCCAACCCTTTAGTGAACCCGTTTCCCGTCCTCTTATCCACTCATAAGTAGGTAAGCGAAATAAATAAATAAATTAGTTAATTAATAAATCAATTAATAAATAAAAGACAAGTTAAGAAATGTATGTTCTATAAAATCAGTGAAAAATAAACTAAAATGCAATAGCAATGCTTTTTGTTCCATTCGAATAAAACTATAAGTAAATATAAATTACCATAGCAAAAAATTATCGTTTAATGGCTATTTATTTATTTTTTGAATAACAGATGTTAATTTGTAAGGTAAGTAATTATTATATTTATTTTAAGTTAGTCACACTATGCAATTTTTCACTTTATTTCATTCCATTTTCAATTTTATTATATTAAATTCAGTTATTACTATGATGCTATGCTTAATTACAATTCTGCAGGAAATTACTGCATTGCAACAACAAAAGCATATAAACATTTTTGGCAACATTTTCAATCCAGGTGTTTTAGGACATTGATCGATTTGAGTAATAATTCTGTATAGCAAACAAGTATTGTTTCATTATTTGTTAACACCCTACGTCCCGAATACAAAATGAGGTTGTTCAAAGCGCTTTACCATACTATCGTGAATAATGCACAAATATTACCTAGATCGAGTAAAATCAATTAGCAGACAATCGGAGAGTCTATTAAATATGAATGGGGAAAATTTCAGGTATCGCTGACAACTTGTAATTGGATTACAAATGACTGCAATGCTTTTGATTCAGATTATTCAGATTAGTAGGCAACTCATCTGGTAGGTAACAATTCATTTTACTCTCTATAATGAGCAGACAAACAAGATTCGCGTAAATTATCTTTTGTTTGTCTCTTTCGAGTAATGAAACACTTACCGATCAGTTTAAGCGTAGACTTGGGAGTTTTATCAATAGTCCAATAAAATTCTATATTTTTTTAGATTACAAGGTAAACTTTTAGTTTTAAATTCAGAAAGCATTCCTCTACTAATGCCACACACCATTCCTCTACTAATACCAGACCAAAGCTAGAACTTTTGTATTATGCACCCAAATAAAAGACTATTGTAAAATTATCTAAGCAGACTTAGGTAAAATATTAATTAGGTAAAGATTGCTCTTTTCCATTGGTTGTTTTATACTAACCTTAAGCTGCCTTAAATTGGGTAAGTTATTTAAAAAAAACTTGTGCATTCTACCCTAACAAATTTAGCACAAGACTAAGGATATTTTACTAAGCCATTGTATAATGTTTCAAAGTTTGACTATACAGGCAAACGGAAAAAAGGTAGCTGATTGCTATTCCAACCTCTACGCAAGAGGGAAATGGGGAATGTCCAAAGTTCTTCGATGATTTTCCAAAGTACATATTTTTCCCTAAGTTTTTTTGAGTGTTTCACCTAAAAAGTTTAGAAGACCGAATAATGCACTCTAGTGCAATTTATATACATGATCCTTTAACCATGTTACATAAGTATTTTTCCCATTGTGGAGCTACAAAATGTATTAACTCGACTGGACACTACTTGCGCTTTACATGTCCATGTTTTAGATGGCTACATACACCAAACATGACCGTGCCTATCATTTAGAATCAGTAAATGTCTCCATCTCCCGCAGACATCCCTTAGCGGGCACGCCTGGAAGGCAATGATACATTAAGCAGACTGGTATCATTTTACTTTCTGTTAGCAACAACCCTAGCACAAGTAGACTCCCCGGAACAGACATAGGGACGTACTGTCCTAAATAAACCTAACAAATGAAAGTAATATTTAGCCTAATGGAGAAAAATCACCGAACGATCTGTTTCCGTAGCGTTCGTATTCCTCGAGGAGTGCGCCTTCAGGAGCGGCTGCGAAAATGAATTGCTGAAAATTACACATCCTGTGCCTGGGCAAGACAACCGGAGCACAAAGAAAAATGAGTAGGCGAATGGTCCTCGTTCATCCCCGGGTTGCGAAAGCCAAACTCATTAGGATAATAATTAACCGAGTGGAATGCTCAAGTGAGTGGTTATTTTCAGGGAAATCTGATACAAGACAGTTTCCCCAAACGTGCGGGCGAGTTAATTTGATGTTTGGCGTTATGTAAAGATCGCTCAATTGATTGGACTCTAGCGAAATGGGATTCAATTGCATTCGGAGAACCTTAATTATTTCGATTATCCAAAACAGAATGACTATCTTTAGAAATGTTAAACTAACTTGTATGGAATTCAAAAGTTTCCTGTACATTATTAGAAAATATTTAGCTTTAAAAGCAAATAGTTAAATAAAATTTAATTGATTATTTTGAAAAGGACACAAGTCCAGTAATTAAAATGTTTCAGATGATATAAAACAGGAATGTTGTTAAATTTTACTGACTGAATGTTAGAGTTATTTTAAGTATACCTAAACCCCTGCTATACACACAATCATATATTTAACCTACATGTACCATATATTTATAGATTTATAGAGAAAATGTTATTATGCTTGAAAAGTTTAAAATTTTGGACCGTTTTCAAAATAATCGACTTAATTATATTATGAAGCCCTTCAACTCATAGAACATGAAATTCTCAAGGAAGCCCTTGTCACAGTAGGACGATAGAAATACAAAAATCAATTATTTAAACTGGGGTCTGACATGGAGATAATTAAAAAACCGGAACATCAATTGGCTTTAAAATGGGTGTTGGAAGGACTCTCCGGCGAATATTTTAAAATGCCACCCTATTTTCGAGAAAATAATTAATGCCTGATTGAATAACAGCTTTTAAGTAATTAGTTACATGCAAGCAGCTAGCTATTGTATTTTTTCTTGTTAAATAAATATATTGTAATGAAATTTTCTTATGCTGGAGAAAATAGAAAAATTATAAACTAATGAGAAATTTGCATGGTGCAATATTAGTTATAAATTTATAACACATTTTTTTAACGCACCTTCTTGTGTGGAGGTATCGTTGAAGATATCTTCTAAAATTAGGCCACATAACATAAATATTTGCGATATACTCGTATATCTTCCCCTTCTTCTTAAATTTCTAAGTTGTTTGACCTAAAAACTTGTAGTCACTCACGTAAGGGATAGATTCAGGTAAGAACTATTAATAAAAAATTATTTCGGGTATCCTGTGATCAACAATTTTCGAGATATGAACATTTCACACCTAATAACAAATGCGTGACACGAGTGTCAGGACAAATTACTAAAACGAACCCTACACTATACGTGAATCAGCACGCACTTGGCCGATGTTTAAAATTTGTTGTGAGTTTTTTTTGAGAGTTTCTTAACAAAATAAATGTTCATTTTGAGTAGCCAATGACTTTATATACTCGTATTGTAGAAAACTGACGCAATAATAATTTGCTTGATTAGTAACTTTGCAATATAAACTTACCTTAATATTCGAGGAACTATACGCATAGACGGTATACATATCATCTCTAAATAAATAATAAAGCCAAGTCGCTTATTCGCGTCTGTCTGTATATTCGCTTAGCACTTCCAAACTACATTTGATGAATTTTGATACGATTTTCAACATCTTTTGGAGAGATTTTTAAGAAAGGTTTAGGCATCTAATTCATGTTTAATGTACAGTAGGACGTTTACATGGCTTACACTGACTAAATCATAAGACATATATCAAAGTAATATACTACAAGGGTCTGTCTAGCATTAATCCTTATCCAATTAAATATGTTGGTAACTTATTTTAGATTCAATTTTTCCTGATCACTATAGCATTAAAATGAATATCTTAGAAAGACTATTACTAAGACTAAAAATAAAAATAAAAGGAAATAGGGTACACGACAATAATGGGAATGAAACGAGAATGAAAGCAAGGGAAGGGGAAATAATAAGGAAAAGGGCTAATAGATAAAAAAAGAAATAGGTTTTAAGAAGGGAGGTAAAGGCAGGTTAAGGGAGTGCTTGAGAGAGGCTTAATTAAAATATCGCAGGTTTAAAAATTACCCTCAACAAAATAATTACGATAGGGACATCATATGTACTTTAGAATTATGAATTAAAAAATTTAAATTCCCATTACACAAAATACTTAGATTACAGAATGCTTTTTGCAAAACTAATGCATTTATCTGGAATATTTTGCATTCATTGAAGCCTTTGTGAATTCCCCCTTAAATTTACTTGAATTTGCTTGCATTCATTTAAAATCAATAAATTCTTTTGCATTACGTTTGGAGTAGTAACAAAGCTAGTTTACCATTTGAAACGTATTTAATTAAGCAGTACTTGTATTATAAAGAGCCGGTTATAACCGGGTAACTCAGCTGGTAAGGTATAAGTACATTTCCTACTAGAACTTTGTTTTTTTAATTATTATAGATTACTTAAAATACATAAATATTAAGTATATAATTAAGGTAAGTTAAAAGATTGTACCATATATGAACCCGTATACCATATAATCATTGTAAGCCATGATCCCTAACAGAGAATTCGGTGTTATTTGAAAGTTTGCAATATGGAATATGTATTTCGCAAACATTTCCTGAGCAACAACTTTCTCAATAATTTCGCTTAGAATTGAGAGCACTGATTGTTGGAAAATGTTGTCGACTGAAAAAAAAATAAATAAAAAAAAATGTTACAAAAGCAGTCCCATGTATTCATTCATCCCTTCATTCTGTAAGTCCTTTGTCAAAATAAAATAATCATGGCATTGTTATACGCAGCCCCGGAGGCCCCCTATTTCAATATGCGCCCCAAACACAATGCGAGAGTCTAAGCCAGCCCGCAACCTGTTGTCGGTTTGGGTCCCAATATGCTGCCACAATTTCCGTATTTCATTTCATCTGGCCCAATAATTTCGAATGAAATTTCGCGAAATCTGCAAGTGGGACTCCTGACGGAAGTGATGCTTAAACTAATCTCGTCTGAGGAATGATAAGCATTGGTTCACGTGCGCGCCCACATTTCGATTTCATGTATTTCTGGCATTTTTCTCAAAATGCACTCGCTTGGAATGAATTCATTGCAGCCCGGCAAGGATGCCTACGTTAGGCGATAGTCCCACATCCACCCGCCGCTACCCATTGGATGACTTATGGAATTTAAACTGGGAAGGGCAATTTTAATACATTTCGTCATATGGACGCCACAGCTAAAGGTACTTGCGGAAATTCAGGGAAATTCAGTTTGTTTCCTCGAAAAAATATGGCTTTAATATCAAACGGATGCGAAGGAAATGCAATTACCTTCGAGTGGAAAATATTTCACCTGGCGGTACTTTCCTTATTGCATTTTTCCTTGATTTATCCCCCTGCTGGCGCGTGTCGTCGGTATTTTATTTGAATTCTTTTCTGTATCCGCCTGCTTTCAAGCGGGAAACAATTACTAACTTTTCGGGAAACCCCCCCGCAAATTGACAGGTTAAAAGGAGGATATACAGAGTATAGTCCGATGCCATTTTTATATTTTATTTCGCCTTCGACAGTGCAATAAAGTCCAAAACAGCCCTGTCAATTGGAGTGTTATCCTGTATAAACTCATAAAGGAATGTTCTTTTCGGTCATAAATAAGAGTCGAGCCCCAATAAACACGGGGAAGGAAGAAATCACAACAGTCTAGCGGCTGTAGCCTGACTGTTGTTCAGTCCTCTTACTCCTACGGGAAAGTGGCGTCTTTTCAAGGCATAAATTGGAGATGATGTCCTTTTTTATGGCCCCTACGTGCCGTCGAGGGCGAATTCGATCAGTAATTCGATTAATACTGCTACGGACGCCTATAAATATTTACCCGAATGGAATTTAAATAGTGGTGTTGATGCGCCTTTTATTATTAACTTACGAAGGTCTGCGTCCAGCACTTGATCTCTTTGTGCCCTGAATTATGTATTGTGAGTTATCTGAATGATTTATTGGCTGCTGAATGACGAATGCTAAAGGCCATGCCAATTTTCAGGCTCCGGACTTTGAAGCATTTTTCAGTACTCCTTTTATTTTATTTGATAAAATAAATTAAAAATACAAAAAAAAATTATGTTGTTTGGTCCACTAAATAACAATGCCTTTTGTTGTTTAGAAGCAAAAATTTACATCCATCCAAAGGTTTTAAATTTAAAAACAACAAAGAAATGGTGCTGCTTGAAAGACCAAAAACTTTTATATAATCAATAATAAAAATCCTGAATATACTATTTCATAAAGATCAAAATTTTGTTAATACTGAGACTAACCCATTGATTATAAAAACTTCTACGAATCCACTAAATTTGGATTTTAGATTAGTCGACCTATTTAAATCAAGTTCATTATTTTAAATGCATCGTTCGAAACCTTAATTCTTTAAATAAGTCTGTGAAGATATTTATTGATATTTGACTTTTAAATGCCAATGTGAAATGCAATAGGTGAGCTTTGTTATACTAGTTGAGCTTGTTTACGGACTTTATAAGCTATCGTAGCAAAGTAAAGACGAGGAATTATAATTCAGAGAAACCTTAAGTCCGTTGTTTAGTTGAAATTCAATGTGTAATTATGAAAATTCAAAATAACAAATCCAACATTGTACTAAAACATAACAAAAATCTATAAAAGAATGTCGTTGGGTTGCTGATTTAATACCGAATGCATTAACATTTAAAAATTTGATATATTGAAGTACCGGCGTATTGTACTTATCAACTTTAAAAATATCAGAGGTCGGAAGAAGTATAAAATAATCTTCACTTTTAACTTCATCGTTGATACTTACAATATAACCATTCTTAGATTTTGTTATATCTTTGAAATCAGAGTGAAAACTTCACTGACATAAATTTCATTCATAAAATCATCGATAAAGGTTTAATTTAACTAAACCCCAAACCGATGCTCCCCTGAAAAACTGAAAAAATGTAGTCCTTGTATTTTTGTGCACAATTAGAACGTATTAGAAATTTATTTTTTACATTGGAGAATACGAGTACACAATTTATTTCATGTTGACCAGGTTACCAAGTCAAATAGTCTGAAAGATCTGAAGTCTAATCGATTAAACTTCAGCTGTTCACAATAAATCAAACTATCCGTTCAATTGGCATCCACTTGATTACCTCAATACATTCTTCAAAATCAAGATTATCCTCAAAACGTTGAAAAAGCGACTTTAACTGATCTTAGGGGAAGTGCAGCAGAATTGGGGCGGCAGCGATTAAGACTACCATCATTGAATGACGATACTTGACTGCCACAAATTCCTTTATTTGGCCATAAAAATGGCATCGAGTAAAAACGAAATAAAATTTATTTTGCACAAAGGAATCGTCTAGTAAGATTTTTCGATTTCTCAATGCAAATTGAATTATCAGATTTATTTAGGGTATATGCCCTCTCTCGCAGTAGGTGCACGGAAAAATATCAGTGAAAAGGAATGTCTATATCGTGACAGGAATTTAAATTAGAGGCCTCGAGACTTCAAGAAGGTTTTTCAGTTTGCCCTTCGCCTCCGCCTTATGCCTCAGTAAAATCAAGGAGTCTTCCCGAAAAGGCAGTTCTTTCTTTTTGTATTTCCCGAAAAGGATATCTGAATTTGATCCAATTTATTTGATGACAGAATTATCTAGTTTAGAAAGGATCTAGAGGGACCGTGTCGTCTGCATTATAGAATAAACCTATTAAGCTAATGTACTGAGCACAGCTCATATAATTATCCTTTATTGCAGCCATCCTGCGGCTGATGAAAACGATCCGCATCGGAGCTTCAAATAGAGCCGGTCGGTCTAGTTTGTCGAAAGATGCCGTGCTAGATTTTTGGAAGTAATCGGCGAAATGGGGCATTCACGGAGAAACCGTGCACTGAGCAAAAATTCTCATGAATAGGAAGATAATAAAGAATTCACTGAATAATCTCTCTTTGTGGTGTCTCGAGGTACCATACTCCGCCCTACCGTCGTCGTCTCATGATAACCACCGAATTTCGATGCTACTGCTGATAGTGTCAGCATTATCTTTCAGCCTTTGCCGCTATAGTCATTTCCTTGTTTGCCGCCTTCCGGCCATATACTTCTCAAGGAATCCCTGTCAGCTTCACTATTTCATTTTCCGGCACTCCTAACGTGCGCCCTGCTTCGACGGCATTTAATGAGATTATCGCAAACGACGCGCTAATGCCGGGAAGCTTTTGTCTGTTTAACAAAAGTTGACAAGATAAGGACGAGATTAAAGTATTATTCCGAAGATCCCGCTGAAGGATAGACGTTCCCTATGTAAACAGCCACACATAACTTAAAATTGAGACATTTTATTGAGGGCAGCCCGACATCTTCCTTATTTGAAGTGTGGCTGCTTGTTGGGGACATTTAGGAGGATAACAGATACTCTGTGTTGCCTTACAAAAAAAAAAAAAAGAAAGAAAAATTCGTGGTGATTCCGCTCTGTTGATTCCATTGAAACCTCTTCGCTTCGCCCTCAGCTATGCTGAATCTTCTGGCAACCAGCCCGGTATATTCCCAATTTTTCTCCTGTCCCTGTTATGTTTATTCCCCCATTTCGAGGAAGAAAATTCCTGATGCGAGGGATATGCAGAAAATTGCAGTTTTCTTACTTCTGGAACTCACTATGAATAGAAATTGCGTTTCCTAGGGTCTCATGCAATAAATGAGATTACACGGTCGGAGCTTGTTGCGTGCTCTGTTGAGCCAATATCCTCTATACTGAATTCAATGAAATTTAAATTGCGATTTTCGTAAATTGTTTTATTTGAAGAAGTTGAGAGTTTGCTGTTATTCCCATTGACAACAACGGAAAATGTGAAATATAAAGAGCTTTAGTAACTCATATTTTTTCGCAATTTCAATAAATCTCTTTAAAATATGTATGTAATTTTGTTTTATAAAAACGACAAGATAGAACTCTTTGGGGAAATTACTGACTAAAGTACATACACAGACAATTTACTTAACCATCGTTATGCGAATATTTTGTATGATAAAAGCATACCCCATCACAATAATCATGTAATTTGTATGCTTTTAGATGAAATTCAAAGGAATGCTTTTAAAATAATTTTTTCTAAAATACAGGAAATGTAAATAAAATTAAATTATGCCATTTGTGATTTAATAAAACAAAATAAAATGATACATTTTCCTAAATTTTGTTCTTTTAGAGAGTAAATGTACTGCTCATATTTAAGTAGGGTCAATTAGATATCTTCCTAGAGTCTGGTAAACGAGACGAAGATCAAGAGCGAGTTTAAAGAAATTATGAACTGGTCTTGTTTTGCTATAAATGTGCGAGATATTGACCAGATTTGACCAGAAAGCCATCCTCGAGTAGAAAATTTTATAAAAAGGAGTTTTCTACATATCACTAAAACGTTCTCATTTCTTCGGGTAGTAAACGCTGTCAGGGGTTAAAAGGCTTTCACGTTAAACCCCAAAAATGGACATCGTAGAGCTACTGCTCCTTTAGTAGGTGCTAGCGTAAAACAATGGCACCAGTGCTTCCTTTTTTTTTTTTTTTTGTCCAGAAACCGAAGGCAAGCTCCTTACCTTAAAGCTGAAAACTACGCGTAAAGCCACTCAGCTCTTGCCCAATATTTCTTCATGTATCATCCTGTACGGCGACTATACCTCCGGATTCGCTATGTTCCCGAGAGTGGAGAACTTCCTACGGGGTGGATATACCCAAAACTCCATTCAGACATTTCGGAAAGGAAGAACGTGCTACACCTAAAATTTATGAGGCCGTAATTTTTCACGGACTTTGAAGTTGTTGTGTATCCGAACCAATCAGGGTAGCTGGGGTGTCGATAGCTTCGACTTAACTTTGTCTTACCTCGTCGGAATCCCCACTCTACACAGGGGCTGGATACCTTTCTCCTTTAGAGTTGGCAGCAGCATGCGGCAATAAAAAATAGCATCAGGTTCAAGCAACAGATGCTAACTAATGGCGATGAAATTGATACTGCACGGCCAGCGCAAGACTGATGAGCTGCCATGCCTCATTTTAATATGCTTCAGATAGACTGGGCGCTTCTAATTGCTTAATAAATGGAACACCCAGTTGTTGCTAATTATTCTGTAAATGTGATGTTAACAGGCTCTCGAAGAGCTCCAAAATTATTGTTAGCCTATTTTGAAATTCTTAAGAAATAGGCGAGGTTCCTTTTGAGACGTATTTAAGTTGGGGAAACATTTTTGCGGGAACAGGGAAATGGAATCAATTGGGTCACTCGGTAGAGGTGATTTGTAGAGGCCCCTGTTTCCCATTAATGTTGAGCAAAAGCTCACAAGCTAAATTAGTCAACAACATCTGTTTCACCTTCGCTTCGACGAAGTTAAAAACTTGGACATTATTCCGGGGGTGTATGTTTTTTTTTTTTTTTCTCCAGAACCGGGCGTAGGTATAATTTATTATACACGTCGTGTTCCGTGCAGGGCTTTCAGAAGAAAGATTTATTTAGAAAGGATACTGGCGGAGATTTGAGGAGAGGAAAGACTATGAAAAATGAATTCACGTGCACAACGGCTTTGTTACTACGCTGACATGGCTCGGGAAAAAACAATATGTTAGAGAAAATTTACTACTACTGATGATACAACGGCTGAAGTTAATGAACATTTCAAATTGGAACTGTTTCGTAAAGCCCTTGTTTTGCACCAAACTAATGTAATTAAAACGACTGCGGAGAAATTTCTACGGAATATCATAATTCGGAAAAGTTTCTGTTGTTCGGTTCACTGCGAATCCCACTGGCTTATATATAAAGGTACAAATCTGTGGAGAAAAAAAAAATGCGCAAAGCTAATTTTAATTGGAAAAGTTTAGGGATTAGCAATAATACTTTGTTGTTTTTGTTTCAAAATTACATGTTTTAAATACAACGGTCTGATTGTCAACTTTAAAAACATTTTAGAGCTGTTTTTCAACATGTTTTGCGGAAAATAAAGAAACGTAAGTCGATGTGGTAACTAGGTAACTATATACTTTACGAGGTACATATCAATAATACCTTAGAAACTAAACGGCTTAAAAAATTATGGTTAATCAGATATTGGTAAAGTTATTTCAATACCAGAAATACTATATGATGGCTCAAAAACCGTCTAAATACAGAAACATTCGTATTTAACTTTTTATTACCCAAGGCACTTCGACTACGACGAAAGTCTTTTGGAGCAACAATAATTTTTTTCTAGTAAATTGCAACTAGATTAATTTTAGTAAAATATTTTACTACAATAGTTTTCAAAGAAAAAACAAAAAGCGATGCAGCAACACTACTAATAGTGATAATATCTTTATCTAGACTTAGTGTAAATCAAACCATTCCCTAATATAAAATTCTGCTGGAATTAGGGCAGCAATTTCACTATAAAATAAAAGTTAGAACTGTAAAAAAATGGTACACAGTAGTAAAATTTAGCTAGATGGACGATGTGAAAAAGCTCTGAAAGTTTAATAGGTTCTAACTGCAATTATATTGAAATTCACCGGATAAACTGGAAATTGTTTCGTAAATCATAATATTTACAGAAATTTTCTTTAACTTAATTTGAGTTCCAACGTTTGTTCACTGGAATTCTAGGAGATTGCACAACTTTTACGGTGCATATTTAATTCATTTCGTATTCGTTGTTAGTAATTCAAGTTCGATTTCGTGTACAGAGCTGGACATGTAATAATTGTCCTGTGCAGTGCACGATTTAAAGAATTAATTTAATTTAATCAATTTTCTGTTATATATAGCGTCGCGACTTATTGATCGAATAAAGAAAATATTCTAAAATAATACTCTTTTAAGAAAACGAGAACGCCAAGCATGGTTAAATTTTCGTCGCATGTTATAGAAATTTCATCTACCAGTATTAGGAAAAGGTTTATCCATTAACTATGTCAACATCCGCGAAGTTGGCTACCTCGAGAGCTTACAATAGTGGAAAAAAAATCTGTCTGTCCTAATCTTTCAACAAGATAACGATCCGAAAGGCACAGCCCAAATCACCACCCAATTTGATGGTCTCCTGATCTACATCCCGCCGAATATTTATGAGTTGATATCAAGAGATTTATTACTTCGACGCCAAAAGATATCCGATCCTTAGATGAGTTTTAATTTAATTTTTAAAAACTCTATAGACTCCTATTATCTGAGTTGTGGTATCATTTTATCTGACACCGTAATTATCAGTGAAACTTTGTGCACAATAATGTGCGAGTTGTGCCCTAAGCACCACTGCACATTTCCATAATAATAGTTCTCCTGGAACTCCCATAGACTAAGGGATATATCGCATTCATCTACAAAATTGCACTTATGGTATAGTGCGAGATTAATTATAATTTGCGAGTATATGAGATACAAAAGGAGTAACCTCAAGCTAGAAAACTGTCCGTCTACAATTTCCTAAGTGTCCAATCTGCATATGAAATATTTTGCTTATCTATATCCTATCTAATCTATGGAATAGTCTAACCAAATTTCCGAAAATGTTAATACTCTAGTACAGAGCGTAGAAGATTTAAGTCGGCAACTTTTGCCATCATGCAAAGACGGCTTTAACTACCTTATGTCAGGCTTCTACTAATAAATCATTAAAATTTTTGCTCTGAAAAGGAAGTGCCAATTACGACTTTCCGTAAAGGGGGAACATGTCAGTAGCCTTCGCTAGAAATCTAATATCCCCTTTTCCATGGAACAAATTCGGACGTCTGCTTCCTGCTACTAATAGGCTTATGGTATCCTGCACGTAAGTCATTTGAATTTCAGACAAGCATATGAACAATTGGACAGATAAACAAGATAGTAACTGATGTCGTGCACGTTGCGTCCCAAAATTACGTTAGGAGATATTTAGAACGCAATCCACCTACATCTTAAATTGTTTTCCATTAGTTTTGGGGGACACTTAAATATTTTACCAACAGAAGTGTTAAGCGTGAGTAATTCCTGCATAGAATTTCAATAGTTCTATTTTGCATGCACTCCACCTAAAATGATTTGTCGTGCAGCAGTTCTCGCTAAATATTTTGGATGAATAATTACGTTCGCGCGGATGGAGTTTCTTATAATCACTGCGACTTAATAACTTTAAAGATAAGTTGACTGAAACTACTTTTTGAAATTGTATGACATCCTTTATGATAAAGACCTACATTTGCTTATAGCTTTAGCGGATGTCATTTATTTTATAATAACTTGAAACTTGACTGACGAAACTGAATATTACCTTTTTCGTCGTTAATGTTTAAAACTTATTCAGTTTTTAAGAAGTTTTTAGAATTTATGAGTTCTTCATGGAAAAATTCAAATCCTTATTATTTAAAGTTTCCTAACTAGTTTTGGCAGCAAATCTACCTTGGTCTACCGAAAACACGCACAGTGGTATTTCTGCAGGTTCAGTTACCTCTCTTTTGGAGGGACTTAATTCAAACAGTATGCCTGAATAGTAATCAAAACTGAAAAGTTAAACAAAAACATGTTTATGTATCGGTTACCCATTAACCGCGAAGGGAATTAAGCTCTAGTCTTCGCTTAATATTCACTCTGTTCAAATAGTGGTGCCTAGGTATCCCTAAAACCCTAAACCAATTCCTGAGGGTGTTCGGTTTCTATAGAATAAAATTCTCCACATACATTACACCTTCTCACCCAAGGGAAAACTTATGCATGACGCTCCTCGTAGCACAGGTAAGTTGTAAAAGTAGGAGTCAAGGGTCTGGCACGATTACAGCCGATGGAGGCTCAACCAGGCATAAAAGTCCCAAAATACACGGTTGATGAAATTTTGGGGTTATCTTATCATTAATTTTGTATGGAACCGCTCAATTGGCTAAATTGCAGACAATGTGACCTCAACTGCGAGATAAAATTTTAATTTCCTCACGACGATTTATGCTCGAACTCATTTCAAGTAAAATGTTTCAATGGGTTTTTCATGTTTATGATGGCAAATTTAGTGGAGCTTTAAATATTCACTACATTATAAAAAAAAAAAGCATTTTACAAACATGCTATTTGTAATACTAAAATGTTCCTAGCACAAGCACTAAATGAGTGTTTTAATGTTCGGTTTCAATTATATAAAATTTTAAACAGTGATAGAATCACAACGATGACTGTGCATTCGTCATGTCATAGTTTATTTTCTGAGAGCTTACGCTACGTAGAGAGTTGTATTTTGAAAAAGTTATACTATTGAACCAAACCTAGACATGAAATAGAAAAATCTTAATATATATTTTTAATAAGTTCTTTAGTAGTAGGTAATGTTTAAAAAACTAATTTTATGGGTACTTCAAAATTAGAAAATTTGTTATATAGTGGCTAAAAAATTGACGACCTAAACTATCAAAAGGCTTTAAAAATTAGACAACTATGTAAAATATTAAAAAAGATTTTTTAGAGTTTGTTTGCAAATATGCTACTCGATATCATAGCTCTATTTCTGTATTTTTGATAAATGTCCCGGCATATTTTGAAAGATATGCTCTGAATGCATTGATGAAAAAGTGAAAGAAAGTGCATATAGCTTTTGTAAAATATGGGACCAAAAAAGTAATAAAAACTTCAATATGTTTTGTATTCTATAGAAAGAATTGAAAGAACTCTGTTAGTTTATGTGTGACTATCACTATAAATTTTAGTGCAGTTAAGAAAAAGATATTCCATTCTATTGCCCCAAATTCAGGGTGCGAACCTATCGAAACTTTTAGTAACCAAAAGTATTTTTAAGGTAGTTACAAGTCCCTTGGGTTTTGTGAGTTGTCCTTTAGAAAGTAATAGGTTGCATAAGTTTCCATTGCTATTCCCCAAAAAAAAAGTTTTAGAGGTTTTTCAATCGCGCACTGTATCTTCCCCCTTTTTGCATCTGGCATCGAATAGTTCTTATTCTCAGATTGGCCTAGATATTGGGGCGGGGGGCAGTCAATGTGGTTGGATACCAGGCACCAGAAGCCCAGGTTTCCGCATTCAGACCTATACAGCCGACACCAGTCCAGAGAATTGGGATGGTAAATAGAGCGAAACGTTCACATTGCGGAAATCGAATTTATTCCTTGAACTTATTTTGCATTCGAATTAGGTGAACAGGAGATAAAATGCCGCACAAAAGCTTTATTCTGATGGCGTACCCTACCTCTTTATGTCTGCTTTATCTGGCAGCAGTTTTCTCATGTTTGTTGATTGTGTGTAAACTCCGGGGATTTATAGAAATTTTATATGGAAGACCATCATTATATGGGCTAAAATATTGAATGACAGAACATTATTTAGGTAAAGAATGTCCGTCAACCGAATAAAAATTTCTGATACACTCTATTTTGTACTTAATAAAATAAATAAATAAATACATATATAGGGATAAAAATGATTAACTTATTCCTCGTGGAAATTAAGTATCTAAAGGAAGGATTTTGATGAAATGTTGCAGTTTTGTAGGGTAGTGTAAGTTTAGCTTATGGGACAAAATGTTATAGAGTAAGACAAAGTAATCAAAATACACAATTATTAAAATCATTTGTAAAATAGACAAATCTGACACTCTAGCCACCTGTTTGATCCTCTCCGGAACAGTGTCATGTGAATTCTTGTGACGACTTACGTAAGGAATTGGAGGACGAAAGGTTCTCCCTAGTCTCTAATCAACAAAACAGCCTACTCCATCCTACCCGTACTCTGACGAACATTCAGACAAAATTAATTTTACAGTCAGAGAATAAACTAGAATAGTCTGGCACCGCAAAAGCAGGACTCTTGTGGCCCATTCTAATTAAGCGTAACTCTAACATCTTGAAGGAATGGTCGTTATAAAGAGGCATCTAATTGCTCAATCTCTTTGACAGCTCCCCCTTGCATTCAGCTCGGTTCGTATTTTAGAAATTTCCTCTTGAATTTACCCCGGAAAGATTTCATCAAATTTCTTCCTTGTTGGAAGCCGATATTATACGAGTACCAAAGATACCAAAGAAATTTAAGGCGGCACACTGTGTGCTTTTCTCTTTCAAAAAAAAAAGTTCTTCAGAGAGCTGCCTGTAAAATATTAAAGTTGTGGACATTTTATGCGCCCGAGTTAATAGAATTTTCGGCGTATGCTGAACATTTCGCCTATGTCAGCTAGAAGTTATCCAATTTATTATAAAATTTGAAGCCCTCATCTCGTGTTCTATTCTTAGAGAAAACTTTTAGAGGTCTTCTTTAAGAATATCTAAGATTTTGCAATTATTAATGTTCGAACTGTTTTTAACTAAAAATTAAATCATATTTTATACCTAATATAAATACAAAGTTTACTTATACTTTTTCAAAAAAATTCAATGGTCCAGGTGATATTTTGTTATATAAAGCCATGATACCTATGATACTTTTAGCTCATAAAACGTTTTCAACAAACTTTAAAGTAACTTACTCAAGTATAAATTTATTAAAGCTATAAATTAAGGAAATTTTAGGCAAAGTTATTGATTCAGAACATAGTGAAATCGTGTTCTGAAGATACAAAATTCTATATAGAATTTCTTCCACCACAGATATCTATCACATTTCAAAAATTGGGTTTGGTTTTGCACTATCACTAAAAGATTTAGTGGTAGAGCACTTAGCATGCATTAGATATACTAGAAAAACTAGATTCACATAGAAAACTGAATTTCAAAATTTAGGCTTTCTTGAGGCACACAAGAAGCCTCAATTAGGTAATCTTAAAACAGTTATTATGAAGCTTTGGATATCAAGAAGTTTTGAACAAGGCAACACTCTCGATTACACATGATAAATACTTCATTTAATACTTCTAAAATCTGGATAATAATGGTTTTGGTAATTTTAATTATTTCTTTAATTTAATTTGATAATAATCATCGATTGAATTATTTTCCACTGTCGTGGATATGAGTCAATTACATGAACGCTATTTCTCGTGAAAATCATTGTTACATTTACACTGCCATAGGCATGAGTCAATTGCATAAGCGTTTTGTATTATGAAAATTACACAATTATGAGCCGAGTTTTCAAAATCAGATAAATTGAAATATTCAAATCGACATTTTGCCAATATTCCTCACTGATGGTCACCTCAAATTCATGTCATTTCATATTTGAACATGAACATTGTTTAAAAATTTCTCTGAACGCCGACATAATTTTTGCTCATGGGCATGCAGCAAGCATCATCCGAAACTCTATCTCGTCCCCTGCATCTCTTTTTTATTTCTTCCAAAAATTGTAGCACTCACATTCATGAAATTGTATGATGCCCATTACATCCTAAATGCATGGATGTGTCATTAAAATTCAGACCGAAATCAACGTTTTTTATATAAAAATTTTAGGATGAGCTATTATTTTTTGAATGAAGTTCGCTATTTTTAAATGATGCATTGCAAACAGACAAATTAATATTAATGGAATCTCTTTAAATACTTATTAAATAGGAATTAAGAGCAAAGAATTGTGTTTTTTTAAAAAATTGTGCATAAGTGGTCGAATTCTAATTTTTGTAAGTTGGAGACTAAAGTAATTTTAAACTAAAACAGCGTAAAAATATGCCTGTTAAATAAAAATAACTAGAATAGATACCTATGTTTAATTTAATTCCAACATGCTCACTGCATACATAGGTTTAATTATGAGCAAAAGAAGTCGATATACAAATAAAAAATAGAGAAACAGCTTAGAATTTTATAATAATTTTAATTACTGGTCTAATTTTGGTTGATAAGGCGGTGAAGAGTGTTGAATTCCAAAAAAAACAAAAACGCACATATGCGCTTAATTCGATAAATCAAAGCTAAAATTGGCGGAAATTTTGTGACGGTTTTTATTTTTGGAGGAAGTACAAACAGGCGCTTAGCTGTAATGGAATAGTGTAATTAAAAAAGAAAAAAGTGTAACAACATTCTGCAATTACGTCGTCCGTGAGCAGTTATCAGGGAATAGCACATAACTCTGGTAATGATCCAAACAGCAGGCCTATTTTCTCGCTACCGTGTTTTATGAGTATGGCAAAAACCGGAGGCATGAGGACATGCAAGCCGCATGGCAAAGCACAGCGGGTTGGGCGAAATTTCTGAGGAATGCAAATTATTTCCCCTGGCATATGTCCCCGATTGCACCCCAAGATATCACGCTGTTTACATTAATACACATGTTATTAGGGGAATGTCCATGGCAGGTTGATTAGCAACAAGTCCCGCGTCCGGGCACGGACTGCTTGTGGTATTATCACGCCACTCTCGGCTAACTTTGTGTTATCTAACTTAATTGCCTGTTCCTGAGTCCAAGTGATTTGCTTGAGGACAAATGGGGTCACCCCCGAAGCAGTCCCTGGTAGGCGGTCCGAGGCCACCAGTTTGTACCGGGCAAGCACCTCTCTTGAGAAGGGGCTGAGCCTTGCTCCTTCCCACCTAGACGATGATTTCCCAAAAGTTGACGAAAAAGAAATTTGCAAATAAAATTTAGAGGTAGCTCTAAGTGAGCAGTGAGCGGGCAAGTTAAGTGAGCAGTGTCTGCCGTGAATTCCCGTGAATTGGGTAAATTAAACGGATCCTGCTCCCGTACCTAACGCCTCCCATCGGGAACATTTCCGTTTCGGTCGTTAGTTTTCATCCGCCCGGCCGTTCTCGCCAGGCCCGGACCCGTCGAACATGAAATTTCCGCCCAGAATGTTGCAGAAAATTTATTTTGTACCCTTCCCCCAGCGGACCTCAATTAAATTGGTACAATTTGAAATTCCTCGAGCGCATCCGCTTTTTGTTCAATTGTGTTTAACTTTAATCTCGTTTTCATTCTAAACAACGATAAAAGCGATGGGGACCAGAAACATAAAGCGAAAGATAAACTGCGCGGTGCCTGGCGTCTCGACGCTTTCTTGAGTTGCCATCGTGACAAGGGAGCTGAAAAGTAACACATCGGCTGGTGTCTTACGTACCCGCGGGGCCCACCAGCTGAAGCACCATGCCCGACATATACAACGAAAAAAAAAAAAATGGGGACGTCGCTCCAGTTTCTGTAACATCAAGGGAAACCGGAAGAGGAAAAGGCTTATTCACACGTTTTTCTCCGGCTCCTTAGGGCGATGCTGTTTGACAATAAAAATTTGCATAACTTCATTTGCTTTTTGATTTATTTTCACGGAACTGATTCAGCACGATGGGGTGAATTTTACCGAAGTTTTCTATTAATCGGGAAAACCTCAACCATTTATCAGTATCATTATTAATTATTGTTAGATATTTACGTTTAAGGTACGCGTGTATTTTCTGCCTGTCTGAAGTCGTTTGATTTATGGTTTACTTTACTGAAAAGCTACGACAATAATTCTAGGCTTTTACCAAAAATTTCTAGGTAGAAACCTGTAAGAATACGTAAACTATTCGAAAAGTACCAAAAACATATCATTGTTATTCTGCGTTAAGTACAAACTATCCAAAATCTTTACGCGAGTAAAAAAGAAAACATTCTTTAGTGATCCTATAGCATAATGTCTACGGGCCTAATAAAGGCCCATAGGAGACCGAACATTTTATTTTAAGCTAACATCAGATCAGATCTATATCAGATCTAAACATTTTACAAAAGAAACTGGATGCTAACGCTACTTCTATATACATTTTTTGAAAAGTTACTATAGTTAATCATAGCTAATATTTGTCGTTAAAAAACTCGGAGTTTAACCACAACATAATCACCAGCATAACTATACCGTTGAGGAACTATCATAGATACCTATGCCATAGTTTAATTCTAGTCATACTCCTTTAGGGGAGAAGTGGCATGAAGGAGCCAGGTTTTGAAAGAGCCACTTACATTATTTTGGTAGTTTATGAACGGATTTGGTTAGTAATTTTATTTTTAAGTGGCAAAACTGATTCCGCATCACTCACAAACATTTGACAGTCTGCCGATACCAACAGACGCCGGCACATCGAGTCAAAGTTTTTGGTACTAAAAAGTAAGTATTTTGCTTCATTTAACTTGTTTTTTGGTATTTTATTGTAAAGAAATATAGGTAAATGGATTGTAGATTGAGTTTGTACATATATTTGGCATTGCAGCTGCGTAAAAACTGATTCGCAAAAGTTTTGATATTGTTGTTATTTTAAAGGTTATATTATTTTAAAGAATAAGTTATGAAAGAGCCGGGTGAATGGGCCTTAAAAGAGCTGACTCTTTCATAACCTGCTCTTTCATAACCTTGCCTTTGAATTTTGTAAATAAAATAAAATAATAGTAAATATGCATTTTTTTATATATATATCATTAAATTATTTGCTTCAAATATTGCATTATGGAGAAGCCTGGTCCAAAAAATCGAATAAGACCAGAAAAATCGGTAATTGAAGAAGCAGTCAGTGAAGTTTTGGAGATCAGTCCATAAACAAAACTGCACTTATTTTAAATATATCGAAGGCATACTTAGCTAAAATAGTTAAAAAAGTAAAGGCTTCTGGTGAATCAGCTTATAAACACTGTCCTAATATAGGAAATAAGCGTATTTTCACAACAGACCAGGAGAATATGCTTGCGGATTATTTAAAGGCTGCTTCTAAAATGTGCTATGGCCTAACAAGGCAACAAACTAAAAGTCTGTTTCTATCGTAAGTAAAACAAACTGCAAAACAAATAAAAATAGTGATGATTGCGTAGTTTGCAGCAAATCATATGAAAACAGTGATCAAGATTGGTTTCAGTGCAAAATTTGTTCTGATTGGGCTCATGAATCCTGTGGCATTAAGTGAAAATTTAATTTGTTTTGCAAGACATGTTTCTAATTTTAAACAAATTACATTATATATGCCAAAGTTCTTAAAAAGTCTGAATTTTAAACTTAAGCAAATAGATAGTGAAGACTTTGAAACTCAAAGTGAGCAATATTTTTTTTGCAGTTCTTAAAGATTTAACGATGTTGTTTTTGATAGAAGATATTATTTGTTATTTTGTTTAATTCTCAAGATTGTTATTAATAAAAAATAATCCGTCTCTAATAAGTTAAGATTATAAATACAATAGGTATAACTGAATAATATATTAAGATTTAAGCGTTAAAATTACTTAAAATTTAACAATTGTTAGAATTACTTAAAATTACTGATAGAATTAAAAATGTCTTAAAAATGTCATTAGTTTTTACAAAGGATTTGTTAGTACTGTCTTTTTATTTTTTTTTAATAGTGGAATTATTATTATTTTGCATAATTTTCACAACTACACTTTATAATACAGACTGGCTCTTTCATAACTTTTAGTAGCTCTTTCAATACTGAAATGTTATGAAAGAGCCAAAAGACACATTTTTCAAAAATGAATATTTCGTTGATTTTTCCATAGCGTTTGAGGTTTTTTTGTATGAAATTACCTATATTACTAAATAAATAATAATTGAAGAAAAAAAAATCATCATTTCTGCTATGAAAAGTATGTTTTTTTGCTCCGTTTAGTAAACTGGCTCTTTCATGCCACTTCTCCCCTACTTGTATCCTAAACTCACGGCCAAACTCGACCCCACGTTCCAAAGCTCTATTGCTATAAAAATATTGCATTTAGAGATATGTTAGTCAGCTGCATAGGTACTCTAAAATATTGCACTAAGCAAAAACCTAACTATATCTAAGAGTTTACTATCTCTTCTAATCATTTTAGTCGAGGATGCCAAATGACCGATTATTTTTCGTCGATGGTAAAAATTATGAGCAAACTTCAGTTCCCGTAACGAAAAAGGAGATTATTGTTTTTTAGTTTAGTGTTTTTCTGTAAGTTTTTAGCTTTTAAAATAAAGCCAGATACTTGGTATGCCTAAGATGGTCCTGGCAGTATCACAGACCGAAGATAAAGGTTCTTGTTGTAAATAGAAGAGCACCTAGTTTAGTCTCGATCAAGTGCGATATACTTAAGATTACCCTTCTATAATATCCATAGATGGGATTTATTACTTTAAATTTTCAAATAATTGTAAATTTAAAAACAAAAAAGGATGGTTCCCCTAATGTACAAATGATAACCATAACTTTAGTCGAGTCAAATAAATTTGAGCATGGCACGTGATTAAGCGAACTACGAAATGTGACAAGGAGCATAATTTCCAAAAGCCGCTTGATTTATGAGTTGCCAAGAACTGAAATTGGAAGGCAATGAGAAACCAAATGCTCCACAGCCGTCTAGGCCAGGCCAGGCCTCTCAGGAGGAGTCAGCCGCTGGTCTGGGCCAATTGCGTTCCCAGGTCCTGAACATGACAGTAAACGTGGCTGGAGGTTTAAACGACAACATCTTCCCGGAATTGAAATTACACCGCTGCATAATGTTTGTATCAGGATTCGATCTGGGGCCCCGTGTACGACAAGTCCTCTTGACATCCCTTCCCCCCGCGGTACAGGATGCGGTGGAAAAGTGCCAAAGCCTCACGGTTGCCTGATTTGAATGCTCTTGCGGGTGCATAAATTGCTGGCATATGCAACAGAAATATTATGACACCCACTCCTACGTGCACGGACCGGACGGAGTAGAGTCCTGTTTATGGTATGGCACAACAATAACACGCTCGGGTTCCTTTCACCCCTCCCGGGAGCGGACTCGTGTAACGCTATTTGGATGGTCCCGCGTGCATAATTCCCGGTGCGTTTGGAACTCTTTGCGGCGCATTCCGCCTGGCTGAGGAGCGAGTTGTTAACGCCAATCAATATCGACTGATCGTCGTGTGCCCGGCTAAATATTTGCAGACAGACAGACAGACAGATAGAGACTCGTTCATTCATCATTCCCCGGTTCTTCTGTTCACTCGCTGCGAATAGCCTGGCACAGATTACTGTCGGTTCAGCGCTAGGGACTGATGACGAGTGCCTACGTGGATTACAAAGATTGATGCCTATAACGTTCCGACACCCAACCCGGAACTTGAAGGAGCCTCTTCTCGCTCGACCCTTCGTCCTCTCCGATGGGTAATGTAAACAAATGACAACTGCGGAGGAAAAATGTGTTCGGCGAAGTGAGCACATTGTAAACGGTGCGCGTGCCAAAGGGTTGGTTAGTCGGAGAAAGTGATTTTCTTCCATGAAACTGTCTCGCATCGATTTTTCACGAGCGGAATTCGGTTGCTCATGCCCTGCCGCCAGTGAGGACATCCTGATTCTTGCCAATGTTGAGGCAGTGCCATCCTCGACATTCAGGTTAAGTGGAAATTGATGTCGACCGAATAATTGATTCTTTTAGGGCGTCATGAGAACCATCTCGTCATATTGGCGCGCACATATCCCTCACAACCAATAAATAAGTAACGCTTCCGAGAGTAGTATAAAAGTTTCAGATTTCTTGTGACTTTAATGGATTCATCCACGTTACTTGATATAAGTCTCAGCAGAATATACCAACTAAGTAGGCATTTTATTTATTTATTTATTAAATGTCTACAAATTTTAAATCTTACAGAATAACGAATATTCATACTCAGTTTTAGTTCTTTACATGTTGATTTTCAAAAAGAGCTAATTTAAATTCGTTTCTTGACATAGTAAAATCCACAAAGTTAGCTAAACAATTAACATAAGGTATACAATTAAAACCAGGTACATGACAACCATAATTAGTCCTATGAGGAGGCACATACAGCAAGAATATCAAAACAATAGGCCTTTCAGGTGCATATAAATTGATTAGTGACAATAGTTCAGGGGATTTAATTCTAAAAGACAGAATATTGATCACAAAGATAGTACAACTTACTTACCGTCTGTATGTTTATATATATATATAATGAAATAATCGAGTTTATCCCTTTTTTATGCGACTTAATCTTACATAACGCGATAAAAGTTATATTCAAATTATAAATGAATGCGTACACCATCAGCAAGTGACAACAATTAAAAATTAATCACATTATTTTATTTGATTCTTCAAATATCGAGCCAATCCCCTATTTTTATATGGGTACCATGTCTTTTTTTTACGGAAGAACGTATCTATTGCGTAAAAACAAAATTGAGTGTACTGTGTTTCTATGAAAAGGGTTGAATTTAGGTTGAGTGTTCGTAGAGTTTTAAAGCACTGGGGTTAATCCTATGCGTTTAGATGTAATTGGGTTAGTATAAGAGTTCTTGGTTTGGCACATTCGAGCCTTAATGGAATTTATAGAATTATTTCGATAAGAAATTCACTTTGTTCCTTCCTTAATCCAAAAAACCTGGAGGAAGGCAATTACCATTTTTAATACAGAAGAAAACAATCTACTAAAACATTTGTATAACTCAGCTAAATCCGACCTTTTTCATTGAATTTAGCTGGGTTTAACAAAACTTAACTCAATCCTGCTTACCACAGGACTTAAATTCCGGCTGACCCTGATAGTTAACTCTGCATGGACACATAGCAATACCAAGTAATATCTTTCTCCATAAATCTTCACCGAAATAAGTAGGTACAATATCAACTTCAAAATGTTCATTCAGCACGAACAGGTTTCTATAAAACTATCTCTTGTGACTACTTTTCTCCAAAGATTAGTAATTTTTAGCTGGCCCAAAGCGATAATTATAAATCATAGATTTCCCGGAGGTATCAATCGAGCTTCAATACTTATCTTCCTTTCACAGCAGTTTTCTTCTGATGACCTCGAGGAGCTCGTCTGCACGTGCACTTCCTTGCGGTCCCATTCATCTGGGTGGTTAAAAAAGCTGAAAATTAATAGGACCCACCATGAAATATGGAATACTATTGAAATATCAAACCGGAGAATCCGAGCAATGCGCCCCTGGGAGGAAGCGTACGTGCCCAATCTTCGGCGCTTGGGCGTTAATAGGAAAGGCGAGCTGGCTGCATTCCAAATCAAACATATTTATTGCTCGAAAACGTTTCAGGAATCGCCATAAAACACGTGTATTACGTACCCCGGAGCAAGTGAAATAGGATTTATGGCTGCTCCTCATCATGGCCTGCGCTAAGTCTTGTATTATTGTTTTTTTTTTTTTCTCGCTCCAGTCCTTCCTCGGTTCCCTTTCGATTTTTCTCCCGAGTACCCATTTCTTTTCCGGAGGAGCATTCGTTGGAAGGAAATCATTTTCACATTTTCCTCCACAAAATTTCGAAAAGGTATTCGGGGGTACTTACGTGCAGTTGTTTGCCATCTTTTTCCCCAAGATGTTCGAGCTGCTCGATGTTCCGCAGAAAATTCCTCGAAACAGGAGGCTTGTGTAAAAATATTTTATTTATTGGCAAATGTTTTTCATTCTTCCAGAACAAAACAAAAACGACAGAAACGACAGAACACCATCACATTGAGAGGTATGGGGGATAAACTGGGCACAGCCAGGTTGTGTTCAATGAAAATTGCTCAATCAATCTCCGCCAATAAACAGTCTTCTTGAAAAATTGCACAAGTTTTAACAACACTCCTTACAAAAACGTTTTTTGGAGGGTTTCCCTTGTTTGACATTTGAGGGAAACATTTGCTCCATACTCGCAAAACAAATGTTTTCAAAATATTTCACTTTTTCACGGATTTCACTCATTTTTCAATGAAACTTGAATTTTTCACCCCGAGAGTGGTATTTCGGGAAAGAAATCTTTCAAATTAGATAAATTAATGAAGATAGATAAACATTTTAGTTTTTTTTTGAGAATTTAAACTGAATTGTAATTTACAATGATTCACAAGTTCTTGATTCGCAAATAAGATCCTTTTCTGGTAATTATCCTTTTATTTTTCACAAAGGTATTCATTTCGATACTAGTAAAATTTTATAAATTTGTGAAAACAGCATCAAATTATATTGCAGTTCACAGCTAAGTCTAAATTGGCAAAAATCATGAGTATTCCTAGAACTTTACATTAAAATCCGTGAGAACACCTCAAGATAAATTTATACCAAATAAATTTAAGAGTTCACTAAGAAATCTTCTTGTTCTAATAAAATTCTCAATTTTATCATTTGCAACTTTATTTGTTTATTACAATATGCCTAAGTCTACAAATATAGTGAAGTCTTATTTTTGAGAATTTAAATATATAAAAAATGTTTGTCGTGAGACAGTCACCGAAACAAATCTCAAAATTGAATTTTAAATTAGATAAAACCCTTTACAAGCCCTACACATAGCTTTTCAATGGACTAAAGCCATAAGCGGAAAATATCTAGAAGGGAAGACGTTAGCGCTACTCGAGATCCCCCGTATTCACAAGAGACGTGTTGATGATAGTTGAGTGAAATCTCATGTCACTTTCAGACGCTCTTGTTTGGTTAATAAAATATTCTTCGGCATCTGCATTAATAGCACACACTAGAGCCGAGAATCCGCAGTTATGATGGCGCATAAACCACAGCATCCGGTTGTATAGTTATGGGATGTATGGGGGAAGGGAGGGGAAGTATGCTTAGAGGGATCGATCCAGAACCACAAAAAAAAAAAAAGAAAAAAAGGCTAGAAATCTAGACACGGTAAGCTCGCTGGTATCAGATAAAATGGAAATTTACTCGTCGACGATGCTTTTCGTAGATACAAAATGTGGTGAGGTTTCCTATCCTTTCTCCAAAATGATTTTCTCTTAATAGGAATTTTCTGTTGAGGGGGTAATTGTTACCCATTTTATTGTATCTGAAAAACGCCCTTTTGTATTCTGGTAGTCGCTGAGACAATAAATAAAAGATCTCAAGAAACGCGGTTTCGCTCCTTTATTTTCTGAAGTGATGATGGGGCTTCACGAGCAGATAAGGAGCTTTTTGTGTTTGATATTTTGAGGAGTCATTTTATGTGCAAATTGAGATTCCACGATACAAATCAGGCTCCACTGTTATTCGAAGAGTACTGAATTAATTCAAAAACAAATTATTATATATCATTTTACAGTTTAAATCATAGCAAATATCAAATAAACTCTGTTCTCCAAAAATTTTCTAACCCAAACCAAACCTTGAAATAAGCTAAATTCAATTTTCTCTCATTAAATTGATCAATGGTGCTAATAAAAATTGTTGACGGTAAAGATTTTTTAATTATTCTGAGAATATAATTTTCAAATCTTTCTTCGCGATAGTACACTATTTGATGGTCGAATAAGACAAAAGGTATGTCTGTTAACTTTAGAGTTTTTACTAAAGTCTAAAACTTACACTTGAAAGTGGATGTTAACATCACGGAGGTAAAAAATTTAGTTCTGGACAGTCTGCGCTAATTTTACATGATTTTATTCACAGTTTTTTATATTTTATTTCTATTTAGCATTATTTTTATTTTAGAGGAAGTGTACTGTACGTATTTTTTAATACACTAATTTTAAGACTACAGTAGTGGTGTAATGAAGTTAACCGTTTAGAAGATATTTCTAAATTAAGATAAATTGGATAATATTTCAAAAGGGAATGAAGCAATAATAGAACTTCCCTCATATATACTAAGCACCTCCTTCCAAAGATGAAAACCCTTAAGACGAGAAGGCATATTACCGTCAAGTGCCAATTTCTTCATAAACTTAACCATTAAGTAATTCCTGTAAAACTTTGGAAACTTCTTCGAGTACAAGAACGGTTAGCCAGAATTTTACTCCCCATAACCAGCAAATGTTGCCCCATTCACAAGTTACCCTGCTATCGTGCGGGCCGCAATAGGAGCATTTCTTGTGCAGGGCCATATTACTGCCAAATATAATGGTCGATGTGGCATATATGACTGTATCTAGGCAACAAGAACCCTTTTCTCCCTTAAGCATACAGAAACTATTCACTTCTCCCCATTATTTGTGCATGCAGTCAGATGCAGGGAATATGCTTAAAGCACTTGTCATGGGATCGGTTCCACAGCCGGAAATAAGCACTAAAATTGCAAATTACAAGACACTTCAGACCGAGTCAAGAGCTCAGAGAGTAGATTTCGATAGCCAACCCTTATAGCTGGGCAAAACTTTAAAGTTTTGACATTCTACCCGGATTTGGCTTATAAAGTTAGGTCAGTCCCCAGATTAAATTGTGACCCAATAAACATTGGGAGATTAAGTGTATTGGAACTTCCGCTTCCTACTGGTACATTTTTAATTATGCATTGTTGGCTAGTCAAGTGTGCTAGACAGAGGGCAAGCCACGCCAGCTACGGAAGTTTAACTTAGCCAATATTTGGTTGCAGTCATTATACAAGTTTGTGCAGCCGCACGTGAATGTTTGACGAAATTACTAATTGCGAATAATGACTGAACATGCCGGAAAATTTTCGTCAAGAACTCTGTTTTAAGTTTCTAGCTTTTTCAGATGTTTGCCTTGCAGAAGTTTCATAACTTTTCCTTTGCAATTAAATTAAAACTGAAGATTTAGATCGTTGTCTAAAGTTACTTATTGTTATACCCATAATATAGTAGTAGTATGAGTTTAAAACTTCTTAACTATACGCATTAATTATTATTCGATTCAAAATAAAACAAACAAAAACAACATCGTACGGAAGAAGCTGTCTGTTTTAGATTAACTTACCCTCTTTAGGGAATGATATTTTTCGTGATAATAACAAAACATTATTTTCCTAACGCTATCTTACGTGATTTACAACAAGACAATGCCACTTCACACACAGCGCGAATACGATAGATTTGCATTTTTATTAGGCAAAGGCCATATATATAAAATTTGAACTTAGGATATTTTTCGAAACTAAGGAAGGAATTTATTTTAATTTAAACTTACTGTTTGGAACTATTCATTTTTATTTATTTATTATTTAAAATGTTTGTAAATATAAATTTAAATTATATTCCTTTACCTTTTTTTTGTTTTTTATAATACAAGGTCAAGGTTCAAAATAATCAAATCTTCGAAGTGGAAAAGAAGTCAATCTGAAATATACCGGAGGTATATTATTTCAGGTACATTGGTATATCAGCCAGGTGTTTCAGTTGGTGCCGCAGGCAAATTATAAATATTCATTTCGTTCATTCGTTTTGTAAATTTGAAAAGTTTTGCTGTTGCTGCAGTCTTTTACAAAACATTAATTCAACTTTTGCAAAATTAATACAATAAAAGTTTTCTAGGGACTGAGGCTATTTCTAAGAAATAAATGCAAGAAAATATGTCAAGGCACAGCCGTTAATCTGTGCGTCCTTATTGTAGTACGGCACTTTGAACAACCCCTTTATATAGCAAGAATATATTCGTTTAGACTTAATATAGTCAGAACCAAGAGAAACAAAATCCTTTTTTTTTTCTTTCCCCATATTTCCGAAGGACAGTGTCTTTTGTGGAAGTTTTCCTCCTGTAAGAAGGGAAAAAAAAGGGCAGACATGAAAGCCTTTCTAAAGAATGTCCATGCTTTATGGCATAACTTTAAGACTTTGTGACAATCTCTTATACAGAACTCTCAAGATTAAGAAAACTGTAGAAAAAATGTCTGGTAAAACGAGAAAAAATTTTTAGACAGAACTCTAGAGGTTAAATATAAACTGCTCTAGAAGACCTTAATGTCTGCTAGTCAATTTGATATTTTTAATGATCCAGCAAATTGAGTTAGGTAATTGAAAGCAAAAAAAAAAAAGTCCTTACTTTGCTTTTTCCTTTACAAAATAGAGAATTAATATTAATTATCGATTTTAAAATTGTTCTACCCTCTATGATATAAAATAAAATAAAAATGTAAGTGTATAAAGATTTCATTTTATGGATATCTGAAAGCATAAGCAAAACAAATCTCTTGTACACAACTTTGCGTGTGGATATCGAAAACAATCAGCCAAATTATGAAGTGAATTAATCATCCCTGATGATATCTACGCATATTTTTTTTTCTATCATACACTTAAGAAAATATTTAATCATCTTCACCGCCAACGCGAGTTCATTAATTATTTTAGACTAATTAGAAACAGCGCAGCACTTCAGCTTTAATAATTTTTTTTAGATTTATGAACGTTCAGAGCATATTATATTTATACTCAGTTGGAAATGTGATCATCCCACAAGTAATAAAAGGGTACTCTCTGGTTTTTATATTAAATTATCTGCGAACATGAATATAACGAAATTTTTGCTTTCAACGAATGTATGTATGGAATTTTTTATGAAAAAATGAAAGGATAAGCCCTAAAATGTTATTGCTAAGCATAGAGAGAACTCAAAACGAGATTCAAATTTTAGCTATATTTCTAAAGTATGAATAAAGTGCATAAATTTTTAAATTTTTTGAGAAGTATTCGTATTTTTATTTAAAGAGTATGTTCCTAAACTGATGAAGTAAATTCCTTGTTTAAAAAAATTGTTAACCCATTTATTTATGGTTTTTAAATCTAACTTAATATTCGAACTTTAATATTAGCGATATTAAGGATTCGTATGTCGTTCTGATCTCGTATTTGAAATATTGCTCTTTTTGCTATGTAAAACTTATCTCAAATGTATGAAGTGCTCGAATATTAACAGTCTCGGATTCGTATTTAATACCCAAAAAATAAAAATTCAGCACATTTAGGTGTTAAAGGATTTACTTGAGAATGCTACATTGATTTATTTCAAAATCCCCTTTCTAGTAATACCCCTGCAATAATCTAACACTTTACCTTTTAAAAAATTAGCCCAATTTACAACACGCCAGTTTCCGACTAGTCCCTACGACATCCGTGAGAAATTAGTTCTGCCGTCATTAAATCCAACCGCTGCAACTTGAGGTGGCGATTTCTCTCTCAATTTATTACAGGTCCTTATTCTGTACAAAAATGAAACGAAAAAAGCCGAGGTAATGGTTGTCCTTTCTTAAGTAAACTTCTCCTTTTTGTGGTAATTACCGGAGGTTTATAGAAACCGAACCAACACTTAGATACTCTAGTAGAGCGTATTACTAATTTTCCAGGGACAAAGATTTTCTTAAAGGTATTGGAAGAGGTTAAGAAGGCGCTGTAATGCTGCGCTAAAGGCTAGCTGATCCCGGTACAGATTTATTACTTACGGTCATTACATATTTTTTCTTTGATATAAAAGCAAAGGAATCACATTTACAGCGGAGAGAAGTAACACTTTTACTTAGGTGAGAGTTCCGCAATTATTTCTAGAGTAATTGTCCTAATTATGTTCCGTCCCAAAGAGCCTTATCCATAATTAACAGATTAAGTGTGGTTGAGAGTAATTTTCCATCATTAAGAATATCGTACCAATTACAAGTAGATTAGCATGCAGCACGCTTACCTACTCTTTCTTTTCATTCCACCGAATCATATAATCGTCTTTTCGGAACAAATCGAAAACAGCACAAAACATCTTAAGGACGTAAGTTAGAATTTCTTCCATCAAAAAGTTTGAATGCTTTTGAAACCTGTCACATAACCTCAAATAAATTGAATGTTACGATTTTAGCGAAGGAATAACCGTCACGGCGACTTCCCAAACAAACCATAAAACAAGCTATGCGGCTACAAAAACAAAACCGACTAACCTCAGGAGCCGCAAGGAGGACATCAATTGTCTGTAATCTGATCTGACCAGTTGAGCCCCCCCCCCTCCCAGGAAGTAGAGTCCCCTATATAAATGAAAGGCACTCTCCAGCAGGCCCACTGGCTCTTAGTCCTCGCAGTCCATGCGTAAGATGTTCCAACAAAATAGGGCCTTCAAAAGATATGTGCACCTTACCCCATATGTGTGCACATACGTCCCTTTTGTATCCCGATAAGCATACAAAAACTCTGCTCTGGGTGGCGACCTATAAAAGTGTCCCACTTGATGTCTCCATTATTTATTACCTAAGGGTCCCCCTCGGATGACTGGGTAAAAGGGAGACGACGACATTTTTATATATACATATATATATATTTTTTTTTATCCCGGTAAGCATAGAGTGCCGAAGGATGGTGATTTTACGGAGATGGATTGCGACAAAACAGAACCGTTGATACGTCTTGAAATTGTGGTCTCGACCATAGGAGTTGATAGTCTGGATTTTCAACCAAGACAAATTTCTTTGATAATGATCTCAAATATCCGTTACGTATGGTTTCATTTAGGGACTAGAAAGTGAGCTGTGCCAAGATTAAAGATATTCCAATTTTAGTTTTTCGTTTCATGAAATCGTGCCAATTTGAGGGTATTTTAAAGACATTTATTTAGGTATTTAAGTATATTATATAACATTGTGGTATATTGCTATGTAAAGGATTGAACAATGCAGAGAGAAGTGTCCTAATTGTTGACATAAATTAGGTACTTTTAAATTAAGCTGCTCATTTATTCAAATATTGAATTTAATTTTGTAAATTTATACTTGGCAGTGAACCAAACCGGCAACTACCCAAAAAAGAATAAATTAAAAGAGGTAACCGTAGGCATTTCATTTATGTTTTAACCCTTAGTTAATACCCTTGCCCTTACTACCTTTTTATTGTTAAAATTTTCGTTGATTGTTTTCTACTTAACAAAATTGGTTCAGATATTTTTATTCTTGTCTATGGTAGACAAAATTGTTATTATATTCAGATAGAACACATTTTCTGGTGTCTATCATACAATATATGGTAATTATTGGAAATTTTATATATAAAATCTTTTAAAATCACGAAACCGATATTAGAGATAGATTAAATAATGCGAACAATTGATAAATTTCGTTTGCAATACTTGGTGTCGTGGTTTGTAATTTTTAAAACCTGAGAACGTATTTTTAAACAGCGTCTCAAAACAACCCATGATATTTACAGATATCTTCATGTATTATATGAATCGAAATTTTTGAATTTTACATTTATTTGTTAATAGGACAGTATCACTCCTCAGTCCAGACGAATTTTAAGTGTTTAAGAATAACGAGTAAAAATCAAATTTAGAATTTATATTTCGTGTAATTCAAATTTAGAATTCTTTTGAAGCTCTTCATTACTTCTTCATTACTTCCCTATAATTAATGATGGAAACGCAAATTTAAAAACTGTTAAAACAAAAGTTATAAGTAGCCAGAAATTATACGTCTAAAAAACAAAAATCATCATTAACTCTTTTTATTTTAACTTTAAAAAGAAAGTACCGGTACTTTATTTTCAAATAATAAAAGTAATTTCCTTATTTTTATTTAAAACTCTTATTCGCGAATGTACTAAATAATTTAAAAGAGTTTGAAGTTTGACCTTCATTCGTCTGTTTCTAAAAGGTCTCTTGAATTGCATAGTCTCTAAGGGTTTCTCACAAATCCAAAAGAATAAAAACCACTTAATAATAAAAATCTTTTAATTTTTCAGTGCTGGCTATTTTCTATTTTTCCACTAATGGCATTAAAAGTTCAAATGTCAATTAATCTTAATTATCATCTCCATTCCATTGTGAATTGTTTAAAATTGCTAATTTGTCCGATTAATCCTAAAATTATGTTCTTAAAAGCATAAACAAGATTTTAGGGTACAGCGTAGATTGTTTTACACGGAAACTCGATAATTCATTCCTATTAAAAATTCAAATTGTTCTTCATTATTGAGAAAGATCAATGGCATAAAAATCTGCTAATTAACGTGCACTCATTACCTCATTAATCAAACAGATAATGGGACTCTATTATTAAAAATACCTGATTGAAATTTCATCAATAATTCCGATAATTGGTACTATTTAACATTGGAGTACTACGTAGATGTCTTTTTCCATTCGAAAATCTTGGCTACGTTTTTACGATTGCTCTTGGTCAGTCTTTATGAAGAATTTTTTGTTTTAAATACCCTGCCGTAACTCTCCCTCGGGCGTAGTCATGCATAAGGAAACCACTGCGAAAAATCAAAACCCTCACCGGATCCCTTCCTAGAATGTATTTCTTCCCAGGAGTACATCATTAAAAAATCTTTTAAGAGGGAAAAACTTCCCGGAGATTCCCCCCAGTTAAGGTTATTGGAAGACCTTTCATAATGCCTTCCATGGCTGAATGCATAACCGCTCGCCATGAAAATCTGGTGAGAATCAAGGAAAATATCGCTTGGCAATTAGCTCTTCAATAAGTCTGAAAAAAGTTTTCAATTAGACCGATTTTCCAAACTGTTGGTTTGCCTCACTTTTCGGTTGGGAGTTTGCTTCTTTTCTTTCCACGGTTGAGCAGCATTTGCTGGATTTGTTGCACCATTGGCCGCTAATGCACCGAGAAAACGCATTAATTGCCCCCAGAGCAACTGGTCAGGAAGTTTAGTCGTTATAGGCCGGAAATTCGAAGGAGTAGCATCCACCTGCCAGTTATTAGCCCATGCCGTTGAATTAATTAAGCCATAATTGGGTCGAGCCAATAGGGTGCAAGGGGTCCACATCCTGTGCCTAACCTGGCGCCCACTAATCTCTCTCGAAATGCCCAGTAAATAAAAAAGAAAAAAAAATTTTGCCAGGGTGCTCTACTGCGAATGTCGAATTTCTAACAAGAACACCGGATTGGAACCGGATCAGGCATACTGCCTTCCCGCCCAGGGCGTTCCGGTCCCTACTTCGGGCAACCTAAGTTTTACGGTCTAATTGAAGGACCAACAACTAAGGAAGAATCTGCTGCTTTGTGTCTTTCATTTCCACGGTAATTAGTTTTGTTGACAAAAGCAGCACGTCCTTACTTTGTGTTATAGGTAAATGTTGACAGAAGCGAATAGTCAGGCACGAAGCCTCTTGTTCTCCTCCCCCTGGATGCTATGGACTCCTCCAGCTGAGAGAGGACAGGAAGCTGTGCCCGCTGTTTTTGCAATGTTTTCCATTCACTCACAGTAGGTGACTTTTTGTATAGTTTACGACTTAGTCCGATGAGTTAAGGAATTTTTAGGTTAGTTACATTTCGTCTCCTGCAAATAAAGCAACTATGTCAACGAAGACAACGAAGATCGTTTGACTTTAAAGGGTTTTCTTTTTTTTTTTGTTTCGAGGCAGAAAATGCTGCTGTGGTTATTTTCTGGTATAAAATAATACAAAGGGCTCGTGGGTGTCCTATATCTCACTCATCTATTTAGTACTTATCTGTTGTTTCTATAGAAAACATCTTAACTTCTATAATAAAATCTTTTATCATACGACACTATAAATATCATATACAGTTAAAGAGAAACAATAATAAAATAGGGGAATTATTACTGTAATATGAGTAATTCCCAGGACAATAAAATTATTGTACCATAGTAACCAGAAAATGCACTAAAAATGAGATACGTTAATTTAATGAAGTACTGCACTTGACTCGATAAACCTTAAAGTTTCATCAAATTGAGTAAATTTTATTTAGTTTAACAAATATAGGGAAAATACGTTTTATTAATTTAATAATTATAATTTTATTACAAAAACATACATGTCTCTTAAAATCTAATGCATTATCTAAGCTAAGCTTAAAATGCATGTGGTTTAATAAACCTTACATTTTCAAAAACTTTAAGGAAATGCTCGTCAATTCTATAAAATTCTTTATGAGCTAATGAAATTGGGAGAAAATTAAAATCCTTAGACCATAAATAACTTTATATAATAAAATGATGCATTTTTCGTTTCCTCAAACATATGTAGTCAGCAGTGGGTTTAAGTTATTTTGTTAAATTGATATTTGGATCATTTTTCAATTTTAATGACATAAACACATTAATTAATTAAATCGACAATTATTAAAAAAATCGTTTTGCATATTAAGTCCTTTAAAATGAATGGAATTATCCCAAAATTAAATACAATTTCTTAATATTTCAGCGGAAATTTTGAATTATTTTCAAATAATAAGAATTGGTTTTTTAATATCCCATATTCCGAATTCTTCTTATTTTAAACTTTATTTACTGATGAAAATTATACAAAAGCCAGAAAAACCTCAAACGCGCATTGTGGTAAATTCATTCGAATTTATTTGCAATGATGCTTTTAATTAAATCAAATGAGGTTTATTGCAAAAACCCAAAAGAGCTTTTAATAAATTTAATATTTCTTCCTTTTTCCAATAAATTGGTAGATTTCTATTGAATTTTTTTCTGTGGTTATGAATTCATATAAAAATGTACTATTAAATCGTGAAAAAATATTACAAAATGTTATAAAATTGTTTAAAGTTAAATTAAAGATAATTCCTAGTCTAAGAAAGTCAAATACCGCCTATATGTATAACTCTTTTTACATATCTTGGCGAACATGGTTAAAATATAGTAAACTTTTTAATCCTACTTTTCTCCAACTTATACAAATGATTTAACAATTTATCAGGGTATTAATGTGCTATTGTATGAAATTTTTGTTTAGTACTTAAGAATTTAATGAAAGTTTTCTTAAAACTTCTTTTTTGAAACTTGAGTTATTGATTTCAATTAATTGAAGTACCTGAACATTTACATTGCAACAGAGTGTCTATTTGATCTCCAATGGGAAATATCACTAATTTGAGATTAATATGATTACAAAATGCTCTAAGTAAATATTGAAGTACCATAAAGTGGACATGTTTCTTAAAGAAACTTCTTTAACCAAGCCAATTTCTCACTTCTTGTTGGAGCACAACTAAATCACTCGTTTAGCAGGCAGCCAAAAGTATGTGGGTCCTCCCAATATTTCTAGTTACTCGTTTTCTAGTGCACTAATGGTCAGCCATATATCGTGGATACATAAACCGTAATTCAGAGTTTTTCTCGAAGAAAGTCGTCTTCCAGGGATTCAAAAAGAACCCCCCCTCCCCCCAAGACAGGAAAACTTCCGAAGGGAACTCAACATAACGAAATTTATAGGACATAATTTCCTATGTTGGAAAGCGTCCTTATCAGGACCATAAATCGTTGCACACAAATTTAAACCAACAATCCCGCTTATGTGCGGAACAGCACACAAGGCATCGTTCTCATGCACCTTTGTCTGGATGTGGTGGAGCGCCCCTCTATACGTTCGTCATATGTTTGTGCTGGCTGCAAGTCCTATGTCCTGGGCGAAATCGCATCCCGTGATTTATTGCATCCACATGAAGTAAGCGGAACAACCGAGAGCCCTATTTTATATGCACGTCAAGAAATCTTTCCACTTTCTTCGAGCGATCGGTAGAAGAGCCACAGGAAGTCAGTTCCGCCATTGTAATTATTAGGCCAAAACCTTCTAGGGTCCTTCTCCCGAAAAAGTGCTGCTTTTAAATAAATTAAATCGCCTCTATCAATTTCAGAACCCACCCACCTGGCTTCTGCTTGGATATAATTCAATCAATTTAAAAGCATTAGGCATTCAGCAGCTTTCTATGGAAAATGGACCAGCAAAGTGCTCCAAAAGAATTAAGGGCGACTGCCAGAACGCCTCTATCCCGGACTCTTGGTTCAGTTTAGCAAATCTGTTTGCCTTTGCTTTCCTCTCGAGTGAGGACAAAAAGTGTGGCTGGATTGTCATTATTTTTTACCTTTTGTTGTCCATGTACCTCACAGACGTCGAGTTAATCCAAAAGACAGAATAGCCCGGAAATAAGTTCAGTTTGCTGACTATCGAAAATATGAAAATCAGGAAGTTCGCTTAATGATCTGTGAAATTGAAATTAAAATGTTAAAAAAAGGAAAGCTATACCCCCTGGCCAGTTATCGATCGCCTCATATCTGGGCTAAGGGTTATTGGATTGCTTCATGTGCAGAACACCTACAGGTAGTCAAGTGAAAAATTTAATAGCCGCATTGACAATTTTTTGTGAATTTTACCGGCCCCGAATGAAATATTTGCGCCACTGTCGATGTATAACCGACGCGACGTGGTAAACCAGCACCAAACGCAAGTATATCACGAGGTCGTTTTTCTAGATCGATTTAATATCGTTTAAAAGGAAAAACTTTGAAAAGGATTTGCTGTGCTATTGCCAGCTAGAAAATGTAACTGAGGAACGTATTTGAGGTTGCCATTTTACTCTTAAAGATTTCACTTAAGCAGAATTGCAATTAACTTTGTTGGCTTTGAGGGAAAACTATGAGAAGCTTTTAATGTAGAGTGAGTAAGTTAAAGAGTTATTTGAAAGGCTGCTGTAAACGTTTTCTTAATTTCATTAAATTGCTCAATAAAAGCACAAACCGAATGAAAATTTTAATTTCATTTTAAACCCATTGGTACCACTAAAAACTTGAAGGAGCAAATTAGAGTTAATTAACGCTATAGAGATTCTGTATAAATAAAACCATATTTTGATATCTAAAATAGTAGAACCGTCCGATTTAAAAGAGTCCAGGAGTTAATTAGAGTTTGTTAACTCTATACAGCTTCTTGATGTTCCAATTTTAGAATGGAATATTAGCTATAATTTGATACAGAAGATCCCAGCGTAGAATCTCCAGGTTCACGTTTTAATTCAAATAAAATCTAAAAACCATAAAGAACTCCGGCGGCAACTTTACCAATGCTTCTCATAGGGCGAAAAGAAAACAATTGTTCTTAAAATAAACAGAAAGCAAACGAATTTATCTACCGAAGTAATAAAATTATCTGGTTAGAGCTGCGAATTTCTTTTTGCACTATAAACATTTAATGCAACCAACCTAATATGGTCTTAGAGCCTCACACAAAAGGTTCAAAACTAGAGTTTAATTTTAAGAGGCGAACTGAAATAGAAAAGAAGTCGTGATCTTTGGGTTCTAAATAAAAAAACTGACGGTTTTCCATTGATTTCTATGCGGTTTTTAGGTTTCTAAGTGTCACAGCGCTGAAAGGGCTGCACTTATGGAAAACCCTTCAATTCTACTATTAAATTCCGTCAAAAAATTGCAAAATAATTTTTTTCAGATTTTCGCAAATATTGCAAGGGGTTAAACATATGATTTTTTGATAAAAACTCGAATTTTCGTATTTCCATCACATCTGCGCGACCAAGGGCTCTAATTAAAGGGCTAGCCCTCAGAAGTTCAAAACGCAAACCCCCTCTTAAATTAGAGCTAAATTCACCGAGTTATGAATTTTTAACTGATTAGGGTGCGATTTTACCTAGGGAAAGAGGGCCCTTTACAAGGAAAAATGCTGCCCTGGTCCTAAACATTGTTTTTAATTGCTGAAAATTCGCCCAGGCTATGAAAACATGCCAAGCTTTTCCGGAAAAATAAAACCAGGGCACGCCCCGAAGAAATATTTTAAGTACCGAGGTCCAGAACCTGAGATATAAAAAAAACTGACGTTTTTCCATTGATTTCTATTCGATTTTTAGATTTCTAAGTGTCACAAAATTTCCACCCGAGGAAGCCTTACTGTCAATGAAACCAGTCGGATTAATTACCTGTTTCATAAAGTAATATTAGTAAACAGAAAAGTAAAGTTTATGAACATTAAGGGACAAAAGTCTGCATGTTCATTCAGTAGCAAAGTATTAAAGTGCAATCGTAAATTTCTTCAGAAAGTACATCAAGAATTCAATTTATTTTCGCAGCAAATCGTTGTAGATATTTTCGAAACAACTTTTCCATTTTCCCGACCAAAGCTTTAACCTAATAAAACTTTTCTAGGTATTTCTGGTCACTAATTTACGAGTTCACCTAACCATACACTTTGTCATCATTACAAGCCCATCAGACCGTCCCCTTTTGCTTCGAACTTCTTAGGTGCAAAGAACTCCCCCGAAACGCATTAACATCTCCTTAATGGTAGTCATTAGTTAAAGTACAAATGTTTGGCAATAATCATTACACTTTACTTCCGAATGTTTTTTTAATGAGTTCATAAGCTAATTAGACTTCTTACGGTCCCACCCCAAAAAAAAAAATGTCTGCTGATCTCACGACGACGTTCCAGGAACAAATCATATTCGCCCGCTCTAAAAATTATGATTTGAATATGCCCCTCAAAAAGAATCTGCGGTAGGGTCAAGTGTATATGCCCTCAGTGTAATTAAATTTTTTCGCAATTTTTTTTTTCCGTACCCTTCAAGTAAGGGGATGTTCTTTATGAAGTGCGAATTTCTCACCACCCTGTGCTTTGCCGCTCTCTTAATCAAGGGTACTGCTTAACTTTTAAGCAGAGTTTAGAATTAATGCACCCCATCCGCCGGGCAACTGTGATTTATGGCCGCTTGCTGCCCGACAATTCGGGTCTGGAGGTACTAGGCTCCCTTCACTTGCTAGCAGACAATTAAATTATCGTCGTAACCAACGTTGCTCAGAAATTCGTCCGCTCCGCAAAATGCCCAGCAGTTATCATTTGAAGCCATGAAGTCGTAAAGTTGTAATGGCCCGGAAGTTTCTTTGACGTGCAATTTTTGCTGTAATCCTTCTCAAGGATTTTAGTAGGAAAAAAAAAGACAACTTACAATTCCTTGAGTGGTTGAAAGATAATTGTAAGTTAAAAGTTCTTAAAATTTATCGTTCATATACCCAAAATAAATGTTGTTGCGTTAAGGTCTGAGTGGGAGTATGCCAATCAATTCTACATAGTTTCCTGGTTGTAGACGAGTTAAGCCCAGAAAACGTTTTATAAAGCCTTTGAGAGACATCGTAACATTTTAATTGATAGCGCATTACAAAACTGATCTTTCAAACTTTTTAAGAATATCTCTTACGATTTGGTTATAAAGATAATCTTAGTTTTATATAGAAAAATTTGAACTAAGTTGTATTTTCGAAAATTTAGATTATTTTACCTTTGCTAGTACCCCATGAAAACTTTTACTCATTGGTACCTGCATCAAAAAGTTAAGAAGTTGTAACCTATGCTTTCTACATTCCCCAGAACCTTACGTTGTGTCAGTTTCTTCTATTGCTTTTGCTACCAAAGGTCTTTTTATTTCTTACTTATTTATAAATAATTTTTTTTTAAAAGACTAAAAAAGAGTGCTTTCTGATAGGAATCCCAAGATTTTATTTTATTTTATTTTAAAGCAATTCATAGTGCATATTTCAGTTCTTTTACTTTTCTCGTTTTGAAATATTTATGTAAATTGGAGATAAAAGAAGGGTAAGTTAAAAATCTAGACCTAAATGGTAGCATTACTTAGTACGGATATAGCCAGAAGGACCGATTTTAGGGTAATGGGGTCTCTAAACTAATAAAAATATTTAAATACGCCTTGTTGAAGAACGCAACACTCTGAATATTTATTATGATATACGCATACCACACACATTCGATGAGTGCTGTTAAATGTGCAGTGACTATTGCAATATATTGCACATCTTTCGATTGTATTCCCTCGTATTTGCAAATATATTATTTGTTGGCACGGTATTACAAGACCTCAGTTTTAAAAGGTTCAAATTTGAAGTATTACATTTTCTATACCGTGCTAGTTTGGTATCTTAAAATTAATTAATTAACTTGTAATTAATTCTGTCTTAATTAGCAAACTATGAATCTATCGACTTTTATTAATTTTACATTGAATTGATACAGAGGTGAAGGTAGAACATATACCAAGATACCAAGGAGAAGTTCATATAAACTTCAACCTTAACATCAACAAAATTATTAAATTAATCTTTGTAAACCGGAGTAGTAAGTAGCTGAACTGCAACTGTTTCAGCACCTGACAATTGTCCTTACTTCAGTACTTAGCGTTCCGGTTTTAATCTACTTGTGGGGGTTGAAAATGCATGTCACGTTCCATGTTTGTTTCTTTGAGCATAATCCCCAAGTTGTTCTCAAGTTTTCGCGTAAAATTTACATGCGGCAAGTGCTCTTCATGGTAAAAGTCCTCAAATCCTGATGCCTTTGAGTATGCAACAGTTTATACGTGGGACGATTACATGGAATTCTCTAAAACGCCCTTAGCACCTTGTTTTTTTGTTGTTTTTTTTTCTTTCCGTTGTCGCATCATGGATGGTTGAGGTTTGGGTGAGAAACTTAAAAAAACCAACAGCAAAATCCCGGTGTCGTTTGATAAGCTTCGTTTATCGTTCCGCTGGAATAGCTGGCGAATGAGTGCAAATAATGGGGCAATTCAAATGTGGTATTTTATGATATTTTCGGGAGGCGAATTCATTTCGGAGATCGAAACAATGCCCTATCATTAGCCATATGTTTTACCAATCGATTGTCGAATCGTGAATTACCACCACTCCTACCGTCACCCGGCTAATTTAGGGTTTAGAAGGAACTTAGCACCGAAATTAGCTTGCATTACCGCCGAGACCTACTTAATTTATTTTTAACTGGTTAACATATTTCGCTGGGGTAATAAGACCGCATTCGCACTATATCTGCGGAATAAATTTTATCTAGTATCTAAAGTGCCGCTGGAGGAATGTGTGACAATATCGTTCGCACCTGCTAAAAATGCCAGAGCCCCATAGCGGACTCTGCAAAATTAAACCCGGCACGGAGCTCTTTGGATTGTGTAAAATTATGCTAACAGCACTCCTTCACAGGTTATTCAATTGGAGCGAAATGTGGTAATATGTGGAGTACACAACCACTTGAAGGTGGGTCCGGGTTTCTAGAGTCGGGGGAGGGTACTTTGTTTCGGTGCGGAATTATGGAGGAGCTTATTAAGGCATGTGTACGACTATTTACATCTCATGAATTATTTATCAAGAGTAATGTAAAACGAGTGATAAGGGATAACATGAATTAAGGACTTCAAATGAAGGTTTTCTGTGCTCTCTTACGTTTGCGGTGGTTACTAAGGGAGGACGCGGGCGGAGTTTATATGGCGGTGGTGTTTCCGGCCCCGGCAAATTATTGTAATAGGCTTTGCTTGTACTGTGAGCCGAAAACTACTATAATTTGTCCGAAATTAGTGTGTCGGTTAGTTCTGCCCTCTGTTTGGTTATTGGACTGATTCAATTTGTAAATAAAAAAGGAGAAATTGAGCAATCGATAATCGATTTACTGGCATCCCCACCCCCTCTTTGGACATATGCTGCTATTAATGAGTTCTAGTCAGACCTGAAAGTAATTTGCATCGTCTTAATTGTTAATGAAGTAAACTGTTGTCGAGCAGACCTTGCAATTCTATAGATTTGTATTTATGGAGAATAGACAATTTTTGAATAGTCATACAACTAGCGTGTTGTATTCCGTTGATGTATGATCGATTTAGTTTTATGAAAATAAAGTTATTTGTGGCATTCGCATTAATAAATTTTTTTTTTTAATCTAAACAACAGTTGCGCTAAAGACATCAAGCATATAAACCTATCCTACTAAGAATAAACTTAGTGTTTCTTTTCAGTTTTTCTCTCTGCGGTTTCAGACACAAAAACTATTATTTTTCGCAAGAATTTTTACTATTTAGTAACCTCTGATGGTTATCGTAATTTGAAACAAAAACTTCCAAGCACTTCTCAAATTAGTGATAAGAAGAATTGATCTTGCTTTTATCAAAGACCAACCAGTGTAGCAAAACCAAAACTCGACTTGCAAGATCAATACCGGATTTGCAATACAGAGACCAAGATCAACAAAAAGCAAGACTTGAAGGAGAATAAAAGGGTACTTTACTACAAATACGTCTTACATTTGAATTAAATCATTTGCTGTAAGTGTTTTAAATATTTGATGGCTAGTTAGTCAACTCGTGCATTAAATAGTCACATAAATGCCTAATGGTTTAGTTGTAGGCGATCGAGCTCAAAAATTTACCATTGTAAATAGATATTCAGTCCCAAGTAAACGACGAAAAGAATAAGTCTGTAGTTTAATTTTCTCGTCATCCAAGTGCCTAATTTTTGCCCCACATTTCTTAAAACAAAAACTGATTTCTTCCATCCTAAAACGATTTTCTGCATTCAACATAAATTTTTGAATCTTGGAAACATTTTTAATTATACTTTCATATCTTTTTACCATTCTAGTCTACTATAGGCAAACCAGTGCTAATGACGAAAGCTCTGCACTTGTTTGTTTTGGCCCTTCTACAAATTTCTTATTTCATAACTTTCTTTTTGAAACGTAGATGACCAAAGCGCTTAAAACGCCAATTGATTCATGTACCATTTTTATGTATTTACAAAATTTTTCAGAATATTTTGAATCAATTTCTCAGTGGTTCTCAAGTAAAGCTTTAAGACACACAATTTCAACCGCCGTAAGCTAGAAACTTAAACGTCTTTAAGCTGTAATTGAATTTCTCCCCCCTATGAATGTATACGACATATGTTTCAGGGCACTGTGTTAGCAGGAATGACAAAACCACGTAAAAATTCTCTTTAAATCTCGTTTTCATTCGATTTCAATATTTTCCATGAAGAGCACATTTCCACTAAATAAAGTCGGTTTGTTCAGCCAAAGCGGAAACACAGCATAGAGCCTCACACAAAAGGGGATCTCATGGTCCAGCATTGTTCTGAACGTCCAAAGCCGCCAAAGGCAGGGCAAACACAACCGTCGTTCTGTCTTTTGGGTCCCTGCATCTTCCTGGCCCATCTATTCGATGGTGTAGAAGCTGGCGGGGCAAGATTTAGTTTCACATGTGGGAAGCTGAGACCGAACGTTGCCCACAGGCCCATTATTAAAGACCCAAAAAGAGCCCAATGACAAAAAACTTCGAGGAGTTTCAGTACGCTAAAGGGAAAATCTCGTTTGACAGTTTTTCCTTGGTTATGTAGAGCCCGTTACGTTTGCCTTTCGAAGGATTTTCTTCATTTCTTTTGGTACGCGCACCAAGGATGCTAAGAGTCTTGAAGAAAACTTTTCTCGTTTAAAGGAAAAATATTTGCTTTCGTCCTGTGAAGAATGTCATCCTGAAGGAATTGAGAGCGATAGCGCCGTGGAGATAATAATCCCAATTTTAAGATATCCTTTCTTTTACCACTATAATCAGCGAACTAATGAAACTACCGGGAAAATGGGAAATTGGAAATTAGCTTTAATTAGATACGGTATAGATTACCACCATTGAATCCATTAAATACTACTTTTGCAATGACTGCTAACTTAAGAAGATCAATTTCGTTTTTTGTTGCTTTAAGATAATCTTCTTTTGCTCTTTGCGCTTTTCTGAAACTCCTTCATTCGAATAATAAACATTTCAACTTTTAATGGTAGTTAACGATTTTAAAACTCTACTCCTATCTATAAATTTTAAACCAAAAGGCACAAAATCCAACGAAAATGTATTGTTATGGAAAGTTTTAGGGGTTAACTCCTCAAATTCGGTGTTAAATAGCTTAATATTGCGAAATACCGATTTGTAATGTGTGCCAAAATATCAGGAGAATTGATCAAATTGTTTATAAATATCCTACATTCCGAGTGTATATAAATTTAGCCGGTTTTTAAAATAGGATTGTAAATTTCATCGCTTTTGAAACATTGATTAAATTCGTATATTCGTAGGCACTATGTAATTTTACGAATTCATTCATAATTCATTTACAGAATTTATTAATAAAATAACAATCAATTTCTATATGAGTAGTTATTTTATTACCGACGTTTAAAGTAGTAAAATTTGTTTAATGTGTTACATTTTTCAAAGTCCACCCCAGACTCTTCTTTTAAGATGAAACATTTAATTGTTCGACTTTAGTGTAAATTAAAAACCATCTGCTGGAGAAACAAAATCGAATTTCAGCAAATTGCAATTTCTGTTTTACCTATTGATAAAATCATGGCAATAAATAAGGACAGAGAAACGCGAAAGCGTCCCCAGTGTAATTCGTGTCACAGATTCCCATCTAGATAGCCATATAGCGAAAACAGAAGTTTTATGAAATGTAAATTAATTGCACTAATAAAAGAGAGCGGAATTTTCGTTTCAATTTTTTCATTCTCTAATTTTACCAGGACGGTTTTGTGTGAAAAATCCGCTGTCAGCAAAAGAATTCTTGAGCTTTCGAAATGAACGTGCTACCAGACCGGCGGGACATGCTCAGCCGAGTACGAAATTGAAATTATCGCTGAAAAGTGCGACGAATGAAATAGCGCCCAGGGTGTAAGGCGGCCAACTTGGGGAAATTGCTGTTTCGTGATAATTATCCCCGGGGTGAGAAGACGTGAACAGCTCTCCCCCAAAATCTGTTGACAACTTTTGGCGGTGCGGATGTAAAAATGCAATACGCCTGAGTGAATAGTGCAATCCCAGAGTCTGGGATGAGCCATCTCCTCCTGTTACCAGCCAATGAGTTGTTCAATCTAGGAATCCGGAATACTATTGATTTCCGGATGCTGCAGGGTTCTGACGGCATCCTACATTACTTGTTCTTTTGTGTCATCTCCAACCGGTCTGACAGTCGGAAGTATTATCGCTGGGATATCTCGGGCTCGGACTCAGTCCCAGACTATTGAGTTTTGGTGCCTGCTCCGCATAATGGAGATGTGGCCCAACTTCAAAAATCGATTTATCCTAATGGCTCCTGTAAGCGAATGCTAAAAATTCGATTATTCAATTCAGCGGTGCGAACTCACCGCCAGGCGCAATATTGATATTAGTTGAGGTCCTAGGATTTCGCAAGAATTAATTTCGTTCCACCCAACACATATATGTGTGTAGGTAGCTCGAACCTAGCCCTCTCCCCCCACAATGACCGAGCGCTGCATAATACGCCCGGGCAAACATATCATCGAAAAAATCACAGTCGGCAACGGACTGTTGTTCCCCAGAACGGCCCGGAGCCGGCACGGACGATCAAACATTGACCAACCACTTGCGCCGCTTTATCTCGCCCGAATGGGTCCGTCTGTTGACTGAGCGCGTAATTTGTTCCATTTAACAGGATACTGGTTAGCACCCGGCCATCCCAGTTCCCGGTATAATTTTGCAATTATTAACTTTTACCACTTTCGGCTGACACACGCGTTGAATATTCATGCCAATGTCGGCGGGGGCATGTTGCTTCCCTTCCAGGGATGCATTCATCACAAACATTTCGGGAATGCGTGGGACATTCTCCGGCAGTATGATCCTTTTTGTCTGCTAGCCTGCTAATTATTAGGAATATGCATGTAATTACTTTCAGTTTGTTTCACAATTAGGGAAATTAGACATCCCATTACTTTTATTTAGTAAGATAAAAACCTTATTTTCGATACGAATGCACAAAAATAAATATCAATCCAAATCTCCTATTGGTTTTTCGCCCAATCAAATATTTTATTAATTTTATGTTTATTTCTACAATTGAGAAACAATCGGAAAACAATACCTTATAAAGCTAATTTAATTATTTTACTGAATTATTCCTAAACGAAAGAATTTGATACTTTGCTTTCGACCATAGGATAGAGCTCGAACCTGTGTCCTTCAAATTGTCTCTTTTATGCTCTAACCAACTGCTCGTACCTGTGCCTCTTGCAACCGATGCCATCTGGAATAATTTTTGTTCTGATGAGAAGTGCTGTACTGAACACGTCAAAAGTATCTCCATATTTCAAAAACTTACCCACTCAGGGGGTGACTCTAAATTTTTTGAAGTCGGACCATATCCAATATACTGTGACCAAAAAAAAATAAATCTCTAAAACAACTGAAAGGTTTAATTTCAAATCTTTTAGTTTATTTGGTTTTAGCCAAAAACTAGCTAACTATACAGATAAAATTAGGGAACAAATTAACACATGAAAATTTTTACAATTAAAACTTGACTTAAAAAGATTAAAAAATAAATAGTATTTTAGTAGAAATCATCCGAACATTTTCTAGGGATTACCTCAAGTTATAAATTAAGATTTGCAGATTTTGTCGACTCACTACATTAAAAATTCTCAAAGTCACTTTGACACTAACCTAGCAGCTTTGGTGGAATCCCATCTAAAAAAATTAGCTGACCTCCCTACGCCCTAAATAATGGCAAAAATAATTGGACCATAGCTCGAGCGACACGACATTTTTCCCTAGTGCACCAGAGAATTTTAAAGTTCTCTATTAAAACTTCCATCGGCGAAGTGCTCCAAGTTATTGCACGTTCCCGCGAATAATAGAAAAGCCCCATGGAAACAATCCAAGTCGATAAAATTTCAAAAAGACTAAGAGAAGAAGTTGAGTATAATTTCAACGTAATTCTTCTTAATCTGTTAATGGGAGGCTACACTTAAGGATGAAAATGAGATTTGACTTTTTTCATTAAGCAACTTAGGACAGAGGAGTGTATGTCTTACAGAGTTTTCACTTCTCTAAGTGTTTTTGGCTTAAGCTCGATGAGAATTTTGCTACGTCACTTTCAGTTAATTTTGATTAAATGCAATTGAGCTAAAAGGCCCCTCCTTCGTCGTCGGCTGAACAAGAAATATCCAACTGTAAAGAGGCTAGAATAGTTCCAGAGTTGAATGTCTGAGGGATTTTTAAAGGTTCGTCAAGTACCTACCGTTCGTTGGAATTTCTCTGGAGGATACTATCATTTCGCATTCGCTTTTCGCTAATTTGAGGACTAATTTTAGATGTCCTTTTAAGACTGCAAACATTTCAAGAATGTTCTTTTATTTGAAACGAGGATTATTTTGAAATTTGATAATGCGTAAAATTTCTCTTTACACTCTAAATGAATTCCACAAGAACAAACAGTGATCTTATTACCAGGCTATAAATAGTCCGTATTTTCCATTCAAGGAAGTTATGGTATAAGGTGAAATATAGCTGAAGAAGCATTCTAATTTTTTTATGTTATAGTTTAGAGTCTCTAGAAAATTTATTAATGCAACAAAAAAATTAAATTATTTTAAGACGCTCAAAATATTTTTAAAAGAATAAATAAAAATCTAGACAATCCTAATTTGAAATTCTTAAGATACCTCCCTTTAAAAGGCATAAAGGCAAAGTTTGTGTTTTCAAAAATACACAATGGATTTAATTTTTATACCATATAAAGAGAAATAGGCATACAGACTCAAAACTAATTCTATTTTAATAAATATTCAAATTCAAATTCAATGTGCTCTTTCGAAGTAGTCATGTTTGATAAATACCCGCTAGAAATAAAAATGAATAACCTTTTTTTAGTAGACATTATTGTTTGAGACAATTTTGAATATATTTCAGTTTAGATTGATTTAGATTGACTATATAACGACATTTGCAGAAAACTGGTAATTGGGAATTTCCTAAATTCAATTGTAAGTGGCATTTAAGAAATTTTTTTAATTACAAACCTATAAAAGTAGACAATATAGCAGATGCAATGTACTGTCCTCATGCAACTTTTAAAATAATACCTTTAAGTTTGCTGTAAAATCTACGAAAGTTTGTATTGTACTTAATAGAGTTTTTTTTTTAAGTAAAATGCACTTACAATAATTTTAAAACGTTTCATTGTTCACATATTTCAATGCAAGTAGTTTTTTCGCAGTTTTTCATTTCAAAAAGGATATTTCATATAATACCCGTTTCAAAAGGAAACACACTATAAAAATACGTAGAAAGTAGGGCCTGCATTTAATGAAGGATCATCGTTAAGTTTGCTTCATGCACTTCTTGCCGTTCACATCTAACAGAAATCGATTTCCCTCAAGATGGTGAGCAAATAATCAGCACCGTCTCGAGACAATTGAAAGGGATCTGGTCTTGGCAATAGTTTACCTTTTCGTTCCATTAAGAGCAAAAACAAACCGTTGACCAGACGATTTTTACGGGGCAATAAAGTTGCTCCGAGTTCGTCAATTTATAAAATGAGAGCGGCCCGCAGGGAGTCAAAACCACAATGCTATAGTCTATGGGAAATCTACAGAATACTCTATAAATGGTCACTACACCCGGATTGTGTTGAATTCAACTAAAGAAGTTTGTTTGGATGGATTGACTTAAAGCTCAATTACTCGATAGCTTTGTTCCTCACGACCATTAATTAAGGATTCTTCAGGCTGTATACTCAGAGTCATGTCAAAGTGCCCCTCGGATAGTTCTTTTCGTAGACGGAAGGCTGCTTGAGGGCACTTACTTCAAATGGTACACGAATGCTCTAATTAATTACGTACTATAAATAATGGGCAAAATCTTTTGTTTCTGTTGGATTGCGGATTTCGACATTTCCCTCATTCTATCCTTTTTTTTTTTTTGATTTAGCTTGTGATTTTTTATCATGTTTTATTTGTTTCGGTCAATATCGAAGAAGAACATCTTTGCTTTTTGCTGTCGGCTTAAACATAAATAAGAAATTTTCGAGGTCCCAATTGAATTGGATTATTGGCCAGATAAAGTCAATGGAAAGAGAAAGCCATTATTTTTCGACAAAATAAGCTTAGCCGATATGTTTGCATCCGAAATTCATTAAATCGGATCATGAATGTAATGCCTTTTTCCTCCGGCAAAAATGATATTTTTGATTTGGTAAAATATTATACAAACGAATTTGAAGATGATACAGCACGGCTTATTGTACATAAAAGAACATGATTCCATTACATGTAGGTATATATTTTTTTTCTTTTTTTAAAGGAGTTTAGTTGAAAAGACAGTGACTACATGTTGAAAGAAAAATTATTTTTACGTTTTCATAATTTCTTTATTTAAGTTTCTTCACTGCCTTTTCTAGTCATAAGGTACTTAATCATTATCAAAATAAATTCATTAGTTTAAAGCAAATAAAAAATGTTCTTGATTAATAACTTGATTCACGACGAAGGTTTATATGTGACCTATGACGATAAAACTCGTAAGGAGTTCATTGAGTTTTCATAAATATTTTAAATTTATCTTGGAAGAGAGTTCTGGAGAAGTTAAGGGGGAAAAAAAAACCTATAGTCTAAAAGATTGCTTCACCAACTGCTGATATACCTTCAGATAGTAAGCTGACATATAAAATATCAGCAAGATAGATTTACTTGATATTTTGCTTGTGTTTCTAAAAGAAAACTACGTAAAACTAATCGTAAAGAGCTCAGGCTCACTAGTACGTACCGGATGATTTTATTTTCATATTGATGCATCCTATAGTGCCCATAACCCTTGAAAAATTAATCTCGGAAAAACCCATCACATCAGTCTGCAAATCTATTGGGAATCTGACAAAAAGAGGTTTTCATTTTGCGTAATGTTAGCAACAATCGATTCATTGATGATATTGCAATTTTACTGAAGTAACACGAAGATGCTATTTAAGTAGTTAGAATATTTAAATGAAACATATTCAGTAATCTGGGACATATGACACAACAATTTAAACTGGACACAGGCTATAAGGGAGTGTATCAGCAACTGGTACAACATTTAATTTTTCATACCCTGAACTCTTCCCCAATTCATGTTAATTTTAGTAGTAGAACCTATATAAAATTAATCAAAATCGAAAGAATTCAAAGATAAGAAACTAAAGACGGTAATAAGATTATTACCCCCCACAAGTTCCAGCTTTAAGGCTTACATGCTGTCCGGCATCAATTCTTCCGGTATTAAGGCATGTTTAATTCATTCCCGTGTATCAAATTTTAATAATTTGTACAGAAAAAAAGGGCCGAATATTCCAACGCGTACAACTGTTGCTGGCCGCCTGATCCTTGTCCAGAAAGGAAAAAGAAAATAAATAAATAAAAATAAATCGATTCGAAATGAAAACTTCGCCAGGACTAAGAAAGGATTGGGTTATCCCGGGTAGGAGTATCTCTTACCTGCTGGAAAAATTTTACCACCACTTGCATGTCTATCACGTTCACTCTACCCAGCTTAACTGAAGATCTAATCACGAAATCGAAGGGAACCTGAGATACATTTTTATTTCTTCGGCTAATGACGTTCCCTAGACAGGAAGGTTTGGCCAATTCCTTGGCCCGTCACTTTACCGCCCATACCCCTCCGCAGGACCTTCGCTTTTCCCTTTGAAGGGCCGCATTCGGCGCTATCAGTTTTATGTGCCAAATAAGGCGATAACAGTTGTTTCCTTTATTTCGAGTGTTCCTTGGATTGCTGTCCCGCAGTTACGACATCCTTGTTATCGCCTGTGTGTGATCTAATTTACAAATAGTTTTACCGTTAAGATACAATCACAGCCAAATGAGTTTCCTGCTTCCGTTTTATAGCCCTTACCCGTGCGCTCGGACCCGGGGTCACTTGACCGGCGGTCCTTATGGCCAAAGTCGTTGACGGCAATGGCTATATCCGCACTTTACTTCTGATTGACGACATTTACTCGGGTAATAACTTTCACTGACGGCATACTAAGTGGTAAGTTAATTTAAGAAGAGCACGGGTCACCGGGGTGGCTTTAATTAAATAGCACTTTCGGCCGGAATTTGTGTTAATGGACATTACCTGGTTTCACGTTTCTTCAGACGACCACTGCGATGTTTCTTGCGGTAGGGTGGAATAAAAAAAAATGGCACGGTTGGCCATTCTCTACGTTGAAAGTCTCGCCAATTCCGGTGTTAAATTACTCCACCATCTCAGACTCTTCCACTATTTTTATGCAGGGAATGAAAAATAATAAGGTTCCTCTAGCCAACTACAGGCAGTAAAAATTTATTCTTACTGCATTAAAGTACACTCTTAAAAACAAAATTGAAATTTACTTCAAATCCATGAAATAAACTTCCCTTAAGGAAAAATAAAATGACTTCAAATATATGTGGTGTCTTATTTTATAATTTTTGTAGACGACAACTATAAAAAAAATATATTTTCATAATACATATAAAACAATTATGAACCTAACATACGTAGAATATATGGGACATATATCTCATTTATACTTTAGCATATATGTAAAACTGAAATATTTCCCAAGCATGCATATTAAAATCCTGGAAAAACCTTAAACTCAATTTATGCCGAGAAAACTTTATTTTTGACTAATTAAACGGAGTAAGTAGCTGAAAGTAATTTACTCATTATTTACTCATCCCAAAAATTTGAATGATCATAAAAAATATTCAAAACTACAAGAGTCTTCCAAATAAGACCAAGAACAAAACTAATATCTATTGATCAAGATCAAGATCGAGTATACAAAAAATAAGACCAGTACCAGAACTATCATATCGTAAGTTGCAGTCAAACAGAATGAATGTGTGTTAAATTTTCTGTTCCGGAATTGATTAAGGTCCAAAATTAATGATAGTTAATTGTCTTATTCCTATACATAATGGCTAAATGCTCTTCAACTGCATAATATCTCTTCATTTTAGTAGAACAACAGACATACTCGTAAGACAAAGGACCTCCGACTTTGAAACAGATGAATAATCAGTAGAATAATCTTTTAAATTTTCGGAGCCGCAATCCCACAATTAATTTCTCATTTCAGGACCCAAAATATTCTGTATAGACACGTTTTTATGCCGCCTGAATACATGGGGAGGAGTAGGAGGAGGCCGTGCGAATAATATTTGAACACTCCAAGGAAGGCTCGTCTTCTTAAAGACTGCAATCATCGTTCCTTGGGAGCTGCCTGAACATGCGGTGGCAAAGTACTGTCTGTATTTTGGCCATGTGCCAGACTTTTAATGATATCTTTCATAATTCATATCCTCCTTCGAGCCCCGAAGACTTCTCGCAACTATTTTTGCAGACTTGAATGGAATGTACCATAATATGTGAATATTATGTTTCTTGCGACTAAAGATAATCGACCGGCTGGCCAAGAACTCATTTTATGGTGCAGGAAATTAGTGCAAATTTAATTTCACTTAAAGCTAGACGTCGATTGCGAAATTACCACTGTCTAGCTATGGGGATAAAGGAGGGATGTTTATACGATTCCGACACGAAAGTGAATCTTTATCCAGATAGTTGCTATGCATACAAAATGGGTTGGAACTGAAATTGTTGGATGCTTCTTTTTGGCAATTAATATATGCACCTATGTACAAACTGGCACAAATAGGTTGAAATTATCATGAAAATTCTAGAGGTCAAAACAAAAATGAAAAAGCATTGAGAAATGTTACTGCGACGTCCTACTTAAACTGTATGCAGGGTCTGTTAATTTTCGGGTAATATTTAAATTTTGCTGTAACCTCTCAGAGGTTTATTTATTTTAATTTGAATGAACCAAAAACGAAAATCGTGACTTGAAGTTAATTACATAAAATATACGAAGTTCTATTTTTTTTGTCACTTTTAGGTTTTGTACTTTTAAGTATTTTACTGGTATTTCTTAAAGTTTATAAAAGCTTTAATATTTTGATTAAGTTAGGGTGTCTAATTCGTAAAATTTAGAATTCTTTAATTATGAATTAAACACAAATAAATAAGTAGAAATATCTTCATATGTTTTTGGTAAAAAATGGTAATTCAACAATATTTTGGGTAAATAGGGATTTTTGCAGAATGAGTCTCAATGATCCACATACCTCTTGAAATATTAAGGTGCAGGTTAAATAGAAAAAATATACAAAACGTATGATAAGTATTTTTTTACTGTACCATTTTTGATTCATTAATTAAACTGATTAAGTTAGTTACCTTATACCTTTGTTATACCAACCAAAAACTTCACTTCACGAATATAAAACTCCTCCAAATAATTAAATTTACTAACGCAAAGGCCAAGGAGTTTACAAGAAAGGAATCGATTTTTTTCAAAACTCATAATTTCTGTGTTAAGGTCAAATTTGATCTCAATAAATGAGAACTGAAAGAGTTGTTCAGAAAGACATATACCATAGACCGAAATCATAAGGGTTCCTATTTGGTTTTGGGACCCCTAAAAGGACGAAAACTGTATGATTTTTGTTTTAACTTCTAAAATAAATGTATTCTGAAAATATTAAAGTATATGTACAAATTTGCTTAAAAAGAAAAATCGAAGATACCCTCAGACCACATAGGAAATGAACATGAAAATATAAAAATTTGTCTTTTTATAATGCATATAGCAAAATCTAGTCTTCCATTCATCATATTAAAATACTCGTAACATTATAACTATAACCAGGAAATTTTTATTCTTGCAAACAGACTACTTTAACATAGTGCAAGTAAAGTTTCTTAGAGAGATGATAAAACTTTCAAAATTCCTTCCTACGTACGACTCTTACTTTAGTCAGTTTACTCGACAAATTCACATTTAAATAAATGAATAAATTACGAAGGTTATGCTTCTCGCTCCTAGAAATCGTAAAATTTTAAAACATATTTTATTTTATAGCTCGACTATTCATGCATTCCGCAAGCTATGCATAAAATGGAAGTGTTCCCAAAAGGATGTCTGTAAAATAATTTTTGCCAAAATGCAAAAGGTTAGTGGCCTACCTATTCCATTACCGCATTTCGGGACCATGTTGAAAGCAATAATTCGATCCGTAATTATTCAAGTTTGTAGTTTTCATTTCTGCGGAGTTCTATAAATTTCCCTCTCTCCAGCGTAAAAAAAATTTTGGCAGCCGCATAAAAAGCAGTCAGGAAATTGGTAAAACAATAAAAATGCAAGCGAAATTTCATGCTGCAATTCAGGTGGATCATTCGGACGGGTAGAGGGAGACCTGTAAACGACCATAAATTTCGTTCCCCTATTACTGCATCAATTAAAATTGCGATAAAATTATTTTCGCATATTTTCCCATTGGCTAATTTGTTATCATGAAAATGTGATTACGAAAATTCGTTAAACGGTACTAAGGATACGAATGGCTGATGCGCCGCATAAAAGCTTACATTTGGGTCTACGGTAGATGGTAAAACCCCTCTGCACCCGAATGGTTTGCATATTTGCATGGCGCATAAATGCAACTCGTTAATGTTTGCATTATATTTCTGCATAATGAAAACAATGCGCTGGTGACGAGCGCTTTTATCGCGGAAATTAATTTCGCTGCCGGCTTAGTGGGGTCTCCCGAGCGGCCGTTTTACCCAGGTGATAAGCCATGAATTTTTGGTTAATGAAAACACCGACAGAATGTATTTTATGAGAGTGTCGCTCTACAACGAATCACCAGAGGTAAGTCGAACAAGAACAAAACAGTCGAATTGGTTCGTTTTTCTCCGAATAATTGCGTGAATTAATAAGAAATTGGGAGGGCTTACACACTTTCCGCCCGTCCAGACTAGCAGGGTTCGTTCTTTCGGGTCAGCTTATCCCGATAATCTCGTTAGGTGTCCAAGAGATGGGACATGTGGAACCATAAATAGATCTCAACCGGGGACGTCAAGAAGTATCCCGGGGGATTAAATTTCTAATCAGTAGAATTATGTCGGTGCGATAGCTTCCTCCGGAATGGATATGTTAAGCGAATATGTCACATACTTGAGAAGAGCTCTTAACACAATGGACATTATCTGCATGGCGCACTCCTCCTCTACGGCCGATGGCTTCTAGTAGTCACTAGACTCAATTAAACTCCAGAAATTGGTACATCATATTCGGAGTAGGTGGTGGGTCACAGTCATCTGCCACCCACTCATCGAGAAGATCACTTACAGTCGGAGGAGAATCTTTAGAATGGAGGTGGAAGACATGAAATTGAATCATGCGTCACAGCTTTATGTGCGGAGGGCGGTTCTACTCGGGCGCACATAGTATGCCACTGACATGTATGAATGCTCAACATGAAAAGTAATTTCGGTTTCATGTAAATTTCGAGCTGACCTGCTTCTGTTACATGTAAAATAATTCCAATGTCGCTTTATATGGATGGCATTTAAACCACGAGTCTTTGTATTGCTTGAAACGAGCACGATAGGCGATAAAAGATTTCTCTTAAAATTATTTCACCTTATACCCTTCGTTTTTCTTACAAGGGTTTTTGTATAGTGATTCAAAAAATTTGTTTTGGTTGTGAATCGCTGGTGTTTTCACTAAATTACAAATTTAATTCCAACAAACAAATATTTTACAAGGATTTATTCCAAACTAATTCAGTTTTACTATAATAATTGTTGCAGAATTAATAGAACGCATATTTTTGCTATGATTTCAAACTTAGTCCTGTTCTGATCTCTGATGAAAAGGGTCACAGGTCATAGAATACGTATCATAAAAAAGCAGTATATTTTATTGAATATTACTCGTTTTTAGTTTAATTTACACAGATATCGAAAACAATTTTTATGCTGTTTTAATTAAGTCATATATGGATGTACTTCATACCAAAATAAATTGTTTAATAATACAAAACAAAATTCATTTGATAAATTTCAATATCTAGGTTTTGTTGGTTTAAAATTGTTTTTAATTTCGAAGAAAATTTTAATATGAAGCATTTAAATAACAGTAGTAGTTTTAATAAATCTAAAATGCACAAATACCGCTTAATACTGTGTACATCTAGAGTGCAATTAACCCTTTCATTTTGTAGATAAGCAGAAGACCAGGTGCCCGTCCACATATACATATGTGGCTGGTAATGGAAAGTGGAAATATTTTAATGGAACGAGGAGGGCTTTTAACGCTTCGTCTACTTTGTAAATGGGTGGAATGTAAAAAAGAAAAAAAAGTAAATCCAAAAATACAACGAATATTAAAAAAGTGGAATTTTTACGCTTCGACATGACTGCAATTTCGATTTAGTTAATGGGTGCTTATTTCTTTTTCATGTCAGGGTCTGTAAAAACAACTATTTTTTGTTTGTTTTGTTTTAGATTAACATAAGCCGTATGATAATTATAAATTTGTGCAATTATTTTAGAATTCATTCTGGATATTTTTAGAGTATGCTAAAATAAAATGTCCTGTGACATCGCACTTTGTTAGGGATTTTTTAATTTACAATTTCACCATATTGTTAGAATTAGGTCTTATCCTTTAGGATGATTTTGATTGCATTTTATAAAAATGAATGCCAGGTATGTCATTGACTTAAATGTCGCAATACTATCCTTTAGATGAAGGTATAGCGTCAACAATCACATTCTTAAGAGGTGCATAACTTCAGATAGTTAAATTGTAGAGAATGTGCTTAACATTGCTTTGAGATTTAAGAAAATTGTCTGTAAAGTAATCGCAACAACTTATTGATAGAAACAGAGAAAACCACTTTAGCATATCAAACAGAATACCATAAACTTGCCTACTTAATATTGATTACTTTATAAATACATTATTACCTTGATATCCGATATCAGTACTTCATTAAAGTCCTCGTCCTTGAGGTATTAAGGACTCCTCCCTCAATCTAACTATCCTAAATTAAGCTATATATAACATTAATAAATACAAGCTACAATAAAGCCTAACTACTGTAACACTTTATCCATTTTTTAATCATAAACCAAATAATTTTGCTTAAATCTACAGGTGTTCCTGCATGAGCTGAACATTTGCCCTCAGGAAAATTAGAAAATTGATTTATTCCTCCGAATTATCGTTGGCAGTAGTAAATTTTAATTTAAAAATGTTTCTCAATAAATTATAGAAGTTCACGAAATTTAAAACTTTCTGCAATGCATATGCACACTTTAAATCCCACTATTCGAACATTTTTTTCCGTCTATAATGAAGTCAAATGTGCATATATCGAACACAATGCAAGGATTCTGTTAATGTTGACTGATATGAGGAAAACTTTCTGAATTATGGAAATATTAAAAACTAAAAAAGCAAAGCAATGGAAAAATGTTTAAAAGTTTTAACATAAAAGAGATGCAAGCCATTTTCTAATTAGGGCAATAATCTTCTAAAAGATTACTTTATTTATACATGCAAATATTTACCCTTCCTTCCTCTCATGATGTTTGTTTTTGAATTTTGTTCTCAACTAGAATTAACTTTTAGAAATCCTTTAAAATATATCAGGACCTGTTAAAGTATGCTACTAAACGTATGCCTCCCACTCAGGAACAAATTAGGTCTAGATATGATGAAGTTTTTCTTGTCGACTAGGTATGGATCTTATTCTTTTGATTTTGTTCATATTTAAATTGAACCATTCCAATTTTTTAAGAATGTTTTATCCTCTTAATGTATTATCTTTGCTACTACTTAATTCTTTTCGAAAGTTCTTTTAACAATATGAATATACTACTTTGGTCCTATCGTGGTTCTAGCCAGGAAAGATTCATGTTATTAACTAAGTACTGTCTGGGCATCCTATCTAGGTCCATACTATGACCCAAATTAAAAACCTCATGGTGCTAAGGTTAGATTATCATACTCCGGCTTCGAGTTGTTCCTGAGTGGTATGCATTCTTTGTAGGATAAACTGAAAACATCCTCTTTTTAAGAATCTGCTTAAAATTAAGGGTCTATCCCTCTATTGAATAAAAAATTCGCTTTCATCAAAGCATAGATTTTCACATTATTGAACATCTAGACAGATACATCATAGAATTGCCTTGAACAACTTTATCTAAATGGACATGGTGCCATTATAATTGCTTCTTTGTCACTCAAATAAATAAAAATGTTATGAAACAAGGAAAATCGATTTTTGAACAGAGAGTCAACAACTGAATGGTTTACAATTTTACCATGTGTTGAAGTTTAGATGAAAATGTTTGTTATAACTTAACAAACCAAGAGTAAACTGAGTAATATAAAGCAGCTATACCAACTGTCCAAATCTAGAAAATTGGCTAATTTTTTTCTTGCCAGAAATATAAAGGAAAGAAAGGACAACCAAAAATTAATTTCAGAACAAAAACGTCAATTTTAATAGCACCAATGTTCTCTTCTTCAAAGAGATGCAAGACAAAAATGGTAAAACCTTCAAAACAGCATCGTTTTGTCGCTTCTGTGAGTTTCCGTCTAGGCCACCGCACTAAATGGTTTTCATTTTAATTTCACAAAAAAAAAAAAAAACAAAAAAAAACAAACTCCCCATTTTCCTGCAATGGCTTTACTTGCAAATTGAAGCTGGATAAATAATTGCCTCTTTAGGGCAAATAAAAAATAAAAATGTCCTTTTGCCCTCCGGGAACAATTTTTTAATGGGCTAATATAGCAGAAAATGCAAAGATCCTGGCACTCCGACGGTGGTAATATTTCGCTTTTATTTATGAACGCCCCAAATGAGGATATTTATTTTTAATATCGCCGCAATACGTATCTTGTAACTGGGAGTGCACATTACTCGACAAAATAAATGTTTTCAATTTTTTAATGAATTTTTCATCGATTTTTGTTTTTGTTTCTTGCAACCCACCAGTAAACGTCTACTTTGTCACTTACTGGGTGCTTGTTATATTTATTTACGCACATAACGACCGCAAGTTACTTGTTTACCTACTTAAGTAATTTACTACTTAATCGCTCTCAATTAATCACCATTTGAACCGTCCGGACGAGCTCTTTTAAAACTTTTACAAAATATAAAATTTTCCATCATTATTGCTTAAACAAACATTTCAATTTTTTTCTGTACCTAATTAATTATGGTACTCCCATGTGTACCTGACAGCAGGTAATACATAAACAATAAGTAAATATTAAACAAAAGCAAACAGTCAGCTGGTTGGTAGGAAATGTGTTATTATTTTTTGTTAGCAGAAAAACACTTCTTATAAAATTTGAGAGAACTACTCGTATACCTTGGCTATGTAAGGGTTTAATTTAAAGTAGGAGAGAAGAGTGAAACTTTAAACCCTTATATTTCTACCATATTTCAAATATGTAAGTAATAAAAATCATAGAATTTAGTTATGATGGTTTAAATATCTCCCCTGTATTTTTGAGATAATTAAGGATTGAATCCGAATGACATACTTAAATACTTAAATTTGGTCCATTTTTCCAAATTTGATCCAATTTTGACTATTATTGTTTCCGATTAAATTATATGTTACCAATTATTATATAATTGTATACCCCACATATGGGGTATGTTACCACAGTGCTTAAGGTCAATTTTACAAGTCTTTATCTTTGTCAGGATTGCAGTTGAGACAACGATAAAATAAATTCTGTTTTCCACCACATTTATCTTGAGTCCAACGTATATAAACTGCCGACTACGATTCGTTCTCCTCGTTTTCTTCAATGGTATCACTAGCCTTAGGTTTATTGGTTTAAACAAACAACAAATAATAGGTAGGCTTTTTTGGCTGGGCCTTGTTTTCTAGCATAAGTTAGTTATAATAAAAAAACCACCAATAGCAATTTTATGTTTCTTGAAGTTATAATCACAGTGGCGTTCTTATAGCTATGAGACTATCAAATGTTAGCAGTATTGTTATTCTTTAGAAAACTGCATTATTCGATTTTGTTGAAAGCTTTTCATTTTTGATTAATGCTGGTTCTAGCAACGAGGACACCTTCCTCGTACTGCAACACAAGGCTTTGACTATAGTCAGATATTCAGGTTTTTGGTTTAATTAAAATTAATTAATTAAATAAGGACATACAGATTGTATAAAGAGATTTCTAAAAAAGTTTCGTGTGAAGTAAAGAAACTAGCATAGTAATTGTTTGATATAAAGCAAATACACCCTTAGAATCTTAACCATTCCCAAATACTGTTCCATTTACGTTTTTAAATACGTTTAATTAATACATAATTGAATAATCTTTCCTGAATTCAATTGGTTTCATTCAAATCAGGAATATTCTACGTTCCTCTATCTTTTGGGTCATGATAGAAAGGTTTGATAAATTCGGAATTAGTCTATAATAAAATTCCGTTTGAGATGAGAAATTACCATTAAAGCAGTACTTTCACTCGTAAGGCCATGAGAATTGTAATTGTTGGAATTTCTTCTTTTTTTTTTTTTGTAAATTAAACTTATCTAGACGTCATCGTTTATAACTCTGGGGCCAAAGCTATGAATGTTAACTAAAGTCGAAAATTTACCTGGAATTTGGCGTAAAATTATTCGTAGCAAATTCTTTGCATTTAAATGGTCCCTAGTAAATTCTTGGAGCTTAAAAAGGCATAATGGAGCGACTTTCCGCCGGTATCTGCAATCTGGCGCCGTTCACCCCGCATATAAATACCTAACAAGGGGATAGTCGACAATTTTAAGTTTTTCCACAGTATTCCTGGTACCCGGGAGCGCGAACTGTTTGAGGGATTGAAAAGAGCTAGAGGAATTTCTTTACGATTTTGCCCAACTTGGAGACAATGCGACCGGAAATGCTTCTCTGGGAAAACATAAAAGTAAAGTGGCTGCTGCGAATGAATGTGGGAGTAAATGTTCTACCGTCTTCCCATGTTGGCACATAAAAATAGCAATCGTCCCTGGTTAAGTGGGAATTTACTTTTTTTTTTTTTTTGGTCCTTCCGCTTCCTACTCGGACTACCGATTCTTGGAATATCTTAGAAGCTTGCATATAAAACGGAGCTCCCTTCAAGTGTGTGTAAAGCTCCCGGATTCCATTCGTGCTGCTCCGATGGGACCTTGTTAGCATTTGAACTCTCAACTGTGCCCCAATGCGGGGCTGATTTTCTTTCTTTTTTTTTTCTGTCCGTTTAGTAAAATGGGATTTCAAACATTTTTCTGGCCGCCCCCGCAACTCTATGCCCCACATCTGTATTTTTCACTCCCATATTCGGCAAATGCGACAAGAGTAGAAATGTGCTCGACAGGGGCAAGGACAGGAGGACTAAATGTTTAAATAAACGACCATTTTCGATTTATTACCTCTGTAATTCTTTTGTTTACTTGAGGGCGAGAAGGATCCCCTGTAAGGAGGTCGCTCTCCCTATATTTTGTTTCCAGAAAAGGGTGAATATATGGCTGGGCTAAAGGAAATGTTTTTTTTTTTTTTTATTAGATTACGGCAGTCTCAACGAAAAGGTACTACCCCAATGTAATCTATCAATCGATCATTTCGATATTACGGCGAATCATGGGGTTAACTCGTTGTCGATTCTTTTACGGGTCGCTGATTTTATGATTTGTAATAACTTTTAGGTCTATGGCTGCGACGCGCAGAATTCCAAACAGCTTTCGAGTAGGTTCGTTCAGGTCGTAATATTTTCCATTGTACAACCTTAACTTCGGCTCTTCAAAGGCCCTAAGCAATTTTACTACGTTTAAGGGTAAATCTACAATTTTATTTAAGAAATAAGAGGTAAATGAAAGAAATTTTAGTAGTATTTTGCCCGATAAACACTTTCAAAAACTCAGTTACTTGTATGATGCTTAAAAACTACTTTGCTATACGTTTTATATGATCATTTTAGATAAAAATTTCTAGACAAAAGCATACATTTGCTTAACTGCGATATTTGCACAACAACATTAAAAATTTATTCTTAAATTTGCCCTGCTACTATCGACCGTTTTGAGTACCGTGCATCAGATTATCATCGCCCTTTCTATATAAGAAGTGCCCGTTTATTATAAAAGATGCCCCAGAGACATTTTGTACCCATTAAAATTCACCAAACCCATAGATAAAGCCATAAACAATGTTGCAAGACAAATCGCATGAGATAGCGCAGCTAATATCACATTATATAAATTATTACCATTGGTCGTTAAACACTTAATTGGGGATGATCGATGGTCGTCCAGTTAATACGTCTGAGTCCCACCTTTGGGCCCAAAATTATCGGGAAGTCCTCTGTGTGCTAACTGCCCACAATATGTGCAACCACTGACCAGGTCACAGGACATTCTTTCCCAAATTAGTTCGTAAATTACAAGATTTTCGGAAGACGAGAATATTCTTGGACACCGTCTTCTGGCATATGCTCTACTGGGTCCGGGTATGGTCAATGTTTAACATTAGGTTTATTTTATGGGTTCCGGCTGCCCCACAAAAAAAAAAAAAAAATCTTTGAGGGCCCCTGCTGTGGTTCACTGTGAAAAATTACTTGTTGGACTCATAAAAATAATTCGAAGTATCATAAATAAAAGTGAACGCAATAAACGGAAACTGGCGATTGTCGAGCGGGAGTCAAGTTATGGCCATAAGTAAAATTGCTCATCATAAAGCCTGAGTACGTTGTAATGTCCTGCTTTTATGGATCTTACGTGATTGCTTTAAGGAGCAAACAGAACGGTGATTTCACCCACAGCAGGCGGGTAGCACTTCGACCCTTTTGAACATAATAAGAGCTAAGTAATAGCTTGATATTAAAACGAACACTTTAATGGGAGCAATGTTAGCAAACTGTATGTAGACTAATAATGTTAAATTTTTAATGGAATAACCAGATATGATTACCTGTGCTAAATCATTAACTCTGTAAGATTATGAGTTTAAGTTAAAAAGGTTGTAATTCATAAAACAACACACTCAATTAGTGTTATTTTTTTATATAAAAAATATGTATAGTCTGCATTATAAGCAATAAGTATAAGATAAAAATGTTTATGCTGTAAAAATATTGTCAAACCGTAAGGAAATTAATCGTGTATAAAGGCGGCAAACAATGCGATAGAGACTAATAAAATTATTACAGAAATACTACAAATTTAGGTTAACTTAAAAGAATAAAACTAGCCGTTGAAGGCACGAAAGACCATTTAAATATTAAAAAAATCTTAGTAGGATGTGACTGAGTCGCAAAACATACCACCGAATTTTAGCATCACTTATTTTCTGTAATCGTTTCATCAGGTAGACTGTAGGTAAATGTCATATGAAATCTACCTGCAACTTGGGTTTCTTAATTTTTTGAGATTCATGGATATCAAAGAATTAAAATACCCTCATATATTCAAAGGTTTTTCCTGAAATTAATGCTAGTTGGATAGTCTAAATTATTATTTTACGTATGTTTAGTAGCCCAGTCCAAATGTATGAAGTACAAGACATTTTTTTGTAGAAGTATCCCCACCAACATGAATATAAATCAGAATATTTTTATGATGTTGTTTTATCGTCCTCATAAGTACTTGACCAGTTTTTTGTATTTAAGCTAACTTCTAACCAAAACATACAGCTAGAAAATCTTTTAAACTCTATAAAAATAAAAACATAACCGTGAAAGGATAATGAAAGAACGGAAAGGAACAAAAGTCTGTCCCGTCTGAAGAGCTTATTTCATGCATGTAATTCAAGCTCTGTGAGTGGGGAGCAGTACACGAACAGTTTGTCAGTATGAAAGCTTATGCCCAGGAGAAACCCTTCACCTTATCCGTAGGATAAAAGCAGTGAGGCAAGGTGAATGACTTTCTGGGCAAGTCTTCCCGAAATTCGCCTGTAAGAAGAGTGACGATTAAAAGAATCACCGCTCGCACCCTTATCTGTCCCGGCAGCACAGACAACTAATGTGAGTAGCGCATAATCACTTGCCCCTAGCGTCCTGACGTCATATTGCATAAATTTTGCCATTTTTTGTTTTTTTTTTTGTTTTTTTTTTGTTCGTCCTGGACGAACGAGCATCCGCCAAGATTATCCTCTTGAGCAGTTACATAATTTACAGCTACAAGTATCGGTCTTAGGGGTCCTCCTGCAGTGCTCGGAACGCCGAGGATAATTACAACAAATAACTTACCCAAGAACACGAGTGCCGTCGAGCTGTGTCGAGTGCGGCATTTACATGGATGCGAGCTGCATATAAAAATACCACAAAACCATACCCCGAACCAATTTTTCTCCGCCAACTTAATGCCAAGTGGAGTCCTGAATGTTTGTGGATATAAACTAATTGCAAGTGCACTCCGAGTAAATTTTCACATTCACAAGTATCGCTCCCCGGGTACCGCATAAGCACAGCAGCAGACGAAGCGAAGGGGGGGGAGCTCAACGTCAGATGAGGCTCTGCTGAATGGACTCCGATTCTTTTGCGTTCTGCAGCTCCTCGGGAAAGCGACCGTCTAGCTCCTTCGGCATTCCGCCGCCGTGCCGACCATTCCTGGCAATGACAAAAAAAGTCAAGGAGCTTAATTAGACACTCCTGCAGACTTTTTATTAGTTCGACAGCAATTTTAGGTGCAATGAAAATATAAGTCGAGCTTAAAAAAAAAGATTGTTTTTTTTTTTTTTTGCAAAAAACTTTTAATTGCTTGCCTGGCCTCAATTGAATGAAACTGTTGTCCTGACGTACACCACGCTGGTGCATCTGAGGCATCGAGCAAAATTTCTGAAATTTGCATTTTATGCTCGTTTCCATTCATTTAATATACGCCGGCGGTACAGGGGTGTTTGGGGGCAATTTTTCTCGAGTAACACCTTCTTAGCACTCAAGACGATAGAAGGTGGCGAAGCGGAACGGTTGAACTTCAAGATCTCGACCAGTCGACATTTAAAATTAATTAATTATATCATGCCTCACTTTAATCCAAGGATTACCTTGAAAGTCCCATTAAACACTAATACAAGTCTTAATTAAAACTACATTGAGTTTATGTAGTACTCTGTAGAGCTCTGTATTTTGAACTTGGTCTTTACTTTTACTGGTCGTAATCAAATTCTCAAGTCGGTTGAAAAGTCTGTCTGTGACTGGCCCTAAATAAATTAGAAAATTTACGACAACCTTTCATTGCCGGCACGAAAAACATTTATACGTGGAAACTACTCATATATAGTAAAAATTAAATTATAATCGAAATATATATTAAGGTTGTTACAGAAAAAAATAGAGGACGATAGTTAATTTGATTTTGAAGACATTCAGTCATTGCTTAAATTTCAAATAGAACTCTCTGTTTAGCGTAGTCCCTAACGTTTTAAGATTGATCGTTAGCAAAGTCGTTTACAATTGATTCTGGGCCCTTATGAGAGTTATTTTCTGTGTTTTATACATTGCCATCATAAAGATATCGTTTATAATTTATAACAATTATAACCTTTTTAAATGATTTATTGTCTAACAATGCAGTTGCCCCATTACCTATTATTACAGACCAGCATATATACGACTTTAAAGGCGTTCAGATATAATCCAGCAGACGTAGCATCACAGTTCTCTCGAAGAAGTACTGTACTACGTAGGAGTGCTATCGCAATAACATTTCAGCCTACATAAAACTAACCGGTGTCACAGCCCATTTCCAGAATCTTATGTAGCCAAGAAAGATGCCCAAGTTTCGGAACATCAGTATATGTTAACGAAGGGGAGTCAAAAGGTCGATAGGGGCAGTATCTGTTTCCTAGTTATGACAATATGAAAGAGTAGGCCCTTCCGATTGAGACACTACCTGGAAAATTTAGAGAAATTATTAATTATTCTTTTCCCAAATCAACTGATGACTTTTATAAAACAAAGCCGGACTGATCACAAAATACAAAAGTAAGGTAACAAGTTGGCGCCAAATGTACTCGTAACATGGTAATGCCACAGTCATTATTTTTTCATTCTTTAGCATGTCGTTTGCCCATATCACCAGTATGGTCCTGACACCAATGGTCATATCAAACAGATACCTCTTCAATTAAAAATAAAATTCGTGTTTTTTAACCGATTCACTGACGAAATCATATTCAGCTACCTATTCAGCTTTAGGCAATCACGAGTATACCCTTCGTTGGCAGTGAATAGTTTAAATTCGCGTATTAAGTTATCCGTGTAATTTAAATTCATCATTAAATTTTATAGAAATGCCTTAATAGTGATAAGTATAATCAGAAAAATAGAATTAAGGATTAAATATGTCTATAAAAAGTTTAAATTACACCGAAAATCAAGTTAAAACAATTTGTTGATTTTAGTAGAGTCTTAAACTACAAAATAATCAAATTAGAAAAAAAAAACATATATATAATGTAGCTAAATTCAAATTAACCACAAATCTCTGAATGTTTCAGTTCTTTTGGCAAAGTTGAAGAAGTCGAAAATTAGATCATCAAAGTCCACTTCTCGTAATGTCCGACATACAGATGGAGAATACACCCACCCATTGGTTTTTATGTCATAAGAGTTCCAAATGTTGTTTATTGTTGATGGCTTTTCGGCACAAAAAGCGCCACAACTGCGGAGGACAAATGATAAACTGTTCCAGTTGCTTGGACGTGACATCACGATCTCAGCTTAGGATTATCCCTGAACTGTGACAAATTGATGCTCTCGAGGGAAACGAATCGAAACTTTTCCTTTTAAAAAATTCCTTCAATTTGCGACCAAACCGGGGGTAAGGTAAAAGGTGATTATGTTAGCCACCAGGACACACTTGGACAATGCCCAAAAAGGACAAAGATGGGATGGGATGGGATGCGCCCAACGAAGTGGATATGCTCTGTAAAAAGAGATGGGGCTCATCTCATGTAATGCGCCCGGGCTTAAACGAAATTAAAGCTGCAGAATTCCCGCCAGTCGAACCTGTGCATGCGGTCGCCAATTCAAAGCAGCAACTCCATATAAAACAATAAGCGGTAAGTCCCCACGGCGGCCGGCGTACCATGGATGGGGGAGGGGTGTCATAGAAAGTTTCCTTGTAATTTTTCTTGGGTCTTTTTGCAACCATTTGCCCGACGTGTTCTGGAAGCGGTGGCACCGCTGCCACACCTCATCCCTTGCACCCTCTGCACCCACCGCCCCCGCCGTGCATCGGGCAGAATTCCAGGCAAGGATTGAGTGTTTGTATATTCTGCTTAGCGAGTGTGACAGGACTAAAAAGGATGTCACGTACTCTGGCCAAATCGAGTTTCGCTTTATTGTTGTACAACGACAACGCTCACTGCAGACGATCGCACAGCGGCACGGGCTGTCGGGCGTCGATGGCTGAGGAAGAAATCTCCTCTGCGGCGGACGCTTCGCACGATTTCATGCTGAAAATAAGTAATTTTGCTTAATTTGCGAGGCAAACTAATTACCAGACAGCGCTCTGCGCTTAAGCATTGTTGTGGTTAATTTACCAGCAATTAATGACTCGCTTCAAAGGGACTCCCTTCTTCGTTAGATTACCGAGGGGAGCTGGCATTAGGCTAATTGTTGCACTTTTTCAATTAGCCCATTCAGCCGTTCCTTCTGTTTCGGGCTGTTGGATGAATTAGTAAATAAATCGTCCCTGCCGACGTTTGCATTTGCATAAACATTAGGTGTGTGTGGGCACCTTGTCTTCTTACTTTTGTTATAATTGGTTGGGCTTAAATTAACTAACTCTTCAATTGACATCTTCCTTCAAAGTTTTAAAGATCAGCATAGGCTTTAAAGAAAAAGGAGATATGTCTTTCGAATCATGTACCTATGTAGGTAACCTTTTATTTATATTTGAGGCGCTCTAGAGCCAAACAGAAGGTCACACTTTTGGTTTAATTAACTTTAATACTAAAAACCCAGATAGACTTTTGAAATCATATTTCCTGGAGTCAGTTTTTCCATTTTCACTGATTATGATGATGATTATTGTTCGACTCTACACTATAACGACTTAACGTATTATTTTAGTTTATTTTATTATTATAAACAATACGTTGTAGGAATGTTAATGATAAATTAAGGTTTTAATAATTCTAGCACGTTTATAAATTTACTAATATAATTTTCTATTACTATTCTATGCTATGCAATATCCTACGCTTCATCAAGCAAGGCTCTGTGTACGACTTACTTATCTTATTCAGGCCAATCATCCAGAATATGGAACAATGGAGCAATATATCAAAATAAGAGTATTGTTTACTAGAAGGCCCAGAATCTGGTTTGGAATGAATTAGACAGCCTCTGAATTTTAATCACGATTCGCAAAAGGGTCATGTCATTATAAAATCTGTTATTATTAGTCAATCTTTTTGATATTAGTTTTTATGTAGACATCGGATTTGTATATTAATTATATTACCTTTAAAATATAATTTAGAATTGCTCAATTGCCCAAGCAAACTATTTATGAAACCCATAAAATTCTTTCAAAGAGAACCTTAAAGAGTTATTGTTTTTGCTCTCTCTTCTCTGCAGGGACTAGGACAAGACTTGAGAAAAGATTCACAAATTGTAAATTCAAAACTTTCTACAAAGAATTGCAAATTTACTTCATTCTCGCTATTTGCAATTTCAATTTCAATTTTCCTTGAATCCCAATTCTAAAACTGAGAAAATGAAAATAAGAAAAGTATAAAATACAAGCTGCAAAATTTTGAGAGACTATTCTTTATTAATAGGAACATTCACTTCATTTTGTAGAAGATTTAATTTTAGAAAATGTTTTACAAATTTTTTAGCATTGATTTTAGTTATGAATTTTTCTTTTTTATGAAAGAACTTTTAAGTGATTTTAATTTTAAATAGCAATGATACATACCTACATAATACAAAATAAGTAAGAAATTAGTACACTTTTCAATAAGCAGTGCTTTTATCAAATTTTCACAACTTCTTCAACATTTTGAAATCGTGTATCAACCAGACCGTGCTGCATTGATCTGAGCAATTGGTAATTAGAAGGCGCTATGTCTGGTGAGTAGGTTGGGTATGGAACGATTTCCCATTCGAGCTGCAACAGTGTTTCTTTGACAATTTTTACAACATAACGACCTGCCACGTTATCATGCAAAAGAATGACTTTGCGTCTATAACTCCCTATTGCTGATCTTTTTCGCAATAATTCGCCAATATACGATAAAATAACTCTTTAAAAATCACCTTCTTTAAATCATTGAAACCAAAATCGGCAGTTGGGATATGATAGAGCCTAATCCCCATAATTTTAATTATCAATTGTGACCATTTTCAGCAATATTTATAGTCATTAACTTATATTTACTACAAATAGATGCCACTGATCAAAATTAAGCCTATATCTCTCCTTCTAATGCATTGATTTTCAAGAAAAACTCAAATAGTAATAGATTGTTAAAATTGCTTTAAAGGTCCATTCATTTTGTATTCAACGATAATCCAATAAAGCGAGAAATATTTCCTCCAAATGGTTCAACTCAAGCTTACAAAAATTTATAGTGCCAGCAGTGCAGCATAAGAATTGCCAAAAAGGAGGAAAAAATTAGTTTAATCATCAGAACGGAAATACAGACGAGTTTTCGGGAACATGATTTCCTCTTATCTCATAAATTACTAGCAGACTATGTAGCCATTGAGAGTTTTTCTTCGATTCATTCTCTCTGCCGGAGCTAACTGCTTCTATAACAATGAAGAAAATGAATGAACTGAAGCTACTCTAGATATTGGCAAGGAAGCAATTTCAGATCCTTCGCATAATGCATCAGACAGAGTTTCACCCACTCGCAATGAGTTACATCCCCCCAAAAACTAATCGATACTTTCCACTTGATACTGTTGCGAAGATACCCTAATGAGTGGGCCATTCCCCCAGGGCCGGAAATGTTTTCCGGTTCGTATTATTCTGGCAGCCTCGCAACCCCGTTTCCGTTTCGCTGGGTATCAGTTTGTCGGTGACTTTAAAAAAAAAAAAAAAAGACTAAAAATTTTAACTAATTGTCGCAGCGCGGACAGGATTGGTAATAAATTGCGCTGAAAACTGGCCGATCAGGCCAAATCAGAGACTTCCATTACCGGAATATGTTTCCCCTCATTTGACCTGAATTTTATGTCGCTTCTGGCACTGAATGCTTCGAAAATTGAGGCTAAAATCGACTACCTGGAGGAAAATATTCCTTCCTTTTAGTACAACATTTTGGGTAGGCTGAAATGTACCTTTTCCGGCGTAAATATAATAAAATTGTGATAAAAAATTTAGGAACGATTTGCTTCTTACTCTCACCCATATCCTGACTGGGATTCCAGCAAAGCCAATTTTATATTCTTGGGGCGTAGCTGTAATGTCTCTGAGATTTTCAGCTCCGACAGAATCCACTTTTTCAAGGCAACAGGGACACGACTCAAGGATTTATGTCTTGATTTCTGGATTTCATCACTTCAGACGTTTTAACAGTACTTAACAGAGCCCAGGTTATTCCTGTTATCTCTAAATAAATTAGAGGGGTATGTGGGTTGTGCAAAAATATGGGGATGTGAATAATTTAGATGACGAAAACGTAATTTGTACTCGTAATGCAGTGAAATTTCACTTTGGAATGAGCACAAGAGCTAAAAATGGGCACTACAAAGTCACAAAATTATTATTTCGCTTATTTAATAATTATCAACAAAATCTAGAAAAATAAAAACAGTATGGCATATAAAACTAAAGCTAATTGTAAAGATTAAAAACATTTAAATCAAAAACTCTGTAATTTTAAAATCACGAAGAGTAATTTTATCTCTCTATATTTTCATAATCCCACCCTACATTTACACAGAAATATACCTTTTACGAAAACTGATCTATATGCAGTAGGGCTATTACTACTCGAGTACTTCTGAACTCAATTAGTTCAGTACTCAAGTTCAAGGATCTGAGTTTGAGTAAAGGAATTTTGAGTACCTGAGTACTCGAGAACTTGAAATATAAAAGAGTTATCAGGAAACCCGAGTATGCAATTCGAATATTCTAATCAAATACTTGAGTATTCGAATTCTGTAGAATTAATGCATTAAGAAGTAGAACTGCAAGTTAATTATTTGTGGGTTTAAACAAGTACAAAAATACCTTCTGGTATAAGCCACAAAAAATAAGTTTTATTGTGGCACACAATGCACTTGGAGCACTTCTTAGAAAGCCCTCTAGACCCTCTAGGCTTCAAATTCTACAAAGAGCCCAATTGGAAAAATAGTCATATCTTTCAGACTAATCCACAAGTATTGTTGGTGTTAATATTTTGCTGTTTTTAACGGTATTAAAATTACGAAACACCAGTTCAAAGGTTGCAGGTTTGATTCTTGTACCCTAATCAATATTATGCCTTTTTTGAGTAATTTTCATGGATAGATAGTACACATGAAATTAACACGTTATTAATGTTTTTAAAAATTTAATTTATTATTCGTATAGTGTCACCAATTTTACAATTTACAATTCTGTTAGAGAGGTATACTTTAGTGGTGCATAGTAAATTTGTCCATATTTTTATAGATAAAAGTAATACTTAAACCTTTTTAAAATAGAGGAGTTTTCCTTTTTACGCAACATAATTTTTACTATTTTATCAGTTATACGAGTATATTTATTTCTATGAAAAGTTATAGCGTTAAAATAACATACATAAAAAATGAAGACAAGTAGACTAATGTTCCCTTAATGAAAGTAATTTCAAAATAATTTCGGAGAAAAAAAAAAAAACTAAAACAAACCATAAATCATGGTATACTTTTCCATATCAATAATCTTAAGGTGTATCGATACCTTTTCCATTGCCTTGTTAGATTTGTTGTCCAGTCCCGCAAAAGATGTCGAACATGATGAAACTTATTAGAAAATTCTTAACGTAAAGTAGGGGCAATTGTCATTCTCGTATGATTAATGATTGCGAAGGCTGTCACGTAAGTATGCTTCAGAGGAATGAGTCACCGATGATAAATGGATGGTATCGTATCCCCCCTTTGAAAAGGTGTATCCTAGGCATCATGCCGTGTCGTGGACATACGTATGTCATCGGTTTATGTTACATGACTGTCCAAGAATGTTGTGACATTGCACAAACGCGGTTTAATTCTTAATGACGTTTACCCAGTGATAATTGATTATATTCCCTGATGGTGCTTCATGCCTAAATCCATAAATGTAGGAGTAGTCGAATCCACAACAGCTTAGTACTTGTAATAAGGACTAGTGACATTGTTAGGGAATCGATATTTAATTATTGACTTTGATACGCTTCCATTGACCTTTTGAGGGGTTATATATAATAAAAGTTGTAAAAATGCAAGTATAAAACTTTATTACACATGGGTTGTAGTTTATAAAAGACTTAATTTTTAACGTAGAACAAAAGAATTTCGTTACGTAGTTTAATAGGATTGCAAAGAGATTTTAAAATTTCTGGTAAATCTAGAAGCATATTTTGCTAAGTTATACCTTAGTAAAATGTATATAAATTATCTCTTTGAAGTATTTTTATTTTATGTACGAATATCTTATCATTTCTAATTTAGGTTTATAAAAATATTCTAAGAAATACCTACTCATTTTTCATGGGTCTATAGACCAGACTATCCTCTTAATATGCTTATACATAAATGGTATATGTATATATGCCTATAATTATTCAACTAAGACTGTAGGACTTTTGAATAATTTTTTTTCCGCAATTATGTCAGTATCACTAGTAATTTTTCGCCACTAAATCAAAAGCCAACACAGCAATGGAGTGAATGAAATCCTTTCGTCTCACAATTCCAACTAACAAATTAACCCCAGTGCGGCAAAGGGGAAAAAGGTACAGCTGAGATTATAAATTATTTCAGGGGATAAACAAAATTTAAAATTTTTATACCATTCCCTTGCGCCTCGCCGCCGGTAGTAGTGAGTGGAATATTCAAGCAAAAGGATGAAAATCTGGCTGCAATCCAAATCAAAGAAATTTATTGCCCCACCAGAACGTTCCCTTAAATGGCCATAACGTAACTTTAGTCAGGGAGCGGGTGAATAGGGTCGATTTATGGCGTTGCCTGAATTTTGATCCTCTTTCTTGCCTGAAGTATTACTCCAGGTTAATACTTTACAAAATTCTTTATGTGTTTTCTTGAACAGCTTTGATGTTGGTAGTAAATTGCTTAAAAATTGGACCGTATGCGTGCTAACCAGCGAGGGAGGCATATATAAAATTTATAGCAACCGTCTATCTAAATTTTACCAAAAAATTCGTCACATTTTGTAAAGAATGAAAGTGTTTTCAAGCAATTTTACATTTTGGATTTTAATGTTCGCAAATAATGAACGCTGCACCCCGCCCAACGAGTAAGGCGTGCTGTTGTCATGTAAACCTATATTTCATAAATCAACTATGTTTTACCTTTATAAATCATTAGAATTTAATGAGTAGGCCATAGGCATAGATAGGAATAGAACCTTCGATCTCCGGATTAGTGCTTTGACCATTTAGCTCATTTACTGTGGACAGTTACCGATACCTTTGAGTTATTTTCAGTTTTAATGAGAAGTGTAACCGAATTCACCAGTACAGGGATTTTGGCTATATCCTAAACATACGCCTTTAACTGCGAACCTTGTTAAATATCAAATAACAAATTCGTTATTTGTACTTTCTTTCTTACCATATACTAAATTTTTAAGGGAAAAGACAAAACTACGGCATAGTTGATTTTTTAGAAATAAAACATCAACCACTCAAAGAAACGAAGTTATTATAGACTATCACAATTTTAGTCCAATCCTGAAAAGCCGCTGGACAGACAGACACTATCATTTCATATGTCTCAGTAAGATTTCTAGTTACTAACTGGCTTTTCAATTTTCAAGTACGTAATAAGTAAGCAATTAATTAATGAAAAGGTATGTTAGACAGTTCATTAAAATCATCATTCTACATATTAATCCTCTTCACTCAGACCTTTTTGTTTTGTAAACCACATCCGCAATACGGAACCCCCCTCCTCCGAAGTTCCGCACAGCAGTGGTACTTCCAATTTTTCACTTCGGTAGAGTGGGCTCCTCACCACACTCGGATTAACAGCGTATGATGTTCCACTTGGTTACGGAGTTATTATGCTCCCTATCACGGGAACAACTGTGCAAGAGACCATTTCATTTTAATTTACAAGGGGCGAAAACTTTATATTTTGCAAAAACAAAAAAAAAACAAAAAAAAAGAAGAAAAAAATTTCCGCATCACATGTCCTACCTGGCGACTGACTGCTTTCACTCGCTAGTGCCCTGGGAGGAGGATCAGGCGAAACAAGTGAGCCCTGTCCGTTGTACATAAATCATACATTTTTGCACAATGGGTTAAACAGAGTGGATAAAAGGTTTCGGTAACCCTTTGGAATGTTTTCCATAATTAATATGTCGCATGTACTGGGGTCCTTTCAGATAGCGATGACACAAAAATGAATGCGTCGGCACAAATGGCCCACCCCCGCATTAGTTCAATAAAATCTTCTAAAATGGCCATTCGCTGTAGAGTGCGCCTGTAGAGGGTTTTCATGTTCAAAAACGGGTCATGTGCTGGCAAAATAGCCTTGGGTGCGAATTTATTTTAATCATCATTAAACGTGCGAACGAAATTTTCATCTGACAGAATCCTTTGTGGGCCAGGGGAACGTCGGGGACACAGGTGCGAGTTGAAAAATTAAATGTGCCATCTGCAGAGTATGTGAGCATAGGGGCCTACAGGTGGGCACCTCGGGGGCTGACTGCTCTCTGTACTATAGCAGAATTAATAGTCCCCATGTCAAAAATAATGAGGAAAGCAATTTTTATTATTATTATTATTTTTTTTTTTAAATAAGGGTTAATTTATAAGCAATGTATCGCATCCTATTGAAAACAATTCGAATTATTTCTGTGCGACTGTTTTAATTAACTTTATTACGGTCATCATTCTGATCCGATTTTAACTTTATTTTTCGATTTAAAACAATTGACCACTTTTCACAGGGATAGTGTACTATTTACAGACAATAAAGATTTATTTGGATGTGCTTATTAACTCTTTTTTTTTGGAAATACAATTTGAATTGAAATGAGATTTAATTTTGTACCATGGATTGAATGGGATTTTGAAAGATTTTCATTTTTTCGTGATTAATCGCACAGTAAAACTTGTTACGAATTACTGCTTTAATAAGCATTTTAAAGCTGTATAGGGATAATCACGTATAAGCATGAAGATATTGAAAATTATATAGAGATAACAATAATAATAATAATAAATCCGACCCAAAATAGGGCTTATAGAGTCAAACCCTACCTAAATAGGGTAGCTACGTCTGTATCCAAAATATTGATGGTTTTTTGATAGAGCAATAGTGTCTCGATTGTTGTTTTATTATAGAACCATCAGCTTAGTTAAAGCTTTTGAGACAACAAGGTAAATCTGAAGCGTATGACTGATTAAACATCATTCGGTTCTGCTAGTAAACATGCGACTATGACCTTTAAACAGGCTTTTCTTTAATAAATGCTTACCAACATGAAAGTCAAACAAATCAGCATTCTTGTTAACATTTAACTTTATCCGATTAATAGGCTGTAGTTATGTTCACTAACTTAACTAGTTTGAAGAAGTGATACCACCCGCTCACTTACTCTGAAAGTAAATTCTGTTTTAAGAGACGTTGAGTCTATCTACCAATGTTTATGCAAAGAGCGCATTTAAAGGAGGCTTTGCTCTATGGCAAATCATTGAGGGCAAATCAGACAAATTTTTATTCATGGGACCATCTCTTGATAAATTCCAATCGAATCGAAAGGAGGTTTGTTTTGAAACTGAAGCTAGACTGAAAATTTATATGTATTGTAAGTACAACTGTAACGAAATCTGGTTAAATATTATAAATGCGGTATATTTACTTATAATTCCAGCAATACATTTAATCTCGCATTAAACTATTTCTTTCCGTATCCTATTCATTACCCTCAACCTATTTTTAGCTAGTTTTCCGTTTTACTTTTCAACCCGAATTAGATACGCATTTACAGTAGATCTTCTAGCAATAGAATGATCTAAAACACTCTTCGAAAATTGTGTTTATCCCTATTTTTATGCAAACAAGTGTACTATTTTGTGTACTATTTACGTTCTCTAATAGCACTTCTATAAATTGGCAAATTATATTGTAAAATGGAGAATAAATATACACCAATAATTTGTTTATGTAAATAAATCAATATGGCATTAGACAAAACCTTAAATAATTGTTTTACTTCCACAAAAATATTTACATAAAATTCTTCGGAACCCTCAATAAATACCCTTCTAAGATATTTTTCATGTTTCGTTATTCTCCACAAATAAAAAATATGTTCAGGAAGAACTCAGCATTGGCTCACTCAAGAATTCAAAATGATAAAGATTGTAGCATGCGATAATAGCAGTGTAAATAAGAACACCCTTTCCTATAAATAACCCAAAAAGCTGCCCAATTTTAGGGAATTTCATAGCGAGATTATTTTATCGGACAACAAAAGTCTAGCGTGAAACCCTTTTATCAGCACGTGCTAGCCAATAATTTTCATCGGACTGGAAAGGGCGGCCACGGCCTGAGGGACACACTTAAGATCGTTACCACGGCAAAAAGTAATAGATAAGCGGCTGCTGATATATTCAGATAAGCATGAAAAGTTTAATCGTACGTGACAACCGGTAGGCCGGGTGTTTACAGTATCAATTTTTTCCCAGAAAATATGGACCAATTCGAAAATTTGCCCCCTTCAACAGTCCAAATTTAAAAGCACACATGTGGCAAACGTCCCGAAGGGTTTTAAATTTACGGAAAAAAAAAATCACAAACACAAAATTTTGCACAAATGAAATGAATAATAATTCCCAGGAATAATTCTATAGTTTAGGAAACGCAATTGGGTGCCCCATCTGGGGTTACTGCCAAGTAAAACGATTGGAATGCGATGAAAGAGTATCCCGCTCTGTTCGGGCGGCGACCCATTTATAAAACCATTTTGGTGTGGGCGCGAAGAGTTCGGGCCACTTACCCATAAATAAATTTCGTTTCAGAAACGTTTTCACAACTATCCCAAAACCGGGGGACCCGGCTGGATCCGTCGAGTTATTTGTCTGATGCCCGAACGTGTCTATACGTGGCGAGGTGAAAGGGGTGCGAAATGCTACGCTAGAGGGTTCCATGGGGCCCTAGGTATCTCTGTATCTCGAAACGTTCGGACGAACCTAGTTAGGGATGATGGCCAGAAATTGTTATAACATTCACCCCAAGCATCAATGACTGTGCGGTGCAGCTGGCGGGTGTTGGTGGCGGTACAGCGGCGGAACAACATAAATCATATTTCAACCAGGGCTATTTGGGATTCGAGAGTTTGATGGAAAAAGTTTGTAAATTGCTTTCCAGGGAGTATAGAACGCTTCAATTTATATGAACGGGAATTTTTAGTGCCGCTGCAGCTCAGCCGCCGCACACTGGAACCTATCCGTACCCCTGCCTCTTGTCCCGCCTCATACAGATTTTATTACCGGACTGCTACACATGCGAGCATCCATATAAAGAGGATGGCAGCATCCTCGGCTAGCTTGCCAGCCGGCCAGCCGGCCAGCCTTCCATCCATCCGTTGACTAGCGCTGACCATATTAACGAGCGGATAGTTTCGTACAGGCTTATGAATATATAAGTGTTTCGGCTTTTCATTTGCCAGAATGTCCGGAGGCTTCTAGTTTTTGGTACACGTTCCGAAAGTTTAGGAAGCTGAACGCCCCAACACCCTTTGTGTTGCTGACTCCCCCCCTCCACCCTCTATAGTATTGTGGCTAGCGACCCTCAATCCTTGTTCCCGTCACAAACAACTTCAGACTTCTTCTCTATGCCCATTCGCTTGCATAAAATTTAAATGGATTTTTGGCTAACTTGCGGGCACAGGAATCGTTTCATATTTAGGCAAAAGTCTCATTTTTCATAGGCACAATAACGAGTTTAATTTCCCCCTCCCTTTCAGAAGTTTATTTTATAAAATCCTCATATCATTATAGGACTTATAAATATTAAATTGAAATTTCAGCAAAAACCTATACTATCTATTAATTGTTATGTTTACCGAAATTAACTATATTTAAATTTATTCGGATTAATAAAGGGGACAGTTTGAAATGTTTAACTATAAAATGTCAGCGTTAAAAATTTAAAAGACTTGTGGGAGAGTGGGATAAGATAAGGTACCCCTAAAATTTGATTTATCAAAGAACTACGAAATTGATTATTATAAGTGGCCAATCCGCCCTATTAATGTTGTAAGTGACATCGAATATGAGACCTCCTACTCTCATAGATCCGTAAGTTAAATAAAACCTCTTTTGCTCTACTCTAGTAATTTGATTTAATCTAAATTTGGCTTTGAATTCGTAACGTATTTTTATCAAATAATGAGATTTTGTGACAAACTGCATTATTTTCAAAGACAATACATATAAATTAATATTTATAAGATTTATAAACAGTTTTTTAGGTAATAAACATTTATCTCTTAGATGGATTAATGTGTCATATATCCAATAATTTAGTTATTCGTTCTCAAACTACCTAAACTATGTTTAGTATCATAGTAATTAACAAGATGACTGATAATCAAGGGTTTGATCAATAAAATCTTAGTTTCCTATATATGAACTATACAACGAAGTTCTACTAACCACGAAACTTTGACTAGCCCATCTTGCCCCACCATCCCCTATATACATATCCTAGGGGCGGCTAATAAGTCCGCGGTCACATTAGGCGTAAAAACTCTTTTAAACCGCCAAAAATAAAAAGATATTCCTTTTCTTTTCCCTCAAAATGGCTTTCTACAGCCTCCTTCATTAAAATTAATCGAATCTGCTGACACGATGATGTTTGTCCTTCAACAGATAATTTTTTAATGATCTCATTATTAAAAGAAGGTTTTATATTTATACGACCAAGGAGTATAGCAATTAGTGCTAACACAAGTGAGATAATAAGTCATGTATGAGTGAAATATCTCGGCCTGTTCCTCGTATCCTTATTTAGGGGAACTCGTGGTGGATGGGGGTACAGTGGGTATAAACCATTGATTGTCGAACGGAAATATCTAGGAGTTTTGAATCTAAAATATTAAAAATTAAAACATTATAGAGCATCGACTCCAATGAAGTCCTATATTTTTAGGGTTCGGTAGTGAAATAGTCCTTGAGTGCTCACTGACTTCTCATGGCTCGGAGTGTCTTTATAAAAGATGGCGTTAAAGGGGAATTTTTAGAGAGGTTTATGCATTAGAAAATGTTTTTTATGTTATTCTTTTGCCTCTAACGAACACATAACATAAGGCCGATTTTACTAAGCTTGGTGAACAATTTCGTGATACCTTAGGCCTTATATTCAAAGGATAAGGTAATAATAATACAAGTAAATGAAAGCTTCAATAATTAGATCTGCTAGTTATTTGTAAAAACGACCTTTATTTGTTGTATTCTTTTTATAATCCTAACGTGAGTAATCATAGGCTTTTGGCTAAAATATATTTTCAAAAGTTCACCAAACCTATTCAATCAAAAAACTGAATCAACTTTAACTTAGTCCTCGGATTTCCTTAGAGAAAGTCAAACCCACATCAGCACAGAGACAATCATCCGAAAAGTTTCCAAAAGTGATTTAAGCTGATAGCGCAGGAACGGGTCCAATGTAGGGAGCCTAAATACACAAAATATTCAGGCGCTTCAGTTAATGAATGAATCCCAGGCACAACTTCCAAAGTTACGAACTAATTCGGGTGTAGAAAAAAAAAAAAAAAAAGAAAGCACACACACACACACTGTAAGTCCCTTCAGCAATTTTACTAAACCAAATTTCATCGAAGTCACGTTCTCGTTCTGAGTCTACCTACCGTCATCAGGAAATTTCCTCGTTATCAAAACTGTCACAGCCTTTTGCCCATCCTCCCCCCTCTACCCCTCTACCCCTCTACCCCCCTTCCCCAAATGGACCCACCTGACCAAGGGGTAATCAATCAAAACTTTCATTGTCAAAGTGTCTTCAGTGTGTTACGTGGCGGACCGGCTCAATTATAAATTCAAACAAAAAATTTTCACTTTTTAGCCTTTAGCCGTAGTGCATTCAGCCATTTAAATTGACAAATATTTGCACGGGCAGACGGAATTTTCTTCTCCTACTGTTTACAGAATAAATATTGATGGATGAATAATAACAGTAAATACATAGTCCATTCCCCCCCCCCGCCCTGCTCGGGTATATTCCCTTGAAATGGCAGCAATGGATCCTGAAACTTGAGCCATCATCGCTCGTTCATTCCTGGCTTCAAGTTCGTCCAAATTTCATTCAAACCAAAATTGTTTTCCTTGAAATGTTTTGCCCACATCCAACTATGGTGGGAGTTTTCATTTCTTGTTTTAATTCCAATTGATGAACTTTCATTACTTTAATAATTGTTATTTGCAATTTGAATCAGTTACCCATTTTGGTGTTATGATTGAATTGAATTTAAACCAAAATAGTTAGCATTACTAAGGGATACCCCCCCAGGACAATTCGTTACAGAGTAAAAATTTTATTGCGCTTAAAGTAAAAATTTATTTATATAGTCAACAGATACCCGGACTGCACAAAAATCATAATACATTTTTAAATATTTCTTAACCTATGCTTAATTTTAAGCTTATTCATGTTAAAGTCGATATTACGAGCATATTTTATATAGGACTCTACGAGTATTGGGCCAAACATCGTGTACCAGGTTCGATGTAAAAAATCATGTTTCCTAAGGGGTATCTCGGAGGCACGTTAATATTTAGCGAGGACAAGTGTTCGGGACAATTAATTTCACCGGTAAACAATAAATGGACAAAAAGAAAGTTTCCCGACGATACTCCAACAACTACAAATCAATAAATTTTAGCCTGCTCTCGTAACAAGGTAGCTTAAGACCGTTCTGCCAAGGCAAATCCTTCAGAATAAAACGTAGAAAGCGCTTCTGAACTGAGTCAATTCTTGATGCACATTTGTACCACATAAAACGGTCACATATTTTATTATAGCATACTTCTGCTAGGTAATTAGATCAAGCCAAAACAAAACCTAATTCTGTTCACTTCTTTACGAAACACCCAAAATGGACAAAAAAAAGTTAAACTTAAAGGGATTGCTATGAAATTTAGTACTAAGGGGTTTTGGCAGATGCTGCCTTTGAATATGCTACTAAAATTTCTAAATTCAAAATGACATAATATGGAGACCGAAATGGCTTTACATTAGGCAATTTAAATGCAAAAAAATATCAAGAAGTTTTCGAATCTACAAGAAATCAAAATATGTTTTCGCATCTACAAAAATTACCTAATACTAGCTAGACCGCATTACTGAAGTTTGCGCGCACTATGCGAATCCGGCTAGCTAGTTTAGATATAAAAATAACATCGTTTGGTTAGCATTCAGTTTTTATATTCGATTTTATTTCATTCGAAAAAATACCAAATGATGAATTGAATGAAATCTGTTTATCGTTTCCTCGAAAGTACCCATTCTAAGCTTCCGACACTTTGAAGAAATACTGTAACAAGTTGAACAAGGACTTTCTAATAATTTTCGATATAATTCGAAACTTCTAGACAAATTTTGACCATAATGATTCAAAAGGTTCTTATCATTTCCTGGGCAAGCAGAATTGCAATGAATCACAAGGAGTCCGAACGAAGTTAGTTACTCTGGCGGTCCTCTAATTGAATTTCACTGAAGTCCATAAATCAGAGGAGGCACTAAGGATAATTGAAAATAGCTTCTGGGGAAGAAGTATACAAAATCTGACAATTTATTGGTAGTCCCGCATTCGATAGAATTGTCCCCGCATTTTTCATGGTGGGGATGTCTGTAATGCGCAAAAATTGTCACTTCATCGGCAGAGTTCTGCGATATCATGCATGGGACTAGAACCGCCTTCAGTACTTGGGCGAACGAACCCGGAAACCCCAAAAACCTGGCGGCAACGAAAAAGCACCATAAAATCCACATGTATCGCAATAGATCGAATTTCAAATTTTATACTATTTGAGACAGGAGAGGCTTTCCATTTACTTGGACCAGGCCAGATATAGTGGAGTTATCCGCTCCAAGAGTTTTGCCCAAGTCGGACAAAGAGGGCTACCGTGTACGGTGGGGCCATAAATCATATGATGGGAATTTTTATGCCTCCCATAAAATGACAGAGGAGGAACGCTCAATAACCAGATAACTGCAAAATAACAGCTTGATCCCTCCATAGTTGTTTTCGCTTGCCGAACAGGCACAAATCGATTGACTCCGTCGACAGGACATTTGAATAACGCTCCCATGAATCAATGGAAAATTTGACATTTTTTCCTGATTTTCGGGGGTTCCCTTTTGTTCCTGTCCGCATTAACTACTGGGCGCTTTGGTGTCACTGGGCGGAGGGCAATTTATTCATTTTCGACGTTTAGAAGTGGAACGGAGGTCATCGGGCACTCTGATAAAAACATGATCCTGGGTTCTCATACTTGAGATATGCCAATACCCTCCACTCCCCCCCACTTTCAAATTCATTTCCTTTCAGAAGTCGTGAAAGGAGCGACCACCGGCGACCGTTTTAGTCGTGGATGGGTGGATGGAATTTGAAAATTCCGAAGGGAACCTATGGAGTTATCTAGGAGCTAGATAATCACGGGATGAGTTATAAATCGCGTTCTGTCCTTGAGTACTTTTGGCAGCGACTTAGTGCCAGCAAGATTAATCGCCGCCAAAAATTCAACTGTATTCTGTTCCCGATGTGGATATGGATAAAAAGATTAAGCTTCTGTAGGAATGGGGGGATATTTGGGGCCATAAGCGGCCAACTGGGGTTTACTTATGTAACATTTCTTTCGGTCAATTAATCTGATTTTATTTCTTTGTTTCAACTATCTAAAGACAAAAAAAAAAAAGAAAACATTCGCAACAATAGATCCATGCCATTAAATTATGGAATCGAGATTGGATGTGCTTTTAAGAAATTGCGCGTCCTAAAATAAAACGGTTACTGCCACTAGTCAGCGAGTCGTTATCCCAGCTACACAGATATTTTCATGAAATTAGAAAGAATCGCATGGGGTCGCTCTGTAAGGGAAACGCTTTAAATAATCTCCAATGTCACTGGAGTTGTATTAATCTACCCATAAGAAATGATATGCTTTAACCTTAAATGACCTTGATAGTTTAATTCTTCGGAAATGCAAAGAATTACGATATTATGGTGAAAATATTTGAAAACGAAGTTATATTTGCTTCAATCGTTTAGTGATAAGCAAATCAAGACCAAGACCAAGTCCACTACTATCCCAGAAGGTAAAAGAAGGGCACAGAAGAAGTGATGTAACTACTTCCCGAGGAATTAGAAGTCCTTCCCGATTAGATTCGTTTCCTTCTTCTTTTTTACCTACGACTGGATTGAGGGGTAAGCCTTCCACAAGAAACAGGAATAGAAGTTCTTATTTAATCACATATGTTACATTGAATGACTACTATAGGAAATTAAATAGAATTGCATATACGACTATTGCATGCTGGAAAAGAGAAAAGTTTAAAGCACCTCACGGATTTTGAGGAAACGCTCATTTGGGGTTTTATAAGACCTATAGGATAAATTCTTGTATAGTTTGTAACATTTTCTACTATGGGTTCTGCTTTACTATAGGCTACCAAAATTACAAAAAGACTTAAAATTTGATGGCAGTAATTGGCATATGATAGTGCCAAAGGTATCTTTATAAAGTAGACTCGTGAACTAAATCCAACCATTCCTTATTCACTCGATTCTCATGAAGTGAGGATTTAAAGGGTATCCGCAGAGTTATACTACAGTGAATATTGAAAATTCTTCGAAGTAGGGGTATATCAGGCCATCTTATGGGAAGCCCTTGCTAAATTTCCTACTGAGGTACCATACTAGCTATAGTCCTGCATTAATAGATTTAGTCTTGGCCTTGGTCTCGTTTGCAAGACTCTTGTATTCTTGATGAAACGAATAAATGACTTTCAGCTACTTACTTTGAATAAGTAAAAAACGAAACGAAAACTATACCCTACCGTCTAGAAATTCTTTCAGGATCTTCCATTTTAGACCAAATGGAATGATCCTACAAAAATTACAATGAAATCGGCGGGAGTTTCCCCTTGTTATCCAAGTTAATTATTTTTTCCACTGTAGCTTGCCGTGCCGAAAAAGGCAAACAGTGGTTCTGATCCTAATTCTCGATACCTACAGGGTTATATCTCTACTATATCGTTGCACATTGGTTTGTGTATTCGAGTAAAATTTCTTCTTACAGGAAAACAACAACTCAACTAAGATTCAATCCATTTTTAATCAAATTTTCTCACTACTTTCTTGTAGTTGCGTTGTAATTGTCATTGGTAAAACGGTGCGTGGACTCCAGAGCGTGAGAAAACCGTCACAAAATGAGTCAATCCACAGTCTCTTGTTTACCTGTCAACGCGAAAATGTCGAAGGCGAAGAAAGTGCTTGATGAGGCCCGAGAAACCCAAAACCGTGAACTGGATTTGGTGGACAAGGGAATTACCACTTTCGAGGAGCTCTCAGGGCTGTGTAAGTGCGGTAATTGTGCGCACAATTGCAAAAAACAAAACCAGTCTTAACCATATTTGGAAGAAAACCTGTGCGAAAGAGAAGTCCCTTCAAAATCCTAGAAAACAGTGAAATTTTCTTGTTTTTCATATGCCCTCGAATCTTTTACTTAGAAAATTCTTAATTTTTGTACTCTAATTCGGTTTTTGGGCTATTTAGTAAAAGTGCTGGGGTGGATTAGATCATCCGCCCACAAATTGACACTGAGCCATCGCCCCGAACAGCTGGCAGCTGTCACCGCCTTTTCTCGTTTATAAACAAACCCAAACCCTAACCCCTACCTCTACCTCTGCAGTGTTAAGAATCGAAACAAAATGCTAATAACCTTTGATATCGCCTAAATGATCCTTTTTCGTAAGGTAAAAGCGCTTGGTGACGATTTAGAGTCATACAGAACATTTTGGAGGGAAACAAGATTTCCATACACCACCTTAAACGATTTCCGACTGGTAGTAGACCAAGAGACAAGCGACGTATTTTAAGTTGTCATATCACAAGTCATGAAAAATTACTCGCCGAATCCTCAATAACTCCTGAACAATGAAATCCATTTCTGGCATACCCCTACGGCCGGGGTGTATTACCCTAAAATTCTAAAGACAGTAAGAAATAAGATTAAATTTAGTTTAAATATCATCAATAGGCAAATAAATATAGCAGAGGTGGGTCCAACATTTTCTGATATCTCCACCTTGCGTTGCAACATCAGCCAACAACACAGAGAAGTTGGGGTTGCACATGTTTTTCTTATGGGCCCTTACGTTTTGGTGTCCCGAGCATGCGTCGACGAGCCTTTGGCTAGAGGCATCAGCTTGCCTCGGCACTGGGTAGATCGAGTTCTAGGACTTTTTCAAGTAAAATCGATCCTATAACATTTTAAACTTATGCCACTTTCAAAATAATGAGCTCAAATACCAGTCTATGAATTTAAGAGATATTAAATAAAAAACTAATCAAATATAACTTTCAACTATTTCAATACCTTTAATTTATAAGTAGAATACAAATTCTAGTAACACTCAAGTTAATTTGCTTTACCCGCAAAAGAAAGCATGTCTATATTTTTGCGCTATACTAAAAATTAAAATTAGTTCCCATACATCGAACATTTGATAAAAGGCTACTACTGCCGTATTGTAGTCTTCTAACATTTTTTTTTTATAGGTGTTACCCCTTAGTAAATGCATTACCACTTAAGTGTCTCAATTCTAATTTTTCAATACCACAAAACGTAATACAAATTCAATAACTTTTACAAATACAAAAAAAAACCCTTACAGTGTCCATGCTGAATATAACCCGATTAACTCTGAGTCATAATCGAATATCGCAACTACCACCGAGCATTGCGAACCTAACAAATCTGGAGATCTTAAACCTAGCGAATAATCATCTCCGGGAATTACCCACTTCGATCTCATCAATGCCAAAGTTACGTATTCTGAACCTTGCAATAAATCGCTTGGACACTCTTCCAAGAGGATTTGGAGCATTTCCCGTACTCGAGGTTCTCGATTTGTCGTACAACAATCTCAACGAACAAGTCCTGCCAGGGAATTTCTTTATGATGGAGACCCTAAGAGCTCTTTATTTGGGCGACAACGACTTTGAGTATTTGCCTCCCGAGGTGGGCAATTTGAAGAATCTACAAATCCTAGGGCTTCGCGATAATGACTTGCTAGATATTCCGCGAGAAATCGGTGAGTTGACTCGGGTGCGAGAACTACACATTCAGAACAACAGGCTGACGGTGCTACCGCCAGAAGTGGCTAACTTGGATCTACTTAGCAACAAGTCTGTTATGAAAATGGAGGAAAATCCCTGGGTTACACCAATCGCTGAGCAATACTTGCTCGGTATCAGTCATGTTATTGAGTACCTTAAGACGGAAACCTATAAAATGTAAGTACATTTTTTATTTTATTTTATTTTTCTAATACTAACTAAATACTACGCGAATTGGACAAGCCACGTTTAAAAAATTTAAATGGGTTGACTTTAAATTCTTTCTCACCGATTTTGATGAAACCTTTTCTGAATATTCATGTGGAATTAAATGTGGCTATTATGCAAACAAAATTTATCGATTACTGGTACTTTTCAAGATATTTAACCCATCCGCTGCAAGAGTCTTAGAGGAAAATTGATTGACATAGTCCAGAAGAATAAATTTAATATGACATTAATTTCTATTAATTTTTGTAGGATGTAGATCTAGATAAGTGAAATAAACAATTTAAACAATTAACACACATACCTATATAACGCTAGACTCAGGTAAAACAATGAAGGCGTTATATAACATGCTTAAATGTGATGCTAGCAGCGAATGGTTTAACTCTGAAATTGCGAAAACTTAGATTTTTCCATATTCCCACAAAAAAATTCGTAGCAAATTGTTTAAATACCTTAAAATGTTGCATATATTCTTAAATGTTTGTCATAAGGTTAAATTTATTATTAGAGTTACTTTTTACCTAGGAATTGACGGGGTAGCTACAAATATTACACAATCTCCAAGCACATGTGGGCCGTTTATTTTGAAAATCATGAAGACAACTTTTCTATATTCGTTCAAAGTAACATCGTCCTTATTCCATTTTATGATTAGATCACTTTCAAAATAAACGGCTCATGTATTTCGGTAAGATCCTATTTTTACCCAAATAACAAAATAATACCAGAAATCGATTTAAGAGACTAAAATTTGGCCATTTCCCATGCATTCTCAAAAATTAATGAATAAATGAACGCCGATACTTAATCTTTTCATTGCAGCTTATACAATCGTCACATGCAAGCCGGCCGTGGCGGTGGAGTACCTCCAAAAGCTGACAAAAGCAAGAAAGCTTCACGAGCCCGATACTAAGTGTTTCCATAACCGTAAAGTGCCTTAAAACCAAGCGAACGTGTTCAACAGTAACCTACATTTTTTGAAAAATTTTCTACGCTAATTTATTAATGTACGTCTTAATCTACTGTGCCTTTGTCTCTAAAATAAAATACTATAACCGATCTTTTATTTTTATTCTTGGCGTATTTAAATAGAAACCTTGTCCTTTTGCCAGGTTGTATTCTTGTACTCTTCGCAGCATTGTTGATCTTGTTCTAATCTTCTTATTTTTGCCCACTCTATTAATATAATTTTTTTTAAATCTTCTAAGTTCTTTTACCACTCGATCCCCCCCAACATTTTTGATAACGTTTAAGTCGGAGCTATTGGCTAGCCATGGAAGAACATTAATCTTATTGCGTTCTATAAAAACGATAACGTTGCTCACGCAGCATGTGGCCGGACATTATCTTATTGGAATAGAGCACCTCATCTTCCATAAATGGCAGTATGCACCTATCCTGTGTTCGCTGTCTCAGTAATAACTACCAGATTCATCAAACCATATCCAAAAAATACTACCGAGCAAGAGTCATATCAAGCCGAAGTATTCGCCATTCTCGAAATGGCTAACTGAATAATTGCTAATAGGTGGCATAATAAGAGGATTGGCATCTGAAGCGACAGTAAGGCTGCTCTTGTCACCGTACTTAATTCCACCACCAGATCAAAGATTGTCCAGGAATGTAAGAAAAGACTTAATTCTGCTGCCAAGCACAACCATGTTCATTTTATATGGGTCCCCGGACACCGGGGAATCGACGGCAATGTGGCCCCTCTGACGCTTTAGACCGGAGCCCATTGTTGGTGTCAGCTTTACAAAGTTGAAAAACTGGATAACTAGATCCATGGACTCAACATGGGTCAGAGATGGTCCAGTATATCAACCTATAAATTCACCAAATGGTTCATTGGTCGTCCCCACAGTAATAATGCAAAACTTCTACTTGGCTTAGGCAGAAAAGATTGTAGAACGCTTGTAGGGACGGTCACAGGACATAGCACATACGGCAAACATCTGAACACCCTAGGGATCATCAGCGATTCAGCGTATCCTTCGTGTGGGGAGGACGAGGACAGTACGGAGCACTTCCTCTTGGCGTTGATGTAATGAGAATGGAAGACTTCAATTCTCAATCTCTATCTAATGTTCTTGGTTTCGTTAAGATGACTAAAAAATTCGGATGGGGTAGAGGACATGGTATGGGTATAACATGGCAAGTTTTAGAAAACTAGCTCCCGTAGTATGCGGATGTTGAAATGAAATCGTGGTTTAATCAAAAATTCTTTATTAATTTAATTTTATACTTTCAAATTCTTTTTACATGTATAGTTTTAGATCAATATCATGTTTCGGTTGAAATCACAATAAACACATTTATTAGTTTACTTAAATAATTTCCTCACTTAAAATTACTCAAATGTTATTTTTTTTTTGTCTTATTTTTCCTTTTTTTTTGTCTTCCTATGTTCACATTCTCTCCACATTTTGCTTTGTTGTTTACCTTTTGAATAGAAAATATATCGGTAAATTTAATACATTTTTAGAAAAAATAATTAAAACTTATCAACTATTTACAATAATTTTTAGACATCGAAAATGATTAAAGAAAAATACGAGTTCCTTTGCATTTTTTTTTCTTTTTGTTTCTTCCACTAACGTTACTGTCCCTCGGCCTACAAACTACAACGCGTTTTTACATCTCTCAAGAGGGGGGAGCAACGTTTGGCTTGTCCTGCATCTAGGGCTTAACGATTTACTCTCTTCCTTGTCCAAAATATATACACAGTTTACATTTACACAAAGTGTAAGCAATTTTCATATTTTTTTATTATTTCTTTTATCGTTTTTGTTGGTCTCTCCAAGAATGGATTTTTTTTGAATAAGAACTGAATGAATTTCTTCTTTTCCAGTGTATCCATCTCATTTTGCTATGGTTCAAAGCGAATCAATCATTAAATAAAAAAAATAAAAAATTTTAAGCAACTAACTAAAAAGGCAGATTCCGCTCTGAAGCATAATTTGAATGAATTTTGAGAAAATAAGCATTTTGTGCATCCGTGTGTAGGTTCAACAAGTGATGTTTTACATATAAAACTTAAGATTGCAATTTTTTGCCATTAATTTTTCGGAAACCTTTTGAAAGAAATGCATCCAACTCACAAAATTCAAAACTAAAAAACCAAAAAAAACATTTTACTAATAACAAATTTTAATTATTATTCTTTCCTCTCCTCCTATACCATAAATATGTTTTCCATGTTCATTTTCATTCATTTAAAATTTCAGTTCATGGCCAAAGTTCGTTTTTTTACAGAATTTACAAAAATTTGTTTTTTTTGTATTTTTCAGTTGATTTATTTAAAAATTTTAAAGTTTCATCTCATTTTCTCCTACTTACCAATTTATTGGAACATGATTGTGTTCGTTTTTAGTTGAAAATGAAGTTTATTTCTTTCTATGCTATGAGTTGTGTATATTTTTTTTTTTATTTATAAGTTCTCCCATAAGTAGGTATAAAAAAAACTTAATAGGAGACATCTCCGAATAGACAACATGATCAAAAAATTTATAATTTATTTCTTTAATGCCTTAATCACAAAAACACAAAGAGTATGTCTATCTAAACTTACTAAATTTAAAAAAAAAAAAGAGATGTCCTTCAATGTAACCAACTAGTTTTAGAAATTTACGTACAACTTTTAGCATGAATCAGAGGAGAATTACAAAAATATACAATTAAATGAAGAAACGAATTGAGTACCAGTTAAATTGACTGGTTTTTGTAGTTCTAATGTTAATTTATAGCAGATTTACTCCTAAATTTAAAGGAAATATAACACTTAATGATATTTGAATTACACATCACTGAAATTTAAAATTTTTATAATGAAAAGGAATTTTATTTTCCACGACGTGTATATACGTCAACCCCACAGCAATAGAGCTTTAGATTGACATGTATAGACGTCGAACTCAGTTAATTGGTTTAATAAAAATATAATTAAATTATAAAATGTTAATTGCATTTATAAAAACCCTTTCGGTAGTAATGTCGTCTAAAGGCATCCACGAAACGTTTTCTCTGTACGAACCCTGCCTAAAGCTCTGTGGGTATGATCATTCCCTATAAAGTCGCCAACCTCTCTAATTATTTGGTTTTTTTCTTTTGTTATCATTTAAAAAATTCATTATTTTATTTCTGTAGAAGCTGATCTCAGGAGCTCAAGATTTCTATCAATGTCCCACTTTAACCAGTACTGCTTAGAATGAAACTTTTACACTATGTTTGCAGTAACACATATTTTACGGGTTACACTGCCGTACAGTGTGAATGTATAACCGCGGCTAACTCTACAGTACGAGAAGAATAATCAAACGAACCTTTTGAGAATTCTCATGAACATTTGTAGGTAGTGAGTTTTATGGAATTTTAAGTATTATAAAAGTTTATTATACCTTCCTCTTTTTTGGGTCAAGACATTGAACGGTCGAGACTCTAAAGTTTTAAATGTTATGAGTATTTCTCAAAAACAAATTATTACTTGAACCTAGGGAACATATTTCAGTTTAGTGTTTTTGTAATATAGAAATGTTTAGTAATCGACACTAGACATTTTCATACCTTTTATTCAATATTTAAAAAAAAAGTGTGGAACAAACTCGACTCCTCCTAGTTAACTACAGAAAGTATAGACCATACTTATGGGATCACTTTAAAAAAAAATTATAACAATTAGCCATTTCCTATCAGTCAGTTACCATCACTCAATACTGCCGCAAAATTTCCTTTGGAAATATAAAAAGTAATTAAATTAATTCTCGTTCAAATTACATACCTGGAACAATAGAAAATTTAAACAAATTTGTTTTTCATGTTAACAAAGTAGCCTCCGGCATTTATGGTAATCAATTAAATTGAATATTTCCATATAACCGAAAATAAAAATTAAAAATCATTCTTTTGACAAATTTTATTAATAAAATAACATTAATTGTTCTAATTAAAAAAAAAAAAAAATTGTTTTTTTTTTATTTTAAATATTTACACAACTGAGACTGAAATACACAAGCGAAATTTAAAGCGCCACAGAGGCGAGGGAAAAATATGTGAAAATAGATTCTGGTGACCAAATGTGTATGATTTCTTCCTCAGCTTTATGTATCATCTATTCGCCTTATAACTAAGCTTATTTACATAAATATTTAAATACAAAATATTCAAGATCTTCTTCAGTTACAATTAGTTCAGACAATGTATTTTTTTTTTTTTATTATTATTTTATTTTTATTGTGACTAAATTAGCACGAAATTAGCTACAAAAAGTGACCTTGTTACAACGTTACGTTTAAAAATAACAAAAATTAAAATTGAGAATTTTCGAGTAAAAAATAAAATTTGTTTTTTTATTAATTCTATGCAAACTGCGAAATTATTTTGTTACGTATAGCGCGATGGTAGAATTATAATCTTAGGACATCTATGAGATGGGGCAGTTTGCACAAATCTTTTGATCTCATTACAATTTTATCATTTTCTTATTTCTAACAATTCGAAAGAAGTTTTTTAATAGTTGACCTTTTTCTACTTTGAATAAATTGGAGAGTGATAAGAGAATAATGACCTTTTGGTATAACAAAATAGAAATAATTAAAAACGCGTTTATGCCTTCTATTCTGATGGTTTTACTAAACATATCCCAATTTCTGTATCATATTTAAAATCATTTGTTTAATTTCGGAACAATATCAATAAAATATTTGAATACTTTTCTAAAAAGAGGATAAAAATATCCTGCACCATTTAGTCATAAAGTTATGAGTAGAATAAAACGAATGCGACGGACTTAATTACGAGTACTACTGCAATTTGCAAGTTATAATTTTTGAATTGGGTGGAATATCAAAAAGTTTTGTAACATAATTTCAAAAATTGGTTAAGTGGTATTTAGACTCTTATGGAATAGAAATTTCTGTAATTATTAAACACAAAAACCCAGTAACTTTTAATATCAAACTATGAATTTTCTGACCGCAACCGTTGTTCAACCGATTTTGAAATTTCTGTTTGATCAAAATAACTCCAAAACCACAAGAAGCCGTTGACCGTATCTTTTTCATTCTTTATGAAAACTGTGTCTGTATAAATTTGGGATTAATCTCATTTTAACTTTGATCACTACTATTTTTGTTCTCATTCATTTTTAAAAATTTTTAATTGCAATTTGGGAGATTAAAATATAAGCAAAGTCGATTTTCTTAATTTATTTTCATGGCATTATTTAACGAGGTATTATGATTTGAATTGTTAAACCATTTCAGATATAAAAATTAATCTCATTAGTTGTTATTATTATCTAGGGCTAGATTGAACTTATTTAAGTCTTTTATATAAAATATTTGAGGAAATAAAGGGAGGAGGGATAGAAAATGCGATGCATGTGTGAACATAAATTAAATTTATATAAAACTAGCCTACATTAGCTAAAGTTTGTATTTCATTCTTCCTTTTATTTGTCCTAGACTAGACCTCCTTTAAATAATTTGTTTTATCCAAATAAGGTTTTTCGGCTAAAAATATTTAAATAATACTTTTCGTGTTTCAAAAAAAGAGAAACGGCCCTTCAGTGCCGCTTAAAAGGCCTATCCCACTCAAAGGCTAAAAACTTCTGCAATACTTCGAAACAAACTTTAAAACTGAGCTTTTGCTCACTTTTTTATCATATGGGCCATTATTCTAACATTTTATGCTGTATTCACTCCTTTTCAAAACGTGCAACTAAAACGTTCGTTTTATTTCGTCTTGGCTTCAAAATATTTGAAATATCTTAAAATTTATGAGTATATTTTAGTTTTGAGGAGAAATTACAATTTAAATACTCACGATAATTATTTTTTTGTACACGTACGACGAGTATAGTCGTCATAAGACAAAATATTGCCGTTTATCCATGACGAGTATACTCGTCTAAAACACGTTACTAGTTAAATCGGTTAAAGTTTATTTTATTGATTTTTTTAATAATTATAGGACAGCATTTGTATAAAATGAGAAGTATTTGATCAAATGTTACTTACTACTTATAAAAAATACGATTTTCTATTTTCCTGTGGGTTGTTAAGTAGAACCAACATCAAAATGCATAGTCAAATTTCATTCCTTCAGCTTAAATATTCTGTTTTGGTCACTCTCCAATTTGTTCGATTATATTTTTCTTGTTTATATTTTCCACAATTTGTTAGTCTTCGTTCTTTAACAAAATAAAATGAAAAATCATCACACAAATTTCTCGTGAGTACAAGAAATCGAATTTAGCCTAAAAATGAGCCATTTAAACGCGCACAGCATTTGCTTCGTGTCTTAATATTTTTGTTCTCTCCTTTTTATTTATTTATTTTATTTTATTTTATTTTTATTTTTTTTTTGTTTTTATAATTTTTCTTTTTTTATTTTTGAAACCAGATCACAATTCTCGCCTAAACATCTACTACAGATTCATCTTAAGTCCTAAACTTCTACAGTTTCATTAAAAAATAAAAAAAACTAAAAACGTAACAATTCAACAGAAGAACAGAAAAGTTTTATTTTCTCTTCTAAAATCAAATTGGCAGTAATGAGTTGAACTTTAGTACGCCTTAATGTTTTTGAAATGCTAATTCAGATTGAACCAGTACTGTTCAAGTCTAATTCTCCATGAATTTGATTTTGTCTTTTGATTTGATTTTAAAATTATTGTTAAAAAAATTAAAAATACGTTTGTTAATCAACTAAAAACAGAGTTCGATTCATAAAAAGATTTTCATTAATTTTAATGTTTACCACAGTTAAAATTGTTCTTCATTTATTTCATGCTTAAACATTAAATCTCAACAGAAATTGAAATATCGTTACAAAAGCAGACTCACATGTATACTGAATTTTCAATACTTGAAATATAAAAGCATTTTTATATTTTTTTCTGCATTTTTGTTTGTTTTTCGTTTTCTTTTTTTTTTTTTTGTTTTTCTTCTTTTTTTTTTTGTAAAAACAAAATATAAATGTTAATAATACTTCATGAATTTTTATTTTTTCAAATGTACATCGGTTGCATCTCAATGTTTCCGATACAAAAATAAAAAAAGAAAAAGAAAAAAAAAATAATAACAATAATTTGAATGAAATGAATTTGGTTAAAAGTAGATGAACAGTAGCCTAAAGTACTCCTTATGTAAAAATGCATAAAAAGGAAGTTCGGTTCTGATGCACTTTACACAGTTTTGTTGTCAAACTTTACCATTTGGGGCACGTGGCGGTACTTCATATGCCCCTCGTCCTGTATAGGCCTCTGCATACAGCTCGGGATTGTTCATTGATGATGGTCTACTATAATTTGCTGGTGGCGGTGCGGCGCCTTTTTTTTTTTTTTGTAAAAAAAAAAATATTAAAATAACATTTAATATTTATTTATTTTTCTTTAATAAAATTCTTCTTTAAGTCAATTTAGCAAAATCCGAACCATAGAACAAAGATTTTTTGGAGGTTTTGTGATAGTGCAAAAAAAACAAAAAAAATATATGAAATTTTGAATAAAGCATTTTAATTTTTAGGTTTTTGTTTTTGTTAGTATACTAAATATATTTACAAAATTATTAAAATACATTTTTTTTTATAGTAAGGGAACATTACTAGCTGAACATTTAACCCTTAACGACCGAAAAGGCCCCGGGTACGGGGACATACCACTTATGCCATAGAAAACTTGCTTCCAAAAAAATATCACACTTTCAAAAATTAATTTCAATTATATACAAAATAAAGTTATGAATCAACTAAATGTATTAAATTTATATACCTAATTAAACCAGTTTAAACCTTTAGTATAAGTTTTCCTTATCCTTATAAACATTTTACAGAATTTCAAAATTCTATCGTCAGCCGTTAAGGGTTAAAACAGAAAACCATTTACGCTATTTTTAAAGTTCCATACTAAGCGCCAGCGGAATTTTTATAGGATCCTTTTCTCGAAAAACGATACAAGGTAGGAACTGAAAATTTGTGAGAATATTAAGCCCATTTTTCGATGAACGAAAATTATGAAAAGTTTTTTAATGTTTTCTAAATTTTTAATGGGGATGAGTTGTACACCTCAAAAGCAAAAAATTTAGATTTGTGTATCGTTGGAAAGGTCTACTTTCAAGTAATAATTTTTTTATGAATTTATTATAAAGATGTAGCCCAAAATATGTTTAAAAAATAATGTTAACCCCCCATTATGATCCAGGTTTTTAAAAGCCACAACTTTGTAAGTTTTGGGATTAGTAGGTATTGAACCAAAGGTAATAAATAACGTTTGATGAAACTTATTACATATAAAGGGTGTTTTAGAGGTATACAAATTTAAAAATGAAATAAAACACATAAAAATAGTGTTGGCTTTATTCGTGTTGTAATAGACCTATAAACTGACCCCCTAAAATCTCACTATCTTAATTTGCCCCTCCCGTCTGGTCCACTTCATGTCTGTATTGCTTCCCCTTATCCTATTTAGTTTTGGTCTTAATTTTAGTTATTTTTTTTATTATAAGCGAAATAAAGAAATAAATGTCGGGTATATACAAACTCGCACTGAAAAAAACGAATAGATGTACGCCACACCATATGAAAAAAAAGCTTGATTTTTAGTCTAGATTAGGTTAGATTAGGTTGGTCTGGTTGCCTAGAAAAGCGCGTACTTAACCCATTTTTTAGTCCATTGTTTTACCAACGTAGCGCAGGAGACTATGGTTATGCGTGAGATTCGAAACCACACAGTCTCTGGGACAGTAGACCAGCACGCTAACAAGTGAACTAGTAAGAGAACCCTTGATTTTAGTCTAAATGTAAATAATTAATTATAGTAAATAAATTTTTCTAATCCAAGTAATGAGAAATTATTTATAATAATAAAAGAAGAAATCCAATAAATAAATTTCTAGAAGCTTTAAAAAATATATACAAATTTTTTATACTCAGCCCAAAAGCTTAATTTCTCTTTAAAAATTTAAATTTATTAATAACGATTTATACACCATAAAATATGTGTTTGTTTTTCTTTCCCCACAAAACCTCCAATCAACCACAAACCACATTCTCCTGAAAAAGAGTTGTATCGAAAAATAGAAATGATAGAAAGAGTGTGAGCACAATCACCAAAAACAGGAAAAGGTATAAAATGTCGAGTGTTATTAGTAAAACGTGATTTAATTACAAATAAAATGTGATTTTATTAAATGTAACGAATTGAATGAATGCTAAGATTAAAAAAAAAAACATAGGTGTGTAAACTAAGATTAAAAATAAACATAAAATTTAAACACTAAGGTAAAAAAAAAACGAAAAAAACAAACAGTTGCACAAAAAGTCGGTTCTAGAAGCCCTGTCGATTGCAGTCTTCTATTGTAATATTTTTCAAATAATTTAAATTAAAGTTATTTCGAGAAAAAAAAAACACAAACATATCGCATTTAATCAAATTTAAATATAATTGCACGTATCGAAATTCATTTGAGTATTTTTCAATGGAAAAAGTATGACTTCAAGTTTACTACCTTTAAGAGTTTAACAGCAATAAACACAAACTTAAAGTTTTATTTTATATATAAAAGCCTCCTCGTAATATTTTTGGAAGGCTTTAAAAGTAAAAGCACAGAAATAAAAGCCTTGAATGAGTTAAAACAAATTTAACTGGAATATTTGATTTAAAAAGTTTAAAGCTTAACTTTAATACTAAGTTTAACTTTCTAAAAGTACAAAATCTAAAAAGTACCACCTAATCTTATAGTAGTCGTCATGGTGAGTATTTTATGTTAATATCAACCATATCAAGCCATTTTTTAATTCAAAAAATCAAAAAATATAAAAATAAGCCTGTGCAATCTCCCCTCATACACTAGCTCGTCCCTTCAGTCCCTTCCTTTGCTTGTGTATTTTGCATGACCCTGTTTCTCCTTACTGTAACTAGTTTTTAGTTTTATTTTAGTCTAAATTTTAAGTTCTATTGTATTTTGTATTAAGCGTCTCTAGAAAATTGGTATAAATTGGGTAATTTTTAACAATTTTTATTCCGGCAAAAATTCAAAAACGGTTAAGCCTACAAGTACCAAATTACTACTACTACTACTCTACTCTCTATTTAGAAAAGCAAAACTATTAAATAAATGACACACTGGTAACTGAAGTTAAGTAAAAATTTTAGTAAAATCTTTACGCAAAATAACATTTGGATGGTGATGGAAGCTATTGGGCCTTTCTCTACGAGTATTCTTGAAAGTGCTGCAAACCGTAAGACTAAAGAAGTTCTGCACATTGGAGAGAATTTGTGCTGTACAAATCAAACCTACTTCACTTAAAGCATGGACTAATAGAGTGCCTGAAAAACGACCCGTGTGGATGCGGCAACGACTTGTCGCTAAACCGGTTTGCACTACATTTCGAAAATACTCGTGTGGAAAGGCCCATTGATGATTTATTTATTTTAGTGCAATTAATTAAATATAGTCACTAATTTGCAAAATGAAGTGATCTGTGTTGGGTTGCGTAATTAGTACGAAAGCTCAGTATGGCAAATCACTTTTTAGGCAAGTTAAGTGACGGGAATCTAACATAGGCTGTGTTTTTTTGATGATATGATCTTTATCAATTTTACAACAAATTTTATATTAAATTGAAATTCGAGAAGGGTTACTTATAGCAATATTTTTTAGTTTTAAAAAAAAGACTATGCATTGACTTAAAGTTTGGATAGGCAAAAATCATTACAGTTTAATTTAAAATTATTGCAAATTTTAAAAGTTTTGCTACAGTTTAAAAAATTCAATTCAGTGCAAAATTCCAGATCTAGACTACATCATCAAAAAATACAGCTATAGTTGTTATATCTCATCAATTCTCATTAGAAGGAGTTAAATGACCTTCAGGAAATTAAGAAAATCGTCTTATTGTACACTCTGCCGGTTTTTTTGTATACCCCGCAAAAGTAGGGTAACTTGTTGATTGAATGTTGCGTGCCAAGTCAATGTCCGGACGGGCATAGAGCTTGGATTATTTCTTTATATTTACGCCTGCATTTCTACTAACACAATCAATTCGAACACATCAGGAGAAACTGTACGCTAAATCTGATCTAAAGCCATCTACGAAAAATTCATAGGCAATCTGCATAAACAATTATCAAAGGTCTTTTGCTTGTAAATTGGTAACCTATAGAAAAAATTTCTATAGAGACGATATATCAATTTTTCGGGTTAGTTATTTATTGACTTTCTTTCCGTGATGTTAAATAACCCCAATATACTTTACCATTTGAAAAATACTAGAAATTATTGTAAAATAATTAATACGATCTCTATGCGAGCACGTAAGGCCAATCCTTTAACACACACTGCCCGCTCGTTGCAAGACTGCAATACATCACAAAAAAATATAATAAATCAAAAATCATTCCAAACGAAATCAATAAGATAAGCAGATAAGAAGCACGATAAATTTTAATAACAGAAGGAACGTCTACGTAAAATAATTAAATGTTTACCAAATTAAAAGCGACGGGACTACGTTTGCAACCGATGCATGTATAATTCCATCTAGAGGAAAATCGAGGACACAATAATCGTAAAAAGTCGAAAAAATATCTATAAATCAACACGAAAACGGCACACAAAAACGGTGCTTGCTAGGGATCAACTGAAAAACATTAAGGAAGCATCCTCACGACCGCACAGGCTTATAGAACACACCTTTCGGCGGATAGTATTGTTGCCCTCTCCCTTCACCATACCCATGCTGTGGTCCAGCAGATCTAGAACTGCTGGATGGCCTCCCGGACTGATGTCCACGTCGGGCATCACGACCATTCCTGTCCGGATTTCTGCGATCCCAATCACTGGAATTACGTGACCTCTCATGGGCAGGAGGTGGTATACTCCGAGGGCCAGCACCTCGGTGAGGATGATTCCTCTGGAAAGGAAAATTGACAATTTCAAGGATACCCGAATTATGTTCATAAAATCATATACAAACCATCCGTCGTAGAGTGTTCATAGGTCTCCTTAGTGTGTCACTTATCCGCCTAGCCGGCCGTTTCTTTGGATTTGAGCTAGGTGTATGGACTGCGCAGCACTTGATGAAGATGCCCATAAAAATGATAAAACCAATTCCCATGAGGACCACTGCGTACCAGTTTTCTGTTATCCACTGAGCAACCGTCAGCAGGGTCTCCTTATTGAGGAGTAAATTCTTTAATCGCACCAGGGGACCTTCTGCGTCTACGGCACGACACTTGAGAAATACGTCACAGTACCCCTGAAAATTATCACAAGGTGAGCCTGGACGTAAGCTAATCCCTCCATCGGGGAGCCCAAAAAGGTGGGCAAATTCGCTTGTGCTGCGGCATGTATTTGTGTCATTCCCATTTTGGCATGCCAGCTCGCAAAGCTTTCTTTTGTCTATATGAGGAACAATTTGCGAAGTTAAGAAGCACTCAGTCATATTCCAGAGCAGGCAAATGGATCCGGCACATTCGCCCTTAATGCACAATTGGGTCCCATTATTGCACTTGGTTTTATCATCCCTTGGTTTTGGATCTGGACACTCGGGCGTTGTCCCATTGCAAGTGCTGCTCCAGGAGCATTCAGTCTCCTCCTTACATTTCATATGGTAATGAGATGGAACAAATGTGCACGAATCACTCAGGCAGCAGGGCCCTTGACTGGGGCTGCACTGTGTCTTAGCACGTCGGGTGCATCCTTTTGCTGAAGAGTTCAAGCTAAATTCATATTCACTTATCAGTCGGGGGTAGCAACACTTGTCCTTGCACTCATCCTCGTTAAATCCACAATCGCATTCTTCTCCACTTTCAACGATTTTATTCCCACAGAATGCACCCTCGGACGCCTTAAAGCAGTCCCGCTTTAGATTGCCCACTAAAACGTCCAAAACATTCGAAATATTCCTAATCGAGCACTGGGAGAATTTGCTATTATTTGGACGATCACCACTTGTGGCACTAGCGAACATGATATAGTTCCCATTTATGCCCCCCGGACGGCACTCTTGAGGGTAGTCATGCTACAGATAGATAAGAAGTTACCACTTTAGATTTAAAATTTTTAGCAATAGCATTAAACTTATATCTTACCGGTGATCCGAAATTGTGGCCAATTTCGTGGGCCAAAGTTAATTGTGAAACCTTCGGAGGTACGCGACTGTTATAGTTTACAAAGGTTATGATTCCTGTGTTTAGGGACCGCTTTGTACTTTGATACTGCCCTCCGACGGTCTCTGTATAGGTTTTATATTTTTCACAAATTCCACCCGAAGCACCTGATGCTGATGCTACCCAGGCTAGACCTAAGGTACCCCCAGTAAAATCTCTGCGGGAAACATAATTTTATAATATTTATCGCTCTCTAATAAGAGATTTATTTAGCTATTTACAGATAAAACCAAACTATTACGATGAATTATAATTTTTTTAAATTTTATTCTTATGCACTACACTAAAACGATATGCGACTCGTAGAAAAACTCTCAATGTAGATTTATTGCAGCATTAAAAAAGTTTATTAAACCGATAACAATCTGGATGAAGACTTTTAGGTGGACGCCAAACTTTCACAATTAAATCGTAATACAGTAAAATCTCTTTATAATGACCAACTTACTACCTGTTGTGGAAAACAAACAGACATTTCTATATTAACACCTTTTGCTAGTCCTCGTTTATGACGAACACCGGATATAACGAGCAGAGGTTTTCTCGGTTAATTCGAGTTCGTTATAAAAATATTTTACTGTGGCAATTTTTAATGTCTTATATCAACCTCAAATCAATGGGATTAATTCAAAATTTATACGTAGAGAAATTTTCTAAATTTGAAATTATATTGTCCAGTTTCATTCGATTTTTACCTCAAAATACGTCTACAGTGGATGGATGTTCTTGAAACTTATTTCATTGAGTTTATTAAATAATTAGCAGAGTAATTTTCAAATATTAAAACTTATTGATTATAATTTATTAATAATTTTAATAATAAAAGAGAGGCGGTTAATTTCAAGCGCTCACATTTTGGTCCATTGCACTCATCCTCTGCTCTATCGAAATTTCTTGGTTACTTTTTACTTTTTTACTTATTAAAAATTACCCTTAATTTTTAGGAATTTATTTTATGAAAATCACATACGTTAATGTAATTTTCTAAAGGGCAATTCAATAAAGTCGATTTTAAAGTTAAAAGGTCTAAAATTTACCACAATAATTTGGCGTCATCTGTAGCATTTGATTTAACCAAAAATTACCAAACATAATGAAATAACTAAAACTAACCTATAAGTGAAAACGTATGCTAAGCAAAAGTCTCCGTGATCTTCAAGTGAGTGAAGATTCAAAAAATTTGAGACATCCATATGTTCGTTACAAAATGAATTGTGAGGTCCATTATAGGTGGATTTGCAGGCAGAGTCATCATCTATTTTAATGCGTTGAACCTAATTTTTATAGTAAAGAATGAATTCAGGATCAAAATGATCGTAAAATGCCCAGGACTGACCTCAAATCGGATGTTTCGGTGTTCGGTACGTCCATCAAATTTTGTATTCCGGTAAATGTAGTTAACTGCGGTAACATGATGTGCTATCAGTGATAATATTTCTTCTCGTGTCTTTTCATCTACTTCAGACTTTCTGCCTCTATCGTGCTGAAAAGAAAAATTAAAAATTTATTAGAGAATTCATTTTATTAATATTCGCAAATTAAAACTTTAAGGGTAACTCTACTTTGGCGAATATTTTTTAGATATACAGTAGAATTTTTGAAAAGCTTTTTTAAAATCGTTTACCTCTTCGAATAAACAAAAACGTAGCTAAAGCGATTTCTACCTTATCGAATCAAAAAATCGATTTACGTTTATATTTCCTAAAGAAATATTGTCAAACTATAATTTATAAAATAAAATAGTCAACTATCGATTTCGTCTACCATCAACACCAACCACATTATCCGATTATGTGGCTTTAAACTCTAATTTTTCAGATACATCGCTTTCATGGTTAAGGCTAGGATAATTGAAAAGATTTATAATTAATAATTATAATAAAACAAACATTGAGAATTTAGTTTAAAATAAACCTTTTCTTTAAGTAGCCACAACTCAGCCAGATAGACAGCTCCAATATTTATTGAATCTAAAATTACTTGGGTTTAAAATTCGGATAATTTCTCCCCGGTAGCAGATTTATGTTTTTAAAAGTGAATAACTCAAAAAGTTATAAACGGACCGTAAAGAGGTTGACGCCTTTCGTAACACCGAGAGTGCGGATTTGTCAGTCACTTTTTTTCCCGAATTTGTGAGCACATCCCTCTTACTCGTCGTATACGTGGTTTCAGCAAGATGAGGCCACGCCGCATACCACCACAACGTCCGTGAATTTGCTTTGTGTACAAACATTTCCCGCAAAACTTAATCAGCCACTTTGGGGACATTCCGTGACCACCAAAGCCCCCGGATCTGACCCCCTTGGACTTTTTTTTATAGGGATACCTCAAACACAAAGTCTACGCTAATAATCTTCGGTCTGCCGCGCAGTTAAAAGAAAATTCCCTCCGTGAAATTCACGATATTGAAATAAACTTGCGTGGTGTAAAACACGATGGTTCGGTTAGAAATTGGACGATGTTGTTTTTAAAACATAAAATCCGCAACCTATCCGACAAGGTAGACATATTTCTTAAAACTCAATTAAAACAAAATAAAAAATCGTTTCTTATTAGAATTAAAAAGAAACCAAAAGAGTTTTAAAAGTCTTATAAACATTTTAAAATATAAAACAAATTCTCGTGATTTAAAAATTCTTTTCCCGTCAAAATAATTATTGCATTGGTTCGAGAAAGCGAACTGGACCTTCCCTAATTCAATTTTTTAACATCTCTTTTCTATTTTAAGAAAATCAAATTGTCCAAATTGTCCCTTGGAAGGCGCTTAAAAAATTACTTTAAAAAAAAAAAGGGTTGAGAATATTTCGAGGAGCAAATTGAATAGCTGCCTCCTCAAATTAGATAAATCTGTCGAATTTAATTAAAAAGAAAGTTAAGACAATTAAATTTCCAAAGTCTCCATGACGACTAACGAGGCCAGTTAATGCTGAAGTGAACTGAAGCAGCTAAAGGTTAAACGAAGAAAGAAAAATTTAAAAAAAAAGAAAACGAGTAGAGATAAATAAATTCCCTACGATCAAATTTCCCTTGCTCTGCCCTAAGGGGCAGAATCCAAGATGGACCTTTTTCACAGAGGGATAATTATCACAATAACAGTTGAGACCGTAAAGCATTCAACGGACATGAAATAACTTCGCAAACGTCGTGAAGCTTATTAGCTTCAAAAGACCTGTTGAGATGAGCGGTCTGAAGCGGTTCAGAGCCCCCTCCAAAAACTGGACATATTTTAATTAATTAGGCCCACTCTCTACCGCTTGGGAAAATTGAACCTCCAACTCTGGCAGACTCTCGGTAGGATTTTCTGAGCACGTTCCTCAAAAGGAAGTAATTCAAAGCGAATTCATTCTAAGTAGGCAAAACCACAGCCAGGCAGGATAAGGAAACCGGTCGGCCGGTTCGTTTCATTCTTTTGTATGAAAACTTTTCGGATAAGACATTCCATTCCAGCTTTTCAAAATAATAGTCCAAAAAGGGGGAAAAAAAAATCAAGATAAATGTCTACTTACGTCCGTGATACCCTCCCTAATGTGCCTCCAAATTAGAGGATCCGTCTGAATGTACAAGGAGCAAGTGTTCTTGTTGTCCTCCCGGGATCGCGATCCACCAGACGATGCCCTCTTAACTCTCTTGTGTGACCTTTCATGACGATCCTCATTTACCTTAAAGTTATCGGAAGTATTGTGGTGTTGAAAGTCTTCACGAAAATTCGCCTCTCGTGTGTACTTTTCGTGGGGATACTTAAAGTCATCCTCGCTGGCAGGAAATTTCTTTGGTGGGCGGTTTTTTGTTTTTTGCTTATTCACCTCCCCATTACTCATAGGTTTGGGGAGCTCCTCAGGCTCTGGATCTTCTACAGCTGAATTTTGTATATTTTCCATCCATTGGGACACCTCCTCTGTAATTCCACAGCCACCAACATGCCCTGTAAGTTAGAAAACAAAAAAAATAAATAAATAAATAAATAAGAAACGAAAATAAACTCAAACTTGTGTTGAATATCTGCGAAATAAACATAAACATAAAATTTGGCTCTTCTCTTATATGACCTACCCCTCTTCTTGTAACCCTTGGGCGGAGTCGTCTCAAATTTGTCGTAATTAATACATTTGTGTGAAGGGAAATGAAAAATTCAACCTGATGGTATTTAGCTTAAATTATACCCCTGGAGCACTAATGGTATGGCGCTCAAGAAACGAGAGGGTTGTTTTTTAGGGTTGAATGAGGGCTCCTATTCATACAATTTTTTTTGTGAAATTACTACTAAAGGTGGACTTAGAAAGAGGCAAAGTCATTGCTGTGCAGTGTATGGAAGAGAAGAAGTTTAGAAAACATGTTTTTTTCTTTTTTGTTCTAATTATTTCCAACCTAAAGAGTTCATGACTTCATATCAAAATTTTTAATATGTAAATGTAGCACACTGTACTTTAAACTAATTAATTTAATTAGTTAATAGTTGGTAGAAGTTTAACCGTAGCCATGTACCAGCGACATCATATTTCTATTCCCTAGAGCGAATGCCGCCGTAAAAGCGATAGTAAATAATTTCGTTATCGTTATACCATCATTCGGTTTTCTTTTTCAACCTGGTCATATGTTACTTTATTATTAATTAATTATTATTAAATTTTTAATAAAAACTAAAAGTCCATTAAAGAAATTATTACCGATATTTAACGCCGTAGTACATGATATCGCTTTCTTCAACAAAATTTATTCAATCCAACGAAAAGTGCACAAGAGGAAAACCCTCGTTTGCAAAGGTTTAACCCTTAAATGAATTCGTTATTTGAAATAAGATTTAAAATAATCATTTCCAATAAAGTTTTATTCAAAATAATTGTAAATAAATATGAAATATTATAAAATTTGACTGAAAAGTATTTTCAAGCGTGGATCATCGCATTGTCTTGCTTAAATATCAAATTCTCACCGCACTAATGATCGCCAAATTCAATAAGATCATCGTCCAGAAGTACAGTGCACTTTTCTAAAGGCAAATCCTGTGAATCGAAGCATTAATAGAAAAAGTTCTCACCATTGAAATTAACAAATTAAAGACAAATATCTTTTTCAACTTATGATGAGCAAAAAATGGCAGAAAACCATCAGTTTCCAGAATTAGAAAAGTTAAATATTTCAAAGAGGACCAACAAGTGGTTTTTTACATATCCGTCACTTTTGACATACTTTGAAACAAAGGTTTTTTTTTTTAAAAACATTTATCAAAATCCGTAAAGAGACTTTAAACTCAATTTATGTCCAAACATTTAATTTAAGACAAAAATTAATTGAGTTTTGTAACGTTCACAAAATGTAGAATACTTAAAAGTTAATTATTAAGAAAAATTACTAACGAATCAAATTTTGGGGTATATGGTGATTAAAACCTCTGCGGAAGATAGCAAAAAAATTCTTTTAGATGTTAGGCTAATTTGATTTAGTTATGATTGCAGTTTGTTCGTGATTATGAATCGGTAGTACGAAAATTAAGATCATAAATCGTTATGGTTAATAATTCTGCAAATAGTTATGGTAAATACATAATAAAAGAAAAAAGGCCTATTATCCGTATTGTGTCACTATATAAAATGCATTAATTTAATATTAAAAATTTCATTTAACAACAGCTATTGGAATTAATTAAATAAAAAATAATAATGGACAGTTGCTAATTGTTTCATTACAAGTAATGATTTCAATAATGTAATTAAATTCATTCGATCGTTATTTATTATTCATGAGTTAATTAATAGCTTCCAATTTTCCTTATCAAAATATGTGAAAAACATGGAAAAAATTACCACAAATTAATTGAAACTACGTCCGTTTGTGTGCCGGCCAGTGCGGCAAAGTTATGATATTTCAACGATATAATTAAACCTGGATTTACATTTTGGTCTGTTTAGGCTCCAAACTGATAATAACTTCATTTCCATTTTCGCATATAGCAATTTATATTAAGTAATACTTTTTTCCCCATGTTAACCGTACCGAATCTTTGAACGTCTTGTCTGCTTTATTCTTATTTAACTACTGTATTTAAGGTAATTAAAATTACAACGTTACTTGGTAAGTTGCAAAATGTTGTCAGCATTTCTTCCAATTTTCATTTGTTTAATTATAAATTTATTATTTCCATTCAGGGCCTTAGTTTGTCCGGTTAAATACAAGACTACCATTTACCAAACAATTTTGCGGTAAAAAGCAATATGATAAATAAAATTCCAGTAAAAAAAGGTTTCCTGAATTAATTGTGCGAAACAATGTCAAGAGCGCTATGAATTACCCCATTGTAATCAAATCGTTCTTCACATTGTTATGCTTTCATTAAAAAAAAATTTTTTTCTGCAGGTGATGCCTGTAGACAATAGGAAAAAAGTGAAGTTCGTTACGAGCATCTTTGAAAATTACAGTGAACTTTATTACATAGATCTCTGTACCTGACGTAATAGCATACTTAATTGTTGCATATGTCCCATGATGATAGTGAATAGTGAAGGAATACAAAATTGCTTTTAGTTTCAAATGCAGTGTGCGGTACTATTTATAAATAGATCTCATCATAGCATTACAGTACGTTAAATCGCATATAAGGTACTAGTAGAAGGGTACTTTAATTTCGTGGATAGTACCACAGAACTTAAGTACTTCTGGGCTTGAAGTTAATCAAGTCATCTTTTGTTACCCTGGATGGGGGATCCATTTCGCTATCTTCTAGCACAACCTGAGCGCACACAACTGCAAGGTGATTCAAGAAAATTATCTTTTCACTTGACGGAACTTCACCTGGGCGACAGCAGTATATATACACATGCCGCCCTTATGGTCGATGGATCCTTCTTTGCTTGCTTGCTTGCTACCTTGCCCCTCAATCCATCCCCGTAAAGAAACTATTCTTGGTCGTTAGTCGTTACCCGAGAACAGTCACTGGCGTTAACGTAATTGTGATAAGCTGACATAGATAAGAAGCACCTGGAAATTGAATCTGTGTTATTCCCCGAACCTTTGGATGGCATCGCATTGCAAATTATGTTCGAGAACTTTACAAAATTCCAACTGACCTTATGGATAAAGTTTTCACAGATTTCCCAAAATATCTCGTCCAACTTTCAATTATTTTCCTACTCATTTGAGGGTGTTCCCGATAGGAAGGAGTTCGCTTTAACTGAGCATGTTATTTTCATTGAAAACGATTGGTGTCTTGGGGTCTGGGGTCTGGAAGGAAGTTACCCAAATTTTATAGTAGCAAAATTCGCAAATGCACTGATTTTCCAATATTCTATATAAGAGGCATAAAACTTAATGTAATGTAAAATCCAAAACTTTTAGATGCATAGGTATATAACACATTTTGAATGTTATATAATAATCTTTTGCTACACCAGACTGCATAGTTTACAAACTACCGATTGTTGAATTAACTATTTTGTATTTGAAGTAAACTCTTCTTAAACAATAACACAAACCACACGTCGAAAAACAGATTTGGCTTCATCTTTATTTCATAGTAACGCATTTTGATAGTTTAAAAATGTTGGCATTCAAATTGTTTTAAATGGGCTTTAGCAAACTCAATAAATACATTTTGCGATATGCTTACGTGGGAGTTTTTTAAGTTATGTTCCCACAATGTCTACCATATGAATAAAAGTGATAAAGCGCACTTATATCTTTCTATTTTTAACTTTCAGCTTATTCCTCAAATGTTTTAATATTTGGATACCTAGCTATTGTGTGTGGTGCATTGTTTTGACCGCAGCACAATTACTGTTTACTAAATTCCCAATATCCAAATTTGTGTAAGTCCTCTTTTAATTTTCGAATTCGGAAAAAAACCCTACTAGCAACAAGTACGTGACATTTTATAAATTATTAAAATTGCTTGACTAAAGCATTACTATCGAAACTGATTTAAACTGAAATTCTAGTTAAAACAGAAAAAATAAAGTCTCACATTTGAAGTGCCCAGGGGTTCAACGAGTTCAACTGGTAAAGGACTTGCGACAAATTTTCACAGGCAAATTGATTAATCAGTCAGAAAATCCGCGAAATTATCAAATATTTACCTAGGCCGCGTTAATAGATTGCTTGGACTGGATATTCTAGCGCAAAATTTGTATCGTAAATGTATCAATTTCGAACGCGACCTGAGGCATCGTCCCAAATGTTAATCAAATTCAATTTTTACTCAACAGACAAACACGAATGCATTCTCTGTTCTCTTGCATCCAAAATACTGTCCATGGGGCGCACCAACATCGACAGACCATTGGGGGACTAACATCAGGATTACATCGTTACTTAAAATCAATACTGGCCCCATGGCGAATAGGACACCCGGACCCAGACCCGGTTGGGACAGTGGTCTGGATGGGGAGGGGCGTTGACGAAACCAATTAAAATTTGAATATTTTTAAATTGGGGGTTGACCTGGATGTGTTTATTTGAAAGGGTCCTGGTCCCTGCTGCGGAAATGGAATGCTTCTGGGGTGAGGGGGATAAAATAGCTCGGCTGGCCGAGTTTTTGCATGTGAATGTGCGATTCGTCCTTTATCGGATTTTTTTTTTTGTGTGCGCTTATTTGCAAAATCCTTTTATTTTGTGCATTAATGTTACCCTGACAACGATGGAACTGCAGAGCTTCTACGGAGGACGTCTGGTCTCTGGACTATGGAATTGGTTCGATTGAACCAGGCCTGCGGGACTGTATCTGTAAATGCGAGATAAGCCCCAAGCCGAATTCATGATCAGAAATGAATTGATGAAATCACATTGTGAGCACTTTAAATCTAAATTGGGTTCCCTACTTAACTCCGATTCTGTGGCTGAGAGTTATTGAATTCCGGAACTTGCCTGCTTCGTCCTGGTCTCCCTACCGTTGCGAATTTTCCCTTCTACAGGAAGAGTTTTTTTTTATTTTTTATTTTATTTTTTAGTAGCCACACTCCGTCGGTGTCTAATGCAACAACGAGGATATTAGCCGAACAATTTCGTATCTCGGTTCTACAGCTCAAGAAGGATTGGTTAAGAATGCAAATAAATTGGAAGTTCAGAACGAATCGTGTAGATATGCGAATTGCTTCCGGAACTAGTTTGTCCCGAAAGTTCGTTATTCTCTTTGTCAGCAGTGAACTTTCGTCAGACTTTTCTCAAATTAAATATTGAACTAAAATGTTTACTTGGTTAGTTTATTGCCTGTCTTGGGTCATTTGAAAAGATCTATTCAAAGTAGGAAGAATGTACATCTGTTGCTTCGGTAATTGCTATTTGGTATTGTAAAACTAAACGTAAAAATAGAAATTTGAAAATTGTTAAAGGCAGTTATTTAAAATCATAGACATATACTTCAATTTAATTTATATGTACTGATTAAATACAATACCCGAGTGTTAAACTATAAAGACAATCATCCCGTAGTACCTAAATCCTGATGAAGCAATATTTGTATTTTACCAGACATGATTAATATTTGTATAATACCAGGTATAATCAACAATTTTGCGAATTGTATTAGTTCATATCGTTGTTTTCATAGTAAAGATGTTTGAAAAGTAATCTGTACATTGTTAGCCAAACCAGATATTTAGTTTCCTATCAGCTGTTAAAAATACTACATATATTTTGGTACTACTATTTATTTCTTTACAAAATGGATCACAGAATTTGCAATACATTTTCCTATTTCAGTTTTCACGAGCGAAAGGAGCTATTATTAAAATAATAATTAATAGCGCTTCTTATCTTATTTTATTGCTTTCAATTAAATTTAATACATAAGGATACTTAGGGGTGATAAATTGATTTAGATCCTCTCGGAAAAAAATTCGTTAATGAGTGAAATATGTATAAGTTCTAAAAAGTATTCGGGGGCAAGAAATTAATTTAAATAGTTCTAATATCTGAGAAATTTCTGAATTTAAGATGATGACCTCTAAAATTTTGTCCTTTGATGGATATTTATATATTTTCGGGCTTCAGTGAACTTTATATAGATGTTAACTTGTGAACAAGGCGATAGAATAGCACGAATCGGTCAAAACTATACCATTTATGTTTGAAAGCCAGCTCAGTCTTTCAGGTACTGCAATTTTATAATACAGCTTTATTGGTACTACATTTGAAAAACGAAAATTCTAAATATCGAATCTGTGTAAATGTTTGCATTTAAAACTCACCTTCCCGGACATCCTTGTAGGGATCCTCAACATGCTTCTCGTTATATATTACAGAGTGGAATCCGTCCTCCTTGAACGTATGATTGGGAAAATAGTGTTTCGCGTGCTCAATATAATACGCGTCACGTTCAGTTATTACTTTTCCCTCGAAGACCCCATCTATTATGGATCCAAAGACGAGACTGTCCTTGTCACCTATCACTTCGCCCTCATAAATATGTGATGTGTCCACTGATACCGGACCACTCGGACTATGAACCTGAAAAATAACGATATCGACGGTGCTATCATTAAAAAAAAAAAGGGGAGGAATGTGTCATATTTTAAAAATATTTATGGGAAGGTACCACAATTTTTCTACGGGTATACTTCGAGAGGAAAAAAAAATTCAAAACTTTATTCGGAAAATAAATGCTCATCCTAATTTATGTCTTTTTTTTATGCTACATATTTATCGCTGTTGTGGGAAAAAAATAAGCAGGGTGTATATTTCGGTTAAGTTTTCAACCTGCGTCTACTTGTTCAGTATTCGATCCGCTTAAGTCTATTTCATTTAAATGCCTGGGATTAATACTAAAAGACCAAAGTGATAACATTAGCGCAGAGTTAGAACTAACTTAAAACTCGTGCGATGAGATATTAATTATAAAAATATTTTTAAAATTAACAAGGAAGTGCCTTCAAACATGCCAAAGATCGGCTTCTCAAGGCTGGACCAATATTTAACCAAGGTATATAAAATCCGAAGATTATTTTATTAGTCTTGGACCAAGCTTTGATAAATTCTTGAGTGCTAATCCTCGGTTATCTAGCGTTCGCCCAAAACAGCCTATGCTCGAAAAGCTAAGACTTGATTTTTAGCCAAGTTTTAACAAGCATTGGCGAGAGCCTTGTCCAATCATAGGCCTATTGCTTTTACCTGCATAAGAAGACCCGTTTTTCTGAGATTTTAATAAAATTTAAAAAGTTTGCATTTTGAAAATTTTATCCTATAACAGCGTGCAGCTGCCACTATCCATTTTTGTGATATTACAACTAGCTTCAAGTAAACATTGAAAGTTGGAAAATTCCAAAAATTATTACTACTCCTACTACTAGGGTTAGGCGGATTTAAAACAAAAATATTAAGCCATTGCTAACTTGACATTAATTAGAATGAGCATTTCGAAAACTTTATTACAGATAGATTAGACTTACTCACCTCTAACTTATCACTAAAAGTAGTTAAATCACGTTTTAACCTAAGTTGGAAATGTCTTCCGTGTGCCTTAAATTTTAAATGTACAAGATGATCTTTGGTCACTGAACGTTTAGCCCTCCTATGACTAGCGTGGGTGTGCTCCTGATCGTAGCTAAGTGTCTCATAGTGCGATATGTATTCGTTGAGTCGTCTGCTTCCTGAAAAATAAACAGAGAAAAAAATCGATTAATTAATTAGAATCAAAATGTATTTTATTTTTTTATTTTTTTTAGAATAAACAAAAAGGGAAGGTCCCCACAAAGGTGTGCTCCTGGAGCCGATGGGAAGGGGGGGGTACGGATGCATTCGAGTTGAACTCGGCTCGCAGGATAATTAGCAGCGTTGAGAGACTTCCTTGCTACCTTCAAACATCCGCTTAGAGGCAGACTTCCATCCAATTCATTTAAAAAACGGAGCGAACGCGACTGAATGGGGCGCGCTGTGTGCTTAAGTACTTCAAAAATTTCATATTTTAGCGGAGGCTTTACAGTAGTGTGCCGTGCAAGCCCTTTCAGCAGCCGCTCGAATGCAGGAAAGAGCGGGAAAACTGATTTAATGAAACTATGATTGAAACGAGCTAATGCTGGGGAATTACAAACTTTTTTATTCGTTAAGCGAAAAACGAAAAAAAAATAAAACAAACAAACAAACATCCATCGCTAGAGGGGGCGAGCTATTCCAGGAATTGAACAGGAATGATGGCTGGGGCGAAAAGGAAAATCAGGAGCAGCATAAAAATTATATTTAAAAAATAAAAGCGATAGAAAGTTGGACCAGAGTAATTAAAAGGTAAAAATAGTTTCGATCTGGTTACTTCTCAAGAAGTTCGAAATGAGCCCGTGAATTCCGTTTTAAATGAATTTTCTCGAGAACTTTAATGGGAATATTTTCGTGGTTCATAACGACCGAGACATTCTTTTGTGCTGCTAGTTCCTTTCGATATTTTTTTCTTCAGGTGCTTTGCAAAGTTGATGGTGTAATGAATAGTTGGGCTAGACAGTCATGTTCGAGTCCAAAGACGAGGTATTTCTGAGAACTGCATGCATTAAGTTCATAATGAACTTTTTCTTTATCGTTGTAGTTACACAAGTGCTAATGGAACTTATTCGACATCCGTTCCCAGAAATTTGCTAGGGGCAGCACTCTACTTAATTTTCTGGAGGGTCTGCTTGTTCGAAACTAGAGAAACTTGAAATGGATCTCTATCTAATGACAAAACACAAGTACACTGAGAAAAGTCGAAATCGGAAAATTGGTTATATAGCATTGCATGACCTTTATATCGTAGAACTAACTAATAATTATGAAAATCTACTTAATAAAAACGTACAGTGTTGCGCTAAAGTTTGAACAGGGGTATACCAATCGCTACATGACCTTCTGATCAACGAATGGATGTGAACCTATAAAACGCTTTATAAATCCTTTACGAGACTGTTTTATTTTTACAAATTATTTCCGAACCACAAATTTGGACACCATTTATAAGATGGGGGGATATTTTAAATTAATGAAATTTGATTATAAAATTTTTATACGTAATTTACAATCCAAATATAGACCAGATTCACCTGCGCCAATGACTGTTTACAAGATCCACTTCCATGTGTGGTACGGAAGTATAAAGCGGAAGTGGCTCTCTGTCCGGAGGGTGTAATCCGAGAATCAAATCGCATGCATTACAAACGTCCGGCACCATATTTATACGTGGATGCAATTTACAAAATGTAATTAAAACAAATTCATTAAATAAACCGTGCAAATGCTATGAAAATGTGTGCATAGGGTCAAATTCACCCGTTGCTCCCGGAACTTAGTTTTGTGTTTGCTCCCGGGTTTCATCAACTGAAATCTCCATCCAGCGCCCTCCCCGCCCCCCTCCCCCACTCGTAAGCCCCGAACAGTAATTACAAAGTGTAAACTCCCTTTTTTTTTATTTTTCACTTCACTTATGTTGTATTTACCCCGTTCACGGTATATATCCAGTAAATATTCCCATATTGCCTACGGGAACTGGCTGGGTTTCCCCACAACTGGAGGTGGGTCTAGGAGGAGCGGCGGTGATATGCAAAATTGGAAAATCGGGTACTTACGGAATTTTCAGGAGGGACAGGCACTACGCTTTTCTAATTATTCGAGCAAGCAGCCTTGCGTCCAGAAGGACTTTTTGCTTAGGCTCCCCCTTGTCCCCTTTCTGCCTGTGTCGAATGAACCAAAGAATGCACGTTTGTAGGGAAAGGGAAGTTGAAATTTATTGCTGAATTTATCAAATATTTTTGAGGCTACAATAACTTGGTTCGCTCCCATTTCAAGAGGTTTTTTGAGTGGGGAACGAGTTGAGAATCACTTTAGAGACCGACAAATTATGCAAATTCATTTTCGGTAGAGTTGATTCTTTTCTACTCTTTTTTTTTCCTCTACAGTCTGCAGAAAACTTTTGTTACTGTTTTCTCATGAAGAGTAGCAAGGGGTTTGGTATTTCAAAATGTTAAAACTTTTATGTTTGGGGACTCTAAATCCTCATGGATGTAAGGAGAAATTGAATTGTTCGGGTCATTCTACCGCACGTTTATATCGTAATAAATTCTAAAGTTTCTTTCGAGTGGTGTATGCACCAAGTTCGGTGCATGCGACTCTTTATTAAGGACTTTGTAAATAGAGACGTTCTATGTTTACGGCATTAGCATGTGTTAGCTTATTGGATAAAAGGGGTTAAATTTGATGATTGAAACGGCGAAACAGTAGCTTTTAGGTTTCTGATCTTATAGCGAACGATGGCTGAAAATTGCAACACTGTTGCTGTTTACGCTATGGAGATATCATTTTAAAATTCTGTCCTGAATTTAAAGTATCTAATCATATTTCTTCCGAACTTAATATGTAGAGAATGTGCATATAGTAGTGGTCTGCATCATGCGCTCTATAATTTCCTTGTTTTTTATGTTAAAAGAAGGATACAGATGTTTTCTTTAATGAATATTCAAGTAACCCCCGTATAACATGGCCCTTCTATAGTACGGATTCACTCTAAAACAGGTCGTGAATTGGGAATATCCCCATATAACACGGTGCTCATATAACACGATGTTTTTATAACACAGTTTGGTAGATATCTGGAATTCATGAAAACTCAGAGGATGATATCATAGGTGAAAACAAAGAAGTTAAAAAGTTTACTCTGGAAAACATAGAGAAAGCCTTAGACTTCGCCGAATAGTTAAGAGTCATATTTCTTAAATAAAGATCCTTCAAATGAAAGGAGGATAAAATTTAAAAGAGTGCTCAGCACAATATAAGGAAATTTATAAAAATCTTTTAACTAAAATCAAGCTAATTAAAATAACAAATATTTTGCACAAATCAATGGATCTGAAGATAATGCAGAAAAATACTCAGAAGATAAACCAAAAAGAAATTTGCTCAGTTGTATTAAACTTCATATAATCATTTTATCTGCATACACTCGAGGATGGATGAAAGAAATCTTGTATACGACAAAAATAGCTAGAGAATTGCATTTATTATTTAAGATCCTATAGTTTAGTTAAATCGATTTATACACAACGAAATTGAGATACTATTGATCTCTAATAATTTAAATTTTTGAGCTTCGAAAAGATCCTCTTAAAAATAAATTAGAATTAGACAACAATGATCTTAAATATAACCATTAAGTTTCGTTCAACTGTATCCTTACTTTGTATAGTGTGTAGTACCAGGGTAATCTTAAAACTACTCGACGTAACAAAGAAGCATATTGGAAAAGAACATCTTTATTTCTAAATATAGTCTCCCTTTAGTTTTGATACTCTTTTGCTAGGGTAGTTCAATACCTATTTATAGCTTGGCTTTGATATTGGTTGGACTAGGAAGTTTTAAATACCATAGACCATAATATTTACATTTTCAACTTAAGGGGAAAAGTAGTTCTTTGCATATATCACATTTTTCGTGGTAGCCAATATCGGCAGGTTAGGTACTTTCAAAACTAGTCTCATAATTTTCATAGTCACTTTTATTCCTCTAATTTTAAATCAAAGCACAAAACGATTGAAATCGGGGCATTTTTGACGATTGCAATATTTTCGCTTCATGTTTCGTATATGAGAAAAAACACAAAAAAGTAATATTAAATATGAAAAGCGCACATATTGTCCCACTACATGTAAAATTATTAAAGGATATTTTGAGTTCCCATAAAATGTGGCATTGTTGCCGCGAAAAATTTGATTAAACCAACAAATACGATTGCCTGTGAAGGTACCCGACAGCATTATTTATTCGTTTTTTTTTTACGATCCTTTCTCATCAATTTTTCTGTTTCTTTTCGAATGTGGAATACAGAAATCCTTTCTCCAAAAAATTTTCACGGGTAAGCAACATTTTTTTCCTCTGATAACAATGGCAGGGATAGGATCGATCCCTGTTTTAGCTATAGGACGCTTTTATTGCCCGGTAGCAGCAACCAAGCAGTATCGATTCCATTCAATGAAACGCTCCCGACCACTGTTTTTGCCAGGACCAGGACCAGGACCAGCACCAGCACCAGGACCAGGACTATTCCGAACTCGTTCCCTGTGTTTACTCTGCTAAGCAAGGACGAGTTTTCTTGTCATTTTTTATTCAGCAGGAGCTTAGCGTCGAATTCGGCGATTGTTTACGGATTTCATGCTTTTTGTGTTTCTTTATGCTTTTTAAAGGAAAAAATTTTGTTTTCGCTCAAACAAATTACGTGAATTGTTCCTGGGCCTTCAGAAACAGCACACTTCCCCTTCCCTTCCCCCCCATTCCCTGTCAGTTCTCCCATCTGTGCGATTTGCTCCACTGAAGCGAAAAGTCTGCAGGAAGAATTTTAATAATTTCAACCGCTTGAGAACTTCCAGGACGGTAGTGCATTTAGAAGTCTGTGGAATATTTCCCTATGCAATGCTGCATTGCTATTATTAAATGTTTTTCATACTTTTACGAAACCGTACGTTTCCCTTTTATTTGCATTCTGTTTAACATTTTCAAAATAAAGCAGGTCCAGGAGATGTAAGCACATGTAGAATAGATGTTACGAAAGGATTATTCCTTGTATGTCCCACATTCGACTACACATTTCGTTTTATAAATATAAAAAAAAACCCAAAGCCACCAAGTGTCGTCAAATATTGCAGAGGTACTTACTTAAAAAAAAACCAATTTAAAGATAACTACAAAAATAAATTTATAATTTGGCAAGTTTTTGAATAGATTACGAAATCAGCCACAAATTTAAAACTAATGTAGGCAAAATACGGGAACAGATTGAGTTGACTTTGATGGATTTTAATGAAACGTTGCATTTAATATCACTTAATCACTGCCAGGTCAGATAAGTCAAATATACGGAGTGTTCGGATTCTACTTAGGAAACGCAATATCAATTAATTCCTTGAGATGCTATGAGTACAATTTTGTTCCCTAAAATCACTTCTTCCCCCTTAAAATCGAAGTTAAAGCTTTTTAGGAGATGCACTCGCTTAAGTCCTGATAGACCTGTGTAAAGATATCGCAGGATAAGCTTAACTTACCTCTTAGAAAATGAAATTCTACATTACAAAGGCTTTGTTATCAGAAACTCATAAAACAACAATTTGTAAACTAATTAAAATATGCTGGTTGCAGTCCAATAAATTTGATTAAAATGCATAACTCAGTAGAATTTTGCTTAATGTTCATCGAAAATAAATTAAATTAACGAAAATCTCATCGTATGATCTTCTCGGTCAAGTCTAGCAAACATTTCGATAAATCTTGATTTTAGTTTTGGCTTCACTCTCTATAATTTCTGTAAGACTGAACCTAAAATTGCAAATTTAAGACCAATTCTGCTTTTGACTATTAAACTGATATCATAGATTCCCTTTCCTTGAACTCAATACCCTCATAACATTGAGATTTCGAAGAAAGTTCAACATTGAGGCCACTATTGCAAATAAGCACAGTTGAGAGTATTTTGCTTGTGCTTCACTAAATTGTTTATTTATAGTATAAAATTTAAAACTAGACAAAATGTTATAGTTTACCAACTAAACCTCTCCGGTAAAGAGATAAATGAACTTACCGAATTGCTTGCTAGTGCAAATTAAGTCTGTGTGATTTTCACTTAGTGCTTGAAAGTTGATAACAAAAACGAAACGCAAGTTCTCCGAATCAAAGCAGCAGAAGGTACCATCCAACAAGTCAACAACTGCCCATTTAGTAAGAAACATTGTCTTAGCACACAAGAATTGAAATATTTTATCAAACAAACTTCTATTTAAGAAGATCCATTACCGTCCCAGAGGCGGTGTCGGTTCAACTAGGGGCGAGACTTTAGTAATTGGCTTTTGTCTCCTTTCCCATTAAGTCAAAGCCTCAAACTCAATAACGCTCCAGCGCCAGTCACATCTGAGACGTAATCAGAATGCAACTGCAAATGTCTGTTCATAAATTCATTTTACAAATTTGGAAAATCCCCTGAAGCGACCGAGGGGAGCGCAAGCTGGCAGCGACCAGATGACCCCCTTCTGTTTCAAATATTGAAACGAGCTCGAAGCTGAGTAATTTTCAATTTGTTACATTCGTAACGTTTACAACGTTCACAATCGGGCGAGTGTCCCCTTTTATTCCAGATCTTGTCATTCCCATGCATCCGAGATTTTACGCAGCGTCTGTTTGTCTGTTTGCATTCTCACTCCTGCATCTGCATTTGCTGCTGATGGATTTTAGCAGAACGTTTTCTCTTGTTTATAAGATTGTCCCTGCAATCCCCGTCTGCATCTACTACACGGGGACAGCGGGAATGCAGCATTCTAAGTCTGGATTCGTGCAAAATTTTCCCTTCGAATAAGCAAAATATCCTCCTGCCTCTCCTCGTCCATGTGGGTTCACCTGACGGAAGGCGGAGGGCTCATGGAGACTATGCAAAAATCCACTTGCGAATAACTCAAATGAAATTTCCTTTAAGAGACGAGTTAAAGGAAATCCCTTCGCCTTTTCGAGCAGCAGGGATGAACGTGTGGAAATGTCGCGAATGGGGACGTGAGGACATGAAAAAAAAAAATATATACTTATATCAAATAAAACTCGGTTCCGAGAAGGGAATGATATGTGAAGGCTAACAATCCCCCTGGATCGCATATAATGGATTTATGTCGATAGGAGAAAATACGGAAAATGAATGTTTACAGAGCAAGAGCGGCAGCAATTTTTGAGGAAATTGCTCTTCGGAGGCGCCTGCTGTGATGAGACTTTTTTTTTCCCACGTTCCTGTACCGCGACAACAGAAAGCAGGCAAACTGAAGGAGGTGATATGATGATACTTGATCTACCTAAAATGGGTATCATCAAGAGAGAGTCATGTCAGGTGGATGATGACGAGTGGGGCTCGGTCAAGGTAAAAATAACCTGAAAGAGGGACTTAATTGTACACCAAAGGTAGAAGATATGCGGTAATTATCAGCGTAATTAAAAATTTCTTTGTACGGTCTAAAGCCAGCAGCTAGAGAATGGCTTAATTAATTTCTTTTCAAATGAGGCTCATCTTGTGTAGTTCATCCGACAGGGATAAAGCGGCAAAGTGCTGTCATACCGGCAAGGATGCCGCAATTTAAATCGCTTAATGTCTTCGCGAAGGATAAAAACTCGAGCAAAGTATGACGAGGCAGCAAGCAAATAAGCGAATTGCCTTAAGTTTGTCGGCCTTCTTTCTGCCGTTGGCTGACGTTATAGAACGTTCATCCTGGCTGCTTCTCTGTTTTAATAATGTACATCCGGTATAAAAGGTGTCATAATCAGAGCAGAATAGGATAAGCCCAGAATACCAATAGGTAGGCATTTCATAGGTGAAGGGTATTTGTCTCGGTTTTCCCATGGGTTCTTAATTATGGTAGCGAATTAATGATATGGCTTAGTTTCTGTATGGTACACCAAAAGGGAAGAACTTTCAATATTAATAAAATCCTGTTTGTATTAAACATTTACACATCAGAAATTACAGAGCTTAGGATAGGAATTAGGATCATGTAACGCAAGAAATAGTGAAACAAACATTTTTTTTGGCCCTCGGCATCCCCGAATTAAAAATGACCAAATGAGTTTTGTCTATTAAATTTCCCCATATGTATGTATTTCTAAAGAATTATTTGGAAATATTTTCACCGAACTCACAAGAACCGAATCAAAACGTTGAATTCTAAGAATTAATTGATTTGCGGTCTTCATAAACTAAGAAATTAAATTTAATGTTTATGTTGAGCCATTTACCAACTATTCTCATTCCCAGAAAGAATAACATAAAAAATAAAATACCCATTGATAAATTTTATTTACAGAACATAAAATAAATAAAATTCTAAAACGAACAGAACAATAAATCATCATAGGGATAATATCACATTTCAACAAAATAATGCCAATTTATAAATCAGTGATTTAACAAACCATGGTTTAAAACATCAATTGTTTTTGATTGGCCACCTTCCGGGCAAAATTCCATCGAAATCCTGCGAAATATCCTTTACATTTCAGAAAATAAACAGAATGGAACAAATGATGTATTGAATTTATTAATCCTGGCAGCCCAGAGAAACCTACAATCCTCCACATGAAATACTAGAGGTATCTAAACATGAAGAAAATATTTGATATCATTCAAAAACTTATTGACCCAAAGAATATTTAAAAATTTAATAATAATAGTTAAAACCATGCTATTTATTTCAATTCTTACTTTTATATTATTAACAATATACTTTAATTTCTCAACACAATGTTAATAACTTCTTAAAGTATCAAAGCAACTAAGAATAATTAATGCAACTTGTTCATGTTTCATGTTGTTCATTGTTTTGTGGCAGGAATATATTGAAATTTTTCTCATTAATTTATTTAGAGAAAAAATGCATATTAGTCGAAAAAATAAAATAAATATAAAGAGAAGGTATCTCTCATTTTAATTAATTAGTTGTGTTATAATTGTATTTAAATAAATGAAAACTATTAAATTCTGAAACTCTGCAATTTTAAACCACTTACCATGGAATAGGGCTTAGGTAGGACGTTTGGTTTTAGTCAGCACCACTGGTCAGTTTGAGTTCTCCTCACGGGGGCGTTTTATAAAATTGGTACTATAGAAACATTCATTTAAAGTAGATAGTGACAAATAATAAATAATAACATTATAATAAAATGTATTCTGTTACTAAACAATTTTTCAAACTAAAGAAATTAGAGTAAAAATTACCATTTCTTAGATATGTCGTTTATTCCTAATTTCCGACCGCTTCTCTAAATTCGACCACATCGTAATTTTACTAATGAGGCATGATTCATTCAACCACTTCATAATTTTACTAATGATGCATGTGAACAAGTCAAGATTTTTATGTATGTACATATCTTACGGTTTAGTTATAGAGAATGATAAATAGTTGAGTGTCATTTCTTTAATTTATCGGAGTGAAAATAATTGGACTACCTTACTGCCTAAAAGTCAGTCTGATCGTTGTTGACTTTGTCAGAAATGTAAACAACATTTGTACAAATGGCATTTATTCTGGAAAAAAAATGTTCAAGTTGTCTAATTGTTAGTTGTTTTTTTTTTTAAATTATATTCACTTTAAATATGAATGAAATCATTTAAAAATTCGGCTTAAATTCAGAATAGGGGTCACCAAATTCAATAAAATTTTGCAGGAACCTTCCGCTTGGTCTAAAGTGGAAGGATCTGAAAGAATTTCTTGGTGGTCGGTTATAGTTTCCGAAATATTCCACATTTTTATCCCCTTAACATACCAAAACTGGTCAGACACAATTAAATGGAAAATTTAATAAAAAGATGATGATCTGAGGGTTTTGGAGGCACTAATTCCGTTTTTGGAGTTCTTATGACCATACCACATAACTGGAAGATGATAATATGGGGACTTCATGTAAATAAAATTTAAAAATTACTCTTAATCACGTAAGAGACTATCTTCAAACCTTATTTGTATCTCCTCACACGTCTGAATTGATCATAGGAACCCCCAAAAACATCTAGAAATTTTCATGCCCAAGAAAAAAAGAAAAATCGCAAATACACCTGATTTTTTATATCTCTAGACCAAAGTAACCCTTAAGGGGGTTATTTTACATAAAAAATAAATAAAAAAGCGATTTACTAAAGCTGCAAATTGTCCTCGACGTCTAAAGTTATGTTCCTTTTTTAAATCGTCCAAACGTTATGTTTGTGAAGGCATTTGCAAATATCCTTAATCCTTGAAAGGATTCAATTTTATAGGCTGCACTGCGGATCTTTTCACAGACGATGATTCAGAACAAATTTCATGAACATAAAAGCCTTATAAAGTCTTAACATATACGGAAAAAAAAAATTGCAAAAAATGATAGGAGAATTACAGGGTACCGCGGGCGAGAGTTAAATCACTCCATTCGCCGCTTCCCGCTTTATGAGTGCTCTTAAGCTGAACCCAACCGAACATGTTACCGGAGCTCTACTAACATCCTTTTCATGGTTTTTGAACGTGTTCATTTCGCCTCCTTAAAGATATTTCCCAATGAAATGCTGGCCAAATAGAAACACCTTGTCCCTCGAAAACGTCTTACATTTTTTTTAAGGGCTTTCCGTGAAACACTTGCCGTACTCTCAATAAGGACACAGAGTGATGGCATACTACTGCCGGGTTTGCGGGGGCTGCGGTGGGGACTGAGGTTCTCCACTTATGGCCAAGCCTCATATATTTCAGCATTCCATTACTTGACATAGTTTCAAGATACGTTCAAGTTTTCTTCTTTATTGCCGCGCAATTTTCCGAAAAGCATTCCAACCGGCACCGCATATCGCCTGGGGGAATAAAAGCGGGCGAACTGCGAGCGGGGGGGTGGCGTAGTTTCCAGCTCCATAAGATACTTATCCCCGCATTTCCGCCCTGCCTCTTTTCCCTAGGATTCTTTTCTCGGATCTTTGTGGAAGCCGTGCCAACTCCACACGAGCGAGGACAAACAAAAGATTGAAAGTAAAAATGTGTCAAGGGGTTTTTGTGAATACTAACGCCCTTCCAGGGCTTTTATTTGCCCTCCTTTTGATATTCCTTATTTTATTTTGTTTCTGCCGCTTTAAAGCGGCATCCCGAATGCACTTGAACCGACCGGAAGGTGTTCCACCCCTTAATCTCCCGAGTCTGGGAGACCCGAGCTAAACGAGAAATGTCCTTCGGCTTTGGCATGCACAAGTGAGTTGTGCTAATCGTTTTTGAATCAATGTAGGTCACTTGCGGGCAACCGGCTTGCATCCGGAGTAGCCGAGGCCCAGTTAGGGTCACGGTGATGTGATTTATAATCATCCTTGAAAGCGCTCCCCCATAGTGCGAATACAATCGATACCATCCCTGAACATAATGTGATTACTGCGCTGAAGGCCGTTTTTAATTCTATTAAATCATAAAAGATACAAAACAACAGCAGACCTTTACTATTTAATGCAGCAAAAAGCCCTGTACTCAATTAACATCAAATTTATAAAATAGAACAAAAATTATATAGATAAATTATGCATGTCATGTAGTTAGAGTGAGCATCTCTCAACTGGGAAACCCAAAACAAGATAGACGAATTCCTAATTTGTTTTCGTAATGATTCATTTGAAAACCCTGGAAATATTTCATGTAACAAATTATTCAAAAACCCAATGACTTTGACCAGGGGACAAAAATCGAACCTGTAGCCTTCAATTTAGCGCTTCGTTGCTGTAACCAACTGGGCTATCCTTAGGCATTTACCGCCAATGCATTTCGAACAATTTTTAGTTCTAATGAGAAGTACTATCGACCGATCTTTCATACATGCAGTTAATAAATATTGATTTATTTGATCTTATTTAAAAAATGCACTACAAATTAATATTTAATGCAGCGAAAAATTACGTGATTATTACGTTTTTTCTACAACCACCTTAACATTGGTATAAAAAAATCATATTTGACTATAATTAAAAGCCTGGTATCTCAGGTTTTAAATGAGCTATTAAGATTTATATGCAAAAAGAGTGCACAAGCTTTAATCACGTTTTTCTCGGCACTGTTTTCCAGTACACTAAACAATCTGCTCAGAGAAATGATACTTTTTATCGAAAGGACGATTTTGATATCTCTTTTTGTTTAACTAATATCGATAATAACAAACATTTGGGCCGAAAATTGCCAATAATTGAACATTAATAACATTATCATTCCGAACCGCGCTCATCTCAATGATTTAAACTCTTATGATAAAAAGGGATGTGGAGAAATATTGAAGCAGTTTATAAAATAAATGGGTCAATAAATATAAGTTCTCACCGCCGTTAGTTATCACGAATCCCCTAGGCGATTATCCTCCGACCAGAGTCACTGATTATCAATTGTCAAAGACATTAGTTAACCCTCCCTCGTACAGGAATTCAGTCGCCTTAGGGACTTCAATGTATCCGCCAGCATCTCTATCTCTGATCGATTTTAGATCTCTTCTCCACCACTTGGGCACATCACTTTCCATTATGTCGAACAGTGCTCCTGCTGCTTGTTTTCTGCTTTTTTTATTATTTAGTTCAAGGAATCCATTCACAGGAGATTGAGGTTAATGGCTGTATCGAAAATCTCCGCAAGAGGTGCCGAGAAGTGCTGAAGTGGATATGTTTTGAGAGTTTCTTTCACCTTACATCCGGTAAACGACCTACACGAACCGAAACTGTGCTATAAAGTGGCGCAGTAAGCGGTTGATTAGGGAGGGACCATTCTTTGGGTTTATTTCGTGGCTCTCTTATGGTTGCTTACAAACTTCGATTTGTAACAGACTTATTTTATACAATTGAGTACCTTTTCACATTTTACGTATGGAACTAAAACAGAATCAGAAATGCTACTCTGTTATAGGGCAATTTGCTGACAAATCCCTTTCCCTTTCCCTTTATAAATTATTGTTTAGATTTATTTTTAAGATTCCATAACATTTATTTATTATATCCTTCATTTTCTATATAATGAGGAACAGAATATCTCCTTGGTTTTACAGTCTTAGTAGCGGCCTTTATTTTTATTTATTTAGCTGGGTGGAACCCATATGGTGAACACTGCGACTAGACAGTCTTTTGTCCCATAGTCTCATTAGTCGAGTAGACGATCCGCTACTCTAAAGAAAGCCAGGACAATTTATTAAGTTAATATCATAATTTAATAAGTATACTACCAATATTCTGAGATCCGCTCTACCCAAGACTATGACATTGGTGTAAGACAGTTTACATAGTCCCGGAGTGTTAAACCAGTGCAGGATTTGATAAGATTGTAGCCATCTTCCTACCATAAGGCTAGTTAATGCAGGGTTTTAGTAACGAGATTATTAACTTTCTCTAGCCAATGCATCAACGACCTCGTTTCCCCACGACAGAGTGCCCCGGTACCGAAACAAGTGTGACACTCTTAGAGACAGTCAGGCGCTGAAGAATCAAAACATTCCTTGACGAGTTTTGAACATGATCTCGATCTTGCAGAAAATTCAAGATCGAGGCTAAGGCCAATATCATACCTGTGATAGTAAGACCAAAACAAAAACCGACATTTAGTTTGCAATACTGAGGCCAAACGCAAGACCATGACCATACGAAATTTTCAAAAAAACCAAAAGGGACCTTTAAACTAATGGCCTGTTCTACATTCAACATAAGTTGAAAGAATTTAAAAAATGCTATTAATTAAGCAAAACAATTCCAAAAACATTTTTATTTCTATATATCTGCTGTAGCTGACTTAAATCAAAAAAGATGAATTCATGGAGTTTCTTATATGAATAATTTTATCAAAATAGGTACAGGATAGGATAAGATAAAAACGAGCAATATATCATCAATTCAAAGTACTGTTTAGAAGTATTTAAGCGCAGTCCGAATGAATTTTTGGCTCGATTCATAGCAAATAATGAAATATGAGTCCATCACTACACTCCGGACTATAGTAGACAGTCAGCAGAGTAATTACAAACGGGTATCAGCCTCCCAAAGTGCCCAAAAACGTAAAAATCAGCCAGTAGGATAGAAAGAAAAAATAAGGAGCAAAGAAAAAGGGATAGTGGGTCTAGATCATTGAGTGCAAAAGTGGTGCAATGCACTCGGACATAAGTAATGATTTTATTGTTTTATGTATAGTTCTAAATTTATTGTAGATATTCAAATATCATAATTTATTGTCTATAGAGATCCAAATATCATAAGCTATCGACAGAAGCACTTTATTAAAATTGTAAATAAACAGCAATAATTTTACTTAGCTGATTCAAAATTAAAATCGACGCTTAAAACTGGAACTTCTCTCAAGAACGAGAAGATTTGCATCTACGACTAAAACAGTTAGGCGGATAATATTCATAACCTAACAAGGAAACCTGTTCTTATCCATTTTGCGCCAGCACAGATCTTTTTGTTGAGAATTTACAAGAAAATTAGCATTACTCATGTCGCGCCTCCAAGTCCATTGCACTGAACAGAGCTAGGGAACGTTAGTGCAAACGAAAAAGACTGACCATCGGCTCCACTGCCGTCGGTCGTCACCGTAATTGATGCTATGTGGCCCAGCCTTAGTATTCATATTCGCGTCGCAGATAAGTCGGTAGCGATGAATCACATGAAGAATTTTAGAAAGGCAGGGCGACATTTGCCTTTAGCTTGGTCATTGACTTTATTCCCGTCGACCTTGACTTTGGGCAAATTGGACACAGAGCAGCTCTGATACCTGAGCCCCGAGAAAATTCTATTCGCAAAATGTGAAAACCGGAAAAGGAATGTTTTTTTTAAAGTAATTCAAGCGGAAAGGCACGTGAGTACTACGGCTCCGTGAACTAGCACTGGCACCGCAGTAATTACTGGCCTTTGGTAGGATATTAACCTTCCACGGATGGGTGAAATTCATCAGAAAAACCCCTCCAAAAAAATGAAATAATGGCCCTGAAAATGTTCCGAAGCATTTTGCGATCTCATCCCAGAGACTCCCTTTCCCAGAGCTTCTCTGTGTGTGCTTTTGAGCACGAGGAGGAAGTTTTACGTGAATTACATTCTGGTCGGACTGCAACTGCTCCCGCTGGTTTTAATGAAGCCTTTGAATATAAAATAAAAAAAAAAAAAAAACCCCATCACCCCAGGCGAATCTGAGGATACCTTTTACCGTGTATCTAGCTGGAGTAGCGCTTGACAAAATTTCCGCTGAATCATATTTCCAGTTTCAGCCAAAACTGCGCCTCCGGGCGGAAAACTATTTTTAGCAGACTTTTTTTTCATCAGCAAATTCAATATTCTGAGGCGGACGGTGATGCGTGCGCAATCAGATTATGGCAACTCGGCTAAGCGGCTTCTGCCACAGACTGCACTCGGAATTTATTTGAAAATGTCGAATCCGATGGAGCACTGTCTGGCTTCTAATCGAATTTACCCCTTCGGCATTGAGCGTGCTATTGGACAGAAAAAGTGCCATGAACCGGCTAAATATTCCCTCAGAAATTTTCCTTTTAAGGATTATACGTCTATCTATCAAATTCGAAAAATACAAAATTATTTCATATCATTCTTACAACCTTTAAAAATTTAAATTTAACACCAATTTTAAATACTCTTGAAATGAAATGATGAAAAGATATTGACGAAATTTGGCCCAATGATGAACATGAATAAAAAAACAGGCGTTATAAGAACCTTTGTCGATTTACAGTCTTAGGCATAAACATAGAACCAAATTCAGAGATATTTGAAGTGTTTTGCAAAAGTATAGGACCATCAATAACAGAATAACTAGATTTAACATTTATAATGCAATCCTTTCGCTTTAGAATAAGTCAATTAGTTATTAGCTTAGTCATTATTTCCATTTTTCGAATATAAATAAAATTAAAAAGCGCTTTTACGGATAGAAACATTGCATGCTTCAATAGTTCGCGAAAAAGCGATAAAGTAAATTCGTTAAAGTGAATAGTTTTAAAAATTTTACGTTATCGGGATTATATGAAATTGATGTTTGTTTTCTTGAACTTATATTGATTCATCCGTTCAGATTTATTTTGTGAGTAATTCTTTAAAAATGATGTTATCTGTTAATACATACAGAGCTTTCTAAAAGAAAAACAGAGGATGATTTAGTCACGATTTGTCACACTGAACCCTACACTTTGTAGCTTTCAAAAATGATCACAAAATCCTCCACCTATCCTCTGAATATTGTTCCGAATCAAAAATGATTTAAAAAATGAGGATGGTGGGGGGGGGGGACCGAGACCGTATGTTGCTTTACGTGAAACATTTAATTTAAAAAATACGCTACCATCAAAAGGCCAATATTTCAAAGTACATTCCGCAGAAGTGCGTAAAACAACAAATGTTTATTTATGAGGTAATTCTGTAAACAGCGTCACCCCATGGATTTTTTGATTCCTCCCCAACTACCCAGCCTATATACGCTCTGCATGTCCTGTGACAGTAATTCCGAAAAACCTTTCTGAATTTAAATTAGCACATTAAGCGCAAAAACAAGCACACCAGCCGAGTAAATTTTGGGGCGATTTACCTCAAAATTCAGCTGCGAGTCGACACAATCCCTTAGATACGCCGAAATCAACACGCCAGTTTCTGTCAGCACTTAATAAATAGTTGCGCATTTATCCCTTTCGCCTTTTGTGCGCGCATAGTCCGAATTCTGGGATTTATTTTTCGTTTCAAATCAAATTTGTCCAATTCCTCGGACGAGAAAGAGCATTTACATGAATGAAAAGCTTCTCTCGCAGAACGAGCGGGATAATGTTTTATGATAAATCGCATACCTTGAGGTTTTGTTTATTGCACGAATTTTATAAAACAAATTTGTCATTACCAAAACCTCGAAGTAATCTATTCTCATGCTGAGCCTGCCAGAAAGCACCTTGAGTCCCCCATCCCCAGCCCCAGTGACTGAGAGTCTTGACTGGCGTTGGTACCTTTTCCAGGTGGAAAGTCCTCTTTGGTGTTCCTCCTCGCCGTTTTCGCATCCTCGCCCCGAAAATAGGTCCTCTCAACCTACACTAGCTTGATGCTGGATAAATGCGGAGGATCAGACTCCGTCATGTGATGTGACAATGTTTTAATGTAAACAGAGGGAGCTCAGAAATAAAGGAATTTTCTGCAAACGTCTGCACAACAAAGACGTAAGACGGCAGGGGTATGGGATAAGAAGCTGCGGCTGCATTAAATGCCGAGGGTTAAAACGGTCGAATGCTGGTGGGGGTGTGATGGATGCTAGAAAAACAAACCAGTTGTGGGCGTCAGAAATCGCCACTAAACTTGGAACTCCCGGACTAAGAAACTGAGTGAGGAGGCCAGGAGGGTATAATTTAAGTCAAGGCTACCGCCAGCTTATTCCAAGGCATTAGAGAAATTGCTTTTCTCCGGGCATGAAGATGTAGCGCGGATTGTTTATCTAAAAATAAATTTAAAGGAAGAGGCCAGGGCCGGACGTGGAGTGTTAGCAAGATCATCCTATCGGGAGTTCCTTATTTCCCAGGAGGGATTGAACCGGATCGATCAATATCTCCAGGGTATGGAATGGGTTTTGGTAATTTTTACTTTTTATGTTTCCTTTATGGCCTCTAAAATGTTTTGTAACTACAACGATTCGCCTCTCTAGTTTTATGGTAAAAGTTTTTATTACCTTGTAGGGTGGCTCTGCTGATGGAGTCGCGGCTTTATATAATGACTTTCTACTTGATTTAATTTGTTTTTTTTTTCCTTCCTAAAAACTAATTTGCAAGTTATTTGCAAGATTAACTATCCATGAAAAGTTTCAACTTGGAAGCTGATCAGAACAGTCAGTGGGTCGTTCTGTTCCGCAATTGTTATCAATGTGTTAACGTCGACTTCAAATAAATTTGAATCCTATCAAATTACTTTTTAAGGGCTTTTATTTAAATCGATTTGTTGTCTGTTTGCTAGAAATCTCACAATCAAAATTTCGATTAGTGGACTAAAGCTTTGAAACTTTCCTTTAGCTATATAAGTTCCGGAACAATTCAACATTAATAGGGGTTATTGTGAAATCCGTTGGGGGAAATGTTAATGCGGATTTCATACATTGAACGTGGGGATTTCAGACTTCCCAAATGTATGAAATACACATTCGCATTTCAATCGTCGGATTCATCAATAAGCCTCAATATATCTAACATCATTGTAAATCCAAAATGATGGTTGCGTAACAACCCCCTAAATATCGGTAACAAATAATAAATTGCCTTTTCTAACATAAGAACAAATAATTGCAGTAAATCTTAAACTTATTACGTTTAGTTTTTAATGGTTGGATAGCATAGAATGCTAGCAGGAGAAAACTACAGGAAAATGGGTTGTGCTGGCCTTATTTTGATCAGTGGATTTTAATTCAAAGGGTCAAATTAATATTGAAAATGATAATCTCATTTCCAGATTAAATAATTTTTGTTTAGATTATGGGATTACGTAATTTGAATTAATAATTTACATTTTAGAATTATTCTCAGTTTTATAATCGTTGGATGACTTTAAATAAATGCAGATTTTTAGAATGGTACGCAAAATTAATTAAATTTTTTTAAATAATATTCATCGACAATTTTTCAATATCGCTATTCCGAAACATTAAACTTAACTGACTGTAATCAGAAATGTAGAGAAATTTAAATTACGATAGTTGTTATGCCGTAACCGCTATGCCAAATTTGACGAGACTATTTAATTGATACAATTTATTTATTTTCGATTAAGGCAAATCAAGTACTACACCCCTATTTTTGGCACACGGATTATGGCACTCTTGTAGTCGATCTCGCAGTGGAATCTGAAAAATGTAACTATTTTTTAAGTAGAATTTTGTGACAAAAGATACGTGAAAGAGGATAGTTAAAATTTTATTATAGAAAATTTAAACTTTTGTAACTATATGTAGTATAAAATGTTTACTTGCATGTTCCATTTATTTATCTAGTCGTATCACACGACTATAAGACTAGCAATTTACTTTCGAGCTGAAAGAAAAAGTTAGACGACTCGACAAGTAACACAACTTCCTGAACAGGGGTTTTAATCTTAGTAGTATTAAAGTTAGGACCAACATGTCAATCCTTAAAAGTATCCTTTTAGTTTCTACTTCACAAACAATAAAAAGCTTGAAAGATTACAAATATTTTGTAAGTGTTCATGATATAAGTCCGCCAACATATAATCTGTACGTCTGCAACAAAATTGCGAAATTAAGAAAGTTAGTATCCCTTTCTGAGCCTTTTACACTTAGCCCAACTGCCATAAACTATAATACCTACAGTAGTTAAGATGGCATGACAACCCAAACGGGTCTAGTTTAACGCATCTCATCTTCGTTCGCAAATTTTGAGATGGATAACAAAACTTTTCTACTTATGTACTTACATAGAGCTACTGAGGATGTCACATAATCTGGTTCGCTTTGCTCGCTGCTATGTTACAGGGGGAGGGAGGGAGGGAGGGAGGGAGGGAGGGAGGGAGGGAGGGAGGGAGGGAGGGAGGGAGGGAGGGAGGGAGGGAGGGGTGTATACAGCTTCTGTTCGGATGTAATTTTTATCGTAATCCTGTCGCTTAACAAACTTCACTTTATGCAGAGCTCCGTAATTGGATTTATGACAAGTACAAGTTGTTTGAATTATCGCTGAGGTGGAAAACTATGCTGGTGCAATTCCAGATGGTGTATACCGCGCGTCCGCCTCATGGATCAGAGGCGAATTCCCTCAGATTACTGTGCGATTATTCAACTCCTGAACAACAATTTTTCGCTGGTTTCGTTTTAAAATACTGAACATATTCAGCGCTGCATTTATGTCGTTTTTAATGCATCGTTGCATTGATGAGAAGATAAAAAAAAAAAAAATAAGTCATGAACAGCTGCCGTCCGGGAGGTACTCGGCTAAAGGACACAGGTTCCACCCCCAAACCATTCCGCGGCCTATACTTGATAGGGCCGCTCGGATTTTTTTTTTTTTGGGTTCGTGGATTTTCTGCGGGGCTCGTTAACACTTTAAAGCTTAATGATGCAATGGAAATTTAATGATGTCGTTTTGTGCAAAATGAGCCTGGGTCCCATTTCAATGCAGCTTTATAGGAGGCGCCCAGAAAGTAAGGCATTCCAGGAAAAAAAACAGAAACGCGGATGCCTTCTTAAGGCTCCATTGGCTCTGCATAATTTACAGAAGAAATAGGTGCGGAGTTGTAGCTGTATTTACTGCAGATATATTTTTTTTATAAATTTACCTAATGAAAAGAGTTTTCCCTAGTGAATGCCCGCTACTCAAAGAACGAAAAGAAATCAATGAGTTGAAGGTGGCTATCATGGAAAATTGAAAAGAGCTCATTAAAGCAAAAATACCCGCGTTTTGTGGCAATGAAATTTGGTCATTTAATTACGTTTCATTTTTTATCCTATAATTACACAAAGTATAAAAATTTAATAATTAAAAAGTATTTAAAACTTTAGATTTCCACTGCAGAAAGCATCATTTAAGCTGGTTATCAGTTCCAGAGGTCTGCAGAAAGATATTTTTCATCAATATTTTCGATTATTATTCGGGTAGCCCTAGGGCTGGAAATCTCATTTTTCGTATAAACTTTTTATAATTCATTTTATTGACGAAATTTGCATTTTTATGTATCGGAACATTACACATAAAAACAAAAGAAAAACAACACTAACTGTTCCATACCATAGGAGTAAAAATACCTCGCATTATACGTAAACATTTTGTTGTTAATTATACTGGTCCACAAGGAATCATAAAACTTTCATTTTATACAGGTTTTGTATCTTATCACAAAATTTTTATTTAATGTAAGCAGCTATTTTGGTTTTTCTATCCCATTTTTCTCAAAAAATTGGACCCTTTGGAAAATTTTAGTTTCCGGATTAGCAGTGTTATTTCATAATTTACTTTTTAAACATCCAAACTGTATTTAACATTATTTCTTTGTTCAAAATTGAAATTTTTGAATTTCTTAGCCTGCATAGAAAAGTATAGTGTAAAATTAAACTACAATTCTCTTAAATGCAAAAAACGAGAATACTTTCAATTAAATACAAGACTAAATTTTTATAGAGACAGTATTAATTAAACAATTTAGCTGGTATATTTAATATTTAGTAAAACTTGTATAGAATAATAAAAAACAATACATTTTACTTTATTTTATTGGAAGATTCATTCATAAATGAGGATATTCTAATGATATTGGAAACTACTTTTGCAAATAAGACGTTTTTAATCTAAACTCTATAAAGCATCAAAATAAAAATTAGAATTAAAATTGGAACATAATTAGACCTGAAATTTGGCATTTAGTAACTTCCTAGAACGCCCTCCAGAATCGAAATAAAAATATCGCCGAGAATGGAAACTAAAAATCGAGATGAAACATTTTCCTTTATATGTTTATTCAACACTTAACAATAAAAATACGAAATTTGTTTTGGAATATTACATTGCATCTGCAGTAACACTTCATAAACTAGGTGAAATATGAAACTCAAATATATCAAAAGTCTTTAACTACTTAAATAGTAATTAAGATACATTAGGTAAAAGTGGGTTACTAAGTTAATAACAAATTAAAAATTATGTTTCCTGATCTACAAATACATCTTAATATATTTTGATGTAATTTTTTGTTAAGAATTCTTTACCAAAAAAATTGAAGATTGACCCATAAGCGAAATGTTATTAATATCTCTTCCAAAAAAAAAAAACAAAAAAATTAAAAAATTCCAACCCAAAATGTAGGACATATTCTTTAAATGTTTTCCAGGTCAAAAATGAATGTTTTATGTAATGCACAATAGAATTTCAACACGTATTCAATTTCCAGACTATAAAAAAAGAAATTGCGAGCAAGCTATCCAGGTACTCTTACTGCCCAAGAGATACAAAAATGGATAGAATAGCGCAGGGGGAAGGCAATTAATAAACTTTCCGGATCATCCACATTCCCATTTAGTTAACCTCATAAAATCTAGCCACCTGTACCCACCTGGTACCGAAAACTGGGCAAACTTTCGTGCAACTTTTTACGAAAACTCCATAAATTTTCATTTGCTGTTCCACCCTGGAAATGCACTTAAAATGTAAAGATTTTCGGAGAGAGAGAGGCCGTTTATCAAAATAAAATCAGCGCCGCATCGCCACCCCTATTATTCAAAATTCGGGCCAACTTTCGCAGTAATTTCTTATTAATAAATCTTTAGTAGACCTGTGCAATCCTCAAAGGGCCAGGGAGTTCACGAAATACAGCAACTGGAAGGAAAGTAGAGTAGCATTTGTCCGCCGTAGAAATGCGGGTATGAAATGTCGGTCATCAACAAAGAGCTCAGGACGGTGTAGCAGCAGCAGTGCAAAATGTCCACTTTGGCCAACTTTTCATATTTGTTTACTCAACGAGTACGAGGACTACGGGTACGGGAATAGGATCCAGCACTGCCCAGGGTGCAGAGGGACACTCCAACAAGGACTGGGGAAGAAATGGCACAACCATGTTAAGGGCAGTCATTTAGAACGAAGTTATTTTAACCGGGCCGCGCATTACTTCTGTCGGGCATGTTGCTCCGGTTTTTAGGGTACTGTTCCATGCTAAGGGAATGACCTCCTCCATAAAGTTCGAATCTGATTCTCGCCCGGGCAATACGAAAATGGCATTCATCCCGACGATGCTGGTGCACTGTATACCCCCACCGGGGTGTATCCTGGAAACTTTTGTTCTCAATTCTTCTCAAACAAACAGAGTCTCATAATTGTCATAAATTCCGCTATTTTACAGAAAACTTTTTGGGACAAAGTTTTAGCATAGTACCGGGGTCCTGTTGAATTCTTTCCTCTCAGCTTTTTTTTTTGTCTTTTTTGGTAATGCTGACTGGACAGGGATTACTTTAAATGAAAATGGAAATTGTTGCAGTCACCCAGTCGCCCTGGATGGCAATAATAAATGTACACACAAGTCCCTGTTTTGTCTTTCAGAAATTTCGAGCTATTTAATAGTTTTTGTGAAAGAAAATTGTCACAGTAGCAAAAGATTTTCCTTTCGTCTCCCTTTACCCAGAGTATTTTAAGGTCTTCCATTCGGTTCGCATCCGACTGGATTAAGAGAATTCCCCTTCAAGCGACTTTGATTTGATTTTTCGCAGAGTTGAGTAATTTCTTAGATTGGTTACGCTCTAGATTATAGCGAGAACCGAGGAAGATGTTTTAAGTTGATTGCTTGCTTTTACAATTTGTAAAGTGTCTTCCCTCTGCGATTTATGGCGGGTAAAGTTCTACTGCGACCGAGGGATTAATACCCTCAAAGTGACTTTCTTTCGTGGCGCTTTTCAGTTTGCCTGAGATAAACATGTTTTCTGGGGCTGCTCACTTCGACGGGTTGATGGCTACTTTTGGTAAAACATTTTGATTAAGATGTTCCCCAGAATCCCGGGCGGGTAAACATTTTCTAAACAATTATGCAATCATGTGTAAACTTTGAATGAATTTTCTTGAGAAAATCTAATAAAATTTTATTATTTGCTTAAGGTAAAGATTAGATCACAGGAAATTTTTTTTTTGTTATATGGCTAAGCTCGGATATTTGAAGTATTTTAATTACATTAATAACAGATTAAGAAATACTCGTGGCGGCATCTTTTAGTGAGTAGTAGAAACATTATTGGTTACGACATCTCTTTGTTAGTTACTGAAACATGAAAGTTTTATTTTATTATTATTAATCCATTCTATTGACTACCTTAACTTCTAAAGGGGGGTAAAAAATACTCTATATGTTGAACTATCACTTAAGCTACCCATATACCAAATTTCAGTAAGAAAGCATTTTTAAAAATTGCGATTTTGGCCTTAAAACCGATGAGAATAATTATTAATTTTGCAAACTAGTTCATTATGAATATTTAATAAAATATTTACAATTATATGACCCCAACTTTAAACGTTAGCTTAATTCGAGCTTGTCTGTCTTTCTAGTTTATAGGACTAAAATATAAATGCAGGAAATACAGTGAGTAAAATTTCCTTAAAGCCAATTAGTGATAGTGCTGATTTAGCTATAAAAAATATATTGATAGAGATACTTTAGTTTTAGTACATTATAGAACCTCTCTGATTTTATATTACTTGAAATACATGATTTATTAGTTTTCTTAAAGTTTCCAGTAGTATTCAACTCCACACCTTTTGTATAGTTAATTCTACCCTCTTAGAAATAAGATCGTTTTTATCTTCAAACATTTCTTTAACACTAGATCTAAATTATTGCTATATTTCCAATTTCTTACCATTTCTACCAGGGAAGATAAAGACAAAAGTTCTGGTTTCATTAAATAAAAAAAAAAGCGAATTGTTTAATGATGGATTCCCGCTGCGCAAAAGTTCCCTTAATCTCCCATGATGGCTAACGATTAGTCGCACCATATTTCATGCCTTAAGGAGCTTTTAGTGGGCCTATCAAACCGCGATTGGATCTTAAGTGGCAGAGGTACGCACTGAAGGCCAATACCAAATTTCGTGTTGATTTTCGGTTAAGTCCAGCGGAAAGCGGTTTACTGTAATTTAATAACTCAATTTGATTAGCATAATAAAATGATTCCAACACTAAGGTGCGACATGATACAGCCATCACATGGAACCTTGAAAGTTTCAGTTGCTTACTGGTGATAAAGTTCGTTATAAAGGAGGTATTCAGAAAATCTAGAAATGGATGGGTTCATTCGTCCTTACCCAGACGAGGGTTAAACCGCTAAAATTTTCGTGTCGGTGTTCCATTAAATTTGTGTAGATTTCGCACGCCAGCCTCCAAGTTTACCAACCATTAAACTTACGGGGGGAGCTCTACATTTTTCACTTTCCAGCAAATTCTTTTCCCTCCGTATCACCTCTCTCTATTCAAATTGTGAAAAATTTATTTGCCTCTGTCGACCGATAAAATTGACCAGACAACGACCCCGACGTGCTCACATAAACAGCAAAGGGTTAAATGGAAATGCCTCACTCATGTCACTCCTGGTATAGGCTGCACCTGCTCCGCAATTCCCGAGACCTTGGAGCCCCACGTCTGGGGCGTTCGAGTGGCAGATAATCCGGTTCGACCTCCTTGGAATACATAAAGTCGCCCATTTTACACCCAAACTAGATTGTACCTTCAATTTAATTTGTTATCGTTGATCTTATTAGGTGAAGGGTAAACCTATTGGTTGGAGGGGTGGGAAGGAGCTGCGACGGAGCCTGAAGGGAGGATTTCCGAGTGAAAGACCCGCCGATGGTGTGCAAAAGGGGTGAGATTTGTGAGGAAGCGCAAACAAACGCCTAAGACGGAACCAGGGGCACCGAAGACGCGTCGAGTCGTCGTGGCGTTCGTTAGCAGTTGAAAGGCTCCTGATAAGCGTAAGAATTTCAATTGGCCTCAAAGTGTTGGCAATTAATCTCCAGATTGGATAAGATGAGCAAACAAAATCCTTTCTCTTATCCTTTAATGATTTCTGCTTATGCTAATTGCACGTGATATCGCAACCATCTCCGGGCAATAAAATCTCCCCTTTTGTCTCCCGTTCAGGGAAACTGACAAAATTCTGACGATGAATTTGTTACTTTTGGGTGGCTTGGGTGTTTGAACCATCCACAAAGTGAACTTTAGAAACGTAGGTAGCCTTTTAGTGTGTGTAACCCTTTGATGAAGGGAAAACTTCTAGCGCATTAAGTTTTGAATCGATTTTAATTCAGTTCTAAAATTAAGATATTCTAAATTTAGGAAGTAATTAAATTAAACAAAAGTTGAGAAGCTAAAAGTTGCGATTTTGCCACAACACCAATTTTCTAGATTTATTTTTCAGATTAAATTTCATAGAAAATAACTAGAAAATGTATAGAAGAGACGATTTTCTCCACATTTCCACAACATTTTGATGAAAATTAATACGAGAAGTATTTTAGATATTTCCTTACGTACTTAAATTGAAATTTCTCAAAATAAATTAATTAAAAGAAAATTTTACATTACTTTCGATTTCCCAAATTCACAATAGAGGTAGTGATTTTCCATAGTTAGTCTTTATTTTTCCACGTCGTTCTTATTTTTGTAAATCCTTCTCTTTTCTCTCCAAGTGTTACGAAAAATAAGGTCGATCCGTACTCTGCAAGGTAACTTTGAAGTGCCTTTGTATCTCTTCCAGAAGTATTTAACATTTTTAAAACAAGGACGGAAAGAGAAAACAATGGCAGGAACAACTCTACTACGTCCAGGCAAAGGTAGAAATTCCAATGACCCACTGGAGGAGGAGCTCCTTCGAGCGTCAGTTCTTCTATCGCATAAGAAATCCCTCGCCCGCAGTTGGCTCAATTCCATCGATTGTAAAATTCTTGAGAAGTGGGGAAAACAAATGGTTTTAAACGACATCCTGATACTACGTACATGCTGACGCTAGTCCCTATTTCATCCTGCGGGCGCCGCTCCCACCGGGAAAGTTCCACCTCCTCGATCCGCACTTCATCCCAAAGTTTCCAGGACTCTACCGCTCGCTAGAGCGATTTCATTTCTCGCTAGGAAACAACCTGCGACATGTTCTGCATATTTCGGATCGGTTTTCCGCTCGGCAGTACGGTCATGTCTCATAAATGCTGGAACGTGGCGTACTATAAATCGACAGTAAGTAGTTCATTGATTTTATAATATCGAGTTACCATCCCCTCCTCCTCTTGCAGAGGGACTGGGAGACTGTATTTTGATGTATTTCAATTTTCGCAAGGCGTACGTGTGCACATCGAAGGCCTCCACATGTGCCAGGGACTGAAATTAGTCCTGTGCGGAAGTGGCTGCTGCTGCGCCTGAATTGTATTTGTGCTCCAATTTCGGATCCTGCTTTGATTCACCCAAAAACAAGCTGCACATTGGGGCCCTGGATTCATGGTACTACCAGCGAAAATGTTAATAAATTAGTGACACAGTGGCATCGCAGCAACTTTATTAGTCGGCCTTTATCCCTGTCGTGACTGTTCCATTACCCGGGATCTCCTCTGGGAACGATGAAACTTACTTGAAAGCCCTGTCATAACAATGTAATGGCTGTGGGTCTCCGCCTGTATTTGCGGTAAGCCGCCTTCCCCATCCCCAATAGGATCGGGCTTCGAACGTGGCCCCTTATTGATCCAATGAGGGAAGCCTGTTAGGGCCCTTTCTCGTTCTATCATTGCGAAAAAATAATTTTTTAATTAGCTCTATGTGCACAGCGATAATGTCGAGTAATGTTGGTCATGGACCTATCACTGAGATTTCAGCCAAAGGGATTCATCCCCAACAATTCGCTTGTGCCCTTCTGGCCCTCATCTCATCAGCGAATAAAGCTACTGAACGCTACTCCCTCTGTTTATTCAAGGGATTTGTGGTCAATGGAATAATCGGTATAACGATTGAGGATTTTGGGAACGAAAATTTGTAATTGGAATTCCTGGCAAATTTGGCTGGATTCATTCTCTTAAGTCAGTAACTTAAATAAATTTGTGTAAGCCTACGGAAAAGCTTGCCACTTTCAGTAAAAAGCTTTACGCAATTTCCAATAATTGAAAATAAAATAAATTGTTGGGTAAGTTCATGAATTTTTTATAGAATTACATCCATTTCGTGAAAGGGTACTTTCTTCCCTTTTTTAGGAATTTGGTTCAGCATATAAAAATTACAAATAACTTATTTCAGTTACATGGAATATTTGTTCAGTATAAATAAATTTTAAAAACGAACCTTTTCCAGATTTGAACCTGTAATCCGCATGATATCTGTTTGTCTATTTCTTAAATAAACTCGGTCAAATACGACTCTGACTTACAAATGAAAAGTTCCCTACTACATCTAATGCAAAATTCGTTAAAAACCAAAAAGACAAACGAAGTAAAATAGTTCGCCTACTATGATTATTTTATTAGTAGAACTGTTCTCATAACTTAACATTTATTTTATTTACAATTAAAATTTATTTATAGTCCTTTTATAAAATGTGGCTTATTTAAGTGAAAGTTTGGCTAAAGTAGGTTTAAAAGAAAATAGCTCGTGACAAAATTCTAAATGAAGACATTAGAAAAGTTATTGTTAAAAATTATAAAAAGAGAAAATCATATATCCGAAAATTTAGCATATCTAAGTAAAAGAAAATGTTATGAATAAACTTCAGGCAAAAGGAAAAATCTTTCTTAACTCATAGACAAAATAAGGAACGGCTGGATTTCGAGTAAAGCCACAAAAATTGGCATAATTTGCAATGATCAGTCCAAGTCCAACAAAAATTCTATATATCGGTTGAGTAGAAACAAGTTTTCCAAAGACCACTTCTTTTAAGTGGAACAGAGGGTGAAAAACAATGCAGGACAAACACTATTTTTGCCCTGAATTGATTTTCCGCCTCTATCCATCAAAAAAAAAATAGTGTACTTCGAAAAAAACTATAGTAGAAGTTCCTCAAGTATTGAACTGATTCTGAAAATTTTTAATACTGTGCTTGATAGTAGGGAAGCAAAAATAATTGCAGCAAATGTAATCATCTTGGATTATGATTACAAATTACTTTGTAATTATTTGATAGATTACAATTACATCCTGTAATTGGAATTAAATAAACTTGTGATCGATTACAACTTGTAATCATGTAATTAGAATTTTGCCCATCTCTGATTTATACATACTCATATTTCTTCATATAGTAAATCAGAATTTGATATGGATTTAGATATGGATGCCGAAAGAAGTTTAACTACTTTTTCATAGCTACTCACTATCACTGGTCCGGTGAGATTAACTAAAACCAGCATACAAAAAGCAATAAAAGAAATTGTAAATGCCTAAGTCTTTTAGTGAGCAGGTCAACTAGAAATTAACCCCTGATTAAACAAATTTCCAGGCATTACCCTAACCATATCTACATCCCGGATATTTGCATAAGCGTCGGTCCAGTGGCTAAAGGAAAATTACGAGGAAATGGGCAAAGGGTCCGATCATGCTGAAATTTTCTTTTACGTATACCCGCAGCCTTTTTTTCCTTAGCCCAGAACATGTTAAAATGCGCAAACCTACCCGCGACCAACCGAACTGAGTTTCAGATCTCGCTAATCTAATAATTGCCGGTCTGTACCCCCCACATCTCCAGGGATGATACACATCTGGTAACTGTCCTCCCACAAGATAATGATGATAACGATGATGAGACGACGACGACAAAGTAAATTTTATTAAACTGAGCATGAAATTCGATTAGGTTGCATCGATCCCGTCCTGCCCTACGGTGCCCTGCGCTGGCATCGGCGACAGGTGAGCGAGCCAAATTAATTCATGTTGAACAGGGGGGCTCTATTTCACCAGTCATCAGTGTGACAACTTCAATCTGTGTCAGCTGGTGATTAGCCGCATTCAAAAATTTGCGCCGCCATGGGAAAAATTTAAAATGTGCAGCTGCAAGCAGACGCGGACGAAAACGACGTCACTGTGTTATGCAATTTCGCCGAGTTTCGCAAATATTTACGTCTCCAGCGGAACTAGGTGAATAAATTGCAGTGCACAGATAAAAAATTTTTTTTATATCTTTTCTGACATGACGGCTATCAGTGGGGGCTCAGTGACACCAGAGCACTATAACCTGGCGCCCTGCACCGTTTTTTTTTTTTTTTGTTTTTTTAATATTTACCTTTTCCGAGCAATTAACCGCAATTTCGGCAAAAATCACTTTTGGGCTATCCACGAGATTCGCAATATTTTACATTTAAACAACAAAAAATTTATAAAGGTTGGCCAAGGGCAGGAAATTGATAAAAATGCCCTGCTCACCGGGTTAATGCAACGCACACGGATTCATACAGATAATTCATAAAAATTTCGTGATAACGCGAAACAGGAAAAATCATAAATCAAAACGCGAACCGCTTCATCCGCAGCATTAATCAGTGCCTGATTCATTATGAATGCGTGGAGTGGAGCCCTGCTCGGACGTATTAAAATTCACTTTGGATTGTATGCAAATACATTGGTGCTGCGATGCTGTTATGTAGCCCCGGCAGGGCCCCCAACCCATTTTCGTATTCCTGGAGCGCAGCTGGACGCCTCCACGAAAGGCATTTCGGACAAAAACAAAACTATCACGTCATGGGCGGGAACAGTCCAGCCCGAATAAGGGAGAATTCTACATTTTGGACTCCGACGAGCAGGCGCTGAATATCTGAAACTTTATGACTCGGGAATTTTCAGTGACCTCCTATTATTTATGAAAATATCCGTTATTGTTGTATTTATGGAAATGAGAAGTTTAAGTGAATGCGGGTTTGAGATTTTTTTGCTGTTCTTTATATTAAAAAAATATGACGCAGCCTTCTGAACTGAGAAACATCTAAAAGTCGAACTCTTTCAATACCCTTAGATCTTACATTTTATAGATATGCATACACAAACATTTAGTTATTAAAAAAACACCGCATTTTGAAATTCGTTGAAAAGTCTTAATTACTCCTTAATTAATTCCTAGAAATCGTGCCGATATTTCCAAGTATAAGACCCAAAGTTAATATAAATTACCTCTCAATGTTTGGCTAGATTAGGTTGCTGTAACTGCCTAGAAAAACACACTTAGGCTTATATTTTTGACCCATTGTGTCACCACATAGCGCAGGAGGCTATACCTAGACCTACAGCCTCTAGGAAGCTAGTCTAGCGCGCTAAATCAAGAAATAGGCAAGTTATAGCATGTAACTATAATAGTAAACAGTGTGCAAATTTAAAAAATAATTGCAATAATAAGAGTTTTAGCGCCTAAAAGTGAAAGTAGTAGGACGAAATCAACAAAACCATAGAACGAACGTAATTTGACTCTATTAGCTGTACAGGACTGATTTGAACCAGCCTTAAGAGTCAGAGATGAGCTAGCCCAAGCCACTAGTGACTAGAACAGAAATGAGTACGGGCTGTCCAGCGAAGACAACAAGATGGGTCTTAGGTCAAAGTTGTTTTTAACGTTAAATAGCTTACTTTAGAAGTCTCCTAAGATATTTTTTTTGTCTAGATATTTAAAGTAGCGTACTTTGTATGCAACCTTAAAAGAAAGCTAAAACTCTCTTCTGTTATTTATTTACGAATTACTTTGTAGGTGAAAATGTCACATAATTTCTGTTAATACCAGAAAAAGTAATCAATTGTTTAATGGGTGCCGTCGATTATAATAATGAGTCGAGCGTGCTTCCTTTCGAATGGATGAATTGTCTGAACTGGGTATAAACGACGAACCATTTACTAAGTACCCTCACGTATCTACGAAGCACCTCTCGATTCAGGTGTGGTAGATATGTAGGTAAGGATATTAATTCCTGTGGTTGGGTTAAAGGGCTTCAATTGTGGCTAAGAGACTGCTTGGGAATTTTCAATGCGGAATGTATGATTAGGTAGGTAGGGGGGGATAAATGGGGGAGTATTGCCTTATAATAGATATGTAAGATTCATTCCACAATTCCTGAGGTGTTCTTGTGAAATCATTAATGTCATTTTGTTATGTGTGCTCTGTTTCGAGTATAATTCAAAAGGCGCTCAAATTCAAATGGATAACGTTACAGAAGAAAGGGATAGAGGAGGATTTATGTATTTGAGAAATTAGTCGAAATTATGTTGAAGATATTTAAAATCATTCCGATGTGTGGATCTGTTGCTTTTTGCAATTATAATACGAGCTTAAGTTGAGTTTAAGGTCTCTTCACCGATTTTGTAGAAATATCAAGATTTAGTGACGTTTGTTAAGCTAGATTAAAGAGTAGGATTATTGAATTGCTTATTTAGCTTGCTTTGCTGAACTGATAGAAATATGTATCAAAAGTTCATAGACTTATCAAATAAATTTCAAAGTCATAGATTTATCAAATAAAGTCGGCTTAATTTTATTAAATTTCTCTAAAAAACAAAAATGCCTACGATTTTATAAATTTAGTTAGGTATAGGTATATCCTGAAAAATTGCGACAGATGTAAAACGGCTGAAAAATATTACCACAGACTGTCTACTACCAGCAGAAGTTGCCAACCACCTGGACTTATTCCCTACTCAAACATGCACTGGCTGCTTCCTGTGCTGGCGCTCCTTCGACGAGTGTTTGCTTAAAAATTAACTGAATTAAAAGGCGCACAAAGAGCGGGTCCCGATGGTATCGCGCCAGAATAGACATGCAATTTATGGCCACTCAAAACGTTGCGCCACTAGCAAGAGGACATTGACCCTCAGGAAAGCTATAGAATAAATGAAGTAGTTTGCAGGCTGCCTTAGCCTGTTGCGAGGCCGGTGCATAGAGACACAAACCCACGCAGGACGTAATTTTCTACATACAGTACGGATAAAAGGTTTTTCCCGGTTGCGTGCATAAAATAGATCCGCTAGGGATTTCCCCATCGGCACAGGGCATGTATGTCCTTCGTTATTTACTATGTCTCAACTGTGTTGTTCGCACGTAACCACCTTGTCATAGGGTTTTTCCCTCAACTATAGTGTCCACCTTTGTGGCATGCACTTCGAGGCAAGTTTTGCCCTATCGATTCACCGCTTTTTCCCTATTTTTCTTCAAACAGGAAATTAAGTGGGAATCATAAAATACCAACAGATAACGTTGTTATCGTACCGGCGGATCTGTTTTTTATTTAAAAGGTAATTTGCATCATAGGCAGCGACGGATGCTCCATTATGTTTGCTTTAGAACGCTCAGAGCTTTGACGCAAAATAACATCTGTGAAGCCCCGCAATATGCGGGTATAGGGAAAATTTTATAAGAAAAAGGACTGAGCCGGAAATATTTCTGCGAACGTTAATGAACCAAGGCGCTTTTATCTACCTACTTTAGCACTGTTCGCTGTTGTTGCTTGCCTCGTGCAGATGGTGGAAGCTATTCAAACGTCTACCTCAAAATAACCTTGTTTTTCCCCAACAACATCAAGAAGCTCAATTTATATAACGTTGCAAAATTGAGGATTCCCTATTTAAGCTGCTTCCTGATATGATCATACTCACATTTAATTGGGACTGATTGTTGTTTTGGAAATTTTAGGTATTTTATTCTCTCTCATTAAATTTGACAATGATTTACTTTATAATTGATAACTTTCTGCTTGACTACGCAAAGAGGATTTTAAACAAAATATCTGCTCTTATATATGCTGCATATCTCTGTATTGACTTAACCGATTTTTATAATTTTAATATTGAGCTCTATTCGAATCGAATCGAATTACTACTGCAGGAAATCCAATCGAACTATTTTAACGCTTTGTGTGGAAAAACTATTTAAATTCAATTTATTAAAATTGATTTCCTTAATGGCATCTTAAATTTATATACTCTAAAAAAAAGTAAAGTTAAATTCTATAAATTAATAACATAGAATTAAACCCAAACAGACTTTTTATAACATTGGAAAAATTTAAAATGTATGCCGTTAAAAATGTCACGCGGAGTTAAAGATCACGTAAAACTTATTTTCGTAAAAATTTCGTTATCGGTCACTATTATCGAAAAGTAATAGTCTTCAAATTTGAAGCTTAGGATATTGCATTTTTTCGTAAGACTTGCCATTTTCGGGAAATATTTATTAAAACTGTCCTGTTTAAATTTCAGGATCTAAGATCTTGTAATGCTTCCAAAAGGTATAACTGCTAATTCAGGACAGGACCACGACTTCGTTCTACTCAATTGATTGCAAAAAAACTACTTCGAGGAACCAAATTTAGTTCAGTTGATCGATAAAACGTAAATTGTCGGAAGTACTGGTACCAATTCTAAAACAATCATATTAAAATTTTTATTAAGATTGAATTAAATGTTGCAAGTACAAGGGAATACTTGGAAGGATGAATTTTACCTTAGTCGTTGTTTTACTTTATTCCTTTCTGTAATTGCGTATACCGCCGGTACATGAGACATCGGTGAATAAACATTCAAAGATTTTCTCGTATATCAACACGGCTTAAGTTTGAGTTAAGTTGTGAGTTAAGAATGAATTCGGAACTGTCCTGTATCGAAAATGTTACAAATGGTACATAACGAAAACCTTATTTTTTATTCCAAAACAATTGTGTTTTCAAATTGCATGTCCTTTGCCGGAAAGAGAGACCTTAAATCGGACATCCATTCCCCGAAAGTACTCAATTAATCCTTTAATTTTCCGTTAAATCGCGTCAAGAGTAAGATTTGTAGATGATGCTAAGACACACTAATGGAATCACTATTTCATTTTGCGCGTCCATTTGTTATTTCCGACAAAGTAAACGACCTCAACGAACGAGGTGAGGAGGAGCACTTATTCATGATTGAAGGCGGGAGCACATATGGCATACTTCTTCCCGTCATGTCGGCATCCTGTTCGAGCTCATCTTGGTGTTTTTCCCGAGATTGTGGCAACTTGGCAGCATGAAAAATTGAAAATAAAATTTCCTCTTTAGGGGGCTGATACATGTCCGGGACACAGAAGGTGACAGAAGCCACATAGTCGGCGTATATTATTTACGCGGAGGGTATGGGACGAAAAGTATAGTACATATAATTTTAAGGAAAACAGCAGGAAGGCGGAGACAAGACACTTTTCCCCGTATAGCCCCCCTTTTTCATTTGAGACGCACCAGCCCCCCTTCCAAAGATACAGATCGACGTAGACGCGTGAATTATGATGATTTGATGTAGCTCCTCGTAAAACGTACCAAGCCACTGTCGCACTTACCTCTCTCAGCTCCAAAGATGTCTTTTGCGTAACCTGCAAAAAGAGCAAAACAAAAAAAAAATATTATTAAATGTTGTGCACGCCTCGTGGAAAAATTATTTTTTTTTTTTTATTATTTGCTGCTTCACAGACTCCCGTCTGGGCTTCGTGCAGTACACCCCTCCCACTAATAATAAAAGGCACGGTAGAATTGGGTTCGTCATGCCCTGAAAATTTGCCAATTTCACTTTTAAACAAAACCGTTGAGCGTAATTACGCTATCACTTTCGTCCATCGACCATATCGGCAGTTAATTGAAATCTATCAGGGCTGCGCCGGCATTGTCTAGCCGTCTAGCAATATCAATAGAATGGACCATCGCCGCCGATTGGTGAAAATAGAGAAGTCACGAAGAAGTTTGCATTAAACGGCGTAATATTTACAATTCAAATAGCTAGTAGCCAATTTATTCACCCGTCGTCAAAAACACAACCCCTATGCCTGAATAACTAAGTAACATACCTATCTTTTTTTATGGGTATCCAATCGAATGGGTTGTTATTAAATAGATCTTTAAAAATAACATTAAGGTTCCACTAACTCTAAACTGATGTCAATCGAAGCATATTGCGAATATCGTTTTACATTCGAATCGAAACCGAAGGCACATTTTTGAGGCTAAAATTCACGGTATTTTAGGCTTTCGATTCTGAAAAATGATAGCCACAATAGTCCCCAAAATATTCTATCTATTATAGGATTTATTAGAACTATCGATACAAGGAATACAGGGGCTAGAAAAGCTAATTTTTAAAACACATAGCCAATAAACTCGAAAACGTTTTACTAGACTATTTAATACTGCTGTAAATTTGGACTGTTAATTATACTCCATGATCCAGGATATATCCTCCGTATACAGTTTATAGATTTTTGAGAGTATAGCTTTTTACATGCAAAAATTCGGAATTACAGACTACAGAGGATAAGGTTCATTAAATTTTCCGTGCTTTCTTTATATAGAAACCAAAACCCAAAAAAAGGGAAGATATATTTTTCGTTAAAACTCTATGACGACTAAAGTTTAAACCTTGCTTATATCTAAAAAATACAGACTAGCAGCTAATGCAACAAATAGTAAAAGGCGGCAAAAATGTAGATAAACAGCTCAATTCAGATAGAACGTCTCCATTAATCGCATATCGATTGGGACAGTCGTTTTCTATGGGAAGTAACTTAATTGATTTCTCCTCAGCATAGAAAAAACCGTCTCTATTTTGAACAATTCGCAATATTGCGCGCGAAAAAACACATTTATTTTTGCGATTTCCTTATTTCTTATTGTTAGAGATTAGCACAGATACCGTCACAGATTTCTTTATCGTAAATTGACTTTGTTTACGTGATCAAAAAGAAATCAGTCGACCGTGTACTGCACCGATTCCTCCATAAAGCTGTCGGTTGGTCAACTTGCACAATCTCTGTAAATAACGTGTAACGTGTTCAGTGATATGTAATTGATGCTGTTATGCGATAATTTAGGCCAGTGGACTCGCAACAGCTGGAAAAATAAGGAAAAGTTGTTTATTCCCGGAAATGTGAACCTTCATATGGGAAACTAACACTTAAAATATAGCTAAGACCAATCGGTAAATTACACCTTTATGTATCATTATAACCGAGTCTAAAATATTTCAGTTCGAAACGATTTGCCTCATAGAATGGTAGTTAAAACACCATAGAATTTTTATTGCTTCTTCTAAGATCTTTCGAAGAAATTCAATTAGGAAGTCTTCAAAATTACGAATTTACGAGTAATAGCCCTAAGGTAAGGGATTTTTTGACCTAAAACGATAAAAACTTTATGAATGCTAGAAATATCTGTAAAAGGCATGTTGCAAAGACAGCTTATCACGGAATTTAATACTTCGACAAGAGAAACAATAAAATGCAGACGTTAACTATGAGGAAAATCAGAACCGTAATCAATTTTTGTTTTATACTACCATTATATTTGGAAGATGTTTACTGAGTCCTTCAAATCTTTTATTAATTAAGCAGTTCGCATTTTTCTATTTTAGAAATAAAGTAATAAATGTGATATTTGTGAGATACCTGCTATTTTATTTGCTTCTTGTGTGTTTCTTATGAAGCTCTCTTAGATTTCACTAAATAAAGACCAACTCATTAATTCCAATCCTAAATTATAAAGAAATAAAGTCGCAATAATAACATGCATATAAAGAATACAACTATAGCTATACTCTGAACATCACCGCACCTATGGGAAGAATAGAATTCAGTAAATTGTCTATTCAAACGCAAATTATTAAAGGTGCTATTGCGAGTATCACTTTTCAGTCGAATCAAAAGAGAAGATATTAAAATGCCTTGCTTTTCACCTTTAAAAATGTATATAAGTTTCAATTCGAATGAAAAACGATATGCAATCATACATTTTCTAATTTCGGAAATCGATTTCTAAGGATGTTCTGAGCAAACTTTTGTTTTAATCTACATCAACGTCTGTTAAGAGATGCATTCACTTTATGCAAGGATATCGAATGAGGCTCATTCAAAAGAGGATAAAAGTACCTTTTCAAAGTTACCTCACTTGTTAAAATCTGTTTCCAAATGTAAGAGTTATAGGGGATCAAATTCAAAAAAAAAAAAAGTTAATCTTAGAAAACCGTCATTTTCAACGAATATTTCGACAAGTTTTAAATTCAAACCTCGATAACTTTTACATTTAAAAACCTAACAATTGAGATGTCGTTGGAAAAGTACTTTTATCCTCTTTTAAATAATACTCCGCTCGATTTCCTTACAAGGATCTATAAGAATTTACATTGACGTCTTTTTTGATAGGGGAGGGAATGATTTTAATGGACTAGGTTCAAAAACAAATCCAAACAAAACCTTGTTGACTTGTCCCGGTGAATTTGGTTGAGTTTAAAACAAAATGAATTCGTTTATTATATAACCACCCACAGTACACACACAATAGGCTAAAAACTATACAAGAATTGGATAATCGTAAACTTGATTTTTGTTTATTTTTATCAATGTACAAAGTGTCCTGAAAAAGTAATCGTTTTTGCACGATAGTGAAATATAAAAGTAATGGGGACAATGCTCTAGAAACATCAACAATAAATAAAAGGATTAAATCTCGTCCCATCGCTATACCGCTCATTACATTTAACATATGATGAGGAAAGCGCGCTGAGAAATAAAAACAGGAAAAATTTCTAGATACGCTCAAGTAAAAAAAAAATTACAATATAATCTTTACCGGTAAGGTTTGGACCCACACATTTGTGAGTTCCATCGCCTTAGAGTCCCGGAGAATTGTCGTCAGTGTAATTTTATACAGGATATTCCCCGGGCGGGTTCACAATGGGGGCATATATCGAAACAGAACTGGAAGAGATAATAAAAATTCCCATTCACTAGAAAAAGGTCGAGTTGCGGTAGGTGGAAAGTCGCAACAATTAATCCGAGAGCATTCAAAGCAGAATTATATAAAGATCTAACCTTGCCGGTGGAAGGAGCTAATTAGAAAATGTATCTTAAAAGAAAAGAAACTAGGAAAAAAAAACGAGAAGAAAAGAAAACGGAGTTGGATAGAAGCTTCCTATCATTGCATTTTGTGATTCACCTTCTCTACTACTGGCGAATGCAGGTACCAAGTTTTCACCCACATTAGAAGATAAAAGGAAATTACAAATGGGTCAAGGATACAAAAAGGAAAAGGTTTTTTTTTTGTCTTTCAAACTAAGAGTGCTCAAAGGATCTCTCCCTAGAAAGAATATTAGAGCCATAATGGGTTGCATCATCTCCTGTGCAAGGTGTTCCCCCGGGGGAGATAATCACAATTTACCATCCTCCTGAATGAAATTGAAAACGTCACGATTTATTGCACTGCAGCAGATCAAAAGAGCGGCAAAGAAAATGGATAAATTAAATTCCAGAAACGAACACCGAAGGTAGCACATCTGAAGCCGTGCGTGAATCTTGCATTCTTCAGAATTGAGGACGTGCTCCAAAATAAAATTTAAATCAATACGACAGAAAGCCGAATCTAGGAAATGGTATAAGAATCTAAGGATTGAATCATATGGGCAAAGTGGAGTACCGCGTTCCGTATAGTTCGTGCCTGAATTCAATTACGATTAAGAAAATTCCATGCTGGAACTGATCCAATTATAAAAGCGTCGTGGAACAAGCTTCACCCCAGAGCAGAGCCTTACCTCCTCCCCGCCCACTGGAAGAATCCACCGGCACATAAGAGGCGAAGTTTATTCGACAAATTACGTAATGAGTCTGCAACAATTACGGCGCTTTATTCTAATAAAGTGTGACAGAAGGAGTAGTCAGTATCTGGGACATTGCATTCGCGAACCCCCCTACCCCCATAACTTGCATTTAAAGGAGGCAACCGGGCAAGGAACTCAGCACCACGTTCGCAATTATGCACATTTCCATATTTGTTCGCCCGAGATATGTGAGTATGTGGAAGCATAACAAACAAACAAGCAAACAAAAAAATTAATATGGCCCAGAGTCGGACAGTATTTGATAAATGGATAGAACGAGCCCACCCTCTCGGCCTGGGGGATGATAATTGCTCGTCTCAAGTGTGATCCATGGGAACTGGAGGTGCATGTTTCTATGTCTCACGCACATATGTTTCGCGTGTGTGCCAACAGTCCGCCTTATTCCATTATCTTGTCGCGGCTTACGTGTCAAGAGCCGCTCACCAAGAAAGTTCGCAATTTAAATAGTGTTTACTTTGCCAGTCGTAAATGGGGTGAAGTCGTTATCTCTAGAATTTATGCGGATTTTATCTATTTGCACACTTTTCCACCCACCTCTCCAAAGAGGTCGTTGAGTCTTTCAAATTGAATGGAAATGGAGCGACGAATGGAAACTCCTTTTTTGAGCTCTTTTCGTACTCTAAGGTGCGATAAAGAAAAATTCTTATGTTGGGGTAGTACCTTTCAAGGTGAACTGTTGCGTATTATGTACCTAATTTTAATGAGTAAGACTATAAATCTTAAAATATGTTAGATAGAAAGTTTATGATATATTTCACCTTTCAAGCAAGTAATTTGCGATATCTTAGAGATAATTTTATTACGCAAGGTATCACCTTTGTAATCATACCTACTAAAGCACGACGTTAAAAAATTACATTATTTATGGAAATCACATCAGAAACGTTATATAAATACAGCCCGGAGCTTAATAATAAAATATTCTTGAAAATGTGTTCAGTAATTTTATGGTTGCAGTGTGACGAAATAATTACATCGAGCAAGAGTAAATAGTAAAATTTTATTTAGTAAATAGTACCACATTACCTAATATGATTATTTAAATACTATTATGGGAAAAAAATGTATTTTTAAGAATATATTCGTATTTCTAATTGTATCTACCTGGAAGGGTCTTCAACATACACCCAGAATACGAATTCAGTTGATCAGTACAAATATGAAAATTTAACAGAGTGTTTTTACGAAATAACTTGAACATTCGCATTAGAAAATATTTAAGCGTTAAAGACTATTACGAAAAGATGTGTTTTTCTTCTAGGTACTTTTAATAATAACAACGTAAAATGGTCTAATAGCAACCACCCAACTTTTATGTTTATGGACTTTTCCATTTTAAGAGAGCAGAGAGGTGAGATTTCCTTAATTCCGACCACAATATCTGTGGTTTTCTTATAACGAACAGCGGTGTATTATTCAAAAACCAACTTTTTTAAATTCAATTTAAATAACAACTTTTGATAGCTTGGTTTGAACTGCTGTGTTTTTTATTCGACCGGCAAATTGAAAACATATGCCCCAATTGTTAACTATTTTTGTATTAGTTAATATAAAATGAAAAATGATATTAATTACAAATTGTTTTTAATATTTTAAGTTATTTCGTTCAGAATTGGAGTAAATACAATTTAAATATTGAAAATAAACGAATAATTACACAACTATGAATAATATCCCCTCCAGAGTTTAAACTAATTCAACTATAGCTGCAGAAAAGTTGGCTTATATTCTTTCCTAGTTTGTGGTACTTACCACTATCCGTTTTTTCTTAAGTGTAGCACATCGATGTAAATGACATTGATAATTGCGATACCCACTCAAGTTTTGGATCTTTCGTATTTCCTGAATCTGTGAATCTATGGAAATACAGGAGATAATAAAATAGCAATAAAACGAAAGTGGTGAAGACGAAAGCATTTTTCCCTTCCACTTTTCTGTATTTTTAATAAATGATTAAAATCCAATCTTGATTACTTTTTAATTATATTTTCCTTGAAAACGAGCGCTAACTGAGCATTTAAGTTTGTTGCTACAAATCTCCAAAACATCTACTTTATTGAGTTTTAAACTTAGAATACCCCCTTAAGATTAATTCTGACTTTAGAGTGTAAATTTTGCAAACCCACAAAAAGGAAAAACCATTATAAAATAATCGTTCCTTTTAAGCACATTGAAGTCATAAATACCACAATCAATCGTACCATAGTACTGTCGAGAGGCATTCGGTAAAATCCATCAATGCAACGAAACAAAGAGAACCCATGCGGGACGAAATTATTTTTGCACCACAAACTTTTTAGCGTCCAATTTGTTTTTTTTTTTTTTTATGCATAAATTGTTCTCTGAGGGACGAAAAATCGAAATCGGTTTATTATTGAAAATCCACCTAACTAGATTTTCCCTATTGTAAAAAGTCACGAAGCCGCAAAACCGATTTTGTTTTTTTTTTTCTCTCTAAATTACTAACAAGCTGTAAAATGCGAAAAATATATATAAAATATGCATATATATATATATCTGAGCAATACGGAAAAATCAATGCAAATTGCTTTTCGGCGATAAACCTATTAATTGGTGTAAATATTTTATGGACGAACCCAGCAAAATTATTAATGATGAATATGCGATGACTACTCTGATGATGATGAGAACGATACCGACGCCAAAGTGGCCGCATTCACGGGATAACACGGCCCCAGCCTGTGGGGATGGGGGTAGCTTGCTTGTTATGCACGATAGAGGGTAGATCTCTTCCCAAGACCGAGGTGAATCCAGGAAGGGCTGGCGATTCATCCTCGGTACTCATGAGTCCTTTGCACATGAGAAGGACAGGTATTTATGTGGATGGGGGGGTTTGTGCACAACACACAATACACCCCCGCTGTCGTCGGGTTTGGGGGACTTTATATTCATCGTCCTTGCAGCAGCATTACTAGTAATTTATTATTATTGAAACAAAGCACTTCGATTCATGCATTAGTGATTAGTTAATTTTCATTTCAAATATTTAATGGGGCCGCCGAGTATAGTACTGTTCCCTGATGTCACCGAAATTGGTAATCTGGGACCACCTGCCCATGACTGCTTGCCTGCGGTTTTGCTGTGTTCGCAGGTAATTATTTAGTGATTTAGGTACGGGCTTTTAAGGCTGACATAATTCCAGAAAATCTGTCGCATAATACCCCACTTCGTAGGGCAAAAATTAATTTCTAAGCGAAATTAACTGTGCCAAATGGTGAGCTTAAGTAATTTTTGTCGTCATTTTAACAAAAAAAAAACATTAACTTGCCTGGGATCCGTGAAATCTTCTTAATCCCTTAGAATCCTTTTGTCTACCGTACAGATTTACCTTGTTAATTGTAGCCAAATTAGGATGAGTTTTACTCTTTAATGATAATATAAAAAAAATTCACAATAATATCACTTTCAAGGGTAAATAAGCAACCTTTAAGTATACTTTAATTAATAAAGATACATTCAAAAAATAGAGTGATCTTAACTAATTAGTAAACGTAAATGTGCACAGTTCTACGTAATGTTTTATGCGTTTAGTTATAAAGAAACTAAAACTCAGCAGAAATTTTCATTTATTTACTTAAATAACTTTAAAACTATTTAATTTAAAATTATAAAATGTATTTGAGACCCTTAGAACAAGCCCTCTCATTTAATATGTAATACGGTACAGTTTACAAAACTTTTTTGGGGAAAAATGAGCCCTATATTCAAAATTTATTTAATTACGTTACATGTCCATGTTTGGATCACAGAAATTCATAATTGTATCAAATTTCAACTTAATCGGTCTAGTAAATTCAGAGAAAATTGGTTGTGATAGACGGACAGATAGACAGACACACGAGTGATCCTATAAGGGTTTCGTTTTTACATTTAGACCAAAGAAAGTCTAAAAACATAAAAACAGAAAACAATCAACGAAATTTAAAAGAAAAAAAGTGATATATTGTACTACTATAGCTAAGTGACTGAAAGTTCAGTTTTGAGGACAATTTTCAGATAACTAGGTTAACCCTTAACCACTAACGCACGAATGTGTTTATGTAAGCTTCGTAGTAGAAATACTAAAACTTGTATAAAACATAACAACTACAATTGATAAAAGACCCATAACACCTTACTGTATCACCCATAGAGGTGCATGTCAACCGTAGCGTAACAAAATTACACGTCTATGGTTAAAGGTTAAAATGACTACCCTATATACTGAGGGTTTAAAAATTCCACAATTCGAAATTCAATGTTCATTGAAACTATTTTATTTCGGTACAACATTCTACTTTTCATTTTTCGCTACCAGACTATCCCCTTAAAGCATGGATCCAGAAATTGGATTATTACTTTTCCAAAAATTATAATATAACTTAAATTATCTAAAAAAGAAGCAAAAAACACCTGTCGCTTTCAATTTCAGCTCCGTAAAACAATCAACTTGTCATACCGGGAAAAGAGCTCTTCCCTCCACCACTCTCAACTTCTGAAGTTGAGTGTTTTCACCAATTTCGTCAATATTAAAGGCAGGAAAGTTTTAATGTAACGCCTTGGTACTCTCATGACAGAGCCCCGGCAAACTTAAATGAACCCACAAAACAAGTTTGCGCCCTTAGTGTCCCCCTGACGATGCGGGACTTGCCTGTGGCCAAATCGAACCGAAAGTTGCTTAATACAGCGCGCCCACTTGGAAACTTCCTTAGAAAAGTTCTTATCCAATCATTCTTCTAAAAAAAATTTTTTTTTTTCTTTGTGCCCCCGAGGATAATCACAGGAAAACATCACCCTCAACTTCCTACTGAAATATGATAGCAATAATCTCCGAGTTGAAATTCGTCTGGGTGACTAGCACAATCTGCAAAAGTTTAGCGAAATTGCTTATCCAGACGTTCATCTCATGTACTTGCAGGTTCGACATCGTTTCGAGCACAAAATTGAATGAGAAGGAGGGGCATCGTCCCTGGTCTCTAGGCCCAGCAAACTCAGGGGAGTCCTGCTCCTCTTCAGACCGCTTTAATAATGTGCCCACAATTCATGAGTTATAAGCCCGGAACAACTGCCTGCTATCCGGGAAGATTTCGTGCTTGCTCGGTAGCTCACTCGCTCACTCCCAACCCCCAATTCTCGAATTTTTTTTTCCCCGGGAATTTGCCGGCGAGTCTTATTCTGTTTTTGTGGATCGCGCAACTCTCGCTTCAACACAGCGCACCCCTTGTGCCCCTCGGAAGAAGCCGTTTGTCGTCTAATCGAATGGGAAAGTGTTTTATTGTGCTTGCAGAGCTTGAACCAAAAAGGCAGTGAACACAGGAGAAGAAGTCCCCGGGAGCATCTTAACCTAAATTTGTAAAGTGACACCCTCGCCACCATTTCCTCTTTCTTCGATAGTGGCACATTGTGCCCCAGAGACTGAGTGCACCCACCGGATGAAAATGGCTCCTTTAAGACTCCTGCACGGCAATTTGTTGGCGAACATTTTGTTCACTTGCACTTTATTTACTCAGGCGGCTGCGAGGGACCAGTGCTACTGCTAAAGAAATGTGGAAACACAACAATTTTCCTTAATGATGCTCCTCTCATGTACTCTATTGGATTTATCGGAACACATCTCCACATTTTGTACTGGCTCCTAGTCTCCTATAACACGGTTTTAATAGCAATCATCCCCCCAACATAATTTTTTCAAAAAATATTCAATAAACAAACTCAATCCCTTTTACTGCTTTATTATATGTGAAGATAATACGACCGGACAAAGCGAGCACCCACATTCATTTTGAATCCTGGTCCTGACACATTTCCCAACACGCAATTAATTATCTCTTTCACTAAGACGAACTTGTTAGCGTCTTCCAGAAATAGCGATCCAGCCGACCAAATGCTATGGAATTTAGCCAAGTCTTGGACACATCACAAATCACCAGTGATTTATAGCTTAACATTTTTCAACTTTGGCAAATGATTTAAGTAGTCGAGGAGTCAAATGTCTCCTAAAATGCGTCATGTTCCTTTTTAACATTGCAACCGTACATTTCTCTTTTGCGTGTTAACTGAAGATACATTTCCCTAACATTTGTCAACTCCCCAAAAACTTAAGCAAAGGCGTCTCGACAGGACAACTGTCGCCGCCTACAACTTAATTTGTTGCCTCAGATTTCCGGTTAATGGAAGGCAAGACTACAAAACGGTTGAGAAGAAAATTATTTTAAATTAAGTAACTAATTCGGATTTGATTAGTAACAATTAGGTAATCTTGATTTATTGAAAAATTAGTTTTAACAAGATTTACGGAGGGGTTTCATATTTAGTGCTAAAATTTATTGGAGTGATTGCGATGTATTTTACATTTAATTTATTAAAGTGTTTTTTCTCTAAGGTAATAACTATTATAACTAATATAAGATATTTATATTAATTGTATATAGGCCTTGTTCTTGAGTTCTTACGTAACGACTCGAAAACAGCTTGCCAAAATTTTCAAACTGAAAGGAGTTTGTTACAAATTTAGGAACTCTGTTAAGGAATTTCCATTCAGCCTTCTTTTTGCATCCTCTTTTCAACTGATTTCCTACGGATTCAAGAACAGGGCCCTGTACGTTTGTTGCTATAAAATATAAAAGTGGTCATAAGATTTTATCGTATTCCGATTAAGAGTAAAAGTTCTCAGCCAAGCGTAACTCTATTAATTTAAGAATAAAAATTATACTATGACTTTAACATTTTGTTCTTAGATGAATTTCCACAATTCAATACACTTACATTAAAATTTTAAATGCAGCACAATACGCAGATATAAATTTGTTTCCTGACTAACTCGCAATTTACAATATTTTCAAAATACTTTTCTCCTTTTAAAATTAACAGGGCGAACTAACGTTTACCAGAAAACTTTGCAACAATTGTTTAATATAAAATTTAAATAATAGCTTTTATTATCAATCTCTAGTATTTTCAAATTGTCAATCACCAAGCTGTAAAAGTTCTTCGAACTTGTTTTCCCTATCCCCTATAATGCATTAACAAACGGATGAACTGTCGTTGGACTTTAAGCAAGACTAAATAGGACTCCTTCTGGACCCTATGAAAGGTTAGTAGACTAAACATTTAATTAAGAAAAGCATTGAAACATTCACTTCAATATACGAATAACTTTGAAAGGGAGTTATTCTAACATATTACAATAAATAAGTTTCCTAGAAAATCTTCCTTTTGAGGATATGCATTCATCATGCCAAAAGGAATAAAAGGCCTTGTACCTTCCAAAGTGAACCTTCAACAGATTAAAAACTTTAGTTGCCTTAGATTTCAACAGAAAGTCTGAAAATTATTAATAGCTGTTAGGCTTTTAGACTTTAAGGGATATCTGAAAGTAAAGTTTGCAATTTTTTGCAAACTAAAATACAACGTTAATTTTACCGGCTTCTTGTCATCATTGATTTAAAAAAATTCTATCTATTTATTAAAATCCTTCCTATTAATCTCTGTATTCGAGTTAATCTTCTCGTTAGAATTTTATGTTCAAGTATTTGTTGATCCAAAAGATTTTAAACCCAAACCCATGTAATTTTGTAATGTTGTTAGGAAAAATCAGAAAAATTGATACAGTAAATTGACTATAAAACATGAAGCCCTTCATCAGAAGGTCCCATTATTTCAGATCGGAGAAATAAAATACACAATCCATCAACGCACAAGCCCCGAGGCCAATTTTCTTGAGCCATTTAACTCCCCTTTCGAGTGACATGAAAAAAACAGCGATAAAATTACACGACCTAGAGTATGTCCACCTATTCAATTACTTGAAATTAGGCATTAATCTTGTGCTACAGCAGCAGAAGCAGAACACGAGCAACCAATTCCACCAACATTTGGCCTTTTAAATTTAAATTTTACTAATTCCCCGTAAATATTTTACCGCAGCAATAAATCCTAATTTTGTGGCGCATACCCGGAGGGGGGTTAGACGGCGTGGGAGAAACGTTAAGACAACAAGGAATCTCTCCCAGGTTTTTTGTGCTATTAAACAAGTGAAAGCACTTACGCCGCTAAGTGCAAAATCATCTCCGCCCAAATTCGGAATGTGTACGAAATTCATAAAAATAATACGAGCGCAAGGCAAACTTTACTGCGATTAAGATGAAAATTTCTGGAAGAAGAGCTGGATCTGATTTAAGAAAACATGATAAGCGAATTTCCATTCGTATACTTACCACCATCCGCCGGAGGGAAGAGTTGCGCACCGTAACAATTAAAATTTCTTGCGCACTCGAGTAATTAGCGTTGGATATGAAATTTTACAATTTCATTTTGCGGCGAAAAGTGACCGCACTATTGGGAAAAACGCTTTCGCCTAATTTCAACGGGTTCGCAAATCATTGTGAATGGTCAGGTTCCGGTAAATGAAGCCAAGAAGCCGTTCGAATCTCAATTTCTAGCCCGTTCGCTTTTTTTTCAGTTTTCACCTGCCTTACTATGCGATTTTTCGAAAAATCGACGATAAGTAGCCGTCTCAAATCGCTCAAACCGACGTCGAAGATTCTTATGTAACACCGCTTCAAGTTAAGCAATTTCGGTGCTGTTCCGTAATGTTGGAAATCGATTTAGCCGAACCGAAACCGAAATATATGTGCGTTGAATTTTTAAGGTGCCCCAATGCGGTTTAGATGGGACTAGTGGAGCCCACGTCTGAATGGACTGGTTCCTAGGCAAGTGGGTTAGCACCATATTTTTCTGTGATTATTTACGCCTCATCCGGTGAAGTGAAATTGCGGAAAACATCAAAAAGCTCTGCGGAAAAATTTTTCAACTCAATTAAATACTTTCAAAAATCAAAAGGTTTTCATGTTCGTTTTCGTTTTGTCGACGTTTTCTGGCTCATGAAACTTAGAGGAGAGGATGTGAACCGATTTTAATGGTACTTTTGACGAGCCACAAAGGTGCGGTGCTGCCCAATTGCTTCCGATTGCTTCGGGCACGTTCACGGAACATCAATTTTTACAACAACTGCAGTTTCAGAACGTTTTCACTGATTTTTCTAAAAACAAAAAGGAGAGAGATTCTTAATTTAACCCGTAACTATATACCGGCTCCTTTTAGTTTTTTCTATTCTCACACCACTTTAGAGCGCGTGAAACAATTTGGATGAATGTTTTGTTTTTTAGGATTCTATACAAACAGTTTCGATCCGTCTATCTGTCTATCTATCTAACTGCCTGTCTGACTATCTGATTATCTGGCTGTCTGTCTGACTGTTTGTCTGATTTTCTGTCAAACTATCTGTCTATCTATCAGTTCCCGACATTACCTGGGCTACCTAGTTTTAAAAAAATATAAATAAATTGAAAGTAGATAGTTTGAAGCCACTGGGTGGATCTTATCCATATTTCAAGTATACATGGGTTTTACTATTGCGTTTAGAATTATTGCTGAACATTTTGATCGAAATCTATGCAGCAGTGTGGATTTGTATTCCGAAGAAACAAAATTTTACATAGATCTCCTGTTCAATAGTTCAATATTGTTAACATTTTTGGAAAGGACAATAGGATAATAAATTTTTGGCGTGAGTTAAATATCGCTGCAATGTTGTTCATACCATGGAAAATTGGAATTTACGAACCACCCTGTAACTCCCAAAAACTTAAGATGTATACTTTGTTATGATACTCCTTGCAGGCACGTTTTGGAGCTTTCGAAGTATTCATTAAAGTTAGACTACACTTCTTATTTACAAAATTAAGGTTTGAGTATAGTTGATGGTCTGGTACTAGAAATAAATTTAAAAAAAAGCATAACTCAAGCATTAATATCGGATCAGATAGGTACTGTCACTGTGAAAATTCTGTGTCACTAAAATAAGAAAATTTAAACTATGATCAACCATAGACAAATTTTCTTTTCTTTCTGCTAAATCACTTACATATGGAATTGCCCGACAGGCAGTCGCAGGTAGTTCTATAGAAACAAGTACGAGACCCTAAAACCCTATTTTATGCGTATATCATATTTTATTAATAAAATAACAAAAGTCTTGATTGCCCTGTTTAATTAAAAGCTATCGATCCAATTGAAGGGCTTTCACCACTGTAGTTCAATTAAATTTCTTTAAAATCAATGTCCATGTTACTGCATGACTGCAGTACTCCTTTATTTCCATCAGACTGATCAAAGGGTAACAAATGTTTGATGAGGCTGTCTTTTTTTTTATTTTAAACAAGCAGCAAAAAATACAAAATTTCACGCTAATTAGCTGAGCCCACATGTAATTACAAATGAAATTCGCTGGGCACACATTTTTCAGGTAATTTGCCTTTAATCGCAGGAAGGAAATGTCCCCCCCCGCCACAAAGTTTCAATACTTTGCCACAATTAAATTTCATGCTGGGCTACACCTGAGTAACCCACCTAAAGGTCAAATTCGCGTTTATCTTTCGCGGCCGCTATTCACTCAAATGCACAGCAAACAAAGCCGGATACTTTGCTGGAAGGCTGCTCGAAATGACAAGGTTAAGTTGGCCAATTTAAAAATAAAAAAAAAGAAATAAATATGTTCTAGCGTGCAGCGGGCGAGGCGAATTGTTTAACCGCTTTTAAATTGCATGGTGAAATTTCCAAACTCCAATTACAATAAATGGCAAACGATTCGACAGGAAAGTTCAAAGTACCTGAAGGTAGGGCGGAGGCGAATATAAACGAGGCTCCTGCACCCACACACTATCCGTCGAGTCAGCTTAAAAAGGCTGAGTCGCATCCTCGAAAGAACTATTCATTAGAAATGTGTGCCTTTAAAATTTTATGACTTCTCCTGCTTCGATTTTTGCGAAGAAAACCACTCCCCCCCTTGGACCCGGGACAAGGAGATTTCTCTTAAGACCAAGAGCCGATTTGATGAATCAACGCTTTTCGGAGGGGGAATGGAAAGAAAAATTTCGCGCTGGAAATATGCAAATTTAATGACATCGAGCGCACTAGAACGTTTGGTGGATACGGGCGTATAGCGACCGGTAAATAATCCATAAAAGTTTACGATACGGCGTCGTTACGCCTGACACCGGTGCAGTAATGAAAACTCGCATATTACATCAATAATTCGCGGGACAATGAAGGCAGATAACACAGCGGAAACCAATTTCATGGCCCGGAGCGAGTTTTATAAATAAAAAATGCATCCATCGACGGGAATACTTGACAAACAGCGGGAAGGGCCATTTTGGCTCCTCCCCTCGTATGAATGCTGCTTCAGGCACACGGAAGGGAGCGGCTGCTATACGCCATGTACAATTTCTTTTCAACGCTCCATTAAAACTTTGATCATTGAATCTGATTTAAATTTTTAATAAGTCGGAAGGCTGTGCCCCCAGCAGTGTCCCCCTGGGCTGGCAAGCAACCGTGTGCACATACATTCGACTGCGTCTCTGGATGGAATTGGCCAAGTTCCGGGACGTCGTATGTCCTCTCCTGGCGGCGTTGCGTCTCAAAGGGCCAGTCCCAGCCATCCTGCCTGTCCAAAGCACATCCAGTTAATGTTTGACGAGGCACAAGTTTCCATTTGAATGGAGAGCACTTTCACATTAAAAAAACAAAATACAGAATATGAATTCTAATGTGGGACTGCATTCAGAGCTAACCACCCGACGATGCGATACGATGATATTGCGGAAAACTCTTCGGTCCCTGCACTATTTTAAGATGAATGGAAACATCTTTACTTCAAAGATCATCCTCGACTTTCTCAAACTTGTTTCCATCTTGTGACCAAAATAAATGATGAAGTCGAAAGGTACACATTTAGAGTAATATCAAATAGACAGTGGAAGCAACAAAATTTTTATTAGAACTACTACTAGGTAAGTAACCAGCTTTTCATTCGGTGCACCAGAAGTGTTAATTTTGATAAAAATTTCTCAAATGCCTCAAGTCTGATACTTCACCTCAGTTTAAAGGTGTTAACAAAATCTATGAATGTAATGTAGAACCATAGTCCAAAGCTAATTTTATTACCACTGTCCTCATCTACATTTACCTCTTTACTTACGCGTTCAATTTATAAATGTAGGGTTCTTAAAATTCTTTCTTATATTTGCTATTGAATCGTTGCATTAAAGCTGAAAACCTTAAATTGATTGCCTATTTATAATAAAAAAATAACGTCTACATAAAAATTTCGCCACACATCTGAATGCTCAATATTAAGTAAATTAAATCAACAGCACTATTCCAATGTATTGGGTCATACCATAAATAATGAGTGTTTTTCAAAATTAAGATAAATAAACTTTTAACTTAAAATATGTTCTCCTTCATTTTCTGTAATGCTCTTCCATCTTTCTGGTACTTCTTCGATACCAATCTTGCAAAATTTCGTTATCTATTACGAGAAATACTTTTTTTAGTACCATTTTGATCATGTCTATAGAAATCATATTTTTTCAAACTATTTTAAAGACTGCGGGCTAACTATAATAATTAAATGGGACAACGTGATTCTGGACATATAATAGAAATGTACCCCCTCCTGTTTAGATCTTAAAATTCTCCATACAGACGCGTTCAATTCGAAATAGATCAAATATTTTTTAAATACCTATCTTTTATAATGTGCATGAAATTTAGAATAAAATACAAAACTTTCATTACGTGTACACTACACTACCTGACTCTATAAATAACGATTGATTGATGATATGAAAATCATACAAAATTCAATTTATCAGTTTTTATGGTGTGTACTTTTAATTAATTCAGATTACAATAAATTTTTGTAAAATTGATTAAATAAGTAGGTACATTTTCCATCGGTTATAAAATTATCTCTCAATAATACAGAAAATAAATACCAAATTATTTATCTATTTATGTATAGAGGGGACTACGTACCTATAGCGAATTAAATAACATTTTAATAAATTTATAAGGCTTCAATAGCCCAACTGTGAACCTGTTTTATTAATTAAGCATTCAATAAAGTAATTCAAGCAGATAAAAGCGATGAATTTAGTGGGTACGACAATCAATTATGTTTCAGTAACTACTATGGGTAATTATCAAACCGGAACTGATTATTATTAATTTTTTTAAAAATTCTTTTCCTCCAACATCTGCTGCAGCTAACCAATATTTAATTCGAGTGTCCAGTTAAACTGACTACATAACGAAATAGACACTGAAAAATAGGTATTATCATAAAATAAAACAGTTTGGAGCCAATTAAAGATTTACTCCCACTGTCCTCAGACAAACTTCTCAAGACAATTTGTTACTGCTTCTTTGAATAATAGAATAGATCATGGATTATGCTTACAGAGGATACTGCGTGAAAAATACGCGCCCAAACTCTTCCTCAAAGGTGTTATTGAAAAAAGTGCAAACTATGTGAAATATGACTTACCTTATTTTTATAATCGCGGTTCCATGAGTGCTAATTCGTAGAACAAAATATTTAGACCTACATATTCTACGGAAAGTCACATAATCTACAAGTTTTGTATAAAGGATTTTTATGTTAACACTTACCATTTAAGAAATATATGAGAAAGATGTCCTTTGACCTTGAATAAAATTTTTATTCGAAGTAGGATCAAGAACTCTTGACACCTTTGTAACGACATATGAGTCGTTATTCTTGAAAGTGGTGCAAACCAGCATATCATTTCAAGAACTTCTCGAATTAATGTGAAGATAGCAGACCTCATGCAAATATATCAAAAAGTGGACTTATCCCATTTTCAAAAATATCCACTGATGGTATTTAAGGTATGTACCAAATTTAAGTTCTATATCAAAATAACTTTGTATTTTAAATTGAATATTTAGAATACCTTTTTACCTGTAAAGCACATCTAGGTACGGTATGCACTTAGCCGTATAACTCTGAAACCCTACACTACGCCGCATTTGCAATTAGATAATTAGAGCGAAATGAGACTTGCTGAAAACATTAAATTTGATAAAATCACTCTTAATTGCGACCTCCAGAAAACCGAGCTGTGGTCGGAGATTTTTTTTGGTTTAATTCGTGGAAGGTATACCCATTGCAGTAGAAGTGTATGGGAGATCTTCAACTGAAGAGGTGCAGAGATTCCAACTGAATTTACACACTTGGGTAGCGGTATTTGCATCATTTTTAAAATCTATTTAATTAAATTTTCTGATTCCGTCATTCAAATACATTCACATATAAACATTATGCGCCTTTCTCGACTCATTTTTTAGTCCCATACTCTCGAGGAAAATTACGGGGAAATCAATAGCTAAAAGATGAGCACTTCGAAAGCATCGAAATGAGATTTTAATAGCATATATTTTACGGTGGATACTTTTATTTTTCAGAAACAGACTACGATCGCAGAGCTCCTTCGATTCTATTTCATATTACTCTAGGGAGGAACACACTTCCTCGGAAGCGAAACCGTCGACTGGCATAAGGTCTGGAAAAACATTTTCCTGTCATGTATTCTCTGAAGTCCAAATAATTTGGGAGGAAAATTAAATTCCAAAATTTCACTTTTATAAACTCCTTAAAGAAACTTTGCTCCACTCGATTTAGCTCTCCGTCCCAAGGAAAATTGCCAATTAAAAACTCATGAGCCAGGAAACACTAGAATTTTATGATATCAAGGTCAAAGATAGTGTTCTTTTTTCATGTATTGCTTAGCGCGCCGAAGGGATACTTATTTTCCTCCTTGTTACATTGTACAAGTGCCTTCTGTGCATTTTTTTAAAGGACAACGTACCATGAGTAGGAAATAATTATTATAAAAGCTGATCCAATCAAAAGGGACATTTTACAAGGACCATAGGAACTTTTACTCCGCATAGGGCAAAAATATTAACACGTTCCCTGCCACGTGTACCGAAAACAGTACACAAATGAGAACTCTCCTTTAACAGATGCATATTTACATGCAAGTCTTTCAAGAAAGCTTTGTTGAAAATTCTGGCAGGGAACGTAGTAATTCTGACGAAAATTCAATAATTTATCGGTTCTTCGAACCAAGTGTTCTAGTGCTAATTTGTTCTCTTAAGTTGGATTTGAACTCATAAATTTTAGATAAGTTGTTTGAAGACGGGGTAAATAGTATCGCTGGATAAAAGGATAACTTCTTAGGGTAATCGTGAGTGAAAGTGATTTTTGGATATGAACTTTAGTTTGGATGCTGCCGCGAATTTTTTTCAGGTTTAAGTCCTTCGCCATATAACTTATGAGAACTTTATTTTAAAATTCAAACCATACTTACCTTAAAGACGTGTGCAATCGCCGGACTACTTCATGACTTATAAATATCGAGGTTTTTACCTAGGGTCACTGCCATACACATATACGGACATAAATTCTCATTAAGGGTATTTCTCAAAAGCCCCTATTCATTTTTCCTTACTTTGTAGTAGAAAGCTTAGTTTGTATACCTCAAGTATTTCACTTTCAATTACATATAGCCGTTCCTTTACTACATAACTAGTGACATTTTTCAATGACTAATTTCTGTGGTGATTGCTGCAAGAATACGGAAAAGAAACCACAATTTAAAATAACTGAAATTGTGATTCACCTTTACTTTTATTAGTCTGTAAAAATTATCGTACGAATTTAAAAACAATTACTCAGCAAGGAAAAACTGTGTTGCGGGTTCTGCGATAGTCGGATTAGTTTTAATATTTAATAAAGAAAGGATATAGTTAAAAATTTGAGTAATGGACACATTTAACTCATCGAGTCTGTTCTCGATCAAGATGGAGAAAAGAACACAGCTCAGAGCACCGCAGTAAACAAGTAACTTAAGTTGCAAGTTTTTATTTTTATGCCATCGACTAACAATTGAGCAATTGTTCTACGTCAGTCTTCATTTAGCAACGCAGTCGATTACGCTGGAACTAAAACAACTGAATTCCCCACAAAACCGCAACCGCAGACAAAATTCGTGTTCGCAATCACTCTCACGAATTAAAAGCTATTTTATCTCGAATTTCTTCCATTAATTTCCTGCTAAATCAGTGTGAGTCAGACGCAAGCGTGCACTTGGGGCAACAAAAAACAGCTGCGCAAATAGAAAAAAAAAAACAAAAACCATAAAAATAAGCTTACACTAGCTGAGGCTTACGATGATCGTGTTTCGCTTGGTGTTGACTGGTTGACTCAGAAAAAAAAAAGTGTGCCCGCCAATTATCATATCACCGCGAATTGTGATCGCGACTTCCCCTGGCTTGGCAGGGGGATCGCAGTCTATCCCATCAGAGAGCACACAGCACCCGTTACCCATCCCAATCAGCAAGTGATTCACGCCAAGGACGAAACAATTCTCGCGTCCTCCACTTCTCGACGCTCTATTTCGGTTGGAGTCACGCTAATTGATTCATTTTCACCGAATGCCGCTTGGTTGCAGCGGCGAAAGTTACTTGACCCCCGGACGGGTACGACGGCTCGTTGATTAATTAAAAAGGCGCAAGATCGAAGCTGCGAAGCCAAGAAGAAGCCATAAGACGGGAAGTTGGCACTTGTTGTACACCACACAAATCCTCCGCCCGCAGTCTTTTTGCCGCACTCCGCCCTCGCCCAGTTCCAGATTTCCGTCCGGGTCACGTATTAAAGCAAGTTTTTAGAGCTTCCGCGTCGCACGGACGTGGCCAGGGCCGGGACGAGGAGAATTCGCGCTACTTCGGTGCATGATGGGTATGCAAATCCGACGAATAAATAAATAACACGTTCGGGCGTGTTTGGACACGTTGATGCAACCAAGGCGCTACTTCGCTCCTCGCAGGGATTAGCCTGAAATGTGTGACTCATTGCGTGTGCATGACTGCCTCGATGCCTTTTCCCGCTTTGTGGTGCACACACTCCGTTTCTGTGAATTATTGCGCTTGTAAAGGGAAACAGGCTAGAAAACATAAAAATAATGAGTATCCCGTGTATTCTATGATTTATGGGGCTGTTAACCACTGCTCGGAAAGCAGGGGGAAGGGATCACTGCAGATGTTGGGCCCTTTGTTGGCCGGATCCCTACCAAATGCCATGTCCACTGGGGGACGCTTTAAAATCATCATCCATTCAGAAGGAGTTTTTGAAATGAATTCCCTCGGTCTGGTCCTTTGTCCCTTAAAGTAAGAGCGAAAAATACTTCGTCCTTTAGGTGGAGAAGAAGGCTCCTCTGCACGAACTATGGTAATAATCATTTACAAGAAATGGCAAAAACTCCACCTTAACTCGTCTCAATTGCCTGGACGAAGTCTCGGAGACACCGCGGTTCATAAATCCGAACTTGGCAAAGCTTCGAGATAGTCCTAGAAGATTTACAAATCGTAAAAAGAATTATTTTCTGGATAACTCGTTCCTTTCTTAGAGAAATTTAATCCTTTAGGTTACACAAATTTATGTTTTATATTTCAGTAAGGGATTATCCATAAACCATGTGCCCTGTTTAAAAGGGGATGGGTTTAGTGAACTCTACTACGTCGTGGGGATAAAGATTCCGAGCCTTATGCTTAAAATCATAAAGATAGGAAAAATAACTTCGGGGAAGAAAAGAGGGAACAGATTGAGTTTGAGGTCTCAACTCTCAATGCAAAACAATTTGTCGGTCCCAATTACTTTTCGAAATATTTCAATTTTTGAATTTTGAAAATATCAAACAACCGACATGTTTTGTATTTATTGCAACCTACAAAATTTCAATTTTCCTCCGAGAAGACCTCTTATAATACTTTTTCACTTATTTACACATACTTTACCCTTTTCTTCCAGTTGTATCCCGTTGAAATTAAAGCACTGGAGACTCTAAAAATTCATTAAATTAAAACTAAAATACTTCCACTTACCTCTCTGCAATTTCCATGATCGAAATTTTGAATGGTAGTCCTCAAGAGATGCGGAGGAGTATTTTTAAAAGGATGTATTGAAAAACATAATGAGTTATGGTAATTTAAATTGTTTTCAGAAAGTAATTTCGTCCTATAATTTGTCGGTCACTTTTGACCTGATTGAGGCGATCCCACAAAATTTCTTCGAAATCCATGAAGAGACCTCAAACGCAATTTAAGCTAAATTAAAAACTGATTGTAGCTGGCTACAGGAAAATTGTAAAACTTGTGAAAGAAGTACAATTGATTGTGCAAAAAGTACCAAAAACACAAAGATGCCAAGAGGCTTTAAAAATCAACTGATATTAATTTGTGATATTCATTCATTAAAAGTATTTAACAAAGAATACAAGTACTGGAAAATAAACATTTAGAAAATATCAACACGTCTCTGAATTAGGGGTGATCTTATCGACCACAACCTAAAAGAAATTATAAAATACGCAAATTTATACGACCTGACTGAAATAAAATCAAATCGTGGATTACTATTTCCCATTTTTTTAAAAATCCAAGAGTAAATGGATTCAACAAACGATACGATGAAATTCCAACTGAGTTTCCGCACGAGGTCCATGTTTCATTCAATTTTACTAACAATTAGCAATATTACGAGAGCTATAAGCGGTCATTTTACATAAATTTCAAGGGAAATAATATTGCTGTAGAGTTTTTACAAATATCACTTTAATAAAAAAACAAAATTTGTAATCCTAAAGGTTGCTGCATTAAAATTTATTATACAATTTCTATTTCAATGAATTATTTAGAAAACTCACAATAACACGCCTTAACTTCTCAGCGCCCAAATGATAACAAAGAAGTCTTGATCCCCAGCAAAGCAGTCGTCAATTTTAACTTTTTGCGCACAAGTACTACAGCTCCCATTTTTATCTTGGCGTTATCTAAATTCCCCGAATAAATTCCTCCTGATTCAGGATGTGAGATAAATCATATAAATGGCTGAAATCCCTGATGGAAGGCATGTGAGAAAAAGCCCGATTGGGCACACAAAATTTTTAAGGCCAAAGACAAAAAGGGACAAGGGGAATAAATAATCTTCCTTTCCTGTTTCTGGCCTCCCCCCCGGGGATGCTCTGAAAAGAAGCTTAGTCAAAACAAACACGACCTTTGGGGACCCCATTCTCTAAAATTCCCGCAGGTTCTGCTTACTTACGCAGTTTTCCCTTTATCACCTTTAAGAATTTCCTCCCCCTTGCACAAAATCTATCAGAAGATTGCAACTTTGACTTGTTTATTTAAATCGATTTACATCTTTTTGTGACTAGAATTACATTTATTTTTTTACTTATCAAATTTCTTTGGAGTGAGTATTTTTAAATTTTACATATTCACAGCTTTCTTTATTAATTTTCCTTCGAAATTGCATGCAACAAATTCCAAGATAATGTGCTGTTTACTTCTGTTTTACAATTTCGATGTCAGCCAAGGTTATTTAGACAATAAGTGCGTGAAAAATGAAGTGGTAAAAGAAAAATTTCATTCAGAGATTAAGGAAAGAAGGTAATACCCAAAAATTAACAACCAATTCATTGGGTGGTCTGAAAGTTGTATAAACAATGCTTTTAAAATTTTTATTATTACTTTTATTATCGTTCTAGTGGCTACAGAAGCAAACTTTATCGGATAAACCTATTTTTTCTTGTAGAAGATACGTGAAAAAAAAAAATCAAAACCATGCATGTATAGCCCAAATTCAAAATTCCTGTTGTTTTTTATTCGAATTGTAAATTAGATTCTTAATTTGTGGTAATCCTCTCCTACCTCTCCTAGTTGTAGATGCTATTTAATTTTATTTTAATAACCATTTTGTTGAGATAATCCCTTAATAGTTGCATTTCTCGTATACTAGTTCCTCCATGCCGTCCTATATTTAATTGTCCAACTTACCAAATGCCTTTCTAAAATCCGGATCATCTTATAAACAAATAAGCAAAGAAATGAAAAATTCCTCGAAAGCAGTAAGTCCTTCTGAAGTGAAGTTAAATATCAAAAATTTAATGAACTCGGCTGCCTCCGCGCCATATTACAGGAATTGGGATGAATAACGACAATCCGGAGGCTCCAAGCGAAATTTGAATTTTTACAGAAGTTAATTTTTATTTAACCAATCATAGCTACTAAAAGTAAATTTAAAGTAATGCTGGAAAACAAAACAAAGAAACAAATACTTATCAGTTAATATGATATACAAATAATGGTTTAATAAAAACAATAATACAATAAGATTTAGAGAAAATCGTGGGTAAAATCCTTGGATTTTAGCTTTCCAAAAATATGAATGCTGTCGCCTTTATATGCGCCGTATGGGTACAAAACTCTTGTTTTTTTGCTTTATGAACTATTGCTGCCTCAATGGTCCACAACGTCTGGGTGATGATGAATCACGAGTAACCAGTTTATAATTTGGATCCAAATGGAATTTGGACTGAGGTGGCCTAGAAAAAGAGCCAGATCGGATCGGATTGTGCCAGAGAAGCAGCCTGAATTTAATACGACAGATGCTAGCCATCCCGGTGCTAGTGCACTAGTGAAAACATCTGAAAACCAGATTTAAGCCCGAATACTCTAAGCTAAACGAGGTCCACACATCAGAGATGGAATGCCTCCGAGTGCAGCGGAAATAGCCGATAAGTCCGCACCGCGAACGTCTCAAAGTCAAAGCCAGGAGAGTCCCCGTTTATTGAACCTCTGCACAATTTCTCCTTTGTTCAACCTTTCCGGCCGAGAGGAAGGCAAAATCGATATCAACAAATCGCGACAGGAGCTGTCAGCAGCAACAAAGGAGGCCGCAATTGGCAAAAAGTTTTTAATATCCTAAACTAAAACGGCCACAATTACTTACCACTTGCGATGAATAAAATAGTCGGGACCAGAATTATGAGTAATCCACATTTTGCTGACATTTTATCCGTGCGTACCAGCAAGGAGGTCGGATCGGAGACGGCTCCGTATCCCGCGAGAGTTGCACCAAAAAAACAAACAAAAAAAATAAATAACAGACAGACACAGCGCAAATTCAGACACAGAACCGGTTGCAATTTAGCTCTATCAGAGAATTGCTAAAACACCATGTAATTTTCTAATCATTTCACCATCTTTCCGCACTTCAGAGGACCACAAAAACTCTTTTATTTCCTTACTAAAAAAATTTCTTCCAATCTTGCTCCACTCAGATTTGTTTTTGTTGTTGAAAACAATAATCTTCTTCTTCACTGACCGTGGTGGAAATAGCACCCACACTTGTTACAACCTGGAAATTCCCCTTGTTCAGATTCGAGGTGTTACCATGTGTGCGTGAACGATGTACTTCGAGAGTATTTTAATTCACCACAGTTCCGTGCTTTGTTTCGGGCAAAGATTTCCTGTATGAAAATCGTTTCAGGGACCAGATTTATCACTCAGTAACAAAATGGCTGGGAAAATAATTGCCAAAGTCCAAAGTTACAAGCGATAAAAAGAAAAGCAAAACACCGGCTAGAAAAGCTAAAATTTGAAAAAAATTCTGACAGATCCCCGATCATCAGGAGTTCAAATTCACACATGCATTCACACACGCTCGCTCGCACACAAACACACACACGAGACAGCGCAAACAAAAAAATGTGACAGCAGCCGAGCTCCTCAACACAACACGAATGCAACAGACTCCATTTTCTCGACGGGGGACAAACGCACAAACACACACAGCATCAATTATCGATTCCTCCGTGTGCACCCATCACGATTTTATTAAAAAAATGTTGACCTTCTCGCCTAGGAAATGCGTCCAGGGGACTAAAATTGATCACAGGTAACTTTTCAATTCACCTCTCATTCACCCCGTACCGCTTTGCTAGGCATTCTGACCAACGATCAACAAAAACACGGGAAATTCGCACACCTCTAAAGCACCTCGCTCGAAACGTCCGAAGGAACTGAGGGCAGTGGAGAATTTTTGTTTTTAGCTGAACAGCTCGGTCTCACTTTCCACGGAGTGTAGAATGGAATTTAACTGATTGGAAGGAGTAGGAGAAAAACAAAGAGAAGGAGATTTTCGCTTTTAGCTATTCGGATGGCTCCAATTAGTTATAAAAGTAATCTTCGTAACCAGAATTATCTTTCACGTTTTAGAACAAATATTACCAATTATAAGCAGAGAATAGCGCCAGAAATTAATTTTGCTAGAGAGACGTTTGTAAATCATTTTGATGCACACAACGCCACGCGTGGGCACTTTTTAAAATATATTTTTATTTAAAAGTCTCAGTTTTTCATTCATTCATTTCAAATTGTAACTGAAATGCCTGTTTTTACTTTTTTTGAAATCTTTACATATGCATATTTTAAGGTAAGCGCTTGTCAATTTGCTCTTAAATCACTTCTATAAATTTATTTTCCCCTTGGTTAAGAATTTTTGAATGTACTCCACTTTCGACAGTTGTTCTCCTTTTGACGATAATAACGCCGTTCTCGGTAAAATGTCATGCGGTTCTTTTTGGCATAAAATTTGGCTTTGTTGTACCACTTTTATTGGCTGTGCAAATTTATCTCGAATTTACTAATTTAAAAAGAATTTGATCAACGAAGGTACGACATTTAAATAAAATACACCCCCTAGTTTTTGTTCAGCGAATAATATTGTCGAAACAATTTGAGCTATTCCTGTAATTGGCCAATTTCACCCACTTAACCTTAAAACAGGTCAACTGTTCTTTGGCTGGTTGGAAAAAAATTTCGCAATTCACATAAAATGTTGCTAGTTTGCCTTACATATTTTGTTGAAATCAAATTAATTTTGCTATTTTCATTCTTTTACAGTTATTAAATCGATCCCGAAGGTATCTGGGGCGGCTTGGATTTAACCAGGCCTGAATGGCCTTGCCTTGGGGCAGCGATTTTTTTATTTTTTGTTTCTTCAAGGAATCCCAAAAGCCGCATTAAAGCAAAAACAATAGTTTTGTGATAGACCTAGTTGTGCACCGACTGTAGGAAGGCACCGAACATCTCCCACTTTTGTCATGAAAAATTGAAGCGCCCCCTCCCCACCCACAACAAAACAAAATAAAAACTATGTCAGAACTTCCACAATCTGAAAACGGTGACAGGAGTGCGGCCAAAAGCACCACGGCAACCGCTGAGAACTACGTCGATTTCAACCAGTTTCTGTTGCAGCACAACTTGGCTGGACCGGCCGTAGACACGGGTGGTGCTGACATGTCAAACTACTTCGGATTTTTTCCCACGCAGGTGCCTTACATGCCCGTGCCGAATATGTTTTATAATGGCTTTGATACTCAAATTATGCCATCGCTCACTGACTACCAGAGGGATTTGGCTTTGTCTTCAAATTTGCTTCCGACTGCGGCTGAATTTATTCCCAGGTTCAGCAATTTGGAGCTCTCTGAACCTGAAGTTGCTGATCCTCCAATACCAAAAGCTGTTGTAGCCGAACCGGCACCCGTAGAAAGTGATGCTGTGGTGCCTGAACATCCAGCAAATGGACAAAACAACAACGAGGAAAGGATTTTGCCAAGGAGCCATACTGGGGCCATTAATAAGTCCTATGGTCGAGGTCGCCACAACGGTCAGGACCGCTACGGAGGTGGACGGAACTCTGATTCGAGGTACTTTCTGACCTATTTCACATATTTCAATTAGACGATTGCGTCTGCATGATTTATTGGCTTTTAGATTTAGTAAAACTTTATTATAGATAACCAGCTAAAATATTTGTTTTTTAGTCTTTTACACATTTCGGAAATTTTAGTCTACTTTTAGAAACTTTTAAACTAGAAATTCACTTACATAAAAATTGATCGAACTACTTTTTGCAAATGATTTAATTGGTTTCATTTGGATTTAAAATTCAATTTTGTTGTAAGTTTTGATACCTGCATACATATCCCTTTTTGTCTTGCACCTCCAAAATGAGCAGGATTAGCTTAGAAGTTGTGAAACTCTCTCTGATGTCGAGAGTTACTCGTAAAGCTTTCGATTAAATATAATAAAACGTTTCGATTTAAGTTTTACTGTGTATTAAAAATTATTAATAATTCTGCATAAGAGACAGAAAAAGGTGCTATTAGATAATTCTAAATAATGCAAGGTCATATTGACTATTCCCGAATAATATTAGTTAATGCAATACAGTTCTGATTGGAGCACTTATTATAGTTATGACATTTGTTTATACGGATAATTATTTCTAATAGACAACAATTTCTTCATTAATATTGCAGATACTATCAGAATGGGAATTATTCGAATCGAAATAGGCAAAATTACGAGAGGAACTTAAAGCGACACGACAACCATTGGAAAAGTCGAGGAGAGTTTCTCGAAAATAAACGCGAAAACGGAAATTCCGATGGAAAATCCTCAAGCAAATTAGAGTCGAATACAAAGAGCAATGCGATTCCCATTATCAGTGAGGATGCGTTCAATGAAAAACTGTCGCAGCGCGAGAAACTCATCCGTGAGATTGAAGGCCGTCGATTGGAGTGTCTCGTCTGCGTTGAGCCTATAAAATTTCATCAGTCCGTGTGGTCTTGCGTCAGTTGCTACACCATAATTCATCTCAATTGCGTGATCAAATGGGCGTCTAGCTCAAAATCTGAAGACGGCTGGCGCTGTCCAGCGTGCCAAAATGTAACAAAAGACGTACCTCGCGATTATTATTGCTTCTGCGGGAAAGTGAAAAACCCTCAGTACAATCGCAGCGACGTAGCTCACAGCTGCGGGGAGGTTTGTGGCCGAAAAACCAATTGCGATCACTCGTGCACTCTCCTTTGCCACCCCGGACCATGTCCGCCTTGCCAGGCGAATGTGACCCGCATGTGCGGCTGCGGCAGGACTTCTAAAGTAATGCAATGCTACATAAAGGACGACATCGAGTGTGAGGCAACCTGTGAAAAGCTACTTAATTGTGAGCTCCATAGTTGCGACAAGACATGCCATCAAGGCAAATGCCCCAAATGCGAGAAAGAGGTCACACAAAATTGCCATTGTGGCAGGCAAGAAAGGCAGGTGGCCTGCACAAAAGATTCAAACGAAAAGAAGAATTATTCCTGTGGGAAACCTTGCAGTCGAGAACTAGCTTGCGGTAACCACAAATGCAAAGACGTTTGCCACTCCGGTGACTGTAAGCCATGCAAACTTACTCCGGAGATGGTTAAGACTTGCCCGTGCGGGAAAATGCAAATTGAGTCTGGTCAGCGGGAAAACTGCCTGCAACCAGTCTCAACTTGTTCTGGGATTTGCGGCAAAACGTTAAAGTGTGGCCAACCAGGTGAGTTGTACTTCTATTCAATAAAACTTAATTTTTTTTTATATTATTTCTATATCTGTATTATCTGTAGCTGTGATATTCTATTACAACATTTATGACATCTTGATCCTTTTTCTCAGGCTCTCCTCATCGCTGCATCAGCAAGTGCCACACAGGAAACTGTCCGCCTTGCAACAAGCAGACGTCTGTAAAATGCCGCTGTGGTCACATGGACCAGATGATCAAATGCCGTCAGCTATCTTCTCGAGCTGACGATGCCCGATGCAAAAAGAGGTGCACTAAGAAAAGAACTTGCGGCAGGCACAAATGCAACCAAGAGTGTTGTATCGATATCGATCATATCTGTCCACAAATCTGCAACTTCTCGCTATCTTGTGGAAAGCACAAATGTGACCGGCCATGTCACCGCGGAAACTGTCCGCCTTGCTATCGAAGTTCATTCGAAGAGCTCTATTGCGAATGCAGGAATCAAGTGATCTATCCGCCAGTACCCTGCGGAACTAAGCGACCACCCTGTTCTATGCCATGCTCACGGCAGCACCCTTGCGACCATCCTGTACAGCATAATTGCCATTCTGCTCCTACCTGCCCGCCCTGCATGATGTTCACTACAAAGTTCTGTCATGGTGGGCATGAGCAACGGAAAACCATTCCATGCAGTCAACTCTCATTTAGTTGTGGAATGCCATGTGGAAAAAAGCTGAGCTGCGGACGGCACAAGTGTATTAAAGCGTGTCACGAAGGCCCTTGTCAGACCGAAGGGGAAATCTGTAAGCAGAATTGCACAAAAGCGAGGATGATTTGCGGGCATAAATGCAACGCTCCCTGTCACGACGGTGATTGTCCAGAAACGCCATGCAAAGAAATGGTAAGCTATTCAGTTTTAGATTTTCTTTATCCACCTTATTACTATTAAAGAAAGAGGTGTTCTGCATAGCAACCAAAGTGGTCTTTTTTACCTCTAGCCCTAGTTGTTATTCGCAGCCTAGAGGTTGGCGAAGAATGATTGCTGGCTAAGATGGTGAGGGATGTTGCCCGCTATGAATTCATGCCACCTTCATAGATCTCAACCCCTTAAACATCTAATACAGTGCTTATCTGCACATTCACTTTACCTGGAATTAGGTTCTTTATTCGCTTTTGCAGTAGGGCCATTTGTACTCTACTACACTGGAAATTTAAAGGCATTGAAACAAGTTAATTGCCTACATTCAATTGCTTTTTAAATCCTCTCAGAGAATGGAAAAATAAAGAATTTATTTTACGAAAACTTCTTACGAATAAATTAAATTAATTACATTTTAATAAGAATGAATTAACATCAAAGAGTTTTAAATACTTAGAGAAAATTTACTAGTAAAAGCAAATGAAAAGACATTTAATTTCTCTTTTTAGGTAGATTTCGATAAAAACCTACCCATTGCTGAGTCCCTCATGACGAAACTTCAGGAAATGAATATTGCAAAAGTTCATGTCATGGGTCCTAAAGTTAAAAAATAATTCTCACTGAAATATTTATTTATATTACGTAGTAAGCTGAAGTGACCTGTTTCACCAGGGATATAATAAGTGGTTATTAATAAAACACTTCATAAACAGCGCAGTTCTTTTTTTTTTTAAATATAGAGTTCCCTACAGGAATTTATTAGTTGTGATTTTACTTAAACCAGTTTGACTATAAATTAGGATTTTGGTTTTTGTGTTGAATGCAACAAAACTTCAATAGAACCAAAAGAAATAAGTTTAAAAATAGACTGAATTGCCTTTAGAAAGTTCCAAGCACTAAACAGCTTTGGCTGCTGGGTCTGATTTAGTTTCCGTAGAGGATTTAAAAGTAAATAATATTTTAAAATACATTTTATAATCTGAAGTCTTGGGGCTAGCTAGCCATTTAATCGTATATAGAGAAGTTTTTCTTAAAATACCTTCTAAAAATGATAAAAACTTTCATTCTCTGTTCAGATTTACGCAATAGAATGTATTAAATCTGTTTTTCAGAATGTATTTGTGACTATTTCTTGAAATCAATCCATTTTCAGATAGAAGTGACCTGCGAATGTGGAAATCGAAAACAAATGCGAACATGCCAAGATATCTCTAGCGAGTATCGTCGCATTGCAACTGCACAGTTGGCATCATCAATGCTTGAAATGCAGCGTGGAAATATGGTCGAGTTGAGCGATATAATGGGCCCCATAAAAATGACCAATAATAAAACGTAAATTCTTTTTATAATTTATAAAATTTGTGTAGAATATAAATTAATTAATTTTACAGACTTGAATGTAACGAGGAGTGCAAGGTTCTCGAGAGGAATCGGCGCCTAGCCATCGCCTTACAGTCTCGAAACCCAGAGGTGCCTTCAACAAAAATTCTGACTCGATACTCGGATAACATAAAAGGCTGGGCAAAAAAGGATCCTCAGCTAGTTAAAACAATACACGACGCCTTAACAAATTTGGTTAAGCTGGCAAAGGAAAGCCCACAAAGATCACGAAGCCATTCCTTTCCCACAATGAATCGAGATAAACGCAGCCTCGTTCACGAAATGTGCTCTATGTTTGGTATAGAATCAGTTGCATATGATGCGGAACCGAACAGAAATGTTGTTGCTACCGCACACAAGGACAGGGTGAGTCATGGTGGAGCCAAAAATTCTTTTATAGTTAAAACAGAAGTTGCTAATCACATTCTTTTTTTTTCATCTAGTGCTGGCTGCCTGCAATGAGCATCATGGAAGTGATGCAACGCGAGAGTGGCCAGAGACGTGTTCCTGTACCGAACAACAATGCTTGGGGTCTCAAGAGATAATTCTACTAAGCAGAATATCTTTAAATTCGCTCCTGGCAAAAAAAAAAATCATTCTACAATTTCATTTCTTACTTTCGATTGTAGCGCACTGGGCATCACCCTTAATTCAATTTCGCTGCTCATCGTAGCGAAATTGATCTACAAAGTTTAGTCGCGGCTCCATAAAATTTTGTTTCCCTTATTTCTGTTGTTATGGAGACAATACAAATAAAAATGATTTTCATTTGTAACGCATTATTAAATTTTTTATGTTGCACTCAAAGCCTGGACAGCCTTCTTTCTCTAAAGCGTAGGAAAAAAAAGTCCTCATTCCAATAAAAAGGCATCATTAAAAACGTTCCAATCGAATCGAATGGAGCTTACAAAAGCCCTTTTTGAATAAAAATAAATTCACTTTAGTATCCTTTGACATAAATTCATTCTTACCTGCATTAATTAAATTTTTAAAGTGTAAACGAACAACTTCAGCGGTTACAAAGATAGCGGAAATAGAACCAGCTTAGGAAATAAATAGCATTTTCAGCGCCATCTTCCGGAAAATAAAAATCTACCTTTTCTGTAGTAATACCACATGAGAATTTAATTGTATTATTTCCGGGTAAATTGAAAATTACGTGGTGTAATTTGTAGCAAAATTTAATGAGAGTGTTATTAAAATAAATTCCCAATTTCATGGACACCGCACTAGTGGAGCGAATCTAATGAAAACGCTTAAGATCGGTGACATTTGCGTATGACGTTTTGTTACTTTGTGATGACATGTCATATCAACGCTTGCTAGTTTTTGCTTCATGTTTATCTAATTTTAATCGCTGAAAAATGAATCTGTTCGTCAAATTAATGTGAATGTTTTGCACATGAAAATCAATTTGCTCACTCGGGAATTGTTTTAAGTAGCTGAGATCCGGAGTGCTTTTAATAATCAGACGTGAATCCCAAGACTGGGAAATTTTATCATAAGTACAAGGTCTGGAAATTTGTCATTGAACCTCCCCCAGTTGTGTTTTGTATTACCTTGACGTGGTATTTAATTTTCATTTAATATTTTAACAGAAATGACAAATCGAAAGCCAACATCCACATCACGCCTGAGGCAGGATTATCTGCGCCTCAAAAAAGATCCTGTGCCCTACATCACAGCGGAACCCCTGCCATCAAACATTTTAGAGTGGCACTACGTTATTAAGGGACCCGAGGATTCCCCATATTGCGGAGGCTACTACCACGGCTTTTTGCTCTTCCCTAAGGAGTTCCCCTTTAAGCCGCCCTCAATTTACATGCTTACGCCGAACGGAAGGTTCAGGACAAATACCCGATTGTGCCTTAGTATTTCCGATTTCCATCCCGACACCTGGAATCCTGCCTGGTCGGTTTCAACTATCCTGACAGGACTTCTTAGCTTTATGGCAAGAATGAGGCTGAGTATGATTTAGCGACTCTATTTTCACGTTATTTTAATTCTTTCAGCTTGAAAACACACCAACGTCGGGCTCAATCGAAACCTCATTTAGCGAAAAGCAACAGTATGCGAAAAAGTCGCTGGCATTTAACCTAAAGGATCCAAACTTTCGTGAACTCTTCCCCGACATATGTAACGAGATAAACGTTAGCCTAACCAAGCAGCATACCCAGCAACTGCTGGCTCAGCAAGCTGAAAACATTTTGAATGGGGATCTTCGGGCACCTGGGAGCCGGGAAAGGGCCAACGAGGATAATTCGCTAATCGCAACTAGCCGATGGCAAGCAGTTTGCCCAAATGTTGTTGTTATTCTCGGCTTTACAATATTCGTCCTGGTTGTTAACTATGTTATAAAAAATTTAAATCCTGACTAAGCGAACCTAAGACGATGGACTTTTGGTGCATAAAAATTCTAATGCGACTACAAAATTTTGATCTGTTGGAGGGCCTAAGATAAGCTTTCATATTTAAAATGTGTTCGCCGCTCGTTCGTATTTTGGCTGGTCCATTTTGGGTCTTTACAATAGTCGCATTAGGACACAGAATCCTTTTTAAACATAGGACTAAGCAATGTAGTAAATCTAATACAAATTTTACTTCTTCACACTGAGTTTGTTCGCCAAAGGGTATGGTGTTTAAATGTTAAATGGGGTTGTGCAAAATTTATGTTAGCTTTAAGGAGAATTTTGATTGCTTCTGTTCGTCTACGTAAGATGTAAGGTCGGTTTCATATCTCCTTGATATAAATTGAAATAATTTAGACCTAAAATATAAAAACTCTTAAAGAATGAAAACAAAAATCTCTAAAAAAATATAACTAGCCGTTTCCTAAGAAAGAAAATCGTCCGTTTTTTTTTATATCTCAGGTTCTGGACCTCGGTACTTAAAATATTTCTTCGGGGCGTGTTCTGTTATTATTTTTTCTGAAAAGCTTGGCATGTTTTCATAGCCTGGGCGAATTTTCAGCAATTAGAAACAATGTTTAGGGCCAGGGCAGCAGTTTTCCTTGTAAAGGGCCCTCTTTCCCTAGGTAAAATTGCGCCCTAATCAGTTAAAAATTCATAACTCGGTGAATTTAGCTCCAATTTAAGAGGGGGTTTGCGTTTTGAACTTCTGATTGCTAGCTCTTTAATTAGAGCCATTGATCGCGCAGATCTGATGAAAATACGAAAATTCGAGTTTTCATCAAAAAATCATAGGTTAACCCCTTGCAATTTTTGCGAAAATCTGAAAAAAATTATTTTGCAATTTTTTGCCGGAATTTAATAGTAGAATTGAAGGGTTTTCCATAAGTATAGCCCTTTCAGCGCTGTGACACTTAGAAACCTAAAAATAGCATAAAAATCAATGGAAAATCGTCTGTTTTTTTTTTATATATCTCAGGTTCTGGACCTCGGTACTTAAAATATTTCTTCAGGGCGTGTCCTGTTTATTTTTCCCGAAAAGCTTGGCATGTTTTCATTGTCTGGTCGAATTTTCAGCAATTAGAAACAATGTTTAGGGCCAGGGCAGCAGTTTTCCTTGTAAAGGGCCCTCTTTCCCTAGGTAAAATGCTGTCTTGGCTCTAAACATTGTTTCTAATTGCTGAAAATTTGCCCAGGCAAATTCCACGAGTGTAACAGCTTTAAAAACAAAAAATAAATAAATAAGAAAAAATTTAAGGCGCTCACTGTCCGAGAATAAAAATAAATTAAAACCAGAAGCCGAAGCAGAAAAAGGAGATCTTCGCGGCTGTGTCAACCGCCAGCTACTGATGCTGTGCGATCTCGGTTATCTTGCATTGTTTACGACCACAATAAGATCATTAATTATCCCTTCCTCAGGTCGGAGGAAAGGAAGGTGACCCGCCAATCGTCCGTCCAATTCAAAGTCCGAGATAAGCGGACAGATCACTGTGCCGTTGTCAACCTGTCGCGAGATGCTCTCGCGTAATCATTTCAGAATCGAGTTTCTGGTCAGGTGGACAAAAAGGTCTGCTCGTGGCGGTGATCTTCATTTGAATTTCGGTGATTTGTCCGGTAGCGGGCTAAGCGGTGCGAATGGCTGAGATCAGGATGGGACTAAAGCATGTGATCCTGCAGCGATTGCAGTCGAGTGATTCGAGCGCATCGCCCACCGGACAGAGGAGGCACACAGACTTTAGCATCGAAAAGATACTTAGCGATAGTAGGTCCAGTGACCCGATCTGCGAGGATATCTTGGATTTATCGAAGGCAAGCCCCATGAACTCCTTTCAGGACTTCCTCAAACGAAGAAGTCCGAATGGGAATTGTTTGCCGATACCTGGCTTAGGTCCACCAAGTGATGCAGTGATCAAGCCCAAGGTCCTTAAATTCTGGGAGCATTGTGCGTTAAACAAAAACTGTAACGGTTGTGAGATGTTTTTTAAAAATTTAAGTCACGTGCAATTTCCCGCCAATAAAACCACTACTTGGCCTACAGTAACCGCGATACCTTTGCGAAGGACCAGTGAAGTTATGCAAACGTTTGTGATGCAATCAGTTGGGATGAGTTTAAATTCGCGCGTAGACGATGAAACTAGTTATAAGTGTCAGGTTTGCGAAAAGGTTTTTGGATGCGCAACTACTTTACAGGTAATCAGCCCTTGTATTTTAAAAGGAAGAAATCGCCTAGACCTCGGTATTATCAAAAATTTTGTTTTATAAAATGCTTTTACTGTACTCTGCCTCAAAATGAGCATATCCATGAATATCGCTGTTTTCTCGAAACGAGCTATTCGTACGAAATTGCTAACAATAATAAAAGGCTCTAAAAAGTTGTGTGTTTTATTCCATAATTCTAAAAAATTACCGCGTTAAAATGAGAAAATATATTAGCAAATTTATCTAAAGTACTCCTTAAATATTTCTTAATTTTTTGGACCAACGCTTTTTTAGCCTTTTTGCTGGGCTCTCCTTCCTCCCATAATTTTTTGAATTTTTGAAATAATTCAGTATGACTTCTCTGCTGTATGTTAAACTTTTATCAATTTTATTAATGGTAAAACCTTCTTCTTTTATATTTCCTATAAGTTTTCGGCTTAAATTTTCCCATAGGGAAATCGTTGGTATGTCAATGAAATTTTGTAGGAGATTTCCATTCGTCCTAAACCGGAAGGATCTGAAAGAATTGTGAGGCGGTCGTTTATCGAACGTTTGTAAAAATTAAAAGTTATATGTTCATTCAAACTATACCCGTCTACTATAAAATTCCTTTAGATCCGTCCTTTTTAGAACAAATGGAAGAATCCTACAAAACTTTATCGAAAACCGAGCGATTTCCTTAGTGTAAATTTATCCCTAGTTTTTTTCTTTCGCTTTAACTTAAAAGTGCTTCTCTTCCTATTTTTATTTTAAAACTAAGTAACCTACTACGGTATTTATAATTGCTACATCTTGAACCTTAAGATCTGGCTTACATTTTTGTATTTTAGATAAATCTGACAATTTGCACTATCATTTTGAGGTGGTAATAGTTTAAAACTATTGATTAAGACAGACAAATGATGATATTTCCTTTTTTGATATCCTAATTCTTGTTATTACTACCAGCAATTCGTTCGAATCACTGAGAAGGAAGATTGACATCATTTTTACATTTTATCAAACTACAATTGGTCGAACATTGAATTAAGAAAATATGAATGAAACATTTTTAAAAAGATCACGTATTGTTCAAGGAACTGGGAAAGTGGCTCAGGGGGAATTTTAAATCTTTAGCTATTTTATAAAGATACCGAAAAGTTTACGATTAAAGTTAAGACAGTGCAGGCTAAACCAGTAAGGATAACGATGCTATAAACTACCTCTTTCTCAAATGTTTTATTAAATTTATTATTTTTAAGGATTTTAATAGTACAAAGGGCAGTAAAGCAACGTTTTCATCTCGCAACCACTTCAATTTAAAGTTTGACTCGTTAAAAAATGATGAGTATTAATTCATTAATTGTCTTTTCAAACTACACCGAGTTTTATTACAAAATTCCTATTATTTCGGCTGTTATACCACTTTTAAATTAAAACCATACTCTGAAAGGATTACGCATGAATAAATTCATAAAACTTTAAACTTTATTTTGTGCAATGAGAAAAGCAAAACCTTTAAAAGTACTGAGACGATTGAGCTCAAATTTTAACACTTAATCTGCAGGAACGATACGATCATTTTGGAAATATCGATTTATTTTTAAGAAAATACTGAAACTACTCATTCGAAACTATGTTCGTATTTTTTAAAATTTGTTAAACGTAAAATAATAAAACGGTTACGAGTTCAAAATCATAGTTTATAATTTAAAGTAATATCTGAGCGGTGCCACTGCTTAGTTCACTATGTTTTTGAAGAAGATACATATGTAGATATCCAGTAATATTGCTTTAGTGCGTGACATCATTAAAGTTTTAGTAAGGAAATCATTTACACCCTAATTTTTCTGATTTTGATACCCAAACGCGTAACTTTTATCTTTAACTGGCTGTAGCTGCCCATTATTAAATATTTTTCTTTATATAAAATTCCCAGGCTAAACAAACACTAATGCGTGCTTGTCTCTATGAAAAATACTAACTGCTAATTCGAGTTTGCCCCTCTTTATAAGTCCAAAAAGATATTTTCCTTTCATTCGTTAATTTATGAGTTTTCGTTGAAATTTTTTGCAATATGAATAGGTGAAAACATCGTTAACTTAAGATATTTATACAATTTTTAACAAAAATTTGCTGCAATGACTAAGAAATGTAACTATTTGAATTTTTAAAATAATTGTGTATATTACAGTCCCATGAAAAGACCCATAAATCTCCACGGTACGAATGCATGGATTGTGGAAAAGGATTTTCACAATTGCGAAACTACAAGTATCACATTTCAGTCCATAGAGGTACCAAGGAATTTGCAGCTGAATGTCCTGAATGTGGAAAAGTTTTCAACGACAAAGGCTACCTCAGCAGTCATATGAAAATTCATAGGTAATTTTGGAGTTTAACAATTTAAACCGAAAAGGCAAAAGTTTTGAAATTTTAAACTTGTTTATCGCGAAAAGACTTTTTTCAGCTGATCTTGATAGTCAAGATTTAATGCAATAGTTTAAATATCAGTGATTTATTAAATTAATAATTGAATTGGGGTTTTTATTTCCAATTTTTCTATCCAGTGGAATCATACACAATAGCTAAAATGTCCTCTGTTCAACGCAATCTATAATTTAGTTATGTTTTAAAATTTATACTTTGCTCAGTTAAGAGTAAACCATTTTTCTTTAGGAATAAAAAGGAGTACGAATGTCCTTACTGTCCAAAGTCGTTCAACCAAAGAGTTGCTTTTAACATGCATGTGCGAATTCATACCGGTGTAAAACCGCATAAATGCTCTGAATGTGGAAAACGATTTTCCAGAAAGATGCTTCTAAAGCAGCACATGAGGACTCACAGCGGAGAGAAACCTTACCAGTGTTCGGTTTGTGGTAAATCATTTGCAGATAGGAGCAATATGACCTTACATCATCGACTACATTCTGGTAAATATAAAAATAGGTACTACAGACATCCCTTCAATAGCTCGGTTAATTGGGTCCATGTTATCGAAAGCCGTGTTCTGCGATACTTGTTAGTCGTGTTATTCAAAGGCTGTTACCATTTTTAGCCATACTTATTCTCGATTTTCGTATAATTCAAATACTGTGCTATTCGAGGGATGCATATAGTCGTATAACATTATCTTTAAATTAGATTTAATTAACTTATCAATAATATTTCATTTGTATGTTAATTGTACTCCTACAGGGATCAAACCATTTTCGTGTCCAATATGTCCAAAGGCTTTTACAAAGAAGCATCACTTAAAGACCCACATAAATTACCATACCGGATGTAAACCATACGTTTGTCCACATCCAAATTGCAATCAAGCCTTCACCCAGTCCAGCAATATGAGGACGCATTCAAAAAAGTGTCAATACAGATCGACGGATATCGCCACTATTCCTTTGACAAATGTTTAGAGTTTTGAGACGTGTTTTCCTTTTTAAGAGTTTTGTATTATTAAAGTTTGTACTTGATATAATTCAGTTAAATAAATGTTATTTATTTTTTGCTCGATTGGTTTATTGTTCTACTTTCTATCACCCTAGCCAAATTTAGCTACTAAAAAATTACCATTCTTATTGAATCAGTAATTTAAAATTTTTATATTGAAAAACATAATCCGTAAACGTAATCAGCGATCTAGAAAGCCTCCGATTACTCATTTTTGTAGAAATCTCTTTCAAAGTAAAGAATTTCAATCACCATATTAAATTCAGTACCCTTGGCGTAGAGTAAGAAATTCGAAATCAGAAACAATGCTTATAACGTGTACTTTTTATGCAATTGTTTACTTGTCCCACCCGTCACGAATTATTGTCCCACCCATCCCAATATTTTAAGGTGCTTAAAAAAATATTTGTATTTATTCTCCACTCACCTATTTTTAGAAACCAATTAAGGGTATTATTCAAGTAGCATACTAAAATAAAATTAGAGCTTTAGAGAGATATGAGATATTCGTGTCCCACCCGTCTCACCCGTGTAAATCTATGTATTTAACAATTTAAGGCAGATATCTACACTTTTTACTTTACATTATAAAATATTTCAGCAGTGAAGTTTTTGTCGCGGCCTTTAATATTTTAATCCTAAAGAGGAGTTTTTAAGTACAGAATTTCCAAAGTTCTGAAAAAATTAAGTAGTTATTTCAGTAAACGAAAATAAGAAATCACCATAAGTTTTTACAGATTTTGGTGGTCCATTACCTGAAGACAACCTCAAAGAATAAAACGATTTTTCAGAAAAGATTGAACCATTCACGAGAATTTCAGCTTAGAATCATAGCTGAATTTTTAAAAAGGCAATTCTGGCGCCAAAAATTGTTGAGGAAGAAAATACAGGGTAGTATGAAACTAAAGGGAAAACGAAAAAGTTTCTAATAATAACAATTTCATTTTTCGAGCATTTTTTGCTTGAAAATTGTACATATATTTCAAATACTCTAGAAATGCGTGCTTGTCCTCAATACATAAAATTTGTGGTATCGTTAAAACCAAATAACAAAAATTCAAAGTGCGCGATATGCACTTCAAAACTACAGCTGATTTACATTTAAAAATAATAGTCCGTGAGTATTGAGGATGGATAAAAGGGTTCAGCGTCGCGTATCGCCGGTACAGGCTGAGTAGGAACTACCAAGTTTATTTTCTATATAAAATTAAAAGAGATGATATATCTGACCATTGTACAATGTGAACAAAAGTTTAGATAAAGCAACCTTTACTTTTAATCCGTATGTGATTTTTTTATTTAGTATGATGTATCTTTTAAAATCTCTCGGCTGCAGACTTAAAATCATAAAAAAATTGGACGTATGTATCTTGTTTACCTCTAAAAATGTATTTTGATGTTTAACTATTTCAAATTTAAGTGCGGTTGAAATAAAGCTTAGATATAAAGGTTACGAAAAGTCGCAACATAATTTCATTTATAAAATGTGTTTAACACTTCTCACGGATAATAGTCAGCTTCACCCTATACCTAAGCCTTGTAGTCTTTTAATGACACCTAACGCTTAGATGTGATTGACACTGTAATGCTGAAAGTTTACCTTACTACCATTTCAAGAATTCCTCCTTACCCGTTAATTGGCTAATGCGCTTTAATAACACTCATAACTCGCGGTAGTCATTTAATTCTGTCGGACCGGCCACTATGTTAGCCAGATGCTCTTTATCAATGGACCGCAGCCTCCGTACGATGCTAGCTCACCTCTTAAGCCTCTTTCCAGTGACCTGCCCTTACATAACGAGAAGATAAACTCCGAATTACAAGAATATCTCCTTAATTGTCTCCAATTTTCATTTTTAAATCGTCGTAAACTGTCGTTGGAGCTCCCCATTAGGGAGCTACTTTTTTTTCCGTTTAATTTAAACAGGTTACCGGCAGCGGCCAGAGGAGGTGTGAGATTACAAAACGTCCAGTCCCTGGACCAGCCAATGAGCATTTCGCATAAGATCACAAAAAAATAAAGTTCATAACTCGAGATTTGTGCTGTAAACCTAAATAAATAAGTAACAAAATATGGTCTGGGTGTCGAAATAATGAAATTTGTGGCAATGAATGTTTAAGGTGGGATATATTTTTTTTTTTGGCAAGGTGCTAGACCAGCCGTTAAGTAATTAGCGCCTTCGGCTTGCGTCAGCAAAGGTCGCGTTAACTTGTGAAGCAATAAACGACCCAACAACATATACCCACTTTTTTACATTCATCGTTAAAACGAATTCCCCAGAGTGTTCAAAATCTCGAATGGTTCGATCTTATTGATCGCAAGGAATCCCTTGATTGCTTCCTCTTCCCGGGACATGGGATGTGGGCAATTAGCGATATCACGTAGTGCTTTACTTGCTGCACAAGATCGAAGGGAACTTGTTTTAGAGGAAGGCAATTTGCTGGACCGTGACGCGAGTCATCAGTTTTTCTTTTACTAACGATTGGAAAAATTTGCCGCCAATTAGTGTGATCGAAGAAGTATGGTTTATTTATTTATTTATTTTTTTTGTCTTTTCGAAATACTTTGCGGCATTGATTGAAATCTGTGCACACCTTAAGAATGTTATTAGTTGGGTATTTCATTCCTTCGATCCAATTTAACCACGCGCTCAGGAAGCATTCATTTTTATGTTGAACAACAGTTGCGAATTGATAAATCGTAAATCGAATAAGGAAACCGCTTATATCATCGGTTAGGTTTTATAGATGTGACCTTTTTAAGGCTATTAAAGGCAGAAGATCAGGTATTATGTCCATTTATTGCCTTTTTATAGTCCAAGACTCAATTTTGTGTGCATTCTGTACTCATTATTGCATGCTTTTGAGGAGATATTACCTAAGTTAGTTTTTCATAAAATCCATTCAAATTACAGAGATTTAAATAAGGGGAATTATTGTTATCGCATTCTTTATTTAAAGCTATATTCGAAACAATTATTAAACTCTTATTATCGTTGAATTAAAACACGAAAGCTAGTGATGTTAGTGATATTGAAACACTTTTCTATACTTTCTTTGAACAAAAAAAAAAAACAACAATTAATTGGAAAGTGCGAGTTTTTCTTCATTTCTAAGGATAACACCATAAAAATTGGTATTTAGCCTTTTGGTCACCAGCTTAAATAGTGGATGAAAATTTATGTATGGGTTTTTCGCCATTATCACTATGAAAATTTGTATTTGGCCTTTTTGTTAAACCTCTTAAAAGTAGGTTTTCCTAAAACCTTTGCACATATCACACCTAACTTTTAACCAGTAGTTTAAAAATAAAATTACACTTTTATAACTTTTAAAACGACGGTCTTACATACAATCGTTCATCCCCCAGTTAACCTGCTTGAAGATATACTTTCGAAAAATGTTTCTTAATAGATCTTATAAGGCACTAGCTAAATTTTAAATCGCAGTATTATAAGCTGTATAGATAAATAAAAGGTTTATCCATCTTCGGATGGTCTAGTGGGATACGAAGATAATTAAATTTTATACATACCATTCCTAGATCTATAACCCGAACGGGTACACGCTTCTCTAATGCGGATTTATTAAAGTGTGCTATATGACTGTAATTTAAATAAAAACGCTTACTAAATTCCAATTTATATTTTACATATGTTAGAGGAATGTATGAAAACTAAACTATTAAATTAGTTAGAATAATTTGAAAATATTAACTAACCCAAGAAACCTGGCAGAAGAGCGATAGGATAGTAAATTCCAACCCTCGAAAAGGGTATGCGACGCGTAGCTCATCTATTGGGACAGGAATATTTAAAAGCAGCTATAAAATTTAGATCAGGTAGATCAGATGTTATAAATAGTGCGATATTTTAAGAGATTGTTCCGCATTCATTTACTGAAAGTGGTAAAGTCCAGTTCAGTAGTGTGTTTTATGCGATATTAATTCACAGGTAGGTAGGTAGTTTAACTTATTGGTAATATTAGATAATTTATAAGAATAAAGAAATAGAATTTATTATACATAGTAGTTCTCATTGATCCAAGTAATATTTACGAATGGCATTTTAATCTTCAGATGCCTGGTTATCTGAACACTGGCACATATGTCCGTGTTCCCCAAACCTTCATCTACCCTGGTTTGTGCTAGGGGTTGCTACTTTTACGATTAGGCCCTGGTATGTCTGTACCTGGCACTGGTATATCCGTGCCTGGCAATTGGTACATACATATGTCCGCATAAAATCTTTGGAATACCCAAGCGTATTTATCCACAGCATCACACTACCCTGGATAGTGTCTCACTAGCATCTGCATATTGTTGGACAGCTCATTTAGTAGTTGTACTCATGTGGGTCTTTTATTTCTTTGTAGGTGACTAATCGAGAAAACATCCCGGGGGAAGATAAACAAGATAAAATGAATAGTTTTTTTTTTTTTAAATAGCGAAAAACGACAATAAAATTACCTCCAAACTTAAGGGGGTCTTATCCATCCACTATCCTTTAAAGTGAAATGAATCATTGAAGGTAACGAACGTTACTTATCAAGAAATTACCATAAAATGCTTTTACTTTACTGTGCACTGTAAAATAATCTTTCGAGATGAACGACAAAGCCAAATTCATTATAATTCCAAGAAACAATATCCTCGTACGATGTGGTGGTAATAATATGGCAAATTAAAAAAAAAATCTCATTAGCGGATGTTAAAATCCCCCATAAAACCAAGCACTTGCCCCCAAAATTAATTGTTTTTCTCCAAAAAAAAAAAAAAAATAAAATAAAGTTCTTTCGTCAGTGTCGAGTCCCATTGGGTAATAAAAATTCCATTTTAATGCGGTCCAGAAAGTCGACCGACCGAGCACGTATGCTAATTAGTGACCATAATAGAAAAAATAAAATTTAAAAAAAAAAAAAATACCCATTTTCAGATAATAATTTCTCGTAACCCCTGACCTACACCTGACAGAGATTTACTTTTCTACCATCATTTGAGAGAATTTTTACAGGTGCACCACACGGCATATTTTTGTGTCCATCATGTCAATCATGAAACCTCATAAACCTTAGCGTTCTCACTGTAACCGCACAGGTTACGGTTAAGTGTCTCCGCTCATCCTCTGCGGATTATTCAGATTTGTTCACGTCGTCGTCGTCATGTTGTGTTATCGGCCCTAAAATCACGGGCGAGCGCTTTTACGAACTTTCGATATGGGTAAGTAACTAGTCAGTCACCTCTACTACCAGGAACCGTGGACCGACATTCGACAGTCAATTAAGAGAGACTTTACTATTCGCGCAGGTTTTTCCTTTTTTTAATTTAGCCCATTTCTCCTTGCAAAGGTATCATCGCTTCGGTAAGGTGGTTAATTTTTTTTTTTTGAAAATGAGCTGGTTAACAAGTTCTTTTCTGATCTAAGCGACCAAGGGGTCAGTGTGAGTGACACCTTGTTTCTGCCGCTTTGATTTATTTCCTACAAAATTTTTCTGCTGCTACAAAACAGAGAAAATTGCCATATGAAAGTCAGGGGATATTTCGGGACAGTTAACAGATTTTTCGCGCGTTAATTAATTTTTCGCGAGCAACAGATCCATCAAGACATAAAATTTTTTTCTTGTTTTCCCCCTCGAAACAGTCGTATTCTGAGGAATTGCGAAATGCCCTGGGATGTGTGATCTCAGCTTGATCTTGCGCATCTCATGGGTAGATTTCACCTAAAATGACCGCATAAAAATAATAAATCCCGAAATTTTTACGTGTAATCTGAGCCATTGCAACCGGTGCACTTGTCGCAAACTCATTCCTTTGTACTACACGGAATGGTGTGACTTGCGTTACGAAATTTTTACTGGTTACCTGCTCGGAACAATTCTAAAGAACAGCGGGTCTAACTTGTGATAAGATAATTCTGGAATTTTTAAGACACTCTTTTGGGAAATACCAAATTATGTGATACATTCATGAAATCTTTAAATTAAACATGATGAAAAGGACTTCGTATATGTGAAGACCATTCGTCTATATAGTCACAATATTTAGAATTATACTTTTATATCATAATAAATTTATATTAATTTTTAAATGTGTTGTATGATAAACTTATACTAAAAAATCGGCTTAACTTCATACCATGTAGGGTGGTAACTCGAGGTCGCATGTAACATTCTGAGTTTAGGGCTACTTTGTAATTAAACCTTATGAATTACAAGTCTAGTTTTTCTAGAATGCACATTAGTTTTATTTAAGTCTTAATAGATAGAGCGAATTAATACAAAAAACAGAATTAGAGGAAATGTTTCAACCATTTCCAATTTTACATCATACAAGTTTACTCCTTGTTGTTTTGTAGATACGACCTTTATGGTGAAAGCACTTATCCTTGGGGTAGTATAGGACATATTTGGGCTAATTATAAAATACAAATAATAATTTAACAAAAAAAGTAAAGTTAACAAACAAAAAAATGAAATTGCAGGATTACTTAAATAATTTTAACATTTGTGTGCATCAGTTTGGTACTAAACGTCGTAATGTTATGTTTGAAAGCCACAATGATGGTCGGAAGGGTTTATTAAACTTTAAGAACTAATTAGAGAGATAGTGGGATGCTATTTATATTACAAAACCGATTATCCTTTTGGATTTTTAGTAAAACGCACTATGACTTAGTTAGCGCTTATTGGGAAATCTTTATGAGCTTGCAATAGTTTCAATCGAGTCAACCCTTCTTCTCACGTTCAAGATTGCAACCAAATGGGCCAATAGTAGTGTAGCACATCAAATTACATATCCATTTTTAATTTAATCAAATATTCCAGCTACTTGTTAATTTTTGCGGACTTACATAGAACAAAGTAGCCTTTCTTTTAGAAAATATTTTCAATTACCTTTATAACTTTGTTTTGTTCAGAGGTTAGCATCACCTGTAATCCGGCTACCCGATCAGGTTTAGAGACAACAGGTAGGATCCGATTTTATGCGTGTTACCACTATATCCCGGGGATAAGTATCTGCTTCAAATCTAACTTAACTACTGAAGTCCTACCCAGTTCTCAGTGAAGTAATGAAAATCAAGCTTAAAACTCTGTAGATTAGGTGAACTTTTAGTTTTCTTATTACGTTCATTTTTATAAAACTCGACTTAATAGAAAATGCAATAATACGTGATATGTTCGAAAGTTAAATAAAAACACAAATTATTTATTTATTTATTTATTTCTTTTGTTATTATTTAAACAACAAAAACAAGTTTTTAGAGACTAGTAAAGTTTTGAGTCCAATTTTGATCGATGCCAAAGTAAAATATTACAGTCTAAAATACTAGCCTAAGTCTTGGTTTTTGCCCTCTTAAAAAACTTTTATCTTTATTTCTAATTTAATCTAATATATTACAATAGGTTGATAAGGTCTACTAGGTAGGTTGGAATGTAACAACTTTTCGCTACTCCCCACTCCCTCCTACCTCCACAATTGACCAAATATTTACAGTGTTCCTGAGCCCGATGTTTGATGGGATGGCTTTTGCATGATAACATCATCAACTTGTATTAGTTTCTCGATTGGAATGACGGATAATTCACCACCAGGTGGTGGTACTAGGGCTATTGCCTGTAAATAAAATAAACATTTTTTAATTTATTAATTTTCTATATATTTGTAATTTTTATCGTGGAAGTTAAATTTTTAAAATTTTCTCCTCGATAATCACCTGAAAGATTTTTCTTTATTTAAAACTTTAAGAATGTTTGACGAGTATATTCGTCATAAGAAAATTACCATTTTTTCGTAATGATGACGGGCATACTCGTCCTGTATTTTTGCATTAAAACTTCTTAAATTTATTCCTGTTTTGGGATGAAAAGTCAATGAAATTGTTCTATGCCATTCATGTATAAAAACCAATTTCTTTCATATGCCCATCAGGATGATTTTTCAAATAAAAACGGATCAATGACTACAATTTCAGTTCGAATGTTGTTTTTAAGTTGTTGATTTATTTGTGAATGATTAGCAAACACCTTACCTTTTAAATAACCCCACAAAAAATAATCAAATGGTGTTAAATCTGGGCTTCTTGGTGGCCAAGAACAACTACTTGTGTGGCATATCGCTCCGTCTTGTTGAAATCAAAGGTCATTAATACCCAATTCATTCAATTTTAGGCTACAAAACACCAGTTAACATCTTGCAATAATGTTCCCCATTCACTGTAAGAGCATTTTCCTGATATTTTTCAAAGAAGAATGGCCCAATGATAACACCAGCCCATGCAGCCACTGCATCGGGAGTATTAACTGGCATTATAAATGGCATATTTTTGACTTTTCATATGGCAAAGAATAAATAGAAATAAATAACAGATAACACTAAGTACTAAAAATCATCGAAGGAGATAGTGAAGAGAACTAGCTGACCGTTTGCATAGATTTTTCGTGACCAATTCATAATTTCTCAACTATACTCCATCGGATTTAAATCTGGTCTACACAATAGCAATTATAATTACAGGAATATCCCTTTCATGTAGCAACGTTTAGTTTCTGCAGAAGAATGCACAGCGGCATTATCTTGTTTAAAAATGAAGTGTTTTTTAAATATCCTCTGAGAGATTCTCATTCAGCAAATCCATCTATATCCCAGAGTTCATTCAGGAGGGAATATAAAAATAGAGGTTTACTCTTCATGATAGGAAAATATACCCCAAAACAATAAATAATTATTTCGAAAAGTAATAAACACCGTAGATGCATATTTCCGGTTTAAATAGAATAAAACGCTAGAAAACTACATATATAAAATATTTTCTGGAAAAAAACAAAAATGTTTAAAGTAATTACCCTCAAGTAGCAGTAAGAGTTGCGTCGAATACCTTGAGACAGTCAGTCAATTACCCCCAATTAAATGAGTCTAGAAAAAAAAAATTTCATACCTTTGCATGTTCCACAGCGGCTAGAGCTGCCTTTTCAGCCTCTCGCTGTCGCCTTTCTTTAAGTTTTAGCGAAAATATCGCAACTGATCGAGCTCTCTTCACTAAGCTTTGCTTCAACCTCGACTTCTTTGCGGCAAGTTCAGCGGCTGTAAAAATGTTTCAAGTCATTTTTAATTTTAATTATTATGACCAAAGCTTTCTACATGCCATAGATGCCAGATTTTTATTGGACACAAAATTTTTATATTACCTTTCGCCTCCTCGTCGGAGACGTTTGATGTTTTTTGTGATGCTACGGTTGGTGGTGATGTTGTCCCACTTGAGCTTGGCTCCGCCTTTGTTGCAATGTTGGTCCACGATGGTGCCGGCTTTAAAATATCTGGTTCTGAATTGCTTGCTAATTCCTAGGTTAACAGGTGCGGTGCACAATGTGAAGAAAAAAACAAACGAAAAAAAAAACAAAAGCCTTACTACACATGATCTTCACTTCCAGGTGCTTTATATTGGGTGGGTCTGTATGTCGTGTTTCACATTTCAGTAAACTAGTCTTTTTTTTATGTTTTGTGTCTTTTCTTAATTAACTTAAATCTAGAACAGTGTGTCTGTGTCTGTTTCTTTTTATCCGCCGAATAAAAACAAAACAATAACGCACTAAATTATACTAAGCAATTGACACTATTTGCTGAGGCAGTTACGTGGATTTGTTTCAACTATTTTGAAACTAATGCCCTAATTACCTTTGAAGCGATGCAATCGATACTCCGGTGTATTGTAGAAGATTCGTTCACTTTTAGCCTCTTCATCCACTCTGGACCATGTGTTTGACTATGCGGCGATTCACCCTTATTTAAAAATTAGGAATTAGACGTTATTCAAGGTAGTTTTAAATTGTTAAACTTATTTACCGACATTTGTGGTGTAAGTTCAGTTGATTTTCTAGTTTTGTACGGTGGAATTTCAGATATTTTTGGTGATGATGACGATGTACTACCCTTTTGAGGGCTACCACTTAAAGATTGATCTTCAGCAGATTTTTTTCTAAATGGTGGTATTTCTGGTATTTGAATTGGTTTTGACAAGGCGGTTGTACTCGATGACGGTCTAAAATATACAAATGCCCTTTAATTGATTATTCTCCTTAAAGCTAGAATAATCACATAAAAATGGTTATCACCAAAAACTAATGCGTGCCAATATGTTTGATTTATTTATTTATTTATTTTTTCTCAACAAAATCAAATCCAAAACGTGCTTTAGATTTATAATTACCAAAAAAATTTAGTTCGATCAAAGCAACTATTAAAACAATTTTTAAAACGGAACAATTAACGAACTGACAAAAATAAAAATTGAACCAAGAATTTATTTAAATAAAAAATTATAATTATATAACAAACATAAATAGACGATCTTTTACAAACACCTAAAATTACCCGGAAAAAGCGTGCATTTTTGCATTTGAGCTAAGGTTTTTGACCGAATGCCCTCGGAATGGAGGAATATCTGGAATTTTCATTTTCTGCTTGCAACTTTTGCATGCGCTAAAATATTTCTTATTTTATACAAAAGTTTTCTTTATATTTTATCAAATACTTATTTTAATTTAATTATTAATTCAAAAATTTTTTTATTTTGTTTAGGAATAGATTTTCAAAGGATAGTGTAAGAAATTTGTTTAAAAGTGAATTAATGTGGGTACCAGAAGTATATGAGCATTTTTTAATATTTTAAATAGTTTTTACATTAAGAGAAGTAATAAATTCGATTTACACATGTCCACATGTACAGAAATTTTACAAAAGCATTTTCCTATAAACAGAATCTAAACGGCTTAGTAGGTTTTTAATTTTGTAAGTGAAAATAAATATTTTAAAATTCGTCTTATCTTATGAAGTGAATAATTTTAAAATGTTAAAAGCATTATTTAGTTTATCCTGATTTTTACACGGCACTATATACAATAAAATAAAATTCTGTTCGTTATTTTCAATATTTAAAAAATATAAACAAATTTCTTACAAGGGAAAAATTATGAAAACCAAAGCTTAAGTTTAAGTGTGTTTTCCCCCTATAAATAAAGTTGAAATCGCGATTACTGCAGTTCATAGGAGAAGTAAGCACAACTGCTATCAGCTGTTAACAGAAGGACATACTTAGGCCATTTTTGGCTCATTATGGTGCCACTTTTACAAGGGGTTCTTGATGGTAATCATACCCCCCCAACCTCTATTGCCGTCAACGAGTCAGCGTTACAAACTGCGCTATGGTGGTACCTTCTTAGCTGTGAGTTTTAATCAAAATATATCAACCGGTCTTAAAGTAACGATGTTCGGTGCAATATTTCATAGTACATTTTGCTATATAACAAGGCATTCAATTAAACGCAATATTTTTACAGCAATCATAACTACCTTGCGGCTTCGAAACTTGATTTAATTAAGCGGATTGGTTGTGATTGTATACCACAATATGCTTAAATTAAATTTAAATTAAATTTAAGGGAAAACCAGAAAACCTGTAGTAAAAATTAAAATAAGACTTGATACCTGATGATATCATAGGCCAATAATTTTATTTATAGCAAACGAAAAACTCTTATGTTTTTCTCAAATAAGCAGAAATAATTTTTTAGAATGGAGCCCACTTAAAATAAGCAAGTTTTTAAAAAATAGATGAGCGAAGTGTTTTCTAAAATTCGCTTCATTCTTAAAGATTATTTCTATTTATTTGAGGAATTTAGTCCGATGGCCGACAATGGATGTGGAAGATGGCAAATGAACCTCTTTTTAACTACGTTACATTAAGCAGGCGCTAACATATAAAGGAGGCAACATCAGGCTTCAGGATGTATGATGAGTTACGATTGTACGATGCTAACGAATCATAGACAGGATGACTGCTGTTAATATGACAGCATCCCCAAAAAAGAAAGAAATGAATGCGCTTGATATTATTTTTCAACAAGATTACGATCCAAAGCACATAACTCGATTGATCATAGAGTAGTTAGTAAGTTAGGAATTTCATCTTTTAGACTACAGTTTCTACAGTTTTCTTGATCTCAACTCCATCAAATATTTAGGGGTTGAGGTCAAGAGATCTATAGATTTAACGCCAGAAGAAACTGTACTGTCTTTAACAGCAGAAGAAATTGGGAAATTGCTTTGCTAAATTCAGGGGGTCATAAAAGCCAAAAGATGTCACTCAAAATAAATATTAAATGGTAATGGAAATTTATTTTAGAAAGATAGAATCCAACGCTGGCGCTTTTTTGAAATGCTATTTGCCTTATTTAAAATATCATGTAAAAAATATACTAGAAAAATCTTCCTTTATTAAAAATTAAATGCTTTCCGGTACCCACATTCAAAAGTTATAGTAATGTAGTAAACAAACAGAAAGAAGTGTTTGAAAATTAGGAAAAGAACATTAGAAAAAGTGTAAAATGCATAAAGAGAGTCATATTTTTAGAGTAATAAAAAAGAAATTTGTTAATAGTTAAATGTTAGTAATAAGTGAAAAAATTTTTTTTTTTAAAAATATTATTACAAATCTACAGTTAATCCGATCATACCCAGAATATGGCGGAATATCTAATGGAAGGTTTTGCATAGATACACCACCACTGTTTGGTGGTGTTGATTCATGGAGAGGTCGAATTAATATTGTACTGGTCTAAAAAATGGAAAAATACGAAAAAGTTGGAAAATTACAAAACTGTAAGTATAAAGTAGTAAGTAAATACAATATTTATAAATTAGAGATGTATGTACAGAGTGTATGTTAGTTAGGATTACATAAAACAAAAATTATTAAAATACCTGAGAAGGAGGTGAATCTGGTGTGGAACCTTTTGTTTCGTTAATATCAACATCTGCTTCAATGTTACTCTGTGAGGAAGAGTGAATATCATCAAATTGGTGCATTAACAGAGGACTACTGGGTGTGCCGGGCTCATAAATTATGTCCTCAGCTAGCTGACTCTCCATGGATTGGTCGTTTGTCGTTGCCACATCCGGGGTCATCTGTTCATGCTGGGACATAGATGTTGTGGAGGGTGGTGACGGTGGTGTAGGTCTAGGCGAAGGCCCCTTACATTGCATTTCCCTCCGACAATGTTCAGCTCTCGCAATTTCAGCAGCTAGCCACGATGGTAGTTCTGGCAAGAGCCAAGTTAATGCAGAACGTAAACCTAGCATGATGTGCTACAAAATAATAGTGCAAAATAATTATTTATCATTTAAGCACACTGTAATAACTCGAATTTTTATAAAGGAGACAGGGACCTCTGGCTTTAGATCCATTTAAAATGTGAAATTTGCAACTAAAATAATCGTAAAACATTTTAATCAAAACGACATCATATGGTGGTATTATTCTCGCAAGTAACTTAATTTTACAACATAAATTATTTAATTTCGTAATTAAAGGTTTATAGGTGATAAAATAGAATATTTGCATATACGACTACATTTTTATTAGCGTATAAACTGCGCCATAACACGTATGAAATTATTAGAAATTTCCAAATCTGCACAAAAGCAGAAGGGATAAAATGGAAAATGGAAATTTTTCTATTGTATAAAAACAAGGCGGACAGTTCGAGGAAGTTTCAAAGTTAGCAATCTTCGGTTATAAGTTTGATTTCTAATCTTATTGTTTTTCTTTTACGTAATTTCTGCCACTGCTCTAATACCTAAATTTGGACAAACATCCTCCGAATTAAACAAACGAAGGAGTAGCGATAGTTGTAGTTTTTCAAAAGAACTATATCACTGTATAAGTAGTTTGTAGTTCGGTACATGCACTCTTAGACTTTTAAACTTTTAATTAAAGCTTCTATGCCACTAAAATAATGAGCTGAATCTTTATTATCCAGTTGATCATAAAAAGTCTGTTTAATTTCATTGTCGGTGTTTGAATCTTTAAGTGCACCACCAATTTTGAAAGGACCCAGATAAGAACTATAAAGAGAATGACTAATTTCAGTAAAATCAGTAGCCTTTGAAATTGTAGTCGTATGAACCGGAATATTATCAAGAAGAAAGTGGCCATTTCGACTTATTTTTCCACGCTTTTTCTCCATAATTTTTTAGTGTAGCTGCCTTGTATAATCAGAGTAACATTTGGCATTAATGACTGCATTTCGTACTTTAAATTACATTAAAAGAATTCCTTCTCAGAAAATTGTAGTCATAACTTTTATAGTGATTTAATGACCTTTGGTACTGGTTCTCTTTCGGGTGCCACTTCATTGAATGTCTTTTGGATGTGGAATCATGTTAAAGGGCCATAGTTTCATTACCTGTTACAATCGATTTAATAGCTGTTTTCTAGTTTTAACGATAAAGCTTTGAAAAATAACAGTGGGGTAATTATCGAAGCGAGTTGTAATAAATAGAAATGCTAGTTGTCTCATTTTTGATACATTCTGTAAATAAAACTTATAGGAAAGCCTTAAATAAATAAATGAATTAAAAGCAATTAACTCATTTTACTTATCGATTGGGACAAGCACGCATTTACCGTGTGAAATAACGAAGAAATCAAAAGTGTTCTTTAACAGTAATTTCGTTATTTTTAGGAATCTCTGAGGGTTGCTTTTTATAAAGATCGCTGCACACTTACCGGCACCTCACGGAACCGCAACACTATCAGATAAACACTAAAAAATGTCGTTCTCTGTCGGAAAATGTACAGCGAACATAAAAAAGATATAAAACGTACCCGAATACGAAGAAAATTCAGCTTAGTTAATAAAGCTTAAGTTTGTTACCTTTTCATTAGCCTAAATAAAATTCGTTATCTTATATTTTATACAGCAAACAATAACGACAATGAATAAAAATTTTAACTAATTAAATATATTCCTATTATTGACCACGCAGGCGAAATCGCGGGTATCAGATTTATTGTAAATGTAGGCCTTTTTTCATATTTTTCACCAATTCGAAATTTTAAATGATTTTATGATATTGCACTATATATGTTAGGTGTATTATACTGCGTTTGATAATGTGTCGTTTTGTATTTAGTGAAATATTTAAAATATGTATGCGATTTTCCCCCTGGATGCAAGAATACAAGCGGAATTAACCACTTGTCTGCATATAAACTGCGGTTACATTAAAATTGAGGAAATTAATCGATTTTTCGATCAGTTTCAATCTATTTAATGTGGATGTTTGTTTACGTATTCTATTAATTATACATCTTGTGGTGTATAATTTCGAGAATACGCCCTTATGTAATTTTACCTTTATTATGATATGATGTAATTTAATGTTATATAATAAGGGCAAAATTACATTGTGAACTTTAAAGGAACCAGTTCAGATAGTCCCTGTCCCTGTTCCGGACCTACCGCTAAGTGTCCGAAAGTAGATTAAATTTACCTCGAGTGCAACAATTAAAATAATCGTTTGGGTCATTGTTAAGCCCGGCCAAAGCCTAGAGACTTGTCCTGAGAGTCCGATGAGGGCACAATTTACAATCACTGCAGCAAGTCCAAGGAGACTTAAAGCATTCTGCCATGTTCCAATATTCGCTACCCGCTGTCCAAACGGCCTCTGATGGACGTGGGCTAATTTGAAGGCGTCCGATCTTATCTCCAGAAGGTTATTCGCTAATGCACAAAGTCCAGCTAGAGGAAAGGCAGCCGAAAAGAGCACCACGTAACCCATCTGAACCAGCATTTCCAGATGGTCGGAAAAGGTTCCGTCGTACTGAAAGATTGATGCCATTTGAAAATTATTCGAATTGACTCAATTGTCTATAGGTTTACTTTATATAAAGCACTTTCAATTTCCGCTTGTCCAATAGACCTCTTCGGCGCTGTTTCCGGCTTATCAACGGACTCTGTTGAATTGTTTATTTGCGTGTCCAATACTGACTTGGCTGTTTCTTGTGTGGGACTTAATGCACCCCATAATTTAAAGCTGAGCTTCGCTAAACGCCATTGTTCGATTACGTAGGGTAGCGCTGATTCCCTAAGGTTACCGATAATCTGCCTTGAAATTAGCAATCCAGCTAGTTGCTGTTGTTCGTTTCATTAATTTTTAATAAATACCATAATAAATGTAATAAAGCACGACATGCACGTGCACTTACCTCTTTAAGCTTCTCCTGGTCACGGAGATAGAACGCGATGTAGAAGAGAGACAGGAACGAGTTAACGAACTGAAAAAGGGCCACTTTTGCTATAAGGTGATTCTCATACTTCGACTGTAGACGATAGTTCTCTATAAAGTGAAATTAAAAAGTTTTTGTTTTTTTGCTATTAGTAACAGGAAATTCAATTGAACAGGAACTTCAACGCATGCAAACCTTTGTCATTCAGCCAAACTGCTAATTTGTAGTAGGCCTCATCCATTAAAGTAATTGCTCCAGCTAAAAGGACTTTGGGTATCACACTCAGGCACGAGAGAACACTCCCTTCCGGCAATTTTGCGTCCCACCAGTCCTATTTTATTGAAAGAAAAGTTACCTAATCAGATTATGTCGACGCTATTGACACGGCGACGAAATCTTTTGTTCAACACTTTTGTGGGCACGATAATTATTTTATTTTGGCTGACAAAATTGAATTTAGGAAATCTCTGCAATTTGGCTCCCAAGTATCCCCCCCTCCTACCACCATTTGTATGCAAAATGAATTACGCCCAGGCAGCACTTTATCTCACACCTTCTGCCTCATTTAATTGCTGGTTCTGTTCCTAATGGGAATTTCGTTTTATTTCAAAATTCTAATGTTGCCCAGCTATGCCAATAGTAATTAGAATTAATTTCATCAAATTAAAATGAAATTGAAACTTCTGTGTACTCTCGGGTATGTATTTATAATTTTTAGCAATTTAAAAGAGTTTTATTTGTTAAAGGGAGTATTAAACATTGGAACGGGGTAAAAAATTAGGGTATATTACCTATTTAAGAATTTTTATTGTATAATAGAAAGAAGTGGATACCTGCGAATTAAGCTCGCGTGGAGAGGGTGCGGTACAATAATACGCACAATACTGAGAGATTTACCGTGTTATTTTAAAACCATAGAGTTCTTATAACTTTTCCTGTAGTCTATTTATTTTAAAATTATAAAAATATATTTAAGACCCTCACAACAAGCCCTTTAATTTGATATATCACAAGGTACAGTTTTTTTAACTAATTTTCTAATTTTCCCTTAAAAGAATGAACCCCCTATATTCAAAATTCACTTCTTTACGTTACTCGTTCGTGGGTCACAGAAATTTATTTAAACTTAATCGGTCCATTAGCTTCGGAGCAAATGGGCTGTGATAGACGTACAGACAAACGGACAGACACACGAGTGATCTTATAAGGATTTTCTTTTCATTCGGACGTACAGAACCCTAAAAGGGAACCCGATTCGAAAAAGAAGACCTAAACAAATCACCTATCAGAACCTAGATTGCATCTAATTAAGTACTTTTGGAACCTTGTGTCCGATTTAAGACCTTAAAGGATTTGTCGTTTCGATACGTGAAACCCCAATAGAACCCTGAAACCCTGAGAGACCTGAATTCAAATAATAAGCCCCATTCAGAACTTAACAAGTCGTTAATTTTCCTGTAGGAACTATGGACAACTAATTAGAAACACCCTAATGAATTTCTAAAACAAATAAAAAAATCGATTTTCTGCTTACAATTCATTGTCCAGGAAAATTACGACACCAACATGGAAAAAATTTACATACAGCGCTGAAAATTGTGAGTGAACTTAGTGTTGTAAATGTTGTGTGAAAGTTTCCCATCAATCTAAATGCTGCGTGATTAATACGAGGGGTTAAAGGTCGAGAAATACGGGTTTTCGCAAATATTGTGTATTTCATGAACGGCGGACTTTTCGAGAATTAAGGTTTAAAAAATAGAAAATAATTTGTAACTAAGTTAATTCTCTACAAAAAAAAAAAAACTGTTTAGTGGTACGCATCTTACTATACAAGAAAACTAGGTAGATCAAATTAAGGAAAAGTGAATCAAATGAATTAAATTAATTAAAGCTATTAAATACCACAAGATTTCTTTGTCTTCTGATTATTTGGCTTATTGCTAATTCCTTTGACCTCCACCTGGCCAAATTATCTCTCAGGAATACCCTCCATCTTCCCTCCTGAACTTCTTTTGTCCTTTCGCCTTCACTAACCCTAAATAATTAGTCCCTGTCCCTTATTAGTCGATATTTATTTTCTTATTCTAGTTTAATTCAAGTACTCTTTTAATGTCTGCGAATAAATAACTAAATAAATAAGCTCTTAAGTGAAGATTGAGCTTAGACCTAGCCAAGCTAATTTTATTTATATTGCCACTAATTTTATTTATAGAGAAAAAGTTCCTCGACTATTAATTCAAGCATAGTTTTGGCAATTTCTTCGTATATTTTAAAATCTAGATATATCCATTCTTCTAGAGTGTTATAGCTTTTTATATAATATATATAATATAAAATATCCCTACCTGATACAGAAAAATATCAATACTCTTTTCGTGTAGCTCGGATGTCCTCTTAATTAAACAAAATTATTTATTTACATATCCTACTGAGCACCGAGGGGTATATTTTATAATATTTCAACCTACAAAACTGTTTACTTTTTGCCCATTTCTTCTTATTAAACATGAAATGGTTATTTACTGGTTTACTAATATGAATAATGCTCAACACAAAATGGCATGAAAGGGTATAAGACTACAAATTGTGATAAATTATTTCTCGTTAACTCGAAAAGATAAAAATAAATGATGAATTTTTCGAGGTATACTATGAAAATTTTATTTAGTTAAGTAATTCATAAAATCGGTATATCTTATTAAGTTAAGAAAATAATTGCAAACATCTCCATTTCAATTATTTCATCCCATAATTCAAAAGTATTACCTTTTAGTGGAAAGAGTCCAAACATTTAAACTCTGCTTCTGAAGCGGAGAGAACTAACTCATTTATTAAAACGAATTTCCATTTGCGTTACTTTAACTTTTTAATGTACACAAGCAGTTATGACCTAGTTATGAAGTTATCTTTTTATTTTTTTGTATGATATCAAAACAAATACCAGAGCTTTAGACTGAGTTGAAATTTAAAGCCAAAACTGGGTCTTTACACAAAGTATTAAAGGTCTTTCTTAAAGAATAAAACAAACTCCAGTTTTGCCATGATTTTTCTGTTTTATTTTTATAGGTTTCCATAAAGACACCAATAAATTTGATGAAGGCAATAATTATCTTATAAATGATAAATTGGTGATATGATTCTAATAAGGTTGCCCACATAGAGATGAGAAAAAAATCTCTTTGAATTACGACACATTTCTCACTTAATTAAAGAGCCCTTCATCAACTTATACAAAAACCTATGGAGCTTTTCATCCTACTTCTATTATAATAATTGATGCGGAAAAATTTCAATAGACAATTTTGTGTAGTGGGATTTTTCGAACAAAAGTACCTACCTATCCGGCTTTCTCCTCCCACACTCTGGTATATGTTAGCAATATTACAGGTGATTACACCCGACTTAGAATGAAAACATAAATCTTTTACTTGTTGAGGACGTACTAGAGAAAACTGAGTATCATAACCAGCGTTTTCAATATTTTATCATAATTATCTTTAAGAGGACATTCCATGATACTTTTTTGAAGAACATTCAACGATTTTTTAGAAAGAAAAATGAAGCAGCAAAGTTAAATATGATGTTACATATTTAAACTATATAAGAAAATGCTCCTTTGATATTTGTCTAGTTTGTTAACACTAGAAAAACTTCAAACCAATTGATAAAAGAGTTTTTTTAAAAATCGTATTCGACAGATTAAATAGTTTAATTTTAAGAAAATCCCATTCAGGCCTTATGGTCTTAAAATATTGCAATATAAGAGCGAAACGGAGTCAATTCTTCATCTGAGTGTATAATCAGTTACCGCCCGCAAACGGTATACGATTTGATATTACGAGTATAAAACCAATCCCAATATACCCCATCAAATATTTGATAATTCTGCTGATAGTGGGATTGGGGAATTATTTCTTAACTTTTTTCATATTATGCAACTTACCTGAAATCGCAGCATGAGGAACATTACAACAAAAACCGAAATGAGACAAAGTCCAATTACAGGAAAGCTGACAAAATACCGAAACGCTCTACGTTTCCAGGCAGGAGCTTCCTTCGGTTCAAGACGTCCGGTCACATTACTTTCCACCAGCGGTCCCTGTTCACAGAAAAATTGTAATACTTTAAAAATTCGCTCAATCAAATTGTTACGCGATTAAATTTTTTTCAGTTACTTTATATAAAGGACGTGGTGGCTCCAATAGTTCTGGGGGCGTAGATAGTGTACCCCAGCGAAAGGCCAATTCTACGGAATATCTTCTCCATGCCTCCAAATAAAGGGATGCCCAGGCAACATTGAATAATGAAAATAGAACATGTCCCATATCTTGGGCGGTTTGGCCTCGGCCCCATAATGCTGCCCATAAAATTGTTCCCAAAACTGCTGGGACACCTAAGGCGCACGTATAATGACCCAGCCAGGCAAAATAGAGGGCCACCTTTACTCCAAAGTATTCGGCTATGTCATCTGTGATAAAAGATTTTTACGAAAAGAAACAAATTAAAAATTTAAAATGAGCTTCACCTAAAGGCTGCGGTGCAAATATCTTTCGTACCCAGCTCATTTGCAGGCGGGTTAATGCGCTTGTTTCATGGAGGGGAAACACCTGAGTAATAAGACCTGATTCTTGCCACGCCGCAACTACAATCATTAAAAGGTAGAACCATTAAAAGCAAGAATCCGGAAATGCTATTACCTATGCTTTGCCCTTCTTCGACGCTTGCTCTTCCTTGGAGGGCATCTAAGTCGCTGGGACCTGCTCTAAGTCCCTGTAAAACTTGAAGGACTAACCATTGCCGCTCCTGTGACGTGAACAGAGCCGTGCTATTATCCTCGTTTTTCGTTTGCGCAAAACAGTGATTTTCCCTTGTAGTAAATTCTCGTAAGGCACCTCCTAAGTCGCTTCGAAGCCGCTTCGGAAGACGAGCCTCCTCTGCGGCCTTGTAAAGGCTGCATAATAATTGCACTGTATTACTGAGCTAATTAGCGGATATACTCGTATATCACTTACATATTAATTGGAGCACTTATGTAAAAAGCTGTTCGTTTTGTACTTTCGTGGGATTTAACCTGGGCCATAAGCCCAAGTCCAGACGGTGGTTGTGAACGTATTCGAGCTAATAGCCATCGGAGGGCTTCGTCTGGGGCGTTTTCTGTATTAATATCGATTAACCCACATTATTTCATTGATAAATGCACCAATATTTGATTAAGAGGCCTAAAATCATAAGTCAGAAACATTCCGGTTTTTTTTAGATGACTTTAAAGCTATGTTATTTCCAGAATATAGCCGAACATGTTAGAAACTTTTGTGTAAACCTGGTATTACACTAAGTCTTAGAACTATGCTGAACTATACCACCTAGCACCTTGTATACGAGTTATGAGTTTAGTAAATTATGGACAGAAATAAGATCAATGTTGGCTTTATCGTATAACTGACACGTTGGGAAAAAACCATGGTAGGTTAAACATTATTTTTAGAATTTTGTATTACATTCTTTGAAGCTTATTTAGAAGAATTTTTGCGCAGTCAGCCCATACAAAAAAACAGTTCTCAAAATTGGTTTGTATATAATTAACTTATTTTCCTTGTTTAAACCTGAATCCAGGTTTATAAAGACGGTTACAAGGACTATTTGCCTACAACTTATGGAAACAATGCTCTGATCTTTATGAAATTTTGTAGAGATAATGTTTACCCATCGGATATGTGCCCCTTTATCAAATATTAATCCAAGTATCAATTAAATTTTATTTATTTATTTATTTACTTATATATTTTATGGGATACATACCTGGAAATTCGACTACAACATCACATTGTGTGGGAATTTTATTCAGCCATAGTCTGCGAGGAGTCATAAGATGTCCTGCATAGGGCACTTTTCGTCGTAATTGTCTGGAAGCTGAAAAAAAATAAAATAAATCTTAAATAGGTCACTTAAATGCAGCAAGTTCACACAAAATGCATATAACTTTCAAATTACTCAAAAGTACATATGTAATATTGAACTCTCTTTATCCACTTTTTAAAAGTTTTGAGTTCATAGTTAATTTTCTGCTTCTATGGCAAAAGTTTCATATGAAAATATACTGGGGAAGTATAAGAAGTGGGATAAACCCCCATAAATTCACAAATTTTGGGAAATATTATAACTAAGGCAGATTTTGTTTTACTGGTATAATGCCTCATTTTGCTTGTTTGGTTGTTTGCTTGAAAAGAAGTTGTACTTTTATTTTCGTATATCGACTTTTTAGCCAACTAAGTGAATTACTAAATTTTACTTATATGTCCAGTTCGCTTAATACAAGCTACAAGACAAAATTTAAATTAAACTAATTTAACAATGCAAATAACCAAATTGTAATAAGTTTAAATAAAAAGCGAAAACAACAAAAACAGATAAGGGTGTGTAATTTTATGCAATTGTAAAAATTAAATTAATGCATACTCTTGAATTTAGAATTTGAATAATAATAATAATAATAATAATAATAATAATAATAAAAAATTTTATATGATTTTACAATGCCATTATTTTCCTCTGAGTGAATAGTTTCTAAATAAAATAACCGCCTAACCATCAGACCTTTCGGTAAAGTAAATGAGAGATCTCTGCCACATACATGCAGATATTAAAAAATATAAATCAAAGGTATAATTTATATTTTCTAGGTTTCGAGGTTAATAAGATTCGGATCTTTATTTTGCCTGCATTATCACATTATATAAATCAGATAGAAAATAGTTATGCAACCTTGACTTTTAGATGCAAAAGCTGCAAGGGTATTCTACATAGATGAGATGCTTGTAAAAGACAACACATCACAGAAAGGGGCATCAACATACCAAAAAACGAATATTTGTGAAAACCCAAAGGCAAATTCTTGTCATACATTTGCAACACAAACCATTCCTTTGTAGAAGAACAATTTGCATTCCTTGCAGACTATTTATCTAGTTAAATTTAGTGAAAACGCATAGTTCCCATCGCCAACTTAATTTAAAGTTTAGGCTTATCCATGCGATATGCGGTTGGTCCCTTCCTTACGGACTTTTTATACAATTTCTCTGCCAATTATTCCGACTTAACACAAATAGTAACGACTATATTTACATTACATGTACAATAAATTTCCTCTTACTCCAGCGGTTTATACAAAATATTTTTTTTTTGTTTTCATTTTCCTTCATTTACACAAAACTTCCGAACTGTTAAATGAATTAAGGAAGTCCTCCTATAAATTATTACTTCGCTTGGTTACAGGAAAATGTTGAATGTTTCGATATCTCTGAAATGGAATGCGTCACGCAAAATTTAGCGTGACAACAACAAGTTTAACTTCTTAATGAGTTCTTGGTGATACAAAAATTTTTTGGGTAAGATGTGAACCATTATAACTTTTACGTTATTCAATTAATTTAGTGTGAAAGTGTTTTCCTACACCTGTAGGATTTCTTCGAATATATCAATAATGATTTTTATTTTATTGCCCCATATGTTGCAAAATTCATTCATATTTCTTTTAAATTCATGTTAGAATTTCAATTGACTCATGAGACCTCTCGTAAAACACTTGTTGAATATCGACCGCAAGGACGATTAGATGGGAACCGCCCAAGGAGGAATTTTACAATTAAAGAGTTGAAATGAATGAAGCAGTCAATGAAATTGTACGGTGGCAGAAATACGAGTAAACTTTTTAATGAATAAAAATCATTTTACGTATCTTTGTTAAAAGGACATCCCATACGAACCACAATATACTTTAGGGTTATTTAATTAAGGTATAGCGGAGAGAGGATTAAAATGCGGTAGTCAAGTAAGATGAGATACCCTTAAAATTTCGTAAACTAAAAAAATTACTAGACTGATAATCCGCCCCTATAATAAAACATTTAAATGGTTTTTGTTTATTTTTATTAGAAAATGCTACTATAAAATTACTTTTCTTACTTTTTTACAGTGAAAGCCTGACTCTAAAACATTCTTCAGAGTTTGACCATGCGGCGAATGAAAGAAGAAACTTTATTTACAAAAAACAATGAGGTAACAGCATTGATTTAAATTACTGAGGTTGCATGTAACCCTTGTGTAGGTTATTTATTTTATACAGATAGTGTAAGGTCCTAGGATTAACCACTATAAAGTTCTAGTCCATCAAAAACCGGTAGTCAACGTCTATATCAAATTTTAAAGAGAGACTTTCGAAGTTGTTTCGAAAAGATTCAAAAATTCAGGAGGAAAAATTAATTAGTTGAAAGAAGTGGACATCCTCGTAGCTACTGAAGAGAACCACTTCATCTTAATCAGGTAAGTGTATATTGCAAATTAATTAACACCTCTGACGATAATTATGGTGCACCCACCCTAAACACCATACCTTTTATAGGTATCATCATCTAAGTCAGGCAAAAATCGATGATACCACTCACTAAGATCAAATTAGAAGCTAACGAATTTCAAGTTCGCGTCCGCCTAATTGACTTTGATCCCTCCACTTACATAGCTGTTGGAAGGAAGTACATTTTTGTTTTTTTTTTTAAGATGGAAAGATTCCGACATCAGGGAAATGAGGGTTAATTGGAGGGTAGCCAGCGATATTTGGATTACTTTTTGAGATGAAACATTATCCTGGGTGAGCCGCAACAGAAGTGGTACTCGACGGCAATTAAAACAAGAAAGTAATTATCAAATGGAAGGCGACTGAAGATAATCAACACAGTTTTGCACAAAGTGGAAACAAGTGGGGAAACAAGTATACGTGGACCAAGGACGCATCTTGTTTATAGGAGAGGAGTTGCAAGAAAATCAGACATATAACGAAAAGAAGAAGCTTCAGATTGTGGGTTTATTTCTGTTTACCATTTTACTCCCACTATCATCGCAATTCTGAAATTTTACAATGCGAAAACACTAAGGGGTTAAAATTCATAATCATAGTCCTCCTCTGAATATACTTTGAAGTTTTTGAAGTTTGTCTACAGCTAACAGATATGCATTTAATATTCATATAGTCTAAAAAAAAGGTTTTCAATTTGACTCAACATTCAAACTAAAATGTTTTTCTTATTTATTTGGTTCCATAGGGTAATGTTTTAGATCTAGGTCTAATTTAAAATTCACAAAAAGGGTAGCAAGAATGAAATTTGCAACTATCAGACTATCACCAAATTCTCTTGCATCGAACAATTTTTTGAGTCGATTATATCTCTGCTCCTAAATGTAAAAAATTTTAATATCAGGATGGCTCTTTAAGATCGTTCTACTGCTCCAAAACTTCTCGAATTTGTCTCTTTTATCATTCAGGGCTTTTAGAAAGGATTTCAAACCGACTGTATATATGCTGACTTTAAAAAGGCTTTTGTTAAACGATTGATAAATAAAGTTCACATCTGTTCAACCGGACTATCTCTATAAGGCTGGTTTTTGATATACCGCTGCGAGAAAAATATCTGTCACGACAGGGGTCCCGCAGGTTAGCTACTTGGGACTACTTCTCTTTATTTGAACTATGGATGATAAAACTCATTTACTTAAAGCATGCAAAGTCTTGATTTATACTTATGACAATTAAATGTTTTCGTTATACGAACAGCTGGGGGTTCAAAAAGACCAAAATACATTTCAAACATGTTGTGTTTACAGCAATCTTGAATTAAACATTAACAAATTGTTAAGTATTATCTCTCTGCAGAAGTCGGAACCCTTTAAACTTTAATTAAATATTTATAACCTACTCTACTTTTATATTTATCATCTACTCTACTTTTATAATTTTTGTTTTTCATCCGTGAAAATTATCGCGCAAAGTTAATGAAAATTCGCTTTCAATTAGCGCTTCAATTTGTCAACAGAAAGAGAAGCTAACGTTTAAACGGAGCGTACGGAGCAACGAACCTAAAAATTGGCAAAATATGAAATGCGTGAATTCATTTTACACCGAAAAAATTGAATTATTTGCGTGACAAGGGTATTTTTACAGACCAAGTTCTCGATTGTTACATCAAAACTCCAAGGGGAATTTTTGCAAACCACAAAGCGGAATCATTTGAGTTCGTTTCCAACAATTACACTTTTCGACGAAGCAAATAAAGTTTATTCAAGCCGGTGCCAGTGCTAAATTATAAAAACTAAGTTCGTGAACAGTCGGTGAATTGAAATTCCGGCGTTTTGGGCAAAAGGTAACGTCGTCACATCACCACCAGGAGCAGAGTATCTTTTTCGTGCAGAAATATCTCCCCAGTGGGGGGTGTATTAAATTGCGACGGATAACTGCCACACCGCAGAAAGACATTTCGTCAGAATCCCATCCCAAATAATCTGTGAGAGTAGGGAAAAGGCGAACCGCAGCTTATCCACCAACCATAAAATGCCGGCTGAGGCTTATTTATCCGGCGAATATTTTTATTCAAGGAAGCACCGGGTACGGGGGATCGATCCCTACGCGTTAAGTCTTATTTGCTTCAACTCTAACCGCAACTTGCCCTCATAGTTTAAATATGAGGCTCACGTAATTTTTGCTAGAAAAAAAAAAAACAAAATGATGAACATTATTTACAACATTTGGCTACTCTCCTACATGTGTATACAACCCCAAAAGTTATTAATATTACAAATTTTTATATAAAGTCATATTACATACATCCCTCAATCCCCAGGTCAGTTTAAATGTTATAAGGAAAATGAATGAGTTGTTTTCATTCTATTGGGTCTAAAAGGCAAATTTAACTAAAAGTAGCAAATGTTTTAAATGTGGTAAGATTTAAGGGATGATTCAAGCAACTACGCAACTTGACCAACTTTCTGTTTTACATTACCCACAAAATAAAAAACAAAAACTATTTCGTAGAACCCTTAAAGCTCTCATGACAACACAATATCTCCAAATCACTTTTTTGTCTTATAAGGCAATATCGATTCACCCACTCTTGTTAGCATGCTTTTGTATATCCAACTCCTAGTTGTTTCTTGGTTTTTTTTTAGCATCCTAAAGGACTCTTATTTAACCAAAATAGCATGAAAATATGGATGGCTGAATAATATAATGAAATACTCAAAACCAAACTACAATACTTTGGATCAGTAGAAAATTGCAATTTAAACTTTTGCTTTTATTCTACTAACTCGGAGCTAGTGTAGTTATTTAAATTTAAAATCTTCACAGTCATTTACTAAGTATCGTATGTTTCACTTATTACTTTTCCGCATAATTTTTCAGGTCAGGTCAGGTGCAAAATCGCATTTTAGGCTTCGCCATGCGACGTTTTCCGTCGAGTAAAGAGATCTGAGCTTCCCTCTTGCGAAAGTCGATTAAAATTACTTAATATGAGTACGCTACATAAGAGGCGGGAATACCAGGAATACCACCTTTGTCTTTTCACTCACAAGGTTCTAGTGGGTTTGATAGACTCTTCAGATATTCTAGTTGCAATATCTACAAAAGAGAGCTTTCTTGTATTAAACGGCAAATGATCAAATGATCAAAATGATTTCCGTATTTAGCAAAAATTATCATATAAATGTATAAATAGTCCTGTAATTCTCAGCGTTCTGAGTTCGGCTAAATTTTAAAATTACATTACTATTTGAATTCCCTTAAATAAGATCCGTATTAATTTTACTTATATTACTTATTATTTTTTATTCGTATACTTTCAAAAAATTCTCTTAAATCTTATATCAATTATTACTCATACCAAAATGTAGCAAACATTTAAGGGATCCTAATTTTCTAGTTGAGTAATTTTCTATAAAATACGATACTTAATACACTAAAACAAACTCTGATTTAGCAAATAATGTTTAAAATTTAATTTCGGTACACACTCGTTTAGAAGGAATCCCATTAGGCTTCATAATATTCTGAAGCTTTTTCTGGTCAATTAACTTAGAAGGGTTAAACCCTTTTTTATTTTGTTGTCCAGAATTGTTGTTCACCCCATTAAATATTTGAAAATATTAAATATATATTTGTCAAGAAAATGAAATAAAAGCCTATGCGACTTTGTAAGTCTCGTGCTAAATTTTTTCAAAATAAAATTAAGAGTTCTGCAATTATTGTTTCCTACTATAAACACAATTTGAATGTTTTACAAATTATAATGCATATCCCCTTCGGTTTAAATATTACTTTTTCCTTAAAAGATACGTGAAAACTTTTTATTACATAAAATTCCTTTCGAGGTAGAGGCAAATATTTGATCAGTGAGGAAAAGAAAATGAACATTTTTGCCTTTCTATAGAAATACCAAAAAGAGGAAAAAAAACAAACTTTTGAGGCCTTTCTTCACTTTTTAATGTAGCAGTTTCTATCTGTTTGTGTACAACTTGGCTTCGAATGCATATTGAACCCACAATAGGGAAAGTTTTTGGGGCGTAAAATTTGTGGGTGTATATCGAAAATTTCTAAAGTTGGAGTGTTGAGTGGTCTTTTAAAGTATTTGCTTTACACTGTTTATTGTTCCTTTCCACATATATGGAATTTGTGCCAATAAAAATGAAATATGTGTTTTATCAGCAGGAGTTCAAAGAAAATTCATTAGACAATCAATCAGAAAAAGGACCACTATGGAGTATGATGCTTTCAGTTATTTGTACATAATTGCTCCTTCCATTTGTTTTAAAGGGACTTTTTCAATCACAATTAATTTAAAAATCTACAAAAAGTTCTTTTAATTATATTATGATGAATAAATTTTACATAAAGTAGGTATTCGCCCCTTTTGTTCTATCCAATGATATTTCATTTGTTAGGATCCTTTTTCAAATGTAGTAGGGATTCAAAATCAAAGCTTATTGAAATGTTCGTTAAAAAATACAGAGGGGGAATCAAGAAAAAAACTTTGTTTAGGATACTCCCAAGTTTTTGAAAAGCTTGATAGGCAATACTATCTAAATGGTATGAAACTGGAATAAGTAATACTTTTACTTGAGTGTTTCTCATCTAAAAGCCCAAATTAATTCATTCTATTATTTAAATATATTCGAGTTTATTTCAAATGAAGCTGATCCATAGTTCGAAAGACTAAAAAGATAAATATAATCGACCTGATGTTAAATAAATATTTTCAATGCCTCCTCAATCACCAACAGGTCGCTGGAGCGTGGTTATTGAATCGCAAAAGATATGATAAGGTGAACGTCTTCAGACCTACTCGACTCCCACGACAGGTCAAGGATGCAAGTGGATATCGCATCTATTTCTCCCTCATGAATTTCATAGATTCTCTTTTCCCTTTAATTAAATTCCATCTTGAATTGCTCACAAAATGTACAACCTCTTGTCCTCTGACACACTTAGCGCACTCAACGTGCTCAAAGGCTCATTTTAATGCCAAAAACTGAAAGAAGGTCAATTCGGCTATTTCTCTTGGTCTCCCATCAAATCGATTGTGCCCCTGTACCCGTCGTAGAGGTGCAAATTCAGAAAAAAATTTCGTTATATGGGTGAAGGGGGTTTGGGAATGATGGCGTACTTAAGGGCGCCAGACACTGATTTCTACTTTCCTGAAGCTATAACTCACAGCTCGTGCTGACGCCTTTTTAATGAGTCCTACAATGGACCACAGAGGAAAATGGAGAGATCTTCGATGAATTTGCTATGTATAGCTTGAGGACAAATTTCTTCGCTGGTAATTAATGCTTGAATTAAATTACAATCGATTCAGCATTAGATCAATTGTGGAAATAAACCAATTTAAGGTGCACGTTTTTTTTCATAAAGTAAAATTAATGAGAGAATAGGAATTATGTATTTTTTTTATTGATTTCTTTAACAACCCATTAAATTGGTCATTTCAAAAACCACATAAGTCTAGTTGTTTTCGAACATATACCACTTATTTTGTCGCAAATGATTCTTAAAGGTAGACCCATGGTCTGGATGAAAGTTTATTTTTTCAGTTTTATTTGGGGAATATAATTTAATATTATAAAGGCTTTATTATTACGTTTTCAACTTTTAAAATCCCATCTACTTTAAGAATTTTTACATTACAGTGGTTATGCACAAACATTTTTTCACAATACTCAAAAGAGTTTTAAGTTAACCTACTTGCCAAGCATTTCGGGTAGGTAACTCAATTTAAGCTCGTATGTATACATGTCCATAGTTCACAGCCCTTAATGAAAATAACGCCCCTATTCTGTATTTGCCGCAACGAACACTTACCTCAGAAATTACACCTCAAGTCCACTTACTTCTAGACTACAAGAAATGCTCGTTGAACTTCGTTACAGCCCCTGTTCAACATCGCATATATGTTGGAGTCCAACATAATTCATACACCAACAGTTTGTGGGTGGATTTGGGGTATAGGGTACCCCACAAATTTGGTTTAATAGAAATGATCCACCCTGCACAGAACTGTAAGTGTGCGTGCGTGTGTGTATTTTGCATGATAAAATATGCAAAAATAATGCGCAGCTCAGCACCAGATCCTTATAGGCTAATTGGCGCGCAGTAACTTGCTAACGTTACGTTCAAACATTCGAGCAATTCGCACGACAGGGGGTGGCATTTTAAACTAAACTCACAACCATGATGGAGCGGGGGGGCTTTTGCATAAATTTACAATATTTGAATTATTTTCATTAAGTCGAAATCCTCTTTGGTTTTCAGTACTAAATTGTCTTTATCAATGGAAAATTTCATTTTCCCACAGATATTGCTATGGATTAATTTTTACAATGCGAATAATTTTATCGTTATGCGATGTTATTACGCCTTGTTTTCACTTTTATTTTATAAATATTTGTTTTAAAACAAAGTTTTAATGTAAAATAATACGTTTCTATTAAAAACAAAATAATCCATTTCGCCTTAAAAACGTATAAACAAATTAAATTTGCAATTGAGATATTTAACTTTATATTTTAAAATTATATTTTTTGGTCAGAATTTTCAAATATTCTCTTTGGAAATTTTATTATCCTTGCATGAATGCGTGCTTGTCAATGGCGATAAATGATTATCAACACTGACAAGCACGCATGGAGAAAGGATGGAAGTACCTCATTAGAGATTTTCATCACTTTTCATCAAAACTTTTCTGGAAAACTTAGAAAATTGATTCAGAAAAACTACACTTTTCGAAATCTTAAAATTAAATACCAAATGACAACAGTTTTTTACACGTTTTATCAAAATCCTACCTAGAAAAGAGTAGGTATGTAATGGTTTTATAAAATAAAAAAGAACGCTCTTCAATTTATTTTTTCGCCATAATGAGATTACGAAAACGATTTGGCTTTTATGGAATATGTGATAAATTCATCAAAGCTGGAGGACATTACGACTATAAAAAATATTTTAGATAAATAAAATGATCTTAAAATTTAAGTATTGATATTTTTTATACTACCAGCAGCTTTCAAATTACCAAGGACACTCTCCTTTTGGCGATTAGGCCACTCTGAGCCTATAGGACATTTATTAAAATTAAAATATTTGTCTGTTTATGAGGCCATAACGTATACAATGTGTCATTAGACTTTATCAGAAAACAAAGTGGTTTAACCTTATTTTCATAATTAAGTCGAAGTTTAAGTTCTCAATTTATTCACTACTCTGGTCTTACGATAAAATTGTATTCTTACTTCGAAACGTTTTGATGAAGGGAATAAAATAAATGAATAAAATTTAAATGTCTAACAGCAGATTGAAAGAAATGTCCCTTATTGATCGGTAATCTTAATAACAGCTATAAGTGTTAGATACATGACCCTTAAGTGCTTTAACATCAGTCTGCAGAAATGATAATTTCTAAAGAATAAGTAGACAAACGGAGAGGCTGACGAGGTTAATTGTGGAGCACGCTTAAGAGTCAGAATATACGGTATACCACTTGTGACATTATCCTTTTAGGCGGCAACGTAGGGCTCTCCTCCAATTCCAAAGAACTTGTAAATATGCTTGACCTCTTCCAGAACTGTTTGCATGTTGTTACTTATGAATATACCTTTTAACTCATTTATAACATCCGACTTTGTGTGGTACCATAAATGCTCTACTCTATCCATCCATAATATCTTTATATAGGAGTGTTAGTCAACAAAGCCTCTTCTGTTCTGATGTCAGTCAACCCTTAGTAGCGCCCTTTTTTATGGCACAGTTTTACAGTCGACCCATCCGGCGCCACAACCTTTCTTTATGTATGGAAATCTCTTTCTTGTCGTCTTGCTATTGTGTGGAGTTCTTTTGCTATTTTTTTTTTGTCATGAAATATGCGCCCATGACATACATCATCATGTTAACATGCTTTCGGAAATACCTTTACAGGTAAATGCAGATCACCCTTATCTTCCAAAGGAAGATTTGTCAAGTCCTGATCGATTTCTTTATCAGTTCTACCTGAGACTAATCTAAACAAGTCTCGGCCACATTTCACATTCAATAACCTTGCTGGGTTGAATTGATTAAATCGAATTCGGTACATTAGCCTGATGGAGGTTGATTCCGATTGCTTTTTGCATTTTTATGGATGGGTTTGTGGCATATATCGTGTGTGAAAGTCGCATGTTCTTTTTTTGGAATATTATTGCAATTTCCATATTTGGGTCAATTTCTCTACTACTTAATTCACATGAATATTTTTACACGAACAGCATACATTTAAATTGAAAGCTTTTCTGTTTTTACCATAAGTGCCATAATTTTCCATTCATATACTTTTGTTTTAACGGTTGCATACGATACCTACCACAGTTCTTAATGAAAGTAAATCATCAACAACTATTTCCTATCCTTTTTTATTAGTTCATATTGTTAGGCTTCCGTACGTTGGAGCGGAAAAAACGTAAAGAAGTGTTGCATATTTGGTTTAATAGAATAAAAACTATTCCCAAAATGAGTGAACCCTTGCAGAAAAGAAAAATTTGTTAGTTTCAAATTAAAATTCGAAAAAGAAAATATTCAAAAAAAATTTCTTTTTCGTTGCACAAAATTGTATAAAATTAGTAGTTATAAAAATTTCAATTTCTACTTATTAGGGCATTCTGAGGGATAAGATTCGGCAAAACATTATCATACAGTTTTCATCAAAATACTTCTTACGATCAACAACATTTTGCACAATTAAAATTATGAAAAACTAAAATTTAAAGTATGCATATGTGAGTCGAATTTAAAATTGATTAACAAACGGATGAGTGTAGGTTGTATAATTGAAGAAAATATCAATTAAAACTTTTCTAATTTGTTTTGAACAATATTTTACCAAAATTAATTAAACTGACTTGCAGAAATGGTTTAGAGATGAGACGCATTCTATCTACCCATCGCTGCTGCTCTCTAATTTCCAAATATCACGTTTCTGCAGAAAAGATAATAGTGAAACTTAAAAGGTACATGCAATTTAAAAATGCCTTTTAATTGCAAAGTTTTTATATAAATCGAGTAACCAATTGAAAAAGTTTCTACTTCATGGAGATTCTGTTCAAAAACTTCTGGTGCAAGGTTATCAAAATATTTTCGGTCAAAAGGTTGAAAGCCATCAACGTTTAAATATCGAATGAATAACAACAACAGGCATATGATTTTGGTTTTCGTTTTCATATTAAGTCCACAAAATGATGAGAAATATAAATTTAAAAATTTTAAACGAATTAACTCATTTCATCTCCTTTAAAAACATGTCGTTAAAGCTCAGGTGAAATGTATCAAAGGCTCTCGAGTTCCTTAGAGGGGAGAAAGATAGAATCTAAACATAAACGTGATGGGAATTGTAAATTTTTTGAATAAACTCTTGGAGACTTTTGCATTGAACTGCACAACTCCCATAGCAATTCCTCGAATGTTTTATGCAAATTTCTATCTTACTTGTAGAGTGTGACTTCAAATTACATGTGTATGTGGATAGTACAATTGCTGAAATTCACAAGATCACGTACTGAAGTGAAAATTTAAATTTAATAGACATTGGTTTGGTGCATCCAATTTTTTAGATCTATCACCCCAAACGGTAGTCGATATCAAGTAACTTTTACACCGTAAAAAGGAGCTCTTAAGCTTGCTACTTTGATACTTGTCGTATCTCCGTGAAAAGAAAAACTCAAAAAAAAAAAAATCTTCTCGATTATAAAAAAAAGAGCGTGTTAGAAGATTTCCCTGGAGCTTCTTTTAATATTTTCATAAAAATGTCAGGTCACTTGAAACTCATTTAAGTGAAAGTCATCGTAAAATTGTGAATGCCTCTCTTTATAAACCAAAAGGGCAAGTTGAAAATTTTTATAGATAATTGTTGTGATAAACGCAAAGTTTACATTTTGTATTTTTATTTCCTGGTATATTACGTAAAGGTAAAGGTAATATCTAATAAAACTTATAACTCAAACTTACCACCAGTAAGTCGATTATGAAAATTTTTACCTTATTACTTACATACTTGAGAATGTTCTCTCTTTTCACTTTTTAAATAGGAAGAGGTAGAGATATAAACAACTCTGTTTATACAAAATTTATGGGGGATAAGCACAAGTTTTCGGTTTAGAGTCCGCACAACGTTTTATTTTTTTTTAAAAAATCATACATGCTCGTGTGTCTGTTCTGGGATGGAATCATATTGGGTTCATATTTTAAGCCTATATTATTCTTTTATTATGCTAAATTCAATTTAAATAATTCCCCTTTTTAAACTATCTTTCATCTCACCTAAATTTGCATAAGAGAGTATATCACCTCCAAGTTATTTCTAAACGACTTAACTGAGCGTTTCAATGTATAGTGCATCTCGTATGGTTACCGGAGCATAGCGATATTCCGGTTAATTCTGCAAGGCCGATGAGATGGCATGGCTCGGTACTAACTTACCTGAGTCGGATATCATTCACCAACTGGAGGTATACCACTAGCTACCGACGAGCTGGACCTAAAAAGAGCATCCTTAGCAGTTGCGAATAGACGTACTTGCCTGACCACGCAGCTAATTTGGCCATCTTTGAACCTGAAGCAATCGTTGAAGGCTAATTTTGCTAAGGAAATGAAAGATTTTTCTAATCGGAAATACCTTATCAGTTCCGCATAAGGTAATTCTGATTAAATGAATCTGATTAGATCCAAATCAGCCAATTCTGGTGAAGAAAACATTATCATTTCCTAATCAAGTAATCCTGGTCATAACCCAAGTAATCTTTTGCGTTACGAGTACATGCCATCCTAATGGGGCATGCCTGAAATGGTCCTGATTATATTGATGCAAATTTTTCTAATCGATGTATTGCTACAATTGACTAAAACGTTTATTAGAGAATATGTTTACTATTATTAAATTAATATTAAGGCGTGCTTTTATTGAAATTAAAATAGTACGGAACCATTTTCCAAACCATAGAAAGCCATCCTTAAACGAACTACCGCACAGTAAAGCGGGGTATTGTATAAAAAATTACAAATTAAATATAAAACTCCCACAATTCTCTATCAGCTCAAAACAGTCTGTTACAAGAAAAAAAGAACAATTTTGCAGAAGAAAAGAGTTCACACACAAGTGAACCAGAAGAAGACGCAGCTGCTCTAAGCGATAATACTTTTCGTCGTTAAATAACTTTAATCCGCTGTGCATGTCATTTGGAAAATTACGTCTAGGTTTGCTCTATGCGTAGGATTAGACCTATAAGCAATGAGGCTTGTGCACTTCATTTAATCCCTCCACTCAATCACTGCTCGTTAAGATTATTTTTTCTCTTGAGGAGCTCAATCTTTGGAAATAATCTGTTCACGTTATAATGCGCATATTTGCACAAACGATAAGAAGATTGATATAGACGCTTTTAGGGATAAATCAAAGATATAGACGGAAATATATCAAGGTATGATGTTAAGAAACTTTGAGATTTTTTCGGAAATTAATAAATTATTTTACTTGAAAGGTTAAGGTCGTTTTCACTATATTCATTTGATGAAATTTGTTACTTAAATGCCACAAACATTTAACCATTATTATTTAATTTGGAAACTTATAGCAGATTTTAAGAAATCTTAATAAATTAGAATTTTTTTCATAATACATATAAATTTTACTATCATGATATTCCTAATAGCAGATTCGAAATCAGGGACATCGGTAATCTCCAAGTGCATATTTTAATGATAGTCTACTGAAAATAAAATATTTCGATATTACAATAAGTGCAAATACCCAACTATCGTTTAATTCAGGCAAGCCCTAATATGGATGACCGGATCAGGGTAGACTTCAGCAGCCCGTAAAAGGATACTTTACATCCGGCGCTATTCTAGAAATCGTATACTGAATTCCCTTATGCCTTATTGAACCGGATCTCAGCTCGATTTCATCTGATTTAGTATAAATAAGGCCTGGGTCGGTATATTCCTAAAAGTTCCGATTTGGGAAAAACCGGATCCGGCCCTGATTCTAGCTAAGAAAATGCTAATCGGGTTTTAATTTAAATTTTATTATATATAAAGAAAAATGCAATAAAAACTTCGAAAAGGCAAGACTTTTATTCGATAATGTCCTGAATACTCGAAGAATCGGTTCATTAGATTCACACATTTATTTAGTTTTTTAAATTTTCCTGAATGCAATGAATAAGTCAACAATTAACAAACATTAGCAATTCTTTTTACAATAGGTGCATATCATTGCAATATGAGAAGACGTACTTACTTTATAGTGACTGTAAAAATGTTTCGTTAAAAGAACTTACTACTCTACTTTCATCATTAGTTTGTTTCTAAATGTTAGCAATAATTTTAAATGATTGCTCTTTACTAGTTCTTCACAATTAAAAGTAATAAATGACTCTTTTCATTCAATAAAAGTTAATTTTATGATCACAAACTGTTTGTGACAAACAAATGAAATTTACGAAAAAAATAAGGACTTCTCAATGTCACGGAATCCTAAAAAAATACATTGTTTACGATATATAAAGAATCATATCTTTGCTTTTTATTACAAATACATTTTTAAATCAATAAAACCCCTTTTTGGAGTTCACATAAGAAATGATAAGGTATCATGTGAGAATATTCATTTATTTATCATTTACCCTAGGGACCTTTATTTGTCATAATATCGCGAACAATATGATATTACATCCTTTCCGCACATAAATTGAATAAATAAAAAGAAATTTTTCGATCCTACTCCTGTTGAGGTCAATAAAAGTCTTTAAAAATAAATTTCCATTCTTCTCACATCTGCTTTCCTTTACCTAAAAAGGGATTAAATGGGTCACGTAAATCTAATTTTTTTTTTTTTAAATATAATTTTTGTTACCAAGCGGTAAGCTATCTGGATTTTCACAATCCGTCTGTTTTCGTTTTCGGCATGGCTCTAAAGAAACTTTGTTGACTTGTCGAAGGTATAAAAATGTTCTCTTTTCATATTTTCATCGAGGGATATGTCAGTATTTAGTGGTCAGTATTATAAAACTTTATGGTTTCAATCTACTTTATTTTCCCCGTTCTTTAGAAAAGAAATAAATTTGGTTGGAGTCAATCGATATGTTTAGAAAAATTCTATGCCACGACAGATTTTTATATTTAACTTTCGAAAAGTGATACTTTGCTTACTTGGTCTAGTGCAAGTCCTACTCGCATACTGAGGATTTCATAAATGTTTGAGTTTGAAATATGCTGATCAAAAAGCCCACTATAAATGATTTGTTTCCGTCATATTGAATTTAAACTAACGTTGTATAGCCTATGACATGCGAAACATAAAGACGAACGATACCTCATTTACTAAAATTCGTCAAGTACTATAGAAGCTATGAGAGAACACTTATTAAAGTGATAGTTATTATTAATTGGAAGTTATCTAAAACCTTTTCGAAAATTAATAAGCTTTCTTAACTGATAAAATATCTATCTTTGCATCACCCACATTTGTAACATAACCGACCGAACCGTAGAACTCACGATTGATTTATTTCAAAGCTCCTACGTAAGAGCCTTATGGAACCCTTTTAATTAGAACTTCGAACTTCAGCATAAGGAAAACATAATTAACACTATACTATAACTCTCTGAAAGCGGACGCTAATTTGCTGTTCAAAGAGATGCAAGTAATGCAATGATGTCGCAATCTCGTTAAATTCAAATGATTAAAAGCAGACGATTTTAAGGAGGAGCACGATGCGGACGTTTATCCTGAATTTGGTAGATAATCGTCAATTTATAGGAAGTAAACACTGCTTCGGTGCTTCGGTGCTTCGGTGCATACAACACATATGTATAATGATTTATTGCACTCTATCTAAAAGCATCGACGGAGTGCTTTCACAGAGCACGTAGTACGAGTATTTTTATACTTCTAAGGGATTTCTTGTAGTAGTAGCAGAGTTGGGACCAGACGTAAAAAAATGTATTTGGTCAACTTCTCATACACCCTGTGTAGCTCCTCAATCCCAATTTGAATTGCCCTAAAATTCCTTTTGAAACTGCGTATTTAGTACTTTTTGCGATTCATCCCGCTAAATACTTTCAAGATCTAATTATTCAGGCAGCAGAAGTTCGATAAATCTTACAAGAATCCGTGTGGAAAATAAAAGATGTGCAGAAGTCACGAAAGGCCCTATACCCTTCGTTTTTTTTTTTCCTCCCCCAGTAAGTCCCAATTTTTCGGATAGCGTCGCAGCTTTAGCCGTTTAATTAGTTCCTAAGCATGGCACGATAGGCCGTCATTTCTGCTTCTCGTATTTTCCCAATTGAATTACAGAAGATCAATTCACATTAAAGTTCCATCACGGATTTGATCACGTCTTTGATGTTTTTATAATTTATGAAAGGCACAACTTTTGCACGTGATACTGGCAAATGAAGGGCCTCCTTGTTATGCGTACGAGGAGTGTCGACCGTTCGTGAATTTCGGAAAAGATTTTTGTTATTAAATTTGCACCGATTTGCCCTTCTGTTAGTTGCAAATAGTTTTCCTCCTTTATACCTTTATTCTTGGAAATCCTTAATTAAAGTTAGTCGAAGGCGCTTTAGCCCTATAAAGTATAGTTAACTTTGAGTTCTGATAGCGCAGAAAGTTCCCGATGAAAGAAGAACCTTGAAAGAAAGTTGGTGAAAGGGACTAAAACTCATTGTGCAGGTAAATTTAAGCAAGGCAAACAAGCAATGGAGAAAATTTTGTCGATTTCATCTGCATTGCTTGTTATTTTAGTTTGGTTTAGGTTCTCAGAATAATCCATTTCATTTGAAGGAAAAACTAAAGTAGGTACATATTTTTGGATACAATTATTTGAGCAGAGGTACCAATTTTCCAAACGCAATAATGCTTTTATTATGGATATGCTAAAAAATGATATTCTATAATATAAAAGTACAAAGAAACTATGTTATATCTGTAATAAGAATAGGAGTTTGAGTTGTAATTTGCCTGAAATCATTTTCAAGACTTTAATTTACAAGGACTTCCTTTTTTCATATTGTGACCCAGTTTTAGGATCCTCCCAACATGGAATTATGAAGGGAAATCCGATTATAACAAACCTTCTCGAATTTTTCGAAAGCTGCACTTCTGCGATAGAATCCGGCAGACCAGTGGACTGTATACTTATTGATTTTAGTAAAGCCTTCGATAGACTTAATCATAAAATACTCATATATTAATATGCATCAACTGGATCCATTCATACCTGTCTGGCCGAACTCAGCGTGTTTCTTTCCGAGGACCTTTTGCTATTGTGATAATTCCTCCGATTTACCTCAGGGGAACCATCTTAGTCCTTTATTCCTTCGCAAAGAGCAGATGTTTATATTTATAAGCCAATTCGTGGCCACATTTTTGCCAAAAATCGAAATTGTACGAAACTCTCTCTCTGCAAATTTAATTCTTTTTAAAATCGTTGATTTAATCACGAGCTATTTCTATCTACTAACAGAAAACGTTCGGGTTTTTATTTCAGGATCCCTACAATCTTTTTTGTAAAGAGGTATAATGAATAATAATTTTGAACAGTCCGAAAAGACATAACAAATAACATTTAACAAGGCTAACTTAGAAATTTCTTACTGATTTCACTATCAAAACGAAAAAGTGCAGGATATCGAAATTACGTCGAGAATTAATGAATCTTCAAAACCTTTTTGGCTAAATTTAAATATAGTTTTTTTAAATTCGTTAGATAACACAAACAAGCAACCTCAGAGCTTACAATACGCAAAAATTTGCTGAAATCTTCAGCCCTCGTCGTCATCTTCTTAATTTATGAGATAATTAAATCTATTTCCTCTTCTATTGTTAAAAAAAAAGCTAACTTCTGTAGAAAAATCGATCGTGCTCCTTTGAATCCATAAATAGAACTTAGTTAACTTAGTTCGTGAATATTTCCAGCTGGGATGTGATAAATAGCAGGGATCTCCGATGTTCAACGAAAAGTATTCTCTTGCATGATTAAATACTGGTTCCACCCACTGTGCAATTTAAAACCGTCATCAGAAAAGGGAATTTGATGTGACTGAGGGCATTTACGGGCCACAATGAGAAACCGGGCAAACCTTATAAAGGAACGGTGAAATTCTCATTTTTGTACACCATCAAGAAACAATAGGACCAAGATGGGTCAGGATCATGATAGCGCTCAATGAGAAAACTGACATATGTATAAAAAGACAAAAAAAAAAGATGCCTTAAGCGACTTCATGTCGCGGTAATGTCGCGACAAGCCTACAAAATAGATTACAACTCCTGCTGCTACTGGGACATAATCTTAGTAAAACAGGAAAACATTTCGCGGAGGAGTCATGTATGTCAATAATTTATTTAGTCGCACACGGAGCAAACTCTGACAATCCTTTTTGATTTAAGAAAATGTCCTGGATGGGGTGGATATAGTCAAAACGTTTGGAGTCTCTTCTCATGCATGCTTTACAAGGAACTCGCTTTCACAACGCACTGACCCTTGACTAATGCCATAGAATTCAGAATGGATAATAAAAGAAAAGCAGAAACGAAATATGCCTCTGTTTATACACACACTCTGTGAAAATTTCGCTTTTATTCGTAACGAACAGTTGATCATTAATTAGACGCAGCTTCAAATGCTTTAAAAGGAATGTCCCAGTTCCTATACGCCATGTATTATAAGGGTTTTTTTCAATTATAAAAGAAATATATATATATACTTTTAATATATATACACTATATACAGAATTTCTCTTTCTTTTCAGAGCAATTCGAAACCATTTTTCAAGAGTGGTTAATTTTTGTTTCGTACAGAAAGTGGATAATTACGACGTAATTTAATACTCTTTCATTTTAAGGGGGGAAAAATGAAGTTTTATGTACATTTGCGAATGAATTTATTCTACAAATTTATCTTATCAACTGTTAATGACAGGAAGAATTTTAAGGCTTAAACCTTTGTTGATGAAAAGCTGGATCATGACATGCACTCTTGGGCTCATGGGTACGGGTAATGAATTTTAAAGGCAAATTCCCAACTCATGTGATATAATCACAATTTACATATATCGCTTTGGGGCTGATGTTAGCATATTTCATTATTTCTACGCTTTTATCTCCATTACTCTTTGAATACGAGACAGTGTAAAATGATTTTAATTTGATTTTTCTATTGCAAGTATATAAATCTCATTCTTCTCTGTTTTTACTCTTCCAACACTTTTCACACTTTAAAATATTCAGTTAGACTTAGAGATCGAACTTGGGTATTCCAAAATTTAAGTCCAACATGCTCTTCCCTCGGCTAATTAATTCGTTTTAATTTATTTGTGTAAAGTTTTTAATAAGCAATATAAATGACTAGGAGTAGCGTAATGTAATGTAAATGATTATCTAAATAACCCCAGTAACGCTTATTTCAAATATGTATGTGCAAGCATATTGTAATTTTTCAAGTATTTAATAAAGCATTATTAGAATAGTTTTAGATTCGCTAATTTAAAATAATGTCATTTAAAACAGCAATGGTTTAAAGCATCACTTTCCTAATTTAATAAGTGCTTTTATTCGTTTTCTCGTAAGCCTTATAATAAAACGATCTCTAACAGATTGAACGTAATTTCTTTGAAAATAAATTTCAAAAATAAATAATCATCTCTAAGGAGACAGTAAAATTTGGGTAATTTTACAAATTCATTCCCAAGACAAGCGCTTATCATTCAATTCACCAAATTAATTTTCAACTACCCCCCCACGCTTATGGGGTGTAAGGAAAATGAAAAGAATTCGAAAATTAATTATTTCTTGGACAATCACTCCAGATTTAAAATTTTTTCTCATGAATAATTAATTTGAAGAATCTGATGCCGTCACAGAGAAAATAAAATTTGTGGAGGGAATTTTGGGGATCTTTCTCATTTTGATTTATAGCACCCAGTAAAGTGACACATCTTTCTGTTGAATCTCTCAAGGGATAAAATTGCTTAAACCTCTAATTTCACAGGTTAGGGAAGGATATTTCACTGAAGAAAACAAGTAAAAAGAAATACAATTGGTAGAAATAAAATGTTCACTTTTTTATTCGTTTAAGGAGCAGCCTCTCAAGAATTACTTTACTGACACTGATCAGTATTTACAGCATACAAATTTTACGCTTTTAACAAATAAGATAGAAAATTTATGCGACATAAAAAATTTGTAAGGAATGACTGTTTGAAATTTTTTTAGACGACAGCTGCTCAACCAACAAAATTCTTTCGTAAAATTTTATGTTTTATTGTAATAAATTTGAATGAATATGAAGATTGTGATGCGGCATCTGAAGGATTCACATGATGAATCTTTGTATGCGATGGCTGTTGGTTATCTGATTTTGGTATATCGAAACCTCAAATAGTTTCTGATAGAAGTGCATTTGAAGTTTTCGAAAATACTTAGCATTTTCTTATATTGCACTCAGGAAATATCTAATTTTTTTAAATATATACCAATGATTTAACAAAATCAGTATATTTCGAGACATACTGAAATATAAGCCAATTTAAATTTCTTTAACTGATGAGGAAAGCATACGAAACCTAAAAATTCAAACGAGATCCAGGTTGACTAAGTATCAAGTGCTATCTTTAAGCTCAACAAATCCTAACGTAGTGTTTCCTAAATGAATTTGTTAATTTAACACTTCCCTTTACTTTTACTTAGGCTTCTTCAGAAAATCATGAATTGTATAACCGAAAAGCCAAGAGGTCTGTAGTACTAAGTGATACGTAAAATATCAAGTTAGCCAAACTTGATAGTTTTGGTATTTAAAGAGTAATTTAGATATTAAATAAATACCAACACTTCCCATATATAAATTCTAATTTTACATAACTATGAGTTTTCTAATGATGGATATAAATAAGATTTTTGTATCCGCTAATAAATACGCTCCAATTTACGTATATAGGGTTAGTTCTATGAAACCATTGATTAAGAAAATTAATTGAATATACGAAAACAGATTACCTTGACCTTTACGAAACAAATTATTCAAGTCATTAATTGTTAAAATCGCCGCTTAGAATTAATAACCCTAGAAGTATTTTACAGTCTCGGCCCTAAGGTATAGAAAAGAAAAAAATATTTTACCATAAGCAATAACCTTTGAAGTCCACATGGCAGGTAAAATCAAATTACGTCAGGAGACTTCCCTTCTCTTAAGCGCTGTTAACGCATTTCAGATTTAATCGAGAACAGACACTGTCTTTCCCCTGTCGTCAAGTCTTAAGCAAGGGCTTTCGAAGTGACAGTCCTTACGGGTGTGGTGTGGCACCAACCTGTGGCAGCGCATATTTGAATTGATTCAACCCTCCAATAGGAAGGTTGCCTTTGGGCGGCATCACAAGTTATTACATTTAATTGCAACAGTCACTTTACTCCTGGTTTTCTAGCATCCCATCCACAGGGTGTGATACAAAATCGTGTCGAATGAAGTGAAAGCAAATTGTGGTATGGTGGCACCCATCTGAGAATTATTTACTACCCCAAAAGGCCAAAAGTTTATGGAAATGTATAATTTATGGATTGTAATTTCCAAATTACAGAACCTTGTGCGGCTATCCGCTGTGTATAAATTTTCACCAGATCTAAACTAAACAAAATTTTTGGAAATGTTCAAAATTTATACGATGTTTACTGATATTATTTCTTCTCGGAACAAAAAAAAAAGTATGCTATACTCGAATATCTTAAGGTGTCAGGGTATAAAATATTCGTGCCACGCGCGAAAAATTGATTCTTAGGCCTGGTTAATGTTGGGATAATGACTAAAGCTTGCAAAGGACTAATTGGATAACATAAATAACAGCTTTAGACACTTTGTAAACGTTGATTGATGAGCACTCACTGTCTGACTAGCCAACCTTTAAAAAATATTCTTTGAATTTTACCTCAACCCACCAAATGGATTGGATTGAAAAATATAGCGAAGGTTATGAATGTAAAAGAAAATGTAATGTAAGTATTAAGTGGCAACACTTTACCAATTTTTGTAACACATATTTTTTATAGTACAGCACTAACTTAGCCAAGTACGTTGAAAATAGCAGTTGCTGCGAGAATCAAGGAAGATGATTAGGAGAAATAATGGATCCTATATTTGCTCCCAGTGGACAAAGCTATGCCCCAAAAAAAAAAAAAAGAAAGCCTCACCCAATTAAACACATCTGAGGCAAATAGAAAACGTTTTCGTTTTTCCCCTGGGGTATGTTTTCAAAGTATACGAGAACAATCGGACGAATGTGGATTGAGTGAGAAAGACATAAGAAAAAAATCACATTCTCCGAATAATATAAACATCTATGGGATTCCTAAATGGTATCGCATCGTAGAATAAAATCACTAGCATAAATAAATTTCTCTTTTTATAGCAGACTTGAACGGATCGATACGAAAATTCAATGCCATCAAATGTTGATACATGTAGAACACCTCTCTATTCTGGTTTGGGAGACTTTGAAAGTGCCATTTTATTGGATCCTTCGGTAGCATTAAAGCACTGATAGAAAATTAGATTGTATACTTTCACCTCCTGAGGTGTTTTTATATCTAAAAGGTGCTATTAAAATCTCATTGTTATCTGATTTACCTAAAAAAAAAATGAATTATAAATGTGAACCATTCACAGTCCAAGTAGATTAACTCCACTTCTGAAAATTTATAAATCTAGGTATTAAAACCTCTGATACATATTTAACCTTTAATATTTAAAATATATAAATAATTTTTAAAGGTACCCTTTTCCCGAAACTTTATCTGCGTCTAGTTAAACCCCTTTCCTAAATTAATTAATTGATTCATGTTTAAAACATTTGGAGTACCAAAACAAAATAAAACGAGCAAATACAACATACAAATAGTACGGAACAACCATGTGCAGTGTGAACAAAGTAGTCATTGGTCCATTTTTACAACTCATATAGGAGAAAGGGTATAAAAAAACACCTTATGAAATTATTGGCATTCTTTTTTAAATAGCTTAAATAAAACATATTTTTAAATTTAGGGGGAAAACTAAGACAATAAGCACTAAATCGACTTCACTCGACTCAACTAATGAGAAGACATATTTTTAAATCTAAGGAGCTATAAAAATCAGTATATGTGCTAATTTAATGGAAATTGATTTCCAGAATGAAGCCCTACATTGTTATGAGTTAATTAACGCTAAATTATTTGATATGGACTAGCTCAATTGTTCTAATTCATGCCTTTTCGGACAATGTAATCAGTCTGAAGAACGACAAAACGTCAAGTGCACACAATCTGAATGTTTTACGATAAATTTATCATTCCAATTACATCCAACAATAAAAGACCCCCAAAGGAAATCTGGAAAAGTAAGTATTTTTCCACATGAGATCCTCGGTCTTGTACGTTTCGAACTCATAATGTACTCGTTACGAACGAATAGAGCCGCATAGAGATACATCAAGCTCTACCAATGACTGCAGGTTTCATCATCATGGAGCCATAAAGTCTACATACAATCGGCGGTGGAACATTTACTCGACGACCGTTGACCCATAAGCCTCAAGATATGAATACATGACAAGCAAAACTGAGTGGGCTCATATTCGTCCACATCCATTGATAAGATTTATTCAAGTGTTACATGTAAAGAAACCTTGCGTATCCACTTGGATTCAATTAAATTTTACGAATACATATCCACACGTCTAGTAAAGACAATAAAAAGGATTTTCAAAAATTTTAAGGATGGGCTAAAGAACTATCTATTCATGTTTTTTAAGTGGGCTTGTGACCCGGCATAGCTCAAGAGAAGCTCCTTTGTTTACTAACAATTAGAAACCCGAGCAAAGGAAGCTTGTGGCTTCCAAAGAAATTATGTCATAAACCCCTCGGTCTGATCGATTTTGCTAAAATACGTTCATAGCAGAAAACCTTCTGAGTTTGTTCAATTGATTCACTTCCAAGAATGGCCCAATTTTAAACAGTGTAAAGAGGGCGTGGAGGGGAATAAAGGAATCGACCGGACCTCTGCACTGCTGAGTTTGTCGACCACCTGCATCCTTATCTTTACACAATGGTTTGGACGCACACCAAAATCATCTCTTTATCAATTGTTAATTATCAGAATATTGTCAGTTGAATCGGAGGCATCCTAAAAATTCCTATTTGAATTATTTAACTAATCGAAAACTCCTCATCAAAGTTGAGGTATTGATTGCATAGTGTGCTGCAAGGAAATACGTCAATCTACATATATATGTATAAAATAGGGGCAGTACCGAGAAAAGGTGAGCCTGTTCCGACCGACGCTATTTTTGGCCTAATTTCGTAGACAAATGCACTTCGTCACGCAGCCAAAATAATCGCTTAGCTAAGACATTTGAAGGACTTGAGTTTCATTAACCTGACTCTGTAAAGGACGTGCCTGCAGACAAGGGTAAAAAGTCTATGTAACCCTAACTTATTTATTTGCGTACATTCTGAACAATACAAATCACAAAAAAAACGCTTTAGGGGATGCCGAAATTTTGCTTAATCCCTAAAACGAATATCCCTAACCGCAGAAATCATTGTCTAGACACTTGGAATTCAAAAAATAATTCCCACGGTCCTATATGTCTATAAAGTGGGTATTGCGTAATATCGGTGACCGCATAAACGTTTAACCCATCCGAAATCATTTACCCTAGGCTAGGTGTACTTAAAGATTGATGTATGAGATCGTTAGGATATTCTTGAATAATAACAAATTCCACTTACCATTCTCAATTGTTTCTTTGGCACATGAAATTATTTTCCCTTTCCGGCGACGCAGGTTCGATTCAAAGTTATCATCTGTAAACTCCTCATTGCCGGCATCGTACTCGTGGACATCTTCAGATGAGAGCGGTTCTGAACCATCGCAGAATAGGTTGTCAGAGCTCTTATCCATCCTGGTTTTGCCTTCACATTCAATCGAACGCAAAAGATATAGAGGATACTCGAACAAAACACAACACACTATAAGAATTTGGGATAGTACACTCTTGGATTGCTACTGCACTGGGCTGGATGGAAAGTTTGTTATGTAAAACGGGCAAAAAGTTCACTGGCACTTTTAAACGCCCAGTGGATTTGGTTTGATTAGGTCTACTCTGGAGTCCAAACTGGAAATTGTCACATTAAAATTATTGAATTAGTGAGAAAGGACGAAGAGGCGCGATACTGTACTATATAAGTGACTTGGAGTCATTAGAAGACTAAGCGGACACATTTCGGTCTCGTACGGCGCAGCACGTACTCATTTCTCGAGGGCTCCTAACATACTGACGTTTCTAGTTAAGGATATTGATTTTTCTGGAGGAATTTATCACTTCAGCAGCGAATGCAATACTGAACGAAATAACGAAGAAAACATTCGTTAGGATTGGCGCGAAAAATTAAAGTTTTTTAAAATTACAAGTTACTAGCTAAATTACTAAACTTATCCTACAAAACGTTTTCCAAATTGTACTGTGATTGTGTAACATGAGTTTAGATATTGCCTAAAGGACCCTAGAATCTGTAGATAGTCAGTTTAGGATACATTTAGGATAGTGTTTGTTGTATGCATTCACTAACTTCATTTTTTAAATCGGGGTAATAAGTAACCATACCCCCAAAAATTTCTAGTAGTAGTTCTACACTAAAAATTGTTTAAAAAACTCCAAAGCTAAGGTAATTGAAAACTAGCTGAGTTCGATATTTCAATAACAGTCCTAATCTTAACCCTATTGAGCATGTTTAGGATCATATGACTAAAAGGATTAACATCGATTCTTTGAAGGATTCCATACAACGGGTATAGTTTGAGGAAATATTACCAGAATTTTACAAATTCATACCTAGGAGGATTTCGCCATTATTTCAGCTAAGGGAGGGACAATAACATACTAAGAAAAATTTATATACAGGGTGTTGCACTTAACTAATCGCACTTTGTTAGGATCTCGGGATTTTAGGTAATATTTAAACAATTCAAAAATCAATTAAGTTAATCGATTAATTTGAATAATCGTGAATTAATCCATTTGGTATCTATTTTCGGTTAATTGTTACTTCCTTTACACTTCAACATTCTTTGACAAAAAATGCACAGCAAACCATATGTAGAAAATTGCAAAAATATAATGTAACTGCTAAGAAAACTTTCAATTGCATTGCCAGATTTTATATTAAATTAAAGATTTAAACAAAATAAAACGAATTTTAATGAAAACTCTGCTAGCCTGAAAAAAAAATATCAAATAATATCCAACCGTACCGCAATTCAGATATTAAAGCACTTTAATTAAATATAAGCAAAAAAAATAATTCTAAAGAGAATTTTAAATGAATTTAAACATTAAATGTGTTTACCTAATGCTTTCTAAGCTAGGCCACTTCAAATATTAAAAATTTTCTAATGAAATGTTATCCGAACGAAGAAAAACGCAAAAACAGAAATTAAAACAAAAACGACTAACTTAAACTGAACCACAGTGATCTAATATCTTGGAATCGCGTGTACTCTCGCTGATCTTGAAATTATTACCTCATTTTGCGAGGGGGTACATTAGAAACTTGAAGCTAATTTTAAGCAAGAACTCAAAGCTTTTCGAGTTGTTCAAGACTTAATTGTAAACATTATTTTCTTGCCTCAGCCTCAAAGAAATCACTGACCCGCTACAAAGTTTATGAATTAATTAGTTCCCGCTGGTAATTAAAAGTAGGAAAGTGCAACAAAGTTTCACCTCAGCGGTATTTAATTTTAATACCACAATGTTAATTTGAAACGTGTTGATAGAAAAGTGATATATTTCTATAAGTATTTTTTATGGATTACGCTGCGTTCGAGAACAACTTGGCCGGCATTATAACCTGAATAGAACGCATGAGCTTCGGTATGGGCATTGCTAGAGTGGTAGTTGCTTTCACGAACCATTGGCCCATAAAGCAACTAGACTGGATACCCATCAATAAACACATGTCGTTGTTGCAAGGATTCCAATGATAAGAAGACTTTTATTTCCTGTGCAGCTTGTATCGGGTACTAGGCAGGCACTTTTTTGATAATATCAGAATTTTATCTATATATGTCCAAGATATTGTTCTCTTTTATAACTCCACAGGCTGGCTCTAATTTTTTGAGATTGCTACTTCCGACGAGGGAATCAGGGAATTCAGGGAATCTTTGTGGTATCAAAACAGTGCGACTCAGCGCTAATTGGCCCCTGCCCAGTAGGAAGAGTCACCACCTATACCTACCTGCCATACACCGACATACGTTACTGACAACGTACGTGCCGCATAAAAGGAGTTAATAACCAAACCGTTGATCGGCACCAGTATCACGGCGGAGAAGGTCGTAATAGACTTCCCGCAGGTATTGTGTTAATAACACTTTGCTCATTGGCTAAATAGTGATAACTTTTGGCTTGCGTATTAATTACAACCTTTAGAAGTCCATACGTAAAAAGTTTCATCTAAATTAGTATAGTAGCTCTTCTAATTTGATCTTGCAAACGTTATGTACTTCGATACATCACTGAAGAATTTTTTAATAATATCAAAATTAATACCCCACATTTAGTTATTATAATTCGTTGAACTTGGAGTTATGCTCGTTATGTACCTCTTTTTAGAAATTTTGTATGATTATATCAAAGCCGATATTAAGAACTATTGTTAAGTGTACTCGCATTTCTGGAATAATTATTAAAATTGTGAATATTACCTTGGAAAAATAGGTTTACACAAAAAAAAATATGCAAATGAAAGTGAAATGTGAAATTTAAAAGTGTAACGTTTCTAGCAGAAAAAATAAACATTTATTTCAATCAATCGCTTAAAAATTTGCTTCACATTTTTTGTTTGAAAAGATAATAATAGCTATGCGCTACCCTAAAATAACGTATAATTATGAATTTAAATGGATCCACATTGGTTCCACTCTAAAAACAGGAACAGTATCACTTGAGTCCAACTGGCAATTAATAATAGTAATAATAATAATAAATGAAAAAAACAACATGCATTCACTGCATATATCGAACGTAAATAAAATGTAACTCTCGCGGAAGAGTGCCTAGAGAGTCTACCATTCTTCCAGAGGTTCTTGAGATTGTGGTTCAGAGATCGCACAAGCACGGCCAAAATCGTTGATCTTCAAAAATTTTTAAATATTTAATATATAATAAATTTACTATAATATATATATATATATATATGGAAATACATACCTCGAGATTCCCTTTATTACGAACATCCCTTCCTCCGAATCTATTACTACCACCTCTATAACCTCCACCACCTCCACCTCCAGCCTCAGCAGCAAGGAGAAAGTCTGGTATTGGTTTGTCTGCTTGTTTCAATATCTTTACCAAATGTGTTGCAAGCTCGGCATCTTGATCTGGATCATAGAAACTTGTGGCTCTTCCACAATTTCCTACACGTCCAGTACGCCCAATTCGATGGACATATTCATCGATACTCTTTGGAAGGTCATAATTAATAACATGTGCAACGTTTTTAATATCTGAAAAAGCAATAATACTTAGAAGCTAATGTTAAATCATTTTATAGTAGATTTACCTAATCCTCTAGCAGCTACTGAGGTTGCAATAAGTACAGACATCTTTCCAGTCTTAAAATCCTTGAGAGCTTGCTCTCTTTCTCTTTGCAAACGATCACCATGAATAGATGTTGTAGGAAATTTTGTTTCCGAAAGTAAAGAAGCTAAAAAATCAGCATTTCGCTTTGTTTCAACAAAAACCATAGTTCCTGCGGGATCTTCTTGTTCTAATATATCCTAAAAATTACGAAAAGCTTAAATTTAATTCAATACACTATGGAATTTCAATTTACCGTTAATTTCGCTCTTTTTTCAAATTTTGTAACTTTAAAAAAATTTTGCTCGACATCACTGCAAGCACCGCCTACAATACCAATCGCCAAAAATATGTAATTATTTAAAAATTGTCCAGCCAATCGTTGAATTTCTTCTGGGAATGTAGCAGAAAACATTAAGTTTTGTCTATCCTCCTATTTAATTTATCAATAGTTTAAAAAATATCCATATATTTTAAAAGAACTTATTCATACAACTGGCCGCATAGTGGGATGTTTCATAATTTTCTCAACTGCTGGTATAAAACCCATATCCAACATTCTGTCAGCTTCATCTAAAACTACAAATCGTGTGTCCTCAAAGGAGATATAACCTCGGTCCACAAAATCAATAAGTCTTCCCGGTGTACACACTAAGACGTGACATCCTTTCTAATATTTCAAGAAAATATGCAACTAATCATGGTTCATATTATTCCTTAAAAGAAAAACACGTACCGAAACATTGTCACCTTGATGCTTAACAGCAGTCCCACCGTAGACAATGCTAATTTTTAAATAAGAGCCCAAGGAAAATTTCCTAGCTTCGTTGAAAATCTAAAAAATTTAAAAAAATTTTAAGAATAAAAATAAATACGAGACAAATCCACTAAGCATTGGGCTATTAAAACATTCTAGCGATATCAGTTGTTTAAAAGCATCAATTTTTTTCTTGGTATATCACTTACCTGAATACTTAATTCACGAGTAGGCGATACTATCAATACTTGGGGCCTTCCGATCCGCATATCCTCGTTGTTTGCCAACAAATCGTTAATGATCGGCAATAAAAATGCGGCCTAATTTTATAAATTGAAATTAAATTCATAAAAACTACTACAAAGTGTATTACAGTCTTTCCGGAACCAGTTTGTGCGCAAGCCATGAGATCTCTTTTTGCCATAACAATAGGTATAGCATTCTTCTGTATAGGTGTCGGAACAGTATATCCAGACTTTTTTATATTATCCAAAACAAAATCTCTTAGTCCAGATTCTTTAAAATTTGAAATTGCTGGCGGAGCACCAGGTGTTACCTTGAGAAAAAGTATTTTAGTAAAATAAAACATTACATTCATATTACATTAGCGCTCATACATTCACAGGAATTTTGTCATATTTATCAAAATTGATGCCACTACTTATTCCGGATTGGAAAATTTCATCCTCATCCTCTGTAGGCTCTGGCGGAATGTAAAATTCGCGAGGCTTTTCTGTATTTTGCTTATCTAAGGTTATCATTTGTGTTATTAAAATAAAATATTGATAAATTGTTCTTATTCACCTTCAATATCTTCGCCATCTTTATCCCATCCACCACCATTTCGACCTCCACCACCACCGCCACCCCTGCCGCGACCTCCCCGTCCACCTCCTCGTCCACCACCACGTCTGTTACCTAAAAACGACTCTTTTTTTTATTTATTTTAGACACTTAAGTGACTTAACTTACTATTTTCATTATCTCCATCACCAAACTGATTATCATCCCCCCAACCGTTTTGGTTATCATCCCCTCCTCTTCTATCTCCCCCTCGTCTATCGCCACCATCTCGTCCTCGACCACCACCTCGGGATCCACCACGGAATCCTCCACCACCTCGTCCTTAAACAAAGAAATATAAGTTCCCTAGACTATTTAAGATTATCGCGATGTATTCTTAATTCTAATATAGTTCAAATCTCTTCTAAGCATAGGAATTTTTGAAGCAAGCTGGAACTTTCGAAGAGCTCGAAGTTTGCTGAACTATTCAAAGATTTCAGCCTGCTTTTGGGTTTCCTATGCTTTAAAGAGATTACAGATTAGTTGGAATCAAGAATTTAAATGGATGTTCATTACCTCTTCCGCGACCACTACCACCACCCCGACCACCTCTGCCACCATATCCATTGCGATCAGAGGTATCAACATCATCATTCACAAAAGGAGTGGAATCAGTGTTATCACCCCATCCGGAGTTATCGGTCCAGCCGTCATTTTCCTTAGTAGAAGACTCTGTTGTCGGATCGCCAATATAATTCCCTCTTCCAAATGATTTCCCCGTACTTGCCTTATCATAAATAATAAAACAGTTAAATTTAGTTAGCATATTGAGGCTTTACTCAGTGCGTAAACAAATGCCATATACAAAGCGTATACATAACCTCATATAATACTTTGCGGCATTTTTGCGCTTTTGCTTACTAAGTAATTTCATAGAGGCACTTGAATTAGTTTTAAGGGAAAGGGTTTAAATACTTACACAATCATCCCATTCGTCTGCCATCACTAGAGAAGAGAAATACATTTTTTGTTTTAGTCAACGTTCTGTTCACAAACAAATCAAAAATTCCTAACGAAAGTTAGTTTGCAACTGGCGAAAATTTGAAGGACATTATTGTTACTGAGCAAATTTGAAAGAAATGTCTAACTAAGGCACAATTCACATTTCTGCCAGTCGAGCGCGCATCGATGTCATTTTCAGCGTAGAATTTCGCATGTTTGTCAATAATGTGAATATCATTGCCAGCCCTTAGATTAATATTTTATAAAAATTTCGGAGTTTTTAGCAATATATTAATGGATTTTTAGTTAAATTTTAAAAGTTACATGTTTTCTAAACATTTTCAGAACGATGCTTTACTGTAGGAAACTGGGATAAATCTTATTTCAACTCTTATAGCTGAATTACGTACAAATTCATTTACAAGAAAATATGCATGCAATTCAGCTATAAGAGGCATGATCAACTAAAGCTCTGTTTTAAGCAGTATAAGCTGAATTGAAATAAGCTATAACCATGCAATACTAATGCGATTTGTTTTTTATTATGGCCGGGGCTACTTATATATAAAACAAACTAAAATGCCTTATCAGCGCGTTCATACAGAGAAACTCTGTGGGAACATGAGGCAGAGAATACAAGCGATTATTCTTTTATGCTTAACCATAAATAGAACTATATGTTGTAAATATGACTTATTATTATTCTTCTTCAAAATTTACTATTGGCTTGATGAATTTTGTAGGTATACGAGTACTAGGTATATAGGCGTTGTGGTACTCAAGCACAAAATTCAGCATAGATTAGGCTTGCTCAATAATTGCGTTAATATCACGAACAAGAAAGTAAATCTTTAATTAACCTAACTCTAAGTAGTAAGGAGCCATAATTCCCTGATCTTCCTTATACTGTGCAAATTCTTAAATGACTTGAACGAGAGTTTAGGAAACTTAACAAAAAAATCTAGCAGACTTAAAGTAAGCTTTTACTTATTTTGTATAATTGTAACTACAATCTCGAACTACCTAAGATCTACTAAAACTTATACTTTATACAGGAAAACATGTACGCTTAAAGATTTGGGGAATTAATTCTTAGATTGGGGTCTCTGCTTGATTCCCATATGAAAAACTCTAGTTAAAAAGTACAAAATAACACACAAAGCTGCCATATGGGGTTAGTTCCCGAGTGCACGACAAATAAGAAAGCAATAAAATAAATAATAATAATTCTTAGATTCTTAGATCATGTCCATTATTGAATTATTGGTCAGTAATCAGTTACCGCTACTTTCTATAGCCAATAGCCAATTGTAACAAGATTTTGTTCAAAATCAGAAAATTTCAAGCTAAATTCTGCTGTGGAAAAATAATAATCATGTCATTGTAATGAGTTTTCGGATTTTATGCATCTTATCTTAACGATGACTAAAAATCCCAAATTCACATTTTTAAAGCTGAAGCAATATCAATTTGACTTTTGAGATAACGAAAACATTAGAAGTGAAATAGAAAACTCTGTAAAAACGACGTTGTGTGTGGTTTTCGTACACATAACAAAGGAAGTGGCACGGTATCCTCCATTTCCTGATTTTTCATTGATAATCATAAACAAAAAGAAGGGTTTATTAAAACTGAAATTTATGAAAATTACAAAACAGTGGGTGTTATTTGAAATTGTCTTTATCAAGGAGTTGCTGTTTTCATTTTCTGTAAATTAAGAATCAATTGCAAAAGTTAAGGGATTATAGTTGCATGTAACTGAATATTTCCTCGATACGAGTTATTTTATTAACTAAAGGTTTCCGTTGTGCAAAAAAATAAAAGACAGATTGAGTCAAGATTTCTCCTCTTTTCAGATTGAACTGCAGCATAAAACGAATTCAAGTTAAGTTTTAAATTCTAAAATTATTAATCATGTATCATGGATGTTATAAATCTGAGATAAATCTATAAATATAGTTGAATATCAATGCATTTCTAACACCAAATGCACTTTAGATCCACAAACGTTTACCCTAGGTAATATTAAAATTAGGCTACATCTTCTCTGTACGTTTGAATATCAAAAAATCTCAGCATGGTTTGAATGTAAGGAAAGAAATAAATTGCACCTGCAAACGCATAATCACGGTAATCCCTATTAACTAATTTTCCAAATATTGTTTTATTCCCCGTGCGAGGATTACTCTACGACATCCGGCTTTCTTCAATTCCAACGGTAAGCTCAACCAGTTTACATTTACCTTCTAAAAAAAAAAAAAAATCATAAAATCAAAATAAAGATCTAAATTTACACCGCATTAAATAAAACTTAAAATTATTATTGCTAAAAAAAAAACAAACCGCACATTTATCAAAAAGTCTATAACCAAAATCATGACTTTTGGAAAGTTAAATTTTGCCTTAGATAGATGATAAAGTAGCCGAAGAAAAATACGTACCAATTGCTGCTTCTTTATTTGAAGATGCCTGATTAAAAATTAACTGCCACTTGTTACAATTAAAAAGTTAATAAAATTTTCAAAAACTTCTCCTAGAACTAAATCGTCGAATGCCACCATAAACCTCACGCAAGTTGAATGCCTGCCGGAGAATAACGGATGCATGGAGCGAATTTTGTTCTCCAAATAGTGCGGCGAATTCAGAATGGAATAGAGCAAAAGCTGGATACGTTCGATGACTGTAGAGGAATAACAGCTAACTACGCAGTATATGGATGAGGCTTATTCCAATTTTGAATTTTCGCGCTGGTGTTTTAAAAGTTTTCAATGCAATTCACAAATGAAATAAAAATCCGGCATTATCTTAAAGAGAAGTGAATTCAATTTTAAATTGTAAGATTCCGAGAATAAAAGATAAAGAAATAATCGTTCGAACGTCTGATTGTGACTTGCAAGATTGCGACAACATTTGAATTCGCCTTTCAAATTGGCTGGAGTATGCGGTTCGAAAGATTTACTGGTTGGTATCTTAGCTTTTCTAGTTTCAAACCAATTTTACCTAAATTTTGAATTGATGTTGTTTTCGTCTCCCTTCCGTAACCACTACTTAAAATCGAAAAGAAGCGCACAGTTGCCTCGTTAACGGTTAACTGAAAATAATTTTTACCTTTTACGGACCTTCAATTAGTACAGTCCGTTCTAAAGTATTGTTGCACTTTCTTAAAAACATTTCCATAAACAAATTCTTAATTTCTAATCAAATATTTATCGTTTCCACTTTTAAGTTGATAAATTACCCATTTTTAAAATGTTTAAATCGATTTTTTTTTAACTATTACACTGGCACCTTTACACTTTAAAAAAGACCAGTTTTTAATATTGAGGACAAGCACGCATTTTTGGTGTTATTGATAAAAAGGTTAAAAGGAGAATTTTTAGTCGATAAATCAATTAGAATTTTTTTATAAAAGGAAAACCCTAATCAAGGGATATTTCTAAGCTTTTGAATTGCAACCTCTTATTTTTTAGTAGGTTTAAAAGGTAAAGGAAAGTAACGAAGCAGAGGTAAAGTTAAAAATTGAAAATGAAAATTAATATTCTCCGGATTTTTGGGCTACCACTCTTACGAATTTAAATTGGCGCCTTATACTAAAAATTTGCAACTTTATATAGAAAAAATTGCCGAAAGGTACTACTTTAGCCTGAGCTACAATTCTGTGGGGCATTAATTTAATGTACCCCTTATGGTTTAGTCAACGTAATTCATGTAAACTCCCTAAGAGTGGTTTTTAGGCGACTATCGACAAAACTACTAATTTTTTTGGTTTTGTACACATTCCTCAAGAAATCCTCTAAACGTTAATCGTAACCGCATAAAAATCCACCAAGTGGTTTAAAAGCACTAAGCGAAATATACAGACATACCGTTTATCATATTTAAAAATTAAAATTCTTGCATTTTATTGTTTAAAAGCGAATCCTCAGCATTCATGAAATTGGCGGTCGTTTTATTGAGAAAATGCTACTTTCTTATCTCCTATTAATGTTCCAATAACTTTTGAATTTTAAGATGATTAAGTACCCTTTTCTCTTTTTTGTTTTGTAAAAAACGCAGGTCTTTTAGGGGTGAAATTACGCAGGAAATAGGAAGAAACTAGGTAGTAAAAGGATTGTGTTATTTAAGGCTCTGTCAATATCCTCAGAGGGTACACTTTATAATTCTCTAGCGTCTTCGAAAGGACTTAGGGCGAGTTATGTAAGAAAGGGCAAAAAAAAAAAAAACTTATAAAGAAGTTGAAGAAATTATGGGGGATATCGAAACAAACGTTGATCAGGACACACTTTAGAGAATCGAATCCTTTCACCCTGTATATCTTAAAACAATTACAGTTTTTTGGCTTTTGATTTTATTATTTTAGCATTTTATTAGCAATGACGACGAATTTAAGGCTTAATTTTAATGATTTTAACCGCTACTACTTAATAATACCGTCTTCCACGATTCGCTCAATTTCAATTCTACATTCCCCATTTCCCCTTGTGTTCATCTCGACCAAGCCCATTCATATAAGTGTCCGATTTAGGTATTGATTAATAAAATTGCGTACATGCAATTCTACATGTGAATTATATTGAGTAAAATTTTATTTCTACCTATGGATGTACTACTTTAGTTGTTATACAATCAGGAGAGCATAGATCTTCTAGTTCTTTTAACGATCGGATTATGCTACTTTGGTGGTACTACTAACGTGGTTATAATCAGGAAAGCTTAACGTTACTTAGTTACTTAGCCTTAAGTTCCTATTTTGATTCATATTGGGACCTAAGTAGAATAAACTCATAGTGCTAATATTACCTTATCATACTCTGGGGCTGACTTATTCCTGAGAAGGCCTACCTTACAAGGTAAAGGCCTTAACGCCTTAGTCTTCTAGTCGGGACAGAAACAGGTATAGGATGAGTTTAGAGCTTTGTTAACTCTACAAAACACAATCCAATTTTTGTATTAAATGATTAAATCGATTGTTTTAGATGGAACCTAATTTTTTCCATTTAAATTGATGAAAAACCTTCAACAGTTAATTAAACTGAAATTTAGCATTGCTATATTCCGTAAAAATGGTATACAACTATTGTATTTCGTCTACATCCAAAGAATAAGGTAATCCTCAACCCTTATCTTAAATAAATTTTGTTTTTCGATAGACAATTTCATGGTTGTGCTTTTTATTTTCAAATTAAGATTGATTGTCCACTGAGAAATGACTTTAAAAGCCTTTCTTTTCCCTTCCATTATTGCATGCCAATGTGTACCCGGAAAACCCTGTAAATCTCATCCAAATGGAGGAAAAAAACTAAAATTTTGTGAATCAATCAATACGAGGAAGGTAATTTAGGTCCCAAAATCAAATTGCTCCCTTACTTGTGTATCAAAGCCGAAAAGGCTACAAGACTGCAAGAGGGTGAAATGAGTGAAGACTCCCCAAAACCAATCAACTGCAAATATCTGCATTAATATCATGGAAAACCCCCCAGGAGCACCAAACTGGGGAGCCCTAATCGGTGGCTACACAGTCTACATGTGGGCGAACCTTATTTTTCTTAGCAGCGGTTACACCCTACTTATTTTTTGTTTTTTTTTCCCAAAGTGTGCTATTTGTACATGGAATTGCTCAATCCCATTTATCACAGAAAATGGTACAATGGTGCACGAGTTCTTGGTGCCCCATACTCCCCGCATACCGCATAAGCTTTCCCCAAAAATTTCCAGAGGTCAACGGCCGCCGTCAGAGATTCTGAGTTTTGTATAAAAACAAATTCTAAACTAAAGCCCCTGAAAACTGATGCGGACTTATCCAAAAACGAAAGACGGAATCCGCCGTACCCAAAAGAAAACAGCAGACAACGCAACGCACATCTATTGCCCAATGTGCGCCCCCCCTTCCCTATTTACTTGACAAAATCGATGTTGTACCGCGCCACCCAGAGAACCGATCGTTGGAACAGCGCAACGGGATGGGAACGCAGAAGCTTCGGTTAACTTTTCCCTCAGGAACCCACCACACCCGTGGCCCTCTGTTAACTTGCCGTGAATTCACTTTCACTGGCGCTTGAACTTGCGATGGATGCACACACAACACCAGCGAGAGGGCTTCGGCAACTTAACTGCGCCCTTTCTGCTACTCCACCAATGTACATAAACTTGACTGGGGGAGGGGAAAGACCCCCCCAAAAATGAATTTCGTTATAAATAGTTGAGAACATGGCACAGAGCAGAGCGCAACGGAGCACCCCACAGCCCAGTTCTCCTCTCCCCCGATGGAGGATGCCCATCATGCATTCTCGGCGGGAAGGTGTTCCAAGATAAAAGCGAAAGTTCGTTGGTCTAGTGAACTCGGGCAGCACGTGCTGCTGGGGGGGACGGCGCCCTATGCATCGTAGCCTGCATTGTGGAGTACCTCCTGCCCCGACCCCGATGAGACCGTACAGTAGAGCGCCCCGTCACCGACGGCAGGGACTGCCCTGCATTGTGTCATTTCGATTTACTTTTCTTTTTTTTCCCCCCCCCCTCAGGAATTTTGTAGCTGTGGCCGATAGCAGCAGCAAATGATAGATGCTCCAATTGGCCCAGTTTTCAAATTGGTTAGTCTGTCGCGGACTGGAAAACGCCCAGAAAGTTTTCCGTTTTCAAAATGTTTTAGGGGCCCCATATGCCAGGAAGTCTAGTCAAATTACTGTCGAAATGTAGCAGTTCTACGCTAATGAAACATAATGGAGAGATGTTTCTTTCATCGGGAATGGGACCGTCTTCAGATTTAGATTTAACCTGACAACAGAAACATTTTCCTTTAATGAGGAGGCACTGTGGGTTTCGGGCTCTCAGGTATGGTACAAAAGAAATTTCGTAAATATTGGCGTATTACAACGAAATCCTTTTAATTTTTGTTGTTCAGTTGATGAAAGGCAATTTATAAATGTTTGTAGGCGTAGGAAATACGTACATAAGTTAGGGGGTTATAGAGGTAATCAAATGTTTCAGAAAACCCGGTTTTTTGCATTATCTTATAGTGAAATATTCTAAAAATATTCTAGGAATATTTCAATTCTAGAAGATATGGTTAGACGATATTGTGAATTTCGGTGGAACTACACTAAATATTCACCTTATACCCTTTTAATGTTTAACTTACCAAAAACTTATAGGTGTTTAAGTTTATCAGACATTCTGAAATATTATTAAATTTTATACTATTGTAAAAAACGCCAAAGCATCAGGATAGTGAGCAAAATTACACGAAATAATCGAATATTAGTTGCCCTTACATTGCTCGGCTGCACTACGCATGTCGTGCATTTGTCTTATTTAATTAAATTAGAAAAAAACATAGAGTTCACTATCAGAAAACACTTGTTCCATTTAAAATTCAACTTTCTTATTTACTATGACTATATGTAGCAAAAGAAGGAGTAGTTGAATATTTAGAACTTTTAAGTACGAAAAGCAAATTTAATTCACTTGATTTCAAATCGATTCTTGGAATTGTAACAATTTGCCTCATTTACAAATTTTGCTTGAATTAATTGTCTAAAGCACTATGTGACTATTAAGCGAGTTCCATTAAACAATTGCTTTGATTATTAATCATCATAACTGCGTTTATGATTAATGTACTGTTGATATTTTTTAAAAACAGCTATAACTTGATATCATTTATACCTCGATAGATAGGGCTAATTAGCAGCTACAATTAACTTTTTATTTTGTCTAGATATCTCAAAAAAACTCCTTTTAAATTTAAAAAATAATGTAAAGAAATTTTGATAGTCGTAAATTATTTATTTTCTCAAAAACAGAATCGAGTTAACATTGAGATTTTGTTCCATCATATGAAATTTGCTTTGGTTTGACCGGAAGCAATTTATTTGGTATTATCCGATTAGGTTTTTATTATCAGAATTGGAAATAATGAAAAGATACCTAAACAACAATTTTCCATGTATTTTGAAATTAATGATGATCGTTATTGCCTATAATCATCAAAAGTTGTATTAACTCTACCCACTTCGGTATAAAAATATTTTTGGGCTTAAATGACTCCTAATGTAGTCCCATAGATAAAATTATCAGCAAAAAATTCTATAGTTTAACCACTGAGCTCACCATACCTAATTTCCGATAACTTCGATTAATTCTGAGTTTTGATAAGAAAAGAAGAGCGACTGATATGTGTTATAAGTTCAAACGAAAAGTTAACTTAAATCCACTTTAAAAATTTTCAGGATTATAAAATAAGAGCTCTTAAAATATGTTTTTATATAAAAATTTATACATAACTACATCTACTTAACTTCGAAAACATTATTTTTAGAAGACTTATATTTTTGGTCACCCTAATTTTGCTACAAAATAGATGGGAACTAAGAGAAATTAATTCCAGCAAGTTCAAATATAAAAACGAAAAGAGGGTTTTACAAGAAATTCACCCCAAATATCCCAGGAAACTCAAGTTTCTTAAAAACTTCCATTGATGTCAAAAGCCTGGCCCATCTATTAATAGAAATTGATAAATGACTGTGCAAATCGTACCTCCCTAGAAATTATAAGGGTTTATTATCCATAATCCCTGTTAATAAATCAATTTTGTATGTAAAAGAAGAACACATGTTCAGTTGTAAAGCTCAGGGATATACAAAAGATTGGTCAATACTTAGTGGCACCTAGAAAAAGTAAGTAAAAGAGATTTAGTCCCATATAATCCCTTAGAGAAATCATACATAATGTAGGGTAATATTTAGCTTACGTGCCGCCCCGCTAGTCATTAATAATTAGCATCCATGGAAGGATATAAGTTGCTAAATAAATGCCACATGGCGACCATACTAAAAAGTCCTGGATGTCGATGTCGACAGGGTTCCTCCAACATCAACTCAACGGATGGACTGCGCATATCAACAACAGCCCCGAGCAGAAGAGGCAGGAACCACAAAATAGGTCAGCAAACATTGCACAATGGGGGAGCCAAGGATGAAACGTTTCCTGAATATTTGTGTGTTCCCTAAATAAATGCCTATGTTATAAAAATAGATCCCTCTCAACCTGAGGCGCTTTGTTTACGGTTGCTAAGGTACCGAACACTCCAGAATCGACAATGGTTTGTATAAAATACTTTTACTGCTTATGCCTACATCGAAACAATCGATATTGAATATCATCCCTTTATTTTTCCAGGAATCATGGAGTGGGAGCCAACACAACCAGGATATATATCTATGAAAATTTTTGTCAATCCTCTCATATATTCGGGGGTGATATCGTTTATTTTTTGCTTGTCCTGCTGCTCCCTGCCAACATTTTGGGAGCCTCACCCTAACACAAAATCATGCGTAGAAGGGAAAACCGAATAAATTGCGCCATCTTAACACAAAAAAAGGGCATGCAGTCTCCAAGAAGCCGACCATAAACAAGTGAATTCATACCATCAAGCGATTATCCACCACCACAACCTTATTCGCCCCAAATTTACAGCCCTACAAGAAAAGGGCATCAACGCAGTTTTTGTCAGCACGCACTTATGTAATCAAATTTCCCAAGGGGAACCAGCCGAAAAAGAAAACCATTGCACTACCGAACGCAGCTCTTCTCCGCTAAAAAAAGGTTGGGTAAATAACGTTTATCTAATCACCCAAAAGTTAGGCTGTAACTAGGTGCAAATGTGATGGTAACGTACACCATCAGCACTAGCTTGACCTATTTTCTTCTCAGCATATACCCCACAGGGTCAAAGACCTTTAAATAGTCGGGAAGACGAGTGTGCCTCAACTGGATCTTCCCGTTCCGTACACGTGTAACTCTGACTGGAAGAATGTTTCCCTATCTACTCTGAGAATGCGCGCTATCCAAGCAAGAGAAGTGCTCATCCTCGGTGATAAAGTATGCTCCAGATCCCATAAAGATACCGCTCAGCCCTATTTGATTTTGTCTTAAAACATTTCGAGATCGAGACGAACGCCACGCTAAATTAGGTTACGACTCCCATATCACATTTTTATCCAACGTATCCCACTGAACGATACTAGAATGATCCATGGGTGCTGGTGGTATAGTAATCGGATGCCCAATGTTCAATTGTTAAGCCACTTTGGCCCAAAATCAGTAAACAAATTTGTTAGACACGACTAGCGCACGACTTAGAACTTGATTGGAACAAGCATTGTCGCGTTCAGCATAATTAGCTGGCTAATGGCTTGACACTGCCCTTTCTATTACCATTTTGTATTTTTTATGTGGGCCCGAAATTCTCGTAAATAGTCAAATTTTTTTTAAGTAGAACCAAACCCGGATAAATGGTGGATGGCATATTCGACAATCGGGATGTACACTCACTCTTCAGGTTGTTGGCCTTTGAAGGTGAATTTATTTTTTTTTTATTTACGCATCATCCGCCCGGTTATATTTTTCTTGTTCGTTGAACTTATGTTGGATTTATTTTTGTCATATTTTAAAATTTTAGCAACCGTTTGTGAATTATGCAAATTTTTAGAAGAAAGTAATTAACACTAAGATGTTTTGTGCTAGTCGAATTTCTTAAGCTTCTTTAATGTCTTTTTAAATAAATTATAACTTGAGGTATGAACTAAATTTTGGAGATCCAGCTAATTTTTGTATTCATAAAGTTCCAAACTTAACTGTCTCATAAAAAAGATGTTTAACATTTTTCGAGATTAATCTCAAAATCTCTCTTAAGGCTGAGATTGACCTCACTACTTTTAGGCTATTTTACTATCATTATGGAAACACAATTAATAACTACTTGCAGTCGGCGAAGACCTGTGTGTATGAATCACTCCATTCAGTTGTTTACTACCGGAGTAAGCGATGCCGTAGAAAGTGAACATACTTTGCTAATTAATTGAAATTTAAAAAATTTTAAATATTGACCTGGACACTACCGAAAATTATGGAAAATAAGGTTATTATAAAACAATTTTTCAATTTGTACACATGTTTTTTAGTTAGTCTAACCTTATGAGACATTAGTCTAGTTGTGATTAAATTTAATATAATAAAATATCAACATGAGTTCCAGTGACCTTTGTTTTTAAAAAATTAGATCAATCTCATTTTCTATATGAACACAAAAGAGAGATTCATCTAAAGAATGAAGATCAATCTCAAGTTCTCAATTTTTTGAATATAAGCCAATAAAATAGTTAGTCATCATAGATATATAGTTTTTCGGGTTTTCGTACACCCAAACGTATATTTATTAGAAAAACGAGGAAGGAAATCAGTACAGTACATTGTAACACTAAAAATTATACTTTATCTTGACCCCGATTTTAGAGAATTAGAATTTCAACAAAATAATTAAAAGATTGCATAAAACGAAGAACCTAAACTGATTTTAATCTTCAAGTGTAACACACTTGACTTAAATAGGTCCACAAAACTTTGTTTGATTTTCTTTTAAAGTATTAAAAGTGTACTTTTGAATTTGGTATGCGTTTAAAGCGTAAGTTAGGTACTCAGTCGCAAATTGGAAAAAAAACCCTGCATCAGAAGAAAAATTAAAGGAATATGAAGAAACTAAAATGGATAAAATCCGAATGATATCATCGGAGGTGTGCATTACAGTGATATTTTTATAGTATTTAAAAAGTTAAGTGCATATGGTATGTACGAAAGTTTATTCTAGTTCTTATAAATCGTTTCATTTTACAACGTTAAGTTAAGTTACAGTAATTAAATCGCATCTTTAACACATTCAATCTGGTACACTTTTTCGAAAAGTCTCTATGATTGGCGTGCACTAAATGATAAGTTGTTTATTCTTCTGGCGGTGCTTGTTTACGTTATCATATATATGTGAACCACCAGTGGTACACGCCACCAGACGGAACAAACTAGATGTGAACCACAAATGGTTCACGCCACCAGATGAAAGAAATTCCTGTGAACCACCGGTGGTTCACGCCGAGTTGAACGTGATCTCTTTGTAATAGGAAATGATTATGATAAGAAATGGAAAATTAATTAGAAGAGTTCGTATTTAAATAACTTTCAAAAACAGAAATATTTATGAATTTGAATACGGAAAGGAAGTCCTCTTTTATTCCAAAGAAGACAAATTTTAAACACATATTCTTAAGGGATAGAAAATTCAAGAAAATGCCGCAGCTGCTGTTTTAACTCAGACAATTTTCGTTGATAGACGGCGGTATTTGGTAACTTTACAGAAAGTGTAAATGAGCTACGAATTGTGCATTTATCAATACTTTATAGCCTAATTGAAGACTTTTTAGTTATTTATATGGAAATGTTTAATATGGTGAGATTTACTTACTTTACCTATAACTCCTTTCTGGCAAATTAAATCAATAAGTCACCGTCATATTTTAAATTGAAACCCTACTTTTTATTTTATTTATTTTTCCAGCATTTTAAAGCTGAATGTTTACCTAATTCAAAAGAAAAATATTTATAGACTGGTTTCCGATAGTAAATTTTTTTTATGCTCTTAGTAAGTATCCCCTAAAAATTCGTAGGCAGTATACGACATGCTCACTAAATGCGTTCTTTTAAATATTAAGATTTCATCTAGGGTGCTCTGGGACATGCTATTCAATAATTCTTTTTCTTCTGCCCTACAAAAATAAAGAAAAAAAGACCTGTTTAATATTTTAATACGACCAAAAAGTTTGCCAATGGCCAACAATGGAGGGTATCTGAAGAAAACATTGGAAAAATAAGACAAGAAATTCAAACATTTCGGCAGCGCGCATGATGTCATAAAGAGGTCAATGAACCCCACCAAAATCGCTTTCCGCAGCAGCAGCACGTGCTCCTCGCAATCTTCCAAAGAAAAATGGCCAAAAATAAGGCAAAACTACTGAAAATTCGGCAAGGAACGATGCGTTACGCATTGTTGTCAACTAAGAGAGGGCCACAAAAATCCCTTTACATAGCAATGGACCGGGGGAGGGCATCGCCTTACCCAAATTATACAAAAGATGCTGTTCGCTTTTCATCAAAAGCAACAAGAGCAAGCTTCCCCAACGCCACTGTCGGTGGGAATTTGATCAATAAATTTTGCCATTCGGTCCCGTCTCTACGCACCGAAAACTCTCACGCATATCACTCCGTCGCCGGAGAACGAGCGTCCGCCCACGCAGCAAACGGCTCAGCGCTTGTTAGGAGTAGGCTAAGGAAATTCGACACCATTCCCACCCTCAACTGTTTTCGGGTGGTACGCACTATACGCACCCAACCACACTAGCGAGCGGGATGGCTGATCGTTGGCTGGCCCGGTGTGTATGCGTGTGGATCCAGCGTTTTTCGGTAGTTCATCGCTTTCTAGTTTAGGGCTGCCGCGTCACGCCGCCGCCGCCGCTGTCGCCCACATCCGAGGTGTGCACTCCCCGCTGCGTTCACTCGAAATTTTCGCAGCGACGAAATCATTTTTCGGTTGAGGCTGGTCATGAGGCTGGGGCAAGAGAGCTTTACCATACCGGCCGGTGAACGGGAGAATGAAGCGGAAGTTTCGCAGTGAACACCGGGAGAAGCTTTTGCGATTCAAAACGATCGCCCCGGACGGACGCTGCTGAATCACACACGCGTTTGAATTTGGAGCAGCCGCTTCGAGTTCAATGAAATTGCAAAGAAATCTATTTTTATGGCATTTTGAAAACATTCTGTGGACACGACCGAGAAAGATTTTTTGATTGCTTTATCGCATGCCAGCCTCGTCTGTGGGAATAAGCGCATTTTATTGCACTCAATTTTTGCCAAATTCAACGAAAACAAATTTTTATTTTGGCTTTTTATTTCATTTGTGTGTATTTCGTAATAGGAACGCTATCTATCTACAAAAAAAAGAAGAAAGTCTCGACGACTCAGCGATCTAGCCACATACCAAACAAAACGTATTCGTTAAAAAGCCTCCACTGGAACCGATTGCTTCTTGTTCTTATGCCTCTCGATAGCTTCTTCGCTTATTCAAGGTCAAGTTGAAGATGATCGGTGACTGTGGGCAATGCTCCATTCTGCCGACTCTTTCTTTTATCACTTAAATTTCTGTATGGGTTTGTTTTTCGGAATATTGTGAATTATTTAAAGTTCTTTAACCAAATTTAGAAATTACATAAAGAACAAATTTTATTGAGAAACAACGAGAGTATTCATCTTAAGGTTTTAACTTTTAATGCTGAAATCGCTGATCCGTAACGAAATTTGAATCCTGGCTAAGGGGCAATATCACTTTGAAATGATTAAAAAATAGTTCTTAGGAAATGCTTTCAATTGAAGGGGTATTTACCATTTTCAAGTACTCAAAATTAATAATAGCTCGCCGTTTAAACACGATTTCCTCAAAACTGATCTTTTAAAACATTCAACTTTTATCGGATTGACTTGAATTTAATTAGAACAGATTCCCTTTTTATTAACTAGATTAACTAGTTCGGTACAAAATTTTGCAACTGATTTTAAATTAACTTCTCGATTAGCTAGAGAATAGAAAAAATTCCTAAGTCCTATAGCACCATAAGTGGGTCATGCGAGGTCTGTTCAAAAAGTATCACGAATTTTGAATTTCCGCGGGCTACGTGTATTCAATTTTCGATTTTTTTTTATGGCGTTATGTTGGTACTCATGTTCCTCACTTATGCTGATAAGCTCAGCTATTTTGAATGTTCAGTTAATTTTTGACAGCTATTTTGCTTGGACGTGTTTTGGCTCGTCTTCGATTTTTGTCTATTCAAAAACAAAAAAATGGATCAAAGTACAAAATAATTTCTCCTAGCCCCATACAGATAGTTCTTAAAATTTGGGAGAGTAGTTGTCCTTGAAAAAACTCACACAACGGATCCGGGTTGTTCTTCGAACACTAACGGAAAGACTCGCTGGCTTCTACGGAAAATACTAGAGAAGTAGGCATTTTTACTTATGGGATTACTTTTTTAAGTAATATAAAACAAAAATGCGTGTTGGTCTGCACGGATTATAATACCGAAGTGTTTTAGTAATTCAAAACACAAATGCGTGCTAGTCTCTATGGAAAATATTGTGAAAGTACACATTTTTTGTTATAACTCGACTAGTTTCATAGAGTTTTAGCCACTTAATGAAACCTCGTGTTTCTATGGCACTAACTCGAGTTTAATCCGGGTTCAAAACCGCATAAAAACATGATAATAAAACATGCGATAATGTCACAATTTTAAAAATAGCATGCAATGATTTACAATATTTAGATATAGCATAATTTCTTTAAAGATCGTAAACAAATATCCTTGTTTTTTCCCTGAAAACACAACAAAACAATTCATCTTTTTTCTTTATTTTTGTTCTGAAAAAATGTTAATTATTCAATTTTTTAAGCTCGCTTTAAATGTCCGAAATTCAGTAATGAAGAGATGAAATTAAAATTATGGATGATTAAAAATTTTAGGCATGGAACGAATTACGCATATGCGTCTAAAGACTAAAGCAAGAACTGGTAAAAGGCTTTCTTGTCCCAGTCAGGGTCAAACCCTAGAACAGCTTTCATATAAAAATATGCTACTCTAACGAGGTCGGTAGAAGAGGAAAGCCTCAATTATTTTTCGTTAATCTCCAAATTAAACCCACGTACCCCATGATCATCAAAAAATAATAGCCGCAAGCGCGACACTCGGCACACTCAAAACTCGTTTTCCATGGGGGTCGTCATTTTTTAATCCGGCTTCTTTCGACGTGGGTTTTGAGAGCAACCGACGAAAAACGTCGGTACACAACAGCCCCACTATAGAGTGAGTTGGGGCCGCTCGTAAAACAAAAAAAAATAGTGGCAATCTTGTCCGGCATCTTATGCTTTTGGCTGGAGCTTACCGGAAACGACTCACAAGCTTAAGCCGGAGAAGTGGCTCAGAGCTAATCTGAAACGCAAAAGCAAGGGAATTGGCATTAGACAACAAATAAAAAATCTGGGCTACCCCAACAAATTTTAACGAGCCCGAGCGTGGCAAACATCCGCAACGAGAAAAAAGGTCAACAAAATTTCATTTTCGTTCTCAATAAAACTAACATAAAAAAAAATAAAAAATAGTAATAATAATTTCAAAAAAAAGGCACATGATACGAGTAGTTGTCGGTGTCGAAAAACTCTCGATTTGTGGCTTAGCGACAGACGACGGAAACATCGGCGAACGACCCTTGGCCGCCGGTAAACCTGTTGCCCAAATGGCATCACCACCGAAATCGGCGGTCCCGGGGTACCTCAAACGACGTCTCACCTAAGCGAAATGCAAGTGACCACCACCAAAAAATTTTGGCAGGTAATTGCTCCCTCAACGAACCGCATCGAGTGCATTCATCGTTGCTGCTGCAAAGGGCTAAAATTTCCTGTGGTGCGAGGCGAATGCACCCAGCCACCACACCACCACCACCACCAGCAGCAGCCCAGCCCGCCAGCCAGCCGCGACCGTAGTCGATGAAAGCTCAAGGAATTGTTTGTTGCATGCGTCCCACGGGCAGAATCGCAGGAGGCGCTCATCGGTTTTCGACACTTTTGCCGGCACGTGCACCGTGCGGTCGGTCGTCAACCCCGGTGCCGGGAATGAGACACATGCGGGTCGCGGCAACTCCGGAGAATCCGCTCAGCTACGGAGTGCACACAATGAGTGTAGGAGAGAACGCGCGCTGCAGAGGGTGCAGGCGGACTTGTAAAAAGTGAGAAGTGCAATAGACGAGAAAAACAAAAATCAGAAACGGTTCTGCAACCGACCGACCATGGAACGGGGGACGGGAGACAGCTATGACAGGCTGTTGATGCACTTGTGAGATTTTCGTCGTTTTGTTTTTTTGATCGCGAAGCATCACGAACTTGTGGTGCACTTGATTTGGTCCCTGCTGAAAAAATTAATCTCGCTGGGTGCGGGGAAGATTTATCGTTGCGTACACCCCGTTTGCGTTTTCATGAGATTTTAATGAAACTTTCTCAAATTTCAGGCGTTGCAATCTCGGTCAGGGTTTAGCCTAAGATGAAATGCAACAGCAGACAATTTGAGATTGCAATTATTAAAACGAGGAAAAAAACCCTTTAAAATCTCGAGAACTATGCCATTTTACTACAAAAGTTCTGCGGTAATAATTGATTTTACTCAATAGTTAAATTTTAAGATAAAGGCTAAATTCAAAAGTGCATCAAAATTGCACAATTCAATTTCAAAAACTACTACGCTGAATTTTGGATCGATGCGGTTTTGATGCATTTTTGAATTTACCCAAACTTTCAGATAAGTCCCGGCAAACTCTTTAAAAACGCAGGATACTACACGCTCGCAGTGTTTGTTGATCTACAGAACACGCTCGATGTTGCCAATCATCAACGGTTAGAGAAATTATTAGAGGCAGTAGGTATTAAAGGGATATACAACAAATTAATTGAGAGCTACTTATCGTCAATACCAGCAAAATGATGACCAAACACCATTTTTTTGGAATAGGCAAAAATCGAAGACAAGCGAAAACTCGTCCAAGAAAAATAGCTCTCAAAAATTAACTGAACATTCAAAATAGCCGAGCTTGTCAGCATAAGTGAGGGACATGAGTATTAACATAACGCCACAAAAGAATCGACAATTGAATATACGTAGCCTGCGAAAATTCAAATTCCGCGATACGGTTTGAACAGACCAAAACTACTTTTTTTCTAAATTAATATTTTTTCATTTTTCTTTTAATCCTAGACTCGAATTGATTCTTTGGTCTACGTAAATGTTTTTTTCAGATGAATTGCTGTTTATATTGCACTTTTTTGTAAAAGCAGCATATGGAAATATTTTAGGTTTTTGATTTATATTAACTGATAAATGCTTATAATGTTTTAAATTGCGCGATTTTTTTTAAGAATAAATAAAATATAGATGGCGCACTAAATTCGTCTGGGTATTTTCAACGAGTTCAAATTATTGAATTATTTTATGAAAATCAGCGTTCTTTGGAAAGTGTTTTTTCTCAAAAAGTCATTCCTATCATTTCCGATGAGGTACATTTTGAACTTGTTTTGTTAATAAACAAAATTGCCATATCTGGGGTGAGGCAAATCCACGAATTATTCATGAGAAACCTATGCATCCTAAACGAGTTACTGTTTGGTGTGCAGTATGGTCAGGTGGGGTGTAATTGGACTTTACTTCTTCGAAAATGCTGCTGGTGAAGCTGTAACTCTCAATGGTGATCGATATTGTCAGATGATAATCGAAATTTTTGTATCCTGAATTAATGAATATTGATCTAGAGGATCTTTGGTTTCAACAGGATGGTGCTACACCTCACGTGTAATCTCAAGAAATGGTGATTTTAATTGGCCAACAAGATCATGTGATTTGACACCGTTTGACTATTTTGTTCCAGTTTTGAAAAATTAAATTATTCGTCATTGGTGAGATAGAACCTCAATTATGTCATTGGAAATTTTAACAAAAGAGTGGACGTCTGTGGAGTTGCAAGAAGAGGCCATTTGGCAGATATTATTTTTCGCGTATAAATTTCATAACTGATACTTCAATTACCAATAAAAAGTTTTTGAAAATGAATCCAAATTATGTGTTGTATTTATTCTTAAATAAAAACCGCGCAATTTAAAACACCCTATACATTAAAAATTAAGTGTAATATTTACATTATTTTTCCTGTCCTCTGAATTTGAAATCAATTGATTTTAATGATCCCTCATCGTATTTACTAAATAAAATCTCCGAAGGCGACTGCAAATCGCTGATTTATTGCGCGTATAACAAAATCGTGTGCCGGGGGTAATCGCAAAGCGTGCCTGAAAGCTAAAAAATTTATGAAATTGTGACGAGGTTACTCGTTTTACAAAATAAAACAATATTTTTACGTGATGGCACTTCTCAGAATTAATTTTCTTGCATCCTATTTACGGGCAACATTTTTTCTCCTCGGTCAGGTAAAGTACCCCATTTCCTGTTTTCAGTTTTGAAAGAATTCCTAATATAAGAGCTATTGGTGGTCGAACACAAAAAGTGTTTACATTTATCGGGGCAGTTATAAATAATTAGCAATATAATTAAAAGTAAAAAATAAAAATAAAACAAATAATGGCGACACAAGCACTTCTGTGAGTTTTACAAAAAATTTAACCCATCATCACTGGTACTCTTGCGAGTAATGCGGGACAAGTAACGTCACAACTTGTTTATATAGAAAAAATACACAAAAGCTCGTACACCGACGGTGCCCGGCAATAATCAGAATGAATGAGAGCACTAAACCCATTACAAGAAAAGGCACCTCCGAAGAACCGACATGCAAAACAAAAAAGAAAAAAAAAAAAAAAAAGCTTACATCGAATCCCACACCACAAGTCGAGGTCTGCTGAGGTGTCGAAAACCGGATGAGTCGCCTCCTGTTGAAAACCGATGAGGCACCGCCACGTGGATCGCTATTTTTGCCTCTCTGGGAAAGCTTTCGCACAAAATAAAAAGCGAAATAGTCTCCGATGTGCCCTACCAAGATCGGCTGTATTTGTGCTGTATTCATACACGGGGTGTAAACAATAAAAATTTTTTTATTTTTTTTTGGCTTAAACATTTTTTTTTTGATGTGTTTGGTTGGCTGGCTGTAGGCCCGCAGTGCAATGAGAAGTGCGAATTTTTGTTGTTGTTGTTGTGTTGTTTTTGGTTTTTATGCAAAAAAAAAAAAAAAGTTTTTTTGAAAATTTTACATTTGTATGCGGCCGTATATGTGTGTTGCTGATGATGATGATGGCTTAAGCTTCGGTCACACAGCACCACCATCATCAACAGCAGCAGCAGCAGAGGGGCAGAGCAAAGCGAGTGCTGCTTACTGTGGACTTGACATTGTTCGCCACCTCGCGCACAGAGTTTGTTCGATTCGTCGTTGAAACGGAGCAAAGCGCGACTTTTACGCTAATCGCTGAAGTAGGGTTCAAGCTGTGAACTGCCTAAATAGAAAGATATTTCTATATATTTTTTATTTTTATTATATATAAAAAAATTAATTGAAGAAAGATTATCTCGGGTTTTTGGAGAAAATCAAGGACAGCTTGATCTCCAGCGGATGTTAAAAATGTTTTCAGTTTTTATCCCGCGTATTAGCGCCATATTCAGTGTATAACTGTTTTACAACGATATTTTTATATGCAGTTATTTTTATTTAATTTTTTAAAAAACAAAAAAGAAACAAATTTGTTTAGTGTGTACGTTGAATTTGTGATCATCGGCTAGAGGGCGGCCCCTCACCCCCTTTCCTCGCAGTGCCCAACAAACATTTAAGAGACTTTTTTCCCTTCAAAGTTATTAAGGGGGCTGTGTATAGAAGAAAAGCTCCAGCACCCCTCACCCCCCCCCCCCCCCCCTCCCAATAATCCCACCAACCCGGCGCGCGCGTCAAGTAGAAACAAACGTCTGATTTGCGGGCGTAGCCAAAACCTAGGTCAATACAATTTTTAGTTCGACAGCGATAAAATTCCGGACGATAACGGTACTAAAAGCCTCTATTTTGTTCGGATATTGGCTAAATGCATGAACAGGAAGTGCATAGAGAGGGGGATTGACATTTTACTAAGAGTGTGACGACTATCAGAAGGTAATGGAGTTTTTAAAAAAAAAATATATCTTAGAATAAATTCAGTGCTTTATAAAATTAAAATTTTATATAAAAATTGTTTTAAAGTAAATTGATAAATTTGTATAAAGTAAAATGGCTCTGATCATTTGGTGGACATCTTTTAAATGCGGTAGTTTATAAAAAGAAACATAAAACCCTTTTGGCGTATAACTTTTAAAAATTGAAATTTTTTTATTAAATTTTAAAACTATTAGGAAAATAGTAAAGAATTCTCTTTTTTTGTCATTAAGCATTCCCCCATTCGCCAATTCAATCAAAAATGTTGTTAAGCATAAACCCATACCACCTTAAATTTCTAATAATTCTAAAATTAATCGCGAATCACAGAAAATACGGCTTACGGAAGGTCAGTTCAATTTGTGGGGCCCAGCGCAGTAGTGCCCCCCCCCCCCCCCCCCCCTCCCAGAGGCCGTATCGCACAAAATTAGAAAAGCTTTTGTGGCCGCGATGGCAGGGAGCGGACTCTCGATCGGTTGCGGTCGTCTCGTAATTCTCGTTGTCTAGGATTGGAGGGGGGAGGGGGAGTGGGTATCAAGGAAACAGCAAACAAATCGAACAAAAAAGCGGCCGGCACGTGTAGAAGCTGACAAAATATTCACACAAAAGTCACTTGACGGTCGCTCTAAGCTTTTTTTTTCTTTTCGTTTTTTACGCTATACTTGTTTTCTTTTTCACAAACAACGACGTTCGTCCCGCTGCCATGGTATGAAGAAGTAAATTTCCAAAAAATCCAAAGGCGAACGAAGAGATATAATCGCCTGCTGAATGGCCCGGGCCAGTGCCGAAAAACAAGCAGCACCGGACCTAAACCGGTTGTTGGGAAAGTCTCTTGAATTGTTGTTGTTGCCCCCCCCTTCGGTACTCCTCTCCCAAATGCAGGGCTGGTAAAATCGTCAAAGACCTAGCATAACATGGTTTTGCACACACTCGCATTTTCTATTAATAATAAGGCGAACACAAATGCGATCGCAAATTTGTTGCTTCTTCTTCTTATTTTTATTATTATTTTTTTTTTTCTCACGCTATTTGAAAGCTTTTTTGATACGCGAATCTGATTTGATCCGGGTGAGTGTGTGCGGCAAGTTTGGCAGTGTGACCACAAGCAAATCGCTTAAAATGAGACGTGATCCGTGTGTTCTCCTGTTTGGAGGCAATCTTCCTTTTCCCTTGATCCATGGAATCCGTCCCGAAAAAGGTCTGGTAAGCTTTTCGATGAGCTCACTGCAAAGTCGCGATAAAATTCGTTAAGAAGCCGGACACCCGGACCTCACCTCCAGCGAATAAAGTCTAAAAAAAAAAAAAAATTGTCTATTGCTTGTAGGCCTTTTTTTTTTGTTTGTGTGCGCCCCCGGACCACCAACTGATTATTTTATATGGGGGGACTCCGGACTGCTCTGGTGGCGGCGCAGCAGATTTGATTCACGACAACTTTGGTTAAGATTGGTCAGTTTTCTTCAGGTTCAAGTCTGACGTATGATTCAAAATGAATGTTTTTTTTTCTTTAGAGGAATGAGGTCTTCTGGTGAAATCGAGGTGACTGTGCTGCATTTTATGAGTAGTACGCGGCAATGCAATCGCTTCTTTTTTTTTCCTTTGTAACATTTTTAGGGGAAAGGCAGTAAGGTCGTGGAATTTTTCACTTTTCTCACTGACCTTAAAAAAAATACATACACACAGATTGGCTAATGAGTTAAAACAATTTAAAAGACAATTTACAAAGTTGCGGTCGAATTTTATAAACATATTTTCTGATTGTCCAGGCAATATCTTTATTTTTTAGGGTCAATGCCTCTTCGGCTAAATACAACCTGTGTAAATTGAACAGAGGCGCCCTGTATTTTCTTCGATGTAAATGAGTACACACGGTTTTATTTCAGCGTGACATGCCAGCAATTTGCAGTTATATAGGCTTGATTACGATTAATAAATTTTTAACTGCTTACCCACCTCATTTTCTTTGTACACCTGTATACATTTTAAATAATTTTTGGGCAGAAAATAATTTTTATTGTGTTCTCAAGCAATCTTTAGAAATACGCGTATAAGTCGATTTCAGAAAAAGGAGATCTTATGTCTGTTCCATAACGTTAGGGTCTCTGGTAGTTCAGGTGTTAGCGCGCTATTCTACCGCACCAGAGGCTGTGGGTTCGAATCCTACAAATAACCATGGTCTCCTGCGCTACGTGGTAACACAGTGGGCCTAAGTGTGTCTTTCTAGACAGCCACAGCAACCTAACCTCCATGATTTTGGAATATGAGTGTAATAAAGAGGTAAAATAAAATTAAACCTGTATACAAAATAGCGGTCTCTTAATGCTATTAATACTGTACATTAAAATAAAACGGAAGACCTCTAAAGCACAAAATAACTATCACTCGACTAACTTTTCAAATCTGCTAGGAATTTTCACTGATAGGAATTCTATAGTAGAAAATCATGGACAGTCTTGGCTGTGACAATGCCCGACAGCAGATTGATGATCCTAACAGTTCAACTGTTACCTATTTTTACTTTCTGGGACTCTTCTGGAACAAAGGGTAATAATTTCATAAAAAAGATCATAAATAAATAATAAATTCTTTTAAAAGGAATATCGGCTGTTTAAAGAGCAAATAAAAAGTATCCATGTCATCTCGCATAAAGAGTCATTAAAGCCAAAAACTTCATAGTACAGCAGAACGTAGTAGAAGTAGTAGTATTACGGAAAGATCTCTGGTGCATTAGTGGACTACCGTCTTAAAGGCTGTGGGTTCGAATTACACGCATAACTATGGTCTTCTGCGCTACGTGGTAACAAAATGAATGGACCAAAAGATGGCCTTAAGTACGCCTTTTTAAGCAGGGATACCAAGCTAACCTAAAAATTATAGAAGTTATTTTATTATTAAAATAGAAAATTACTGCAGTTATTGTATTTATTTATTGTTAAAAATATTGGTTTAGAAGTTAGCAAATGTGTAGACTTGTGTACCTGCGTCATTTTATGCCAAATCCACTTAGGTCCGGCTTCTCAAAAGTAAACACTTTCGCTTGTGAGGGACTGAGCACACATTGAACCAGGCGTTTGAAGGTCATCCGGGAGAGTGTCCAATGTCAAGAACGCAAAATATGTACAAAAAAAAGCCGACTCGAATAGTGCGAAGGAAGGGCGAACGAATGTCCAATTTTTGAAGAGGACACCATTTATACAATTTATTTTGAGAGAGAAAAAGCGATAAAATTGAATTATCTTGCGAGGGCCTCTGTTCAGCTCATAAAAAATTCGCCCAATTTGCAGCCTGTGAAGGGTACCACCCCAGCAACCAATCGGGACGAAGGGGAACGGACGTGTCCGTGGTGCTGTACGGTGTACGCAACGCAACCTACCACCTCGATGCGATGTAGCTTGACGAGGTCGGTTCGGTCCCGGTTGTCGCGTCTTGCCGCGCTCCACCGTCGCCCCGTCATTCAATGCTTTCCTCAAATTTCGGCAGGAATACCGCACCTCCTTTCACGTCCCGTACCCGCCGGGCTAACAAAAAACGGCCGAGCGGCAGCATCAATTCAAGCTTACCACCTTCAGCCACACCACGACAAACTGCCAGCCCCTTAGGCTGAGTAGTTTTGATGGTGGCTTTTGTGCTTCCGAAGGTACCCACCAGCCAGCAGCCATCCACCACACCACTCATCCGCCCACCCTCTCAACCCCTTCCGAGCGGTGGTGGTGGGTTTGATGGCTTCGAATCTGTCGCTAGCCCTCCACGTCCCGACCCCTTCTTCTTCTAGTAATTTCTGAAACCCATCTGAAGAATTCACTTCTGCATGCCACGTGGAGGTGCCTCAACGGTTTTCGACAGCAGAAATAGCTTTCACAGACTCACCGCCGCGGTCTGATATCGAACGAAATACACGCACACACACTCTCTTACACTCATACATGTACGTAGCTCGAAAGAGGCGACTCATCGGTTTTCAACAGCAGAGTATCGCAGGCGAGGAACCTCTCGTGGAGGAACAGCTTTTGCCTGGGAGGCGCCTCATCGGTTTTCGACACGCGCTCGCCTTGGACTTGAAAAGTGCGCACTTTGCACCAACCGACCGTCGACCGCGCGCAATTCTTCGCTGCCGATCGGCTCTGGCCGCCAAGCCATTCAGTGCGAGCACAATTTTATTTAGCACCTTGAAGCTGTTACCGGCGCGCAATTATCTCGCGATTTTGCCTAATTAGAAAATTAATATAAAAATACAAATAAAAAAAAAATCCCTCTTCTAGCAGTGACCTAGGCTAATGGTTGGTGGGCGGCTATGCAACACACATCGGTCCGATATAAATTTTTCGGAGCGACACCATGTATGTGTGTGTGTTTGTGTGCACGCCTCACGCTTTTCTAACGAAGTAAAGAAAAAAAAAATGAGTACCGAAAAATCTGACGGTGACGACGACCGTAGATAAGTGACAAGTGTGTGCGTCGTAGTAGTAATTGATTCCTATTTATTTTCAACGTTGCGTGTAGATGTTCATTGACCTCGCGTGCCGCCGCTGCCGCCTCCTATGTATTTATTTGGCCGGATTGCGTGCTCATTTTTCTCCCCCTAATATTTTTTGTATGATATCTTCCCCTCTCGGGAGAACTTTCTATGAGTGTAGGTGGAGTATGAGGAGGGATGGGGGGTGGTTATGCTTAGATAAATTTTTGTTTTTAGTTTTACTTATTACGTCATACGTTGCCTCAGTTAGGCGTTCGTTCGGATTTCCTTTTGGACCCTAGCCCCTAAAATTGAAATTGTTTTTATTGAAAGTTCACTGATTCGTTAAAGCAATGTTTGTTTTTGTTTATTTATTTTTTTCGTTTGTTATTTTCTTATTATGATTTGGTGTTTTCCGATTTTTTATTTCTTGCGCATCTTTATTTTTAATGTGAGAGTTGTTAGCTTAAGATAAATTTCCCATAACAAAGTAAATTTGAAGGATTTTTATTTTTGTATTACAAATATACAAACTTTGTCATAATAACCCTAATTTTAATTGGTATTTTTTTAAAAGAGGTATTAAAAAGGTTGTTTGGAAGAAAAGAACAATAAGGAGAACTCTCGGATTTCGATCAAAATTTGCAGGAGTCTTCCATTTGCTCTAAAAAGGAAAGATCTGAACGAATTTTGTGGCAGTATGTTGTACTTTTGGATATATTTAAATTTTAATGTTGATAATTTTTTACCATTTTATTCATATTAAAAATACCTAAAAAAAAACCCGAAAAAAATATGTTAAATGAAAAATTCATGTCATTTTCGTACGCAGACAAGCACGCATTTTTCTAATATATCCGAATTTAGAATGTCTACGAATACCCAAAATTTTAAATGGTATTTTTAGATAATCGAATATACGAATTTGTCTCTTTAATTTTATAAAAGATAAAAGCCACCTACTAACGTAATGTAAAAATATTATTTGTCTATTTCCCATGGAATAATCTTACATTTTAGACTTAGGCCTTTATCTCATTATTTCATTAGATAAAGAAGGCAATGACACAAAATACTTAAGCTAATATTCATCAGAAAGCGATGTTGCCTTTCTTTTACTTCTTGTTTTAGGCATTACAATAAGGCAATGATAAAAATAATAGTTAAAGGCGAAAAATTACCATTCATTTAAATAAATTGAATGATAGTTTTGGATTTCTTTCTCTGTAGATTATCAAGTTATATTAAATAGAAATTCTTAATCACCTCTCATTTTTAAGAAAAATTGAATTTAAAATAACGAAACAACGTATTTTGGGAATTTTTTTAAAAATAAGTAAAATATGAGCCGTTTATTTTGAAAGTGGCGTAAGTCACTCAAAAGTGGAATACGATTCGTCGTTTTAATACTCTCATTACGTTACAGTGGAGAATCGCATTCCATTTCTGAGTGATTTATGCCACTTTCAAAATAAATGCCTCATATAAAGGTTTACTTGTAGTGTGACTTATTTAAAACGCCAGAAACTTAATTGGGAAGTGTGAAATACCATTAAGCTCTATAACCTTTTTTTTAACAGCTTGGCGAACAAGTTTTTCATGATAGTCCGTCTGCTATGATAGTTGGTTTCTGAAAATAACTAAATTTTATGGAATATTTTGAAATCTTATAAATTTTGTATTTTTATAAAACAACTAAAGGTTCTATCTTTCGACTGAATCACTTTTCTAGTTCCTTAGATAATCCGTGATATTTTTCTATAATTCGATTTTGTCTGTTTTTAACTTAACTTTAGCATTTTCATTAAGAAATTCATTATTTAAATTAAAAAACCACAAATTCACTGTAATCGATTAATTTTGGTAATTTGATTAATCGAAATGGAATAATTGTATCGCGATTTAATCGATTAATCGTTAGAGGGGGGCACTAGTAACTGAAATCTGTAGTAAGAATTTGTTAGCTATTTTTCTCATACGATTTCATGTGCGCGCGTAGTACACTTGCACCGATTAATCAAAAGGGAAAATATCATCAGTGATTCATTTAAAATTTAAGGGTGGGACTATTGTTTTTAGTTTTATTATGAGACATGCATTCATAGGAGTTATGGAATTAAGTTCTAAAGTTCGTAAGTAATTGTTTTTGGATTATAACAATAATAAAATAAAATAAATTGCTTTGAAACAGAATTTCCAGCATTTCTGGCAGTTCATATCTCATAATCTTGATCAAATTAGTGTCACCAAAAAAAGGGTATAACATCCCTTTCCCGTGGGCCAACAGTTTTTCAAACAGTCCGAACAATTCATTCGATTCCTGCAGGAGTTACAAAAAAATTCATAGTGCCACCGAAAATTCGCTTTCAGTGCCTGCCTCTGGGTGTAATAAATTTTCTTAGCATATTCCCAAGCACGCGGCGCTTTTACTCTCTATTTACTACGAAAGTAAGCGTGCCATCCCGGTACGTCGCACCTCCGCCCTCCGTCCATTAATAGTCGAATGCGTTACGCACCTTAGAGATGGACCCGATAGAGCTTTTCCTTTTCTTTTTTGCTTTTATATCTTTTCACTTGTGCGTTTGTACACCGAGCTTGGGGGCTTGGGATCGCAATCAATATAAAATCCAACCAGGAATCATAAGGGCGAAGGGTATAGGAAGGGAAACGGAATTTTGGTGCGAGAGATTCCCCTCCCCATGTAAAATGCGTGCAGTAAGTTTACATCGTTCGGTTACAACAATACGCACAAAGGCACGCATTCCCCTTGCTTTTCCTATGTAAAAAAGTGGCCGAGAGAAGAAGGAACCACGACGGAGCAGCAGCAGCAACAGCAGCAGCAAGCAAGTGAGTGAGTGGGCCCCCGAAATTTCGGGTCAAAGTAAAATTTCGGTGGATCGCTCACCCACCAGTTTGCTTGGATCCAGCAATCGGGAAACGTAAAGACTTCGGGTGAACCACAAGACTTTGGATTTCGACTCAGGGAATTATAAGTCTGAATAATTTTGATTTTTGTTATTTATTTTTTATTTTATAAAAATATTTACGGTTTTTCCGCACGTAGGCTAGGTATACTCGTTTTAGGCGTTAGCCATTATTAAGTATAGTGCTAAAAATAGTTACCCGTGCGATTTTCGTGACTCTAGCCACTCTCCCTCGAACTTTTAACAATTCAAAATTTTTTATAGTGAGAGTGAAGGGTGTTTTTACCAATTGGACCTTAGTGGCATAGTATGAATCCTCCTGATACCTGGAGTAAAAAAGAATGGATTAAAGATGTTCTGTCCAAGTCCGGAACGGATATTTTGGAGATCAAGGAAGAGAAGGTTAAAGGTAAATTTACTACCCACGACGCAGTTCCATGCTCCCAAAAATTGAGTTTTCGCCAAATGATTCCTGTAGGAATCCTGAATTTAAAGATATTTGCCTTCCTGTTCGTTTGCGCAGGTACATGTTCGGTTTATACAACGAACCGTTGGCAGGGTTTTCATTTCATGGTGAAAAGGAGGCTGAATTGTTTCGGCCGTTAAAACGCAATCCCTCTTTCCTTTCGGGATCTTCTCAGAGACGCACACCGTAATTTACGCAGTCGAGTTTCATTAGACGAAGGTCCTTTTTGTAAGTCGCTTTGTTTGCCTGTCGCTTTCACCAATTTTTTTTTTTGGTGGGTGTTTGCATTTATTACCGCTGAAAGGTACGAAATTGGGTTAAGTGAGGGAACAAAATTGACGGATAACGTAATTAGATAATTTTTCCATGAGTCTCGGAGTCAATTGAGACTCAAGTTGTAAATACCATCGATGGTTGAGTGGGCTCCTAAATCGCTAAAGGAACAACGGAGATTGGTGTGATTTTCCAGCAACAATTATTTTACGGAAGGTTTTCTTTTCTTTTTTGATGATATCGGAAATTACAACGATTTTAGACCATTAATTAGAATACCCTCGATACGTGAGGGGATATTTTAAGTTGCTCATTATTAAGATTTATATTGATTTCAATGTTATTTTACTAATTAGAGTAAATATGTTTCTTTTTCGCCTATATAAATCATAGGAACAGGGACAGGATGGGAGTTAAATTGTTTAAGCTCAAATTCATAAAGTGCGCAAATGCAAGAGTCTCATTTTAATTAGTACTGGGCACTTAGAAGGTAAGGGAATGCTTTGTAATTCCGTTTAAATTTTATACAACAAACTCTCTTTTGAGTAATTATAAATTATATAAATGGTATACTATCCGAAATTTCATTTAATTTATGAAATATATCTAAATATGTGCAATTTTAAGTGGTCGCAAATCAATAAATATTGCCTTTTTCTAACTTGTGTACCGTGGATTTTATTTAATCAGCGTAATAACAATACATTTTACGTTAGAAAACATGACAAAATATAGTGCAAAAGTACTAAATGAAGAATTTATTGAAAATCGATTTATTTAATTAAATACTACTCAAGTTTTTCAAATCTATCCACTTGGGAGTAGATTAGGATATTACTTAAATTTGTGAATGTGATAATGTCCAAATAGAGCTTATCCAATTTAAAAGTTATTCAATATCCACCGGATTTTTTTTTATAATAAAATTAAACAGGGCTTTTCTACTTAGTTCGCATTTGTGTTTTTTATAAGTGTTAAACAAATATTAATTTATTGGCTTTCAAAACGGCAAGGGTTGGTAATTACGATACGTATGGTGGTCTAAGTTGGACGATTATGACCACCATAAAATTAAAGAAAGTGCTCTATAAACATTTTTAACTGAACACTGATTTTGGAAATAAATTTCCACAATTTGTAAAAGTTATTCCGAGGTCAATCTATTTATGTTGATTTTCCAAATAATTTTGAATAGAAATATGAATTTGAAGTGGCAAAACTACTGTCAGTGTTCACGTAATCCCTGTTGGATTGGACCTAATCCCTATAGAAGGACTTGTTGTATACTTCTGATAGAAAAACCACATACCTAAATGCTCAAATATTAAACTGTTAGATGTTAAATCATCAACCCTATTCTAATATACCAAATTATCTCATACGGGTCTTGTTAGATTTGTGTAGTTTTATTTTCTAATTTTAGTTTTAAATAAAAAATCAGCGACTCTTAAAACCTTTTATTTTATTTTCATGGAAATCCTCTATAGTATCAAAATTAAGTCACCATAATTGATCCACAATTTCGAATTTTTAAATTTCGATAGTGGGATAAGTGGCCTCAAAATATTTACTTCATTTAAATTCGTTAAAAATAGTTGAATAAAAAATAGTCTATCTTTTGAGGATGTAGGGATATATCTAATTCATTTTTTAATACCTCTACTTCTGGAGTAGCTATTTCGAAAAAAAGTTCAAAATAAACACCTCTCTTGCTGGAGTAGTTATTTCGAGAAATTACTTAAATAACGAATATTTCAGTAGTAGACGATGTAATTAAAGTTCCAATAATTAAATGATGTTTAAACTTAGACAATATGATGATTGTTTAATAATTAAATTAATCGAATCTTTATAAAATTTGTAAAGTCAATTTAAATAACACAAACATAAAATTTGTATTGGAGCTACATAAATATAAGCAGGAAAATTTAATTTAATTCCCTTAAATGTTAAATTGAAAAGCTTTTTCCCTCAAACGTTAAATTGGGTCAGGGTGCACTTGAGTTAGTGATGAATTTTACATTTGATAAGGGTTGTGTTCCGGTAACAAATAAACCTGCATGCGGTGGATTGTATAAGAATGGGGGAAAATTTTTTGATAAGGGGAGTTTCAGAGGACGCGACATTTACAGAAATCTTGACATTTTATACTTTATACCAATAATAATCAATTTTTGTGTAAGCAAATTTAATTTTCATAAAGTACGACATTAAGCTACGGTGTCACTCAATAGGGTTTTATGCGAAAATCAATGAAAACTTAAGTTTTTACTAAGTATTAGTATAAGTGTTTTTAAAACTATTGCAGTTATGCAGTTAATTATTGTAAAAGGGTATGCTCCAATGTGCCACTATTCCACCAAAGGTTGAAATACGTTTTTTATGAGTTCAAATGATGATTACTTCGGCTCTTAACACAAAGTGCTCAGAATCACACTTAAACCAAAAGAAATGTACAAGTATTGTTCGATATAAATAATATGAAAAAAAGACAAACGTTACATATTTAAAATTTCAGATCTTTAACAGTCTTTTGAAATTTAATAAAGTGCCTACCTTTGTTTCCATGATTTGTAAAAAAAAGATAAACATCCTTCATGTTTCTGCGGGATCTTAAGTGTTTTAGGCATTCTGCAACATGTGAACATATTATTTTTCAGGCTCTTCGATCTTATGTTTTTCCTGACCTCAGGTAACAACATCTGCATTGTAAAGAAACATCATTAAAATTGTTTGTCCATACCCCACAATGCTATGCTTCTAAGAATTGGTCAAAAACTCTTTCATATTAAAATTATGAGTGGTTGTTGTCCTCTTGCCCAGTTGTGAGAAATTCTCTGAATCTCTTTTGATATCCCTTTAACTGATCAAAAAGTAATGCGTGCTTGTCATTTTTGGAATACGATATAAAAAAAAAAGTAATAAACGAAACTAGTAAAACAAAACTCATTTAACTGCCTCGGTAAAAACCAATTTTAATGATTTGGAAGGTCGAACACGAGTAACAAAATTTCTACACGATGTACATAGTTGGGAAGGTTCATTACGAGCTAATTCATTAACAAATCTCGGTCCCATCGATATCCGCCAATTTATTATCGTTAAGTACCAAAGCACGTGCATCAGCGGGTAATCAGATAACGATGGCCTGAGGTTGTATAACTGCTTACTTAATGACTGCGCTACAGGTGCTCTTGAGAATTGTGATAGTTTTAGTGTGCAAAAAGCTGCGTAATTCTGATTTTTTCCCCCAATTGTAAATAATGTAATTGAATTGCGCATTTTAACCATATTTATAAATTTTTATTTTCAGAGCTGTGCAAGATGGTTTACTATCCATCATTACCACTTATTATGAAATCAGAAGCGAAACAGCAACAACTATGTTCGCAACTGGGTAACGAAACACAAATTTACCAGAACATCCAGCAACATCAGATACATCACCAAAATTCGGGATCTCCAGGAGGAGGAAATGCTGGTCCTTCTACTGGGAATGGGACACTCCTAATCCCTTCAAGCCAAAGTTTCTTACATAATATTAAAATTGAACCCCAAAACGTCCAGAACGTCCGGGTGGCAGACCCTCAGGGTGCCAGTAGTAATAGTAATGCTAACAGTAGTACTAGTAGTCCACAGAGTGCACGTGCCAAGGTGCAATTTAAATGTGAACAGTGCAACATGATATTTGGCAGCAAAAGTGCGCACACGAGTCACATGAAATCTCATGTGAAGCAAGACAATAATTTCGCGGCATCTGGAAATTCAATAATGTCGACAAGCGGCAGCAGCAGTAGTCAGGTGACGACAACCACAGGATCCGATCCCTACCAGTGTAATGCTTGCCAAAAAACTTTTGCTGTACCCGCAAGACTGGTAAGATATGTTAACCCTCTTTTTATATATTACAAAAATTTTTATAAATTACCCAAAACTACATGATTCTGTTACTCTCCAAGAGATGTAGCAAACAGTAACACTTTTGTTACTCGTCAATAGATGTCGTCATTATTCTGCACTTTGTTGTAAAACTGATTTTCAAACTCCAAAATTTTGTCCGAACGATGTTTGGGCACAGCTAGTAATAAGTGTTTTCTCATAGAAGCAAACTACAGCTAGTCTCTCTTCGACTAATTTTTTACTAGAACTCTTTTTTAAAACAACACAATTGCTTCGTTGCAGATTCGACACTATCGAACCCATACCGGTGAACGGCCTTTTGAATGTGAATTTTGTCACAAAGCGTTTAGCGTTAAGGAAAATCTTCAGGTCCATCGGCGAATCCACACGAAAGAAAGGCCTTACAAGTGCGACGTGTGCGGCAGAGCCTTTGAACATAGCGGCAAGTTGCACCGGCACATGCGTATTCATACTGGCGAGCGACCCCATAAATGTTCCGTGTGCAGCAAAACATTCATCCAATCGGGCCAACTTGTGATACACATGAGAACACATACCGGTGAAAAGCCCTATAAATGCCCAGTGGAGGGCTGTGGCAAGGGATTCACCTGTTCGAAACAGCTAAAAGTTCATTCCAGGACCCACACCGGAGAAAAGCCTTACCATTGCGACATCTGTTTCCGGGACTTTGGGTATAATCATGTCCTGAAGCTGCATCGGGTGCAGCACTACGGTTCCAAGTGCTACAAGTGCACGATATGCGACGAAACGTTCAAAAGCAAGAAGGAAATGGAAGCACATATTAAGGGTCATGCCAATGAAATACCCGACGATGATGACGACGAACAGTCTCAACAGTCGCAAAAATCACAAGGTGTAAAACAAGAGATTTCGTCACGCTTTAAACGGGAGCGTGAGTCTATTTCTGAGACTGAAAAGAGTCTCGAGAGTGCAACGACCAGTTCATCGACGGGCAGTATCATACCCATGGAAGTAGCTGTTGAAGGTGGGTCAGAAGTGAATTCCGAAAGCGGTGAGGATTCCATGTACGGTGGAATGTATCAGCGTTTTGAGCAACCTGGCCTCAGTTTCCCACTGCAGCCGAGACTACCATCTGGAACAGCAATAGCTACAACAACCACTTTAGGCAGTATTAATCCGGCCCTATTGGCGGCTGCTTCCATTGCAAGCCGGCGCGTCGAGGAGTCGAACAAAGTAAGACTGGACGAATCTTCGTCGATATCATTACCACCGCTAGTGCATGAAACCATGGAAAATTCGACTGACCCAAGTGAGCTAAGTGATTACTACAAGCAATCTCCTCCGATGCCACCGGAGGCGACTCCTTCGAACTCTTTCCCGTACAGCCCTCTGGATGCAATCAGACAGAGGAACTACTTTGCACCAGCTCCAGTAGCTGAATTCAGGTAAGCATGTCTACTTTTAATTTTTATCTATTGCGATTTTTATTGATTTCTTTATTAATTTAGCTATAAACTTTTTACAATTTAACGAATCCATTAAATAAATTCGATGTTAAATAGAACTTACTAAAAGTAATTAGTTGGTTCATTGATTTCCTTAAGTAGTTTACTTTTAAAACAAAAAATCATTCGGAAACCCATTGGCCGACCACATTAAATATTTAGGCGTCATCCTTGATAAAACTTTGAACTTCAAAAAACATATAATCAATTATCAATAAATCAAATTTACTGATAAAACCCTTGTACCCCATCCACAAACAGGAGATCCACCCTGAGCCTGGAAAATAAACTAATAATTCATTAAGTGATATTTTAAGCCCTTATGCTCTATGAAGGGTCTTTATGGATCGAATGTTTTAAAACAGACATAAATAAAATTTATGCTGTTCAAAATAAAATGTTAACAATGGTGCTAAATTGACTTGATACTTCTCAGCCACAGAATTACGCAAAAGGGCTGACTTTCGGCTTCTAGATGTTGATAAAATTTCTTTAAAAACGTACTTATTAAGGTAATCTTTCTTTATATAGAGTTTAAAAGTAGAAAAAGGCTAAAAATAAAGTGCTATTCTTGCAATATTTTGGTGCACTGTTTTACGAAAATTCTCTTTAAGTATCAAAGTTCTATTTGTGAATTTTCAAGAGTTCTCAACATATTTGTTTTACTCGTGTTGCAAAAGTTAATTTTCTTTAAATTCCAAAAAGTTTATTAATTTATGTAATGTACAAAAATATTAAATCTGCTATGAACCAATAAATTTACAAAAATTTCTATTATTTTCTTCCACAGACCATCACTTAACTCCGCAAATGATATAGTTCGACGAGTGGAAGCAGCGATAGCAGGGGCAGAGCCCCTCTTGACACCGCCACGTTCCTCATCTACGGAATCACCAGAACGCTCATCATCACCTGAAAGTGATTCCATGATGATGGCTGATCGGGACGTAATGACGCTGCCATTGCGCAAACGCAAATTATACCTGAAGGACAATCAATCTAATGAAGTGCCGCCAGTCATGCGCATGAACTCCGTTATCCAATTTGCGAAGGCCTCCTAAGCCCCCAATCTGCCTCCCGTCGTGCGCTGTGGTAGCAGTAGTAGACCGATTTCAACAAGACTTTTTCGCTAGAATTTAATTTATTTATGAAATAACTTGAGACGAGGAACAAGAAAAATGAATGGGATCGAAGCCGCAAAAGTGAGATGAACACAACCAAATGAATGCCATAATATTTAGCATAGCAAAATTACTTTATTGGTAACTGATTAAGTAAATTATTAAGAAGGATTTGAGGTTTAATTAAGAAAACAAATCATTTTCACGGGCATAATTCCAATGAGGAGCCTCGCACCATACTTTAAGCCTTACTGGGCTTGTATGGTTGAACGAAATATATTTACTAAATAAAGAGGAGCCAACCGATAGGAAATTTCTACTGTAGCGATAGTTTTGAATGAAATATTTTAAGTAATTTATAATACGCATAGCTTAAGCAGAGTAAGATTAAAATTAAATTAAAGACTGTCTCAGGAATAATGGCCCGATTTTTAGGTAAATCATAAGGCGACGATTTTGTCTATTGGATGAATGTTGTTTCGAAAAAAAAAAAACAAAACAAAAAAATATGTTCGCTATTGTACTACTAATTCAAGTGTCTCGTTTGCAAAAGTTTTACTTTAACAAGATTTTTGTTATTATGTTACTGTACATGTGAAAGAAATATTTTCCTTTGGATCAATTCACTTTTGTTTTATTTTTTAAAAATTGTTTTCATGTTATAACTATTTATGATTTATTTAATTTCTGTGCGTACAATTGCCTAAAATCTAAAAAAATGGTTTACCCAAATCTACGTGAAGCTCTCTGGACACTGTAAATTGTGTAATTATGGATTATCCTGAAGGTTTTACCAGTGTATTTCACTGCAAAAGTAAAAACCTACAAAAAGAAAAAAATAACATTCATCTTCTTGATCATGTTGTACTAATATAAGGGTTCCTAGTTTTAGGGGAGTTTCAGACGAATGCAAAGGAATTTTATTTCACTATACTATAAATTTATAATAGATATGCATGGTCTATAATGAAAATACCCGAAATACCATTTGAACTAAAATTTTCAGCGTTTTAAAAAATATCTCAACATGCATTTTTCTTGCTGTTTTTAGCAATTTACGAAACACTGCCCTCAATCTTTAAACAAGTCATACAGAACAAAAATATGATAAAATTCAAATTACCTTTTTTTTCTTTTTTTGATAAATTACCCTTTCAATTGGTACAATAAAATTTCAACAATCAAATGAGCTTCTTCGTCTTCTTTTATGAGTAAGAAAAACGATTTCTTCTATAATTAAAGAATCACAAAATGAATTTAAATCTAAGCATAAGGTTTATTTTACTATATGCTAAAAAAAATAAAGTCACAGCTCAGCATCAATTTTTTCATAGAAATATCGAGTACGATCTCAGTTTAAAATTCGATTTTTTATACAAAAAATCGAGTTTGAGCTCTTGCTCTTTTTCTTTTTTAGAATATGAGTGAATATCGCTTAAGCTGGAATTTAATTTGAGATTCATAGTTATTGAGTTTAGTCTCAGTTAACTGAATAACTTTAAAATAATCAAGATTGGTTTTCGAAGATAAAACAGGCTAAATGTAATGAAATTGATCTCGGTTTTGAGAAAACTTTAACTTTATGAATATGAAAATAATATCGCTAAATCAATACACCATTCAGTCATAAATGAGGTAGTCTTGAATTCACTTTCCTTTCAGGAGGAAATAAATATTTTCAAGTGAACTAAAAAATCAAAAAAAAATAAATTATTTTGTAAAATTTATTAAATATTAAAATTTTAAAAATATCGAGATGTAAGTTGATCACTGACCATAACGAAGCACGTTCATAAAAACTAATCAAACGTCTACGTGTTTTTCTATTAAAGGAATTGATAAAAATTTCGTCTAAAATGCGTAAAAAATATTTTGAATATAGTCTAAATTATTTATAATCTTTTATTTTTTCACCTTATAATTTCAGTTCAGTTAATGCAAGTTCTTCTATTTGAGTAAAAACCCTTTTAATTTATTTTATATAAAAAGTTATAATTCAAAGGAAAATTAAAAACAAAACTAAGCAGTAGTGCATTAATAAATTAATGCAATAAAATACGATCAGACACTGCCAAGTTGTATTTCTTTTACTTGTATAATGATATCACTGCAAATGAGTTTAAATTATAAAGCGATTAGACAAGGAATGGAACAAAATCAAATGAAGAACAGACTTACTTGAGGTATATCTAAAACAAATTTAAGCACAAAAACAACGTAAAAAAAATTTTGATATCATTTACATATATTAAGTGCAGATAAAAGATGAAGAGCTACTTTACGTGCAATGCAATACAATTTATAGTGAAATTATGGATTTATTAATAAAATAATTTTAAAGGAATTTTTGTAAACTTATCCGGCCCCATACCGGTGAGGTAGTGAGGGGCAACAACTTAAGTAGTTTATTAAGCATCTCTATTAATTATTGAGTCGATTTTTGTTGAACCTAAGTACCCTAGGAGAATGTTAAATTTATCATTTATGAAGGTCTATGTCTTCAGAGGAACCAGACAATTCTGCCAATTTAATATTTACTAGGTTTTATATACTCATAATTATAATAGAAGCGTTTTACATCCTCTCTCGATACTTTGCTAGGTAGCTAGGTGATTTGAGATCGGGAAGATTGTGAAAATAAAAATGAATATTGGATAGACGAATGTGTGAGGGCTGCTGAGCTAAGCAATTGCTTTTATATCAAGGAAAGAAAAACCAGTCTATTTTTAAGGTCCCTCCACTTTTCTAATATAACATTACATTTGTACATTATCAAAATACCTCTCAGTCATACTGTAGTTCACAAATTTTACATTTTTACTCTTAATTGTTTATTGACTACTTTAATAATTTTTTGTTTTCCAATGCCGGTCGGGCAGATTTTTTTTGCGATAAAATGCCTTTGTAGTTTATTTCCAAATGTAGCCGAAAAATCTGTCCTACTCCGGCGTATATTGCTATTTATTATTGTCGTCAAACAGAACAAAAATTGTGTTAATCATCGAGAATGTGTTTCGTAAGTTGTTTGCGATACTATTTCTATATATATAACTTAAAAATAAAATTCTGACTTCGTTTAGATCTCATAGAATAGAAGTGCGTTGATTTGCTGTTAAATTTTTAATTTTGCGTTATAATTTTTAAGTCATATAAACTAATTTATGGTAAGGAAAGGAATAAGAGGTGAATTGCTAATGTGAAACAATTCAACAGGCGAATATTAAGTTTTAGTATCAGCATACTTGTATTTGTATATTAATAAAAAAAAAAAAATATAAAGAACCCATGAGTTTCACTTGATTGCTACATGCTGGTTTTAAAATATTTTCTTGAAGAAATCGGCTTCTATATTGCCTTTATGGAGGTCGTAATACTCTCAAGATCATCTCTTTCAACAATTGATAGAGTAAAATGATTTTAATTTTAAGGGGTTTAGGCTTAGGATGATTTAAAAGAGCATTCTAGGAAATTCAAATGTAGGACCTAGGATACTTAGAAAATCTCATAGTTGACACCGAATTAAGAGAAGATTGGATATATTCAATAGAAATTTTTCAAATGAGCATATGTAGACTTTCTGCTTTTCTGCATTCAGAATGCGTGTCTGCAGACAGTAGCCCAAGCATTTTAACCATTCAGAAATAGGATTTACGTTTCATTTAGGGCGCAGACGTATAGCTTTAGTCCACCACAGAAATGCTATCGGCGATAGTCGGGCATTAAAGTGTCCTGTCCGCAAAGGGGTAAAACGTATCATTCAAAAACTATTGAACGGTTTTCGACGATATTTTTAGCTTAATACCTTGATCTCCAGAATAGTAATCTTTTATTTCGATTTAAAATGTTTCAAACTAACTAACTAACTATTTCGAATCCTACTTAGATAAAGGAATTAGATATGCATTTAGCACCATTTCTTAGTAGAAGTAGACACAAAAATGATAGTCTTCGATATAGGGAATAACCAAAAATTTAGAACTATGTTTATTACTTATTTAGTACATAATTTATTGTTCAGTCACAGCAATCGATTTCCTTGGACACCGAAAGATGCTGATGAAGCGATCATTCTACTGAGAATTGTTGCCTGTCCGCCAAGGAAGACGACTCTAAAAATTGGTCGGTTTTCCGATCTAGCAAACCACCAACCAATCTTTTCTGTGAGGCCTACGGCCTGGTATTCTTGCGACCCGATCGCGTGAATAAAACGCCAGTCCCCACAGCAGAACTGTACTCTATGCATCGCTGTAGCTATGTGTCGAATTGTATTTCGTAAATTTCCTAAAATCTAAAAGCGCAAGAATATTCTCCTGTTTTATACAATTTGCGTTTGCCGTATAGTCGGATTTTGGTATTTTTTAACTCACTATTTACCAAATTGTCTGGTACTAAATTTATTCCTTTATTTATTTATAGTTTTCGAGTTGTTCCAAAGTTTAATAACATTGAGAATTACGATGTATTCCAAAACCCTTTTCCATTTATACAAATTGAAATTTGAAAGCGTATTAAATTAAAGCTGTAGACAATAGTTAAACTTACAGGCCTGCGCGCCGTATTAAAGAATTACATTTTATTTTTGCATTCTTTTAGCTGTGCGTTTTGTACAAAAATATTCGCCACAACAACCGATAAGTATTAGAGAAAATAATTGCATTTGTGGGTGCTGTTAAAGAAAAATTAAATAAAGAATTTACACTGTAAGAACGGGATGTAATAGAGAAATGGGAGTAGAAAGGAATATAATTTCCAATATTAATTAGAAATTAAGAAAATATGCTTTGTCCTCACTGGAAATTTGATAATCTTGGATCTAGTTTATCAGAAATTCATTTATTTTTTTTTATCTCTTAATTTACATACAAATTATTTGTATTCAAGTAACTTAATAACCTCCACGTCCTGGCGGCGGAGCACCTCTCATCATACCGGGAGGTGGTCCTCGCATTGGTGGAGGAGCACCGCGTACAACATTCGCGGGTATTGGTGGCATACCAGGCATCATGCCGGGCGGTGGTCCACCCATCATAGGGCGCATTGCTGGCGGCGCGGCCACTTGACCCCTTCCAACTGGGGCCATATGTTGCTGAGATGGACCACCGACACCTCGTACAGGTCCTTGGAGGCCAGCGGGAACACTTGATACCGTGGCTGGCATACCGCGACCGGTTGCTCTACCAACGCCCGGCCCTGGAGCAGCACCAGGAATTGGTACACGTGGTAGACCCTCCTCTGGCGGCGGAGGACCTTCTACTGTTAATGAGACAATATTCTCGCCACGAAGCAGTACAAAACCTAAAACGCGCTTTTCCTCCCGTTCGGGAAGTTTTGTGTTTTTCGGGCGAATTTTTCTAAATTCCTCACAATCTCCCAGGATCAGGTTCATGTGTTTATCGAACGCTTTAAAAGTACCTATAAAAGTCCTAGAGTCCTGAAGCACTATTCGCACCCTGTAGTTGAGGTGTTGTGCCATTTTGTTGTTCTTCCCGATTGTCTGTAAATTTGATAAATTTTGGGAAAAAGACGATTAACATACATTTCCTATGTTTATAGTTTAAATAACAAAAGTACAACGTTAATTCGTCCAATAAATTGGAGTTTTTAAATGTTAAAATAATTCGAAAACAACTCAAAACGCCTAGCGCAAATATAACCTAAAAGTGCGTGCGTTTTTCAGTGTTTTGTAACTAGATTCACTTACCATTTTGAATTAGTTTTGGTATTAAAAACTTGGTAAATAATTAAATTAATTAGAAAAAGGCAGGCAATTTGCCTGGAATACTAAAAAATCAAAGTAACTTCAATCAGACCGCCACTTCCTCAGGCTCCAAAACCCGGCCATTAACAAACTGAAACTGAACTCCCATTGTATATGGATGGAGCGTCTACAGTTGGCTGATGTCAAATTGTTCGGCATTTACTAAAATAACAAAAAATCTTATTTTTGGCTATTCTTGCAGTGATTTAACAGAAATATATTGTTTATGTGCTATATAATTTGATCTTTGCTATATGTAGAAATTTATAAGTGTAAATAAATAAAACTTTTTACAAATCGACAAAATAACACGTAAATACCTCTTGGTGCCGGCCATTCCTTTATCTAATTTAAGGACAGATCGTTCAGTGGACTGTTGAATGTTTTCCTGTCAAGCAGTTGTCATCGGGTGCTCCTTGTATATTTTTTGGGCGGTAGTTCGTACTGTTCATTCTTGTTAAAAAAAACTTAATACGCTTGCTAAAATGGCTGCAGAAATAAAGCCTGCGCCAAGAAATGCAAACGATCGCTTTAGCACGACCAAAAAACCGGAACTCCTAAGCAAATTAGAAGGCAGCAATGATGACGTGAATGCGGCAATTTTGATACCAGGCGAAAATGGAGTCATTAGTGTGTCGGATGATAAGTGCGAAATTTCACAATTCTTTTGCTTCGTCTAATTTGGTGTTAATTTTTCAATATCCAGGACTGTTAGGGTGTGGCTAAAACGAGACTCTGGACAATATTGGCCAAGCATTTGCCAGTATATGCCGTCGGGCTGTACATCGTTGCACTACACCGAAGAAACTCGGCAACTTTTCATTGGACAAGAAAATGGAACAGTCTCGCAGTACACACTCTCGGAGGATTGCAACAGGCTTTCACTGATCAGGGACTATTTGGCCCATCAGGCGAGGGTCACGGAGGTCATTTATGCGAAAGCGTATTCCTGGATTTTATCGGTGGGAAAGGATAAGATTTTTTCATATCATTGCACTGAAACCGGACGTCGACTCGGAGGGTATACCTTTGAAGCGGCCTGCACAGTTCTTCAGTATCCTTTTCATGTACAAAACATTTGCTTTAGGTGTTCCCTGATATTTAACTTAAGATTTTACAGAGACAGTAAACAAAATTTAATTTCAGTTGATCTAGAAAGTAGAAACTTGAAATTGGAAAGATAGGAAATATTCTAAGGAGTGCATACTTTTTAGGCAACGGTTTTTTATGAATTGAATTTAGGGGTTTGTTAGAAGTTAATTTCAATTAATTGGGCAGGCAAGGAACTAGTTTTACATTTCAGCCTTAAATTGTGCATTTTGGCCTTCTAATTCAAATTGGTTAGTGCGGTAATCTTGCTGATTCTTTCCTTGCGTTCTTTGTTTCGGAGATGTTTTTAAGGTGGAAGTCATAATTTTTGTACTTTCTACCTCTAACTACAAGGGGAACTTCTACGAAAATACTGCTTACGTTTTTTTTTAGCTCTGTTTTTAGAAAAATATTTGAATGGGTTCCAAATTATTTGGAATTAATTAATCCCTTTAAAATTCGCATTTGAAAAATATTCTCATTTTCGTCTAGTCGGTTATGAGTTTTCCTTAACTATTTCTCAATTCAGATTTGATATCTTAAATAAATATGCCTTCATAGGTGACTACAGCGGCCAGATTACAATGTTGCGCCTTGATGGACAAGGTGCAGATTTTATAAATACCTTCAAGGGACATACTGGTGAGTCGTATTGTTGCATCTTACTTAACTTTAATTGTTCTAATCAAAATATTTCAAAAGGTTCTATTCGATGCCTTAAGTGGGTTGAAGGACCAAAACTTCTTTTCAGTGGATCTTTCGATCAATCTGTAATTGTCTGGGATGTAGGCGGCTGCCGGGGGACTGTCTACGAACTACAGGGACACAAGTATTACTATTAATTTTAATAACTTAAGGCAACAATGTTTTATTTTTGTCTTCTATCTACAGCAATAAAGTGTCCGCTTTAGCTTATGCCAATCACACTCAGCAGCTGATATCGGCCGGAGAAGATTCAGTCATTGTTTTCTGGGAAATGAACGCTATGCGAAAAGAAGTACCTGAATGGATTGAATCGGACACTTGTCAGCTTTGCTCTAGACCATTTTACTGGAATTTGAGGGCTATGATGGATCAAAGGCAAATAGGTGGTTGTCTTCTTTAAAACAATAGTCGATCAAATCTTTTACTAAATATGATTTATGATTTTTAATTAGGTATTCGTCAACATCATTGCCGACACTGTGGCAAAGCAGTATGTGATAACTGTTCCAGCAACCGAATTAATATACCTATAATGGGTTTTGAGTTCGATGTTCGTGTGTGCACCCGCTGCTATAAACAGCTCCAAACAGTCGAGTAAGTAAATTTTAATTTATAGTCTGGGTAGAAAATTTTGATCGTCATCGAACATTAGGCTTTTGAATAAAACTTGACGTTCAGAGTGTGGATTTAATGAATACAGCACTACTAGTTTTTATATTTTATATTCAATTAATATGACAAATATTCTTAAAAGCCGTAGATCTGAAGTTTCTTAATTCATCTAGTCTTTCTTTTTTTTCAATTTAATAAAATTTAATCCAATAACCCAATTTAATGAATATCGGTTTTGTTGTTCTTGTGAAATCGTGGTTTCATTTATTCTGTGCCGCAAATGCATTCGTGCTATTTACACTGTGAACATAAATTGTTATCATAAATTAGTCGGATAATTGATGGCAAAAATTTTCAACGGAGTGCTTGAACAGAATTCACTAAAAAAAAATTTAATCCGAACAATTTTTAATTTTTCAGGCGGCCATCGTTAGCTACTTTCCATGATGCCAAACACTCCATAGTATCAATGGATCTTGATGAGGATAAAAAGAGGCTTCTGACTGTCGGCCAAGATCGAGTTATTAAGATATGGGATTTATCTTCGATCTGGGCCTAATATTCAGCTAACCCTAATAATTTTTCATTTGATCCCTCAAATAAAACTTGTTTGCCAAGAGAAGGTGGGGCTCCGTTTCCGCACGTTTATTTTATGCACGAAAAATGAAAATCGTGTAAGTTTTGTATTTGTAAAAAATTTCTATCTTTAGTTGAACAACAACAAAAACAACAATAAAAGGAACCAATAACAAAAAAAAAAAAAATCATTTGAAAGTCATCATAAATGATAATTGGATTATTTTGGAGTTTATCATTACCGAGGAATTGAGCATAACAAAGTTATATATTTTTTTTTTCGGATTCGAACTGATGCGGCAGGGTTTTGTGATGGTTTATGCATAAAATATATAAAATTGACCATAATCAAAAAAAATATATGTTTGTACCTTTCTGCGTAATTTAAAATACTTGTGAACAGGTGTAGGGGGGTTTTGTCGTTGTAAAAAAATACTCACAGCTACTCGCCTTCTCTCGTCCAACTGGTTAAGCTGATTCGTTATCTGGAAAACGATGTAATATTTTTTTCTTTATATTAAACTTATACTATATATTGTTATGCCTCTACATGTATATGTTATATTTTATGCCTTAAAAAAAAAGAGAAAAGGAAAAAGGGAGAAAAGAACAGATCTCCTAAGCCGACTTATCCCGCTGGAGCTTAGAGCGGGCAGACGTTTTGTGGAGATACCCAAAAACCGACTAGTTAGTTTAAGCTAAAACACATATTTCAGATTTTCTGTTTGCAGTTGAACAAACCGAGATGACTTAAAATTTCTAGATAACTTTTATTCATATTAAGCATTTTTAGTCAATCGTTTCGAAAACATGAGACCACCAAGGAAACCTTAATCAATACCTACAATATGTGTTAAATACTTGTAAGTAACTGCATTTTTTGTTTAAAAGAATAATTCGTATTTATACATTTATGCAAATTATTATATATATATAAATATATTTTACGATGATGTTTTTTTTTTTTTTTTTTTTGTGATGTAGACGATTCGAATAACAACAATTAAATTATTTTTATTTTTGTTTTGTAATTCGGTCAGTTGGTCACGCTGTCCGGGCGATAATACTACAAAATATGTGGTGACCGTAACGTATAAGAGTCTGGGAATTAAATAAAAACAAATAAAAAGAAATTATAAAGTAATGTAAAAGAAGTAATTATAATTGCAGTAATTTTGTAACATACGCAAGTACAGTTTAAACTCAACAAGAACACACAGTATAATTGGGGATAATAAATTTTCTGAAATTTCAATATATCTTGTTTCATTTTATTTTTATTTTTAAGCAGTCTTTATCAGTTTTTTTTCATATTCTTGAATTGTTACAGAAATTATTTGCTGAGAAACTCGAAACTCTCTTGGCTACGATTTTTCTATGTATGATTTTGAAACGTTTTCTCGTCCACCGTGATACTCCTGCTGAAGCAAAAGTTTTAAGGGGCCTATGTACAGCCCGGCAGAGTATTTTTTAATTGATGTGATTTTCTACGAGGTTCATCTGGAATTCAAAATCTCGACAAATTTTCAAATATAAAAAACATTTGAATTAACATTTTCGGTAAGTTCTAAGACATTTTGTATATTTCTCTCCATTTGAAAGGGTTTTTGCCTCTTATTTACTTCTGGGGTATTCAGCTTTTTTCTTTTATTTTTTCCTATTACATTATTGCAGTATGCTAAGATATTAAAACTGAAAACCTTACATTAACACGTTGAGTTCAGCGTCAATTTTGCTGTTCTTTCCGTACAGCTGCCGGTGAGCAGAAAGTTGACTAAAAAAATCTTCACTTTGCAATAAATGTAAAATCTAAGCCATGCCATATTTTTGTTTAGAGTGTTCTAGTAAATGTGCTCACAGAGACCGACGCTACCCAAACGAAAAGCCCACTGTAGGACCACAGGGCTTGACGCCGGCCAAACGGAAAGTTCACTGTCGAACTGTAGATATCGATGTCGGAGACCACCATAATTAAGGACATCGGACTACGTACTTTTTTTTATATTTTTCTCTGAACCTTTAAAAATTTGTCCTGTTTTTTAAAATTGAAATCAACGTAAATTTCAAGCACAAAGCCCTCAAAGTAGATTTCGAAAAGGATTTGCTTTTATTAAACAAATAAACACAGCAATAAATAGCTAAATTTCGAAAGTAATTTTTCTGTTAAGTCCTAACTCAAATGCAGTGGGAATTCCAAGGTTAAAATATTTTGTAAAATGCAGTAAAAACTCCAAGTCCAACAATGCGGTAGAAGTACAACTTCTGGTTAATATCACCGCCTTTTTAAGGAAGTTGCGCTAAAACCTCTGTAATGTTTAATAAGACAAGGAAAAATCAGTTTTATTTCACGACAATGCTTCGGTCCATACGGCTGCAATTTCTACTGCTACATATTTTTATAGTGGCGTAGAAGATTTAATTGAAATTTCTAAAAAATGTATAGAGTAGCATATTTGAAAAATTAAATTAGGAAAAGGTTTTTTTAAGTAAAACATAATTTTCACAATAAATCCGTTTATTTACCGCATAATGACCTTATTACATAACTACAGCTCAAGTAATCTGTTTTCTTATATTCTAATCGGCAGCTTGGGATGCCTCGTTTATTTATACAAAAAATATTTACAAAACTTCTTACCTTGATTAATTTCAAGGTTGTTATTCGTATATTTTTGGAAAATAAATAAATAAAATTGTCAAAAAGAAAAGAAAAATACGTGAAAAGTGCGAGCGTTAAATCGATCACGTAAATACGCTTAATAAAATTACATAAAACGTTTTTTTTTTTGCCTATTTACAACGAAATTGCTTCGCATACGTCGTCTGAGATTCATCGACGGGACTGCCTAAATTCATAAGATTCCATGTTTCTTGCCTATGTACAAAAATTTCACTATAGTTTAGTGGTGATGAGTATGTGGATTGGTTTATTAGCTATTTTCTTGGATTTTGGCACAGTATCAATTGAAAGGAAGCATTTCCAACAATGGGGCACTGCTGCAAAATCGGTCACTTAGCTCCGATTTTTGTACAGCAGTGAAATATTCTAAATATTTTTCAACAAAAACATCTTCACATCCTACACTCTGGCTCTAAGTCTAAGAATTAATTTCAATAATTTTTATGAACGATTTGCCCAAAAGTTCGCACTACTAGAAAGTGGATCCCGCAGAGCGGTAATCCTATTTAACTACTTGGCGACGTAGCAATAAAACTTACTAGTCACCTCCTCAAAAATTTATAGTCTAAAAGTAAAAAAGACTACTTCTATCTATAGTAGATCAGTCTGCATCGACGGAGGCCTAGACGTATCGAGTAATTTGCGTATAGAAGTCAGATAAGCAGACCTGGAGCTGTGCGAATGTCGGCCTTTCTAGGGGTGATAGTGCCCAGCAGTAAGCCATTATCGTAAATCTGTGGATTGGAAAAATGTTAGTAAACCTTCTTAAAAATACGATTCAAGGGAATTGTAGACTTACAATTCATCTGGACAGTTGTAGGGCTGTGCCAATCGGTAACCGTCTCTCAAGTAGTGCTCCATTTCGAAGGGATCGACCTCGGCGTAGGGCTGTTTGGCAAAGGTGCATAGCTCCCACATGAGAACTCCGAAGGCCCATGTATCGCTCGCTTCGGAGAATTGTTTCTTCTGGAGAGCTTCGAGGGCTAGCCATTTGATGGGTCGATTTTCACTGTCTCCTAAGCAGTTATAGTCAGCGGGGAAGAGATCACGTGAGAGTGAGCTATCGGCCAATTTAACGCGAAGTTGATCATCAATTCTGGAAAATTAGATATTTTAATTTTAGACTTAAGGACGGGCTTATGTATAAAAATGGAGGTCCTAGGTTCGTGTAAAGAGGGTACTGAATGGGTAAGGTACTTACACGCAGTTTCTTGCAGCAATATCCTTGTGAACAACTCCATGGCTGTGCAGATGGCCAAGGGCTAGAGCTAGTTGGGATGACATCATAACGATTTGGATAGAGGTGATGGATCGAGAACAGGTAGGCTCTAGCAGGAACAGCTTTAAATTTCTAGTATTGTTGGGTGCGGGGTATAAAAGAAAAGGCGTAGTATGATCTTCGATTGAAACCCCCAGAACCGATAGAATCCCAGTGTGGGATGCACCGTACAAACTCATACCCTCCTGCAGCAGTAACGAAACCTGAACCTGGCTGGCGTGTTGGGCAACGGTCTTGACGAGAACTTCCTGGCTGTCGTTGTAGGTGCCCTTGTACACACGGCCATAGGTCCCCTCCTGCAGTAAGCTGGAGAGCCGAACCCGGCACCGCTGGACAGTCAGTTCGGCGATCCGTCTCTGCAGCTCCTCAGGTTCTTGATGCTCCTTCTGCCGAGGAAGGGTAGTATGGGTAGGAATGATAGATGGCGAGATGTAAACAGATGGTGGGGCTGACGGCGGATGAGTTTGAAGCCTCTGGAAACTGGAGGTTCTCATCGGCTGGCCCGTATGATTCTGCCGCTTCGACGGACCCCTCGCACAGTAAGCTATGGACATCACAACCGCCACTAGGACAACGGCCAGAATTCCTCCAATGGCCAAGGTTATTATCCCGCTCTGCGGAGCGACTACCGTCTCTAGCAGGAGTGGATCGTCGATGTTGTTATCGTCCTGATCCCCATTCAGGCAAATCTTCTTCCTCCGGAACACGAGCTCTGTGACGTTGTTGGTGGCACGATTTAGGGTGATTTCCATCGTTATTGTGACTTCCACTTCAGCTGGACGCACTCCAGAGCATTTCATAGAAATAGAAAAGGTTTGAACTTCTGTGGGAATATCGCCGGCTCGGGATATATTCAAAGTTGGTCGAGGAAGCACCGCAGGATCAGAGGTGGCGATGTTGATGTTGTAGGGTAGCGGGCGGCCAGCGAGACTCTGCCAGGTGAACGCTATCTCCTTTACGTTAGCCGGAATCGGGACGATAAAATTGAGGGCATAGTCGTTGACTTGTCCATCGCGCACGTAATAGAGTTCCGCGGAGATGCCTGAAACGAAGAATGAACCTTTTATTAGATACAATTCCTTTACTCACTAAAACTTAGGTTTATTAAATATGTAACTGTCGCAAATACCCCTTATTTTTATAATTATTATGGTTTTTATTGAACACGCATTGTTTTATAAATTTTAGACTTGTTCTAGTTAGCAAAGAGCGGCAATAATATTTGTTTCCTTAGTATCTTCGATGATTATTACTAATGCTATTAAAATAACAAATTTGTTACTTATTTTAGCCACCTCTAGCATTTAAATATACCCGGAATATCCGGCGTTAGCGATAAATACAATTTGAAAGCAGTTGCAATATCCCTTGCTAGAAGAAAGGGAATTCACCTATCATTAATCAATAAAAATACATTTTCAATTATTTACGCTACATATGTAGGAATTGGTCCTTCCTTCGACCGTACCATGGATTGTCGCTTGTAGTTTTCTATATGATTTTTACCCACAGATTATGGGGTCCTTAGTTTCTAAATCCCATTTTTTTACTTATCATAGAGTTTTAATTTTATTGCTAATAGTCTTCGGTGTTAGCAATGAAGTCTACAAGGTCTAAACTAACTGGCAATTATTTGTTTATGATAGTAACCAAATATAAGGATCATTTCAGAAAAGAGTCTGCTAGGGCCTATTTGAATCGAATTTTTTAAAGTAGACTCCATAGGAGCAAAATTTGTTAGTCACCTCGAAAATAGAATGGTACTACGTTTTTGTCCGTTCTACTGACAGACGTCTTGTCTTAAACGAAAGGATTCCTGATGGGTTGGGGAGGCGTGAAAGAATGTGAAATGTGGAGCGCTCGGGTAACAAATTTCTTTTTGACTCAGGTCCTCCGACATTTGTGCCGCTCTGGGGGGAATTCCACAAGGCAAGAGAATGTCCATGATATTCCCAGGAAAAAAAAAGGGAAAGATCTGAAAAAAAAATAAAACGAGCAACGGGGGCGACAAATTTGTGAAATTCAGCACGATTTTTCGGTTTATTTTTAATTTCGTAGAGAAGTTGTTCACGTTATTCCCGTGCGCGCTCATACTCCCCCCTTCCACCGGAGATCGGTCCACAAAAACAGAAAAAAGGATTAGTGTCGGCGCTGTTTGGTGGATCCGCTGAAAGTGACATTAATGAAATTTTTGCTGAGGAGACAATTCGAGGTCCACCACCTCCTTCCGCACATGGGTCCCTCTTGCTCTGACTATGTCTCTTCCCCGGTAGCGTTCGAGATTTGAGACATGGTCCAAGACAAGATGAAAAGAGCGCTGTCGGAACGCGACTCGTCAGCACTGTCTTCCGAATGAGATATGGAAGCTGGGGTGGAGGGGGCCCCGGAGGCTCCTCGTTAATAATTCACTTCTCAGTGTTTATCTAGGTCTGGCTGGCTCCGGGCGCACTAAAGACGTTTGGTATGGACTGCGGTGTCCAAGGATTAGCGAAGTAGCAACTTTACCCGGCGATGTCTTTTCTCTAAGCCCTTTTTCTCCGCGACCGCAAAACTCTTCTACCGGTCCGGGGGAATTTGTTAATAGAGGAAAGAGTTGCTGCCCGGGACTTGTTGAGACCATTCATACGATTCAGTTGCATAAATTTGTGCCAAGAAAAACAAAGTGGAGATCTCGACTCTGGCTAAAATTAACTGGGAAGGGTAAGGGCAGAGGTATTGCATCGCTTTCTCTATCGTGCCCGGGGATACGCTCCGGGAATGAGTTACTGCACTCGGGTGCAAGACATTGAGATGCTGGTGAAAATTTTAATTAGCCCGTGAAATATGTCGGCATGTTCCAGTTGAGATTATTTTGAAATTGACTAATGGAACCATTTGTTTTTGAACAATGTAAGCGCGACGGGATGATTTTCGCAGCCATTTCGTCTTTTATTCGCCCATAAAAATACTTTGCAATTATTTCTCTTGCTAAGTAATTTGTTCACTTGATTTGAATGACTGCACCTAACTCAAAATGCAAGCCCTTCATTCAGATAATATTGGAAGATTTAAGACCGATAGTAGCGTATTTTCAATAAAAGGCTTCATATTCTTAGAGTTCTTTAGGCAAAAGGCATAACACGTAGCTTTTGTCTCAACTTCTTTAAAAATTGATCCACCTAAAACGATTATGAGCCTTTAAATGTCTTTTAAGTATGAAACCTGAACTGATTAAAACTAGAAAAGTGAACCCGAGAAAAAAAGCGGGATCTAAACCCATCTGAGCATATCCAAACATATCTAAGTACACCTATCCCCCGATTTACACTAAAGATCAGTTCCCCAGAAAAGCGTATAAACCGAAATCGAGGATTGTTATACATAAAACTTGGATGAGTAAATATCATCGCAATAACTCAAATTTTTGGATCAACTGAATTTAGTAATGAAATCCTTAACTATACATGCAACGAAATTGTTGATTTTCACTATTGTATTTGTATAAATCGAGGGATAGGTGTATTTATTTCTTATAGATTGGATTTTATAATGTTAATATTTATTGAACTTACGAAAGCATACCTTACCTTTAAAAGGGCTAACCTTGCATGAGTAGGGCAAAATAATATTTAAAAATTGGACGAAAAATCAAAGAAATTGTTGAAATAAAACTAGTTAGCTTTTTTCTCCAATTTCTCACTTTAATCTCTCTACCGTAAAACTCTTAAAAATAGAACAAATCTAAAAATATAACAATGAAAATTGTTCGTTATGAAAACTTCTAAAATAATACGTTTCATCTTTTGGGAAGTTGATAGGAATGAAATTATAGCGCAACCAATTTCTATATTTTATAGCTCCTAATTTTTTATTATTATTGAAGTCGTAACTTCTAAAGAGACTTAGGTAAAATTAGAGGCCTCTGGCAGTTCAGTTACTAGCGCGCTATTCTACCGTCCTAGAGGTTGTGGATTCAAATCCCAAGCGTAACTATGGTCCCCTGCGCTACATGGTAACACAATAGCCCAAAAAATGGACTAAGTGTGCTTTTCTAGGCAACCATACCAACTTAGCTTAACCTAGGTAAAATCTATTACCGATTTTTCTTTTTCTGTTATTTTTGAAAGTAATACAAGTCCACTTTTTTTAACATATCATTTCGGTAATTTCTTTAATTAAGTTTTAACGGTGTAGATAGCCCTTATCAGAATATTTCAAAAACTGGACTTGTACCACTTTCAAAAATAAGAGGTCATATAGTGCAAAACTTGTATACAACTTCTTTTTTAAGATGGTAATCGAGTGCAGTACCGGACGATCCCGAAAACCAAGTTTTTAACCGACTTAAAAAAATGAGACTATTCTCCATTCGGCTTTATTTTTGTTTTAGGTGTTACGAGATATTTCCACCATTTGTGAATTGATTTTAATTATTATTTTTTATTTAAAAGAGAAAACTTGGAGTGGTAATGAAGGATTTTAAGTTCGTTAATGGTGAGAAGGCCAAAATCAAATCAGGCGCCAAATTTTGAAAACGTAAAATGGTGGAAGTAAAACAGTTTCATCATGCCGTATTGAATTGCCGCGTATATGGGCATTTTTAGGGTCGTTAATGCTGAAATATCGCAATATCAAATGCCATTGAAATTAAAAAAAACTTACAGTAAAAAGACTGACCCACGCAATGGAAAACTAAAATATTCCCTTGCAAAATTCGCAATTCGATAAAATGTATGAAATTTGCAATATTTTTAAAAGAAATCGAACAATAGATGAATGGTAATGGATTTTATATCTCATCTTTGTTCTAGACATAAATTTTCATGTTCTTTATAGAACTAAGTGCCTCACCGCCTCAAGTATCGTAGCAAAAAAATTCCAGAATATTTCACTCGTAGTTATTTTGACCACGCGCATACCGCGAATTCACATTTGCATCTAGAACATGAATATGAACATGAACATGATTCAATCACGGCACCCACTGACACCCCGAAGAGTTTTCTCTTTGTGCAGCACTAATGGAAGTTCGCCATAAATTTGTCATCGTTCGCAAAAATATATGCTCGCATTACTCCTCCACAGAACCATAGTCGTCATCTTGGCTCCAAGTAAAAAAGAAGAAACTTTTTGTAAACATGACGTTGGTCCAGAAATTATGGGTAAACACGATGTAAATCAATGCTCCCTGGGATGTTGAGGGTGAGGCATTTCTTTGGGGCAAAAGGGCGGGACAAGACACGGCATGCACACATCGCACAAAAGTTTTAACATTTTCCCTCCGAGTGTCTCCGGGGATTAAAATGAAGTGGATTTGGTCTCTACCCGGCATCGTTAGCTGAATCTCATACCAAAAATCCTGTTTTCCGGTTTCCCAGCATAGTATCACTTGGAGGGAAACGAGCAATGCCATTGAGCAAAAATGTACTGTACTAAGGGACAAGTGTTAATGAGTTTTGAGTCAAACTCGCTCTGTGTTATCTAATAAAATTTTCTAAACTGGAGTTCCTGAACGACTCTGGGCATACCAAAGGATGCTCTATAATCAAGTTAGCTTGGCAACTTTTCAGAGAGGAGGAACACTTGAGATCTCCATTTGAGCTCCGCTTTATGGAAACTATCTCAAAGTAAGTTGCGCCCTTTTCATGGTTATTTACAGTTTCCTCATTACACCAATTCAGTGAATGCAAAGGAACAAGTTCTAGAAATATGGACGAACCTCAAGTCCTTTTCAAACTCAGCTAAACTTTTACGGAAGGAGGAAGGCAAACCGGAAGTTTTGAGAGTTTTACTCAATTGCTTTAGTAATTGACTTGCTGTTGTTGTGGGCACCCTTAATTATCTTATTGGACCAGGTGCCAAAGAATGTCTATGAAAATTGCAATATTGACTGTGCCGAATCGTAATTTTTATGATAGGTATGTGGGAAATTAGTTTCGGCAAACTTTGCTCAAAGTTTGATATGACATAGTCCCTCTCAAAAATATCCATGAATTTAAAGATATTCAAAATTTAAGTAAATGTAACATTTGTAACAATTTTAATTTCTGAACCCTTATAGGATCACCTTCTCTGTCTGTCTGTCTGTCCGTCAGTCACATCTAATTTGCTTCGGATCTACTGGACCGATTAAATTGAAATTTGATACACATAGGAATTTTTTTGGCTCCAACGCGGACGTGTAACTCAAATAAATGAATTTTTAATATGGGGATCACTTTTGGGGGGATAAATTAGAAGATTAAGAAAGAAAACAGTACCGTGTGATATATCAAATGAATGGGCTTGTTGTGAGGGTCTCAAATATATTTTTATAATTTTAAAATAAATAGTTTTAAAGTTATTTAAGAAAATAGATAAAAATTGAGTTCACTAATGACTAAAAATTATCCGGAAACTACTCAAAAAAGCAACAACTTTGACCAACGAACGAAAATCGAAGTTGTGTCCTTCGAGTTGTCCTGGGGTCAAATTCTTCATTATTTTTGTCTTAATAAAAGATTTCATTTAAATATAAGACGTGTTTTACGAAAATCTTAGATTAAAGGATACTTTTATTCTTGATTAAGCCTCACATGATCCTGATCATGGTCTTGGACTATCTGCAAGACCGAAACCAAGGCTGCAAATCCGATATCCATTCTGTTCTGAAGAACGTTCTTAAAAGCGAAAGAAAGAAAGAAAATCAAACAAATTTTTCAAAAATGTATACGAAAAAGATCCCTTAAAGTGAACTTGGTTTAGAATTCAAAGTATTGGACAAACCTATTGGAATGTAAAGGAATGAATTAAAGTATTATTTTTAGATAGAACCCAAATAATACGAATACGGCGATAGTATCAAAATATCTCGAAGAACGTGGAAAAGGCAATTGTAATTCATTTTATCAATTAAGAAAAGTCAGTCATAAAATAAAGATAAATAATTTTTCCCACTACATTTAGATTCCTATTAAATATACCGCCTTTTTATGATAATTTAAAAGAAACCCTACATCAAATAAATGTTCCACGAGCAGCAGCTATAAATAGGGAATGTGGCCACCGTAGAGCCACACCATATGGAAATCATTATAAATTACAATTGTGCCATAAAAACAAAACGCATAAAATTTACAACATCAAAGAATTCCCAAAAATGGTCAAGAAAGTAATTTAAGAATCGTAAAACATACCGTCTGCTTGCATAAGCACTCCAATTACCGACATATGCTTGACGAACACCGAGAAATTTGCCCGGGGAAGGGTGACATGCAAAACCGCAAAAGATACAGACACAAATTCTCAAGCCTACCTATATTTTTATTATATAAAACGTAAGACGGTACCGAAACTATTCAAAAGGTAAGAGGAGTCCCAAAGTTTCCGGTCTAGACTAATTTCTGGCTTGCGACACAAGGGACACAGGGACGTGTAGTATACCTGCGGATCCCTCGTCTTCATCATCATCATTATCATCATCAGTGCCGTGACAAGACCGAGGAGGGAGCACGTGTGGTGTGCTGAGCATAAATTTAAACACACGTCAAAATATCCAGGCCTGGTGGGAGGGATAGAGGATGCAGCATAAAAATGTCAATTCGACAATTACCGACGTCAAAACTGCGTCTTAGGTAGTTGGCTCGCGGCATGAAATGAAATTGCCGTCTCATTAAAATCTCTTCCCGCCCCCCTCCCCCCCCACATGTCATCCATCTGCACAGCTGTCTGTCGGAGCCCGGGCCGGGCCTCAGGCCCATGGCTCACCACCACCCTAGCCCTAATGCGACGGCTCGTTTCCTACTTTGCGGCACTTGGTGAAATTGAGCCCGGCGAGGAATGCCGCCGGTCGGAATTAATTCGTTAAAAATAAATCGATTTCATTCAAATAATAGAAACAAGTCGACAATGGCAGGGAAGCCGCAGGGAAACAAATCTGGGAGTCAATATGCATGCGGCAGCGGCGGCATAAGCTCCGGGCGTAGTGGAGAGAAATCCCGACCGTTCCCGGTAATGGGCGGCTTAAAAAGTGCCATGGGAATATGTAGGACCAGTTCCACTCCGCAGTCCATACGCAACCAGAACTCTATAAAAAAAAAAAAAACAAAAAATGGGGAAAAAAAACAAATCTAAGGACCGCATAGAAACGAAACCGCGGTAATTGCTGGGCCCAGTGTAAACTCGTAAAGTTTATAATTCATGGAGCCGATTTTCCCTGCAAATGGGGATCTGCTGGGGTGTTCGAAAAACAAAGGGGCACAGGAAGACTAATAAATCGCCGACACTGTGGTTCGGGCGAGTTCGGCTGGAAACACTAACTATAAGGAAGCCAAACCGAAATCCAATGGGTAGGAGGGGTAGAAGCTTGTTGTGACAGGCTAATTGTTATGAGGCGATAACGTTACGCCACTACACCAGCAAAGCAACCCTCAGACTGGGGGTAGCTAACCATCCGATGTAGGAGGGCCATAGGACGACAATCCGCTCTGAATTTAGCTGCTGGATAGGAAACCAGGCTTTGAATTGGCGACATTAATAAAGGTTTGCGATTTCATTAGTCTCACATATGGACGAATATCTTTAATATTTAAATTAAGGAGGAGGAGGGTCAATTCGAAAAGTTTAGTAGATGTAATGCAACCATTTTTTCAATTTATTAATGTACCTAGTAACTTGCTTCCTATGTACTTATCTTGAGAGAATTTAAAAAGAGCAGAATTTAAATGTACATTTAAATTATATATTTTTCGAATGTACTCATCAAAACATTTGATTTTATATCAAGTAGACAAATTTATTTACAATTCGAGGGCCTCTGATGGCAGTCTAGACGGGCCCCATGCACGGACCGCTAAATTAAATCCTTGGAGCCGACTTTTATGAAATTTTAAATCATACCTATGTGATTTGTACTTAATTCGCCATATTGCATTTAAGGTGTTATAGTCTATGATATGGGAAATATTAAAAGGCATTTAAGGGGCATAGTATTTAAATGGAGGTGCTCAAATCAAACGACTTGTTCAATTTATTAATTTACCTGCTAACCAACAACAGAATTTAAATACCGCCAAACCTTTAATTTGATATCAAATACGATAGTTATTTTTTAATTGAAATTTTAAATCATTATGTGATTTGTACTTAATATTCGGCATTTATAGCCTATGATACGCGAAACATTAAGAGTCATCTAACGATATTTCATAAATTAAAATCTGTTAAGTACTTAAGACCTATATCTCCGTGATTTTATTTTAAAAAAGTTTTTAATAGTGATCCTGATTAAAGTAAGCTTGGTATAAGATGTACTAGTCGTAGGGGAAGGTTAAGCCCACAAGGTATTTAAGGTTTCATGGTTAATAGAACTTTGGTGTTTAGTATACAGGAAACTAAGATTTTATTGATTAAACCTTTGATTATCAGTCGTCTTACTTATTGCTGTACTAGGAACATATTTTAAGTAGTTGGAGAACAAATAACTAAAATACTGAACATGACCCAAAGGAGTAAGATGGGTCACCTTAAAGGATAAGGTGCGGTTTAGTATTATAATTTTGTAAACAAAATTTCTCAACATTCTAAAACCGAAGGAAACATAAAACATAATAAGAATTCAAATTTTCGTGTATTTTCACCCGAAGCGGCAAGATAGGATGGGATAATCTTGTCGCTTTTCGATTAAACTCGCAAATTCAATTAAATTCTTTCTTACAAATATTTTATTTAAAAATTTTAACCTATAGAATTAGAAAAATAAAATTTTAAGCTCATTTTATGGAAAGGACGATGCACTTTAATTAAAACGTTGGAAACTACCGAGCGACTTTATGGGCGCATTTAAATTCCTCAGTATTTCATTACCCTAACAGTTTTAGTGGTGAAATAGCCCAGCACCTTTGTGGGAAAAAGGCGCCTTGTTCCGCCTTAGCTCGTTGGTCTAGTGACCAAACTAGCAGGCTTCAGGCTAAACACGAGGCGGAAGGGTAACGAGCTGGAGAACAAAAACAGAAAAGCCGACGAAAGGATCATTGTGAAGGATTTCAATTTTCAATTTTAACAAAACTTTTATTTTATTTTTTATTTTTTTTTTTTGCTCTCCGCTCAGTGGGTGCTGGATTGCAATTATGCTTTAGTTTTTAATTATTTTTTTTAAACAAGTTTTGAATTGAATTTTTGCTGTAATCGGATATGAAAGGCCCCGTTGAGTCAACGGTGTATGGCTTACCACTTAACCTCAATAGTCGTCGTCGTTGGCGGGTATGCGGTCCTCGGTTTACGAAAAACTCCTCAGAGTTTATTTTACAAGGGAAAATCTACCATTGTCGCCGTATAGCTGACGCCGTAGACGCCACTGGCAATGGGCTTAATCGCGCCTTTTTTTTTTTCAAGAATTAGGAGAGCCACTGATTGTTCCTATCAGCGGTGAGCTCGGATGGGAAAATCTTCTGTGTGGTTCCATCTTACTGGGTCGTTGGTTTCAACGGAGCCCAACTCAACCCACTAGGCCCCATTCTCGGGCTGGTTTAGCTTTTTGCCTTTTGTTTCAGACCGGCGAGGTTACGACGGTGCCACTGACTTTGGGTATGAAATTCAAAGGCAAGCCGAACCCACTATGCCAGGGTAAATGATCAGAGAAACTTCACGACAAGTAGATATCAAGTGCCTTGCGCTGCACGAGTAGCTTATCTTTAATTAGGGACAACTCAGCGGCTAGTGGAGGAGCACCAGGGAGCTTCCTTGGTGCGGAACACCCACAGCACGAAGGTGCGGACGAAAGAGTATGGGGCGTTTCGTGAAGCCGCCGTAGAGAGGGAAGGACTCGTAGTCGGGTCGTGTCGGTCGACTTCTACGAGGTAAAAAAAATTTAATAAAAGAGGAACCATATTCCCGGCACAGCACGAGAAATGGTACGGCACCGGAGGTTAGCACAACAGCAGTTACACTTTGTCAAAGCTGGTCGACTGCTGCATGGGAAGTTCCCGGTCCCAGTCCCTATCCCTGTCCATATCCCAGGAACGATACGACGAAACGAAGGTGTAGGTCGTGCAGAAAGACCGGTGTGTTTCGTTTTATTTTGCACAGTCAACTTCTGGGCTCTCTGGTTGTCTTCAAATCACGTCGCCGCCGTGTCGTGACTACTTGAAAATCATTTCGACAAATTTTTCTTTTTCTCCTTATATTTTTTAATTTAGTCCTTTTGTCGTGTTGGTCCCATTGCACACAACATTTATGCCCATGGGGCTCCCAAAGCGCAAAATAGGTGAGCCCTCTGTGTGTCTGCCATTTATTACCTTCGCGCAGAGTACCCAACCAGCGGAAATATGCAGGCCCCAGTTGATTTATGTCTCCTGCGATACGACAGAATGCTTTATTCACACTTTTATTAGTCGCCCGAACCTTTTTGGGTCAACGTAATGGCGATAATGTGCGCACAACTTTTTCGGGGGGGGAATACTAAGAAAATGACTCTTATGCACCATTCGACGTTTTATACGTACTTCGCCCTAAAGATTTCATAAAATGGGTTTTGTGAGAAAGAAAAGGGAGTAACGCATAATACGATGATAAGAAACTCAGTTACGCCTAAGCAACACTGAATACATTTAGCAGGTTCGGGGATCTTGTGCGTGACTAGTTACTATTGCGCCTATAACCTTCTTAACCCTACAGTTTTAAACTGATAAAATTGGGCATGCAATTACTTCACGGAAAAAAGCTGTTATTTTATAGTATGACGGGGAATTGTTATGTTGGACACAATTCAATTAAAGTAGTTGTAGTTGAGAAAACCAACTAACGACTTTAGTTGAAAAAATTTAGTTCTACCCACAACTAACAACTATTTGTTTAGTTGTAGATAAACCCAAAATTTAAACAAAAAAAGAGTTATATTAATGATAATAATAAAATTTGATTTATTACTAAGATATCAGTGGTGTTCGGGATGAAACACTATGCCAAAAAGCTGTTTAGCTCATTTCAGAACAGGAGATTTTTGCAAATTTTTATTTACTCACATATGAGGAGTGTCTCATTAAAAAGACTTATATCCAATTATTATTTAAGTTTTTAATGCTGTTTGATTCTAACTATAAATCCTCAATGTTTTTCTACTGAAATACAAGTCAGAACTGCTTAATTCCTGTGCAAAATCAACACAATATTTGAATTATAGAAACGTTACTATCTTTTTACCATACTGAAATATTTGATTGAGTTTTTCAAAAAATTGTTATGGTGGAATTAAGTCTTTTTGAAAAGATACTCCGCGAATATTTCAGTTCTTGGCAGAAGGTCACATGTTCGTTATTTTTGGCGGGCAAATAAAAATTTTATTTTGGTTTTTACTATTTGCATGAAAATTATATTTTTACCTTATAACTCTTACCGATTTTTTAGTCATATAATTACCGGTAACTTTTATTTCTAAAATTATAAAAGTCACCGTCCTTGTTATAACTTGTTATAAACCAATTCTTCAATAAAACAATAACATTCCCTAAAAAGTGGGAATACCTCTTTAATTCCGCGACAATTAAGTCTAGTTTTATATCAGTTCAAACAAAGTCTTGAAGAGTTGTTCATCGTAGCCTCTAGCTTCCTTAAATCATGCGCTAGTAGTGAATAATCCGCTTTCATAAAGCTAATCTTGAATTCAATCCGAGTGGCATTAATTTCAGAGGAGCCAATGGTCGAGGTGAACGCATCTAGAGTGTTGTATTTAAATTTGAAACCGATAACAGCAAATTCAATAGCCGAAGAAACGCTCCAGAGATTATCACATATCACGATTCTCTCTCTAGCTCTAGTCTACCATGGCTGTGGCATCCTGAAGCAACAATAGATCACGACTTTGTTGTTCTCTGAAAGGGCATAAATCGTGCACGTATGCGTGGCCCTTGATACCATTTACAATTAGTCTGGCTCTAGATAATATCGATTCCTCCGGGAAAACAATCGGTCATAAAGGAGTTGCGCTGCCTTTTCAATTAATTACACCGATTCGTTTCTCTCGGTCGGCTGTTGCGGAAGAGGCCACCGGAAGATTCTGGTCGAGGGATCCTGAATACGGTCTGATTTCTCATTTAATCAAAAACAAGGGCGGCTGCTACTATCGCCTACTGCCATTTATTTTCGGCTAAACCTCATTAACCCGGGGACAAGTGTCCCGCTTGATGACTGATCCAGACTCATTATCTGATAGTCGACAGACACTACCGGTCACGATATACTCCGAAAATTTCGCGAGAACTCGTGATAGCGATCGATTCGCACACCCGATGCAAAGGTGTAGGCCTGTCTGTCCTGAGTGCATTGTTAATTTGCCGCATGTAAACAACCAGAAACGGCCGTGAGCTGATTTTTTTCTACTTAATTGGAACATCGTTTGTTTACATTCTCCGAAATTGTCATTTATTGGCAGTAATGCGTTAAAATCTGCAAAATATTGCCCCAATGCCCAGGGGCCTCTGTTGCCAGTCTCGACGGGCTCCATGCACAGACCGCCAAATTAAATCCTTCGAGCCGACTTTTATGAATCCCCCCATATTTATCACAATATTTGCGGGCCAACCGCTGAGCGACGGCAGGGCAGGAATTTACACAGTTTCTCAGCATGTCCAATTAAATCAATTCGATCCGCCCTGACGCCCGGGAAACCGATCCCAGCTTACTCTTTCTACCTCTTAAAATCGCGGAGGCCCCCCGCAGACATGGGGATACAAGCAAAATAGTTTTTTGTTTTTTTTTTTATATATTTAAAGCAGTCCGTACATTTTACTGGCGTGGGCAGCCGAAAGACGTAAATATTTACAAAATAAAAATCAATTAAAAGGCGATCAGGTGGGTGGAGGTGTCCCCATTAATTTAGCTACAATTACTTCTCTGACAAGAGCTTCACACGGTGTACCGCCTTAGATCGATTACCTGAACGTCTTTGGCGTTTATCGAATAGTGAAGATCAATCAATCATTTAATTCTAGATCGATCCAATGATGCTGCATGAAAAACAGTGCATCTCATTTTCGAACCGATAAAATGTATCCAAGGTATAAGAGGTAAGCCGGGACGGGGAAGGGGCGGAGTAGCATTGCATGGGGCCGTTTTAAGCCTTTCGATAATAAAATTTATTACTTGTCACCCAAGACGATTCCCGTAATTTACGATGTCGTTAGTCTTTTAGACATTTTTCCTCCCATCCAAGCTTAATGAATTCATGAACGACTTTCACACATCCTCTGAACGGAGTGGTTTATAACTTCTTTTTATGAACTAGATCAACTGGGTATACCCTCACATTTTAGTAAGAGGTTGATTAAATTAAATGAATTATTTTATTATGCTTTTAAATTGTAGCAAATAAATAAATATCTTTAATACGGATAGCGACTTTTAAGTTCTCAGCGAAATTTATTTTACAAGAATTTTCTATTTGCCTTTAAACTGAAGGTCTTAAAGAAGTTTGTGGTGGTCGGATATAATTTATAAAATTCTTTACCATTTCACTGAAATCCGCGATAGTCTGTCTTTAAATTTCTTAATCACCTGGACCATTTCAATGTAATTCGTGATAATATGACTACACTTTTATCTTATTTAGTCTTATTAAAGATCTTAAAAAACTGGAAAAAAAGCAGTGTTTAATGAAAAATACAAATCCTCTTACTTCTCAAATAAAAAGGAGAATGAAAATTTTTCATTTAACAATGTTTTCTCTCAGTCTCAGGTTTTTAGGGGTTTTAATAAGACTAATGTGATAAATGTGTAGAATACATGCGTTTGCTAAGTCATATTACTATATCTGGACCATGGTGATAAAGAATTTTGATGTAGAAACATCAACTTTTAATTTCGATAGTTTATTAAAATTAAAAGTCGGATATTTCCAAAACCAAATTCTTATTTTAACTATTGAAAAATCCATTAATCTCTTAATTTTGATAGCTTAAAAATACGAATTTATTTCGTTCATAGACGAAACGAATTGGCTTAATTCTTCCAGACAAAATTATCTGCTTTTTCTTACAATTTATTTTTGTTTACCTTACCTTAGTATTTGGTATTATTTTAAACTTGATAGTGAAAACTGGATAGAGGTAGTAAACATTTATTAATACAAAGTTACATTTTACAAAGATATAAAAAATTCACTTTATAAATCGTTTAACTCCACTAGCAAAATGAGGAGGATGGAAGTGCTGGAAATTGCACCATAAATCAACGTTATCAAATTTTAAATGAATTTATTTAACCAGTTAACTGTGTTCGATGTGTATACACGTTAATCTAGAGCTCTATTGAAGTGCGGTTGACGTGTGTACACATCGTGGAAAATAAAAAATTACCATTCAATATAAAAATTCAAAATTTCCGTGAGATATAATTCAGATATCATTTACTATTTTATTTCCTTTATATTACCACTAAACCTGGTATTAATTAAAAAGAAAAGAAATCGAGTAAATTCTTTGATATAGGGGCTATTCTCTAATAAACAAAATTATTGGATTATTTTCCCGGTATACTTCGTATTGTTTTCTTTAGTTTCCTATCTACCCCATAAAAATTGCAATAATTTACGCGATAAATTATGCGAACTATGAAGACCTTTGGTAATATTTGGTTTGTTTTGTTCCAGCAACGTGATACTTATCATTTTGTAAATCTGGGTGTTTTATTTCAAAACGCTTAAAGCGTTTTAATAAATCGAGACAATGTTTATCAAATGGGTAACGTCACAATAAAACACTTTAGGCGTTTTGAAATAATACATTGAAATTTATTTAATAAGCCTGTTGCTGGATTTTACTTTTTTAAACATTGAATTATTAATTTAATCTAATAAAAATTAAATCGTTATAATTTTTTCGTAAAATTGTCGAATCGTTTGTATTGCGTTCGACGTGTATAGTCGTCCCCGGTTGATTTTAATTACACGTTCGGTGAGGGACTTTTAAATTAATTAAATAATAAAGTTTAGGTTTCTCTCATGTTTTTTTGATAGTTAGATTTAAAAATTTAAAAAATTGGAGTGGATTTAACCACGGTAAGGTATATCTTCATGGTATTTCTGCCATTCTCCTTCTGCAGCTAATAGTTGAAAATTTATAGAAGAAAATTTCTTAAAAATGGAACAATTGAGATAAAAACATTCATACCAATGCCTATGGACTGAATTTGTTATTATTTCTTCAAGATTTATAAGCATTTTCATGAATTTATACTTTCTTATGTTGTAATCGAACGTATCTTTTTGAGTTTGTTAAAAAAGTATTCAAATTTTACACAATTTTAACTAAATTATGATGTTAACCGTAACAATTAGACAAGACGTATTTGTTATATGTTCTGATAAAATCTTAGTTTAAATAAAAAAAGAAACATTCCACGAATGTTTGTACAGACCCTCGTATAAATCTACTGAAAAACTAAGAAAATCTCAACATCGTGTCACATTAAAAGTTTTTATGATTTCAATGTTGAAACTTCCCTCGATGGTGGAAAGCTAAATAGACCAAAAAAAACAAAAAAATGTTTAATCTTTTGAAGAAAAATGCTTTTCATGTGTCCTCTAAAATTCTTTTGTTTTTAAGACTAAACTAATTCTTAGGACTTCTCAATTATGTCCCCCCCCATTACTTTGTCCGTTTTTCCTAACTTTCTTGATTATCACGTAATAAACATTCCTCGAAATTTATCTTGTTTGCATTCTTCCACCAAAAATGTCGTTACTATTTTCTGAGCTTACTAAAAATATGCTGATTTTGCGTAAAGTTCGGCTGGTTCCTTCCCAGACGAATACGTTTCTCATCATTTGCTCTGTAATTTTTGGTGTTACATCACTTAGACTTGGGCTGGTAATACAGTCAGCTTAATCCGCAGGATAATCTGGTAAATTAATTACAACAGTAGCAAATGATTGTGGGCAATTTACCATGCCATGAGCAAGCACTTTTATTACTTTTGGCTTTTGCGGGCTAGGACAGGGGAAGGGTGCTCTATTATCAGATCGTAGAATATTAAGGGAAACAAGAGAGACTCCTGCCTAGACTGGCACTTCCCTTGGCGCTCACTAAATCTTAATCCTGGTCCCGTTGTAGCTCGTAAATCTAATCTTTTTCCCTGACACATCATTACGGCGGCATTAAAGGAGATCCTGCAAAGCAAAATGTCACGAACCTATCAAAATTGTTCGAGTGAAAGATTCCCGAATGGAAGTGTATAAAAATTTATGGCCAAAGTCGCTCATTACGATTGCTGCCACGCCACACGCTACATGACCCTGTGTACCCCAGCCTCCCGCGTAGTAGCTCCAAATCAGCCCCATATTCTGGGCGGTGGCAATGTTCATCTGAAATAGACCGTTGAGGAAAAAAACGTCAAATTTTCCAGGGAAAGCAATTAATCATTCAATGAAAACGTCTTTCTGTTTCCCGTTTCGAGGGCTATAAACTACGGCAAGCCAAAATCCAACATGGGAAGCGACAAGCACCACAGCATCCCGGTGACACATCACTGGAGCGTGCGGTGGGTGAGATGAAATACTTTTGGGATTTCTTGCGATTAAGCCTGAATAACGATGATTCCTATCAAAATAAAAGTAAGATGCCGCGGAAATGTAGAAAAATGATCCCTTTGACGGGTGCGGGCTATTAAAACTAAAAGAAAACAAGATACCATCCATGTCCAAAGTAAGGGCTATAGGCGATGAAAGGGATCCCCGAGGAGATAAGGGGGGGACACCGGTGGAGAGGAAGGAAGATGCGTGTTCTCCCGTAATTAAAATATCTGGGCCTCTGCCCTAGCGCGCATTAAGTGAATACATAAAATTCTCAGACCCCAGAACTCGGAAACCCCTTCATATACCATAAAACTGGCACAATAGCGAAAAGAGAAGTGCTCTCGTTGCGGAAATTACATTTTAACCGTGTACAGGAGGATTGACATATTTAATTAAAGTAAAAGATATGTCTGGCTGCCAGGTGGATTATGGGATCCATGGACCTCTTATATCCCTCCCCCCCTACGTAAAGGTGAGGCAATGTGTAATTTTGTTTGCACCTATTTAATGCATTCCACACACAACCAGAAAATATTGAGGATACTGCTGAGAAAAGTGCCTGATGCAACATTTACATAAAATTTTCCAACGAAAAGGGCTCTAGGCACGGTTTGCATAGATAGTTAGCATCACCACTCGTGGATGCATGCAGATCAAATTCTAGATGACCTCCTTTTATAATTAATTATGAAAAGACATCTTTTTGCGATTTACTGAGATAAAAAGTAAAATATGAGATAAGTTTAACTTTTACGCTTCAGTATCAAAAAAAAAAAAATACATATATATACACAGGCATATACCACAACTTGTGACGGAAGGGTATGAAATTATGCCACTCAAAGGGGTCTCGCAATTTGCATTTTAATGCATTTCAACTATGATAACATCTGAGTGCTCAGTCAAGAGATGCAATTTTATTAAAGGTTTTCTTTTATAATTAAATGATAAATTGCGATACACATGACATTACTTTAAAACATAAGACAAAATAATTGAATGAGGGCAGTTGTCTTTAAAGAGATATAATATAAAAAAATAGACTAATTAAAATTAATTAACATAGACACGCACTAAGTAGGTAAGTTAAAGTTTATTTAACAGCTTTTAAAATTTAATTTAAAATTATGCAGGCACAGAAATTACATAATGAAGGGCGGAAAGTTATTCATTCGTTAGACATGAATACGTTGCCTGGTTTACTTTAGAATGTTAAAATGCTGAAATAAAATAACCTACTGAACTACTAAAACTGCAAAAAAGTCTATTTTGAGGTCATAATCATTATACACTCATTACATTACTTTGGCTGTTTAAAAATTTGGGAATTTAAAGAAGTATCATGATTTATTTTCATTAAATCAGCCTGTATTATTTTAAAACTTATTCAAATAACCCTAAAAGATTTATCTACAGCAACACCTACGAGGAGTACACGCAAATTGTAGTTTTCATTGATAAAACTCTATTTTATTATTAGTTTATATCCCAACCTTAAATTTTCTTCAATGAATAGAACATAAATAGGTATGTTTTAGCCTCTAGGCTGTTATTTATATATATACGCCTCTAAGAAATATGTTAAGGCTTTATGTATTTACCTCTAAAATAGATTAGGCTTCTAGGTTTAAGAAATTTAGTGATACGTTTACAAATCACGATAGAAATTTCAATTTGGTTCTCTGAACTAGAGTTATAATTTGCTAGTGAGAAACACTTCTATTCCTTTAATCGATATTACATCAAATTAGTAATTAAGTGTGGAATTCTTCTTCATACATTTCAGTGGAATTTAAAAGGAATTAGGAAGATATTGAGTTGCAATTTTAACACTTAGGTACCCTTTTTTCTTTTATTCTTTTGTACAGCTTGGAATTTTACAATTACATGGCAATTTATTCGAGCAGAAGCATAGATAAAAATTTTTATAAAACCAATAATTGGTGAATAAATGTTGTGTTCGTTTTAATAAATAAAAATTATACAAATATTTAAATGGTGTTAAGTAGGTATTTAAAAGCATTTGCGATGAAGAGGGTCTAACATCGTGTCTTAATTCCTTTTTAATTAATTTTATCGATTTTATGTTATAAGTACGCGGTAAGTAATTGTAATTTTTGAGAATAAGTCTATTGTGGAAGGATATTCGGGACGAAGTGAACTACGAATGCAATTTAGTGGTTTTTTACATATCTTAAACCTTTTTATTCCTGGAAAATTCGAAAGGGATGGTCCCAATATCACTTCCAGAGTACGAAGTGATAAATGAAAGTTTAATATCACACCTATCAAAATACTTTTTAGAAAGAAAACTTAAACAAAAAATACTCAGATGGTACGATACGGACACCTATTTGATATTCATCTCTTTTCACATACGTTGAGTTAATAAAAAATAAAACTTCCGGAAATACATCAGCCTTACAAGAACGATAAGCTTTGTAGCTGAACTCTTTTAGATTAAATGAAAATTTCTTAAGAGTATACGCCTGTGTTCATGATATCCTCAAGCAGAGCAGATGTGAAATGAATTTCCTGAAATGGATGCCCTCCTCCACTCGGCAGGTGACGACATATCAGCCGTAGAGAGTAAAAACTACTTGCATTAAAAGATTCCCTTAACACACAGAGCGATTATACGGTTTTTGCAGTTTTATTTACTTGACCCAGTTCGGGGAATCCCCGAGAGGCCCTTCTTTCGTGTCTTGAGACAGCAGAGTCGCACAGCGATAGGGAACACGGGGAGATTTTCTCCAACTGCGACGAGCCTGCATTTCAATTCTATTTGAGTTTTTTTTTTGTTTAAAATCCGAACCGAAGAAATCTCCATAAATAAACGAGAACTGGAGTTGCTGTGCAGCTTCAACTGGGGATTTCTGCAAAAACTCAAAATAATTAAGTTCTGAAGGGAAAGACAAGTCTAGACCACTGGGAAAGTTCCAGACGGAACATAAAAAGGATGGCACTTGTTTGAAACATTTCGCGAAATTGAATTATCCTCGTCGCGGTGGAAAAGAAAAAAAAAACGCGGTACGGCGCGCGGCAGATTGTTTGCTATGCATTCCCTGATACCGAAGGAATTTTTAAGGAGTTGCGCTTTTCATGACTCCAAAAACCGAGTCATTGTTGCGCAACAACCAACTTTGCCGGGATATAAACTTAGGCAAAAGGGAATGGTTCGTTTTCTTTAGGATTTGCAGCCATTTAGCGGATCTCTGTTGTTTTGGTTAAGGGAACCCGACTGGGGGCAATCACTTGAGAAATTTTTATTGCAATTTTAATTCCTCCAAGTTTTAATAAACAATGGACTGGCTTTGCTCAGTCAGTGATAAGAATACTCAAGTCGGACGACGAAGGTTTAATTTCTATTCAAAGCCGTTTCCTTTTGGGTCTCTACTTTAAATTAGCCCGGACAATGCAATGGAATTGGGGCTGGAGCTAGGAAATGGTAAAGAAGAGAGAAAAATCCCCGAGATATTTAGATTTAAGATTCCTATTTTATAATATTTTACTTTAAGTTAGAATAAACTAAGCAAGCCCTCGCATCTAGTAAGATTTATTTTTTGACTGATCATGATCCCTTTTTATATAAATTAAAATGGTAGCCCCAACTAATACTTTTTAAGCTTATTTCGTTTCTGGTTTAGTCAATGTGCGAATGCTGTACCTAGAGTTGGAGAAAGACCTTATTAAACTAAAAAAAAGGAGCTTTAACCTGAAAAATATCCACAGTGCAAAGGTTTAGGTCACCTCTAACGATATACGAAAATTGAGTGGTTCTATCTTTTGAATGCAAAAAAAATGCAGTATAGTGAAAGACATGACACTATCAAATTTCCAAACAAAAGAACCCTCATCCTTCAAACAAATCGCCAACCTCGAGTTGAACCTCTGTTCGCATACTCGGAAAAAGTGTCAAATGTCCTATTGTCTATTGTTTAGCGAACCAAGACACGATTAGATCTGAGCGGGAATAATAAACGTTTGCCTAGCGTTCGTCTTAATCCAATCTAACAATTAAGGACTTCAGTCCCCCGGGACTGTTCAGTGTTCAGTATGCTCTCAAATTTCCACCAATTTCACTTTGAATCCTTAAGGAATTATACTCCCATTGTGTAAATCCCTGGAACATTGTGACTCAAAAATTCTAAGCAGCAAGCAATTGTCGTCGCGTAATGAAATCACAGACAGAGGCATACATTCGTGCATTCGATGAACATTTTTTTAGTTCATCACAGCAGGGGTGGAACCTTTTTTATTCCCTTTTCCTTTATTTACAAGTTAGAAAACCCAGGGAAATTCCTATTTCGTATTCTTAGCATTGTGGACCCTTTTACTACTCCCAGCTTAGAGCAATTTTATAATCAAGGCGCCAATGTGTGCCAGACGTCTAAAACCAGATTTATCCAAGCAAATTTCAAGGATTTAAAATTAGAAATATCGCGACTCGACTACATTTAAGGAGGAAATCTCGCCTTTCGACGTGCATTTTTTTTTTAACTCGTGAAAGAATCCTGTTTTATTGAATGGCAAACAAAAGTTAATCCAGTTTTACCCCGGATAATTTACGCTTTTTAATAAACAGGACCGGCGAAAAAGGGGCTAAATTTGTTTATGTTGAAATTCTTTAACCCGTTGATTTTCAAGCCTTATTAAAAACGCCTGGATCATTTTGAGCAAACAGTCGAAAATTCTCTACCATTTTCCCCTTTTCAGGGAGATTTAAGTAAAGCTGACTGCAAAACATTAAATCCGTTTCTGATTTATTGTTGCTCCACAAATTTTTCAGGTCGGACTGGTGTGTAATGGGACTAAGAGTCAGCGAACTGGATTAATATTAAGACCAGCGTGATGAACGCTTAAAACTTCTTTGCTCCTTAACTTCTTAGCGTGCAAACATTTTTTTTTAATAATCTTTTTGAAATCTTATAAAAATAACTAATTAAATATTACGGATAGTCTGTAGAAAAATGGGAAAAAAATTGGATTCATTCAGTGGGATTTGTTGAGAACTTTATGTAAGTAGAATTTTAGACTCCGTCTACTTCAATATTCTATAGCATCTTAAATCAAAATATGAAAGGAGCATATTCTAAAAACTTCCATTTTTATTTTAAACCCAAATTTTTTATTAATATCTCAAAAAAATAAGCAGTTTTATTTTTTCTGATAAAAGGAACCTCAACCTTTAAAACATGACCTAAATATAGAACCTGTAAGTATGGTAGATAAATCAAGAGGTTAAGTATTATTTGTTTATGTAGAATTCTCTATAAAATTCTTCACAATTTTAAGTTCGTCATTTACAAGTTATTCCACAAAAAACATATGACTGTATACAGTACAAAACTATAAAAATTCTCAGAATTGAGCAGCATTTAGTGGTGCACATCTTTCTTAGACACCCTGTACGTATATATCACATAAACCTATATAGGCATGTCAAAAAAACTGAATATTTTAGTGATTTCGACAGTCCCAGAAAGAGAGTAATGGGTAATCTTTGGTGTGTACATGCGTAATTATGTTCGTTTCTTTGTTGCATCCTTTAGCCTAAAAGGCTTGATAGAATTTAATAAATGAAATGTTGTTAGATTTGTCTTAATCGTGATATTGCTATAGGATATATAATTTTGGAAAAAAAATACATATAATCGCCGCCAATTGTATTTTCTGCCGTATTTGAATTTTTTCGATATAAAATCAAATCATATTGAATGGATGAATGAAATGAGTGTAAATATAACCAATATAATTTTATGTAGGGGAACGAAATCAATAAATTGGACATTTTCAAACGAAATACGTCTATGTGGGATAAAGTAAAAATTTAATAATTTGTATAGGTACAGTCAACATATGTTGGAACTATACAAGCTTTTTCCGCTTGATATTTATAGACATAACATATGTAGTATATTTTATTATTATTTATTATTTGCTTTTTAAGTAGGTATCGAACAAGAAAACATTTCATAGATATTCAACATTAGGTCTAGATTCTAGAGGTTGGTTTTGTATTTTTAGTTATAGTACAAGTTTTTATGTATTTTATTTCCTAATATCCAATTTATTTTTTCACTTGTAATATCGAAATAGGCTTCTTGTTTGCCTTCTATAAATTGTTTTCTAATAACTTTAATAAAAGAGGTAATGTGGTATAAGATTTGCTAGTATAAAACTTTAGTCAGCTAATGTTAAAGCCTGTTCTAGTTAACTAAAACTTTGAAAGATTAGAAAGCATTATTAGGTAATTGAATTTAATACGCCTCTAAATCGATAATGCTTTACAGACTTATTATTTACCATAATTATTCTGATTGATTGAATTTAGATATTAGCTCAAATTTTTATATTTTTAGCTTTGCACAAAATTTATTACTGGACACTTTTCCAAGAACCGATTGAATATTTCCATCGTGTCTCTGATCAGTTGTAATTTATGCATAAACAAGTGGATGAGTCTCTCGTATTTTGACATGCCGTCACAATCATTAAGAATTAAAGTCACGAACGGAGCGAAAATATTGTGACCCTTCTGGCAGGAGATAACTCATGTCGTGAGCGGGTATCGTGCAATGGCTAAGGAAAATTTCAATCAATTAAGGGTATTCGTCTGACTGAAAAGTGTCAGCGACGGGGGGACAATGACTACATCTCTGATAATTGTATAAAATATCGTTTTCACACTATCTGCAGGGGGTTAAAGCGATGAACCCGACCAACTCCTTGTACCCTGGTGTTGGACACTGTTTCCTCTATAATAATCTTTCAATCTTCATGCATCTTGAGACTGTGCTTTTCTATCTTTTTAGATTGTTTTGTTCGTCTAGTGCCCGGACATCACAAGGTCACAAGCATGAATTTTAATTTGAGAAGGGACATCGGCACGATATATATATATTGCCTGGAATGTTCATGCGTTCTTAATTATGTTCTCATTTTAATTTCTTCAACTCTTATCGGATAATTACCATTCGAGACACATTGGGAACATGTCAACATGAGCTGCGGTCAGCTCGCGTACCGGCGACTCCCGGCCTCAGGAATTCCGAACAGAGGCAATGTTTTACTGGTTGCAGGGAGCAGCTCACTGTCACCTCTGGACAAGTATCGCATTACGTCCGAGCATATATACATATATATATATATATTTTTTCTTTTCTCCCCCTTTTCCCGCCCGGTGTAATTAAGAATTCTTATCGTTCCGAGCCGTCACTGGGTGCCTGGTGTCGGGACTTTCCTGTTCGAAGCTGAACGCGAGGAGACATGAACAAAATATGCGTGTTTTCACTAATGGGGCACCTGGTAAAAGGCTAGATTTGTGAAATTCACGGGATTTTTCTATTTCCACTAGTCCGCTTGAAACTGACATGACAGGGTGTGGTCATACCGGTCGTGTGGTTACAGTTTGGAACCTCAGTAAATTCAGTTAATTTATGGGGACTGAGATTTGTTGGAAAACTTTGAAAATAAAGAAGTCTTTTGCACGATGTTAACGTTGTCGCGTCGAATACACTGGAGGTGATCCAGACTAAAGTATGGAGAAAATAAATATTGTAAAAAGAGACACATAGTCAACAACGAGTTTTTTGGAATGGACAATTTCCCCTCACAGTTTTCCGATCAGCAAGCAAGCAAAGTTGCTGAAACTCGATTTTAGTAACAAAATTTATGGGAACCTTTGGGGTGATTTAAAAATAAATTTAGCATACCTAAACAACGAGGTAATAAATTGGAAACACAAAACAATACTCAAAAGAACACCTTATCATTGTAAAAACAATTTAACGGTGGCATATTTTTAAAGTCTGCGTTGAGAAAGGGAACGAAATCGGATAACCAATTTAAAGCTCTTAATGAATTTAAAGAAACTGAGTCGGTGCGATGATGCGACTAAGAGCACAGTATCGAATAAGAAATATCGATAGTCATGAGTACTATCGAACTATGAATAACCTATCGGATGAAAAGTATCCATAATTCATAGTAACAATACTTTACAAGATTTTTTATACATACAAACCAAAATGTTCTAAACTATAGTACAGGTAAACCCCTCATATAACACGGTTGATACGTTCTTAGATAATGACGATTTTATGTGCCTTTTTTAAAATTAGTAGATCGTCTTAGCCATTTCTATCGCGTTTAGCTCTTTTTCCAGATCATATCATGTGTGACTTCTTTCTGTACAGTTTCAAAAAGTTTCAAATTCTTATGGTCATAAGCTGAAATCTAATACCTGATTCGCAAATCTTCTTAAAATCTTATCAATTCAGTTGTTATGCTTAAGAATTACTAGCAACTTAAAAATGGGGTTAGTGTTTAATAGAAGACAATGCAGAATAAATTGCGGGTACTATCAAAATCTTTGATATTTACAACTATAGCTCATCTTAAAGTTAATTAAGTTTTGCTTTATGATAGCTCTATGAAAAAGATTTTTAGACAAATATGGTCTAGCTCCTAGAAAAACGGTAAAGGAATAATTTTATGGTGATCAAAACACTTCTAAGAATTGATGGTAATATAGAAAAATATTCGCAATATTCTGTTAAATTCATTTTCAATTTTAACACTGAAAATTTATAGAAATATAGTAAAAGACTTGAATTTTGTGCTGCATCCAACTTTTCTAAATGATCCTTAACCTTTTAAAAGTCTAGGTTAGGTCTTAAATCGAAAGAAAGGAAGAAGATAATCTTAAAATCAGCTACTCTATGAATGTGACATTCTCTTTAAGTAAGGAATGTAAAAAAAAATAGAGTGTATAGCTCAATGTTTGAGGTTGACCTTCCAATTTTATGAATGGACTATAAAGATTAATTTAAAAACTGATCTAGAACTCGAAATGATGCTTTTTAAGGGATTGCCTCATAAGATGTGACCTGAACCGTTTACAATGCCGGCGTCTTTCTACTCTAAACTGTTTATACAAAACGAAGGAGGTCAACAAAGCTCAACGTTCCATTATATAATTTTACGATAAGCTTTTCATCACCGTACGTAAATACGCGTCCTCCTATGGGAACATCCAACATTCCCGGTATTCTGAAAGTACAACGCCGCAGCATTCGTTGCATACCAGCGACACAGGCACGTTCGACTTTGTCTCGCCTCCCATGAGCAAACAGGAAAATATTTGGTCTCGGCAAATAGTTGACGCTAGAACAGAAGCCGGCGATTCCGCCCTGATTACATGATATCCCGACCCTTTGTACGGGAGCTCACCCTGCCCGGCCTGGAAGTTTATTTGTCATCTGATTGTAAGAATGCCCTGATAAAAAATTCTCTCCAGAAAGATAGACGCTGCAGGAGAGAAAGTCAGTAGTGCCCTCAATGGTGCGGGGAATCATGAAATCTCGGAATCAGATGATGATCGACTTCCGTGTTTCCCGCAGAGCAAATACTCGGAAAAAATGCGAGACCTGGGGTTAGTGCCGGGATTTATCCTGGACACAACTTGCAGTTTCATATGCAACTAATTGCAGGAAGCGTTTTGTGTGAGAAGCCCCAGCCGCCAAAATAAACGGCAGGGGGAAAAAACGCACTTGCATAAAAGAGCGTCCCAGTGGGACCGGAAATCCTATTGAAATTTCGAATGACGAAGGGGCGTGGTCTGTTCGAAAGGACACTTTTATTTATTTTTTTTTGTGTCACCAATTGTCGTTTGTCGCTTAAGCTGTCAAAACAGATGACTTATTCAAAAGGTAAAGGTTCCAGGAGTGAACCTTTTCCCCGCAACTCTGCCGGATTGCAGCCGGTTCGTCCTCTTCAGGGTGAAGTCATTCAAATCGTTTTCAAGAAAAGGAAACAGGCGGGCATAATGGGAAGAATGGGCAAGGAACCGGCATTTATCTGAAAATTTAATGCTCATCGGGACGCTTTCAGTCAGACTCTCCAGACGATTCCTGTTTTTACTTCCCTCCAAAAACCAACAATTTTTGAAGCGAAGGCGAACAGCCCAGAGACGAACAGAGACATCCTTGGTGAAATAGAATTCTCCGTAAATAATTTTATTGACTGGAAAATTCTCTAATCCCGAACGATATGAAATCCAATTTAAGGAGGCGGATGAGCGCCAGCTAGAGCTCAGAATGGAAACGTGAATTTAAGGATGTGCCTCGAGAGAAGCGCATCGGGGATTACATGGGATAAGTCGAGATTATACTGAAGCTCTGCTGGCGATGAATCTTTAAAATGAATGTCCTCGCTTTATTCGTTGCAGACTTAATGTCAACCAGTTGACGGTGAATCGCACTTGTAGGGTATTCGAAAACCGCTCCCAGAAAATTCAATTTTGAATGGGAGTTGATTAGGTTCGTCGTTTCCGGGACAGGGGAGGAAGTGATTGGGTTAGCTGTCTCGGAAGATGATGGTCCTGGGCTGTTCAATGAGTTGTACTTTAACTTGGTACCCGATTCACTTTTCTTTGTCCTTTTATTGAACAAAATCCTTTTATTCGACGGCAGCTTATCCGACTATTGTTAAAAGGTTAAGGTTAATTAAAACCTTTACTGAGCAAGTTCTTATCAAAAACCAGACCGCATTTCTTTATTTACATTACCATAAAAGGTATCATCAATATCAAAATAAGATACAACTCATATTTTTCCTAAATACCAAATTTTGAATAGATAACCAAAATACCTTCGATTAGTTTACTATTTTCAAACATCTTATTAGAACTACTTTCGTTAATCTGAAGTATTTAAAACAGCGCTAATTTGAAGATAATTAGACTATCGACTGTTTATTATTTTTAGAACGTTTTCGAATTCGCATGCGCGCACGCATTATTAAATTTTAAGATGTTAATTCATATAGAAAATTTATTATTACTAAAAGGGATAAAGACAGCGCTGAAATTTCACTATTAGAAAATTGTCAAGAGTCAAAATTGACTATGGTTAAATTGTCAAGTTTAATTCACTAAAGGTTAAAAAATATCATACTTTTTTAAATATTTAGTAAATCTTTTACTCAGATTGCAGTATGTATGGGTAGGTTAAAAAAAAGTCGATACATACCTACATTTCGTTATTGATAATCGACATGCATAAATATAAAGTCTGGACAAACTGGAATATCGGAAATGTAGAACTCGTATAAAAATGATTCTATTAAAACTCCAACTCCACTTTTATAAAGCTCTTGATCCAAATAGAGGTGAGTAAAAGATATTTATTACTATAGATAAAAGTGATAAAAACTGTATCCAATATAAAAAAGCCATTTTTAATTAGACTAAGCGCACGCATATCGTTTTTAATAAAAACCCCATTGACCTGAATGCAATCCGTTCTACATTCACACAAAAACCCACTATGCCCCCGCAAATGTTGAACCCGATCATGGCAGACTCCACTTGACATACAAAGTGACAGTGAGCGCAGGTAGGGTATAAAAAAATATTGATTCAATTAAGCGCAAAAAGTTGGAAACCTATTGTTACTAATTGGATCCGATTGCACCCGCATCTGCGATATGATTAAAGTGTACAATCAATACAAATTGCAGTGCAGATTTGTAAGCAGTTGTCTCGCCGGTGCCGGGAGGATTAATTAACCCTATTGAGGAGACATAAAAACCAGAGCTCAAGCTGCAATCAATCAGTAAATTGGATTAATACGTTCGCCAGCTATTGCACGGCGGCTGGAAACCGGAATCGTTGCCTGCCTCCGCTTGTTCTGGCCTAGAAATTGTCCCTTTTACATAAGCAAATAGGATTTCCCTGATGGAGAGTTTCTGATGGCTAAAACGCAGGATGCAGATTAACCATTAATCCATTTTTTTCTAACTTTTTGTTCCAATTTCTCTCCCTTAGTAGTAGGCCGGAAGACCGGGCTTTGGGTTCGACTCTACTACTGAGGCTAGAAGTCACGGAAGGGGCTCATAGTCTTCTCGGTAGCTTTGTTACAAAAAAAGAAAATTTTAGCCCGCATTTGCCAGGCAGTTTTTCTTTTTTTAGTACCCTTCCTTTGTACTTCAGTGTGCAGTAGAAGGTGCTTAACGCGGGAGGTTTCAAAGAAAATGAGTTCTCAGTTCTTTCTATACAAGGCACATACAGAGGAAAGTTTCGCCTTTTAATTGCTCAGTGTTCGCAACGAACTAGAAAAGCCTCTGTATGATGCCCTTCTGCAGTGCTCTAGTGACATGTTACCGGCAGAGGATATGTCAATGCATCAAAAGAAGAGCCGGAATTTGCATTCCGGACTTTTTTTTTCCATGCTGAGGTTTAATTACTTTTGAGATGTGCAAACAATTCTCTGTTTGCTCATCGGATAGACTTTTACCATTTTTAACGAAAATTTTTAACAACTGTTTTCATGCTGACCTTTAAGAGTTGTAAAAAAATCGTAATTAAGATAATTGGGAATCCTGTTGCATTCTAGAAATTATCAAAATAGGCCTCTAATTAACAATAATGAAGTGTGGAATGGGCCATAGAATTTAAAAATTAATGGAACGTGTTAAGAGGGTTCATGTTTAATATAAAACGTTTTTGGTTTAATAAGATTTTAAGATATCTAAAGTTAGGGCGGGTCAAATTGTATGGAGAGATGTTTTTGAATCAGAAAGTATTAACTAACATCCGCAAATGTAGTGCTAAACGTATTTTAAAGTTATGACGATAGGAAGCAGAGAACTGTTTAAAACATAACAAGACGGTGAGCATCTTCAACAAAAAGATGAGGATAGAATAGAAAAAAAGCCCATATGCAAGAGGCATATTTTAGAATAGCTCAATTGACTCAAAATTCGAAGGATTTACATATGGGTGATTCCATTTCAAATTGACAAAGAGTTTGGACTCAATCAGTTTTTATTTTTGAAATAATAGCTGGACTAGACTCGATATTGCTAAAAGATACCCTGTTAATTTATAAAAAATATAAGAAATTCTTAATTGGTAAAATAAAACACAAATGAAACAATTTGAATTTGCCTCGCCTATCTCATGTCTGAGACCCACTTATTGAGGTTCAAGTATACAAAACCCTACAGCTGGAGCAAATTATTCGGTTTCTCAACCTCCAATTGAGCATGATCAATTTCAGCAATTATGATTTCCACACTTAATTTCGCTTGATCACCAGCCAAGCCCGGGGGATAGTAGTGGAAATTCCGATCGTACCTACTGAGGATAACATGGAACAAACCACGTCTTCACCGTTATCTAGCTAATAAATTCAATTACTTTAATTACTCACCTTGCCGGATCGGTGCCTTATTGTGTACGCGATTCTTGCTCTCGCTAGCCCAGGCTAGGTATACATTTAGCGGCTAGCACACGGGCCAATTATAGCAACTTGTTGAACTCGCCGTACACACTGTCTTGGTCCTAGGCTGCAATCTTGTGGCGCGGCAGCCTGTTCTGTATTTAGAGGCCCATTTACTCGCCGCCGTCCGAGACTGTGGGTCTCGTTATGCCGCTAGCGTTTTTTGAATAGGCAATTTTTTGGCTCCACCACGGACAGAGGCAACCGCAGCTCATAGTTTCGCGCCAGATTTGTGATATTATGCGACACCCGAAGGGCCGTCACTGGCATTTGGTTTGAAGGGCTAGAAGGGCTTGGGCTCGGGATCTAGGGCCGCGCACGTGGCATATTTATGGATCTTATGAATTAAATGTGTCCACGGCTCAGCTACGCTAGGAATTTCACACTCTCGCATAGCTGGCGTCACTGAGTGACGATGATTTCTTCCTGGTTTTTCCGATAAAAGCACTTTAGCGTCGCTCGAGCCGACAAAATTGAATTAATTTTGTCGCTTTTATCGAAATGGAAAGTTCATTAAATTCTCTCCTCTGCAGCTGAGGAGCAAATTTAATTTCTTCCTCACCTCGGCCCCTCTCTACTCTTTCCCATGTACCGAGGACAGCTGGAAGTTTCTAGTGAAAGATTTAGAATTAAAAGTCGTCGCCTGGCTCGGTGCCTCTTTCCGAGGACGGGACGAAATTGAATTTTAATGGATTTCACAAAAAGGAGCAGTCTTTTGTGCTGAAAGTTATATTACTGTTGTTGATTGGTGAAAATTCAATTTTATTGCGAATTAACTCGCTTTGAAACCGAGGAGGACATGCCAAACGGATTTAAATTGTATCCACGGATTTCAGTGGCAGAAACAATTTTAACAGATTTCCAGCGGGAAGACTCTGAACGAGGGAAAAAATAAAAAAAAAAATAAAATCTCTAATGGGGACTTCAAAGAAGGGACAACTTCCCTTTTGCTCATTTGGCGCTAAATGAGATTGCAACACGATGTCCACCAAATTGGGAGAAATTAAGGGAAAAACGATCATTGGAAGAAAAAATCTCGAAAAGTAGAACTCTCCCGGATTACTGGCAGCACAAAAAAAAAAGGAACAAACTTATTTTTAGCATGGAAAATGAATTCTTTTGAACCTTCCAGCACTCACTGAGAATTATGAAATAAACATTTCCGCCCTTAATCCTGAATTTGTTTATTTTAAAATACCCGAATAAATTTTTTAGTTGAACAACTAACCGATAAAAATTGACCTTTTCTAATAAAAATATAAAATAGAATTGAAAGCAATTAAGGTAGTCTCATAGTTGAAAATCACTCAAATCATTCATGTACATAGATTCCAAAAATAGTTCTCACTATGCCTACATACGAGGATAGTCCTAAAAGTACCTGATCTTACAAAGAAAACACAAAATTGTTAGCAGTTAGGAGTTCCTTTTAGCTCCATACATAGTCTCCTTTCGAAACACTGCTTATAACGAATCCTTTACCTTTTCATTTTTGCCAACAAAATCTTCTACCATAGAGCAATATTTTCAAATTTGGAAAGAGAAAATAATCAGTAAAATAAATCATTAATTTTAACCATTGCGATAAAGGATGTATGGACTGGTGCATTGTCTTGATAAAACCTCAGAAGATAAGCAAACATAGAACTCATCTTACACAGAGCTTTCGTATATCCAAAAACATACGATGTGTACAACTTTTTTAAATGCCTACAATGTCTGTAATTTCACACACTTTCAATTGACGATTATCCAATACCATTTATTGGATTTTTTCTACTATTTTTGACGTGGTCACCTAATTTCCTAATTGACCACTGCGATATTCGTCTTAACAGCTCATACGACATAATTTAAACTCAGCCATCGAATATTTTATTTATTGTTTGTAAACGAAGAATTATAGTTCCCCAGAATATGAATTAGCTTAAAACAGAAGCGAACGAGAAGTTTATTTTAAAATATGTTGTGATTTAAAATATTAATTGGAAAAGAAGCATGGGTGGATTGGGGATTTCTGTCCGTATAAAACAACATTTTAATAAATAATTTAAAAAAAAGGGATCCATAAGAATCCCATTAATCAAGTGCTTAATATTTTTTTTATTTTATATGAAAAATGTCCATGAAGTTTCTTTATTTTTAATGACTTCCATCGTGCTTTTAAAACATTTACTCAAAAGTGGATTGCTGAGATAAAGTGCATAAATTGGTACCAATTAATATTCGTGCGAATATGCCCATGCTCTTTCATTTTATTTTTAATCATGACACATAAATTAAAGGGTCAAGTGATATTATGCTGGGATTTCAGAAGCATAATAATAATCCATTTACCAGTAGCCAACCAGAGGACCTTTTTACCCAAATATCAAATGATTAAAACGACCAAAACATTTTAAATGGCTCAATCCGTTCTCATTAAAAACTCCTATAGATGCCGACACTTTCAGAAATTTATGTCACCAGAATCTGGTGGTTATTTATAACTTTTATTATAATAAATTTCAATAAAATAAAACGTACTCTGATCAAGAGTTATGGAAAGAAACCCACCAGCGGGCGGTTTCGGTTATCTCTTCTTAATCTTTAAGCATTTCCAGAAACATGATCACTCTTGGCACCGTGGTTCTCTTGCACAGCGGGTGATCACCCAAGTCCTGTATAATTGATAACCAATCGCGCATATGGGACTAAAGTGGACGGGGATGCGTACTCGGGTCCATCGCTATGATCCCAGACTGATCCTCATTTATTTTGCTGCAGCCTCCGCCAGGTGATTTTGATATTGCTCGTTATGTTTAAACATATTTCCTCTGCGGGCCGATGTTGCAGCTCATTTTTATGCTTCCCAGGAAAAGACAAATAAAGATGAAATCGAATCCAATTTTATGGCTCACCACAGGAGCTGCGTACATGACATTGGACCCTTCCTTCTTATAGACTTCGTTTTATCGCTGTGACCCGCCACTCTGAGGGCCAGTCGATCAGGAGTGAGTTAAGGCAGTTATGGTCATGGTGTTTGCCTTTTTATTTATTAATTATTTCAAGCGATTCCTGAGGGCTCTGTAAATTAATAAGCCAAACGGGCAAACGTCTCTCCCTGGGAATTGTTAGCCAACAATAAAGTAAATTTAGCTGCCATTTATCAATTTATTAGCCCGCGCACAGTTTCGAGTTTTTAAGTATGAGTTATGACCGGACTAATTGATTGGGACCAGAATGGATATCGATTTTACCACGTCTTTTCCGATCAAATGTTGCACAATACTCGAAAATTGGACTGGTGGGAAGGCTAGAAAATTGGCTGACCGTTGGTGTTGCACAATTTTTACAAATTGAAAAATGATTGATTGTAATTGGCTCAACAATTTGTTGGCGGAAAATCAATTTAATTTGCGAAATTGTTGATTTAACTCATGAACAATAATCGCACATTTGACCTCGTTTTTGATTAAGTGAATGTTTGTTTCAATTTGGATATTTTAAATATTTATTCGATTTTATATATGTGGTTTTTACGATATCTCAAAAATAAGGGATATTAAAAATAAATTGATATTAAGCGTAAATAAAAATTGGATAAAATACAAGTGAAATTGTATTTAAACAAACATTGAATTCAATTCGTGGCGAATATAATGAGATTTTTTCAAGCATAAGTATTTTTTTCCGTAGTATACATTTTTCGAATATTAACAGCTTTTTCAAAAGTTATTAATTCACGTTTTATGTTTTACGGGTCGCTCAACTGCAAAACTGTATTAAAATTTACTTTAAAGCTATCACAAAAAATTATCATTTCTATTTCCATCTAAAGCGGTTTTCCTTTTTCTCATATTTAAATAATTTAAAAATAATGCCTAACTCAGATTATTCTAATCTAAGTTTGTGCACAGAAAAACTAAATTGGATCTATATAAGCCTAAATTTGCTTTGCCTCTATGATTTACAATAGAAGTGAGAAGAAAATAGCAAGCCAAGTATGTTTAACAAAAAGGTCCGGCTCCGGGAAGCCTAAAATTACATTTCAGGAAGGTACATCATATTTGAAAAGGTAGAAAATACCAATTTATGGGGGTTTGAAAGCTTATAATTCTGGAAACAAGGTGTAGAGTTGATTGAGCATTAACTTGAATAATATTGCTTAAGCTGTTCTCACAGAATATCCATATTCCTGCTGAGAAAAAGTGAAAAAAATAAAATTTCTTAAAAGAATGATAGAGCTGATTTTGTTATTAATGACTAAATAGTGTCAGATTACAGATTACAAAGAGGAAACAGCTGGCTATGGGCCCCGCGAAACTATGAGTTGCATAAAATAATAAAATGAATATTGATTAATTAAAAAAGAATATTTACCCTAATTTGAAATTGTTTCAGAAACAGACGAATTTTTACGATCTTTACTTTATTTTATCCAATTAAAAAAGTTAAAGTTGCTTGTTGTGGCTTTTCTAAATCAGAAAATCTACGTTTACAATTAGAACTTTTAGGAGTACTTAATGGAACTCACCACAAACATTACATGATTACATTTTCTTAACAAAAAGGTTTAAACAAATTTAAATAATTGAGGGTTGTGTGATTTCGACTGCCTTGGGGATCCTTTAGCCTTTAATCCGGCATTGCTCTAGTTACAATTTTATGGATCTACATAAATATTTAGATTATGGGGACAAAGTAATATGCTACACTAAATATATAAAATAGAAAAATCAAGAATTATACTATACATTTATTATATAGCCCCAGAAAATATGTTTAGTGTTCTAGAATGGCACAAAATGAGAATAAAAATTCTGTTAAAACGAGCTAGTGGAAGATACCCAGTATATCTCTATATTTTGGATCCTTACCGAAAACGAGGACTTTATCGCTCCAGAAAAGGAGACGATTTATTTGCCTGTGCTCACTTGCTTTAATTAAATTTGAGTGGAGCTCCGCACTTGGGCGAGCAAATTAATACCACGGAAAAGATAAACAGAGCAGAGCAATGATGAGTGGTGGCCTTCCCTGAGGGGAGGGGGCCCAGGGACGACGGAAGAAGCCGCAGTGACTCGAATCCAGACATCATGCAGAAAATAATTGTTTTTCTCTTATCCGTGAAATTTATTACCGTCTTAAGGGCCTCCGGAGGAAAATCCAGACCAATTGAGGAAGAACGATGCTGGGGCATGAGGAAATAATAATGAACGCATCGTGGGCAATCAAATCCATCCTCTCTCACAGGCGCGCTCCGCGCTGCCCCTGTAATTAGATCAAATTTTTGTTTACTTTTCACATCATCTTGGGGTAATGCAAATTGCGATCTGTCGGCCAGGCTATCCGAGACCATTAGACGGACTACATCTGTCTCGGGGCAGAGTATCTTGGCGAGTGATCTAAATTTGAATTGGTACCTTAAGTGGCTGCGTGATTACTTTTGTTTGTTTTTCTGGTTACTTTCATTGATGCACCCATCGCTGCCCGACTTGATGATGACTTTTTTTTTTTTTGTTCGCTGAGAAGACGATGTTTACGGCGGGCACATCTACCGGACCACAGTATCTTTTGCTCTTTCGAGGGCATGTTGAGGAATCTTTGAATTATGGCTATTTGGGGCATTTTATGAACTGAAAATTGGATGAGTTGACTGCTAGTACCTGTGCTATAGCTCAATACGGCGCCAGCCACAATATTCGTTTTTCAAGACTGTTTGTTTATCAACTTAAATCGATCCCAGGCGCATTCTGTATTCCGTGGGATAATTTAGAATAAGATTTAAATATAACGAAATGAGGTTATTTCTACGTTATGTTCTAGATACCTCTCGTACAATTTACGGCAACGAGAATTGCAAAATGATTGGATGTTGTACCTTGTTCTGTTTAACCTTTATATGCGTTATTAATAAGAGGGCTATACTTACATTTTTACCGCCCTTGGATTAAATTAGACCAGTACTTACCTCCTTAATTAATTCTGTCTGGCCGATCCTATTTTACCCTCCCCAATATTTCTTCCAAACATCTATTCCCTATCAGAAATACTGCAAATAAAATACTACTAAACTTTAGCGCTATGGCTACGTTTTATTTTGTAAACATGAGAATTATACAAGAGTCTGCTCGGCATAAGAAACAATCCATAAGGTCTGATTCGATATTGTCGTATTTTGCACTGCTACAAAAATTTCCAAGAATTTGTGTGACCTGAGTGTGTCACTAAAGCAGAGGATAAAATTTCTTTATTTGCTCTCAGATACTTGTCCAGGTATCGAGGTAATAAATCAACGAGCAAATCGTTGACGCCACTCCTTAATAGCAAGAGTGCGCGAGAGGAAAAAGAAAAAAACACCCGCACAAAACGCACAAACTACGTCTCTTGCTGGGCAAACATCCTTCAACTTCAAAAGCATCAAAGCAAGACATCTTCTCTGTGGAGGCCTGCAGCTGATGGACCATCCACAACAGAGGAGGACTGTGGATGGGCAGCAAAAACCAGCGAATTGCACTGCGAGGAGCCCCGCCAGATTGATGGGTTTCGTGATGGGGCCCGCGAAATCCGAGCTCTACCCTCTGCGCGATATGACTTGGATATATTTTGTGCATATGGCATGGATACACCCGTTGAATGCCGCCCGTCCATTTCTTAGTGGATTGGGTGCCCCCTTCGCGCGTGAAGCATAATTTTTTGATTTTTGCATATGGCGAAGGAGGCTCACAAGCGAACAGCCGACTGGTTCTTTTGAATTCATCCGGCTGTCCGTCAAATGTTCTGCTGATTGATTTTCCAATTAATTATCGTTAAATTAACTTTCACCCCACTGCGAGTCGTAATTGGGGTCACTGTCTGCTCCACCGACGACAATATGTGAATCGCTTGGCCATGCAACCATGGAAATTCCCAAAGTACTTGTAAGACCCTTGAGAACTTGAGGAAGCAATATCCAGACTCTGGGCTGGGGCAATTTGTTGTATCTTCCTTGCATCCCATCGCTAAATTAAGACGCTTCAATTACTTTGCTCATTTGTTTGCGGTACGTGAGGATTCGATAACAAGTCATCCCATATCCTCGAGATAACGAAGTTGGTTCGCATGGTGTTAACATCCGAACGGAGAACACCATTTGGATGAGTCTAGCAAATAACGGAGGAGTTCCACTTCTCTGGACGGACATACGACGTTCCGTCCTTGATGGAATTTATTAAGGCGATGCCACAATGTAAATCAAATGCAAATCGGGACGGACGGTACCTTCAAGTTCTATGCAATCAAATTAATGCAGTGATTACATCAAAATAATGACGATTCCACTACTCTGGCGATATGCTTGAGGTAACTTAATAGATGAATTTTGTGCCTAACAGACTGGCATATTGCTCGTCGGTGTTGTTGGCTAATTCAGGGACCTCCCATTTTATTCGTGTGGTGTCTAAGTCTACTTAAGATAAGATTGCATATAATACCGGAAAGGAAATTTTGATAAACGATCTGTGAATGTAATAATAGAAGTAGCTTTATAGCTTAAATATACTCGTTTATCAAGAGAGCTGAGTAGACATCTTAAGGCAGAACAATAGACAAAAGTGTTCCTTTTCAAGGATCATATTGATTTCGAGTTCTCCTTAAGGTTTTTGATGATATTTTATAGACAAATTTCTTTCAAGAATCCTTGAAATATGAATTTATGAAACATTTTTCCGATATATTGTCTTGCGAAATGATATTGAAATAATGAAAACTTGTAAACTTTTCATTTAATTTATTGTACTTATTTTTAGGACTCATATTGAATTATTTACAATAAAAACCATATGTTATAACTGATTTTTTTATAGGTATATAATAAATTTTGTTTTCTATCAAATAACTATGCAGATAGGCACTCACTGTAACTTGTAAACGATTAGTTGTTTAAATTCCCAAAAATTAAATAAAATCAACATTTCTATAAAGATTCAACAGCATCTGTGCGGAGATCCTAAACTCGAACTGTTCGAAAGATCCTTAACTTAATTTTTCGTTTGTAGCACTAGCTCCTGCAAATATTTTAGAAAATCTTTATCATTACGAGACATATAATTAACAAAAATTATTTCAAAAGTTATTCTAAACTGCACTATTTCTGAATTATTTTAATTCAGTTATGATAGAATGATATCTCTTTGAAATTAAATTTAGTTGAGATAATTCGTAACAGAAATCTGAAAAATGGAAATATAAATTTAAGGCGCATATCATAACATTTTGCAACCTGACTACAAAGATGTACATATGTGGTTTAGCCAATCATACATTAGTCAAATATGTACCAATCACATATATCCCTTAAAAGGCTTAAAAATAATAATTTTTTTAAAAGGTACTTGCGCCAAAACAAATATATGAAAGTTCATTTTCCCTTTTATGTATCTGGAAAGATTATTTTCCATTTCCATTATTTTTTTCTAATACTTCAGTGTTTGAAATAGTTTTAGGCATAATTACTCATAGAAAGCGCTGATGATACCTCATACAAATTATGATAAATCGCTAGACAACAGTCATAACATTACGACTGATTTGCAAAGGAAGACTTGTTTTGTTCTAGCCGAACTATTATGTTTGGATGAATTAAGAAAGAAACATCAGTTCATTCGTGTATTTTACTATTTGGTATCATACCTAGGAACATTGTGTACAGAGAAGATTGCATGAAGGTGCAATGGACTGCAATTCTGTAAGCTAAAATATTCATAGGACTAGGACTAGACTAGGATTGCCCCAAGTACATGAAATTGTTATCAGATGCATTCAATGCTGCATCTGTAAACGTAATCCCTGGCCAGACGGTCGGTCCCTTATCCCTAGTCTAAACGCCCTGAAATGTGACACTCGTTAGCACGTCCAACCCCCGACGACGTAATCTCTTATCCGGGACGAAACAGTACTCCTCGCGCCGTCATTAGCCCAAAATTTTTGGTTATCTAATTGCTTACAGATTTCTTCGTAAAAGAGCTCTGATCCCCGAATTGGTGTAGGCGCTCAGCCTACAAAGAAGCAAAAACAAAAAAACTAAATAAATTAGACCAAGACGCAGCAGCGTTCTTAGAAAGGGGCCGAAAATTTTGATTAATTGATTTCAACGAATGAACCCAAAAGGGGTGGTATTTCGTGTTCAAATGCCATCCAAAAAGAGAGAGAGGTCGTCTGCTTTTGATATCTCAAAAATGTGTTCATTAAAATTCTTAGCAGTGTCCCCGAGCCGCTCTAGGGACGAGTTTTGATTAATGAAACTTTCGCTGCCTAGGCATTGTTAACACGTGTTGGGATAAATTAATGACACTTCTGGACTTAGTGGATGGATTGCCAACAAAAGGTAAAATTTTTTTTTTGTGGGTGAGAGGGGGTGATTTTGCGTGATGATAACCCCTATCAAGGAATTTTTGGATAAAAGGGAATGCTTTGAGTGTTCACTGTTGTCCGAATACCAAGTATTAATTATATTCCTTCAATTGCCTATATTAAGAGCTTCCGTTGGGGCTTCTGTTCGGTTGGACATGGTGTTTCATGGTTTTAATTACACCATGCTAAAGGATACAACATTTGCTGGTTTTTTGAGAGGACAATTTAAACCACAATTGTGGGGATGTCATAGTATAAAATGATTAATGATTTTACTTCATTTATATTCAATCCTGTGTTTTACAAAAGTTTATAGAATTGCTAAACAGACAATTCGATCCTTTTAAGCCTAAGCTTTATTACTGAAATTTCCTTTTACTTGAAACTTAGTCGAAAGAAAATGTAAGGTTCATTAATCTAATCACGGATTTATGTTAAGTTTGGTAACTTTAAGTAAAATGAATAGATTAATGGAAGCCTACTCCTAGATATAAAGTCGCCCAATATTTCTAATTCTCACCGAAATGATAAACACAGGGTGGTCCGAAGAGTTAGGCATTTTGTTATAGTAAATGAAGTTGAAAAATCAAGAAACATTTTACAATTTGCCATATGCGATCTTTTTAATTTGTTAATGTGTTTAATTCTCAAAGTAACGAAATATTTTTAGAAAAGAGTGTACTGAGTAAAACGAGTTATACTTTAATTGTAATAATAAAATCCTTTTCTATTTATTTTAAAATTAGTTTCTTTTTTATTGAACGTCTCAAGACTTTTCGAAACTAGCATAATTTGCAAATCCCTACATATTTCTTTAGCTACTACCTTAGAAAATAAATTAAAAGGTTTTGGGAAATCCTGCACATTGTTTTGGCCAAAAAAACATCAAAATAGGGGTTATTTAATAAATGGAAAATTTTGTTTTAAACAAGTATTTTTGATTTTCATTCATGTTTTACAGTCTACATTTAAACTGATATCTGAAAACCTTCATAAAACCAAATGATGGTACGTAGTATTAACTTTTAATTGAATTTCGTGTCTACTCTGTGGGTTCAGGATAAAAAGGTTTAACGAAAAACTAAAATTTTAACAAATTACCGAATGAATTTTGCAAAAAATGATTCCCCTTGTACCCTAATTTCGCCACTAAGCCAATTTCTAGCGCTCAAGAATTTTGCAGGTTTTTGAGCGAACTGCATCGACAGGTAAGGTAGGTAAGGTAAGGTAAGCTGGTAGACACAGGCAGGTACCTTCTGGTGAAGGCAAACACGAGATCCGATAATAACACCCGATAAGGCAGCAATTTCCTACTTCACGGCTTGTTATTATCCGATCCAGCAATGACTGCAGGGCTTTGCTTCTGGAGTTTTCACAGTTTTTATCGGGCTTTTCTCTCCAGGTAATATTCATTCAGGTGCAACAGGGCAAACTGTGAGACAACGAAGGCATGTTTTCTAATTAAGTAAAAGTGACGGGTAATTTTGGTCTCGGTCGTTTTCTCATGAATCCTCTCTTGGGGTCTGATTGTATGAAAAGATTCGAATTGGATATGTTCCGGAAGTGATTTGAAAGCAGATGGTGTTCGGAGCCAACATAATCTCATCTCAGACAGAATGAGATGCAGTGCAGAGGGCATAATTTGAATAATGCGACAGAAAACACCTCCCTCGACCTTTTTGGGGGCTTATTAAAAATGATCGACGGCGACATAGACTATGACAATTCGTCGACATGCACTAATCCTCCGCCTTACATCACTGTGACGATTACAAATGCGGTCAATCACTCTAAAGAAGGTAAAGCCAGTTTTGAGGAGAAGTTTTCCAAATAAGATCAGTCGGTTCGGTGTCGGTAAGATTAAAACAAAAAGAAAAAAAATCTAGAGGACGACGTCGCCGAAGACGATAGTCTGCAGAAGTGGCAAAGAAGACAACGACGACGACAACAACGACGTCGAGCCAGCACCAAACAGAGATCTGGAAATTCCTGTGGAGTATGTCAAAGTAAGGCGATTGGGGACATAAATTAACGCACCAACACCGCGAAGGCCACACTTTCTGCGACTCATTTTACGAAGTAATATGTCACGCAGCCGAAGGTAGCCGCTTAAGGAGTTGGGGCATGCGACACGCGATCTTCTAGTGACTCATCGCGTGCTCGCGTATGTGTACCAAAACCTGTCGCGACCAGATATCGTAAAGGAAATCGCCAATAAGAAATGACGACGAAAAATAAAACATTCCGCACAAAACTTTAAATGGGCATTCAAGCGACTTGACACTGTCAACCCCGAGACGTTTCCGTGCAAGGTGAACATTTCAATCAATCAAATCGCGAAATGTCGTACGTCTCCGGTTGCTGGTAGCAGTTAAAATTACTAAGCCGCAATGAAGGGGAGCGAAGATATGAAACGGTCGGCGGAGGCCTTCTTTAGGTGCTCTGTACAAGAAAAAAATTCCAAGTATTTTCGGGGAATGCATTTCGTTCTTGGAAAGGGGAGACGCTTCCTGTTGCTTTTAAATTACCTTTTTAAATAAACTGTGATTGCACGCGCAATGTTTATGGCGATATCCTACTAGAACCGTTGCCATGACCTGCGCATATTCGCTATTTGGAATTTGAGTATCGATTTTGTAATTTTATAATGAAATCGTCTTTCAGACAAGAAATTATGTTACATCCTAAGATATTTGAAATCGACACAAATAAAACTATCTGACTGATCCCACCTTATTGTAGTTGTTTATGATAATCGACACAAACAAAAACTTAGTGTCGATTGCAACAACTGCAATAGACTAGGATCAGTCAGTGTATTTTTAAACTATCATACCAAAATTCAAATCAGTAACTTTAAAAAATCCTTTAAATGATATTTTCGTGCTATTAGTTTAGTTTAACATGATTTCAGGCATATTGGCGTTACGCTAATGCAGGGTCGAATGATGCCTAATCGGGAAGTCCAATTTTTGACCACTTTATCAAGCAACTGGGGCCGTATATTGGCAATAACGTGGCAAATGTTGACTTCCAAGTGATCCAACGTTTCTCAATGGTCAATCAGCCGTTAAAATGTATATGGTCATATCTATAGAAAATTTTATTCTTTAGATAGGTGCCCGTAACCATTTTTAGGATATCTTCAACAGTTAACGAGTTACTTATAAAAAAAACGTTAAGTACTATCATTGGTTCATTTTACTGTAGGTACAGTAAACGACCTAACTTTTGAAATGATGATCAAGTATACAAGCTTAACTTTCCATTGATTAGAACAATTTCCAGTACTACACTGTCCAGAATAAGAAAAACACTATCAGGCATTACTCTAGAATGGTGCGTAATGTTGAGTAATGCTAGTTAATTATGAATGATATTCTAAGTGATGCTTGTCTAAGTATGATAGTAGTGAATTACAAGCAATTCAATTTTTTTTTAAGTACCAATAGATGGTAGTCGTAATTTGTCTCCTCCTACTCCTACTCTAATCCAATTCTGAAACCATAATAAATGAGTTTTACTTTTAAAATTGAAAATGAACTTCAATAGAATGAAATTGAATTTTTAAAAAAATCAAATTGAATTTTAGAAAGTGAAATTGAAATGCATTTTTAATTTGCCCCCAATTATCCTGCCGCACGGGGATTCTAAATCGCTGTAATCAATTAGCTTCCGACAATGATGAATGCATGAACGGAAAGATGAAGGTTGAAGAGGGGGACACAAAAAAAAATATATATCCGCCGGGACTATCATTAATCTTTCCATTAAGGATTGCGCCAAACAAAATGTAAAGTCTACGGAAATGCCGCGTGACACATGAATACGTGAATTCGTTGAGTTTCTCATGGTACCAGAGCACAATTACGGCACCCTCGTCGGGAAAAATATTTGAAAATTCCGGCTGTGTGTGAAAAAGAATCACGAGCCATTGACGCTTCCTTTTTGGTGTGCCGGGTACCCAGGCGCAACATAAAAATCTACCAAGATCTATAAATAAATATTGAAAGTAATAACGCGTGAAGAAGGCACTGTGGAAAAAAAAAAATAAACCACCCTCGCGCTTTTTACGGTGTGAAGGGTCAAGGGATATGTTGGTAAACAGCGGCATACAACCCCTTGGGGTGTCTAGTTTAAGGCACAGATCATATGCCGTCATGAGGGTCCTGCATTGATTGGGTGACGGCGTTAAATTTGACACTTAACGTCTGGAGGAGGTTCCCACCGCCCCTAGTTAATCTAACACTCCGCAGCGTAAGGATGAGCGCGTGCGAAAATAATGACGCGGAAAAAATGTAAACAAAGCGCCAAACAAGCACTTTTGGGTCGTTAGGGAATTTCGTTAAATCTCGGCAGCTATTTGCCGGAGGATCTCCAGTGACACGTGAATTGAGCCGCCTCAGGCTTAAAATCCTTAGCCACTCGCCGGTCCTTAAAAGCACCCCCAGAAGCACTAAGGGGGACCCCCTCAATGGATTCATTTACTTAAGCGAAGTTGAAATCAAGTTATGACTGGCAAATTCGAGAGGCGGCCGTGGCGTGCCTCGTCACTGTTTTCGCACCATCGAGGGCCACTGCTGCTGCTGCTGCTGCTGTGCCCAGAGTTCATGGTAAAACTTCATAAGGCGCCACGTGCCGTATGCTGCAAACGATGGCACGATCCCGCGGAGTTGCACACCGTTTTGTTTTTTTTTTTGGTCCAGCAATCTGCCATGAATCCAATCACAAATCTCAGATTGTTGCTTGCTAGTCAGGCGGGGGAGGCCCGCAATAAACAGCGTGAGTTTGAGCGCCATAAATCAAATCATTAACCCGCCACCGTGGCACCGAATGCTCGTTAAGTGTTTGCGGACGGAGTGGGATCTTCTTTTTCCTCCCCCGCCCCGCCGCACCGAAACCAGTTGCCACTTAAGAGACCCCGAATGCACTCGATTATTGGATTAAGAGGAGCTCTAATGTGTCATTAAAGAGACTTAGTGCTGCTCCAGATAGCTGTTCGTTGTGCTCCCAAGAATTATGTGAACTTAATTTGATTTCAAGCTGGGAATTGTCTTTGGTATTTGGAATTTTACTCTAGCTGCTCGACAGTAATATTTGGGGTAAAAAGGTTTTTCTTGTGTCTTAACGAAAACTATTCCACACAGAATTGTATCGCACTATTGCAATCAAAACTTAAATGATCAGAAACACAGCTAGAGGCTAACTCATTGGATTTAACTTTAATTAAAAAAGTAAATTTGTAGGGTATAGCTCCGAGGAAATAAACTAGGAATAAACGTATAAAAGTCTAGTTACATGATACTAAAACAGGAGCATAAATATTGAATTATGTATCAACGGAAATTAACTTAGAAGAATATCTCAATATCTCAATATTTAGGACTAATAGCAGGCGATTAATTTGCGGGACGAAACAGACGGATACTAAAGGTTTTATGATTTAAAATTGAAACAAAACGCGGTCGAATTTTGTATGTAGTCGTTTTATTAGATGGTTTATTCTATGTCATTTATAATTTAAATAAAACTTAAACGATAGTTCCACCGGCTCAGTTGCACTGATTAATCTCAACACCCTAACTTTTGATGATTCTGTTCTGCGAGTATTCGCATCGAGTTCACCTTCAAGACTCTTTAATTTGATGGTGTAAATCTGTTATTTATTATAGCCCCAAAGAAAATAGTCTAATAGTATTAAATCACAAGATGTTGGTAACCAATAGCAAAATTTCCTAGGTAGGCCAATCCAGATCATCGTTAACAGGCCCAACTTTTGTGAAGGGCACGAAACAGACTCACTATCATTTTCGGTAACATTAGCCAGAACTGCTGCGATATTTTCTTCAATACGACCACTATGAAGTCATGTTATTGGCTTACTATCGTGTAGAATAAATTCACTTTCAAACTTATTAATTATGCGACGAATTACGAGCTTAGAAAAAGCAGAGTGACTGTCTTATTTTGAACAAAATGCTATTTGAGTAGCAATAAAATTTCTTGAATTTTAAAAGAATATTTGAATGATTTCCAAAAGCAATGGCAAAGCGAAACGATGCATGATTAAATGGTAAACCTTACTAAATACAAATCACTCAATATTTCAAATAGTGATAAACAAACAAGACCGCCACGAAAAATCAAAATCGTATCATTTATAACTAGTCATCGAATTTCCAGAACCTATAAGGGTCTATATAGGTCACATTAATATTAAGATAAAGACTTATTCCAAACCTAGTTAGTATTATATTTTTCTTTACATTTAGATTTTAATAAGACCTTTTTGATCTGTAGCATCCTTAATTAATTTAAATCAAATATCATATCAAATGCTTTGATTGCTATAACCTTTATGAGTACCTGAAGAATTTGTATAAATTTGAGAAAACAGTCTTCGGCACAAAAACTACGTTTCTATTTGATCATTTAGATTCAGAATTAGGTACCCTTAAAACATCCGACTGACATTTTTCATAGACAAAGCCCTAATATGATCCAGGTCGGATTAGGGTAGTTTAGGGCAAGCCGTAATAGGATGTTTCACATCCGGCCATGATCAGAAACAACTTTAAATCCATATAATATTTTTTGTATGATAGTGGAGATATTTGCTTCGAAACGTTAGAAATACTCGTATAAGTGGAGATGTAAACTATCATCTCTAAGACGACTTTATTTATTTTATATTTATTTAAATGGAAGAAAGACAACTGCGAAATATCATCATCACCCAAATAGAATTTTTTTTAAAGGCAACCCATAGATCATTTTTAGTTTTAACAGCTGGAAATTGCTTTCTGCCCTAATTCGACCCATAAATAACTTTGTCCGATCCCAAAATTGAGATGTAACATTTGGTTTAAATTTTGCGGAACGAAAGCAAACAATTGTCACGGTCGGTTTTGCTGTCTAGAAGACGCTTATCTTTAATTGGTTTAAAGGCTGATAACTCTGAAAAAGGCCGGTGGTACCCCAGTGATTCCATTTTTAAATCTTTTGTGAATGCTAGAAAGCAATTTTATGTTTTTTTTTTTATTTTGCATCTGGGAGGGAGATTGGGAAAGAAGAGCATCAGTGTCCAAATATTTACCCTCGGACCCGATACAATTGAGAGAAAAAACAAATACTGAAAATGCATGTCATATCACCTTCACCGGAGGAGGTAGAAAATGCATTGAATTCGTGAGGCCCAGGGCCACACACAGTGACAAAAAGTACACAAAAAAATTTCAGGGAATCCGTGAAATTTACCAGAACCACCAGAACGAAATGAATTGCCAACAACAATGGTATTAAGGGATGAACGAAAAAAATACCGCTCCCTATGCTGACCATTAGTGACCCTTGTGGTCCCATATTGTGTGAAAAGACAGGCCCCTAAGTAAGCTGCCCAGCATATTTCTTTGCCTTAAGACGTGACGAAGGTGGTTCATCGTAAAGTCGTCTCTCAGCGAATTACGAACAAGGCTGAGGCTAACGAGGAAACAGCGAACCAAGAAAACGTATTATTTGCGGCATAACTTGTGGAATGATGTGCCTTAGGGTGGTGCAAAATGGCCAGTGCACTTTTACGATTCTTGTTCTCTTCTCACTATACCGGCTCTTTAAGAAGGGCCTGTTGCTTCATTTTAATGCCCGTGGTATGTTATTATCCACTTTGTCTGTTTGTTTTCGACAAAATTCATCGTAACTGCCGAAGGTCGGTTTACATGATTGATAAACTTTCATCGATATGATGATCGACGAATGAAAATGACGGGGCCACAGATGCTTATTAATTAATTTGGATTTTTCGATGCAAAATTATCTGTTGATCGATCTGTTGCATCCCTGATTATTTCATGCAAATTATGCAAGTTTTTTTGTTGAAAATTCAGTTTGATTTTTCGTGATTGTTAATGTTATGCTTGTTATAATAAAAATTTATTCAACTACAATTCCGATATTTTGCATAATGCTCACTTGTTAATTTCCTTTTATATCTTTATTTGTATTTGATATAAAAACATTCTTCTTGTAAAGTTATCAGTTAAGGACGGGGAGGATACAATTAGAAGGACGGAAAATACACGATATTTGGGGATATCTTTAAAAGGAAAGAATAGTGCTACATTGACAACTGGAAGATATTTTAACCCTAGTAACCATAGTTAATAACATACCTATTATAAATTTACTCCCACAAACATATATCAGCGATTTTAGAATTACAATTAATAATTTATGGAACAAGACACCATAATGTGTGGCTTTCTTGTTGTTCTGAAAGTCATACTGTGTTTATATCAATCACAAGTACTTAATATAGGGTAAAGTGCTATACAAGTATCGTTACATAAGCTAGTTATGGTATTTTGTCTAAATCAATCTTAAAATGGAATTTGTGGCGGTCATCATATCATCTGTATAGCTACATTGTAGACACTTACAATAAGTGGTTTCAAGCTGTGTGAATTGTAACGAAGAGAAATTTATTTATTTACACATTGGGGGAACCGCAAAATAATAAAATACACGTATTTAATTCTAATATTTTATACTCCTAGTTCTACTTATACAAACCATCCAAAATTATTGTGGTAGTTACCTGAAAATAAACAAATTTCAAAATAAGTAAGCTAGTCACAAAATTTATCAAAGAATATAAAACAAATGTGAAATATGAGTGCCATCATGACCCACTCAGAGGAAAATTACATTGCCTTGTGTTGCTAAAAAGCATTTATATAACATATGGAAAATGTTTCCGTCTTGTCGAATGGATGGATGTACCTCTCAAGTAAGTAACACGAGATCTTCTTTTGACGAGATGCCTAATTCTTTTATTTATTTATTTTTTTTCCATCACATCATACTATGACATTTTTGGAAGGTGCAAGGTGGCATTCATCATTGGGTATTAGGCGGAGGCTTTTAGGTTCTCTTGGACCCAACTTCTGCTTAAAAATTGATCTTTTACGAAATATGACACGCTCGTCGCCTGCTCTAATTTTTGTCACTTTGTTTTAGAACAGCACGAGGATAACTTTATTGGACAAGACTTACTTTTAAGGGGGAAAAATGTAGCTGATAAGAAGAAAATTTTAATTAAAATAAAAAATATATATAACTTTTAGTTCCAACTCTTAATTTGATTTTTGTTAATGACCTCTGAGATTTGAATTTAATGTCCTTGCAAGAGCGCTAATTGGACTGACCCCTAAAGAAAAAATAAATTTAATATCCTCAGGAACTGTTTTATGCATATTCGGACCATATAAAATTTTAATTCCAGGAAACCAAGAATCAACTAATAAATTACTCGCGATTCTATCTTGGTCCGCGAGTCGCTTTTGGTTGATTTATTCCCCGTTTCGTTCCAATCTCGGCGATCTAGCCGCCCTGATGAGAGCTTAAATTGCCCCGAGCTGTGATAGTTGACAGCGCAGCGGCCGGCATGGACCACAAAAAAAAAATTTTATACGAGAAAAATTAAGAGCCATTCTTTAGTTTAATTAGGCCTCGGCCTCTTTAATGGTAAAATTTTTTTAATTAGCTGCGCTTGTTTCTCTTCTGTTTTGTGGATGAAATTTAAGATGTCATTCCAACACCGTTGTATAACTAAAGGTCATCACAAAACCGAGATGACGGGTTAACTCTTGGATTTATGATAATTACCATGTTTGTGTCATAATTTTATTCTGTTGAGATTTTTAAGATTTTTATCACTGGTAATTTATCATTAGCAAATGAAATAGGTGACCAATGCGATGCTTTATTAGGATTAACATTCAAATTAACCGGAAATTTCTACGAATACCTTCTATCATTCATTTTAGCCCATTTAAGTACAATTACAAAGCTGTTAGTCTCTGAGATTATCATCATTTTTACGTCCTTACTTTCATTCCGAAAGTATTTAGGAAAAGTTTCTAAAGCCAACTAATAACCTACATTTTAATTAATTATAACATACTCAACAACTTCCAAACTAGGTAGTTAAACGAGACTTATAGTTTAGATTAGAGTGTAAATTTTTCTTATCATACAAAACAATATCACGCAGGAAATAGACTTAATCGCGTAATATTCAGTGCGATTATCCCAAATTGAAGCTTTAAAGACTAGACCGACAGGCTAATTTATAATTTCTGCCTCTAATTGGTAAATGAGTTAACACGGACAGGTCTATTACAAGCCTCATCAAACAAAAGTAACCAAACCAAACAGTCGAAATAGTCAGAGACCTCAAAGTGGTGTCAAACGAGTCTATACGGACCATCCATCACCGAGCCCATCATCGCAATTACCTTCAGGAAATCTCAGGCGCCGATAAAAGCGGTATTCGGTTGGGTTCGTTGACCACACCTCTTCGAACCGCCTCAAAACAAATCGTAAAACACCTTACCTGCTAATGAGAGTCTATCTGAAGGCAATAAACTTATCAAAGGATCATTTAAGTGCGCCATTAGGAAATGCTGGTGCGGTTACGCTTTGATTCTGCGTTAACCAGATTTTCACAGCTACCAATTCGATTACGCGCCATCTCCACTTCCATTATTTATCCGATGGTCAATAATTTAGTTTGATGCGGTGTCCTAAACGACATTTTAATGATGGGACCGAGAGTTTGTTTTTCAGATTCACCGACATTTGTCCGTGTAACCACCATAAAACGCCCAACGATGACACGCATTTTGTGTCCGGGTAAAAGCGATTTCCTCTGATCTCAAAAACTGTTCGAGTAGCTCGCATACTTAAGGATGGTCCTCTAAGACTAGGGACCGGGTACACTTCATGGGGGTTCGTTTCGAATCATCAGAAGATGAGTGCGAACACAGAACCTATTTGTGGGACACTTTAGAGGATTTTGTTCTTGATGAAGCGATCCCATTAAACTACGCACGTTCGGGCAATCAAACGACGATTGTCCCTTGTCGGGAAACGTTTTAACAGAATTACCCGCATTTGGTACGGTCTCAGCTGCTTAACACTGGACCGCGAATTTATCTCATCTCCGAGAAAGTGCCCCAAAAGCAGTACGCGGCGGTGTTCACCGTCAGGACAAAAGCCTGGAGGAGCAGCACTAGGTGCCTCCAGAGAAGGTTGGATCAGTAAAAAGCAGCACGTTCGTGACCCATTGCGGTTATATTGAAATTGAAATTTATACCTTCGCGCTGTTCGGCTTGACCACTCGATTGGGACCCCTTTTCAACAAGTTTCTGTGCCGTGCCAGCAATCTCAGGGAATCATCTTGTTAATGTTTTTCTTAGAAGAACGAATGAGAAGAGTGGCGAGGGCGGGAGCAGAAGAAGCCTTCACCACGAAAAAGGTGAGGAGTGGAGTAATGTAACCTTTGCTTGTTTGTACTGCACGAACGAGTGTTTCGTTTTGTTTCGCGTGCAGCTTCTGTTTTGCGTGCAATCTACACAGCCGTGTGCTCCTTCAGCCCCAATCGACGACGATGTCTCGGCAGCCTCTTCCTTTGGCGGGATATTTATGTTACCCGCGATAGATTTTTACTGGAAAAGGCCTTCGCTATTTCTTCTACCTCTCTGGCCCTCTGCCTTTGAATGGAAGAAGAGATTTTATGATGATGCTTCATGAAAACCTTTATGGGGGGTTATGGCCCCGAATCAAATTTAATGTGATGCGCTCCTCGGAGCTGGGAATGAAGCAATATTCGTTTAGACGCACCTGCTACAAATTAATGTTTGTATAAATTGCATGAAAATGAACACAGAAATATTATCGAAAAATTGAAGAGAGTTTTTTCTAGAGTCGATTAGACCAGAAAATCGAAAATAAAAAACGAAATTAGATTAATTACAAATATTGATCCCCAACACTTTCATTCATTCAGTTACGGTTGAATTCAGTGAACAGAGCTATAAATCGATATGGACCAAAGAAACAAAATTTGGAATGAAAATCAAATTTACGATTTATATAAGCGTACAAGGAGAGAAAAAATTGAAGAATATTTACAGAGAAAATCAGAGAAAAATCATCTTTCTATCTAATAAAGTTGATTCAATTATCTGGTAGAGGAAAAAGTATTGTGAGCTCAAATACTCGTAAATTGAAGGAACAGTAAAATAAATTACAAATAGATTGCGAATTTGGAAATGAAAATGTTCCTGAAGGTATAGATTTGAAAAAAAATGATTGGGTCAAAGAGTTAAATCCCTTTAAGAATTAATGAAACGTTAAAAGTATTTAATTCTATGTCTCTTATGGTGAAAGAATCAACAAATCTCAGACTTAGCGTGTCACCAACATTTTTAAAAATTTTAAAAATTGCTAAAGCGTACCTCGAAAACTATGAGATTTTTACTTAGGTCAAATCTGGTTTATTTAGACGGTTAAGACAGACGTTTCGTTTGTATGTTAATTTTTGGAATATCCGCTTTTTATAGAAAAGATTTATTTATTTAAATGAATTCACAAAACTGTGAGAATTCACAGGCAAAATAAAGAGGAGCATAGACAAATTGGTGGTTTACACCTCTTAACCTGATAACAGTTGAAGCGTTACTTCGGACAGGAAGAGTCCATGGCAATCACCTGCACTATGCAATTGCCTTTCGCTCCTAAATCAAGGAAATCGAAGCAATAAATTGCTTAAACTCATAGCGTAGCTGAAATCCGCGAAAAACGGGCTTTACAGCCTCAGAGTAGAGTAGAAATAGACTTTGAGCGGGAAAGGTCATTTATATCACGCCTCCAAGACTCACCGGCGATCGGTTTTCATGCAGTTCGAGACCACAGGCACCCGGAATGCCGGAACAGCTGAAATCAATTCGATTCAATCAGCGAAACTCTGCCCTTAGCTTTTTCTGGAATGGGTTTAGTGAACCGCAAACGAATAAATCCCGCCGTGCCGCAAGCATCCACCGTTGTGTACCGAATGCTCTCCGCCGAAAAGAGGAGCTGGGAAAAAGACAACGGGGCTGCTGCGGTCGGTGGTACTGCACGCAGTTTCTTTTTTGCCCCCCCAGTCACGACGAATAGTCAGAGACAAAAAACATTCCTTGGGGACTGTGGGCCGCGAAGGAATTGAATTGACCAATGCCCGTCAGCACCTTTGGCAGAGTCTTAAGAATCTGGCGCACGGCCGACGTCAAGAAGAGCAATCGCGAATCGGAGGAGCTGTCTAGCGTGCAGTGTGCATCCGCTGCAAGACTGTCGACTTCCTTCTGCGCAAGCAACGTCGCCGCCGCCGAGCGGTTCGTCTCATTGGGGTGATTTATGGCGCACGATCCGTTTAATTCGCGCGGAGATAATCATTAAGACGTTGACCAGATTAGATGCGATACGGGACTTAACGATGACTCTTCGCCGCTGGGATGAGGGTTACCACCTTTATAAAATTCTCACGAAGTTCCCTTAGGATAAAAATGGGTTTAACTCATCCACTTTTTGAAATCAAACTAATACTTTAGTCCTAATACTTCATATAATAGACCAGAAAATTAGAAATAGTCGATCGCAATTCTTTTCAGAAGGAAAATTGCTTGACGAGACATTGGCGGCAAGGGCCACGAGCTCAATTGGATCCCTGTCCCCTAGTCAAAGTCGTTACTTTTTCCCCAGCTCAAAAATGATGAATATGCAACAACATTTTTCGGTTACAATTACTCTCCGAAGTATTTAAATTTAAAATTGTTGAAAATATTCTCACTAGAGATATATTTTTTATATTAATTGTACCCCTGAACACTTCTTTGTGCCTTCAGGAGCCCTCTCATACATTGGAAAAGACAATGAATTAATTAAAAATATTTTTGATTTCTACAAATAATTTGGTTGGTTGGACTTTTGTTGATTAAATCTTAATAAATCACGAGTTAATATCAATGAGATCTCCCAAAATGCCATTGATTTTATTTCTATCGAAGTTTGTATCATAGTTTGCTAAACTCTTAAACTTATACCGATCGGTTCGTTGAAAATGTTCTGAGCAAACTTTTGTTATTGAGTCACCTCTCTAGAATCATTCCTTCCCCCTCAAAATCGATGTCGAAACTTTTTAGAAGGTGCATCCACTTAAGGCCATATAGTAAATCCTTGTAAAGACATTGCAGGACATAGAATGGAAGCTCTAGAGGAGGATAAAAGTAATTTTCCAACGAGACCTCATATGTTAAAAGAATCCGTTTTTAAATGTTTTCGTTAAAAATCTTTGGAAATTATCACATTTATTTTCTTAATTTGAATCCCTAAAACTCTCAAATTGGGAAACGGTTTCTAACTAGTGAGGTATCGTTGAAAAGCCACTTTTATCTCCTTTTGAATAAGCCCCCCTTCGAGGTGCCTACAAAGATTTATAAGGACTTAAGTGAGCGTATCTCCTAAAGTACTTTACCGTCGATTTTGATGAAAAGAAATGATTTTAAAGGGGGCGTCAAGAACATAAGTTTGCTCAGGACATACCAAAGAATTAATTAGTAGAATCTATGCTATGAATCACAAAAATGAATTCATCTCAGATTTGTTTCCATAATACTGAATATTTAGTGCAATAACTAGGTATAGTTCTGAGACTTAGTAAGGGTTTTTCTATTATTCAAATTTTCTCGTCATCTATTAACTCTTTATCTATGAATTCTCGTTTTTTATTGCATATTAACAATAATAAAATCTTAATTCTATTCTATTGTATAGTGTGCGACTGGCAACTTTTTCTGCCTTGTCACAGTGTCACAGACACCACACATCACGCCTCGTATTCCGCGGATTTGTGTGACTTTCTTACTCGAACCCATCTGTCTCGGGTCGCTCCTTATAAATTTCCTCTTCTGCAAAATTGTGCAGGCGTGGCAGTAATTCACTCGCTGTTAACTGCTAGTCGACCTGGCCAGGGGCCAAGGAGCCTCTTTGTGATTTATGCACCTGAACTTGGCTGCAGCAGTCTTAAGTTCTCAACCCAGTGCAATTGATCTCAAGCATGCCTACAGCTGTGGTTTTCCTTACATTTTCGCTTTTCAAACTTTTAATTTCCACTTTTAACAGTGGCAAAGAGATCGCTGTTGGTCCAGTGATGCTGTAGCCAAGTCGCCGCCAATAATTAAGTGGCATCACTATCAAACCGCGACCCAGAGGAGCCTCTGTCTCCTCCTCCTCCTCGTCCACCGTGGCGGGAAAGGCTTTCTCGTGTCGTGGAGGTGATGGGAAATATAATTGAATTTCTTCAACCGATGCTGCTTTGTGCTACGTGCCTTAATTCGATCCTGTCAGGGGCCTCTCACCGAAGGTGTTAACAACTTTCCGGCTGAGAAGCGTGCATGCTGCCATCACATACCGCCTCTGTAGGCTACAAGGGGCATCGTGTGATTTTTCTTTTCTTTTTTTTTTTTTTTGTTTCTCGTGAATAATTTAATTGCCGCTTAATTGAAGTAATTAATTTGATGGTAATCACATTTGCTGCTTGTTAGGCTGGAGGAGTTTGCATGTTGGGGCAGGATCGCGCACTGTCGAGAAATTTTCGCATGCCACACGAACCCACCTTGAGATTGGGATTTGATTCTGAACAGTTGTCGTCTCGTATGGTGTGTTTTTCGCATTCGGAAGTGAGAAAAGACCGGTAGCTTACACTACTTTGTAGTAGGTTCAATTTTCGCAAGACATTGTCTCACCCTCTATAATGCCAACAACTTTAATGAGATTTTGCTCACGCGAAATACTTCAACGTCGGGGGTCTTGAAATACTTCATATAAATTGCATGCTACAATTCGTTCAGAAGTTTTCATTACAATTCACCATAAATAACAAAAGTTATACAGTGAAATGTGAAACTGATAACATGTATCTAGATTTTGAATTCTGTCGACTATTGAACATGTAACAAAATTCACTGAATTCCTCACAATAATTCTGTTCCGTTTATTTAAACTGTCCGCAAACTAATATAATCCATTTTATACCCGGTTCTGTATATAATTAAAACATCCGTTTTTTAGTAATTAATCCACAATCTGTTTGGCAGCGATTCCTATAATTCGTTTAGCCCTTTTAGTGGCTAATGCCATACCCTGCCTTATTTTTACATAAGCCCATAAATTTTAAATAGGGCTTATATCTGGATTTTGTGTCGGCTACGTTAGCATAGAAAATATTGTTGAATAGAATTCCCTCGCTACTTTAGCTTATGTTTGGGATCCCTATCATGTTCTACCTCTGACATTTCACTTTTTCTTATTCCCTAAGGTAAGTTGGTCTGTAAAATTGTTTGTCCTATTTCATCGCACCTGTAATTCTATTTATGTGGCCACAATGATTTCACCCCCAAATAAAAATAGAATTTTGCATCCTAGAATTATTAAAATGAAGGCTTATATCATGCTTTTGTCTAACACCTCGAACATCTAAAATATTTTTCTTACGTACAATCTACAGATAGTCTAGTCGGGGTCATCACTATTGGGAGAAACTCAGGCGATGCCGGGGACGAGACATTAATGAGTTAAATAATTTTTGTGGCTATTTAATTGAGACCCATGAATGAAAGGTTAAAAGCAGGCTCAGAAATTGTCTTTCGCCACCTTTTGGTCGATACTTTCGAGTTAATTATTATTTAATTTCAAAGTAAGTTTAAAGCAATATTTCAATTCTAACTAACTAAGCAAGAAAAGTAATATTATGATAGTTAAACTATACAACCACTGAATAACTTTAATATGTACAGTGGTGGAAATTCCTATAAAACACTAATTGCTAATTATTTAATAGTTGTTGAAAGTATCCCAAAGGAATGAATGCAGGAACATCGAAAAATAATTTTGTTAAATCAATTCAACTTATTTTTATAGTAATAATAGGCATTGTGTCCAATGGAATAAAATTTTAATTCTATCCTTGTAATGTAAATCATGTAAATAGCACGATCGTCTTTTTTAAACTTATTTTCATTACATAAAAGTACTTTATTCCATTGGGTAGATCTCTTATGAATTTAAATGAATATTTACCAATGTATTTGAATTAACGTATTAAATTGCATACTCTGTCCCATCTGATATTTCCTAATTGATCGCAGTTTGAGGTCAAATTATCAAAATATTCATTCTTCTAATGAATTCTAAGCTCTACTAATAGTACCACCATGTGATCTAATTCCTTATGTTTCTTTTTGTAATTTTAAAGTATGTACTTTAGGCAAGTTTAACGATTGTCTGAAGCATCAAGCAGTACTAAATTGCCTCGTTTATTTGCTTTAAAAAAAAAAAACATATAGGTAAGTAAATTTTTTATTATGATTTTACGTTGATATTTATTTCATTGACGAAGTACTCTATTCATATTTTGCTTTAGAAATATGTAAAATAGTAAATTTTACCATAAAATCTGGTTCAGGAAAAAAGAAAATAAATCACATCGATACGTAATCTCTTCCAATCTGAGAGTTTTATAGCTGAAAATATTTCGCATAAAATATCTCTTGAGAAAATCCACCAAATTCCGTAAGATGACTATTCCAATTGGAAAGCGTAACCGTTCGCTTGAAAATGAATTCAATATTCATTTGAAAAGTTTTATAACATCCAGAAATTTGTCTCCAAATCGTAACTCATGATGGGAAGACAGGAGCCTGATCGACTGCAAAAACCAAAAATCGAGAGCTGTAAAAATACAGCGGAAAAACGTTCGAAAGGAATTTTCTTGGGAGAAACTTTTCAGCAAGCGATTGTACTTCCGCAGGGCTTATAAACTTTTATTGCTGCAAATAAGCACGTACTTTGGGGCTGAGTTTCCTGAAAATTTACAAAAGCCGGCGGGAATCCGGAGCGATCCATTTGTCTTGGCCTCCTCACCCCCCCATTACATTGTTTGCCGACTTCCCCTCCCTATTTTCTTTTCAATTTCTAAGATTTTGTCCGAAAGCAGTAGCTCCATAAATAAACATTTGAATGGGAGCAGACCATCAAATACGCCTAAATTTCTTATCATCCATCAAACTGGCTAGAACCATGGGAGACGTGCACTGGCGCACCCTTGTGCACTTATTTTTTTTTTTTGCTCCCCCATGGTCCTTTTATGTCCATAATTGCAAGAGATTAACTATCTGGGAAGGAGCACATGAAATTTCCGCAAATATCGCACGAGTTGATCTTAAAGTTTCTCAAGAATTTCATGACTGCGGCACACTTACATCTTGATAAAGGGGGGGGTCTCGGCGGCGACTCGCGATAATATTCGACTGGTTTCACCATTCCTTTTTTCCGTACTTCCTGTGCATTTGGAACCACAGAGGAATGAGATTGCCTCACAATTAAATTATTGTCACCGCAGAATCTCGATGCGGTTCCACCCTTTACTTGTTCCACGACTTTTCGCTACTTTTCGCAAGTCGTTTTAAAGTTGTTTTACGAGCACTGCGACCGCAATAAATCCGGGCCGAGCATTAATTTTAACCGGCCACAGCTCTGCACTGCAAGTTTTCTGGGAGCATTTCTTGTCGGTGGCGACACGGACCCGTGCCTAGTCCCTTATGACACGCAACGTGCTCACTATCTCAGGATAAGGGAGATGAAAGGGCGACCTGCCCCTACTCCTAAAGTGCGTGTTTTCTGGTATCGAGGCTCCTAAATCACTCAGGCAGGCCGTTTGTCAGACTCTAAACGCTTTGAAATCTGTTTTGCGCTACGTCCAGGTCTTATCTTACTGGCACAAATGGGGCTCGTGTCTTGTTTTTGGTGGGACCTCCTTAAGTACACACGTGGAACGTCCGTATTTTTGGTAGGAAACCGGTGCTGCTATTTATGGATTCGCTTGAAAGTGATCGATTTGTCTGGTGTCGAAGAGGTTTAGTCATGGACCACTAATCGAACCTTGAGTGGATTCTGTCAATTTTTCAAGGAGATCGCTCAAGTATGTGATATTGTGCAGAAGACACGATTTTATTTTGTCTAACATCATGCCAATAAATTTTAAAATTCTTTATCATTTCAGGCTTTTTGAATTTTTAAAAATTGATAATAACTTCTCTGTATTTAAGGATTATAAAAATATAGTTGGGACTTTAGAATGGTGCTCTGGGTCGAAACGCCTACTATATTTCACTTTATTGAACTCGTCTACCTCGGCAGATTAGCCTGATTCTCAAAATCATGTCCCTATATCACGAAAGTTACGAAGCAAGAAAATTGTGTAGTAGTTTTACCAGCCAGACGCTCGACTGCCAAAACTGTAACACTATCTTAGGTGGTATGGACAGAAAAACAAATACCTTATCTTGTGCAATCACTTTTACAAATGTTTAATTCATCTTCTGAGTATTCCACAACAACATTTCGATGTTGCGACATTCAATAAATTCTGAAGAAGGTTGACTAACTTTAAATTTGTTCTACAATAGAACTGCAAATTTTCATTTTATAGTCAAATTAAAGTTTCGTAGAATTTTTAATATGGTACTATATGGAGATATCATTAAAAATGTTATTGTTTTTGAATAAAAACATGTTTGAGATGGCAAACAAAATAACAGAAAGTTTCTGAACAAAAGATGCGATATTTTAAGGGCTCTAAGTGGTTATAACCCTTTAAAAGTAGTGGGACAAAATCCGAAGAAAAGGTTTTATCTTACACGTACCGTCTTAGCGGAGTCATTAGCCGAAGTTTTTTGTATTTTGTTTTTTTTTTTTTTTGGACTACAAAAGACGTGAAGCGGCACCATAAAATGCTAAGAAGCAATAGGAGAACTTGTGTTGTTTGCAGCGGGGACTGCTAATGAGGTGAATGTCATTAGTTCTGTTCTGTTCCCGATGCTGGCCAACGACGAAAAAGCTCATCCATTACGAAGGCGCGTCTTGAGCTCTCCCATGTCCAAAAATTTTGACATGTGAAAGAAGCAGCCAAAAAGACGAATGGGTATCCCTACTTACAATTCGCCAATTAATTCTGAATTGCGTACAACGTTTCGACGGCAATTCTTGGATTAAGAAACGACCAAAAGAAGCTCTTCTTTTCCTCGGAACTCTTTGTGGTTTTGTATGGACAATCAAAACAGCTACTGCCTTCGTTTTTCATTAGTACACCGACTGAGGAGGGCCATCAATCCGTTTGGTTGGAGCCGCGTTAACTCCTCAAATAAATTTCTTATTAAGAAGCATGAAGCCGACAAATGACTTCGCCTTATTATGCAACATCTCTGAAGCCGCCTCTGAATGTGGCGCGAACCTTGCCGGTCGAGATCGCGGCATCACCGGTTCAAAACAGAAATCCATTTACGTTAATCCCCGGACAAAACTCTGAGTTGTAAGCTCCGAGTGGATGCTGCTGTGCCTTCTCTGTGGCCGCAGACAATTTTTCACGAAATCACTTTCCTATAACAAACTCATCAATCATCGACGGAGATGGCCTCGTTAGGGGCCTCTACCTTCAGAAGAAGCTACACCCTCCTCGGTCCACTGTCTGTTGCCCTCCGCCGTCGTCGCCGTCGCTGCCGCCACCGCAGTGGAAATGGAAGTCTCGCGACGGCACAAGGTGGAGGGCACTAAATGGACCGCGGAGTACAACAAACATCAACTGAATGTCAGCAGTCAGTCAATCATAACTTTTGCTGCTTCTTTCACCGTCTTCGGCATTTTCTTCGACGAACTGAGGGCATGCCCACCATTTCGAGAATGAAGCTCAGAAGGGAACTTAAGTGCTTCTTGGCACATCCGTTCACTCTGCCTATGATCAAGAACATACTTCGATAAATGCGGGCCTAATGCCTCCTCGAGCCTCCTCATGTGCATAATGCAACGAATGCATCTGGGAGTATTGCAACTCCCCCGGGCCTCTTTGGTTATTAATTCTTTCCTTGTATAAGTCGCGACGGGGATTATTGTCGTTTATGACTGAATAACTATCGCCTATTTGGGTGGTGCAATCTCCAGAAATTATTCAAATTTATTTTTAAGCTATTAATTTGTTCATTAGGCGTACGACTTCATAATTTCCATTTCCTGGAACACGAATATTGCGCCTCCAATTCAATTGAGGAAGTTCTAAAGTGTTCAAATAATTTTAATTGCATTAATTGCAGCTCCTCATTATGGGTTTTCTCCACTATCCCCATTATAGAATTTTTCCATTCAAGGGCTGAATTTCTTTTAATTCTACTTCTTATAGCCTTATAAGCACAACGTATAGAAATAGTAGAAAAAAAACCCCAGAGACATTAGATTATAGCGTAAAACACTCCCAAGCTTTGAATTTCCGCTTCAATAACCAATTGATAGTCATTGCAAAAATCAAAGGCGTACTTGAACGTGTCGTTATAAACTTTACGTATGTCTACATATCAAGTTTGCATACAGAGGCTCCATAAAATGAAACGATACAGCAGCACGTTAATGCTATCGGGTATTAAAGTCGAGTCTCCGATTTAAAATATAAATTTTCGAGGAGCACACCTTATTTATTTTGTTATAGGTAAATGAATATCTAATAAAATTATTTAGAACTATGCACCCTAACATGCCTTTTTAGCAGATATTTTTTTCCCAATATCTTTGAGATTATGTTGCACCTTAATATGAAATAAAAATTCTCAAAATGCCCAATTTTTAGTCTACATGATACTTTTTATATTGCACCTATTGTACCAGTCCAATTTAATATGTTAGTTCAGGCATTTTTAGAATATTTACAAAGATTTTTATTACACGTAAGTTTATAGTTTGGATAAGGTTTCTTATGAATTATAGTTTTTTATATATATATATATATATGAAAATTAAGGCTATATAAAAAGTTTTTTAATTAATAATCGATGTGATTTATGTAGCATCGGTCGATCGCATTTCTCTCATCAGAACAAAAATTGCTCGAAAAAGCAATGACAGCGAAGCTATGGGTACCTCAATTCGTTAGAGGGCATCGAAGCGCCAATTCAAAGGAGCTATGAAAAGGCAAGATTCGTACAATTTTCGCCGGTTTTATCAGAGCTTGAATAACTTTTTATAGTTCTGCTTATATCGTTTTCTATTATGTTATAAATAAAGCGATTAAAAAAGGAAAAAGGTATGTAGTGTCATCTAAAAATTAACTAAACTTATTTAAAATTTCCGTGGTAATTTTATCTATTTGAACATGCAAAGTAAGTTCTATAGATACATAGTTGAATTTATACATTTTACTACGTATATCTCCGTACTAAGAAAGCTCATTTTTAGTTAATTTAAATTAACAGAGTTCCTGTGAATACTAAACCACCCCCAAAAAAAAAGAAACCTCTCTAAATATGTCGGAAATGTTAGACAAAAATAATTCAGGACACGATTTAGAGTCCCTTGTTATGCGTAAAGAAAAACAGTGTCATAACCACGAATCAATTATGCGAGCTGGGTAAAGAGGGTAATGAGCAATTCGTATTCAAACCCGGGACTGTGTGCGGGAATAGATAGCCGCCTTTTTCCTAATTAAGATATTCCCAGGCAAATAGTGTAGGGCGACAAATATTCTTTTGTTCCACCAGTAATGATGACACGTTCTCCAACTTATCGGGCATTTATAATTTATCGCGTCTTTATAATTTATCGATACCTTAAAGCGTTTTTACGCGCTTTCTTTACAGGAGGCCCTCAAAAGCTTCTTGAGACGTTGCCCCATTATGTATTTGTCTACTTCTTTGTCGTTAACTATAAGAATGGGACATAATCGAGACAGGTGGCAACTTTATTATGGAATGCAATTGATTTAAGGCATAACCAAAAACGACCCATAAGGGTCGGAAGGGCTGCTGTTGTCGAGACGACCTCTCCAGCAGGTGCTTTATTAAATTGTTTTGATGTGATATGCTTTGTGTTTTCCTCTATTGCGAGACTTTTGTTTCATGTTCCTCTTAAGTAATTACTATGGACGTGCGGAGTGCAGTTTCCCGCGGGAACACCCACCATGAAGGAAAATAAAGAAATAAACGCCAGCCGCACCAGCAACACTGAAAACGATAATTTGCAGTCACTCATTTTGGCACTTACGACCTCTGTAATAGGTTAGAAAAAAAAATATCAGTAGCATGTCTCTACCAGCGTGTGTCGTTGCGTTGCATTGCAAAACTTCTACTTCAGCTGCAACGCAAGACTAAGCAACAATGGCCAAAGGAGAGAACGGTACGGTACCCCCGGGGGAACATTTAAATTGCTACAGTGGCGGTCGGGCAATATCAGTTCCTCGAGCACAATGAGGCTCTCCATCCCTCCCTCTGGAAGAGTTCCGCGAGTCCCGGCTATTGATGATGCCCGGGAACAGAGCCGGGAAGAAGCTGAATATTGAGATTGCAACCGCACTCTACTGTTGCATCGCCACCGCCACAGCTGTACCACCATATTTCAAAAAGAATGCAAACTGCAAAGTGCCAGGCAAAAAGGCTTTCTGTGCAAGGGGAGAATCCATTAGGTGTATATCCGCGAAGGAAAATCCTGTGTAAGTCCCGCACCACAGTAGTGCATTGTTGCTTCAATTGCATTCACTCCACTCTGGGGCGCTCTTAAGCTTGGGCTTCCTCATTCGGAAGTCTTTTAAGCTCGTGACTTTTTCAATAAGCCATTCCCGTCACAATTTGCAATTAATGGAAACTGCTTTTCGGTATTGTTTGGAAGATATACTCCTCGAACGCACAAGGATGTCTTCCAAGTAGTTCAGTTTTCGATGAGTCATCCACAATTTGAAAAGTACTTCTTTAGCGCTATTTGGCATCAAGACTTTCTGTAATAGCTTTTGAACATCGTACTATTCCTTTACCAACCATTTTTTATAACCTTAGTAGAAAGAAGTCCAACGACCGAGACATACACAAAAACGAGACCGTTTCATCTTACATTTATCATTTTTAGCTAGTGTACTTTTAGAATTGTAAAGATTTATACTTTTCTTAGGTAGAAACGAACCTTTCACGATGCTTTAGGTAAGTAAAATAGTTTTAGATTTAACTTTAATAACATTACCTATTTTATATAATTATAATTGATATTTACTAAAAACATTTATAAATAGCAAAATCAATTTACATTTCAGTTGAATATAAAGAGAAATTATTGTTTTTATAAGCTCGACTATTTAGAATAGCCAGATTTAAAATTTCTAAAATTATAAAGATTACTAGTTTCAAATAATGAATTAGTTAAAATAATTAAACTGAAAATCTTTTTTAAAATTTAAATATTCTAAATTGTGTTCAAATTCAAATCTTATGTAGTTATTAAGTATGTTTAGGATTTTGGTCTTAAACACCGTCTTATCATCATATTGTCCCGTCTTCTGAAGCCATTCATGTAGCTGGGATAATCAAATTGATAAAATTCGCTTAAAGTAAAAATTCAAACGACTTAGCAGCAGCAGGATTCGATAGAATTTTTCTTACAATAACGAATTCGACTTGAGACGATAAAAAGGTATATAAGTAATTGCTACTTTCATCAGAAATCGATTTAATGTACTTTTTTGTTAATTTCACAACTCCATAGGATAGGTCCTATATCTGATTTCTTCATTTGTTGTCATCGTTGAGTGGGTCTGCCCAAATCATTTTATCTGTGGCAAACTATCGAAAACGTCCGATTACGTTTTGAGATAACAGACCACAACTTCCATCCTATTGTAGGGCCCTGGGGCCAGACGACGCAGGCAGGTAATTCGAAAAGTAAACAGGAGGCCTTCGAGTTAAGAAATAATTTGTTTGGACGGAGGGCATTTTTTTGTTGTCCATCTCCAATAAATAAAAATGGACCAGAAAATAACAACCGCAGCATCAGCAGCAACAGCAGCAGCAGGACCATGACTGTCCGCCAATGCATAGTTCCTTATCTTGTTCGACGATGTCTGGAAAAAAAAAATTTTGTGATCACGCAATCGCGGGGAAAAGATTGGAAAATCGTTAGAAATGGACAACGAGGTTCAAACAAAAAAATCTTGTTAACGAGATTGTTATCGCGAGCGGCGCGGTTAGCCAGGGTAAAATTTGGGGGGAAAAAAAAGCGGACGGGAGCGAGGTGATTGAATGCATGTCGCTGGCGGGCTACATGGAAATCGAGGCAAAAAAAATAAAAAAATAAATAAATAAATAAATCAGTGGCCCTCGTCTGGACGTAATCAATTTTCTCGGTTGAAATTATTTTTCATAATCAAGTGACAAACTCAAGGAGACTTTCTCGGGGTGAATTGCCCGCTAGTCGCTCTTAAAAGAGGAAGTCTACCAAGAAAAGCTATTCCCGTACTACTTGAAAGCCGTCAAAATTCCGCGAGAAGTGTTCCACTGGGTGGGCTCCCCTTGTCCAAATAAACGTCTTCAAGTGGGTCACAGGTCCTCGACTGGTTGAGTTCAAGACTTACCCGAGTGCTGGGCAAACAGTCCGACACCCGCTGACGGGCGACCAAAGAGTACCGAGACGTAGATGACATCTATTAAATTTTTGAAACAGAAACGAAATCAATAAATTTTTGTGGTGCGGCCCGTCAGGGTATGATGGGACCCATCCGCGACGCTTGATGAATGCCTTCCACGAATGGTTGAGGTGGTCTCCTTCAAAAATGTTCAGTCGTAAAATGATTTCTTGCTTTTTTGTTACGTTGCCCTTTTTATGCTGCAGAGATCACCTGCTGGTGTATCATAAAACGGCAGAAAATAAAACGGAGGGGGCTTCTTTCGTCCCGACAGTGATCAAGATCCAGATGAGTTGGATCTTGAGTTAGTTTCTCACAAATGCGGGTCCAGGTGCGATTTCGTATCTGTTTCTGATAACCACAGTATGATTTTGTGGTGAGCGGAATTATTTTACTTTTTTCTTGCAGCCAGTTGCATTTCTTCATCGCTCTTTTTTCCTTACCCAACAGTTGGAGATTTTAATGGGAAGCATTTGTCAAATGAGTGGCTTTAGAGACATCCGAATTACCATAATATCCACTATTAATTTTGCAGCATCGCAGAGTGTCTCAAAAGCATTAAAAAATGCCTCCAGTACACTTTTTAGAGGATATATGAGAGATTTTTCACTATTAACGTTTTTATTGCTGCTCTAAAACTATCTCAAAATTTAGTCTTTATCTAAAAACCTCTTAAAAACAGTCCCTTAGGTATGCCACTATTCCAAAATGATGACTTCAAACCAGCTAATCTATAATAGAAAAATCTTTGTAGAAACGCCGTGTCGGTATATAGAAAATATTTACTAAAAACTGATTGGGGGTAATATAGAAAGGTTAACAGAATATAAAAAGACGATTTTTAAAAATTTTGTTTGTCTATTTGTCTGTTTGTACAAATATGACTTAATACTAGATAAACTCAATTGCTGAACTTTATACTTGGACTATGCGAAGGTGGATTAATAAGGTAGTCTTATAATTTCAAGAATTGGATAGTGGCAGTAATGAATATTTCCAAGTCTAACTAACTGACTATGCAGAAATTCAAGATAAATCGGCTAGATTAGATAGGTTATGAACTATTCAGAATTTTAGAATAAAAACTTTAAAAAAGTTTACACTATCCAATGATTTAAAAGTAAATCATAAATTCTTTAAATACTTAATGTTCCTATCTAAAAAGCTTTAACAAGAGTTAAGAAATACATAAATTAACCAAGAATGAAGTACTATAGATATAAAAATGAATAATATCCCAAAATTTCTTACATCCATAAAATGTACAAATGATTTATGGGAAAAAAGTAGCTTCTCAGTTTGAAGCAACAACCTCGGTTCGAAAAAGGCGTGTTCACATTGTCCGCAATCTATCACAACTCGGGGGTGGTATCACTAAAACAAAAAAAAAATGAAAAACAAAGCTTATCCTCAAACGAACAAAATCCGCTCTCATTGTTTTGATGTACGTGCTCCTACACCCCCTAAAAATGTAGAAACGTTTTCACGTTGAATATTTTTTTTTTTTTTGCGTTTCCCAGGACATGAAGTGGGACGCTCAATGGTTTTTAGAATAGCAATGAGTTGCAAACTTTTTTTTTTTGAGAAATCTGTTAACAAAAATAAAAATAAAATCTGAAGAGCAACTAGCAGCTTCGCATGGATTTTACTGATTGGGATTTGTTCAGTTCATGGAAGCACTGAGAAGGAGGTTTTTATCAAATTCTAAATTTTGGCGAGATTTAAAAAAAAAAAAACTCTGCAATCTATCGTGAATATGAAATGAGTTTTCTAGAAATGTTAATCCTCATCTGAAGTAGATGCTTTTTAGAGTATTTGAATTTTTAAAAGAACCTCTGCATACATATTTTTTATGGGGGGGAGCGGGGGGTGTCATAAAATCATTTCAAACAATTTATATGCAAAAATATTCCCATACGAAATGAACTTTTATTCAATGAAATACACTTTTAAGTAAACATACATAAACTGTATAGAAACAGCGTTTTTAACGTTTATCTCCTATATGTACGAGAATGTCTATAATGCTCATATATTCGTTAAATAAAATCGTTTATATATTTCGTAAATGTGCTAACAATATGAGCCTTCAAAAAATTAAATTACCCATCACAAATAATGGTGCTGGTAATTAAGTCACGAACAGAAGAATTACCCAGTAACTAACATTACTCAGCATTGCTTAGCACAGTACTCAACATTACTACCGGGTAAAGCTACGTAAGTAATACGGGGCAATATTAAGTGATACTAAGTAGTGCTAAGCAATGCTAAGTAATTCTGACGAATTCTGAGTAATGCTAGATAATGAATACTGGCGAGTAACTCTGAGTTTAATGGTAAATCACCAGTGCTATTTTTTATAGTGGTAATTCAATTTTTTCAGGCACCATCACTGGTAATGGTAGTCGCAATTTGTTTTTCTATAGCAGTATTATTTTTCCAGTACTGCTCTTGTGCACTACATTGCAAATTGCTGTAACATTCATAGCACCAAAAAAAATAATAATGCTTCTTTTCTGAATTCTAAACAATTTTAATTTTCTATTTAATCAAAAGAGCCAAAATGAAACGACAAATCGTACAAGTTTTTCTTTCTCTTCGAAGGAGGGAAATTGAATAAGAAGCTTAGAATAGAGTTAGCCCTTTTCTCTGAGTAATTTAAAGACCCACAGAGGATTTATTATGACTTCCTTTTATTGTTTGTCTTGGTAGTATTCTTTTCCAATAAAAGACAAAATCTATTCAATTTAAATGGGGGGAGAAAAATGTTCTCCTGTCTATAAATTACTAACTAAATAGATATAAATTTCCAGACTTAATCGGACTTTAATGGTATTCAACGGAGCATGGGCAGAGAGGTCTTGGACTCCATAAAATTTTAATTTTCCTGCCTTAGACCCTGGGAACATTGCTTCGATGTATGCAAATTTGCATTGAAAACCGCTAGAAAATATTTGTGAGTCAAAACAAATGTTTAACCATCGTCCAGTAGACGCCAATGAATTTAATACTAAATTTCTAGATAGATATCGATTCGCTCCTGTATAATAATTCAATTGTAAGCCATGAAACTCTGGGGCTCAAATTTCATTTCCGGCAAATCATTAGCACCGGCTAAACAAAGTAGAAAAATTCCAAAACTTCTGTGGGTTTTATAAATATTTACTTTATCTTCTTTTCGTCCGTTTGGAAAAAAAAAAATAAAAAAAAAGTTACAAAAACATTTCGGTAATCTAATTTTTACCTGTCACGTCGTCGCACATCATACTGAGGACACTTTTATCCAAGGGTGCAAAACTTCTAAGGAATACCTTGCTCAAGAATAACTCTAAAGATACATTCGTTTAACCCTGGGTTTCTGGAGGTCACCTCACCGACATTAAGCCGTTTCGGTTACAATAACAGTTCAAGTCACCCAAAATAAAACTCACAGCGGGAAAACTTATGACTGCTTCCAAGTGTAACTTGAGGAATGATTTATTACGACGACAGGATCGTAAATTTAAATAAGCCAAAGATCGAAAGTCAACTGCCATTTTAGGCGGCAAGGATAACATGCAGCCCAACTAGACAGAAACGTTTAGAAATTAGGGAAAGAAAAAATTAAAAATCCACAAAAATTAGGTCGATGCACAATTTCGTTTCAATGGAGAAAACAAATTTCTTCGTATGTTGGCTCGCATATTAATGAAATAGGGGTGCGGAAAGAAAAGTCCTGTCGTACCCAAAACGAAATTGAAATCGAAATCCTTCTCACTTAACCATCTGCTTGGGCTGACAGAAAATTGCCTCGTAAAACGAATTTTAAGACTTTGCTTAATGTCTCTTTTTATGACTGGGCTACAACTGATGAATTTACGACACTCATGTCTTCGGAACAGTTTTGCAAGACTGTAGATTGATTTCCGGATAGTAGAAGAAAAACTGTACAGCCAAAGGAATATCTAATGAATGATAAAATTCCCTCTATTTTGGAAACTATAATAAAATTCATATTTTATTTATTTCCTAGTCGATTTATTTATTTTTATTAAGATGAAATCCGTTTGTATACATAACATGATTTAATATTTTAAATCTAGGTATAATGATATAAAGATAGACTAGCGGAATTACATTTTAATATTAATTTAATAGTGAGTTTGCAGTCGTTAGAGCTAATATAAATTATATAGGTATATACCTAAATATATGTCGAAAAGTTGTCGGATAGGGATAATCCACAACTTTCGAAAAAGCTGCAGTTAAAATGTTTAACCTAGCCTTTATTAAATCTACGTTGGCTGTACTATACAGCTCTGAAGTGGAGATGTGCTACGGAAAATTAAATATCTTTTAAGAAATTTGCTTTGAGCAATTTATAATTTATTTAGGTGAGTACGTGCACATTGCGACCATAAATGAGCAACGTAGTGCTACTTAAAATATAACTTAAAAAAAAAGAAATTTATTTTCTATACTTAACGTCAATCCTCTGTTTATGAGTAAACTTATATACATAGGATAGATATATATATAAGGCGTTTTTATTTATTAGTTCAGAGTTCTTCCACTATTGAGGATGGAGATTATCTTAAAAAAGGGTTTTAATTTTAGGATTTGAATTATGCTTTTTTACGCCGAATTGATGACACATATGAGAATAACAAATTCTGGGGATGAATTTTAATTACCAATACAGTGATATATTTCAATTTTTTTATTCCTGGGAATACGAGACATTTTCGAAGATTACCAGACACCTGAGTGGATTTCGTCAACGCTAGAAAATGGTGACAAAGTGATCATCCTACCAGCGGCTAACTTATTTAGCACACTGTAAAACAACCTTTTTTATGAGGGTTGTGTGACAAGAATTTAATGGGCAACATTATTCGAAGTACATTTGTAACATGAAGCACCTTATCGATGTGGGTTCCGGTCTTTTGGCTGGTGGGTACCCCTTTTGGTGTCCAATTGCCGCGAATCGATATTGACCGGGCGCCGCGATTAAACCGCCAGGAAAACACGAGGGTGTTTTGCTTGTTTGTTGACTTAAACGGATTCTTTTAATTAAATTGAAGAGCTGGAATAATTAATTTAAACAAACATAATGCGTGTAAACCTAGCCGATTAATTTTGTTTTATTTGTTGATTACGGTGGTAGCAAAAAAAATTTAATATAACAGAAACTTTAAAATTTAAAACTTAACTGGCCGGTTGGCTTGAAAGGGAATTTTTGTTGACGGGCAGCAGTATTTCGGAAGCTATCTATAAATTTTTTTATCCTACAAAAATCTGCTATTGTCTATAGACTGAGATATGATAAAATGAGCTACTAGCATTATGCGTATTTAAGTAAGTTCTTATAAAGATACATACCTTTAATTCTAATTATAAAATCGCAATGGATACAACCTGATTAAAATTATATCATTTTTTAAAAATTTCAAAGTTTACCAACGTCCTAGATACACGTAGACCCCTACATTACTTGAAATTATGCCTTTCTTTATAATTCAATCAAATTCGAAACTAGCACATGATTAAATACCGAAAAATCAAAACGTGTAACAACAAATCTTCTAACTTTGTGGCAAATTTAGAATCATATTTAGTTTTATAGAGAAAAACATGTGGTAGAGAATAAAGCAATTATTTTTATTAACTAAATAGCATACAAATCCAATAATAATCTCTTAAAAAGTGCATTATTATGAGCACAAAATAGAGCGGATTCGCATTATTCCTTAATCCTCAATGCAATGCAGCGCAAATCGCTTAATCTGCAACAAAACGAAAGCAATTACTCGATTCTTTGGTGCAAGCGCAGCACTGTAAACAGAAGTGAGTAACAATTGCCTCGCACAAGACGATGGTTAGATTAACTCAAGTAAAACGACTTCGTCCGTGTATTAATTATCCGTAAAACAAATTTTTTCCTGCTCGTTTATTGTGAGCGAGCGGTGCCTGATGCTTGAAGGTTTGAGCTTGGCATTGATTTTTTTTTTCTTTTCCCACGTAATTACGCCCCGCAGGATAAAGTGGCAGCGGAGTGCACAAGGAGCACTACTGTAGGCTGCAGCATTGCAGCCAGGTCCATTTCCATAGAGAGTAATTATCCTTTTGTGTGGTGAATAATCATTTTCTCGTTTCCTTAGGATTTTGCTATTTCACGGACTATGGGTCTTCGGAACTTTTTAGGGTTCATGTTTTTATTCGAGCTAAAAATAAGGTCTCATCAGGAAGATTTAATGCTGGCGGTAGATTTTTGCAGACCATTTGCATGTCCGGTTGATTCGAATCCGAGCAAAACAATTACAAGTTCGTACTGGCCTGGATTTAGATGGATAGTGGATAATATTTTCGTTTCACGTAAAACTAAAGATGGTAGTAGAATTTTCTAATTAAGAACTTTGTGTAGGAACATATAAAATGAAAAAAAGAAATGGGTTACGTTCTGAAAATTTAAAGGTCCTTTTGAATGCAATTGAAAAACTTGCTACCAAAGACAAATTCAAATTATCTAAGCGTGTATTCGGTTTTAGAGAATTTTACTTTATTATAAAAAAGTGAAAATAGAATAGAACTAGATAGAAATAGAAAATATAGAACACCCCATTTTCTTAATTCATATTTCATAAACCTTAATTTTGATTTCTTAAAATTCACCTTCAATTTATCCTTCAATTGAAAGGCTTTATCAAATATTTACGGTTTGGCTTTATTCCTTTAAGTACTATTGAATCTATCAACTACAGTGTCCTATTTTATCCTTGTATATAATTCATAACGAAAATAGTGTCGCAATGGTTTCATAATTATCATCTTTTGTTTCTGTATCATGCATGGAAATTATCATTTCGTGTGAATTGTTCCATTGTTCCTTTCATATTTGATAGAACGGTTATGCTTAGTGTATAGAAATGCGCTTTCTTGTATTATGATTACATGGATTGGTGAATAGAGTTGCATTGTGTACCATAATTCCTTAGAAATTTATTACGACTAATCCTTTCTATAATCTAAGGTAATGTAATCAAGGAAAGCCAATGGCTATTGAAGCATTGATTATATCTAACTATTGTCCCTTACTAATTTTAATGCATTACCAGAGAAGTGGAAATTTATGTTTGTTAATTAATTAATGTAAAGTGGCGTAATACTGGCCGCCTCTCTAATTCAGACCACTTTATATAGTCACTAAATTTTTCATTGGTTCATGTAAGCCTTGACTTGGTTGTTGCAATATGTGCATAGTTACATATCTTACTTCATAAATACCGAAAACGACTAATAGGCGATTGGCATTGGTTTAATTTATTGAATTAATTAGTGCAAATAAGTCCATTCGTGTAGGATATTTTAATATAAATCCTTAAATCTTGATTTTAAGTGTTTTTAATATACAGTGACTCAACTTATTGATCATATAATGCGAAATTAATAATTAGTTTTATTTGCATCCTTACTAAGTAAGGAAATAGAAGAGGGATGAATGAATAATTACAAAATTTATTTGAAAAGTTCATTTTAAAACCTTGAGTTTTTTGAAAAGACAAAAATAGGTATTTGATCAATTAGTTGATTTCTCTTTTGGCTTTTATAACGACCTGAATTTTTCGAGGTATTGAATTTATTCAATTTACGCAGACCGAAGCCAAAAAATATTCTTCTTTTAGGAGTCCAACGCTCCAAAGTACGTTTAAGGACTCAATTTCTGGAGTTAAAGCAAGAGATCCCTTGACCTCGACTCCTAAATGTTTGATGGAGTTGAGACCATCATAAACTCTACGACTAGTCTAAAAATGAAATCCGTGATTTACTAACCACTCTATTCTCAATCGAGCTGTGTGTTTTGGATCGTAATCATATTGAGAAATAATGTCGCACAGCCTTTTCTTAGTTTTGAAGTTATTCTTATAAGTTTCAATTTTATAATTTGAATGAAAAATTAGCTGATCGGTAATAGGGGTATTTTGATAGTCGAATTTAGGGTATCTGGTAAGTAAAAACTTAATTACCAAAAGAGTAAGTAAAATATAAATGCATCATTTGTTTTTTGGCTTCTTATAGACAATTCGGTATTAGGAAATTTTACGATATTTCATAAAGCTGCAGTTCGTTTCTTTATAGTTAACTTTTTATCTTTCCCTCTTTTCTATTCGACGGGGGGCCTGGAACCTTTTAATTAATAACCATAACCATACTATTTCGAACTCCAAACTGAAGTTATAAGGGGTCAAAAATACAGGAAGTCGCTTTGAGAAAAGGTACTCTGGATCTCAGGTTTTAATTAAGGTCTACGTCTATGCGATAATAGTGTTACGCCATGAATTTTGCAAGACATTTGTAAGGAGGTTTTTTCATTACCCACGGTTAAGGGTCTAATCGTAATCTATTTTTCAAAAAAGGCTTATTTCATTAATTCGTAAGTCTGAAATTATCATTGTAACATGCTTCAAATAATTTTAAATTTATACGTTAATCTAAAACCATGATTCTGTTAATGCATAATCAACGCAAAACAACTTGTTCTTAATTGAATTTTTAAGTAATATAGAATGCTTTTCTTTTTTATCCAATAGCTTAGTGTTTTAACTCTAAGTCTAAGGCTAACCCTGCCCAAATTTCAGATTTATAGATCAAACCTGTGAACGGCGGAAACAGAGTTTAGTTCCCCATAGAATTTGCATACATGGTAAAAATTAGTTCTTCACAAAAGCGTGAATTTCGCAGACAAAGATAAAAACTAAATATCCTATTTTATATCAATTATACCCTCTAGTAGGTAATCTCTTTTCAGCGTTTAAAAAAAAAAAAGAAATAGAAAGCATAATAATAAAATTAATTATTTAAAATTTTACATGCAGAACTTGTGACAAAAAAAGCAATTTGGTAAATTCTCTACAACAGATTTGTTTGTTTTGTCTTTCTCTGATTCTATTCTGGGCAAGTTTTAGATAAGTTGAAAATTTCCATTATCATTTGAATTAAAACAAAAGACCTTAAAAGTACGAAACCGCAAAACACTCGTATATCCCCCAAACTGTTCTGACGAAATGGAAATTGGTTTGAGTATTTTCCCGTAGCGTTACAAGTAAACCAGCTACTTATTTTATATCTAAACTTCGCAAGTAATTACTTTAAGGGGCGTGAAGTACCTCCAGAATAGAAGCTCTCATCAAGCTCTATCCCTTTTCGACTTCATCCTCATCTGCGAGGTGCGGTTTTGCCTAGAGAATCCATATAAATGTTGAAGAATATCTAAGTCATTAATCAACCTTTTGGAGAGCTCCAAAATGCTTCTATTTTATTAAGAGCGCCCCAAATGGCTTTAGTTCGGACAACGAACCTTCTCCCATAGAAAAAAAATTGATTTGATGGTGACAGCACTTATAAATAGAATCAGGCAAAGGATAGTAGCCCCACAATTCATTTCCTAACCAAATCTAGGCCAGGAAATCCCTAACACCATCCGGACGAGTTTTTCGATGCTCTAAAATGTTCCTTGGCATGCAAACCAAAACCACCTTTCAAGGAATGGAGGAGGAGGAGGACCCTCTGCAGCCTAAGCCGCCTAAGCTTCTGCATAAATTTGCCATAAAGTGAAATTACTCAATTACCTCAGGTAATTGTGGGGCATAATTTCCTTCTGGCCTTAGAGATAAGCGAATCGAGGACAGCTTGTGGTTCTTGGAGAACTATCTCAGGGTCAGATAGGAGCAGGTCGTGACCACAACGCCGAAATTTACAGCTCTCTTAATGTGCTCCAGGCTTCAGGCTCTACATTTAAAATTCTCTGAGGTGGCCAAAACCCCGATTTGTTCCAGCATTATACAGGAGACCGATGTCGCCCAGATGGGATTTCTTCTCAACTAAATTTAAGGGCATTCATTTTGCACACTTGCCAATGTGGAAAATTGCCCAAGAGCGCCTGGAATTACGTGGCATAGTAACCTTTTTCTAAGCTAACCAAAATGTTTACGGTCTTCGAAAAAACGTAAACAAACTTTTGTTTGTAAACTTGTCACTGAATAAAGTGGGGTTATGTCTCAGGTATATTTCCCAGTAGAGTGGATGAAACGAAAGGATTAGGACTCACCTAGCAAACGCATCATCTCATGTAGGTTCAGGTAGAGATTCAGGTGGGCATTTACGGCGGGAAATGCCGCCGAAATTAATCCAACGATTAGGAGCCAACGATAGGAGACTGTCATCTTTGACGTTTCCATCACTCGCGGAGGGCTTGTATTTGCGTTAATTGCACTTAAAAATTTGAAACGTTACAGAACCCAGTGCATAACCACAGAACGGAGTGCACGTTTTAAAACATTTACAACACTACCCCCTATTTAATTTCAAACGATAAATCTTTGCTGGCACAAAATTTGTCATTTCACTTGATTCATTGTGAATGTGCAATAAAATCAAAAAAAGCAGATCGCTATCACCAATTCCAGGCGGTATTTTTAGCCGAACGAAAACAACGCATAATAATAAAACGATTTTATGTCACTGGAAGCACTAAAACACCGTCAAATGTTTATTTTTAGAGGAATATATGAAACAGCACAACGAGAATGAGGCAATTTTAAGCCAGCACAACCTCCACTTTCAATGTTTCTGGCGAAACTGAATACAATTTTTCAGCCAAGAAATGTCAAAAGGCAGCTCTTCACAACTATTGACGCGACATCTGCAGGAGATTTCTGGTACTCTATTCATATGGTAGTGGCATTGCCGTATTGAAAAGATGTTGATTTTTCGCTTTTTGAATGCAGACTCTAAAGCGTGATGAATCCGTTGATTTTTAAAAGTTTTTCTTTATTAAATCTTTTTATCCATACGAATTACTATAAATAGAATTTATGAATAATTTAAGATTCGACGGCAATTCCTGGGTTATATATAACAGCTCTATAGCATCCTCCAAACATGCAATCCAATCGTCCTGAGATGCTTCTTGGGGCGTTTAACGTTTTAACGGCCTTCATGCATGTTAGCCGTTAATACGCGCTATTCGTCGATTTTATTTCAATAATGGAAAACCATTTGATCAATTGCAATCCCCATATCGTCCAGAGCATATAAAAGAAATGCGGATTGGGAATTGAGGGAATGGGGGCTTTGGGGTTTCTCACTCACCTGCAAAGGGTTCTGGGCATAATTTCAATATACCAAAAACATTTATTAAATTAACACATATAATAAGGAATACTATGGAGTAAAAATGACAGACTATACATAATTCAGTTAAAATAATTTAGCACACCAGTAAAAACGCACATCCGATCGATATTATGCGGCCTTTAAAGCTATTACAAGGCAACAGAGTGTATTTTCTACTACTGTATATAATCGACCGTCTAGATTATTTATTTATTTATTTATAAGATTATTTATAAGATATATAATTAATTAGGTATCCTACCTATTCGCGCTCTTGGTATCCAAGCCCATATGGCACCTATGAATATAGCTAGCCTGTTCCTATCTATCTTAAAACTAACTATACTAACGATAGTGAAGCAATTAGAGCCCAACTATACGTAGTCCAACAATAAGAGTACATAGGTCTATTATCGAAATTTGCGAAAACTAAGTTCATATGTTAGTTAAGAGTAATTCATTCTTCCCTAATATCTTTTTATTTGAGCGTAAACTAATCACTATGCTTTTCCCATCCAATGGAAGAATACACCCGGAGAAGAGAGGAAGTAACAACTGAACATTAAAAGATTAGATCAACGCCATCGGGTTTTCCACTTAAATCCTTTTTCAAAGTCAGTTTAAGCCGCATAATCTTATTACCACACACTTTCTGCATTCGCCAGGCGACAAAAGCCGCATCGGTGGGGGTTGTTTTTTTACACCGATGCAAATTACCGCCACCGTTGCACCACAAACGAATGTTTTTCTGAGTGCCCCTAAAATGCTCTAAATGCCTCAAAATCAAAACAACCACAGCATCACTGGACAAAGAAATCCCCAATCCGTTCTTAATCCGATTAAAGCAATAAAATAGAACACATGGTATGGATGGCGGGGGTGAAGGGGTAGTGGTGGTCGGATGCTGCAATTCTTATCGCTCGATTCGAATGCGGCAAAACATTGGAGATGAAGTTGTCACCTCAACGTCCTGAAAATATTCTGCCGCTCGAGGAGTGGTTTTCACAACGTCGGAGAAAGTGGTCGGTCTCGCCTGCATCCTGTGGGACTATGCTGGGACCCGGAATTGTGTTAATTTATATGTCATCACCAGATTCTGCAGTCTCGTTTTGTTCCCTAGATTATGCATATAAATGCATTCCCTCCTCCCGCCTCACCCATTCACATGGGTGTGCACTAGAACGCAATAGAATGCATACGTCCTGTTCGGCTGTTGGATGATGTGGTGGATGCTGGAGAGGAACAAAACCACCTCAAGGAGCCTAGACCTGGGAGCAATGCCTCCTTCTGAGCTCAATTCCGAACGGAAAATAGAACTACCATTTCCATTCAAAGAATGAATTGCTCTCGAAGCTTTCTCAAAGTGGTAAGCCTCCCCTTCATTCAAATCGGACGTTGAAATAATCATTGCGGTCACAAAACCAGAAAACCTTAGTAGGCCTAGAAATAGTAAAGTTTTGAAAGAGTCAATTTGTAATAAATCCTAAAGATTTTTAAATCATTTGCATATATACAGATGAAGGGAAATGCATAGAAGATATAAGGGTAACAGAAACAGAAAGGATTTTTTACAAATTATTCTAATAATGCCATTTAGTTGCGATAGTAAATTCATCCTTTTCCCATAATAATTGAGTAACTCATACCCTTGAGAAAAACTAGTTATTACAAAATCAGATAAATCAGCTTCAAATCAAAGTTATTCACTATCAAATGTTTCTTAAAATACGAAAATTATTTGATTTAAATATATTTCAAATATAAATGGAATATACGTTACGTTTTTAATTCAAACGTGACTCTTTTTGAATGAAGGCGTTTCAGATAGGTAGAAAATGTTTCGTTGATATGAGCGCCTTTAGGAAGGTTTTAAAATGATCCCATTTCCTGTTTAGTAATTGATTACTTTATTTCTGTTTTATGCATCTTAATAATTCGAATGTTAGTACTAATTTAAGACATAATAAAGTTCCTCATTTAGATTAATCAATTTATTAGAATTTTTAAAAGAACTGAAAACTACGCTTAATTCTTTGCATTTATGTAACACCATAACATAATAAGAGGTTTTAATATTTTAATAACCTTCCTTTAGGGATCGAATATAAGTGTGGCTTATTCATAATATAGAAAATATCCCCTCAAGCAGTACCATGGCCATTCTTAAATATCCTCTCAACCTATTTATGTGCAAATGATTTTTTTCCGGGACAAGAAGTTTTATTGAAATTGCATTTTCCAGGGGCGATAATTTTCCAAGCATTTTCGCATGACTCAGTAATCAGCCCAAGTCCCCATATTACTTCATTCCCTAAGGGTCTTCCTCTTAATTTGAAATTCGCATACATGGGAATTCGATATTCTACCTAGTGCGGTATAGCACTTGCCACCGACGGATGTCGCATTTTATGGGCTTGGGATTAATTTAATTTTTCTGTCGTTCACACACCCTACACAATTTCGTTATGAACATTTCCGTGATAAAGGAATATTTTGAAATGTTATTACTCTCAGAGGACTACTTTGTAGATTAGATGGTTTTGGACCATTTTACACAATTATAATTTACAAATCTAAGGAATACTTCTTATTGTTATAATTTCAAAAATTATTTCATACATTTTATGAATTTATACAAATAACTTTCATAAAATTTCATACAAGTAGATTATCCATCTCTAAAGCGACTTGCACAGCTTATACCATTTTCGGAAAATAATAATTTGGTACAAGATTTTTATATTCTGGGAGCAGCACAACAATTGTGGCTTTATTGCTTCGAACACTTTCAAATAGTTTTAAGAGAGTACTTTTGCGCGCTTTTTCTAAGTTGATCCGCCAATTTGCTTTAGAGCTTGTTTTAGTAAAAAGCTTATAACGTATTTAAAATGAATTCAGGGATAGGTACTTAATATCAAAATTCTCTGAATTACATTCATAACCATGATGATATTTATCATGTTCTGGTCCTACAATAGGACACATTATTTATAAATAATCACCCTACCTGAACATCCTGTCCTTTATTATGTCATGATTATGCTTTCAGCCCATGTTACACCTTTCCATCATTCATCTCTTAAGCACTTGTCACCCCAAAAAACAATAAAACACAATTTTTTTTGTTTTTTGTTTAGACATATTCAGAAACGCCGGAACGGTTATCATCATTTTCATCATTTAATAGGCAATTTACTGCGGGAGGAAAAAGGAAAAAAATGAATATTTATTTGGCTTTATGATCAAATTCACTCGTCAAGAGACACAGCAACACGAGTAGCTCCAGCTGAGATTTGTTTCCTTAAAACCAAGGTAGAGCCCGTCGCGCGCGCTCATCAATAATTCAAGCCGCCTCGAAGAGAGCATCAATCATTCAGGAGGCTCCAACTTTTATCGGGGGAGAAAATCTCCAGATAGAAAGACTTTGGCTGGCGCATCTTAATAATTAATTAATCGAATATTAAGGCGGAATGCTGTTCCGGCGAAGAACACCCGTGAAGCGGATCTCGCGGTGGGTGCTCTTTTAGCTTCATCCACTCATGAGAGCCGGTAATTATCGGATAGATGGACCGATGGGGCTCTTTTGAATGTTTCCATTAGGGCCTCAAGAAGGGCGCCGACTCTTTCAAGGACCGCCAACTCAATTGCTATAACGAAGCACTTATCGCCTGAATTACTTGGGAACCAAACGATAACAGACCTTCTTTAGGGAACCCTGAAAGAAAGAACAAATTGTTTGTCACACGTTTTGTCAAAGATGCTCGTAAACACGCTCTAGCCGAATCGATTTTAAGTAAGCGATTTTAATTTAACAAAATATAAACATTTTACTTTATCATGTTACTTGAAAATGGGTAAAAACTTTATATGCTAAAATTTTGTTAACTTTACTCAGTTCTGCACAATAGTTGAATTAAAGGGGGACTACCTGAGTTAAAATCACTCTAAAAAATATTTACTATTGGACTATTACTGTAAACAACTTTGTTTTCTATTTTTATATATGTAATTTTACGCAATTGTACAATTTTAATATAAGAGGAATATTGAGTTGTTGTTAAATAAGCAGTTCTTGGTACAATCCTCCACATTTAAAACCAATCGTATTACTTTTTCTGAGAAAATATTTTGTTTAAATAGAAAAGAGTTGCTAAGATACAATTTTTGATTAAATACTCCTTCTACTTCTCCCTTTTCTTAAATAAAAGTTGAATAACCGGAGTAATTTTTCATGTTGTTAAATTAATACCCATTTCTCAAAGCAAATTGTTAAATTAATGAAAAAATAAAAATAAAATTTTACACACATCGCAAACATTGAGGGACTCTCTGATCAAACAAGGAAAGTGTTTGTCTAATTGAGCAAGAAGCCATCTGCGTAAATACCCCACATATATCTATATATTTTTTTTTTATATCCTCCAAGTTAAGAAGGGTGGCATAAACCTTCGCTAACGTCTAGTTTTTGTCTATTTACATTTCCTTCATGTGGCAGACATCAGTCGACATCACTTAGTAAATTTGATCAGCTCGAAAACTGACTGTATTCAATCCGCATTTGCACACATCAATTCATCTGTTACAAATTTTAAAAAAGGAGAAGATCCAAAAATCTTCAGACCACCCAGAAAAGTTAGGGACGTGTGGTATTACCACAGCCAAAGTATTTCTCAATAATTTTCTTGAGTAAATGTTTTCGTGCATCATTAAACATTAAATGATTCATGAGAATGTCGATTGACTAACGTTATAATGCGCGTAAATCGTTTTATTTGTGAGGCGGTAGCAACTGTTGAGAAAATCCTTTTCATCCTGTTTTGAGTATATCCGTTCGATGGCAGTGCTTGATACAGGGGATGTACCGATGATTTCTTATTTACTCCACCCCTATTTTGTTGCAAGACATCCAGTAATCGCCATAAAAATTTTGATAAATGGAGGAGGCAAAACGGTCCTCAGACAGCTGCTTATTGGAACACACTCAATTTAATGTGGAATCCGAACGGCTGAAGACGTTTTCACAAAATTTAGGGGGCTCCTTTGCAGAATTTATTGCGTTCTTCAGTATTTCGTATCAAATGCCCTTTAACATTTTGTCTACGACTGCATCATGGCCCTTAATGCGACTATGTACCAACAGCGAACACCATATACTTTCTAACTTTAAAGTTAATCTGTTGATAAAACACTTAACTTATGCTAAAATGGTCTTCAAAACTATCAGAGGTATAAAATAATGCATTACTTTGGTTTACAGAAATTACTATTACAAGTAATGCAATTTAAATTCATTTTAAATCAGCTCTACTACATTACTAATTCAAATCATTACAATAACTGGTACTAGTACTTTACTATTACTGTAATAAAATCAGTATTACTTAGTATTATTCGGCATTATTAGCCATTACGTAGCATTACTTTATTTTATTGGGTGTTAAATTTGAGTCATGCTTAAGTTATCAAACCAAATTTAATTCAGGACTAATCTAGGTTTACGAGTAAGCCATGTTTTACCTTTTGGTTGAGTCTGGTTTAGATTAACCTTGAACTACGCGCTAAGGTCTGGGCAAGCTAGAGTTGTCTTATGAAACAAGCTTAAGCTAATCTTCGTTCAGACTTCAGACATTACTAAGAAGTTCGATTTGTTAGACTCAAAAAAGCCCTTTTTCTCTTCATGAGAGTATCAGTTAAAGAAAAGTTCTAGAGGGTTATTTTTAACTCTGTGATGCACACATTTTTTTGCAAAAACACAGTGCCTTTTTCGCCACATATTCATATGTTTTCGGGTTCAGTGATTATGAGTTAGAGGTCAAAAAGTTGATAGCTATCAAAATAATTTTAAATTGACAATCTAACCAGATATAAAATCAGATAGTTGAACCTAAATTCGTACTCAACGACCCCAAAAACCCTTCGAGTAATACGTCAAAATAAATGGCTAAAAAGTTAGAACAGTTGCGGTAGTAATGTGAGCTACCACTATCTATGCTTCGAAGGGCTAAAGTGCAGGATTGTAAGTCTGAATGTATGTTGAATTAAGTTAATATTCAGTTTTGAATTTCATTTATTAATTTGCATAGTGCAATAATATGTAAAAAATGAAAAACAAAATTAAAAAATACTAAAAGAGATCAAATAGCACACGCTTTATCATTCGATCCCTTTAAGCTATAAAAATTCCAGACCATTAATTATCTGAAATATTTTTACCAATTTAAAGGTTTTTTTTTTAATTTTAAATGGTTTTAAAAGGCGATGGCTTTTACGTAGTGTAATAAAATCCATTACGAAAAATCACAGATGATTAAATCTTTAGGGGAAACATTTTTACAAATACGCCTTTTCTCAATTTATGTTTGGCAATTTTTCTCTTTTAATTACCTTACAGCTAAATTAAATTTACTGGTAAAGTGCAATTCATTGAGGCATGCCATTCTCAATTAGTTTTACCCACCATCGCTTTACAGTGCCAACACAATGTCACATTCTCGTATATTTTCTGCGTAATCCCATGCATCGGTTAAATGCAACGAAAATACATTTTACGCCTGTGACAATCGCCACCCTTACCATGGATAGTGTACCATTAGAATTTTCATTTGTACATCAGTCCTAATCCCAGAAAAAATAACCGACTTAATGTCAATTCTGCACGACCATAAAATGTAATCCTTGCCGTGAATGGTACCGAGATAGAGATATAGGACCTGGATATTTTTGCTTAATTGGAATATGAAACAAAATAAATGAAATATATTTAGAAAAAAAATTATATAGTCCATCCCTAGTGGACGATTTGAGATTTTGCTAATTGAAATTTGTTTTTGTGGTAGACCCGGTGGATGGATCCATTTATCTTTGGTCTTTTATATTGCGACCAACCCCGTAATCTTTTGAGTGGGCTCCGAACGTGCTTTTGCAACTTTCTTTAGTCTTAATGGTTCCGAGATGGTTCCATAATCACACTCAAACTCTCCAGTGAGGTTTTCAACTCGATTTTTTGTAGCGCATGCTTGCATCAATTTTAAATATTAAAAAAAATTTATATATATGTATATGTATATAAACATTTAGTCCATTAGCGCACCCTTAGGACTCTTTTCTTTTTGTATAGAACTGATTCGAACGATGCTTTTAATAATTCGAGAAGACATCTTTCCTGGCCTTACTTAAAAAAATATAAAAAGACAATTCCTTATGCAGTCTTTGTTTATTTACTTTTATTTAAACATTGAAAATTCGTGCATTGAATTTGAAGATCGGCAAGAACAATTACAAGCCTCCGACACTGGAGCACTTGAGTCCCACTGAGGGAAGTGTTCGTCAAAAGAACTTTCTTAAAAAAAAAAAAACCCCACAATAGCTTCATACTCTCCTTTTATAGTCAGCGAGCTTCTTAGCATTTAATAATTGAACGTTGGTTTAATTGTTAGCTTCCTGAATTTTCACACCCGGCCATCTGTGGCGGACGGGATCCTTTAAAAAGAATAGCGTAGAACGCCCATAAATAAGATGCAAATGATGGGCCGATATGCCCCATTAACTGTTCAAAAACATCAAAGGAGTCACCGCGGTCCCGCGTTTGTCCCGCACTCGAAGGGGTACCCTGTACTCTTTTCATCGATGCACCACCTTAAGCGACCTACTTAAAATTTGTAACACGATACATACATACATAACTCTCATATCCAATCAGGAATTCAATTCAAACCCGAATTTATTTGTAGAACAGCACCCTTAGGAGAGTGTGGCGGACAGGAGTTTGAGCCGCTTTTGTTAGGCCATCAGCAGCTCATCAGCGGGAATTGTACGATACCTTCGGGAACTTCCTTTTGGGCATGTGGTCGCATTGTCGAAAGGTAACCGTGGAAATTGGACAGGTGAATGCGTGACTAATTTGTTGGTAAACATTTCCTGGCTAACAGGAAATATACGATGATGATACGATTGGAGATATCTTTGGAGATTGTTCGGATCACATATTTCAAAGTGACGGAAATGTTGATCTTTTTTTGGGGCATTTAATTCAATTTATTTTCCAAATTCATGGGTATGAATCTTGATTAACTCACTGTAAGAAATTTTAGATTATAGCAAAATATTCCTAAGCTCTACTAGCTAAGTTTAGTGTTTTTTTGTATTTATTGATTGCATTCATTCTTCACAGTTTATTAAATGCACTCTTAGTACCTAGCCCAACCTCGTAAATATTCAATTTAATTCAGAAAAATTTTATATATGGTTTATTTTTAGTATTTTGAGTACAATCCTATAAAATCCAATAGCAATATTATAAAAGAAATTTCTCTGGGCTATAGTACAAGACTTTCTTCGGATAGTTCGGTATTGAACGTTTTAAAACTATTTTCCAATAACAATAAAACTTTCAGGTTACCTCCTCGTAGCTCGTAGCTCAGTAAAATTAGTAAAAATGCAAATTGTAGGGTCAAAATCGACTACGAAAAATTATTTTTATAAAGAGTATGGTGAATAATCAATTTCTACAACTATGCTTGATAATCGCACTTTTCGATTGCTTTCTCACACATTAAAGCATCAGATGATCACTGTCCCTGTTGATTAATCAAATAAATAAATAGATCACTAATTTCATTCCGGATATTGTTTTTTAGGTATGAAATTAATCTTGGTTTATCCACATAGACCTTGCTCTCTAAATAACCCCAAGGAAAATACTTTAATAGCTTTAAGTCACAAGATCTAAATGGCTAGTTTATGTTAGCATTACGTGAAATTATTTGACTTAGAAACTTACATCTCAATAACTCCTACTGAAAGTAAAGATCGTCTGTGTCTAATTTCTTCAAGTTGAAGTCAAAATGCTGTGTATCAGTAAGACAGTGAAATTTCTTTCATTTCCTTCTACTAAGAAAAAAAGGACCAATGATTTCAATAGTCCACTAAACAGAACATATTTGTGGATGTAATAACTTTTCTGAAATTATTCGAGGATAGTCGTTTCAATCCTGCACCGTACAGAACATTACGATTTTAGTTATGTTTGATAAGTTTTGGATTTTAAAATTTTTGAATTCATGATAAAAATGTGGGGGTTATTCAGGCATAATAAAGTGAGGGCAACTTTTAAAAGCATTAACCCCTCAACAGACGACTTCGTGCGTCGGATGCCGCAGCCGGCAATGGCAAGACTTTGCTGCTAAAATGGCATATTCAGCAGACACTTAAATCCTTTTATCTTTCGTAATGGCAACGATAAAGAATCCCAAAGAGATTTTAAAGAAAGCTCCACCATTAGCGGGGCGTTTCGGCATCATATCTGTGAGATTTTAACTTTTATTGGCAACTAGCTCTAACCGCTTCCGAAAAAAATCAAATTTCATGCATAATGCGGAAGCTATTCAAGTTGTCTCCGATGATTTACCACGTCGGCCGGATTCCATATGCAGTAAGATAGCTGCTGCCTCAGCCAACCTCCCTTAAGGAGCGCGCGGTCGAGAGGCGAAAGAACAATCGCGCGATCTGAACTCATCCACTTATTATGCGGCTCAACCCATCGAGTCGCGCATGAATTGGAAATAATTTTGCAATGAATTTTTATTGCACTAGCAAAATGGGATCCGGTTTGGATGGGCTCCAACTGCCAACCGACCAGACCAATCTATTAGCAATCCGGGGGCTGGTACCCCACCCGCTAAATTATAAATTTTCGATGGTGGGGTGAAAACCGTTTCGAGGGTGTTTAGAACTATTTCATTGTTCCGGTACCGGCCCTTAATGGCCGTTGACAATGTGCGCGCTGCTGAGTGGTGGCCGCTAGCAGTTGCCCTTAGGCACGTTTTGTCCGCTGCGTGATATAATAAATGATGATGGCGGGAGAGATGGTAGGGTGGACGACGACTATACTTTTGGTCTTTGTACAATTTTAGAATATGACCACAGTCGCACTGGAAGTGATTTAGCGGCCCAAAATGTTTGCGAGTGTTCGGCCTGTTCACAATCCGCCGACTGCAAAATCGTTCGTCCTGGCAAACGATAAATTTTCAGGATGGCAACAACAACCTGGCCGGGCGTAAAGTACCTCCTTGCTTTGGGGTGTGCACCCATCAATGGTTTCAAGAGACAAATAATTATGTGCCATTATGCACTGGAAACCGGAGATTCGACTTATTCAAAGGACAATTGGACTTAATTGCCCGGAGAGTATGCTCGTAACTCTCTTTAAATGGGATTTCTAGTAATAAACTTGCTTTCCATTTACCTATAATGCAATACGAGTATATCAAATTGTTTGAAACCATATAGTGGTATTTTTTTGAATGTACGATTAAATTACTTGGAAGCGATTCATTACTTATGCACATCCGCGTTAATTTCTAGTAAAAAGCCTTCGCTAATAGTGCACTGAGAAAGCACATAAAGCTATATGAACTATATGAACTCTAATTTTGAATAACAGCACAGCAAAAAGGTTTTCACTTGCCATATTTCCCCTTATGGACGAAAATTAATAAATTAATAATATGCATCTAGTTTATTTAAACAAAATTAGAATACCTTTTTTACTAAATGTTGACTAATTTAAGTTATTCCTTAACCAAATCTACATTCGTTTCGATAGTAAATTTTTATTTAATTTAAACTATTTCTTGCTTTTATATTTTTGATGCGTTATCTTAATCTTTGCAAGGTGGTAAGGTATACGAGTAGCAGTAATTAGGTTGGATAGTTAGAGTTTATGCTCTAGGCTGACTAAGATAGTAATTTGCAATTTGATTTGATTACCAAGATGTACCAAGATGTTGATTCAATAGATTAAATGGGTGCATAAAACAAAAACCATAAAAGAAGCACACAAACAAATGTGTACTTCTTTACTTCAATTTAAATAAAGTATTTAAAAGTAATTTTAATTTGAAATAACACAAATAACCTTAATATGTACCTATGCATCAGGGACAAAAGTGTTAACGAACAAAACCCTTTTCAGCGGCAAGATTCTATTGTGATAAATTCCCTAAAATGAGCCTATGATAAGTGTACACATACTCTGTATACTTTGCTTATCTCCAGGGATGCATAAAAATGCCATTTCAGTGCTTAACTTTACCCTTACCAGCTAAATATTAAGATTATCCCGGGCACTGAGGGTTTACAACCCCCAGTGACACCCCAGCACAATACCTCTCATCACCCATCGGTTTCTATTGGTACACGAGAAGATGGCATTGTTTTTTATTTTATCTCGAATTCTGCTGTAAAGACATCTGGCTAGGGGTGACTTCTTTTGGGCGAAGTGGTTGACAACAATTACTACGCTTCCCCGAACGACTGAATGGTTTGCAATCATCAGAGGACCAGGAGCAGATGAATTTCATTCGGTTAATGATGATTGACAAACGGGGGACTTCGATGAGCTCTGATTGAGGTGCGATTAGAAAGTCTTTACGAGAAAAACTGTTGAAATTCTGGGTAACAATTAGTTTCTAACGAAATTAATGTGTGGGGTACTTTGAAAATTTGTCTTTAGTTTTTTAGTTATATTCTAATTCAAACTCTAGTTACAGAGATCTGCTCCTTTGACCGGCAATTTAGAATTTACAATAGTATCAGATATGAGTTATTACTGCTTTTTCTCAAATATTTAGGGAAAGATGGTCCAAACCTGAGCGATGTTCCAAACTGAAGCTCCAAATTTTTAAGTATTTGAATTTCCTAGACCTTCCTATGTTATTTATAAATCATAAGAGAATATTATTCAATAAATTGCTACTGATTACTGTCGTATTTATTTCAGTTTATTGAAAATTTTAAAATCACTTGTTTAAACACAACAAAGTTATATAAATTTCCTTTATTTGTTTGATATAAAATTCGAATTTTTCAATAAAACGAACAATTAAAAATACCGACCTACGAGTGGTTTTATTATTTCTCTAGAAAATACCAACTAAGAGTAATTTTCGGGATACTACGAAATTTCTTAAAGCAAGGTCAAAAGCTGTCGTAAGCAGATAATCCATCAGGATAGTCCTGGTTATACATCAGGGATCTACAGAATGGGAAACATATGCTCATTTTCTTAAGCATTTCCTAAAATTGGATAAAACCAAAGCTTAGGCTACAGCAATTTCTCCATTTTTCGATGAAACATCCCATGTATTTGGTTGCCCTCGCTCTGGCTAAGAGTGAAGAACCCAAAATCCTTCCCATCTTTGTTTGTGCTATTAAGGAAACCAATTAAAATTTGGCCCTGGTCCAATTCTAATTTACATTGTTCACCCACAAACCACATAGATATATGCTCAAAATAACACAGTGCCATGGAAAGAATCCTCCCGTGTAAAGACTCTTCTTATCTCAGCCTCAGTCCCCAACGATGTGTGTAATTTTCTTAGGCACTTGTCATTGAAATGAGGCGAAGGGACGCACTTAATGTACCGAAAAATTATTCGACTGGCCGAAACAAATGTCCCAATGTTTCAAATGAGTTCCGAAGGGAGCTGATATCCTCCTTAAGCCCTTGATTAGAATGTAACGAGAGGAACAAATGGGGGAATTGAGTGCCGTAATTAAGATGCAACAATAGAAGTGCATTACTTCGCTTCGATGAGACAAGGGTCATGGCGAAATAGTCCCTGATTTTTGCAGCTATGAAACGATTTCCCCCCATTAAGATGAAAATTTCACAACAAATAAAATGAATAAAATATTCGAATCTTCCATTTCTAGAACGCTTTGTATTTTTGTACATTGTTAAAGATAAATACCTATTACACCTATATACGAGTACTGTTTCAAGGATATAAACGAAATTTTCTCTCAAAAACGAATACAATCTATGCTGAACGATTTTTGCAATAATTAGTTCGAACACACTAGGTAAGTTGTCTGGTCATAACGCAGTATTTGAGATCTTTAAATTAAATTAAATTAATTTAAAATATTGCCATAAACGTTATTTGGTTATTATAAATTAATAGAGGCTTTTTCAGGATAAGAGTCACGAATTGATAGCAAAGTGTTATCCTGATATTTTAGACTATTAAGAAATGATAGTAAAAATTTATTCTGATATAATAGACTATTAATTCTGATGTATTGAATTTTAAAGTACCGAGCCACACTATCAATAAACGCCCGCTGAAATAAATGATGATCCACGTTAATTTTTAAACCCATTTTCGGCAAAGGATCTTTAGAGGCATGGGAAGCCTTAAATAAGTTCGGTACCTTAAAATTCATATTTAATAATGCAGTCTGAAATATCAGGAGATATATATATATATATTCTTCTTGTTTGTTTACTTTAAGTTCAAGCCTAAAATTCCGTACTTAAATATGCAACTTTGTTGAATTTAACGTATGTGTAAAGTTTCTGCACAATGTTCGTTTTTCGATTGTAAAAAAAAATCATTAATAAGTATCGAAAATCGCGGCTATTTCCACGCCTATCGACTCTCACCCTTCATTCGCTCATTTTAAACTTAATCAAAAATTCATTTGAACCGCTGCCCTAAACAAGAAATTGCTCTTCCTCCGCCCATTTCACCCCATCCCTAATATGAAAATTACTCAGAGGAATTGGCAACCATATTCACCCGTCACCTCTTACAATGGTCTTCCCGGTTATAACTATAGAAATGAAAATGAAAAAAAAAACGCCAAATTACTTTGAAGGGTGGCGAAGGTATAGTAACAAAATTTCGCGTTACACAGCCCCTTATTTCGGTAAAGAAGGGACTTTTCATTTATCAAGTCCTTTTATGTCTTTATTGTGGGGTAGGTAGGTAATACTGCAAGAAGATTTCCAAATCCCACCGAGGACATTTGATTTACTACCACTGGGAGATCAAAATCAAATGCAGGAGGGTCACGCGGTATAACCGCTGTTTGGATAACTTCTGCTACCCTTGTACCAAAAAGATCACAAATCAAGACACAGTGGGGACCCTTACTAGGCTGTAAAACACTCGGAACGAGATGAAATTAACATCTCGCGGCTTCCGATTAAAAAGTAGACATTAAGCAAATTTTTGTTTTCCTTTCAGAGGAGTCCGAGCTGTGATTAAATTAATTTTTGAATTTCTTATGGTCAGAGGACAAGACATAAACCTTTCAGGTAAATTATTTTGAATTTAAGAAGGGATCTAAAAAGAAGTTAGGGGCTCGACCCAATTGTGTAGAAAGCAATCCTTCTACTTAAATTTGCGATAAAATATGAGATTAACACTTTTGAACCAACCCCTGCCTAACCATCAAAATCGCTTAATTGCACCTATGACGAGTGCTGTCTGCTGCATGCTTGCACATCCACCTAACCGTGACAATTTTCATTAGACGTAAGGTCGCTTACCTGATGACATAAACCAGCTAGCGTGCGAGAGTTTGAGCAACGTGTGCCATTATTAAGCCATAAAAGTGTCAAACAGGACAATGAATAGCACTTCACGAAGAAGGGTTTCTTCGTATAATAAATTTTCCACAGAATGCAAATCCAAGGGGGCATCCGGGCTAAACTCTTCGATCCCGCCACCAACACTCAGCGCCTTTTCCAGGAAACTTAACGTCGCTAAACACAATTTATAAAAGGGGACAACTGCTATCCCGGTTATATTGAAAGTTGCATGATAGGTACCCAAAACCCCACATCTGTTCGCCTTGTTTTATTGCTTCGTTATTCAATTAAGGCATGTTTTTTATGGACCCAGTCTCGCAGGTCTACGCTGCCTATACCGCCTATAAAATATAATTTTTCATAAATGTCCTGTGCGCACACGCATGAAACCAATTGGATTATTTTAATTGTGTTAACATCCATTAACTCCTGTTAGACGTGGTCGGGCAAGAAATTCTCGTATTTAATGGATTAAGGTTGAAAATTGAATTACTTTAATGTTCCAGTCGGGACCGAATATCCTAGGGCAGTTAATTCGGAATTTTTAAATTAAAATAATTTGTTTAAACACATACTTGCTTTTGAATTTTTTAGACAAAGCTCTAAATACACTAAGAGATAAATCACATACCAAAATTAAGAAAATTTCTAATTAAAGGCTAAAGACTTACATCGTCGGTCATCGTGTTAAGGAAATAATGCAATAAAATATCGATTAGGGAACAAGGGAGGTATGGGATACCCTTAAAATTTCCTAAACCAAAACAATTACGAGATCTACAATAAATTTATTACAAGTGATCAATCCGGCACTATCAATGTTATGAATAACATCGAAGTACGAGGTCTCGTAGATTTTTGAGTTAGAAAAGACCTGTTTTTTACCGATCTAATTTTATTTGATAGTATAAGGCATTCGGCATGATATGAAAAATAGTAAACTGTTGTCTTTTTCTGTTCTAAAAAATCAATTTTTGAAAACCTTGGTGGAAAATTTTGAAAACCTTTGAGGCGTTTATAGTCAAACTTTAAATTTGTTTTTCTCAAAAGAGAACAAGTGATAGCAATTTTTCAAGACGGCCAGTAAATTATGGGCTAAATTTAAAGAAAAAGTATTTTTTTGGGGTCTCTTAGGCTAGAATTTTAAATCAGTAATCTCCAAACTTTGGTGAGCGTGTAGGGTACGTAGGGTAGAACGAGAATAATCATAAATTGTACCCCCGAATTATACGTATATAAATAAATAGCCCGTTTTCAAGTAATGTGGCGTATCCAGGTGAATTTTCTGGATCTCAGGGAATGCGTATCCCACTTTGGAGATCTCTGCTCTCACGTATATTTCGAAAATAGGTGTTAACTTTGAAAAATGGCTGGTACCATTGAATTTAGCGTACTTGAATTAAGTTTACTAAAATAAGTGTCGATTCGAGCACAGTGCTATTTTTGATTTATCTATTTTCATCAGTAAAATCTTTAATTAATACCTTTGAACTGTTTTACGGCAAGATAGGTAGGTAAAAATTAAATTTCAATGAATATTTTCTTGTGAACGAATTAAAAAGAAAATTTCATACTTAGTTTGTTTGTTCGTGATGAATTAATCCGTCTTCCTTTTAATTTATTATCAAATTATTTAAAAGTTATTAGAAAATTCTTTCATTAGTTGTTATCTGACTTTCCAATTAATTATTTAAGCTGTAATTTAGGGCTAGAAATTAACTAAACTATTCACTTTCCTTCTTAACTACAGATCATTTCAAGTTAATTTAATGAAAAGATTTCCCTTATTGAAGAAGATGTTTATGGGAAGATTCGCTTCTTAATTAATCCCTTTCATCATCGTCAGATACGGCTACAAATTACGTACAATTGGATTTAAAAATCGCACTCAGAGGGGAATTAGGCCATGTTAAGACACCTCCCCTGTACGAACTTCCGTCGAGTGTCATGGAAAACAATTTAATTACGCCAATATTAACATTTCACATTTGGTTGGTATACCACGCGCCCCCCCTCTCCCCCGCACAATTGATTGCGTCCTCCTCTTCATTAGACTTGAAGTCCCAAATGTGGGCTATGTTATCAGTACGGAACCACTCCATATTTTACCGGGAGCTGGTAAAGTCGGGCAAACAATTTTATGTGTTATTGCTCTTCACCTCGGCAAATTAATTTAGCTCTGAATAAAATTAACGGGGGAGCCGGGCTCTTCCACTCATCCTGCGGGAGCATGATAAAATTCGACAACGGGGACCCAATCGAGGGTGGAATTGAGTTCTGGGCTTGTTCTGGGATGCAGGGAAGAGCAAATATCGTGATGCTAATGGGACAGGAGCGAGGCGGCAATCGCATTAACACTCTTAAACACCATAAAAGCCCCCTGGATACTCGCCGCCTCAAGAGATGTAAGTGGTACTTATCCCGGGACATATCTGCATGTCAGCGGGATCCATAGCACTGTGTCTGTCGCCTCATCCTAGAAGAGGTTTTTTTTTTTTTCAAAAACAAAAAAAAAACTTCAACCTGGAATGGCATAAAATAATGGCTCAAATGCGAGTTGGCAGTTGGCACACATCCCCTACACATTTTATACTGGGCATGCGGATGAACCCTTTACACGATGTGGGATCATAACTCAATGGAAACCGGAAGGGGACAAAATTAAAGCAACCCCGGTTATCCCCATTTGGGTTGTTTCCCAAAGCATTTATGATTTTCAAACTTGTCGAGGATACGGAAAAATAAAAAAAAAAATATAATGGAGGATTTACTCCTTCTGGGTTTGATATGCTAATTCTCTGGCAGGATTCGTTTTTCCGCATAGATACTAGTTCCGTCAGTTAGTATGCGGTGGAATTAAAGTGAAATCAGAGGTTCATGGAAGGGACGTGACCGGAGTACCGACTGCGTCGATGCCATTAATCTTTCGAATTCCTAGGGTTCACTAGTACAGAGACTGCTTTTGTTTTATTAAAATCCCTCCTACGTCTGCTAATGACACTATAAGCAAATAATGATCTAACTTGGTTATAAATATAATTTTTCCTATTAAAACAAAATTGGAGGATATCAATTATAATTGCCAACTATTAAACCTTATTTTTCTTTACAGATTTTCCAAAATGTTTGCCAAAAATGAATTTTTTTAATTTCTATCCGATAGTATAGTTGGAGTATCATAGGTAGCATCTTTAAAATAAAATCTGTACCATATATTCAGGCTAGAGAATGTCCTTATTCACTTTCTGATCTTAATGTAATAGTTGAATTTCTTTGAAAATACCCAGGTAATGTTCTTTAAACTCTGTCTGCCCCGCATATATTTTCTGTCCTATACACGAATTTGATAGACGATGACGGACATAAAATTTTCATTTAATTTTCAAACAATGTTTATCCGTTTTATAGAAAACTTTAAGTATAAACATTTACTTTAAAGGCAGTAAAAACAAAAGTAAGGAAAGTACTTATCGTAAAACAGAATGTCTACTAGTTCAACTGAATACAAATCGTTGATTTCTTTGCAAATAAAAGGTGACGCTTTTCCCGTTTCCCTGTAATTTAATTTTATATCCCCCTTCACTTTTGTGTGAAATCAGAGTTGAATGAAAATGGAAAATATTCCACCTGTACCGAATGTTAATAAAATGACTGTTAGGCCAGATATTCGTAGATCAAGGGAAGAATCCAATTATCCAATTAATTCCAAAAACGCTAATTGTTAGTGCTTATCTATTTACCTAGAGCAATAATCTCAACTTAGATTCGTTGTCAGTTTAATGCAAGCTAGCGTCTAGTGCGTATAAAAGGTAACCCCCCCCCCCCCCCCCCCATAAAAGTGTTTCCGAGTTCTACTTCATCACCTCGATTGGGAAAGTCCCATTCTGCCCAAAAACACGTCTATTGTCATCGGTATCCGGCTAATGCTTAGCACAGACACTGTCACGGCCAGATCCATTAAGTAATTTTCTTACCTCGGTTCGATATCGTGAGAACAATCACTTAAGTGTTACGTGAAACGGCCCAAGTCCAGCACGGCTAGCGATTGAAATGAATAGGAACAAAAGTTCAAGTTGATGTCCCTCCTACTTAGGTCAATGTTGGCGATGACCGTCCGAAAGATCTGGGGACAAGGGTGACAATGGGCGGTATTGAAGGGCACAAAACATAACCACCCTCGCCGTCGACGGCGTTATCCATTTTCTATTTTTCTACCAAAATCCATTTGGATAATACTCGAAGATGTTTGTTCTTAGGGCAGGGCGACGAGCACTATTATATGCCTCAAGGTATTTCGAATATGCTTAGGGTGAACGAATCCCCGCGGATTTTCGCTTTTGGTCTGAAGAGCTCCTTCTTGACGGCTTTGACACCAGGATGGGGGAGTTTTGAAAAATAGTCTATAGCGTTGGTGGTCTTATTGTGATTTATGAACGGAAGGATTACGTTCTTGATTAGATCGAAAACTTCATTAATTACGAATTAAAGGGAAAAACTACTTTTAGCGGGGAAAACAAAAACCAGGACCCACAAATAGTCATTCATTTGAATAACTGATAACAAAATTATTTTGAGGGCATGCATTTTGATTTATTTTCATATCATAAAGTATTTCATTTCAAATAAAATGTTCTTACTATTTATGCAATTTTTCATTGTATCATTTAAATGTACCTAATTTTAATCGATTTTAATATGTAAACTGATTTTTATACCAATTAAGCAATAAATTTTCTTTCACAAGGAATTTTGGTAACAATCTCTGATATTTTTAATGAAAATATTACATATAACCTGTTTAGGATATAACAAAAGATTCATGATTGACCCCAGCTTGTGCCAAGCCTTCTTAACCCTAGCCTGAACTTGGCACTAAAGTATGGTTCAAGTATAGAAAAACAGCCTGGAAATAGTCTGGTAAAAAACTTAGTCCTGTACTTAGCCCAGAACTGATTCTGTAACTTGGCCTAAGGCTCATATTAAAAACTAGGACAGATGTTAGTACGGAAATATGGCCCAAGTGTGATATTAAAATTTTGACCCAAGGATGGCTGCAATATGATTAATATGACAATTATAGGAATAAATACCTCCAAAAATTTTAATAAACATTTTACTCTAAAATTTATTTATAATTGCTGGCAGTTATATTTTTTGAAACATAAAATTTGGAAGTTTGAACCTAAATACCTTTTTGAAATTAACGATGAAAATTAATACGTTTGGCGAATATCATCAATAAGGAAAAAAACACATTTAAAATTGGTAAGGGTACCTTTTAATTTTGTTAACACGTTCCCTGCCAGAATTTTCAACAAAATTATCCTGAGAGACTTGGTATAGAATTTTATGAGTGTACTCCTTAAAATCAAACTTAAAACTAAATAAAACTTCATTTAAACAGAAATTAAGCTACTTTTTGTTTGAAAATGGATTTTCCAGCTTATCATTCACTCTTAAAATTGTACTTCTAACTACATTTCTGCGTTGAGCAGGATTATCCGCATATTCCCCATGCGCTCCAGAAATGCAATAACAAGGTTTCCACTGAGGAGTATCCGCGTACGTCTGATAACTTCTCACGGCGAAAGGATCATACGGTCGAATGGGGTAGTATGGCCTTGCAGTGGTCCAAGTGCTGGTTATAGGAACAAAATTATTCCAACTATCAATGCTTCTGTAGATGCTTCTGTCGTCGGTTTTAGGAAAGACAGGAACATCTGGATTAACGTGATGTGTATGAATTACACCCCCATCAGGTCTAGAAGGAGCCCATGGACCAGTCCTTGGATCGTACGGCTTTTTAGGTCTACGTGTGGTCCCTGCTCTCCCTTTAAAGATTGGCACACTAGCATCGTTTTCATCTAAGAACATTGTTAACTTTAAAACTATTTGCCACCCACAAAAAAAAAAAAAAATTATTATTACCTTTATCTACCCGTTCTGGACTTGTTGCGTTCGAATCATCACCGTCAGTAATTTCAAATGTAATATCGGTGTGAATTTCAACTTTTTTAGTATTTTTGCTTGTATCAACAATCTCAACACTTTCCTTACTGCTAGAATCTAATTTTATTTTATAAATAATCAAACCAGATAAACAACTTCAAACCTGTTAATTGCTTCTTACTTTCTGTTGTATCAACGGTAACCCGAACACCTTGTATTTTTGGTGAGATCTTCTTCGTTTTTCCACCAGATTCATTTGAATGATGTGTAGAATTTAATTCTTCTTTCGGCTCTTCAAAATCAAGCTTTGACGAAACTTTTGTCTCTTGCGCTTTAATAATATAAAACAAGATAAATTATTTGTTCCATTTATTAGACCATTGTATTTCCTACATTTAGCTGTTTTCAATAGCACTAAACCGATTAGCACTATAAAAATTAAAGATACCTTCATGACTTTAGTAATTGAAATAGAACTTAACGTATTGAAAACTAAACACAAACTGAGACTCTAACGCGATTTAATGTTGTTTCATGAGATCTGCAGTCAATCAATCGTATTTCATCTGCGAATTCTAAGAGCTCTCGTAACAACAAAAAAAATCTTAATGGGAACCTTTTCTCATAATCACAATAATTCACATCGGTGAAACTTAACGTCTTAATGTTTTTAGTGTATTCTCTTCGTATGTTTTCTTAAATACATATGTATATAAAAATAACACATATATGCGTATAAAAATAACGCATATAAGTCTAGTTTCACAGAAAAGGTTTTTCAGTAATAAATTTCAATTTACAATTATATCATAGATCGATATATCATTGGATAACATATATGGAAAATATTAATGATAGCCTAAGTGAAAAAATTAAACGCAAAAAAGCCTTAAAGTTGAGTTTTAGAAAGAAAACCATCAAAATTCAGACGGAATTTATCATTTGCACTTAAAACTGACGGAAATTAGATTGAAAACAGACAGACATATTTTAAATATTGCACTTAGCAAAAAAACTAACTATAAAGAGACAACTATAAAACTATAAATATATATAAACTATTGTAAAAAAATACACATTTTATTTCATAAAGTAGTATAAAACACGAAAGATATAAAACGCTTAAGGTGTATGCAGGCTGTATGTGCTGACCTTGCCGCCGTCGTCTAAAGTTGTAGTAGCTGCCTTAAATCCAGCTTGTCTTCCATCAATATTATGCTGTTCAGCTTCACCCGTTGAAAGCATATTGTAGTTTTTGGGTCTTCCATCAGAACCGTACTATAGAAGAAATTTTATGATATTTATTAAGAGGGCGCCAATAAAAAAATGGACTAATAACTCACTTCAGTTCCAGAAGCCCACTTGGAGCTCTTCTCCCATGATTGGCTCCTGTAGCGGCCGTTACCAGTACCCCCACCTACATTTCCATAAGTATTTCCAGAAGATAGTCCAGAATCAATGACACTGCTTCCATATCTAATACCGCCAGGAGTAACACTTTGACCTTGCAATTTTGCTTGTCGTTCAGATTCGCTCATGATGAGATTGAGACCGGTACCTGATGATCCTACTCCTGTGGACAAGTGGCTAGATCCAAGTCCAGCGTCTATGGTGCTGTAATGTGGTGTAATGAGATGTCCATTTGTGGAGTGGCTATTTGACTCCAAAAATGAGCTAGATCCACCAGTCGAAAGAGGTATTACAGGTGCTCCACCAGATAGAGCACTCTGTGAAGATTCATGAGAAAAAACTGAAGAGCTACCTGGCGAATAAATTACAGGAACAGCCTGGCTCTTTACAAGATTTTGGGAAAATTGACTACTAAATTCAGAGCCACCAGAAGGTGCTACAAAAACAGGAGTTGCCGAATTTGATTTAACAATTCTCTGACTGTGAAAACTCTCAGATCCTCCACTTGGTGCAACATAAACTGGAGTTGCTCCAGAGCTCGTTTTTACAATTCTCTGACTGTGAAAACTTTCAGATCCACCGCTTGGCGCTACATAAACTGGAGTTGCTGAATTAGACTTAACAATCCTTTGACTGTGGAAGCTCTCCGAGCCCCCACTTGGAGTCACAAGGACTGGAGATGCACCAGCTGATGATATCCTTTTCTCATAGCGCTGATAGCTCTCTGAACCTCCACTGGGTTGTGGGACAACAATTGGAGCGGCTTGATTAATTCGCTTTTCATAGTGTCGCTGATAACTTTCAGATCCACCACCACTTGGCGCTAAAACAATTGGGGCTGCATTTGATGTAACTTGCTTCTCATAGTGGCGCTGATAACTTTCAGATCCACCACCACTTGGCGCTAAAACAATTGGGGCTGCATTTGATGTCATTTGCTTCTCATAATGTCGCTGATAGCTTTCTGAGCCGCCACTAGGGGTTAAAATAAGTGGGGCTGCATTCGAAGTAACTTGCTGCTCATAGTGACGTTGGTAACTTTCAGAATTACCGCCACCACCTACAGGGATTATAACTGGAGCAGATTGACTCTGGGAGTATTGTGAACTGCTGCTGTGTGAACTGTGACCAGTCGAGGGTGAAATATAGAGAGGTTGCTGCAAAAGGTTAGAGGAGGATAAGTGTGATGAAGATGAACTGGAGCCCCCAGATAATCCAACAACTCCAATACCATGACCACTATCCAAACTTTCAGAATCGAATGCCTTTATTTCTTGTTGACTAAATAATAAAGTAAATATTATTAATAATTAATAAAATATTGTTATTAGAAAAACTACACTACCTTCCGAAACAAGTTCCACAATCAACGTATCCAGTTGAAGATGTAGATCCCAAACGGTTTGCTACACCTCTTCGGGCAGCATCAACTGTTTGCGAATGTTGTTCATAATGGCTATTTTGAAAATAATTTTAATTAATAAAATAAAATAATTTACGAAGAGAAACAATAAACACAAAAATTACACAACAAAACAAAACAACATTTAAAAATATTTAGTAGACGAAGTTGCTACAAGACACAAGAAAACAACTACTTTATAATAAATGGAGTATTTTCAGATAGTTGACCTCATTTTAAAAGTACTTATAATTAAAAACAATTATTTTATTATTAAATTATAATCATAAAGCCCTTTCTTTTAAAATGCAATTTGTGTTAAGTTCGTAATGAAAAGCTTGCAGTATTCAGTAAACTTTTGAAACTATTTAAATTCTGCTCATCTAAATCTTAATAGAAAATAACTTGCATTGAAAGTGAATATCTCATGATTAAAGGGTTTAAATTAAATGGTCTAGAAATAGTTTTGTTGCATTTTAAGATACCTACATATCTAAAAATATCCCACTCAAAGAGTTGAGTGAACAAATAAAATTAGTAAAGTACACTTTTCCATGTAAGAGAAATTACTTTTCTAAAAATATAAACATTACGGATTGGATTTAATACGAAAAGAGAGAACATCCCAAATAAGCATGATACTAATTATGATATGCTGCGTCTCTAGTGTCTGCAGACAAAGAAGTAAGATCTAGACTTATATGCAAGGATTCCATTTGATCCTTGAAATTTCCAAACCGCGAAACTGTAGTGATTCAATACGTGTAGATTGAAAATTCCATACAATTGACGCATAATCAACTGAGAACGAACCAAAGACAGAGAAAACGTTTTAAGAGTAATAAGATCACCCTCTTAATTAATCCCAACATTTTGAATGCTTTAGAACATACATTTTCAATACGAGACTTAGAATCTAAAAATGTTTAATAGCATATCATAATTTTGCTTTTTTCAATTCAGGAAACTTAACACGTTTTATAGACGTAGTAAAATTCAATGTAATTGCAATTTATATAGAAATACTCCATTTTATGTACACATTTATCTAAAGGCCAATTGTTTCAACCAAAAAAATTTTTTTTATCTAACCAAAAGTATTCTACCCACTAAAACACACATACGCACTTACTTGCGTTACTTACATACGATGTATTGAACTACATCTTAATTTTTTTTTTATAAAATATATAAAATAAATATTGGCCATTTTTATGCATATTTCAGAAATTAATGAAATATAGGAAGAAAATAAAATAAAAATGTAAGTATTTATTTATTTAAAAATTTATTTATAATAGAGCAATGTTTATTGTTTTTAGTAATAACATACCTCGATCCAGCACCGCCTCCATACATAATATCAATGCTAGCTAAAATAAAAATAAAATAATACATTTAATATAAGTTAATTTTTTATTTTCATATTTAAAAGTTTAGTAGTTTTTATAATACAAATAAAATGCACAAGACTAGACTAGATAGTGCAATTTACAGCATATCCCTTAACTCTAACCCTACCTTTCGCCTTGAAAGCCATTGTACTAACTATGGTGACTTCGATGCCTTTACTAGAATGCTGTGGATGCTCAACAAGTCTGGAGCCTTCGATTTCCATCTTACCCAAACCTCCTTTAAGCTTGTCCTATACTTGCCCAACCCAACCCTCTAATGAATCATTCATTCTTCATGTCCCCCCGATATAGTCATAGTAGGTTCATTTTAATTTTAATTGTTTTTTATTATTTATCTAGGTAGCTTGTATTAAATGAAATAAATAAATTAATTTCAATTGTAATAAAAAGTTTTATAAAACTATAATAAAATAAAATTTTAACGTACTACAAAATATGTTTGTTTATTTAAAAGTGATGCACCAATTAAACAAGATTAGCGATAATAAGAAAAAAGCCTAATGTCTTTGAACTTTCCATTTATTTTGTATTGTATTACTGCTGTATATGCATACAAGGCACAGTACATAGGCGTTTTATAAGAAGTTTAGAACTCGTAGAATTTATTTTATTTATGAAATTTTAATCTACGTCTTCACTCTTTGGGGTAAGGTGGATTGAAAACAGTACTTAGTATTTTATGCATAGTGAAATATATTTGAACCCATCTCAAAAAGTTCAAATCACTCATGCGCATACAGTTTAATATTTGTTTTTAAAGTTATTTTGCTATTTGGGTTTCAGATTTTCTTTTAAAATCATGTGCTTCAAGGAGTTAATAAGAAAAGTAAAGCTAGACTATAGAAATAAAGATATCAATCAAATATGTTGGTAGTATTAATCCACATCATCTAGAAACTTAATTTGTGCTTCAAATAGTAGAAATTGATAACTTTGATCATATTTTTTAATAGTCACAATTTGAGCGCATGTTTGTTTTCTAAAAATGCCCGAATTATTAACATTTCCTCATATTTTTTTGTCCTAATATGATAAAAACACATTCCGTCTGTAATAAATCCAAAATATAGTCCCATTATCACATTTCTACTTCCTGTTACGAACAGTGTCTTAAAAATTCATAATTCTTTTCATATGTAATTATCTTCACAGCCGTTACACAATTGAATGGTCACAAAATTACTTATCAATTTAAACAGTTAACGGTTATGCAAGCGATAATTAATGAAAAACAAATTTTTTTTTTTTAATATTCTCATTAGCATGGTTAAACATTTTTAATTGAAATGCACTATACAAAGTAATAATAAATAAATTAAAATTGCTCAACTTACCCGCAAAACATGCACAAAAGCATGTAGCTAAAACTAACAAAATCTTCATCTTTTGTAATTCCAAACTTTCAAATAATACTGTTTTTCACTAATATAATTTATTTTGATACACAATAAAATAATTTCACTTCTTGGATCTATTCAAATTGGGATCACTTCATCGAATGACTTGGGATAGCTGTTCAAATATACTGAAAAAGTATTTTGCTACTTGATAACATCCAGAGAAGCTTACTGATCTCCTTTAAAGACCGAGTGGGGACTGATCTCTATTGATCTTTAACCCTTAGACATCTTTTAATCACAATTCTATGAAATTCATTATTATTTTTTTTTCTTATGGGACATTTTATTTTAGGAATCCTATACAAAATTTTTTTTGTATTTGTATATCATCCATAAAGAGCGTATAAATTGAGGAGTTAATGGAAAAACGAAGTAGATCATGGACGTATAAAAATCCTGAAAACTCAATACTATTTTCATGGCTTTGATAATAATTCAATTTTAATTGCATCTTTAAGCATTGATATCGCTTAAATAAACTTTGAAATGAATTTCTTTTACATTTAAACAAAATATTTCATTGTATATGACTTTAATATTACACTATATGCTATAAAATTTGCGTATTCAGTGATGGATTGTTCCAGGAATTAAAGAAATAACGTCACAATAAGTACTATGGATGGAAATCATAATTTATAGTATCTATCTTTGAAATAGGAATTTCCAAAATAAATATGGAAAATGTTTTTGTCCGGGCATTTTTTGTTTGATAAAATAAAAAACTTATCGCATACCTCCTCCATGTGTCATAAATACTTTATAAAAATCTCTACTAAGAGGAAGCACTTAAGTATTAGAAAAAAACAAAACCCCCCCAAAAATATCGCACACACTTATTCAGATAAGGTTAACTTTAAAGGGGTTTTCAGGGTCGTTGATATCAAATATGTTTTTCAAACCTTGCAATTGACAATATCAAATTAGATTTTGAAGTAGGATTTCAGGATAACTATAGACGAAATTTCTATACTTAGTAGAAATCGATATTACACCTAATGATCTTACCTATTTATACCTATATACCTTTATACCTTTTTCGGTTTTTTCTCGAAATCGGAATTTTCTTAAAAAAGCCTTTATATAAAATGCATAGTTAGTGTTTAGTTAAAATAATTATTAAGTTATTCTTTGTAAATTAATTTGATTATACCTTGTACATAGTGAAATATCAATTTTTAAAAACTTGTCTTATGTTTATGCATATTTCAGAAAGATTTCATTGAGACTGGGCATTAAATATAAACTGATAAATTTCTATTTTTATTTAACTTCGAATAATAAACCCCACCCATTGTAGAACTATTATGAAAAGTTATTGAGCAAGAGAGATTTTTTGTATAGAAAGTAGAGTTTCAAACTGAGATCGAACTCGGTATTTATATATAAAAATTGAAACTGAGCTTTTACTGATTTCTTTTAGGGGCCGTATTTTAGGAAATCAGCATCTTTGCCCCCAAAGTAATATTATTTTGCGATTTTTTGACGGAATTTAATAGTAGAATTGTAGGATTTTCCATAAATGTAGCCCTTCCAGTGCTGTGACACTCAGAAACCTACAAATCGCATAGAAATCAATGGAAAATCGTCAGTTTTTTTTATATCCCAGGTTCTGGACCTCCGTACTTAAAATATTTCTTCGGGACGTGTCCTGTTTTTATTTTTCCTGAAAAGCTTAGAATGTTTTCATAGCCTGGGCGAATTTTCAGCAATTAGAAACAATTTTTAGGGCCAGAGCAGCATTTTCCCTTGAAAAGGGCCCTTTTTTCCTAAGTGTTGGATATCAAATGGAAACTTGTAAAATGTAAGATCCAAGTATTTTATTTATTTATAAATTTATAAGTAAACCGCTTTTAAAATAAGCGATTCCTCCTCATGATCTTGTTAAAAATTGCAGCATGAAAAGCTTATCACTAGTGTGACACTAGTACTTGTCCGTTGCTTTTTATAAATTAAAAAACAAACCCACGAAATAAAGTAAAATAAATAAAAATCTACATAAACGAATTTTTATACTGTTGCTAGAGCTTCCAATTATAAAATTGAGACATCATCAAGCGTCATAATCAAAGCTAACTTTTAAATGAGGTCATCGTAGTCCTTCCGTTTAGCTACTGAACACATTCGGATTTACTTATGGTATATAAAAAATTTCAAATAATTAGAAAACTGCTTCATGATTTTGAGCTGATGAGCTATGGTTCGATTGTCAAAATGAATTGTGATAACCTTTAAATTGTAATAACGGTTGCATACAGTAGAGAAAATGGGTTTTGCGATTATTGATAACAATAATTGGGTATGAGGTCAACAGTGGCACCTCAATGCACTTTTTGAAGGTTTTCTTTTTGAGAGACCATGTCATAAAGCGAAAACAATTTACAAATCTTACAATAAAAATTATTAATCTTTTTATACGCACATTGAGGCCAGCTCTAATCATTTAAAAATACTATGCAAAGGCTAACTGCAGTCCCACACGTGAAGCTATTAAATATTATCATGGTTTTGTGGGAATCCAAATAATAAACATCATCGAAAATTCAATGTCATTTTTTAAAAGTTTTTTATTTTATTTAATTATTAAAATTGTGGTCGCTTACGAGATAACATAATCAAAACAAAAGTTAGACTAATCATAATGCGAGTGCTTCATAGCGATACTTGAGAGAATTTATGAATGAGTGTAGTAGGTTGACACTTTTCCGTTGTCGTTTACACTCGTTACAGCACCTCTCCGATCCGATTTATACCCATCAACATCGGAGGATTCCGAAAATGAAGATGTTGAGACACCTACGAATCCTGGACCACCGCTACTTCCCGAATCAAATCGCGTATTCACGTTAGGTATGGCCTAGAAATAAAAATTATATGATTTAAATGGAATTTGACAAACAAAAAAATGAAAATATAGCGCTTTTATCTTACCGGATTGGCTGGACTTATAGACGCAGTTTGATGAACTCCACCAGGACCAAAGGAGGCGCTTGAGCTGGCATAATTGGGATATCCACTTCCTCCGCTGCCACCGTATCCACCTCCAAAAGATCCACCGTATCCACCACCACCTCCGTAAGATCCGGATCCTCCGTATCCACCACCATATCCTCCAGATCCAGAACTGCCATAAGATCCACCTCCACCGTAACCACCACTAGCACCGGATGCTTGACTATGAATTTGATTGAAAAGCGACTGTTGATGCTGGAACTGTTGTTGGAATAGTCTAGAAAAGTGAAAATAATTAAAAACAAAATTCACTATAACTCGTAATAGAAGAATATAGGCCGTCTGTTACACTCCGAAGTATTTTGAATGATATTTACTCGTCAGGGTGTAGCGCAGAGCTGGCATGAGCTGTCGCAGCACCTGTTGTAGAGGTCATAGACATACCACTAAAGAAAGATGATTTGTTAATAATTAAAATGAAATTTAATTTAAGGATTTGAACAGAAAGCTGGACGGTTTCCAATTATACAATGAAGCATCGCGTAAATCATATTTTCTAAAGCATGAAAACGTAAAGCATTAACGCTTTAAATACCCATGAAATTCGAAATAATTATTATGGTATGATTAATATAGTTAAAATTATAAAATGTATTAAGTCCATAATACGAGCCAACAGTTGGCACATTCAAATTATTTTTTGTACAAAAAATTTACAATATTCCGATAATATTAACACTCTAAAAACTGAGTGTAAATATAAAATGAACTGGAATTTAAATAAAAATTACAGGCCTACTACCAAATTGTTCATTATTCCGAAACTATTCGAAGCTATCGTAAAAAAAGTGTAACCTTTAACTCTCCTTTTCTATCTAAAAGAATAATAATAAAAAATTAAATTTGTTAATAAGTGTTATTTTTAGACTATTACAAATTGTAAGAGGTATCTTTTGTCACATTTTCATATCTTGAATAATGAGTTAATAGATTTTATGCATATTACACAATTACTGTGATGCAAACATAGTCAATGAGTAAATACGCATTTTATTGCAAAGAATTCCCCTTCTCAACACCGTAAAATAGACAAGGTAATGAAATAAAACGATAGAAAAATAGCAGTTAACATTTGCATTTATGAAACATTTTAAAGCTTATGGTTTCTATGATTATTTAATTTCCCCCTATTCGAAAAAATGTAACGAACGAAAGGAAAATTATTATTTAATTATGCAAAACACTTGCTGTAGATTATCAGAGATGGTGGTTTTTAGAATGGACAGAATGATTAGACAAAAAAAAAAAGGATTTTTAATAAGAAACCATCGTAAAACCTGCCTATTCAGTGCTGCAGGTCCGGAGAAACCAACAGGATGACCGGATACGCTGGTTCGATGCGGTCTACCATGACCGCATGCTCCAGACGAACTTGCAGCTATACCTCGGGAATTTTTGCGAGAAGCTGAGATATGTTGAGGGTTGCATGGAGTTTTAGTGCTAAATATTGTAAAACACCGAAATATGTTACTTTATAATTACCTATAATATCTGCCTGAAAACATTTCAATCGCAATAATTTTATGGAAAATTCGTTTAATGTGTTGACTTAATGAAATGTTCAAAAGAAAATTTTAATGCTATATACAAAGTGGAAAATAATGAACGATAATAATGGGTTAAATAACTGGGGGTCAACGTTATGAGAAAATGTAGATTATTTCTAATAATCAAGCTAACTGAATTCAAAAATGATAGTCTGTGCTTGTTTCACGGAATATGGACATATCACACATAAAATTTTTTTCAATATTTTGCTTATAAACACGATATGAATCGAAGTAACTCACATGGGGTCTTTGAACAGACCTTCTTCCTTTTCTTTGAATGTATAAAACGAATGGGTATAAATAATTATACCTGAATATATTTAAATTTAATTTTTTAGCATAAAAACTCATTAAGGGGAACTATCCGATGGATATATCCTTTTTAAATGGTTCAGTATTAAAAATTCTATCAGTTTCCTCTATAGGTTTTTTCTTTTTTAAATCATAATATGAAATTTCAACAACTTTAAAGGTCCATGAACATTTTTTGTTTTCTATAATTAACCAAGTGACCACATATGACCAATTTGAGATACTACTTTTGTGTTACTTTGAATGTGTTGCTAATTTCATGGAGCTACAAAAGGCTAGCTAAAATGATGTTGTATTTTATAACCAAAATAATCCATTTATTCATCTACAACTCGGATCACCTATGTACGTTTAAAGAGGTTTAAGAGATAAGTCTGATAAGTCCACGACCTAAGGCATTAAATGAAAGAAAATTATGAGTATTTTATTTTTATTTTACAATATAGTCTCCCTCAAGCGAAATACATTAAATTTCCAAATAAATATTCCTTTTCTTTGCCCACAAAATGACTTTCTACAGTCGCCTTCATTAAAATTAATCGAATTCGGTTGACAAGATGATGTTTGTCCTTCAAACAGATCATTTTCTAATGATCTCATTATCAAAGGAAGGTTATATTTAAACTACCAACGAGTGTCGCAATTATTGCTAACATAAGTGAGATAATGAGTCATCGCTAAGTAGCTCGGGCCGCGGACTTATCAGCCGCCTCTCGTATATACTAAAAAAACTTTTATCAATGAGAAATACGCAACTATCCTCAAATAGCGATTCAAATCAAACTATTTAACTTTCAAATCCTGCAGTACTTTTAAACCATATGTGTACCTATATATAAAATTTATAAAAATTAACACTAGAACTATCGGAGCGTAAGGCTGTAATTTTAGCAATTTTTTATACCTTTAATACGGTTTCAAATTTGAATTAGGAATTATAAATGGAATAATCTAAAGAAAATTTTTAAAAAATATATAATAAAATTGAGAAATAAATTAAGTACCAGTCTAGAAGTCTTAGAACTACCCAGGCTAGTCAAATAGTCTGGGTAGTTCTAATGTGTTGTGTGTGTTGTCTCGGCCTAAAACTAATTTCAGTCAGACGTCGAAATGTCGCCGATATTTTTTAGCCGTTTCCATTGATTGCCCTGACCTCTCAGCATAACTTTAACCCCTATATCGTTAGATTTTTCCCTACCTTTCGTTTTAAAAGTCATTGTACTGTGACCATCGAACCGTTTACCAAAATGCTGTGGATGATCAACAACTCTGTCGCTTTAGATTTACATCTCACTAAAACCTCTCTTAAGCTTGCCCTATAGTTGCCCAACCCAACCCCCTATCTCTAGGCCCCTCTGATCTAGTCAGAAGTAGACTAATTTAATTTAGTTAATAAGCTTTTTTTCTTATCTTTGTAGCTTGTAGCGAAATAAGTAAATAGTGTTAAAATTAATGAAAGGAACAATAGTAAAAGATAGTAAAAATCACTTTTAAGTTTACACCATAAGGTTAGAGGCATAATTCATAGAGTTTTCAGTTCTGAATATGCTTTTTTTATTCTTTTAGTGAAGATGATAGTCTTAAATTTGTTCTACCCACCACACCTTGCTTAAAAATATATTTAATTAAAAATTTTTTGATTTACATACTCTTCCAATTATTATGACGGCTTAATTTTGAGATAAATGTTAAGAATGTTAAAATGGTATATGAATGTTAGCCGACACTCACGCAAAATGTTGTTTTTGTAAATCCTCAACATACTGAGCTAATTGGTTTCCAATTGTTGCACTTCCAAGGAATGGTGGAATTGGGAATGGTACTCCAGTACCATAGGTCCCTCCTCCTGCATACGCACCAGTCCCCGATGATGCACTTGAATAACCTTTTCCAGTTTTAGTTTCGCTGTACGCTTAAGAAATTTTTAATATTTATTAATACTTATGTAAACTTAATATTTATTTATATTTTTACCTTGACAGACTCCCAGTATTCCGACACATATTAAACCGATTTTCCACATTTTTCACCTGTTAACGAAAAATAGTAATAACAATTGTAGAAAAATATTGGAAAATTATTAAAATGGTTTATTTTAATTAGCGACTGCTAAGGAAGTCGTCTTCTATTTGAAGGGTATTCCTTTTTAACAATTTCTTTTAAATATGTAAAATTTTCTGTTACATTTTCCTATTTGGCGGTATCAGGATTTAAAAAGTTTAATATTGAAAATGAAATTAAAAGTTCTTTAGAATTTGGGTAACCCGTATTGATAATATTTTACTGAATAATTCAAAACAAAGTTTTATCTTTAGTGTTTCCGCGAAGAGGGAAACTTTATCATGCTTCTCTCGCATAAGTTAAAACTTAATAAGAAAAACACCTTAAAGAACTAAAAATAGAAAATTAAACAAGAACAACATAAAGAGGGGAAATTAAAATAGTAAAGTAGTAAAACAATTAAGCATTAACTAAACAGCGTTGTGCATAAATTCGAAAAAATTAAAAGCATGCTTCAATGAAAGTGCGACGCCATGAGAAGTCACCGCTAAAGTTCAAGTTTAACGAGTTAATGAGGAACAAATTCTGTTCGTGTACAGCTCAAAATTTTCTGCGTAAACGCAAATATTTAATTTGTGAACTAACTAAGCTAAGTACACGAATTATTCTAATAAGGCGGAATACGATGAGAAGCTTCAGAGGCGGGTCAAGTACATGAACTCGTCGTTTATGTTTATTTCCGTGAAAAGTTTATATACAGCTCTCGTCTGGAAGAGGATGATGATGAAGTGAGTAACCCTCAGTTCCGGTGAGGTAGATACGCAAAACTCGAATTTAATTTTTAGATGACGAAAAGAAAATTAAGAAATAGACTGGCGCCAAAAAATTACCCCAGTGTTAAAGACGTACCTCTCACGCACTAAAACTCTTAACTTAATTTGCGAATTTTTAACAAAATTATGCAATATTGCGAACTATTTTAAAATACAATAAATTTTACATCATAAAATTATCTGACGCTTTACTGAACAGCAGACAATTTGGTAAATTAGTACGTGAGCAAGGTCAATGACGATTCTTAATGAGGCATATTTAATAACATTTGCGATGTGATTCAGTGTCTAATTAGAACCTAAAATAAAATGTTGAATTTTATTTAAATAAATCAGAATTTATCACGGTTCAAGAATTTCTTTCTGCCATTTAATCTATTTAACCTTAGTTTAATATTTTCCGTAAATGGGGAGCAGATCATAATGTTGCTAATTGATCATATTTATTAAGTATTTTGCATATTTGTCTTTTTTTTTCAATAGCTAACATCAAATGATAAACGCTGCTATAGTACTACTAAACTAAAACTGCAAAATAAAGGGGTATATTGTTTTTGATATTCATGTCTCGTAGGTATGAATGAATGAGGTATTTTTAAAAAGTGTACGACAGTTTTTAAATGTATCTATTTATGATATTCATTTAAGCTTAAACTATTGTTTGGTTCAGTTCAAAAGTATTGACTAGAAAGAAGCACAAACAAAAAATTCCCACTAACTGAGTAATTTTTAAAATGCCATGGTAATAGAAAATTTCAGTTATACGAGAAATTCCGTATTAGTTAAGTTGTGAACTTGAGTCCCAAACAGACTTTTTTGTATTACAACATAAGTAGATTTAAGCAGTATTTGGTCTAACTTACTTAGTATTCAGTTCATGACAATAAGCAAATTAGATAGCGGTGAGCTGATGAAAAAATTCTCTTTACCATTGCTAAATTAATTCGTTATTCTATCAAACACTAAAAACAACAAGAAAATAGACCCACAGTAAAATGACAAAGTTTAGCCTAGATTTCACTTATTGCTCACAATGATGGTATAGTAAAATTAGAATTATCTTGTTGCACTTTCTATAGTTTGATATAAAAATTAACACCTCAGGTAAAACTTTAAAAGTTGGATTCATCTACACTTAATTCATTTCTTCATTTCTTATGGTTGTATTAAGTGGCGACGCCGACCAACTGAATCGGAGTCCAATCAGCGATAGGGTGCGCCGTTTTTAAACTACAGATGCCTTTAAGTACCGAGGTCCACAACCTGAGATATAAAAAAAACTGATGATTTTCCATTGATTTCTATGCAGTTTTTAGGTTTCTAAGTGTCACAGCGCTGAAAGGGCTACACTTATGGAAAACCCTTCAATTCTACTATTAAATTCCGTCAAAAAATCGTAAAATATTTTTTTTCAGATTTTCGCAAAAATTGCAAGGGGTTAACCTATGATTTTTTGATAAAAACTCGAATTTTCGAATTTCCAACAGATCTGCGTGATCAAGGGCTCTAATTAAAGGGCTAGCCCTCAGAAGTTCAAAATACAAAACCCCTGTTAAATTGAAGCTAAATTCGTCGAGTTATGAATTTTTAACTGATTAGAGCGCAATTGGGGGTCTCTGGTAGTTCATTTGTTAATGTGCTAGTCTACCTTCCCAGAGGCTGTGGTTTTGAATCCCACGTATAACCTTATAGTCTGCTACACTACGTGTAACACAATAGACCAAAAAATGGTCTAAATGCGCCTTTCTAGGCAACCACACTAACCCAAACTAGCCTAGTTCAATTTGATTTATTGCCACAAGATCCAAAATTTCATGAGTTGTATATTCGAGTATAATACATGTGCCGTTTTTGAATAATTCTTTCTACTACTATTATTTCACCCACATTATATAGCAATTTAAAACTTTTCAAAGCTGTTACTAACAGTGAAATAAAACCTAGTTTATATTTATCCAAATTTTTGAATTTGGAAACTTGATGATGCTTATTGAACTTTGTGATTCCCCTATAAGTTTTAAAAACATAAATTAAGATATTATTACCAATTTTTGACACACTTATTCCATTGAACGTATACAACTATGGTAAGTCTACCAAAATAAACTGGTTAGTTTGAATAAAATAGTGATAAACTCATTGCAATCTGTGGTAATATTTACATAATTATTTAAGTATGATAGTCCCCAATACAGGTAAACTCGATCTCTCGATTCTAAAATTTATGCCTTTTTTTCGTTCATTAGTCTCAAAACAACATTGTTTACTTATACAAAACAAGAACTAGTTTAAAAATAATCTAGTGTATATAAAACGTATAGTAGAAATTGAAATCTTTTTAGCCCTAGCCACTTTTTATAGTTTTAAATTGAAAACAATCATTTTAACTCGTTGTAGAACATTCTAAATATTTTACTCTATTTATTAAAAAATAGTTTAATAAGTCATAAACTATTCTGATCAGTTTTTAATCCCCTTAACTAATTATTTAAGTACACAGATTTCGATTATTATAAAGGTAAAACCTAATTATTCTTCAAACTATTGAAGGGTTAAAAAAATTTTCGGTTTAGTTGTTAAGAGGATATTATTTTTGTATGATATATACATACAAAACAAACTTCTATTACGTAATATAATTAGTTTAAAAAAAGTTAAAACATATCTCCTACATTGGAGATATTCGGATATTTGAAAAATTTTAAAACGACATTTATTTATCTACATTTTAAATGATATGCCTACGTATTATGTGATATCAGATTCAAAAATTTAAATTGCGTAACTTAAAGAATACTAGTCTTTTAAAAAATTATTTAAATTCCTTGGTTATTTCTTATCGATATTAGAGATAATTCCCGTTTGTTTCTGGTTACAGATTAATCGATTATAAGGTTTAATGAACCTGATCACTGGTCGATGTTCCAATAAGCTAAGAATACATTACTTCAATCTGATAATATATGTATTTTCCATAATTCCAATTTTTATTAGGAACAAGTTTTTTTAAACTGCATATGGGAACCAGTTCCAACAGAAAGTCCTTGCCTACAATCTTCGTGTGAAATTAAAAAAAAATAAATTGTTATAACCATCCCATCCAGCCTGTGGGATTCCCAAATCCGACAAATTCAATTCAAGATCCGCTTGGAAAAAAAACATTTTAAGAGATGCATTTTCAAATTAACTACAGTGCGTTAACTCATTCGATTTTATGATATTAAAAAATCATTTCTTAATAGTGATGATCATTTATTTATTACAGACCGTTAAAACAATTGCCACAACTAAACCTGTTTGAACAGTTTTAATTCAACATACAAAAATCTAAAACAACTCATAACTCCCACAATCCTTTTAGTAACTTTAATTTTTCATTAGTTTTAATAAGAAATGACATCACAAAAACAAACGCCGTACTATCTAACGACCTCTAAATATTTTAAATTATTTTTAGAATAGTTCTTTACTTAATCTCAGGTTAATGGATGTTTTCTTACAAAATTCTCACTATCTTCTGTATAAATTAAAAAATAATAATTTTTCACAATAAGTATAAAACTGACACAAATTCTCCAAATCACTTTCAGTTGAAATATTAACAAATTTGCTTAAAATTAAAATATAAAAAGAGTTCTTTCGACTTAAAATTTAGGTATAAGAACAATTTTCCATACTTTTTATTTTGTTTACGTTTCTGATAATGTTTCACTTTGTTCAGTCTGGAGCACCACTTAAGAACAATTTCTTACCACGAATAAACTTATCCAGGTGTGTTTCGACGGCTTTTATAACTTTCCTGATCGACAAGTTATTTTACATTGAAAATTAAGAGAAGCAAAAAAGGTAGAAGAGCTTTTCAGTCTGCGCAACTGAAGATGACTTCCAATGCTTACACACATTTATTCTTTTCTAGCCATTCGATTCTGTGCTATTCAATTCTGCTAAAAGATAGACGCGACACGAAATCGGAAATCGATCAGGTTTTATTCCTATTTAACTTCTAATGCTTATCGAATCTAAAAAAAAATAAAAAATAAATCACAAATCGCCGTGACCTTGGCCGTGATCGGACTCTTCTGACGATAGAGAGTATCATCGGGTTAGGCGTGATCAAGATCTTCCATGTCTGACCGCAAAATTGCGGCTTTCTCTCTGTTCAGCGAAGCATTGAACATTTTGAGCTTTGATCGCATCAATTGTAAAGGATTGATGCACTCTTATGGGGTCGATTCAATTAAGAACCGTATTCAGATCAAATACTTTTTTATACTTTAAGGGTAATTTCCGTATAAACTCAATGACTACCTACCAGATTAGCGGGAATGGGGGGAGGGGAGAACGTGACCTAAAAAATTAACATTCTTCTCGAAAAACTCGTCACGTGCCACAAACCTCTCTTATTTTCGTAAATTAAATCTAAATGCAAAGTTTTACTAGGGAGGGAACTCATTAGATTCCTTAAAATCGTGTCGTTCTGCCACAATATTAATTTTTTGCTTCTTTACTTTTAAGGAGATTTATAAGGTTGAGAGGGAGTATGACGGTATCCTCCGTGACAAGTAAAATAAATCGCAGGTTAAAAGGTGATGGGAATTAAAATTAAAATACATTCATTTTTTGTTAATCGTCAAAATCATGAGAAGCGGATTAGTTTTAATCAGATTTAACATCATAATTATGAATTGTCATCTCATTTTGAGAAGGTCCGGGCTATATATTAAAATTACGTTAGTATTAGAGGTACGTACCTTATGATCTTCAATGGAAAGTCCCACATTTTAATAACCTCACGATGTGTAATTATCGCACTGAGTATATTTCTTTTAATTATCCATCTGTAAGATATAAACGTAGTGGTCAGATATTAAATTAAAAGGTGTGTTTCTTTGAAATCTTCAGGGTCACTGCATTTTGACATACTTCTAAGAGATTTTAATATATTTTTTTTTTGTATAAGATTAAAGAAAACACGTCGCAGTTTACAACATACGTAGTAAAATATTGTAAACAGGATACTATTTATTTTTTTACTTTAAGCTCTATTTATTATTGGGTCATTTACGAATGATATAAGTCTGAATCACTGGTTAAAAGTAAACTTTTCTTCTTTAGGGTCGTGTCGTCTGTCGTTATGCTAGCCATCGATAAATCTCAATCGACTTTAAAAAGAGGATTTCAATTCGAATCGTATGCTTTTTTGCTTATTTTATGTATGGTCAGGTATAATTTGGAAACATGTAATCCGATTTTTATAATTAATTTTACATTTTATAACTTCCTGTTAGAGCACTATGATGAAATATCTAACAAACAGGGAATACCACAGTAGTGGGGTTGAATAAAATTAAAATGTGTAGAAATTCAATAAAATTGAGTAGGTAAAAATTCAAAATAACGAAATTTTTACAGGCACCAGCCAATTTTAGGCGTGTTGATATTCATGTTTATTTTTTACTTTACAATAATCTAAAACATATGTTTAGGATTGCTATCATAAGTGCAGTATGCATGCTTTAAGTACACCTTTAGATATTTGAAAGTATATTAAAAAATGTTTAAAAATGCCCCACCCGTCACTATCGAATAACCCATACCTAGGTAACTTCTTCGCTTAAACTACGTTTTTTTCTTTTTAAGAGTATCGTTAAATTGAATCATTATCAATAGAGTTTTGTAAAAATTTAAAAGTTACTTTCGTAATATTACCTCTTACTATTTTATTATATCTGGGAGTTTCAACAAATCTTGTTTAGTACTTTTAAACAAGTAAGTTAGAGACTAAAGATAAAATTCGTATTTTAAACATTAACTAGTAAATAAACTGATTGTAACATATGCCAATGAAACCTACGAAATGCTAAATAGACAAGGTTAGTTTTAAATTTGTATGAAATGTCGATTCTTTTAATTAACACTTTTAAAAAAATAGTGAAGTAAAAGCTCAAAAGTCTTTCGTTTTTATGAATTACGTAACTTAAGAAAACCGACTAAAGTGAGGGATAAAGTTAAGCAGGATAAATTTTGATTATGATCTAGAATTACTTGTGACTCTCCATTTTTATAAAAGTTCCATGTCATGTTTATTAGATGCCGCGTTACAAATATGACTAGACACTTTCATTTATAGCGAAATTGTTTTATAAAAAAATTTTAGATGAGTTCTTTTTTTCGATTTTTCTTCTTCATATTCACTTCGTTATATCTGAGTGTTTTTTTTATACAATTTTCGGCTTTTTATATTTTCTTGGTTTTTTTATCTAACCATTAGAATAAGTCAATGCCTTTACATTACATATTTTAGCTGTATGAGCAGTTAGTAAAGAAGTCAATGGTTATGTATAAAATCTGTATGCTTTTACAATTTCAAATGCACAATTAGTATAAGTGGAAATTTTGTAGAGAATTCCTATCATAGGAATTCTACACACCACTTTTCCCCAGTTTCGATAAGTAACTTCAAAATGTTCGTATACTTGATGTGCTGTATATGCCTAAAACAAGCTATCAACCTGCTTGTGTAGGGGGATGCATTTAATGCTGAGTTAAGATTTCTGGCAAATAGTCTTTAACCGTGATGAATCGAACCTTATATTTCAAGATCGAAATTAATGGTCTCTAGGTCCACTACCAAACTGATTACTTTGAATATTTATGAATCGAACGTAAATACTGAGAAACATTCGATAATAGCTGTGTTTTTTTGTGTGCCATTTACTTATCTGGTTCAGTTTAGATTTAGAAATTTTTCAAAACGGGTGGTATATCAAGATTTTAAAGTTGAGGAGAAGTCCGTCAAATTGACATGATATTTACCCATCCAAACTCTAAACTATATGCCTGATACATTTTTGGATTAAGTTTTGACGCAAAATGTTGTATAAATCCAGACAATTTGATTTTATTTTTGTGATATTAGTGCAAATTTTCCTAATTAACCTTGATCGAGAACCGAAATGAAAAAAGCACAGCTAATATCTTTTTTAACTAAAACCTTTACTTGTACTATTGCTTAATACTCAGAACTTACTCAGACTTACTAAGGGACCCTTACCTAAGCAAAATATTTCCTGATATTGAATTATTTTTAATGTAAATGCAAAACACAAGCGATTTTAGTTAGTTTGTACTAGAAAATATTTCAGCGAAGATATAAATTTTAATTGTTCTAAATTTATATATTGCATTAATCAAAAATATGTTTAGATTTTGTTTATCAATTAAGAAAATGTTGAACTTAACAAATTCAAGAGATACATTAAGAAATTAAAAAAAATGCTAATTCAGTGTAAGGTAAAAAAACTCACAAAAGTTTTAATGAATTCAAAATGTTTGTCATTATATAACTGGCTTAGTTCTGAATAATGTTTTTTTTCTTCTTCTTTATCTTCTTTGTTTTTAAATATTTCACAAAGAAAAAAAGATATTTAATAACGAATCAATAAAGATTCTCGATCTAAAACTGCTCACCATCTTAATTGGGATGTATGTGAATGTTTTTTTCGGGTATGTTATTCCAGCCAAATTTTTTACAACTGGTCTGTCTGGTTGTTCGAATTACAGAGGAATTTCCCATCACATTTCCCCTAAAAAAAAAATAAATAAATAAATAAATAAATCTACCCAAATAGGTACAGGAATGATTTCATCGAACTAATTTCGCTAGCATTAAAAATTTAGAACCCTTACGTCTCGCAGTATTAAAGACTCAGACTCGATTTGGCTAGCAAGAAAAAAAAATTGGTTCATATCTTTTGAGTCACGTAAATCTACATAAGCATAAATTAAAATCACATGACGTATTTTTCTCTGATCTACCCAAAAATTAATAGAACCGAACAAAGTAATAAAACGCCATTATAAATTTTGCTTCTAAAAAAAATTATGATAATATCTGCACTAATTCTTTTCAATATTTTCACATTTTATCCGTATAAGGGGCGTGTTCTTAAATAGCACCTTTTTGTAATAATTTTTGTTTTACCTTTCGGCTAAAGGTAAGTCTAATGCGTTTTAAATATATTTAAATTTTATTTGTAGACGATATCTCTGACAGAAACATTTTATTTAAGGTACTGCGCATTTTTATTATGAGTAACCAATTAAATATAACCTGATGTGAATAAATGGGAATTAAAAATTTTCTAAAATTCATCATAACTAGACCACTAGTGTCTTATAATTCTATTAGTACAGTAATGGTGAATTAGTAATATCATTACTTTTAGTGATAGTAATTTAATTTTAAGTATCAATTGTTATAGCACTGGTTTTGTCTTCCTTGCTTTACTTGCAATGATAATGGATAAAAATAATTTAGTAAGATTAACGTAAAATATAAAACAGTGAATACGTTATAAACTATTCCTCATATTCTAAGCAAGAACTCAGACAGAGTTTTAAATTGAGATCGAACTCGGTATTTAACAATCTGTAGTCTTTTAAAATCTATGAAAGCATCCTCTAATTCTGTGAAATATTGAGGAATTAACCCTTCGCGTACGAAGCTTTTTCCACCAACGTTCATTTATATATTGGTGTGGTGATCTAGAGTCACTTCTCTAGTGCAAAGTGTTAAAAAACTAAAATAACATCACTTTTAACTCTAATCTAAATTCAGACAGATACAGAAGGCTTGTATAATATTTAATTACATTTCCAGTGATTAGACCTACCACCATAATTACTAGTAGTACTGAATTATTTTTAAATTACCATCACAATAATTAGAATGAATGGAAATTATACAAATCCTGCTCTAGAGTATGTGAAACATTTCTTTCAGAATTTGGTTATAAAATTATTCCTATTAAATTTATTTGTTCAAAAATTTTAATAATTGTGTTATATACAAAATTATTTTAATACATACCTATCATACCTATTGAAGAGACACATAAAATGTTCGCTTTAATTGTCCAATTTTCAGAAATCTGAAAAATAAAAGCAAAATATATCAATTTTCAAATTTCAAAGTTGTTGTATACATCGAATATAATAAAAATTTAATTAATACGCTATTTGGATATACAATACGATTTGACTTGAATTTGACGATTCGCCAAAGGTTATATAAGAAAAATAAAAATTAGAGATAAATAGTAGATGTAGATTTCTTAAACTTGCTAGAATTAATAAAAATGTACATCAAAGAAAAACTATTGTTGGGTTTTTTAATTTTTATGTTTTAAGGTTTTATATCAACATCTTTGGTCTCCTCTTAATCCACTCAAAAGAATGTAAATATTAACAACGGACCAAGGATACAATTTTGTAAAACTAAAATGCAATAGACGAATTCTTGCTCTATTTTATTTTCTTTAGTATTGCTGTATAGTGCACAGAATTATAGAGGTTTTCAAGTTTTGTAGTAATCTCTCACAACAAAGATTTGGATTTTGGGAATCGCCATATATTTAACATTATTTTCATAATTTTGTTAATTCATATAACTAAAAATACACATTTTTTTAAATTGCAGACATAATAAAGTATTTTTCTGTTACGTGCACACTATCGATATCTACCATTTTAATTCAAATAAATTAAGTTATGATTTTTACATTAATGCATTAATTTTATAATGGTCCTAACAAACCCACAATACCTCCAAAAATATTACACTATAAATTTAGCTAATTTCATTCACATGATAGTCCTATTAGGAACATGTTAATGGGTTTTATATGAAATATGTTTAAAAATGAGATAATCTTTTCTTACTCAATAAAAATTAAATTTACTTTTAAAGGAATATTTACATCCAAGACTTTATAATTATACATGAAGGTTTTTATTCTTTATTTGCATTAAAAAAATACCTGCAATGAAAAATTACTTTTAAAACATTGCGGATAGATGACGAGATATCTCATATTTCATATTGCGTCGTTAGGGTCCATTTATGAGACATGATTCGTTACGTTTGATGAAATACTTTTATTTAACGCAAATAAATACCCGGGCACTTAGTATAAAACGTCTGGTCCGCAATGTGTTTGTTTAGTTTTCTTTTGTTAATCACTAAAACAACTTAACTTTTCCTAAAGCCAAACTAAATGTAAGAGCGCAGTACTTTAAAAGTTGATATAAGAAATCTGTTACACAAAATTTAAGCTTGCCCATCTTTCAATACTGTTTAAAAATGAGAAGAGTTTAGTAATTTAATGAATTTAAACATTTAACACATCTAAATCGGTATGAAAGTGAATGTTGTATGAATTCTAGAAAAAAGAATTTTTATATTATGTGTTTCGAGAATATTTATTTAAATAATATTTATACAATTAACATTTACCATCTGTGGCAGAAAGATAACAGAGAGTATATTTTGGGGGACTAAAAACAGTGCCTTTACACTTTACTACGAATTATTCAATGTATATAAATTCTGAGAACATAGTACAAATACAAAATGTATAACAATAATATTAAATTTGTATAAAAAATATGTTTTTACCATATAAAAAATTCTATTGAAAGACCTGTGTAAACCTGTTGGAGAAAAATGTACTTTATAATTTTGATTTAGGTTGAGGAATTAGAACATCTTTCCACCAGGATGGCCTCTCGAATGCGCCTGGATTTGTCATAAATTCATTTTGAAGATTTTGATACAATAATCCATCAGATCGTCCTATAACAGAATTTAAAGCAAAATCTGGAGGAGAAATTGAATCGGCCACAGATACAGCAACATCTTTTAATTGTGCGCATTTACTGAGAAGTTGTGTACGAATTAAATCTACAAATTTTGAACCTGAAGCAAAACCGCCTTGGTAGAATGTAGTCATGTGCTTATCTAAGCACCAGTAACCATATACTAAATAAACTAAATGCAAAACATCCATTAAATCGGTAGAGACATTCATTTTTTTAAATCTATCACGGAAACTTCGCAAGGCGAAATATTCAGCGTATCCCTTCCACAAGTCTCTGGCGCTATAAACCTGAGAGTTATTTCGTGCGTCGAATTTGTGCATGCCGTTGCTAACAGCAGTCTTCATTTCCATCGAGGTTTTATTCAACAAATGGCACAGCAGCCACTCGTAGCAGGATATGACGACTAAAACATTAAAAATTATCAAATTAAGGGTCGAGGTATCGAAAAGTCGCTACTTACAGTCCATGGATTCCACTGAATATTGCCTTAGAACTACTTCAGCATTGCTTCTCAAAAGTTCATCTCTGCGAGTAATGAAATTGGCGGTTCCTCCCGGACTCTCTACTTTACCCTCCCATTGGCGAAGAAGCCAATTGGACGTTTGTTGTCCCAAAACGTTGTTATCTCCTTCGTATGTGCAGGAGGCGTCGTGATTGTTCCGCAATTCACCCAAATTAGATGCTTTCAAGTATCCGTGTCCACCGCAAGCTTCGCGGGCTTCTTGAATGGCATCTCTTGCAGTCCACGATATTAAAGGTTTTGATGAAGAAATGACTGCGTGAACTTCGGAAACTGCTTGCGACTGAAATGCGTAAAAATTATTAATGTAACATTCATTCTACGCTATATGTAGAAGAAATTTAAAAAAAAGAGACTTATATATCATTTTATAATTTTATAAAGAACGCACAAACTAAGTAGTGCGCTTTATTTTGGCTACTCATAAATTCTACTCAATTACGATAAAGGATAATTTCAAAAATTACTATTTGTCCTCTACTCAAGAAAATTAATGAGGTTTTCGATTAGTTTTATTAATAGACAACTCACCAGCAATTCAAATCCATTAGAATCAGCTTGAGATTTCTCGACTATTCTTAGGTATGTGTTAGTCAGCTCATAGACGCAAACTTTAAACACACAGGCAGCTGCAAGGTATGGGAATATCCTCCATTGCTAATAATCAATGAACATTTGTAAATAAAAATCGTATTTCCAAAAATAGAAATTACTAACATGCAACTGATACTCGATTATGGGCAGTTCGGGCCCATCCTTCTCCGGCCCGAATTGTTTCCGGAGTGCGGCATAGCGCACGGCAATGACCGCCGCATGGGAAAGCGTATTAACGGACTCTTGCATGATGCCTATACGTCCGGCTGAAAATGATTCGAGGGCAGCACCCAAAATTTTTCCGGGTTCGCTAAAAACACTTTCGTATACGCCCTCAGCGTTGACATCACCAGTTCTATTTAGGAGATTCTCGTGAGGTATGCGATAATTAGAAAACATCACAAAACCATTGTCGATTCCATTGAGACCAATCTTTTCTCCGATATCGCCAACAAGGACTCCTGGGTAAGGACGGAGTGTTCGTGGATCACGAATAGGAACAAGGAAGCCGTGCAAGCCATGGTTAACGCTGTCCGGCGTTATTAAATTAGCAAAGGTTAGGGCGATTGTTGCGGTCTTTCCTAAATTGCCCACCCAACATTTAGCAGCCTCAAAATCCGGTGTATTTATAATAAACTCTCTCGTTTGGGGATCATAGGTGGCAGTCGTCCGGATACTTTTCGTGTTGCTACCATGGGCAACTTCTGTAATTGCCATGCAGGTGACCACTTCCCTGTTCCAGGCGGCATGATAATACTTGTGATGGCGCTCCGTGCCCATAGCCAGGAGCGCATTGTTGAATAGACCCACTCCTAGCGCTATTTTTATAGACAAACTGGGACAGACGGCGTGCAGAGCTTCATTAACACTCATTAGGTAGCGTGTTTTTGCCTGATAGCTCTCATTGTTAACTTCCAATGGAATGTCCAGGTGGGCCATTTTATTCATTTGCATAGCTGCGACACGCTTCTGTTCGTCGCCCGATAGCGTCACTTTAGCCTTTGTAAAAAGCGGATCAGCCTCTAAAATTTTCCATATTTTGTACTAAAACGAAATTTAGAAAAAAACAAAAAAATTAGCCAAATACTGGGACACTAGCTTCATTCCGTACCTTTAACCTGAGTTGCTTCTCCTCCTCAAAAATTAGTCGCAAGCGCTTCCAATCAAATTTTGCTCTTTTGCGATACACACAGAGTGGACCCTTCGGAAGATCCGGAATGAAAGATGTGTCTACTTGTTCTACCATTGTGGATACTGAAAAAATAATAATAAAAATTAAATTCTGGTCGTTATTTTGCAAGAATTTTAAATCATAAACCCCGGATACCGATTTACGTAAAAATCCTTGGGAGAAAAAAAGCCATAGTCACTCTTATAACTAACACAATGCCGTAAAATTAATTTAAATGCAATAGGACAATTACATTCGCTGGAATTTGATTCCATCCCACGGATACTTTAAACCGCTGATAGTATTAAACTTCATATTGTCGGGTATTGGAAACAGGACGAATTAAAAAGTTTACTTCGATCATGAGCCGGCGCGGCGCCCAACAATTTTGTACGCTTCCTTTTCCAACCGTGCATAGTGTGGTCCTACTGTAGCTCAAAAACTGATTTTGATTTTAAATTTCTTCATAGTAGTGCCCCACCAGTTAACTGATTCAATCTTTTTGGGAAATGTTTTTATTTCTAAATTGTATCACACAAATTAAGATATGACGAGTATAATCGTCAACCACAAAATATGCGAAGAACCCATTCTAAAGTCGCAGATTCGAATCCTGCGCTCCTGATAATTCAAAGATGTTACTTTTTCGAGTATTTCCCACATATATGAGTTAATCAATTGCGCGCGTTTTATTTAAAATAAAAATTCAAATAAACTTTATGTTAATTTGGGATAATTCATTTCTAAAACGTAAACGTGGGATTAATCGATTTGACCTATGAACAAATCATCGTATATTAATACTTTTCAGACTCTTCATGACTTGTTTTTACGCAATATCACTACCAAAGAAAACCAAATTGTCTTAAAAGAACGAATTTTTATATTTGAAGATAAACAGAAAACATATAAAATAATGAATGATGGAAGAAATTCGAACAACAGCAGTAAAATCATTCAAATGTATTTTAAAGCTCCCTATTAGGTAATTTGTCTTGAAGAATAAAAGGTCAAATTTAGAGCTTGAGTTACCCACTCTGAAAATTTGATGCAGCATTTCTCGTTTGATTGTTAAAGGGATTGGGTCGTAAAAGGTATCCTTAGAAGGCTCAAGTTTAACACGCTACGATATCTCTCAAAGGATTTATAAAGTATTTTCTAGATTTACCTCCTCCATGAATCAGAAAATATTCGATTACGACTATAGGGGAAAAGAACCGATTTTATAAAGGAGGATTTTCGAATGAACGTTTATCAAAAGACCATGTAGAATCGAATGGCATACCCCTGTTCAAGCATAATCGCAACACTCTGAATATGCTGAAAAGATTTCGATTTATTTATTTAATTTGAATGTTTTATTAAAAAATATTTATACAGTTTATATACAAATTAATTCAGACTAACATAAATTCAGAAGTACTAACCGCGTGATTCACTGAAGTCATTTGATCAAATAAGAATTTTCGAAATCCGTATAAAGCTTCTTTGTAAACAAATGATAGTCATCTTAAGTTTATCTCACACTAAATGAGGTAATAAGAAACTAATTAAAAGAAACTTCCATTTACATTGCGGATATTGTTTTTTATTGCAAAATGTCTCCTATAAAAGTGCGTTTTCGTCTACACGATTTTATACAAAAATAAAATAAAAATTTCAGCGATAAAGAGATGTGATTTTCTTTCACGTGACATAATTATTTATCACTTGTTACTAATTACCTGAAAGCTGTGCCTTTAAAACGACCATATGCAGGGGTATAATGCGCCCGCTTCTAAGCGATGAGGTAATTCGCACCGCAAACAATATCAGGAAAATTTTATAGCTGTTGTTCATTAGTGCTATACTCGTACACTTAATAGTGAATCATGTGGACGTTAAATTGCAATATCAACTGCTCATGAAATATTGTGAGGGACCAAAAAATTGGTCATAACACAATTTTTAGAAAGTAATTCTAAGTGCAATTTATTTATATACCTAAATCATATTGTAGTATTATTATTAATTTATTTATTTAAGTAGGTATGGAACAAAATAGCATTTCATGGTGCATTTTACATTGCTTAAATGAAACTCTAGATTTTAGTGCTTGTTTTCTTCTTTTCAGTTATTTGTGTAGCTCAAACTATTCGATATAATTTTCAATGAGATTTCGAGAATAAATGAAAGTGTTTTCTCAATTCATTAGTCTTTCATAATTTTTATTATGGTCATAGTGTACTAAATTCTAATTTAAAAAAGAAAAATTAAATAAATTTTATTTAGAAATATATCCAAGTCAATAGTCTCAAATGCTTTTAAAATTACCCCATATGGAGGAGATCTACTTAATCTTAGACCTTAGACCTTATTATTGTATGTTGCAATTGTATTCTATGCGAACTAAGATGAGTTCTGCTCTAATTTTGCAAGACATAACATATCTAAGTAATTAAAAGGTTAAACATCTGGCACGCAATTTATTACAGGCGAAAAATAAAAGTCTCAACTATTTAATTCTTTGCAGTGTTTATTATTTCTCAAGTGGCTCTATAACGATTTTAACTGAAAGTCTATTAATAAATCGATTTTTCTATTAATCTTATCTACCGTAGACAAGTCTGCTAGTTCGCCTAATAAAAGAGGAAGTATAAAGCGATTAATAAATCAGAATTATGTATGACTAACTTCTTTGGTACAATTTTGGGATATCCTCTATATAATGAAGGCTTTTATGATCTAAAGTACTTATAACGAATTGTGGTATAAATAGCTAAAACGTGCAGAGATAAGCATGAATTAATTTAATCAATATAATTTCTGAGCGTGATATAGACTTAATCTCTTCGCTACCAGGGTTTCCTAGGAAAAACACCCACCACAACCTACAAAACTCTTTTCAGGTTATATGGTATCAATTTCAAAACTTAGCAATTCTGTTTAAAACACAATACATTTCAAACTATCTTCATAAATTGACCAAAAACGATTGTCACACATATGTGACGGCTGGTTCTAACAAGAAAACGCTGTGTCACACATATGTGACGGCTGGTAGCGAACAAGTTAATCAAATATTTTTTTCTTTAAATAAAGAATTTACATTTCGATGTAATATAATAAAATAACTGAAGTAAACAGTAGTATTATATTGCCTTTTACTATTTCATTAGGGGAGCGGGGGGCACGTTGTTACAGGGGTAAGAAGTTACACGCGTTTTTTACCGGGATTTTAAACTCTTTGATGGGCATAATTGGACTCATTTGTTTTCTTATAACATCGTGCATTAGATAAAAACAATCAGTGACCCGCCAAGCGCTGAGCTGCTAGGTTGTGTGCGTGTGTCCCGATTTCAACCAAGTAAGTAAAAAAATCCTTTACGAAATTTTTGATTCCTGATGACTATATTTTTTATTTTGTCAAAATTTTTAACCTTGAACGTTCATAATATATCTACCTTTAATTTACAATATTGTTTTATTCTACTATCGATATCCATTAATAATGACTTCAATTTATATTGAAAAACGTGCCATGGGGCAAGTAGTTACAATTGTTTGGGGTAAGTTGTTACATATACAATATAAGTGCCTTAAAAATGTTAGAATCAAAAGTATTTTAGTTTGCCAAAAGTTTATTAAAATAACTAATTAAGACGTGAAAGTGAATAATTTAATTACTATAAGTTGTTATTTGCAGACTAAGTCTGTGTTTTTATATAAGATTTAAAAATGTTCCTGCCAAAGTGATTTTCTACAAAAACCAACTTAAATAATTACCATAATAGATATTATAATTACTCATAAATGTTAGAAGACTGTATAAAGTGATCTATATTGTTTATATCGTTTTTAAATACTAATAAAAAAATATGTATCACTGATGATTTTGTTTATTTATCTACCGTAACATCGTGCCCCGATGATGTAACAACTAGCCCCAATTCCGGGGTAAGATGTTACAATCTCCTTGTTTAGTTAAATTCTCCATTGTGAAAAAATTACATAAATTTTAATAATTTTTCAGTCATATTTTAATAGCTAAATAGACATACTAACATTACAAGTAATCAAATGTATAATTTATTTGATAGCTTTTGTTATATTAACAACTATCTAAAAATTGTAACAACGTGCCCCCCGCTCCCCTATATTTCGCTTAAACCGCGATAAATGTAACACGCAAATAACCACAATAACCCACTGCTATCAGATTTACTAACCACTATCTGGTTGAAAATGAAAGTGCATTCATCAGCATCAACGATTTTTAAGACTATTACATGAAGCAAAAATAAATAAATATTGACTTTCATAGGTTTCGAAGAAATGCTTACCTTTTATCGCTTGTACTTCTGATTTATCTGATATAATTTTATATTCCTGCGATATTACCAAAAAGTTTATTTAGAAAATATTAATTTAATACTAAAGATAAACTGAATGTCTTTATTACCGAGTATTTTTAATAAATTCAGACAAGTTTTCACGTCGACTTCAAACATCTGGTAAAATCGTATGATTCATGGTTGAAAGTGATACATATCCTAATTAATCTTTATTAGAATCTTTAAGATATGGCATTAAATTTCTTGGAGAGAATATATTTAAAATAAACGGTCAGGGGTCAAAATGACCTTTTTGGTAAAGCTAATGCTAAGCATATTGAGGCCGCTATTTTAACTCTTTCATTTAGCATTTTCTTTATTTTCCGATTTCCGATTTTTTTTCCAAGTATTGAGGTGGTACTCATGGAGCTTTCGAATCAATCACATTAGCACACTTTGTTTTACCTATACATAAAATAAAGAAAGTATATAAACTTACCCTTACTAAATGGTCTGTGTTAAGCTAATGTTTCCCAAAATATAAGCAAATCGCGTGGGAGTTATCACTTAACCCTGTAAAAAAAACGTACGGAAGTAATAAATTCAAATGTTCAGTCTGCGATAAATTAGTTGATAGAGTTCTTTGAATTTGCAATGTACACAATAAGTTTTAGAACTTCCATTCTCTCTCTTATCACCTTTTCAGAATTGACTTATTTTTATCATTGCTAGAAAAATTGGCGCCTTTTATCGAAGAGTACTATAAAACTCTATTACACTTAGTTATGTAAAGCTTATTATAAAATTTTTTCTAAATAGAGCTCAACATTTGAAGCTTGAGTCTTTAAACTTTCATTAACCCTTTGAGCGCTGAGTTATTCAAAATTAAACGTTTTCTGTGGACTGACTACGTTTTACGACAAATCACACGAAGGATCGCATGCTGGGTTGACTGTAATTCCATTCTAAAAATATGTTGATTGTAACAAAACGGACCTTAAACCTTTGAACGTTATGAACTCATTATAGGTCAAATTAACCCACAAATTGAGTGGCTGTGAGAAAACTGAAAGATCTGCGTTCATGGCCCGCATCGAACCCATCATATATGGGTTCATAGAGCTCAAATTTTTGATATAAGGGGGATAATTTCTATTTCTTTTTTATTTCCGGGTAAAAAATAACACTGAATATTTTAAAACGCAGCCACAAAACGATTGGAAAGTAACCTAAATCAGTAAACTAAAATCGGGAATTTATAGATGAAAATCAGACGGAGAATGTAACTGAAATCAGACGGAAATATATTTTACGGTCATATTTCTGATTATAAATTTTCTGTTCATTTATTCAGTCTACAATATTTCCAACTTTAGTACAGAAATAATTTCAACTAATATATGTTCATTTCTTTTCAGTCTCTTTTCCGTCTTAACTTTTACGATGTACTATGTCAATTTGCAGACAGTTTTCAGACTCTATGTAGTCTAGTTTTACGTCTAATTTTGGACATTCTTTATGTACTATCAAGTGGCCTTTGAGTTGCGTTGAGTTGTTAGCGCGCTAGTCTACTGTCCCAGAGGCTGTGGGTTCAAATCTCACGGATAACCATAGTCGCTTGCGCTACATCGCAACACAATGGGCCTTTCTGGACAGCCACAATAACCTAAATCTTATGTAGTATCAAAAAATTATTGAAATAAAATAAAATATAAAAACGTGAACATTTATTTTAATTTATTATAAATTCATCCAACCTGCTGACTCATAAATCGACCTGTACGATTTTTATAATAGGAAAATCTTTTATGGCATGCAAACAAAAATTACACCTCTGTAAGTATATAAAACCGCGATATTAACTTAATGTAATTGGTTTTCTCCTGGCATTCATGTCAATGTTTTTAATTTCAATTCAATTTTTTTTCAATGTTAACCAAACAAACTCGAAATATAATTAAACCTTACAACACCATTTCATCAATTGCATCTAACATGCTATTTCTCAGCTATTCAGTGCTTCGATATTTTTCATTTTCATTTCATGTTACACTATGAATGAAAGGAGGTACGTTATACATTTTAAAGTACAAAATTACTACATACTCCCCCAATAGCATGTACAAATTCCCCGCGATATAAATCAGGTTTAATATTAAATGCGAAAACCACTTAGCAGGAAAATGGGGTTTTCTTTCAAACAAAATCAATAACAGATTTCCATTTCCTAAAGGAGCAATCAGAATCGATATTCATTATCAAATATGCTTTTTAATTAAAACCATCCAAAATATTTCGGTAGATTAATAAATATAATTAATTTTTGAATAAAATAAGAGCCAGCATATTTATCACGTAAATATAACAAAATCGAATTATTTTATGGAGTTCAACTGTGAATTATAAGCAATTTAAAATGTTAGATTAACACGGACTGAGTAAATGTTCTTCTGGAAGGTAACGTAAGAAAAATGCAAATGCAATGTTTGGATTTTCTAAGTGTAATTTTTATTTTATAATACCTTTAAGGGTCGAAACGTGTTGCTATAGGGTCATCACAATTATGCCATAGAAAATGCAAAAAAATTCCAATATGAGAGCACACTAAGAATTTTTTTATTTAATTTAACATTTGAATTTCGAAGTGCTATTTAAGTTTTCATTCTTATGAAAGTTTTATAAGCTTTTCACCTAGTCCTCTATTGTCTTACGGCATTACCAAAAAAGCTCTCGACCGTTAAAGGTTAATATTAAAAAAAGAAAAATTTATGAGTTTGTTAGGAGTAATCTCAGAAACTTTTGAACCTATTTCAAACATTTTTTCACTGTTCGATAGGTGATACTTTGCTTTAGAGCATATCCTACTTTTTACTCAAAACAAATAAGACGATAAGCTCAAAATCAGTTTTAAGTGATTTGTAAATAAATGGGAACTGATTTGTGTATCAACTGACTTATTTAAGAATTAATCGAGCTTAAAGATCGGTGAATTTTAAATACGGAGTAAAATGAATCCAACATAGTAAAAAGTTTGTTATTTACAATAAGCGTTTTGGGTAACTTTAACCTTACTTTAACGTAACTTTTAACTTTACTAACTTACCTACTGCTTCAAGAATTATACCTCATATAAAAAAAAGGGTAGGAACATTAAATGCAAGTATAGCTTAGAAAATTTGGTATTATCGAAATTATATCAGCTTTAACGCAACACGCTACCGCTAGTCTTTATATTTCTTTCATTTATAATTAACACATTGAATGTTGTAGGGGTCACCCGTGACCTTTATTCAGAGAAATTGGTACAATGTATTTTATTCCAAATCTTGTCCATCTTTAGCTACAATTTTTCCCCATCTTTCAGGCAGTATACGGTTTTCGCGTCGAAAAAATTTCACGTTCTTTGAGACGATCCCCAAGAATCGACCCAATTTTTGGTTTCTTCGAAAGAACTGAAGTGCTGCTCGGTCAAACCATAAATCAGATAGTCGGAAGGAGCAATATCTGGTTAATACGGTGGATGGGGTAGGACATCCTATTTAAGTGCCTACATAGTTTCCTTGACAACTTTTGCAACATGTGGCCGAGCGTCTCTTGGCTTGAGTTCATACGGAAGTCAATTTCCTTGTTTTTGCACCATATCCATGACCTTGAGATGGTTTGAAATCGCTTGATTAAGCCATTAATTTTTGTAATAATACTAAACAATAACTGGATTAATGTTGATAGGAATTGAGTCACCAAAACCTACCCCTGAACTGGTTTCTTAATTTGATGCTTAGTGTTGGGGGTAGGCAATGTGACGCCAATCTAAATATCTAGAAATCGTGAGAAATTTGCACAATTACAGAAAATTACAACATGAAAAATTGGGACAGTGCTAAATTTGGATTGCTCCTCATAATCACATCACAGACAGAAAAATCTTGTAAGGCATCTCTGAGTCATTCAGAATCACGCTCCAGTGTACAGGGAATGATGGATGTAGGAAGAGATGGATATTTGGACCGAGAAGGGAGTCAGTCACTCTCGATAGTCGATTTATTAGAAAATGTGTCTGCAGACGAAAACTCGTTTCTGGGCCAATTTTAGGCGGTGAAACGGTGAGCTGAAGACAATGGATACGAGCGGTGGGCTGATTCAGACGGTCGTCGGTGCTGACAGACGCCCCCTGCGTTTGCAATTCGAGTTTCAGCTGGCCTGGAGAGCCGCGGCACATTTCTCGCCCAATTTCGGTATCAGCTGGATCCACGTCGGGAAAGAAAACAGCGATTGAGTTATGTCATGAAATTGATCGAGTTCGCACATAAACATCAATCGGTCGCCTCGGGGGGTCCCCCCCTTTGCACACAGACGTCTATGCGTTTCCCAGAATCGATTTACTCCGGGAAAACCGGGGAAGGACCGACGGGAAGGCACCTCCAGGGTCTGAAACGTCACTGTAGCCAGGAATGAGAAGTGGCTCCTGTGACGCGTCTGGGCGCCGGGACTCATTGCACGGGTCAGGGGCACACACAGCTTCACGGTACCTGTAGATCTGGGGGATATCACGTCACGCGCCCAAAAGAAATAAAACTTACTCGGGCCGGAGATGGAGACCGCGTGCTCAATTCTGGGCACGTCCGCTTGCTGATTCTTCGACGGCGGCTGTTTGGTCGGCGGGACAGAGGACGGGATTCTAGCAGCTATTTTATGGATGTTCCTATTCGCCAACTTCCGGAAAGAAAACGCTATTCACCCCGCTGTAATTAGGGCTAAAATCGAACACTTAAAACCTTGCGATTTAGCCAAATAAAATTTTCACTCAACTCGGAACGTGAGGGATTGCGCGTTATGCACTGGTTTTTATTTTATTCACCGAGAAGAGCCACCGCCGCCACCCACAGAAGACAGGAAACCGAATGAGAAGTGCTCGCCGCAAAAAAAAAACCGCCAACTAACTCAACCCGTCGAACGGAAGATGGGAACTGGAAACCCGCGCCCAACGAACGATTCGTTAATGCCCGTCGTGGCACGGCCGCTGGCTGACGCGCCTTCATGAACACCGTCGCTCAGAGCGCCGTAATTGCAGCGACGCAAGGCGAAGAACAAGGACACCAAAGCGTATCTCACGCATTCACGGCTGACCTTTTTTATCCAACAGAATCGAGTTGCACTCGTTGCACACCCGTCGCCGGAATCCATGGCAGTTAGTGCTCCCTTTCTCAGCGTCCCCATGTGCTCCGGATCTTAGCTATTCGCCGCATAATATAGCCGCGCCGGCAGGGGAAATGAGTCATGTCGTCTTCTAACAAGAACTAGTCGGCGGCCTTTGGCGCCTTTCGCCAGTGGCAGTTTTTGGGTCGGAAGATTTACCTTTACTTAAGACTCAAACTAGAGGTGTAAAAGTAACGAAAAAAAGCGTACCCGTATGTATTCGTTACTATAACAATTAGTACTCGTTACTATAGTATCGTTACGTTACTCGTTACTTCTCATAAAAAATTCGGATTTACTATTTTGAAAATTTTAACCGCGAGCTTATGTTATATCACAATAACATCGCAATCCATTATGCATTATGCATCAATTATAATGAAAAAGCAACAAATAGGTGACGAAAATTATTTATTGATAATAATACTTAAATAGCATTCTAACGATAAATCAACATAAAAATAGTTTTGCTTAGAATGAAATTAAACATCAAAAATGACATAAAACGTGTTTTAAACAAAATTAGAACAACAACAAAAATCTTTTGTTCTCAAAATAAAATTAAATATAATAATAAAATAAAAACATATTTTAAACAAAACTAAAACAACAAAGAAAATCTTTTTCTTTAGAATGAAACTGAACTTAGAGTACCGCAATTCCCTAGTAACAAACATCGCTCTTTGTAACGTACGTTTTTAAATTCACCGAATATGCTCGCGCATGCGTAAAACATACGATCAGCAAATGTTTCTATACACACATCAACAGTACTTGCGTAAACTGAAACATGTAGATACTCATTCTACGAAAAATGCGAGTAACGAAATGTATTTGTGTGTAACGTTTCGTTACTCGGTACTAGATGACGCACTCGTTACTCAGTACCGAATACATACGGTTTGCTACAGCTCTAACTCAAACCAGTTGCGGCAAAGCCTTAGAATATGCAAATCATATTTAAATATTAGTCAGGGGTAACGAAAATCGCACTCACGAATGAAAACAATTTCATTTCATTAAAGTTTTCACCAAAAAACGATTATTTAACGATAGTAAATACATTTATTATAAAAAGAATTGTTAATTAGTAAAATCCTTTTACAGGAAACTTTGTCAATTGTACGACTCTTAAAGAGTAAACTGAAATTTCACATTCCGAAATTTTCATTTGACGCAAATCTCTTTCCATGCAGCCGCCTGTTTATGTTAGGAAACAAATAAAAGTCGCTGAGGGCCAGATCTAGAGAATACAATGGGGTAGTAGAACAATTCGTACTGCAGTACATTTAATTTTGCTGTCGCTTTCATGCATGTGTGAGCCGGTGCAATGGCTTGGTGAAAGAGCATTTTTCTTTCGTCATTTGCAGTATTGATTTTCTCTTAATTTCAACACTACAACGATCTAATAATACTGCTTAATAAACTCTTGTGGCTGTTTGTTTTTTCTATTTCAACAAATTATTGCGTATTTGATCGATTGAGGCAGCTTCTGTGCGATTCCAGTCATTCTGCGGACTGCCAAAACTGCAAAAACTCCTTTAGATTACCCCTGAAAAAGTCTCTCAATCATTGACCTGTTATTGCTTTAAGTTGATTGTTCGAAATTGAAAGTGTTTTGTAATGAGCTTTAATTGGAATCACTTAAACCAACAGGAACATTTTTTAAAGTGGTTTTGAGCTGCAAAGCTGAAATTTCAAGAGAATTGTTTCGAGGTAGAACACTAAAACATAAGCCAATAGGACCAAGAAAAAAAAATCCCCTACTAATAACAATTGATTTTCGTATTTGGGTATAAATTTCCGTTGTTTCAGGTCTGTAGGATAAGTCTCTTATTGGTCTAATTCATCAAATTTCTATTCAGGCAATCATTGCTGGAACTTACCCATACAGAAATCGCCAAAAAATTTTGGTAGTTATTTAAGTTTATATATTTTTTTTTATTAAGATTATACAAAGCGATATTTGCTTTGCTGAAGGTGTCTTATTTTAAATACCCTAGGTTGAGCAACACTTGGATTTATTATTTTTGTTGCTTTTGTACTGTAGGGTAGCATAATATTCTTTTCGCTCTTTTAGTGGCCGGATCCAACAATTTTGCTTGGCCTTCCAACCATTAATTTTCCACTGAGGAACAATAGGCTTTGGTGCAAACGAAGGTGTAACTTTCTTGTGGTTATCCTGATCATTCTTATCCCTTAGCCAACACTCACAGGTTGTATTTAAGTTTTGCAGAGCAGAAACCTTAGCATGAGTCGTTGCACTTTCAACTTGCGCTGGCAATTTCTCGGAGTCTTTCGTGTTTTTATTAGCAATAAAACTATCCCACCGTTTTTGTATTTCTTCAGGGTTCTTATAGCTGATCATATACGTCGTAATCCTCTTCGGACATGATTGATTCTTTTTAAGAATCTTCTTTTCGCCGTCTTGTGGCCGACAACTGCAGTACTGGGCATTCGCGGGTACTTTATCAACCCTTCTTTTTACTCCTAGCGCATCAAGCGTTTTATTGGTCGATGGGTCATCATATTCTGGGTCTCTTTTAATTTCAGGGTCCACAAAATCATGTTGATATGTTGTAATTGGTGGAGGTGGAACACAGTGGTCAGTTAAACTTAAAACATTTTGAAAGAATGGTGAAGCGTAGAGGGCCATTTTAAATTTTGGGCAATATAAAAAAAAAATAAAGCTTCAATCGATCACAATTTGGACAATACACTTTAAAGACGTTGTTTTCATGTGTGACTGAGTTTTAATGGTCGGCTAATAGAGTGATAATGCAAAGTTTGTATATCAAATATTTTACGTTTAAAGAAAAAGATAAATTTACAATAGAATTGTAGCTTTGGTTTGGTTTTTCTTTTCTAACTCAACATTTTGGACAGCGTATTTTTAATTTTGCTAGATTTTTCGATTATTCATTCGCTAGATAAGGCAGCTGATTAAATTTTTGTTTGATTTATGGAAAAAGTTTATATAAAAAATTATTAAAAGTCATCTTTTCAATTTCCCTTTTCATACAAATTAATTTAACAGTAATACTAAGTTAAAAATAACATACCGCGAATTAGTTTTTATATAATTTCGATTTATTTGCAATAAAAATTTCCATGACAACAAAGGTACAAAATATAAAAGGGCAATAATAAAAACAAAAAAAAAAGGTATAAAATAAAAATATGAAAATATTTTGCTGGCTCTGTATATAAGAAAATGTAGTAAAATCCGCCGTTTACAAAGCGATTCGGTCACAGTAGAATTGGCACTCGAAGAAATTAAAGTTAAACAAAATTGAAATATTATCACTAACTTTTAACACTTAAAAGTTAATTATAAACAAAAATGTTAAGCTCCTACAAGACGTTTTAGGTGTTCGAGACTCTAGCAGTCATTGAACTAAAGATCTAACCTTAGCAAGATGTTACGCGTAAATATTTAGCATTAGCTTAAGGCTAGAAGTAGGGGGATTAGTACGATTAGTGTTTCGTATTTTATATGTGGACAATTTTTAAGGATGTCAAAGAAATAAAGAGAATGCAATGGCAATGTTTAATGATTTCCTGATATATCTTTTGTATAAGTTCCAAGCACAACCCGAGCTCTCATCACCTCCAGTGCACTTAATTAACAGTGATAACGTAAGATATAAGCACCATAACTGATTATAACCTTAAACGTCCAAAGGTTAGAAATGATTTTACGTTAAAATTTTCAAATTAAATTGTATCATCTAAAAAAACAAAAAATCGTTAGAATTTAATTAAATGAAAATCTGATAAGATGGGCGATTGTAAAAGATACGAAATATCGTGGACCTTTAATTTGTTTTTGTTAAAATTTAATAAATCTTAAAAAAATATATTTCGCCCATCTTACTCTATAATGGGACCATATCTCCCATATTTTGAGATTGAAAACAAGTTCGCTGTTGGAAGAATTTGTTTCGATGTGGAAGAATGGGCGTTGTAATTGCGTTTTAACCGAAAAGCTTATCAAAACAGTTATGACAGTAAGGCTTATCATTTTGCTCCTTGAATGTTCCCTTGTTTAGCTGCTTAAGACAGAAGGCGCAAACAAAATGCTCTGGATGGAATTTTTTATACATTGCAGTAATGCAACGTCCAGTTATGGGCTTTGAACATCCGGCACATAGTGATCCACGTTTGGCATGATAATGAGTTTCGCAATACGGAAGGCCTTCATGGTCGAAAAATGAACCACCTTGGAACGGTTGGCGACAGTCCTGTAAAATGAGAGAAGACAATAATTCGTTTTATTATGTTAGACAAAAGTTTTTCTTAAATTTATTTATTTATTTATTTCCTATAATCTACCAACTAAAAGAATCAAAGTAATCATCCTTTTTGCGTAAGCACATGATTTTTAAAATTATTAAAAGGACTGTTCAGAGGACCAAATTGAGGATCTTCCATGGTTTCTTTTAAATCAAAACAGCTAAGGTTAGTAATGTAAAAATGCCTTTACCCCTCCATGGATTTATAAACATGAAAGTTAATTTTACTATTCACTGTTGTATCTAAAATCGGCTATATATAAAACCTGATATTCTTTCAACAAACGGAAATTAGTCATAGAATGATAGTTTTTTCCAACAGTTACGAATTCGAAAGCAGAAGTATGGTTTCTAAGAATTTTAGAAAAAATAGAGTAATAAAGTACAAGTGTTTCTACCCTATCATTTCCCTCGTCGTATTTCAATATGTAAAGTAAGTAAAACTTCTATTCATATGAAATGCAGGGTTTCAAAAGAGTTAACGAATTTGGGTGTTTCTGAAGATGCCGGTTACGAAATTTAAAAATTCAAAAGACTAGACAGAGTATAGCGATAAAATTTTTTTTAGAAATTCAAAGAATACGCACTACCGATGATTTTACGTTACTGATCTAAAATTTAATATAATTCTTTTTGTATACCCGTTAAATTTGGCAAAACCTCTGTTACAAAAAAGGATAAATTACAACATTATTCCAAGAATTTCTAGGATGTATTTGAATTGTCTAAATTTGTTTTTATAGCTTAATAAATTATGATAAAAAAAAAGCTGTTTGTTTATTTAAAGTACATATTTAGCAATATATTTTAAGAAAATAAGTTCTTTCGACAACATATTTTTTAAACAAAAAATACACCTCCCCCAACTATAATTTTGCAGAGTTTTCACCACATGCCATAAACAATATCTAAGAATGTTTTGGGGCAATGCCCAATACTTTTTTCTTTTATTTTAATTTGAAGAGATCTACAAAGCTTGATTATATTCTCTCGTTAATCACTTGGACACACAAGAGGTATTCAAAATTTAAGTGCTTTTCCACTTTAGCTCGTGTCAATTACAAAATAATATAAAAAAAAATATATTTGCATGTTCTGGTTGAAAAACGGTGTGACGAACTTTCTTCGTTTTACTTAAAACTTAACTTTTATTATACTTATTTGAGGGGATCGCCTTCACATCCAAATCTAATTCAATTCCTTCAGCCTGTTTTATCTAAAATCGAAATGATTAAGAATTTGTGTAATATTTCAGTTTGGAAACAAATAGAACACAACAACACGTGCTGTGTGCAAAATAACTGAAATTATTTCATTTTCGAAAACAACCCGATTTGATTTGGAGCATACATCAATTTCAAAAAAAAATTGTCATGTTTTATTTTCCTTAAATACTTTTTCTTGGAGTTAAGTTTACGAATTCCGCAGCTTTTAACTTGTCGTTGTGATTTTTACTCTTCTTTATCGTCAAAGGGAATAGTGATATAATTTTTATAGCGTAAGAAAAGGGCCTTCGCTTTCGTGATGAACGAATGAAAAGATAAATTTTATAAGGCTTTTTGTGCAGAAATTAAGTGCCCTTATTGAAGATATTTTTTATGAGAATACTTTTAGTACTTTACCAGTCCTTCCTTGTTATTTACGGCTATTTGTAATCTTTGGCATAATTTCAAAGAGAGTCGTTGCAATTTCTTGGCTTATTTTACTCCATGTGTACTTCAACGGCATGAAACAAGCACTCTTCCTTGTTCGTTGCTCTTTTGGTAGCTTGGAGTCCAAAATAGCCCTTAAATTCTCGATTGGGTTAAGGTCCGGGCTTTGTGTCAGTCGAGAGTTGTTTTTCGAAAAACTGTTCATTATCTCGAATTTACTTTCGTCTGCCCATATCACCTTTTCCCAAAAATTCATTCGGCTCGTTCAAGTACGTTTTAGCGAAGGATATTCTCAAATTTGTTATTTTTAGGTACCAAAGTTTTTTAATTTGGTATTTGGTCACTAAAAAGAGAATATCTAAAATTCTCCTTATCATAAAATTATTCGTACAGCTAAACTAACTAACTAAACTTCACCTAGTTTCAAAAAATTAATCATCATTAGGATTTGATAATCACCGGTTACCTTTCTGAGACTTTGGAATCTCCAGTACAGCAAGTTTCTTATATTAAATAAAAAAATACTAAAAATCGCTGTCTCCCACCCTATCTCTCAATTGATTTTGATAGTTTATCTGGTTTACCGGAATGAAATCGTTTTATTTAATTACTAAGTGCGTAAGCCTGGGTTACTCTTGACCTGTATGTCCTACTTTATGGAATTAATATTAAATAAAAATCGTTTTTTAATATGGTAAAAAGTATGATTGCAGCTTAAAGGGGTATCATGAAATATTTTGCATATATTGCCAGTTCCAGAAATATCAATGGTAACAAAAAAACATATAAAGAAATATCACTTAAGGCAGAAAAGGCAACAAAGTCCGCGAAAATTGTTGTTAACCCAATTTCAGTAAATGCATTCTACAAATTAACTCAATTTGTTTATCTTAATTTCATCCCAAAAGCAGATCTCTCATCAAAACTGTTACAAATAGGTAAACATTTTGATGTCGTCTACAGAGATCAGTCTACTTTTAGCGGAAAAGCGTAATTTATTTGCACAAAACCAGAACCAGTCGCCGGCTAAAAGTTAAATCAATCTACTAAATATAGCCGAAGAAAGCGCAAGGAGCCAGTTAAAGAGCCAAATAATATTTCCATCGAAACTGAAAACATTAAATCTTGCAGTTCTGCACCTGTAACTAGTGCGAAAATAAACACAAAGATTTTTGGCAGCTATGATACAATCTTTTGGGAAAGATTTAGTTTCATCCAGGTGTTAAAGTCGCATGTCTTAAGAATTATAATTACTATAAACGATTAAACAGGTTACAATTTTGGCGATTAAGTCATTACGACAAATTATGCGATTTAAGTCACCTGCTTTTCTCGGACGACATGTCCCATTTTTGGGGAGAACGTAAAGCGGGAGCAAAATTTATAAATAGTCTTCAACAACTCCTACGACTTTCTTCTCGAAGAGAGTATTTCTTGCTTGCGATATGTAGAACAATATTTTTGATTGTACAGATCTTGATACAGGGAATACGTGTTGCTAAGAAATGCCGGCATCTTAAATTGAAAAATTGAATTAATGGGAACGCGTGCTTTTTTCTTATTGAGATATTGACCTTGAAACAGTTACCTCATTAATAATGGAAAAAAAATGAATTTATTATACATCGACGACTTTGCAATTTTTTATAATTTAAGGAAATGTTATTTATGACATTTAACAGATTTGATGTATGGCATACACTAAATCTTTGCATTAAAAATAATTAGAAGTTGAAGGATTTATACGGTTCAATGAAGAGAGTGATGAATTACGTTAAATGGTATCACAATTTTTAGTATCTCAAAATACATACTTCCGAAACTTTTGGAGGTTTAAACGTTGAACTTTATGATTAAATATGGGGTATCAGATGAAAAACGTTTACGTGTACATTTGTTCTATTCTTAATATCTAGAAGTTTTGAAATTTCCAAGAAAAAGGGCCTATATTTAAAGGTAATATCGATAATATTACCAAGAAGCAATCATTTCCAGCTCGTAACGTTGACGATACGGAATTAAAGTTTTCATTTTATCAGATAATGTACCTTTCGGCATGTGACTGGACAAATGCGATTATATTTATACTATCAATTTATATTATACTGATTTCCCAAAATATGAATGAGCTTGCCAGAATGGCAGGCATATATAGCCGCATCAAGCACGTTCCAGTGCAGCACGTATCAGACAAATATGCTCATTTAAAACGCACTGGAAGACATTAAAAGAAGTGTGACAAAATATCAAGGTTTTACCTCTCTACTTTGCGAGCCCTTTCTTTTTTGTCAGACTTATTTGCGAATTCGTAATCCACAGAAAAACTGCTACCAAAATTAGCTTGACCGCTTGTGGCCGCACAACGTATAGTTCTGGTTCGAATATTTCAAAAATAACGCCTCAAATATCGCATTTAATAGCATGGATTGATAATACAGAACTGTATTATGCTACTCCAATATTTCAATTCGTTCTGGCAGAGGTATGACATTGACCTTTTTACAAGTGCAATTGCACTGCAAAAGCATGCAATTGAACGGAAGGTCAATGCCACTAGCTAATGCATCAGAGTTGTTTGAAGGTTGCAAAATAATTTCCCCATTGTGTGCAACCTGTTGCCATCATCTAGCAAAAAAGTTATACACAAATGAGGAAAGATGCAACGCATACTATGCAACTATGGCATTAGCCAGATGCTTGCCTAAAAGAAGCGCAAAGTGCGCTCATTTCAGAACGATTACTGGCTTTTAAGTTTTGTTTCGTTTTGTGTTTTGTTTTTTTTTTTGTTTTTTTGTTTTTTAATTCTTTTTTTTTCTCTTTATATTTTTTTCTCTTTATTATTTACAAACAAATTACAAAATAAGAACCCTAAATCAGACCTTAAAACCTAAACATTACGATCCTTTCTTCGAAAAGTTTATAAATAGTTTTGTGCTAAACGATTGTTTATTAAAGCTGAAAAAAAAAGAAATAAGGGGCATAGGGGGGCATCATGGTGTGTCTCGTCATTTCTCATTGATTCTCTTTAAGAGAATCACTTCATCATAACTTTTCATTTTATTGGATCAGCTCTCCGTTAAACAACGATTTTATGAAGTAACAAAAAAAAAATATATCAGAAGATAAATAAAACTCGTATTATGTGATAACATAGAATGAATGTGTGCAGTTGAGTGAATTGCAGTTGTTGATTTAAAAAGTTTTAAGTACGCTCATCAGTCTGTACTTTAGATTTACTCTTCCTCTTCAACACCAACACATGGAGGACACACTGGTTTGCCTTCCATGGCGTAAAACGATTTACCTTTGACTGGCTTTTTGCAGTCCTACAAGATTCAATTAAAATATTGCAAAATAAAATAAAAAAAAATTAATAAAAAACTATTTAAATATTTTTAATTTAATATAAATAAAAAAAAAAACTATGCTTACCCTGCAGACAAAGCAATCCGGATGCCACTGTGAGTTCAGAGCAGAAATGTAATTTTCCATAATAGCTCTATTGCATCCATTGCATTTTGGTGCAAACATTTCGAAATAGTCATTGCGACAGTATGGTTTACCATCACGCTCATGGAAACCATCCTCCCCAAATTGTTGACCGCATTGTGCACAGAAGAAGTGTTCCGTGTGCCAAGTTTTCTCTAGAGCGGTGACACATTTCTGTAAATTATTTATTATTATTAATATTATGAAAATTTTATGAGATTCCAATTGTTATTACATCTAAAATGGCACCATTGCAATAAGCGCATCGTGGACTAAACAAGTTGTGATAGTCTGGTTCACAGTAGGGATATCCATCGCGTTCAAAGAAATTGCGAGTTCCAAGCTCCTGGTTGCAATGGTTGCATGTAAAATGTTCTGGATGCCAGGTCTTTCCCAAAGCAGTGATAACTTGTCCAACAATTGGCTTTTCGCAGGCACTGCAGCATCCCTTTTGGGTTGTGTTAACTCCTTGGCGACTCATGTTCGCTTGTAAATTACCTTCATAAAGAGCAGTTCGTTAATAAAAAATTAATTTTTAATAATGATTCCTTCTACCTAGCATAGAATCCAACTGATCACGGCGATCTTCTTGTTGTTGTACAACAGTAGAAGTTTGGGTTATCGTCTGTTGAGCTGTCGAATGAGAAATTCCCTTATTCGGCTTTGCGTAATCTGTTACCGTCTGGTGGTGGTGAGAGCTCGAGTTGATCTGTAATATTTCGTAATTGGGAAATTATTTATATATCTGTGTCTGATAAACAATAAAAGTTGCGCGCGATACTAAAGAGTCGCTCAAACAAGAACAATATGTTATATCATGAGCCAGTAACGGAGTTATTTATAAATGAAAGCTTCAATTATCCCCCCAGCCGACCTCTGATCTATTTTACGCAAAATACTAAAAAACAAAAATCTTTGAAAATTCTAAAGAAAATGTTTCGTTTTCGTAGTTTCACGCAGTCATAGCTATGCCTCTAATCGACGCACGATTCATACCCTCTGAGAAAACGAGAAATATGTCGGCAGGAGTGCAATCTTCAATTTCCTTAATCCATGGAAGAGAGGATTTTGGGCGCGGCGATTGAAAATAGACAAACTCAATGTTGTCTATAATTACTTTACAGGCAGGGCACACTTAATTAAGGTGTTTGGATACCCCCGCGAGATGAGGAACAGAAAGAAGGAAAGTATGATGGGATCGAATTTAGGTCAGATTTGTTTTGAGCTTCTCAATTTTCCGCGACGGTGAAGAAATGATGTAACAATAAGTTGCGTTTTATGAACAGATTTAACACGACACGTCGGAAATGTTAAAAGGAAAATTTTTTTATTTAATATTTCTTCCGAAAAACCGAAAATTTAAAACACACCGGCGCGTTTTGAATATAAATTTTAAAAATGTTGTATAGATTTTGGCGAATAAGTCAGAGGTCGATTAAAATTATCCCAATTTTGAATATCTAGAGTAATTTTAAAGATGCTAACCGTTTGATAGTGAACTCAAAACTGACGATCTGTAAGAATTTCTACTTTGCAAAAAGGCCAATTCAAAATTCACTCAGACACAGACCGTCCAAATTTCTCCTTAAATACGCGATTTGAGCCACCTGGATCATGGTGTTGGTGGCAAAAATACAAGTCTAATATACTTCTTTTTTTTCTTTTTAATTCAATTTACTTTCGTCAGAAATTGTGGTCATTGTAGAAAAGGAAAATTTTTACTTGTGGGATCATCAATTTTCCATGTTGCGATCACCTCCTCTTTCACCTCGAGCATATGATCATTGTGTTGGGGTGGCTTTTTCACACGATCTGCCGTTTTACCTCATTGGATCCAAAGAAAAGAACTTGAGGAAATCTTAAGTTCTGCGCGCTTACATCTATTTTTGGGTGCCAAGAAAGGACACGGCACGCGATCTTAAACATGAAGAACATTCTTACGCTGTAGTTTTTACAAATATTATCTCAGTTAAATATATGCCCAGAGGAAAATATGAATATAAAATGAAGAAAATGAGGGGCATTTTAAGATGTGTGGGGATGTGTTTGCACCGTTCAGCTGGCCGTGTGCAATATTTATTATGAAATTATATCACTGTTCATTTTTGAGGAACAGCGGAGGAGGAGCGGACATCAGACGACTATGTCAATGGCAGTAATTATTGGAGTGTAACCACTCGCAAAAATTTTTTAGAAACTAAAAAGATTGTTATTGCAAAGATTTTTCTAGTTGTTTCTGAACAAGCTCCATGAGAGTTCCATGAGACGCTTAGTCATATTCGGGGAATAAAATTTTATTAATAGTGACCGTGACTCGCGAGGGCAGAAGCTTATTCCATTTATAGTGATGCTCAGTTATGTGCAGAAAAAGTGAGTGGTACGAAATTCTTTTCAAGTACGATCAGTTGGACAATTTAAATTTTATGCTTCGAATAAATGCACTTAGTAGAACCTCCAAATTATTTTGTTATTGGCAACATTTATGAATTTTGTTTATTCGGTTTATTTTTGTAATAATGAAAAGGAGTTTTAGTACTAGTTGAATAGTTTATCATTTATTTTTAGCATAAAACGAATTACTTAAATTCATCGGAGGTGTTTTATAATATTTTAACTGCAGTAAGGCAAACAGTTCTAAACTTTAGGCCATATCGAATTAGGCAACTTTAATAATTACGAACTAGTTGTAGTTGTTGTCATAATTAAAAATAAATTAGTTATGATTACAATTGACAGCGTTTGTTGATTAAACTTCGTAACCTAGTGACTATACAAGATTTAGAACAAAAAATCATATCATAAAAGTATTTAATTAGTTGATATTAATCCTTGGCAATAAAGAGTGCTGGAGGATATTGAACTACAAGTTTTAGTGTTTACGACATTCTCTAAACTTTGTTTATATATAGCAGACTATGTTAAATATGATTTTAAATAAATTTTCAACATAACTAAAGCAAATTTTCTTTTTAGAAATAGTTAGTCAAACAATTTATAATTTTTATAAAGTACTAGGCAAATTACTAATCTTACTATTGTAAGTATTATCAGGTTTAACTATAGACAACTAAGGTAATAAAGGCACATTTTTAAAACAATAATTTATAAAAGTGTTAGTATTTTATTTATAATATTTTAGCATACAACAGAATTAGACTAAAATATGATACAACTTATAAAATTTGAAAAGGTCACTAATATACTTTTGGCGACATGTCAGCCAACCGAAATGTTGTATGCCTTTTGAATTGGAAATTATATGAAAATAAACATGATAAATGTCTACAAGGAAAATTCCACAGACAACCTTGTATCCCTCTCTGATGATAGGCGTTGGTATAATTATAAATTTAATGAAAACCTTTCTTTCGACACATTACAGAATTATTAAAGGAAATTTTTTAATTTAAAAATTTCACTTTGCGAATCCGGCATGCACATTTTATTTAAATCCAAAAAAAAACTCGGTATTAAACACATTTCGATATAAAAATGTGCGGAAATTAAATATTTGAACAAAGGTCAATGTTGCCCGGTGATAAGTGTGTGTATACGTGAATTTAATTCTCTTTAAATGTTATTTTTATTCAAAGCCATTATTATTTAAAATCTAATTCAGTCATATCTAATTTTAGCAGGTAATATTCTATAAATAAAATTGACCGACATCAAGGCAAATTTTTTAGTTTTCTTAGTATATAAATATGAATTTGCAGTTTTACGCAAGGCGAGGGAAATAATTAAAAAGAGTAAAGCATGTCGCAAATTCACAATACTTTCCCTAGTGTCTACGGACGTCAATTGGCAGCAAATTTCTTAAATATATCTCATAATTCAGACAAAAAAAAAAAATCTTTTTCTAATTGTTGGACCCAAATTGGCATTTCTTCTATTTGGCAAAAACATATGCCAACATTTTACGCTGTCTTTGAGCTTACCAAATCGTCTGTTTAAAATTCAATGATCATAGCGGGTGAGGGTTTAAATTCAAATATAATTTTTGAAAAAGTGGCCGACAAATGGTGAAATATATTCAAATATTTGCCTATTTATGATATCGTTTCAGTACAGCCAGTCATGTACAAAATAAATTTAGCAATTTTATTATGATTTAGGAAATGTTTACAGTGTTTTCGATTATTAATTTAATCTATAATTCTGTGCTATTTTTGTGCCGTATCGTTTCGATGAACAAACACAATTATAGGATAATAATTTTAATTTAATTGCAGATATATGAAGCATATTTACATTTACAAGGGAAGGACCAAATTGCCTTATTTATTGTGATATTGAAACGATGCATAAATGCTTTTTATGATACCAACAAATATTTTAAAATTTAAAGCTCCTACAGTTACGTTAAAGAAATAGCAATGCATGTTAATTTTTTTATAATTACCAAAAACGTAGAAAAGTCATGATAGGATTTTTATTTAAAAGTCTGTAGGTTTGGAAACCAAATTAATTGTGGAAAAACAAATTCGTCTTAGTTGTTCTAAATTTGAGAATGGGTTCGATGAATTGATCTTAAGTAAAAATTAAATGTGACACTATCAGCCTCCCTTCCCTCGTTAGAAAGCAAAAAATAACTTAGAATAAAAGAAAACCTTGCCTAGAGAATAGAGAAGTACCAGATGGTTTTTATTAAAGTCAAAACTAAATTAAAACTAAAACGAAATTGTTTCAAAACGCTGTAGATTACCAACATTTTAAATTTTCATTCAATAAAGCACTTTTCGTCTTTAAAATCGTCCAACACTGTGTTTTATAATTTTAATTACGTTTTCTCGTCCTCATTTTTAAAACACTCATCTTTTTACTCGTACAGAGTTTTTAATACTTCATTTTTAACATGAAATGTAATTAAAACAGCTTAAATCGAAATCAATGTAAAATTGTATGCCATTTTCATGGAAATAAATAATTACTTACTTATTGTTCCTTTAGTAATCAAGTAAATGTAAATTACAAATTTCGATAGTAACAAAATCAATGTTAGCTTTATCGTGTAGCTGGTAGATTAACAAAAACTACGACAGATTAAACATTATCTTTAGAATTTTGTGTTGCATTCTTTAAAGCTTTTTGAATAGTCGACCCATGCAAGTGCACACCATTCAAAGAACAGCTCTGGTTTAGGAAGCACAAGGTTTGAGGTAAAGAAAATAGCTTGAGTCTCAATAGAATTGACCACTTATTGAAATATTTTAAAATCTTATTCGATGCATTCAGTCAGAAACATTCTGTATCGATGTAGGTCATGGAGGGGTGATAATTTGGGAGGTTTAGGGAATTAGAAGTATACAATAATGGACCACAATTGGAACCTTGTGATTGTATTTAGGCCTATAACTTGTGGAATAGTCTGGTAACAAACATAGAGTTTAATAAACTGAAATTGACATCAACCTTTAGATAATTGAATCAAAATGTCTTAATTATGCATAATTGTATCCGAATGTTTGATTCTCTTTTAGGAAATAAAACGAATGAAGTAAGAATTTATTAAAGAAAAACAACACACGACGCTTGATATTTTTTATTATATTAACATACTAAATAAATTCTATATAAATCCCAAATTGACTTAAAATTTGACTAAACTACATCAAATATTAGTCATATAATTTAAATGTTATTACGAGGCTTCTAGTGATTGATTGCAAAAAATATTAACAAAAGAACAATGGTTAAAATTGCTAATTATAAAAAAAAATAATGAAAACTGAGCACGTAATATTGCAAAATTGTTGAAAAATTGTACATTTCAACAAGATTAATTAGGTGAAGCAAAAGCGTATAGAAGCCATCATATATCATAAGCATCATTCACGATCTAATTACCGAGGAACTGGACTAGAGTAGGCGTTTAAGCATGTTTCAAACAAACATCTGAGAATCTTAAAAACTGACAGTGTCCTAGCTGACTAAAAACAAGAACGAAATAAAATTTGAAAAATTTGTCGTTTATGACAGAACGAAAAAAAGTCCTGGGCACTTAAAATAATTTGGCAAAAATAAAATTCAATTTGCAGACAGCTAAATTATTAAAGGAATTCATGTGATAGTTCGAGGGGAACACAAGCCAAAAACTCGATTATCAACCATGCCAAAAATGCACTCCCGATTAACAATCTGCTAATTGGTAAATTAAACGTGCTTTTGGATTCCATAAGTGGGAGGGACACTTAAATAAAATTAAATATTTGCAGCCGCTGTAATATTGCAACCTCGATTGAGGTGAACTTAAGAAGAAAACTAAAATTATTCAAATTTGTGAAAAATCACAATATTTGCCGGTGGTTAAAACAAGATAATATAGGAGGACGGGAGAGAGAGTTTTTAAAAAAGTATACGTCTCATCCAACCGAAGGCTATCTTTTTGTTTCGTTTTCGCTGACAGGACAAATCAGCGGTAAAAAGATTTATTTTTCTTATTATTTTTTTGCAGAAATAAAAATCTCATCCGCTCGATCTTGACCCCTTTCGCAATTACGAGAGAGGCCTAGTTCTAATATTAAATTAAATTTTGTATAAACCTCTCTCTAAAAATATCTTGTTTATGGAACAGTTTTTAGGGTGTGCTCAGAAATATTAATTTCTTTAAAGCTTTGAATTTTTGTTTTTTTTATTTTTTTAAATGTGCATAACTGTACAGCCAAGCTGATGTTGGAAAATATATTTCCCTGATTTTATAGGCATCCATAGTCTATTTAAAGAAACATAATCCGAAGCCAGATTGCAGTAAAAGCGTCGTAATTTTAAAATAACTAAAAACGGGGACCAGACTCTCCGTTTCAAAGATTAAATTTCGTGTCATTTTTATTAACATTAAAAAATGGAATAATGTCTAGCAATTTGTTATTTGTTTCTAATATGTTTTTTTAATTATTATTAAATTTAATACATAAACATAAAACAAAGTATCCGTTGCGTCTGTCTATGCGTGATTTTCTTCGTAACTACTCAACGAATTTTATTCCGGTTTTAACAACAATTAGGGAATAGATAGATTTTAGTTTTTTATGCATAATTGAATGTTTTAAATTTTTTATACAGAGCCATAAAAAGGTATCCTAGATTATTCAAGTGCTTCTGAAAAACTCCAATGTGTGGACAGTTTTTAAAAGATAGTAATTCCTTTTTAGTGTTTCAATTCCAATAGAAAAATTCTATACGAAAAATTAAAAGATTTCGTATTCGATAAAGGATTAATTTCGTAAACATTGATACTTGCCGCTCATTTAAAATATTGAAGGAATTGACTTATTACATGGTGTAATCAGTGAAAAACCTCAAGCAGTTTGAAAAGTCACATTAGCAAGAAATCGTAGTAGCGCAGTCATCATTTTTATGTGAGACCAACTAAAATAATGTTTACTTGAAATGATATTTTGTATAAAATAGATTTCTGTAATAATAGAATAAGAATTTCAAAAAGAAATTTAAAAATGAAAACAGAGCCAAAAGATATTTTATTGGTGACATGAAAAACAACTCAGGGCATCAGATTAAAAAGAATACAAGCGAATAAATTACGTTAAATAGTTTTAACTGCTTAATGCCTCAGTATATATGATAAAAACAGATTTTTTTTTTGGATCATTAATATAATCTCTAAGGTTATAAAAGAGAAATTATAAATACCCCTTGCTGTATATCTTAAATACGAAATTACATATGACGTGATATATAAAGACCATAGGAACCATAGGTAACTATAGGAAATGAGGGATTATATAAAAGAAAAGGGAACGAAATTCTGGAAGAGATTATTTATACCCTGGACAGACTATACTCGTATACGAAATTTAATATTCAGAGTATTATCAAGTTAGAATATTTATTTAAAAAATTTCATACGAATATTCCATCAATTTAACTTGAGTACAACGTAAGAATTGCGAAATTGAATACGCTAGAAATTCAAAATTTTGTTGAGTGTGTCAATAATAATTACAGAACGATTTAGAAATAGAAGTTTGAGTAGTTTTAAAATGTTTTGATCTTAAATAACCACTGCAATTTTATTATATTAATTTTGATTAGTACATTAACCCTTTGCCTTATGAATTAAGCGACAATTGTGAGTGCCACTTTCGATGAAAGCTTTTCTCATTTGTCGTGACCAGAAGCAGTTTCATCACAGGGTAAATTTTGTGTAATTCACTAATTTGCTATTTACTATTTACTAAAACCATATTTTTATATTGCAACTGTAACAAACAATAATAATAAAAAAAAACATGTGTTTGATACGAGCTTCTCACTTTTGGCTAGAACAAAACATCACGTCTCTGATACGAGCTTCTCATATTTTAGGCACAGAAAGTGGATCACGTCTCCCAGACGCTGTTTTAAGGCAAAGTGTGAATGAGGTAATAGAGTAAAATATAATGGATACTATATAACAGATTTTGGCGCATTAATTGAGCTCAATTTCCTAAATGATAAAGAGATATTTTTATTAAAGACATGACGCGGTATTAGATAATATTGGAAAACCTTCAAATAAGAAAAACTGCTTCCAGAAAAGATTTCTACAAATTGCCAAAGAAGGATATAAAACCAAATTCAGGCCAGGTCGGGTTAATGTAATCAAATTTCAAAAAGTAAAACACACATAGCTACAATACTCGCATATATTGTAGAAAAACTAAATCAAGACTGCAGCAAATGATCTTCTATGCCATTGATTTTCTTCTAAATAAATAAATTACCATTTTCTAAATTTATTCATTTTAACGAAAAAATAAAAATGTATTTCTTCGATCAATTGTTTTTGTTATTTCCAGCACACTATGCACAAACACCGTTGAATTAGCAACTCAAAATACAAATGGATAAGTATGTTTTATTATAATGTTAGTAAATTAATAAAGTAATAAAAATAACTAGAAATAGTAACAATAAAAATAATCAGATTAAAATAAAATACAGAAAAATTTAGATAAACATTAGTTTTGGTTGTTTCATTTTTGGAATCAGAGTTGTGTGCATATTTTTAATCAGTCTGGCAAGATTTCATTCCACAAGCATTTTTGGGATCTAATCTAAACAAAGATCTTTTAACAGAATCTTAGTTTTCATAAATTCCCCAGCCAAGTGATGATCTCTCAAACCAGATATATTCAGATATCCGTTCAACACTTTCATCATATTCCAACAACTTTCACAACTTTAAACTAATTAACAATAAAACATAATTTTAAAAAGAAAAAAACAAAAAAATATTAATTTTCAAAATAACTACTGAACTTTACAGCATTCTTTTTTATTTCTCTTAGAATGTGGGCGCCTACACGGTTTTGTGTTACGTTTTATACCCTGTAAAACATGATATTTAAATAAATGATTTTTAAAGTTAAGAATTATTTCTACATTTACAACTAGCTTTTGATTTCATACTTTAAAATTGAATAGATAAATGGAAAATAAAATACAATACAAATAAAAAGGACAATTTTACTTTAAAAAATGTAAGTATGAATGAAAACTTAAGTTCCACAATAAAAGACGATAGGTAAGTAAGAGTAGAAGCAGAAATTTGCTAGTTTAAGTATAAACTACATAGGCGAAGTTTCTTTAAGGAAATTACACAAGTGTTTTCAGATAATACAGCTGCTTTATCATATTTCATATTCATATTTTATAATAGAAAGGAAGAAACGCTAATAAACATCACAGTTGAAGTTACTTTGCAATATGTAGGCAAAGAGGCCAACAGCAGTGATGGAGTCTCAAGGTTCAGAAACAGAATACGCTTAAATCAAATTAAATGAGCTTACAAAAGCCCTGTTTGTATATAAATGTTTTAATATACAAAAACTGAATTTTAAGAATTATATAATGGAATTTTAATTCTAAAGCAGCTTTTGTAAGCTCTCCATTCGAGCGGATTCCAGAACACGGCCAAAAGTTATTTATTATTTGAAATAAATTCATTTCAGTTGACTTCAATTAATTTTTTCGTTTAAAATGGTTAAATTAATTCTATAGAAATATACAATCGAATTATTTCAGCGATTTGGGTGAAAAAAACTAATTTAAATCAAAGGCAACTAAAATTAATTTTCGAGAATTTTAAGAAATTTATTAAGCTTTATCCAAAAAGACCTTTTTAAAGCTTTTCTTTATTCGATTCGAGTATACAAGAATCAAGAAATCCCCAGAACTCGATGATAAAAAGACAATACGATTTGTGAGCTTGCAGCTTCGAAATTGTAAATTATAGTCAACTTTTCACACTGAAACTAACCAGCATTAACCACCAATTTAACCCATACGACAAATTTAAATTTATTTCGATTTGGTAATCAAACACCGGTATTCATTGCGATCATCTCGAATTTTGGTATTGTAGTTTTTAGGTGAATTTTAAGTATTACGACAAGATTACGCCATCGTAATCAACCCTTTCCGGAACTCGTTACTATAGCTCTGCTATCTTGGATTATTTTTAAATCAAAAAAATATTTTTCTAAACTTAAATGTACGAATAAACAATATACAAATTTTTAAGAAAAGTTAGTTATTAATTTATTGTAAAATAATTTGTTAAAAATTGCCAGAAATTTCATATTCTATATCTCCTTAATAGAAGAAATAACCACGGGTAAAGAAATATCTCTACATTGGCGAGGAATTAATATGTATCTAATACAAAGTTTATATACTCGTAAATGAGTTCTTATCTATGAAAATTGTCACACTAAATAAGTTTCACGCTAGTAAAGCAAAACTTAAAGCATTTGGTGTTAATAATTATACAGGATTCTATTATTATTACACGATTCAAGTAAAATAATTTCAAAATTTGTTCATCCTAGCCCATTCCATAAATCTTTATATAGTTCTGATATAATACAAATAAAAGAGATCATATAAAATCCGTTTTGATAAAAAATTCGTGTAAATACACAAAATGCAGTCTATTCCCAGAAGGGGATTATTCTTATTAAATATTTACATACCTTAAAATCTGACAATGACGCCATCAAATCATCCAGTTCTTTTGTTGCAGAAGAAGCATAAGGGTTCGATGGTGTAGAAGCGTTGCTGTATGCTTCCCTTTGTTGCATTATTTGCTCGTCAACTCGAGATACTATAACAAAATGTTTAATGTTTTAATGTATACGTTTTTTTTAAATTAAATATTTAAAACAAACCTGGTACGCCATCAGGTCCTGTCATTTTTTCCGTTTTCGTTTCACGGACTGTAATTGTCACATGTCTACCTGGAGTTGGCCCCTTCTGGCTTGGGGATGGTGATCTAAATATAAAATTATAAGAATGATATTGTAATATCAAAAATATTTTATTCATACCCATTGGGAACAGCGTAAACTGGACTGGACGTATGAGCATTTGATAGCTCATCTAGTAAACTATCAACAGATGGTCGCTTAACAGAATCAGCTACGTTACTGTAGGGGGAAGGACTTATTTTTCCATTGTAAGATGGAGAAACTGCATGTTCTGAAAGAAAGAATATAAAATATTAATTTTATTATTTTTATAATTTTTAATTATTATTTTTAGCAAGCAATTCATAGAAAGTATAGATCCTTACCCTTTCGTTCGATATTCGAGTTATAGCGAGCGTTACTTAAATCTTGCAGCAAAGAATCCAGCTCCGATAGGTTTCCAGGATTATTTTGCGGTGTTGTCGATCTCTGAAGTGTGTTTTGTGATCGTGGAAGGGAGCCCTGATTGTGATATTGATAAGATTGACTAGTTAAACCACTTCCATTGAAAGTTGGCGATGTCGCCGACCTTGTTTCAGTAATAATGCGCTGTTGTTGATACGTAGGCTGGAATATTATGTAAAAGTTTATTTAAAATTATTTGTGTATAAATCGGAAAAAAAAGTAGAATAGGAAGTTCCATTATAATTTTTTAATTTTTACCTAAAGGCTAAAATTGAATAAAATGAACATAACAAAATGGTTTAGCTCACGCAATTTTGTGGCATATAAAACATTTGTGCTAAATACCCTTTGATCGCATTTGTAAATTTTCTGTTAGGCACTTGCTCCGATTTGCTTTGTTCAAACTTTTCATTTCATGCCGTACGATAACAAGGTGGAATACATCACGTTAGTTGTGTAAACATGCCATCCAACCAGATTAAATTCTACTTATAAATTTGGCAGAAAGCCAATTGAACTTTGTTATGCGAGCACGCACTTTTTTCATCAAAATATTGGGGCATATCAACAAATTGTAAAGTGCCTAATAAAATTACAAGAGAGCTTTTGATGATTGATGTCCAAGTGGAAATTTTCTTAATCTAATTTCATTTTTGATTCAAATTTTTAAAAATCATGCTATAGTTAATATTGCGACAAAACTGAAAACAAGACTTAGTAAACATATATTGTACATCACACATGAGTATTTTGGGTACAGCACCTGCTAGCTCATAGCAATAAAGACTATAACTTCATGTGCATTGAATAATGCATGCCAAATCAATAGGTAGGTATTCTACATATTTGCACATTTTATGACTTGCATTATGCATTACCTATTTTCTATTCATTTTAGAACTTTTATCGAGAATATATATTAACATTAATGGTTTCTAATTTACACTAGCTTTGGTTTACCATAATTGATGTAAATAATTAAGAAAAGGGGACCAAGATGAGTGCCCTGAGGAAAACCAAAGGTAATCGCAAATTCATCGGAGATAATATTGCGAAAGCTTATTCTCTGCGTGCGGCAACATCAATAGGACTCTAGCAAATTCACAAAAAACAGTGGGGAAGCCAAAAACAGAAATTTTCAGATTAGAATCTTATGGTTGATTTTGTTAAAAGCTTTTCTGAAATCTGTGAAAATGCAGTCGATCTACATTCCAACTTCTATCGCAGATAAGCAAAAATTAGAGAATTCAACAAGGTTAGTAGAGGTTCATTTACCTTTCTTGTTAGCATGATGAAAAAATAGCAAGAAAGGTTTGTAATGATAATAAAGAATATCTCAAACTAAAGACTAAAGACTTGGATTGAAAATTAATTATAACAAAATGTGTGAGCCTGAGAAAATAGTGTTCAAAACATTCTCATTACTTTCCCACATAGAAAGTGGGTGTAACAAAATATGAACTAACTGATTATTAATTATTACTTAATTGACACTTACAGACTGCGTTGTTGGTTTTGTTCGTAAGCTGCCGTAACCTGGCGTCCCTCCATAATTTTGCTGCACTGTAGTGGTAGTAGAAGACAGATGTTGACTGTGTCCAGGGACACTATTTTGTAAATCGGCAAGAAGTGCATCTGTAAATAAAAGCAACAAAATTAAAATGAGCTCAAAATTTATTAAATATTATAAAAAGTACGAAAATAAGTTTGTTTCTTTCTTCCATTTTTATGTCTCGATCTATCGGGATGAAATTTAGTACATTCACGGAGATACAGACATACAATACTTTTTATCCATCCATCATTATGCATTTGTACGTTTACTATAGCTCAGGTTGCTATGAAATTCACTCAAGCTTTGCCTGCTCCAGGCGTTATGCGGGATTCTTTTTTATATGGCTTAATACGATAGTTGTTTCTTCGTATTTATGATATAAGTCTGAATCTTGAGACCTACTATATTTAAATTAAAATAATAGGCAACACCTAAAGCTAGGAAACTAGTAATATAAAATAAAATGTCCACTTTATAAAAATTTTTAGAAAAAAAGGCCTATTTGGGAGGTTGGAGCTCTCCTTAAAGTAAAACTAAACAATAAAATAAAACAATCAGTTATTTGCACATATGTAACCGGCCCAATGATCTGAGGTATTTCATAAAACCAAAATACTATAAATTAAAACAAAAAAATATAAACTATTAAATTCTATTATTGAATGGTACTTCCGACAAAATGAATTAAATTATTTTTTTGCAGATCTTCTTTACCGCACTCAATGCGAGAAGTCAACGAACGAAATTGAAAGAGTTTAACATGTGTAACGTGATCACATTAATTGGCAGAGTCAAGTGCATTCAATTGCTTTTAATTTGTAGCTCTGAAAATATGAGGTACTTACTAATATAATTTTCATATTCTCCAGCTCTGTGGTAATCTCCCTGATATTTACGCTGTGATGAGGTCATTGTTACAGCAGTCATAATACGTTAACACAAGCACAAACTTTTAAATAAATTTTTTTTTTTTATTTTGTCTTTGATATTTTCACTTCCGTTAATACCAATCAACCAAAATTGATTTAATGCTTTTAATTATAAATATCAAGTTAAAATTAGGTGAAACAATATTTAACTATTCTACCTTATGACTGATCTTTAAATATTCATCGCCAGTCTAAATTCTGAGTGGCTTGAACTGCAGGTAATATCTTAAACTTATGTGTTATTTTGCATTTTAATATCTCAATTATTATTTTCCAAAATAGAGAAGCAAATATCAATTTATATTTTTTTAGAGTTGATATTTCTTCTTTTCAACGTTTTATTTTACTCATTTCTTACAAAAGAAAATTACTACCAGAAAACAACACTCCTTTTTTGTATAAAGTTAGCTTAAAGTAAATAAAACTAAAAATGTATTTGTCAACTTTATAATCAGTGCCGGATAAAGTAATTGAAATCATGCAAACCGCAGAAAATTATCTTTGATACAAGCTTAATTTTGTCAACCAATAATTTGTCATTTAAATAGTTTTTCTTTAAATAAAATGTAATAATTTCATGTGTAATACTTTTAATACCAACTTTTCTAATAACACTAAAAGTACATGCGGCTTAGTTTCAAAGTATTAACTATTCTTCGAAATGGTTTCAATAGTAAAAGTCGATATTCTGGATTTGGAGAGCGACTTTAACCTTTTACGTAAAATAAAGTAAAGGTAAGTCCTTACTTTCTAGAAATAATTTGAAATATAGTTTAATCTTTTCCTTAAATTAAATCAATACTTATTTTACTACTCTCTTTATTTAATTCATAGATTCGGATCCCTATAGGCAGCTGTCTACTGGGCTGAACTAAATCTATATAACATTTATCGATGATAAAGTGATTATACTGTTGATATTATAAAGAGTTTGTTTATAAATAAGTTTATTTTAGTCGGAATATCGTTAATCTTTTAAATCACATTTCCAACTGAATTGGCTGAAATGAGACTAGATTCATTCTTTGAATCAACATGAACTAAAAATTCTTGAACTAATAAAAATCCCGCATGAATTTCCTTTGCTTTCTTACAAGTCATTGTCGGAACGAATTTTCGTAAAAAGTCTTCCTAAACATCTGTGTACACACCCTGTGAAAAAACCACGAGACATTAAATCGTGCCAATTCAAAAACAGACACTAGCCTTGCTTATAAATAAAACAATTTAAGAAAACGTAAGAAGGAATCAGGAGTGACTAACTACGAGCACTGATTAATCTATCTAAATTTACCCGGAGTTTGTTTTTAAACAAGAACCGATCCTCACTTTTAACAATTTGTATTTTCACTTTTATAAGTGATAACAACGCTTGGCAACAAATTATTCTAATATAATAGCTAAAATTTCAGTTTTTACATCTTTGTTGCCCAATATTCTCAATTGATTAAATCAAATTCTGGCATTACGCAAAATATTGAATTAGACCACTTGCGAAAAATTTGAATCAGAACAGCGCACAGTTCACAAGTTCATCGAAAATATCACAGGAAATTTACCTCTTCCCACGATTATATATTTTTTCACGCAAAGAGGTATACGCACTGAATTACCGAATTATACGCCATAAATAAAATTATTATGTCAGGAGGAATATGTTGTTCGAGTATTCCCGAAGCTTATGTATCCCCCGAATTAGATTTCTTCGAAGATCGCGTCCGTTGTGATCGGCCTAAAAGTTCACAATTCTCGCGGCGATCTTTCGATTTTTCACCAGTCTGACTCGAAAGCGAACAAGTTGTTGTACTAAGATGTGCGAAAATCGCATTTGCCAGCACCAAAACAAAAGCACAACAGTTTCCGTGAAGAATATCTGAAAAGATGACCGACTGAGAACTGATCTCCTGCCAAGACATTACTTGGGGCCATGGTGAGGTTGCTGCTGATGCTGGTCGCTATTTGATCTCGGAGATGAAAGAAGTGCTGGCTGTGCCCCAAAATGTGACGTTAACAAGGCACAGTGATAGGACCGATAGTCTCCTATTTTCAAGGGTTTATAAGCGAGTTAGGGCTCTGAACGAAATATTAGATCATATTAACGACTAATGGCTGTTCGATTTGCTTCATTAATTTTAATTTTGTTGTCGATAGCCGGGTAAAAGGTTCGTGACAATACATGCCCTATTAAAATGTTTAGATGCGTCATCAAATTAATGGAGAATCATGTAAAGTTTGGGTTTATTCATGAATATTTCTCTTGTAATAAAATCTTTCTCTTAGATTACAAAATATCATTTTTGAAAAGATTTTCATCAAAAGTATTTTATACAAACAACAAGATTACCCGGTCTATCTAGTAATTTTGATCCTACCTGATCGTATATTTGTACAGAGAGACTGAATTTATCAAAATTTAAAAATTTAATCAAACTCTGCAAAATCTTCTACCTTCCAGTAAAAGTACCCTCGAAATCGGTTAAGCCTACAGCTGGTAAATGTTTGAAATCATCGATTTATTATCAATTCATTAATCGGAAAGAAGTAATTGCAACATAATTAAAAATCGAACGAATAATCGACTAATAATCGTAATTCGAGTGCAATACTACAAACATAAATAAAGTAGTTGTTGATAGGAAGCGAAGAATATTTTGTGCGGCACACACAACATTTCGATTGTTTATATATCAAAATAATGAAATAATCGTCATTTAACAGTTCGAGGTTTGTTGGTGGTACTTTTTCCTAAACGACGACTTTTGTTATTGGAGGTAATTGGGTTATTGCAATTTCTTCTAATTTTACTGAAGCCGACAATGCATCCGGCCCTAGTTGATGCCATTTATTTTTAGTCCTTATCCTCCTTATCCTAAATAAATCGTACGGAAAACGAGGTTTTTCTATATTATTTGCATACAATTTTTGGGGTTCATTTTGATCACATTGATCCCGCATTCTTAGTGTAATGCAGGATTCCTTTTTTACGAGAGTATTATGAAAGTTCAAATGCTTGAGAAGTGAAGTAGGTCAAAAGTAATAATATGAATTAATTTTCAAGTAAAAGATTTCTGATGTTGCCAAAACAAAATCAACCAAGGTGATCGAAATTTATTACTAATAACACTAACCCAATAACACTAAATGCATAAATTTACTATGACTTTAATCGAGTTAAGCTAAGTGTTACAGATACATGGGTGCAGCTACAGCATAAAAATTGTTTGAAATTTTTACGATCTCTTAAAATTTTATAGCTGTTCATAAAAATGATCGAAGATTTACAAAATTTCTTTTTGCATAAACTAAATAAAAATAGTAAGGAAATTGGCATTACATAGTTGTTTTATAGTTGCATTTAATTCATGGCAAGTAATTATTTTCAGCCCAATTTGTTCTATTTCATTCATTCACTTTTTTACAAAAGAAAAAAAGCGAAACATCTCATGTGTATTCAGTCGTTTTGTTAAAATTAATTTCCCTATAAAATGCTTACACGCTCCAAAAATTTATTCGAGTTAATTAACGCTTTTATGAATGCATTATCAAATTTACGCGTCGATGTATTGAACCAAATCAACAATTAGTGTCGCAACGAAATTTTAGAAATATTTATGGGTTCTCTTGAATCAATTTTCACTCAAAAAAAAATAGAACAAATGGACATAAAATATGCCCATGGGACATACATTTATGTCATCGTTTCACTTCCAGGAAACAGTAGTTGCAACATGTGTTTGTTGTGTAATTTTTAAAGTTTTAGTTATTTGTGAATGAACGATGACGTTGGCTGGTATTTATCTTGGTTTAAGTGTTGAACATGTGGGTGATATTTCTTATTTAGGCAGGTTGTTGACATGCGCAAATATTTGGGTCCATTAAGACCTACTTGAAAGTTTTCTTGTTGTAAAAGAATGAAAATTATCTTGAAATGTTCTTATAAGGCCCGATTATGCCTACACTGATATGATTTTAAAAGTCAACTTGGTTTGAGACATCTTTATTTATAGCATCAAGTTGTTTCTTCACGCAATATGATATTTGATCTTGTTTTATTAACTTTTATTAGGTAGCTTGACTTCTTTTTTTAGACAGGATTATAAGGAATTCAATTTTAAAAGAAAAATTGTCTAGTCTAAAACATAAGTTCATAAGTAAAAAACTTATATATGTGCTATACTGTAATTTGTTATCATACATGCATGTAACTATTTTTAAAGTCTTCTATAAAAAAAACATTCTGGAAGTATTTTTAAAACAAAATTTATAGTCACCCAATTAATTATTCTTTCTATGTTATGGGTACATTTTATAAAAATCCAAACTTAAAATCTGTAAAGCATCAAATACCTATGATGGGGCTATTAGGGATAGTTGGCATACATTTGTCAAGTGAGTTCGAAAACTGTTTTGACTTTTAACTCAACAACGAGGTCATGAAACAGCGAACAGATGACTCTACATTTTCTGTAAACGAGAAAATATTGGCGCGTTATTATAGTAAAAAAAAGGTATAGAAATATTACCTCGGTTTTATAACTGTTTGTAATGATGATGGAACCTACAATATTTAATTCTAAACTCGCAACCAAGGTCAGCTTAAATTTAAAAACGATCTGGAACTGTTTTCAGATAAAATTCATTTTTAAACAAATATTTTTCATTGCAAGAAAATTATTTGTTGGAAAAAAATTCCTTCCTATATAATTTTAAGTGATTCGCTAGAATGTTAAACATTTTAAGAATAAATAAAAGTTGATTTATTGTCATTTCCATTATTATAGAGTTAATTTTGAAGAAACGGACGTTAGAAGTACCCCAAATATCTCAAGGATCATGCAATTCGGTATTTTCGGATTTCGTAGCAGTTCGAACAACAAATACGTCGTGCTTAAAAGCTTCAAATTTGGGATTTACTACTAGATTAAAATAAATTAAAGTTTTATTTAGTTAAAAATTAAAAGACCTTGTAAGATCAGGAAATTGTCAATATCATTTTATTCTTATAAAACGACCCAAATGACTCCACTCTACCATATAAAGTATTTAACAAAACCTAAATTTTAGTGTCCTTGGGTAATTTTAAAATTATTAATACTATGCCATAAATAGAAGGCAATAATAATAATATTGCGTAGAAATCTTTTACGATCATCCGTCAAGCCTCATGCATATTGTAAATTAGTTTTAGGACATATGCTCGAGAGGAACCGCATCATATTCGTATATTAATTTGATAATTGAACAAATTACTTGGTATACCGAAATTTCACAGTAAAAATCAATGCATGTGAGCAATTTGTTCCATTATCGCAAATTAATATCGAGTAGATTAAAATGGTAATTTATGGTGATGGCAAAATAAGAAATGTATTTGGTTTCATGTTCTAAATCGTTAACAGATTGAATATATCTTTAAGCTACAAATAAAAATAAACAAACCACAAAGTGTTCGAGATTCGTCGAACATTAGAGATGGAAACATATGTGCATTTATGTTACGAATAACTTTGTGTGTGGCAATCACCCACACAATACTTAACACATCTTAGATCAACTAGATAGAAAAAATTCTTCTAATTCCATAACTCACCGATCATCATATTTTAAAACTCGCAAAAAAAAATTCTCAATCGTAGCACAAAACAACTTTAATAGTTCCAAAAACAGAAAAAACTGGTCAGTTGCTCTCCAGATGCGGTCAAATTAAGAAATAATCAAGAAAACTGCGTCGGATGTGACACTTTTAGGCACGGACGGTAGGTAAGGCAAAGTAATTCGCTAACGACTCAATTGCAATTGACTGAGCTCCAGCCCAGAATTGAGCATTGGAGAACTCCTCATTGTCAGTCAGACTTACTCGCCTCGGGAGTTCGAAATCGGTGGTGGAATGCAAAAACTTAGCTGAGTTTGTTTATTTGCATCATTTCTGATTTCGATCTTTAATAGAACAGAAAATAAATCCAGAGACTTCTATTTGTACTCATGGGCGCCTGGATCAGGTCCACCTTCTCCAATAGATCGGTTATTGTTTCCGTCATTTGGATCTTCATAATTTTCATAGATTTATTAATGGATGCAGGGTTGATCATGTTCTTTACTTACTTTGTGCTTTCGAAATGTTAGTACGAATTATTAAGAGATCTTCGTTTATTTTTTGCTTAAGATTAGTCATAAATTTGTTTTTGGTAAATTTATTTTCCTCTTGCCGCAGTTTACCTGTTCAAAAGCTTCCAATTCGCTGTATTGGAACGCCTATTCACTAGCAATTTTCATTTTCTAAAAGCTTGTTGGCTAATCTTTAAAGCAGAGACAGACACCAGAATGATCTTTTGAACCAAAGTATTTTAAATGTGGCATTACGCCCCGGTGTATGTACTCGTTACTTATGTAATAAATTATTCTTATCTAATGATAAATTATTTAATTTAAGGTATTCTCTATGTATATACCTAAAAGTGTTATATTGTAATTTTCAAGATATTACAGCTTTTTTTTCTAAATATCTCGAAAACGATTAAAGATAAAAATCCAATCCTGAAATCATTTTGAAGAGGACTATCATATCACTCATGATTTTATAAATTTGATGCAAAAATGTTGAAATAGCTGCAATAAAAAATTGAAAAGAAACATATCATGTTATTCCGGTGAATATTTTAAATAATTTATGCTCAATCAATCTAAAAATATTCTGAACATTTCAAGACGATGGTGTTTTTAAGGAGAAAACAATTTTTGAATAGAGTTCTTCGGAAAAACTTATCATAATTTTTAACTCTCTCAGGAGAATATAATTTTATAATTTTTACGATTGTTTTTTATAATTAATATTAAGCATTATTATAGCATTTGTTTATAATACGAAAAATAACACAAAGTTCATTCCTGAAACTATTAAATCAAATTTATATACGAAAATTCATCACATTAGAATATTTTTTAACGTAGGTTAAAATTACAAATAAAATATAAAACGGATGCAAATTTCTCAAGTATTTTTAGGGCAGAAATCATATTAGTTAGGTGATATTTGTAAAAACATTGGAAAAATTATAATTCTCTGATGCTGAAAAAACATACTTAAATTTAATTCCAATAAAAGGCGAAATTGATTCCTTTTAAACCTCGCCCTTATTCTCATTGGCCTATGAGAAAAATTATAGTTTTTAACGTACTTAGCGAATGTACATAGAATACGAAATTGCTACGATAATCTCTTTTTTCTGGATAACATCGGTATTTTTTTGCATTTAGCGACAAAATGCTTTAGTTATTACCTTAAAGTTCTAATAGAACACGTTTATTTAAAATTTAATTTTAGGATCTATAGCGACATATAACTAAATCATTGATTGCTGATTAAAGTAATCTTAGAAAATGTTTACATTTTAAACTTTCGGTGGAATGCGCGTTTTTACTTAAGGAAAGAGGGCCCTTTTTAAGGAAAAATGCTGCCCTGGCCCTAAAAATTGTTCTTAATTGCTGAAAATTCGTCCAGGCTATAAAAACATGTTAAGCTTTTCAGGAAAAATAAAAACAGGACACGTCCCGAAGAAAAATTTTAAGTACTGAGGTCCAGAACCTGAGATAACTGACGATTTTCCATTCATTTCTATGCGATTTTTAGCTTTCTAACTATCACAGCGCTGAAAGGGCTACATTTATGGAAAACCACTTATTTTTTATGATGGAAAACATAGAAATATCTATCTTTTTTTTAAAAAAAATATATACTTACATCCCGGTAAAATTCCCTTTTCTTTAATCGTACATCGATATGGCTGTCTAGCTCCAGGATCGATCTTTCCATACATAGATCGATCCATTTTTAAGATATTCTGATGATCTTGATTTTGCTACCACTAAATATTGAAATTTCGATGATGAACAAACACAATAAACAGCATAAAATTAAACAATTATGACACACTGCGTCAGACACAAATTTAGTTCAAAACAAATATCATTGAAGAATTAAACAATTTTATTTAGTTTATTCCCGGCATCGGCACAAATTCAAATTGTTTCGCATTTTCCGGTGAACTTGTGAAGAGACGCCGACAGATTCGCCTACGACTCTGAGATTTCTTTAAGTAGCCACTCCTCTTTCCTCTGCAGCTCAAAGGGAAAGAGTAAGTAGAAAAAAAAAAAAATAAAATAAATGAAAATGCTCCTATGCTTTTGAATGTTGACCCGTAAAAACCAAAATGTGTGGTGACGCTTTTCATGGATTTTTCTTTCACTTACGTTGCTTTCACGTTGACTTTTTCGAAGAGGAAATATATAAATAGATAAAATACCATCAAGAGCTGCCACTTGCTTTTGTTAATTTAGTAAATTTGTTTTGAAAGTTTTTAATTTGGCCATTAAGCTGCAAATTCGAAATGCTTAAGGTTTTTATGAGATATTTTTGGAAGGAATCCTTACAAACAATTTATATATTTTGGATTTTGTATATAACTTTTTTTTTTAAATAATATTTAAAATGAAATAAGGCTAAATACAAATAAAGTGATAAACATTTGCTACGCTAGCCCATTTAGAGTTCATAGACATTTCTTTATTCAAACAATATTAAATTAGTCCTATTTAGTCATTTCCTGTAGCTTTTTAACATAAAATACCCATTTTTCAGTTAAATTTTTATTTGTCGTTGCATCGTTATGGCAAAATTCCAATTATTATTTTCCACTTTTTGAGGACAATAGAGTTTGAGTATATTTTAGATGAGAATTAACCAACGAAAAGTTAATTTGTAGGTCAATATTAGCCGATTTAAAAAAGTGGTCATATCATCATTTCGTAATTTATTATTTATGTATACAAAATAAAAAATGTACGTTATGTGGAAATTCTTGGTTGCTCACTTAAAATCCGATGATGGTTTTTGAGAATTTAAAATGCGACTGTTTAATACTAAACTCTTGTTAAAATATAGATCCATACTTATTCAGAAGTTTATACATATGAACTATTCAAAGTGACCTTAAAAAAATTCAGAAGTCCTAAAGAGTGTACAATAAAATTTTGTAAAATTTGTAAAATTGTATTTCGATTCTTAATTGTTATTATTATTATAGAAAATAGTTAACAACTGTATTGAATGAAACTTGAAACTTTAGTTTTTTGCGTGTTTTTAGTTTTTTATTTCGATAAATGCACAAATCAAAATTCTATCAATTCCAATCAACTTGAATCTCATTTTGAAAAGCATATTTGACTTATTTTCAGTTTTTTCTTAAGATCAAAGTAATACACAGAAATAAACGGAAGTTATTACGTTAAATCATAATCACGAATGAATTTAATTTAAGCACACAATAACTAAATACACAGTTCCAGTAGAACATCGTTTAATACAGCTAACGTAATTATCTTAATCTGTTAGAAAACTCTAACCAATTTGAACCAAAGTAATTAAGGTTCTCTTATTAAAAACTACGATAACTTCGAAAATAAGGTCCTTTACTAGAAACACACTTTCTACGACTGATCACTGTTCTTATATGAAAGGAACGCCTTTACCTTTTTAATCCATAATAATCATAAAGCCGTTCCTATATTCAAATGGCATATAAATCAATAAAATTAATTTCTAAATGGAGAGATTTCCTCTGAAATATATCGTCACGCTTTCCATTGATTCCTCATCAGAGTAAACATATTACGTCATGATTACGTGAGAATAAACATAAAATGATTTTATTATTAAATCCAACACGTGGTAAAATTTGCCCTATTTTTAGAACATCTTGACCATCGCCTTTGAATCGATTGAGACAATCACATTAAATTTTGTTCGCTCATTAGTGGGACAAGGCGCCGTTCTACATCTTGGCAAAATTAGTTCCTTTGCGTTTACGAAAATCGTGAACATAATCGTCATTGGATGTGTGTTTCCATTACATGTTGTTTTTCATTCAATTATGATTGATTCTGGGATGTGATAAAATTAGATTTCGTATTTTTGTTTTTAAATTTTATTGAGACGGGTGATATATGAGAATACAAAAACAATATAAACTAGCCAAACTGGTTGCACCAGAATTAAATATATGCACTGCGGAACAAAACAAGTCTATACAACCATTAAATTAAATTTTTTTATTAAAACTAATCAGGATTCAATAATTTAAATAAATATTTTTACAAAACAAAAATAGTTATTTTCATTCAAACATGACTTTCATAAATTCATTATTAAAATAATTAATAATTTGAAAAATGCCTTCATTAACTATTAGGAAATTTAAATTATTAACAAATCTGTAGTTAATTTAATTAAAATTCCTTAAAATTGGCCTTGTATCTTTCCTAATTTAATCTGGGAAAACTACACATTTATAGTCCGCGTTTGAATTACTAAATACAGTTGGCAGTATTTTCGTAAATGGCTTTAACCATTTGCTTAATTTTTTAGAAGAGTTTCCTTACTTTTGTTCTGTTTAAAAATTCGATACTTCGTAACACATTTGCAGATCATTGCCGTGTACTATTTCATCAAACCATCTGTTCTCCTATTAAATATCACAGTGATAAACAAGTGAATAAGAAATAATTTCAACTATTCAAACATTACAACACAAAAATTAAAAGTAATTAATTGTGGTATTTTCTAAATTAATTTTTATTGAAAACGCCTTGAATTAACAGAACTTTTAAAATGTATTTAAAGCACATAATGTCTATATAACCTGCAATCTATAACACATAAAATTTATTATTTAAATATACATAAAATAAATTTGTGTTTAATATCAAGATTTAAATTAAAAGATAAAAAAGCTAGCTATAATAATAGCTGCTAGCTTTACAATCAACATCTGATTATAATCCAATTAATTCAATTATCTTAATTCAGTAAAAGAAAAAACTGGAAATCATTTTTATAAAGAAACAATTCATTTTTTATTAAATTTTAAATTACAAAGAAAAAGTAAACCATTTATGTTTACGAAATTCGCACTGTTAGGATGAGCTAAAATAAAATTCCTGATAACCTAGCATGCTTCTCATCTCTTAGCAAACTGATTATGAACGCCCTCGAGTTTATTTCATATCACAAAAATAAATGTATTATTTAATTTTTATATGTCTTATCTAAGTCTATATATGTCATTTTGCCAATTTTAGAAAAGGGATTAAAATTTATTTTCTGTTTTATATATATGAATATTTTAGAATATACTGAAGATAATGTTTCTCATTCCTATCTTGAATTTTTTGATTATAAAGGGGTACATTTTGAAACAAAAAATATGGTCAGACAAATTATTTTTATAGTTTCAAAGTAAAAAAAATTTATAAATTCATCCATTGCGCATTTAAAATCTTGTAATGTTCCTTTTATAGAAAATACCTACATATTAGGGTTTTGTGTTAATATAACACATTTTAGCACAGGGGATGCATTCCAATTCCACATTTTGTGAAAGCTAATAGAGCTTCTAATCCCGAATTTAATCGTAATCCACCTATAAGACTAAATTGATTAAATTTCCATAATAAAACACTTATCATTATTAAACAAAACAAGGTGGGATACGATTTGAGTTAGGACATTTAGTCTTTTCTTTTCTATTTCTCAATTCGTAACTATCAAGGTATGTATAATTTATGAAAATATTTATTCAGAGGTGCAATGCATTTATTACTGTAGGTACCAAGCCCTGTACCGTGTAGAAGCATAAATCGTAGTACATTTAAAAAGGAGGGCACACCCAGGCGTGCTTGCATTACTTGTTTCGTGACATGCATACAAAACGATATAACTTCTAAACATTTGCAGCATTTGCTAGTGATAAATAAGGTACCCTACATATGAATTACTGCAAAAATATTTCTATTACGTGACTACACAAGTTTTCCTACACTACATCCCCAGCGAGGTAAGAAGTCAGTTAGCTCTTGATGGCATTATAATCATGTTAAATATATTCGTACCACGCAAGTTATTATCCTCTTAAAATCGTATCACCCGAAACTGGCCCGCATTAACTAATTTACTCAATAAACTCCACACTTCTCATTGCGCATTCCGGCAGCACCTCATTAGGAACAAAACGAGCAAAAAAAAGAAAAAAAACAATAAATTTAGTCGAATGGCGGAGTTGTTTAATTAACACGTAACCGTCTTAAGTCACATTTTAAATTTATAACCGATGCACAAAAGCTAGTCCGCGTCATCTCTGCGAATCGCGGGAAATAAACGAACTCTACATAGAGTAGAATAGTTCACCTTGCTCAGATCGTCCGATGCAATCCCATTTCACCAAAAATGGCCATTCATAATAAATTTGTTATAATAATTTTCCGTATTTGTAGCGATGCGATGCAGCATTACGACTGTTTGGCTGTGCAAATCACACAGTACGACCAGACGATCTGTGAACGACTCCACAGCACGCGAAAATAGTCGCGGCGACAATCCAAATTTTACTGAAAAGTGCTAACCAGACGTCAGTCAGAAAGCCTCCTAAAACATGAAATGCTAGACTCATGTACTAGAAGTGTGGAATCGGTCTGTAGACACAGCATGAGTCTTAGTCGTTGTTGTTGTCGTCGTCGTCATCGTCAAAATACAAAACTACAAAGTCAGAGACACCGAGTTTTATGGAGTTTAGGCTTAGGCTATTTGTAGATTCATTTCCAATGGGTGAAATCACGAATTTACTACGAGTCATTAACGCGAGATTGGAAGATGCGCACAGTGCACTTGCTCGCTGTACTTTGTTTACATCTGGCTCTCTGGCAGAGGAGCAAGTGGTTGTAGACATCGTCTTGAAAACCCCAAAAAGACGGTAGTGATAATGCTGCTACGCCGTCTGAGACTAGTCAAGTATTGCCAAAAGTTCTTGGAACTGGTTCAAAATCGAAAATTCACTTTTATAGAGGCTATTACTATAGAATCGAATCAAGAACTTTGGATGTAGGAACATTTATTTAATGTGGTGGCTTTGTGACACAAATGAATAAATCTACAAAACGCCATCACTTCGACCTTCAAAATACGATTTCTTTAGACAGCTTGTTCGCTCTTAAGGTAATTTGCATGTCTGGGGAGTACTCAGATAAGCGATAAGAACGCGATAAAGCTTTTATCTAAAAACTCTAAAGTATAATTTTATATTCGATTCTTTGTACTCAATGCCGTGTGTAACAATTTATGAGATATATAAGAACTTTACTTTGCAATACAATTTTTAAATTAAAAGCTGAAAACACTTTTACTATTATGTGAAGCCATAAAACAATATTAAAATACAAAATATAATTAAAAATTCTTATCAAATAAAGTACAAAATTCTTTCATTACCTTTAAAAAGTGTCTTAGCCAGAAACATATATGAACCGCTAAATAGCCTCAAATAACTTTGACTTGATTAGCTGAAATTTTCTTAAAAGTTTTAGGCTATTTGTATGCTTAAGGCTCACCGAAAAATGGAGAATGGTCATTTCAATTTTATTTATTTATTTATTTCGCTTAATACAAACTACAATAGAACTTAAATTAACACTAAAATAAGACTAAAATCTAGCTACACTAAGGAAAAACAAGGTCATAAAAATAAACAGGAAAAAGAAGGGAGTGAGGGGGGATAGATAGATTCTTCGTAAAGGACTCTATGGAAGGATAAATACATTAAATTTTTTCTTCCAACCAACATGTCGTTTTTCCAGGTGTCTTTTACAACCATTTTCGCTTTTTCTTTTAGCTTTACGTAGCTCAGCCGCCCTGCAATTATTTTTTTCATATGGACAATTTATGGTAACGATCATATAAATTTGAAAGGTGTTGAAATCTGGATCCATATGTTTGCTAAAGATGTTCGTTATATATTTAAAATTATAATGCTTAATTATCCTTTTTAAAGCATTTCAAAATAGGAAAAAACGTAACACTTATAGGACTCGTCAAAAGGCCTTTTCTCAGGAACGGCTAGGGGTCTCAGCCTCATAATCCTGAGTATCTAACTCTATCCAAAAATATACAGCCTATCAAAGCGTATTTTGATACTGACAGAATTACTCACTGATTATCAAAACCGTTGATCTAGAACCTTAAAATTTGGCACGACGAAAGATATCATAGTACAAGAAGATTTAAAAATCATTAATTTCTATTTCTATGTGGAATTATTACGTGAAAATGGGAGCGAAGGAGTTTTGTATTACTTGAAATTATAAATACGTTGTCTTTTTGGTGTAGTTTAAAATTGTTAGCTATATTTGTTAGATAGCTAGATCATAATTTTGTCTGCGATAACATAAAATATATAAAAATTATTTGGGTACATCAGGTTTTCTCTGTAAATTTTATCAGTAAAAAAGATCAATTTACACGCCTTAATCTCTTCACATACCTGAGCACGTATCCGGGCTCTGACTAAGCGCAGATTCATGAAATAGTACGTGACGATCTCCTCAAGAAGCGCCCAAGAGTTCGCAATGACTAATCTCTGCGGACCCTTCCTTCTGAACTTTTCTTATTCACGGGATTCCCATTTCTTAAATTTTTTTTCTATTTAAATCGAAATATTTGTACTGTCGATTTGTTTATATCTTGGATGAATTGCTCTCCCGGCGAGCATCAATAAATAAACAAAACTCGTCGAGAACGAGACAAGTTAATCAAAATGACCTACGAAGTCATGGCGAAGTGGAAAAAAATACTTTTTGACAAATTCTTTGGAGATGAAATCACTGTTTGCGATTGGTGCAAGACCTTGCGATTAAAAAATCTCAACCAGCAACTTAACTAAAAGATGCTAATTGTGATTTAAATGAATTTCTACGCTCGCTTATGCATAAAAATTGCACCAATCGAATTTGATATTGCACAATTTTTATATTGCGAAAGGAACGTGCATTTTACGGCTTCTCAACTCAAATTATCAGATTATTTCTCAAAAATAGCTTCCGTATTTAGTAAAAATGGGATTAAATTCGCTTACCCAAGTCGTCCATGTTACAAATTCATAAAAACATAAACTGTCAGCTTCTTGTTTTTCACTATTTCTTCGATATACAATTAAAAAATCACTTGCACTTTAGCACTTTCAGACCAGCCGACAATAATTCACCGATGAAAACTGCGAACGAGGCGCCAAATACAATAAAAAATAAAAAATATTCAGCGTAATCTACAACGGCGAACGCTTTGTATGAAGAAAGTTAACATTTGGCACATTCCACAACATGCCCTGCCAACAAGATGTTTTGACATTTCGCTGTTAAATCGGTAATGCAGTTCATCTCTTGATTACTGATGGTGGCGCTAGTTTCGCTAAGTAAAAATATGACAAAACACATCTAGATTTCCGTTAAAACTTGTGAATTTCGCATGTTTTTATTTTTCTCAATAAGGCTTGATTTAAAAGAAAACTATTAGAAATAGTTGGAAATGGTTAGCTTAAATATATTTTATGATTTTTATGTGCTATACCTAATAATTGGGTAAGCAAACCGATTTTTCAATTTTATCTTAATCTTAAAAATATTTTCTTTAACTTTCATAAGAATCGACGGATCTATGTCTGTTTGTTGGGCTGATGATACTTACATAGGCGAACATATTGAACTTAAAAAATCAGAAACATCCTTGGATGTATTTTTATTAGGTAAAAAGTAATAATACTCTCCTTACCACAAGCTATCCTATGTTAAAATCAGGATAAAATGAGATCCCTTGGAGATATGAGACCTTGTCCATGTTCTAATTCCCTGCTTTCAGAATGATTAATTAAACAGAGAAGTAATCGAATTTCAGGGATTTTTAGTAGCCATCCATCCGGTGGGACTAACTGGGTAGTGCTCAATTTTTAATTTATTAAGAAGGGAGTTTAAATTAAAGGGTTTTTTGTTTTAAAAAGAACCACCATCGATAGTTTTCTAAGACATAAGTTGAGCTAAAAATTATTGTTAATTTTCTTAAACACCAATACGTAACTTCTTTTATACTTTCTTCACTTTAATAATCTTTTTGGATAAAACTTCTGACCAATATTCAAAAGGTGACCCCTCAACTATTTTTACATCTTTCCATCTTTGTGGGTTTCATCGCCCCTACAAGCATAACATTTTGTCTCATATTTTCCCTGGTTTTAAAATGCAGACCTCCACAGCTCCTTATTAACCCTTTGCGGACAAGGGTCGGCATATAGATGCCCAAGCCTTTTTATCATTGCGGACAGCGACGTTCGCTTGTTGGGTTAATAGTGTAAAAAAATAAATGTAAAGACAAACATTTTGTATAATAATTATTTATTGAATACACAGTGTATATAAATATTTAATAAAACACTACATAAATTTACCAATGGTTTGTTTTGTCATAAAAATGTCCCTTTCACTTGCAGTAATATAAAAATGAAAGATTTTGTCCGCTTAAGATCAAACGAATTTTAGATAAATGAGTTTCAGTTCTTTTTTGTTTTTTTTTTTTTTTGGTTTTGAGTTATGTTTCTCTTCAGTTCAGCGGCACATGAAAAATAATCTTCCTTATTTTATGAAACTTTAAATAAATTATCGATAGTAATCACAAAAAGGACGTAAATAATTGTTCGTCATCTTAAAAATGCATTAACATGTACTAAAATGAATGAAATCACAAGAACAGTGTAAAATTTACTAAGGGTTCCGTGTCTTTTTTTTTATTTTCCCCCAACGTATTTCGTTCGTGTCTTATGTGTGTCAACAAAAACGTAAACAACTGTAGCAAACGCATAAAATCTGAAATAATTTAAATTAAAACTTGAATTTTAACAAGAAATAGAAGGATCTAAAAAAAAGGGAGTAAAGAATACTGTCTTTAGAAGGGTCACAAACTAAACAACTAATCAGTGTAGAAATCTACGATTAAAATAGTTCAAACAAGCCACACTTTTTGGATTAGTTTACTACGAAATTAAATATATTTTTATTAGAAATCGTACCTTAATTTTTTTTACCCATATTAACTATGAACAGTAAATACAAAACTAAGAATGCATAGTACCGTTCGATTGGTGCGGTGCTTACCGGCCACAAAAGATGCCACCTTCATCCGCTTTATTTCGTGCAACATTTTCCCTTATAAATAATAAAGTGCACTTGAAACATTAAAGTCCGTACAGTTTGTAAGTCGGAACAATTTTGTTAAGTTAAGGTACGCCTATCTGTAGCTCATCTAAAGATTTAAAATTGTTTGAAAACTATCATGGCTCTGGTTGAATCGAAATTAAGTAGGGCCCAACTGGCTCACGAAAAGAACACAAATTATCTTAAACTGATTTTTAGCTAAGATTTATTTATTAGACAGCCATAGACTCGACAAATATGCGTCTATTGTTAAGAATCAATTTTTCATTAGTTGTTTTTTAATCACCTCGCCAAAATGTTACCCTATTTTGTTTTGAAACAGTTCTGATTCTATGGCATTTATTTCTATCCGTAAAATGAAGAAAACCGGATTTAAATTTCTAAATACAGGAGATTTCGTTGCTTTAATACATCTTAAGGGTTCCTAATTAAGTTAATAGCAAAATAAAACACGATTAGCGGCAAACATTTTTAAAAGTACAGATTTGGGAAGCATTAACAAGCAAGTAAAACCAAAAGAGCATTCTACAATTTTGTTCTAAATCTTTAATGATATAATAAATTTTACACTGTCTGTGTTTACTTCTAAAGTGCTAAATATATTGAAAAAGTGTAAAAAAATTTTCTTAATACTTAAATATGTGAATACAAAAAGAATAAAATAGAGAGAACTACAACGGTGGAATGTCTTCACTTGCCTTGGATTGTTCAAGGATGTTTTCATTTGTTTGTGTATTTCGTGATAATATTGTGATATTTCAGTTGTATATTTTGAACGTTTGGGCGCCTTACAAAACGTTTGATTTTATTGTCATTTTGACTAACACCAGTGAAAAGCATCCCACTTAAAACGACATTACTGTTCGACTATTATATTACCTACACCAAAGAACGCAAGTCAATTTCAAATGTACACATGTAAATATATCAAAAATTATTTCTATAACAGTTTCGAATTTGAATAACAAACAAAACTTGAAACTTTAAGCAACAAGTGAAAGTGGTACTGAGCACTCGCTAGACTGAACTTTTTGTTCGATTGACTTCTCATTTTTTGTTTTAATTTTTTTTTTTAATTATTCTTTGGTAAACAGCGAATTAAAGCACTCAGGTAAAATTGCAGTAACACTTTCTCTGACTATCCAATACGTACACATAAAATTGTTCAAGTCCTGTAATTCGAGGTCCCTGCGAATGTTAATTCCAATTTAGCTTCTGTTTTTTTTTTTTTTTTGTTTATAGAACTCATTTCAAATGTGATTGCTACTTTTCCTTACTCCTATTTAATGTATCAATATAAAATAACTACAATTCAAACTGGAATTTACTTTAAATTATTTCTTCATAACAAAATCAAAAAAAAAAAAAATTCGAAACATGGACGCTCTATAAAAATGGAGTGATAATTAAAACTGAAAAGAAAACTTTTCGCCTCAACACTATGCCGGATTAAACAGTTTCGTAGTTTTTACGGAACGATCTGTATAGGCAGCAGGCATAGAAGATTGTTAATAACTTTAATTACAAGAAAAGAGAAACCAGTTAGCTTTAAGTAATTCATGCAATTTATTGTAAAATAACTCACCTGCACCAGTGCTACCGTTAAGACAACACCTCCAAGGATAAGAGTTTTCGAATCCAGCAATGTGAGCAATTTTTTCAAACACCCTGCATGGTGGGAGTGATCTGTTGTGCATCGGTCGGCTTGTTCTCCCACGATTGGAACCATTGTACAACAGGACGGAGGCAGTGTATCATTGTGGAACACTTGTTTCCAATCTGAGGGATCGTTTATGCCGCAGCATTCAAGCTATTCAATGATTGAAAAATATTATTGTTTTATTTATATCTTACTTTTCTTACAAATATAAGACAAGTATAATAATAATTTCGATAATAGTCTAAACTATCTTTATTATTTTAAAAATACGCGTTTCGACTTCAAATTTGAACTCCCTGTTCTCCAAGTGAACTAATAGACTTCGTAGTATTTTTACGATATTCTAAACATTGTTGAAAATATACGGAATATTCCACTAAATTTGTACCCGAAAATCGGTCATCAATCGGTCATCTCATCAAAATCATTAACTACAGTTGAAAACTTGAAAGGTGTAACTACACTTACCTCTGTTTGAAGTAATTTCCAAGCGTCCTGATAATCGGGTCGTTTTTCATATTCTCTTAAAGTCGTATTAAATTGATCTTCTAAAATGCCCTGAAGTTCAGCATGTTTCACATATCCAGCGATAGCAATTCCAATTTCAGTCAGGAAAATAACAATTATTAATATGCTAAAAGTTAACATCATACAAGAGTTTTCCTTGGCAGCACCGCAACATCCCAAAAATCCTGTTATAAAAACGATTGCGCCAATAATTATCATAACAACCGGAGCTGTCCATATTCTTTCACCTAAAAAGAATACATAAATTAGAAATATAAATGCCAAAAATCAATTCTACTCATGCAATTTGCTAAAGTACAGGCTATTAGTAATTACCGACAAAATTAGAATAGTGCTGGTAATTTGCTTGTACAACGGCACCGACAATAAGTATTAGCAAACCAGTTAGCTGTTGAAAAACAAAAATTTTAATTAAATTGAATATCAGGAAGGAAGTTAAAAAAAATGTGTTGTGGATTTTTATCGGAATATATTAAGGCGAAATACTTACCGCAAACAACAAATTGCATATGAACACGATTCCTTTAACGCACGTAACCCCTCCTTGGGCCATTTTTCAGATTTTTAATCTAAAAAGATAGAGAATAAATGAATTATTACATTTTACAAGTATTAAATTACAAAAATGATTTTTAAAATATTAAGCTAACTTGCACAGCCGAGCCAACTTAAACAAGCACAGACTCTGGAGAATATTTTATCTTTTCAACAGCTGCGTTCTCGTTTCCTGAATATTTTATACTTTTTAGCCATACGACCTCACACACTCTGTATAAGAAAAAATAAAACATATCCGCAGATTGATAATATTCTTGTGATTTTCAGAAGTCAATAGCACAGTAAGCCGCATAGTTGGATTACATGACTAGGGTTTGTAAACATCTTGCAATTTTCATTATGCAACACTCCCATGTCTTCACTTTCAATCGGTTTGTGGATATGGAAGTACCTGTCTCCGTGGAGGAAATCAATCATTTCCCTGGTGAATATTTAAACATGAGAACTTTTAAGTAATCGATAAATATGGCCAGAGTAAAACGAAAGGAAATTGTAAAACATAATTACATTGGTCAACCAATTGAGACACCATCGGAAGAAAAGCGCAGAGACTAAAGAGGGGTACGTGGGAAACTATTTAGGTCGATTTTAGCTATTTTAGATATGTCGATAGAGAACTCATAGGTTAATATTTAAATACAAAAAATATTTCAATTGAATCTATAATAGAAAAATCGTTTTAAATCAGGTGGATATTTTTATTTTGTAATAATAGAGTTCTATATCAAAATGGAAAAAACCGAACGCTTTTGGTGAGACTTCGCAATCTGTGCTTGTTTTCTAAAACTACGCATGTCTTGAAATTTAGCATAATTAGAACGCTTTTTTAGTTATAGACTATTTATAGTCTTAGATTAGGTGAAAAAAATATGTTGTTCCTTTCTTTGGCGGTTTAAAAATGAGGGATCGGAAAAATGGAATTATATGATCGATTTTTGTTCTAATTTTAGTAGTTTTGAATATATCAACAAAACTATACCTCATCTTCGAAGACTATGGACCAACAAATTTTAAATAATTTACGCTAATTCAAAATATTACAATTAAAACAAACAACAAAGTCACGTATAGCTTACAGCGAACTTGTTCTTTAATGGAATCATTGCAATGAAGAAGTATAAACAGCCAGCCTGATTAAGGTTAATTATCTCGTTCTGAGGTAAGCACACAGTTAAAATTGAATCATATTTTTCAATTACGTTTTTCATTAAGACACAGAAAATTAGTCTTTTATTCTTATCATAATTGTGTTCGTACAAATATTTTGGTATAATCAGAATTAGTCATCATTTCTTATTTATACGAAAACGAAATTGATTACTGTCAACCTCTTGACCCAGAGTTTAAATTGCAGTCAAATTTTCATATGTTTATCTCTGGGTTTTCACATATGTTATAAAATACAAAGTAAGAAGAGGGTAAGCGAACAGCAAAACTATCTTAAAAACTCCGCCCTCCTAATCATATATCCGGCTGAGGAGTAAAGTTATGCTAAAGATTATGAAATTTAGCTGGCTCAAGAATATTTATCTCGTTCCACAGGGAAAAGCAGCAACTAAAAATCGCGATTCAATATTTATCATTAGCATATCATGAAAGAATTTAAATGGAATTAATCACGAAGGTGCATAAACAAAACCGCCTACTGAAATTAAGGCATTATTTCAGATGTATGTTCAAGAAATTTAAGACAAAGATCTTTATAAACTCTGAGAAATAATAAACAGTTTTGGTTGACAAAGGTTAAATAAGAAATAATATCGCGTATCGATTTGTTATTTATGATTAAGAAAATATGGATGAGCCTCAGAAGTATCGAATTAATTTTTTGCGGGACAATTATGTTAATTAATTAAGTAAATTGAACACGCGAGAATACCAAGATCATTATATGACTATACCTGCGCTTCTATGGGGGGTTTTCCCTTTCTTTTATAATTTCTAACTTCTGTTCAAAACAAGTCTCTGAAAAGTAATGAAGCTCACTTTCTATGTATGGGGAAGGAAATTAAAATAATTTACTTGAGATAAAGAAAATAATCTTTAATTAAAAAAACCCGATTTTCCTATATAACATGAAGGGAATTGTGTACAAATTTGTTTTGATGCCACGAAAATCCACTTTCGAGCAAATAATAGGAAATATTAGTTAATATTTCTTTTTTTAGACGAACAATTAATGCTTAATTATTTAATTACATTCTATTAAAAGGCGAAGAACTTTGAAATAATAAAGGTAAGGTTCGTTATTGTTTATTTTTGTCATAGGAATTTAATGAGAAAATAATTAGAATATCCATAAGTTGAACAATTTTTTGATCTTTTCCATTATTATTTAAATTTTCGTACTTTTTCCGGATTCCCAGAAAATTGCTATTCTGTATAAATTTATTAGAAATTTGTATATTATCTTAAAAATGCGGGAGGGTTTCATATAAAAATTTTAGTAAAGTGTGAATCACGTTTTCTCAATATTTCGCAACTTACTGAAATATTGAATTTAATTTCACAATGTTTTTAAATATTCGCTAAATCGAAGCCAGCAAACTAAAAAAAAGCATAAAACGTGTCAGTAAAACCCTTTATTTTATTCTTGAAACTTGAAAATGGTTGTAAAACTTTTATTTGCATGCCTTAAATTAGTTTGCGAGAGTACTTGAGTTTTTTGTCATATAATTAACAGATAAAAAAAAATATATAGTCAAATGAACAAGTAGTAAAAAATTTTAACTTTTGCTTCCTCATAACAGATTCTACGTAGTTTATTTTTCTATGATGTAATCTACAATGCATAAACTAAAACTTAAGCTGGAGCGCCTGCCCCAAATAGAACCACCCCAGATACGGGGGGTGTGACTAGTTTACCATAAGTACGACCTCAGGAGTTTTGCCAAGATCAAATCCTCTGAGATTGTGCATGCGGGCGTAACAAATTTAATGGTTATCTCTCTTAATCCCATGACAATTCGACTGATTTCGATTTTATTAAAAGTTATTGGCACTACCAGAGCGTGAAAATAGCAAAGTGATAACTCGAGCCCACTCCCCCTTAGGTGGCGGATGGCCTGATAACACTAGCATGGGTCTATTATGGCCAGACACACCACCGAAACATGACACCCTTGGCACGGCAGGAAGCCTTTTTTCTGGGGTAAACATGAATTCCGTTGGAAAATACGTGACATGCGCAAAATATACCATGGACACTTTTGTCCAACATCTTCTAGAGGAGCCCCAATGTACAATCTTTAGCTGCACCTAATAAATTTGCAGTGAAAGCCTCCTAGACTTGTTGCTCCCCCAGAGGGCTTTTGTTCGGCGGTAAATGCGCACTAATGGAATAGGACGCAGTTCGGCTACTTTCTTATTTACTAACACAGAGGTTAATATTCAACTAATAAAGTAGTCCTGGCAGGCTTCGGACGTAAAATAATCTGGCGGCGACATTGCAACACTAATAAATCATTTTTAGACGAACTCGAACTGAAATGGTGGAGGTGGTGCAATGCCGGAAAGCAATCCAATCTTTCAAAGTAATAAAGATGAATAATTCACCCCGAAATGAGGTCAACGAAAGAAAATCAATTGTAAAAGAAACTCGCACGATCCACCTTCGCCGCTACAGCTCTTTTTCGAAACTATAGAGGGGCATACGCGACTTACCTTCTTTTCGAGTTCAGAGAAATCTCCTTCAATTTTATAAAAGGACAGTGCACAAAGAACACTTTAATTGGCGGTAATAAATGCCCTGCTCTCCCCGCCAGGTATAAACACGCAATCAAAACAAAGCGCCACTCTAAATCAACCGATAGCCACAAGAAAACTGTACCGCTGACAACCACAGAGGAATTTTCAAGTGAATGGCCGAAGTTTAAGGTATTTCCATATACAAGATATGTCAAAACAAATCGGAGAAGTTTTTGTATATTCCAGAGATGGCACTGTTCTCGGCTAAGGGGGTTTCGAATTTGGAACGTATCTCCACGGAAAAAAAATTCGTTATTTTCTTGGCGTTTGCGTGATGTGAATTTATTCATTGCAAATTATAAGGCGATATGAAGAGTTATTGCAGCATGGAGAGACATTTGAATTTTAAATCCATTCGCGGAAACTTTAAATAGAAGAAGTAGGACAAGTTAAATTAAGGTCTGTAGCATAAAACAAGAGATTTGCATATTTAATAGGCGTATTATGGTCCCGATGTAATTTACAATGAAATGATAAGCGATATTTGCAATCGTTGCTTTAATTTAATGATCAGATGCAGGATAAACTTGCAGAACATGTTAATTTTACATTACATAAGCAACTAGGTAGCTCCATTTCGAACCCAAGAAGTACTTTAATTCAAAAATACAACAAAACAGCAAAATAGCAAGCGGAAGGGTATTGCTTCTAAAAAATTCTAATTTTAAATTGTTCTACTAAAATAAAAATCAATTTCTTCATAAGGTTAAGTTAAAGCATTAGATAAATAGAATTTCATAGATTTTAAATTCCTTATCCGCCACTTTATAAGGAAAAATAAGAAAATTGTGGACTCTTTCCCAATCTGCCAACCACGTCACAGACATGATTATGCTTGGTTAATTATAATTAATGTAATTATAATTGTGGGGGAAGGGGCTACCCGTATGGTGGGTACTGCGATCAAACCGTCCTTTGTTCCAAAGCCCTGTTAGTGGAGTAGACGTTCCGCTGCGTTAAGGAAAACCAGATGATCACCCACAGAAAAATTACGTACCTCAGCTGAGCTTAAGAACGCTTTGCCGAAGGTCCCACTTTTAATCCGTATCAAAGCCGGAAAGTCCACACAGAATATGAGCCGTTGTTTCCTCTTCCTCTAGACATAGTCGACATTCCGTCTCAACTGACAGACCTATTTTATGAAGGTGAACTCTGACCCCGTGATGGCCAGATAAGTAACCCACCAACAGCTTAAGATCCGCTTTGCTGAGGACAGTGGTATTTGTAAAGGAATAGGGTGTAATAAGCTCCTTAACTTATCATGCTAGGCTAACATTCTGTTAAATATTATTCCCAAATTTTGTACAATATTTTCATATGGGACTGATATTCCATTTATGCTACATACACCTGCGGAAAGTTTACCATATCTGGCCTTCGTCTTGATACAACTAAACGTTGCTAGTTAGTTGGATTCAGAATGACTTTGTTTGATACTGCCCTAAACTTAGGGCTTACTGTACTAAATTTAGACACCAATCAAAGCATTACAAAAATCTGAATACAAATTATTAGGACAGGACTATTTCGGGATAACGAAACAGATACTTGGTGATTAAGTTACGTTTACCTGAAAAAAACTAACGACTAGAATTAGCTTTAGGATATCTTTAGATTGTACGCATCAGAACTTCTTAAGGCGTTTGTAAGGCGTGTTACTAAATAAGTTAGTTCCAGAGTGTGATAACGCAATCTTAGCACCATGAGGGTATTCTACTTTGATCCGAGTTTGAACCAAAATTGAATATCCAGACAGTGATAAATACTTAAATAGATAAGCTTCAGGCTTTTCGGATTAGCATCACGTTCGGATCAAAGTAGCATATCCCGAATGTTGAAAGATAAGTAGTAATTATAGCTATAACTATTATTTACCCTTGTGTTGTTAGCAAATCCATATGCATTATTTGATTACTATAACAATTAAGAAACATACACCATAACTCGTTAAGAATTATAAAATAAATAATTGCTATAACTTAAAGACTTTTTATAAAATGTGAATTTTTTATTATTTATATGTAGCAATAAATCAATAAATGTTATTTGCCTAAATCAATTAATTTATTTAATTAGAAGAACTAAGAATCATTTTGAAAACGCTAGATATTCAGAACATTATCAGTTCTAAAACAGGCAATCCTGGCCAAGCCCCTGATTAATCTTCTGTGTTACATTCCTTACCATATCCTTCCAAAAGAATTCGCCTACTGCAATACGTTTCTGCTTAAAATACCCTTAGACGAACCATTATAAATCAATGCGGCAAGTCTTCGTACTTTTAATTGGCGACAAATCAAATGGGAAATGCGACTAACAGCAGAACAAGCACCTGCTGCACTCTATTTTTGTTCGGATGTTTACATTCTCCTGAGGGCCGAGGTTTTCGCATAGGTTTCGCTAAGCAAGTGCAATCAAGATGCAGTCACCGCTAGGTGCACTCCTCTGCAGCAACAAGTGGCACCTTCCTCAAAATATCACTCTATACGATTTGCTCTGCATCGAGTGCCAGTGGACGGATAAGGGTTGCTATATGAGACGCCAATGCAATTTATATGCACTCTACATGCAGTTCGTGGATAGTGTGTGGTATGTTGGGAACATAATAAATCTTAAGCAGGAGGACTCTTCGTGACATTTATCGAGCGTTTTCGACTCATATTTATGACGTGTTCTTGAAATAGAGTCCTTGATCAGTCCGAGGGAATTATTCATTGCTAGCCAAAGAACAAACACGAAAGGCCGGGCCATGTTCGGATGTAAAAAGTTCTAATAAATTTCGCAATTAACGCTAAGCGGACCCCATAAATTTGTCCCTCTCAAATTTATTGCCCCTAGAAGGACTACACAAAAAAAAAAACCGCTGTCCAAACCAAGTGAATTACAATACGAAAGTTATGTAAGCCGTGGTTCGGTGGAAATATATATTTCCCTCATCCAGAAAGCACAGTACGCCTGGGTAAAGGTGGATGCACATGTCCTGGTTCAAACTATGGAGCATGGAGGGCATATCCTGGACAGTGGCATGCACCCCACCTACATAAGTAGAACTCAAGACGTTGCAACTACCATGCGAAGATATAAACTGCTACCTTATCAGGGAAACTCTCCTTTTACCTGATGAGGTGGCTGCCTCGACATGTCAAGGGCGAATTAAATTAAGCGCAGACAGGAAGTGGTGCTTTGCGTGCTACCCCGATTTTACCATTATTCCTGGAACTAATCTACGGGTGTAAGAATTTGCCAAGGCGGAACAGTTGCACGTTTCCTTTCCATCACCCCTTCTTCCTCTTTGCAGCGGACTATTTTTAGAACTATTTATGTCCTTAAATATTAAATTCTGGAATTGTTGCGCCTCACATACTCGGAAGTCGTCATTTAGGTGGTCATTTCAGGTGTTTTGTAAATTTAAGAGCTTATGTTTTCATTTTAACGAAGTTTCCTATAATCATGTCATTTCTAATTTCCCAGTAGGAAAAGGGATATTTTAAATTAATCCCGGGGATACTCTTCAGTGAAGCTAGGAGATCTCCCATATGTCTCTAATAACCCTAACTTTTATCTTAGCATGTCCGCAAAGAGGAGGTCTCATTTTTACCTCTCGAAAGGGGATAACCGGAGACTTCTTTTGCAATACGAATGGAAATTTAAGGAAGTTTGAATGGAGATTTCATTTTAAATTATTAGAGAGTTTAAATAGAAACTTTCTTATATAAATCCTTGAGTTTAACTGGATATCTCCTTTTATCCTTTGTTGAAAGCATAAGAGGCGATATACATTTAACTCCCAATAGAGCATAAATTACGACTCTCTTTTAATATACTAAGGCAACATAAAAGTTTTTCTTTACATTTCTCAGGAGAGACTAAAGGCCTTATTTTCTAAAGTAGTTACATTTTCTAATACAGGGTCCTGGTTAAGCGGAAATTAAGCCATGTAGTAGAACAAAAATTATCGACAAAAGAAGCAGTCAAGAGCATGTCGGACCACGCTTATTTTTAGACCGAAGTCTTGAAGTGTGCAAAGTTGTTTTTTTCCCCTGTTATACCTCGTCTATCTCGTAAGCTAGGCAATGCATTGATGCAACCTATAAAATTTCTCTGCTGAAATTATTTGAGAACATCACCACACAGTTTGAGCCTTCAAATGTGGTATTTAATTTTGCTTTTGCTTTGAGCCTTCGCGTCCTTACTGAACCCGAGCACAGGAACCTTTTTGCTACGGGTCGTGAAAACATGCAAATTCGCATCCGCTGCGGCAATATTATTCCATAAAAGCGCTACTTTGCAGCGTTATTATGAACAATACTGCAAAAATATTTAATATAAAAACACATGTGCCCTAATGCTGCGCCGAAATAATACGGGGAACATACCCAAAGCTGTTCCCTGCATAAATGGTGGAGTTGCCGTGAATAAGCTCGCCCTATAACCACCCCCGCGCAGTCCTCGTCAGGCCATTAGGATGATGCCATAGTGCGCCTTTCCGAGGAAACCGTATTTCATGTAGTCCTTCCATTAAGACGAATGCTCCGCTTTACATATCCTGATATATCCAGCTGGAAATGGAGCCGTAATAAAAATCCCCCACAAGCATGAGTTCAAAGTTTTATGATTTTTAGTGCCGTAATGAATAGCATCCGTCGGGCTGCCCGATGATATCGTGTTGACCCCAAAGCCCGCAAGTCCGGGACTGAGGCTGACCTTTATCGGTTGAATTTCTTGGGCATTACTTTTCCAAATAGGGCCACTACGGCCTCTGGTCCGGCGGCCCCCGGGGGTGCTCCGCACTGGTGAGGATTCCTTTCCACTGCGGCAAAATTATTCGAAGGATTGCGTTTTTCTTATCAGGTAAAACGATTGTTTGGCCTTGAAAGAAGGAAAATTTGCCGATGAGTGTGGCATGTGTACGGAGAAGGTCGTGGGCTGCAGTTAGTTTCCAATGAGGACTACTAGACTCTGATGAAATGTGGCAATTTATTTCTACGGTTTCTCCTTCAATTTGCTATGCAAACGAATTGGAGACATTTATCGTTGCATTGTGTCCGGTCTGAATAGTTCCACAATCTTCTGCTCTCTTGCATGCAATTTCGGCTACCCAAGATTGACTATTCTGACCAGTCATTGTAATTTATGTCCCCAGAAATATACCCAAGGAGAGCAGTAACATAAGACATATTTCGCTTAAATTGCGGCCTGTGGCCAGTTGCCATTGGTCTTTTGATAAATTTTAATACCATTTCCCCGATTTAATTGCAGCTGATTTAGGGAAATGTCCTTTTTCTTCATCTTTGTAGTAGAAACAAAATGCCCATTTATTTCATTGGCTTTTGATTTATTCAAAATTCTTGGTATTTCTTAATCATAAAAAATTTCAATCCTCAAAGGAAGTTGGACAATTTGATTCTAGAATTATAGATAACAATAATAAGTCCAGAACAAAATGAGACAATATTTCAAAGGAACCATTTGAAGTGCCCATCTCGGATTTTATTCTTTTCAGGTCAACTAGGAATCCTTTGAATATAAAGCTAATTTACTAACTTATTCAAAACAGCTACAAAAGTGCATACATTTTATTAATAATAATCTTTCCTTATTTGCTTTAAAATGCAGAAAATGTTACCACACAGCCCGTTAAATGTTATTGCTTAAACTTCTACAACTATCAGCCAACCCTTGAACTTTTCCCATTCGATATATCATTTACCATTTGCAATAAAAGCAATAGTCAACTTCTTAAAAGTCACTCCAACTGCAAATGACTAAGCTTGAAAATTAGGTACCTAGTCGTCTCATCTAAGAAGATCAAGTATTTCATTAAATGCGCTAAATAATTAATTGCATACATTCCAGCCCCTCCTCGTAGACAGACACTAAGTCGCCAGGCACTCATTAAAGGAGTTTCGTGGAAACGAATTGAGCAAGCTCATGCCTATTAATCCTTAAAACATCCGAAACTATTCTGCCTTCGAAGAGTAGCGAAAAGAAAATGTATATTTTGCTATTCTCAGAAAAATTCCTTGTAGTCCAGAAATCTTTTTATTTGGGCTTTCAAAGATACAAAAGTATGCGATCACACATATTCCGAACGTGTAGAGTTTTTTGAGTTTTTGGAGTTTTTACAAAATTCGAAACATTGGCAGGATTTCAAGTTGCTTAAGAATGAAATGCTGCGAGACAAAATCGATTGAATATGAACCCCCAAAAAAATTGTATAAAAATGAAAAATTTGCATTGCCAAAAAGGATAAGATTCCAAAGTCGAAAAGGAGCACCCACTTCGTCGGAATGATGTTGTGGGTAGCCGAGTAGCGAATTCGTTTCTTTGTTATTTATTTTAAAAGGAATTTCTGAAAGGCATCTCGAACATTTTGGCAATTATCCAGGATATACAAATCGATGAGATAGTAGTCCTCCGCTGGGAACACATGTGTCAGGCTCCCGAGAAGTTGGGGGGTAAAAACCACAAAATATGACTACACATGCATGAATGCCACTTCCATACATAGTTGCGGCTACTTCTGGAGCCACTGTATAGCCAAATCTTCAAAATTCCTTGTAGGTGATGCAAAAGCACCTTCCTTCCTTCCTTGACCGAGTTTATTGAATGCTGAGGCAAGATGAATTGCTTTAATGTTTATTGCACGTCTTCTCCGCTATTTCTATTACATCAGAGTAATCCCTTTCAAATTGTAAATCTGTAAGACACCTTTGGAAGTGTGAGAATTTACAAGTTCAACTACATAGAGTAGGGATAAATTCTTGAAGATTTTCACCAAGAACTGCCACGGACAATTTGTTCCGGTCTAGAAATAAATGGAAATGTCTTCGGGGAGAAATGTGATTTCCTACTAAAGAAGCAGCCTTCTTTCAGGAATTTTTAAAAAGTCATCAGAATAGTGGCTTCTGGTATATCTCGGTATGACGCTAGCTTTTAGCAGTTATTGTACAAATATGCTTACGGAAGGATACCCAAGAAATAATATTTGTTTACTATCGTTGAAAGCAAATTTAAGGGCGCCTAATGGATGTGACCTTGCTTTGCATATCGTGTGTATGTTCCACATCCCTTTGCTTGGTTTTATATTTTTTAAACCATTTATTCCCACATTTCAACCTAGACACACTTCAGTAAACAAATGAAGGAAGATCTTTGCTACACTATCTTACCATATATACATAAAAGTGCATCTTGTGGTTTGAAAGTTTAACAATAAACTTGAAAGACTTATCGATACTGTCTATATAAGCTACTTAGTAAAATATGTACTGTATTGATTTGGTAGCTATCGGCAGCGACACGTGTTTATCTTTTATCCGTTTGAAATTTGGAATGAAAATAGACATATGACTGTAGGTTAAATATAGAAGATTAATGTTAGGACTTTATATTTTTCATATTTATGTATTGGATAAATGGAAATATCTCACAAGGACTTTTCTAATTTATTAAACAAGTTTTTCAAATAAAGTTTAATCGTGGACTTGAAATGTTAGATCTATAGAAGATATCAGAAGGAGTCAAAGTTGATCTCGATAAAATTGAAACCTATTTACTACAAAAAGTGATTTAAAATTTTATACTTTTGGTCCCCCTTGAAAATTTCTTTCTTTTTAAGTAGGTTAGAAAGATCGTGAGCCGAATCTAACCGAAGAAAGTTTTCATTTTGACCAGTTTGTGTTTAAACACAACATAACAACATAACAAGTTTGTTCGCCCATAACCTTTAAACACATGAATTGATTTGGCTGCTTTGGGTTTTATTTATTCTGCAAAATTAAAGAAGGGTAAAATAGATTGATGAAAAATTAATAGGGTAGGTAAATCCAAAAAGTGATATTATAACATTAAATTGACGTTGATTTTAAATTTACTGCCGGAATCAAAAAATTCAAATTTCAAGTCAGTCAAAATTGATTTCTAAGATGTATAAATTTTGAATTTTTAAATGAGTGTATTTCTTGTAAAGTTGTTTTATTTTTAATGTCTTAATCCTGTCCTATTTTATCTTAGGAAAAACATTCTCTGCAAGCTTTGCTTGTCGATGTTAAAATTAAATTGCTCTAGGATTATATAGCCTTTAAAATTGTTTGTTTTACTTTCCTGAATATGTAAAACAAAACGCGAAGAGAAAAGCATAAAAGTACAAAAGGTATTTATTTTGTTATTTCACCTCTTAAGTGGGCTTGAATATTCACGAAAGAATGCCTCCACCAGCACAAATCCGAATTAGCTGCATAAAAATTCTTTTAAAACTTCTTCGGCCTAAATCCTTTATTTTCTCCGCAAAACTTCGGAAATAACCTGCTTCACCGGGGGGAAGTATTTCAATCCAAAAAGTTGGAAACCTCTTTTATCAAATTTTTTTTTTATTTTTGTGTTAGGCTGAACCGACAAAAACCGTCCAGTTTCTATGGCACTGCAGTGGACACCGCTGCGGAGGTCCTCCCACTATTTGAATTTGTGCTTATGCCGTACGCTAACGTGATCCGACCTGGACCCGTCCAATTTGGCAATAGGAAAAAAATTGATGTAAAATCATTTTAAGTTGTTGACTTGCCGCCAGACAGATTACCCTGTTAAATCTCTAACGCCCTTAATCCGTTTCCATCCGCTGAAATAGTGCCAAGTCTGCAAAGCCTCTAAAACAGAGGCAGGCTCAACGGAATTTTCCGAAAGGTCGAGACCCAATCGATTTAAAATTTTTTTTTTTTTTCTGTATAGAAACTCCCTCGACTCTCAAAAGTGCTGCACTGCAGATTCGCGTTTCTAATTGTAAAGAGCACCTGACAAAAAAAAATCAATTTCACAATGAGATTGATGATGTAACACCAGAAGAGGGAATGGATCCGAACGACCCGGTTCAAATCCGGAGATCTATTTCTGGGGAATCTTTTTTACCACACCTGAACGGGCTGTACCTACCTGACTGGGATATGTGTCAACATTTGGGATTAAGCGACATATAACATTGGCGGATCGAAGGGTGAGGAATTGAATTAAAAAAAAAAAAAAGGTTGAATACAACACCGGGCAATCAAAGGACGAGGACCCTACATAACTCTCGCCACTTTTGCCATCTTCCCCAATAGAAAGCACTCTTTAATCCGACACTGAGGACACCTGCGACTCGGCTGTTTACTCTGTCGTGTCAGCCACCAGGTGCTATAAGAGCACTTGTGAGAAGAAAAAAAAAACAGAATCACATCCTAGCTAGAAATTAGAATGAACAGCGGTTAGATACAGGCCCTACGAAACTCATCGTCTCTCGCTTCAAAAGCCGCTTTTATTACGTTCTACTTAATCCGGTGAACTTTTGAACTCCCTCTTTTATAGTGTATGAGATAGGATCGTTTAGCTTAAATTTAGGCCTAGGCTCATAGCTATCAGCATAAAATGGAAATAAAAGGAGGCATTTATTTTTTGTAATAAACAAACGCGTCAGCATAAAAGGTTTTATGCACGTTTTGATTTTAACGTCTTTTCGGAGGTGATTTCCTTTAAACGCTCCATTTATAAGTGGCTCTACCTAAAGAACTGCATATGTACACAGTCCTAATCATAGCTGGGGTATTCTTTCGTGATTGATAAAGGGATTCAATTTAAGAAATTGGTTTTTTTAACGTTGATAAAGTAGGAACGACTTAAACTTGTTAAATCCACATAACTAAAAATAAATTAAACTATTTAATACCTAGGAGGTAAAACCTTTAGAAGATAAACGTAAGGAAGTTTCATAAAATATGTCAAGCATACTTAAATCCTTTATTTGTGAGGTTTCACAGGATCACAGTTCAAAATGTTTACTCCGGAATTGGTCTAACTTTAACTTTATTTTAAAGCTAGATTTGTTTTCTTAATTTGTGTGGATTTTGAACACGTTCAGATTCCTATTGAAGACAGGGGGGCAATCGGTGCAGAAAGGGTTTCTTTTCCCATACATTTTGTATGGGCGTTTATTCACCTTCGGCGTCTGAGGCTCGCAGCTCAAAATTTTTCCTCTGGACTTGTTCTAATTTTAATTTTGTTTTAAAGCTAGACTTGTTTTCTTATTTTGTGCAGATTTTGAAGACGCTCGGATTTTCATTGAGACCAGGGTGGCAATCGGCGCAGAAAGGGTTCTTTTTCCCATACATTTTGTATGAATATTTATTCACCGGCGGATTCTGATGCTCGCAGATCAAAATTTTTCCACCGGACTTGGCCTAATTGTAATTTTGCTTTAAAGATAGGGTTGTTTTCTTATTTTGTGCCGATTTTGAGTACGCTCAAATAGTTATTTGGACCTGGGTGGCAATCGGCACAGAAAGGGTTTTTTTTCCCATATTAGAAACATCAGTGTAGGCGCCAATTTGAAGTGATCGCTCTTGCCAACTTTCTCAGTTTTGTCTTGCTTTCCTATGTATTAAATTTCTGTCCTAATAGTACGAACACGTACGCTACTTTTACACGTTTCAATTCTTCCACATGTTTATGTCCTAAAATTATCCTGAAATAAAATTTCAAAATAATTTTTCTTAAAATGAATATGCATTGAATAAATTTAATTATTTCTTATTTCAAAAATAATTTTAAAATCATTTCAAAAGTGGCCTCTACACTACATAATTTGCTTGTGGAGTTAATCGATTTGGAAATTGAGTGGTCTATATGTAAATTAAAAAATATAAAGTACTTTTTGTATAGCACTTTGTTCAAAAATTCATTTCAACTGTAATGAAATAAATTTACATATCGTGGCTGAATTGAAATCATCGATTGTTTCAGTAGAGCACCTGAATCGAAGCCCATGGTAAGTGGTATTACCTTTCGCGATATCAAGTATCATCAGTAAAATTCTAGATAGAGTGAAAATTCCAAGTATACTCGTAAATAATTCGAGCAATACGAGGAGCCCCCTCAACAAGTATTTCAAGATGAACTATTGGGCGTCATTTAAGGTGAGCAGACGTAATAAATTCATGAAATTGCGGAGGATGAAGATTAATAACATACAATCTGCGAAATATTACCAGACATGGAACAGAAATTAACTCCATGTAATCTATTTTACGCAGCTATTGAAACAGCAACTTTCATCGAGATTATTTAGCGCAAGGACACTGCGTTCGTACAATTGATTGCAGCAAAAGGGAGCTCCGCCCATCTCTGATTTATTGCAGAAATCATGAAGCATAATGAAATAGCTAAAACATAGAGACGGCTACCTCTCATATCAGCACAAAGGCGGGCCAGTGGCAAACTTTGTTAATAAAATCTCTGATCCTAGGAACATTCGAGCAGGAGCTCACGTTCATTAATCACCACCTTTTTGACCTTCGTACAAAAACTTTTATTCTATCTCCAGAGCTCCTCCCGATCCAATGTTTATTACAAAAATTCGTTGGCTGAATAAGGGTCGGGCTGAATAGCACATTGTCACATAAATTCTACTTTCGGTAAGATACTTACGTTTACTTAGTGTGGAATTCTAAATTTTCGTTTCAAATTCTCCATGAATTTGGATTTGCTTGACTAGCCGTTGCGGCCAATATCCTGGAACAAGTTCAGCAGAAGAACAATTTCGCATTGCACAACGGTCCATGGTGGTGGTCCGCTGGCCGCATTTCGAGGATATCAACCTATCCCGAAAAGGTGTAAGATTATACATATATCGAATACCATGCTGCAATTCGATATCACTTGTCATACAAAAAAATACATTTTTGCCTTGTCTGCCACTAACCCTGAACCCGCAGTCAATCTGTCCCGAATTTAATAAAATTGGTTCCCCGAAGTGGTAAGCTATTTTTGGGCTCTCCTTTTGCGGTCGAAAAATAGGAATGTGTTAAATCTTGATTTGGCCTTTCCAAAATTGATTCAATTTTAGTACCCTGGCAAGTCATGGACAAAGATTGATGAACAGAATATTGACAGATTTTTAAAATTATTTCTCAGAATCAGGCAATGTTAAAAGGAATATAAAAGCGATGATTTTGAACTCAGCTAGAATTTTATTTTGCGCGAAGAATGTTATCTCAATAAATTATTGTGGGGTAGTTGTGTTTTATTTTTGTATTTGAAATACACATGTTAAAAACCATTTTTACTATACAACTACAACAAAATAAATTTCCAAATACGAGTAATAAGTTATCCAAAATATTTGAGTATAAAAATCAAGACTATAAGAGTCTTGGAAACGAGAGAAAGACTTAACAGATGAGACTCTTGGTCTCCTAAGTCCCTTATACAAGATCAGTCAGTCAACATCATTTAGACGGAAAAAATATGACTTCTACAGGATACATTAGAACGAATGGAAAAGTATTTTTCGTCAAAGACAAGTAAATTTTGGAAGAGGGCCATTCAAAAACTACCAGAAAGATAGAAGAGTATTGAATAAAATGAAAGAAAATTTAGTTTAGATTAGACAAAGTTTTGTATATGTTAATTTTAAAAAAAGGAACTAGGATAGGGTACCCCTAAAACTTCATAAAGCAAAATAATTACAAAATCGATAATATATTTATTATAAGTGGGCAATCCGCCCCTACCAATGTTTTGAATGACATCAAAGTGGCTGGTCTTGTAAATCCATGAGTTAGAAAAAAACATTTACCCTGATCCAATTTGATTTGATTTAAATTTAGCTTTGAACTCGTAGCATGATTACTTTATAAAATCAAGAGTGTTTGTGACAGGCCATAAAAAGAAGATATAAATATAAGAATTAATTTGTATAATATTTACAAACAGTTTTTTTCGGTATATGTTTAAACTTTCGTGCAGAATCACCCGAAGAGGAAGGATGGGGTAGATAAGTAAAAACTTATTTAACATTTAATTCTTCTTATATTTTATATATCTTTCAGTTTTAGAATGGTGATGGTGGCGTGTTTACAAAATTATAAAACTAAGCCGCTACTTGCCCTTAGAGGTAACCCATCTTACCTCTTGGGTAGCAAAAGTTGGGTTGATGTGTTATCTTCAATATTTTAGTTATTAGCTATTACAATTAATAAGAAGACTCATAATCGAAAGTTTGATAAAGTAAGGAAGTAAGGTATTAGTTTCTTATATACTAAACAATGAAGTGTTATTAACCATGAAACTTTAAGTGCCAGGTCTTATGGAATGATCTACGAAGCCAATTTCATTTTGGTTTATTCTACTATACTTTTTGTTAATAAATACACTGATTTTTCGTTTGAATTTTTAGATATTAATCTTTTTTCTCGGTGTATTTTTGTCTAATTACAGAACAAACTAATTTAGAAAATGATTTTAATGTCACGCGTACACTATCACCCGTCATCAATTGTCGTTATGAGAGGGCTACAAGGAAATTATTTAAATTTGCATTCATAAGCGGCAATATCGTGTTCACCGCAATCCTATTCAGGAAATCCTGCCAATTTGGATCAAGGGTCCTGACAGGAATCGCGTTTTTATTATCGTTTAAATAATTGGGGCAACCTTGAAATTAACGTCCTAAGCCGAATAGGCACAATAAAATAAAACCGAATAAATTTCCTACTGGGGTCAAAATTGTAACTATGTCAGTTACGTTAACTCCAAACAATTTAGCGCATTTCTTGTGACGAAAGGACCTTTTACGAATACTTTTGCTCAGCCTCGTTGAAAGGTTGAATTTTGTTGAGGTGTTCTTGGCCTGGTATGAATAAATAACACTTCATTTGATTGCTGCCACTTTAAATACGATGGATTTTTATTATTTTTTTTTCTTTTATTTCTTCGGGGTGCAATGAATTTTTGCTCGGGCACTCAATCAAATTGAGAGAACGGCGGAAATAAATGAAACACTCTGCAATGCCTGACTTTTCGACTCTTGGCATGCCATTGGTGTCCACAGGAGGTGAAAATTGATTAAGACGGATGACTTCGTCGATGCGCCTCACTCGTAATTCTCACGGGGAATTCAATTCAAAGTAATACATATATAAAATCAGTTCTTGAAATACAGAAGAGGTAATCGAAGGAAATTGCAATCCTTGAGCTGAGTAAGAGAAATGCGCAAATATTTGTACAAGTCACCTGCATTCATTTCGATGCCAGGTGTTATGCTCATCGGATGCTATTCTACACTATTCAAAATTAAAATGTTCTCAAAGAAATATCGAGAAATTAAATTCATAGATTATTATGTCCGCGAGCTGCGCAAAGCAACCGACTTCAAAAGGAAAAAGTTTCGCAAACGATATGATGATGAAACTTTTATTTATTTATTTATTTTTTTTTTTTGTTTAGCCGGCAAGCACTAGAAAGAGTATTGATTCTGAACTTTTACAATAAAAGTTTAAAAAAGTTTTTCACGTTTACAGTCATACATCAAGTTAACATCTACTAGTATATTTTTGAAATAAACGAGAAGAATCCAAGCAAGGTCCACAATTATTTCCAGGGACCTGACCTTTCTTGAAAAATTTCGCCTTTGAGAAACTTTTAGTTTTTGTTTCTTATTTTTTTTTGTTTTTATATTTTATCGATTTTAAGATGTTTGTTTATCTCATTTCTCAAAATTGAATTTAAGTAGGTCATATATAATCTTTAAAATTTAATTAGAGATATGCGAAGTTGAACAGTTGATTCATCAAAAGAAATAAGTTCATATGTATCCCCTTATATTTAATATGATTGCTTAATTTGTAAATTTCTTCACTTATATTAAATCACCATCCAATACTTATACCCCTGAGAAGATCTTTGAACTAGCTCAACTGCAAAATAACCGGTATGCATTTATTTTTAAGTTCTACAAACGAGATCAGAGGAAGATCTCTAAAAATGATATTGAAGGAAACCCATATTTAAATTTATTTTAGCGATCATTAGGTTTTTATGAGGACACCATTATTTCCCCTAAGGCAGATTAGAATAATTTCTCTACTGAATTATTTTCACTTTTCTCATGATCATCAGTTTTACTGAAAATGAATGATTTTAAGAAAAACAAACAAAAATGGTAGAATATTGCAAATTTTGTGATATATCAAAAGCTCTGCTGGGAGGTGAAATTTTATTGCGTAAACAGCTCATTTAATAACAATTTCATTTTAAGAAATTACTCACAAAATGACACGTACTGAAATAGATATTTCGCGGCATCATTAAACTGAGGATTTATTATCTTACTTTAAAGAGAACCTGCCACCTTTTTGCGATGTTATTAAATGAAATGAAGGAACGAAATGTTCAAAAGCTGAGTGGAACATAATCGTAAAATGAAAAGTATTTCGGTGGTTGGGGATTACCATTATGTTGTGAGTATCATTTATAAAAATTTTTAAGATATCATGCCCGCAGAAAAGTGATGCCAATTTCATACAACTTGATGTAAGCATAAACAGAGGGAGTCAGGCGAACGATATCTTTTTTTTTAATGTTGTTCTTGGGAGTTAATGAAAATTTGTAGACGAATTTACTTTATTGAAAACTTGCTAGAATCTGTTGAATTAAAGGAGTTGATTTTACAAAGATCAGAAAATTGTGTACCTAATAAAAAAAAATTGCAAATTTTGCTATTTTAATATCCTCATTAGGATCACACCTTATCATGACTATTTATTGAGAAATTCAATTGGACATTTTCACTTATACTTATACTCGTATATCCCGGAGTTGCTATTTGCTCTTTATCGGATGACTACGTATCACAGTCTACCCTTTTACTAAAAGGTCTTTGAAAAAGATTTGTTTCTTATACAAAGACGTTAGAAAGGCAAATATGAGAGGTTTGCTGAAGTCACACAGACTGTGTATTGCAGTGAAAATTGAAAAGTGAAATACACATTTAGAGAAAATAAAGCCCTTTCTAACAGCTAAAAAAGGCCGACTAGGAATTATAAGATCAGTTTATAAGTTCGTGTGGGTGGGAACATTTTCAGTATCATTTAATGAGGTAGTCCTTCTTCATTGTACCTTTGATTTTGTTTGGAAAGACAACTGGTTATTTATAGTAAATAAACTTAAACTTCTTATCACCAGGGCATTATATTCTATCGCGAAAGGTAGAACAATTATTTAGAAAATTTAACTCGTATCCGTAAGCAAACATTATTCATTTTTATTATTAGTACAACTTGGTACAGCTCAAGATTCGACGGTATGGGGAAATGAAATTTTATTAGTAGGAATTTGAAAACAGCATAGTCTGCTAAGTGACATAATATGGAATTTCGTTTTTATGAGTAGGGTATTATATTTAAATAACATGGTTATTCTCATCCTAACAAAAATTTGAGATAGTTTAATCCCTAGTGATTCTCTGCTCCTGGTTAGGGTCTTCAATTAAATTGATGACTATTTCTTAGGGGACACCAAAAAAAAAAAAAACCCTTCATCGTATTATCACCTAAATACAGACATTCCAACATTTCGAGCAGAAAGCCCACAATTGACAGATGCCCCTCACTCGACTCTCCATCTAAAATCGCAATCTCAATAAAATTTTTATAAGTTCAGGATGCCCCTCGCAATACTTCTTGTCTGGTTCTAACGCACGTACTCGCATTAACCTAATTCTCGGGGAAGAATTCCTTCCATAAAATGAAATTTTAAGAGGAAACACACTTCTAGTATGAAATATTGGGATTATCTAAACTCCTGGAGTAGCTCCCAGTGGGGCTCCTCACCCGGAACCCTGGAAGCGATAATCAACACAATAAGTTCTGGAACAAAGACGAGGCCCGGCCACGTAAGGGTGGCGGTGTTCATCCCTTCTGTTCCCGTATCAAGTGGATTTTGTTCTCACCACCTCTGTCCCGTAAATGAGTTCGTGGTCGCGTAGAAACTAATTAAATAATTTCTTATGCCTAGAAATTTATGAACCATAAAAATTACAATTTACGGCGATGGGAGGGGATGGTTAGGGGTATTTGAATTGGAAAATTATTTGAGGGAACATTTACCTGCAAATGATTTTAATTGCTGGTAATTCTGGAGGGGAAGGTAATCTAAGGTCTCTCACTAAAAATGTTATTTCATTTTTTAATGAAGTTGATGCTTAAATCATCAAGCCTTTGATATGCATCTGAGGTTTCAATGTTATTTTAAATTGCCCAAGTCCACTGTTAGTTATATACATCAGCCCTTGGGGAAGAAAATATATATCATATATACGAAAATGTAAACAAAATTCTTTAATTTAATAATGTAAATAACACAAATTCATCAAAACTATTTTATTGTCCCTTTATGCCATTGGCAGGGAGTTCTGGTAGCTCATGGCAGCTCAGTTGTTAGCGCGTTGGTCTATCATCCGAGAGAATGTGACTTTGAGTCCCACGTATAACAATGGTACGAGTATGCTGTCCTACGTAGTAACAAAATAGATGAGAAATGGTCTAAATGTGCCTTTCTAGGCATTCACACCAACCTAATAACCCTTCTTAAGCAAAAATTGGTAGTTTTAAAACTTACGACTGGGGCTTTATGATAAAAAGCATTATCCTGTTTAAAAATACATTATTCGTTTCTTAGTATATAGTATTCTTAGGATAGAAGGCAGAAAATTTTCTTTTAGAGTTGTTGCTTATAAACATCAACCTTCGTAATCCACTGCTACTAAAACAACCCCAAATATACAAAATATCCAGCCTGCTTTCTACGCGATAATTGTTGACATTATGTTTTTTATTTTTAAAGTAATTTCCTTATGTAAACCATCCATCATAAGATTAAATTTCTTGTTTATTCAAAACTGTGTTATTTCAAAGAAATTATCTTACTTATTTGTAGAAGTTTCCACCTAGTTCCAGAAATTCTCATTTAAAATCAAGAAAGTCTTTGGAAGACGTCGATTTACGGAGTCTTTCGTTAGTTTCAACAACCCACTAACTTTTGGCTAAAAAATATATTTCTTGAAACAAGAATTTGCAAATAAGAAACTATTAATGAATTACCTAAAATGTATTGGTTTAAGAGTCTTGCTTTACTTTAGAAACTACGCTCTCTTATTTTTGTAAGAATTTATAAATCGAAGTATCGAATTCTTTAAAATAATTCCATTAACGTACTTTTCTTGAACAACGAGAACTGGTAGTAAAGTTAAAGTTGGAGTACACAAAATTCTACAAATTGAATACGGAGTGGTCCCGAATGGGGAACTGAGCGTCGGGTAATGTACACAAATAGCTCCATTAGAACATCCGGCTGTTGGTACAATTAAAAGTAATTAGGGAAATACTGCAGGAATGTAGGCATTAGGGAATTTTAGGCCACCACCAAGGATGAAATTGGCAGCTTCATTTCCAGAACCATTGATTATCCTTTGATCTCTGTTTAATTGCTTTCATGTCTTAAAGCTGATTATCAGTCAATGTTGTTTTGTGTCTTTTGCCTTCTACAATTATCTCAGAGGTCCGGCAATGTGAGCCTATTTTGAAAATAAAATCAAATTGGCTGGAAATTATCGCAACCATTCACATACCCCTGGTAAAGCTGCACCTGACCCAAAGGTCCTCTTAACTAAAATTAATTACAAGGATTTTGCTTTGCAGACGTTCTAAAATTTATAGCAGCATAATGTTTTCTTGTTCCTGTAATGCTGTACCATTGATGGTAAGTCTCTGCAAAGACAAAAACTTTTCTAGACGCTCTTCTATAAATGTTTTCTTTTTTTCAGCAAATGAAAAAAGTTTAAATGATGAAATTATATACACACGCGGGATATAGTAATCCCCAGGAGTAAAATGAGATTCTCGAAATTGCGAAGGACTAGAAGATAAAATAAATGAGATAAATGAGCTCGAACAAGTCGAATTGTGCAGTGAAGGTGAAGCAAAAGTCCAGGAAGTCCCCGTGTTTTGCCATCATCTAGAAGTGTTTATTACTAGCTCTTAGGGATAACGACTTTAGTCAAAAACTCGAAAACTTTTCCGGGATTAAAAGTTTGAAGTCGTCTTATTTTCGCTAAGAAGAATAAGTCTAAAATATTTGGTCCTAAACAAATGCCCCTACTTTTCTCACTGCCTTGGATGAACATATTTTGCCTTTTGGGTAGCAAGTTCTATTCGTTTTTGTTAATTGCATGATCCGAACTGTTTTCAAATATTTCACAGATTTCTCATTAAGGGTTAATTAAAAACCGGCGTTCAGCACCTTTTGTTTATAAAAAAATGTAAAGGTTTACAGGAAAAAGAGGAAATTACAATTTTCATTCATCAACTGAACACAAAATATGGAAAGCTCTATTTATTTATTCTTTTTTTCGTACATAAGACATCTTGAAAATTTTTTAATGATCCATCATTATGAATGTAATAATGCTGTTTTCTGAGCTTGACCCTAAAAAGCGTTTTTAATAATTAATTAATGTTAAGATAATAAAGCTATTTAAAATTTTATGAAAATGAAGACCACGCTTTGTTTGCCGAAAAAGGAGAGGTTAAAATACCCTTTTTACTTCAGAGGGACTATTACAACATCGTTTCATCTTAGCAGCGATGAATTCAGGAAACTTCTTTATGAAATATCGACCGAGAGTCTCGAAAGTATTTTTAAAATTCTTAAAAAACCGAATAGGTTTAATTTATTTTCGTATATAGATCATAAAATAACAACATACCTCAAGAAACGAAGGTCCTATCTAGCAACAATGAATCATATTCGAAAAAAATCATATATGAAAAAAAAGACTTAATTTTGGCTTACTGGTTTTACCATTTCAGCATATGTTTTTAAACACAGGGGTATGTATTTAAAATTATTTTTGTTTCACATAATTTAACTAAAATATTTATTTATAATTTAGGCAATAACAAATAACTCACAAAGCCTCATTCTGAATTCTTAGAATAATAATTTTAAAACTACGTTCGTATTAAGTAATTATGATAAATTAACAAAGAACATATTACAGGCAGACATTAAGTTTTGATAACACGAGAAGATAATTAAATTTATACAACAAAACTCAACAACATCCCTGATGATGATGATACATCAAAGCAGATCAATTTCGCATAATACCAATATTTGGTCTACATTCCCAAATAGCTTCGATAATCATCGCCTGAATATCAATTTCTTTGATTAAACAAATATTTCCTTAATGACTTCTCAATAAGTGCGAACTTCAGTTCATTCAAGACTTTAATCGACTTTAATTTGCCAGATTATGGGAACAGACTGGTCATTTTCTGATCAGGCGTGCGTCCCTTGAGGAAAATCAAATTCAAGGCTATTCTGAGAGAAAGCGAGTGTTATGTTTCTTTACCCCTTACTTATCACACATATTTTTCGATTGATTGTGTATCAGATCGGTTTTTTTATATCTCCCTCCGGTATTTTCGCAGTTTCAATAAATTAATAACATTTTGAAACATTTCATAATCAGTAAATAGATTTGTAGTAATTATAGATTAGCGTAGACTATAATCAAAGTAGAATAGACTAGAATACTAAATTTTCAGTTTTTATTTTATAACAATACAAAAACTGATGTGTTAGTTATTTTTCATTACTCAAGGGCAATACTACCCCTATATGAGGCCTATATCAACCCCAAAATCGTTCAAAACGAATGTGAATCACTGTGCCTATAGAAAGCCCAACATTATTGAAAGTTGTTATTGTAGAATTTGCTTCATTTATAATTCACACTTGGTCTTTAAACCAAGATACATTGACAAGCCTTTGGATTAGCTCAATAGTGCTATGGTAGGTGTATTCAAACTGAGGAAATTATCGGATGAGCTAGAGGCCTCGTCAAATCTATTTGAGATCAAGTCGAACTTTCTACTCGAGTTAAGAAAAACCTATTCAAAATGTTTTCGATCACATATGTAGGTACGTTCAGATTTGGTCTCGGTTATTTTGAATCGTTATAATTTTACAAATATTTTAAATTTTATTTTGAAAGTCTCTAAACATATCTTTCAAAAAATGTAAAAAATAATAATTTTATAATGAGATAAGGTAATAAGGTTACTCTTAAAATAAGACAATATTTTATTGTTATTTATTTCAACTATAAAATGCAACTTTAATAACGCCACTTAAAAATTGTGTTAAAATTTGGAGTAAAAAATAAAGCTTGACTCTAAAATGTTCACATAATTTTTCTCTCATTGTCTTACAATTCTAAATGGCCCATTTTTCGTACAAAAAATTTAATGACTCGAAACATTAAAATAATGACATTCGGTTGTCCTTCAGCCTAAAAATTGCGTCTCCAGAGTTTCCATATTTTAAACGAAGATTGAAAGTGAACAAACAACGCAACGAGGAGTCCCATTGGAGCCACGTCCCGGTTTTTCCCCATTGAGCTTTTAAAGCTTCGGTAGAACTGCATTTGAACAGTTCTGCGCATCTTTAGCAGTAGCAACCTGTGACTAAAATCTGTACTGGAACCTATACCACCTTTAAGGTACCGCTTTTGCCCGGGCCGCTCCCTTACAAAATGCTTAGGAACTTGTTGATATGTGAGCTCCTTTCCATCTTATGTTTTTATTATAAATAAAGAAATGTGTTAGGGTGTAAAGAAATATTTATCATTTTCAGAAAATGTCGCATGATTTCAAAGTACAGATTGTGAAATGTTTTGAAGACCATCCTAGAAATATTGGACGATTATTTAAACGAGGAAAAATCAAGTTCATTTACATAGATTCAGTCGGAAGCTATTTAAGGTGGCGCCACACAGGCTGGCATTTCACGCAATTTTCTTATCGCTTGGAACCATTGTATGCGTAAAGCTATCAGAGGACTTTTCCTTTCGTTTGTACACGCGCATTTTAACTTCTTGTAAGATAGTCCTCGAATGGCAGAGGGAACGTGCAAAAAGGAAATAACCAACCTTCTTTTTCGACATAACGGATATCTCACATATAGGGAAGAGAGTGCTTTTGTAATAGACAAATCCTCCCAGGAAATAGAAAAAAAGCTTCTGAAGTCTTTCAAAAGATAGGTACATCACCTTTTGGAGTAGCCGATTTTCGAAAATGATCTCGGAGTTATGAAGTTTTATAATTCAGTTGGAATTTCAATACTTACTTAAAAATTATATAAAAAGTTTTGAATTGTTTTCTATGATATCTCTAAAATCTATCGGTCACTAATTACAAATTTTCAGTCATTTGAACCAAACATTTTCGAAATTCAAAGAATTTAATTGAAATATAATGCCACAGGTATTTTGGGGCCACTAATTTCGTATCGACTATTAAAAATTTGAATATTTAAAATACTAAACCGAATATCTCAACTAGGATTAAGGTTAATCGGTAATACTAATTTAGATTCGATCATATCAAGTTTACATTTGCTATAAAAATTTAAATGGTAACCTAATTTTGAAACGATTCAAAATACAACAAATTATTCATGAGTATAAAACAATATTGAACATTTAGAATGAACAGAGAGATTTTAAGATAGACGATAATTTTCATCATGAGTAGGCAAAAGGTTTTAGGCTTCAATCCATAGTCTTTCCATTACGCAACTATATAGCAGCAAATAATGAATAAAGCGTATATACGCTTATGCATTTCTTTAGCACTTAACAATAAAAACGCATACGTAAAGAAGAAATAATAAACCTTTTAGATGTAGATAGGTAGGTAAAGTGTTACTATAGCATTAACTATGAAATATTTTGCATTTAAATTATTTAATATAATATAAAACGAATTTTCTTATGACATCTAATTTTTATTCATTATTTTTATAATTTTAAGATGACTAAACCATTTTAAATATATTCTGGTATTTTTTAAGTTCATGGATAAGTTCATAATTTCATTTCTCTCTTAGAGGCATGAAGAAAATGTATGCAGACAAGTTTCTCAAGTGTGCATTCTAAAATTCATTAGAGGGAGTAGTTTCCCACTAAATGTGCATAAGCAAATAGCTTTAGACCATCGTGCATAAGTAGTTTACAAGTAAGGGATTTAAATATTTAATATAATTTAATATCTGCTTCGTCAGTAAAATGTAAATTTATAACATTCTAAAAGGAACTTTCAGCTCTATTACAATACAAAACCATGAACGCTATCTTATAACCTCCTATAGTTCCTTTAACTTTTTCAGCAGTTGGACTCGTATATAAGTATAAAATTTTTAAACAATAATTGTTGAATTGTTGATTTGGAAAAAAAATAGTTGATGAAAATTAAGAGACATGTTCTTCGGGGTCAAGGGTAAGGAAAGTGCATACAAATTATATCAATCGGTCTTACTGTCTTTTAATTTTATAAAACTGATATTTTTCGCCACGATTTTTTCCAAGGGTGATTACATTTTTTATTTTCAATTAAAAATTCTCAAAATAAATGAATGGCTTTGTTTGTTTGTATGTCTGTTACTCAATTACGACTAAACCCCTTCTTCGATAGACTTCATTTTTTGCCACAAGGGATTACATAGTCCAACTTAACAGATACGCTATTTTTTATTTTGATAAAGTTTATGGTTGCGGATCCAATATGCGACCGAAATTCTTTAAATTAACACCATTTCCTATATTTTACAAATTCATTTATAGTACTTTAACTAATAATATACCAAAAAAAATAACAATATGCATAAAATGAAAAACTAATGCAGGGTACTGAAAATTTAAGAAAAAATGTAAATATACGTGGCCTGTCTTAGAAAGACACAATGGGAAAAAGTAAATTTACGTGACCCGTCGTGCGTTAAATGTTGACTTTGTTTTGATTTGTAGTATTTTTTATGGTTCACCCTATGCTTTATTTAAAATCTATCCCATGGCAAAATAAAGAAGACCTGAAAATCGTCATATAGTGCGAGATGCTGTAAATAAACCTCAAGACGAATCAAAATGTGAAAAGACTTGGCGATTATTGTGTCGCTCAAGAGACGGTTGGACGTTCTCAAGATATTTTAAGATAAGCTCCCATGACATTTCGTAAAATAAGTCAAGAACATTGGATTTCACCCTGGGAGCGTGGGAATCCGCCGAATTTGTCGTTGTCCAATTTATTTTTTTTATGTACATTTCGCCCATACTCTACAAATATTCAAAAATACCAAGAATAAGAGGACTTTACCTTCTTCAAATTTGTGGATGTAAAAGATTCGAAAACGCAATGGATGTGGTAGACTTTATGGCAGGATGCAGTGTCCTTTCGAGGCTCAGTTGTCTAAGTGTTTGTTCGGATTGAGAACCCGGCATGGCTCACAGGTTCTGGTAAAGTTAACCTCCTTTCGGGGATGCTACTCCGGCAGACGAAGTGCGAAAGCTTTCGATTTTGTGTTTTCGCAAGAGCTCTCGCCAATATGTAAAAAAGGTTTTTTTTTCTTCTTGTTTAAGGGGTGTATTTGGTTTTGGGGGGCGAACTTCTTGCAGGCCGGGCTTTCGCATAGTTTCCCCGGAGCTTTCAGTCCCGGGTTGTCTGTTGCTGGGTACTGTCCCCCGGTTGTGAACGGGAACGGTTCGAGTGATCAAGTGGTAACTGTGTAAAAAAGCTGAGTAAAAGTTAAATTCTTTTTTAACACAAGTGTTGTGATATTTGCAGAAAATTTCATATCCCAAAAAAAAAAAAAAAATACTGCACACCTTCTTCAGGTGTTTCTGGGTGTGATAATTTTATTTGGGTCGGTGTATTCGAAGAGTTTGGCACATGATTTGTTCTTGAGAAGAAATGTGAATCAAATAAATAAATAAATAAAAAGGGTGAAGTGAAAGTGAAAGAAAAAAAAAAAGTGATAATAGGCCTTAGGAAGACACTCGCTTTGGAATACTCCTTGCGGATAAGGCGCGTCACTGCATGTGTAAGTGTAGCTTAAATTTTATCTTCGAATCGCATGAAAAATCCAAGGAGTAGTTGGGCTCTTCTGTTTGTGCTCCCCGTGGTAGGCCTCTGGAACTGGCATCTTTTCGCTGGATTCCAAGTTAATGTCCTCGAGCTGTGTAATATGCGCAAAAGACGCGCACATATAAATTACAGGAGAGAGAGTGAAACCTAGGGGGAGGCTGGCTGGCTGGCTGGCTGGCTGGCTGGCTGGCTAACTCTGGACGGGTTGCCTTCCCGGAGCTCCAGCTCTTCTGTAGTAAAGTGTTGCTGACGGGATGCTGTGGTACCGCTGCTGCAGGCCACCGTACACAGCTTCTGGCCCTACCCCTAAATTTTTAATAAAGCCCCAAAAGATGTCGAGTTACCAATTTTGGTATTCCTTAGGGAAATCGTCGCCCAGCATTTTCTGTCCGATTACCACCAACAAGAGGACATTGTGCGAAAGAGAATTCTGCCTAAAAAAAAAAAAAATTTTTTTTTTACCAGGGTCTTCCTCCTCCCCGTAACGCATATTTCTAGGGAAATTCGTCTGATTTTCAAGTACTAGCAGTACCTCGCAAAAACCCTTCTTTCATAGGTTCCGTCCTCGACCCCTCCAAAATGTTTAGTGTGCTGCTCATAGAAATTTATGGATTTCGAATATAAAAATATTTTTGTCAATAGCTCGCTTTAATGAGACGATGAATGCATTACCCGCTGATGTGGATCAATTATGGCTTTCTTGCGTTCAACCATGAATTTCTCACAAAACTTCATCATTCAATTAATTGAGTTTTTGTTTTGTGGCACCAGATTGATTGCTTCACAAATTTTAGCAAATAGTCAAAGTTCCTCACACCCAAAAGTTTTACGATTAATTGACTTGTTCAATTCGAAAAGATGTCGATGTGGAATTTTTGGAATAATTCACTAATTCACTTGAAATAATTAGCTTTACTTATAATTGCGGATTTTGTTGTTTAATTAGTCAGACAAATATTAGTTAAAAATTTCCAATTACTTATATCAGGGTTATTCTGTTTCAAATACAGGCCTAATTCATATAGTTGTTTTTCTAAAACTATTTATAAAAGGTTGAATTATCGCTATACAACTGTGTTCAAAAAGTAAGGTATATTTTGTTTTAAAATTAAAAATTTTTATTTATTCTTCCAAATCGATTTCGTCCCCCTAGCTACAATACACTTATGCCAACGTTTTTTTCCAATCTTTGAAGCATATGCTAAAAAGTCGTCCTCAGGTATAGCCTTATGTAGCGCGTAGCGATTCATGTTTGATCTCTTCAATCGACTCAAAACGATTTCCCCGGAGTGGTCTCTTTAGCTTTGGGAACAGCTCAGAAGTCACACGGTGCTAAATCATGCGAATACAGTGGTTGTGGAGCGACATGAGTGGAGTTTTTGGTGAAAAATTCACGAAGAACCAGTGCTGTGTGCGACGGTGCACTTCTTTGCTCTACAAAATCCAACATCGTAAAAATCGTCAAATTCACTTTTCATTGCTCACAAAATCAAGCGTAAACTAAAACCTATTGATGATATTGACATGTAATTTGTCACAGATATCACTAACAGTCCTAAACTTGAAAAAAATTCATTTGTCCGATTCGGTCAACGCGGGAAGTTTAAATTAAAAATTCACCTTAATTTTTGAACACAGTAGTACAATCTAAAGATCCTTTTAGTGTATCAACACATCTAATCTTCTTTGGTAATTTATTAAAAACTATTATGATTAAATTTTAAAACACAAAAAGTGTCCCAGTACTTAAGATTTCATGCCGAAGGTGTAACTGGACCATATTTTTTTGTTTATAAAAATATTCGTTATGTTCCAGTCAATGGAGTTCGGTATCGTGCCATTTTGGAAGACTATTTTTGGCCTGAATTGAATGGACTTGACATTAGTGACGTATGTAGTTCCAACAAGATGATGCCACATGCCACACAACTGGTCAAAAAATTGATCTATTGAAAGGGAAGTTTGATAAAAAAGAAAAGAAAGAATGGATCGCTGCAAACGTGCTCGCGGAGATCATATGCACGAAATCGAATTCCATAGTTAAATGTAACATGTGTACTGCGACTGGATTAAATTTGAGCCCAATATCTCAATTGTTCTGTTTTATTTAAATACAAAATTTTTATGTTATTATTGAAAAACCCTTTAGTATACCGAACTCCACCAAAATAGAATAAAATCGCTTAAATGCTGGTGCACACGTATACAGGGTGTTTGGAAAATTTAAAATCTGTTCTTAGAACATACCTCGAGAATTTGCTTCTTATCCAAGCAGACACTTACGAGTATAACAAAACAGGAAAATATTTAATTTGAGTACAACAACAATTGACATGATGTTAGGGCTGGAAATTGGGAAATCATAACTAAATACATTCATGATATTGATATTCTAGTAACATGTGTAACTATTACAGAGCTCCAGTTCCAAAATATATAAAAACAGTGTACTGTTTATAAAACCTGATCCTCTGACTAGTACTTGTGTACCGTACCCAATTAAATATTAAATACGACGTGCTACTGTAAAAGTAAATTTCAGATGTAGCCGTGCAGACATTTTCCACTTAACTAATTCTGCTTGAGCGACACAGTTCACCTTCAAAACCATGTTAAATCAAATTACCATGTCCCCACTTTGATACAAAAAAAAAACTCGAGAAATTCACTTTACATCATTTGTCCTTTGCTCTCCCAAAAAAAAATTTCTTTTTATTTCATGAATATTTATTTCCAGGCTCACGGTATGTTTTTGAAGTATGTAAACATTATTTGCAAAAATTCCACAATAAAATTTATTCAAATATTCGTTGATTTTTCTTTTAAGAATTTATTCATTTTTTATGTGTCAATTTTGTCACATTTACTTTTAAATATGTGTGTATAGAAGCGCCAACAAATTCTTTAAAAATGTTCGCGATATTCATCGTTTTATTCTTGAAACTCTTTCCTCCGGCTCAGAGACTCTGTACCTGATCAATTCGTAGCTGAGTCAAAAAAATAAATAAATAAATTTTTTATTTAAACACATACCTAGTTGATTTTTTATTGCGTGGTCTTATAGATAGAATACCTCTTTAATTTTAGATTGTGATTATGAATTTTTGAAATATAAATTAGACCACACAGTTCATAATTTATCAATTAAATATAGAAAATAGACAAAAAAATATTAAAGGAAATGGAGTAATCTATTCTATTTCCTGTATTCATTTTTAATTCAAAACATCTCGCTAATTAATATAACATGAGTTAGCATTTTCCTTCTTGTAAAGCAGTTCTTTCTTCAATATGTCTAAAAATAAAAATTATAAATGTTTACAAAAACATCTTATTTATAAAATAAAAGATTTCTTATAGCTTTGTATTATCGTGCAGAAATTGTGGTTTAAAGATGCGCGTCCGTAGCTAATCGGAATTCTTCAAGATATACGAGTATTTTTTAATGAGAACAGATTCAAAAAAAATTTATTATGACCTGGGGCAAGAATTATTTTTAGAAAAAAAAATTAACCATATCCGTTTTATATCCGAGAAGGTATCGAGCTTTAATTCTTTTAATAGTTGCTAATTTTAGCATATTAATTTATAGCTTTCAGTTTAGTAAATGTGCACCCTATGAACCAATTGAGGACAAAATTCTTTACATTTTCAATTGAGAATGAAAATTAAAACTCTCGAAAGATTCAGCTGTATTACCTTATCCCAGTATTGACCTTAGTTTTAATATTAGCCTTAGGCCAAATTTCAGATCAAGCCCTAGACTAAGTTTTAGAAAAGGCCTCGGTTAAATTTTCAATGCTACGGCTGGCAAAAAGCCATCATCCTAATATTTTTTCAGTAGATCATGTTTCGACGCCAAGCTCGGGTCAGGGTTAAGACGGATTTGTACAAGCATTTGTCCAATTATAGTTCTTTTGTTATAATATATCCTGTATAGGAATACATCTATCCCTGCGTCGAAATTTTCAAGAAATAGGTTTGAGCAAAAAGACATACATTGAATTGGAATGACCAGTCTTTAACCTTGACCCATGCTCCATAGGGTAACCTAGGCATCTCAAGCGTTTATGTAACATTCAAAAAGAGTCCTTTTCGAAATTTAATTAATTATGCCAAAGCGCAAAATATCGGAAATTTAAAATACGTTTTTTAAGATGAGATTTTATTTTAATTTTCATCATAAAGGTTCAAGTTATTATTTGAACATTATAAGCTTATATTTATTTTTTAATGATTTTTCATAAATGGTAATTTTCATTTAAAAATTAATGTGTGTTTTATATTTTGTTAGGTAATTGTTTTTCTACAATTTGCATTAAACTGAATTGTTAACTTTTACGTTATTTTCCACTCATATTTAGAAGTTTATTGTATTAAAAATGAATTAATAAAATGAATCAGATCATTGTCTGTAGCGTACACAAAAGTATTGTTTAATTTTTAAATAAAGCAGTAATTATATTAATGACTTTTCCCTGAAATTTGCATCGAAATGTTAAATTATTGTAAAGGCGACATAATTAATCAGTGGTTTTTAGCCATTTACTAAAATATTTACCTACAGTGTTCAGTACATCAATTTATTCGCTTTGTTAACGCATTATGATTAATCCTACAAGCTTTGAATAAATACATGGTCTCTATATATTTTGATTTTGCTCCTCCCATATTTTACCAGAATTGTTGACTATTTTCCTGTCCCTTTATGAATTTATGAATCTTTTATAATGCTATTAAGTAAAAGACCCAAAAAGTTACTTTTACCCCACAATGTTCGCTGTTACCTTACGTTGAAGGTGTTCGCCAGGACTAACTTTAAGCTGGAAAATGCGAGGTGGATCCTTTTCGCTTGAACACTTTCGGTGTATGCATTTTAATGAAATTTCATTTAATTTATTTAAATTCTGAAAGGTCTTTGCATCAATTCTAATCTTTCCGTCCGACACTTAATGGCTCCGGACTCTAATTCGGCTGTCTGGTCCATTAAGCTGGAGAATTCTCCAAAGGAGCAAGGTAGATTCTCTGCGAATGTAAATATATCGGAAATTTTATCACCTGAGCTACGGTGGTCACTACACAATTGTCGTAAAGGTATATGTACTTCCTTTGCAGTATATCATAGAAAGGAATTGGGTTACGAAAACCCAAAACCGAATGCTTTCACAAAGGGACCCCCAAAGACCAAAAGAGTGGAGCTTTACCAATTGTGGGAAATTTCTTTCAGGGTAAAATTAATTTTGTCGTAGCATTGGGTTTGAAAAGGCTAACCAAAAATTTATCGACTGCACAGGTTGTCTTTGAAGTCACAAACGCCATCTAATTGGGTCCTTATTTCATTCGACACTTGTTAGAAACAAATTGGATGTCGTCTGTTCCTTGGCTAGTGGCTTAGGACCGTACCTTTACCATCAATTAACATTTTTAATTAAAAAGGTCACTCTTAGAGACCTTTCCTCAACGTCGCACTGTTGTAATAGAAAGGTCCCTCTTTTGTGAGATCGGATCCTTGAATACATGACTTCTTAAATTGCAATAGAAAATGAGCTGCACGCGAAAACATAAAATTTTTAATAGAAAACGGAGGGATTCAGACATTAGGGCTTTATTAGGGCTGGTGGGGTACTCTTTTGCACTCCTTTCCAGAGATAAAATTGTTTATGGCGCAATAAGACCGTGAACGGACGCGTTTTGATAAAATTACAAGAAAAAAAAAAAAAAAAAAAGAGCGCTCCTTGTTTTTAATTAACAGAGCCTTCCTCTGTTTTCGTAATATCCGCAAAATTGCTTTTACACGCCTTCTTGCTGTGTATATGTGTGTGCCTGCAAGAAACTGAAATGGGAGCAAAACCCTCAGTGGGTGATACGCATAACCCACTAGATCTAGGAGGACCCCCTTGACTATGAGTTGGAACAGGAGCACCCTATGATTGTGCAAACATTTTCAGCATAATGTAAAAGACCAAGCCTTGGTTTCCTTATCTCCAGTATCAAAGTCTTGTGGTGCCGGTCCATTGTCGAAGGAATTAAAATTGGGTCGATGTGCCAACCATCTCGGATTTCTGGATGACAGTATGAATTATTGAAAATGTGATGCATATATGTATACCTAAGTAAGTATTAACTTGTATGCTTAGGCCGGAGGAGCGGCCGAGATTTATTGGAGCTTGTTATTAGGCCTCTTCTCGTGGCATGGCCCTTTCATTGGATTTAAAGTTTTCTTGAAAAGGGATTATTTTAAGTGGCCCATTTATCAAGTATGGTTAGTTTGGTTTAATCTTCCGTGGGAAGAAATCACAAATCGTACATATATATTGGATAGTTGGTCCTTTTCAAGGACGCTCTGATAAAATTGTTTCTACGGAATAAAATGAGCTTAATAGTCTTAGTCTAGTGAGACAATATAAGGAATTTAGGAATAAATCGATAGATATTGTTGTATTTCTTTTTCTATTAGTTTAAATTAACTACATTAATCAGATTACAGTTAAAATTAAAAAAAAAGGTTGATTTGATACTAATAGACTAAATACAAAGAATTGGATTAAAGAGAAAAAGAAATATGTCCATGAGTGCAAAGCTATTACAAAATTCCAATAGTATTTATGAGTCTTTGTGCTCATAAAAACTTGCTTCTGTTTTTTTATTATTTGTTGTAGTATATTAGAAATACTTAAGCTTATCTAAAACAGAAAATAAAAGATCCAGAACACCTACTGTACATAGCCAAATGTCCTTCCTACGTTAGTGTTAGCATAACAAAATTACACGTCAGTGGTTAAGGGTTAATTACAATTCAATTCAATTTGAAACTTTCGTTATTAAAATTCATCTGAAGGAAACATTTATGTACTTCACAGTACGGTAAGAGTTCAGTAAGCTTTTAAATGCTAAAAAAGTATATTAGGGAAATTACCACTCCTGCTATTCATTCTCTAAGTGAAATTGGGAGATCTAACCAGAATCTGATGGAGTATACAAAAAAAAAAAAGTATTGCCTTTCCGAGGTGTGATACCGAAAGAGGGGAATATATAATGAGAATTTAGGGGAATTTATAATGAGGAATTTATAAGAGAATCTTCTATAAATTCGAGAGATGCTGACCTTATTTTAGAGATTTTCGCACGGTAAGATCATGCAGCGATATCTTAAAGAAAGCAAAAACAGGGTCATAAAGTCGTAAGCTAAAAGCATAACGTACAGCTGAGTTGAAAGCGACTTTAGATTTGTGCGAAGAGGCGTAGTCTAGCTTAAAAAGAAAACCCCAGTCAGTAGAGGTATAATCAGTGATTTAACAAGTATCATTTTGGTTGATTTAGTAGTAGAAGTTGCAGAGATATGTACAATAGTTGGCGGAGAGTTCTATAAATTTTTAAAATAATACTATAGATGGGATCGACTTAGCTTAGATTAAAATTGAAAATAATGCCTAGGTTCCTTATGGACCATAAGGGTTGGACCTATCCCATGGGTTACTTTTTAATGATTCTGGTTTTCTAATTCTATGTGAATATCGGTTTTAATTTCATTTTAATTTTAGTATATCTTTAAGAGAAATTAGATAGGACAATTATATCACATCACGAAAAAATAAATGGAAATTTAATTGGCCAAACGGAACAGAGATTAACTTTTAACTGAATGTTATCACTACACAATTTGCCAACCCAAATTTTGTACAAATTTACAAAAGGTCGTGACAAATAAGCAGAGTAAATATTTTTGTTTAACGACGGTAAAAGGAAATTTAGGTACGATTAACCTACATTCCCTACTATATTTGAAAAATTGTAAGAAAATATTATGAGGGTTTATTTATGTTAATACAAATTGAGATCTTTAATAGCAGCATTACAATCATATTTGTTTTCCTATCTGAAAGAAAACCTTGTGAAGCGATGAAGGGTCCTCTCGTCTAGTTAAAGGACGACATCCTGTCCTTAATAAATTGAAGTGCTTTACCACTTAGCATTACAGACTACCCTCAATTACGAATGACAAAATCAAAGCCATTACTTATCACAGTTCTCATGCATATTTTCACTGTTCTACTTGCAGAGCTCCGTCAAGATTCATGAAAGTAATGATGATGGTGAAAACTTGGAATATTTCGAAATTAATTGGTTGACGTGAAGATGTCAACTTTAATTAATTAGTATTTCATGCAAATTTGTAGTAGTTTAGAATGAATACCAAATTACGTAGCCTTTCGTTAAGTGGTAAATACCCTTGTAAGTGCCTGTGTATCTAAATATTTGGTGATTGTTTTTACCTTTTTTCGTTGCAATGAGCTTGTTTATGTCCAAACTAATTTTTTATTTATTTAAAAAAAATTAATTAAAGGTCATGTTTAAGTTTACGATTAACATCTTTAACATTTTTCTCGGTAAGCTTTATTTGACCTCATTGGAAGTCTTTGTTCACGAAAACTAGTTTAAAAATATTTTGATGTTGTTTTTATAAAAGTCCGGTCATATCCCAAATTGTTAAATAAAAACAGACAAAAAGAAACCAATAAAATCTTTGTGATTTTGATAACAGACGAAACACAATGCCATTAAGTGAGGTCATAAACTTTGACAATTCATTTAATGTTCCAAAAGGGTTTATTACATATGTTATAACCACAAAAAGGTTTTTGTTTCAATAAAACGAGAATCCATAGGACATCGAACAGGATTTTCACATCCCGGGAAAACAAACAACAAATTAGAATCGTGTAGCAAACATAACCAAGGCAGCGACAATACAAACCCAGAAAATGTCCATAATGTTTGTATTCTATCATCACAAAACTGTGGGTACACATTCTATTTTGGATTTATTATTATGCTCTATGCTTAGCGACTATTTGTCTGCGTAGGGATTTTTTTTTTTTATTTTTGTTTATTTACAACCAACTAAGGGTGATCCCGCATATGTGACTGACCATTCGCAATGTGAACTATTTGGAAAACTAGAAATCGTTGCGGAACAAGGGTTGCAAATGATAGTGCGTAAAATAAATTAGATACAATGTACTTTACTTTCGTATTGTAAATGTTTATCATTTTATGGCATTTAACCGATAATTATCTGGTTCTGGATTCATTTTAAAGAGGCTATCATAGTAGAAATGATATCGCGTGAAAAAGCATGATTTAAACTATGAAGCTTACAATTTTAATCCCGATATATTTAATACAATACATACACAGGCTTTTAATGCCGATAATTTAAAAATTAAATAAACTTTTAAAAACCACGAATCTCTTTATTAACAAAAAATTTTTCAAATAATTAGTACCTCTTACGTTTTGCTTGTGAAGTTAAACTGTACCTATAGTAAAAATCGTAAGAACCTCTCAAGTGGTGGATTATTTTAATATGATTCTTTAATTAAGAGATGATTTCGAAAATTTCTTGGTCTACATAACTTTTTAACAACTTTGATGCTTGTTTTAATTACTCCGATAATCTCTTATCCGAGCTAGTTACTTACGATGCTCCTCCACTTTAATTAAGTTAGATCCAGCCGGTAAGGAAGGCTGAACAGCACGAGAAATTTCATTTCAATTCTAGGAAACTTTTATGCATGTTTACGTATGCATATTTCTTCTGCTGTCTTCTACGGTAGAAAATCAAATTTAAATTATGGAGTCCAGTTAGGGCCTCAGCATTACATTTTGTCAATTTGGTAAGTTATGAGAGTGGAGTGCACTGTGCAAAAGAGCAGGATTGGCACATAATTAGAATGTACTAACTTAGTGCACGGACCGCAGAGTAAAACCGCCAATTTTGAACCTGCTCAGCGCTGCACTTTCAGCAGGAAATTAGGCGCATCTAAACATAATGGAAACTCGGACCTGGACTCTTACAAACGCAAAACACGTACATAAATCAGTTTTGCATATCTAGAACGTGCCTTGTTGCAAGCTATGGAAAATACACTAGCCGGAATTCCATCGTCCGCGTGGCTAAGCATCATTTACATAAATGCATTCCAGGATTCCGCTAAACTTCATGCTGCGGTTTATGGAACATCCATTTGTGAAATTTTATATCGCATAAATATTCAGGACTTTTGCGACAAGACCACAAAGGCGTAAGAGATTGGCTGAATGCCTCGGAAAAATGCAAACCGATTACCCAAAGTTTTGCTATTCGCTAGCTAGTAGCATTGAGCATTAAGTTCGGCTAAATCCCGTGAATGTTTTTTTGAAGTGGATGTAGCATTGCATCCTGCACCAGGCCGTTATATTATACCACCTATGTTGAGGGGTAAGTTTTGAGTGTAATTGAATTTCCATGCAAACCACGCGGACGACGACGACCGACGTCAGCCCAAAACAAGTCATTTGTTGCCCCATCTTCATCGAATGGAGTGTGGCAAGTTTGCCTCGTCGTTGCATCGACAGAATATTAAATTAAAATTCCTGCGGTGGCCCAAAACTTTGGACAGTTGGTGGTGGTAGCTGGCTAAGTTGTTGGGCCCCCAAAAACTAGCCTCTCTAACAACAAATATTTGGCCTCTGAATGATGCTTGGCTAGGGAGGTATCACGCGGCCCAACATGTGCTGCACATTTGTTCAAATGCCTCATCTCTGGATGCTATCGTCGTTTTTTGGTAAAACTATGACTTTTCAATTACCCTCACCCGGAACACTCGGAAAGTACTACTTGTGTTCGTGCACTTCCGAGTCCGAATCGATATTTTCATATTGCTCTGCTTTTAAAATTTGCGAACTAAATTTGCCTTCTAGAAAAATGTTTAGCCTTTTTGGAGATGCACTGTACTATGTAGCAGCGGTTGGTGTGGTATGTTTTCCATTATTTGAATTAAAATAGATTTAAAAGTTGCATCCATTTGGAATGGAAAATTTGTCAGTATCCATTTAATATAGAGAACCTCTATCTGAGGACCAATATCAGGAAAATCATTAAAATTTATATAAACAATTCAGGAAATATGGGTACCACCAACATTGAATACCTGAATTTATTTCGATAATAGCACATTAAACATTTACTAAATGTAACAAATACTCGTACTCTATGAAATTAAAATTGTGGTTTTAATTTTTGATTTGATCAACTGTTAATGCTGTAAGTGTTTTTAATTAACCCAATAATTTTTATAACATGAGTTCAATGTATGCTTTAACAGCATAACTTGTATTGCAAAACAAAAAATCAGGAAAAATTACCTATATTCGATCCATCACAGTATTATCCTCTCTTAAAGGAGCAAACACTGTAAAGGATCGATATCACTGTTTAGTTTGAGTTTTATTCTAGCATCGTATTTTAATTCGATCCATAAGCATTGGGTAAAATGGATAAAATTTTTAAGAACTTACGCTTTTCTTATGAGGAAATAGTAGTGAAACTTACAAACAAAAATCTAATTAAATGAAGAACAGTTTCCGAAATTCCATCAATTAAATATTTTGGCATAAAGAAAATCTATGAACATTGCTTTTAATTATAATGAAGAATGTCTTTCAATTTTGAGAAAAAATGTTTCACTAGACCACAATTATTTCCGGCATTTGTCGTTTTGCTGCCAATTTGTATATTAAAAAGTTCACCGTCCGTACACCAACACTGTTCTTTATGCTATCACTCGGTTATACTCCGCCTCTTTTTGCGAAAATTCCTAAAAATAATTATTTCTATCGACGACTGATGTGTCGGAAAACATTGGACGATATTCTTGGCTGAGAAAGATCTTTTAGGAAACAATGACGTCTATTTCGAGCATCACGACACTTTTTAAGAGTGTCGTCAAATCAGTTTTACGCCAAACTTTACCAGTTTACGAGCTCAATTCACTCATAATTCTTTTTGGAGGCTATCCTTGAGCCGTTGTCATATTGTGTCGGCTGGAAAATTATCGCAGCCCAAATGACTCACGAAATTGAACAAAGTTTTAATTAAATTAATTTAAATACAAAGTCCTTGTTTGCCCCTACCGTGCTTGTATTGTTTTCAAATAGGAGCTTTATTTACTATTTGCGACGGCATTTTATTACATTATATTAATTATTTTAGTGAAAGCAAATTGCGCAGCAAATATGATTTAATTTTGTACAGTCGGTGTATTTAGTAGTCAATTACCATATAAATTTAAAGCTTATCCATTTTTATCAGTACTGGGAATATGGATGCATCGGTTATAAATTCTTCCCCCTTTATATTACCAATAAAATCAAAATATTGTATTTATATTCAAATAAAATTACCCACATTCCTACTATTAAATGAATAACAATTGCTACATAGATGGACTGCTGCAGAATAATTGTTTCATGAAACAGGCTTTTTCGCATTACCAATTAACTGAATAAATTAGCCTTAAACTCCTAACCACTGTTGTCTGTCTGTCGTTTCATATTATTCATAGTCCACATTGCCCAAACGAGCAGAAAATTTAATTTTAAAATTTAACATAAACAATCATTGCTTATTGATAATATTGGAGTCGAAATAGCACAAAGTACAAATATTGTTTCGTTCGCGAATAAATTTTGAAGAGAAAAAGTTATGTTAATAATATATATTTTTTTTATTAAAATCAGTGTAATAAATTTAACTGGAACCACATTTAAAACAATCAAGGTTGCATCGTTTTCTATGATTTATGATGTAAATAATTTGAGTCTATATAATTCATCAAAAACTTTTAATTTTAGTGAGCATTTAATTTAACGATTTATTTAAGATTTTTAAGATCAAAAAATTGGAGATTGGTCAAAGAGGTGGGGTGTTCTATATACCCTAATTTTTCTTCCTAGAGCTGCCGAAAGGGCTTGGTTTTTTGGGGCTTTGTAGGATTACTAAACAACTAAAAACTCTTTTAGTTTCGGTCGGTTCGGCTGCCTGTATACCGCAGCCTTTTGAATCCTCTTCTTATAGAGTGAAAAGTGTTCTTTATTTATTATCCCTCACTTCATTGATTGGGGTTGTGGGTACGCCTCCAAAAATAATAAAGAATGTTTGAGGATCATTTGATTTTAACCCTTCAGTCAGAAGATATTGCTTTCAAAGTCGTTATAAACGTGTAACTTACTCTCCTTGAAATTAAACTCATAACGAACACTGTAGCAAAATAATTCGAAATCTACGAAACTTTAGTTTTGTGTGTTTCGACACTCACTCATGAGTATGACACTATGAGTTTTGAATGATAGTTTCCGTAATATTCTAATGCACTCCTAAACTGAGTGAAACTCTAAAATATTTTAATTGAGTAGTATTTATGACCTTATGATACACTAGATGACACTAGGGTTTTTTAAGTTTACTTTGAAGAAATTAATAGGGGGGAAGGTAGTGTAATTAAAGAATCTTGAAAGTGCTGCAATTAAGGGGGATATGCCTTTAGTTTAACAAACCAAAGCAGATTTTTATGAAGTTGTTTTTTAAAGAAAGATTTCTCTAATTTCTTCAAAACTTTGGACATTATTTGTTCATACTTTTAGCTATTATATCGCTATCGATGGAGGTTGTGAAGTGGCGTAATCTCTAGCCTCTGGTCTCGGAAATTAACAGGAAAATTTCTACAGAATTATTAATGCTATAGAATTATGTTTTGTTTTAGATCAAATTTTTTACTTCAAGTAGTTTTAAATAACTAAAAACTAAAACTTTAGGTTCAAAAGAGAAACTGATATTGTTGTTAAAATGTAAATATGCAAAATTACAGTACAAAAATATGACTGATATTAATCCAAAACTTAATTGTGCTTAAGGATAGATTTTTAGGTTTCTACATTTAGTTAATTGTTAACACATCCTAATTGCTCTGTTTTCTAGAAGGCTTTTCAGGGTGTATAACTCATATAAAGTGTTTAAATTAAGGGCGGTATGTAAGAATGAGCTTAAAAGTGTAAGAAGAACTAATTCAAGTTTCAGCTCAATTCCTTCCTCTTATAGCATAAAAGTTGTTAAAATTATCCAAACTTAAAGTGGCAGCGAAGAAAGAAAGTGAACAACTCAAGACGAGCGCGAAAGGTTGGAGCCATACCCTATGAAGGGATGCCCAGGAGTGTACGTCACATCCGCTCCTCAGCAGCTTTTTGATGTCATCTTTGTAAAGGAGGTCTGGGTGTTGACGTCATTACGCCCGAAAAGTTTAAAATTATTTCAACTTTATTTCCATCATATTCCAGAGAATGTCACCAAGTTATCATCGTAGCACAGAACCGCTTGAAACAAGAGAAAAGTTTAGCAAATGGTGGGATGGAAAACTGCTGAAATTCGACTTCTACCTTTTCTCACTTTTTGTCACTTCTTTCATTCTTAAATATGTAGGAGTCGTTCTCCAGAGCACAGGTGCTAAAAAGCACAGGGCGGCCATAAAACCTTATTATGTCTATCACCCCCTGCGTAAGAAGCGAGCTCTTCCGCATACATATTAATTCTTTGCAGAGGAAACTTTCGATTCCACCCCGAAGGAGTTGGATGTGCTGGAGCACAGTTGCGTCATCAAATGTGGAATAATTTCTGCGGGAACAGCTGCCCGGGGAAATGGGAATGATGATATTATTAAAAAGAGGACGATTCCCTCAGCCGTTGATACTTCAAAAATGAAGAACCTTCCTCGTTACGAGTCCGAGGGATCCTCTCAGAATGACCGTTCTGTTGCGGCGGCGACGGCTGTATCCGTCCGGTTTACTCTTGAATGATTTTCCATTTGATTGATTTTTCACCTCCCATTTGGCTAAAGAATCGAACGATAAAATTTTAATTGGTAGAAGGCTCATCCTTTTGTCCTCTAATTATCGAAACAAACTTTCATGTCAAGGATTTTGGTTTGATTTCGTACTCTTTACAATCGCCCGAGTATAATTGTTATGCGTAGTACTTTTTGCATCTACTGCAGGCGGAGGAGTAAAGATACAGTTTTACAAACTAAAACAATTAAATTTCTTCGTATTTGTTCAGGTATTTATTCCTTTAAAATATTCAAAGAGCCTTAACCCTTTGAACTGGAATAGGATTGTATGTTAGCTACACAAGAGTGAATCAGGTCGATGAAACTTTTATTTTTTCCATGAGGTCAAAAGTTCTATTAAAACCTTTTATGTATTTCTAGCAAAAATAAAATCGGACTGTTTACGGACATTAAACCCTTACGAAAAGCTCTTCAATAAAAAGAAAAACGAAAAAGCGAATATGTGAAAAACAAGACTTATTTAATTAGTTTACTTTGAATCTGTGTTTAATTTGATAATTTAATTTATTTCCATTCTAATACTTTATCCCCTTAAATTAAAAGAAATTTTCCATATTAATACCTACCAGTTAATTAACTATTCATAACCAAATTAACTCAACCTGTAACCTTTCCAAGTCAACTGACAACAATACCCAGTAATGATCACTTTTTATATTCTTTAGAGCATCCGTTTCAATCCCCAACATCCTTCCACTTGCCATCTAATTCTAAATTCTAAGAATCTACAAGGAGTTTTTTGAAAGTTTTTACGTCAATGAAAAAATAAAAATTCAAATATACCTTTCAGATAGATGGTAACGAAATACGTGACTTTGATGGTCCCTTAAATTGTATACTTCTCAACTCAAATGCTACATACATATAACAGCAGATATCGAACCCATCGAAGATAGATCTAAACAAGCTAACCAAAAATGTCTAGGACTTGAGCGAATATAGTAACCCCCTAATTCGGCAATTTTGTCTAGCTCATATTATATTTTGTCTGTAAATACATACATTAATATAAATATAAAAATATTTAGTAAATCAATACCTAAACGGTCAGAATCCACTAAAAATATCATCCATTAATCAATCAATGATACAAGCAAACCACTTGCAAAAAGTTAGTAAGCAAATTGTAATTAAAATCGTTTAGTGAGCCATAACATTTTAAGGAATACATACAAATGATTTATGGTGGTGCGGCTATATTGAGGGTATTACGTGGATGATAAACTGCGACCTGTTGAGCGTACTATAATAGTTTTGAGGTGGCATCTCATACTTTCTACTTGGCTGCATCCAATTTTAATCCCATTACCCTCTCTCCTGGCGATACCGCCAAGTATGAGTTGATGACATCACATGATAAGAATGGCTTTCTTAGGAAAAAATTTATGACTCTCGCAAATTGCGGTAGGAAAATATTTCCCGTATCGCCCGCAAATGAATTGATTTCGAATGCATAATGGTAATGGGCCATTCTTAATTGCCTTCACGAGCCATTAATCATGTTGCGGTCTTTACTGGAGCCGAGAGAGCACCCGAAATGGGGGGCTTTAGTTTGCTACCGAGAGACGATACAATCGCAAACTTTCCTCTTTACGAGTTAAGACGACCATCCGAGTTCTAAGGAGAGCTATTACCAGTCTTGTGATGTGAACTGGGTACCGCCCGACTAAATTAAACTTCGACACAGTCGGGAAGTGATCAATTGCAACTTAGAATGGCAGAGCGTGTTGGCAGTGCTCCTTAGAGCGTAAATGCTTTACAGCATCATAAAACACGTAACAGGATGGGCCGTATTGATGTATAACTTAATTTGTATTAACTTTCAAGGAGAGGGGCTTACCCCATTTAGTCAATTCGGAAGATAAGGCCTCCAGTTGTTTTATGTCCTACGCATCTTTGCTTCAGTGAAAGAACTTATATAACAAATACTCGTAGCTAACGTCAACGGTAGTCGGTGACCTTTTTAATATTTTATTACAAGTTTGGAACAACGAACAACTTATAGAATACCACCATTGGCTTAGCTACTAGGGTATACGGGGATATCCTCACTATCACCGAAAAAAATGTTCGATCTAATTTACCTAATTGATAGTACGGATATTACGTATATTACGATCCAAGGGCGGTAATGTGCCGATTACCCATCAAGGCGAAATTGGCCACACGAGTGATGCGAGAGCTGGGATTAATTTTTATTTAAATTTTGATATGATTAAAATCTCAAATAGTCTTAATATACTCGTTAGATATTCCATAAAATGTTGGGTAAGATTTGACTACGACATTTTTCAATGATAATTTTGGGTTAAATGGAAAAGTGCCAAATTGTTCATGCATTTTAAACAGTCAACTGTTTTGACCCCTTTTCAAAATATGCACGTAAAAGTGTCGCATTGGACGTGGCTTTTTTTTATAAAATCTACTTATGCAATATTTTGTATTTGTTAGTTTTATTTCGCTTTGGCTTCCAAATTTTTTAAACATCATAAAATTTACGAATATATTTTAGTTTTTATGAAAATTACAATTTAAATAGCCATGATAACCATCAAATAAAACTTCAATAACAAATATTTCAACGTAAGAAACAAAACAACTATCATAATTTAAAAGCGATAGATAGACAAAAGTTAATTGAAAAATCTTAAAAATACATTGAGCTTAAGGGGAGCATATTTAATATCGATTATGAAAAATAGTTTCATTTAATCCCAACTCTCTCATTTTGCAGACATTACTGAAAAATGTTTTAAGGAAGTCTCACTCCAATATTTCTTGATATACTCTGAGGTTTATATTGACCGAATTTTATCAGCAAGAAATAATGTTTTCATAAATAAAAATTAAAAATGAAAGACCAACTTTTAGAGGATTTTTGGGTATTTACAAAATTTGTATTAAATCTGTGTAATCAAGCCTTCTGTTAATAATTTCCGGAAAAAAGAAATAGAAGGTTAATTTAGCAAAATAGGGTTGAAACTAATTTTACGACCTTTTGAGACCCCTGAATAATTAACAAATTAATTAAAACCTTTTGTGGTCTCGGGGAATACTATGAGAATAACAAATTTTAATTATCTTTGAAAAATGTCGGTAATATTAAAGGGCAATATGTTACAATACAAAAAACATGTTCTTTAAAAGAAAATACACGTACCACATAAATTTACGCTTCTTGAAGTATAAATAGTTGGTAAGTTTTTTTTAGAAGATACAAGTTTTAGATAAACTCTAACCACCATAAAGATTTCCAATTTTCTTAAAGTTAAATTGAAATTTTCGCATTGCGCGCTAGAGAAACATCGCCAGCAAAATACTCCGCAATCCTCCAAGAACTTCAAGTAACCATTCGGAGGATGTTTCGTCTTTGCTTTTCAAGTGATTAAACGGCTTTTGCGGGAAACATTTTAAGACAAGAATGAAGACTTATACGAGATCCGTTCTAAGCACACCAAAAGCATTCCTGTTCAATCAGATTAACTCGTTCGTCAAATTAAACATTAAACTTTCGGCAAATTTCGTGGAGAGAGAGAGCTTAGGATGAACTCGTGAATATATTAACAGAAGGATGCATATGAATGATAAATCAGTCGGTGTGTGCTTCTGATGAATTTCTGCACAGTTTGTTTAGCATATAATTTAAAGTAGAGCTCGACAACTATCACTGGCACTGATGCCGCTAAAATATAGGATATAAGAGAAATTCTGCGGATGAAACTTTCACAGCATGTTGAAAAGGGTGAGGTTTCTGGAACACTATTTGTTCAGGAGTTGGGCTCTTTTTAAAAACTATCAGCTTGCTTGCATGGTTAGATTCCGACAAACATGACTTATTGTTTGGGTCACGTTTGGTCCGGGAAACTTTTCATTCTCGACTCCTTTCAAATGGTTAGATGTATGGAAATGTCTACTTTCAGATAAATGGGTTGTGACTTGCTTGTGGCGAGGCTGAAACAAACAAATTCATATAACAAATTTTAATGTTCACTTGTTTGGATGACTTTGATAAATATTGATACACGAATATGAACATATGCTGGCACTTTATCCATGCAGAATGCATTTTAATTAATTTTAACATTGCTACAAATCATAGTGAGTTATACTTTCACACTGCATTTCCACGCTTCTAAAATTGAATAATCGTTTATTGTAGCTCTCTTCTTTTTTAGATATTCAATTTATAATACCTAGAAGAAGAGGAACCCAGTTTCTTTAAGCCCGGTTTCTAACATTGTGTTTTATACTAATTTGGTATGCTCAAATGTTTGGGAGAAATTTCTTCTTAGAAAACAAGAATTAGTCAGATCAGACGAGACCAAGACTAAGTCTATTGATGCAAGGTCAAGACTATCATAGATTTGCTTTTCAGCAACATTTAAAGAATTAAACAAACTCATATAGCAAAATCATCATCATTTAAAAGTGCGTCTTGCGGCGCTTTTACGGAATCCTCTTAAGGTGCGAGTTCTACTCGTACTTGCCCGTTTTCTTTTTTTGTCATTCTAAGACTCAAAAATTAAATTTTAAACGTTCATTCACTTTGCTTCCATGGGGCAAAAAGGGACATTTTTTAATATCCTGCTTTCAAAATGAAAATTTCTATTTAAGAGTTAAATTTATAAAACGTATTTATGGTACCAATATTTCAAATTACAATTTATTGTTGGGTATTATCCCATATAAAATAATTCACCAGGACAATAATTACGCAATCAAGCTGAAATAGCAAAGCAACTGCAGACAACCAGTTCCAATGGGGTTAACATTATTAGACTCATATCTGATTCTGAATCAGAGAGGTGAATCCAATTTTGCATTATGTTGGCGCACATAAACCAGCAGAACTCAATCCATTAAAGGCGCACATAAATCAAGCCACGGTACGAGCTCGCCGCACCCCCTTCATTTCACTCGCCTCAATAATCGCTGATACGTTCGCATATTGGGCAAATTGAGTAACGAGCACTTGTTCTACATATTTCGCTAAACTAATTATGCGGCCGCATGCAACCCTATCGATTCCCGCATAAAGGCCAGAAAATGCTTGTAATTTCAGTAAAGTGCAAGTTATGGCAGCCCATTAGGCGAGCCGCTTCCAAGATCTGTTTAAGGTTCGCTCACACCCTGCACGCGAGTGCCCTTAATAACCCTTTGAAGCTCACGGCTTGTCGTATATTTAAAATATCTGCCACTCGGAGAAAGTATTCGTTAAGTATTTCTGCTTACGATTTTCTTTTCTTATTTCTTCCCTTCTAGGTGAATTTTATTCGGGCGAAGGAGGTGCTCGCGTGCATTGGAGTTAGGCATGCCGAGGCTTGATTTATGGCATTTCTTGATAGAAGGTAAGAAAAAGGAATTTCTTTGTTGTCGCTGCACTGTCTTGTGTTTTTGTTACTAGACAGTTTTTAATTTAAAGAAAAAATTACTTTAAAAAAAATCGTTGATTCCAAACTGTTATCTGAGCATATGTCTGTATGTCATGCAATATTTGAAAAGAATTATTAATATTACACAAACTAGGTAGAAGCATCATTTATTTAAGAATTTTCTAGTTTTTGCCAATATGAAATAAATTGCAGCGTCAATATTTAAAATTTTAAAGATAAATTTCTCAGAACTCAAAAGAGACCGACAGTTTTTATTTTGCACACTCGTCACTTTTACGAATGTTCTTACAAAGTTTTATCGAAACCCGAGATTTTGATAAAGTATATTTTTTTTTACCGACACACGTATCGATTGGGACTTTTGGGATTTTATTCAAGACCCCAGTTTTAAGAGAATTTTTTCTAAAGTGCAATGCCTTTACTCCCTGTGCTATTTACAACATGTTTTAAAAACAAAAATACAACGAATTACAAAAAACTGCAAGAAAGCATCAACAGAAATCTGATTTTCTCGTTCTCATCTACAGATTGAAGATTTCTAAAGTAAAATGGAAGATCAAATGGCACTAAAAAACTCTTTAGAAAGGCCCTCTCTGCCTGACAATCGCTCATACGCTCCACAAAGAAGAGCATTTATGAAGCAATAAAAAGTCCTTTTGTGATGTGCATCTAAAAGTACCGATTCCATAGAGAAGCGCGCAATGCAAAAATGTAGAGCGACCGGGTGGAAACTGCTATTTACGGATTGTGCTTCGCTTTATCTGCTATTGATAATGTGTTCATGGCATTAAACCATGCCATGAAAGGGTATTCTGCCGCTTTTCACATCAAACGCGAAACTATTGACCGAAAAAGAGGTAGGTATTTTGGTAGACTATAGAAAAACGTAAAAATTATTGGATGCCATTCGCTGTCCTTGGTATTAGCTATTTTATTTATTTTCACTCTTTTTTTACTTTTATCGAAATATTCAAAATCGGATTTAGTTGATAAAATGGATTTTTTTTTTTTGTAACATTGTACCAATTTATTGCAAGGAGTATGAAAGCCTGAATAAAGGATTAATCTTGCACTAAGGATAAAAGCTGGTCTCATTCCAGTGAAGTGTTTCATATTCATATCAAGTTTCACCGTCACCACAATTTCTTTTATTTTTCATGAATAGATCCCACCTGCCACATAATACGTCTATAGTAGGAGGAGAAATTTTAGGTGCATCCATCTTTTTTGGGGGAACTCTAAAATGGGAAAATGGCAAGCGCAGATTTCATTGAATTTTATATCCTTTGGCTTTAGATATGTCCTTGTCGTACAAGAAAGATATGAACTCAAAAGGTGGATGTTTCTAGCTTAGGGATTTTTCATAACAGTCTTTGGTATTGCCGTCACAAAAATGCATACAGCGTAAATAAAATTGCTGCATTAATCAAAAGATTGTTCGCAACAGAATACGAAGCAGAGACTTTTTGCTTTTATGTTTGCACGTTCTTCATATCCTCTAAGGATTGACGATGAGTAAGGCAAAGTATGCAAGAGAAGATGTACGAAGGAATGTGTACTGATACGTTTTCGTCAATTTGTATCCACATTTTAATTAAGCTTCTCTTGAACAAACATTTTATGTTATCATTGGACGTGTTTTTCCATCATATAGCCATAAAATCATTCTGTTGGAAGTAATGTTGTATGCACATGCACACCTGAAACTACTGTCGTTTAAAGGCCATTCCCAACAGTCATATTTATATTTAACACCAGAAAATTATTATATACCTTGAAAATATTCTGTCAAGAAACATATAGGGTATGATGGGAAAATTCAGCCCTATTTCCTTTGCTGGAAATGCTAAAGGCAGATGGTACCAGGAAATACCAGAATGGAAATTGGATGTATATCTGATGAAGCATCTCATTTCTAAAACGAATGACATCAGCAATATACGGCAGATGAAACATCATTTTCAAGCATATTCCAAAGTGCATACCTTCAAGGTAGAAATGGGATTATAAATTGTTTCTTCTGCTCCACTTGACAATTAGTTCGCAACAATTTTGAGAAAGAGTTCTGAAGGATGTGCGGTACTGTGGGTAAAAGTTTACCAACAACATGTAGAATGAGAAATGTTTATTTGGATCTTTTCGACAACTTCCCATCGTTTTATGTAAAAGTGAAAAATGAAAGGAAATATTTGGTGAGGATTGTAACTCTAAAACGAAATTAGTTCTACAAGTAGAGAGTGTAGGGGTTGCAAAAATTAATTTATTCTTCAAAGCATGAAAAGATTACTTTAAAAGGATATCAAATTTTATCAAGATATGACTTGCTGACTAGGCGTGTCCATTGTATACTCGTAAAACGAACAAACTTAGAATATTTAATAACATTTTCAAAGTATAAGCTTAGTAAGGGGTTTGTATGAAAAATATGAAAAGATAACAAGGAAGAAAGAACATACATATCTCGAATTTCTGTAAAATAAATAAACTTCCATTTAATCTGGGCATAGTGTGTTTACAGGGTACACAAATGTACCATATATCCAATGTTTTTACTATGCATATTATAGGCTAAAGGGAATTTCATGTATTCGATGTAGTTCAGAAATACGTATTCAATCGATTATAGGAAGTATCCGGATAAAAGTTTATTTCGGAAAACTCTTCTAATCCTTCTTTTTTTAATTTGAATGTTTTTTGTTCGTCTTCAGCGAAAAGTGTATTTATTTAAATTGTCTTAAGTCTTCTCATGGACAGTGCTGGGTTCTAAATTTTAAAGTACTTTCAGTAAAATATTACTTGGTACCTTCTTACCACTTTTAGACTATATGTTTAAATATAATATAATTTTCATCCGACTGTCCTTCTTTATCCACATTCAGAAAATTTTACACTAAAAGAACTCGAGAATCTCTAATAAAAAAATTATTAATTCAAGTCTGAAAAGTGAGAATGCATAAATTTTCCTCACTAGTCTAGTTATTTTATGCGCCCCGAAAACGTAAGTAGAGTCAATAAAATTAAAGTTTAATATTAAAAGTTAATGAATAAAGATCGTGCTACATTATTTTCCCTTAGGAAAATTCGTTTCTTTCGCCCTCATAAAATCCACCATAACATAAGTTTTGCAAATTATAGCATTTTTGGTACGTATACAAATCACGTTGAAAGTTTTACTGTATTAAAAATTTGAAAAGGTGTTGAAACGATACAAAACTGCTGTACGCTGACTTCTATTAATTGAATGGCCTCCCGGGAGAGGAACTCTTCTGCACATCAAACTGAAAGCTTCACAATTTCATTTCTTCTGCGAATATGTGCTAACGTCTTCTTTTTTTTTTGCAGAGCAAGCACGTAGTGGTGATGCACCATGAGTACACTTCGCAGCTTGTGCTAATTATCACGTTCAAAAAATTCTTTAGGAAACATCTAGGGAGATAATCTGAGCACATATTTTCACGGATCCTTCCCTATATCAACCTGACTGAGAAATATTCTCGCTTGGCCCTTAGTATGTAAGTGTACCGGGGGAAACTGAAAATTCAAAAGGAATGCATGTTAGCTTTCTTACCTCCGCTCTAAAAGTAGATTTAAGGGTTCCTAAATTCACCCCCTTTTGCTCCATAAAAGTTGTAGGACCACCCACTACCGTACAATTTGGAAGGTATTTCCTTTTATTTATTATCCTGCCTAGGCTAAAGAAAAAAGTAGGTCTAGCTGGTTAACTCCTTTAGTCGCAATTTATATGAGTGCTTATGACTGAAGATAAGGTTCTTAGAGAAAACTTTGGATCACATTTTGCGTGGTATGAAGTGATAAGACAACGCCCCATTGGGACAATATATAGACTCATAAATTTTAATCAGGGAGAGGCGGAGGTGAAAAACCCTAGAATCATGCGACATTTGATTAGTACACATAAAATTCCTGTTATTCGCTAATCAAATTCCAGAAATGCTAAACCACATTAAGTAAATTTTTTAGTGTTAATTTTCAGTAATTTATTTTCGTCAATTCATCAAAGAAACTGAAAAATCAAAATACGAAGTAAATTATTAAAAAAATCGATCAATTGTAAATGTTTCCTTGCTTGGACAATTTTTCTTGAGAGGAATAATAATGAGAGAAAATTTATCTCTATGTTCGGGTGTCTTTCGTTCTTTTTGGAATGTCTTTGTCATTATTCTCTTAGATAAGAAGGATAATAAATCTGACATTTTTAATTATAGACCTATACCTAATTTATGTTGTGTTGAAAAACTATTTCAGGCTATAGTTTGTGAAGTGATGTATTTCCACTGTAAGCCTTTCCTAATACCTTTTTAACCTTTATATAAAAGCTAAATCGACCATTACTAATCTTTTAGAATTTTCTAATTACTGTCTACATGATATCAAATCTGGTAAGCAAATCGATTATGTTTTCACAGACTTCAGTAAAGCCTTCGATAGGCTTAATTACACCATCAATGTTTTTGGTTTCCCTTCCAGTTTCATAATTTAGATATCTGCATATCTGTCCGAAAGCTTCTAAAGCGTTTGTTTCCTCGGAATACTTTGTGATTCAATTACTAAAATACTTTTGGTGTACCTCTGCACTTGCAGAGTATTTTACTCCTTTACTAAAACTCAAATCAAGTTACGACGAGTACTTTAAATTTGAAGTATACTCAAATACTTAATTATGTGAGACATTCTTAGATTCCTAAATCGGGCTATATCTTTTCACAATCCTACTCTAATAGAGAAATTTAAGAATTTTCATTATAAATTTAAATTATAAGAAATTAAATGAAGAGAAGTTGATAAAAGTTTCGTTAGTACTCACAAAGGGGCATCATTAAACCTCTCAAAGCTTAACTTTTTTTTTTTTTGCAATCATCTAAGCCAGTACATTATATCTTGATTACTCTTTACTGTAGAAAGCAGGCAGCTCTCATTAATTATGTAGGCTTTATAATTCAAACCCCAACAGAATTTGTCCGGTATTTTCTACCAATTTATAATGATTTGCCTCGAAAAATTAGATTTACTTTTGGGTAAAAGCAAAGAACTTTATATTGAGACCTCAAATTAGTTAACACTGGTTTCGTTTTAGCAATAGTATAAGTTTTAAAATCAGATAGAAATTCTACTCTATATAAAGTAGATAAGGATATATGAATTGCAAAATAATATCAAGTTTTAAATTATAACTAAAAGCCTTAAGAATTTAAATATTTTGTTAAAATATTCGAGACAGAAGACTGGTCATAGTTTAATTTCGTAAGTATACTTTAAAGCACCAATAAAAACGTCTAGTGTAAAATGTACTTGGCATTTTCTATTATATAGAATCACCTGATTACGAAAACCTGATATAAACTAGAGAAATTTCCACTTCCACTAACCGAAAAACTTCTATGCAACTTTAATTGCACTTTATTTAAAATTGCGTGCTACACCACCATCAATTATGTGCAATTCGCGACATTTAGGTGTGACAAAAAGCTCCAGATCAATATTTATTCGATGCACGTAGCCTAAGGACTGTTCGTGTTCAAATACAGATGAGATGTTAGAAAAATGTGTTATATTTTGTCACCCCTTTAAGTTATGTATAACTCACTTGATTATTTATACCCTTTTATATTACCGAAATCATACGAATTCTGAATTTATAATATAAAAGCATTCCAGCACAAACAATGATATGCTGTGGTTCTTTAGGTTCAATCAAAAAGCTTAAATTTAGTTTTCTAAAGTTTCTAAACTTTCTACTTAAATATCTTGTTCCTCTAAGGGATTGATGCAACATTCTCAAAATTCAACATAGTTTTGATTTAGTTGTAGATTTTGTTAGAGAAAGTAACGTTCAACTTACTCACTGCAAAATACCTTGGAATTCTTGCGTTTATGCCCGGATGGTTAAGAGTAGGAAATTATTACAAAGACCCAATTTCAAAATCTAAGTTTTCAACATATGTAGTGAGTTCCAAAAATTTCCAGACTCAACTTTAAGAGGAAGAGTGAATCTCAAACAATTTTCAATATATGCTCCTTTTATTTTAATACACTATTCACATCGCTAGACTAACATATCTGCCAGTACATTTTCCTTTACTAATTCCATGTTTTTATCTGTAATGTCCTCGGGTGGACCGCCCTTCAATTGATTCTTTTCCGAAATAAAATTGTCCATGCTTTTACAGTGGAATTACATAGAATTGCAATTTAGCGAAGAGGAAGGCCAATTCAACGTCGCATTGTCTTGCTGAAAGGCATTGGGAATTCAACAAAACTTTCTTAAATATGGCTTAAGGTTAAGCCGAAGGATCTTCTGATATACCTCACTATTCATCCTTGAGAAGAGGTGAAGGCGAGATCAGACTTGCTAAGTAAGCTAAAAGCCTCCCTACACCATACAGCGCTTCCTCCATGAACATTTCTTTGCGTTTCTTTTCTCTTCAATATGCATCAAAGCCGTCGAGACCATCTAAACAGAATATTTTTTCCTCGCTATACACGACCTTAATATATCTTCGTATATGTAAAATTAAAGCAAGATTACATCGAATCAATTTATTATAATTTGAATATTACAATATTTCATTGTTGATCCATGTTCATACGTGCAAAGTCCAATCTTTTAACTTTATGATTATTAAGATAAGGCATAGGCTTTAGTTTTTCAAGCGTAATATATGGGCTATTTTTAAAAACCCTCCCTCACAGTCTCTAGATCACATTCCCTCCGGATTTTGGCAGTTAATTGTGTTGAATTTGAAGCCATCATCACTCTTCTTTTGTCGCGTTCTGAAATCTTTGGGGGTGGTCTTGGGCGTTTTTTTTTTTCCGTAGGTATACATATTTCTTATAAAATTACACACTACGATATGAAATCTTTTTATTTCCCTTTCTATAGCATGTACGCCTTTACCAGCCTTTGCGTACGCTTCAATTTTGGGATTTTTCACACTCGCTGAATATTTTTCCATGCAGCATTTTATTGAAACATAGATCATAACTATCCCAAAATATCAATAGTATGATCGTTCTAAACACACTAGCAGTTAGCTGGACAAAAACTATTGTATATGATATGATAAAACTGATAGCGCGGACCTATACTTATGAGAAACTTAGGCTCATTTTTCAAAAATACCCTTTAAATCTTTTGTTGGACCTATGTATAATTTTAAAAAAACAGTGTACTATAACTTTTATAATATTGTTAAAAATAGAAAGCGCTCCTATAATATCTACGCCTAAAAGGACCAAGGATCTAAGCTAACAATTGATGGGTATCAAATTGTTATAAATGTTTCTTCCGTGGATGGTATTTTTGTTGAAAACAAATTGCCACACGATGACGAACAGCCTGCACTGCATAAGTATGATGGATGGAGATAACGTTCATATTGCTCCCAATCTGAACGTTTCGTATATTCCCAAAATCGATTCAATCCCTCTTTGTGGTCTCAAGGTGTTTGTTTTCGGGATGTTGTATTGTGGCATCAGAGGAGGAAGTATTCAAGGATTTTTTTTTTCTTCAAGAAAGTATGCAAGACTTGAAGGCGGGGGAGGTCTCCCTCCTGAAACCTGTTCCTTCCGATTTGCGAACCATACGAGTCCCTCTAATATTGTTTATGTTATATCGGTCCCTTCCATGTGGGGGGTAAACAACTTTTTAAGTAACAGAGCCGCGCCAATGAACCGGGCGCCTGATTTTTATTTTTTTTTTATCGTTACGCAAAGGCTGACGTCTTTGCAGGTGATAAATGGTTCCGCAAATTCGTTTATTGGAAACGTTTCGTATTCTGATTTCAGCAGAAAATGCGAGGGTATGTTTGGTGGTGACTGGCATATTCCTTGGGAAAATATGACATCATGCTCTGCACATGTTTGTTCTCAAGGACCCTAATGGGGATCAAACGGCCAGGCTTTTGTGGGAGTAATAAGGAATTTAAACGCCAATGGGAGGATTTATGTCAATTCAAAATTCTTGTAAATCCGCTGCCTCTGCGACACGCAGATTCTAGCTTGTTTGCATAGTCGTGTGTGAATCCGACATGTGTACTCAGCGGCTTAATCTCTCTATGTCAGAAGGATTTTGGGCATCGCAACTATGTGCAGATTTAAATGTAATTTGGACAGAGCATACACCATATAAGGCATAGCCTCTGTCTATATACCAAAAGCTGCAGGCACGGCACCACAATTGGTTCGCCTTCCGGACCAATAGTCTTAATATTTTTGCCAGCAAGTTACAACATTTATTTCATATTTTGCACTTCCTAAGATTGACTTGATTTTTGTCTCGAGAACATAAAATATAAAAATTTAATTTTCCAATCCTCTCTGGCAATATTTGTTTGAAATTTAAATAACATTTTCATTTTATTGTTTCTGTATGCCTTTTGTTAAAATGTAACTGATCGTTGCCGGCAGTAATCATTACATTTTAATTTTGTTACATTTAAGAGCGGAATTCACGAATTTTATCTATTTATTGCACGAATGAATAAATACAATTCTTATTTTTAAAGTTCAGTAATAAAACAAAGAACGTTTATAGTCATATCTGCCTGTCTGTCCGTCCGTCCATCTGTCCGTATGGGGTAGGACTATAGTACTGAAATATTAAGTCTATAGATAATTATAAAATCGTTGTTTATGGTGCCCCAGATTAAAGCGATAACTTTCAGTGAATCAAGTTAAAGTTTTAGTTTACTTAAATGTGTTTTAAAAATTAGGCATGACCTTTTGAAGTAATATTTCAAGTTATCATTTAGCATGGTACAATTAAATGTTGTCTTCTTCTTTTACAGGTTCCAAAAAGTAAGCATCTCAGGATATATGAGTGAGTAGGATCATAAAGATTTTAACTATTGACTTTAAGGGCGAATACTACACATATACCACCTTTCCTCATATCTGAAACAAAACTTAAACAAGTTTTTTATGTCATTACATTAGGTCTAAAAAAAAACATATTTTCTTCAAAGTTTAAAAAAAACTAAGTAATAGAGACAATAGAGCATTTGAATTATTTCCTGAGGTTTTAAGGCCAGTATATCCCATCAATCACTTTGCAATTAAAGTTGCCTCATCCATTAAAAAACATGACAGAAATGATTGCTAAAAGTTAACTTACCTTCAGCCGGATAGCTATCTTATTCCTTGAGAGAATCATTCTTTGAGATTTTCATTTTTCAGTGGTACTATTACCAAAAGTTTCTTTTTTGCTAGAAGATATCCTGTTTGGACCAGTCTCTTTTAAAAAATCTTGATCAGCAGCTATAAGCGCCAAAGCAAAACATCTTGAGAAGCCGCCAAGAAATAAGTTTTCTAGATAAAAAAAAGAAAAAAATTCACTGTGAAAAAAGGCGAAAAATACATAGAAAGTTAAAAAAAAATGCAAACTTTTCAGGTGAAATTCAGGTGAAAATCCAATCTGACGATCTTGAGAGATGGAAGCTTAAATAAAAATGCTAAAAGTTTCAAGTTTCGTTTAAAGGATTTTAATTTCTTTCAGCAATCATGAGGGGAGGGTGCTAATAGAGAAAAGATACGGACGACTTTCTTACACTTCCATTTGCTGATAATTTGTGTTTAAATAGCGTTTATCCCGGCTGTGGGCTAGGCAATTCGTGGAACCGGAAGTTTGGAAAAGTAGGTCAGGCCTTAACACTCCATGCAAGAAAGCAATTGATGATACTTACGGAAAGTAAAACGCTATTCGACTAAGTACCAAGGCAGAAAAGCTATTTGTGCATTGCAAAATTGAAGATGTTCGAGATTATTTCAAATGCTGAACATTTATATCTTTAAATCTACAGATCGAGTATTACACTGAAAGACGAAATTTGTAAAATCAAAGTAAAACTGCAGTAATTATTAAAGGAAGACGTCATGGAATACGATCTTGTGAAAATAAACTTCAATATAATAAGCTAAATTATTTTAAAATTAATATTAATTGATTGTACGACTATTACGATTGTTCTGTTAATATAAGAACTAATATTTGATGACCAGATAACCACTGATCTAACCAAAGAATGGTACAAAGACTTGAACGTGAAAACGTTATGTACAGGATTGATTCCTCGTCTTGAAATAGTCATAGATCTACACTTTGAAATATTCAGAGAAAATTTACATCAAGATTCCACATTCTTAATAACATTTGTATACTGTAGTGATATAAGTCACAGTGGAATATACACGCGTGCATAATTTATATATTTTCGGAAGAAAAAAATATATTTATTTTGCTTAAAATATACGCTCATATATTATTTTCTGTGTGGGTAGAACTTTAAGGCGTCAGCAAATAGAAGAATTTTTAAAATACCGATTATCGTTGATAAATAACCAGCTTTTTCGTGAATTCCGAAGGAAGGTCTTGGCATAGTCTGTAAAAATTACCTCATTTATGCACCCTTTTCCATTTCCGTAATTAGCGTCTAAATAAAGATAAAAATAAAAGTTAATAGAGGTAGATCTACCTATTATACAGTGAACACAAAAGTTTAGGTATATTATCCATATAATAAACTGTTTTATAACTCTAAATATGGTTTCTATTATTAGATATCTATATTGAATTTATAATTGATTAATAAATTTTTGTAGAGAACGTTATTCACGTACAAGTCTTTGGAAAGTTAGTTTATTTGCATTAAAACCCACCTCTACTGTATTTTTGTTTTCTATTTAAAACCTTTTTGAAAACTTCCTGAGACAAACAATGCTAATTTGTTTATTCTTTATGAAAGTTTTTAAAAAAAAAAAAACTCAAAAAATAACTTCTTAGTTGTTCCTTTTTAAAACAAATTCTGTTTGTCCTCAAGCTAAAGTTTTGTGGTATTTGCACAAATTAGGTTGCCTAAAAGAAAAAGAAAAATTATTCAACTTTCTAGCCCCAGGAGGAGCATAAGCAAACCCACTCGGTACAGCTCAACTACAAAAAGACTTTAAACCAGCAAAAATCCCCTAATTAAGTGACAGAAACTAACAAAATCACAAGAATACTCGACTGTTGTCCTCCTTCACAACGTCTGACCGTAATCTGGCGAGGACCTTTTATTATAGTCCTTAAGGGGTTGGCCCAAGATTTCTAAGGCGACGCAAAGTAGGTTAAATGCACATTTGAATGGAAAGATTACAAGCGGGCTGAAGGCTTCTTAGGCCAATGTTAAGAAATCATGAGAATACACTTGTTGTGTTGATACCTCGAGGATACTCTTAATAGCGCTAAATGAAAAAAAAATCCTCCAGAGGAGTTCCGGAAGACAATATTAAAGGGTCGGCCACTGCTTTTATTTCGCACTGATAATAAAAAAGGGAGGGAAAAATCCGAAGGCAAAAGAGCCTTTCTAGAACTGTCCTGAGGACTTTAAAGGTTATGATTACATGATCTTATGGCTCTTCTAAATTACTTTTTTTGTTTTAGCAATCTTTAATTTTGTGTAATTAAAGCTATGCAATATATAAAAGTATAGAAAATTTGTTGGGATATTGTTTTGTCTTATCGTATTTTATATATTTTACCTACCTGAGATATACTCATATAGTTTCAAAGATACAATGGGTCAAAGTAATTTAAATTATCACAGAGCTACTAGTTTTAGGGGTCGGTCGGGGTCTTTCACTTTTATTACCTCATAAGAAAACTGTTTCGGGAAGTCAAAAGTTGTGTGACAAAATTTTCCACTAAAAGTCTAGTGCTTTCATTAGTTTTCTTCCCCGGAAAGGGGTTCAGTCAGCAGTAAAATCTTTAAAAGGTGCACTCCTCAGCATCCCCAGTGATTTTACTATACTACCAGCTGTTTATTTCAGTTTGTAGCACACTGCAATGACTATGATATAAAATTGCTTTCAATTTTCTGCTGCATTAGCAACATTCATCTCAAACCTTGTTTCCTAGCTCAAGTAGAAGAACTTGCGGGTGGTAAAGATTTGTTTACCATCCACTTTTTAGACTAGCAAAAATTTGATATTTGTCAAGAGCTTATTGTTCTCTGTGCTTAAAGGGACATTATGCAAATTTAGTGAATACTTTACAAAAGAGTTTCTTTTCAGGAACTCTTGATGGAATTTTAATATGAAATGTGGAAACCAAAGTTTAGTGTCAGAGTATTTATATAAGAGGTTTTTAATGGGTGTACATATAAAGCTATGTCTGAAACCAGAACAAATTATTTGTTCTGAATTTTAAAATTGACGATTGTTCAACTGTTCGCATTTGAAGTTGTCGGTATTTTTTTCTATTGTGCTGCATACTTCTTTGGTTCTAATAAAAGAACATCTGAGCATTATGAACATATTTAGCTATTTTATAATATTGTGGAGTTCAGCTTTTTATATACCTGTGGGAGAAACAATAGTCCTACAAAGTAACAACAAGAGTAAAATATAGCGTCAATGGTGATAGCAAAATCACAAAATCGACTTCCCCACTTTTAATAATAGTCTTGAAATTATTCCTCGAAAATAAAGTTTTATAGAAGTGAATAAAATATGACTAAATATGTTGTTTAGAAACAGAAAAAGTCCATTTGATACGGTGTATTTTTCAGGGTACAAAATCCATATATAGGAGTAATTAATACATATTAAAATTTAATGAGGAGCCAGCAAATACTTTCACCTTTTCTAAATTCAGCTTATATTTCTCGTTATTATGCATTTTCTTTTACTTTTACAAGTGTTTTAATGGAAGGATTTTCTTAAATAGGACAATATGGTGCAAAAAACATTAATTTCTTCCTAAGTTCCGCCGTCCATATTTTATATGACCACTCTGGAGGACATAATTATAGCAGAAGCAAGGGACACAGCAATAAATCCCATTTATTGCTCAAATTCCTTGTTTCTTATATCCTTAATACATTACTGAAGCGGCAGGTACAGGACATCGAGAGATTCCCTCGAATAACATTAATTAAAGCAATATTACCCCTCCGCCGTGAAGAGTAGTGTACCTCAAATTGGAAAGCGTGTGCAGAATAGCAGGTGGCCTGGCTAATCCAAGAAATGTTTATTAAAATTATTGTCTCATTAAATACTTCCATACATTTTTAATTTCATATTTCCCATTTAGCCACGATAAGCTCCCCGCCCGTGCGCATCTTAATCACTAAGGTGTGCCATACCGTCGGAGCCCTGTGATTTATTGGATAACTCCGTCTACTATATTCCCTGTGGTGTTCGCATTGCTTGATAAATCTCTAGAAATGATGAAATGAGACAAAGGTCATTAATTTCCCTCTTTCACCTCTACAGACGATGGTGGCTCCTATTCCATTTTAGGGGGTCATAGGCTTTCTGTGCTTGTAGGGAAGCACCAACTTGATTGACGGGGTTCACGCCCCAAGGTTACACAGTTGCGATAAAATGAGCGAACACTCTCCTGGATGGTATGGAACGAACGTTTTTGCGTAAATAAATCAGTTCGCTTTCTTTTTACGGCTGTTTCCATAATTTGATCAGATTGCAGCATGTCGAGTTTAAAATGTTCGCTTGTCGGAACACAGGTGACTTTTTTTTTTTTTTTTTTTTTTTTGTAGATGTTTAGCCAAGGTTTATTTTTTAAGGTAGATAACAGGGTGTAAGAGAGGGGATAGGACACAACATGAATTCCCACTTTTTTCCCTAAAATACTCATACCATATCATAAAGCACTCAAATAATATACTTGGGCTTTTAATCTCATTCCTTTACTTTATACATATAATTAATTAATTAAGATAAGAATGGCTAAATGGTAATCACTGCGACCGAAAAACCTTTTGTGCCAAAACCCATTTAATATGGTCCTTCAAAAAATGAATAAAAACGATGATTATTATTATTTTTCAACAAGATAATGCTCCTACACATGCACCTACCTATATACATCAAAAAGTGGTTTCAGGATTATGAAATCTAATTATTACCATGGCTAAGTCCCCAACTATTTGAGTCTAGAATTATTCACAGCATTGTATCCTTCGAATACACTCAAAAATATTTTTTATCGTAAGGTAATAAAAACAAACAAATGGTTCAAATAAATAAATATTCGTATTATAATCGAATAAAAATATTTTTATTTAAACACAAGAAACGAAAACTCTTAAAATGGGCTTTGCAATTTCAAAACATACATTAAAAATCAACCAAATGGTACTCTATGCACCTGTGTATAAACTTTTCTTATGAAATAAATGTTTGCATGAATTCATAAGCTCTATGCAACTACGATAACCGAATGCATACAAGTAACTTTTGAAATATTCGAAAACTTCTTATCAAAAAATTCTTGGATTCTGGTTAAGTCTGAAAGGAATTTGTGAGTGGGATTGCGAACATGCATGCAATTGTTAAACAAATGCTGGTCCTCGAGAGAATTTAATAAAGTTCGATAAAATCTTCTTAGATTTTCTCACGAAGTAATCAAAATCCAGCAAAGGATTTATATGTAATATCTTCGTTAACTTTTATATGAGCGTTGAGAAATGTTCTTAATTTTAGATTAGATTCAACATCAAAATTTTTATTTGAATATTTTTTAAAGTTCTCTAAAACTGATCAATCAAACGCTTGTATTTAGAAAAGCAAAATATTAATTCACATGATTATATCACTGTTAAGCGTTTTATAGGACTTCTTATCTCGATTGGTTTCCATTGTGGGATTGTTACTCTGGTCTTTCCCTCCAATTCCCTTCCTATTTCAGCAGTTCACACATAGTTTATTTGAAGTAGGCTTTTTTATTTTTTACGGATTTGGTTCACTTTATCACTTTCAGTCTAATCCAACTAAAAAATATTTATGGAGGCAATTTCCTGGGCTTAATCTTTTTATTTTAAACTATTTCAGCCGCATTACCTTCATTCAGACCCTTCCAGTCAGTGCCCTAGGGGGAGCAACTGTGAGTATATTTTCCGCAAAAAGGCAACAGTAAAGGGATAAAATATGAACTAGACAAAAAAGAAAAATGCGGAGGGAAACTTACCGGATATAAATATATAAAAATTTATCGCCGTAGCACCTCGGAGTTTTCAACTCCTTTCCGAAGATCTGCATCCCTTTAGTCTTGACCCGGGGTACCATTAAATTCTCATCCTTTGGAGGAGTCTCAGTCAACCCCCCGTCTATGGGAGAAAATAAAAAGCAAGAAGTAATGATCCGCTGTTGAGATTCATGTCACGTCCATTCATTTGTTTTTCTGCCTACTGGAAAGCGGGTGTTCGCTGCCCCTTGGTGAGACATTACCCTGAAACGTGCCTTTTGCACCCGCACAATTCTCGACGTCTTGGCCTATAATTTAAGCTAGGGATGGCACAAAAGGACGACCCCGTTGAAGGCGATTTTCTTGGCTGCCAGCACGGAGGGGATGACCGGAAGTACGCACAGGTTTATATAGCAATCGTACTCCCTTAAGTGTCTAGATTAAGTAAATTGTACCGGAAATGGAATGGAATTGAGGGCACGCGGAAAATGAAAAGTTTACACATTTTTTTTTTATTATTATTTCCTCGGCGCCAGAAAACATTTTGTAAATTACGGAGGATTTCTTGACATTTCATTTGTTGCTATAAATCTCACCGCGTGCAGAAGCTAAATTAAAACGATGGAACAGAAGGAAGCTGGCGCGGTTCGCATGCGAATAAGAACTCCTCGGGGACTAGGGGTCACATAAGCGATGACAACATCGCATATACATAATTCACCGATTCGCGCGAATTGACTCGCTAATAAATATTGTCAATATGTAGTAGGTACGTGCGACTTTGGAGCTCCCCGAACAGCCGATACAAGCATTCCCTTAATTTTGCCCTTTGCGACAGGTTCGCGATAAGGACATACAAAATATCTGGTTCTTCCATCCGACACACGACCTGAATGTTTCCGTCTGCCAAATGGAATGCCTATTTAATTATATTTGATCGCACTGTTTATTGGCAACTCGGGACGACAAGGAGTATGATTTTCGATATGGGGAATAGCAACCTGTATTTATAATGAAATTGAAACTCTGCAGGGACGTGTTGAAATTGTTCAGCAACCAAAGTTATTTGCTGTTCCATGCGAATAAGGAATATCTGTGGATATATGCAGTACTACCTGTTGTTACGATTCGATATCGAGTAGGTATCGATACTCGATACAGAGTACTCAATCCTCAGTTTAAAGTAGCGAAGAGGTATCGATACTTTAGGCTGCGATATCTGGTACTTTGCACCCTACCCTTTAATGCATTCGATATTATTTCAATTTAATTAAATGTTAAGTTTATAAATTTAAGTGTACTTTTACTTTTAGCTATGTTTTTTTTCATGATTCAAGGTTCGCATGGATAAAATAAATATCATGGCAATACCGTAAAGTCCGATATCAAATGAGTACTCGGTATCGAAACTCGCGGTCGATACTTACATAAGTCAAAAGTCAATATATTTTTTTCTTATTTACATAAAATTCAACAATGAGACCTATCTACAAGTGCCCTTACATTAAAATAAAGAACGTCACCTATAAAGCAAATGTTTCATCTCAAAGAGGATTCTGAAAGAGCTCCCTAGACCGTTAAGTCTGTCCAGTTTCCTTTTATCAGTACGTCAAATATCCTAGGGCTTTGAAGGCAAGCTACGTGCATTTCCCATCGACGCCTTTGAGAATGGATATAGCATAAATGAAACCGAATGGAACTTCAAAAAGTATCACCGGATTAGAAATCGATAGGGCTAATTGAAATAGATATCCTGCTCGTTTGTCTTTCCCTCACATCACATTGCATCCGGGCATTGAATCCTTTTGGGGCTATTTCGAAGGACCCAATTAGAGAAAAGGGGACCTCTTTGCAGCAGATTGCACAATGCCCAGCACTCTAGATAGATTGTCTTGGGGATAATGTCAGTTGCAGTATAGCTAACAAAACTAGCTGCGTCTGTGCCCGAAATGAATTATCCGGCCACATGACCCATTCTACCATACTCTACCAAAACTCTTTCCCAGACCACAGCGATGGTTAGTCGGGACCTTTTTCACTTTTTATCTCTTTTGGGAGGAAGTCTTTTGTTGACTCCAGACTTAATGTGACGATCTGCTCCTGACTGCACAACAATAAACCCAGTGACCATGAATGCTATCCATCCTTAATGGAGATGATGGGACTGCTGGGAGCATGTTCCGGTTTCGTATGGAAAAGGCACAGATATCTGCAGGCCTTTTAATTTTGCATTTGGTCGAAATTCTCAAAAGGCCTTGTAACTTTTTGTCAAAATAAAACAAAATATATATATACATATATGCAACATATATGAAAATCCCGAAGAGGTGACTTGATCCGGGTGATGTGCTGGGTCAGGTAATCATATAATAATTCCATATATCCCTGGACACACACGCTTTGCCCATATAGGCCATTTTCCCACCGAAGCTCCCTTTTTTAGCGGAGCGGTCTCCTCTCTAGGGATTTAATTTTTCCCCTATTTCGTGGAGCCCATACGAGTCCAAGAACCGCGAAATTGTATAATTGTTGTGGCGTGATAGTGAGAATACGTAGAGGGCTTAGGGCGATGTGAATTGTTAAATGGGTTGTGGTTTGAAGTAGCAATTTTGCCACATCCCCTGTAACATAGGCATTGTTCCCATACGTGGCAAGTTTCTAGCTAACCGTGACTAAACTAGCGCGTGACAGGGAATTTTTGCAAAATTACTCACCCATAATCTGTAGATTCCCTGCATGCTCTAGTTAAGGGAAGTGCGACTTACTCTGCCTTTGAAAATATCTAAAAATGCTTCCATTTATCTTTAATTTATGAAGAAACTAACCTTTTTTTTCAACTGATTGCATTTTAATTAATTGCACTTTCGTGCAACAAACAATTTTCAAATTGAAATAGCTCTCAGTGGAATTTTTGTCTCTTTTTTTTTAGGTTTTTAGAATTAATGAAACAAGGGAAACTTAATTGGAATTTAAATGAAGTGAATTACCTCCTGCAACATTCTGCAATTATGTGACATTGTTCATTTCAGATATTTCAACTTTAATTTCCTATTTCTCTACTTTACCAGCACATTCCTAAAACTATTGATGAGATAACCATGAACTCGTTTCATCCTTTTCCTAATTACTTTTCATCCAGCTCCAATAGTTCAAATCTCTCTAATTGTAGCGGACCAATGCAGATTAAGTAAAATCGTTATAGGTTTACAACTAATTTACAAAACTAATAAATATGCAAGCAAAGCAAAACTATAAATAAAAATTTAATCTTTATAAATGACGACTTCTTGCTTTTCGGGCCTTATACTCTGTCAAGATAGCACTACTATAACAGCTCATATTAAATAATTTCATATGTTTGTCACAAGATTATTCAATTTGCATCATGTTTTCAATGACTTTACCTTGTCTATACCTCAAAGTAAGAATTAACTTAAACGGAACTATTAGGTAATGTTTTATTGTTCCTTATAAGTTTATTTGATTTGGAAGAATAGAGCAGCAACGGTGAACATCCCAAGAACTATAATAAAAACTAATTTATTTTAAATATCAATCTAATTGCGTTGTTTCCTTGCAAACATTTTTTTTTTCGATCATTAATAAAAACACGTTTTTTGTTCTCTACTACAAAAGCTTTGAAGACAATTTAACTTCCTATAGAGTGATATTCTTCGCTAATAGACTACTGAAGTACATTCAAACAAAACAACGTTTATCATGACAATTTGCTTCTGAATAGTACAGAAAATAAATCTCGTTAAATTTAACTAACTTTTGTTCTCTGCCCTTACACTCTGTGACAACTCTATCCAAATAAAGTAATCGTGTTGAAACCGGAGAATGCTACGCGCTTGAAATGTAATTAAACGCCCATTCAAACGGATTCATTCCTCGAGTGGAAAGATTTAATTTTTCCAATTAATTTCCTCTGAAAGCCGATTCCCTGCACTGCCATTATTTGCGGCAGGCTGGAAGTTTTTCTTAGAAACTTTCTTCTATTCATCCTATTCAACTGTGTTAATAGACTGGGTTGGGGTGTTCTTCTAAGGGTGATTTTCCTTAGAGAGCTCCCCTTTATCTTTAGTTTTGTAAGTAGCTACCACCCTACTCTTAGTATTAATAATATCTTGAATTATTTTCTTTCATTTCAGATTACACACTACTAAATGACTACTGCTAAACACTTTAATAAAAAGAGGCAAGCGTGGCGGGTAAAAGTCTATTTAGTTGTGGTGGTGGCCCAGTAAGGGAAGACGGGCCGCCTCCGGTAAATCCTATAATACCACTACCGCCTCTTAACTTGAGATGCACGCGAATGTGCATTCTGATCGCGCAGGCGGCGGCGGTAGTGGACCATGGCGCTTACCACCAGACGAAACCCTACAAGTGCCAGATCCAAAAACAAAGGACAAGGAAGAGTTAGCTTACGAAGGAGAAGGGCACAACTGGCGTAGTATTATTTTTTCACTATTAGTTATCGGCTTCGTAATAGCTGGCATTGTAACTGCAATATATCTCTTAGGGTATGAAACCTTATTAAAATTTACTTTTAATATTATAAAAATATTCAACTCTAAGGATGATCGAACGGAAAAACTGAAGATCTCTTCCTTCAGACCATCCCTTAGTTCATAACATTATATTTAAAATTATAATAATATTTATTTTATAGATACGTAGACGAACTTTTATATTGGTCCGGGCGACGAATGATACTTGACGAGTATTTACAAGGCGACTTAACGCCTCAACATCTTCAACCTACGTGGGTGACTAGGACTAAGTACGTTTTCCAATCGGATGATGGCGGATTATCTGTTCTGGATACTGCCACCGATTCGGTTGCTCCACTTGTTACAAATCACACACTGAGGCAATTAAATGTTAAGGGCTATCACTGCACATTTGATCTGCGATACGTTTTATTTAGACATAATGTGAGAAAAGTAAGTATGTGAACTATTTAGATTTTAAGAGATATAAAAGAAGGTGCTAAAACATTCATATTCATGAATTTCATTCATTACTACCCAAGTATTTAATCATCGGGGAACGTGATTTTTCCAAAATAGATTTTTTATACTCTTTTATATAACATAATTATCAATTAATCTAGCCTATAATGAAATAAGTACAGTAGCGTATTTTAGGACGTGATTCCAAAACTATAAAAGTTTGTTATTTAAGGAGGAAGGAAAGACTAAATAGAAAAATAAAACGTAGACTTAATTTATTTTAAATTAATTCTTATATTGTGGGGAATAAAGGATATGTCCGCTAAAATCGCGACTACTATATATGTAATAATAATAGATTTTATTACGCACTTCTCAGCATGTTGCTGGAAATATTCACCTAATTCTATACCTCTCCAGCGTTAGAGTTTAGTCTCTGTGGATACTTTAACAAAATTATATCACATCGATTTAATAAAGGTTTATCATCAAAATCGTTCAGAAAGCTGCTCACTGGTACAAGAGTAGTTGAAAAAATCGTGTTTCTTATATTTATTAAACCTCCACTACATCTACTTTCAATCTGCTCCACAATCTCCTTCTGGTTGGTTGTTGGTTAAAGAAATGTATAAAGCTATTTTCAATGCTAAATGATCTAGATTTGTTTATCGATAAAACCTAAACAGAAAGTATCATGAACACCATTATTTTGTAAATTAACCCCTTAATAATTAAATGGCTATTGGAATAAAGGAACGGAAATTGTTTCAGAATTGACCAATATTTAGCGACTGGTCAAAGTTAATTAGTTTGAAAAAGCCTCTTATCAATCACGGAACAATTCAATTTCATTCACGGCCATATCTTGCACTAGATCTCACACGCGGAAAATATCTAAAGAATTGCGTGACTACTAATTTTCAGGGTTTTTGCTACAGGGCCCAACGTAGTGGTATAGAACATAAAATAAAGGATAGAAAAATGCGAACCTGGCCGAGTTTTGTAATAAGTGCCAAATATGTATGAATGAGGCCAAAGTTCAGCACAGTAATGAGTACAAAACATCGATTCTTGACCTTTTCGCGGCTAATTTAAAAAACAAAAAAAGGGGACAAGGTCCTGCTCCACCTTTTCTCATTACGCTGCTTAATACCATTCGCTCTGCACCTTGCTGAGGAAGGCAATAATATTCTTATTAATGGGAAATCTGTAGTATTCCCTTCAGTGCGATTAAGTTAAACGATGTGCTAGACAACCGGGAGCATTAGTTCACGTTTAAAAATAAATCGATTTCAAGGATTTTGTATACTACCAAACTTTTCATGCGGGCGATAATTACGCGCCCATCCCTCTTAAGCAATGCTAATTTAAATTACAGCACCACCCGCTGATTTCGACAACTCATCGCGAAAATTTTACATAATTGAGTGAAGAAGTAACAAGAACTTTTTGGGAACTTTTCATAAAATCATATCGCAACCCCGCAAAATGTCCGATATCCTTTTATCTTTTCGACATGAATCAGTTGGCCCGCAACCAATTAATGATTTATTAAATCGTAAGCATTCTCTCTCCCTTTCCTAGGATAGACTCCACTAAAAGAATATAATGGCGAATATACGCTCACCAAAAGAAGGACAAACTTTATAAAAACTTGAAAATAACTTTTATATCCTCAAATTCTTGTACTTGTTTGTAAGAGTCAAGGCAATTTATATTTAGAGTGAAACTGAAAGAAGTTTTACTGGGAATTAATTGACTCAAACCGACTTTCTATTTTATAAAGAATTTTTTTTTGCCGTGCCCTATACTTGTTTATTCATGGCTAAGCATTAGTTTTACAAAAATGGAAACTGGAGCGAAATTTTTTAAAAATTTTAATCAACTAAAATTTAGACAGACTGATGAGGAGTTTTTTGATTTCTATGTCTCTGTAGATGCTTTTCAAAAACATCAAGCAAGGAGTTTCAACTACATCCATTCATCAACTATCCTTTAAAGACCGAGACTATAAAAAAAATAAACTTTTTATAAACTTTTATATAAATAATAAGATACAAAAGTTTCAACTTGGCATATCTTAAACTGACGAAGTTATTTAGGTAAATGTTTTATAAGTTCTCAAAAGAATGCGCACTAACAATTTCCAGATCTTCAAGGTTATTATAATAATTATACAAGGTGATTGCATTCTACGTAGGAGACGCTATACTAATTGACCAGCTATCGGAAATCTAAAGTTGGATATTTTGATTTATTAAGAACATAAAACACCTATTGATAATATCCAAAAATTGGGACTTAAACCAATTAATAAACAATAGAAATTTATTCAAAACAAATCCGTAATAAAATTTTCTGTGAAACTGAAATTAAAACGCATTTCATTTGAAAGGAATGAAAGCCCTGCTGGCTTCAATTTGTTCCCATACCAAAATCGGAATTCAATTCCCTTCAATATATTTTAAATTCTGCACGTGTTCCTTTCACCTGATTGGAAAACCAGGGCAAGATGCCAGTTTTATTCAATCTTTTACTGTGCCCCCTGTAAAGAAGACCAAGTTGACGACCATAACAAGAGAATCTCGGATAAAAGACATTGCACATTTTATATAAAGGAAGGAAGAAATGCCCTTTCAAGTTTTTATTGTGGCGGTAAAGCAAATAAGATCGACTATAAATACTTTTGCGCGGAAATGAGTAACTTTATGGTAGTAACCGAAAATTTCAATATTTGGCCTCTTCATGTTGTATTACCCATAAAAGTAAAGTTTAATAAATAAATAAAGTTTATACTTTAAGCTTTATTTATAGTTTATATATTTCATTCCAGTAGGCTGATACCTTCGTAAAATTGAATATATGAAGACGCCAAAAATGTCCAATAAAATTATTTGACACGCAATTCGTCTTTTTATTAAAATATAAATCAGCTATAGAATTTTTGGATTTGTGTAAAATTATTTGATAAAGTACTGAAAAATGTGAATTTTATTTTTATGTATCCGGCTTATATGGCGGTTCCATTCAAAGTCATGTACAACGACTTTTACTTTTATGACCTTTAAAACAGTCATTATACGAAGAAAGGCCCAACAATCTTCTTAAAACATAAAAAGCTGACTCTTATCCGTAATATGTCAAAAAGACTCATAAGTGAGATATTCCTTTTTGATTTAATACCAAGTAATCCTCATCATTTCATAAAAATATTACAGCTTGGCTCTTACAGAATCTGCAAGTTCATCAGGCCAAGGATTTTATTATAGCAACCATATACCGCGAGTAATTTGATAGCCTGCTTACAGCTTTAAGCGTAATAGTTGAGTACTAACTTTTAACTGGATACTGAAACAGTCATAAAATAATATGAGAGTAGTTTTTGGGAACTTGTCATGGTTATAAAATTCTTAGGGCTTTGAATACAGTGATTAAATATATCCATTAAATCTTTTTACATAAACACTACCCGATTTAAGAAAATAACAAGAGATAGGATACCTTTAATCAATAAATAGTTTCGCTTTGATAGTTCATTACAAAGCTGTTCAACACCCCTAAGGTTTCAAGGAAAGAGTATGAAATTAATCACCGCATATTGCCCTAAGGTTTAAGCTTACGCCCTGCATAAACAATTTTATTGAATTTTTGCATGCACACAGAGCAAAAGGCGGTGGGTACACAAAGGGTTCGAAAGCAAACAACACGTCCCAAGGGAATTGTTTACACATCCTACGTGACGCCACTCTGAACATCTCTGACAAAACAGCAGGTGTCTCCGAAAATTGAGCCAATTCAAGGTGTTTTGAAAGACTTTATCGCGATTCAGGGGAAGTAAGTCTTATTACTGCTCTGAAGGTAAAAGTTGAACCAAAAACTTGTCAAATTCCTCATACCTACTGAGCAACCTACACACCGTATCCTGTCCACACGACCCGTGCCATTCCGAGGCAATGGGATTGCTTTAGGGTTTATTCTGCTCATCCCATTTAGTAATCTTCCTGTCCCAAAAGGAGTGCGAAAAAAACCAATTTCCTTTGATTTTAAATTCCCTCACGCCAACCACCGTCGAAAGTGGCAAGGATACATTTAGGGCATGGCAAAAGAGTCCTAAAGCGCTCCTCCTCAGTTTATTCAGGACGTTGAATAGAAGAACGGCGAAATGTTGATGAGTCATACTGAACTTCGCCCTGCCAAAACAGAACGAAAAACCATAGCGTCATTTGTCCTTCCTATTTCATATCTGGCGAGCAGCACAATGACCGGAAAGCACCCGGAAGTGGCATGAAAAGTTCAGCGTAGGTGACATTAAGCAACCTTGATAGATTTTTATATCAAGACTAGCACGCAACCCAACAGCAGATATAAAAGGAGCCTTTTTTGTAATTTTTGAGAAGATATTATTAGACAGTCTTATCAAATGCACATCTTATGGTATACTTAGTATTAATATAGCGTTGCTTTTATATATGACTCATATTATTAATTCCCTGTTAAATTTTTAATCCCAAGATCTCTTTTCTATGCTACACATAAATCCGTCTAAGATTCCAATTTAGTCAAGAAGTTGAGAAGAATTAATTAATTCTTTAATCCTCGTGTTGTTACTACAGTACCTGTCTTCTTTAAGAAACTCTTCTTAACTACTTAAGTTATTACAACTACAAACATTTGCAAGCAGAAATCCCCTAAGGGATTGTCAAAGAGCAAACTATTTGCGATTAAGAAAAAGCCGAGGCTTTGCTGTTTGCACAAATATTATGGTATCAAAGGTAACTTGGTAACTCCTCTGTGTGCTTAACAGCCACTCTACAAAAGGGGTCTTATACATACCTCCTCCATAAATTTTCAAAGTGTCGATATTTACCTGCAGCACTTATACAACCATTCCGCAACCAAGATGCTGAATCCAACAGTTCCATTGGGGGAGTGTATACGTTACATACTTTGGTCAGGGCTATCTTTCGTGTCCAATGGCAATATCTGGACGCTTCATTCTCTGTTATATTTCTAGGAACTGCCAGAAGAACTAGCCGACTTAACTAACATTTTTGCCTTAAGTGTGAAACATAATCCGGATGCCATTCATAGCATCCTCCCTAGATGAGTGCACGAACTTTTTATTGTGGCATTTCACCTAGTTGAATAGGTGGCGAAGTGAGATCTGTTGCACACCCGGTATCATGGGCGATAAATTTTATGCCCGGAACCATGTGAAGATAGTTAAATAGCAAGTAATTCTGGAGAGATTACTTTTTATACGTCCGAGCCTGATACTAGAATGCATGAAGAAACACTTCCCAACGACAAACCTCCCCCGCTCCCTGACATTGTGAGGAAAATGTAACACAATGTAACATACCCGGAAAATACCTCAAACAGGCGGTGGAACTCTCGGCTTCCTTCCTCCACAGTCCTCCACAGGATCAGAGACTGGCAGGAATCGTGGGAGAGTTTCATTTAATAGTACCACTGAAGGGACGGACCCAAAGCGTAATTCCATTACTTCCTGTCTGCAGATATCACTTGCGGATTAATTCCACTGCTGCATTGAAACGATTCCCTTCCTAAAAGGCTAGAGGAAATTCAGTTCATTTTAAAAAATCGAACAAATCCCTTAGTTGACGAAAAAAAAAGGAAAGAAAAAAACCCTTCTGAGACGACTTAATATTTTGCGAATTTTTAATCCACTCAAAGTGCAAGGAAGTGTCCTTGGATGGATGCTGGATCTAAGTGCATTCAAGAGGGGAATTTTGCATAAAATTGAAATGAAATGAAAATCCTTCCAAAATTCTATCAGCTGGAAAGACGGACAAGGAGCATTTGAATTTATTTTGTTAAGTTTTCCTAGCTTTTCTAGAGTAAGCTACATTTGAATTTCTTCCGCATCATTACTCAGAGCACATCAACGATTTCACAAATAAAATGGTTATTTCAACAGCTTCGAATGCCAGCACGGAGATAGAAAAAAACTGGAATATTCTTAGTGTTAATGCACGTGAAATTCGTATATTTTGAGTCTTTTTCACCCTATTTGGATTTGTAATACTGACACGAATCCTATTGAAGGGAATGATAAAAATTGCATATCACCAGAATTATAAGCGCATTAAAATGCTTGGTTTTTTGGATGTATGAATATCAAAAAGTTTGCTAGAAGTGTTATAATTTTTTTCCAGTCGGTAAGAATAGCTAGAGAAGTACGTAGGGAAATGAAAAAATTACGTGTTTTGTAAAACTGGTACACTTTCAAAATCAAAGTTATTTATCGTCGAAAAAATTACTATTAAATTCGCATTAAAAATAATTTTTTAGAGGTCGCATAAAATTTGCCTTGCAGCCCCTATGGCTATGAATCCATTTTCTCCAACTACTTGAATAAACTAATAAACCCTGAAATCCAAAATTTTAAATTAAAACTAAATTCCAATTAAGCAAAAAATCTATTTATAATTCTGCACCGCATGATAAGAAATAAAAATAAATATTACGTAAATTATATTGTGATTTCCTATACTTAGGTTTTCTTTTTAAATTCCAGGTTTTTCGGCAATCCTTTACAGCTTTCTACACTATTTATGATGTAACAAACGATCACCATATGCCTGTACGATTAAAAGATTCACCCAAAGTACAAAGAACTCGCCTCCAGTATGCCGCATGGTTAGGCAACACAACGTCCCTCATAATCGTAGCTGACAACGATATTTATTTGAGACAATCGCCAGCAGATGAAGAGGATATCCGAATAACGAGCACAGGATATCAAAATGTTATCTACAATGGTATTCCTGACTGGCTATACCAGGGTGCGTATTTTTCTCCATCCCCTAAGCGCCCATAAGCCCCTACTTTTGGCATCTTGTTGTTTTCATTCCTTGTTACTTTACAGAGGAGATATTTTCTCAGCCAGAGGCAATATGGTCCTCCCCCGATGGTACACACTTCATGTTCGCCTCCTTCAACGATACCAACGTGGGAATGATGACATATCCATGGCTGGCGTCAGGTGCTATTATTGCTGCCGGTGGCATGAGCTCGGGCAGCTCATTTCCGGAAACAAGAAATGTTAGATATCCGACGCCAGGAACTACCAATCCCGAAGTTCAGCTATGGGTTGTGGATGTCACCAATTTGACCGACATTCAGCGGAGTCTCGTCACACCGCCGATATCTTTGGACGGACAGTAGGTATTTTTATATATAGCAGTTTATATTTAGATGAAATTTATATCCCTGATGAACATCATTCTTATTGAGGTGTTATTGAATTGAATTTAGTATACATTTTAATTTTTATTTTATCGAAATACCTTTGATACCTATCATGACTTTTCATGCATATCTGAAAATTTTCTGTACAGGAAATTATACACACCCTGTAAACCTATACAATTTGTATCAATTAGAGAGTCTTTTTAGTTATTCTGTTGTTTGGTACGAAAAAGTACTCTTTTAACACACAAAAAAAACCCATAGGCTCAGTTACTATAGAGCACTCCACTCTTATATTTTTTCAATGTTTAATCAAAACAGCGCACTCATCCGTAAAACGCGGAATACGCGCGAATACGTTTAAACACCTCTTGCAAAGGTCCTTTCGCGTTTATGTTCATTTTAAACGAATGTATTCAATATGACTTTCTGGGCTTAGCATTAAAGTGGTAACGTTTTCTGGAATTTATTACTCGTAGCATCAAGCAACTTTGTATTTTTCATTACAGCATAGCATTACTATATGCCAGAATTTCAGTTCAAATGCTATTAATTAATTGTTTTTATTTTATAAACAAATGAAAAAAAAACGAGTGCACTGTTGATTTTTTCTGTTACCTGCTGTATGATGTTACGCATTACCCTCTATGGAAGCTTTAAAGTAAAGATACATATAATGCCAAATAGGAAGATTAAGGCATGATGGTTTTGTGGGGAAATGATAGGCTTACTCGTATATGAAATGTAAACAATAAAGCGTATATATTTTGTTTGATATGCCCTCGACAGATGGAATGTAAAATAAAGTAAATAAAACTAGTGCAATTTAATAGAATCTTGGTAAACGCACAGATTTTTCTGAATTGAGCGATACATACGTAGTATACCATAGAATATATAGTACTAAAACTCCGAACAACATATATCTACTTGTGACGGTGCATTAATTACACCTTGAACCTAATGAAGGTCACAATCGTCGCGTTTCGGAATTGGATCTTTTTGAATAGCCTTGCATTTAATCGCCCCAGAGTATATTAACATTGAATGAATATAATCAATTAATTTAATTTAACAAAAGAGACTAATATAATAAATTTAATTATTATCCTTTGATGTTCAATCAATAGACCATAGACCAGGATATGTTAGTTAATCGGTGAATAAAAACATAAAGCATTCGAAATGAAAATACTTTTTCCATATATCGAATATAGCATACTTTTTTTTAAAGGAGAAAATGACGGAGTGAAATAAACTTTAGATGAGGTATATATGCGGATTAAAAAAAATAGTAAAGTTTAAATACAAACCTTACAAATCATCCAAGAAAAGTTGGCGAAGCGTACAAACATTGTCTCACCAGAAAATTTGTGAAATTGAAGAACTATTTTATAAATTAACTTGAAAATGATGTCTACCCTTAAAACCACGATTGCCATAGAATGAATATTTGTGTAATATCTTTGTGTACACAAGGGTTTTCAAAACATGTTATAAAATGCGTTGTTAACAAAACAATTAACAAACTTACATGCAGTACTTTATCTCTGTGGCGCTCTCCAAAATTTAAACCTCAAATAGTGTAATTTTCAAAGTGCGCAGAGGTAGAAATTAGAGAACGATTCCTCCTAAATTTTTACACGTGTGTTACCTGGAAATAAATGTGGTATTACAGCAAATATGTGGGGTGCCACCCACAACACTAACCAAGGGCTTTGTTTAATTCACAGTATAGTCGTGATAAACTACACCCATGGGAATTATTCTCTCATGTAGAGATTATGGGTTTATGAGTGTATAATTATCAAGTTATAGCTCAATTATTCCGGAATTGCTTAAATACACATAATTAGTAAAAATGAATTGATATTATACACAAATAATTCTTATTTTTTCTTTTTCAGAGACTTCTATTTAACATCAGCAAGTTGGGTAACACAGGGCAACCACCAAATATCTGTAGTGTACCTAACAAGGTCTCAAAATTACAGCGTTATTTCCACGTGTTTCTCGCCAAATTGGTTGTGCATTGAAGTAAGTATATAAGCGATAATTCCAAAATAATTACACATTTTCATGTGTTTCATATTTATAACAATTATTAAACAATTCAATTTCCTCATAGACTCACAATGAAAGGGCACCGGAGGACGAATGGTTGGATATTGTACCGCATCCTGTTTTCTCCCCAGATGGTGACAGTTTCCTTATTCTAGCCAGTATACAGGAAACTGGCACAGAACATTTCACTCATATCAAGCATGTTACTATCACCCAACAGAGGATTTCGGTGATATCGCACGGACGATACGAGGTAAAACATTTCTAGCAATACCTATGACCTTTAATTGTTTTACCGTAGATTCGAAATAGATTAGATTCACGACTTAATTTCTCTTTCTGTTCTTTCGTTTTATTTATGTTCAATTTTACCAATTAAACAACAAACAATATCTATAGCAAGTCGCTGTTATAACGCATGGCAGAAATCAGGTGAGATCTATTTTGTGTAGTGTTAAGAGTCTTCGGCTTGGATTGGTTCTGACTTTGCATGAAGACCAGCTGTAACATCGAGCTTGTTCCCTAATGACAACAAATTCCAGTTTTGCCCCAAGGCTGTAAATACCGCCCATGGAATTTCCTTCGTTTTCAGTGAAAAGCCCTGAAGCGGTGTTCCGGCGGAAGAAAATATATTTGGTCATAAATGCATACCAAAAAAACTTAAAAAGATAAACAAAAATACAAAATATAAAAAAAAATAAAAAACAGAATCCTTCGGACACCGTCCAGGCTTTACTGAACATGGACCAACATCTATCCCGGAACGCCCTCCATCCGCAATTTGTTGTTTCCTTAGGTTTAGGGTATAAATGTGACACCAGACATCCTACCTTATTTCGAAATTAATATTATTATGTGTTCCCTGCGGTGTTGCATTAGGCTAAATTGATGTTTCAATTTTAACGACGATCAATCTTGTACGAAAATTCAGCACAGGCACTGCTGCAGGCGTCTGTGAGATTTTTTTTTGCAAGCACTGTCGGTATCGACCCTGGGCGATTTTCTACGTCCTCCTAACAATTTATTAGAATTTGTAAAAACATATTTCCGTGTAACTGCTCTATAAATGCAGGTCGTAAATTCCCAAATGTGCCAGTACTGAATTACCAGTGCAACGTGATTGATTGAAACCAATAGTCCTAGGTGTAAAATATAAAATCCCGAAATACACATACAGACATACAACTAACACTTGAAAAACGTTATTTTATACTACATACACCTACAACCCTGGGAAACCAACAGCCACTAGAAGATCAGCACGGAACGATAAAGAACATAAAAATTTTATTGAATTCAATTACTTAGCCAATCACCTCAGGAAAGTGGATTGTCCCCTGGTGGGGGGTGAATCATCTTGTAGTACTTTTCCTGAATGAGGTAATCTCTGAGCGAATATTATTTCAGCAGGGTGTTTGTGGCTCAAATCGTATGAATCGTTCAAGCGACTCTTAGCTCCTCTTTTCAACCTTCGAGCTCACTATTTAAGAAAAAAAAAAAGAAATGGTATTCATTGCTTGAATACTCGACGCGAAGGAAATGGGGAAATTGGAAGCAAATCCGTGTATGATTTCCTTTCATTGAAACCTCTTGAATGGTTAACGAAATTTTTAAAGTATTAGTATAGGTTTTTGCTAATTTTAAGCTTAAATTTTATTTAACAGAAACAGTTGAAAATAAAAATAATCCTATTTATTTGATGCACTATATTCGATAGTTATTTACTTAATTTTGTTGTGTAGAAATAGGTTAAAATCGTCCCTCTCTTACTTAATTTTTAAATATTTCAAAAATATGAATTTATTGCTACAGGAACAGTTAGTACATAAGTGCACTAAAAAGACGTTTGATTGTTCTCCCAAAAAACATCCATAAAACAATAAATAAGAACGAAGAAATTCGTATAAAATAAAACTCCACCTTAAAAGCAAGAAAGTGTAGTTTCATTTCTCTCACATAACTTTTATATCTCTGAAGCGAAGATCTCGTAAAACCCACCGCGCACAACGTGCAACTTTTATATACATCAGTTAGAGCTCTTTTTGATCCCCTTCTATTCCCGAGAATAGTTACATTACAGGACTTGAGTTGAATTTTTTCGGAGAGCTATACGTTTAGATGAAATAGTAAAAAAAAAATTATAATTTTTAGCCCTTACTGATTGGTCTGATAAATAATCACAAATTGTGTATGGTTCAAATTACGAAAAAAATTAAATATCAGACATGATAGCTTTTGTAACAAAATAACTTCTGTTTTAGAAAAATACGGAGTACAAGCAGTCGGCGAACAGTAGTGTGATAGTGGGATAGAATGGTATTACCTACTAAGATTTACTGCGAAACTAAGCTAAAAGATATACGCATTATATAAAGTCTAACCATAAATTAATGGTGTTAGGTCATCAGGAAAGAAATTATATAATTTTATTTACATTTTTCTGTTATGGAACTCACTCATTTCTTTTATTTATATGCTTATAAAAATTTTATTGGCTGGCTTATTTGGTTTAAATGGTGATTATTGCAATCTACTCAAAATTGAATTAGCACTGGTAAAAGCGCTTCATTTTCATACCACAAAAGTATGATCTGTTAGTTGGGTGTGTTAAATGGGGGTTTAGTAGACAGTAAAACTTCGCTCGTTTCGATCTATTTTATCGAAATTGATAAACTTATTCAGTTCATAATCGCAACATTATTACGTTCAGATTTGTAGTACATATGTACTAAATGTACTCTGTTATACTAATTTCCATTCTAAAAATTTTAAAGTAAACTTAAAAGTTAAAAACGCGGATAATTTTCTGTAGAAGTAAATTCGACATTTGAGAATTAGAGACCTACAAATAGTAATGTAAGTTTTAAACAATTTAAATCCATCAAATTATAGAAGTGATAAGCCATATAGGTAATTTATTATTGAAGCTTAGCAATAATCTCTTTTTAATATTTATATATTTATGAAAGCGTTAGTTTTAACTCTTCCAATTTCGATTAAATTAAATTCAATAATTTCTATTTTTAATATTTGTTCACTTTTATCAATCTCTGCTAATTTTGAAACTTAAGGGTTTGCTGCCCCTTTTTTTAAATACTTACGGCTTACGCTAAATACTAATATTAGTAAATAAATAAAGAAATAAGTATAAGCATCCGTTCGATGAAAATTTTAAATATCAACCGAATGTAAAATATAATTTTAAAAATATTAAAATCGTTTGTTTTTTTATTTCTATCTTTACAAACTACTAAAAACACATTCCACTTACACATAGCACATAAATGTGACTAATTGTTGTGTTAAAAAGGGTTTACGAGAACGCACCTATTAACAACGCTACCTGCACCAGCTTGAGTTGCATTCATGTTTAGCTTAAGCAGTGTTAACTAAAGGCTTGAATTTTTTCCATTTTTAATATTTGACTTCAATTCAAAGAGGTTTTCTACTTAAATTTTAGGTTCTAAAAATTCTAAGCTGGGACACAGTAAATCACTTAGTGTACTATCTTGGGACGCAGGATAAAAAACCCGGCCAGCGACATTTATATGTAGTAAGAGATCCCGTCAACGAAGACATTAGAAGGTAGAAATATTTTCAATTAAATGAAGTAATTTTATCAGAGTTTACTATTAATTAAAGAAATGAGCCTCAATGTATCACCTGTGATCTTGGAGAAGTGCTGTGGAGTAGTCGTTATTATTATATTAACTGTTCCCATTTCGATGCCTTCATGTCTCCAGCGTCTTCCATTGCAACAGACATCGGTTCCGATTTTTATGTTCTGGAATGTCAAGGACCTGGTTTGCCAGTCTCTGGAGTGCATTCTGTGAAATCACATCGATTAGCAAAAATTTTATACGATACCCGGCCGTTTTATACTCATAGGCTCCAGGATTTAGCTTTGCCAACGCAACGATCATTTGAAATTCCCCTGCCACATGGAAGTCGAGCTCAAGTACAATTGCTTTTGCCTCCCAGCTGGCGAGAAGAATTGCGTGATGCTGCATTTCCAGTACTCGTGGAAGTGTACGTTCATAAAAAATTTTTGTACTGAAACAAGAATTTTATATTTTTTACTATTAATTTTGATTAACAGAAACGGAAGACCTGGATCGGAGTCTGTATCTGATAAATTTAAAATCGATTGGGGTACATACATGTCGTCTCGGAATGACGTTATCTATATTCGATTAGATGTAAGAGGCGCAAAGGGTCAAAGTAAAAGAGCACTCTATCGGCATCTGGGAGGCGTCGAGGTTCAGGATCAAATATCAGTGCTAAAGTAAGTTATTTTTTTAGTCCTGTTATTGATTAAGATTTTATTAATTATTTTTTTTTCCCGAATTTTAGATATCTCTTAGACACATATAGTTACTTAGATGAAACAAGAGTTGGTGTTTGGGGTTGGGGTTACGGCGGTTATGTTACCGCAATGGTGCTAGGTTCGCAACAAGAAGTCTTCAAATGTGGGATTTCAGTATCCCCTATAGCTGACTGGTTGTTTTATAGTAAGTATAATAATTAAAAAATTTATATATGTTATCCACCACAGAGAACTATTTTCAAGTGCAACAAACTTCGAAAATAATAATCTTAAGAATATCAATTATTAATAACTCCAGTTTTATCAATTTATTGTTCATTCTGTAGCTTGATAAAGAGCGAAAGCTCGGAAACAGAGATGTTTAGATCGTATATATGATTAAAAATTGGATGAACTAATTTTTAATAACTCTTGATGTTTTGCCATTGTATTACTAATGATTTATTTATTTCGTTCCTACAGATTCGGCTTTCACAGAGCGAATTTTAGGTCTTCCTGCAGAAAATTACAAAGGTTACGTAGAAGCTGATGCAACGCAACGAGCTCGACACATACCTTCCTATTCGTACTTCCTAATGCATGGCCTGGCGGACTCCACAGCGCCATATATTCACGGTGTTCAATTAGCTAGGTCCTTAGTAGAAGCTGGTGTCCTATTTCGGTATCAGGTAAATCACTCTTATCACAAAATAGTTTTTAATTAATTAAATCAATTTATACATTATTCTGTAGACATACGCCGACGAAGGGCATGAGCTGTCTGGTGTCCTAGAGCACGTATATCGTTCAATGGAAAACTACCTGTCCAGTTGCCTAAGCCTTGACCCCGATGATACAAAACCGGATATTGTCAATGATTAGGACTTAGAAACAAATCCGTTCCGTTCGGAGAGTGTAAATAGTGAGCATATGCGAGGAGAACTAGTTTATCTAAAAGCGTTACACGTTAACAAAAAGTGCTTTAACCAGAAAGTCAAACTGAATCAAATGGAAATCTACCAGTATTCGTGCTTACCATTAATTTTTAGATCATTTTTGGTCGCCTCCATTTGCTTTTCCGCTGCTCCTTCGTTTAGCACCTAAGAGATTATTAATTTTAATGTATTTTAACATGGCAAACAGCGAAGCCAGTTGCTGTATGTCTGTAAGGATATTGCGAAGTCTCCCCAGCTCGTCCTTCAATGACAATTTTGTCTAAAACTATGAATCAATTCCTGAAATTTTAATACTACTAGACTTAAGGCTAAGCAAGTGTAAAAATGAAATAGGTAGGAGGCCTACAGTAAGTTATTTAGTCACTAATTAGCTCGACACAACGTTACAAATCGCTGCATTGTAAATAAATAAGTTCGTTATTAGAAATAGTCCGATGGACTTCAGCTAGACGTGCTCGTAGGTGCGCGTGAATGGGGTTCGTGCCGGGTGAGGGTAAAGGTGTACGGATACAAATTTGTTTGTGTCACGACACAACGAGAACAGGTATATGCTTAGATGAATAGTTAATTAATTGTAGTTATTATAAATTAGAGTTAATCATAATAATGTACATACGAACAGGTGCCATGTTAGCAGAGTGATAAGCGCGCGCTTGTTTTATTTTATTTTTTATTTTTTTTTTTTGGCGAATGTGTTACGTGTGATTGACGGTGTTTTACGCGAAGTTCCCCTACGGGTAAATTGAATTCATTTATAGCCCATAGAGTGTTAAATTATAAATAGGATTTAAGACGAAAATAAGCAAAAAGGTTGTGAATGACGCAAAACATTACAATTAAGGCTAAACAATCGGATTTTTTCGGTTTTTCATTTAAATAGTTAGGCTCCGTTTATTAAATGCGACTCAAATCAAATGTGCACACGTTGTGGAACTTTTTGGATTTATGTTTTTATTATCTCGGGTCTGGCATATATAAACAAATTGTTTAATGTTAAACTTAAAAGTTTTCTTTTTAAATTTATAACTGATTTATATGATAATTTTTTGTTCGTGCAAATGCTTAATATGTAAATCAAAACATAAAGTACAAAATTACATAAGTTGTTAAAAAAGTAACGCGCAAAAGCTTAGTGATAAATCTCTTCAAAAAAGCAATATTTACTATACTTGCATTAACATATATACAATATCCCAATTCCTTATGCTAATTAAACTCAAAAACAAAAATAATAATAATCAATACTTTTCAATAGATTCAACGAATCAGATAGACTAAACTGATACTGCAAAATTGCGAATCATAACAAATACAAAAGCAGTTAATTCTTCATTTTTTTATAAATATATTGAAACTTGGAAACATTTTTAAATTCAGTTGAAAACTCAACTTTTTTGCGCCAGCCACTAAAAAGTTAATCCATCAAATTTAATGCAATATAGTAAAATTCTCCGAATGTAGTTTTCTTAAAAGAGGCCTTCCTCCGACAAGCAATTCCAAACTCAATTCTACGAATTACAGCAAATGCACATATCATTGGCGCAATATACAACACGAATATAAGCTATAGCAGAATAAGCAAAAATTCAAAATGTTCCACAACATTTTTAACGTAAATCAATAAAAATATAAATAAATCAAATGAAAAATAATTAAAAACAAAGTCGGGCAATAATGAATTATCTTTAAAGGATGTAGAAAAAAAAATCATATATAAGCGGACTTAGGGTACGAAAATCGGAAAAGATGGTAAATAAACGATAGAGCGGTATATAGTAAAAATCTGAGAAAATATCACCACTGTTGTGTTTTTTCTAAAAATTGCAAACGAAAATTAAAACTGTGGAGGAAAGTGAACAAACGGAGAAATAAACATAAAAACATAAGTAAATGAATAAAATTATCAATCAAATTTTGCCTTGGTAGTTTTAAAGAACAATATTTAAAGTAAAATGATTAAAAATAATTATAAAGTAACAAATTGCTTAGCGACTGAATGAAATTTACATTTATCTAAAGAAAATATACATTCAAATTGTCAATTGAAAAAAAAAAAAACAAAACAAAAATATTTAATGAATTTTTAAACATTTGTTATTCACTATTAAATTGCGTGTGCGAAAAAACGTACCTTATTTCGTGTTAGTGTGAATCCATTGGAGCATATTGCCTACTTAAGCCCCTCCAGATCTTAGTGAGAAATTGTTTTATTACTTTTATTGTTGTTGTTGTTATTATTATTATTATTTAAAAACACATTTACCCAGAAAATCCCAATGTTATTAATAAAATAGTAAAATTTGTTAAAACATAAATTGGTTGTTTTTATTTTATTTAGTTATTAGTTCAATTTTGAATCCAATGCTTGTTTTATAAATCAATACACTCATCCATAAACAAAAAAAAAAACAAAGGTATATCTGAAAATGTTCCCTTATGTAAAACTCATATAAGATTTCAATTATGCTATTTAAAAAGATTTAAACGTGGTAATAGGGAACTTTGAAACTAATTTCACATTTACAAAATTCACAAATTAATAAATCAAATTTAACAACATATTCTAATCAATATTTTATTTTAATAATATAAAGTTCAACCAGGTAGATGAAAGGTATCGAATATGCGTTCTTTGATCATATATCATTTTAAAAAAAATAAGAAATTACAAATTTTTAGTTCACCCTAATCCTGACCCTGTAACCAATTAGCTGAATTTTAATGTACGATAGATCAAACGATTTCCTACCATTTTCCAAGGAACATTGCGTATAATTTAATCAATATTTCGACACGGTGAGTATCATTTAATTAATTTCAATCAGGTCAAGTAACTTTTATTATTTGACTTATTAATGCAAAAATATATTTGGCTACACGAACAAGAATATAAGGAACTTTTGAGCCACTAGACGTTAATTCGGATGAACGTTCTTCGCTCATATTTTTGGAACCATGAGTCAAATAATTTTGGAACCTTTTGTCGTATGATGTGGACATTTCGGCTAGCTCGTAACAAAATAACTGTAAAACTCTTCACATGCATATCCGATGGATTTGCTGTAAAGGGGCCTAATTCTATAAAATTTCGAGACATTGAAAATAAGTTCTTTAGCTTTTATATCGCCCTACAATAATTGAAAGTCTTGACAAAATTCCTGTGGTTTAATACTCCTCTGATATACAGATTATGACCTATTTTGGATTTACAGTATTTAATCTTTTAAATAGCCAGACCAAAAAAGTATAATTCATTTTTCTTATATCACCAATCTTTTACAATTCAAATAGAAGGAAGGTATGTTAAGAAACTGTACCTACTGTGACCCTAAAAAAAATTCTACATTTTTATAGTTCTTGCAAAATTTTTATATGATCTTTAGGGAACTGAGATGATGATATGCTGGAATATACAAAAACACAAATAACTAAAATTAAATAATTTCTCACTAAGTAAAAATTTTTTCTATAATAAACTTTAAAAATAAATCATTTCGCAAATGCTACGTAAATTAAAATTTTTTATTGTATTGTACATAATGTAATAATAATTATAATAATAAAAAATGTTGTTATATACACATTATATTTAAAAGGCAGTTGACTGTTGTTTTTCATTTTTCATTATTAAAAACGATGTCGTTAAACAATGAAATTACATTTAAATGGAAATTATTTATGTGTTCAGTGTTGACTCAAAGTTGGCTTCAAACCCCATTCATAATATCTAATATAGAAAATTTATTAGTCAAGCTAAGGATTAAGAAAAATTTTTTTAAAAAAACAAAAAATAAAATAAAAAAAAAACAATGCAATTCGTAGGATTTTAAATAGATTCATCTCTTGAAGATGTTTTTTATGGTAATTTTTTTCCATCTTCTTTAAATGTTAATAACAATACATATATATATATATATTTTTTTTTATTAATTGCGATCCTAATAAATTTAAAAAAATTCCATTCATATGCTTTCAAACATAAATTATAACTCCAATTAACTGGAATGGTTCGATATATGTGAATAAAGTGTCATTACTTAGGACAAGTTTCAGTTATTATTATTATTATTGTTATTTTTTATTTGCCATAACTATACACCGTCCAATTTATACAGTACATACACCCATCATTGTATCTTAGCAAACAATTGCAGCGGTATCGATAATTCTTTGACCATAACAACCGATGTATTATTTCATATAAACGACTATGCTTGCATAGTTGAGTTCAAACTGTTTCGTTTATCATAATTACTTTTTAGAATACTCTTTATCGCAATTTTTGCATGTAGATATCTGCTAAATCGTATCTAATAAAAGTAAAAACCACTGATCTAAAGGTATTTCAAAATGAACTATGGATTTTTTAGTCGTAACCATTCCATTAAATTATAAATCACACAGTTTATTTTAAGCAGACATATACATATAAATCGTATGGTCTCAAGAAATATATAGAAAAATTTAGAAACTATTAAATATTCGTTCGCCTACATAGTCATGTTTAAGAGTCATCATTGATTAAAGTCACAATATGTATTTTTTACTTTACATTCACTACATATGTTGCAAATAAAAATATTTTGCATAACCATTAACTTCTTTGAATCAATTAATTTTTATATCCAAAAAAAATTAAAGGCAAAGGCCCTTATCAGCTAAATATGGTCAATTTTCCCCAGGATAAATTAGGTCCCATTTAAGAGGGCTTCTAAATAATTATAATAATTTTATCAAAATATCGTCTAACATTTTTATAAATTGAATAAATTTGTTTGCAAAATTACTTGAGTAGGGGTATCAAATGTTTGATTGATGAAACGAAAAACTAGCATATTTTCTTTTTTATTTTTCCTCTCAGTTATTTATATTGGTTTTATCTCTATAACCATCCAATTTTAATTCTGATTTCATTTTATGATTATTTTAGTTTGTATATTTTATTGGTGAAATATTTTTATGTTGTAGAGAAGTAGATTAGATGCACTTCCACTTGGCGGAATATTACCAGGAAGAAACGAAACATTATTAAAATTGAGCCAGACGTTTAGAATCTTTACAAAACCAAAGTATACAACATGTACACATCCAAACGTTCAATCTATGAATTTGTAAAAAACAAAACCCATTTCACTAATAAAAATTCATTTATAATGAATAAAAAATGAAAAATGGAAATAATTTTGGCTGTACCAGATCATCCACACAAGAATTCCACATTCTCTATTTTCATCTTCTCTAGACAATGGAATAATGTTTTGAATTTTTGCCATTTTTATAATAAAGGATTAAGCTATCAGATATAAAGTAGTATTGGCGAAATATAATCTGCACGTTGCAATATTACAGCGTGTGCAGTTTAGATAGAATGGAAAAAAAAAAATCTTCTATCTGATCTAGCACGTTTAGCAAGTGAATAAGTTAAAAAAAAAAATAAATATGTTTGTTCTATTAACTCTTTTAAAAATAAATATTTTAAATCTTTTGAACTAGTCTAACTAACCTAAGCCGCTATGAGTGAATGATAAGCATGTCCTTCATTAATAAAATAAACCAAAACAGACAATGTCTGCTTTTTAAAATATTTTATATTAAAATTCTTGTTTAAAATTAACATTACACTTTATATGGAGACAATGCGTCCAATCAAAATTTATAAAAGAGCGTTTCAATTGTTGCCTACCACCGAGAACAGCAAATACAATCTGAAAGCGAGCTTTGAAAACCTTTGTATGCTATTTTATACAAAAGAGACATAAGTGTAAAAAGATGCAGAAAATTGTAATTGAAATATTCCATTAATGCCATATTAACCGACATATATTGCTTACCCTAAAAATATCGTTGCAGAAGTTTTAAGCATATTTACTTTAATTTTATTAAAACTCGTTATGTTAGGCAATTTACTATACTTACGTTTACTAGAAATGTTCAAAAACTAGGATGAAAAATCAGAACACCAACTAATGTAAAGTTAAGTGAAACCTAGATGTTAAGTATTTGAGACTCGTTATAATGTATGTTAGGAAAATTTTGAAATGTAAATTGAGGAATATGAGGATGTGTTTTCCATTATTTATGAAAGAGTATTTTCTATATAAATGTGTAGACAAATAAAGTAAGAGGAAACAACGTGAAATATGCTAGGAATTCGTTATTTTTCGTACTTCGTTTTCCATCGATTTAATTAAGCGAAATGATTATGTATCAAAGTAATATTGTTATGGTGAAAAACTCCTCAGAGATTGAAATCAAGTTGTGTATATCAAAAATCACGACAAATAAATTATTTAACACAATGTTCGACTTATTTTCTTTTATACCGAGCACAATGAATTCCGAAATCATTTTTAAAGGGATCTGATAGGATTTAAACCCAAAACCTCTAGAGCACAAGTTGTTTTGCCCCCAACGCATCGCGTTAGCACCAGATCACAAACCCCCTCGATCTAAAATAGAAAATACCAAGAGATCCGCGTTCGATTAGAACTGCCACTGCTTTATTCTGGTCTAAACTGATCAGCCTCATATAGGCTGAGAATTATCGATCTTTTCTGATCATCAAATTTTTGTAGAGCAGAGGAGCTATTTGGAAATTTGTCAATTTCTGGCATTTAAAGGCTGCAAATTGAATTAGAGGTTTTTTTTTGCCTTATAAGGGGTCCTACTGTAATAGAAACATTTTATTAATTTACAATGTATCACTCTCCATATAAAATTCAAAATTAGTATATTAAAAAAAAAATAAATTAAATAGGAAAAATAAAATATATTTCTTTCAATAACGGAAACAAAACAATTTTCATATGAATAAAACACAAAACATGTTAAAATTCAAATCAAATATAAAACTAATTCAGTGGCAATGAACACATTCTTCTAAAAATCAAATATAGATTTAAATAAGTTAAACAAATAACAAAACGAACTTTTAAGGGATATTCTGAAAAGGATAAAAGTATGAGATATTAAAAAATATCATTTAACTGTACATTGCTATCGATAAATAAATGATCGGGAATATTAAGTAAATCTTCAACTTCCACACATTCCTTGCCAAGATTGTAGCAAATGCCAATTTCTGTTTTAAGTTCACTTAAATGTTTATTTTTCAATTTTATATATAATTCTTTTTCGCAAATTCCATTCATCCTGACTGGAGTCAGCAGATACATCCCTTTTGGAAGAAATGAATCGTTAAGCCTTTTCAAATTTTCAAATTCACTTGAGGTAAATGGTGGCATATTTTTGCTGGGACTTGGCTGAAACATAAACGCTTGCTTATCAAAACCATTCTTCGAAGCATTTTGGCAAAGAGAATGGTTAAATATAAAATTCTCGATTTCCTCAACACTTGTTATTTTCCTTACGTGGAGGAAAGTTTTAAGCATCTCTTCTTTATTATTAAGGCTTTGTAAAAGTATCGCGTTTGGATGTATAGGCATTTTATTTGCTATAATGTTTATAGGTTTTGGAATTCTAACTGAAAGTGTCAAATTGGGATTACGACCTTTAATAGGCTCGAAAAAGTGCACCTCCATGAAACCAAGTAAGTCAGGGTTTACATAACGAAGCGGTGTATACCTATGTTGCAAAGTTGCCTCAGCTACTTTCGTAGGAAGAATTGTTTTTTCCCAAGATAATGATTTTGAGCTTGTCAATTCAGCTGTAACAGAATTTATAAATGCTCTACCAATTTGTTCTGATTTCGTAAAGGCTTTTATTTTCTTGATAGAAGTTTGGATGTTATTAGCTGAAGAGCTGATATTTTTGACTAAACTTGAAATATAAGGAGTAGCTGACTTTTGTGAACTTGGTGGCGTACTTACAGGAAATTTCAATGTACCATTTGAAATGTTTGACTTTGAACTGGTAAGTACTTCAGATTTAAGATTTTCTAAATTTGGACGTTTCGCATCCACTACTGTAGACTCAACTGATTTATTTTTATAAAAATCGCTTCCTTCTAGAGTTCTTAACAAAATTTTAGATTCCAAAATTTCACCTGATTTATTGGCTGACTGATGTGTAGATAAGTTAATCGCAGAATCTGAAACTAGCGAATTTTGTGATTTAAGAGATGGAAGGGATGTGCGCTTGTGACCAAATAAATTTACAAATTTTTGTTGCGCCATCACATATACTTGTGGAGGTGTATTTTGGGAAAAATCTCTAGCATTTAGGATCAACATATTTCCATCAATTGATTCTATTCCCTTCTTTTCTACACAATTTAATTCGTGGAGGATTGTTGCAATGGGCTCCTGTTTTTTAAAATTTAAGGGTAGAACATTTTCATCGCATGAAATCATTGTTTTTGTTTTTGAACGTTTAACTTTATCCGTATTTTTTCCAATAGCTTGAAATGATTTTCTTTTAACAGTTGAATGTGCAATATTTACGCTAGCATTATTCACTTTATTTCCCTGTTTTTTAAATCGTTTAACCTTAGAAGAATTTCGTGTAATTTTCCTTCTTTTGGATTTTAATTGTTTCGATGCTTTTTGCGTATCTAATATGGGAGAAAGTTTACTTTTTTGAATAGAACACATGTGAATACCTTCAAAAGGTTTCACTGTACTATCAATTTGTGCGAGAGATTGGATATATCGAATATTATTAGTAAGTGCTAATAGAAATGCTTTAATTGGACAATCGAGAGTTATATTTTGGTCCACAAACCTGCAACTACACGAATCCCTTTGCACAGTAAAAGGAAAAGATACACCTACTTGATTCTCAGACGGAAAAACTCTCAAATTTTCGGAAATTACATCAGGCATTATATTCAATGAAACAAACTTAAAATTTCCAAATTTTTGAAATAAGCATGAATGGCTAAAATCAGAATTCTCTATCGATTCTGTTTCCATTATTACTGTCGGACGAGCTTTATTTATTTTGAATTTTAATTTATTAAACAGCGCAGAGGGTATTATATTCTCGCATTCATTATAAAATTTCAAAGGGTAAGGCGTGGAAATTGGCGGTTCATTGTCAAAAATTAAATTTAAAAGAATAAAATTATCTCCGACTTTTAATTCTGAATAAATATTCATGAAGTTTTCAAAAAATATATATAACTTTTTATTGTAGAGCGTGGGAAGAGGAGTTGGTGCAGTTGATATAAAAATAAAATTTGGTAAGCGAATTTTTGATGAAGTTGGACATAAGAAAGTCCAAACATTTGTAGGAGAAGAATGAGCAAAGCGATGTAGGTACGATAAACATTTAACTACAGGACAATTTCGAATAAAATAATACTTTTCAAAATTAAGTGTGAATTCTGCAGGCAATTGACGATTTTCAATTGGTTTTAAAATTGGTATGGGAAATTCATGATATGAAAATACATATTCCCGCTTATTTACATCGTTATTTGAAATATCTTCCAAAGGAATTCCAAAATCAAAATACCTGGGACATTCTTCTTTCTTCTCATCTAAAGAATTCTTAATGTCAAAAGTAAATTCCTCTGGAACTTTAGGCAAAACTGGATAAATCTTTTCATCTATGAGTTTATTCTTCTTAACTAAATAGGATGCTGATTTATTTCTTTCCGTGAATGAGTTCTTGCTTGTTGTAGCGTAAATATCTGTCTGAATTCTCTCTGCTGGTCTACTTATTATAGGAATACCTGGATTATTAGTGGTAACTATATCTTTTTCTATTGGAATATATTTTGCAGTGTCCACCATTTCGACCGAGTGTTCATTTTTATCTGAAGTCGTATTGGACAAAACAAATTTCGGACTACTTGTTTTTAAACAAGCCTCCTTTTTAATCTTCTCTATAGCTCTTATTGGACTGTATTCTGGTGACAAGATATCATTCTCATCTTGTGTGGTATTGTGATCTTTTGAATTTCTCCTACAATGGTCAGCTGATTTCTCACTAGCGGAGATGGCTTCTTCTATATCCTTTTCTAGAATATGTTTTTTAGATTCGCTTTGTGTATTGCAGTCTAACGTGGAATTTCCAAATACTATTCCAATTTTAGGTGTTTGAGGATGATTTTCCTTTCTACTTAAATTAAAGTCAGTCTGTACTATTTGGTCTTTTTGCTGTGTTTCGAATTCCCTATCTTTGAGGGAATTTAAAGAGCGTAGTTTTTGATTGCAGATTTCACAAAGTTGTGTTATGGGTTCTTCAGAATTCGTTGCAGTGGTTTCCACAAACTGAACGGCATCTCTCAATGAGCTTTTACTTGGTTTTTTTCCTTTAGAATAAGACGACTTGAAGATTTTCAAAGGTAATTTATTTTTTTCCGATGAAACTGATTTATAGCCTATATAAAAATTAATTTCTCTTTGGCAACATCCTAAAATTATATTCAACTACAATCAAATTACCTCTATTCGACAAGTTCGGTTTTTTGTTTTTCCGGCAATCTAGTTGGCGTAGCTTCGATTTGTAAACCTGAGACGACTGGATGATATTCGCATCCTATAAAAATAATTTTAATGGTAGATAGTGAATACCCCGTTTATTGTTGGATAGATAAATCAGCCGATTATATTGGCTACTAAATGCTGAAGAATATTTGAAATGTTGCCAATTTGGATGAATCATACCCTAGATCGAGCAATATTTACTATAAATGTAGCGTTCTCAAAAATGGCTCTAACGATTTCGATAAAATTTACAATATACGGGTTTTCGAGGGTTAATAATCGATCTAGCTAGGTCTCGCCTCTTCGAAAATGCGGAATTCAAAATTATGGTCTTATTTATTTATTATGTTCATAATTTTTATATACTTGGTTTTTATTTTCATAATCTTTTTTAATTCAATTTTCTAATGTAGAGTTAAATATAGGGCCCCGTAAATCAGGACTCATATGGATAAACTCAAAGAAAAAATACTTCCATTTATAGAGGTTACTACAACTATTTAATTTCCAACAAGGCATTCCAAGCTCGGTCAGTCACTTATCGAGTCATATCGCTTGATTGCTCGAACTTGTACAAATCACATACGCCTACTTGTGCACCACGACAATGAGTGGTTTAATTTTTTAAACTTCGGTAAATAATAAATATTTCTTGTCATTTGATGGTTTATTATCTTGAAAATTATTAACTATCATTGCCATCACGACCAAGGGCCATGATTATAATTTTTGGCCCAATTGAGGCACCACAGTTATTTTTGATTTACTCGATGTGCCACAAACATGGCTCGATATTGTAGGCCGAGTTTAAGGGTTTTTCAACAGGACAATGCCTACCGTGTTCTTTAAATTCCAAACTGTCTTTTATTTGTTGTTTCGGATATGATAAAGATAGAGTTTTAGTCTAAAATTTTCTGATCAGTCGAGAGACAAATCTCAATGAGCAAAGATAAGTTTTTAAGTGAATAAAATCAAGCTAAACGTATTTTTCTTCCTTTTCAACCTATGCCATTTCCAAGAGTTATCCATATTAGTTGAATAACCCTTGTATGAACTAGGGCTATTACTATTCGAGTGCATCTAAACTCAATTGCTTGAATATTTCCAGTACACGAGTTCAAAGGATCCGAATTTGTAAAGGAGTTTCAGCTTAAAAAAATTATAACAGGCGTTTTGTAAGAAAATTGATTTTGTTTAAAATCAGTAAAAGCATTCCATCACATGTGAAAAATGCACTCAACAGTGATTCTGCCAAATTTAGCAGAACACAATAAGCGATTTAGGAAAATATCTGAAAAAGGACTAAAACGATCATTTGTAAATGTAATTTGGAAATAAAGTAAAGCAGCTTCATCCGGTCATCCAATTAAATGAATTTTAGTGCTTAACAGTGGTGCTTTTATGCAAGTTTAACGATACTTACTAACCAAATAACTTGAAATTTGTAATCTTACCTACAAATTTTAAACCCAGCTCCTACAACTTTTCTTTCTACCAAAAGCAGTGTCCTACAACTCCCGACATAATCTGCACACGCAGCGTAATAAATAAACGATTAATAAACTAAATAATTCCACAATTGACCAATTTTAAATTGCTTAATTGCGTTTTAACACCCCATAAATTTAGGAAATCCTCTTCTAACATCCTTTCGCACTTACCTCAGGCTTTGATCTTTTCCGCATTTTAGGCATGTTAAAATATTGCCAAAACCAATAAGAATGACTGCACAAACAATCAGTTAACTTTAATAAATAAATTACTAAAAGCAGGATACAATAAATCCTCAAAACACTTTACATCGAAATTAAGGGAAAATGCAGAACAATGCAAAAACGCAACGTACCCCTGAGCTTGAGTAAAAGTTGTAAGCGGAATGTAAGACTCTAGTGTTGCCACATCACACAAGGATGTGCTGCACGACGGGGGCGCCACATTTCATCCATAACGGACGTCACGGATTGAATTATTCAAAAGAATGTTTTTAAGAAAACTTGAAAAGTGTTAGTTACTTTTAATCTATAAAAATATTACTCAACAGCATTTAATTTTAAATTTAGTAGTTTTTTTCACTATCAGACAAAACTTTCTAAAATTGTTTTCTTATTGTAAACCCACCCGAACCATCACATTTTGCTGAATAGCTGCAGCCGAGTTTTTGACATTTCAACGTAAACAACTCTGGTAAAAGTTTGTAAACAGTGGATGAAATTTCGTAAAATGGGTGAATCTCAGGTGCGAATAGATAAAAGTGGTCTGGAAAGGGAGCTAGCCATGCTAGAGTATCCAGCACAAGTGAAAAATACCAATAAAATGATAAGCACTTTGGGTGGCATGTCGAAAATCTCACAGGTTTGTTTTTAATTTTTGTGTGGCAAATCTTCACATTGAAATTGCTTTAATTCAGGTATTTTGCGGCGAAAGGAAGCGATTAGAGCTTCGTTTTCATCATAAAAATGTTTACAATAAGCCAGCCTGTGGAGATTTACACCAAACAGCAGGGATTTTAGTCAAAGTTCGGTTACCCGTGAAGACCGAAAAATCAGGGGAGCTCACAACACACAATGTGGAAATTTTGGGACGTTGCAAGAAAGTTATTAAGTTTGACTGTAAGTTGGTTGTTTTTGGCAATTATAAATAGCTCATTTCTTAAAAAATTCTCGACTTAATTGTGTGAATCTCAAAAATTGTTACTAAGATCTCTAACTTCTAAAATGTTTGTCTTTTTTCAATCTATCTCCCTTTGCTGTCGAGCTCACATTCATCCAAAGCTAAGTTAAATTCCTGAAAATTGTTAAACCTATTTTATTTTATTCCTTAATGATCAATCAGAATTCATCATCAGTACTTCAATTGCCGACAAACTGAACCAGAATGTGATGTTGTTTAGCCACAATAATCTTCGTCTTCTGGTCTACTTACCTTCGATTGTAGCACTGACCTAGCTCTTCAGGAGTCTTATTTTCAATTTTAGGTTTATTTAGTTATTCCACAGAACTCCGCGGATGTTATTTAATAAATGCCACTCTGGCCATTCCTATCTTTGCTACTATTTAATTTTTATTGCCCGCATCAGAATTAACTAGAGTTCCGAGGTATTTACCAACTTGTTCACTAGTCTGCCTATTATGTTTAAGGAATAGGACAAAGAGGTGTTCCTGCTAATGGCCATGCATTTGGTTTTATTGGCATTTATTTTAAGATCAAACTTTAAACTGTATTATTGAAGGTTATTTATTAAATGTAGATCTGTTTTGTTTTCGGCTAGAATCACAATATCATCAATGTATGGTATCTAATATTTTTTTGACTTTCGTCCCCATTTCGCTGTCCCCAATTGTATCTTTTATAATCTCCTCTGCATATGGATTGAACAAAGTGGGAGACCGTATACATCCTAGTCTGATACCTCCCTTAATTTTAATTAATAATAATAATCCGTTTATGTAATAGAAATACAAATTCATTGTTGAACATACTTTTAAATAAAATACACATAAAATCTGCTTCTTAATCTTAAATATAAAAACAACAATTTAATAATAAAAAGTAATAATTTTATATTTTTATTGCCACAATCGCATAATATTCCATGAACCGGTCGCTAAAGTTCTCCCATCTTCGCTAACACCAATACAAGAAATTCTATCATCATGATTAGGTAGTCCGCCTAAATATTCTGCCCTCAATGTATCCCAAATAAGACAATTAGCTCCTCCGTATGCGTACTCACATCCGGTAAAAAGTAATCGACCACTCTTCGAAAACGCTACATCCGTTACAGCAATACTATGAGGATATTGGCTAAATTCTTGATCCGCTCGTATATCAAATAATCGAGATGTACCATCATCTGATGCTGTTGCAAATATCTCGTTACTCGGGAAGAATGTTACTGTGTTGATAGCATCCTCGTGTCCTGAAAATGTTTGCTTACAAAGATTTTCACGGATATCCCATAGTTTAGCGACATTATCGCACCCACATGATATAAAAATATTCTCTTTTGGTTGTACAGCTATGTGCATCACTTCATTTTGATGACCATAAAAGGTTGAAATTTGTTGATTGGTTTCAATGTCCCAAAGAGCGCAGGTCCGGTCGCCCGAGCTGGTCAGTACAAGATGTTCATCTAAATAGCGGCAGCAAGACACGTATCCAATGTGTCCAGATAAACGAGTTGAGGCTGCTAGATATAAGGCATCCTCTACTTCTGTGTTGAGGTTATAAATAGTACACATTCTATCTAGACCTCCTGAAGCAATAGTACCTCCCGAGGGGCCATAGGCACAAGTCATAACTCCCGACGCAATGGCAGCGTGCAATTTGTGCCTTGTTACCGAATCCCAGACTATCACCATATCACCTTTTGTCGCTGACACTAAATTTGTAGAGTTGTTTGCCCAGTGCATGGCGTGTATGTTCAACAGATGCCACAATATTCTGGGTTTCGGAATTTGAATCGGTTTAAGTGATCTAAGACTTTTTGTTAGATGTGGCAATTGAATGTCGCAAGCTCTTTCCCGTGCATCACAAATATCACTTTTTAAAGCACTTGCCTCAGACATTAATTTTTCTAGCTCTTCTTTTTCTATACTAGAAGAAGTCATTCTATCATTCTATAATTTACTTTGCAAAAATTTTAACAGTAGTGCCTACGTGTCGCTGGAACTCCCGAGCAATGCACTGAATTATTTAACCGGCTTCTAAATTGAAACCACATTCGCTTTTGAGAATTATTAATCAATAGGCTCACAAGTCCGGCTGATTGTTTACATTCCGGGAAGTACACGCATCACGTTTTGTTTGTGCTTTAATGTAATTACTTTAAAAATAGATTGCGGCGGGTAATATTTACTTCTTTATCTTGTTTTGTTTTTCTCTTAAGGTGGATATGAATGAGAAATTAAATGGGTCCAAGTATTGAAATAATTGTCTTCTCAGGTCAGTGGAAGTGCGCTATTTTAATGAAAAAATATATTTTTAGTCGATACAATACTCTGTATGGTTTATTAATAACAATTCTGTTATAAAGGTGGGAATATAAACTTGGAATTATCGCCTTCTAAGTGCAAACAAATTATACACGACTTAGAAATTGAAAATCATTCAGAAAATTCATGTTTTTAGATTTACAAACAATAATTAAAAATTCTAAATAGCACATAGGCATAGATTGCTCATATACGTAAAATAAAATTTATGCTTTCTATCACTTTTAAGCTCCTTTTGATTATCAATACTTGCCAGTAGTAAAAAATGAACAAACAGGCGAAAATCAGAATATTTATGAAAAGATTGTGCCAAGAGGTTTCCCTGATCCGAAATGGTGGTCGTAAGTTATTTTTATTATTTAAGAACTTAATTATTGCTTAATAACATTATTTGTTAAAGGGAAAACGATAAGCCTTTGTTGTGCGCTCCTGGAGTATTTGCCCGAGTTGATACTATACCAGCAAATCTGTATCGAAGAGAACAGAAAATCACAAAAAATACAGACACTTTGGATGTATCCAGGAATAAGCCCAATGAAGTTACACAGTTCCAATCTTTTAATTTAACAGATCCATTCCCAACGAAACCATTACCTGATGTCGTTAAAAGAATGGCTATAAAGTATATTTCCGACAGCCAATTGGAAAGGGTTACAAAGGTAAAACAGTTTTTATATTTTTTAAATCATTTTATTTTGAATATATTTTTAGTTATTCGAAGAATGCCCAATTTGGAACAGAGTTGCTCTTATGTATGAGTCACAGTTAACAAATGAAAAGTTGAAACCCATTTTACCTTCGGTAGCGTATTACTTTACATCAGGACCTTGGAGGACTTTTTATGCTAGACTCGGTTATGATCCCCGAAAAGATTTTCAAAGTAGACATTATCAAATGATTGACTTTCGGATAAGATGCAAACCCGGTGTAACTGAGCATGTAATAAATGTTATTAATATTTATTTTATTTAAAATGTAGACTATTAGTAATTTTAGATTAAAATAAAAGCCAAAGCTAGACAAAGTTCCACAAGGGCAGAATTTCCACCGTTGGGGGCATCCACTTCGAAGCAACAAACATTACAAGGTGTTGTGCAGGACATAAATTACCCATATTTCGAGGAAGGAAGACTACCTAGATATCGACAGTGCATTTACAGAGTATCTAGCAAAATATTTTAAAATGTAATTATACCAATTCCTTTCTTTATTAGTACTGTGATCTTAAGGTGCCAGAAATTATTGAAATGCTAGAAAAGATCCCAACACCGTTGTCTGGGGCTACTTGCAATGAAAAAACCGGATGGCTTCCACCTGGCTTTGATGATCAATGCCGACAAATTTTAAATTCATATGTAAAAGACCAACTACAGCGACAACAGGGTCATGATGTAGAAGCCGATGAAGATCTTGAAGATGTAATGAGTTTTTATAAAAATGATTTCACATATTTATTTGTGATTATTGCAGGACTTTATGGAAGATGGAGAGGAACTCGATGAAGAATTTGAACAATTTTTTGAAGAAATGGAGTATTAAGAGTAACAAATTCATTACACTTGTAGTCTTTTTATCTAATTATAAGTGATATCATAATCTTTTCTTTTAATGGTCATAATTTATTGGGGTGTTTAAGTGATTTTAATCTGTTGGAATGTTGATGGAATTCTGCGGTATACTTGCATTGATGTTGCAAGCAACTGCATCCAGTTTTATTCAGTTTGAATATAACTCTACAGTTGTCTGGTTTGATCTACTTTGGTTTAGTAAGGCCTAGAGAACCACAACTACGAGCTTGCATATATATAAAGCATATTTTTGATATTGAGTTTTCCAGAAATCCGAAAGAATTGTTTTTAATCACCAATCCATCATAATAACATTTTTGATTTCGGTACGAAAACTAAAAATAATGCAAAATCTAGGGTTCTTCTGGTTAAATCATAATGCCTTAATTAACTGAATGATAAAATAATTGAAAAATCAGTAAATAGGAAAAGATAGTGTTTTATTATGTTGACAAATTCTAGAAACAGCAAATGATTTTAATTCAAATAACACCTTTCGCTGATAAACTTTTAACGGGGCATGATTTACAATTTATCGAGCGTAACACTCTTACCTACACTACGAAGAGCCCAGCCACTGCCGAATTCAGGGAGTAACGAAAAAAGAACAGTATAAATGCGCTTACTTAGGAACCTATTCTCATCATTTACTGAGCAAGATTTGAAGGCAAACTCATGAGCAAATTCTGCCCAGTGGGCAGATAGACGACTTGTCTTGATCTTGATAATTGATAAGCAATATCTTCAGCAGCTTCGATCCTTCTCAATTCAACAAGACCATCACCGGCATCAGCAAAGGCTTTTGATAGCAATTCAGCAGCATAGGCATCACCCTCAGCTGAAATAATAGCTGCTTTCTTTTGTTGTTCGGCTTTTTCTACAACAAATCGAGCTTTTTCGGCTTCCTGTTGGGCAACCTGTTTCATTTCAACAGCCAAAGTAAATTCCCTGCCAAAGGTTAAATGTGTAATAGAAATATCATCCAAAATAACACCAAACTGTGAGGCACGCTCTGTTAAATCTTCTGAAACTTTTTGTGATACCATCTGCAAAGTTTGTAAATAAAATTTTAATATTAATTTCTTAAATGCTATTGAAGTTGTTATTGAAAAGAATAAAAATTATTTCGTACCTCACGCTGGGTGATCAGTTCTCCTGCATCAAACTGAGCGACGACAGCCTTTAGGACTTCAGTAGTGATGGAGGGTAAGACCCTTTCATCGTAGTCAACTCCGAGAATAGTGTAGATCTTCGGAAGTTGATCAGGCTGTGGCCTGTAGAGTACACGAAGAGTGATGTTCACGTTCTGCAAGTCCTTGCTGCCGGTAATCACAGGCACATTTCTCGGCTGCGAGCGGATATCATAAATGATGGGTCGCTGCACCCAGGGAATAAAGAAATGGGTTCCCTCCCCGACTACGGTATCTTTGACTCCAGTGAACCGATCGAAGATAACAGCCCTATGCCCTCCGTCGACATTATATAATGCAGAATTAATAACTCCTCCCAGGACGGCGACTCCCAGTCCAACTTGTCCAATGCGGTTAAAAAATTGGGCAGCCATTCCTGCACAAAAATGGTTAAGTCGCGTGCAAATAATTCAAGCATTTATTACGAAATTCAGTAAAACACTGCGACTCCCGGACGATATTTCATCACATTTTTAGGTTAAGTGACGGAATAAAGTCCGGCCGCACCGGTTTCTGGCAAAATGCCTTGAATGGCAACTAAAATTATTTTTTTGGGATGCACTGACCTTTTGCTTAGTCCAAAAATCGATTTAATTAAATAGCAGGTGAAATTAAACACGAAAAATACGTCAAACTTTTGATAATCACCGGGACCAACTTGAAGGGAAGTAGAATGAAGGAGTCAGAGAACGTGAGAGAGGCAAACGATTTAAGATGACAGTGAGAACCAAGAAAAGGAAAAATCATAATTGCGTTTTCATGCGATGATATGCGCTGGTAGCGGTGAAGTAGGCTCCATTTTCTAGTCTTGTTATCAGTGAATGTCATATAAAAGTAAACATCTAAAAAGTGTTGAAAGTTGTCAAACATTTGTTGTTTAGCCACCGATTATTAAATTCGTAAAAATGGGTCGAGATAAAGGTAAACGAAGGTCTTCGAGTTCGAGTTCGGCAAGCATTGATAGTGCCGAAGAGGAACGCATTCGAGATTTGAAGGAGCGTGATGAATTCGCGGAGCGACTCAAAAAAAGGGATGAGAACAAAACTCGAAAGGTGCTGGAGTCTTCCAGCCGAAAAGCCTACGAGGAGGCTGCGAAACGCCTCAAATTGGAGTTGGAGGACCGGGATAAGATTCTTCCTACACTCAGGGTCCAGTCTAGAAGAAAATACCTCGAGAAAAGAAAAGAGGATAAGGTCGCTGAATTGGAAGCGGACATCATTGACGACGAATACCTTTTCGACGAGGAAATGTACGTTTTGGTTTGGGAATTTGGTGCTTATGTTAACATTAATTGTTTATAATTGCAGTTTAACCGATAAGGAGAAAAAGGAGCGAGAATACAAGAAACAGTTGCTCAAAATAGCCAAGGAACATGAAAAGGCGCGAGAACTCGAAAGGGTGCAAAGGTACCACATGCCACAGGATGTTAAAAAATCGGAAAAAGGTAATTTGCAGTTCAAACTCTTAAACTTTAAGTAGAACTCTTGTATTTGAAAAACCTTTCATTTTTAATTATAACAGAGGAGTACATTGAAATTGATGAACGTGAAAAACAACCAAACTCAGAGCAAAAGAAATGGGAGTCTGAACAGCTTGCATCCGCAATGTTTCAGTTTGGCGCCAAGGATGCAAAGACCAAAGAAGAGTACGATCTGCTTTTGGAGGACCAAATCGAATTCATTCAGGCTCTTACAATGGAGGGTTCGAAGCACAAAGATAAAAAGCCCGAATTAACAGAGCTGGAAAGGAAAAAGATGGACATTGAGGAAACAAAAAAATCCCTTCCAGTATATCCATTCAGGGATGATCTGATTCGAGCTATTAAGGAACATCAGGTGAGATTTGGGGGCTTCTAGAAAACTACTTACGTCTGCATTTTTTTAAATAAAGATTTTAATTATTGAAGGTGAAACTGGATCTGGAAAGACTACACAAATTCCACAATATTTATTTGAGGCTGGCTTTACCAAGGATAAGAAAAAAATTGGCTGTACACAGCCTCGAAGAGTTGCTGCAATGTCTGTTGCTGCTCGCGTTGCTCAAGAAATGGGTGTTAAACTTGGTAACGAGGTTGGATACAGCATTCGTTTTGAGGATTGTACTTCTGGTAAGTTTGTGTTTAAAAAAACGCCTTCTAATACACGAAATAGGGAAATTATGGGATAGCCATTAACTGCAATTCATAAAATTTTTAAAATTGTAATAATTATTTACCTTTCAGAAAGAACTGTTTTAAAATATATGACTGATGGTACTTTACACCGAGAGTTTTTATCAGAGCCTGATTTGGCCTCTTACAGTGTGATGATCATTGACGAGGCTCACGAACGGACACTGCACACAGACATTCTTTTTGGATTGGTCAAGGATATTGCTAGATTTAGGCCTGAATTAAAATTACTGATTTCTAGTGCTACACTAGATGCCGATAAATTTTCAAAATTTTTTGATGATGCCCCAATTTTTAGGATACCCGGAAGACGATTTCCGGTGAGTTGACCTATTCTTTTTTTTTGATTTGTTGTATTATTTTATTGGTAAATTACAGGTTGATATTTACTACACTAAAGCTCCGGAAGCTGATTATATAGATGCTTGCGTTGTTTCGGTTCTTCAAATTCATGCAACTCAACCACTTGGAGATATTTTAGTCTTTTTAACAGGTAATTTAAATTAAAAGTTGAAAATTAAAAATCCTATTAAGCTTAAAAATCGTATGCAATTTAATTGTTAATTGGCTTATTCGTTTTTTCAATTTTATATAGGTCAAGATGAAATTGAAACATGCCAGGAAATTCTTCAAGATCGAGTTAAACGACTTGGATCAAAGTTGCGTGAACTCTTGATTCTACCGGTGTATGCAAATTTACCCAGTGATATGCAAGCTAAAATATTCGAACCGACTCCACCGAATGCGAGAAAAGTAATTCTAGCCACAAATATTGCAGAGACTTCACTTACCATTGATAACATCATATATGTGATCGATCCAGGATTCGCAAAACAGAATAATTTTAATTCTAGAACTGGAATGGAATCACTGATGGTAGTACCAATATCAAAAGCATCAGCCAATCAAAGAGCAGGGAGAGCAGGACGTGTAGCACCTGGAAAATGCTTCCGTTTATACACTGCATGGGCGTATAAGCATGAATTGGAAGATAATACTGTTCCTGAAATTCAGAGAATAAATCTCGGTAAGTTTACAGGTTTCAATTTTAATGTTTGAACATTTTAGTTAAATTTAGCTATTTTACAGGCAATGCAGTGTTAATGCTAAAGGCTTTAGGAATTAACGACTTAATTCACTTTGATTTCCTTGATCCTCCGCCTCACGAGACTTTGGTATTAGCATTAGAACAGCTGTATGCTCTTGGCGCCCTAAACCACCATGGTGAACTGACCAAGTTGGGTAGACGAATGGCCGAATTTCCTGTGGATCCAATGATGGCTAAAATGCTTTTAGCTAGTGAAAAGTATGCTAATTCAATTTTATTATTTATATTGTTTTTACTTTATTCGAAATTTACAGATACAAATGTTCAGAAGAAATAGTCACAATCGCTGCTATGCTTTCGGTAAATAGTGCAATTTTCTACAGGCCAAAAGACAAAATTATTCATGCAGATACTGCCCGAAAAAATTTTAATCATTTACACGGGGATCACTTGAGTTTATTGCAAGTGTACAATCAATGGGCGGAAACAGATTTTAGTACGCAATGGTGTTACGAAAATTTTATTCAATACAGGTCAATGAAGCGTGCAAGAGATGTGCGAGAGCAGTTAGTAGGTCTTATGCAAAGGGTAGAAATAGATATGGTCTCATGTTTACCTGAAACTGTACCTATTCGAAAAGCAATAACAGCAGGATATTTTTATCATGTTGCCAGATTATCAAAAGGTGGAAATTATAAAACCATTAAACATAATCAAACGGTTATGATCCATCCAAACTCATCACTTTTTGAAGAGCTACCTAGATGGGTACTATACCATGAGCTGGTATTTACTACAAAAGAATATATGCGGCAAGTAATTGAAATTGAAAGCAAATGGCTTTTAGAAGTTGCTCCGCATTACTATAAGCCGAAAGAATTAGAGGATTCTACGAATAAGAAAATGCCGAAAACCTCTGGTCGATCTACAATGACTGAGTAAATGGAATTTCTTATTATGTAAAGTGTTTTTTATTATATAACAATTTTTTTTTTTTGTAAAACTGAAAATTTTAAACCATTAAATTTATTTTTAAAAACATTTACAAGAGTTGAGAATAATGTGGAAATGATTAAATCACTTGTGCAGTCCGATTTATAATTTAATAACTTTTCACTTAAAATGTAATTGTATTCTAATTGTCCCTAAACTCTACTAAGATTTCCAATTCAAATTCTATTTGTGGTTTTTCTAAAGAATAAATGCAAACCTGAAATAAAGTGTTAACGTTAAATTTATAAAAGAAAAAAAACTCAAAAACATTGAAGCACAAATTTAAATTTTTGAAAGACTACATTTAAAATAATATGAGCAATATTCGTATACCTGTAATCGTGTTCTTGAAAACTGATCTAACGATTTTGATTAAATTTAAAATACAGAGGTTTTCGGGGGCTAAAAATCAATCTAGTTGGGTCTCATCTCTGGGAAAACTCGGAATTTGAAATGGTGGTGGTCCTAAATTTTATACTCCAATGGGTCTCTATGAAATTTCCTATACGGGGGTTTATGGGGATGATTATTTCTAGACTTCAATGAATTTTCATAATAATTAGGACACAGTCAATTCGGTGGAGTACTGCGAAACGCTGAATAGAGAAAGAAGAATAGAACGCTCAGCGGTTGATTCGTCAATTTTTCCTACAATTATACTTTTTTTCTCCTCGTAAACTTATTACTTAACTCTTCCAAGCAAGATCGGTCTACTAAGTACTATCAAATTAGTAGACCTGAAAACCTTTAATTAACTACCTATTTCTGTTCTTATTTATTTTCTACTTGTTGTCAAAGGTCACTAATTACCTGTTTTAAAGTTTAAATTTAATTATAGCTTGTCAATTTAGATCTCAACTATTTTAGAGAAATTTTCTTCACAACAAATTTATTTAATTTATTAAATTTTGCTTTATTTTAAATAAATAAGCGATGGTTGAATTTGATTGGATTTCGGAACATTGGCGCCAGTTCATTTATTTGACTAGATTCTCTATGCCGGTTGTGCTTTATATGGTGCAATTAAGTTTTATTGATGCCATAAATTCGTCTACTTGCCCTCTACCATTAGATTTACCTAATATCGTCTTTGCAGTTGCAATAAGTGGATACTATTTGTCTTGTGTTTGCTTAACACCATCATTTTACAGAGCAAAAAATAAATATATCGCTGGAATTGTAGAAGTAAAAATGTCTTTTAGATTTATGATTTGTGGTTAATACAATAAAATTACAGGTTTTATTGCAAATTGTGATAGTTGATGTAACATTACGCCTATTTACAGTACCATTTTACTATATTCTTTATTATCTTTGCATAAATGGTTATGTGGTACGTATAACTTTTACATTTTAAATCGACGGAAATTGTTCCAAAATTCTTTAAATATTGAAAATTAAATTTTTCTAGCAGGCGTTGCCATTCTCTCTATCAATCAATATTTACTAGCATATCATAAAGGCTTATAAATAAAAATCTTATCCTTTTCAGGCGAGTTTCATAAATAACTGCTTATTTTTCCTCTATGCAGTAGATGGAAAAGTTCCAGTTTCAAAATTTGTTCGTATATCAAGAACTGAAGAAGGATTTGAAATCGTGCGTTATTTAATTGCTGACTTCTTAATTTTGTGGGGTCTATTCGAATTTGGAATACCTCAATTCATTATAAATGCCCTAATAAAGTAAGATTTATTTATTTATTATTTACAAAATTGAAAAAAATTATATTAATTTTACTTTAGTGCAAAGAACTATGTTGCGTTTTATGTGATACCAATTTTGCAAGAGATAATTAAGAAAGAAGGAAGAAAATCCATAGGGAAAAAGAAGAGAAGTTGTGTAACTGAACTTGATCTAAGAAGACATTAATCTATTAAAACAATATGACTGCAAGAGTAGCTGTTACTTTTGCAAGTCTCGTTCATTCACTTTTAAGAGTATCAATATTTCTTGAACAACCACTAGATGGTTGTTCGCCAGCACCTAGTCTAGCCAGTTGGTTATTCTTTATTGCAATGATACTTTTAATACGTGATATAGATGTATACCCCAGGAGATATGCGTTTATACCAAACACTTGCCGTATATTTGCTGAATTCATTATAGCTTTGCTTTTAATGGAATTCGGTACAATAATAATATGGTGTACTATGGAAAAGCTTATTTATAAAATTATGAAATGTATTTTAATGGAGAACTCATCAAACATGTACTATGATATGGGTGGAGATGCTTTAGTTGGAGTTCTTATTACACTTTTTAGTTTTTGTATATTGATAAACGTAAGTCTTGCCACTGAGGTATACTATGATTTGAAATTTAGATTTTCCCAATTATTAAAAATATATTGCGATAAAAGACAATCGAGGATATCATGCACACAAAATCCTGTTTGTGGAAATGAAGTTGATGTTGATAGTGATGGGCTATGCTGCAATCCTTCGGTTCAAACTCGTCGAAAAGCTTACCAAAATACTCGTCATACAAATGTAAAATTGAAATGTTAAGTATAGATAGGAGGTATCTATTTATTTTTTATCATATACCTATTTGTTTCTATAAGAAATGCCCCAACTTTTGTTAGTTGTAATAATTTATAATAAATTTTGGATTTAAATGGCCTTACCACTACCAATTTTTTACAAAAAATAAGATAAGATGAAGACAATGAAAAAGCAAAATATTTCCGCATCATTACTATCTGATTTCGGTTTTTTATATATGTGCTATAGTTACATACAGGTTAAAAATCGTAAATAATAATCCTAAAACCAATTAAGTTTAATTTTAGATTAGGTATCCCACACTCAATTGGGTCGATGAGAATTAAGACTAAAAATATTTTGTGGTATTTTAACATGGTAAATGCCCAACGCCATATTTCGATGCATTTGCAATTGTAAGCAGGGTGAATTGTTAGTTGCACTATGCACATTCGGAAGTATTCTTCAAAAGCACGATTTTTCTATTTCTTGTTTTAATTTACAATAAGTAAGTCAATTAACGAGTAATAAGAACAAAATCTTCTTAAAAGGTGCTGATTAGATTAAATACTTCCACCCACGCTGCAAAGACAAAATCTCTACATAAAAAAGGGGGAAACGCATAAAGCGAAATAATATTCATTAGGTAGGTACCCTAGATACATTCTGGAATAAATGAATTTTAAGAAGTTTCCTATACATTTCCGAGGCAATTCACTTTAAGAGCTTCGGTAGAACTTACAAAAGCTCAGAGTATCTTTCATAGATCAAAATCAATCCCCTTAGGGTGGGGTAGAGATATTAATTCAATTTAACAGCTCGGAATCAGAAAGCAACCCTCAAAAGTCGAAAGTCATGTGAGAGCAACTGACTGTGGCAGATGATAAGAGGCTGAAAACGTAAAGGCCCGCTGAAGCTTGTGAAATGCTTAATTTAACCAATTGTTGTATTTCAATAGGAAGGACTACGGAAACTTATGCAGAACGTGGGCGGATAATGGAATTGAAAGCTTCTTTGAAATAGGTTCGGAGGGATGTTAAAGTAACAAGTCTTGTAACTTCTTAATGCGTAAAAAGAAATATGTGATGGATTATTCATATTTCAAGGACATTTCTTTAGTTTAGATAATAAACCGGATTATGTACTATCTAGGGGTAGATCTGCAATAAATGTCGCAAATAAAATACTACTTAATATTAATTTATGAATAAAGTAAGTGTTAAGCGTCTTCTACACGTTGGATCAAAAAGAAAAACCAACGTAAGCTTACGACGAGTGTACGCGAATACCGACAATATATTTCGAGATAATGCAAGGCCAGCATGTATGTCCATATAGTTGGAGAATATTTTAGTTGTCTTTTAATTATTTACGCCAAATGAAAGTAAATACCTTTGGTATTCGCCAGAAGAAAAATTTATACAGAGGCGAACATCCACAAGTTGCAATGACCAAGGAGAATCGCTACAAGATTAAAACAAAACATCCTTTCCACACGTTGGTGTAGGCTAAGCGTTAGACTCTATTCGCCTAACTTCTACCAATATATAGAAGGGGTTTTGTATATTCATTCAAAAATGCGCCCGTATATTGTGAGCTCTATTGCTATAGGATATAGAGGTACTATAATGGCATCAGCGGCGGAGCGATCGTTTAATTGCCTTCGCTAATTACTATATAAGAAAATTGATAATTCGCTATTACTAAAACATACCCAAGTAAGAAGCACACTTTCGGTTTCATATACCTCTTAAAAGCATTATTCTGCCTACTATACGAACATGCTGTACCGGGATCTTCTCTAAGAAGCCCCCTTCTAAATATTTCCCTGGTACTATCGATAGTGCGAATACATTTTAACTATCATACATAGTTTTGTAAGACTAAAGTAACTAGCATGGTCTAGGTTCAAGGTTCTGAGCCAAATGCTACAATCATTAATACCCGTAATGAGAAAGTGTTTCTCAATGCTCGTGCTCTAACAAAATACCTGCAAATCTGAGTTCGAGTACCTCAGGCTAGGTTTGAATGCTTAAATTTATATTTATATATGTCTTAAGAAATGTGCTAAGAAATCAATCAATAAGTACAATTGAGACGTCTGCTAGAATTAAAAGAATTTGGTTCAACGATCTATGGAGTAAACCGGTACCTTTCATATTAAAACGTGTGGTTAAATTTTACTTAAGTGTAGGTGTCTTCTGTTTGCCAACAGGTTTTTCGTTGATCAAATATTTGTTTCCAAGAATATACATATGTTTTTGTGTCTTTATACATATGTTTTTTTCTTAAATAAATTTACATATAATAAATTACGTGAGTAATTCCCTTCTATTCAAGTAAAGCCAATGCAACCTTACTATGTGCAGAAATAAAATAAAAGAATTTGTAGCAAAAGCCCCTTTTTTATATTTCATCACAAACTATGTCCATTCTAAGAACTCTAAGACCTAATTGTATGACTTTCTTCCATTTCATTATTTAACTAAACGCAATTCGATCGACAAAAACTTTGTAGCACCCTCAAGATTACTTCTTAATGGAAAGAAATACTTAACGTATTTCAATTTCTTTCATCGGAGGTATTTGTTTGAGTAGCAGAAATTACAAGTTAAAATCTCTTGTGGCTTCTTTGTTAATGTTGCAAGTGGTTTTTGGTTTTGCCAATGATGTGACGTAGCTATGACGCGTTTTGGGATTTTCGCGATATTATTGAAATACGAAATAAATGTGAAGAACCGGTCCTACATATGGACTTGTGTCCACTACAAGTTTTATGAGTAATCGAATTCCGAACAGTTTGGCCTAGAATGACTGCAAAAGAAAATCGGAAAACGCGTAATCTTCAAGGTTTACCGTCATCTGGAGGTATAGTTGGTGTAGGTCCGGAATTTGATTTTAAAATTAAATACATATGATTTTTATGCAGATATCGTATAGACGTACGTTGAATTTTAATACTTTTAAAATGGGAGATATCTTAATTTACATACGCCTGTTAAAAATATACTACAAGCTACGTTTTTGATATTTCTGCAGGTGGCTCAACGAAAGATTATTTTCTGTAGATTTAAAAACCGGAAAAGGAAATGCCCCATCACATCACACTATCAGAGAAGTGGAACTACCAAAAACAAAAAATATCAAGCTTAAACAAGTTTTTAAATTGAAACTTTTTTACTAATTACAATATTCGGGTAAGTAGAATACTTGCAGATAAAAAATAACTTCTACAGATTTAAAGTAAACATTAAACATAATAAGAATAAGTTATAATAACCCATCAACAGCTTTTATAGTAAGTACTGTTCCTGCATTTTTGAAGTACCTCGTTCCTGGGCACATTGCACCAATGTTGATCTTTATTCTAAGAGTACCTCTCTAAAACACAATTTTATTCAATTGTTTTTCGTTGATTCGATGTTGATTCTATGAGGATAACAAATAAATTTTTTTTGCAATATTGATCAAATTATTCCTGTTATTCCCAGTAAAGATTTGATATAAAATTAGTGTAATTTTCGTTCCCAAAGTAGCTAGCATGTGGAATATAATTCTCTTGAAAATTAGAAGAAATTATTTCATAAATAAAGTATTTCTTACATTTTTCCAGTGGCCTCAAGATAATTTGAAAATTCTATCTGTAATCGGGGTAGTGGTAAAGATTTTTATACCGAACAAACAAACAAACATACAGAGAACATTAAAAAACAATTAACCTAAATCATGCCCAACAAAATGCTTTACCTTCCAGTAAAAGTCTTATCGAAATCGGTTCAGCCATTCATGAGATTGACACGAACAAACAGACAGACAGGTAATAATTATTTGTAACGAATAACGTGTATTTTAAAGAAAAGGATTAGTAATCCAACAATCAAGCAATCAAAATTTTTAAATCATAGAAGTAGCAGGTTCTGCGATTACCCTCAATAAACTCATAAAACCTTTTCTTTAGTTATATAACATTAAATATAGATTAAAATTAAGATTATTAAATCTGATACTATATGGAAACTCTAAAGAATTGCTTTTATTCAATAATTTTTTATTGCAATACAAATCTTTTTAAATATACGCGGTAAATTTTCAGTCTGATTAACTGGTAACTTTGTTTTTGTCTATCCGTCCCACCAATAGTTAAATCAGGAATATAATCTCAGTCACATAACTCTACGATAAAATGACGATAACTAGTGAAATACTGGGAATTATCAAGTAAAAGTTTTACACTATATTCTTAGAAGTATACTCGATATATTTTCAGAAAATTGATTAAATTTAAAATAAAATGAATGTGTAAGAGCTCTTAATTATAGACATTATGATATTTAAAATCTACCAGTATTTGATATAAAAATGTAAAAAGGTATTAATAAAAACAAACAATTGACTCAAGTAATGTTAGCTTATTAACATATAAAAACCACAAGATTGATTTTAAAAGGTATCTGAATAAAGTACTCTTTAAGAATGGAAACAAGTTACATTTTTCACGTTCATCATTTTTAATTGGATAATGCATTCATTGACACATTGTTGCATAATAATATCATAATTTGCGCTACTAAAGTGTCTCCATTGATAGTATTATAAATTGAAATGTCCGATTTGCTAAAAGCTGTTAGACTATATCAAATGTTACTTACCTGAATTATATGAGACCTTAAAGAGTGTATCTGGCGATGACAATCGAGAAGTGGATTGGAAGGGAACAAAGCTTTAAATGCCTTTCACCCACATCACTTGGTGTTTTAATTCGCTTCCTGTGCTGGGTTGAAAGTTGTCCCTCCAATCTGGGAATAAATCAGCCCGAAGTATTCTAGCAGCTTTTAAGCCCTTCACCCTCTGTCCTTGTCCATAGAGTCTAGAAAATAGGTCGATTTTATGAGTGTGGGTGCACACGGTGACTGATTTTGATATATTCCATGCCAAAGAGCTAAAATCTCTAAAAGCGCAGGGTGGGAATCCCCAGTTCAGCGCAAAGTGGTGGTACTTTTCGTATGTTGGGGCTTCAACATTAGTTCCAAGTGCTGTTGAATCGAGTGGCGGTCTTTAAAAGCTCTGGATGACCAGCTCTACGTCTCAGTCGGTCTAGAATCGTCTTAAAGATAGTGGACTCGTTATAAGACGTATTGGAACGTTTTTTCTCACGATCGGTTATTAATTAAAAGTGCTCGTTGGATCTGTTGTGATATTTCCATAAAGTTTAAATTTACATTTACGAATTTTAAACTATAGCTAAAACAACATTTTGGGGGGGCTAAACTAACGAGCTGCAGTCTTCATTAACAACAAGTGGTCGGAGTTAATTCAGGCTTTCAGTGGTTTATCAACGACGATCAAGTGGTCAATAAAACTTACTTTTATCTGGGGATCATTTAATAAATGTGAGTATCTCTTTTAAAAATTAGTAAACTTAATTTGCTTTAAGTTATAACAAATACTAAAACTGCAGTAGTGCTGAAGGTTGCTCGTTGAATATATTTAAACAGTTTTTTTTTCTGATCTAAGTGATTACTAAATAAATAACGCAATTGATTTTTAAACGTGCCAATTGTTCTCAAGTGCATCGTGCAATAGTCACTTTCATTATTTGCAAGAATATTTTCTTTGTGCTGTGCCAAACCGACCGTAACCCAGGGATGTTGTAACACAACCAGTTACAACAATTCAATTCTAATAAATCTTTAAAAGTGATACTATGCACTTTTTCCTCCCCTCCTGGTAAAATCTTTAAATCAATGCCATGACCATTCAATCGTATCAAAGTGTTCAGAAATTTTTAAAAGTGCTTTTTTATTCGCTTGACTTTTATTAATTTTGTATTTTTTCATTAGGTAGCTAGTAAAACATAAAATGGGTACTATTGCAATATTTTTTAATTTCTTTCTTTCTTATGTTGCATTTTTATATTTTGAATTTTTAAAGTTGATTGTACATATGTAGGTATAGCATAATTATTTGATTGCAATGGTTAATACTATTCTAGATTTTTCTTTAGATAGGTATGAGACCCATTTTTAAAATTACATCAAGTATTTGTCTTTTAAAAGTTGATGTATTTTAGAACAACCTCAGATTAAAGTAAACGGCTAAACAGATTTCGATAGGACATTTTTAAGAGATTTTTCTTTACTGCTGTATAATGATTTTTATTTACTGCACAATACTAAATTTTTACACTATCATTGAAATAAAAATATTAACTCTAGACCAAGTTATTCGCCCGATTGGAAATAGTGCCTTACGGTGACCATCAGTAGTACTTCTTAGTGATTTATCCGAAATCAATGCAACAGCAGAATTGTGTTAGCTTAATAGTTTACCTAGTGCTTAGTCGAATTAATTGAATTTATAAAATTGGTGACCTCATAAAAGTATACTTACGGATTTTGAGGGTAGAAAGTGATCACTGTCTCTGAAAACTTAATTTTGAGAAAAACTCGTTTAAAGATTCGCGAATCTAAGAATACTAAAAAGGCGGTACACTTATAGTAGGATATCCTTGAAGCTATTCATCGGATTAACTTGAAATTATCACAGAATATTTTTGAAAAATTGTAGTTTAAGAAAAGTTAAGTTAAAGTTTTTAAAAAGTCATAACTAGTCGTATTATTTAGTCTGAAATTTGTTTAAATATTTAAATTATTCTCGGTAATATTGTTTTCGTCTAATTCGTTTAAAATATTCATCAAACACCTTTTGGAAAAACCATTTGGCTTCTTTTTCCCCATAAGTTTAGAGATATACAAATAATAAAAAATAACTCACTGTGCGATGAATATTTGTGATCTAAAAACCATGCTATCATTGAATTCTTTAATATCTTACCTAAAAACTGAGTTTAGTCACACTGATTAAGTCAGTTAATAGATATAAAACATCCAAAGAATTTATTTTATCGAGAAAACTTTAAAGAGAAGGTTTTTCTACATTTTTACTAACTTAATAGTTTGTTTTACGAGTATATCACAAAGTTACAGATTGAAGAACTATATAAAAAAATAAACAAAATAGTTTTTGATAATTATTCAAGGTCAAATATAATCCAAAAATATAAATTTAGATTAATACCGAAAGTTTTTCTCTCACAATTAATCAATCAGTCGTTTTTTTTATGTTTTTAAAAATGCAGACAGTTTTAAAATATTTAACCTATCGTTTTTGCAAGCTTTATTTCATTTTACTAAATTGATTTCGTATGGTATATTTAAAAAATCAAAAATTGGAATTTACCTAAATCCAGTTTTTGAAGTTAGCAAATGAAATATGGCACTGTAATAACTGGTTTTAGCTTTGGTTAGTTTAAAATTTTGTGGAAGGAAGTATACCTGCGTATTTTAAATACTTTACTCAATAATTTTATTTCTCTTAATTTAGTTACCAGATCCGGAGATATTGCCAGAAATAAACAAATGGTCAAAAATTTAATTTGATCTTATATTGTATTTTTACTCACATTTTGATGAGTTTAATTATCTTCATCGTTTTAAAATTAAAAATTATTTTATAATATTAGATAAGATAAAATCGTATAGGTATCAAACTATACCCTTGAATAGAAAGCAGTGTATACCTACAACTATGCTTTCTTAAGATAAGATCAAACACTGCAATCAACTATTACGTTATATAAAGTCAAAATCGTTGGCGTAAGCGTGATTAAACTAAAATCAAGTAATAAAAATCATTCTCTGTATCAATAGAGCTAACTTGATTATGTGAATGCCTCAATGCTAGGACCTTGGAAGTAAACACATTCTGCACGAAACAGAAAATAAAATCGATTAATTCCTCTCATTGAAAAGCGGCATGATCTTGTTTTCTTATAAATTATTTTAATATTTTCAATGAAAATTACTGGATATATCCGCAATTGGATATATTTACATATAGTACTCCTATTAGACCATCGCATGTCATAACAAATACTGGATAAATGCATAATTTTAATGAAATATACATGAAGAGTGCTGTAATCGTTATTACAAGCAAATTTTTATATACCTGCAGTAACAAGATTGATTAATGATACCCTTGAAATTCATAAATAACAACTAAACTTTATATTAATGCACATTTTTTCTTAAACTTTTATAGATTACTAAAATATTTGTAAAATAATACTTAATTTATAAGCCATAAGTTTTAAGAAATTTTGTGGTAGCATAATATTCGTTTTATATATTCAAAAAGCTGATTGATATTAATGCAGATCAGTTCCATATATTGAAGGCAGTCTCAAGTAATTTTATATTGCTTCAGGACTTTTTGATTCACAACGAGAAAATATTTGACTGGCTCTTCCCTGAAGCACTATTAAATTTTTGATATTTTAAAAGAAGACTAGCATTGTTGTGATTCTTAAAAAGAAATGTGCTAAATATTTCGGTAGATACCCGATCGTTTTTATTTATTCTTTTTTAATTTCCTTAAAATTGATTATTAGAAACATAAGTGCAAAACTAATATGCCTTCAATAATCGTTTTGTTATGATTAATGTAGCAAATTTATAATTAGAAAAAAAAAATCCATATATGTATGTTAGGATATTTTTCATATTTTGCGTGTTAACATTTTAACCATACCGTAGTTTTGGCTTTGTTATAAAATCTTTTAATAAAAAGAAGCACTTTGAATATTTAGATATCGGACTTTCATCTTAATTCATTGAAAAAGTTCAAATATAATTTTTTCCCAAGCGTCACAATTTACGATCAATGCTATGACTGACGTTAAACGATTAAAAATTGGCATGTCTAAAAATTTCACAAGATAAGAAATGGAGCCATCATAAAACTGGTTATTAAAATCAAAATCCCAAAACTATATAATAACGTGTTTTAGTTGAAGAGACTTGACTATAAACAATCGATAAAAAAGTTCATTGATAAAATTCAATTATGCAACTTTTAGCTTATACTACTGCAAAACTAAACAAAGTAATAAGAAATTTTACTTAATAGTGACTAATCATTTTTATCTCAATCTAAATTCATGAACTTAAGCATTGTGCTCATGTCGAAAAAGGCTTATTCATCAGAAACTAACCTTCCATCCGTAAGTACTGCATAACAAATAATTGCGGCTGGACATTAACCTTGCATATACCATAATGATTTAATTATTCACTCTCCATTACTATTATGAAATAGTAATTTATATGAAATATGTGCATTTTCACAGATCGACATGGAGGCATCTGAATTCCGGGCATTTGCAAAGGAAATGGTCGACTATATCGCCAATTATTTAGAAAACATTAGAGACAGGTAAGACGGAAATAGTACCTTGATAGGAAATTGTTCTATTTTGAAATGTTCACGTGCAAATACTACCTTCATACTTTTTATGGTATAATTGCACCTTCACACTTTTATTATGATCTGGTGAGTTGGGTCAAGGTCAATATTGACCTGATGCCAAAGACGTTGGAGTGTGTTATGCAACCCGTTTATTTCAGAAGTAGTTGATAGTGAAAGTAAATCTCCTCGCGTTACCGACCTACACAAGTTTATTCTTCAAGTTTAATTTTATTTAATTTGATCTTTTTGTTTTTATTTTTTAAAACACTCTCACCAATTTGTTGTTGTGCTTTATAATTTAAAATTTGTACTTTTAAGTAATTTTATATTACTCAAATTGGTGCAGTAATATTGAATTCCAACAGTTCGCTTATTCACTTAGTTTAACATTACACTTTCCTTCAAGGTTGAAATTGATTGGTAAAGAACTTGAAAATCGTAGGTTAATTGAAATGTATTAAAATACAAAAGAAAACTGGTTTATTAAAACGTTTATTTGAGACGCATTTGTTTTGTCGATCGTTATACGAATATGAATCATGTAAAATGCGCGCAATTGATTAGGAATGATAATAAGCCTACAACAAATATGCAATGGAGTAAATAGCTTGAAAAAACAATACTGGTAATAACCTGTAAGATCATACCATGGGTATTCTTTGCTCTAGACGTTTTCCTTATTTTTAACCGTATATGGCTGTTTTTTAAAGGGTGTCTTTAGTCGCAGTTCAATTTTTATTTGGACCTTTTAAGAGCTCATTGAGTAGATTTAATGTAACTGGCCTAGTATAACATTAAAGATAGTGTTGTGAAAGAAATATGAATATTTTTTGCGCTTATGCTATATGTAGTTTCTGTCTTGTTGAAAGGTACTATATAAAATTTAGTAGTAGTAATACAGAATATTACAATTTTGTGTATTTTTCATGCCATGAAGTTTTACAATATCAATAGTTTTGGAGAGAATAAGGCTTTGTGCTGGATTGACGATTTTTCACTACTGGAAAGGGGTCTCTGGTAGTTCAGTTGTTAGCGTGCTGGACTACTGTCCCAGAGGCTGTGGGTTTTAAATCCTACGGATAACCATGGTCGTTTCCGCTACGTGGTAACATAACTTGGCCAAACTTGGCCTAAGTGTGCCTTTCTGGGCAGCCACCAATAACCTAAACTTACTAAACTACTACTGAAAAGGATTTTTTCATGATATATGTAAAATAAACTATTTTGCAGTAAATGATAATAAGTAGCATATTTTTAGATACGAAACGTAAATGTTATTTCATATTTTAAGCTATTTTTCATCAATCTTTATAATAAAATTAAATTTATTTCATACAGTGTAGAAAATAACAGCTAACACAACTCCTAGAGATGAATTTCAAGCGAAATAATTATAAATTCCCATGAAAATGTGATTTATTGAAATTCCATTAGAAATTAGTTACATTTGTAATACATAGAATAAGTCATGGTACAAAGATTGCTCGTGTAGAACATACACATGATTGTTCTACGTAGTGTTTTTATTCGCTATAACCCCATCGCATTTTCTCACGAAAATCATTTCTGGTAATATATGGGACAAATTTGTTTGTGATAACATCTGTGACTAATTTTATAAGCTTTATGCTCTTTAGAGAAATTCAAATTAATTTAGTTGTTTCGGTAATATGCGCAATAAGATCTATAAAATTTTGCACGTCATTCTTGATTTCGTAAAATAAAGCAACTCATCTTAGTTATAATAAAAATTGTTTTGTTCTTTGCCTTAAAATCTTAAGATCAAAATACAAATGAAGCTTTTTTCCACATAGCTACATACATATGTATTTTGCTTCTTTTTTTTTAAGAAACTTAAAATTCTTACATTTCACATATATGCATTATGCATATAATAAAACAACTTTCACATGACTGTCATCAATTCAATCAATTTATTTTGTGGTTTGATATGACTTGCAAAAAATTATTGTAGTTTATTAATAATAAATAATTGAATTATGTGAATGGATACGATAAACTGTTTAAAATTTTAAATTGAATCATAAGCATGTCATTCAATGCCAATTTCCTGTCTTAAATTATAAACAAAGAATTAAACACTTGTGCATGATGAAATAGAATGTTAATCTTACGTTTATTTAACAACCTGATGATTTATAATTATATGGAAATTAACTATGAACTGTTGCTTAATAACAAACTCAAATAAAAAAATGGGATTTTACTGCCACGCCTAATGGTTTTATTGACGATTTTATAATTTTTATTAACAATTTCATTTGATAATTTAATTGTTATCATTTACGAAAGTGATAATTAAATTCTTGATTATTGACAATTACAAGTAATCATTGTAATATCATGGAAAAATGCATATGTGTATTTTACTTAACTGATTTTTATTTTCTAAACATTTTTATGTTTTATACATATAGGCATTACTGGAAAATGAAATGGCTAAAAAATAAGAGGAAATGTAATAAAGAAACACAATAAGTACGAAGTCGAGACGATACTTGGTCAATTTTTTCTTTAATCGATAACCAAATACACAAAATTCTTTACTATAAACTGCTTTCATTTCAAACGATAAGATCCTTTTATCAAATTCGTTATACAAAATAATTTGAATATGTAGGTTTGTTTTGTTAAAAGTCTTATAATATGTCTAAATAATGCAAATGGATTAATCAGGCATATCGCCGAGCATGCTTACTCTATTGGCTAAATATCAGTTTTTAGGATTTTAAAGAATTAATAAGCAAATAAGGAAAAAATTAGCGATTTGAACGATGTGATTCGTTTATTGTTTCAAAATAGACCAAATTCTGGAGCATTTAATTTTATTTAATATCATTTATTTTTATTCTATAACATTATACTAATTCTTTAATATTATGTACCATCTTAGACGTGTACTTCCCGATGTAAAGCCGGGATATCTTCGTCCATTGATTCCCGATGAGCCCCCGAAAAAGCCAGAAAATTGGGAAAATATTATGGCTGATATTGAAAGGGTTATAATGCCTGGAGTTACTCACTGGCATAGTCCAAGATTCCATGCATATTTCCCTACAGCGAATTCCTATCCTGCTATTGTAGCTGACATGCTAAGTGGAGCAATAGCATGCATAGGATTTACTTGGGTAAGGGAAAATAAATAGATAAAACATCTAGAAAATATTCTAATATAATTTTTATAATTTTTAAAGATTGCCAGTCCAGCGTGCACAGAACTAGAAGTAGTAATGATGGATTGGTTGGGAAAAATGTTAGATTTACCAAGTGAGTTCTTAGCATGCTCTGGAGGAAAAGGTGGCGGTGTAATTCAAGGAACAGCTAGTGAGGCTACTTTAGTGGCACTATTGGGTGCAAAAGCAAAGAAAATTCAGGAAGTTCGAAAAGAACATCCTGACTGGGAGGAGCATATTATTGTTTCACGATTAGTTGGTTACTGTTCCGGTATGTATGATATTTTGCTTTCTAGGATATTTTCTTATTATGCTTATATTTTTAGCCCAAGCACACTCCTCCGTAGAGAGAGCTGGTCTTTTAGGTGGTATTAAATTAAGGTCTGTTGAAGCAGATGAAAATAATCAGTTAAGGGGAGCTGCTTTAGAAGAGGCTATTAAAAAAGATATTAATGACGGATTAATTCCTTTCTACGTAAGTATTTATAAAATTTTATATTTTTCTTTAATTGTGAAGGAATATAAGTTACAATACTACATAAATTTTATTTTTCCCAGGCTGTTGTTACTCTTGGTACAACAAACTCTTGCGCTTTTGATAAACTTGATGAGTGCGGTCCAATTGGGAATAAATATAACGTTTGGGTACATGTGGATGCAGCATATGCAGGATCAGCATTTATTTGCCCCGAATATCGATATCTAATGAAAGGCATTGAAACAGCTGACTCATTTAATTTTAATCCCCACAAATGGATGCTTGTGAACTTTGATTGCAGCGCTATGTGGCTTAAAGATCCAACATGGGTTGTGAATGCATTTAATGTGGATCCGCTCTACTTGAAGCACGATATGCAGGGATCAGCTCCTGATTATCGACATTGGCAAATTCCACTTGGTCGCAGATTCAGAGCCCTTAAATTATGGTTTGTTTTAAGACTTTATGGAGTTGAAAATCTTCAGGCCCATATAAGAAGACATTGTGGTTTTGCTAAGCAATTTGAAGGTCTCTGCTTGAAAGATCCACGATTTGAAATTGTTGGAGAAACACAAATGGGTCTTGTTTGTTTTCGATTGAAGGGTACCAATGAAATAAATGAAGTATTATTAAAACGTATTAATGGACGTGGAAAAATTCATATGGTTCCATCAAAAATTCGAGGAGTCTACTTTTTGCGTATGGCTGTATGCTCTAGATTTACTGTATCCGAAGATATGGACTTTTCTTGGAAGGAAGTTAGTGCGGCTGCAACTGAAGTTTTGTCTGAACAAGGAAAGTAGAATGGATAAATTTTGATGTATACGAAATTTTAGGGAATACTCTAGACTGCTGCATTATACATAGCATGCAACTTAGGGACCAATTTACTGCTCAAAAGTTGTTTAGTTTAAGCTTGTGTATATATTTTTTTTCGTTCGTATTATATTTAGTTTATTTATTCTATCATCATCGTGTTAATAAATGTTACTCATTGTACTGACTTTTTTTTTAAGTTGATAATTCTAATACTTCTGTAACTTTCCATATAACAGATGGACAACGAAATAAGTATAAAACTGATACAATCTACATGTGGGCATGTAGCGTAAACTACTCTCATTAAAATCTGAATTTACGCTAACTAAATATTTTCTCATAAAATTTTATGAATGAATGAATTTGAATTGTAACTGCTAACGCATCACTCTAACTCCACTATCATGTCTTAGTGGAAGAAAGAAAAAATGTTGGTTCAGCTTATTCACAATATTTCTTCGTAACCTTTCATAGATATTTAAATCAATAGAACAGAAAACTGTTGGTTTTATCTGAGAGTCTAGAATTCCATTAGAAAGAAAATACGAATGATGCATTCTATTTATAAACAGGTTATGCAGTTTCTATGAAGCTTTTGAATTTCATGATCCATAAGACATCAATTACATAAATAAAATGATACAGCTGAATATGATGAACATTTTGTGGCTATTTTGCATTTAAAGTTGACAGTGACGAAAGGTAATGCAATTCTAATTTTATTCATTCAATTTACACCTATTGGAGGATATTCCACAAGCTACAAAGAGTTTTTAGTAATGAAAATCTTTATCCAAATATCGAGCAAAATCGATATGTTATTTTTAATTTAGTAGCCCCAAGTCTCATTTTCGAATAAAATAAAAATAATTGTTGTATGTTCATAGATTATTTTGAAATTTTGATTAGTTTTTGTTTAAAAAGCATGAATAACACAAGTAGGACTATTTATGTTTTGATATAGAAACCAATTATAAAAATCGATTTATTTTAAATCACTCGAAACCGTGGTCGAATTTATTTACGTAAAAATTAATTATCCTCTGGGCTTCTCGAACACCGCTTCTTCTGGCACCTTCTAGAGTTCCAAAATCCTCCCAGGATGTTGCATCACCTGCAAATAGCAAGACTGGAGAATTAGTACCTTGCTGGTGAAGCAGAGGCAATGCGATATTCTTTATATGAGGTTCTCCGGAGTATATCGAAATGTAAGATTGTCCCCCTAAGAATTTTGGATCTGTGGACCAAAATGAACGCAGTATTTCTTGTGGGTAAGGTATCGTGTTATTGTTCAATAGAGTTTTTAAAAGTATTGTTACTTTTTTTAGAACTTCACCATCACTACATCGTTCAGCTTCTTCGTTCGATATACCACCAATTTTAACTTCGAGTACAGTGTTGCTTCCTGGTACTAAACAAATCTCTGTAATGTCGTACATCCAGTCTGATTGAAATAGTTGAGAATCTTCGAAAAACCACAACGGTTTTATTGCTCCTTTAAACCAGGACCTTATGTCTTTTGAATATTCTAAAAATATTTTGCCAGGAAAACCAACACCTAGCTTATTAATAGCATTAATTTTGCTCTGGGGTAAAGGGGGATCAAACATAATAGAAGCAAACATTTTTAAACTTCCTAGTGGGATAGTGCAAATAATGTGGTCGGCTACAAACCTAACACCGTCTGCACTTCCAATAAAAGGTGATTCGTTATCTTGAAGATTACTCCAACGGATATAGTTAATAGGTTTTCCGTATTGCACTTGGCTTGTTTTAATATTTTTAGCTAATTTTCGAAATATTGCACCAAGTCCATCTTTGATACAAACTGGATTCGAATAGAATGCAGCAATTTTATCAAGATGTGTAACACTCATCATGGATAGATCACATCCAATAAAACTGGCTAGATCTTTACGGAAGGACTCAAAAAGTCTTTCCACAATATGGGCTTGATCTCTAAACATTTTCTTAGCAATATTTTTACTCTCCTCCTGTAAAAAGTATTTAGAGCTTGCAACATTTTTAGAAATGGCCTTTTGTTTAGCGCCAGTTAGTAATGTACTGAAAACTAACTTCGCTTTATTGGCAAGGTGACAATTAATAATTTCTCCTTTATTGGTCACATAGAATTTTGTCTGTTCTTTAATTTTTTCTTCAACTAATCCGCTTTTTTTAGCTAATTGATATAGAGAATCGGATGAGTTAGAAAAATTAATACAGTGCGCTCCGAGTTCACAGACACAGTCTCTAAGACGACGGCTCCATACTCGACCTCCAAAACGATCTGAAGCTTCACTGATTAAGACGTTTTTAAAACCGTTTTTAATCAAATGATTTGCAGCAGAAAGCCCTGATATTCCTGCCCCAACGATGACTATTTTTGGTTGTGTTGATGGGAACTCTCTATCCGCATTTTCTGAATAAGTAAGACCAGAAAATTTTCTTGTATATACAAGAAAATATCTCTTGCAAGAATATCTGTTAAAGATAGAATTAATTATTGCATTATATTTATTATATTTTTCAAAATACCTTTTTAAAATTTGATGGATTCTAAAATTAGCCAAAATTTCGGACATTTAATTTATTTAAATTTAACGTAAATATTTGTCAACTAAATTTCTATTTTCTTATGTCTAGATGACATCTAGTACTAGGCTTTCTGATTTTCATTTACTAAAAATTAGGGATAAGAAAAGGCGTTTTTTGGAATATCCACGATATTCGGAAAAATCTAATTAATCACTCCAGATGATGGAAAATGAAATTATAAAGTTAATTTACAACCTACTTTGGCACTACAGCAGACAGGAGTATACCCTTATAACCTTAATTAGATAGCCAATGTAGAACTCACTTACTTAAGAGCAATCAAACTAGCTAACAATTTCTTTGAGAAATGGAAAATATACCATAATTATTTAATAAGAAATCTAAGACTAAATTAGGACTTAGGCAGTAAGGCTAAATAAGTAAAGGTAGTAGAATAGTTTCGGTTTACGTATTTTAAGATAGGTAGGTTAGATAACAAATAAAATGTGCTCATAGTAGGGTTTTACTGTCCACAGTTTTCCTCTACCACAGATAAATATATAAAATAATATCACTGCTGTAAGGAAAACTAATAAACTCCAAGCATTGTATGTAGGTAATGTAAAAGAAACAAACCTTTCTTCTAGACTGCTGAGAATGAAATAAATAAATAAAAAAATTAAAGGTTTTTTGAGCAATATGAAAAATGTTTCAATCTATTATTTTTTAAAATTACTAATTAATGTGCTACGTTCGAAAAACACAAATTACCACATTTTAAAAGTTGTTTGATTATTTTGAAACAAAAACTTGCATACCCCGGCCAGAGTGTAAATTACCGTAGCTGGCCCTACATCAGGTTTGGGTTGATTATTTGGTTTGGTTCTATGATGGTAAGCCGCGGATGATGACTGACTGTTCCTAGCTAATGTTAGTTAGCAAATTTGCAAACCGAGCTTCGGAAAGTTCACATTTTTTAATAACGAACAATTTTCACGGAAAAAAGCTACCGCAGCCGACCCATACCCAGGGTTGATTTCCAGGAAAAAAAAGTTCACGGTAAGCGGTAATGTTGAAATTTCCTTTCCCAGGCACAAACCCATATTAACGTATTCAAATTTCCTCAAAGAAAAATATTTTTCAGTTGTGACCGTACTTTTGAACAAAACTTTTAAAAATTTAAAATAATTTAAAATCTCTCATTACTTATTTTCTGTATGGTTTACATAGTGTAAAGGCAACCCTCCTATAAAACGGTATACAATTTAATTTTATAACAGTGTTTTAAGATGTTTTCTGCATTTTTAGTACCGTGTCAGAACGAAACCGTGTAAAGATTGTTGTTTTATACTGGGGTTTCTCAATATCCTTAGCGTGTTATAGGATACCTACCGGGCTGTAAGAAGGTTACATGTATACAAATAGCCAATTGTTGTTGATTTATAAATTTCATAGAGATAGGATTTATTTTCTGTTGCAATCGGTCTCCACTATCTAACCGAAAGAGAGCTTGTCTTAATCTCAATAAAATTCTAACGTGTGCAATTTTTGAAAAACATCACATCAAAAGCTAAATAATGATACAATTTTGATATTCCTTTTAAAGTTAACGAAACATTATAAAATAATATTAAATCTTAAATTGTGGAAAGGGACTAGTAATTCAAAAAACATAATTCGTTAATTGTTGAATCAAATTTTTCGTAAAAGCTAACAGAACAACTAGCTCAAATTCAAAAATTATTTAAAAGGGAGAACAGTGGAACTAAATTGGTAGGTACCTACATTAGTTAGAATAAGTTTTGCACAAAAATACACATGATTTTAGTTTTCGTATATGCAGAAATTTCAAAAGGTCAACTACTTTGAGGGCAGTACTCATTTTATAATTTCTACATTTCGTGGAATTGCGTAACTTACCATTCTTTTGTTTTGCAACTTAAAAGGGGTTATATACAGGGCCTTAAGGACTTAACAGAGGTATACCAATCGGTTCTACATCATCTCCTGATCACTGTTTGGAGGAAATGAATCCAGAAAATCATTTAAATGTCCTTTTGGTTGTACGTTAGATAGATTTCTAAAGATACCTTTTATAACCCAGTTCATCATCAAACAAGCGAGAAATGCCTCGTGAATTTTCTACAATGACAATTTCAATGGTAAGCATTTTGTCTTTGACCCTTCAATATCTCTCAAAGGACTTATAAAGCATTTTCTAGGGTCACCACTTCATGAGACAGACAATTTTTAATTTGCGACTTTAGAGGGGTATCCGCGAACAATTGTGATCAGTAGAATTGATTGGTATACCTCTCCTCAGACCTTAACGCAATACCCTGTATAGTTATAATTTAAAAAAAAAACAATTTTTAATAGCATATATAGCAAAATATCTATAAAAACAGCACACTTTTATTAGAAGACAAAATATGTTTTGCTTTACTACCATTAGTTAAAAAAGTAATTAGAAAATATCGGGTATTTTGATAATATCTTATTTATTATGCAAACAACAGTTAAAACACTATCATTCAAAATGTTTGTAGCACCATGTTCGTTTTCATCTTACTAAAGAAATTATTTAGTCTTTTCTGGAACAGTGATAATCAATTCCTTGGACAGCTTATCGGTGATTTTAGCAAGAACATCCTTTGTCCCATTGAGAACAGTTCCATTCACTCCATTTACTTTAATACCTTGCTGAATGACAATAGTTGCCTGCTCACTAATTTCATTCCATGCAAAATCGACATCCTTTTCTTGTGGATCTAGTCCACAGACAACAAATCGAAGGAAATGTCTTTCCTTATGAGCTGCTTGAATTATATAAATCTTCTTACGCTCTGTGATTCGATCGAGGAGAATCTTACTAAGCTGATTGTCCCCCTTGAGTCTGAAACAGACCAATCCCAGCTCCCTCTTGGTAACAATCTCAAATCTCGGATCCTTGAGCAAGTGTTGTTCAAAACGTTCTGCTAGATCGATTCGCTTTCGTATATAAGCCCGGATACCTTCAGCTCCTGCAGTTCGTAGTGTGATCCATGTCTTTAGAGCCCTGAAACGACGCCCTAAGGGAATTTGCCAATGTCTATAATCTGGGGCTTTCGATTGTCCCTGAAATTTATGCTTTAGATAAATTCGATCTACATTAAAATTATCAACAACATCAGCAGCATCTCGCAGCCACATAGCACAACAGTCAAAGTTGACCATCATAAATTTATGTAGATTAAAATTTATCGAGTCAACACGATCAAGCCCCTTTAGAAGGTGTTGATACTCTGGCAGGGCAAATGCACCACCAGCGTATGCTGCGTCAACATGTAGCCAAATGTTGTACTGTTCGCAAACAGGTGCTAGCTCACTGATATCATCATATGCGCAAGTTCCTGTCGTGCCAAGGGTAGCGATGCAAATGATAGGAACTTTTCCAGCCGCAATATCTTCTTCAGCGGCCTTGCGCAAAGCATCTCCGTGCAAGATCAAATCATCACCAGCTGGAAGTAATTTAATTGGGACCGCTGCAAGGAGTCCTGCTTTTTCAATGCAACTATTGCTTTGGTCGCTTGAATAAGCAATCAATTTTCCGCGTGCTTCAGCCTCAGACATGTTAGGGTTATCCGCTAAAAGACGTTTAACAACCTTTTCTCTTGCAGCCAAAACAGCAACAAGTACAGCTTCACTAGCTGAACCCTGAATAACTCCTCCGCCGTTTCCATCAGCCGAATTCAGGAAGTGTTCCGGAAGATTTAGGAATTTTGCTAACCAATCCATAACGATTACCTCAAGTTCAGTACAGGCTGGACTGCATATCTGGGTATATAAAAATGGTTTATGTTTTTTATTTCAGAATTGGTATATTTAATAAAAAGAGAAAGAATTCAAATCTGATTAAATTAGTTTAATGCGCCTAGTCTAAATTATAAAACAATGAAAATTTTTATTTAAAATTTTACCAGTTACCCATTTGAATCAAAAAAAGTCTCATTCTTTGAAAAATCTGCAAAATCAACGTTATCTCTGCACACATGCCCAGAAATTTGAATCTTCTGCCTTTCTAAGGTGTGTACGATAAATTTTAGAAGGCAATAAACATTTAAAATATACGAAAAATTTTCAAGAAATCACCTTTAACACAGCAACACAAAAATTGGCAATTGCGAAGAGGTACCATTCATTGGAATTCAGAATGGTAAAATGCCATGTTCATGAGAAACGATTCAATTTTAATGGATCTGATGCTTATGGTTCCTTTCGGCATGATTTGAGAAACTCAGCAGAAATTCGTATCAGCCGTATGTGAGTTTTGCTCGTAAATTTAAAATTGCATAGCTCTTCCTAAAAAGTTTAATTCTAAAAATGTGTTTGGCATCATTAGAAATCAGAGAAATAATAAGAGATAGAGTTTTATTTTCAATTAAATGCTATAGTGGTTCGGTATACAAGGAAGATTTAAGATTGGTTTATAGATACAAAAAATATAATATAGCTTTTTTTAGACTGCCCCACTGATAGTCCTAAATTTCAATCTTACTGAAAATTATTTAATTTCAATAATAAACAATTTAATTGTGGTGTTTTTGAGTTTAATGCTCAAATTCGACTTTAGTGGACAAAAATACCCTAGGAAAATCCCACAGAGGTTTTAGAAAACAGAGAAAAATAAATAAAACTGTTAAAAATGATAGTGTAGTACACGGACGTTATATTTGATTTTTAAAGGGACATGGTGATGATTTCTTTAAAAAAATATTTCAAATTTCAACTTTATTACGACAAATGATTTTTTTATAATCTTTAACACGTCATCTTATATCACTTTACGTTTGTTTAGCCCCAAAATATAATGTCATGGTTTTGTTATTTAGTAAATTAGGTTTTGAACACTTTTAGTCTTAGATAAATCTTCATCATATGTCCTGACTTAGCAACTAGGGTAGGTAAAGTAGAAAAAATTAAAATTAAATAAGCACGGTGATGTTACGAGTAAAATATAACTGAAATTAAAAAAATATAATGACTTCTAGATAAAACCACAAACTAAAATGTTTTATGACGGTTTATTTGACTAATAATAAGAAGATATCAAAATTAAACAACGCTAGATACTACAAAACCCATTTTTTTTCAAGTAAATTTACTTTTAGTATGGTAAATTAGGTGTGCAGAAAAAAAGGTGAACGTGCTGAATATAAAACACGACGTGCCGATTCTAAAATCAATTTTAATTTAAAAAATTTCAAAAGAAAAACATCAACAGATTGAAAGATCAAACTAGTCACGATACTCCAAAGGCCAACAGTTCTTAGAAAAGTGCACGTTATCTTCTTGTGGCTTTTGGTTTACAAACTATTGAACCATTTTGTAATTAAAATTGCCGTTCGATAAAGCAAATGATAAATTTAAATTTAACTTTAGTATTTTTTCATTAGCATAACCATTTTTTATTTTGTAATTGCTCAAATTAATGTCTATTAATTATGATAAATAATTTACGTAAAGCGTAATTTTAAATGTAACATTTTCAAAAGAATTTCATATTGTTATTGTTTTCCAATAAATTTAATAAAACAATTCAGATGCAACTTTATGTAAATTGAAATTCATTTAAGTAGATATCTTTTATTTATGCAAATGTACGCTTTGGTACTTGTACTTGAAAAATTCTTAAAAATCCATTTAAAGCCATAACTTATTAATTTATTTCTTTTAAAGGTATTACGATGTTATGGTTTATATTAGAAATCTAAAACGCAGTGGTTCTTATAATTCTTAATATCAATTGCAGCGCAAATAAAGTCTGTATATTTTAACACTAGTTGTACACTAATTTCTTTTAATTATTACCTATAAATTTTTAAAAATTTATAACAGAAATAAACAAGATAGTAAAAATGTCAAAGAAAACTTCTGAGTAAATGGTAACGAAATAGTTCAAAAGTTAGACACGGTATAGCAATGTGTGTTTAGAAAAATCTTGCACACTATTCAATAGCTGGATTCGAAATAAGATAAAAATTATATAGGCGTAGAAGTTGGTTTTCAGACTTGGTAATTATGCATTTGATTGTACAATTTTTCCAGACATTTTTATTGAACTAAGGATTACTTTAATTGTTATAAATCATATAACATACTACCAGCTTTATTTTCATGTCGTCTTACAATATTAAATATTCAAATTTATACCAAATTTAAATTTAATTCAGATTTCTTAAGGCTTCTAGTGTACATTTTAGCAGATGCTTGTTGTTAATGAGCAGTAATTTAAAAAAATACGAAAAACTCGTTCACCAGCTTTCGAAATGTACTCTTACAACAGATTTAATATTGATATATGCCTAAAACTTAAGATTAAATTAAAATAGTCGTATATTACACCTATGGTTGGCTTAAGTAACGACCCCGATCAAATGAATCGAGATTCAATTAGCGCAAGGGTGCGCCGCCGTTTTCAAAACCATAAAATCCCCCAGGATGTTAAAGTAAGTTGAAGTGTCGTAAGATCAGAACCAACCTGTAGAGTTAAAAAAAAAGAGAACTAGTTCCCCGGTCTTAGACGAAGATAGATCACTGATACTACCGAGGAAGTACATGCCAAGACATTTTTTTTGAGTTTTAAACAAAAATATTAAGAGTATTCTCAGAAGAAATATGGTGAAATCACCTGCATGTTTTTAAAATCAATTTTGTGAATTTACTGCATTTTAAAAATCCCCGAATATTTAATTTCCAAGAAATATGTATGTATTAAAAACATAATTATAAAACTATGTGTTACACGTGCGTCATATTTATAATTTATATATATCCAATAGTTGGATTGCTAAACCAGTATACCGATGTTGATTTTCTTCATTTTTTTATTTTCGTATTATAAATACAATGAAGCTTAATAAAAAATCAGGGGAAGTATAATGATCTTTAATTTTATTTAAGAACAAGATATCTCCAAGATATCATCTCTTCTACAAAGAAAGAATACAATCAAGAAACAAAAATTAATAATCCCTCTTCATCTAAACATGTTACGCAATTATTTTATACCATAAATCGTGATCATTTGATCTGAGAAAATTATTGAGCTTAAAATTGATTACCTGTACTATATAAAGACAATAAGTACTTAATAAAATTATGGGATAATAAAAGTTCGGTTTTTCAGAGGATTTATGCTGATAAAGCACAACCAAAAAAAAAAAAAAATTTATTCATCTAATCTAATCTTAAAACCGGATTTGGTATGGTATGGTAAAAATGGAAAAAGCTGAATGACCAGAGTTAAAACAGCTGAAATTAAAAGTTATTGTAGTTTTATTTACTTTTTCATAAATAAATAATTTTCTTTTAATTTAAATGCCTTTAAAAAAAATGCCTAGGTAGATCATTTTAAGCTTGACCATCATTGTCATAATCAAAAAGTAATGTAAGCAACTAAAATTGCTCGCTTTCACTTTCATCTGTAGAATAAACAACCAAAATAATTGTGTACCAAGCAAATAGTGTACTTTCTGCTGCATAACGTATACTCGTACGTGATAAAGGCACAAATATGAGTTACTTATCAAAATAATATTTATTTTTATCTTAGGTAGCAGTTAAGGCGGTATCACTTTTTAAAAACAATAATTTTGCATATATGAGACAAGCATTTTTGATAACGTGTGATATGCTCAATGAGTTAGTTTTGTTTATATAATAATATTTAAATATCTTACCCAGCTAAATCCAACAACACCGATACCAGCTGAAATCATTTCTCCAATAATTGAAGGAAAAGATGTTGCAGTCGGATAGTATGCATGAAAGTTAGGTGACTGCCAGTGGGTTATTCCAGGCATTATAACTCTTTCAATATCGTTAAGGACTGTTTTCCAATCTTCAGGCTTTTCAGGTACCTCATCTGGTAGCAAATCTTGCAAATATCCTGGTGGTACCGATGGTAGCACATCACTAAAATTAAGTGAATTTATTTTAATTGAAGACACATCAGTTACTTGGTGTATTTTTTCATATTTACCGATCACGGATATTTTCTAAATAATCAGCTACAAAATCTACAGCGGCTTTACCAAATTCTCTAAACTCGTTTGGATTCATTTTAAAATCCCTTTTTTTGTTTTTGTTTTTATATATTAAAAATCCGCTAAATAAGAAAGGAGTTCTTCTATAAAATTAAAACTCCTAAAAAATATTTTTGAAAAAGTTCACAGCAAAGATCGCGGTGCTTCTTCACTTAAGAAACGCGAGTATCGCGCTTTCCAAAACAAAAACAAAAAAAAAAAACACCAATATCACTTAGCACAGTTTTGTGTCTTTGGTCACTTGATCATTCGACGTCTTTAGCTTTCTGATTGTTGGAAAACTGCAGACCTCAGACTATCTACCTGTGCTTAAATACTAAAGCAACTGAAAACATTGGAGCTTGGGTCAATCGCCGTCAAGAGTAAGGTGCTATAAAGGAAAGAAACTTGGAGAAATGAGATTGGTGGTGGTCGCAATCATGTGCTCGCTGATGTGAGAAGATTTTGTTCATAAAAATTTTTAAGACGGTCTTAATACTGCTGCTGCTGCTGCTGCTGCTGCTGAATTGGAGATTCTTCCGGGTTTTGTTTATGTTATGGGATTTTTTACTTTATAAAATTTCGCTCATTGTCTCCGGTGGCGATTTTTAATACAATTTTTCACTATTCTGATCTAGTACGATATGTAAAAACTTAGTATCAGGAATCTAAATGGATGTTTCCTTAATTTGTAATATAATTAAAGATAGTTTAAGCTTTGATTTACTGTTTCGTTGCACTTGTATAATTAATTCACTTATCAGGAGGAACAGGTGGTGTTTTTCTACACTCAACCTTGGACTACTTTTAAATAGTTTTTATTTTATTCTACTTTTTATATTAAAAAAAAGTATATATTCCAACAAGAAAAATCGGATACGATTGATATGCACTCGATTTTTATTATTCTATATTAAATTCTTTTGGATTTTCCAGAATTAAGTTGCGTTAGCGACTAATAAAAAGTAAGCTCTGATAAGAGGTACGATTTCGGCCGAGTAATAGGGGGCAATCTTTCTTTTAAATAGATTTTAGATTTTTATCAATTGTTATTTGTGTATATAGTGTGCGAAAAATGGTTCGTGCTAAATTAGAAATTACTTAAGAGATATACAACCGAATTGTTTTCATTACCACTGATAATGTCTCTTTAAAAATTCAAAGGCAGGACATATAGTAAATCAAGATTTTAAAAATTTTGATTCCAACATTTTCTTTTAGTTTGAGTTGGTGCATATGATTTAATACTTATTTTAATTGGATTTTTGGGACAAAGGTGGCTTTTTAGATCTACCTTCTCCCCTACGAGAATCGCCTCTTGTTGATTAACTTATTGACCCCCTTCAGTCATCAGCTGCTTACTGGTGAGATTGAATGCCTTTCTCTACTTCAGTGGATCTCCATCTACACCAATGCTCGTAATCTCCGATCGGTCCCTTTCTTTCGCCCTGCTTATCACCGCACCGTACCAACTATAGACTTTCTGAGCCTCTCACCTGAATACTTCGGAAAGCCAACTCGCACCCTTTTTTTTTGACTTCCACCTGAGTAAATCATCTCTCAGGAATGATCTTAACATTCTCCCCTAAATTTGCTCGTTCCTTTCACATTTTTAATCTATTATTATTTTTTATTTTTAATTTATTCTAATATTTAAGTAAACCTATTGTCAGGAGCTTGTATTAAGCGATTAATAAATAAATAAAGATCTAATCAAGGAATTTGGGAAAGACGAAAGTAAACCAAGCCAAATAAAGTTTCAAGGATAATCAAGCCGAATTTTTGTATATCGAGCTTAATACATAAAATGATAAAGTCCTCTTAAAAATGGTCAATACTAAAATTTATGAAATACTGTCTCTCCTCTCATACTTCTGTAGAATCTCATAGTTCATATACTGGGATGTCTTGTACCCTACCTACTAAAATGCCTACTTTGAGTATTATTTATTTTAGTTATTTAAATTTAAGTCTTCAAACAGTACTCTATAAGGCATTATAGATTAAAAGTAGTATATTACGATACGAGGGCTATCGTTCGAGTACTGAACACTATTAGTTACCTTTAGTTACCTTTAGTTACCTTTTGATTTTCATTACTTTTTCTATACAAAACAAAAACTTAATCCCAACTAAATCAGGCCTAAAGTTTCATGATTTATTTGCCATTTACCACACAGAAAATTTTGAGATAAGTTAGTACTTTCCCCTTCCCCCCTTTCTAAGTAGGAAACGCTATACCAATCGATTCCTTTGGGGTATCCTGAGCAAACTTTTGTTCGTGATCCGACCGAATAAGAGTAAAGAATAAATAAATAAATAATAGACAACATCTATAAGAAGAAGTATGAAAGTATTAATAAAACTTGGCAAATATCTCGTAGGTTTCTAGGAAAAGAGCTTAAACCTAAAAAAAAATAACTTATGAAAAATCTTACACATATAATGAAGTCAGTGGGGCTTAAGTTAGTTCATTTTACTAATCTTAAATCATAAAATGATATTAATTTATAATGTACTCGTATAGATCTATAGGGGAGATTAGGGTAATTACAAAGGTCTAAGCAGAATGATGAAAGGTATAAAATTTACTATGGAATCACAATCAAAATATAAATAAAAAGCAATTTATAACAGAAAAGAAAAACCTTTAGTGTTTGGAATTACTCTATGAGATCATAGGGGATAATTCCGAGTACCGAATCGATTATACTTCAATAGTCTGTTAAAGGTAATTAATCATCCCATCACCATAAGTCACACAATATTCCCCTGATGGTGATATGTCCATTAGTATAAATTTTATATATCTACAGTATAGTTGATTTCTATTTTCAGAATAGGAAATGCACAAATTTTTGTGCATTATTCTTTAAATGGTGGTAAATATTGAAGGGATTAAAATCAAATCCAGAAGGCCAGGAAAATTAGAAAGTTCTGATTTCTTTAAAACTCCGATATAATCAGTATGATACTCAATATACCAAAAATTTAGGCTGTTGACCTGTTACTTCATCGAATTCAAGTTTTAAAACATCAACTTTTTAAAAGTGCATTGTAGAAATCATTTCCTTCTGAACAGGTCACAATAAATTTCAATTTATCTGAACCTGATGTTTAAAAAATTTACTTCAGTGCCAAGGACCCCTTAATATTTTTTAAAAATATCTTCGTTCGTTGCAGATTTAAAAATTTTATTGTGATTTGTAGCATTTCGGATGAATTTCCAAAAAGTTAATTAAACACTTCTGGGAAAAATCTAATTATCAAGTATCAGAGTAGAACAGGTATGCAATTAATACCACCAATCTTCCGTAGTAACGGAAATTTTAACATATTCTTTGTGGTCTTTTGTTCTTAAACTACACCCGAATAAATATTTTAAGAAACCGGTTCATTGTATTAAGTGGTTAACATTAAAGAATGACGTTAGCACTTAAGAAGTGGACCATTCGACTGTCAGTCACCCAGATAAATACAAAAAATAGAACTATGATAATTCGATATATTTGGCAAGGACAGTGTATAAGAAAGTTCTACTTTGATGAAATAATTCTGTTCTGTTTAAATATCTTTTTTAAAAAAAACGAGATATGCTTCAAATCATTGTTTACAATTGCTTATAAAAAAAAAAAAATTTATATCATTATTGGCTTCTCCTCGATGTTATGGAAATTCTTATAGATGTTCGGTTAGTCAGAAACCAGTTCTTAAAAAACCCCTCGTAATATAAATGATTTGTTTTTGTTTTTGCGAACAACTAAGAATTTTTTGGCTTTTCAATAGCCAATAAAACAATTACTACAATTATAATTTATGTTTTGAAGGTATGGATCACAGTCTCTGTTAAAGCATCGATTAATAATGTGATTGATTCGTTACAGCATTGACTGAAGCTTTATTATAAATAATTTAACACTTGGTATCGTCGGATTTTTAGATTTGGTAATATACGAATAAAATTGTAATAAAATCATTGTTTTATGATTCTTTTGTTATAGTGTTTTTTATAAAAAATTAATTATTGAGTTGATTTTTTCTTATGTAAACATGATTAATGGGAATTTATTATTTTAATCAAGCAAGGAATTTTCTGAAGTTTGTTGTTAGGATTTAAATTTTAAACATTTAAGTATACCTTATATCATGAAGCTTTTTTTTACAATATCAATTTACTGTGATTTAAGTTAATTTTTGTCCTTGACTGATCAAATTATTTAAACACAATCAAAATATATTGCGAATAAAAGTTCATTCCAAAGTAAAGAACAGTCACCGCCCATTATGCATTCTATGCAAAAATACAGGTGTTGTAACGGTGCTGCAATTAAGGGAAATTAGTTGGTAACATTATCGTTGCTCGATCAATTATTAAAAATTATTAACACAACGTTCTTGATAATTCAAATAACCGAAGACCGAATCTATCTTTTCAAGACAAGAAACGATCTGCTGAAGAAAAGCTCAGCAGAATCTGTAATTATTCAAGGATTATTACGCAAGCCTATTATACCGAGCAACACTATTTAAATACACCCACTATAATTTAAATGGAAAGAGGCTAATTGTCGGTATGGGAATATAATTTTTTTTTACTTAAACTGATTTAAACTTTGTTTGTTTTTTTTTCTCAATAAAGCGTGTTTTAAATCTCTTCGTCTAATGATTTGAACGTCAAAGATTACAAGAAAACATGATTCCGGATTTCTATAATATAATTTTATATATGTATGTGCATTTATCAATAAAATGTTAGTAATTATTGTGAAAAATCGTTTGGTTCTGTCGTAGGAAAGTTGATATATTAAAATAGTTTTTCTAAAAATTCATTAAAGTAAATCGCGTAAATCGAATTGACTATTGGCGGTTTTAATGTGCAGAAAAATCCCATTATGGGTTTTCTAGCGATAGTGCAAACACTAATACACCATACGAGTATATGTAAAAGGAAAACATATGCTAATCGTATAGTCTGAGTTCGCAATCTACCTGCGCGTTCGGCTATCATTACCTTTCAACATAAAATTTAGTATAGTTTGAGAAGCATAAATTGCACAACCTCCTTCTGTAAAACTTTATATGATAAATCTAAATCAAAACAATGAGAACACGACTTAAAGTTACACTGAATTTCGTTGAAATTTTACAATTCGATGACCACCTATTGTAAAGAAATATTAACACAGAAATTTCAACTCTTAAATCGATGGATTGCTTTAGTGTAAATCTGTAATTATCAAGGAAAATAATGATTTCTACTAGTCTTCTTTTAAATTTGTTATTTTTTAAAAACCGTATAAAAGAGAAATTGCATAAATACTTCACAAATACTTTATTAGTACATCCTTAGTAATGGATAGAAAAAATTACAGAAGAAATGAAACAAAATCTTTAAGACTATCACAATTGTTCGAATTTTTCATCATGAACAAGCGCCCGCACGCATGTTAGCTACCACCCGCATAGTGCGTCTAGTAATATGCGCCTAACTATAGGCTAACTAAAATATATTATACAATGGAAAAAAAGAATGTTTTTTATTTAATGCTTTTGATAAAGTAATCATCTCTTTGTAAAGTGTGAAATCATCGTCTTCGTACGAATTCTAATTAAATTTTTTTCAATTCTTCCAGAATAGCTAGTCTCTTAATGTGATATACTGGTTTATATGTAATTACGTCATATAGTAAGACTCTACTTTACCCTCCTTCAAAATCCAAACCATTTTATTTTAAAGGTAATAAAATATTTTTGCTTTAAATACGCAATGCTTTTTTAATATTAAACATTGTGAAACTAGATTATGTCGAATTGGTCAAATGGTCTTTTCATTAAAACAAACTACTGAGCCTAAATAGTCATCGTTTTAAGTAGTCAATTTCTCAGTTAGTTAGAGAAGTTAAGCGCCAATTTGAAAGTCACTGTTTCGAATCCTGTCCCCTAGTCGTTATTTTATTTAACGACAATCTTACGAAAGTGAATTAGGTATGTTTACTACATTTGATAGTCCTAGTAGTATAGCTTCACCTATCGGAATATTGTTAATAATTTTAATTAATAATGTAGTGTAGTTACACGAAGAAATTCTTAAAAACCATTAAAACTATTTTAGTAACACATATCCTCATGTGTATTATAAAATGACTTATCCCATTCTATACAGAAAAATTATAAAGCCTTTATACTATGTGCTAAAACCGAACATAACATACTTGACGTAATTAAAACAAAAACCATATGAAAAATTGTTAAAAATGTAATCAAATTATCCAATTATGTATGCTATGAATAAAAAATAATGGAACATTTCAATTTTACCTTAAAATAAAATTGACGAAATCAAATCAGCCGTACAAAATGATTGTCACTAGCACCCGGAATTAGTGTAAGTAGATAGCCGGCTAATCGCATTTTTTTTTCCTGGTTGCCGGCTTCAAGGTTTGTTATACAAAAAGTTTGTTTATGGCTCCGAAAAATTGAAATTTTTGGGTTAATAGCCGCAGAAAATTTTTCAATTATGTGTTGTTACTTAACTTTGTAATGGGAATTATAAAAAGCGATAATAGCATCATTCCTTAAATTAGAATATCAGTCTTATGCAATTATTAAATTTAGATAATTATTAAAGGTAAAAGCATGTAAAATTCCCGATATATTGCAATTTAAGATTTTGCACTAGCGAACAGACAATACACGAACTATTCAATCCAGCCTAGCACATACTCATGGATGGTATGATAGGTATGATATCCAAATAGGATCCTTTCGGAGCCACTAGTTCATTTAAATTGCATATTTCTTTTGATTTAAGTTTAAAGCTGATGTTAAAATTAGTGCTGACAGAATACGATGAAGAATTTCACATAACGAAAAACCACATTTACCTATTTGCATTACATAAACGCGCTTAGCAATATTTCAATTTCTGGTTATTGCTTCTCAGTGAATGCCGCAATGCAAGTGCATACAGAAAAATAACATAACATTGGACATTACGTTGCAATTTAAAATTTATGCAACTTCTTAGGTGGAGTATTTCAAACTCAATAAAAGTAAACAACTTTCTGGCACTTCGAATCCTTAAGAAAGTAACGTTGCACCCACAGATCTAATTCGGGGTGGCAATTTAGAATTCATCCGCACGTAGTAAGGCTTGTGTGCATATCGGGCGTATTAAAATAAAACCCCTCAAGGAAGCCTTGGAAACATGGGAAAGGATGAAAGCAAGAAATTGGGACAAAAAAGGAAATTGAAAAATGTTGCAAAATGCAAAACACCTTACAATTTACCACCCCCGCGTAAGCACGAACAACATCTTTTGGGCGCTCTCACTGTTGGAGGGAAAGATAATTTTCAACCCCAGGAGGAGAGGATGCCTTTTCAGGCGCAGCATTATCTTGTGTTTTTGAATTTCGCATATGGAAAACAATGGAGTTACCAGAGAATAAGGGTGTAGGAGGAGGGAAACAGGGACGCTACTATAATTTTATTAAGCAGCTATAATTCACTTTATGATCGTGAAACTTGTGTCGTTTATTTCACCGGAGAAAGTTGTTTTCATACTCGTGTTGCATGTGTTCACTGGCGCAATTTCGCCTTTAGGTAACTTCTATTCGTCTATTTCCCGTATACCGCTCTCCTTCATTTCGATGTCACTCATGGACGACTATACCAGGCAAAATGCTCGTTCTTTTGAAAAACTCATTTGTTAGGACTTTAGCTCCTTCCCACCCCATAATTGACATTTCGAACTGAAAGCGCACATTATCCGGAAAATGATTATGATAATGTTGGGGACGACATTTCCATGGTGCTACTATGAAAATACCACATAAATTTTGGAACTGCAATTGTTAAAGGGTATTCCGAATTAAAGAGTCTCATTCCTCGCATTTTTAAGAGATTTTTAAATTCATTATATAAATTATTTTTACAAGAATTAGTCATGATCACATTGACGCTTAAAAGAAAGGTCAAAAGTAAAGCATCTGAGAATTCTGTAGAATTATAAATATCACGAAATAAATAATTCTTAATTTAAATATCAGGGGTCAAAATATTTACGTATTATAAATAAATTTGTTACTTACAACGACAAAATACGAATTCTGATTTTTCAGTTCAGTTATCAACTCAATGCATAGATGTAGCATAGACTGATCGCACTTTTCATTAGAATAAAAATTACTCGAGAAGGCATCAACTGTTGCGGCCACGAGTATCTCAGTTGGTTAGAGCAGCGAAGTGTTAGCTTGAAGGTCACAGGTTCCAGCCCTGTTACCGGATTAAAGTCGTTGCTTTTTCGAGTAATTCTCCATCAAAGTTATTTTATAATTGTTGTGTAGTCGATATTTGTTTTGCCATTTAATTTAGTCTGTATCATCTTTCTTTCAAGCTGTGCAGAAGCGATTTTATTGTTTTGTATCGTTTAATCAATTAAAAATTCAAGCATTAATTTATTTTAATAAATTTAGTGAAAATACATAAATTGTTTGGTGTCGTCGCAAGTAAAGTCCTTAGTAAATCGTTTGAAATTGAATTTGGGTAGTAAGCCTAATTAATTTAAATTCTAAACTAAGTCTAGAAATTCGCCTATGTGGATAAATTGGTGATAACAATTACTGGGAAGTAAAAAGAGTAATTTAAAATTAGTTAATATATGAAAAGCGAACTCAAACACTCAATTCTATCAAAGGTTCGCAAATGATGCAACTATTCCACTTTGAATAAATACTTAAATAGCATTCGAAATGGTAGCCAATTTTCTGTTAAGAAATTGCTATAATTTCCTTGTTTTTAAAAACAAAACCCTTTCTTTCAAAACACTTACAAGTATTGCCCCCTTCACGATCATAACTAATTTCATTGTTTCCGAACAACTTTGGTCTGACCCAACAACAATTTGATTTGTAGCCCTTCGGTGTCAATATTTTTAGGGCAGGCGACAAATTCATTTATTCGTTTTGGTCCTGATCTGGAAAACCGGTTTCCGAAAAACCAGGAAGAACCTCGAGAGAGCGCTCAGGAACCTGAAGACAAGAAAAGTGCCATAACAGGAAAAAAAAAAAAAAACTATAAACTATCGTAATGTAAATTTTCATCGCTTCAATTTGGAAAATTGCTTCTGGACCACTCCTGGATATAGGGAATACCCCACACAAGAAGCAGGAGAATGTTGTGCTGGTAGGGAGCGGGAAAGGGGCACAGAAGAAAAACTTGCACCAAACCACAAGGAATAAGAAAAGGACCTGGAAGCACTAGGGAAAGAAATCGTGTCGGATATACAAACTCAGCCGGTAATGACTTTGGGAGCAAAAAGAATTCTAACAAAACACTCAGTCGCAGTGTCCTTGGGTGGCATCGCACCATTTTTTACACAACTTTGTGTCTTTTGCAAGTTCCTCAAGTAAAAGCAGGACATTCTTTTTACTGCTTTTAAAGTTGTTATACTTCGGAAATTATATCTCATTGGATTTCCCTGATTCTGGGCTATGCCGCCTACATTTGTGGACATGTGCATTTTAAATTATTTTCCATATTCATATGCGGCTTTTGCCTGCTTGATGGATGTTTATTTGATTTCTCCTTGTTGTCAAGAATACTGCAAAAGATTTTTATTTCAAATGGAAATGAATGTTGAAAAATATGTCACTGAATATGTCTTACACCTGAGGAATGTCTTCTTTGTGATGGATATAATCGATAAAAGTACTCTATAATAATTTGAACATATTCATTTTGTTTGCTTTCTTGAAATATTTGTTAACACATAAGAAAGACCGCAATATGCTACACTTAGTAATATTTGATTAACCTCCTTATTGATTTGCAGCCCATACAGACCCTAAGGGATTAATCATCCCGAACAATATTTGAAATACTTACTATTTTTGAAAAATAATACCCCAGAAATTCAGTACCCCCTCTGAAAACCTAAAGCTTATAGAATTCTTCCAATATTTAGATTAAGAATTAAAAAGTATGTCTTTTGTCTACCATACACACGAATTAGGTTTTTTAGAAATAGTGCAAAATCATAAAATCTTTATTCCGGTTTGGAAAACATCTACAATAAAATTTTACTTACAGATAGAAAGAAAGGGATGAAAATATAAAAATTCGAAAATTAGTTATAATAGCAAGTTACACATATTCCATATATTTTAAATATAAGTTTTATACCTTAAGGGTTGAACGAGTGATATATATAAGGTTTAGTTTTTCAGAAAGATAAGAAAACTCCTTAGTGCAAATGTGTAAAACTGCAGCAACTTTTAGAAACGATTATTGGTGATCGTTATCGAATTCATTTAATACATTTAAAAAAAGCTCTCATTCAAAAACGGCTACAATTGGCGAATAGACACAGAGAGAACGCAAGACCTTATATTGCTCGGCTTATGAAAAGTTACTTAGAAGGATCAGATTGGGAAGTTTTACACTACCCGGAATATTTTCCACATATTGCCCGGTCAGATTTCAGATTTATACTTATCGATGCAGTCAGCACTTTCTGGAAAACGGTTTAGCATGGATAGATATTAAAAATTAACTGAACAACTTTAACTAGACGTCTTCCTTCGGGAAGTACGTTAACTACCAGAAAGCTGGAAATACGCTATAAATTCAGATCGAGCATAAAGGAATTAGAGTAAAAATATTGCTTATGTTCTCAATCGACATTTTGGCCTTTTAGCCTCTGGAATAATTAAATAAAAACTTATCACGAAACTATTTAATTAAAAAAAATTCAAAGGTGACTATCTACTGTATGTTTTATGTGCATATCATATTATGATAAAACCGAAATGATAGTTCTAATGTTTTAAGTATATGAGAATTTACAGGCAAAATTCAGAGAAGCTGCTCTTTCCTTCCGTACGTTGTTTCGGTGTTTTTATCATTCTATACCGAGGTAAAATTTAATATCAGAAACAGATTCATATTCATAAAAGTGGGTATACCGAAAACTTCTAAAAGGAAAGATAGTTACTAAATGCCAACTAACTATATACTTTCCTTCCTTCCTTTCTCAAAACTGATTACCTTACTGAAGAATTATCATTATAAGTGAAATTAAATTGCAATTTATAGAGCTGATCACGCATGATATGCTTTATTTTAATCTGTAATAAAAACTACCCTCAGTTTTTGTATTTGGAAAATTTAAAAATATCAGTTATATTAAATTTCTGATAAAAGGTCTGACCATTTCCCACGAACATAAATCTTCTGGAAGTGACATTTTTTAAAGATTTATGTAGGTACTACTCGTGTATGAGGTATTAAAATTTTCAGTTATCGCTTTACAATTCGCAAATATAGCACATATCTGTGAATTGATTAAAACCAAAGTTTCGTGTGTGGTTTCAGTTAAATTTCTCAAAGCATACGGTCTGTTCACACTTCCCAAAATTAAGATTTACAACATTACCCAGAATGAATGAAAATAATTTTCTGTATGAAGTCAAAACTTGGAGCATATTCCTTCAGGTTAATTTACTTCTGGTACAACTATTTTCAGTGCGAATTGACAAATTTACCCATATTACATCCCTAACTTGCAAGGGAGTATAAAATATAGCCAATCCTCACCGAGTCATCTATTATGTCGTAAATATAGTCAAGAATTTATGTGTTCGCCGCTGCCTGAGCAACTTTAACAAAAAGAACGCTCGACTCGACTCCATAGTGCGTTCCAGTTGTAATAAATAACAAGGCTTGGGAGGGGAGGAAAAAAGAAATACTTACAGAGAGAAAACCAAGAGAGTTTTTGTTCTTTGCGCTTTCGAAAATCCCTACACTCTCAATTCACCCTCGAAACAATCAAGTTAAGTTATTCCCCGGGGAGTTACGTATAAAATCCCAACAACTCTATTGAAATGGCGAATTCTCTCGGGTCTATCCAGGCTCGGTTACCACGGTGCACGAAGAATACCGTGTGCGGGTGGTGCCCATTTCAAGAAGCGCACAGGACGTTGGGGGATATGTTTTCCTTGTTATTCGCCCCCTTTCCCCCTCCACTCCCTTCCCCTCCCCTTCCCAAAGTTCTGAAGGGTTTGCCAGGCTTCTTTGCCTGCGAATGAGGAACGAACCCGCACCAAATGCTCAAGAACAAACAACGAAAATTAAATTTTTCATCCAAGAAAACAATTATGAAAGATTTTCTACCTTACCAGGGACCGGCTGTTGCGTCCTTGTCCAATATCCGAAGCGTACATTTTGCCGTTTTCCTTTTCATTTTCCTCTTATCAAAGATAATTTTCCATTTGAGACTGATCCCATTTTCAGCACACCATCATTCCCTCTTGCCTTAACGGCCCCGTTAATTCGTTAATAATTAATCAGTTCAGTACAGAGCCTTATCTGATTAGAAGAGATTTAACGCAACCCCTCGCCTGGCAGTATGGTTTGCCGCCCCGCGTGTGTAATTGAGGGATTTCCTTTGTCAAAAGTTTTCGCTATTTCGCGGAAGCCCATGTGTAGTGGTTGACTTTGATTTCGACCGACTGTTGAAGATGGATGTGGTCCGGGAAAATTTATGGATTCCCTTGAAAAGGAAAACTTCTTACAAGATATACTTGAAGTAGAAGAAACTGCAGTGTATATAGGGAGGATGTGAGTATCTTTTATTATTAACGCCAAGAAGGAAGGCAGTTCAAATATCGTTTGGAAGAAAAAGGAAATTTAGATTTGTCTTCTCAACTGTGGGAGGATTACACTTTTTACCCATTTCAGTTTGGTTTTGTGAAAACGGAAAAAAATGGAAAGATATGTACCCCCCATACTCTTGGACCGGATGGTTAAACTCAATGAAACAATATATTTCTGGAAGAAATTCCACTTTATATTTCCCAATCCTTTGAAATTTATTTAGGGACTACTTCAACCTTCGGGAATCCTTTTTTAAAGTTCAATCTTAAAGGGTATTAAGTACCTTTTCTTAGGTAATTTCATAGTAGCGTACATACCATTGAATTTAAGATTTTTGTATATGACATTTTCCCTTCTTTATGGATAAAGTGATTATTTAAAATTGCAAACTTATGATCTAAACTATCGGCACATTAGATTTTCATTTATGAAACATTGAATAACATCATCATGTGTATTAAGAAAATTGATTTCCAGTTTTTAATATCAAAAACACAGTAGGACAGGAACTATAGTAAATAAGGGGGATATTGTAAACAGGTAATGAATAGTGTAGCATATTTGTTAAGAGCGTTTATTGAAATGTTGAATAAAATCTTAAAGTTTGCTAGACATCAACTGAATATTTTCTGAAAGGCAGATTCTTTTGTACATTCCAGTTACACCCTGTTGCATTTTATTTTGATGATCTACGAAAATTCTCGGAGGTTTTTTATTTCCCTTATTCCGTACCTAATTATTTCCAATGTTCTTGTGAAAACCTTCCTCCCTCCCCCTTCCCCCTTCCGGCATCAGAATTGCTCAAGTTCTACACATCGATGGAAGGTATGCTAATTGAAATCCTGTGCGCTCCTTCAGAGAATCTCTGATCAGATTCAGTAGTAAAAAGCAGCCGGTATTCTTTGCGTTTTTAATCTTCGACAAGGCTAAGTCTCTCTGCTGCCTCACCTCCCCATGGACTCGGCTTAGAGTTTTATACCTGAAGATGATCCCCCCAACTCTGTCGTACCCCCAAAACGCCCATATTATTCGGAATTCTCTTATGCATACAGCTCGCTTTCGATGAGTATTTAACGTACATCCTTCAGGAAAGGTTTTAATTTCCATTCCTTTCTGCAGATTTAGTTCCGAGATTTTCCTAAAGCTTTTCCCCTCGTACAAATCGAACTCCATTCTGCCTGCAGGTTGAGGGTTGATACGGCAACCCATCCACCCTGCACTCTTATCCTCATCGTAGGCGGAATGAAAATTTCCCACAGAAAAACTTTTGTTGGAAGGCTTTGAGGAAGCATTACAACAGAATATACCGGGGGAAAAAAAATTATTTTCATGCAAAACAGGCGAATACTTGCTGATGATAACCGCACCATACCTACATGATTACACTGGCTATTACGTGGAGCCGCTCACACCTCCTCTAAAGGGACGCATAAATATTTCAGCACTTACCACAGACTACGGCAGACTAAGTCTACATACAGCAGAGCAAACTATATAGAGGTGGGGGCGGTACGACCGGAAAGAATTCGTAAATTTTCGCTTCCTTTTTCAATTCTAGGCAATGTCTTAGAACATTTTCAAGCACAAAACATTCTCCAAAGGAGACGTTAGTTAATCATGAGCACGTCCTTTCCTAAACTGTGCAATTCACTCCAATTAAACATTTGGAGAAACCCAAAAGTTTTAAGATACCTATACAACTTTTCGGCCTTTCCTATACCACTTTTATGGTTCCTAAAGTTTACAAAACCCCAGCAACTTTAAATAACCATGGAAACTGACTTTAATGGGTTTAATATTTATAGGGCGGTTGCCAGAAATGTCCTCAAAAGGAGGTACAATTGGGTAAACATCCTTTTATACTTCCTCCCCAGATATTTTCAGATGGGGAAGGCTTTCATTTGCTTGTTAGACTTTCTTTTTTAAGTTTCCTTTGCTTGTCTACGCCCTCTGATCTTTCCCTTCAGATGAGACCAAATTACTTCTTTGAGGAGACGGTCTTTTTTTTTTTATATATTCGCTAATGTGGTTTGGGACATTTCGCTGTTGAATCCAAGGAACAGAGGAAGTTTTCCAACTTAATTGGTGAAAAATGTCTTGATCAAGGACATAAAAGAAGGATATTAAAATTTTCTTACTTCTCTACTTTTTCAACATAAAAAAAGGATACTTTCACATAGGATAGATAGATAGGTAATTATTTTAAGAACAATTATTTTGCAACCTCTATTCAAATTCTAGTTTATTACATATAATAAAAATAGGTGACTAAAAACAATGCAATATCACATATACCTCTATTTTTATTAAAACAATATAACCAGTGGAGGATTAAGGATTTGGAAATTTCAATAATTAAAAATCATGTAAATTACATGTGGGGTTTCCGTATTTACAAAAACGTTTCATCATTTTTGAATAAACCTTTAATTTTGATATATCACTAAATCATCCATTTAGACTAGTTTAACCATTTTCAAATTTAATCTAAGCTAACCTTTTGGGAATGAATACTAAGAAGTGGCCTAAGAAGTATGTTTTATTGTTTTTATTTTATTTTGTTAAGCGGATTATTTAGTTGTAAGACTATCGAAAAGGTTTACATTTACTTTTCATAGAAAAATCGTAATATACCTCAGTAAAAGCAGTACGGAGCGTCTATATCCATCTATATTACCCCATTTTCAAAAGGCCGTACAAAAATTATTTAGTCTGTAAAAAAGTTTGCGATATCAAGGCTTCAACGAAAAAATAATTTACTCACAAAATTTAACTCTTTCGGATACAGTGCCTATGCCTCAAAAATATTTGATCCAGGAATCTTTAATTTAAAATTAAAGTCATTTATAATCCAACCTCATATTTTGCCATTTTTATTTAAAAACTATAAAATCGAACTATAGATTTATAATCAGCGATCCTAAAATCCTTTGTATAAAAATTTTCCAAAAAATTTCGATTCATAGAAAAAGAGATGAAAACTTAATTTTAACCATCTATCGAATTTCAGTAGTATCCCAAAGAGTGAAAAATTTGATAGACCGAATAGATGGCCCGAACCTTCGCCACCATTGTGTCGTCTTAGCACAAAACCAGAATCGCAAGAAATTGAGCATTCCAAAGTTGTAAGCTCTTAAGCCGTTCTGGGTGATACATGCGTCCGGTCTAAGTGCAGCTGTTTGTTGTTTATAAGCGAACAAAGTTTTAATGCAACTTTATATGTCATAATACTTGCGGGGGTAAATAGCATGCCATTAGGCAACCCCACGAGCAATTTTCCACATTTTGTCATATATATGAGCGCATACTATGGATATGTAGATGCCCGTCCTGGGGGGGTGGCGCATGAAGACAACTTTTGTCACACTGCCCTTTAGGGGTTGAAAGGTTGTTAGTGTGGGTTCGCCCATTTAAGGGTTTTGGGAAGAGTTCAAGGGTGGCTTAGGTGGTATTTGTGAGATTACCGGGACCTATACATGTCCGAATTTTTCATCGTTTTTGGGGGGGGGTCTTTTTCTCTGTGTATTCGCGGATATGCGCAATACTCATCTGTGGTATTGAGTAGGCGTGAATTGGTCTCAAGCCTTTCTTCCATTGCTGAAAGGGAGGAGCTTAACAGTTTCCCAGCCAGCTGATGAGATTTTAGGGGAAACCCTTGGAACGCATGCCTGATGAGGCGCTTTCCAGTGAGGAATGGGAAAGAAAAATACAAAAAAACAAAAAACAAAAAATAAAGCAAATTTTTCGTTAAAACCGGTGACGAAAACTTTTCAAATATTTATCTTATTATTTTGTTAGCACAAAACCTGTACGACTGCGTTCCGGGTACTATCGCCGGGACACGGGAATTGGTTATCCTTTTGTGTAACAAGCACTGGAAAGCGATATTTAACCAAGTTTCAGACTTGTTCCTGCAAAAGATGGAAGAATTTAGAACAACTCGAGGGATTATCTAGCGACTTTTGCCCGATTATATCCATAAAAAAAAATAAAAAAACATACGCTCACATTGGCGGCCCACACTGAGAGGACATATGAAGTGGGGGCCCCGCAGTGGCGATAACCACGAAATGAACAAGTGAAATTTTAAAACCAAATTCGAATCCACCACGGCAAATACTCGCCTTCCTCAGTGAGAGGTTACTTTGTCCGGAAGTGGCCACAGAAATTATAAAACAGCCCTCCCCCCACAGTCGGGCCTATCGCCCTTGTTTTGTTTTTTCCGCTAAAGTGCATTTTGGGACAGATCGCGCGCGACAAAATTTAGTGGACTACATAAAGACTCTTGGCAAACTTAAGGACTAGCCGAAAGTGAATTAATTAGTGTAGTGCGAACTTGAAAACTAAGAAAAATCGAGGTGAGTGAGTATTAGTGAAGGAGTGCTGGATTCGAAAAGTGCCCCCGTCTGAGGGCCCAATTTGAGACTGTATGTGGGGCTCCGCTTCCGTCGCCCTTCTTCAGTCTCGTTCAACCGAGGCGGACAAACGCATTAGCATTGTAATGGACCGCGCTCCCCATTAGTTTTTATGTTATAGACCCACTAACTGGCCGTTTACTTTTATTCCTCCTGCGTTGATGCGCACTGTTACGTGTAATTAATGTGCTTCCTGGGGATTTGCGGCTGGTCTGCCTCTTCCAATTTTTAGGATTAAATTGCTTAAAAGGTACTTGGATAATTTCATTGTTCAATTGTTACCAATGGAATCTGAGTTCTACTTTAAAGGTCTAGGTATTTTAGAAAAGTTTCTGTTTTAAACGTACACTCAGGCACCTATACTTTTGGAAAAACAAAATGTTTACAGTATCGGAAGCATAAAATAGCAATAAATTGGTTCTAGAACACTTAGTATTGGGTGTATAACTTTAAAATGCAAAAATATAGTTTTAATTAATAATTCAATGAATTGATACATTGGGTCATATTCCATAAGGTCAGTTACCATAAGCTCAGACTCAATTTTTATATAGAAAAACCGAGTTTGAGTTCTTCCTTAAATTTTTAGAATAGCAAGCATAGCATAGCATAGAATCAAGTCAATTTTTGGTATCTTCAACTGAAGAGCAGCGTATTCCAGTGCAGTACATTCTGCATTGATCGAAACAAGTGGTAAGTCCGAATAGGCAAGGTCTAGTGAATATGGTGGGTGAGACAAAAATTCTCATTGACTATTTCCCAAATAGGTTTTAACCAGTGTAGCAATATAGGGCCGAGCGTTGTCATGATGAATGCTGCTTTTGAATGAATCCCAATGATTTAAGGCGTGAAGAAATTATTGGTTGTGGCACGCTCAAAGATTCTACAAGCTGAATCTTCACTGAGTAGAGTCTACAAATCTTCATCTTCGAACTATTTCACTTGTCCAGAACATTCTTTGTCTTTAGTATCAAAATTGCCACTTTTAAAACGTCCAAAACCAAAATTCGCAAGTTTTAATCGAAGGAATATATCCATATAGCAATTTATTCCAATTAAAGAACAACAGCAAAGATTCCGTGTTGTTGCTGTGTTTTTATAGCACATATGCTAACATGTTTGTAGTTTTGTTTACACTTTGGCAAATTAACGTATAATAAAATGTAAGCCATATAGCTTAGCTTAAATATGAAAGTAGTCACAGTATGGTCAGATAGGGTACATAACAAGTAATGCCATCTATTCTAAGTCCCTAATTTTCAAATTATACATCCAATAAATACAGTAACAGGTAATGTAAGACTATAAAGATTTTTAAACATATAAAACAATTAAAAAGATATGTTACAATTTTTCGTTGAACTGAATATGTCCCAAAATTGAAGGTATTTAATGAGTTAAGTTTCGATATTTTAGTATTAGATATAAGGTGACATAATATAATAAAACATTTGTTATTTTCCTGTAGTATTTTATTGCATTTAACAGTGAGTTGTATCACCTTTCTTTCTTATTACCTCGTCAACCCTACTTTTCATTGATGAGTAAAATATTTGCAGATATTCTAAATTAAGTTCATTATATAGCGTGATCCATTTCGAATTTCCTAACTTTTATTTAAGAAAAAAACTCACAAAATGTGACATTATTTTAGTTATTTTTTTTATTAAACTCTTATTTAGTATTATTCATTATTTATGGAAAATTATGTTAGGTAAATGACCCCCTCTGGACATTCTGCAGCAGTTGATTCGTCCGAGATGATTTTTAATGTCTTTATCATCAAGTTTCGGGGATTATCTCAACTATAACTTGGCGGTTGTTAGTTTTTAGGTATTCCAACATTGCAGGTTTATTGACATAGACGCGACTCTTAAAAAAATCCTATAACAAAAAATAAATTCGTATGATCTGAGCGGCCAGTAAATTAAAATTGAATAATCTTGCCCTAGAAATGATTTCATATCCTGTTATTTTATAGTCCTCCATTTAAATTTCATGAAAGGAAAAATGAAAATGGGGCTCTTGAGGTTTTATTATATAGACAATTTGAGTTTGTTAGAAACTTCTATTAATCTTTATGCCCATTTTTAAAGCGCCTAAACCCAACAAGTTTTAAGCAGAGCAATAGAATAAAATGCCTGATAACGTGTTAATTCTTTGTCTGGGTCGATCAGTCGTTCTATACCAATGCTTAAATTTAGAGAAAAAATGTATTATTACTTTTACCAAAATACGGGTATATTAATTTTAAGATGTATTAACATCCTCATAATAAACACACGTGATTTCTATTATTTATTGCTTTAAATTGTAAAATGAGTTAGTCTCAGCAATTATTTTATTGTATTATTTTTTCAAATCAAAGAAGATCAATAAATTTTGGCAATTCAATGAATCAAAATCATGGGTTAAAAGTCACAGCGCTGATTCATTTGAATGAGTCGTTCTATAACGAAAAAACCATTTAATTGCGTTGATTACAAATTTTTCCATAATGACCTCTTTTTCTTATTTGTATCATAAATTTCTTATCATTTTTTTTTTATTCTACCCTGAACGTCAATGATGCTACGATTATTTTGTGTATTTGCATGTAACTGCAAGGGAGAAATAAATCTCCCACTTTCTTTACTTCTTATACTAAATGTATTTCGAAAACATACTAATTTTTGTGCTGTTTCAAAGATCTTTGCTAGAAGGCAATTTACATTTATATCTTTCTATTTTAAGAAAGAAAAAATTAGCCACCTAAAGCTAACTTAAGCTCAGTTCAAGTACAGATTCAGGTGACTTTAAATTATCATACATATCGCCTGAAACCGAATTTCATAAATTGTAGACGCAATGTATTTTTCGCGCTCCCCCATCCGCACTGATAGTCGAAGAAGACGCAACAAGTATACTTACTATAGGCACATTCTATACCCAAAGCTCGGCGACCGTACTCTCTTCTTTGGACTGATATAGAAAACAAACAGCCACTTCCAAGGTGATAAGATGCTTGTGTTTCAATAAATTGCTCCTTATATTTTTGCCGCGCCCGCTCTATTTCTTAATATTGTGGTATCGCTGGGAGATAACGAGCTTCTTCATTTTATATTTCCAAGTATCGGCTGGAACGGTAGCGATCGAATCAGCCAAAGGCGTTAATAGCGGCGGGCGTTACGTATCAGAAGGAATAGAAGTGGATGGCGGCTTAATATAGCTGTCTTACTAATTTCTTATATTTTATTTTCCTTAAATTTCTAGAATATCTTGCCCGACAGATACGCGTTCGTCTCACAAGTAAAATTGTGCAACTCTATCAATCAATCGATCAATCCCTGACTGCAAAAAAAAAAATAAGTGTGCAGATATTTTGTGTCCGATAGATTTTCAAAGTTTAAAAGATGTAAATAGCCAGGGATCATTTGGTAATTTGTCTTTGCGGAGGATCCTAGTGCGAAACGGACGAGGATTTTGGTTTAACGTTTAGTGAATCAAATGTCAGTCTGTGTTACATCCGCTGGCAGTGGAAATATTGTTTGTGGTGTAGGAGGTACTAGCACCACCGGCCCAGGTATGTCTGTGACTCATATGCCCCTGGCATCGACTATGATGCAATCCCTGCCGCCACCGCCGCATCAGCATCAGTTGCCGTCATCTTTGATAGCAAACAGTATTGCGGGAATAGATAATCACATCCATCACCAGCAGCAACCGCAACAGCATATACCACCGCACCAGAATCAGCAACAGCAACAGCAGCAGCATCATCATCATCATCCTGCCCAGCAGTCACCCGTAAATCTTCAACAAAGGAGCACCGTAGAGGAGCCAAATCCCGATATGCTTCTGGCTCTAATTGCTAGAAATAAGGCATTAGAAGGTAGGTGGAAATTTTGTGTTTATGTAAAGGCATCAAAAGATCTCCTCGTCGACCATCCATCCCACTGCAGAGCACTTCGAATAGATGCAATCTCCTTGATGGTTTCAGTTTTGAGCCGACCCTAGAGGTAACAGATGATTTTTAAAGGAGTGAGAAAGGCCATGTTATTCGAGGTATTATGAATTCCTTTGAGGACTTTGAGGGTGCCCCAATGTTTTGAGCGAAACATATTCTCGCGTTTCAGAAAGAACTTTGAGCCGAATGCAAACAGAATATCATTTATTGGTCCTTCATCCTCTGCACAGGCTCAAAGCATATTCTGCTCTGCAGGTTAAATGCTAAAAAATTCAAAAGCCACTCTTTAAAGGAGTATGTTTTTTTAGGTACCTTGAAAATTCGTTTACGTCGAAAATTTATCCTACTCTTCAGGCGTAATACGTTTTAAATGTTATAGTTAACTTAATAACTTTATTTTGTTTTAAACGAGTAAATAATACGTATATAATCCAAAAAAATAACAAGGCGAAATAGTATTAAAATTCCAAAAATAGGAAAATATGATTTTGGGTTAAACACATTTTACTTCAAACATTTCAAAAATATATCCTATTTGATTTGATAAGAACAGTATTTTGGTAATATTTCAATATTGGCGTTTTTATCTCAATAAAAGTAGGGTTGTTGTAATTAATTGAAAAACGATTACCTCACAAGGAAAGTTTATCATAAATAAGGGGTTAAGGGTGACATACTTTATAAAGCTTGTTTGGCATTTAATTTTATCCGAAAGTTTAATAACAAAATAGCAAAACTTTCATACATAAAATTGTTGATAAAAACTACAACTTTCATAGCTTTCACAGTTTACGAAAAAAATAAGCCAGTCCTTCTATTGACGGCAAAACAAATGCAATAAATTTCGTGTACTGCTCTCGATGACCTTTGAAATTCTAAAAGCAATAATTCTTTTGCTATATACGGTTTTTTTCCTGCTATTAATTAATTTGCTTTATGAATAGCACATCAACAGCATTTGATTTTGCTTTGATTTTAAACCTGGCTTATAATTTTGTTCCTTAATGTTGGTTTGCTTTGTAAGAGACTAAGCTATCAGACTATCCCGATATTTTAAAATAACTATTCAGGTTTTTATTTCCAATTAGAGTTAAATAATTAAACAATATCAAAATAAATTTTTATATCAAATATGAAAACCTTTCATATATCAAATTTTCATGAGTTTTATAGTAGATTCGAAATTGATGCTACCAAATTCGTTTTACACCAATTTTCATTATAAAAAAACCTTTAGTTTAAAATTTTTCTAGATATAACATACGCAACAGTCTATTTATTTTAAAGTCAAACTCAAAAAGACCATTCACCTATGATTTTATATATTTTTCTGTATATTAGTTGTCCATGAAGAGATTTGGAATATAAAATCTGTTAAAGTTTTTTCTTATTCAAATTGTCTCTACTATTTGTAACTTTGGAAATTCTTTTATAATTTCGGCTATATACATTTTTTGTTCTATCAACTACGCAAATTCTATGCAAGTTACACTAGAACCAAAGTATAAGAAATATTTGCATACAATTTTTTATTTGTGTCTTTATTTTATCGAAGTACTTGTAGATTTTTAGATAAGTATTTAATTTTTCCATATTGATTTTGTAACTTCTTAAGAAACAATTTCAAAAGCACGTGTCTACGCTTTGTATCGCGAATAAATAAGATTTTATCGCATTTACGATAAAAGATAAATGCATTGAAAATATAAAAGAGCACTTGTTCCCAATCAAAGCCATACTATCAGTACAGGTGTTTAGGAAATAAAAACTGTTTAGTTGATTGAAAGTATTTCCGGATAACATTCTTAGAAATTAAACTAAATGAAAGAAAAATATGTTGGGGTATATTTGTAGTTGACGACTCGTATCGCAATCTAACGTCATAGGTACTTTTATCATCAAAATGTGTGACTTGCATAAATTCTTTACGTTATGACCGTTTCTAGTGCACTCAAAAAATGGTTAAATTTTTTGAGCCCAAACGGAGCGAAGAAAACCGAATTTACGTATGGTGGACTTGCCCAAATATTTAGCTTCATTTTTATGAAAAGACAAACAGAATCAATTCGGTAGGTAAATATTTGGTCTCGTGTGCAAGGAAGTTTTGTTTTATGTGTGTATTTTAGCGTAGCGGATGGTAGAGCACAATATGAAATAAAAAAAAAAAAAAAGCCTGAAAGCATTGCCATGATGGAAGGGGATCCTTTTTCCCCGATTTTCACTAGAGCCCAATATGAGGGATGAAATTTCTAGAGTGGCCTGCTTGAATTCAAGTCACAGAACCGCGATGTTTACCACTAGGACTCAAAGGAAGTTCCTCTAACTTTTGAGCCGAGGCTTAACCATCTCTGCGGGCAGCCAATTAAATTTGGAAAGTGTATTTGTAGATAAATAGATTCCCCTAGATATCAGTCACAGGGAAATGTGGTCTTCAGGGGATGGCAATGTTTGTACCCTCCAGTTGCCTAATTATTTTTAATTGAAGGTAAATGTTCTGCTGAATAGCGAAAGCATTCCAGAAAATCTTTAGGATTTAAGAGATGGGTTCACTGTTCTGTGAAATTTGAAATTCAATTATAACTTCACCATCTGTCTCTCTTGTTTGCGCTAGAGATCAGACACAGACTTTTTGTTTTTGGGGGCACACTTCATATTTTATAAACTGTAATAGTCTGCAATTTTTGTAATTACTTATCAAGTGAAATCGTTTTTCTTTCGCGTTTTGGTATACTCTTCGTATTTTTTAAATTTGTTCTAAAAGCACTTTTAATTCAGACTAGGTCAGTTTTGCACTATGTATTAATGCATTATTATGAAATTTGTAATTGATATTGTTTGTAACGAAATGTAGGAAATAGGTTTAGTTTACCTATGCAATATTTGCCCTTATAATTTGCTGATGGTAATCTACTGTAAGTCAATTTCACTAGGAATTGAAATAGTTTAAAAGTGAAAGGCAATTTAATCGAAATTAAAGGTAATTCGTTGTATAAATACAGTTTCCCCTTTTTCTTTGATAGTCATTTTATTGGTTTCGATGATGTTGTTATGCAGATGTTTGATGCAGAGTCTGCACAATTTCGAAGAGTTTAGATTCCGGAGTAAAAAGATCGACGAACCAACCTTCAGTTTGAGACAGTTTAAAAGTATTCCTGGCGCATTTAACGAATTCAAAAATTCAGTAAGAATTTGAAAAAAACAATATCGACCTTAAGCTGCTCCTGTTATTAAGTACCCTTCGAAATTCATTAAGTTATGTCTCCAAACAAAATTAATAACAAACGCCTGCAGCTGGCAAACATATTTTAATTTAGCAATTTAGCAACTAATTCGATTCAATTTACAAATATCAAACTAGATAAAAATGAAATCGTTCATAAAAATTGACTATTACATTACTTTTACCCTTACTTTACGTTAGTAAACCTGTGGGCATTTTTTAATAATTAATTTAGATATATGTAGGTATTGTTGAGTGTTTGCGTTAGTCCTCATATTTGGGCTATGACCTCCTCACAGTATGGTGTATTAGGCAAAGATTGAACCAAATTTGAAGTCTACATCTCCCTCCATTAATCGTTGAAAGCAATTTGGCCCACCATCAAGTGCTTCCTGCTTTCATTCATTTATAATTTTGAAAATCATTAAATCAAAATTTCATTAAATATATTTCTGAACCTTTCCATAGACAGTTTATAGCAACAATTTAATTTCATTGAATACTCCAGGTTGATAAAGCAGCTCAGTACCCTCAATATCCCTGCAATAAGATAAAGGGAACAGATTGAGTTTAAGGTCTTCTCACAAAATTTGATGAAGATTTTTAACAACAATTGCCCTGACCATTGGTGAACATCAATTTTTTGTTTTATTCCGAACAAGTGATACATAATTTCTATAAGAAAAATCACAACTAACGTGCTCTCATGAAAAACTTGTTCTCTACTTTTCACAAATGCGAAAAATACGATTTGCTTTAGTTTTAATCCTATTTTTATTTCTGTTATAGTTAAATAAATAAAATGCATATCCCAGCAAAGATTAAGAATGATTCTATCTTTTTATTCTAAACAATTTTTTAAAAATACTTGAAATTGACAAATTAGGGGCAATGTTTTTACTAAAAACTATTGTAAATTCGATTCTAATGTTTTCCATTAAAAGAGTAGTAAAGAACCCCCCAAGGTCTAATCTCACCCATCGCTTAGCCTGAGAACGGCAGATCCTAAATTCATTAAACGTTTTTCACAATTTACAAAACAGATGTTGCCATTTTCCATGTCATTTGTGGATGATTTAGAGATGTTTTATGTTTCAAAAGGCACCAGAGTCTCAGAACTAACTTTGGGCACGCTCGGGGACTTTTGCTGCTAGAGTTTGCGTCACTACGCTTGCTGTTTTTTTTTTCTACTGTTTATGGGGACACTCAGGAGTCACCTCACCGTAAAAATGGATGAGGGTTAAAAGCGTGGCTCTAGCGCCACCCTGCTGTGTAATGTCACCCTGGAGAGTACCACCAGTGTATATTGCCCTGGTGTCTTATGGATTTCGTGCAGCGGGGCATGCCCACGGAATCTATTAAGTTTCCTGCGGTGCTCGTCAAAAGTGTCCTCTTTCTCAGATGAGGGCGGTAACTTGGTTAAATTGTTAAAGTCAAGGACCGGAACGATTAGGGGCGAAAGGACTTAACACCAGCTAACCTGTCCCAGCTACCCTTCGGGCATACTGCGAATTATTTTGCTTAATTCAATAAAAATGTTATTTAGTATTCATTACTGCATTGTTTTCAGAAAAATGTTAATAGCTAGTCTTTTATAAGTATTTACCATTGGTGCATTTTATTAGGTCAGGGATATTTTATATTATACAGGGTATATTACCTTCCAAGGAAACTGATTTTGAAAATGTAACTCCAAGAAAATCGAGCTAAGCATAACTCCGCTAATTTATGAAAACTTTGCTAAACATTTTGCAAAGTATTTTTGAACGAAAATCGAAATCGATTATATCAAATTCGCGAATTTGCATTACCCTTTAAAAAGAAACATTCGCCTTTCATCGATTACTCGTAAGTGAACCTTTTTCATCAAGGCAATGAACTCAAATCAAACGCGATTGCTACTAGTGCAACTTATTTTTTTACAACAGTTGAATTTCGAGACGGATTTGCTGTCTTTATTAATCAATATAATTTATATACTAAAATTATTTTTACACACTAAAATATATTTTATTTATACAATCGCATAAATAAGCACACGATACAATGAAATGCATTTCTAGCTCTTCTTTGCAAAAAACCAATTCACTATCCGAAAATTGATTTGAGATTATGTAGAGGTAAATAAACTTTCTCGATTGATTTATCTCCCACTATTTAGTGGAAACTGTGCTGGTATTTTAGGCAAAATTGCTATATATGCATGGACCAAAGGAAAATTGAATCACTTGCGTCGGCATTTATCCAAATGGTCAACAAAAGAAATTGGTCAACTGGAAAATTTATTTGATTTGAAGCAGAGTCGACAGCCAGAGCACTCCTTTGTTTGCAACCTTAGCAAAAATTTCTATGAATGTAGAATACCTGACTATGGCTATGCAACACGTGTACGCTTTTAAGGTGTATCTCAATTATGAACTTATATTAATTTTATTTTATCCATAACATCTCTATATAATAAGCGTTTACCTTTTGGTTTTTATAATTGAAAACTAATTAAAAAGATTCTGTAATAGAAGGTAAATTAAAAATCTTTAATTTTAAAACATTTATAGAAATTCTACTTGTAATTAAAGACTATACCACATAAGTAGTAGTGTAGTAAGTCCATACAAAATTGTCACTATCAAAAATTTCACTGAACTCGTTACGTTAACATCAAATAATCAAGGTAAACTACATAAATACAAAATTGTGGCTGGTCGGGATATTATCGGGATATTTATTGGTGTACTTCTCAAATATAATTTCAACCCTTTAATTTCTTCTTAAAAATGATTACCGTCCAAAGTAGTTTAGACGGCAAATATAGAAAGATCCATGTTAGATGTCCGTCGTTATAACCTTGATTTCAAATCTCAAAACTAATAACAATGAATTTAATACACATATACCATATATACGAGTAGTACATATCCTAAATAACTAACTTAAAACTGCTGATATATGAGTACGAATACGTATGATGGTAAATAGAATGAAATAATTTAAATCGAAAATGGAACCAAAGATTAAGAAGCTTGCGTTCAACAAGTAAAAATTTACACTTTTAAAAGTCTGTAAGGAAATATAACTAGTGTATAATATTTATTGGATATGCAGAACTAAGAAATTAGGGTATCATCGATAATCAGTTTGGTTTTTTTACTTACTTCAAAATAAAAGGAAAGTATTTACAATTTTTCTTTTTAAATACTCGTAAAGAGTAATAAGAAATCCATTTCTAAATTGTATACTATTAAATCTTATAATCAGAGACACCAAAAGCCACTATATATTACTGAATAACAAAATCTCTGTTAGTAAAGTTTATTACGAAAATTGTTTGCTTTTGCAACAAACATAGAAACCTTTTGATGATATGATGCCTGTTGTGTATTGTAAATATATTCTATATATATCAATCTTAAATCATATAAAAATATGAGATAAGAAGACTAATAACTTTGTATTTTCCATATCTTGTGCAAACTCATGTTGTAGATCCAGGGTAAACCCCAAATTATTAATTTTATATACCCTAAAAGTCAGTAAAAAGTTAAAAATTGTACAGCAAATAATTAAAATTGGTTTAAATTTGAAAATGCCATAAATTTTATCATTGAGTGAGGTTTTTTAAAAAAATAATAATACTACCTTAAAATCGTTTTTTCCATTCACTATATTTAGTACTCGAGATATACTCGTATTTCAATTTATACCGGTGATAATCTTTATGAGTTTGTGATATTACATAGAAAATATATTATAAATATATCCTAAACAGGAGATATAGATCGTAAAATGATCAAAAATTTTAGTATGTCAGTATGCTATTTTAGCTACACCTTAATCTTCCACTCCATTTCGAAGGCGCATGTAAGTGCTCACGTTGAGCCTGATTTGAAATCGATTAGATTCGATTCAACAAGTGGAGCTTTGATGGCTGTTGACATGCCTAAGTCTATTGGTTTATAATGACAATTTAGTTGCGTACTGATTTACTGATTTACTGATTTTAAGATTGTGTGGTGATATCAAGTATAAAAAAATATATATATAAAAATATTTTGGGGAATGCTACACGACTGTATAAAAACATCACCATCGTTATCTGGTTATTGTAGAAAGATATTTAATGTCGCATATACGATGTGACCTGTCCACTTAAAGTCTGACTGAAATGTTTGATAAAATCACTGATTGCAATGAGTAATAACATAAATGTTATTTCCCGAATACTATTAAAACAATGGGCTTTTAAATGCCTTGATAATTTTTTTGAGACGGGGGTCTCCTAAATTCTTATGCGGAAACAATAAAATTTTACGTTAAAGAAAAATCTCTAGTCTTAGATATTCTTTAATCGAAGAAATCAAAAGAGGGCTTTTTTGGTAGTAGATTACTTCTCATTTAAACATTTTTATCCTTATAGTGGTGATATTTAATTGTAACTTTTAAGACAAGCCTTGTGTGAACAGACCCATGTTGAATTTTTATATGGAAGTCCTAAATTAGGATCTCCAGGATTAAATTTTATTCCGAAGTCGTTTTGAATTTAAATTCTTAAGTTTATCGTTTTGTGTGGAAAAACTAATAATTGAATTCAAATTAGAAAGATATATACAAATGGAATGAAAAGCCAGCATAAAGAAAAGAGGATTTTTTGAAAAAATCTCTTTAAAATCAATTTAAAAAGTTTACTCCATCGAAAATATTTAACTGAATCCTTGGATCGGAATGGGTAATAAACCCTGAGCACAAGGCTAACTATGATGAATTAACAAAATTAAACCATCTTTGAAATGGTGGTGCCTCCGGGGAAAAAAAATATTCATCTGCGAGCCCCAAAAATCATGAGCATCCTTCTGAATTTCAAGACCTGACAACTATATTTTGTGGAGCTCCAAGCTCGCGGGGCACAGATGTGCAGAGCTCGGCGTTATTTACTGGATCCGGCAGTTACCGGTTGCCAGAGTTTCACATTACACCCGGTAGAAGCCCGACTACCGACTCTCAGGGCTCCCGGGTCTCAGGTCCCAGGTCCTAGGTCCCCGGCTCCATGTGCACATAGAGATTTTGTGCGACTGGAACTTCATTTGAAAAATCACAATGCGAATGTAATGCAACTCCAATGGCAGTTCTACGTTCGAATTGGTTATTCAAAGTCTCTTTTGCCCCGGCCCCATCTTCAGTTCCAGCTCCAAACCCTAGCCCCAGCCCCGGCCCTAGCTCCAGCCCCGGCCCCGGCCCCATCGCGTCCTCCCACGCGCCTGACTGTTGACATTAGGAATCGAACAAAGGCAGAGCCAGCGGCAATGATGGCAACATATCGTTCCTCGTCGACTCGTCCTCTTTCATTATATAAGACATCCTTTTGTGTTACTGTCGTTTGTTGTTTTTCCCTTCTTCTTTTATTTTATTTTTTTTTTTTTTTACTTTTTCCAGACCTCCGTCTTGGCTCCCCATTTTCCTTCTACCCCATCCGGGTTTAGGGTTCTTTCGTTCCCATTGTCTATATTTATAGAAAATTGACTTGCAACATCGAAAGCGATAGTCGCTTTTCTCGACATTCTGTCCGTCCGTTTCGCCTGGCTTTTACAACCAGGACACGTTCCATTGTTACACCCAAACAATAAGCGATCGATCTCGTTTGATGCAGGAACATGGAATGTGGGGGGCGGCACCAATCCGCCACCCTCCCTAAGGAGCCCAAGGAGTGAAAAGTCACAGGAGACGGGAAGATTTTATGTTCGGAAGATACAAAAACTGGTCTGAAAGTGTGTGAGTTTATGTCAGACCCAGAGCCGTAAAGAACTTGAAATTTATGACATTTCTATGTACAACGACCGACGTCGTCGTCGTGTCCTGGACTTGGAGAATCCTTGTCGGGGAACGATCTTAAGGAGGTATAAAAAGATTTAATTATGCAATATTCATGGTCTCTGTGCCCTGTCCAGTAGAAGGTAACTTCTTCTCTCGTTTGCGAATGACCTTCTAGTTACTAAAGTTTTTTTTATAGCTTACAATGGTAGTCAGTAGCTAAGTTTATAAAATTCTTATTTTAAATTTCAATAGTTCAATATTTCGATTCTAGATTAGTTTAGATTGGTATGTCTACCAAAAAAGGAAAACTTAGACCATTTTTTGGACCATTATGTTACCTCGTAGCGCAGGATATCATGATTATGTGTGAAACTCGAATTCACAGTCTCGGAGACGGTAGTCTAACATGCTAACAACTGATCTATCTACGATTTTAAATTCCTTTAAAAAAATATTCGAGACGAGAAGTTATTTCGAAAGGGATCACCAGGAACGTAAAATTGTCAATGTAGAAATGTTAGCTACTCCTACTTTACATTCCCTGTGGTTCTGGCTGCGGTTCACACTCATTTTAGGTTCTAAATTAAAACCAACACAAATTTTAAAGTTTATGCAAGTTTTTAACCTTTAATTTTTCACAAAACGATCTTATCTTTACGACTATTGTTTTACTAATAGACCGATAGCTCAAGTTCAGGTCTATTACATCTTTACTGTAAGTTATTCATAAGAAATAAAGCAAAATTGTCTTCTATTACGGATAGGAGGAAAGTACACAGTTTACAATTATACTAAAAGTCATTTTTATAAGTTTCCTATAACGTATATGCCTACTATTCATTCACAAGCGAACAAGTGATACCCTTCAAAAATTTAAGGGTCTTTCAATAGTCCAACAAAACAAAATTCAGCCTTTAGTATGGGAAACTGTTGAAACTTAAATCCCCACGAAAGGCTCTTGACTGGTAATAGGGAAAATTAGAAACATATTTAAACAATATTTACAAGATCAACAAGCCTTAAGGCTCGTTTCTGGTTACCAAAAAGGAACAAACCGTTTGATGATGCACTTCACCGCTCCCAAGTGGCACATCCCATTGGGATTACACGGGTTGGGATCAGCGACACGTGTCATCGAATAGATGTTAAAATAGCAATTCGACCGCGAGCACTTCAGGCACCACCACCTTGCGAAATGAAGGGGAGGGAATCCTTCTTATATAGGCCGAGTGGGAAGGATAATCGCCGCCTTGATTCCTATCCTTCAACAATATAATTCCTGGATGTATGCTATATTAAGACAAATATAAAATTTCAAAGCCGCACACGGCACAACCGGATAATTTTAGGGCAGACATCAGACAGGGCGCGGCCGGTTTTTGCGGAAAGAATACGAAACCCTACGCGTGTTGCTAGGGCGCGTGCCTGCACCAGTCTCTTGTATACTTTAGAAATTTTAATAAAATAGTGGAATTCATCAAAAAAGAACAAGTATTTTACCAATATATTCAAACTATATCCTCTTTTAGACAACTATATTTAGAATTATCAAAAATTCTCTATCTGATAGTGGTTTTTGCACAAATAATAGACCTGCATGTGTTTGATTTACAAAAGAAAAACAAAGAGATTGAAATTTCAGCATAAATATAATGCAGGAAATATTTTTGGAATCAATAACAGCAGAAATTCACGCCTCAATAGCAATTCAAATGAATGAGGTTTTGGGATAGTAAACCCACCAGGAGAGGTAGTACAAAAACCCTGGACAAACAACATCTGGCATGCCTGGCTGACCACCTAAAGGTATTGACTTTATCCCTTCGGTTAAGGGCTATAAGCGGACGAAGGGGATGTTCCGATAAGGTTCATACCAAGCACAAAGTGCATCAAAGCGGTGTGCGAGAAGATGAATTTAGTTGGGGCCCAAAAGGTGAGCTACACTAACCAAATCTGCTCGTATACCTGGAAAACGGAGTAATTTCCGGGATAGGAAAGGGGTAGCATAGAACCGACAGTGATGAGTAGTCAGGACAATCAATCATTCCCTCACGGCCATCCGGTAAATTTTTACTTGAGGGTGATACACTGAAACAAAAGGTGCGCCACAGTTATCTGATGTAAAGTGAAGTGCATATACAGGGTGGGCTCTGCTTTCTATGTTGACTTTCGGTTTGCTGCAATTATCTTATATAGTTGCCCTATGATACTGTCTATCTTTGAACTTTTAGGTGGGTATTCTTGATTTTCAATTCAGTCTAAAATCATTTTAATGAATCCAAAAATATACTGCTAAATCTTTAAATGGAATAGACCCTTAGAATTTAATGTGTAACTTTCTCTGTTGAGTCTAACGAGATTCAGTCATAAAATGCACTAATGATAATGATAAAAAATATTTTATTCTTGTTTAGGGGGTCTTAGGTTTTATGTGACTCTTAAAGAGTTTCCCATGAAGCATTTTCCGAGTGTCACTTAAGTCCAGATAGACAAATTTGGTATAATTTGTGCTGCAATCAGTTTTTCAAAGGAATACCATAGAATTAGAACTGTTTAAAGCAAAATAGGGGAACAATTTGGATCGTAAATGATGAAAAACTGTTTCTAAAGTGATTCTTACCTTTAGGCACATATGGCTCATGATAATCCATGCTAGGAATCACTTTAAAATTAACTTGAGACTAATTCTTATTAATTTCACGATTGACTGATTTTGTGCTCACAAAACTCATGTTTCTAGGACCTTCATAGCTCAGCTGATAGTGCGATCATCTTAGCGACATAGGCTAAAAAGTAGCAGTACAATAGGCTAAAAATTACTTTATTTTGGCCAGGTATTCATTGAAAAATTGGCTCGAAATCAATATTAGCTGAATTTTAATATTTTGCCCCAAGTTTTTCTAATGAATAGTGAATAAATAAATAGTGGAAATAAAAATGACACTCATATATACTCACCCCCGGCATTATTGTATTAAATAGCCCTCAGTTAATTGATTTATTTATTTGGTTCTCTTTCAGATCTATACTGAATTTTTGATCCTAAGTTTTACGACAACCACAAACTAAAACTACGAAATATTCCAACTAAAACGATTTGGGGCATTACCCCATCCTTTTCAGTTAAACCTATCCGTTTATAAAAGTGTAACATTGAGGACATTAACAGCTGACCTAATTATTGTAGGCATTTATCTGCCCTCCCCCCTTCCCTAAAACCCTAATATCATTTCCTTTTTCTTTTATTAGATATCCCACCCTCATAATCTAGGCTTAATGCCAGGCTGTACGAAAAGCTTTTACCTCATCACGATTCGCGGAGATTTAACACTTATTCGCTGGGATGTATGTAAAATGGTCATAAATAACGCTTAAGGCGACACAATTTGCGCTAATCCGTCGATTAATTGAACTGAGCACTTTCCGCAGCTCCTATACACAGTTTCAATTTTTCTAGTCTTTTCAACTCTGACCACCATTCATTTGCCCGGCCCTGAATCTGCTCCAATTCAGTCGAATAATCCCACACAAAGACGCGCAACTGGCTCAGGACATAAATGGCCAAAGCGTACTACCGTACACGCATATACATAAATATTCAATTCGATAAGTGCTTTGTGCCATTTATCAACGGGCAACAACTAAAGAGCAGAATGGGTGCTAGATGAGGGGTACGGGGGAATAGAAGCTAGGATGGGGGCGTGGGATACGGCCTGGAAATAAAGTTGCAGCCCTAAAGTGCTATAATTCCATTTTATAGTCGTCATCGATTCAAACGCTCCATTAAACCATTTTGTCTATTTCGCATGCGAAAACTATAAAATTGGAACAATGTTTTAAGAGGAACTGGACAATGTGGGGAATTTTATTGTTATGAAGAATTTTGAATACGTTTCTCGCCGCTCCGGCTGAGATACGTTGAATTTTGGGAAAACATTTCGCACGCTAAAAATACACCTTTCCTACCATTTATAAAAAGATATTAAATCACGAAACGTAGGATTGTCGCAGTATTTAGATATACGAGAATGTTAGCTATAATAAATTCACTTTTGTCCAGAATGTTTTATCGAATCGTTGGCAAGAGAGAGAACCTGAAAAAGGCACTGTGAAATTTTTATTTTGAAATCCACTCGGACGTAATCAAATTTTGGGTGTATATCGTACACACTGAAAGATTTTGATTTAGCTAAAGTTATAGAACTGAAAACATTAGCAGGAAGACTATTCCTAATAGAAATTTACGTAAAACTTATTAAAACTCTTAAAGTAATTCATTCATTTATAAACCCAAAAAATTTATAGTCTAAAGCAATTAGCGTTCTATACCAACTGATGGGGTTATATAAGCCAGAACCAGAATCATTAAAAATTATTAATTAGAAAAAATAGAGTAGTTGAAAGTAGACCTTTCGATAAGATGAGTAGAATGATACCACTCGCGATATAAAACATAAAATTATTTTATTCTGAGGGTCCAGCTTACCCCTATTAAAAATTAAAAATAAAATATTTCATAATTTTCAATTTTTGAATAGTGTGCGCGTTACAAAAACCTAACACCTTACCCTAATTACAAAATTAACATTAGAACGAATCAAAAGATACCCACCCGCTGTTACAAGAGTCGAAGAATGAACAAGACCAGACACAGGTGTAGGAGCCGCTATAACTGCAGGTAACTACAAATTCGTGCCTATTTTGGAAGTACTCTATCTTCATTCAAGCATAATATAAGGTTTTTTAGTACTATCCATTGTAAGTAAGTAAATTAATAAATAGAGAAATATGTGTTTATCTCACAGATGTTATTTTAAATTTTCATTTTTAACTAACTCCTAACATTTATTTTATTTAACAAATTTTCTTATTAAAAATATTCAAAGTTTCATCCACGTAGTAATTACAAAAAAAAAGTATCATAAGTGGTAAATAAAATTCAACAAAAATACTTTTTTAATTTCATGATTTCGAAGGTCTGTCTGCGTCATTATTGTAGCGTATTGAAAACCTGTAAAACAAACTATCACGTCTAGGCATATTAAAGAATTTAACCTTGCGCTGATGTAACAGATATGAATTGTTCGTAAAAGTGATTGAATAACTAGTTTAGCATAATATGATTAAATTTACATAACTTACCTATCGAAGTCTTTACACCTACAACTTGGAATTGTATAAAGAATATTACGAGTACACTATGATAATAAGTAAATTAATTCCTTTTACTTTTTGATATTTTGGCGAATCGCTTTTCAAAAAATACATGAGTTTTATTTAAGATAATGAGCTGATCTCAACAGTGCTGCTATAAATTGTTGTCTCTGCTATAGACTTACTTTAAAATTCTACGTACGAATTGTATAAAAGCGAATTTATAACTTACAAAACGCCCTATACTCTACGACTCGTATACCGAGTCCTCTAAGTGTAACATGATCTTTCAAAGATCTTTTGCTAGTCTCGACATGTATGGAGTTCTACAGATTATAAATTTGCTTCTTTGTAATTTTAAAGTAAGTCATAAGTATGTTAGAATTGTTTGTTTCTGTCCTTTCGACTGTCTGTGGCAAGGATAACGAGCCATAGCAGCACTGTTGAGATCAGCTCATTGAAACACTCATCTAAATATTTTTTTAAAAATTGCTTATTTTGAGCGAACTTATTATTGGGGCTTATTACTTAATCGGTTGGCGGGAATACGAAAGCGGCTTTCATACATTTAAATCTTTGAAATTCACATTTACATTCCCGCCAACGGATTCTTTATTAACTCCTTTTATTTCTGCTTATTTGATGAAGATAAAGGAGTTTTTCGTTTGCTATGACTATAAAAGGTTTTGTTTAGTTTTAATAAGTATAAAAGTGCACTCCTCCATAGACCAAATTAAAATTCCACTCAAAAAGAAGGTTGTAGAGAGTGAATAAAGAAAATTTTTGGTTACGTTCACAGAACCACAATTTGATTGAAAAATTCCTCTCAATATTTCGAGCTCATCAAGAATTAATTGATATTACTGAATCATCAGAGATAACAAGGTTACTCTCTCCGATAAAAAGTCACCCGTCGGCATATTTCCGTTTGCGAAGCGATAAAAGGAATTTATGATCAACGAAAAAGTGAATTCGTATGAAAGTATGAAAGTGCCCCATAGTCTTTGGGCGAGCATATTCCCATCTTATGTTTTCAGACAGCCCTTCAAAAATGAACATCAACTCCGCTTGCATACGTCTAGCTGTTGCCCCAGAAGTAGTAATTTAATAAACGCTCGCCGCGGGGTATTGTCTTTTTCATCCCTGGGAGAGCCGTATGATGGATGTGCCTTGGCGCGAAGTGTATTTATCTTTCTCAAGGATTTTTTGCCGCCTCTTTTTTTTTCTATGCGAATCTGCTCCACAGGGCGGCGTAGGCGATGGTAGATGGTAGGGCCCCTTATAACAAAATAAGAGGAAATTTCTGCACGTAAAAGCCAGAAATATGGCCAACGGGCTGGCTGAGACTGTAATGGGTGGTCCTTTACCATGTGGTTGGTCGGAGGATAAGGATACATTTGAAGCTTTTAATAAACAACCCTTAGATGGGTTTGTTCCTGCCCCAGGCTTAATGTTCAATTCCACCGAGTGGAGGAGCATTAAAAGAAAATTAGTAAACAAATCCGAGCAAATCGCTCCCAAACAAATGCATAATTGACGACATGCGTTTGCCCTCCAGGAAGGAGCCCTCCAATACCCTTCTTCCTTTGACTGAGAGGTGCAAACAGTCGCGGTAAATTGTTTCCTTCCTATATTCGCCGCGGCATATGTTCATCGCGCGGACTCAAGTGTCGGGTTGCACTTGAGCAGCTGAGCCCAACAAAACAAGTCTAGCCCTTTCTTTTGACCCGGGAACTTGTAATTCCCGAAAGAAGAAAAGAAAATAAAAAAAAAACATCAATTTCGCACGTGCCGGACACGCTGAGTTTCCGTTTTTTTTTTGTTAATCGAATTATCGCATGTAAGGGGAAAGGTTCAGTCGTTAAATCACTGCACTTGCCCTTGTTTAGCGCGCTAAAGGCATTTTTGCGGTCGATTGCTTTTGTTTAACAATTCGCCAAAATGTTTGCCGGCCACATGTGCACGCAGGTAATGAACTAGTCATGCAGTCATGGTTAGTGCGCGGTGTATTGTGAACGCATGACAAATTAAAAATTTTAAAAAGTTCTTATGACAACAACGCAAGATCACTTCCGTGAGTTTTTATAGAATTTTTTTTAAGAATTTTTATATCTACGAGTACACTGTATAAAATTGAATAAGATGAACTTACTTTTAAATGTTTCACTCTTTGAATAGTCTGCCTAGTCTAAACTATTTAATTACAAATTTATTATCAATTTATTTTTAGTATATTTTTCTATTTGAGACGACATTTTCAAATATTTACATATGTATATTTGAAAGTAATTACGATAAGGAAAAATGTACCTATAGTAGGATTTATACTACATAAGTAATCACCCCTAAAATCGAGCGTTTAAGCTTACTTATTTCGAATTTGTTATTAAATTTTAGATACTAACCAGAGTTGTAAACTGCAGTAGTCATTCCCATTTTAATTTCATTAGGTATAGAATTTAAACGGAATTAGAAAGGTATTAAGATGCGATTTTAATTACCTTTTTAATTCCGGAATCGGGCCTGATTCGGATATATATCGGACCTGATTCCAGTGTATATCGGGCATTTTTTGAATTCTGGCTCTGCTACGGGCTAATTGCAGCCCTATATTATTTTTACTCGGACTGTTAACGTCTTCCAGTTTTGTAGAAAGAACGTTTTCTTTTGCATATCTAGTAATAGTTTTTGAAAAGTTGCTTTCATTTTATAAATTAAAAAAGAAATGCAAATGATCAAATTGTATTAACTCTTTTAGGCACATAAAATTAAAGAAAACATGATACCCAAGTTACACTGTTTCGGTTTTTTTAATTATAGTAAAGTAAGTTTAAAAACAAATAACAAACTGTATGAGAATGTGTAATTTGAACTCTTCTAGATGGGTTCAAATATATCCCACCATGTATAAAAGGCTAAGTAAAATCTGATAGTTCATTTTATTGAAATCTTAAACAATAGAACCGTCTCCAAAAAATCTCAAGCACTAAAAAGTATTGAATTACTTAAATTAAAAAATCTCTAGTACTATTATTACTTTCTACTTTGAATCCTAAGATTTTACCAAGAGTTTAAAATCAACACGAAAACCTGACCTGATAGTGACCAATTACTAAATAATCAAGATAAACTAAATGTCTTCATTACTTAGTATTGGATTAACATCAGTTGTATTTTCATACCAATTTAAAATTTGTGCACTAGGGAAATCTTAGGATTTAATGTTGAAAATAGTGCCAGACAAGTTGTAATTAAAATTATTAAATACTTGTTAGTATTTGAACTTTTTCACAAGCGTCTCTATTTTGTTTCGAAAAGTGTTTTTCTTGTTCCATATTAGAATTATTGCGGGCATTTTCATGCTATACACTATGACCTCGTCCTCATTCATTTACCATGGTGGGTAGTTAGAGAATTTTTCTCAAGTTTCTATTAAAGTTTTACATATGAGCATCAAAATATTGTGGGTATATAGTCTAGACAATATTTTTCCGTATATAACTTTACTTGCATCACAATGTGCAGTACCAGGACCTATTAAAGAAATAAAACAAAGGGGTGCGCTCTGTACCATGAATCATGAAAATCTCCCCGGAAAGCATATTTCATCACCTCCTCAGACCCGTACACAGTAAATACTTTCCGGGTATTTCAAAAGATATATAAATTCAAAGATATATACTTTTCCGGAGAGTATAAAAGCTCTAATCGTGAATTATTCACCAGGGCTGTATGGCCCGATGATAAATGGCGGCAAAATATGGTTGGTCCATAAATCATCAGTTATTTTCAGAAAAAAATGTTCACCCACCATCAACGGCTAAAACCCCCCACCCCAAACCATCCAACTACCCTTTTTACAATAATTTCAAGTGCGCATCTGAGCAGCTGTGAAGACGATTGCTAAAGTTTGTAGTGTTAAATTATTTCATGTTCATGTTCTGTGATATGGACAAGTAAATGCACTGGAGGACTGAAATACGGAAACATGTCTTAAGAGCTATGCCAGATTACAACTTCTGTTTTAAATTTATGTTTGCAAAGCTGTTGAAGTTAACTTGAATGTCAGGGAAATGTGTTTTTATTGTAAAAGAAAATAAAATAAAAATAAGCGTAAAACTGTGAACATTACGTAAAATAAATAAAATTATCGAGCTGAGTAAATAATGAAAACAAAACGATAATAATTGTTTTATCGGTTAGTGCCTATCTTAGATATCAAGGTCATTGTTGAGCAACTTATCTCTTTTTATTTTTTCCCAATAAAAGAGATTAGTAAAAACTACCTACTGAAATTAACAAGAAATCAAGCAGGAAGTAACAATTTCAATTCATGATTTTAATGATACAGACAAAATAGCCGTTTTGATAATCTAAACATGTTCCCAATTTTGAAAGGTAGTAGATATGCATTTTTAGCTACTTCAGCTGATTATCAGAGTTGACCGTGATCATCATATCATTTAAAATTCAATCTTAAAGGCTTTCGTATTCTTAGAATTAAATATAGCATAATACAATTGTTCTCTATTTAAATTTTTGAGCAACAAGTCTTTGAATACCTGTTCCGGTTGTAATCTACATCAAGAAATTTAATGTTCTCCTTTTTATGTACACAGTACCAAATGATGAGTTTTTCTATAACTTTGTTTCATGGAGATTATGATTTCAAATAAAAATAAACCAAACAAATTGATACATTTAAAAAATTATACCATTATGTAAGGAAAACTATCACAAAAATTATCTAACATGGGTTCTTAACTCTAAATTTTGTACATCTTAACAATTTATGAAAGATAAAATTATGCCTGCAAATAAAAATCTTGTTCTGGAGATAATTAATTAGTATAAGGGAAATTAAATCACATTACTAGCATTTTGTTATTCCAAACCTTTTCTAATCTTCGTTCGTTACGTTTTTTTAAATACAGCATTATAAATCACCAGACTATAATAACGTCGGTCTGTACGACTATAACGCGAGTTCAGAAACCAAAATTTTGAATTTAAACCCCAATAACTCCTATGACTTTTTATTATATGTATGTATAGAAAAAGTTATAACTAAATAAATTTATACAATGATTGGATTTATTCAATAAGTTAGTGCAAAAACGTATTCGAGGGAGAAACCGCCAGGTTTGCATGACAATGATATCGAAAAATGTAAAAGGATTGACCGTAGCCAATAGGGGGAGGAAGTAATGACTTAAGTCAATTTAATCCCCGACAATAAAAGGAAACCTGAGGTAGCTAACTATTTGCCAGCAATCTGTTGCGATCATCATCATCACTTAGCACGCACTCGTAGAAGAGGGCTATCCGGAAAATGTTTGGCATGCACCCGCCACGAGTAACCGAATATGCGTGGAAACTACGAGGACAAAGTCACCCGCACCCTGTTATAGGCGAATAGGGTTGATACCCCCCTCTGCATTTTATCGGTGATGGAGAGAAAAAAAAAATGCGAAGGGTGAATCTCGAAGTAAATGCACACAAAAAGTCTGTGCAGCTACAATAAAACCATCCGAAGTATCAACCAGCTCCATATAATGGAAGGATACCATAGAACCAGAGGCTGGTGTTCTGGTAATATTCAGCGCATGGATAAATGGTCCCTCGCTGGCTTCGGCTCTGGGGCTTACAGCAAATGAATGAGGGTTGCAGCATAATGGAGGGCTGTAAAGACCATTTAAACTCCGTTGGTCTATGCAGAAAACATTGTTGAAAAACATCGTCCCTTCCCTGAAAAGGACCTGCCACAGGGACGGGGCGATAGTTTATTCCTTTTATATGTATTTACTGAAACAGATATCTGTGGGATTATCGTGTGCCATGGAGAGCGCTCAAAGGAGTCCCGGGCCCGAGTCCATGTATCCTGACTTTTTACGAGTTTATTGAAAAGGATCACTATTACTCGGACACTTTATTTCCTGAAAGGTTTCCAGCTCTCGAAGGTAATTTGGATCGCTACAATTTTCTAGGGTTGAAAGTCGTTACCCCAACATTCCAGAAGTGCCAAAGGGTCGAACTTAATATTTTGTAATTTTCCATTTATTTAAATACAATTTCCACGGAAATATGAGTTAAAAACACCTAAAAAGCTTCCGTCCAAGCTGGGCTTCCATGTGCTGGCACCAGATACTCCTTATTTTATTAGGCTTCCCTACATTCATACCATCCCGGGTTATTATTTATAAAACTACTCCTCTCCTTGATCATAAATTGAAAAGGCCGCCACCTTCTAATTTATTCAAAAGTCATCCCTTTTTGCGGGTCAAGCCACATCCCAACCAAAAATGGTTATTTAGAGAAAAGGAAAACCAAAAATAGGACTATCGCCACAGTGCCTTCGGAGCAGGCCGCCTGCCAGCCTAATCCCTTTTTTTTCCCGAATATGTTGACATAATAAATAAGAAATGAGCGCAAAACCCTTAATTTTACCGAACTTTTACTTTTTGCCACTCTGAAAAGTTTTTTTTTGTTCTCCCCGCTCCCCCTAAATTCTTTCCTCGAAAATCTGTGAGATGAATTTTAGGGTTAGCCGGGAGATATGAAATTAAAAGGGAAATTACTGCTTTTTGCAGCATTTTTAACTGCTTTTAGGTAAATAAGAAAGTTAAGTGTGCCAATTGTGAGTCTATCTTAGGAGTGTTCATTAATTCTAAGAATTCTCTTATTCACCCTGTTTTATTCAAAATTTGGATATGTGGTCCAGCAGTTGCGACATAATACCCTAGAAATTTCTATAATATAAAAATAATGTCCCAAAAAGCCATTCCATTACTAAAATTAATTAAATAAAATACTTTTGTACTATAAACTTTCGAAATTCTACTCGTACTAATAAAGTTTCGATTACACTGCTTAACTACAAAACATTGGTCATATTTTTATAAATACGTTAATTAAAATAGGATTAAAATGTTCTAAATGTGAACCATTTATAAAAAATCATTAAAAAGTTACACATTTATCCAATAGTTATAGTGTAAAATTTTAACTGCATATTCCTAGCATACATGGGTTTATTGTGAGCTAAGATCATACAAACATTTTAATTTTTACTATATTTTTTATTCCATAAAGAAGTGAAAAGAACTAAATCTATAGTCGTATTTCAAAAACCACTAGACTGATTTAGATGAAATTTATGCAGCATATTCTAGGCATTATAAACTTTTACCTGATCAAAGGATTTTATTTATAAATTCTAGGCACTAGGATCTAACATTCTATTCTATCTATAGAACAGAAAATATTCGTTTTTATAATTTGTCCTTGTACTTTTTGGGATGGGATTGATATTCATTTTTAACCGATATACCCCCATAAAATAAATGTAAATGTTCCCATTGAAAATTAAAGCCGATAAACTAATTGTTTTTTTTTAATACTTTATTGCAATTAATAAGACATGCGCTTCATTTTAAACTTCTTAGGGTTTAGCTGGAATTCCAGTTTGCTTCTCAATCCAATCAACGTAAGAAGCAACACGAGTAAAGGCAGTTGGTAAACCAACTTCGCAACCCTTCTTATGACCAAAGGAGGTAAGACCAACAAGAGTCATGCTTCCGTCAAGTTCATCAACAGCGAGTGGGCCACCAGAGTCTCCGGGGCAAACAGATTTATGGGAAGATCCATCAACGCACACGTTCGTATTGGTGAACAAGAAAGAGTAAAGGGCTTCACACTTGTGCGCATCTAAAATTCTAAGATGAGCAAATCGAAGAACGTCTGAGGTAGCTCCCTTGTCTCCGGTACGACCCCAGCCAGAAGCAGTAGCCAAACGACCAATGATTTTAGAATCATCTTGGCTGCGACGAGGTAGATTAATTGGCTTGACATTATCACTGAATTTGATGTCTTCTGGCAGCTTGATCAAAGCAATATCGTTTTTAGAAATTTCACCATCGTATGCTTCATGGATAGTAAAGTCAGCGTAACTAACTCCGATCAATTTGCGATCAACTTCCTTGTGCTGGATGTTGTGGGCACCAACAAAGACAACAGCAGCAATAGCCCTTTAATTTAAAAAGAAATTGTAGTCATTAACAATAGAACCGAAAAGTATTGTAAACGAATAATTGTTACAAGTTCATATAATAAGAATTTTAAGCATTTTTAAACACAAGAACTCAACTTACGTTTTCAAGCAGTGAGCAGCTGTGACGATGTAGTTTTTGGAAATAATAGAACCACCGCACCAAGTGAAGACTGTTTTCAATTGTCCATCAACTTCTCTAAGATTTTCCATGTAAAGTCCCACCTGATATGGGAACTCATGGGGCATTGCTGTAATACCTCCAGTAATGCGAGGCTCCAGATGTTTTTGGGCTTCACGAATTAAACCCTCACTAACTTCGAAATGTTGAGCAATGTCCTGTGCAAAGGACACTGCAACAATTGTTGCAATTACTAAGAATACCTTCATCTTACTGCTGTTCTAGCACGAGTGTCGATTTACACTAAATAATTCGAATTTATAGGCCAAATTCATTGAATGGTGTCTTGATAACAATTCATCAATTTTTGAGATTTACTTATAAGATTAACTCACAAAATTTTTGATAAGTTGTCATTGAGTACATTAATTTTTCGGAAATCAATTGAAATTATCTTTAACATTCATAGATAGAATCATTCTCATCTTAAAATTTATAAATTTAATTTTCCCTGAACAAACAAAACCAAAATTCATATATATTTCGGAAATTTGAAGAGCTCTTCAAGTTTTTATTTGGAAAATCCAAATTTTTGGGTTATTTTTTACAAGTACTATCCCACTGAACTATATATTCCCTCTAAATATGTACATATGTAGTTTTCCTCTTTTAAATCTTATCTAAATGATAAGATGTAACAGATATCTCCATTCTTACTACTGTGCGGATGTTAAAAAATAAAATTAATTAAATCTTGACATGACAGAGGAAAGAAGATTGTCATATACTTAAAATTTTTGGTACTATCTTTAATGAATGAAAGTATAAAGCCAACTTAATATTTATAAAATTTCTAGATAAATTTTATATTAAATATACAAGTTCTTCACTTTCCTTTTCCTTTTGGGGTAGGTTTCATAATGTTAGCACATTGTTGATCGGCAATTTCACAAAGAAGCTATTTCCATTTCCAAGGAAGAGTATTTTCCTTTTAATAAACATGATAAACAAAGTTTTTGCAATTATATATCGCTCTGAATTTCATAAAATTTAAATAGATAGTGCAAGTCCAAACTCGTGATCGGTTAACAATGTTTGGGCATGAAATGTGTTAAGTAGAATCATTAGAAAATATTAAAAGGACTATGCTAGTTAGGCTTTACCGTAAAATGTAAGATTGTGCTGTAATAAATAATTCTGTCCATTAAAAATACAATCGGTTTTATAATGGAAAAACTATTATTGCGTATAAATCATAAAGTTATATGAGAATATTTGTGCCTTAATTCAATTTATAGTAAATCGCACATATCTCAATAGATTTCAAATTTATTTAACACTTAAAATCTGACATTTGTCTTTGTTTTATTATATCATTATTCTTGATTAGATTATTAACGATATAAATTTAAAGTAAACCATTGCATCATATCTAACAAAATAAATTATTCATTGCCTATTTTTTGAAGTTATTTAATTAAATAAATATTTGTTTCGTGTGAAATCTATTTATACTGCATGATTTTAAGTAGGTATGATAAAATAACGAATGTTTTAATAAGAAGAAATTAATGTTTATTTCGATAGTAAGAGTTCGGTTCCACTAAATTGATAGTTCATAATATTGGAGCAATTTACAACTATCACGGATATTTAAGGAGAGTATTATGATCAAATATCAATTTATGCTTGTCAGTATCACTTTAAAAATATACAAAACTACAAATTAACTTCAAAATGAATGATTAACAAATAGTTTTATTGGGTAAATTGGGTTCGTATTATTCAAAATCGTGTTATACGATGCTGTGTTCAATGTTATTCGAATTACAAGTTTTAGTCCATCTTATTCGCAACTTTTGTCTAATTCAAGTATTTAAAGAATGCCTCTCTGTGTATATTTTTTAAAAGAAAATACTTTTACTTGTAATTATTCATCAGCTTCTCTAATTTTCTCACTTCTTATTGTTAGTAGAGATTCAAATAATATTCGATTTTAATTTCGCATTATAGTTTCAATAAGTTGAGTTATTGTACCTCTTAACAAGAGACAGATGCTGTGATGACCTTCACAGAGCATTAGCATAAATCAATATAATTGCAATAATTACGACCACATCGTAAAGTACCCTCATCAGATCATTAATTTTAGCTCATACCTATGCGATACAACAGAGTCCCTTTGCAGTGGATAGAGGCCTCTCTGTCTGTGTCCTTTTAAGAGCCCCCAGGTAGGAGTGACCACCCTCGCATCGAACAAATGCCACACTCTGATAGACTTTAAGTATCATAAAAACATTTCGTGACTTGTGATCCTTATGGCGGGGGAGATGTATTAAGAACCATGTTTCCATCAGCACAAAATAGGTACTTTTCGCTAATGAGCGTCATCTGGTTCGTTTTTGAGGTCCATTTCTTGACCACATGGTTTAAAGAAACATACCGAGTACCTGAAATTTGCCACGAATCTCAAAGGTTTATGGTAGAAATTTTTGCAACCTATCGCAGCTGTCTAAGTGAGGAGGTGACAAAGACAATTTTTATATCGTTAACTTCTTGATGGGTCCATATTTGCGCGATGTCACATTTTACAATCGTCTTAAAACGACACAACATCATAAGCATCAATGCGATTTTCATGTTTGACGGCAGTATATCAATCGAACACTTAAAGTGGTAATCAACAGTGCACACGTTATTTGTGGAGGAGCGCGCAAAGCCACGAAACATATAATTTACCCCAATGCATGGTATAACTGGTATAATTTATTCATAAGGCGAAGCCATTAACAAATTGCATAATATTGCCACCTACTGAGGTCGGTGGTTTGGCCGTAATGTGCATGATACGTTTTACCTGTGCCAGTGCCACCCCTTAAAAAGCATTTCCACCTGAATATTTTATGCGAACAAGGACGTCATATAAAGTGGATCTGCTTTTATCAGTTCACCCCTTTTGCCCGGGGACATATGTTTGTCAACGAACGCGGACTATTTTTTATTTTTTTGTTCAGTATAAAAGCTACCTGGAATTACATTGATGTAACGATTGATACTCAAAAAGCAACCGTTTGTATGATTATGATGATCGGCAACATGCAACTCATCTGCGAAGTAATTTAATAAGGACAAAGGCGTTTTAATGAGAACGAAAATATTTTCGATAATTTCGATAATTTTACCTTAAAATTACAAAGTTTTACATGCACATATATCAGAATGATTTATGAATTACCTACATACCTATTTTTATGTATGTTATGTGGACTTAAAATATTTCATACCCTCATATTTTTATGACTTTTCATATTGATGATGATGATTAATGATAGTCAGTTATTTAAAGACAAATTTTCATAGTGTTAATTGGAAAACAAATCACACAGCTATTGTAGGATTACCCCATTAAGTAACTAAACTTTATTGAAGTTGTTCTTTAACCTCATCCGGTAAAGTTACGAGTAGGGGAAGGTAGAGCAAGATGAGGTACTTAAGATTTCATGGTTAGTACAATTTCGTTGATTAGTATATAGGAAAATAATACTTTTTGGTGGTTTAATATTAATTGCCATAACAGGAACATATTTTAAGTAGTTTGTAAACAAATAACTAAAATATTGAGCATAATAGATCAACCCATTTTGCCCCAGATAGATAGGTTACCCATAAGACAAGAAGCGGTTTATGTTTTATAATTTTGTAAACACAATTTCTTATCATTCTACAACCAAAAGAAATATAAATTGTAATAAGATTTAAAGGATTTAAAAAGGAAATTTTAAGGGTAGCCCATCTTAGCCCGCTTTCCCCTATATGTAGTTCGTTTTTAAGTTTTTATGCCATACTGCACAATAACGAGCTGTACTCGTCATATGACTAAGGTGTTTAATGTTGTAATAAATAATTTGGTTTAAAATTTCTAGTTCATTGTGTCTGGTAATATTCATGACTAAATCTAAACCGGAAGGGGTTAAATACATACCTACTTTTAATTAGTTCTTATAAGACGATAGAGAGTGATTAAAAATAATAATTTTGTTACTAATTTTATAAGAACGGGTATAACGAACTAGATCACTCTCTAGAGATGTATGTAACTCTCCCGTGGCTAATAAATCAATCCCCATTGTGCTTTAATTCACTTTCTGCGTATAATCCCTTCTTACGCTATAAAATTATTTACATATGCGGTGACAAACTGAATTCTGGACTGCAGTAAATACCCAGTCATGAATAAATTAAGCCAGAGAATAGCTCACTATATTACAACGAGGGTCCGTCTAATCTCGTCGCTTATAAACAGTCAAGGAAAGTGCATAAGTTTTCCTGAAGGCACTATCCATGGTGGTGGGGTGCCAAGGATTTAAAAGGTAAGGGGACATCGAGAATATCCAGTCGTTAGCACTAATCTAAGTAATTGAGTGCGAAAATTCTGTTGCAGGTTTGAATGCTCAACGAATGGATCAGTCGTCTATCCTCAGTGGACTCGATTTTGGACGGAACTTCTGTTCTGATTCAAATTTATTAGCATCGTCGTCACCCTTGTATATTTTTTTCTTTTTTTGTATGGAAGGAACAGCTTAAAAAAAGATGTGGTAAAAAATTGTCGACATATTGAGATGTAATATTTTTATGACCAAAACCGAGGGGTTTCGTGAGGATGAAGCTGAGAACATGTTACGCTTGAGGTAAAGACTTAATTGGTTCATCTGTAAAGTCATATGCCAATTCGTTAATTCCATTGATATGTGAGAATAAGTTGAATTATTAAAATATTTCCTTATTGCCTTTTATTATAAAATTTGTATTTTCGATTTTTTGACGGAATTTAATAGTAGAATTGAAGGGTTTTCCATAAGTGTGGCCCTTTCAGCGCTGTGACACTTAAAAACCTAAAAACCGCATAGAAATCAATGGAAAATCGTCAGTTTTTTTTTATATCTCAGGTTCTGGACCTCGGTACTTAAAATATTTCTTCAGGGTGTGCCCTGTTTTTATTAAAGACAGAATCTTATGGATCCCCAGACATAACAGCTCTACTAAAGGGTAGTTCATTTCTGAGTTTATAAGTGAGGTAAAAACTGTATGTGTTCACTGCGCAACTAGAGAAGTTTTTGTGGTTTTATTTTATACCGATTAATAAAGTTAAATTCTTTAAGTCTAATATACGTAAGATAGTAACTAGCTGATTTTCGACTGATCTGTAATCCTAAATGCAATGAGACTAAATCCACATATACAAAATTAAGAATTTTTCATATTGTTTGATTTTCATTGACTAAAATTTAAGTTTTACGTGTACGATATGAAGATATGAAGCCGCGCATGTTTTATTCTTCGAGATAAGTTTTTATTGTACAACTTTCAAAGACGTCCATTCAGTAATTAACGTCAAACATAAAATGCTTCTCTACAAACTTATCATTTAGCAAGATAAGAAAACATAGAAATTCGAAAATGCCTAGTCGTCTCTAATTTCGTGCATAATCAAATTTTTTCTAATTGATGAAATCATATAACTGCAGGAGGCGATTGGATTTCCATCACAGCATGCTAGACAGGGTGTGCTCTAGCAATGATGTGGCTAAAAATCACCACCGCAGGGCCTGTGGTTTCTGTTGATAAAACACCTTTTGTTGGTCGACTTGTTTGGGAAGTACACTTGCCAGATCGCAAGCAGCGCGATCACTCACCCACCCCCGACCACGTTTATTGAAATAATAGTCCCACCTGTTACAAAAGGGATTTCCCCTAGTCTAGGGAATAGCGACTAAAGGAGTTAAATAAATAGAAAATTTTTGAATGGGCGAAAACAAAACTACTCAGGAATTACCGTCGCCCTCACCTCACCCTCCTGGTCGCTTTGCAATTTGTCGTACTTCGGTGGGTAGGCACAAAAGGTCCAGACCATCGCCGCGCATTACGACGGCCGACGACGCGTGTCTCTGCTCCTTCCTTTTGAGTCCCTTCAAAAGGAGCGCACATCTGTTTGCATAAGCTGGCACAAAAGGACTTTTATTTCAACGGCAAAAGTGCTTTATGTGCCAGCTTTTTGGTCTTTTCAAATTTTATGAAATCAAAAAGTCAATGCACATCTGCTCGTCTTGTGGTGCCCCGTTCACGGGGCTCCAGGCAAATGTGCGGGGGTGGCACCACTCGCGGGCCTAGTCTGGCTGGGCTAGGGCTCCTATTCAGGATCGTCAACACCTTTTTTTCCGGAAGTACAACCTGAGCAAGCATGAATTGAAGGAAATTGGAAAATTTCTCATTCTGTTTGAGTGCTTTGAAATGAAAGCGATTGTTCCCGGTACCTTCTGGCCGGAACGTTTTGAATAGTGCAAGAAATGCGCAAATAAGATAGTCATTAGGATTTGATATATCAGTCTAGAACTAGATTTGAAAATTACTCGCTAATTGGGTCAGGGGTCTAGTGAACGTCCACGTTCAGCGTAACACTGAGACGTTAATACCCCGGGACAAGTAATTTTCCATGTCGCGAGGATTATGAAAGTGGCAAACACAAAATTCGACTTTTCCAACTTCATCAGGATGAATGTGACTGTGGTCCAGGACACGTGACTCTTCTCATTTGGGAATTTCACAGGACTCACAGGCTGACATTTATCCCTGTGCAGTGCTGCTTATTATTTGATTTTATCTCAGCCCAAAACGATCTGCACGTGCCGCTAATTTAATAAAAATTTCTACAGATGCAGCATGTTAGCCAACGAGGACACATTCATTTTGCATTTTGGGGGATGCAAGCATTTTTACAGACCAACGCTCGAACCAATCCCTAGTGGTTTGGATGCTGCATGCACTTGCCACCCCTACCCCCCAACGAATCTCAGGCGATAAATCCTGTAGTAAAGATTCGAGCACGATTTCTAAAAATTCATGTCGGGTAGTTTATGCATCCTGACGAGTAACGTGAGAAATAAATTTTTTATATTGTACATATTTTGGACTTGTAATGCCAAGAGACCTGTGAGAAAAAGTTTTCTAGTGCAAAGGGTTAAGCACGTATGTAAGGTAGAAAATATTCAAAATTGTCAGTATATGTCCCTGACTTAGATCTTTTAATTTAAATTAATTCGTAAATGCAACAATTTCTAACAATGTTTATTAAAAATAGGTAGAGAATATAACAAAAGTAAATTCAAAATAGCTTATCTAAAATGAAAATGGTAGTCTAATTAAAGAAGCTATAACAATAAAAATGTAGGGTCAACGAATATTGGAAAACTATTGGTTTTTGTTAAATTTTTATAGATTTTCTTCTTCATACAAATTTCAAGGTAGCCTTGCCTTTTCTCAAAACCAAAAAGGCCAACTAAAATTTCTATATTCTGCCTTTAAAACATTTTCACCTCGGTTAATATTTCAAAATCCGGGGTAACGGCGGCGCCTACATTTCCCTTGGATGGCATTAATAACGCCCTTAATTAGATAATAAGCGGAGGCAAAGTGCAGTTCGCTAAACGACCGAGCGTGTTTTTATTTACCTCTCTAAAGGCACTCAGAGGGGCTGGTTAATGGTTGGCTACGGCGCAACATTGGCACGCGAAAGCCTATTTTAAGTTAAGAGCCAATTGAGGCGCGGGGGATGACATTACCCGCACGGAATAATGGACAATTTCTCTACCTTGGTAGTAATTCAAGTTTCTTCTATTTTTCCCTTCGTCTTCTACGTTCTTTGTTTTCTCTGTTTACTGTTTGAAAAACCTTTCCCAAAAATATTGCACTTGTTCGAGGAGATTATCAACATTCACTGGTTGATGCAGTCCTTAAGTGCCTTAATTTGTTTGTTGTTCCAGATGACTAGCCAAAATGGGACAATCGCTCATGATATCGTCCTGTACCCCTATAAACCCTCTAAAGAAAACTCTGTCATCTGGAGTACTTTACCCAACCCGGTGGTGGTGAAATCAATTCAATAATCCTCAACTGGAATCGAGCTCGTTGATAAATATGTCCCTGTTTAGAAAGGATAAAAGGACTTTCTGCTCCCTGGGTCACAATGATGCTTAATGTGCCCTATATTGGGGTGACATTAGCGTGCTCGACATGCATGTCTACGCTTGAACCATTAGAGGATCTGGTAATGAATTGCTTTTTTCCGCACTGGGGGAGGGAAGCAATACAACCATTTTGAAGCTTAAGGAAGGAGCGACTTTTAAGGATTTGCAAACTGATTGCAATAAGTTAATGTAGCAATGTAAATAATGAAATTCCCTGGGGTAAAATGTCCAGCAAGTGTACAAACTTATACTGGAGTATTTTGAATACTGATTCGATATATTTATAATATAACTCGATACCACCATAGAGTACTATGCAAGAATACTAAGCAATTTGCAACTAATTCCGATCGGTTATTTCAGTCTAGTTCTTGCGCTACAAAAAGAATTGCTTAGAGTTAATCTGTAAACTCCAAGCATAGCCATAGTCTAAATTAATAGACACAAAACACAACATATGTTCTGTTGGTCCGCCAACAACCGCTCTACTCTACTTGGTTCAAATTTACAAAATATTTAGACCTACCTAATATAGGCATAGTGTTAACAACAAGTTTATACTACACAATTTTTAGGCCTCATGTAGACGTAGTGTTAACTTAAAATAAAATGAGTATCTGTTAGGTCTGTAGGTTTGGAATATGCCCTCTAAGGGCAAGTTTTTATTTTAATAGACCAGTTTTCCTATCTCCAACGTCGTTACAATTTGAAGAGCTCGTGTATAATTAAATAGTCGAGTTTGGTAAGAACTATACGTCCTTCGAAGATTCTTATTTTTTTCAAATCAAATTAAAGCGAGGTTTTAAATCAATTCTTATAATAAATAAATGATATATTGGGTCAACATAAGTACGAAACTTTCCTAAAGCCTTACGAGATTCGGGACGATGTTTCTTTTATGAGAAATTTATTATAAATGTTACTAAATAAAAATTTTGATTTGCTATAAATTTATCTCAGTCTGGATTATTTCTGTGAACCACTTTATGCATCTAAAATTATTGTTTAATATAATTGAAGCTATTAATTCGTTTAATTTCTTAAAATAATCAAAATAGTAGACATTGTCATCGCTGTTTCCTTAATTCTTAATTTTCCAACACCTTAACAGAGACCTGAATCTTGCAAAGTTATAAAACAAAACAAACAGATGTTATGCAACAAGCTTTCGTAATCGAGTAAAAAGGTATGTGTAATAAAACTTACCTTTTGCAAAAGATTTACTTTTGCCACGTTAAAATTTTTCTGTGGAAAAAAAACACTCAAAATATTTTTAATCTAAATAAACACAAAGAGTATGGCTGGGGGGCTCCATTGACCTGCATGAGCAATTACACGCTAGTGGACGACATAACTTGCCCCTTCTTTCCCAACGGCAAACCTGGAAAGTCTTCATACCTTTCCGCCTGTTTGCGTAAGGTGTCACATTACGGCCCTCTCCATTTCATTATCCTTAACGCCTGCATAATGTTAGAAACCTCTCATAAACCCCGTAAAGAGCTCCAAGGATATGGAACAAGAAAAGCTTAGAGACTAGCACCAAAGTCGTTATACCGTGGGACCAACTATATTTTCCTTCGAAATTGCAAGGTGCGTGCCATACGGCCCCCAATTGGGCCAAATGACAAAGAGGGGCCAGACCTTGTTCGAGAAAAGGATGTTAGCCATACATCGAACAATTTCACCCGTGAATATTTCATGAACATTTTTAATTAGAAGACAGGAAAGTGGCAATGAATACCTTAAGTGCGGAGGGATGAAGTTTTATGCGCACGATGAAATTAATACCCGAGGTCGTCGAGTCAAATGAGACTGAGGGGATTGAGGAGACTTACGACCAAACAACAGCACCTTTCGGCTTCGGTCTCTTAAGGAATTACGCGATATATGCGAGTGTTGGCATATCGATTTATTTTATCAAAAACAAAAAAAAAATAAATGGTCAAGCCAACAACAAACAAACAGCTCACACCCATACGGTGAAAAGTTATAAGCAATCGACTTCCGGTGTTCGATACGACACATCCGAATAGGTGTGGTCCCCCACATAATGCACAATGTCAGGTGATCCATGAATCTCTATCTGCCCGCCTACAATGATCAATTTATTTATTTTGTATACTCCGCAAAATGGACAATTGTTGGTGGCTGTTCGAACGGAAGACATGGCAAATGCCATGCCCTACTTTATGCCTGAAAAAATTCTTCCCACGAATGTAGGACAAAATGAACAGAATTTAAGCTGATCATTCAGCAAAAGAATAAAAAAAAAAAACAAAAAAAAATGTGTGTGCCAAAAATGTCATTGTCTGTCTGACTGCCACAAGACATTCTGAAATAGAAATAGTTTTGTACCTCTCTGATTTAAACAAAACGAACAGAGGATGGCTCTGCTATTTGGAAGACCTCCGAATTTGATGTTTCTTCATGAGAAACTGATGCATGAATTTGTTTGTTACTTGCAAAGGTTTTTACGTTTTACAATTTCTATTTATTTAAAACTCATTTAATTAATTAATGCATTTTGTTGATTTTTTGATCTGGACAATAACACAATGCATATCTCTATTTATTAAATTAATCAGCACACCAACCAGACTAAAATTAAATAAGTAATTCAAATAAAAGAAACTCCTAGTTCGGTTGGTACCTACTCGAAATTTTTACCCTTATAGTATAGGAGTACTAGGGTAGTACTATAACATGTTTGTATTTTTACTTTTAAGATATTCGCTTAGTAAAAAATATTGCCGTTTTTCAAAATTATAACATATTTTTAGACAATCGTACTATTGTACTATAACTAAGTAGGATAGGGTAATATAATGGCACTGAACCCTTAAGGCGCGAGTTCTACATCCACTTGTTCGTCTTTTTTAATTTTTATACTAATAGCGCTTTACTGCCAATATACAAATAGGTTTTAAATTTTATCGTACATTGTAAATAGGTCTTGATAAAAGCATAATGTGGATCGACTTTATGCACCTTTAAAAATTCGTTCGTAACTTCCATGTACCTAAGATTTATATAGTCGCAATCGGGTATTTTAAGATCGTTGTTCTGTCCATTTGTTTGTAATAAATTCAAAACTTACGTTACTAATTCAGTTGGATATCAATGACTGTGTTATATTGGACTTACATTTAATGTGTAGCAGATCAGTATTAGTTCTTTACATGTTGATTTTCAAAAAGACCTAATGTAAATTCGTTTCTTTACATAGTAAAACCAAGAAAGTTAGCTAAATAATTAAAATAAGCTATACAATTAGAAAGAGGTTCATGAAAATCATAATAAGTCCTATGAGGAGGCATGTATAGCAAAGATCTCATACGAATTGGTCTTTCAAGAGCATTTAATTGATTAGGAGATTTAATTCTAAAAGACAGAATAGCCTTTACAAAGACAGTACTTCTTAAAGTGTGGAATGCCTTTGAGACGGAAAAATTTATATGATCATTAAAAGACATTTTTGTATTGAAAATAACCCCTAGATCCCTTAATACCTTAAATACTACAAAAATTTAAGCTGTCTGTAGACTTTCCATATGTTTCGATAAATTTAAAAGGAGTAGAAGCGATTCTTAAGGCCATTTAGGCATCGACAACGGATGGAATTTGAAAGTGATCACGGGCAAAGGCGCATAAAAATCACCTAATTATGGCACACCATAAGGGCTCGACGCTCTTTCCATTGCGTCGACATTAAAGGTTTTCTCGATTAAAGCGATTCCGGGCAGTATTTTTATAGGAAAAAAGAAAAATAAATAAATAAATAAATAAATAAATCGTCGGGCACAAAATCATCCTCTCTAAAACAGGTTCACCAAACCCATTTTCAGGCAAAAAACACTCGAAATTCGCACATTTGTAAAGCTACAGATTTCTCTTTTTATGTACACACGTTCGCTTTGTAAATAGACCAAGTCCTGGAAAAGTCCTGGCTTTTTGGCTCGCATACGGTCCCATTCTAAAGGAATAAATCATCACCGTATCCCATGGATGTGTACTGTAGCGCCGCGACGACACCCACACAAATATCAAGGAGGAAAGCGCCACGGTACCCGTGAAAATAATATAAATAAATCTACGTGTGGAAAATCGAAATAATGGGAAAATATAGAACAAAACACGGCACCATCCAAAGCGCGCACAACACACACCGAAGGTTTTTGGGCACGCCTATGACCGAGGTGCAGGAAGGGCATGACGGGCATGACGGGCATGTCAGCCTGGAATTGTGGTGTAGAATTCCTTCCCATGTTGGGTTAGAGGAAAGGGACTCTCGGGTTCATCCATCCACAGGAACACTTCCCGGCCTGATGGTGAGAGAGAGAGTATCGGGCGCGGGAACAAGTGGAAATGTACTATATAAGGGGTGGGAAGGTGACTAGTTAAGGGCGCACGACTTGACTGAGGGCCGAGGGGTTGCAAGTTTCAAGTGTATTCGCTCGGCACTTTGTGTCATTTTTGTTGGCTTTGTTTAACCGTAGTACTCTGAGGGGTTAGCGCCAGGACCAGAACTCTAGGACTTTCGCTGTTCTTGGCCAAGAGAAATCCCCTGATAATGTCATCATTATAGACCACACCCTACAACAAAAAAGCAACCAATCCAAGGTGGGGTCCCTTGGAGAGGAAAATCGCTTTTCCAAGTGCTTTAAGCCTGGGGTGGAAAAATTCTCGTTATACAGACACATCCAACCTTCGCACCCTCGCCACTATCAAACTTTAAAAAGGGTTGGGGGAGGACTCCCACAAACGAAATACCCAAGCCGGGAAAGGTGGCACTGGAAAGTATACCGGGGGAGGTGGGTAGATGGGTGGGTGCTCTGTCACACCGGCACGAGGCATCGCCAGCTTATCAGTGGCTGGCAGTGCTGTTTTAAGCACACAACACGATCGGTGGCTCGTCGTGAAACGGCCTCAATACCGCGCGACCAGCAAAAGTAGCTCAACTTCCGATGAGTGCAAACAAAAGATCCATTATATAAAATTTCGATAAAACTAAAGTATGGAACAGGTGTACTAAGTGATATAAACTAATTCAGTATGGGAAATATGAAAATTAAGTGAATAATTTCAAACGCGATATGCTAAACGCATAGTGTGGTATGCTTCCGATTATACCCGTAATCCCCTCAAACAGTTTTCAATCATTTGGTCCATTTGGCGTCCTTCTAAGATCTGTGATATCACGTGCGAATTTTATTTGTGCGGGTCAAGTGCCGCTTCTTTAAAGGGATTAAATTATGGAACTTCTCAAGCTGATGATGTACAAAAGTGATTTACTCTCGAACGGAAATTGCGAAAAGGAGGATCGAGTCCCACCAATCCATCTGGAGAATTTGCCTGATTTTTTAATATGTAAGTGAAAATGTGTATTTCTGTTCAAAAATCGATAATAACAATTTTTTGAAATAAATTAACCCACCGGATTTTAATGAAACTTTGTAGAAACATTTCAGATATTTAATTTATGCCAATTCAAAATTGTCCACTTGTTCACTTACCACCGATTTTCTTCTTATAACTCATAAAATAAAGCTAACGCATTTGAAATTTCTCAATTAATTTTATAGACCGAGTTTAGTTTAGTTCAATAACAGCTGTATGTATTCGAAAATTTTTAGAAATTTAAAATAAGTTTTAAATGAATACCCAAATTAATTAAAAACAAAAAAGGTGTGCTACTCTAATTTTTTACAAAGCATATGTTAAATAATTCAGTTTTGTCTTGTGAGTTCTAAGAATTAAATTTTTAATAAGTATTTCTAGCTAAAATTATAACTATTAGAAAATTCGCTTAAATTCTAAGGACACAATTTAAAAGGAAAACAAGTTTAGTGATGCTTAGTGTAAAAGTTTAGCACTAGCTTTACTTTACGCGTCATTTTGTCGTATTTTGAATTTCAGAAAGAAAAATTGCAGACAAGGTTTACATTTTTCTTCTACGATTCCTTTTTTTTTATATAGACGTGTGTGTTGTACGTGTACCCGTACAGATAGGTATAACAAAAATTTCAGTAAACCTAGTGTGTTAGTAAAACCTTGTCAACAAATTTGTGCATATTCGTTCGTTTCGAGTCTAAATTAAATTTTTATACAAAGTTTCATCAAAATCCGAAAGGTAATTGAATTGTAAACTTAAACCAATTTTTCTATAATAAAATCATTCACATAGACGGGCTTGTCTGATGTTTTAAACAAATAGAGACATATCGTCTATATCTAAACGTTCTTTCCTTTACTATAATAACTAAAAATATATGAAATATTCCTTGAAACTTTATTCCGTGTTAATTGATGCTTTTGAGTATTCTTTTCTGCAGCAATAGATCCTATTAATTGTAAATTTATGATAAAGTTGTTCGATTTAATATTATTACTGGAGACAATACTAAAATAGATTTTAAATAATATGAACTGAATCTAGTTAATGTTAGTTTCCGATTAGTTTCTTTATTCATTAACTTTCGGTCCTATTCATTCTATTTTATAAAATATTTAAATTTCACTTTGACCATTCGTTTTATGGATTTGGAAAATTGTGAGGGATGTAAAATGAATTCAAAAATGTGTTTGTGTTACCTTATTTTGCTTTGAATTGTTATTATCCAAAATTGCTTAGCTCAAAAGGAAAAAATCCATGAAAATTCAATAATGCAAAATACTTAGTACTAGAGATAATTTTTGTTATTAAAGAAATGATATTAAAATTTGTATACATAAAGTTACATGCCTTGTAGAATAAACGTTTATAAAAATCGCTTTAGTATTAAAATGAAAAGGGTAAACTTTTCCATAACTTCTACATTTCGAAAAGGATCCTAACAATTCAGATATCTCTAAAAATATAGTTTTATCCTCTTTTAAATATCCTACGATAGATCTATAAGGACTTAAATGGGCACATCTTCCTTGGTTAGGACACTCCAAGGGATTGATTGCTATAGCATTGCTTACGTTAAATCGAAACACCCTGTATTATATAAAAACAAACATTCTTTTCTAAGTTTCTAAATTTTATTCGTTTTAGATCTTAAGTACATATTTCTTATTATTGTAATTTTGCCCGGCTAGAGTAGCTAGCTAGCAAAAGACCATAATTAATTTTCCTAGTCTACAACTCATAGTATGGGGACCTGTTTCTATAAATTCTGCCGAAGTATACGAGTCAGTTTTTCAATCCAGGATACTAGACTAATCTCCTCAGCGAAACTATTGCCGGTTCCCACTTCAACTTAGTTTAAAGATCAAGTATGAATTATAAGCGAGGCAAATATTCATTTCATGTTCATTTCTGCGGTCGCCGACGCCCTTATGATTTTTACTAGAGGGCTCTCTAAAATAGTTCATAGTGTGCTCAGTGTTATAGTCAGAGGAGATCTTTGTTTAATATTTAATTAACATACTGCTCTAGATCATACTTAATTAATTTATTTTCAATTTATTTTGTTATATTTTATAGCAACGATACCCAAATGTGGTGGGTGCCATGAACTCATCCTAGACAGGTTCATTTTAAAAGTATTAGAAAGGACGTGGCACGCGAAATGTCTTCAATGTAGCGAATGCCATGCCCAACTGAATGATAAGTGCTTTGCGCGAAACGGCCAACTATTTTGTAAGGATGACTTTTTCAAGTAAGTAGATTTCTTTTCTATAATACCCGTAAATGCGCACAAATTAAGATCATGTTTTGATAATAATGACATTCTCTATCTCGTTTCCGGGTCACACAGGCGATACGGTACTAAGTGTTCAGCATGTGATCTTGGTATTCCGCCCACACAAGTGGTCCGGAGAGCCCAGGATAATGTCTATCACCTGCAATGTTTCGTCTGTGCAATGTGCTCTAGGACACTTAACACCGGTGATGAATTTTACTTAATGGAGGATAGGAAACTTGTCTGTAAGCCAGACTATGAGGCGGCAAAAGCAAAAGGTTCGAGCCTTGAAGACACTTTCGTATATAATTTTGAGATAAAGTTTTCAAAAGGAAATGTCAATTCCTAATACTATCACACAGGGCTTTACATTGATGGATCACTTGATGGGGACCAGCCGAACAAGAGGCCGCGAACGACAATTACCGCAAAACAATTAGAAACACTTAAGACTGCATACAATAATAGCCCAAAGCCAGCACGGCATGTCAGGGAGCAGCTATCGCAGGATACGGGACTGGATATGCGGGTGGTGCAAGTTTGGTTTCAGAACAGGTAATCAAAGTTACAGATATTCAATTTTCTAAAATATACGTTAAATAGGTAGTATAGTTAGTACTTTGATTATTACCACCTAAACACAAGCCTATATAAACCAAAAAATCCTTGTATAACTATACCATACATTTTTTTAACTTACCACACTATCAGCGTGAAGGGTATGCATACCTTTCATGCAGGATATACGTTAAGTGTTAGTAACGCACTTACCGATAATTGGCTTTCGTTCATTTAATGAATATCTTGTTTTGCACAAGTCTTTGTAAATAATCTTCAGTTTGTTTTAGCAAACCGTAGATCCTTTTCTTACTCCAGTTACCAGTTACGCATATGCAGATAAAACAGCCCAGATGTTTTACTTATTAATTAGAAAATTGTTCGAGGGCCTTATTTTATATTTTGTTTTTGTTTTAGAACATACAAAATTTATTTTTACATTCACAAGAATGGCAGGAAGATACATATATAGCGTAATTTTAAATTAGTTAATTATTTACTAATTCGGATTTCTATTTTACTTAGGCGAGCCAAGGAGAAACGTTTAAAAAAGGATGCCGGCCGGACTAGATGGAGTCAATACTTCCGTTCCATGAAGGGAGGTGGCTCGCCAAGACATGACAAATTCCTAGACAAAGATGACCTCAAAGTCGATTACGATAGTTTTAGCCACCACGGTAAATTTATATTTAAAAAGTGTACTATTTCATCAGTATACTGCAACTTTTTTATTATTAAATTGTTAAGTGAATGCACACCAACCCAAATGCACTATCATGAAATTTTGAAAAAATTTTATCTTTTTCCAACTACTAAACTATTTTTCTATTATTGTTAGATAAATTTTAGTTTAATTTGCCACCGCAAAATGTTTGTATTATGCCAGCAAACGGAAAAAGACCAATAGGCAGGAATAGAATCTAATTATCTAATTTTATTTAATTAGAAATAATGAGAGAATCGATGGATTTCAGCTTGCACTATGCATCACTATTAAGCCCATAGTATTTCACTTATTAGTGCCCAATAAGGGTTTTGTAAATTCAGATGCATTAGTCTGTAATAACACTCCAGTGTTAGTCTGAGTACAGAATTTCAATTCACTAAACTAAATAGTAAAATTTTAGTACCAATCTCTTAACAATTCAAGTAATAGTCGAATTTAAAATTTAAATTTAAAGAAAAATTGATGAATTGAAAATTATAACTTTTTAAAATCTCGCAGGGAATTTTATTTCTATTTTAAATACATCGCAAAAGTAAATGCTTTAAAGGCTCAACAACTAGGTGATAGTGAATTTGATTTGTAGTATCACTTAACCGTTTAATGATTGTGATAGTGATAGTGATCACTACGCACAACTCTTCCAAAATGACCTAGATCAATGTATAAAAAGGATTTATTTCAGATCTAAGCAACGATAGCTACAGTACTGTAAATCTGGGCCTGGAAGAAGGAGCCTCACCACACAGCGTAAGAGGATCCTATATGCACGGAAGCAATAGTCCGCCGCCATATCCGCCTAATCATTCACCGCCGCCCATGGGTCAAGGACACAATTTTGGTTCATATCCAGACAATATAGTTTTCACGCCATTAGGTAAGATGCCATTTTTGTTTAATCTTACCGGTTTGAAATTAATCTGAAACCAGCAGGGCAACCAGTCAATTCACTCCTTCATGGAACGAGCGCGCATGGCTTACCGGGAAGTGGAGTGTCCGACCTAAGCAATGATTCCAGTCCAGCGCACGGCTATCCTGATTTTCCGCCGAGTCCAGATTCCTGGCTCGGGGATTCGGGTAGCAATAATCAGAATAACTCCACACCAGCTGTGCATTACTGATATTCAGAACTCCTCCTTAGGAACGGGAAACGTAACGAAAGGATTTTACTAGAAACTCAACTGCATCAAGCGCACCAGTCATTTCTACACGCTGTCGAGAGTCGTAGTTAATGAAGGACGAATCTGAAGGGCAGTCGCTAGGCACTAATGCAAATTGCAAATTAATTTATTATGTATGGTAATTTATTACTGTTGAACGAGATGTGACGCACTCGTCTGCGCCCCCTGAATGTATAACGTCTATCCCATTTATTTATTCGTCTCCAATTGATACACATTTTGTGGCAACAATGTGAACATTTAACTCTCTAGTCGTACGGATAAAATAATATTTATTTTTTTGAGCAGTTCCAGATTCTGTTGATTAATTCCTAAGTTCAAATCTTTTATTTTCTAACGTGGACATGTATGATAGGAGAAAATTGGAAAGTGTTTATTGTGAGTTATTTATATATAAAAAACAAAAAAAAACGATATAACAAAACACGTTTGTTTTATTCAAATAATTAACTACCGCACCCAATTACTGCTAAACGAATACCGCGACTTAACTTTCCGGCTATGGTACAAAAAGTTGCTAAACATAATCTAGGGGATCTAGGGAATCGATTCTTAAATCCTTTTATTAATAAAAATTCCTAAAATATTCATAAAACCATTTTAATAAACTTTAATTTTAATGAATTTGTTCACACATAGCATCAGAATAAGACGATTGGACTTTTTTAATCGAGGGATTTTGAACGCAAGAATTAACTAAAGTCAAAGGTTACTAAACAAAAATTGCACTTGCGCTACTCTCTCTAAAATTACATGACACTCCTCCGACAGGAGGAAAACGTAAGCCTCTCCTAAATTTGACCCATGAAGACATAGCCAGAGTTGTAGCGATGGACATAGATTACTGGCCCATAGGGGAGCATGCAGCAAAGCTAGTTATCCCCTTCAATACTGCCGCAGCTGCGAGGGCCCAAATGAGAAAAAGACACGGTGTCAAGGCAACCAAGCAAGCCAAGGTTACTAAAATGAATTTATAGAAACTTTTTTAACGAATTTGTATTCAGCTCTTTCGATTCGATTGGATCATTTTCAATGAAAGGGCCTATAATCTTCAAACTGTTTTATCCTCTAGTAGACTAACTTTGCTGCTGCTTAATTCTTTCCGCAAATTCTTTTAATAGTACTACAACAATTTTAAACCAACTGATAACTTTCTTTTCTTTTAAGAAAGCTCTCTAAAACAACCTTAATAAAAACGCTGTTAAATACTTTTAATTTTGTAATAAAAAGTTTTGGCTTGGTTGAAGGCTCTAGCTCCACAGAAGAAGGCTGATGATTCGCTTCGGAGTCACCAGTTGTGGTAGGATATTTAAGTTAACTGAATTCATAACTTAAACCTTAATATCCGTTTAACTGAATATGAATCCCATCTAAAATTCATTTGATATTTAAGTTTTATTTATTATTTTAAAATTAAGAGATTCCTCTGAATTTTTAAAGTTAAAACAAATTCGAAACAAAATAAAATACAAAGAGAAATGTACAAGGCAAGGCAAACCTAATTCAGACTACTTCGATTGATTAAATCCTGTAGTAGTTTAAAACAAATATCTACTGAGTCTAGCTAACATGTATTTTTATAGCAATATGAAATACTTTTGTAAATATACATAAAATTTATTTGTTTTTTACTGTACACATAAATAACAAAATAATTTGCACTAATGATGGTTACTTCCAAAGCATTCATCTTAAAATAATCAAAAGTAAAAAATAATAAATCTAATAACAAGCAGTTCATAACTATTTCTAAAAAAAAAAATAGGGTTTAGTTAGAGTTCCGTAGTAGCCACACCCCAGTACTGTCGCATGCGCCCTTCATGCTCCAAGGAGTCATCATGGTCGGCCCGCTCCTGCATCATCGCAAAATCATACTCAAGATTATATGGCATGAGTCTCTGGAGGGAGCCGAAATAGGCTGCATTCGGACCACCACCAATGGGAGGCAATCGTCCTGAGCTAAATCGCATCGATTTAAAAAGGTTCGGTGCCTGAGGGTGAAAAGAGCGGGCGCTTCCAAAATGTTTAGACAAAAATGACCCTTGATAAGGGGCGGTCTGCCGCAGGTCACTATAGAGCAGCTGAGGGGAGCTAGCGGACAGGATTTTATTGTTTGTTGTTCGAACTAAATTCGAACTGCTTAAATTAATGTTACTTGAATTCTTCTCAAAACTCTTCCCTTTCGTAAACGCCTTGGAAATTGTGTTCAACTCCTTGTCGAACAGCAATTGGGTGTTCTGCTCTAACATGTACTCCCAGCACTTGAACTGTTCCTCTGAAAGGGCAGAGTCTGTCTCGTCCATTTCTCGTTCTCGTTCTTCTTCAATCTTTGCCCGCAGGGCTCGGGCAACACCTCCTTTCATGCTTCGCCTTTCGTTAACCGCATGATTCGAAGATCTACGACTTGCAATTGTTGAAACACCATCTGATTTTGCCTTGATTGTAGCTATTTCACTAGCCGTTTGATCGCTCTGTCCACTTGGAGATGATCTATCACTTCTTCCAGATAATTGTCTAACAAATTGATGAGAGGCTGCAGAATGGCAGCAACTATTATTCGATTCACAACAGCAGCCACACTTACAGAAACTAGACATAATACTTGAAGATTTCTTTCTCACATTTTGTCTTAGTTCACGTATTAAAAAATCCACATCAGTTCCCAAATTTGTAAACTTAATAAGAATAATACTCAGATTTTCTTCAGCTCCAAAACTTTGGGCAATATCTTGTACTCGTTTTGCTGCTAGAATAACATCTTTAACATTTTCATTACGAATTTCTTTAGCCACAATCTCAATATCCATAATTTCCCATAATTTTTTATTGCAAATTATCAAATATTCGTCTTGTTCGCTTAGTATAATTTCGGATACCTCTGGATCAGGAACAACAAGTGGAAAACTTGCACTATTACCAATTTGACGCCTTGGTGTTGCTGGTGTTAGACGAACATTTTCCGATTTTCTTAAAAGGAAAGCAGATGCTTCACCTACGCTAGCAACTCTTAATACGAATTTTCGACCTTGAACCGAATTTGGTGAAAATTCATTTGGTAATTTTTCTCTTGATATATGACAAAGTGTGGCACATACTCCATATTTTTGCCCATTATGTTTTAATTCTCTATGTGCTGATAGTAGAGTATATTTCATATATTCAGTTGCAGTCTCCTTTACTGTCCTTTCCTCTAAGAGAATTTTTGGTATAACCTTTACTAGCAAGGAAGGTACTGCGCTATTAAGTTCACCATCAAAAATTCCAAAAAGTCCTTCAGTATTACAAAAATTTGGTAATCGTAACTGAGATATATACAATTTTGAAGATCCACCTGCAGTCTCAGAAAAACCAACCTTCCAAGAAGGTTCAATATCTGTACTTTCTTGATAAGCATCCGGAGTAGTCGGTAAACTTGATCTATTCTTTCCGGATACATCCACTAAACTCATAGGCCTTTGTGATCTGCACGCTTGCAATTGCTTGGGATCAACTTGTAGCTGCAAATTGCAAGATAGGTCTAAAAATTGCAACTTCTTAGGAACTAGGGCTACAAGATTGATTTTATCGAGCTGATTATGAGCCAAATCTAAAACTCGTAGGGTATTAGTTTTAGCCAAAGCAGGAGCGGTTTGCAATTGATTTGAGTGCACACGAAGCACTTTTAAATGTGGTAGAACAGATAGGTGCTCCGGTAAATGCTGGAGATTATTCCCCGATAGTATCAATTCTTCTAATTCTGGCCAATTACGAGCACAATCTTCTGGGAATATATTAAATTTATTGTAAGCTGCATGAACAATTCTAAGATTGCCTAAGAAGGCTAAAGTTTTTAAACTTTTATCATTTAAGCAATTTTTAGTAGCATACAAACGTTCAAGTTGAGGTGCCCCACCTTCTACTGTAGGTAGTGTTCGTATTTTGTTACTAGATATGTTTAGGATAACTAAATTTTCGCAAGAGAAGAAAAAATTATCAGGAAGCTCTTCTATTTCATTGCATTGAAGAAATAATTCTTGGAGGGGTAACTTTCGACGAGGCATTGCAGGTATCGAGGTAAGTTCATTGTATCCTAGCTGAAGGGTATGTAGGGTGCTTAAATCGCTGCAGAATAGATGCTCAGGTAAGTGCTTAAGACGATTATTGTTGGCGAAAAGTGTTCTTAGCTGATGACACCCATTCAGCCACTTTGGTAGCTCAGTCAAATTGTTGTAACTCACGTCTAAATGTCTGAGTTGAGACGGTACTGGAGACACTGTTAGCCTGCGGAGATCTAAAATTAAAATTATTTTTATATTAAAAAGTCGTTTAATAACGTTCAGTTGGGAAACTAAAATTATAATCCTTAATTTAAAGACAATTTTGATTGCATCTAACCATTTTTGCTTTTAGTCTCTCAAATTGTATTAAATGTCGAAATCCAAATACAAAACAGTCTAAATAAATTCATTGAAAATTGATTTATATTAAATAATTAATAAATTAGAAGATTCTAAATATGTTAAGATAAAATTTAGATAAAACTGAAGAGCTAAAAGCGAATTAAGAAATGGAAAATCTTCAATAGAGAGCAACGCTTTTCCTGATTCTAAAGAAAGCTTACATCTGAACACGCTTACAATAGTAATTAATACTAATTAAAATACAAGTGATAAAATCAAAAAAACCTTACCATTATTACCAGCAATTAGAGATGTTAACGCCCCACCGTTCAAAATCAGTTCCACCAGTTTATTTCTGCAGCACTGCAACGATTCTAACTGTCCCAGTGCGCTGAGATCTAAAATTTCGATTTCATTCTCACTAACATCGAGCTGCGTGAGGTTCTACAAAATTAAGAAATTTAATTAGCAGAAAACTAAAAACATTTCCCCATTAGACTATACCCCATAGTTGCCCAAAATGATATTTCCCTTCAATTGGTTGGCTCTCAGATTGACCTTCGTCAGCGGTGGATTTAAATTGTTCCTCTCCTGATTCATTTGATAGTTATTAAGAAGTTTCGGTTCCGTCTTCTGGGCGTACATGTCCACTAGCCCCATGGTTCGCATCCTCACAAGAAAAGCCGGCAATTTTTTAATTCGATTGTGGGACGCCTGAAGCGATTTCAGGTTTCGCAAAAAGCGAAGAGTGTTCGGTAGCTCACAGATTTCATTGCGATCTATTCGCAACTCTTCTAGGCTAGAAAATGAATTGAATTAATCGGTTGTTTACGATTGAGGAAATCTGATTTTCTTTAGTAGCACTGCACTCTATGCAACTGCTCGGACAACAACTTTCCGCTTTGGAATCAGCGAAATGGAAAACTTCATCGACCATAAAAGATCTTTTCACCGAATAAACCCATTTAATGTTTAGCGCTTAGAGTTTTCTTTCGGGTGTTATGAAGAAATGTACGGTAAAATATTTGAAAAAGTAAAATCTATAGAAATGTTCCAACTAATTATAAAAGAATATCCAAATAACCGTTCAAATGTATCGCTTCATTAAAGTTAAACATTCTGATTTTTTCAGTGTTAGTTGAATGATGATGATGACATGCTGAATTTAAACAAAATTTTAGAGCAGCTGGCTTTGGTAGCACTTCAACAAATAAAAGGTTCTCTATTTCTTGTAAAACGTGAATCATACTAGCTAATTTCTAGCATTGGTATTTCATTTTATTATTTCTAAGATATTTGGATAATTAGTTCGCAATAATTTAAAATGTAAATCCTTGAATTTGGAAAATTTACCAGTTATGGAATGATTGAAGAATTTTTAATTGCTAGTTTATATTTGGAAATAAAGCGATACAGAGCTCCTACCTCTCAATACCAACCCCTGTAAAGTGAGATCCTTTCCACTCTTCCGACTAGACACCCTCCGTACTAACTATAGTCACTTTGAACCCTTTACAAGAATTCTACGCAAAGTTAACTACACCACCCCTTTCAATTTCCACATCCATAAAGGTACCCTCAAACACTCTCTTTACCATCCAGTTCCACTATCTTAATTAGCCCCTCCCGACTGCTCCAGTTCATGTCTGTATTACTCCGCCTTATTCTATGTAGTTCTAGTCTTAGTTTAATTTAGTTTAGTAGTAACGCTCCTAAGATATCCTTAGAAAGTTTAGAAAGATTATTGTACTAAATTTATATTTAGCTTCTAATTTTCTTTTGAATAATACTTGAGGTTAAATTTAACACTATGTTGGTCGATATTTCTAATCAAACGCTAGTACCTAGATTTCTAAAATCCACAGAGGTAACCTTGCATACCGCTTTGAAGCTTAATATTTCGGAAAAGTGGAAAATGAAACTATTATTTCATTTTGAAAGCTGAATGAAGAAAAAAATCATACATTGGGGTAGAGTCTATTTAAATTTACTTAATATTCTGCTTCGTATTAATTAATCTTTCTTATAAAATTTCATAACATAGGTTTAGAAATGTAAAAATTTTGGAGCTGTAATAGACTAAAGTTACGAAGATCTAAAATTATTCGAATAAAATCTTAAATTTGAGTGTAAATAGCAAATTTTCTGAGAATTCGTCAGAAAAGTTCGAATTTAGGAGTTTATTCATTTGGTTGTGAACATCAACAGTTGAGGGTATTGAACAAAATTAAAACGCAAAAGGGTAGAAAATCCATTTGAATATTTTCCTGCCTTGTCTTCTACCTAGTGACTAACTAACTAACTAACTAACTATACCAATAAAGGGAGATATTTTCGAAAATTATATTCGGTAGATACCACATAAATGTTGAATGATGGACTTAGCAAGTAGGTTTACAAGGAAATTTCAATTAGATAATCGAGGCAATTAAAGCCCAGCACTGAAGCAATTGCACGCAATTTAATAAATATCTTTCAGGAAGGAAAAAAAAACGAAATTTATATTTGGCCTTCACGCAAATCAAACAAAATCTCCAGCGCTAATTTGTTTATGAAATTCAGAATTGCAATCTTAGTCACAACTCACAATATTTACACACCTTCACACTAGTTATTGAGGTCAAAATCGTTTTTTACCGGCCGCCAAAATATGTATTTAATTATGAAAACCTCAACACGCTTCCAAAATTGTTGGTTTATATTAAAATTCAACCGAAAATAAATGGTTTCCTCCTACAACCGTTGGTAACCTGCACTCATCCACCTGTAATTTAACTTTCCCGAAAGATTCGAAGAACACTGAATCGAACAGTCCAAGTTCGTTGCAAAATTCAGCAGTCTTCAGGCATCGTTAAGTTTAGGAAATGGAGAAAACAATACAACTGCAGGGATTTACTTGCGCATGCGGTTGTGGCTTACCGCCAACAGCCACAAGAAAAAGAGAGGTTCGCACGCGAGAAAAGGCAATTCCTCATAAAAAGCGAAAATTTTCTAATTAAAAGACCTCCTCGGAGGGAGTAAACCATAGAACCGGAAAAGCCTCCAGAAGTGCGGAAAACAAAGCCGCAAAACTATAGAAGCATTGACCTGTACGATTTGTAAACGCATCTGTGTGTAAGACCTCCCAATTGGCAGGGATTACATGATCAGTTTGCATCTTTTCAGAAGCGACTATCAGTTAATGGTGAAAATCCACGTGCAAAAAGATCTTCTAATGTATGGCACTGGCCAAACTTGCCTCCTTCCAAGATAAAATAGAAGCAGCATTTGAGGCGCGACCAGAGCAACCCAGCGGAACCACAAAACAATAAATCCATCTTCATTGTGATGTAATCCCCGGCTGTTGGCTAACCTCATTGTTGCCTACTGTCTCGCAATTAATTTTAAAATAAAAAAAAAAGAAAGAAACATTTAAAATTGCCACTTACTGCTGCAATTGGGAGATCTCATCGGGTATCCGATCGATGGAATTGTCAGCCAGATCCAAGACGGTCAGCCCGGATACAGACAGTAATGGAAACGGAAACGAGCTGAATCCATTTCCTGGCAATCGCAGAATTTGTAGGTGTGGAAAATTTGAAAGCGCCTTAAGACCAATTTCTTGAAGTTTATTTTGGCCCGCCAAGAGTTCTTCGACCCCCTCGATTGACTGGAGAACCACTTCAGGGATCGTTTGCAGGCCGGAATTGCCGATGTCTAAACGTTTTGATTCACTGATTTCGGTCGTTGCCTGGGAAATAGGAAAAAAAAAGAAACATTATTAATTACTTAGCATTTTAATTAGTATAATAACCCTTTTAAATACCTCTAATAATTTTTACCTTAAACGTAGAATACTTTCCCTTAATAAAAACAATATCAGGATCTTTAATTTCAACCTATAGATTATCTAGATTTTTATAAGTACGATAATTCCATAGTTGCACTATTAGAAAATATTATTAACTATTTTGCTAAAAACTACAAACTACAAACTACAAACTACAAGTACAAAACAAAATTTTGTATTTTAGTTCAGCCCTCACTTTTTACTTAAGGGATATATTTTGGGATGTTCAATGGGGTTAATTAAAAATCAACGCTAACATTACAATCAAAACGTTGATCTCTTTGACTATATCAAATAAAAAGTAGAATTCAGACTATCCGATCGGATATCCGATGTTAAACGAGAATTCAAGAAAGCAGTCGATTTAGTTTGCAACCCCGAGTTCATTTCGAAGCATATCCTAGCGAAAATGGTCCATTACTTGACTCCTTGTGACACAAACCCACTGATGCTGGAGTAGGTATAGGGTACCATGCTTACTATGACTAAAAATTACTTTATTTTAATAGTAGAATTGAAGGGTTTTCCATAAGTGTAGCTCTTTTAGCGCTGTGACGCTTAGAAACCTAAAAACCGCATAGAAATGAGTGGAAAATCGTCAGTTTTTTTTTTTATATCTCAGGTTCTGGACCTAGGTACTTAAAATATTTCTTCGGGACGTATCCTGTTTTTATTTTTCCTGAAAAGCTTAGCATGTTTTCATAGCCTGGACGAATTTTCAGCAATTAGGAACAATTTTAGGCCCATAATATGTATTTGTAAACGAGAGACGACGAAAAGGTAGAGGTATAAAAAGGCGCCAACGACACGCGGTGTTCCCAGGCGGTCCTCCCATCCAAGTACTATCCGCGCCCAATGCTGCTTGACTTCGGTGATCGGACGAGAACCGGTATTCTCAGCGTGGTTTGGTCGTTGCCGACAAATTCATATTTACAATCATTGACTTAATGACAAAATATCCAGCCCTCTTTCCCTAAGTAAAATCGTACCCCAATGAGTAAAAAATTTATAACTCGGTGAATTTAAGAGGGAGCTAATTAGCTAGCCCTTTAATTATTACAACCAATCCTAGAAACTTTGGTACTTATTACAGAAAACAAATAAATCTATAAAAATATGTTTTTAATATTCCTAAATACAAAAGAGATTTAAAAAAGGATTTAAATTAAAATTGAACACAATAACGAAAATATTTTAGTAATAGAATAAAAGAGACAATTCATTTACGTTTTTCATCAAACCAAGAAATTTTATTTAATAAGAACTGTTGCTAACAAGCCTATACTTTTATTGGTATAGTTCGTTTACCTTTATTATGTAAGTTTGAAATCAGTATAATTTATTTCAATCAAGATCTACCATGTAACTTTCAATCGATAGTCCAATTTAAAGCACTTATGGCTTTAAAAGTTCAATAGCCACATCTGAACGCAAAAAGTTTATAAATTGCGAATATCCAAATTAATTGCATGATGTATTGCCATCAATCAAATCAAACAGAACAGGCCGCAATTAAATACTTACAAGATATGATTTTTCATTGTCAAAACAGTAATCATCCAGTTCAAGGGAATCTAACTCGATAGTATCACTTTCGGAGAAGGTCACTTTGCTCTTGTTAGACGCCTTCAACCCAACACTTGGGCACTCGTCAGCACTACTTAAATCACTTATAGAACAATTAATCATCACCATAACTCTATCACTGGTATACTAAAGCAATCAACATAAACCCTATTGACACTATTAATCCTATTTTGTTTAATCAACCAAGCCAGCTGGGTGATGTACGACAAATCGCGCTTACAACATGATCGCGATCACTTGACTCCAGTTAATTTATCGAAGGGTATCCCATTCAATGCCAAGACACGGGCAAGATCGGTGATAAAAACCCGCGACTTCCGGAACGCCTAAGCCTCGACTAAGCACGCAGAGTTGCAGATTGCGACACATTTCGCGTACTTGAAATCGTACGCTTAAGCTTAAGCTTTTGATTTTGTCAAAAGGTAGTGACTTTCTTAACGGTTATTACATCGTTAGATTTTGCGAGCCATACTCGAACAGTGTCGCAGATCTTATCCCCCTAATCGTAAGAATTGCTGCCGCACTTCTGAATGGTATGAGAATATGGTGCAGGTGCCGTCACTGCATTTACGCCAATTATCTGCTTCGTGAGCATAATGTACGCAATTTTGAGCATCTACATAGACATACCTTTGAATTGACGCAATCCTAAGACTGGCACATTTAACAGAAATCACAATACAACACCTGAATCATATCATGAATCTTCCAGACAAAAATTTCATGAAGAAGGTGACACGCTCCAAGGAACTCGCTGTTTTACGTACGTATGGAAGCAGACAGACAACATGCCTAAAAACTCCCTTCATTTTACCAGGTACCCGATTATATTTTTAAAATCATTGCAGAGAGTCAATTGTTAGATCATGAGCTCGTTACTGTCTTACTAGCTAGCGACTAGAAAAGATTGTTGAATACTTAAGGAGGACACACATGAGTGCTTCCGACACCAAATTACGAAATAAGTGAAATCAGAGGTGGAATTCCGTTCTCAAAGTGCCTCACACCTTGTAGCGCTTGCAACTATTAACAAATGTTTGGTTTCCGATAGATTTTTGTTTTTTTTTTATTTTTATTAAAACCCCTTTTTAAAAAAGATTCATTTAATTATCGGCTATTTTCAGTAATAGGTACTCGTATACGAGTATAATTAAAATGGTGAAAACGCTGCATAATCCGAAAATTTATTAAAAATACTCATCACATAATAGACCGAGTTTTATATCTAATAAAAACCAATATAATGTCTATAATAAAATACGTTTTCATTGTAAAGCAACATATATTTTAATAATTTTAGTTTATTTTAAATGTAATAATACTGTAAGGTATGTAACAAAACTCGAATAATTGTAATTCTATTACTGATTCTGAAGATAGTGGGTACAAGGTATATTTGTAAATTCTGTGCTATACCTTTGCATAAATAAACTCGCTTTCAAAAATATCATACCCTGCAGAGTTAGTAAACTTATTTTAAAAACCACCCTTATCTATTTGGTATAAATATGTGGATTTTTTCATTTTCAACCGAGAAAATCGCAGATCTAAGAGTAAACCTACAGGAAATAATATGCGATCATTTCAATGTTAGAGATAGTGTTATGACTTAACAACTTCAGGCAAAAGAAAACCTTTCTTAACTGCAAAATAAAAGGACTGGCTGTACTTCGGGAAAAACTAGGAAAATTGGGCAAGGAATGTAGGAATGTAGCTCAGAAAAATATATGTGGGTTCGGTCAATCATACTTCTCTACATAACAAAAATTACTCGAAAATGCATAGACAATGACGCCACGGGCATCTCAATTGGTTAGAGATCATCGAAGTGCAGATTCGAAAGATGCAGGTTCAAACCCTGACCTTTGGTTAAATAGTAGCTTTTTTCGAATAATTCTTTCAGTAATCTATTTAGATGAATTTTATTAGTTGAATAAATCACGAAATTAGATATAGCAATTTTGGGATATAGGAGCTATTGGTACAGAAACAAATAACTCTATAAAATTTAAAAAAATGTATTTCAATGCATGGAATTTGCTACTCCTCACGCATATTGTGTAAGCCTCAATGAAACAATATAATTTTCAAAATAAATAGAACAACATTCTATACGAACCAGTTAATGTGAGACATGATTTTATATAATGAAATGAAAATTGCCATGTATTTACCTGAATCACTCAATGCTTAGTTTGAATGACAAAATAGCCCAATCATTTCGGAACAAGCAATTCCCGAAAGATGGTATAGCATTAATTTGCACCGATTAACATAAATCTCAAGTGAAATGAAACAAATCGCACTATACACCATAAAAAAAAACACCAACTGTCGATCGTTGAATTCATGCGCCGATAGTTGGAACTTACACGAATGTCGCAACAGTTGGCATCAGCAAAGTTAACATATATAAAGAAATGGTAAGATAGACAAGATGTTTCGCAGTTTCGCGATATTTAATTGAAATTACCTCAACCAGCCATGCACTCCATAGGTCGCGCTCCCATGACTCTTCGAACCCCAGAAAGAGTACCTTTTCACGGTCACCGGTAGAATTGATGCTGCACGAACTGTTGTACACACTGCACGCACTGTTGCTACTTAGTGGTTCGAAATTTTTATAATTCAACTTATTGTTGTCCTTCAAGTAGAAATTGTTATTTTCGCAAGTAACTTTGGGGACTATTTTCAGGATGAGACGATCATATCCAGGGGAGTGTTCGATTACATCAGCACCCGAAAGATTAAAAATTTCTGGACTCATGTATGTGTTACCAGGAAATAGAAAAAGGTGATTTCCTACAATTGCAACACACCTCTTTTTCCACTGTGGAAAAACTAATCCTTTTAGGATATCAACAGTTCCTGATTTAGTTACTCCTTTACACATTTGAATTTCTGATGGACCAATGTAAAAGCGGAGCAAATATTTCATTTCAGGATCAATTTCTAGACGAGCACGTCTAGATATATCAGTGTAACCTAATTCCTTAAAAAAATCCTCTTGTATTTGAAAGGGGCGCTCTAACTCCGCAAGTCTACGTGAAAATGATCCACCAATTTGCATCCACAAGGTGTAATCACAAGGTAGACTCATGCTTTTAACGACATCCTCCACCGTAGTACCATAGTGGCAATGTATCATCCTGCTGGGCTCTATAGTTGTAATTTCGCTCCTATCTGGACCGCAATAGACTCGAACCCAACCACTTGTATCCCAATTGATTTGATCATTTTCCTTAGTCTGACTCACATCATCCTCTGTTTCATCCTTTTTTAAAATCGAACTATAACTTCTGTTTTTAAACTCCCGGGATTTTCCGTTGCAATTCCTTCTGCTATACTCTTGGGTTGCAGCTCCAAGGACTCCCATTTCAGAGTTGAAAACTTATATCCAAATAAAAATGTAACAAAAGTATCTTCTTTAGTATCTTAAAACAACGTGCACCCAACGAAAACGAAAACAAAACTAAACTCCACGGACGCGCTTCACCTGCGCTGACCACTCTTTACCTCATGGAAATGGTATTTACTTGAACATGACTAGCAAGGGGATAAGAGTCGAGGAGGAAAAAGGGAGGGCCAGACAGACAATGGTTTTTACATTTACTCAGGTAAAACTGAAGGGAATGAACGCAACTATAAAACCTCCACCCATAAAGGTAAGCACTGGAGGATGAAATGTAAACAGAAAGGGAATGTGACCCTGTGGGGCATGTCTCGTTCATATTCTTAAAATTATAATTCCCAAAATGAAATACACTCTTCTCTGAAACAGAAAAATCATCCTCAACTATAACCAGGAAGGTTAAATAACACACACTTAAAACTCTAAAAACTCCCAAATTGTGCGAACCGAAGAAGGTTAAGAACCGGCCGGCAAACTGTGCGAACAGGTGCGTGACTGAAATTTAAACGTCATATAGTTAATTTATGCACCTTGGGACCTGATACCCAACTGTGGGAATTTAATTCCGATAAACAGGTAAACTCTGTCCACCATCAGAGGGGCACTTACAAGTATAACGATTTTCTTTGTAATTCGCGAGACTAAATAAGGTGTCTGCAATTAAATTAAAAGAACTTACTCACCGGAAGTGTAAGAACGGATGTGGGGTTCAGAATGAATCCCATCAACAGGTCACTGTCGAGTGCACCATCTGATTGTAGAGAAGCGACAAAAATTCAAGGATTGTCGTGTCATTTGAAAAGGGTTTCTTTTTTTTTAAATGCTGGACAAAACACAATTAAAAGTTTGGTTTAGCTATTAGCTTAGTTTTCCCAATCGAAACATTCTACCTAATTTTTTTTAAAGCTTACTTATACGATTAATAATTTTATTTTTAATATTTGTTCATTAAAATTATTTTATTTTCTGTAAATCGAACAAGATCATTACCCTCTTTTAATTTATATGAGTTACTACAAAAATCACGCATGTAAAGATTCACTTTGATAGTCCATTAAATTAGTACTAACTTAAAATTCCTTTCTCGTTACTAAGGACTAGAACCCAGTTGCTCGCTCATAGCAACCTATCTATTGAGCAAACAACTCAAATTTTACTTGCGAAGTAAATAAAATAAAATTTTTTGAGAAAATCATTTATACATCGAATTGTGAAGAAAATAAAAGTGTTTTTGGTCTCTATAATGTCATTATATGATCACCCTGATACTATTAAACTTCTGGCTAACCTTCTTAAGCCACCTGAAGAAAATTCGGATTCTGAAGACGACTGTTATCCATCTACAGCAGCTGAAAATAATTTTGGTATTATTGTTTTATTAAATACCCAATTAACAAACTGTAGAACTGATACCTTTTAGGACCTGCAAATATCGGAAGTAAAAAACTTATTCAAAAACCTTTTGATAAACTTCCCGAAAAACCATGTGAGGAAAAACCACAGATTCCGGATGATGCAGATAAAGATGATGTAGAAAAGTGGTTAGAAAAGCAGGAAAACGAAGACAACGATGTTTTAGAAAATAGAATAATTCCAAAATATGAAATTATATACAAGCAGGCAGTTGGTACGGAAGATGTATTTTTTCAGGTTTGCAACATTTTATCACATATTCATAAAATTATAAATTATTTTTAAATAATTAGATGAACAATAAAACTTCAGCATCTATGAGCTGTGAGGATATGGTCATTAAAATAGAACTTCCTGACGAAACTGTTGATGTTGATAAAATGGATCTTTCTGTGAAAGAAAATCAAATTGATCTACAAACACCAAAGTATAGATTAAAAATTCCACTTATTCATAACGTTGATCCCAATAAAGGTAAAGCCGCTTTCGATTCAGAAATAAAAATATTAACTTTAACCTTAAGGATGAGGCGGGAATTTGATTTCGTAAATTTTTAAAAAAACATGTTATTAAATAAAATGATTTGCACTTTCATTTGATTTTTATTTATTTGTACTATAGAAAATCTACCCATAATTGGATACTCTAAATAAATCCTTTTGGTCTTATTATTAACTAACCATTTATAGGTAATAAGTTTAGTAAATTAAGTAGAAACATTTTGAAATCCGAGTACATGTGGTATTTCTCGAAAAGTAGACGACTAGAATGAAAACAAGAACTGAGCTATCGTGGTCTATTGGTGATGACTACTACGAGTAGTAATTCAGAATTTTAAAGCGTATTTCACCTAATTTACCGAGGTATGTAATCTTGAATGTAGTTATATTACAAAATGTACAAAATTATATTATGCGTGTCAGCATCAAAGCCAAAACTGATGGTCCGCATAGTACTTGTCTATAGTTTTGAACAGTGTTATGATGAAACTAAAATAACAAGACAATGATCGTCAACTGTTGTGGAATTTTGTAATCTACCCTTAAAGATAGATAGGCTGTACTCAACTGAGTACGGTGACTTCTAATGGGTTAACCTGATATAGCAATTACCTAAGTCTAAATTTAACTTGGGCTTGATAAGAAAGTAATATCGAATGAAACAATATTAAGGCAAAGTAGTCTAGGTCCAGTGTCTAGGGCTAAAGTAAGCCGAATTGTCGTGTTAAGTGAACGAATGATGAATGACGAATTATTACGTAAAAAAACTTAAGAATAAAGTCAAATTTAATAGATAATAATGAAGAAATTGCTTACTTTACGATGATATAGTGTAAGATGCGAGTTCTACTCCACCCTTTTTATTATTAACCCTCTGCCTGGCTACGCGTTATCGGTATTATGGTCATATTTAAGTAAATATTGTTAAAAGTTATAAAATGCAGCAGGTATAAGGAATATTGGCTAAAAAACTAGATATGATCCACGAAGGATTGAATATGTAATATCCCATCGTTGATTTACTAGTTTTGATAAAATTAACTAAAAAATAAAGATGTAACTAAGGAAGGAACCATTCCCAAGACAATGGCCTGCACATGAAGCAATAAATCAAGGAGCACTCTCCGCGGTCGACCTTGCTTTATCCAAATGCTGCCTGCAAACATAAATTCTCAATTACTTACCGATTGGCAACATCCCATGCGGTTGCCATCAATTTTCCTCAATTTCCCCAAGATTAGAGCAGCTCTGCATAGCGGATATCTTGCCCATGTCCCCCAAATGATTCATTTATCGGGTCTCTACAGTCAATTGGGTTTTGCAATAATTCATAACTAAACTGCAATTGTTTTAACAAGATCGCGACAAAACACGAAACATCAACAATCAGATCCGAATTCGCACGTTTTCCGACAACTACCACCAGCACTCCATTAAATTGTCGCACCCAAATTAGAATCAAAGGAAAAAAAAAAAAAAACAACGAAAAAAGCTCGCGTAAAGTTCGCGGGACAATAAGTGTAAAGATATAAAAACGAAACAGCCTAGTTCTTGGCGGAAAATCCATGAGAGCCGAAACACGAAACGCTTGACAACATTCACTCAAAAAAAATAAAATAAAATAAAATAAAAATCTTTATTCGCAAAATTCGTTAAGAAGCGCGTTCGATCGCCTCTCATCAGACGGTGACCAGCGCGGGCGTTATATCTTTAACTCTTGCAAAATTCGTCTCAGTTGATTAGTCGATCGTGTACAATTCATGCAGATCTGTTGCAAGCGGGCTGCGATTTTGTGCCTTCCTCAAATGTGATAGCCGTGATCCAGTGTGTGAATTTTATTGATAATAAAATGTGATACGGCGATTATCTTTCCAGTATTCTCGCCAATAAGTTAAATGTGATCTGTTTAATACTGCTTCATCCCTAAAACGTAAGAGGTTTCAAAGAACTTAGTGCAGCAAAACCTTGTTGCAGTGATATTTTACTCTATTTTATTATAGTAAGTGTATTCACTTTATTTTATTCAAAATTCATATTTATAGTATACCTATCCCTTGATTTACACTGTATTTGAATTACACGGTTTTCAGAAATAACAAATTAAAGGAGAAAACTAGTAAAAATCAACATGTTCATTGCACGCATACGTAGGGATGACTTTACTAAGTCCTATCGGTCCTTAATTCACTCTCTAATTCATCTAATTTAAACAAGAATTGTATCCTATCGAGTGATGAAAATGATATCATACCAATAAAGAAGAAAAGGTAAAAGTGATCACAGTACTTAAAATGTTAGAAATATTTTTTAAGAACATAAATTTTACATATAGTAGTCCTCGAATTCAATTTACAGAGTTTTCTGCTGAACTGATCTTCAGTGTAAATCTATACCCTGGATGTATATTTTATTTAGAATTCAATTTACAGAGTTTTCTGCTGAACTGATCTTCAGTGTAAATCTATACCCTGAATGTATATTTTATTTAGTACACATGTTTAAAATAAGGGACAATATTTAAATTCAAATTCAATTAAAATTTCCACTCTTAAACTGTTGCACTTAAATTGTTAATTTGAATTTCAACAATATTTTACTTTGGCACTTAAATATAATTTCCTAGATAACTAACAATTCTATCCCAAAGGAGCAGTGTATACCTAAGTACCCCCCCAAATACTAAAGAGAATATTTGAAATGTTAACTAATTTTGACTTTCTTAAGCTGCTTCTTTTATCAAAAATTCGAATATTGGTGTGATTTTCTTGATTTTCTTCTTCTTTTCCAAAATTCAGAAGTCTTGTTTTTCGTAAAAGTAGCCGTTTAGAATTGATTTTGCTAACTTAAACAATGTCTGCACTGTTGACTGTTTACTTTCCCTACTTACTTTCTTTATTTAAGTCCTAAAAATGTTCAGTCCATTCATGAAAATTGCAAATTCACTGTTTATCTAAACCACGAAAATACCTATGATAAATTAAAAATATGTATATAAATAGAGGTAAGTAGGAAATTATAATAGTGTTTTATTTATGTGAGATGTAACATTCATGCAAAATTGTTCTAAATTAATAAAACCAAAATGCTGATGAGTACTTATTAGAAATTTACCTATGGGTCTATTAGTATGATTCCATAGATAGATTTCGATACCAATCGAATCGTTTTATCTTGTATCTGTTAATAACTAAACTGTGTTATTTAGGAATATAACAAAATTATACAATTCGACCTACCAATTGTTATAAATACATGTTAACCTCTCTATATGAAGGAGTACCCCCGTCCAAACTTTTTAAGACTAATATGATAAATTTACATTAACGATTAGACAATTTTAAATTAAATTTTTTAAGACATTCGTTCTTAGCAATTTCAAATTCTATATAGTGTAAAAAGCAACATAATATCACAGAACTTTAAAGACACGTTCTTCAAGCAAACAATTACTAGTAAAACTTTGTAAAACTAACGATTTTTTAAATTCTAAAAAAATATAATGTCGCCTTAAAAGTTTTCTATCATAAAACTCTTAAAATAAAGCAATTATTCTATAAAATACTTATCAATTGATTTAAAACAATGCAATGATAATCTTCACATAAAAGTTCTCAATGTTTATTCAGTGATAAAAAAGGTTTAGAAAAAGAAAGATTACTTTTAAAACTTGTGCATTTTTCTTACTCTCAAAAATATTTTCATCGCCTATTATATTTTATGTATGATAAAACAGTGGAGTCCAAGTTTTGTTCATTAATCAATTTACAGACTTGTAACTTCACCTACCTATCTACCTATAGTAAAAACAAAAAACTATTTTACTAATAAAGTTATTTTAAATAAAAGAATTCATACTTTTAGCCCAACAAACCAGAATAACCACTCCCTTAAACTACATCACTATTCTAAAATAAAACTTGCTTTTGTAAAATTGGGAATTATTAATGAAATTATGGTTTATAAAAGTCAAAATATGTAAAAACGATTTAGAATTAATTAAAGAATCAAATATCAAACACACTAACAACAGTCTAACTATGGATTGAAAAGTAAAAGTGATTTAAAATTTATCAGTAAAACCATAAAGCATAATACAAAAATGGATCTAATGCCATCTAAGTATGGCTAAAACTTAAGAGCAAATTTTAAAATAGAAGTGAAAATTGTATAAGCTGACACATTTTACAACTGGTAAATATTAAAATAAAACAAATTTACCAAAATTTAAAATGACCTCCCGCTGTGATAAAGTGTGACTGCAAGTGGTATGTCTATTTACAAAAAGCCTGCGCTGCCATCATGTCTAATGGTGCAGGCAATTTGGAACCCACACTTTTAATATAAATAAAGGTGAACATCTGGATGTGGTATCCGTAATAGAGATACGAGCATATTTCGTTAAATAATAATAAATAATAATAATAAAAAGAAAAAATATTAAATTTATGGCAAATCTCCGTTGTCTTTGAGTAGGCGCGCATTATTGACACAGTGATTTAGGTAGTCAAAGTGATCATATGAATTTTTTTTTTGTTTTTTTTTTGGGAATGCGCTGACAGTGAACATGATTCGAATATTTGAAATTAAATTTATATATATATTTTTTTTGGCAATTTTATTGTATTCTGGAGGACTACCAGGTGATATTTCAAATGTTTTAGTTTTAAAATACCCCTTAAAAGTGTAATCGCCTCCCAGCTGCATGTCCGAATGATTCTAATAAAGTTTAAATTGTTCCGACTAAATCGTATCGGAGCAATTAAATTGGCTGCCGGGGTATGACACCGCACAATATTTTATTTGAACAGTTGGTCTATTAATAAAAGCTTAGTTATATTCGGATTGATATCTCAATTTCCAGTAGAATAAGTGATTTTTATTTTGTCATTTCTTTTTCCTAAAAAAATAATAAAAATGATATTTTTTTTTTAGCTTTTTATTCGGGTTGCTAACATTGTCCGATCAATTGGTAAAGGGGACCAGATATATTCGCTTAATTGAACTGTCCGTTCATTAATAGCACAAATTAATCCGCTCCAAAAATATTTCTTCGAGTGCTCATTGTACGAACTTGATTTAATTTGGACTTTAAACATTGATTACAATCTGAGTCATAACTCACAGATCAATTGATCTGAATAATTCAAATTTTAGTTTACAAAAAATTCTGAAATGTTCATCGATTCATAACCAGTTTTTTTCGATTTAACAATTTTACTGTGGTCTAAGTCCAAAATATCATAAGGTCGATTTTTCTATATTGTTTTCAAGTAAAATCAACCTCATTACATTTTGGACTTATGCCACTTTCAAAATAAACGGCTCAAATAGCCAAATAACTCAGAAATGACAAGAATTCGTACAGAAAAGACTTAACATAATTATTAAAAAATTATTTCAAGCGAAAGTAATCATAAAACCATCCAAAATTAGGATTTTACGAGTACAGCAATGTCTGTAGCAAATGAATAACCACAGGTCATGAAGAAAATTTACAACAAGTCGTTTTCTATATAAAGTAAAACCTTGACCTAAATAAACTGATCAAAGAAATCTTCTTTAGAAAAAATACTCAATTTATCTTCTCAACAAGAAACTCTGATAGCAATTAAAATGCCATAATGAGTGTTACTATTTCTGTGATCGTATAAAAAGACGTACATATATAAAAAGAACCGAATTTAACAAAATCCCCTCTTTAAAAAAAAAAATATATAGCGCTTAAGATACTCTCACCCCGTCATATAATTTGTCGAGTAAATCAAACGAGTCACCACAGAAAAATTTAATTTTAAGTTTTATATCAAAACCGCAGCAGAAGCAGCAGCAGCAATAACTTTCTTTTGAGCCAAATTCTTTTTAATTTTCTCCTCTTTTGTTTTGTTTATATTAATTTTTGTTTTTAACAAAAGAAACAACTTGCAAAACAATTCTCTCAGTTCTACATAGATAAAAAAAAATCATATTACTCAAATGCTTGACGACAAGTTTTCTACACAAAAATTACAAAATTCTCTTCATAAATCAAATGAGACATTCAATTTACAGGTATAACGACTGGCAAACATTTTTGGCAACATGTACTCCATGATTATAGGATTTAGCAAATTTAGCATGTAAAATTATAAAATCTCTAAAATGTCAGTGATACATTAAGGTACTTTGGAATTAGGAAATGATACTTAAAGTATTTTCGCCCACTACGTTTATGCGTTCATTAACCGCGCACCAGAAATGATTAGTTCTTCAAATTGTTTGACTAATTTATACATGCACAAATAGCTATTCATTTATATTATTAATAGAAAAGTCTATACGACCAAAGAACAAAAATTTTAGCATATTGTAATAACCGATTTTAAACAAATTCTTCTTCAATTTTAGATTGATTAAGAAAGAATTGTTAAAAGTGCAGTTTATGAGCCATACTAAAACCCTTGTTTCGTCAAATAGAATAAATCCCTGCAGAATTAATATAGAGAATTTCTGTGGCATCAAATACAACTTGAATTTGTTATAACTCAGCAGATTCAATGTATAAAACTCCTTATTGTATATAGGTATATAACAAATTTGTACAAATTTATACTTGCAAACAATTTTGAATACTTTCACTATCATTTAAATTTACTAGTTGTAAAACAAAGCTTGGACCTGATAGTTCGGTATACAAAGATTTGTAAAACTCCCGTCAGATTAACGAAATACACATTAATTTAAAATATAATTATTTCTATTTTAAAATTAAAATGAAATTCATTTTATTTTCAGGAATTTTCCATTGCCATGGTACGCATATTGTACGTTATTTTAGTATTAGTAGCAATTTTTGATTTCTCCAACAATTGGCGAACAGACCGAAGTAAGAGATTCATTCAGGTCTATAATTGTGGAATTCTTTTTATATAAATTATTATTTTTTAGGACCCAGAATATTTGGAGAGAAAATATCGAATAGAATGCTTAATCCACGACTTAGGAGGGTACAAAGACGCCTTGTAATGCTCCATGACTATTTTCGAACAAAAGTAATGCCACCCGCATCAAATATGCTAACTATGGTAAGCAATCAAAAACCAACTCTTTCACGTTTTAAATTCCAGTCTAACTAATTTATCAATATCAATAATAAAATTAATCTACGAAATCAATGAAACTTACCATTTTTATTAGCATAAATAAAATTGTAAGATTATGGGACAGCTTCTTTAATTTTTTTTGAAAATTCATATGGGTATATCTAAAATAAAATAAATAATTTTTTATTACTTTACCTGAAAAGGATCAAACAAAATAAGGTGTGATAACAAATTCCTTCCTTTTTTTCAAAAATGTTATTGATTACCAAATGTAACGAGCAGATTTGTCATTAGTTTGTAAAAAAATATCTAAGTGATCTAAATTTCTTAAAAGAATTGACCCTCTCAACAATATTTAGGTTGGCGCCTTATTGGCGTGTTATTCAACTCATTAGTTCAATCAAGACGTATTGTTTTGACTGGAACTATATCAAATGTATTTTTTGATAATATTCTCTTTCAACTTTTCGATCCATTCATCATTTCATTGACGTGAATCATGCAAAACCAAATGGCGTAAATCTTTAAATTTTCTATAATTGATCGATTGCTTTCATTTTTAGAAGTGGCATCGAGGCGCTGCAAGATCAGCACAAAAGTGGGCAGAACAATGCCATTTCCTAATACATGATACGCCCGAAGGAAGACATATTCATAATTTTGGATCATGTGGACAAAATATTTTCGTTTCAACACACAAAGTGCCCTGGTAAGCAAAATCATTTTAGTCACTCTATAAAATTGTTTACTTTATGCGTAATCATTGGTAGACATTAAATAAAAACAAAAATTTAAAAATCAATGAATTCATATCATCTTTTGATCAGTCATTTATCACTAGTACTTCTTTTTGTCAGGTTGTTTGCAATGAAGACTTGGTTCTTGGAGCGTCAAAACTTCACATACGGCAGTGATATGAACAATCTTAAAGAAATTGGACATTATACACAAATGGTGTGGGCAGCAACTCATAAAGTTGGATGTGGTATTGCTAAATGTAAAAACGGACCTAATGGGAAACCATTCTTCAACTATATCTGCAATTATTGTCCAATGTAAGAATTAAAATTTAGCATATCATGCTCGTATTGGTTTTTATTTATACTTATGCTTCTATTTAGAGGAAACTATGAGGACCGGTTAGCATACCCTTATAAAGCAGGAAAACCATGTGGATCTTGCTCAAACCACTGTCGATCAAAAAAAATTAGGTAAGATTTTCAATTTTATGTTTTTAGCTGCAAAACACTAAATCTTTGATATCCTTAAAATTATTACAAAATCGAGGTTACAGATCAAAAACAGTCAAGCGTAAGTCAGGCCTCGCGTACTAAGTTTTCAATATCAATTAAAAATAAGTAAATGACTTACGATGCTTTCGTTTGCTAGAATTTATCTGAGCAGTTTAATAAGTGTTAGTCTATAGTTTCTTTAAAATACGTAACTTGATATCGTTGCCTATACTTTTTGATGTTATTAGAAAGTGTACCCTAAATTTATTTCAAATATTTCCGATTCTTTCTTCGTTTTATTAGTCACCCAACTCGATGTGGTTGAATGTTGTCCATTTTTTTAATAACCATTATTACCTAGAAATATTCATATCTAAATCACAGTATAGGACCATAACAAGCTTTGACTAACTAGTTATTAAATATTATTAAATTGTAGATTATGCACCAACGTTTGCAATGCAGTGGATGTATGGGCAAATTGCAAAGAACTCTATAAAACATGGGGAGGTTGGCTGTGCAATGATGCTACCCCGGATGGTCTTGAGCGACGGACAAATTGCGCCGCCACATGCACCTGCCACGGACGAATACATGATTAAGGCCCCCTATAAGTTTAGTTACTATTTATTTATTTTAGGGTTAATGTTATTTTAATTCTTTTTTAAATACATTTTCATACCTCACCTCTAATTTGTTGTTTCTATCTTAACGTCGAAGAGACAATTTTTTCTCGACCAGTTTCATTCTAGGCTATTTCCTTCTCTACTTTGTTTTCTATTCTGCATTTCAAATATTAAATAATGGATAAAATTTACGAGAACGAATTTATATTTTTAGGTTTTGTGGGTTCTAAGTCTGTCTTTTCTATTTTTGCGCATATCCCTCGAATAAGAGACTAGGCGGTTTAACAGTAACATCGAAAACATGTTAATTAATATTTAAAGTGTAAACATTTATTTGAATTAAGAACTTTTGAATATAATTTAAGAATTGAAGAATTTAAAGCTCACCTGCATCCACGTATGCCTGATTCTTATTAGGGCCGATTTCTTAGCAAAACTGAAAATTTTATTGTTCCAGTAAAAAATTAGTTAATACGTTGATCCCGGCATCAGTCCCTACGGACCGACAGTGAACTCTTCGTTGGGCCGGCGTCGGTGCCTTGGGGACCGATAATGGGCTTTTCGTTTGGGCAGCATCAATCAAAGTTAAAAAAAAATAAATTGTATGTAGTAATTTCAATGAAATTTATTACAGAACATTCTAAGCAAAAATATGCTATGGCTTAGATTTGCATTTACTGCAAAACGTGATGATTTTTTGGCTGTCTTGAATTCGAATAGATTTGCCTTTCTATTTTAACATGCTGGTTAAACGCCCGCTCACTGTCGGCTGAACGGAAAGAACAGCAAAATCGGAGCCGGGCTCAATGTTTTAAAGAAAAAATGTTTCACTGAATTTCTTAAAATTTGATTTAAATATTAGCAAATAAATTAAAAAACGCTAATGAGTGCTAAAGTTGTTAAGTAAAAATTCAAAATAACCTAGCCTAGCCTGATACTCAAATGGATATCACTTTATAATGTCTCAACCTGAAAAAGGCATTTATAAATATTATGCGATCTTAACACACTGTTGACCAGTGGCGAGTTATCAGTCTTTTCATATCCAAACGTTTTTGACCGATGACGAATTAACTCATCACTGCACTTCCATTATCTATTTCAATTTATGAAACCCTAAGGCGATAGAGAATATTGCGAAAACTTTATTTATCGTGTTTAGTTGTATTACAAAAGATATGTCCGAATTTTATTTTTATTCATTACGTATAAATAAAGTTTATAGGAGTTCATTTCTATTGTTTTACTTTCACATTCAATTACTAAATAATACCCGGTGATATGAATTTAGGGTCTGTGTTAAATTACCGATAAACAATGTGTTAAATGAAAAATTTATCCTAATTAGTATTAGAAATAAATAATAGAAAAATTATACTAATTACTTACATTTCATCCAAATCGATGTTCGATCACAAAAGAAATCTATCTAAATTATAAACCCCTCTAATAAAATGCCCAAAAGTATAAAATATCAAAATTGCAATGAATCGAAAACTTTGTTAAACGTTTTCATAATAATAATATATTTTCTAAGCACCGAAGAAATATAACTATATATTTACAAATTATAAAACTTCAGACAATATACACGCCGGCAGTTTAAGTTTTGAACAAAATTTCTTCATTTATTTTATAAAAATATTTAAAATTAATTTTGTTTTTTTTTTTTTTTTGGTTACGTGTACATATAACACTAGACTAAAAATAAGTTAGTAACAGATAAGAGGATCAATTATTCGGTATTTCTTGTATTATCAATGATCATAGAGTGAATATACAAAAAAAGAAAAACACAAATTACATTATTACTTTTCGTTTCCATATTTCGTTTTCACAGTAAGCATAAACCAGTTTCAAACATCACTTCATTGTTTTAAATTTGTTCTTAATTTAACCATAGAAAAGGCACTTTAGATAGATCATGTCTCAGATTTGTTTATAGATTTAAAAATTTATTAGTTCTAATTATTTAAACATACACACGTAATGCTACAGGTTACTTTGATTATTGCTTGTTATTTCTTAAAAGACTTAAGTAAAGTTGTATTTTTATCCCTACTTGTTTCAATTAATAATACTACAAATTTGTTTGCAAAAGACTATTACCTAAAATATGTTTAATATGGACATATTTCTGGTAGCCGGAATCGATTTTTTATTACGATTGGTTCACTTTTTAACACTTTGCTCTCTATTTTAATTTTGTATTGTTAAAAATGTATTTCTACATAAATAAAATGTAAACATATTTCTTGTTAAATAACAGAAATTATAATTTTTATGCTCTCAATTCTGAAACCGTACTAGTAAAACAATTTAAAGAATTTTTTCTCGTTTATCAAAAATTAATAATTTCATACAAGGGTTTTGAACTTAAAGAAAATATTTAAACCATTCTAGATATTTTGTTATAAGTTATTTAATAGTAATGGCATAAATATCGCGATTCGACAATAACTAATACCTCAGCACGATATATTCAGATTTTATGATTTATTTTTACCTATCGTGCAAAAATAGTTACAAGAATAGGTTTATTAGGTATGATTAAAACAGAAAATGTAATTAGATTATCTAAAATATATGTATATATTAAAATGGATTGTAATTTTTGATTAAACGTTTGAAAATTTATAATTAAAAAATGTTTAATCAAAATCTTGTACATTATATGAAAACTTAAAGTGGAAAAATTTCAAATTGGATATCGTAAACAACCGACTATGCCTTATTTTATGTGTTTTCATTAATTATACGTCAAGAAGGTAATAGTTTAAAAAAACTAACGTATTAATCCATTTAAAATATCAATCAAAAAACGGATTAAATGTTACTTAAATAAAATGTTTCCATTTAGAAGATATAAATTCCTTTTTTTAATAATTTTATTTAATTTTATACTATATAAAATATGTACTTACCATTCCGGATTTTGACAAATATGTGTTTTATTAATATAAATACTTTTCGCCTTAGGAGTCATTCAAAAAATAAATTTTTATTTTGAATTTTATTAATCTCATTCTCCCAAGACATGCAACGTTAACTTTTCTCTTGTGGGCTTTATATATTTACTTTATATATATCATTTATATAAACACATTAAATTAGTCAAATTATGGAGATTGTAGCACTTTTTCTAATACCGCCAATACGAAAGCAGTACTTTTAAATTTAAATGGTAATTTTTAAGATAAGAAAATCATTTTGATGTCTCTTAAGCTCCAAAATTAATCACGATATTTAGAAAATGCTTTTTTTTATTTTTATTTTATAACTGATTATGTGAAACGGATTTTAATTGTAATATCAACGATTATGTTAGCGAGGAATATTTGTACGGTCCGTGTCTATTAAGAAGTTAGTTTTATTAAAGTCAGCCGATAAATACCGATAAAACTTTTACCAAAATACTTTGTTATTTGAAACAAAGCTTGTAGCAAAATTGAAAAGGAATTTGATGAAGTATCCCATTAACTACATACCTAGATAAATTTTACAATATATAGAAAATGAAAATTTAATTTTTATTTGTTATATTACCGGGACGTTATAATCGTAAGCTAGATTCAACCATAATTTCATAATAGTTGAAAAAAAAACAGACATAATCCACTAATGTTATTTATTTTTAGTGCGATAATATGATGATTACAAAAAGTTACTTAATAGCAGTAGTATATCTCGTAGTTAATTGGTCCTGAAGTATTCATGGGAAATTTTTGAATTTTTGTATTTTGTATCAAGTCAGAAATTTATTAATCAAAACACTGACAAATTAATAATCTTCTACGATACTCTTTTTTTTTCTATCTTTGAGTGGATAAAACACTCAAGATGTAGAATTAAATCTATCTGACCTGAATAAAGTGATCTATCGAAAATAAAACAAAAACACCACTGGTAAAACGTTTCAAATAATTTCAAAAATATGTACATCATCGTCTAAGCCTAACTTAACTTAGAATTCGCTTCAATTTGAATACTTATTTATAATTACTCAAAAATAAAAGATACCGATTTTATAAAGGTTAACTATTACAATAAATCAATAGAATCGTATACCGTACGAAACTACAGATATTACGATAAATAAGAACGCCTTTCTTTAACCCTTAGCAATCTAAATAGAGATTTAATTCGTCTGCACTTCAATTATAATAATTCGATATCATACACGTATTTGATTAAATAAAAAATTTAAATCTCAATATCCGTCATATTATTGTCTAATAATCAAAATCTCAATAAAGACTCATATCGTAATAGAACCTAATTTCCTAATATACCACCTTAGCAGCGAAATTTTGAAAACATTTAAATTTTTTGTTGTGTTCCTTTATTTACGTCTTTCTTTTGATAAACTAATTTTGTAACATTTCCCAAATTATACAAAATTTATAGAATCAAGTCATGGGTTGTTTTATTTTTAAAACTAAAACTAAATTTAGTGCAGTCGATTTAAAGTTCTTATGGAATTGGTACGCGGGATAATTTTAATTTTTAATCACGGCACTAGATACCTTTGTAGGTATAGCAATAATAAGTTAGTTTATTAAATTCAATTAAATTTTTAATTTGTGCAGAGCATAAAGAAAATTGAAATAATTATTATATAATTTTGAGACTTTGATTTAAAAAAAATTCAATAGTTAGGTATATTATAAAATTTTAAACTTACTCAGATTAGAGTGATGTCAGTTATTTTTTTTTTTCAAATAAGAAGTTTCTCTCTTGTCTTCCCTAACCGATGTTAAATTTTACGTATTCCAAAATCGGTAGAATTCACTAGAAATTAGAGACGAACAATACCTGAGTTATCGTGGATAAGATACAACATGCAGGATATTTTTTTATGAATCACACCTAATTAAATTTGATTGTCTCATCTACGAGGTCTTCCTACAGGTGTGTAAAAGGAGTTAATTACCTCAAACTGAAAGACATTCCAAAGAAATCCCTAAACGATATTATTATGGTATAGTGAACTACATATGTACACTAACAGAATCTAGGTGTCCACAACGGAAAAAAAGCTATATTACTAAGATTTCCATCGAAGGTTTTCATTTTGGATCAGTGGGCTTTAAACTCGAAGACTTTAGAATATTGAAAACATTCCAAACAATCCATCCTCACCTCAAAAATAAATGGAAAGATTCCAATTGAAATTGAAGAAAGCACTCTACAAATTGTAAGAAAGCAAAAACATAATACACGTCTAGTATAAATTTTTCTATTTTACTCAAAATGTAAAATATCAATTTTCCCCCCAAGGGCAGTTTACACTTTCTTAATTTATGCGCAAATCCTTTGAAATGTAAGTTTTCTTCTAATATTTAATAATTTTCAGTTCTTTTAAAATGTCTAAATAAAAAATAATAAAAATTCAAAAGAAATTGTTTAAATTGACATGATGATAAATTATTAGCTTTTCACTAAAACGTTGTTTTGTTTTAAAGTCAATTATTTTACTCAAATCTTATTGTTTAATTTTATTTATGTACAACTACACACAAATTTTTATTCTAAATATCTCCTACGGTAAACGAAAATTAAATATTTCTGTATTTTAAAAATCTAATCCAAAAAGAAAAATCGAAAATTGCAGTGTGAAATGCTGTTGTTTCGTTTAAAAGTAGAAATATCTCAAAACAGGACATATAAAATCCATTTTTTAAAATCCGTCAGTACTGAAACTACTTTTAAAAACGTATAGAGATGTAATTTTGTCCTAAAAACTTTAATTAACATTTCCCAAAAATATTAATTTTCAATTAAACGCAATAATGTCATATAAAATTCATCGAGAAGCAAATGTTTTTGCGTCATACAAGAAACCTCATATTGAAATTGCTTCACAGGATGTAATACAAATTAAACTTTTATATTCTTATTTGACAAATTACAATGCACGAAAGCATGTTATTGACAAAAATAATAAAATTGTAAATTAAAAGTTCTTAAAAAGGTTCTATTTTATAATGTTTGTTTTAAATACCTTTCAAATTATTCGTAACGTATTCACCCGAATCATATTGGAGCATTTGTCAAAGCTATGGCAGTTGTAGGGTATAGAAAGAAACGCATATTTTTCAATAAATCTAAGGAATACTAAGCCAAATGCTCCAATATACGAGTAAAGATGTTCTTTTATGGAATTTCGCACTGATAACCTAACTAGAGTGATGTATTTAAAATAGCAACGTGATCCCAGTTATGAAATAGTAAAATTTAATGATTAAAACAACACCTTTATTATAACACCCATTCAGAATCAATGTTAGCAATTGATAATTGCGATAAATCGAAAATTCCTTAAAAAGAAACAAACTAAAGTAGAAGTTTGAGTACATTAATAAAACCAAAAAACCGTTTTGTATTTATTTCGATAGTAAAAAGGATAAATATATTTTTAAAAAAATATGCAAATTTGTGTAGGTCTATTGGCGACTTTTAATAAATTGATAAAAAGTACTAAATTGAGCATTATGGTGATAAGTTACACCTCGAACAGAGTTAACATAAATATCTAGGGATTAATAACAAACAAACTACATATTTATCACAACTCTTTACACTAGTCTTCTGTTTTTTTTTTTCTTTTACTTTTATTATTATTTATTATTAATATTATTTTTTATTTATTTAATTATTTATTTATTTTTTTGAAGTCTACATGATGCACAAAGACAAATTTGCTTTCGAAAGCGAGACATATTGAGAGTAAACAAAGTGTTTCTCCGGGGGGATATCCCTTCCATACACACAAATGAACGGAATAAAAAGAAAATTTGTCTTTTTAAATTAAAAATGATTTTAATGTGTATCACAACATACTAAGCCTTAAATATTTTAATGGTAAGTAAGTATGCATTTTTTACAATTTTTTTTTGTTTCTTTTGGAATTGGATATAACTTTAAAACAACAGAAGATCGATAATAATAATATAAAATAAAATAAAAAAAAAGAAAGAAAGAAATCTTAAAACATTACGAGACACGATCTAGCTAAAGTCCGGACAGATCGGAAGCCACTGGGATGCCACTGCTCCGATACGCTAAATCAGCCTCAAGGGCGTCCCTTATTGTTTCCTTTACTTTACAATGATATGAATTAACAAAAACATGTTTACCTTAAGCTATATACAAATGTGGTCAAGAAAGCTTTAGGCTTAAAATTACCATCATCTCATATCTCGAATTCATCTTAACTTTTTACATAAAGATTTGCTTAAATTTTAATAGTTTATTTTAATTTTTTTTTCCTACAGCTGACTTATCGGTCACTAACATCCAATTATTTCTCGTGCTCAATGCTCGCGCTCACACCGCCTAAATAATGCTCCTTAAATGGCACACAATAGTTTTAATTTTCTTTTCTAATTTAAGTCTTAAAAATGTTAAATATAAATTAATCACTTAGCGTTGCTGTTAGACAACGATGATGTGGACGACGTTGGGGACGACGTTTCTGTGGCTATTTCAACTGTGTTTACAATGTTACCTCCACTGAGACCCCCACCCCCGCCGCCAGTTGGATTGTTACTGTTTCCGGGTATAACTCCGGTATTCGAGCCCGGCGATACTGCCGCCGTTGTGTAATCTAACTTATAAATGGAGCCACGAGTAACGTCCTCCATGGAGGCTTCTTGGCAATCACGGCCGGTATGCGATTGGGAGCCACAATTAAAACATGAAATTAATTTATTACCTACCGTCAGAGTGGTGTACGGGGAGGCAGCTAGTAGTGCATTTGGTGGCGGCTGTACATTCTGCTGCAATTGTGGGGGCTGCGGTGGTGGCTGCGATTGCTGTTGTTGGGGTTGTGGCGGTGGCTGAGTCTGTTGGGGCGGAACTGGCGGCGGTACAGCCGATGGTGAAGATCTCACTACTGCGGGTGGTGGTGGTGGGGGAGCTGCACTTGGGGGTGGCATAAATGTAAGTCCAGCGGCTGCAGCTGCTGCAGCCACTTGCGGTGGATATGGATACAAAATATCACCGTTGGGCTGAATTTGAAATCCATGATGCCTAAATGTGCCCGGCGGTGGCGGTATTGTGGGATTGTGTGAAAGGATCGGTGGCCTCGTCGTCGTGGCCAGATGCTGAGCATGATACGGATATGTGGCGCTGAACTGCTGCGATTGATGTTGCTGCAGTATCACCGGATTTGTTGAAATAACATTGCTGACACCCCCGCCAGTTATCGTTGAAGGGGCTGTTATCAGTACAGTACTTGTGACTAAATTGTTGTTGCTAGAACTACCACTACCAGTTGAACTTAAGCTATTGTTGTTATTATTTGATACCGGGGAGGGCATCATATTCCCCCCTGTACTCAGTAAGATCTCATTACCAACAAACTGTTGCTGGGGGCTGTTTGTTGTCGGAGCGTATATAACAGTCGTACCTCCGCCTCCACCGCCTCCGCCGCCACCGCCGCCACCACTTCCAACAAAATTACATAATCCACCCAATTTCTCGGGCCTGCCGTTTATGCGTGGCATATTTATCTGCTTACTAAAATTATTTTGATCATTTAATCTTACGGTAGAACTGTTATTGCCTACTATACTCGGAGTATCGGGCGGTGTTACTTCTCCCACAGAACCTATCGAGCTGCCCGAATCGCTCCCTCCACTTTTATGCCTATTACTAGCAATTATGTTATTTTCTATTGGATTATGAACATCAATTAGACTCATATTTTGCAAAGTATATGCAAGATTTGCTGCATTAAAATTCGTTGCCGGCTGTATTGGTGTAGGTCCTCCAATTATATTGGATGCGATTGCTTGAAGATGCTGATTATGATGTTGCTGCTGACTGTGATGTAAATGAGCTGAGGATTTTGATTGACGAGGAAGTGTGTGATGACCAGAGCGAGTGGTATAACCATTCCGACATAACGTTTGTAACTGGGTCATGGTACCGTCAACATTTACAACAACCTTGAAAAAGAAATAAAAAAACTTAAGCTAATATTTAAATGTGGCACTAAGATTTTTTTTACGAAAATTAATATAAAAAAAAGCAAAATTAACACTCTAACAAAGATACAAAGTGAATCATACAAAAGTAGACGTTTAAATCCCATCAAACCAACCAATGCAATTGTAACTAATCTGGCGGCAGGATACATATGGCTTGGGGTAGACGTTAAGTTAGTGTCTCTTCTAAAATTTTGTTGGCGATCAGCAAGTATTTTTGACTTAAACTAAACCTTTTCAAGAGTAATTAGAAAAAGTAAAACAATTTTATATTTAAAGGTTTAGAATACCTTTAAATAATAAGCATATATTTAAAAAAAAAACACTCTAATTATTTGAGTCAGGAAACAAATAAGCATAATTCTGTAATTTTATTGTATAATCAATTAAACGAGCATACCGGTTATTTATGTCATATCCAACTAATACCCTTTTTAAAGGCACATAATTATGAAATGATTATTTCCCTAAATTTTCTAATCAGAATAATAAATTTTGAATTTAATTGTAGGTATTTTATAAGACAAGAAATAAAGAACAAAATTAAAATCTAAATCTAAAAACAAGTTCTACCAAAATTCTTATTCAAAAGGTAAAAGGCTTGAACAAAAATCCGTTGCTAGAACACAAGCCTCATTCAACATCTAATTCATCACTATACATAATAAATTGATTAAATAAATGCATTTTCTAAATGGGAAGTATAAGAGGAAAAAACGCCAAAAACGTTTCTCTTATTATTTTTCATATTCTTCTCTTAACCATTTAAAATTTCTAATGTCCAAAAAAATAAATACTGCAAGTGTGAATCTCTTGTTAAATTTATTATTATTATTAGATCAGTTCATTGTTAGGTAAATTCAATCAAGAAAAAAAAAGTATAATTTTCATAATATTACAATAATTGCTAGCATTTTGTTGCACGACAACGCTAGACTACACGTTGTTTTCATATTTTAGAAAACGGCACAAGTTGTACCTACGCAGTAATAATTTATATAATTATTAATTATAATGCGATTGTCTAGCTTTTAAAAGAAAGATATCAGTCTTTCTTTCATTTTTCATAACTTATTAGCTGCTTCAAAATTCATTAAAGCAAACCAAAAAAATACAATTTCTTCCAAGAAGCTTTCCGTCAACTTCTTGTGGCTTTATCGCTAAAACAACTATCGATTTGTAGAATGGAATTTATAAGTACAATCCTCCAAAAAATTATTATATATTAAAAATCATCATCAAATGTTACCATTTTAAAATTGTTCCTGACATAAATCTAGGATAACTTCGTTGTGGATTTGCTTGCTAAAAAAACATATTGCTTAAGTTTTTTTTTGGAATGCATAGTTTCACATATAAAAAAAATAGTAGCAATTTCATTTCTGCTTAATTAATTTAATATGTGTGATTGCAAATTGTTGCAGAAATTTCGAATAATCGATGAATAGCTAAAAACTACTAGCTGCGCATTCATCGCCGCATTGCTCAGTCATATTCAAAAAATAAATAAATGCAATTTCTTAAAAATAAAAGCCATGTATAAATGCCACAACTTCAGATATTATTTTTTTAATAAATGGTAAAGTTTAAAATGTTTTAGTTGTAGTACAAATAGCTAGTTGACTAGCTAATAATCGACGCATTATTTTAGGACTAAACTAAAAAATTCGTTTAACTTATATTAACACCTTTTTTTGGTATATTATTAAAGACTAATGCTAAATATTTTTATCATAAAAACCCAATTCTTAATACACTTTTAAGGCACCCTTTTTGTGTTGTAAAGGCTTCTTTAATAAGTACAAAATACTTAAAACTCTGTCTAATTTCAAATGTAACATGCTACATTTTTCGTTTTAGTAGTTAAATGGTCAAGTAATTCAGTAGACTCACGTTAGAATGGCATTCTTTTGATAGTTATCCATAATAATGAATAAGTAATTACTTTAGTAAAACGAGTCCAAATATCGTTCAGTAATTGAACCTCAATTTAACGTTTAAGTGGCTGCGATACATAGAGATTTGTTTTTTAATTATTGGCGTAAGGAGGATATCGGTATGGGCGAAGGATGCGATATTTTTCATATATGGCCTTGAAAATTTACCTATGCAAATTAATTAATAGATAAATTAAATTAATATTTTTCTTTTAGTAAGCACGAACATCCTGAATTTGAAATATGAATTTATTCCGATCACTCCTCTCAAAGCATAAAATATGTAAATTTTAATCGTTAAACTTACTTTCTTTGTGGGATGTGTGCAAGATGTTATAAATGCAACAGGGACATTCGCCAAATGGTAACCTAACATCATTTTTCTTCCTTCAATCTGTGATTCGTCCAACTTTTATGAAATAAAAAATGATTATAATTTAAAATCGAAAATTAGAAAATTACATTTTCGATTTTGTTTCTTTTTTTTGTTTTTTTTCTTCTTTTTGCATTTTTTGCATAAATTCACTTTATAATATCTTTCTTTTTTTTCTGATATTCTGTTTGATGTGTTTAGTTTTTTTTTTAAAAAAATGTGTTGAATATGCAGCACCAAAATAGTACCAAGAAATATTATAATTTATATTTTGCACAATTTTAAATAAATCTGGCACAGGTGGGAAAAAAAATTAAAATAGGTTTTTAGGAAATTATACACTTCCATTAGTAGATTAAAAATGATTTTGTTTTGTTTCTTTTTTTACTTGAGAGATTATCTTACTTTTGCTGTATTTTAAATGTTACCCAAACACCGATCATATTAAATGGACACAATTTGGAATTGGATAAGGAATGTTTTAATCCAAAAAGATCTTATATATTTTATATTTTAAGCAAGACTTAATTGCAAGTGTTGTAATAAGAAATTTGTGATATATTGTTTATAAACAATATAAAAAGAGTATTCAAAGATTTTTTTTCAATATGTGGAAATACTAATTTAAATATTACAATAAGGGCTATAATATCTAACAGTCTTGATAGTTTTTACTCTTTTAACGCTCAACGAGAGGTAACTGAAATAAGCGGTGGTTATTATTCTATAATCTTTTGTTAAAATTGTTTAATGTAACATTTTTGATTATAGACATTTAAATATAAATCTAAAGTAAAAATTACGTTCAGCAATATTATTGTGTTTCTTAATCAATATCACTGAATTTTCAAGTCATGTCTACTTCTCTTCTCCTTTACCTTAAAGCAGATTGCTTTTGTCATCATTTAACTTGTACAATATTTAGATCTAAAAGATTTAAATGGGAATGCACCTTACAGAAAATTTGAATTCTTTATTTTTATCTTAGTCTTTAAGATACTCAAAGACTTCATAATATAAAAGTAAATAAGTGTCCACATACAATTTACTTTATTTACAGTGTAATAGATAAAATTATATGTTATCTTAAAATTGTATTAAACTTTACGAAAAAAAATCTGCTATATCTTTTAAACTCATAACTACCTCGATGAAAAATAAAACGTAGTATCACCCACCATTGAAAAAAAAAAAATTTTGAGAATTTATAAACAAAAATAAAATGAGTATAATATTTCAAATTAAACTGCTAATAGTACTTCTTTCAATATAAATTCCATACATGATAATGCTCAATAATTTTTACGCATTCATCGCATAAGTAAATTATATGATTCAATGGTATGTTAATTTTCAGGATATGCTTACTAGAGAGATGGGTTAAGAGTAGAGTGCTACTTCCTAGCAGCATTACTAAATTGAGAACGGGATTATATATATAAAATTAATCAAAACGTAAAACTTCTACAACAAATAATTGATAAATTATTTAAGAAAAGAAGGAGACAATTTTATTTGAAAATATATATATTTTTTTAATATTACTGTATGACGGTATTACGGTCATGATTATCATTTGATTAAAAAACGAGTATTACAGGATAACCCAAATTAACAGTTGACAAATCTTTTAATAGGTGAACTGTGTTCATTCGTTCGTTCCTCGTATACTTTATTCAAAGCTAAAACTTAAGAGTTATATATGTATTTAACTTATAAACTGTGTAGTTTAAAAAAACGTAACAAAATATAGCAATTTAACATTTTGACGGTCCCATCTTTGCACTTGTTGAAAACTACTGGCTATCCAGCCAGCACTTTTTACAAGCGACAAAGTAATTAACACTAGCGAACTGCCGGAATACATGTTGGTAATTTCAACAATTTTCTATAGCTTTAATTTAAAAAGATTTCGAAGGTTTCTGAATATATCATAATTGTCAAACTTATTAAATTTTGGCATAAATCTGAAGAGACTTTAAAAAATGTTATATAATTAACTGAAGAAAGAAATTAAGCAGTATTAATGATACAGACTTATTTATTATTTAATAAATAAAGCTCAGTAATTATTCTATCGCGCTAAAAAACTATATATATGTTATATAAACGATTCTGTATTATTTTGGGTCCTGTAGTATATGCGTATCGGTAGCTTTAGCATTCAAAGTTCTGTATTCTAGTGTTTTTCAAAAATCCCACGAAACGTCCACGAAAACCTTTAAAGTGTCTCCTCCTTTTCTCTTTACCTTATCTTTTGTGATCAGCTATATAAATTTTCTTAAAAAAAATAATTAACATATTATGCCACAAGTGGTTTCTTACAAAAAATAATTACCTAAATTAAAATATCATTCAAAATTATTTAAAATATATAAAGAAAAAAATAATTTTTATTCTACATATAATAACTCTTTTTACATGCAAAACTACAGTAATTTTAATTAGTTACAAATATTGCACAACGTATAATAAGAAAAATTAAAAGTTTCATTAAAGGGATCACTTTAATTATCATAGTTTTATGGAATAACATGTCTTTGATATATTGCTTTTAGCAATTGCAATTAGTTATCATAAATTACCCAATCCTAACAAGTAAGTACCCTGCAGAAGGGTCACTAATTTGACAAAACATCTTAGAATGATTATTTATAAAAAAAAAAGAAAGGATGCAACAATTTATTATATTTTTATCCCATTTTCTATTTTATCGGCACTTTAAATCAAATTCTAAAAGCACCTAGATATGAGTGTTTTTATCTTTAGAGGAAATTATTAAAGTAATACAAAAAAAAATGGTATAAGTCAAAAAAAAATATAAAAACCCAAATACTGTTAGAAAGCAAAAACCCTTAAAACTACCCCAAAAATCTGCTTATTATTTTTCATTGTTTTTGGTTTTTAACATACCACTGTATATATTCTTTGATTGTACCATTTACTATGTTTCAAAAGAAAATAAACCGAAGGGATTTTAGCAAATTAATTCGTCAGCACTCTAACTCTTAAGCCATCACCCACTCACTCGTCATTATCCTCATCATCAGGTTGCAGAAAAAGCACATATACAATTTATTTAGCTCCATTAGTTCTAATACTGGTCATTTTTCCATTTTATAGTTTAAATAGCATAACAAATGTTTTTCAAAAGCTGTACATGAGTATAATATATCCGAAAAAAAGCACGCTACACGGGATAATCGAAATTTTGCTACCCACTACCAAAAAAAAAATTTTTGATCCGCGCCATACAATTGTCGCAGTAAAATACGTGTTTGTCAGATTTGGTGTATTTTTCAAATATCCAAGGACAGTTTAAAAGAAAATGTGCAAAATTTACATAATTTAATATAAAATATACACTTAGACGCTGCATCGATGACATGATATTTTGCCGATTAATTTGGTTTTACGATTTTTTCTTAAAGCCGAGCAGTGTAGTTGTGTTATTCAACATGCACGCAGAACGCAATTTTGAAACTGGAATACTCACATCGTCCAAATTTTTTGGGTTTTGGGGCAGAATCATTTCAGAATTTCCAATAAGACCAATTAGCTGTTGGTGTTGCTGTTGCTGTTGCTGCTGCTGTTGTTGTTGTTGCACCGGTGGTGGCGTTGTTTCTGCAGAAGGACGGCGACTGTTTCTTAACGTGACACCTCTTTGTTGGGGATTTCTTACTTGTTGTGTTTGTTGGATCAGACTGCTAGTTGAACGGCTTGGACTAGTGGTACGACTATGACACGGCGATGAAGGTTGACTGAGCATGGGAGACGAAGATTGCGGAGGGTGTTGCTGCAATTGATGAAATTAGTAACGATTGTGGAAAAAATTCGTTTCCAAGCACACACCTCTAGCGAGGGCGGTGGATAGGATAAATTAGGCCTCAGAGTCCAAGCCAGTGCATTCGGTGGACCAACTGCAAATTCTGAAGGAATGGCCATATTTGAAGGAAGCATATGATGAATGCCGTCAACTGCAATTTGATGTGGTAAACTAGCATCAGCAGGAATCATCTGAAAGGAAATATAAAAAATTGATGTAAAATAAAATATTATTTAGTCGTCTAATAAGGTAGAAGAAAAATGCTAAAATATACACAATTTATATATGAATACCAGCCGAACTTAAGAATTCTTTTTAAACATCTTAATGTCCATTGATAAATTTATATTAGGCCTAATCTAAACATCCACTTGATCATTTCTTTGTAGGTATGATGAATAGATTGAATTATTTGCCTATTCGCCTTTCCTCTGTACCTTCTACCTCCTCCCTATAAGTTGAATAAAATGATAGCACAAAGTCAGGAAACTATATCGGCTAGTCAGCTCTTCAATTCTTATCTTATTTAAAATAAATTACATTTTTATTTAACTCGTCTTGGTAGAATCGTTATTAGCAATAAGACACTTTCTACGTCTCAACAATACCAGGTTTGGAAAATTTAGAAAAATACTTTAATTATTTACTTCTCTATTGTTTTTGATTTCAATTTGTTTCTTTAAAAACAGCTTTATAAACAATACAAACCGAGAAACATACCTCGGTATCAAACATTTGCTGAAAAATTCACATTAAACAACTTTAGTGCGTATATAATCCCGTGTTAATAATGCTTAGCTCATTCCTGCTTTCAAATAATATAAATTAATAAGCATTCTTATATCGCCTTATCATTGGATAAAAACAGATTAAAATATTAAAGTATGGAAGGTGTTCTACATCCGTCTATGAAAGCACTATGGCTTTTTAAATTATTGTTCTTATTTAATTAATAATAACCCGTCCATTGTCTAGTAATATTGTTGCTGAAAAGCTAATGATTACTAACTATATTAAGATAGCTATGATTTTATAATAATAGTTCTACAATAAATGGCAATTGTATAATTTAAATTAGCTTAAGAGTATTCTCTTACCCTTATAAAAGAAAATATTGTCTCGCAGCTAAAGCAGTTTCGAAGGTAGAAAAAATTTAACCGAAATCTAAAGAATTCAATTTGTTATTTGAATCCTTTGTCCATTCTGAAGATATATTAGAAGGGCTTCGACTCCTGATTCTTATCACCTAAAAATAGAATCTCTTATCAGCTCAAAGGCCAGCTTGACTATATGTAAATCTATTTTTTTTCGCTACCTAATAAACACTGAAAAATTGTCTAGTACTATATTCAAGTTATAGATTTTTATAATTTACCGGTACCGATCTTCCAAGGTTTCATTTGTTATGGCTTGATTTTTAAAATCCCTAAGCGAAGTGCCTAAACTAATTAATCAAGATAAACTGAATATCTTCATAACTGAGTTTTGGATTAACATTAGTAAATTTTTAGGGCTTAATGTATAAAACACAAGAGCATTTTTATACTTTTTAATGATTGAGATTTTTTAAAAGCCAGACTATTCGTCTGTTAGTGAAATTTAAATGCAATAATTTTCAGACCTCGCAAAAAGCATTATGGACAAATGTACAACTAGATACAGCTGATACAAGATGTTCATAGTCTGGAAAAAATGTACAGAAACTTGCGATCGCAAAATCTAAAGGTAAAAACAAAAATCGAGAAAGCTCTTCTAAATAATTAATAGCACATAAAAAAGCAATTTAACTATACGCAATCGTTTTCTTGAAGACTGAAAGAAAATTGTGTTCACTGATGAAATAAAAAATTAATGAACTTTGGTTCAACATGATAAACTTCCGTAAATTTAAAATCAAATAAACCCAAGTGATTAAGTAAACATCCGCAATATATAATTTCTTAAAAATTTGGGTTCGAAAAAATAAATATTTGTGTGCAACAGGATAGAGACCTAAAGAATTTTGCTAATAAAACAATGAACTTTAGGAAAAATACTGAAAAAGGAAGGTTTATTATGCTTGCTGATAAACTTAAAGAAAATGTATTGTTATTTTTTAGTATCTTAAAAAAACCTTTTCATTAAGTCTAGTGTTATTCTTACAAGAAAACTTATTTCAATTCTGCAACCAATTTTACTAATTAAGCGCAATTATTCCAATACTTTTGTAAATCAGCGTGTTTTTAGTAATGCACTCAATTCTTATGAACCAAAAATAATTGCATTTAACATGGGTGTATACATTTTTATAATTTTGTTCACCAAACATTCAAATATGACCACTAAGAACACTTTCAATAACTTTTCGGAATTTTTTTTATATATACTTACTGGTCACCTATGGTTAATTAATTAATTATGTCTTAAAATATTAAATTATTTAAATGAAAATAAATAATAATAAAATTGAAGACCAATACTGTAAATAGAATGGAATAGGACTGTTTATAAAAATTATTATTATCGATCAAGGGCGTGTCGGAGCGCTCCGTTGCTAGGGAAATGACTGCAAATTAATTAGATTCGGCAGTGTTCATTTATAAATGTTAATTATAGCATGCCCGAAATAATTTTACATGTACAATAAGTTTTTTTTTCAAATTTGTACTGAACTTATTCAAACATTAAATAACAGCAAAGCTTAATAATTAATAAATAATTTCTTCGCCACCTTTTTCAATACTACGTTTACGGGAATTTCTCGTATGATTGATTTCTATTCGAAATGGGAAGTTCGAAACGTAAAAAATACACAAAAAACATATCCTTTATTTATTGTATCAATTATGATTTAAGGGAGATTTCTACCTTTTGTAGAGACTTTTTTCAAAGATCATGAATTACTAAGATGGGACACTCGTGACGTATTCCCTTATCTTTTTTCGACCTTGGTCCCCTTAGTCCACCGACCTTGCAGATTTTGCTAAAAGTGGATAGTAATAAAGGGATCACGCGTGAGAGAAAGACAAAAATTTAGGGGGAGGCGGAACGAAAATTAAAATCACGTTTGGCTCGCCTTTAAAAATGCACAGTGAAAAAACGTAAGCAGCCCGCATCCGTAATACATGCTCTGAGTGTGCTACCTGCCTGTTCCCCATTCTCAATTCAGGATTTCTCTATGCTGGAACATTGCCTGGGGACGGCACTAACACCATATGCATGCAGAGGCACACAGCGAGCCCGACAGATTGGCCCGCCTTTAAAAATGCATGGTAAAAAAACGCTGCATTTTATTGCCTACACTGTAAGTGCTGTAGATGAAAATTTTTGGCTGCTTATGCTAATCTCTTTCATTCTTATTGGAATTTAGATAAGGCATAGAAAGCAGTAGTTCTTTGCTACTTTCTCTAATGGAAAAATTTACCCCAGGCAGTTTTAGAAGTTGCATATGGGTTAGAGCTTTAAGCTTGTATAGAGAGTGTCCCATCTAGTAATTCATGATCTTTGGGTATGGTCTGATCAGCAGTATGCCATTCGATTCTACATGGCTTCCCCGATCAACCTTCCTTTGAAAATCCCCCGCTTTCGCTAAAATTGCAATCGAAAATTTCTGTCTTATGGAGGAAGTGAATTCAAAAAACGCTTTATATTTATAAGTCCTTTGAGAGACATCATACAATTGGTTGATAGCGTTAGATACCTCCTCCTAAAACAGACAATTCAATGTCAAATTTGATAAAATCTACGTATGCATATACAAAACTTATAAAGAATTAATCCAATTGGAAATAATAGTCAACTATGAAAAAATTCCCTATTCAAAATCCAACTCAGTATTCGATTGGAACTTAATGTTAATGCAAAACACTATTGCCAGTTTCTATTAAATGTTAAAAACTAGATTTATTTCCAGATTTATAAAATTAATGATTGAAAAATTAAAGAGGATGCATTCTACATAACTTCAAAAGAGGAAAGTGATAAATGATAAGTTGATTTCATTGAGCTATTGGAAAGATACTGACCTAAATTAAAATTAAAATACAAAACGGAAATATATAACCATGATTAATTAATTTTTTAAAAGCATGCTCATTTTCAAACGTTCAGGGTATATGTAGTTTTTTTAAAACAAATAAAATTTGTCTACAACTCTTATCAATAAGACCATGTGAATTATTGAGCTATAACTACTTTTTATTATTATAATGGACTTTCCGTGACTCCTATATACTCCTGAATAATTACCATAATAATGACTAACTTGTTTTAAATTATCACACTCTTTATCTAATGAGTCATTTATCTCCGAAATAGGTGACCTCTTGTTGTAAAAAAAAATCAGTCATCATAAAAACTACAATGCAAAGAAGAAACAAATTTGTCCATCCAGGTGGTGTCCTGATAAATGATTGGATTAAATGATTTCCTCTTTTTAATCGTCATTTAACGCCATCTAGTTGAAAGAAATACTTGTGGGTGTAGAACAGGATATTTTAAGTGGAGATGCGATATGTGAACCCACCTAGACACCTGTTTTTTTTTATTATTATTTAGAAAGGAACATACATTTAACACACATTTAAGTCGAAACACAAAAATGATTGTTTTTAGATGTTCTCTTTATTTTTATTCTAAAATACATATGTAAAGAATTCAATGATTTTAAAATAACATGTATATTGGCTAGAATCTTTGGTCTCCACATTTTATGAGTTACTATCGAGTGTAATAATATGTGACATATTGTGAGAATATTAGAAGAATGGACGACGAACTAAACTGGAAACTGGTTGCTCGAAGAAAGATCATTTGTGATTTCACTGTATCTATATCCATAGAACTTTGAAGAAATTTAAACAAAACAACAAATGTTTATAATCCAAGTTCTTTTATTGAATTTAATGAATATAATTCCTCTCTTTCATTTTCTTTTCTTTGTAGAAATTCAGTTAGTTTTCTTTTCAGTTTTTTTTTATTATAAATGTTTGTACTTACTGATTTTATTATATATTATTGCAATTTACTTTGAATTTTTATTGTTAAACTTTCGCCACTTTAAATACTCCATTTGAACGAAAACGTTCGAAGTAGCGAATCGTCACGGTATAATAAAATTTAATGGGTTAATATTTTGTGAATTTTGAAATTGTTCTGCACTTATTGTTTATATGGCTACACTAAACATTAATTAGTTTAAGTAATCGTGAGTCTATTGCATTTTTATAAAATGCTGATGATAAAATATAAAATGGAGGAAAAATACTACTAGCTTCTATAGCTATTACTGTACTCTCTGGGAAATTATTAGATCCACCGAAATTTTTGTAAATTATAATAGGAGCTACCACCTATGGATATTCGGATCCAAGGAATGGAAACACTTTTGTTATTACATTCTTCAAACTTATCTGAAGTCGCTGCAAGATTGTTCCATATCAGCTTTTTCGGGAGCTAAGGTTAAGTGCCCTAGTTAGGAAACCAGAAAATATGTTCTAAGATTCTGCGACCTAACACTTACTGCGATTGGAACCAAAAAAAAATAGTGTTACTTAGTAAAGTAAAAAAATGTGTACTTTTTCCACAAATTGTTACGAACCTGTGTGATCGGAGCCTGTGGGAAGCCCATCGGCAAATTGCCCTGCGGGATCACCTGAATGGGCGTTTGGATTGGCTGGTGACCCCCATGCATGTGGACAGGCGGCTGGTCCTGGTGCATGGAGCTGTGCTGACTATGTCCACTTTTGCTCTCTTTAATTTCCTTCAGTTTTAAGTAGATCTCGCCACATTTCATCCGCTGCTCGAACGAGAACACTGGATGGTTGGTGGCCATCGTATAGACGAGCAGGAGCTCCTGGAGTGTATCGACATCGTTGATTTTGAAAAAGTCCCGCTCGCCCCAACCGTCCAGTGTCTTGAAGAGTTCGTTCACACAAGACCTATTGCAGGCCCGGATGAGAGCCAAATACAGCGCCATTTTGCGGCGGATTTTCATATCAGTCGGTTCGCCAGACTGACAACTGGCTATGTCAGCTGCCAGCTCTTGCGGATTATTCACACGCAGTTCAATCCCCCGGAGCTCCTGGGAGTCGCGACGCCCCAGCTCCTCGAGACATGTTCCCAGAAAGCGCAGCTCAAAGGGAAGGCACATATTTAACAGCGTGCACATTGTGTCTATCCTTTTAAAGCTCTCTAACTCCTTAAACCATGAGACGACGTCCTCTTTACAAATCATTTCCAGAAACACATTGATTTACTTTCCTAAATGGTACGTCAAAAAATAGTGTTCTTTCTTTCTTCCACCACTCGTCAAAGTTTCGAAATTCGAACTTAACTCAGTTCTTCACCCTTTGCATATGGCCTTTTTGTTGTTGTGACTTCTCAATCGGGCAATCGTCGGCGAGGGCGACAGTGGGAACCACAGCACCACGGGCAGAAACGGAGCAATAGAAGCAGCGGCGCACACAACCATCCACTTGTTCACCTTCATGCACCGATGTACGCACACACGCGGACCCACTCCAAGTTGACTGCTCCAACTAGGGAACTTAATTTTGTCCTATTTCCTGGCGATCGCCCGCTGTTGGCCCACTCATCACACTTACGGCAAATGTTTCGCACCGGATTTTATGGACGCGCCGAACAACGCACAAAACTACGTTTTTATTTTAGCGCAGAAAAAATCGGGAGCTCGTCGACGAGACACAAAAAAGATCCCATTCGACAACATCAGCGGTTAATTGTATGGATGTGACCATGTTCGGAGAATTCGAACATGGACCCAAGGAGCGAAATTCTCGCATCGAGGCGAAATTTCGAAATCGGGATGCATTCGCAGTACGGCGAGTTGCTCAGTTCTGACCGTTCAAATTTTAAAAATTATTTCATAGTCTGCTGCTCCTCACTCAATCGTTCAAGATTTAATTATTTTGTATAACATTGTGCTGTGCTTGGACTTTCGTATGACTACCATTTTTTTAAATAAAAATAATCAAATGAAAAAAATTAATGGTTTTAAATTTTGACAAATATTGAAAACGCAGTCTAGCATTGCCAGCACAACATTTTTCTAGGGCTGAAACCCCACGTTACATGAGTTAGTACAAATCGAACTTCGAATCGTTCGTTAATTTCATTGATTCCAAAATGGGAACAATTGAATTTAATTCCATTTATTTCTTGATTGCTTATAAAAATTCTAGAGATGATTTAAATTATATGATAGCAATAATTAGGATGTGTTGTAAAGGTTTTTTTCCTTTTTCAGATTGATAAAAAACGAATTTTTAGCGTGATATACTTTTTAATATTTTACTGAATCAAAACTCGAAAATCAGGCACTTTTATGTTACCCGAGCTAAATCCACTTTATTAAATTCCTTTTAGGAACTCTTAGTAGTACTTAGCTACCCACAAAATCATGTCAATTTAGCTCGATTAACACAACAGCACTATTGATTAATTGATACAAAAAACGAATTTGGGCCATAAAATTAAAACCCATCGTCGTCATCTTCAGCCATTTCCTTAGCAAGTTCCAAGTCCTGCTGTTCACGTTCTCTCCTTTCCTCAGCGCTTTCTAGATCCTTGCCGTAGGATTTTGGCGGATAACGCATTGCCTTAACACTCTGATTGTGCAGATCTAGACAAAATGAGATCCTTTGGTGGAAAGCAAGCTGTGGCTCCCTAGTGCTGTAAATATCGGTGCTCTCCTTGCTGCGCATGTAGCCAGACTCTGGGTCAAGAGTGGCTTCGATGACTCCGTCTCGAATGGCCTTCGCTACAATAAATTCTGCGTCTTCAGCCGAATCGAGACCCAGCTTCTTAGCAATGTCTCCTGGAGAAATTCTCGAGTAAGATAACCCAATCGAGCGAATTGCTGTTTTGATCACATTGTGACGCAATCGGATGATTAAAGTGTAGGTGTGATCCTGCTGGAATTTGGGTCCAAAATTCTCAACAACTTCCCCGAATCGCTGTAGATTCCCCAAACGCACTGCTTGAGTTAATTGAAAGTATGGAGCAAGAGATTTTCTTAGAGCGGATTGTCGGAATATTTGCCTTTCGGGAATATTTCCTAAAAGCAATTCCACGACAATAATAAGTTTTTGGACTGTTTGTCGGAAGCCTACTGCAGCATGCTGAGGTGCTTTCCTCAGCGCTTGGACTAAATGCTTATGCGCCACACTGTATTCAAGTTTAGCGGCTTTAATTCTACCCAAATAGTAGAGGAACCTCGCCCACTCGTTGTTGCTTGCAGTTTCTGGAAAGACGGATTTTTTGACAAGCTTATCTGCCTGATCATACAGGGCGTAGTGAAGATAATTCCTTAGCAAACAGTTAATGATCACCGCCTGTCCTTCAAAATCATTTCTTAATGTTGCAGTCCTTAGCCGAGCATGTAGGAATCCCCGGATGCTTTCCAAGCTATTTGTTAACTCTGCGACACGAGAGTGATAGAAGTAAGACTTTGCTGCAATCAGATCTAAGGTGCGACGATTCTGTCCAACAATTTTGTTCATGAGTGCGTCCGAACACTGACGACCTTTTTGCAGTTGATTGTCGTCCAATAGGCGAACTAGCAAGAGTAGTTGGAAGTAGACATCTACTTCGGGGACAGGTGGCTTTGTCGCTGTCCTATTCCTTAAGCCCTCAGGCTCCTGAGATCCTGGCGCTGGACTGGGCACATACGACAGTATTGTATCACGGTCAGGACCAGCTGGATAAAGATTAACAGCCAAATTCTTGAGGACTATTGGATTCGTTTTGCGCCTCGTATTCGGCAAGCCTCGCAGAACTCGTAAAATGAACCTGCAGAAATTTTAGGTTTATACTCGACAGAGAGAATATTATGGTTTGGGGCTCACCTGGGCTCTTTGTTCACGACCGCTTTTTCAATCTGGCGAACTTGCTCGCGAATCTCCTGGATGGTGAGCATGTCCTGGTCCTTTTTCGCGACTTCAGGGTCTTCTGCAGTTGTCTCAGCATTTTCCATTTCTACATCTTGTACTGTGTGTTCAGTTTGTCCACCCATTGTTTTTCTTATCGACTTTAATATGTAATTTATTTTAAATATATTAAAATAACTTGAACTACTCACGAATGAAACAACAGATCTTTCACTTGCGTCAAAAACTGTCGAGTAATAAACATGGCCGGTTATCGAAATTTAGTAAAGCCACCTTAATCGTGGTAAATTTAAAAGTTAAACCTTTATTCTTTTACATGTCTTTTTAAATGTTATTTAGTACAATTAAAGGTTAGAAAAACGTTTATAATTTTATTTCAAGATAAAAAACATTATTATAAACATCAGAAATCGTGTTTTTAACTATTTCCAATTGTTCTTATTTTCGAAAATATTTCTATTGCAAATGGGAAGCATGCTTAATTAGAATGTGACTTTTCTTTCATTTGACAATTAAATTTTAGATACTGCCTTAATGTTTACTTCTGAGTTGAAAAGCACTGGAGGGAAAGAACTTAAAAATTTTCTATTTATCCCTAAGAACAGCTCTTGAAAAACCATATGCGTGGATGGACTTACTAAGTTTAATTTATAAAATAAATCTGCAAGCTGTTCAGCTGAGTGGCGCTGTCATAACCTAAAATTTACTTATCTGCAAAAAATTCATAATCTTATCTGAATGGAATTTTAGTGGTTCTTTTCCTTTTAATATCCCAATCCTTATTAGTCTGTGCTAAGCTCCTCGGGAAGTATGTTAGCGTTGCGAGCAGCTAAATCCGCGAATGTTCGTCGCCTGCTTTTTAATCAATTCCGGCGGTCATCCTCAGCTGGAGGATCAGATTGGGACAAACCAAATCATCCGTTTCGGAGAACACTTCAACTGCTTGGGGATGACATGAAAAAGGTGAAGAATTTCATCTTTCCTCCGAAGAAGGTGCAACAACCGGGAAATAGTTCGCTTCTCGATGATTTTGATGACATTGAGCCAAAATCAAGCAGTTACGCGGAAACGACGGAGTTTCAGACTCATTGCGATGTACTTATAGTGGGGGGCGGAGGTGTTGGCTCATCAATTGCGTATTGGCTGAAAAAGGAGGCTAGGGAAGGGTTAAATGTCGTTGTTGTGGAAAAAGACCGGACGGTAATTAGAACCCTCTTAAAAGATCATACCACATGATTTTTACAATAAACTGTTTTTAGTATGCAAAATCCTCAACTTGTCTCTCGGTTGGTGGCCTTCGACAACAATTCTCGCTCCCAGAAAACATTCAGATGTCCCTCTTTGGAGCAGACTTTATTCGATTGGCTAAGGAACATTTAGGGAATGATGTAGACCTTAACTTTACTCCTTACGGTTACCTTGTTCTAGCGTCTGAAGAAGGCGCAGAGTGTCTGCAACAAAATTCAAAACTTCAAAACGATTTGGGTGCAAGAAACGAATTGCTCACTCCAAAAAAGTTAAAGAACAAGTTCCCCTGGCTTAATACAGACGGAATCGCCCTTGGTAAGCAAAATCAAACCCTTTAAAAGGCATATGCACTTATAAACTACTTTTATAACAGGTTGTCACGGATTGGAAAAGGAAGGGTGGTTTGATCCCTGGGCTTTGTTGATGGGCTTCAAAAATCGGGCAAGGGAATACGGTGCACATTTTACAGAAGCTGAACTTGTAGATTTCGAATTTAAGCATCAACATGATATTGTGATCCGTGGAGCTGAGGATACATCATATGAAGCTTTAGATAAAGCTGTTTTGCGAATGCCAGACGGAGAAATTCGGACTATTAAATTTTCATTATGCGTTATTGCTGCCGGGGCTTCTTCAGGGCATATAGCGCGGTTGGCGCGAATTGGGACCAGGCCCGGCATGCTTAGTGTTCCATTGCCAGTGGAGCCAAGGTAAGTTCCTACTGTAATCGCTTAAAAATTGATATTTTAACAATGAACTAGTTCGATTGAGAATTTGAAATTTTTATCTCGTACTCAAAATATGAATTTAAAAACAAAAGATATTCCATATGCTAAACTTTTCAACGTTTAAAATAATTTTTTATCTTCACGAAAATCAAATAAGCTAAATATGGATTTTTATTAGATTCAGAATTCACCAGAAAAGTTTTATTAAGGAATGGTATTTCAGAATTTCTTTAATTTAGCTTCCGGAACCATTTAACTCTCTCCCTATTAACGAACTTTGCTAAAATATTTACCCAATGAATGTATAGACAAAGTTTGATCAACATCGATTAGGAAATACGATATCGAATTTATGGCAAAGTAGACAAGCCACCTTTCTCAGTTTTTTTTATATTTGTAATATAAAGATTATTGTTAATAATTGCAAAGTTTGTGAAGTATGAACAGGTTAAGATTGCATTTGGAGTATCAAAGAAGACGCAAATACCTTCTCGCATCGCTCAAACAAACTTAAATTTATAAGCGTGATTCGTAAACCTTTTAGTCATAAAAAGCTTATGCTGATCATTTAGGTAAGTACCTCTTTATAAGTAGTCAGAAAAGAGAATTACGGATAAAATATTATCCAAGTTAAATACATTAATAATTTAGATAAGATAACAACTTACATTCGGCTTTTCTTTCATGCTAATTTAGGTCTTTTGTATTTTAATTCTCACTGTTTTGCTATTTGTGTTTGCATAAATCAGCTGTCCCAAAAGATATATATTTATATTATTATATTAAATATTCAGCAAAATGTAGAAAAAGTTATGTAAATTTAAAGATTACAAACTCAATTTTTTGACTGAGTGTTAAAATGCAATTACTAAAAAAGTAAAATTCGCAAACCGTAGAAAATATGAACGGAATGATAAGATTGATACTTTGAATATAAAAATAAAGGCTCTATCTCAGGTAAAAATAAAACGTTAACAAAACATTAAATGATAATAACGAAATAATACAGTCAGGCTTGAATGAGATAGCAGAAATGTTTTATAATCACGTAAATGCGTTTTTATATTTCAGATTTGTTTCGTTCTTCTTCTGATAATTAGAGATAAGTCGTCTAGTGTAAATAAACGTCTTTCAAATGCATTAAAATATTTAATTTATTTTTTATAGAAATTTGGCTGTGCATTTTTGCTAGAAGGGATTATTTTATTTTTAAAGGGTATATCCTACGAAAGCGTACTACAATTTGACCTGTTATTGTGTTGTATGGTAAATAAAAATGTAAAATTATAAGACAAATCAGAAAAAGGTTTCGCCTACCTAAACGTTATTAATATTTCGAATATACCTTGGTTTTATGGGAGTTTCCACTAGTGTATTTTTTTTTATAATTATTCTTAGTAATTTTTTTTCTTGAAAGCTTTGTGCTAATAAATAAAAGCCTATCAGTAAATTATATTGCGTTATTTTGTAATAAGTTTTAAAAACATATTTTAATTTAAAAAAACTTGAATTTTAAAAATATGAGCAACCAATTGAATAAATCTTTTTCAAGTACAAGTTCTATTTCCGTCGTAGCTTGATTTGAAACGAAGCAAAATAGTTTGGTTGATAAAATAGTTTCTACAGGGAAAATCGTCAGTCAATAAAATAATTTCCATAAGTAAATTTTCAGTCACAAGTAACAATTTTATTTTCTATTTCGAAGGAGGTCGTAGGCGGGTTTTTTTTTATTTATTAATTTTCCTGTCTTTATTGCCGTAATGTGCTACGGAAAACATTTTCAAACCCAGCTGCACAGAAATCGGATTGCTCCCTATTACGAGAACGAGAACGGAAATTTATGCTCATGTCGCCTTCTTAGCTCGAGCCAAAACAGATTTACATTGGTGCACACATAATTCTGATTGTGGAGAATTTTACTTTTAAAGCTTATTAAAATATATTTGGTGTGATTTACTGCATGACTTTTATATCTACATTTAATTCCCTCACAAATGGTCGGAAACGTTAAAATATGGTGGAGAAAACAAAACCGTCGTTAATTTGTAATCTGGCCACATTCGTATATATTTTTTTTTCATATGCGAAAAGAGCACGAACAAAAGCGTAATAAAAGCAGAACATCAAGTGAAGGCATAACACGAAACTACAGCTTCTTTCTTTACGAAACTACAGACTCTGTTGTTACTTATTTGGGAATGAAAAACTCTTGGTAAAGAACTCTTGTAGTTTTTCTTACATTTAATTTAATTGCTCTGTTAATATTTAGGAGTAATAACTTTTAATTCTATAACAAATTCAATATTTAAAATATTATAAAGAGGACATATTTTATTAGTTCTTCTGAGTTATCTCAAAAACTACTGAAGAGAACAGCGAATATTTTATTGACTCTTCTGTAGGTAAAATACTTTTCTTTTAGTCGTAGGCTATTAATTAATTAACTATTTATTGCCTGCCTGTCTGTCTGTTTGTTCGTGCTAATCTCTCTAATTTCGATTTAATTTGAAAGGTAGAGAATTCCATTTGGAGGTTTTTATGTCTGTCTGCCTATTTTTATTTGATCGCTATAAAATTCTACACCGTTGCTTTGATTACGATCAAAATTTGGTACACTTTAGGAAGTATTAAAATCAGTAGTACTAAGTCCCTAAGTTCTTAAGTAGATATTTAGGACATTTTCCAAAATTAAAAACGGTTTACGCCTTTCATAATTTCTTAACTTAACGTACGCAACTTTTACTTTCCCTATTATTTGGGATAACTCTGATATAATTAAATTCGTAGTTAAAAATGTTTATATTAAAAAAAATATTCAAGATTCGCCGAAATACATTCAATCTCCGGCGGTGGTCACGATTACTTTACTCAACAGCGCTTAGTTGAAATGAATACCCAAAAAGTTGATTATGTTACTGGTTATCACTTTATAAAGGATTTGTTATAATTTCAATTTTAAAACATCAAACATTTTTCATTCAGGCCCTTCATTTTATCATAACAAACAATCCCACAATATTTTAAATCAATTGAATTAATAGTTTTCTTTTATTTTTTGTAACCGGAATGGTATTTCATTCAAAAGATGTTACAACTAAAATCGTAATTTTCTTCAGCTTGTTATAGAAAGTCATAAATTGCTAAAACTAAAAGAGGTTTATTTTAAAATTATGAATAATAAAGATTAAAATATTGCGCCGAAGAAAAATACGATTTTATAGTAGCTGGAGGTTTAGCACACCACGTAGTTCTAAGATAATTGCATCACTGGTCATTTCTGGTAATATGCGTTATATACCTATAAATTTTGAGCCAATTTGAATTTTTCGAACCCTTAATGATGGTGTTCGTCGTTAATTAATCATTGCTATCTCTACGATAGCCCGTTTTTATAAAAACTGTGGATCGCTACATTTAAAGCATTCCTCAAAATGAATATTTTGAACTTACAATGAGCAATATTAACCCGAAAAAAATTACTTTAGGAAACGATACGTGTACGTGTTCAACTGCCAAGGAGACAATGCACCCGGCATCAACACCCCTTTAACAATAGATCCAACAAACACATACTTCCGGCGTGATGGACTAGGTGGTAATTATTTATGTGGGAGGAGTCCAACCAGCGAAAATGAACCAGCAGTCGATAACTTGGACGTAGACTATAGCTACTTTGACACAGATGTCTGGCCGCATTTAGCGAAACGAGTTCCAGCCTTTGAATGCATAAAGGTGTCGAATGCATGGTCAGGTTTCTACGAGTACAACACCTTCGATGAAAATGGTATTATCGGACCACATAATTACTACCATAATTTGTTTATAGCTACAGGATTTAGTGGTCATGGCATACAGCAAACACCGGCAGTCGGTAGAGCTATATCAGAATTGATAATTGATGGTAATTTTAGAACAATTGATTTATCGAGATTAGGATTTGATAGAATAATTGTTGATCAGCCAATGTACGAAGTAAATATTGTGTAAATAGAAGAAAAAAAAATTGTTCGAGTTCTGGTTTTTGAAATTTGCTTCATTTAACGCAACTTTAATGGTGCAAAGCCTTCTAAAGTGTTTCCCTGCGAACCACTTGTATATAGCTCGTGACAAACAATAGGTAAACAATCTGGAATAGGTAGAACATTCCGTGATATGTTTTGATCAGGTGATCGCATTTAACATTCGGTCGGATACGTTTCCCCATAAATCTTTTGAAACAGTTTCTATAACGAAATACGGAGATATTGCAAACTTTGTTTATTTTAAAATTTTTCTTTTCTTTCTCATACCTTTTGCTTTGACTGCCGCATTAATAGTCTCATGACCATTGATATCTGATATATATAGGCAATAAAAAATACAGCCTCAACTTCGCTATTGGGTCCCCCAGTAAATTTTAATGGCTTGTTTTAGCTTGAAGTATTTAATTTCAGTGTAATGGAAATACTTTTGAGAATATAAACATTAACAAGAAGAAAGGTAAGCGAAATTTTATCGTAATTTTAAAAAGATACGTACGATTCTTTTATATATAATTTTGTTTATAACATCGATTAATTTTATTTCACTTTTTTAATACAAGCATTTCACCCTTTTATTTTTTAAATTGACCGTTTTATTTTTTAAACTGAATTTTAGCATTATATATCTGCTTAAATAGGTAAATTTCAAACTCTTAAAAACTGTCGTTATTCTATTGGCTTAAAATATATTTAATGAATAACAAAAATATTGATTTTAATATATATAAAAGTAAACATGCTATTTATCGATCAATCTCACCAAAAACAATGTCCAATGTACCAATAATAGCTACAATATCAGCCAACATATGGTGATGTCCAATTTTATTAAGAGCAGCCAAATGCGCAAAGCCTGGAGCCTTAATTTTACACCTGTATGGTCGACTCGTACCGTCTGCAACCAAATATATACCAAATTCACCTTTGGGCGACTCAATTGCAGTATATGTTGTACCCGGCGGTACTTGATATCCCCGAGTGAACAGTTTAAAATGATTAATTAAATCCTCCATAGATGTTTTAATTTCATTCTTCGAAAGTGGTGTAATTTTTCCATTATCCGTCTTTATTTCACCGGCTGGCATTTGATTAAGACACTGTTCAATAATTCTCAATGATTGTCGCATTTCCTCAATGCGACATAAATACCGATCATAGCAGTCACCTTTTCTACCTATTGGAATATCGAATTCGACAAGATTATATGCATCATAAGGTTTTTGTTTTCGTAAATCCCATTTAATTCCAGATCCCCGTAGCATAACACCGCTAAATCCATAGTTTATAGCATCTTCAGCGCTAACGACACCAATGTCTACAGTTCGTTGCATCCAGATACGATTGGTAGTTAGGACATCTTCAACATCATCCAATCGTTCGGAAAATTTTGATACAAATTCGTACATATCGTCCATAAGTCCAAGTGGTATATCAACAGATACCCCACCAGGTCTATTGTATGCTGCATGCATTCGGGCACCGGAAACACGTTCATAAAATTCCATAATTTTTTCACGTTCCTCAAACAGCCAAAAGAATGGAGTTAGAGCCCCGATATCCAGAGCATGTGTACCAATTGCCATTATATGATTTAAAATTCTTGTAATTTCGGCAAATAGAGTTCGAATATACTTAGCTCTTAGAGGTGCCTCAATATTGAGGAGCTTTTCAACAGCTAAAGCGTAACACTGTTCGTTGCACATCATCGAAACGTAATCGAGTCGATCAAAGTACGGTAGGGCTTGGGTGTACGTTTTGTACTCAATTAGTTTTTCTGTGCCGCGATGTAATAGGCCAATATGTGGTTCAGCACGAACGACAATTTCACCCTCAAGCTCTAGGACTAAACGCAACACCCCATGTGCCGCTGGATGCTGTGGACCAAAATTTAATGTTACATTCTTCACAGTTTTCTCAATGGGAACGATTTTTCTATTCCATGGAGGCACTTTCCATAGTGTTGTAACCTCATCAGGATACATCACAGCTCCACTAAAATGTTTCAGAAATTCCGAATCAGGATAACATTTAGAAAATTCACATTTTTGACCAACTCCTATGAGAGATTCTGTTTTTTTAAACAAATTTTTTTGTAGAGTCATAGACGCTACACATCTCATTAAACCAGTTAATGTTGCAGAAATCATATTAAAATATTTTTAGAACAAATTTTTACATATAACACTTGTGAAATTCTTTCACAAATGATTGAAATATTTTAAAACAAAACCTTCTCTCGAATTATCTTCGAAGTTAGTGAGGTGAGAAGCTTTTTGACAATATAAAACCCCATAGGTGTGATTTTGCGCTCAAGAAATAATTCACATTTATTTTTTTCTAAAAGATATGAATGTGTGAAAAGGGTAGAAATATCATCATATCAAATTATTTGAACGCAGCAAGCAACTTGTTGAGTTCTAACATTATCAACAAATTTTAAAATGCATAGGAGCAATTCTTTGGTAATTTATTTTATTTATTCAATCAATTCACGGGTATGTACCCTTTTTACAAAGATAAGTCGGCCTTACATACAATGGCCAATTGATATTTCTACAAAAATCAATGAAGACTCTACAAACATAAAAATAATAAGTGAATCTCCTAATAACTACCAAAAATACTCAGAAATAAAGTTTGAGACAAGAAATTATAAAATGCATTATCATTTACAATTAAGTTTTTAAATTGAGATAACGAGATATTGACTAGATCATTACGTGATTCTAGAATTCGATTAGCACTTCTTGCAATTCTAGGAACGGTATTATAAAATGTAAAATCTCTTTTAAAATATCTGATTTCAAAAACTGGAGGCCTACGAGTGACCCTATTTGGAACATGAAGTGGAAATAAATGAAAAAGTTCAATACATAAAGTATGCCCGTTGATACAACATGTCCAAAATCGAGCGACGTTTCTCCAGAGTATCCAGCTGAGACAATTGTAATGCGACAGTATAATCGTGTGATTTAACAGCGACATAGGGCAGTTACTTTTGAACATAAAAAATCTCAGAAATCGATCTGGGAAGGTCATTAATAAAAATGTCGAACAGTAGTGGACCGAGATGCGAACCTTGCGGCACACCAGATGGAGCAGCATAGCAGCATTTTCTAACGAATAATTAGATGATAAAAAAGAAAATCGTAACGTTTTTCTCGAAAATGGTAAAAACCATTTATGATTAACGTACACTTCTTTTATGATATTACTGAGGAATCGGTCGTCTTATGTTCAGCCGTGTTATTTTCATTTTACCTTTCATGTTCATCATGCTAAAATTGCTTTTGTGGGGGTTCAATTTGAAATTAGTAAGAAGTATATTTTCCTAACCAATGTTAATGGGACTAGCGATTGGAGTTTCAATTGTTTTGTATGTATTAAATTTATAGAAGACTGGATGCAATCAATTAAAACCTTTTACTTAATCAATAATTACAAAATAAAAATTTTTATTTTCATTAAAGTAGGGCAATTTTTACACATTTTAAATTGTGATTCTTTCAATACGCGCGATCTCAAATGAAATTTGAGTAGTAGAAGCATCCCACTCTGAGGACTGCAATAGACTGATTCAATTGAATCAATCCATCTTGCACTCTAATACAATTTAAACTCAAGGTGGGGGATGCACAAATATCAATAAATCAAAAAAAGCTTTTCCGCTGGAGCCTCCCCACATGCTATACGAAAGCTGCTGTAATATTACACGGTTTTTTTAACAATCGTATAAACATAAACATAAATTTTATCGTCACTCTAGTTATTGATTGGATTGTTTTAAAGTGGGATCCGTGCAAGATCTCGGCTCCTACCTATGTTAAGTTGTTCGTATCGTATGGAGAACGATTGGAAAAATGAAATTTGTACCCTGAACTGAATAGTTCATAAAATTTATTTCCTTTTATATATGTTTCTGTTGGATAATCGGCCTATATATACTTTTTATTGTTCCCTACTTTCCACATTGTGCTATTTAATAAAATTTAGAAAATAACCAATTTTTTTAAATTCATCTTCGTTTCATTTGTTTGCCACTGTTTTTATCGGTACATGCCGGCAATCATAAGGATTTCTCGCTGTAAAGTAAATAACGATTTGTTTATGATGGGTGTCGACTTCAGTTTGTACCACAGAAGCTTCAGATTTCCTGGAAGGTTAGTCCACTTGCATTTGAGATTCATTTCAGTCAGGGAAAAACTGTTGAACTGATTGCTAGCCATATACACCCTCGTTGGGCAATTTTAAATTCTTGCGGGTTCTATTGCCGGTCAGTTGCGTAGAGGTTTTGCATTTCGAATGCATATCTAATAAATGTTATAATTAAAATATTTAATGAATAAATCGCGAAAGACTTTTAAATAAATATTGTCCGTTTACGTGTATCGCTAGCTTTTAAATATTTAACAGTGTATCAAATTTAAATCGTTTTCCAAAGCGGATATTTAACAAATATTTAATCAAGGTGTTAAAGAAATAAAATTTCAAATGTCTAAAAATCAGTTTTTTCTGCAGTGGAACAGCCACAAACCGAATTTGGTTTCAAACATAACGAAATTGTTAAGAGCTGAGGCATTTGTGGATGTTACTCTTATATCAGAAGGACATTCAATTCAATGCCATCGTTTGGTACTATCAGCAAGTTCATCACTTTTCGACTCTATGCTTCAGGGTACCGAAGGGAACTATCCCATAATTATTTTACCTTCAGAGATTAAACTGTGGCATATGCAGGGAATTATTGATTATATGTACCTAGGTGAACTAACACTTGATAAGACGGGAGTTAATGATTTTATAAAATCAGCGAAGTTATTAAAAATTCGTGGATTATGCGATATTTCCGAGCAGTTTATTGATGAGAAAGAGGAAAATATTCCAAAAAAGAATGATGTTGAAGAAAAAATCAAACTGAATGAACCTGATACCAACAAGTTACGCACTACACTCGATAATCCCCAGCAGGTCGTAAGTACCACAACTACTGATGCACCAGCATCCATAAATAGCAAGAATTTGGCTAATAATACAAATCAAACAATTAAGGAGTCTAATCCTCAAGATCATCCTCCTCCGGCTTATCAGGAAAGAGGGCCTATTTTGAATAATATCGAAGGCTGCATTCAACCTCCAGTACCACAGAAAACAACAATATCTCACAATATTAAGAGACCAGCCTCAGAGAACGGGTATTTAAAAGATCGAGTAAACGAAAATTTTAAAGAATTATCAACCCAAGCTCCTACATCAGTTAATGGGAATTCGAGATATTCCGAACATTTACCATATATAAAACCACTCGAATCCAACATTCTTACAGCAGCACCTGGAAATTCGAATAATTTACCAAGTTATTTTCAAAATTCAATGAACAGACCGTTTATATCCGATCAAAGTGTAACTTCACAAGCTTTCGAAATGTTAAAACGGATAAATAACAGCCCTAGTCTTAGCGAAAAACGAGCTCGTCTCTCACATCCCCCAAAATTGTGCTCTGACCCTCCTAAAGATTTTTATTCACCTCATCGATTTTCTGCTGTCCCACCACCCCCAATACCTCCATTAAAAAAGAGTGCTACACCTAAAAATCAACGAAATTCTGCAAAAACCACACCGGGCAATCAACAATTTCAACAGTTCAATATACCCAGCAATTATGGACTTTCACCGATGCATTTGCCTTATCCTCGACCAGCTTTACCTGGACTTGTGCCATCGAACAATATGAATCCTCACTTACTTCCCCATCCATCAATGTACCTGCATCCAAATTTTAGTCCATATGCAACCAATTATGCGAACAATTTTAAAATGTAGATCGCCAATTGTTCTCTTTCACCAGTTGTATATTTTTTATATCTTTCCGCCCTCCAAACTAATTTGCTTACAATTCTTCAATAAATGATTTGTATTAATTTCATAGCCGATAACTTACTGATCAGTATTATTATAGCAATTAAGAACAAGAACTTGTTAACTATTTTCGGTGAGAATATTTCACAGTAAAGGATTCTAGGAGGAAATTGATAGACTAAATTGAACGAGTTTTCGTAAACCTGGGTTTGTTAACCTTATTCCTTTTAGTTTTCTTTTTTGAGGCATATCAACTTTTACAGAGTGATTCTAAGCTAAGTTGTGGTATAAGCTGGAGTAGAGCAATCCTGTTGGAATTTAATAAAATTAATTTGAAAAAACGAATTGTTTGGTTTTAAAAATGTTTTTATTTATTTCCATTACAATTATGAATTCATTGAAGTGAAGCATTAATCATGGGAGCTTTTTATTTTTTTTTAAAGAAATTAAGTCTGTCCATATTTTTGAGGAGTAAAGGTAAAACGGCTTTTGTATCCAATTGTTGCAAGTTAGAGTAAAATTGTTTGTCCTCTTTTAAATGTTGCAGAACAAATTTAGATCATGGATGTCCATTTATTTTGCGTGGCAAAATTCGTCTTGTTTTTTTTTCTTTTCCTCTGCTCGGTAGTGATATCTTCTGACATAACTCGAATTAATTTCATATTATTTAATGCCTGCACTCTTTGTAGTGCTTGTTCTCTCAGTAGCATTTTTACGGAACGCAAGTTGATAAATGTAGTCTTTAAGTCAATACAGCGATGTTTTAACAGAATTGAATAGAACCGCAGACTCCTCAATAGACCTTTGTTTCTAGTATCCCATCGATTTGCTTTAACTTTTTCTAAGTTGAGTCAATATGTCACTGAAGGCAAAACTAAACCCTCAAGTGGTATGGGGCCGATCTCTGGTGCTACGCTCAGTAAGATTCATACACAGGAAGTTTTCAGCTTCTGACAAAATAATACATAATTAAGTTTTTAGCTGGACTGATCAATAAACCGCTAGCAGTAGTGATTCATTGATTGAATGGGGAAGACATCCTAAGCAAAAAACTGTACACGTAGATCGTCGGCTCACTACATTAAAGTAGCCTGATTGTTAGTAAGAACTTCCTGCAACACGAGTACGATCAGTCTATTTAATATTAACTAGAAAAATTCAAATTAAACTACTACGAGAAGATTGAAATATATAATTCAAAATTCATCCAGCATTTTCGTATGGGGTTAGGTAGTTAGTTCTACATCTTTATACAGACAAGAACAATGCAAATTTCACCACTTTGGAAAATGATGGATGAGAATTACAATAATTAAGAACGATAATTATTAAGTTGAGCGAACCGGATAAAACTGTCGTTTAAAAAGTGAAACCAATATACTATAGCATGTAGGGTACCAAAATTGGTTCGATAGGATAACTCGTGTGCTGATATGCCGAAAAGATGAAAAGTTCGTAAGTTACGCTGTTAAATATTATCGAAATTTAACCTAGTGCTTGTAAATAAAATATCTTAATTTAAAAAGAAAGAAAAGATTATGTATCCACAGACCATATTCTCAGGGCATCGCCGAATTAATGGGCGGTGTCACAGTCCTATCCTGATTCCATTTGAGAATTGTTTACTTAATGGTTCTTCATTTAACGAAGTCTGTGAATTTTTTGTTTATCTTTTTTTCTATTTATGTGTATGTCTAGTATCGACGTCTTTCGCGGCTGCGTGAGGATCTCCTTCGGTCACGGTCGCTTGAACGCTCTTTTCGCCGCTCCCGTTCCCTCTCTCTTTCTCGTTCGCGCTCTTTTTCACGTTCACGTTCGCGTTCCCTTTCACGTTCGCGCTCACGTTCACGTTCTTTACGCAATTCCTCATGCTCCTCCAAGCGCTTACGACGAGCTTCTTCCTTCTCAGCAATCTGGAAAAAAGCGAAAATTCAACAAAATGATACAACAATCATTATACACATTTGAGAAAAAACACGTTAAGAACTATTTCAAAAATTTTCGTACACAATGAATGCAACAGTTAGTTAGCGTTCCACTAAACCCCTCGTTTCAATTTTAAAACATCGTAAGGCGGCTGCACATAACCTAATCCGTGGAGTCCGACTTCTAGGGTGTTAAATATTTATGTCAATTACTTGCGCACAAAAAACATACAAAGAAATCAAGTTTGAAAAGATTTTATCAGAAAACAGCCACTATAGTTCAAAGCTATTAAACTGAAGACACGAAAAAAGTTCCTGTTTAGATTGTTTTGTTACATATACCAGGCTTTAAGGGCAAAACCTTTTTATCGTTTAAAATATGTTATTATTTCTAATATAATATATAAAAACTCGTATTTTGTTCAAACTCTCAGGATATTTTATTTAATATTTGAACAGTATAATTATAAAATTTTATTAACAAATACTGCATTTGTGATATGAGTATCAATTATCTTCCGTTGTTCTTCGCCAGGGGAATCCCGTGCATGTTATCTAACGAGCTCAATTCTTATGCGAAGCAAAAACATTATAATAGAAAAAGTTAAAAATTTATGAAAATCATGCAAATACAAAATTTTTTATTCTTCGTAGATAATTTAATGGAGTACATCATATTAAAAAAAAGTATAAGAAAGTTAATAGATTTTCTGAATTAAATAAATAAATTATCCTGAAAGTTTTGGTAAGATCAACCCTTCTATTTAAATTTAAATAAAAATTCAAGTCACCTCTTTCTTATGACTTAAAGGATAGCCCCTGCGGAACGATTGTTATATTTCATTGTGTAGTATAGTAGGAAATTTTCTTTTGCATTTATCTTAATTTTGAAAGTTTTAATAAAGTGTGACGAAAGGATTTAACTACGTAGTGATCTTAAAACTTTTTACATTGTTGCTCATCAGACAAATTACAGGTCTTTCGTTTTTTTGTAAGGCTTAGTTCCTTAATTTCTTACGGTATAAGTACTCACCTGTTCAGGAGTGAGAGGCAGCCAGTATATACACGGCGCAGTCTTTGTTTTCCTGAACAGATCATCAAGAAGACGAAGAGGAGGATCGTTTTCCTTTTTCTTAAATTTTCTTGCTGAAATGATTCACATTAAATAAGCTCTCAACAATTAAAAGATAAACATACCAGGCGACGCACTCGTACTTCGCCTTCGATCCCTTGTATTTTCCCTATCCATGGAATGTCGTTTCCTGTCCCGTTCCCTTTCTCTTTCCCTTTCCCGGCTTCTTTCCATCTCACGCTCAAGCTCCTCCTTTTTGCCGACATCCCATTCTCTGACGGGCCTACTCACCTGTATGTCCTAAAAATATGTTAATTTTATTTTTTTTAAAAATTTTTTTTGGAATGCAAACCTTTTTATCTTCGAAATCAAATCGCTCCTTATCCCAGCCTGTGCCAACAATGCGATTATCGCGCGCACCGTCTGCGGCGAACCGAGGTCCTTCCTCCAACGTTGACGCAATCGCCTTCTCCATGGCAGCTTCCGAGCCAAAGTCGACATTAAGACATTTTGGATTGGATGTTGGCCAACGTACGCCGTGCAAGGCGTGTCTTGTTTCAGTAGCTTGACTAAAAGTATTCCGATCTTAGAAATAAAACTAATTTGAAATAAAGTAACCTTACTCTTCTGTCTCGTATTTCACATAGCATTTTGATTTTATCCTGTCTATCCAGAATCCATTTTCAACGATCTTCCCCGTCCTAGCTAACAATCCCTTCAATTGCAGAACTGTGAAGGGTCTGACCAAATTTGTAATGAAAAGAATGTTGCTGGATTCATTCTTTGGCGGACTAGGTGGTCGCTGGAGTGATTTATCCTCGTCGTTAACTATAGAAACTTTCCTTCCGGAAGTTAACGATGATTTTTCCTCTCGTTTACCTTCGCGATCCTTAGAATGTTTGTCACGGTTCCCAGATTTTTCTCTCATTCGTTTCTCCTCTTCTTTAACAGGCTGCACTTCTTCGGGCTCCGAAGATGATTCAAGTTTTATGTCACTCAGAGGAACAGGCTGAACGTCCGAGATTAAGTTGCGCAGTGAATCTGTTGATATAGCCAAAACGTGCGGTTTTGAATCTTTTCTTGTCAACCACTTCCTTTTACGTTGCGGCTTCTCAACCTTTTTCTCACTGGGAGTTTTCTCGTCGTTATTCTGTTCAATTTTATTTTCTTTCTCATCTAGTTTCTTTTCAGATTCAGATAGCTTTTTGGGACGTTCGTCGAAACGGCTGCGTCTTTCTCGGGGTTTCTCCTCAGACTTGCTACTGGTAGTTTCTGTAGTTTGGTTGGGAGAAAGTGAAACCTCCTGTGACTCCCGTTTTCCTTTTATATCGGATTCCTCTGAGATATTTTGGCGCTTGGATTCGGCCTCCGGAGTAGAACTGGCACGCGTTTCTTTTTCATTGTTCTCCTCATTAATTATTTTGTCCTTGTTTAGTTGTTTCGCAGCGACAGATTCTTCCGTTTTCTCTTCACTTTTTCGTGACTCAGTCTTGCTTGGACTTCGCACAAATTCTTCCACAACTTGAGATTTTTCTGAAGAAATCGAATCGCCTTCTTCTTTATCTCTACTTCGCTTCTCCTCGCTCGAGTCTTTTCTGCGAAGATTAGAATCCGATGTTGTCGCATCATCGCTTTGCTTCTTCTGATGGTCCTCCTTTTCGGAAGATTGACGTTCCTCATGTTTCTTGCGCAGTACTTCCTGGCTATCGGGAGACTTTTCTACTTTTGGCGGAGTCTCCACCACCTTCTTCTCAGAATTTTTGTCTGGTTCAGTGTCCCCGTTTTCCTCGTTTATTGTGGCTATCCGCTCAGATCGCCCACCGCGCTTCCGCTTCGTCGGGCTCTTTTCTTCAGATGTTCTGGTCTTGGGTGCGCGATTTCTTCGCCGACCCCTACTTGTCTGTTCTTCACTATCACGATCCGAACTAGAATCGCGTTCTTTTTTGTTATCGCCGTCAATTTCTGTTTCGCTTACCTTTTCCTCGATAATACGCTCGGAGTCGGGTGAACGTGTCGGTGATTTCCTCCCACGTCGGCTGGATCTTCTTGTTGATTTTTCCACCGGAGCCGGTGAAGAATTTGCCCTAGAGCGTTCGCTTTTTCTACGCATTTTATTGTATTGTGGGGTGTTTAATTTCTGAAGAAAAAAAAAAGACACCCAAGTTATGCGAATCCTGTTCTACCGGCACGCCGTAATCAAACCCACCTCGCAATCCAATTAAGCTTACTATGCTGTAACTTTTTGTTTGTAATAGACTGCAGCGGGTCTTATTCTTTTATTTGAGCACAATTTCTCCCTGTAAATTTATTGTTTAAAGCACTTAAACACGAACTAATTACAAATGCTTGCTCTCACTTGAAGAAAATGTGGCCATTTTGAATACAGTCAGAAGGCATTGCCAGGGACAATTTTAATATTACCACTATTTCTTAAATTTTTATTAACTCAGGTTTTAAAAGAATATTAAATATTTTGTATATATTTGGTTAAATTAATTATGAATTTTAGTTAATATGCAAACGAATCAATAATCAGACATAAATATGTACATTTATTTTAAATTGTCCTCCATAAATTTCCCTCCAAAAAAATTACACGTGAGCCTGTAAAACTTCCCTCTAATTATGTCAATTTTGCTTCTGTCAGAATGACTGCGGCTTGCCAAAGGATTAGTTTTTAAAAGGCCTGGAATTTATCAATTTCTGACTAAAATAAAATGTGGTCTGATACCTTATTAATTGTTTTCATATCTGTATGTACAGCTTTTCTAGGAGAAGGTAAAAAATTACATTCAGCCACTTTACCGGACTTTGCTCATTTTTGCCTCCGTAGGACTGACATGGCTTTTGGTATATCGCACAGAAAAATATAAAAAACTTAAAGGGGAGGTGGAGAAGCAAAGCAAAAAGTGTAAGAATAATATACTACTTATTTTAAGGACACTTGTAACATCGATTGCTTTTAAATTTTAGTAGAACGTCGGAAAGAGATTCATGGCGACTCTCTGGACAAGTCACACAAGAAGAAAATTGAACGAGATGAGGAAAAGCTGAAGAACAATAACCGAGATCTTTCCCTAGTCAAAATGAAATCGATGTTTGCCACCGGTTTCGCCTTTACAGCCCTTTTGAGCATGTTCAATAGCATGTAAGACTATAATTTTAATCAAAGGGGCTTGTGTAGCGGAGTAAGAGCATAGCTAAAACCCGGCTAAGTCTGGTTTACACATTCGAGAAGCCTGAATTAAGCTCTAATATTTCTAAGTAAAATTCTAATGAACAATCAAATTTACTGAAATGTTAGGAGTGATACAGAATAGATACGAAATTTGTTTAGGCGTTCAGTCCGTTCAATGGCCCCATGATTATATTCATTGACATTTATTTTTTTTATTTGTTTATATAGATTTGATGGCAGGGTAGTAGCTCGCCTGCCTTTCGTTCCTATTTCATGGATCCAGGGTCTAAGTCACAGGAACCTTCCTGGAGAGGACTACACTGAATGCTCATTCATTTTCCTCTACATTTTATGTACCATGTCGATTCGACAAAATATTCAAAAATTACTCGGATTTGCACCATCGCGAGCGGCTAGTAAACAAGGCGGGGGACTTTTTGGACCCGCTCCAGGGCAATTTAAATAAGATTTTGTGTTATAGCTGACCAGATTGATTTAAAATAAATTTAAACCTGGGTTAACATAATTTTTTTTTTTTGTTTTCCCAATTTTTATAATTCTGTGGTGTAGTTGAAGTTTGGAAAAGAACTGCTGCTATTGTGTTTTAGATCTTATTGGTTTGTCTAAACTGTTTGAGGAATTTTTCACAAAATTTACTAGATAATTCAAGTAAAAAGGAATTGGCTCTTATATAAGTGGCTTGTTTAACTTAATAAGGACATAAAAATGGCTATAAATAATAAAAATCCCGTCCCTTATGATCTTTCAATATGAAAAAAAAAGAAACATAGTTTCGTTGCGTTAACTAAACTCTTCATAGTCATAATTAAAACCATTTGTTTTTTGTTTCTCATATCTCACTTTTATTGGGGCGTTTCATGTATTTGAGAAAGAACCGCTGCTTAAATTCACACAATATCATCCTTGAAAAATATTCGATGCTTATGGATAAACTTAAAAATAGTTTTCTATTAAGTTCAGTGGCAGTAGTTACACTTAGGATGACACTTTTTACCATCTACACCGCATTTACATCCTCCGGTTGTGTCACCTTTACCTCCAGGACCCCATCGTGGTCCGCGTGTTACCCAGCATACCTCAGTCTTGCACATGGAACATTTCAGCCAATCACAACCCCATTTTTTCATCATAATAACCTAATTATTAAGAGTTTAATTATAAAATAACATATAGCGCGTATTTATTGTTCTTTTACCTGACATGTAGGACAATTCATGGCTTCTCCTTTGTCCACCATCTCGTTAAGCATTTCCTTAGTTCGACGAGCTTCTGTGTTGCTATCGCAATCACTGATTAATCTATCTTGGTATTGTTTGCATGTTAGCCCATCATGAACCACCTGCAATTATTAAAATTTTATTAAATTTGAATGTTAAAGTGCGCAGAATATTCAGTGCACAAAAATACACATTGCTGCCACACTGGGTCGTTGGCCCAGCCTAGCCATTAAAATGCTTTCTATAGGTAAGCTTTTGATTATTTTAATTTGAATAAATTCCCAGTGGTCTCTGAGAGCACCAGTTAACTTCCCGTAACGATACAAACTAGAATAACCGCTTTATGCTAATGCTAAGTATTCCCGGAAGACGATAGTCCTCCTATCTTATGATGGAGATCAACGGAAATACGATTTGCAAAACTAAAATTGAGTTAAAAAGTAGTGAGGGCATCTGATACCCCACAGCGGCAACTAAAGGTTAAAATCCTATATTAGATTGAATTGTTCGTCAATTTTATGCTGATCTAACTTCTTAAGCAACAAAACCATGAGAAATCTCCATTACAGCTAAATTATAAAATTAAATAAAAAAAATATTTACCCGACACATTAGGCAATTCACAATCCTACAAACAGGGCATTTGAACTCGTTAACGTTATCCTCGTAGATGCACCAACCCCTGCAATTCGGTGTCTTGCAATGAAATGCATTTTCAATTTGATGCTCCGCCACTCTAACCGATTTTGCCAGATGCTGTTCATATACCTCAATGGATACAACCGCTTTAATCTCACGTTCCTGTAGGATACTATCGCAGCTGTACTCGGCATCCATATAGGGGCATTTAACTTCAGCTTCATCACTGTAACGCACTGTGTTACCTAGGCACTCCCTGCAAAAGCTATGAAGACAGTCTCGAAGTACAACACCTTCCTTTTCTTTGATTTTTATAAAGCATACAGGGCACTCAAAAGGTTCCGTATTTGCCACAACATCCGAATTGTCCAATTTAAGTAGCTCCATATAGTGATTGGTTTCTTCAATTTTAGTAGGTGGTGCAGGTGCACGAGCCTTTTCTTTTCTAACTGGTGGGCTCGAAGGTGTTGCTTGGGAATTGTCGTTATTTTTCCGATTAGGGTTATAGTTGTCTACGCCTCGGTACTTGTTCCTTGTTATATTAGGACTAGAAAAGTTTGAAGATTTCTTAATAATCTCAATAGTAACGTTCCCAGGCTTTAATGTAGATTTAATCGTTGGTTTTTGCTTTTCCTCTATAATATTAAATATCTCCGACGATTTTCTATTCGGGCTCATTATGTTAAGATCGTTCTTTTTATCCGGGAGTCGATATTGTACCCCTTCCAAGAATTGTCTCAATTCCGCGGACATACCGTAGTTTTCATAATTCTCTTTCTGAGCTATCGGCAATTTATTTGAATTTGGTTTTGCTTTCGAGCAGGCAAAACAGGCAAGTGCATCAGTTGGATTTATTAAGGTACATAAAGGGCAATGCCATATATCTGAACTAGAATCCTTTGCTATCTCTTTAATTGGTTCAGAATAAGGTAGGGCAGTAGCACCTTCCAAAGATTCATCCTGTTCGACACCGTTGTGTGAATCAGAGCTTGTATCACTCAGGCATTCATCAATATCCTCTGGTAGAGCTATGGATGTTTTAGGAATGGGTAAATTTATTTCCTTCTTTTCATCGACTTTATTTTCCGGTGTTATTAGATACAAATAGAATCCGCTGCTACTATCCCGGACTCCATACTCTAAAAGTGTCTTCGTATTGTCTGTTGCTGGTTCGTCATTTATTAACCATTTTTGTAACTCTTTCGGAATATCGAAATCTTTCTGTGCTTTTTCTTTTAACTCTATGATCGTCATGAGCGGTTTCACGGGGATTTGTATTGGACCTTTTTGTGATACTTTGTCTTCAACAAATAAATCAACACTGGAAAGAGAAATTTTTATTATTAGCCAGTTATTAGCGAAAGTGGTAAAATATTTAAAATTGCACAGGGTATTAGACGGATTTAGAAAGTGAATGAATAACGCGAGCACAATCATATTTCCCTAAATGATATATTTCTTTACTGAAAAGAAAAGTGAGAAATATTTAACCCCTCCGGAGTTTTGTAGTTAAATTAGTTATAAAGCTTTCTAGCAATAAGATATGTTGGTTTAAATTTTCGTTTTTCGTTTAACAACCAGAGGGGAATAAATAAAACTAAAATACTTACATGATGCTTTGGTTGTAATCAATACCGCCACTAGAAGGTCTATTTTTAACTTTTGTTACTTGCAAAGAAACTTTCATTTTTGCCAAATCCATTGCAATTTTTGCTGCTAACTCATCCTCTCCCTCAGCTATAGCTGTTTCCAAGCTCCTCATGAATTTATTTAAAGTGATTGTATCAGTGCGACTCATTCCTTTGCATGGATATTTGAGTGTCGCTTTAAAATCATTAATTCCTTCTGGAGATTGCAGTTTTTGTGATATTTCCTTAACCTTCGCTCTATCATAGTCAGAAAATTGAACATATTCAGAAGGACTTTCAAAAATTGGATTATATATCAAGTTATCGAGTTTTAAATCTCCTGGAAAATCGTCATACAAACCCTCACGATTGCTACCTTTTAATTCGTCAGATCGTTTAACGAGTCTTGATGTTTGAACCGAAGTGGATACCTTTTTTGGCTTTTTAGTAACTCGTGGGGATAGTGGTTCCTTTATAATTTCCTCTTTTTCTTCAATAACATTATCATCTAGATTTTGGGTTTTTGGGAAAATCTTTTTTATAGCACCTCGCTTTGCTGGTTCTCGATCTTTACCTTCAGTTGTAGTGGATTGATCGAATTTTTCCGTGTCCTTTGTGGTAATTTCAGAAGGTATATTTTTCTGCAGTACCGGGTACTTATCTGCAAGAGCTTTTGCATTCATTGCCCTAATTTTTTCCCTTAATCGTCGTTTTTCCCTTTCTAATGAATCTGGATTGCCATCCAGACACACAGACTCTTCAGAGGGATACGCTCGATCATCGTTAATTTCATTCACGCAGTTTGGTATATTTGGTAACGGTGTAAACTTAGCAATTCTTGCACTACGGACTTCTTTGAGATCAATTCGATTTTGTTTATTCTCAGTTTCAACAATACCGAATTTCTGTGTTTTAAAACCCGTTTTTGTTTCAATTTCACCCTGAAGTGGTTTCTGAGGCTGTTGAATTACAGTCGTCTGAGCGTAAAATACGGGGGTAACTGTAGTAACAATCACAGAACTATCTAAAAGTGGTCGCCTTTTTTCGCCTATCGAAGGACTAGCGTCTTTCTCAACTTTTTTTTCTGGCATCTTTGCTAAATAGTTGGAAGAAGACGATTTTTTTTCAGATTTATCTATGCTCAACAACTTACTTCTGCGAGAGAAGTTCGGCGAGCTAATTGGTAGTTTGCTAGGGGAGGGAGATTTCCGTAAAACTGGGGGTTTCTTAACTACAGCAGTCTCTGAAGATGATTTTGCTAGAGCATTGCTAGAATTTCGTGGCATAAAGTATTTCATAACTTTTTCAGCTTTCTTTTCCCAATCAGTGGTCTGGCTAATTGTGGACTTTTCTTCTTTGGACTTTAAATCCTTAGATTCGTTTTTCGCTTCAAAACTCTTTACGTTAATAGGATTGGGAAGAGGATCTATTTTGGCAGAGAGCTTAGATATTGGTTTAACTTCAAATTTGTTAAGCTTATCATATGGCTTAAGTCGTTCACATGCCTCGCATATAATGCGCCAATACGGATTTTCTAGGGTGCAAAACGGACACGTCCATGTCGTTTGTGATGCATTCCGTTCCTGCTTGATGGCCTCAGTCTGCTCATTTCCGGTAGACTTGGGCGTTTCATCTATTTTTGTGTCTTCTGTCGAGTCAATGATGCCTAAAATAGAATTCGGCGACTTAGAAGAGGCCTCCGACGAAGATTTACTAGTCACTTTTTGTGGATCATCTGAAGTCATCGTCTGGAGTTTGTTTTCATTTGTTTTATCCTCTTGAGACGTTTTGTCTTGAAAGAAGTTCTCTGTACGGCCTATGAAGGATGTATTAAGAGTTATACGCGTTTGATTTGAAGATGATTCAAATTTGGAAATCAAATCCTTGGTAGAGACGATTTGATTTGTCGCATCATCTGATTCGCTTTCTTGTGAGACTTGACTTTTTGAGCCGAACATTTGCTGCTGCAAAATGAGATGGTCCGGCAGGTTGAAGAACTTTTCGCGTTCCGCATCTTTTCTCGCCTTTTCATTGGCATGTTCTTTGTTTAGGATTTCAGCCGCTTCACGGTCTAATTCACTTATATTTGGAATTCCAATCCCTGATCGTCGTTTGTCCTTATCTCTGCCTCTAAGTTCTTCTGGATTTTCTTTATGACGCAGAAAGAAACCGAATTTATGACCCGAATCGAATATTGAGGCTCGAGAATATCCAACTTCGGGCAAAAGGTTCGTTGCAGTGTATTCTTTTTCTTTTTGCTTCCCTCTCCTCTTTTCCATTGTTTTTAAAATAACTTCACGCTTAAACGGAATGGAGCTGTCCCGATGTGAAGAAATAGGCCGCTTATACCATGGCCTCGGTGATATTGGGGACATTGAGGTGCTAGTGGGTGACTCACATTTATCGGAGTTTGTTCCCGAAGTAAGGTCCTCATTGCTAGTTGTCCTATATTTATCATTTGACTCCCTTCCACTAGATTCCATTGATATTCTCTTCGAAAACATTTTGGGGGAATACTCAGAAGAATTACGTACTGTTCCTTCAATTATTGCTTTAATTTCTTTATCATCAAATAAACCTTCTGCTAAAACCGATTTTGGTGTATCATAGTCTGGGGATTTTGGTGATAAGGGTGGAGGAGGAGCTCTTCGCTTTTTTCTACCTAACGTTGAACCTGAGGAATAAATTTCATTTCTGCTACTATTTCGTTCTGTTCGAATATTTTCGTAGGTTTCTTCATTTTGTACCTGGGATTCATTAATTACTAATGGGGGCGGTGGTGGTGCCTTCCTTTTACCCTTTACATGAACATAAGCACCAGATCTTTTGTCTTTTGAACTATCGCTAACCGCTCTCCTATGTTTGCGACGATTTCTTATACTTTGGCTGTTGCCGTTATAAATATTTTTCTTTGCGTTTGGAAGACTTCTTTCGTAATATCGGATATTGTCGTATCCAGTTTCACTAGTATTTGAATTTAGGGTGTCTGTATCAAATAGAAAATATTTTTCTCTTAAACTTAGCTGAGGTCTATCTTCGCTACTATTATATTTTTTTATTCGTCTTCTGTATGACTCAGTCTCGGGGCTGTCTGTTATCAGTATTTTTGGCTGTAATCGAAAAAAAAAGAGGTTTTTTATAAGATATTCAGACATATTACAGCGCTCCCAGCATAAGATATGTATGCTATTGGGTATTGGGTTAATACTTACCTCTTCAGCACTATTATATGGCTTATAATATTGTGGCTTTATAAAGGCAAAACCAGTAGTCGATGTGCTTAGAACACTATCACAGCTTGAACTTGGAGATAAATTGCCAAGAATAGGACTAGAGGGAGGGCTTAATCCGTCATTTGAAAATTGTGAACTTTTTGATGAAACTGCTCCATTGAGAGATTTATGCCGTTTTTCATTTTTCTTAAACCACTTTAGGAAAGTAGGAAACCCTGACGATGATGGTCGTTGCTTGCAATTGTGCTGTTTGGTGAAGAAAAATTATATATAATTTTTTTTAATAAAAACAAAATACATGTGCTAAAACTTTTTACCTCCTTGGAATAGAGCGAAGTGCTTGCACTCGCTTGGTTCCTAATTCCATTCGTTTTATTCATATTACATTGGAGCTAAAGTTGCATCCATCGCGACATTATGTCCAGTTAATAATTTCCTGTGTTTGTCTATTTAAAAAAAAAAGAAAAATGAAAATTTTAATCTTATCGGAGGAATTTTGTACATAAAATATTTACAGTTTTTAAGTATTTCATAGTCTGAAACATATGTAAACAGATAAATCTTTTTAGAATCATATTGGCCCTTGAACGACGGTGCCATTCAAATTCCAGTGCAATTTTGTTCTCACGTCTAAATATATTTCGTATCGCTTCGCAAAGTGCCATATGTGCATAAATACATTTTTTTTTTGCGTTTTGTTTTCCACAGTTTATTTATCGCTGAAAGTAAAATGCATGTTTCTTTCGGTCATATGAACTAAAAATATCTCAGTTAAATCTTTTTTAGTCACGTGAAAATAGGAAAATAATAAGAGCGCATATAACGACTTTTGAAGAAGCTTTCAGTGGGATAAACGAATGTTTTTACATTTTATTTTCGAATTTCCTGTGCTGCAGATTTATCATCTTATTAATACAGGGTATTTATTATAAATTAATATGATATCTCTACATCTTCTTACGAACGTTAGGTCCATTCTTGAGTACGCTAGTCAGGTGTGGTCACCTTCCCAATCTACAATCATCAACAGAATTGAATCAGTTCAAAGCAAATTCATTCGTTTCGCGTTGCGTTACCTTCCCTGGAGACGTCCTCCTTCTCTTTTCCCAGAGTCTATTTGCTGTCCGGCCTAGCCATACCTAGGGTATCCTCTTTGCGCGATCTCGATGTCGTCTGTGACAGAGAACTAAATTTTTGTGATCACATCGACAGCGTGGTTTCTAAAGGCAGCTCCACTCTTGGCTTTGTTAAGCGCTGGTCCAAAGAGTTCTCCAACCCCTACGTAACCAAATCCCTTTACATCACGTTCGTTGCCTTCATTTGCCTTTAGTTAGTTTTAGTCCTAATCTTTAAGCGTTATTACTCTGTAGTGTTACGCGAAATAAAATAAATAAGATAGACCAGCTCAACCTCCCTCCATATGAAAGTCGCCTTCAACTTATCAACCTTCAGCCTCTTTCCTTACATCGTGATGTCGCTGTGTGTCTTCTCTGGTTCCATTGACTGTCCCGAGTTCCTACACAGCATATCCCTTAAAACTAACCTTTGGAATGTTAGATCTTTCCCCACATTTCGCCTCCAAAATCATCGTACTAATTATGATCACTCAGAACCCTTCGCTAGAATGCTGCGCAAGGCCAACAGCTCTACTGTTTTCGACTTCCATATGGACAAAACATCCCTCAAGCAAGCTCTTTATTCGCCGAACTCATCCCCAAACTAACCCTTCCTGCATCCCCCCTAATATTTGTCTGTTTTCGTTGTTTAGTTTAGTCTAGTTTTAGTTTTAGTTTTTAATCACACACTGTAGCTTGCATTAAGCGAACTGAATAAATAAATAAATAAATTTACATAAGATTGCTAATATTATTTAGCAAACTACTGTTTATGCTACCTATTTAGATGAAATGAATCTACCATTTGCATAATACTTCTGTCTCAGGAGTACTTCCATATCTATTTCTGTAACAAACTTAGCCTTAGCTTGTTTTAAAATTAAATTCCCGTTGCGGAATCAATCAAAATCAAGTGGCTCCGTCGCAATTGTACAGAATTTCTTAATTTCCTTCCTGTTTTAAATATGAAATACAGATACAAAATTCTTCCACTATGCACTTATGCTGCATTTACGACTGAAACTAGTGCAAAACAATAAACAGTTTGGTAAAATGTAAATGAACCATTTGTTTGCCTCGAGCTATATACGCTAAAATTTCCAATCGTATGGATTTAGATGAAAATTAAAATTATTTTTACCATCTGGAATTAGCGCAGAGGAGCTGAGATTTATGCAGAATTTCATCGAAACAATTAAGCTGGAGAATTTTCATGCGGAGATTTATTCGTAAGCTAACCAATGAATCGCTGTTAGGACGACAACAGTTGATGAGATAAGAATGGGTTGTTAATTTTTTGAGTGGAATAACTTAACAATTTCTTTTCCCTTCACCCTGAAAGAAAACTAATGTGGCAATTTTGAACTTTTTTAAATATATCTCATTTGTAATGTAAAGATTCAAAATTTAATAAGTCTTTCATATTGCTCCCAACAAAACCAATCGATCTTTTAAATAGTATCAGTTATTTTCGCACTCGTGTGGCAATGATAACTTGATCCGCTTCCTTGAAAAAAAAAAAAACATTACAACATTTAAATGCAAATGAGAAAGGACTATTTGTAAGGGCCACGGAAAAACCAGGGAAATCCCGCTTGGTCTTAAATAAGTAAATTAAAAAGATTGTAGCATATCTTCTCAGCAGCACGGGTGTTTGTAAGGACGAGCAACAGTATGATAATCTGGAAATAGCGTCGAATGTGTGCAATTTTCTAAGAAGGGAAGCATAGGTTCCCTGTGCATGGCCATAAAGTCCTTCTCACATGTGCAATGAACAAAATAGGAAACAGGCACCTTCTTAATTGAACATTGTCCTAGCATACGCATAGTTTAGGCGCTAAAGGATTTAGTTATGACCAGGTTAGAGGTATAAAAGGTTAAGCAAGATTCGGGAATGGGCATATTATCGCAGGGTACTCGTTATTTGGACACCATCGGGCGTGCTGCTGAGTTGTGTCCTGCTGCAGTTTGAATTTGAGACTTGTAGTCTTTACATATTTTATTTTTAATTTTAAAATCTACAAATACTATAAAAATTTTATATAGGTCAAAATGAAAGTGATTATGCTTCTAATGTGTATGATTAGAATGACAAATACATTTTTTCATTCGTTTCAAAATTAGAAAATATCGGTTTGGACTTTTTAATTAATTAAAACGCTTTAAAGTTGGCTTTGAGCTCCGCTGTATCGCTCCATTTTTCCCTAAAGTACCTACACACCACTGTAGTTTGAGTAGACAAAAGCGTTCAGCTTTCAGAATCGTTTTATCCCCTAATTGAAAATAATTGCACAGCTTGTGAATTATTTCCTAATTTATTCGCATGAACCACAAGGGTTAAATGTGCACGCAAGAGTCCCCCTCCCAAAAGGTTACGAGATCCCCCGTATCATGTGCCGTCGCGCCGAGCACATGTAGTCACACTTCTTTAAATAGGGCGGTATTAAATTCAAGAAAATTATTTAGTTATAGTCTGTTAGCTTAATCCAATCAGTTTTACTAGACTGCCACCAATTACCAGTTTATAATTCATGAGGTTATTAAGGATAATAAAAAAGAAAATAAGTTGAATGGACTTCAATATTTTAAAAAATCCCATCATAATCGTATAAAATAAATTTTCTGCATTTTTTCACCTTTCTAATTTAAGAAAACATAGGCGGGTGCGGATCTCGTTGAGAGCTCTCGTCTTTGTCGTTTATGGTGTGACTAATTTTCCTGTGTCTCCTCTCCTTATGGCTCTGAAGTCTCCTCAATTACCATTTAAATGAAATGTGCTTAAATCCACGCTAAAGAAATACGAGATAGCGCACTTTTTCACAACATTTTTAACATTTATCATAAAGCTCTTCAAAACACATGTAAAGGATTTAAATTTTCTTTTTTCAGCTTAGGATCTCAGGAAATCACTTAAACGACCGACACCTTCTCAAGAACACTTTGAAACACTATCAATATAAATTTTATATATAATTTTTTGAATACCGCACCAATAGCACTAAGATTAGCACAAATAAAAGTGTTTTCTCAATGGTGCATAATTGGAGCACTTTCTTGATTTAAAATGATTCGGCCGGAATCCAGAACTAAAACTAAAAATGTGTGAAGTCACTGGGGTATTCTGGCTGGGAGCGTACAATCGCATCGCATACTTTACTCTCGCTGATTTCATACGTTTGGGGGCTCATCATCTAAGGCGGCACCGCAGCATCTTAAGTGGCTGCCCAAGAGTGTGTGCTTTAAAAATCTTCCCCTTGATCTGTGCATGCAGAGTACGTTTAGCCGTAAAACATCTGAAAGTTTTGCCAAGAGATCTTTATGCGACAACATTTCAATCCCTGAGACATATTTCTTTACAGAGAGGGATTTCTATAAACGAAAGGTTGATTATAAGATACATTTTTTTTGTTCTAATAGTCCATTAATTGTGGTAGCATATCGTGCAGTTTGATGAGATTAAGCAGCTTCCAATTAACTCTTTTCTTTCTTTTTTGTACATCGAAGATGGGAGATTGTCTGTCGCCGGCTTAGATAAGTTTAATCAGGAATCGGACGCATGAATCGCATCCAGGGCATTAACCACTGATCTTCAAACTCCACTTACATCGAAAACGCCTTACAACAAGGGCAACTGATAACTTTTTGTGTGGTACTTAAAATGTTTTTAATTTTGCTTGTTTTACAAATTCATTTTATTTAACATAAATATTTACAATAGAGTAAAAAATATATTTGAATGGTGTGGTACGGCTAGAAAGACTTTTCGATTTAGAATTATTACATTGGTTTTATTTTGATAGTGTGATGATGCTGAAATCAGTAAACAAATTAAATCAATCAAACTTCTACTAAAGCATCAATTTCTACTAAAGGCAGTGTGTCTAATTAAACATTATCTGTATATTTTATTCCACAATTAATCGTAACTACAGCGTTTTAAATTAAGCATTCAGTTTCACGATATTGACCTCATAAGTAGGGGAGATCCGTTCAAAACCGTGTATACCTAAGGTTAATATTTATTCAGTTCGCTTAATGCAAGCTACAGTGTGTGATTAAAAACTAAAACTAGACTAAACTAAGCACCGAAAACAGACAAATATTTGGATGCAGGAGGGTGGGTTCGGCGAATAAAGAGCTTGCTTGAGGGATGTTTTGTCCATATGGAAGTCGAAAACAGTAGAGCTATTGGCCTTGCGCAGCATTCTAGTGAAGGGTTCGGAGTGATCATAATTGGTACGATGATTTTCGAGGCGAAATGTGGGAAAAGATCTAACATTCCGCGGGTTAGTTTTAAGGGATATGCTGTGTAGGAACTCTGAACAGTCAATGGAACCAGAGAGGACACACGGCGACATCACGACGTAAGGAAAGGGGCTGAAGGTTGATAAGTTGAAGGCGACTTTCATATGGAGGGAGGTTGAGCTGGTCTGTCTTACTTATTTTATTTCGCTTAATACAAGCTACAGAGTAATAACGCTTAATGATTAGGACTAAAACTAACTAAAGTCAAATGGGTGGAGGGGCTAAGGGAGCAGGGGATGGAAGAAGGAAAATCATGTGAGACGGTTGAGCTCAAACCTGAGATGATTTGCTCACATGGAAGTCAAAAGAAGGGAGGGAATTGGCATTCCGAAGCATACGGGTGAGGGGTTCGAAAAAACCATAGTTGGTGCGGTGGAAAAGAGGGGGGTTAGTGTAAAAGGAAACTCGTCGAAGAAGGGAATGGCAGTCAATCACACCGGAGAGGAGCTGATGGATAAAGATGACATCAGCAATGTCACGCCGTTTCCGCAAGGGCTGTAGGTTAATCAGCATCAGGCGGTCTTCATAAGGAGGGAAATGCTGGCGATCAGACCAGGGGAGCAGACGTAGCGCAAAGCGGAGAAATCTGGTAACGCAACGCGAAACGAACTGATTCAATACTGCTGAATGATTGTAGATTGGGAATATAGGGTATGTAGGGTATAGTTTGTCTATTTAAGAAGATAAATTGTTTTTATTAACATTACAATTCAAGACATATCTTAGAAGTATAATGGAATTAAAAATATAAAAAAAACTAATAACTCTTATTCCGATTTTGTCCCGGGGGATGTATAACACCAAAACCCCGGAAATTAGTGTATAACGACGTAACTGAAAACACTGATTTGAAACGTTCTACACCTTTCCTTGATAGAGAAGTTCAAATTAGCATTGCTTCGATATTTTTTGATGCAATCTTGCAAAATAGACTTTGGAATTCCCGTAGATATAGTCGCTTTTAAGTAACCCATATTTCCATCGCATACGACCTGTCTCTAGTAGTTTTCCTTTTTAATTTTCCAGCATTTTTCTTAAGTCAATAAAATAAAAATAAATTTGTATACGCTTTTAGGTTTTAAACAAGTTTCTTCAACGTAGTTTTTTGCTTACTTACAGGCATCGTTAATTGAAATAAGTGTCCCTTTAATTGTACCCAAATGTTGAACATTTTGAAAAATCTCCTTTTATCATTTCGTTATTTTTCATATTTATCATCAGTTCGACTCTGTGGATTTTCTTCATTTCCATCTAAAATTAACTTGGCGATGATGTTGGCAAATTAAACCAAAAGCCGCTCACTCAACCATTGTGCAACAAAAGTGCTTTCTCAAATTAATTTTAAATTTTCCTTCTCAGTTCTCTCATCTGCCTCAAGTAGTTTTGCTGCACGAAGTATTTCCGCTTTCAAAAATAAAGCTGGGAAAACCTCAATTGACTCGTAACTCATAGAGAAAACGCTTAAAGCTCATTATTAAGTTCGTTGACTTGAAATAGATTTTTTTCACCTTGGAAATTATATTTAATTGCTGTTAACTACACGTGCTTTTTTATTGTGTTTGTAGAAAACTTAATTAAATTAAATTAAAAAGGACAATTGCTTTACAAGGCATTTTTATTAATTAAATCGATATGAATCCAAATATCCGTCAATCCGTAAAACTATATCTCTGACCTTAATTTAAAAAAAATTAAAAAATTAAAATATTCATCTGGTAGTAGATTGAATGAAATTTTTATATAAATTTTAAATTTAAATCTGAAACAACATTGGTCACAATTTCAAATTAACCGATTAGCTCTGCAAGTATGGCACTACTTTTATAAACTTTTATTGTAGAAGGTACTCAGAAATAGGATAAAACCGGGGAGAGCCGCTGTAATAACATTAGTTTTTCTTGTGAGTGCAAAGTGTATGCAGGTCAGGCCCAGAATCAGTCGCGCTTTTCAATCGATTTGTGTTAAATCCATTCTTATTTTCGAAAGTGTAACAAATTAATTTGCAAAATGAGTGACCTTTTGGACTTTTCTGAACATTTATAGCCGCCAAAAAAAGTGAATTTTCTTTTCTTTGCGAGTTTTGCGTTGCATGTGTGTGCTGTTTAACTTCAGTTTGAGGGCACGCACACTAGGATAGTTAAGCCACTCTTGATTGAACTGTACAACGAAGGCTTTGTTTACCAATAAAACTTGTGTGGGGTCGCTGTGTGTGCGGCAAAAACTTATAGAAGTGTGCGTTAAGTGATTCAGAGCGACGAAAAGTTAAAAGTTTTGTTTATCGTGTGTTTTCAATTGACTGAGTTGACTGTTACCAACTAGACTTTTCCGAACAGAACTGTTTGAGCGCCCCAACCAGACCCCGAGAGGTGTAATGTGCCCCAATTTGCCGTGCAAAAGAATTAACAAAGTCCGGGTCGCTGTCAAAAAGAGAATTTCTATACATCCGTCAACAATGTTCAGAAACTTATTGGGCTCGAACGCCTCAGCTGTTTGTCCCCAAAATCATCAAACGAACTGGAGACAGTGCGCTATATGCTCAAGACCCGCTCTCCTGAGTTGGAGACTCGCCTAAATTACTAGCCGTTGTATATATTTCTGTATTAACGTAAATATATATACAAAGCTATTAGTTACATAAATTTATGCATCGTTGAAAAAAATTTGTTCAAAAACTAATCGAGAAAAGACCAGTTGGACGCGCACCAAAAGACGAACCAAGTCGATCGGCCAGCCAGAAGCGAAAAATCGCGGGCCACTTTCTTTGGCGCGAAGCCTTGACATTATCAGTTGAGTAAACAATAGACAAAGAGCGGCGGGCGCACAGCCAGGGGCTAATCGCGCTGCTCAAATTAATTCGTTTCGTTGTCTTGCACTCGTCACCGCCAAAATGAAGCTATTAGAAAGCTCCAGGTTTGAAGCTCTCAACAATGCTCTGTCCATCAAGACGGGTGATAGCACGATTTATGGCCGAATAGAGAGCTACTCCTGCAAGATGGTGGCGGCTGACAAGGCGCTCTACAAGCGCTTCACAGCCGAAATTCATGGCGTTGGTCCGCACGATTTGCAGGCGCTCTCGCCGCCACAAACCCTAATGGACTTGTCGCCAACATTCCACCGGGGCAGCCAGTCCGGGGATGAGGGTGTCATGCTCTGTGACACTATCTCCAGAAAGACCTTATTCTACTTGATAGCCACTTTGAATGCTGCTTTCGAGCCTGATTACGACTTCTCAAACGCCAAGGTAAGAGATCCAGAACAAAACAACTCTTAAGAATTTTTTTTTTCAGCGATCGGAATTTATGAGCAAGTTTGCTTTTTTTTTAATTCAGAAATTTTTATCTTTTCAAAATTCAGTTTAAATGTATTCTATTCGAGTCAAGGAAAATGATTTATATAATTAATGGGTGGCATTGGGGCGAAGAAAGTTGAAAATGTTCCCGTGAAGCTCTCGACTGTTGAATCAATTTTTAAGCTACTTCGGATGTATTTTGTTTGAGCGATCAACGTATATTGTGTAGGCTAACGAAAAAAATAAGAAAATTTTAATTTAGAGTTCTGTATTACATTAGAGAGCTCTCAAATGAATAACAGCTGGTTTGACTTGTTTTTATCTTTATTTATTTACTGCATTGATATGGAAAGAATTCCATTTGTACTAATCACTACTTAAAATGACTACGATAGACATTTTTAGGCGAATTCCCTTAGAATTTAAACTTGTTTTCATGAGAATCAAATGCATCCGAATTCTAAAAAGGTAAAGTTTATTATTGGAATTTCATACAGGTTCAGGTTCAATAAATGGAATAGGTTGAATCCTATGCAGTTGTTTTAGATTGTCAAAACATCGTCTGAGAAATGTTTAAAAATGTATGTCTCTTTGTAAATTTTTTTAAATATTCCAGCCTGCTTTAAAGTTACCTAAATTTCGCTGGAATCAAGAATAGAGAAGAATATATAGAATAGGACAAAAATGGCAACTAAAGACTAAACTAAACTTTTAGAAGGCTTAGCTGATCGAAACAATTTTGGGACTAACTCCTTAATTTGTATTTATTGATGTATATTTGCGTTGTAATATTTTAACCGAAATAAAGGCAGATGGAAATTATGCATGAAACGATTATTTGTGCAAAAGTGAATGAATAAACTTTTTCACGATTTTATTTTTAATTTAAAAAATATTTCGCTTTGATTTATTTTGAATAACTAAAAAATTTGCCCACTTTCAGGATCTATTACCCATGTTCTTAGCTACTTGAAATACTTTCTCATTTTCTCAACTAATTTTCCCTTTGAATTTTATTTTTAGAAACATCTCTTATTGCGTTCTTTTGTTTTTATAATAAACATCATGAGATCACATCTTTAGTGATTTATATTTTTCGATTAATAGTTTCTGTAAATATGGAAGCTTTTAAAAAAAAGCCAGCAGAATTTTTAGCTCTGAGCCAAATAAAAATGGTGTTTATGAAAATTGGAAAATTTATCATCATATATAGCAGATAGTAATTTTTGGGGTTCATATCAAAAGTTTAGCTTAGTTAGTTTTTTTTTTTTCTTTTTACTTAAACCAAAAAGCTAATCTATTTTTAAAAGAAATTGACGCAAGACGCTATCGTTCCTTTAACACACTCTTGAAGATAGCAAATATGTTTAATCTTTTCTTTAAAGTGTTTGTTGTTTTCTTTAATCGATTTAAAAATATTTAACTCTTTAGAGTGAAGGTATTTTGCCAGTATCTGAAATTATTAACGTAATATGTTTGTTATAAAATTGTCACAAGGTAAAATCTTATCCATTAATGTTGTGTATATGTGCTATGACTAATGACTACGGCTTAATCGAAAGCAGACATACAAAAAATTATCAATTCCACTGATACCACATATTCTTCGAAATACTAATTTTTGCTTATTTTTCAGTCACATGAATTTAGCAAGGAGCCATCTCTGCAGTGGGTGATGAACTCGGTCCACGCAAATTTATCAGCAATTGCAGGTGATCAGTATCAAGGTTTGCGTCAAGCATTATGGTCTGCAGTTGATGACGAAATAAATTTATCGGAATGCGACATTTACAGCTATAATCCAGACTTAAGTTCAGATCCCTTCGGAGAGCCGGGATGTTTGTGGTCCTTTAACTACTTCTTGTACAACAAGAAACTTAAACGCATTGTGTTTTTCACTTGTCGCGCTATCAAGTAAGTAAACAATCTTATTGTTTTCAATTTATTCACTTGCTTGTTATTTTCGTTCATTTTTCCCGTCATTTTGCGCACACAGAGGACACTCTTTATGGCATCGATCCAAGAAATTTATCCATTGCAAAAAAGCTGTAGAGTATTTTTAAATTTCATGGCCTGGGGTTGCTAAGTCAATATCCTCTTTAGAAAGTGTTTACAAAACGTTATAAGCAGCCCCATTAAATTTTGCTATAATCAGTTGTTTTCCAAATAAAAATAGATCCGCTGACACTAGGAAAACGCAAGGCCATTGAGCAGTAAAAAATGATCATAATCAGTATAAATGTTCTAGATTTATCAAATTAAGATTTATATCAATTTGTTTAATACAAATCGAGTTATAACTTTCTTTTTTTTTTCTCTTATATTACAGTTCGTTGTACGGAGCTGATTCCAGCATTTCATCGGACCTTTCCATGGAGGAAGACGGGTATTAAATAAATGAAAATCTCTGCATTCAAAAATTGCTTTTAACGCTTAAATGTTTTCGATTCCCATTAGATATTTCTAGACGATTTGAGTAGAATATTTTGGTGCAAAACAAAAGACAAACATACACACAATGACACACACATATGCGAATCTTGAGAAAAGTTTTCAACTTGAACGAATTTTTTTTTAGTATATTTTCTGGCGTGAAGGCAGGTGAGAGCTGCGATGTGAGAATTCACGTCATAAAATATACGCGATGCAAGCGAAATTCTGCTGCAATTATTTATGGAATTAGATTTAAGAATTATTGTTACTTTATTTTTTATCATTACAACACTTGATGATATGTCTGTAATTACTCCACACTCCACAATTTATTGATTTCCAAAGTGAGCCATGAATTTTCCGGTTTTTGATTAAAGGTCTTAAATATTTATTTTATAGTGTCTGATAAAATTATTGTAGTTATAGAGCAAATTTTTCCGAATTGTAAGATTTAATAGTAGAAGTGGTATTTTTTTATTATATCTAATTTTAATATTGCATCCGAATAAGTTAGAAAGGAGCTTCAAGTTAGAAGTGGTTTGTAAGCGGATGAAACCGAAGTATACTTGGATATTATTTTCATTTTACATACGCCGACTGTTAAACTTTCAAATAAATAATCATTTTCAAGTTTACCCGGATCAAAAGTAGCGATTGTTAGTATTTAAATTATAGTATATTAAAACAAGGAAATGCGTACATATTTTAGACTAAGGAAAAAAAATTAACTTCGAGGAATTAACTAAGAATGGAGATCCGCCTAAGTACACTATAATGTGAGTAGATTTAAAATTTTAAAACGAGCTTTCTCCTCCGAGAAATAAGCATAATATTAAAATCTTGACTGATTTCTAAACAGCCGGCACCAATCAGTCTGCAATCTTTGATTAGGGTATGTGCCTAAGATTTTGCTTTTTTCTATGTTTAACTTATATATTTATTATATGCGTAAATTTCATGTATCCGCTTTAACAGTATTTTATTAATTTAAAATTTTCTTTAATGCCCCCCGCTTTTTGTGCGCAAATTGTGTTCAGTTTATAAGTTCTGTACCTTTTCCTAAAATATATATTAAAAAATTACCACTTTTACTTTTAAGTTGTTAAATCTTCGGTATTGCGCGCTGAGTGAGAGCAAAAAATATTAAATGCTTAGGCGAAATTTCTCAACATTTATTTACATTAAATTCGTATAAATCAGTAAAAAATTGTTGATTCGGAAATTATTAAATGAAAGTTAAATGATAAGACTACTACTTACAATTGCAAACAAATATCTGGGCGTGGAGAGTAATTTTGTAGCAGCAGAAGAGTAGCGACTGTCGGAGTTCCAGAATTTTACATCTCATAAGTTTTTAGTATATAAGCATTTCAGAACGCCGACAGATTCTCGGTACACTTACTAGAATAGGGCGGCTTCTGCTGCGCGTGAGAACTATTCAATTGACTGTACCTGTTTGTTAGTTTTAAGAGTTTGGTTAATTCATAGCTAAATGTAAGCATTTGGTCTACAAGATCATGAATATATGCTGTAGATGTTTTAAATAGAAGGAAACGATGTATTAAAAATAAGCAAGAAGGAGACTCATTTGGTTTAGTCGTAGATTTATGCATTTTTTTTTTATTATTTTTAAAAGCAGTAAACGTAATAATGCACTTAATTAGTGGCTAATTAATGTTTTGAAGACCAACTTCCATCACAATAATAGGAAATCGAAGTTTCAGACTAAGTACAAACTTCATAAACCGAATCATAATCATGTTCTTTGAGATATTTGTATAAGAATTTTTAGCTGTTATGGCCATGAGTGTAGCACAGTGAATGGGGGAAGTATTTGCATTATCCCCGATAATTTAATGGCAGAATGGTCATATGCGTCTCTGATGGACTCACTTGACGGTTCTGGGTTCAAGTCCCAGTCGGGGAGATACAAATCCCTCTTTCATGATGTTCTTTTCTTTTTCAAGTTTAACTAACGCAATTTTGAATGTAAAATGAATATAATTCTATCAAATATATTCGACATCTTTTAATCTAACAATATTTGCAGTTTTAGGAGTAACACTTTACTACATAATATTAGCCCATAATCGGATGTATTCACATTTTTTAGATGACTAAATTTTAACTATGCAATATTTTTGATGAAGGCATATTATGCGAACTATAATAAATACATTGGTGTTAATAAATTTTAATGAATACAACTCTTTATTTTAATTCAATTTTTTGTTTTTTTTATTTACTACAATATTAGTTTCTTTGAGCATCGTTTTTGACTGATATTTGAATTTCCTTTTTATTCTACATTAAAAATAGAAATCACAAGAGTCATTGTGTATGCATTTATTTCAACTTATTTCAGATAAAGGTAAGAATTTTAGTATGATATGCTTTACTTCCCAGAGGTTACTAGTATTTTTCACAGAAAAAAGCACAGGTTCTATAGTGTTCTAAAATTGGTAAAAACGAATTCGTCGTCTAGCTTTCCTCTACCTCTTCCTTCCCACAGGAATCGTTTTAGTTTGCGGTATTAGCCTGGATAGATCAAAGTTTTTAAGGAATATTATTAGTTTCCTCTTATAATTGTTGAAAAATATGGAAAGATAAAAAAAAACAACTACACGATTTTGTTCACTTTGAAAATTTAATGTAATTGCGCCAAATACAGGTAATAGTAGAAATCGGAAGACTTGAGTCCAATTAACGGAGTTTTAACATTTATTGTGAATTTGAATAGTTTATTTGTAACCTTAAACGTTTCAATGAAATATTATTATCAAGATTATCCACATCATAGATTAAGAGCTAGGGTAATCTATAAAAATAAGTTAAGTGCTATTCACTAGTTTTCTACCGATACATCATAACATCCGTGCTTTGGTACATGCACATGTACGCGTCACAGAGTAGTCGTTTCGCATGCTCTGGAAGCATTTTATCATTTGATGCAGCCTCATTGATAACACGAGCCCCTTCTTCTGATAGCCATTGAGGTAAATCAGGAACTGAAACCATTTCGGGGATATTATACCCATTCTGTTCACCTAAAGAGAATTAAGTTTAATTTTTTTTATATTTAATATTTTTACTTTGCGTGGTAATAAATATATATGAGTATAATTAAGAAATTTATACCTTTTCTGTCAGCCATGGAATCAAAGAAGCACCATGGGGCGTCAAGTCCGGAACCAGCTTTTACAAAAGCTACATAATGTGATGTTTCAATGCAAACTACTGCAAAAAGTTCCATAAAAAGGCGAGGTACTGTAAGGTGTTCTGCCATTATTTTAAAATCTTGAGGAACTGATATTTCCTTGGGTACGTGATTCGCTCTTAATTTTGCAAATAAATGTTTTAATTATTTTTACGTTTATACTGAAGGGCGGCTTACCTTTTTGCATGGGAATGTACTGTCTCGAGACACTTTTTGCAAAATGCCGTACTCTCTAGTCCTACGCCACACTGTAATATGCCAAAGCATTCCTTACATTCAAACTCTGCTAACTTTCCGCATACAGAACATTGACGGGGCGCTGAAAGTAAAAACAAAATTGATTGAAGAGACAATCAAAAGAAGAAAACGAAATACATATTTAAATACTTACAGTCTTCTATAATATCTGTAACATCCAAAACTTGTGAAGGCAATATCCTCGGGTACATTTTGAAGTTCTTTCCAAATCTTGGCATTTGTATGATAAGGCATGGTGGAACTTCCTTTAGTTTAATGTCAGAAGCAAGAAAACTTTGTTCGAACAAATGTTGCACAGTTGGAAAGCTAAGACGTTCATCTTTTTCCACAAATAGTTGATAAAAAAATGCGTCCTGACCCGAACTTAGCTGTAGTTAGAAAATTTAACTATTTTTTCTTAGGCCTTAAAAAATAGAAAATTTACTTTTAAGAAGGGATCTGCTCGCATTATTTGAGCTAGTAAACTATTTAAAAACTCCTCTGGATCCTTCTCTTCACTGGTCAGTCCACTAACTGAGCTAAGTCTTTCCAAAAGCTGCCGCAATTTCATCACTTTATCTGCTCGAACGAATATATGTTTTCTTAGAGGATTAACAATTTCTTCTCTAAGAACTTGTTGTACTTCTTCGTACTGTGAAATGTCCTAAATTAAAAAGTTCTTAGGAATGTGCATTATATTAAACATTTTAAATAATTTACTTCAGGTTCTGGTGGTCGAAAGAGAAGAGAATCGAAAACGCTAGTAAATGTAAACATCGAAAATAACGTAGCATCTAAGTAACAAGAGTTATGATGTCCTTGAATTCCTTTGAATTTCCCACATATGCCTTCTAATTCTTCTAAGTTGTATATTTCTGAAAAAAATCTCAAATTATGTTAGGAATTTTCGTTGTCACAGTAATCGAATACGAAATTAATGAATTATGCGAATATGTAGCTATCTTCATAACTGGATTTATAAAATGATTTGATCTGGTTAAATGTATTGCTTCAGAGCATTTGATAAATATTCGTAAGATTCATTTTTGTTTCATTAAAAAATTTTCTATCAATATGAAAAATACACGAACATTTTTCTGTATTCAACAAAATTATATTTATAAAATAAACTCACTAAGAGGCGCAACTGCTCCAGATACAGGAGGGCATTCTACTTGCCCGAACATTTTTGTTTCTACTGGCTTAATAGTCTTTGCGGCAGCAGCTTGTGGCACGTCTATATCTTGAAACCGTCTATCTTTTGCACATTGATTTGGATGTACAAATAATGCGCGGCCATTCGGACATTTAAATAATCTTTTTAAAAATATTAAAAATTAAAATGTTTGTTAAAACACTAAGTACACCCTGTGCTTACCTAATTCCATTATTAGTGCCATCGGTTAGTGTCAATAGCCTTTCGCCTGGCTCATCTTCAAGTTCTACCCCGACCATTACACTTTTTGATCCCTGAGGGCAACCAATCCATCTAATCACACCGTACAGATCCTCACAAACATCTGTAGAAACCTCAACCATAGAACCAACTCCCAAATTTGTTCCGGGTATCTCAGATAGAGGGGATGGAACAATTACTTCATCCTCTTGTGGCGTAAGCGAGACTATTTGCGATGAAACAATGCTGGCATTGTCATAGATTGGCTCCGTCCGGTCTGTATTCTTCAACTCTGTAATAAATTTTAAAAAGAAACTTTCATCAGAAAAACTATCAAATCGATAGATGCGTTAAACCTTCATATGCAATCGTTTCAGAATCTGTTGTATTCCAGTCAAAATGTTCTAGCACTGTGATTGGTATATGACTATACCGAATACTGTTCGCTTCCATATCGGTCAAAAAGAGCGCGGTTTTATTGCTTTATACGTATTAAAACAGTTAAAAATACATTTTGGCTGTGCATTTCCTCTTTACTGTGTATCGTGCAGTTTTATTCTACCGGAGAAACTATTTTCCTTTTAATCGCGCACTGAACAACAAAAATTATTTTTATTGGTGAGAAACTCTTGTCGGAACTTGTCAAACGCTTTAGATTTATTTTCAGAACTAAAAGTTTTGTCTATAAATAACCCAAAACGTATGGTGTATCAAGTGCCTTCGATCGTTTTCTTGCAGATGGAGGAATAATCGAATGGGGCAAGTATAAAGTGTTCAAAATTAAACATTCCAATTAAATTTGCATGGAGGAGGAAGTTTTCTTTTTGAAGATCCTTATTATGAAAATAATTTTCAAAATGTTTGCTATTTAACCATTTGAAGAACGTACAGTTTCTAATAGAAGGAAAATAGATTTCCTAATTTCTTTAAGATGCCCTCAAAATAAGATTTTCTTTCTTAAACAATGAATGCAAAATTTTAAAACGTTCGAATTCAGGCGATAAAGTTAGTTCACTTGGTATAAAATAAAAAAATATCAACTTACTCTTTTCACCAGTTTTCGCATCCTCCTGTATTGTACCTTGATCATTCATTATCTTAACATTATCTTTGTTTCGCTTTTCTATAGCCTTTGAATTGATCAAGTGCGAAATTGGATTAGCCGATTTATTTCTTTCACTTTTTGTATTAAAACTGCTAACACTGCTATTACTGCTGCTGCTCACATGACCACTTAATGTGGAATTTTTATTAATTTCAGAATTTAGTGAAATTGCAGCATCTCCTGCACTATTTGGCCAATTCGATCCTAACAAATCAGCTAAATCAACCTCCTTTTGAGAGCGAGGATTATCCACAACAATAACTTCACTTTCATTCATAGTTGACTCCTTAATGTCTGCTTTATCTATCACAACAATATCACGATCTTCAAGACTCATAATTGTATTGGGTTTAACTCCAGTACTGGTCAAAGGCTTCTTCTTGGCTTTAGACTGTTTTAAAATACTTACAGGAATGTTTGGTTTTTCTGGTTCAAGCTGACGTTCTAAGGTACGTTCATAATTTTCTACATACCGCGCATAATCGTCATTATCTAAAGAAATTAAATTCTCATTCTGTACCAATCGATCCTTGCGCTCATTTTCTGCTATTTTACTAACACCATTCTCATTTGGCTCCTGCCGCTGGACAAAACCTGTATTTGTAGCTTTGTCCCTTTTCAAACTGCTTGTCGAAACCTTCTTTTCCATTACGCGGTCACCATCAATATCATCAAGTGATCCATTTGAAGTAAGCAGCGAAATATCCAAAAGATCTAAATTTTGTGATGGTTTATCTTCCAACGATAGCCGCCTTAATTTCTCCTTCGATGTTGTCTTCTTTGTGAATCCAAGAGCTGATCGGGCTCTTTCCAATGTTCCACAAAATAATTCAGATGCCGAAAATTTTTTACCTTTATCGTTTTTAATTTGGGATATCCAATTTGCTGATAAAATCAGAGATAAATTTGGATTGCAATTTAAATAATTAACAATGAACGGTATATCTTCATGCTGCGGAGAATACCCATGTTCAAGATCCTGTAAAAAAAGTAAAATAATATTGATTCAAATTTAATTTAGGATAGTTTTTCTTAAATACATTTTAAAATTATATGTGAACCATACTAAAATCCATATATATAATAAAATTATCACTAGGGTTTTGCTTGTGGGGGCATCCCGCTAAAACTACTAGACATATTTTAAATATAACTTAGCCGTTTTATACCTTAGAGGTTTTATTTATTTATTTATTTATTATAGCCAATTACACAATTAGATATAATTTGACTTCAACATATTATTTGGTGCAGCTGGTTAATTTATTTAAAATAAATGTCCTTGCTTGCTCCTTGAGGATTTATGACTTTATTCACGTTCCTCCAAATCATACAAATTATGATATAAGTCAGCCGATTCCATCGATGTTACGACCCATCAATCTTAATTTTCTTTACATCAACTTTAACCTTACGAAGCCCCAGATTAACGCCGGCTTCGCTAGCGCATTACCGCATAGTATTTCAGCTATGGTAAAACTTTAATAAATGAATAAATAAATTTCTTAAAATAATAAAATTATGCTTTTATCAATGTATTAATTTTAAATTAATCTCCCGCAACTTTATAGTTTATCGTATAATACAAACTATAGTACAGGATAACAGAGTCTAAACTTGTAAATTTCTATGATTCTATTCTATGACCTTTTTATTATTTTTTAACTTTATTTTTCTAGCAAACAGATGCTAATTGAATATTTTTAGTTACGAATTTACAATCTACGGAGAACATCATATAGAAATAATTTGCCATTTGATTGAAAAAAGAAGAAAACATTAACTTTATTTTAGCTAAGCTAGTGAATTTTTTACTATATTTAAAATTCTCTAGTGCGTGACATTATTAAAGGAAAATTATACTAAATAGATTTTAATTTACAGAAAAACAAATTATTTCACTACATAAGAACAAACCACAAGTAAACATTTTACGAAAAACAAAATAAGCCTATCTTCTAGTAACAAGCTAGAATTATAACAAATTTAAAAGCAGATAAACGTACGTAAAAAGGGAATTCCCCGAGAAGTGTCTGATTAGCCATCTATGTAAGTGAAAGTACCTTTGTTATCACATGAAGAGATTATTTATTTTTAAAAGCTTATAGGAGTGTGAGTCACTGGAACATTTAAAACAAATAGGCATTTTGCCGCGATAATACTCTACAGTGGTGGTTTTGACTTTCGTCCAAACCCATCGAATTTAAGAATGAAATAAGAACAGAGCGTAAAAAAAAGTGGAGGATAAAGAGGAGTTTTTACCAAAAGCTCGAGTCCGAAGAAATATCCAGGACCAATTTCGGGGACCAACCCAATATACCGGACAATGCATGAGTAGGAAAACTCCTTGCGAAAGGGCTCCCCGGACGCAGTTACAATGTCGTTCGGTTTGAGCTGTAAGATTTCCCTGATTCGGTCCGCATTCTGTGCGAGCTGTACCCTCTCCTCAGGGTCATGGATGGCGATCAAGTAGGGCCATAAGCTGTCTTGGATTATTCTCAAGCTGTTCGCTGGACACTTAAATAGATTTTCCGAAATTGTATTCTTTTCACAATAGTCCAGGAGTTGAACCAACGCATCCTTATTGCCGGCCAATTGATCGATGACTTTAACTAATGCCCCCGGTGCTATAAGTATTTTCTGATCGACGTCATCTTTCAATTCTCCATCGTACGTTTGGAGGACAATTTCAGCTTGTCGAGTTAGGATTGCGAAACTTCGCTTTGTTGTTGAATTCATGGCTATTCCGAAATACACACTCTCGCACTTAGCAGATTGAAATTTTCATTGTTTCGGCGGTGAGAGCAATCGATACAACGGGCGATCTCTTATATTTAAGAAATTATCAACTTAATAATTGCATGCACTAAAAATTTAACATGCCTCAATCCGTGGCTTATGACTTACTGAACATTTAAACGTTTCTGATAAGGAAGATCTGTAAAAAAAAAAAAAATACTGTTTACTACACAGGCATTGCACAAAGTCAAAAGTGACTAAACAACTTCCACACTGTGTGTGACAGTTGACATTGACAATTAGACAGTTATCGTCTCACTGGTGTAGGTTCTAAAGTGACTGATAAAAATGATGTGTAGGAAAAATTAATTTGGTAAAATTTTAATTAATATCTCCTGAATATATTCGCTAAACTGCCAAAGTATCTACTTAAATAGAATTCATTAATATTATTATTAAACTTAGAAATAGTAAATAAATAAAACAAATTACATAACGTACTTTTGACCGTATTGTACTTTGACATAAAGGACTGATTAGAAACTTGCACTAGAAGTGCAAAGTACCGGCTTACAGGCAGTGAGACCCATTTAACTGTTCTGTAACGAGGGGTAAATAACTGTAAAAGGTTCATTTAAAGTGGGTGGTTGGCCATTTTCATGTAGTTTATGCAAAAATAGCACAAGCTGTACTAACAATTTGACCTATTAACAAATGTGCTGCATCAGAATGACTTCTCATTTGCGATAAATGAGAACACAAAATGTTCTTCTAGCTACATTGCAGTATTTAATTATTTTTATTATAAGGTGCTACCCAAAATGTAAGGCACTTTTGTGCCAAGACCCCATTAGTGAAGTAAACAATCCGCTACTCTAAGAAAAGCCAGACGAATTCCGAACATCAGTCGAGCTCAAGAGCCCCTGAAAATCCTCGTCCGTGTTAATGCCGGACAGTCACACAAGATTTGATCCTTGATTTTTTCGTTCTCTAGGCATTGATAGACCTATTTTATGTATGTGATATCTCTCAATCCAGAAAGACCACAAAAATTTAGTTTACCAGCACCCTTAGATCGCCTTTGCTAAGGACGGAGGTGCTGGTGTATGCGTTGGGATTAACAAGCTTTTTAGCTTGGGGTAGGGCTTGCTGATTTTCCACTCATCTTTCTACCACACTGGTCGAAGATAAGCTTATAATACTGCAGTAGGGATCAGGTCCTTAGAATTGAGATGTCGAGTCTTCTTTACCTAGTTCATTAGCGACCTCATTCTCCCCAATGACTCTCTCTTTTTTATTTTTAGATACAAAGATGCCTCTTCGTGGTATCAAAGTTTTGGAGTTTGCCGGTCTTGCACCTGGACCATTTTGCGGAAAAATTCTTGCTGATTTTGGCGCTTCCGTAACAAGAATTGATAAAGTAATGAATGTTTTCTATTTAAATGAAATTAATATTGAATTTCTATGTCTTCATAGATTTACAACAGCCCATTAGAATGTCTTCAACATGGAAAGAGAACTTTAGTTTTAAATATAAAAAATCCACAGTCACAGGATGTGATTAAGAACTTTTGTAAGAATTACGATGTACTACTAGAACCCTTTCGCCCTGGAGTAATGGAAAAGTACGGGCTGGGCCCTAATGATTTGATGAAAGAAAATACAAAATTGATTTATGCACGATTAACAGGTCAAGTACTTTTATATTTTGTAATGCGAAAAAACAAACTCACCTATTAAATTTTAGGCTTTGGTCAAAATGGAAGTTTGAAAGCTCGTGCAGGTCACGATATCAATTACCTAGCTCTATCAGGAGTTCTCTCTTTTTTGGGACGAAAGCACGAAAATCCAACAGCCCCAATTAATTTAGCAGCAGATTTTGCTGGGGGTGGTTTACTATGTGCTCTAGGAATATGCCTTGCTCTGTTAGAACGCCACAAGTCTGGAAGAGGGCAAATTGTAGATAGTTCAATGGTAGAAGGTGCAGCTTATGTGGCAAGTTGGCTTTTTATGTCACAGCATTTGCCCATCTGGGGGGCTCCTAGAGGTGAAAATACTTTAGATACAGGTGCATTTTACTACGATACTTATAAGACAAAAGATGGAAAATTTATGTCGGTTGGAGCAATTGAGCCACAATTTTACAAAGAATTTGTTCACTACCTAGGATTAAAGGATCTTTCACAATTCGAAGATCAGGAAATTGCTAGAAAAAAGGTCAGTGATGCCTTTTTGAAAAAGACTCAAGAGGAGTGGTGTAAAATTTTTGATAAAGTTGATGCATGCGTATTTCCGGTGGTAGATTGGAACGCCGCAATAAACCATCCACACAATCGTGATAGGGATTCATTTAAGAAAATATATGATCAAATCGTTCCAACTCCTTCACCTAAGTTAAATAGGACACCAGGGCAAGTCTCTACTGTTAATTTGGACCATTTCGAAGCTACAGTGGAAACTTTAAAAGAAATCGGCTACACGGACGAACGAATCGTGCAAATGAATGCAGAAGGTATCATAACTCTTCCTAGACTAGGAAAGCTTTAAAAGGATTGCGTGTTATCAAGTTTATTATTTTTTGCAAACTTTTGGTAAGTAAAGTGTATTTGTACTTTTAACTATATTTCTACAATACTTTGTAAGTCTTTAGATATTTTAGTACATTACATTTTTATATAAACTCTTTGCCTATGTTTGCAAAGAAATAGGTGGGGGAATTTGATTATTTTTATATTAATAAATTTTGTTAATTGTTTTTTATTTTTTCGCAATAACGGCATGACCTTTTCGAACCGACTCTGGAAATAAAAAGGAAGTTTAGTTTAGATCCCTCAATAAAAGATCTTTCCTTTTACAGGAAAGTTGTAGTGAAATTGGAGGACGAAAACGAAAAAGTGCAGTTCAAACATGTCTAGCTAGACATCGAATATTATTTAGAAAGTTTAAAGTTATTTTTTAAGGATAAATGAAAAACAGAACCTTTAAAATTATCAAATATCTTTTTCAAATCCTACGATACAATTCATAATAAAATCGTTATGTATTTCTGTTAAATTACTCAGTGCATTGCATCGTGTCACAAGTTCCTGATTTTGTTGTACATATTTATCTACCTTAATGACTTTTATAAGATTTCTAATTGTTTCTAGATCAAAAAGTGCATGACTATTGCTCAACTTGTATGTACCAAACAAGGTGATTGGGAATCCATTTTCAACGTTTTTTCTCCGCTTGAGTGCAATATGTTCTAATATCTCTATAAACTCTGGAAAGTTTAAGCCGAATGTTGCTCGCAGCATAATTTGACAATGATCCTCAAAATTATCCATATCACTACAGTCCTCGATCTCGGCAATGACCTTTCGCATATTTTCTGTTAGATTTCTCCAAATGTGGTCAATGTTACATCCGTTAAACCAGTTATGATTTATTGATATGGTATCGGTTACATTCCACACTTGGTGATACCAGCCGGACGGCACAAATATTGATTCGTTCTCCTTTTGGAAAACTGTAAAAAACCGTACTCCTTTTTGAGTTAGCAATGTTTCATTTATTTGAAAGGGATCATTTCCTAAGGCATCCTTCAGTTCAAATTCGTCTTGAGGAACTACAAATACCCATTTTTTCAGACCAAATATATTCGTGGACCAACTGAATGATGAAAATACGTCCGCGTGAAAGGGAGTCCTGCAGAATGTAAATAAAATAAAATAAATGATGCTATTATACCAGTGATTAGCTGTTTGAGCGGCTTTGGGTTAGATTATGCTTTGCAATTAGAATGAACCGTGCCAGGTACGGAATTAGGTAAATGTTTTCAGCTTCATGCAGAGAAGTGCAACAAAATGACTAATTAGTGTTTTGTACAATAGTTACCAAGATCCCTCCGGACCCATGTATACAAATCGATAATCGTCTTTGTTGTTATCGATCAGAAATTCATTTAGCCAGTCGGAGGCAAAAAACTCAGGCACTTTGTAGAAGTCGTAATCGGGCATGCTGGCCTTTAGGTGCCAGTCCTTGAGGTAGAGCGTGTTCTCGTTTGCATCCTTAGGCTTGTGCTTCCAGTAGTCCAGGTACTCGTGAAAGTTCATTTCACATTTTTCGTGACTATTGTAGAACTCCTTGGAGCAGTTAGCTACCGGTACGCGAAAATTTCTGATTTGCGTTTTCAGACTCGAAAAGTTCACCTTCGAATCGGATAACCATTCTGTGCGGCATGTCCAATTTTCTGAGGTTGATGTGATTATAACTGGGATATTCTTGTGCATGTAATTCCAGAAGAAGTCATTGTAACTCAATTCATCGGCATCGATGCGTTTTATTTCAGCTGGAGCGGAAAAATTCTTTGGATTTTGTTGACAGAATCGCGTTTCCAGCTCTAGTATTTGACGTTCCGTTGACATTTCTGTTTAGACCAATTATAAATTGATGTACCTGAATGTTAGACCAAAAGAACATTGGAACTGTATAATGTTTTGGTTTTGCTTCTGTGGGATGAGGAAATTCTTGTGATTAGTAATTTTCTTATCTAAAAGTAATAAAATATAAGAAAAACCAGCCGAAGAAATACATTTAGTGAGCGTAAAAAGGGTAAAGTGTGTTACCTTCGCAGGCAACAGATTATTCAACTGGAATCAGTTAATTTTGCGGGATATGCCGGGATTCCTTCCAGACTCGGACAGTGAGGATGAATTGCCTCCCGGTTGGGAAGAAAGAGCTACAGATGATGGCCACGTATTCTACGTTAAGTAAGTTGAATTATTTTGAAAATTATTCGTTTATTCAAAAATTGTAATTCAGCCACCAGAGTAAATCTACCCAATGGACACACCCGAGGACAGGCAAATCGAAAAGGGTTTCGGGGGAATTACCCCTTGACTGGGAGCGAAGCATCGAAGAGGGAACTAACAAGACCGTCTTTTTTAATAAAACTACAAACCAAGTAACGTATATTGATCCGAGACTCGCTTTTGCAGTCGAGGAGACACCTCTGACCATTGCGGAGGTCCGACAGAGGTTTGACTCGAGCTCAACGGCTCTTCAAGTGCTACACGGCAAGGACCTTCATGGGAAGGTGGCTGTAATAACCGGTGCCAACGCTGGCATTGGGTTCGAGACCGCCAAATCGCTAGCATTCCATGGATGCGAAGTCATATTCGCTTGTAGGTAAGCTCAGTTATTTCCAAGAATTATTCCAAGTCAAAGAAGCTCTTTGCAAGAGAAGGAAAATGTTGCCAGCTAGCCGCTTGGTTGCCAAAACTGTAACAATATATTTACAGGAAATATTTGGCCTCGGCTGCCTTTTTTTTTAATATACTTATAACAGATATCGAGGCGTAGTAACATTTAAATTATAATTAGGAAAATAATCAAATCATGGAGATTGCGGGGAATTTAATTTTAGTAATCAAAACACCACCCCTTTCCGATAGGCTTTTGCACATTAATCGAATACCCCCAATATTGCTTCTTCTTTTTTAAGTTCCCCTTGATTATACATTTTTATGTTACAATTCTCTGCATGTGGCGGGACACATCTACTCAATTCAGTCCCTCCATAACTCTAGAATTTAGACTCTGCAGAACCATTTCTCCCAAGCCTAAAAGAATATTATTAAAATAATAAGATAACTCTTATAACAATTCTTCGCAATTATATTGAGAGTTAGTCCTTAATACCGGCAGATTATAATTCCCTAGGCTTGCTTTGCTGTGTTATATCCGTTTGTTCTTGCACTGGGTGTATTTCATTAAAATGAATATTTATACTGGCTAAGTATTGACACAAAAATAAATAAATCAGTTAATCTACGGTAAGTAAATTTACTTTTCATTTTTGATTGAAATGATTTTTGTTTGATCCTTCCAAAGGAATAATTTCTATTAAAATATGTACTTTAATTTCGAGCAACAACTTTTTTCACCTTCTAGAGACTTTTAAGGCATTTAGCTTTTCTTTTATATAAAAAAACGTATGTATTGTGGTACAAAGCAATAAATAGAAATGGCAAACATTTAAAGATTCATTGATTAAGTATTTCTTCAAAGAATTATTTATATTCTAAGTTATATTTCTAGAAATCAAGATGCAGCTGAGGAAGCGATAGCAGAAATTACAAAAGAGAAATCAAACGCTGGCCGAAGATGCAGATTTATGCGACTTGATCTGACTTCATTGAAATCAGTTCAAAACTTTTCAACTGAATTGAAAAATTCAATAAAGTATTTTATTAAAAATTTACGTTATAAGTAAAACCTATTACCGATTTTTAAGGCATGTCCACCTTTTGATATTGAATGCCGGTGTGTTTGCTTTGCCTTACACGCTCACCGAGGATGGTTTTGAAACTACGTTCCAGGTCTCTCATTTGTCGCATTTCTACTTAACAATGCAAATCCAGTCGCTGTTGGATCACACCTCAAGAGTTATTGTTGTTTCATCTGAGTCGCACAGGTAGGAGAGTATTTTAGTTTCGCCTTCTTTTATTTTTTTTAATGATTCTTGCGGCTCGCATGAAAACAAGAAAAGACCTTTGAACGGTCTCGGAACTGTTAGATGAGATGTATGTGGGGTGTGGTAAACCACTGCTACCATATTCCATTAAAGTTTTCCCGCGACAATTGCCGCTTTATGCGTAGTAGCAAAAACAATCTCTTAAGCTGTTACGATTGATAGATATTGTCCATAAGAATATTATTCGAGCTGCGTTGATGAGATTTCTTTCAGCCACGAGCGTGGACTTTAAACCCTCAATGAATTCGAATTGTTGTTTTTATCATATGTTTTGAACACCCGGCTTATCGCAGCTTTCTATATTTGGTGTACGAGCTCACTATTCCCTGCTATTATCTCTGATAAAAATATTTGCGTTTTACTTTCACAGATTTGCAAATCTCCCCAGCGATCATTTGACCGAGCAGGCATTGTCACCCTTTCCACAAAAATATTGGAGCATGATGGCCTACAACAATGCTAAGTTATGCAATGTGCTCTTCGCTAGAGAGCTAGGAAAGGTAAGTTTTTATTATTAAGGGGACATTGAACTGGCGTAGTCTGAAATGTAAACAGAAGCTTGCGCATTGCGTTTAATGGATCACGTTTTCTTCACGTGGGTAGATTTTGTGAATTCCTAACGCGTTTCGATTTTGCTTCAATTCAGACCATAGCAAGATAGGTGGGCTAAAAATAGCGACACTATCCGACTATGGTTGGGACAATCAGCATTAGATTGTTGAATGTGAATTGTATTTTAATCATTGACCCACTGGAGACAAAAACTGCGCAAATTTTTACATATACAAAATTCAATTGCGGAGTACTTTATTGGTTTTAAGTAAATTTTTATCTAATCACTCACTTGGGGTTCTGCGAGTCATCCAAATCAACCTCTATTTGGGTGTCTGGCATTATATTTTTTTATGGGGTCTTTATCACTCGTTTTGTCTAGTTTAAAAAGACGAACATAAATAGAGCGTTTGCACGGCATTAGCCACATCTGCTCTGATAAGAGATTATTCCCATTTGATTATTACTTCAATTAAATAGTTCAAAGGACAAAAAGGTTTAAGTAATAATTGCGCTTAATGAATTAGAGAACTACTTATTAGAATAAATTGTTGTAATGTCGATAGAACTAAATATGCATTTGTTCAATTACCTAATAGTTTGTTTTTGAATATGTATTCGAAATGTAGATAAGGTTTTTTGCGTTGAAAAATTGGCTATTCAAGTTGTTCAAATAAAGAGATCTGCGTGCTACATATCTACATGAATTTTAGCGATAATATTTGTTAAAGTCTTTGGCGTCATGCTCAAAAATGGCTGTATTACTCTTAAAATGGTGTAAGAAAATTAAATTAGATCTAGTTTACAGTCTTTGTAATTTACAGAGTATGTAATCATGGTTAGAAAATATGTACGTAAATTGTTCTAAACCTGTCCAGCAAAATAGGAATGAATTTTCCTTATGATTTTTCAATGTTATCAAGCATTTCATTTATTCAGATGTTTCTATTTTTGGTAGTAAGCAAAGTTTCATAACTCAGCGTTCGAGTATCACTCCGAGGAAAACGATAAAAAATATAATTAAGGCGATTTATGATTTGTATTTTAATATTTATACTTTTTAAATTTTTTCTAGTTTACAGAATATTTTAAGGCCTTTAGTTTGAGCGTTGTGATCGGCTTTAAATACTATTTTCGCGTCGTCCGCATATAATAAAATATTGGAGAATTTCAAAACTGATTTTGAGATCATTAATAAAGATTATAAGCAACAGAGGTCCTAGATGTGAACCCTGATACCTGATGTTACATCAAACTCACTCACGCTATAATAAAAGTTGTTGCATTGCGTTGTAACAGAGTAAAAATGACTTTGTAATTTAATTTTCTGATTAAAATGTTGCAATCCAGTAGAACTCATTAACACCCACATATGTGGGTAACTTCTAGATTAAAAATTTTTGTTATTAATTAAAATGCATACAACGTAATATGATTGTTGTTTCACGCGACTATTACACAAAATAAAATTGGTTTTATATATTCCTAAACTATTCTTATATTTCTATAGAATACAAATCAATAAATTACGTAAAAAATATACCTAACGCCTGTTATTCGTTATCCCATAAATGGAGATTTTTGTTGAATTTAAATTGCTAGAATTTGGTCAATTGTTTAAAAAAATAATAAAGTGAAGAGTAAAAAGATTTTTATTTTAAATGTCAAGGTGGCTTAACTTCTTTTAAAACAGAACGTCAGTTTCTATGTAGAAACTACGCAAAATTTTATAAACTAATTCAGTTTGATTAATTTGCATTTGTTTTTAAAGGAAGAAAGCGTAAACATTAAAAAGTACGTTTATATTTTTTGATAGTTTGATAAGAAATGCATGTTCACGAAACGATTGCGTGATTGAAATTCGCATTAGAATAAACTAATAATAAAATTTCCATTGGAGTTGGACTAAACTTTAAGAATTCAATTCAATTTAAATGGATTCATTCGTTTTTTAGAAGGAATACTAATTAGGTAATCAGGTATTTGTTTTTTTCTCGGCACTATTTTTGCATAGCGTGGCGTGATCCCAAATATATTTGAATATTTACACGATTTGCTATTGCTAAAAATTATAAACTAAATTTCCTCTCAACTAATGTCCCCATCTTTTAAATAATGTAAAAGATGAGGATTAAAAAACAGTACTATCAGTCACGAATCTCTTACACTTTTTATAGGATGAAAAAGAATAAAACTACACGCAAGATAAAACAACAAACGGAGAATTGAGAATTTTACCTGATTTGTTGCAACAAAAAATTAACTAGCACCTATTACTTGCCCTGTAGAAGTTTTTGTAATCTTTCTCTCTCCTTAAGGGTTCTTTTTTTAGCTTTACATGTTTGTAAGCTTTGTAAGATTGCTTAATTTCTACAGAATGTATAGTAATTGATGGTTTATATGCTGTGGCTATACAGGAATTCTGCAAAATCAGTTTTATCGCTTTATATCGGGCGCACTGTGCGACTAAAAATGGTCTTTATTTAGCGCAAACGGCCACCAAAGTTCTTCCTTCTTGAATTCGGGGTCATTTTCAATTTAAATAAATGCGGTTGTCCCATACCCGCATATTATTTGATTAGAACTTCAATTAACCTTGTGTATGAAATAAGCTGGAACGTTACTAGCCAGATGAGGAGTTGACCTTAATCTAACAATAGAAACTTATTTTTTAAAGCCTGGGCTTATAGAGAAGGGACATTAAGAGAGACTATTTTGGCAAATTACTGCCATCGAGATATTTTACCCCAATGAATGTATAGGCGAAATTTGATCAAATTGGCCTCTCTGTCCAAGTTTGTTTATTTTTCTCTATTTCCTAGAGAAGGTTCTATCAATTAAAATTTGTATTAAAATTTGTTTTGTTGTATAAAGCATTGCTTTTTGTTGTTTTCGCTTCCTACGCATGGTTTTTAAAATTACATTTGTAAAAAACCAAAAAAACGAAGAATAGAACGGAGGAAAGTAAAATTTTTTTACCCATTACAGTGACCTCCCTCTTGAGTAGTTCTGATTTTGTGGTATTAATTTTTTTTTAAAGAAAACCATTTCAATGTTTATCTGGGCTCTAGACTTTGAATACTAAAAAAAGGGATTTATCTTTTCTTGATCATGATTGAATTCATGGTAGACGAAGAGCAAGCGACACGCAACAGCTCAAAGGTTGATTGAATTCAAAATGAGTCAGCCGTATTTGTTTACATGTTTTTGTGCTGCGATAGCCGAAGGGAAGGGTTATTTGTTTTGCTTTAACACGAATTTTCTTTTCTCTTTACAGAGGTGGCAAGATCTTGGGATCTCTGTGTTTGCCCTACACCCAGGGAATATGGTGTCGACGAGTCTGTCCCGCAACTGGTGGTTTTACAGACTGCTCTTTGCGATAGTGAGGCCATTCACCAAATCGCTGGTTAGTTTTACATGCATCTGACCGCTTCTCCGGGTGCGGATGTTTAAAATCGTTTTCTAATTTTAGCAACAGGCCGCCGCGACAACCGTTTATTGTGCCACCGCGCACGAACTTACCGGGCTCACTGGACTCTATTTTAACAATTGCTTCTTTTGTGAACCGAGCAAGCAGGCACAGAATGACGACCTCTCGCAGGCCCTGTGGACAATAACTGAGGGGATGATTAAGAGGACCCTTCCGGAGGAAGGCGCGATTGAGGGAAAATTATAAAATTGATATTTCACTGGTATTTTTTATATTTTAGACAAAATATATCACACTAATTTACGTCAAAATAGGCGCTAAATACTAAAATTTATAAATAATCCTATTATCAGTCTTTGGTTTTGGGGCTGCTCCTCAGAAATCTGATACCCGTCCTTTCCGCTCCCAGTCACCGTATCGTGTGGGTTCTGGTCCTGCGGGACCTCCAATTTCGCCTGTGTAGGGATTTGTGTTGTTGGGCCACGGTTTAAGCGGTTCCTGCTCCTGGTACGGATGCTTCCCCATAATTTCATCGAGCCGCCCGATCGGTGTCTTCTGGCGCAACTTCTTTTGAAATTCCGCCATCCTGGGGCTCCATGATTTCTTCTCTTCAGGATTCTTAGCTGTGGTTGATGCGAAGCACACGGCTGTATGTAAAAGAAAATTTGTTAGTTACACACATCCCGGCAATTTTCACTTGTTTTATAATCACCTCGTTGTGTCAGCTGTGACACAGCCCGGACTTGATTACTTCTCGCAAGAAAACTCATTGCTTTCTGCTTTTCTGAGTATTTCACGCTTGAATATGTTTTAAACCGAAATTAAAATATATATTTTGATATTCGAGTTATTGCGGAGCACACTACGTCTGATCTCTACGGAATCTGTAGCTCGTTTGCGGCAGCCGTACATCTGTTTACCTTTTAAATGTCAGCTGTCCGGTTGCCTACGCCGCTTCAATCTCGTCACAGATGGCGAATTCGGTCTTGTTCTTTGTGTGAGTGGCTCGTTACAAGTAAAAATTACGGTGGGGGCAAAAAAATTGACTGTCCTATTCAAGCGTAGATGTCGCAAGGAGAATTCTACAGGTCGAATCAAAGATTTTTTAGGAAAATATGGGAAAATATCTATTTCTAGGGGTAAGTAAATTGTGGTTCCAGATTGGTAACGTGAGCTTGGTCACGTGCAAAATCTCACTGATCGGGTGCAGTTGATGCTTTCAAGGTGTAACACTTATCCAGCGACAGGGACACGAAACAGCGGAGGAAATTCTCGTGGTCGGTAGCGAAGCAGAAAGTGCTGTGGTATCAAATTCCGCGGGCTGTCAGACATTTAAGAGTCCCCCCTCGGCCAGGCAAAAAGGGGGGCTTGGGCCAAAGGTCTGTTGTCGCATTCAAGGTGAAAAACATCTCAGTTTTATTTTAAATTGAAATTTTTCCTTGCGTCTTAATAGACGAACATTTATCGGGGTAAAAAAATCTCATGCAGTAAAAGTCTTAAATAATTTCACTTTTTATGGTGCTACCTTCACCTTGAATCCTTAGATTTTATTAAAAGTTTGAAGTCTGACCCGATGAGCGATTTGAATTAATCTAGTAAAATCTTAGGAATCAAGGTTGCAATTAGTTTCAAAGGAGTTTTATGTAAAAATTATTGTTTAATTTATTGTTTTAAAATTGAGTTTTACAAGAAGCATCCTTTTTATTGATAAAACTTACAAACATGGGTTAGCTTCCTTAAATCCGTACAAAACGAATTGAAAATAGCCAGCAAAAGTTTCTTTTGAATTGAAATTCTTTAACAAAGTCCTTAAGTTTGTAAAAAAATTAATTTAAGTTTAAAAACGAAGTAGATTCCTGCTCTTGAAACAAAAATTAAATCGGTAGCTTCTAAATTAATAAATTATCAACAAGTATTTTACATTAAATTAGAATTACAATGCCAACTGCCTGTTACCACACATAATTGAAAAACAGGTGATTTTTCGGACTTGTACTATTAGAGTTAGGCAAGCTTTGGGGTTTGCAAATTTCTATTGGTAAAAGTTGCTTTGTTTTTCCTATTAAAACAGAGTCTGACCGCAAGAGATATTGAGTTCTATAACTTTTGTAAAAGATAGACGTTCAGTGGTTAACTGGTATGCGTGCATCTAAAATATTTCCCGTGTAGACTAGCACGCAGTCATGTTTTAAATCAATACAAAAATTAATTGATAACAAAAATGCATGCTTTTAGGATACCAAAAACTGGTAAACTAACTGCCATTCAAATATTCATCATAATTTTAAAATTCAAATAATAATTGAATAGGATATTTATTCAATTTTCCACTCGAGTGAGTTTTGTAGTGCCGTATTCTAGGATTAAATAATTCATAAAATTCCTTTATATTACCAGGTACCCTTACCCTTAATTTAATTATGGCCAAATAGAACCCTTCATTATTTTATAAAATCTATTTTTTCCCACATATTTTGATTCTTGAATGTTTATGGTATTAAGCATGACTCTTTATATTTCAACGTTGACGTTAAAACTTTAAAAGAATTGAAAATGTATAGAACAATAATTTAAATTTAATGATGGTCTATTGCAGGATTTTTATATACCTCTGTATGCATGTTTATGTTTATTACGACAATATGGAAGCAACGAATGCGAAGCAGCCCCCCAATCATAATCAACTTAAATAGTCTGATAATAGTCTAATAATCAACTTCAATTGGTCGACATTTTGTTCCTTTGAATATTTGTTCCAATTAATTTCCAGAATAAGCTTAACAGAGCGATCTCAACCTAGAAAATGCTTATCTTCTTTCTTGTATTTTTAATTGATGACTGAAACATTTTTATTTCAAAAAACAAAAAATTTGTTTTGTTTATTGTAATAAGAATTTTTGTTATAGGCAATAGTACAAACTACTCGCTGAAACTAGGGGTAGTCTATTATTTTCTTTCAAGCAAGAATTACAGAATAAATACTTACCTATGTTAGTTAAGATATTCTCGAAATATTAGCAACCGTGTAAATTAAGTAGACGGTGAATATATTTGACTTTGTTTATGTAACATTGAGATTGATACTTAGATTACTAAAAAAATATAAATAAAGCGTTGAAATAGCAATTCGCCTAAATTGAAGTGAAAAACAAAATAGTTTTACTACGTAAGTACGCACTATACGAACAATTTATCCATTATGTTCAATTAAACCACTCTAAAGCACTCTAAAGCAAACAAACAAATCGGTAAAGATTACCGGCTTATCGTTGAGGAGTAGTTTCTTACTTTTTTTAGGCATTCAATAATGGCGATAAGAAATACGATCTGTCCTAATTTTGAATTACCTTGTGCATAGAGCATATGCTTTTGATCGAACTATTTTGATAAGATCACCCTTGCGAGGTGCGAGTGAACTCGTTTACCGGATGGATATGTACTGATTAGAAAATTCTAATTATGTTGGTAAAACCGCTCATTTTCCTCGCCAGGAAGTAATTAATTAAAGTAAAAATATTTACCCCCCCAAACATTTCGACTGGCCCTAGCAGGCATGAAACCAGCATACGTGCGTGGCAATGACCCCATTTGGCTCGATCACTGGTGACTCCTTATAAATTGCTTCTTATAGAAAGAAAGAAAGCGATTGCCTAAGCCAAACAAAGTCTAAAAAAGAAGCATTAATCATTCGAGGTGGCTTGATGCACGCTAACCCCAAAGCCCGGCTCGGACTTACGTTGCCCGAGTCACGTCATAAATCTTTTACTTTGCAACGATCGTGTGTAAGACAAGTAAATTCATATCTACAGTGGAAGCAGTTGAGATTGTAAAGTGAAGATTGCATTGTGTTTTGAATTTCATCTAGAATTTAGAAGATGTCGTTTAAGTAGACTGACGCAAGCGATCTTCTCTTGTACAGGCATATACAACATTTAAACGATCAACTGAAGATCAAACAACTTTTAGGCGCGTTTTAGGTCAACAGTAAATGCTTTTTCAGTGAACATTTTTCTTGATGAATTTTTAAACGCCTATTACTAAATTAATGGAGGCAACTTTAGACTATTACGTTGTCTGGGCTACGTATTATTTGATTTAAATGAAATAGTTTTCAAGCATTACTAAGAAATATTATAAATGCCATCATATTTAAATTAAATTTTGCAGGCATATGTTGATCATATTTTTAATTCCAGAATCGGGAAGAGCAAATTACGATAAGGTATAACATTGAGTACTACAATTTTTGACCTCTTAAGGACACCCCAAGTTTAAATTTACAAAACCGTAGAATGGAGGCTTTAACCCAGCTAGTGAAGGTAAGGTGATTTACTATAATGTCTGAAATTACAGAGGGGTTTCACAATGTTCCCTATAAACTCTTTGATAGTGACCAATTTGGCCTTGAAATCACCCTGGAAGTCATGGTCAAGGTCAAGACCAAGATCGAGATGAAGATTAAGATCAAAACCAATGTCTGATCAGATCGCCAGGTAAAAATCTATAAGTTTTCTGTTAAATATTTCTCCTAAACCGGAACTTTTTAGACATCCCGTTTTTATATAAATATAGCAAAAAGGTAAAGGGAGCTTTCTGGGTGTCTAGATTACTCGCTATGGTTCAACGGATTAAAGCGGTTTAGGTAAGTGCACTTTAATAAAATTTAAACTTAATAGAAAAGATAGAAGCAGTGATTTTAAGGTGAAACACCTTCCATTGCCAAAAATTGCCAAAATGCATAGACGAGAGTACCTACAAACTATGCAAGCGAACGTGGGGGTATATAATAGTTATAATTTACCCTTGGTCAACGGGTAGAAAATTTAATTTTGTGTTATGTTTGTGCCGGAACATGCATCCGGTTATAATGGGTAACATGGGTAACGTAGGGGGTAAGGGCTGGGGGGTTGGAGCAAACTTGTCAGAGCTTCCTGTACTCATTAATAAAACAAGAAAAATCGCTGGCGAGTGCTCGCACGTATTCACGTGCTCGACAGCAGCTTTCCTTAAAATTTATAGGAGCATACTTTCCCCAGTGAACCACTTTGTCTCTACGCGGTGTCAAAGCACTGGAGCAGGCGATTAGAAGTGGCATCTCAGCGAGGCAATTTTTTTCAATTTTCCTGGGTGATTGATAAGGGCGGTTATTTATTGTGAGGATGAAGGGTCTCATGCCTACGACAGCTAAAGGGTTAGTGTTTCCTGTGTATGTATAACGCAATACCATTATGTGTCGGTTACGGTTAAGGGGAGCATGGGATCATACATAGAACATTTATGTGGCGCAAAGGGTTCCCTGCTGCCACCAGAAATGTTAACCATCACCTCAGACTGGGTCTTGCAGGCAGATAAAAAATTAAAAAGCAACTTCTTCACTCCATCTCTGGGGGTGGTGATTGCAAAGTGTCGGGTCCATGTGCGCGTCAAAATTTATGACGAAGAAAATTATGCGCACATGTGGTCCTATTTCGGCTATATTCCTTTAACTGCGTGCCTCCGCCGTCTTTCTATTCTAAAACTAGATATCTTTGGAATTTCACCTTTCAGCCAAAAAGGAGAAATAGAGAAAATAGATATGATTTATATGACTAAGGAAAGCTTTCTTTTGGGAATACACTCCTTAGAATAAAACAAAACGACATCAGCTTTAAATCAAAGCGTTTTCATTATGATTGAACATTTTAAAATCAAAGATGTAACACTTTGAAAAGATAAATGTAAAAATGTTTTGATTTAAATATGATACAATTTTAAAACTAGATTCATTTTCAAAGCTGTTTTCATTTTAAATTTAAAAATTATACTTCATATATATAAATTTAATTTTTGTAAATATGCACGAACTAAACTAGTCGTCGATATGATACCCACGGCCAATAACTATTTTAAAGCATCTGTGTGCATCCTTGGGGCTAATATTTGGGCAAAATGCACCCTCATGCATAATTCCATTTCTGGATGAGTCCCCCGGTGTAGGACCGTTGAAGTCGATGAGCCACTGCTTTAGCAAATGCTGCTTGCCGTTTAAATATGCATAAGATGCAAAAGTATTTGGCGAGTTTAAGCTCTCCTCCTTCGGGATACACTTGGTGTGCCAGCCAGCCCCATGTCGGGATTCCTTTGAACGAACATAACATTGTCGAATTTCAAATATGGGAAACAATTTTTATTTTTTTGCAACGATAAAAATTTATGCTTTAGCTTCGAACTATAAATTTCGTGCGGGGTGTATCCCTACAGCTCGTAATTTTTCGGTAAAACGAGAAACATTCAAGAAAAAGCAATTGCTGAGGTTAAATGAACTTTTATGGTGTAATATTTAAAAAAAAAACCATTCCATACAACACATAGTTAGGTTTTTTGTACAACAAGGCGCAAATTATGAAACCGGACTCACAAATCTTGATATAAGGTACATATGCTTTTATTGGCGAGGAAAGGCTTGATAAGAAAGAAATTTTCAAAACTCAAACCCTAATGGATATAAAATAGGAATACCTATACAATTTTCTATGGACAAAGATATTGTTTTGATATTTTGTAATTGTAATTTAGCATAAATGCACAATGGAAGTAATGAAACGCGTATTTCAGCATTTTTCAAAATGCACTCAACTAAGGTGTTGCAAGGAGGTCAGTAAATTATTACAATAAGGTCCTAATGTATAATAGAAATGAATTGAATTTAAAACGAGCCTATTAACCTTGATAAAATGACTGAGTATTTTTGTATGGTATACTCGTATAAATTGCTTTACGCTTGAAGTGATAGTCATATCAAGTTTTACATAAAATGTTCTGAGCTCTTGACCCTTCTGCATGCAAATGTAATTTTTGTTAAAATTCTTTAAAAATTTCAAAAGATATGCCAACTATATCATGTCGAAATTATTTGTGAGACTGCAATGTTTTGTCACTACAGAAATTGCTCTGTCACCCTTCATCCTCAGGGTGCTACAATTTGAAATCTTTTCGTATTGAGTGTAGAAATCCCTCAATGGATTCTGAAAATTCATCCTATTTGCACCACTTTCCATCCATCCACCTCAACAGAGCCCACAGATCAGTGGTATATGGAGCTGTGCAAATACTATTTGTGCTAATGGAATCCGGTATAATATTAACGTTTTATTCAAATTTCACAAGGACATCACACTTCACAGCCAGAGTAGCGTTTATTGATTTTTATTCGGAATTATTATATCAATGATTTTTGAACCACTTAAACCGGTTATATATCCACTAGCGCCAATGAGACTATGTCCATGAAAGTTTCGATAACAAAAAAAAAAAAAAAAAAAATTACCAACATTAAGCGCATAAGGGGGTCGTATCATTCATTCCGCTAATTGAGAGAACATTTTTGGCGCATTTAGATTCTTTTAAATTCGATTTCCTGCATGCAATTTGTAGAGTTATATTTTATTAAATGAATTTAAACCTTTTAATCCTTTTGAAAGCGGAGAGATTTCATAATTTCATCCAAAATATGAATGGATGAGCTCTTAGTGAAATTTATGTGGAACTCGGGTCCCGTATAATAAAATAATGAAATAGAATTCAGTAAATGAAACTTTTCTCATGAACCTGAAAACTTATGTAAACATTTTATTTATGTAGATTGTAATTTCTCTATTAATAGGGAATATAATGATTGCTAAATAAAGGTGGTAATAGGATAAGGGTAAAACTAAAAAGGTTTATCTTTATTTTCATAACAAACTTACGTCTATTGTATAAGAACTAAAAGATTTAGTTTATTAGTCAAATCAGAGTTTGTGAAATATTATAGAAATATTGGTTTAAGTAGTTCTATAACTTTTATAAAAGAAAAATCTTTAGTAAATATCATAGTTAATGTGTGTGTTTCTAGAATTATTTTTGGGCACACCATCAAGGTTTTGTGATTTAAATTAATACAAAATTTAATTGATTAGAAAACAGTGTACCTTCTACTTAGAATAGCGAACGTTGAAAACAGACGAAATATTTACCTAAATCATTACTTGTACAGGATATTTATTTAATCTACAGCTTAATTAACGTATTTAATGCCACTGGACAATTAAATAACTCTTCAAATTCTTTTATATATTATTAGTTAAATTTTACTGCCACAATTAATTTAATTACCGCAAAAAAGAAGCTTAATACTGCCCAATGTAACCATTTCGGTTTTTAAAAGACCGCTTAAATAATTTACTTTCCATTCATAATTTAATCTCCTAAATGATGGTAATCGTGGTAAATCACCTGAAATTTTACATATCAAAAAAGGAAATGGAAGTTTACTTTTTATGTAACGTGTGCATATTTGTTCTTCTGGTAAGAATTGTTTTAAAAATTAAAAGATTATATAAATCCATATCTGGATTGGTTAAAACCAACTTTAAATCATAATAATTTAAAAGTGGATTGGAAAATAAATAAAAAATAACGATTTTCATCATAAAAGATTTTGCAACAAATTAATTTTTATGTTTGTAAACTTTCATTGGAACAGGTATGATTTTTTTCTTATTTCTGCTGAGCTATAACTGAGGACCCGACGAATATCACAGGGTGATCTCTAACAGAAAGACTGGATGGCGTTTTGATGATGACGAATGCCTTGTACGAATTTTTCTTTATTTATGTATAAAAATTGTGCGAAATTTCTTCAAGTTTTTACTTAACCACCTACAAAATGACTGTTGAACAGGGTGATTCCGAATATTTGTTGGGTTTCTTTCAATTCAATTCAATTTTTATAAAGAATGCAATATTTTTACTATATGCGGCTAATACTTATTGGGTTCATTGGTCCTATTCCCTCTAATTATCGACTTCAATCGCTGTGTTCTTTACGAATTATTCATTTAATAATAAGACTTGGTTTCCAAGATCATCCAGCGTCCAGCCGCTGACGGTGCCCCGATAGCTACGTCATACTAATCTCGGGGGACACATTTTCCGGTTGATTGAACTTAAGATTGTTTTGAGGCTCATAATTCGCCGTTTGAGCTGGAAAGTACAAAGTCTTTCTTCGGAACTAGACGATCCAACGACGGTCAGACGATATCCCCCTGCCGCAAGTAGCCGAGACCGACGACAATCGGCGTTTGTTTTGCGACTATCCACAGCGATTTATGGGTTACTCATGGGTCTCTTCATATGTTTCTCAGCTGCTATCCATGCTGTCCATGTCGCGAATGCCATCGCTTGCTTTGCGCTTTCCGCTGTTCGGAAATTGTCCGTTCGGAAGCAGTCGCATTAAATATCGCGACGTGAATTGCACGAATACTTTTTTGTTTACGTACAAACGCCCACAGTTTATCACCTGCCCCAAGATATAATCACTGCAGAATTGCATTGATAGTTGCATCGTTCGCGTAATTATTGTGCATAAAGTGATAACACCCTGTGCCGGGATGCGTCCTATATCCTCGGTGATTCCATTGCTTAGTGCCATTAGAGTTAATTGTGCGGTAAATGCAGCAAAAGAGCCACATTTTTGCAAATGAGCATGCTTTTGAGTGGCTTGCAGAGAATTGTGAAGTTAATTTAATCGGAGGTCATATCGCGGGTCATAGCGGGTCTGTCGCCGGGTCAGGGAGAGGCATGGCAACCAAAGGTATCCCCCCAGCTCATTTGCATAGTAAGTGAGGTAGGACTGTCGTTACGGCGACGAGTGATTACACAGCAATATGTTGACGATTGGACAAAGTGTGCATCTCACGTATTAGTTACCTGCATAATTAATAGCGATTATCATTGCTGTTCAGCTTGAAGACTGTATGGGCCTCAACACAATGCCATATCTGGGCTCATCTCCATCTGCATTCTGCAGGACGACACGTCGCTTGCCATATTCTGAATGTCTCATTAAAGTATTAATTTCTCGCATTGGACAAATGCTGGCATTCAATTTGTCATCCAGATCGTTCGCTCGCGGCATTTAATTAACGCGTGCGAACAAAAAAGGTAGTGGAACACACATTTGCTTCTGTTTCTTTCGCCTAATACAAAATGCTTATTTATGTTGATTATATGATTTTTTTTTCTTGTATTGCGTATTTTCCTTTAAATATAAAAAAAACACAATTGTTAGCTTAAGTTTTAATTTTTTTAGAAGCATTAATTTCTCGGCAAGGAATACATCACTACAACTTGTTCTCCTGTGACTTTAAAACCTCTGAAAATAAAAGACTTCCAATAATTTAAACTATAGTCGTACTATCCAAGGATTTTCTTTTGATATATAAAATTTAGTAAATTATTTATATTTTTGGTATAATTCGTAAGTTGATATTTAAAACACGAATGCGTGCTTGTCTGCACGAAAAATTTTATGTCAGAAGCACGTAATAACAAATAATTTTTGTATTATTTTATGACTTATTTTAAATTTTCGATGATTTTCGAATGTATTTGCTGTTGAATTGAAATGATAAAAATAAAATGAGAAAAGAAAATTTTATACTTTTACGATTTAAAAAAACATTTATCCATAGAATTCTCTGAGCGCACAGTGTACTACAGCCAATATAAGCTTGACTTTGTATGAATCAAATCCATAATTATTACGTAGAAGACAAATTCTATTTAGCTAATGTTCCTACAAAAAATTGAGCTGAATTAAATTGGGGTAGGTGACCAGATACTGATAAGAGAATGTCCCACGTAAATGTCGTATATCCCTACATACGAAGAAATTAATCTATACTGTTTTGGTTAGATGGAAGTATCCAATTTAACGCAGCTATAATTCTTCCTTTGACTAATGGTAAAAAAAATTTAATTTGATTACTATTTTTTAAAATAATTGATAAGCTACATAATTAAATCTTATACCCTAGTCTTGTGTATACGGGGAACTGAGTAATTGCTTTTTTTTATTATTATTATTATATCAAATTCGAACCCACAACCCCCGGGATGGCATACACCCAAAGCTCTAAGTCCCCTCTCAGCCAGCTACATTTCGTGTAGCAAAGATGTAAAGATTGCTATAAAAATAATGCATTTAATGCCCTGTTAGATAGCTGCATGTACTATACTCGTACATAAAATATTGCAATAGAGCGTCATCCAGTCTAAGTAGGAGCCTCGAGAGTTGGTAGTGCGACTCATTGGCGACACAGAGGTTGTGAGTTCGATTTCTGCATGAACCCTGTTTATCAAAAGGAACAATTGGATAGAAAAATATTATATTAGTTTATATTATGGGAAATAAGTCATATTAATTCAACGAGAAAGATAAACTATGTTTCAAGAAGAATAACTAAAAGAATGCTACAAAGAGAAGTGCATTCTTCGAACGTAAAGAAAGAAATTCCTTTATACAGAAACGCAGGTCTGCGCAGTATTAATCATAAAATATGTTTGGAATAAGTTTGAAAAACTAACTTTGCATAAAGTAAATTTAATGAATTGTTAAAGAAGTATCTTCAGTTGAAAAGAAAAGGTTGGATCATCTCGTTTATATTAAATTTGATGCATGTAATCAAAATTTATTATATGTATACTGTTCGATTTAACTTTCTTTAAATCTTTTGATTATTAAAAATGAGAAAAATCAAATTTTCAAGTGGACACAAAGCTTCCACTCTGTATAGGCAAAAAATCTTGAAAAGAGATCCGTACATAAAATTTTACATCCTCAACGTAAAGTAGGGTGTCTTTTTAACATGCCAGGGTTAATTCTAGAAGAACAAAAAGAAAAATTCCAGGAAAAACAGATTGGCTAAGTGATAGCATCAGAATATTCTAGGAAAACAAGAAGGCGAGCATTAATTTACCACGATCGTCTATTACCGCGCGGCCTTAGACGATAATCGCCATATAATTCGAGCAATTCCGAGATAATCCACATAAATCAGGCTGGGTCAATATTGGGCGAGAGAGTGCACCAAAAAATCAGCAATAAATATTAAATGAGATTTATTGTGTCTTCATGCTCGGAGGAGTGGAATAGTAGGACTCACAAAAGGAAACTGGGAGTGCACAAGGAGATTAAAACTAAGAAAATATGTACATAAATCTCTTTAGCAAAATCCCTAAGCGCCACCTTTATCCACCTCGTCTTGTTCACTTTATTTTTTTTTTCACCCTCCAAGGATACGGATGGTGAGACAGTCTCCGGATTTGATAGTCACGAGGGCACATCTTCAGGGGATCCGAACTGTAGGATAGGGGGCCACAAGACGATTATTACTCTGCGATAAAATTATTCTGAATTCCGTTGAAAGCACGTAGGGTGCCGACTGACTGTCACTCGCTCAAGATTGGGAAATATTGAAATTTTTAAGACAACGATTTTTTTCTTCTTGTGCGGCAAAAATCAGAACTTTTCTGTCTTCGGATATGAATAATTTCGCTTAATACCTCCAGGGTGAGCAGTTCTGAATCGAGTTGAAAACTTCTTCATGTTGTGGCATGGTGGAGAGTTTTAGCTGCATGTACACATATAGAAAATTGCCCGTTTCCTTAACAACGACCCTATCCTTTTGGACCCAATTTTGAAAACTTTTCTGAATGGGACTGAACTTCGAGATAAATTATTTTTTAGTATGCTATGCTCAGAGAGCCCATCGTGCACACTAACAATGCCGGATGTGGCTTCTTAAGTGCTAAATTTCATAATACCCGGTAATTACGTTAAATTCTTAACAATTAGCCAACAAAAATTCAAATACTTTAATATTTTTAAACACATGTAATAAAATATACATCTGCATAATATTTATATAGGAGGTATATATAAAAAAGACATCCTTTTTCGGGTATATACTTGCATGTTCTATTTTTAGTATTTCAAAACTGAAAAAAACAGCTTGTCTGACTAACTAACTAAAAGTTGGAAGACCATGAATAATAACTGCTCGCCTACTGACATCGGACAGTGTTAAAATACCGAAAGATGCAATCCTTATCATGCAAAATAACGCTAGTGTGTGGACTGAATGGTGTGCTCTTTATAGAATCGATTTCAAGGTTATAGAGTCGAATAAGAAACCTGATCTTTACTACTAAAATTAGTTTAGGTAGAAAAGACTTTCGCCACAACTGAACAATCATATAGGCCTTTATCCTAATTCTTTGTCGCCGACGATCCATTTCAATGGATGGAGAAGGACTACTTTAAAATTTTAAAGAGCAACTTATCTCAGGCAATAAGTGGGATGCCTGAGGAAGAAGTAATTTTTGAATACGATGGGGACTCAAGCAATTAACTGGATAAAGACTAAATATCAGCCAAATTTAAAAATTTGTGGAGAGAATTTTCATTAAAAAAAAGGAAGTTTATTTAAAGGGAATTGGAATTTGAAGGAATTTTTATACGGTGCTAGTAATTAAGAATTTCCTTCTATAATTAGCAATAGCATTCACTAAAAATGTAAACATTAACTTTAAAGCAACCGATCGCTAGTGCACCTCACTATATAATTGGATGTAATAGGTGAACTCTTGTTTCATTTGTTTTTACCGAATTTGTTTACTTGTGCCGTTTCTCTTCTTTACGTAATTTAAATAAAAATTTGGAATTGGACCCAAGAGGAAAATCTTCTCTTTTTTTTTAATAATAGGTACTTCTTTTGCTTTATTTTTCTGAAAGATGTTACTGGCGGAGGTAGCTACGCCTTAAACATAGTAAGAGAAAGCATTATTTTTGTAAAGGGATTTTCTATATTCTCAGCTTATATTTTGCCAGCATAATATTTTCAGGTGCGCAAAAACATCGCTAGATTTTAATGATATATAAGACTAGGTATTCTGCCACACTACTCATTCATCCATACAATTTGAAACAGTTGATCAAACGAACTTATAAACAGTTGATCAAACAACAATATAACAAGAGTTTCATTGCCTATGAAGTTGTGTTAATTCTTGGTTAATATTCTCATAAATTAATCCCAATATTCCAATTAATTTCAGTTTTACTTTAGTCGCCAGTAATCGCGTTCGTTTGTTATTTCAGTGCTTTTATTCGAAATCTCCAGAGGTTGTTAATTTCCTTTTTAATATATAAAATTTATAATAAATTTTGATGATTTTTTTAGAAAATGAAAATTTTTACGAGTATATTAGCTACATTATTACTTTGGACAACTTTAGCGGCTGCTATCGGAAATATTACAGAATGGGGTAGTAGAACGTTAGGCGATGAACTAATCTTTTCAGAGACAAGAGTTTATGAACTAGACAGTGCATCTGCTGATACGAATTCCAGTTATTTATTTGAGAAAGTTATTCCAAAAGCAGTAATTTGAAATATTTTTATTATAAAATAATTTTTTTTTATACTTAATATATTCATTTTAGGAAGGACCAATTAAAATTACTAACATTAAGGTGGAGAGTTGTGATGGTAATTGGGATTCTATTGATATTTTAGTTAGTGATGATCTAAAGAATGCTACGATAAAAGCGAATTATACTGTTATAGATTGGGGATCCGATTGGAATTTGAATCCATTAGAAAAAATACAAATTGAGACATGGGGAAAGAAGGAACAATAAACATTTTAATAAAAAAAATATATGTACTCGATGTTTTTTAATGCTTTTGTCTAATATTATTAATAATGTTTTATTTATGTGTGGAATAAAATATAGATTTAATTTAAATTTAGAATTGATTACAAATATCTCCTAGAAATGATTTAAAGATATTCACGTGAACCGTTTCTCGATGTATCTTAGAAGCCACACGTTTAAAGTTTTTGAATGATTCATGGTATATGAGCCATATAAAATTTCGATTTCGATTTCGATTTTATATATGAATAAATTCTATTCTTTTATTTATGCTTTATTTTTAACAAATACATTTTACAATAGGACGAAGTTCAAGAACGTTTTACTTCATCTTCATCGTGTTATTTTATAAATTGTTTTAAAAACGACTGACAAATTCAAATACAGAGAAATTATGAAAAATACACGAGAGAAGAACTTATCTACAAAACCTCTTCAATATCACATCACATAAAGGTTTTGTAAAATCGAAAAGTTAAAAATTCTGTTTTTAATTTGTAATTTAATTTTTGGATAGTATAAAAGAAAAATGTATGGTTCGAAAACATGTGTTTCAATACACGAGCATTGTATAACAATCGATTCTATAAAATGTGTGAATGTTTTATTTGAAAAAGAGAAATAATTGAAAAATGTTTAATCGCACTGTGTTTGTCTAAATGATGTGGTAGTACTCATGAGTCAACTGTTACGTTTTAATATTTTTCTTCATTTGTCGTAGAAAGTAAGAGAAAAAGAAAGAATCTATCATTTAATGATTATATAGAAAAGCGTAAAGAGATTCGCTTCTATCGTGCATCATCCACTCACCCTTTTTGAAAATTATAAATAATTTTTGAATCGCATAGATATGCTTTTGATGCCAACTATAGGGAAATTTGAATATTTAACTGGTAATTTTGATTAAAAACTAATTTTGCATGCAGCTCGGATCAGATAGTACATCATTGCATAAGTTGCATTAGATTTCACCCGGAAAGAGGGTCAAACGGTCCTATAATGAGTTTTCCATTAAAAAGCCATAATGACAACAGACCAATTACATCAAATTTTATCAATTCAAATTACGTTAAACATAATGAAAAGCAATTCCATTGTACGTCAAGAGTTGAAATCGAGAAAAACAGACTTTATTCAGACAACAGCACCAATACGGCCGAGTGAAAATTGGGATTTTGATAAAATGAACATGGGCCAGGAATACACCAGTAGGTGTGGTGAAGCCAATTTCAGGATATGCATAGCATACCCCTACCCAACGATTGGCTGGATTGTATCAAATCCGAATGTTCATTGAACTTGAAAAAAAAAAAATGACTTTGCAAATAATTCGCGACAAATGCTCGTTTAGCTGTTATGAAATATTTATGCGGAAAATTACATTAATTTGTGCACCAGGAAATAAACAATGGGATGCCCATAATTTTTGGGAGTTTCACTTTTGTCCTGCCTCTCCATTCCGCTCCGGTTGTACAATGCTGGGGATGCCAGAAAGTCCTGGAATATAGAGAACGGCCAGGATAAATAGTGCAAATGGGGGGGAATGAAATCAGATCAGCAGCGGGGCAAAATAGTTGGATTTTTCGCAAAATTGCAGGGACATCGATTCATGTTCGCTTCGGTCCTGTAACGAGCTGACACTTCAAAATTGATGTCAGAAATTTAAAGTACCGCCAGTGCTCCGCCAAATCAACACGTTCGACGATTTATCCTCATGCCCCGGAAAAAATAAAAAAATATATTCGCAATCGTTAACGTTGGAAGCGCTTAATTTTTAGTATTTTTCACTTGAGCGTGAGAGTTCGCTTTATTTTTGCACAGTCAGTAATAAAATACAATGGAAGGAATGGTGGGGATGGATGGAGGGGTTTTGGGAGAAAGGTATGCGGGTGTAGAAAGGAACGCAACAATAATTTAAGGCCTGTCGTCGTCGTCGTCGAACGGTCTTCTGACCCACTTCAGATGAAATGGCAGCGAAAGCAATTTAATTCCGTAATGAGGCTTAAGTGGTCCCATCAATACTCGGACGGGAGAACTTTTTGGGGTAAGGACAATACGAATAATTCTGTGCATCTGTGAGGCTATAAATATAACTACAAGATTAAGGAAAACGACTTGGCTGTCCTTAATGATGAATAAAAGCTCAAAACTATAAGCTCAGTCCTTCTTTTCTTTTTCAGAATATTAAAAATCGAGAAGAAGTGAAGCTGAAAGAAGTGTTTTCTTTTCCTCATGTTCAGCTTGTAAAATCTGAAGAAAAAGCAAAAATCACAAGTCTATTTATACTTCCTTCGTTTGGACTGTGTTTCGGGTGCGCTAGGACTTGTAATGTGCCTGTAACAGGCGTCATTTTAACAATTTGAATGTTTTCTGTAGCAATAATTTTCCTGATTTTGGGTGTAGTTACTGCGTTCGTGCCTGTTTGGGCCTGTTAAATTTTTACTCAGCCTGTAATAATTTTGCAATATTTTCACGAACGAATTACGGAACCCTATTTAGGAGGAAAGATCACATTTGATCAGTTTTTAACTAAGAATCATGAATATTTCGAATTGCTCCCAAGAAAAGGTATTTTTTAATTAAAAACTAACTAAGTAATTTTTTTGGATGAAATATCTCTAGTTATTAAAATTATTTTTCAGAAAACTATCTCAGCAATAGACCACTTCATACACTTGTACTAACACACTTAGCTTTTCGTTGCCATGCAATGGAAGGCATGTACAGCTTGATTCGAATTCAAACAACAGTCGAATTTTATACAAAACTCGTGCAAATGATTTACGCAACTCGACAATTTTTATTTATTGAAATATTGCTACAAAGTAATAATGATGTGTTGTAACCCTCATTTTCAAAACATTTATCTTTATGTAATCATTAATGTGTCTGTTTTTCAGTTTCTATTGTTTTTCTCATTGTTTGATATTAACAGCTCGATTTAGGTATAAAGCTTACTAACCACCCTTTCCTGATAGTTAGAATTTAAAAAAAACATGGATTTGAAAAAGTTATATTTACTTTAACCGAACAAATTTCTCCTTTTACCATTGGTCTGTTATATAGAATTGAATTTGAATCAATAGTTGTTTATCCCCGAAATTACTAACCTTAAGACAGGGTTACTCTAGAAGCTTATCTAAATACCGAAGGGATGTAAATGAATTTAAAACAAAATCTAAGTCCAAGTCTGAGAATTTGGTGTCTATTTATAAAATATCTACCAGTCAGGTAACATTAAACAGTTAACCAGACGGAGGAATCAATTTAAATTATATTCAAAATCCGAAAGTACGAAAGGTAAAGATTTACCATTTACCTCGCGGGTCATTGAAATTGTAATTTATTGTTTAAATAAAAAGTCAACTGGGCAACCGAACACGAGCGATAACTAGACCACTCAAGTAGATATAGCCAGAAGTCAGTCATGATGAGTTTCCCCATATGCTGGCAGTCGGATCAATAATGACATTCAAAGTATTATCACATTCTGGTGAGTCATATCCGGAGCTATCCCTCTGGCCAGGCGCTCCAAAGACGCGAATTATGTATGAACATTTGAGGCGAAGACGTCGCTTCACTGACCACAAAAAAAAAGATCTTCGATTGAAGCGAAAACACTCGGTCATTCGTGAGTTTCGCTCAACTCATATATGATCTGGATCTGGATCTGGATCTGGATGGATCTCGGTCTAGATTAGAGAATCGGAATAAATAAATTCTGTGGATGCTTGCTATGATCCCCTGGTGTATTGCGGACAACAGCACCTCGCCCTCAACAAATGATATGCGTGTGTCTGCTATGGATCAATGGGTCGATGTTATTCACATCGTTTTGTGACATATTTTTGTCGTCATTTATAAGCTTTATTAGATTTTTGCAAAATCTTCAGTGCATTTCCGGATAATGGATTTCACATATCTATTACCATATGTGTCTATTTAAGAAGTCTGGTGTCTGTTAGGTAGGATATAAAGGTAAAAGCATCGGTTAATTTTTAGTACATTCCTTAAAATTATTCATTTATTTTAGAATCATCTAGTGCACATTAAATCCAATCCCACACATATCCACTTTGAAACTTGTTGTATTTGGGAACCTATGTGTTTTTAAAAAATCGATTGAAAACTCCTAGAATTGTTTTATATTGCACTGGAATCAAAATAAAGAGTTCCATCCTGAATTCTGCTCAGAAGCCTATGCGGTTAACACATTGACGTAAATAAGCTTATAGCTGAATTAAAATCATGAGGGTCAACGTATTAAGTTCATGTTTTGATATTTTCCAATTTTTGTCTAAGTCAGAGAATCCTTTTTATATCTTTTGAATATGTTGCATATTAATTAAGTTTATAAAAAATATACAGGAACTTAAAACTAAAAAAATAGTATAACAATACTTTTTAAAAGCTTTTAGTTCCACAAATGTATGAATATATAAAACTTTTAAGATTATGTGAAAGAAAACTTTTGAGTAGTTTCTGTATGTTCGGCTCACGTGTGTCTTTTGAATTTGTTAGCTTATTTTAAAGCCAGTAACAAAATATATTTCAACTTAGCCTTAGGAGCGCGTCTTAGGTGTGTTTTTAATGGAAGCTTCTCAACTGGTTCCACTTATTAAACGCTTAGAAGTATGCAGCAGTGTGTCTGCGTGTAAAGCAATTTCGGGATGCCGTACTTTAAAACTTCATATGGCACAGAATGAATTAAGCGTATTTACCTTAGTGCTTATTTAAGTAATCAAAAATTAAAACTTTTTACGTTTGCATTGCAGAAAGCAGTTTGTACCAGAAAGAGGTAGTCTAGTGCAGCTATTTTCGCGGTAGAATCGAAATGCAAGGTGTAAAGAATTTGACCTGTTATCAAAAGATTGTGTATGGTGCATCCGCAATGCGATTGCAATTTATTTGATTAAAGAATTTTTGAATATGTACGTGAGAAATTTCTCGCTACAATGTGTACTCTGTAAATATTTCTATAGGTTTTACATTTTCCTCGTTCGATGTATTTTATTCTTGAAAACTTGTATAAAAGAACTTTATACAAATTTGAATTTACCTTGCTTTACCTTCGAACATTTGCAAGGAGCTGGTACGCATATACTCGTAATATTCAAAAACTAGGCGAACATATTCTCTCTCTTTAAATATCATTTATATTGCAGAAATCCCTAAACCTATAACCTGTTAACGACCAGGGTCTCTTTGGAAAAACACCCAACACAGTCCAAAACTCTTCGGATTATATGGCATCAATCAAAGTAAAATAAACATTGTTTTAAACTTGTACAAATTTTTCGTATATATCAACGTTTTAAGACTTAGTAATTCTGTTTAAAACACAACCCATTTTAAACTATCTTCATAAATTTACCAACAACATTTGTCACATTCATGTGACGGCGGATTCTGATAAGAAAACGCTGTGTCACACACATGTGACGGATGCATGGAGAACGAGTTAAACTTTTGAAATAATGGTTGGCCTTATTGAATAGTAAAATAACAGGTAGACAGTTGATGAGCCATACTAAAACCTTGGTTCGTGCCAAATTAATAAAAATTTAATTATAAGAATAACCATTAAATCAATAAAATATTAAATTAAAGCAAAATCCAATATCAATTTTTATAGATAGTACACCAAATACGATTGATATTTCTTTCCGTGAAATTAAATAAACACTTCCAAAGTCTCGTTATCTAAAAATGTAACCTCTTTTCATTCTGGCCTTTTTTGTTTAGATACAAGCCAAGCCTGAAGATTGGAACAATTTGACCTTTCTTTTTTATTTTCCATAAAGAAATAGACACCGTTCGTCTAGTTTTTGGAATGGCAAACCAATTTAAAGTCAAACATCAAACCACTCGATGGGGGAGGGGTATGTGTTTGCAGACAAACAGTAGAGGCCACCTCATCCCCTTGATAGGCGACACAAGGAGCAGCCAACCGTGTGAACATTTACCGAAAGCATCGGTACTGTCTTCTACCGATGAGCTACACAGTACAGCATCCGTCTCTAAAGTCCGAAAATCTGGCAGACTAGAAGAGAAGGAAATTCAGTTGTGAGGCGAAATGATACCGAAACCATACTCTGATCATTTCTGGGAGCCCTAGGAACCTGGGGAGAATCGTCCATCTCCAGAGGGACAAACACTGAGTGGGTCTGGCAATGAATATGCAGCAATTCCCGGCCCAACAGGGGACATAATCGAGGCGGGAGATCGTCCCAGCCTCAAGGAGAGGGGAAATTCAATTCATGAATTTTATTCCGGAAATTTAAAACGATGATGTGTAAAATAAAAACGCAGTAAATATGTCACTTTCATGCATCTTGCCCGCCACCGTTTCGCCGCTAAGAACTCCTCCGTCCTGGTGTCTTTTTCTGGGATGCACGGCGTCGGTGGAGTAGGTGGCGGCGGATGGTTGCGCAGCCCAAATGGTAGTTATTGCAACGCGAAGTGGTGGTGGCCTAGTCGAGGGGGTGTTTTGCCTCTTCGAATTCACTTATGCTCCTTCTTCTCCCAAACTCTAAAGTTTTTTTTTTTTTTTTTTTTTTACGACTGCTCGGGGAGCATTTGATGCTGCCCCAGAGAGCTCCAAAACTGAATATTTCATAGTGGCCGTTGTGCTCTAACTTTTCACTTATTGATTTAGATTTGGCTCAGGTTATGAATAATGTGGAGACTTGCGAGGAAATTTAATTCAATATCGTCTACACTTTGTACAGTGTCCAGTTTCTGATAAATAGCTTCTAATAAAGTTAGTTCCGCACTCCAGGAATACTGAAGTCGGGAGCAATCTGGGGTGGGGTTACCTGGATATACAGAGGGAGATATTGCAAGATTTTTGAAATTTATTTCTTTCTTGGGACTCAATCTCTATAAAACATTCCATCATTGCCTGGGGTTTTCTTTCATTTTTGTGTGCCTTCCACACTCGTAATATAGTGAATTTTATATTACTAGAAATATGGAACTCGAGCGGTAGACGATTACACACTCAGAGGTATGTAAGTTCTACTAGAATTATTATTTCAGATAAATTATTGATCTTTTCATTGTATTTAATAGTGCTAATGAAATGTTTTAAGGAAGGAAGTATAGACTTTAACTTATGACTTTATGATAATTAAAAGTTTTTCGATTATTCTCTCCATAAACTCTTAATGGAATTATGTCGAATAATTTAGCGAAACAATAGAAATAAAAAAATAACCGCACCCCGTATGGTATTAATATTCTTCCCAACTATAGTCTCATAGATTCACAGATATTTTACTGAAGTTGAGCGCTTTATTTAATTTAAATTCAGCGCTACCGCTGCCATTCCTAAGCGAATCCGGTCCATACAATTGCACCTCCAGAGCGAATCATTAGTTGCATCCTGCGCACGTTAAAGGTGCAACCGCAATGCCATCCTCCCGTTGCGGTGGCAACATTAAAATTCAGTGTTATTTCAATATACTGCTTTAATGGCGTAATGCCTCCTCGAAGCTCCCGACAGGACTGAAAATTCATTTTAATTTATTTGTTTGAGGAAGTTCCTGCCTTCCGGCGGCAGCTTCCTGTGCAGCGCGTAACATTGAGACTGAAATGAACACAGACTCTAGGGGTATGAGGAGTTTCAAAGTCACCCAAAGTGATGCAGTCGATTAGCCTGGACGCTATTTATTTTATATGCTGCACACCATAATCCAGGTCGAGTCAATATATTTTCCGCAGATGTCAAAAAAGGAATTTAAGGAGTTTTTAATGCCCGAATGCCACAGAGTCCGGGGGTGTAAATAGAGCGTCTTTTGTGCGATACCGGGAAAAACAAATATGCATAAGGACAGCTCTATATCTCTGCAGACCCGGGAACTATGAATGCAGGCGGGCAATCTCCCCGTTTCAAGCATCGCACCAAGTTGGTCGGGTTCGAGTTGACTCCAGGGGCGAAACTGTTGTCTTCCCGACTTGCAATACAATACACGACCGAAGAGTACTTAGGTATTCATCCTTCGTCACTGCAGTAATCCCAACCAACAAAAACTTAAGAAGAAAGGTAACTGAAACCACTACAGGAAGTGTTATATAAAAACGATTTCCATCTCGCAGGTGAAAATTACACCCCGGGGAGTTGTAAAGTTCTCTCTGGGAAGCATTACCAGTGGCCAGTGCTAAGGTGCGGGATCCATGCTTAGCTCTAATGCTCGTCGGATAAGCACAATCGCACCTGCACACTTATTCATGCCCGAGGGGGGGACCCACTTTGGGAAGTGTTTACACCTCCATAGAAGAGCTAAAGAGGTGATTATATTGCTTTGCGGGACTATACCCATGACTACTTATCGAGGGCTCCCTCGCTGTGGTCATGGAATTTTTTTTCTTTCTCTTTTTTATTTTGGGATAAACTCGAATACCCTTATTGGTCTTTTATTGCCAATGGATAAGCGTTATTTAGGACTCCTGAAGGATCCTGCAAAGATTTCACCATTTGTGGGCTTCGTTCACCCGAATGACTGTTGCAGCTTAAGAAGAAATTATTAAAATCGCCGGCAGCTCCCGTGCGAACAGAACTGCTCTCCTTGGGGCGCTCAAGCCCCTGAGGATCGTTCAAATGTTACGCAAGTGAACCGCCAGGCAAACAGGAGGAGGATAACCGATTCAGTGTTGGATCCCGGATTCTCTGGTCTCGGGTATATGCACAATGGCCTATTTCGGGGGAGGAGCCGCTTTAAATGTATAAGTCCACCCCTCACTGTTTTGTTTTGTTTCAATTCCATTGCCACCAAATAAGATTTTAGTGGAAATTATATTTTTGGGGGTAGCTTAACACTTCTCCCAGCTGAACGAATACTGTTTTCATTCGAAATTGAGTTTTTCTACCAGAGCTAGAATTTTATGGTTCTGAGCATGAAAATTTCACCAGTTTGTGATTTACTGACCGAGTGGGATCTGTAGAACGGAATATGCCAGCACCAATTAAGTTATTGCAATTTTATAGTCTCTGGTGGGTAACACAAAAGTTTTTGGTAATTAAGGGGTAATATTACATCTGCGTATACCCTAGGTGGAATGCACCATCACCAATTCAAATTTATAATTATATTTTACCTTTAAAGGACCACCCCTTAACTAAGTGTTTCCTGTACAGACATTGGTGTTGTTGCCTCATGAACTCACCCCATTAATAGCTTCCAGTCTCTTTTAGTGGTATAATTGTGTTTGAAAAATTTATTTTACATTTTAAAGTTAATCCAAAATGCTTCGGTTATTTTATACTGAATGCAATGGTTGGAAAATTTGAAATCTTTGTGAAGTTGTTAAATAATTTAATATATGAAACTTGTTTTTGAAGCCTGGTAGGTAGGTATACTAAAGCCTTTCGAATAATTTAAAGAATAGACTCTCAAACAATACCATTTTTCGTAAAAGATTATACAACATTAAGTAGTTGTAGGGAACTATGCCTCTTTGATTCTTAACAGGCAAAATAATTTCATGAAGATCATAGTTGAAAAAGTTCAGAGAGGACACTGAAACAATTTTCCTATTTTTGTCCAATCATTAATTTTATTCCTGCAATAATTCGCCATCTATACAGACAAGTTTCATTTTTTAGGATCACCTCGGGGAAACATTTTTTTTTAAATAAGAAAAGTGTGAAGTATAAACGAAGGAAAATCTGTTTGCAGTTGCTTGCTTGCTAAGTTCAATACTTGATCTATCTTATCTTTCGAAAGACTTTAGAATCTAACTCGCTTTTTATCATTAACATCTATTGCTAACCTGACTGAGTGTCTTTATATGAAAACAAATTTGTGATTTAGCAAACCCGATTGATTTTCATCTAAAATGATAAAAACAAAATTAAAAGAAGAAACATCAAAAATTAATGAAATTCGTTAAATTTTCTCTTTGAACCCAAAATACCCTCATGACAATTGCAGAAAAATGGGCAGGTAAAAGGTACGATGAAAATTTTATTACCATGCGACACGGACTCTACCAAAAGCATAAAATTGGGCTTATTGTGGGTGTCCTCGTCATTCTCCTTGATCTCACCTATCATCCTTTTGAATGTTTTTTTTTTTGTTTTGGGTTGGGACGCCTCATGTACATGCCATGAACACACACCGCGATGGTGAACCCTTTAATTTTTTCTCTTTGGCACACTATGGCCAAACGGAGCGCGAAGCTTACTTTGTTTTTGTTTTTTTTTTTAAACCAATAAATCCAGACAATATCTAAATAAAAAGTGACGGGAAAGCAATAAGGGGAATTATTCCCGTGGATGGCAAAAAAAAAACAAGATCATTTGTCATCGGAAAAAGGCAAAAAGTAAATCTTGTTGATGTTTACCAGAAAACTCTTTCACGGGTGTATATAGCTTGCGAAAAAATAAAACGATTGGATAGTGGGAGTGGGATACTCTTGGAAACGTCTAGGAATTCCAATTTGTCGCGTCTCAGCTTTTTTCCACGGTTTCCTTTAGATCCACGGTTATATGTTGCGATGTTGCGGTGCCAGCTGAAATGGAGCGAAAGGATAGCGTACATTTGTAGTGGCGAAAACTACTTTCACGACTACAACTCCTTAAGTTGCCATTTGATAACTATTTATTTTCTAGCTTGTGTCTAGAAACAAAATACACAGCGAATTGCGGACATTATTGAAAGCTGTGCAGACGTACGTATGCCACATATGTCGCACGAAAACTTTCTATATATGCCCCCCGGGAAAATGGTTTGGGAAGTTATGGCTCCTCGACTATCTTCCGCCAATGGTACGTAATGTATGGAGATCAGATACATGGACATAATAGGGTACTTCGCAAGAAAAGTGCTGATTTTATATTATCATATGTATGTAGGTTGCCGGCGCTGTGGAGAGGGCTGGAGACAGTAGGAGCGCACCTTTTTGGAGCCAGCCGGTCGCCACACGTGTGGTTATTTTGCCAGGAATGCGAGGGCGTCTCGAAAATGGAATACTTTAAAGGAATTTATGGATGCTGGAAGGTTTTTTTTTATATTTTTTATTTTCCTTCATTGATTAGATGAATTGCCAGGAAATAAAGGTAATGGTAGGCAATAGAGCACAATTTGTGTTCCATTCGAGAATTTTACGTATTCGACGTCTTGGCATGATAACTGTCGAATTTGTCTGGTTTTATTCATGATATGGGAATTTGACACGAACAAAACGAACAATTTTCTTCCGATTGAGTCATTTGGTAGTTGATAGCCACTCCTGCGGAAAAAGTTCTTATGTAGAAAGTTTAAAAAAAGTGGCAAAAGTTATATTTGATTTAGATATCAGATTTGGTTGAAGTTACAAGAGTACTATAAATTCGCTAATATTTAGTAAATAATTCATTCCATTAGTTTACTCTTAATAAATAGATTTGAATTTGCCGCTTCTGACGGTTGAACATTTTTTTGTATTTGCTAAAATACGAGGTTTGGTCAAAAAGTATCGCGAATTTTGAATTTCCGCGGGCTAAGTATATTTGATTTTAGATTTTTTTGTGGCGTTATGTTTGTACTCATGTCCCTAACTTATTCTGATAAGTTCGGCTATTTTGAATGTTCAGTTAATTCTTGATAGCTATTTTGCTTGAACGTATTTTGGCTCGTCTTCGATTTTTGCCTATTCCAAAAAAATATGGATCAAAGAATTTTGAACAGACCTCGTACACCATATAAGGTGTTTAAAGTTAGGGTAGTCGATTATTGCTGCTGCCCCTAATTCTATGTATTGATTACGTTTTTTGTTCTCTGTACCTTGCATTAAGCGAAATAAACAAATCAACATCAGAAATATTATATAACGTATGAGTATATCGTAAGAACGAAATTTTACCCATATTTTATTTAAAGTTTAACATAAAACTCAACGTTATGTTATATCGCATCACCTCATGTATCTAGTCAAATAATTTTCCTATTGAAAATATGTCCCTAGCCAGGCGGATGTTATGTGCAAAATCAGTGTAGCAAATATTAAATACATATCTAGAAATTTGATATTATACTGAATCCTAATGAGAGTTTGTCATACTCAATCCGGGGGAAATTCGTTGAGTCAAGACTTTGTCATGTGATAGTTGATGACTTTGCAGTCCTCACTGATGTAACGAATTTGCTTTATTATCTTCTACCTCATTATTATTTCTTCTTGCAATATAATGGAAAGTATCAAATTAATTCATAAGAAAATGTATCGTTTGAACCGGAGTTAAGCCATAATTTACGTAAATTTATTTTTAATTTTCGAAAAAAAATTTAAATATGGTTATGCATATTTTTGTGTCTGGCACTTTTCAGAATGCTTTTACATTGAGTTAGTATTTTATATATTTTCGTAAGAATTTGAACAGTTTGCGAAGTTATGAAATTCGATTAATAAAGTTTAAGGAGCCTAGCAAATCGAATAAAACACGCCGTCTTGAAGTTCGTCCGTGACGCTGAATGAAAGCGGAATAATCCAATTTTAAATATCTGTAAAACTTTTGCAAAGATGCAAGAAATTCGTCTAAGTAACTCCTGTGGTAACCAAAATGCGTATCTCATCTTCACCAAATGTACGGTATACGAATTAAGTAACCAAATGAATTGTTGTCCTACTTTCTTAGCAATTAATCGATACTATGGGAGAGTGTAACCGGGGCTCTATACTTACAAAAGCTATTTGTATTTCTGTGCGGCTGTTTAGCAACTTTCCGGTAATAATTTCCTCCTCTAAATATTTTGGAGGCTGTATACTTTCTGGCGACGTATTGATCTTTACATGAATTGTAAACAAGAGATTTCGCCAAGACTTAAAAATTTTATTACCAACTTTTGTACGTGATTTGAAATATTCATTTGGGTTTCTCATTTGCCAACATGTTGTGTGAATGTGAACGTGCTAAGTCCTCCAGGATTGCTTCCATGGTTAGGTTCTCTACCAAAATTACTACTTAAGTGTGTTTATTCTTTGTCTTGTTTGCTTTACGAGTATGAACACAATATTTGCATATTTATTAAAAAGCAAATGATAATGAAAGCTGGAAAGATTTATGTTTTCATTTAATGCGACTGTTTGGCCATACCCCTTTTCTCGTGGGATGTGTAGAAAAGGCAAAGTTTTTACACGAAATTACTGTAGGCATATAAAATTTGTTTACTTATGTAATGCTTTGATGATTTTAGAAAGCAAAATATTCTTCTCCCCTCATCCTCTGGACAACATCTCATAATCTGAAAAATCGTTTACTTTTCAAAAGCAACAGGAACTTTGAGGTCGTATCAAAAGATTCAAGTATAAAATAATAAAATACTTGGGCACTTGCAACGTCTCTCATGTGTTTGGAAATTTAGCATTTTGGCTATTGAATTATTAAATAATTCAATTTTTATTCTCATAATAAGTTTCGTGGACTATTACAATTGGTAGATAGTGAACAATGCGGCGGTATTAAAGTTTAGGCACATATTTCTTGCCTACTTACCATTAAATTTACAAGGAGGTCCTAAATAAAGTAATATTACCATCTTATTAGATCATAGAGGCGCATTTAAATAAATTTTTATAGAGATTCTAACAGTTTTATTAAGTGACTGAGTTAGTTAATGAATCACGGGAATAAAAACAAAGGTAGCCACTCTTTTGTTTTTGATAAAATAAATTCATCATGCTTCTTGCAATAAAAATAGTACAAAATTTATTTTATTTATTTACGTTTACTGAAGGGACTATATGTACAAATTTATTGTAGATACCAAATAAAATGTTGATTCCAAACATTTACACAATAATTAAGATGGAAATTCTCAAAAATGCATACAATAGGGGGTGGAATCTGGGCCTTTCGAGTTTGCGCTTTAATGCTCTCACCAATTGCCGATGTTTTCAAGTAATTTGGGGGTTTGCTTTAAGATTCCCTAAGTATATAAAGTACATTGTTTTTAATATTTAATAGTAGAATGCCCTTTTAAATTAAATGTATTTCCGACCTATTCATTGGTCAATCCGATTGCCTTATCTTATATTAGAGATAATAAAAGCAAAAATGATATATTTTAGTTGTTTTTTCCTATTGTTACTTAGCTTTGTCAAAACGAATCGACATTCAATACCAAATATGCCAAAAAGTTCTCTATAAATTCGACATTATCGGCAAGTTTTCATTTCGACATGTGATCGCCTTATAGGAGTTGAGCAAAAATAGCAGCTCTGGACGATCATAAGACAAGATGGAAAATTCTTAGTGGCTCCTAATTATAGACCAACATAAGTAAGATTGGGTGCAATAGCCTCGTTCGAATAATATATTTTTAGTTTAGACCAAGGGACTGTGAGTTTCGTGCACGTTTTTGCCTCTTTCCATTTGCTAGTTATATACTGAAAATCGGATCGCGAACAAGAACATCGCTGCCTCATTGAGACGGACATTAGACAAAATCCGAAATAGAAATTTCTTAATTAAGATCTGAACTTCTAGCCATCCTGTCCTGCCCATTATCTGGAGGCAGACATACACTGGCATATTGTGTAACACCAGAAGTGAATGGCTTGGCTGCCTGTGACGACCACAAATTTGAGTGTCGGTATCAGATGTCAACCGCTCTTCCTACAAAAGATCTGAATCATGTCTCGCTGAATCACACGGGGAGTATTTGTTTTTCTCGTCTGCTCGTCGCGTGGTAAAAAGCTTTAGGGGTCGGGATTATTTGTCTATACTCCTGGATGTCGCCTTCGTGGCACGACAGTCGGGGGATTACCTCTACGCCTGATTTCATACATATAATACATAAATTTTAACGTATGCACCCGAAAAGGAGTCTTTTAATATCCCAAAACTCTGCAGGATAAGAAGAGTTAAATTCCCTCCAAAGTAGTCATTGAATCGATTCTGATTTATGTATAATCTCGAGAAAACTCAGTGGGAGTATTAATGCCGGTCTGCACCGTGTGCTTTTTATGTTATGCAACCAAGAGCAGTCTGTCATTGATCCCCTCAGCTGCTTGTTGTTAGTCACCTACCCAAAGTATTTTTTCCGGAATTAATGCTGAAACTTTCCTCATGTAGTAGTCCTTCGTGAAAGCTTTTTGATTGTGAAAAATGTGTCCAACACATGCCCAGAATAAACCATGGATTGCTGAACGACTAATAATGATTCAATTAGGGTCGCCAAATGTCCCATATGTGAATTACCGGAGCTGTTAAGGGTGCACGGACGGTAATATACGCTCCATCCTTTGCCTTTAGGCAATTTGCGACCGCTATTCATTCCTAGTAAGGTTCTTTTCACAGCGTAACTTTAACCACGTATTCTTTTCTCTTTTTTTTAGAGATAAAATCGATATTATGATAATCTTATAGGAATTAGAATTAAGCTATTTGCGCCTTCTACCTCTATGGTGACAAGGATGCATACTTTTTATTATGACGACCCATTGTATCTTCATGGATTCTTAAAGGATCATTCTAAATTATAAAAATACTTAAATTTAAAATTTACACTAGAATTACCAAAACCAGTCAATTTGACTGGTACTAATTCTCTTCTGATTTATACCAAAGTTTATATTCAAAAACTTTTCTCTATTAACAATTATTTATTCAAATTTGAAAGCGTATTAAATTAAAGGTGCAGAAAGTTGTTTAAATTACAGACTTGCGCGCCGGTAGTTTTAGTGTTAATCTAGTCCTAATTACGTTGTTCTAGTCGGTTTCATCGATTGCCCTGACCTCCTTCGCATCATATCCCTTAACACTAACACCCGTAATGTTAGATCTTTCCCTACCTTTCGTTGTTAAAAGTGATCGTACTAACTATGATCTTTTCGAACCGTTTACCAGAATGCTGCGGATGGTTAACAACTCTGCCGGCTTTGATTTCCATCTTACCAAAGCTTGCCCTATACTTGCCCAACCCAATCCTCCAATGAACCATTCAGTCAGCATGCCCCAGGGGGTCATTGTAGTCATTGTAGGCTAATTTAATTTATTGTTTTTTTTTTTGTTATTTATCTATGTTAGCTTGTATTAATCGAAAATAAATAAATAAACGTCCAGCGTAAAACTTGGGCACTGAAATTGTATAATCTGCTAAAAAGATTGATTAATTGAAAGAAAAGAATGGAAATTCAAAGTCGAAAAAGTAGATTTCGAAAAATTTAATCAATAACAGCGCTGAAAATTTGAAATTTATAAAGTTTAATTTAAAATAAAAACAGGTTTTTATAGTCTGGGGTTTATGATCTATGAAAATATAGTGATATTTTCTTAACGCATTATAGGCGAGCTACATTCGCACGGAAAGCTAGTTTAATAGTAGTTTAATAGTTTAATATTTTGAAAACTAACGATAATAAAAACAAGCATTAGTTCATGTTTTTCTAATAAAACGTACGTCCTATATAAAAGGCTTTAATACCCGACCCGGCAATTGGCACTAATCTGCGGAAAAGGTATTAATACTCTTCACGCCGATAGTGTGTTAAAATAGTAACATTAGACACAATAGGCATATTTCTAGAAAGATATTTGAATTAATTTCGTGGGGTACATTGATTAAAGATATCTCTGCTCCTTCTCTATTGTCTGTGTAATATCGAAATTATAAGTTTGTTGAAAGAGGTTTAGTACTATTAAGTTTTTATATACAAATACACCATACACACCATTTTAAACGTACTGCGTAATTCAAACTATAGAAAGATAGTTCATATCTATTGTTTTTAAATTTGCAATAATCATTGAAAATTTATGAGAAGTTCACGGGAAGAAATAACAAATAACGAAATGATCTCTTTAAATAAAACTAATTTCTATTTAAGTGTTAATAAAGCGTATTTATTTTTCCTCAATAATATTATTAATCGTTTATAAATATAATTCGCATGTGAGAGAATGTGCAAAAAATAATGGATGAGTAATTTTAAAGTTCTACAGACACACATGCTTTATATTTTGTAATAAGCATCAAAACAATATGATCAAAATATAAAACTTGTGTGGTGACTCTCTTAATTTTTTAGAAAATACATAAAACTTTTAAACTTGGCACGTAATTCTGCAGATTAGATGAAGAATGTTTTCTTTTTGCATAATGTCTCATTTTTATGTGTGCGCTTCTATGACACAGCTTAAGTTATAAAAATGTATAATTTTTACGTTAGATGACATTGTGAATTTGTTTCGTTAAATAATTTAATTTATTTTATTGCTTGTATTAAAAAAAACATTTAAATTCTGGTGGGTGGATAATTTCAACTGCAATAAAAAAAAATAGGAAATTTATATGAAAACGTCTGCAATGGTGTAAATATTAAAATAAAATTTTTGCTAATACATAGGTCCCATGGGATGGAATGAGGAGGTTTTTACAAAATTGCGGGGAAAAAAAAATAATTTTTATTCAAATGCTCACACAAATGTGCCAAGCATACGAAAATTTGGCACATCAGTTTTGAATGAGTAAATAAAATGTTTGATGATTAAATTCATTTTGTATATTTAGAAAATCTCTAATGTGGATGTGGTCACGATCAAAGGAAACTAACTCATTGCTATTTAGTACTGCAAAATATTTCCCATTAAACATTCTCTTTTTGTATTTTGTGACTATTTTGCGTAATTGTATCATTTTCCTTATATTTATATAATGCACGAATATACTCGTCATTGGTAAGGTTAAGAGCAAATTAGTCTTAAAAATGTTTTTTTTCAACTCTATCTAAATCTACCAAATATACCACTTTACCCAAGATAGGTTTAAATCTTTGAGTGCCAGAGGAAATTTTTGTATATATCCGAGAAATGCTAGGTAATTAGTCTAAAGTTCTTAAACATTTTACGCAATACTAAAAATATGTTTTAATAGACTACCTTTACCAGAAATTCTTTCAGTAATTTCTCATTTATTTCCAAAATTATAACCAACTCAACTAAAATGCCACGGTTTCTCCAAGGCAATTAGATTTGTTGAAAATGCAAAGGTAATTTGATTTGAGGACTATCATGTCGCTGCAATCAATAAAAGTATCTAGGAAACTTGGCTAACTCCGTCACACTGTTACACCTCTCCAGCTATTGTACGGCAATGATAGGAAAAGGGAAAGTGTGTGCGGTCAAAAGAGTCAATCACGAATTTTGATAATTATGAGACAGACGTTGAAAAACTTGTTAATTTGATGATAAGCGTTGGGGTTCTTTAAAATTCGTGTGTTATGATTTTTAGTTGATATTTGATCATTATTTGATGCCGATTTGCGACTATTGCTTGATTACAGTTGATGCGGTTATTTTAACGTGCTAATTTGCAACAGAAGAATGTTTGAAGGTGAGTTGGCTGATTTGAGGGTTCAGCTTCAGTTATTGCTTTTCCGGAGAGTGTCTGTGGTGAAAAATTGGGCCAGGGAATGGTTAATTTGTTTTGTATTATTGAAAATTAGATTAGGTAACCTAAGTGCTCCAAAGTTTACGTGTTACTGTCGGGGTCACTAGTTAGAGCCAGAAGTTCTTTTAATAATTTCTCATTTATATCCGAAAACAAAATCAACTAAAATAAAATGCTACAGTTTTTTAAAGGCAATTAGATTTTTTGAAAATACAAAGGCTTTTTTATTTAAAAGACTACCATGTCGAAAGGAAACTTGGCTAACTTTGCTCACAGCTCCTTGGCATTTAAAGGATTAAATTATTGGATCTTTATACATAGACTGCTGAGTACCGATGAGAAGTTTTCAGTACTATGCATCAATTATTGACTAGGGAAATTGATTATCCCAAATTGCTCTCATCTCTTCTATCTTCGAAGAACAAAATTGGTCTAATCGTACTAACTATACCATGTCAAGATCTATTGATTCACTAGTTATTTAGTTGTTACAACAGAAATTATTGTTTTATGATTTTGAATTTAAATAAAATACAGATTGAGAATAATTTTAAATATAGGGTTGATATGGTTTGATGTTTTAGGGCAGTTGTCTATTGGTTTTAAAACAAAATAAATAAGTGTAAATGATGAACATTTTATCGTATTTTATTCTCTTAATATCTATAAAATCATGTTAATGGATAAAAAGTTTATAATCGAAATAGAGACTGTATGATCTTTAAGTGTATTCGTAATTTTCATAATTGCTATTTTAAGCAATTTTGAGGATTTATTTCTTTCCATTATTGTCTCGGTTGCAGCATTCTTAATATTTCAGCTGTTGGTTGGACATAATGTGCGCCGGAATCAAGTGCAACGCATCATCATCCCTTAGAGTGAAATCACATGTGCATTTGAATTTTTTGTTTTTATTTTATTTTTTATTTTTTTGTTTTTTTTTTTTTTATTTGGAGGATCGGTGGAATGAGTCGTCTACCCCCTACAGTTGGAACGTAGACACATGTGATCGCCGTATGCGCAATAAAAGCATAACTCGCAACATAGTGCGGCAATTCAAGACGATTCGCCATTCGTTGTTCTCTGTCCCAAGGAGGCAAAAAGAATTTTTTAGGACAACGTGGAACTTGCCTGTTACATCGTATTCTGATGAAAATAATAACAAAAATAAAAAAAGAAAAAGGCTGAGGAAAAAAAAAAAGGAATGTCTTCGGAGCTCTCCTAAAATATATTTTGAGCTAACAACACATGTACTGTGATCGGTTGGACTGTTGACGAAGATTTTTCTAAGATTCCTGCGGGGGTAGTAGTTGTAGCCGGATTCGTGTGGACCGTGTTAGCTAGCGCACAGTCGTACAGTTCGGCGCTTGTGGCCATTTTTAGACCCCTTACACAGTTTGCGCCAGACTCTGGGGGTAGGGCTATTCTCTCATCGGACATATTTCGATCTATACACCTATTTTAAGCGCTAGTAACTGAGAATTCTGCATCCTTTAGTGCATTTCTTCTTAAGAAGTTGATCAGTCAACATCCAGTAGTTTCGGTCAAGATAGGGAACACCTCACCCCTATCGTTTGCGATTGTGTTCGATTATTTATTATTTTTTTTTTTTTATATATATATAAAATTTTTTTTTAGTAGTTTTCTTGTGTTTTTGTTTGAAAGCATCACTCGAACTTTGTATATAGATCTTTTGACGAAAATACAACTTCTATTTGTCTCATCGTGTGTATTTATTTTGTTGCGATGAATTTAGTCAACTCCCGGGGAAGCTCATTAGTTGCAAAACTGCCACGGAATAGTTTAGATATTAAATATTAATATTTCTTGGATCATTTCACGAATAAACGGTATATACATTTTTAACATATTTTTTATATTAAATACAAAAAAAAACAAAAAACCAAAAAAAAAAAGTGATAATAGTGTTATTAATTTTTACGTTTTACATTTGATGTGGACATAATTTAATAAAATTTCGTTCGACCGAACATGGTAAAATTTTGTGTAAGAATTCTTTTCTTTTTGTGAATTTAAAAATTATATGAGTAAGTGTGATAAAAAATTTATAGCAAAATTCAAACTAATTTTGTTTTGTACATTTAATTAAATTAGTTTCACTATTTTTAACTTTTGGAACTGTATCAAATTTCATTACATATAGTTCGGAAAATGTGTTCGCAATCCAGCTCGATATTTGAAAATTTTTATTTTTGAAAATGAGTTTAAATCGTTTTTTCTTTTTCGTTTTTTTGTTATTACGTAATCTCCCAGAATTTACCATCCGATAAATAGAAATATTGCCAATTTTCATGTGGGGAGTGTTCTATTTTCTTAACGGTTATAAATTGAACTTTGGATTTATATAAATTCGTGTTGCTGATTCCCGAAGTATACAAAAGTAGCGAAAGCTTCAAATAGCTCTCACTATAAAAAAAAATACCATGACTTCTTTTATTTGCGGAAAAGCAAATCCCAATTAACTTTGGCAACGTCTCAAGTTATTTGGCAACATCCTTATAATTTTTTATTTTTATTTTTTTTTTGTATTTTAAATAAATACACCCCTCATTACAAATTTTATATTGAAATAAAAATAATTTTTTATTTTTGTATTTTAACAAGGGTACACTTTTTTACTTGCAATGAAAAAGTTCATGCACCTCGAAAATAATTCCGAATGAATCAGAGTAAAACCTTCAGATAGAGAGAGAGAGAGAGGAGGGGTGGGGGAGGAGAGAGTATTAAATAGAAATTTTTGGTAGATGAAATTCGATTTTTCACGATATTCTGATAAAAATATCATCGGTCGGGCACACACATATATAGAGACCCAGTTCGATTCATCCTTTTCTATAAATCCATCTTTTATATCTGGAGTGGAGGAGTGGAGGTGACATGATTTATTAAACCACTTCGTGTTAGCTTCATGATCTATGCGCTTTAAATTTTAACCGGAAATATTTTATTCGAATTATTTATCATAGAGGTGACTTCTAGAATTTTTAAAATTATATTTAATGTTCAATTTTTGAAATCTTCAAAACTTACTGATGGGAAATTTTAATTAAATCTTTTATATCATTTCACATGATGTGTATTACTACGTCTCGATCCATTGTTTTTTCACAATACTTTGAATCATGATAATTTCACTAAATAGTCATTTGTTGGTATTTCTTTAAAATCAAAGTCTTATTTCCTGTAGTTGTTCAATCTGTTCAACTGTATGTTACAAACTTATTTTATTAATATTGGGATTTATTTTTATTTGTTCTTCTTAACACTAGATTTTCGGAACCCGTCTAATTGACTTGTTTTATATTTACAACAGTAGTACTATATGTATTTCCATTTTTGAGAGAAGAATGTTATTTTTAATTGATAAATTAGTACAAGAATATGCCTTTCGCGTATTTTTTTTATGTCTTAAGTTTCCAATTTCGAGTAGAAATACGTTATAAGTTTACTTTTCAAAATCTAGCATTAATAAGCATAAGAGACGACCTCGAATTCGATCTTTTAACATAAATAAACATATCCTTCAAACTCTTGGAATTGTGTTCCAAAGTTATAAAATAGCAAAGAATTAAATTTTGTTAATTTGGTCGAAATCAGGTGTGTTGTAAATGTTAAAATGATTCAGAAAAAATTATGGAACCCTTACAGAAGAAACAGTGCATTATTTTTTAAAAATAGAACTCTTAATACATCGATTTTAAGGTCCTTCAGTAAAAAGTTACGATCATGTTAGTCTATTAACAAAAATCTAATGCTTAATGTTACATTTTCGATGACGGATATTAAAAACTATTCAATTTTAAGCAGTTAGTTTGAGTTAGTTCAATAGATGTAAAGAAATAAGTTTCATTAGATCATTTTACTGATATACGACTATTAAAATTATTCCCATTACAAGTCCCTAGATGGGATTTACAATGCTTATCATAGTTAAATTTTAACTAGTTCATCTTTTTAAGGCGATTAGAATATGTGTGAGCGAAGAAACAAACCTTGAACTCATTATCAGACCTTTGTTTTTAGAGAGTTATGGTTATATAAAGATAAAAGTTAAATATTCGTGCTTGAGTCTTAGAATTTCGTTACAAACTCGTTTATGGTACATGTGGTACGAGACGAGAACTCTTCTTCGATAGAGAAAACCATCATATTACCCTTTACAAGTTGAAAAAGGCGGGAATACAAAAAGAAAATAACCGCTGAACCATGTGGGGTAATTTTAACCCGTACAGACCAAACCACGTGGGGCAAATTTTGTACCCCAAACGTTGCCAATGTCTTATAACGTTATGTCTTCTTATCTAATGTTGCGATACGAAATCATCATATCCCCCTCAAATTTAGGGAAACTCAAAATGATTTGAGTCTATCGTAATTTTTATTTTCATTAACTACCCAAAAACTAAGCCCCATTGGAATTGATTTAGCCCTTAACTTGTACGGAAAAGATTATTACGGCTAGGATCATTAATTTTATTTTGGGAAGATCACTATTTATTCTTTTGATATTTCAATATTCTAGCTTTATAGACGATGTTTATTATTATACCGCATTTGTTAGAGTAAAAATTAATTTATTTACGCTTTCATTTGTATTCGATTCCGTGTACTTTTCGATTTTATAATTTTAAAGTAAGACGATAAATTAGATTTATTTGAATATCAGATTGGTTATTGTTTATTGAATGAAATAGAAAACCCATCAAAAGTATAAGTGTAGGTCAGAGTACAATTTACATATTGAAAATTTAAATGTACGAGTAAATAACGTGCTCTACGTAGTTCTTATTTTGCGCGCAATTTTCTTAACAGCACTATTTAGTCTAAGGGTGGTTTTTAGTTTAGTTTTTTTTTTTCATTTATTACATTTCTGTATAATTAGTTTTTTAAATTTTTGTGTAATTTCACACATTTCTGTAAAGAAAAAAGGATTGATAAAAATATAATTTGCCGTGAATTTTAGCGCCATTTACTTTCTTCTTTATCTTTTGTAAAATATGTTGTATGACTGTTTATAATTTGAAATACATTGATATGGTTTTATTTTATCATTTCATTTTATATTAATTTTAAAGTTATAACAACTAAACATTGATTGTGATATTGTTCCAAAATTTAAATTAGTTTTATTTATATTCAAATTGAAAAACGAAAAACGTAAATAACTAAATCTTTTTATTTTTAATATTTATTTATGTTTTCATAATTAATTTTGGGTTTAATCCTGTTTTGTTTTTCTTTGTGAACCTTTTTGGTTTTGTAAAATGATAAGAAAACTCACATTGTGACCACATGACCTAAGAAAAATATGCCAATATCTGAAAGTTTCTTACAATTTTCAGCACATTGCCAGCGGAATGTGTCTTTTAAGATGCAGACTATAAAACTATAAAACCATGCAACTTCCGAATGGCTTAACTTATTGTGAAATTGCACATTTCACCAGATAAGGGGTAAGTTTTTTAGTCATTTTAATTGTACACCGTCATAATTTATCGGTAGTAGCCAATTTTTTGTTACGTATGCAAGGAAATAATAACGCCTCCGAAAGTTCCATGCTTCCTTGCATTCAATAGTAATAATTATCATATGGAATGTAAAGAAGTATGGAGCATGTCCGGGCATGAAATCATCGACGTGTGCAAGGGGGGGGGGGGGGGGGAAGTGTGAAAATTCGATTGATTCATTAATAATTATGCGCGATGCTTTCGTGAATATTAAAAATGTTCTCCATCCGATTCGGTATGTTTTTATTAAGATGTGTTGGTAAAAATTGTGGTAAGTGGCGACGAAAATAGAACAAGGAAAATAACGTCCAGTAGCAGTAGGCATGCGCGATTTACTTAAAAACTGACTAAGAAATCCTATCATATTACATTTTACCACTACAAACATTGTCCATGCACTGTTTCAAAAGATGTGTACATGTTTACATCTAAATATCGTGCGGAATGTTTGTGTTCTGAGCTGATCTTAAAATAGACCTTCACCAGATCATGTGACTTGACTCAATCCAATGGCTGGGCATGTGGACAACTCGGTAAGAAGGTGCACGATCATTCCGAATTAAATCTGAACAGTCTGCCGTGAGTGTGCTTGACTATTTTGCTACGGAGAGTATAGCCTCCTCGGATGGGTATATTTATAAATCGAATGAATTTTCGAATAAGGTACATGCACCTTTTTCTTATACTTTATTTTTATTTTATAATTAAGTTACTAAAGCGCGTGGGTATTATAAGAGAATTTAATTTTTCAAATCTTGTTACAACCGCAAGTTCTTTAACTTCTATTTATTTTTATATTTTATAAAAAGTAATAAATTGGCATTTTCTGCTAAAATAGTAGAACTTCTTATTGATTTTGATAGTACACTACCCATTTCAACTTGTTACTCGTTGCTTAAGACCGACCAAATTTTTTCTGTCCGGGTGAAGAATCAAAATGAACAGAATGTCGTGCTATAAAATTTCTAGATTTTTAAATCAATCATGCAGTGTTTTCCAATTTTTTCTTGTGGAGTTAATCGTTTTGGCAAATGAACGGTTTCAGTTTATAAAAGAAGTTGTTCCATATTTTAAAAAGTCGTTTAAAAAAATAGGTTGTCATAGGCAATCTGTAGTATCACATAGTGCAGATAAAACTCTATCTTTAGCAATTACATTAGCATTCTACCTGTATAACCCGATTTCATCCGATGTATCATAAACACTACTTTTAAACATATTTTAAGTGCTTAACTTTTATATTTCACTACTAAAAATCTATGGATGTGATATAGACCCATATCTGAAGGGGTATTTGCTTCTTCTTAAATAGACAATTCCTTTCTATTTTTATATTTGATATTTTATCGCTTTATTAGGGAAAGATAGAATATAAAATGCTTATAATATTTAAATTTATAAATAGTTTCTGCAAAATACCCTTAGTAATAATTTTGCTTAGAATCTGTGCCATCATTTGTAAGGTTTAGAGTTTAGGAAACGAATTTACAATTAATATAAAATCTCTAAAAAGCTTCAAATAAATTGTTTCATGGAAATTTCATGAAATTTACAACTGTTGGCCGGTGAGTTAGAATATGCAGTACGTCAACTTGAAATATTAAATTTATCACACCAAGCCTTTAGGTATGATTAAGCAACAAATAAGTAAAGAAACTTTAGATTTAATATATCTGTAGGGATAGTGGTTTTAAATCAAGTGCCCTAGATTAATAAATTTCATTTAAATTAGTTGAATTCAAAAAGATTTTGGTCGTTATATTAAATCCATCATCTCAAATTCCAACATTTTTGTAGTAGATTCAAAATTAGTGTACCCGATTTACGTTTGTATAAAAATTTGTTAAAATTTAAAAAGCAATCGGTTGAAATATTGGGCCCAAGATATAGACATTCTAAATTTTTTGGATTCAATAATCCTGGGTATTTAATGGTGAAACTCGCTTTTATCGGCTTGCTTCTTTTTGGTGTTAATGGGCCATACTCTTACCATAAATCAGTTCGGATATCGAATCGAAAAGAGCTTACAAATGATTTTAAATTGAATTTTTATAATAAAATTTTTAAATTACAAATTTATATTGCGTCCATATTTTATTCTATACATAAATAAAATATTCTTATTAATAATATTACACAAGTCATAGATGTTCGCAATGTTTTTTGCTAAGATGTTTATTTTTGCCTTTTTCCTTTTTTTTCCTTTTTTTTCTTTTAACTGCCACACGCATTTACATATAAGCAAATTTCCAGAAGATCACACGTGTTGTTATTGTGGTATAACAATATCTACGCAATTCTTAAATTTGAATTTATTCGATACAGTTGTGCAAACATATTGGGGCCATTGTTTCTTCTCTTAGTAGAAGATAATTTCGTTTGAAACGAAATTCTTATGGGATATTCATTAAAAACATAAAGCAAACCATCAATTTTGTTTTTTAGTGACTTGTGTCTAATGTGACCCGAAGGGAAATATTAATTCGTATCCGCTTATGATCAGAGGATCAAGTTCACTTTATTCTTGTTATCATAGAACCAATGATGGCCCTCTTGAATCTCTGATGGTCGTATCAAGCCGCTATACCTAATTCCTATATACCTTCTAATACCTTTGAAATAGCATTATTGGAAAATGCTTTATTACCTAACGAATACTAATTTTATTTAAATTATGAGAGAATTTTTTATTTAGAAACTCATTAGCGTACATTTCATCAAAATAAGTAAAGCCATTTTTTCAAAGTAGTTATGCTTCTGTATTATTAAAATTACGATTTCGTTTCAGATGATAATATATCAAATTTTAAAATTAGTTGATCAACACCCAAACAATTTTAAAATATCGTCTCAAAAGGCTTTCTTGGTCATTTCATCAAATCAATCAATTGAAATTTAGAATGAAGATGATGATTGAATAATTACTAACTACAAAGAAAATAAAGAACCAATCTTTTACTAGGATTTCATTGGACGAATGGATTTAAATTAAATTAAGTAAGTTATTTTCTTTTATACATTGAATTTATTTATTTATTTTATTTATTTACAGGAAAATGCTTATTTCTTATTCGTGTTAATGGGCCCTACTATTAAATCAGTTCAGGTTTCAGATCGAAAAGATTTTGAATTTATTTTATAATAAAATTCTTAAATTTTGCAAGAAATTCATTTTAATTACTTTTGATTACAATTCGTCTTTTCGTTCAAAGTGATCAAAATAATTAGTTAAAGTTAAAGATTAACTCAAATACATTTTTGAGAATTTAAAGAAATTTTTTAATGAATTTTTATTCAAAAAGGACTCTTTTGTAAGCTCCTTTCGATTCGATCAGAACGGATTCAAGAATGGGGCCCAATATAATCCTGTAAAAATAACTTTATTATATTGTCGGTCTATTGATCCTCATCACACACATTGTATGGATTATGACATATGCAATTTGAGGAACTTTTCAGGTATTTTACTTACTATGTAACTATGTGAGTATATCGATATTTTAGAAAGAAACAAACCTACTATAAACAGTATTTCAAAAAATTGATAACAACTTTTTTTTTAGAATTGTTAGTCATTTTTAAAACAGTTTGTAAGTTAACACCATGAAAATGAAACAAAACGTGTTTGTACTTCGAACTATTGTAAAATCGATTTCTCAAAAATAAAGGAATAGAATTTATTCATACTCCATGAAATCGAAATTGAGTAGATATAGTGAAAAAAGGGAATATTGTTTAGAACATGTGGCATCTAAGGCCATAATTGGTCCGCTAAGCAATTTTAAGCGAATTTATATAGTACAGGACAAATTTAAAGCAGTTAATATTGTACGTATTTAATTAATTTATTAAGATATATATGCAAATTGCAAAAAAGAAAACTGATTATATAAACTTAATTTTAAAGAAAGTGACGAAACTCAATATTGCAGCTCTTTTCCCCAAGCATAAATTTCCAAGTCTTCTTTCGAGTCCTTTAACCACTCGTATTCTGTATCAATGATCAAAAACACTTTTATCGTAGCGTTCATTCGGTCATCACTTACTTCAATGTTTATAGAATCCCAATTGATATGGCGGGACTTAACCTCGATTTTAGTAATTTCATAAGCCGGTATTGTCTCCTAAAATTAATGTATTAAACGCAATTATTTTATTAAAAATACTTCAAATTACTTTAATTGGAATAACTGCTAAAAATTCATATTTATTAGACGTATTATTAGGATCAGTAGTGGATAGTGAAAGTGAGTACCCTATTGCAAAGAATTCTTCGTCGTCTGATGTTCTATTACCCCATTCTTTAATTGCTCCCAAATCATCATCAGCAAAAGTTGTCCAAATTAATAATATAACTAATATAAAAACTTTCATTGTCTTAGAAAAAACACTCAAAAAATTCATTATAAATTTTACAAATTGAAAACTCTGTAGATTTTCAACAAAAGAATAGAAAAGCGATTACTGGCGACTGAAGTAAAACTGAGATAAATTTGAATATTGAGATCATGTTATAAGAATATTAACCAAACATTAACATTAACACAACTATATGAAATTCATTTAATTTAATTTTATTGTGTGAAGTTTTATAAGCTCGTTTGATCAACTGTTTCAAATACATGTACGGAATGAATTCAATTGAAAATAATAAATTGTTTTGAGAGAACTGTACATATTTCGATATAATTGCCTAGCTTTAGGTCAATTAAACCATATTGCTTCGGAAAAACCTAAAGCTACTGACTACTATTTATGGCAGGCATTGATGATGAACGAGTTTATTTTAGCCATGTATCTGCTCTAGGACAAGAAAACTCATGTACTCGTATATAAGACAAAATATTAATATTATGTTATATATATATATAGCGATATTAAAGCCCTATTCCATTCGGAATAGGGTTAATTACTAGTTATAGTACGTTTTGTGAAAGAGGACTTTATTTTCCTAAAATGAAAATTCATTCATTCATTTAGCTGAAAGAATTTTTAAAAGTTAACACGTTAACTGCCACACGCATTTACATATAAGGAAATTTCTAGAAGATCACACGCGTTGTTATTGTGGTATAACGATAACTAGCGCAATTCTTAAATTTGAATTTATTCGATACAGTTGTGCAAACATATTGGGGCCATTGTTTCTTATCTTAGTAGAAGATAATTTCGTTTGAAACGCAATTCTTATGGGACATTCATTCAAAACATAACGCAAACCATCTATTTTGTTTTTTAGTGACTGGTGTCTAATGTGGCCCGAAGGGAAGTATTAATTCGTATCCGACCAAGTTCACTCTATTCTTGTTATCATAGAACCAATGATGGCCCTCTTGAATCTCTGACGGTCGTAGCAAGCCGCTATACCTAATTCCTATATACCTTCTAATACCTTTGAAACAGCGTTATTGGAAAATGCTTTATTACCTAAAGAATACTAATTTTATTTAAATTATGAGAGAATTTTTTATTTAGAAACTCATTAGCGTACATTTCATCAAAATAAGTAAAGCCATTTTTTCAAAGTAGTTATGCTTCTGTATTATTAAAATTACGATTTCGTTTCAGATGATAATATATCAAATTTTAAAATTAGTTGATCAACACCCAAACAATTTTAAAATATCGTCTCAAAAGGCTTTCTTGGTCATTTCATCAAATCAATCAATTGAAATTTAGAATGAAGATGATGATTGAATAATTACTAACTACAAAGAAAATAAAGAACCAATCTTTTACTAGGATTTCATTGGACGAATGGATTTAAATTAAATTAAGTAAGTTATTTTCTTTTATACATTGAATTTATTTATTTATTTTATTCATTTACAGGAAAATGTTTATTTCTTATTCGTGTTAATGGGCCCTACTATTAAATCAGTTCAGGTTTCAAATCGAAAAGATTTTGAATTGATTTTATAATAAAATTCTTAAATTTTGCAAGAAATTCATTTTAATTACTTTTGATTACAATTCGTCTTTTCGTTCAAAGTGATCAAAATAATTAGTTAAAGTTAAAGATTAACTCAAATACATTTTTGAGAATTTAAAGAAATTTTTTAATGAATTTTTATTCAAAAAGGACTCTTTTGTAAGCTCCTTTCGATTCGATCAGAACGGATTCAAGAATGGGGCCCAATATAATCCTGTAAAAATAACTTTATTATATTGTCGGTCTATTGATCCTCATCACACACATTGTATGGATTATGACATATGCAATTTGAGGAACTTTTCAGGTATTTTACTTACTATGTAACTATGTGAGTATATCGATATTTTAGAAAGAAACAAACCTACTATAAACAGTATTTCAAAAAATTGATAACAACTTTTTTTTTAGAATTGTTAGTCATTTTTAAAACAGTTTGTAAGTTAACACCATGAAAATGAAACAAAACGTGTTTGTACTTCGAACTATTGTAAAATCGATTTCTCAAAAATAAAGGAATAGAATTTATTCATACTCCATGAAATCGAAATTGAGTAGATATAGTGAAAAAAGGGAATATTGTTTAGAACATGTGGCATCTAAGGCCATAATTGGTCCGCTAAGCAATTTTAAGCGAATTTATATAGTACAGGACAAATTTAAAGCAGTTAATATTGTACGTATTTAATTAATTTATTAAGATATATATGCAAATTGCAAAAAAGAAAACTGATTATATAAACTTAATTTTAAAGAAAGTGACGAAACTCAATAGAAATTTAGAACATTTTATTTGGTGGTCCTGCTTATTGCTGTTCTTTTCCCCAAGCAAAAATATCCAAGTCGATTTTCGTGTCCTTTAACCAATCGTATTCTGTATCAATGATGAAAAACACTTGTATCGTAGCGTTCATTCGGTCATCACTTACTTCAATGTTTATAGAATCCCAATTGATATGGCGGGACTTAACCTCGATTTTAGTAATTTCATAAGCCGGTATTGTCTCCTAAAATTAATGTATTAAACGCAATTATTTTATTAAAAATACTTCAAATTACTTCAGTTGGAATAACTGCTAAAAATTTATATTTATTAGACGTATTATTAGGATCAGCAGGGGGTAGTGAAACTGGGTACCCCATTGAAAAGAATTCTTCGTCGTCTGATGTTCTATTACCCCATTCTTTAATTGCTCCCAAATCATCATCAGCAAAAGTTGTCCAAATTAATAATATAACTAATATAAAAACTTTCATTGTCTTAGAAAAAACACTCAAAAAATTCATTATAAATTTTACAAATTGAAAACTCTGTAGATTTTCAACAAAAGAATAGAAAAGCGATTACTGGCGACTGAAGTAAAACTGAGATAAATTTGAATATTGAGATCATGTTATAAGAATATTAACCAAACATTAACATTAACACAACTATATGAAATTCATTTAATTTAATTTTATTGTGTGAAGTTTTATAAGCTCGTTTGATCAATTGTTTCAAATACATGTGGGGAATGAATTCAATTCCAAATAATAAATTGTTTTGTACATGTTTCGATCAGGTTTGTGAAATACTATGATTGGTTTTTATTTATATAATTGCCTAGCTTTAGGTTAATTAAACCATTTTGTTTCGGAAAGACCTAAAATTACTGACTACTTGTAGCGCCCAAGCCGAAGTTTCATTTGGAAAGCGTCGCAATAATTTTAAATTTTTGATTTAAATAGACGTTGATATTTATTCAGTATAAAATTGTTTTTCTGTTTTAAAGCGTTTTCATTTCTCTATAACTGGTGACCCCGATTTGCAATACCACAGAATTTCTGATTGTCAGACCAAGAGTCTCGTTTACTCCATTGGGCGGCGTGGATCACCGGTGGTTCACATAATACTCGCATATGATAGAATAAACAAGCACCGAAGATCATAAAGATTTCGAATAAGTACGCCGGGTTGAACTTGTTAAAGAGTCAAGAAAAATTCTTGGTAGTCACACATATCCAGTGAATTGAATCAGTGTGGGTTTTTGATATTGTTAGAGTTCATGTTTGGAATTAGAAAACATTATGACTAATAAAAGCACTACAATTTGGAATTACAAAATGAATATAGAAATTACTCGGATTTTAGTAATAATTGCATGATTTTAGTATTCTTCTCTCTCAGTGTTACCCTAAGAGGTAACAATTTTCAACAGTATTTACTTTCATCCCTTTTATTCTTTTGGGTTTTATGAAACAATAAACTGAAAGATAAATTCCCTTTCTGATGGATCGCATCTTGGGCAACAGCCATCAGTTATCCCTTTTGCGAACACAACAGTGTGCGATGGGTGAATATATTTTAAAATTAACATTTAGCATAAATCTCAAAAACTTTGCATATCCCAAGCAAGGCTCTGTTTCGGAAACTGGCGAAATATATGACTGCACGTATAGTTAAAACTGAGGCCAGAAGTCACACAAATCTCGACCAAAGATTAAACCGAAACGTAAACTTTTTAGGGGTAGATTTATGGTCGTTTTATTTCTAACTTTTGCGCATTTCTTTGGCCGTCCCCCAGTGTAAGCACCACTTGCCGGGATATACAATTCAATTTTGACAGCCTAGAGATATATGTTAGGGAGGTTCCTAAAATCCGGGAGGAGCGGGTATCCTGGATAATATCAGGATATACGTTGGAAAACCGAAACGCGCTAGAAGTCTCATCTTCGCAGATTCCGGCACTCCTCGCTGTTGCTGTACGGGTCCTATCTTTTAGCGTACTTTACAAAATTCTGGGTGACATCCTAATACGAGCCAGATCCTGAAACCATTCTGAAATGGCGTTAGTGAGTTCTGTTCGAGCGCTCAGAAACCAAAAAGGGCTCGTCGCAGCGGCAGCCCGGATACGTTGTAGATGTGGGACGCATTTTACGTCCACGAATATTATGGGGACCCTCGTCCTTAATCCTTCATGTTGTTTTATTTGTTTGACATTGATATTTGTTTTGCCCGCTGCGCAACGGCAGGTTATGGGGTTGATTTATTTATTGTTGCCGTAAATGTGTTTGCCTTTTCTGATTATTTGGGAGACGCCATTGGCCCCGGCTCGGGGCGGAACCCGGTGCCAATAACCATGAGAGGCTCTGTTGACTGAAGCATTTTATTCCAATCACGTGGGTTGGAAAAGTTGCCTACTGAAATGAATAATTTTTATTGTGGGGCCGCAAAACTCAAAATATTTCTTTTTTTGTTTTTTTCCCAGAGGAAAACGTTTTTGGGATAAAGTGCAGAAAAGAAGTACCATTACCCGAGGGGGACATACATCTGCATTCGGTCGGTCAATGGGGGATCTTCTCGTATCGATAAAATAAAATAATTTCCATTTCCATTTCCATTTCCATTTTTCCATAGTTAGACTCAACGCAACGTAAATGATAGCCAGATCGTTATTCATGTCCAATTGCAGAAATTCTGTCATTAATATTCCCGGACAGCTTGGAGGAGTGTCCGGTGGCTCATGAATTTACCCAGACATATTTTTTTTATTTTAAGTCCAAGCGAAAAAAAAATTTCGAATACGGCCTGCCCCAATGGTTACAAGAGTTAATGGCAAAAATTATATTTTACCATTTCTGAATTTAAATAAAGATCTCAGCAAACGTTTCGTACACTTTTATTTTAATTAGTTTACTCAGGATGAAAATCCGAAATTCGAAATCCGAAACAAAATACCACATCCGCATCCTGAAGCAGGTGGCAATGGAAATTTAAAAAAAATATAGACGTGAACCGTCTTCATTAAAAATATTCTGTCTTACCGAATTAAATGCCCCGAACTTTTATCGCTGATTGATTTGTATGCCACCAGAGAGAACAATGCACAGGCCTAATTATGGTAGTTATGAACCTGTCTCAACCAGAAATGTTTTAAGTGGACCTTTGCAAACAACCACTACCACCTAAGCTAACCTTAGCTAAACTAAATTCATTAAATCAATTTCAAGGAAAGAATATTTTTCTAAAAAATAGTTTTGTTTCAATTCTCTTGCGATTTCTTTTTGTAAGAGTTCTAAACTGTAAAAGAAAAATTGAAAATGACTTTCAACTTTAAAAGCTTACAACTCCTATGACTGCAAATGAATTTAAAGGGTATTTTCAGAAAGTTTAAATGATTCTTTCTCGATTTATTTTTTCTTTTTTAAATTATGAATTAAACAAAAAAGTTTGAAATTGATTGTACTGTATAAAATCTCAAATAAAGCGCAAGAACTTTTAGAATTGGATTGATTGACGATTTTCAGACGTTTTAAAACTATTGGAACGATTCACAAGTGAAAAGACATGGTAACTTATTTTTCAGCACGACAATACTCGGCCTAATGTGGCGAAATCGGTCAAATAAAACGTTAGAAGTGTTTAACTGGGATATCCTATCACATCTGCTTTATTCTCCAGATATTGTTCCATCCGATTAGAACCTATTTCGATCGATGACCCATGGCTTATTCTAAGCAGCCCTTCTATTCTTATGAAGATTTAAAAAAAAAAAAATAGATAAATACGCATGTATAACCCTCTCAAAATGTGTCGTTCTTTTGATATGAAATTCACCTATTACGAAAAAATTGGCGAAAACTATTGGCTAGCGATTGGATGATATTTTGAATAGAAAATAAAAAAAAATCGCTTAAAATTACTGCAAACTACCCCTTCGACTAAAAACTTATGTTTCATTGTGTTACTTTTCCAATGTCGTAATCTTTAAACCATTTTTCCTTTCAAATGTTGGTAGTTCTAACAAAACGGTCCGGAAATCTTCGACTTTAAAATAAACATGGTCCGTAACAAATCTTGATCGCGCATACATTAAAATAACTTAAGCGTAAGGAGGGTAGCACAGAGGAAACAGATACGGGAAGAAAGTCTCTTTCTTAAGTTTGGACAACGGCAACGGCAGTGGCAGAAGTAAAAGGAGAACAAACCAAAAATCGTTAAACTAAACCAAGAGTTTTTCGCTAGATGAATCAGCATGCCATAGGAAGCGGAGTGATTCTATCGTCTTTTGTAAAATAAGCAAACCCCCCACCACTCTAGAATGTTTTGGCAAATGTAGCGTGTTTATTCACACACTCAAACAATGCGGGGAAACGACAAAGCTTCATCAGGATGTTTTAAAATAAACTGGAAACGTTTGTGTGCCAAAGTCCTAGAGTTTGGCATAGAAGAGCTCCATTGATTTCATTCTTGTCCCGTCGGAAAATTTAAAAATCCACGTCGAATTTCGTACAGGATACAAAAAGGAAGGGGACGTACAAGAAACTTAATTATTTTCTTGAAATGAACGAATTCCCCCCCATAAAAATGGTCCGAGACTAGCTTGTATTGTCTTCTTAGATGCTGCTCCAATTTAAATAGGAGCAATTGTGTTTTCTTTACGACAGAACAATATTTGAAAAAGTCATGGTATAAGAAAACCCCCCTCCCTCTGAAGAATGAAAGCGAATTTGGTTCGTTTATACAATTTTCGATAAGAGGTCGTCTATATAAAATAAATAAATTTATTTTCTAACTTTGCCCCTTCTGTGCAATTCTCATGGAGCAAAATGACTATCATCTATGGATTTTATAACTTTCAATACGACAAAAATAGAAAGCAGCATTGGTCATAAAATAAGTTTTATATCATCCCCTTCAGACAGGAATATTGTGCGGTTTATTTTTATATATTTTTATAAATAAAATGTAGCAATTAGTAAACGAATGAATAATGATATTTATCACTTTTACCATCCTAGCAACAGAATAGAAATGTAATTGGGCCCCCAAATTAAAATAGCTGGGAATGTATTTAGATAAATAACTAAGGTTTAACCAACATTTTACAGAGACTATCACGAAAATAAGGGAAATTATCAAGTTAATTATAGCCACTCATAAATCGAAATTCTAGTCTCCTAGTACCTAAAATAAATTAATTTGGTAGTCAATATTTCAAAGAATTATGCTTTAAGCTTCCCCAGTTTAGTAAAACTGTGCCTAGTTACCTATAAATAAACTCCAGGTGATGGAAAATAAAATTTTAATGTTAATTTACAATCTACCTTGACACTACAGCAAATAGGAGTGTACCCTCTACCAGAGAGCCAATGTAAAACTTATTTATTCTAGAGTCTAGATAATCAAACTAGCTAACAATTTCTTTGAGAAATGGAAAAGATTCGATAATTATTTAATAAGAAATCTAAAACTAAATTAGGACATAGCCAGGCAAGATTAAAGGTAGTCTAGGTAATAAATAAAATGTGCTCATAGTGAAGTTTTACTATCCACAGTTTTCCACTACTACAAATATTAATTAATATAAATTTATAAAATCATAAAGTGGGCTTGATATCATAGGTGTAGGGAAAACTACATAATAAATTGCAAAAACTGTATACAAATAATGTAAAACGTAAAACCCACTAAACCATGATTTTTTGATGAAATATGTATGTCTGGACTTTGGCCAATATCTAAAAAGATATTACACTCAGGATCATTTTATTGTTTTTATTTATGAAATGTTTCAGTTTACTAGCGAAGAGACTTGGTCAATATGCCCAACATAAAGCATCAGTGTCAAGTTTCTTATAGGATGGTCTACGTTAGAACGAAGAGTATCACTTTGATGGATTTCTTGAGGGTAAGTAAACGTATTTTTAAAATCATTTTAGTATATCCCTTGTTTTATTTTATATATATATTTTTTTATGCTATTTATTCTCTAAAGTATAAAGCGTTATAAAATGTATCCTGTCTTTTATGAGTCCGAGAAAGTGATACTTTTGCATCACGTAGACAAGATGTTCTAATTTTATTTCTTAATTCCCATTTCTATATAAAAGAAATACACTTTAATAACCTTAAAATAAATGCCATTTCAGGGAATTGGATAGGTCTATGGTGACCAATTATTTTCTGGAGGACACGAATTGGTTTCTTTCAAAATATCCTCTATGCTGAGAAGAGTACACATTGCACTACAAAAACCGCAAACGAAAGCCAGTAGCCAAAAACAGCAACAGCAACAGCAGCAGTAAACGAAAGAGCAAATTGCCTCGCCTAAACTCTTAAAGTAAAAAACCTCATCTTATTACTTGATTATGTGGTAATCCCATCTGGGTTTTGTTGGAGGTTTCATTTAACTGGAAATTTCACTGAATTGCCCTTAAGTCAGGTTTTTGTTATGTGAAAAACTTTCTTTATTTATTTATTTATTTATTTTTTTTTGCCTCTAGAAAGCATTAAAGGCGATTTGTAGCCAATCTATTTCCATCTTGTTATTTCTTTGGAGCCTCTTTATTACTTGAAGGGATTTTGTTTTTTAACGTGTGGCTTCTCCCATAGCACCACCAATAAGCGCAACAAGAAGACTGAATAAGTTTGTTAAACTTGGATTATACTCAACAAGTTGCTCCAAAGTTTATGGGGATTCTTTTAAGTTGCCACAAAGTTGAATATTAGTTAACTTTTCGATGAAATCCACTTGGATATTCGGTAATATTAACGAATTAATTACAAATAAAAAACTTCTTTTTTTTATATATATCTGCATCATCAGTTATTTTAAAACTTTAAGATGGGCTCAATTAACCTTAAATACTTACTTAATTTATTACATAAAGAAAATACTCTGTAAGATAGACAGAATTTTTAAAATAAGACTCCTTAGGGTATAAGAGGGTGATATTAACAAGGTTTAAATGAATCAAATAAGGAGTTTGTTTTAATTCAACTCTTAAAGGGGAAAAATCAGGAATTGAATTTTTAACTGGTTGTGATACACGAGTACCATAAGCAAGTATTACTGCTTTTATTACATAAAACAAGAATTCGGACAAAAAATACTGCTTTAAAATTGTAAACACACAAAGTTTCGAAATTCAACTTTAAAGAGTGAAAAAGAGGGTTATAAAAAGGTATATCAGGATTTCTTTAAAGAGGAAGAGGAGATGTTTTTGCCTTGTAAATGTAAATATAACTGTTTGTCTATATAAACTACAAACTTTATATGATATGTGGTCGGTGTTCTAATTAACTATCAAGAACCCTTGAACGAATTTTTAGTAGAGCTACTACACTAAATTTATGAATCGTACCTAAGCAAATATTGCAAAATTTAAAGAACGAATTTACAGATCCCGATCAAGCTACCGAGAAAAACTTAATTAAATAAAATTTCATTAAAGTTTCTCGGCAAAAAAACCGATTCAATAAAAGGAAAAAAAAATATAATAAATTTTTTTTTTTTTTACAAAAGAGGTATGGTGTGAACGTAATGAAATTTCTTAGGGGGGACTGCATTTTATGCTTGAAGATTGGAGGAAAGGGCTAAAAACTGTCGCCAACGAACGATGTCGTGCAGCCACCTCTAAAGATTTTTAATTAACACGTGTTTTGGGAGTTGCTCTCTTTGAAGAAAACAATTCTCGAATAATTAAAGTCTGTTACATCCTTTTAACCCGCCCCGCCTGATTTTACCATTGTGTTCATTAGTGGGTAAAGTGGCACTTCTGGTCGATGCTATGTATTCTTGGGTTGTGTTGTTTTGCGCCCCCCATGTTTCCTTATTTTTGTGATAGAGAGCTAGTGAACTCAACCCGGTGGTGTTCATTAACATTTACTCTTGAAAACTTTCAGCATTGAACTAAACCTGAAATTAAAAGTTTTTTTTCCTACTTCGAAGTAAGGTGTAAGTAGTACCCGTACTGATCTTTAGCGGGTTTCTTCTGTATCGCTTGTAACCTTAAAATTCATTTTATATACAAAGTTTAAGGGGCTCATTGCGACAGAGGAATATTGTAGGCGATATCTGGGAAAAGTTTTAATGTTCATTGGTTGTATCTGGGAAAATACTGGGTCAGAATATCGTACATCCCTCTGTTTTAGAGGTGGAAAAGATCATTGACAAACTCCTGAGTATTTACTTAATCAGAGAAGTTCGTGTTTGTCGCAATGTTGCGTATTTCGTACTGTTGGAAATGAAGCAATTCTGAACAAACAAGAACTTCTTGAGGATTGTGAAAATATATTGGCGAATTTGATTAAATTAAAGTTCAACTGAGAACTTCTCAAGATTAAGTTGCGATTATTTATGGGTGTTACTCTTGTTAAGATATTGCTTAAGGGTTGTGTATACTTATTAGAAGGTATTTTCGTTTCAATTTTTCTTTTGATAACATTTGCGTGAAACTTTAATAGAATAATTGGAGAAAGATTGGAACATGTATGCATTTAGTGAAGTAGGAATATACGCAGAAAATGCGAAATTGGTCAGAGTGTTCAAGTTTTTAAATAAAGCGCACTTAATTCCATAGTTTTCTATTGAAAAATAATTGATGAAATATAACATTAACCCATTGAGAGTTATGAACGCAAATATGGGTTCTCACACATCCATTCAATTTGGGCGAATTTGATCCATATTGAGTTCATAACGCTTAAAGGGTTAAACACCTTTTCTACCACAATCAACTTATTTTTGGAATGGAATTACAGTCAACACAGCATGCGCTCTGTCGTAAAAACCAGGCATACTGCGTGTGATTCGTCATAAAACGTAATCCAGTCGATAGTACACGTTTAACTTCGTATAACTTAGCACACAAATGGTTTTAAATAACCAAACGACCGAATGAAATATGATATTAATTTCTAAAAAGCAAAAATGCAAAAATATCCATGTATAATTTAAAGATTACTAGACTATTAGACTACTACAGAAAATGAAATGAACACAACATAACTAAAGAAGTTATTTTAATTATAATTTTAAACTAAGCTAAAACTTAGAGGTACCAATTGGACGTAGTACTGAAATTAATAGGTTTTCTGAGGAAGACCATATCTCAATAAATTTGTTTGGCTATGAGCTCGATCTCCGCGATTATTTCATATCTAATCCTAAGGTGGAGAAGTGTCATGGTTAATCCAGAATCATTTTAACTATTTCATTTTGTATCGTTTGTAATTTTCTTATGTGACTACGTTCACCTATAAACTATATCAGATATTCGTACAACATAAAGACTTGAAATATTGCTTTATATATAAAATCAATTTATTTTCCAAGTAATCCTTAACTTAACTGTCTATTGATAAAAGGATAAAATGTTTTAATTAGACCGTTGGCTTTAGTTGTGTTAAACCATTAAATAAAGGTCTTGGAATCTTACAAGAAGCTTTTGAATAGAGACGATCTTAAATAATAGAAAAACGCAAATTACTCCTATTTTTAGGTATTACGCAATTAAATATCAATTGCATTAAAACACGTGATACCTCCTACTACCACATAATCGAATTCAGTACATTAATTCATTTTTGCAAACGCTACTGAAACTTGATGGGAAATTCTTTTTAGCATAAATGCATATCTCCATAGATAAGAATGTAAATTTCTTTACAAATTTAAATGAAATAAGGGGCAACACACAAGAAGTTCGGGTAAAACAGTAGAAGGATGTAAAATTTCTTTTGAATTTCCCACAATTGTTGGGTGTATTTCATGCTAAAAAATAAGCTTGTGTAAAGCAATTTACCAAGAAATCCACAGAGCCACGAGCAGTGGCCATTAACAAAACACAAATGGTTTAAATAAAGCATAATAACAGCTGCGAAAGTGAGCATACACCGAATAGAGAGTTATTGCATCCATCAATGATAAACAGCAAAAGGATTCAAGGAAGCATTTTGATGCAAATTATGCATAATTCTTGAAAACTTCTCGCCATTACCATGTTAAACCAAACTCTCTGGAGTGCATATAAAGTTGTGAGAGCTTAAGCAAGACTGTGAGTTTGAATAAAGGAGTAATTAATGGTGCCTTGCGAAAGCACTCTAAGAAAATCCATTCGAAGCGAGGAGGGATCACTGGAAAATAGCACGTAATAAGAGTTCCTGGGAATTCCGGTCGTTGCTCCTCCCGTGTTTGTTCAACGATTCTCCCTCGAGTTTTAACGTTGTTTTTACTCCGCTTCTCGTAAATGGTTTCATTATTTTGTGAATTGAATTTCAATTGTGTAATCATTGCCAGTGTACGTTGTACACCGTCTTTTGGTGCAAACAAGACAATTGGACATATTAAAAAAAAAATTTTTAAATCTTTAACTTCAGGGCAGGATAGTGTGGTTAATTAAAACTCCCGGTCGAAGAGTATTAAACTACCTAGAGGATTTTATCATATTCCAGGGTATGGTACTGCATCCCAAGAGAAGCGGAAAGACAGGGAGATTGATTAAAAAGCTTAACAAGGAATTCCCTTAAAATGGAGAAAGAAATAATGAATGAGACAGAATTAATTTCCCTGCAGCACCTTTGCACTGAGATTCCCATAATTACTCCCTTAATTGTCACTTTCCTTGAAGTTCTTTTGAGTCTACTTCTAAGTTCTTTTAAAAAAAAATAAATAAATACATTTTGTTGCCTAACGATGCAATAACTCAAACCCTATCGAGGATACGGTCTCTTTTTGTTGTGTCAACGCAATTATTCCTCTAATCAGAAGTTGTCGCGTAATCCATTCTGATGAAAATGGAACTCGTTACGTTACCCTAATTTAAATCCTTCAGATCGTCGATAGTAAACTTTTTTTTCAATTATTGTTGTCTTTTTTTTATATTCTTTTTTTAAACTGAATAGTTCGATTACATAAGATGGAAGGAAATCCACTATTAATTAAAATTCTTTAGAGTTTATCAGAATAATTATTGTCTTAGAATTGAAATAAAGAAATAAAATGAGGAACAATTTTATGTAGTTTTTACTTACTATGCATGAGAACGCTATTTATAGGATAGGTTGTACTTTTTATTTGAACTCGGTGTTGCTCGAACGCATCAGTAACTTAATTAGTTAGAGCATCGAAGCATAGTAAATTTTAAGATAGATAGATAGGTTCGATTCCTGCGCGCCTATTTAGGTCGTTATTTTTCAAATACTCTACCATTTATATTTGTTTGAGTAAAGTCATCCTATTTTTAGGGTTTTGTATCACAAAAGGAAAAAACAAACTGAATCTCTATAAGGTCACTCTTGTGTTCGTCTATCACAGACGATTTTTTCTCAAATTTAATATGACTGAATGTTTGGTATTTATGAAGCGCTTATATTTTAACGGGCAAAGATTATGTGTAATACTTGATTAGAATGGTATCTCTTCTAATAACATGCCTAAATTAATATTTTCCAATAAAATATAGAAAATAATGCTTTAAAACTTTACTTCTTTCACCGAAAATAAACCCTTTGTTGAGCCAATGAGCACATTTTAATTTCGGGTTTTACTACTCCCTCCTCTGGCACAATATTTTAATACTACGAATGAAGGCAAATGTTGACCCGAACCTCTTTATTTCTTTCCACTTTATAAAGATTCTAAAGAAATTGAAAAAGTGCAGGCAAAGCCACAAATTTCATAAGAAATCCCCAAGTTCCCATGTGGCCTAGTCCTTTATAGCTACCCGAACATGAAGCTTTAAGGCTCAAGCAGTAAACCACTCTTTCTCGCATACAGCCATATAAAAGTGCATGAGACTCAAAGTTTCTTGCTTCCTAAAGTAATTTAAAAATGCTCATATCTCCTTACGAATGTAGCAATAAAATATGTCCCAGTAGAGCATTTTATTTTATAAAGCGTTTTGCCTGTAGGCCATCTGGCATTTGTATGCCGTCCGTTCTTTTCACTTCTCATAATTTTTTACGTCCTTTTTATTAAAATTAGACAAAAAATGAAATGCTCCAATGGGGATAACAAAAAGACATGCTATTGTGCTGCAAAAGATTTTATGATCTTCTTTTGCGAAAGTGAAAGCAATTCATTCTTGTGAGAGCGAAACGTATATTACTTCGGAAAATGGCTAATTACAGTGAGAAAGACGGGTAAAAGACAGTGGTAAATGAACGATTCATATTTTTTTATTATTCTGTTTGATTAGCTTAATTGGATAGGAAGGGGGACTATTTTAATGATTGCATTAATAGAAGCATTACACTGGGTAATATGAATTTTCTTTCTTTTCTAAGTGATGATGTTTTTGAATTATTTTCATATACCCTCATTTACAATACAAAAAACAGGTTGAGTTAAAGGTTTGCTTATCAAATTACCTTTGATTTGTTTTAATTGTTTTTAAAAGTGTAAATTTTAGTTAAGTATGTAATTTACTTTCTATTAAGATCTTGTTAGTACCTTGCTGTATTTCACCTTTACTGAATAAATAAAATATGGATAAAAGGTCTATAACTACTGACCTGGATAGCTCTTCATTAAAATACAGGGGACGGTGAAAATTTAAAAAGTAGCTCAGGGAATTGTAAGGGTTATCCCTTAGGATGTTAAATTCTCTAACAAAAGATTTCCTCTATATATGGAGGAGGGATATTCATTGTTAAATTTCCTCCTAAAATTTACCAGTACTTTTTGCCGTAAACTGGCACTCATCATTTTTTCTATGTAATTCGCTTCTTTAATCAATAGCTCCGGAAGCAAAATTAAGTGGTAAAGATATTTTAAAAGTGCATTTTAATACAACAACAAACTCCTTAAAATTTTCAATAAGTCTTGCAGTTAATCCATCAACTCCGCAGTAGCAACAAGACATTCAGAGGCATGGTCAATAAATTTTAGTATAACGCCAACAAAGTTGTCCAACCTTTACTCGCTGCCCTTACTTTTATACTGTAAATGGAAAAGGGTCAATTTTCAGCATAGTTCTAAACGGTGTTGCTTAAAATATTCTTTCGAAAGGCACCTTTCTTTTAATTTTTCCTGAAAGTGGAATATGTTTTCTTAGCTTGAGGAAAATTTTATAAATTATCAATAATTTTTAGGGCCGGAAAAGTATTTCTTGTGAAATGGAGAGTTTTCTGTCTTCAAAATCAAAAAAAAAAAACCAACTTCTACACCTTGTGGCTTAAAATATTTCCTAAAGGGGTGCGCTGATAATATTTTTTCTAGAAAGCAGAACATGCTCCCTTAGTCTGGGCAAAATTTCAGAAATTATAAATTTGAAATAAATTTGTTGTAATTGGATATTAGAACTACTCAATTCGTAGATATCAAAAATATCGGAAAATTCGTTTTCTATTGTTGCAGCAGTTAGAATAAGCACACCTTTAGGATATTATTCTATAAAAAATGTATACATATATTTCAGTGGTATTGAAAGTTATTTAGGCACAACATATCTTCATAGTGAACCCCTGCCGCAGTACCGAATCAAGGATTCTTGAACAGGACAAGATTTACAAAGGCCATACAAAGTCCCCAACCAATTTTTGATAGAATCTGCCTTATTTCCCTAAAGGTTATCCCTTTTGTAAATTTTTGGTTAAGGTAAAATGAACTAAAAGTTTTACGCAAAGCCACTAAGCATCCTCAAAGGAGTATGCCGTTTCTTAAAACAACCCATTCCCAACAATCCCTTTTTGGATTATTCAGAAGTTCGCGCGCTTGGATCCGGCTGGCGTAGAGTTAGCCAAGAAATAAGAAACTCACCAGACTGCCTGCAAGTAAGCAAGCAAGCAAGCAACCAACCAAAACTTTGTCCAGATACGTCAAGGCCTTAGGGCTAAGAGCTCGAGGCACTGCTGATAAAATCTTTGCAATTCTTGTCCCATTAAAGCTGCCAACGCGACAGAAGGGCTGGAGCATCCCTTCTCGTTAGAGAGCCCCTCGGGGGGGCATGAATGTGTGGTGTGGAGTACCAATTTTGTTACTCTCTGGAATCAACTTTTTTACCCATTTACTCTCAGACGGCAAAAATCCAAATGATAACGTCTCGAAATCTCGGATCATTCATGCCGCGTCCGATTTTAAAAGTTGCCAACAATTAAAGTGTGATGTGGACAAACATGCCGCTCCATTGCTAAAGCGCCCCTATTGACTTTCAGTGTTTGAACGACAATTCAAAGTTTTCCAATTTCGATATTGAATAGTTTTCCGTATGTTGACTTTTATAGTAATTTTCACATTTTCACTGAAAGCCGTAGCCGAGAGATGGCAAACAATTGCGCCAATGGAAAGTTTATAAAGAAAACGCGAATAGACTTGGCCAAAGATTTCTAGTTTGTCTAGCGAGAGTTTGTTCATTGCGGCATCTTTGTAAATAGTGCAGTTGCCCGTAATGTTTCCTGGAACGGAATCAGGTTCTATACTTTGGAAAAAAAAAACAATGTTGGGATTGTCTTTGTTTTGAAACAGTTTAGAGATTAGAAATTGTACACGTTATGAGGTATAGTGCCAGATTACCTCATTCGGTAGAGTGGAGAGCTTTCTATAAGTCCCGAAACTATGAATTAAATTAAATAAATTTTGATTTTGATTTTAAGGAACAATGACAATAAATTTACATTTGTTCCTAAAAGGTTAAATAACGATTTACTTTAACTATAACTTACCTAACGAGAAAGGTTAGTGTTGGGCTCGAAATCAGGATATCTACGTTTATATTAGACATAGTTGGAATTAAAACTAAACCGCATGTACTATTGGCGTAATTATTACATTACTTTGTAACTAAGATGTAACTAAAATTCTGGTTCAAGGTAACTAATTTTATACAATTTTTTGTGTAGATCATATGTGGATTCGAAAATAAAAATTGTCCAGCACGTCATGTTTTCGAGATATATAGGTAAAGTAAAAAACTCCATATTTTGGTTACTTTTAAGAACTTCTTAAAAATCGATAATTCGTTATTCAAACTAATTTGAAACATTACTTAAATAAAATATAAAGTCCTTAACTATTTATAAACGGAATAAATTTTTCTTTAACCTTTCCCTATGTCTTAAGAAATAAATTAACTGAATACATAGGAAAAGGACTTCTATAGAAAATTGTTCATTTCTAAATTTAATTTTTCTTACTCTTATAGTTCAGAATTATTAGGTGCCTGCGTTAATGCCACAAAATGGTTTGAAATTTAATGCAATTACGACATTCATAATTAGTTTCTTTTTCATGTAAGGAGGGGAATTTTTCATAGAGCTACCATAAAAGTATTGAGTTAATTAAAAAGGCACACATTTGGTGTATAAATTTCAATTCATTTTATTAAATGCGAATTACTGAGAAGCGAAGGCGACATCATATATCACTGCCATTATTCTATCCTCTCTACAGTGTTGAGTGCAGAGGTACTGAATTTAAATTAAATCGCGAATTCTCATATTCCCCAAAATTCTGCTGTTTTACTCTTCAGTCTCACATTCCTAGCAACATTTCTATACTCGTTCAGCTCGAGAATTTTAGCGCATTTGAAAAGCTCACCATCATAAGGGTGGCGGTAACGGCGGCACGGTGCCGGGAGGGTAGTGGAGCTTCACACAACAAAAGCCGTCTGAACGGAAGCACCAAAAATTACATTAAAATAGAAAAAAAAAAAAATCTCGCCTTCCGCATCGCATTGTTTAATTCACACAATTTCACGTTTTTAGAGGGGTGCGCCAGCTCCTAAATTCAAAATTACAAAGCGGATATGAGCCTACGCTGTGCAAAAAGGCTATCTACAGAACGTACAAGAAAACTGGCATAATCTAGCCTTTAATGTGCGCCTTTCTCCATATCTTTTGACTTTAATTTTGCACTGGGGAGCATTCTTTTATTCAATTTAGCCCTCGACGAGGACGGCCCAGACCCCGGACAGGCATGGTACTACCAAAAACCAAGATCTCGATGGATGGAAGCGGGCCTTTAATATTACACGAGCATTCCATAAAAACAACCTCTCGCTTAAATAAAGAGATGATATCATTCCGGGGGATAGCATATCATCCGAAAAGTTTCCCAGTGGATGTGGGTCTCTGTGTCGGGCGTGGACCGGTCCCGAACTGGCATCGACCGACCCATGTTATTCCTGCAAATGGTTATTCTGATTTTAAGGGCGTGTGAAAATGCCATTTTATTCAGCTATTCCGCTGCTCTCTCTTGTCTTGAATTTGAATTGGCCTATTTGATTGCTAGGCGAGAACACCCCAACACACTATGCCCCACCAAATCTCCATCCCTAGTGTTTCTGGGTCTTCCTTGATTCAGGTACAAACGTTACAGGCGAAAGTGCTCAAACCTTTCATCATTTTGCAGGGTAGTTCAGTAGCTGGAAGGAATAAAATCAAGTGAAATCACTTAAATTGTCTTAAAAGTGAGCACATACAGACACTAACGTGGGCCACAGTAGATCTGCAGAGGGGCCCTACATAGCTACTTTAGTTACTACGCCTGGATGGGGTTTCCGACAGCTACGTGCTGCCTAAGTTTGGCTGTGCCTGGAATAAAATTACGTAAAAAGGGGTGTGACGGGCACTACCGCGACCAAAGGTGCATGTCCTTTAGAATATCTATGATGTCCTTATGTATTGTAAGAGGGGGGTTATTTTTTTTTACGGGTAACTTTGATTGCCACTAATTTATGCGGTTAGTTAGTTTCCCAAAAAAAAAAACCCTGATATTAGGGTGCTTTACAGAGCCTAATTGCACCTAATAAAAGTGGGAGTAATTAGAAGCCACTACACAACAGCCACAAGCATTCAAATTATCTCGTTACGTGCCACATTTGCACAGGTGGCTTCTCCCGTGTACACCATCCACACCATAATAATAACATTAAGATAGGGATCTTCTGTAAAATAAAATATAAAAAAAAAAAAATACACAAGACGGCTCAAGATAGCGTCTATTCATTTTCGTGAATGTTCTGTACGGGCTCTCGGCACTTATGCATAAAAGAAAACGTTTAAGCAGCGAATTAGCTGATATTGCTAATACCCACCCGTTGTAATACCATGCTCTCCGGGTGGTGATTTTCTCCCACAAATTATGACCTTTTTACACTTGCCCCATGTAAACGACCCTATCCTATCAGATTCACGTTTCATTTTGGTCTTGTCGTTCTTGTCGTCGAGAGAAGCACAAGACATATTTTTTTTTTTTGTACAGAAAACATTTTTTGGGGATCAATTTTGCGGTTTCGTGCTGATTTCACCTTTTTAATTTATTCAAATGTAAAACATCCTGGTAAGTGATTCAATGGTTATAACTTTAAAAAAGAGGATTTTGTCTAAATTACATTTTCATTTTTAATATGACACTTTATTTATTTACTACGATAAATCATGCATAGTCACAAAATTAAATTGCTTATAATTCAAGAACAGAAATTGTATAACTATATGATAAAATTTAAGCCTTAAGGTCAACAACGGCTCAAAAAAGTTATTGAAGTTCAAAAAAGCATGATGGTGACTTTTATATGAATTTTGATCAACAAAAAAAGATCACTACAACGTTGTTTCTCATTGCAAGGGGTTAACCTATGATTTTTTGAGGCCAAAAAGATTAGTTTTCGTAAATTAATGTCAGCACACCCCAACTACCATTACCACCATCTAGTAGACTATAGCCCCTAGGTAGCAGGAGCTCTATCGGGGCTATAAGTATACTATCTGGACTAGTCAAATTATTCCATCAATACATTATAGGTACATATAGCAATTATATGGCGGTATATCTCCCGAGAAGGCAATTTTCATACCATTCCCGTAACCACTGGTTTGCGGTGTACCCAAAGTATTCTTTTCTATCTTAAATCTTACAGAAGAAAGTGATATTTGATGTATGTAACACCTTAGTTGAGGCCGAAACAGTATTGAGCCCGACTTTGTCACAGGTGCTCCGTGCTGAAGTGTAGAAGAATGCTCTTCAGGGTTATTAAATCAATTACCTTTTTACCTATACAAAGTGGCTACGAGACCGAATTACGTACTTCTCATCATAATGTTAAGAATTATTTCTACAAACTTGGAAAATAATTTAAGCACAATCCACAGAATTATAAAACATAACAAATATGCCTCAGAACCTTTATAAATCTGCGGAAATTAGCTATTACTACGCGGAAAATTAGCAATCCTGCAAGCGGAAGTTAATTATCATGTAATAAATTAAGGCTAAATTTTTCCTTAAATTCTTATTTTAATCCGAAAATTCTCTGAAATTAAACAAAAACTAGAAAACCAGTGAAATCTCAAAAACGTGAACGAAAGCGAGAAATAAACTAACATTACCCAACTAGTTAGTGCATAGTTTTTCAAATCGCTAAAAAGATAGCTTAAATTTTATAAAGTTTGTTAAATAAGTTTGAAATTAAGTATATAGGGATTCACGGGATCGTTGATTAATTGAGGGTTTTATAAATTCAACAGCACAGTAAACATACAACGAATTTTGAATTATCTTCTTGTTTCGGGTTGTAAATGTAAGAATTACGAATTTCATTGATTCTAAAATACAAATCTAAAATTTTCCTTTACCTAAAAACCTTCTACTACTACTTCTAGTAAATGTGGAAATATTTTAGAAAAGTTAGATATTTTAGGAACATTTATAGACATCTCCATCTCCATCTCCATCTCCATCCAGAAATGAGTTTACCAATTTATCTCAGTATTGAGAGGTATAATTAGTGTCGACGGTTTTAAAATTTCGAGCTAGAGCTCTGGCGGAAATATAAAAGTGACATAAAAAGGGAATTTCAAGTGCTAAGTAGTGGCCACTTTATACCCGGAGTGTTGAGGACACTTTTTAGCCACGAACATTTTCTTCTTCCAACTTGCTTAGTCTCAATCAAGAATCTCGGGAGCAGAGGGAGCTAATTTTTGCTGGCCCTGCCTGGGTAATAAGGCAATTAAGGAATTTTCATAGAACCGGAGATGGAGAAAGGACTCAAGTTCAGTCATGGAAAGCAGAATGACTCATTAGGGTCCACTTTAATCGAAAATTAAAGAAAATTTGATGAGAGTAATCCAGACCTAATTGTTCTTCTGGTTTAAGATACCGCTGTGCTGGACTGAATGGTGTGTATGTACGTGTCCTCAAATGTGTTTGTTTGCCTGCGGTGTGGTAAGACTTACAAAACCGCACCGTGTCGTACACAAACCGTTTGGTTACCCTTAATCCAGGATAAGTCCTTTCTCTTCGTTTGACCAAGTTTGTGCGGTTCCCGCCTCAGGACTATCAAGTGATACCAGTCGTTTTGGCCCCCAAAAACTTGAGAGAAAGATCCAGGCAAATAAGTCGGTAAGTGCGGATTGAATGAGCCTCTCCGCCCCACTTTATTTCACTCGAAGTAATCCTTCTGAGCAATTAAATTCCTTAATTTGTTGTAACGTCTATTTGCAGGAGCAAGTGTGGGAGGGGTGGAGGTGGGGGTAGAGGCCAGCACGGGTGGCCCCCAATGTAAGGGTTGAATTGATACAAATGCGTACTTTCCAATTTACTTGGGGATCGAAACGAGGAGTCATTAAAAGGATTCACACAGTATGAAAAGAACGTAATTAAAAGGGATACGATGGAATCTTCTACTTCTTCTGTTTCCACTATGCCTTTGGGGAAATACTCGTGCAGAGAGCTTAGATACGAGATGCGAGGATGTAATTAAGACTAGACTTTTCTGGGTGGTTATTTCTTACCTCATACCCCAGATAATTGTGATTTCCTTGATTCTTTTCGTATAAAGGGCAAAGGAGTGCTGTTCAATTAACAAAGACTATAATGATTCTTCTAAAATTGCTTTACTTAAGCAATAGCATTTATATTAGTAACATACATTAAACAAATTTAACGCTAGTACTTTCTTTCAAACCTACCTGTCTTATTCTTATTACCGATTGCTAACTAACAATTATAAAGTTTCTGAGTATTTTAAATTATTGCCCACGAATTACCGCTTCAGTAAATGATATAAAGACTTATTTCTGATTTGTAATACTTAATTTGGTGTTTGTGTTACACCGTGCTATAACCTGTCTGTATTTTAATTATTTATATTTATTTATGTACCAAATAAATTATTGTAAAAGTGGCAGTATAAAAGTCGATATTAACAGCAGATACCAGTTAAAATTGGCGCCTTCCTCTCAACAACACCATAACTGAAATGTGCATACAGACATCTAAAATTTTCGAACAATTGTTCCATGATTTACCTCTTGGACGGCGACAGAAATGTTGAATGCAATTTGAATGGAACCCGTGAGTTGCCCTGGACAACAAGTTTGTAAATTTATCGAAGCGTGAAAATCTGCCTCTTCGCGTCAGACACTTGGGTTTCTGTGTCGGCAATAAAATTCATCAATTAAACAAAAACACAAACAGCTAGTGGTATACCGGGTTATTATTGTGGTTGGCAATTTCTAGCAGCAGAAACTTTTGTGTTTCACGTCCTGACCATATCTGGGTGGCGAGAGTTCGTACGAAATTCAGGAGGTTCGACCAAGCGTACACAGCCTGCCAGGACGGTTTCATTCATTTTACTACATATACATCAAAAAAAAAAAAACATTGTCCATTAACAAAGTTCAAAGCTTGGCGGGAATTTAAGGCGAAAATTTACGGGACATGGATGGGACAATATTCGACATACCCGGGCATCTACGAAAAAGTTCTGTATAAAGATAACCACGACCAACGTTGAACCATAAAAAAAAGCTAGTTTTTGTTGAATGGCGACAGCATACCCACATACAATACTTTCGTATACTTCTATTTCAGCTTCAACAACTTTATTCGCGCCCAAATGTCCCGTCCAGGATCCTCGAGGGTATGTGGCTCCCGGAGATGATGATTCAGCACCACCTTCCTTCCAAATGGTGTTGAAATTCAACCATAGTCCTGTCCTTTCAGCTTTCCAGTCTCGAGTTCGGCAGTTGTTTCGAGATTAATATTCGTTGTATGAACTTCGGTAGTAATTACACGTGGTTTAAATGTCCAGCAATTTTAGCTGCCGAGTATGTGCCTTATACCGAGGTCTAGCCCGTCGTCGACATGATGGCAGAGCTGCCTCCTGAGCTAAAATGGGCAATTACAATCGACCGTAATCGGGATATTCTCGCACCGGTCGTAAAAAACGCATATGCATCCCATTTCGAATGGTTATTTGATAATGGACGAAGTGTTATCGGTCCAACTTCTGCTCTAAAGAGATTCCGAATTGTTCTACTTTTTTTTGTTTTTTTTTTTTTTGTAGATATCGATTCCCCGGGGGAAATCTGCTGCCCGACGGCTTCATCTCCTGTGTTCAGAGCTACCTACTACCCAATCCCTCCCCTCATCCGTGGCAATTAAATGGATTTTCGACGAAAAATTTAAACTGTAGCCGCTCAGTGAATTTAAGGTTCGCCTCAACAGACCGCAGGAGGATTTTTAATGAGAAATTAGGGAACGTTTTAATGGCAGCGTTCGAAAATTTCTCGAAACGGTTCTACATAGTTTCAGCGGTTAATCCAATTAAGCAGGCTTATGAATAAATTTTCATTAACTAAGTTTACGATATTCAGCAAAAGCGAAAAGTTTTTTTTTTTATTCCCCTCCAATTTCATTTATAAGCTTTGGGTCAACATTTTTATTCAGAAAATCTATGTACAATATTCATTATATTTTGTACGAAATTAATAATTCTCTGAAGAAGAGAGGTACATAGAGGGTATAGAATAGAAAGAAAAAGTGTTTTCAACATTTTTACCCTGTTTGGTACTTGATACTATCGATACTTTTTAATATTTTGTGATACTTACGAGTATACTGGCTATTCTAAAAAAATCATATCATATAAATAAAACTACATTTATGTATATAGGTGCACATACCACATACATAATACTAAAAGGAATAATGTAATTAAAATAGGTAAATAGTCTCTCTATAAAATAAGTCTTGTATACCTACCTACTAATTTTTTGGATTAGTGAGTGATCCACTGCCAAGTAATAATATGAATTAAATTATAGAATAAAACTACTATTAAACTATGGCTATTAACGTATTTCGTATGGTATAAAGTAAGCTACTCTTAGCGGTTTTAAAATAAAAACTTCTTGATCGGATATATCGAGACTTTGATCTATGTTAAACCGAAATAGAAATTTTTACAAGGGTAATTGGTGACCACAAATTAAACCAGTATCAGTTAATCTCTTCTGCTGCGGTTCAAATAGTTAATGTAAGACTGCTAAATTTTAACATGATTGGCATATGAACGAGAAATACACATTTAGTGTAAATTTACATTTTAAACTTTTTTTTTAATGTTTGAAATTTTTCATTTCTACGGGAGCCGAAAATGCGACCATTTTTGTACTTCAGCATTTTGGCTTTCGGTCGGGACTAAATTCAAATCAATACCAAATTTTATCTTTATACACTTCTAAGATACTTTTTATTTTAAACCAGTCTTATCTGAACGGCTGATTTTTCCATAATAACTGATAATTGCTATCAACCAGTCTTTTTTGCATGGAAATTAATTGCACACACAGTCTTGAATGGGTTAAATGATAAAAGGTACGATAAATAAAATAGTTTCACTGAATGTCCCTTCTAACTAAAAATTCAAATATTAATTTTAATAACATTTAACTCGAATGAGTTCCTTCTAATCTAATAAATTAATTCGCCGGAAAATCATTCGTTACAATTCGCTGCCAGATAGTCTTAGTATGAAACTCAACTAGATTCTTATAAAATATTTTTTATCATTATTAACTACGAAAGACTAATGAGAAATAATATTAAATTATGAATTGAGACAACGAGAATTTACTTAAAATTCAAGCTACTAAAAATATAAACTTATTTCAGTTTATTTCATATGTATTTCAAAATAAATCTGTTCAGAATTGGTAGCGTATAATGCGGTAAGAGGGTTTATATCCCAATTTAAATTCTTACCACGTTCGATATTAGTTTCTGTGAATAACAATGCAACCCATAATCGAATCTCGGTTTATATTCAAGTAAATGGCAAAATTATTCACATTCTGATAATGGGTAACACAAGTGTTTTTTTTATTTAATATCATTTAAATTTTTAAATTTAAGAAAGCTACATAAGTAGGTATGCCATTTTATCCTCTAGAAGTCATATCAACTTGATTTAAATTATTAAATGCCAGCTAATTTGATTGAATAAAAAATTTAATGGCAAAACTTAAGAACTCATTGCGCAATTACAATTTCTTCATTATATTTTCAATTGCAATGTGTAATGATAATGAAAGCTTCACTAGTAAGTAATTACAATGAAGTAATTGAATCAGGATTGCGACCATTGCAGTAATGCTAATGGAAATTTGGAAACTTGTTAATGGTAATGCTAAAAGTAATCATTACCATTATTTTACAAGGCTGAGTGTAGGGTAGAAATGGTACTTTACGTCCTATAGATAATCTTTAAGTTCATTTGATTGTTGCTCAATAACTCCTAAATGCTTGGTCCGACCATTTTCATTTTCAAAATGAAAGATGGCAGTTAAAATTTCTAAATATCAAAGGATTACCACGAAAATTTTGATATTTGGAGGTTTTTGGTGGTCCTGTATGCGAATTTTCATTCGAACAAGATCACGGATTAAATATAGTGATAAACAGTTTTCAAACTTCGACGTATTTAAGTGAAAATTAAGTACTATGGGTATTTTGATGTCACTACTTTTGAATCTACTATCAAAATTAGGAAATTCAAATCAACATTTTTAGATTTTAACGAATTTAAGGGAAATTTATTTAAGGGGCTATTGATTTTAAATCTATGCACATATAAAAACGAAAGTACATTTGTTTGTTTGTTTATTACTTAATCACGCCTAAACCCTTGGTTCGATAGACTTAATTTTTTTCCTACAAGGAATTACATAGTCCAACTTAACATATAGGCTATATTTTTATTTTAGTAATGACCACTGGTAGAGGCGTTCTTTTGGTATCGACCGTTTCACGCAAATTGTGTAATATCACTTAAACCTTTTTGGTCGAAAGTGCTAATTGGAAGCAGACAGCGTGAAAGGGCAGTTCTTGATAACACTGCAACAATTTCCTGTTTGCTTGAATACCCCAAAAAAAAAGAAAAAAAAGACAGGATGTTGTTGTTTGCAATTCGTAAAACATCCACAAAGTGCTTAGTTACCTCGAATAATGACAAGTGCCCTCCTCAGAGGGTATCAAATGGGCAAAATATACCTCCCCTACCCACTCAAGTCCTGCACGCACTCATTAAAACTTAGTAGACCAGTGATGCAATGCGGACCCCCGCAGATATCATCCGCTCTGCTCGAGAGTTTAATGCTTAGAATTTCTGGGAGCCTCGAAGGCGTTTATAGTAAACATTTTACGACAGCACGTAGACCCCCTTAAGTGAATTCCCAAACTTAATTGAACAGAGTTCAAGAGTTCACGTCCTGCCCCACCGGAGCGCGGTATCTACTTTATTACGGTCCAATTGCGATTTCATAAAATTTTATCAAGCGAAACTACTAACTCTGTCGTACCTCTGCCGTACATTCTAATCAAGTTAAATAAATTTCCTGTAATTTGAAAATTCACAGCGCACCAAAATTCAGCTCAAGTCGGCGGTAGAGGACGTGCGCCGGGTGAAAGACTACCACCATACCGTCAAGGAATCCCTCTCTATCTTCAACCAGATTGTCTTATCATGCATGCAGGCGTTCACGTCTGGGCACCGTGCACACACATCCCAATTTTCGGGGAATAATTTGTTACTTTGGTGTTTTAATAATCTTGAAAGTAACCGCGACGAGATTCTGCAGTCTAGCGGACCATACCTAACATACGGGCAAGAAAAGGGGCCCACAGGGCGGTGTCCTTTTTAAGATATCATCGCAACTGTCTTGCGCTATAAGATTCCCCGGGATACGGTAGCACGTGGTCGTGCACTCAGATCCGGCCCTGACAATGAAGGAGAGGGTTGACGATGTGCTAAAAGTTTTATATCCTTCTAGGGCAGGTATAAAATTTCTGGTAAATGGTATTTTACGAGGGACCCTATGGGTATTAAACGTGGAATGTAACATTTTCTGTTCAGCATAAATTCTAGGGAAGCATCTTAGGGGCTGCTTAAGTTGGCGATGGGTGAGATACGGTTTTGGATGAAAAGGAGATTGTACGCATATTTCAGAAATATTACAAACTTTGCATGGACGGGCGGCTTCTCGAAGTGCTGAGCTCTGTTTTATTGAGGAATAATGGCAAATGTGCGGGCTGGCTAGTTCCTGGCTGGCTCCTTTTGGTGTAGCCTATCGGGTTTGATATATCGGCAATTTATTGTGTGGTTACTGTTCTTGCATCCTTGACGGAAAAGTAGGTTAAATATTTGTTTTATGTCGCGGTTCAGAATGTTTCTAATTAAATTGTAATCTAGGTAGTATCATTTCTAAGAGGATTTATGGAAATAAACTTTAGTAGAATTTAAATCGTAATTTTTTTAAACTGTATGTATATGGGTTATCTTGCTGTAATTTATACCACAGATAAGAGTCCAAATGATGACTTTAGAACGATCAAATAGTCCTCTTAACTCTTTGGAGTTAGTGGTCCTCTGAATTCTTTGCTTAGCCTTTTATGTATGGTGGGATATATTTGAACCCACCTCGAAAACTCCAAATTAATCATACTGATACAGTTTAATATTTGTTTTTAGAATTATTTTACTATAATTAAATCAAAAATTAATAAAAATATAAAAATGATTTATATTAAAGAAAAACCACTCTGTACAGGTCGCACATCATAAATTGAAAACATTTCATTTTTTTAAATGAAAAAAGGCATATTTAATTACATAATACAAATTAATAAAAAAATATTCGTTAATATCAATTAATAGTCTTTCTGCATTGAGATTTCACGAGAAATAATTTATTTGTGTAAGTCCTTCACTTTTTGAATTTTATTTATTAATGAATAGCTTGTGAAGAATTAATTAAATATTAATTGTGAGAAATAACTTGTATGAAATTTATTGGACATAATTAAAATTTTATAAGGAATACATTACCACTGTACTATAAATAGATAAAGAAGCATAGAAAGGGGTATTTGGGGGCGGCAGCTACGTCTATTTTAGAAGGGTTCGGAAACTAATCGATAATTACAAACCCTATTGAGGTTCTTCAGAACAAAATTTACATCAAATTTAATAGTGGAGATCATAATTTAAGAACTGCATATAAAGCTTCCGAAGATCTTGCTATATAATCTCAAAAATAACGAAATATCGTATTTTTTGCACTTTTAGACTATGATATCTCGAAACCTTGCTGTGATAGAGCAGATTCGGATCCACTATCGAAAAATTACTATCGTCGATTAGAGTTAGTCCTGAAAGGGTACTTTATCCTATTTTAAATATTTTTGTTGTCCCACCTAATTAGAATTTTGTATTTAAGACTAAACATCTTAACCTGATATACCACTGAGGTAAGTAAGGTTTAGCAATTTTTAATTTGATAAGAAAGTAATATCAGAAGAATCAATATTGAGATAAAGTTACTCCACAGAGCTAAAGTACCCTGAATTGATGGTATTGTAATTTTTGTTTGCTGTTTGTTGATCTGTATAGTTAGTTTTGGTGTATCTTGGAAATTTGAAACGTCCTATAGTACGAATGATGATGCTGTAGCTACGAAATATCCCAAACTGAAAAACTTATTTAGCGGCCTACGCCTCAACCGAATCGTAATAGAAGCATACGAATTGTACCTTCCATGAAATGCTACCCAATTCCGCTACTGATTGAAATTTCGTCCAATAAATCACAGAACTGAAATTCACTTAGTTTTGCCCGTGCTCAGCAAGTTAATAGAAATCAATTCTAGAGGTTATACATGCCGCCAATTGACTGGACTACAAATAGATTTCAATTCGAATTGAGTACCCGGGCACCCATATTGCACTACTACTGTCCGGGATTTCGAACGATCGACAGTATGTGCGCTCCTCTAAGCTGGGCACGGGAAGAAGGTGACGGCCAAATTGGTTCGGTAGCACACGTTGAGTACGTGCCAGCGAAAGGAATTCTCTAATAACTGCGAAACGTTCCCGGGTGTCCCGGCAATCTGTACTTTGTTCTCATTAAGGAAAAACAAGACAACTGGGAATTCGGCTAATAAATCAATAATATTGGCTTCAATTTGTCTGATTTACGGCGTCCGCTTTGTTAGTGGAGGGGCCAATTCAGTTTCGCTTTGTTCGGCACGGCCAGGCTCATATTTGGTTACTGGTTTATTCCTATCTCCTCGCGGTCACTTTTATTTATTGCTGGTGTTTGGCATTTTCTTTAATAACTGATCAAATTATCCCAATAAATTGTGGCAAATAGCTCCCTGGGGGATAGGGAGAAATGTTTTGCTCCTTCTCTATCCAAGACATGGGACAGATGCTCTAAAATTACGGTTTACAAAAAAAATTTTTCTTTTTTGGTTTTCAGGCGGTAATAACTTCTTGTTTATTGGGGCTTTATCGTCGCCAAATTGCGTTTTGAAAATTATTACGACTAGCCATAGCTAAGCCTAAAACGTCCTTTTAAACTGTGTCTAAGTATTGCTGTTTTCTGATAATCCGCATGTGAAGGTGTTGATTTTTTCCCTACAACCCGTAGACTATGTATGTACAGAATTCTTGTTTTCATCCCACTAGCAAATTGATATGTTCCCGCCAGTAGCATTTAAAATTAATGTAGGCACTCTCTTCATTAATAATTTGCTTGACGATTGCTTCGTTACATCCTTAGAGACGTTTTACATTTCATTTACACGCTAAATGGGCTTTTCTCGAGCGTGCTTCGATAATTAAAGTCTAGGATTCCGCGGGGAATCGGTATCCGGGCAAAATCCGGTCGCATAAGCACTTTACCAGAAAAGCTTTAATTGCGTAAATGCGATATTGATCCATGTTCAGTAGTAGTCTCAGCGATTAAAAGGTTACAAGGGTACCGAACTAATTTGGCTAAACGCAAAACCTCGCGAGTGTTTACTCCTTAAGCAAATTTTAATACCTCTAGAGATGTTATTTAGATTTAGGAAAGTAAGAATAATGTTGAGTAAATTTTTATAAGCCATACTGAATCTTCTTGGATATCAGGAGTTGGAAAGAATTGTACATTCGGAAGAGTAAGCTTAGTATTTAAAAGCAGCTCAAAGAAGTCTTGTAAATGAGAATAAGATCAACCTGCTAACAATTTGAATTTATAAAATTTATAACAATTTCATTACAATAAACAAGTCAGCCAAACCCTCGAAGAATACGATTAATTGGCTCAGTATTATTTAAAATCATGTTATTCGAAACTAGGTTAAATTAGGTTGGAGTGGTTTCCTAGAAATGCCCAATTAAGCCATTTATGGGTTATTGTGTTACCACGTAGCCCAGGAGACCATGATTATCCATGGGACTCGAAACCACAGCTTCTGGAAAGGTAGACCAGCGCACTAACAAATTGACCTATCAAGAAGCCCCTATTCGAAACTAAAGCTCATAAAATTTTGAAAAATACGTCCGTATTATTTAAAGGTTTTTGCAATTTTTATGCCTTAGTTATATAACTTTTGTAAAAATTATTCGATTTTAAATTTTCAATAGTAGAATAAATAACCGAAGGCAGACCAAATTCTTCAGTTATTCATCAATACTATGCAGAGTGTTCGGATTCTACATAGAAAATGCCATACCAATTAATTAGGTTTTCCAGAGGAAACGTTTATTCTTAACCGAATCCGAACAAGTAAGGTATCAGGAGTTGGAAAGGTACTTTAAACCCCTTTTGAATGAGCCTCCATTCTATGTCCTGCGATATCTTTACAATGATCTACAAAGACTTAATTAAGAGCACCTCCTAAAAAGCTTTAAAACGTCGATTTTGAGAAGTAAAGAGTGATTTTTAGAGGGGTGTTTAAGAGCAAAACTTTGTTCAAGACACCCCAAGGAATCGATTAAATAGCTACGTACAATCCGAACATACACCCTGTTATAGGCAAATTAAATGAGCTTAAGCTATGTAAAATTTTGAATAACGTCTATAAAAATAATCGTTCTCAAAAACACAAGAGAATTCAAAATAATGTTAATTGCTGCCAAAACAGCAATAAAACCTTAAAGATATCATTTTGATTTTCGAATAAATTTCAAAATTACACACCAGAGATAAATAATTTTTCGGATATCTGATCGAATAAACCGAAATTATATCAGAATGAGTTCCAAATATAGAAAGTATAGCCTTCTAAAAATACAAAATTTCGACAGCTACTGAATTTCAGATTGGGATTCACACAAATTACGCAAAAACATTTCCCATTGTTTTACCCCTCGGCCATAACATTTAATATTGTAATTATGGCATTCAGACTGAGTGGGAGGGTGCATTGTACACGAAGCGGCCGGAAAAGTTGGATAATTAGGACTCGGTTTAGTGTGATAAGGTTTAATAAATACGCCATCTTTTACGGCTGATGCGTCCTATTTTCTTATCTTTTACAAAAGCCTTTAGGGAGGAAATATCTGTGAAAATGATCAAATCGATTTATATTTTTACTTTAACAGTAACAATACCTCCACAACAAATATTTTCCTACTTTTTAAGATACAAAAATAATTCGATTTGCTATTATTTTTCAGTAGAACATTTCACTCTGGACTGTCGCTGTAGTTGGAAGCTAATTTTAGGTATTAATTTTGTGCCTGTTTAATTAGCGCAATTGCATAGTGCTTTGAAGAATGAAAAATAAGACAAATGACTTCTAAATTCGAGTTATAAACAAGAGGTTATAATTTTTATATAAACGCATGAGATTCACATCTGAACGCGTCGAGGGGGGTATACGAAAATATTTAAAATAATTTCATACCTTTTATAGTTTTTAGGGCTTTTAGAAGTTTATCCTCTAATAAATAAAGAACATTCCTATTACTTGGTTATTATTGAAATCCTGTTGTTCTCTTCTTTTGCTTTACCCTAGCTTCCTCAAATTTCAAATACAGGAAAGATCCAAGGTATTTTAAGTGAACCTCTTTTGAGTGAAAATGAAACAACCTCGGTATGCTCGTAAAAAGAACTCTAGTCTTTAATCTAAAAGTCCATTAAAGCAAGCAATTCCTCACTTCTTCAGGTGGAGGCAATAACATTTTAGAGAAGTACGAATTGATTTTTATCTTCGACTAACTCTAGGGTTTTGCTAAAGGGCAACGGATTAGATCTGCAGAACAATGAAATCCCAGGACAGTAAAAGAGGAAAATCCAATTAGAAAAATTACGCTGTATTTTTCACCTCCTCTTTTCGAAAATGTTCTGTTCGTGACCTCGAAGGAAATACGTCAAGGTGCACTCGAGGACAAGTGACATCGTCTTTATCTGCATAACAGAAAAATACTTCACTCTCACGCCCCCATCGCTTTCCTTCCCTTGTCCAAGGACGACTTTACTTTAAATGGCAGTTTGTCATGGAGTTTCGCATATCTTTTTATTTCTCTCGAAACTCATATCTGGTACGGCTATAAAATAAAAAAACCCAAAATGAATGGTTCGTTTCGAGGGTGTTTTTAACGTTCTGCCCCCTGGTCTCAAGACAACATTTAGCAGAACACGAATGTTTTTGTCTTCTGCAGAACTTTTGGACAAACTCCCCGGATTAAATATGACCGATAATTACCCAGGGGCCCCTGGTTAAAGGTCTTTGTTTTATGTGATTTATGACATCGGTCTGCCCGTCTTATGGATGGTACCATTCTTCATCTTTGGCTTTTTGCAGAATATGGAGATTATAGGACACAAATCTTGCCGTCTGGTTTCTTACGTGAATTCTTACATAAACCTTGTGGCTAGCTACTATCGTAATAATTTATCATTCGTTGTCTCTTCAATGGCAATGAAAAAAAAAATAATGCTCAAACTATTGGCTTACAGCAAATAACTTGATTAATTTTCTAACTCATAAGGAGGCCTAAATAAAGTACACTCTGGGGAACAAAGCGTATCTCGAGGGCTCTAAGTAGTATCACTAATGGACTGGCAGCAGCAGGGGCCACTTTATTCAAGAATACTTTTGTTTTTCTTTAGGGAAAAGTAAGTATTGCTTTTAAAAGAGTGAATGAGACTAAAGAAGTAGATACATTTTGATTAAAACATTTTTGTAACAAGGTTTATTTATGAATTCAAGTTCATTTATGTTAATTTCTTCCCTTTTAATCTTAAGACAAAATCCGTTTCAAAAGAGACCTTTGGGAAACAAACATTTTTCCATAGTTTGTTTTTAATGATCAAATCAAATTTTTTAAATTGTTAATTGCCATTTATATTTTCAAAATGATATCTTTCAATTTATTGTCATTATACAAATGTTGCCCTTTTTAATTGGTCAATAGCATCGTATTGCTTTCCACCTTCATACACCGATTGCAGTAAATAGCCGCAAGTATTTTTTATGATGTTCAGATCAGAAAATCGAGCTGCCCATTGAAAAATATTGAAGTTTTTAACTACGAAGTATTGTTTAATTATGTTCGCCGTGTGTATTGACGCATTATCTTGCTGGTATATGAGTCCTTCTTCAAAAAATTACCTTCATTGATCGAGCTATTCATTGATTAGTTGTAATTAGTCTCAAATTTATAACTTCACGAAGTATTGCCCGTTTTCCTTTGTAGTTAATACTGAAGGTATGCAACAACAAGTTCTATACATTTCGCATAGACTTTGATGCATATTTCGATTATAGTTTGACAAAAATATGAATATAATTTCAAGTATAAAATTTGTACGTGAAGAATAAACATTTTGATTTAGCTGACTAGTTAGGAATACTTTAATTAGTTTTAGATTATATTAAGTAAGAGATGATAAATAATGCAAAAAGTTTTACAGTATATCTCTTAAGAGAGAACATTGAACATGACCTTCTTCTTCAGAATAATACGACTGTAGTCCCGCAAGCAACTGGCTCATTCGTTCATGGTCCACAAATTTCAAATTAAGATGAAATGAAAGCTCAACAGGAAATTATCACATGTAGCTTGGGGGTAGGTATAGTGCTGAAAAGTGACTTGATTGTTGCAGAAATGTGCAGCATTTGGGGAAATATGCAAGAATTTTGGAGGAAAAAGGAACGTGGCTGTAATTACCCCTATTGGGGGCCACTGTTCCCTATCTAGTTAATTACATTAGTCATCCTTTGAGAAAATGAAAAAGCAGCAACAAGGATGTCGGTGACAGTGCACCGTCCTTGACTCATCTGGCGCATAAAGCCTCACAGATATTTGGCCACCGTCCTCCTTACATGAGAACCAAACGGGCAAACGGGCAGCAGCACATTTCTCCACTAAATATGAAAGGGCAGAAAAAAGTAATTTGAGCCATCTGTGCACCGCGCCACCAGTCATTTGCTAGATGAATCAAAGTGGGGGGATCCTAGAGTGCGGGGGAGCCTGATGGCCACAAACCGACCTAATGTTAAGTAATTTCCATTTCTGAAGAGGCAGAGGGTGTAGTCGTCTGCCTTGTTTCCGGGTGCAAGTGTGCGCTACTACTGCAGTAAAATACTGCCACCGAAAAACTTTACCATTAAAATCCACCCTGTTCATGATGCACAAAACATGCATTTTAGAAGGGGCAAGGGATGCATTTCAGTGGCCATAAAATAAATACTGCCGGGCTTTGAGTATACACTTAATTGCATGCACGCGGTCATATTTTGGGGCATACATGTTGAGCTTATTAAATTATCCCTCTTTAAGGTCCACCGGACTGACTAGCTGTTCCCAGACAGGCAGGGAAACCTAATCACTGTTTCGTGTAGTTTTCACTGTAAATATCCATTCGACAAATGGAGTGCAGTCAAGAAAACTTACACTTAGTATCCCGCCCCGGGGGTATGTAGCTGGATGAATTGTGAAACCTTATGAAATAGTGCCATGTTTACTGTAAAGGTTCCTAGAAGGGAATCAGACTCGTAACACGTTTTAATTTTAGTTTTAGATTTGAATAAGCAATGAATGGTTGAACCTTAATTGCGCACTTTTTTGTACCGATTAAGATGCATTTTCTACTCAGTCGCATGTTTGTTTTTATGAATTGAACTCTTGATTTGCATGCTGAGCAGTACTGTAATTTGGGTAAATAGACACTTAAGGGCATGTATGTCGATTGATGATAATAAAAATTTATTTTTATTCAACCCAAGTAAAATTGCTATGCAATTAAATAATTTAATAATGGAAAAATTAAACTTAAGTTAAAACTTCTTTGTTGCTGAACACGTACTAGAGATGAATTTATAGTCAACTTATATTTCGAAAACCTTTTATTCAAATATACCTTAAAATGGATCTAAAATTCATCATTCTAACAAAATTAGGTGAATTTATAAAAACACGACTTTATTTTATTAATAAAGATTACCAAAAATGGGCAATTTCTTAGTTTAAGATATGCAACAGAAGTATTGAGATAAGTTTAAGCTCTTGGCAATATTTCGGAATAATTTTGTAGTATATTCTTGTACCGATAGCCGTTTTCCCTTAGACTACCCAACTTCCTTTGTGGCATAAAAAATTAATTTTTCCATTATTTTAATATCGAGTACCCTAGATCGTTCATTTTTTAATTTGATTTTCGACTCTTCACCTTTACAAGACATCTTTAAAATTTGATAAATCGATACTGGCCTGGTTTTGAGCAAGTCTATGATGACTTTGTCACTTCCAAAAAGAAACCAAAAAAACCGCATAGAACTGTATGGAAAATCGTTAGTTTTATCTTATATCTCAGTTTCTGGACCTCGGTACTTAAAATATTTCTTCGGGACCTATCCTATTTTTATTTTTCCTGAAAAGCTTAGCATGTTTTCATAGCCTGGTCGAATTTTCAGCAATTAGAAACAATGTTTAGGCCCAGGGTAGCATTCACAGCACAAGATTCACCGATTATATCGTAATCAATACAATTTAAGGGAGAGATACAGGGGTATATAGGAATTTTTATATTTTGTATTTCTACATATTTTACCTATAAGATTTCTTAAATTATAAATAATATTAATATTTAAATAACAGCTATTCAGTTGGTTCGATAGAACATTTTGAAACATGAGTGGCTTTTTGTTCTCCCTCTTTTTCAAAAGTCCTACGCTTTCGGGTATTTTCGGTGCAAAAATTCTAATAATATTTGTAAACGAGGGAAGACGAAAAGGTAGAGAGGTAATAATAAATACAAAGGCGCCAACGACACGCGGTGTTCCCAGGCGGTCCCCCATCCAAGTACTATCCGCGCCCAATGCTGCTTGACTTCGGTGATCGGACGAGAACCGGTATTCTCAGCGTGGTTTGGTCGTTGCCGACTAAACGATATTTACAATCATTTATTTACCGACAAAATATGTAACATCGCATAGTAATGCTGCAATATCTCCCTTGTGTGTTTATAGCTTCTTTAAAAAAAAAAAGACTTAATAACATAGTTTTCCTATATCTGCAAAAGCACCCTATTCGTAAATATGGAAGCGGGGTCGGGGTCGTAATATCCTACACTACTGCAGCGGCGGGTATGGAATGAGTGCATTTCGAGCAAAAGCATACGGTCTTGAGTTAGTACGGAAGAGTCCGTAATACAGAAGCGAAAAATCCAGGTATGGACATAGGGTAATAAACTAACCCCTCATAAAATATGCTCACCTCACTCGTTTGTGGCGACAGTATTTCTTTACATTTCACTTATTGAACTACCTGGCAGGGATTTAAATTAGCTAGAGGAGTGGTAGCTAGCCAAGTGAGATTTATCCTTCATTCAGTTAGTAAACTCCGTAAATGAGCGACGTTTGGGGGAAAATAAGAGCAGTGTACAAGTTGAATTAAAATTTAGTGAATAAAAAATAGAAGATTGAGTGTTCGTCTTGGAAATGTTATTATATTATGCTTAAAAATTAGTAAAAATTGTAGCCAACGACACGCGGTGTTCCCAGGCGGTCCCCCATCCAAGTACTATCCGTGCCCAATGCTGCTTGACTTCGGTGATCGGACGAGAACCGGTAGTTTCAGCGTGGTTTGGTCGTTGCCGACGAATTCTTATTTAGAATCATTGACTTAATGACAAAATATCCAGCTCTCTTTCCCTAAGTAAAATCGTTTCCCAATGAGTAAAAAAATTCATAACTCGGTGAATTTAGCTCCAATTTAAGAGGAGGCTTGCGTTTTAAACTTCTGAGGGCTAACCCCTTAATTAGGGCTCTTGATCGCACAGATCAAAAAATCATCGCGTAAAATCGTAAAATTTTAAATGCCATATTTTTTTAATTCAACATTTCCATAGTCGTTAGGCAAAATATTTTAAAAACGAATCTATGGATCATTCAGAAATTTTTGTACACTACTTTTAAATTGTATTGACTCGTGATTGAACGAATGATTTCTATTTTCGTTGATCACAACTCTTTTTATAAGGCAAACTCTGGAAAAAAATTCAAATTATATTAGTTTTTCAAAATCCTTCGTTCAATCACGACCTATTACTACTTTTTATTAGAAAAAGTTTTTATTTCAAATAAGTACCTCATGAGATATTCCGTCTAAATAATAAAAATAAAATAATTAATTTAATCTGTTCAGAAAAAAATTATATCAAATATGCTTTGTTTTGGCCCTCAAAACCCATGTAACCTCTTAAATTAGCTAATAAGAGGGAGCATAAGAATTGCAACTAACAAGAATTAACTGGTAGTAAAGAGAACAGACAAATAAGGGGCATCAACAAAAGGGGCCAGGTGATACATGTACCCAAGTATGATGAATAATGAATGGCGGGAATGTTATCACTATCAGCAAGCTAGCAGCAGGACATTGGAGGGAAAATATATTTACATGTACCAAAACTCGTTAATAATGCAACTTTATCTATTAAATTGTTTTGTGTATGCTAACCAAAATAGCCGTAACTATCCTTTAAGCTTATTCTAATTTGCATATGAATTTTCCCAATTAAGCCTAACTATTCTTGCCTTAGAAAGGGCTTTCTAAAGTAATTCCTCCTACAAGCAGGGGGTTGGAGGACATGAACAGCACTGACGACGTATCTCAACTCTCCCCTGCTTATTCAGATTTATCAAGTAGCCATAGAGCTCCCGTTCGGGTACCGCTCCGAAATTACATTCTTCATCACAAACAGAAGACTTATCTCGGCTGCAGGTGATTCCGAGCAGGCCAAGAGGTGTAAACAAAAGTAAATGGAATGTCCTTTTGTCTTGGGACCAAGGGTACTTTTCGTTTCCTGGTCCTCGGTACAAGCGACGATGTCTAACAGTCCGAATTTTAGGCTAGTTGATAATGCAACCGCGGCCTCCGTGCTCTAGACGGTGCCAGCGGCTGTGGCATTTAAATGCAAAGATAGCAGGTGTTAGGCTCTTTATTTCAAAAGCAGCGCGAATACTTTGCTGACATTTAATTAAAATGCTGTGAAATATGATGCACAGTGGAGGAATAAAGCTTCCTTCCTGGCACCCAGCTATGGTGCACATATGAGGGGTACCCAAAACTCCGTAGTAGAGTACCAGCGCCCAACTGGTGGTATGGAGAAAAAAAATTTTTTTTTTAATTAAAAGCGTATCACTTCGTGCAGAGAGGGTCCCGACACAACTTAGGTATCCTTGGCGCGCTCTTGTCTTACCAGCTGTTTTTGCAGTATTTTATTCCACAGTCTTTTCTCAAGGAAGCAAGCACATTTCCCGCTGAATCATTGGGACACAAAAACAGTTTTTTTTTTTTTTTTTGGGCGGATGGGGCGTCGCAGTGTCATTTGCATACCAACCGCAACCCATCGTCTCGGAGTAAACCGAAAGCATCTAATGCCTGTGAACCGCACAAGAACCAGAAAAAGGGGAACCCTAATTTAACAAGTTTCGTTCACCATCCATCAGACGGAGGGGGAGGCGGGGATGGTGTTCTCTCATTCTTCTTGCGCGCAAAATTTTTAATTATAACTTCAAAAGACGCAAGTAATTTTCCAGAGTCCGGGTACTTATTAAACATAACTTTTGAATTTTTACAAGTTTTCCTCATACATAATTTATCAGGAATACGACGGTTTCACCCACCCTATTACCCTAACATCAAGTCCGATTTTCTTCCTATTTTGTTTTCTATGGTAAAATACCGAAGAAATATCAAATAAAATATTTTGTTCGTAATATAATAATTTTTATAAATACTTTCTAAGATTTTCTTTCCAATAATTACACTCATATAAAACAGTGTTTTATTTTCCTAGTATTTTTAAATATTGTAAGATAAAATGCTCGTCGGACTATGCATAGTGTAGGGTTTTATAGCAAATTATTTTGATAGTGTCGCGCTAGAGCTGTAAAATAGTGCATTACTCTCTCTGCATTGGTACTTCACCATTACCGTACTATAAAAGCATTACTCAACATTACCTGGCATTACTTAGAAATACTGAGCATTACCTTACATCACGTTTTCGAGAAATATAGAGAAATCATCAAAAATAAACGGATTGATCTAGGAGCTTATAATGTTCCTCAAATTATAGTTGAAATTTTAAGTTATTATATAAAAATACCTTAAAAATTTTACATTATCGAAATACTCCGTCAATTTTACTATTTTCGCATGATGAACTTGTTCGTCAAGATGGGTAAACAATTTCTGTAGAGGTAAGTTGTATTCGATGTACCTAGATTAGGACTCAGGCTTTCATTTAAACTTTCAAACGTTACGTATTTCTATGATAAACTTTTATTTTCCAATGATTATTCAAAAATGCCCAAAATATGGTTTTTCGTATTTCTCGAAAACGTTATGTGATGGAGCATTTTTATGTACGAATCTATGAAAAGAAAACCAGTTAACCAGTGTAATTTGTATTGAATTTAAGGCTACATACCCTTAATAGATCCTATAAAAGTAAAGCTTAACGATGAAAACTGAAACTTTAAATTCGGAATGTCTATTAATTTTATGTGAAAGTGCATACCCTGAAAAATTGTTATTTAGAAGACCCTTTATACAAAACAGTTTGGATAAGAACATGACTAAATGTGACCATTAGGTTTATCATGAAGTTAATCGGTATCTAAAAATAATGATGTATTCGACATAATCCCCAACGCTCCAAATTAAGCTGATAAATGCACGATTATGCGGATAATACGCAATAAATAGAATCATTTTGTTCGAATGGAGCACTCTTCTGTAAGCCAGTGATAACCTTTAATCCTGGGAATCCCTTTTATGCCGCAAATTTATCATTAGATTTTCCACTAGTCCCAGTTAATTAAAGCCGAAATCGAAGCTGAATCTCTTAATACCCCCCACCCATACTTTGGTTGTATATTTTCGCTCCTGGGCTCCTGAAAGATCCAAGAATCATGACTCTCTGAAACTTCCTAATCCTGGGTGTATTTCGGTATGAAAAAGAGTAATCACCGGTTGGGACAAACAACTTAATCCCAGCAGTGAAATTGTGCCTGGAGGACCATCGCCCATTATTAACATATCAATTAACCCTTCACGCATATCAATTTGCCCAGCCTCGAGAAGGTCCCTTCCTTTCGAAGTGGTACCACTCTCTTAATTGTTGTCCCTTCGCTGCAGTGATGGCATTTAAACTAACGCTAAACTACCATTTCACGGCACCCAAGACTCTAGTTAAACAATGTCACTCATCTAAGATTCGTCCCATGGTTATGGGGGGCGGGAGTTTAGTTGTAGGGTCTTGTGGCCGGTTTACGTGTCATGTCCGCAATAAACAGACGGGAGCCATTGAGTCAAAACCCGGTAGGGCTCATATACCGAGGAGGAGGAATTAAATTTAATAATACCCGCCGGAGCCCTCATCTGAATTCAAACAGACTTTACAACCCACCAATTCAAGGGGAGGTTGCTGTCCTCTCGCAGAACGTTTTACAATTAATTCCCAAACTTGAAATTGGCGACCGCGAAATAATAAAAAAAAAATGTTTTTTTCGCGAAATAATATTCAGCGAACAATTGCGGCTGTTGTGGTACACTTAAATGTGGTTAGGCCGACAGTTTGCGGCAACTTGTCACGGCCAACAATCCTTTCATTTGCATAAACGGCCGGATTTATCGGTTGCTGTCGATTTTTTTGTGATTTTATTATCCAAAAATTTAAGACCGAAACCCAACTCTATAAATAATTATGCTTCAATTTAAAATTATCGGCACAACTTTAGGCCAGGGGGCAAACGGTATGATTTCCCCAACCGGAACACAAGCTTTAAATCGCGACTAAAGTTATGCAATAAATCGTGAATGAAAAGTATTGGCGACAAATATCGCTTAATTAATTTTGCGTTCTTTTGCGAATTTTTCCTTTATTATTTTTTTTTTGTTGAAATGTTCTCGGACAATGTTTTACCGATTGACATTGTTTTAATGCAACATCACCCGCTTTTGGGGGACTATTGTTTCGATATAAAGCACAAAATCTCTGTGGATGCTGCTTATCCAATTGTACCATCGTAAAATAATAGTCCTATCCAAATGTAAGACATAGCTGCATTAAATATCTGTTCTTAACAGCAAACAATTACGTCCTTATTTACGTAAATCAATTGAACGCACACGCATCAATTCGAAATTGGCAAACATCTCTTCGTTTTCAGTAGAATTCCGAAATGTTTGATTGTATTAACACTTTCACTGCCATATGGGTGACATACAATAGCTGAATAAGCTATTGTGTCACCCATATGGCAGTGAAAGGGTTAAAGAAATTGAAATTTTGAACAAAAGAAATTAATTACAAGTTGAAATTTACAGATTTACAAATTGATCTATGATGTAAATTTGATTACTATTTAAATTTAAAATCTGTTGAAGTTTACTTCAATTAAAACTTAACCGTATGGTTTAACACTTTGCCTTATGAATTGAGCGATAGTGCAATCATTTTATATAAAAATCTAACTAAGTCAATTTATTTTTAACAATACCTTTAAAGGGTATCATAGGTGAAATTTATAAGGCCGGTATAAAAATAACGTTATTATGAAATATAACATTTAATAATGCTAATAATACTGGTGTGAAATTTCATCCATGACCCTTAACGTAATTTACTTAGATGATACCTTTTAAGGATTACATTAACAGATTAATTGTGATACAATTAACCCTAGATAACTAAACTTAACTCAGTGTTTACTCTGTAACTAATCATTCGACTTATAGCCGAGTACAAATAAAAACATGTACATGTATTTTTATATTTCCTTTCTTTAAATTCATGGAAATTAGTCCTATCTTTAGAATTAAGATTGTAACATTTAAAAAAAAAGAGAAGTGGTGAAGATTAGCGTTTGCAACCATGGCAGATGTTAAAAGTGTGCGGAAACATCTTGAATTTGAAAACTAGTAAGATCTGGCAGTCTATCTAGGGATTAACATTATGACAGACAGGGCTAGAAAATGAATTAGCAACAAGCCATAAGACTTACTTTATTCGTAGACTAGTATTAAGTAATTTTTTATTTATGATATTTGTGATAGGGATTGGGAGGAGGTGTAGGAGAATAATTAGAAAGGATGAACTAGAAAACTTTAACCAAGGAATTCAGTAGATACTGGTTTAGCCCAAGGGCGACAAACAATTTAAATCCCGCCCCCAGCTGTTCGGATAAGATCGGTTTATTTAACTCTATCAAACTTTTAGCTCATTTATTTAGTTAACCCCTCGCTTTTTCAAGTTTTTCGTTCTTTTATATCTTTAATATTATTTAAATGCAACCTGGAATTCAGCCACCTTATCCTTTTACTCTACTCTCTACTATAGAATTTCATGGGAAAAGGGCCAGGAATCGTTAAAAGGACGTGTGTTTTTCTCGGACGACAGAAACAGTATTGTCCCTCTAACTAGGAAAATTTCAGATGCCCGCTAGCTGACGCCAAGCTGAAACTATTCCCATTAAGCACATGTCATTTCCCTGCACCGTCCTTATCGCAAATTGCTTCATGATTTCTCGCTTTCGAATTCTTTCCCTGGCCGTAAAGCTTTTATGCAATTACGAATGGATACTTTGTGTAAACATCGGTCTAATGTCGCCTGTCTTGCTGTCGGGGACATAATAAATGGAGGAATCGGAGGACATAACTCGTAACGTTCTTGTAGAGGGGGGTTATACCTTATTGCTAATTTATAGGACGGAATAGTAGTCTCACTGCTCCCGAGAAGGATAATTTGCACTCGGAGTGCCCAGTCGTATTCGTCCTGTCGAAGTTGTCTTGTAACATTATCCGACTTACCATGCATATTTCATGGTCGTTGTTATCATTTGGTGGTATCTTTTGTATCCACCCATGTTCCAATAATTGTAACTGCCTCCCTTCCTATACAACTAGTGGGTACCTATTGTGGGATTGCTTGTTTTCCGGAATACGATCCTCTGACCTTGCTGATAAAACTACGTCAAGATTTTGGATTGAGCCAAAACCTATTACTACTGGAAAATTCTATCTATTGGCAGAACGATTGAATGTGTCGAGCTGCATCAGTTGTCGGATGTGCCTGCGACTATTGCCACTTTATCTTAAGTGACTTTTCCCAGGGCATTAGTGAAAGCTGTCATGATAAGGCGGATCGTTGAGAGATAGAAAAGGGCGAAAAAAGAAAAAAAAAATGAATTTACATAATTTATGCAGATTATGCCCTGCTCTCCACCACGAAACATCCACTTAGAAGCATTACCAGGGAGTGCTGGAACCGACAAACAGTTGTGCGAGAATTTAAATATTTGTGGATAGCATGAAGGCAATTTCACGGAAGATGAACCAACTCTGCTTATCTGCGAAATTAGAGGAGCTACTGTGCCTGGTGTGCCTGGTGCCTGGTGCCTAGAGGAATCCCATGCCCCGCCCACCTATTCGCTGATATACAGCACATAGTTTGATGGTCCAAGGGACGAAATCGAGTGGGAAGGGGGGGGGGGGGGGGGGGGCTTAATGTTGGCTCTCAGCACTGAGTCCTTTTTATACTGTTCCCATCAGGAGGAGCGAGGCACTCAGGGCCATCATCATTTTCATTATAGAGCCCCCCCCACCGTAAATGTTCCTTCTAATAGGTAACGACAATCACGCTTTCAACACATTACCATTAATTAATTCCAATCCATTTATATCCTTGATTTACGTTCCGGACCGGCCCTCCAAATAGCTGGTCCATGGGCAAGGATATTGTTCACTAGTCCCAATGAATTTTGCTACCGAAATTGCATGGAAATTATCCCATACATCAAAAGCGGCATCTTCCGCTGGGATCTTTTATCTTTTGTTTACAAGCGATTGACGTAGTCTGAGCTGAATTTGATGATGTAAAATGAAATTGAGGTGGACCAGTAATTGAACTTAACATTCCAACCCACTTTTATCCATCCAACCGCATTATGATCAAGGCAGAAAATTGGATAATTAAAGAGGGAACGGAAATGATTAAGTGATACATTAGCCTTTGCGCTGATGGGGGCTTCCTGCTTTAGCAGGAATGGATTTATAAAATAAGACTAACGCAACCGTAACGCAGCTATTTTTATATTTTTTATTAACGCCATCATTGCCAGTAAAACTACAGCATTTCCTTGTAATGTTGGAACATTACTCTTCAGTGATATATTAAAGTAAGAAAAAATAAATAAATTTTCTTTTCCTCTTAACGATCACAGCTCGTTAAATCGTTTTAATCGTTAGTATCAAAAATAACCACTACTGAATTAAATTGACCAAAGGTTTTTGGTAATTTACAACAAACCGCATATAAAAGTTCCGGGGAAAAGATTTTCCGATCAATTTATTTATTTAAAACGAACAGTGGTAATAGTAAGTTTTAATACTATACAAGCAAATCTGTTAATTACCAATATTACTAATGTATTTATATTTTAACCCTTAAAGGATACCATGGGTAAAATATCACCCCAGGCAAGCTGTTTTTCTCAATTTTAAGAAAGACCTAATTTTGTCTACATGTGCACATTTATAAAGTCGCTACCAAAACAACGTTATCATGAATCATAATGTACCAATTATTTAGTTTACGCTTTTTTCCGAATTCATCGATATTGATCGTTCAATGGTAGGTTGGTTAATTTAAAGAGCAAGCCTTAGATTAATTGTTGGCAAAGCTTTGCGTTTTTAGGAGCGTTCTAAAGTATTGTTTAACTCTAACCTTAACCCTAACCGTACATAGGTTCTCGTCAAACCCCACTAAATTTGCACAGTTCTGATAGTCTGGCAGTTTGGGTAGTCGGATCAAAGCTTTTAATCGCTTTAGGACGACGAACTGTCCAAACCGGATAGTGTAGAAAAAAACATACGTGAGTCTCGGGCTAATTTAAATGAACGAACATAAAACTAATAAAACGTCTCAATGACTTTGAATATATGACTACGATGATATTACAAAGTTTTCTACATTTACAAGCCATGAACTGGTCCGAAACATTCATACGTATATAGGGGGAAATTGTCCAAATCTTTAAACAAATTCCATTGAGTCTAATGGCCAGCGATTTAAACATGGAAATAAATTCTTTGTAGTTGTAAAATTAAAGCTAGTATCGAAAAACGATTCTCACTTATGACTACTCTAAAAAAATTCTCATTCTAATTCACTAATCTTTCTATCATCTTCCAACAAAGTATATAAAATTTTTCAAATCAAATTAAATTTGTGCGACCATCAGAGGAGTTGCAAACTACAACGACAAAAAGACTGGACTCTGAAGAACTGACTAACTGAATTATTGCATTTTCGTCAGAAATTCATTAATATTTTTAGTTTATATACAGCAAAAGGTCCTTAAGGTTTAAATTTGTCCAAACTTTGACTTCTTTTAGTCCCCCTAGTCCATCTAGCCACCCCCTTAGTCACTAGGGTCCTATAAGTCCTATACATCTATTTTATAGAATTGCTCCTGGAGATTTAATAGAGTGTTTTTTTAACGTCTTTCCGGTCAATGTTTTTTAATCCGGCACCATCAAACGAAATGTAGTTTTGAAAAAAAATGCAAAGTTTAAAGCAAAGCATTATGAATTTGTAAAAGTACCTTAATAAAAGTCCTTACAAAATAAAATTTGTTTACAAAGGGAAGTTCTTCATCTTTTTTGCCACCACATTTATCAAATTTCTCCCTATTACTTTGCTGATACTTATCTTTCAATTAAACACATCCTGGCTGCCTAAATTCCCATGAAAAGCTAGCAAAGTTAGAACTAAAATTACATAGGCGAAATACTTCCCTCACACTTACGAGAGTACCTTCATTTAATTCATCACTCTTCCAAGTGTGGTATATGACCCAGTTTTGTCAAAAATCTTGACTTGGTCAGGAAGAAACTTAGGCTTAAGGCAAAAAGTTAAATGAACTCGAACATTTCAGCAGCAAACGCAAAAGGGAAACTTTGCAAGCATTTTTGGTGAGAGGCCCTGTCTAATGTACGAGTGACGATACTTTGTCCTAAGTGTCGAGTTATTTCCTTTGACACGAACGTAATAAACGTGCCCTCAAAAGAAAGTGCCTTCGGGGACATCTGCTCTTTTAGAAGGAAGAAGGTAGAAAAGTGTCAGACACCCAGTGGCTGGGTGATAAATTGTTATCTGCCGGCTAACACCATCCTTTTCATTATTTACAGAAACTAATTTCAAAGTTAAACTTTACCGGTAAATCTAAAAACGTGACATGCAAAAATCAAAGTTTAAGGACTTTCAAAAACCGGAAAAACATTGCGCGGTCATCCCCTTACCAAAATTAGAAAACTTATCAAGGCCTCGGGGCAGCTAACTAGCAGTAATTTGGCGTCTCCGCCAGGCAATGGTTAAAATTATGTAGCTAGAGAGACCCCCCTCCCAGCCCGGGGGTGTCGTTCAGAGGTTCAACAAATTTTGATAATCAGAATGAATAAGCAAAAGTTTTGTCATTACACACGATTTGCTGGGCCTATCCCCGATACTTTCCGCGTCGACCCCAACCGGGGCTGTTCTAATTAGAAAACGGTAGCCATGGGGCGAATAATTAAGATGAATATTGGGGAGTTATTATTAAAACTACCACCGTAGCAAAATTAATGTTTTTGGCTTACTCATCGGCTGGCGTTCGCCCCCTTTCGAATTGCTAGAAGCTCGTTAAGCGAGCGATCGCAATTGTCATTTGTTCCTTATCTTAACGACTGTGTGTCGCTGCAGTGAACCCCGTAAAACGGTTGGGGTAGTAAATGGGTCAGAGTTCAGCTCCTACCATTTCCGTTTGCCACTTCCTGCCGCCGCTGTGTCTTTAAAACAAGCGAAAATTCCACCAGGAGCGGCCGGGCGCATTCCTGAAAATACCACTGCCCCAAGGACATTCTCCGACGTAAATTTTGTAGACCGTGTTTTTTGTTTTTTTTTTTTTTCCTTCTTCACAAAAAATTCCAAAGTCTCAAGTGGTGGCAACAATGGGTCTTGACTCCGAGGGTGCAGGATTTCACCTGCATGCCACGCGATCTTTGGAAGGCCGCTTAAACCCTCCGCTTACGGCTGGCTTCCCTTTGCTGGTGACTCTTACAGATTTTGAATATGTACGAGTATACTTTGCTCATTTGAATTGATGAAAACATCTTTTGACCTCTTTCGCAAGTTAAAGACTTGAGTTGACTCTCTGTGAAAAGAGGAACGTTTTCAGATTTTAATTTGAGAACAAAAGCATCCTTGTAGAATTTAAACATTCCCGTAGGAATTTTGGAAAAAGGAAAATATCTTTACATTCTATCAACGAAACAGATCAAGGACTACTTGTGGATGTTGTCTCAACTCTTTCATAAAGGAGCATATTCTTCTAGAAAAAAACAACAATTAAGTACAGATGTATGTTAACCAATTAACGCCGAATAATTCTAATTTCTTTAATTCTTTTCAATTCTCATTTTCATAAATATATACCAACGAGTATAAAAAAACAGGATAATTCTCAAATAAAACCTATGCTTTCTAGTATCTCTGAGTATGCTCTTTCAAAATCCAGGATCAAATAACATTAGGTTTAAGTCAGATAACATTAAGATTATTAAGATGTCTTGTATAAAGTAGAAAAGTCGCTTTACTGCTTACTTACTTTAGTTTAAAATTACTCTATCAATGTGAAAATCGAGAATAAAAGAGAATTATGTATAACGGCTTGACAATGCCATTAGAGATTCAAAAGAACCATAATTTGTTCTATGACAAAAATAATAAAGGAAATTACGTCCTCTGGTCTTACGCTGATACGAATTAATAGGAAGATGTGAGGGATATTGCCCGAAAAAAAACCACACCCGCAACTTCTTTACGTTTGGAAAGAGTCTACATATTCAAGAGTTTTTTAATCTCTCCTGGTAAGGAAGGATAAAAGGATACGTCCAGAAAACGTTTATTCACTAGATTTGTTTATTACAGAAAGGCATCCAAACTATAGAGACTTTTTCTTGAGAGATTAGATAGGTAGATGACCCTATTGCTACTGGATTAGGTGGATATTTTACCTTATACAACTAATTTTCCTTACCCTAAAGCAGATATGTCGCTAAAATAAACTCGTTCATCATCCATCAATGCTTACTAGAAATAGTAGGGAGTGAATTTGGGTTTTTTACAAAGCATGATGGTTTAATTGACTTAAAATTTATTAAGCTAGACAATTATATAAAACCAAACGATATTATTTCACAAATTTCATCGATACAGGTGCAGTTCGCTGAAAAAAGTTATTCTTTCCAATAAATTTATTCCACACCTGTATTTGAAATGAAACAGTTGATCAAACGAACTTATAAAATTTCACACAATAAAATTAAATTAAATGAATTTCATATAGTTGTGTTAATGTTAGTGTTTGGTTGATATTCTTATAAAATTTCTCAATATTCAAATTTATCTCAGTTTTACTTCAGTCGCCAGCAATCTTTAGTTGAAAATCTACAGCGTTTTCAATTTGTAAAATTTATAATAAAGTTTTTGAGTGTATTTTCTAAGAAAATGAAAGTTTTTATATTAGTTATATTATTACTTTGGACAACTTTTGCGGTATATTCGGAAATAATTAAAGAATGGGGTAATAGAACATCAGACGATGAACTATTCGTTTCAACACAATACACCTATGAACTAACCAAATCAGATAATCCTAATACGAATGATGAATTTATATTTTGGGAAGATGTTCCAAGAGAAGTAATTTAAAGTATTTTCAGTGAAATAATTGATTTTTAATACATTCATTTTAGATTACAACACCGGCTTATGGAATTACTAAAATCAGAGTTAAGTGTTACAATAATAACTGGGATTCTATAGATATGGAATTAAGTGATGATCGAAAGAATGCTACGATAAAAGCGGTTTTTACTATTGAGAATTGGGAATACCCTTGGTTAATGGGTCCAGTACAAAAAATACAAATTAAGGCTTGGGGAAAAAAGCAAGAATAAACACCTGAGGAAAAAATATTGCGCAAATCTACATCTCGTGTAATATAAAATTAATTGTTATACCACAATACCAGAGCGCATGGATTAATGGATATTTCTTTATATGTAAATGTGCCTGCGTGGCAGGTAAAATGTTAACTTTTAAAAATTCTTTCAGCTAAATAAAACAGTAGACAGTAAAATCTAAATTTTCACTTTAGGAAAATAAGGTTCTCTTTCACAAAACGTACCATAATTAGTAATTAACCCTATTCCCAATGGATTAGGGGTTTAATGTCATTATATATGTATATTATATAATATTAATATTTTACCTTATATACAGTGGGGGTCAAAAGTTTATATATCCTTAATACTTGCTATTTCTGATGTGAAATATTCCCGAATAACGAATAAAAACTCAAATATTTTGAAGCAAAAGTGAACTCTGTTTTACCTAGATTTGAAAAAATCAGGCATTAATAATTTGTGGGACCTTCTTGAGCTTTTATGACGGCATCTAATCTTCGTGGAATGGAGTTGACGAGATTCTGGGTAATACTTGATAAGATTTTTTCCCATTTTTCCGCTAATATGGCTTGGAGATCTGTTTTGGACGTTATTCTTCGTTTTCGAATATTTCTATCCAAAACTAGATAGATGTTCTATGGAATTAAGGTCTGGTGATTGTAGATATAAATGACTGATTATCTGAAAATTTTAAAAGAAAATTTAAAGCCAAGCGTGCAGAATTTTTGTCTGTTATCTCCTTGGGTCTTCCAGCAAGGTAAAAACCCAAAGCATTCAGAAACGATAGTGAGAGAATGGCTGCTATGCAACACCCCCAAGCAGCTTTATTTACCTCCACAATCACTGGATCATACAACATCTTTGGAAAGTTTTGGACAGAAATATTCGAAGGTGAAGAATAATGTTCAAAAAAGATCTCCAAACCTTATGAATAAATTCTTTAAAGGTATGATGCATACATCGGCAGACATTATGTTCGTGATATCAAAATCTTTTATATTTGTAACTTTACTCATTTAATTTCCATACTTTTAAGTATAGTACAATTGTGTTAAAAGTGCTGGCAAGTTGTAATTTGTGTGTAAATACTTCTAAGTTATTTATTTTATCTATAATTAGACTATAATGTCTATTCGCTAAATATGGCACCTACATTTAAGATTCTTTACGGATAAGATCATTAAATAGTTATCTAATTTTGTGCACGTAAATAAAAATCACGCGATAAATATGATCCCCCTATAGTAAATGGTACCTTTGCATACGTGCTTTGGATTCATTCATTTTGTAACTTTATAAGGTAGCTAATACCATTAAATGCCTGCGAAAGTTTAACTCCACATAATCCCCATGGATGTAACAAAGTTAAGAAAATCCTTTCCCCATCGAAATGATGCCCTAGAGAGTCCGGTATTGTCGGTAAATCACTTCCTGTTATTCAAAACGTAATTGTAGTTCAAAAGTTCATCCAACACGTACGTTTTAGTATCAGGGCTTAAAACTTCCCCCGTAAAGTCATATGAATTTCTCAAACGAAATCATTTTCTATATGGCTCCCGCAGCATCTTATATCCTTCAAAAGTTAGAAATGGTGTGCCAGTGATAAAATCAACATTAAATGGTTATCATTTATTGGAACCGCAAAAGTAATAACTTTATAGCATTCAACCCGATAGAATCATGTAATTTCCTTAATTGTTTAAGCTTTAGATGAAGGAAATTTATATTTTATGTTTCCGATCCAGACACAGTGGTAAACTTTGTACAAAATTTCAATCGGAAATTGGGGGAAATATTGATTTTTATTCATTTAAGTTAAATTTATTATTTATTTACCCACAAAATAGCCTATAAAATTCATTAAATTTAATATATGGAAATAATAGTGCATTTGTTAATATTTTTGTAGCATATAGGGCTATAATTTCGAATAAAAATTATGGATACAACGGAATATACCCATAAAACTGGAGTTTGAAAATTCATTTTCTTCCTACTTTCTGTGAAATCTCACCCCTAAAGTATTAACGTTTTTGTTCCCCTTAAGAACACATATCTTTTACGAGGGTTGGCAGAGAAAAGTCTTTTATAAAACACAGGGTAGTATTCCAGGATACCTTTTCGACTTTTGGTTTAGGGTAGGCTTTAGGAAAACACGTCTTTTGCTAGAAAAAAAAGAACGCAAATTTTTAGTTTTGAAAGAGCGTCCTATTTTATAAGTTACGCCATGTATTTTATTTTGAATAACTCAAGACTTTTAATAGGTACACATAATTTACCATAGTCTAAATTTGTAAAGCTTAATTTTCTGTAACATTCTGCTTTTCTTTCCAATTTAAATTTTGAATGTTGCTCGAATGATAATGAATTAGTTAAAGGAAAGAAATATGGGTGATATCAGAAACTTCTGCTAGTGCTGATATTGGGTTAAGGCTCACTACTCTTGGGTATGTTAAGTTCTACAGAGATCATAACATCCAATAATAAATGAATGAATTATTTGGCAACTTATCTTAGATTTTATTTTGTATGATACTAGAAGAATTATTTTATTAATGAGTTGAATTTAATAATTTATTTTCTATAAAATGCACAAAAGAAGATATCTTTCGTCTCAAACAATATCAAAAGTGATAATTTACGATTAAATAAAGCGAGAAGCCCTGTACAGTCATACGGGCGCGGAATGGTCCCCTCTACGCCTGTACAATCAGGAAAGTAGCAATGCACGGAGTAAATAGCAAGTGTAATGGTTCGCTTTGTCGGTTAACTTTAAGCTCAGCTCTGGTTAATTAAATGAACTGAAAGTTGTCGTCTACGTTCTCCGCCCATAAACCCTCCCTTCGACCCCTCCTCCAAAAAATCCTCTATGGCACATTGGCTTGGAGCGGCGGCAACTCGAATTGCTGGTTATTTGCGGAGCTTATGCAAGCGTCCTCCACTGTCATGTTGTGTGACATTCACTTTAATTTGTACGGTTTACAATTTATAGGGTTATACTGCAAAGAGCGAACACCGGCATCTACAGAAAGGGTAACATTTAATGTTCCGGATATTGTCAACTTGACCAGAGCTTGATATTTTGCAAGTGGAATTACACATAAATTTAATGGGAACTCAAAGTACTGGCCCGAAGGATTACACGGGGACTTAATTTTCGATAAGGAAACACTACAGTGACCTGGGGTGGTATTGGCTATAGTGCAGGGGACACTTACCATAGTCGGAGGATTAGTAAAAGGGCATTTCACCCTTGCTCTTAACTATCTCATATGAAGTTAATTGGTAAATTATTACCGAAAATTTGTGTTTTTGTGAAAGATATTTTTAATTAATTGCCATCAATACGATGCACACAAATATGCGAGTATAAGTGGTACTAGATCAACTATCACTTTAGACATAGACAATTTAGTGGCACTATAGTGCTCAAGTAGGTAGGTATCCAACTATTGAACTAAAACATTTATTTACTGTTTGGAGCTAATAGAAGAAAATAAGTGATAAACTATATATGAAATTAGAAAAATTTTGTCATTTAGGTCTAGTAGATTCCTTGAATAGCTAACTAAAATGTATAGAATTTTTCATATTTATTTATAGTCATATTAGTTGATATAATGCTATGCTACAACTGCTACATAATTTTAATAGTTGCTACTTTTGTAAATTATAAACTCCTTCTAGTTTTTTTTGAACCTTTGGTGGACAAATCAAATAAGCCTTGGTTTTTGAATCAGCTATTGTTTGATGTTGTGCAGATAATTCATAATTTATAAAAGTGGCTAGGGAAATTTTATTAAACGTCGACTGAAGTAAAATAATCGAAGGTAAATTAAGTCTTTTCTAGTAAATACATTTGGAAATGATTGATTATATTCAATAAACAGGATGAATTACTGAAAAGTAATTGGTATATCCTTAGATCAAGCCTGAAAAGGCCAAATTTTAAAAGTTCTCAAAGAAATAAAATCTCTTTTCTCTATTTCGATGAAATATAAAATCTGAAATAAGAGGAAATCGGGTAAATTCATTCATATTGAGCCTGTTGCGCCGAAACACTGGACTATGCGCATCGCTTGTTTGTTATCACTCAAACAGAAAAGACGTGCTATATGGGGAAGAACTGCTCGCGCATTAAAAAAATTAACTTATATAGCAATACAATCTTTGTTTGGATCAAAATTTTGAAGCAATCACATGTTTTTTCCTTTAGAAATAATTTAAGTAATCCTACCGTATGGTATACTTGATGATATTCTAGACTCTAGTTTACTTTTTACCCAAAACAGCTTTTCATTAGAATTGTGCTGGAGTTTCTCCCGGAATGAGAGGAAATAGAAAAAAAAGACGTGTTGTTTCTGTGGAAACTCGGTAAGATATTAAATTTCCGTTTTATTAAAAAAAATGTCCAAAAGTGCTGCTTTGTATGCAGCCCGCCCATCCCAAAAATCTATGTGACTCAAGTAAATCTAGAGAACAAAAAGCTCCGTTTCGTTAGAAAGTTTCCACCCCCGTACAGTTGCCGACCCCTTGAGGGCCAGAGTGTGTTTACTGCCATTTATTTCGAGAAACATTTTCCCTTTATTCAGTTTCCGTAGATTGTTCGGGCGATGGAAAGTCGTTCCATAGAATAGAAAGATACACCCCAACAGCCCTCGGCAAATATGGTAGCAAAGTAAAATGCTCAGCAACAATTGACAACGCAAAGTTTTACGAGTCGAAAGCGTCATAAATTGTTCATCCCATCCGTTTCCGGGAGCTACTACTACTGTTCGGGGTACCCGGAGCCCGACACTCAATGGAATTATGCTCGCACGGAGCGAGTGAAAAATTGAGTGAATATGCACATTTCCCTCATGGCTCTATTGCTGTTGAACATGAAAAATGTTCTCCATGATTTTCAAATTTTTTAATTTTGTAAACTTCCCGACATCCGGACGGGAGGTGGGCTATAAAAACTGAGAAAACAGCGAGAAGTTGATCAATTTCGGCAGCTCAATTTATATTGCTATCCCGGTACTCTTGAACTTATTTGCAAACAATTCCTCCGGTGCCAGCATGACCTGATAGTGTACTATGCATGTTCAGATTGATCGCTTCTGTATATAAGAAAAATTTATGATTTTACTTCGTTACTGGCCCGATAGGGCGTTATATTCCTCTTCAAAACCGAATATATCAAGGGATAGGATAGTTTCTGGTACAGCTGCAAATTGCCCACTCGTAAATCAGATTTCGACCCCTACAGATAAATTTCCATATTCTTCCCGTCAAAAGATCCACTTTTAACTGAATTAATTGTGATGGAAATTCGAGCCGGACCTGAATCCAATAGTACCATAATCCAATAATTCGATCAGTCCCTAACAATTCAAGATGAATGTTATCGATGTCAACTTGAATGTGTGGCGTTCCCGCCACATTGTGAAATTTATTGCCAACATTTTGCGTTCCCGAAAATTTCATCCCGAAAACGGGAAATTGAATTTGCGACTCCGAACAACGCAAAGTAATTTCAATTTCGATTCTGGTTTCATCCCTCCATGGGGCTATGTACGGGGAGGATTATGTCATTGGGGAGCACTTTGGCAACGGAATGTATGCCTTTCTGTGCGGATGTGGAAAGATTTTTGGATAAAACTTCCAACTTTGAGTTATGGTCGGGGGGTTTTTTGTTTTTTTTTTTTTTTATCCCTTCCCTCCTCCAGGCATCTAAAGATGGTTTCAGTCTCAGTCATAAGCATTTCAAGTTTTATTTGAGAATTATTGAAATTTTTTTGGACATTAATAGCAAATGTTCTCAATTTTCATTTCAATTATTTTAAATATTTATGATAGTTTGTGTGCAATATGACGACATTGTAGCTGTTGCAATGTCTAAAATATGTACAGGGTGTCTCTGTATATTTAACATAAGCAAGTAAGATGCGCTAAAGGCAGTGTTTACTTACGAATGAGCTATTAGTTGTGATCCGACGATTTGGGATATGGTGGTGTACATCTATCAGAGACACCCTGTACATAGAATAAAACAAAAAGCTAAAACTACATCGTAACTTGATACGACAACTATAAAAAATAAAAATAATAAAGTTCTCATCACAATTTTAACGGTAAGCACATTTTAAAGCTATTCTCTAGCTCTATTCATTTCGACTCGGTTTATAACTAAATCGTCGTCAAATTTTCTAATAGTTAGCCATACATGAACCTTTAAAGGGTATTATGGGTGAAATTTCACCCCGGGCAAGTTCTTTCTTCTTAATCTTTAGAAAGACCTAATCATTTTTAACAGTGAGTTTTTCTACATTATAATTATACATTAAAAATAGCGTTATCATGAAATGTAACATTTAATTAGTATTATTAATACATTTAATTCCATTTAGTGGTCTTTATTACGGTTAAAAGATATATAAGCATATGCTGGGGTGATATTTCACCCATTATACCCTTTAACGCAATTTATTTAGGTGATACCTTTTAAGTTAAGGTTAAATATTTTTTGATGAACTCTGTCTTTTGGCTACCATCGTGTTTGCTTAATGTTTTATGTTTGATGACTTATGAAAGAAAGTGGTGAACCAAAAAATTGATATTCTCTTCTATAACATTTCTCAAATTTTTATATTTATCCCATCATCCACAACATTTCATATCTTCATTTTACTTTCGAATAAACCAAATTGCTTTGATATTCATAAAACAATTCAATCGGGAGCATCGTAAAATAAGTGAAATAGTACCAACCATATGTCTATGTAGAAAAGTTCATCTTTACAGAGAAACTATAGCAATGCGTTTCAAATTGTAGAAAATTTTTCCTATATCAAGGTAAGAAGACTTGCACATACCCCGATAATTTCCTTTCCGATGCATTCAATCTGCCATAATGGTCGATAGCAATTCATCTTTTGATGGGATACAACTTTCTATTTCCTTTTTCAAAACTTTAACTTTAATTTTGTCTGGCAAATTACCATCAATTTTATGAATTTGTCCATTTATTGATCTATTCATATGGAAAGTTTTGGTAGTAGGAAAAGATAATCCGTAGGGACATTCATGCCGCTGCACATAAAGCGAATATCCCAAAATGGATGTAATTTCCTTCCAAATCGACTATACCTTGTCATTTAGAATTCCATTCAGGTAAGATCTCCATAGGATTAGGGCACATGAAGTTGGGCGACAGACGACTATGAAATTTTTACCTCACTCCCTTTGGCCGGCTTCCTCTCCCGGTTGATTGCTGTACTCCTGGATGGATGCTCATTGAGGCAGAAAGTTAACTTTTACCTTTTTGCCTTCGTTCGATGCTTCTTTGAACAAATATTTTTAGACAGAGTCCAAGAAAGGCGTCTAAGGTATAACAGAAGAGCGGTTACATTTTCACCCTGAAAAATTCGAAGATCTTTTGGCAACAGTAGCCGAATAAGAGGTAACCTACGTTGGTACCCGGCTCTGGCAGAATTCATTGACATACGAACCTTTGGGGTAAAGTTCATAAGTTCGATGCTCGATGTTTCTTTAACTCATTTCGAATTCTGTACGCTTCCCACGAAATGTCAGCGTGCGAGAAAAACCACGAAATGCTGTCGTTTTCCAGCCAAATGACAAAAATAAGCAGCTCAATTACTCTCCCATATAAACTCAGTCTGCGGAAGGTTCCTTCGTCGTTTTCCTTCAGGGCTTCAGCTACTGCTGACAAGTGCATTGAACAATTTCTGCTGACATGCAATTCTGTAGTAATAATGTGGTGGTTGTGGTAAAACTCCTTCTACATTTCAAATTACAACCTAACAAACCAAATGATTTGTTAAAAATTTACAAAAGAATCATTTTAGCAAACATTTTTCTGGTTTGCGATAGTTAGTTGGAAAATAGCTGTAAGTAATTCATTCGGCCTTTCGTTTTACCACTGTTTTAAGAGTAATTTTAACAATTTAGAAACATACCATTGGAAGTTTTTAAAACAAGTCCAATACGGCTGATTACTAAGGATTATTTTATTACAATCTATCTAAGCAGTAATTTGATTCATTTCTACACTTTAGAAAGATTTACCTATTTATGGGAATTATTGAAAAGGGGATAACTCAATGAAATTTCGAGATATTTTAATATTTTTTATATTTTCTGAAATAGGAAGAATGGAAATTTGCAATCTTCATGAAGAAAAAATAAAGTGATGATCACTTAAGTCTATCATGGAGAATTCGGCGAATAATTCTATCGGACATCCTTAGAGTCTGAGTATGATCCCCTCAGACTCCGCTCAAAAGGAACTCGTACAGCCTCGATGTTTTGAGGTGTCCTTGGGGTCCTGCGATAACACTCTCTACTCCTTGCTGTTGCGAAAGATGGAAACCCACAAAAGTACGATTTTCCGTGGTAAGATCGGTCCACGAAGAGGAACATTAGGGAAAGTTAAGATCACAGAATCGTGTTAGTTCTAAAAAACGCTCCATCGCAAGTAGACTAAACTAACTACAATCAATAGAAAGAATGGAGGAGACAATTTCTCACTACCTCAGATCCCGCACCATCCGCTATCACTTATCAAAAACCGTCAGGTTCCACTACCGAACCTTGTAACATATTTTTGTACCCAGTTGTATTTCACTAACTGACCGAAAAAGTGAATTAGTAGGGTAGACCGGCTACAATTGTGGCAGGACATAGTTGTGAAACTATTGGGGAAACTATCAGGGGAAGCAGAAAGGGGACAAGGATAGATGCGCGCGGCTTGTCTATCGGAACGTATTTCACAGTACTGTGCTGGTACTAGTCTCGCGCAATTACTCCTTGCAGGGACCTATGTTTTAATTATTTTGAAGACCAAAAGTAAGTTATTTTTATTCGAATTCTTTTGTTAATATGATTGAGTCTTAAAATAAGGCTCCCTATTCTTCGTCCGTCCGTTCGGATCAAATCAAAAAGAGAATATCAACAGTAGTAATCCTTTGAATTTAAATTAAAGTAATTTTTCATGTTTATATTTTCCAAAAATTACATATCTTTTATAGTGTTGGAAAACGTTGTTGTATAGTTCTCAATTTGTACTAAAAGCACCATTTCGTTTTCTTTGGTTCAACTTAACCGACAATAATCGCATTTAGAAGAAACCAATCTCTGAGTCTTCAATTAAAAATTTATCTATGGAAGGAGAGCTTAAAATCTTTCTTTAAACAAAACAAAAAAAAAAACAGGAACACAATAATCCTGAGCAGAACAAAAGTTTTGTTGAAAAAGACAACAAAACACGGAACATTTAATTCGGTTAAATTCGCGAGTCCAAGTGCGCCTTTTTATGCGACTTTCGCTTGAATTGTTGAGCTTGTAAGGACACTAATTGCCTAAATCCTTTGAGGCGTAAAAGAGAAAATTAAAAGTGAAGAAATTTACATGGTCGCCATAAAACAAAAGGAAATTAAACCTCTAAGACTGTTGGCAATAAATGGCGAGTGCTGGAGAAGACGCAAAAGTTATAAAAAACAAAAAACAAAAAAAAAATTGCTGAGCACCCGAAGACGTGCTATCTCCTCCCTGGTCCATAAAATTCAGCAAGAACATCTCCGCGACACGCGGCAGAATCAAGTGAATCTCTGAAATGTTTTTCGTGTCCAAAACATTAATTTATGTCTCTGCATGTGTCGTTTGAGTTAATTAGAGCTTTAATGATGTTTTTACAATTTTCAGCATTTCAATCTTTCCAAGTAGTTAAAATATCAATTCCGTCAGCTTCACGTGCCGGATGCATGGGAAAAGGGATCCGTTCAACAGATCCCGGAGTCCGCTTTAAGTGAAGCTCCGAAAAAAAACGCCCCTATCCCGTGAGGGCAGTTAGAGACGCACACGTATTCCGTGTTATCCACCAGGATATATTTTTACCGGAAAATACCTTGTGGTGGAAAAACGTGATGGAATGCAAAGTGGATACGAAGTTAATTGCTGGCTGTTAATAAAGGAACGAGTCGGGGACGAAATGGGAGAAATTTATGGGGCAGAAAGCTTTATTGGTACTTAATATGTGACGGCGCAAGGGGGTTTTAATTGAATTGGGGCGGGCGTCCGGGTCGGACCATAAAGCGACGGTTAGCTCACGAAATGGTGTACGAAAAAAGGCATCTAGCGCAAAAGTGCTAGAGCATGCAATTTGTAGAATATATTTTACCCTCCTCCCCGGATGATGGTGGCGGCGGTAGTATTGGCACTGAGTTCTGTAAGGTACCTCTGCTTCTCGCAGGGTGTGGGTTTTCAACTCAACTAACATGTCAAAGGCGTTATTAAATATTTAGCGACCAAAAAGGTGAAACCGCTTTGTAGATGATTTGAGGGCGTACGTTATTCAGTTACGTTGGCAACGAATAATTTATGACATGATGATACCCCCTCTTAACTGCAATTAATTCCAGCAAAACTTAAAGGAAGGGCTTGGCTTAACTTAGCTTAAATTTAATTTAACTAATTTCCCTATTTCAATAGTACGCTAGAGTAAAAGCAAACAGGATGCATTCTTGAGATGCTTGATGCGTTAAAACTATTTAAAAGATAATCAAATTATGATACCCTTAACACATTCCCAACCGTTGAAGTGAATTCACGTCATATCAAATTTTATTCGATAGGTTTTTTACATTTTCTGCAAAATGTCTGCTATTTAGAAAACTTAATACAATTTATTTTAATAAAGTCTTTTAAATAAGTCTTGTTCCCTAACGATACCAGTTCGGGGCAACCAGATTCAGAATTTCATTATTTTGGCCGATAGTCAGTATTAGAAATATTTGCCGGTCGCGAAACTATAGTTAAAATTACGAATTTTGATTTAATGCTATCTGTAAAATAAAACATTTTATTTTACACTTACAGCTTTATAATTCGAAAAGTGTTCATCACGGGATATATTTTAGTGGGTCATTTACGTGGATGATTACAAGTTTCAGCACTTCTGGCTGAAAAAAGCTGAATTTATCTGAAAGATATGATTCACTGATCCCTACCGAATCAGAGAAAATACAGACGCCAATTCCTTTCTCAGAATTGGAACCATCAGTGAAAATTGTTAGGTCAAAATGTTGTAAGACGTTATTATCCTTCCACTTCTCTCTAGTGGGAAAACGCACTATAAAATTACTTCCCCCGAGCTATTTGGAGACAAAGCATCGTAGTCTGGTTAAAATTTATAGAACGCAAATAGTACAGACTCAATTTAATGAATTTTAAATTTAAAAACCAAACAAATTAAAGTTTTTATAAAGATTTTCTTAAATTGTTGTTGTATATAAAGTTTAAATACATCTAAAGAATTGTGTACAGAAACAGAAATAGTATCAAATCGAATTTACTATAATTAATTTGTTAGCTAATAGCCAGATTTATAATTAAGTATCACATTTAAAAATGATCCCAGTTAAGTGTTTAGAAGTATTAGAGTCAAATTATCATAGAGGTAGTCTCATTTTGCCACTCACAAAATAAATTAGTAATAACAAAGGAGCCTAAGAAAGTAAGGTCGGAGTTTAATTTAAATCAAAATGAAAGAGAAAATTTAACACAATTTTTATTAGACGATATTTTAGTTTAGAAGTTTATTTTGAAAAATGCTAGTTAAATTGGGACGATACGAGTATAATCAAACTTGCTGTTTCGCTACGCTAGTTTGAATATAGCACCCCAATTTATCTAATATTTTTAACTTATAATAGGAATAAGTGGAGTTGAGGATTGGCGTTACACAACTCTTTTGTTATTAAATTGAAAGTAATGCTTAATAGAAATCGGAATAATTCTATTTTGGATGATAGAATCAAAACGACATAAATAATTGATAAATTTAGCGTAAAGCCTTAATCTTTTCATCTTGTATACCTTGTGAGGATATACTGAAAAATTACTTACTATAACCATAGAATAGAACTTGTGATGAAAAGTATAAATACTGGTTTCTTCGGAAAAAAAAATAATAATGTAAAACCTGGGCAAGCACAGTTCCATAATTATTCTGTTGTGCCTTTACACTGGCTAATGACATCCCATTCCCTTTTAGCAAAATAACTTATCCCTCTGTTTGGTTTCTTCGCAGAGTGAAAACGCCTGTATCTGTAAACTTTATAGAAAACTTTATATTTCTGCGCAATTAGTTTTCTCCATTTTTTTTTTGTTCTTTCTCTCGAAGAATTTTAAAGTAAATTAGTGCGAATGTAGCGTGGCGAAAGAGAAAATGGAGAAGAATGATAATGGAAAGTTACTTTATTGTCTCGGTGCTAAAACAATTCCTGTGTTACCTTTTAAATGTTTTCCCTTGCAAAAATCTTAGTTCTTTTTCTCACTCCTTAATTGGGGTAATTAGCTAAAGTATAAATTTTATGCGCTTAATTTAAGCTAATGCCTGGGGTAGGTAATGAAAACTTTGAAAATATTTGCCGATGTTGTAAAAAAACAAAAAAAATAAAACAACACAAAAAAAAAATAACAACCTACAAGGACTTCATGGAGCTAGAAAGATTTAAAGTTTGCTGCTTTGAAAGAAATAAAAATGGCTCTTTTTCTTCAAAAGCACCTAATAGAATTGCGCTATACAAATTAGCCCCTACCCTTTTTAAGTTGGGTCCAATTGAAATATTTTTTTTTGTCCGTACCAAGGGCTCAGACTCAGGACTCAGGCATTAATTCTTTGTATTTTGAAAGGTTTAAAATATCACCGTATCTCTGAGTTCATTTTATGTATTTTGCTGACCTTAAAAATTAAAACGGTGACTTATTTCGGCAAACCTTTTCTTGAAATATTACTAGCTTAGTAAAATTGGCTTTGTAAAACGTCTATTTGTTTTCTATTATAATGTCTCTTTCGATTACACCCTTATAAAGTTTTATAGCGCATAAAAAGTAATTTGTCTTGGATAAAGTTATAAAATATTTAAATTTAAATTCATTTTCTGATCACAGTTCAGTTAAAATTATTGGAAAATATTTAATACTGTGGTTTTTAATTGAAAAATTTCGTTTTTGATTACAGATAAAAATTGCGACTCTTAGGATGGGCATACGGAAGGTAGAAAGTCGATTAAAGACCTGGTGGGATATATTTGAACCCATCTCGAAACCATCAGTTTAACAACAATAGTTTAATATTTGTTTTACTATAATTAAAAAACGGATCTGTACTGTTTCTTGAAAATCATATGCCTCAAAGAGTTAATATCAAAAAGTATCAGTTTGATATTCCCCGAATTTTACTTTATTTTTCCCTGAATAGATTTTTATCTATTGTGGATGAATGAATAGTGCTTAATGCGCTCCGATTCATGTTTTTCTCCTAAGGGCGGTTACTCTCAAATTGCTTTCCTCTATCTAAAAGCCGAAATAAAGCGCAAGAAGAAAATTTACCTAAAGAATATCCCTTTCTGCAGTCTTTTTTTAATTTATATGTTATATATAAAATTTCCATTATTTTAACTATATGGAAATATTTCTAGTTACTGAACGATTTATTTTTTTTTGATGGTACGCCACCGCCTGATAGAACATTCAAATTTTAGCGCTACTTGTGATACGCGCCATCCGATGAGGGTCTCTTGCGTGAGCCGCAGATGATGATACGCACCGGCCTGAATGTGTTCATTTAATTTTATAAGAGTGTTATAAGATGGTTTATTTATACTGTGGCTCTTAAGTCTATCTCTGAGGTGGAGAAATACCAAGACAGGTCTATGATCAGATTGAGAACTTTGTTTTGAGCGATTTGTAATTTTTTGATATGAGAACGAGCACAACGATACCAGAAGGGCACACGATAGAGCATAATTGCTTGGAAAATTACTTTATAAAACACGAGCTTATTTCCCAGAGTTAGGGTTGACCTGGTCCTGTTTATAAAAGGGTACATTGTCTTTATTAATAAAGTTTATTTTGCGCTATTTCGATGCTATATGTTTGGCGAAAGTAAGTAAGTTTTATTTAGTTCGATTTCTAAATATTTAACATGGTCCAGCCAAAGAATTTCCTTGGTTATTCAGTTTGAGGACTAAGATTACCAGAACATTCTTTTCGTGTTAGAGTGAAACCGTGTTATAGGAAGGTTACCTGTAATCAATAAAATTATGTCTTTATATACTATACTTTATATTCGAGCCAGATGATTACGTTCTAATTTGTTACAAAAAGTATTTAACACGGACTCTTCTAGCATATACTTGAGTTTAACTCCTATAGTGCTGCGTCGAACGTTAAGGTTTCTCCCCAACAAACGTATGAAAAGTGCGAAATTAGCAATAAAACTTTTCCAAACCCCATTAAAAGTGATTTGAACCGAAGGTTATCAGCGATTTATTTTTTTTCCAACAACTCAACCATAGGAAATGGCCATTCTTTTCACATAGAACTAGTTCTCGTTAGTCCCTGCCCTAATAATCATCAGACGTATAAATTGGAAACAGATGAGGAAAAATAAGTTTCCTCATTCTGAGGATGACTGCAATATTTTTATCTGGCCGGAGAGGTAAAGGGCTCTTAAAACCCACAAAACTGCAATATATTTTGAGCTGCAATATTGCACTGCCCGCCGGAGTGTATGCATTTCTACCGGGGGCGATACCCATTCCCCTACTGCTGCCTTGTCAGCAGAAGCGAGAAACAGAAGTTTTCATGGCATCTTCATCATAAATTGTTTTTCCATCTTAGTTGCGGCTTGCGCATCCTTCTATGAGTGGCTCCCCGGATCTTGGTCATATTGCCACGCCCCCCTTCCCATTCTTCCCTGGACGGTCGACTGATTTTGATGCTTTCCAATAAGCGTACATTTTGGGAGGGTAAACTGACATGCCATCGCCAGAAATGGGGAGAATTCCGGGATTTTCGTCTTTAAGTTTTAAAAAGCGGAAACTCATGAACTATGAAGATGACCTCCGCTGACGGTTCGTGGATTATTGGAGTGGCGGCAGGAAGACGTGCCCTGCAGACATCTCACTAATCTCCCTTTATTGGAAATCATTTTTATTTTACGACCAGCCGGTCGCTATAAATCTACACAGTAAACGGAAGTTTGTCCTGCTGAGATCCACTGGTGGAGACGCTTCCAAGAACTCTGATACGGCAGAGATTTATATCCATTCCCCAAGGAGAAACGAAATATCAATTTTAGCCTCATTTACTCCATATTTCCTCAAAAATATTTGTCCGAGCCACTTTTTTTTTTGAACATCTAATTAAATCCGTTTAAATATCCCTAAAAACTCTTCATCCCCTCCCCTGTACCCTCGAGACGCTCATCTGGTTCAAAGGGATGGTTTTGATTTCAATCGCACTTACCAGCAAACATATCAATTTCAATTGAATTACGACCTCGTTATCTCGTACAAATATTTATCGTTCGGTAATCGATCTTCGGATTTATTCCCCCGATTTTATCCCATCTGGAAAGTAATTTTGGTGTATTTACACGCAGCTCAATACAACTAATTGCGCTGATTCCATTTGTTTTGCACCCCAATTTGCGGTTTTTGTCAAGGAATCTGTTTGAATACTTTAATTAATTTTGTTTCCACAATTTGTTGATGTCCTTTGTACGGCCAGTCGCCGTAACACTTCAGCCGGACACAATCATGCAAAAGGGGCATTTTCGATGGTGGCATTTTCCAGGATTTTCAACTTTTAATGAAATCATTGTAGCTCTTTGGTATGCTTAAATAATTAGGATTGGGAGTGTTTCACGGATGTATGTGTGAATTTTTCTTAAAGGGAATTCATTTTTAATTGATTTGCTATTCAGTTTTAGAAAAGACTTAGTAGACATTTTCAACATGCAAATTTGTATAGTACAGGACAAGCACAATTTTCTTTCATTAAAAGCAGATTGTTTCCAGGGATGTAATATCATTAGACTTTTTACAAATTAGAAAGATTGATGGTGATATTTGAATCAACCCATAATTTTAAGCGATAAATCTGAAATTCTAAAGGTTTTTATTTTTTAATAGACCATTTGTACCAAGAGATATCGAAGAAAACCTGATATATTGCTGGAAAGGACATCTTGCAAACCATAGCTAATAAGGGGTGCTTTTTTTGGAAGTATACAAATTTAAAATGAAATATGATCCATGGTATTGGCTTTATTTAAAATATATTTTTACGCCCTTAGTGTTGATATCGGGTATATGGGCACTACTGGCTGTCTCGAATGAAACCTAATTAGGTAGTCCAATTTTCGACCACTTTATCGAGCAACTGGGGCCGTATATCCAACGCTTGTTGCCTCCACGATCGTGTGATCTCACACCTATGGATTATTTTCTTTGGGGATATGTGAACTACAATTTATATGCACCTGAAAGACCAATTCTTTTGAGATTTTTGCTGTACGTGTCTCCTAATTCCATAGGACTAGTTATGGTTGTCATGAATCAGTTTCTAATTGTATAGCTTATTTTGTGGATTTTACTAAGCCAAGGAATTATCTCTTTTTACCATATAATTATAAAATAAAAATTAAATCAATAAAACTTAAGAACTTAATTCCAAACATTGCACTATCAAAATTCTGTTTTATTTGTAACAAGATATAGAAGAGACTAATGAAATTTATTTAGTTATTTATCTAGTTATTTATTTATGTATAAGAGACTTAATACAGATAACTAATGAAGGTAAAGCTTAATTTTAATACAGACCAAAGTTGGATTAAAATCTTCTACCTTCAAATTATCAGAGCTCTTTTAAATTTCTTTAAAATGCTTTTTAAAGTTTTGACCATTACAGATAACATCCATCAGGTTCTCTAGCATGATAAACGTGAAAATGATAAAAGTAAATTTTAATTTAATAAAATTTATTAGCCTATGCGTATTTTTGTAAGAGTTCGATAAATTTATAAAACCATTAAGTCCAAAAATCGATCATACTCTAGAGTGCTGAAGCTTCTCGAAGCGGTTAAAATGGAAGGTTAAAGTTTCCCATCGGAGGAGCGCATATGGTATGCATGGTGGAACTGTGGGAAAATGCAAATCGGGATCCATATAATCTCGCCATTTGTCTCCTTTCCCAGCTCCATTCATGCATCAGTAGCGATTCTTCCAAGATGTGACACAGTTCCAGTGCGAAAACACCACTTTGCCATTTTACACCTACTTGCTGAATTGGAAGGCTCAATCCTGCTACACCCCCCCCCCCCCTATCCCCTCTCCCTCTTGCCAGCTGGCACATGAAATATGCAAATCCCTGAAATGGCACATCGAAATCTACAATGTTTTTCGCAATGAAAACACACTCAGGTGGGGCATAGATTTGCGGGACTGCGACAGTGGACCGGTGGCGTAGGTGCCTCCCATGCTGCACGTCCACGTACAGTGCTCTATAAGAGCGAAGAAGAGGCTCAAAATCGACCCGGTTTGCATAAAAACAATAATCTTTTATGAACACACCTGCTCAACACAAGCCGGAAATGCATTTGATCTCATCGGAGGACATGGATTCAATGCTCCTACAGGCCTCGGAAGGGGGGAGGGGGGGGGTGTTGTCTCAATGGTATTTCATTCTCTTCAGCTGTGACTTTGTTATTCCAGGAACTCTTTTCAGGACGCACACAATGCAGATCTCCGCCTTTTGCGATACCTGAAACCTCCTGAAAATCATCCAGGCGCACAGGATGATACGACGACACAACTAGAACTCTATAGTTTTGCGGTTTTCATTGTGTCACCTCCTCCTGGACCAAATGTTACAACTGTTGTGCACGCCATGTGACCTTTGATGCAGATAAAGTCTGGCTAGAGAGAGCCAGCCAGCAAATGACCTGTATCTGTGCAAAACGGCAATTTATGGGCCAAATTAATTTTATCACAGATCATTAAGACCATATCGGTGCTCCCCTGTTCTGGCTCCGCAAACCTTCGCCAGCGTCGCTCAGCATTGGAACAAATGAGGTGCATTGGCAGCTAATTGTGTCTACCAACGACAATCACAAAGCAACCACTGCCGCTCCACGCAAATGGATATCATTTGGTATCTGAGTAGACGCTATGACTACGGAATTGTTGATAATTTCCTAACCATTAAATTTTGAATACGAAGATTACAATGTCGGTATAAGACACAAATGTGCCCTGGCCAGATATGGAATTTCCATTAAATTTGAATTGTCTCTTCAGCGCTAAACATCAATTTAAATTTAGGGCATAGACTTTATTGCAAATTTGTATTTCAATTTACAGCAGGACGTTAGCGTACATCGTTATTGGAATGCAACGCGAATATCGATACATTTTTGGTAATTGACTATTCAATCTAATTTTGTTACCGTACAACATTTCTAGGGTACCGTAGTTAATAATTAATCACCTTAATTGTGGTTTTTTATCAAGACAATGCACGTGTTTACACAATTTTTTTTTACAATGACAATACGAATTGCAATTTAAAAAATTTCAAATGGGAAATTTATAGACATTCCGGAATCCTTCTTTATTGAAGGGATAGAACTATTCGAAAAACTTTAGAATAAATGCATTGAAGTTTTGGGAGATTAGACACAAAACAGACGGAAAAGGACTGAAAGTTTAATTTCAGACTGAAATAAATCGAAATTATTATTTGCAATGAAAACTGATGGAAAACAGCTGGACATTTTTCCTATATTGGGCCTCAATTAGTAAGGAATTACAAAAAGATACGGAAAAGTGATGGAAATCTGATGGAAATAATATTGTTACAGAATTTACCTTCTTTTATACTTCACAGTTGGTTTTCCTAAACATGCGTAAATAGGGATATGATGGAGTTAGTGAAGTTACCCTTATACTATTTCCTATTTACGTTAAAATACGATTTTTTGTGCTTTTTCAGCTCAATTTTTTTTTTAAAATAAGAACTGAGCAATCATTTTTCTTAACGAAATCATATTCTAAAGAAAAAATCGAATAGAAATCATCTACCATTGTGCGGCAATAAATTAGCTGTAGACCTGTGTTATTCAGAGAACCTCTGACTGCAGGGACTAGCTTTGGAACCATATGATCCCACGGGGTCTGTGGTTCGGTACCGACTACGAGTTTTAAAAATAGGTTTTTAGTAACATTGCTATCAAACTTTTTTAATTGTTTTCATTAGGGTTAAATAAAACTCTAAAATTATTAAACAAAACCAGCTCTGCTAGTAAAATACCACAGTTTTGAATTCCTTTAAGTTATAGCTGCATATAGTCCAGAAATTATGGTTTTATGAACTGTTTGGCCCCTACAGTAGGGTGAGCGTTGTAATCTATGTCTTAATTTTTAAATTTTCCATGAAAAGTAATAAATTGCTTGAATCTAGGAGCAGTAAAATTTAATTTTTGGTATAGCATTTCACTAATTCAATTATCATCACTCAGAGGATATCGTGACAAGTCAAAATGAAAATCGTGAAGAAAATACAACAGTCTGGGCATTTCACCGACGACTCCTGGAGCCAATGCGCCACCTAAACTGGGAGTGTTCTCTCCGTATTTCTGGGTAATATTTCATAAAACCTGAAATTGAGAAAGTTTCAGCACTGCAGCCCGATCTGCGTTGCCCATTTGCACAGGATGAAATATAGATTCACCTTTGTTTCAGATACAATTTTATGTATCGGTACATGATAAATGTCTTATAACTCTGCCAGGGGTATGAAAATAAGATGAACATTTTTCATGTCCCGCATTCCCATAGCTTCCTGGGCAAAAATTTTACGTGATATAATTTCCGAAGGATGTTCACAATCTGCTCAAGATGTGCGCTGATATGACAGATGCTGTTCCCAATTTAAAGCGATAATTTGTTTTTTTTTGGGAAGAACGCGCAAGAATGGCAGGCGGTGAAATGCGGGCTTTGGCGCAGTTAGGGCTTTTTCGCGCGGTTAATGTGATTCGCATAATAATTGCAAGATGATGGAAAAAATAGAAGGTCTGTATCCTAGATATTCTCTGGCTGCCCTTAGCTCCCCCAGCCCCCCCAAGGAAGGCTTCAGGCCCAAAGCAGTCGCGTTTCGAGGCGTGTATAAGTATCGAAGAAAGTTTGTCGGGGCAAAAATTCAATAAAGAGCCCCGAAGCCAATAAAAGCGGCGGGAATTGCTTTCAACACGTTGCTGCATTGCACACATGTTTTTTTATGGTGGGGGCACTCATAAAATTATATTAACTCTGTTAGGAAATGGTCTAAGTTTTCTAAGTTTCTATGGTTACGGCTATTCCGGTCGTGTCGGCTAATTGTAGTTCTCCATCGCTCAGTTTTTATAGCTTACCTCGTTTTCCAGGGAGTACCTACAAAGCCCGTAAATGTGCCCCTTCTTCTACGAGTTTACTAGCCAAACGACTTCTCTATAGTAAAACAGTTGGCCAAGGCACTACCCATAAAATTCCCTGCATCGATAAGGACACCAGACGGTCAGGTCTCTTGAGGATCAGGGCGTACTGGATAACAATCACCTTAAATTTAGCCAGCGGCAGATTCCCTCGAGGAGAGAAGAGATGATGATCCAGATATGTCTGTTGTGTCAGGGGAACACTAACGATTGCCTGGCAAGCAGGGTGAGGCACATAAATCCTCTAGACTTTATGATGCTTACGTAAACACTTCCAGTTGATCATATCTGGCGAAAATCAGAAAATTGAACGATTATTGATTTGTTGGGCATGAACGCAAAGCGCTCAACTTCAACAAGCTGTGTGTAGAGGAGCAAATAAAGTTTTACTGCTGACAAATGGGTACCATTTTTGGGAATTGGAAGGATTTGTGCAGAATTAGGGAAAATGTATCAATTTACCAGAGCGCACGCAATAACGAAATAAATATTCCCCTGAAATGCTTGCAACCAGTAACACTGATTTATACAGATGTTTGGATAATTTCCTTAAAAAAGTCAATTACCCCGAAAGATCACAGATTCGTGACCTTGTTTTGTGTTGTAAATAAAATCCAATGAAATATTTTTGCTTTCAACTCGCAATGAATTCAAAAGCGTAGTAAAGTTCAATTCTATACGGATCTAGGTCAAGTATTTGCAGGCGATAATTCCCGCCAATAATTTTTATACGATAACATCGAATAGAAACACCCTTATCAAAGAAACAAGGACACAAAATAACAATGTTGCGGTTTCAACTGAAGCGACAAACTGCCTGATCATGATGACCCGTAAAATTCTGTATTCTGTTTGTTTCCCAACGAGGTTTTTTCTTGTCGTTTTATGAAAAACATTGACAAACCCACGGCAGGAATTATTACTCATAAACTCAGCTATTCGTCATGGTTCTCGTAAATTTCATAGAAGAGGAATCTAACAAGACGTTCTGTCTCTACCTAAAATAGAGCGACTTCAAAAGACTTAAGCCTGAACCAAAATAAGACCTAACATAATAAATAAATTTATGGGACCGACCGAAATGGACCTAAGCAACTTAACGAATCTTCGTTAACTCTAGAAATATTACTTTAGTTCTTCCTAATGTCCCATAAGAGGGATAGTTTAAGACATAAAGAGACGGAGTTATTTTCTTAACTATAATTTAAAGAAAATTATGAATTTTGGTGAGTTTTGATGTACGTAAAGCCAATTCTTTTATCCATGCATAATTTTAGTAAAAACTGGTGAATTTTTAAAAAATTACATATTACACAAATGTGTGCTTGTCTCCCGCGCTAAAAGAGCTCATGCCATGTCTTCTTAATATTTCTTTATAGACATTTAAAATAAAACATTATTTTAATAAATATTAATTAGGGTACCCTTCTTAAAATATAGTCAAACTGTTAGACTCTAGGTCGCCCCGTGTTGTATTACAATGGGCCTAAGCTTTAGAAGCCACCCCAATCTAACTAAACCTACATAAGTCAAGCTTTTTCTGAAGAAGTTTTCTGAAATAGAGAGGCGGACACGTGTGTGTACAAAAGGCCAATTCTTTTAAATTTATAGGGAAAAATAAGTTAAAGTTTGCTAAACGCACTTTACAATTCAGGGCAGCTAGAAAAGTTAGTTAGCTATGGGCGTTACTCTTCTTTCTTCCAAAAAATAATCGATTCCAGGGGCTTAATGGTTTTTAAATTTGCCGAGTTTCCGGAAATCGCATGCCCGTCGCACTCGTCTAGAATTCATTCAGCTAAGGGCTAATTTCGAAGTATCTTTTTGTCAGCTCCAAGGCCCGTCCGGGTCTGCCAGCACAATCAAATTGTTTTAAGAAGTCCCGGCCCGCACCCTGAACATCTAGTTGAATCTTTATCAAACCGCTCTTCGCCAGGATAGCTAATGTACAGTGGGGAAAAGTAAAGTTTCTCATCCAATGGGAGAGGGGATATGTGTGCAGCTAACTTGGGACCCGTGTCTGCGGGCCTTGCTCCATTCTTCCCTGTCCATGTAGCGTTCCGTACCCAGAGGACTGCAGATACGTGTCCCGACTTTCAAGCAGACCTTGATGAACCAGCAAGTCTTCTTCCTTCTGTGCTCAAAAAAAAAAATCTCAAATGAAATTTTCTTCAGTCATTTCCACTGCTCCCTATCCCTGGGTCGCTGGAGCCATACCGCTCCCTATCACATCCTTTCAGGAGTCTAATTTGTGAATAGACGTTTTTTGTGTAATTTTTGTTAAGGATGGCAGCTATTTTATTCGTTTGTCTCCTGCTCCACTATACGTGACAACCATCGGAGCACTACACGTTCTGGGGAGCCACAAAATGCTGTCCCAGTTGATTCGGGACATTCGCATCAATAGGGAATTCAGGGCCCGTCGTGAAATGCTAAGGACATCAGAAACATTTTCTCTGGATATTCGAAATTTGCCAGGACATTGTTTTTACGTTATTTATTACCATACTTCCCAGCATCCCCTTTATCTTCTCCATTTTAAATTTATTGCAGCCAAGCGGACGCAATGGAGCTCTTTTGTGTTGAAATGAATAGCAAGGGAATTTATTGAATAAAGGTGGGTATTTTGAAGGGTTTGATGAACGAAGTTGTAAAACACCTCTTCGTTGAAATTTTGCACAAGTTTCTTAAGAACTGCAGCTGATGGAGTAGTTGGATTTTAATAAATTAAGGCGTCAATCGAAGGTGGCACTAACTCCTATTTCAATATTGCTTTTGAATAATGCAATGATTAAATTTCTTAAGCATAATAAAAACAGAGCTCCTTTAAAGGTATTGATTCCATCGTATATTAATTCCAGTTTTTTTTTCTATATTGTCTGAAGCCTCGTCATTATTTCGCAGGATCGAGTTATCATGACAAAATATTTCAACAAAAGTTATGAGGGGTGATTTTGGGCTTGTCGGTAGTCGAGACCTTCAAGGTTGAATAGAAAATCGATCCTTAACAATTTAAATGGCAATCTCTAATTTTGATTTCATACAGAAAGAATAGAAAATTGTGTGTCCAGATACATTTCCATGCAACCATGGGTTTATAGGTCATGAGAGTTTAAGCCAAGGTTATCAAACTTCTTTCCGAATTAGACGTACTCACTCAAATTTTGAATTTCGCATTACTTGCGGCAAACATTCGATAGTTGAATTTTCCAATTGATAGGACGAATTTTCTTAATTACAATGAATTTAGCTAGAAAGCTAGAATTTGACTAGAAAACTTTACAACTCACTCATTCATCAACGCCCAGTCCAACCGCTAAAACTAAACTAAAAATGTTAATTTGGAATACTTAGTACGTCTAGTAAAATATTTAAAATTATGGGAGAAAGCGTATAGCTATGACTGATCAACAAACAAACAAGCTTTCGATTTTATATAGGAAATATAGCTGTATAGGGATGTTTTTTTGAAATAAGACCATAAAGGTTAGTCCAAACAATCCAATACCAGTGCCAATGTAAAAAGAAAGTAAAACTGATTTGGTAGTAATCATTATTTTATTGTTACATTAATAAACTCTTAAAATTCTTTCTACTGACCTATTAAAAGTGGTAAAATTCACAAACAGTCCATTAGAGTTGGTTTAATTGAACTGAAGGAGGCATACGAATTCTTTACTCATTTCTTGGGCAAATATCTCTAAATAGTCCTCTACGTAATCGTTTAAGAGATGACAAATGTTTGTGACTTTTCTTGCAAATTTTCCCTACTTAGAATACTGAAGGACCCTATATTCCAGGATAGCGAATCTCCTCGGGAGTAAAAGTTGGGCAAACAAAAAAACAAAACAAAAAAAAAAAAAGGAAGGGAAAAAGCGTTCATACATATCCTGGCTTAACTGTAAAACTTTCCTTCCTAGAAGTAGCAGCACAGAGGCAGCAATTCATCCGCCTACTCATAATTCATATTTGCCGTCTGCTGAACATAAACTGACCCACCTCTGCCTCTGCCGCACCCATGCCCGTGCCCGCGCATACTCTCAGAGGTTCTTCTCGTTGTCGCACTTTTAAATTAAAACATAAGAAAAGCTTTTCGCTTGTTTACAGACAAAGTACAAAGAGGGAAAATCACGTAAACAAACTTTTCATGAACTTAAATACTTTCCTCGACATTCCCTAAGAGGCTTTTGGGGGAATTTTCACTTTGTGCTTGTGATTTTATTGCATTAAACACTTATATAGTGCGAAATTATGTAAGAAATGGAATATATTACAGGGTAACTAGTAAAGTCTAGTAGATTGCATGAACGCAGCTTCAGGGCGATGACCGTATTATAGTGAAAAATTATTTTTGTAGGTCCCAATAATTGAGGATGGGCTTAACTAGGGACAGAGAGCAACAGTTATCATTCAAATTTTATAGATGTTTCAGCATTTATTTTTTATTTTATGTATTCTATCGGTCGATCGCAATTCTCATTAGAACAGAAATTACTCGAGAAGTCATCGACAGCGAGGCCACAGGTACGTATTTCAGTTGATTAGAGACCGAAAAATTCGAATAGCCAACAGCTCGAGATAAACCTAAAGCTAGCCTAAAACACACCGACATAGTAAATTTTTGGGACCGGAATGGTAAATTTTATATATAATTTCGTTAGTCTGGATACACCTGCTGCAGGCGCTACGATCGAATTCAACGCCAGCACCTTCATATAGTTGGTATAAAGACCTAGTGTGAATTATAAAGCGAGACAAATTCTACAAAAATAAATTTCAAAAGATGTTAGGCCTTATATATGTCAGCGCTGCGGTTCAGATCCATGTTTAAAGACTTTAAACCCGATATAGGCCTTATATAGACATTGTGCTGCTTTGAGTTTAGTTTTTAATAATTTTGAGCGTAGTGTTAACATTCTATAAAAATTTTTATAACATTTTTTATGCCTCATATAGGCCTCATATTAGCTTAAAATAAAATTTTCTGCCTGATATGGGCTTCTGAAAGGTCCGTAGACATAAAATAGTAGTAGTAGTATAAGACAGAATTTTGTATTTCGAAATACTTTTGATGCTACGATCGTGCGGATATGGGGACTATTTCCTCCGTTCAAACAAGTATGAAGTATAAGTGAGGGAAAATTCTGCAACAGTACTTACAATAGCTCGAATTTCAAGGTACTTGTTAAAAATATCGAGTTAATAAGTTCTCGAATACAAAAACGTTTATATTGGATTGAATTTTGCAAGTGGCTATACAAGTGGCCGACCAATATAAATGAAATTCCTGGATCATGTTCTGAAATTTCATTAAAATTGAACTGCTCATGTTGATATAGCCTACCAAGAGCGGATTTGTAATGTGCTTGATACTTGCGTTCTTGGTATCGTCCGACTATGTGGAAAGAGATAAAGTGGTGGAGAAAATCATCCCCTAAAAGTCTGTGATGTGACTATGACGCTATTATGTAATGGGACGCTTTTAAAGCAATAATAAAATACAGATTTTGTCGTAATTTTAATAGAGGTAATTGCCTAATATTAATAAATTTTAATATTAAATTATTACATGGGTAGTTAAATTATAAAGCTGTCATTTTACTACTCCACATATTTAATTTATGGATGTATAACCGATTCAATCACATTTTTATAAAATAAGCTGTTCACGTATCGGGCACACAAAAAAAAAAAAAAAGGATGCCCCTCGTGCGAATGATGCTGTCCGCTTATAATTTAACCACGAGCGCGACCCCATAAAACAAATACTCCACATAGATCCTATTTTTTGATAGGGATGGGGGTTGAAGTTCGTAAAATAAATTTTTATTAGCGTAAAAGAACACGCATACATACATAGTGGTGGCCCGACAATTCCCAGGCCAAATAAACCTAATAAGGATTCGGGTTCGGATGAGGCCCTGCGAGAACAACCTGCACCAGAAACGACTGCGAAAATGTACCCCGGCGGTGTCACCACTCCGATACGACTATACTACGAGTGATATTTATGAGGAGTAATAAAAAAAAGTATTTGGTAGCTTGTCGACATGGCACATATAATAACATTTGGTCGAATATTTAGTGCATATGATACCATTGCCGGAGAACTCTAGGTCCAGGACAATTTTCACCAGCATCAGCACATAACACATACCCCTACTTTCGTTTCGAAGAGCATCTTACGCAATCGCTCCCTCCCAAGTGGACTGCATCTTGTTAGGGCACTTCTTCGGCTTGTAGTGGCCCCGATAGCCTGTGCCCGGCAAAATTGGCGATTCACATCCGAACACCCTTGGTGTATATTGGGCCGAGGGGATGATTTCAATAGCACTGGGGTTACGCTCTAAGATTCAATTGGATTTGGTTAACAATTTCCCACAATTTTTGTTTGGTGTCGATTGCCAGTCTGGGGGGAACTACTGTGCCCTGGGTCCGGGTCTACTATAGTCCCCAAGTGTCGGCGACTGAATCAATATTCATTCAAGGAGCTACTGCGGAAGTAGCCCGGAACCCAGAAAGCATGTGCTTTTAATAGCATGTCGGATGTACGGGGATCTGGTAAAAGTTTGCCATGATTTAATTTTTCGTGCGACGTAAAACGATAACTGGCTCTGCAGCGGATAACTAAGGGTGGGGCGACCCTTTAATGATATGCAGTGGTTATAAAAACGTATTTCACCTTTGATGTTTAAAAACTCTCAGCTTTTTTTTTAAGTTTATTAATAGACGCCGTAAAAAGGTATTTGCCGCGGCGGTTTATTGAATTATGGAAATTGTAAATGTTTGGCCTGCGGCAAACCAGCAGTAAACTATACTACTTTTGGTCTAAAGTATATTAATTTTTGTGAAAATTGTTATACATGCCAAGGTTTATTTTGCATATTATGCTAAAATATTTAGGTAACTTTTTGGGAGAATTATTTATTGTGGTCGTTTTTATATTTATAGTGGGTATAATGGTACAGGATCACCTACAGTTCGCTTCGTTGAGAGTACTAATTAAGTGATATTTCGTAAAAAATGTAGTGCTTTTTGTATATAGGTCCAGATACAGTTAAACCTTCCATTAGAGATGGTGTCATGCACTATGCACTGGAGAGATATGTCTTCTTTAATGTCCCTACTCTAGACTGTTTGAACAACAAGAGAAAAGGTACACCGCAATTTGCGCAACCATCACTATACCCAGGAAAATAAACAATTGGTCAAGACAAACCAGTAAACGTTTCGTAATTTAGTAACCCGTTTTCTGCAGGCTGTCATGTATTGCAGTGCAATAACAACAACCCCGGAGGCGGGGTGGGGGTGAATAGTGTAGGACCGCCTGGAATCCGGGTAAAAACCCTTCAGCAGAAAGTGCTCGTTGAAGCGAAGGTTTTGCACTAAATCCATGTGCACCGGCATTTAATTTTTCTAACCACCTGGTTTCCCTCACCTAAAGTTTAGTTTAAGGTGCATCGTTTTACTAAAATTTCAATTTTCCCCCGGGAGACGAGGGGTGGAGGAAAATACCCGTCCCCTACCTCTTCTCCACTATAAGGGTCTCTGTAGATAATCCCAGAGAAATTCCTCTGAAGTTTTATAGTTGCTCCTCTGTGGGGTGGAGAAGGTGCTTCCCGTTTACCTTTAGTCCTATACTAAGCCGTAATATTCGGGGATGAGTTCCTCTCCAGGAACTAGGAAAAACTTTTAACGGTAGATCGTAAATTGCAGACGAACTACTTCAACTTTCACAGGGTGGCACATGAATGTACACGGGCGGTGTATACAAGTGACAAGAAATTGTAGGCACAAGCACCTACGTGACGCAGTCGAACAGTTCGTCGTAGAGTTTGGCAGGACGTGAGTCTTATAAAGCGTTATTATTATTATTATTTTTTTTTTTATTTTATTTTTCCTTATTTTATGCTGGCTAAGCTTCGGATTAGCGGGGATGCACACTACTTGGATTTTACGCTTTATAAATCGTGTCAGGTTGTCGTATACATTGGGTGCAAAATGTGTTGTAAAGCCGTTTGCGCTAAAAATTACTTTAACCTTTTATAGCTTACTATTTTTAAAGGCTATCTTTGCTTACTGTTCACCTTTATTTAAAACGCATAGAATAAGTATTAGAAAATTGATTAAACATAGAAAGATAGTCATATACTAGATGGTGTATATAAAGTTCTTAGTGTATCTTGTAAATCGACGTAGCTTTTACTACTTTTTACTATTTTAGAGATTAGTTTAGAAACATTTTGTTCATGTATTTATTTATTTAAAAGTTATAAAGAATAGAACAGACTGAGTTTGAGCTCTCCTCACGGAATGGCCAATTACGATTAAAAGTATGGTACTTCTCGAGATATTTAACCTTGTTATTTCTAAAAAAAAATACCTTACAAAGTTACCCCTTTTCTGGCCTAAATGTGCTTGCATCGACAGCCACTTCAACACAACTTTAACCTAGGTATACTCTTTGAAATTATGTTGATGAGTATTCGTTATAAAAATAGAGGCCCTAACTTTCTAAATTTACAAAGAAATTAAATTAGTACATGTCTATGGTAAATGCAATATTTTCATAGTTTTTAATTTTAAAAATGTTAGTCGACTTTCAAAATCATTATTAAATATCCCGGACCCAATATGATCCAATTTTCAATTATATGAGCACTTGGGTGTTGAAAGTTACAAATTTTGAATAGTTTATAAGATTGTTTCTGATTATAAACAATCTAATGCCCTTTTTTCAGTATGTTACTATTCTACCTGTCAGCCAATCTGTATGTTTTATATTCAACCACAAAATATCTCTTATATCTCTGTAGGTATGTATAGATTCATTTTTAAATAAATATATATTGAATTGAATTTTTCCAGTGAGGGAATTTGCAATTTTTCGATCATTCCATCAGACGATTATCCTGTTTAAACAGCCGCGACAAGGCATATCGAAATCATTAACCCCGATATGCCTGAAGCGACAATATTTTAAAATGTCGACTATTAACAATTTACGGTATCCGATAGTGTCCCAATTTCTAGTGCCGGTGAAATGCAGTATGGAACACACTTTCAATTTATTTTCGATCAAGAAATGCATTTCAGCAATAACATATTGATGCGGAACATTGATGTATGAAGATACCTACGAGAATACATATATTATATATAATGTACCTATGTACCATTTCTGCTCCACCATATCCCAAACGATGGTGTGTATATGTGCGCTCGTAGTATTCGAGCGAGCACCTTCGCCAACCTGGGATGGGCGCTTATACGTTTTGGTTCCCTTGAATTTGCACCGCATTTATTTAAAATTCGGAATTCAGCAACGCTTGCTTAAAATGCACGTAGATAAGTTAATCAGAACTATCTGGATAGAGTGATGGCAGCATTAGCGTCATCTACCGCATATCTCTCTCTCTGCTTTGACAAAATATATTTCCTAGGTACGTGCCTAAACCAAAACGGAAGATGGTCTCTTACAACACACACGTCCCGAATATTTCACATAACATTCGTGGAGCATAAACAAGAAAAGTGTTCGCTACTTTAAGGTAGCAAATTCTAAGATGTAATACTATCTCTGGAAACAGGAACTGAAAGGGTAATAATTTATGTCTTGTGTCAGCCTCACTAGCAAGATTCTGGCGTTAACCCTCTCCCCCCTCCTCCCACCCCCAAAAGTTCTGTGTGTGTCTGTTTTCAGGCTCTCCTTATCTTTTATGCAAATTTTAAAATTTTAAAATGAGGCATCCTTAAGCGAGAAGATTTACAGCGGACGAGATTTGTGGCCAGCATTTCTTAAAAAGGTATCTGGCTCCCATTTCAGGCGACGGTTTTGAATAATTACTAGAGTGGCTCCAAGGAAACATTCATTTGTCCCATCAGGATTACATGGAAGTATAACGCAAAGGATCCCAAGTAAACCCCCCCATCTCTGTCGCGTGTCGACTATTTGGGGCTAAGGCTCTGCAGAAATTCTAATTAGGCCTATAATTCACACGTAGTACACTTTTTGCGCCACTGAGAGCCTCATTGTGATTATCTCTCACTTTGTTTTGCTGGAATTCGGGTTAAAGGTGCGTTCTAGTTATTTTTATGGCCGGATTTACACCCAGCGATTATCCATAATGGTTTCAAGGTGATAATTAGGGGAAAAACAGTGGGGGTAAACTTACAGGTTTTGTTTTTTTTTTTTCGAAACCTAGACTTTGGCATACAGACGACTTTAATTAATTGCCCTTATTTCGTTTATATTAAGTAGCGCGTAGCTTAAGTAGAGTTTGCCAACTTGAGAGACATTATTTGCCGTTTCGAAACACAAAGGTCCTTCAAAATCGTCTAAACCTTAGGTAAATTCTGTGGTAGTAATTTAGTAATAGCACACTAAGAGTATTTGAATTATATAGCGGGTTACAAAATAAACGAATAATAGGAGGCTTGATGATATTACATTAGGATTATAAAAAAAACGTATAAACAACTGCTGTATAAGCAAATAATCGTTACTAAGAATTAAAACAGTGTTTCTAATATCGTTCTTAAATAGAGAAAAAATAATTTTAGCTTGAACTTAGCCAACAGCATTATAAGGCGGTTAAGACGAAGAGTGACACACTAAAATTAAGACTTAAAAAACTGTCTGAGCTAACGTCTGAACGTTTGAAACACAAGAAATCTCGTAAGAGTTTCTTCGCTTAAGCAAATAAAACAGAGAATGAGCACACTTTTGAAAGTACTTTTCTATAATTTCGCCGGCGGTTGGTTACCAATTAATACACGTCTGGTCACTTTGAATGGTTTATTAAAATGAAGGAATGGTACACGAACGAACTGAGTTCTAGACTGATCGGCTCTTCTAGCCATCGACACAGGGTAAGAGTACATCAATTTATTCTTCAACTTTGTGACTATATAATTCTCTGCTTTTGCTTTTTGAAAATTACATCGGCTACACTATTACGTTAGATTGAGGTGAGATGTAGAAGATGAATCAATCTCTAAACATCCTTTTAAAGTTGATGGGTATGTTGAACTTAAATATCAAGTTGAGAATGGTCAAATAGTAATCGAAATAGCTGAAGTATGTTTTGGTAAATCTATGAATGAAAATTATAAACGGAAGCTTATATCTTGTTTTGTATAATGCTGATCTTATAGATTGGTACAGGGAGAAATTATAATTTCTTAAATATGACGAAAAACTGAAAGAGCAGACGGTCACATATTAAAAGAATTTAAAAATTTAAATACGATTTTTAAAATATTTACACTGATTTACTAATGACTGAAATTGTCACATCCTCTCTTAAGAACAACTTGTCCAGTGAAGAAGTACAAGGCTAATATATAATTTTTTTTTTTTACACAGGATTTCAACATTCAGCATTTCTTGCAGATAACACAGCAGCAATTTATTTTGCAAGTGAAATCTACCTAAGGAGCCACTCAGAAGAGAAGAGACCTTCATTCGAGCAGAGCTGTATGATGACATCGTTATAAATTTCAGAACTTTCTACAACTTTCCGGATCGTTAACTCAAAGGGAATCCAAAAAGTTATTGCGAGTAACAAAATTGTTGTCCATGTTGGGCCCCGAAGGTAAATAAATTTGTGGTGAGTAAAATTGGCAAAATGTACTGTGATTTAAGTGTCCAAAAAGGTAAATGTAAAGCAGTGAATAAGCAGACAAATACTGCGAGGGTGACATGGATGACTGCGTGGGTATTTAATAACTTGAAAGTTGAATTTAAGGGCATTGTTCTCATATTTAATGCAAATACTTTGGGATATGCCCTAAAGATGAAAATTACTTTTAAAAGAAAGAAGATAAGAGGAAAAATAGAAATGTTTCCACTTAGGGATATAAACAATATTTACATCTATTATTTATTTTTATTTGAAAACTCTACATGACTTATCACCTACATTATTTAGATCGATATTAAAAATTTTCAAATTTTTTGATACTTCCCCCATAATACTGAAATGCCTGTTTTAAATGAATATGTTGGAATTTCACAAATTCAGATTATTACGGTGAGAAAAATTAATCCTCTTTAGAAGTTTGATTTGGGATATGCATGTTACTTAATAGCTGTTTTGTATTAAATTCGAATACTGATTTAGGACATCGTTAAAATGCACAAGTTACGTTAGTCTTGGAATAAATTGATTAAAAACTATGTACCAATTAAAAGGAAAGTTAAACAAAATTTATTCAACTCTAAAATATATAGGGATTAGGTACAAGAAATATAAAAATCGCCAATGTGGTCTGATTAAGCATTACTTCCAGAATAAGCTTTTAGGAACATAATAAAAGTAATTTTTCCTTCTAACTGCTCATCGTTTTTATCTACAAACATCTTGCTTTCAGCGAGTAAACACAATCCAGAACCCTAGAGGACATATTCGAGCAGAAAATTTTTAGTTTCAATAAGGGTCGATGTAAGCAAAAAAACAAAAAGAGTATCATTTCCCTCAAGAACGCCAATTAAATACTTTATTCCTTTGCAGAATCTTTTGCCATTTGCTATCATCAGTTCACCCGCAGAGAATCGTTAGTGCTACATCTGCACTAGGTACACCACCATCAGCGATGGGCATCCAAAGTAGTTGGAATTTCCTTAAAGAGGCTGAAGGAAAGGCACTAGAAAAAAAAGGGGGTATGTGAGGTAAAAACTGAAACGTTGCAATCTCAATTTCACTGAGAAATTCCATATGTTCCATACCCCTACCCCACCGAACACCAGAGTCTTCTTAGTTCAGCTCAGGCTCAGGATTCTCTCCGTTGAACATGAACCTCTGTATTTCAGCAAAAATTCGCTACGTGCAAAACGAATACACACTTACATACACACTAAGAAATATCCGCTTCAAGAAGTTTTCACAGAGTCTTAATGCCTCTGGTCGAGGCGGTTCATCTTGTAGCATATGTCACTAATGTTTCAGGAGACGTTTCCATTAGTTACTGCCGGAATTTAGGAAAAGAAAAAAACTGTGTAACCATGCGAAAGGGGAAAATTTAGTTTTCCTAAGATATTTTTTCATACAGTTGACGAATTCAAATAATTCTTTTTCAAAAGATTCAAACGAAAGTTTGAAAAATTTACAACGACTTGGAAATTTTAACTGAAATCTTATCCTGTATAGCAAACCCTTCAAAAGAAATATAAGAATGATTTTCAAATAGTAACATATGTGAGATTGTACTATATCAATTCAATGATTAACAAATTTTTTACGTACCTTTTTCAAAATCCCTTAAACTGCAAATTTTGTTTAAAGATTCGCAATCTACCAAAAAAGTTACCTTAATCCAACGTTTATAGAAAATTTAATATAAGATCCAAGTATAACAACGGTTCGATTTTCGAGAAATATAGAATTTCGCTATATGAATTTATTTATTTTCATAGCAGATTTAAATTTAGCGACTGCTAAACAAAAAATCATAAGAGTATTATTTCGATAGTCCGTCATCGGGAGTGTGCAATTTTTGAATTGTAAAAACTGCTTCTTGGATATAGTAAAAGAATTTGAAAATCTTGGTTTAAAAACCCAAAATTGAAATACTTAAAATAATCTTTTAACTGCACTGCAGATATATTTTCTTCTAAAAGCCCGACCTACTAGTTTGTCTAATATAACCTGGGTTCTGTTTTATACATATAAAGATTAGTAATGCTTTCTATACTGGCGATTAGGGTGGGTCTGTAGAGCTCATAAAGTTTCAAGACTAACGATTGAACATCTCTCTCTCTATATCACTGACGAGTATCATAAAAAGCTGAAGTAAACGAATTTCGGGATTTTGTAAAGAACCCTGGAGGATAAGGCTCATTCTAAAATCCCTAGACCACACGATGAAAATTGTATGTATAATTTACCAGTTAGCGAAACTACTTTGATATTGGAAAGTGTGCAAACCATCTCAGCGGAAACAGCATACGCACTAATCACGTTTCCGAGGCAGACACCACCACTCCAGAACTAATTTGGAAATAATTCCCGCAAATAACCGCATCAATTATTATTTTCTAGAAAGCATTTCAGCGATACGATACAGAGTCTAGTTAGTCTGCAGTATGCACCGATGGATGCATTCAAATGTCCCAGTCACACTCTGCTGATATACTCGGGGGAAGCAATTATGGGCCGCAACAAGTTAGAGATTGGTATAGGATAGGTATAAGGATACCTTCAAAACTACCAAACACACTGGGCGGCGGGGTAGGCGAAAATTTCGCTTATTGCACTATTCGCTTCTCTGAATTAGCACCACCATCATCCTGCAGTGTGTCAATTATGCACGGATAGAAGTCATAAATCTTTAGACACTTCAATATCGAACGGCTAAGTACCGCATCTATCAGCTGCACCTATGCGGGTAACGAAATCGGTGGGGCTAGGGTGGGAATCTTAGGGATTTTGCCGACTGGTTCTATCGTACAAGGAAAAATCATTAGAGGAAGCATTGCACTTCACGTCGACACGCTGCCGTTTTATAATGCAATCTTTGGTAGCAATCTGTGTCGAAAGTTAGGGAAAGTCGCCCGGATCGAGCTTCAGGATGGTAGGGTCCTTGGTTCTAAGATTTTCCAAGTTATTATTGCTGTCAAAACTGCGCAAAGTCATTGAATTAATTCAATGGTGTGAACTCAAGGCTGAATTCATATGAATTCGGCAGAGTGAGGGTCGGTGAGGTGTATCTTTTGCCATCGCGTTCCCGGTCGACTCCTTTTTATTATATTGCGAAAGCGTGGTGAAAGTAATGCGCAAGGATTTTATTGTAGATATACGCGAAAAACGAAAAATACTAAGGGGCATGGGTGATAATCAGAATATTGCTTAGAAGGAATGAAACCATTCATTGGAATGAACCAAAAATTTGAAATTTCTACTCATGTAACCAGTCGCCTGGGAGTTATTTGCTTAAAGCGCTTCATTGGGCAATTTTGTGCTTTCCAATTGATGACGAAAAATATCGATGAGTTCGCAACAAGCTTACCTTTTGCTTTTAAACATAAAACATAAATGGTTTTATTAAATTAGCGAAGCAGTTGTCGTGGCGAGAATACCAAACACGTATTTTTTATATCTCATAAAGTTTACCTCATAAATTACTTGCATTCTTATATGATTTATATGGAAAACATCCTTGTGTACTTTTGTTATTTTCATCTTGAATATCAAGCTTTTAGATAATGGGACTATAAAACTATTAAGTGTAATTTTATTTATCATACACCTTTTAACCCTAAAACCCAATTATTTTGGATATCTGGTAAAAATATACAACCACTAGGCCCAAAAACAGACGCATTGTCTAAAACTAATGAAGTGGGATTGGTGAGTTGTTTGCAGATTTTTGGAACAGAGTCTTTGGCTAATAAGAATGCAAGTCAGAGCGTCGTCCACTTTATCTGAAATGGAGAAATTGCCAAATGTAATAACCAAATTTTGCTGAGGAGCTATCTTTGCAGAGTTCTAGAAACGTGATAAGCTTTAGGCTACGAGTCCGATGGCATCGTCTACTGCATGCTGCTCCTGCAAGGGACAGCAGAGTGAAACTAGCGCTAAAGAGAGACCATGACAAAGTGCGACAGGCCGAAGAACGTTAAGAGTCGATAGGATAGGGAACAGGGTGAATTCATCATTTTGATTAAGTTCATAAGAAATATTTATGACTTTCCATAAATTACTTCCCATGTACGCATTAGAAATCGGTTTCGTCATACCGCTGCCGCCGCCGCCGCCTCACTCCCTAGGATTGGTCGGGGAACCAGGAGCCATCCATCCATCGGCTCTTCCTAATAATGGGACGGGATGAGGCCATGCTAAGAAAGCGGAGAAGACTACGAAAGAATAAAACTGGGAAAAATGAAGTGGAAAGAAAACGAAGTCGGGGACGCTTGTGAATTAAGTATCAAGTCACGATTTTGCAATTATTTACGTTTCGTAGAGTGTGCACAAAGCACAAATTCGTCCACCCAAGGATGGGCGGTAGAAGTTGCTGGGTCTCAGGGATAAGAAAGGTCACATATACACCGATACGGCTTCTGTACGATTTAAGAACGTGAGCCGGTAGTGCGTTCTTGAATGGCCCCTATAAATAAACAAGCCTCTTCCTTTTGCACTGAAAGTTGAGGGGTTTATCTTAGCTTGCCTCAGCTGGGGAGCTCACTCAGTTAGCCTTCTTGGCTGCCCTTTTGTTTGAGGCCAGTTGTCCTTGCAGCAGGAAAAACTCTTTTATTTTTTCCTAGATATAAAAGTTGCCACCATGATTCAGACTTTCTTCGCCCTCCTAATTCAATTCGTCCCAAACGTGATTGAATCGATTATTTGGGGAATTTCTTCTTAAGACATGATCGGCATGTTTATTGCCGAGCATCCTCTTCATTCCCCTTCGCAAAATGAATTGGCTACCTCGTGATCCTGCCAAAAGTTTCGTATTTAATGCAACGTGCCTCAGCCAACATAATTGGGAATTTACTCGGTAATTATTCCTCGCCCTCTTAACACTTCAACATCCAAAGTCATAGGTTTGGAAAAGGGAATCAGACAGTTAACAAAGCACGCCCTCAAGTAAATTGTTACAATTTTTAACAAATGAGGAACAACGTAAATGAATTTCAGTTGGAAGTTACCTGGTTTCTTGGAATGGGTTACGTGTTAGGGAAAGGAGTTAAATCCTCGAAAAAATCTAATGATACTTACTTACTTAAAATCGAATTAATAAGCCCAGTAGATGGCAGTAGATTGACATAGATTTTGGTACCATAGAACGAAATGACATGGACCCAAACAAGAATATTTGTTCTAATAACACGGTTTAATATTATCTTTTCGCAAAAACAGTTATTCATCATTCTAACATACCGGCGAAAATATTTGAATTTTTAAAACATAATCAGAATTCACCCCAAGATGAAAGAAGTTTGCACCGAAACTCTTTATTTTATAGTGTAATCATGGTATAAAAGCAAAAATAAGATCAAATCAAACTAGGTCAGAAGCGACAAGATTTTTTCTAACCCATGGATACACACCCACTCATACTTCGGTGTAATTCACAAAATAGATAGGATTGAATTAACCACTTGTAATAAATATTTTATCGAGCTCGTAATTATATATATATATTTATAGGTAATTTATTTTACCCTAATCTACTAAAGCCTTATCTCGAACACGAATGAAAACGTTGGATGCTCATCTTATAAGTAGAAGAGAAGTCTTTAATTTTTTAATCTCTATCTGAAGTTCTTTGGATGATTAGACCAGCAAAGAAATTCGGATAGAGTAAGGGATGGGTACAAAAGATTAATGTCCGACCGGTAGAGTATTAAATCAATCCGAAACTGTAAGACATTCATGACCTTTTCATTTAATTTTAAAGCTTTTTTTCGTCTTATGTAACTTTAGTTTAATTTCAATTTTCTTTTAAAATTTTATAGATTTTGTTATTAATTTTGTTCAGAAGAAGATTCATCTGTTATTTTGGTTAGATTTTTTCCTCTTATATGTAACTATAAAAATTCCCTTTTTTCTATCCAGAGACTTCATATGGATCGTTAATTCTACCAAGCCACTTTTTATTAAAGTTAATGGGTAGCTTCGATTACCAGTCTCATTCCACGCGGCCCAATATATAACACATCGAGTTGAGCATAATAAGTGACTAGTTTTACCTCTAATCCACTCCGAAATCCCACAGAAAGTTCTACAAAGAGACATAAATCGCGACAAAATCGTTAATCCTGTAGGCAAGGTAATAGACAGTAATAATCCTATGCGGCCCACTGTTAATGAAAGATCAATTTCCGATAGTGTGGTTTTAAATTTCCGTTTGTAATTATGCCGTCCTTGATTATGAATTTCATAAGCCTGCCCCGTTTATCGATGGGGGAGGCGGGGAAAGAAATTAAAAATAATCGCCCGAGGCTCCGCCAAATTAATGAAATTCACACAAAAGCTCCAAGCAATTATGGTTACAGGGACGATCTCATCAGCCGGAGGGATGGCCCCACTTGCCAGTACCGCAGATGGTTCCCGTGATATGTGACTTGCGTTTTATCAGGATGTGGCCCATCGCTAGTCATGGACGGGCTTTTTCGCCAGACGGATGCACACAGTCGCACACCATGGAACAGAGGAGACCGCAGACATAAAGTAGATGGCTGCATGTGCAAAAGCAATTAGTATTAATAATCACCCTGTGTGGGTCCTGATAGAATCCAATGCTTATAAATCTTAATCCGTCGACTGATTTATCAAAATCGCCTGCCAAGTAATACCAAACTGAAGCGTCAATACACACAGAATCGTTTGGCAGATACTAAACTTAAGCCACATACCAAACCAAGCGGCAAATTTGATTAGAATTTGATGGATTCCCCATCGGAAGGGCTGTGGTCCACTGAGGCGACAAGACACGGGGCCTCGCCCGGATAAACTGGGTTAATTGTTCAGATTAAAGTGTGACACAGCAGGAAGTCCGGGGCTCTCTTGGACATTTTTAATGACTTGCTGCGGAACTGGGATTATTGTCTTTAGGAGTCCTTTATGAGGGACCTCTGTAGAATGTGATTTCAACGGAAAGGGTACTTTTGATTCAGACTATGATGGATGCAGAATTTTTACAAAGAGGTAAAGCTGCCAGAGAATGTAAAAGGCAAACATTATTTTGACCAACTATACTAACAGATAGAAAGATTAATTTCCTGTTTTAACCAAAAATTTAATTAAATAAATACACTTTTCTCAGAGAAAAGGAACTAATGTATATAAGAATTAATCGAAAACGCAACGACGCCTACAGGATCCTACAGGATTCGAAGCTACGACCTTCGAATTAGCGCTTCGTTGCTCTAACTTAACAATAAGCGAGCAATTTTTGTTGTAAGTGCGATCGACCGATTTTACATCGATCGACCCATCTAACATGTAGGGGATAGTGGTGTAAGATGGGGTACCCTTAAAATTTCCTAAACGAAAAGAATTACGAGATCTATAAAATTTTTTTACAACTATTAGAATTAGTTTTTAAAATATTTAGAAATACTGTTTTCGGTATATGAACTTTCGCGTAAAAGGTAAAGATGGGGTAAGTAAATAAAGATGAGATTCTACTTACCCGATCTTTTCCCTTGCGGTGTTTCTGACCGAAAATTAAATTCTTATTTTATTTTAAATTTCTTTCGAGTGTAGAACAGTGAGAAAATCTGTTTACAAAATTTTAATACTAAACTGTACCTTGCGTTGTTGTAAAAATTTCTCTAAAATTTTACTGCGAGAACTTTTTTGGTTATTGTTTATTCAAATTTTTAAAAACTTTTGAAAAAGAACACCTTTCAAGTTTGAATAAATGAAAATCCAAAGGCTTATGTGACATAGGAGAGTTACGTTCATAAACTCTAACATCAGAGTAAATGTTTGAAGTAATCTTCACCCGTAAAAGTAGTCCGACTTCTATTGAATTATACTTCCATTCTCTTCAGACGTAAAGCACTAGTTAATTTAATTTTAACATCAAAAAGAAATTTGATTGTTCTGAAAACTCTTTACCTTTTCTTTTAGGTTTTTAGAAGGATATTCCTATTGATTTCGTTCGCCAGGAACAGTATTACTCTTGTTGACACGACAAAAGAGTTAGTTTAAAGTAAAGTTTTGCAGCAACGTGCACACAATGCATGGCAAGAAAATTGAAAACTTATGATTTGCAATAAATTGCTCAATAAATCCAGATAAAATGAACACTAAGGCTTATAAATGAATAAGTAACGTAACACTTTCAAGAACTGTCTGTACTTCTTGGGATGTTTCTCAGCTACTTTCACCTACCTATGATACATTTTTAGATCAAACGTATAATTTTCGAAAGACATTATTGAGTCATGTGCTAAAAAAGTAAGTCAAAGCTCCATCCTCCATAGAAAAATCTAGTCCAAATCTAAATTTAAAATTTAATTTTCTATACAAAAATCGATTTTGAAGCTCTTGCTCAGTTTTTTCGCTTAAAGCTATTAAATTTCTTCAGATCACCAGATATCCTTTGCTATGATTTTATTTATTTTAAACCTTACTTCGTTTTGAAAGATACTCTCAACTTTCTAAATAAATGCCCCTGGCTGAATAATACACAATTTCCCAAACCAACGCCTGCAGAGTCAGTTTAATTTTGATGGGGGGAGTACTTTTCGTAAATTGCGTTGAATGTACGAGTTTCCTTCCTTCTCTCGCTGTTCGTTTCCTGCTTAAGAGTTTTCGACAATTGTTACGAAAGCCCGTTTTAATTGCAGGTGCTTAGAACAGGCCAAACAAGAACGCTTGAACTTAAGACCTAAAATCACGCTCGGCATACAACAACCGCTCCACTAGCCTGGGTGAGAAAATTCATAAATTTTGCCTTGAGTCGCGAACGAATTTAAAAATTTTAAGCCCCCGTATGTTGGGGTGTTGTATGCTCGGATTGTGTAATTAAAGCAGCTGAGCCACAAGAAAGATAGTTTTCGTCCAAAGAAGCAATTTATTTTGCCGGAATTTGCAATTCATTAGGAATGAGGGCAAGGTTTCTCCGAAATAACAAGGCCTCCCCATAGCCTCGCCTTAAAACTCGTAAGAGGTGCACCTCATTATTAACTGAATCACTGCGAATTTGTGTGAGGAAGGGTACCAAATGCACTAGGTGAGGTGGAGCTTAACTTGGAGTGGGTGGGACTTCCGATCCATTAAACGCCTTCAGTCACGCACGATAGCTTCACCTGGTTCTGGAAGGGCTCTATGCAATGATGTCGACCTCGAGCGGGCCCAGCCACCCTGCGTCCCAGTCGAAGAGTTTGGCGCTTGCAGGTTAACTTCCGGTTATAGGGTAGTCGTCGTCGTCGTCGTCGACGCCACCACCCGCATAGGAGCGATGATGATGATTGCCACGGCACCGTCCGAGCCGAGGTTGATTGTAAAAGTTTCTGCACAGTTTGATGAATTATATAAACACAATTCCACCTTGAGTTCGCAGAAAATAGTTGCGTGCCTGAAGCCTGATTTTCCATCAGGACGGTCCCGGGATGTGGTGGACGACATGGGCGACCGGGACTGTTTGATGAGAGACCGATTCGACGTGAGGTTGGCGTTTCGTTCATGTGTAACATACCTCTGCCATTTAATTGGTCGGTCAACATATGGAGGATGCCTTCCAGTACACTTACCTGGGAGCTGGTATACCCCCTTCAGGGTAGTGCAAAGTTATGCGATCGTTATCGGCCTGGGGGGTAACGAGTAGCTGCTTTCCTCGCTAAATGAAGCTCTTTAATGAGATTTTTGATGGATGGCTGTCAACTTCATTAACGAATTAAGCTTTCCACGCGCTACCTGGGATGGCCGTTAGCTCAGAATTTGGGTTATTTGTAGCACCGTCTTTAACCCTCCTCCTCCTCCCTCTCTTCCTAGCACACGTGTATCGAAGCGATTCCTAATCTTAATATATTCTGCACGGTTGCCTAGGGAAGAGGTATGCTTCCGGCTTATACCCAGCTAGTAAAAAATTCTTCTCTAAGACTACATTTCCCAACTTACTCTACTAGTTGAGAGTACCCTCTACAAGAAAGTTAACTTATTGCATGTAGTACTTTTCAGAAGTTGTTTAAGCGAACTGCTGTTTTCAGTTAACTATATTCGTGCCCCAAAAACCGAGAGAATATTCCAAGAATTTTGCTACACCCTTAACACGTACTTAGATACTTAGTCATGTCGCAGTTGATTCAACAGTCAAGCCAGCCGTTGGATTATTGGAATTATAAAAGAGAAAAAAATATTACACTAAAGCCTTTTAACTACACATAATTTTATATTTTGGGAACAGGTACTACGTTGCCTTTACTAGCTACACAACATAAATTTGACGAACATTGACTACTTCGTAACTAATTTAGTTGCTACAATGGACTAAGCCATTTCGCTGATTTGCCTAGTTAGTATTAGGTGATTTTAAGGGAACATTCCGATGGGTTTACTAGGTAAGTTTATTACATAATGTAGTCAATTTTCTACGGAATATAGACAAAATTTGTACAAATTATAGACATATTTTCTACAAAATGTAGACAAATTTACCGCAACATGTACACATATAGCACACAAAGTTTAAGTGAATTTTCACAATGTATAGTAAAATTTACTCAGTTGGGTAATTTTTTCTACATAATCTGTACGGAAGTAGTAAGGGTCTTTGGTGAGTTGAACTTGTTAGCGTGTCCTACCGTCCCAGAGGCTTTGGGTTCGAATCCCACGAATAACTATGGTCTCATGTGTTACGTGGTAGCACAATGGTCCTAAGTGTGCCTTTCTAGGCAGCCATAGTAAACCTAATCTAAACTAACCTAAGGAAGTAGTAAAACTATCCTCATTAGTAGATAAATATTTAAAATGCAAGAAAATCACTTACTCGCATAGTTAGAACAGCTAGATATCAAATGTCCTGTATAAGCCATAACTCAAATCGTTTAGGTGAAATCGCTATTAAAGTAGTTAGGCAGTTACACCTACAGATTTGGTTCAAAGCAAATATTTTTAATTTATTTAAATGGGATTAGATGGTTTACTTAAGGGTAGTAGTAAAGTTAATTGGCCTCCAATGTTGTTTGATCAAAAACCTCTTAACTATCTTTTATAGGATTAAATAAAATAGTCGATTTATTTGTTTGTTTGCTATATACCGATGAATATTTACCATAAATATCCTCATTTTCTTTTATCCAATGAATGATTTTCAAGTCTTTGCTTGGTTGTTCGCAAACTGTTAAGATGTGTATCTTTGTAAAAGAATTATTGATAAATATGGATCTACTCCCAAATAATTAAGGGGTTTATTGCTGTATGCCTTTTAACTTGAGGTATCTCTACAAAAACGATGTCGAAAGGTGGCTGGGTTACTTGATAGATATCATCGTATTTGCTGATCAATTTATCCGGAAAAGTTACCCTGAGCTTTTTCATCGGTAGTAGCAGTGTATGAGGCATTTAGACTTGAAAATGTTCTACTGTATAGTACAATTATTGCAATCTGGGTGCACAGATTACAATCCTAGGTAATCCTAATAAAGGCTGACACTTTCATGGATTATGATATTCTTGTTTCCCGAACTTGGTAAATAATACATCAATATGATGTCCTGCAGTGATTCGAAAGCCCTTTCAAAACAGGATGGTTATTTTAATTGTCTTTATGGAACATAAAACAGATATACAAGTGCTGTTTGAGTGCTGACTCAATTGACAACCTTGAGATTGTGCTGTCGATACTGCTTAAAGGGTTATTAATAGCTTACCTTGTTATTTTTAATTCTCGTCATCTTAAAATCGAGAGATACTTAGATCAGGAGAGGTAGATGATGAAATGAAATTATGAAAGGAGAAATTGGAGGCAAGCAACAGATCCAATTTGCCTTTTGAATTGACAAAAAAAAGGTCTCTCAGTGACAGCCAAAAGGAAGAGGTAAAATTTCAATGTCGTACTTAAAGACTCTTATAAGAGAAGAAGAGGATTTTGATCAAAACGTTGTTTATGCATTAATGAGGTCAATAACTCGCAGTCGTGTTTGGAAATTTAAACAATTCGTTAAAGGGATTACAGTCTGTATTTTCTTTTGTTATGGATTTGTACGAAGGATGATTTTCATATTTCTTAATCTATCACATTCTAATTAAATTTTATCCCTAAAAAAGCTTAATAATAAGATTTTATTATTAAAACATGTTTTTTCTCCTTTAAAAAGCAAAACAAAACTCTAAAGGGTATTTTCAGATTAGATAAAAGTAAAATATATAAAAATTATAGCCATAAAATAAAATCATGCCTTAAATATCATTTTAAAATGAATCAAAAGCAAAATTTTTATATTCAACCAGGCAGACTAAAAAGTGGACGTTTTGATTAAAAAGTGGACATGTTGCTACTACTCAGAAAAATCATTACATCCACAAAAATGTATTGTTCGGTGTAGTTTTTTTTGGGATGATTGAATCACTGGCCCTTTTTTCTACGAAGATGCAGATATTTAGAATAGCTGTTACTGTCAATTCATAACATCATAGACAATTTATTGACGATTTGTAGTGGCTTCAACTTGAAGAAATAGATCCGGGCAAATCTTTATTTTTACGTATTACACAATACGTGAAAACATTGAGGTTTCATAGTTCATAGTTTCCAGGTCAAGTTACATAGTGACATAAACTGGCTAATGATCATGGGATTTGTTATGCGAATGAAACTTATTGAAACAAATCGAGAGATAGAAATCAAATCGATGTGCATTAAGGCCCACTAGGAACCTGAAGATTTATTTTTTAAAATGTTCGTCTTACAATTTACCCTAGGTTGATCCTTGTTTCGTAACATAACAGAATAATTGTGATAGTATCTAAAAATAGATAATCCATAGCTGTAATACAAATTAAAAAATTTCAAGTATCATTAAATCAAGCGGGTTATCTATAAAGATTTTCTTTTCAAGACCAAAAACAGAAATATTTCAACTGAATATCTCAAGTCTGGAGATAATCTGTTCTTTCAGAAATTCGGGCAGTAACACAAAAATTAAATGATTCTACTGCTAAGGGAAAAATATTTTATTTAATTCTCCTTTGAGATGGTTTTATAATATTTAAAAAAAAAAGGTAAGGTTGAGGTTGAGGTTTTGCAGAAATTCGTGAATTAGCTGATGATATAACCATTAGGCAAATACAAAAGCGGGAGACTTACCTTAATTTTCCAACAACAAAAATGAAGTATGACCGGGTGGAGAGTACAGGGTCCATCTTCGTTCTGCATTTCATTTCAAAATGATAAATTTTCCTGGTGTTTCCAAATAGAATTGCATGGTTTTACTGTCTTCTTTTGCTTTATCGCTTAAATTGCAAATCCCCTTTAAATCTGTCTTTAAACTGTTCCTGCTTTTGTGCAATTCTTTGTTGGGTACCTAAAAGAAAATGGAAAATTGTTCAGTATCTAACAATGGAAACGACGTGCTCTTTCGTTAACAAAAAAACAAAAGTGGATTTAGTACTAAAGCAATTATATATAAAAAGCAAAAAAAGAATAAATAAGCAAGCACACTGCGCGGGATGAATGAAAAATGCGTACATAGTTGGAATAGTGTGCCACAACCACCACACCCCCTTTGGTATTATCTTGTCTTTGCATATGACATAATATTAAAGTTGTTTCGCCTTTTCTTCTATAAAAATGTTCGAAGTGAAAATTGCAACTACAGTCGGTTATGAAAATGGGCCGGCTAAAGAGATGAGATGGGGTATCTCTTTTTTTTTGGGTGATTTTTCTCTTCAATGTGAGTCCTCTTCTCCCAAAAGTGGGAAAAGTGTAGCAAATGCCTGCCCGGCGAGTTGCGGAGCTGTTCGTACTCAAAATCGGGTATTTTCCACCCGGAAAATCTCGAAAGCTTTCCTCCCGGCAAGAAAGTCTGCAATTGACGGCGGTGTTTGTGTTCTCTAACCTATTTCCATTTCCACCCACCGTCGCCCCTGCCGCCATACTAAATCTCGAGGAGAGCTTTTGTGGACACGGTGAGTGTTGCGGGCCCAGTGGCGGGTATGCGTCCTGCAGTTCCGCTTGCTGGGTGGGAAAAGCGCGCTGCTTTTCTGGAAAAGAAAATTTTTATTTATTTTTTTTATTCCGAGATGTGTGCGGATGCAGCGCGCTCTGGTTTTTCAAGTGTTGGTGTGTTGAAAAATTTTGTCGTAAGAATAACCCAATTCTAGGGGTACGGCTGCCAGTGTGGCTGAGTAGGACGCAGTCTCTCCACGTTTCTGGTGTAACTGAAACAAGATAAATTTTCACCAGTCCCCCCAAAAATAGTGGCATTTCGGGGTATACTTGTGGGTGTTACATTCTTTTGCGAAATGTTTCGAAAACGTACATAAAACGCACACAGGCGCGCTACATTAAGCACTACTTTTTGGGGGGCGATTTCTCTGCCTTTATCCTTTTAAATTTGATGCAAGAGAGATCTCAAAATCTCACACGATGGTAAGGCTACACAGAATACTCCAAGTACTGAGCATGTGTTTTTCGGATATCTCTAAAAATGTGTGTATGCTAAATTGCGATTTGTTGGTATCAAGAATTTCAGGGGCTTTTAGTCCCAGACCGACTTTCAAAGAAACGGTTTTCGGAAAATTCTGGCTAAAAATAGTTCAGATGTCAACGTTGCCGCAGACTGACTGGGGCTGAGTCTGAGTAGTGCGTTTACTGGTTCAGCTTCTGGTTCTGGTCACACCTCTCCATCCTTTAGTGGTAGGGATCCGATTTTTTTTGGGGGGTAACCGGGTCGTGTCAGTGGGTGATCTACGAGTGTTCCCACAAATTTCTTGCATTAACTTCCATTGAAAATTTTATATTTTTTTAAACTCTCAGTGCAGTCGGTGGTTTTTTTTTTCCGGCCTAAAATAAACAATTTAGTGGCATATTTTTTCCTTCGTCGCCGGAACGATAACAAAAATTTTACGCAGTTTCATTGAACTTTGAACAGTAGTCTGCGGTTGGATGAGGGCACTCTCTACTCCTCTGCCCGCCCTCGTTCTGATGGTCTCTTGCCTTCACCTGTTAAGTTTTGCGGAGGGGGTGCGGGAGAGGCGCCCGACGATGAGTCTGTCTGGACCGGAATCTCCAAAATATCTTGTGCCCCGCCATACATTTTTTTCGTGTCGTATTGAGTGCCTTTTATTCAATTTTAAAATTTTAAAAGAATAAAAAAAAGAAAATTTGATAGTGCCATGCGTTCAGTCGCGGTTCAGCATAGTGAGTGCCTTTTGCTGTAAGAAAAGTTTTCTATTTTAGAATTTAATGCATAAAATGATTGTGTGTAACGACGTGAAACTTTTTTCCCCAACATACAGTGAATAAGGACGCCCATCTCATGAATATGTACGATCCAGCTCTAGACCTTTCCTGCCCCTGAGCCTCTGATTAAAGTCCAGGTCACCCTACCTTTCTCACCCCATCCTTCCCTTCACCCCGCCCTCCCCCCTCCAAAATTTGTGTACCAGGCGGTTTTTGAGTGGTTTTTCACTCTCCGGTAAGTTTGTATTTGAAAATTTTACAAAATTTATTGGATTTTAGCTTAATAAGTAAAATACGATGAGCACAGATGTGCACACCCGGGAATGAATGAAGCTCTAATAGAAGTTTTTGCGGCCGTACCGATGTGCATTTTAATTTGCACCCTTAAACGTAGGGGAGGATTATGGTCCCTATGGCTTTATCCTGCATTAAGGCCACCCACATATAGAATGGCCGTTGCGTTTTTATGATTGAAATATGAAAAGTTTACCATATAATCCCATATTTAAATTCATGTACAGGCGGAAAACTGAATTTGCACAAAGCCCCACCCCCTCCCACCCTCGGGGTTATTTCAGTTTCCCGGATAATATTTCTGATTGTGATTTGAACTCACTATGAGTCCAGATGCGATATTCACTTGGTGTAATTGTTATTTTGTCTACTTCTCACTATAAAAGTTTTTTTACTATTGGGAATAGTGTCCTATTTGGCTTTACGCAACATTAGGTTGGTAAGTTACTGGTTTTACTATTTTTTATTTGTTTTAGTTTATTAAATTACCTTTAAACCCTTAGCTGGTATCGATATCGAGGGTTCAAAAGGACCCCAATAGGAAAAATGCAAATAAAACGTATTTTGTGAATGAATGATGGTAAAAGTTTTTTATATTTTAAAATAACACACATTTTTAACTTTTATTTACTTTATAATAAATTTAGGTTTTTTACTTGAGGCAACAATAAACGTTTGGGGTGGGGTCTATTTCTCTAAATGTTTGGGGTGGGGTCTATTACTCTAAATGTTTGGGGTGGGGTCTATTTAGACCCCATGATACCAGAGTTAATAGTCATTCCCCTAAAAATTTAACTCCTTATTTAGTGGCAATGGTTAGGAGCAACCAATCATTTCTTGTTTTTTACATTTTCTATCGAAAATAACAGACATCTTATTCAGTAATTGGCTCGAAAACATATCACTAAATCTTATTTTAAATATTCCTGAATGAAAATGATCACAACAGTCGATAAAAATTACACATCGGTTTTGTAGGTCAGTAAGTTATTTAAGGGGTTACACCCAGTCAGGAGGCAGGAAAAAAAGCAACTTTTCAAGACGTTTTCCTGGAGGAACATTTCAATTTATTAATGTAAAATTTTATATACGTATTTCAGTAAATTTTAACTTTATTTTGATATTTTTATTTGTAAAAATAATAACTTTTAAAGCTGTTATAACCGTTCTCCGAGAACTTCTCTAAAAAAAAGGTGTCTTGCAGTAAGCACGATATGTCTGGACTGGTTCATTTAAAATGAAAAAAACTAAATAAATTTCGTTAATAAAAGGTATTATCTTGTATTTAATTGAAGGAATAAGCAAAAACGTTAATTTTTAATAAAATAGTGGCTTCTCAAAACGAAATTTCGATTTTCGTTAAAAATGTTGTCCTTAAATTGTTTATAAAATGGAAATTATTTATCGGAAAAATAAAATCTTCGAGCAATCAATAAAAAAATATATTTATTAAGTTTGTGTACAAATTTTAGACTGATCGGTTCAGTCGTTTTCGAGATATTTTAATTACCGACTTTAAAAATATAATTTTGAGAAAAACGTTTAAAGTTTCATGTATAGTAAACAGGCGTTTTTACAAATTTGCGTATAACTTCGAGAATATTTATCGGATTAACATGAACTTTTTTTAGGTATATACTTAAAAATATGTACATTTCGAAAATGAAATAAAAAATAGTCCCGACTTCGTATAACACCTAAGAAATATAACTGCCATATAAAATTTGTCTATTGCATAATTCTCTGGTCATAGTCGGCAATTGCATAATCAGTAGATGTTGAAGTTATTAATGTAATTTATTTGTCATGCGCAAAACTTTTTAATATAATAGTCGAAAAATATTTCATTATTAAATATTTTACCAGGAGATAAACTGAAATTACTATAGAAAGGTAGAAATTCAAGTTAGATTTTATTAATGTTAATTTAAAAAGATGTTCTTGGCTTTAAAATCATTTTTCATATAAGAAATGTCTATCACTGAAAGAACTTAAGCTTAACCCTTAAAAAGTATCATCCAAATAAATTACGTTAAGGGTATCATAGGTGAAATTTCACCCCCCAGTATTTGCTAATATATTTTCTAAATGCAATTAAATATGCTATTAGTATTATAAAATTTTATTTTTATAGCAACCTTATAAATCTACGGTATAGAGAAAAAATCACTGTCAAAAACCATTGGGTTTTTCTAAAATTTGAAAAGAAAAGAAAATTTGCCTAGGTTGAAATTTCACTCATGATACCCTTTAAGGGTTAAAAAGCTAGAGATAAAATAAATAAAAGAGTACCTATATAAGTATGTTACCAATTTTCTTCCTAACCGATATTGCCTGAATACAATTTAATAAAATTTTCGAATATTATCTGAATTTTCATTTTGTAATAGAGAAATAAGTAAAACTTGCTGAGCATGCGTCAAACTATTGACCAATTAGTTTTGTAAAATTCCTTTAGTGTATACCAAACTGGATTTGAATTTTATTAAAAATAAAAATCGTTGCGTCTACAAACTTTTCAAGCATTGCATTTTGTTTGACTAAAAAGCTGATTTCTAAAATGGTTTAATTTTCTTGGTAAAAAGTTTATATACCTAGTTTAAAAATTCAAAAAAACGATAGATATTTTAAATATATACCACTGTTAGTTTGAGTAATAAACTCTTTAGTTTTAAAGTGATTTTCTCACAATATTTTGTGTATTCAAAAAAAATTTCATATTCATTAAAATTTATAATTATAATTTTACAAAAAGCAAAAATATAAAGTAAAAGAACAGCAAGAAATAAAAATATTTAAACGTTTTCGTTAAACCAAGCAAGTAGAGTTTTTGTTTAGTGGAATAGTTTTCTTATTTTAATTTAATTTAATTTGGTAAGATACCGAATATTTTTTTATGTACTCAAAGTTAGGTACCAAACATTTTATTATCAAATTTTACCTATGTTAGTAATACATCCGCTTTTTGTTCATGCCTTTTATAAACATGGGTATTAATTTCACGAACTTAGAACGTTATCTGATGTGGCCTATTCATATAATAAAAACTATAAATATAAAATTAAAAATTCTGTTGTGCTTTACTTAATTCAATCAATCATATGCACCACATTATGTCAAAAAGCATAGTAAGTAGTACAATTTTATGAATGCGCTTTCATGTTTTATTAGCCAAAAAAGGAAATTGAAAGGGACATTTAATGGAAGTCACATATATGCATAACAAACATGTCACAGGTAAGCATGAAATGTGCACGAAAACAAATACTGACTGTATAGTTTCATTTGACGATAGCATGCACTAAAAAAAAAACTTTTTATGCTCACAGTATGATGCACGAAAGTTGATATATTCAAGGAATGAGCAAATACATAAATTTTATATACGAATCCCAAGTAAATACATCTCTCCAGTACTTTTAATTGCAACGTCGTGTTAAATTTGAATTGGAATTAAAATTTCGAAGTTGTACGTGCAATTTTCTCAGGCATGTACATACTACAAGTAGTTTATTCTAATTTTACACTCAGAGAAATTGTAAAATCGTATGAAATCAATGTTAGTGTAAAATGTTAATTTATAACATTTACAATTTAAATTAAAAACATTACATTTCCTATGTAGTTTTACAAACATCAGATATGAAGTCATAGAACCGAATTACTTAATTATTAATTTACAATGAATCAAAACGAAGGTCTCTAGTAGGAGGGACCTTAAAAACTGATGTCAATTGATAATTTCAACGGTTTGAAAATAAATTTAATACTAGTTAGATAAGTTAGTTAAGCTAAATAGAGGGAAATAGGAAGTAGGCAAGCAAGGAATCAAAGTTGGTGAAAAGTTAACCAAAATGTTTTCTAAGTTCACGAATTTGGCAAGTATAATGCTCAATAGTTGTGAGCTTTTGAGCGATAATTTCTTTTTTGAAAAGAAAAACGATTAGATATCAACAAGTATAACAAAATTCGGCGATGTTGGCCAAAGTATACAAAATTTTCACTCTCTTCCAGTATAAGACAACTTCCAATTAGACCCAGACTATTCCCCTGAACTATTTCTTTTTCCAACAGATTTCTAAGATTAGTTATAAGTTTTCATGCAATTCCTAAAATATCTTGATGTACTAGCGGTGATGATTTTTATTATATTCCCCTCGGTACGCTTTTGTATGATATCTCGGCAGGGTACTAAACATCAAAGGAATTTAAACAAGTCTATGTTTTTATTTTAGATATAAGTCTGTGAGATAATCACAAGGTTACAGAGGTTTTATTTTATACCATCTGAACTCAGTACCATAGTAAAAATGGTATTCTACTAACATAATTTATTTATTCTTAGTAGAAATCACTAAAAACTTGTAGACACTAACTTATATATTTTTTGAATTCGCTTGGTGCTTATCTGCATTAATGTTTCGTAAGAATTCTTATTTCCTGGCGGTAATGTTAACACGCTTTCATCTCCCAACAGTTTCTACCAACAGATATGTAAATTATTCGTACATATATATGGATATATTTATATAAGCGAGTATTAAGCCTTTACGACAGATAATCCTGCAGGTATCTTATACAACGGTCGTTGCATAGTAACTAGCACCACATGCTATATTAAATGCATGGTAGAAAAAGTGCTAAAACTGTGAGACAAAACGAGTAAAGTTGCTCTAATTACAACCCTTTTAGATAAAAGTTATTAGAAGCATGCCACATACACACATAAACCAGAGAAAGTTGCACAAGCGAGGAAAATAAGTTGCCCACCCTTATGGTGGCCGCCTTTTTACATAATTTCGTTTCGAGACCACATAAAATTTCAGGGGAACAACTGTATTAAGCTTCCTTAATTTACACAGCATTAAAATCTTTTAATTACGAGCAAACGAGGGACTCAAATGAGCTGTTAAAATGTTGCTTTGTTTGCTTCTCTTAAAACTCCATTCCCTGGTATATCCGCCTGCCAGAGCCCAGTGGCGGGCTCACATGATAGCACAATATGAAATGCTGTTGCTTTTGGGGTTATTTGCTCAACTCTTCACAGCAAGTCACATTCTAGGTCCTACTACTACTACTACAACGACGATGATGATGATGATGATGATGTTGCTGTTGGGCTGTTTTCCTTAAAAATTACGGCCGGGATACTAAAGAAAGACGACATGATGAATGGTGGAGGCGGAATTTTATTTTTGTTTCTCCTTTAATTTACGCAAAAATTAATTAAGCTCATTAGGCGCACAACTTAACTAGCAAAAATTCGTTAACTCTGTCCATCAGAAAATTTTATGCTATTCTAAATGCCAACGGCAGTTGGGTAACATTTAAAATTTTCGAGAATGAAACATTCACCGTGAGCTGCTCTTTTGTTAATTAAACGTTGTCTAATTCAATTTCCAACTGGTGAATTACTCAATTAAAAATTCCGCCACCGGATAAACCTTTTCGGGTTAGAGGATCCTTTTGAATTTAATCAAATTTCATTATATGATCGGTTGGTCCACCAGAACTAACTAATCAGTTCGAATAAACCAGCCCCAGATACAACATATAAAAAAAAGAACTCTAAAGTTTCTGTTGGTTTTCAAGTTTTGTTCGTTAATTTTATTTAAAAACTCCGGAACAAGTTTGCTCAGAGGCTCAGAATTGCACAGATGGTAGGGTACGGGATGGGCGGGTCTGATAAGATGGATAAATTCAAAAGAAGAATGTCTTTACTGTAAAGTTTCTCGTCGGTTCAATATCGGCCAGTGTCTGATACAAAATTAGGGCTACGACAAAGTTTCCATTTTCTACATTGTGCTCTAGATATACCCCATTTTGTGGTTTCCAACCTCTTTCATCCCCTTTATGCGCCCTTAAAGTTTTTCCTTTTTTTTCTTTATCGATTTATTTTTCAGTATTAAAATGTTTTTGCTGCATGTAGGCACATCTTCTCAAGACAGGGCTCTATTCGATCAACTATACAGGGAGGGGGTATAGAGAAGCTGCTTAAAAGAAAACTTAATATACCAAAATTACTTTTCTAAAATGAATTCTTAATGTAAAGATAAATTGACAATTTATTAGAGTTTCCTTTTTATAAAAGACTGTAATTATTTCGTCTTAAATTTCTCATTTTAGTTAAGCTAACTTTAGTATTACTGTAACTGGGGATTTATACTTTTGCTTCTGCGGTTTTTAATAAATGCCTTAGAGTAACTTACATATGATGATTTTTTAGGCCGAAAAATCGAATTTTTGAATACCTTGCCGGATCTGCTTGATTTAGAGCTCAAATAAAGGGGTGGCCCTCAGCTATCCAAAACAAGAAACCGCAGTCAAATCGGAGTTAAATTCGCCGAGTTATCAAATTTTTACCTGATGAGAGGCGAATTTTATATAGAAAAAAAAACCTCTTCTCTCGAAAAAAGCTCTGCCCTGACCCTAAAATAAATTTATAATTTCTGAAATTTTGCCCATACTACGAGAACATGTTGCCCTATCTTAAAAAAATAAAATCAGGATAGGTACCGAGGGAATATTTCCAGCCACAGGATGTAGAAGTTGATAGTTTTGATTTTGGAGACGGGAAAGCCCCAATTTCACGGGAAATGCACTCATGGTCCTAAAATAGGCGTTTCCACGCTAAAAGGGATACAAAATCGAGTTTTTGGATACCTTGCCGGATCTGCTTGATTTAGGGGGGGATAAAAGGGGCTGGGTCTCATCTATCCAAAACAAAACACCGCAGTCAAATCGGAGTTAAATTCGCCGAGTTCTCAACTCTTACCTGATGAGTTGCGAATTTTATATAGGAAAAAAAGCCCTAAAGCTACAGACGTTAAATTCTTACTTAGACTATAAGAGCAAGAGCTTATATAACTTCTTAATAATTAATTATTCCCAGAATAAATATTGCTTTTCATATAATACATTACTAATGATTTCCCGAAGCATAGTAATAGTGCAATTCGTGACTGGCTCATATGATAACCATAGTGAGTTCGATATGACGGCACCTTAAAGAAGTGACCGTAGTCTTGTTACTCTTTCTGGAACACAAATATAATTTGAAGATAGATAGATAGATGTACTTACATGGAACCGATATAAAAACGTGTAGTAAAATGTTTAAACCTTTTTAGATTAAAGTTTTAAATCTTCTATCTTTGTTCGAAATATAGGGTGCTCAAATTGTAACCAGTGATGTCTATCACTGTAGCAAATAGTAAGAGAATAAAAATATTACTTCTATTGTATATATCGACAGCTTAAGTAAAGTTTTGATAAATTAATCCAAACATTTTCTATTAAAACTCAAATTAAGAGCCTTTCTGATTGGGAGTTGGTCGATGAACCATGTTTCGTCGGTATCTCATGTTTCAAAAACTTATTTTTAGAGTGTAAAATAATACGGCATACTCAGTGCTTTTTGAAGTATTTCTAGAAATAACATATTAAGCCCAGTAATCCCCTTAAAACTTGGCCAAGTACGCCTAAAACCCATGTGGGGGTGGGGACCTTTTTGGGTGTAAATCTGACCGAAAACTGGTGTCATAAATTGCGCCTTGTAAGATCGTTAAAACCATTCTTCTACTTCTCTTTCACGTGCTGTGTTATAAGAAGTCAATCACAGCGGGTTTCTATTACAAACAACAAATCTCTTTGAAAAATTGGAAAAATTGGACATATAAGAACCAGTCTGCCGCTCCTCTCGAATCCAACTGGGTGTATATATATTTTTTTTTTCCCCCTTTTACACCGGCTGCCACAAAATACCATTAATTCTTCAACATTTTCTTGATGTTGGGGTTTGGGTTGACGTTTTGGGACACGCACATTTGTGAAACGCCTTTGGTGAAAAATAAGAAAACATTTCGTTCATTTATCCCAGTGGAGTGGTAAATACTGGCGCTCTCAATACACGGGACCTTAATATGTCCTTTCTTCGAACTGTATAAACCGGGGGAGCAATAAATGGACGATACGCAGGGCATTCTTATCATTTATTTTCAAAAGAGGTAATTTATAATGCCTGGAAAGCATGTACACTCATCCTTTGCAATATAGGGCGCCCTGAGACCAAAACCAAAAGGGTTTCTTTCACTTTATTCGAATTCTTTTTTTATTATTTCGGTTTTGGTATACGAAAAGGGGTTTATTTTCTTTTTTTCAATTTATTCTTGCATTCACCGCAAGCCAAAGTCCATCTCGGTCCTGAACTTTTTTCATAATACTTCAACAAATTTATGTACGGTGTGTATCCTCCTTACACACTGTTCCTTTTTTTCCTAGAAATTTGCTCTTTATATTCAAATGAAACTTTCTTGGTAACTAGCAGGTATTTTTGGATCTCTCTCATTCTCTGGAGTGGAAAACCCTCTTTTCGTAGAAGGCACTGATTTTACTCTATACCATTAGAGGGTATTTCATATTTTTCTCAGATATTATTATGTAAATTTTTCTCATTAAGTAAATGAAATAGAATAAAATAATTGAAATCAAAAGAAATATGTGTATTTCAGGCTTAGGATAAAATAATTTGTTTTTGTCTTCAGCTACTTGTGTAGATCCATTAAAGAGCTAAATGAAAATGATTTTAAAATTCATAATTTGCATTATTCAGTTATACTCAACATTTATTAAGAGTTTTACCTGCTGTATATATTTAAGGTATATTTATTAATCAAATACATATAACATCATGAAGTACTCGTACATGTTCTGTTCTTTTGGTATTTCTACACAAATTCAAATTAGGAAAGACTTCAAAGAGAAATCATCGTTCTTAAAAGGCCAATTCCTTAAATTTTATGACTGCATTACATTGCTGTTTTTATTCTGGTTTATTTTAGAACTAGAGTTGAAAAAGGTAACTAAACACCTTAAGTACAAAGAGTTGCACACTAGAACTACTAAAACCAGTCAATTTGATTGGTACTCAATCCCTTCCTTCATTTAATTGTATATTTTTGTAATTCTCTTTTGATTTATGCCAAAGTTTAATAGAATTTAGAATTACGACATATTCAAAAACTTTTTTCCATTATTTATTTTCGCTACTTTCGAGCACGATAAACTTATTGCTATTTTATTATAAAAATATATAATAAGTCATAGCTGTTTAATGTTTATTATTTTTGCTTATAGGTAAAAAACACACACACAGGATTTGATGAAGAATTTGAACACTCTGTAAGTATTCTATTGCCTGTTTTTTTAAAAAAGGTTTATTAAATTTCATAGAAGTTTTTAGGTATGTTTGATAGTTTTCGAATTATTACACATCATGTATGATGGAATTTCGAAATATTACGTTTAAGAACATAAACTAAAAGCAAATATGGTTTTAATGAATGCAGTGACTCAGAATTTATTTTCTTCAAATTATATAAATTTCCAAAAAAGAGCAACAAATACTTTTAGAAAATTTAACCAAAATCATAGAATTTCATGTGCACTATACACTAAACAATTTTGGTATAGTGAAATTTAATTAGACAGTCTCTAGTTAATTATTTTAATTATTTGTCAGTAATTTTATCTTAAAATACCTAAAAGTTATTCAATTAAAACAAAACTTTTAGCATATTGTCAAAAACCCTGACATTTCTAGTAGTTTCTAAATGCATTTCTAGGTGAAATTCACTGGAAAATCAGGAAATTGTTTTATGGATTGAAATATTTACTGAAATTTGCTTTAACGTAATTGTAGTTCTGTACAGAATTGCATGTTCTAATTTTATACCTCTGGAATTCTCGGAAAATTTTACAACTTTTTCAGTGCATGCAGTTCACCTTATTTCGAATTTGTAGTTTATATAATTCAACTTTTACATATATTTTTGTAAAGGTGGGATATGTGATGTTGTCTGTTCTGCAAAATTTAATTTAAGTTTTTCCCCTCTTATTTTATTTTAAATTCTAAAGAATTCATTGTTACAGACTAGATACTGAGGTTGGTATTGACCCAGGTACTATATAAAGACTGCTCAATACTGTCTTAGTTTTATTGAATTCTCAGCAAAAAGTTACTGCAATATCAGTTGAAGGTTATTAACATTTCTGGCTAAATTGAATGATCAAAATCGATCACAATTTACACAAGATACATCAGTACATCTTCGCAGATTTCACATGAGTTTGACTAGTTAATCAATCTTTTTGCCTTTATAGTGATTGAGCTAGAAATGCAAGAAATAGTTAAAATACAATTCTAGTTATTCAGCTTTCACTAGATTTTGAACCGTATTTCTAAGAAATCAACTCTACTTGATGTATCCTAGGTTAATTTAGGTGATGTGCTGTTGTTGTTAGGCGTTTTAATAAAATCACTAACATTTAAAAATTTAAACTTTACTTAACTATTAAAAACTGGACATTGATTTAATAGTCAAAACCTGTCTACCGTTTAAATGAGTAGTGTCCCAATCTAGGGATGAAGAAGAGAAGCCTTTGGGTTCTCCCGAGTAAAAATAATTTGTCTGGTATCTTTACGCCCAAACTAAGTACAAACATTTAAATTTTTTAAATTATACATGCGCCCGAAACTAGCAGGCATAGCGAACAAATGAGCCCAGTACTATCATGATACTCTCCCGCTACAGGTACGAAAATAAAAAAATCCACCCGCTACAGAGTTATACTCGCTTCCGCTACAGGCCCAAAAATTTAAAAATATGCCAGCCACACGGGTATGCACGCTCCCGCTACAGGCACAAAAATCTACAAATTTGTTTAGTTTCTACAAATTGAATTAGACGACAGATAAAAACAACAATAATATATTACACATATATTATATATTACACATATATGAGTAGAATACATTATTTATTTTATGAGACGTCACAGACCTTAATCTACGAAAATAATTTTATTGCATTTATTTTCAATTTTTAACCTGGAAAAAGGTAAGCGTACCATGCTACGTTTGTACTATTTCGTGCGTCTTTTAACAATACGTGCCTGCAGCGGGCCGCATTTGAAAAAATAAGGTTTTCGATCAGACGTACGGTGCCGCGTTTGGGAGCCATACAGGCGTTTTGATGCCGTGCGTGCCTGTTTCGGGCTAAAAATGGGCGAGCCTTAGTTTTTACTCGGGTCTTCTTTGACAAACAGTCAATCAAGCTGTCTATGTCTATTGTAAAAGTAAACAAAGACCCTTCATACCTTCTACCGTTCATCCGAAAAATAAATCAAATCCACAACAAGGTTTATTCTGTGTGACAACCAAAATTACTAGCGACCCATAGGTGCCCCAATTGGAAGTGGGATGGCGGCAGAGGAGGGAGCACATGTCCTCCAATCAAAAGAGCCACCAAGAGCCACTCAAAAAAAAAAAATTTTTGTATGCATTGTGCTAGTAGGGTAGAAATTTTTGCGCTTTGTGTAATCTTCGGAGAATCATAAATCAAAAATTTTTGTGCCTCGAACTCTGCATACGGCGATAAATTCACCTTTCAGCCCTTATATATATGACGGTACTGTACAGCCCCGATCCGACCACCTTTGGCCCCCATCGCGTAGCCTAACAGTCCCGGGGGTTTTCATAGGAGAGATCGGCTGGGATGTAACAACCACCAAGAGGAGGGTAGAGGGGTCTTGTCGAATTCATCGGGCACCCACCCGCCAGCCAGCCGCCAACCAGCCAGCCAGCCAAATTTGTAGAGCTGTTTCTGATAGCATCTTTAACATATACCCTCTACTCTCGTATATATTTATGTTACCGTGTAGCGGAACCACGGGACTGTATATCGTTCATTTCGTACTTTTGGTTTTTTTTTTGTTTGCATAAAATATTCTACAAAAGCAAAACTTGGAAGGGGAAAGGAAGGGAAAGTGGAGGAGGTATGCTATTCCGTTGCTGGTTGCAAATTTTGTTGTCGTTGACATTAAAGGGATGTATGCCACGGGGTCTGGACTTTAAAAACGATCGCGGTTTGGCATATAAATGCGTTTCACGGTAGATGCACATATGGAGGGGTGGGTGTAGTTAATTAACCACCAAAAACAAGTAACATTTTGTGTGGAAACTTCTGCGACAAGTTTGCAGTGTGCCAAACTAGGGTAACTACATTGTTTCTTCAAAATAAAAAAAAGGCCCCGTTTTCATCAAAAGAAATGAAATATTTCTGTAATAGAAATAGGGCGATAGTTTACCATAATTTAGTTAAAGAAGAAAACTAGATTTATATAATTTTTGAATGATTGTAAATAGCCCTAATTACACCAGTATATTTAATAGGATACCTAAAATATTACCTTAATACGGCGACTATAAATTATAAGGGATATAACACAAATCTTATGTTAGAAAATTATCAGGTCATCCCATAAGTAATGCGAAAATTTGCATGGGTACCCTTACGCGACTTAATAGTTCTTTTGTATATAAAAACGTAGCTATACAGTCAATCATAGTTAGTTAGTATAACTGCAAGTTTTAAAGTGACTGAGTAAATTAAGAACAAAGTTATAAAAAAAAAAATGGAATCGTCCAAAGAGTACATTCGCAAAGTTTACTCACAAAGCATATGCAGGATCCATTTCTGGACCGGATTGTTGCAGGAGATGAGAAGTGGATCCTTTACAAAAACACTGTCCATCGAAAACGGTGTTGGGTGGATTTTCGTGTGCCCTAAATTTTTCTACCTCGTCCTAGACTGTATCTACGGCAGATGTTACTATCTGCTTGATGGGATATTCGAGAGGAGTCATTCATTTTGAACGTTTACCAGTCAATCAAACCAATAACGATAGACTATACTGTAAAGAATTAGAGCGCTTACAACAGCAGTTACAGAATAAGAGAACAGGGTTATTAAATATAAAGGGAGTTCTGTTTCATCAGAATAACGCTCGGTCTCATGTTTCTCATCGTACCCTGGAAAATATAAAGAAGTTTGGTTGAGAAAGGATGATGAATCCTTCGTATTTACCAGACATCGGCTCGTCCAATTTTCATTTATTCAGAAGTTTGACTAATGTGCAAGATGTTCAAACATCCCTTCAAAATTTCTTCACCACTCTTTTTTCTACTTTGTGTGTCTAACCGAATATGGGTCTGCTTAAAAGCAAAAACCAGTAAGATTTTTCCACTAGGGTGCCAATATCTGGACTTTGAATTATTGTCTATAAAACCCAAAAAAAACTCATACTTGGAAGGTTTAAAAATATTACAGAAAACCTCAACTCGGTATCGTACAACTTGATCTATCGTATTAAATGAGAGAACGTAAACAAAAAAAAGTTAAAAACATGAGAAGTAAAGCACAGCATCAAACACGGCCGGTGCCTACGTCCAAAAGCGACGAAGCTTTCAGTTTACGCCAGCTTCGTAAAACAAACACGTTCGCTTTGATATCAAAACTTTCCAAGGTTTTGTTACTTTCTTTTTTTTATATATATATATATTTATTTTTGAGATTGTAGGGACGTTAGTTAAGGAAGGGTGAACCGAAAGCGGCAAGCCCTGAAAGCAGTAAAAGTTTTCCAACTTCTCACCACCAGACGGACGTATTACCCTCTTACTCCTGCGCCAAGATTTCTAAATTTATCCACAAACATTTTATTGGGCCTTAAAGCCTTTTTACAATGGTAGAAGAACGACGACGTCATTATGGTGAAATTTGTTTTTTTTTTTTTGCCAGGAAAATTTAAGGATTTTTAGGGCATATATAGCGTGCCGAAAACTAATACCTCAATGGCCAGCTCCATCTTGATAAATTTCACACTGGAATTATTCATCTTACGTGCAAGGTCCAAATTCGACCAAAGATTGCATTTTTATAGATTTCCATTTAATAACGTAAAACTGGCGCGGCACCGGTAGGTTTAGGTATAGTTAGGGGTTAATATTGAGCTGAGACCGGAGGTGCCCTTCGCCTGGTCATTTGCACAGCCATGCTATTAGGGAAGTTCCGAAAACTTCTTGCATGACTGGCAGAAATTAAACTTTGATAGCGAATCTATCGTTAAGGTACGTGCTTGGTAGAATGAAGTTAGAGAGGTATGGACTCTACCGCCAGGCACCGAACAGTGTGCGGGGTGTGGATCATTAAAGTCGGAATAAAGGAAAATCAGCCGAAATAAAATTTATGGTCCGTCAATCCGACTCCCATTAATTATTAAGTTCGTTTGCTCTTCGGATTGTTGGATTCTAGCTACTTTCAATTTCCTCATTTATCTGGGGACTTTGAATGATGATTGGGGGGGGGAGAGAATGTAGGGAAGTAAAACAATTAGGCGGCATTACCGAGCGCAAGCTGTCTTATGGAACTTTCATTTAAACCGAATTTGGGCTTTTCTTAAACTTTTGTCAATGAGCGACACAGCGACGATGTTGTCACCGGGGGGATATTACGCTAAAGTCACCATGAATCGGTTTGGCTTTTGAGCACAAATACACCCGCGGGCACGGTGACGGTCAGACAAGACAAATCGCTGGTAATGTGGGAACGGAGTAATCGCGGATATTTTTAGATCCGTCTCTCGTGCCATACTATTTTTGGTTCGAGTAATGGATATATTTATACCCCACGTCTCGAGAGCACATTCGGTAAATTTTTTATGTGCACTTGATTAGCACTGTTTTTTTTTTTAGCTTAAGAGGATATTTTAATCTTTTTAAGTGTTTTACTGATTTTTAGAGATTATCTTTTAAACCTATTTAGTCCTAGTGTCCAGCCTGTTGGATAAAGTTTATCATTATATGAGATGCAATTTGAATAATGTCTAACTTTTTCCACTTGTGCAGCACAATGAACATTCGTTAAAAACCTTAACCAATTGCATTTATGTCACAGTGTTATGCACTTTAACAATAACTCATTGTTAGGTACCATTCAAGACCAAAAATTGCACCCTGTAATTACAATTTGCATTTTAGGGTACTTCCCGTTGATCTAGAATCATGAAACTATCAGAAACTATCAGGAACTATCAGGGAATTTAATACAGTTCGATTTGCAAAATCGATTTTGCAGTCTATACCTGCGGTAGAGGGACCAAAACTTGCACAGACCGAGATCAAGATCAAGGACTGCTGGAGTTTTCTAAAGCGGATCATAATAGACGAACCCAGGGCCAGTATCATAGTCTTGGTATGGTTTGGGAATCATTAAATAAAATAAATTTAAACGTATTCAATAAATTGGATTATTTCTAATGAAATACCTCAAAGGTAAGGTAAAACTTTATTATTTTGTAAAGGTTCTAGCTGTTAATAATTCGCAATCAAATCGATTCCATAAGTACCTTCAGTTCGAAATAGGCCAAATCAGTCGATTCCTCGCTATTCATAGGAATTGGGAATTCTCTCAAACCACATTGTGGTAAATTTTGCGTAATGATCTTAGCTTACGTTCTTAGAAGATTAACTTAACTCAAGAACTGAAGCTTTTTGATCCTTCTAAGTGCCGAAACTTCTCCGATTAGGCTAAAGTAAGCTTTATAAGTATAGGGAGGATACGTTTGTTTTTTTCATTTAATGCATCAGTTCTCTGTCCTTATTGTCGTTGAATTTTGCATGCATTTGTTTAATCAGTCATCATCAGTTCATGGAAGCAATACTTAAAAAAATTAGACTATATTCATAAATATTTAAAAACGATTATTGTATTATCTATCAATTCTACAAAACTAATTTATAGTTAGCACAATATTCCCTTAAAATTTAGCCAATTTTCGTGGAACTACCCCCATAACGTATTACAAAAGGTAAGTCAATCGATATTGAATTAAAGGCGTAATCTGAATCACTCCAATCAGAATCGTATTAAGCACTCGAAAGGAGAAGTCTGAAAATCGTAAAATATCCATTAATTGCCCGGGGGGGAGGGAGGGTACCTTTTATCGTTCTAAACTGTCACCCACTATGGGACAGGCAGTATCTTTAAAATTAATTTCCCTTGTGGAAAGGAACCGAGAAACTCGATGAAACAAAGCAAGATACCTTTCGCCCTTGTCGTTACCGACTATCGCCGCCTAAAATAACACCTGAAAAGATTAATTCGGAAACTTTATCTTGGGACCCTAATTTCACAGGTGGTGTCAGAGGCCCCTTCTTCTTTGTGTGTCGGCTGAGAGACCCGGCAAGAATGAAAAATCACCTTTCGATACACATCTAAATCCATTTACTTAAGCCTGTCATCTAAATCGGTCATGCAAGAGGAAATTCGGATTCGGCCCTTGGAACAAATAATGCCCGACAAAAACAGAAGAAAAATGATCACACCTTTGCGCCCTTTTGTACATTATTTAAGAGAAACACGTGCTGGCGGAACTTCAATAGTCCGTTGTAGACGCAGGGGAGGATGGGGAACGGTGACAGATGCGGACCAGCATCATAGCCCAGTGGATTCTGATGGGGACCCACCAGTAAAAGCTGCTCAGAGCTCCTAACGTGCCTGTCACAAAGTAAGTGAGTTTCGCTTCGAGAGGAAAATGGGACCGGGAATGTGGCCCCGAATTGTTTGAGCCATGAAAGAGCCACTTAAGGAAGGCACTCGGGTATAAAAGAATAAGACGAAAGCCTGATAAATTATTTATTTGAAACTGAGTCGTTTGGACGTAACGTCTGCGTTTCAGAGACTTCAAAAAAAAAACCTGCCACGGTCGAGCCTGGTCTGTGAACGTTTGCGGTGAACGTGTAAATTTTCCGGGGCAAGTCCCTTAGGTGGTCCTCGGGCGTTCTGATTTTATAGCATAAATGAAAATTCAATCCGTCAAGTACATCAAAACGCGCTCTTTTGGAATTCCGCCTCAAAGAACGGCTGCCCCCAGCCCCAACTCCAGAAAGGAGCCGGTAAAAAGGTGCAATACCTCAAGGGGCTGTAATTGAATCAAACCAACCTAAGAGACTCCCTAGCTGGAAGAAAATAATTTTTTTCCATTACCCGAATTCAGCTACTTTGAAGGTATTTTTTTTTTCATTATCCCCAAGAAGGCGATGAGCAAACGATGCACAAACCTGGCACAGCCATCCACCACCATCCCTTAAAATGTTGTCGGTAACGAAAAGTGACTTTTAAGTGAAATGGGTCTTAAGTATACCCCTTAAGAGGGTGAATTTAGGAGCTCGTCGTCGGTAACTTTGTGGCCCCCGTAATGTATTCGACGTTATCCTTAGAGCCAATTACCTCGATACCTCGAATTAAATAATTAATAAAACCCTCACGAGCGACAGTGAAGGAGAAATTATGCTGAAATTTTTGCAGTAACTGCTATCTTGAAATTTTCGGACTCATCTCTTATTACTTCATCTTTCTAATTTACTTCTACAGAATTATGAGCTTTATAGCAAATTAGTGAATCGCTTAATTAATAAGAAGTCGTTCTGCGAACGTTGCATATAAATTTGGAATTTGAGCAATTTTTATTCAGATGGTACAGATTGGAGTAAGGGAATGATGATTACAAAATATGCACGTATAGAGGGTATTCGAATTTTACTTAGGAAACGCTGTACTAATCGATTCCTTAATTATTATTATTATATAGTGGTAGGCATTTAGTGAAGTAAACAATCCGATGCACTAACTAAAGCTAGAACATCCTTCGCAGAAGATCTTCGGACTTCATCCGGGCTCAGGAACTCTCTGCTTAAAATCAATCTTCTATTCCTAGCTACTAGGGCTGGGCAGTCACATAAGATGTAAACTGCGATATCCTTGTCCTCTGGACATTGTCGATATTTAGTTTTAACAGACAGACCTATTTTATATAGGTGATATCTTGAACCGTAGCGGACAGATAGGTAGCCCACCACCAACCTGAGATCGCTTGTATAGGGTTTGCTGTCTTTCCACCACAGCTTTGGTCCAGGATCAGCCAGGTTCAGAGTTACACTTGTACACTTGAAAGACGATAGTTAGTTACCGAACGAAAAACTCTTGTTTATCTTTTCCTCATATAAGCAGAAAGTGTAACATGATAGTTTGCACTACTCAGTAGATTACAATTTTAAAGTAAATCATAAGTAGAATTGGTTGTTACGGTCCTTTCGAGTGTCTACGGCAGGGGATAACTAAGTTAGCTATTGGCGCACTGATGAGATCGAGCGGAACACTCTACTCTAATTTTTTCTGATTATGAGAAAGAGACAAACAGAAGTTTTTCATTCGCTATGATCTTTGCAACGACATCAATCGGGAATGATTCAAAGAGGATAACTTTTTTTTGATGATAATCCACTTGTTATGATATGTTTCTAAATTAAAGAGTTATAAAGCTAAAATTAAAAAAGTAAACTCTTCCATAGATGGTTTTTAAGAAAATAGGAAAAATCAAAGCTATTTTTTAGCGAAACCTTTCATAAATTAGAAAATTGAACCACATGAACATCTTATGTTTGGAAAAAAACAAAAGTTTACTCATGATACTCTAAGAAATCAATTGATATACGTAGAATCCGAACATCCCAAATAAATTAACGTTTAAACTGATAAACGCTTTATAGAAAATATGCTTTACATATCCGCTTTATCACAAACACTTAATATTTGCCATATTCTGAAAGTCAATAACATTTCGTTATTTTGTTTTTTCATTTGTGCAATTATTTACACAGCTTCAACAGTGACAAATCACCATTTTAAATTTAACCCATTCATCATCGTAGTTGTGACAATCATATTAACACCTTTTATGAATAATGCCAATCCCAGGAAGAGTTATAAATTGTCGTTTAAATTTATTTCACTGTCAAATGAGAAATTCAATAAGTTCAGGAGCCGCTACAGTAATCCATCATATTCTAGAATAATATCTAGATAGCAATTTTGTGTGTTAGTAGAGGCAAAAGCAGTGTTTTCTGCTTCGCTTCAATTTATTTTTACAACTCCATCTGCCTGGTATAATATGCCATGAGTGAAGTAAACAAAAAAAAAATATTTTAAACCGTTTAGAGAATCATCTCTGCAACATATGAAGGGATAGTAACTTGATGGAAAATTTCATTTTGATAGTGCTATAGGATAGATAGGAATTTATTTAATAAAATATTTTATGGAGAAAAATAAGACACGAGTACAGGAGGATTATATTGCATTATAAGAACTATTAAAATAACAAAATTTTTAGTATAGGATAGTACTTTAGAGCCAAACATAGAGATGTCGATGTCATAGTGAAAATTTTCGCGTAAGATTTTAAGAAATATTATACCAGGTTAGGGTTTTGTGTGAATTGTAACTAAAATTTAAATTTTGACCGCACTTTGCTGGATAAGGTCCACTTTCAATAAGCTAAATTTCCTAAATTAGGATAATGCACACTAAATTCTGGTTATTTTCAGACAAATCCAAAGTTTAGAGTTACGTAAAATTTTAAAATTAAGACTAATAGTAAAATAGCCTAAAAGGTTGACTAGTAGACTTGAAACGTATTTTTATTACTTTATTAAATTTTATTACGCTGTTAGTTATAACATTTTATTTACGCTTTAATCTTTCAATGAAGTTATTCTTGTAGGTACAGGAAACGTTATAAGTAGATGAAATTTACTTGTAATGACACTACAGGGAATTTACAAGTAGTAAAATATTTATATAAAATTTTAGGACATACTGTATGGGGGTCAGATTATTATAACACTTGGTGGACAGTGAATAAGGGTGATATTTTTATAAGAAAGAAAACGGTTAACAAATTTACCAGTGTAGCATGGTGCATTATCTTGTCGTATCATTCCTGTTGTTTGGAAAGTGTATCTAAGTTTCTTATAATAGTGTTACTAGTTTAAAAACGTAACGTAACGTAGGGTATCATATCAAACTTAAAACTTTAAATTAATTTCTCTGGTCTTGTAGTAGTAGTAGTTAAAATATCCTTATTATAAAATTTCAGTTCATCATTCATTCAAAATTATTCTAGATATGAGTTCTATATTGACCTTTTCCTCTCATTATGCACCTTTTAAAGTACTCAAAAATTCGCTCAGAAATAATATAAATTTTGAATGTTTACAATGACTTTTCAACTTTATCTGTAAAGTAAAATCAAAAATAAACGAGAACTAAAGACCTCAGGTAGGGTGCTTCAAAAGTTTGGCAACACCCAGGGTTAAATTTACTAAAGCAAAACCAACCATGCAACGGAAATGTTTTCTACTAAAAGCGAACCGCAAAACAAAACAGACAAACACAAAATATAAAACAAAAAAAGATGGCCTTTATCCCTGAATCTGGGTGTCGGAGCAATGTTCAGAAATTGTTTCACCAGAAAAGAAAAAAAATAACAAAAATAATTCCAACAAAAGTTATATTGTCTTCAGAGGGGGCCTCAGACCCGAAGCGTGTAATAACCGGCAAAGGGTTAACGTGGAGAGAATCTTTCACGCCTGGCGTCATCCTTTTCGCGGCCAAGATAAACAACGACAGACAGCTAAGGGTTTCGTAAAGTTTTGATAGGGGTTTCAGGCGGTAGGATAATTCAGAAAATTAATTCCCTTCGGCCCGTCATAAAATTTGTTTTTGTTTTTATTTTTTTCTTTCTTTGTTTTCGCGTAACAAGTGGAGATTTGTTGGTAGAACTCTTCCTACTTTGTACAGTGTGGAGAAAATCATGCGGCACTTATCCAACCTATCAAAACAAAACGATGCCATAAAAATGTTACAACCTTATAAGAATTATTGAAACCATTCCAGTTCATGAAGTCGCATCATATTCATGTAGGGGTAGGTTGTCGCTAATGTGGCGTTCTCTCGTATGAAACAATCCGCTGGACTGAGAAAGAAAACTCTTAAGGGTTTATTTCACCATCACCCCTTTCGTGTATCAGGAACGTTCCCAGCAATTGAATTTTTCGACCAATTTAACAAAAACTACAGAACAATTGGGGAGGGGAAAAAAAAGGATACGTAAAATGCCGTACAGGTAGAACGGCAGCAGTAATCGATTTGTAGCACAACAGGTGTACGGAAATATCAAAAATAGCAAAAGACAATCGAACTGGAAATTGACGTAGTTCTCTGTTCGTACATTTCACTGAAAAATTGTGTGTTTCCTTCTGGAAATGGCTAGAGGATACAGAAAAGGGCTATTTGCCAGAAAATGTAACATTTTCAAAGGTTAATTTTAAATCGGTTCCTTCTTAATGAGGTTTTGTACCAACCTGCACTGTTCCCAATTAAATCTAAAGCTACCTTTTGGCGCCATAGAGCTTTTAAAAGGTAGAAGCGTTCTAAAAAATTTTTTTTTGTGAAATTACTCTTGCCAATGCATAGACCTCTGGTATAAAAATTTTGGATGTGCCTACCAGAAATTTTTGAAAAATGGGCAACAAACACGTAATGCTTCCATAAAGTTGCAATATATGTAGCAATATGAAGAATTCTACTCTAGATACCACATTAGTTTTTATGCAAAAGTAACACTATAAAACGTAATCGTGAACGCACAAGCTATTTATGTATAGGGTGTCCAAAAAGACTGCTAAAATTAGCTAAAATTGACCTACAAGCTACCTCTTAAAGGATATTTCGTCAATTTAGGTCAAATATCGTTTGATCATGAGGCTTTGTACTTTAAAAATAATTTAAAAGTTTAAATTAAAACACATTTAACACTACTGCAGAAGCAAAACCGTTTTACGATAGTGCTATTGGCTGGAAAAATCAAAAATCAATCACAAATTTAAAAGAAATTAACTAAGAAAAATAAGAATTAATTTCATTTTTTCGTTAAGAGATTTTATTTATTTCCTAATCAAAAACTAAATTCTGAGTGCTGAATAAGCCTAATGAAAGTTTTAGCGACAAACAGAGGGCAAATGTGATTAAAATCGACTTACACAGAGTACACTAAACGAAAATGATAATTCGATAAGAGATTGCTTTGTGATTATTATCTAAAATGGGGATAGCCAAGTAGGGTAACTCTTTTCTTAAAGGCTCTGTCTTATACCTTCAAATATACGTTCAAAATTAGTACAGAAACATCTAATTCTAGCTTTAAAACAATTTATCTAATAGTAATAGAGCATTTGTAATTTTAGTATGACTAGACAGTTTGTTAGGCCCAGTAGTAAATTGTTATTTATATACCTATTAGATAATTTCAAGTAATTAAAAAAGGCCTTATATAAAATATTTATTAGCCAAAATTTATTATATATCTTATTAGTTTTCTTTAGTAAGATTCTTAGACTCTAAAGTGTCTCCTCATTTCGAAAGATTATATGGGTTATTCCACAATAATTGCGTAATTTGATGATACTTCGATTTAATTATTTTAAAAACACGTTCATAAAATTATCTGTATTATTTAGGATTTATATCTAGTTGTAAATTACCCAAAAATATATTTAGCATCTCTTTATTAGAGCTTTTTATATTTACTAAAATTAATTAAATTTTATATGAAAAATTGAGATTCGTTTTCAATTTTCTGTCAAAGCTTTCCAATAACACAAAACTGTGCAAATTCATGTTTCAAAAATTTCATTAAATCACTTCGTCCACGTCACGTTATATTCCTGGATAGTGCGCTAAAAATAGTCCCATTTCAAAATTAAAATTTTCCACCATTGCTCTACCTTACCCACAGGAGGAGGAAGGTGATGGAGTTAAAATAATGAAAATTAAAAGTTGCACTAAGAATTAGAGGCTTTCATTGAAGGTTTCAAATTAATCTCTGTCCCATTTCCATGATCACGATCAATACTTTGACCATGGTCATAAAAAATTCCCATTATTATCACTGAGAAAATTATTGTTACTATCGTCAGTTAAAATGCATCATGTAAATAACTAAATAACTTTAAAAATATCAATTTTATTTTTTTTAAATCAAGAATTTTAAATTGCGGAGAATCTGAATTTGCAATAAAACTTTAAGAGTTCCCATTTAAAATTTCAAAGATACCACTGTCCCACCCACAGGAGATGGGTATGAAGGATTGAGTTTGAAGCCATTGGATGGCTTATCAAAAAATATTTAATACGTCTGTATTCCTTTTTTAAATCGGATATGTATTTCGCGAGATATTTGTTTGTCTCGGAACTCTTTTTTAGACACTACTTCACTACTTCATACAATATTTTCTCTTCTTTAAAGTTATCTAATTTTCTGTTATCATTCAATATTTCTATATAACGTACCTCATCTAACTTTTGGTTCATTAGTTTCAAAATAACTAAGGTATGTAAGTAACTTTTTCAACTTGGACGTATCAAAACTAAGTCCATTTTTTTGAGTAAAACGTGGTATATGATTTTAGGCGTTTGTATCGAGTTTGCATCGTACAAACGTTCAAAATAGACTTACTCATCATTGTTAATCTTCATGCCTTACTACGTACAGCCAACACGGCCAGTATGTGACAATTTAATTTTCTGATTGACGTGACATCACTTCCACTACACATGGTAGAGCAGTGATTCACTCTTTTCTGAGGTTTTAGCTTAGCGGGCGCCTGCAAACATATCATTTTTAAAAGGATCTTAGAATGTACAGAAAAGCAAAAGTCACTGGATCTTACTTAATCCGAAATTTAAACGAGAAAAATCTCTGGATCGTAAACCAACAGAGGGAAGAAAAAAACAAAAAAAAAACAAAAAAAACCGAAATTTTCGTCTTCGTCTTCGCCAAAATTACATTCGCGAACGGAAACATTTCTTGCCACCATCCCCCACGAATGCAATTTATCATGGGGAGCGATGTCATTTGCTCGAAGCGTCAACTGGAGCAGCAAAGAAGTGCGCAATCATCTCAGCCAGACGACTAGTGTCGAACAGATGAAATCCTTTCAAGATGTTAAAAAAGTCACTTTCGATGAGGGGATATTTGTCTTCAATTTGTTTCCCATCAATGTCGTCTTCGCGACGAGGACAAGGATACCTTCCTTTTGGTTTAGGGAACTGGGTGTGCGGTATCCCTCTGGGATTACACAACCAGGGAAACAATTTCTTGCCATTCAAGTAACGTTCGGCAATAATATAGGTTGGCATCTTTTACATGAAAGACTTTCCGAACTGATCACCTTTCTAAAATCCTTTTAAATTCGAACTCTGACATAAATGTAGAAGAATTCTGCCGTCTCACTATTTTAATTGAATTAATTTCAGCGCCTTCATCCTGGCACTCGCGAGAAGCTAACTTAAAAAAAAAAAGCACACCTACAAACCCCTGACCCTGATAACTATGGCAAACTGTAGAACTGTAGAACATCAGGAATATGGAGATAGTCAGAATATTTCCGCATTCACTCCATAATCTTTGTCCCGGTAATTCGGACTACTGAAATCTGGCGCATAAATCAGGGAATACCCATTTCGGTGGAAGCTGTAGTACTACAAGAAGATAACCCTAACCCTGTCAGAATCGATATTGAAAGTTAAATCGACTGTAATAAGGACTTGCTGCAAGCGTGGACTCAAACTGAATACGAAAAATGTGCCCCAGGAAGCTATTGAATTCAAACCCTTTGAAATACCACCCTATCCCTCTTGTCCCGTGTCCCTGATCTCATCCCTATACCTCCCCAAAATTGCTGTGTGCCGCAGCACAATCGTTCGAATTGCTCTGCTCTTTGTTTCAGGGATGAATTTAAGACCAGAAATCATTTTCTGTCCTGTGAAATTGTTTTCCTTGAATTATTCATTTTGGGAAAGGGAAAGAAATGTCTGCAGCTTTCATTTGCGAAATTTCTAAAGAGTCCTTTTGTTGAGACAGGCAAACATGGCAAGAGCTACCCACCGTCAAATTTGCTGCGACGTGGACGGAAACAGCGACATATTGCCTTATCTACCCCACAATCCAGAGGAATGACGAATTAGTAGACTTTACGGAAAGGATGAGGATAGACTGCATTCGCCATTAGTTGAAGTGATGGGATTTTTTTTGGGAGCTCACGTCGATATACGATGATGTTTTTTTTCTTTTAGTAATTTGTTTTCTTGTTTTTGTAAGCTTTATAGTCCTCATTTTTTGTATATCTTGGAAGGCATTCAATTTGTCCCATTTACATTTTATTTTCTTTCGTTGTCATTCAAATGAGGAAATTTTTGTCAGTCAGGAAGAAAATGAGGTCGATAGAATCGTGTGGTAGGACATAAAATACAAATAATCTTTAATCGATATCAATTAGAACTTAAGCCAAAAGATATTAAATGGTTAAATGTAAATACGTGCAAAAGAGGAATTAATAACTAAAATAAAATGCTTTTGAATAATTGACGATGGCTCAGCATTCTAACGCACTATCAACTTAAATCCTATGATTCTTGCAAAGGACTTATAAATTATTTTCTGAGTTCAACTTTTTCATGATACAGTAAATTTTCGATATGAGTTTTTATGGAGAAAGGGTGTTTACAAATAAATGTACAACAATGGAGAGAATTTAAATAATAAAAATAGGGTTTATCAGAGAAGACATCCTACACTAAGTTTGACTAAGAAACGATCGAAAGTGTTAAGCCTAAATCTGGAAAGAATTTAGTATCATTTAAGTTTTTGAGTTAAGAATTATTAAAGCCTCCTTATAGTAACTTTAGCTTAATCTTTCCTTACTTTATTAATTTAATAGCGTATTAGAAGGAGTTATAACTTATCGATTCACTGATTTTAATACAAACAAACTTGAACTTTTTTGAAATTTTGTTTTTTTGGTGTTTATGTGGCAGGTCTAATTTATGCAAGAGCACTGCCGTAGAAATTGCTTAGAATTTCCATAAAAAACTCATATAAAATCGCCCATTAATTCTCTTTTTCAATTTGAAATGTTCCCCAAAAAAACAAAAAAAAAAACAACTCATTTCGATGAAATGATATAGCCGCAAAAAGTCAGGCCCCTGATAAAAGTCCTCCTCAACAGAGGGAATAGAGGAATGAGTCAAAAACAGCGAAAGACTATAAAAATTTTCCCTGAATATAGCAAATGAAAAACTTTGGCTTCGCCTGAATAGAATGGAAGTCTGCTATTAATTCGGCTAATGAATAATAAGAGGGTGTTACAGGGTGGCGGGCCTAACATAAAAAGGGAATTGTATTAAGAGAGAGAGTGAGATACGCTGGAATGACCCTGATGAGTCCGACGTCAGTTTTCCATTTGATTATTAAAAAAAAAAAAAAGAAAAGATAAAAAAAAAAACGACCTAAAGAAACGACGGACGGCTTGTGAGGGTGGACCCGAATTTATGACCATTGGAAATGCAAGGCAACTGTGTGGGGAGATTTAATGAAACGAGCTTATGTCACAACACCAGGGCGGGGATCACCCTCGAAATCGAATTTGCAAATGAAAATTCAATAGGAATTAGACTTGGATTTATGATAGCCCTCATGGCATACCTACGGATCGGATATATTTTCCAGATGGACGTGATCAAAGTAGAAGTAATTCGTCATTTGCATGCACAGTAGTCTCCTCATCCCTCGCAGATATGTTCGCGTGTTTGCCGCAATTTTAGCGTTTAAATTGATTTTGTCCTGCTAACAAACACTTTCAACCCTTTTGCATAGTCTAGCTATTCATGAAAATTGACAAAAAAGAAAAACAAGTTGATTTAATTTGCTTTCATTTAACGCTCATTTGTTGACTCTTGATGAAAAGCACATAATGATAGTACACATGCATATGAATTAAACTTTTATAATTTCACTCGATTCCATTAGCGACGACATATTTTCGAAGTTGAGATAATAAGAAAATTATTGTCTCCGGTAATCAAGTCGAGCGAAATCGATTTCCATAATAGAGTCCCTCCCTCCCCATAAAATTTGGTATTACAAACGATGTTGACACTGTAATTATTTTGTAATTTTTGTTTTGAAATCTCTAACTATTTTAGTCATCGTAATTGTAATTGAAATTTCCATAAAACCCTTAATACGCTCAAATTCATTCAACTGAAATTGGGTAGATATTTTGATTTTATTTAATTTTGATTTAACCCCATAAAAACATGAAACATATTTTACCACAGTTTGATGCTTCGATTAACGAATACGGTAGAATTAAGATCTAGCAGAATTTTCATTATATCGTAGTATATCACTGCTGATTGAGTTTGAATCCGTCATTCGATCAAAACTTAATTCTCAGCCTACCTTATAGGATCACTCGTATGTCTGTCTGTCTGTCTGACAGTCTATCCCAGCCAATTTGTTGCGAATCTACTAAACCAATTAAGTTGAAATTTGGACCTAAACAAAGACGTGTAACGTAAATAAATTAATTTTGAATATAGGGGTCACTTTTGAGGGCAAATTAGAAAATTAATAAAAAAAAACTGTACCGTGTGACCTATCAAACGAAAGGGACTGGTTGTGAGTGTCTCAAAAAATTTAAAATAAATAGTTTTAAAGTTATTTAAGAAAATATATGAAATTTGACCATCACCTCTCCCCTTCCCCGTACTATCGAAACTACTGAGTCTAAAATTTAAAACAAAAATAGTTCTTTACTTGTAGATTACAGGAAAACCTATAACAAATCTATATATCCAGTAATTTCCCTCTACAATCCGGAACCATACATACTTTTTTAAGTTACAACAATCAAATTTGAATCAGATTTACAAAAAATATAGATCACATATTTGTTGTACGAAACCCTCTTCACGCGAGTTTAACTCACACTTGTCTGGCTTTTTCTTCACTAGCCAAAGAACGAAGAAATCCTTGGTATCGTCAAAAATTGTCTTGGGACCAGGCGAGTATAGAAGGAAAAGATGTTATAGGGTCATGCTATAATTGATTTTTATATTTTGGTTTTTAATATTTTGATTGCTGTTTTGAAGATTCATAGATTACTCACTGTAGACCTCAGGTTTTGGTAGTGTTTTACTTCAAAACGTTTAAATTGGCGTTCACAATAAAACACTTTAAGCGTTCTGAAATAAAACACTTTCAAAAGCTGAAATTTGTAGAGGTTTTATCATTTTATTTCAGATTTTCGCTAAATAACACCTACTTATTATACGCAAGTGAATTGCATTGTAAAATTTAGGAGAGGAACATCTCCGTATTAAAACTCGTTACGCAGTACATCACTGAAAATAATAACAATGCATAAAGTTCGATACGAATCGTAACGATATACTTTCCAATACCTAACTTAATATACATATGTAATTTTCCCTATAGTGTACTCTTGAAGAAGGAATCATTTTGGCATAAACGGATGGAGAAATGTTGCATTTAAAACCAAATCTATTTCTATGATTTATCCACAAAAATCCATAGAATTGAATCAAATTTGCATTAATTCACTTAAAATCAATTGCGATGGAATAAATATCACCATCTTTTTAAGCTCTAAAATTGGAACTCATCCTGGAATTGTGCAAACTTTCTTTTTTTTTGCTTTTTTCCTTTTCCAGTGGATTCAAATTTAGTCATAAAATTTCCATGAATTGGTACATAAAACCGTGGCTCCTAATAAAGACAATTTATATGTAAAAGGGCACCCCTTTTTGGCGCGTAACGCGTCATATATTAAATTGTTATGGGGAGGTATATCTGCGGATCGGGTAGAGACCCTTAAGCCGTCCGGTGATTGCCTTTATGTACCTATAATAGGAATTTATGAAAAAAAAAAAAAAAAATGAAATCCTTTACGAGGCATTTAAAGGATTACAGAGTCCGTGGCGAATTCATCAATTGACTCAGCCAGCTATTTATTCACAGCCATTAATCTAAAGTGTCCCATAAAAGTGGTGTTGGGAATTGAGAAAAAAAAATCGTATCAGGCAAAAATCCTTTAGTGAGCTCCTTCCGCAAACCTTCCGGACGGAGGCACTCTCAAATGGCAACAAAATAACCGAGAGCACAGCTATCAACTGGGATGTCAAGAAATTCGCGATACGCTATGAATTTATCAGTACGCATGGGTGCGCCTCGTGCATGTGAAATGAACTGGTACAGGTCGAGATGGTGAAGCGGTTTTGATCAAGAAATCTCGTAATCGGGGTGCGGCAAGCCGCATATCCTTGGAGGGCGGACGACCATCCACCAGGCCCCCATCCCAATCTAAGCGGGATTCGAATATCGAATCCTTGAAAATCAATAAGCTCCCTGCGAAGGTATCATGTACCGGCACATGGCGTGTAAATATTTAAACTCCCCCCCCCGTCAATCAGTCCGGGAACGTGGTATTTTTCAGCGGCTATAATAGCCGCTAACGTTTCCACAGCCCCCAAAAAATATGGTTTATCTAAACTTTTGAATGGGGGTGAACGCCAGCTGGTGTCAATTTTATTGCGTATAAAAAAACAATAAAAATAAAAAAGATTCACCCTTTATCATAGACCGCCCGTGCCGCTCCATCATCATCAAAATCTCTCGAATTCGGATACGACCGAGGGATGGATGCTACCTAACTTTTGATGGTGGCGCGCGGATGGCCAGTTTTCATCGCACGATGGTTGACGAGCCGACCTAGCGCGAGATGATTGGGAATGATGGGCTATATAAAATACCTAGGGGCGAATCGGGAGGTCCCAGACACAGGTGCGATGTAACTCTGCGGATGGATGCGTGGCAGGCAACAGCGGCGCATGGAGCATTATAGGCGTTATCGTTTTTCTTTTTTTTTTTGTTTTTAGCCTCTGGTCTGGATAATTGCGCTGCTATCACAGGATAAAATTGATACGCCTTTGAGGACTGTTAATTGCAATTTGTTGGCGAGCAGATGGCACGCGCGTTCACATCGCTTTCATCACAATTAAATTTGATTTAAAATTGATCGTGATAATGACTAAAACAAGCCCGTTGGCTATTTGTGAGCAATGAAATTCCCATCAGTTTTGTGAAAATTATTTGCATTAATAATGAGATCGTAATTAATTTATTTCGGCAATCAGAACTTCAGAAGCGATTTTCCTTTTAAGCTTTTGCCCTTAATCGGCTTGCGGACCGGCAATAATTAAATAATTAAAAAAAAAAACAAATAAGGTTTTTTCTTTCAGATTCTTTTAATTAAACCAGTCCTAAAGTCATCAAGGGATATTACGGCTAATGCAATTTTTAGCGAAACTCCCTTGTTTGGTATAATTAAATTCGTAGCACCATACAGGTAAAAAAGCAGTTTTAATTCTCATACTAATGAATGTTCGAATTTGCTTTATAATTAGCAAGGTTGCAAATTTCGGACATGTTTTCTTACGATAGACTAGAATAAATCAAATCATAGGGGTAGCATTAGGAAATAATGGAATTAATCATTTTCCAATGTTTAAAATAAAAATCTAAAAGTATAAGAGAATTTAATTTTTTTCGTTATTAAGTATTGGATGTGTTTTCTGTAATAATTAAGATCAAATCGCCATTTATCGTTAATATGACTAAATGACTTAAAATGTTTTCAGATAATCATGAAAACGCTGTCTATCCACACTATCCTTCATCGTGGTATCTATGGTAAGTCTTATGTTTTTATAATATTTTAATACACGAACTTATCAATTGCAAATCTGCAGTAGAAATTTTCAAAAATCATATGGAAAACATAATTTTTATAGGTATACTGTCCAATATGCTTTAATATTTTAAAAAGTATCACTTCCCACTAAATTAGTCGGTGTATTCTCATAAAATTTTGGTGAAAATTACAGAAAATCCTTACATTCCATACTTTTTTATATGAAACCAAAGCTAGATGTATGTGGGATTTGTTGTCCCCTCATAGCATTTTAATTATATGATAAAATAATTTCTCGTATACTCGTATAAGATTAGGACATGATATATATGTGTATTACATTAAAAATACATAAATAAAAAAGTTAATTTGAAAACCCAAAAGGCTCTTACACGATCAAACTTAAAATGAATAAAATTTATTAATTATGAATAGAAAATCCTTTGTCCTCGACATAAAATGGTCACGTTCAAACAGCATTAGATATTCTATCCTGTTCCAGTTATTCTCTGAAGGCCGATTATTGTGACCGTTTCAGGTCGAGGATAAAGGACTTTCTACCCATAATTTATAAATATATTTGGCTTATCTTTATCTTTCAAATTCGTATTCCCACTTTTTAATCAAAGTTCCTTAATCAGTTTTCTTTTCTTATAATTTACAATATAAAAGCAAAATTACTTTTTTTTTGTTATATCATATCATTCATTTTTAAAGTTTTCGAGGATTTTGAATCTTTTTTTGGTATTTTAAGCGATTGAAAGTGCATAAAGTAGATTCCCCCAAAATCATCGACAAAAGAAAATTAGTTTGTTAACATTTAAAAGTTGTATAAGGGAAAAATGTGGTTATTTAGGTAGGGCAAGACGGGGTACTTAAGATTTGGTTAATAGAACTTCGTTGTTTAGTATACAAAAAAAATAATATCTCATTGATCAAATCTTTGATTATCAGTTTTTTTATTAATTGCTATAATAGAAACATATTTTAATTTAATTTGAGGACAAATACTAAAAATATTGAACCTAAAGCATCAACCCATCTTGGATTAGTTACCCCTAAGGGCAAGGGGGGGTTTAGTATTACAATTTTGTAAGTAATGAAAGTAATGTAGCTTCGAATTCAAAGCCAAATCAAATTAGATCAGAGCAATAAGGGGTTTTACTAACTCATGGATCTACGAAACCTATGCAAGTCACAACATTGATAGGGGCATATTGGCCATCGATCTCGCAATTCTTTTGGTTTAGGAAATTTTAGAGGTACCCCATCTTACCACACTCTCTGAATAGGGATGTTTTCTATTACTCTAGACAGCCTTACTCCTCTACTTTCATTCCTTAAGACATAGAATAGTCTTTAAAATTGAAATCATTGATTTTAGATAAATAGTGGTCATCTTATTAGATGAACGGTCTTTAACTTTTTCCATCTTGAATCTACTCATTTCATCTTGAAAAAAGAATAACAACTTTCGAATCAATAGCATGATTGATGAGGCGTTATTTTGTTATTTATTCGTATACTCGTGAATATTGTTGTTATTGGATTAAGGAACAAACATACACAAAAAAAAAGGTAGATAGGATAGAATTGAGTACATTTAATATTAGTTTTGCCCTGTATGGAGTTGCATCTTAAATTACAGTCTTGTAAGGAGTTATGTAATTGCGCTTCAAACTCCAAAATAACTTTTAAATTGCTTCACTTTTGAAGTAATTCCAAAGTTAGTTGCAGATTTTCTTACAATCTCCCCAATGAGTAATAGTTTCCTGCTTTCTCGTAAATATCAGGCAATTCACAAATGCAGACAGCCACATATCTTTCTCTGGGGGGGGTCTCCTATAATGTTGCCAGAAATTGCTAATTTTCTGTAAATTCTCAAAATGAATCCTAGTGGATTTTTGGGGCGTGTCCTAAAATCACTTTTGAGTTGTACCACACACTCTGGCGAGGCGAACTACGTCCTAAAAGCTTCCATAAATTCCGAGCATTACCCACAAGGCAAAGTTCGTGTAAAAGTTTCTTTTTTTTTCTTATTCTTCTCTCATAGGGCAAAACGAGGAAAGCGAGCATAGCAAGCAAAGCGAGAAAAGCGATGTAGTCGTGGTCTGGTGTCGGAGTGCAATCACAATTTAAAAAGTTTTTACTCTTGATGAGTTACAAGTCATGTGCCGAAAACGGTTCACAAAAAAAAAAAAAATAAAGTAAGGGTAAAATAGGGAAACTATGAAAGCTCCTGAACTGAGAGAGGTCATTAGCAAATTGAAGTTTTAGAGCGAAAACTTTTCGTCTGACGGGGAAGAAGAAAATGGACCCGAAACTTTTTATCCCTAGCAAAATAAATCTCATATTTTTTTTCTGATTTCAGTGGTATACAACAGAAATCTGCCTTCGTCACCTTATTGTTGGCGGCGACATTTTTCCTCATCTCCGTAAAAGTTAAATTGGAAATCTGCTTTAAGTGATCGGGGTTTTGTGTGCCTCAGCCCCCCCTCGTTTCGATTCAGGGGGCAAAACTTCGACAGCATGGCCTTTGCTTTTGCATCGTCATGACCATCATTCCATCCGCGAAGAGGGCCACAATATCTCTGCTCTGCGGAGGTGGCAGAGTTAAATTAAAAGCAAACAGGACGATGTTTCCATTCGCACTATTGCTGGCGCATTGTAAGTACAGAAAACTTTGTGCTGACGATGAGGAAACTGACTTCACTAATCAAGAAAACGGAAGCCAGTGATCAGAAGTTTCTCAACAAATTTAATTTAATGCTATATCTGTTTACTAAAAGTCTAAAACAACTCTAATCCACTTAGACGAAAGAATTAAGACAGGGATGAGCGGTGCCTGAAGAAAGTATAATCGCATTCTTCACTGGCATCTTAGCACTCATCCTTAATCCGGTGATACAGCTGCACAAGCAGGAGATAGTGTTTTTCTCTCTACCGCTTAAAGAAGCCAAGTAACTTTTTTAATAATCAGCCGTTAGAAAAGTTCCTTATAGACATCCACCGTCAGGCAGATAAATTGAATGGAACGTTTCTCTACTTGTCAATACGTTCTTCGAAGAAGAACCGCCAAACATCCTCCCCGATCCATTTATTCGCCTTGGTCCCCTTATGATCGGGACTAAATTGATTTCCAAGTTTCCTCTACGATGCGAGACATATGAGGGAAAAAGTTTTCAGTATGCCGTTCTTTCATTAGATGTGTCAGAAGAATGTTCATAATTTGCGATGGAAATTGGTCTCTGGATCGAGATCCGGTGAAACATGGCAATCGATTGCACTCGTGATTGACCTACAAATTGATTTCGTTCATATCGATAAATCGAGCTAGTTAGGGACTTTCTTTGATGATGATGAGCTTTTGGATAAGGTCGACTTTAGACGTAATTTAGGCTTTACATACCACAGCCACAATTTCTAGTATCACTAATTCTCATGTGAACTGATTAATTTACTCCATAGAGCGTTTCTAGAATGTAGAAATTATAACGAAATTGAATTTGCCCCTTGAGTAGACATGGGTAACTATTAAGTTAGCACTGATCAAGTAGATACAATATGCATATCACGCTTTATGTTACATACCACATTTATGGTGACCGAAGCGTACATTCAGTTTCCGCAAATTTCTGTTGGTACAATTAAATCCAAAGAAACTAGAATTTTATGTGCCCCAGCAGTTCAATCGATTGGTATAACGTTTGGCTACGCATATGTTAAGCCTATATTGTGAGAAAGGATATGTTTGATACTTTTTTCTGTACATTTGTCCAGCTTATATTCACTGTAAATAAATAACATTTTCTATGAATGCGTCTCTAATCAAGGGATAAATTTATTACAAGGGTTTTCCGGGTACTGATTCTGTATGACTAATACATTATTACTATGGTAATTTAAGTTCTACTGTCTAGAAATAGATGAAGTCACGTAAATATTGGGAAAAAATACACGTTTATTACATTGCTGTATACGAACAAGTAACCCGGTATTTTTTTGTTATATTTCTGGTTGAATTTCTAAACAAAATGTATCATTAACTTACACTTGATCAAGATATGCACTCAAATATTTCAAATTTATTTTTAAATGTTTAATGTTTAAACTAAGCTACTGCTGAAACTTGAAATTGGATACGTACAGAGTAACATACCTACTGAAGTTATGCAGTATTAATTACTTCATAGAAACTTTTGATTAGGAAGCCAAAGTAGAATTCCATCTAAATAATCCCAATCCACTCAACTCGTTAACTATGTGTAGCGATATTACTTTGTGTGAAAAGTGCCCGACAAATACCTTTCTCGGAAATTTGCTATTCCCTAATTACTGATGTTGATGCTAACATTTTTCGTGACTAATGTACAAGTTTTATCGCTTTGGAATTCGAAAATGCTGATATTTTAATGTAGCAGGAAAAAAAAGGATTTGATCTAATGCAGAACAACTGACCACTGAATATATTAAAAGGGCCGCATTTAGGAGCATATTGCGAATATCGTTTTTCATTCGAATTGAAAACGAAGACACATTTTTGAAGCTAAAATACAAGGAATTTTAGTGTCTTGTCTTTTGATTCAACTGAAAAGTAATACTCGCAATGGACCCTTAGTTGTTAAGGGGGTTATCTGGTTTTGGTAAAATTGCTAAATCGATTATTATACCTTTTGAGAAAATATTACCAAAATTTATCTTAAGAATAAAAGACAGAGTGTCATTTCTCATACATGCCTGTTTAAAGCTTTAAACTGCAGTTTTTATGTTGGGTGATAAGATGTTATTTCTTATAGATATGAACCTGTTTACAACTTTACCAAAATTGCATTTTTGATGTTGTTGTTGACGGTAACTCGAGACTTATTGGTACGATTGATTTGGGTCAAAATTCATTCGATAGATCATATATTCTCAATTCAGATGTTTGCAAATCCTCTTACAAATATTTTCTACGGCTCATAAAAAGCAGAGCACTTTTCTAATATTGTCAAGGGCATAATATGTAAAATCTACAAATTTCGCTATAACCCTATTATGAACCTAGATCTATTCGTAATTTCAACAGTAATCTCATACTTAAAATGCACTAATCTCCTTTATATTTTTCCCCTCTCGAACAGTCTTAGAATATTAAACTCTTTTATTGTTGAAGTTTCCTAGATCACCATACTGAAAAGTATACGGTCAATAAATACCCCAAAAATAAAGGCACTATATTATTTCCATTCAAGCTTTATTGTCTTCGTATACAGTGCCACCTTAAGTGCCGCTTAATTTCATATAAAACAAGGAACTCCTTGAGTTTAATCGACAAATTGTTAGAAGTACGGCTGCCACCCACCGCTTATTATCCAAACCAGTTGTTCGGCTATATATTTGAAAGGAGCACAAAAGTTATGACTGCATCTGTTGTGGCATGCTGTCTTTATTATAGAGCTCTTGAACAGCTCCTTGTTCGTCTAATTATGCATTTCTATGCTTCTTGCTGTGTTCACTTTGCCCTAGTTTTCGAATTTAGCTAAAGGTAAAGAATCTATTAAAATAATTTTATGAGAAATTGCTTGCTGCCAGCATAATTAAGAGTTATTTAGATATGTGAATAGGTAAGACGGTATCATTAGCCGCACCTGTTTCTAGAACACACCTTCAATATGTTGTACAATGTGTCCTATACATTGAATATGTGCTGGACGAACCTTCTTGGATCTTGGGTGTTTTCTCAACAAAAATTTTCAATGCTGCCACTCAAGACCAAGATTTGTTGTAGAGGGTTCTACTTTTCTGACATGGTACAGAGTACAGAACTCTGATCTCTTGAAAACTGGGACATCATTAAGTCTCACACCATGTAAATTTAGCGCGACCTCATGTTTTCAGCAATTTATTAATTAAAAAAAAAAAACCCCCCGTCCGCGTCACTATAAAAATTCATAAACTACCGAAGATTTTCATTTCATTCCCTACCAGTTTTATTGTCTCTATAAATAATGAAAGGGATTCCGGAGGGTATCCAGTGCCCATAAATTATTCAAAGCCTATGGCTCGTCCACTCATCTCCTTGGAGCAGCTCATTATTAAAATGGCTTTGAATATTCATTAACTTTCTTGGTTTTACCATAAATTGAGATGGTGATGGAACCAAAAAAAAAAAAAAAAACACTTTGAGGGACGACGGTGTGGTCTCGTTGAGCGCCCTGCAAACGAGCATCCCGCTACCGCAGCATCTAGCGCGAATGATAAGCAGCACACACCCCTGGCCAAGAAAATGGGCCTTGAAGTGAGCGTTTCAGAATGAACACCACCTTCTTCTGGGCACAGGGTGGTGATGATGATGATGATGATGGTGGTGGTGGTGGTGGTACTGCGTTCCATTTGAGATGCGGTGCCACTTCAGAGCGGCTCCTTTAATTCAATTACTTTATGGAAAAGGAATTCCTCAGTTGGTGGAGAATACTAATGACACTGTTTTGTTTCTCCGCCTTCATCGCTACGAAAATATCTTTCCCTTCTGGGTATTATTCGTATTATTATTATTTTATTTTTTATTTACTTATTTTTTTTTGTTTTTTTTTCAAAATGTACCAAGACAGAGACCCCCGGCGCGCTGCGAATTATTGTTCTACCAACTGAGAAACGTGCAAATAAAAAAATTAATGGTGGCTTCTGGCCTTATTCGTGCCTATTACATTGCCGGTACTTTCACGGCCTGGAAATTCCTCTTAGCTGATAGCAAATTACGTTAGCCCTCGCCTCGGTCTCGGTTGAACATTTTTGCAAGCGTCTGTTGCACGTTCATTTCTCTCCGCCCCTGGGTAAACTTTACTTTGTTCCACTCGAGGGTGAGCCAGATCTGTTTTGTTTTTTGTAAGGGCGGGAATTTCCCACAGCAAACCCATCACCCATCCAGAGAAAAATTAGAAACAAAAAAAAAGAAAGCGAAAATTATTCTTACCATTCTGTTAATCACTGGGGATGTTTACTTTCTTTTTATTATTCCTCATTTATTCCCCTACCAACGTTTTATTTTATTTATTTATTTATTTTTTTCTTTTTTTTTGCGCGTTCCTGTTCGAGTAGGCGGGAATTTTTCAAGGAGTTGTTTTTGAAACCTTCAAAGGAAGGCAACTTGAAGTGAAAGTATTTCAATAACATGCACCTCCCTCGATTCGCTCTATATTTAGTTGAGAATATTTTTTTTTTCCTTCCTATTCCAGGTACTCATTCGCAGGTTACGCATGATGATTTTGAGACGACGATTAATACCAGAAAAGTAGTAAATGTAGGGCTGCCTCTCATTATTATTGGTTTACGTACCAGACTTATGACCTACCTTCTATAGATGTTTGCTTGTAAAAGAAATTCAACGGGACGCATAATTAATGGGGGAAAAAAAATAAAAACTTAAAGAAACGTTTAAACTTTCGTTCTATAAACGTTGTAACTTTTTAAAACCAGACACGATTATGTGTCTGAAGAGAGCGTAAAAGATTTATATAATGAAGTACAACTCGTTTAGGAAATCATACGGTTCGAAGGAAAGTACTTTACAAGGTGCTGGTATTAAAAACCGTATAAAACTCAAATTTTACAATTCTAGGTATGCGGTTATTACCTTTAAAAAGTAGAGAAAGTTATATTAAAAATAATAATAATATAAATCAATCAGTCATAGATTTAACGCTTAACTTACTAACAGTCTAGTGTTATACAAATATTAATTTAAAGTATGAAATCAATATAAAGGCATCTAATTATGGAATAGGTCCCCACATATGGTACACTACAAAACTATGAACAATAAACTTTTAATTTCAATGAGATACTATCATATTTTTTAAACTAAACACAAAAGGACAATAAAAAGTGGCAATTTCATAAACCAGCAAAACAATAACCCAAAACATACCAATCGAATTTCAAGGAAATACTTTCTCTAAATCTCCAGAATGACCTGCTTAAAACTAAGACTGGACTCTTATAGGTAAGTCATTTCTGAAACTATTTAACCGTAAAACTCAACCGGTCAGAGTGGTATATAAACAGGATTGCATTTTTGCGCAAATATTTTATTTAAAATTTAGTATAGGGTATGCCGAGGTATATCTAAGGCTGTAATCTATAGAAAGCGACTGTCCACAAAATATTAAGATTGCTATTGTTTCGGGTACTTCTATAATTTGGAAAGGAATTTTATTTATTCAATAGTACGCATATTTTTATCGAATTATTGTATATATGCAAATTTGAAGATGAAACGCTGTAAGAGAGAGTAAAGAGAAAAGAATAAAAAACATTGATTGTTTCCCTTTAAAATATTCGCTAACATTTAAAATTGTCCCCTTTACTTTTTGTTGTGACACGAATTTAGTCAATTTATGGGAAAGAAATCCGCCCTAATGCTCGACGAGCATATGAAATATTATCCGAATCGGTGAAACTCCTTGTGATGTTTTGCTCATTTCTGTACCATTTTACGCAGAGTACATCGCAGAACTAAATAAAATAGAAAATGTTGTGGATATGGGCGTTTATGTATATGGGATGGAGGGGAGGAAAAATGCCTGGATCGAGGGGATCCATTCCAGGGAGAGTAGCTGTATTATGTGAGCTGAATATTTCATCATGTCAGCGGGTAAATGATGAAATGTGTCTTTTATGCTTTCAACAACTCATCTGTCCGCCTGTTATTTTAGTCATTCCATTCAGTAGCGTCTCCCGTTCTGTCCTTGTTCGTTCCCTTTTTTTTTCCTCGTTATTGGGGGATACCTGAAGGAAGCCGCTGTATCCTGTAGCAGGGTTGGTGGCTCAAACACGAGACTCTCAAACATTTGCGATGGCATTTGACTTAAGAAATGCTGCTTTGGGAATTTTACAGGAACATATTCTCTAGGTGGATAGCAGCACAAACAGCGTCATCATTTAAGGAGCCACCCTGTCTTTTGTTTTGTCTTCTAACCAACTTACAAGAACGTGTCTTCGCAGACGAGAGCAGCATCATTCAACCGGTGATACATGAATAGGGTTTTAAGAATATTGCTCTGATACCCCCTCCCCCATCCCCCCAAGTGTTAAAACATCACACCGAGGGACAGGAATGAAAGAAAATCTTCTTCATTTCACCCTATGCGTTGTGAGGTTCTTTTATTTAAAATAACACGCCTGATGCCATATCACATTAAACATTTTCTGCCGCAGGGAATGGAATAAATGATGCCTTCATGTCTAATTTGCATAAAAGATGACTATTTTTTTAAAGATACCTGTGTTATTTTTAGAAATGGATTATTTAACACCAACAGTGACTGATTTAGTTGGTTTTGCCCTGCATGTTTATCATACTAACGAGTGTGTAATATTTGAAATTATCTCTACATATTATATAAAATAAATTCCCTCGTTGCGTCTGTCTGTTTGTCTGTCTATCTCCTTGTCTGCCTGTCAGTACACGATTATCACTGTAACTACTGAAAGGATTTTATTTCGATTTTCATATAATCGTGATTGATTCACAAGGTAGGTTGAGATACATAGGTAATGAATATTTTGTGTAAATTAACCGATTTATGACAATGAAATCCCTAAGGGGTTGACATGGTTTTAATCATAACTCATTAATATTTGATTAATCTTGGGAAAGAGTCCTGAGGTGAGTAAAAAGCCAGTAAATAATTCATTAAGGTTGAAGATAAACTAAGACTGGTTCGTATTTTACTATACTACAAAAATTAATTTATTAGTGATAGTGCGGATAGTGGATAACTCTGCTGCCTTCGATTTCCATCTTACCAAAACCTCCATTAAGCTTTCCCAATCCAATCCTCCATGCCCCTGATCTAGTCATAATAGGTTAATTTAATTTAGTTAATTTAGGTTTTTGTTTTTTTTTTTTTTTGTTATTTGTCTATGTAGTTTATATTAAGCGAAATAAATATATAAATAAATAAGTAATTCATTAGCCAAAAATTTTAAATAGTCGCATATTTTGTAATTGTTATTGAACATTTTCTAATTACTCAAGCAATCGATAATTCTATGGGCTAAACATTTTTAAATACTAACCTAATTCATAGCTCTGAGCTGGAATTTGTTTTACAACTGTAACACTGGGCAATTGATAGAGGATAAATTTGAAATAATCCATTGTCGGGTGACACAGTCTGTATTTCGATATAAATATCACATGTTCCGTGTCATATGTTGCATAAAATGATATCAGACATATGATAAAGCACATACGAGTAAAACATATCGTTACTGTGACTACATAAGGGAGATATGATAATATATAGGTACATAATATGAATGTAAACATGACATATGTATGCTTTGATACATGTCTTATTTAATATTATGCAACATGTGATATTTAAATCGAAACACAACATACACATGTCGCAAGACTATGGGGTAATTTAAATATTGTGCCCTATGAATGCTAGAGTAATTTGCATATGTCTAGCTCTTGAATTATCGATTTGATTGAGAATAATAAATACGAATACGTGAAGAATGAATAATGTCAGAAAATTAGATTTGATAAATTGTAAAACCGAAAATTAAATATTATTTTTTTTTGCCGATCTATGTATGATAACAACATTAAAATTAAATGTTTTATCACACTAAGTTTCACTCTACTTGTCTTTATACTAATTTAAAAATAGTCGATAATTTAAGATTTTTTCAAAAGTCAGACTAGGCTCTATATGCTGTGCATACCTTTCAATTTTGATACCAATTATTTATAAAGTTCTAATATTATAATTTATTTATTTATATCGCTTAATACAAGCTACAAGAAAAGAGAACACATTTAAATTAAATTAAGAAATGTAAATGTAAACTGAAACTAAGACAAAAGACTATCACTAAAGCTAAAAAATAAGGAATAGGGAATACGACAAGAACGAGAATGAAAGTAAGGAAAGGGGAAAGAATAAGAAAAAGGGCTAATAGATAGCTAACAGAAATAACTACTAAGAAGGGGGGTCAGGGAGGTAAAGGCAGTATTTGAGGGAAAGCCAAAATGAAAATTAAAGAAGGTAGAGTCACTAGCTTTGCGGAGCATTCTCGTGAATTAAAAATCTTTCTAGCAATATTTCTACAAATAATGCATATTCGGTATCATCATCAGTACGTTATCAATCCGGAAATAATAGATTAAATCAAAAATAATAGAGTTTAGAGCTTTCTCTATCTCAATTGGGTATTTTACATAATATCCAGATAATAGAGAAATTTACTTATGAACAACACTTGGTAAATTTCTTAGTGCAGAATGAAAGACAGATTGAAAAGAAGGGCAAGTTCATTAAAATGAAATCATTTTAAGGCACCTGTCTTCTTAGGTAGTGTTTTATGGCTTGTATAGTACATACAGATGCTTGAATTTAACGAGAAATTCCACGTAAGTATTCTGCATTCAAGTATTTTAGATATAAAGGTAAAACTAGGCCAAGATTGCTTCATTCTTTAGAGCCTTTTGTTGAGGAAAAAATAAAGGCAGATGTATGTATGTGTAAATTAGTGCCAGACAACTTTTTATTCATTGAACTAAAAAGTTGTCTGACACACTTTAAAAAAAAAAAAAAGAAAAAAAGAAAAAAAAAATGCGTCAATTTAATAAAATATTATCGTTTATGCTCCTTTTGCTATATGCATTATGGTAATTATAGTGATATGCAAAATATGAGTTTCATTTCGGTTTTATTTTTATTTGGGATGCTCATTTATTATGGATATATAAAAAAGATTATAGGACTTGAATATTGTTACTTTTCTGTTATGTTAAGGTAGTGCCTAGCCTAGTCTATTCTGAACTTTGAAAACTGCTTAATTTAAAGTTAATTCAGTTTATAATAAGAATACAGATCAACAGGGTTTTAATCAGACACACACAGATTTTAGTCACTTTCATCCCCCTACGAAACTCGGATGTGCCCTTAGAAAGCCATAAGGTCGCCCAAGGTCGGGTTAAAAACCTTTTACCGAGATTCCCACATTTAATCTGTGTCAAAGCAGGACAGTCACACAAAATGTGAACTCTTGTTTCCTCGTCCTCTAGACATAGTCGACATTCCGTCTAGTCTCGTATAGTAAATTTACAAAGTTTTGTATTTTGCGATCGCTTTAAGTTGTTACTTTCTAGAATATTTGGTAAAGCAATTGTTATAAAGAAATCTGTGTAATTTCATTCATATTTAGTGTAAAATGTTGCATAACCTTTGATAGAAGGGAGATCAAGCTGAATGTGTTCGTGGTGGAAAGATGATTGTATGGTGGAAAGATAAAAATACGAAAGAAGTAACTTTATCTTGTTTATAGAGGAAAAATCCTAAAGCAAAACTCTATTTATCCTTAATAATAAACGTCTTCCATCAAGTACTTTAGTTGAAAATTTGATAGTAGGTATTCAATTTTAAAAACTAGGATACGTACTTTCAAGGGAAATCAATTATACAAATATTTTTAGAATGCCTCGTAAACGCACAATTCTCTCTTAAAGTATTTGCAGATAGAAAATTTAATTTGAAATTGAAGCATACAGCCAGACAGACATATGAAAATAAACTACATTATAAATTTACGGTACGCAAAATTTTCTTAAAAGCTGCTAAAAATGTTTGACTCTCGTCTAGACTGTCGACAGAGAATACAAAATTAAGAAGACTTCTTTAGCAGAAAATAAAATAACAAAAAAGATATTCTGTCGAATGGCGCATTTCTCTCAAGTCTACAAATGTGAGCTGAACCTTAAATGCTTTTATTCTTTACCATTTCACATTCAAGTGTGATGTTCTTCAGGAGTTGGTGTACATAAGAAAAATTTCTATGGCATCTTGCCGAAGACGATGTCCTTGCTGCTTATTACAAAATTTCAAAATTGCAGGAATATATCAAAAGTATATTTAAAAATTGCTTTCTTCAAATGCAAGCAACTGATATTTAATCACATTCGTTTTTATAAAATCTTGTGAGCTCATTACACCCCCTCCGTGTCCCATCTTGTCGATGGCAACATGTTGCTCATAGGAGGAACAACCCGATGGCATTGTTTGCGGGGTGGAAAATTTAAATTGTAAATACCTTCATGCCCTACCATTGTATGGTAAAATGAAGGTCTGTATCACCTGTACGCCCTTCCACTTTTATCTTCCAACCACGCTATGAAATCGCAGCCTTATTTTCGAAAAAAAAGGCGTTAGAGCCCCCGTCGGTTCGTGGTTGCGCATATTTTGTGGAGCTCTCCGGCCCCATGTAGCCAGTGTTTCCACAAGGCACTTGACACATATAAGTGAATGGGAAAACATACAGATGAGAAAAAAAAATAAAAAAAAAAAAGTCATGTCCTTGCTAGCGCCGCCGTTGTTTAGTGAGGTTAGGGTGATCAGGAGAGCAGAATTGGGGCGCGGTCTGGTTTTGCAGCTGCCACCACATAGAAATGTACGACAAGACGTGGAAGGTACCATAGGCGCCGGGGATGCAAAGTTAATGGGAGCCAGAACAGGTGAGTGTGCTGACAGAGCTCACTGCGGAGATATTCCATCTGGGATTCTGTGAAATGGATACATGAGAGGAAAGCAAATTTAATTTACTTTGCCTGTCTATCTGATGTATCACGGCGTATGGAGAGCTAGTCAACATACGTCGAAGTGGTTCAACGTAGCGGGAACGTTATAGGAGCTCCTTCGTTCCTTTTAATTCCATTCCCAATGGAATCCTGTACGCTTTGTCTTCCTAATCTAACTCAAATCAAAGGAAGTTTTACGATGATTAACCGCTTCTAGTTGGTATGCACGTTCGGTTCAGATGAATCTCAGTTAAATAATGAAAATTCTACCGAACGATCCATGTATTATCTATCCAAATTTTAAAGCAACAAGTGGATGGAAATAGGCAATAATTGCAGCACATCACCGTAGAGATATGCACTTCGTTATCGACTACCGCGATAGTCTAGAGGTAAACCGATAAATGTAATTGATCTAGTTTCATTCCATTAGAAATAAATTCCTTGTATATTTCGAAATAGATCTTATTTTGCACATTACTTTTTACAAACAAAAAACAAAATTTCCCGAAATTATTTAACTACTATGGCCCCAATAAAACCAATACAAAATTAACCAAAAGTAAATCAAGTATGGAATAAGAGAGGATTAAAACTAAGAATAATGTTTAAGGGGTAAAAGAAACATCTATTGGAGGGGTCACAGAAACATGAAGGTTTGATTTCATTACATTGGGTCATTTCGGAGATGTAATTATTTGTCTACTCCACAGAAACTTCTTCTTTTACCATTATAAAAAGTATGCTCTATGTTTATCCATCACATAAGCTACCTATAAAACAAAATTTCATTTATATCCATCCAGTAGTTTCTGCGTGATTCGTGCACAGATAGACAGACAGACCTGTTACATGTTTTGTTATTTACCAGGCATCCCTCGAATTTATTTATTTATTGCAATTCATCAAAAGCTAACTACTTAAAAAATAAAACAAAGATAAAATAAAATAATTAAGGATGAAAATAGCAAATTGTTTAAGAGTAAAAGCAATCTTAGAGTCAATTCTGCGCTACTCGATGGTATGCAAGGAAAGAAGATTAAGTCGATCCGTATAGTGGGGGGGGAGGGGGGGGGGAAACAAAGTTCTCATTAGCCCACGGCAGATCTTGAAACTTATGAATATGCGCTGAACTGACTCATGTAAAAAGTTTAAACTATAAAACTGAGGGTTTCTCTTTTTAATCAAACTTACAAATTTGAAAATTCGTAATTTATAGACACACAAAATACATAACTTCTAATTTAAATATATAATTCTATGTATTAAGTATATAAGTATAGATGGAAAGTATTTACTTCGAATTCTTTAAATTTATCAAACATTTAAAAAACACACTTACTTTGCAGAAGAGTTAAAAACGAACGCATATCTTTAAAATATTTTTACATCGGTACCAAACCAACTTTTATTAAATTTTGCTAAGGAAAAGTGCCATATTTTCCGTATGCTTTTCCCAAGTTTACTAGGAACATCTGTAAGTTACCATAATTTCCTGCATGTGATGGTAATAACTATGACGAATATTCTCATTTTACAGAAGAGAATTTTCAAGAGAATTGTTTTCAACAGCGCTAAGAAATTTTTGAGTTCCATTTACCACCATAGCTCAGCTGGTGTTAATAGCACTTTTATGTGAAATTCTATTTAAGAAATTTACCTCTTACACCTGTTTCAAAATTAATGGCATACTTTTATCTTTGTTGGGTGTGCCTTTCTCTTCTTACAAATTCGGGCATTAATCAGCAAAATGTAAAGAATATTTTTTTTTAAATTTTTCTGATTATCACTCAACGTAAAAACTAAGGTATCAAAATAGCGAAAATCCCCCATCCCCTAACTATATAGAGGGTAAAAGGCTAAAGGTACTCGGCCTGGGACATGCTTATCCCCTAATTGGTTTGACTGAATGAAGCCAATGAACCTTGTAAGAAGATATTTGTTTAGATCTTTGCGATACATGAGAAAGATTGATATGGGATAACAGGTGGCTAGAAACTCTTGCCAGGATATACCATGAGGTTTATCTCAACGAAAGAGGATTACCGCCTCACCGCCACCAGATACGCCACTCTTCACCTAAGGGGTTGATTACATAAATTTCAAGGAAAGGATGTCGGCTTAGCAAAAGTTGTTTGTAGAGAATGCCACAATTTGTGACTTTGTTGGTTTTTTGGGGAACCCGTGATTTGATGAGAAATTCACCCAAGAGATGCCATCCCCCCCCCCCCAACAATTCCATGAATTTGTAATTTATTTAACTAGAAATTTTGTTTTTTTTTTCTGTGGCAAACCGAACGACAATCTACACCATGCGCCTGACGCTCACCTCTTCAACTCAATTAGGTTACATAAGGTGGGTTAACTTTGTGTGCCCGCAAACTCCTCAGCCGAGTCTTATTGTTGTGCATGGAAACTTTCGGTTTTTGGAGAAGGGTAGATTTTTTCATGGATATCTGGCTTTATGCTTTTGAAAGAAAGAACTTTAGAAAAGTGCTGCATTGTAGTCGCCGGTGAGTATTTTTATGGACCGTATTTTTGATATTCTTACCTTTTGAGTATCGACCAAATATAACTTAAGCTTGTAAAGTAACGATACTTTAAAATAATATTAAAGTAGTACATAAAAATCTAAAAACTACGAGTTAATTGAGAAGTATATTTGATACCATTAAATCGAAATTATGGAAATTTAATATATTTGCCATTTTTGAGCTCAAATGACTGTTTTTAGAATGTTTCATCATCATAATTGGTGAACATGCCTCAACTTCAACTGCAGTAAATGAACTCAATTTTCAAAACTTTAACCAAGTTAATGGAAGATTTCTTTTTAATTAAGGACGGAATCACACTTAGAGACGTAGGTATCAAACCTTAAGTACAAAAGTTCGAAAGTCTATGTATACAAAGTGATGTCGACTTTAACATTTTAAAATTAGAAACTATAAAAGTAGAATTTACGAAACAAACTAAGTTTATAGTCTTGATATTCTCTAAATGTGACTTGTTTTGGTATCATTAGCCAGAATTACGAAGCTTGCTGATGATTAAGTGTTGATACGTGACCCTCTGAAATAAGGCTTAAGACCTACTTACACATTAATTTTGGACTAAAGATGACTATAACTAATATCGAGTAAATTTTAGCTACACGTGACATAAAACCCCTGTCTACTAAAAACACGAAAGTGAGTGCTTTTAATAAAATTGCATTGGAACTTTGGTTACCCTTTTTAAAAGAGTTTTTGATTCCCACAATTCACAAATATATGCATCGATTTTAATTTGGAAACTTTAGAAAAGTAAATAGAATACCTCTTCCTTCAATTTCAATTCAGTTTCATTTCTATAAGTGCATTCTTTCTTGTAACTTTTTTACTGATTTCTCTCAACAGTACGTAACGTATGTTGAAGTCTTTTTTTTCCAAGTTTTCTACTTGGCTAAAATCACCTTTGTTAGTTTTCTTTTACATTCCATCCCCATGTGCCTTCGATTGAAACCAAATAGCAAAAACTTTTCACCTTTGTGCATATTCTCATCCTTCCACGACATTCATCAAAGCAGTGTCAATCCTTTTGTGAGATGCAACATATAAAGGAGCTTTTAATTTCCGGCTAAAATGCCTGATGCTCATCTCATTGGAGTAAGCAACATACACGGAAGCTCATCTTAGGAAGGTTCACACCCCCTAAGGGATTCTCACCACTCATACTACACACATATTGCTCGGACGTTACGTCAAGGCCGGGCATCCCTTCTTCCCGTGATTATATCTCTGTTGAAATGCAAGGGAACGTTTATTTAATTTATTATTAAAAGGCTGTAGCAAGGCTAAACTCTCGCCCATAATTATTCAGGCCACTCCTGCTAATAGAAATTTGTTAGCTGTATACGGCTGGAGCTAAGCCAGTTGTTTCACAAATTCATCAAATTTCTATGAAGATTGATGATGCATGAATTCGCCGCTTTCGACAGCTTAATTAAGATTCAGGAATAAATCGTGTTTCGGAACTCGCCATGCATTTGTATTCCCGAAATGTCGGTGGGGTATGGTTCTCGAACATGAAAGGTTTAGAAATTTATGAGTTCAAGGCTTGTGAGAGCTAAAACGCCATAATTTCATTCCCTGATAATACCACAAAATAATTGAAATTTAGTTCTACTGCTCATGTCATGACAGGTTCGGGGGAATCTAAATTAGTTGAAACAAACAATTGAATAATTTTCAATTCATACACACGCTCTCAGTTTGGTATGATGTCTATAATTATTTCGAGATAAAATGGATTTTCTCGGCATATTTGGAAATTTCAAACATATAAATTAACATTACCAATGGGGCATAACACGATTAAACTATGAATTACGAAAATATCGCAGTATCTAGAAGAAATAAAGTTTAATACTTAGAGTATTATTTCATGAACGAATTGAAATTTGTAATAAACATTGAAAAGAGTAGGTGTATTTTACCTACAATAAGTGTAGGCTTCACGAAAACGCTCTTTTATTACCATTACCTTTTGCGAACTCTGAAAAGATATGTAATTTTTTGCATTAAGCAACTCCTTCTCCTCTATCATTGTCGAGCTCTTGCAATTCTCAGGAGTCGTCACCTGTACACTCCTTTCTTTGATGAACTGTCTGATCTGAGCTCGATGAGCATCCGGAATTTATGTCTGGTCATCAGAGACACTAAGACACCGATTGAGAGATTTCATAAATCCATGCATAATATCCATAAATCGACATACACTAAAAGAATCGTTAACTTAGCACACCCAGCTGAAATTATTAGTGGAAATAGTAAACTATCAGATGTGGTGGTTAGGATATGTCGACAGAAGACGCACTTAGGTTATTTCTGACTAATTATAGTACTCTTTACATTTTAACAAGGGATTTTTAATGGGAATCGGACCCACAATCTCTTGCATCGTTAGTCGAGTTACAAGCTAAGCAATCAAGGCTTCTACTTAGGCATGAGTTTTAATCAAAACACAATAGTTTTATAGCAATTTGTCCAATCAATTGTTTGGTTTGGTTCCAATATAACGATATAAAACAACAGACGTGTACGCAAAAACGCAAACGGTAGAATGGGTATAAGAATTAATTCTATGGCTTATCAATTACAATAAAATAAGGATGATTTTGTACCACTCCCCCCAATGTAAGATCGGTTGATCGCACTTTTCATCTCTAGTGACAAAAGGCACTAGTAGCTCAATTGGTTAGAGCAGTGAAGCGCCAATACGAAGACCACAAGTTTGAATCTTACCCAATGTAAAAGATTTTGTTTTTTAAAAAAATTCCTATAAATAGTGTCAGAAGTAAGAACGACAATTACAGTCGATCTTACACTACTCATCAGAACTAAAAATTGCTCGAAAGACATCTACGGTAAGTGTAAGCAATGTGCAGGTTTCTTAATATTTTAAAGTAATTCTCTCTTATATATTTACAACCAACATCAATTCCTCTCACGTACATTTTCATAAGATTAGGTGGAGGATGAAATGATATTTTAGATACTCTACTACTTCTAGCTCATACGCATTCAAATGCGCAAAAATAAAGCTAAACACATTCGGGTGGAATTAGGCGCACTTGAAGTTGTCTTCCTTCCTTTTGCCAGGATAACAATAAAAAAAAAAAAATGATAAGGAGGCAAGGCAAACTTTTCTCATTTGTCTGTCATTCCTGGAAAGTTCCCTGTGGCACTTTAAAACTGCGCGCAGTCAATCTCCATTTCTAAGACGGCAAACGCTATAAAAGTTGTTTGCAGAAACGGAAACGTGTCGACTTATCTGGCAGCCACTCCTGCCTACGGTCAGGATTAGTTCAGATATGAAAATGGAACACAACTTGGGAACACTTAGCTTGTGCACAGAAAAGAAAAAAAAATATATATATATATAAAATATGGAAGCAGAAGAGTATCCTTTCATAGCGGCTATCAAATCTAAAGTCATCTGCCTTCGTGCGTTCTCCGTCGAGATTGTTTAAGAACATTACGCTAATAAATGTTCCTCTAGTGCCTATAAAGGCACATCAAGGCCCAGCTTGACACAGTACGGCGGCACCGACAGCGCCTATCGCCGCACTCAGCCAGAGTCTTGTGCTCCATCCTCGAAAATGGGGGGCAGGGTGTCTGTCTAATGAAAGCCTCCCCTTGTTCCGACGATATGTCCGGAATGAAATTAATAAGGAAAAGTCTTCCTTCTTCTATTCATTCCAGCATTATTAAATATGATAAAGGGAGCAGCAGAAAGGCGCTGAAGGTGCGGAAGTTATGATATTAGGAAAGCTACCGCCGTAATGTCGAGAAAGGACGCGCGAATAATAAACCTAAAAGGAATCATGCTAGTTTCGGACGAACGAGGGTGAGATTTCATTAGGAATTGACTTGTGTGTGCATTGATTAATTTGATGAGTTGTGAGAGCCCAATTGACCCCTTATTACCTCGTTATAATGGGATTATAGCACTAATAATAGTGCACTAAGAAAGAAAAGGGGGATGTCAGGACGCGTACGTATGCAGATATTGAACGCTTTAGGTTTTATAACCTTTCATTCTTTCGTTTTATGGAAAAACTTTAGTTAATTTTAAACCTTCTAAGAACTTAAATATGTTGCAAATTTAAGGAGATAGCAAACAAGCACGTTGCGTTGTTTTGGATGTCCTCCTGTAATCTAATTGTCCCTTTAGTACTGAATAAGTTACAAGTTATTGTCACCACGTCCTTGCGCATCTAAAAACCGATTACTACCCCCCATCACCGCTCACCAGAGCTTAAAAAAACTCAAAGAATTTAAATTTTAAGATCTTCATAATATAAAACAAAATTTAAGAAGAAATAGTAATTTTTTAGTTGTGACTAGTCAGACTTTTACATGTTTTGGTAGCTTTGAACAATGTGACCTTCGGCCAACAAATGTATAACAAAATTATACCCTACCCCACCTAAGTAAAGAATCAACTTATGACTTAAAAAAAAAGTAAAAACTACGCTTTGGAAAAACGGCGATCTTAAAAACTACTCAACTAACTTAAATGAAATTTATACAGCATATTCTAGGCATTAAAAACTAGGGTTTTATTGAATTTTGTAATTCTTCTTTTCAAAAGATTTCTTTTTCTGTTCATTTTCCTAAAACTCCATAAATTGTATAAATTTCGCTTGGCTGTTCTTATAACTTCGTCCAGAATTAATAGTTTTATTTATTATAAATTAGATAAGTAAATTAATTTGCAGATCTAATAATGTTATAAGGACACTACCGACTATGACCATCAGTCCTTAATAGTTTTATTTAACACGTTCGCTACCAAATCTTCAAAAGATCTTGTACCATAGCCCAGGGAAATTTCTCTTTTTAATATACGAGTATACCTCAATTAGCTCTGTTGTTAAATTTTAAGGGTTTCATGAGATTTGTTGCCTTTAACGTAAATTTAAATAGATAGTGGCAAAACTGTTCAGGCGCTCTTAGAGTCGAAAATATCCCCGTAGAAAACAGACATTCTTCCTCTTGTTTCTATAGTGCGTTTCTCGACTCTAATTTCCTTTATATCACCAAATTTGCACGAAAATATCATACATTTCGTTCGATGTTATGTTGTACAACAAATTCCTCGAATATTATTCCTCTTTAGTATAGTCAAAGATATTTTCCCTGATTATTTTGCTCCGATTTCTCTAAAACCCTAAAACAAGCCCGACTAAGTTTGATCTTACAATCTAACGAAAGTGTGTACTAAGGAATGATAATGAAAATTATTGTACCTTTCAGAATCTTTGAGTAAATTTATAAAAATGCATCCTAATTATGTGATAATTTAACATAAAATCCCCACTAAAGACGTATTACATGAGTAAATAAATTGATTGATAATTTACGAGCCATAATGAGCTACAAATTACTCCATTTTGCAGCTATTTAATTTGTTTTAATGAGTAATTACATTTCTCCAACAAGTGTGTTATGCAGGCAATTCCATGTTCCTGTTCAATGGTCGTTAAATTAAAGCTCTGGGACATTCATTGTGAAGTTATAACCACCCGTATTGATTGCATGCAATCGAAATTGCTATTTTATGTTAGTTAATCCTTAAAGTCTAAGTACATTTTAAGTTTTTGAATTTTTATCTATCTAGCTATCTGTGGAGTGGGGAGGGTACTATCCTATTAATTTATCGTTGCTATGATTCAACAAATAGGATGTATGCTCCAGCAGCAGCCGCACATTTCCATTTCGATTGAATGAAGAAAACTCAAAGGGCTCGACTCGAGGGATGGTAGAAAATCCTTGTGACATTAAATACATTGCAGGCGCCCCAACAATGAGAACATTTTCACTTATTTGACGGGGAGCGGTTTGTTCGACGAGTCTGACAATTCATGTTGCACTCTTATGCACTGACAGAGCATCTGGAGAATGCAAGCGTCGTTGATATTGCAAACGAGTGTGCTTCTGGCAAACAATTTCTAGTGTTGTATGAACGAGCGGAAAAGCTTCTTTATAGGGTTTTTTTTTTTTTGTTGAATCAAAAAGGGAAATTTTAACAAATTCTCTCTATGTACCATGCGCCTGGCAGATGCATTTCTACCACTGAAAATGTAACTAAGGATTTTCGACAGATTCTGCACTGCGCACACAAATCCTTTGCCAGCAGTGAGGATCCTCATCCCAATCTCCTTCTGCGTTAACTTAGACCCTCAATTCTAAAGGCCCTACCAAAAAAAAACCCATACGCCATATCAATTTGCTATGCAAACAGAGGAGACTAAACTTAAAATGTTTGAAATTTTGCCATTAATGTGCTTGAAAATCGATAAGGCTTCACCGTTTATAACATAAATTTGCATTTCACTTTGGTTTGCATTTCAAATTAAATCAAAGTTGAGCACCAGTCAACTGTGATTGAGTATACCCCTCGGCTTTTGCAGCAAAATTTCAATCTTCCTTTCCCTAAAAAGAGTATCAGCAGCCTGCAGTATCTACTTTTTAAAGATAAAAGTTACGTTACATAACTGAAGAAAAAATAAATAAAAGGGGAATATTCAAAGCAACCCTTTTAAACTTTGAAATGAACTCGTTTATTGCTCAGAGATTAGAAGATAAGCGGACGAAATTGCGAACGTTGGCGGACTCCCCGGGATCGTTGGGTCCATAACTAAGAAATAAAATTGTTGTCCTCCGGTGCGACCGGTACTATGGTTGAAACAACTGGCAAAAAAGAGCACTTGGTTAAGATTTGAGCAATTTATAAAGCTAAGCGGGACGTGTTTATATGGCTCATGTATATCTCCCCACTTGCATTGCAGCGCCGCTTTAATCTCACTAGCCGAACACAAATTGAAAAGTCCATTTGGCTTATTGCAGATAAATCCGACCGCAAAATCCCACAAAATCACTGCACCTTTTTGCCAATAAACATTTCTTTTTTTTTTTATCTAAGCGCCCATACGAATAGTACCACACCGTCATCCCACTTCTGAAGTTTTAGTGTAACAGAGACCAGCACAAGGTGTAACAAAAACAAAACTTGATAGTCAAATTTTATAAATCTGAAGGCATATTTCAGGATTTTGGTTGGCTTAATTTATATAAGCGGTTTGCCACAAACGTAATAAATTACTTAAGTAATTTTGAGCTCACAGCATCCGTTAAAGTTGGAAATTCAACGGCAAAGGTGGACAAGTAAAGTTTTCCCCAAGTTTGAGCGGACGGATGGGACCTGCGGTTAGTTTTAAGTAAAGGTGAGGGTGTTTCAAGATTGGTGTAATCTTTGCTCATAGTTTCCTCTATATGCAGCACAGTTTCAGAGAACTCTGGGTAAAGATTTAAATGAATTATGGCCATGTGGTAAGAGTACATCGAAATGTTATTTTACTGAGGCATAAATAAATTAAAAATTCTTTCCGTAATGTTGCGTAATTGTCAACAAATTTTATATTCTCTAAGTAAAATTCCCTCTTTCTTCATTTAATATTTAACAATGAATATGAGAGTTTCCTGTAGTCTTCTTAAACTAAATAAACTGCAAATTCTTAAGTTTTACTCATGTCGAATAAACTCGTTAGAATTCAAAGTTTAGCATTTTTTTTTACATGACGAATATACTTGTCAAAAACAGCTATAATTGGTTACGGTATGGTCCAAAATTACGTCTAAAATAATAACAAAATCCTTTACCCTCAGCGAATGGTTATGGTTCGCCTTAAGGGTTCATAATTTACCTAAATACATCAAAAACTCAATTGTTAGTGACTATTACTACTTATAATTTTACAAATATAGAAATCTAACAATACAAAAATAGCTCTATACGTTTTAAAGACAACTTTACTCTCTAATCGCCGATATATTAAGTAGTATTATTATTTTGTAATATTAAACAATTGTTAAAAAATAAAAGTTACATCATAAAAATACTTCCCTAGAGATTACGACGAAAAGATTTTATCTTCAAATATACCCCCCAAAAAGAAAGCGTAGTAAAATGAATTGCCGAGCATTTGTTATGCCGGAGGCTAGGACAAATCCACCTTAAAATCCATCGAAAAAAATAATGCCAAAGGACGAAATAAAAACATAAATAGAAAAGAATTTCTCAGCTAGGTGACCCCTTTTCTGTCTTGTGGCCCATACACCCTCCCCATTCTAAATTATTTCTTGTCATTAATCAGACGAAGGTGGTATAAGGGGCTAAGCTGGTAATGTAGAGAGGTAATAGCAACAATGATGAGGCTAAAAGGGAAAAGAGTTATTTGTGGCACGCGATTATGTTTGCGTTACTTCAATCCCCTGTACCTTCAAAGTTTTTACCTTTTGTATATTTCTCTCTTTAGCCTTTTACGTGTTTTTACTAATTCCGAGGGTTTGAAAATTGCACTAAAATTCTCTTATCTGGGTATATCAGGTCAGAAGGTGTGTGCTAAGGTAAAATAGGAGAACTGATTGAGGTACACACACCTTGTTACGCGATTCGAAATGAGGCAATTTGTCTTCCCCATCCCTCTCTACCCAGAGGCACTAATTTAAAAGTTAACAGACTGAAGTAAAATGCTGCAAGGAAAAATTGAGTAATTACTTTTGCAAGCAAAACGATTTAAAGTTGGAAGGTTTAATTTCTTACATTTGATTTAACATCTATCCCCTGGAGTGTTGGTGAAAGAAATTTCATATAAATTATCCGATTTGCACCCTTCAGTTATCTTAGCTCCCTTATCTAATTATTGAAGACGTTGATACATTTTCTAGTTTTTAAACTTATGAAATATTTCAGTTTACGGACTTAGGAAAATTTAATATTCAGGCATATTTGGGTTATATCAGGATGAAATCGGCCTGCTTTTAGGACAGAGTGCTATTGCAGCCTTAATATAGAAATGTTTGCCTTTTAGTTATTCGAGGGTACGCTATATAAAAGGTGATACTCGATTTTGGTAAATGTTGATTATGGATTAAGATGAAACTTAGACTGAGGATAGGTCAGTCTAATCGGGAGAGCTAGCTAGCTATCTAGAAGGAAAAAAGGAACGCTACCAGCAGAGATCTATTTTATTTTTCAAATAAAAAGAGACTAACTGAAAAAACCATCATTTTAATAAAGCGATACTGAAAAGAAATCAGCTAATTACGAGTAAAACGCCAACAAAGTGAATTTCCACCTTAAGACTTAAACCTTATTACGAGAAATCGCACGAGGCTATTGTCATTTGCAAAATCCCTGCACCTGATATCCTTCAACCTTCAAGTTGAACTGCTTAAGGGTGAAAACAATGAGTGCGCTTAAGGTACTGCCGCTGGTCCCGGTACAGGTTTTCCCGAATTGAATTTCCTTGCAGAAAAAAACAAAAAAAAAAAAATAAATCTACCAGCGCAAAACGGAAGCATTCAAATTCAGCAGAAGCAGAAAACGCGGCTAACAATGACGACAAATTACGGTGCTTTTCACTCAATCCCGGCCAGGTGTTTCAAAGTGGTGTAAGGAACAGGCGTCATTATTCGCGCCCTCCGTCTTACACTGTTAAACGAGGAAACCTTACCCTTTTTCTATAAAAGTCCCCACACTCACGCTACAAAACCTTGACTTGGGACTTTGTAGTGTACGTCCCGAAAATAGCTTGTGAAATGAAAAATATCACCGGGACTGCTCTCATAGTACTAAGTATTATTTCAAGCTTCCTCAAATCTAAGAAATGGAATTTCGCCTAAAGGGTTTTTATTTTTTTTCATGTGTAGAACTCAAAGCTTTTTCTATTTCATCCTTCAATTATTTCGGAATGTTGAAGCTGAAAATGCTCTTAAAACTGCTTTATTCAGTCAAAAGGCACACACAAGATCCTCTTAAGTTTGTTGCAAATATTTGCGACGTAACCCGATTCCATCCTGTTTTTTTTTTTTTTTTCATATTGAATTTCTTAAAGGGGATTTTTACTAAGCATATGCTGCCACAAAATCTTAAACTACAACTTAAAGATTTTCCTTAGAGAATAAAATTATCATAGTATACAACTTTATGTTCTAATTCCTTTTACATTTTCTTCTTGCAGGTTGACACACTATGGTGGCTGTTGCAAATTTCAAGCAAACATGGATGGTAAAGCCCTTAAGGGGGAAATTGTAAGTGTCTGCTAGCACTACACATACTTTAATTATCCTAAAAATGAGGTACGATCGATGCTGCAAATAAAAAAGGTACTTTAAATTTAAACGATACCAAAACATGCCGTTGTTTCTTCCCACATTTGATATAGGAAAAAGCCCATGATAGACATAAGTATGTGGCAATCCATCTTAACCCTATCCTGAACTTGACCTCAAAGCATTATTCAATTGTCGGACAATATTGGAACGTTAATTTCATACCAATCCTGGCTGGTACGAAGATATGGCTTAAGTTTGATATTAAAACTTTACCCAAGGGCTAAACTCTACTCAGCGTCTAGTCTAGTCTAGGTGTATATCAAATGCATATTAAAATTACTATTATTATTAATTAATAATTTAAATATTTATATAAATAAAGAAAGATTTTGCTCATATAATGCTGAGGCTAAGAGTGGGGTAAAAGCTGGAATGTCAAAGTTTGATGCTTGAAACTTAGGCCTACAGAAAAACCAAACCTTGGCTGAGGCTTTAGCGTAGATTTGAAAACCAAAAACAGCTCAGCCGTAGCTTGACCGGAGACTATAGAGCCAAATTACGATTTTCCAGCCAGTCTAGAAAAGTCAACAGTTTAATACCCTGGTGGTATTCTGCCTTGTTGTCAAACCTAACAAATCCTGAGGGGTTGTTTTCGAAGAGTTAGGATTTCTGTGATTGTCAAAAGCTAATAAGTATCGCTTGTACTTGTGAATTGCTTATATGCATAAATTGGCAAAACTAAACTTAATTAATTGCCATATACTGCAGATGCTTAAAGATAGATAGAGAGTCAATCAAGACTAGGTAAAATATTTAGTAAGTGTAAAAGTATCTGAAATAATTTTCCCCATAGTTTTGGGTTTCGAAAATATACAACTTAACTTTGCACAACTATCTGATATTAAAATTTTTCAAAACTAAGAGTAAATAGTCGTAAATGATAAAGTTAAATCCAGACTACAGCTAATTAAAATAAAAAGTTACACTAATAAATTGTTCGTTGAATTTATTTCAGTACCTACCTATGGTAGGTAATTTTCCTTTGTAAAAATGTTTATTTCTCCTATCGTTTTGGGATATATCCATAAACCGATTGACTCAATCTTATCTCTCGGGTGACATATCCAAATAATACGTATACATCCTATTTTTTGTGTTTATTGTATGGAAGCAATTGACAGCAGAGCCGGATTTAAAGACGACAGGGCCTCAGGGCCTCCTTTAAATTGAAGAATATTCCTTAAAAATATTACGCGATGCAAATTGTGATGTTTTTGTTATTTTGGTACACTATACAACTAAGTGGTGTATAGACGAAGAGCCATTTAAGGGGCTAATGTTTAGGAAAATAATTAATTAAAACAATTAATGTTTCGCCCCAAAATAATAAATACATCATTTTTATTTCTAATTTTTAAGTACATACAGTCGAATATTAAATAACGAACTTGCTTTGCTATTTATTTATTTTGCTCCTTATAGAGAGATATGACTACGGGTTATGTATTTTGATTTTATGTTATGTTTTTGTTTTTTAAACTAATCAGAAAGAAAGTATTAAAGTCTTATTGATAAAAGGTACGACGACTGTTTTACACTATTTTTAAAAATCAAAACTCTTTTTAAAAATCAAAACTCTCTTTAAAAATCAAGATTTTTTTTAAAAATCAACGACTTTAAAAATCTCTTCGCATCAAATTTCAGTAAAACTCCTCCTTGAAGTTGAGGATTTTCACTTGGCATAAATAACAACCTCATTTTGAAAGTAAAAACATGCGATTTTATCTGAGAATTAAAATTAAGTTTTAAATTTTAAGAGCTGAACTAAAATTAGTAATTTATGATGTACATGTTCCCACTTTTATTACTCCTGTGTATTCATTTTCTAGGAAGTATCATAAAGTTGAAAACTTTTACTTCTCAATCAGATGAGGTCATTAAAAATGTTATTTAAAAATTACACTATAGAAAATTCTAAGTCAACTAACTTTTGGTACCGAAAATTACTTTATGCTAATTTTGTTGAAAAGCCTTTAAATTCGTAGGATGTGTTTTACTTTATGCGGCGCTTCTGATTTTTGCTATGCTGCTAAAGCAATTACAGTTCAAAAATAAATTTTATAATATGTATTTACTACAACCAATCCACATAGAGTAACGATACTGATTAAATCTTAGAAGACTCATAGTGTCTATTGGACTTGCTTCAAATTTTAAAGTCGCTCAGAATTCTTATTTGAAAATTTTATATGTATGCCCAGTACGAGAATAAAAATAAGCCATGTATTGTTATAAACAAATAAGTGTTATACTATATATAAATAAACTATTACTGATATTTTTCATACATCTTTTTCGCTGGATGCTAGAAGCATTTTACGCTATTTCTATTTCTGGTTTTCTAAGGGTTAATCGAGTTAATACCATCTGCTCTTTTATTAAAATCATATTTAACCGCAAAAAAACAATAAGGAGTTTTTAAATTGCCAATAAACGTTGGTGGTAGCAATTAAGAGTTCGTTCTACGCAGTAAAGGGCGCCCCACATCTTGTACGGACCACAAGAAACCTTCATGTTCAAAAAAGAAAAAAAAATAGCAGCATTGCTGGCTTTGTGCAATTTACTCTTCAGAATAACAATTACAATTTCATTATCAAGATTGTGGCTAGTAGTCGAAACTATTCCATAGATGGGATGGGCTACAGAGCCACTTGGCATATTCTCCGCAGCAAAGTCTAGAGGAAGAACTCGACCAGGAAAGAAAGATGGTAGCGCAATGAAGACGGAAGGAAATGTCCTTAAAAAAAAAATAAAAAAAATACAAAAAGAAGTATACTTCGTAAATGGAAAATTATCTGCTTCTGCAGCTATAAAGGACATAATAAAGCAACAGAAAACATTGTTTTCCTTTTCGGGAGAATTATTTACGATTTACGTCGATGTTTATCTCCTGCTACTCAGCGTTGTCGTCATTCAAACAGGGAATTTTATCTCTAGCTTGGTCTTTATAAATAAATTCTGCAATCCTCTACTCCCACTTTCAAGGAGCATCATTTCGATCCCGCAGGGAGATTTCCCTTTACGCGTTGCGGTCCTTGAATACCCCTGGAAAACTTTATGAAAAATATGTTTTGCAACAGTTTACGATTTACGTCAGAGATTTGGCATTTTTGGCGTCCACAAGGAGTAAAGCAATCGTGTTTTTCGTATAAAAGGAATCACGTGGTATAGATTTTTGCGGCCAGAAAATTTCCTCCTTACGAACCTTGCCAAGGGTATCGGGTCTAATCTAGACAAAACAGATTTGTGGATACGGTTTGAAAAACAAAGTTCAAAGGACAGAGCTCAACGCCCCATTTGGGAAATAAATTCGGCAAAGTTTTAGTCCGAATCCGGAGACGTAGGAGATATGTAGGCGAAATTTGTGGAGTATTGTGGAGCTTTTAAGTTTTCAAAACTTCGACGACTACCAGTCCACCCCCACCTCCACCTGGTTTGCTTATCGGAAACCGTTTCTCAAGATTTACGACCTCCACTGAAATAAATTCCCTTTTTCTAGACGCGCCCCTGTATGCTCCCTGGGGCTGTGCAGAATTTTCGAAACGGGAAAGACGGAAGACGAAAAGATCAGACAGAATTGCACACAATGGCTATAGAGTTCGTGGAAGTAGAGGGGGGAAAACTTCGGGGATAAAAGCTTCAAGATTTATTGATATGTCAGGGAGACGCCAACGGAATGACTTTGAGGTCAATATTTTGAAGAAAATGGAACAACTTCGTCTAACTAGCTGCAGAAAAATATTGCTAGCAGCTAGAGTCTGGCGAAAAGGATTCAGCAAAACAAATGAAGGGAATCAGCCAAAGCTTACGACTCTTGTCGAATGTGCTGCGATGAAATTTTACGAGGAATAAACTCGTTTCCACTTTAATTACATATTTTATGACCGGGGTTTGTTTATTTTCCCCTGATTTTATCGTTATTTCACCAGACCCTTTGAACTTTTTTACTGCCTTCCGCTAGAAATGTTAGTTCTTTTGCGTGTTTTATACGTTTTACCTAAGAACTAGTGACATAAAATACACTCCCTTTGCCATATACAAACTGCCTTTTAACTCTATTTCTTTAACGATCTTCTCCACTTAGTTGTTTTGGTAGATTTTAATGTTCAATAAGGTCATCTCTTATAATCCTCACTTTGTTTTATGTCTAGGGTTTTCCCACATCTCAAATGCGGAGGTCTGTCTACCAACCACGAACTAACCAACTAATTCGCTGAATTGGCTGAATTATGTGTAAAATGGAAATCCTCGCCTGTAACTCTGCTCAGAGGGATATTTACAGAGGTGTCTTAGAAGACTATAGTCTAGTTAAAGGCGGTAAGTTCGTAGAGACGGCATAATTAGAAAAAATATAAAACATAAAATAACATAAAATAAGAGAAAGGAAAGAAACATGTGACATATCATTAGATGTACCTTCTACTAAAAGGGTATCATCATCATGAATTTGTAAATAAAACAAAAGTGTTCAGTTTTTCTCTAAACACAGTATTTTTGTGCTTTATTTACACCTTGAAATATTGGAAAGTTGGTAAGCAAATGTATAAAAATATTCCACCCATCACCATGAAATAATCATATGACTCACTTCAATAGGGGTATCAAATTTCATTTTAATAGGGTAAACAGCATACATAGATGCAAAAATAGTTTTGCTAATTCGTTTTTTGTTTTTTCATAAGACCATAAGACGAAGAAGTAATTCAACTTGTACTTAAATTTTAAATGATAACACCGATTTATTATAATTTTACATATTGTCCATCAAATTCAAATTTTATGATCAATTTTCCAATAAAACTAAGATGACTGAAGTGGTAAAATAAAATTTTTGAGTGATAACTTCAACTCTGTTCCATCAGGAAGTGAACAACTACTGCTCATATATAAAAGATCAGGACTATGCACATCTTATCGAAAGTAATTTGCTTCAAACATTTAAGCTAAGAGGATATAAAATTACCTTGGCTGATAACGAATTGATTATGGCAGGATAAAAAGTGCTAGCTTCAATGATTTTTCCTTTCACTATTATTTTCACTTAGTGATGCGCAAAGTAAAAAAGAAAAAAAAAACTTAAAAATCGTTCAAAAACGCTAAGAAGATGGAAAGCTCCAAGGAAGCACCACCACTACAACTCAAGAGCAATAATTTTCAGGAACCTTTTATATGAATGCAGAGAGCCTTCCATCCGTACCGGCTGAGGCTCCTTCTGACTAAATCTATGGGTGAGGGACGGTGGTGGAGTACAAAATTGGAAAATAATTACGACTCCTTGGGGACATAATCCACTGCTGCTAGTGCCTTCTGGTCCTATAAATTCTAGTGGTGCACTAAAATAGCAGCGGGGGTGATGTCTTGGTACCCCGGTGACAGCGGAACTCTAAATTATTCTTCGCCGAGCTCTAAAATTGACTCTAGTCGTGGTGTGCAGGCATCCACAAATCCAGCAGGTCCCTCGTTTTGTCGTGTCACCCGCGTCATTGCCATCCATATACCCCCGTTGTCGTCAGTCATTTCAACTGACTTCGCATTCATTAGTTGCAATCAAAAGGGAGTTTTGTTCTATTGAATTCTCGTCCTGCCAGCAGTGATTTAACAGATCATTAATTGCATATAGATTCATATCGCCAGGTATTTCTTCTGCCCGGAGCGGTGACAATTCCAATGATTCTCCGGTTCCATTTGCCACCAATTTCTGCAGTGAATAATGAACAAATCGCTGCGAGACTAAAGTCAGTTGAGATTTTGAATTTTAATATCGTTTAAGATGCGCGACTTGATTGCTTTATTAAGGCCAAATTCGATAACCATTGATTTATGTTGATTATATCATTGTCGACTAGACAATCGAACCCAAATTACGTTCCCTAAAACGTGCCTTTAATTCTTTGAGGAACGTAATTTTTTAAAAAAAAGAAGCAAAATCTTAAGTTTCCATTATAAGGAAAATTAATTTAAAATAAAACATAAACTGAGCATGAATAGTTTAACTTTTTCAAACGATGGGACTGTTTTTTAACCCACCTATCCCCAAAGAGGTAAACTGATTTAACCTGCCCTATGCAGTGGTAAAAATTCATTTAAACGCAGAGGCTTTTAAAATTAAAATTAATTTTGTAAAAAACCAAAGAAATAAAATAAATACTCAATTAAATGCGCAAATAGATGTTCTCCTTATTTAGCCACTCAATATGAGGATTATCCTTACTTAAAAACTAATTAAAATTTCATTTTCCCTCCTTAACTTTTTATAACTTCCAAATAATCCGCTTTGATACAGTCTTAAGTACATTTTAAAAGGTTTCCTGTTGAATGTTCTTTCAGCTAATTTTAATATACTTCTTAAGTTCCATAACCGTTTAAAATAGACGTTCTTTTGCATAAACTTATTACGCTAAGATGCTCCATTGATTTACAATGGGGTTGCTAGTCCAATAAATGTAGGTATGTCTTTTTATTCAAACCAAGTTTTTGGTTTAATTTGGTTTTTAGAACTTCGATATATGGGATGATGCGTTATCCTGTTGATATTTACCATCTACAGCAACGAATACTTCAAAATAATTCAGTATAATTTTCTAATATCCTTCGAGTGCTTGGTAAAACAAATTGAAAACTTTCCAAACTATCCCAAACATTTGATAGATTCGTTTAATTTAAGCTCTATATTGAAGCTTGTATTAAGTGAATTAAATAAACAAAATAAATACCGTCTCGAATATTTCGCTTTGGTATTTTCACTTACTTTTCATTCTACATATTCCGGAAACAATTACAACAGTTTGGTGAATCTAAATTAAACTTATTTTCATCCGAAAAGACAACAGATACCCACTCTGATCTCCCAATGTACGTAATTTTTGGTGAAACTTAAAGGGTTTGTTTAGTGAAGCTTTTGTAAATTAGGTTTTCCCTGAGATTTCTTGCGTTTCATATTTTTTCTAGTATGTTAAATGTGCAATGTGCTGATCTACCACGGGAAGGTATAACTTATTTTTTAAGTATGTAATCTTAATGGCTTATATCATCATAAACATGCATAGTACATAGCTTTATGCCTTGTAATGCTTTACAGGAAAAAGGATTTATATCTACAACTTATAAGATATTTGGAAAATATTTAATCTAAAGTTGTACCAATTTAAAACAATATCGAGATTTGGTGTTCTTTCCATGAAATCTCATTTTTTACGTCCGAAATGTACAACAAATATTGAAAATATATATTTACAGTAGTCAAGAGAAGCTGACTGATGGTTTTCTGTAAGTAAACGATTTTCAGTATGCTCTTCCAAAAGTAAATATCACCAGTCGAGTTGGACAGATTATAAAATGTAAGTTTGCACAACTGAAAAGAAATATAAATACAACTACAAGTTACGACTCAATTTTTGTTCTGTTTGATTCCATTCCTCTTCTACACTTGTCTGTTTTATTTCATTTTATCGAAAATCGAGAGCTATTGAAACTTGTATCAATCGTAAATATCCCACTTGATTTGTTTTACCTATTTATATAGCTTCTCTCTAAAATAACATTTCAGTTTTGGGTGCAGTGATAATTTAAAAGATTAAATAGGCGCTAGTTTGCTCTGGTATTATGGGGTATTACCGTATGTATGTCGCATAGTATACAGCACCTAAAATCAGCAAACATTCATTTCGTTTTTGGCGCAACTACTCAGTATCGATTAAATGACCGCGCGGAAATCCGCATTTTCGGTACCTGTGAAACTCCGAGTCACCTCAAATTATAGTAGCACAACCGCAAAATGATACTGTGGACAATACTCGGGGAAATTATTCATAACCTGAACTATGTAATGACTTTACAGCTTGTATAGAGTCGAAATCTGAACTCAACGTTAGGGGAGATGTGTATGGAAGGAGAAAAATTGGACGCACAGACCACTTTCATGATGAATTATTCATGGAACGTTTCAAAATCACCCTGTATGCCTTTAATGGCATGAAATTCTCACGAAAAGTCAATTATCTCCGGGACCGGAGTCACTTTTCACATGGTTGCCCTGCCCCGTCATGGAGTTGGAATAAGTCCTTCATGGGAAACTGTGACCCGGCTCTGATTTACATAAGAAAACACGAATTGAAAAGCGTACGTCAGCGAGGCAAAGACCTGGAAAAATTAGCGACACTGCCGTAAATCAGAGACATGGGCGACGATACCGTCATGGGCTCTCTGTTGCCCGATTCATGGCGCAGTGGTCTTCTCTCTGCACGAAAGTTTTTCACTTTTTCGACAGGCTGTGAGGAGAGTTTCTGCAGCGTCAATAAAACACTAGGGCTGGCAGAGTTTTACCCTGCAAAATATGCAGCCAATCTGAAAGCGGCCAGTTCGGACGTGTCCAAAAAACTTCGAACTATTTTCACCGTTTTTTTTTTCAGTAAATGGTTGGTCCGTGATCCGGAACGGATACAGGACCCCTTGGAAAGCCGACCGTATTGCTCGAACAATTCAGAGGTGGCCACGGCTCAATGTGCTCGAATTCATCAATTAAATTCCTAAGGAGTGGTCGCCCAATCGACCAACCTATTGGACCACGGCTGACATAAAAGGGTCCTCCCTTATCCCCACCCTGTACTTTTGACTAGCCCAAGGGATAGAGACCCATTTCAGGGGGAGGTCAATCAATTCATCTCACATCTCCACCTGAAACATTCAGGGCGTAAATGCAAATTAGCACAGAGTCTGAAATTCAGCTTAATTGGCTGTGGGAAATGATTTTCACCGGAAAATTCCTTATTTGCTGCACTCATTCATTTTATCCATCCTCAGTCTGAGCTCAGAATCGGGATGACTGCAACATTCCCTGATGGTTTGAAAAACAAAAAAAAGGAAATCCCTGCCATTTAACACCGCATAGACGTAGTTAGTCCTAAAAATAATCTCGTCCCGGATAACTTTTGCCCAGTCGCCAGAATAACCGGGTTTTATAATTTGAGCGCACTTCGGATAGGAGGCGGCGACGGCAGGCAAAAATCGAACATCTTTTGTTGAGATTAATCAACGGAAAAGTGTTTTGTGAGTTTCCGCTTGATTGGGAACCTGCACTTAATTAAACCGCAATACAGTTGCCTTCAATTGCGGGATTGCCCCCTCGAGCCTTTGTTAGAGACCATTGCCTGGTAGGGTTCTGTTTCAAGGACCATACAAAAACGGTATCCAATAGGTTTATATGCTTTCGTGTTGGTTCGTTCAACAGAAATTCAAAACTCAACAATTCTATATATCACCTGCAGCCGCGGATAGTCCAAATGTAAGCAATGTGTCTCAGCAGGGGTTGTCGTTGGAAGGAGTCGTGTTAATAACAGCACGACATCTTCATCTAGGTGTGGTTGATACCCAATTTAGGTCTTTGAAAAAGGAGCGGATTTCCAGTGGGATACATTGCGTTGTTAATGAATAATGTTAACGAATAGTATAACTTTTTAACCACTCCTTCAAAAGCGTTATGAATTTAATTATTCGAGATCATGAACGTCGAGGTGAAATTATTTCTAGTCGAATTTAAGGACTATATCAATTTTTCATACCAATCTCAATTTCTGTTTGTTTCTTAATTACAAATGCAGACAAAATAAATTGTTTACTTCACCAAAATTCCAAATAACAAGTATTAATTTCCTTTTCATCGATTCTACCAATTTCTTTAGTAATCTCGGTTTAAAGTTTTTACCATTCTTCAGTAATTACTTTTTTCACTTTCATAATTTACTGATGTTGTCTATTTCCAGAATATGACCGCCTAACAAGAATTCCCTAAATTTTTTTCTATTAGGTTTAGGTTGGGTAAATATACTCCCTAATCTATTACCCGCCTAAAATTGGTTTTCAGCCAACCTATTTTTACGCCACTGTTATTAATTCTAGCATTGTACTGTTCAAGGACCCTCTGTTTTTTTTTAAATTATCTGCCAGAAATAGGATCAAGCTGAAATATTTGGATGTAGTCAGTATTTTTCATTCTAGAAGAAGTAAATTGAATGTTTAAATATCCGGTACCAGAAAACCCTTTTCAAAGGATTACAGGACCACCACCAAAAGTTTTTTTTTAAAGAAATAAAGGAGGATACTTTTTTTCAAATTCCCTTAGTAGGCAGAAACACAGAAACAGATTCATTTGAATTCCATAACTTTTCGTCAAAAAAAAGCATGACCTTAAATTACAACACTTTAAATGAATAATGATGCTATCGGCAGTCGTATTATTTTCCTAAAAATTCCATCAGTACATTTTTATATTGTGAAATATCCGTAAAGGAAATTTAATTTTAGCTCTACAAATGTTAGGATAACGTCGAATAGTTCATCAAATTGTTGTTTTACGATACATATGGCAATGTTTGCACAATTCTACAATTTTTCTCTCCTCCGGCAAATAAAGTTTTCTCTTCGATAGCGCCCATATGGGCTTCGTTCCTGATAGTGCGCTAGCTTTAAGTAGGGGATGAAATTTATTGCATTTCTATTTTGAATTAATAAATAAATAAATAATTCTCTGCCTTCTTTGCCGTTCTGTAAGTTTACAGATTTGTCTTAAAAAATATTGAATAACACGACGACTATAATACGTTTTCCTCAAAATTTAATTAACGTTCAAAACTGTTGTCTTTTAATACGCTTTTCGATATCATTCTATGATAAACTGCGTAACATTTTAAATAATTGCTTGATGTACCGAAATCGCAATTATACAAGTAAATTTAGTTCTTTTAATTGAACAATAATCCGATTAGAGAAATTGTTGAATTTGGAATAGTCAAGAAGTTTTAAAAATCTCACCATAGCTACGAATGGTCAATACAAAATTTATTGTAAGATAAATTTATTATACTATGGGTTATTATAATTAAATATTATGCTATTATGGGTTTATAAATATGAAACAAAGAGTAGTTTTAATTAAAAAGAGAAAATTTTCATCATAACAACTTTTAGCCAGTCTTTTTAGTCTTTAAAAAATTTAAAATTATATTTGTCGTTAATTTAACTCGTGTTTTTCAGGCATTGATTCAAAGAGGGTTGAAAAAATCCACGTTGCGTATCAACATCCAAATTGTAAAGGTAATTATTAAATTCTATTTATATACTACAGATATATGCTATTCGTTTAGTATTATTTTAAATATTTTAATGTATACTACAGGAAGAGAAAACATTCAAACATTTGAATTATTTGAGAATTCGAAATAGGTAGGGTCATGTCCTACAAATGTAAAACCGAATGTTCGCTTGTTTATTTGTTGCTTCAATTTTTTTGTTTTATTTCTTGGCTGATAGTACTGCATGTGACTATTTAACACATAGTCCAGTTTATATTCAGATAAAAGATAGGATTTCAAAATTTTAGGCTTAGTTTACGACTAAAAGTTTTAAATTTCAAGGGATTTCCGTGAACTTTGGTATTTGAGGGTTTCTGAAAATGTTGATTACTACGAGTATTTTGCCAGAATTTCTAGACAAGCAGGTTTATTTTGTTTATTAAAAAAGAAAACAACAAAAACAGCCCTTATTCAAGAAGTAGTAAATTTTTATATACTTTACAATGTTGATGTAATATTTAGGGGTTTTACAAAAATTTTCGTCTGATCTAAGCTTACGAATGGTTTATTAAAGGTAATTTAATTTAAAAAAAAAATATATTTAAACCCCGAAATGAAATCTGCAGCATTTCATTAAATGTTAGAAAATTTCCGTATATTAAATTCGTGTGTTTTTTTAAGGAACTCGAACTGATCTCTAAATAAATAAAATAGAAAGTAATATAAATGAAATTCTTTATTGGGATACTATTAAAATGCTAAAGAAGGAAGAATGTTAGATTTAGAGAATCCATAGGATTTTAAATCAATTATTTGAAATGCCTTTTCACACACCATCAACCTTTAAAGAGTCGAACTATAAAATGCGAGGTATTTGTAGAAGGGTACAAAAGGCTCAATGGCCTGCTCCACTTTTAATTCTCCGCAATCCGCAAAATCAAACAGACCACGGAGATTTTATTTCACCAAACACATACAGGGTGGCCTAGAACATGGAGACGAGGACCAAACATACATTCAATGGGGCAAGAGAGTGTGCAAAACCCATGGGGGCTTGGTGAAAAGTGGACTTTTTCTTATGCGACCATTATATCCAAACAGGCATTTATTTGCATTTACCCGCTCCGGGATGGCTCCCGGAATTAATTGAATTTTCCAGCTAGTAAAGCGCAGCTTTAAAACAAAAAGCCAAAAAGCCAGGAGACCAAGCCAGAGAAAGAGAGAAGCGACTGTCAATCCTAATCCCGGTAGCAGTAATCTCCTCAATGGTAAATTACGCCCTCAATTGGATGTGTTGTTTCCGCTACGTTGCTCGAATGGGTTTTTCGAAATTAGGATGAAACTGTGCGGGTATGTGAATTGAAATGGGACAAAAACAGGAATCATAGTCTAAACGGATCCACTAAAATAAAGGAGCGAACAAGGATCGGACAGGACTTCATGGTGATGGTGATGGTGACGGCAACAGCAACAGCAACGACGACAGAACGTTCTGCGTGCAAACGCCACTGTACAACGCTGTATGTAGCTGGTTGACTTCGGGTCAAATCTGTTATATTGGCATTTGGTCCCCTTCAACCAGCTGTAGCAGTGATTGGTATCAACGAGGACGTGACTGGAAGACGACAGCATTGCCACCGCATCAAGTGTGCTGAGGCCCTATAATTCGCTGGATTATCTAGAAGAGACCCTCTCCGTGGCTTTGGTAAGTAGATGGATCATGGGTAAGATTCCAACTCAAGTTCTTGATGGTGTTCATTTATTTGCGTTAAAACCCTCTATCCATTATTTATTTTGTAAGTTTGAGATAATTCCATACGGATAATGGCTTAAGCCTTTACATCTATCCAATGAATATAACTGAACACTGCTGGCTGAATTGGCAAAATAAAAATGAAATTTCTTATAAATATTGCATATACAAATACTTAAGTATTAGCTACCCAAAATCAATATTTGTTATTATAATATAAATGATGTAAAATAAAACTAACGCAGTAGACCGTTTGGGAAACATATTTAAAGGAATTTGTTGGACAAATGAAAAACTAAACACTTTAAAATTGTACACTAAACACGAATATACCATTTAAAAAAATTTTAGACTTTAAAATTATCGAGTTATGATCTAAACCAGGGGAAAATCTCTTTCAAAATTACAAAGAAAGGTTAAAATAAAGATTCAGTAGAAATCATCATCGACTGTGTTTTGTATCACTGCAAATTAAGTTTAAATCTTTACCCCTAACTTCTTCATTCAAACGTTCGCTCGGATAAAGTTCCGACAACTTAATACCAGCAATACCAATTCTCCAAAGTTTACTGTGATCGATGATACACGAGAAGGTACTTAAAAGGTTTTAGTTTCATAACGAAGCTTATTTCTAAGTAGGTAAGTAGATTGTAGAAATTTCATTTTCGATATAATGACGACGAGAGCACTGATATTTTTCATGATTTTCAGCCTTTATACTTTTCAGTTGTCCTAGGCAGCTTATAAATTTTGTCAAAAAATGCAATTTCTAATACAAAAAAGAAAAGGAACTGGTCAGAGAGGGTGCAAAGTGTTGTTTTAGTACTATGGACCGATAAAATCCACAATTTGGGGAAGGCAAAAAGGAGTTCTCACATAAAAACTGGTATATGTCCGCGGCTGAGCTAAAAATCTTTAAAAGTTAGATGCTTGCCGACCTGCTGCCGTATGTTATACGAAGTTCTAAGCAATATCCTGAGTCGATATTTAGATTTTAGAGGATTTAAATATTACTTGTTTTATATAGAGAAATATATTCGGCGTAAGACCTGTAAAAGTTTGTCATTCTACCTCTTTGTAATATTTCTATAGACCCCTATATTCTAATTAAGACCTCAATATTCTCTAAATCCTATACTCTCTAATTATACTCTATAATTTTATTATTTTTAAATATAGAAATTGATTATTGATTGATTAAATATTGAAATTGACACTCTGTATTACAAGAAATTAAAATAGTATGATATTGTAAAACTTTTAAATATAAACAAAAATAAAACTCATGTATAGTTTTCTATTTATTCTTGATAAATAAAAATATTTCAGTTATCTTAAAAAAAAGTTAGGGATTAAAGAAATCATTTATGCTTTTACAAAAAACCTTAACCAAAATTTTAATTACTGAGTTAGATGTTAAAAATTATTTGTGGATAGAAAACTTAGGCCCCAATCATTATTTTGAGGCGTAATAGTCAAGAGAATTTAAGTAGTATAAGTAGTTTTTGTAAATTTAATTGAGATATTAATTTTTTCTCTTAATAGTATGATTAGGACATACCAAGTTTGTAGAATATAAAAAGTATGTAATAAGATTTTGAGAAATCTTTATATGCAAAACTATTAGGTCCATTTCAGAATGTATAGTATTTATTCCCATAGGCTGCTTGAATTGAATACTACTTTTGCGTTAAACTTCAACTTTAAGTTGATTTATCTCGAACAGATCTTAATGGATCTTCATACGGCCTATACCAAAATAAACTTTGTTTAATGATGGCATAAATATAATCTGTGTTTGGAAATCCCCCATCTACTATACAAGTTTATTTTAATTTATATTTATCAAAATACCTTTTAGCGATTGAGTCGTCCGTGATCGAAGTGATCCCCTCGGTAAGTAGCGCGAACTTAAAAAGAGCGTTTGTGCGAAACAAGCGAAGGGTAAGTACTTAAGGAAATTGTCTAAGTTGCTATCGTTTGGTATTTTCAAGAACTTTTTTATAAATTTTCTCCTTTATTAACATTTCCCTTAATATTGGCCAACTTTTACTGTGTTTCCATGCAGAGTTAACTCAGGGTTAGCCCGAGTTAAAGTCTCATGGAAATCAGGGTTGAGTTAAGTTTCGTTAAACCCAGCTAAACTCAACGAAAGAGGTCGGATTTAGCTGAGTTATGCAACTGTATTGGTAGATTGTTTGCTTCTGTGTTAAAAATGGCGTGTGCGTCTAGCCGAGTTTTTTGGACTGTTGCTAAAATCCATTTTTAAAAACAAATATTTATATAAATTTCAATGAGGTGCGAATATACCAAACCAAGAGCTGTCAAACTAACCCAGGTACATGGAAACGGTCAGGGTTAATTTCAGTGCTTTAAAACTCTACGAAAACTCACCCCAAACTCAACCCCGTTCATGAAAACACAGTGATAGTTCGATATTTTCAAGAACTTTTTTATAAATTTTCTCCTTTATTAACATTTCCCTTAATATAGGCCAACTTTGTCTCCTACAAATTGAATAAACTCGTTAAAAAGTAATCGATTCCTTCAGTCAATTACCTTACAGGGTTCGAAGCTACAATTACCTTACAGGGTTCGGAGCTACAATTACCTTAAAGGGTTCGGAGTTACTACTTTTTAGCGTGTGTGTTGGACGAGATCAGTATAGCCGGGCTGTAACAATTTGATAAGTCAAAATTTGTGGTTTCTGTTTTAATTTTCAAGCTCTTAATTAAATATGTAGGGTTTAATGTTCCATACACGCGGCGTTATTGCATTACTCATCTGAATACGTGAAGCTTTATGCATCGAATTTTGTGGTCGTGTATTTTTAAAATCAAAAAAAAAAATTATTCTTAATTTAGACCAGTTAACGCTTGATGTTGTTTAAAAGTTTTACCAATTTGGCCATTAAAACGAGCATTACAAACAAAGAAACTGAAAACTTGGCTAATTTAAGGACCGGAAGAGAGTGTAAAGTGTGCCGAGCACTCAAAAGCAAAAACATTTCTGCAGCTAAGTGTCGAACAATTACTTTCAGCTGAACTCGAAATTTACCAACGTTTTCAGATGCATCTCGCGAACCTTACAAAGGTTGCAGATTCTTCAAACCCCTTTACACCGGGAATCAGGTTAATAAATCCGTGTCCGTAGCACTTAATCCCTAACTGTTCCTGATGGGTTTTACGACATAACAAGTTACAAAATAAAATTCCCAAATGCGGGGGGGTGCGAGTGGATTACAGTTGGGGCCAAGTGTTTATGGTGCAGAGCGAGCGAAGCAATTGTGAAAAAAAAAAATAAATAACACACCGCAGCAAACCGCAAGTGCATCATAAAAGTCTGAAGAGTTCTCAATTGCTTGCATTTTCTGGAGCTAGTGGGAGTGCTCAGCAGAAACCGCTTTCGCATGAGTGACATGTAACTAAAGTCATTTCAGTCACCCGAAAATCGTTTTATGGCAGTCGACCCGCATCCGGATAACGATGGGGAGTAAGTCCTTTTGGGGCCATGTATGGTAAGCCTTGCACTTTATGACTCCTAACGAGCTGACTGACAAACTGACTGACTGACTTCCTGACAAATGGGGTTTCAGCTGCAACCTGTTGGATGGGTCCCAGTAGATATTTTTTTTTTTTTTTCGAAAAGAAAGCGACTGCATTTTATGGCCCTAGTGATTTCGTTGGCGTACTTTTCTACGGGATTAAATGAAGGCTTCCCTGGGATAATAAAAAAATAATGTCTTTCAGGGGGCTTCTTACGTGCTAAGAGGCTTCCTGTTTGACACTACTTGAAATTTTATTTTAATTACACTCTAAATCTGTTTACAGTTGAAATGATGAGCTACTTCTGGCGATGATACACTTTCGTGGCCCACTTAACCGTGTTTGCTTTACTTAACCTCATTTTAGTTTTGTTTAAGAGTGTTTATTAATTTTACTCCTAATTTCCAGATGAAACTTTAAAAAAATCAGTTTTGATTTTCATTTTTCGTAATTTAAATTATTATTTCATTTCGTAAGTATTTTGGAAATTTCTTCTTTCATTTTGACTTTTGGAAATACACAATTAAGGCTCCAAAACTTTAAACTAACATGCCTTAAAGGGGCCTTTGGTAGATCAGCTGTTAGCGCGCTGGACTACTGTCCCAGAGACTGTGAGTTCGAATTCCACGCATAACCATAATCGCTTGCGCTACGTGAGTTTAAATTACATTTTACATAGAGTACATATCTGCGTTTAAGACTACTTGCAATTAGGTGAATAAGTTTAACATTGCGGCAGTACATGTACAACTGTACGATAATTAGCTGTTCTTACTATTAGAAATTCTTGGATTATCTTACATATGGTCTATATTTTTGTAAAATTTGTAAGGAATTACATTTTTAAATGTTCAAAACTTTGTTATTTCGTGGGCCAATTATGGAACTCTATTTACGTGAGTAAAATCACAATTGGCCAGATTTTAATTAAAACTGATGAATGTCCTTAAAATGGTTAATTTCAATTAAACCAAAATTAATTGCTTCGAATGAAAACAATCCCTAGTACTTATTTTGTCGGAACATATAGTGATGCATATCTTTCCGAGGCACCCTGTACAACATATTCTTTCGGATGGATGTCATTCAATATTTCAATTTCATAAAATTAGCTTATAATCCCTTTTTCTTCATTGTACTCATCAGCCATAAGTCATGTTTTTTCAAAGTTCTTGCAAAGCCTTAATTCACTCAAAATTGGATGAATATACAAAGTGGCTTCGAGCCATATAAACCGCACAATTTTAAAGGGCACAGATACATAAAAAATGTTCTTTTCCTTTCTAATTATATTCCCCCGAGAAAAATGTATCTTTACGGGGGGAGGTGGAAAAAATAAAACAAGAAGGAAAGTATTAAAAAGTAATTCATCTCAAAGCCTATCGATCAAGAAGTTGATAGTATAAAACGGTTTCGTTCTCTTTTCTCTCCCCCAAAAATTTATTTAGCCACCCCACTACCCCCCGGGGGTCTTCTGTGTGTTCGCCACCAATCTAGGTAATGTTGAGCAGAAGTTTAAACAACAGCCCCCAAGACACCAGCAAAATAAGTGAGATAAGAACATGATTCATGAAACGAGACTCCCTGGAAGTTAATCAGCAGATTCCCTTATGAATTCTAAAATATTTTCTGCCGTTCTGCTGAACGTTGCTCTCTTAGTCTGCCATTCTGTACAATAATCACAAATATCGTAAAGGCATTTTATTAGCTGAAATAAAGAAGTAGAAGTGGCGGTTAGATCTAATCCCTTGGCATAAATATCGTGACGGTAAGAATTTTTAATTGCCGCCTGTACTGTAATCGTACGTGTCCCGCCTATTTCAATGGGTATCATTTGTACGTGCTCACTTTATATAAATTGTGAGAAATTATCGTTTTTGTTTTTGAGAGTTTTTAAACCCTGGTTTTGAAATATTCGATGAATACGACCTTATTGATTTTATTTTAAAAATTTAAGATAGAATAATATCGTTTAAGGAAATATTAAGAAGTAATTATTGAAATATCTTCTGTAGCTGACTACCCTACAACTAACCCTAGCTTATTACAAGCTATAATAAATTTAAGAACTAGAAAAGTTAAAAAATATAAATTAAAAATAAGGGAAAGATAATGGGAAAGAGGGCATATAAAGGGAAAAGATAGAAGGTTAGTTCGAAGCGGAATAAAGAGACCTTTTAAGGATGTATTTTAGAAAGGTGGAAATCAAAAGAAGGGTGCTTATTGGCTAGACGTTGCATTCGAGTGATGGGATTATTATAGCATTATTATATAGAACGTCTTACGTTCGGTGGTTTTCAAGGTAGAAGAGTGGCGAAGAGCGGATGGAGTGAGGGTTGATGCAAAACGAGATATTCCCAAAGAGGGGTGTTCTGTGAATGAGTTTAAGACGTTCTTCGTAAGGTGGGAGGTGCAAAGGATCTGACCAGGGAAGAGAACGAAGAGCGTAACTGACGAATCGATACTGGATAGACTTGATCCTATTAATGAGGATAGAACGACAAGAGCACAAGACAGGAGAGAGATTACCCTTATTTGTTCCCCTTCGATAATTTTTCGATTTTGTATCAAAAAATTATAGAAAAATATTCAGATTGGTCAAACAATTGCCTTAAAATCATGCATAGTAGCAAAGATAGGTATTTCGAGAAACACACGCTTTTTTAAGATTATTTTTTAACCTGCGCATTTTACGCAAATAATACAATTTTTAAATTAAAACTTCTAGAAGTATTCGAATACGGAAAAATGAATATCCAAAAATATATTTTTAGATAACTTTTCTTTTTTAGATTTTCCATCAACCTTTTTGGAAATATCTCATTTCTCCTCTCAAATACCATAATTGAAGAGGACAAATTCCATGGCACGTGCCTGGGAAACTGGCAAAACCTTTAACCTTTAAGGATAAATGTGGGTGTTATACAGAAATCTCTCAAAAGAAACATTTTAATTGAATCTAATAATAAAAAAATGATGAGTTCTTTTCGGTTAAATTAGTTCATATTTTTCATGTTTATTTTTAAATAAATCGAAATAATTCGAATTGAAGTATTTTTTTTAAATTAATACTAAGGGGATATCCTTCTTTTACTTATTTTTAAACAACTCATACCTGCCCAATATTTTTCAATCATGCGAACATTTGGTGTATTAGGAAATGTGGCTCTTTTTTTGAACATAAGCAATACACTTGGTTATTGTTGTAGTTTTATTTTCTTTCCCCCAATGCTAAATTTGCTGGTTTTTTAAAATTCGCATTTCCACTAATCGTGGATCGAACTAAGCTCATTGCGCATAAAGTTAGCAGATTTTAATAATCATGTAAACAATTTTTCTGTTATCTTTATCAAAGTAAGGCCAACAGGCTGGACGCTAATAGAAGCGATAGAACTTTTAGTTAAAGGCCTTTAGTATGTAGGCTAGCTAGGCATTATAATTTCTGAGAAAATTCGTTATCTTCGTGTTTTTACGCACAAAGCAACAAGCTCAGTTACCTTGGACTCAATTTAATTTGTTCGTTCAAAGTAATTAAAGTAATTCGATAGAAAAATCCAATCGAATTATTTTGAATTTTTTAGTGGAAAAAACTAATTGAAATCAAAGGTAACTGAAATGAATTTGTTACAGGTTTTACAGATTAGTTTTATTAACGAACTAGCTGATTTAGCCGGTTTTCGTACGGTGCTCGTAAAGTTGTGTTCTGTTACCCTTTCTACCTTTCCCCCAAAAAGCTTCGCTGACATATTTAAAAAGAAAACCAAATAGGTACCTACCTACCTATCTGCCTACCCATCTGCTTCAAAAGAGGTCTCATGGTTTTGGTACGTAGAAAAGGAATTTTGGGTTACAAACTCATAAACTAAAAAGCAACTTATAGGTTTAGATAGACGTTTTACATCTGTTCTGAGCAGATATCGGTCGCCTAGGTAGTTATAACTAATGAAACAACTCGTAAAGTCATGATAGCAGAAAAACAACTATATCAGTAATAAAAATCAGTTATGGATTATAAAGATTGTGATCTATTTAATATCACCCAATGCGCCGAATCTCCTGGATTTATCTTAATCTCTATACTGATCCAGAGTTAAAATGATGGTGTTTTTACCTTACCTCCCTATAAATTTTAAAATAAGACTTTCTGATCACCATCAATATTTAATTATTTATTTAAGTTTATTATTCAATTTGTTTAATTTGATATTTAATGCTCTTAAAAGCTATATTCATTTTTTTTTAAAATCAACTATATGTCGACATTGATTCCATAGATTGAAGAAGGTAGGATAGGTTCCTAAAAATATTCTTGCAGCCAGTGATTGAATGTTACACTTGTCGTGGCTAAATTTTATTTTCTTCTAAATATTTTAATGTGTGTATAGTTTTTGCTATAGTGGCCTAGAACAGAGCTTAGAAACCCCATCATCGTTTTAACCCGTAAATATTACTACCCGACAAATAAGCCAAACAATTATGTCTGGATTTTTTTGCTGAGCAAAATAATTCCCTTCGCTTTTTTTTTTCCTCTCCCCGAACTAGCTGCTAACAATAACGACGCTGAGTTTCGGAGCAGTCATCACTAATAAATCCATGTTGTCCCGGACGGCACAGACGAAATCCTCAAACAAATTGAAAATTTTCTACTTTCTACAAGTTAAATTGCTAAGCCCCGAATCAGCACGTACCAGATCCGCTGCCGTTGAGCGCTCACTAGGGTCGAGCGCTATCTCATATTTTGTACTTTTGCCAGTCTAAGAAGATTTAGCCCCATGAAAAGCACCATCCGAGCCGAGTGGACAAGATTGTAATCTGCTGACATCGAGGTACTTGCACCATCCTTCCTCCCGCACAGCAGTTAATGCTCCGCACTGTGGTGCCACCGTTGGTGCTCTACTCAGGCACATTGTTGCCTAGAGCAATTTTGGTCCAGAAAATGCGAGATGTCGCGCATTTCACTCATACTTGGATGCACTAAGGACACATTAAGCGGAGGAAGGTGGGGAGGGGACCAAAGTCTAACTTAATTGAAATTTCTAAATGCATCCACCCCATACTATTTCTGTATGCGAGAATTACACCTACCACACAAGCTCTAGAACTGCTAACTTAGTGGCGCGATTCCCAGCTGGGGTTGCGTTGACGGGAAAAGCTTCCGTAGACAACTTTTTTACTACGGGCGTGATTTAATAAAAAGCAATTAAGCCCTCACCTGAGCACCTAACTAGAAATATACCACCAGGCAAGCGAGACCGTACCTGCACCTATGTTACGTGCTGTGGTACGGTGATCTCGCGCGGGGCTGGTTACGTGCACAGGTGCGCTATTAGTGTGAGACGGAATAGAGAACTCCTCCATCCCGATGGGATAGGGCTGTTGAGTCATTTTGTTGGAGTTCATTTGCATAGCACTCAATTAATTACACCAATTATCGCCGCTTTGTCCGTCGATATATGCTAATGATGAGAACGGTCCCCGGGGATTACGCTTTAAAGTATTTAGGGAGAGATTTACTGATATGGCCGCATAAATTTTATTTAGCCCATCAGCCCCAAATACTCTCCCTCTGGGCTGCTCTGATCGGAATATGGAACTCCGGTCCTGAAATTTGCTAAAGGCTGACGATGATAATGGCAGGCCACCTTGACGTGACCAGACGCAACAATCGAATTTTGCACAGTTTTGGTCATCCCATTGCCGTCGGGCACTTTATATTTTACAGCCTCTCTCATGTGCAATTTTATGTTCGAAATATAGAATTTTGGGAATTTCTGGAACAAGTTTACGCACTTGCTCATATGATGTAATTTCCCATCAATTCATGAGCCTCTGAGCGCATTCTTTTATTGCATTGAGTGTTACAACCAAGTATTTCTGCATAGATCCGTAGCAAGAAAAACCGGCCTATTGAAATACTGCAACACAAACTTTATAATTACAGATGCATTCATTACTTTAATATTTGTTACTAGAAAACTTTAAACTTTGTTTTTTAAGTCTAATTCAAATCTCTTTATGGTAATCAAAATATATGTGAATAACGCATACATTGGAGATAGATAGTGGGTTTTCTATTATCTAGTTATGTTCTAATATTTGATAGAAAAAGGATCAAACTAAACAAGTTATCCTACTATCGGATATTAATTTTGGAAGAATGTGCGATTTTGTTTTAAAAGTTCTGTTCTTTATTGACAGAAATTTTATTTTTTATTTTGATTAGCTATACTATGAGAAATACTTTGTGTACTTTGAACGCTTCAGTTAGCTTGAGTAGTGTTGTAGAGGTATAACGAGTTTATCCACTCTTAAGGGGGAAAATACCCGAAATGTTTTCGTTAATCTGAAAACTTCTTTGCAGTTCTTTTTTAAAACATGATAGCTCCTTTTTCTTTCCTGTTAATGAGATTTTTCAGCCACCCACACAATTTTCCCAGTAGTCAATAATTCCATCCTATGGAGCTATTAAGACTCTATTGGATAGCAAATATCCTCAACACTACGTCAAAATTAAATTTAATGAAAATTCCACGAAGACAATCGCTGCTTTCATGCTTCTTTCAGGGTATTTTAGACTGCTCTGTAGAAATTTAAGGAATTTTAATAAAAATCTGCAAAATCTTAAATCTCGGAGAATATCGCCTCCTTTTTAATAGTTGTTAAAGCATCACTGGCTGTCACATCCATCCTCAGGTCCTTAATTTAGGGACGTCCTCCACTGGGCCATCTGAAATTAACTCTTAAAAACTTTCGCTGTAACTTCCATCTGAGAGGTTTATCTCTTTTGACTTAAATCGGAACTTTCCACTTTTGTAATTTTCCAGCGGGAGGTAGTACGTTATCCCGACCAGAAATCGGAGACCATTTCCATGAAAATGAATGGCAATAAAGAGCCAAAGGAAGGCACATGGCGTCAAGGAGGGATCCACAATAGCTTTTGACTGTGCTCCTTCTTCAAAGGATGCTGGGCCGGGAAGAAGAAAAAGTTGTCCCGATTTACTTCGAGTGATACATGCATCTCCCCGTTGGCTGTTGGCTCGGTTGAATTTTCCACCGATGAAATTCAAATTGCGATCCCTCGTTGGCCCTCGGGTAATTATCTTTATGCATCATCTACTTTTAAACTGCAATTAATTTCGTTTTTAATTAAACAATCATCATTAAGAAGAATCCCCGGGGCGGGCGGATGTGTGATCTCGTTGTTGCCCCGATCTCTGGTGCTATTTATCCCTCGAGGAGTTTTCTCGGCCCAGACTGAGCTCCAATGGGGGATAGCGCTGCTCTGGCAGTCAGTTGGTATTGAACGAGATATTCAAGCGGAAATTGAACTTCAGAAGAAGTTCTGAATCGTAAGAACAAAGGGTGCTTCCCATCCAACATCCAACGGTTGCGGGTCGAGGGGCATCCTTAATTATTATCGTATTACTTCGGTGAGAAAAGGGAATTATTGGGGAGAAACACGGCTTATTGACAGAGCTATCTGGTGCGATGCAATAATGCAAATTGGCTTTTATAATTGCCTGAATGAGTTCGCTTCTTATAATTGTGTTTGCGGAACTCGGGATTGCACAGTTTGCGATTATAAAATGCTCGAAATTTTACTAAAAATCATTTAAAAAGCGTAAAAGGGGTACACAGCAAGTCTTTATTTTTTGTGCTTAAACTTTTTAATTCTATGGAAAACTAGACTGGCTATTGTTCTCTAGTTTTATTTCAAATAACACTTGCTATAATTTGCATTGAATCCCAGGTTTTAAAGAGCAGTAGGAAAACGATCGGAAATAAAATTGAATTAGTGAGATTCATCAACAAGAGAGGGAAATTTATAAATGAAAATTAGACAGAAATTAGTTAGACGCTACTATCGCGGGAATCGAAAACCAGTCCCCCCATATGCTCTCGTCCCTTTCCCATTAAATATTTACACCCATGATGATTATCGTAAGTAAATAAACAGATCGTTTTATTCAAAAAGAATATTACTTAGAAAGGGTTAAACTGTGGCAAAAAAACTAACATGAGTTGAAAGGCTATCTGTTCAGCCTAGGTACTTGAAGGCATTCAACTCGGCCAGTGTCACTGTCCGCAATTTATCACTAAGTTTTAATTTACATGATCAATTTACATTAATTCCAATTTCTTACTTATATTTTTCTATTATTTACATTAATGAAATGATCTAATTAGAATCTGTACAGATGTGATAAAAGGAAGTTTACTATAAAAACATGTTACTAAAATTTGATAACACAATTTCCAATAGTTTATGAACTTTGGACATTTGACCGCACGGAATGGGCTATATAGGTAGATGTGCTGAGGTATGGTTACATGGTTTGGTCATTCCTAAAATGAATGTTACATGGTCTGATTATTTTTAAAATGAATGTTATATGGTATGATCATTCCCACACAGCAATTCGATTTGAGCCATGACCGCAAATATGGTCTCTAACACAGCCATTCAATTTGGGCCAATTTGACCCATAATGCGTTCATAACGCTCAAAGATTTAAGACCCTTTCTGTGAGAAACATATTTTTCAATTGGAATTACAGTCAACCCAGCATGCGCTCCGTCGTAAAAACCAAACAACCTTGCGTGTGATTTATCGTAAAACGTAGTCAGTCCACAGCACACGTTTAACTTTGTATAACTCAGCGCTCAAAGGGTTAAAATGAGAGTAACTTGTAAGCATTTATCAACAGTATTGCGTTGATTCGAAGTCATACTTTCCGCAGAAACATTGATAATGGACATTCTATTTCCGATTCGTTTTAAAAGTTATCAGATTATCTATTATAGTTAAATGAGATCACCTTTACTAGGTTTTTTTTAATTAAAAATGAATTTCTCCCAAATATACAGCGCTCACGGAAATTTTAGGATCAAACATTGTTTTTGTTTAGTAAACGAATTAAATGAAAATATTTTTAATCTTCTCCAAATTGATACGAGGGAACAATGTTAAACGAGAATATTACAAATCATTCAAAATTATTCTCTCATCAATATGAGAAAACCCAAACCATGTGTAAGATGAAATTTAATCAAATTGCCATCAATATCCGGTGATATTTCTAGCTCCTTGACATCTTTGTTATGGGCATGATATTATGCTTAAATAATTAATTCGATACCTTGTCGCCTATTAATCAATTGAATTCAAAACCGTAGAACAGGACTAAAACCGCTATAAATCACAGCGCAATATAAAAATTTTGGGACCAGAATTGCTCCAGGATGATGGCTCTAATGTTAGGACATAAACGCGACCATCCATCAATCATTATCAGCATCTCAAGTATGCTAAACAAAGGATGCGCATCGTACTCGAGTGCTGTTGTGTGTAACCATAAAACAGTCATAACGTTCGGATTTAATCTATTTGGGGAATAAAGATATAAATTACAAGATCACCGGGATATAGTGGAACGGGTGCATTGTTGCCAAGTGTCGAATCCCGACCATTAGTCAACCAAGAGATAAGGCATCCATCCTTTCATTTTGCCACTAGTAAAATTTTTATGGATCCGTTTAGTAAAAATGACTCTTGTGATAATCCTGCGGGAAGGATACAAAAATGTTAGCGCCTCGGTGCGGAAGAGACTCGCAAGATGATGTGGCCGTGTGGTTCCGTTTTTTAATGCGGAGCGAAATGAATTTGCTTATACCACGATTAAGATGCACACACAACAAAAGCTGGTGGCAACTTAAGGATGGTGCGGGTGGAAAAGAGCCGTCTTAGTTGTAGATAAAGGCGGACAAAACTGGCAACAATTTCTTTCACACCTCCTGCAACCCTTCTACTGATTATAATGAAGTGCACATAAACTTGAATCAGATTAAAGTCAAATAAATTTATTCGCAGCTGTGCTGAGTGAAAGATAAAAACGGCGGTGGGATGGGGTGGATACAGCATCGGATGCTGCGGAACGAATGCTCTGAGCCGCGCCCGCCTCTCCTTGACATTTTAATAAGTGTATAGGGGGGGGGGGGGGGGGGTATGGGGGGAATTCCTCAAAGCGGACATTTATTTTTTGTTCTTGCGGGTTGAATGGGATTTCCGTAAAACTGCATAACATGATTTTACCGGGGGAATCTTTCTCTCTCTCTATGTTTCGGTGGTGACATAGAACGGGCCGTCTTAACGATGAAAATGACCGTGACGCAGAGGACTTGCCGACGGCGCGGCACTGCATTAATCTTCCTTCTCCTACCCACCAGAGAGAACCCGTCCGGCCGAAGGACATCCAATCCCCTTAAATGCATTAAATGCCAGTGAAGTGCTTAACTTAGCTTTTGAAAAACGTTTTCTGCAAATTAATCTTCTAAGGCCTCTCAGCTTAGCTACTACTCGTTCCGTGACTTTTCTTGCTGGCACTTAGCTGGGGATTTGAATAAGAAATCGCTTCACTTAAGTGAGTTAAACACAATTTCTTTGAAGTACAGAGTTGTTTAATTGTATTAATTTCAAGGAGGTTTTATTGCGAATCCTCAGAAACTACGGCCGTCAAGGAATTTTGTCCGCATGTGATTAATGGCAAACTTGGCACTGCTGCCCGAAGAAAAATATCTTGAGATGAACGTACATCGTCTTGATGATGAAATTAAAATGAGATTATGACACCATTCCTCTTAGTTGTTTGCACTTGTGCATTAAAACGACTAATTAAACAGCACACAGTTAATCTTCTAAGCTCTGACTGATGGGAACGCGAAAAATATATTTCTTAATTTGAGTGTTAATTTAATAACTCCTCAACTAATAGAAATACAAACAGTACGTAACACCACAGAAGAGAATCGTAAACACTAAAAGCAGCTAAATTATGAAATAGTACCTGGGTGCCTGAGCTCTACTCAGGAAAGATGTAAAACGTCTATCTAGACCTATTTTCTATAAGTTACTTCTTGGTTTATTAGTTTTGTAATCCAAAATTCCTTTTCTATGTACCAAAACCATTACACCTCTTTTCAAGCAGGTAGGTAGGTAGGTAGGTACCTACTTAGTTTTATTTAAATATCAAATTCTCGGTCGGAGAATGATCAGAAAAATAAAATTCAATTCTTTTGAGAATCGTTGCTTTTATTAGAGGTACATCAAATTGCTTATCTATTACAATTTTAGGTATTTGGGACTAATCAAAATTAAAATTTTCAAAGTTACTGCTCTTCGTCCTAAAAATTTGTGCATTAATAGAGGTTCTGGGGAATAAAATACACAGGATACACCCAAAACAAAATGAGATTGTAAAATCTCCGTCTTGCTTTGGTATGTAAAATGAAATTTAACTTAACTACAGGTTCATAGACCACAAGAACAGAGGTCTTTCGTACGCTGTATGAGCTCGCACTATGGAGCTATTCTATTTATTTATTTTATTTTACAAAATTTAGATTGAATTGAATTCTCACACGAGAACTAAGACCATATGGCAACTTACGGTGTTATTTTTTACTCTTTAATCAGATTTTTCTTATTGGGAATCGAAACCACAACCTCGGAATGGCACACTTTTTACATTACAGCCAAAAGCGCTCAGCCAGCTATATGCCACCCGAGACCCCACTGGACTATTCCTTTTCATGAAATGCCATCAAGAATTGTCTATCAGAAAATGTTTCGAGAGCATGTGCTGAAGAGAAAGGTCTCAGCATATTTTAACCTATTAGGAATCATTCTTACTAAAAATAAATTGATCAACAAGTTTGGAAATATTTATAACATCGTTGTAAGTAGGTAGGGCGCTAACTCAATAACCGTCCTGAGCATGCTATAGCCGGGAGGGGTATGTTTCAGAAAAGCAACATACAAGTTAAATTTCTTATAGGTCCTGAAAATGTTATTGCATTGACTTCTGTCGAAGAAGGAGAGACCATTACAGTTATTGCGTGTTGTTATGCATTATAGAAGGAAATTTTCTCTCCCTCAGCATGTATTTTCAAAGGCAAAAATAAAATGGCAAAGTTGAGACAACAAGTAATTGAGTTTCCATTTTTAGGAACTGAGATTTATCCTTTTAATAGCAAAGTTCTACTCAATTATGCATTTGTGCGAATGAACACTGCTGTAATCAGTTCAGAGGAGGTTGAGATTAAAACTGCTTTAACACCAGAACGTCTAAAGCAAACCTTTTAAATTAACTAACGCCAGAAAATTTAGTGATATAAAATGAAATTTCTTCAGCTAGTTCGTCAATGTTGACTGGTATTAATCTTAAAAAGTTCTTGAATCTGATATCACTGAAACCTTATGCATTAAATTCTAGAAAATTAACTAAAAACCAAGTAATACTTTTTAACACGTTGACATAAATGAGGTCCTGTAGACGTCCATATTCAGCTTATATTTCTTATAGCTGAATTGAAATAATGAGCCTACCTCTTAATAATTTTAAAATACAATAAAATTTTTTGATCAATAATCAATATTTAATTTATTTAATTCAGCTATAAGCTATATAAGCTGAATAGACATCTATAGCCGTTATTTACGTCAATGTGTTAAGGGAAACTAAATTCCAGAAAATATTCTTGTGGCCAGTGATTGAATGTTACACTTAGCAAGCTAGCAAATTAGCAAACTAGCTTACTAGCAAACTAGTAATTAGCAAACTAGGAAACTAGCTAACTAGCTAAGCGGACATACCTACGAAATTTCGCCCAATACAGCCCAAAACCTTAAGCGCAAATAATTAAACTGCTCTGGAAACAGTTAAAGAAAATAAATATATATGAAGGAAGTAAATCAAGTAATATGACTGACATTTTTGTAATTCTTTTATTCAATTAAAACTGCATTTCCACATAGTCTCCTTAAAAGTAATTACCTTTTAAAGTCAGACAATGTTGGAGACGGGTTTTCAACTTTTCAATAGCAGCAAGCAAGAAACTTGGACACTGGAAATAGCCTTCAGCTGGCCGTTTCATTGTTTTGCAGTGTCTAAAATGACGTCCTTTGAGGTGAATTTTCAATCTTGGGATGAAAAAAAATAAAAATTACAAGTACCCGAGCCGGGTAAATAATTGGGGGCTTGAGAAGGTAATGCTTTCATTTTGTATAAGCTCATTAAGTTTTATTGCTATGTGAATTGGCGTAGCTACCCTAGGCAAAGTGGGACAGTGTCCTGGGGCCCCTTGGCCAATTCTAAAGATACTTTTCTTCAGAAATAATAGACAAATTAATTGAATTAATGGTCCAATAATTGTGGATATTAATAAAACATTGTCTCAAATAATTTTTAAAAGTTTTAAACAAATTATAACAATGAAAATATTTATGGTAGATTTGAATTTGTATTGTTGTGCGAATTTATAAACCGTGTAATGAACGACATCAATTATGTTTCCAAAATTTTATTAAAAGTTGATATCGATTAGAACCAGGCAACTATGCATACCTAGTAGAATTGAATGCCTAGTAAAATTGCATGGCTAGTAGAATTGAATGCGTAGTATAATTGAAAGCCTACTAGATCATGTGACAACGTTTTGAACGTTTTGAAGATGACGAGAAGTCAGCATAAAACGGTTGCACGATAATTTTAGCACTAGAGCTACCTCTGAATTCATATTAAAATAAAACTGTAGAAAATTATTTAAATTACAGGCTTGCGTGCCGGTAGTTCTAATGTTAAAAAAATCATACATAAAGCTTCCTTTGAAAACTAGAGCCTTAATAAATCATATAATACCTGACTATCTAAAAAAATAGTGACTAATACTAGAAAAATGGCATCACTATAAAATACCGGTGTCATCTATGAAATAAAGCAGATAATTTTATACCTCTATATTTCCTAAAATTCCCTCATAGTTGTTTATTTTCTTAGGGGTGGTACTAACATTTTGAATTCCACCAACAGTACAACTGCATGAAATTGAAGATGTTTATTCTTCTACATAATACCGGTGAATAAATAAATTAACGTAAAAGCATTTCAAATAAATCGTAGTTCTTGAGGTAGAAATACCGCAAAACTGTTTATTGCAATTGTACGTACCGCTGTCAAGAAATAAAGTGCAGACGAACTTAAGGTGGATAGAATCTTCCGTCTTGTAAGTTTCTTAATGATTTATACCCCACGCTTGGAAACTGAAATTCTACAAATAACTTGTGGTCAACCAACATCACTGTCAGATTCTGTGGTTCATTTGTCACAAGACAATTTCCCTCGATTTGCTGAAAATAGACAGACAGGGAACCTTTTGTACTCATTGTGTATACGTCAGACCAACATTTGAACAGATAATTACGAGTTAGGAGACACGAGTGGGACTTTAGAACGTTTTATGTCTTCCTGTTAACAATTCGCTGGGGCAAAAAAAAAAAAATAATATATCCTCGAATTCCTGGAGGGTAGATGCAGACCAGAATTCAGTTCCCGGGGAATAATTTAAGCAAGAGGTTACATTCGTATATTATTTTGTAGTATAAGAGAACTCCCTCCGGAACAGGACACATTAGGACAAATTCCGGGGAGCCCTAATATTCATCCCACTCTCTCTCTCTCTCCTTTTGATTAATGCTGCAAATGTTTACTTAGGACAAGAGTACGGCTCCCCATTTTCCCCCGGTCTGAAAATGGGGTATTTCAGCGAGAAGTCGTCGACATCGTCTTATTTCGTTGGTCCAAACTCCAACTTGACATTGATTGAATTATGGCTCTGGTTCCATAAATTTTCGATTGGGAACTGGTAAACCGAGTTAAGTGGTTTTCTGAAATTACTCAAGAGGATATCCAGTCGCATTAGGATTTGCTGAATTTGCTTCAGCTGACTAAAACTCTAGCAATAAAATGTCGGCAATGTCCAAGTATCCACAGAGTAAATTTAAATTTTCTCTTTGAGAAATACTGGAGAATTTCTAGATTGAATGCATTCATTGTCGACGTTTCGTAACCGTCAGTCCAACGTTTTGTAAATTTCCTGCCTTCCTAAGATGGTGCATATTCTGTGCAAAGTGACTGCCTGCTGTCGAAAGGCAAAATTTTAGGAATGAAATATGCTCAGTACGGGTAATATTCTGGTAAACTATTGACACAAAATATAGATGAATAGGTTAACTCTTTAACATAAGTTTTAATAATGATCTTGCCCGTTGAATGGACCTCTGGTAGTACAATTGTTAGCACACTGGATTACCAACCCAGAGGCTGTAGGTTCGAATCCCTTGCATAACAATGGTCCCCTGCACTATGTGATAACACAATGGGGCCAAACTGTGCCTTCTTAGATAGCTACACCAACTAAACCGAACCTTGCTTGCAGAATAAGGATATCAGTTCCCGACAGCAATAAGTGTCTTATTGTGAGGACTACTACTAAATCAGTAAAGTTTTAAGTTCGTTATGATGAAATTATAAAAATAAAGAAAGAAAATTTAAATTTAAACAATCATTCAGTCAATATGAATAAAATAAATAACTAACTAAAGTAGATGCAATTTAAATGGTATCAAATTTACTTCTTGGATTGTATTAACTGTTATCACTCCAAGAGGATTATGGAATAATTTTCAAAATATTAGGACAATATGCTTCTACTTTTAGAAAAAATTGCCTTTTGAGTATGGAGTACTCATATTTTTATGATTAAACTTACATTAGTACTGTCGTTTTAAAAGAAAATTAGAGTTCGGTACATCTGAATGAAAAAATGAATTCCTAATAGGATCACTCGTCTGTCTGACTGTCTGTCTGTCTGTCACAGTCAATTTTCTGCAGATTTACAGAACGGATTAAGTTGAAAGGGCTATTGTGAGGGTCTTAAATATATTTTTTTCATAATTTTAAAATAAATTGTTTTAAAGTTATTTAAGAAAATAGATGAAAATTTACTCTATACTCTACTCGCACATGTCCGTCCTTTTTTTTGGTTTTTTTCCTTATCAATCAATTTAATGATAGTGATGAATATCATTTAACAAACCAGTGATAGTCTATTTAATAGTTTACTGCTACTTAAGTACATATTTAAAGATAGAAGCCTTTTAGTGCATTTTCTCTTAAAAGTCAAACTATAGTGGTCTGTGCTTCTATTGATAGAATATATGGACTACCTTATAGACGATAGTGTCGAAAAGTAAATAAATGACCAAAAATACAAATAAATAAGGTAAGACCTGCTCGTTGAAACAAAATTTAATGTAATTGTATCGTGTATCACGTATTTGCGCCAAGGTGAAAACTACCTTGATGCGATGTAATTCTATTTACCAGGGACTGAATTAACAAATATGAACCGGCACGTCGCAAAAGAAAAGTTTTTTTTTATTTTCTACCAAGTTGCAAATTCAGAAGTTCTTTTTCTGCCAGAAACATTAGTAGAGAACATAGCACCAGTTCTCCGAATGGGCATTACCCAAAGACGAAAGGGTGGAGCTTACCGGGGGAGCTACAAGTACCTTTCAGAGTAAAAATTGTAAAAATGCAAATGAAATCTCTTCTTAAATGTTTTTCAGTAATAAAATTTGCATTTGAAAATTATTCCGACATTATCGACTGCAAGTCATAAAACCGCAGGGGAATAAACCTAGGAGCGAGACCGGTAGCTGGTACATGCCAAAAATTTAAATAAAATGCTCCAGGAGGAACCGTTATTTAATCTAGATACACCATGAAAAGAAAACCTTGCATCGATTGCCAAGAAAATACCCTAGATTCTCTGAATTACGAGCGCGAACGCTGCCGCCACGCAAATGGGAAAAGGTTTTTGGCAACCGATTCCTAGGTCCGTAATTTTTACCTTCGAAAACTCGAGCGTAACTCTGATTTTATGTCGTCCATGTAGCGCATATTCACCCGCGATTCAATCCTTGATAATGAAGGACCGGTAGGTTCGCAAATAGGGCCAATTTAATAACCCAATTTTCGTGCAGACTAATTCGATTGCGTTCCTTGGACGAGAAAATGTGGTGTGGCGAAAGAAGGCATATCGCCCCCCCGCAAGGCTGTACCGGAGGACTTTTATTTTTTTTTATCACTCTGTCGTAATAACACTTTTAATTAACAGAAAACAAAGCTAAACTAATGAGCGATAAATTCCGATGGCTCCCATAACTCACCCCGGAAAGGAGAAATGCCGCGATAATTACCCGGGCGCACACAAAAGGGTGGCAAATCTCATCTCGTCCATTAGCGTCGGAAAACCTTATTACCCAGCAACATCGGACGTGATGAAGAGCAGAACATTACGAGGCGCATCCAATTTAGATTGGCCTGGAATGGCCTCGTAATTATATAAAATTAATAAAATTTACAAATTGATTTAATGACAGGGGGATCAATTAATTGTGCGTCTTGTCCATTGCACTAGGCTTTTTGGTCTGGCCACCGTTGCTACGATATTTTCATGGACAATTTTGACTAATTGCTGATTTTCTGAAAAAAAAACAAAAAAAAAATAAATCCCATTTATGCTAGTCAGCCTACGTTGCATGAATACGAATAAACATTCCTTGGGGATATGCGCAATAATTTAGAAGTCATTTAGAAGTTTATGATCAAATAAACATTCACACAACATTCATTTCCCATTACGTTACGAGCCCACAAAAAAAAAATTTGTTATGCGCAATAAAGGTACACTCTAAAAATTAATTGAGTAATTTAATAACGTTAAACGTTGACACAAAAATTTGTCAATGTTTAACATTTCAAATTTACTGCAGAGTGGTAATATTGTGGCAGCAGTGTGTACATTTTAATTGAACTAAACGAGAATATTTCCCTTTTCTACTAAATAACATTTAAACTTCCCTACCCTACCTATTTCGTTATTAACACACGTTCAACCCGGCACACTTTTTCGACGTGTCTATATAATGGGGCGAGAACGATATGATGATACCTAAGTTGTTTATTCTTCTGGCAATAGTTGTTTGATTCACTACTTGTTTACGTTATCAATGATCAATTTAAAGTATGCTTTTAAAAATGTAACTAGGAAACATATGTAAACCACCGGTGGTCCACGCCGCCAGGGGAAGAAATTGTAGCTGTGGACCATCCAGTAGTTCACGCCACTAGATGAAAGCAACGCCTGTGGAGACCACCGGTGGTGCACGACGGGTTCAACGTGTTAAAATTCATCCTAAAAATTAATATTATATAACATGGATAGCTTTTGAACATTTAACTTGCAAGCACTTCAAGATTTTGCCCAACCTCCCCACACACTATCCCGTCCCATCACACTTTGACCAGTTTAAATTATTTTCTTTTTAATATTCCCTTTATTTTCATGGCTCTGTTTTTCTCTAGTCTATTTAGTTTTAGTCTTATTTTAGTTTTAATTTGTGTTCTAATGTAGTTTGTACTAAGCGAAATAAATAAATTCACTTCTCGAATGCTGGAAAAAGAAAATAACACCATAACAACAAAAGCCTGGCTATTCTCGTACGGTATAATTGCGAGTAGAACTAGCGCTTTGAAGGACCTATACCTTTATATTAAAGCTTAGTTAGTAATTACTTTATAACTATCTATTCATTTTGATTAGTATTAAAAGAAAAAAGAAATTCACATATTCCATAATTAGAAATTAATGATTTTCAGATTATTTCCTTTTACTTCTTCACTTCTTACGTGAATAAGTTTTGATGCGTTACTTAATCAGTGAGTTTAGTATGTAATTTTAATATGAGTTTATAAACTTTTAGTATTTGGTATTAATTTTTAACCTTTGACTGTTTGTGAGAAAACGGATCTTTACGGACATCAAAGTAATTCTAAAAGGGTTCGGTTTTTTTCGTTTCAAGATAGGGAACCCTATATATAAAGAAAAACAAGACTAGACCCCACAGACGGATAGACAAAACTAAATTATAAGATACGAAATGATAAAATTAACAAATATCACTTTCAATAAATGCCATTCAAATTTAATTTATATCTTCCTAGTGTAATAATTGCTTCTATTGTTTCTTAACATTCTTGAAATCTCATCATCATTATTTTAAGTACTTGTTAAAGTTAAGCTAGATATAAATGAACTTTTAATATCAGTTTCATTTCATGGTTATTTAATTATGCTATAATTTTTTTTTATCAATTCAAATTATTTAAAAGGGTGTCTCATACCAAACCCAATTTTCTTGTTTAGAAACATCAAAATTTTGAGTTCGCCTTTAATGGAATCTAACGAGCATCTGAAGTAGAATGGGAATATGAAGCTATTGTACAGAAAGTTGCTCCCCGTAAGCCATAAAGCCCTTCCAAACAGGCTAATTTCTTGAGTTTGAACGAGTGCCATCAGAATTCCTCAATAAAACAAAAATCATTTGGTAAAGCTGTATCTCTTGTGTGGCACACCAAGAGCTTACAGAAGGTTAGAACCCCTTGGGGAGGCGGCAGGGAGGGAGGGGGAAAGGACTCGAGGAAAACTTTACGCAATATCCTGAGTAATTGTGTCCTATACTGCTGGTAACTGGCTCGACAGGCCCGATAAAATTTAGTGGGACAACAAAGAGGCGCTACGCAAATAGAAACGAATCCCGACTCACTAATGGATTCATTTCCAGTCCATTTGTTTAATATAAACGACTTGAATTTCAGGGACATGCAATAAAATAAATTTTCTTAATTACCGGGCTCGAGCAGGACAACATTGCCTCCAGCCGCAGCCAAATGAGTTATCATGGGCTGTAATGGCTCTAAAAAGGACCCCCTAATGCATGTTCTCATTTTCGTAGTAAGCACAAAAAAAAACGAAAACTTCGCTGCCGTCAGGGTAGCAAATGGTTAAAATAATTTTGAAAACTTCTTATATTGGACAGTTTTGAAGAAGGAACTATTTCCACAAATCAAATGAACTGTCCCAGACAATGCCGGCAACCGACCGCCTGTAGAAGATAGTTGGGCGCTTCGTAACATCATAACTCCCATCGAAATGTTTTCGATGGTCTTCTACAAGTACCTTTAGAAGGTGATTTAAGATTTGAACTGCTCTTGATGTAGTTTATTGCGCCGGGAGGTTTAAAGAGCCCCAAAATATATGTCCAAAAGTGTTTTCCTTCCGACCAGATTTTATATGGCCCTTAAAAATTTTTTTTTTCTTTGCAATTTCTCTTTAGTAGCTTTCGGTGTCGCAAAAATGCGATAAGTTGAAGAACCACAATTCCTTAACATCTGCGATACGAGCTTTTTATATTACGTAAAAAGGACATTGGACTTAAATATACGTCTGGTGGATTTATATTTTATATACTTTGTGTCACGACAATGGCATCAAAGAACTTTTGGGAACAATATACACGCGTGAATTTATAGAGGCATAATGGAACACTTCACAATTTGCACTCTATTTTGCAATCTAGACTGACATTTTCTTACGTGCAAACTGCACATTGTTAGTCTTTATTTAACTTTGGAATTTTCTTGGCGAAATTGCGTGACACGTTTTATAAAGGTTCTTTCACTAGCAATGGCATTCATTTGCAGGACTATCAAAAGTTATATTATTAACCAAGCTGAAGTTGCACGGATTATACTATGACCCCTTGCACTATGTGAAGAATGTTTGCCCAAATTTGAGAGACCTAGGTTTTGAAATATTGGAAAAATTTAGCATACACTAAAAAGGAGTTCTCCGGCATTCTGCTATATTCCCTATACGTGTAACCGACTTCAATTTTTAAATTATTTTGGGTTTTCTCAGCTACTACAAATATTCTCAAGACTGATTCATACCATTAAGATTTTGGCTCTTATGCAAAAGCTGATTCTTAAATGTTGTATGAAAAACTCGAGTTTGTTTTCAATTTTAAGCTCTGTTTTCTATACAAAAATCGATTTTTGAGTCAGAGCTCTTTCTGAATTTTAATGCATAAGACCCTTTTTAGCTATTCTACGTATTCTAATCCCTTCCTGAAGTTGATTTGGTATAGATTCGAATAAACTGTTGGCAAAATAGTTAAAATCTTTTCCCATTCTTCAAATATGGCAGTTTTGAGCTCCTGCTTGTTTTAAAATTGCTCCTTCCTTCAGCTTCCTCATATGTACCCTAGGAGGATTATTACTATGTGTTTGGATTCTAACGATATAAGGCAATGAATTGGTTTTAAATAAAAGCCAAATTAATAGGTATACGAGTAAGTTAACGACTTATTACCCTTGCAAAATTTTGTATGAAGAGCTTGCTTATAGTGTCTTAGTTAGGAAATCCTAACAGAATTTTATAGCCATCCAAGAAAATATTATAAAGCCTGCATTAAAATAAGCTTTGCTCATATTGAATCACGAACAGGATCCAGAAAATTTGAAAACATAAAAAACCACTACAGTAAAAAGGACTAAATTGAACTCTTTCGGCATAAATAGGAGTGGAACCAAAAAAATAAAAAAAAAATGTATATAAAAAGAAACGCCGACGCTAATAATGCAATCTGCCTTTTAAAGCCGCCCAGAAGGATCCCCGTACCGGGCTTTATCCAACAGAAGGATGCAACCTCAGGGCGAAGGAAAGCAAAGTCAAATAGTTCCACTTTACGGACAAAGTCGTAAAAACGTGAAACCCATCCAGCTCACCAACAAGAAGATGATACATGGACGGGATATGTTGGTTTACACTACTGCAATGCAGCTCTTTCCAAAAAATTACATATCCTTAGAATTGAATAAAAAGGATTTTCCATAGAACTGGCGGCATTTGTTCAAGTGTTGGTCGAAAGAGGGCCCCCAGGATGTATTCTGTCCGTTATACAGGCAGACAAGCACACCTACACAAATCGAGAATTACATCAAGCCGTGCGTGCTGGTAGCAGCCATTTATTTACCCCATCTAGGACCGGAGTAACTAGGAACTTCTGAAAGGACTTAATGCCAAATATTTCGACAATCCCGCTTGCCAACCGGGATGTGTGTGCTTTTACATAGTTATAGGACTTAATCTTGTCTGCAAGTCCTCCTATTCCAGATTACTACGTCGGATAGGGGGGGACTCTTTCGCTTCCGTGTAGACTTTGAGATGTTTGTTGTATATTCTTGGAGAAATCGGCAACCGGGGCGTGGGAGAAGAGTCTGCTCAAGCAGAGCACATGAATTATTTCAGTTGGAAAGGTAAAAAACTGTAATTTCAGATGAATTATGGCAAAGGTGGCAATAATTTTGAATAAAGTTGATCTGGGGGCCGCCCGCAGTCAGGTTACTTTTTGTCATTTTATTACCCCCTACGAAAATATGAAAGGCCACCCTCTCAGAGGCCCACATCCCTATTCATATCAGAATGAAATTGAGGTTACGCTTTGGAAATTTTAATAAAATGGAGAAAATTTTTTATGCTTTATATCCTATTTGAGTGAAAAAAATGATATTGAAGCTTCCTCGTGCCACTGTGGGGCGGCTACCATTCGCTTCGGGCTTAATACGGTGGGAAACTAGTAGTGTCCTCGTAATAAAGGACCGCATGAATTATTTATAAGAACTCATCATCGTCTCAAGTACCACAGCTTTTGGCGTAGCCATCCTCATAGCAGTCGCCTTTTCGTTGTTACAACTTATGGACCTTCCGACCGATGTGTGACTTCCCGCAAGAGGACCTTCGCCTCCTTCGAGACGGTCATTTGGGGTCTCCGTTCTCGTCTGAATCTGCACAAGGTGCGCGCCTATGCATCTCTTGGAAATTTCCAATCTTTCTCTATGATAATAAAATGCGTTTCAACAAAAAAAAACGAAAAGCGATATGAATAATATTGCCATATCGCTTTTATGAGATCACCCGCTAGAACGACGGCCCCACATTGCATTACCATATAACGACTTTGGTTTTGTTTGATGACCCAACTAAATGAGATGATGACGAGGTGCTCTGATGCAAACGTTTTACCCTCGAAAGATCCGAGACTTAGCTAGAGCGATAGATATTTTCTCAAGTATAAGTAGTTTTTGGCGACCCAATTTTATCGAATTATCAAAGAGCTTTGTGAAGAAAAGAAATGCCCTCATGAACTCTTTTTTTTTATGTTACGCTAAAGGGCAATAGATAGATCGGATATAAAGGGGCTATAAATAGATCAGATATAAACGTTTTGAGATTCACATTAACTTAATAATGAGATTACTATTTTTTTTTTTTTGGCTAAATTTTATATCAAGCTTTTTTCATATTTTTAATTTATGACTTAGACCGTCTTTGATATTCAGGAAGAATTAATAGCATAAGATTGTGGTGTCAGCTTTACAACGTTCTTTCTTTAAATTAACTTAGTTATGAGAAAGTGAAATACCATTAGATATCCTTTTTTTAAATATTGAATAAGGATGCGACGAAATTTATGCCCTTGCCTAGATTGACATCAGACACCTAGCCGCCAAAGTAGGCTGGGGTGAGGGTATTTAAGTCGTAATTTTGGGGCCGTAGTAGGCGATTCGGGGTTATTCAAAAATTCTAATTTGGATCTAATGTAAAGATTAAGAAAACTTTTATATATGTAGTTCACATATTTTGAACTATTTTAAATCATACCTTACCAATGAGGAACTCATGAAATTGTAATGTCCACTATGGTGCTAGGTATTTATATTTCGTTTTCTCTGTAAGAAACTCTTTAAGGAAAATCATTAAACGAAAGCTATACCACCCAGTTACTTTGGTTCGGGAATTTTGAAAGAAAGATAAAATGTGATAAGCGCTATACGTAGTTCTGGACAATAAATTCTCTGGTTTTAAGTGCAATTCTTCTAAAGTTGACAGAAAAACTGACAAAGTACCAAAAAGTAAAAAATATTGAAAACTTTCTCAACCTTTGCTTTTCTCACTCTATCCCCTAGAAAGTTTTATTTGAAAAATTTCAATCGATGCTTGCGTTAGAGACCAATTGTTACCACCAACGACGCTAAGCAATTCGGAAAAGTTGGGCAATTAATTTCGGCTATATGGGGAATTTTCTGGTAGTAAATGGTTGAACAGATTCCCGCCGGAAATGCAGCATACATCAAAACTTTCAACGGTAGAGAGGGATATAAATCAGTTTCGTAAATAGCCCGACAAACGCAAATATCCAAAAAGTAATGGTGAAAAGTTTGCTAGGATTGATGGCGTGCAATTAATGTATTCAAAATTTTTGGCGCTTTCGTGATAATGGAGGAGGACTGTCAACAAAATTTTGGATTTGTTTTTTGTGGTTTTACCAAAGAAAAAATAAAAATAAAATAAATAATAATACCGGGCGAAACGCAAAACATTTCGATTGGAATAGTTTTGTCCGAACTCTGAATTGTTTTGCAAATTGTTACAGTGAAGGGCCACTGTCAGGATAGCTATAAATTTTTGAAATTACCACCATAACTCAGTGCTGCTTGTTTTCAATGAATGGTGCTGCGTATTTCCTGATTTGAACTGATCCAAATGCATGTGCGGATGAGTTCGCAAATAGTTTTGCTATTCAAACTCATGAGAGCTACCATCAGTGTGTGTATGTCAGCTTCAAATAATTGAATTCCTTAATGCTTAAATTTAAACAGGCAAAAATCTATGATTGATGAGAATCTTTAAATAATAATAAACCAAATTACCTTACTAAATCTAATCAGCAAAAGCACCATTCGCAAATGTAAAGCTAACAAAACAAAAATATTCAAATTTGTTAGAATTTATGCGGGCGCAAAATTGTATTGATTTCTTTTTACGATTCTCGTCTGGTGTTTTTACTTGTGCTTTGGGTACCATGTAAAAACAAAGCAATTTTGTTATTTATTTTTTTTTTTTGGGTCTGTTTAATTTAATGGTTTTTGTACCTTTGAAATACAGTGAACATTTTACGTTTTTATTGATTTTATAAAAACTATCTGCACTACGTTTCGAGATATAAACAGCTGCTTTGTGAAGTAGAAATCTATTTTGAATTTTAAAGCTAATATTTGGAATAAAACTAAACTGAAACTTATTTAACAATTTTATTAATGGATCAAATTTATCAGTAGCTATCTAAGTATATTGCTGAGGCGAAATACAAATTCAGGGAATATTTAACTATGCTCTAGCATTTCTGAAAAGAATACAACATTTGCTGTATAGACTACTAAGTGATAGCAATAAGTATCATTTGAGACGACATCTTAGAGGACACAAGCCGAAGACTTGAACTTTTAAAATTCCTATTTCAGGTTGGTTTAAACAAAAAAGTCGCTAACAGACTCTACCGTCTATTTGAAAACCCCTTAAAACAATAATTGAACATTCTCATCATTAGCAACATATTTGGATCGAAGTAATTATGGAAATAAAATGAAAATTTTTGATAAAATTCATTGCAGATAGCTTTAAAAAAAAATGGCTAAAAAATTTAACAGCGAATCAACCACTCCCTCCATATGGTGAAGCGTTAAATGCGCGGCGAATCCCCTTAAGCCTACTTTAAATATTTACGCACCATATTTGCAGTGCGTCCCCCTATGTCCCTTTATTTTTGGTAAAATTTCATTTTTCAACTACATCTGCCGCGGCGCATGGTGAAATTAAAATCGAAACATTATTTTTTTTTCTCTCTTTTAGGCGAGCCAGTCGCATAGTACAGGTGCTGGCGAGTAATTTATCTTTATTAAAGAAAGATTTATTGGGGAAGGGATAATCTTTCAAGCGATTTAAATTTTTAAGCAGATTATTGGCTTAACGCGAGGTGAAGTAACACTGCGAACGAATAATTTATGGACTTTCTCTGTTATGCCTTGTCACCAAACGCGCTAGCCGCCGTCTAACACATTTTTTTTTGTGGGGCACTTGTGTATTGCGAATGGACTTGTGGCAAAAAAAAAGCACACTGCGGAAAGATGAACTTACGGGAAAATCCTATGAACTGGTGAAACTGATGAAAATTTCCACAATTAGCAGTGATTAATCGATGGTATTCTAATCGATTCGAAGAGGACATTATTGGGGTATATTCCTTGCATCAATTTATCAACAGGCTAAAACTAATTGACCTGGAATTCAATTGGAGTTTACTGGAAAGTCTCCTGGTATGGTCATTTGGCCGTCTTACGAATAATCAATGGGCAATTTCGTCTATTTTACTTCGCAATAAATCTACAGTCGAATAAACGACCATTGGGAAAGTAGTACAAGGTTCAACGTTAATCGCAAATGTAAAGTTTTAGCCACATGAATAGCCACTTTAATTGGAATGTCTTTTGTGAACGAATGGAGATAAATCAAAATTTATTTTAAGAAAAATTATTAAAGGCATGATGAATTTACAAAAATTTGTTTTCGTGATTCTGGTCTCACATAATTAGTACTTAGTTTAGTTAAACATTTTTCTGGTTTCTCAAGTCATATACACTTTCTTTTGATTAGAAGATTTCTATCTGCAGAAACTTTAAACTGAAAGCAGTTCATGTTGAATAAAAGTCTGAAAATTAACAAACATGGCCTAAGTATGATAATTCCAAAAATTCCATTTTTCAAAATTATTTCAGGTCATCAAATATGCCAATAACAAACTTATTTTGTATGCGATTTAGGTGTGCATTTTATAAAAGGTATCTGGATAAGGGAAATATTCAAATACAAATGTTCCCATTGAAACTTAATCCTACGATAGAGCAATCTCTTAAAAGTGCAATTTTAGAAGAGTGAGAAGAAGCAACATCACTAATTATAATTTTTTTTTCATGATAGCAACCGCTGTTACCACAAAAACGTGGGTAATTAAAAATTACCCTCATCTGTTCATGTTGCCATCCCACTAATCGCTCTATCGTTAGAAACTACTTGTGGTGCAGGAGTAATTGTCACAGATTAATCATTGTCAATTTAAAAATTGAAAATGATCGCACCAAATGAAATTAACTCCTTCAAGCCAAAATTATGGGCAGACAGCCTACTGCGCTGCAGGAGGAGGGGGAGGAGTTCGCGGTTGCATTTATACCATCACGACACAGTAGAGGAAGTTTCAGGCTCCTCCCGGACGTTAGAGCACCGGCCGTATCTGCTCTTGCAATGCATCTGTACTGACTTAAAAAATTAAACATTTTCTAGAAAGACTGCACAGGAGAAGACAGCGCGGAAGTCTCGGTAAGCCATGAGCAAATATAAGGAAGTGGGGGAGATCTTTAACTTTTAATTAAAACAGTAAATAGCTCGTCACCCTCTATACCCCGGAACCTACACACCCTGCAGCTTCTCTCTGGGGATGGGGGGAGGTAGGAGTAGGTGTGGTATTCATTTGCATACATGTCGTCGGTGGGAAGTGCAATTTTAAGGGCACAAAAACAGCAAAGTCTGAATTCCTCTCTTGAGATAAAGTTTTTGGTGCATGCATCTGCTCGCTCACGCAGTTTTTGCTGCATCCGTTTCGCCTTGAAAAAGTATCTTAATTCCTGTGATGGTTCTCGAGAAAAATATTCAAAAGCAATTTTCCATTTCGTTGCCTGTCGAGAATTTCCATTTGCCCTTTCCCCATTTTGTCGGACTTGTATGTTTATAGTGCGCCGAGGAGGACACCATCACCACCACCACCAACGACTGAATGGACGGACAGACGGAAAGAATGGAGCTCTTTTCGGCTCCTGCTGGAATAAATAAAATTCATGAAGCAGACATAATGACGAGATTCGTTTTTAATTGCGATCACTTTAGACGAATAACGGTAATTTAACTAATTGTAATTTTAGCAACAGTGACCTCTCTTCAATTTCTTAGATAGCTTTGAATTAAATCTGATGAAAATTTAGAGCTCTATAGGTATACACGAGTATATTTTACATATAAAGGGTAGAATAGAATGAAATCAAAATTTACAAATGTTTAATAGACCACCCTGTGTCTTTCTAATTCAGTTAATTTAAGAAATAAATTCACTCATAGTACCTATTGCCTTATTGTCGCTAAATAACTTTATAAATGTAGCCACAGAATATCTGACAAACGTACAGCAAACAAATTTTCAAAATTGACTCTTTTTGTCTCAATACACTGAGAGAAAAACGTACGTTAAAGTCTTAAAGATCACCTAAATAAATTGAACTATTGGTAGTGCATTTTTGGATCTTACAAGTTCTTAGGGGAAACACCCAAAAAACTTAGGTAAAAGTTCTTTGTGAAAATTATCTAAGAACTTCGGTGTATTATCTGAAAAAATTTAGGCAATTTTATTCAAAAACGAGAAATTCTAACTACTTAGAATTCCGCACTAAATTGAATTTTTTACACTATTGCCTATAGCTTTTAAAATTTGCAATGATTTTTACCCATCGAAACTGCGGCTGGTTATTTCAATAAATGGAAAATTCAAATTAATTCCACTAAAACTCGTGAACTAAACTAAGCTTAGCGTCGTTGTCAAGCCCAGCAAATCTAGCATTGATCGTTAAAAAGTTAGAATTTAACTTATAAGAGTCATTTAAAACATAAATCTAAATAATTCACCCATAATTCTTTGCAATTTCGCGGAAATCCTATTAAACATATTTCTCTAAAAAAATTTTTTTTATACTTATCCCTGTCCCATATAACAAACGCCTAAAGGAGGTAAGCCGTGTGACCAAGTAAACGGGAAATTGTTCAATCAACACAGCAAAAGGAAACATGCTGTTGCGGCAAAACAAATATTTTATAGGCCTAAGAAGGGACGTAAAGTAGAAAAAATTCTCACTTTATTTTGCCACTTATGTCACCGTAAAGAGCTATAAAAATGATGAACATCTCGCCCCAAGGAGGCACTTAGATGTGGCTCCAACATTTCCAGCTTTAAATGCTTCAAGGATTCAAAGGAGGTCCTTACTGCACATAGCGAAAAGTTAACGATCACCATCCCCATCATTAAGGTCAATAAAAATGTCATCCGATACTGTAACTCCTTAATCCTGGCCGTTTATTTCCCGTGAACTTAATGGGGATAAAAGGGCCATCTCTGACGCTCTATTATTGATCGGATTCATTCCAAATCCTGACGCATATTGGAGGAAACTTTATTGAGAAAAGAACCTCGGGTGATGGGGGGGTTGGGAAAGAAACTTTAACTGGCATAGACAGGAATTTGAGCAGAAAGTCATGCACAGGAGCTCACCAGAGACGCGGTGGTTTCTATTAACGGAAGCTGGAAAGAAGATCAGGGATTTTCCCTTTAGCAGGGGTTGTGCCGGCAACTTTCTAAGGCATTCTTGAAGCGTACCTGCCTGATCATTTATTGAAGTTTTTCTTTTTTTTTCTTCTTTTAGTTGAAACTTCAGTCGCTACCTGGGCACCCTGTTTCGAAAAGTTTTGCCGTTTTAGTTAGACAAGTTCTCTTAATGGCTGATTTACTTTGTTTCTTTTGCTAAAGAAAAAGTCTTCTTTGGGATCTTATGCTATTGCATTTGCTGATTCTATGTGCACCAATTTACGAAAATTGTACATAAATTTTTCTCAGACTTCAAATACGAATTATTTAATAGAAAAGAAATATATTAAGGGGTAGAATAACAGAACATCCATTTGATGATATTTTTATAGGCCGTTTTCGAATTCACATAAACTTGCAATTTAATTCAATTCAATTCGTTTATTTAGCTTATCTTATACAAGTTTGTCTCCCTAGTCTAGTCTTTATACTAAAAGAGGACGAGTGAAACATACGTACTTTTCTTACTACTCAAATATTAGTTCTTTAGTTGTTAAAGCAGAAATCACCTATTTAATTTGAGAAGAACTATTAAGTGGTCTTCTGCACTAATATACCAAATCGGATAGATCCAAATCCAATAAGCTTAAAACTGAGTATCATACTTTGCCCTCTATTGTTCCAGAAAATGCAATAACTTATTCCTTTTTTACAAGCAGTCATTAGAAAGCGAATAAGCGAACTATTTTGTATTAGAGTAGTATAAAAGGATATATAAATAAATTTATTTCCAAATTGGTATTATTCCGTCATAAAAATAACAACGGAATACTTAAGCAAACAAAAATGATAATTTATTATTTTAGATAATGTTTGGATTTCGTTTTCTAAACCTCCGAACAAACAGTGAAGCCACAACGTGTCGATTAATCGATTTGAAAATTAACATTGCAATTAAATGAAATAAAAATCAAGGTAATTTAGATGTAAAATATACAGAGAAAATGTGAATTTGTGCTCGATATGTTTCCACATTGTGTGGACGCGTTCTCCTTTCAGGTTGGACCTTTTTCATTGCATGTTCGGTGTGAGTTTAATTAGAAATGCATTCGTTTTAACAATTGATATACGAAAATTTGGCTAACTATGGTCTGTTGCTGATAAATAAATGTTCAGGAAAATTCAGTGATCGTCTAATAAATTACCGTGCGTTTAGTGTAATAACCAACAGTCAATTCTGCCAGTTTCAGACCATTTATGCGCCACAGAATGCCCACAACAACAGCAATTTGATGCAGTCCTCAGTTATAAATGGGTATTATATAAAAATTTTCTATTCGGCACAACGTATGTGTGCCACGGAGGGATAAGAACGACAGATGGTATAAAATAACAACTAGGACCGATATAAGTGCCATCACTGTAGCCACTGCACCACCCACTAACATGCAATGGTGGTGGGTGGGATGGAATTTTAATTTTTAATGAAAAATATGGGGGTAGCCTGTCTACCACCAGGGCGGGGAATCCATTCAAATTTTACCGAATTTAATGCAAAAATACTTTAATGGCATTAAAATGGTAGAAATGGGATAATAGAGAAGTTATCCGGTGGAGCTTTTAAGCTCTTGTTATGCAGATTTCCAGTCGACAAGGGCGTGGGCAGCCCTTAACAGTTTTAACTTTTCATGCCATTGGACTGGTCCTCTTTAAGCCTTTGTTTAACCGTTGTAAGGGTATTTTTTTTTTTAAATAATCGTTATGAGGCAATTTCTCCTCAGAATTTTGTTTATAACAGCGGCGGGAATTTTTCGCTTTCATTATGATTGCCCGGCCATAAAACAGCGGAAGGTCAAAGGAATTGGGATTTCATAAAAATTTAACCTTTTTGAGAAAATATCAGGGTTCACGATGCCTACCTACCTTTGCGGTGTAGGTGTCGGCATTGTAAATCGTAAAAAATTGAATTTTAATTCGAATAGAACTTTTACCCTGTCTCCGTTTTTATTGTTACCGGGAGCTTTAATTATGATCCCATTTCCTGTAATTAAAAACAACCATAAAATTTAACAAAAGTAATTAATGAATTTTATGTGAAATTAACTGTTGTACCTATTCACATTTATTAAGGGGGTATGAAACGTATTTTAAGTGCAATTTACTGTGTACTCTTGTGCTTAACACGTTTAACCCGGCGTGTACCACCGGTGGTCCACAGACATTGCGCTTTCATCTGGCGGCGTATATTTCTAATTATATTTTTAAAAGTCATCACTGGCAAACTAAAAATAAATAAATAAAGAAATAAACTAAACGCAAGCTACTGATAACGTAAACAAGCAGCGAAACATAATTTTTTAATTTTACTCTAATACCTTGTAAAGGGTCCCAAAAGTTCAGTTTTTAGCGCGCCGATCTACCATCCCAGAAGCTATGGATTCAAATCGCACGCATAACCATGGCCTTTTGCGCTACGTGGTAACACAATAGGCCAAACAAATTGCCTAAGTGCGCCTTTCTAAGGCAACTACACCAACCTAACCTAATTTAACACCTTTTTATTTCCGCCCTGATTTTAAATGACTTCAGAAAGACCATTTGCCATTGAATCTATAAGTTTTAATTTCTGAAACACTTTTTATATTGCTTGCCATTAGCATAAGTATATTTTTCGAACTAATATACCTTCCATAGGTTCTCGACCGGGTTGAAATCAGGACTACGGGAAGGCCATTTTAACATTTACGACATTCTTTCACAACTTTGGCAGTATGAACAGTTGCATTGTCATGTTGAAAAATAAAGTCTGAATCCGCAGCTTTTTCAGCATGTTTGTCGAAAACTATTTGAAGAAGGTCTAGGTATAATTCCCCGTCTACATTAATGGAACCGTGGCATGATACCCAAACCATTATAGAGCCACCACCAAAATTTCAAGCTTCCGTCTGAATAATTTTTCAAGCTCTTTTGACAAATCCGTGATACATATTCATAACATGATAAAAAAGAAAAATCTTTTAAAAATAATCCTCCATTAACTCGGCAACACATTCAGTTTATACCTATCTAATCTTTTTCATTTAAGTATTGCTTACGCTGAGATATCATTTTACGCCACCGAAGCGAGAAGGTTGAATCATTACACATTTTAAGCTTTATTTACATACTTCGCTTGCACAGACAGACAGACAGACAGACAAACAACGAGGTATAATTTTTTAATCACACCTAGATGCGAAGATATTTTTTTATTAAAGATTAATCTTACAAATCGTATTTGGAACTGTTTTAATTTACCCCATACAATCCCATTGAGTTTAAATTTTACATATTCACAGTTGAGGTGGTTAATGGCTCATCTTGCTTAATGATCTTTAGACAAATAACCAGAATTACGTTTGATTTTATTTTATGTGGAGAAAATGAAAAAAAAGTTATTAAAAACCTTGAATAATTTGCATTAGTTAGATTTCTGTAGTATAAAATAAAATGCATTTTCACTATTCAGTACGAAGATTATTTTGCAGCTGGACTCATTCAAAAATTGACTCCGTACGAGTGTATGTACTTGAAATAATATTTTATTAGGATATGAATTTTAAGGGTCCGATAGACAAAACAGTTAAGGGGGATGATGTCGAAGGAACATTTCATTTTATATGCATTTATGCATGGGTGGTATGTTGGTGGTTTAGTTGTTGCGAACATCTCAGACAAAATCGACTGAAAGAAAATCTAACACAAATTGCAAATACGAAGGCAGTTATTTTGATATTACAGACAACCGCTGGAATTTTATATATAGATTTACTTTATACATAAATTACATTTTCAATTCGAGATTTGTTTTCTCTATAGTCATCAATTTCAATAGAGTGAGTCGTGTAGTACTAAATTGTCTCTCATAAGCAGCGCGACCTAAAGAGGTCTTTTGTACATACCCCAAATGCTTGTACATTACATTTGTATGCCAGTTGTTAGACTTAAAATGGTCATATATGGAGATTAAGTATTTTAAATTCTTATCCACTTTATATTCAGTCTTATGAAATGACATTTTCACATTTTACGTGACAAATCCAATGAAGGTATCCCCATATAAATTTCAGAAAATTAACTTAATACCTTATCAGGGAAGATAACTTTTTATTTAAGGTGAAAATGATGCATCCACCTGGTGTGCATTCGCAGGTGCAAAATATTCCACCAAGACCGTTGCGAGAAGCATCAAAACCATCGTTGAAATGGTACACCGGCCACTTCAGGGGCGGACGTATCTCGGGTGTTCGAGGAACAACAAGTGAACTGCTCCTCTAAAGGATCTACCAGCACAGGGGATAAATACTGATTGGCATGGAAATGAACTCCCGGCGAGAGCTGCGCAGAAAAAAAAAAAGAAAAATTTGTGACCCTATTTCCTTGAATTTTACTATGCAAATTTTTTCCGTCTTCGCTTCCGCTGGGAAAACTTTGTGAGCATTGTGAAAAATTCAACGGAAAACGAATTCCTTTTTTTTTTAAAAAAACAGGCAAAGAAATGGCTTTCTGGTTGCGATAGAAAATGAAATACGGAGAATTCTGTTACAAAAGTCGACATTTCCAGTAAATAGTTCTGATGAAGTTTAAGCACCAGAGCAGAGTTTGTCACCAACATTCCCTGTACATTATTTTATTTTTTTTTTCTATGGGTAAACACATCTTGGCAAAGTCGCTTTCCTTAAATGCAATTTCCACAAAAATCAATTGTTTGGTGTACGTTTCATGGATCGTGGAACCGCAACGGAATCTTAGAATTTTTATCATGCTAAGGATATTCCGCATCGTATTGGACCGCTTCGGTGTCGGGTATGCCTTGCAATTCGCCGGATGCTTCCGCGATCCCATCGATGCCGGCAGTCTTCTAAACCATCCGGGACAGGGACTAGGTTAAATGTAAACATTACCACCCAGCGAATGTTCATCTACTTTTATGTCCTCATGAATAAATGCAGCTTTTGTGTGAAGTTTGTGTCTTTTTAGAATAAACCGGTGAGGGACTAATCAATATTTCTTCAGACAAATTTTTGTGTCATTCGGAACTTTCGCAATTTTGTCCCAGGTGCAGAGAAAGAGCTTACAAGATCTGCATAAAGGAAATACGCTAGATAAAGCTTGGGACTAGAGAATGTAAAGTTACAAAAATCAGTAAGACATACAGTGGAAAAAAATTAATTTAGTTTTGCTATAACAATTTCGAAAACGAAGTAACATTTGTAAAAATACACTTGAACTTAGTAAACTTAGCTCTGAACGCGGGAATTGGAATGATGATGGGCCCATTCCAACCTCCGGGAATTTTAATTGATGCACGGATGATTCAAAAACGGGACAATATCCGTATCCGTATTATTAAAACTAAAAAGTAGAAAATCATTACAGTAGTTACTCGCTAATCCGAACCTTCACTTATCCGAATTTTTAATATAAACCTAATAATGCAATTTTTTACAATATTTGGTTCTCGACATTTTTGCTCTAAACCTATTTAGATTTTAATTTTCCTAAAGAGCTGAACATGTTCAGAGAGTCTCCTAAAAATATTGGGGCCCTGCGATTTTTTTCTAAGGATTTAAGACCTTCTTTCACCGAAGTAAGCCCCAATTGGAGCAATTTTTAGCCTAAATTTAACCGTTCTGGGAGTTTGGTCCACCATTACTAGAAATTTTTACTCCAAACCTATCCAGATTTTTTTCTTTCTAGAGAGCTGGATATGTTTAGAGAATCTCCTTAAAATATTAGGGCCCTGGGATCTTCTTCTAGGAATTAAGAGCCTTTTTTTATCGAGGTGAGCCCAACTTGGAGTGATTTTTAGCTTTAATTTAACCCTTCTGGGAGTTTGGGCTCTAGTTTCTAGAAATTTTTGCTCTAAACTTATCCAGATTTTATTTTGTCCGAACAGCAGGACATGTTTAGAGAGCCTCCTAAAAATATTGGAGCCCAGCGATTTTTGTCTAAAAATTTGGAGCCTTTTTTCACAGAAATAAGCCTCACTTGGAGTAATTAGGGCATAAATTTAACTGTTCTGGGAGTTTTGCCCTCCCGTTTCTAGAAATTTTTACTCCAGACCTATCCAGATTTTAATTTTTCTAGAGAGCTGGACATGTTTAACGAGTCTTCTTAAAATATTAGGGCCCTGCGATTTTTTTCTAGAAATTTAGGGGTTTTTTCACCGAGGTGAGCTCCACTTGGAGTGATTTTTAGTCTTAATTTAACCCTTCTGAGAGATTGGGCCCCCATTTCTAAAATGTTTTGCTCCAGACATATCCCGATTTTAATTTTTCTGGAGAGCTGGACATGTTTAGAGAGCCTCCTAAAAATATTGGGGTTCTGCGTTGTTTTTCTAAATATTTGGAACGTTTTTACACAGATATATGCTCCGCTTAGAGCAATTTTTAGCTTAAATTTAACCGTTCTGGGAGTTCGGTCCCCTGTTTCTAGAAAATTTTATTCCAAACCTATCCAGATTTTAATTTTTCTCGAGAGCTGGACATGTTCAGAGAGTCTCCTTAAAATGTTGGGACCCTGCGATTTTTTTCTGAGAATTTAAGGGTCTTTTTTCACCGAAGTGAGCCCCATTTTTAGTTTTAATTTAACCCTTCTGAGAGTTTGAGCCCCCGTTTCTAGAAATTTTTGCTCTAGACCTCTCCAGATTTTAATTTTCCTAGAGAGCTGGACATGTTCAGAGAGTCTCCTTAAAATATTGGGACCTTGCAATGTTTTTCTAGAAGACTGAATGACCAAATAAATTGATAAAACTATTAAGCATATATTTTTACCATTTTCATATACCCGTATATTACCTGAATATTTTAATTTTGTGACAACTAGTGAACGATTCCCCCACATACTTTTATATCTAATGACTGTAACAATTTTCCACCCTATTCGCACTTTACTAAGTCAAACGACAATTAAATTAGTTGCATAATTTACTCAAACATAAATCTCTAAAACTTGTTGGGTGTTAAACGTTTTTCATTTAAATATACATAAAAATTTCAACTATGCTTTACCTCGGTGAAATATTTCCACCAAATTCATGTTGTGAACGACGGATTCAAGGCACATATATAACCTAGGTGAATGTATTCTCCCGTGATAAGCATTCATAATCCATAATTAAACTAGAACAAGCTCAAACATACTCTCTAAAGGAAAATCGTAGCATACCGGAAGGCCGTTCGCTTGAACAACCCTCTCTTGGTTGGCCGGAAGCCACTTTCTCTGGGCACGACAATGCAATTTACTCTCGTAACTGACTTTCGACTTGGCGTTAACTCATCAAAACACTTTGCATACTTTGGCGTGATTATTAATGAAAGAAAAGTAATGAAGTGATGTGCGAAATTTGCATGCAAAACCTGAGAGGAGTACGTTGCATGCCCTACGGCTACCGCCTAGTGTGGGGGTGCCGTAATTACTTTCGGTGTCTATTTTTCTGTGGTTTCCTCAAGCTGTGCGCACAGTTTGCAACTCAATTTAAATAAAAATCTCCCAAAAAAAACAAAAGGAAGCTGTTGGTGAAAAAAAAGAAAAGAAAACGATGCAGAGAAAGATATAAAAAGGGTCCGTCGACATTAATTCAAGTGCAAGTCCCATAAAGCCCATTTCGGACACTGGCAATGAATATACGGGGAGTTGTGCCAGCCGCGGCGGAATTCCCTCTGAAAAATAGCAACCTTCATACGTGACGGTGGCAACCAAGGCCCAGAATAATTTTTATGCATTCTGTAAATTTTATTTATACCAGCACGCCACATGCAGCCCCAAACTGTTCGCCTTCAAAATATGTGAACCGCTGTTCGTTCTCAAGACACTTCTCTAAAGGAGTGTGCAAAGAAGGATGCGGGTGGGAATAAAAAAAAAAAAATTGCATCACTACCCCGGAGTTCTGCAATTTGTATGAAACAATTTTGTTTTTTGTTATCCACAGAAAAATTATTGGTTCACAGCTTACCCCGCTATAGTGACAACTTATACCCAGGACCACACAATTACCCCATGGGGATCGGTCGGGAAGTGTGAATTTCGGGATATGGATTTCTGGTGCTCCTGCAACAAAGGAGCTCTTTATGCACTTTTCCGTACTTTTTGAATTTATGAATCATATTTTGTAACAAATATGAAATACGGGGCTTTAACACTAGCGGGAATACTTTGTTCCTTTGTTAAATAAATCGTACAAAAGATATGGCTCTGGGCAGACGCTAACATATGAACACATTTTTTATATACAAAGTTTTTACATACCTTAGAATCTATTTAACACTAGATTTACGGATATTTCTCGTATGATTGATAGGAATTTTGAAAAGTTAAGTTTATAACTTATTTCTATTTGAAATTGGAAGCTCGAGACATAAGAAATACACGAAGGGCATATTCTTGTACTATTTCAGTCATTAAAAATAACATCTAACACTAAAAATTAAAATATATGGCTGCTATAAGCATCAACACGAATTATGAAACCCTTAAATTTGACGGGTTCCGTAAAGGTAGTGTTAAAGGTCATTGAATTTTCCAGTAAGTCAACTATAAACAGTATCAAAAAGAAACAACCCGGAGAATAAGTGCGACTTTGAAGTTCACACCATCAACTTTCCAACTTCATCTAATAACGAAATTCGTAAATATATAGGACTACTTTTTAGGCTTTAAATTAGGTCTTTTAATTACAGTAAATAAAAACACAAAACCTTAAAACGATTTTGTACTACTCTACGGCATTCATACAAATCCATGACCCTTAAATAAAAATTTCTTGAGCACCATCAAACCCATTAAAATAAAATTTTGGGAAAGTTTTTTCTCGAGACTATACAAAGTATCGAAATTTGGTAAAAACGTCTATATGATATAACTTTTGATAAATATTTTTTTAATATTTATGATAGCCCTTGAAAATAAAATCTGGGATTGCCAGGATTTTCCCAGAGACAACTTTGTTTTAGTACTATACAGCCAGTAGACAAGCCCTTGCATTTTTTAAGATGAGAACCATGAGACAAAAGAACTCGATATTTTATAATATCAACTACAAAAAATCGTAGGATTTTGTTTCTAAATTGATTTTTGCAGAAACGGCGAGATTTTGAAAAACAAAAACTCAAAAATATCTCGAAAATTGAATTTTGTAATAATTATGTAAAATTCTACGCTTTTCTGTGGACAAAGAAATTTTAAATATAATGAGGAGATTTTCAAATTCCAAGTCAATCGAATCAAAACTGTTCGAAAAACACTACCGGCCGACTGGAAAAAATGCATTTAAAGTTTTGAATACTTTGCATAGAGCAGTAGGGGGATAAAACAAGGGCTAAAGCTAAAAATGAGGTTTGATAAGTACCCAGGCTGGTCACAGACAGGTGTTATTAATTAATTGGTTTATCTTAAAATAAATTAATTTTTCATTTAGACTAGAAAACTTTTTTCTCATGGTGTAAGCGACCACCAGATATCTTTTGACTTACAATTGCATGCAGAAGGTTTTTATAATGGACAGTGGTTAACTTGGCGAAAATTCGTTTTATATAATCAGAGAATAAATCCAGTACAGTGTTTTCACATACATTTGTAATCAGATGTATTTGCCCTTTATCGCTTCACAATAATAATTAACACGCTATGGAGAGGATATGCCAGAAGGGGCGAAAGGCACATTCATTAAAATGGAACGTGTAACAAAATTTTGGGTCTCTACTCTGGATTTAAACACCTGTACCCAGTGTCGCTGCCATAAAACCAGCTCAACATTGCATGTATGCATAATTGCACGGTAATTACACACCTCGGATGGCATTGCAGCCCTCCGTGGTCCGAACTAGGTTTTAACGAGCCTGAATAGGGATGGCTTCCATTAGAGGGAGGGTGTCATATAGCAGTTATGAGCAGTCGGGGAGAACTTGCAAAGGGGACTGACTTATCAGACCATTGCGGTAAAATAGGTTTCTTCGCCGACGATGTAAATCAGAATTTATGATCAAATGCAATTTTAATTACGGAACTGGTAATGATAAAACTCAAGAGCCGGATGTTGTTCGGTGGCACTGCAGCAGCCACCTTGGGAAATTTCTTTTGGGGAAGCGGGTGTAACGGGATGCACCATATTCATACCTTTTGAGTGCGGCTAGGTGATTCAATACCTCTAAGCTCCCCCGTGCTTTTCACCAAAGAAACTTGGTCTATAATTCTTGGCTCAAAGAAGCATCATAAATTTTTTCCTGACAGTGGAATGTTTCCTGTTCCTCCAGAATTATATTTTTCCTTGAGATTTGTGTCCTCCTTCCTTTAAAATTTAATTTTCATATTCTTCGAACGTTTTTGAGTGGACTAAGTCAGATAGTAGAAAAATTCCAGGAAAACCACCGCGGCACCATTGGCCTGCGCTTATCCCAGTAGTGCCCTTTGAATTACGGAACAGTCATAAGTCCTGGCCAAAGCCCAGGGCTTTCTATTCATTGCCCTGTCCCGGGCGGCCGGGTCGTCCTCCCTTTTGACCATTTTTACTATTTGAATTGTTCTCTACCGCTTTCTGTATGTGTGTGTGTGTGCGCATCCTCTGCCAGAGGATGTTAAACTAAGTGGAAATGGAGTTCGTCCCCTGTACCGAGCGAGCCCCCTTAACCGGGAGGGGGAGGGGGAATAAAACCAATTTTTTGAAGCACTCTTTTTTTCTCACGAATTGTAATTTTTAAAGTGTCCGCACCCCACGCTAAAGCTATTTGTATGGATGCCAGAAAACCTGAAAGCAAATGGCCTCTCGATTTACGAGCCCCATAGCAAGAGCCGCTCCTCCGTTCTGCTTTTGTAGGTCGCCTCCTCGTCCTCGTCTCGGTCCTGATTCTGGTTCTGGTTTTGGTCCTGGTTTTGGTCCTGATGCTCATCCTGAACCTGGACAGCATCGGGCGGGTACTCTTTTATTTTTGTATATTTTGCCCCAAATTACACTAGTGAAGCAATTTTTATCTATGCCAGACTCCAGAACTGAGAATTTCTACTTTATGGAGATAACATAAAGGTAAAAAAAAAAATAAAATCAGACCTCAGGGAATATAATTTATTTATCTCAAATAAAGATTGCGATTGCTGACTTTATTATGCAGGAAAGCGAATTCCCCGCACAAGTAAACTTGCCCGGTATTAATTGCCACCCGCTGTCATATCCATGAAATATGGAAATATACTTGTCGCGCATTTATTTAAAATTGCGTTATCTGATGGTCGCATTATATGGGCCGCAATAATTTTATGTCGCCGATTTATGGCAGGCAAATAGATATGGAATATGAAACTCACAGATGCTGGCCTCGTTTCACTTTAATGCGAACGATGCCGGATTGCTTCTGGCCATTAAAAAGGGTTGAAACGAGATTTGAACGATTTAAATATAGTAAAAATGAAATGAAATGATATTTAAAACGCTACATAAATGAAATGTAGGTGTATTTTGGCTACACTTTCCTTATTTTAAAGTTTATTGTAATTTTTTCAGATAATTTTATATTTGTCAACGGTGTAAAGCCAGTAGAAACGACTATGATGGTCATAGAGTTCGTTTTAGTTCTTGTACAATATTTAGCTACCTTAATTCATACTTAAACATCAATTCATAAATAAAAGTTTAAACATTTTTAAATGAGAAACTTATCTCTTAAAGAGGTCGCAGTGTCCCACTATACGGGGTAGCTCCCCATCCAACAATAAACTTCTCCAATTTATCTTCAATTGGATTATTACAACTAGCCTGATTTAATAATGCCACGGAAAATTGAGTATTATCTTTAATATTTTGTTTTAAACGATTTAGAGCTTATGTATTTTTGTGTGATTTTCCGCAATTATACCATACTAGTGCTCCATGTCAATAGGATCGAAAAGACTATGCAAAAATAAATTTATAATGCACCTTTGATCAGATGTAAGTATCACCGAACAGTTTTAAACAGACGTTTGCTTGTATTCATTACAAATTATACGCGACGAGTACGCAAAATTCGTGTATAAATTGTAATTACAGATATGCAAAGTAATACTCCAAAATATACACAAGCAGTTTCCAATAGCTGCGTACTGGCTTTGTATAGACGAATAAGAAAAATTTAAAAGCGATCAAATCTAAAAAGGTAAAAACCAGATGAAATACAAAAATAATCCAGTTAAAATTCATATAATTATTTCTGAAGTTAAACTGTCTTATTCTTTTATTTAATTCTAGTTATTTTGATTAGTTTTTCACCCTAAATTAATTCTTATTAATCCACTTAAAGCATATACAAGTTTTGAAAGAAAATACTTTTAATGTAATTAATAAAATAAATGTAATAAATACAAAAACTTCTTATTCTTTTATGTATGGATAGAATGTTTTCTCATATTTGATTCTCCTCCACTTGAAACATTGTCAGTTTAATTAGGAGCAGCCATTTATTGGTTTCTTTATTATTTAATTAATTCATATACTCCTAATACTATAGGTATATAGCTTCTTCCCATCTATTGCCCCACACTCAAATCTTAAATTGGGTCTGAGATAAATTCAATTTCATCTCCAGGAAGGGTAAGATGATGTTCTGGTCAATTTTCTAAATATTTTGTTTTTTTCCAACAAATCTACAATATATAGCAATTTAAAAAAATTCGGAGTATTGTTACTTAATGCCCCTCCATCCTCCCTTTCTAAACTTCTGTTTATTCTCTGTCTTCTTATCTTCTTCTCTAAACCTAATTATAAGTATGCCTCTGTCCTAAAAGCTTATACTTATTTCTTTGTCTAGCTTAATTTAGGTATTTTCCATTGTTTTGTAGCTTGTATTAAGCGAATAAACAAATAAATTAACCTGCCCAAACCCCTCTACACTTGCCTGCCCGTTCTTTCTTTTGCTTGTTTATTTACATGGCCTTATCTCTCCTTATTGCAGCTAATTTAAAATGAAAAATAAAGAAAGCTTTAAATACTTGCCCTTTAAGAATCGGACAGATAGACAAACGCAGAACTAAAGTTTAGGATAGTTGGAAAAGCATTTTTTCATAAAATTTGATGTTCATTGTTGTCATTAAACAATAAACGAAAAAGGTCTATCCTCTTATATCATAAAGTTCCAACCAGACTGTAAATGACAAAAACCTGTGTACCTATGGTACATAAACACAATTTGAAATGTTCCATTGATCGACATCAATTCTGAGTTGCATAACAATCTCAAATTAGAAGTGACTGATCTTTAATGAACGTGTACAATTCTAACTCATGTAAATTTAATGAGTATGTCCTGTTGCTGTTTTTCTATTCAATAATCTTTAATGGTAGTAACTTTTATTGAATTTTATTTTATTAAAAATGTATAATTATCTCAAACTTATGATTCTATACATTTTTATTTAAATAAATGCAAAATGTATTTTAGAAATGATCAAATAAAGGGTAGGTTATGGGCTAGAAGACGTAACATCTTTTGTAATTAAAAACATTTGGCATTTATCCGCATAGAATGTTATCTTAAGCATAGCCATCCCCAGAATATTGCCCTTACTAACCCCAATTGGGCAGAAAGGTTGCTGTGAAAGCTTGAAAAATAAATGCTGCATTGTAATTATAAAATCATTTTTGTACTGTTTGGTTTGTCTTCGGTCCTAAAGCGATGTTTTAAAGGGCATAGATGGAATTTCGGGTCGAAATTAAAAGGTAATTAGCACAGGGCTTACTACGAAACCCCATGCAATTACGGAAGCATCATAAATTTTCCTTTTTCTTTTTTTTTTTTTTAATTTGTGCTGAGCAAACAGACTTAACGTAAGCAGGACTTTCAATTACGCAAAAGCCTCTCTTGGCATACCCTAAAAATTGATAAACACTTGAAGGCTGTCAATCCTTTTCAACACTTTAAAAGAGGATAAAGCGATGCTCGTTTATTAATAGAAAACAAGGAGAGGAGCCGGAACCCTCATCTAGACTTTTTATCCCCAAAGATTTTCTAACTAGCTGAAACTTTTCTCTCCTTTATTTATCGTTTGTTTTATCCTTCTTGTTGTTGACAGGAGTCGCCTTGGATATTGTATACCCAGAATCCTAATTCAATAAAGGGAATCCAATTCGATGCTTCTCGTTTAGCTATCCCACTTCTTTCGCTGTATGAGCATAGGTCCTTTCAAATATCTCAACCCGTAGATCCCATTTTGCGTCGTTTCTTAACTTCCTGAGTCTTCCGAACACTTCAATCGAAAGGAAGAGGTAATTTGACTAAATTACTGTAAGGCCGAAATGGCGCTAAGAAGCACCAATTTCAGGATATAGTAGACAAAGATGCTACTTATCATATAAAGTTATCAGCTCAACTGAATGAAGATTGATGCGATTGCCAAGGATTTCTTTGATTGTGCCCCCTCAGCACAAAGTCAATTGCGTACGATAATAGCAATTTCCGGTATTCTAAATAATGAAACTTTTTGGGCTATACCATCGCTCCGTGAAATGTTCAAAAGTAAGAGACACGTCTCTCGGGGAGAGGGTGGGGGAGGGGGGGAATTAATTTATCTAAAAAGCACTCTTAAGATTGCAAAGTTAATTCCTCGTTTACTGAAACCCCATTCGCTCTTAAGCACTTAATTTTCAATCGAATCCTTCGCCATCTCTAGCCGACGGAAAAGTTAAAATGTTCAAGAAATAAAATGTAATGAAGGAAATGTTATGGCTTGAAAAATAATAAGATATCCAAGTTGTGTAGAATTTATGTACATATAAACTAACCTGAACTTTGGTTAATTATATTTAGCAAATTCCCTGATTTTGGGACTGATTTATTGTAGAAAAGCCCAATAACTAGATAAAACTGTCTCAGTATCTATAATTGAGAATTATTGAGTTAAAATTGTATAACAAGTATCTCCTGGGTCCTGAAAAAGTATGAGGGAATATTTAAGAGCAGTATTGGAGAAGATATGCGGGATCCAAAAAAGGACTGGTTTTTCCCAAGGTCGACAAAGTCGCTTTTGTGTTTATACCCCTCAAATAGCAAAAGCATCGTTCATGTCTTTCCTTTTCTTATTTGTAATTTTCTATCTACTGAAAAATTCGCAATTTCTGTATTCACTTCATTACTTAAATTAAATGTTTTTGTTGTTAGTATGGAATTTTTAAATTCAGTTTTCACTAGCAATAAGTAAAAGCTACTTTTCGATGAGAAAACAAAAATTAGAGGACTTATAAAATTTAGTCAGTCTTGTTTCAATATCAATCGTCAAATTGTATTCAGTGTTTGCCTAGGAAACAAAATTATTTTATATTTAACAACAATTATTCTAATCTTACTACAGAGTGTTAAACCAAAATGGGATTTGATTTTACCTTTCAGTTTCCAACCATACTGATTTCTAGCTTGAAAAAGATGTCGGCATTTCTAATGAAAGATTTTCAAGAGACAAACTTAATAGACCGAAAACAACGTAAATTTGCAGGTCGAACCACGAGCACCCAGTATGTCTTACCCTTTTCAATATCTTTTAATCGAAATCTCAATACTTTTGTAAATCATTTGCAATGGTAGTAGACGTAGAACCTTGAATTGGCAATAATTCACTAGAGCTACGTCTTTTCACTTCCGAAGGGCAAAATTGCAGGTAGGGTTTAAGGTACCTGAAAAGTGTTCGCCTCTAGTCCCGCACATCCGCACCTCTCATGGGATGGGAAATGGTATTTTCCCCCCTCTTCGCCTTCACCGTAAAGTAGCTGCTCGAATAAACCAAATTCTCTCTCTTTGCCGGTCTTTTTCCGGTGTTCGGTAAAAACGTTTTCGAGTATGTACTTGGTATTGGGAAACGATTATCGCTGGCAATTATCTTTTATTCACCAGAAGGGGCTGGAACAGTTGAAGCGGGCTAGCAAGGCGATAGTCAGAATGGGGGGGTATCTTTTAAATGGCTCAGCTGGATTCGAATAAATTCGAATTTGCATAATAGAATTGAATCACCTGCAAGGATTAAATCCTTCTATTTTTTTGTTTTTTTGTATGATATCCAATTCGCTCACTTACTGGTGAGATCTACTCTAATTGCCAAAGTTGGGCGTACTCTATTTTGATTTACGAACAATCTAACGCCGCAACCCACCCAACTCAGGAAGTTTTAATTGAATTTAGCTGATTCTAAACAGCAGCAGGTGGGAGCTAACCACTGCTTAACTAGAAGTTAAGCCTCGTATATTCATAAGTGGAAAAATATTAAAAACTTCCCGTTTCGTTAAATAAATCCTCGAGTAATTTTCAATATTTTCGAATTTCACATGAACAAATTTTGTTTACCGCAGTTGGTTATAGCCATGTTTTAGATCTTGTAGATTTTCGAACTAATGAACTAATGAAGCATTCAGTTTTCACCATTATTTAACATGCATTTTGTTAACAAGTTCATGTCAATTCATAGCTTAATAGACAATTAAGGAAGTCTTTTAAAACCCATGGGTCCATATAAATTTCTTTTATTATTTTCAAACCTGTAAATAGTAAACCCTGAGATCCATGAAGTTCGATTTATAAATCCCTTCATATGTTTTAAGTCAAAGTTTTGTGAGTTTTGATAAAAAATTACGATTCACACTAGTAAATTTGATCCAGTTTAGTCTTTAAAATAATTTTCTATATTTGAAAATGGTAAAGGAAAAGCAAACAGAGATAATTTTAGTGAAAATTAGTCATTTTAGGTGTTAAAAAATGTGTATGAGTCGGCAAAAGTTAAAATTATTTGATAACAGAAGAATTCCTGTGTATATACCGAAGATATCCTAACATAAATGAAATTGATACAGCCCAATAGGACAAATTCCATCAAATGCAAAAACAAAACAAAAAAACAGAACTGTGTTCTGTCTATTCCAAAAGAAACACATGTACAAAATTGATTTTGTCATTATTCAGTAGCATCTTGAATGGATACAGAAAATTTCTTTCAGTTAGGGGTATCCCAAATCTTAAGAATCATCCGGCAAAATAAATGAATGGAATCCGTTTTGGTATATGGAACAAAAACCAACAACAGCAAAAATGTAATTATGGTGAGTTTGGCAAGGGTGCAATTTTATTGCAGCCCTCTCTCTCATTAATGAGCCATTCCGGGTGTAATAGATCGCCCTGAATTTTCTGCTATTTGGTTTAATAGAATTGCCCCAGAGGCCTTAATAATGGCTTGATATATTTACGTTTGTATTTAAGTGCTGCTCTTCTCTAGACAGCAGAATGTGCTGACATGGAATAATTTTAATTTTATGGATACACCAGGGGTGTTGTGTCCATCTGAGGACGGGTATTGTACTTGAGGTATTTATATAGCAATTTCGGGCATAAATTCCATTTGTGAATGTAGTGGAATGGAAAATTAAACAATCAAAAACACATTCAATATACGGAAAGAACACGTTCAGCTTAAGTTGACTATGATTGGGGATTACGGATTAACGTAATGGCCAATAATTTCAATTGCCTAAAGATAGAAATAAAAGTTTTAAATCTAGACAAATAACCACGAGAAGAATCGAAAAAATTTAATAGTGCTCCTATGAGATATCCAGACCATTTATTTCTGGGCATTAAAGTTGAGTTATCTCTTTAATAGATAGATTAAAATACCCCAACCAGACGCTATGCCCGCTGCAGATTATTGCTAAGATATCCGGGATTTAGCCCCCATGGGGGTAGGCTGACCTACCTTCGGACGGTAATCGAAGGGCGAAACTAACGAACGATAAAAAAAAAAAAGGGAAAATACAACCCAACGACCTCATTTCACAGATGTCGATATTTTCCAATCCTTTTCCCCATTATAGTGGACGGAGCACCCACTTTGCTCCTTTAGAGTTTACGCAAGCGTCCATTGCCACAGAGTCAATAACAATAAAAAATGGTCAGCTGGATACCGATGGGCCTTACACATGACTACTCCTTGAAACTTTTTATGGGGCATCTGGTTTATGTCCTTGTTAGCCATCAATGGCGCCTTCCTGCGCCAAGGATGGCCAGCCGTGTTTGATCTAATCCGAGTCTTATTTAGGTATGAAAATAATTACCTTTCATTTGTAGCATGTTCCCATGATAGTGGGGGGAGTAACAACGGCAATTGAGATTAGTAACTGGCATTTATATTAACTGGAGTCAGGCAGATGCAGCCATTAAGGAAGGATCCCAATGCGATGTTATCCCAGGCGATAAGTGCTAGTCATATAGGTGTATCCGTGTCCTTTTGAAAATTTATCTTCATCTCTGCCTGATGTTCACTCATCCTGTTATGAAGGGAAGGATGTTTGTGCGCACCTTCGTATATACCTAAAACGTTGAACTAATTAATTTGATTTATTACGCCATTGTTTTGTTTTATCTCAGCAAATACCGCAAATTATACGCACACCCGGGGATTGAATCAGGCGTGCACAAGAACTTTGGAGAATCATTTCATCCCCGGATTAATCCGGAAAACTACCTTAATTAATGTTTTTAGTGAATTAACTATGTTAATAGAGGAAATTGCTCGAATATTCAGATTTTCAAGAATCGGTAGTACCATTTATCCAGGGAAATTACAGAACTTGTGCTCGTTACCTGAATTCAAAAGCATGTGAAAGGTAATCAAATGAATCTTCGTGTACGATGGAAAATATTTCCAGCCATCAGAATTGTGATAGTGTGAACTTTCTAAGAATAGAATTTGATTTCATATCTTCATTTGTTATTTCTATCTCTGTTTTGAATTATTAAATTTAAATATCTATCCTTTATTCCTAATTCAGTACCTTTTAAGACTAAATAAAAACAAAATCAACCAGTAGATAGCTTTAAATCTTAAAGCAAAATAAATATAATCTATAAGTAGTTGTATTCTTTTATGATTCTTGTCCAGAAGAGCACATAGCATATAACTTAACTAATGTCGAATGTAACGCTACATAGATAGGTATAAATAAGTATGCTCTATTTTTACTCAATCTAATTCACTTGTAGAATTGCAAGAGCTAGTAGCAATTTTGCAAGCCAATTTTTCAATTTTTAAGATCCATCAACAAGGACTGCGCATTAATCGCACGCCAATCGCTGCACTGCGCAAACCAGTGATTCGTGACCAAAACAGTACCAGAGATTTGATACCCATTCCTAGGTCTTAACAATTCTTCGAAACAATTACTATTACGATACTTTAGTTCCTACGTTTCAACGGTCGATAAATTTCATATTGAATCAATCGCTAAAATAGAGAAGGTATTAATATATAAAAATACCGATGGCATATATTTCCACCTTTCATAGTAAAAATGTTAAAGAGGTATATTTAAAATATCCTTAAACTTAAAATAGAAAGGGTGTAGAGGGATAACATAACAAAAATTGCCTTATACTAAGTGTAACAGAATAAAGTCATTAAAAGAAAATCTTGGACTATAACACTAATAGAAAATAATAAAAAAAATACGTAGTAGAAGGTATATATGTTAAATTGAATTCGTTGGTGAATTAGACTTCTATACTTATATAGATAAAATAGGTGCAGTGATTATTCACTTTAATTAACTTAGATGTCTACTCACAACTAATGAGAAAACATATTTTACATTCCTCCATCAAATTGAGCAAATTAAGGAAAATTGAACAGTATGGAGATACGTTTCAAAGGTTTACAATAAATTAAAATTCTACCCAATATTCTTCAACTAATTTGATCTTATCCCAGCTGTGTAGTAACACAATTCCATCATAATTTTCATTTACACTATGTCCTATGCCAATATTAATTACTTTCTTGCTTGCCAAAATTTCTTCAGAATCGAATCGAGTCCATTCACACGATCTGAGACAAATTCAGTTTCAATAAAACCCCTGGCAGGAAGTTTCCACAACTTTGTTATTAATTCACGCAAAAGCCTCCTCGGCAACAGCCGGAACTGTTAACCGAAATTGAATATTTTGCTGGCCAACATGTTTCGATGGATTAAATTTAGTCGAAAGTTCGCAGAAAACTGACCATTACCAACCGGTGTATGCCCCCCTCCCATCCCGAATAGAGGACCACATCGTCCGTTGCAGCCCTATCCCTAGGATACTCTCTTTACGAAACTTCCTTCTAATTCAGTCGTGTCAGCACAATTTCCGTGGTAATAAGATACCAGGAACAGTCGCAGACTTATTATCCTGCACTTGTTTCATCTTCTATCAACTTGTAAGGAACATCTATTTGCAGGCAAACAAAAGGAAAAGTTTGTGATTAATCTGCGCCCCATTTATACTCATTTCGTATGCCCTGGTCTAGCCTCCCCTCCCCAAAAAAACTTGCCAGTAGTTTTAGCTTTGCGTCTCAGTTTGGTGCTTTGCAAGATATTATGGTATTTCTATCCATGCTCCGTTGATTCTTCTAGATGTCTGTCGGGAAGGCAACCACCAGGGCCATAGCGAAAATGAACATGCAAAATGTGCAAATAGTATCTACACACAATTGCTAAAATATTTCATCCCTGAGGATCTGAGTGAGAACACATCTGGATGTTACAGGCTTCCAGTGGGGGGATATACTGGCAGGAGATGTGTGTCTTTCTCTCTCAAAGGTTTTGTTGTATCGTATCCATCCAGTAATCCTCCGAGGTCCTGTGATCGTGCTGAGATGCACTTAATTATGAAATATTAGTGACTTTGTTGACTTGTTAATACATAAATCATTCTCGAGCGGCGCCTTTGTTGATTTTCAAGAAAATCTCCTTAATGAGCGGCATGTTTGCGGCTTAGCCAACATCTGATGGATTAGTAAAATTTGCTGAAATATTATGAAAAGCAATATCCCTGGGCTCTTTTGGATAATATGAAATGCATTCGCAATAGATTTGATAACAAAATTACACCTTGTCAATTTGCTAAAATTTACTCCGAATGGTTAAACCACCTAAACCCATTCTTACAATTTGGAAAATTTAATTACTTTTATATGAGAGAACTGTGGGAGCCTGAAGATATCTTCGTTTAATTAAAGGTGGTAATTTCAGATATGCGTGTGCATATTTGAAGAAAACTAATTTAAGACAAAATAATCGCATATATTTTTGGATTACACATCCTTTAAACTTATTTACATATAAAAGGTAGTGATCATATCTCACCGTTGTCGAGTAAATGCCCTAAAAGTGTGAAGAACAGAAACGATGAGACAAACAGACAAATATTTTTAAAGTTCTTGCTTTAACTGATAATTGATGATGAAAAGCGGACTTATCTTTCCTCCTCTCTCTCTTCTCTGCCCATAAAGTGTGGCTCATATAAAATTTTAAAAATCCTACATTCAAATGCCCTTTTCTAAAAATTTTATATTGTAATAAAGTTCTGTTTTATTTCCTCAAAATAAGGTGGTTACTACACCATTGCTTTTCTTCTCAAAGAGTATAATAAAATGTTGGCGCCAATTTGTGATCTTTTGAATTTTTGAATTTTCTTTGGGCTTTGGAAATGTAATGGGGGGAGGGAGGATTAGGAGGAATTGGAGAGAATAAGGGCAATGGGAATTATGTATGCGAATTGTTCTAAAGCTCCCAAGTTAATTAAACGGATTTCAAAAATACTTTTTTGTACTATCAGAAAGGGCATAATGTAGTAATCCAAACTCCTAAAGAAAGCGGGGGCTGTTAGTATTCCATGATAGTGTTTATGTGCCTTTGAGTTACAACTTTATAGAAAGAACATTGATCCTTTGTCTGAATTCAGATAAATTTTTGTTGAAAACTTAAAGCCGACCCTCACAGATTCCCCTTTTACTAAACTAACAAATATTTCGATTAGTTAAACCTACACTCAAAAGAAATTGACGTAGAAAACCCAAAGGGATTCTTTAAATACGAAGACCACTGAAACCAGTCAGATCCAGACCAATTGCGAAAATATAGCAAAAATCGCGGCATTTATCGTTTCAGTTCCAACATATTGGACATGCAATAAATAGTCTGTCATGCACGATTTGTAACGATACTGTTTTGCTTTTCGGTTATGCTCATATCAAGCGTTGGAAACTCTGTTTCCAAAAGAAAAACTTTTTGCCCAATTCATTCCCAGAATAAAATAGCGCACGGAAAAAAAAAACAATCTTATGGTGGCCGTGGTGAATTGCGAAAGTTTTGTTCTTGGAGGAGGGACGATTACACCGGGTGCACACAGTGCAAATAAGACAGAGGACTACTGCAAGCAGTAGAGCACGTCTTCCGTTCTTTTTAACTTTCTCTACAATTTCTCACTGGTCCTACACTTCCTCCTTTCCATCCTTCCTATGTTTTTTTTTTTGAAAACTTTGATTGGAAAAACAAAAGCCAATCACTGCAAAAAGCAGCGATCGGAAACAGAATTCGACGGGTATAAGGGGTGAAAATTTCGAAAGGAGTTTTTGTGAAGCACAATATTTGGCAAAGTAGAAATTGTTACAAGCTCCTTTGTGCAAGTCGTCGTCCTCCTCCTCCTATTCCTCCTACTCATCCACCAAAAGTTAGAATTAAACGAGTTGGACAAATGGAATGGCTGCAGTTTTGCTCGATGATTGAAAGAGAAACTCTAAAAGTAACTTCGACTTTTAGGTAATTCAAAATGCCAAAATATTTGCACTACTTTGGTTGACTGCATTAACTCACTACTTATTGATATCTCAAAATTATAGGAGAAAATTTACAATTGAAAGTGGTCAACCATTAACACCCCAAAAAGGACACATTTACTGAAAACTTATAATTCGAATAGTACCTAAATTTTTATTTTATTTTATACCTTTTTTACAGCACGTATGTACTACTCGTATGTAGTAAAATTAGAGTTATTCAAAAAAAACACATATTTCATCTTAAAAGACTAGCAAAAATAGCTTTTGCGAACTCAAGAACAGGGTCCTCTCATCCCCGAATCCGTTTGAATCGAATCGAAAGGAGCTTGCCAAAACTCCTTTTAAATTAAAATTCCATATTAAAATCCCTTGTAACAAATTCATTTAAGTTAACTTTAATTTTACTTAATTTTTTGCATTCAAAATCATTAAAATAATTCGATTGATCATATTTAAATAGCACAAGTAGCCAATTAGCGATTACTTGCATCGTCCCAAGATTCGATTTCTTTTAATGTTGTACAATGAAATTTCGTTAAAGTTGTAAATAGCGACGCATCATATTAACTAATTTCCATCAAGTTGTCCTCAAGTAGCTCAGGTTTCTCAACAACAAAAACAAAATCCAAGATATGTCGACGTAACCCTGTCTCTGAGCTCGCACTGTCTTGGCTTAAGGAAAAAAAGCGCGATTAAAAATTTCATTTGGTTGGGGGTTGGGTGGAAGTGAAGATGAGCCGGCGAATGCTCAAGAGTTTCGGAAGTGCACTACTGTCTGGCGCCGAATTGAATTGAAATCTCTTTTATGTGACAAGCAAAAGATTCTCCAATTTCCAATTGAAAAGATTTAGTTCTCCAGAATTGGGGGCTCAATTGTGTTCGGGCGTCAAACAGTTTAAGAGAATTTCAATGACATCCTTCCTTGCACTGCAGACAATGCCATTACAAGGCTTAGGGGATGGAAAACAGTGCGGTTCTAATGAGATAGGAATAAAGAGGACCCTTATGGTACTCGATATTCGTTTTTGAATGGATAAAAATAATAAAATTCGAAATAACATTTTAACGTAAATTAAATTTATGTAAGTAAGACATTTAGAAAAATTCTAGGTATAGCTAAAATGAATGCTTTAGCAATCCTTCCATTTAGAATTTTACAAATCACAATTAAATCTTACTGGTGATTTATATCCCTCTTTACTAAAATTTAAACTGCTTTAGAAATAAAATACAAGTGGTAAATTCCATTATTGAAGTTCCTAAATAGAATAAACATGTTAAATTTTTATACAAAATCATTTAAATAGCGTTTTATTGTAGCGACCCCTATTCCAAATTACTTTTTTCAATTATCGAATTAATATCACCGTTTTTTTATATAGGATAGCTACCTACGCTCATCAACTGACGATCTTCCCAAGAAAATAAGTGGATTAATTTGAAATTAATTCAATTACTGCTAAACAAAATATAGAAAATATTTAAAAAAAAAACATAAAGTTGGTAATTGCAGTGATTCCAGCGTTAAAATCTAAGTCCTAATCAAAACCGAAGGGTGTGATTTTTTTAAAGCTTTGCAAACTACTTATCGTCTTTAGGTTTCCATTAGGAAGTCCTCTAAATTTTTTAACGTTTCTTTTTGTTTTCAAACAGAGGGGGTCCCAGAAATACTGCGCAATTTTGTCTAATTAAAATCACATAAAAGTTTTGAGCGGTAAAAAGCGCAGACAAAAACGCCAGGTGCAGGTGTTAATGATGCCGCGGTAATTTGAATTTAGCAAAAAGGGCGTGGATCTCTGCAGTAGGTCGGTCCCCATGGAAAACGTTCTTGTTTTTCTTTATTGTTTTAGTAGGGGGCAATTAATAAAAGTTTTCTATTTAAAAACTTTCTCTTCATGAGTGGCTGAAAGAAAAAGCAGGGCATTCATGCCACAGTATCGAGGACAACAGACCAGAAATAAAGCGAATTTAATAGAATCAGGTTTATTGGTGCATTGCATTCTACTAACACTTTCATCCTGATCCTGTGGCCCAATTACATACACCCGAAAATGCGAATATTTTCCTTGAATTTTTAAGTTATCTTAATCTGGCCAAACTAAACTCAATTTTAGAGTTGGCGAAACGTGGGGATTGTACAAGTTCTAGTGGTAGAGACGGGTCGATCATGGGCACCAGAGACAATTTTCTTGAATAAATTTAATAATTAAAGATGCTGACAGCTTAGCTGAGTTCCTTTAACGAACTAAAATTCAGGCTAGCTAGGATGAAGGTAAAACTGGGACTGGCGGTACTTTATGATCTGGTAATTGGTATAACAATAAAAGCAGCAGGTCGTGTTTCTCCCGGTCATTACTTCCTTAACTTCGGATGGGTATTTAAAAAGAATGGGGTTGTTTTGTGGATTTTATTTCTTAATGAAATTTTTGTTGACGAAAGGCTCACATGCACACTGGGGATATAAAGAATAATGACTTTCGCAGGTACTTGGAACAAGACTCAGTCTGATTTTTAATTAAATCAGACGGTGTGTCGCGAACGGTGGATGCTGCTTTTTTTTACTGAAGAATGAGGACTATTTTACTGAGTTTTACAGGAAACATTTGTACTATAACAATTCACATTTCTCAGTACTTTCCGAAATAAGAGGACTTGCCACCGGTGGCAATGAGATATTTTATTTATAATGAATTGTAATTTACATTAATAAATAAAACAGAAGTTGATTGGGAATAAACTGTGACATAATTAATGAGATTTTCAGAGATAAATTACGCATTCAATTAAAGATGATTTATGGGAACAGTTTTCGGCATGAAATTTGTAATGTGTGGACTTCTGACAAACCAAACTACATACATATGGTGATGAAATTTATTTAATTGATTTAAAAATATGTATTTCGTTGGAAATTAATCGTTGTTCGATAGAACATTTTAAATAAAACTTTTTATTATATAAGTGTACACCATCAGAATTGGTTGTGGTCTTGCAAAAAGACCCATTCTATCAAAATTGTTAGAAAATATCATTTATTTATCTAATTTATCAAGCTAATGGTAAAATTGAATAGAGCATTATTGCTCGATCATAGCCATCAAAATTTTCAACAAATCAGCAATCTCTTAATGGACATATAAAACTTAATTGATATTATGGACTGCTGTGTGTCGAAGGTGTAATAGTTCTTCTGAAATTCAGTAATATTAAGAGTTTTTAATTCCCCAAAATAAAGAGTAAAAAGTATCTATCGAGTAAGTACACGCGAATTATACTACAAAACGAATTTTTCATCATATAGAAACCTTGACTTGAATTAGAATCTTAAATTTTAATTTCGAAACGCTCAAATAAACATCCATTTACGCAAGTTAACAAAATACTTTGCCACAAACGTATTATCGCGCCCAGTATGTGGGTGACCTAGACATTTATTGAGAGGTTACTAAAATCTGCATTCCACTTCTAAAATGTAAACTCTGCATCAACTATACACGCCTGCATATATTTTTCTTTCTTTCTCTGGCATATGGCTACAATTTTTACAAAACCCCTGATTGAAATTTATGAAAATGGAGGTATACCCTCTGGCTGACCAACCGAGCCCAAAATTCGAATAATATAAAAACAGTGTAACAAAAATTGCGAAAACTTTGTAAAAAGTAGGGACTAATGGTCACATTTAAATTTTAGGAAATAGCTCACAACTCATAAAACGGAAAAGCCAGAACATTTCTATGTTGTGTAGGGGGAAAAGAAGGGACGAATGCCTTTTCATTTTCTCGCAATGAAAGTTTCCTTAACACAATTACGAATCTTTGCAACATTCAGTCCAAAGCGAAAACCCTTGGGGATTATTTTGTGTCCTTTTGTGAGCTCTTCTGTATGCTTTTGAGATCTTCATAAATCTAATGGGGCATACTGTGTATTCGGCTTTCTGAAAAAGAAATTTTTTTTTTATTTTTGCATGCACGAAAGGGTCATCATCCATCCGGGAATTGAAAGTCATGTGATACGAGAAAAAGGAAATAAACTTTGTAAAATGAGATTTAAGTATTTTAACAATTGCAATCAACGGAAAACTTTAAGGGCATGCTAAATCTTCTATTTGCTAACCAACTCTAGATTTGGACTTGTGAAAATTGGATTTTGAATAAATGTCTATGAAAGTCCATATAAGCTAAAAATATTAATGAATTTCTGATGAAAGTGCAGTAATTTGTCGGTTCTCCAGAACCAAGTTTTCACCTACCGCATGCTTTGCAAAATGGTCTGGGGCTAGTTTTTTTTTCTGTTGAGTCAGATATTAACGCAAAAATGTTATATACTTTGTTGGAAGTGGTGAATTAAAACGATAACTTTTTAGGGTAATCGTTGGTGAAAGTCGCAAGTTTTTATCCAATGTTTACTTCTTTCACGATTAAAGCCAATGTTTTTAGAGCTTCAGACAAATTTACCCTATGGATGCGTATTAATTCTATCATGAATTAAATCTATGTCGGCTAATCTATCTAGCTCTGAAGCACTATCGCATGGTATTTCTTTAATTTTGAAACAGAGATCATTTCGTATAAGGTGAATTGTGAGTCTTTCTGCAAGAAGAACCTTCCTGTTTGGCAAACCATTATAAAATTTGATATTATTCCAGTCCCATCGTCATCGGTTGTGCTACTCCCGATGGAATCATGAAATCCCTAGTTTCTGCTAGTGAGTACTTTTAAAAGGGAATTCCTACCCGCATATCGTACACTATAATCCAAAACAATTTACTCGCACTCCAATAAGTTTCCACAGAATTTTAGCCATTTTTCCATACATTGGGGGATTGGAGTAGGTCCAGCCGAGAGGAATAAATTTTCCATTTTTGTTACAGAAACTGTCTCTCGCCCCAAAAGAGAACGACGAATTGCGCCAAACTTATGCAAATTGAGAATTCACTCGTGGAATCCGCAAGTCTGTGGCGGACAGAATGAAAAGGCGCAAATTTCATAAACGGATTGTGTTAATGCGAAAAGCATTCGCTCTAAATGGAACTTACATGAATGATCCCAAAAGAATTCATTCTGAAAACTTTTGGGCCTTTTTAAAAATTTTACCACGGGATGGGGAGGCACTCCTCTGGGCAACTATGCAGCAGCGGTGGTGATGGTGAAAGGCTTAACACGTTGAGCGACGCACTGGCCGTGTAGTGGAGCCGCTTTACATCCGCAAGTGGGAAAATCAAGTGAACATTTTCGGCTGCCACTTCCGCTTTTTTTGTCCAGAACCTTTTTCGATATGTTCACATGTGCAGGAGAGTATGTGGCTCGCGTTGTAATAAGTTGGGAATGAATTGCTCGTTTTTTTTGTTTTTTTTTTCCTTACAGGGAAGCATAAAATGAAAGTGCTTTTTATGAGATTGTTGGTTTTAACATGACTGGGTCTTTTCTGGGCTACTCTAAAAGCAATTAATAGAACCGCACTAGGTTTTACTGCAAAGGACGCCTTTGTGGTGAGGAGGGGGTATAAATCAAAGGATGTGTGGCGTTTAGAGCCATTTAAACTCAAAAAGCGTTAAATTCCATTTGTTCCGAAATGAGAGTGTTTTGTGTGTGAAATTTCGCACGAAAGTGTTTTTGAACTACTTTGCGGCACCTTTCATTTCTCTGTACTACAAATAAAAACTTACGAGATTTATATTTATTACTTTGTAAATCACTGCGATAGACAGAAAGTGTCGTTTATGCGTTATTTTCACGAAACTGTAATAGGGCTATAATAGTTAAAATGTTTATTTTATTAAAATTTATAGAATTGTAGAATGAAATAAAAGCATGGTCCGAAAATAAATTTTATATTGTAAAGATTGCAACTCTTGAATTCAAACTGCCGCAGGACACAACTCAGCAGCACGCCCGATGGTGTCCAAGAAACGAGTACTCCGCGATAATCCCCATTCCCGAATCTTGCCTAACCTTTTATAATTCTAACCTGGTCATAACTAAATCCTTTGGCGCCTAAACTATGCGCATGCTAGGACATGTTCAATTAAAAAGGTGCCTGTTTCCTATTTGGTTCATTGCACATGTGCGAAGGACTTTATGGCCATGCACAGGGAACCTATGCTTCCCTTCTTAGAATTGCACAAAATGTGAATCGTACTTCGGAAGGGGTTCAGTTATTGTTTTGCCCTTTCAGCATTTAATTACGAATAAAACTGTTTGTGCCGATCCGTCTGAGTTATTTTTATTACCACAGACATTCGACGCTATTTCCAGATTATCATACTGCTGCTCGTCATTACAAACACTCGTGCTGCTGAGAAGATATGCTAGAATCTTTAATTTACTTATTTAAGACCAAGCGGAATTTCCCTGGTTTTTCCGAGGCAATATACATTTTAAACACAACTGTTTTCATAAAAATTTAACACTAGAAATACCAAGGGATCATTTTGTCCTTTATCAATTTATTTTGAATTTATTCTTTCCAAGAAAGAAATAAGGGTCTATTCGTACAATACATCATGAATCTTCTTAGAGAGAACAAATTTTTATTAAAGTGAAAATATTTTAAATAACACCCTTTGGTAAAGGTAGTGCTATATTGAGAATTTTCCTTAAAATCTAATCTGCTATTCTAAAACAAATTTTTTTATATTTGTATATTATGGCATAACTATTCGCGTAACATGAGGTTTATAAATATTGAAACCCTTCTATTCAGTTTTTCATCTTTAACTGAATAATCGCAATTTTAACTTGTCCACCATTTATTTTTATCATAAGAATTAGAAAGTAGTTCTAGCAGTGGTAAAATCATGGAAGTTTTTAAAGAAACTATTTCAATAGTGGACTTATTCTACTGAACTAATAGTTGTAATTGATTAAAACTGAAAATGTTATTGAATTATTCTTGCTACAAAATTAAAATATAAAAAAGATAAATGTGCGAATAATGCAAATTATACTTTTTCGAATTAATTTCTCTTAAAAAACAAAAACCAGTGGAAACTGACTTTAATTGCGAGAGCTTCGTAAATTAAAGGCCATGAATTCGTCGTTTGCGTATCCACTGTACGTAAAAGCAAATTTAAAGCAATATGTGAATTTTCCCAGAGCTCCCTCGGGGATAGAATGCATATGAGAGGCGTGGGTCGAAGGCGAGTCCACACGGACGACTTTACTGAACCGAATGATGCCCGTATTTCCAAATGAAATCGTCAGCAAATGCAAATATTGTACTTTAACTTTTGCCAGTCAGAGGCGAGACGGGAGGTTTTTTTTTTTTGCAGTAGCAGTAGCAGCAGCAGTAGCAGTAGCAGCAGTAGCAGCCCTCGACGACGGCTTACTTATGGATATTATTAAATCCCTGTCTGGCCTTAATTTTCCAGAATTGTTTCGTACCGAGTGTGGCTCAAAACTGTATACGTTTTATACCTAAAGCATGGGCCGTAATAAGCCTGACATGGGTCCGGGAAAAAGGAGGAAGTGCGAGAGAGCCTTGAAAAGTATGAAAATCTCGTCCTGAAAATTTTCCATACTTTTCCAAAGTTCGTCTGTGCACCATCTCTCCGCATGAAGCGTTTTGTTTCTGCGGCAAAAGTAAATCTCCCTAAACTTTAGAATCCACTGGAGATGTATGCAAATTTCTGGAAGAGGCAGAACTATACTAAGTCAACACAGGAAAACATGATGAGGGAGGTGACTGGCTTTTCGGGGATGGAACGTAGTTGGGACAAAACTCGACTTTGTTAGTTGTAAAACACGAGGAGATGAAAGCAACTGGATGCATCCTAATTATGCAAAGAGTACACAGGAGGCAAATGATCGCCTGAAAAACACTCGTAAGTGTAATAAACTTTGTAAACATACACTCAAAGTGTTCTTTACGTGCTCTGGCGCTGGCGATGCGGCTCCTATGATGGCGCGTTCACGGCTATGCCAGAAAAAGAAGCTAAACCAAAAGTTGGCTTAAAGTTCACTCCAAGTGGGGCACTGGGGAGTACCGAACCGCACTGAAGATGCTGATGCTGAGCAATTAAGAAAGAATGCGAAATTTATGCTCCAGTGGCTGACTTAGCCCGCCGCCCACTTCAATTCAACTCTGCATAATTTTCAAATTTTCGGTTACTTTATGAGCGTACACCACACAGCAACGATTTAAGGACGAAAATCCTCAATGATGGGCCCAAAACCTGAACGGTGGCAAAAATGTTTAGAGCTGCTGATTCCAATTAGTGCGTTTAGCTTGTTAATTATTGCTAGGAGAGCGCCAAACATGTGTGCAAATTGGCAAATATTAATAGAGATGAGTGCTTAATTAATGAGCGCGGTTTTCTGCGTAATGAAACGGAATTTGCCTGTTTGTTAAATTTAATTCCTGTCGAATGCGGTGTACCATTCGGTGTCCTCCTTGCGAATTTATGCGTCTGTTTTTAATCTAACTTACGAGAAATTTTATGGGATTTACGAAGTTTTAATGTTAGAAAGGATGTCGTATCCGCTATACGAGGGAGTTTATGTTTAAATTCATTTCGTTTTAAATTAACACTTTCAAGGATTTTCCATTCATTCAAGGGTGTTCTTTATACCAAGAAATAATCCTCTTTTCTTGGATTTTTGGGACTCCTGTTTAGGCATTTTACGTAATGTGAGATTACTCTCAGCATGGTACATTGTGCTCATACATAACTTTAATATGCGCGTATTAAACATTTATGAATATTTTAATAGTACCCAACCTATCCACGGAAGAAAATGTACCTTAGTTCTAACTCAGTTCGGATCGGATTTTATTGGTTGTTGTTGAGGAACTCTTAATTTATGTTAGCACATAGATTTATTGCAAAACAAATTTGTATACTATCAATAAAATTTGTCCAATTCCTCCTCCTTAGAAACGAAAAGTTTCAGAAAATGCACAAATGCCGAGACTCACGGCTATCGAAAAAAACGCCAGCTTCTAATAATTTTTTCCTACGCTTAATTTTGATTTAGAAGTATCCTTTTCTGCATTTCTCGATTGATAATCTTAAACATAGTGACCCAGCTTTAGTTATTACCGCGTTACTTTACGTCCAGATTATCGGCGCACTATTGTGCGTTACTTTTATCATAGAGAAGTGTTTTCTTAAAATCTATCATTAAACAATTTTAAGAATCTATGTAAAAATATAATACAACCCCCTTGGAGAGCGGTGATATTCTAAATCTTTATGTAAAGCGATTCATATGCTAAATGAACTCATCGATCATATTGTCGATGTCGAGATAAATCTTACCATAATGATGACGTTGACCAAAAATCCCCTGATAGATTGGTATTGAATGGCATACGTTGGAAGCAAACTTTACGTATTCACGTTTTTATGCAAATACAGAAGCAAAATTTATGTGACCATCATAAAAAGCATATCACCAAGGTATTACGAGGAAAGTGCTTCAACAGTTCCATTTTAACAGCCGCCTTATATCAAAGCAAGACTTGTGAAAAGATGTGGCTTAGAAGATAAAGAACTAAGGCGCATTCTTAAGAGGGGGGTGGTGTGATGAAAATGGCGAAAATGTATCCTGTCCTGACCTTGTATGGTCCCTTTTAAAAGGTCCTGCATTAATAATGACCGCTACTAAAGGCGGCACTAAGCGATTTCGTAGTAAGGCCTAGTTTTTTTTTTTTTTTTTTTTTTTTTTTAAAGAAAACCACATAAATTTATGAGTCCTTTAAAATCCTTAAATCCTTCGTGATTTTAAAGGTAACTCTTGTGTATCAGCAAATTTAATTTAAGTGTGATAAAACATTGTTTAAAGCTAATACAGCTCCGAGTACGTCGTGCGTCTCTGTAAAGATTTAAAATTCCTAAAACCCCAAAAAACCTTCTGAACTTTTCCGCGAATTTAACTTTTCCAAAGCTTGGAAATTCATATTTTTCAGGAGTGATATATGGTGCTCGTGGGAACCAAAAACGCTTTCGTATACACCTGCCAACAATTTTTTAATTCTTCCCGACGACGTGCACGAATATGTTGCTTTGTTACAGGAAGTCTGCTTGGCTCCAGCAGCAACGTAAACCAATTGTTAACTGGGAATCAACAAAGGCACACAAAAACCAATGGAATCCCCTGGTTCAGCCAGAAGCTTTTCAGAACTAGCAAGAAGCTATATCTGCTGAAGACAGCTTGTGTCCTAATAAATCACATCAAATGCAGGAATATGTGACAGGATACGCCAGCGGAACAAAACTCTGAACTGCAAATAAAGCAGTATTGCCCCTTGAAACACTTTTTCTTCCCTCGACTCCAAGTGGCACTTGACCCTCGGAATTGTTTATTTTTTTTTTTTTTCGCCCCACACACCGGTGTCCTCTACCTCGACGGGTCTTATTTGATATTTTTTGCACGATGCACACCTTCGTGGTGCTGAAAATAAAGAGGTGCACATGGGAATACCTTTTCGATGTAAACATTTCATTTCGAATCCACCGACACGTTGGCCTCCTTTTCTTTGGACACCAATTCGTGCAGACACGAAACAACATTTTGTATTCTTGCAAGAAACCCGGCGAGAACTTCTCTGCCAGCATAAGTTTTAGGGTGACTAGCAGCACACCTAAAAATGTTCTTAAAATCGTGATAATGTGGGCTGCACTTGCGAGAAGTACCTTTTAGGTGGTTAGCGCAGTAATGAGCGCTTCACTTAAAAGTGCTCTTGTCAGACCACAGCCCGGACTCAAAAATGAATTGCTTTTTTTGAAAAGAGAACATGCCACTTGCATTGTTGAAACATGCAACATGGCACGCGGCGTGTTCAACACTTTCAATTTTCTTCAAGATACAATCGGACGTTGCTTTTGAAAGGAGCAATGAAGAAACAAAATTTCGTTTCCAACTGAAATTCTTTCAGGCAACTTTAGGTACATTTAAATAGTACCTCGGTTTTTGTAAATAAAACTGCCATCATAAAATTGTTGAGGATGGAACTCGCATAAAATAAGCAAGTTTCAAAAAATCAGGACAATAGTTGTTGAACGATCACGTTACATTTGTACACTTTAAGGAAAACCTACAAGTCTATTTTTAGAATTCCGCCCGAAATTCCTCTAGCTCTATTCTCTTAAATATTTCCAATTTTAATGGTCTACTTCCTTGTATATCGCTATACTACTATAGGTCAATATTATGAGTTAAAATTATAATCATGCGAGCAAAGGTGATCTCTTTAAGGCCTTGATTAAAATGTAAGCCTCTTTTTATATCAAACAAACGCTACTATGATATTCATTATTTCATACCACCATTCTCTGATACCGCTTCATAAGAGTTTTTGTACTATTGAAAACTCAACTTAGGCTAGTAGTAATCAATAAATCAATTGCACTCTCCTAGCGTGAAGTACAAGTGTTTTCCGTAGCACGGCCGCATAGCATAAAATCGACCATCACTCGAAATGAAGTCCCAGACAATGGCTAGTAATGAAAAATGTTATCCTCTTTTCTGTGGTATAAACTTTATATATGCCATTTTTCATACCAATTGGTTGAATGGCTGAGTCGTAAAGGTGGAATAAACATACAAATCCACTTTTGAATTTGTAATACTCGCATTATAAAGGATTAATGCCTATTCTAAAGAAAGAAAAGTTAGAAGTAAGCTAGTATAGTAAATATTTATTATTATTTCAATTATAGCTGAAGCTGATACCTTCGATTAATTTTTCTGAAACGAGTAAGTGCCGTAGAGAAGCGCCGAAAATTCTGTATACATGATATATATGTCTAAAATGCAGATTTTCTTCACACAAGAAAATAACTAAGCTTATTTTAGAGTATAGGAGAAGATGACCCGAAACGGGGACCTTAAAATGAATTACAAAAAGATATGTCTTAAAATCTAGAAGTCTTAAATATTTTACTACTATCAAAAGGTAAATTTATTAACCGGAGCCTATTGCGAGTATCACTTTTTCAGTCGAATCGAAAGCCAAGACACTAAAATGTCTTACATTTTAAAGCTTTAAATATTTGTCATCGGTTTCGATTCGAAAGAAAAACGATATTCGTAATAGACCCCTTAGGGGTGGCCCATACATTCGATTTAATACGACTAAAATACAGTGAAATTGATTCAAAATAATAATTACATAGCGATATTATATACAATATACCAATTGACGTATACATACCTTTGATATTTTCGTATAAAAACATCGCAAACCTTTTTTTTTTTTGGTAAACAATTTGGAGCAATGCGCTTCACTACGAGTGCAATGAGAGGATTATGTTATAGCCGTGGAAAGACGACTTCTATTAATAGTGTCTGCTTTAAAGCGTCTTCCCCTATATAATTTATTAAAGCTTAATTTGTAGAAAATGTTTCTATTCTCCTTATTTTCCATACATTGTCCGAAGCAACGCAAAAAATTGGTATGACATACTGATTACCTGCAATATTCGAATTTTATTGTATATTTTAAATTATATTTAATTTTATTTACCGTGTTAAATGTATAGAGTGATACAGGAGGAAATGTAACAGCATTCAAAAATGCTGGTTTCTGTGAACGTCTTATAATAATGATAAGAGATTTCCAATAAGAAAGATCAGTGTCCCGCCAAGAGTGACTGTAGGCAGCATAACCAACTTTTTTACTCTAAAATTTATAATTTATTTATTAAACATATTTAACTAGTAATATTTATTACCGACAGATTCTATTAGCCGTTCTCCAAAATAGCATATTTGTAATACTTGAATAAGCGAAGTGATCACAAGCAGGAAATACATTGAAAGTTCTATCACATCAATGCCAGCAATAACTTGAAATCCTCCCAAGCAAATTATTAGCGATGATATTAAAAAATTAAATTGTATTGAAACGCTGAATATTTTGTTTAGATTTGCACTAAAACTAAAAATTTACTTATTATTCGTTTTTTAATATAAAACTACACTTACCCAAGAACTTTAATATGCCTTTGAACAATTTTATTTAAAAAATCAAAATCATATTGTATACTTTTCGGTTTAAATTGAATAAATTGCCTAGAAATGTGATCAAAATGCATACAAAGTTGAATAATTATACAGCATAGGAGAAGATCAGCTGAAAATATTCCAGTTCCTGCTACATAACCGAAATACACCTGAGAAACGTATACAAACGGATATAAATTATCAGAAGTCGCATTAAAAGGATACCAAATGATAAACGGCAGATTACGTTCGAATTGTTTCGATAAAAATAAATACTCCACTGTTGACCGACAAATTGGGAATAGATTAAAGATCGCTATTAGTGTCATATATAAAACCGAAAAAGGTACCATCACCATCAATAAATTGCGATTGTATTCACGAAGATAAAATTTTTTCTGTTCATTTCTAGATAGTGGAAATATTTCTTCTAAGTCTTGCATCAATTCAGATAAGATTTTCTTATTTAACCACACTGATATCATTTTAAAATCCGACACCAAACAGAACATCATGCATGCAATAATTGCAGTTCCTTCCAAGTATGAAAAATACTGCATAAAGTAGATGCACAAAATCTGCCACACTACCTGCACATTGAGGTTGATTAAGCCAACGTAAAATATAATTGAAAATAGCCAAGATCGTGGAGTATCTGCACGTCTTGTATACGGCTGTATACCAAGCGTCTTAAAGAATATATTTGGAATTTTTGTCAGATCGTCGAATGTGATTAATTCCTTCACTGGTTGCATTGCGATTTGTACATTGGATTAGTTTTTACGACCACTGGGAATTCTATCCTGAAATTGTCCCTTTTTATTGCGTATAGATATCAAATCTCGCTTAATATTTCAGTGACTCCCAGGAGTATTGTGGCATATGTAATGGGAAAGCACATTTGATTGTAGTCCCATGGTACTCATTTCCTTTAATTAAAAGCTTATTAGCGACGTCCCACTACAGTGGAGAGAGCAGAAAAGTTGATTAATCACGTTATGCTGCCAGAGTTAAGGTAATCATTCATTAAGCATTAAGCGACTAAACTAGTTATCATGCTGTTACCAATTTGATATGGTAAAAATTGTTTATATGTGTATTCTAAAAACTCTGCAAATTTACCGGCAAACAGTAGCTCAAAATTATAATTAAGTTGTGGCAAAATGCTAGCTTTGAATACCACTAATTGTGTGAACTCATCAGGTGTCCTTAGAAATTTCTTGAACGAATCTATAATTGTATAATTAAGAGATAGTAGTCAACAGTAAAATTAAGTATGCCTCATCCTCAAGTAATATATGAAAGTTACACTGAAAACAACACATGCATGTTGTGTATAAAATTATAACCGATATAAAGACCAAAAATAAGTATTTCTTTTATCAGTTTTACAATTTCTAAAAGTGATTCAAAATTAAGGAAAACCTTTTAAAATAATGAACGATTTCTGAAGATAAGGAAATTTAAAGAAAACTTACAATTTCTCATTTTACAGGCTAAATGCGTGCTTGTCGCCGTCCTTAAACGAATAAATTATTTGTCTGTCGCCTCTGTAATCGTGTGATCTTACACCTATGGATTTCTTTCTTTGGAGAAATGTGGAAATGTGAAGCCAGTTATCTACGCTAATAAACCACAATGTTGGATCAAATGAAAGTCAATATTCGTCATGTTATTGCTGCTGTTCGTTCGGCCCTATTTGCTCGATAAAGTGGAAAATTGGACTTCTTGATTACGCTTTATTCGATCCATTCTAGCCAGCACCTATAGATCGGAAATCATGTTTAAACACCAAATGGCATAAAAATATCTTTTAAATAAAGCCAATATGGCCTATTTAATTTATTATGTATACAAGGAATAAGGAGGGAAATTGCAAAATTTAGTCACTAAAGAGGTAAAATTGGGGTTCAAAATTTTTATAGAGAAACAATAGGCATTTTCAACGAAGTCGCAGGAACAAAAGCTAGTTTTTTTATGAAATATCCCAGCAATAGTTCTATGCATTTATCAACATCTGCCAAGCAACTAAACCATTTAAAAATTACTGACACCAGCTCCCTAACTAAGAAATAAAAGTAAAAGTTATCAAGCGATACGTTTCAATAAAGCGAAAATATTTCAACAGCAGGTTAATTCTAACTTTTGACCATTCATCACAAGTTAATTAATCAGCTCTATAATTTGCCATAATCCCACATTAGCGCTGTTGTCCAGCGAATGCTGTGAAGCAAATGATTTTTGTGATTATCCGCGACAGCACCGTGCCGCCACCCTCTCTGTCCATATAAAAGGACGATTGGTTGCCGCAGTGGAAAGGATGCAATTTAGCGTTCAGCGCTTTCTCAGTAAATCAAAAAAGGAAAAAGCCATCTTGTCGTTCATGTTATTTTTCATTTCTGAAAATTGTTGATTCAATTTTCCTCACGTCCTTTATCATCCGACAAGAAGAGAAATCGATTTTGTATGCATTCAAAGTTATCAGAAGACTCGCACGATCTGGGCCGGAAAAACTACGTATGTGATCGGAATAAGGGAAAACATGCCGTTCCATATCCAGGCCCGAGGCCATCTTCCTATGTCTTTTCCGGTACGGTCGGCGGACAGACTTATCGCCTCGGAGGGTTCCAGAGGATATCAAACTTTTATATTGGCAATAGCTGGAATAAGTTAAGTTTCGAGGACTGCAGAATGTCTACGACATTCGAAGCATCCATTCTGATTCACCAGCAAAGATTAAATCTCTTCCCAATTTCTTGCTTTATTTAAGGGAGGTAGGGGAAAGGGGACAATATATCATAGGAACCGTACAGTCCGTGTAGGTGGACAAGCTCGAAGGCTTGAGTCTATGCCACCTTAAGAACGGACCCGAACAAATCCGGTTATGGTACTCGGAGATGGAAAATTGGACCAGCGCATTTTCTGTGCCTTTTAACCACGGCAGCTTCTCGTCCAATCTTTTGGAAAAATAAAATGACCGCTGGGCAATTTTGGATTTTTGATTTCTTCAGACGATTACGTGAGCTTTGAGAGCGCTTTAGGAGTGCATTCATGCAGCACCTCCGAATAATGGATGCACCGCTTTGTGGGGGGAGGCCAGCTATTGCCGTCCAAAAATAATGAGGACACTCAATTTAGACACCGATAGAGATTTTCTGCAGATGTCTGAGTCTTGTCATGCCCCAGTAATTTCAAATTTAGTGCCTGGATTTCATAGTGCTCCACACAACAAGTCTTGCATCATAATGAGACACTACTACTTTGGGGCTTCTGTTAAAAACTACTCGTTTCTGTTTATCTGGTAATTTCTACATGAGTTCACAAAATTTGTGCACACATCGCATTTTAATAAACTGAATTCTTTTAAATATTTAAGTATACCTCTAAGTGGTAGCTTGCCCGGAAGAGCCAAATATTGCCGGAGATATTTAGGGCCAATCTGAATTCAAATTTTCGTCTTCGTTTTATTACAGCGGTTCGTGACGAACAACACCCTAAGGTAAGCTCTGTTCGAATTCATGTTTATGGCTACATATGAGATTAACACCATATATAAAATTGGAATAAATGATATATTTCTTAAAATTATCCAATAAGATTGAACCGATCCATATTCTCCGTCCAGTAGTATCAGAGATTAACGTGTACAAAAAGACAAACAGGCAAAATGGTCTTTTTACCAATTCTGTTAACGTTTCTACAGTTTTATTATTAAAATACGATACAGAAAATGCAATAATAAAATAGAAAGAGTGATAATGATAATAAAATTTCCGTCCTATTACAAGCTGAACTGAAAAGTTTGTATAGTAGTCTGACAAATTAAACTTAAAAAAGTCCTTTTAAAATATTTTCAAAAAACAATCTATAACTACAACCTTTTTAAAACTAATACTTTACCATCTTCAAACCTACCAGAATATATGTAATCAAAAAAAAAAAAAATGCGAAAATAATAATAGAGAAGGAAATATATTTCAACTTTGTTCGACGCCAGGGGCAATTGCAGTTTTCATTTATAAAAGATGTGCGACCTGCCTGTGGTAACAATTTGAATTTAATTTGGATGCTGCTGCTCAACTGAAAGCAAATAAAATTTCACTTTAAGTTATTCCTTAAAGTTTTGTAAAGTGTTATTTGAAATTTTTAGAAGAAGGAGGGGTTCGTTGAGAGAGAAACAGAAGTCCGAACAAAGTTTTTGAGAAGTTTTTGGATGAAGAAAGTCATCATTTTAGCCGCCTTAAGGATAGGTATCCTCCTAACGTCTGCCTCCTTCACAAGTGCATCTGTCGGAACAACGTATGGTCGTTGGAAGGTAATAAATTTTAATACACAGCAGGACCACACTTTGAGGGCGTAATAAGACAAAACGAAAATGATAAGAAATATGACTATGAGAAAAAAAACCTAAAGGGGATATTCCTAGAATTTCTTGAGCACTTTTCTTTAAACACACGAGAAAGTCCTTTGAACATGGTTCCTCTCGATTGTATTGAAATTTTATACGGCTACCCTATGGAGAAAACCGGCAAACTTTGTCGACAAAAGTTTTCTATTCTGTTATGGGTGGAAAGTGCACAACATTAGAGTCTGCAGGGCTTTAACAGCAGATGAAACACTTTCGAGGATGTAAAAGTTTCTGTTTAATCAACGTAGCTTTGGATTTTTCACTCGCATTAAATGAATACGTGATAAGCAAGGTTCTTCGACTTTTATCATTGTTCGAAGGCATATTTCTTTGAGAAAAATATAATATTATATTTTCTAAACTACTCAAGTTTCTTCTTTACTTACACTTTAATATGTAAAGAAGAAAGGAGGAGGAGTAATTTATAAAACGATATACATTCAGGGCTGTTTTAAGGCATACAAGACGCACCAATAGAGAAGCCAATTTCGAAAGCCAAACACTTACAGATAAAAGTTAAGCCACAATTATCCGCGACAACTTCTGAATTATAACTAAACATCTTCTTTAAAATATTTCTTTAAATTTAAATCATAATCGTGCTACTTTCATTAAGAAAAGTGTGAGTCGATTGACTACATAAAACGAAACAGGAATTAATAAAAGTTGCCATCCTAATTTTAAAGCAAACACAACCTCCTACTCCAAAAATTGGCGTCTGAGCAAGTTAAAGCTCCATGCCACATTTAAGGTTTAATTTCTTATTAATTTAATCGAAATAGTTTTTATTCATGTTTGAGGAAATTAGTTCAATCCTTTCCAGAATTATCAACTCTCAGCCTCAGTTAGAAAGAAATAGAAAATATGATTGGATGAAGACTTTTCGAAATAATAGCGAAATATGATTGCGAACACTGATGCCCTACAAGTAACTTATTTTATAAAATTTCAATTCAAATGGAACCTTTGTAAACTCAGTTTGCCATTCGATTCCGAATGGATTCAAGAATAGATCGCCTGGACTTTTATACAGGTTAAAGTAAATTTTATAATATGACCTTTACGGCATCATGAGAGACATTTTAATATCCTTACCTTAAATAAAAATATTTAAAGATAAATGAAACTCTCTACCTCCGCGATGTACTCTTTGACAGAGTTTTATATCTTGTTGAAACAAAGAACCCTTTGATTTAGCTCACTATAAACTTTAGTATAACTAAAATAATAGCGATTTAAACCGGCTTGTAGTGAAATTGGACATTCTTTTGTGAAATTTTTTATTATATTGCATTTTTCATGTAAAATACTTCTTTATTTAAGTGCTATTAAGGTATAATCTCAGTTTAATATTAAACTATGCTTCCTTTTTTCTTTTAAAGGTGTATTTTCGGTGTAATAAGTATTCACAAATGCAAAGTGTAATTTCAGTTTAGTTAAGTTTAGTAAGCTCCGATAGAAAATGGAAGAATTACTCCAAGTTTTAGTGTTTTTCTTACTTCTTTGAGGCACATGATTTCAAAGAAAATCTAAAACCCAAAGTATAGTAAAAATAACTTTAAACACAAAAACTAAACTTTATAAGCAATTTGAATTACATAAAAGGCTAAACAAAAGGTTGTTTTTTAACCCACCTAACCCCATAGAGTTAAATAGCAGAATTTATGAATTAATCTTAATTTTCGCAATTTCGGATATGGACAATGTAAGGCTGAAAGGAATAAGTCCTCATTTATTAGACTTATTCAATCATCACGTGCACCAGTCTGATTGGAACTTTAGTGATTACTCGGCTATAAACGTCGATAACTTTTTTAATAATTCATTCAAAAGGGGATTTCTCTAGAAAGACTATTGAATTTATAATAATTCAAAAACAGAAAAAAATCATTTTATTTTAAATCAATCGACTGTAGATGCAGATCAATCATCAATCCTAGATCTAGTAAATAAAAGCTATTCAGAAGTTGAAAACATTATCAGATTACATTTTAAAGATTTTTGCATAAAAGCCAATTTTCAACGTTCGCATTTTATATAAAAATGCCTTTGCCACTGCCATATCGGGGGAATTACACAGTACGAATCAAAATATAACTTCAGCATTAAATAAATTTGATTTTTGAAAATAAATCGCGTGGTAGTCCGATAATAATGGAATTTTTAAATTATGTGTAGCTGGCCGCGCGTAAATCATTTAGCAGTGAACGAGCAGCTTTAATTGATTATTTTTATATATGCGCTAATGAACCAAACAAATAGGGCTCGGCCAACGGACCCCGCCAAGTGGGAATTGCAGAAGTGCTCGGAATGAAAAATAAAAAAAATTAAAAACTAAAATAAAAACAAAAAGAGATTAAACAAGGGCCGAAATACACATCCAATCAGCGTTTACATTGCCGCCGGTAAAATTTGTCGCACATCCACGGCCCCAGAATATTTGGGAAAATTTCCAATTCGAATAATTTTTCAGTTCCGGTGGGGGAGGAGGAGATAGAACGTGTCCATAGTGGTGGCTTCGCCGGCCGTGTTCCATCCCTGTTTGCACTGATTAAATAGTGTGTAACACTGTGTGCTTTCTGGGCAATTTAATATGATTACTAGGCAGAAAAATTGAACTGCAGTGCAATTACAGCATTATATTCTGAAAAACAAAAAAAAAAAAATGTTATATATGGTGTAGAAGGAAAAAGCGTCGCATCAAAACAACAAAACACCCGGGACCCTCCTTAAATTTGGATCGTGCGAATATTGGCAGCGCGGCGATTAAAAAGTTTAGAGCTGCGCTGCTGTTTGGCTTAACAAAGTTTGGAAATACTCAATTGGTTGTTAAATTTTGATGGGCGCTTCTTTTCTCTTTTTTTATCAACCAGCAGCACCGCAACTTTCTATAGGACCCAAATGAAATATTCGGGCATTCTATACACAATTACAGCTCGCCGCACAAATTCACGGCTGTCGCTCCAAAAAATTTTAGTAGAAAATAATTTTTTGATGGAAAGATCGTCACGGGTCCATTTATAAAATTTTATTGGTGATGATTTTATTCTGAATATTTTTGCAAAGCCCTTTTGTTAGAAATTCCACTGATTTTTAGTCTATGTAATTATCAAACATTTCTGTATAAATTTCCTCCATCATTTGCTGTGTCACTTGAATTAATTTGGACTATAATCTAAAATTAAATTTTTATAAAATAAGTCATACAGGAAAAATTAAATATAAAAATCATTTCCAATATTAAAAGGCGTTTTTCGCTTTACTACAAGAATACGTTGCCTGAACTACAAGAGTTAAATTAACAGAAAATTAGGTTTTTTTAAAGTTTCACAATAAAATTCATCGTTAGCTCCATAAGGAGAAGGATCGAGTAGTTTTAAATTGAAAGGCCTTTGTACGTAACCGTATCCGTTGTATGGTAACGAAAAGTGGAAATTAATAATCAAGAGTATGGATGGTAGGTCTAAGCAAGTAATAAAAATAAAAACTTGCTTTAGCAGGCCTATTTGACGCTTACGAACCTAAAAGAGGTCCTCTTTAGAGAAGGCAAATTTTATTTTAAGCTAACATCACGACTATATGAGTCTTACAAATTTTATAGAATAAACTGAATGCTTACACTACGTCTACATGAGGCCTATATTGGGTTCAAAATCTTTAAAAATGGATGTGAACCGCAGCGCTTATATAAGGCCTAAAATCTTTGAAACTTGTTTTTGTAGATTTTGACTCGCTTATAATTCACACTTGGTGTGAACTTGTTTGACTGATGTTGAATTCGCTCGATCGTAGCATCTGTAGCATGTGTATTAGACTGGTGCGACAATTTGTTTACACTCGTCTATGCCAGACCTATACATAAATTTATATGTATTGCATGAGCTTACTATACGTTCAAAAAGAATTTTTAATATGGGCTCACTATAGGCCCACAAACATTTATGAGTGGGCTCAGTGATTTTGATGGGTGATGTCGGAACAAATGTTGATCAGGATACTTCAGAGAATCAATTGGTATTCGAGTATGTTGGAATACGTCTTCTGATTCACCTTATATATCAAATGTTTAAAAAAGCACCCAAGAAAAGTAAGTACGTACGTACCAAATCATATTGTAGTTCTTTCAAAGAGAAATGACCATTAGTAATAATTATGGATACCAAAAGAGAATATTTTATTATTAAAACAAAAACTGTCATCATTTATATAATTTAAAAGGTAAAACTAAAGTCAAAAATCACCAGCTTTCTTGAAACAAGAGCCATTTAATGTTCAAGAGAATTTCACAAAATTTCCGCGAAATTTCGAAAAAACAAGGTCTACACAGTCTGGTCCTGGTATAGTGAAAAGTTTTTCGGTTGGCAACTTTGAGAAATTCTATGTCACGACATTATTCAGCTGAATTATGTCTGATTTGCTAAGTAGTTCTAAAAGTAAAGGGCACCAAAACTTGTTTTTAAGTTTTCTTAATTTAAGTTTTAAATTAGTTCGCACCCTCTATTGAGATTTACTGCGGAACTTCACTCTTTTCAAGAAAACCCAGGCGATAAAGTAAATAATGGGAATTCTACTGAAAGTCATCTGAATATATATTAATCACCCTAGCGCATAATTTTCGGCCCGCTTCTTCCTTGAAACGGATGATAACTTTTATTTTTTTGTGAACTTGCAGTCTAGGGAATCTCAAATTTTAAACGTTCGAAATGTACGACAAGCTGTCTCTTTCATAAATATTACCCTGTGTCTGCATTTTTACATTTATTATAAGTTTTGACTTTCGAATTTTAATATATCTTAAATCTGTCTAGAGCATTTTAAGTGCTTATAAAAGTTATAACACATCGACAACGATATTTTACACTTAGTCCTTCTAAATAACTTCGTTTGTCAGCCGGTTCAATAACCGGTCCAACAAGGTCCGGACCTTTAAGCCTTTAACCTTTAAAAAGCCCGGTTTCTTAGAATAACGTCTTACAGGGACCAAAGATAACTGGTATTCTTCAATTTTTTAACTAAAAACCCTGGGAGAAGTTCTCATAGCATAATAAAATTAAATACATCAAAATGTTTTGTACGTGATACCTTTCTTCTTTTCCTCTTAAATTCTTTAAAATTTAGCTAATTTTTAAAAAAAGGAATATCAAAAACTGATATTTTTAGACAAATATAATTTGAATTAAAACAGCTTGGCTTTTTATTTTTTTCGAGCCAATCGTTACTTTGTTTTTCCACCAATAATAAGAAAACCAAGTTAAGATTTTTATTTTTTCAAGCTGGAGATGAACAATTATTCAAATTCCTAATAAATCATGAGTTAATCTCTCACTCCGTTTTTTTTAGTACGGTCCCTGTTTTCTTCAGTTCCCAGGAAAATAAACGCTCCAAAAAAACATCTCTTGCAGGAGATTTAATACAAGGCCTTTTCCTAGAGTTTATGTACCTTTAAAGCTTTATATCTTAATTATTAATACAATAATGGTTAAAGTTACTTTATAAATTATTTTTAATATATTTTAATTTATAATTCTGTACAAAAACCAAAACTATAAACCATTCGTGTTGTACTCATAAAATTAGCACCTGAAAATGATAAAACCACTATAGTGGCCAATATCAAATTTAGTTTAATCCCCGGCAAATCTCACTAGAAGCATTCGATTGAAAAGGATAAGGCTTTAGTAGTTTGCCATTTTAATTAATACTAAAAGGCAAAACTTTAAAGTGTGTCGTAAATTAAAGGGCGCCCAAAGTGGCTTTGCTGGTTGACCAAGTTTTGATTAATTACCCTTCACACTCAGGCGGGGTAACCCACCATTAAAGCACGTAAATAGTCGTCATAATTTCAGTGTATGGTATGTATGTATGCAACCTACGGTTCGGGAGACTCTGAATATTTAGACAAACGGTAGAGATATGCCGGCACATAAATTGTTTAGTCACATTCGCATAATTTATAGGCTCCGATTGCATTTTATTGTTATTTAAAGACAAACATAGTGGCACAGCCTACAATTTTAGCTTGAAACCATAGTACGGTATGCTTCTCTCTAGATTCAAATGTATGGAGGTGTTTGCTTCGAACAACGTGCCACTACTGCTGCCAATCCGTCCACCATGGGGTGACAAATTGTAATTTATTTAGGGACCAATAAAATTACTTGTATTAATTAACAAAACAAAGAGTGCAATTAACATTATTGCATTCAGGCCAGCTTGTCCTTTGTTATTTCGCCCAATTTATATCCAGAACTCATACGTATGCCTTAAAACCAATTGAAATTCATGTCGAATTTATGTCGAATTATCTATGCTACAGGGCAAATTATTTCAAATGGAATTTTTGAATCTGCGCTCTGATTACGACTTTTAGCCGCGTTCATATTTAATGACCTGTGAGAGATTTATTTATATTTTCCGAACACATTGCATTATGAAAAAAAGAAATATCCAATTCACCCAAATGGATGTGGGAAATATATGGTAATAATTTTGTAATATGTTGGACACTCTTTGTGTGAACGGAAGCTGCATACTTTTTAATATTAATTGACACGAACAACAAATATTTCAAATTTGTTCTGGTTTTTGGTCACTTAACGTTAATTGACCTGGGTAGATGCATTTTTGTTCAATTAATAATTATTGTTTTGGAGACAAGAAAAGATTTTTAGCATATTATTGATCTATATGCATTTTGTATTTAAAATTTCTATGATACTGGACATATATTTCTTATATTAATAAAGGTTTTATATTTTCATAGTTTAAAATGTGTAATAAAGGTCTGTTTGGTATTGTTACTTATCTAGTTCGATACACAATTATAAGTAAATAAATCCCCACATGTACAGTGGTACAGCAAAAAGGTGTAGCAAGGTGTTTTTCATGTTGTCGCCTTTAAACATTAGCCAACGAATCTCGGGCTTAAGGTCTACATCTTGAAGGAATCCTCTTCATATTTGATAAACAAACATATCTAGTTTCAAACCATAAAATTTTTTAGAATAAGTTCATGACAAAATCAAAGATTAGCTGTATTTTATTTAGAATATATGAAAAGGTTTTCAGGGTCGCTGATTACGAATCGGCTATAAGATTTGCAAAGTTAAAAATATCGGATTCAATATAGGGAATATCATTTTTGTAAAGGTATTCAATTTACAATCCAAATTTAATATTATTACAGAATTTGTTTCTGTTTATACTTCACACTTGGCTTTGCAAATCAAAAGTTATATGGGGATTGGCTTTCGTTCCCTACGATCGTGCCATCTATTCTGGAACGAGCAATAATTTAATAATTCAAAAGTATGCCCTCTAATTGTGGGGTATAGGCGAATGCTGGGACAATTAAAAACAATAACATTTTTCAATTGAAACATAAATTTTCTGAAGCACCCTTTAGGGTAAAAACTTTTAGTAAAGCCTACCTAAATGCGGTAGCTTTTCTGAATGCAAGCACATTTCAAATGTTTAGCTTGAAGCATTAACACTAAGCTTTTTATTCCTTGAATGTAGCTTTCATGTCTCAGATAAACTTTGGACAGTATCTTACAAAAAACAAAAATAAGAAGTTATGTTAAACTACACAATTACAGGGATAGCTAAATTTTAAACTATTGTAATTTTATTTACGACTATATTTGTTTCCATTAATAAAATGGTCCCTTCAAAACAAAGAGCATCTTGGACAAGAAAATTAAAATTCTCAATTTATAAAAGTAATGAGTTAAATTTTTGTATAGACACTTAAATAATTAACCTATTACGATTGTAATTTTGTCACCTCAGCGAGTACATTACAATAAACAATTAAAACAATGTCTGTTGTAATTTTTAGCAGTTCATAATTGTAAGCTAATTCGTCGAATAGGCGTAGAAAATGATATCAAATTGTTTCAAATATGAAAAAACGATCTATCTCAATCCTCATCGATTTCTTCTATTAATAAACTAGAAAAAGTAAAATGAACGACGGAATTTATAAAATTGGTCCAGTGTATAGCAGTAGAGTTAAAATATCAGATTGGTTCGAACAATTTCTCCAGTATCCACTAGATAATCCCGGTAGAAAGGTAAATAAATCTATTAATAAATTTTAAATTTAATTAAAAGGACTTTTTAGGGTGTCAGTCATTATAAATCATTTGGACCTACTAATGAAGTATTTATCCCTAAAAGTACAACTCAAGAAATGATGGAACAATGTCGTAATGTTCATAAAGTGACTACAAAAGGATTAAAACATCCTATGATTAATTTTACATCATATCCACTAATTGAGTATATGTAAAGGAAAATTTTGTTGGATTGTTGTAAAATAATTTTAATACTTTTAAGGAATGGCAAAGCATTTAGTAACATTAAGATAGTTAGTCCCAAAAACAAAGGTCATATGTTTACAGAAACTACGTATAGATATTCCTACTATGACAAAAGGAGTATTGTTTCCGAAGAACAGAAATGTAAAGATATAGAATTACATCCTCTTCTCAATCGTCTACCAAAAAATGACTTCGAAATGGCATCACAAACTTCTCAGAATATGTTTATGGATGATCACTTTACTAATTTAAGTGAACAAAAAAAATGTAATAACTTTTTACGACAACTAAAGTGAGTAACTCTTTTAAATTATTTTTGGATTTCTAGTTCAAGAGCTATTTTGAGAATTTTATCTTTGATATTTGATAAAGATTAAGGCTTTGTAGATGGACATTTTTATATTATTGATGGTGTTGTGCCAAAAGGCCCAATCTACCAAAATCTTGAAACAACTTTATAAAACTTCTGATGCTAATACAGTTTCAGTTTTTTTCACTATTTAGGAATTTAAAAAGCCCATGAAAACGACAGATCAAATTTTACTTTATTATTATTTAAAAAATTGATCTGTAAAGAGTGCTGTGTATCGCATTCAAACATATTGGCACTTTTGGTGCAACACCATCGTATAGCCGTTTCACATTTAAAACATTACACATTAATTGTTTGTTAAAATATGTTGCTGCTTGTCTTAAGTTTGTAAGATTTTTTAAATAAAAAAAATAGTTATTGAAAATTTAAGTGCTGGTCAAAAGTGTATTTTAAGGCAATATTTTTATTTTTGCAGGAAAATATCATACGTACCCTGGCTCGGTGACTACCAAAAAATCAACAAAACAAATTGCTGAATAATATTTTTAAAAGCTAATTATTATAAAATCATATCAAGCTTCAAGGCCCAAAATTAAAAAGTCTAACTAAATATTTATAGGCAAAAGGCTACATTATAAACCTACAAACGATTCAATTCTTATATTACAAATTAAAAATACGGTTCCTAATTAGTTCTAGTCTAAAATCAGTAAAATTTATCACTGTAACTATTTCTTTTTTTTATACAGTGCATATTTCATTCATGTGTAGCGTGATTAATAAAGGTTTATTCAGAAATGTAAATTCCCTTTATCTCAAAAATAAGATTTGGTTTAGGAAAGCAAACTTTAAGATTTAATTCTTATCTAGCAAACTATGCTGGGGTAAGGTGATTTCATTTCCAAATTTAAAGATCACCTTTTTCTCCATATATCCAAATTGTATACCTAGTTTAATTTTGATAGATTGACCTTCTAAAACCCTGCACAAAATTCAAGAAGAATTGTAAAATTCTAAAATTTTCAAAAGAGTTCAATGTACAAAATCAATCCAAAAGTAAATCTAGAGAAGTTTCTTTGAAACATTTTTAAATAACTTCACAGACAAATTGAAAACTAAGGTAATTAGTGTTATGACTTGAACTTTCACTATATCAATAACAACAATCGCAAACGGCCTTCACAAAAGGTTAGATTGGAATGTCCTGATAAATAATTCACAGTACTCACCCCGTTTCATTATTAATTTAAAAAAATAAACCCTACAGAGTACGTTCCTCTGCAGAGACAAAATGTGTACCTATAACCCATGTAAAATAAAAAATCCTCACAATTTAAAGTGAGTTTTATTGTAGTGAAAAATAAGAGATATAATAAATTGCTGACTTCGCTCGCAGGTGATAATTCACAAGGGACATATTACATATCGAAAAATCCCCAGGATGAAGCACGGACAGGTGATTGATGTCCCTTAATTAAAATTTTAAAAGGTAATTGCTGGCGACGGAAGGTTTCCAAAGAAAACGTCTACTACAATTTTGACGAGCTTTATCATTAGGCTTTGGTATTCAAATTAGGGTGGTCAACAATCAAAACAGTGTGTTTTTCGAAACTTTTCATATTTAGATCGAATCAAGTAACCGTGTTTAGTTGCATATTCAGTTTTTCTCGCGTGGTTTTCAGACATTTCATGTCAAATTAGTCCTAATAAAATCGCAAAAAAAAAAATACGTTTCTTTCTGGTGGTGTTTTAGTTTCAGTTCATGGTTATGAGAGAAATTCGTTTAGAGGCGATATCTAAGATACTCCACGTAAGTAAATTACAGAAGAATAAGAATTTTTATTGAATAGAAAAATATTTTGCTTTTATCTATCTGCATTTTTGAACAACTTTTTAACCTCTCTGAACTCGAGCTACTTTCTATGTCTCACAAACTCACGTCGGTCGTCAGACCGATAATATTTTATTCATTTATTAAATAATGATTCTTTATATATAAAAAAAAGCAACTAAACATAGAGCAAAGGTAATTTTATTTCTAATAATCAGCTTTATAAATCGGACCATGAAATAAGACATCTTCGATAACATCGGTCTATGAGACTAACAAGTGAATTCGGAAATGTGAAGCATATACAAAATAAAATCCATGCCATCATAGTTTAGCACTAGTGAAGTCAGCAATCGAAATAAAAGTGATAACATTAGATTTGTTTTACAATAAAAAAAATTACCACAAATTAAGCAGACATTTACATATTTGTGTTTCTTAGAAGTTCAGCCTTCAATAAGGGCGTAACAGATTCCATCAAAATAAATCAATTTATTAATAAAATATTAGTTAAATTCATGAATCACTTACGTTTTACCTATGTATTAGGAGAACCCAGATTTATCTTCAACTGTTGAACCTTAGAACCTCGAGCGTAGGTAGTGTAAGTTGCCACCACCAATCCCGCTAGATTGATTCTCTGAAAATATAGAAAAAAACGATCTATAAGCATCTTATCCTCTTAACCAAGTCTCACATGCAAACGCTACGTGCATTATTTCAACATCTAAATTATTCCAGGTAAATCCAATGAATGAATAACTGGCAGAAATACCCAATTCCAATGATCATTCGCCCGAAGACCGATATGCCTTATAACCCCTAATAGCAAGGCACTCTTGCGATCATTGATGACCTTGTCGAAGTAGCAACAAGTGTCCAAAGTTACCATTAAACTGCGCTAATCGTCCGTGTTCTATCCGATTAAGGGAGCAGCAAGGGTCTAAGACACAACCCTTACTGGATCTCCTTAATATGTGGGCTAAAGTAAAAATGCAAAGAGCCCGATATACACCCGAATCAGGACCATAGCTTTTTGTATAAGAAAAAGGATCATAGATACCCGTGCAACACCTGTTTTGATTAAAATAAAAATAAAAGTTCAACACTCAAATGTTTGCAAGACAATCTCTGTCTACCTTTTATACCACAATTAATTTAATTTTTAACGTATATGCATGATGTATATGCTCTTCTTTCACTCGATATAATTTAATCTGAATATAGACTTGAAAAATTAAATTCTTTACCTTATGCTATTTTTTACGGACGTGATACGGGCGTGATGCTTAAAAATTGAACAATAGTGTGGAGCGAACTTTAGATGCACAATAAGATTTTAAATATTTTTACTGGGGAAAATAACTACACTAAAATATAAAAAAATCATTGTCCTAATCCTACTGATGATGACGACTGATACAACTAGGCACTGAAAAGCACACAAACCCAACCAGCTCCTCCAAGCATTTTCACTAGAGTGCGCCATGCTGCTGCGCATTAAGTTATATCCTGAGTCACATGCGCATCGGGACCACTATATATTTAACTTTACCTAACCAGCGAACCCAATCTAAGGCGCCAAGATGATCCGTTATATTTTCCAAGCTATCGTACCCGTGCCAGGCCAAGGTCATAAAACTCAGCCAGACAGAGGATGTTAGGGGAAACACAAATTGCGTTTTAAACAAAATTCTGTTTGAAAATTCAGGATTTGTGGAAATAAATTTTTGTATTTCTAAATTTTTCTTTTTTTTTCCTTACATTCGTTTTCTTTATAAAAATTGAATTAATATGAAAAGTTTAAAGTAAACTTTAAATTGTGAACTTTCTTGCAATATTTACTTTTCTTATATATAAAAATTTTTTTTCGAAACCTTCTCTGTTATCTCTCCATTCCAAAATGATAGCTTTAAACAAATATATCTTTTAACAATAAACGAATTTAATAATGGCACAGGCTGTGTTAATTCACTGTTTATATCTGAAACACGGGTCAGGGCCGGTTGGCGCAACAGTTAAGGGTTTTAAGGGTTTAAGCTTCTAGGAAACTTACTTAGGTCGTGCTTTATGTAACGTAGGTTTAAGTTCTCGTACCCAGTCACCGAGAATAAAGTTATTTATTTTAAGAACTTTAATTCTTTATTATTTTAGTAAGAAAAGCTAGATCAACTGGAGCTTATTTTCATAGCAATTAATACAGAGTCTTTCAAATTAAGTCAATAAAATCTTTAGGTGTGTAAAGTATATTCTGAAATATTTTGTTTTTTATTATTCCAGAAATTGAAGCATTTTATTATTATTTAAATATTCCGTGAACCCTTATAGGATCACTTCGTTATCCACCTGTTTGTCTGTGAAAGGGTATTTTTCTCAGGAAGACGTAGAGGTATCAAGTTGAAATTAATAGGAAATATTTAGCTATACGGTCTGTTGGAGCTTCTAAGGCAATCATAAAAAATAAGGCCATTTATGTGGCATATTATGACACTCGCAAATTAAATCAAAACCCGGAGGTATTCGAAAATCGTTAATTTGTAGTTGTACTTGCGATTATAAAATTACATTTTCATTTGGAGAATTTTACATAAATAAGTCAAAATGATAGACTTATTACGTGATAAATAATTCAATTTTAATAGCAGCTACTTATTAACTAGGTAGGGTAAGGCAATATAATTGCACGGAACCCTCAAGGTTCAAATTTTCTACTCCCACTTGTCCGTCTTTGTTTGTACTCATTAAAAAGTATGTTGCATTGGAGTAGTATTTTTCTACTTCTAAAAATATAAACGCATACTCGCTTTGCAATTTTTGGGAGAAAGTACCTTACGAATAATTTAAGAATTTGGTTTTAAATGCGATTAGACAAAGTGTTTAAGAAGTTGATAGTTTTAAAAGCCAGCCAGAATTGCAATTTTAACGTGTAATAGAAATGAAAGCTTCATTAGAAATTAATTCCAATGAAATAATTGACTCGGAATTATTAGCTGCGTTCTGTAAATACAACAACAGCTCCTAACCCAGGTATTCATCCAATTCTTGTTAAAATAACTCGATAAATAAATGGGGGAGAGATGTAATTTTAGTTTGTAAATATTTTGCACCCCTTACAGATTGTCCAGATTTAAGCATTACTCCAAATTTATCCCACTTACTCTTATATTCTTTTTTCAAAGTCGACATGCTTAAAATCGCAACGAGAATATGAAAAAATCATGTGCTCTGGTGCAAAAGACCGAATTTTATCACACCACAAAAATATCAAATTTTGGTAGAATAAAAATTAAAAATTGCTTATTATTATGCTATTTTGTAAATTCTACAAAATTACAGCCGCTCAAAGGGTTTGGTAAGCAGGCAGAAAATTTTAAATTTAATTCATAACCGTCAGTATGGCAAGAATACCAACTTAAAAGTAATTTTCACATAACCTGACAATCCGACGAAAAAAAAAGAACGCGGCTTGGTAATCGTAATTTATAAAAATTTCATTATAATCCACGGTAGGAACAATAATTAATTACCAATGTAATTCATAATTTTAAGAGTCTATTCGATGCCTTTTTACCCTGCAAATATCCCAAAAATCTTTTCAATGGCATGAACATTCACTAAAATCATCTTTACCATTGGCGTTAACGTGAAAACGTAGCAAAGCTTTCTGTCAGCTAAGCAAACAACCTTCGTACGGTTTACATGTTGTCCGGCGCGGGTTGGGGAAGGGGGTAAAAAACACCTGTTCATGAGCTTTTTTTTCTGGGGCGCAAACTCAGTGTGCATTATCGGGTGACACGAGTGAAAATGGGAAACTATTGGATATAAACAAGAGGCAGAAACTGCTTTACCGGCAGCATGATTAGTCATCGCTAGCAAAGGTCAACACTGGTTGAGTGGCGAATGCTCTCCCCCAGGTTCCGATCTCAGAACGAGAAGGCGCCCACACAGGCTGGAGGTGAAGTGACGACACACGGAGCATAAAGCGCGGATTGAAGGAAAAGGCAAAGAAAACGAAAAAAAAAGAGGAAGAAATAAAAAAAAAAGCCAGAACCGCGGGGTTTTTTTGTGGGGCCATGAAATTAGCTGAACTGAGCCGCCAGTTCGATTTTGATCCCAGTTCGATCGGGTAAAATTGAGAGTTGTTGTTGGTGGTGTGGTCATTTTGCGAGCGAGGGGATTCCGGAATTTGCGAATCGAATCGCCCACAGTTTGTGTACAGTACGCTTGGTAAACGCAAGACGCGCGTTGTGCAGCTCGAATTTTTCAATTTTTCTTTTTTCTTTTGTTTTTTTTTTTTGGTTTTGTTTTAAAAGAAAAATTTTCTTTTCACGCCAATTAGTTGAAAAGAGGAAAACAATTGCACTTTAGCGTACTCTCCAGTGGCCCTAGATTTTGTAGAACCTGCAAATTTAGCAAGATATTCGCCAGCGATTTAATGGAGGCTCACCTCGAAAGCTCTTGAGGGAATCTTCGCAAAGCTCTTAAGGACCAGAGTCCTTGACAGTTGGTGGATTGTAACTGTTTTTGCAAGGTGCATTATGTGCAGATTCGTGTCCTCGATACACGACCGAAGGGTTCGATAAGTTTCTCGTGCGACGACAAAAATAAATTCAGTGCGCATAGGTGCCCCCGCGATTTTGCGTTCCTAAAGTTGTGTTTTATCAATTCATTCGAGTTGTGGTTTGCAAGGGTGACGTGCAGTCCGTTCAGAGAAGGGTTCAAGCGAGGCCCACAATTTGTCCCCATCACACTACAACCGCCAGCACCACCACCACCAGCAGCCCCTTCCAAGCGCAGCCCAATGGCGGAGTACAGGGAGCAGCAGGATGACAGCGTAAGTGCAGTTTAAAATTTATTCCTTCAGTTGTACGTGCTCGTGACATTTTTCCGCGATTTTTCATTGATTTCGTCGGGGGCGCACGATTGGAAATAGGTCAGATTAGGGCTCTGTAAAGCACCCCCATTCCACAAACGCACAGAGACAAGGGCACGCACATGGCAACAAGGGGGCAATTGCCAGGAGCATTTGGGAAAAGTATTCCCATATTGTTTGTTTTGTTTTTCTTTTCTTTTTTTAGCTTGTCGCTGTCGAGCACAGCTAAAATTTCCCCAAACAACTGTGACTAACGTCCCGGAATGCCAACACCCTCTTGGGAGCAGGAAAAGGATGACAATTTTTAACCTTCCGCCAGTTGCGTCCTTGCCAACGACAACGAAATAATTTTAGCCGAATTAGGGTGCAGTCATAATCAGCGATGAACGAATTTTACGCCACTCGATCGAAGCATTTTATTTTATCGCTTCCGAAGCTCGATAGTGCCCCACGCTTAACGCCTATCCCGCCTGACCGCGAGAACCTATCGCGTTTTATACTTGAACTAGATATCGGCCATAATAAGACCACAGACGACTAGTTTTTTTTGTGATTTGATTGACACCGAAACTCCGCCATGTAGCATTGTGCACCGAATAGCGAATGATGTCATTCCCGCACAAATTTATGTATATTTAATGTAAGTATTAAAAAAAACTTCATGGTCACCACCGTTTTCTGATAGCGCCGAATGCAATTCCATGCCAAGACGCCAAGATGTTCCAACGGCTCCAGACTTCTTGCTAAAGAAGTAAACACATCGCCTGTTTACTTGTTTTCTTAAAAATGCATTAATTTTTATTTGCACCGTAGGTAGGAGGAAATTGGAGGTAGTAGTTGGGAACCAGGTACATTTTGAAAAGTTTGTCCTTCGATCCGGGATTGTTTTTGATACATTTTTTATTTAAAAAATTTGTTTATACCCTACAATTTTCTTATTTCATGCTTTAAGTATTTTTCTTTAAAAATTATGTTCTTTACAAAACAAAACAACATGTCACAAAAACAAGTTCGACTATCAAGAAGAAAAGTTTGCTCAGGATACCCCCAAGGAGTCAGTTGATATAGCGTTTTCTACGTAGAATTTGAAAATGGAGAGTTCAATAACAATTTTGTCTTTTTAATTGTTGATAACATTAAAAATTCATGATTATCTCTTCTCGATTGATTTTATTAGTCCCTTAATATAGTAAAAAAGTGAGTGGTCACCATTAGGCCACCTTACGTTAATACGACCTGTTTTTGTTTTTCCAATTAAATAAATAAGCAATTTTTCTGTAGAAAACCATCAAACAATTAATTCTTATCCAGTTTTATGAAAATAGAAATTCTATTTACTTCACCTGCGCATATAGATGCATGTTTTTTTTGTTTTTTGTTCACACTCAAATGCATTTGTTCCATGGAGCTAAAGTGCAGGTGGTCGGTTTTCAATAAACGACTACAAATGGTTAACTGAAATGAAACTGATTCATGTACCCTCTCAGGAAATGATCTAATTCTACGACGTCCGATCTTCTGATGATACATACTACGTCCTCCGATACGGCAATTAGGCAGAGAAACGTTTTCGCTTTTACGCTTTTACACTAAAGCTACCTTGATTCATAGTTTAATACTTGAAAATGGTCAAAAACATTTCACTGTAGATATGTTTGCCTTCTTTGGCACAAAACACGTATGAAATTACGAAATATTTATAAAGCTGCGATCATTGGGTGACCTTCACTGTGAGGTAAGCGCTTCTTAAGTTACTGTCTGTTTATCTTATTTAATTTAATAACTCTACATTTTTATACAGCCTTCTGCACGTTCAGAAATATTCCGCATTTAAAGTAATCAGATTCTTAGGAGCGTACGTTTTTAACTAAAAAAGTTTAATTTATATGAATGTTTGCAATAAAATTAGAATTCTAAGTTCTTGGATGATTACCCTTACCCTTTAATTTGATGACGACGGTTAATGACGTTTTTTCTTTAATATTTTTAAAACCGGTTCTAAGAATGCCCAAAAATTATATTTGAACTTATACTGGGCGAATAAGTTAAGACGATGGTATAAATTTTATAAACAGAAAACAGCCCTTTTTCTCTTTTAATTTTCGCAAGTGTGTTTTGATAGGGAACCCTTCAGGTCCCTTCACGACCGTGAAATTATAACCCAAATCCAGAAATGACCAGAGTTTTAAATAATAAAATAATATAATAAATAATAAAATAAATAATAAAATAATATAATAAATAATAAAATTTATAAGAAAATTTTCAAATCGCTATTTACTTCGTAAATTTAAAGCTGAATTCTCCTGCTGTTTCAATTATAGGATTCTATGGAAATCTATTTGTGGAAAAACATGGCAAACCATAGAATTCAATTGTAAAGAATTTAAACAATATTAATAAAGTTTTTCAGCTTTTGGAGGTGTTTTAAAATCACCAAGTTAGGGTTTTTTGGAATAAGAAAACTAGTTGAATAAGAGCACGATATTTTAATCAGTTGTAGTCTATACGTTTTCTATTTCTCAATTTCCTTACTTAACATGAAATAGCTTTTGTATTTTAAAAAGTCGAGGACAATGAGTCTAATGCGTAAAAAATGAGCAAGAGTTGAGACTTGTTTTTGGTATAGAAAACAGTTTCAAATTGAGATCGAAATTCGGTTTTTCTAAATATAAAAATTGATACTGTGCTTTTACTTAGTTTTCATGCGCAAGCGCCAATGGTTTATAAGGTAAAAAGATAAGCAAAAGTTAAGTTTAAATTTTTACATAGAAAAACCGAACTTGATTTTAATTTGAAACAAAAATTGAATCAGGTTCCTTGCTCAGTTTGTTTTTTTATATATGAGCCATTGATATGAACCCCTTGCCTAGTTTTTCAAATGATTTTCTTATTGTTAAAAGAACGGCGCCACTTAGAACAATTTTTAATACTTTCAGTTATTCAAGAGATTTAAAATAAAAGTAATAATTATAGGAATTAAAAACTGCTACGCGTAGATTAAGTCAGCAACTAGTTCTAGTTTGAAAATTAATTATATTCTGGTACGAAATATATTTAAAAAAAAAGTAAAGAATGTTTTTATGCAAAATTAATTTATATAATTTTGTTAGCTGAAATATTTTGGCGAAAATCCCTAACGTACCATACACATCCGCTAAGATTTTTACGGACTAACAGTCCAAATAGCAAAACCTCATTCTTTATTTATTTTGCTTTTCCGCAATATATTAAATAAATTTGTGTTCAATTTTGATAAAGATATCTTTAATAAACAATTTCTAAAGATAAGACTGCACTATTGATTGGCAAAATTTAAGACTCAGACAATTTTCAAAAGCGATTGATAACAAACGGTGGGTATAAAAAGATTCTTAATTACAGTCATAAGTTATTTACCAAAATTGCCCTCTTACTCGTGGTAAAAGTCCAAATTCAATATATTTTTGTTATCCAATTTACGATTTTATTCGAAAATGGATTTTGCGTTAATTGAAAACCACTTAATCGATGTGTGCATGAGCGACCCACATTAAAACCGAACGAATATCACAAAAAATAGAAACCATGATTAGCATCACTCTGATAAGTTTATCGTAATAGGACGACTACAAATAGTACTGGATGAAATTAGATTTCGTAATCGACATTTTCGATGAATAATTTTGTGTATCTTATCAATTGATAAGACCATAGAGCCATAGGTGTAGAAAGGTGCAAATAGGCAATTTTAGCACAATAGTGCGAACCCATTGAATGTGTAATGCAAAAGCTTTTGTATGTAACAAATTCTAATTAAGGCAGATTCACGGGTTCTTCCGTATCAGAAACAATACCACAGCTGCTGGAGGAGTCAATAAAATGTTGGACTTCTGCTAATATTGCTGCGATTATACTGAAGGTTTTAGGCAAAAACACTATTTGCATAGACATTTGGATTTGATTTTGAAATCGTTTATTACTCAAGGTCATCGAATTGAATTAAATTTTATTGTAATTATTTTTAGTTTAGTTTATCTTGCTGATTTACTAAAGAACAAATTTATATGAATATACAAAAGGTATATACGAGTTGTAGTACTTCAAATTCAAAAAGTCTAAGGTACATATTTACTGAGAAATGAAAACGACACAGAAAATGCCTCTTCTGAGTTTAGTCACAATAGTTTTAATGGTTAAATTGTTTGATTATCTTTAATGTAAAATATACATAAAGTCAGGTAATTTGGTATTAATTTTGCGAAATAAAAAAAAATGATATGGTTTAGCTATGCATGAATTTTAATTCAAAATATTTTGCTTAACCTGAATCCAGATTCTATGTACAAAACAAAAAAACACATCTCATATGTCCTTGCATAATTCCTATGCAAGTTCTGCAATATCAAAGGATGAGTATATCCCAGAATTGAACAGTTGCCTGAGATAAATTCATATTTTCTCTCTATGTTCGAATTATACAAGGACATCATTGCCACAGAATTTTCTAAGGCGTATCCGTTTCACATGAAGGATTATATGAATGCAAATCTGACAATAGATTGTCGGCAAAATTTCAGGTTTAATTTTAGTCTGACCCAGAAACCTGATAGTGTTTTAAACTAAAGATATTCTCGTCCTAAATTAACTATAATTTTTAATTATATTGAATGACTGACAAATATATCCTTAATTAGAGTTTACAAAAACTCTTTCACTGAATTTTATAGAGATCCTTACAGGATTTACAAATGTAGTTTGGTAATAGTGACTGGAATAATTGAGATAAATTACTGATTTTGTTTCCTGGATAATGAGATTTATAAGTAATGCAATTACCTGAATAGTAGTCCTACTAGTTCCTTTATTTAATTAGCTATTTACTTTGTTATTAGACTATCTCTAAAGGTATCATACCTAACTTCGATCCAGAGCGTATTAAATTTAAAATTCTAATCGTCTTCTTATGTCTTCGTTTTTAGCGCATATTACGATACTCGCAGCAAGTCTTTTCCTTTAAAAGTTTAGACAATGTCCTGTTTCTTTTTTCAACTTCTCTTAACTTTGCTATTCGTTAGAGTATTCTAGATCTTGTGAATAGCCCAAGCGAAAAATTATATAGGCTACAAGTTTAGGCACCGTGGGGCCAAGCAATGGGTCCGCTGCGAGTAATTCATTTCCTTTCAAATGAGCCGTTTATTTTGAAAATGGTGAAAGTTTAAAATGTCATAAAGAATATTTTTCTATATTCGTTTTAAAGTAGACTCGTTCACATTTTGGACAATAAACGGGGGTCATATGTCTGTAGGACAGGCAGAAATCATTTTACTTACCATAGTACGACTATCCCATCTACCATAGCACGACTATCCATCTGCCATAGTACGACTATCCACTTACCATAGTACCACTATCCGCTACCGAATATGCAACTCAAAAGCTGTACTATGCATTTTCATAAACACGCTTATTTTTGAAAATCAAAATTTGGTGATGGTATAGATACATTAAAAGTACGTACATAGCTTGAAAATTATTCACCCTATTTTATCAAGTCGGTTACCCAGAATGAGCTTGTTTAGTACAATTTCAGTGGCTCTAAATATGAAATGTACATTTTTTCGTAAGAAACTAAAGAGGGTGAGAAAAGTCATTATTTGTTTCTTTCCCATTCATGCGCCACAAATTCATGGAAATTCATCTTCATCCCTAGGCAGTCCCATTTTATAGAATAGTGAATCACTCTGCGTCAAGTTATGAAATAGCCTCCGAATGCAAATTTAATGTGTGCAGAAAAGCTTTAACAAAACGACACTAAATTTACGATATTCATGTAAATCTCCGGTTTATTTTCGAATCGCACATTTTTCGCCACTATGCTAATGCAATCCAGAAATAAAACTCTAAATGTGGGCCCACTCCTCCATCACACAACATCTAGAAGTTTTCAATTTCATTCAGCCCCACAAAAATTTGCCATTTATTTCGTGGTTGAGACCCTGACAACCAATTGATGAATGCGAAAAAATCTCAAGGTAATTCTTTCTATTGCTTTACCGACTAAAGAGATTTTTACATGATTGTCTGCGCTCGACCCTATCCAACAAATTTAACAGGATTTCTGTCTATCTTTTTACATATTCCGGACCAGCCGACTGGGTCACAATCGATTTAAACCGGAACCCTATAAAGCTTACAAATATTCGACGAAGAAAGGCAGCTTGTTTTTAGAACACAACAAATATGGGGAAAACTCCTTTTGAATAAAAATAGCTGTCCTAGGATGCGGAGGCAGAGCCAGAGTCGTGGACAAGTAAAGTTTTTGAACCTTGGCGATTAATGACCATGCTCCACAGCCGGCAACAGTTTCGTGCTTGTACTGCAAATAGAAATTAATTAATCGCCGTAGAGCGCTTAAAAAGTATTCACCGCTGGAATTGCGCAAATGGGATTAAGTGGAGGGTGATATCAGAAGACTGGCCTCTATTTTTTTCTGCATTTGCAAAGCAAATACAAAATTTAATGCACTTCAGTTGTGCAATCTCATGGAATTGAGAATGTCACCGATCGGAAGAAGGTGAATCGGTTAGTTTTAGTTAAATTAGGGACAATGAATGGTCCTAGTAGTCCGATATTTGCGCCTAAATGAGCTATTTTTACGCGAAAACTTAATTAAGTATTCACCTTCATGAGAACACCTCAGATTGATAGGCCGGCAGTGGCAGCTCATTAACCTGAACTCGAATTAGTCATAATCATTAGGCCTGTTCGCCCTCGAGTTCTCGTGTGCGCAGCACTTGTTGCTTACAAGAGTAGTCCGCAAGTAAAAAATTGTTATAAAAATAACTCGTATTCGACAGCCTTATTTTTAGATCTCGATCGTGGGCACTAATCAAACACTAAGCGACTACACAAACGCAATAGGTCAATACTCTTCTTAAACTCTAGCATTACTTGTTGAACAGCTTCCAAAAATATAAACGGGGGAAAAGGAAGCCAAAATAAACAGGGTGAAGGGTTCTTAACGTCTGGGGTTGAAGGTGAAATTATTATTTGATTTGTCTACCTACCACCTAAACATTTTCAGGAACAATATTTAAATTGATTCAAGCAACAATGCTTGTCGTTTTATGATGTATCATTTTTCTGCTCAGAAGGTATAATATGTAAAAATGGTAATGGTAATTGTTTAATATGTGAAATGTAAAAACATTTTGCTTACTAAGATAAGAAAGGGGTACTATTTTGGTTAAAAGGGAAAAGAATGCCAGAATGATTCGGTTTCCAAAATTCAGATTAGAAATGGGTCACAGAATCGTTCTAATTTAAAAAACTAAAGTAAATTAGTACATTATAAGGGTTTAATATGACCCCTGTAAAACTGATATATGTACAGTGTCCATATGTAAGTCAAACATTTTTCGACACACATTTTAGAGAGCTACTACAACAAGCTTTTATTTTTTATTCTAAAAGGAAGGTAGGTGAGCGTGACAAAGTTTAACGAAGGGAAAGGTATAATTAAAAATAGTTGAAAAATACCACTTATATAGGTAAAACATAAATTGGAAAAGGTCAATAGAACAAATAATAAAAGTAAGTAACAAGCTCAAACTATTGGAAATATGTTTTAATTAAGTAAACTAACATATTTTAAATTATAAATGTTTTTAAAGTTATTTTTCAAGCATTTCCTGCTATTACCCTTTTCAATTTAAAAGGTAAGGAAGGACTTTTACGTATCGAAGAATCAAGAAAATTTCACTGGTAGTAAATGGGAAATGTTTTGGAAGCTTAAGGTCGTTTGTGCGTTCATTCTTATCGCTCATTCGCCCCCCAATCAATATTTTCAGCTGTAATCTTATTATATCACCCTAAAAATCAAGCAGCACACATGTATGGGAGCCCTTACAATTGCAGAGAATAAATATGAAGGGAAAATGTATCCATAGTATACAAGTTTTATTTATTTTTTTTTTGGAATGGAATCGTCTCGTTAAGCGTTCGAGACGTTGTTATATCTGTAAAATGTGCTGCAATTGATTAGTTTTGATGTGATTTATTTATGATTTATCTTTCATTTTGTATGCTTTACCTTAATGGGTAGTTTTCGAACGAATAATTTTGAAATTTGATTAAATCGAAATTTTATGCTTATCTACTTAAATTAATGTCTATTAGGCAATTATATCATGAATATGTCTACAGTGAAAAATTAAACTATTGTTCTGAATGTTTGCAGTTGTTAAAAAATAAATAAATAAATAAATTAAGAAATACATTTTCAGGCGCGGTATAAATTAGGTTAAAACCCTTACAAAAGAAGCAACTTTTTTAAAGCAAGGTACACGAACAAAATAAGAATTGTTTTATTATTTACTGATTGTTGCATTCCACATGTTTCGTTTATTCAGCAAACTGGTTTATTTTATTTTCAATTATCAAGACATGTTTTTGATTTTTGTAATACTAAACATAACTGTTGGGCTGAATTTTTGGTAAAATTCGATTTTATTATTCAACATAGTTGCCATCGAGGGCGATACACTGATTATAGCGATCTTCCAACTTTTCAATACCATTTTTGTAGTGCGATTTGTCTTTAGACCTCAAAATAGGACTATTCAAAGTTCGTTCCACAGTTTTAGCTATTCCCAAACGAGTAGTGCGCATTCGTGTTAATGTTTTTTTTCTTAAAACATAAAATCGTCCAGTTAAGTTCTGGTTATTCCTTTAAAATAGATGTAAATTTTATAGGGCGAACAGGAATATTCCAGAGTAAAGAATCAGACGTCATATAATGCTCTGTTTGGAATAAAATTAACCGAAAATTCAATAAATTTAATTTTGTAACCAGTGACGTGGTCACTTATTACAGGTCCCCATCGTACTGTATGTTTTCTTAGGTATGCATTTTATGTATGTACAAAAAAAAAAAGAAGAAAAATACGAACTAGTTAAAGTTCATTTACCCGATTCTGTTTACCTTTCATATGCCAGAGAATATGGTAGAGTTCCCTTGTCCGGAAAAGTGGATGTCATCGAATGATAAGTCCATTTCCCTCGACAAATAGATGAGCATTTGAAATTCAAAAGTTCTCGTGCCAGGAGGAATATGCTCGTGCGACTGGTCTTGCACAAGTCATAAATTAAGTAATCAGCAGTAGCAAGTTAGGGCTGTACGCCGCTACATATAAAATTAAGACTATTTTTAGAAATGCGCCCACCTGTTTGCTGCGAACGCTCTTTCAGACTTGATTCAATAAAAACGATAGGTCGGAGGTGGACAGTCTCATAATAAATGCCATACATTCCCCAGTCGTATATAGTCGAGGTTCATTGAAAATGCAAGTTTTATTGAATTACAACTAGCCTCCAATGTGGATGGGATGGGGGGATAGAGTACGAGGCGTCATGCTGGCTAGAAACAGTCAACTTCCCAGCAACACTCAGCAGGCTCAAGCTTTCAGATATATTTTTTTTTATTTTTTTTTTTGTCGAAATTATCTAGTTCACGTGCTCTTTTTAAGTAATTAACTTTTACTCACTCTTCCCGATTTAAATGTTTCATGTGTTGTGCTATTTATGAGCCTTGTGATAATTCCAACTCCACATGTCGCCTGTCCATTTCTTGATAAATTTCGGTACCACCTGGAGTTTGTTTGTGTATTTCTGAATTAGGTTTAATTAAAGTACAGACACTTTTGTCCTGTAAAGAGCATTTTCATATCCACCATCAGTTATAAAAATTATAAACATGCAAGAACTAATGCATTTGATGAAATTGTTTTTACATTGGGACAACATAAAGTACTAAATGAAAAAGAATTCTTTAATTATTTTCAGGAAACCTTTCACTAGAATTAAACTTCAAGGATTTTTTCTAGAAATGTTATGTGCTCGCCTGATAATTTTTATAATGCCATAGTTTCACTATGGATACACCTGGCAATTTTTTTTTATAATCAATATAAATTAATTAGATATTAAGTAAATTGCTTAAAGTACATGACGTGGTCTATGTTGCAACCTAAAATAAAGAGCTATTACATAAATTAAATACCCTGATGGCAATTATCCTTTCTTTCCAACTATCAATTAAGAAATTGTTGTAATTAAATCTCATTCCTTCGATCTCTTTTTCCTTTCAAAACGTAACTTCAAAAAGAGTCGTTTTTGTTTCTTAATAAAGAATTAAATAAGAATAAAGTTTACAAAAGAATTATGGATATTTCGTTCAAATCATCCACACAGCATCTTATCTCTCTTTTATGTCTAGGATCACAATTTTGTCGAAACAAGACATTCTCGATGGTTCATATCTTCAAACAAATTTGTCATCATGCTCGAATTAAAATTCTGAATAACTTTAAAAGTATATCAGGTCGTCAAGGTTGAAATTTGTAAAAAAAAACGGATAAGTTTTCTGATAACTTATAAATACAAGAAATTATTTTATTCATCAAAGTATGCGCCCATATTGTCTACATAATTTTCCCATTTAAGTGGCAGGTTGTTCCGGCCGGTGGTATAAAACCCTGATGGACGAGAATCTCTGAATTCCTGGAAGATTAAGTAAAACTTACTGCATTATCGGAATTGAAATTTTTTTCCTATCAAGAAGTTGTCCAAATTGCGAAAGAAGCGGTAATCAATGGGAGCTAGACCTGGTAAGTATGGCGAATGTTGAAGAAGTTCCTGTACTTTTGCCACGAATCATTTCCGCAGTGTGTGATCTGGCGTTATCTTGCAATAAAATAGGAGTCGATCTGTTGACCAATCTGGGCTGTTTTTCTTTAAATTTTTGCATCATTCCGTCCAGTTGGTTACTACAAATTTCATTATTCATTTATCTTATTTTGAACTAACTTCAAAAAGAAGAGATTATTTTGATCGATGTATGCATATTACTACAATTTGTAAGGTTTTCTTTCGCCTAAACCTTATTATATGGGGATGGAGCTGTTTGTTTTTTTAGTTTCTGTTGAGAATTTTACTGATCCATCGAGGATAATTCTGCCCTTCAGCGTGACTTTGTCCTGGTGACTTTTCAGAACAAAGTGTGAAGTGCAAGCGAAGGAAAATTTTAAAAATCCAACTATAAAGCATTAGTTGTACTACTACAATAATTAATATGTTTTTGTTTTGAATTCATATAAAGGGATGCACTCGTAAGTAATATAAAAATGTATTTCTTTTTAATGAAATCAAAATGAATAGTCTTCAAACAAACAACTGATGAGAAATAGTTGGATGAATCATAAAATCAATATGAAATGTAATTTCCGCGTAAATAGCCGAGAATCACTTAAAGTGAGATAAACAATTAATGCGTCACAATAAGTGAAAAACATTCTCGACTTATTGTAACATTTGCTGATTCATAACACAATGTAAGGGCGAAAAATTGTGTAATTTATGTGTATAAATGATAATCTCTGGCAATTCATCAATTATTTTCTGTCGATCCCCTAACGAAGCTTTCGCGGTGTTTTGATTCAGGTAAAGCTCGCTAAAAACAAAATATTAATTGCAAACGAGAAGCTTTTAAATCTAAGAAAGAATTTTGCGATATAAAGTGACTGACAAAATGAAACGAGTCCGAAGAAGAAGTGTTTTTTTCCCTTGGGACTTTTCCAAGTTTTAAATGGAATAAAGTTATAAAGTTAGTACGTCTCGCTAATTGCCACAAACAATGGACATGCATTGAAGTCCGGTGGCATTGTCCGAGCCCAGATGGACCATATCGCTGGATGCAATCAGAGCCACTTAACCCGGGAAAGGGAACATACAATCAGAGAGGAGTTTTTTCCCCCAAACTATACAAATTACTTTCTAGCTACACTTCCGCCAGTGATGTTTCGATTGTAAGAAATGGTTTTGTTCAAAATTTTTATTGTATCCGAGGGTCCCATAAAATTTATTGTATTTATTGAATAAGTGTATTGATCTATTTATTTCGCATATATTCATGCCTGTAATATTTCAGTAGGTTATATGTATAAATCCATTTAGTATAAATCTATTTAAATATCTATCAAATATTTGATCTAAAAATTTCCTTAGTAAATAAAATAAATCCTTGCTTACCCTAAATGTATTAAAGGAAATTTGGAAATGTTATGTTTTCATATGCCAATTTTGGATATGTAATTTTGATCCAATTTCCTGGAAAAGTAAAGTGGAAGTATTTTATTTTGATATTAGTTAATGGCTATTTGGAAAAGCTGTAACATCTCTAAATTATTTTGATTTTACTTGCAAAGATTAGTAAGTTGATTTTCTGCTACTACATTATGGGAAAAGAGAGTTTAAAAAAAAATATATAACATAGGTTAATACGTTGACCCTTATGATTTTATTGGGTCGTCAAGGATGAAGTTTGTAGTTACAGCCCAGATTGGTCAACTGATCGATTCTTATTTTATTGCAAGATAACGCCAGATCACACACTGCGGAAATGACTCGTGGCAAAAGTACAGGAACTTCTTCATCATCCGCCATACTCACCAGGTCTAGCTCCCATTGATTACCACTTCTTTCGCAATTTGGACAACTTCTTGATAGGAAAAAATTTCAATTCCGATAAGTTTTACTTAATCTTCCAGGAATTCAGAGATTCTCGTCCATCAGGGTTTTATACCACCGGCCTGAACAACCTGCCACTTAAATGGGAAAATTGTGTAGACAATATGGGCGCATACTTTGATGAATAAAATAATTTCTTGTCTTATCCTTTTTTTTACAAATTTCTACCCGACGACCTGATAATTCAGCTAGAAGTTATATGAGCTGAATAGACCTCTATAGATGTTATTTATGCCAACGTGTTAAACTGAATTTTATACCTAATCCTTATTATTGGATAGAAGCAGTTTTGAACTAAACCATCAAATTGAAAGTGAGTTTTTCTATAGGAGAGATTTTTATTAAGAATTGGTTTTTCTTTTCTAACTTGTTAACTTTACTTTTCCACTAAACTGAAACTAAATCAAATAGGCGGGGAGGTTTTGGTATTGACCTGCTCAATTATGAATTCAAGTGCTTTAAGTTAGTAAAAATTGTAAGTAGGTCAATGAGAAATTTTTAAATACTTATGTGATTGCAATTTTTAAATTTATTCTAAAAATCTTGCCCCTATAATAGATAAAATTGAAATTTTACTATTTAATACCCCGATAGTAAAATTTCATTTTAAGAATGGAAAGCATTGTATAAAATTTGCTATCGTTTAAAATCTTGAGAATGGGGTGCCCTCCTCCTGAGCGCCTTCGTTCGGAGGGGGCACCATAGTCTGTTGGCTGCAAACTGCTCTCTGGCGCTGGCTCTGACTGCTGCACTTCGGCGGCATTCGACACACTTGCGGTGAAGCAGAAAATCTGGGGAGCCAAACCACAATCCGTCGTACAGTGAACTTTCTTGGCGTTTTCTTTATTTGATTGTGGCTCATTTTGCGCTCAAATAAAAGATAACTTGGTCCCGGGAAAGTGAATGTGCTGCATTGCTAGTGGTATGAGAGCCAGCAAGAAAAACTCGAAGTTCGCGAGACCTGTTTGAAAACAGACAGAAACGTTATCACAGGAGCTCCCAAAGACATTGGGGACCTGAGGCGGCGCATTACCGACATGTGGCGTACGAACAAATGAACGAACAAACGAACGAACGAACTAACGAACGGGGGCTTCATTAAGCTCAGCGGGCAGCAGAACAAAATCCACCAGAACTCGCGCGCGGTATTCCTGCTTTCTTGCTCTGTCCGCCGCTAGTTAGCTAGCTGAATGAAAAATGTACTGAGCCGCGCGCTAGCCAATTTTGGGGTCAATCTAAGCAGCCGGCTGTGAAGCAGCACGACAGTCGCCTTGCAGACGCGTTCGTTGAAGCACAGAGTTGAGGAAGAGAGCTCTAAAAGATACCTCAAGATACGAGTGGACTTTTATCTATTGCCCCGAATTTTCCTTTTCAGTCGAAGGTGTGTGTTCGCTAGATTTTCTTTCAGTCGATAGCTAAGAGTTCGCAGGGTGCGAGTACGACGCGGCAGCTGCTGTGCAATTTTGTGAGGATTCGAAGTGTGAAAAAAAAAAAATCGCTCGGTGGTGTTCCCGGTGCCAGTGGTGATCCAACTCCACTCTGTACGCTAATTCCGATTCAGAACGGAGTTTGGTACTCTTGTGTGTGTTGTATCTGTGTGATGTAAAAAAGAAAAAAAAATAATAAATAAAATGAATTGAAGACATTGCCAAGAACCAAAGAGACTTGAGTTTTCCCCCCTGAAAGTTTTCAATAAATGGCTCCGACGAACAAATTGCGGAAGGAAATCTTGAAAATGATCAACTATAAGACGTGCCTCAATTGCGCCAGTACGTCCAGACGGCGGGACTACGAAGTACGTAAGATTTAATCCGATTTCTTCGGGTTAGCTCCTTTGTGTTTTCATTTGTGGCTGAAGCAGCTAGTTTTAGTGTTTATTTTTATTCTATTTTATATGTATCGAGGATATCGTTTCCCGCATTCCTGATCTGGCCACCGAATCATAGGGTAAACATGTTCTCACCACCCCCGCCTCCGTTTCTAGTGTATCTTCACACAACGATCGTGTGATGCAGTGCCACTTACGAGTTGCGATCAACTTTTTTCCAGTGTGGCCAGATATAAAAAGCATAGTAAAAGATCGACAGATCTTTGATTTTCGGTTTCTAAAGCATTTTTGACTTTTTGTCAAAATTAAAGGAATATTTTTCGTTTTAGGACAAAAAGGAAGGCGTCTGCGCAATTTCATCAAAAATTAGCGAGATTTTCCTATTCCTAACTAAAAGGCGTATTTTCTTAGGACGGATAAAAGAAAAAATAAAGCAAAATATCCTCTTGGTAGAGTACAAATGCATCAAGCTCTTAAATTCAGTTTATTTAGAGACAATAATTAAATTTATGTAATCAATTATAAAATCATCTGTTAATATAAACCAGAAACTTAAATGTTTGGTTTGCAATTTATACAAAAAAACAGCAATTCGCGTTCAAACAAATCCAGTTTGAATACACCAGAGAATTACTATACATTTTATATTTTAACTTTGATACAGTAGGTCCCAGAAACCGACGCTGCCCAAAACGAACAGTCCCCAGGGGCCTGATGCCGGCCAAAAATGAAAAATCCGTAGGGACCTACGATGGGGTCAATGTTTTAATTACGATACCGACTTCAAATTTAGAGCAATTGAAGAATTTTTCGAATTTTCGTACGTTCTATTGGATCTGCCATTAAACATTTTGGGAAATTTTATAGTCGATTTGTAATCAGCGCAAGATGGGACATTTTAGAAGCCCCTGTATACAAATTTTCATAGAAATACGAAAATTTTTTCGATAATTCTTCCACCATATTGGATCCGCTATTTTGAATTTGAATTTTCTTACAGCGGATTCGAATTCAGCGATACCTAAAACCCTTGTATGCGAAAATACATGAGAATTCGACAGAAAGGTTAAACAATAATAAAAACGCAACTGTGAGACAGGGTAAAATACCCTTAAAACAGTCTTTAAATATACCGAATTTCGATCAATTCTTCAGTTAGTACTTCAGCACTATATTTTCACATTTTTCTGCTTATTAATAGTGTGCTTAAAAATCACACTATTTAGATCAGGGCAGAAAATTAAGCATCTATTTTCGGCCACTGGATATAGAGTGATAATATTTATGGATCCATTTCTCAACCATTTGAAAATACACATAAATTTCCGGTAGTACTGTATTCATTTTATTTATTTAAAACTTGTATAAAATTAAAATGGAATAACAAAACATTCCCTTTGCCTTCTAACTTCCCACAGTTAATTCTAGTTAACTCAAAAATAGGAGCTATTTGCATTTGCGCCCCTCTTTCGTATTCCGGCACTTAATCAATTACGCTCAGACCATTTAACTCTTAATTAATGTTTTTTATAATTTACATAGTCGAAAGGACACATATGCTCCTACTACATGAGGGTTTATTGACTTTTACGGAAAGTACATGTCGTTCTACAGCATAAAATTGTTCCTACTACAAAGTGTTTCTTAAATCGAAATACCTCTGAAATAATAGAATTACTAAAAGATTACTTACATTACAACATTTGAATAGGTTGAAAATTGAAGAATTTTTTGTTTTATGAAATTTAGGCAAATCGCCAATGATACTGCATAGCCGCACGAGGCTAGCAGCAATTTCACATCTGTATAAATTGCTTTATGTAGCAAAAATTAGAATATTTCGGTTGATGGTTCGTTAAAGTTATTGGCAAGATTTTAACCAATTGGTCTGATAACTGTGCCAATCAAATCGTTGCGCAGTATTGAGATAATTTAATTTGATTGCTTCTTATAAAATGTTTTTAACCTTTTTATTTTACGAAATTGAGTAATACTAAAAGGAACTATGAAAGTATTTTATACGTTTATTAAATGATAAAGTTCGATATGTACATAGTTTAAAATGTATGGGTTGATAGTTTTATAATCAACTTAATTCTAAAAAAAAAATGAGTATTGAGCTAAAATCTCTTTAAAGTTGTTTTATTCAACTAGTGGTTTTTAACTCTAGATAATAAAAATATTCATTTAATTAAGTAGTTCACCGATCAAGGTCATATTTATTGAACTTAAAATCTCATCTACTTAATTATTTTATAGTTGTACCAGTTCATTTGACATAATTTAAGGAAATATAAAAGTACACATGTTTTTCAAAATTCAAAAGTCTGTGAGTTGAACAATTAGTTTCAGTGTAATACTGATTTGTTTAGTTATTTAACATTTAGTAAAATGCTATACATAATTTTACTGTAAAGGGCAATTTTGTGGTTTGATAACCATGTCATTTCAAAACATGCTATTTATTAATAGCTTTTATTTAATTTACCTTGTACATTGAGAGAAAAACATATGTAAAATTGTTACAACATCATACATATAAATTGCACTATTTGCTAGTGCATTTTTGGACTATCCAAAAGTTTTTAAGTAAAACATTCAGTTGCCCATTATACCCATTATGTGCAGGTCTAAGAAGGTCAGGTGCCTGCTGTCTATACAGGTCATATTTGTAAACGACTTAAAAATTGCTAAAAAATTATTTTTATATATGTGAATTATATTTTGAATGAAAATTTTACGAATTTATTTTCTAACACTATCCTACACAAGTGCTAAAGTGATCCAACCAATATTTGAACATATCCCACATAGTAGGACAGTCGAGAAAGTAAATTATATCGACCTTTCGTTTTTTTTCACTTTTTTAGAAGTCATTTTAGTAATTCAGAAAGGAATTAAAAAAAGGTTTTTACTAAATTAGTAAATGAATTTTGCACACTTATTAAAAATGAGTCAGAAACGATTCATTTCTGAGCATTTTAATGATTTATTTATGGGAATTATTGTGTCCTATTAAAGGACCTTCAATACCGATTTACCAGCAACCAGTTAGAGTACTAAGTACTAAAAAAGTAAGATTTCCATAGTTTCAAAGGATTAGCATTAAAATTGATGATAAAAAAATATGTTCTGCTTTAATCTTACTTTCTTCATTGGCTGATCTAACAAGTGAATTACTCGTGCCGTAAAGGCAAGTCTGGATATTTTGCGACCAATAGAAATTAATAAATAATGAGAAGATATAGCAACCCTGTTTATCTAGAATGACGAGATCGGTGTTCAGCGGTAGAACGCCAGTTCGGTACACGAGCACCTGGAAAATTCAAAGAAGATCTCTCTCAGTTCTATGGACACACGCACGATGATCATCGTCGAGATAAAATCTCTGCCTGGATTATGCGCGATAAAAATGAGTTGAGATCAACTTTTGGTGCTCCATAGAACGAAAATGGGCCGATTCGAAAAAAAAAAAATCACTGTATGACTGAGCTAAGTATTTTTAGTTGTTTACTTCTGTTCAAAACGCAGACTGGCGATGTACGTTTTCTTCAGTTGACTGACTCAGAGTTAAAAAAAAAAAAAAAAAACACACAAATCTAAATACCCCGATCGGTCGGGTGGCTGTGATCACGCGAAATGAACCGGTTTCCCTTGTGATCGTGTGCGGTGCGAGAATTTTGTAACAACATTTTGTATCTTCGCACAACTTCTTCGCGCCAACGAAGATTCCCACTTTTGTTGCCCTGATCCTGAACAATTTGGCTGGTAGTATTGCGGAAAGAACAGCTGCAAACTTGCCAAGCCGAATCTCCTTTTCTTTTGTGTTTTCAATCCGGGCATACCTGTGCAAAGGAAGGAAGCAAATTACATAAGCGCAACGAATGCGAAATGGCGCGCTTCTTATGGTAAACAGATGTATGTCGGTTCCTTGGGGTATGCGCTACAACAGAACTGAAATTCTCCGCAATGAAAACGACTTCCTCATTTCCTGCGTAAGATCACTGGCCGAGCAACCACTCCCTTCCGTTCGTCAGGCATATTACTCAAGTGCATTCAAACGAGTGCAATTGATGTGATCTTGGTGGAAAAATTCTTTAATTTATTTAATGGAATGTTCGATTAGTTGAAAAGGTTTCGTTGGAGAAACTTCTATTCTTGAACTAGTACAGTCAGTTAGTAGTGGGAGCAATTCAAGATGTTTTTCATTAATTTGTATGCCAAGGAACTTGTTCTTATGGCGCAGTTTTTAAAGTAACCGAAGTCTTTTGAAGAATTCCATTCGAATAGAAATGACGCACAGCACCTAATTGCATAATTTTCGTAAATCCATTGCTATAAAGTCGTAAATGTCTTGAGCGCAAATAACTAAATGTCTATCAGGTGGTAGTAAACGGCCTTGTATACCTTTACTGCTTTTACTGCTTTGCTTGATCTCAATCTGTTTGCTGTTTTACCATGAATCTGATAAATAGAAAACATTAGATAAGATGGGACATTTTAGATTTCCGATAGTGTACATTTGTTAACAATTAGAAAGGCGGAATATCACAAAATTAGCCTTATTATTTTAAAATCACAAAAATAAACGCTAACTTGTTACCCCTATTTTTTTATTATCAAGTAGTCTTTGGTCTGTTTTTCAAAAAATAACATTTTGTTTAGTTAGTCAATCTACACTTATCGCTAAATTCCTAATTTATCATCTTAACCTATTTTTTTTACCAAAATCTTTTCATAGATCGCATTTTCAAGGGGATTGCTATAAATTTATTAAAAAAAAAACGTTTATGTTACTACCAAAATAATGTGGGATTAAATTTTATAATATTCTAAAACGAAATTTCATAAAATAAATACGACTAAAAATTTTTCTATTTTGGTATCTCTTATTAGAGTTAAATAAACTAAAATTGATATCAAATGTTCACTGGAGAGAGATACAAAGCCAGACATTATTTATGTAAGGAGTGTCTCAAAAGAGATGTGTGTCACTATGTGCCAATCGATTCTTTGATGTGTTTCTCATCAATATTTGTTCCGACACTAACATATACCATATATGTAAATTTTGCTTTTCGAACGAACTCCTTAAGTAGTAAGATGAGTGCTTAATGTCGTTATCTTATTTATTACCCATCTTAACGACAATGTTCGTATTTAAATGAATTTTTCTTCAACGTGACTTATATATCAATTTATTATCCCCAAAAACGCTCATACACCAAATTTATGAAATTTAAATATACACAATAATTTGATACGAAAGTAATTACCTAAAGCTCAAAACATTTAACTTTGTTAATCTTTTGCGTGTAAACAATACTGCTGTCTCTTTTAGGTATACTAACTGTGTTCAAAAAGTAAGGTGAATTTTTAATTTAAACTTCCCGCGTTACCCGAATCGGACAAATGGACTTTTTTTCAAGTTGATAGGACTGTTAGTGATATCTGTGACAAATTACATGTCAATATCATCATTAGTTTTTAGTTTACGCTTAGTTTTGTGAACAAAGAAAAGTGAATTTAGCGATTATTACGATGTCGAATTTTGTTGAGCAAGGAAGTGCACCGTCGCACACAGCACTTGTTCCTTCGTGAGTTTTTCGCCAAAAATTCCACTCATGTCGCTCCACAATCACCGTATTCACCTGATTTAGCACCGTGTGACTTCTGACTGTTCCCATAGCTCAAGAGACCACTCCGGGGAAATCGTTTTGAGTCGATTGAAGAGATCAAATGTGATTCGCTACGCGCATTGAAGAGGCTTATACCTGAGGACGACATTTTAGCATGTTTCAAAGATTGGAAAAAACGTTGGCATAAGTGTATTGTAGCTAGGGGGACGAAATCAATTTGGAAGAATAAATAAAAATTTTTAATTTTAAAACAAAATTCACCTTACTTTTTGAACACAGTAGTACATCATCATATCATATCATCTAATGAATGCATAAAACACTAATCCAAAAATTATTACTTTCTAATAGAAGCAAAATTTAGCATTTAAAATTTCTATTATTTTAAATACAGAACTTTATCGTCAAAGAATCGACTTTATCGGGCAAAAGTCATAAGATCGATATAAGATCGATTGAAGCTTTAAGCGAGCAAAATATTTATGAAAATCGACTTTCACGATAATCGATTATTATCGATTTATATTCGTTTCGATTCTTATGATAATTGTAATTTTCTTTCTCTCTAATAATCCTCTCATACACATATCCTTTATCAAAAATATTATTTGATTTTTACATATTACAAAAAAACAAAAAAATTATTGTATTAAAAAATGTTCACTGCGGAATAACTTCTTGTATTTTCTATTTCATTTTCAGATACCCCTTTTGCATGATACTACTACGGTAAATGTTTTTGTACTTAAAAGGGTTTTTGTTTTTCTTATATTAGAATAATTTTCATTTACTTCGAGGGTTAACTGGCAGTAGTTTTTACAATTTTATATAATACGTATGTATTTTAGTTAAAACGCATGAAATATAAAATAGTTTTTAAAACACAGAATATATCTAGATATTGTTGTTATATTTTGTTTGATTTGTTTTTCATTAATTAGTGCTATATCAGTAAATAACGTGATTCACACTTCTCTTGCTATGATTACTTTAAATAACAAATTTAAACTAATGTGTTTGTTGTTTTAATTTGAGTGCCAAGAGAAGGGGAATTAACAAATATTTATCGAACATTTGTTATTTTATTTAACAATTACAATTTCGATATGTGGAGTGATAATTCTGGCAGTAATGTTGTATTTGGCACGAATATTTTACAATCAATATTTACGAGTTAATGAAAAGCAACGATCAGTTGTGTCGTATGCGAAATGAATGTTAGAATAGAGGCAATATATGTACATTAGTAGATCTTATGGTTAATCGTAAATAATATGCACATTAGCAACAATAATTATAATAATAATCTTTTAACCCATTCGGTGTCGAGATCATATTCAGCCACACATTCAGCTATAGGCAACTACGAGATATCTCATAGTTGGCAGTGGGGTTAAGAAAACGTTTTGCTTTAACCCATGGGCTGCCGAGAATATATTCAGCCACGCATTCAGCCATAGGCAACTACGAGATATTTCGTAGTCGGCAGTGAATGGGTTAAACAAGTTGCTGCTAATGTTAATTTTACATATATTGCTTCATCTATCCTTTTATTAGGATTGAAATGTTGAGGTGTTATTTTTTTTTTTCGTAATTAGTGTTTAAAAATATCTTCTACTTTTTCCTTCTTTTATTTCTTATTATCTAATAATGTTGGTTGAAATAATTTGCCTGCTTTAACAATTTATTCCAACAAATTTTAATTATTTACTGTAGATTTTTTAGTTATTTGTAAAAATCACTTTACATCAAATAACTCGTGCAGAAGAAGGGATGATCGATGATCACTACCTAAAAAGGTAAAATTTTCATATATTTTTCTAGAATTTAAAAACTTTCAATACATACCCCCGTATTTATCGTAGAATGAAAGTCACGGATGCAAGACATTTTGGAGATCAATTTGTATATATAGGGTAAAATACCCACTATTGAACATCTTTAAGAAAACGTTTTACTTTAACCCATTGGCTGCCGAGACCATATTCAGCCACACATTCAGCTATAGGCAACTACGAGTATCTCATAGTTGGCAGGGGATGAGTTAAACGCTAATACAAGTGGAACAAATTTAGAATTTATGGAGGCATGTATATCAAATTGAAAAGAATAATAGTTATTAATTAAAGGGAACTATAAAAAATAAATGATAATTATGTAAAACTCATGTTTGCCTAGTAACTAAATAACGTGCACTCTTAAACCAGTAGCGAGCACGCCAGCGACACACAAGGGAATTTTTATTTGTTAAATGTGCTCCACTACTTCTTTTGCACAATTCTGCTTTAAATACGATAGGCCTCAGTATTTTTAAAAAGCTCGTTACTATTTAAAAGAATGGTTTTGGCAATGGCAACTTTTTGCAACCTTTCACTTTCACTGTATCCTTTTAAAGTAAACACTTTGATCTTGTTATTCTTTAAAGTGAAAATTTAAAAGGGTTTCTCGTGTACCTGAAAATAATGTTTTAAGTTGCCCAACTGACCTGTGTTGTTAGTAATCAATAAATAAAGCACAGAGTGCTTATTTATGGGTGTCGCCTAATCCTACCCTTTTAAAGAAATCACGAGTCTCATTCTCCGCCTTCAATTACTTTTGAAGCTTACAGGGTGTATATGATTTAAAAAATAACTAAACCTATTTTTGGATAGAACTTAGATTAGGAAATATTTGCGAAAACTTTTTTTAAAATTATCTTTAAATAGCTTCTTTTAATTAATACAATAAATAAAAATAAATAATAATAAAATTTCACTGTGTTGTCTACTATTAGAAGTAAAACAATTTTACCTGACTGTTTTATTTTTTTGATGTGACTAAAAGAAAATGAAACATTGATAAACGTTGTGTTGTTGTGGATTTTTTTATATGAAAAAAAATATAGCAATATCTAGGAGATAAGCAAATAAAAATTTCCACGAAATACAGCCAGATACTGCTAACGAAATCAATAGTTATCGAACAATTGTTCACCAGATTGGTTAAATAATCTTTATAATTTTACGTTTACCCTTTCGATTTTCAATTATATTTACGTTATTGTCTCAGATTTATTTCCTGGATTATGATTTTATGTTGTGTTAACATTATTTTGATAGTGTGTCTCTAATAATTCGATATGTGAATGGGCATATTTATTAGAAACTGTAGGTATTACAGGTACATGTGTGAGAGAGAGCCCCCTCAGGATTTGATAACATACCTCTCATATTGCCGAGCACTGTTTCTGATTTGTTCAAACGGCTTACTAAAATCAATTATTGATTAATCCATGCATATGTATCTAAATATCGATAGATATATAGTTTTAAATTCTTAATTAATTTATCGATATTATTTAGGTGTATCTTTCGCATGAGAATATGTTTTTTCTAGATCTTCAATCAGCTTCAGCTAATATAATAAAAAAGAAGGTTTTATTTTCAGTTTATGCTTTAACACTTGATGTACCAGGTGACTAAAACTCCCTTCCCGTACTATGTGGGGCGTGACATACCCAGATATTCAAGATATCATGTGACTAGCGTAAAAGTCAATCATTTATAAAATATAGGCATAGGTATAGGTTTAAATTAAACTCTGAATTTAGCATTTCTAAAATGGACAACAAATAAAATTAATGCGATTATTTAAGAACTAGGGTATGTTATACCCCACTTGGTACACGCGAAGGGTTAAATTTGTATGGGAGTTGAAAAATGCAAAATTTAAAAAATTTAAAATTTCAACGAATTACAAATAAAATTTTGTACCTAGAGGTAATAGTCTAATAATGCCTTGCTCTTCTTTTCATATTAATTTCATCCAGAATATTTTGTTTATTAATTCAATTCTATTTTCCATTCATTTTCATAAGATTATTTTGCTTGCTTAACTAAAATGCTAATTTTATTGAAATTGGTACAATGCGCAAATAGTCCAAGGTACAATTTAAACAATCCCCCGTCAATAATGAATAATGGAATAATTATGAATCAGAGCCAAATGGAAAAAATAAACATTATAAAAACGATATTAGAATAATAAACAATTCAAATTAGAAAACTGACTTCTTTGAAGTCAAATTAAATAAATTTTTGTAACTATAAACAAATGATGGTGCAGACATTTAATTTTGAATTTGATTTTATGATTATCTAAAATTTACTACAATAATAAAAATAAGTCTGTCTAATAGCTAAAAAGTTATATAAATTATAAAATAAGTTAAACTAAAGTATTTCCACAATCAGTTGCTAAACGTAATGAAAGTAAAGCTATCAAAAAAAGTGGCTAACAAAGCGGCAAAACCAGTTAAGAATGAAACTCCCTAGTCCACTTCAGTCGGCATAAAATTCAAGTACTAAATGACCGCACCAAGGTTAAAAGCTTGCACTGAGACAAATATTAAAAAAAAATAAACTAAAAAATAAAAAAAAGAAGTCGACCGCGACCTCTTCCTAGGTGGTTGAATTATAAAATCGTCAATTCGTATGTTCATGATACAAATTTAATTGGAATTTAAATTTGCGCGAACTTTTTGAAGCTCGATAGCTTTGCAAATTGGACAGTGTGTGTTGCTTGCGTGGTATCTGGAGCACGAAAAGTCTCACTGTTACATAATACGAGCTACTTTTATTACTTTGGATCCAATTAGAAGCTTCATTATATTGAAAAATAAAAAAAGAAGAAAGAGGCTGAAAGTTAAACTGATGTCTGAAAGTTAATGTTCTGGAAATAAATGCGATTCAAGCGAGAGTGAGAGAAAATAAAACTGGTTTACTGTAGAAAGAAATAGTCCGATTGATTATTTTATCTTACAAATGAATATCGCTTTTAATTGTAGATGGAGCATTCAGATACTTATAAAACTGCTTTAATTTTCTTCATTTAATACGTAAATGCTTTTTTTTAGTTTTAAACTGCTCTCTATCATACACTTCTTCAAATGTCGCTTCTCATTTATTCTACCTTTTATCGTTTAGTACATTTTTACCCCAGTATATGTATTTGTATTTTATTTTATTTCATTCTAAGTAGTTAGATTAAATTTTGAAATACTACTGTGTTCAAAAAGTAAGGTGAATTATTTTTTAAAATTAAACATTTTTATTTATTCTTCGAAATCGATTTCGTCCCCCTCAAAATAATTCCCCCTAGCTACAATACACTTATGCCAACATTTTTTCCAATCTTTGAAGCATGCTAAAAAGTCGTCCTCAGGTATAAGCCTCTTCAATGCGCGTAGCGATTCACGTTTGATCTCTTCAATCGACTCAAAACAATTTCCCCGGAGTGGTCTCTTGAGCTATGGGAACAGTCAGAAGTCACACGGTGCTAAATCAGGCAAATACGGTGATTGTGGAGCGACATGAGTGGAATTTTTGGCGAAAAACTCACGAAGAACCAGTGCTGTGTGCGACGATGCACTTCCTTGCTCAACAAAATTCGACATCGTAAAAATTGCAAAATTCACTTTTCTTCGTTCACAAAACTAAGCGTAAACTAAAAACTAAGAATGATATTGACATATAATTTGTCACAGATATCACTAACAGTCCTATCAACTTGAAAAAAAGGTCATTTGTCCGATTCAGTTAACGCGGGAAGTTTAAATTAAAAATTCACCTTACTTTTTGAACACAGTAGTATGATTTTGTACTTTGTATTTTATTTAGGATTTGAGATTCTAAATTAAAAATACGTTACAGGCATTTTGAGAGAAATCTTTATTTTGAAATTAATTTTAAGAAATAGGCAAAATTCGGCTTTTATTGTTTTTTTTTAACTATAATTTTCTCGAAAACGAAATTTAGTTGATCATTTTTATTTACAAATTCATAGTCTATGGAAAATATCCAATAGAAATAAATTGCGACATGTTGAAGACCAACAAAAGTTGACCTTTTATTCTAAATTACTTTCATTCTCGTATTTTAAGACTATGCAATTCCCTAACTAAGATTTATCCTTATAATGACCATTCAATTTTAAAATATGCACTCAATTAAAACTAAACCTTCCGCTTACTATGTAATTTCATATAAATACCCTGGCATAGTATTCTATTTATTTAATTTAACAAAAATCATTGAAATTAACACATTTTCGAGTTTAACATCGAAGCCCTATTATAAGATCACGCTCTGAAACTCTATTAAGAGGAAATAATTCGAAAGTTGCTGGGCATGGTGAATAAAAGAAAAAACAAATTATGGTAGATGGGAAAATCAATTTTAATTAAAACATACAACTTGAACGCGATGGCTTACTTGGTTGGGTAGACTCCATCCCAAGGCGACTAACGAAATAAGACGACAACATAGGGCACATAGGGCCCGTATCTGTTGTAGAAGTTATTGGAGGGAGGGCTTAATATACAAAAAACAAAAAAAAAAAAAAAACATTTGTAGGACTTCGGCACAATCACAAAAAGACGAGTGCCTTGAAATTGTACCATAGTGCCCTAGACTTTACAAATATTGGCGGATTTTAATTTTCTTAAAATGTTTTCCTTTAACTAGAAGACAAAGTTGTTACTTCGTCTCGCCCATTCTTATTCAATTCGTCAGGAGGAGGTTAAAATAAAAATACAGAAAAAGACGTTTTTATGTCATCCCTTTTGATTAGTAAAATCACCCAACCATATACAGGAAAGTTTACCTTCTTCACTGTATTAAATTGTAACTCTCTGAATCAGTTTCTCGAATGGAAAAAGAATACGACCTTTTCTTATTTTACGAGTCTATACCTCTTACAATTTTTCATTTAAGAGAATTTTATAGTCAGCAACAAAACAGGTAAAATGATACTTGGTTGATTACAAGCACGAGGCTGTTTATGAGTTACGTTACGGGCTATTTTAGGGGAGAATTATACCTTTTTTTATTATCTCCCAATAATAATTTTAAGGAGAAAAGAATTGGACTAAGTCTGGAATTAGAGATTCTTTCAGATTTCGATAAAAGTTTATATCTAGAGATCAACAGCAATAAATAAACAATAGTTTTAAGGTGAATACCAAAATATCAAGTTGGTTTATTTCGACTGAATGTACAAGACTTTAAATTTTGTCCTTTGGTGCTCTTAAAATGAATTTGAAAGAAATTTCATCATTGGACTTATATTCCTGGCTGAGCATATATTTTTTGATCGAAATGGTAGAACACATGATCGTTTATTATATCCCTAATTTAAAAACCTATTAAACCTTCAGCTCAGATATTACCCTTTTCTCCTTTGACTCACAAATGGGTTATTAAGAGGTTTTTAAAGCATAGTCTATAACTCTACTAACTAAACAGATTTAAATTCATATTGGAAATGCATCGATTAATACTGAGTTTTAACTACTACGTTCTGGCCAAATACCTTTGTTGCTTTAAACTGTCTTTACCTCTGTTACAATAATCGAAACTCTTTAAATTTATTCCTAGTGGAAGTTTGGAAAAAACAGATATTGGTCTTTTATTTATCAAATTGTGAACGAAATCTATAGTTGATCTAAAGCGTTAGAAATATTTTTAACTGAGTTGTTACAACGAAACCTCAACCATATAAACCACTTGTTGAGGAGCACTAGTAAATTATGATGATGACCAACAAATTCCACAATTTTGAAATATTGAGTTATGTCCTCCTTACTAAAAACAAAAAAGAAAAAAGAAAAATCTCGAAGAAAATACCCTCAACATTCGAAAATGAATTGAAGCCAACCATATGCCCGTCGGGTCGTCCCATAAAAAAAAAAAAAAATTTGAATAATGTCTCAAGTGCACGAAATGAATTTTGTCTGTAAAGAAAATGTAGTCTTGTCACAGAAATAAGAATTGTTCGAGGTCTTTCTTGTTTCTATTTTTCATCCCAGCAAAACATTTCTTTTTATTTTGCATCTCAGTTCAAGGTAAGATCATCAAGTAAAAAAAATACAAAGATAGAAATTTAAAGCATATTTCTACTTTGGGTTTTGACAATGTTTTAAATAATTACAAATTTAAATTGATTTCGTAGATTTTTAATACGATTCAATTTTACTTTTTATAACCTTCAGTGGGCAATGGTGCATGAACTTCTTTTTTTTTAGGGGACTTTAATTTCACTTTGATAGTAAGAAATAAGAAGTCACCCTCAAAAAGTGACCTAAAGCTCATATTTCTGAATTGAACACAGAATTTTTCTCATTAGTTAATAGAAGAAAATAAGATTTATAAATTAATATGAATTACTTAACTAGTATTACGACAAACAGCTTAACTTTTCTATAATTTAATTGTTTGTTTCAGATAACATTTAAATAAAAATTATTATCTAACGATAGCGCAATCTGTGTAGTGTACCTTTGTACTGTCGTTCAAAGTTCTTAATCAGTGAAAATGAGTCATTTCATAATATCTAGGTATATATGTATTAGAAATTCCTGCTTTTAGTGGATGCCTATTATATAACTATAGTTGATATGTGACTAATTGAAGCGTAAATTCTTAGAAAATATAAAGATAATAGAGACTATCATTCTAGGATTTAATACAAATTTAATTATGTCTCTATTCATTACTGGTACAATATTTCGAAAGCCAAACAAACACTGAAAGACATTCGTAACTCTTTCACATTCGAAATACAAATGAATCATAAAAACTTATGTCGATTAAAATTAGGAGATAATAAGATAATAAAATTCCCTCATTCAATTCAATTAAATTCATTTTATTATCGCATGACCATAGAGGAATTAAAATTCTTATACACGAGCTCTGTAGTATAAAAAAAAAATAAATAAATTCAAAATGATAACAAGAAAACCGACACAGAAGAATTTCCATGGGCTTTATATTCAAAAGCGTAACTAAGAAAGACCCTTCAACTGCAGCAATTTAAGAGCGAGAAATTTTGTCGAGAACTATGAAAAAATTCAATTTCATTTATAAAATACTCCGGTTTTCTTAAAATGAATTAAACGAGTCTTGGCAAGTCGCTAAATGCAATTTCTAGCTTCCGAATGCACGAACAAGTTTGGGATAGAAGAGGTTATAGATGAAATGAGGTAGAATAAGAGTTCTAAACTAGTTTAAGGCGTCATAATTCCAATTATAATTCATTCTATGAATTGAGTATTCAATAAAGTCGCATAAAGATGAATGTGAGCGTCATGAATCACCTCACATATGTTGTTCATGTAAAAACTAAAAAAGAATGGTCCAAGAACGGACCTTTGCGGCACCCTACATTTCAGTGATAGTTGTAATGAAAATTACATAAGAATATTATGAATTTTCCTTCTAAGAAGTCACTAATCAACGTAAAGATTATTTTGATAGTGGCCTAAGTCGAAATTTTATTAAGACGATTTTAAATTTTAACGTAAAATTATTCCTATGACATTTTGGACTTTAGTCACTTTTGAAATAAACAACTTTACATATGCGCATTTATTTTCTGAATGAGTCTGTTTTGTTAAAAGAAAAGCTAATTGAAAGGTTTGATTTTTTAATAAATAAAATCGAAACCAACAGTGGAAAGTTTTACAAATTTTACAATACATGCACTGATTGGTTGGTCACAGGTTCCGCACGTGCGAATCTAAATTCTGTCTAAATGAAACCTTTTGTAACAAAATCCAACATCTTTTTAACGACGGGTATCGCTTAGTTGGTGATAATAATCAAAGAACTTCTTTAACACTTTTCTATCTAGCTATATCTCAAATTTCATTCTTTCACGCTTATCACCATGCAATGTGGAAAAGTAATGAATCAGTACTTTATATAGTGACTACATAGGCATAAAACGAGCAATCAGTAGACAAAATATAAAAGATATAAAAAAAAAAGAAACACGCAAATTGCTTTGATTTCCGTTCTGGTCTGGTCACACAGTTCGTCGTTGCTGGTTATAAGATAATTCGAGGCTTTAATAAACACAGCAACAAGTGAAAAAAAAAGAAAATATAAAACTAAAGCGAACCGCAGTGATAAGAAAAGAAGTACAAGTCGGTTATAATTTTTTGATTGAATGACTCATTCTACAAAATGTTTTAATTTTTAAATCTTCTGGTTAGTGATTACATTTTGAGAGACCTTTAAATCAGGTTCAATTACTCTGGATGAGGGAAAATTGCTGCCCTTGTTAATCAAAATCTATTCAATTAAATGTGTATACAATTTTTATTATTTGATGCAAAGTTGAGCGTCAAAACTTAACAATTATTTTTACGGTAGGATAATCAAATACCATAAAACAAAGAAGATAAACGAAACCGAAAGAAACTCTATAACTCCTACCAAAATTCATTAACATGATGCAAAGTGCTACTTATCGGTTGCCATATGACACCTTTTTTTGTCAATATTTTGTAAAGGGCACCCTGATAATTACAACACAATTACGATGCAGATGCCAAAACAGATTTCCGTGTTTTCCTTATCTTTTTCGACATACCCAAAAAACACACATATTTGCAATCAGGTTATCTTTTAACGCAACCTTGATGTATTTGGGTACAAGTTCAATAGACTTCCAAGTAGTAGGAGTAATGATGACAATGGTAAAACCCGTAAAACAATATCGGTTAGCTATATACGAGTAAACAAGGTTTGGATTAAAACGTTAAATGTAGTTGAAAAATAATTTTGAGACACATCAAATGATAACTTTTGTAGTTTATGAGCTATAAGGGAACAAATGGACATACCCACATGAATTCATGATAATCCTTCTTTAACTTTACCATAGTCTGGTAAATATTAGACTTTAATAAAACATCATCTTGCAACTTGTTCACCTTTCATGTATCAAGCCACTAAAAATGTTATCAGTACTTTTGGAATTTCATCTTACGACTTTGGTCTAATCATGTTACTGGCATCATATGCTCTTTTACTGATGGCAATCACATTTAGATGTTCAGTTATAAGTTGATTTCCTTGAACAGTGCCTACAATAGGTCTCCATTTGATTGCTAATTGCGTAAAAAGTAATAATTACCGGAGATATGGTAAAGAATCACATTGAGTAAAATTCAGCGACATGCACGACCCCATTTTGCATAGTACAAAAAATGCACGACGACTTCAATGCATTCGCACCTCACTTGCAGGTTGTTTGTTTAAAAGAAAAAATGTTCCATTTAGATGCTGAGCCCCCTTACTAAACGTGCTCTCCTAGTGTACTAACTCCAACAATTATTTATTGTTGGTTGCACTCTATTTTTACACGAAAAGATAAAATGATATGAACACAAAATGTAGTGCATAAAATCAAATTTGCTAGTTCTGGCTGTTAGTGACGACTCGTGAAACAAGACTTTATCACATTTAATTGCTAATTTGTATTTTAGTTTAAATTATGGATACAAAAAACTAGCGATAACCAAAAGCAACCTTTTTTCATACATTGAATATTTTTTAATCTTTTAATAAATAACAAACAGTTTATCCAGTTTAGAATGTCGTAACACTAGAATTATCTCTGAGTGAGATCAACTTTTAAATATTAATAAAGTCTGAACGATTAGTGCACTAGGCATGTTTGTGAGCAAAAGAAAAATGTTGTAATTAATATCTCAACATATCTCAGTAAAAACTATTTTTTTTCTTTAATTAATCTGGATAAGACTTATTTTGCATTTACTTATAGACCCCTGCACAATTTGATAACTGCGTCAAGCTGTTTTTCTAGTACCCGCAAATTAATTCAATAGCATTAAACAGTCAACTCACCAGGGAGGTCAATTTATTTTTGCGCGATTTATACACGATAATTTGTTAGTATTATTTTTATCTTTGAGGATTGAAGCTTGGAGTTGATGTTGGTGGTGAAACATTAATGGAATATAACACGTATCAAAAACTTTTAATGTGATTGTTATTTCTTTCTATTACCCCCCTTTAGTTAATTGTTTTTTAATAGAGCGTAAAGTAGTAGAATGCAAAAGTCAGGTATTGTCTAAACAATTAAAAAGATTCAGAACAAGTGTTATGGAAAATGAAAACTAATTTTTTTAATGTGGTTCCTCACCACATTTTCAATTAAGTGGAAATAGTACTTATCATGGATATTTTTTTTAAATTAAACTATGAGTAAGTCCTGCGGGATAATTTTTGTATAAGAATCGAATAATTGCAGTCTATTAATTGATCATTGGTGTTTTAAAAGAACAATCAGCAAAGAGTAGATTTTACAGAATTTGATACCTCACTTTACTTATCTTTGATCCGAATAAACATTTGATCCAAATTGAATTGAATTGTCTTATGTTAGGCAAATTTCGAAAGTATTTTCGTTTACAACATTTTTCCAATAGACTCTAAATGTTGATCCAGATCAGTAGTGCTATATTTGCTGTAATTTGATATTTATTATCAACTAAAACAGAAATTTAAATTGTATAGGAATTTTAGGAAGTGATTCTATCATTTTGTAAGGTTTTTATGATACAAATTATATCGAAACATTTTTTCTAGCAACGATCAATAAAATCAACTTTGATTGTACATTTTCTAATGAAAAATTCGACTTTGCAGCACATTAGAAAGTTAAAGTTAGAAGTTAATCTTAATCTTTTATATAAGTTTCATTCAGACTTTGATATTTATTTATTTGTTTTTAATTTTTACCAACTTTTGTATGTTGTTTAAGGCAGTAATTTTAATTCATTGTTTAACGTTTAACTATTTTTAACTCCTTGAATATGCTTGCCAAGTGTGGTCACCATTTCAATCCAATCGAATCGAATAGGATTGAGGCTGTCCAGTGTAGGTTCCTTCGCTTCGCTTTACGTGACCTTTCCCCCTACGAAAACCGTCTGTCTCTTACTGATCAACTCGCAGCCCCTGTGAAAGCGACGGGACCTTGCCGATATTCCCTTCATTCATCAGCTGTTTACCGGTGAGATTTGATTGTCCTTCCCTACTCCAGCGGATCTCCATTTACACCAATCCTCATAACCTCCGTTCGGCACCTCTCTTTCTTTCACCCGTATCGTCTTCGGAAAGCCAAATCCCATCCCTTTTTTGATTTTCACCTGAGTAAATCATCTCTCTCTCTCGTCCCGAGGTTACATTTCTATAAATTCAATAACAATTCCCTTCTTCGGTTCTTATACAGAACTTCTAGGAATAAAAGAAACGGTTTGGTTTAATATTCCGATATGATAATCTCAATTATTTCTACGAAATGTATCGCGAATTAAACGCGTTCCAAGCTTTCTAGTTTTCCTGATATTACACATATCAAATTCCTCTAAATATGCATAACATTTCGACTACCCTCTGAATATGAGAAAGGTTTATTCAGTTCAAATCTTTTTGTGTTTCTCAATCGTTCGACAAAACAATTGAAATTTGAGTATATTAAAAATCTGAAATTAAAGTCCCCTCTAAAAGTTTATCTCATCAGCAAAAAATGTGCGATGGTGTTGTAACTTTAAACTGATTAAATATAAAAATTACAGGGAAACTGTGGGTCTTAGCTTAATTTATGAATTTGTATAAAATGCCTGAAAGGTATAAATTTTGTACTACATGAAAAATCGTAAACACGAAAAACTTTTGTTTTGCGGCAACATCCAGACCATTATATAAAACTGATTTATACTGTGGTTACTTAAACTCGGGGTAATTATAAACTAAAATATAATTCTGGAGTTTAATCACCGACGTAATATCACTCGTAATGGCCCTAACTCCTAATTAGCTGGCGGTTAATTTTGTGTGGTTCATTCGGGACAAATTAAAGCTCGTCTTCGGTGATTGAATTTTTAAATTGTTCAAATGAATTAAACTTGTTGCATAACGAGCCCGCCCATTTTTTTTTGTATTTTCTATTTGCAAATAATTTTGCAATTACCCTGCATATGTAATGGACTGGATATGCCCGCGAACGATGCAGTTTCTGGGTTTCTATCATCCCGCAGCGTGGAAGATAACGACGACGACGACGACGATGAGGGCGAGTATGACGACAACAAAACCTCCAGACTCTAGACCCATTGGTTATAAATTCCATTCACAGCTTCCCGAAGAACGCTGTCGCCTCGTAAAAATATTCTGGACCAGACAAAACGGAAGGGGTATAAGAAAGTTTTCCCTAAAAGTGGGTCAGGCAGGGGGATTTCTAAAGTGCTCATGGTCAATTTGTGAGGGAGTGGCGCACGATTATGACTCATGAAATACTTAAGGGGAACATGCATCAGATTTTGAATAGGTGTCTATCCCAGCAGGATATTTAAGGTACATTTTTTTTGTAAAATATCTCCCGTGGGTGTTGTCGCAGACGTGGCATCCTTTTATAAGGACCGGCACATTTTTCATCCCAGACACATAATGGCTAGAAAGGTAGACGTTCTAGATCAGTGTATAGTTGAACTTGAAGAAGAACTCTCTTTATCTATTTTTTAAGAATTATATTTTAACTTTAACTAATTTAGAAAAAAAAACAAAAAAAACCTTTCAATTACAGGAAGTACCTGAAGAAAGTTACAGTCTGCCCTACCACCAGTCAAACAATCTCAACAATGGTGACACGGTGATAATAAAACTCGATGTTCCTGTGCCTTTAAGAGAAGAACCAAAATTTCCGAAGGAGAAATGGAAAACATTCATTTGTAAGTTATCGCTATATTTTTTTAAGTTTCAATCGCAAAAACGCTAACTAATTGCTATCTATATATATATTTTTTTTTTATTTCTGCAGCATTTGTGATACTCGCTGTAAATTTCATTTTAGCCACAGTCTCATTATCTTTAGTTCATGAGAAATTACCAGACAGGGAAGTCTATCGTCCATTGCCAGATATTGTGTTAGACAACATAGCACCACAAGATTGGGCGCTTAATATAAGCGAAATACTTATTATGATTACAGTTAATTCCTGCATATTGCTAGTTATCTTTCATAAGCACAGGTATGTATTCGAACGAATTAAGTATTAAAATATATTTTCTATTATTTCACCTATTCTTGGTTAAAGTAATATTAATCCAAAAAATACAAATCCAACTTTTAATAGAGATAGAGCGATTAAAAACATACTTTTCTGTCATTCGATCAGGTGGGGTATCTAATTCTAAAATATTTTAGCTCAAGAAACTTCGCGGCTAGTCTAAAAGATGAAATCCCTGCATTACTAACCACACTCTATGGTCAATCGAGCTGTGTGTTTCGTATCGTAATCTTGTTGATAAATTACAACGTCAAGCACATCCTTTCCCTACTGAGGAAACCAATTTTGGAGATGCTATCATAGTCATAATCTTGTCTATGATTTATTAAAATCGTCCAACTCTTTAATTCATGATGCATCCCTAAATCTAATGTTACATGGTTCATATCTTACCACCTTCTTAATGTAACGATATCAAAAAGGTTCAATATTTCATTGTTTTAAGTATAGCCAAATCCTCATTTGAAATTTCATATTTAACAAGAAGTTTACTTAAAAATTACAAATAATTAAAACGTTTCCTTTTAAGTTTTCTTTTCTCATGAAAACTCTCGAAAACACTATTGCTATGATCAAAATGCATTAGACTTAATTTAATATTTTTTTCCGGAATTCCCTAAATGGAAATTCAAGCAGGTTACAAGAATTTTTGAACTTTTTAATCATATTCTGAAAAATATGACCTCATAGAAATGTTTCTTTCGAGAATTCATAATCTTTTAAATGAACATATCGCTTATCATGCCACAGAAAAAGTAAATAAACTTTTAAGAGTGTAATTTAAAAATAGTACCATTTCCTTTCATTTCTTCTTGCTACTGTTAAACGCCGATTTGAGAGTAAAATTTAACTTTTAGGTTGACTTAACTAATTAGATAATAACATTATACTAAATTTGTTATCTTGCATAGAGTCACAAATAAATAATTGAATTTGAATTTGTACAGATGTAAAAACATTTTCTAAATTAAACAATTTAACTTATAATTTTTTCTGTTATGCAATTTTTCTTTTATTTACAGATTTATTGTGATGCGGCGAATATTTCTTATAGTGGCGATATTATACTTCATGAGATCAATCACCATGTACGTCACTGTATTGCCGGTTTCAAGTACAACATACTTTTGCAGTCCAAAGTCAAACACAACAACGACACCCTTAGTAATAGCAAAAAGGGTATTTCAGCTTATATCGGGCTTTGGTCTATCAATAAATGGTAAACACACCTATTGCGGTGACTACATTTACAGCGGTCATACAGTTATGCTAGTCTTAGGTTACCTAGTGATAGCAGAATGTAAGAATGTTGAAAATCTTAAGTCCCAAATTTGTTAAACATAATTCACATTACAGACTCACCAAGAAGGTTTTATCTTTTGCATTGGGCCGCAGGTTGTACAGCAGCTGTTGGTGTAGTTTTAGTTCTTGTAGCACATGGACATTACACAATTGACGTACTTATTGCGTATTATGTTACCACACGACTGTTTTGGACATACCACACTTTAGCAAATAACAGCTTCCTTCTTAAGGTAAATTTATTTAAGTTATATTTTGTATATATATTTATTAGAATGACTTTTTTTTTAAATAGTCTGGCAGCAACAACTATATCGGGCGAGAATGGTGGTTTAGATATTTTAAATATTTTGAAAAAAATGTTCGCGGTCCAGTTCCAAGACAATATGAATGGCCCCTCCCGTGGCCACGTCATTTCCATTCCAAGCTACCAAACCGAGAAAGTTAACAAATCACAAAAGTCTGACTTTTAAGGGGAAATATTAAAAACATCAAGTACCAGAAATGTAGTAGTAGTAATAGTAGTAATAGTATTAGCGGTACAGACGACGAAAAACCTAGCTGCTCGAGAAATTGCAGCAAAACTACAATATCTTTACTACGAGATTATTTACTACTTTTTGGTAAATACAAGAACCTAAAGAGCAGTTAATATAAGATTGTTTAATAGTTGATTATACTAATTTTACACGTATTGTTAAAACAAAAAAAAAACAGAAAAAAACCAATTGAATTAAATTAAAATTTTGCATAAGTGAAGAGGATGAGGCGTAACAGTCGGCCGAAGGAGGGAGGGCAGAACAAACGAACCGATGCCAAAAAAAAAAAGAAACAAACTGAGAGCAAATTTTAACTAAAGAGGAATTCACTTTTTAAGTTCTAACGAACTAGGCGTGGATGCCACCTGTTGTACTTGCAACACCAGCAAACAAAAAATCTTGTAGATCTGTACATATGTATTTCGTATATTATTATTATTATTTTTTTTCCATAAAATATATAAAAGTTTTTATAAAACATTTTCTTCTTTTGTATCTCGTCTGTTTTTATTAAAAACTTTTTAAAACGAGTAGTTTTAATAAATGTAAGCTGTTTTGTTTACCATTATTTTACCTTAGTACCTAAGACAATTTCTGTATATAATAATTTCATCGATTTCAGCCTAAATTTTTGAAGAATAATTATCGATTTGCTGCCGCCAAGTGGATTGATTTAAAAAATTTGTTTGCAACAAACCGATCGGACCAAAAATCTTTTTGCAATCGAAACCCACCGAGATTGGCAGTGTTTAAAAATCGGTGGCATCTAGCAATATTCTACAAAAGATTCGAAATGTATGTATTTTATTTTATTTGTTTTTTTTCCTTTAACTCTTATTGTTAGGTAATCGACAATTTAAAAATGAATTAATACTTTGTGTAAGCGGAAATTAAATTTTAAAACAAACCACTCGTCCAGTAGTGATGTAACTAACACGGTGCTTTAGTGAGTATGGAAGCTTATTGTTTTTTTTTTTTTTTGTTTTCTGTTTTCAGTTGCGCAACACACTTTAGTTACACAATATAAAATAAATCCCAGCTCCACTTAACTAGCCAAACTTCTCATTACAAATTAATAAATTGCAGTGTGAAAAAAAGTAGCACTATCAGTTGAAGTATTTTGGGTTTGTCCAATGAACTAACAATGAGATTTTTATTATAGTTGAATTGTAAAATTTTTCGAACGTAATAATAGAAGGGAGCGCGTTTGGTAAATAATTTTTAATTTAATCAAATTACACCTCATATCGATGAATCAGAAGACGTTTTCGAATTTTGTGGTACTTCCTAATGTTTTGACTTATTAAGTGTAAAAGTTTTTATATTTTTACTATACAGTCTTTCTCCAGGCATATCCTACATATGCTTTATATTTTTTTTAATACAGACCGAGAATTCATTACATCTTAATAAGTTATGAGGATTATGAAAAAATGCAATTATCATTTCTAATACCAGGCATGGAATACCTCATATTCTACCAAAATTGGTTGGAAGTAATAGTTTTAAATTTATTTATTTTAAAAACACCTAACTAAAATTTAAATTTAATAATAACTTTAAAGAAAAGTACCATATATAAAATATTTCGCTATTCTTTTTTAAATTAAAAAGCATAACAATCACAGCCATTAAGCTTAACTTTTTCTAACCCTAGACGGACGCACAGAACTCTAAAATACTTGGGTTTTTTTTTAACGCCAAGTACTAGTGACTACTTATTAAAATTATCAAATTTATACGTTTACAGACAGGGAGAGGCTGCAATTAAAGTCTTTACGGGCGTTTACAACAAAATCTAAGGTCGTCACAGAAGTTGCTCTCACTCCTAAATGACCTTGCGACGACGCGAATCAGTATAAAACTTGTGTAGGTGGCTGACTCGGAGACTATTCACGATCCGAGTGCACTGTTGAGGACATATAGGTGGAAATCAAACGATCGTTTACCAAAGCCGCTAATAGAGAGTGGCAGAATAAGCCTATAAGCAAAAATGACCTATTCTTAACCCCTGCAGGTGTTAGAACGAACTATGGGTCTTAGGCATAAAAATTGAGCAAAAGCTTAGACTAGACTTTTGTATAGAAAACAAAGTTTCAAATTGAGATCGAGATCTCGAATTTTTCCATATAAAAATTCTGACCGAGCTTCTCCTCAGTTTTTATACCTAATAGCCCTTATCTCGCTGAAGCGAACCTGCAGTAACTTTCAACTCCCAGCTCTTGCCTACAGTAGTAGAAGCTGCTCTATCTATTTTTATCCAAAAGAAAGGGCTTTTCTAAGCTCCTTTCGATCCCCAGATCTTTGACTATGATCATACCCTTGAGGAAACTGAAAAACTCGTTATTAGTTATATAACTATGGGATACAACGACTCTATGGATGATTATTTAAAAAGTTCAGATAGGATAAAATTATTACTGAGCCTACTGTAAAATGTTAATCAATTAATTCAATTTTGAAATTTTTATTTAAGCTTTCATTTACGGACTTAAAGACTCTGAACAGACGAACATTCCTGTGAGACTAATGTGGGGAGGGGAGGGATACAGAACTTTACTATTTACTAAAAAGATATTAAAGAAATCAAATTAAATTTTCCATTCTTCAATAAATACCTTGGATGTTCCTGAAAAAATATCCGCGCGGAATTATAGGAAATTAGTTATATTTCCGGAGCATTTACAAAGATCTTGGTCATCGGGACCAAATTTATATGTATAAAATGATAATTGATTTTCTTAGCCTCGAATTTATACAGCGATATCTGGTCTGATACTACTCCACTTATGTGGCATTAAATGCGATTAGTTAAACATTCAACTTTTTGTTATAACACACATATGGGAAATAGCGTTTGGCAACATTCTTTTAAATATCAACTCAGTCATATTCTGAATTATAATAAGACCGTATTTTTATTTGTTACAAATCGAATTGGAAAGATAAACGACATTTGCACATATCACATAGGAAAAACAAAAAATATCGCAATTTAACCCAGCGTCTAGTTACTCAAAGTCCTAATTTAAATTAATTCGCCTCTGATGTATTTAAACAATTTTCTGTTAAATATTCCCGTACAGGTTTTATGGTATTTTTTATTATCACATTCAATGAATGGTTTTAAATTTATTTTATATACAAAACCGATTCGAAAAAATTAATCCTCAACAATAAATAATGAAAAACATTTCTGAATTGACTTCATATTATAAAATTAGCGCGAAAAGTTTATTAACAAAAACATCTCGTTAGAAGCCAAAATCCCTTAATTGTGTACTATCCCCCAAGTAGTAAAATATTTCATAATTGGAACAATCACGATAAATTAGGAATTATTAGAGATATGTTTAGAAAATAGAAAAACTAGACTGCAAAAATAATCGTCTCGGAGGTGTGTTATGACAATGGTTTGGATTAAAAGAAATACAACACGTTTTTAAAAACGAATTCCCCTTTAGAGATAGACCCTCTAAAAACATAAAACCAAAAGTATATAAATAAAATAATTAGATTTTGATGAAAGTTTGATATGATTTTAAAAGCTGCATTCAATTTTACTATGCAGTTTACGAAACTTTATTAAACCGCCCTAATGAGCTTAGTTGAAAAAAAATATTGTCGCGACTTTATTTATTGATGGTTTAGACGATTGAGCTTAAATTAGACTCAACCAAGACAAAATTACAATAAATCTCAAAGTTTTAACATTTATCAAATTGAAATAAATTCGAACAAAAAACTACGCGTAGTTAGTAAAGACCATGGAGGCTGACACTGACTGATTTAAAGATTCACACGATATTAAATTAATTTTGATCGACATAAGGAGCCCTTTATTCTTTTTAGAGACTGTTTAAATCTCTGATTTTCTTGACAAAGTTCTCTGTATGTATGTTAGCGATTTTCTCAGAAAGCGTTAAGTTTATTATGTAAAATTTTTTGTAATACGTCGGAAGAAAGATGGCAGATATCTGCATAAATAAATTTTACGCTTATCCTGGACAGGCTACAGCAATTGAGTTGGTTCCTGAATCCTGAATAGTTTAAACTCGTTTTTACATTCCTTTTATCGTTTCTTTACTTCAGATATGAATTAAAGATGTGTTTTTAAAACATTTCCCCTAATTGAAAAATTAGCAACTGAACTAGTTTAAATGGAAATAAGTCTGTTACCACAAGTTAATCTTGTTCGTAGAATTGTTCTAGTCTATCCAGGGAATAAAATCAAAATCAAAAAACAGATTATACTACCTCTCCTTTGAGGAGTTAACTCTCTTTTTGAACTCCACACAGTGGCTCTAATCTCACAACACTTCAACTTACTTGTGGTAACTTCTTTGTCGCAAGTAATCTTGTTTATTTTAATTTCAATTCTATGCGCAAAAAAGGTAAAGCTTTTAATTTCTTTTACTTAAGATCGATCTCAAATAAATTTTTACAATTTTTAGACAAGAAAACCTTCTCTCACCCGATCAATTTGTCGCTTGAGCAGATAATGCCTTATCAGGAGCTTACCTTACCATCCAAGTTAGGATAAATATGCTCTGCAAACTCTGTTTTCGCAGAAATGAAAACATTTACTTTCTAATGATCCTAGAATCTGATTTTATTAAAATTCTTTCTGAAGAAAATTGGCTTTAAAAATGTACACGTATTTCTTGAACTAAGTCAGCCTCTAAATTAGAAATAACATTTCTTCTAAGGATTTCTTCGCAAGGGTTGATGAAAGTGAGAAAGAAAGTAGACTTCTTTCTGTAAGACATCAGAAAATCGGTTAAGAGAAATCTTTTTGATTTCAGTAAGACAGCTAAAAAAGGCCGTATCAGCCTGCCTGGTAAATCTGCCAATACTTTTTAGTATTTCTCTTATCTTTGCCTCGAAGTCGTCATATCGTTCGAATCAATTAATTCGTCGTAATATTACAAAATTTCATGTAAGGGAGGCTCGCTTACCAAAGATGCAAATGCTTTTTAATTGCATAACGCAATATGCTCGATTTTTATCCGCTCACTGAAGAAGCAATTTCAGGGGCTGCTCGTGAATATTTGAAATTATTTTCACCATCTGTTCTTTAGATGAATAGCTAATTTTAATGGCTGTGGGCCTATTACAGGAAAAAGAAACGAGGTAATTCAAAGTTTTCCCTATTTCTGCCCAAAAACCTTTTCCATCACCTGCTTATTTGAGTAGAATTCTAAAGTATAATTGTAAAAGTTGTAAATAATTCTCCACAACTTGCACAAACCTAATTTTTTCCTCATATTTTATCCCTTGAAATAACCTTTCATGGGCACATATTTTTTCCATCACGCAGTGCTACAATAAAAATACATGCCAGCCTCTAAAAAGCATGCACATTACGTTTAATCGAACATTTTCCTCTCCAGTAAGCGGTGCATGATATCAAAAGTAAAGGTGAAGCGTTTTTTCTTTTTAAAAGAATGCGTCGAGCATGCATCGTATAATGCGCCAACGTATTTGGATTTTTGGTGAGTGGCAAGTCATTTAACTTGATTAGAAAAAAAATACCATTTGTAGTTAGAGACTAAGGCTGAAATTATGAAAAACATTAAAAAAAATTGTCATTTTGATCATAGAGTTAAACAGTAACAGCAGTTGGTCAACCACAATATTCAAAATTCTAAAATTCAACGAAAAAGTATTCTTCTATTGCTAAGAATTTATAAAATTAACATTCTTTTTGTTTTGTGATATTTTGATACTCTCAAAAATAATAAAAGTAAACAGATTTCTTTTATTTATCTTTATAATTGTGGCTTTTTTCTGTCGATTAAAGACACTTGCCAAAATGGAAACAATTTTACCCAAAATCCATGTTTAGAAGTGACCTAAGAAACTATAGACCCTTGATTTAAGGCGTTAAAACGAAAATAAAAACTAATTTCTTTATTAAAAACACAACTCTGTAATTTCTCTCGGTAAAATGTTAAAATTTTTTATATTTTCATCGTACATTCATCACGGATATTTTCTAGATTTTATACACACTCCACAACTCTATGAAAGGTGTTCACATAAAAAAAAAATATATAGCAAAATGGGTTGGGAAGGGGGTTTGGGGCAAATTAATGTCCTAATGCAAGGTGCTTTTACCTTTGCATATATTTCAAAATCATTACAATTTTAGCAGTAAACTAGAAAGTAATTCCTTTTTTGTGTAAACTTTAAAAAAAAGAAATGTATTGCATGTATGTTGGCTTTTTTATTTTTTATGTATATTTAAGTAAAAACTTCCAATTTCGAGAGGGGAGAGGGATAAAATGAAATATGATGGAAATAAAGTGGTAAATTCCCTAAATTTTACTCAATGTTAGGAGTTAACGCCGCAATAGACTGATACTTTAACTATTTTGAGGGTCAAAATAATTAAATATTTGTCGAAAACAGATTTTTGTATATAAACAAAAATATATATATACATATATATAAATAAATAAAATAATAAATGAAAATTAGTAGGAGAAAACGATAAAAAAAAAAAAACAAAAGATCAGACAGCGGCACTAATAAGAGTAAATTGCCTTTTTGATGTACTATCATTTCTGTCTATGTCGAGATCACTGTTGCTGTAATTTACGATTATATAAAAATAAAAATTAAAGACAACAACAACACAAAAAAAAATTTATATTAATGTTTAATGTAGGAGAATAACTGAAAAGCATTAATTTCTCATAGTTTTGAAAAAATGTGAAAGAAAAAGCAAATTATAATCACAAAATTATTAAAAATATAACACTACAGTTGCGTGTCTACCCACAAATACAGTGCATATCCATGTAGTCCTTCACTGTCTTAAAAAAAAACAGCTCAACAGTTCAAATTTAAATAAATGAAAATGCTGTTTAACCCATTCCCTGCCGAGATCATATTCAGCCACACATTCAGCTATAGGCAACTACGAGATATCTCATAGTTGGCAGTGAATGGGTTAAGTTGATACCAGTTAACCTTACTAAAAACAATCGCAAACTATAGTTTTTGTTTTTTTTTTCTATTAAAATCATTGTACATTTAATACCGAGATGGTAATTTGTAAAAGTTTATCAGAAAATAAAAATATATATATATAAAAAAAAAGTAATTAATTAAACGATGTTCTATCCTGTGTAAGACTTTTGAAATTTTCGTTGTAAGATGTTCGCACGGACTATATAAGGGCCGGTATATCCAGCTCGTCCGATACTTGAGGCAATGCTGCTAACTGTTTTCCAGTGGGCTTAACGATATTTTTATAATTAACTGTGCCTTTCAAATTGCTAAAAAAATAAAAAAGAAGTATATATATATAAATGTATTATATATTGAGAGAGAAATTGAAGAAATATTTAAAGAATCACATGACAGAAAAATGTAATTTATTTAATAAATGTTGTTAAATCTATAACAGAAATATTGCATTTTTTTTTGTACCTACCTCTCTCCATCTCCTGTAGTAAAACTGTTCGAGGTATCTAAAATAAAAAATTTTACTTTATTACAAGTTAAATAAAACGATTTATAAAAGTTCAAACTTATTCCAGAATTCGACACTATCGAAAATTTTTCATCGATAAATAAAAAATCGATATCCCATAACTCGATATCGAATGATACTCGAACGATTTTATTTTATCGAGTATACTTTGTGTGATGCAACTACTGTGAGTCTTTTAGGACTAAGATGTAAAGTACGAGGCAAAGATCATGACCACTTTTTCCATTAGAGAAAGTTGCAAAGAACTACTGTTTCCTATGTCTTATCTAAATTCCAATCAGAACGAAAGAGATAAGAATAGGCAGCCAAAAATTCTCATTTACAGGACTACACTGTAAGTGTAGCGTTTTTTTTTTTTTATCACGCATTTTTAAAGGCGGACGAACTTATAGAATCTAAATAATTTTTTACTTACATTGTTTCGATGCGATATTTAAAATATCATCCTCCTTCATCACTTTAGGCATTATAATGAGGAGTCGTCCTGTTGTTGTAGAACGTTTGCAAGTTGCTTCTGATACGCTCACCTCATCGTTTAGTGCTAATTGTACCACTTTTCCTTTTATAGTAACGCGAACGTACTTGGGTTGAACATCGACATCAATTAATGATGTGTCCATATACCTTTAATAATTTTAAATGTAATTCGATAAGAGAAATAATAATTGTGTTACATACTTATAAATTTCCAGGTCTAGCTTATACTCGTTCGGTTCATCTTCTAAGCGAAATTCTAGTTTAGGCTGGTTGATATTGTAAGGACGACCACAGGGAGCAAAAAGTTTCAGTTGTTGCTTCTCCTGTTTTATTTGATTTTCTTCCCGTTTACCCTTTCGATGATGTTTTGCTATTTCCCATCTAGTTTCAGGGCAATGTTCACTTTTTGTATCCCAGAATAATTTCGCGCATTCCTCCTCATCCAAACCCACCATTTGTTTGTCCAATTCTTTCTGATTTTCATGTACTCTAATCTTTTGCTCATCCCGCCGTATTTTGTACAGAACTTCTGCATGCAAAACTTCTTCATGTAGTCTTCTAAATTCTCTGCCAGCCTTTATTTTATCCGATGGTTTAATTTCAACTCCATCAAGTGTTTCAAGCTGTGGCAAAACAGCGACAACATACAGCCAATATTCGGGGTAATCGGTGCATGGATTACCAGTTAAAAATAAATGCCTTAAATTGTAGTTACCTTTTAAACTCTGTATGCTCGTTAACTCTCCAATAAAGTTAAGAGTTAAATCAAGTTTATTTAATGATTCCAACTTTTCAAGGTTTTCAATACGTTCAATGTTATTAAGTGCCAAATTTAAGTATTCTAACTTTTTTAATTTATGAAGATTTTCAATTTTTGATATTAAATTTGATTGAAGTAACAAAATTTTAAGGTCACGACACCAATTCTGAATGTGTTCTATCTTTTCAATATCTTCTTGATGTAATGATACCTCCTCAAGTGTGCTTATCATAAGATCATTATGTTCTGATTTTTTTCTAATTAATTTTTCAGTAACTGAAAGTGTACAATTGAAATTTATTTTTAATTTTAATATAGAAAAACTTACTCAGAACCATTTTTAGACAAGTAGAAATCACTTGACTGATATAATCGATCAAACATAACTCACTTGATACATTCTCGGTTGCTAAGATGGGTCGTTTAAAATACCTCCTCGATGGCCTATCGGTACATGGTCATAGTGCATTAGATAGGTGCGTTTTAAAGTTTTCTAAGGATACCTCTTATGACCCAAAAATAAGTCTGAAAGGATGGTTCAGATCCTTTTGAATCTCTCACTTTTATCGTGAAATTCGATTAGTGAGGTTGGCTTAGGGTAGTATGAAATTTTTTAGATTTTTCTAGCTTTTCGATAGAACTTTGGTTTGATTTAGTAGACAGCTTGAATGCTCAGTTATCTAACGCATTAGCAACCAAAATTGTACGATGTTTCTCATGTTAGTTCAACTCCTCCATGAAACAGAAAACTTTCGAATGCGATTTTATAGACGGAAGACCGATTTTAGGTGGGAGGGTATCTGAATAAACGTTGATCAGGCAACCATTTAGAATCGATTGGCCTTAGAGCAATACTCTGAATACAGAGTGTCCTCTCTTGTGATAGGATAGAAATGGGTCTAATTTGAACTAGTCCTTTCGAAAACCTTTCATTCTGAATTTCCCCTAATTATGAATAAAGGAAAATGCGACTTTTTCTTTTACTAAAGTTTTAATGAATTCGTTTTTAACAACCCTCTGAGTACAATGAAATCTTGTTAAAAATTGAATTACTTATGATCGTTATAAAATTTAATCATAAATTTAGCTAAAGTTTCGGCTTCTGCTACGGTTATTGCGTTATACAAAGATGCACGAATTCCACCAACTGAACGATGTCCTTTCAGTTGAATCATACCTTGAGCCTCTGCGGCTTTAAGAAATTCCTTTTCAAGATTTTCATTTCCCTCAGCATTTCCAACTCTAAACGGAACATTCATGTTAGATCTGCAGGAAGGATCAACAGGACAGTAATAAAATCCATTTGCCTGCTTAATAGCATTGTAAATTAGGTCAGCCTTCTTCTGCGAATTCTTTCGCATGCCTTCTAATCCCCCATTACGTTTAATCCATTCAAAGACACATCCGACTACATAAATCCTAATTAAAAAAAATGAATTTTTTATTTTTAAATATTCTAAAGAGTTAATTTTTAAAAATTACTCACGTAAATGTAGGTGGAGTATTGTAAATCGAATTATTTTTCGCTGCTATTGAGAAATCTAAAACAGACGGTGTTACCTTCAGTTGATGTCCAATAAGGTCATCTCGTACTATAGCCACTGTTATTCCAGCAGGTCCAATATTTTTCTGTGCACCAGCAAATACTACTCCAAATTTGGTTATATCAAATGGTCTAGATAAAAAGTTTGACGACATATCGCAGACCAGTGGTATACCATTCGTTTCAGGGATAAAACCAAATTCGACTCCTTAAATTGAAAATAAGGTGATACCTTTAGCATTTAGTTATAAAATTACAAACATTTCTAACCATCAACAGTTTCATTATCACAGTAGTAGACAAAAGATGCATTAGGATCCAATTTCCAAGATGATTGTGGAGGAATTGTTGTATATTTGGATGGTTTTGGTATAACCATATTAACTTTTCCGTACTGAGCTGCTTCTTTTGCAGCCTTTGCAGACCATGATCCAGTCACAATATAATCAGCAGTACCTGTACGACTAATCAAATTTAAACAAACAGCTGCAAACATTCCAGTACCACCGCCTTGAAACAAAAGTATTTTATAATTGTCTGGTACATTGAGGATCTCTTTTAAATTTTTAATAGTTGTCTCATGAATTGTGCTATACTGAGGGGATCTATGACTCATTTCCATTACACTTATTCCAGTACCATTGTAGTTAGCAAGATTCTTTTGTACCTCAGCAATAACCTTGAAACAAAAATCGTTTTCTTTATTTTAAATAAAAATAAAGGGAAGGAAAAGTGTAAATAGAACACGCACCTTACCCTACCTAGTTAATAAGTAGTTACAATTTAATGGGCCTTATTGCAAGAGTTTACCATGAATCGACTTAAGGTCAAATCATCTTAAGTCTATAAGTCCCGAGAGAGTCGAAATTTTTCTATTTTATAGACTTATAAGATTTACTATCATTTTGTGCGTGATTTCTATTAGAATAGAACACTTCTTTTAGTTTAATTTAATTCAGGTTATTGATCGAAAAGTTTAAATTTTTATAACCGCTATTAAAAGTATGAATATTACGCTCATATGATGCTAAATAAGCATTTTATTCAGCCATACGGCTCGAATTCGAGCATAAAATATTGCGATAGAAAATAGGATCCCAGGATACCTTGTAGACAGGTGAGGAAGGTATCAATTGAAGTATTTTTTAGTGCACACAATGAGGAAGGCTAATAAAAATAATAAAGCAGTGAAATATTACTTTTAATAAATTTAAGTTTTACTTCATAACCATCTACATTTGCTTTTTTATACATTTTCAGCTACACCCAGGAAAAGACTCCACCCGATTCTTCTTCAGGACAAATCGAATCTTTTTGTCTTTATTGCAATACTCACCCTTCCTTTAATTTTCACCTTTCTAAACACGTCCTTAAAAGGTCTCTCTACTCCGCTTCTATCTCTTCCCCTTACACGTCCTCTCTACCCATTATCATTCCCGTACTTTAATTTTAATCTTTTATCATAACTAGTTCTTAAAATTTATTGTAGCTTGTAATAACCCATGAATAAATAAATAAAGAAAGACATAAACAGCCTTTCACTTTTTGAAATTGACTCTTACTTAGACCTGCGAATGAAATTTAACCCATTCGCTGCCGAGATCATATTCAGCCACACATTCAGCTATAGGCAACTACGAGATATCTCGTCGGTTAACTTGTGATTGCTTGTTTAAATCCAATTTTGATGTTGTTCTCCTAATACCTGGTCCTGAATTTCTTCATATTCACTTTAAGCCAACGTAAATTTTACAATTTCTACTGAAAGTTTCTATTTTATAATTGGAAGAGTCGATCACTTTATCGGATACTATGACTTATTTTTTAAATTATACCAACGATGTATTAAAATTATAAAGAACTCAAGAATTGTTTTGGTGGGCATGATAAAATTTTACATCTGGATTTCAATTCATTTTAGAAATGAAGTTGCACATTATAAACTGCGTATCTATACACCTTTCATTCATAATCATTTTGATTAGACAAAATCAACAATTTCGAGTTCATCTTTAAAAACTGCATACCTTTTGAGGATCACATCACGGCTAATTTTGTACTGTAGTCGATTTCATCAAGAGATGGTATAAGACTAAGGAATTCTTAATAAGAATTATAATTAATTCGTTCTCTTAATTGGAGTAATTCGTTCACTGTGTCCCACCATACCCACGGTTAGTCTAAATTTTTGATCATTGCAAAGGCTCGAGAAAAAACACGATCTACACTAAAATTATTTGTGCTTTCGATTGCTTACTTAAAACGATAAATTCCCCTGATATTCCCAGAACAATAGTCGGGAGAGTACAAACGTTTTATTTATGATAGACAAAAGAGGAAGTATTTTTACTTTAAACTTATTTTAAAAATTATCAATTGACCATATACGCTGCACACATAGTACAAAGTCAGAATATCGTTCTCTTATTACATAAAACTTTTACAGGGCAATATTTCATTTGAACTGAAACAGGATACGGTGATGATAGTTTTGATTTGTTTATTTATTGTTAAATGTTTTCTGTTTTCTTAATGATTCCATTGAATTCTACATGAAACGATAAAGATGTGATTTTAAATTTAATTAGTTGAACCGAACAATCTGTCTAAATTTTAATTACATAACATTTTAAGTACATGGCTTTCATTTTAAAAGTAGTTTTCATTTCATTACACAAACTAGTCTCGTTAAAACAAAAAATTTGTTAAGAGATAACTTCTTATCACAAATTTTTAAGAATCAAAAGCTGTTCAGATAAGAAGTTATTTTGTTTTAAAATACCGATGTAACATGTCTGAATTTATTTTATATGTTCACAAGCAACAAATACAGTGTGCCTATTTAAAGTGTTCATTTGTGATATTCAAATTACAATTTGCATACAAATTCAGGGCCATTTTGCATTCAGCAGTGCAATCCACAGTAAACAGATCTTTAATTGGTACTTGTTAGCTGCAATAAAGCCTAATGAAATTTAATCGTTGCAGCAGAATAATGCAATTTATTAATTTCAATATGTCTGAACGGAAAATCATTTATTAAACAATGCTATTAATTTCGATCTCATCGCACATTTATAACTAAAATTTTTGGGATATATGTTGATAATTTAACAAACCTCTTCAGGTAGTTTTGCAGGACCAGCAGCAAAGTTAATAACCATTTTTTTATTTTAAATTTAACTTTAACACTTCAATTATAAATAAAATTTTAAAATTTCTGAAATAAACTTCTTATCCTGAAGCTTAAATGTCGACTTTCTTCGAAATACTTAAGTATGTTTTGTGGTCGATTATTCTAAAGTAGAATTAAAGTCTACCCTTGCAGTGGTTATCAGACAGAGTCGAACAGCACAACTAAACCGGCTTGAATCTAACCGCTCTGAATATCACGGAGCGCAGTTTATTGAGCTAGAGAGGAGAACATTCGATATTTGTCCGACTGGGAATAGACATAAATACAAGAAATAAAAAGAAATCGATCGTCGCTTCGCTCTGTCTTTGCGTGTTTAAAAAAAAAAAGAGTTTTTCTCTTATCGAAACATTTTCGTAATTCGATCAGGCCACACAAACCGCGAAATTATTTGAAAAACATTTTTACCAGGTACTCAATGATTTACTTTTTGTTTTTACTGAGTGGGCTAGTAATCCCTTTGAGTGCGGTAGATTAATGTAATCTAGAATTTCTTTTGGGGATGTCTGTTCCTAAGAGAGAAATTTATTAATAACTTAAAATTTCTCAATCAGAATATGAAAAAGTGCCATACATTTTTCAAACCGGTTTGATATTTGGCTGTCCGAAGTTTTTGGATATTTTAAAGTCTAGGTACTGTGGTGAATGTAATTAAGCTGCATACACGCTAAGTATTTCGCAGAACTGAAACAGCAAATAAGCAAAACAAACACTGGTCTGGTCTGGATCGACATTCAGTCTGGTTTTGAAAAAAAAAATTGTGGGCTACTTCGAAATGGGCTTGACTCAAGAAAGTTTTCAATTCAGATCAAATTTACGAAAAGTATTGACCAGTGTATATTTTTTAAATTTTTACACGTAATTTTATTCGTACAAAGATATTTATAATTTTTTATAGCCATATCGCAATTGGGAAACACATTTAAGCCGTGTTTTTATTTCTTTAATAGTCGAAGGATAAGAAATACCATGGAATGGTTTAAATGATTCAAAATTTTAATTTTAATACCTCACGACAAAACCGCTGAAGGCTACTTGTGGTCATTGTAGAATTTATTCATAAAATCAGCTAACGTTTTGGCTTCTTCAACGGTTATGGAATTGTACAACGATACTCGAATTCCACCAACTGTATGATGACCACTTAATTGTATCATACCCTGATTTTCAGCTGCTTTAAGGAATTCCTTTTCAAGATTTTCAACTCCTTCAGCACTTCCTATTCTGAATGGGATATTCATCCTAGACCTGTACGAAGGTTCAATCGCACTCCAATAAAATCCATTAGCATTCTGAATGGCATTGTAAATTAATTCAGATTTTTTTTGAGAATGTTTAAACATTTCTTCCAATCCACCTTTCCTTTTAATCCATTCAAAAACACAACCAGCTACATAAATTCTGAAATAATTAAGTTAATTAGAAATATTGCTTTTCATATGATAAGTAAAAAAACAAAAACTTTACGAAAAGGTTGGCGGAGTGTTATAAATTGAATTATTTTTTGCCATAATTGAAAAGTCCAGAACTGGAGGTGTTAACTTCATCGGTTCTACCAGCAAATCTTCCCGAATTATAACAATTGCCATTCCAGATGGACCAATATTTTTTTGTGTGCTAGCAAATATTACTCCAAATTTGCTTACATCAAATGGTCTAGATAAAAAATTTGTAGACATATCACAAACGAGTGGTACACCATTTGTATCAGGGATAAAATTAAATTCAAGACCTATAAAATAACGAAAAAAAACTCTGATAATAATTCTTTAGCCAAAATTCAAATTTTGTTTTACCATCAACAGTTTCATTGTCGCAATAAAATACAAAAGATGCTTTAGGATCAAATTTCCAAGAGGATTGTGGAGGAATTGTTGTATATTTGGATGGTTTTGGTATAACCATATTAATTTGTCCATATTGTGAGGCATCTTTAGCTGCTTTAGAGGACCAAAACCCAGTTACAACATAATCAGCTATACCTGTGCGGCCAATTAAATTCATACAAACAGCTGAAAATATGGCAGTAGCACCACCAGCAATAAAAAGTATTTTATAGTTGTTCGGAACGTTGAGGATCTCTTTTAAATTTTTAATAGCTGTCTCATGAATTGTTTTGTACTGAGGGGATCTATGACTCATTTCCATTACACTTATTCCAGTGCCATTGTAGTTGACCAGGTCCTTTTGTACTTCTTCAAGTACCTGGAAAAATATAATTTGCTTTTTTATTTTCTAATAGTTTTATATCAAAAATTACTCCTAACGTTAATTTGCTTGGCTAATTAAATAACAAACAAAGCATATCACTAAAAAGCTTCACTATCGAACTAACAATGAACTTTTTTCCAGCAAAAATACCTAAATAGAATCCGTACCTCTTTTGATATCTTTGCAGGTCCAGCACCAAAATTTATCACCATTGTCTAGCCTTCACGGTCTATCGAAGATAAAAATAATAACAATAATTTCTCTTATAAATTTATTTTCACAATCGTAGTAGTAATAACTAAAGTTTTATTATATTAAAATAAAATTTAATGTGTACCTCTCCGGCAAACGAAAGTGACGACTATTTTCTGTCTGGTGTCACTGCAATACTCATATAAAATTAATAAAAAAATGTATCAAATTTTAGCTTTGATCCGCCTTCTCAGGTGTGTGATTGCAAAGCTCGTTCAGTTCTCTAACCCCGCACAGTGTGATTAAGAAAAAAGCTTGTAAGGTAGACTGTTCGCTGGAACAGCCTACCTTAAAAGCGGGGAATGATAATGGCACATGAGAAGATAGAAAAGAAAAAATAAAACAGGCAACATTAGGAGGAATTAAGGGCATTCCTGAGAGATGATTTACTCAGGTGAAAATCAAAAAAGGGATGGGATTTGGCATTCCGAAGACGATACGGGTGAGAGGCTCAGAAAGTCCATATAGTTGGTACGGTGATAATCAGGGCGAAAGAGAGGTGCCGAACGGAGGTTACGAGGATTGGTGTAAATGGAGATCCACTGGAGTAGGGAAGGACAGTCAATCTCACCGGTAAGCAGCTGATGAATGAAGGGAATATCGGCAAGGTCCCGTCGCTTTCACAGGGGCTGCAAGTTGATCAGTAAGAGACAGACGGTTTTCGTAGGGGGAAAGGTCACGTAAAGCGAACCGAAGGAACCTACGCTGGACAGACTCAATCCTATTCGATTCGATTGGATTGAAATGGTGACCACACTTGGCAAGCATATTAAAGGAGAGGCTTGACAAAGGGGTAATAAAGAGGGATTTAAACAATTTAAAATGATAATGTAAAATATCTAAAGGTCTTAAGTAATATTCACATATTCTTTCTTGTCTTTCTAATTTTTAAATATTGCCTTATATATAAAAGTTTATGTAATAATAACTCAGTAAAGCAATATGAAAATCCTATACCGTGTTAAGCATTAGTTAATGATTTATTTATTTTATTTCAGAATGAATAAAGCATAAGGGTTTATGGTAAACTCTGATAAAAACGAGTTTCGAATCACAAATCATGTTTTTTTTTTTACTAATTTGATAATTTCCGGGCTATTTCATATCCGGCCCTAATCAAAAATCGTACCTTAATTCCCTTTTCAGGTATGCCTTACTAGATCTAGGCTAGATTAGGTTGCAGTGGATGCGCGAAAGGTACACTTAGGCCAAGTGCGGCTCATTGTGATACCACAAGAAGAGGTATGCTGTTCTTTTCCCCACAGTTAACCCTTTAGATTCCTTGATTAACCAGATCTCTGATGTCAGCAGATCTTAAATCGCTCATGTCATCACATCAAAGAAAGAGGAGCCCAGAGGACATATTCTACGTCCGAAGAAGGCTGGACAATTATCAGAGGTGGTGCTTTGGGTTGTCCTTGTATTCCCCACGCGAGGATTACCTTGAATAGCTGATGATCCCTAAGATAAGGTGCTTGCCACATGTATTGTGTCCCGTAATCATCCCTACCAACATTCTTCAATCCTTCCTAACTAAACTTAGCAAGAGTTTCGCAGTGTTCCTATCCAGGCGACTAATAAACCATTTGAACCATTGGACCATCTCTGTTCGCGGGTTAACCCCACATATCGAGTTAATCCAATTCTTTAGCGTTGTAAAGTGTTACACCAATAATAAGGCTCTGATCCCTAGGAATCTACGCCCTCCCTCGCCAAAGCGTTTAAAGTCTCGTTTATTTTAATTCCCTGATGACCAGGGACTCAGAAAAGACCGAGCAACCGAATTGAATCTTTTCTTACGTTCCTGGACAATCATTGACCTAACGATGGGTGTTAGTAGAGCAAAAAGGTTTAAAGTACGAAGAAAAGTATCTCCTGCATTTATATGAACGGCTATAACTTCGGTATCTTTCGGAATTTTTAACCTATTACAGCGGTGTCCCCTTAAAAAAGCATCATTCATCCAGGTAGCAACTGCCATAACACAGATATAAAACTCTCATGTACGTTTTTTTAACGCGGAAGTTAGAAATTTGCAAATATTATACAAAATTACGCGGTTATCGCACATCAGATTGATACTGAAAAATATGACCCTAGAGAGTTATTTGTTTCTACTTGTGACGTCCAATACTACAAATTTATCAGCACACTATGCGCAATGCGCTATCTCAACGAAATTTTGAAATCGTCATTAAATTGTTTTCAAATTTATAATTAACAATTTTAAATAATGAGTAAGTGATAAGGAATGATTAGCAATTTTGTTGTTATCCAGTAAAATAATTGGCATTATAGCCAACAGGTCGTAAGATTTAGAAGAAAACTTTCAGATTCAAAAATAGAAATGAATTTTATTATCATTTGTAACTTATCTGTGTACCAAGATAAATTTCTAATAAATAAATGCAGGGGATGTAGAGAACAAACCAAATTAGGAGGAGGAGTAGTCACTGCCGCAGCTATGAGGATCCAAATGAGAAGGAGACACCTGTACCATTTTCTGTGGAAATTTCCGGCTCTTGCCATGGCCAGATATCATTCTCTGGTCAACTATACTCTTGAGGGTCTCAAGGGGCTGTCCAGAAAGAGGATTGGTGATATTGTTTACTACCTTAACGCGACGAATTGGCTCTAACCCTATCCTATCCTAGTAACATCCAAGTCATAGTTTTGTAGTATGAAAATGGGGCGCTTTTCAGTGCTAATTGGATTCTGGCAAGGCGTCGGAATCACCACTTGGGGTTCTTCGATGCATAAGAGGTTCACAGACAATTTTCTACACTTATAATAGAAAAATCTCATAAAATAGTCCTTTGTTTTAAATATTGCAGAGAGGAGAGTTTCGTAACTGATAATACCTACTGAACAGTTTGTTCTAAAAATATTTTCTGAGGTTTCTGCGAACGTATTTAAAGTTTTTGTTCAAAATAAAAATAATGAGTAATATTTGTACAAATGCTTATTAATTTTATTTCTACAATTAATTCATCAATTACAAGATAATTTAGTTTTATTTTCAAAAGCGGCTACCAGGGCTTTAACAGATATTCCCTTTTTATAATTTTCTATATCATAATCTTTATTTTGAGATATTTTTGAATCCTTAAAAGTACTAAACTTCGTTATCCGCATTTTAACTGGTATAATCCCTTTAGAACTTTCGGCCACTTCGAGAAATTCAACTTCGTACAATGTCTTCTGTTGGTGATTCAATGTTGACCTTTCTGCAGAGTCCAATTTATGCGGTAAAGTACTGGCTGAAAACTCTGAAGCATTTTCTTTAGTAACTTTCATAATTCGAGGATATGTCGAACATTTATAGCATCTAGTTTTACTGGCCGTTGAAGTTTGATCAATAATTTCACTCTGAAAATTATTGCTAATATCGCACATTTCTTTAAAAGGTTGCTGAATTCTTATGCTGTTTTTCTCTCGAAGCCCAGCAACGTCCGAAGTGTTTTCAGCCAAGTTATTAAAAAGCTTAATCTTCTCTTTGATAGACGGAATATTGCTAGTATCTTTGTTGCGGTTGCTTTTATTTTTATTGTAAGATTGTTTCACAGATAACTCAAAATTGAGTATAGATTTCTTAATGTTTCCGATAGTTTCATTTATATAATTTGTGTACTGTTGCGGCATTTGTGAAGAATTCACTGAAATGTTGCATTTTTGTGGTACTTTCGATTCATTTAAAGCAGTTTTACGAAGATTTTCAGAAGTCTTACATATTTGCACATTTTGGAGATTTTTCACTAGTGGAGTGTTTTCCATAATTTTCGTATTTTCATAATAATTAATCTGGAAATCGTCTTTTCGCATACGATCTATAGTTTTTAAATGTTTCTTTCTTTCCAAAGATACAATTCTTGGACTGGTATCCAAGATTTTCTCTTTTCTACGGTTTACAGGGATAATTTGTTCAAAATTATTTCCACTTTCATCCTTCTCCTTCACTTCTTTATTTGATTGTTCCTTTAAAATTTTACTAAAACGTCTACCTGCTTCCACACTATCCCAGTTAAACTCTTCTTCAATTGATATTAAGCTATTTTTTTCTATATATCCCTTGGATTCCACATTTTGTGATTTTTCGATTATTTTTGTAGCATAATCCAGTAAAATAGATACGCTTGCATTTTCAAGATTTAACTGTAACATAACTAATTTTAAATTGTTTTCTAGAAATTTACAGAACTAGCCACACACTTCTAAATATTCTGTACCGTCTGCTTTCACGTTTGAATGTTAACTAAGAAGCGCACTGGTTCCAGTTTCATCCATTACGACTCTAAGGTTAACTAAATTACTCTCTTGCTTAGTCTAAGCCCCGGATAAATTCCCGGAACACGGGGTTTACGTGTGTAATTAGTGATTACCTGATCCAGGTCTCGAAGTCTACCCACAAAAATATTTATGAGTAATCCCAAAATTTTTAAGAATGCCTTAAATTCGTATTCGGTGAGAATTCCAAAGAATTCATACCTTAGATAAGAAAGGTACTGTTTCCTAATTGTGTTTTTATAAGAAAGATGGGAAATTTTTTTAAAACAAAGTTTTTTACTCTCTCTGTTATTTCCGGCAATAAGTTATTTTTTTATTGCCTATTAGTAGAACCTTTGTTTATTCATTTAAAATAAAAAAATGTGTTTTGAAGTGTTTGAAGTGTGTGGAAAATAACAAACGGTATAACAAAGATCTTGAATAAATGACGATGAATTTAATTAAATTAAGGTTATTTAAAATTATTAAACTAAGTTTTGATATTAAAGTAATGAAATCAATTTTTGATAATTAATTGCATTATTTACAATTACAAGAAAAACCAAACTATTTTTAATAACATGACCTACTAGGGAGGAAAACGTATTGAGCTGTGGTTATAGAACTTTTTATTATTAACCCTTTGAGCGCTGAGTTATGCGAAGCTAAATGTGTGCTGTGGACTGACAACGTTTTACGACGAATCACTTGCAGGACTGCTTGGTTTTTACGACAGAGCGAATGCTGGGTTGACTGTAATTCCACTGCAAGATATCTTGATTGTTTCAGAAAGGGGCTTAACACTTTGAGTGTTATGAATTTATTATGGCTCAAATTGACCCAAATTGAATGGCTGTGTGAGAACACATGTCTGTGTTCATATCGCTCAATGGGTTAATCCCTGTGTACTTAAAAAAATGTTGTACTTAACAAAAATTTGTGAAAAGTAACGAGAATAAAAAGGACTGGTTTATTTCTGTTTGGTGGAAAGTGTGAAAATTTATAACACAAAATTTCTTATTATCATATTTTTTGTATTTATTTTATTTTAGTGTAAACAATTTAACTAACTACTTAATAAAATAAATAAACTAACCAAAATACTCTCGTTCAAATTTCTTGAAATCTTCCTCTGTAAATATCGACTCTTCCTTCTTCTTTTCCTCCTTAGGGATCACATAATGTCCAGTTTGAGCTCTCTCAATTATCTAAGAACGAATTGAAATTAAATTAAAAACTTTATTTTAACAAATCAATTACCTTTTGGTGTGATTTTGCATCAAGTTTCACAGATGTGTTGCTTAACATCTGTAATTTTGCAATATTTTTTTCAATTTGTTCTGTTTTTGATGCTCTAGCTTTAATGTCTGCAATTGTTATCCGTTCGGGTTCTCGAGTATATTTCCTAGGATTTCCTAAAATAAGTAATTTTGTACTATTAAACCATAATAGTGGTTTATAAGAAATGTATTTACCTTTGCGATTTAAATAGAGGGGTTTTTTACATTCATCTTGTTTTTCTTTTAATTTAACTAGAAGTAAAAAGAAAATGTGAGAAAGTTAATAAGTTTTAAAATTAATGCCTTATTCCTAACACCCTTGAATTTTAGCAATTTTGTTTTATCGAGCGGCGAACTGATAAAACAGCACGGTTTGCTTGCGCTTACACCCCACGATTTTTAAATTTTATTAAATTCTAGCCTATTTAAACCAGCTTTTCTTATCACACGACAACTTCAAGATTTCAGCACTTAAAGTATTTCCAAATAAACTTAATTCCCGTTTAGTGCTATTACCGAATCGCAATGGATTTCAATTTAAAAACTTTTTTAACTAGCCAATTCGAATTTTATAAAACAAAAACAAAAACTTACCCTTCTTTTTATCAGACAATTCCTCGTCAACTATAGCAAGGCTGCGCTTAAGCAAAGATAACGACATTTTACTTGTTATAACTCAGTGAAAGCAATTGAAAACTGAATATTTTAAGATAATTTCAATTAATTAAAGTCAGAGAAAACTAAAAATTTATTTCCAAACCTTCCCCACACGTGAATTCTGTCTGACAACAGATGTTTAAATTGTCAAAACAATAATCTTCTTCTTCTTCACATAATGGAAACTGTTTAATGAACAGCTTCATTCGGCTTTTCCTTTTCACTTCAAATTCATTGCAATTCAATTCGTTCCAAGTGATTAAAGTAATTCGATAGAAAAATCTAAACGGATTATTTTGAAGTTTTTCTTTTTGAAGAATAACCAATTTAAAGGCAAAGGTAACTAATGAAATGAATTTTTAGAGAATTTAAGGAAGGGATTTTTATCTTAAAAAAGCTTTTGTAAGCTCCTGCCGTAGATAGCTTTTTTCGAAGTGTTCATGAGGAGATACGAGCGGCAATCGAACTCGCTAGTAAGTTCGTCGTTAAGTCGTTAAGGAGTTGTGCTAAGGGTGTAATTTGAGGATAAATACAGTTTTAGGATGGCTGAGTGTAGGATCGGCCGATCATACTTCTCTCAAGTATGAAAATTGCTCGGAAAAGAGTGGACAACAAGGCCACAGATGGCTCAGGTGGTTAAAGAGCATCGAAGCGCCAAGTCGATGGATGCAAGTTCCTGTCTAGCGCGATGATAAAAGTTAAAGCTTTTTTCAATTCGGCGATCGAATGCGGCAATTACGTCATCGTTAAGTCGTTAAGTAGTTGCGTTGAGTCGGTAAGCAGTTGTGTTAAGATGTTTGGTGCATTTGAGGGCAAATGCAGTTTTTAGGATGGCCCTAAGTGTAGATTCAGTCGATCGCGCTCCTCTTAAGTATAAAAATTGCTCGGAAAGAAGTCGAGAACAAGGCTCAGGTGGTTAAAAGGCATCGAAGCGCTAATTCGAAGGATACAAGTTTCCGCCCTGCGCCATGATAAAAATCATAGCTTTTTTCAAGTAAGTCCCACATATTTCGTCTGAAGTGAGAATGTGGAGATACGAACGGCTGTCGAACTCGGCAGTTTCTCCGTCGTTAAGTCGTTAATCGGTTGTGTTAAGGGTGTATTTTGAAGATAAATGCAGTTTTCAAGATGGCCGAGTGTAGGATTAGTCGATTGCAATTCTCTCAAGTACAAAAATTCCTCGGAAAGGAGTAGACAATAAGGCCACAGATGGCGCAGGTGGTTAAAAAGCATCAAAGCGCCAATTCGAAGGATGCAAGTTCTCGCCCAGCGCCATGATAAAAGTTAAAGCTTTTTTCAAGTAATTCCCGCATATTTTGTTAGAACCGGCGATCGAAATTGGTCAATTACGCTGTCGTTAAGGTGTGATGCTGTGCATTTGAGGATAAATGCAGTTTTCAGGATGGGCAAGTGTATGGGATCAGTCGATCGCACTTAAATCCATAAAAACAAGAATTGCTCGGAAAGGAAGGCATCTGCAACGAGGCCACAGATAGCTCTAACTGATTGGGGATCATAGAAGCCCCCCAATTCCGAAGGATGTAAGTTCGAGTTCTGCCCCCTGGTATAAAAGTCGTAAGTTTTTTCGAGTAATTCCCACATATATAAAATTATAAATAATTTTGTCTTATTAGGTATGATCACATAAGGTCAGATATACCCAAATCCAGGTATTATATATGAACAGATAGCATCGGATCTTTCTACATTTGATTTTATATAAATTCTGCCGCCCATCATATCTGGATATAGTCGTCAATACAAGTATATAGGTAAGTAATTTTAATTTATATGTTATTATATAAAATTTAATATTGTCAGATATACGAGTACATAAATATCGAATCAAGCTTTAGCATCATCACTATAAACAATTAGATCTCTCCAGATATAATGATATGTCAGGTTATCATATGCAAGCAGTTAATTCAAATTTGCTTTTTTATTTTTTTAAATAACGCTATTTGAAGAAGAAGAATTAAAACAGCTTAATTTCAGTTTGATCAGATTTATATTGTAGAAGAGGTACCACGCGAATTTTTAAAGAAATTCCTATATATTCATAAAACCTATAACTTTTAAACGAAAGAATGAAATGTTTTGACTTTTTGAAAGTAATCCTCTAGCTTTTCATTTTAAAAATTCATATTTCGTAAAAATACATTGGTTTTCTTCGGTTTACGATCTTAAAAGAAAAATAACAACAAAATATAAACTAATGGTAATTAGGAGTAATTGTGGCGGCAACATAATTTTAAATAAAATTATCCTAACAATGCAAGTCGTAAAAAAAATCTTTTTTAGTTTAAATTTTATTTTTCAGATGGGGTTTAAGCATTAAACCTTCAAAATTTTATTGTCGTACTCTGAATTCGTCAGACGAAATTCCTCGCCTCGTTCGTTAAAGGTACTTACTTAACTTACCTTCTGCTCTCGCACTGAGATTCCCTAAATCCTGCCCCTTCTTCGTTGACTTACTTAAAGTTGATGATCGTAAAAATTTAAGGTTCACAATAAAGTTGTAAAAACGCACGAAAAACATCAATCCAACATCGCAGCAGTGACGTGAAAGTTAATGAAAATTTTATGCATGCGGCAGCAGGTGCTTAATGAGCGCGACTAATATCCTGAATAATGCTCTGTTTATGTTGCAATGAGGGGATGTTGGCTAGGGAAATGTTTACTTACGATTCACTTCTCCATGAAATGAGGTCCTTGTGGTTGCCTTGTTGGGGCGGGGGATACAAGCCCTTTCGGCAACATTGCTCAGCTGTGCATGTGGGTGGCTTTACTGCATATTGGCTCAAGGGGGGAAAAGAGTCCGAAGATTCCCATGATAAAATTTACCTTCAATTTAAATATAGATGTTTTTTTTTCTATCTCAGGAGTGGCACATTTCATAATGCTACAATAGTTCCAATCTTCGGGAATGAATGAATGAGATTCTAAATCGATCAATTGCCGACTATATTACCGCACCAATCAGAAGATTATTTGCATTTTATCACCTAATCAAATATTGGTCGACTTTGAAGAGTGCACTGACCACCGTACACGGGGCTTGTTAGAGTAATTAGCATTAGAGCCATTCACCCTATCTGAAGGATGAAAGGCTAATTCCTGGCCTAGCAGAAATTCATTTGCCGTAGATTATTAAAACTTCTCGGGTAGAATAATCCCTACCGGCAAAAGCCGCAAGATTTTGCTTGTCTTTATTAAATAAATCGATTAAAAGCTTAAAGAACAAAGTGGGCGAGACTACCTGTCCCTTTGCCGTAATGAAAATAGAAATTTTCCTAGTCTAGGTCGGATAAAAGATACGATCTCTTCATTTCTCTATTACCCTTCAGCTGTTTTAAGGAGTTCTGCTCGTTTTACAGGCCCTCATTATTTGAAGTCGTTGAAATGTAAATTTCTTTGATGAAAATGAAATCTGAAAATCTCTGGGATAGATAGAGTGACTGTGGTATTTGCGGTAGATATAATTTGACGCCATCAGTTAGTCAAGGAACTTTATTTTTGGGCTTATCGATTGCCTATGAATTTTGTGATGATGAAAAAGGGAGAAGATGAATCATACATACGAAGATACATATGCCAAGGAAAGATTGTATTGTTTTGATTTTTTTTAACTGATTGAAATTTGTTACCAGAATGTGATTTATTGCCCTTTGTATATCTTAGAATATGAAATTAATTAATTAATCATAGTGACCTCTGTCGTAAGTTATTTTTTTCTGGACTATTTGGAATAATTTTAAAAATGTTCGTGTAATTTTTATCACCATGAAAAGTTGACCTTAAAGACCTCAGTTATTTGAAGTTTTTGTCTCTTACGATATTTTCTTTTAATTCATTTTAAATTTTCAACAAAAACCTTTAATTTAGAAATTAATAATACTTCTGAATAATGAGTGAACTTGAGACATGATCTCTCCGAGGTTGATAGGGAATAGATTGGGCCATGCAAGCAAATATTTCGGTAATCAAAATGTTAAGGTTATCGAACACAGAAAGCTGAGAATCAGTTGTGATGGATTTAAGCGACGATTGATCAACTAGGTGATTTAATTTGCCAAAGTTGGCTGGCTCGAATGAAGCGTAATCGAAAAGTCCAATTTTTGGCCACTTCATCTAAATGAAAATTAGGTAAATTAATATTAATTCTGTTTGCTAATGATCTAAATATACTACAGGAAAATACCACTGCCCTTTTTATGTAACGCAATGAACAAGGTTTTATAAGTAGTAAACCGACCTGCAAAACACTTACAAATGAACAAGAATTTAGTGGAAGCCGGCCGGATCCTTTTTCATTTGATTACAGTTGTATCGGAAGAGATTACCCCAAAAAAGGTAATAATACAGGCCATTAGTTTGTGTGTTTTACTCCTCCGCCCAAACTTTTTCTCCCATTCGCAGATCACGCCACGCAGGATATCCTCCCAAGGAGGAGGAAGCACACTTCCTGGCACGGACAGTAATTTCGTGCTTCTTATCCATTTATTTTTGGACTTTTCTCCTAATCAATTGCGACGATAGCCCAGCCATGTGATAATTTATCGCAAAGTCGATTTATTTTCTTCTCGGGTAATAGGGCGACGTGAAAATCACCCTCTACCGCCAAAAGGCAGGTATAACGTAGAGTTGCCGTTGCTGCTTCTTTGGGAGAATGGGGCCTTATCATCTACTTGTGTGATTCCTCTCGGTTGCATTCTGCCCGAAGGATTTTGAGAGCTCTTCATACATTCCGTGCACGTAACTTTTCGATGGGGATGAGAAGGAAAAAGAATCACATTTGCAAAAATGCAGACTTTTCGGAAAAGTGCAATGTTTGCTGGAGGTGATCTCTTCGCCCCTTGAATTAAACTTTCTCTCCCCGCCCGTCATGTACTTTAGAGCTCGAGATAAGCTGGCAGCAATGCACCATGCTTCATGTGCAGAACGAATGGCGAAGATCACGGCGTCGGTAGCAGACTCAAAACATACTTTCGCGCTTTTTTTGGTTTTTTTTTTTTTCATTATAAGGACGGCTCTAAAATCGTCCCTGGCTGAAGCAGCTAAATAGCCATTAGCTGGAGAGTTTCTTTGAGTGGAAGTAATCTGGCGAATTTTAATTTGTTTGCCGACGGGGAAAGTTACAATTTCTGGTATGGGAACGACCAACACACAATAAAAAAAAGGGGTCCCTACAGTGAAATGCGACTGTTTCTGCTTAAAGCATTCGAAGTTTGTGAAAAAAAAAAGTAACGAACATTAATCACATGGGAAATTTATAGCATTCAGAGTGTGTTACTTTTGCGAATATACTCCCCCAAGGTTCAGCAAATTAGTCCCATAGCTATTTGCGCCTTTTTTTTATTTGACTGGACTTCCTATTATTCCCTGTCGTATCTTTTACTGCATTACGTATATACAAGTTTATTTATTTATTAATTTATTTATAAACATCAACTAATGATTACGTGCCCTACAATCTGTTTATATAATAAGAAATCAAAACCACGTATATAATTAATTGGCCTTGGTAAATCTATCAAATACCTAAGTAAATTAAAATCGATACAATTGAATCGACTCCGAGAAATCAATTTATATAACTTCTTATCTTATTGTGTACATATTGCGCCTTTATTGAGGATAGTACATATAAGTGATATTGTGCCGAAACACTAGAGAGTCTGCATTAAGAAGTTCGATACGGTCCAAATAAGGACATAAGGCAAAGACGAGTATTATGTGATTTTTGATAGAAAGGTGATCAAATGCAATAAGCGTGCACAAATACGAGATACGCTTAAAAAAAGGACAGTACAACAGTCGGGTAGACTATTGCTTAATGAAACCTAAAATAGTAATGAATTTGGTAGTAATATAATTAGTGTGGTCATCAAATGTAAAATGTTAGCTTTAGCCAAATTTTAACTTACTTTACACGAGGTTTGAGTTAGGCTTACGCTGGGTTTGGGTTAGATTGAATCAGGTGAAGGCCTAGCTTGATTTATGCTTAGATTACGCAAAAATAAAATGTAAATTCAGAATGAAATGCTACAGAAGGTTTTAGTAATACGTTTTTCTTTAAAGTAACATAGCCTACAGAAATGAAATATACAGAATTATTATAAACTCTCAGATGTAGTAAAGACAAGAAATCTGAGCTCTCTACTACCTTCTTTTTGCACACAAAGGTAAAAGATGTCATAACAAGTATTAAATAAATAAAATAAATGATTCTAGGCTTAAGTCAGATTTGACGCTAGTTTAGGCTAGGCTTATATTAAGCTTGGACTATGATTAGCACAAGTTTGAACTAGCTCTGAGGTTTTCTTCAAAATAAAAGAGTCGTCCTCGCTCTGGATCTATTACCTTCATTAAAGGAAATAGAAAATAAGGTATAAGGCGAATTTATTAAAACAATTAAAAGTTTTTGTACAAATAGACATAAATGTATTTCTTATATAAAGTAAAGTCATACCGAATAGGTTCAAAGGTTTAGAATAAGGAGGAAATGAAAGTCTATTATTCCACAAAGCGTAAAATTTATTTTAAACAGATTCTAATCAATAAATTCGAATGCAATAGGTAACAATACCCAATCATAAATTATTACATAATATTCAAGGTGTAAGCACCACGAAATTCCTTTGTCCAATGTCTGATAAAACCAAAAATGCTTTGAAAAGGCTAATTTAGTTTCAAAGATTACAGCCAAATCTTTAATATCATTAATAGAAACTAGATAGGTGCTATTTATGGAGTATTAAAATTTTAATAAAAGGTCTTTACAGCTGTAGAGTATGACGTTAAATTTTGGTTATTACCATAAACTAAAAACAACAATTCCACGTTGCAAAAGGGAGCAGTCGACGTAGTTGTTTATCCGTTTAAAACCTTAAGGTTGAATTTATTGAAGAATGTTATTGAAAACAGATGCCGCAATTTACGCAGATCCTGTAAATATGATTTTAATACCCCTGAAGGTATTAAAGGATAACAAAAAAAAAATATATTCAAGATCGAAGTTTAAAACAAACTCGATTCATTTATGGAGTGGGCTCAGAGTTCAGAAAACAGAGATAAAGACGAACAATTTCGCTTGCAGAGACAATAACTTCATGGTCTTGGGGGAGTAGGGAGGTGGAGAAGGTAAACTGGTATAGCATATTCCGGTTTTCCGAGATTTCTAGAACCGGGTAAAGCTACATAATAACAAATTACTAGAGAACTCTTTGGCACGGTAGAGGACAATATCGAGGTTTAATCTCGACTGTGAAAACTTTCATCCCCACCTCACCCGATTCGATGTCTTCTTTATCTACGTTTACCCGCAATATCAGAGCAAAACATAATTAATGTAGCTGATGCGAACAGAGCAGAGGCGCTCCAATATTCACGTCACCAAACAACTTGATAACAAGGCTGGGAACAGCCCCAGTCGGGGGGGATATGACCCATTATCGTTGTTAAATGAGATATGTGAACAAAATTTAGTTACAAAGAGTTCCTTCGCATACAGGCAACCCCATAAAATATTAATGAGTTGGGAAAAAGGTGTGCGTGCGACAATTTCACCAAAAATATTTTCGAAGAACCAACAACTTCAATGAGGAAAATTTTTGTTTTGTTATCCACCCGCACTATACAACAGAACGGTTAGTTGTATCCTGGGTATAGCTCCCAGCGGTGGTATTAGGGTTTCAAACTTTTACCAGCCTTCATTTACCATTCTGAACTTGTTAACGAGATAAAAGTGTTAGAGGCGAATAAAGCGGCCTCAAAATGCTCTGCATGCATTTCACAGTTGAGCACTAGAGCACTATAAATTTGTACCATTTACGTAATTAACTGTTAGACTAGATCTTAAAATTATAAATTCTCAGGTGTATTACGCTCCGGAATGTCCGTGTTGAAAAGGTGTGTGGTAAAGTTTATCTGGTAAATGATGAATTATACTTTAAAGATATGGCAAGAAATTACGTCAAGGTTGAAGTTATAGTTACAACCCTTGGGCATCGTCTGAATTAAATCGTATGGGTAAAGTTTTTAAACTATCTACCTTATGTCCTTACCTCACTAATAATTTTAATTTGAAGAGCTTTATCTGCGAGCTCAGTAGAAGAGAACAGCAAGGGTAACATGTGATTTACATATTTAAATTATAATCCTGAAAAAAAAGGCTAATGCTAATTAAAACATACCCCATTTAACACACATGACTATTCAACTATACATATAAGCTATATAAGCTTTATATACGTCCTATGTACCTCTACGTAACCTATGATGAAAAGGTATACTGAATTTGATAAATAAAATAAATATTTACAAATTCTATGGAAAATCCACTTTATCCCTTTTCAAATTAATATCAGGGCTTTTGTCAATCTTCCATATACTTTTCTTAGATCCTTGAAAAGATAGCTTTGAGAGACTTCACCGAATTTTGTTTTATAGACTCTATGGACTAAAAACGTCTTCTCTGAAGCGGCAATTTGAATCTTGGAAACAAAACAAAAAGCCACACAAAGTCATATCTGGAGAAAACGGTTGGTTGTTGGTAATTGTGGTATTTGCTTAAAAATTTACGACCACCAAGGGATGTATTCAATGGAGCGTTGTCATGTTAAAAAATTCATCGTTCTTTCTTTTATAAAATTGGGAATGCTCAAAATACCGACCAACTGGACATCACTCGACTGATCTATGAAATATGCCAAGATCATCAGCTAACCCTCTAATGTCTACACGAAGGTTTGAAAGTAGCATTTTCTTCGCTAATCTAATCTTTTTTCTTGTTTATTATCAAAGGACGTTATACGCTTAGACACAAAATATTATAAATTCTACTAATTTACTACTCTTTTCTTTTATGGTAAGTGTAGTGTGTAGGGTTAAACATTTGCGGCGACTTTCTAAAATTTATGCTATTAAATCATGATATGCAGGCGGAAGCTATAAATGCTTGTGCTCAATTTAAAATTGATAGCTTCCGATAGTGTGTCATCATTTTATACGAGAAGCGTGAATTTTAAAAAGTCAATATAAATTTTTAACTCTATTTAATAGGCGCTTTTTAAAGGATAACAAATAGTAATAGTAAAATTTTTAATTTATTATATCTAAGCTTCATAAATACTTGCTTATATCTCTTCAATTCTTTTGTTACAAGCAATCAATTTATTTTGGTATATTTTACTTAACTTATATTTAAATTTTTATCTCTAATTTTATGAGATGGCAACGAGTCTCATAAAATCAAAAGCAATTTGAATTTGTTGTCATGTCGTAGAGTAATTTATGACTAAATAAGAGTCATATTGCCTTTTTCGAATGTTCAAATTTTATCTTTGAGACGTCTATATCCGATAAATCCTTATCCCTTTTAAGGTACATTCTTACATTTATTCATTTTTATCTTTTAAAGTATTTTGGTATATTCACAAAAGAAATTGAAAAATAATACTAATTTATTTTCTTTTGCTAGACTATGCTAAATTGAAGGTAATTTCTTTAGAGTTACTTCTGTAAAATAACCATCCGGATAATAAAATTTAATTATTTGGGATTAGAAACGAAAACAAATTTATTTTCTAGTGTCTTTTACTGTAGTTTTACTATATATAAATAGGTTATAACTTTTCCCATAATATCATAAAGTTATTTTAAATTAAAGACTTCGAAATTAATAACAGAATGGTTATTAATTCATTTATTAAAAAAACGAATTTTAAGTCTATCGTAATACAAAAATAAAATGATTAACTTGGCACACATTTGATTACCCATCACTTTTGATAGCAAACATTTCTCAAAGTACCAGCACAGGGCATTATTCTTTCCCTGAATAAATTGAGCAATTTTTAACTTCTGATATCTTTGAAGAAATTCATCTTTCATAAAAAATCTCAGAACTGAGAATAATCTTACAGTGATGCCCGCCTACAAGTCGTAGAATAAAATTTCTTTTCCGGACCTTTTCACGGTGGCAAACAAATGGTCAATAAATATTCCATTGTAAATGTTTAGTCCTCCCCGTTCCCTATTTGATAAAACATTTATATTGCTCCATTTGAATTTTATTGTGAGTTATGGTGCCTGCCCGGCCAAGGGGTGGTACTCGAAAGGCCTACAAAAATGATATGTACTGATAACTGGCCCCATTTCCATTTTTCACATAGTGGCAACTGCGGTCTGATCTTAATAGTTAAAGTACTTGGAAACGTGACCTGAATATGGGCAGGTAACATGTCTTGTCAATATATCATAAATGTAATCAATATAAATGGCTGAGGATGTCCTTAATGTTACCTTTGCCTAAGGCAAGGCAGTTAGCAGTTCCCTTGCGATTTAGCAATGGATGTGTTTTGACTGAGATGCTTAGGCATATAGGGAAAAGAAATGTGAAAGACAGCACCTTTCGAATTTTTTATTTTTTTTTTTTTTGCGGAGACAACTGAAGCTGGGGTAGGTAAGATGGGCCTTCCCGCACCCTGAGGATAAAGGTCTGTCCGGTAGCAAAACGGATTTTCCTTTTTCGCTTTTCTTAATTTTCCGCCCGGGAATTAAATTACGCTGGATGCCTTTAGAATCTCAGAAAGCAAGTCAATTGGATAACAAGAATGGTCTGTCCGTGCCCGGTAGAAATGGTCTGTATTCTGTGGCTGCTGGTCCTTCCTTTCTCCAGAAGTGGAAAGTGCGCATATTTTTTTTTCTTTTTTTCTTTTTTTTTTTTTCGTTATTTAGTAGGTATCTTTCTTTTTTCTTTTTTTTTTTTTGGCACAGCTTTTGTTTCTGGCGAACGTGGCGATGGCGAAAGATATAAAGTTGGAATTGCTATAGTACAATAATCCAAATGCCTCGGATACTAAGCCTTTGGAAGCAAAGACGCTGATAAGGAGCTTATTTCTAATTCAACCTGGCACGAAGGACAATAGCTTGGATAGAAAAAAAAGGATGATGGACAGGAGTTGACTTTTGTTATGTTGACGGCGGGAGAGACGCATGTCTTCTGAATAACAATCCGCAACTAATTTATTCCCTTAACTTGAAAAATTATTGCTTTAGTTTTCTTCAGGTGCATTTTAACTCAATTACGTTGGATTTACGGGGGTATGTAGGTAGGTAGAAAGTAAGCCTGGGTAAATTAAATTAATTTGTTATTTGAAATAACTTAAAAATAATTTCATTAGGTATTATAAACAGATGTAGTAAAATTAGATCTTTCTATATCAGTCATTGACCAAGAACCGAAAATAATCGGTAGTCTCTAATTTTTAAAAGCTTGGCTTGGCGGTAGTAATATGGTTTGTTTTGCCACTGAACTGCTCAATGATAGTGGAAACAAAATTAAAAAATTGACCCGTTTTCGCACGGTGCACGTAAAGTTCAGTAATTGGGCCTACTTGGTATTAAGTCATATTTGTATAAACAGACAGACAATTTTTAAAAATGGTCTTCTTGTATTCTGTTAGCCTTTCTACATTACCTCTAAATATTATTTATAGTTTGATGAAAACGAAAATAGCCTCTTTAACAAACTCTTCACTCTGCATCTATCTGCCCTCGCTTGTTAAAGGCTTTTTCTCGATGAATGTGTCCTTTATCATTTAGTTACATAGTACGAGTACCTTTGATTGATGAACTATGCTTTCGTGCTCTTGCTTTTAACAGCAGGACAGCATACTTGATGTATGTATAGTCTTTAAATTTGTCGCTTCCTTTTATTTATCGTTATCACATCCCTTCTATGTTTTTAACTGTACGAATATATCAAACTTAATAGGGATTTTTGATTTATGTACGAAACGAATATGTTTAAGAAATAAATAAAACATAGTTTTTATTTTTATAACTTTTTAATCTTAAGCACAGATTTTACAACTTAAAATAAATTAAACTCGTATTTCACTAGTGGGCATTAACACCCTTTAAATATTTTCTTCGAATACTCGTACGTCTTTAAAATTTTATACTTTTCGAGAAAGGTTTAAATGTATTACTTAAATTCATTATAGTCCTAAAGGCAAACCGCTTAACAGATACGAAGGCCATTTATCTCTAAAGTGCATGTCTGTAAGCCCTAAAATTGAATCTGTTGTCCATTTTTATAGGCGGCTTGAAAGCCTTTTGTATCCCATTCTTGTGTAATGGATGGTACCACTGAAACGGCACCTTAATTTCCTGTAAATAGCCATTGCATGTAAAATAATGCCTCCTACAACGTTCTAACAACTAACTGGTGAAATTATTGCCATATAAATCTTTGTTAGTGCTAGGAAGACCCATATTTCTCCGATCAGGAGCCGGGTGTGTCAGCATTCAACTCGATTATATATGCACGAAAAATGATATTTTCTTAAACTTAATGCTTTCGTTACAGATGTTAACCTCCCTGGATTAAATTAGGACATTAGGTGAAAACTTTCAATTCGTATCCCATAATAAGTTCAGAATGATTGACCTTTTTTCGTTTTTTTTTTTTGAAAAGGCTCCAAATTGGGTTATGGGAAAACAACTATGGTGTGAACGAATGCGGAACGTTGTGAGTGACGAGAAAAGTTTTTACAAACAACAGATAACGAAATTTCAAGGATACGACCAATTTTTCTTGGAATTGATTTCCCCAAGCGGGAGTTTGTCAATTGTTTGCCTTTACCATCAGCAAAATTTTATCGGAGATCTTTCCCTTTTTGCCCCCGAACATATTCACAATTCACAACTAATAATTTTCGATTGCATCTACTTTAAGATGGAATAAGGTCAATTGGGTTAGTTGGGAACCTTTCAAATGCATAAAATAAAATAAAATCCCTGAGCAGTTATTGTTAACTGAAAAAACTTTCTCGTCTAAGTAAAAATGCTTTATTTGTCTAGCCACTTCTAACTGAAATGTTATCACTTAATAGAAATGTTTGTCTCTTTGGAAATTGTTTCGTAAATTCAAACAAAACGAAAGGGATATTTGCGAATTAAAAAAAAAAACCTTTAGGTGGCAGCCAGAAGGAAGACATAAATTTCAATGTGGTCTTTAAGCATAAGGATGAGGGTCTGAACTTTATTCTGTGCCGTTTTTGTGGACACGATAATTTCCATATTTCATTATCTATTTCGATTAAATTTTGCATATACATTCATTAAATCAAAATTCGGATATTAGTCCATTGGAATAGAAAATGTACATTTGATTATATTTATTTTAGCGCATTCAAGCAAATTTTAGCTCGTTAAAAATTGTAATATTACTCAGAGTTTTATATATCGTGTATAAGGTACCTACCTACCTACCTACTTACCTCTTGTTTTCCTAAGAAAATTCATATTTTTACCAATGCCATTCATAACGATAGTGCGAAACATTTCCACTTAAAGTAACCGTACAAGGGGTATCCGTATGATTTTCTCGTTTATTTCTGTTCACAGTTTTCCACTTCATTGATTTTTAGAGCACCCATTACGGTGAACATTTTCAAAAACTTTTCGTTGAAATGTTTCTCATATCGGTGAAATTTAGCACCAAAAATGCCTATTCTAAAGAGTTTTAAAGAGTCAACACGGTGAATGTTGTGTTAAATTCCTTAGAGAGCCTCTCCCCCCTTCTTTTCTACCTTTTTAAAGCTCCTAATCAGAAGTTTCTTCGTGAACGCGCAAAGTTAAACGATCGTAAAATTAGAATCCTCTTCAGGAAGTTTTTATGTTCCACCTGAGCTCTTGTGTTTATAAGCGGAATAAACGAACCAGATACGATTTTGGCTCGTTTTATAGCAACTTTACCTTTCGTATTCCTTGTGCGGTCCAACAATAAGGGCTTTATAGAAATCAGGACAGACGTTTATTGCGGGCATACCGAGACAACATTTTATTGTTGCCCAAGAATATCTTTCTTCTATGTTAGAGTTTCGTGGTATATCATCAATCACATTTATTATATAAATCACACCTCATCATTAATTGCTATCTTCGTTACCTAGAAGATGAAATTTTTTCTAATTGATCGTACTGATTGATAGTGCTGTTTATTATTTCTGTTCTTACGCAAAAAGGATCTTTATTATGTTAATAATATAAAATAGACTTTTTCCAACATATGCATGATATTATGGGGTTAATAGGATTATTAATCTGAATAGTACAGCACAGCACAATGTTAAATACTCAGTTAAAAGTTTTAAAGGAGAAGTGGTAGGAAATAAGATATCCCTTTTCTTTTAAATAGCTAAATTATAATAGTACGTCTTTTAAATAACGAAAATATGCGTAAATATCGCTTATGAGGCTAGTTTTGTTAGCGTTAAATATTTCATTTTAATTACTAATAATACTCAATCTCTATTTGATCATTCTCAGCTGTTGTTTTCCCTTTTAAGTGAATTCAAATTTCGATAAGGTGAGTAAAGGCAATACTCTGAAAATTGCAATTCTTCCCGAAGGATGGTGCGATGAATTACTCAACCAACAGAAAATAACACTCCTAATAAATTTTAGCCCTGGTGTGCTCGCGCAATCATCTTTATTGGAAAACACCGCCCTTAGGAGCAGGCACCGATGATAATAAATATTTTATTGCAAAATTTACCAGAACACTCGAGCCGCAATCGTATTAAGAACTGGTGAGATTCTCTTGCGGATGTGGTTGGGAATTTATCGAGCATATTTACCTGATTTAAATCATTCCCACATTCGCACTCATTTCGGGCCGGTGAAGTGCTGTAGGATGTTTTTTTTTTTTTTTATTTTATTTATTTATTTTTTGTTTCAAGAGGATGTGAAAATTTACACATCCAACACGTAGGCATTACGAAATTGAAATCCTTCTCATGCCTGTGCGAATTGGCATGGGCTCTCTCGCATCGAGCCAGGATAAAGAAGTGATTGTCCTCCATGGGCGGCGGGTTAGGTTCCTGGGAAAGCTGTTGAGATACCATTTTTCCTTGGAGAAGCCTTCAGAATGGAAAAAAAAACAAAGGTTACGGATTTTCCGAATGAAGAAAAACTGCTCTCTATGCTGGGATCTGGCAAATACCGGGGTAACATTTTTGTGCCAGGAAATTCCATAATCGAAAATCGATGCTAATGGAATGGGCATGTAAATATAAAAAAGTTTTGGAGCCGTTTAAAACTTTTACAGGATCTATACTAACAGTTCAGAAGATGTTCCATACCCGATGAAACTCCGGTTTAATTATCAATTGCCAGCTGGCGACTTCAGTAGAGTTTTCAATCACCTCTAGCAAATTATGTATCACAATTGGGAAATTTTTGGTAGCCAAACAATCGCCAAAATCCGTCGACATTCCCGGAATTAGGGAGCAACAATTCCCAGCTGGTAGCTTCATCGCCAGAATAATTTTCTTGATTCTTGTTCTGGACAACAATTACACACGTATATTAGTTGTGACATTTGTAGGTGTCCTATTATCTGTTTCCGATAACATACTACTCCTATATACCTTGTGTCTCTTTGGGGTGAAGGGTTTACAAATCATACACACTTAAATCTAGGCTTGCAGAGCAACAACTTAGTAAATGGCCTGCTGGGGAAAGCCTCCCAAGGATACTTGTTGTGTAAGATACAAAACTTGTTTTGGCACATTTCTCAGTAACTTTCGACATAGTCCGAGGGGAAAAGATGGATAAGTAGTTATGTTTTTGATAGTAATAAAATACGTGTAGGGTTTGTTGGTCCTGATTGAGATACCTCTAACTTATCTTATCACAAACAATAATATTTAGTTCTGTGAAAACAAAAAGATAATTGAATTAGCAGGAAAAATTCATATAGTCCATTAGGATCAAGTACCGCACTCAGAATAAACAGGCGTGCTTACCAATAGAATTTTCAGGTGTTGTGGTTACTATGACCTGATTTTATTAACCCTAAAAACCTCTCCGAGGCGTACATGGAATCGTAAATTGCTTAGTTTTAACATAAGCATAACGATGCATGATTGTAGTTTTTCTTGATAAAACTACGTTTTATTATTTGTTTATATCCCAACCTTAAATTTTCTGCGAAAAATAGAACATAAGTAGGCATATTTTAGCCTACAGACTATCATTTATATATGTACACCTCTGAGACGTATGTTAAGACTTTATGTATATTCCTCTAAAATTAGGCTTCTGGGATTAAGTTAAGATTTAAAAATCGTTAATAAAATGCCACTTATCCTTAACAAAAACTAAACTGTTCTTAATTTTAGTGTTTTCCCTATAATTTCAAATTTTAACAACAGTTTTTAAGCATTTGTCTTCTTACTCACAAGAAAATTTTAAATTTAGATGAGTAATCTTTGAACTTATATTTTTCCATCATTTTATATTGCAATTCATATTTATGCTCTTTTTTAAATTATTAATAAAATATACATTAATTATAAAATTAACCAGTACTATTAAAAAAGATATATGATTTTTACTGCACCCCAAAAATACAGAGGGGTCCCTGCAAAAAGGTTACTCCCAAACTGTGGAAAATTCCTATGCAGATGTTTTCTGTCTAATGGATTTTTCGGAATTCTAGTTCTAAGCCTTAGGATTTATCTACTGTCCTAAATACAGAAAATGAACCCTCATCTTTGTCTTACACAACCCTTTCACAGTTCTGGGTGCGCTTAGATTTGTACCGTGCATGTAGCAGGTATTATTGAATAATTTAAGTATTTGCTCTGGCGTACCGTGCCTTATTTGGGCGTGCATGGGTGTCTTTACTGTGTCCTGTTAAATTTTTACTTGGATTTCCTTTGTAAATATAACATCAAGCCTCTTTTGTCCTAAATGTGCCTTTTGCAGTTCCTTCCTTTATAAGGTTAATGTGTTTAACTATTTTGTCTTTTAGCAAGTAGAGGAAACGAAACTGAAATTTGAAATTCAAGCAGAAACAAAGTTTAAAATGTTTTTCATTCATAGATAACAAACATTAAAGAAATTATAACTTAAAATTACAATTATTTCTTAAAAAACTTAAACTACTTTTTAGCAGACAATTTTGTTAATCTTGGCTAGTTATTTACAAGACTAAAATGAATGTCTTGAATAAAAAAGAATTTTAATAGTTGTACAAAAAACTCCCAAATTTCGAAGTTGTCTCATACAAACGAGACAACGAAGAAAATTTACTGAAATTAACTAAGTGCACGAAACTTTTACGAAGAAAATCTCCTTCAAACGAAACTTTCTAAAATTGTCTTATGGTTTATAAGAAACTACTGCACGCTAAAGTTGTTTCGTATAAAACCCCCTCCGCAGATGCAATCACGATTAATTTAATTTAACGGTCTGTCCACATACTTTAGGACTGGGATTTCCTACTTAACACCTAACAACGCGATTTATCTTACATCGTAGTAGGAGCCAATCCGGTACTCCTTAGAAGTATAGAAAATGACTGTAGTAGCGTGCATGTCGTTTTTATTGCGTGGGGTAAACATTTTTTTTTTTGTTTTTGGCTATAGTAAGGAAACAGAAGACAAATGACAAAGGTGATCATTGCGGTAATAAAACGAAAACAATAAAGGAAATCGATTGGTCGTTGGCCCTCAGGTGAGAGGTAAGGGTTTTTTGGGGGATGAAAAACTTAAGTTGAGCTGAGTAGATGTTTCCCATTTACGACCACCTCGTTTATGGGGCGACAAAAGGAGCACAAAACAAATAAAAAAGCGAGATTTACGAAACAGCTTTACTAAATCAAGGCTTAAAAGGTAGAAAGAGGAGACAGCACTTGCTACTCTACCTAATCCACTGTAATCCGAACTGTTCGTAAAAAAGTTTCTCATGAGATGTAACGAACGCTCAACTGATCGTCTCTTGCAGAGGACCAGCTGACAAAGTTACTAGGTCCTAATAAAAGTGCAATACGAGAGATAAAACGCAGCGTGGGTCGAAAGTATCTGTCACATCCATAGTCATGAAATATTCATGGGAATTTGCATCTAACTGACACGACGAGATAAACAAGGACACTGCTGCTCGAGTTCAGTGTAGTTCGAGTCGAATGCAGAATTAATGCAATTTTATATTTTATAAAAAAAAATTTTTTTTTCCATTTTTGCTTGTCGGCATTTTATTCCGGCGTCTTCTTCATGCTGCGCTGCAATCCTGTTCGCTGGACAGGAAAATTAAACCAAAAATGTCGTAGCCAGATCAATAGTTTTACTACTTGAACATTTTATTTACTCATCAGCGGATAATCCGCGAACGTAAATTTCTGCTATAGTTAGCAAGTCAGTTAGTATTTTATATTTCTGTACCTGACATATATTTATTAAATTTAAATTTATTTTAGAAAGTAAGTAAAAACTACAACAAGCACAAAGCATGAATTACAAGAATTACAAGAAATCCGATTAGAATAGGAGTGCAAATTAAATCTGAAGTTTGAATTATTTACTTTACGCCTTAACGATACTCTACATGTATAAAATACAATGGAAAGCAATTAACTAGCACACTAGCAAATTCTAGAGCTATAATGTTTGATTTAGCCTTCTTAGAAGAGGCTCGTTTAAATCTGATTTTAAAATTTTTGTGAGATTCCCCACCTGCAACAATGGTGGGACAGCTACTTTTAAATTGACTCTAGAGAGATAGCCACTTTCTGTATAGAACAAGTGTAACCATACAGATCTTGAGAAATGTCGACTATAATCTACCCGAATTTGAATTACTCAGACTTACTACCCCTCGAACCTTACCGAATATTTAAAATATCGTACTCAAAATACTAAAAATAAACTTCCAACAAAGATTAACAAATATTAGGAGGCAATATCAAATTCATAGAAAAAATTAATGAAATTTAACTCTTAAAGAAGTTATAAAGGAAAACCTTTAATTTTTTATATAAAAACACATGAAGCTCATATCTGTGATAAATTACTATAAAAGCAATGCTACTAAAAGTCCTTAACATATTTTCTGTCCCCTTTCAGTTACTCCATAAAGGCTGATGATCGTCATCATTTAAAGCTGAGAATAAAGGATTTTCCGTAAGTTATACTAAGCTATATTGGCTTATTTCCATCTTTTTAATTTGATTATTTCGTTATTTATGCACATAGTGCCTTTTCTTAATAAAAAAACATGGGTATCGTAATATTTCCAGTGAGATATTAAAAACGCATTAATATTCTACTAAATAAAATAATCAAAAACATATTTTCAACTTATTAAACCCGAAAGTTAAACGGGGTGTAAATCATGAATATTTTATCAATCTTGGAAGAGGGTTTAATTAGACGCGACTGAAGTTGCGAGAAAGCAATTGATTCCTATTCTTATTCCTAAATAATTTCTTCAATTTCATTTACATTTCAATTTAGAGTTTGTCTTGTATTAAATTACTATACCTAAATTGGATGAGTTGTACATTTAGGAAGATGTCATAAAATATTTAAAATTACCCAGTTTTATAGGAATACCATCCATTCAATTACATTTATCGTCAAAATATGCATATACCCCTCCATATTAAGGGTGACTCCTAAGGTTGTGTATACATTGGTTTTTTTGGTTTCCTATTGAGACTATTGATCCCCAGAAATCATTCTTATCGGTGAAGTAAAAAAAAAAGGAAAATAAAGCTGCTACCATGGCTTAAAGTAACCCTTCACTTTGACTTTCGTTAAATCCATCAATATTTAAGTACAACATCAACGCCAGGTGGAAGGTAACAATTTCAAAACCTAGTCAATTCTCCCAACAAAAAAAAAAAAATAAGAATATTTTATTACTTCGTGCCGCGTCGCTGCTTAACCTTTCAATATGTTTTAAGGGGAAACGAGGGAATTCAGCCGCTAAATTAGTGCAGCCCTGGGTATACCCCTGGGGCGGCCTTGTAAATATCTCAGCACTTCCGTTTTACTCGCCCGCATGTCTTCAGGAAATACTTAATGGACCTAACCAATGCCTTCTCCTTGCCTCCAAATTATTCTGGCTGATTCCATTTTGCGGCTTAACATTAAAGGGAGGAAGTGTAGCATAGAAATTGATTTTCTGATGTTAGGGAAGTATCTCCATATGGTACGATACGAATGTGCGAATATTTATCAATTAGGAGGTCATAAACTCGTTTAAAGGTCTCTAGAATGAAGTGCTAATATACAAGTAATAATCACACTTTCATACATCGGTCGGCTGTTTGAATTCTCATCCCATTCATTGAGTACCGTCAATTCTAGAGAAAGTGCGATGGCACCTAAAGAAAAAATCCTTGGGCACGTCCGTGTAACGTCAGTAGCTATATAGCCGTGCCGTATATTCACCGTCATCATATAGAATAACGTAAACGTGCCAATAAATATATTTCCCTAATCAAAAAGTAGAAATTACGAACTATTTGCGGGCTCTGAGCAGTTGTTTCACTAAAACCCAGAGCTTCATCGAACATATGCAGTCGAGACGATACGGTACAAAATTCTATCGGCGTCCCACAGTACCAGGACGAGGGAAGCTATGAATAATTTTCCCTTTCCTGGTTCTGGGACATGCGTACGAGCGGCTCAGAATGGACCTAGGCATTATGCCTGTAGTATGCCACTTTTGGGGCGAATATTTTTAGCTAGGAAAAGGACTTCAGTTCAGTTGAACTTCATCCTCGTGAGAGATTAAAGTCATTCCGTTTCTTGAATATCTTTTACGGGCTTTACTTAAGCTTTTATAGATAACTTTTTAAAACAATCCGTGCATAGTGTGTGCGTTCGCCTGGAAACGTCCTTAATTTTGGTTCAGTGAATGTCACTAGCAATTTATAGTGCAGTGTACTTTGCTAAGGTCACATCCTGTTTAGAATAAAGGAGAATAATTCTCAAGGATTACTACTTACTACCGACGATTGCGGAACTTAAAACAAGTAAGTATTACGTCCTAAAGTGAGTCATTTTGAGGGATGACCTCTTTAAGAAATGATATATCCCTTGATAAAGGGTGAGTGAATTGCAGAGGGGTGCTGGCTCAGTAGTTGCGTGAGACAGGGTTTGCACTTTTGTCGCATATACTGACAAATTTGTCAGGGACTAAAACGCGTAAGCAATTTTCCTGGTGTTAGAGATTCCTAGAGTTTATTGAATGTTGACTGAACCCCCAATTCAATTGAGTTCCGCCGACTCATCGCTACTTCAGTAAGTAACAATTGTAGCTGGGTATACGGTATACCCGAACCCGAACCCAAAGTTCTAGAAATCAATTATTTTCCCCCGTGGTGATCAAGCTCTGTTTATTGAGCCGGCTATCCCGCCCTTAACACCCTCCAGTAATTCAAGACCCATTGTGCTGATACGCGTGGCTTAATTGGAAATTTTATCGATGTAATTCAAAAAATTAATTTCGATGGATTCCATTTTCGCAATTAACAAGAAGTTTTGGCGACAAATTGATGAAGGGATGAACGCCTAGGCATTCTTTTATCTTTGGACGATGGACACACCTCTCCTCTTTTGGGGATCCCTCTCTAATGGAGAAATTTTTTTTTGTTCTTTAAATCGCAAGTGAAAAACATTTTCTCCTAACAATTTTATAATAGAAGAGATCCTTTCACGGTGACCTAATTAGTGTGACGAATTAGGAATACTAATTAAGTACTCTTCTTTACATTGGATTTTATTTAAAAGCAAACCGAGTCGATATTCATTAGGATTTAATGAATTTACGCAACCGACCCTTATATATCAAAGGACCTTGAAGTCTGTTGTTTTCGCAGAAACCGCGTCATTACTTTCATTCGGACGAGGCGTATGTACACGCAGTTTGGGGTTGCTTTTCAGCGATTTGTTTAGAGAATGCTATCAAAGCTTTTACATTATTAAAGTTTTAATCTTTGGTAAAAAGAAATCTAAACTAGTCCCAAGTAAAGAAAACTGAATTGCAGGTATATGGGATCGAATTCTTTCTTTCTTATAGAAAAAAGGATCGGAAATTTTTTCAGGAAAAATGAAATATTTCGACGTAGTGCGGCTAAAATTTATATGCAAATGTAAACCAATGAAAAACGACACCCTTAAAGGGTTGGAATGTGTGGCTTGAATTTTTTAAGTTGCCAAGGAATTTATAAATTTCAGTTGCCAACTGAGAGTATCTTAAATAATTCTTTTAAATGGACGATAAATCTAAAATACCTTTACCATACCTTAAATTGCAGAACATAAAACGTACATTCGAATCTACCATATAACGAATTATTTTTACGGTATGGACACTTTCATACAACAGTTTCACAATAACAAACTTTAATCACTTTGTATAACGAATAGTTTCATAAAACCAGATTTTTCTAACTTAAAAGGTATTTGCATTACGGAAAATTTTATTTTTTTATATATAAAGAATTTCTACAAAAGTTTATTAGTAGAAAATCGTCTATTTGAATAGACGATCTAAAAATTCACTATCACATTTCAGATTTCTTTAGCAGTTTTAATTTTGTACTAAGGTTAACTCTGCGTGTTTACACGTACCGGGATTAGTTTAACAGCTTTTGGTTTGGTACATTCATGTGTTATAGAAATTTATGTAACTCTGTAGATAAGAAATTCATTAAGCTAAAAAACCTGGCTAAAACACAGATGCAATTTTTAAAACGGACTCTTCACAAACTAATCCGTTGAGTGTAGTTGGGCTTAACTAAAACTTAAATCAACCCTAGTTTATGTGGGGCTTTAACTTGGCATAATCCACTATATTTAGGAGCAATCGTAAAGGGTGGTAATTAACAAAATGCAAAGAGTTAGAATAATCATAAATTTACTAAAATTCTTAAACTTTTTACTTCATTTATTATTTTTTACAGTCTTCGTTTTACTAAGGTAGTTAATAATAAAATTCCTGCGGTAAAACAAATTTGTTTTAATGGGGGAATATACCATACAAAATTTAGGATACAGCAATATATACGTGTACATAAAGAAATCTATATGATATATACTTAGTAAAAACACCGAAAAGATACAAAGACGAAAACTTAAAAGGTTTTTGAGGTTTTCCATTGAGTTATTGATTGGACGACTATAAGAATGAATGAAAATTTATTTTTAGTTTATCAAAGAAATTTTGTATTATCAAGTTCTTTACCTTGTTACCTACAGTGTTTTGCGGAAGTTTTAATTTAATCCTACATATATATTTTAAATATGGCTGTAAACTGTAAGGTTTATTTTGTTTTACTATCACATTTCGTGCTTTGAGATTGTGGTCTAATTAATTAGAGTGCACTTGCATTACAAATATTGGAGCAAAACTTTTGTATTCTTAGTTGGAGCACGTGCACAATTGGCGCATTGTACAATGTACAATAGTTCCATTAGGTAAACCAAAGTAAAACAAGTGTTAATAATTCACTAGAAAGATAGTGAGGATAGCGCAACTCTTCGAAATGTTATTGTGCTTATTAAATAGAGCTCAAATTCCTATTTCCTAAGAAAGCTGGTGCTTTATCCTTGAGAAAATAATGATAGTTCATAGAGGCAGTCTTATAATTAAAAATAATTAAAAAGTTAATTGTTAAGTCTTTGTGGTTGTGTAAAACAGTTCTTGGCGTTAAATTAATTTTTTTTCTACATATATTAATAAGTCACAAAATAGCTTGAGCCTAAGATAAGGAAAAATATATTAAAAATGGATAAATATTCAAAATATAGTTCCACACTCGTTAACGACTAAAAATTTAATTTTTATTTCAATACCAAAGTGGTTTGTTTGAAAAACACGTTCCGTCAATTTTGTTGGCACAGCATCAATAATCTTTTTATCCTTGTTGTGAGAACGTGTTTACTACATTTTAAATAAAAGAAGATCTTTTAATACCAAATCGAGGAGTAAACACTTAAAATGTTCACAATTTCATAAATGCATCGTTAGCACAGGCTCTTTTACTCTATCCTTTGATATTCGTTGTTAAAAGTTAAAGGGGCGAAAACTACTTAACTAAGCGAATTTTTTACCGAGACGAGACTAAGGTAGGAGGAACTATACCAGAAAATTGCTCAAAACACAACTTGTATTATACTCTCTTCTGAACTTTCGAGTAAAATACAATTTATGTGAAGGAGGAAAAGTTGTGGTGATGAGTTTCCCTCAATTTTAAAATTATTGTTTGGAAACGAGAAGAAATTTTCTTTTTTAACTTAACACTAAGTTGTTTTACTGTTCGGAGTTTCAATTTTACCAGATAATCGGTATAGATTTTTATTGATTTACACTATCTACTTTTCTAGAAAATATTGTAAAAATAAAAAATGTGATATACCTATGTATTTTGGGTTGATAAAGATCGTCTTCGGAATGAAGAAAACAGGCTTGTAATTTAAATTAATGCGATAAAAGATATGTTTTGTTATTTCATTATTTCAAAAATAATTTTATAGAATTGTCGAGAATTATCTTAAAGATTTTAAAACTCTAAGATTCATTTATGCGATGCTGATTTCGTTGAATTTTTTACGTTTATTAAAAACCAAATAATTTTGTCTATGTCTCGGTTCTACTACCATAATTAGTTCATTTAAACTAAACCATTCCTTGTATTTCCAGAGAGTTTAATTTAAAAAAATTACGAAACAAAATTAGGAAAGACACTGAGATGTGTGCAGTAAGTATATAGAGGTGCATATGTAGTTCAATTTCATGCTATTTTCTGGTTAAGGGAGAACATTTTAAAAGAGTTCATTTAGACGTTCTTAGGCGGCTGAAAAAAAAATAAATTGCATAGACCAGATGCAATAGTGTAAGGGTTGTAAAAATATCACGTTATGATATCGTTTAGCCGTTTATTAGATGTACTTGTGGGGTTCTCTACTGTCGGATGACCTATCCTAACCCTGTCGTCTAGGATAGAAGATGACCATTAATTTTTGCAACGAAGAGACCTTTCTTGCAGCTCAGCTGCAGTGTTACCTCTTCAATTAAGGCTTTCAAAAATAGCAAGAAGGTAGCAATTATCTGCCCTTAAAGACTAGCATCTGGGATGGGCGTAATCCACAGCTTACAGGAACTTTGGATGAAAAGCGTCTCATTTGGACTGCATCAGTAGCCGTTTTTTCTAGGCTTTTTACCTCAAAATAGCGTTGCTGCCCCATTTCACAATTACTTAATCTGACTAGGAGTTAAAAGCACTTGTTTTTAACGGAGAAGTGCACGTTATCGCGGTATCTTTAAGAAATATTTAAAGCATCTACCTCAAATTAAGGTGTCTATGGCACTTTTAAACATAGCGCTTACTTCTAGCAAAAACTGCATTAGTGATCGCTATTGTCGAATTCTTTAATCGCCTTCATTATACGCTTTGCAATGTGAATTTGTTTCTTACATTTATGTAATAAGTTGGGTCTGTTGACTGATCCAACTCAACCTTTTCCCCTACTTGAACAAGGACTGTGGGTGTATTTCAATTTTTATGTAGGTAGAAAGAAAATTAAAGAAATTCTCATTAATATACCTCAAAATAACTACAATTTTGCGATTCATTTAAATATTTTTGTCTAGAGGCAAACAAAAAAAAAAAAAAAAAATCGATTTAAGCATCAACAGTTATGAAAAGAAAACAGAAACTTATCAAAGTCAGGGAATATATGGGGGAGGATGTATCGATTTTCCAATCAATATGATTTGATGAACTGAATAAAATGTTGAGAAATTTTGATAAGGTGGTATAAGTCCAAATTATTGGGGATTTGCGCAGCAAGTTAGGGGTATTTTTGTAAGATTATTTCAGAAAGATATGTTACATTTTATGCGATTAGGGATTTATATGAATTCACAAATTTTATGCAAAGGTGTGATTCGTTTCATTCATAGGATTTATTTTTATTATTATTGGGGGGATGGCTTCAAGCGTTCAGACGTTATTCATTGCTCTCATTGACCCATTGTGTTCGTAACATAGAAGACCATGGGACTCGAACCTACAACGTCTGGGACGGTAGACCAGCGCGCTAACAACTGATCTAACAGAGGACCCCACTCATATGAAACACTTAGATTTAGTGAAAGAACAACGTATTTCATAATTTTACTTGATTCTTTATCATTAATTCTTTTAAAGCCCTGTTCTAGTACGCAATTATCCCTAAACTGAAGGTAGGCTATGATGTTCTTGCATAAAAGAAATAATACTTGGCTTTTTCAATATTCGGAATATCCCATTTTGGTCCATAGTTGAATCTAAGTAGAAAAACCTTATGGTGCTAAGAAGATCATAGCAATCATAATCTGAACTTGTTCCTGAGAAGGATGAAATTAGTTTTTGAAACTCAGGTCAGTAACAGAACTGTTAAAAATGTTCTACTTTTACTCGGACCATTTAACTCATAAGACAAATAATTAATTCCCTGAAATGTTATTGAAATAATCAAACAATTATTTTTACATGTTCTGCATTAAAAGAAATTTTTAAAAATAAATCAATATAAAACATTCGTTGTAGTGTTGCAATGCGGTAGATTCTCGATCCTAAAATTGTTCAAATAAAATAAATAAACTGAATCTGATGGATTTACACTTGTGCCAATTGGTCTTGTTTCTCATTGAATTTTTGAATGTAACAGCATCAGTTTTATATTTTGTTGTGTAACACACTTCGAATATAAATCAATTTAATTCGAAATATTCATATTAAATTCATTAAATACCTCCCCAAAGTGGTTTTCTGCATATATGACGCAATTGGTAGAATAATTTTAAGTTACGTATCACATGAGTGCCTTTAACAGATCAAAATCAGCGATATATCCAGTAATTTATTTGTGAATTGATATTTTCCTAGGAAAATCGATTTTTGTTCACTGGAAAACATAACATACATATAAATATTATCCTGGACTATCTGGGGAGCAGTTTTCCTCTACTAGATTGATTAATTATCCTCATTATCCCGGGATTATAACTTCATTAATGAAATCAAATAGGCACAAACATTTTCCAGCTACCTCTAAACACTGCTGATAAACGAGCCTTTCAGATCCGATAATTTGTGTTTTCTGTAGAACGTTTGCCAACTAACAATGGCAATTTTCCACATGGTGAAACATCCGAAATAAATTGTACTTTGTTTTCCCTTTTTGCCTGAATATTGTTAATGCTATAAATTAGAAATCATGTAAAATGTCACATTAAATTTAATGCATACCATTCTCTCTGAATTTACGGAAATATGTATGGGGTCCATTTGGATCTCAGCATCCTCGTATATCCAAGTTTTTGAAAAGGGTCATTAATTCTTATGTTAAATCTCGGTTGGGGTTTTTAAGTGGGATTTTAAAGAGGATTATATGGAAAAAATATGTATAAAATCTTATTTAAATTCAATTTCTTTTTAATTCACATCATCAACTAGCAACATTTTAATTTTAAGGTCACTTCAAGCAACTATGACCTATCGTTGATCTTTTCTCTTTGCAGTAAACTAAAATCTTAAAATTTGTATTTATTTCAGCTCGTTTTTTAGAACTTAAAATTATCAATATAATTTTTGTATATTTCGAAAGTTACGAGTACCACTGGTTGAAAATACTGAACTAATTCAGCTTCAAATGTGGGAAATTTTTTGTTGATACCGCATTGAAATTGGACAAAACTGATTCCTTATTAATTTAATTTCCTTATTCGTTTTGTGAAAATTTTCAAAGCATTTCAAATTTGTAATTCAAGAAGACAATACACGACATAAATGGAACCATAAAATTATTTTTCTATTACTGCAAAAGGTAGTAATGTGGTACAACACAAAACTTTGAGTTTTAAGAAATTATTTTTTTATATTGAGTTCGACGTGAAAGGTCAAGGAAAAGTAATTACGTTTATAATCCTCCCAAATTTAGGTTTATTTTAGGCACTATGGTCAGGAAATCCTGTAAATTGTGTGTTATGATGAATGTGCTTTTATGACTCGCAGCATGGACTCGGAATAAACTTTGAACTAAAAAGTAGTGCTTGGAAGTTCGTTAATTATTCTGAACATAAAAATAGCAGTGGCACGCATGGATTTATTTTATTACTCTAGCTCTGAGGTACTGCTTACCAGCAAAAACAAAAAAACAAAAAACTTTGTAAAGTTTTACTGCACGAAATTATTTCCTCTGCAAGAACATTAACCAGTGTGGCATGCAACCGGGGTATAGTGCAGACAACCGCAGCAATTATGAGCAGATTAATCACTAGACAGTTAGTGAAATAACTAAAAAATTAAATTTCCTCGTAGCAATTTTCATTCTACTCAATCAGAGCAGAAGCAAAAGGTACCACGGCCAAAGTAGCGACACCGGCAACAACAGAAAAATTTTTTAAGTGCTCTTCAATTTGCATAAAAAAAAAGAAAAAAATTCTGACAGTGCCTGTGAATCTCGAAGGCCGCCAGAAAAAATATATAAAATGTTCCATATAAAATTTTAGAAAACGCTTTTGTCGCAGCGACCTAAAATAAATTCATCAACATACAGCCGTAAAGCAGAAAATTTCTGTCGTGTTCCTCCTGAGCTGCGCAGCCCCATTCTAGGACAACCAACCCCTCAAGTGCTTTGTACATGACTTGCACTTATGAGGAGCACACACGAGTGGAGTTCACAGAGCCACTCAAAGTTATGAGCTACCGTCAAATTCCCGCACATCATCAAGGGCAGGGGGATGCCTCTATGGTGCGACGTATTCGCAATTCTCCCATTTTCGTTAAACAATCTCAAATAGAAGACATTTACACAAATCTACGCTAGGTAGACCTTAGTATCAGTCGCCCCCTCCTATTTTCGGTCCCACTCCTAGCACCACATCTAATAAATTTTATATAACAATTATGGATCTAATAAGTTTCAATTGATTAGTCAACCGAGAGAGAATATATTTGAAAACTAATATTACAGCTCATTTAACGATAAATTAAACTAACCATAGATAGACCTAGGAACACTAACTTTGTTGTTGAGTAACTTTAGATCTTTCCTACAGGATTTTTTCCGTAGATTATGAGTTCATAAGTAAAAATGCACGATCAATTCTCACTATTGAGAAAAATAGATTTGAAAAAATACTAAAAAACATTACGGATTGTCCTATAAAATTGGCTTAATGTACACAAAATAAATTTAGATAGAGAATTAAGGGTATTGATGTAACTTGATGTCTAGAAAGGGCTATAGAAATAGCCGCCTTAGTGCATTTTAAATGAGAGTATTTCAATCGTGCACTGTACAACATCATCCAGACCTCTCAATGATCGTTGCGGAGAATATTTGTCTGATACTTATGTACGGTATCAGAACGTAGTTGACACAGTTGGCTAATATAAAATTCTTTCTGGCAAGATCATTCGTATTATGGATATAAAATTTTATTTTACCATAACTTTAATATCATCTCATTCGTAACTCTAATTTTTAAAGGATCAAACTTAAAGCAAGAAAGGTATCCTTAAATGTCTTATTTTCTATTTATAAGAAAGCTTTGTCCATAAATTGCAATTAGTATTAATCTTTTTAATTTTACGTTTATATTTATCGAGGTATGGACGTTTTCGCTAAGCTAGCTTTATATGCATAGTGTACTTTACCTACATATATTTGTACTATATACAAAAGAACACTGAATTGTATTAAACTGTAGTTTTTTACTACCTTAATAGCAACCATATTACCCTATACAAGTTAAAAGTAGAAATAATTAAAACTTACCTTCAGCAAATCCCTTGAACAAAAATTTCTACTACGTCGGTAAGTTTAAGGATGGATTAAAATATCCGGGTTTATTTGCGTCTTTTTAGTAAGCAAAAACGCTGATGAGGATTAAATCCGTATCACACCCGGGCTTCCTCGATAATCCTTTCACGTCCAGATTGTCCAGTTGGTATAGGTACAGCTGGATTGGTCCAAGGTTAGACAGAAGCTTTTGTTTGTTATATACGGTAAGAAAGAATACAGAAGACTAGAAAGCTCGTAAAGATGTTCCGTTTAACTCTTTTGGTGTCATACAGGTGATACATAAATTTGACTGTACCTGAATTTGAGTAAGGATTCTAAATCCTGCGCAGGTTCTCTCTTAAAAAAAATAATTCTCTCTTTACCTTAGCTCGATTTAAAGAAGTTCGCAGTTTTTAAGGATACATTTGCTTTGGTATCAGTCTACCTGTAAACTGCGAAGTTTCAGTGGTCGTTCAAAACTCCAATCTGAGAAATATTGAGTGCTAAGAATTTCGTAATATCCTTCGGTCGGATATAAAGTGAAATCGGTTGCCGGTATAGAACGTGACTTAAATATAATTTAAAATTATCACATAAATACCTTGGACCCGAGTAAGTAAATCAGGAAAATTTTACTATCACATCTTAGAACTTCCACTTAAGCATAACTTCTTGAAATGTGTATTCCCAAAAACTCATCTAAAGATTAACGAGTGTCATCAGATATTTCCTCATTTCCAAACAAATGATGATGCGATGATAATGTCCCTGCCTTTCATATTCTTAAAAATTCGAGTTTTCGTGTCTAACCGTGCAATGTTTGTCATAATGTTAGAGTCATTTGTTGATATGCAGACCATGATCTGAATGCTCAAAGAAGAAACGTTTTCCTGGAAGTATGCCAATACGTAAAAGCCTTCTAAGAAAAGGTTTTCGGCGCCAAGTCATTATGAATAATATGCCCTCTTCAGACATTCCACAAAAAAATAAAATAAAATAAAATTGAAATAATGGTTTTTCTGTTTCTCAATGCTTGAAATAGAGCCATTCAGGAATTCAGTGTAATGTCAAAGACGAAATAAAAATGGTTTAAAGAAATCACAAATGTATGAATAGTAGAAAATAAAATTTTTCGTATTCTGATCACAATAATTGTTATTGGAATGCAATTCCTTTCTGAATATTTTGAACGTAATATTCTAAAACATTTTTCAAATAATAGGTACACTTGTTTCTTTTATTGTGCTGCTATATTTTTATGTTCTGCTTTAGTCTAATCTAAGCTTGCCAAAACACACCCAGACTCTAGAATTTTGTGCCTTTTTTATTTAAAATTTCATAAAGAATATAAAGAGATAGAAGTTTAATAGAAAATTGAATCGTACTTGATAGTAAGAAATATTAAAAGGAAATGTTGTACATATTCATGAAATAGTACTTGAAAACCTTGGCTTAGCTTGCCTTCTAAACTCCACTACCTTTATCCAAGATTTTAGAAACCCATTTAAGTAGAATTATAAAGTTCTTAATTTAATAATATTTCTCTTAATGCGTAATGTTCTTAATGGAAAAGTTGTATGTCATCATAACTTGTATTACGATCATGTTAAAATGAGGTTCAAACCTTTAATGAATTCATCAAAAACAATTTCGATGTATTCAAAACAAACTTCTCTTTAAATTTAAAAGAAAGCCTAAGAAGAGACATTAGTTTTACACGTATATTACAAAAATACTTTTAAGCTTAATTCTTGAATTTTTTAATGATATTTTATAAAATATGATTTTATTTAAAAATAATCGTGATAGCGACTTTGCAAGATTTTAATTTCCAAATATCTTCACGTTTTATTTTGCCGCATAAAATTGCAGAATTTAATTTGAATAGTTTCAAAAATTAAACACATTTTGATAGTGTGGTATGGTTGCATATGGTAAAACTAGATGGTGGACATATCTCATATCATATTATGGTATTAGGGTATATATCCTTATTATATAAATTCATACATATATGAAATATATTAAATATATCAACTAATCGTAAAATTTCTTTTATCTTTAACACTGAAGCAAAAACCGATTTTCAGTTCACATCGCATATTAGGTGACAATCTGTCGTTTTTATCATCCGGCTTCCGCCAAAATAGCACTTTAAAATTTCTCGTTCTTCGAATGACTAGCAAGATTGAAAACGTTGGCGTCTGAGATGTGCGAACAATTTTCCTATAAATTTATACTGAACGATTAAACTCATGACTGTGAGTCTGAAGTGATGAACTGATGGAAAAATGACTTGACGGAAATATATGAAACGACCTTGAGGATTCTCAGCTGGATATGTAACTCTAAAAATGGCTAAGTTATTTCTGTTTAAAGTGTCTTTTTCGTTTATTTAATAGAAAAAAAATATTAATAGGATTTTAGAGTTTATTACTTTTCGGTGTTCATCTCTAAGAGTTTTTGATGTTGTAAGGGATTAGCGAATGTTCGGGTTTAGTTATTTTAATTTGACTTTCTCCTCTATTTTTTACTTATTATCGATTTTAGAGAAAAATTAATATCAAGAAAATATAGTTGTCGTTTTTACAAAGATATTCAAATTATAAATGAGGTTTTAGGTTGAACAATTATATGCTCTATTTATTTTAACAAATAGGACAAATTACCGGAAACAACAAAAATTATGCGAAGTGTAAGAAAAATAATAAGTAAGTCCCTACTTCCGATAAATCTTTTCTAGTTTTTTCCTCTCAAAACTTTTACTCAAATTAAAATTATGAATTTCTGTGTGTTTTCTTTTCCCAACTAGAACATTATAACGTAACAAAGCGTAACTTTCAACGCGATAAAATTAAACGTTCCACTTTTCTATACCACTGCAAAGAAAAGCAGAAACTGTATTTTTTTTTTTTAATAGAAAAGCTTTAGGACGGAAAGGGCTGAGAACGAAACTGCTACGAGTTTACCTATTTTTTTTTCCGGGCCACAATGAATGTTTCAGCAGTTTTGCCTGCTTTTAAAATGTCAAGGAATTTATGCTCCAATGCACTCGGTACTGGAGAAATGCGACAAACAGAGGTAATTTGAAGTTGCATTTGAGTTTTGAGTTGAACAAAATCAATTTTACCACTTCAAGTAGGTCTAATTTATTGGACTTATTTATTTCTTTTCAGGAAAAATTCAATTTATACATTTCGAAAAGACAGACATTCGATTTTTTATAATTCTAGAATTAGTAATTTATTGATCTTTAAGTAATATCATGTGATACAGTCAGTGTCTTTAGCAATATTTCAAAAGTCTCCTGATGTATAAATTGAAAAAGAATTGATCCTAAAACGGAACCTTGAGGTACTTCAGGCTTTAGAATTGGCTTTGTTTAATTTACTTTTGTCATGGTATGAAATCATGTTATACCTGAAAATATCGCTGATTTAGGAAATTATGGACTATCGTCATTAAATAGATTTAATAATAATTTTATGTATCTGACATTATGTTAAACTGACTCAAAATCTGCTTTTACATCCAATTGGATAAGTCCAGTTAGGTATTTATTCGTAATTATTTTTATTTTTCTATTGAAGCTAAATAGAGCAATTTTTAAAAATAGGATGAGGGGCGTTTTATTAACAGATTTAAACCGAAATTTGTGATTTTTATTTTTATTTAGACCAAGAATTTTCTCTTAATTACTTTTTTTAAAGTATTTTTTATATATCACTTAGGATAGAAGCAACAAGAAGCTTACCAGGTTTAAGCGCAGTATTAATTTACGGAATTTTCCGAGCAGAAGGAAATCGTCGGAAGTTTTATGTATGAATTTATTATAAATATGTGGTAAATAAGTCTTGCGTGTGGAAAAGCTATTAGAAATGCGTGTTTTTTAGAGCAAGAGCATTTTATTTTGTTTTTGATTTCTTTGCAATGTAGGTAGTACCAATCTGGAGCAATCTCAGAGTTTGATGCTTCAAACTGCGATAGAGATACCATGACCATCTATAGACGATCGGTGTAGTTAAAAGAAATAAAGTTCCAAACCTGGAAAAGCTTAGATCTAATCCAATTAAAGCGCGAAATTCAAATTTATTAAGCGTAACAACTGCTAACTGAAACAAGCTAATAAGGGAAAATCAGAAAATACTTTCGGAGCGACTGTGTAAGAAATGACGATATAAATCTACCAAAATTCGGGAAAATTTCACAGCCACCCGTACTTAGTAAAGTTATGACATTTAAACCGATTGGAACCATTATTTTGGGATCTCATTACGAATGTATGGCTTGACGTAGCCGGAGGTGAATATTACGAGAGCCAGAGGTACAGAGCTGCCGTAATTGAGCTGCCTGGGTGTTTGAAAGTTAACTGTGAGGACTTTCTATAGGATTTTGGAAAATCCTCAATTTACGCTAATTATTGGGGACTCGTGGAATGTTAAAAGTACTTTACCAGTGTCTTAACTTCTTTAGAAGTTTCAACGCTGAGATAGCTGATGTGTATTTTGTGGCCTTATTTACCTCCTCGAGGGTAATTAATGGCAGGATGAAAATCTCATTTCTTCCCTGCCTTGATAAATATTCCGGGTGCAGATATGAGCGAGTCTAAAATTACCAAGGGCTATAGCGGTTGAGACATTTTGACAATATTTTTACCATCACGTCTAATAATCCTATAAGGGACCCTTGAGGACTATTGAATTTTTTTTTTCGTTAATTCTGTCCACTACCGGTCCATATCTCCTCAGCGTTACAAGTTAATGTTTATCGCATTCGCGTTGGGTATGCGGCAGTTACGAGGAAATTATGTTTTTACTCTAAAAAGGTATAAACCAGCAATAGAGAGATCCATTTACATTGAAAAGGGTCCATTAAAATAAAGCCGCCTGCGAGACTTGCAAAAAACAGGAAAAGAAAAAGGCTGCTTTATGAATTTTTCATTTTTTCACAATAAACCGCCGAGACTTTGAGGCCCATTTTTTTTTCTTTTTTAATTTAAAAGAGCAATTTACAAGTGGAATAATTTCTAGAATGTCCATCTTTTCTCATTTGCTCTTAATTCTATGAATTCTTAGCTGTGTTCCTCAGGCCTTTTATAAATGAAAAGAGCACTTTCTACTACGGTAATAAGTCAGCAGGTTAAGGACTCTGCCTGCCTCCCTGTCTGCTGTACCAAAATACAAAAAAAAACCCAAGCTCTTTACCTTTTCAATTTCTTTTATGTGAAATCATCTTCGCTCTACATTTTTCATGATGAGATTATTATTCGGCGTTGAATTGAAATGTTTTATATTATCGTAGTAAATTTTCCAGTAGGTTAATTTCAAAAGGGAATTTGAATTGATTAAATTACAACACAACGGTTACCATTGTCCGCTAAAATGTAGCTATATCGATAACTCGATAGTTAAAGACAATTCTAAGATACATAACCATTGACTCTAGTACATCTCCTATGAAGTAGGTTGGCATTATTTAGTTATGTAGGTTACCTAAATAAATTTCTTGTATGAGATATTAACAAATTACTTTTAATGAAAATTGTAGCCCACCAGTAAGTGTAGTCCGAATGATTAAAAGTCTAGTCTCGGTCGCCTACGTTTCAGCAAGGAACCCAAAATCATCATTGTGTCTCTCACATTTTAAGGTGTTATTATGAGTGTTCTTTTTTTCCATTTCAAAATTTTAACGAATGGAAGAAAGGAAGAATGTTTAAGGAACCTATTCACGAACCAATAGGATGCTCCTATCAATTGCAGATAACCCAGTCTACATTTAATACGACCGCAAAGGGTTAAACATAAACGTAAAGTACAAAATTTTAAACTTGCAATTTAAATTATAAGGGAAAATTGAGTATTATGGACTACTACTATTACTAAAAATTGCGACAGAGAAATGTTACTTTTTAAAACTGCAAAGCAATATACAGACATACCTCAAATAGTATGGTTAATTGGATCTGTGATATGCAAACCGTATGATGCGAAATGTTGTGTTCTGTATTATTCGAAGACTATCCAATTTTCGTGTAATTCAAATACCGTGCTATTCAAGGAATGCCGCCTGTATCTCGAGAAGCAAAAGGGATCAACAAATTTCATTTACCTGTTTATCTTTTTTAATACCAACTGAATGTTGTTACAACGCCTCATTAAAATCCCAGAGGAGACTTTAAACTTACTGCTTAATTTTAATTTATTCTTTCATAATTTTCTTGAATAATTATCAGAAATATTCCCAACTCGAGGACCAGAATAATTTTTATTCAAGAAACTACTTTCAATCCTCGCACAGTGGTGGCTTCAATGCCACAAAACTTTTATACTGTGAAGAAATAGAAGAAATCACTGAAGTTAAAGTTTAAGAGTTTCTCATATTTCTTGGACTGAGCATGAATTTATTTAAAATAAGTTCCGTCTCCAGTGCAGAAACTCGACGTGCCGGTGCTTCGTCCTAAAGGAATCATCAAGTGAACTCCTTAAGCAGTTAAGTGTGGTAGATGAAATTCACCTCTACTAACGCCCCCGTCGAGCAGGGCGTTGTGTCGTCTCGCGTCGGGTGTAGCCATAACTTCATGGCACGCACGCCAAAAGTACACAGCAAGATAAATCACTCAGGAACGCACACGAATTGAACAATGTCCCAAGGTAGCCATAAATTATTCTTCCAAAACTTATAGCTGCGTGTATGGGGGGGAGGGGGATATATAAGACGCCCTCCATTCTTGGCGAAGAAGAGGGACAAAGCGGAAAAGTCGTATGTAGGGCTAAAAGTCGTGCGATTTTTTTTTTCTGGAAACTAGGTGGCAGCAAGCTGGATCCTCAAGTGGGATGTCTTATATTACAGGGAAAGTATTATTCCCTTGAAAAATTATGGACTTACACAGTCTTGGCACATAAATTAAGAGAGTGCGGCACCAGCCAGCAAGAATTCGTACTTGTAAATCGGACAGAATTTTCATACAAAGTACTTTAGAAGGATATTTATGAGATTTCGATGATGTTTCTAAAAATGAAGACTTGACATGCTTACAGATCTAGAAGGTAATTCTGTAATAACTACACTCGGTCATAAGTAGATTGGCGGTATATTAGCAACCTGAATGAGTTCGCTATAAAAATGGGAATTTATGTATATCAGACAAGAGAATTAAAGAACTTCTTCAAGGTTTTTAACTTCATCAACTAGATTGTTACATTTGTCTATATTTGCAGGCAATTTAAGATTTGTAGTAATATACCATAGGATCCATAGAACTATAATTTTTCTGAGAAAAGTTTTAGGTAGCCAGAAAAAAATAAATAAAAACAGAAAATGTAAAATATGACAATAGCCAAAATATTGATTTTGTATACATTTTATTGGGTTAGTGGTAAAGTTCTATCGTATTTTACTACCTACAAATGTAATTGTACCTGTCAGGTTAAAAGAAACAGGTTGAATGCATCGTGTGGGGTCTTATTATTTAGCGTGCTTGTCGTGGGATATAAGGGGACTATTTTTAATATCCTTCATCAGTTAGTTGCGAAGTTTAGCCTAGTTAAATTTAAGTATTCTATTAACTTGTATAGCTTATATTAAGTGAATAAATAAATAAGTAAATAAAAATATAGAGCGAATAAGATGGCAGTGGATAGAGCGCATTTAAAACATTGCATTTGGTATAAGTTCCAGAAAGGAAGCAAAGCATCGATTGCTTGTAAAAACTTATGTGACACGTTGGGCAGTGAAGTCTGTAAATGTTCGGACTACTTGCCAAATTTGCCATCTAAGGTCAATAATAACGATCCATGTTCGAGAGTAGCCCACATCTAACCTTTAAAGCAACTGGAGGTTTTAAGCATTCACCATTCGACTGTTGAGGAACATATCAAATATCTTGGATTTGTTTTAAATCAGAGTATGTCTAATGTTCTTCTTTAAAATACAACAGAAATTTCCCGCCAACCCAATAGTTATTGCATATTATCAATTATGCTAAATCGTGACTTCATAATGTTTACCATTTTTAGTCATATAACAAGTTTTTCATCAAACAAACTTGAGATAGTTTTAGAGAAAGCTTAAGCTAAGCTAAGTACTCAAAATTGTAGATTTAAAACAATGGGTTTAGCCAATATTATTGCTGCCAATTACCTTTTTTCTGTTTACTAGTTACATTTAGTTATTGAACATCAGTAACACGCCGTCTTACATTATTAAATTGATCTCAATTCATATTACATTCAATACCTTGTCTAAATGTGGCAATAATATTCGTATTAATTTCGTACTAATTTAGAAGTTTTGGAACTGTTCGAAAAATAAAAACAGGATATGTCCTGAAGAAATATTTGAAGTACCGAGGTAACCTATGATTTTTTGAAAAAAACTCGAATTTTCGTATTCCTTCAGATCTGCGCGATCAAGGGCTGGCCCTCAGAAGTTCAAAACACAAACCCCCTCTTAAATTGGAGCGAAATTCACCGAGTTATGAATTTTTTACTCATTGGGGCGCGATTTTACTTAGGGAAAGAGAGCCCTTTTCTGGATATTTTGTCATTAAGTCAATGATTGTAAATATGAGTTTGTCGGCAACGACCAAACCACGCTGAGAATACCGGTTCTCGTCCGATCACCGAAGTCAAGCAGCATTGGGCGCGGATAGTACTTGGATGGGGGACCGCCTGGGAACACCGCGTGTCGTTGGCGCCTCTTTTTCCTTTTTTTTGGGGCTCTCTTAAATAAAAATTATTTGAGTAGAAACAGCAGGAATAAAAATAATACTTATAAGTATTTCTAGATTACTTCCAAACCTCGTAGAAGGTCCTGTACTTAAATTAAGAATCTTTTGTGCTTAAATTAGGATAGATTTCACATAACTTCCGTTGAAGAATTTTGTTTCATTTTTCCAATGTGTATTTTAATTCTTTGGCTTTTTAAATTCCTATTTCAATCACAATTTTGTCACCAACGGCCAAACCACGCTGAAACTACCGGTTCTCGTCAAACCATCATTATACCCAAGTTTTTTGAAAAAAATTTTCTTGGCAACAAAATATAAGTAAGCTAATTGAGGCAATAAGACATATAGAAATTGAAAAAAAAAAGATCTATGGGCGCGGATAGTACTTGGATGGAAGGACCGCCTGGGAACACCGCGTGTCGTTGGCTACAATGTTTACTAATTATTGAGCATAATAACAACATTTCCAACACGCAATCTTCTATTTTTTATTCACTAAATTTTAATTCTACTTGTACACTATTCTTTCTTATTTTCGTCCAAACGTCGCCCATTTGCGGAGTTCACTAACTGAATGAAGGATAAATCTCACTTGGCTAGCTACCACTCCTCTAGCTAATTTAAATCCCTGCCAGGTAGTTCAATAAGTGGAATGTGAAGAAATATTGTCGCCACAGACGAGTGAGGTGAGCATATTTTATGAGGGGTTAGTTTATTACCCTACGTCCCTTCTGTATTAAGGACTTTTCCGTACTAACTCAAGACCGTCTGCTTTTGCTCGAAATGCACTCATTGCATACCCGCCGCTGCAGTAGTGTAGGTTATTACGATACGATAACCGCTTCCATATTTACAAATAGGGTGTTTTTGCAGATTATGCATGGTATGGTTTAGGAAAACATCTTTTTTAAAGAAGCTATAAACATACAAGGGATATATTGCGGCATTACTACGCGATTTTGTCCAAATTAAGCCGAAATGTTACATATTTTGTCGGTAAATAAATTATTGTAAATATGGCCCTTTACTGGATATTTTGTCATTAACTCGATGATTGTAAATATGAATTTGTCGGCAACGACCAAACCACGCTGAGAATACCGGTTCTCGTCCGATCACCGAAGTCAAGCAGCATTGGGCGCGGATAGTACTTGGATGGAAGGACCGCCTGGGAACACCGCGTGTCGTTGGCGCCTTTTTATACCTCTACCTTTTCGTCTTCCCTCGTTTACAAATATTATGGGCCTAAACATTGTTTCTAATTGCTGAAAATTCGTCTAGGCTATAAAAACATTCTAAGCTTTTCAGGAAAATTAAAAACAGGATACGTCCCGAAGAAATATTTTAAGTACCGTACGTTGAGATATTCTCAAAATAAACAATGTGTGATTTATATTTATTTAAAAATAAAAATTTTAAGTAATTTTACATTATAAAAAGCCAACAGCTACGAGTAGCAGGAGTAACTGGCAACGGTGTTCAGAAACTTTCGGTTTTATAAAGGACTAGTAAAAGCTCCTTCCTACTTAAGATATCTACCATATGAATCTTGTACAAGAACCATCCTACTAAAATTTCCCTAAAGTTTATCAAAATAAAACACAATTTCACAGAAACTTTTATAAAAGCTTTCCTGTCCGTTTATGAAAATGCCTGTGTGAGGTGAGGTGAGTCCCTGAGCGCTTGCATAAATCTTTTAATGCCACAAAAGTCTAGTTTTGCTAATTTAACATTCATTGCAATTATTTTATAAATTTTTGTTTTACAAATATTCAAATTCAAATATTTTTGTAAGTATTTAGTAATTCCGCAATCAAAAAATCTGCGAAATCGATCCATTTATGAAATGCGATAAAAATAGACAGTCCTATATAAATTTCTATATATCTTCTCTCGTCGCTCTCAGCCAATACGTTTTCAAATTGGCGGACATTTAAGACAGGGGGTCCATCTTCTCTGTGAATGGAAAATCAAAGTCATAAATCCCTCGCATGCAAGTTTATCTCAGACCTCACAGAGAGTGATTCATTTGGACTCGAGTAAAGTAATGCAAAACGAAGGCGATCGAGGTAGAGTCAAGTTAATTTGTGTCGACTCGAGTGAGTAAATCAAATTCACTCGAATCGTGGTAATGAATGTTAGCCCTAGATTCACTTAACACCGAGTGAAGGACACAGGAAAGCTTTCAACGAAACCTGTTGGTCGCCCCTAATTGCAAAGCTCTCTTCTGAAAATGGTACTGTCTCCTTCTGGTGCCCATCCTGCGGCGCCGGCTATTGTGTCCTTCATCGCCAGAGCCCACAATACACATTTCGGTGCCGCAGTCACAATAACGGAACATGTAAAGTTGTTTCTACACCCAATTGTGTGGCCTCCCACTCCTCCCACACCTGCAGTGCATGTGGGACGTATGTTAGATATTCCCGAGCTTTATAGGATGAAAACGTGGGAGCACCGTGCGGCACCGAAGCGATCCAGGTGCTGCCAACTGCTTAGTAGAAAAACAGCATTCACCAGATTCGGACATATAGGGCAGAAAATTTGTTAAACGGGAACCGAAGAGAGAGCACCTCGACGACTGCTTCTACTCCTGGAACTTGAAGGGTTTAATGCGAAAACGGGTGTCAATGCGATTCCCTCGGGTGTTTGTGCTCCGCGAAGGTGTTTGACAAATCATTTTTAGAGTTCATTAAAAAAGCTTTAACTGCTGTTTTGGTGGTTTGTGTGAAGTTGCTTTCGTCCCAGGCGTTGTTCCCTTTAGGAAAAAGTGAAACGAGGAAGAACCGAAAATGGCTTGCGGTGAGTTTCTAGTATTTTTTTTTTTTTATTTAGCTTTTTGGTAACCGGTCGCCGCGTGATTTTCGCTACATTCATGTGTTCGTTGAAAACTATTTGCAAGCACAAGACAATTTCGGATTGTCCTTGAACTTATTCCCATTCAGCGGTGTTAAGAGGCGCTGAAGTGATCCCAAGACGCCTTAGCATTTTACGTAGTTGCCATCGATTGATTTTTCTAGTTTCGCCGACATGGGGTCGCGCCACTTCCCCTGTGTAACCCTCATTGGGTGGGTCTAGAGTTAACGGCTCGATTATTATTATTTTTTTTTTTTGGTGGAATAACACCTCCGGTGTACCTGTTATTAATCCGCGTGAGCCCCATATATCCTGAAGTTGCATGTCAGCAACCGACACAACCCCTCCCTGCTGACCTTCTCGCCTGTCACCGCGAGGCGCTCCAATGAAATTCACCTAGTTAGACGCTTTTAAAAGCTGCGTTACTTCGTTCCTACTGCCGATGCCGTGTTGAATTAATTAAGCGAAATTAAGAAGCTTCTACCGGTTAGAAGTTGTTAATTACATTCCGAAGCAAGTGCCGCTAACGAGATTATTCTTTGGATACCTTCCGGACGGAATTGGCCTGGCTTAGGGCGCGCTGCGTAACGACCCGCTTGTCGCTCATCGTGCTCGGTAATTAGCGTGCCGTACAACAGGACAAATGATTTTCAGTGAAATACATAACCCCCATTCGGCTGGAAAAGCACGAAACCTTTGCGGAGTTCCAGAAGGATTTCCTTATGTAACTGCCCAGGGAATTCTCTTTCAAATCCTGAGATAAATATTTTTAGATGATGTCACAGGGACTGGCTCGGCTCACAGGAACTATTCAACTTTTTCCATTATTTCTGTATAATGCCTTCGGAGGCTCCAGACGCCTAGCCTAGAATTCGGTTCAAGGATATTTTGGCAATGAATCTGGTGAATATCCATTTGAGTCTTAAATGTAGTCAGTTTGGGTTCTGTGTTTAAATTATGAGAGATAGACGATGGGCAGGCAAGAATGCTATTAGAGAATCAACAAAATTTAGAGAAAACTTAAGAACAAAACGTACATAGGCATTGTGCTAATTTGGGAGGTCATCCATCTCTGTAACACTATTGGCTAATTGCTAAACACTACACAGTTAAAATTTGAATAACTCTAGTATTAAATTATAAAGTTTCCATTCAAGTAAGCTCTAAACAAACTGAAGATATAGCAAAGGGTTGGATTCAAAATTCTGAAAAGATCAAAATCATAAACGACAAAATCCAGAAACACAAAATTTTAGAAACGCAAAGGTCCATACGAAATACAAAAATAAATCCCCAAAAGTTCGCGCAACGAGTTCAAAAGTAATGTATGCTTTTAGTTATTATAACTTTTTATTTGTTAAATCATTTCAATATAAAAAGAGCGCTAATTGTCTCTGAAAAGAATTTTGAAATGAAAATAACGAATAATTGCACTTCTCAAGATATTTAAATTTAAAAGTTCAAAAAGCTAAATTTTTCCGTCATGATTTTCTGCAAATTTCAGAAAAGTTTTCTTAGAAATTGTGTAAATATCACACTTTACCTACCGGAAGCCTATCACCAACTCTTATCGTCCAGAAACCTATTAATCGGTTTTTTAATTGACAGCATTTCTCAGTTTCGTTGTTTCATATTTTTAATTAACCTGTAGACTTATGACTTACAGTACAAAATCGCACCCAATAATCACACAATCTGTACTCGAAACGGTAACCTTTTTATATTGTAAAGAAAATTCTAAAAAAAAATCCTTGGAGTATCGAATCAAAGGAAAATATCCATTTCGACTTATCAACAAGTGACAAGCACGCATTAGCAAAATTGCGTGTTTCTATAATATTTTGACCTTCAGGTGAGCACACATTCGTGTTTTAAATTAATACAAATATCGATTAAAAACAAAAATATGTTCTTTTATTATTTATTATTTTCCGTGCATGAAGAGCAAGTATAGTTGCTTTTTTAAATGATTTATGTTTATTTAAGGGACAGTCAGAGGTCCGAGAAAAAAAGCGATTTTTCAAGAATTTTTCCTGGGTAGACTTTAATTTATTAATGCAAAAATTTAAATACGTATTGTAGTAACTTTTAATTTTATTTTGATATATTTAATTTGTAAAACTAACAATTTTTGAAGCTGTTATAGCAGATCTTCGGGATCTCTTCTGAAAAAAGACGTTTTACGATGAGAACACAGTCTAGCAAGCTGAACACTACGACTGAAGAAGATATGCTTTTAGAGTAGTTAGAGCTAAAATGTTTAGAGTTTTCGGAGTTGTGTTTTAAGTGGTATGGGCTCGTGCCCATTGGGTAATGAGGGCATCTTTCAACAACTTTAAAACATTTGCGTGGCTGAAAGATTCTTGAATCCTCGTAATAAAAAGAGGTAGTTCTTTCCCTACACAGTTTAGAGTTTGGCTGAATATATCCTTTTATTTTTTTTTTTATGAATTCTTGGCTAGTTTTGTACGGTTTTAGTTCCATTTACTGTGTAAAGAATATGCAACTAATTTTCTATTCAAATTTATCATCCTCTCGTCCTTAATCTTACCTAGGTGTCCTCATGGGAAACACATGTGTTGATAGTCGAAAGCTTGTCAACAGTTTTAGCATTTCACATTTTTCCTTTCTTTCGCTCTGTTTACCCAGAAATGTGTTTCCTGTTCAAAGGAGAGCGATGTCATGGAGTTGTTATGGTCAGTGACATCAAAGAAGTGACAACCACAGCTCCTGACCGCCTCAATTAATTTTCGGAACGGGCACGCTAGTCAAGAGGGAAAACAACCTTCGGAAAGGCGTAATTTTTATGATCGATGCTTTGGTGGCATGTACGTCATCGCTGTTATTTTTTTTACAGACTCAACTCAAATGCCACCCACTGAAGGTGTGAGGTCCCTCAAGTCCCCGATGTGCCCAGAATCTGATCCCACTCCAAAAACCCTCCCATCCAATTTAGGGTCCTTGCCACTGGGGCCACTGCGGCAAAAGTGGTGGTTTCATACACCGAACACCATTTTGCAGCCAGCAGTCGACACAGGAAGAGCATTTGAAAATTATTTTGAAATGCCATTTCACGCAAAGCGTGCAAGCATTTCTGAGGCCCTGAATGAATAGCTTAATCAAATAAAGCCCGAATGTGTGCTGTGCATGGCGTACTTCCCGCTTCCGACTTCCTGGACCATGCACTCGGGCTTTTGGGTCCCCGGCGGCAACAAAAAAAGTGAGCATTGAAAACATTTTATTTTATTTTATTTTTTTTTTAAGTAAAACGTGCGACCCAGATTCACTCCCCTGAGTCTGTGCCGCACCCGGGCGACAGTTTTTCCACATTTAGGATCTAGCGCTAGGGATTACCGGGTGCTTTAGCCCCGCCGTCGCTGTTATCGTCCTAGAGTTGCCCGGAGGTCCTAGCGCAAAAAGAGATCCCAGGCCCGGGCATGAAGGACGACACAATGTAGGCGGAACACAATGACAGGGAATGATACGCGCAAGGAACAAAACAGCCTGAAAATGCGAAAAATGCAGATTTATTTGCCCTAGTTGAAAGGAGTTTTTATCTCGGCCGTAAATCCGCCCCATCTCGCTCCCGACTTTGTTACGTTGGGGCTGGGCTGCAATCTGCTTTTAATGAATTTCTGAGCGCGGTTTCTTTGGAGGACCTCCACTTTCTAAAGCTCCCGCGCTAGCAATCGAGTTCCTTTCACTATCGCTATTTTAAACATAATTTCTTCTGAAATGTAAAAATCTGCGTCTCCTCAGATACTGAGCCTGCTCCAGCCATCACATTTTAAGTTTGAAAGGCTTTCAAATAGTCTTTGTTTGGCGACGTCTTAGCCAAGCCTTATGCTGCATAGGCCGAACGTTTTCTGAATCCAGAATTGAATCGATTTTCCGGTTAAACACTAACGAGGATGTGACGACATTGTAGAATAATTTCAGATTGGGGCACACGGCATTTGGTCTCTTCTCTTCTTCTAAGCTAGACTCTTGTGATTTGGGGACGACAACTTTCTAGGGATGTTTACACAGCTCAAAAGTTTTCCGGCATTTCCAAGGAGAGTTCTTTGAATAAGTAATTCATTCACCATGAAGAGAACTCATTAAAACATCGGCAAATTGAGTTTTCAGACTGACGGATTTACGAAAATGTTTTTCTTAATTAAATGGCTCAGTTGCGCAACGCAAGCAGATTTATTTGATCGTAAACAGGTCGTTCGTTAAATGAGTGAATTCTGGACAAGGGACGAATAGTAATAGGATGATTTTCCTTTTTCGAATTATTTTAGTACTTTCTCATAATTATTGTGTATCAACTTGTTAACTAAATTAGAAACAGGCGTCAGCTGTTTCCAGATCGATTTCAGTTAAACTTATACCTGCAGGGTTAATACAATTCGTAAATAGAAAGGACCTTGTGAAATGGGTTAGAAACGGAGTTATTATACATTAAATATTGTGTCTTATGCATAACAATTGAGCGAAAGCTCGGACTCTATCATTAAATGGAAAACAGAGCGTCAAATTGAAATCGAACTTGATTTTTCCACACTATCCGCACTTCTTAGCATGTTGCTGGAAACATTCACCTAATTCTATACCTCTCCGGCGTTAGAATTAAGGCTCTGTGGATCCTTTGCTAAAATGCCTATACCCCAATTTATCTACATACACCTTAGTTAAATATCATTTCAATTTGGTTGATCTTATTTTATTTTTCTTAATTTCCTACTTTGTATTTAGTGTTTGCTTAGAAAAATTCATATTATTTTTGTTTTAATGAACATAACACATAAATTTTCCTATTAGTGGTACGTGTTGAGATCCTGGATTTTCTAATTAAACTCTGATATAAATAATAAAATAGACTTGGGTCACATATTTTATTAAATAAGGAATATGTGATTGCAAGAAATGCTTTAGCTCAACTAATGAAGTATGATAAAATACAACTTCTGAAGGTAAAGAGGAGATGTGATAGCTCTACCGAGTACTTATAAATGCTTCCAAATGAAAATGGGTATATGATTTCTTCCACAAGAATTTTGCGGATAAGGTTGATAAGGTTATTTATACTTTCTGTTGTCGCTCCTTGATATTCTCAGCTTGTGGTTTAGGATACTTCTTAGTAGATTAAATGTTTTCTTTATCAGGCCTTTGGTAATGCGATAAATTTACATTTTATTTGATATAGCAATGTTTAATCTTTTTGGAAGTTGAAATACTCGTACATATTTTTGCATAGAGTGAAGGGATCTGTATATCACTTTTTTCTTTACATAATTTTGAGGGACATCCTAATGTACTGTTTTTATATATTTAAAGCTAGTCTTTCATTTGATTCGTTAAGAGAAAGGTACCATGAGTGTACTTCTGTAGGTTCGAAATAGCGAAGAGTTAAGAGTTTTAAAAACGATTGACTAGCAATTTCGGCCTTCAATCAGTTATGAATCAGTTTTATGAAAATAAAATTAGATGTCTGTTAACTTCTTAATAAATCATTTAAACTGGCAAGCTGAACATACCCATACAGTTCGTCTGATGTGATTTTATTTAAAGTATATCGAAAATTATAAAATAACGTTCACAAGCCGCTTAATTTTAAAGTCTGCAGGCCGTCTGAAATGAGCGGCACCACATACAATTTATCTAGCAAGACATCTATAAAATTCACTAAAACTGTTGTACATTTCCTTTGGCCAAAACTTTTCATACTGTTTGAGAATTTCTTGGCCTAAAGTTTTACCTCTGAAAATTAAAATTTGTCTCAATGTTTCTAATATTTTTGTTATATGTAATTCTAACTTTTCTACATGGTTCTGGAAGATCCATTTTAGGTGTTTAAAAAGGATTAACAAATTAGGAAATTCCCTATGGCCGGTTAAATTTATCTGAAAAGTATACATCGAAAAATCAATAAAGTACAATTCGCCCTTGATTCACCCATAAGATAAAAATAGCATACCGAAAGCAGTTTCCTAATGATGGATAGAATTTCCTGAAAATGCTAAAATTGGAAAGTTTCTTTTTCTTTTTTTTTCTCTACTCCTTTTAAGTTCTATTGATTTGCCGAAACCTTTTGTCACTCAGTTGTTTTGGAAGACCGAAAAGGCCTTTTATCCTATTCAAATAAATAGATTTAAAATAATTTCAATGGGTGAGCTGTATCTTTATATGTTTTATTTATTTTTTGTTAAAGGATTTCTGCATTGAAGGGACTTTCTTTCGAAAAAGAAAAAGAAAATTAATTAAAACTGCTCAAGTTCGAAATAGTTGCACTTATGGTATAGGGGTATAGGTACATTTGATTCACCTGACTGCAACGACTATGCAGGTATTGAACGAAAACATTTTCTGTCTGCCAACTTTTGCGCTCATTTGATGGAGCCCTGAGACGCCCTCAGTTCCACATGGATTAATCAAATTGTAAGTCCACCATGCTTCGCCGATCAATGGTATCGCATCCTTTGGCAGATATTCAAACCTATTCAGGTGGAAGAAAGCCTTTCCATTGCTGCAGCATAAAAGGTATGTTTTTTTTTTTACAGAAAATCGATTTTTTATGTGCAAAAGTCATATCCTTTATCATGCCACCACGTAGACCTTAAGACCCATTTTCTCCTGGTTTACTAGATCTAGGGGAGAGTTTTACTTGGCAACGGGTACGGGGGGAGGGAAGTGCAGGTGGTTAAGTATAACAATCCGAGAAACCCTGAAACCCCATTGTGTGCTGTTGGTCTGACTGACGAAAAATTCTGTGCCGATTACGGGAGGGGGGAAAAATTTCAACAATGCTCGCAAGTGGAACACATTTGTTGAAGAAGGTTTCTGCTCCTATAGTGCAGGGGTTTGGGCTAACCCTAAACTCAAATCTCCAGGGCACGAAGTCAAGAGAAATTAGCAACAATGCTGTGAATGCACACAACATCCATTATGCTCGGAGCATAATTTTTTGATGTTGCTCTTAATGCAACTGGGTGTACAATTGTTTCTGTATAAAACAGGGGAGGGTGCAATACTTCTACAAAGTGAGCAAACACTAACCACTCCTGAGTTTGCTTGCAATTACACAAATTTAAAAAAAAAAAATACACAACCGGTGGTGTTTTGTATCATAAATTGAATTTTAAAAGCTGTGTTCTCTTTTCTGCGTTGAATTCTGTCACTCCGAGCACCGGTGGATCGCATTAAGAATAATTCCTCCAATAATACTCGGTTCTATTGTAGTTTCCTGGGTAGGAGGAATTAGGCCACGCTCTATTTCTTCCGTGTTCATCCGGTCTTAATTAAAAATGTCTGTTATTTTCCGAACCTTCCAAGGTATCTTGGTTTAGCGCCTCGTCTATTTTAATTTACTCGTACATATTTACCATAATATTTTAGGTCAAGCCTTAATCCTGTCCGTTCTGGTTTTTTCTGCTCTTATTTTCTGAACAAGTCTGCCTTATTTTCTGAACAGCAATTTTATTTCGCTTATTATTTTTCGAAACAATGATTTATTGTATTTTTTTAGGTTTGTGTATTAAAAAATAAAATTGTCTTTTTGTCTTTAGACAATGCAGGCATGTTTCTAGAAAAATTGAAAAATGACCTATTTTTGCAATCTATCCGGTCTATGCTAATTGCCATTTATTGGTGTTTAAACATTTAATAGCTGGCTAATATGATGGTGTATAGTTTTCACCAGGTCGAAGCATTATACGGCCGAATTCATAGGTTATTAGGAACAGTTCGCAAATTACTTTATTTAAATTGAAACTCATTAAACTCTATTCCCATTTTCTTAAAGTACATTCGATTACCAAAGTACTAGCGAAAGAGAAAAAGAGATCCTAATAAGAGGGTCCCATTTTCATATCCTATCCCAACTATGAAATTTGTTTATCCTAATAAACTTATCCAGGACAAATCAAACTTATGGATGTCGTCAATATTCACTCCTCGGAAAAGGATGGCACTAAAAGACTAATAGGCGTGTTTGTTTCCCGAAGACATTATTTTTTTTCCTAATATTTATGGGAATTCCATGGACGTAGAACGTTTGTATCTCATAAAACAAGCTTTGAAGCAGAATATGCTTGGCGCTGAGAAACAGTTCGTCTTTCGTCGTCGGTCGTCGGTTGTCTTGTTTACATAGAAATCCACTAAATGTCGCAAAGTTTTACGACAGACGCTTAAGATGACGGAGCACTTCTTTTATAGTGACCGACTCATTTTATGGGTGGTATACAAGAAGTCCTCGTAGAACATTCCCAGGATTAACGTAGAAAATGTGGTTTCCGGTCATATCTTTCTGCCTTTTGGTGGGACAACTTTCCCAAGTGCGCATACAACACCACCAATGGTACGTAAAGGGTCGACACCATGTGAAATTCACCGAACGACCTGGGTTTTTTTGGTGTCGTCGAATATCTCCCAACTCATTCGTATTATATGCATGTGTAGTTAGAGGATATGAAATAAATTATTGATTCCGGCTATATTTGAATGTTCGACAGCTTTTTTAAGGCTCTGAATAGGCGGAAAATTTCCTCCCCACAGTTAGAAATTATCTGGTTAGAAATTTGGAAAATCTTTTGAAGGCAAAACGTGCTCAAAATTTCTGATCGAAACGTAGTCGCCAATTATGGCTGATGTCTATCTAGGTCTTGCGATGTAGTCACGCAAAGTTATCCTAAATCGGATGGAAAAGAATTTTGTTGTTTTGTTATTGGCTTCTCTTTTATAGAATGTGTGTGCGACAATCATAAGCCTCATAGAATGTTAGTTTAATCAGACGAGTATAGTCGAAATATCTGCTTTGATGCCATGACGCAAGACGAAGCTTTGTAAGCGGTGACCATCTGACTAAATATTCTACCAAATTAATCTTATTTAGCTTAAATGATCAATCAGATGGATTCATTTGGTATACATGGTATGCATGTAAGGAACAAATCAATAAATATTAATAAATAAATCACTAATCTGAAAAACTTGGTGTTATAACTAAGAGTCTGTCTCAATTCAAGTCTTCGTCTTTGCCTACTCGTAATATAATAATTAGGGCGAAGACAAAGCTAACCTTTCCTAATTCGTTTGCTCAGCTTTAAATTTTATATTTGCTAACTAAAAATTCACAATTCGACGATATTTAAGGAATATTCCTACTACTTTTTCAAACGAGTTGTGTCGTCACATAACGACGAAGACAAGGTCATGGACTTGGGTTCTAAATATCTTTGAGCTGTGTTTTCTGAATTCTTTACTTAAGACAAGGGAAAAGACGACTAAATATGAAATACTCCTGAATTTAACATTTTTAAGGTATGGTACATATGCATTTTAAATATAAATATTATTCTTAAAAAAATAGGACCACCAACCATAGGTTCTTAAACGTAATGTGGTTTGTAATCAAAAGCTGAACTTCAGGAAAATATCGCTTACACTAAATAGCCTTTCCGCCTGTTCAAATTTAATTCCTAAACTCGTTACAGTCCTCATAGTGGTGTAGTTGAGTAAAACAGAGGGTGATCCACCGAAACACAGTGGTGTGATCATTTAGACCATAATTTTATGCATTCTTCATCCCGTAACATTTTTATAAGAGCAGTACAAACTCATTGAAAGATTCGTAAAATCCAAATGCAAATATAAATTTAAGCCAGAAACTGGGAAGTTTCACATTTTGAAGGTCAAGGCTTTTTTTTCCCCCCAGTTTCAATTTTTGCATTTTTGCTCATTAGTTTAGATTTCTTTATTTTTGTGTTGCCAAGCATGCCAGGGGCTCTAGAGGCAAGGCTGCCTGCTGGTACGCCCCCACAGAAGAAGCCCCATTACGCCGAACATTTTCATAATAAAACCACCACCATACCATTAAGGCGTCTCAATGTCGGAAAAGCTCTCAGCTCCAAGAGGCACCAAGATCTTACCGAGCCCAAAGGAAAGTTTTCCGGTCATTACATTCTCGGGAAAGTAGGACAATTCATGAAACAGGCATAAATGTATTTTCGAGGGATTACCAAAAGTAATGTACGGATTACATCTCAGTATTGAGTCTTGGCAGTCGCTCGGGTCCAGGCCTAAACGAGGAAAAATATTTGCCCCCAAAATCGATAGGTAGAAGTGACACGGTCAGAGTCACGAGTCACCTGGATACAAAAACTCAATCCAATCGGGACGAAACTAATTAACTCGAACGCAAGGAGCAACTTGATACCCATAACGTTTGTGTGGCAGTCCCCCGTAATCATGTCATATGATACCAATTACAGGAAAAAATCCCCTTTTTACGGATGTGTAACCGGGACTGTCTTCCCGGTTTGCCCTGCAGTTAACCATCCTGCAATCAAATTAACAGCGGATAAATCCTTCCGCAGCCCTCATAATTTCCTATTTGAACTGAGATGGAATTTTCATTTGCCCGCCAGCCCCTCCTTCGTCAGTTTATTGCCTGATGCCCATCAAAAGCGCCCTTGGGAGGTTCACAGAGGCACTCGCCGGGACGAGAAGTAGGTACATGAAAATTGGCTAAAGGGTTCCCGGGTTCGTACTCCGCCCGAATAAATGACGAAGTTTGGGGCTTGATAAAGTGCCCTTAATAAGTATTTCGGCAAAACCATAATTCTGAAGTGTGTTAAACTCGCATTTAGAATCGTTCCAGTGAGCTGTTGTTGATTTTTTTTTTAATTGATTTATTGTTTGCACTATTTTGCACCTTTAAAAATGGGTAGCCTGGTAAGATTAGAGGATTGTGGTAATAAAGCATGATTATGGCTGCCAAGCGTACAATGTAATTTAAATCTTTTTAGGGGGAAGAGCAAAACTTGATCCCAAGTGTGCTTGGGATATTATTTCAACACGTCCCAACTTAAGGGTAATAGGGAAAATATGACCCAACGAGAAAAACTTCATCCAATTTTAGTACTACGCCTCTTTTATTTATTTAAGGTGTGGTATGTCTTTTACTGCATGTACCTTGGTATGACTTACTACCACAAAAAGGTTGAAAGGAGCAATAAGGTCTTATTTTATTTTTTTACCTCTGCTCAGAAGCATGTAGAGAGAGCATATTTTTAATAAATTTGTTGAACGTACTTTTTTAAATATATTAATTAGTTTGAATTTCCATCCCAGTACTTTTAGACCTCTGCAAACTGTAATTACATCTTCTTAAATTAAATTTTTATATAAAAAACGAGCATGAGAATCTATTCGCTACAAAAGGCAGTATTCATTATTTAGTTGGTTGGTTCCAGGACTTAGTATAGCTCAAAATCCATTAAGGTTTCGTTTTGTTCAGTTAATTTTTTTTTACTAAACTTCATCCGTCTATCTTTTTTAGTTTACCAATATGATTTTTGTGAAAGTAGATTAATTTGTTATATCATTGGTAAGGTACTCGTAGCAACCCCCTTAAGTAAACCAATTTGCACCATATGCCGGTTCAATATTTGGAGTTCTGATTTTGTTTGTATATCCTAGAAAATTTCGTTGTCATTAAACAGCATGAAAACTATTTTACCTCCAAAAGTACCTACCTCGTCGAACTACAGGATATAGATGATGAGATGACATGAGGATGCAGTTTGTAATTAAACTCAAATTATAGCATTATTCGTTCCGAATTTTCAATATTTTCCAATAGAATGGAAAACCATGCTTACGAGGTAAATTAAGTAAATATTGTAATTAGGTTTTAATACTGCGCCCAGGGATAACCATAATGAACTTCGCTGTTGTTATCAAATTATGACCAATTCATAAACGTTTACAATTTGCCAAAATCCACAGAGGATTTACCCATCATAGTTAGGTTTGTTTCTATCACAAATATGCAATGATCTAGTACATGGCGATTTCTGGTCAAGAGGTATTCACTACCATTAAAGTTCAAGTCGTGTCGGCAGTCAGAAATGTGTAAATAACGATTATTGCTATTTCATATTTACCAGCAATGAACCCTAGCCATCCTATAAGACCTATACAACCCATACTCACATTTGTAGGCTATAGGCGTACGGCATTACAAGAAATTGCCGTCAGATGTGAATACGAACGAAATCTCACAAGCCACAAATAAATGTCTGAATTGGGTAGGCTACCCGAGAGGTGTATCCTTGAATGGATCAAACTGGATGATGGGGGTAAGGTGGCTGGAAATGAAAAAAATATTTTTTTTCCGAAGTAGTGTTGGCGGACACCCTCTTCTCCGGAAAAAAACAGCAGCATCAAGTAAAACTGGTTATATACCAGATCCTTTGGTCCAACTGGGTGCCCCCTGTTCCAATGAAAATTTTATTTAAATTCGCACACAGGGCATAGTTCCAGCTACATTTCTACGGTATCAAGGAATGCATACATTACATTTTCCTCAGCACCTTTTCCCCTCATCCAGTGAGCTCTTCTTTTTTTTATTTTTTTTTGTTATAAGAAATAGAAAATCGTGTTTTTCCTTATTTTTGATCATGGAAATTTCTGACAATTCCTCGTATTCCTTCGGGGTGAATTGTCTATTTGCCCTATTCTGACTAGGTTACATGAGTTTATGTCTTAGGTGAATACTCTCAATAATATTTTTATTTTTTTATATTCTGAACCTTGTGTGCTCATTATTAAGTCTACTGGGGGAAACATACAATTCTTCATTGAATATTCATGTAAATTTGAAAATTATAGCTTCATACCCTACAGAATTTGATGATTTCTTGATTTTTCTCTGTAATTTTCAAATAGCAGCTTTAATGCTCACTGCCATTCTTAAATTTTGAGCTGTGTAGTTATAAACTGTTCTGTTTTGTATATTCGAATGAAAACATTTAACTAATAAAGATGGCATAGCACACTTGCATCCCTAGCTTTCGGCTTTTCGAATCATTTTATTTGAATATCCAAATTATTTCAGCGTACGTTTTCTCTCTCTGTATTTCAGTCATGTATTGATTTTTACGTCCTATTGCTATTGATAGGGTCCTGATTTTTATCAATTACATACAAAAAAAAAAACACCCTAAAAGTGAGTAGTTGTTAAGACTTTGGCTGGGGGGAAAAAATTCAAATATTGTGTGGAAAATCGTAAAAAATCAGAAAAATTTGGTCTAGAGAAAAAAATTAACATTTCTACCATAAGCTTAGATACTTTGCCAGTTTAATATTGATTGGCTTTAAAACAAATCTTTTAAATACGCTTAGTGTGCAAAGAAGGGTGTGCCCAGACTACTACAAGCAGGGATTCATTTAGATATCAAATTCCAAAATAGACGAAGGCATTCAATAGTCAGAGAAGCCTTACTTCTGCGATAAGCCCTCTCAGTAAAGTTAAACAATGTGCCGAGTGCTTTCACTCAACAAACTTTTCGGTCTAAGCCTTCAATATTCACCCAACTTTGCAATCAATAAGAAAAAAAAAAGGTTTCTCACTGATTTTTCCATTCTTACATTTTGCAGGACAGCAGAATGCGTATCCTTCACCCTTCGCAGGTGGGTTACATTCAGCAGGCCAACGGTACTAACTCTGCATCGACAACAACAGCAACAAAATGTGCAACGTCTGCAAAGTGTAATGCCACAATTGAACAGTTGTCCTCAACAACAGCGGATTACTCAACAGATCTATCCAATTTTAATGGAAATACAACCGAACGGAGATACTCTTACGGTCTGATTGATGCAGATGACAACGTCAATCTCACAATATCGTCAAGCCACAATCTGTCTGCCAGGTATAGCAGAAATCAGAACCATAACACGACCTCCGGCATAACTGAATCCGATTCTGAGATCCTTTGCAACAATTTAAACCAATTGAACAATCTGAAGAGCAACAATATAGGACAGAAGCTGAATGGCAACGATAACGATATCAGGCAAATATTTGAAGGAAACCTGAACGTCCTGGAAATTGAGGAGGTAGGTAAAAGTAGAATGTTGGCTTTTTGTCAATTGAAGTCCTTAAGCTGGTTGGGGATTCCATTTGATGAATATCTTGATGGGGGAAACATTATAGGATGCGCCTATTTTTGCCCGATTTTTATCCCGGGAAACGGAAGGAAATTCAAGGATATTTGCTAGCGCTCGGCTTATATGCTGTTTACTTCTATCATGCTTCGATGTTTGATAGCTTTCGTTATAACAACCACAGGCTGTATCAACTGTTATTAGTTTGGAGTAGATTACAACCTTTTCTCAGATAATTGAGGCTAAAATTTGCTGTTACACATGAACGTTTAATACTCTTAAACTCAGTTATTTTATGAGGTTGACTCTGCTGTGGTTATCCCGAAGGCTTTTTCATTTAATACCTCAATCCGTCGAATCCATTAAAACATATTTTTTTAATGGTGGCTTTTAGTCAAAGCGACTACTGGGGCATAAAGATAATGCTCTGTGTGGAATTAACACACGTACACTTAGGTTAATTTCGAATAAGCTCTTAAGCATATTAGAAGTAAAACATTTTCTAAATTCAACTGTATAATTTCGTTTTTCAAGCGACATGTATTTATGCAGCAATTCTGCAGTAATGTAGTGAAAATTATTACTAATGATATTTTAGGATCACAGATAATCCACTATCAGAAATTTAAAAATTTGAAATAGCAACGTAAAATTGATTTATAATTTTAAGGATTCCCATAAAAATAAAGTGAAGCGGCCACCATTCGACGTAAACCGGATAATGCCAATATTTATGGATCCATTTCGCGACTATTTAAGCTTATTCGTATATTTCACAAATTAAATAAAATTTGTTTTATGATGACATTTGAAATAAACTTGAACGAGTTGGTTGTTACCCTATTAAAACTTTGTGAAAATGTTAAAAAGAAAGTTAAACTTGTAGTACCTTAAACTAAAATTTGTTGGTAAATGAAAGCTCACATAAATACTAATTAAATTTAAAAAGTGGCGAACACAAGAAGCCTTTACATTACTTTTTCAATATTTCTTAAAATTCTGGCACCTCCTGGCATGACCATCCACTTTCCTAGAAGACCACTTACAATGGGCTATTCCTCACAGCAGCGCACTTATTAAAGTGCTGTTCTGGGCAAGCACCAGAGAAATCCAACTAATTTATTGCCAGCCGAGCCACTATCTTGCGAGCATTGAGCCTTCATTTTCGCAACAAGAGAGCGTGTAAGATATTGGGTGCAATAAATTTAATTTCGTACATCCCTGGCCTAATATCTTGCCTATCTTGTGCCTGGTCTAGCTTTTAAATGAATATCCACATAACTCAGAGAGTGTGTGCAATTCTAGACTCTGTAAAGCATTTTTCTTCCTCCTTTTGTTTCAGAAGACCTCGCCTAAAAGGTTGCCACAGTCTTCGAATCCCAAGACCCTGCAGAACCGGCAAGATAAAACAGAGGTGGGTACTGAATCCAGCAGTAAATCAACAAGCAACGTTTCAGACGAAGAAGACGGCCCAGACGAGCCTGAGGAAGAAGAGGACGAGGACGAGGAAGAGGAGGAGGAGGAGGACGACGACGACGTCGTCGAAGACGAAGAGAAAAATTTGGGAAACTCCGACGGGCGAAATTTAATTTGCAACGGGAACCACCTGAACGGGCCTGGCCGAAACAGTGGCGGCAAAAGTAGTCCCACCCTTAGCCAGGACTTTGTGAAGCTTACCAATTCGGGACACATAAATTTATCGGCGACAAAGTTAAGGCAAAATTTGGCCAAACTGGATCTGGACACAAATCTTCAGCACTGCTTCCAGAGCCACCATCACCAGCAACAGTTCGATAGTAGGCTGAATCAATCGTGTCACACGCTCAAGAGAGGGGATAACGTAACACCGCCCGACCGGCAATCTAGGGCTGGCCGGGTGTCTGGATATGCCGTGTCGTACTCCTGCGAAACGAGCCCCGATGACAGCCTTATGGAAGATGAAGGTTCGTGCAATCATACTATATTTATGCTTAACATTTGCATTTTAAAGAAGTTTAGCTCCTGCTGAGGACGGTGTTCCTTTCTAATCTAAAAACCTAGACATTTTTCTCAAGGCACCATTCTGTGCCTACATTACTTATTTTCGGTGAAGACACCAACGGTCGTCGTCCTTGGAATTTCTAAGATGCAATCGAAAAATTTCCAATTTATATGTATCTTATAGCTTTCGAAATTTTTATTTCTAGGGCAAAGTAATTTTTTTTTGCAGGTGTATGCGTTCACATCTTAAGCATCATTACCTTAATTTTATGTTTTAATATAAAAAATAACTTTTGGCGGTCGAATAAATAGGTAGATTTCAATGTGTAAAATTAAAACCAACGTTTTTATGCATTGATGAGATAAATATCTCAGTCAAGTTTAGAAATATAGACAATAAATCAAAGGAATGAGGGTCTGTACTCTCTTTAATGGACGATATAATTCCTGTATGTGTAACATTTACATTATTTTAGTAACGAGACTTTACTACTGGGTAAAACGATCGGAAAGTAGACTGAATAAGTGTACAAGAGACCGAAATTTATAGACGAAAACCAGTTAAACAATTTTATGTCTTAACATTTTTAAGATGATGGGTCCCAAGATTTGATAGTCTTACAATATAACCCCATATATTTTTTATGCAAGAAAGCAATTGTTAATACAATCTAACACTATACTTTCTATGCAAACCTAATAAACAAAATAATCGGATTACCCAACTAACGGTGTCGAACGAGGTGATATAAAAATGTTTATCAAATTAATATTTAATTGAATTTCCAAATATTTATGCTTGTTCTCGCCATCTCTTACCCTCTCTCCTCTTTGAAATCCCACAGCTTGGCCAATTATCTACGATCATAAATTTGGGAACCAGCTCGAAACCCCCAAAGGGGCTGCTTATTAACTCTACATCCCAGCTGAAATGGGCTATAAAGTTGAATTTTCAAAGTTTGAAACTTGAGTAGAAAATATGAAATTAAGCGGAATCCTAGAGGGATACCATTAAGCCGCGAATTGTATAAATTTCGAGGGTATCCCCGCCCCAATCTTTGACCCCGTTCAATGGACTGATTGAATTTAAAATTAATTTCCGCCTTCCATAAATCAATAAAACCGGCAGCAGTAGACTAGCGATGGCGCGCACGAAACAGAACAGACAAGGCTATGCAAATAGGAGAAGGAGCGCCACGGGCAGCTGGGTGTGAACATTTAACCCCATTCGGTGTGGAAACGGAAATTAGGTGTTTTGGCGCCACAATGCCGACAGTGGGTATATTACCAAAATGAGCTTTTCAGTTCGTATAAATTTTCCTTTTTGTGAGTATCGTCCAACCCAGGGGGTTGAAGTGGAGCTATTAAAATTAGATTTCCGAGCTGGCCAAGCCAATCACTGGACTGGCCCGACTTGATAATACAGAAAAGCACCCGGAAGGCCAGCTTTTGGTCGGATCTGATAATCTCGTTGCCAGTTTAAACTAGGTACTTCAATTTCAGGTTAGAAATTTATCGACAAAGTTTTAAGGCTTTAAAACTAAATAATCGTGCTACAAGAGGTCTGGCACACAATGTAGCCGAACATACGAGTTAATGGGAGGTACCTTCATGAATACCCATCCGACAACACTATTCTGTCGGTACGGAAAATTACAACACTAGCACTTTGCACTAGCAACTCTGGCACTTGTAAAAAGCCCGGAAGCAAATATCTCTACCCAAATTGCCTATGAACGGCTAGAAAAGTAATGGCCTGTGGTGGATAATGCAAATGCGCCAGTGTGAAATTGAAAAGTTTAGTTAACTGCCTAACTAGCCAGGGTAGCTAATGAATCTTCACTGTATGGAGTGGGGAACATCAATTCCTGGGGCTGGTCGGTTACCCATTACAAAATTTAATTCCGGCATTCCTCTACCGATTTCTTCCATTAGCCTGTGGTGGCAGAACCAAATTGTAACATTGTAAAATAGTCACCTCGTCATATTTATGTTTTATGTTAAAGTATTAAATTTCGATGAGAATGGCAAGTCGATAGTCGAAAGGATTAGAACATTATTTGAAGTTAAATATCTCGGAAAGGGCCTTTAAATATCAAGTCTAAGGAAATGATAAACGCGTAAAAATTCTGTACGTGATCGTAGTAAAAATGCGGATGGCCATAGAAAGAGAAAAATAATTTTAAACATTGACTTCGCATGGTTTGATTCTTTTTAAAAGGCGACATTAAAATTGTTAAGAGTGTTTGTGCATTATAAAGTGTTCTTTATACTTTCCTCTACTGATCGGATTTTTAAATTTTAAATTGTTTATTCGTTTTACAGATGCATACTCACCATCACCATCTTCAAGTAATTCATTGACGTCACCAGAACCGTCAAATTTCCCGCGAGGTATAATAAATCCAAATTATCCCGGATTTCAACATTTAGCCCATACCCTCTCAGAACATTTTGTCAACCATTCAGATGCTGACGATAGCGACTTGTCCGAATTCGAAGTAGAGCTCAGCGTAGAAAGTCTAGACGATAGTTTCGAACATTTCCATTCAAATAATTGCAACAACAATAACAGTCTGAACAACAATAATAATGATACAATTACGAGTATTTCTGGCCTCTCGGGCGAAGAAAGTATGCCGTCAAACGACGAATTAAATTATAATTTACAAATAACACCTCCGAAGGAGAACCGTGACCATAAGGCGATTTGCCTGCCAGAGATACGTGTCTCTTCGTCGCTGAGCAATTCAGAGGATGGGGGTGATAAAAATTTGGAGGAAAGAAGCCTAGATACAGACTCGGATGTTTCTAGCAAACATCTCGAGTCTGACGATGAGGCCAAGACTAATGAAGATGGGGCACAGTGCGATGATAGAGTAGGAACTTTCTACTCAGCTGAAGACATATCATGCGATTTAGACACATACCTTAAGAAATTTGAAACTTCTACAGATGTGAAAACGCAGGAAAATGAGAATCAGGAAAATGACACCCAACAGGAGGAAGCTAGAAATTGTCCAACACCAGATATTCTTATAAAAAACGAAAAATCTACATGCAGCCGAAAATCTTCTGCCAACAGGCCTGATTTACTGAAAAATGTTGGCGGCAGACTCGAAACCGCGGGTTGTGAACATCACCACGAGAATCACCCTATTGAACCTGAAAAGCCACCTAGCCGAGTTTCAGTACCTGATAATATCGCGATTGAAAGTAAACGTCCTGAAAAAGACGACGGGTCTTACGGAGTGACCCCCGTGGACATTATTGGGGACTTTGGCCGGGAAATTGAGAGAGAGTTCGGACTTATTGTATCGGGGTACAACACACGGATACTTTGCCAAGACTATTCGCCGTCGCCCTGCAGTGACAAGAAGTTTTCTTCAAAGGTATGTTGTAGTAATTTTGTTCGAGAAAACATTAATCTAATGCTTTGTTCTTACAAATCTTTTTGAACAATTGCCATATGTCGCCACAAATAGCACTAACTAGTTTTAGAAAATATTTCTCCTATTTTTCCTATTAATTATAAACTGTGCGCCATTTTTTTAACATGAATAAATGCAAGGTTTTAATGAATTTCATAAAAACTTAGATTATGTGCTTAATCTTCTGCTTTAAACATTTTAAGCCAATAGGTAAATACTCTAAGAAAAGCTTCATCATTTCCAAGTTTTAAAATTTATAATTTCCCTCATAACCCAAGAAGCTTTCTTGGAAAATGTTTCTGTAGAAATTACTTCGATTTCCTATTTCATAAGACGAACAAGATATTTTCCTTTAGTTCGTTTATTGCATCAAAATATTCTGAAAGAAATTTACTATAAAACAAAGTTTGAAACATCTTTAAGGGGTCTTTCTCATCAAAAAATTTGAAAAAAATTTTCTTTATTTGGTTACATTATGGCAATTGTAAAAGATTTTATATTTATCTTTGTTGTGTAAATTCTTTTGAAGATCAAGGATGACTCTTTTCTAATGTGTGGTTTGTTTTTTGTGTTGCATTTATTTCCTTTAATTTAATTCTGATGAAATACGCCAAACTCTATAACAACTTAAATGTGAAGTGCTGGAATAAAATCAGCTCTTGCATTGAATCCCACTTGCCCGGCACAATTCAGTTCCATCCATGCTAGCTATTAGTCATTCTCGCTTGAAAATATGTGGGAGTGCAAATCACTTTAAAGCTCTGTGAGTAGCCAGCATTCGGCTTCAATCCGAAACCGTTTATCGATTTAAGAAGAGTCTCTAGTAAGCACTCTGGTATGGAAATAAAAAGAAAACTATAATTTAAGAAAGCGTCAAGGTGGGACCGCAGGATAAAAACTCACCTCCAACGCCCGCATATTAGTCCTCCTCGTTTTGTTTGATTACGGATGACATGGACAACAAGAATGCATTTAACATTCCCCGGCGAGTTACTCCCTATACCTCCCACATACACTTCTTTTTGCTTCGGATAAAATTAGGTCAGCTAACTTTGGATCACGTAATCATTCCTAAGTTGCAACTGGATGCATTCTTATCGCACACGGGATGGAAACCATCAGTTTCTTATCCATGTGACGAACACTGCCAAAGTATTGATTTTATTCTGAATGGTTTCAGTCTTCGTAAGGCGATTAATCGAATGCCCTGAGTGGGTCTGGAAAATTGGCGGTGGGTTTTAGGGCGACATTAGTCGATGCAGTTTCCTTTTGATTTTAATTCATAATCCATTGATCTTCTAGAATCCGCTTACGATTTGAATTATTAACTAGAGATATGTTTACCATTGAATTCCTTAGAGTGTTTGCGCACTTCTGGTGGGAAATGGTGCAGATTTACATCTACAAATTATGTAAAATCGACCCTAGTGTATTTTGTTATTGAATACTTGTTAACAATTATAAATCTTTATTTAAAACTTTATTTAGAAAGGAAAACAGAATTCTTTTCTTTTTTTAAATATTCTTACTCTTTGGGACTGTTGTTTCTAAATACGAACGTATAATGCTGTGGGCATACAGTTGAAGAAAAGAACAATTTCTAAATCTACCTCATTTAAAACTTTTTAGAATGAAAATCAAAAGAAAAACCGAACTCTAAAAAATCAATGCCCCATTTTCAGGCATGTTTTTCCCATTCAGAAATTTTTATTTTTTTTCATCCAAACAAAATTCTTTCGCTTTTCACACCACTGGCACACATCTTTTTAAGATTTCCCCACATCACGTCGAGATTTATCAGCACCCAACCATTTATTTGATGCTTTTTTTCCGTTTCGTTCAATTTTTGAGTTTGTGCACTCGATAATTTGCCGGCACATTTTCACATTTCACATCGACTAATTGGAATTCATTGCAATTGCAACAGACCGCCGACGCAGTACTTTCTGATGGCAAGGAACAACTAGTCATAGGTTCTGGAGTGGTCGCAGAAAGCGCTCAGATTGAGAAGTTGCAGCCGGAGTGTATCACCTGCGATCTGCTGCAGTCTGCTACGCCAGGTAATTTCCATTTTCCGGATGAGAAGTCGACGGCGCCTTCACTAGAGCGTGAAAAATCAAAAGATGAGGATACATCAGTGACGAAGGTCATAACCAAAAATAGTTGTATCGCTTCGAATAAGATTAATTCGGTCGCTGGTTGCGGGGAGAAGCTGATCCCGACCGCGATCGTGAAGCCCAAGTATCAGAAACCGTCTTACGACGACCGCCAGCTGCCGCCAATCGGCCTGGGGTATGCGGACAACAACCGCGCCTGGTACGAGAGCAAGTGTTCCGCCCACACGATGATCCAGTCGAGCACGGGAACATCTGGGACTGATCAGCGGTCGCGAAAAATGCATCAACAATTCGCGACTCAGCTTGATCGGAATGTGAAGTTTTCTAAGAAAATTCTTAATCGAAATTCAGGCGGTAATCCGTCCGTGAGCGGTAAACTGCCGAATTCGCGACGATACGATAAAGACACGGACGGATCAAGCAGTGTAGTGGCGGTTGTTACACCGCGAAAAAAGGAAAACATGGAGACGAATTTGAGTGAGAAAAAGTGTAAGAGTTTTGTAGAAAAAAATAATAACAATAACAACAGCAGAAGCTACAGCAACAATAACTTCAGCTGCATGGACACCAAGCGACGAGATGTCCAGAAGGGCGGAAAGGATCAGCCTATTTCAGGTGAGTTAACCTGGACCTTTGGTGGAGCACCTGTCGAACTCAAACATTTTTCCCAAAAGCGAGCTTCGACGTGTACAACATTGAGACTGCGCTTCCAGTAATAGACCTGGAGGCAATCGAGAATCACTTGAAGAAGGCCAAGGAGGAGGAAAGGAAGGTAGGTCCTCATCCATTTTCATTCACTTAAAACTCCCCTCCCCAAAATAAAACGACCTTAAACCCAAAGATTAAACCGCGTCCGAAATAAGAAAAGCCGCATCGGACAGAAACGCACTTTCGGCTCTAATGAGCTTAACCGCAGGCGATCTAATTTCAGTGTCCATAAATCGGATAAATCCAGAGCTTCGGTGCCAATTTCGAAGACGGGAAGTCGGGTCTCGTCCCGGCTTTCAAGTTTTCTTTCTCGGCTCTCTCACTTTTCCTAGGGCTTAATTAAGTGCGAAACGTTTAGTCCGCCCAACCTCAATGGTTAAGACGACTGGCCTTAGGAGCACGAATGCTTGAGAATTAGTGGCATTTACCGCATTTCATTTTGGAGTAAAACTCTTAAGCTCCTTGACTTTATGTTAATTAATTTGGCCGATTAATTAATTCACTCCTCTCGTTCTGATCTTCGCTGAATGAGACAACCGCAGATAGGCTTTTTACTGCGGTGCCAAGAAAAGAGTCGCTTTTCTTTTTATTGATTCTCTCTCCTGAAGGAAATAAATTTCTTCGAGACTTCTTTTTTAGTCCGTTGTTATATTGTTTTGAAACTATGCTTAATCTTTGTGTCTAACCATTATCCCGTGGAATTTCAATTTGATTCTTTCAATCTGCATTGCGTATTCCGATTTATTCGAAAGTTTAAGAAGTCGAAATCCTAAGGACTTAAGAAAGCTACTCGAATGAATTAAACACCGACTTTATGTTAGTCTCGGCTAGATTTCTGATAATAACTTTTTCTACTCAACTGAGATGAAATTCGATAGACTAGATACCTTTAACACTCAAAATAATTGTAAATCGTCTATTTATATGTGTGTTTATAGTTAGAGAACTTCTAAATAAATTTAAAACAGGTATATATATTTTTTTAAATTAATTGAATTAAAAATAAAACAATCGAGTTATATTTAAAATCTAGCAAACTAACAAAATTTAGGTTTTTCCATTTTGACTTCCTAAGACAGGTAACGTAGATTTACGTTTTTAATTAAACTTTCATTGAGCGGAGTTTCTTTCCCCTAAAACATTTCATCAACTTAATCTGTCCTAATTCGCCAACTATAATTTCTCATACAAATTTTCTTTTGAATTTATGAATTTGCCTACGCCGTTAGTTTTATTTACATCCAGCTATAAAAGGCAAGAATTATTGTAGAAATGCTTATAGCAAAAAGGCCGAAACACATTTAACTTAAATTTAAGACATTTACATAGTCAGGACTTTAATCGTATTTTCTTTTAAGAATCGTAAGTATGTCAATTTAATAGACTTAAAAGGCATACATACATCGCTGCTTAAGAAAATTTATTGCCTTCATTAAGATAAGACATAGGGGTATATAAAAATGTTGTTAGCAATTCCATATTTTAAAGTAAGCTCTTGAGATATCACCAGTTTTTATAGTTTAGAGTTTTAATTTATTTGGAAAGGAAGGAATATAAAAAATCCACATCTATAATGAAAATTATATCTCCAAAAATGCTATACCTATACAAAAGGATTCAATAAAGGGTCTATGCCCTTTTACAAATGTGGGCACATAATTGGATAACAACTTTCATTACACAATTTGAGGCCTGTTAGGTTATAGGAACCAAACAAACGGTTATAGTGGACAACATATCCACAAAATGTAAAAGTAAAGTGGATGCATAATTACAATATGGTCAGGCAACAATGTAGTTTAAGTACGTTCAGGATCGCAAAATCACGTGCATAGCACAGAAATAGCTTTTAATCGATTCTCCAGAGAATGTGAACTACAATGACCGTTTGTAGTAGTCCCGTAGGTAATAAGACAAAACCTTCGTCCTTTCTGGAAATAGGGGAGAGAAGTACTTTAATCGTAATTACTTTTACGGGTCTTTCTTCCCTGATAAGAAAACCAGTAAAATGGATTTTCTGTGCGCACCCTGGGAATGTAATTAGACCAACCAATAAAACTTTGGTGATTTGAATTTATAGCTTAGCTACCCTTTTGTTTTTTTTTTCTTGAGGTGTGAAGGTATATAATTCACAGGAAATATTTTGTTGACCCACAGGAGCTTGGGATGGGTTTAATGATTTCTTTCGCTAAAATTAAAAATGATTGCTTATCCGTTATGTGCCCTATATTAGGACTATTTATCACGCAAGGTTTGCTTATCTTTCCTTTTACTATGAGTACTATGAATACTGAGTGACTTCCCTGCATAGAAATAATTTATTTCAAGGAGATTTTGGAAGACAATTTATTAGAATGATGCTGTATTTATTTGTTCTAATAAATTCTTACTATACCTTTTATAATTCTATAACTCACCAGTATACCTTTCAGATTTCAGTATTTCTCAAAATCCAAATAATGAATACACAAAATAAGTTTAATGTTTTATCTGTACTTCTACTTTTCCCAATATTTTTACATAGTACAAAACAAAATGATTTGATATTAATTGCGGAATACCCTGATAATTTATGACCTAAATTTGCTTGATACTTTTGAAGCCAGCCGGCGCGAAGTTTTATCTACAATTTCCTAATAAAAAATTTGTATAAGTGTCTTCCTAAAAGTAGATATAATTGCAATTTTTTATGAATGATTCCCCACTTTAAATTGCCAATTTATAATTAGGTCATTTTGAACTCCTAAGTCTCGTAAATCTGAAAGAGTGAAGAGAGTTTAGTGTTGTTTTAAAACACGAAAAATAAATACTTCCAGTAAGGTGTGTGAAACAGTCTTTTTTGTCTCCATACAGGAATTATAGTAATGAAAGAAAAACGTCTTAGAACTTCTTAAGCTCGATTTCTCTCTTAATTCTTTTCACACGTTGAATCGCAACATTAACCAACCAAGGTAGATATGAGCTTTACAAATCTTGTGTTGTGTTTACATTTTGCTTCTAAAAATACACCACTTGAAGATTACAATCAACAAGCAACGACACAGCGATGAACGTCCGACAAAATGCTTAGAAGACGGAAAATAAAATTGTACCTCTTGGCGTATAAATTAATCTATGGTTTTTTTTTGCTTTTAATGATTTCAAAAATCATGAAACTTTTACATGCAATTTATAAAATTATCACAACCTATAAAAGTTACCAATTGCTACGTTTATCTTTAATTAACCTCACGACAAACTTTATCAGTTTTACGAAAACCCCCCCGTTGGCAAATAATTTCGAAGTAAACGAATTGTGGGAAAGCAGTTTGGTGATAACAAATTTTTTACTGTCCCCGACTAGGGTCATTTTCCATTTCCACGGTAATTTAGTTTGCCAAAAGCCTTTTTATTCGGTGTGCTCCACTTTCGAATAAAATTCCTCATGATTTTTCGTTAAGGTATTCAAAAATTACCACAATAAAATTGCGGAAAATACCGAACCGCGAGTGTGACCGATTATAAGGCGACGTTTTAAGTATTTCTAGATTATTTGATTACCTGCCTACTCTCTGGTATTGCAATAAATATCGTTTTATTTTGTTTTATTAAATACTCTCGCGTTATTAACGATAAAGTGCATCCGTAGTGAGAAGCCAAATGAACCAAATTAACCTTTTTGCACAGAATCACCGAAATGAACGTGTTTAATTGGCAGGTGTGCAACATTGTGAAATTAGTACAAATTACATGTTGGGATCTATTAACATACGTTTTATGTAATCAAAATGATGAAAGAATGTGAAATTGATCTGAATGATCCCGTCTTCAAGCAGCTTTGCGAAAAGGACCGACGATTATCTCTGCCAGCGTACACTTCATCGATTCAGGTAGGTAATTAATCTACCAGCGATACTCTTTTGGTGAAATATTTTATACAAAATGGAGCAATTTTTTTGATTCATACATCTACAGAAGATTTTCTCCGTTGAGCAGTCATGCGTGTCTTAATCTTCTTTGCGCTTCATTCATTTGTTGGGGCAATTTTTTAATTTTATGTAAAGTACTTGTCTTGTCTTTGTAATTCTTTACCTACTTGTGTATTACAAAAACAATAAAAATCAGTTTTCAAATGTGTTCCCTAAAGTTTATCAATGGTTGGGAATCTGAAGCGTTACATAGTCGGCATATAAATTTATTGAACCTTTAGAATGTTTAATTTTTGCATAACAATTTCAAGTAAACATGTTTTACTAAATTCGAACAACTCGCAGACTTTTAGTGCTATAAAGCAGAAATTGGCTAGGTTTTTCAAAAATGTTGGACATGTCATGAACATTTTTTCGCTACAGGGATCCGTTTACGAAATATTAAGCTTTAAAATAGTCATTTTTGTTAGAGTTACACCTTGCCATCTTCTACCAGTTAAAGTGAGATCAGTGAATTTTTAGGAAAAGCCCGCATTGCTCTTTTAAAAGTTGTTTTTACTTTCATTGCTATACTGCGATTAATTAATCTGATGTTATATTTTTTTATCAATTAAAACAATTTTGTTTATTACAATAGATTTTCTAAAAAATTAATCCATTCGATGCCGAGATCATATTCAGCCACACATTCAGCTATAAGGGCAACTAGAAAATATTTCGTAGTCGACACTGATTGGGTTAAGCGGGTTTGGAAAAAAAAAATATATATCCGAAACTAAATTAAATAGTTAAAGAGTTAAAAATTAAATGAACTACTGAAATTTTTCGGTTGTATTGAAAGCAAGTCGGTTTTGAATTTCTTTTTTCCAATTAATCATAATTGAAATTGTTTTTCAATGAATCTAAATTTGGAGAATAAAAAGGTGTTAGGTGTTGCCTTCTCTCAAGTTGTGCATAAGGTTCAAAAGCAGCAAAGCCATTAAATACAACAAAAGAAGAAAAAAAAAAATATATAAGAGAAAATTACGCCTTAACTTCGACAATTGCTAACCTTCTTTTTTCTTTGTTATTAAAAAATTGTTGCGAAACCCCTGGAGAAGTAAATTCATCAAAGGTGGATGTACTGCCACGCAAGAGCGCTCAATCATTCGACAATAAAAAAAAAACTTTTGTTAGTAATTGACACTCACCGGTCGCGGTATTTCGACCGGTAGATAAGCTGAGCTTTCGTGATTTTGAGTATTTTTACCATTTTACCAGGCCGACGAAACAACTTTGTCGAGGTGCAAACGCAACTTATGAAGCGCTTAGAAGGGATTGTGAGGTAAGAGTGGAAAGTTGATTACTTTCCGGAAATATTTTCGAAAATATTGGACCATTATACCGTCGTTGGATTTTTGTTTGCTTCGTTTAATTCAAATTTTCCAAGGTCGGATATAATGAGGTATGATGGAATTGTTTCAGGTTGGGTAGACAATGTTAATCAGTGGTATACCAGCAATATGCGCATTCAACTCTTTAATAACAAAACGAAAACACATTCCTTAGCACAAATTCTTCACTTGTAGCGTAGATTGGTATTTTATAAAAATCTTGTACTCAAATCGCAATGCTGAAAATATGTGATCCTCTAGATCATCATTGATTTATGTAAAAGCGTAGTGTTCAATATTTCAAGGTAGATAGACATTCAAGAAGGAGGTTTTCAAATTTTAATTTACTAAATCTTCAAGTTAACTGAAAAGGGTTATGAGATCACGACTTAAAACACTATTTCAAAATCGGTACTCTTAATGTAATGGAAAATATAATTTCATGCAGTTTAAGCTGATTATTCTGCGTAAATTTTCTTGTTGTTAGAACATCTGCATCAAGCTTACTCGAAAAGAACTCCCTGAATGTTGTTAAAAAAGATTCTCAGTGTATAGCAAAATGACGCTTTCTAAGCCACCAAACAACTCTACTGTGAAGGGCATGCTACTACTACTGCAAGCATAAAGTTTCGATTTTGTTTGCCCATTTAAAGCAATGACCCATTGCGTATCTGTCTGTTTGTGTACATCCAGAATAAGTAAAAATAACGAGATTAAGTAAACTGCAAGAAATTAAGAGGAATAATCACAAGTAATATGTGTGTACTAAGCAAATACGCTTTAAAATTCTATTTACATGCTTTCGGGTAAAGTTCAATGTGCAAGTTCTCCAATGGAACGTATTACCCGGTCCCAATGGGTGAAAGAACTCAAGCAGAAATCGGAGCTCGTACTTCTTAACGATTCAAACTTTCCCAATTTACAAAACACTTTACGCAACCGCTTCAACTATTTTAATTAAATTTTGCATTTATTACCTGAACGTATTTTTCTTTGCCTGCTAAAATTCCACTGTCGGAAGAGTTTTGTGTGAAAGTCGCTCGAATAAATCAAAGAGATTTTCTCGAGAAATGATCATAAGTTAATCAGGCATTAAAAAAAGAAAAAAAAAACAATTTGCCTAAGATTTTAAGTCGGACTTATTCCGCGATCTGTTGAGGCAATTCACTTAAGAACCTCTTTAGATTACTACAAATAAATTTTGATGGTACGTGGAAATATGCTCAAAAAACCAATGAAGTCGTAATTGCTCTCTGGTTGGCTTTCCGCTCGGGTAACCGTCGTAATGAAAGCAATAAGACAGACAGACGTAGAGATGAAATAGCCAACCTGGATATGAGCTCGGTGCCGCACTCTGCCAACCACCCAACTCTTACTACGTTAACTTTTTGATCATTTTCACCGCGGAATTCAAAAGCTTGAGCCAGTCACGAGCAGAGTGGCCGGGTAACTACATTCCGTCCGCAACGCGGTTATATTCGCGATATTCACAAATTAGATTCAGGTAGCGTTTACAGCGGTTTTGTTGTTTTGTTTTTTTTTCTTTTAGGACTCTTCAAAGTCCAGCAATTGCTGCAATCCGCTCGAAGCGATCGAATTTCAAAAAATCCATTTCGAAGCGAATTGCTTATGTTCCACACCTGCATACCTCTCTGTTGAAAAAGACTTTCTTACCTTGCAAGACACACACGGCCTTAGCCTTTTCGGCTGGCTTCGCATAACCAGTTTTACTGAAGTGATCTCTATAGAAGTAGCTAGTGGAAGGTTCGGTGATAGTGTCAAAATCAAGGAGTGCTAAAAGTGCTGAGGGTATGGGGTCTAATGAACCCGTCAGCCTGTTAGCAGGTGGTGAATCGAAACGTCACTACAAAAAGGACTCCCGTTTCGTTTTGGACCTCTACACGCTCACCTATGATGAGCATGAAACTGTCGACACCGTGGAGCTATTCACTTCAATCGTAAACAATACCGCAGGGAACTGGGTTACCCAGGTAAAATGATTCACTGGACCAGAACAAATTCCCTCCTCCCCCTCCTCCCCTAACTTGAAGAATTTCTCTTTGAATGGCCGTCATACCACTCATTGCGGATGACTATTGTGCGATTGTGTCATTTCCGTCTTTGCTTATTATTAAAAATTATTTTAAGTCACTTAATACGGAGTTGAGACAAAGCCGTAATGCAAATTATCACAAGACCCAAACTTACTATGGGTTACTTAAAATTCAAGAAATACCTGCAGTTAATTACTGTCTTTATTTATTTTTCTTATGATGAAGACTTGTGGTGGTGCACCTGAGCAAATAATTTACTTCTCTGCTGCATAGGTTTAGCTCATTTTTATTATTTTAAATGCATAAACTTTGTTCTTTGAAACCTCACCGGAATGACTCAGTTTTGTTTCATTTTGAAGTGCCTTCCCATCTAAAAATCATTTCATTTTATCCATAAGCAGCTTTATTTTAAAATGTTATCCTTATAAATTCAAAATTGATTACGTTGAATTTTACATTTCCTGCATAGGATTCAGGCTTCCAATTAGACTCTTTAATACTTTTTAAAATAAACCTCTATTTTGTACTTATTTTTCGAATATTGGCAAAATACGATCTTTCGTGTATTTTACTTTCTCTTATCGAAACTAGGAGCTGATCGCTTGCTTTTATTTACAAATTTATAATCTCAGCTTTTATGGTAAGTCGATCGGGAATATTTGGAAGAGTTAAGACAAAACCAGTCGAGCTGGAGCTTAGAATAGTTTTAGATAAACTAGGATTTGCCGACATTCTCGAATTTTTCTGGGTAAGCGCTGCCAAGGTAGGAGTTATTAGGAATAATTTGGTACTCTTAGACGTGTTTAGGCTTAGGATAATCTGGGTAAGCCGAGACTTAGAAATTAACGAAGTACAGCTTAATCAGAATAAAGGAAGAGATTACTTACTGTAGGGTGGTTATCAACCTCAGGCTCATGTTCAATCAAACGTCCAAACTCAGACAAAATACTCAGCTCCTTTGTACTGCCACTTGTTCAGTTGCACAGTTTATCTGTGCTAATTTACTCAAACGCTGAAAGGAATCATATAAGAAATGTTATGGACTGATCCTCGTTTTCTTCTGGTTTTGACTCGGTTTGTTTTAGTCTGGTTTAAGAAATTTTAGGGGTACCCCATCTTATTTCACTACCCATTTTACCCCACTCTCCCTTACTAGAGTTAAACTAAACGTTAATTTTTCTCTGTAGGCCGCAATACGAATTTCTTATGACCTTGTGTGAATTTAAAGAGTTATAAGACTCAGCGAGGTTTGCTGGAATCCACACGTTACATTCTTAATAAAATTATGCCTTATTGTTCGTAATTAGAAGAAATCAAATATCTTAAAAGAAAAAGTAAATTTATTTAATTCCAGTTTTATTATTTGAAATGTTTCAGTGAATACAAAACTAGAAAATCATTCATATGAAATATTAAAAGCTGTTCACTGACCCAGAAAAATCCACCACTTACCAAAAATCATTTGTTTCAAAAAGGGCATTTGCGTTTTATGAACAAAGCGCTTCCAACAGATATTAAAATGAACCCAAATTCATTGGCTCACTATATAGACATTTGTAAACTGAATGGATGAATAAGCACGAAAAAGGTATAAAACTAAAACTTTTGCTCGTTAAGATAGGTCATGGGAACTGAAATAAAAAAATTGTGCGTATAAAATTGAGTGTCTGTTGGTTGTTTTTTATTCGTTGAATCTATCACTGGACATGACAAGCAAAAACAAAAAATTGCTATGTTATTGCGAAAATTCTAGACTCCTGAAAAAGTACAAGTTGATTGTTAAAACAGGTACAATAAATACGACCGAGGTCATATTCTTGTGCAGTGAGTGTCTCTCTGGTGTAAATTTTATGGGGTCTGGTAACCTGCTGTTAATGAAGCTATTTCTGCTTTGATTAATTGATAATTCCAAACTCTCTGATGGCGCATAATTAAAATGAAAGCTTGGTTAATTGCCGCTTTATTCGCTTTTGGTCTTGCCACAAATGTTCAACTTCTTCGCGTGTTTCTCTTGAAATATTGACTTTCATAATTGCCTAACTAGAAACTTAGTAACTGAAAGCATTTTCTTCTTATGATTGGAAGTGGTTCTCGCGGAAAAAAAGTAGATCAATCTTTAACCCACCAATCACACGTATGTAATGGCCTGACCTGCTATTTTTTCCAATACGTATCGAAAATATTTAATGATTGGAAATGAATTAAATCCTCCTCTTTTTTTTTCTAAACTTTGTAAATAGAGAAAGCTGTTCATAAAGAAAACATCCAACAATACGTGTACCATAATCTGTAATCTGCTTATTAATTCATCTTTTAGCACAGAAAACTTGTAATTATTTTTAAATAAATTTCGATTTTTGGCATATATCGTCTAATTTCGAAAAGATAAACAAATTCGTTGGAATGTAAGCTAAACATGTTTCCATTACTACTTTAAGGACATTTCTGAAAAAATTCTAAAAGTAGACGTATTAAAGGCACTTAAATTATATGACTTACCATCTGCGACAAGCACGCATTCGCTTATAGTGCAAAATGACAAATCGAAGAAGGCCAATTCACCCGCATTAAAAATTGAACAAACAAAAATTCTTTTATAATTTTCCATTATCGAAACATGTGCGTATTTCAAAGACGTAACACTCGACCAAATTTCAATATTCCTAAATTACCTCGGAGGTCTGTAACAGACAGCAGACGGACGAACAGACGTATGAGTGATTTAAGGGTTCGGATTCCTAAAAAACAAACAACATGATTTAAGACTAAATTCATCACCATTAAATTAGATACTGTAAAACGGATATACAAGAGTCCTTAAGGATTCTCTTGTAATTGAAAAATGAAACTTTACGGGCCAATCAAACTCCAGAGTGTTGTGCATGTACGGGAAGGGTAAGTCCTCCTCCTGATAATGAAAACAGTCTGCCATGCCCGGGGGTTGTATCCAGAAAAGAGTACCCTCATATCTATTTCAGGACACTTTGAGCCGCTAAACATCGCTCCATAACATTCTCAATTGGCGATAAGATAAATCTTGTTTCCTTGTACCATCACTTGTGCGTGATGAAAATCAGATAAGAGGTGGTCTGAGGACTACATGAGTGGATTTAAAGTATCCCATATGCGTCGACGAGACTTTCAATTTTAATTTTATTTTAGTAAATGGGCTCATTTATTATGTGGATAAAGTATATAGCTATTTTCCTTATATTTGATCTGTGTTTGTGGATTATTTTTAATATGGATAAACCTTAACAAATAAACATGACACAAACGTAAGCAATTACACTGTGCACAATAATCCCAGATCCTTCTTAAATACATAAAACGTTCGAGCGAAAGTTGGAGCTGTAAAAATGTGTCGTATATTGCAATATTTCTCAGAGTACTACAAATAGTTGCTGACTTACTAGGGAATATTGCAACCATTCCGAGGTATTGTATACTGCAATCAAATCAAAAATGACCTCAAATGCCCCTTTTAAAGCATAACACAGTCGTAATTTTTAATTTTGCGTTAAGTTCTGAGGGTAAGGCAATCGATGCTACATGGTTTCCTTCCTGATCGTTCTCCCCTTAAATCACTAGAATTGATTGGCATACTTATAAACAACTTCTAGATTGGGTAGAGAAATTTCTTAAATTTCTTATTATTTGTCCAATCACTTTATAAATCATGCCAACTTTCCGGACAACGCAATACATCACTTAATGCATATTGCCTTCAAGGATAAACTGAAAAAATTCACACTTTAAATATTCAGAAGTAACCATACCAATTTTTTTTTAAAAAAACGTATTTTAATTATAATTCGTTTAGTTTTTAAATTAATTCGAAACTTCAGGGGAGAAGCTTTTCAAAATACTTTAAAAGTGCACCATTAGATACTTTTCAAATAAACTCCAACAACATTTCACTTGTTTGCTATAATTTGGAAATTGTTCTGAAAAATAAAAAAATTCTTACATCGTATTTAAATGACTTAATTTTGCGTATTTAATGAACTTATTCCTAATTGATTAAATCAAAATAGTTAGTAAATGTTGATAATACGTACTTTTTATATGTTAAATTCACAAACTACGTGATATTTTATTTATAAAGGCAATAGTTGTTCTATATTAATCCTTGGATATTGGGACTTTGAGTCGTTTTATTAATTAGGCTACTTACCTAGAAGGTTTTGGGTTACAAGTTTTAAATAGCACAAAAGTAATATAAACAAATAAAAAAGCGTACAATATAAAAATAGCTTTTTATTGAAATATAACCAAAAGGAATAGTCCAAATACAACTTAAACACTCTTAAAACTCTATTCAAAAATTAGTAATGAATTAATTTAATGGTGCCATTATTTTCATAGAAACAGTTGTTGTTACAGAACTCTCCTTAACTGGCTTACGCTTTATTATCACGTACATGATGTTACAGAAAAAATTTAATATTTTATATAACCAGTTAAATTTTTGAAGTAATTGAATTTTCTTTCCTGCTTTTATCAACCATTGAAAGAAAAATAATTCTTTTGGGAAAAATTCAATATTTTTAGTATTTTCAGAGTACTCGTAAGATGTAAGCATCCATGGTGTTTCAGATTTAGGAATTTTTTTAAATAAATTATCACTAGCTATATCGAATTTAATAGGTTCACACATTTCACAATATTCACGGAAAATAATAATTAATTAAAAATGTTGTCCTTTCAATATTTCTCCTTGTACTGGTGAATTTCAGTAAAACTTTTGTTAACTTGACTCGTCAAAAGAAGATTTGTAATTGCTGATCGAAAAGTTTTGGTGTCTTGAAAGATGTATGAAAATTCAAAAAGTACTTGTAATTCTATTGAAACGTAAACCATTAGTGGTGTACTTGTCGTTTTGCAGTTCAAAGGCATATTCTACTTGTAATGATTTATTTGTAAAATGCAATTACGGGGCCTAGTACATTAAAATAAATAAAATTTACGTTTGAACTCTGATATGCTAAAAAGGCTAGAGTACAATTCATTTAAATTATTTGAATAACTAAACTCATAAATTGTTTATCATTTATAGATCCAAATTACAACTTTAAAATAAATTAACACCATCAGTTTATAGTGCCACTTTTGATGAATAAATAAAGAGTAATCGTTTTCCGGTTTATTTCTTACGTCTCTCTATAATAAATAGGGCTCAAATTTTTATTTTTATAATTTGAATTTAACATTTTAATTTTAGTAACTCCACACATAGAGAAACACAACCATAGTTTTACCTAAATTTATTTATCTATTGTGGATGAATGGATAGTGCGTAATTTAATTTTATAACAGTCTTATAAAATGGTTTTCGCAATTTCTATAGAGTGTTAGAACGAAACCGTGTTGTAGGTCACTTATATGAGGCTTTCGGTAATTTTCTTATAGTGTAATAGAGAAATTGTGTTGTAGGATACGGCGGGCTACTTGTATAACTGAAATAAACTCTGCACAGTATTTTAAATCAAAATAATTAACTATTGCTTCTTATAAACAAAAATTATATACCATAAATCAGAAAAATAGGTATCTCCGACTTTTGCTACTTAAGTATTTTGATTTTGCATTAAAACTCACAACACAATAGTTAAGTACAAAAAATATACAAAGAATGCAAATTTAAATAACTAATTTTTATAAAAACTACAACGTAAAAGAATTAATAAACTCTTAAACTAAAAACCTGCATGAAAACAGCGAGAAGCTTTATATAGAAAGTATATCGACCAAAAATAAACCGTGATACTTTACTAAAAAAGCATATCTTTTAGTAAAATAAAATACTTCCGGGAAATTCTCATAAATAAGAAAATCCATGTCTAACGCTATCTTCAATGCGCAGGCAACAGGTTAATTAATCCTTGCATCGCAATGTACACCCGCAGAGATATGAAAATGCATCGTTCTAAATAATTTTACCATTGAAAGGCATCGTGTACCGCCTTCAGATTTTTCCAGCTTGCATCTTTTCGCTTATCAACCACCAAATCTACCTGGTTGAAGGAAACATCTGTTGCACCTTGGCCTGGCAGTTGCTCGTTTACCTCACAACTACTACATACCCGCCATACCCTCATTTCTATGCAGCAATTTTCTCAAAACCCCAATTCATTGGTTCCAGGAACAACTACTGTCCTCGGTCCCTGCTCGTGTTACTCGGGGTCCCGAGGGCGAGATCTGCCTTCCAGATGGGCTTTTTGTGCTCCTTATAGTCCATTGAATTTTTGTATTTAGGATCAGCTGCCTGCACAGACCTCCATTAAATCGCTCAGGCCAAACACTCTGATCTGATCGCTGGAGTCGCATACCAAAGGGCAAAAGTGTTTCGTATCAGCCGCGCTGGGGGTATATCAAACGAGCTCTGGCGCTCGAACAGTTTGCTCGACTTTCTCAAGTATACCGGGGGTTACGTCTTATGTGCCTCATGAATTGCTAAAAGATTTTGCTGTGTCGCGATCGTTACTCTTCGCCGTTCCGCGGGGGGAGGGGTTTCTTTAATTAACATAGGCCATACAACAGTCAGACACTGTGACCGCCGGTTAAGTTGCTTAAGCATGCGTGCTGCTGGCTCATAACCAAGGACGTTTCATCCAAATGTGCCAAAGCTGAAGAGCTTGTGCGTTCGTTTTACATTTTAAACTAGTGAAGACGTTCTGTGATAAGAAAAATGTTTGATAATTTGCTGCTATCGTTCAAGTCAAAGATGAGTCGCGACAGTGGACTCCTCGCGAGCCTATCGAAAATCATATCATTCCAATATGCGTCTGTTGGTCAGTCAGAGTTTGACTGTATCGATGGAATGTTTCCGCGTGTTTATAAACAGAACCAAACAGATATTGAGATGACTCTATTTAATCCAAACTCAATTCTAATCGATGCTGAATATCTTGATAATGTCGTTGACAAATTTGTTCGAGTCATTAATTTGGAACTTGAAGAATCAAAAAGATTTAAAGTGCGTTTAGTGCCACCTTTTTATATATTTTAAGTGTTATCAAAATGTTTTCTTTTAAATTAATTTCATTTATATTTTTCTACAGAGACGAAATGACAGAGAAGAAATTCGACGCCGTCTTGCAATGGGAGCTGAGGACGATTACTTCAGCAAAATCGTTTCGGCTGATCGCCCGGGCCGGAAGCCCAGTCTCCAATCAAGACTTCAAAGCGGTAAGTAATAAGTTTATTTGCTAAAAATTTGAAATGTAAAAATCCCAACATACCCACAATCTCAATTTTTACATCGCATTCGGTTTTCTGGCCTCTTGCATTATTTATCAGATGGGGGAAAATTAAAAATATTCAAAACCTACGTGTCCGAGACTCTGAGGTTCCGAGGTTCCGAGGTTCCGAGGTAACAAGCCCAGAGCAGCCCATATCAAGACTCTGGTTTCGTGCTGCCTTCTGAGATGAGCTCCGATTTAATGAAAACCCCCCCGTACCTTAGGCGCTTTATGTTTATTTAACTAAGATAGTGTGCCGCGATGACTTTGTTTACAGAATCACATTCACTGGATATGACAGGGAAACTTTTGTTTGCATTCAGCTAGTTTTAGAGCAATGAATTCCTCATGGGATTTTTTTTTTTTACACTCTTCATCCAGAAGTTCCAATGTCAAAAGATTAAAATTCTTTCACAGCCTCTGTAATTAGGTGTGGTGCAATTTTTTTCTAAGAAATAACAGTTCGCTTATATTCGTACCTGCAATATTTTAAACTATTGTCTTCCCAGACCTTAATGAGTAACTGGATTTCCTAAGTTGTTTCTCCAAGAAACATAAAAACTGATTTTATGACGGCTTAAAGAATTTAGGCACTTTACATCTTATTGTTAGAATTAGAAACTCAAAGCTATTGAATAAAAATTACAATTTGAGGATATCTACTTTACGAAATTAGTTTAGGTTTTAGTCCAAATATTAAATCACATGGATCTGAAACGGAAACAGTAGTTGCTTACTTACCCCATTCACTCGCAACTATAAGATATCTTGTAGTTGCCTATAGCTGAATGTGTGGCTGAATGTGATCTCGGCAGCGAATGGTTATTCCGAAAAAATGTGTTTTCGCTCGTAATTGTGTGTTTTTTTAAGTTTCTCATATTTAATGACTAAAATAAGCGTGAAGCGCTCGTGCCATTTGTATTTTACTGAGAAATCATGAAATATCATCAAGGAGCATCAGTTATTGAGAAAACTGCGACTGTTAAAACAAAAACTTCGCTATGTAAAATCCAAAGTTTGTGTTAATAAAATAACAAATTATGAAAGTAAAAATAAAAGTCCTTCTTCCCCAGGGATAAGAAAACGAAATAGGTGATTTTGGTTAGTTTGTAGTTTGTTGGTATTCACATTAGAGATCATCTATTATTGAATCGAATGTAATTAACTATCCCAAAAATAATAATTTCATACAAAACACATTTTAGGGATGAACCTGCAAATATGTTTCATGAATGAGGCATCTTCAGATACAGAAAGTCCCAGCTCCGATTCAGAGACATGCCCAAAGTTATCAAAAGCAATGACCCACACCAGCAATTTATCACGGTACAGCTCATCATCTGCCCATCCCTACAACTCTCGGCCCTTGTCTGTGAGCATCAATGGTAATAACAATAGGAAATCTTTGAATCGCCCTTCAACACTGTCTTTGGGACCCCCAGTTGACGATAACACCCCCGAATCGGACTTTTTTACGAAACAAGCCCGACTCCAGATAGAGGCCCGAATGGCTTTGGCCCAAGCGAAGGATATGGCCCACATGCAAATGGAGGTAAAGTAGCTTTCTCATCGTTCAGTTTATTCGTTTATAACATTTTACGCTTTTACAATTTTAACACAGATTGAACGGCAAAAACAGAAGCAGTCACCCATTACAGAAGTTATACGTAATTCACTAGAAAAAGTGGGTGTACCATTTCCTCCTGAAAAACGTCGGGTGTCCCGGCAGATGTTAACTGATATGAATATCGCTCAACTCCAGATAATCGTAAACGAGCTGCACTCACAAATTGAAAGGTTAAACGAGCAACTTGTCCAGTATCTTATGGAGCGGGATGAATTGCACATGAGTCAGGATTCGATGCTTGTAGATATAGAAGATCTCACCCGATATTTGTAAGTACTCGTGGTTGCTGGGATATGCCTATTTCGACACAATCTCCATTCCGTAGGGGCGCTAAGGAACAATCAAAAGCCAACGAGAAGGCCACAAACAACACTACCACCAACTCGGCTAGTACAAACACCATAACAAAAGGTACGCACACTCTGCAACAATTGGCCGTTACGAATTCACCTGCGAACAACACCGCAACTAGCAACCATTCACAGAGCAAGTTCCAACGGATAGCGAGTCTAGTCAAGAAATAACTCCTTTTTGAAATCACGTTGACTCCGTTAGTAAGCTAGCCTTTAGTTAATGACTCGAATAACTCGTGTAATCTAGTTAAGTCTTAGGTAAGTTTAGTTATCTTTCGAAATTTTTTGGGAACAACAACAAGGGTCCCTTATCGTGCAGAGCGTTTAATCCTCGAATTGTAAGGGTTGTCGCTCTGTGCCCAGTGGGACGTAAAACTCAAACGTAGATACACACAAAACAACAAATTGAAAATCCAATACGTAATCAAAACTGCTTTAACCATCGGCAAAACGTAGTTAATTCTGAATAAACGATTTATTTCTAATCAATTGAATTTCATCGTAGTCTATTTAAAAAATATCCTATTTATCGGCGTAAAATTCAATCGTACCCCAAATTTTCGTATTTAAATTAATTTCTTTGAAGAATGAAAAAAAATTGATCCAAAAACTGAATTTCGAGAATTTTTTTGAAGAGAAATTAAATTAGTACTAAATTCGGAAATAGTTTTCTTAAAATAGAACTTTGAATTTTCTCGTTTTTTCCATTTTTTTTTTCTTAAACAATCGCCGGTGAGAATTATACACTGGAAAGACACACAAGCAAACAGCATATTAATGACCGATAGACACCCAAATATTATTATGAGGTCGACAAGAAACAACTAAAATTGATAATAACCAAAATCTTCTATATTTACAGGCCGTAGACTGGTCTCTTGAATGTTTGTAAATAATTTGACCAGTTCAAGAAATTTATTCTGACTATCTATGACCATTCCAATGAAATCCCCAGGAAGAATTTAATTATATTGAGTTGTTTAAACTCTAAGGACATCAAAGTATTGAAAATTTTAAAACCGCAAGAGACTTTTACTCAAAAGGGCAGTAATTTTTTAGTTCTTCGGAACCGAAGATCATCTCTCGTCATATTGCCTAATTCAAGCGCTCGTGTTTCTCTGGTAAGTTTTGATTTTAACTCATAAATGTTACATACCTTTTTTCGAAGAGGTAGCAAAGAATATTGTAAACTGAATTGAGAACTTGTCAGGGTAATTGTGAGTGAAAATCATTTTTGAATACGAGCTTTAGTTTGCCAATTGTCATTAAATATTAAATAATTAGATAAATTAAAATTTAAAAACCAGTATTCTTCAAGTTTTTAACGGTGAAAATTTTTTAAAAGCACAATTGAATTGAAAGTTTGACTTTCTTGACCTCTTAAACCTTCAAATAGCTGCAGATATTTTTCTACATTGCAACTACATTATAAATTGAATTTGTAACTACAGATACGTTAAAATAAAATAAATAATACACAATTTTAACAAACTACCTGCAAAGAAAAACCACTTAAAACGCATGAGCGCTATATCAAAGATTATAGACTGAAGGTTCTTATTTGCTAGAAGGTAAATAAATGTAGGGATATGTGATGCTACGGCGTTGAAGAAAAGAAGAAACTCACGTTTGAGTAAGAATAATAAATGAAGGAGCCTTTTCAATCGTTTTCGTATTTATACGTGAATTTATAATGTTAAATTTGTTAAGGGTTGTATGCTTTGCGGTTCTATATGAGAAAACAATCAAAAATGTAAGAAACCAAAAATAGATTAGTAAAACAATATCTACATGTTGCTGCCAATAATATCAAAACTGCGAAAATACCTACTAGGAATATGTATTTGCTGCAATGCTAACAAAAGGTATAGTTCTATGAATAATCTTATTTTACTGACTACCCCCAAGAGTAATAAGTAAATCGCTTATAATTCTATACACTTTTAGGTATCAAGAAATCGAATCTTTAAATAACTATTTCCTAAAAGTACTCGCTAAAATCCTCTTAAGTTCATTCAACGCTTCCATATGTGGCGTGTTGACTTTAATGAAAACACCCTGAGCAAAAATCAAGTTAAAATTCTAAAGTATCCTGACTACTCTGTGTAAACTTGCTAAACTTGTCAATGGTTAACAATTTTTCAGTTACGTTAAGCGTATAAGCTATCCAGTTTTACATATTTGTCTAATTTCTAACTTAAAAACTTGGTTAGTAATCTGCTTTAGGAAATGCTGTATCAAAATCAAAATAGACAATAAGCTGATAAATTAATTGTAATGAATAGTGAACTCGAGTGCATTCTGAAAAATGTTCAACCATGTCTAAAATCTTTTAAGTAAAAATACGCACTATTGACATTGATGAATAAGCAAGATGTACTTGCGCATGGGATTCGTAATTCAAATATAAATTGAGCCGTTTATTTTGAAAGTGGTCCAAGTCCAAAATGCCATTAGGATGATTTTTACCTTAAAGGAATATTGAAAAATCTTCTTTATGACATTTTTGACTTGTATGACTTTATAAATAAACGGTTCATATATTCAATGTGCAGTTCATTATTATTATAATATAATAAAAATGGTATCCTCTGTTGTATCATATCACCAACAAACCAAAATCAACAACGATATCACTTTGATTTCCATCATTTAGTAAAAAATTATATTTATATCTTTGAAGAGAATGTATGATGGATTTATAGCTTTTTAGAGGGATAATTGTGATGAAATAAATCGTTTATTTAGAATAACTTTAAAATATCTTTACGCAAAAGTGTTTAACCCTTTACATAAAAATTCATAAACCATATAAAATCAAGCAAATATCGGTTTATATTTTCATATCATTTAAAAAAAAAAAAAGTGTTGTCCAAGACGTTCAAGAGTGTTATATTTTTATTCCCGATATAATGGCATTGTAAAAATTATACCTTTCACATTAAGTGCTTAAATAGACTAGCGAAGCATAGGCCAAGTAGAATTTACCCTCTCGGAATGTAATGATAAATAAAAGAAAAAAAAATTCATCAACTATAGAAATAAAAAAAAAGAAGGTACATATTAAAAATTGATGAAGAGAATAAAACAAAACTACACAAGGTATATAAAAAAAAATGAAGAGAATAAAGAAACTATGTTATCGTGGCGAAATTTATCTTTTGCTCTTTGTGATTCTTATTCCATTAAAATCGTTAAATCAATAAAACATAAGTTACGTACACATATAAAAATGGAAATAATAAAGGACTAAATCATAACAATTTGTAGTTTACTTTTGTATATTATGCTCTATGTTTTTTTTTTCATAATAATTTGTATCAATTTTATTTTCTCACCTACCAAAGAAATTGGTTCCATTCTCCACCATCTAGACTTTTTGGTATGAAAGGTTAACCGATATAGTGGGAAAGACTGCAGATAGTTCTAAGTTTTTGATTTGATTTAATATCTTCTAAGCAATTGACCTCAGGCCTTATCATTAACCTTTACGTATGGGGTTCATTATTTATTAGCTTCTTCCAGACTTCTATATTCAAATGGAACCTTTTTTAAGAAAAGTTAGAATAATTGTTTCAAAATATCACCGATATTAAATTATAAGTTTTTACTAATCTACAAACCTTGGTCGTATCATAACTAAAACAAAACTTAAACTACAAAGCCGCACGGTTGTGGAAAGCAGGTCATTGTGGTGTAACTTAGAAAACGAAAAATGTAGTGAAGTTCTATTTTATAAATTTTTATATTTTCAACTTTCCTAAGCTCTTTGTAATTTCAATTTCTCTTTGAAAGTTTTAATTTCAAAATTTGCAACACTATCAAAATTGACGATGGTCGATTTAAGACTTAAAAACTTTGAAAAATTAAAGTTTGCATTAGGTGATGTCTTTTAAAATAAAATTTTTTGTTTATTTTATCAAAACTATTTATTTAATTTATTTATTATAAAAACATTTTTCAAATGGGGCCTCGGGTGGAATAGTAGGCTAAGCGGTTTGGCTGTGAGTATCTAATTCTGAGGTTCTGAAAATTCTTGTTAAAAAGTAATAGTAATAAATAAAAAATAATAATAATAGCGCACAGAAAATGCCATATGGGTTTAGTTCATTTAAAAAATAAAATCATTTAAATTCAAGTATTTTCTAAATACACAAGCACTCTGAGTTTAATTTCGTTATATCACATTTATACGTTATGAACACAGCGGCAGTTAAGGCGATTAAATAAAATATTATAGATAAATACTTAAAATATTGAAACAATGCAATTTTAGGTCCAGAAAATATAACAAAACCTAACATCAATCCATTTAATGCTCCACTGAAATGCGCTGCTATGCTTATTGGGGGGCTATCTTTCTTTGCGAAAAGTATTTGAATTATTAAAAAGCCTATATCACTAGCGCAAAGAAATATTAACGCTATTATTCTGAAGTATTTGAATTTCAAATTGGTAAAGTTCTGAAAAAAAACAAAACGAAAATAAATTATTAAAAATTTGAATAGTTTGAAATGTAAATATTTATTGTATAAACGCTTATAACTACGCTATGTAGGGACAGTTTTAAATTTCAAGCTCCCTTAATCTTGAAGAAGAAATATTAAAGAAATTTAAACCATGATTTGAAATCATACAGCCTTAAGCATACATCCATAGGACCATTTTACTTTCAGGTCAGTACCTGAAATTCAGCACTCTAGGTTTGGAATGTTATGGGATCAATAAATATAAAAGTAATGGGTACTGGGTACTAAGATATTTTTATTACCAAAAATTCAGAGGAGTATTGCAAAAAGTGCTGTGCAAAAGTATAAGACTAATTCCTAATTTTCGAGTATCATTTAAAAAGAAGCCATTTGATTCCTTACCTAAGTCCAGATTCGTTTTGAACTGTAGTTACTAAGTGCTCAATTATTACTTCCGTAAAAAATCAAATAGTTACCCTATATAGAATTTTCTAAAAATATCGTTTTTCAGAAATCGTTAGTAGAACCTACAAAGAACACCCTCCAAAAATTATCGCTGTAATTGACTTTTGCTTAAATCCATCACTTGTTTAGCGCTAATATGACTTTATTATTTTTTCTTGTTTTCAAATTGTGTACTTTTTTATTGAAGAGATCATTGTGACCAGATTGTTTTCAATTTTACCATCCAGTGAATCATATTTTCAAAGAATAAAAAATGAAAGTGTTGCCATTAAAAGCGGTTTAAGTAAATTAAATCGAACTGATGATTCAACACTTTAAGTATGCTACTTTCAGAAAAGACATCCATAAAAAAATTGATTGTACCAGTGAAACTAATTGGCAAAAATAAGTACGTGGTCTGTGCTCAGTTGAATTAAGGAAAACATCCGAGGGTAATGTACATATATGAAATTGTCTTGCACTGGGGTTACAGGCAATTTAAGTTAACCCGCCGACTCACCGGACAAACCAGTTTGGACGGCATGTAATATAAAAAGAACCGAATTTCTTCAAAAATTCTTGTTTTAAAAGCCTGAAGAAGATTCATATAATTTTTAAATTATAAACTGAGTTTATTTAATCACAGTAATGTTAGAATTTACCTTACTCGAATAAGTTTAGTTTATACGTTTTTAAACATCATTTCTAGAACTGAACCACAGAAATCGATACTTAAATTTAATTCTCTTCGTCTTCGACATTTGATAATTAAATATGAGGGCAAAATTGAATTTAAAATTAAGGCAAAAATTGCGAGTTTTGCTTATTTTATTTGGGACGCTAAGAAAATTAAATACTTATGAAATGGCGTATTGAATTTAAAACATATTTCAGGAGCTGGAAAACAAAAGCAGACTTGTCTCCTTATAATTTTATTTAATTTCTAACAACAAGTTCGATTTTGCACGAAATCAGAATTTTTGAACGCTGTTTTCTCTAGGTTTAAACCGCTTTTGAAGCAAAATACTTCAGGAGTCAATAGATGTGAGCTTAGAGAGTATGAAACCAACAGAAAAAGAAAACGTTTAAAGCGTTTATTTTGTATTCTAATTAAATGTAAAAATAAAAACACCAACAATTATTTTATCAATATCCCAATTTACCATTACTAAAGAAATTTATATTAAGGTATAATTTATAAGCTACTTACCAAAATTAAGTGGGAAGTATGGCTTATAAGTAAACTATAAACGCCAGCAGAAGATCCAATCATAAGTAACTTTGGCTGAAACACTGAAGTACCGAGAGCTCCTGCAATTGCGCCACTCAAATAAACGATTATAACTTTCCAATATCCTTGTTCTGTTTCTAAAGTAAAAGAAGTGAAGAACTATTTTAAATCAATTAAAACTCTGTCTATTTAATATTAATTAAATATTACCAAAAGTAAATTGTTTAATATTAAGTGAATTATGTCGGAATGAAGCAGGGTATAAGATAAAAATCTCCAAACTTCTCTTTTTCTATACGGCGAATATATCAACAGTCTGTAGATTTTTTCATTTGTGAAGACAAACATTAAAATCTGAAAAAAATAAATTTTTATTATTGTATATTTAGTTATAGATGAAAATAAATTCTACAATATACTCGTATTATTTTAGCAGTTAGCCCTTAATGGGTGCTATACCAGAAATTCTTGGGAGTCCAGTTTTCGGGGAATAAACAAAACCATAAAGAGAATATGTTTTGGAATTCGAATATTCGATTGGTTAAATTGATACTTTTCTTGTATTCTTTTCAGAAAACGTATTTATTTTTATCATCCATAGCTAAAGACGACTTTAGTTCCTAAGGTTCTTCGCTTTCTATGAACAGAATTTATAAGACCGATTGATTTCTTATATGTAAATGTTCTAAAACTACTTTAAATAAGTTTTAATTTATAAAAGTTTCTTTCAATTGTTGCGGTTTTAATCAGAAGGATCAAAAATAGTAAAAATAATTTTATAACCTCTAACAAACTCGAACTCTTCCTACTGGAAGTAGGAACTCAATGGCACAACTTAAGTTTAAGGTCCCCATACGGATTTTGAGAATTTTAAAAGCAATTTCTTCATGATACGTTAATAGTTTCGGTGATAAATATGAATGAATGAATGATTTAAAAAAGAGCATAATTAAAAACAATTCTTTCTTTAACAGTTGATAAAAATAAGCCATTTTTTGGAAGGTATACCTAAAATAGAATTCGTTTTACATCTGAAACTTCTAATAAAATAGAAATAGAATAGAAAATATAAACCAAAAACATTTTACCATATTCCGAAAGCCTTATATAACCCACTTATCAAGAGAACTAAAAAGAAATCTTAAAGTAATCTGTTGAGATTACATCAGAATGAAATTATTGCAGCGAGTCTGTTTTGTGTGTATATTTTTGATATTCTAAAATGAATTACGAAAATTATATGAGCCGAACATTCCCAGATGAATCCACTGTACGATCGCCAGTCTTGAGGAAGTATACTCGACGCGAATCTAATTATAAACCTGCGGAACATAAAAACTTTATTTAACCGACATTATGGGGTTTCTATGCTTAGAATCATTTAAACATTAAAATCGGCTGAGGGTAAATGGTAGACGATGTGCAGAATATGAAAAACCCGCAAACTAATGAATGAGGAACGTCTCTTATGTGGTCATCACCATTTAATTTTTGCAGTGAATGCCACTCCAAACGAGATTTATGAGCGGCGTTTGTTAGAGCTTAAAAAAAAAGAATTGATGTACTTAAAAGGCATACGTTTTTTATCCTCAAATGTTTCTAGGGTGGTTAATTAAATCACCCTGAAAAAAAAAAAACTAAATGAATTTATTTACCACGGCTGATTTATTTGTAAGTAATGCTACAAAATATAAATTAAAAAAAAAAATTGTGGTGCCTGATAAGTTGTAATTAATGTCTCTAGTGCCTATTTCAGCGTCAATTTCAACGTTACTATTTTTCTAACACTGCAGCTTTAAATCGCATGTAGTTGAGTAACATAAATTAATTTCCGTCCCGCTTTTGCTGCAATTTCTTAAATAATTTCGCTTGCAGTTTTACTCTGAAGTCATTTTAAGATTGCTTTTTGCATACGTGCAAGCTTCAACTAATTTCTGCCTTGACCATAAGGTCAGCATAGTTAAGCAAACTTAAGACAAATTTCTTCTTCTATTTCTTACACTTTAACAAGAAACGAAAGCAGGAAATGTCGAAGGGTCGTTAAGGCTTAGTTCACCTTTTGAATATATGCAGGATATTTTCCAGATTGAATTTAAACTACAAATAGAAAAACAATAATAAAAAGTAGTTTTCTTATAAGGCGTTATTGAGAAAAGTGTTAATTTAGTACAGTTTAGACATATTGACGAATTCAATAAGTCGGACGATATTTAAAATGCATGAGGTTTTATCCCATCACATTGCATTAGAGTTTTGATCCCACATTTTAAATAATTGACCCCAAAAAACAAGGTATAGACCCATATTGATGCGCCGTATGGGCTGTGTTCCCGAGAGCGGTAGATTTCTTTAAGTAGGGGCTCAATTGTATTGTTCTTCCTATTTTTATTAAATAATAAATAAATAAATATTCATAGAATTTCAATTCTACTATTAAATTCCGTCAAAAAATCGCGATCAAGGGCTCTAATTAAAGGGCTAGCCCTCAGAAGTTCATAACACAAACCCACTCTTAAATTCACCGAATTATGAATTTTTTACTCATTGGGGCCCGATTTTACTTAGGGAAAGAGGGCCCTTTTCAAGGAAAAATGCTGCCCTGGCCCTAAAAAATGTTTCTAATTGCTGAAAATTCGTCCAGGCTATGAAAACTTGCTAAGCTTTTCAGGAAAAGTAAAAACAGGATACGTCCCGAAGAAATATTTGAAGTACCGAGGTCCAGAACCTGAGAAATAAAAAAATTGACGATTTTCCATACATTTCTATGTGGTTTTTTGGTTTCTGAGTGTCACAGCGCTGAAAGGACTACATTTCCGGGCTCTAATTAAAGGGTTAGCTCTCAGAAGTTCAAAACACAAACCCCCTCTTAAATTGGAGCTAAATTCATCGAGTTATGAATTTTTTACTCATTGCGGCGCGATTTTACTTAGGGAAAGAGGGCCCTTTTCTGGATATTTTGTCATTAAGTCAATGATTGTAAATATGAGTTCGTCGGCAACGACCAAACCACGCTGAGAATACCATTTTAACATATGGATGTCCGGTTTGGTTTAATATAGCCCCACTCTATATGGAAAGAATTCGGATACTTGAAAGGCAATGCATTCGAGCATGTCTATCGAAATACAGAACCCCAAACTCTGAATTCGTAAAGTATTACCCCAATAAGAAGCTTTATGAGTTGGCAGGTCTGAATAGGATAGACAACTTCATCATTAAGCTGATAAGAGGTCACGTATTAAGAGATATGGATAATGAAAACAACTTGATTTCAGGAGCTTATTACCCAAATCAGTTGTACCACGAGCGAACCAGAATAAACGGCTTCATCCCTCCAGAGGCCTTCTTATACCTAGATAGCGAGGGCATGATACAAGATACGGTAGGTACCCCAATTCTCTATCACATTCACAGAGGCACGAGAAATAAAGCGATTGAGTACAACGCAGACACAATAACAAGTGAAATGATCCGCTTCAGTACTGGGGTCCCCCAGAGGGACAAGGAGGAAGCCCTTAAGGCTCCTTCTAAGTTTTGGTGGCTGAAGTAAAACTGAGTCTTCACTTATCAAGTGAAGAAAACGAAAAGACAGCTCTGATTTTAACACCCTAAATTTGTACGTGCAAGTGCGCAGCTGTAGATTAAGATTTAGGTATTATTGTTAGGTAGGTTAGGTAAGGACAAGGGGGGCGGGGGGAGGGGTTTGATGATTTCGGCGCTCGTGGATGTCGGGCACTGGTTGACCAGTATGAGAAGAGCACTGCTCCGCCCGTGCCCGGCAGCTGTGCCGTAATGTCCTTGGGCTCCTTCCTCTGACGAACCTTAGTGAGGTTCACAGGACGACCACTCGGTAAAGGTATCCTGAGTGCTCCTTCTTTGGACCATAGCTATGTTAGGTATAGAGTAAGTAGGGTTAGCTTAGAATAAGATTTTACAAACCATCATTATACCCAAGTTTTTTTGAAAAAATTTTTCTTGGCAACAAAATATAAGTAAGCTAATTGAGGCAATAAGACATATGGAAATTGAAAAAAAAGATTTATAAAATTTATAATGTTTAACCTTGGACATTCTTTTAGGATTTATAGGTTAGATTAAGATTAAGAATACAGAATTTAAGGCATTTTATCTGTAAATACCACACTGTGAAATATTTAATAAATGCAACTAACAAAAAAAAAAAAAAAAATACCGGTTCTCGTCCGATCACCGAAGTCAAGCAGCATTGGGCGCGGATAGTACTTGGATGGGGGACCGCCTGGGAACACCGCGTGTCGTTGGCGCCTCTTTTTCCTTTTTGGGGCTCTTTTAAATAAAAATTATTTGAGTAGAAACAGCAGGAATAAAAATAATACTTATAAGTATTTCTAGATTACTTCCAAACCTCGTAGAAGGTCCTGTACTTAAATTAAGAATCTTTCGTGCTTAAATTAGGATAGATTTCACATAACTTCCGTTGAAGAATTTTGTTTTATTTTTCCAATGTGTATTTTAATTTTTTGGAAATTTTTAAATTCCTATTTCAATCACAATTTTGTCACCAACGGCCAAACCACGCTGAAACTACCGGTTCTCGTCCTGGGAACACCGCGTGTCGTTGGCTACAATTTTTACTAATTTTTGAGCATAATAACAAAATTTCCAACACGCAATCTTCTATTTTTTATTCACTAAATTTTAATTCTACTTGTACACTATTCTTTCTTATTTTCGTCCAAACGTCGCTCATTTGCGGAGTTCACTAACTAAATGAAGGATAAATCTCACTTGGCTAGCTACCACTCCTCTAGCTAATTTAAATCCCTGCCAGGTAGTTCAATAAGTGGAATGTTAAATTGTCGCCACAGACGAGTGAGGTGAGCATATTTTATGAGGGTTTAGTTTATTACCCTACGTCCCTACCTGGATTCGTCCCTTCTGTATTAAGGACTTTTCCGTACTAACTCAAGACCGTCTGCTTTTGCTCGATATGCACTCATTGCATACCCGCCGCTGCAGTAGTGTAGGATATTACGATGAACCCCGCTTCCATATTTACGAATAGGGTGCTTTTTGCAGATTATGCATGGTATGGTTTAGGAAAACATCTTTTTTAAAGAAGTTATAAACATACAAGGGATATATTGCGGTATTACTACGCGAATTTGTCCAAATTAAGCCGAAATGTTACGTATTTTGTCGGTAAATAAATGATTGTAAATATGATTTTGTCGGCAACGACCAAACCACGCTGAGAATACCGGTTCTCGTCCGATCACCGAAGTCAAGCAGCATTGGGCGCGGATAGTACTTGGATGGGGGACCGCCTGGGAACACCGCGTGTCGTTGGCGCCTTTTTATTATACCTCTCTACATTTTCGTCTTCCCTCGTTTACAAATATTATGAGAATTTTCAATTCTACTATTAAATTCCGTCAAATCAAAATCGTAATGAAAATGCTCCCTTAGATTCGGTTGGTCGACTGTTCACTGTTCTGAGTCCGCTGTTGACCGATTTTTGATTTTATTTGTTGAATCGTTTATTAGAAATATCCACATGAAAAGTGCTAAGTCTCTAGCCATTGAATATTGGCACATTGAAACGCAACCGAGTTTCTATACCAACCTGACCACTATAACTAAATAGTCGAGAATTGCTAGTTGTTAGTAATGATCATGATTACGAGAAACAAATATCAGAACATTTGAAGAGCATATCCCTAGGGCTAATTAATAATTATCAAAATGTTCAAGACATAAAGGCTAGACATTTTTATCTAGTAAGCCAAATAGGCTTGTTACAGTTTTTATAAATCGCAGCGGAAATGAGCTTTAGAACTAGTTTTACACGAACACATACGGCAGGTTTACACTTTTATATTAAAATTTAAAGTAAATTGGCTTTTTATTTCACTTCTCCTCTATGCATACAAATTTTGATTATTTCTCATTTAAAGAATATCAGGAATATGTCACAATACAAAGCATTCGAATGCCATAATCGCAATCATTTTAATGATAATAAAATTCTCATTCTACTCTGTTTGCCCCATTAGTTTTTCTTATTACGAAACAATTGGCTAACTGAAAATTTAGATTGCTTTTACAGTCGAATAAAACTCGTTATGGGAAATAGCATGAAATCGCCAGACGGATTTTAATCTTTTTTACTATTTTGGATAGAATTACTTCCAATATTAAATTTCATTTCAAGTAGCATTAGATAGACGGTGAACGACAAAGTAACCTTTTAATAAATCTTTAATTTCCGCTGCGTTTGGAGCCACACAACACGTCGTTTAAAAGACTCTTTTTTTTAGTGAAGAATTCGCTTCTGAAGAAGCATTTCCATTTTTAGTAAAGTCTGTAAAAACACAGAAATAATTGTAGAGTGGGCAAAAGAAAATATAGTACGTTGTTTTTATTTTCCAATTTACGAAAAGTAATTACATTTTCACCTTGAAATTGATTATTTGCACGATTGTTTGGTGGCGATCGAAGTGCGCATTTTATCAGGTCAGAGCTGATTAAAATGTTCGCATTTAACAACTCAGGGGAGTGGTATCAACCCTAAAATAAGGTCAGCTTGCGAAAGTAAATCTGAAACAGTCGGAGATTGACTGTGTATAATTAAAACCGGAGAAATATAAAATTGTGGTTCATTTTGGCTCTATTACGATAAAAAACAAATTACATAAAATCAAATATAACGCAAGAAAGTGAATATGGAGCACTGAAATACATCACCAGGGAGCCGTGCTGTTTTTGTACTCGTAATAAGAGAAATATCAAAACCGCAAAGATATTGATTAAAGCGAGGAAATCTTTGGTAAACATTAATTTGATAAATGCAATGCACAGTACTTTAAAATTACACGTACATACCTGGACTAAATTATTTGTTAGTGCCACCCACGGTACATTCCATGGAAATGAGGATTTTTCTCCACAATTTAGAAATTTACTAAAATTTCGTTTCGTTTTGGTTTTCCGATACGACACCCCCAGCTCATTTTCTTGATCGAACAGTCCAAATTCGGTCTGATCTATGAGAGGATCACTTGTTGCTTTTTTCCAATTCTCACTATTGTTTTCGTCGTTACTCCAAGCGGTAGTAGAATGAGTTTTCACGGTCACATACGGGCAAATTTTCTTTCTGCCCGCAGGCAAATTAGACCCTGTCGTCGTCATCATCACTATACAATAGCCACTCAATCGGTTATCAGCGAAAAATCAATCAAAGTAGAAAAAGACCTGTATCGAATTGAGGACATTTTTGAAATTTGAAGCCTCAATCGCGGTTAAGTTCTGCCGCCAATAAAAATGAGGAATAAATTCGCCGTTGGCTAGATCGGGCCAACCTGCTAAAAGTACGCACTACAGCTGACTGGAACAGATGTAAACAAACGGGGCTGGTCGACCGCAATCTTTTCGCGAAGCTTTCTTGGATTTCGATTTGCGGGTATGCGGGACTCTAATCAAACTCCCACCACCCACTCTCTTGATGTACAGATAGTGCACAATTTTGCATAACAGCAGGCGATGATAGTGCAAATGGAATCGACGGAAAGGGAAAGTGGATTTTAACCGGTGTACAAAGGAACCTTCAGGTGAACCCCCAAGGCCATTAGTACTGCAGACTGCTGCCGTGCACCGCTGTCCGCCAGTTGTGTGACCAAGAATTGATTTAACTCTACCGCAATTTATTTGACCTAGGTATATACCGCCTTTGAATCAAAATTTTAATTTTATTTCAAACCCACTAGTCCCACTAAAACCTTAGAGGAGGAAATACGAATTAAACTCTGTAGAGATTCTATATAAATTAAGCCATATTTTGATCCTCAGGATAGTAGAAAGTCAGTTAGAAGAGTTCAGGAGCTAATTAGAATTTATTAACTCTATACAACTCGTCTATAGAAATATTAGTTCTAGTTTGATTCTGAAGATCATACATAGCGTAGTATGTCGAGGTTCGCTTTCTAATAAAAATGAAATTTAATAAGGTCCCAAAAACTCTCACAAAGGGTATTGTTTTTTTAAAATTTACAATTATTACATAGACTTTTTATTTATTAGGTTATCAATCGTTTTTGCATTATCACTATAAGGATCTAAAAGTTCAAATGAGAGTAAGCTATATTTAAATCTTTGAAACTATCTCCAGGAGTTAAGTAATCAAATAAGATTTAACCAGTTAGCTGTTGCGACCTCTCTATAAAATGTGTACCTGTTGTGCGTCGTACAATTCAAACGAAAACGAGTATACTCGTCCTAACAAAAAATATTACCATATTTTCAGGACGGGTATACCCGCCCAAAAGAGCTAACTGGTAAAGAAGTCGTCAATGAATTATATTTTGATCCAACAGATCTATTTCTAGGATCTACTGCATTCATAGTAAAGAAAAGTCTACTAAGTGAACCGTTTTTATTAAGCTTAACCTTCCGGAGAACTTATTTCTTTTTGGGTACATCGCTAATACCTAGACTGTAAATAGTGTGTGACTTCGGTTAACGAAACCGTATATAAAAAGCTTATTTTGTTGCAGCTTAAAATAAGCTCGATGAACAACACAAATTTGAAATTTTATTTCAAAATTAATATTCACAATAGCATTCCATCATATTTTCATAGAGAGTTTTAAGCATTTCTATGATATTCATAAAAATAATTGTATGGCGATTTTCAGAGTCGCTGATATAATTGATTCAAATTTTATAATTTATGTGATTTTCATGATCATATAGGTAGAGGAGATGGATGTGTTTCTTTAGTTTCGGTTCTGAATCTAAGTTAAGCGAGTTATTTTGCACTAACTCCAAATTTATACATACCTAGTTACCATATCCAAAAATTATTTATTTGATGAAATTAACAGACGGACAGACTTCCGGATTTTTAATTGACATAGCAAAGAAACATCTCGCTTTAAATGTTACAAACTTAGTACATAATTTCCTTTAATAATGAATGATTCTGTTACATATTACAAATTACTTCTAGAGAAGTATGCTTGGCAGTAGTAATACGAAAGCTTTTCAAAAGATTCCGTATGCATTCTAAAGAAGGTAGATGGAAGCAGTATAAAAGCTTTTTGATTATTTTCTCCTGCGGACATGTAATGTTTAAATCAAATGTAGTGTCTAAGGAAGGTTCATAGTCATGCCTTCTGAGGAGTACCTGTTCCTTGCATCTAGAGCTTCTTTTCCCGCTTGGAAATTTCTTTTTAATTGCAGCAAAAAGTTTAGTGTTCGGTTTTATAAAATGCGTATATATTTTTTTTAAATACAATAATTTTTTTACCATATATGATTAAATAAGTTTCGATATACCAAAGATGAAAGCTGCAATTCTTTAGGAACCAAACGGAAAAATTATTTTAAAATTGCACAATGCCCCGTTTGTGAACTACTTTGAGACTTTGTAAGGAGAAACTTTGTGCAGAACCTGAAAGGATTCAGCAAACGGTATGAAGGAAATATTTTAGAGGGAATTATGCTCCAGCGTCTTTACTGATGATGATGAAAGTAATTTCAGCTCTAAAATAAATTGCACTTCCCCACGCTAGAATTAGGTGAGCTGGGCTTAAGTAAACCTTAAAAGAGAATTTCTAATAAATCAATTGCACGCCATAGTTTTCGCGACTTTTGTTATTAGTTAATTATAATTATTGCAAGGTAACGATGTCGTTGTAATTCAATGGCATTGCAAATTCGAACGTGATTTTGGTAGCTTCTCTGACAAAGCATTAAACCTATTAAAACTGTTTGCACAACGCTCTTTGAGTGTCTCAGCAACGCACATTGCAGAGGTTACATGCCACTCTTGGAATCCTCGAACTTCAAAGCTTTCGACTGGCATACCTTCAAATTTGCATGAGCTAATTTACCGGCTGCCTTTACCTGTGATTGCCCGAGATCAAACGTGTGTGCATTCGCAATGTCTGGCACAGACTGAAAATTGAATTTTGGGCTAATAAACACGCCACTTCTATCTAGGAAATAGATGGGCGCTAAAACAGCCATAGACTGTTTTATAAAGCTAAAGTCTACAAGTAGTCGATGTATGCTAGGGGGATAGTAGGATGAAATGGTATTATTTAGTATTCGTCGATCGAAATAGGTGGTAATCTAAGGGGCAATATCTGGAGAATACTGAAGGTATGGTAGGACATGTCAGTTAATCGCTTTAACATTTCCTGACCGATTTCGCAACATGAGTTCGAGCGTTGACATGCTGGAAAACCACTCTAACGTGTCTTTTCACATAATCTGTACTTTAAATCTCTACAAGTCGTTGATCTACCAACATTTAACGATTTTATACGTTCTTCTTGCATTTAACTCGGTTCTTTATCGAGTAAAGCTTCCATTTCTAAATTTTAAAATTTATTCTATTGGTCAAAGTCTCGGGAAAATTAACTAAATAATGACTATGACTATTACTACCTAAAAAAAGCCGATGTTGGATAAGCTCGTTTATACCAACTTGGTGCAAAATCGAATAAACACACCAAAATTATGTAATTTTACTAAATATGTGTACCTTTTACGTTTGCAATGAAATTTCCGAAAGGAAAAAATTTTAAAATTACTCTTGCGTGAATTTACATTCAGTTGTTAGAGTGTATTACTCGTGCAGCTGGTAATTTGTAAATTATTCACTTCAAAATTGTGCTCTTTATTTTTTTTATTTCTCGAAAATCCACTAATTTTGTACATGGTAATTGCGTTTACCTTGCTCTTCGCTCAGGATCCAGTTCTCAGCTGTTATGGTTGCTAATTTCATCTGCTCCCCTGAATCTGATTACTCAGTTAATTAAGATCCGGCTGGCGAGAGCGCTCACCTCAATATCTTGCTTTTCATTTGAAATTTGCGCGGAAGTAAGGTCCCGGTTCCGGTTCCTCTTTTGTACCATATACCGGCACAAAGGGAAGCAATTAATATGATTTATATGAAAGACACCAACGTACACGTCTGGCACTTTGTTTTGGCCTCTATCGGATCATACCTGCCGGCAAGGACAATTTTTATAGCACTACGGGGAGTGTTATTAAAAGGTTGCGGCGCCTGTTCCGTTCACCTTTTTGACTCCCTTCGCCCGCGAAGCAGACTTAAGCCAATGAAGAGAACCTTGCCTGGCCTGGCCCCGGCCTGGAGGAGGAACACAATGGCTTGATGGATGCTTCCCTTTTGGACTAAAATAGGAAGATTAATGTGACTCACCGGGACTCGGTGCAAAAATTTACATGCAAATAGATGCACTAGGAAAGGAAAAAAAACTCCCCCGCTAAGGAGACGGCCCTCATAACTGGTCATTTTTATAGTGCCGCCAGTTGTCGCGGACAAAGGCGACGTTAAGCGAACCGACTGATGATGCGGCCAGATTATGACCATCATAACTCTCCGGTTAATTATAAAGTCTAGGAGTAGAGAGTTCCTCTGAAAACAATGAATTATTTAGTAAATTGGATTATTTTGGTAAACCGATTAAGGATTTATCCAAATTGTTTTTTGCTCGTTTCAGCTTTCGCCGTGGAATCCTTTAAGACAATAATGGATAAGCTGAGGGTTAATCAAAAATTGTAGTATAGGAAATTTTAGCCCTATAATAAATAAAATTCTTCTTGCGGATTATTTGAATAACTAAATAAAAATTAAATGAACTATTGCCATACAAATGGCGTCATATTACTCGAAAAGAAGTATAAATTGGTTGAATAGACTTCAGTAAATCACATCTTTGCGATTGGTGTGATACCCCCGGAAGTGGTGGTGTCTGTCGCTATTAAATATTAAAATCAAAAATGTATACACGCATAGAAAACTTTCATAAAAATACTATTTGAATCTAAAATCACCCAAAGCCTTTTTACTGCCTTTCATTTCATATTTAAATTGACTTTCAAATGAAATTTCTATGTCCACTGCACTAGAGAATTGATATGCTAGTGGGCTGCTATTTTTACACTACGAAGTGCCTCCTGCAGCTCATGTAGTGTCGCGAACTGAATAAAATTGCACTTTCCTTCACACAAACTGCAATTGCAGCATATCCGCATTTTTATGAGTATATGCATGGTATAACAGATCAAAATCGAATTTTTAAGGGAACAAATGCGAGCACGAAGAAAGAGTAATTGAGTCGTAGCTTAGCGCTGAACAAGGGGTTAAGGACGTATGCAAGGAAATTGAAGATGCTCGACACTTTAATTAAGGAGTTAATAAAATATGACGGAATTGAGAAAAAATCCCCGATTAATCTCAGCCGGTCGAATACACTCTCAGGGAAATGATAAAACATCACTCAAAGATGAATTATTACAGCTCAGCACTCTTAATGAGTCCTCTTAACCCCACTACTCGCGCGTTCCATTTATCCTACTCAGCCTTTCGTGGCCGTTCGGCCTGTACCCAATCCTGCAGGCTTATCATGCAAATTGAATTGTACGAGGATCCGTACCATCCACCATACCATTCCCGCATCCATGGGATAACCCTTCATATGTATGGGATAAAGGACTCAGGCAAACAATGAAATTTGCAGCGTATCTCACTGCAGCCAGTCGATGGGGTTCTTGCACTTTCTGCACTCTACAGCATCCCCGGTGTCGCGCAATTAGCAATTATGAATTTTTGTCACGTACAGACTTCTGTTGTTTCCCGACCATTTTCTTCCGGCTCCAACGTGTCGCTGGATGCTGGATGCTGAGTGCTTTGTCCATTACAACGGGGATAGCACACAGTCCTGGTTAACCCAAAAAAAAAAACATATAACCTGCTGCAATTTTAATTAGGGCTGATATATTTTTATAGTTTTGTTTTTTTTTTTAGTTAATGACCATTTAATTGGGTTGACACTTATTCTCGATAGCCATCCCTTTATTCATATTTTATATATTGGTGTCACCGCGATGCCTAGAACGTGAAATATCTCACACCTGAGAGGCGGCGGCAAATGCAATTGCCACCGTTTTGATGTAAACAAATTCAAAGAATTAATGGACTAACCAAAATTCATTATAATTTTCACGAAGAGAATGGAAATGGCATGTTCAGTAATTAAAATTACGAAAACATTCCCAACAAAGTTGGTTTATTGAACACAAATAAAATTTACCAATATCATTTTCGTTTTACTCATCTGAATGATTCGTTTTCGTTTTAATTAATATTTAATTAATTAACGTTAATGCCTATGGTCCAGTCTCATACCATTGAAGAGCGCCAACCTTTTAGCTTAATTTAATTTAATATAATTTATTTCTTTTTTTAGTTTACCTTAATAAGTTTGGATAAGTGTAAAGGGGGTATACAATCAATGAATCCATATCTAATTTAGTGTTAAATGAAGTGGTCATTCCATAGTGCATAACACCGCAAAACTTAAAATCAACTTTGCAATAATTTGTTAGTCTATTCGTAAAATGTATACGTGTATATGATGATGATTTTGTATGTTTTTGTTTTGAGTCAAACACTATCTAATTAATGTCCTTCAGTGGATGGGGTTGTATTTTATTTCATAAATTAACAATACCATTTAAATCTATCCTATTTTCTTTGTGTAATGATGCTTTTTTTGAAGAAATACACGTCTCATGTTCCGATCTGCATTAGTTTGTTTTAAACTAAAGGAAAAATACCTATGATATAAATAACCTCCAATACCCTTAAGCGTATTTAAGTACGGAAAATGCACATAGCAGAATTGGGCCTAGTTGTAACATTAACCTTGGACCAAGATTCAAAATTAGCCCTTAGTTTTAGACCGGTGTACGATTCCAGGGCTACCATGAATTTTATATCCCAATATTTTCTCAGACTTGGACTAGGTTTCGATGTCATCGGGCCTGGATTAAACTTCGCCTAATCCTACCTATTTTAATATTATCACAAAATTTTGGTGAATATTGTGGAAATATAAAACAAATTAAAAGGAAACTGTCGTCCTAAATAAATCAAGTAAAATATAGAGGGGTATGCTTTTAATTCGTTTATTTCAATGTTAACTGGGAAAATCATATGTACCCCAGGAATTTCATTATAAGTTTAGTTCTAAATAAAAATATGAAACCCAATAAACTAGAACTTTCCTTTATTAATGTTGATATGAATCATGTATGATAAGTATGAGCTAAAAATCCTCAAGGTATTGTATTGAATTGGTATAGAAAACAATTTACTTCACTAATGAGAAATAAACTTAAATAAAATGTACTCCAATATTAAAATTCAATAGTCGAAGCTACACCTAAGATAATAGCTCCTCTACACTGTACCAGCTTTAAATGTCGTACAGATTTATTCTTTGCAAATCGAATAAGTGATTACCTTTTCCCTTATCCCCCAAAAGATCTCTAGGTTAAAAAGGCCATCAAAGTTCTCTCAATCGTTAAGATAAGTAAATCATCTCCCTTGGGATTTATCTTGCAATCAGTACCAAAGTGACCATATCCGCAGCAACATGCTCTTAATGGAAGCTTGCCGTCTATTCTTAGCGCTCCTTTTGGGTAAAGGAGGTTTCCCTCTTGCCATTATGTGGGGATCTCAGCACGGTTCGTTTCGAGTCAATTTGCATAGAATAGTACGGTAGCAGAGTTGGCCATGAATGCAAATCAATCCTGTGGATCACGACATAATAAAAATTGGAAGGAAGCCGTATGCGCAGCCTTTTCGAGAGCGTGTTCTTGCGAAATGGGTTAAAATTGAGTGAGAAGAAAAGACCCATTCGCGGCCATTCCTTTTACTTCTAGAATATTTTAATTCTCGTTATCAGCTAGCATGACTGAGGGCCATTAGTAATTAATTGCACTATGCCAGCGAGGCCAGACATTATCCTCGTATCTCTGACAATGAAAATTAAACCTACAAAAGAGGTATATTGTGGCCTTGAGAACAAAATCGATTGGATATGAGCCTCAAATCGACAATTCATTGGAGGGAATTGCAACGATTGCATTCTCAGCGGTGAGCTGGGTACGGCAGCGATTTGCTCCGATTTTACTTAGTTAAATGCAAAATTCGTGACATCTTTAATTACTTTTGCCTTGATATATGTTTATAAAGGAGGCTGTTGAGCCAATCCGACAAGCATTAACAAACTCATGTACTGTACAGAACTAAATGTATCGTGGGAATTTAAAGGAATTTAAAGAATTTTATAAATTTTATTTTTGCTCCATCCGTCCCCGAAGTTGGCAGAGGTATGAAAAATGGTTTTATTGCAACTACTGCCCGGACATTTTCTACGAAACCACTAACTTCTTGCTCAAGTAATCTCCTTGACTATAACATCGCTGTTATTAATGTCCTATCCCCACGCCTAGCCCTTGTAAATCCTGCTCTAAATTAATTGGGTCGCTCCGTCAAAGCCTGGACCCAAGGAAGTAATTAGAAAATAATTGAGTGCCCTCAATGCGATAGCCGGATCTGTCCTAGAAATGACCTGGCCTGCGGGAAAGGAAAGGTGCGGTTCAAGTACCTCCCACCCTCGTTATGCGGTAGGAGGAGGTCTTAAACTCAAAACCCCGGACAGGAAACTTTCCATTTCGCTTATATTGCTGCTCTAATGACTTCTGTAAATTCCCGGGGGTTCCTGAGGCGATATTTACTTGCGTGCTATGACACATGTCCGCAAATCGCTAGTAGCAGTGAGTTAAGCAAAAACAAAATTTATGAAAGGGGAGAATTTACTGCAAAAACCCTCCACAATCCCAGGTGAGATCGGCAGGACTCCGTTTGTTAATTACATTTAAGAGAAGGGGAAGTATTCCATGCCGATAACTGCGGCACTGAGTTTATTATGTAAATGTCATGATTGATGAAACTTCACGCTTTTATGTTTAATTCTGTCCGAGAAGAAGCACATTCCCATTTAATTTCCTGTTCCATTTGGACGTGACTTGCATTCACATTTAATGGATTATAAAAGCATAATCACTGAATCATGCCGCCACTGTGTGTTTCATCAGAACTAGCCCTTAAACTACTAAAATTATAATTTTACCAAAAGTTTCATGAGTTTGTTTATCAAATATGAGACAGCTCGTATTTGTAGATTAAATTAGCCAATTAAACACGTCCTGGTATATGTGCACAACAAACCACATAGCCATTTTGCAGGCATTTGAAACTAACGAATTAAATTTCAAACTAAATGTTATGCTGTAGCTGAGTAAATAGATATTTTACATACCTACTCCAATTAATTCATTGCTTGATATTTAGTGACTATAACTAAAGTTGAATAGATTAGAATATAATTTCGTAAGTTGATTAGTTTTACAATAGCACATGGTACGTAAATATAAACAGAAGTGTATATTTGCTTCAAAACTTTATCACCCATCAATTTAACTAAATGTATTTAAGTACTTTGATATACTAGGTATGTAGGTAAGGACTTACATACTATCCTAACATAGTGTGATTCGGATAGGATACACTCCAACCTGATCTAGTGCGGGGGATAAGACCACAATAAAATCTTGTAAGTAGCTATAAAATTATATTGTTTGAAACAATTTTATAGACAAATATTGTTTATGCGGTAAATAAGGATCACATATAAAATGACCCACAAAGAAAATAATTAGAAATTTCGAAAGGTTTCGATTCCGTCAGCCTTTGGTTAGTTTTAGTATTATTTAGTGATTCGTTTTCCCCTACGAATGTTGCTAGTTTAGAACAAATCGAAATTGATAATTTGAAAAGCTTTACACTTTTCTATTAATCATTTACAAAAAGTTAGAGGTATCCGTATAAAAGGCCAGAGGTTGCCGTAATTTAACTTCTTCACTTGAACTTGTTCCCTTCCTATAAAAATGATTATAAAATAGCTTTGCCTAATTTTCGTTAAAGAAGTTTTCTATGAATTTCCGGATTTCCCGCACAGCGGGCACTTTTGGCAATTAACCCGCCCTTAATTAGCAATACCAGGACTATTGTCGTGGCGCCATTCAGCCCATTCAATTAGCTTCTTGAACACAATTAGACAAGGATGTGAATGGAAATTGTTCACAAAATGGAGATGATGAAAGACATTCATCCTAAAGGCAGAGAAGAGCATAGGAGATCCAGAACAAAAGGAATAATTTATGATTCTATGGCCATATTTCCGAATAACCGTCCTCCATTATTCATAGATGCTATCCGTCGAGAGCAATCTCTATGCAGCCAATGGCTAGGTCCTTTCGCAAGGATCTAGCTGTGGGGGCCGAAAACAAGATGTTGAATGTTTAAATTTCCTGATTTATCAAACTGGTGGCAGAAATGCTCCAGATGGAATGAATATTAAATGTAATTACCTTCCCATCGGGAACAGCTTCAGATGGACTTCAGATCCTCTTTTATTGACGACGCTTCTCAGCCTCCTTTAGTCAGTCGCAATCTGCAGTAGAGAGGCACTGCTGTGATGCACGTGAAAATTTCGCCGAGTGCGGAACGTTATTGCTCATTTCGACCAAGGCCGGCTGCGATAGTCCTTTGATCTCCCCAGTGAGTGGAGTACTTTTCTACAAAAGTAATTAAATTAGCCGTCGGCTGCTTGATTTCTAGAAAAGGATTCTATTTTATTTTGAACAGCCGCCAAAGTGGCAAACGGATTCGAATTGAGCGGTTGCCAGGCATTTCCCGAAAGAATAGTGAACGTATGCTTCGGTGGACTTTACTTAAATTCTTTCCTTTCGAGCAACGGAATTTGAAATTCAGAGCTTTTAGAAATTCTCCCACCGGAAAAGGATTCATCAAAATTAAAGTGTATGGGTGGGTCCCAACCTTTGTTAGCATCTTAGCTAGCACTCGAATGGCACTCTAATGTCTTACAGAAGTTATTTCTTAGTATTGTTAATTTATTGCAAGAAAGGCATCTTAATGGATTCTGTCTTACTGAGAATTACATCATGTTGAACACTGCATAGTTGCCAGTAACTGCAGATACTTTGAAACTTTATAAAAGTGATTTCGTGTCCTTTATCAAATTAACAACTTTTTTCTGTAGCTGTTTCTTGTTACATCTTTCATAGTTCAGTTTCAGAGTTTTAGAGTTCTTTAAGGTATGTTTGAAACACGTAATAATATTAAAATTAACCCCCTATTATAACCCTGATTATTTTATTGAAGGCGGAGCTCCAGGATACGATAGCCTTCTACAAAAGTCTCAATTTAGATGGGAAGTAGATCATTTAGGGTATGCGCAAAAAATCTCGATTGGTTGTCTCCTAAATAAATAGTTTGTGATAATTTGTGGCATATCAAATTATACACTGCAGGCTATTTATTCGAGGATATTCTGTACATACAGAGTACCTACGTATTACAAAACTATGGTAGTATAGATTTCTATTTTTTAAACTTTACAACCTATAAAATGCTACTACAGTCACTGTTGAACTACGAAAATTCTTTATGGCTCTATTTTTTCTCTCAGTGTACCTTTCACAGTATCTTACATACCAGAGAAAAAAATATGCTCGGTACCATATAAGAAAATTACAATTCAGACCATTTTAATATTGAATAAGTTTCAGATTTGGCTCTTGTTGATTTTCTCTATTTTTGATGGTGATTTGTTAGAACCGTGTACCTCGATGGTTGCTTTCATACCTCCTCTTAAATGCACATCTTGAATTTATAAAGCGCTAAACCTTCAACAGAGAATACCTTTTCAACTCTTCGTATTAAACGTGAAAGTGCTAACTAAGCACCTCAAAATCCTCCGCATGATGTACATCATTGACAAAACATATCCCCAAAAGGAGTCCTTGCTCCACTAAGCCTTAAAGGGACCTTTCATTTATGCCCGACTGCCTTTGGCGCAATTTAATTTGGATTAAATATTCTCGTCACTATCGCCCGCACACTTGACAGGGATTTATTGCAGAACTCAACAAAGCAACTTTAGAAGCAACTTTGGCCTTTCCTTGTGTGTGGTCCTGCTTTATGCCTGCTATCATGCACCTCGAAAATTTTTCCAGTCGTGAGAGCAAGGAAAAGGTTAAATTGCATGTCTGAAACTGGGATAACCACGGAACGGTTGGCGGGGCGGGCGCGGTTACGTTATGTAAGCCTTTCCAGGGAAGTATAACTTTTGCACGTCTGAGCAAGGATTGCAAAAGCAAATAAATCCGTTCAGGCTACTCGCTCTATACGCCGCCGACTCCTCCGCACTTTTTGTTTCTTTTTTTTTTGTCGAGATTCCCATAGATTCTCACAGATCCTGTCTGTGGTCCACTGCCATTTTCAGCTTGCAGTCGACTACAATTTTCCATTGATGAGAGATTTATGGTGGCTTTTAAGTCCCAACAAAAATTCAAAACCGAAAACAGTTCTGGATGATCGCCAAACTCTCCCATAGACGTGGCTTTGATTTCGCGGCGAACCGCGATAATTCGGCACATATGCGTGCAGCAGAGAAAGGGCCAAAGCCACGACACAGAAAGTGAATTTCCAGATTTTATGCTACCTTGGCCGCGGATATATTTTGTCGGCTCGAAAAGTTTTGCGGCCCACACATGCTTCTTCCCATAAATCGATTGAAAAATGCATTCTCGAAAAAGTTCACTGAAAATGTGGCTCTGGCAAAGTGCAGACAGCCATAATGCGAGATGGGAAGCATTCCAGCGTAATGCCTCCCCCAGCTCAGTTTTCTCAAGGTCTATTTGAAAGAGTGCCAGATTTTCGTTTTCAAATTTCACCCAAAGTGAGCCGGCCCTGCTTCCTCCTTATTAACCGGATAGACCGTGGAAAAGTAAAATTCTGATCAAGGTGCTGCTGCACGGTCTAAAAAAACACAAAAACGACCGGGAAGTGGTGGACATACAGCGAAAAGTGGCAGCTATACAACCTTCGTGGTATATTCGCCTTTTTTACATTTTAAATCCGCAACCTCATCTTGCGGAAACCCTGAATAAGCCCGACAGAGGAAGTAGACCGAGATTGCTGTAGTGCATGACAAAGCGACACAAATAGGGTAATGAGCCCCTCCCAAGTAATCGTGGGTCCCTTAAAAGGTTTTCCCGGTGCATCCTGGGGACCAAAGACTGGAATGAGTGGGTATCCTTCGCACGGCTTTTCCTACTTTGTCCACGAAACAATGAAAATTTCCCTTTTGAAAGCCACTCTACGACTTTCAGTGCACACTCATATTTTAAATTCCTGCAGATACTTTGGACTATTAAGGATGCTTCTCTCCGCTTCCTGTTATGTTAAGAATTCCAAAGAAAACGAGGAGGATTTCATGGGGGGGGGCATTGAATTTTTAAGTTCCTTTTCATCAAAACACACAGTACAACATTTCGCCACTCGTTGAACAAGCCAGGCGGTTGCAACATTTCGAAAGTAATGAAACATTCCTTCCAACGACGCACCTCATGAATTCTAGAGAAATCTAACTATGAGGTTGGGGAGATACCTTGAAATCTGAATTGACTCCGCTTCATGAAAAGGAGTCGGCTACCTAAAGTAGAGTAATTTTCCGTCTGGATTTGCTTTTCGATTATAGAAAAAGTATAAGGGTCCGGAGCATTGCAATTCTTGCGGAAAATGAGAACTTAAATTTCTTAAGATGCGACTATGTAACTAAGTAAAACTGTTTAATTATTTGCTGACCTATTCAAGCCCTTTGTAAGTTTTTCTCCTTAAAATATCATGGCTGGAATAATTGAGTCTGTTGTTATAACTTGTAAAAGCATGACAGCAATAAATGTTTGGACAGTAAATTTGGTCAAGAGCACTTTAATTCTCATTTAAAAGGATTCATGAACTATAAACGGACTCATTTCGTTTATAAAATGGGAAAGTATTGTTAACTATCAGGGAAAATAAACTACACTGATCAATAAATTTAATATTGCGTTTTCCAAACACGTCGCAGGTTATTTCTATCGAATTTCTTCCCCAGATTTAGAATTCGTAAATAATAAATTTGCTCTAAAATAACCAAAGACCGTATTTTAGGGAGAGCCGATATTCGACTGATTTGTATTAAATGAGTGTTAGCCTATTCCAAAATTGACCTTATGACAAAAAACATATTTGAATGTAAAAATTTTCATTCTTTCCATTTCCGGGATCAAATCAAATTGACCTTTAAATGGCCTTTCTAAATAGTCAGAGTCATCAGTTAATTTCCCCTTTGGACGTAGTGATCAACATTTTGGTTAAAGTCATAGCAAAAGTAGTTAAAAAGTCCAGATAATCCAGCTCTGGATAATCTTTGGAATCTTAAATTAAACTAAATAAACTCTGTTTAAGTATTTAACAAAGTAGAAAATAGTCGATTTATATTTTTGTACAATTTATGATAAATTTAGGTGTATCTGTATAGTTTTAAATTCGTAATTTCGTTGCTAATTGGGTATCTTAGGTCAACTTAATTTTGAAGTTAAAGCAAAAATTATAAGATTTAACTCTCAGATTATAAGCTATACAAAGTAATTTATGAGTAAATGGAATAAAGTAAAAGGTTCTGCAAAGGAGTTCATTTATTCAGTTAAATTGGCTCCGGTACAACTTAGTTCAATTTCAAATTCCCTCGGTATCTCCTGGAAATTATCATCAATTTGTTCCAGTAAATCTGAGGGGGGCAATGAATGTCAACGAGCGCGCATAGTTGATTAGTCCCCAAGCTAAACCGAGTGACGACAAGCAGCCAAGTGTCGTCGGGCAATCTGAATCAAATGCCATCCGGAAATTACAAGCGATAATTAAATTTCAAGAAGTGATTTATTGAAGGTGGGAGAATTCATTCACGATAGACTAGGCCTGGCATAGGTCCATATAAGCGAACCCAGACTGAACTGGCCTCAACTCCGGGGAGGATGTTTATGCTGCGGACGGGAATTTGAATTGAATCGACAATCTCATCCCCTGGCACCTCTGTGCCCGCCCTGTTATAATACTTGCCCAATCTCTAGCCGACGACCTATCCAGCAGATTCCGGATTTCGTTGAATTGTGTCAAATAGCAAACATCGGTGTAAGTCCAAAGTTTCCTATTCATATTGACCTTATCTCTCCGTTCAGATGGCCACTGGCCAGGGACACTCGAATCCTATGTTACTGTTGGACAAATAACATGTTTTGGAGGTGGTTTTGATCCACTCCCCCACTACATCCGAGTGCACCTCATGAATCACTGGACCACAGGGGAGCAGGGACGGGATCCTTCTTCAATGCGCTCGACCTTTCTCTCGGCCGATGTAATTGTTTTGTGTTTAACTCGAAGAGACAAAGCACTCCTCCGTAGGCGCCCAACACAAATATTTGCTTTATTCGCAATTTTGAAACTGTTTGTGAGGATGGCACATAAGAGGACTGATTTCAGGTCGATCTTATTCAGAGAACGAAATGAAACGCTTGTGGTGTGTTATAAACAAGTTTAAATCACAATCTCACTAGAATGATTGCTATGGGGTTATTTAAAAGTCTAATTTCCACCCAATTTCCAGTTTTAATGTGTATCTTAAGATAAGATCATAATATCTAATTTGGTTACCTCAGTTAGTAAAGTAAAGTACCAAAAAGTAATATTAGAACGCCTTGTTTTTTCTTAGAATTCTCAGTCTTAGATGATTTTACAGAGCTGTAACATAATGCATTACTCTAGAATGTGTTACCATACTCAGTACTACTGCAAGTAATGCAGGTAAGACAAATTATCAGACCATTGTATTGGTACAGCCATCATAAAGCTTTTTACAAATTATCTAAATTTACAGAAACCAAAATTCTTATGGTATTAATTTCCTATGCTCTTTTTCAGAGTAATAAAGTTATAGAATAATTTCTTAGGGAGGAGTATACTCTAATAATCTAAATCTATTATAACACCTTCATCGTAAAATAAAGACTTGAATTTTAGAAAATGTTTAATGGGGAATGCAATAGTGAAATTTCACCCATGATACCCATTTAAGGGATAAAATTCCCACTTTAACAATTTATCGTATATCCTTGTGCAAATACACGATAAATACGATTGCAAAAACTGAAACAATATCCGATTCTACTTGAAATCTTCAATATCCTGTACTAAACCGATAAGTTAAAGGGATTTAGTCAAATAATTTTATTGCTTCCTCAAATTCATATTTATCCGACCGAGCGACAGATCCGCAACTAATACCCAGATTAGGACAGGACGTCTAATGCTTTTATCCGTTCAGTCCACATATGAAAACATCCCCCCGAAAATAAACAATTTCCGAATTCATTCCCTCAGCCATTTCTTTAGAAAAGGTTTTGAGCATCTGCTGTGAGGATTTTGTCTCTTCACTTTAATACCATCTTTAAATGTGGGGAACATTTATCTCTACTGCATACGTACGATCCCTACATACACGTAAAATAAATGGACATCCGTTGTCAGCATCCGGAAGTCCAAACTCAGCAATTTTTGAATATCAATTTTTTTGGGAATGTCTGGCACTGGCGGCGGCCACTACCAAAGAACTCTTCCTAGTAAATGTCATGAACGGGTCCTGCACAATCTATCATCCCTGCACATAGAGGCGAGGCTTATAAAATGCATAAGTTTGCATGTCGGTACACACTTGCCATGATATATCCATTCGTCCGGATATGAAAGGCTTCGGGGCCGTACAAAAAAAAAAAAAAAAAACTATATGCCTCCTACATACGAGTACTACCCGGCGATTTCAGTCCGTGAATTTTTCAGCAGGACAGTAATTAACTCGGGAATGTCATTTACTGTCATCAGTCACTCGTCTAATTCCAACTCACCCGAGAACGAGTACCAGGGCACTATGTACAAAAGGTCCCATCTCCATGATAACCGCGAATGCTGCGGAATCTTTTAGACGGTCTGGCGTTTAATTTTGCTACAGTACAAAGCATAAAACACCCAGAGAGCGTGTCCCCGATTTTTTTTTTTTTTTTTTTTTTTTGAAAGGCTCTGGTCGTGATTACCTCGCGGGACAGTGCATCAAGTGATCACTTGTCCGGTAAAGCGCGTGCTCTACTTACTTTCGCTGATGATGGTCGGTGGGCTCCACTGACTCAGTCAATTGAATGTGGCCCGTAAATTGAGTATATGGCAAATTGATGGACCTGCAACTCAAAGTTGATGTTATCAGCCTATACAGCTGACGATCCATGCAAATTTAATATCCATCTCGACTCAATTTAAACGAGGCCAATTTTGAAAAGGGTGTAGGCGGTTTTGGTGTAATCAAAAGAATTTAATAATTTAACAGATAGGGAACAAGAACAGAATATCGAATAATACTTTTCTGATAGTTCTCTATCTAACTTTCTGTTCTTATGGGATCCGAAATACAAAACCTATAAGAATCTGTTATGCACCTTTTCTTCGATTTAATACCTAATAAAGGGTGATATCGTTTTAATACGTAAAACTTCAATAAAACCTAAAAAGCTCTTACAAGATTATTTATTTACTTTTCGTCCTAAATAACAAACCCTATTTAGAATCTTTCCAGTACCTATTATGTCCTATTTTATAGAGATCTAGCAAGTATTGCTTATTTCTATTTCAGTCCCTTGTCAGGTTCTAATTAGGTTATACTTTTAGACCTTAATAAAACCTTTAAGCTTAATTTTGTAAGAGTGAAAATGAAAATATTTAAGAAAACATTTATACCAGAGTTGAATTACGCGTTTAGGTTTAAAATAACAAATGCATTTAATTTTTATCAGATATTAAAATCTTAGAAGAGATATTCAAAATCCTTGGTTTCACTAATAACTGCCTAAATCTAGTGAATTACACCTCCTGAGTTCCCTCTATTGCTTGGAAATTCTATAATTCGGCATTATCCCCCGAAATTTAAACATCAAGGCTTTCTCAGCTTAAATTTCAATTCACCGAAATGCAGGCAAAACCAATACAGCAGGGTAAATGCACTCTCTCGTAATGAAATTAAGAAATTTACTTTTGGGCGACGCACAGTCTCCAAAACTTTCGCAGCATATCTACCAAATTAAATTATTTGAGAGAGAGGAAGAGATATTAAAGCATATACCCATCAGCCGCAGATTAACTCCTCTCCACTAAACTTTGAACTTAGCCGAGGAAAGCGGATATAAAGTTAAAAGCCTCCTGAAGCCCATACCCATAGCCCGCATCATCCTCCTCTATTACTGGGAATGTGTGTAGGGAGCGGCTCCAGTCCAGGACAGGAAGGCGTCTCTCCTGATTAGAGATACATACGACAACGTGCCTCGCAACTTGTGCCGGCTTTTAGGCAGATAGGCAGGCACGCAAGGCCGAGACGGAATCTATGCTCGCCAGACTTTCATCCTAGACAGGGAATTTTACATTTTTTCTCGTTGTCGGCGACAGTCTCCTATCGTGTCCCTCTGCGCGGACACAGTAGTTGCTCGAGGATGGCGAAACAGCCGCAATGCTACGTGATTATCATTATTCTTTCTGTCCTGTAATTAAGGACTATTCCAACGTAAATTTGTTCGTGTTATCAATTTTAATGGGGCTAAGGCAGCATGCTGCACGGATAGATAATATGCGAAATTTGCATCTAAACACCCCTGTGTAACTTTGCGGTAAGTGGTGGTATTTGAAAAAGTATATGAATAAAAAATCTTGAATTTTATTAGTCTTATAATTCACTTATTCATTTAATTCTACTCTAATCGTAGTTTATTATCCTAAAAAGTTCATATATTGCTATTATGGTAACGTATGTTTTATTAAAGCACTCCAGTACTTTATTATTTCATGTCTTTATTCTAGGAAGTTTTAAAGTCTATTACTATGACCTCAGCTTCCCCTATTTACAAAAGAAAGCTTCATGTATATCACACCTAAATAGAAACCTAAAAGAAACAGAAGCTCTAAAAGGTGTATATTTTGGTAAAATATCGATAGCGATTAATGATCTTGAATTTGAGAACGTTTCAATATTACCGCGTTTTAAATTATCTAGAGGGACTATTCTAATTAAAGTTAGAACTGAGCTGACTACTTAGAAGATAGCAATAATTCTGTAGAATTAATTTTAAGGATAAAGAAGTACACATTTTGGTGTCATAGTATTATCAGGTAAAGTGCTTTTCATGTTAAGCATTTCTAATTACATGAGCGGCACTGTACTAACTCATTCAGGCAATTTAAATCGTTTTAAGTAAAATAAAGGACAAACCGCCGACAAAATTTGCTAGGGGGTCTATTAATTGGCGCCTCCAATTGACTGTGTCGTTTCTAACTCGTTCAAGAACATTTACGCTCCGTGTGTCAGAGACTGGACTCCACTTAATCATAAGTGAACAGACCCCATATGTGATACTAATTTCGCGTCAATCTCCCCCCTTCAGCTGCAAAAGAACTAAAGGACAGCTTTGCGACTATCATTAGGTTGGTTCGCGCCATATCAACGTGACGGCATCACATCAATCGACATTTGCATCGGTTATGTTTCTTGCAAACATTTCACTGTCTGCCGCGTTATTGTTGCCATTAGGTGTAATTATGTTCTCGACATAAACGGCTATGAGTTCAGAATAATTTAAAAACAAAAATGACTTGGACTTTTTATAACCCTCTGTAGAGTTCCTTCAAAACAGAATGAGCAGGCGATATAGTGATTAATTTGATTGTGAGGAGGAAGAGAGATTACAAAATTGAGTTTAATTAGTTTAATGACTTTTGTTTTAAGTGATTCTTCTAAAACATAACACACAAAATGGTTTACGTATCTTAAAACCTTCCATTCTTTACCAAAAATGGTGTAGCAATCTCGTCACTCGGTTATAACAAATTCAAAAATTTCATAAACTAAGGGTAGAGAAGTGCTAAGAGATGATACTCCCTGATAGTAACCTGCTTTGTATATGAAAAGAAAAGAAAAAAAAGATTTATTTTATCATGAAATAACGAACTTCGATTTGCAGTGTACATAATAAAAAAAAAACAAACTAAATATTCAGTAAAAAATCAAAAACACTCTCCCTGCGAAAGAACACTAAATCAAAAATTGCAATTAATATGCATCAATAAAAGCTACATCTTTAAACTGGATCAATTGAAGATCGAATTGTGCTCCATTTCTCTCATTTCGATCCGTCCCGGAAGATTCAATTGAGGCTGAAATTAGCAAAAGAGCCTCCAGACTAATAAAATTCTGCTTTTCAGGACAAGGTCAGTCGGGACTGAGTCTTAATTATTACCAAGAAATGCATCTGTCGACATTAAATTAGGATTACGGGGATAGTAAATTGCATTCTTTATCAATTTAGTTGAGATGCGTGCATGCATCGAGGTTTGTTGCAATTAATTTGCCCAATTAAACATTTTGCAGTTTAGAGGAATTTTGTTCGGCCTACAATTTTAAAAATATCTTTAAATATGTTGAGAAAAAATCTTTTAAAGAGTTCAAACAGGAAGTCAATCCTAAGACTGGGAAATGAGGTCGTGTTGTATAAAATCGTTTTCCAAGCAATTCTGCTTTATGGTGCGTCCCTCTAGTATCGATGTGCTCGTTCTCATATCAAAAAATTACAAAACGCTCCAAACAAAATCCTCAAAATAATCATAGACCTGCCTTGTAATGCCTCCACCTGAGAGGTAGACTTAAGAACCACGGTATGGATAAAATAAGTCCTGGACATATCTAGTAAATATTTTGAACACTACTCTCTGTCCGAATACATATCCCTTAATTAGTAATTTAATAGAAAATTGTAAGTAGCAAAATAGTAAGATGGATTTTAAATTAAACATTCACCGGCTTTTGAAAAATTTAAAGAGTTCGTATTAAAAATTATTGCAGTGAATGCAACTCTTACTTAGAAACCAGAAGAAATCAGAGTCATTATAAGCAATCAGTTTCTAACTATCGTATCGTATCGTTGATTTGTTAAATTTGTTTCAGGGAAAATATTATGAAAAATCCAAGGTTGAATTAATTTTATTCATATCATAAGAAAATGTCTAAATCTGGGTATTACAGAGTGAAAAACTGCTTCTTGTATTGCATATTTCAATAAGAAAACTACTCAGTCAATGCATTTAAGGAGTTTCCAATATTTCTCATTCAAACTCAGAAACTTTCAGATATACTCTACCTAAAAATTTATTCGGAAGCTCCAGCTATATTCAGATAAAGGCATAACTAAACTACCTTTGAATAATACCTCTACCTCCACCACCACAAAATATACTTGAACAGAAAGGAGATTTTTCTGATATTATGTGTTATTGTAAGAGATATTCCATAAAATCAAAAATCTTTCCACCCAAAGAGCCTGATGGTATCTGAATCCTTTTAAAGGTTGTAAACTTATCGTCCGAATGAAATCAGAAGTAGGTATAGAAGAGGAAATTTTATTCAATAGATTGAAAATTTTATTTAACCACATTTACTTCGAGATATAATCATAAATTTTTGCTCAATTAGCTGAGAAACTTTAGGAATGATACATAAATACATTTAAATTGTTTAAAACTAAAAAATATTTGACAAAAGACTTAAGAGTACTCGTTAACTGTGTTCTCGTTACTATACAAAGGGTATACGATTTTGATTTAAATTCTAAACTGATTTGTTCTTCGGTTAAGTTAATGTTTGAATTCTACACTCCAAACGATAGGCCTTAACGACTTATTGTTAACCACAATTCCATTTATCAACAAATCAAGTTTCCAAAATCCCTTTCTCCTCAATTAGCAGTAAATCAAGTCGTCTCTGCTTACACATGAAATGCACTGTAAATTCCGATTGATCGCAAATCAAACCCTTTTGGGGTGTCTTCGAAAACCGAATTGCACCCAACCCAGGTCCCTTTTGACCCGCATTATCGGCAAATATCCGACCGCAATCACCGACAGAGGTGATACATCGTAGGCCAATCGGTTAAAAATTATGGCCAGTCAGCCATATGTGGAAGGAAAACAAATAAATCAGGATGAGACAGGACGTGACAAAGCGACCGCGTCTTTTCGTCCCCTAGGTCTAAATGTTCCCGGCACCCATCATCATGTCTAAGGCCAGCCGCAGGTGTAGGGGACAAGAAGGGAAGGTTGTCACCGATTTGCAGACACCACCGACTGGAGTATAGCAGAGCTCCTGCAGGAGTCAAGCGGCCGGTGGTGATGCAATCAGAAAATCAGGGAATAAGGCGAAATCGGTTTTGATTCATTGGGAAAAAAACAGGGAATCATCGACGTCACCCCTCTATCTGGGTGCAGAAACTCACCCTCGCCAGATGCTTATGCAAAAGTAGCTGGATGCTGGCTGCACAGGGGTCGCATCCCGCTGGCTTGAGAAGGCAATTAGGAGTTTCCTGCCACCGTGATCTGTAGATGTCTCCTGTTGTTTAGTCGCAATCATAGCGTTTGTTGCAGCCCCCGTTTTACCAGCCAGAGTTCAGCAAGGGGCAGATTATTGCGTTGGGGCACTGTTGGCACGGATCTTCTTCCGTCTTGAAGGTAGAAATTGTAGCTTGTATTGCACAGTACCTTTTCATCCTGCAGATGAAGAAAATCCCTAATTTTGTCTTGATTTATTAGATCGGCGCGAGTTGAAGCTAAAATGCCAGCCAGTTCTGTAATAATTCTTCAAGCACGGCAATGTCCCTCGAGGGTAGGCTGCTCTCAGTTTTTATGTTCGCCCTTTATCTGCTGTTTCCTGTTCATTACTCGAATTACGAGGGGAACAAAGATAATTTAAATTTCCAAAATTGAAACAGCACTGACAACTGTTTTATTGCGTCCTTTTATTTGCAATTTTTATTAGTACAACGCTCCCGAATGAGCTGCTGCTCCATTTAGGGTGATACTGACTACAAGGGGATTAATCCTGTATAGAGTGGAAGTCTCTATTTTAACAATTTTAGCTATATGCATATTCCGCCCTAATAATTTACTAGTACAGCAATAAAAGGTATCTTTAGTATGGTCTTTTATATTCCAATTCTACCACATGCTGGCTCTTCTTTCAAAAAGAATAGATAGACATATTTTTTATAACCATGTTATATATCGCTTGGATTTAGATTTCGAATTGCTGGACTCTCATCGATATAATTTTAAAAATACGTTCACATTTTGATTGAATATTGTTTCAAGAACTCTGCACAAATTACTAGCAAAATTCTCTAGAAGTAGTCGGAGTAAATTTGAGTCCCATATTTGCATTGCGCTAAAACTAAAAAGTCTAACCAAAGCACCACTTAAACCTCAATAACGTTTGCATGCCCTTCGGATTGTATTGCGCTCACAATTATATCACCAGTTAGCACTGGAAAACATCATGATTGGCTATGTCTACTTAAGATTGCGATAGGGAAATTGCTGAGCCTGCTCATTAACGCACCGATAGCCTACTTTTCATTCGCCGGTTATACTTGGTGGACTGGGGGAAGTCGGTAAACTCTTTCATAACCCCTGAGATATTGAAAACGGAATGTCGTCTAACTGTAGGCCTTCACAACTTCATCAACTCAATCAAACTCCGGATATATGCCATATCCTCTAGATCAAGGATAACAAGAGGACCATCGCTCGAGGACAGAACGTGTAGAGCCATGGGATGTTAGGTATTACCCATCAAATTTCATTAAAATTAAAAATCATCAATTCTAACCATTTAGAACAAATATAATAAAAATTACAAATTGCCATGTGATTGCGATAAGCAAACACACCAAATCGTGGCATAAGTTTTAATATAAAATCGAAAATAGTAAAAGACATTTAATTTATTTTAAAAGAATTGTTTTTATTGAACAAATCTTATAAACAAAAATACTGATACAAAAATAAAAGAAAAAAAAACTCCACAGAAACACAAATCATATTCACATTTAAACATTATTTCATTATTTTTTGAACAAAACGTAAAATGAACATTTTCTTATCACTGCATTTATTGCAATAAAATTCTGATATTATTTTATTTACTGCCGGAAATAAATATTTTAGATTCATTACAATAGGTACATATTTTTGAACTCTCAAAATACAATTTGTGTTCAACAATTCGTTTATTATCATTTGAGTTTAGAGTGAAAAAGTCTCAAAAAATTCGCAGTATTTGCGATCGTTACTCGAGGAACATTCGTATTATAAAAACAAATAGTGGAAATTCTATTTTAACTATAAAATCAATCGAATCTTATACTCCAATAGATTTACATTAAATAAAAAGGTATTTTTCTGGGCAACTATACTCTTAAAGATCTCAGAGAGCTGTCCGAAAAGGGGATTAGTGAATTGTTCACTAACTCAACGCCACGAATTGGCTCGAACTCTATCCTACTCTAGTAACATCCAGGTCATAGTTTTGTGGTATAAAAATTGCGCGCTTTTCAGTGCTAATTGGATTCTGGCAAGGCATCGGAATCACCACTTAAACCAACTAACGAACCAAACCTAAATTAATCTTTGCCCGTATTCAAATATTTAATTTAAATTTGAAACGACTTTTATTATACACTCTTTAGGTAACATTAGTTCGACTACAAAATAACATTCTTTCATCGATTTTTGAACATATCGACAGTAATAAGAAAATGTTCAATACTTGATTTATTTAACTTATAAAGTTTTAATTAATTTACACTTATTTGTTGAAAGTTTATTGGCGTCGCATTACAAATATGTAAAAAAAAGGAAAAACAACATTTACGTTTTCGTATTAATTACACAAAAATATGAACAGTATCAAAAAACACAGTCGTTGTCGACTTAAATATCGTCGTTAATTTGTTTATTTAATCGACAATGTTAAAATACTACTTTAGTCAGTAAATTTCTGTTGCTTTCGCTAAAGCATTATTTACACACACAAAACAAAAACACAAATTGTACAAAAATTTATATATTAGTTTTAAATCAGAATAGAAATTTTTAAAGTAGGCTAGGCAAAAAAATGTTGATAGCTTTTATTTTACAAACAACTTATTACTCTTGAGTTTGTTAATCGGAAATCGGGATAGTGTCATACTCTTTACTTTATTCGAAAATAAATAAAGGATAGCATTCGTAACGAAAGTGTGTAGCCTAAAGGACAGTAGAATTAAATTAGTTTGAAAATATAAACAATTCGTTAAGAATTACGAAATAATTAACAATAAAACTTGAGAGTTTTGTCACTCATACACACCACCCTTTTCATTGAACATAAGATCACGATCTGAAAAATTAAAGCTGACTTTAAATTAGTTTCATTATTAAAGTATTGTACCTATGACGAAATTTATTATATATTTTTTTTTTCTTATTATCTCTACCATCTATCGATTTCGTATGGACACTACAATTTAATATTTTATTTGAAAATATCTAGTTTTGAATTAAAAAAATGTTTGTTTTCATTTTACCATTATTTATTAATTTATTACTATAGCATTATATTGGTTCATATCTAAATTTATTAATTATTTATAAACAAAAAGCTTTCAACCTTGCCTAGGAGTGACATTACCACTAACAATCCGTAAAAAACTAACACTTTCGATTCCAGTTCGGGTAAATATTTTTCTCATTTGTATTTTTAATTCTAAAAAAAAAATATTCAGAGTATACAACGATTTGCGCGTAAAATTACGTTAGTGCAAATCAAATCAACTAACTTTACATTGTTCCATTTTCTTTTATTTTTTTTATGAATAAAATTGTGCTTACACAAGGTGTAGTCAAATTATGAATTCCGTAAACTTTTAAAGTGACAAAATTGTCCCCATAAAAAATACAAAAGAAACCCAAAGAGTAAAGACAAAAACAAAAAGGAACTTTTAGAAAAGTTTTTCACCCCACAGAAGAACTGAAAGCGTGAACTTCTGAATTATGAGATAATTCATTAAATTTCCGGGAATAGAAGAGCAGAAGTTGTAACGAATTAAAAAAAAAACTTTGGGATAAAGACGTACCGCAATTGTCTTTGATGTCGTGATAAGACTAACGAATTGATTCATTAATGTTGCTAATGCGATTAAAATACTTGCAACTTTCAATTTACTGATGAAGGAAACTTTCTAATACAATTAAAATAGATGATATCGGTAATAAGGGGAATTTTAATAGGATTCTAAGAAATAAAACATAATTTTCTTATAAATTGAATGTAAACTTCGGATAAAAATCATACATAAGCCGTTCACACAAGGTCAAATCGATTAACTCTACTTTTGAAAAATTTTAAATTTTAATATTCAAGCACCTGATACAAGCTTAAGGTTTAATTTAGGAAATGAATAATCTTTAATAATTTTACGTGAGGGTAATCAATTTTAATATGGTGTGTTTAAATTTTTATTTTAAAACGAGCTTTTAAATTAAAGATGAGCAATTTCCCTCAGTGTTCTCCACCTTTTTGCTTATGGAGTTAATCGAGTTGACCTGTGAATGGCTCACATATGGCGAGACTTTAGCGTCCAATATGCGTATATAGCATACCTTTTTCCATTATAGCTATTTTAATATAATTTATTCTGAATCTATACTTTAATTTGAATAATTCGGTAATATTTTTTTACTTCCTTTGTAGAGTACAAGGGAACTTTCGTATTATCTAAAATTTCATATTGTGGTAATTTAGGAAAACACCTATAAGTGTTTCTTTATTAATTCAAAATTTGCTAAACATTCTATTTCATCTAACCTTTTAGACTTTTGAAATATTTCAATCGTATGGTTTTTAAGCCACCTTCAGAAGTGGGATACAATTAATACAAATGCCGAACAACATAAGGTAGTACAGCAATAGAGTCAATTAATCCCTTTGCGGACAAGACACTCTGGCGTGCGAGAGTCCGCCTAGACGGGGAAGTTTAAAAGAATATTTCTCTAGTGGACTAAAGCTAGACGTCCGCGTCCTAGATAATGATGGTTAAAATGCTTAGACTGCTGTCCGCAGACATGATACATATGACAACAGTTTTTGGCCTTAAAAACTTAATTTTAAATTATATCGTTTGCAAAGATAATAAAATAAAATCGGTAATAGATGTAGGAAAAAACGAATAATAACTAAACATTTTAAATACGTGTTATGGTCAATTTTTTGCTTTAGTATGAAAACATTTAAAAAATTACATTCCTTCAGTATTCAGCAGGAAATGCTTTACTGTAATAGTTTTTCTTTACTAATAGGTACCAATATCAAAAATAATAACAAATTCAAAAATACAATTTTAATTACCAAAAAGAAGTTTTGACTACACCTTTTTCATTGCGGAATGTGTGTAATGCCATACGCCATTCGCTATCATCGATATTTTAATACGTCATAAATGCTTTATTGGTATTGCCAAGAACTAATTATTGCTTCGTATCTGTTACTAACCTAATCTTAATATTTACGCTACATTAAATTCTGCATCTTGTGGGTGGGGGAGGAGAATATATTTATCCTATAAGTTAGAAAATTCACCTATACAAAACATTTGTACAACCAAATTTACAAAGAAAATGAAATATACGAAAATGAAAATCTAAACTTTAGGCATATGAGAAACTTAAAAAACCCTAAATATATAAAGAGCTCAAGCACAAAAAAAAATAAAAAAATATATTCACGAACCGAAGATGAAGGGTATTCTTAGGTGATAAATGAGGAAAAATTTATTTTGTTTTATTTTCGTATAATGATCCAATGCTAATTACCGAGTTGTATTCGATTATATTGTAAAGTTAACATACAAAATTCCCTATAAATCGTCCTACATTCTACAGTATATGTGTGTATATATGTTCAGTTCTTTATTTTATTTTTATATTTTTTTCTTTTTGGCAGTAATTTGTAACCTCCCCATACATCCATCACTGTCCGCGATCGGTCTCAATTAGCAAAAATTAGCTTATCCATTCGTTTTTACAATGAAATAAATTAGAAACATTGTTCAATTTAAGGATTATAAGAAAAACACATAAGCAGGACATAGTTTCAAGTTCGACAGGCTTAAAAACTAAAATTAATCACATTCCAACGAAACTTAAAGCATCTCTAGTCCTATGTGTTATAGTTTAGAAATAAATTGCCCTAGAGTAAGGCTTAAACGTAGGAAGCTTCTTTAGATTTTTTGTTCTTATTTTTTTGTTTATAGCTAAATTAAATTATACACCTTAAACGAGGTAATTTTATAGCTCTTTAACCTAAAAGACTTAAGTCCGTCGTCACTTCGGCTAAGTTTCTTTTTTTTTTTTTTTTTAACATACAGTCTCCATTGGTACTTTGGTGCTTGTTGTATTGGTCAAGGTATTGTTCGTGATCGTTTCCCCAATTGAGGGAAGTCCATGTGAAGAACTTGAGTGTTGTGGTCCATTTGTTGTCGTTGTTACTCCCCGTCCAGTTTTTGAGCTCCAAATACGTTTAACAGCTGACCAAACCTGTTACGAAAGTATATAGAGAAAACTATATTTAACCAAATAACCTTATAGACTAATAAACCTCCAAAAAAGATCAAAAAATTACATAGAAAGAAAATTTAATTTCCAATACCCGCCTGCATTTGCAAGGCCTGCTTACTGTTGTTATTTGTCACCAATAAATATAAAAATTAAATAGCAATTGGACAAAATTTACTAGTGATACCAAATAAAAGTAAGGTCCATAAACGATTCAAGTCGTAATTTATTTATTTTACTTCTCTCTATCAAACCATATAACAAAAATTATCAAACTTTACTATTCAATAAATTTAATTATTTTAATAAAATTCGTGCTCAGCATTCCCATGAGAATTTTTCCATTTTTATTGAAGACATGCAATTTTCCCAATTAACGTACCAACATGCATCGTCGCCCGCAATTTTCGTTAGGGCATATTATGACGTAAATGATTTTCCTTCCTGCACGGTATTCCCCGAAAATCATAAAAGGTTGCTTTTATTGCACTCCTAGGAGTGTTAGTTTAATAAATGAAAATACTTCCTGTTGCCCTTTTCGCTCCAATTTTAACCTTTTGTTTGTCCGTAATTAAAAACCAGGCACAAGGAAGAGAAATATCAGTGGTATTAAAATAAAAAGGTGTCGGGGCATACTGAACAGGTCAGGTGAACAGGTTTACTTCACAAAAATTTCCAATTAATGCGGGAACGAAGAAAAACTGAAAACTAGTTCAAAAGGTTCTCCTAATGAGTTTTAAGACCAGAGACTTGGGTCTTTTATCAATTTCATTTGCAAATGTAATTTTATTTGTAGACTGAAACGTGCTCGAAGCGCACTTGAAAATGGAAGGTAAATTTGTTTAAGCCATTAAAGTTTGTTCAATAAAAATAATTAAATAAAATCTGCACTTTTATTCCTGTGTAGATAAAATGTAATGTTTTTTTTTTAAATTTTTAGCTACTACAAAACGCTATTTATCAATTTAAGTTAGTAATAATTTTTAGAAAGTAGTTTTACTTTATTACGGTTTCCAATGTATCTAAACACCTTTACCCTAAACCTGACCAAATTATAGTTTTAAATTAAATCTTCCTGTACTTCTTTTACAATTTTATTAAATTTAATAGAAAATATTGGGAATACGTAAACATTATTATGGTTTACTGACCTAGATTATCACTTAACCCATATTCTTTTCATGATAACAAATATGCGAAATGTGAATTATATAATGAAAGCAAATCTACAAATCTTTTACGTTTCAGTGAAATGTGAACAGACAAAATGGTTTTTGAACTTTAAGCGTGATAGATAATTTTAATTTACGAGATCGTCATATGTATGTATATCGAAAAATTCTGTATAAATAATAATAAGATTTCTTTTCGAAAGAACTAACTATTAAATTTTGTTTATTATTATAATAGACATAAACATTTTAAAGTTAGTTTTAAGCTACTGCAAGGCTTTCTAAAAATTGGAAAATAATCTCGCAAGTTTTATAGTATGCAAATATTACAGCATCAATGAAATCCGGTAAAATATTGAATTCGAACATAAATTGAATTTTTTTTTTTTAGAAGTAAAATCAATTTTCAGAAGCTAAATTACTTTTTGCTAACTCGAATTTGGCGAGTGTTCAACACGCCTGAAGGGCACCAAAAGTTAAAATGATTGCACCTAAGCTTCCTGTCGCCGTTGTGCCATTAACAATTTCGATAATTTCATTGGAAGCCAGGTAACATCAGCTACCACAGGAATTTTATTTACCTGCGGTTGACATCCCACAACGATGAATATGAACACCCCCTGCAGGGCGTTGATTAGGTCCGTGAGGTACCAGACGTACACGGGGCCGCCGACCAGCCAAGAGATGATATCCGCCACCCAGGTGACTCCCATAACGATGACCAACTTCAAACAAACTCTGCCCAATGCAGCCCTGGAATATTTTGGTTTAAAACTAGAGGTGAATTATTTTTTAGAAGAATTTCTAATTTATTACGGTGTTAGTGAGAGTGGACAGGACAGGAGGCAATGTCATGCGGGATAGAAGGAATGCTGTTAATTAAACTTTTCCCTCCCAAAGAGAGGTTCTATTCTCGACGGGTGTTCTTGCTGATTGCAGCTAAACATCTTGAACATTTTTGGTCCAGGTTCAGATAAATCGGAAGAAAAAACGAACAGAATGGGGAGCAGCTGGCATTTGTGCGATTCTCGTTCGTGTTTAAAAGATACAGCCGGGTGTGCTAATTTTCAGCCGCCACAAAATAAACTTTTGGATCACTTTCGTCTCGTGCCAGCTGCTGCAACGCGCAATTTCACCTAATTGCGCATCTCTTTGGCCAAATTTCGCAAAGTGTCTGCTATTTAAAAGGAGGCTTCTTCGCTGATTCCTAAATACATTTAGATAAAGTACACTACTCAGCTAAATTAAAATATAACAATAATTTTTGGCTTAAATTGATATTGAATTTTGAATACGATTGGATTAGGACTAAGGTAAAATGAAATATTTTGCTTCTTGCAAAGAGCAATTACTTGTCTTTTTCTACATTATAAAAGAAAAATTGGAAAACTTCTATCATATCAAAACATCTTCAAAACGAAAATAAGTTTTTTTAGTATTTTGTACGATAGTATCCAGTTGGATGCAACATACTTTTTGAAAAATGAATTAACCTTTACGAAAAGGCTGATTTTTATGGAATTTATTGCTAAACTGTAACAAAAAAACTCAATCTACTCAAATAGGTCCTATACAAGTTTTTTTTTCCCCCTAAAACCATCGAGAATAGACCAGGAATTTGCAATTTCAGCATTGAAATAATCGATGTGGAATAGAATTAGGATAGGTTCTGACAGAATAAATGGCTAGTTGTAAGTCTTATGAGACAACATTTACAGCAGTGCCACAACTCACCTCTCTGTTGTCGATTTAACATCATCTCGCTTCCATAGTCCGCACGTTAATTGGCGCGCCGTTGATGCGAACAGCAACAGGTTGATGCACAATAGAATTCCAATGGGTCCGAAGAAATATGTGAGAATCTCCATGTCACCTGTCAGAGGAAACGAATGTGATTATTAATGTTTGCGAACGATGTAAATTATTGCTACGCTTATAACGCGTAACCATAAATAACTCATGTGGCTGATTTTTAAATTATATTCGCTTAGATTTCGATAGGGAAATACAGACGGAGGTACTTAGGAGACATACAGAATTTTTGTAGTATAAATCACAACTTGACTGCTACTGCAAATAGTGACTATAAATAAATGAATGGAACTTCATTTGTTTTCTAATTGGTATTAATGGGTAAAACCTATGTACAATTTTCAAATAACTGACCTGCTGTTTTTGTTTCTAATCCCCAAAATCAAGGGTCTTCTTTTAACTGTTTTAGATCTGAACTTTGTATGTTTCAAATTCTCCAAAACGTTATTTTTAGTATATATCCTTGCAGGTACTAAGCAAAAGTATACATTTTTTAAAAATGTTAATTAGTAACATAGTTTGAAGGTACCACCAGTCACAATCATTTCTTCATAGTAAAATTACACAGGATTAAAGCTAAGATATTTGGAACCAAATTTTCAGCTTCGTCAAATTTGTATATTCAAAGATATAAATTTCTTTAATAAAAGATATACGTCATGTACAAAACTCCGAACATGACCATGTATAATCGATTAGCATACCCACATATAAACTCGCAAGCAAAAAAATGTAATCATCATCCTATTGGTTTTTCAGAATTCAAAATTTGTTGGCTCCTTAAGCATTAATAAAAATATTTATTAGGGTGATAAAGACTATATTTTAGGCTTTAAAAAAGGCTATACTTTAAGGCTTTAAAATAATGCCATTTTTATTAATATCAGTCCAGTAGTCTTGGAGCTAGCAATCATTCTTTAAAGGACTAGCGAAAATGGAAATGAATTTAGGGATAAAGTGTGAGTGATTACATTTAAGTAATATTTGTTGATACGTTGATCCCCGCATCGGTACCTGGGGATGAAGACTGAACTTGGACGGTGTCGGTTACTGGGACCAATAGTATCAAAGTTAAGTGCTCGGCAGAACGGAAAGCCCAGCAATATCAACGTGGGACTCAGCGTGTTAATGGTATCAATCTTGATCCAGAACTCAGAAAAATCCTGTCTGTATTACACCAGCTGAAGAAAATCCTAGAAAGAGCAAACATTTTTTTTAGAATTCTCACCCTGATAGTCCCCTTTTAAAAACATTCACAGTAAAACTTTTCTAAATAGCAAATAACTTAAAAACACATATAAACTTGGAACAAACTTTTCCCGGATTACTGGAATAATAAATCAGAGAAAATTTAGGATATAAAGAACTGAGCCTTTCTATACTGCCCTAACTCAGCAGCGTAACAAAGTTAAAACGGAAATGTTTAGAAGAACATTTGTTCTTTTATTACATGGGGCGCCCTAAGGTAAAAAGAAGAGATAGTGCAACAAGGCCTATTAAGATTTAAATGACACTTGTTCAAAGTAATAATTGAGCTATAACCACAGCCATTAGATAAGAAATCTTTCTCAGATGGATTAAATTGAACCTAACATTGTCACGTCTCGAATATTTAAAGTTTAAGTACCTAGTCTCATTATTCAGTCGATTAGCATTCAAAATTCTTATTTAAAAAGATTGGTAACCTTTCTTCAATCGCGCACACACCTTGGCGCATTCCTCCTGCAACAAATTCGTTTTTTTAGCTGTTCTACACAGTGATAAATCGAAGCTTGGCACATAGTCGAGCTGCTACCGTACGTGATAGAAACACTTTGTGCCGTGCTTGACATTCCCTTCGGGTACCGTTAGATCATAGATAACGACTGACCTAAAATAGAGAACACGCCATGATTTATGGCTTTTATATCGGGTATCTTCGGATTACGCATGCGCGTGGAACACTTTCTCAGATTATTAGGTAGAGTGTGAGGCCGCATACAGGGATTGTAAACAGATAGAAGATGTGCAGCATTGCATTGCTCAAAGGGATTAATTGCCATCTGATATACCTTTAGCCATTGAGAGGGCACGGTAAACGACCTCTGAATTAAAATTGCCTGTGATGCAATCAATATGCGGAACTCTCTTCCCGCCGACCGCTTCTCAAAGTATGTGATTTGATTTCTAATTATGCTCGTGTTCCGCTAAGGCTTGTACATGCACCGAAGAAGCAGAAAGCTATCAATCAAGCGAATCCACTAATGCAACTGCTGCAGAACTCTCTTGATTGCGCGCTAGAAACGGCTGAGTGACGCGACGAGAGTTTTGAGCATACATAAGAAAGCATCATGTCACGGCAAAAAAAGCGGTTGGGAATCGCGCATTCCGAGGTTACTCCAGTTCAACCGAGTCCAATCGAGGAGCCTCAAGTAAGATGCCAAGTTCAGTATGCCTGAAAGTTGGCGCACGAGTAGGAATCTCGCACCGGACCCCAAGAATTTCGCCATCATCATCCCGGCGGAGGGGAAAATTATTTCAGCGAGGATCCGCATTCATCATGCTTAAATGGTTGAGGCATCCCGACTGGTTCCTCATTGTCCTCCCGGGTTAATCAATCTGCCGAAGCATCTCTACGACAATGGCACTGACATCTTTCCTGACGCGGCAGATAATGCACAGTTCCTAGATATTAAGTTCACCTATGATTGACACAGCCTTCCATGAGAGTTTATATCCCGGTCAAAGGATGGGATTGGAACGATTGATAAATTTAAAATTTCTCTTACCAGCAAACCAACAGCGAATCTCTCCGAACTTGGGCCTCAGGAATTTATCGTTTGGACCCTGACTTGGAATCTGATCGAGGATGGCAGCAACCCCAGCTATGATCGCAGGAACACCCCAAGCATATACCCAATAAATGCGAAGACGAAACATCTCTTGACCCTTTTCGAGCGATGTTGGACGGAAATCTCTGTAATTGAATAAAATGAATAATTAGAAACGTTTACTTTATAAAATAATCGAGTAGTGAGCTCTGTAAGCAACGAGCGACACCACAGGTAATTAATAGTCTCCCTATCCCACTATCGATTTTATTGATCGTAAAAGCATGTCTTGCAGCGTAGTCAATGATTGCCGCAATTAATGAGATCTTTCAAACGACTTAAGTGAAACGAATAAAGACTATCATAGAAGATAAGCTCATTAATAAAGAAAACGATTATGCCATTCTATTTGTCTCGCAAATTTGTATTAAGTTAACATTAAGAGTTATGAATTGGTACCAGAATTGATTCATATTTAGAGAGAAAACTAATTGGAAAAGAAGGTTGTTTTTAGTAAGTTTTTGTTTCTAATTAAAATTTAAATTTTTGCGGTCGCTGTACCCGCAGCAGGGGTTTTAATATCGCATATATTGCAACAAATGCTGTACGGAAAAATAACTCCGAAACGATCTGGTGGTATTCCCAAGAGTGAAATCTGCCGATCACAAAGGGTTAATTTTTAAGCTAATGATGCGGACGGTCTTACTTCTGATGAAGTTCTAAACACAATTTCAAAAACAATTGGTATTTTAATAATTTTTGAAACGATAGAGAAATGAATTAAGTCAATTCATCAAAAATTGTCATATGTAGCAATCATACGCGAATATAGACGTGATGCTAGATGATATAGGCAAATTAGGTAATAACAGAAATTTTTAAAATATCTGAAAATGATACAATGATAGATGAATGATGATAAAAGATCTTCTCTTTCTAAAAGAGCTACATTAAAAGTTAATTTCTTATAAAATCAGATATAATAACTTTTATGGGCTTAACCCTAGACTAACACGTTGCGCTAGGTAATAAAGTAAATTTGCTAAAATAGCAATAGTGCAGCAATTACTTTGAAACAGTTTTCCGCAATTGCAATATATTAGGACTATTCAATTCGCATCGACAAGACCTGCACTGGAAACTTGGTAAACAAGAGAAACCAGGAAACAGTGAACTTTCCCACTAGCCGTGCCAATAGTGGCAGTCTCAGAAGGAAAAACTAGTCAATTTCCATGGTATTATGCAATTACGTACGAAAAGTCGGCTACCTCATCTCAGCACGATTATATGAGTACAGCCTGTTCTGTACAAGTTTCCTTATTTTTTTTTTTATGTGTATATTGCCACTTCAGAAAGTTTATCCGTTCGTGGATTCTCTGTGGGTAACCTACAGGAAAAGTTCTGGTGCTCCGTTTTGAATGGGGCGGAGGGCGAAAAGAAAAAATAGGAAATCTAGCGGAGGAAACTTTTCTCTGGGTAAAGTGACGCAATACCACAGGAATGTATGTCTCTTTCTTTGGCCAGCGAAAACTACGTGTACTTCGAGTTGCCTGGTACTGGGGTACCATTTTCGGTTATGTCGCCGTTTCTTCGCCGCAGCACCGACTTGATTGAGTTAAAGACAAACTTGCAGAAATATTTAAATGAGTTGCACTCATCAAATTGTTGTCATGCACTTCTTGCTAAAAACATCATAAAACTTTGTTGCAGGCACAGATGGTTTCGGGTTGGAAGCACTCCCAAAAATATTCCTTATTTTTATTTTATGTTTAAAATAAAAGTCCCCTTAAATACGAGAGGATTGGGGAATGGGACCGGTGCATTAAAGAGCAAACAGCTGTTTGTCTTCGGATTATTCTAGTGAACCACTGTGAGTGGAAGTTTCATGTGTTGTTCACACGTTCCATCATTTTTCGACTACCCTCATAAAATAACGAATTAAGGGAAGCACAAAGTTTCAATGGAATTTTATTGCTCGACTTATGAAACGACAAGCTGCAGATAAACCTGTGGGGGGGGGTGACATAATGATGGAGCAGTTTGCAAAAACCGAAAAAGAGAACTATGTCACGCTAGCGATGAATACTGTCCGTTGCGTTAAACTCTAGACAGTTTCTGATTGATGATGGAAAAAGAGTTTTATGGGTGAAACTTCCGCATATATTATCACCTTACAGACCTCGTTCGTAAAATGTTAATTAACCAATTTTTCTAGTTTTTATGCCTTGACTTGTTCAACTATATATATTTTTTTTTTAAAATTAGAAATAACAAAAAATTGATTAAGTCAGATATTTCTGTGGAATCAATTCCACGAAGAAATATTTTAAATATCCCATTAATAGGTTTTAGGTTATTTTCGACGTTAAATTTAATGCATAGTTGATAAAAATGGTATTAAAAAGGCAATAGAACAAATAGGAAGTCGCACTGAAATGCCTTTCGAGAACGGATAGTTATTAAAATAAAACCTCTCTCCTTTTTCGATCCTTTGAACGAACACTTTACTTCTACAGACATGGATACGAATTGCAATACAACTAAGAAGGACCCTTTTATCACCATGCCCAAAAGAAGACCTGACACATGTCTTCAATGTATAAGGCTTCTATTTTCGACTGGGATACCCATTACAAATTTAAATAAAATTTCGATATCTCAAAGGTTATTCGCCAGCTATTCTTAGTTATAAAAAATTCGTATATTTCTTGGATATCTAGACCTAATTTTGGAGCATTCATTGAACGAATATTTAATGTTTTATACCTTTTTTATTCATGTTGTTCAAATGCTTTTTCAAACATATTACTAGAGATTGCAGGTTCGTTTATTAGTAAAATTTATGCTCATCTACAGAACTAATTAAAATTTATAGAATGCATTTCTGTTTTTGGTAATCAAATTAACATACAAATGCCCCTTATTACAGTGAATGCGTTATCAATAGCAATTGCGGGGCAAATCATTGAAATGTTAAATGATAATTTAAAATCACTTCGATAAACGCCTACCTAGAGTAATCATGCAAATTATGAATGATACTCTATACCCTGAAGTATCTAAAGATAAGCACTTTCTCCACCTGCCCTGGAAATACTGCACTAAAAGTGGTAATATACACCCAATCAATAATTTTATTAATGGTCTGTGTATCCAGCACTCTCACTATCATCACTGGCTAAAAGTCGTCAAACCCGCCTAAATGTCTGGCTAACGCACATAGTTGCAGTCGAAAAATTCGAAACGCATAACGTCCATTTGTGAAATTACGTAAGTGAAAGTCTACGTCTTACACACGCGACAGGGAAATGCCTCTTTTTTGTCCGACTTTCACACCCGATGAGTCAATGTTAATTGCTGATATGCAAATTGGCCTCACAACAAAAATGAATTGGGCGAACCTTTGTAACCAGAAGAAACAGGGCAAGTCGCTAGACATACCACTTTTTATGCATCGCTTTTGACTGTGATTTCGTAACTTTTGTTAAAGTTTAGAAAGTGAAACAAATCTTGAAAGGTTCATGATTAATTTTTTGGTACCTGTTTATAATGAATGGACTAAGAAGTGGTTCAAATAAGTGGATGCTTTCATTGCGATCGTGTCGCTAGAGAGATTTGAATAAGCGAGTCAAAAGTGTAGCCATTAATCATGTTTAAGTTTTATCTTAAATGATTTTGTTGCTACCTTCATTCAGATTTTCGTTATTTGCCTATAGAGAACTTTATTCATGGAATTAGTAAAACAAATCTGGCAGGTTGTAGATAAAAGCTGTAAAAATGAATTAGGCGATTCAAGGAGTAAAAGTTAATTGCTTCCAGTCTTTTAGAAAAGAAAAACAGCGGCAAAAAATCAATGATTCAAGGAAGAATTTCTAACTTGTAGGCCTGAAAACAGACAGATGCAATTTAAACGATGTATGGGGCATATGTGCTCAAAGACTTATGAAGATTTTAATGTCAACTGAGTCTGTACAAGATGCTCTAGACTTTCTCTTAGTCTATAAACTAGCTAAACTTGGTTTTCACTCTGCAATCTTTTCTTGGATAAGTAACTTATTATATAATATATAAAAATTGATCTTTCAAAAAAGATATCTATTAATTTAAGAGTCTCACAAGGCAGTCATCTGTTGTTGCTATTTTTATTATTTATTAATTATATTGTCTTATATTGCTTTCATTCAGGTAAATCCTTCTTATTTGTTGGTGATTTTAAGTTATTCTTAGTTATATCAAGTGAAGGACAAAGGTAATTCAAACTTTACAATTTTTAAAACGACTTTCCAAAGATTTTAAATCTCCAATAATTCGTTTGTGAATCTATCTATCGCTCTATGCTTAAATATGCTTCTATAGTAAGACCTCCTTCTTATCGGATTCATATAAATAAAATTCAATTAATTTAGAGGACATTGTACAAATTATTGACTGATTATAACCCAGATGTTTATTTCTTGAACTTATCCAAGTTTATCATTTCGAAAAGAAATAAAATTGGCATTATTTGTAAAAGACATGTTGTCATGTAGAACTAGGTCTTCTGAACTTTTGTCTTTTATTAGTTTGTATGCACCAGAAAGATAAACCTGCTTATTGTTTACCTAACTCAATTGATTTCACTCTGCTTAGAAACTAATTTAAAGTAGCTCTTTTATAATCTGAGGATATAAGAAACTAATCTTAATTAATTTGATATTATACGAATGTTAGTCTATAAAATTTTCATTTTGTAGAATAATTAATTAATTGTGCTAATTCCAGTCTCAGTTTTATTAAACCATAATTCCCGGATGTAATATTGGTTTAAAAATTATTTTCACTTGACAAGGTAGCAAGTAAGATTAAATTTGGATAGTACTTATGTAAGAAACATGCCTATGAAAATGTCACTGGTACTTTTCTTATTATTTCGTAGTATAGAATTATGCTAATCTAAAACCAGTTTAGCATTTCAATATGGTTGTGGCTGATTAAAATTGTTTATCTACCCCATGGGGGGGAGGCATTTTGTACAACAAAACCAGCAGTTCTATATGAACGCATTTTGGTGCTACGCCAATATCAAAACTCCGGAAATAGCTAGCACCTCAAAGGCAACATAGTGCTCCACTTTGAGTTGCAAACAAATAAATTTCTCGTGGACACCTCATGGTGCGGGTCTCGAAATGCCAAACTGAGTCATTTAATAAAGGCAAATCGACAGGGTCTAACCGACAAAATATACATTTTGTGAAAATTCAATGAAATATCACAAACATCGTGAAGCGATTAAATATCACAATAAATTGCAAAATTTTTGGGCGATAAGTGCATCCGGACGGGAAATTTAGTTAGCCCATATCGATTGCAATAAATTTCCGATCGCAGACAAGAAATCTTCCCGTCCCCCGATTGTACACCGCCTCACTCTACTAAGCTTTTAGATTGTGCCCATGGCTGTTTATTTGTTTACTCTCGGATGCTGTAAATAATTATTGTTTGCGTTGGCACAAACCACCCCAACCCCAACTTGGGGAATATTTTTGGGCTAGAAGACATGTGTCTGGCAGGGATTTGTTAAATTACTCCCCAAGTAGTATTTGTTTTAAATAGTTCTAAGCTAAACATTTCAAAGACTGCTGAAAAATAAGTTACTATAAATTGTAGAGCATTATTTAATGCGCAATTAACAAAAGCACATAAAATGTACTTATAATTTAAAATATTGTGTAAAGAGAGAGAATTTATTTTCTCTATCAGAACAGGTATCCCTTTAAAACTAAAATACCTCTTGTATATGTGGTGTTATTGAATTTCTGAGAGTAGCACAGGTGTTTGTATTTTTCTTGATATTTCGTTTTTTCTAAATATTTAACGTAAATCATTTAATGCCGATCACCTATGTACTTCCTAAAATTTTTAGTACTATACTAAAACCACTAATACTATAAAACTATTAGACGAGACAGACATATTTTGAAATTAATTTTTAAAACCCAATTTCTTCAAAACAATTCAAATAAAACATTTGAACTGCTGGGTTCCTTTATATATCCAACCACTAGGCCAGAAATTGTGCAACAAAATATCCAAAACACATGCCCTAATTACCCACTGTTTTTGGATAATTTATAAAAATATTCAGAATGATACAATTTAGACAATCCTCGAAAATACGAGGTCTGTTCCAAAAGTATCGCGAATTATAAATTTCCGCGTGCTACGTATATTCTTTGATTTTTTTGGAATAGGCAAAAATCGAAAACGAGCCAAAACACGTTCAAGCAAAGTAGCTATTAAAAATTAACTGAACATTCAAAATAGCCGAGTTTTGCAGCATAAGTGAGAGACATGAGTACCGAAATAACGTCACAAAAAAATCGAAAATCGAATATACGTAGACTGCGGAAATTCAAAATTAGCAATACTTTTTGAACAGACCTCGTACACCCTACTAAAACATGTCTATCAAAGTTCTTAGTTTATTTTATAGTACCCTATAAATAACTTAAAATTTTTTTAAAGCAAAAATGTTTGTTGCTTCTTTACATTGGAACACATGGTATGGAAATTTTGATGGAAATAATTTAAAATCATGAAACCATGCCTTGTGGTATAGAAATTATATGAAAATGGTAATTGCGTGATATGTCTAAGTCTAGCATGCAAAAAAAGTTTGGAATGTGTGCATGTTTCTTGCAGACAACTATTCAAATAAGACGATCTAACTCTAAGACGATTATTCTATGAGTTGAATGAAATAATTAAATTTTCCTCACATCTCTAAGTTAATCAGCGTATCTCCAGGGAGACGAGAAGGAATTGCAATTCGCTTCGGTCGATTGAGATCAATACGATCCTCCCAATTAAGCGAGCTCAAACTTACCATCAATTACGGTCTCAAAATAACTGGAATCATCATAAAATTGCGTCCCCAGTTTACTAATTGTCTCACTTTCGTCTTAATTACATGTGAGTACCGTGCTCGAGGAAGAGTTGAGGCGTTGCGCCTTTTTTTTTTTTTTTTTTTGTTTTTTTGTCTGGCTGGCTTAAAATAGAAGACCCGCACAAGAAGACCTTGATCATCTTTCCATCTAGCTGGAGCCGGATGTTTGCGTGTACCACCTCTTGCAAGAGATCTTTTGGTGTTTACCAGCAGCATTTCTCACTGGCAATAAATCCTGAGCCACAGTTTACGTTATAAACGGCTATCACGCACTCTATATAAACAGACAATACGATCGCGATTGAGCTCGCACGGACCTTCTCAAGAAGTTTTTAATGAGAAAACCAGTCAGGTCTTTCAGTGTCTAGTTCTCCCATTGAAAATCGGTCGTAGCGTCTTATTTCCTCCCTTCATGTCCCCATATCCCTCCCCATCCTGTTTCAAGACAGTCTCTTGTTTTAATCGCGTACATTTTTTGCAACCGTTTTTAGTCACACGCTTGATATATTTCTTTTTTTTTGCTTCCTCTCTGTTCAACGTCACGTAAGTGCAACACGTATTTCCAATTCAAAGGAACTCGGTCAGCTTGCTCCTTTTGTGTGCACACATTTTGCACCACTGCCCGCAGTCAGCTTTAATATTCCGCGAACAATAATAAACAGCAGACTGGAGAGGAAATATCCCAAGCGAAAGGGTTCGATCCAAGAAAAAGATCCTTGAGACGTTTTTATTATTTCTTACCCAATTTTTTATTTTGTTTTTTTACTTCCTTCGCAAACCTTTTGAACTATGCGAGGGTATGAAAAGTATAAGATCAAAATCGTTTAGCTGTTTGTTTACTATTAACAATTGATGGCTGATCGAAGCCAGAATAGGAAAGGGGCAGATGGTTTTCTAGAATTCGAAAATCAAAATCAGCCACATACTCTGGCGTAAGAAATGAGGTGAGTTATTTATGGGAAGTAACAACTGTCGGGCGAATAAGTGTCAGGAAATGTGTCGACGATCTGGTTTATGGTTCCTCTTGATCGTTAGTGAACCGAACAGGCGGCTTAAATGAAGGGAATTTTATTAGGGTCATAAAGTTCTTTAAATTTAGGAGAGAAAAAATCAAGGAGTTCAAGTACTAGAGGTTAATAATTCAGTCCTAAGTATTAAGTGAATATTTTAACCAAAATGTGTTAGGTCAAAAAGCAGCTGTCTATTGTTTTTCATTTTAACAATTCTATCCGTCTAACTTAACTTATAAAAAGATGGAAATATATCCATAATACCTTAGGCTGTTCGTTTTTGTGAACAAAGTACAATATGCGATTTTTTTATATATTCATCATTAAAAACGAAGCACTAACGTGGGAGGTATTTTATAAAATAAACGACCGAATCAATTTTATATTTCAAAAAGGCTAATGTGTCTTTTATTTATTTCTTGGAGTTGATTATTCATTTTGTTTAGACAAACGAAGGTCGACAAAGCGAGTATGTAGTCATGCAATGACAAAATGTTACACAATTCTACAAGAATGCAAGTCTGAATCATTAGTTAACTTTTTTTCAGAATTCGTAAGAATTATAAAAGATATTTTTTTTAGAGGTATACAAATTTAAAATGCAATAAAACACGTAAAAGTCATGTTAATGGTCATGGGTGTTGGCTTTATTTAAAAGATATTTTATCGTTTAGAAATACCCTCCTTAAATGCCTGGATTATAAAAGTTCAAACTACGCAAAAAAGTTTTTAAAACGTAAAGCTAGAAAATAAATTTGGACTATACACCACCATTTTCAGGCCTATGTAAAAACAAATCGAAATGAAACTAAGTGTACATGAGTACAAATTTAAAATCAGAAAAACCATTGTGTTGAAATCAGTAAAATCAAATTATTTTTTTTTTTGCAAGAGTTTCTCCCCGAGAAAGTAATCAAAGAAGAAATTAAATAATCCACTGACTACTTTACGCAATTTAAGTGCAATCATCATTAGCCATCAAGCGATAGCAATACCATGGCAAAGATGATAATACTCGAACTGATCTTTCTCAGCATGAACGAAATTAAGTCTTTGCTGGCAGATTTACTGGAGTGTCATCAATATACCGGGGCTAAATTTGCCGGACACAGTCGAGTACAATGGCTGTCTTTATTAAGAGCGATACGAGATGAATGGCATAAGTGAGCAACGCTGCACGCTTCACATGCCGAACGGCCGACAGTGAATAGCTCGTCCAATAAAATCGAGTGGTTCCATCATTAAGACCCCATGCAGCGACGCAACCATTAGCTCCTTCGAAAGATTTCCCTCTCGCGACGGCGCAACACAGATTCTGCGTCAAGTCAGACGCAATAACTCAAGTCCAATTTGCTTCAGACAAATGAATCAGCCACTTTAGTCAAATGTTAGTGAAGTATTTCAGCGAAGACGCAGTCGTGGAGGGAATTTTGCTAATGACCATACTCAGTTTAATTATACAAAGATTTCAGGAGTTAAAATTACAACTAAATAGTCTTACAACTTAAACTCTGTTCGTAATTTTGGACTACTTGGTCCATAAGTTTTGGCAAATCAAATATTGCTATACCTTTCATTTGGCCACAAAATTATTTCGACATGCCAAACACATTTTCTGATATTTTTAAAATACAAATGGAATCAATTTAGAATTTTATTAGAAAATAAAGAAAATTTAAATAAAATACAGAGAAATGAAATAAGAAATTTTTTGAAGGTAAGGTCGTATTTTTCTTCTGAAAGAATAAGAGAAAAGCTGAAAATCTAAACATTTTTATTACTCTTCTTTAAACAATTTTTTTCTTAAATTAACTCTGACATTGACACTATACTTAAAATTGAAAAAACCATGAACAACGAAAATTACACAAATTTGCAATGTTTGATCTCAAAGCGTGGATTCGAAAGTTTATCTCTTTCTCTTTGAAAAATGCTATGAATGTATCAAAGCCTGGTTAATATAAAAGACTTGCTTCCACCTTAAAGAATGTAGCCAAATTGTTTGACTAGAAGACGATCGAACGTTAGCCGAGCTAAAACTCATTTCTTTAGACTGTGCTAAAGCAAGACAACCAATAATTTAGTAGTAATCTGGTATTTCTTCTTTTTCGTCTATTAGTCTATATTTTGAAAAATTTTAAAGTAACACCTACTCGAAAAGGGTAAATTATTTTTGTATGATAACCCAATCTTCAGTTGACAACCTGTCCTTACCACATTAGATAGTTAGAACGCTATCCCAACGATCTAAATGCGCCCATAACTAACTAACATAAAAAATATCTTCGCGTTCAGACTGCGTGAATTAATTCGTAAAACGTTCAACAGTAAGCTGCGTTCGCAGCTCAAATATCAAATTGTTGCCATTATGCAATGTAAGTGACAAAGTCATTGTTTAGCTGAAAAATGGGCCCTAGTTCGTTAGCTGGGGCGGCGGCAATGCAATTTGACATTTTAACTGCACAATTATTCGCAGCTGCAGCAGCACACTGCAATTCGCGTGCGGTAGTGAATTATGGCTTAGTTGGTTTCTACTTGCGCATAGTTGAAAAATGCCAAACAAGTCAAGTTCCCCCAGGTTAGTTAGTGGCGCAACGATTTGTAATTTTGCGCTATAAGACCGCCGAGACAGTGACTCCGCCCTAAGGTGAGGTCTTATGCCAGCCGCCGCCGTTATCGTCGTCGTCGTCGTCGTCGCTGGCCTGGTTGCATCAACGGTCGGAATGGATGGAATTCTTAGGCTTTTATACCTGCGGTATGAAATTCAAAACACCTCCAAGAGCAATATGATGGTAATTAGAGATATTCGCAACGGTGTTGCGGTCACAATTTGTATTATGTTCCTTTTGACGGGTAAATTGCACTCTAGTGCGGTTTATGCGGTGACAAGAAAACTATTTTCTTTTGTGCATACTCTAAAAAGGTGCGAAATGTAAAGCTGATTTGTAACCGCAAATTCTCGGTTATTTTTTTTAACTCTATTCCTAGACAAGAAGCCACTCAGGAAGGCGGTTTTAATCTTATCTTCGGTAAAAGACAAATTGGGACTGCTACTCTATTTAAATATAAATTGTGATGGTTATAGAGAAATTAAATGGAATTAATACTGAAAGATTTAAATTATGGCTCTATCTTAGGATATCAGACAATTTTACTATTATTGAAATTATTTTTCCTATTCCTTTTGTAACTTCGAAAGCGCATATTAGAAATTTATACTTGGTATACACAGAAAATGCGAATTAGTTACTAGTTAGCTATTCACTCAGCTTTAAAAAAAAACTGCACTACTTACTTTCCCCAAAGCAAACGTTATTTTCAATTGCATGTAACTTTAATACAAATGGCCCTAGGCAAATATTTTAGGTGTGGAGTTTAAAATGTTATTGGACTATTGTCGGAAGTGCTTTCGCTGCAAACGAAAGTTTACCTCTATACAAAAATTCAACGACTTTACAAGCAAAAATCTGACACTGCATGTTGGCAACCGCAAAGTTTGACTCTTTGCGAACAATTTGCTTCCGGGTAGTTAGTAACTAAACATTTCCTAAATAATTATAGAGCTATTACAGATTCAATAATGAATTAAATCTCACAATAAAACTTAATTGGAAACTTTTTTCCACAACAACATTTCTCAAATGATACTCGACGTTTAATTGTTTGAAACTCCTAAGCTGTACAGATAGAGATTCGATTAAAATTTTATAAAAAATTTCCTATTTGATTTGTTTTTAATGAACTGGATAACCCGGTTATTAAAGCTCAATATACGGGGGCTCTAATTTTATTGAATCTTATGAAATTAAAACACAAGGTTAATCACTAAACAATTCGATTAATTTCAAATTACAATGCATATGAATGGATTTTTACATTTTCTTAATATGAGTTTATTAATAAAAGACCGTGAACTCTTTTAGGACCGGATATTGCAACCAAATTTAATTGAGTTACGTTGTTGCATTCAAAAATTTGCAAGCAAAACAATGAACTCATGATCCAAAAATGTAAATACAATGAAGAAGTAAAGAAGCAAATGAGCGAAATTCTAAAACATTCATGTATAAGGCTTTCCGCCTTTAAAAGAGTCAATACATGACGTAATTTATTGCTTTATCATTCAAGTAATATTTCTTTTTTAAATCCATTTTAGTATGGGATAAGGGAAACGTTTCTGCGAAAAAGCAAACAATAAGATATATAAGTGATTCTCAGAAATATTCACTGGAGGTAACTCCTACTCTGTTATCGAAAAGGTAAGAATAAAATTAAAGAATTTAGGAATTATAAAGTGAAATAAAGCGGAAAGTGGGTGTTATTTGTTATTTCGTTTTAAATTTACGTCTTCTACATTTTAACGTTGATGGTTATTTATTTTTGAAAAGTAATAGCTTAGTTAGAGACTATTAATATTAAATTGGTTGCTGGATTTGTGAAAATAACGCTACAAGAATTCTAAGCATTTTAAAGAAGCGTATCTTAATATAAAATGCACGATACAGTAAACCTCAACATTTGGGAATAACAAAAGTTTACATTTCCCAATATTTTGTGTCTTTTGACTTAACATTTTTATGCTATATAAAAAAGTTATAGCGACTTAAGTTCTTTAAAGAAAATATTTGTACGATATTTTTATAAAGTTCACCCTTAAAAAGATATACCCAAAACGCAATATAGTAGTCGAATATGGGGATTACAACCCCAAAAACTCTGTTTTGAACTCTCGCTCATCCTCCTCACATATTACGAGAATAAAATTGCTGTCTACCCAAAATAAATGATTAGATTTTGACTAGACCATAAAGAAATTATTTTTTAATCCGTTAAGTAAGCGGATTCAGAAGGCGATAACTAATTTATTCTGTCTACATCTAATTATTTCGACATATCTCATCTTCTTTTATATCTAAAAAGCAAGTACGTTATAGCGGTGTCGGCTTAAATTTACGGCTATAAATAAGGTTGCGTATAAAACATGAAAAACGATTCATTAACTTTTACGAACTTAATGTTCAAGAAAGACAAAGCTATGAATCACGCAAACAGTTTCGATTCAATTTACACTCAAAACCAATTAATTTTTTTGCCTATCCTTGACCTTTTTTTTGTTTTCTCTCCCGCGCAAAACCCATTTGGAGTATTGAAAACTTCAAATATGTTAATCAATGCAAAAACCCACAAAACCCGAACAAGTTCACCTGTACGCTTGTTCTAATCGAACCCCCATCTGCTCTGAAGGAATTTTCTTTTCGGTTAACATGATTAACCCAAAAGGTTACCGCCGTTTCAAGAACCTCAGCTAAATTGGATTCGCTTTTTATCTAAATGCTCATTTGTTTTTCGATCCTGACCAGGGCCTGTTGAGTTAATTAATTCAATTGCGGGCAAATTAAAGGCATAATTCAAAAGAAACGCCAACAGTTAATTCAATAGGCAAGAAGTTGAGCCAGTTGGTATGGCAAAAAAAAAAAAGTTAATAGGAAATTGCAAAAGCGATGGGTAGCCACCGAAAAATATTCAACTTGTGAGCCATTGGCCGCTGAATAAACCAAAACAAATGCACAATGGGGCCTGATTTGTGATTATGACTAATCAAATGAAATAATTCGTTACCAAAAGAATCCGAAAGGTGGAGAGTTCAGGGGCCTAACGAGTGCTTCCCAAAAATCCGAGCATAATAAATCCAGTTCAGGCTTATCTGCGGGATTTCTCCGATAGCCGCTTCCGTTTGCGCCTGCCCCAATGGTACCATGCCGCGCGCAACTTGAGTCCCCCCCCTTCTGCCTCTACAAAAAAATCTCCGAGGAGATAATCTTTTAAGTGGCATCGTGACAGATCAGATGGTCCTGAGCTGTGGCCTCCCATGTCTACGTCATGTTCTTCGCGCTTTAGCTCCCAATTAGCCGAGCAAATAAATTTCTTCTGAGAAAAATTTAAGAATCGAATTCATTCGCTCATGTGCGATGTTTTCTTTCCACAGAATGGATGGGGACTACTATCTCTCGAATATTTGCGAAAGAACGGCGGTTTCCGAAAATTCGCGGGTACACTTAAATTAGCTTTGGGAGCACATTAAGTAGTACCGCGTATAAAAAAAAATTTACTCATCACGAGCGGCCGTTGACTTATAATTTGTGCAGTAAAAAAATAAAGCGAAATTTCCGCTAGGAATCTTTAAAGCTCGATAGACGCGCCATGGAATTGCTTAAGGAATGCCAAGAGCACTGGAAGACATGACAGTAGACAGTAGACAGTAGTCAGCAATGCAAAGCATATGGGGGGGGGAGGGATTTCAAGCGAGTGTATATGCCCCAAAGAGCGTTTGAGAAATTCGACCCGAGGGAAGCACTTCAAATGTCAGCAGACAGCTAGGGCGGCAGAGGAGACTTCCCTAGGTGACGTAGTTGACTTCAGACATCCGATCTGATTCTCGAGAATATGCTGAATGGTGGCTGATTTGAGGGAAGTAGAATCTCAGAAATTTGAGCCGCCTCCGAAGAATGGGTTCTAACCCCCTACATACCCCACTTAATAATATAGGGAACTCTCCGATGAATTATTAGACCACTGTTCGTTCGAAAGGAAGTTTAATATTTGATTTCGCTAGGCAAATTGTTTACGCTTTTCCCCATCGTATAATTGCTTAAATTATGGCTGATTCCCATGAGACACGTAAAACAATCTTATTACATTTTTTGCTACATAATATCAGATGTATAAAAAATACGAGTATAGCATTACTCTAGTCTAAGTCAAGGTGCTAGTTAAATGGCCGGGAAAATGCAGATCTATTTTCGTATAGTCGGCAAATAATGTTTTTAGTAGCAATTAGGTGGGACAAGATTTGTAATTATTTAATTCATTAAAACTTTTAAACAATACGACTAACTAAACTAAATTTTTTTTTGAACCAGCAGAACAGATAACTTCAACAGATCTTTTTAATACATTTTTAAAATTATATTGCCTATGGATATCACGATACTTTGATTTTGGCAATACATATACCAATTTTACAAAAAATGTAATTTTTCACATACCCTAACTATTTGTTATCTAGAATTAAAAACAAAATTCGTATTTTGTTCTAACGCAAAATATTATTTTAAAAAAGAGGTTTATGTTTTTAACACTAGGTTTACGGAACGAATCAATTTAGACTAATTTTGAATTTCGAATCGAAAAATGCAGATAAGATTTACAATTATCTCCTACGATTACTCACCAAATTTCGTATCCGTAGAGATAGGTACCTATAAAGCAATTAACTTATATAATAAACTCTAAACAGATTTTGTATTCTATTTCCCGCCTTTTTAGTATACCTGATCTTTTCATTTAATAACTTTTAGTTATCGCATATCAAACATTCCATTTCGCTTAGTTATACCGACCAAAACTAGAAAGTAATACAGTGCATTTCTGTGATAAATAAACCCTTATTTCATATTAGTTAATTTTAATTTAAAATAGGTATGTATTCCAAACAAAAAAAAAGCAAAAAAAAATTGATAAGAGTCCACATGATGGGTGGCTCATCAAATCAATTCCCAATTGTTCTCTTATTAATGCGCCAGTCGTCCGTTATCAGAGTAAAACATTTCCGTAGAATTAACTTTCGACCCAGAATTGAACTACTCTAGAGCAGAACAGAAATTCAACTTAAGTGAATTCCCGCAAATTAATTTAGGAATACACAATTGAATCATTCAATCGATACAAATCTTTACTGTGAAGTGAAATGAACGGCGCCAGCTATAAGATGAGAAGATAGTTCTCTGATGGCCGCATGCCTGCGAACAATTTTTATGCGTAAATGGACTGGAAGCGATCGTGATAGTGCTACACAGTTCCAATCAAAGAATCACTTGAGCCTGCTGGCCAATTCTTAACAAGATCTCTTCTAGACAGCAGCCGCATCTTATGATTGACCTTTTAGTGGCGTCAACTGAGTATTCGTAGAAGAGCACATCTCCATCCTACAAGATCTGCTCGATATCCGATCACAATTGACTCCACCAAAGTGGTGGCGGGGTTTCATTTTAGCAACACCGGATCAATTATACGCACACGTTTAGGTAATTAATCTGCCATGAATCGCGGAGATTATTAGAATCTGGCAAGTTAAATTTGCGTATAGCGGTGCGTTTCTTAGAAGAAACGCTCGAACAAAATTTTGTGAAGGCAAATTGAGAGTTCGCAAGATAAATATACTCTGGGCAGATGTTTTGCTTTAATTGAGGTAAGAACACCGTTTTGCATACCGCTCCAGCGAGCACCGACAGTTGAGAAGATGATGCTCATGTAGCATCATTCATAGCATAGGTCTGTGATTGACATGTGAATTCTTGAGTATGTGCTAGATGCACACATTAAAATGCATCGTGTGTCATTGACCTCAGTGACTTGTCTTTTACGACAAATTTTATGCGGCCTATAGTTCTAGTTCTGTTTGAGACTTGATCGGATCGATGATACCGATCAAATCCCATTTTATTTACCCTATGCACTCTGTCTCTACACGGGATTACCGAAAAATCCCATCAAAGTAGCGACAACGAAGGCGCCGAAATCAAGCGAATCAACCGAAATTAGAACCGGTCGCGATCGGTCAATTAAGTTCGATCGCTTATCGGTGGCACTGTTTGTTCGACAAGATATCGAACGGCTGTAGACAGGTTAAACTCGAATTTATCTCATCAAAATGACGATGGGAGCGTGTTCCGAGTCAATCCTATGCTATCAGGTCATTTGTCCGGGAAGAGAGTGTGAGGTTTCCCCGCACCTCTGCTTTCCTGGATTTTAAATTCCCACCCATCAACACCGCTTCACAGTGCTTTTTAGCAGCTGATAAATGTCTTTGTGAATTTAGCTAACTCTTAGCAGATCCCACGGAATGTGGGGCAGAACTATAGGTGAGCTGAACTTGATGGTTGATGCTATGCTATTGTCGTTTTTCTTTTTTCTTCCGAAAGTCTATTTGCGTTAGAGGCAAATAGCTGATTTCTTGTGTTTAATTTCATCGCGGACACATCAATTTCGCGCTCAAGTGCTGAAATCTTGGCAATTCAAAGAATTTCTAGCATTTTTTCTAAAAATCCATCAAGATTTTCTGTTAAAGCGTTTCTAATTTTATCGCATTGCCACGAAAAATATAGCCAATGGAAACTTTTTATTTCTTGGTGCAATTAAGTTTAAAATGGGAACACCTCTAGCGCCTTCAAATGTTTAAGACGACCTCATCGCAAAGAAAATTATGGAAAATCTTTAGCTAATTGAGGTTAATTAATTGTACATATGTCTTCTTAGCTCACGCAGTATTCTTTTGAATGAAAAAGGTATTCTCCTCCATGCGATTCTTAATGCCATATCGTGATTGCGTGAAGGTATTTTTTTTTCTAATTGTTTCTCTGAATGAGAAGCGGCTAAAGAAAAGGTTTTCTTAACAAGGGAAGAGAAGAGATGAGCATAAATTGAATGTCGGTCAGTTCGCGAAATGAATAGCAATTAATATCATCATTTCCCACTTTCGGTTACCTTTTAGAGTTTAATTATATGCAGCATTTCTTTTCAAAAAAGGAACGTAATTTCTTTCAGAGAACATATTGAAACAATTCTTCATGCTTTCAGTCCTACCTATGAATATCAGTCCTACTTATGATTTCACTACCTCACTGATAATAAGGATAATTTAAAAACCACATTAGTACACATTTTTGAATTTTAATAACTTCTTCAAGAACTAAAAATTAGTTTGAAAGCAGCTAAGATTGACTTCGTAGGTTAGGCTCTTTTATCAATATGCTAAATTTATTCTAGTGTACTAAAATTGTATTCTAAGTGTTCCAAATGTTGAGGAAATCACTTCAATATTACCCCGATTCTATCACTTTTATATAATTTTATTTAAAGCTTTAATAATTGATAGTTTTACAAGAAAACAATATTTTCAAAATGATAGTTAAGGTTAATAATCAATTTTCATAAAGTTATACATTCTTTGAAATGTTTAGAATCGTAAACTATAGGGAGAATTTATACCTACATTTAGTTTATTATTTTATTAAAAAATTAAATAACAATTCTAATCGTAAATTGCTTTTTACAGATTAGAGATTATCTTTAGGTAAATAAATGATGATAAAACCTTATCGATGGGGTATTCATTATCATTAAATTTACGTTGTTAGCATCAATAGGTCATTTCCCAAGTGTTCATTTAGATAAAAGTAAAATGGATTGCTATTCTGTCGTAATAGGCTATCCATTAACTAAAAAGTAGTTCAAAACAACCTCAGCTTTTCTGATAAAAGTGTAATTCCTATTTACTGTTGCTGCATCGTAATTAGCGAATGAATGCCAAATTTAGCGTTTCGTTCTTTGTATGTTTTAGGAATATCTAGATCTATTAAATTTATATTTAATTTTTGATTTAAAATTAAATTGAATAATGATTAGTTTCACAAAACTAGTTGAAGATAATCTTCTATAGTCCATCTATCAAATTTACATATTTATCCATAAAAGTGTAAAACTCTTCGTTCACGGAACTTTCTTTATATGAAAAGCCATCCAGCAGGCTGGCTAGATAGATAGAATACATAGAATTTGCTTTTTCTGCCAATACATAGCAATTCAGAAAAGCGTGGACAGGGTACATTTTAACGTTTGTCCTCTGGAAACAAATTTGACAAAATTGCTCATGGTACAATGAAAGATATGACAACAGTGCCCATTCGTTCAGCCCAGGTTTAACCCTACATCATTTATATCCATGCATATGTACTACTGTTTGAAGATACTCGAGATCTTTTTCTTTTTCTGTACTATACCCCCCCTTTAACAAAACTATGATTTATTTCTCATTAATATCGAGGGAAATTTTAAACGGGAAGTATATCATTAATCATTTTTGATGCCTTGAATTAATAGAAAAAAGTAAAACTACCGCAAATTTTAATTTCCCTCTAAATTCACACCATTCAGCTAAAACTAGGGTTAATGGGGATTAATAACCAAAATCATGGGAAGTAGGCCGATAGTAGCGTTAACTACGGTTCCTACAATGAAAATGACTTGTTCTTTTCATTTCATAAGATCTCCTTGCTAGGAATGCAAACAATAAAATCGCTTGATCGCAAATAAAACAAAAATCATCCACCGCTATTCAATTGGTGTGTCGAGAAACGATGCAATTAAATCACAATTAAAATTCGAATTTTATTCTTTTCCAGTCATGGCCAAAATCTCTTAATGGTTTTGACCTATTCCGAGAATATGAATCTTCCCAAAAAGCGCTAACTATGTAAACCCCGATGCGATAAAGATCACAAAGAAGAGTGCAATTAAAGTTGACCGCGTAAATTAAAAACGGAATCCGCCTGTGCCTGCATTTTGCCTAGTAATTTTGAAGAGCAATTTTGATGGAGATCGTCTTACTTTCAGGTCATGAAACGAATCAATTGCTTTTGTGTTGCTTCGCGACCTGACTCTTAAACATTTCTCGCTTAAAATTCATCGATATCACCGTGTACCTCATAATTCCCGGCTATTCAGGTGATGATGATGCCCGAGGGAAGACGGGACGATGCCCCTCGAGGAAGGAGGCGCGCAAACGTTTCTATTTCAAGTGAAATTTCTAATTCAGTCTGCAGACCCTGGACCCTGGGGTTTATTAATCTGCCGCTGGGATGCACTTGACGGAGTAGTTATGCCGCGTCATCTTCATCACGGAACGGTTGTGAAGGAGATGTCGACGGCCAACATCACTCGAGTAATTGAAACGTCTGCTAATTACTTGCAAGCGCTATTCTCGGGGAACAGAGTGAATCATCATCATAAAGAGGATTGGCTTTTATTTGGGAATCGGGACGGTATCGCGAAGTTCTTCTACAAGAGTCCTCAACGGTGTTTATCTTCGAGACGACGTGTCCCGCCTCTTCCAAGTCCCATTGAGATTTTAAGTGAACCTATCGAAGACTTTGTTGGGTTTAGGGAAAAACTCTATTTTATCCGAAGATTTTATGGTTGTTTACACTCCCAGGCATGCGGCGTGTAACCGTCCGTTCAACTCTTTTCTAGATGGATTTAAGTCACTATAAATTTTCCTTGTAAATGATGTGTGACATTACTCGAAGTATTTTCGAGAATTCTCCGGGGGCCCAGACTTCACCACTTGAGTCTCGGAGTTAGTGGGAAGTGAATTGTTTGGATTATTAATTCCCTTCATTTTATCCGTATGGAATTATTTGACAGGCTGAGTAGTTGTTGACAAAAAGCTTATCGTCCGGGGTTTGGGATATTCAAATTGGTGATGAAAGAGAACTCTGCAACCAGGCAATTAGATTTACCAATAAAGACTTTAAAAAGATTGCTTTCCTTTAATAAAACTCCAACGAATCTGATTTCACTCGGTATCTTCATAGTTTAGTAAAAATACATAGTACAATTTGTCCATTTCTTAGTTGATAAAGCTAGATTGTATCTGTAGTCGAGAGTTTACACATTTCTAGATATGGCAACGATTAATCAAATGATTTGATTATTTGATTATTTACCTTTTGATTAGTCGACAATTATTTGATCATTTTCAAAAATATCAAATGAGTACTTTCTCTAGTGTGTTACATCAAAAGGGCCAATCTGCTTAAATGTTAAACGCAACACTCTTTACAGACATAATTTTTAATCTATCTAGCTAAAATTTATATTATTTAATTAATGAGTTTATTTTAAAAATAAATAGAAAAAAGCATACGGAAATGTTACAAATTTCGCATTTATAGTCGTTTTTACTGCAAACAGAAATCAATAGGCAAAATATTTTCTTGGACCACTCCTTAAATGCTAATAAAAATGTTATTTTGCTTGATATGTTAATAAGAATGCTTTGAAGTTAGTTGTGGACGTATGTCTACTACTCATGAATCAAAGCAGATGGTCCGTTAAGAACGAAAAACGATACCCTGCGAATTTTAAAATTAAATTAATGTAAGTAGTCTAACCGTTAATTCTATCCCAAGTATAAAGGCTACTATAAAATAAAATAAACTAATATGATAATCAAATGCTCAAGGCTTTTTAGTATACTTAAAATTATCATATTATTTTTTTTGGTACAGGCCATAGCAACAGTTTAGGACTATCGAAACTCAAGAACACCTGCTCTTGTACATCATGCATAGACTGATAGACTAAGCCACACTTTCAATTCTTGTTTAAAGATTGGAAAATTGGTCAAAATTATAAAAACTCGTAGAAATTACGCCAAAATTAGTTCATAATTACATAAATTGCTTTAATCTTGATCAGATCCACAAATTCGCGGCTTATAAGTCAAGTACGACAAAAATTCCATTCACTTTCATTATAAAGCTTGGCTCAGACACCGCGAATATTATTAATGGAATTATCCATGTAATCCTATGGATAGATGCATTATTTACTAAGCCTGCTAGAGCACCTCTTTCGTAAATTTTTTTTTTCTCGCTCAAAGGTCACCGGCAAATTACGTCTCAATTAAGTCATTATTTCCTTCAAAGTTCACATTAGTAATTTTTTAAAGCAGTTTCTTAACCGCAGCCTTGAAAGCATTTTGTCGTGCAAGAATGAAAACAACGTTGCCCCTGCACGTTTGGTATATTCGTGTCCCTGACTCCGGGACCCCTGAACGGGTCTATAAAATGATAAAACAAATTTGAGCGACAGAACCATATGCAATACATTGGCAGCTGATGAAATTGCTCAAACGGCGACGATATTTTCCGGTTGAAAGAGCCCAGAGATGTTTTTGTGCATTATAACACAGATGCATTCGAGGGGGCTGCCGATGCAATTGTAGCTGTGGGCTCCTAGCGTCTTGCCATAAGCGACACCAAAATCCTGGCTGGGGCAATGAAAAAAACCAACCAACCACACACACACGGTACCTACTCATGTGGCGGATTTTCTATATTCCAAAGGTGGCTGCTATTCCACTTACCTTACTTTACCTTACCGTAGCTCTTTCATGCTGGGTAACCGCAACCCATAGCCATATCTTTACAGAAATTTTTCATTCAGAATTACTGGACCTTGGCGGTGATGTGCTCATGCAGTGGGGGCCAAAAGCCAGACAAGATACCAGCGAAACTGCAAAAGGGGCGCTTCTACTGCTAACCGGTTGCTTGAACACCACTTTTTTTTTTTATATATATTCTCTAAAATTTACTTACACCTCGACAAGATTACTTTTTTTTTTCTTTTTATAAACCAATCGAATTGATTCGATGCATGGAAATATGGACAATCGCATTTCGAAGTTATGCCCCACTATTGAAAGGAATGGCAAGTGGATTCCATTTAACTTTGGAGATTTAGGTATTAAAAAAATTCCATAAAGGACTAGGTTTACTTGGTAAATTAAATTACATCAGCTGCAAATGGTACCACCATAGTCAGTTGTATCTTTAATAAATAATTTTAATAAATCTTTTAAATAAAATTAACACTATGGCCAGTAACATTATTTTTATGTGTTTCATTTCATTGTAAACCTTGTATACCTCTAAAAGAACACCCTTTACATGAGGTTGATTAAAATAAAATTTTATTATTAATAATCTGTTAAGTAATTTTAAAATAAAACCCACTTTTATACACAACAAAACTTTTCGTTAGAAGCTTTATAACATTGTAAATGATGTTTCTAAAATACAAAGTCATCATACATACATTTCAAAGTATCTACATTTTAATGGTTTAGCAAAACTAACTTTGCGAAGGTTGTAATAAATCGTTGAAACTACCCAAAAATCGTTTAGCCAGACAATTAACCTCAAAACTGAGGATACTGCAGCATAAGACCAAATCCCATCAAATGGACAGTAAATAACAAGAAAATCTCCACTTACCTAAATGTCCACCAAATGTTAAAGCACATCGTGTTGAGCCAGAAGAACGCCGCCAAAAAGAATAGATGCATAAGGCTAGCTGGAAGTGGAGAAAAAAAAGAAGAAAATCGTAAACATACATAAAGCACATTAAATCAGTGTAAAGTAGCGAGATGCTGCTTCAACTCCGCATCAGATTAAGGTCGGATAATTTATTTCACAAGAAGATCTACAAAGAATTTGGAGCAGTGGTTAACCATACCCACTATGTATGCATCATCGGCCGCGATGTGGAGATGGAGGAACAATACCGCGAACCGTGGACCGCGAACGATGTCTTTTCTGTAGTACTATCAAAAACAAGCTCTAAAAATAATGAAGAGCGATAAAAAGACAACGAGGGTAGAAGATATAATTAAACTTTCACGATTTCAGTGTAAAAATGAATTAAAACTAAATTTAGCACTATTTTCAAAGCACCATACCATGTCAATAGAATACGTGCACCGACAAAACGAAAGATAGTCCCTAATCCAGCTGCTCGAGAGAAGCTGTTTCGCTTTCCGTTTGCTCTGGACAAAGGTATTTCTTTCCCCAGAAAGAAAGTTATTCCCGCCTTTGCTTGGTATTGCGAAGCCCGCAGGGAAATGTTGTGGCACTGTGCATCTTGGACTCCTCGTTGTGTCATTCTCTTACAAATGAAAGGCAGAAAGCGCCAATTATTTTCGCAGCAAACAAATTTCTCTTTTGCGACATGCAGAAGGAGCACCAGGGAGGTCACTATGAGGAGGTAGGTGCTAGAAAGGCATGTGGAAAACAAACATACAGGTGTGCTGGTTACTTACTTCGGGGGGGCACTGCACTAATGAGGAATTTATGTCGCGTAAGGAATGGTCAGGAAATGCTTCACTGAGTAATTATTCTAACAAGTTCGCATGGATTACAAATTACTGCAATTAAATTGAATTCGATATGGTAACAGGGCTGAACGACCCTTGCCTTATGAATTAAATACTGAGCCTGATTGAAATTTGCATGCGTCTAGTCGTGTATGGTGTATGACGTGTCGCACACACGCTAGTCTCAGCCTCAGATAAAATAATTCATATTCTTTTTTTTCATTTGGAATAAATGGCCTATAATGAGGTGTAAATGAAATCTGATGCGATAGTAACCAAGGCTTTATCATACATTTATCAATTTTACTCAATTAATACTAGAATTATTATAGTTGTTATGTATCATAACTTCCCTGGCCATTATCTCTTAAGACTGGCATGCATCAAATATGCGTATTCACCATTGGTTGCTGGAAAGTTGGTTGGCCGGTTAAATATTAATAAAACTTAGTGGATATAAATAAATTAAAACATGAAAGACGAGTAGTTTGCGTGTTTTATTCTCGTTATGACATTTTGACCTGATTTTAATCATTTTTTTTATTTAATTCTTCTAAATTACTTCGTTTAAACGAAATAACTATCCGCTATATATTTCCATTCATTCCGTCTACGGTTACAACTAAAAGACGACGTTAATAGCACATAATAATAAAACTTAAAGTAACTTAAAGATCTAGCAGTTTTAATTTGTATGCATTTCTAGATTAGCTAAGATCTATAAATTCATTAATAGTACAATTACAGCTTGAATATCTACATAGCAAGTAGTAATTTAAAACCATAATTAGCACGGTGTAGTATCTAGAATAAGTTTTTAAACTTAACCCAAATTCCTTCCATAAGTCCACAATATGCAGCATTAATTTAATCAAATAAGCCTAAATAAAGGAATTAAAAGAATGTAATTTTTATTTTCTAAAAATTAAATTCATTTCCTTATTGTTTAAAAATATGACAAAATCTAAAAGCTTCTGTTAAAATCGATTTGGGGGATACAGGCGATTCGTACGAAATATTTTTTTCCTTTATTTGATTTTATGTTATCCTCAATATTTGGAATAATAGGCAAACATCGAAGCTCAGTTATAAGAAAGCAATAGTGGAGTGGAAATTCTCCTGCAGTCAGATGAAAATTTAATAAAATCTGAAGTAAATTGAGAAGGAGATGTCAGAGATCTTGTGGGAAATCCCAAAACATCTCACAATATGACTAAGTCCCTGAGAAACCCTTCGGTACGACAACCAGACTGGCACCCGTCAATCCAACTCATTCATTTCCCTGAACCCCCAACCATTCAGTCAACTAAAGCCGGAAGACGAAGGTCCTTTTCAGCGAATGACACTTCTTTCAGCCTTGTTGTCAGCATATTGTTACCGTACGGAACATCTATTCAAAATTCAGTTCATTTTCTTGGCATTATCAAGGGCTGAATGGCCTAGCCGCCCTGTCGGGAGGCACCAAGTGTCACCCTCGCATGTAATTCTTATGCGATTGTATTTCATGTGTGTGCCTCCGGAGTCGGGACGAATCTAGCAGGGATTCCCGCCCGCTGAGCACCGGAGGATTCCCTTTCACTCTCTGTTGGGACGGCCCTAGAAATCGAGTTTCAATCCTCCATAAATTCAAGCTGTCAAAAGGGCCAAACCGCCCCACAATGTGAGATCCAAACGCATCGCAATTCGCTGACGCCTTAATGAGCGAACAGAAGACCTCATTACAGTCTTATTCCCTTACAGGCGTGAGTGGATACAGTCGTAATGACGTATTCATTTCGTGAGGTCTCAATCACGAAAAAAAACACTTAGTAATCGTAAAGCGAATAAAAGGGCGAATTCAGAGATGTCGAATCAGCTCAGAGACCGGCTGTTGGCAGGCCCAGGGAGCATCAGAAACCCAACAGAGCACCCGGGAGGCCACTGGAACTCCCAGATGCATATGCAAAACTCGGCACAGCCCACTAAAATGCAAATTTTATGCGAAGACGTCTCCTCCGACGGCCCCTACACCATCATCCCGAATACCCAAACTGTTTGTTTTTCTTGCCGGTGAGCTCGAATTGGAAGTTACCGAGATGATCGTTTAATGACTCGAGAACGGCTTAATAAACCGAGTTATCTCGCCTCCTCTGAGACCCGAACAGACGGTACCGAGATTCGGGAGACGTGTCTGGTTCCCGGACCGGCTTCGAGGACGCTCTGGAGTAAAGGAAACCTGGAGACTGGAGGTCCACTGGACTCCAGATCTCTTCCACATTGAAGGCAATCCAAAGCTGTGAATGGAGGCGCAGTGATTGCGGCCCAACAAAGGCCGGATTCAGACTGACTGCGATTTTACGAGAGATTTGCTGTTTGATGGGTTCCAGGTAAATGGAGTCATAACAATTTATTTCGTGTTTCAAAGGGATCCATGGAGAGACGTAAAAAAGCTCTCATTTAAAAAGTCTGCCTTCGTTTTCCATCGAAGGGGCTTTAAATTTATACAGACCATCGCTTCGTTTTCAATGGGATTTAAGGGATACTTCCACAATGGGATCGTATTTTTTTGTAGGGACTTTATTGCCCGGAATTATAGTTTTAAGCATCTGCAGCTATTGAATTATATAGCTGCTCCGTTTATAGTTTTTGCGGTATACTTCTTTAGATAACGAAGAAATTCCCGATCCTGCTCCTTAGAGTACGGGCCGTTTTTATATCCCGCTTAAATTCTTCTCGCGGAACGATTCACGATTCGTTGTTGGCTTCTGCTACAGGCATTTTATTTATCGTAAGGAGTCTTTTAAAAGCTCTAAAATTTCTATTACATTTCCAAGCTTTCTAGTCGCTTTTTATTTGCAATTAATTCTGAATTCTCTCCTTAATTGCTTTGCATAAAGCAGATCTAATCAATTTACCCACTAAGGACTAAACTGCATTTAAAGCTTTAAATTCTTCGGAGCATTACATTAAAGTAAGACAGTAACAGCAGGCGATTCAACATGGGGACTAGGAAGAGGAACAGTCTTATTGCGCTTGAAAATTCAAAGCTAAGTATTTAAGAATTTTAGACGATTTTGCGGATTTTAGAAGTAGATAATATCGACCTTATTACGCCACAACAAGTCCTTTTTAAATCAGTGAACACTTTCAATCAGAAATTTATTTTATATTGCAATATATCAAATTCATAAACGTTTTTCGGCAAATTTACAATGATTATTCTCTCAATGTAAGAAATGCATGAACCACATTTTTCTATTTTTTTCAACAAAAGAATAAATGAAAACCCTAATCTAAAATTTTCCGTCATCTGCTTATTTTGAATGACCAACATTTAGAAGTCAGCATCAACCCTCAACCAAATCTGATATCACTTGTAAGGTCATTGCAGGCGGTAAACACGAATCGGTCTCAAATCCGCTGATCAAAAGCGGCATTATGAAGCAATGCGGTACCGCTGCGAGCACGTCCCCTATATTTTAAATGTTATAGGGCGCATTGCGAAAGACAGGAAGACAGATGTGTCCTAGACCTTTCATATTTTCCCTTTTGTCGTTATGCGGCACGGTATCGGGGAAAAAAAGGAGTCCCACTCTGCATCGGGATGACAAAGCAATCTAGCTCCGTTTGGGTGCGATAATTGCCCCTACTGAACTGTTTGGGACTCGGGTTTTTCATAACTCTCAACAAAAGGACACAGGATGAATTCCTTCCTGTTCCCTGCAATTCCGAAGAAGCCCTTTTCCTGCGGAAAGCACTCGATTTACTACGCCCATAACTGACAGCATCCCAGTTAATAGTCAAAATGTGAATTATGCCGCTGGGAGTGCGACTGGTTGCGATTAAAGAATTCAAATGGAACGTTCCGCCAGAACTGGATTTTAATAACATGTGGGCAGGAAACTTTTCCCCAGAAGTGGGCAGACAAAAAGACCCATTTGGGTTTCATAGTCAGTTCACATGCCCGAGCGGACAAGGGTCTGCTACCCCTCTTGTGGGCATATTTCTGCAGGCTCATCATTCCTATTTTAGGTTTGAGAACCTCTAAAAGAAAATGGCAATTTGTAAAATAGCTGGAAGCCACTGGTCCCTTATTAATCTTATTTGAGATAAAAAAAAAAAGAATTATTTGTGGCGTGTGTCCAGAAATCTTCCGGACAGCCAGACAGACAGGTTGATACGGGCTAGATATATCCGGGCCGTATTCATCAACTAGACACAATCGAGGTAGCCCCGATTTAGCACACCAAATTCCTTCACGACACAGTTGCCATTTGATTGATTAAATTGACCAGGACTGCTACCCATTTAAGTCTGTTAATAAATCTCTTTATGGTCTCACAAAGACGCCCCGATTGATGGTGTCGAGCATTGCAAACCCCGGGCTGGCCACAGATTGAGATCGATCCATGTTTTGCTAGCCACAGCGGCTAACGTACACAATCAGTTTGGAGTAATGAAAAGAAGTTTTCGCCCCGTTCTAGAGATTTATAGAACCCGCCTGACACTGAACGTTTGTTACCTTTCGATTCAACCGTTTCCTTTAAGTCTTAATTGTAGACAAACCGAGACCCATATGATGGAGAAAATTAATTGTCACAAGTCGACGATTGACAGCAGCCGCACAAGACCACAGGTGAGCACGATTACCTTTATTGGCTTGGCGCGACCTATTTCCGTCCTGAATTCATACGCGGTCTAATAGCCCTATTTATCTACTAAAGGCGATTTGCTCGAATGAACAGGGAAATAATTTTTTTTTTGTTTTTTGTACGGGTGTGGCCTTCATTCGAATTTAGGTGAAAGTCTTACTGAGGACAGCTTCAATGCTCAAGGCAGCCTTCAAGATCACTTTGAATTGTTTTAACACCTTTTGACACACATTACCCTTGAAACAAAAATGAAATTAATAAAAAAAGAAATCTTACATGAAGATTTACAAAGTCCAAGGTTGATTATAATGAATTTAATTAAAGCTAAACATCTTTTGCTCATTTGTAGCAATCTTAAGCAGAGATAGATAGTCCTCGTGACTTAAAATTCACAAGTCCTACTTGTCGCAACCGGTATTAATCAAAAAGAAAACTCTTTAAAGAAAATCTAATAATAGGACATATCCACGACTTTTCTAATAGTTACAGTTCGGGTATACATTCATTTCTATTAGTTTAATTAGAAAAGCAAATGTTATGACAGCCAGACTGGGTAGTTGAAGCACAAAAGCACAAAAGGGTTAAATTTGTGTAATAATACCCCAGGAAGTATTTGTAAAAATTATTCATGGTTATATACAACAGAAAATGAGGTCTCTTTATGACCCCTTTCTCTTCTAAACTCTAAAAATAAAAAAACCGATTTCAAAACAAGAAGCGTATTATCATCGTCAACTGAGAGACCGTCGTCAAGTAGGTCCCCACTATTTGTTTCAAACGCAAAGAGCTTAAGACCGTCAAGCGAGTGTCAAAGCGAAACAAAACAACGTCGGTGAAGGAGCATCCATCCTTTGTTGTCATAAATCCAACACCAGCAATTTATCTCAACAAACAATCAAAAGATGATAAATAGCGTCTATCCAGGCGCTTACCCCATCTGGAGTTGGAGTCATTAATAACTCTTAAACTATGCTTTTTGCGACGCTACATTTCCAGCACCTTCAATAGACGGGGGAAGAGCCATGGATCGAAAGAATCAAAGTAATCCCTAGTCTCCCGTATGTTCTGTTGTCGGTGATTCTAAAGTGCTCCCGGTTCTGTTGCAATCGTAAGCAACACATCAGAGAGAATCGCTGAGCAATTAGACATAAGACAAATACAATTAATCTCGAGTAGAGCAGCGGCGATAGCATAAAAGGGGATCCAGCAAGAAAAACTAAACTGCTCCCGTCCCAGCTTGTTCACGGTTTGTCGTCGGACCTCCTTTACTCAAAAGTGTGAATGCAAAAAAATGCAACATCGATGATTTCCAGGAAATGCGCTGTCCCAGAGAATTTTCCTCTTGGCAACAGTCTCTCCGATATATTCCAATTTCACACAAACATTGTCGGGTTAATGGTTGCTAAAGAGTTCCAATAGTGTCTTCTCCTCGGATGGAAACACGTGAGGCCACATATCAAGTGGGATTAGAAAAAGAAATAGTAGTTGACACGAGTCCCTGGCCGAGAACGTGGCAGACAAATTATATTTGTAACACCCGAGAGGATAAAATTTTTGGCTATGCTATTGCCAAGTGGGATTAGAAGGGTAACGACAGCACCTATGCTTAAATTATGACCTTTTTGATGACACAATCCAACTGCACTTAAACTAGTTTTATTATTCAAAATTTTTATGGGGATAGAAGGGCATAAATAAATTTTGATTAATTATTTCTATTAATAACACTGACTTTATATAAAGAAGGAAACGTTAAGTTATTTCAAAAAAAAGAAATTTCTATAGGTATACCTGTGAGAATTTCACGAAAAGCATCAACTTTGACCAAGGGAACAGGAATCACACCTGCAACTTTCAAATTGGTAGCTTTACTGCTCTTATCGACTGTGGTACCCACCAATATCTTTTGAGAAATTTTTAGTTCTAGCTATTCCAACGCCCAAGACTTTCAATAAAATTTTGCATACCAAACTAGTTGAAGTCCCATACGATTTTTATTTGATTTTATTGTTTTTGCAAAAATCACAAGCATTAAATATAATCAAATTTTCCAAATACGAAACTTAGCAATGGTTAGCGCAGATATTTCGATATTATGCAGAATAAGCGAAATCCCTTAAATTTAATCGAAAGTGTTTTGAAAACTCAAACGTGTGTCAAGTCGCAAAATTGCATTTCTAGTTTATGTTCCAGGAATTATGCAGTGACTTTCATCCGCATATGGGTACCAAAAAGGTAAGAAGGGGATAATCTGCACTAGCAGCAATTTGTCACGTCATAGTGCGTCTACATTTGCGATATATCACTGCACTTCTAGGAACAACGGAAAATGCCCATTTGAATAATCACGAGCAAGTCTAGTCCGAAATTGACGCTAACACATCCGATAACCAGGTCAGTTAGTCCGGTGAGACGTGCTACAATCCACTTGATGATGACGCCTCACTTGCCGTTTGTGTTAATCGCGACTGATGATCACCGGCGAAAAGTGACACCGCGCCATGGAATGCATAAACAAACAGTTTGCGGTTTTCCCTGTGGGGTATCGTTCAATTAAAGTTTTTTTAATAAAAACAAAAAAAAAAACGACGTCCAAGAGACATACGACTCCATACTCCACAGTTTTGTATAAAATTAAACATAAATTTCGAGCAAAAGAAACATTGATTCAGTTATCGTTTTATGCTGCACGCAACTCTGCTCTCCTCAGCGCAAACGGTTATTTCATATTGTGAAATTTTACTTACACTGCGATGTGATAAATGGGACGGAATGTTATGAAATCTCTTCTGAGCCGGAACTTACCTGAAAGAAAAACAATTTTTTTATTAATACTTATGCCTTAAGTCAAAAAAAGATTTAACTAATTATAAGAGGCTCATATAAAATTTCATTGAGATTGAAAGGTACATGAAAATCCATTAAATTTTTCTAGACTCCGTTCGTCAGTAAATTATGGCTTTACACAGTTTGATTGCAAGGTTATTTTCGCGTAAAGAAATTAGAAGAAATGTAATAAAATTTATATACGTGTATGGCATGCACTTCACTACACAAGTTAAACTTTGCAACTGCAATAAAACGTTTTAGAGTTCGACCATCGATGGCTAAAACTTCAAGGTAATGTCATAAAAGTGTCTACAGTGGCAAATACGAGTGTTATACAAACCGACAATAAAAATAACAAGGTAAAAGCATTCACCTGCTGGATATTTACATAGTGCTCCAAATTCTATCGTTGCTGTTAACTCTGCCATACTTTTACATAGAAAGTGGCCGCATATATATGACCAATAGTTTTTACTAGGCATATATTCATATTCATAGTTCTGACCAGTAATTTAATTCACTATACAATTTATCTTAGCCCATAAGTTGTACTTTAAAGAAGAAATATTTTAAGTACCGAGGTTCAGAACCTGAGATATAAAAAAAAATTGACGATTTTCTATTCATTCCTATGCGATTTTTTTGGTTTCTGAGTGTCACAGCGCTGAAAGGGCTACATTTATAGAAAACCCTTCAATTCTACAATTGAATTCCGGCAAAAAATTGCAAAATAATTTTTTTCAGATTTTCGCAAAAATTGCAAGGGGTTTAACCTATGATTTTTCGAAAAAAAACTCGAATTTTCGAATTCCTTCAGATCTGAGCGATCAAGGGCTCTAATTAAAGGGCTAGCTTCAGAAGTTCAAAACACAAACCCCCTCTTAAATTGGAGCTAAATTCACCGAGTTATGAATTTTTTACTTATTGGGGCACGATTTTACTTAGGGAAAGAGGGCCCTTTTCAAGGAAAAATGCTACCCTGGCCCTAAACATTGTTTCTAATTGCTGAAAATTCGCCCAAGCTATGAAGACATGATAAGGTTTTCAGGAAAAATAAAAACAGGATACGTCCCGAAGAAATATTTTAAGTACCGAGGCCCAGAACCTCAGATATAAAAAAAACTGACGATTTTCCATTCATTTCTATGCTGTTTTTAGGTTTCTGTGTGTCACAGCGCTGAACAGTCAATTTTCCTATATTTTATAAAGGTTTTGCAGGTAAAGCGGGTAAAGCGGGCAAAAGCCTTCCTATCTTTTTAATTCTAACGTAGAAATGCAGAAAATATTTGCAATAGAGCCCTAGTACTTCATTTTTCAATCAGTTTTGAACTGCATACCTTGGAAATCAATTCTAGTTTACATCATTCTAGAGAGATAAAATGTAGAGTGTATTTTAGATTTAATAATAATAATAATAGCATCTAAATAAATAACAAAACATTTCCTAAATTATGTATGACTTATTCATAAGCAACATAAGCTAAATTCAACTGAGAAATGACTGATCAAAAATTCGAAAATTTCTTACAATGGAAGACAGGAAGGAATGAAAGAGGAACGCTAGAGGCAACACAGCTAATTGAAATGTGTGGAATGCCACTTCCATCGGCCGTAATAGTTGAAAGAACTGGAAAATATGTTAAACACAGAAGAGAAGACAATACGGCCACCGAAAGTCATTTAATTGCTTTTTTTAATTAAATTCAATTGTGGCCGGAGTTCGGTCACTAGTTTCATTTACCTTCAATCATTAGAAGAGTTCGGAATCAGACTTCTGTGGCACAAGATTAGTTTCACGCTCTCCACCTGGCCGATACTTCGGTTCATTACGAGAAATAAATTGAAATCTCATTGTATGCCAATTGCTGCAGTGCCGTAGAGCGCGCGCAGTAACAGTTATTCGCGCTCAGGCCGCGGCCCCTTTCGCGGACAACAAAACTGGGAACAGCGAAACAATGATATTGTTTTTTTCTTTTTTTTTTTTATAATCGCTAAGGCGAGTTCTCAAAACACCTGAACGGCCCCTAAGTGGTTTTTAGCAGTGAAGCAATCGTGGCTTTGCATATACGCAATTGGTTACGGCACTGGGAACAAGGCACGCAAAAACTCACCGTTCCTCAGTTGACTGATTTCCGTTTTGCTTTTCGTAATTCATTTTCTGGTTTATGGTCGAGACGTTTTTCTTCACACCGAAGAGGAGGAGTCAGATCCTCTTGACGGAGAGACTTTCTCCGCAAAGTTATATTTTATAATGACGACAGCTTGTGTACGCTAAGTATTTTATCAAGCCACCAGGTGAGGATCCAGAGCATTTCATCTTTTTACTTTGCGGTTCGCATTTCTCCGAGTAGCGATGATAAAAGCCCGCAAAACAATTGCAGCCTCCTTGCTTCTGTCACGGAAGAGTGCAGACACGAAAACCTGTTGGGCTACTCGATTCTGTTTTCATTTTATCGGCGGTGCGGCAAAAACGAAGAGAAATCTGCTCGTACCTGGTGACATGTAACATAGCAATTTAAGGTCGCGGTCAAAGCAAATTCCAATTGGAGAGTAAGTGGAGCCTGCAGTGCCGGGTGATTGCTATCATCAAGGTAGACAGCCTCTCATAAGTCTCAGATCTGGGACATCGCGCGAATCACGATCAGATTTACATCTTTAAGTCGCCCATCGAGCCCGGAAGAATTTACTTGAGCTAATTGACAAATATTTGCAAGTTTGGCGGCAGCCCCTCTTACAGGTCTCGAGATGATTTCTCCTTTCGCGCAATGGTGCACCTATCTCCGGCTCAGCTGTATCAAAATCTGTTTGCTTACCGAACGTGAAAAGGTGAACGTAAAGTTTAAGTAAGTTGTTTTGTCGAGGGAACGTTCATACGTTCATCTTTGCTAATGAAATAGGTTAGACGCAGTGGGTTACTTTCAAGCCACCTTAGCACTTCGCAATGGGTGGGTTAATTAACTCTGTTTCCTAGCAAAGATACGCCCCCACAGGGAATTGTGCATTTACCTGACTGACTGGCTACCTTTGGTGCTCCGTATTCCAATAGTCGACTGCATTCTTCTTTCAGGTCACTCCCCAAGGGGGGCAGACAAATCAAATTTAGGAAAGCGAAAAGATTTTTCTACTTGCAATTGCTTTTTACTGTGATAGAGAGCTCTTAAATTTTTTTTAAACTTTCTCAAAGGTTCTTTCGATTTTCTAAACAATAACTAACTTTCTTTAGAAAATTGAATTTAAAATCAATCGATTGTATTCTGTTCCTTGCTGCAGGTCTCTCCAATGAAAGACTTGATTTCACTTAATTTAATAAGAATTCATGAACTAATTCCTTTAAGGATTCAGAAAATGTCCAGAAATAAAAGTTATATGTTATACTTATAAGAAATTAAAAGACAAATTCTTTGAGTAGTAATGATTATCAAATTTAAATTGAAACATAGTTGACGTAACTTTTGCAAAGAGTTAAGAAACACAACAACATATGTCTGCAAAAACTTACGCAAAATTTCCATTATTCCTGCTTATGAGTCCTAACACTAACAGGTGTTTTCTGTTAAAACTATAAAATGATAGCCAATTTAACTAAAATCTAATTTTATGCAAAGTGTATTTAATTACTGCATAACTAAATTTTGTACATTTTTTAAAAATAGAAAAATAAAATGCATGAAAAAAGAAGACCACAAACCACTTTATTATCCCCACAATAAAAAATAACCATTTACCTATATAAATCCTTGAGGCAATCGAACTGAAAAATGTGGCCAAATGTAAATTCCGATTGGAGCAGTCTAAAAACTAAAATTAAATTGTTTATTCATTCAAAGTCTCAAAGTAAGTACTCTTCCATTTTCAGTTGTGAAAGCGTTTTGGTGCCACCACCACTTGCTGCATTTGCACGATTTCAAAGGCCACTCTTATAGCTAAAAATAGCAGAGCCATTGTACACAGCTCGTGCAAACAAATGATTTGTGCCCTGACTGGCGAATTTTAAGTGGTTTAGGGTACTGGCCTAAGCCCGATGATCATGACTTTAGCCGGATTGACCTGTTCGAAATTTGATCTTATAACTTTTCTGAAACCGATTAATTTCTCATAACTCCTTTGCTCATAGCTCTAGCGGTATTTAAACACCTTAAGAAAAGCATAGAATGCTTGTTATATTTTACAGAAACGAGCTGTAAACGTTTGCAATTCGCTCTCCGTGCGATATCTTACCGTGCACGATGGCTACAATTTCTCTGGGTGCAAATAAAACCCTATCGATGGTATGAACTTGAACAACTACCGCAAAGACGGGAGAGAGTTCACAGGGAATGAACGTAGGGTGATCATAGTTAAATTTCCGGAAAAGATCTGAGAAAATGTCTTCAAGATCATTCTGGCCACGATCCCAAGGCATTTTATTAGCATTACCCGCAATAGAGAAGTCGTGATGCCTCTCGGCATGGGGCCACGCTAGTACGATCGTCTGCAATGGGCAAGAGTAGGCGTCATTGATGACGCAGAAAAATACAAGAAATAGGCATGATCTTAGAAGCAATCTTGATAGCCTCAGATTTTATAAGATCTCTTGGACTATACATGGAAGAGTCAGTAGATTTATGCCTCGCTTCGATACGAGGCAAGCTTTAAAATGTAAAAAATTTTAGAAGCGCCAAAGACGGCGACGATAAAGTACTTCGCCAACGTAGCCGCTGGGTTCATTGACACAAGCTACGGATTGGACACTTTGTAAATAAGATGCAGACCAGGTTGATCAATATACAAATGCTCAATAACCGAAAATAAAAAAGAAAGTCGACTGTAACGCTCGAATGCGCACGATTCATGACAAAATTTAGAGGTTTTCCGTATGCCTCAATGCCTCAAGGTCTGATTCCGTTTATGGTATTATGGACCATTTATCTCAGTATATCTGCAAGTAATCTCAAAAGCATTCGCGTAGGATTAAAACGATAAAGATGTACTTCTTTTCCCGCTTTTCATTTCTCTTCTCGACTTTTACCTGAAGTCGTGAAGGCTGTTAAGCAATACAAAGGAATCGTGAAAAACTTCCATCGTCCGGAAGAGCATTCTCACTGGATGGGTGGTCCTAATAAGAAGGAGAAACTTATTAGGGGATAAATTATAATGAGCAGCATTTTCTCTGCTTCTTGACGAGCTCAAGAGCTTCGGGAAGATTTTCACGGTGCTAAAAACCTTTTCAGAATGTTGGACGAGAGAATCAATTTATAAACAGCAGTGAAGGGGACATGCTCCCAGAAGGGTTTATGGTGCTGAACTTCTCGCATTTAAAATAAAATTTTTAATGAACTGAATACAAAAGCGCATCTTTTGTTAAATACGGTTTTGCCGCTTTTGTGGATTATTTTGAGTTTGCATAGAACAGAAATAGATACAAAGGATTTCTTTAATGATCGCTTTAAATTTTAGTTTCAAAGCGAGTTGTGTTCGTAAATTTTAAGATGGAACGATTATCACTATAACTTATAGGTAATGAGCAGTATTTTAATTATTCCTACACTTTTTGAAATGTTCAAAAGGTATAAATGGTATAAAAGATATAGGCTGCGAACTTTTACACACAGCGGTTTAGTTGATTTTGTAAATGGAATATAAGCATCACTTTTTTGTTTTATTGTAATAAATAACTGTGAGTGTAGTTTTAAGTAATAAAACTGCGTTTTATTATTATTAGGACATAAGTAGGTATATTTTAACCTACAGCCTGAAACGTAAGGCTTTATGCACCTCTATAATAAATTAGGCTTCTAGGTTTAACTTGTTTCTAAGATCACCAAGAGTGCAATTTCAACGGAAAACGACTGAAAAAAAGGGAACAGTGTTTGTAAATAAGGCCATGACGAAAACTCAGACTATATCTGGTTCCTAATTGCTATCGGAGGGATATCCTTCGTATTATAAAAAGCAATTCAATAACAAATTTGATGTGTCTAGAATTTTTTTAAAATTACTTCATCAATTTATTTCTTCAACTTTAATCGAAAAATCAGTGATACATAAAATTTCATAAATTTTCATGAAGCTTAAAGCTACATCAGATTCATATATAAAACACAATAAAATAACCTTCCAAAAAGAAAGTAAATCCCGTAAGTTATTCCTAATACCCTGATAATCCCAGACTTAAGAGTATTTTGAACATCTGCGGTAATTTCACTGAAAGCAGATAAAGGACGAGCCATAGGTCGGGGGGCGTTGAATGAAAAAAAAAAAAAAACGTTAAGAGAAATTGATAAACAGCCAAAATCCCCGAATAGAAATTCTTCTCCCCCAAAAATAGCTGAACTCATTTATTATACGGCCTTCTATCGCTCAATGTCCTCGAAAATTCATTTTTCAAAGCTATCCAATCCGAAAGGTGTTTCGAATCAATTTTTTTCATCCCCCCCAGAAAATGATTTGGTACCTCCTGTTGCGTGAACGATTATATTTATTGCCTTTTCTTTTTGAATTTTTTAATACTCACTCCCTGGCCCGTCTACATATTAAATAAGGAAAGAGGGGGGATAACTGAAAGAAAGCCACATTTCGTGCAATCCATTTGAGGAATAATAGCAGCAAACTAGCACGTCTTGGACTATTATCGTCTACGACTATTATTAAAATTGGTTATTTCGTCTAGCCCCGGGTACAAGTCGTCAATACGTTAACATGGTAGAGCGGGGGTAGTTTTGCAACTTTCTGCAACATTAAACCGCATGATATGCAAAACCAATAATTTCACCCCGTCAGGGTTTTATATATGCAAATTACATAGACTGGGCGATGATTAAAACCCCCCTCTCTCTTGCTACCCTGGTTAGGGTACTTCACCATAAATTGATAGATGGTACGTAAAAGCGAAAATTGCAGCTGAGCTGTTGGAGAAAAACAATACAGCTCCAAGTGTCCAGAGGGACGATGCAGCTGCTCCCGGGGATTGTTTAAAAAATTGTTACCGGCAATACGGGGGTGGTAGGCTCAGTTCCTCGGAGCCGTTCTGTAGACTACCTCTTTTATGATCGGAACGTGCTAGGGGATCGAAACCTGGTTCAGCGAGTACCGAGGCTTTCTGATGGCTGAAAAATTAAAACAGTTCCAGCTAAATACGCTAAAGGGATAAGGATGAAATGTTTTGGTCCCATGCCATACCTCCGGCTGGCAGACAGGCGCCACAAAGCCTTGGAACCTTCGTTCAAGGGATGATGCAGCCCTTAAGGTTTAAGCTATCTCGCTTAAAGGTAGGATTTAATACCAAAACTAACCCAAAAGTCGAGAGCAGGTTTAGTACACGGAGGTAGGGTAGCAAAACAAGAAAATTAGGGGAAACACTTTTACGGCATGTCGGCACAAGAGCCCTTGGCCAAACAAAACAGACCTACTGAGCGGGACGTGCTATGTATGCACATTGTACATACATTCCATACGTACATAATGTACATGCGTATGTTCCGTGAGATGTATGCAATTGTTGTACACGACATGGGAGCTGTGCTTCAGGACCCTTCGTGACGCCTGCACTGCACCAACCTTCCATTTGAGTGGGTGGCGGCGTTCGGCGAAGGCGCTCAGTGGAACTACTTAAAAGATGCTGAAAAATATGCATGGGATTAACGGCCAGAACAGAGCCATCCCGTCGTCCTCTGAGGACAACTTGTATCGTAATTTCTTATTCATGATGGTCCTCCGTCCTCCGCAGCAGCATCCCTGTACCATTCGAACCATGAAAGTGAGAAGCCCTGATAAGGATGATAAAGGACTTTTTGTCCCCTGACAGATGGCAACATTTCATGAAGAGGAATTACGTGTGGTTCTGTTGTCGTCGCCTGCCGACAAGAGAAGAATGCTGGCGCCTCGCCTCGTAAATTTATTTGCATGCTGTCGGGACCCTTTTGTTCTAAGAAAACTAGCAAACTATCGAACGTTTTATTGCTACAAGATGTTCCTTCCTTCTCAGCTTGTAGTTTTTGTTTTCTACACTGTTTTCATCAGTCCCCTAGGGCTCTTCTTGAGGGCCATTAAATTGCATTACCACTGGGATAACTCTAATAGAAGGTCCTACGAAATGCGAGAGCTGCGTGCACTAAACAAAAAGCCGCTTTTATCCCTTTTTTCGTTTTTCTTCATTATCGCGTTAAGTCCTTCGTTTTTTTTTATTATGGAAAGAATAAGGAGCCGCACGTGTAATAAAATCTAAAGGTGCGAACAATTCTTGAAATGATAAGAAAGGGTCAGTTTTAAAGGGGAATATAATTAATAAATTATTTGATGATCATTTTTCTGCCTTTTTGCTTAAAACACTCCCTAACATATGCAGAATACGAAACTTATAGCTTAACTTTCAGGCAATACGATCACTGAATTCAAAAATGTCCATGTAATTATTTTCAAATTACTAACAGTGTATTTTAAATTTTCTATGTTATTCGCTGTAGATGTAGCCTCTATTTAACGTAGCATGGCGAATTAATTAGACGAGAAGAAAAAGTCTATTTCAAAATACTGCAAACCGTTTCCAATTTCCCCGAACTCTTTACCAAAGGAAAGTTTTGCAATCGTAATCTTCATCTTTAAATTATTTCTTATTTTGTATGAGGAAACGTGTTTCCCAGCGGCACTTTACCGCAACATCTTCAACGATTATCATCCAGAATCATTGGCAGCTGCACGAACAGTTAAAATTCATCCGAATCCAATTTGGGGCCATTAATCAGTGCTGCATCAGCACACCGATTATTCAAATCGGCTAATTCACAGCGGAAGTGCTTACGCACGAAGAATCCCCCCCCTACCGGTCAGCTGAACTGACCTAAGCGTACGGCGCATGCGTGCGTCCCGTTCGATGTCTGCATTTTGAGCCGGTTTCATTGCAACATAAAACCAAACCAGTGAAATCTGCCAAGCGTGCAGTATGTGTGGACGTGTCCGATTGCAACTCTGAGGAAACCAGAAACCGAAATTGTTACAAAATCCCTTCGAGAGCGGTGCACTGAGGCTTGTAAGTAAGCGCCTTTCCCTTCGAGTGCTGTGCCAAGATACCGCACCGGGAGGCATAAGAATTTTCATAAGATGCACTCCGACTAGCTTCTGCAGAAAGGTTTCGGCGCTAGATTTAGTGCCGAAGGCAGTTGAAACGCATGTAACTCGCGGTATTATGTCGACGAACAACTCAGATAACTGTCGATTGCGCGTTATAAAAGCGATGTATATCGCAGTCGTAGACGAGAAGACGTGTACCCACCTCTAGGGTTAATTTTCTGTAATTAAAGATTAAACAGGCGCGGAATTTTTGTATCATACGCTAAAAACTGAACGTCCTTGGCGACTTACGGCAGCTGGAATTTAGCTCCGCTAGTGTTTCTCTTCTCAACATTGGCAACAGAGGAATGTGGAAGGCCTGATGACCAACCACCTTTACAGATGGAAAACCGCCGATCGGAATGCCATCAAGTCATAATCACTTACAAGGGCCGCAACTTCGTGCCCATAGACTCGCTCGCCAGCATCCTCCTTTTTCTAAGTACCTGGACCGTGGCGGCACGGCGATGTTATCTGTGCATAGCTCACGGCAAGATCGTTTTTACGACGAACCGCCTTTGTAATAATTGGCTTGAGTCAGCCTACTAATGGGCTCCTCTCGATCGCCTTAGCCGTGCCTAATGTTGTAATAGGCTTTAGTGGATGGCCGCCTTATGACCCTTAATTCTAGTCAGCTCAGGTGCGTGCGAGCCAGTCCAGGTATCGATGGTTTTAAGTGTTTCAGAACGTAGTCAGAGCCTATGCCCTTATCTTTTTTTTTTTTTTAAAAAGTACCTAATTGAAATCTCACAGCATCCGTGCTTTATTACCTGCCAAAATGTGTATAAATCAACTTCTAACGCTCACCAGCATTCATTAGTCTTTCCGTTTGAGGGGATTTAACTAGGCAGGTGTTCGCCGCTGACGGTGGGTGGCTAAGGCAATAAGGCAAAACCATTTGGTGGAAGTAATTAGAATTGAAAACCTCCTCCTTCCTCCAATTGCATATTCAACTATACGGTACGGCTCCTTGCCTGCTTTAACAGAGGGGACTAAAGCGTTCGACTGTCGGTGAAGGCTGCACCGCATTTTTGGACTTAATTGCTCTTTTGAATAATTAAGCAGCTTGAAACCCTTCTATAAAGGATTTATTTCTGCAAATACAGTTGCTGAAAAGTTCTCTCCAAAAATCAAAACTTTAGTCCCAAATTGTAAGGCTTCAGACCCAGACTGCACTTTTGGTGAGAGCTTTAAAAATAAAGCGACTTTTAAATGACAATGGAAAACAATTAGTAAGTTCAGACAGATTCTCTTGCTGTGTTCTCTTTCCAGGTAATTTCATTATAACAAATAAAAATGTTAAAAGAGATCATTAAACTCGAACTGCTTCCGTCTAAAAAAAAAATACCTGTACAAATGACCAATAGTACCCCATGAAGAGGTATTCTTCCTTTCCTTCCGAAGAAGCTGAAGGTAAGCTTTCTAAAAAGTTTTAACTGGGCTTCCTCCCTAGGGCATACTAAACTAGAGTGTTTATTTCCAAAATATATTTTTTTCAAAAAGGAAAGAGGCTTATTGGAAACTTAATTTTGCACTATCAAGCACTATAAAATTAAAAGCGTTTCTGTAGCTAAACGCAACCATTTTTTTTTCTCGTCTAAATCCTCGTTAGTTTTACATAATTCCCCAAAAATCCGAAATTTAAAGGGTGAACACCTAAAAAAAAACAGAAAAAAAGGCAGCATATCAAATCGCGACAAAGACGGTACACCATAAAACCAAATCAACCGGTTTATCCTGAATATATGACGTCGGCCTGTTTGTGGTATCGAAACCTTTCAGCCAGCAGGTTGCACCAGCATGGTACCGTTGAGTCAGCATTAACTAATAATCAGACACAGAAAGGTAATTACCTGAATCTCTCTAATGAGCCTTCTGCGCAGCCCAACTACACCGCTCAGACGTGCGCCGCTGTGTAACCGATAGTTTCTACTGTGCAACGTTTCGAAACATCAATTAAATCTTTTGATTTACCAATAGAATTTGTTTGCATCCCCCCGCAATCATTAATGGTAGTTTAAATCATGCAAATGATCGTGCAAGAAAGTTTATTCTTCTATTAATCATTTTCATGTTTGCGCATTCTGCTCTAAAACCTTTTATAATTCCCTCATTACGAAAAAGGCGATGAATTATTTTTTGAAGAAAACCTAGTTTACATCAATCAAACGTAATCAAATAGAAAAATTCTCAACTAACAAATAAATCCCTCAATTGTCACATGCTTCCGTTTTCAATTTTAAAAATCTCTTACCCCAGCTCCGTTCTAATTATCAAGAGTTTTAGGAATTTTTAAATGGGCCAGACCCTTAGAGGGCGTGGATGGGTCATCGAATCGAGGCATTAATTACAATTAATTCCCTCCGAGCATTCTTTATCGGGTTCTCAGTCTTGGGGCACATTGCCGGAACTGGGTTACTTTTGAAATTACTTAAAATGATTCATGAATAGCGTTTGTTTTCGACAATCTATTGCACGAAATTTAAATTTCTGATAAATCGTTTGTAAATAGCTTTAATATTTCAAAAGTAGTGATAATAATTTCAAATGAAATTGATATCTTTTGTCTTAATATTTGAAAAATATTTATTCAGCACCTTTAAAATGTTCGATTATTTTAAATTTCCCTCGTACGATTTGGTTTTCCTGTCGTAAATAATCAAAACAAAATATTTTATGGTAAACATGATAAGCAGAAGAATGACCAGTGAAATAAACATGGATTTTTTTTCTATAAAATCCGATAGCACGTTTATGATTTAATCGGAATTTGTTTAGTTACTCAAACGTGAGTATAACAATCAAGAACGATACAATTTTTCTGCCGCCATCTTGGATTTTGTTGAGTTTTATCTTATAAACAGTTAATCATACCCCTAACGACATAAAGAGTATGAACCAATTTTATAGAAAAATAAATTTCCCAGAATTCTTGACTGACAAGAACTGAATACAAATTTCCACTACAGTCTAGATGTCGTAGGACTATATACTAAAAATCAAGATGGCGGCTGAAGTACAGTTATGTCGGTTATCGGATTTTATTCTTACAACAAATTGACTAACAATTTTAACAATCATAAATTCTTATATTGCTATATGCGCTTGTCTTTTTACCCTGATCTTTCCAATATACCTTCGTTTGAACACTTGGTTTTATTTTTGATATACCACGTTATACTAGTGCTCTTACGAAGGTGAATAAATAGTGTACTATTGTAATTTATAGTAAAATTTGTAGACAGCTGAAGTAGTTCATTTCTATATACCAGCGGTTTTCTCTTAATCTCACAGACATCTTTCATAGTCTAGACTGATTGATCACAGCTTTAGATATCAATCCTAATTTAAAATGTATTTAAAAAATATTCGATATTAAGTAAAAATTTATAAGTTGTATCAATTTAAAGCATAAAATTAAAATTCCCATCTCTCTAACTGATCGGTAATTAATTTAATAATAACAATCAGTTGGAGAAAATATACAAATTTCATAAAACACTTACTTTGATACACTTAGCAAAATTTCTATTTAAATAATTCCAACGTACATCCATCTGAAGTAATAAAGCACTACAATTTCGAGTGCATACAGTAGGTATCTGTCCAAAAAATTTTAGAAAGCATAAAAAAATTGTAAACATCATACCTTCCCATGGTCTACGATTTATTCCTGAGGGGATTTCTGAAACAATAGGAAACTTTCGATCGGTTTGATACGAAAAACTTGATTTTTACGTTTGTTTTTTTCCACAGTCAGCTTGGTGCGGTGCGGCACAACGAAACAAAAACAGAAAGGTACCTCTACCGGGCTAAAACTGGTTTCTATTCATTCGCTAGCTTAAGTAGGTAGGTAGGTAGGTAGGTAGATTTAGCTGAGATGTTGTGGTTTTGTAATTCTAGTAAAATGATGTTGGGAGATACAAAGCTTTTGTAGCATTTTGAAATTACAACTCAAAAGAAAATTGAATCGCTCTCGAATTTGTTGGTTTATTAAACTGTTTAAATTGCACTTTTAATGGGTCACGTAATTCGAGATATTTTAAGATATGAGGGGTACATGCATACCTATATCGTTTGAAATAACGTTGTAAATGTAATTTTTTTTGTCTTTTCTTAACGTTAATTCTCCTTCGCAGTAAGCATTACTGTCTGAAATCCTCCCCTGCAATTCTCTTCTAGGCTTAAAAGTTTATTGAAACACTATTTAATAATTCGCCATATAAATAGACAACTTATTAAATTCATGCTGACACATAAGTACGGTGTTCAGAGTATAGTTGCAATCGCATATCATAATAATGATGGATTCATGTAACTAGGCATGTCTACTTTATGTTATATCATCATAAGGTTTAACCTCCATCATATTGAATTCGCTGTACCATCATATAGCCTAGATTACCTGCTGAGTAAAGACGAATCCTGGTTAAAATTTTATTTTACACTATGCATTATAGTAAAATGTTAACCAAATCATGTCTAAAGCAACAATTACTAGACCAGACATTGTATCTAATGCCAAAATCCTTCTAATGCTGTCCTCCACACATGCCCATTTTAGTCAATTTTAAAATAGCTGTGTTTATATTTTTAAAAATTGTAAATATGGCTATTCTAAATAGTCGACCTTATAAAAATAGTAAGTTTAAAGAATTTCTCTTTAAATTCAACTGAAATTAAAATTGACTTTACTATTTATAAATTTTTTTAGTAGATCTTCTGTAGATTAAATAATCATTATGAGGACATAATTATCATTGTTACTTACCATTTGTTAGTTTCATATTAAGTACCAGTTAAATTTATGCCTTATTTATTTATTTTTCGTAACATATTTCCTCATGCCATGTCCCAACATAAATCCTACGATGACTAATCTTAAAAATCAAACTTCACAATCGCTATTTATTAAGGATAAATATTAGTGAAATAAAAATAAATATTTTCACCTCTAAATTGACTCGCTGGTATATCCTAGACAATAAATAAATAAATAAAATCAACCATGAGCAAGAACGAGCTGCAAAAGAGGATAAAAATTGACACCCAACCGCGCTAGGAATTGATCAATGTCCCAGGCGGTCGGAAAATATTTTATATATCAAAAAAAAAATAAAATAAAATAAAACGCCTGTCCGCACTCACGTGCACGTGTACTCCGCCAAAATGCAGATTGATCTGAAATTGTGAAATATGACTCATAAATTCTGAACGAACATATTTCCGTTTTATGTTCCTCATAAATTTTCATAAAATTTAGAGATATTCAAATATTTCAGATTCACACGATGTTATCCACGAAGGGATCAGCTGTTTGTTCTACAAGACACTGAGACAGATTTTTTTCTTGATTCATAAACTGATAAATAGTGCTCTTGGTGTTATGTCTTTTCTAATGTAGCATAATAAGAAATTAAAGTAAAACCTGAAAAGTTTACCTAATGTTAATTAGGTTATGGTCAAACCCTTACAATTTCTGCCTTTTTTACTCGGTAATTCAAAATCTAGAACAGAACCGAGTGTTGTGCATGAACGTTCTGTTTTTTCTCCAGTTCAAAAGATTCGAATAGGCGTTACAGCATTTTTGTTTTTATTGTTTTCCTCCTCCCGAGATGATTCTTAAAGCTATTAAATATTAATTATAGGCGTTTAAATTTTTAAAAACCTCAAATTGAGGGATTTCTGCTCTCTTGCTGGCCAGGCTGTAGCGGAGTAAGACTATCGCTAGTGACTTAATCATTAGAATTGTACCATAGGCCCGAAAACACAGTGCTTTCCAGTCTACATAATTTAAATGTTTTTGGAAATAAAGTTTAATAACAAAAGATCCAATTTTAACAATAAATTTGGTTCTTATATTAATCTTTTACTATCGTAGTAAAATCTCCAACTCCAACTGTTTTCATATTTCATCTGATTAGGTCCAAATACCCTGACCTCGTTGCTATATCCCGATTTAGGAAATGCCCTAGTTGAACAGAATTCTAGCTCTAAAAAAATGTTGGGGTAGGAATAATTGTATGATTTTTAATAATGAGAATCCAAAAGTAATCGTAACACTTGTAGTGGCCAGAATCACGTATGCCGTCACGTGACAGTCACGAAATATAAAAAATGGAACTATGACTTACCTATGATCACGCATCCTGCGCCTGGAATAGCGTTCCCCGAAATCTGTGTAATGGCCAGAAGCAGATCACCGACTAGCAAACAGGCCACGTAGTAAGTTTGACAGCGCCAGTGGAGGACGTGGTGATTTGACGGCATCAAGAATCCGGCGGCTAACGTAGCCGAAAGGAAGATTACCGAAATCAGCAGCCCCCCAGAGTAGAGGACCAGCTGCAAGTTGTTATCCGGTGAAGGCATAGTCACGGTAAAGTGCTCCGAGCAGGTGAAAATGTTTACAAAGAGGCTGTCCTTCACAGGATTGTGATCCTTAGTCACGGTATGCTCCAGGCAAAATTCAGATGGTCCCATAACTTTGCCAGAATCCAAAATTAGACTGCCGGTTTCATCATTTAACATTTCATCGCGAAATTTGCCGACAAGAGCGTAACGTAAGTCACATTCGGGGAAGCCGTACACGACATCCACATTAGAAGAGTTCACGATTCTCGCACTGAATCCCTCGCTCTGAACCTCCTTTTGCAGGAGACATGTGCCATTAGCCTCATCGTAAATGTAATCGGGGCCGCAACACTTCATAACCTTGGTAAGTTTCTTTGGTGCGATTAACGAATCCATTCCCTGAATGGGAGCGAAACAAACAAGGGCGGCCTCCTGTTCGGCACAATAATCACCCGGCGGGACAAAAACTGATTTCTCGTAAAGGAACAGGGACCCGTTTGAAAAGATCACGATATTATTGGACCCTACGAAAAGCTCAGGATCGGAGCACGTATTCGGCAGTGTCCTTTCCTTGATCCTAAAAAAGCGAGGCGCATCTCCGACCGGTTTAAAGTGGGTCTTTTTGCTGATCATAAAAACGAAGGGAACCCACTTCTCAGTACCGCCCACAACACAATTTTTAGTCCTATCAAGGTACTCGCCGATGCGACAGCACTTGTTTACCTGTACGATCGGCGGTGGACGGGCACCTTCAACGACAAAGACCCCTAGTGCAACGGCAAAAAGCACAATCGCCAGATGCAACAGGTAAACGGCTCTGTGCATTTTCACGTGCACTAAACGAAAAACTCTTTTCACACAAAAAAACAATTTTATCAATTTTACTCAGCCTAAAACCCTCAGCGCATTCGCTTGGATAGTAAGCACAAAATTAAGCACTTTCTTAAACCCTTCCTCGAACCTCCAGCCACAACTCATCGCGTAAATTGCATTGATAACGTCACAAGAACCGTTTTTCGTGCAGCTTATGTCCGTTCGAACGTAACGGAAACCGCTAAAAACGGCTGCTGAGCAGAGTTTAACGGTGACGAACTTTCTTTTTTCCCTGATTAGTTCAATTTACAGAGCCACCCCAGTTTAATTTTCCCCAGTCGCGTACTGTGCCAAAATTCTCAAAAAAAAAATTGCTCAAAAGGACGAAATTTTCCAGCGACAAGTCGAACACGTCTTCCACGAACGGCAGCCAAGCGGTAACTGTGCTTACGGAATGACTCTAGGAACCGAATGTTTTGGAGTAGTGCCCCGGCGGCAGCACGGCAGCAAACGCAAAACCTCTCGCAAGAAATTGAAATCGGCTGCAACACGGACGACAGCAACGCGACCCTGGTTGCTTCAAGCGGCGCGACGGTGCAAAGTTGCTGAGGCAACTTTTTCCCGCAGCAAACAACAAAACCCTCACAGCTGGTTCAGGAATGGTGTGGTGCGGTGCGGACGAGTGTGGCTGCAACGCAGCGCCATGTGCTCTGGCCGCCGGTTCCTCGATGGAATGCGGTTCCCTCGCCCGACGAACACAGTTGAAAAGCAGGGGAGAGAAATTTGGTGCCGCATCGCAAAGCCGTCATCGTTCCGTTCTTGGAACCCGGTGCTTTCCTTCAGAATAGAAGCGCGATATTTGTTGATGGGATTCATGTTTCGGGGCTTATCAACTGACAGAGATGGCTGAATATGTGTGTGTGGGAAACTGTGAGATGCTGGCGCTGCATTGAAACAGCTTCATACACAAATTGAAGTTGAAATTGAAGTTGAAGTTGAAGTTGAATTGAATCACCGTGGGAAAACTTTGTTTACTTTCGCTCCACGAGAAGAGCACAGCACCGGTGCACTCGGCAGTCTTTGTTCTGACTTCACATGCGAAGGATTGTGCTAAACTTGTGTGGGGACATTTGTTTGGCGTGCTCCTGGTTTTGCTCGAAAATCAGTTGGGTTTTTTCATGTTTATTGAAGTTCGTATTTCAGTTAGAAATTAAAAGAGGGGAGATCTAGACTAGGTAAGTAGGAACCAATTGTATAAAAAAAAATATAAAACCGAATGTTTAAAGAGTAAATTGAAAAATGATCCTTTCCACTCGACTGAAAATAGTCACGGTTTTGAGCCTTAAGGGTTTAAACACCCCTGCAATTGAATGCATTTTTTTCGAACTATACCACCCCCTTAAACCGTTCCAACTCAGAGCCCCGCTTCATCATTCTTAGGCAGGGCAATTTATTTTAAAAGCTATGATGGGAAAAATTAAAGAAAAAAACTGAAGCTATGTAAACTTTCCATTTAAAATAATTTGATGCATAAAAACAGCTAGGCTTAAACACAGTAATTCACCTGGAAATATATACAAGCTAGCTATATACTAGCTAGGCTAGGCGAATCTGCTCTGTAGTGGGGAAAAAAGGCATGCAAAAATGAGAAATCGTGATTTAGATTTCAGACTTGCATTCCTCAACACAAAAAAAATGTACCTATGAATTAATGTGCAATAACTACAATGAATTTAGCAATTGAATTTTGTTTTAAGTTAGATTTTAACAATAATGCAGAATTAGCTACGGCATAATCGATTGGATTAGTTTTTAGATAGGAACAGGCTAGCTAGATTCATAGGCGTCATATGGGCTTGGATTCTGAGCACGCAAATAGGTAGAATACCTAATTAATTATTTATTTTACCGGAAATAAATAGTTAAATAAATAAATAAATTTTTCAAAAAACTGCAATTGTCAGTTTTGTACGAAAAAGAAATTTTAGTGACAACTAATAAATGGTGGGAACTATTTGACGCTTATTAACGGGCCTAACAGGAGCTTATAGCAGGCGAAAAATTTTATTTTAATCTAACACCACGCGTATATAAAGCTTAAAAATTTTTTAAAATAAACTGAATGCTAACATTACGTCTATATTAGTTCCAAAATTGTTGAAAACTTAACTCAAAGGCAACTATACGTCTATATGAGGTCTATATCGGTCCCAAATTCTTTAAAAAAAAAGGATTTGAACTACAACGCCTATACATATAAGGCCCTAAAACTTTGAAACTTATTTTTATAGAATTTGTCTCGCTTTATAATTCACACTTAGTCTTTAAGCCAACTATATATAGGGACTGGCGTTGAATTTGTTGGATTCTAACGCCTGTGGCAGGTGTATCCAGACTAACAAAATTAGGCTGATGTCCCGGATCGAAATACCGACAATTTTTTAGACTCGTCTATACCAGACCTATATTCAATTTTATGACTATTACGTTAGTTTACTATAGATTCAGAAAAATTTCTAATATAAGCTCACTATAAGCCTACAAAAATTTATGAAATAGGCTTGCTATAGGCTTCAAATAAAATTACAACACCGATACGCTTTAGCCCCGCTTTAGATTCATTTAAAGGTTTCAATTTAAGGTTTTAGATGCGCTATAGGCTTCTAATTCTATTTTTTTCTGCTCCGATGTTCACCAAATAGGCTTAATATTTTCCTGTTCATTAGTTTTTTTATTGGAGTACTTCAGGAAATTTGCTGTATACTGGAAATATGAACATGAAAACCCCCTATCCTAATCTGTAGTCACGCAGCTAAATTGATTCATCTCCTCTCAAGATATACGTTGCATTTTTCAAATTTCTACCTCGCTAAGAAAATTTATTTTCTTTAATAAAATTAGTCCTCCTACTTGCCAAAGTTTAAATTCATTTTTATAAGCCATTTACATGAAAAATTATAGTTAAAAAAAATAAAAAATATATTCAACAAATAGAGCAGACAGAATGAGTTTTACCAAAAATCATTTTGTAATTGCTGTAAAACTTGTTTCTGTGTGGGGTTAATTTTGCAATTAGTAGTGTCACAGAAGCCCTGAAAATTGTCACTCGCAATGACAGCATTTAATGAATTATGTCCGAAGTATTTAAAGCTCAGGAAAGCAATTAATCTCCGGCAAAGTGGACAAATTACCTGACATTCGCTTCGTACCGCACCTCTTTCCCAAATCAAATGGGGCCCTAGTTTCTACTCTGTCCCAACTATTTCCACCAGGGCAGAGTAGATTTTCTCTTCCATTTTTCTCTGTAGCTAGCTTCGTTGCGGAGTCCCTTGGACCGCGGTGATCATCTCAGTAGTAGAAAATTGTCCCTGGGCATATCCAGCTCTAACAGCATAGATCCGCATAGAAAGATGCTGGCAAGCGGTGAGATGCAGCACCCTCAGCATTAGCGCGAATTGCCAGCAAAGGGGCCGCTCTGTTTGTCAACAAGTCCAGACCCAGACTGGCCATGCAAAACAGTCTCTAGAGCCTCCCGATTTGCCGGTTCGACTCTACGGCGCTGCATAGTGCCCGGAACAGAAGTAGAAGAAAAACTCGTACAAAAAAATAGAAATTGAAAATGCGCTGACTTCCTACTGGCACCGTTCCATCGGCGAAGATTCGACTCCGGCTGCTGCCTGCTCTTCTAGGCATAGTGGATCGATTTCGTTTCTATCGCTCGGCTAAATTCTGTTTGCTGGCTGCACAGTGCACAATCGACGGATGAGTGACAGATCAGCCCGGGGAAGAGTTTTCCTTGGACGGACAGGTCCACTATCCGAGGGAATTAGTGAGGCTGAAAACGAAATTTCCCGGCCAGTCCGTCCGGTCATTGCTAGCGAGGCTGACGTGACATGCCCTCAATTGAGCCATTAGGAATTACTCAAAAAATTTTGCGACACTTTCTGGACTCGAAGCATCATCCACTGGACCGAGAGGTAATGCCTCACTTGATATTTTACTACAAAATCTGCCTTCGAAATTTCCACATCAATCTTTCGAACTGAGTACTTTTTACGCAATGTTTGAGATGTTTACTAAAAATATTTGAAATTTATCACTATCACCGGAGCTCTATATACATGGACCGTAAATAAAATTTATATAGGTAAATAACTCCTTAAAGACATAACTAAAAATTTATAAAATGTTTTCAAAATCTTTAAGATAAAATGGACCGTTTTGTTTTAGTACACTCCGCAATTTTTCTAAATGACGAGACATAATAAATTGCCGATAGCCAAAAATATGCGCAACGCCCAAAAGCCCATTAAATTGATAAATTTTAGCAATAAAAATGTTTGCGTTTGGGGCAAAATCTCCTAAATTATCCCCAAAGGCGGGCTATTTTATTTTAATTCCTAAGCGGCAAAACATTGTGACAAAATCCAATTTACACCCCAGTGTCCTCGTCAAAGGTTTTGTTTTCGAGCAGTTTTTCGCAAAAATTCATCCCATCAACTGGGAACCCCTTTGGATCACCATTTCCCTGCCCCCGCCTCGGGGTGATTTCATATTCTGTACCCTGCCCGAAAGCAGTAAAATTTTCTGACGCTTTTTCGATTTTGCCAACACAAAATAAACAGCCCGGGAAGGGGGGTGGCTGCTCTGCGGCACACGTTGAATGGATGCTTTACCCGGTTGCAGTTGCAAGCTTCCTCTTTTAGTCAGAAATATTCATGAATGGACCGAATCACGACGGGTGGAAATTCAAGATCAAGTTCCCCACTGACGTGCAAATTGCACATGCATTCAAATGCGGATGAGGGCGCACATTTAGCCTCTCCGCAAAGATGCCTTTCAATAGACGGAAGTGTCCAGGAATAGAATTTTCCCTGGAACTCTTTATGACAAAAATAACAAACAGACAATTCAGGCGAACCGGTCGAGGGTATATTGGGTACGAAACGTGTTCCCAATTAGATGTCGACTTTATGGTCTATTAACGTCCTGCAGGATATGCGGGACGCCCAAAACACGGCAACTGGTGGGCTCGGCTCGGGCTAGAAAACTTTTCTAATTGCACACACTCCAGTCATGGTCGTTAAGTGACTTCGACACCACCTTTATTTGGGCAATGGTGGTATAATTGAGTAATAAATTTTTGTCGTGTGTTTTATAAATTTCGCAATTAATTAGGTTAAATTAGTAAAACGGATTTTCAATTCAATTTTGGTAAGAATTAAGGAAAATTCTTAAAGTTATACTCGTATGTATTACAGTACAGCGAAAGTGCCCGAAAAGACTGAAACTGAGTGCTATTTTATAGTATAACTCGGTTATTACGAGAAAAAGCATTAAATAGAAATAGAGCTAGGTATATGACTATCTTAAATTATACAAAACGATCGATTTTCTTTCCCTACGTTACTTCAATGCAAAGCAATACCCAACATCAGCATTTGTCGACCTTAAACGACCTTAAACCATGTTTCTGTTAAACTAAATCACTATTTAAAATAAAAAGGCATACATATGAATTTGAATTCTGCTATTTTATGGTAAATTAAATACTAGAGCATTTCAGTAGATACATAAACCTCTCTAAGCTCTAAATTTAATATCACATGAAAATTCAAGATTAAAAGTATATCAAAAAATCAACCAAGTTATATCATAAAATACTCGTATACGACATTGAAAAATTGTCTTTGTAGACAATCAATGGAGTAAGCCAACTACAATTTAATTTTCCATTGAAAGTGATAAGTATAGATTTGGATATTTAATCCGCTTAGCACTAATAAAATTCAATAATGCTTGAGGTATCCTTTTCGAAAGTAAAGCGGGTCACAATAAATCTTGCTTGTAATTCTTTCGCACCTTATAACTCATGACCCAAGGACGGCGCCAAGTGATGCTAGTGATTGATGACTTTACGACGGTGCCCATCACATCACTACCATGTGGTTTTTTTTTTTTGTTTTTATGGCAAAATGCTTCTAATTCTCACCCACACGTGCGATCATTTTCGCGGAATAAGTGAACAGCTTAATTTTGATGATTTTGCGATGATTTATTAGTGTGCGTCAAGTCAACGATTATTCGTTTGATGTTTTACACTTTTAGCACAATGTCAAGGAATTTGCTTGCTACACCTAAAAAATTCCTTGAACGTAATTTTTCTATTGTTGTGGTATTCATTGAATATTTACAACTTTCAATTGCTACTTAAGAGAAACTAATTAAGATTTATCGTGCTGTTGGGAGCGGCAATGCTAGATTTAGATTTATGCAGTATGACTGATTGGTAGTACCTTGGACAGCACGTTTAATGTTTGCGCCAATTAATACTTCATTGCGATTGCAAAAAGAATAGTTGAAAAATATTAAACAGATTTTTAGCATTCCATTCTAATCTTAATTATAAACAATTTTTATATAAACGAAATTCTTTTGTTAGAATTGTAAATAAGCAATGCATACTTATAATAGTGCTTTTGAAAACTATACTGGATTTTAAGATACAGAAATTGGGCATCTTACTTTATTGCAGAAAAATTTGTTTTAACAATTTCCGGTGTATAAAGTTTTAAAACAATTTCTCTATCTGTCTTCTTATTCTTTTTTAAATTTACTTCTTAATTTTCTTTTTAAAGAAATTCCTTTCAAAGTTGGAAGGAGACTAAATTATTGGGTTCTCTGCTGAGAATTAGAGTAGCGTAAGTAAAAGATATCGTAAAGATAATTTTTTCAAAGTATAATTTAGTTTTAGGCTTACGACAGTCTCTATTGGTGCTACGTACAGTGTAAACTAGGATCTCATTTGTTATGTAAGTTGGCAAAGTTCAATCTTAATGCCAATTTTCTATCTCCTATTTTCTTCGTTCTAATGCATATAGAAAAAATAGCTTACTATCTCAATTTTTAAATTTCAAAAGAAAATATTCTACGATTACCGAAAAACTAAAGAAAATCCCTGGTCTTCTAAGGAAAAAAAAAAAGAAGGAAATGAAGGTGCCACCTATTTGTGCAAAGCCTTGAATCTACAAATTTCCAATATTTTTCACAGCGACAAAATATGATCCTAGATAAAGACGTTAAAATATTGGATCATGACAAAAGGGGTTATCGCTGAACGCCCGGGAGACCAAGGGATGTTCCGCATTGCACCACTTCCTTCGTCCTGAAGGCTTTGACACATGTGCTCCCCTCATTGTGCTGCTTTATCTGATATCAGTCTCATTTCCAAGCGCCGCAGGTTCTGAACGTACATCCAGGACTCCAGGGAAGGGGGAGCGGAGAGCAAAATGCCCCATTCCGGACCGACAAATAGCTGCATCTACCATCGCAACCCCCTCCCCCAAATTCGACTGGGAGAAATTTTGAATCAATAATACCGGCTCGCGGCTGATGCATGAAAAACCATTAGCTGGGAAATTGATGCTCGATAGTGGAGATGATTTTGGGCCCATAGTGACCCGTGGTCCAGAATCAAATTTCCACAGACAAATGGGAAGCAGTACTAATGGCATGTTCGCGTTACGTTAAGAAGCAGCTTCCGCTGGTCGTTGTTGAAAATAACACAAAATTTTTTTAAAAAAAGAAAAACTAGTCCGAAACTTCGAATTTCTGTAATTCCCAGAAATTTCGCTTTAAGGTGAAATAAACGGAATTTAAGTAGGAAAAACGTCTGCAAATTGAAATTGCCGGCTGGCAGCCAAATTTCTTGAAAAAGACTATTCGCTAACCTGTGCGCATTCCACAGGCAATCAGTCAGCAGAACGTTTTGTTTACTCTTTCAGAATTTGCTGAGCTCATTCCTGGCTCTGATCCGAAGGTAGCCGACCACTGGAGTTTCAGCTTCCTCCTCCTACACAACGCAATTTGTCCCACGTCTTAGTCGACTTTAACCAGACTTGGGGCCTACGACAAATCGACTATTCGAGCAAGCCCCGTTCAGGCAATAAATTTCATTTTTTCTTCTTACATTTTTACATAACGAAAATACCTTCTTGAGAGGTTTTTGTATTTTTAAAATTTCAACAACAAAATAAAATTTCGCGTCCACTCTAACGCTTCGTAAGAATCACATCGATTTCACCAGCCAGATAGTCACTCATGAATTCGATTCACGGAACAGCGATCAACGAAATTACAAGGCTTCGCGGGCTTAATGGTCCAGAAGTCACCGATTTTGATGAATTGATGTTGCCGGATTTTTCGGAGATTCCTGATAAATAAGATGAAAATAAATATTTTGGCCTCTTGAAGAGACTCGATCATTATTTGCTACAGTGCAAACCGTCATGCAGGTAGATGCATTCGCTGGCAGGTGCATATCGGTCAAACTAATGATTAATTTTTCGCGTTTATAGCCAGAGAAGATATTCATTTAAAAGTTGTGTTTGCATTGCAGCTATTTGACCATGAATTTTATTTTAATCAATATTTTTTCTACAGATTATCCACTCATTCCCCTACCTACCTATCTGGTAAAAACGAAATTATGCAGTTGAGACTTACCATTTAAAAGTTATACCTAAATTAGTTGTTCAAATTTACATGTCTAGAGAAATTTAAGTAAATTTACAAATTATAAATTAGGTGAGTTTATTTGCAATAGGACTTTGCATGCCTAATCTTGATATATTGCGAGAAATGGGTTTGTTGCACAAACACTCAAGGGGGTATCCTGGACAAATGGTCGCTTGTGTCTAATGACACCTTCGCCTCCGGCCACAATAGGACATTCTAGGCTACGATTCCTGTGGTGGAGCAGAGTTACACATTTGTCCGGTGTAACTACAGTCCCGCTCATGAAATTTAATTATACTGCAGTCAGGGAGCTTGTCATTTAGATGGAAATTTCGGACAGACGAGCGTGAAATGAATGTCATTTATTAAGAGCAGCTCATGTTATAAATTTTTTCCCCCTTTTCACGACAGAGATGTATCACGGACTGTAACCAAAAATTTGCACTGTCAAGTCTTTGTTGCATTCCCGGGCTTATACAGGTCAAGTTTATCGCGTATGATAAATTTCTTAATAATTTTATGATCTTAATTAGTTAATGACGGAAGTTACATACCTACAAAGCTTATAATGAGGTCTTTCAACCCATGGTATATATTCTCAAAATTTGTTTGTGTCGGAATTATTTAATTCTACATAATTTAAATATGAAAAACAATTTCTATTTAAATATTTAAAAATGCCAACTATACGACAACTTTCATCGGAGCCTGAATTGTTTCACGGCATACATTCTAGCGTCTGGTAATTGGCCTACTCATTTTTTAGATTTTTAAGATTCACACGCTTTCTCCGTGTGAATTTAAAAAATCAATTCTCCATGATAATTTTACTGTGTTTTGTAAATAAAAAAGTGTCTTTTTAAAAACAATTTTCTACAATTTTTAAGGTCACATAAAAGGAAATCGTGGTAACAAAATTTATTGATCAAATAGTTATCTTGTACGAGGCTCAGCAATTTCATCGAAGAGTTTGATCGGCTGTAATACTCCCTGGGTACGCATAGCATAGAAATTAAGAATTGTAAATAAGCTATGCAGGTGACTAGCACACTGCAAGAATTAACCGGAATAGTTGTTATTCTAATAGTACTAGAAATTAAAAATATGCTACCTCAGAATGGGGATAAAATAGCCGAAACACTACTAGCAAATATACGACAAGAATTGTACGATTAGCTAATACCTGCTTTTCAGATGCCTCGTTAATTAGAACATAGTCTTTATTTATTTTACGAAGTTACCTATATAAATCTAAAAAAATTTTAAAGATTACATAATAAGAAAATAAATCCGCATGAGACCATTTCTTGAGTTCACCTTTCATCAAAAGCGTTTTCTCGTAAAGCCCAATTTCCTGAGGAAATATCGTGTCTTTTAACACTCATCGTTTACAGGTACATTTCCTAAAATCTACACACTATCGTTAGCAGCAGATCCATCCGGTTCGCGATAAGTCTTTGATGACCAATAAATACGGCGTTTGCGGGTGATTCTAGTGGTAAAGAATTTAAAGGGGGCGTACCTGAAGCCGTAAAGCCTCAGCACTACACATACCTTTCAATCATTGCGCCAGGTAATTAATATCCAGCTAAGTACACTTTACCTCAACCGATTGCACCTGTTTCATTTCACGGCTCACACGCTGCAATTTCAAACGCCAGTCCCGACAACCATCGCAAACGGGGGGATCGTTCGCATCGATCATTTGTGAACGTTCCCGTCACAAACCGACCATTCCCCAGAACATTCGGTGCTGTTGGGAATTTTGTCCGGTAAGGTGGTCATTATGCAACATTTTCTTAGTTATTTCAAGTGGCCACGATCATTTTAAGACGACAAGGTCGGTCGACGGCTCAAGACAACATAAGATTTACAGCTCGATGGGGCTGACAGTGGCCCCGTCGGTCTGTACGATTCACTAGAAGAGAAACCTGCTGGTACGTGTCGGCTAAGATTACTTTAAGATTCTTGAAATGATGGGTCTAATTCGCATTCTAGATGCGTTCGCGACTCAACTTAGTCGGGACTATAGAAGTGATGGTGTCATGAATCATATCTCGCACTTTGCGTAACCCCAGCTGCTGGGGCTTGCCTTCTTTTAAATATCAAAAGTCGTCGAAGCAGAAATTTTGCTCTGCTATTTAAGAAGATTATACCACCCTTCCCACATCCAAACTTTGCTTGGTTCACCTTTTCCTACAATTTTCTCAGCCTCTGGAGCGATTTATATTTGTCAGACTCCGAGAAATCACATAAATTTCCTTCTAGCATCGTGTTCGTAATTTTCAGTAATTTTCGCGAGAAATGCCTGTTGTTTGTCTTAACGGTTTTTGCCGCTAAAATAGACCCCCGAATTAAGTGATTCAGCGCTACAAAACTGACGATTATTGCTTTAAAGCAATTTCACAAATTACGTATCTTGGAATGCTTCCAAAATTTTTGTTAAGCTTAATTGGCTCTGATGAACTGCTTTCAATTATCAAAGCAATCTGACGACGCTCTATCCTAAAAACCCATTTTTTTTACGGAAACTGTGGAAGAGTCTTAGAAGAAATGTTTTAAAAGTTAAAAATGAAAGATAACGCAATAATAATTACTTATCTCATGGCAAAGAAAATACGAAACAAACATAAACCGAATAATCCTGTCTCCTTATACTTTTTTCTTTCTTTTATACTTTTAAATCAAAAATACACAAAAGTCAGAAGTATGGCATACAATACAAGGATTACAGGATATTTAGAATATCATCCCTTTTTAAAAACAATTTAAAATTGTAAGGGAGAGTGGTACAAACTGAACGGGATGAGTTATAAGAAAAATACGAATTTTTGCCAGACAAAATTCAACTCAAATAATTGTCCTAAAGTGAAACAATATTTCCAGGACATGCCATTTACAGAACAAGAAAGACAACTTATAAAGGTCCTTTAGTCTATCACACCTCATACTTTTCGGATCCCAAAAGCTTGAATTTGTTTCTAGAAAAGCGTCTGTTTTCCATTACATTTCACTTTGCAAATGCAAACAGAAAACACCACTCAATTTCTGTCAATTTCAGCGTTATCGTTTTTAAGGGATATCCCGACAAACGAGCGCAAGCACGACAAAAGAGCTAAGGGACATCATCGAAAAAAAGGGGAAGTTGGTGTAGCACTTCCCAAGAAAAACACTTCCCGTATCCCAGGAGTCTCTATAATTTGATTTTTCAGTGAATTTTTGCTTGAAGTTGACATAAATTTTGTGTCAAATGTTAGCCCCCTTTTTGTGTACTACTCCAAAATGTTACGTTTGCGAAACCCTCAACGGATGTCCTCGAGGTTGTCCCCTCCAGCAATCGGCTGATTGACGCTTTTATGTACCTTTAACCCGGCCCAGAGATCTGAGCCCGTTGAAGTGTTGCGTAAACTCTGTCAGCTTATGCTGACCCCACTGGAGAAAACCGACTTATCCCAAGGCGGGCTAATTGGGTCATTAGAGTCCGTTTGATATTTCACTTACCTCAATTAAGGAAAACGCTTTGTTTGCCGGCACCATTGATGCCTTCCGAAAAGCAGGTTAGTAGGAGGATGGGGGAGGGGGGAACTCATTAAGTTTTGTTTGCAGTTGGCAGCGTCGGAGCCGCTTGCAGCTGACGAGCATCGAAGATGATTGGAAGCCAAACAGCTCCAGCCAAGTGGAAACTGTAAGCAAACATTATTCCGTTTGCCGACTGTTTGCAAACATTTACACCTCAAATGCTTCCGGTCTTAGAATAACTTCCGCTTAACACTTTGCCCTAATCGAATCAATTCAATAACAGGGTGATGGGGTTCGTACCTGCACTTTGGTACTAAATGCACACGTTATTAGGAAAATTGAACTAAGCTAATGTCCATCGAAGCTAAGGAGCCTAAGAAATATTTAAACCCCAATGGAATTATTTAGCAATCCCAGCTTTTACTCTCGCGATTAGAAATTAATTGAAAAAAAAAGAAATTCGATTATGAGAGAGCTAGTTTGACTCTCTATGACTAGAAGAAAGGGTAAATTAAACACACGAGTCGTCTACTAAATGATTGCAACCTTTATTAATTTCTGTAAGCAACCCTCAAGAAAATGTATTCGTACTTAAGGAAATGTTGATCTGAGTAAAATTACTGTGCATGTACGTGCACTCATCCCTCGCCTTACGCGAGTTCTATCTGCGTGGTGTTATCTTAGCAACGTATTAAAATTACAGGTAACACTTTTACACCACGGTTTCTCTGTTATATGATAAGAAAATTGCGGAAATCCTTCTATACCTAAGACCGCAACCTACAACACAAACCGTTCTAATATGATACTCAAATTGCCAAAAGCATCTTATAACACTGCTATTACGCACTATCCATTCCTTCACAACAGAAGCATATTATGAGTATTACTTGCTTATTTATTTCATTTTAGAGAGATGGTTGCATAATATTTATAAAATTCGATAGGAGTGTTTGGAAAAGCCTTTTTTCAATGGGTGGTTGCATCCCACCCACGGATCCAAGGGATGTTAATCCGCTTATGTGAGTATTTTATACCAATTGAAATTTTACAACCTTATGAATTAGCAGTCCAATTGCTGTTTGCATATACTACAAGTATAGCTTAAATTAATTTTCTCGCAAATTCCAGCAGCGAGTGATGCCATTTACTTCATTAATTTAACTAATTTTAAGCTTAAGCACCCGTAGGCCCGCGTCTAGTCTGTCTGTCTGTCTATCTTTTTTTTTTTTTTTGGGTCCTGCATTCTCAGCATCAAAGCGACGATGCAGACCTATCTCGTGCAGGTGTAATCTCAAAGGTAAACATATTCCCCGACTTGCGCTCGTCAGTTTAATCGTCAGATATTTGCAGAGCAGCAACTGAGTGTGAAATTCACAAAACTTTTGCCTCCTGCCGTCGTCGCCCTGTGTGCGTCGAACGACCACCTTTCCAAGCCCGTCCGTCTATAATCTTAGAATTTTCCCCCCAAAATGCGCAAATCTTGCTGCCGACGTCAAGTGCGTTATATGAAGGTGCAGTTCAGTGCATTTCCTTTGCAGGCCTTGACATCAAAGGGTTCGTCTTAATGGAATATAGTGCCGCAGGAGCATACCACACAGTTTTCCCGCGCACTCCGATCGTCCTCCCGGATGACTATCGAAGACGCAGTCGATCACGGAACGCTCAATTGAAGCCAGAGCTTTTGATACGTGCATTTGGGCCCTAATTGAGCGTAACCATCAAAGGTGATATTATAAAGGAAACCACATTAAACATACGGTGGCTTTCCGTGTCTGGAAACTTAATTGGCCGTAAAGGGTAGGACGAGGGGTGGAAAAGGGAGCGGCGGTAACCGTAGTGGCGACAAAGCGAACGATATTTTCACGGGCAACTTATCAAGGATGGGAAACATTTCTGACCCCACCACAGGGCGCAACACTTCTCTTTGCTGACCCTACGGAGTTTGCAAGGTGGTGTCGTGCGGCTAATGAAAAACTTTGTCAGAATTTAATTGCAGGTGCCCTCGTTCCGTCCTTCATGATGGCGCGTTTTAGGCAAAGTTAACTCGGTTCGCAAATATTTGGCTGTTTGTTATGCAAAGGCGAATAGAGGATGGGAATAGCCGTTTAACCGGATCTCGTTTAACCTTAACTTTCGTGGCGACAATTTCAATTTTTGGGTAATTTACTTTAAGTACGGTAGAGGACGAAATAACCTTACGATAAAAGGGTAATAAGGATGAAGTAATGAATACCTTAAAACATTCTAAAACATGCTTATAGAGAGGGAGAGCTGAAACCATATGTAATTTGAAATTCCAAACGAGTGTCGAGGATAGCCTATGGCAGTTTATTTGCGGATTTCAAAATGGCAGGACTTTTTGCAATAAAAACTAACGATTCTTCCAATTACAAATCTTTTAATAAATAAGTCATTTATATATGCATATAAAAATTCAGCCTGCGTATGTTTGTACTCGCAAAACTTTAAAAGTAGTTGGTTAATAAAACAGAGTCCCCCACCGCATCTATGTCTGTCTGTTCCCGATTTTCTCTGTAACTTATCGTGGAATTTTGTTCTTGATTTGACGATTAAATAGGCTCATTATTTAAAAAATTTATACTTTAGATATCTCACTGTCTGGGAAACTTAAAGCCCGACAACGAAAATTTATGCGAAACAAAATATGCTAATGGGGGTTATAAGAAAGTAAACATGTTTCAGTAATAAAAGAGTGTGAACGTCCTGAAAAGGATGCAAACTCTGTACGAAAAGATGACAAATAAGGCACTTAAAAGCGTAAATATTCTCACACATATTCCTTAAGCCGCGTCGACCTTTCGCATCGCAAAGTAGCGTACGCCACATGCCAGTGCCCTTAAAAAAAAAGCATCCGAACATCACATCTCAAGTAGAAAATCTACAGAAAGTGGTAGGCTACTATCCCAGCATCATCCGTACTGAATTAATTAAATCTAATTAGAGATCGCTTAATTCACACATCCTCATAATCTTTCGCCAACACACAAGGCAATTAGGAAGTTATCAAGTCTCCGCACAAAGGGCAAAATCTCACTTGAGCAGACTCAGCCTTAAAAGCCCCCCTCCTCTATTTAGCGAGAATACTTCTTGTGGAGTTAATTAGTTACAAACATCTTATCCAGCGGGAACTGTTCTCCATAAACCTTAAGTGGATTTCATAGCGAAGATTTAATTACCATCGTCAGACATGATTTCCTATTTAACGACGGCTGCCGTAGTTGACGATATGAGCGCATCTCTGTTCGTCGACTTCATGGGGACTCCGGAGTCCCTTGGCTGGCTATTCATTAGAGCCGCCCCACGAAGAACCACCACTCACTGTGGTGTATTTTTCGCACTTCGATTTAGAAAATAATTATCGATTCTGTGCCAGCACACGGTACTACTTCTTATCCTGCAACAGGTCCAATAGATGATGCACGTCCCTTACTTTAATAGTTTTGTACTTTGCCTTGAGAACAGAAACTCGATGGCCAATTAAAAACTTATGACTGATTTTGCGAGCACTCTACACATGGTGGTAAATGGTTTCGACAAAACAAACATATTTTGCTTTTTTATTTCGCGGAATAAGTGCAACCAGGTACATAGGTGCATAACTCAAACAGTCCGAAAACTGCTTCTGCGGAAAGGAGCAAAACCCATTCGGTTTAGCTTTTGTTAATTAAAGTGGCCGGAATTGCAGCCAAAACATGTTAAATGGTTTTTTTTATTTTTTTTGTTTTTCTCGTTGAACAAGAAATGAGTTTGCATTGCGCCGCAAATAAATTTTCTGTTAAGTACTCAATTTCAAGCAAACGTTCCTGCAGATTTACAGAAAAAGAACGATCGGCAGGAAATACAGAAAATAAAAGGCTCTTACCCATGGTCTAAATCACATGCACACAGGTCAGGTAACTTTTTGAATTATACTAGAAGCGCACTTGAAAAGAAAAAAAATAAAATAAAATATATATTGGTCCGAAACGGAAACGGCGGCGCGGGACCACCACCCAGCCAAGAAATTTCCTCTCAAGTGTTGCTATAAATCACGTCCAGGATTTGCATGCGAAATCCTCTTGTGTGTTTCTGGTCCATAAACCGACCGCACTTTATCTATTAAGTACGAGCATTAAACCATCGTGTCGCCCTGTGTTAATTAAATTCGATCTGTCCCAGGATTAAATTTCAATTTGTTCCTCAGAGGGCTTAGCCTTAGAGAGACGATTCTGGCGCGCTCAACATGTGTCGGATCAAATTCGATATTGAGTTAACGGTGGGAATTGAAATACATTTTGCTCAGACTGGTACCAATGTCTGTCTGAGCTGGGGGAATTGGATTTCGATTAGATTTTTATTCAAATCTATCGTCGCCGCAATTAGAATGGCCTTTGTTAGTTTTTAATTGCATGACATTGTTTCCCATTTCTGTGAAACAATGTCTCATGTGGTAGCCACTATAGCTTTCTTTTACTTTTAAATTTTATGCCTTCCTTTGAGATCAGACGTATTTTCCTAATTTTCTAAAAGTTAAAGACATTTTTGTTACATTTTCTGAAATAACAAATTTTTTATATACGATCAAATCTGTGGTTCAAAGTGAATAGTTTAAAACCTTTAAACTAATTTTTGTAAACGGACCGATAAACCTCGGGATATATAAAAATTATCCATTTAATGATGGATGATAGCCAGTTTAATTAAATGAAAGCATTACCTAAAATGCTTTCTAATTCTTTTCTTGTTTTCAGACTCTTTTATTTCGATGCTCCCAATTTGTTTTTAAAGTTTAATGCTACTCGATCAATTCTGGAGTAGTCTTACTCCTTAAAATCCTTTAGACGGAATATTATTTCCAGCTTCTATGTTAGATAAGTGTCTATTGCATCTCATGAAAATCTAAATCTTGAACATTAACTTCAACTAACTTTAGCTTTAAATTTTGAATATTTTGAAGGCTTAAATGATTTTTTAATTAAAGTATTCCTCTTTAAAGGACTCGCTAATCTAAAAAGTGTATAAATTCCGGGGTACTCTATTGGAAGTTGGGTCATAATAGCCCTTTATTTTTGTCAGGATAATTGCAATTTGTAGGGCGTACCAAATCCACTATTACTGTTTTACATTTAGCTACAAAATTTCCAGCTAATTATTTTACCAAACCATGAAATGCGATTTTATTTTTTAAGTGGCAATTAAAACACTCGGAACAACCGCATACCCGTTAAAATTCATTTTCAAATAAAAACATGTGGCCAACGGTGGTGCTGCTATTCAAACATTTAATTGTATATTAAAACTCTATGGTTTGTTTATTGGGCATAAAATTAGCATTTCGCGTTAAGCCTGGTTTTAATAGTACCCCATAAGAGAATCAAAACTAAAGCAAACATAACTACGCACCTCATCAGTGTTGTAAAATAAAACAAAAAAAAAAAAATAAAAATTCAATTAAAACAATTTTACAAATATTTGCTAGACGGGTGATTTTCATTTACAACTATGGGTACAATAGTCCTTCCACCACACACTACTCATGAATATTAAATTATTAAATTACAGGTAGGATTACGTGCTTCATAAACATAGGACTATTTCCGGCATGCAAAATAAATTAGCCGAGTTTCCGGCACCATCATCGTCACCCCTTTTAGCTATTGATGGTGCGGGGGTATTTACATGACGACCGAAATTTACAATATCGATTGGAAATTTGAGTAGTGGTCGCTGACAGGGCTCTCTGGAATAAGCACCAGTCGATTAGCATATCAAAAGCGGAGAACCTTTGCGCTTCAAATCCCTCAATACCCCCTCAACCAGGTAGGCAACAAATATTGGCGTCTGATAGCTAAATTGAAACTGTAATGGGTGTTATAGGGAGTTTTACAAATAATGGGACCTATTACAAAGAGGCGGTTAGTCGCTACAAAGGATAGCGAACTATGTTAGCATAAAGGATTGCAAATCCTACAGGCTCGTAACGCGTATATTAAAAAGTTCGGGTACATTCAGAGCGTACAGCATGTAAAGAAATACGAAAAACCTCATTTTTCCAGAATAGATTTTAAAGTTTAATTGCAATATGAATTTACGAGTATATTTTCCCCTTATAAAAGTAATTTACCACATACTTTCAATTCTGGGTGTTTAGCAATTTAAAAAATGTGTTCATGCATTTTTTCATAAGGGTACCTTACAATCAAGAGAAGAATGAACAATAAAAACTAAATTTAATGAGCTCAAAGTGTTAGTAGCTCTTCAATAAATTCATGCATAGACTGTAGACTCTATTGCGGCTAGAGACTTGGAGTTTAAGCTCAAACATTTATAAGGCTAAGGGTTTTTTAAATTTTTAGTTATTCAAATTTCGTTTAACGCTTATTTTCAAAAACTATCAATGATACTCAAAGTTTACTTTCGATGATCTTGTATAACTTTAATCTTGAAAGAAATCTCTATAAATTAAATACTAAGCGATTGTACTCAAAAATTATACATATTATTGCAAATTCTAAAATCCTTAAAATACCCCGTGGACTCCGGTTAGTTACGACTTACGATACGACACAAATGGGAGAGTTCCTTTACCTCCGTTAAAACAATGCTAGCTTTTCGACCTTTTGTTCGCATACACAGCTTGGCGGGATTATTCAAATTTTAAGATAGCAAGCAAGCATCCCATATGACTTGCAAATGCTTCTGTTATTCTCGGAATCTCTCAAATCATTACAGCGATGTGCGCCACTATCCAGAGGCCGGATCGTGTTTAAGGGTACTGCGCTCGAGTACCCTGCTCCCTGTTACACATTCTATTTACCCCAAAACGACTATCTGTCTGGGGGCAGTAGCATCAACTTATCGTGATTATTCCACCCGCATTGATTAACTTCAAAGGATTCTCGACATCGCAAACCCTTCCTTCCGTTCCGCTTGCCTCGGCTACGAGGATGGTGTGGGGGGGATAGTGATAGAAGTTGTTTGCGTGGCCCCAGCACGCTTCACACTTAAGCTGTCACTTGTTTACAAGGGTAGCTCTGTTTGTTTCAATTTCGAAGTTTAATTGCGAAGAAAGTTCTGATTTTAATTACAGCATGAAAGTTGGGGTTGTGCCCGGATCTCTGGTCCCAGGACTTAGAGAGGGCTTACGCAAATGAGGTAAGTTATAATGTCGTTTCGCTGGTGGAGAGATAAAATGTCACTGGGTGGAGGCGGGACGGTTGTTTTAGGTTTTGTTTAATCGGCAGGGAGTGTAAATTAAACAAAGAATAGCCAAATGGGAGTAGGAACGCCCTACTAAGCACAGATTCTCAATTTGCATACGAAGAACGGGTAATGGAGTTAAGAAGCCGAAAGGTCTGTTTTGGTGCTCTACATAGAGAGATAGAGAGTGCCAATCTTTCGCAGGCTGTGTAGGGATGCTAGCGACTGGTTGGTTTATTTGTAAACGTTTGTCGAGTGGGAACAATTATACTTCATATCTACAGAAATTCATAATTAATGGGTGAAAGTTACAAGTATCGCTGTTTACAACCGCTTTTGTCACAATTAGCACTAACCAAACAGAACGTTCAGCCTTGTTTATGTTTTATGAAGAACATTTTGCTGAAAATTTGTGGGCTCTTTGTATAACCACATAGTCCAAATTGGACAGATAATAACAAACAAGGTACTACCTATATGTGCCAGGGGTGTACTTTTCAACTCTGGTTAGGTTCTTTACTTACTTGATATCACTCTTGGGAAAAATTCGATAAATAATTGAAGAACGATATTAACAAGGCATCATAATATAAGAACCCCTCTCTCAAAATTACAACACTTTAATTGAAGCAAACAAGTAGAAGGAAAAAGCATTTGTTCTTAAACTGCTTTGCTTGTCCGCAATAAATCTTGAAACCAATAAATCTAAATGGCGAACGATTTCCAGGATCATTTTAAAATTAACAATAAAATAAGACTAAAAACTAACTACAGCTCTCAATCGGAGAAAGGGAAAAGGCAGCGCGCATAGACCAAATTACTAAATTTTAAAATCTTGACTCTACTACGAGGTTGCCTAGGGTTAAATTGCTTAACGCCAATATTAATTTGATTGGTATGATGCAGAGTACATCATACTAAAAATTCAATCAAATTTATTGGACCAAAACGTCCTGTACGTTTCCTTAATCAGTTTTTATATAGTTGTTGTTTAAAATCAAGTTATGTCCATTTTAAAAGAGAACAGCTAAGTTGTAGATAAAATTGTAAAGGAAAGAAGAAAAAGAAAACAATACAACCAGGAAAATAGCGTGCTACTTATAAGCTCTATTCATACTTTTAATTAACCAGATCGAGTGCTCTCAGCTGAAGAAAAGTTTCGATTTAGTTTAACTTTTACTTTAAGTTAGACAGCTAATGAACTACTCATAATGAGTCCATTACAATCAGACTATTGAATACAAGAAACATAGCCAATTGCCTTCCGGTGGCTTGAGATGAAAATTACTGAGCCGGAAAATCGCTGATAAATAGGAAACTGGGGAAAAAAAAATAAAACACAAAAAACTCATTACAAGCTTCGCCTATGAATAGAAAATTTTCCGCTCAAACTCAATCTTGTTTGCGTTTATTTGTTATTTTTCACCTGAATGACCTATGAATGTGCGGAAAATATGAATAAATGTAAAATTTATTTTCAGAACACCTCCTATGGTGCCCCCGGGGAAAAATGTTCGCACCGTCAATAGGTGCACTGTACTGAAATATCATAAATTCCTATTAAATCTGCTTAGCGAAAATACCTGCCAGTACTGAACAATTTTCGCCTAGTTTAAGGTTTTGCATAACTCATAAATTGCTGGATAAATGCAAATAAACGCGCGCCTGAAAATGCCGTTTGTGTAACTATGCATAGTATGCTTTAGCCACCGGTAGGAAAATTCCTCTTCCAAACGAACAGATCTACACAGTGGTAGAATTGGACATTCCCGGAATGTTTGTGCACAAAATAGCCTCACGCCTTCTACGGCTGTGCTAAATCAGAGCGAACTTCCAAAGTAGATCGCCTCAAGAAGGGTTTCGGGTACTGTTTCCTTCCGCAAATACACGAAACCCACAAAACTTTCTGATTATTTCGCAATGCAGTGGTGGTATTGTTTGCAGGGACGTCTCCTCCCGCTCCCTAGGGCAAATCCTTGGCACCCTTAAATTTTCTATAGGAGCTCGACAGAGTTTACCTACCACTGCTGTTTCTGCTACGGTGGGGGTGACTCTGTCGCAAAATTTATCTTGGACTAAAGACGTTCAAGCCCAGGGAACAATAATTGTTTAAATGTGACCAGTCTCATACACTCAGTTGCGGAAGCTCATGAAAGCCGTCTTTCTATGACAACTTACATTTGGTAAACCGTACACCTGGCAGGTGTTTCAGTCTCATGTTGCATGTGCAATTTTCAGGTCTTAGGGCTTTATTTATACGAATGAAATGAGATTTTGGGGCCTCGTTTATAAAATTCCGCCATATAGCGATAACAAGGGTTTACTTTTACTGATATTAAATTATAAATTAAAGAGGAGACTAGTAAAGGTTGGTCATAATTTGGACTTCTCAGGTTCAATGTTTTATCCAAAGAAAATAGGAGTAGAAGGTTTTATTAAAATATCTTTTCCTTATTCATTTCAAAGTGGAACTAGCACGAAATTGTACCTAATTTCAGAGGAAAAATTTTTATTTATTAAAGCAGTAGAGTTCCTTCTTTTAGAATTAAATATTCTTTTATGCCTTTATTTTAATTCTTATTTTAGTGTTACGTGACTACTTTGTAGCGCATTAAAAACAACTTCTTTAAGTACCAGACCAATTCCTTCTAAATTCGTCCATGAAGAGGTTAAGTATTGAAATAATCAATAAAGTTATACCGGGCATCAATGAAATGGGATTTATTAATCTGTTTTTTCGTTACCAAAATTATGATAACTTGTCTTTAATAACCAAAATAATCCACCAAACACTATCATACCAATCATGTTCTTCAGATATCAATTGTCGCAAAACAGAAGACATGAGACAATCATCAAAAGATCCAAATAGATTGAAATAGATCGGAGTAGAAATTGAATGATTATCGGAGTTAATTACAAAGTGGAAGTTGGCAAGAAATTTGAATGCAAACGAGCAATTAGATGCACAAAGTGGACGTAATTTGCATATCAATTATCTACAGTTACGGTCTAAATTTGCATATATAACACATCCCCCCACCAGTAAATCCAATTAGTCAGCTTATTCCCCATTGTTGCTGGCGTGCTGATGATTTATGACAAAAATAAATGCAAAAAGGGGCCTAACCATTAACTTGGGAGGAATTTTTGTATGCTCTTATGAGATTTTATGTATGTTAGGAAAAAGTATCAACCTTATCGTAGTAAACTACTGAAAAAATTTCAAAGAAACATTTAAAAAGCTTATTGTTTGATTTTCAATTTTAAATAATAATTAAATTCAAACTAAATAAATTGCGCCAAAATTTATTCAACTACACAGTGATAAATCAACATTTTTTCTATTTACCTAACACTCATTTACTTTTAAAATGTGTTTTAAAATAATTATTTTATTTAAAAACGATTATTAGATTTCATCTGGTGAAGAACAGCGTATAACGAGTACGTTGTTTTCATTATCTGAAAAAAGTCTGGCATTATTAAATTGTTACCTAATGCTTTATTATATTCCTACCGTTAAAAATGTGGATAGCGATACGGCTATAAAATTGCCAGCATTAATTCGGCAGTTCTTTTGTGTTTTAGACATAAATATAATTAGTCCCTTCTTGAATTTTTGATTGCGATCAATCCAATTGCAGCTATACAAAGCGGTAGTTAATTCATCACTCGTAGTCATAAGTTCATTTCCATAGTAACAGCATAAATTTATTTCCATAAAGACAGCAGTAAAGTATGTGCAGATGTAAATAATTTCCAGGTAATTATCCTGAATGTATAAAGCGTAAACAGCAGTAAGACATAAAATAATTTCTGAGGTAAAAAATTGAAGCAGCATTACAAATGAAAGAACATTCTGCACGACGTTGCAGTATCTGTAAAACAATAGTTAATTAATCAACTATCTTAAAAATTGTTATAAACTTACTCTAAAATCATTTTATGATCGTTTATACATGCAACAAGTTCATCATAGTGTTGCTCTTCTGTTTTTCTAGAATCAGAACCCAATCTTTTAATTCGTATACATAACGCCTTTACATGACCGCATAATACGAAAATGTAAAAAGTTGGATATGTATCATCAGCCAAATTTTGAACTATCTGTATACATATACCAATCAATTGATAGCAGTGTATAATAAAATAATTTGTGTCTGAAGCCCTCCAATCAAATGGAAACCATGCTGGATACATTAAACGTCTTTCTGTAGCAAAAATAACTGATACTTCACCAGTGATAGCTACTATACCATACAATATTGAATAAAATAAGAAATACTGTCGACATCTTTTTACCACACCCCTTAAAAGTTCTTGTTCATCTGGATGAGTTGCTCTATTATCTAAAGCTGTTGTATACTCCTTAACTTTAAGGAGTTGTTTCTTCTTGAAAAGAATGTTAAATGCCTTCATGCTGCATACTACCACTGTTATATTTAAAGTTAAATTCTCCAGAAGGTCTTTAATCGTATCAACGACAAACACGTTGATAATCAATGACAATGGATAATTTATAGACACTATGATATTTATAAAAACACTATACAAATAGTATAACCATTTGTATCTTTCGGTTGGGAATACTCCTACCAATCTCCAAATGATCAAGTCATATTTAAAACTTTCAAACGTTTTTAAATCCCCAACCATTTCGTACAAAAGTCTTTAAAGGACTGTGATGAATGGTTAGAGGTCGTATTATGTGAAGGTTCTTTTTAATTTAGTAATTATCGTAATTAGTTGCGTGATGTTAAATATTTTTTCCTTTATTAGAAATCATGATTAAATGGGTCGTAGTTTAATTAGAATTAAATGTCGTAATTATCCAAAAATGACTTATCTATTTTAAATTTTATAAAAACCGTTTAAGTAATTAAGAATCTTTCTGTATGATAAATTTTGGTATCAGTTTCTAATTTATATGATACATACGAACCTCTACTATATTTAGGAATGGAATAAAAAAATACACAGCTTACTGGTAGTACACCTGTTGATAAAACAGTTTGTAAACAGTAATCAATCTCATATGGAACATAAAATTATATACTAAATTCATAGTTATTATGTGATCTTGTTTAATGAATAATGAAAGTTTTTTATATTTTTGTTTTATAATTTTTATTAGTAGCGTTTTTAACATAATTTCACATCAAAAGATGTATGGTATCATCCGATTGTGTCTGTAAATCTTGATGTAGACGAAAAACAATTTCAGTGAAGGTACTCTGTGTTCTGAAACACCCTAAAATTTTGCTATTGCTTAATTATAGAGGCCTCATATCTCTCTATATATTTATTATTTTTATTATAACTTTTTAAAAATTCACTAGTTATAGAAGGCAACGTCCTTCCAGTTTTGTAAATTGAATTCTACTAGTACTAGACAATAACCACTAGACAGTGCCTTAAAGTGCTTACAAAAAACATTTTTATATCCTCTATCAATAATTCAATTACAAAAGGTTCTTAGATCTCATTTGATAAAGAACAGCAAACAATGAATATGTTGTCTTCATAATCTGAAAGAGTCTCATTAAATAAAATTTTAAATAAAATTACAATTATCCATTTAATTACCCGCAAAAATGTATGGAGTGATACTTCAATAAAATTGGCAGCATACACTCCGTTGTGTTTTTGAGTTTTTGACATGAAAATTATCAATGCCTTTTTAAATTTCTGATTGCGATCAATCCAATTACAGTTGTATAAAGAAGTAGTCAATTGACTCGTTATATCCATTAGCTGATGGCCGTAGTAACAAGGCAAAGTAATTTCTAAAATCATAGCAGCGAAAAAATTTGCAATATAAATTATTTCTAGTTGATTTTCCGAAAGGAAAAGTGCATAAATAGCTGTGAGACACAACGTAACCCCTGATGTAAGAAATTGAAGTAGCATAACAACTGATAGTACATTTTGTACTAAACCGCAATACCTAGAAATTTTTAAATTGATTAATTTAATTTCTGTACAATCCCTCAAATGATATTACTCTAAAATAATTTTGTGATCATTAATACAACCAATAAGATCTTCATAGTGTTGTTCTTCATTTTTCTCGGTATCAGAACCAAGTTTTCTAATTCGTAAGTTCAATGCCTTGATATGACCACATAACACGCACATATAAAAAGTAGGATAGGTATCATCAGCTAAATTTTGAGTAATAAGAAAACAAATTCCAAAAATTTGATAAACGTGAATAGTGTAGTAAGCTGTATCATCAATCATCCAATCAATGAAAGGAAACCATGCATTATATAAACATTTTCGTTCCGAAGAAAAGAGAAACGAAACTTCAGCAGTAACAGCAGCTCCGCCATACAGAAAACAATAAAATATAAAATATTTTCGGCATAACTTTATTACACCTCTGAGAAGATGTTTTTCCTCAGTATCTGCTCTACTATCCAATTTTGTTGTATATTCTTTAACTTTTAAAAGTTGCTTTCGCATAAAGAGAATATTGAATGCCTTTAAGCTGCACACTACCACGGCTAGGTTTAGAGACGTTATCTCGACAAGTTCTTGAACCTCATCCACTAGAAAGAGGATAACAACAAGCGATACAGGATAATATACGCTTATTATAGTATTTATTAAAATACTATATAAACAATAAAGATATTTATTTTTCTCAGTTGGAAATAGTCCTAAAAGTCTCCAAACAAAAAAGTTATACTTAAAAGTTTGAAAAGTATCTAAAGGTGCGTCCATTTCTTCTGAAAGGTCTTAAGAAACTGTTCTAAATAGAAAATCATCTTGCAAAACTAAGTAATCTAATAAAATATTAATAAAAATTGAATACAAGAAACTACTTATTTAATAATTCAAAATTCCATAATTGCTTTAATTGGATATCTGGACATTTTTTGTTAATTTATTAAACCTGCGCATTGCACCTACTGTTCTTAAAAGAATTCTATAAATCTGTTTTGAGAATAATTCTGTCTTTAAATCAAAATTGAGCATCAAACAGGAGTGAATTGTTTTTAAAATCAGACTACCTGTAGAAGAAATGGATACTTTCCAAAAGTTCACCTTGTTTAATATTGGAAATATCAAAATATATTATCCTCTGTGTGTAAGATAAGTTTAAATGCAGAATTTACTCTTAAATATTTCTAATTCTTTCTTCTACAAAACTTTTTAAAAATCCTAATGATTAAAATAAGGGATTTTCTGTTTTTGTTATATTTAAAAATATAACGCTCATTAAAGCTCTCCGAACGTTTTTATGAACGGATGGAAACTGCTTGGAATTTCAAACATTTTAAGAGCATTCGCGATGTGAATATATCTCGCAGATATCCAACATAGCATCAATGTAAAAAGAAGAAAGATGAAGATAGACTTTAGCCGGGAAAATTATTGGCGCCAGGTCGAAAAAACATTTTTAATGGATTCGATGACAGATCAACTAAGTTGTAATCCCAAAAAAAAAATTTTTTAATTTACGATCAAGTTGTCTGGGTCAAAACTAAAAACTTGAACACGATGTAATCGGCAGTAATCGAAATGGTTAGAGTTTGTTAGCTCCTTCCGGAATTTTAAGAGTCTTCTACGGTTGGCACACGAACTCGTATTTATTATTGGATGGTTTCCAGCTTTTGAATTTGTTCGAGTCGAGAGACACTTGAACTCAGTTTTGCTATTTCTGAGGTTATTTAAAGTGGTGGTAAAATACGAAAAATTGAATAACGTAGAGCTGGATTGTACAAAATGAAATTTAAATAATTCTGTGGACCAAATTAGCTCTTTTATGTAGCGTTTATACATCTCCAAAAAGAAATTATTCTCTTTAAAAAAATGCATCCTATACTTCTTAACTCCTGCGGCTTATAGGTTTGGTGTCATAGAAGTATTTGGTCAGAATTACTGCACAACACCACTAATTAAAATTATATAAAAAGTATTAATATAAAATTTCCCTATCGTTGGAGCCTTAAAAATTGGTTACGATCCCAAACGCTGTGGCTCAAAATATTCCCTCGGAAGACACCCTGTTTTTAATTTTTCCGGAAAGCGTGACATGTTTTCTTAGTCTAAGCAAAATTTTATAAATTACCAACAAGTTTTAGGGTCAGGAGAGCATTTCCCGTGCAATTGTTGATTTTCCGACTTCAAAATCAAAAAACCCAACTTCTATGAATTACGATACTTTTAAAATGAAATATGATACATTTTATTTGAATAAGGATACTGTTGCATCCTGTGTGTCACGTATCTTGCCTTGAATCCTAAGATTTTACCAGTTGTTTCAAATCGACGTGAAAACCTGACTATATTTAGGCCAAAATAAATCTGAAACAACGACTTTCCATCCCCTATTTTCACTTTTACTTATCTCTTAATTAAAAGTATGAGAAAAGTATAAATAAAATAGAACTGAAAATATTGCTTTGAATCTAATTAGGCAATTACATCAATTTAATTATTCGTAATATGATTGATTCATTTTTTTTAAATGTTTTTTTCTCTTCACGCAATCAAAAGCACACTGAACAGAAGTGCTGCAGGGAAAATATTCCAAAATTCGACAGTTTTATAAAACCTTTCGTATAAAATGGACGTACCTTTGAATACTTTTCAATCCTTCAAATATGATTTTATTATTTGGAGACTCATTGGACTATTCCCGACTGAGAAGTATAAGTACCTGTACTTAATTTATAGTGTCCTTATAAACTTGATTGTATCAATTTACTATCCACTATCTCTTGTTATCAACTTATTTATGGCGAATACAGTTAAAGTTCTTCTAGAAATAATGTCTCTAAATGTAACAGTGGTTGTATGTAGCATGAAAGCGTTCAACATCCTTTTTATGGGGAAGAAACTTGTAAAAGTCAAGGAATATACATCGAAATTAGACGCAAGGGCAACAAGTTCTGATGAGCAAAAGGTTTTAAAGAGTGTTATAAAAGCATGTCGACAATTTTTCATATTTTATTCCGTCTTATACGGAACAGTTGCAATAACTGGCGAAGTTTCAGTATTGTTTGCTTCTGAACGACGAATAATGTACCCAGCTTGGTTTCCCTTCGACTGGAGGGCTTCAAACTTGAATTATCTTGTTATCCATCTCTATCAATTTGTAGGAATTTCAATACAAATTGCCCAAAATTTAGCTGATGATACATACCCAGCGTTTTATATTTGCGTACTTTGCGGACATGTAGAAGCATTGAGCTTACGAATTAGAAGACTTGGTTTTGATCCCAAGAAGACTGAAGAACAACACTATGATGATCTTATAGCGTGCGTTAATGACCATAAAGTGATTCTAGAGTAAGCAAAAAATTAAAAGTTTTAAAGCACAAATTCACCATTCTAAATATTCCTAGGTACTGTGGAGTTGTACAAAAGGTCGTTTCAGTTGTGATGTTACTACAATTCTTCTCCTCGGAGATTATTTTATGTCTCACAGCTATTTACGCTCTATTTGTTCTGGATAATCAACTAGAAATTATTTATATATGCTCTTATTTTGCTGCTATTTTTATGGAAATCACATTATCCTGTTTTTATGGCAACAAACTTATGCATATTAGTGATGAACTAACAACTGCTTTATATAGCTGCAATTGGATTGATCGTAATCAAAAATTTAAGAAGGCTCTAATAATTTTCATGTCTAAAACTCAGAAGAATAGTGGTATTTATGCTGGGAATTTTATTGCAGTATCACTTGCAACATTTTTAACGGTAAGGAATTAGAAATTTTTAATTGTCTAAGGTATATTTTGAAATAGAATTTTTCAGATTATGAAAACAACTTATTCGCTGTATGCTGTTCTTTACCAAATGAAGTCTAAGAATCGTTTTTGAATTTATATCTGGAAATTAGCATTGTTTTGTTCTGATTAATTCAAGATGAAATTCTATAAATAAATGCACATTACTCACTTTAAATTTGTTTTCTACAAATACCTTCTACCAAACCCAATATTTTGAATTATTTGTAAAAAACCATACTTTCTTAAAACATCAGTTGTAAAGAGCGAAATTCAAATCTTCTTTAATAAATTACAACATTAATAACATGTGTTATGATATATAAAAATGAAAAGAAGTAATCTAAAAAGTTTTATCGGTTTAGAGTTCTTTTCCTTTAATTTATAGAGTATGGTCGCATATTTTGGAGTGTGTACTGGAAGAATGGTTTAGGTATAATCAAAAGAAAATGTTTTAAATCTTGTAATAGTCTCAATTTTTATTAAAGGGTAATCTCCTTCTTATAATCTTAAAAAATAATGTTTTTTTCTCTTATAAAGTATTTCATATTATATTACGTAATTTTAAATAAACACCATACAAAAACTTTCAAATACAAAAGATAGATAATCAAGTAAAGCTATGAATCACATCCTATAACTATATCCACCTAGTCAACTATCCATGTTCAAAGTAAAAACTTTATCCTGAAAAAGAAAATCCTTCCGGAAGCCCAAGCCTTAGAATACCTGATAGGAGGAAGTGCATCCAATGTAAAATGGAACTCGATATTGTGGTCTTTAAAGTTTCCGGGCACTTTTTGTAGGAAGATAATATAAAAAATTCGAATAGAAGAAACAACTGATAAGTCTTTTAAACAGAAAGGATGCACTTTCCAAGTTTAAATTGAGTTTACTCTTTTGAATTTAAGCAAAGACATTGTTATTACATACTAGAAACATTGTTTTCTAGATGGAAATACGTATTTTGCTCTATTATCAGATAAACAGTGGGGAAAAAATGGAGATAGAAAATGAAAATAAAATGAAATAAATATCATCACAACTCAGGTTTTATTGAAATTAAAAAAACTGATGTAGATTGCTTAATTAGACAAAGTCTATGCGTTTCCTTTAATCTGCGACAGAATAAAATTTAATATGAGATGTTTATGCGGGTGCAGTACTATCTCATGTCTTTTAAATATATTCGAAATAATTTTTGTGATTGTAATAAATAACAGGGATCATTTCAGACTCCCCTCAATCCTGTTGGTTATGCTGAAAATTCTATTATATGACATTATATTAATATTTTTTCAATAAAAACGTATATAAGGATAGCTTAAAGCGCAAAGGTGTAAAGTGATGTACCCCTTTACCCCTACCTTTCAATAATTATCATGAAAAACTAAATTTGCTATTAGATTTAAAATTATATTCAACAATTATTCATATGATACCCTTTTTGTAGATTTCTGAGAAGAACTGCTGTGATACACAAACCGACTAAAAGACCCTCATCAAGTGTAAGAAGAAGGTAAGTGCAAAAACTTAAAAGGAACATGCCATACTTTATTTTACCCGTAATAGCTTAATAAATTTAGTTCCAAAACTTAAAAATTTAAGAGAGACAATTTTAAATTTTTTATTTTCCTCCTCAGAGGTACTTTAAAGTTAAAACTTTTGTGCAGGATAAAAACTTACTAGTCCGACCTAATCTGAAACAGATGTTTAAAAGCCTGCAGACGATATAATTTTTTTGATTCTCGCTATTTTTAACTTGTTACCAAATTTGGAAAAAAATTTAGACATAAATAATAAATGACACATACAAGTTTAAAATTCTGAATGAAAACGAGTAGTTTTTTATCTTTCCAAAGCAGAGGATGTTGGAAATATAAGTTAAAAATTCATCAGAAATCTTTTATGAGTTTAAATAATTTGTCTCCCTGTCACAAAAAGAAAAGTCGCTTAACAAAGCAGCCCTAATCTACCTCCATTTGTATTATACGCCCAAGATTTCATTCAAGCTGAAGATTAAAGGCTAAGATAGCCCACGGCTTGTGCTATATACCTACATAGGAGTTACGACCCCTACTAAAAGATTTGTAAGTATCTTCTGAACGAATTGGTTTGCAAAATATGCCCAAGGTGGACATGAATTTACAACAAAGGATATAAACAAATTCCCGGGGTCATATCTTCAAAAACTCATCAGTTCTTGTCCAGTTTGGCAAGCAAAATTCCCAGCCCGAGAGATACCTCGTAACTCGTATCGAGGCAAGGGTAAGAGATTTTGCTGAGATACGGTCCAGACAAAAAAACTGCTATTGATTCACTCGTTTCAATTGATCCCTAAAGGCTTTTTTAGTGCCGCTAACCCCGGATGATGCCTCCAGTCCACTCTCTCTGCGCTTCATTCAGGTCGCGGAAGGAGGACCTTAATTCTTTCGGTAGAAATTCAAATCACTACCAAAAGAAGAGGCTCGTGCGGAGCTTATGTGAACGACGATATCAAATAAAATGGTTCTTTGTGTTACGGTGTTGCGCTCCGGTTAAGCACATCCGAAACGAACCGAGGAGCATTCAAACAGCCTAGCCGGATATGCCGAAATTGAGCGATACAAAGGACTGACTGAATCGATGTCAGTCGTTTTGATATTGAAATAATTAATAGCACATGTGAATGCGCTTTAAATGACACGATTTAAATGGGATATAAGCGAAATCTTTCATGCCTTTTATCGTAGCAGTCGCATTATCGTTCCTAATGGGCGGAAGATAGAAATTTAACCCCTTGGAAATATAAATAAATATTGTTTTTCCTTATTCTTTCATTATTTTAACTTATTTTTACTGAAATGTTCGAATTAACATATTTTTACCAATTATGAAAAATCTTCAGGAGCTTATTGTGTTAGTCAAATGAAGCTTCGACTATCATACAAAATAAAATTAGTTAATTGAAAAAACCCCAACTGTTTGAACTGAAAAAATATAGAGAAATATTTATAAATCTCAGACACAACAAACTAAACCCACTGAGTATAGTGCAGGACTTATAACCGCTGTATGTTCCGAACCAGTAAGCAGTAGTTTTAGTTGCTTACCCATTCAGCTGACTAATGAAAAGCAAGCTAACCGAAACCAATTTTGAGGTTTTGTTACAGTCCCCTAAATCACCTAAACCCCAGCCGAATATCGAAAATCTTGTATCGTTCCAACATGTGGAAGATGTCTCCGCGTAATTGCACCTGACTTCCTGTCAATAATCCACACCGATCGGTAGTCGATGAATGCGAATCGATTTGCCGGCTTCTGTGGGTGCACAATTTTAACTGTCGGTTTCACGTAACAACAAACAGATTAAGCCGTCCATTGCGGGGCGGCTAGGGCGGCTAGAAACGGCTAGGGCGGCTAACCATTGCAGGGAATACATATACGTGGGGGGAGTCCGTCATTAGCCCGAAGGCCTGATGCGATGTTGAATTTCCAAAAGTGTTTTATGACCATTGGCGTTTTGTGCAGAGCACTGCAACAAATTCAGTTGGGCAGCATAGACCGCAATTATGTTGCGTACAAAACAACGGGCATCGTTTAAATTTAAATCCCCTGCAGTTCTGGAAATGACCTAAGTACCGGCCGGAAGATTAACTGGTTGTGGATTGTACTGTTATGGATATTATGCATTCGTAACGAGCCCTGCAAATGTGTCCAAGTACCTCATATGCATATACGAGGACAGAGTACCTACCTAACCCTAGACTGCACTTATAACTCCTAGCGGAGTAATCCTACCGTTTTAGTTTTCGTCTCCTGGTACTGCTTGCCTATTTCCATCCGACTCAGAGAGTCCATTAAGAAGCAGTCATAGGACAATTTACTTGTTCCGTCGTGTAGCTCCGGACGCTGCTGTCGGTATAATTAAGATTCAGCGGAAATGCTGGAAGCCTGCCTTTGAAAATGTCCTTCTGGAGGAGATAAATTTCCATCCCACTGTTGGTTACAATTGGTGTATACGAATTTTGCATGAATATGCACCGAACAGAAATCAGAGATCCTTCCCTAAACGTATGAGAATTTAGTAAAAGAGGATTGACTACGGTGAGCTCCTTTTATTTTCGGCAGAAAAATAGTGAAAAATACCAAAATACTGGATGCAGTCGATGCAACATAAACATTATCCCAACAGTAGACAGCCAGAAGCTCTGAGATATAATTCGAAAAATTAAATCTACCCAAAGTCCCGAATTTAAGGTGCACTCGAGCAGAGCCCGTGTACGCTTAGCAACGTCTGCCCGATATTATAGTACCTTACAACAGAACTGCATAAGCTCAGACTCCGACTTGAACAATATTCTCCTGTTTCCGTCCTGACTTTACATCGTTCCCATGGGAAAGTATTCGATTTTCAACATTATCCTGCACGGCCGGAATATGTCTTCGACAGAGGAAGGAAGTAAACAGACAAGGGCATCCTGGGGAGGGGGACTTTTGGGGATTATTACATCACAACGGGTGTAGCAAACTGAGGATATCCCCGAAAGGTTTTTTTTACTATTTTTTTGAAATTGGATCCAATCGCCTCTAACAACTTCCTATTGTGTGTCCATTAAAGACATATTCTAGCCGAAGAAGTGCCGATGAACGTTCAGTTGTAACTTGCGACAGTCAGGAATTTTAATATCGACGTCTTTAATACTTTGCTATTATCCTTTGACTTGACGCGGGATCTAGAAAAATTGCGTCGCGAGCGGAAATTCCCACTCTTCCTGTCGACCGGTAGAGAATCAAAGAAATTACAGTGACTGTCACAGCTACGGCTACAGATTTATACCCTTTATAGAAAAGAAAAGGGGTGGTTTTGCTGTGCACACCTTAAGTGACACACAACGAACAAAAATGAATTTTCCCTGGATTTATCTGAGGATTTTCAAGAGCCGGAGGGATATCGTAATCTTATGAGATTTGTTCTGAATATATCAGGTAAAAAGCCAGAAGAAGCTTTTGAGGTAGAAACTTTTAAATATAAAAAGATATCCTACGCTTGAAGGAGTAAAACCGAATAGCACGTAATCTAATACTCTGCATCTCTACATTTATCTGTTGAAGCGAGGGATGATTCGAGACTTAACCTTTATAGAGTTACAGTGGCGGAAATCCCAATGAAAACAAGGTATTTTTGAAAGATTAATAGGTAATTATTCAATACGTTTTGTTAGTATCTAAAAGAAATTTTTTTTTTATGAAATGTTGGTAAATCAATTTAACTTACTTCCTATTACCCTTAGTAGGTACCACCAAGGTAACATTTTCAAAAACAAAATCGTTTATTTAGTTTTCGCATTCTCGAAAGCTGTAATTATTCGAAAAATCGTGCGTTAAAAAATAAATACGAATAAAAATAGGGTGGTACATAAATTGTGTCCCCAATTATAAGTACGGGTATTACTTAATGTTCAATTAAACTAGACATCTGCTTAAAATATGAAATTCAGATTTATTTTATCCTTTTCCTCTTAGGACAACGTTTTCCTGTTGCCCACCTAAAAGTTCCATCAGGAAAATCATCAGAAACAGATTGTTCACATATCAGCCACGAATGTTTTACTAATGTCCGGCACGTACTAGCAATTAAAGCCCATTCCCGCGCCTAATTTTTGGCTACTCGAACTCGACACATACAGCCCGGTAAAACAAAAAACAAGGAGAAAAATTCATGGCAATACCTCTGTAATCAATTACCATCTTGTTTGCATCCCAAAAAAGCCCGTAAATCACCTGCTATCAGAATTTGAAACGTTCAAATGGAAACTTTCAAAGTCACCCCCAACTGCCACTGAAATATTTATTTAGGCCTCGGACATATCTGTTTTATCCAATTACAGTCACGTATATCCCCGGTTGCCGGGTATACTTGAGGACCGGCTGCCCTGGTCTGACCAGGCCGTGTTTAACTGTTTGCATTTATAGGGTGCACCAGATGCGATTTTAATTGCTCTCACTAGAGGATGGAGATACCCAAACGGCCTACAAAAAAAAAAAAAATACAACGAATGTGTCCACCGCGAACGAGTGCTATTCGAGCTTTATGGGCACGATATGGTCATGAAACATGAAGCTAAAAATTGTTTAAATAAAATTCAACTCCAAGCAAGATAATGACAAAATTGTCTGGCAAAAATTCAAAATGAGACGTAAGTAGTACTTTTTCATTAATTTTTTAAAAGGTTCAAGCGTCTGTACCAGAATATGTGCAGAATTAAGAGCACACTAAAAGGACTATGAAAGCGATTTATTAAAATCTGCACAGTACACGGGGTTGGACAGAAGACCTTAATATACCTGGGACTAAACTGAACTGGACAGACTTTAGAAGGATAAGGCGAAAGTCGTGTCCTCAAATGGATTTTTTTTTCTGCTATGCGATACTTTGCAGTGGACAGATGAATTTACTGCAATTCCGGTAGATTTTAAGAGCATTTCCAGTACTTGTAAGATACTTGAAACGAACGTACTACGAATTACGTAAAGCTTAAAATCTCAACTCAGTGTGAGTTATACCGTCAAAGCCACTTTTCGATTTTAAATCGTTTTTTGTGATGAAAGCTTTTTATAACGTGTCCAACACAAAAGACCCCTCTTACTGATGATTGACATTAAAGTATCTCTTAAAAGCTATTGATCCTTTACAATCATTCGAGTTACAGTGATGTTTTAGACATTTCTTTACAGTCTTAATATACTTTCAACTCAAACATGTATTGTTTGATATAAAAAGCATTCGAGGGGATAATTACACAATGCACCTACAAGGTAAATTTTTTTAAAATCTTAAAATGTCTGAAAAGGATATTAAGGGCTTTTCCTTTTATTTTGATGATTTTTAATAACAAGGAAAAAAAAAATAAAATTCTGTATATACTTGCAAATTTAAAATGCATCATGTAATCTGGTTATAGTCTCAATTTTCCCGCCTTTTAACCAGTCATCTCAGTTTGACGTGAATACTTCTCATGAAGAAATGACAACATTTTAAATAATGACGAGTATACCCGTTATTTACATACAACGAGTTACCATCAAGTAAGTAAGTAAGTGAAACTTAAAATACCGAACCCACGTTTAAACTTCTGGACCCATCTTACAGACTCTCTTAACTAAAACTTTAATTCTCAACAAAATTACCTTTATAGAAAATAGCTTCGCTCATTTAATAAATAAATTCAAACATAATAATCTACCTTAATTATCATTGAAAATAATACGCTTCTTTGCATTCCATCCATTTTGCAGGTATATTATCTGATATACGAGTACAACGGATTTGAATTGTCGAATCGAATCGAATTTAATGAGATTATAAACATTTAACAGACTGTTAAATCTGCAACTGATGGGTAGCCCATAATTCCCATCTCTGCTATAAATCCTACAGCATCAAACACATGTTGTTTGATAAGTTGATTTGACGGGATAATTCCCAAACATTTTAGATCACTGCAGAAAGGGCTCAAATTATTTCCCATGTTCATCTCATTCTGTTTGACGTGTTAATTTGTGCAGAATTTACAAACTGTTCTGATGCCTTTAGGGTTGGGAATAGCGCACAATAAAAGCATTAAGTTCTGAAATTCAATTCTTGTCTGGTGTAATATTAATGATTCAACTGAAATAATCAATGCCAATCAGAGGACATGGGGATTTATGATTAAAAACAATTCGTAAATTGGGAATGACTTTTTGCCTTTAGACATAATCTCTTCAGGCAGCAGTCTAGGGCTCAGAGGCGATATTTACAGAATACAGGCTCGATAATTTTACCATAACCAGTTGTGGTATATGCTTTATGTGATTTTGTTCAATTTATACACCAATGAAAATAAAGAATCCCAAAAATAAATGGGATTAAGATCGACAATAATTAATATTGGCGGTTTCATGTTTTAAAGTACTTTTGCAATCCCATCATGAATATAATGAAGACTTGATTAATGGTCTGATAAACCAACAGTTTCAGTCAATTATTCATTTCATGAACGGCACCGCATATCATAAACCCAAACGGTGACAGAGTCCATCAGCCTGAAGTATACCCCCCGCAATGTATAAAATTCGTATGGAAATACTCCCCACAAGCAGTAAATTCATTTACATTCTTCATTTTGGCACTGCTATTTAAGGTTCATAAATTTAAATTGAGTTTCAAGTCAATATTTGCTCCTCCAACAGCTTTCGGCACGGCACTTGCTTCCGTAACGATGAAAAAAAAAACCTTAAGACCCTTTTGTCAAACACCCTTCGATTCCGTATAGTGTCGCTCCCGGCGATGTTCGCCAGACTATCCATCCACCCCAGTAATTCTCTAAGGAATTTGAATGACACCCATGACTAGGTCCGACTTTTATATCGTTTCCCATTTAATAGATGGAAGTATTCCTGCTGGGCGAATCTCCTTTTATATTTTGCCGACACTGGTTTCACAGATCCTGTTTTCAGCACATTTATTTGAAATACGTAAAGTAATTAAGTTTTATCCGTACAGGTTACCGTAGCGACCAACCTGGCTGGTACTCCTCCACTTATTGAAGTGGAAAATTGACTGAATGAATGTAACCGAGTTTTCTTTTCATTTTAAAATACATTTTTAGCCCACAGTTTATCAGAATCCTCTGGTTATCTGTTGGCAAAAGTGAAGTGCTCTGGAAAACTTGTCTGTTCAAAAGGTGAACATAGCGAAAAAGCGAAATTTAGAGAATTCAAGGGGCTAAACGGATAAGTATTTACTCGAGTGTAAAAAGTTAATTATTTCAGGTAACCAGGTCTAACAGCAAAGTAAACGAGTTATGGAAAAGAGCTACCATGCCAGTTTAAACTATGGTAACTGCCTTTGTTTTTTGCATTCTTGTTCTCCTAATTAAATTTTCAAAGGAATAGACTACTACGATGATTCATTTGTTTTACTAAGCATAGAAATTATGCTACAATTAGAGTTGTACATATATCTAGTAATTGAGAGTTAATTTAGATATAAAATCGTAACGAATACCCATACATATCTTTAGAGACAGCAATGCCGATATGCTTTAAAATTTACAGGTAATATAGAAATTCTGCTTTTAACCCTCCGCACATTGTCGCAGCACCACCTTAGCTTTAAAATTTGAACTTTTTCTAAATGAAGGAGTAGAACTACTCCCACTTTAGGCAAATATTTGCGCACCTGCAAAGATTGGGGCTACTGACAAAGGTTTATAATTACGAGACATTCAAATGCCTCCAAGCCACTCGTTTAGTAGTAATGATGAAGACATAATGAACGTCTTTAAAGTGACTATACGCTACCCTATTCTTTTTCAAACTATTGTTTTCGACTTTCAATTCAGAACGATCCCTTACACGCCATGAAAGCTGGTCTTCTCCACCTCTATTGAGGCATACCAGATTACGTTCCAAAGAGAGCAATGGACCAGCCTTAGGGTGGTAAAACTTGTCTACTGTTGGATAGAAAATTAAATGTAAACAAATCCTTTCCAACCACCTACAATACGGTCGGCGCTCGGGAATTGCAAATCCTGTTATGATTCGTAGGCGGTTTGTAAATTTAAATTGGTAGCAGGCACCCTGAGGATATTCGCCAAAGACCGGGGACATAACAAAAAGGGGAGGATGCTGCATCTCATGCTTATGACAGCTTTTGTAACCTTGTAAGTCACCATGGATGCAGACACCCCTCTGGTTTTACCATCAATAAAGGATTTAGTAGAATTGCCCCAAAGGTAATTGAGATCTTGCCGGGTTACCTGAGAGATTTAGTGGGTACTTGCGTGTCGTAAATATTTTTTAGGGTAGAGAACAAATCTAGACGTTTGCCCATGCAACATGCTTAAAGGATTATCTTTAAATGAATTGCAATCAAATTTCATGGCTCAACCGTGAAATTGGTTATTGCATATTCAGGGAAAAATTGAAGATTATTGAATTTTCCGGAATTTATTGGTACCCCAATATAATAAAATATGTATTGGGGTATTTGATAGAATGAAGCGTACTATAGAATTTCGAATATCTTTATTATCTACTGACTTGTCCGGCTCCCAGAATTATAGAGTTGTAGCATGTTAGGTATTAATTTAGCTACATTAGCTAGATTAGATAGAATTTGTAGTTTAGCTTGTCACAGTTCTTAATTCGCTATTGTCTTTATTCTTTATCGCTATTACTTTGGGTTCAATCAGTTTGAAAATAAATAAACTAGACAGACCTACCTACAAATTTAGCTGAATTATCTTCCAACTCTTATAGCCATCCATGTTTTTTTGTTTTTGGAGGAACTGAGCAATGGTCTTCTGCTTTTTCACTCTATGGGAATTGAACTCATATTCTCGGTATTATGATAATTGCTATAAAATTTTGGTATTTAATGCCCTGTTAGATAGCTACATATTCTATAAAATATTGTACCGAGCATCATCTTTAGAACCTGTTGATATATTTTGATTAAAACTCATATCTAAGTAGTATCCTCAATAGGCTATGTACTATACTTGTGATACGCTACAATTTTAATAAATTAAGGACATTTAATTGAAAAGGGTATCCACTTTTTTCTGAAACGAGTTTATTCACCAAAATTCATCAAACTCTTTCACCTCTAGAAGCATGTGAGTTATTTTCAGGCCCTACTTTGCGACTATCCTACAAATGATGAGATGTACCTACATAAAGTGTCCAGTACGAGGAAAATATCAGTTAATCACTTAAGCTTCACGGAGGTTGTATAAAATCTAGGTAGAAGTACTATTAAATCAACTGATAATGAAAACAAGGATGCGTTCCTTTTAATGTATTAAAGTAAGGAATATGTGCTTCAACCATTGAGTGAGAGGTGCTACAGCACAAAATGCCTTTCTTATCAATAGTCACATTATTAAGAGCCATCATCACTGGCGGTATCTGAAACGTATACAAGTTAAAGTAGTCTACAGTGTGTGCCTGTCTCTTCAGACTATGATGAGGTTGGCTCACATTAAATGTCCCATAAAAAGGGGAAGTCGTTATCATACGTAGTGCAAATAGAACGACCACTTTTATTGCTCTATACGAATCACAACCAAAGAGTCGTTCGAATTGATTTAGTTTGGATTTATTGTTCGAACAGTGTTGGCGAAATACCAAGAGTTTGGATTTTATGAAGAGCATAAAAAGAGTTGCGCAAATATAATTGATTCTCCAGCTATATGCAGTTAAAATGTCTTTTGTCTTGTCTTGTTTTACGAGAGGCTTTTGAATCACCTGTGTTATCATATCGCTAACCATTTGGAACAAACCAACTTTACAGGAAACTTATTTTCGATAAATTTATTTTGGATTTCATTCAATAAATGCTGTTCATTTAACAAAAATTTCAACAGCAAAACCATAAATCGTACAAAAGCTAAAAGCAATTAATATCTGTCCGAAACTTTACAATAACTTCTTTCGCTCTCGAAGCAGTTGCGCAAGCAGGAATTAATCCTATTTCCAAGTCACCAAATAAAATTTCTCGAAAAAGGAATTTGTATCCTCGACGTAAACTTGCTGAAATTCCTTCTTGAACAAGAAATTAAATTCTTTCATTAGAGCAACTGAGATTTAGTGTGTCCCCATATACTTTGAAAACTGTTTTCTTCCCATACCTTAGTTATATACAACTCCAATAAGTCCCGCCCAGTGGCATCTATTAAGCTTTGGCATCTTTCCAGGACTTTTTATACATCGGTGAGTACCAGTTGAAACATTGTCCTTTTTACCCCCACTCCTCCAAAAAAAAAAATCTCTTTCTGCAACTTCGATGTGGTAAATCTGCTGCTGGTGACAATGAAATGTATTTTCTAAAAGTTTTTACAACCACTTTGCTTAATTGATTTAAAAGGGGAGAGAAAATTCATCTTTTGGGGGTCACTTAGCAGTTACTGTGAATTTAGAAAAATAAAACGTTTTATTTAATGGTTACCAAGTTTAGTTTTTTCGATATCCAGCTTCAATGTGGAATTTTTGATATATTAATCAGGCACAATAGCGCTGTAATTAAATTCGAAAGAAGCTTCATGCATAAAAATTCGCGTATTTTATTGCATACCAATTTTATCGTCTATTACTGCTATTCTAGATAGTGGCTAGTGGCTCGTGGCTATCTACGTATTTAAACCTAACTAGTTCATTTTGTTATTTTACACCTCTGTAACATTCATTTCCTTAAAAATCATCATCAACTTATTGGAAAAACGAGAATTAAATATTTATTACTTATCGTTGGAGATTTATAAATAGTTTAAATTTTTATTAATAATTTTCACAATGTGCAGAAAAAACAACCCAATTTCCAAAAATAAAATATTTCACGGCAATTTTACTATTGAATTATTACAAATACCGTTTTTCATCCTTGCATTTATTTTATGGTAAATGGTTACTCTCCCAATTAATCGAAAACAAAAGTTCATCACGAATTTTACAGCCACAAAGTGTCCCCAGAGTAATCGAAAAAAGATTTCCATTGTTTTCCTGCAAAACCAGCAGAAGTTAAATAAAATAAAAATTTATAAAAAAAAATAGGACGGTACAAGATTTTTTTCACAGCCCGATGAAAATTTGCCATTAAAGTAATTTACGAGCAGTGCCCATCTTATCGTGGTTTGTCAGAGGGCTGCATAGTAAATTTTTTGAGTTCATGGACCCATGCATGCCCCATCATCGGTTGATAAAGACCTATAATGAGGCCATTCTTCATGGTAATACGGCCGTTATTGGTGGACACAATTTCGCTTAAACGGACTGTGGCCAGTTTGGATGCAAAGTAATTTGGACCGTTCTCATGTATCGATTCAATTGCATGCCTACCTTCTTTCAACGGTGTGATTTGCGATCAAAATTGGTAGGTAGTGCTGTTCCGCAAGTGTCTGTAGGGCTGACGTTCCAAAGGATTTGATTAAAATCACAAAGATTGATGGGACGCATGCCGTCGAAGCATCAAACGTTTGGGATTCAATAAAAAAGAAAAAAATAAATAAATGGCAATGTGGAAATTATCCAGAATGTGTAGGCACACCGCCGTAACATCGTTTATTAAGTTGAATAATACCCCCAGAAAGAGGGAAAGGTTGATGGATGTCGTACTAAATCATGCGGAAATGATTTATTTCCATTTCAACGCATGTATCTTTCGTGTATCTCTCTAGTTTCTGTGATTGAAAGGAGGAAGTCAACAATGCAATTACAGCAATAGCCTTGTGGACATAAAGTGCACCACCCATCATTGAGTGCTGTATTCTCCCATTTAATAGGAAATTATTGATCTCATATTACAGGAGTATAAATCCTGGCCATTAAGAGTAAGCTCCGATTAAATGATGCACCATTGCTCATAATTAAATACTGCAGGTCTACTTACCGCATGATGATGAGTAACAGCAACAGTAGCAGCAGCAGCAGCACACAAATTTGGATGATGGAATATCAAATTGTTGAGATTAGAGGAGCCGACAGGTCCTTTCAAGATAACCAATCATCATGCATTGCGCCTTTTGCAAGATTAATTGCTAATGTACAATATATCAAAGTCCAATTTTGATTTATAGATGCTGACAAAGTATAAAGTCTATGATCATAGAGACAATAATCGATAGATCTAACGATACAATGTTAGAAAAATGTAAAGGGACTTAGCATCATTCAAATGGTAGTCTCTACTTTACTCACTTATCCTTATAAATTTACGAATATGTCCATAAAGTGGCCTAATAAAAGCCAGCAATATGGTCAATCATTCCCCGTAAAACTTATAAAAAGAAAGACTTGGACATAAAATTGTAAAACTGCTAAATAATCTTCAAAAGAAGAACTCTAAAACTACTTCCCTTTATTGACATACCCATTCTAAAACGATGTGAACGGATAGTAGGAAATGTATGCTTCCGAAATATTACTCCATAAATTGTATGATTCCGGTTGTTGCTGGGTCAGTATATAACACAATGACATGTGAACATAATGTAATTAGGATTAAATAAGATTTATTGAATTTTCTTGCAAATCTAGATCACCTTTACGTAATTTGTTATCACCATATTGCATTAATCTAATCAAATAATGATAGTCCTTAGGTTCACCACGAATTTGATAATTCCCAGCGAAACGGTTGACTGCATTTTAATTTACCAGCAGCAGAATTATCGAGTATTAATTAAAACAGCCCTTACGGCTTTGATTTTCGATTGGTTATATGTCACAAATTATAGTCGTTTCCTCCAAACTAGAAGCCAACAAAATTTTGTGTTCACTAAAAATTATTTTCGCAATTTTCGCAAATTTATATTTCAGGCGTTGATTAACAGAAAAGCAAGTTGATGTACTAAAATCAATCGATAGACTTCATTTAATTAGGAGTAAAATACCACAAATGTTTAATTAATATTACAAAATTTAATTTGTGCTTTTATTAAACATTTTTTTCATCTTGTTAGGGTACCTGTTTCTAGTCTTGTAAAGGCTAATTATTTTATATTTATAAGTTTCAATTATTTTTACGACTGTACCAGAAATTAGAAGCATTTTATTTAATTTATATAGTGTAAATAGTGTACATAGATTGCAAAGTAAAGGGCCCTTCTATAAATCCCCTTTTACCCTGTAAAGTGCGCAGTGCATCCGCATCCATTCAAAAATGATTAAGTGACTCCTGAATGCGCTCATTTAAATAATTCCCACATTCAGTTAGACATTAAATGAATCTGTGTACAAAGTTTAACTTTCTCTGAGCAACGACCAATAAAACTAATTCGTATAGCACGTATACACCCGTCCCGGTGGCCACAAGTCACTCGAACTTCCAAAAGCTGGCAAATTCCTCAAGGAAGTTTCTAACGTAAAACTTCTTAAAACTCAATTTAAGCATCCGAGATACGAAACATATTTACCATTTGTCCTCTTTCCACGATTACTCCTATAGTGTGTTCTGGCGGCATCCGGAATATTTTCATCCACCTCCGGTCCAAGGGTGGTAAGAATAGTTCGACACATTAATTAAATATTAGAATTCTGGACCTTGAATGGAAACAGCATCCGGCCACAGTAGAACGGTGCACCAATTAAATAAGCATGAGAAGTTAATAATTACAAACATTCGACCAAGGGACCCAAGTACGCTTGCTTCATAGTCGGGCCGCAGGTTGTAGTCGACCTCCACTGGTATCCTGTGGAGTCTGTAGCTGGACTAAGATTGGACCTAAAACCGCTATCCAATTATCCCTGACCCCTCCGCAGCTATACATTTCCCAGGCTTGGATGGGATCGTCGAACATTATCGCCAGTAGGGTGGGTATAATTAATTTCGAAAAACTTTCACGTGAGCGTGCACCAGGTGTGCTGGTAAGCTCTGTCTTTAGGTCATGTTAGGTTAAATTAAATGGCGAATGTAATGGACAATAGACTAAGACCTCTTGTGCATCGTATTCAATAAGCCCCATCGGAAGAGGATTTATGTAGATTATCTCATTAATTTATAAAGTATTCAAACCATCCGAATTTTTAATAAAGCTAACCTGCATGCAACATCAGACAGGTGTGTGGCTTTCTTTGTTTCATTATGCTGCAGGCACATAAATTTATGCTTACAACTCTTATTCCGTGAACGATCAGAATTGGGAAGGTAAAGGGAAAATTAAATTCATGTGATATATTCTGCTGCTTATTTATTTATCGGTAGCTTACAGATGGAGATTAATTTTTTGGTAGATCTGCTTCAAAAATATCTTGCTGCTTATTGAAATGCAGATTAAGCCAATGAAGTGGAAAATTGAATACGTAACTCACCATTTTTATATTTGGCCTTTTTTAACAACTTGAAATATTCTTTCTTCTATTAGTGTCGTATTTTTATGTATCATTTTTATGGATTAAAGATTAGTACGGCATGGAACGTTAACTACTGGTTATTGGTAATAATGTATGGCTTTATCAATAGGACGTTGGGCCTCTGATAGTTCATTTGTTAACACCCTAATCTACTGTCTCAGAAGCTGTGGGTCCCACGTATCCCAGGCAAAAGTTAATTATCTCCTGTGCTAAGTGCGCCTTTCTAGACAACCACAGCAACCTAACATAACCTTCTATACCTTTAAATCGCACTATACAATAAAAAGCTACTGTTCGTCATTGACACCATCCGAAATTTGCATTTAAAGGGACTAATTTTAGCTAGACAGTGCACTAACTTAATTAAGTACTTCAAACAAAGGCAACGAAACGGAAATCAAAATCCCACCCCATATCATTAATAATTTCCACTTCAAAGACCTAATCAAAAAATTATAGCAATCCCGTCTGACATCTTCAAAAATTTAATTGAAATCCCCTTAAATCAAGAATCCCAGAATCAACTCGTCTAAAATTGAAATTAGTCAAACTTGACGACCCCATCGAGTCGTGGACACCCTCGGGCAGGTGCTAACATATGCACGCATGGGTGTGCCAATGGCCCCATTGCTCTGCAGTGTCACCCTTACCATTTCAGAGCCCATACAAATAGACTGCGGCATTTTTGCTCCCCTATTTTTTCACGTTGTATGCTTTTTTCATAGATAGACAGAAAGTTAGGCGCCCATAACTAATTTAAAGTTTAAACAAAAGTAAAAGTGGGAACGGTATACAAAACGTCCGCATTCGACAGACTATGCCACTTCTCCGACGTAGGGTACGTGATTTTTTTTCTTGTACCAAGACGAAAGAATATCGGCGGTCAGAGCAAACAGAGTTTTCCAGTTTTTTCCTCTTTTCCTCGCCCACCTGAGCTAAGCATGTACTTGAATTTTTTTTTATTAGCTGGGCAAAACAGCCCCTTAAAAACGTACCAAAGGGTGGACGATGTGGTTCCATACCATCGTTAAAGCCCAGTAGGACACGGTAGCTGCCGATGGGGTAAATTAACTTCACATGCCGTGCTCTCCACCATCAGAGGCAATGACGACAGCAATTTAATCGCTTCACATTTGCATATTTCACAATTTTTTTTTATATTGGATTTTCGTTTTATCCAGAGTGCCACTAAATTAACAGCGAAGGCGTCCCGCCAGCTAAAATTCCTCATTGATTGGCTTTTGTGTCCAGCTTCCCATATATGAGCAATTCTCGATTACCAATAGCCCTGGACACCGGGTACGCCGTGATAATAAAATAAAAAAAAAATATTCTACAAAAGCATGATGCGTGTGCGTCCGTAATCGGAATTTTATCTCGAAAACAATTGACGATAAATCCGCACTTGTTTTGTTCTTGAAATTAATCGCTGGGCATACCGAGCAATTAGTAAATAAATTGCTCAATTTCTGTGTATTTAATTTATTTTGTTTGTTCCCAAACCCTTTCCTGGATGCGGTTTGTGCGGCATACGTCCTGAATGTATAATTTTTTTTTCAGTTTGATTCATCCCCTCGGCAATGCGGCCAGCCTGCAGATTGCATAGTCTCGTGTACTTTGCGAAAAATTTCACCCGAAGGAGCTGAGTTATACGTTAAATTAAAAATCACATTTGGTACAATCGGTTTTGTAATGGGATATTAACCGAGCGAATTTGTTTCAATCATATAAAATTGAATATACAATTTATTAACATATTCAATTTTTTTTTTTAAATTATTTATCAGTAGGTCATTTAGAGGTGATTTATTAGTTTTATCTAACCCTAATTCAAATTGCAAATAAAACGAAATGTTTTCAGCATGTTCAAAAATTTGAATAGTGGTGGATGGTTTCGAATATGTCGCTTTGTCCTTTCATTACTAATTGTAATTGTTTAAAAAAGTACTTTATAACTGGTGCACGGCTTTTTGGGGTATACTTGGGGTCCTAAATATGTTGCAAACGTTACTTGAAAAGGTCCACTATTAGTTCTTTAGTCTCCTAAAACTTTTCAGGCACATATCTCCACACAAAAGAAATCGAACGGTTTAAAACCCGATGTCGTTGCTTACCACTTCTAACTTAAGATTAAAATGCAACCGATTTTAAGCGTATCACTCCTGTGTCTTTTTGGCTTCATGTACAGGTGCTGGATCCTGTTAAAAACAACATGATTGATTACCAAACAACCGAAAGACATTGAAGGCAACCAAGCACTTCTTCAAAACTTCTTGGGTGTAAGTACTCCGATTGATTTTTATGTGAGGTTGAAACTTTTAAATTTTGCAAATGCAATTTCTTAACAAACTTCCGTATGGCGTTCATAGTCTAGAAAATTTAAAACTAATTGTAATTTAATACTTACCATAGTGATTAATTGCCTAGTGGTTATACTTTAAAATACAAATTGTCCTTCCTTAAATAACACACTGTTCCAAATATTTACTTAGGTATATTAAAACGCGACACTTATTCTGTACCACCATGCACTATTTTAAGAAGAAATTCTTCAACGAACCGATTAGAGAAAGGAAGTTTACTATACGGCTAACATCGTAAACTCATCATTTTCAAACATTTTTCCGGTTGCGAGTTATAGGTGTAAATTGGGATTATTTATTTTGCTAATTTCAATAGTCATCTACGAAATGTTTTAAATATATTTCAGCATAGGTTGAACACAACTTTTTATCCTACTTTATGTAATTGATTTACTATGCATTTTTATGGGTGTATCAATAAAATTCAAATAAGAACCGCACTTATGTAATTTAAGGCATTTCTCGATCACAATAGGAATTTATGTCTATAACAAGCTACCGCTACGAAAACGTAATGTTTTATAGTCAAGGTATAGTTTTAAATTGCGTTTAGCCTTACCAGGGCCTATTGTACAATAATAAAAAACAAATAATGGAAAATAACTTCGAAAACTTACTTCGTATCTAAAAATACATTTTGAATTAGTGTACTACTCACCATTTAATGCACAAAAGTTTATTTTTTCTGCATTATTCCTCAATTTAGCATTTAACAGATTAAATCCGAAGAAACGTTAATCAGGAGACTATAGGCATAGGTATCCTCTGTTCAGGCATTAACAAAACACCCTTCCTAGTTTGATTTTCTAAAGTAATAAAAAAAACTTATATATATCCTGCAATACGGAATTACGCATTTAAGCCTAAATTCAATTTATAAAGAAAAATAAAAATTAGGATCATGTAAATATTGCATGAAAATTTATACTTATAAATTTTTGGATTACGTCTCTACTTATTTCAAACAAACAAAAATTCGTTGTAGGAAAAATGGATCTTCTATTGGATAAAACTTTAAAAGTGTCTGAACAACTTTAGCTAAGACACTTTTACGATATTTTGATTCGATAACATAACTTCTGGATGTACTCGTATCACTTGCTTTGGCTGGAATTTATCAAAATTACGAAAAATACATTTTAAAAACGTATCAATCTAAATGTAATTCCCTTAATTACCCCAATACCTAATTTTGAATCCACAAAATAACAATTAACAACTAACATGTAAGAGATTACGTAAAGTGTGCGTGATACTACCGTACTACTAACTTTTCTAGAAACGAAAGCAGTGTGTTTTATTCACGGATTGTTTGAAGCAAGCAAATGTGTACAACAAATAATTCAATTAAGTCAAACAGTGAGAAGACCATTCCTGCAGTTCATTTCAATTTTACAGAATTGCTGACATGACCTGCCCGTTGCTGCGCACGAAAAGTACACGGTCATCGCATTACTCATCCTTTGTGCCAATTTCGCATTGTGTTGCTATATAAAATTCGCTCATTCGAACCGTTCATCATCATGAAATGTTAACGAATGATTTTATGAAAGTTCTATAATCGATTTCTGTTAAATATTGCAATCGGGGGCAAAGCTTTCAACCCCTAAAAACAATTTTAGTCATTTCAATCCGTGCAACGTTCGTATGGTATAAAATAAATGATAAATGCCCTTGCCTGATTCATTGCTTTGCATTGTTTTGCTTTTAACACTTATTGGCTTACTGATGTTAAAATGTTTTTGATACTATCCTCTATGATACTTTAGTAGTTTTTTTTCCTCTTTCATTGATGAAAAAATTTATTGAAATATTTGCGAATTGACAAATTCAATTATTGGATTTTTGTCAACTTCTTTTTCATTCGTTTTGATAAATCACTTACCCATCCCTTTGCCCACAATATGCTATTTTTTATTATATATGATTGCCATAATTATTTGTTTTAAGTGATTAACTCTATCATGCATAGTTACATTTTTAAATGACTTCACAAAGAGTTGAGGTCATCGAAAGGTAAAGTGATAAATCGTTATCATAAAATTTAAGGGAGACGCCAGCTAATAAAATCTACCGATGGTTTTATTCTGTGGCAACGGAAAGGTCTATATCATTTCATATTTTTTACACCTTTTGATAAAAATGTACTGTGCTATTTACCACAGAAAATAATACAGAAACACTCACTTCATTTTTATTAATTTAAAACCGAATGCGTGCTCGTCTGCATGGAAAATATTAATTAATTAATATTTAACTCCATCCTAAGTAATTTAAAAATGTTTATAAATATTTCTCCTTGTAATTAAAAATAGCAGAACGACCGTAGTCTAAACAAAATAGTAAAATGATTGATTCCTCCGCCCCGATTAACTAAGTTAACTTTTTCTGAAAATCGAGTTTTTCGCTCAAATTTAATTTCATATTCCTAACTTTTGTGCTAAAAGGAATGCTTCTACAAAATTTGATTGAATTCTAAGAAGGTTCACCAAAGTTAACTTATTTCTTAGATCACATTTTACATGGTGCATTTCTTCGAACTGTTTGAAATTCAAATATTTCGCGCCAAATACTAGGCGCCGAACACTCCACACTGTACCAAAGCGCAGAGCAGCCAACATTACAAAGCTACTTCAGTTGCATTTGTACCAACATACGGAATTCGAATAGGCAGCGAGAATTTCGTAGGGAAACTCAATTGACGGGAGTGGAGTGTTTTGAACAATTTCGTGTATTTTGCTTAGCGAAAATTGATCTCCAATTTGATCCCGCGTCTCCTCAAATGTTCGCGTCCTTAACTTCAGTAATTCTGTGAGTGTTTGTTACCCTCAGTGCTTGTAAATTACACCGGGGAAATGTGAAATGTGCTTCAATTTAAAACCAAATAATCCTGTGCTAAATGTCCTGCCAATTTTTGTGCTCCGAAGCGAACGCAAAACCTCCGGTGTTTCTGTTTGTTGTTTTGATCGAATTTTTGTTTTTTGGGCGGTCGGTGTGTTGTTTGACAGCCGCCGCAGCAATTGGTGCAAGCAATTAAAAAATTGACGACGGGGCAGTGTACGAAAGAGTGCAGTGAGTGTGTAAAATTATGGCAAACAGTGCTGGCCGCAATTCGGTTGTCGGCAACGATGGAGGAGCCCGCAGAAGACACTCCCGATTCTCGTGTTTGCGGTGCTGCGGGGACCTGTTCAATTATCTTCTAAGGCTGCGAGTGAGCCCCGAAGAGCTTGAACAACGCTACAAATCGAGGGAAATTGATAAATTTCTGGAGAAGGACAAGAGGGCATTTCGCAGACAGGTAAATATTACAGAGACATTAACCACCCGGAATCAGGCGGCGCTCCCCTTAATGCGCCGCTTTTGGCAACAGTGGCCACCTAACTCGTGAGCAGCCTGAACCACCAAACACACCCACTTTCTTGCAAAAATTCAAATTCCAGCCGATTGCAATTTATATTAAAATATCCCCATCGGGTCGTACATCTTACCCGATTGCCGAATGTTAGCCAAGCAACTGGTTCATTGTCCAGCATCCGTGTCGTGTCGATGTGTGTTCGGCCTGTCCGTTGACAAAGCAGTCAGCCAATTAGCCAGCAATTGTGCCTGAATTATGCAAGGAAATTACAATTTCCGCAAAGCTTTGTGCGTGATATCATTTTTTGGAAAGCGAATTTATTCTGTGGCGATCTCGAACTCCTCAAGATGATCCACCAGCTCAATTACACGCTCCTTGCGCATAACTTTTTCTCTAAAATACCGCTGGCGTGATACAATTGAGAACTGCGGGTATTGTGTGTGGGGGGCTCAGCGGCTCAGTCCATAGCTATTTCAACGGCAGCTAATGCTTATCGCTGTAAATTGCTCAATCCTAAACGAAAACTCCTTCGGAGCGCCAGCGCCTCTGAGACCCAACCACGAAATTCTCAGGTGGAATATTTTCCGACGACGAAGGCGGTAATGACTTAACCGCTACGGGAAGAAGTACGACTCCCCGGTTTTCCTGCTCACAGTAGTGGTCACCACAATTGCGCTAATATATTTTTTTTAATTTCCTCATTTCGAATCGAAGACTCTTAAGGGGCTGAACCAGCTGCTCCCCGGAATTATAGACCCACTAATAGCTTAGGAAATTGGCGGCATTGTACAATGATAGACTTAACTACATTTGAAGGCCGGAAACATTAAATTGGGGCAGTAAACTTATTTAAATGGTACACCCAACATTTCGAGGGCCGCAATAAGGAATTGTTCGATTTCAACATGTTCATTAATAGAAAAATACCCACTTTATTTGCCCATTAATGAAGTCAAAAATACTTCAGAGTGCAAAGAACTTGTCAAAGGGGCAATAGTCCTTAGTTCTGTACTCTCTGTAATTCTCGTACCTATTTGTTACTGATTTCATTTGCTTTTAAATTTTTGTACTCATTCAAAATTGGGAATTGGGATATACATGTTAAAAATATGCGTGCTTGTCTGCGTATAAAAAAAAAAAAACACGAATAACACACACGTTTCAGAATTTGTCTTTTTTTTATTTAACTGTACGACGTGTACCGAAAACGGTACCTAAATGAAAGCTTTATGGAGGAAAACAATAAATTTAAATTCTACAAAATCACCTTGCCATCGATACCTTCGCAAAACCTAGCCTAACATTCCTAAGTCCAGTTTCGTTATGCTAGTTTTAAATTGATAGTAATGCCAAAAACGAATCAGCTCTTGATTAATTAATTTAGCTTTAAATGCAGTCGCCAAACTCCTTATTTTCTGACATACCTTTTTCTTGAATTTCAAAAAATAGCCAATAACCTAAAGCAGATGGGTTAGGGAAAAAGGAAAAATCCACAAAATACGAATTCAGCTCTTCACAACTAATTGCGTGAAAATTTCTCTTCCATTCATAGCCGAAATCATCAATTCTTAGCACTCAGCATCCCTGACCTTGGACTTGTATAGTCCCAGCTGCCTTTGCAACTCAAGAAGGGAGATGTTCACATTTGTTTGGTTTTCAAAATCAAAGGGTGCTCAATTCAACTGAGTAGTGCGCTTTCAGACACCCACCAGTAATTGACCTTATTCGCCTTTAAATGTTGCCGCGTCGGTTCTGTAAAAACACTTTCTTGTAAGATGTTTGCTGCGTTAGCGAATTGCTTTCTTGAGGGTCTTGGATAACCACCTCAAAACTTTTTACAATTTCATTGCCGGTGGCATAACTCTTAATGCGAACTCAACTGTTTACGAGTAGCTTCTCATCTTGCGACTTCACCCATTCAAAACTTTGTGCTACGAGATCTCGTATTAAAAAAAAAAAATTTTTGCACATCAAAACGCTACCGGCTGCAGGTTCTTTTTAAATGGAATGTTAATTACATACTACTTTTTGATAGAAAACCCGTTCAAGGTTGCTGTGAAGTGCGTGCTTGTCCAACACTTCACTGTAATTAGTTTTTATAATTTTTTAAAAACTTAGTTAGGAACTAACGACAAGGACCGGAGAAAGATTTAAGCCGTATTAACATCAGAGGTATGACCAATTGATTCTATGTATCAAGAAGTCGTAAAAAACTATTTGGAATATGATTTAAGGTTTCAAATTTTGTTGATTTCTTTTACGGGTATAATTCATTCAATTTCAGGTTATGCAGTAATAGGTTTTTCTAAAAATTAGTTCATTTAGCTAAAGGAAATTATGAATAAACATTTGCCACGCCGATCAGTCTTCTTTGAGACAGTTAAAGAAAAGAGATTATGATATTCTACAAAAAACCATTAAAAGTACAAATTTAAAGTTCGTGGGGATAGGTAGTCAACTTTACTATCACTAGCCACTGCGCACTCGATCACGCTTCACTTACACGATGCGTCGTAAACTTAAATTATATGTGATTTTAAGAAATAAATATGTTTTATTTTTTAAATTACCTAGTGTTTATTAATTTCCTATACCCTGCAACATATTGAAAATTCATTCAAATCCCAAGCCAACAATCTTCCAGGTCTCCTTATGAAGTACAAGAAGAATCAGAGCACTTTGAAGATAGACTGAGCCACATAGACAAAAATTGAGTGATTGTAAGCATCGAAATAGCAAATTTCAATTATATACGAGTAAATCTATCAAGAATTAAATTAGGGGTATGAAATATTTATAAAGATGATGATTATACAAATAAATTAGAGCCAAAAACAGGTAAGTCTATAATTTTACAAATATCATTTTTTCTGTGTACGTAGAAAAATTAAATTATAAATAGCGCGTTATTAATATGCAGATTATTAAACGAAAAACTGAAATCTTTACACCTTTTTAAATTACTTTTTGGGGGGAAAACTATAATCCCAGAAATATCAAATCTATAAAAACTTATTTTTATTAGAGCCAGTCAAATGGTAAAGTATAGAATTTTAGTCTGAATTTAAACTGCTGCCATGTTGATTTATTATTCTTTCGTTTATGACTCTTTCTCTTTTGATGTTCACCATTAAAAATTGCGAACCAAATCGTAAAGGGCCATTCATTAAACGTTGTATTGGTGAAACTCTCTCATTACAGAAAATATACCATCCACAAATAGTTTTATCGAGGTCTTCCGCTTTAACAGAATGGCGCGTAATAAATGAAATAATGTAAAATTTTAAAATACATTTTCCTTTGTGATGTTGTAGAAAATTCTGAGTGATATTGCTTTGAATTTTTGAGACTATTAATAATTTATTTATTTTTTGTTTAATGGGAAAGTAAAGTAGAATTTTAATTGAGATATCACCTACATTAAATAGGTTTGTTAGTTGCGACGGAATGTCGACTATGTCGAGGAAACCACAGGTCACATCTTGTGTGACTGCCCGGGCCTAACAAGCCTAAAAGAGGAATTTTCAGCAAGGAGTTCCTAAGCCCGACTGAAGTCAAAAGCTCTTCTCTGAAGAACTTTCTACCTTTCCTAAGGGTAGCTGATCGTTTACTTCACTAGTGGAGTCTTGCCACAAAAGACCGTATTTGGGTTGAAGTGCCCATCATATGGCCATAAATTCAAATTCCTGAACGTACTGAGTATAAAATATAAAAATAAAAGAAATCGTCAAGTCTAAACTAGTGAAGCGATTTCAGAAGTTGTCTTTGAAATTCTTAAGAATTCTTAAAATTTACGAAATTTTAAAAACTGGCTGCGAAGGATATCAAATTAAAGTTCATTACGAGTATATGATAAAATATTATTTGGATACCAGGAAGTAGCGAATATGTAGCACAAGAATAAGTTTACCCATGCCTCCAAAATGATTCGACTTACAATTAAAAAATCTCAATATTCTACAGAAGATTAGTGTGATTTGTGCATACAAACAACTCTTCAACAAGACTATTGAACCTGCAATCTGTTAATCGCTTCTTAAATCTTCTTAAACTTTGTACTAAGTTTCAGTTACGGCCAGTAAAATTTTGTTTATTATAAATTATATAACTTGACTATAAATTTTTCAGTTTTCACAAACAAAGTGGGAGGCTTTCCTGGGTATTTGCTCTTTAAATATTTTCGTTTACTCATCCTCGAAAAATATTTCAACAAAATGAATATGTTTTAGCGTAGAAAGTAATTTTCAACCGGAATTAGTGAGATAAAATAAATGAAATTTACAGCTGTATATACCGGAAAATTTATATTTACTTTAAATGTTTTTATGAAAATAGACAGAATGAATTCCGGTATTAAACTTCTAGATTTTCTTTGGGATTTGAATTACAATACTTATGAGATATTTATTTTGAGACATTAATTTACTATTAGGTAATTTGTGTATAGTATACAAAAAATATTTAAGAATAGTTTTTGCTCTTTCCGCTTTTCACCTCTTTTCAGAGGTGAAGAATTACTGCCTTTAAAACGACTTGTAAGTAAACAGATTTTATATTCCCTTCCAGACTTAAAAGTAACACTAATTAAAATCGATAGTGTAATCTTATCAAAAAAACACAATTTCTACGAATTTAAGTTTTTTTTCCGACGAAATTTAAATCCGGACTGATCGTTAGACAGATCGATGGTCAAGTCTACTTTTAAATTTCCTAGATTTCGATCGGATTTGATTTGAGAATAGAAATCTATTTCAAAATCGTTACAATTGTTTTTTGCTGATTCAAATTCGGTATGTAGTTGTTTTTAATTTCGTTTATCATACTCTGAATTATCATAGATGGCAGATATCATTTTCTACCAAACCGTGTTAGATGTGAATCCGTCCTATAATAGGACCGTATTTATAGGGAGATGATCTCAATTTTAGAACTGTGTTACAGTGCATGCCTTAGAGTCCGTGCCGTGTTATACGGGGCGCCTCTAAGTTGGCGGATTACCTTGACATGGGTATCAATCAGAAAGGGGTTGACTAGTAAAGTACGGAGAAAATAACATGTATAAATTCAATATTTTTAGTACATCTAAATAATGATTAAAAGCTTTTTAAAAAAAAATTATTTTACATATAACTTCTCTGGTTAATCTACGTAAAAGATTAATTTGCTGCGTATAGTAAAATTTAAGAAAAAGGAGGTATATCACAAATGCCAATAAATTACTGATGGTCATGTATGCTGCATGCAAAGCAGATGCGCAATCAAATTCGCAACCGTGCTTTATTGGAATAACGTAAACTATTCCAAGCTAGAGTTGTCTGTTTTATCAGAAAGTCTCGCAATTCTGGGGCAATAGTAATTTCATCATATTCTTGGACACACAGTAACACCGAAATAAAGATTGTTATGCAAACGTAATCTCCAAATTGACGATTTGAAGAACAAACACATTGCTCATGTGACGGCCTAAGTAAAGCGTGTAAATTTTGTTCCCAATGCATGACGACTTGGCGACGAAGCGTTCCGGAAGCCCAATGTCTCTGACAATTAGTCATTTTTGTTTTGAGTCGGTCGGGATTTTCCGATGGTTTCAAGTGCTAATGGCACGCAACGGGCAGTCCAGCGGCACGTAATAATGGCCTCATTATTGCATCAATGTCCGCTATCGAATCCATGAAAAATACCACATCCAAATTGGCCACGAAAAGATTTTATAAATTTCTGGGCGTTATACGTTGCGCGCCAAAAACTGAGTTGCTTGTGAAAGAAGCTCGTTTCACACCTTAATAGATCGGCGATCATTCAAATAAAACGAAATTATTTGCTCAGATTCAATGTCACCTGACAATTTTGAGGGGGGACAGTTGTGCCTTTTGATTGCTTTCACAATAGAGCCACAGAAATCTTGGCGAAAAAATAAAAAACAAAAAAAAGGTGAAAGCTCTCACGTTGATGTAACGAATCCAAATTGCGCGGGAATAATGTGCACAGGGACGGGAGGCGATTGGGCGATGGCAAACTCAAACAGATGGAACTGCAAAAATGTTGATTTATCTTCAGAGCTCTTAGGATCGATTATTCGTTCCCGTGAATTATTGCTTTGTTTATGCATTTTGACGCAATGAATTAATTCGTTCTTGAGGTCTTCCCTGGCGTCGCGAATTGCTGCTATACCCCACCGGTTGTAAATAAGGAAATGGCAACTCACAAGGAACCGCGGTGTGTTTATGCCGCTTTTATCCAACCACTTGGAAATATTTCACGAAGTAATGTGAAACTTAAACAGGACGTAGCTATAAATCGAACAAACAACTACGAGTTTACTACCATTCAGGAAATTTTACTTAAGTGTAAATTGCTTAATTTATTTTCTGTCTGCTCAAATAAATCGAAGGATTTACACTTAAACTTACCGGAGTATGTTGTAAAAAATGTTAACTCCTTTTAAAGAAAAGAATGTTTATAACAATAAATGTAGGAAATTGAATGCCCGTTTAAATTTATTAGAAAGTTACAAAAAAAAAATTACCACAGTACGTCTTTAGTGGAGGTCGGCGATCCTCAAATTTACCGCGCAAATTCCGCAAATGAAGTGATGCGTTTAAAAAGCCTCCATCCCCAGAGGACGCGATCACATTCTGCTCAGATGACTAGGGTAACAGAATCAGTTATTAGTGCATGGAAACCCAAAAGGTGTGACTTTAACTCTCTGAGCTGCACCACTAGAAATATCAACATGTAGCTGGCTGGGCCTGCATTTGGCGCGATTTGCTCTTTTTGCCCTGATTCTTGAGTCTCAGGAGACCGAATAGGCACTGCAAAAAAAAAAAAAAATGTAAAAATGTAAAAAGCATAAATCGCTTACGAGCTATCGAGCTAAAGGCAAAAAACTTATTGTCACACAAGACTTAACTTCTTAATGCGGCGCAAATCCCAAGAAAAAGTCATCAGTCGCCTTTACGTCATCGCTGCTACACCCAAACTCGATATGCGGCTGCATGTGATTAACTAGCTTAATTCTAGCAGCAGAAGCATCCCAAACTAGCGTTTCATCTAAAATCACAATCTCAAGATCGTCTATTCAATTTTTGTAGGTCAAACTTTTACTATTGGGAGCCGGTGAATCTGGAAAATCGACATTCCTCAAACAGATGCGGATCATTCATGGAATTAAGTTCGAGCCGGAATTGATGCGGGAGTATCAGCATGTCATCTATCAGAATATCGTTAAAGGTGGGTATGAAATTTCAGCCGCTTGTTGGTCACTTATAGCCGCTATCGGTGCACTTTTCTGCGCAAACGTGCAGTTTCAGTTGCATGCAGCCTGATACCTCATGTGTCCGTGGATGTCTTTTTTTTTTTTGTTTTTTTAATCCAAATCTCTCTTCTAGGTATGCAGGTGCTAGTCGATGCTAGAGAAAAGTTGGATATCCCCTGGGAGCACCCGAACACGGAGTACGCAGCATCACAGGCAAAGATTCTCCACAATAGTTCCGGCTTAGATGTTGAAACGTTCCAGCAGTATACACCAATTATACACACCCTGTGGCAGGATAGAGCAATTAAGAGGGCGTACGAGAGGCGGAGAGAATTTCAAATTGTGAGTTGAATTTTAATGTAACAAAGAAAAAAATATATACATATATAACAAATTGTTTTAAATCCATACTAACCATATACTCATATACCTTTTGCTTTCAGAGTGATTCCGTAAGTTATTTCTTAGATGAATTAGATCGAATAGCGAGGCTTGACTATGTACCGTCCCAAAAGGACATTCTCCATTGTCGTAAAGCAACCAAAGGTGTTTATGAATTTACAATTAGAATACAGGTAATTTTGTTTACTCTTCGATTCTTGACCGCTAAAATTTTTAACTCAATCGCATTTAGAACATTCCTTTCGTCTTTGTGGACGTCGGTGGTCAGCGAACGCAACGCCAGAAATGGACAAAATGCTTCGACTGCTCAGTCACATCGATACTATTTTTAGTCTCTTCATCGGAATTTGATCAAGTTCTAGCTGAAGATAGGTAAATTAATTCACTCTGATGTTATTATACAGGTTTCAGCTTTTTGGTGGACGGACGATAATATAATGAATTTAAATCAGTCATATCAAATGGAAATTTAAATATTTTTAAAATGTATTACTTCTAGTTAAAAACAAAGACCTTAATAATGCATATAGAATCAAAGAGGGCGGTATAACTTAGTTATAATATAAATTTCCGCTTATTGTTTGGGAGGGGTTTGCGAACAAACGTTGATCAAGAGAACCCATGTAGGACTGAGGTTTAAGCTTATTCACTTAATTTATTAACATTTTTGTTTAGGACAGAATATGGGAGGCGCCGGTGCAATTGTGGGCAACCAACAGCCTCATGCTGCAAAAATTACGTGCTGAGTATGTCTTGATAGCCATACCCCACCATCATTGCAGCATTCGCAACAACAATGATGTGCCATTCTGAAAGTAGTGGCAAGCACCCTTTTGTAAAAATTTAATATTTGACCATGAGTATATATTCGGTCTATTCAAACTCTAAGTGTGAATTATATTGTAAGAAAATTTAAGAATTATTATTTAAAAAAACAGTTTTAATTAATATAAACAGCAAAACTGGAGGGCGATATATTTTATTAACTTTAAAAAACAAAATATATAAAAATCACATAAATGGAAGGAGTCTGTACCAGGTCTAAGCTCCAGTGAAAAAAGCTTCGATGAGCTCACTTAAAATAAAATATCATAATAAAATTTCCAGTTCCCTTCGTTTTCAATCAATTAACCAACTTATTGTTATTTTTTTAATTTAAAACGCGCATCTTTTATTCTACTACTTTAAAACATCTCCGTTCACCACCAAACTGTTATAATTCTGATTATTGATCATAAATGAAATGTATCCCCAGTATTTAAATAGCATCTAATTTCTTTTCAGGAAAACAAATCGCCTAGAAGAATCCAAAAATATATTCGATACCATTGTAAATAATACAACGTTTCAAGGTATTTCAATAATTTTATTCCTAAATAAAACCGATCTGCTAGCGCAGAAGGTACGCAATCCAGAGACTGATATACGTTGGTACTATCCACAATTTACTGGTAATCCCCACTCAATATTAGATGTACAAAATTTTATACTCCAAATGTTTATGAACGTTCGTAAAAATACAAATACTGCCATTTATCATCATTTTACAAATGCTGTCGATACGCAAAACATAAAAGTTGTTTTCGACTCGGTTAAGGATACAATACTGCATAGGAACCTTTCAGCTTTATTTTTACAATAAATTTATTTTTAAACTCAAATATAAGCACTGAGTAAAATATTGAAATTTAAGATCATTAAAAAGCAACAGTAAAAAAAAGAAAACATCGACAAACATTAAATTATATAAAATTTTCAGAAGTGTTTATTTTTAAGCATAAGAAAATGTTTTTACCGAGTCAAAGTACCCTTAAGTAGGCCTATCGAACAAAGTTTTTGATAATCAAGAAATGGTAGAAATATTTGGTAGACATTCCATATGTTTATTATTAGTTATTATCTAAAGTTTATATAATTCTTTAAAATGAGTTTGTTGCTTTTGTCATATTTATTTTTTGTTCGGTATCGGTAAATTTAAACCTTCCTTAATATTTATTGATGAATAAATTTTTATTAAGGACTGCGAAGAAACTTATTAAAATAATTAAAGTAAAATATGTTAAATGAATCTTTACTCTTTACTATACCCGTCATCAATCAACGACGATTTTCTAAATAAAAATTTATATTTTTTCGGCATAATAACGATTGCATAGAATATCGCAATGAAATTGGGCAGGTATTACATGGATATGTATTAATTAAACGCGGAATTCAATTTAACGTTATCACATAATATACTGCTGTTGCCTACATATCTTGCCGGGAATATGATAGAGTTGCCCTTACATCATCTAGTTACAATCACTTGGTCCAAATGTCCGCGGTAAACTACGACAAATAACTAAAATAAGATCTCCTTTTTATACCGATAAATTAAACCTAAAAACAGAAACCAGCAATGCAGTATCAACTACAAGATTAATTGTCTTGATAATTAAAAAATGCAATTCAGTTTTATTCAATTTATTAAATACCCTGATGTGTACATCTACGTGGTACATGAACAACTAAACAATCGATCTTGTAAAGCTAATGTTTTGTTTAATCATCAATTTTTATATTCATAATTTTATCGGTTAAATCGCTTATATAACTCAAACGGAAGAGGTTTTGTAAATAGGTCAACGTTTTGATTCTTAGATGATATCCACCTGATCTTGATTAAACCACTCTCAACACACTCTTTAATAAAAATGCTCTCGTACTTCTTTCATATAGTCTAAGTTTATCTCCACCATTTGTGTGTTGCTTCAGAAGCTTTGTTATCACACAATAATAACATAGGGTAAAATTGTGTGTCCAGAATGTTTTTGAGAGAATTACTCATCGCAATTAATTTCTGACTAGTGTCGCTCATCACTACGTATTCTACCTGGCATGTCGATAGAACAACATACCTCTGTTTGTGTGCTCTCCAACCTACAGTATCACTATATAACTGGATGACAAATCCACACGTCGTTAAAGAACCTTTATAGTCAGCGAAACTAGCATCAGTGTATGCTTGCATATTGCCATACCTACATTTAAAGTACACTTTAGGTAAAGTAGCACTTGTTTAAAGATTTTCCAGGAGTTTTCTGTTGGATTAACCTGATGCCTACTCAAAACATTTACTGCATATGAGATACCAGGACCTGCTAAATGTAACAAACACCTAACTAAGTAAGGCATGTTTTCTTTCGCCTCAGTCGTTTTCAATAATTCGGCATCATAATTTTCTTCTTTTTAGCTTTCTTTACTTTGTTAGTAACCATAAGGGTTCTTTGTGAATGAACCTCAATTAAGTTAATTTTATTAAGTATTTTCTCATTTGTTTTTATTTCTCTCGATAGAAATACTTAGAAATTCTTTTGGTACACCTAAATCAGTCATTTTAATCACACTCATTGTTCAAATAGTCAAATTTATGGACTAGTTTGTTAAATCTTTCGCTTTGTCTATTCAATTTTAGTCGATGGTTTTTTAATTCTTCGACTAGTTCCTTTTGAACTTTTTCTTTACTTCTCACGGTAGTCACCGTGTTTAATAATACTTGACTATGTTGTTTCATAATATTTGTCGCTAGACAATACTATTTCACGGTTTTCATCATATCGTTCATCTTTTTATCGTCTTTATCTATTGTGACTTTCTAGGGTTCTGTTAACAAATTTGTTTCAGAGCGGATTCCAAGGAGAAACGTCTATGACGGTAGAAGGAAAGCAAAGGAAAGGGTGTTAAAGCACTGAACAAATTACAGAGCTTTGAGTTAATAAGTAGCGGTTGAGGGCGTCTTCGTCTTGTTGTTCACCAAAATTAAGAATTCAGTACCAAATAGGTCCGAATTTCGGTTCCTGTTTTCTTGACCTTCTTATTGGGCTTCTAGTAGAAATCTATCAATTTAATTTTTCCTCTTGGCAAGAAAAATTTCACGGAAGGAATTTTCGTTCGTCTTTGCAGGTAAAGCTTCCAAAGCGAATTAATTATTTTATTTGATAATTTATTTCGTATTTCTGCAATTTCTTTGAGTAACATTTTGAATGATGTTCCTCAAGGGCTGCGTTTACTATTTTTAAATAGAACAGAAGAGACAATGAAATAAATAAAAATGTTTTCAATATCGAAAAATAACGTGATTTAATTGTTGGATATATTTTAATAAAATACTCATTAATGAAATCTACGAATTTTCAAAATCATAACTTTAATGTCAATAGAGTCTAGAAATTCAGCTCGATCTTCTTAATACTTTTCAACATTCCTTTTACATTCAGAGTTCAACTGCAAACAAAAAATGACTTTGAAAATGAAAACTAATTTATAAATACACGTCATATAGGCCCTGTTACCAAAAACACAGTAAAACATAATCAAAAACTAATTTATAAATACTCACCCGCGTTGAAATTGGCCTTAGAGCCTGTTTTGGCTCTAAATGTGGGATTTCCCAGTTTCTTATCTCTAACCCTCCGCTTCCTATGCCATGTCAATCAAACTTCACGTTATCCATCGCCATCGTTTTACCCAAAAACGAAAAAGGTAGAAGGTATCTACTGCATGTTTACAGTGAAAATATTATTAACACTTCTGCTACCGAAGCTTCAAAAGAAAATCTTGTACCATGTCCGAAGAAAATTCTCTTATATTATAAAATAGGATATACCTCAATTGATATTGAGATTTAGACTTAAGTCAAGAATTCGGAAACCTCACTGATTTCTATGAAATGTAGAAACATTCTTTTCGGCTTAAAATGAACGAATATGTAAAAAATTTTTGTCGGACGCATCTACTTTCGGAGATACAAGACTTTAAAATTTTAACATTTCGTTTTTTCATAATATTTTTATCGCGAGTTTCTACGAATTTTCGTTCGTATTTTTAACTTTATATGTTCTATATTCACAATACACACATATTCACCCTCTTAATGCTGCAGTTGATAACTTGGTAACAATTTACATTTCAAGTTTCTCCTCCAATCTTTTGGGCAGCGTTCAGAAATTGTGAACATGCAAAACGAAACGAGATAACTTCTTCGCTGGTTTCAGAATCAAAAATGATTTTACTGGAGCATTCATTTTGGAAGTGTCTACGTTCTGTCGATGCATTGAAGTTGAAGGTCCAGGTTCATTTTGTTCTCCATGGACTCCCTTCTTTCCTTTTTGCGTGATCCCTTCGTTTATCTTTCGATAGCTTCAGTGTATACTTTGGACTACTAATTATAGCCGCAAGAACGGCTGGACAACTCCTGCATCAGACGGCAGATGATTTTTTACCTGCAATTGTTAGAATGGAGCTGATATCATTTGGAACAATCAACAGTTGTTCCGTAAATGAACCTGTTACCGGGTTACAACGAATTCGTGCTCTTCAAAAGTGTTGCGGCTACAGCGATAAAGCCTGGAAGCTTTAAAGCCATTTGTTGCTACAGCTTGACCGAAAAACTTTCCAATTTTTGATAGTGAGTGATTATTCTGCCTCGATTTTTAACTTTTTTAACTAGGCTTGAATAGCTCAAATCAAATGCTATGCTATGCTATGGTATGATACTAATTTTTCCAACTTCATTAGCCCTCTTATTTCTTCATTTTTTTTTTTTTTTTATCTTACACTTAGTTAATTTTAGAAGAATAGTCATTTGCTTCTTCCGCAGTGCTTTGACTAGTTTGCTCATTATATTTACTTACTGGCATTTTTATAATATCATTTTTTAATATTTTTCCCTCAATTGTTTCTAGTTCGTTACTTTCAACGCGTTTAAGGAGACAAACGTGTTTGTTTATGGTATTTGTAATGTTCTTGATAATTTCGGTTGATCCAACTGAAACATATAGTTCACTTTTACAATAAGTTTTTACTTCACTTTGCAATAATTTTTATACTCCAGGAGCGGCAACGGCTAAAGCTAGACTGCCCCTACTCGGGCACTGATAGTTGATTGCCCAACTCTTATAATTGTTCCAGCATTACTACTGACATATATGAACAACTAGTCTAGTCATTCTAATCTGTGATATTTGATTTATATCATTATTTATTATAATTATTGTACTTTTACTTATGCTACACTGTACCCGCCCGGTGATTAATCTTGAAAATTGCCACGAGTATCCGGAGTCATCCCATACATTCCGGGCTAAAGTATTAAGTATGTCTTCAATGAGTTGATCTGTTTCAGTTTTGAGAGCTTCATATAATCTTTTTTTATGCCTGAACTCTTTTTAAATCCATTATAACTTTTATAACGCACATGAATATTGAATTGAATTCTGGCCTGTGCGCTCTGTAGACAAACTTTTAACGTATAATGCCAGTTCTATCGCTTATCTTCTCACGAATTTAATCCAATAACAAATCAGCGATTCCTTTTTTTTCTTTTCATAGCAGTTTTAAATAAAAACAAAACTCGCGATCACTAGTTACAGAAAGGCCAAAAAAAAAAAGGAAAAACCATCCTTCTCCTTCAGCGCTTCACATTCGACTCCTTGAGGTACGGAGGTATTTTTTTTTATAACTAATTTTATATCACAATTCATTCTTGAATTGATTCATAAATTGCCAATCTAATTTGTGTGATAGTGTCAAGTAAAGATTGTATTTGATTTTAATTCTATTTGAGGTAGGTAAAGAGAAGAAAATAAGAGAATGTAATCTAATTAATAAAGGTATGAAGTGATAAGGGTGGAAACAATCAATACAAAATCCTACTTTGCATTTAATACACATAGTTTTTACAATAGAAGTTCAGTGTGATCCTCGACATCTACATCTTTTATTATCTGGAATTTTGGTGATAAAGTGTGTCACAAAATTCGTAGCACTTATTTACGAATTAAATCTCAGTCTTTGGGGGACGATAAACATCTGATGGTGGCTTTGTAGAACCAATTGTTCGGCATTAGTAACCTGAAACTGTATTTGGGTCATATAAGACCGCTCCTTTATGGTGTAGAAGCCATGCATTTTGTACCGATTATTGCTCTATTGAAATTTCTCAAAAAAGGTCTTATTACTCTTCTGATTTGGACATACAAAATATTCTCAATATATTTAATTTTTATTTGTTAAATAAAATAAATATCCAATACGATCTTTACTCCAATCTGAAAAGAAAAACATCTACGCGGACCGACCATAGTGATAAATTCGGAAAATCTTATATATCCAACGATAAGTAAATATAGTAAAATAAATGCAGATATTAAATTTTATGTAGTTACTTTTTTAGCTATCAACTTGATTACTTTCTCATATTTTAATATGAGAGTTATACAGAGTTTACACTTATAACATTTAAAAATTTAAGTGTTTAACTGATTTCCGATTTAATTGTGCATCTAAAATAACCACGAAGAAATCAGTTAGTAGTAAATCCGACATAAAAATGACAAAAGCAACATTAAAATTTAAAATTAACATGTTTACCAACAATTTTTAACCATATGTAGACCTAATAGGTAAATATGTAACAAAATTTTGTATAAGTCACACTTTTTGAAGATTAATGAATGTCTATCTATTAAACCGAAACTATCAAAACATACTCGTCTAGGAATAGTTTTAGAAATTGTGAATGAAAACATAGTTAGAAATTAATAACTTTTCAGAAGATAAATATAAAAAAGGAATTTTGCATTTGTCGAAATGAAATTGATGTAAGACTGAATTTACACAGATAAAAGATAGGCCTACAATAATTAAAATTATAAAATCTCTAAACGTCCGATGCCTTCCTATTTGTCGAAATTTTGTAAATTCATATTATACACATTTTTGATATTTAGATATGTATGCAAAAAGTTTTTAATAGACATTTTCGGTATAAACAAATTGACTAACGTTAGTCTTCTAATTATAAAACATTTTCTATTATCACATTGTGCTGGAGCTAAATAATCCACCATTCTTTAAAAAAAAACTTGATTGTGATTTTATAGTAAAAGGATAAATTGATTGTATTGTGATAACTTCATAAATAAAAAGATCAATCAGGAGTAAGTATAAAGATTACTTCCACACATTGGGCATGCTGTAGAAGTCTATTTGGAATAGATTTTTATTTTGGGAATTTATAGTATAAAGGTTCAACATTTCATTTCAATTAGACAGCCACAAAAGAGCGTTAATATTTTATAAACACTTCTTGGTATTTTATCAAATTTGGATAAGTGGTAATTTTCTTAAAATGGAATTAATGTAAACGTTGAAGAGGATATTGAACAAAAACAGTAGCAATCTTATCAAGTTCATGTAAAAGCATGGAAAAGTATAAACGATAACAGGTTGAAGGCTTGTAATGTAAATAATTTATTAATAAATTATACAAAGTGTAATTGTAAAAGAAAATGTGTATTATGTTTACTTTTCGAATGTTTATATTTTCTTTGTTTTATGGTTAATAAGTACATTCTTTGTGTAAAAATATATATTTTATTAAATTAATTTCCGCTTTTATTTGCGATGAGTATGAAAACAAAGTATTTTCGATATATTTTTACATTTCTAGCCCATGTCCTCTTCCTAGAACAGATTAATTTTTAGATGATAAACAAATTACTTTGCTTTTTTCTGAGTATAACACAAAAATGGTGAGTAGGATTTCTTTTTTTTGATATTTTTAGGTTTATAGGGTAAGTAATACGAGTAGTAGTTACCCCGTTTATATATCAACTTACTCCAGATTGGTTCATTCGGTATTTAAATTGCAGTGTTTATGCGCAATGCTTTAGTAAAATGGGATGTTTTGATAGTTTTGATATGAGAGACAATTTATGGATAAGTTCCGGCTCTGTTTTTTGAAGTATTTTGTTTAATCTTCTGATGGTGCTTGTTTACGTTATCATACATATATGTGAATCACCGGTAGTCCATGCCGTCTGACGGAGCAAACTAGGTGTGAACCGCCGGTGGTCCACGCCGCTAAACGGAGCAAACTAGATGTGGACCACAAGTGGTTCACGCCATCAGCTGAAAGAAAGCAATGCCTGTGAACCACCGGTGGTTCACGTCGGGTTAAACGTGTTAATATCGTTTTTGGAATCACTTCGTAAACTTCTGCGTTCAGCACGAAATCGCCAATCAAAAGAAAATTTAGAGTACGAGTCAATTGATATCAATAAAACTCAGAGGAAATGCTCTTTGTTTTCATACCTGAAATATGGACAAGACGGTGTATTTCAAAATAGTGGCTTCAAATTGTCTACTTATAATAAAATGATATTTCTTCTGCTTTCTATAAAAATCGATATACATGGGTTTTAAAGGTCGTTGATTCTGAATCAAGCAGGAGCAGAATTTATCAAATTTAAATTAATCTACTTTAGTTACTGATCGTCTTTTATACCTAGCATAAGCTGGACTATTTGCGATCATATTTAAGTCTAAAAATAATAAAATCGTTTCTATCAAAACGTTGAAAAATTATGTGAAACTAAAAGATGATGAGTTAAAGTAGGAATTGCTTTCTTTTATGATTTTAAATGCAAATCGTATTCATTACAAATTTATGATGTAATTATAAACAAATTTAAATGTGGAAATACTTAAAAAATTATAAAAATAAGGCAAACCCTCAAATGGTTACCCAGAATGTTGTAACCCTTTGTTTGAGGTAAGAAGCATACGTAACATCTGTTTTTTTATTTATTTTCATTGATTTTTGATTTGCTATTTGATGAATTTTGATGAGAATTTTAAATTTTTATAAGTAGTAAAAGCATGAAAAAATATAAAAACCTATCTCACCTATTACAAAACTTGTATAAATCAATAAAGTGGATAAAAATTACTATTTTTTGAGAAATAATTCAATTTTTAGTTATATTCAAGAGTTTTTTCAAATTCAGATGTTAAAATTTATTTGTAACCTCTGTTGAGTTACCTGAGTTAACGAATGTGGCTAGATCTTAAGATTTAAAATACCCTTCAGATATTCTTCTTTCCAATTACATTAAAAGTTTCCATCTAAGAAATGAAATGTTATTGCACCTGAATTATAAATGTCAACTGTCTGTCAGCTTTTAAACTGTCGCAAACTTCACACAACAACTGTTCAGTGTTGTATGTGTGTATGTATGCGTAGTCTACATTCGCGACGTTTGCTTCTGAAGTTTTCATTTGGTGCTAAGATTTTAAAATCGGTTGTTTCGGGGCGAAATACTCCCCAATGTTATGACTTTCAGTTGTAGCGTGTGCTAAGTTTTTAATCAGTTTATCTTATAGTTGAATGAGACTGCCGAAATATCAATTTGGGTGAAAATTTAAAAGAAATTGTGCTGCCTGTGCTCTCTTTGGTTTTATGCTGTTTGCGAACCTTTTGTGTGGTGGTGGTGCTTTGCGGGAACGGATATCACCTGGTGGTCTTTAAATGGTAAATAAAAATGCTTTTGGCTGCCGTTTGAATTGTCCTCTTTAAAAATTAACCGCTCGCACGGTGTCGGGAATTTAAAATAGTCTGGGTCATTAACTCAGGCACAACGACCCAGGCTGCGGGGACTGTTTTGGCTCGCCTCGTTCAGCAGCGCTATGCTGACCTGTTTTGTAATCACTTGTGGCCCCCCCGACGTCATTTGCCGATGAAACGTTAAAAGATCGAATCGATTTGCCAAAAAAAAAAAAAAAATCAACGGATTGTGCAATTCGCGGAGTGCGAAAGTGACGAGCCGCCCAACGAAATCATCGTTGGGACAGGCTTTTAGGTGCATTTTGACCGTTGCAGGCTTCTCGTCCGTCCGTCAAGGGCAACATAAAGTTCAGCTGATCGCTAACCGTTCCGAAACGACGATGATATCATCATCCGATAGTGGTGCTCCACAAAAATAGAAATTCGTTTATGTTTGTATTATTTTTTCATTTTCGCAATTGAGTAGAATCTGCGGAACAACCGTTTTACTATTTACATCACCATCCTCCGAAATACCGCTCGGTTATCCTCGCTTAGCGCTCGTTGTTTACGTAATAACGGGGTAACCGCCCCGACAGCCCTTTGCTAGCTATTGACACCTTTGCCGGTGCTCCTCGCCAGCCCATTTGTAACCGATTCTGTTTTTTCCGCACGTACCCCGTACATCTCCTTTTCATTTATTTCGCACCATCTAAAGTATCCGCCGTAGGCTTATTCCAGTTATGCAAGAGGAAAATTAGCCTCCGAGAACTTTAAAGTGAGTTTATTTAAGATTTTAAGGCATTCCAGATAATGCCAGCGAATTACCAATGCCTTTAAAGAAATTAAAACTGTTTTTGCATCACATTCCTAAAGGTTAGACTCCTCTGAGGTTCTCATTAAAATCGTCACTTGCGGTCGGTCCATTTAACTTGTAATGCGGTGTTCAAGTGAGAATGGAATAATTAAAATTCTAGTTGCATAAACACCAAAATAAGTAGCTGGCAGTGTGCCTGGGAGAAAAAATTATACCAGTCACGAAACACTGCGGTAGTGGGATGCTGGGGAGTTTTTTACATTTTGCATAAAATAAAAACTACTGAAAATGAGAAGGATAATATCATTAATGGTTTTCTTAAGATTTAAATCCTGTCATGAGGATCTCACAAAAATTAGAAATAATTTAATTTCGCTAAAAGAAAACCGAAAAGAATGCATGGATATTTGTAGGGTAGACTTTAATGCAAATTAAGCGATTTCAGGAAATGAGTGATGCCAAAGGTCATGTTAGAGACCAATCAGCTGTTTTGACCCCTCTTCAAAATATGCACCTAAAAGTGTCGCAAATATGAAGCAATGACCACTTTCTCCGGACATGATTTTTTACAGGATTTTATTTAACTTCACATGTATGTTTAGTTCAAATCTTGCAAGCCAAATTTGAACCACTTTCTCGAAACTTATGACTCCATATTGATGACAATACCATAAAATGATAGAAATAACCTTATGCTACAGCCAGGACTGTCTCCTCATGAGAACACTCCTCAACGATTAGTAGCATGGACATGAAGCTTTGCAAAACCAAACATGACATTCTACCGTATATAGTTAGGCAAAATTGGCGCCAACAGCATTGGTCTAGGGCTAGGGGAAGGAAAACTCCAAAATGACCTGTTTGCAGTGAAATTTCCCTATAATTTTTTAATTAGTACCTACTAACCCTGCAGAGTTCGAACATTTACCTTTAAAAACCTAGAAGATCAGAGAAAATTGTACTTTTTCGAACAATCTGGGCTATAGGCTTATAATTAAGCCAACAAAAATTTTGGAATCCTTAAAGTAGACCCTTTCAATGATAGAAAACAAAATATTTTTTTTTTCAGAGGCGTCCAACTCATCTCCATTAAAAATTAGAAAAAGAAAATTTCATAATTTAAAAACCAAACACCCGCCAAAATTCAATTTACTACGTTATGTTGGTTTCTTGAAAAATTTCTGTGATAGACAGACAAGCGAACGGACGCACGAGCAATTCTATAAGGTTTCCGATGACGATGGTAAGAAACCGTAAAAATAAAAACAGATCATGTAATTTTAAGAAGAGTAAAGCTAAGCTAATTGTGATCCCAAAATTCAGCAAGTAATATCTGAAAATGGATTTTTTACTTAATCAATTCGGTACGGTAGAGTTGGCCGCAAGTACGAATGTTTTTATTTCAACCAGTGCCCGCTTACAGTGGGCATTTATAGAAATCTCGAACTACTGGTCCATCCATAAAAAGAAACAGAAGAAAATTAAATAATTAGAGCTCCCAGAGCTTTCCAGTAAATGCCGACTTTAGGCGACAGTCGGTACCCAGAGAACGTTTCGTGAATTGCCGATTATAGGCGGCATTAGTACCGAACTTTTACCTGATCAGAGGCGAATTTTTTATAGAAAAAAAAGCGCTTTTTCAGAATAATGCTTTGCCCTGGCCTTAAAATTAATTCGCAATTTCTAAAATTTTGCCCAGACTACGAAAACATGTGGCCCTTTCATAAAAAAATAAAATCAGGATAGGTCCCAAAGGAATATTTCGAGCCACAGGGTGTAGAAGTTGAATGTTTTGATTTTGGAGACGAGAAAGCCCCAATTTCACGGGAAATGCGCTCGTGGTCCTAAAATAAGCGTTTCTGCGCTAAAAGGGCTACAGTTCTGAAACGCCCTTTAATTCGACTAAGCAAATGCACGAGTTTTTGGATATCTTACCGGATCTGCTTGATTTAGGACTCAAATAAAAGGGTTGGCCCTCTGCTGTTCAAAGCAAAAAACCGCAGACAAATCGGAGTTATCAAACTTTGACTTGATGAGAGGCGAATTTTATATAGAAAAAAAGCCTGTGTGATAGTCACAGCCGTACAGACTTTGACTTGCACTTATTATTAGTCGGTTTTTAATATACCTGCAAAGGCGATGACCAAAAATTAATTCATAATTTATTATTCGGATTTACAAATTCGGTAATCGACAATTACACCAATAACCACTTCAGTTGGAATAATATCTGTAAATTTGATATCGTCAGCATCTGAGGTAATATCCGGTATAAGTTGCTGACAGTCATTTCACAGAATTAGCTAATAGCAATATCGACCTATCGGATTGCAGCTGCGTGATCAATTGGAATCGGCGCAGCCGGTCGATACATATCCATAAAATCGATAAACTGTAGGGTTTCATTTTGCCAGAAGTGATACAATTGCGTAATGCAGATGCCATGATGATGTTTTGCTCCCTTTTAGATTATGCTGCATTTGCGGTTAGCGATATTTATGCTGTCAGCCAGTAACCAAAAGGTTTTCTTTATCACATCATATGAGATTTTACCTTTTTATTAAAAGCAAAGCGTAAATTCAAAATACCGCATACACGAGTACAGTAGCTGGTCCCCGAACGTTTTAAATGTAGAAGTTATTAAAAGTTAAATTATAAATATTAGAAAAAGATGATATAACATACTTTAAAATAGAATAAAAAAAGGCTTTATCTAACTTATAACAATGTTGAAAAACTACAAAATTAGCTTCCAGTTAAAATAATTTTAACACAATTCAAACTAAAACAAGAATAATTTACAAACTATCGCAACAAGAGAAATTAGAACAACATGAAAATATGCAAATTCTATTTATGTCTAGTTTTAATTAAAACATTGAAACATTGAAACTTGCATGAGAGAAATCTTGGACCAATTTTCAAGACGAAAAGATTCACATGATAGCGCACTTCACCACCATCATTCAGCATCTTTAGCGAAACATTTCCTAGTCTTGCGGCAACTGACCGTGACATTAATTGAAGATGTCTGACCGTTGTATAGTGAGCAAATTCCAAAAAAACCTGCCAACTACTCACAATGCCAGGAACATCATCAGTATAACCGAGATGCATACGATAAAGTTTTGGGGTTAATGTTTTACAAATTTGGCGATGCAAGAACACATTTAGAACAAAAATATAAGACTAGTGATGGATTAGATGTTAAGATATTTTGTGGAGGGTCCTTTAAATAGAATGGACATTTTTATTTCTTAGGATTACTTAAATTATATGCACGAGGATCTTATAAAACGTCCCTTTTATAAATTGATGTAAATTTCATGCGTAATTAAAAATATTTCCTATAAATTTAATTTTAGTCATGTTGTTGCTTCTTCGATTCAACGCACACAGTCAGTAATTCGTGAAAATACTTTTTCCTAAAATTTAAAGAAATTAATGGGATACCTTGTAAGGTGCCCAGACAATTTCAGGTAAGTTATCCAATTAGGAAACTTGTTTTCTATATTTGTTAAAAGTTTTCGCTTTTAATCTAAACATGGTTACAAATTCGGATAAAATACGTATTTAAGAGGCACACGCCACAACTTGAAGTGGGTGTGTGTTGCAGTTATTGTTATTACTATCTTTCTAATATGATAAGATTTTATATTTTATTTCATTCAAAAGATTACTTCAAATATTTGATAATAAAATTTTATATAATATAAGTACGTAATATAATTAAGCTACCATTAATGTCGTCAATCCAGATACTTTAAATGGAATATGTATGAGGTTAAAATCCAATTTAAATGTGTCCTTATTTTCTTTATTTCTTTCAGGCTTAAGAATGTTCATTACTTAACGCAAACCTACGGACGGAGTGCTTAAATTGCGGCTATAAATTGACTTTAACAAAAAAATAGTAAGTTCTATTTATTTATTTTAAATTAAAGTTTTGATTAGTTTTAAGAGCTTTCTTTATAAAATATAAACATCGTTTAAAAAAAACGTTTACGTAGAAATGTTATATTTTTGCTTAGAGGGACAAAAATAGTCGATTTAAAATGCTATTTAGATGTTGCCACTGTTTGTTGAAATGTGGCGATGAAAATTTTAATTTCCAGCAAGAAAATGCACAAGTTTATGCTTCTTAATTTACGAGAGAGTGGTTTGCGAATCACAGAATTAGTGTTATGGACTGGTTTTATCATAATTTGATAAAGAACATTTTAATACCATCAAAGAGTTTTCGTAAGCTTATGTCGAGCATATTGGAAAATATGCGGAAATAAATCTTACCCAAGGTGATAGAATAGTGGCGCTATGCTATATTCTGAAAATCGTTTATCACATGCATTAAAAAGCAAAATTTCAATTTGGTTTATACCTTTAAAACAGAGAGTACATTGAAGTTTTAAAGCTTTCTGATAGTGACTTCCTTTGTTGTATTTTTGTTGCAGTTTTTAATTTTCACTTTTTTAAAATGATATTGCACCTGGTAAAGAATCGCGCACCTCTTGCTATTAGATAGAAAAAAGTTATGTTATACCAATAAAACAATATCTTATCAAAGTGGGTATCACTTGAGAAAAACTGGATAATATAATACCACCTCGAAGCACCTAAGATCAGTGCAGATCACCTTTGTTCGCTTGAATTATTTCGTTTGCATGTTTTGCATCTGACGTAATTTGCATTCGTATGTTGACAATAAAAATTTATTTAAAAGTTAGGTGAGTATATTATCGCGGTGTACAGTGGAATTGAATAACCAATTTCCCGTTTACCCCTCGAAAGTGTTCTTTATCTGAATCCTCCATAGAAACGATATTTCGCTCACAAATTGGGTGCCTCAACTGGTCGGTCGCGAATTGGCAAACCAAAAATTAACAGCGTTCACTTACCTTGTCGAAATAAAGCTACCTTCGCCTCTCGTGACATTGCTTGCTGTGCGGGCTTTACGTTTTCTAAAGAGTGGGTACCTGAGTACGTGCCGTCTAACACATATTACCCTTCTATTTGATGAACCCGCGAATTTTGGGCAGATCACTAGTTCAATTGCATTCGAACAATTAGAATCACTACCTCTGTGGTAATCAGGTGAAAATAAATCAAATTGGGCTTTTAGTAAAAGAAGAAATAAATCTTAATCAGTGGAAAGTTAGATCAAAGTGCAAATGATCAATTATGTGTCTGTGCAATGTTATGACGGTATGTGCTTTGATTTTTTTTAATTAACTTCATTAGTTCATTAAAGCGATCAGCAATTCTATGCCTGATGAATGATCAATGAGAGAATTGCTTAGAACTAAATTTTATCTCTATGTACTCTCAGATAACCGCTATCTTCAGAGACAATATTTTATTTTACTTTTTTTTAAAGCTATCTGACTCATTATTATTTTTTTCTTGAGAAACTAGCAGCTGTTCGGTTCGGTTGATTGACTGAGGAAGTTCAATGCAGCTTAAAATCATTCAAGGAAAGAGGGATTTTCTCTATATTCATTAGTCTTTTGTTTTCGCTTTTAAACATTACTTAAAGGCCCAAAACAAAGCTTCTAAATTATGTTGTTACTTCAACAAAGTTGTTGACTATTTGAATTTAAACACTCATTGAAATTGTTTTATGAACTCTGGGTTAAAAATGAAATCCCCTCAACGGTGACGAGAAAAGGTAGTAGAGTGTAATGAATTTTATTTCAGACTATGACAGAGAAGTTAAATTAAAGTGCAAAACTAGGGGTTTAATTAAACTTCTATCTTCTTCAAATTTAAACCTTCGAATGCAAACGAGCGACAGTTTAAATGTAACAGTTTCATGTATTTGTTATATCTCTAGACTTTTAGAAATAAATGTTGTAATGCAATTTTATATTCCCCGTAGAAGATTTCAAGGGATTAGAGACATAATGCGTTGATCTCTTTGAAAAAAGAACCACTCTCTATATTTTGAAAATGTGAAAATTCTCCACAGACTTAATGTGAAAGCATGTTAAAGATTTCCTGGAACTGAAAATAAATCATCTGACGAATAGGGGATTTTACTTGAGAAGCTGCTGATTATAATTTTAGTCCATCGCACATTTGTCTGACTCTGTTGAAATATAAATTTCATAAAATCAATGGAATTTTTGTCGTTTCTAATTCTTGAAGATGTTAAAACAATTCCAGGGCGACAGAGTTGCGCCTACACACTTATCTATATTTGAAAATTTTCATTTAAGCTTGCTCACATTGGAATTTATTCGTTCTGGGGAAATCGTCATGTGTTGACAGCAGCTGATAGTTAACACACGACCAAGAGTCCTAATTGTTTCAATTTTTTCGAATGTTTTCTAGCAAAAGTTAGACACCTCTTGCTATTCATCAATTTACAAAAAAAAGGGATGTATTAGAGTTTCTAATTTGCTTGTTTAACAATTTGGAACATAGTGAAATAGATTTAATTTTGTGTTAAAGTAACTAAATCTCTCAATTTCTATCCTATTTAACCCATTCACTACCAACTACTACGAGTATATTCGTTGCTCATATAGCTGAATGTGTGGCTGAATATGAGCTTAGCAGTGAATGAATTAATCCATTCATTATGATAATAATTTTGGGTTGTGGATTAAGTTTTTGTTTATTCTTGCTTTATTACCGGCAATATTATCCTAAATGTTATCAGTAAACAACGGACAAAAAATTTATCTACTCTGATAAAAGTTCAAAAAGAAAACACCGCCATTAGTCACAATGATGCAAAATAGTTCTTCACCTCTTAAGTAAAAGTAGAACTGAAAATTTTGGTTACAGAGGATGACTCACTGCAGATTAAGGACGGGGCATATCTAAGAGAGTATTTTTATTTTTTTTTTGTCTACAAATATCCCCGTGTTTGTCTTTTATTAATCCTCATACTTTATTAAATTTCTATCAATGAGAGCTCACTTACTAATTACACGCCAAACAGTGTAGAGACCAAATTTGATTATCTAATCAGCGAAAATGCAATTGGCACTAGACTGCCAACTTTTCCTATTTCTTTGCTCTGAATTTCAACTGAGAAAAAGATTCAAGTGAGACAGTCTCAGGATTGGTGAGCATGCAAGAATTTCGCACGGGCCAATTCAATTGTTGAAAGTCGTTCAAGAATCATTGAATTTCGAGTAAAATAATAAAACAAAAAAACAAAGTTCTCTTCCAATTATTTTAAAAAGTTCGCAAATTCAGATACAAAAATTAAAAGAAAGTCCACAACCGGTTCAATTAATGGCTTAACGTTTTACGAAAAGTGGGTCTAACACTTTCGTATGGTTCACCTGGTGTGTGCGGGGCGCACTTAAAGAAATCTGCTTTAAATAAATGCCAATTTAATGGCTCTGATTGGATAATAAGCTTACTGCTAGTGGTTATGTAATAAGTGCTAATTTTTTTTATTTTGTGAACTCTTTTGAACACTTCACTACAAATCATAGAATAAGACAAGGAAGCAAAATTGTGTTGAAGGTGAAAGACTCCAGATGCTGTTTAGCGAGTTGACTCTTCCGTCTTGTGGATTTGCTTAAGACTTTTCCTAGTGTAGTTACTTTCAAACGCTTTAAAATATTATTGATGGAAATTTAATGATAATATTTTATGTGTGAACATATTCAAGAAGTTAATATAGATTCATACTTTCACCATGAATGATCTTGACAGTGAAAAGTTAGTAGGACGATATCTGTAAACTTCGAATGCATCGTTTAATCGTAATTGATATTTTTCGGAAGTACTGCTCATTAGGTACTCATAGAAAAGAGACCTTTTGAAATTGAATATCAATTATCTTTTATTTTAGTCTATTCTTTAAGGGATGCGTAACGCTTCTTGAAGGGATGGATGTCATGTTGTATTTTAAATGTGCTGGCACATCATTCCTTAAAGATAAATTACGAAAGTTAAGAAAACTAAAATGCGTAAGTTTGACTATATCGCATGGTTTTAAATTGGATGGTATAATTAACCTATCATAGGTTTTATTGTAAAATTGATACTCTTTGATTCCTTGGAATGGACGTGTTGTTAAATGCATGCTGCTGACTTTCAAGATCACCATAATCTTGAATCTATTTTGATTATAACAGTCATCTTCCTTTCTCTTGCGGTTTCCAAAAAATAATTGTGTAATAATAAATTCCTAGTAAAGTGTGTACTCTTTTGCGTTTTGTGAATAAGTAGGTGCTATCTACGTTAACGAAAAAAACGGATATGATCTGGCTTAAAGAAGAACCTAGGGGAAATGTTGAACTAATAAATGTCACCAAGTACTAACTTTTCTATTCGTTTCTGTACGATAAAAAGCATCCCATTCGCAAATTCAAGTAGCATTTTTTTTTAATTTCTTAATATATTTAAATAAATATTGGATGAAAACTTTTACTTTGTATTAAGAGATTATGGGTCGAGGTATAAACTAGATAAAATATTTTTATGAAGTGAAAATCTAAAGCGGTGTAGCAGTGAAGGTATAAAAATATTTAAACTATTTTATAAAGCGATGAAACGAGGATTATTTTATTTGGAGATAGTAGAAAAAAATGTTAAACGTCTAACCGGCAATGAATTCAATCCCAAAAGCACAAAGAAAACAGGTAAGCTTAAATAGAAATTTCAGCAAGATAACGATCCTAAGCATACCTCGAAGATGGCATATTTGTGATTTGAAAAGAATAACGTTAAAGTTCTGGACTGACCCCACAATCTCCGGACTATCTATTGAGAATCTACGGAATGTATTTAAAAATCAGCTGGCTAATAAAAATTGTAGAAGGAAATGGGAGTTATGGGAAAAAAGTACAATCAACTTATCGAGTCCATGCCATAAAGATGTCAGGAACTATTAAACAACAATGGATATCCAACTAAATATTAATTTAGGATTCATTTTGACTTATTTTAAATGAACTATGAGTTCATATCGCAATAATAAAGTTAAAAGTTAAAAAATACAGTTGGCATATTTCACATTTATCCTATTAACCCATTTGTTATAAATCAGACCTTTTTCTTATATAAAATTTAAATTAATGCACGACTAAACTTAAAATGTCTATAAAATTAATTATAATCTTCAAAAACTGGATTTTGTTTTTTTATTTTTTAGTAAACTTAACAAACTAAAAAGTTTGTTAAAAATAAAAGATTTATTTTTGCAAAGAAATATAAAAAAAAAAAAATTTTGTTTGTAAAGAAAATATTTCGTTTGTTCCAAAGATCAGTTTGTCGACAAAATTTAAATTGCGGAAACATAAAGAATCACCATAGGAAGAAAAGCATAATTTATGATATGTGAAATTGTGTCCCGCTTCTATTTATAAATCAACAGTTCGCTTTTGAAGAATAAAAATAAAAATTGGCAAGAAAAAGATATATATGAGAAATTTCTAATTGTTACTTTTTTTTCAATTTTACGAAACTTATTTGCTACAAATTACAATTTTAGTAGAAAGCATTTAACACAGCCGAGAGTCTGTATTACGAAAATAAGGTACAATTTTCTTTTGACTCTCTTGACTTTTTCTGTCAGTTCCCTTGTAAATTTATTAACGCAACCGTAAAGTTACGCTTGACTTAATTTAAAACATCCGATATAGTAGCGTTTCTACTTTAGGGGGCGGGTATGTATTAATTACTCGTCTATTGTTGTCGTTTTGTTTCATTCCTTTTATTAAACAAATTCCTTCTGTGATGATAATTCATTTAAAATGCGTCTTAGAAATGGTTAAGGCGGGAAAAAACATTAAATTTATAAGAATTCTGTTAAATGAAACATTTTTTTGTTTCCATTACTTTTCTTTTACGAGCGATACAACAGCGGCTGATAGTGATGAAAGGTGAATAAAATGTTTTCACATTGTCCCCGGTTTGAGTGAAACGGGGTATCATTGGTCAAGCATGGGACTTAATGGGTTCACCACTGTTAAATGGTTTTCTGAAATAAAACGATAGCGTAAAGAAGTGAAGAAATAGTTTATTTTGTGATAGTTTTCGTTTTTTTTTGGTAATGGTAATGTTATTAAATTTGTTATGTGGGTCAATTACGTTGAATGGAGAGCAACGAATTATTTTAAGGAAAAAGTGTTTATCTCCGTTTTTTAATAAAATCAAACTATTACGAATAGACGAGTTTATTTACCAGTCGTTAATTGTCTGTAAAATTCAAATCCCTACTTAACAATTTACTTGTTAATCGTAAAATTGTAATTACAATAAATAACCATAAAATTCATGGATTCAGACCTATTTAAAGTTTTAAAATACAATTTTTTGATACAGGGATACAGTTTACGAAATTTTAAGGTTTAAATTACTAATCCCATCCCTTACCTGCTAAATCGCTAGTTTAAAATTAATATAAAGATAAAAGATATAAAATATATGTGGGATTTACTCTAAAACGCAACGACAGGCAAGTTGACAGGATTCGAACCTGCGATATTCAGATTGGTACCAATTAAGCTGCTCGTAGCCACTTGTCGCTGATGACTTTTAACCAATTTTTAGTTTTAATAAGAAGCGTGATTTACTGATACCATTCATGTCTGTTAGATTTTGTTGTAAAGTGCCACCAGTATTTTCTAGTTGCTAAATATCGATTGACCGCTATCAGTACCAATTTTCCCATAGTCCACTCTTATATGATTTCGTCCATTACCGTGTTCAGTAATGCTATGATTTCCTATTAGAAATAGTCACATGGTTAAATTGTCGTTTAAAATTTACCAGTTTTGTGGTTCTTTATGCACAATAAATGACGGTAAGAAAAGTTTTATTTAAAGGACAAATTAAGTCGATGTTTCAATATTTTTGGAACCGATGCTGGCATTCAAATTTACTTATCTGAAAATTAAACTAATCTACAAATTTAATTCAATCTTAGGTTATTTGCAATTATATTCTTTATTTGAAGATGTAGCTCATACTAGAAACAAAATTACCTGCTATTTTGTTTTGCTCAATTGAGATTAAGAAAAAGAATCACCGAAGTGGGCTCTATAGAAATTTCTAAAATAAAAAAAAGCTGATTTCGTTTCGTTATTTGATACACTTAAGTTTTTATTTATTTATTTTTCTTTTACTATAATTATCTTAATCTCACACTTAATTTTTCGTGGGTTTTAATGTTTTTCTACCAGCATCCATTGACGATTACTTTCGTCAGAAATTTTAAGCATGAATTTCCGAATGAGGGCGTCACGAAAGTGAAAACAGTTTACGTTTTCAACGCTTCGTAGGTGTTAATTCTTGTGCCATATCCAATTCGATTGGATGGAGTTTTTTCTTCCCCTTAATTGTTTATTCGAAAACTATACCACTTTCATGGAATTTAGTTAATAGGATCACTCTTCGAAAAATAACATTTTTTTTTTTTTAGGAATGCAACGTTTTCAATAAATTACAAACTTCTAAGTTTTATAAAATTGATGCAAAAATAAATTAAGAGTTAACGAACCATATACATAAATCCCACAAGTGATATTCCAGCCAAAAATACCCCACAAAGTGCATGCCACCTACTAACCTCTATGTTTATAATTCTAGATAAAAATTAGACTTTTGGCGCCTCCCAAATGCCCACGAGATTTTGATAGATTTGACAAAAATTCCCATTGCGATTGGTGGTACAATAAAAAAGATCAACATTCTGCTGACGATTGTCCTCAACAAATCGTTTACTATTAAATAATTCCCAAAACGAAAACACACACATTAGTGGAACATTCCCGGACGACGAATGAAGTCATAAATCAAGACGTAACCCAAAACTTGAAATAGATTTCTAGACCGGATACCTTCCTGCTTTACTCGGGATTTTTGGGATGGATGCAGTCCCATTCAAAATTGAAATAGTTCATTCGCCCAACATGGGCCAAGTGCTCTGACCAACCGTCATGCATAATGTCAGCGTGATGTGGTCTTTTTATGAAGCATATGCATTTTGAGGGGTAGTGGCCGTGTGCTCTTGCATTCTATGAGTGCAACCAAAATAATTTTACTCGAAATAGCGACCGCTTTTGGGTCAGCACACGTAGCTTCTAAATGTAATGAAGTGTTGCAAGGTATGTCATTTTTTTTTTGATTGATTATCGTCGTGTGTTGTTATTATTAGGCGAAAAATAATTTTTCAGTTACGGCTCATTATGTCAAAAATTGGGATACGTGCTCATTTGTAAAAAATTTTTACTCCTATACAGGGTGTTCAGAGGTGGGAGGGAAATAATGCAGGAGGTGAAAGGTCAGGCCGAGGCAAGCAAAAAATCGTATGGGTGGGGGGGGGTCACCTCGCACCGTTCGGCAGTTACAGGTTGATTCGTAAATCAGGATGTTGCCTTATATGGGAACCGCTATTGTATTTTTATTTTTTTTTCTACGCATCGCAGCGACCCCAAACCGGTCTCAAAAAATCACTATTCTGAAACCCTTTCCAAAAAGGTCAACACCGCCCCCCTACCCCCAACCCCTTGGCCACAATCACCTCTGGAAGTTGAAAAATTGAATTTTATTTCACGATTTTGCATCTTTCGCCCCACTTTTCTCCTAAATTCACGTTATTAACATACCTACTTTTTATTGTTTTTAAGTTTCCTATCTAATTACCTTTCAAAAAAGGTACAACATGCACAGGTAGAAAAAGGATACAAAAATCCTGAAATTAAAACATCTTCACAGGTACCTAATTACTTTATTGCCCCATAATGGAAAAAGTTGTTAAGTAAAGAATTTTAATGACAGCAAGTTCGGAAATGTTTATTTAGGAAACACAGGTAATAAAGTTTTATTATTTCAGAAAAACTGTTATAAAATACTAAATGGAATCTCGTTAAATGGCGTTATTAGTTTATGATATCCAGTATTGACTTCTAAGTATCCTGACGCTCCGTGTCTAATACCTCCTATGAATTATGGTATAAAAATGGGTAGGTTTGAAAGGACACTGACCATAGTTGAAGAGGAAATTGATAAGAACGGGTGTTTAACACAAAACATTAAGACAAAATGGCAGAATTCACTGTTGAAGAGTATGCCGACATAATTTACGTGTACGGTTTAGTAGACGGAAATGATAGTGAGGCCTTACGGGAATACCAAAGGAGATTCCCGAATCGGCGTGTACCCGATAGAAGGGTATTTTCAAGGACTTTCAGGAGGTTAAAAGAAACCGGAAGTGTGACCACCCCTAGAGCAGAAGCGCGATCAGGAACTTCGGCCGATTCAGCGGAAACCGACCTACAAATTCTCAACATTGTCAGGAACAGCCCTGAAATAAGCATCAGACAGGTCGCACGACGGTTAGGATTGTCTTTAGGGAGAGTGTGGACCGTTGTGAACCGAGAGGGACTACATCCTTACCACCATACCCCGGTCCAAGCACTACATCAAGGAGATTCCGAAAGACGATTGCAGTTCTGCACTTGGCTGCTCGAGTCTGACATCGAAAACAGAAAGTTTATAGACCGAATTCTGTGGACGGATGAATCGCAATTCACCCGGGATGGCATCACAAACTTCCACAACCTCCATACCTGGTCAGATGTGAACCCACATAGGACAAGGTGTCGGTCCTTCCAGCAAAGATTTAGTGCCAATGTCTGGGCTGGCATTATCGGCAACCAGTTGATAGGACCCTTCATCTTGCCTCAAGTGCTGAATAGTCAGCTATATTCGGACTTTTTGGAGAATACCCTTCCGGATTTGTTAGAGGACATCCCCGTGGCCACCAGAAACGCAATGTATTTACAGCACGACGGAGCACCTGCGCATACTGGGAACATTGTTAGGGCAAAGTTGAATGAACATTACCCAGAGCGCTGGATTGGACGAGGTGGACCGATTCCTTGGCCTGCTAGATCACCGGACCTTAATCCACTGGACTTTTTCTTATGGGGAATGATGAAAGATGATGTTTACTCACAACCAATCAACACCAGAGAAGAATTAGTTACCAGGATTGGGACTGCAGCGACAAAAATACGGGAGAGACTGGCTACCATAGACCTCAAACGCGGAATCAGAAAAAGGCTACTTACATGCATCGAGAGTGGCGGAGAACATTTCGAACATCTTTTGTAGCACATAAGTTTTAATTGTAATTAGTTTTTAAGTAAGCAAAATTTATTTTTTAGTTAATTTAAGTATAATTTCTTAAAAATTCGAATTATCCTAATATTTTATAAAAGGATTTTTGTAAATAAATGTTTGTATCCTTTTTCTACCTGTGCATGTTGTACCTTTTTTGAAAGGTAATTAGATAGGAAACTTAAAAACAATAAAAAGTAGGTATGTTAATAACGTGAATTTAGGAGAAAAGTGGGGCGAAAGATGCAAAATCGTGAAATAAAATTCAATTTTTCAACTTCCAGAGGTGATTGTGGCCAAGGGGTTGGGGGTAGGGGGGCGGTGTTGACCTTTTTGGAAAGGGTTTCAGAATAGTGATTTTTTGAGACCGGTTTGGGATCGCTGCGATGCGTAGAAAAAAAAATAAAAATACAATAGCGGTTCCCATATAAGGCAACATCCTGATTTACGAATCAACCTGTAACTGCCGAACGGTGCGAGGTGACCCCCCCCCACCCATACGATTTTTTGCTTGCCTCGGCCTGACCTTTCACCTCCTGCATTATTTCCCTCCCACCTCTGAACACCCTGTATATATAAATTTTTGAGAATTAAGAGGTCTTATTCACTCCCATTTTTATTTAGCCCTACTATAAAAATATAAAAATCCATCATCATAATAAATTTGCCTAAAGTCTTGTTCGTAAAGTCTAAATATCTGAAAAATCTGTATAAAATACTAAAAATTGACATATGTAATCTTGTTACAGTGAAGAAATTATAGAAAATAAATGAGCGAAACCAAACTAAACAAAAGATTCTAACAAATATCTGACTAAACTTCCAAAAATTCATAAGGATTATTGAGAGAACAAACAATGTAATCAACTTAAAAATAAGAAAGGTAACTAAAGCTAAGACTAGAACTACATAGAATAAGGGGCAGTAATACAGATATGAAGTGGAGCAGACGGGAGGGGCTAATTAAGATAGTGGGATTGGATGGTACAGAGAGTGTTTGAGGGTATCTTTATCGATGTGGAAATCGGAAGGGGTGGTATAGTTAACTTTACGTAGCATACTTGTAATAAGTTCAATGTGACCATAGTTGGTACGGTGGGTGTCTAGGCGGAAAAGTGGAAAAGATCTCACATTACGAGTGTTGGTATTGAGCGAGGTGCTAAGTAGAAATTCGGCGCAGTCGATAGAGCATGTTAGAACTGGGGGGGACGTAGAGTATGTCCCCGACGTCACGACGCAATGCTAGGGGCTGGAGGTAATAATAAAATATAACTACAAAAAATAAGAAATTATACGCTTTTCTTCCTGCAGAAAAACAGCGAATTCGTTTTGTTATCCCACTTCTGAAAATCGCGATTATTTTGAGATTATGACAAGAATTGAAAAATTTTCCCCATTTATTTATTTTTTTACTTTTTCTTTTAATTATTAATACATTTTTAACGTTATTTTTTTCGACGCAGTACTTATCCTTTATTTCGTGTGGTTGAGTAAACATTACATTGAAAATTTTACTTTAAACTTTTTTATTAATGCACTGAATTGTTGCCAAAATTCCAAAATTAATCGGGTTTGATTAATTAACAACAACAAAATGACAAAATTGTATTTAAATCTTATTTTGGTGTGTTAATTAATTTCGAATGTACCCAAAGAGGATTGAGTGATTCAAAGGAAGAAGTCTAATAAAATACTGCGGCAACCGCAGTTTGAATCAATTGGGCTCGCTCTATTAATTGCCTCCTCTAAAAATAGCTTTTCTGCAAAGTCGATTGGCTAATATCGATTTGTTTGTCTCCTCTAGAAAATTAGGCAAAACTCAGCACGCAAATTATTGTTAGGCAGGGCAAGGCCATCTTATCCAGCTGTTAAGAAACTATTCTAACTATTGCTCATTTATTTATTTATTTTTTTTCTAATATTGTATTACATCGATATGGTTTCTTTTTTTTACTTTTACAGGATCAGTACGAGCCAATGCTTGCCGCATCCCAGTGCGGGGCAAGGACCCCCCTGAGTCCTTTAGCGCAGGCTGCTTTGGAGAAACATTTGCCCGGTTTTCCGGCAAAACGTTTACTTCAGCACTCACAAAAGACACCTGTACAAAAAAATGATGTCGCGTGCTTAACAGGTAAATTATTTTCTATATATTTATTTTCGCACACACAAGCTTTCATTATATTTTCTTTTTTTTTCTTTTATGAGGAAAGCCACAAAATGCGCGCGAAGTTTTCTAATCGATATGTTAACAGGAATAAGTAGTTTCAAATTTCTTTGTAAACTTGGATATTGGTGCGATTGACTTTTTCATTCAAGAAAATTTACTCTAACCTTTATAAGCTTTCGGAAAACTTTTTTAAACTATTTTAGTTCTTTAGAGATTGCGTGAAAATTTTATTTAGATATAAAGAGAATGAATAATTCCGTACTTTTAAGGTCCTAGTAAAGATTGGATATTATGACACAGACAGAAGTTGCCAATTGAACTTTAGAAATACAAGTCAGCAGTGAATTTGTTCCCGACTTATTCGAGTTAGAAGTATTGGATTATTTCTGAGGATTAAGAAGACTAATTTCGAAGACGGACTTTCGTTAAAAACTGAAAAACTTGTCCGTCAAAATGTTTAGAGATTAGTGGTATTCCGCATTACTAAATTTTAATAAGACACGTTACAACCTCCCATTTTTTAATAAATTGTTAAAATACTGTCGTTTGTGCTTTTTAATTCCACTTATTCGACAATAAATAGAAATAGAATTTGTAGACCTATGTTATTTGTCTATACAATAGACAAAACAAAAATTATACATAATATTTATTTATTGATTTCTATTTTTCAAAATATATGAATTGGTTATATTTTCTTATTTCGTTCGTGATAGTTATACTGCTACTAATTTCCACGGTCTCGCTGGATTGCTTTTACCTATTCAAATATAAATACAATTGGTAATTTAATGTAGGTACTGAAAATCAATAGAATTCACACAATTTTCATTGAAGACTGCATTGTGTAAAAGGAAATTTCAATTATTTTACGGATCATACATTTCTTCACAATGCCCATATCATTACCATAATTATTGGCAAAAGAAAGTATTTCTCATAAGAATTTTTATCGTATTATGCACGAACGTGAGCACAACACCGATAACATCCATACCTTGACCATAGGCTCAAGATAGGAAGTTATTTCCGTCAGTTATCCTGCACAATAGTTTGAGTAATTAGACTTGTTATTATCGTACTTCGGTTTTTGTTTCAAATGCAATCGTAGAGTGACAATAAGCTAAACACGCTTCGAGCCGCCGTTTTAATTAAGAGGAAGTCAAGCAAATGAGCTGACTTTCTTGGCGTGCGATCGCAAGTAATTACCAAGTAGTACCGTAGAAAAACAACAGAAAATAAAAATTAAGTATGGAAGCGAAATTATGACCTGCTCAAGACCATGCAAATCCCCAACGTGGGAGGAATTGAAAGAAATTCATCACCTGAGGAATATTTACAAAAAGCAAAAAAAGGGGTTCGTAATTATGATTTTCTGCATCTTTGCAACTTGCAACGCGTAGTCTACCAGCTCGGAATATTCAAATTAGGGGGGGAAAAAAATAAAAACCAAAGGCGAGACAGTCGCGCCAATCTAGATATTTCAGAATGAGTCAGTTCATTGATCTCGTTATTCTAAGGCCTCCAAATTAAATGGCTCTAAGTGGATGATCTCGCTGTAAAGCAAATTTTCACCCTATCGGTGTGCGAACCGTTCGCACTTGAGAGAAAATTTTTTTTTAATAAATCCACATCGACGACGGAACAGCTATTTTGCGATGGGTTGTGGTGCATCATTGCGAGAGCGATTCTCTTAATTTGAAAGTCTACAAAAATAACAACAAAATCTACCGGATGCCGGGTGGATTCCGTTCGAATTGTCGTTCCCCTGACATTAACACTTAGCTACGCAAGTCGCAGATTAGTTCGCATTCGGCTCCTTTAGCATTTGAAAGAAAATTTTCAATTATTTCGTAACACCCATCATCCGTTGGGGATATTTAGTCCACTAAAATTGGTTTGTTATATGACGTAGAATTGTGGCTATCCAGTTCTTGTTTTAGTTTTTATTGAAAGTGTAAAAGTTTGTTTTGTATATGTTTCCTTATTTATTTTCGTCTTTGGAGGATTTCCAACCAAAATAGAGTTCCCTTGTCGGAAAAAATTGATTTCCGAGCCCGATAACATCGCTGCCAAAAATTAAATGTACCGCCAAATTCTTGAAGGTGTTGTCCCCTTTATTTCGCTAATTTTCCTTTATATAATGTTAAATTTTGTGTGCTTGTTGAACTGTTTGAAATTAAAATTAAAATTAAAATTTAATTTATTCCTGGAGATGACACAATGCGGTTAAATTGTTGTGAGTCTTGGAGCAAATTTGCTTGTTCTCATGTTTTAAATTTACCATGGAATGACTAAACCATTTAATGAATTTATAATGAGTCGAGTTGGGAACTAACTAGATGAAAGATTCATTGCAAACAAATTCATATTATTCGTGCTTCGCTATCCTCTCCAGAAATAAAATAACAACACTTTACAACGAAATCTGTCTTTTTCTTTTTTCGTAAAATAAAACTTTGTTTTAGTTTTCTTAACTACTCAACGTGCTCATCGTCTTATTTGCAATAGAAGATAAATTATGGGTACTTTTAGAGATTTATTTAACCACAATTTTTATATTTAAGTAGATGCAACAGATAAGCACAATTTAAATTAATGAAAAATATTATTTTATGTTATTACATGGCATAGAAAATTCAATTTTTAGAGGATGTCTATCTTTAAATTCAGAAATACCAAATTCGTTATATTTTTATTAATATTTTTTTATTATTTTGTTACTAATCAGATAAGAATGCTATGAATTTGTTTTAACCATTATAAAATCCTCCAATTTTTCAATTGAATGATTAACTGCTCTTTTAGTCTTGTTTGCTACAATAGTAATGGGTTTTCCAATATTCACTTTCTTCAAAAGTTAATGAATTATCTCAAAACAATTTTAGGATCTTATTTAAGGAATAAGTAAATTTTATTGTACTATCAGACATTACAAAACTTTTATGTATTTTTGAATATTTTGCTTAATTTGGCCGATAACACATAATAAAAATTTTCGCTGTTCGCGGTCTAGAGATTGGCAGTAAAGAAAGCTTAGAGTTCAATACTAAAACCGCCTGAAACATTACGATTAGTCGGTAAAAACTTTACGAAATGTACGTTAAAATTAAAAACGCATTTGAGAAATCTAAGTCTGTGCAACGTTATTATGATTTTGATACCTCGTTGATGATCTTTTAAATCCGGATTGAAATTTAATTCGAATTGAAAACTGCCTTGGGTCGAGTCTAATTCGAAGGTGTTTACAACGTTTTTCAAGCCAGACTCAAAATAATTAAAAACAAAGTTTAGTATAAATTAGAAAAGCTTTTAAAAAAATCGAAAATATGGACTTTAACTAAAGACTATAACGCTTCTAAAATTCAGCGAATAAAATCTAAAAGTGTCTTATATTTCTATATTAAGTCGAAATTTGTATAACCAAAACCTTGGCAGCCCGCGTAAAGTACAAAACTTATTTTCTAGTTTTCAACACTAATTCTTTAAATTTATTTTACAGATATCTGCAATTGCGAGGAAATCCCTGAGGTTGAAATATTTTCACTGCTTGAAGAGAAAATTCCAAAGTATCGAGTGCGCGCCGACACCCTTACACAATTTGGGGGCTATTCCAATCAGGACTGGTTCATTCCAACTCCAGCACTGCCCATTCCTCCCGAAGGACTAGGCCTGACCAAGGATCAAGTACGGGAAACCTTGAACTACTTCCGTGAGTACCAAAGATTTTTCTATTTTACTTTAAAAAAAAAAAAAAAAAAGTTGCTATGCAAACACCAAAAACGGCCCCCGCCGTCCATGGAAAAGCTGCACAAGAGCAGCAAACGCTTAAGCTCAGCGGAAGGTGCTTGCTCGAGGTTAAGCCAAACTCTCAGTCCATCTATTGCGGTGCAGGTGGCGCAGCAGTCATCACAACAGACTGGAAATGTACTTTGGTTTTGCAATTTACTTTTAGATTTTGTGTTTACCAATGAAAAAATCTTTTTCCTCGCTCTATCACCCGATATCGTGACTTTGTTTGAAGGAAAGTCATTACTGCAATTATTATTTTTAGGAGCTACAAATCTTTCTCGGGTACCCAACAAAGCCACAAACTTGTTGGATGTTGTGCAACTAGAAGAAACAATACCTCCAAATTAGCTCAAGTTGCAATTTAAAAATTTGATTTATGTTTTATTGAAAAACATGTGTTTTTCTCCCTGGTAAAGCATAACTGCAATAAAAAAAAAATCTTAAGTTGCTGGTATTATATAATTTTTTTTGAAGAAAACGGTTATGGTTAATAAATATCCAAGTTTATGTATTTCTCAAGTATGCACTAATTCTTCTAGTAAGTTTTATTATAGCTTTATATAACCTACATGTAATGAATATCTTCTTTTTTGGACTCGTGACACTACATTTATGAAGTGATGATGAATATTTTCGTTATTAATTATCACATAGTTGTGGAAATGAAATTCTTTACAGCTGTACGGAATGAGAAATATTACGAAATTTAAGGAATTAATTTAGGTACATCATGTTTAAAATGTAGCATTACCTACCCTAGTAGTGCTTAAGTTCTTTAGTTATACAGATTCTCTCTCCAACCTTCTAAATTCGAATTCTAAAAATTTTAGATATTAATTAACTATTTTATTTTTTATGTTATAGTTTTGTATAACATTTCTCTATATTCTTAAAATATGTATGGATGTATTAAACGTATTCTTAATAATTTTTACAATATTTCTCGTCACATTGGAAACTTAAATAAAAATAATATGGAATTTGGTGACCCCGATCAAGAACAATAAAATTTCTAAAATTTACAATTGGGGTTGCAATAAAATTTATAAAAAGAAAGAGAAAAGAATTTTTGTTCTTTTACTTTAGAGTCTAGGAAACTCAAGAATATTTAAACAAAATAATTAAAAACGTTTAACTACTAACTAACTACTAAGAAAAATAACTACAACAGCAACTATCTTTTTTACGGTATTCACCAATCAACAAAATTATTGAGTTACGTTCAACATTTTCAATTTAACTAACAGAAATTAAAATTTTTATTTTACTAAAAACTTTTTTTTTTTAGTTGAATTTGTACAAGAAGGATCAATACACATTTTGTAGAAATCCTCAGATGGAAGGAAAATAACACCTGAAAAATCACAATAAAGGGAAAAGTAAAAATTTATAATTAAACCCTCATATTTGAATTCGATTCCTATTTTCTCGTTAACAATCGGCCCTCATGGAAATGGAATAAATTTGAAATAGTTAAATGGTTAAATGGTTGGCGACTACATTTCAAGACTATAGATGACCGTCATAAAATTGGAGAAATATTTATATCATGAGGCGATAGTTGCGCACAGTTGCATAGTCGTCAGATGTGTGATTGAGAACTTAAAATATTACTTTTTTTTATACAGTAAAAATTGTCTACTTAAAAGCAGTAACAGTTTTGTTCTTTTAACTAACTTAAATCGATGCTTAAAAGAATCATTTTAATTTAATAAAACTAATCTACAAAGTTACGTGAATTCCTCATTTGAGTCTTGGTTTTATATAATCAATGGATGGTCTAGACATCTAGAGATTATGCCTTATAAAATTAAATTAAAGAAATTCATACACCACTGGGGTACATCACGGTTCCAAATCTCTGATAGCCTCAGTTATTGCAAGAAATTCACATTATTACGGAAGATGTTTCCATGTTACTCTCGAGAGGCTTATTCCTTCTTATCGTGTGTGTGTGTGTGTTTTTTTTTCCAATCACTTTAATGTTTTTAGAGGATGAAGTAATTTGCGCGGATATCGAATGCAAGGCAACAATTCCTCACTGTACGTGCCGTTGAGCTAGTCGATTATTTGCTATCCGATAGCGTAAATACGAAACTGCAGCGATGATCGTGATAATGAGGAGGAAAACAAAATCTGAAAATAAAAAAATAAAAAAAATGGTATCTAGCCGTCTATCCGAGATATCGGAGCACACCTGAGCTTACCTGTAGAGGGTTCTTAGTTTTGTAAAGTGGTTCGGATTGACTATCTCCCGTTGGTCGGATTTGATTGCTAGAAGTGGACTTTTTTTTTTTTTTTTGTTATTTTTGTTTCTGGAGATTTGCCGGTTTTTACCTCTTGTCCCTCTTTTTCATTTTATCCAGTTATCTAATGGGCGAATTAAGGCTGTAGCGACCTCAATTTTCTGCCGTTGCACCTTGATTGATCGATTATTGGCAAATTGATTGGATTTGAGGGTTTTATTCGGATTTTTATTATTGATATTTTACGGTAGGCTTTATAGACAAACTATACATTTAGTAGAATCTCGAATTCTCTTTGGAGGATTGTTGAATTTATCATGAAAAGTTTTAAAAAATGAAATATACTTTAAACAAATAGAACTTGAACTTAAAAGGTATCGTAGACGGGATACACCAAAGTTAAAATTACCACTGACGGTATTTTGAGGTCACTAATTTCGAATCTAGGTATATCTTGAAAATTTAAAATGATAGATCGATATCTTTAAAACTTAATGCATTTAAATGAAAATTAAACGTAATTCTGTGACATTTCATTTCGAATCTACTATAACAATTTAGAAATGCAATATGAAAGATCCAATAGAGCAATCACAATTTGAGAGGTGAGGGGTATTTTGAAGCGATTAAATTCGAATCGACTATCAAAATTTAGGAATTCGTTACCAATAGCTTTTCAGCTTCAAGTGAGTTTGATAACATTTTGTGTTTGAGGGTTTTTGAGGGTAGTTGATTGAATATCTGTTTTCGTTTAAAATGGCAATCGATTTTTATGAAATTCGTTAATTTCAAAATATTCTCTTAATGATTAATGGGGTTACTCGCAGTAGTAGAGGAGATTTGACAAAGAAAATATGGGTAGGATGTAGGTAACTTAATTTATGGATCATATTTTAAAGACAACTAGATTCTGTTCACAAATTAACATATTTACATAGAAAATCGAAACCAATTTGGTTTATCGACATACAAGATGCCTTCGTAAACAAACGAGACTAATTGTGCGTGTCTACTGATGAAGATATCATCAACCTCGGGTATGTTCTTTTAACGTGGTCAGTCACCCATGAAGATATTCGCATAATAATGCATAACTTCGACCGGCCAAACCTCCGAAGAAGTAGCGGTCCGGTGTGTATTATTTGTAAATGATATCGCCTTCGGAGTAAGACGATTAATCGAGCTCAGAGACGATAAAGCACGATACCTACAATGAATGCCGACAGGTAGTATGCTTAGCGCGCTTTCAAGATGACAAAAAGTATTGTCGCGCTTTGCTCAAACGAGAAAAATTTTCTTTTCCATCGAAGGAGATAATTTTATTTTTTGTTTCCTTCGAGTGCAGTCTTAAAGTGCCTCAATAGGAGGTGACGTGCAGCACAGGTCATTGCTACTATCAGGTTTCCTCAGAGACTGATCAGTCGATCTAATCTCGTTAGGTTCTGCACTGATAAATTTAACAATTTTTTTCCCGTCCACTTTGTATCGTTAAATGAACGGAAGATGATAAAAACTGAATCGGTTTAGCCGCGAAGAAGAAATGCTCCTTGGAGCGTTTGAAAATGGATAAAACATTTTATGTTGCGGCTGCTTCTGTTGGCATTCGAGTGGATCTGACGACGGTTCCGCATACTGAGCGAATGCTATTTTGTCGTTAAATGTAAACAGTATAGAAAAAAGTTTTGTTTACGCACGTGCTTTCCTTGAATAGGAGAAAACTTTCTAACAAAATTCGGAATCATCTGCAATGGGTCACACTCGTTAGAGGCTCCTCTGTTAACCTGTAATTTGCAGAGTTGATAGCAGGTTTGTTGCATTCGCTTGTTTAGATGAAACTCGTAAGTTTCTTCCGAATCTCTTGTTTTCCAGACATCGCACACTTTCTTTTAAAATTGTAGGTTTATTGATGTAGAAATTCTGTGTGAACAACCCGTGTCTACATATTTTATTAACGATTACATTTTAATTAATGACCTTTTCCCTGTCTGGTCCACACGATTTTCCTTTACAAATTGGGCCAACAGTCAATAATGATCTCTTTAAAACTGACTTCATTTCAAACGAGCCAAATACCTCAATCCTCAAGTATGCGACTCCACCTAAACACGAATTTTTATCGACCTTTCGTTGTGCATCAAGACGTGAAAGGTTAACAACGCTATTCTGGGAATGGCTAAAATTGTTGCAATTCTACTCGACTGCTGGCCACTATGATCTTAAGAAATAAGTAAAAAGGCGTGAGACTCTTAGAAACGCTTGAAAATCTAACATGGACCATAACAATCGAGCGGTTACCGTGTCAGGTGTCGTTCGTTGTGAACTATGAGAACAAATTGTATCCGGACAGCGTGCTTAAGTGAGCTAGCTAAATTACGTTTAACGTTTGACCAAGTTTTTGATATTCTTCTATCTTCTGCACGGACTGCAAAATTGTGAGATACATTTTGGAATGAAAAGGGAATTGAGAGCTAAAACATGAAAGGTTGTGACTTGTTCTACAAACAATGGGTTTTATAGAACTTAAAAAGACAATGACCGCTGGAATGTTGTGAAATTGTCTGGGGATAAATGCTAAAAAATGCAAACTGTTAATGTTTTTTTTTAGGCACAAAATCCTCTTAATTGCAGACCTTGGTTGAAGACATTTTTAAAGAATAAATAAAATAATTTAATTTTCGACTAAGGAGTTATTTCAAACATTTTCATTTTAATACAAATTTGTTTTCTTCAAGATAATTCATGACGTATTTTACGAAAGCCTATAAATAAATTTTAAGAATACATGGCATAAACTTTCTTGGAGAGAATAAATTTAAAATAAACTTACAGCCAAAATTACCCCTTAGTAAATGTAGTGTTAAGCTGCTTCTGCTCTAGGAGGGTACAAAGAATAATCTTCTAATAGGAACTTTGCAAACACCAAATTTCAAAATTGTATAGTTGCATAAATGCGTGCTTGTCTGCAATTCATTCTGTTGTAATAAATTTATGTTCTTATTTAATAAATAAGCACATTATGTGTGCAAACTACTTAGAACAAATTACAATAAGCCGATTTCTATAAAGCCTCGAAAATAAACATTCTTGAGTAATTTCACACGGAAAATACGTGCTTTTCGCCACCAATAAGTCGAACAATAATTGTTCTTTGACTTTGAACCTTGAAAAATTATAAAAGATCATTAAAAAATAGAACTAAACGTTTGAATGAAGATATTGCTTAAATTTACCTTCACATCTGGTCGTTATAGCCGATATAAATTAACTTTCTTGCAAAATTATGGAAACCTCGTCAACATGACATCTCAATCACAACTCCCAGTTCAAGCCAGCAAGCGATGACTTCTGCAACTCTGGAACCAGGAGGGAATCCATCATCAACAAGAATTTTCACGACAGTGCAATCCCACATTTGTCACTGCTAATTGCTGTCTGTTTACATTACGAAGACGACTGAACTGGGCTGTGCAATCCCATCTCATTCCGTTCGAGCAAACATAATGCAGGTGAAAATCTTTTGCGATTTGGCGTTATTCTTCCACAAGGTGGTGCGGTGTGTTCGTCTTCAACATCAGGAAAATCTCACGGTGATTTGTATTTTACTTTCAGTCTATTGTTACCGTACCCGCCATATTTCATGGAGCGGCAACAAGTGTCCATCAACATCAACCCATTTCGACATGTAAAACACAACGCTGCAGCAGGCAGTTTTCGTTGCTCGTTTATCAAATTAAACTGCATTTTAGCTAGATTCCGAGGACGTGTCATAATCAAAGTTGGCGAAACAATGCATTTTCGAAATAATAATTATTAATTAAGAACTCCAAAAAGGCGCCGGAACGGCTGTGGATTAATTTCAAGCTGTTGCATAACATCTGATGGTATTCAAATAGCTGCATGATTAATTAATTTATATGATATGTTGTAAATAACAGGAAAACACCCAAGAGTAGTAGATTGTTCGAATTTTTAATTTCTTTAACTGCACTAATGATGAATTCCTATTAACATGGAACTTTAAAAATAAATTAGCTTACCACCCATGTCAGCAACATCAGCAAAGCTTTCACTTATGATAATTCAAGAAATCCTATTATGTCTTACGAAAAATAGTTTAAAACATTTTTTCTAAAATTTATCACCTTGCGTGAATTATATGTGTACGATATTCTCTTTAAGTCTATCAATAAAAGGTATTTTTAGACAATACCGATGTCTCTCTGAAGAGAAATTTTTCTTTCACATGAACATTATCATTTCAATTTCCTATCGATCGAGAACGGAATTAATTTATGTTTTATGTTAATTACCCCTATAGTTTTCAAAAGAATCAAAACGGTTTCATTAGACATTTATTTAAAAGTAATTTTTAGATAGCCTTCACCTATAAAAATTTAGATCACGAAAACAATGGCAAATTAAATTTAGGGCCTTATCGCGAGAGTCTACTATGAATCGACTTTGAGTCATATCTTCTTAAGTTTATAAGTCGGTACCGAGACTTCGAATTCAATTTCCAGCGCTCATATAACGCTAAATAAATTTTAAACATATGAGCTAAAAATGTTGCAATAGAAAATATGACTCCAGGATGTCTTGTAGAGGGATGAGGAATGCATCAATTGAAGTATTTCATAGCGCATAATGAGCCAGACTAATGAAACTTTCGTAAATTTAGTTTTACTTCTTCATAGCTATTTTTTTTAATATACATTTTGAGTGATTTCAGATACACGCAGGGAAGGGCTCCACCATTCTTTCTCAGGACAAATTGAATCTTCATGTCTATGTCCTCGTTGCCTTCTACTTTTTTACTCTTCGTTGGATTTCGTTTAAATGCAATTTTGCTGTCTTTCTCTTAGTACCTGGTCCTGAATTTCTATTGATTCACTTTAAACCAACGTCAATTTAACAATTTCCACTGAAAGTTTGTATTTTAAAATTTGCGCTTTGCCTTAAGTTATACTATGACTTTTTCCAATAGAATCCAGAAAAACTCGAGTTGATTCTATTGACGTCGACTCACGCAATAAGGTCCTTAATTTCATAATTATGAAGGAGCTTTTTTATTGTAATTCACTGTAGATAATCATTAGATATTCAATATAACCATATACCACAAAGAAAATATACTGTGACCAGACTAACACACACCGAATCCATTAAGTATAAATTGAAACTGCATTATTTAAAATTGGAATAGAAAATGTGATAATTTTTATATATGGTACACTTTTATGATTAGAAGAATAATAATTGATTTTTTTTTTTTGTTATTGTAGATGTCTATCTCACAGTCGTTCCAATTTATTAAACGATTCCCCGAAATATTGTCTAAGTGTAATTAGCAATTCTTAGGAAATTTGTTTATCAAAAAATAGCCTAATATCTCCTACGTGATGCGTGATAACCAATCATATTAATTTTGTTATCGATTTGTCCAAAATGAAAATATGTAGATTTATTTACGCAGTTTTATAAATATTGCACCCTGTTCTTGAAATTCGAATAAAATTGTAAAGAGCTTAGAAAAGCCATTTTGGAATGAATTTTAAAATTCATTTATTTACCTTTCAATTTCAATTAATTTTTCAATACAGAAAATTAAAATTCATTAAATTTCATAAAAACATGAATTTCTACTCTTGAATCCGTTCGAAAAGAGTTGAAAAAAGGTTACTAAAGTTCTCTTTGAATTGAAACATTCCCAAATTTGAAGGAAATTCATTTCACTTACTTTTAACCGTCTATGTCTATGAATGCGGGTAAAATTTTGCTAAAAGGTGATATTTTGGTTTAATCAAAGGCATAATAGAACAGTTTAAAATTAATTAATTAATTTGTAGTTAAATATTTTAAAAATAAAGCCTGACTGACTAAAGTAAACTTAATACCTTTCGTTAATTCGGACGGAATACTCGTACATCTTTCCCCTTTAAAGGTGAAATTGTCAGTTACAATCGAAAGTTGAAAATGCAAATTAAAAAGAATTATGGGAACACCTTTGTGTAACTGCGTGGTATGCATTTTAAACTTAATTTAAGGCAAATAAAATTTTGCATTAAATAATAAACATCCTCCCGAACACGTTGGACACCTTTCTTCTTCTCAGCGGAAAACAAAAAAAAAAAGAATCAATTACCTTTCATTGAACTCATCTTTTCACGCTGTGCTAATGAGACTGACTTTCGTTACCTTATGCCTCCGCATATGATGTACCAAGGCAATCGTACCTGAACCTCAACGGCGAATTACTTTCTTCGGAGGTAGCTGACTGATTGCATCAAACACCACGACAAGTTTTTCTTTAAATTATGCTAATACTAAACATATTCGCGTGGATCTTCCTGTTTAAAGTAGATTTTCGCCTTATTTTACTTCGTTTTTGTAATGCACTTTTACCCTGATGTTTTCTCAGCGTTTTCTTTTAGGTGTCATAGTCGTAATTTTGATAGTTAAAACAGTCACCCGATGTCTGTGTGGTTCAGGCACTTTTTCAATTAATTGCCCCTCTGCATATGTTGCTAATTGTCGCTTTCAGAGAATTGCATTGTTTCCCCTTTTTGTTTTTTTTTTAAATCGTGACTAATTCACCAGATGAGAAAATTTCTCTGGTTGTCTTTAACATATGCAACCATTAAAATTTAATTGAATTGCTGCTTGCAATTTAACGAAGTCAAGCGTCACATAGAACTCATCTAAGCGTAAAATATAAAAAAAAAATTATATTTATATTAAAACTTTCCAAGAATTTACCTTCTAATTTAATTTTTTAAAGAGTTCTCGAACATATCGAGTTTCTTGTTAAATATTGTTAATGGGCGTTAACCATGAATGCTATAGAAATTAATGGTCTAAATAAGTGAAGTGCAAATTTTAAATATACTTTTTATTCTGATAGATGTTCAGAAATTCATGCACGACAAATGGAATTGACAGAGTAGCTTCCTTAGTTATTTAAATATAAAATTGCCTTATAAATATCGTAAGAAATGAAGAAAAGTAGGAAATTATTATACAGTTGATCTCGTTATTTATTCATTAACATTTTTTGCTTACATGGTTTGTAATTCTGGAGATTACACTGATTTTTGCACAATACTTTTTTCGTTCTTTATCTAATGAAATTTTAGTGATATTGTTTTGGATAATATAAAATTTTTATTTTGAGCAGTACACGCGATCATTACTCATTGCAACAAAATTAAGGGAACCCCACCTTCGAATTGGTAATAAGATTTCGGTCAGCTGAATCCGATTCTTTGCTGTCCTCGGGAATTGATACGCCTTATGGTCGACGAACTAAAACAATAAAAATGTTAAAAATCTCTCAGCACACGAAAAACTGCTTGCGCAGAAAAAGAAAGCATAAATAAATTTTAAAATTTAAAAAAAAAAAAGGTATGTCTTAAGAGCTAGAGACTTCTCAAAGATGAATCTTTGTGTGGACTAAACCACAACCTACTTTGGAATCTGGCTGAGTTTTACAAATCGCACATTTATATTCATAGTGCGTCGCGTATGACTCACAGAATTAATGAAAAAAGCCAGCGGACGCAATCGATACTTCCTTTCAACAATGGTCATCATCATAATCACAAAGGCACAAAACTTAGTCTCACAGTGCATCCATGGACAATTTTGCATACATTGCATTATTTATGTGCAAATAATTCATGAAGCAATTGCATTGAACATTGCAATAGTAATAATGGAGTACCATCACCTCAATAATACCACCGACAATGAACGATGCACTCTGTGAGGGAAGAAGTATCACTCCTGAACACTCTAATTATTAATTATCGCGAGGTGAGTGCGCTGCCTATCATTCTAAATTGAACCATTCTGTGCAGGTGCTGCATACGATTGAATGGGAAAACTATCATAATTAGTAAATCGGAGAGGGGGGGATATACGGTGATGTTCTGTTACCTATTCCTTCATTATGTTGGGCTTTATGAAGCACTTGGCTGATTTTACTAACAAAAACACACTTGCTGCGATATTCATAAAGTGAAAATTGAGTCATTAATGTTTCCGTCTTTTATGATTGCGATCTGAAATTGGATTTTATGAAAACAATTGATTTTTTTTTTAAAAGAAATGGAAAGTATTTTTCATTTTATTACTCAAACCTTATCAATTACAACAGACCCCAAAATTAAGAACGCCGCATTCAATTTTTCATGAAGAAATTCAATGATTAGGTTCGATTTTTATAACTCTACAACTTTCAATAAAGCAAATGTTTGTAAAACAATTTTTTTTAAATAAAATTCAACTATTTTTGCTTCAATAAATTTAAAACTTTAAAGAAAAGAAAAGATTTACTTAGGTATATCGTAAAATTTATTTACAAATCGCATAGTAAAAGTAATCACAATGTGTTTTTGGATATAAATTCTCAAGAGTCTCTAATCAGAAAAAAAATAAAATTTATGCACATTATTCACAAGTCATTCACTTCGTTCGTCCTGGGTTTTTATTTATTTTAAATAGCCCTGAAAATGAAATATTCAAGTCTTAAAAGCGCACCTTAAAAAAAGATAATAAAAGCAACCACTCGAAGTAACCTATTAAATTTGCGGTAAATAAAAATAAGATACTGCTTTTTTAACAATTACCTATCGATTGATTGCAAATATCAGCGGACTTTCACATGGGCGAGCCACTTTAGATGTGAATTTGATAAACAACTTCAGACAATGGAGAAGTCTTAATAGATAAGAAGAGGCCATTTCCTACAACGGTTATTACCAGACAGAACATTAGAAGAAATTAGAAATTCCTGGTTTATAAAGGTGTGCCTTAAATCCGTTGCAGGTGTTCCTGATTATCGTAAATGTGAAAATATTTAGAATAGTTCCTCAGAGTTACGGAATTTTATGTTACAGATAGAATTCTACATTGGATCTAATTAAACACGTTTCTGCTAAGAGACACATTAAATAGCGTTTTTCTGCACCGTTGCAAACTGCTCGTTCTAATTAAATTTTTTAATACCAAACAAGCTCGACAACTCAGCGGATTTTCTTGCATACCGCACATAGTCTACTTACCCTGAATCGTACGAAAATGGGAAAGTAATCTGCATCAGCCTTTGGAGGCTTGCATTTCGACATATGGCTAAAGTTGCAGTAACAAACTTAAATGATATACTCCTCTGAGTAGAAGATACGAGAAGATGTCTATATACCATATATTCATGAATTATATACAACAAATAAATAAAATCTTATAATTTTAACTCTTTTAGCTCAGTTCACTCAATATGTGGTATTTTTAAAACTGTTATGCGTAAAAGGCTACTATCAATGACCTCCTTATGTCTTTCGTCTTTCTAACAAAAATCTTGATTTACTCGTATGTTTTGTTATTGGTTTAATATTTTATAAATTTTATATATCTAATTTCTATAATTTAAATTATAATTCCCTTTTTCCCTTACTCTTTCTCCTTTTTAAAATAAATTCATATATATTTTAAACATTGAACTTTGGTGCAATTTTTCACAAATTGTTATAATCCCACCTGGTACATGTGTGCACAATTACTTTAAGGTTGAAGAGGTTTACGATAGTAGAATTGAAGGGTTTTCCATAAGTGTAGCCCTTTAGCGCTGTAGCACTCAGAAACCTAAAAACCGCATAGAAATGCATGGAAAATCGTCAGTTTTTTTTTATATCTCAGGTTCGGGACCTCGGTACTTAAAATATTTCTTCGGGACGTATCCTGTTTTTATTTTTTCTGAAAAGCTTAGCATATTTTCATAGCCTAGACGAATTTTCAGCAATTAGAAACAATGTTTAAGGCCAGGGCAGCATTTTTCCTTGAAAAAGGCCCTCTTTCCCTATGTAAAATCGCGTCCCAATGAGTAAAAAATTCATAACTCGGTGAATTTAGTTCCAATTTAAGAGGGGGTTTGTGTTTTGAACTTCTGAGGCCTGAAACCTTTAATTAGATCCCTTGATCGCGCAGATCTGATGGAAATACGAAAATTGGAGTTTTTTTCAAAAAATCATAGGTTAACGAAATTTTAGATTCTAGATTCTCTCTTTTCAGTTATTTGTGCAGTCGGATTTTATGTTTTAATAATTTACTTTTTGGCATCTTTTAGCCTATTGGCGATTGTAAATGTCGCTCCTGCAAAGCAGATCCATTCCCTGCAGAAGAATTCAGTTATATTAAAGAACTTCATCTAAAGCTTCGGACTTGGAGCTGTTTGGGGCACAGTAGAGGATGCGGGCACGCGCATGGGCAGTTACCACAATTCCCATTATATCCAAATCGCGAAGTTGCTGGACTAGTTCCTTAACCATACTGACGGATTTCTCCAGACGAATTTTTGGTGTCTCACACGGTGGCTCGGATCCGAGCACATATCGCTCAATTCGTAATCTATCAAAATCTGATAAGACGAACACTCTCGGAGCACCCGAGTCTGGGGGTATCTCTCGATCCAAGTAAATGGACGGAATCCGCTGGCAGGGCCGGCGGGATCGTTGGAATTTAACAGAGAACGTCCGCGGCTACACAAAAGTCTCCCATGGGGCCCCGGCCCAGTGAATCACTCATTCGAAAATTCAGTGTTGGCTCAACAGTCTAAGTGGCCGGTTGGTTTCCGTTGTTGGTTCAATTCGCTTCGGCAGTGGATGCCTTCGTTGTTGTTAAAAAGAAAAAAAAATATATTTTTCTTTTACACTTTTCGGCCAAAGTACCTGTGCTTGTGGGGTGCTCTATTTTTAGTGCCAATATTTAGTGTAAAAAAAAAAATCCTTGAAGAAGCCCGACGTGGCCGTGAGTAGTAGAAGCAATTGGATGCAGTGACTATCGAACACTGCTGCTTCTAGTCTAGTGTACGCGTGCATTTGTTTTGCATAATTTCCATTCGGCTTACACTACGCCCGTGCACTTACCGCAATTCACGCAATTAGCGCAATTAAAGCGAGCTCCCAAGAAAAGTGAAAAGTGTACAAAAAGTGTGTGCTCCACCACGCGGATTGCCCGTTATGAAACTTAATCCGTATATGATCCACAGCTGTTCTTATCGCTTATCATTACACAGTGACGACGACTCTTATTAATTGATAAGAAACAGCCGCGTCGGAGGGGGCTGATTAAGCAGCGGCATCGTTCCTGCCTTTATTTATTTATTTTTTCTCTGGGAGCTGTAAGTTTAGTTTTACATCTCAGAGAATAAACGGAAATCCTGCCACTGTTAATCGATTTTCTCCAGACTTACCAATTTTGATAGAACCGCTACTCTCTATACTGTGACCAACTAAAAAGACTCCAGACACTGCGGCGTGACACAATTGCACTTCCGATCCAACCATGGGAATTGAGAGAGACTATCGCATTTACTTAAGTAAATTGCCAACACCTCTTTTACAGCCCTTGTGACGCAACACTATACAATTTATATGGGCTAGCCTCCAGCTCCTATGGTATAATCCCGATAATGCAAGAACTGCCCTATGTCATCTTTGATGTCTTTAATTAAATACAGAACAGATGGAGTTCCCCAAGGCACTGATCTTTAACCGATTCTGCTCCAGCGTGGTTTCTTCTAATCGATTATCATCTCAACGCACCAAATTATCTCTCCGGGAAGACAAGAACAAAAATTGACACAGTTTAGTTTGCGTCTTTCGAGCGTAAATAAATTAAAACTGCTTCTATTTTGGCCGACTGAAAGAATTGAGTCATTCTCATTTAGCATGAGTTAATTATAGATAGAGTTTTCAGATGGGTATAAGGAAACGTCTGCCAGACAAATTGAATATCGTTTATGCACAAATTATTACAAGAAAATCTCAAATATTTTATGTTCCAAGAGCCTATGCTTCATTTTAGTTTCAGCTAAAAAAAAAAAAACATGTCTCCTATTAACGTAGGGACGCTTCTCTTTTTGGGCAGAGTTCCAGGAACGTCTTGTTGGCTAAGGGCTACGTCTTAACCTCCACTGAGTTGGAGGCCACTCAATAAATTCATTCAAATATTAAAGACTGGAAGAAAAATTTCTCATATCTAATGAGTCACCAACAAATCGGTGACTATGGACGATATAACGAAAGCTTCTTCATTGAGAAATTTCATTGTTTTGCGTTTAAACCTTTCTTTTTTTTTAAGTAGGTACATTTAAGTTTATAGATAAGAATGTGATAAGGAGAATTTTACTCTTCCACATACAAAAATAAATTCATAAATCGAATAAACCTTAATTGGCTTTTGTTACCAACTAATAGTGCTTTTTGCATTCTTTTAAAATTGGTTATAATATATATATGTTATATAATATAAAATTCAACATCTGTTTCTTCCTGTTTACTTGTTATATAAATAAACATTTCAAGGGCGCAGAAAATACAATATAGTTTAAATGTACTTTATAGACGACAGGTTTTATTTATATTGCAAGTAGACGATTTATAAATAAATATTTTAAATAACTATGAATTATTATTTCTGTAGCTTTAGTTATCCCCAAAGTTCCAATGATAAGGGTGGAGTATGAATTGTAAATAGGAAATTAGGAGATTTATTACAAATATATAAATAGTGGGAATAAGGTTTCAAAGAACCCATGGTAATAAGACTACAAAAAAACCCTATTACATAAAACTATTAGATTAATGTTAATAAATGAATAATTCTTAATACCAATAAACATTGACTAATACTCGTAATATTGTGTTTAATAAAAAATTATATTCAACTTGCTACTAATTCTGCTTTACCTTTTACCGCGACTATTTTCAAATATAAAAAAGATGTCTATACAGATGGTCAGGTAAAAAAACTGCCTTTATGAAGGGTAAAGACTTAATGGTGGTTATAAAATACCTTTTTCTCTTTTTGCAATAAAATTAAGGTTTTATAATGAATAAATCAAATAAACCCCCTGTTTTTGTTTAAAAATAAAACATGTTTCCTTTTAATTATTTATTCAAGATTCAAGTAAAGCTTATTTTTAATTTTACAATATTTTTTATAATAAGTTAAACACTGAACGAAATAACTCCTAATATAGAAATCATACTCCACTATATTAAAAACCTTATTTATAAAGATAAGTTAGTTTAAAAAGACAATTAAGTTTATGTTCATTCTACAAAATGTTTGTTTAATATTATTTCGATAATTGTTGAAAACAAATGATTGCCTACAATTATTCTAGTCATTTTCAACAGATAACTAAATTTAAACTATACCCTTTAAATTTAAACTTTCGTAAAAGTTTAATATATAACATGAATTGGGAATTAAAAAGCAAATTTAAGTAGAGGACAGGGCACGAACCTGTGATTTACGAACTGGCTTTTCGTTTCTCTAACCAACTGAGCTACCCATAACTTTTCTTGCCAATGTCTTCTTGAGCAAATTTTAATTGTAGTAATTTTTAATTACGACTAACATTGATTGAATTGATTGATTCTAAATAAATTTTATGTAAAAATGCACCAGAATTAATTTGAAATTTCATCAGGAGTGTATATTTAAAAATGTTGTTATTAAAAGTTAAGCTAAGTTGACTTCAACATCAAACTTAAATAGTATCAAATGTCCTTCATGGATTAAAGTAAATCTTAATTTAGCTCCATATATAAATGCAATTAACGCATTCTTTAGAATTTTGTGATATTCTAAAGAATGTACTGTCCGCTAGAAATTGTCACCTGATAAAAGAAAAAGCATAAAATTGCTATCATAAGAAATGTTTGTCCATCTCATGAGAAAACTGCATTGTGGCTCTAATTAAAATATATGTGGAAAATCTAAAACAGCATTACATCCTCAGCAACGTGAACACAACTCACTGGAATCAATTATATAAAGTCCATTGCATGATTTTCAAACCTGATTACTTCCTGATCGACGATGGCGTGCCATTAGATTTTAAAGTGCAGTAACTGTTTACAATTTTTGTATTATTACTTGGAATTGACTCAATCTTGGAAACTGGTTCGATGGGAGCTCCTCACCGGCCGATGACTGCCCTGACTTGGCGCTAGCGGCTGCTGCAAAAATAATTAAGCAGAAAAAGTTGAAACAGTAGTGGCCAGCATTAACCATGGTATTAATTTTAATTCACTGATCAAATCGCCTTTCTCTTTATGATCTTTAAAAGAAACAAAAAAATAAATAAAACCGAACCAAAAGAGGTCCAAACTTGCACGCGAATTTACCACTGGGGGGAGGTGCTCAGACTCTGACCGGCCGCTGGGTTCCATTCATGGACCCCATTGAGTGTTAATAAATTCCATTAATGGCAAAACGGTTATTGGTCCGATATAAATTTTATAGAGTTCATTAACATGAAAGGTAGGAGCGGGAGGCTGCTCTTGAAGCAAATTGGGTTGCAATTCGTCTAAAAAAAAGAAATGTATTTTCCCAGAGCGGAAATCGGGCGAGTTCACATCAAGTTCAAGATCGACATGCACAAATAATCGCCTGGAGGTGCACCTGTTTCCTTGCTTGGTTATCAGTTGCAGCGATTTATTCAAATTTCCCACATCAAATTTGTGCAGTTCGTAGCATAAAATGCAGCCTACATTTCGAAGGATTCAACTTTCATTTTCATATACATTCTGTTTCCGAAGTGTTGGCGGCGAAGGTGCCACTTTTGCAACGTTTCATAAACCTCAAGGTTACAAGACCGCTTGGGGTGATTTAAATTGGATTGAATGTATGTAACTGTTGTTAAGAATTGCAAGTTATCGCCTTGTTGGTGATTGTACGATTGTGGGAAAATCTCTGTTACATAGAAAACGCAAACGAATCAACGCGGTTTACGATGTGCTAAGCTTTAATTAGTAGAACTTTTAAAATGGTGCTACTGTTCTAAAAAAAATTGAATTAGTTTGTCTTTATAATTTTTGAAGTACAATTAGACTGTATTCAAAGTGTAGTGTATGCAACAAGACAGTCTTCGAAGTTTTCGGTAATTAAAAGTAAAACTTACAGAAAAGCAAAAAGATTACTCCTCTTCTGTTATTTTCGTATGTAATTCTCCAGGAAAAGGTCTTGTTTTAATTTAAACTCTTTACTGGATAGTCGTGAATTACTGAAACTTGAAAAATATAAAGACAGGTGTTATAGAGAAGTCTGTCCTTTTCTTTATAAATTTGACCATCCGTCCATTACAAAATTGCTATTTTATTCTTTCGTCAGACTTAGAGTATGCGCCGTAGATTGGTTAATTCCGTGATTTGCTATAGTCAACCTACATTTTGGTACCATCTAGCTCTTTAAGATTTCAGTTCTTTCTCCTTCTTCCGTATGATTGCTATGCCAAAGTAAATTCTACTTTTATGTTTCCTGTCTCACGAGGATATAGGCACATATTTTGTAGTACTTGATGAATTGTTATAAATAATTTTAAATTAGCTAACCGTGCTACTACAACTTGTTTCATAATTGGTACTGTAATTAAATTTCCCATCTTAGAACATGCAATTGCTAACAATAATTAAAAAGCATTAAGCTTTTAACTATAGAAATAAAGAAGCCAATCCATCACCATAAAAATGGTACAGCACGCTATACATGCACACTTTCTTTCACGGTCACTGAAAGTAGAATTTTCTTCGGAATAGCGAAGAAGACTACCACAAAAAGTTGCTACATTCTTCCCTGTAAAGATATTTTGTGAAGAATTATGAAGTAAACTAAAAAAAATATTAATCCATCAAAAGAAACTCACTACTCATGACTTTCTTTTATCACCAGCACCAATTTTCAGTGTGCGCATCACTGACTATCTGAAATTGTGCGTACGGCATGCTAAAATAATTAGCAGTTCGCAATAGGCTATAAAATTTGAAATGTCCAAAATTTGTCTTGTTTGCAATTTGCTGTCGTTTCGCGTATTTATTTCAACTAATAAGTAAATAGAAAAAAGTTTTGGTGTGCTATGTCTGATCCGTCGAGTGTTACGTAAATGTCTTAACCAGTGGCTGTGAAATTTCTTCTGTGTAAAAGGGGGAGGATTGATAAAGTTCAATTTTACATAAGTAAAAGAAAGGAAAATTAATTAAAACATAACAAAATTGGCTGAGATATTCTTACATCAAACATAACTAAATTAACGGATTGATATGGAAGAAATTTTAAGTAAGAAATTAAACAAAATGTATGAGTTTTATTGATTCATTTGGCGAGTTTCATATCTTCGACGAAAATATTGCTCGATGTACGAGTTGTCCCCATTAGACAGTGAGCTTTTTCGTTGCTTAATCGTTTCTGAGCGCCTTTTTCTCGGTTATTCTTAACCACTACTTCCGGATAAATGGGGTCAATAACTCCGATTGGTCATGGTTTTTAAAAAAGAATTTCAAATGTTTTTATACGCTTAAAGAAACTGCATTTTTGAATAGCGTTGCAAATTAAAAAGGGAGTGCCAGTACTACAGTAGCTAAATATACAGCATAAAATTGTTTTTATTATTTCATCTCGTTGCTAGGCAAGATGCCAATTTAAAAAAAAAAAACACACATCCTCTTCTTCCAGTTTACGTGAGAATTCCATAGCAATTATTTTTAGAACCGAAACCATTTCAAGTGCGTACAATTGAGGATAATGGGGGCTTATGACACGTGTGCTCAGAGTACTTCCAACGTTCTAATAGTAGGCTAGGCTGATAACCTTGAATCGATTACTTTGGGTAATTTCGTTATGACCTAGAGTAATCTTTCTCGGTAGTACTACGAAATTGGTTATAGTTGAATGGATGGTAGGAATAAATTTATTTTTTTTATTCGAATAAAAAACATTTCAGAGTGTCTGTTTGTGATGTTTTTGTTTCCTCTGGAATAGCAATAAATGGAATATGGGTTTAGGAAAAAAGTCTACATGTTTCTAAAAATACGTTGCAATAGTCGAGCAATTCGACTGATCTTAATTAAAAGTTAAAAAACCATTGACATCGAATTAAAAGAAAATAAATTACGATTATTTGTTACTATTCCACTGCCAGAATGGAATTCAGCACAAACTTTTTAGACATACAAAGATGCTGGCTTTCCACTTCGACAGTCTAAAGAATTCTCAATTGGCGATGCCCCGCGCCAAATCCGTTTTAAATACCCTTTAAGCCGTCACGGCGTAAAATCCATCAAATTAACTGTAAATAAGTCGGAAGGCAATTGCAATTTCCTTATCTTCTAATTAACTCTTCCCTCAGAGGGGTTTTTTTTTTGTTTATTTTTCGAGGGGTTATACCGTGAATAAAGTTCTAATCGGCAAGTAATAGCGAACGCGTCTTCATTTCGTGCCATCAAAAAATATGGAGAGAATCGATTAACAGTACTTCCCCCTTAAAGGTCAAGCTTAAAAAATTAACGAATTTATCTTGTGTTACAAAACAGCAGGCCGCTATGTATCGGCGGCATGATGTGAACTTGAAGACATCCGCGAATCAATTTTCGACCTGAACGCAATTCCATTGTGGTTGAAGAACAAAAGCGAAAATATAACTGGGAGGAGCCAGAATCTTATGGCGGTCTCTTCGACGATGGGCTCATGTAGCCCCGAATTAAGCGGGACTAGCGGGGATTCCACGGATTCGAGCAGTGCAACTGCGAAATATGGAGACGCAGATGTGACATCAAAACGACGAAAACAGGCCCTTCTCGGGGACGATTTTACCGAGCAGGAGTATCTCAATTTTAATAAGCCACTCCTAATTAGTGGGGATATGAACAGCAGCTTTTCCGGGGATCCCAACGATATCCAAGGCCTCGATATCAGGGATTACAAAGGTGGGCTACTACTCTCCCCAACCAGATTAGGTGCCAAAAACGTCCCATTCGTATCACCAACCCCTTCGGGTACGAGCTGTGGATTTGAGAACACGTTTCGCGTTCTCGAGCGACAGGTGAAAACTAGCCGCAATAAGCGGATGTATTTACGTAGGATAAGTGAAGAATACGTTCCAAGTCTAACGTCGCTAACGGCCGAAAATGCCGAAGACGCTACCACTGAAACTGCAGAGGATCAAGAGGCTCCTAGCTTCTTTGAGTTAGAACTAGAGGCCAGGCAGCGGCTTAGGGATCAGCTACAAAAAATCCCGGATCTTTTCAACAAGCCAAACGAGACTGGCGCCAGTTCTGCGCACGTAACCTCCCCATTAAACGAACTGTTGTACAACTTTAGTCCTGCTGGACTGGAGACCACCACCGCAAGTAGCAATCAAAGCCATAATGAAACCACCATCGAGCACGAAGGCGAATACCCGGAGTACGTCTATCACATAGCAAAGGGCAAGGACGGACGCAAGTACCTGAGGGTTGTCAAGAGTATGTTACTCGACAAAGGTAATTTCTTTTGTTTTTATCGTCTCTTGCTTTTGGTTTTGTTTACACATCCAGACCAGAGACCCCTGTTTTTTTATTCTGGATCCTGAATTATTTTTTTGTATGCATACAACTTCCCCGATTCATTTTGTAATCTGAGAAAAGAGAAGTATTCTACGGGAAAGCTAACAAAAGCCGATCATGCCGATCTGGAACGTTTATTAATCCCGCCAAAAACATAAGTGATAAAAAAACAGATCAACTCCTCGTTAGGAGTGTCTTTTGTTATATGAAAAATAAATAAATAAAATAACTGAAATGTAGAAATTATGAATTGATAAATTTACAAACGAAAATTAGAAAGTTATCAACTATTCATATACGGGCACAGGAAGTAAGTCTGTCTATCATTTAAAAAGTACATTTTATTTTCTACGACGGATACCTTACCATCACATAAAATTGATAAAAGCATAACACCCGTGTGTTATTTCAAAAATTGTATAAACTTAGCGATGCGTCCATTTCTTAATTTAGTCTAGACGTTAAAATGTGTCGTATTTACGTTTTTAGCTAGTTCCTTTCTTCCTTTCCGAAATACTCGTGTGCCACCACGCCTGATGTTAAACGGCTTCTCTCCGTTTTCCAAAATTCGAACATTGGGTAAACAACACACGTGAAACATGATCCAGGCACAAATTCTGTTAAATACTCCCGTGCGCTTCGACTGGATATTTCGCGGTCGTTGACACATTGATTCAGGAAAGGGCACTCCCTAGTTAGCTCATCAATTTACCAAGTAAACCGAACAGCAGAACCTAAGTCCCTGCAGGATGTAGATTGCGACAAAAGGCTGGGTTTTGGGTGGTCGCAATCGATAAATTCAATGCCATTCCTGACAAAAATAATTTCTCCATGAAAATTATACTTGCCCTCATTTGGTTCATTTATGCCCTAGCTAAGGGAAATTTTCTTGTGTTTATCAGCGCTGAAATCTTGTGTAAAACGTAACAAAAAAAATGTTACCTAAGAACTGTTCAGGTGGTCAAAATTTTAAATAATTAATTACTACACTATAATTCCCTAATTGGTCAAGGTCAGAGATAATTGCGTAGACTGAAAAATTTTGGAAACGCAGTCCTTACTTTCGACTACGTTTTCGGCGGCACGTACCCACCGGGTTACCTTAATTTAAATCAGCTCGCTTTCGATTTTATAATTAATGCACCCGATTTCTCGAGAAGGCCCTAATATAGGGAAACAGGCTTCTTGTTGCCTCAATTTGATATGAGACTGCATAATAACAAGCCAAGTTATTTATTTATTTTTTTTTTTCGCCTCAAGGCACAACTCCTCATCTGGATTAAGAGAGGGCACAGACCGGACATTGCTGCATCCCAGCCATACAAACAATTCTTTTGGGATTAATGTCCAGTTTGAAATCAGAAAGCATTTCAAGACAAGTGTGAAAGAAAACCTGTTCCTTGGCTTTACCAGTCACGACTGCATTTTTTTTTATTTTTGATTTAACAGCCTGTGTATGGTGATTGATGGCAAACCAACTTTTTGCCTTATTTGATGTGTTATAAAATTGGTTTGTTTGGAACTCTGCACTTCGACAACATACCTCATCGATTTGAGAAGACTGCATCTGTCGTGAATTATCATTTCCGTTGATGTTTTTAATCCAAAATACCTTTTTCGTATAATTTCTACTTTTTATTAGTGATCTCAAAAGGGTTCACACAGAAATCATATGCTAGTTTATCATAATTTTCAAAGGAGTTTTTTTTAGAGTTCCTATTTGGTGTGATGTTATAGTTTAATTAATGTTCAAGGATAATTAAAGAGTTTTAGAGGGTTTGTTTATCTGGAAAAACCCCCTTTTCATTCGCTAAAATAATTTCTTTCCCGTATTTGATCTTATAGCGTCTAAAATGGTTAGATGCCCAATTAAACCTTAGTTAGTGTTTAAAGTTTTCAAAAACTGGACTTATACCACTTTACAAAATAACAACCCAAAATAGAGTCTAGTTTGGTGGAAGAGAAACACTTTTTATTTGAACAACCTGCAGAAGGGTAGACCCTACTCAGTAAATCCCTTACGCCTGTGGATATTGAACTGTTACTTTTTAGTTTACTTAAAACAATCCATTCATACATCACATTAACGTGGTTATTCATTTTTATTTCAATCCTATCCCATTTTTCATCTACAGATATTACAGCAGTATCATCTGTAATTTTCTCTGGCATAATAGATAATTAATATATGTAATAAATAATAGAGGTCCTAAATTAGTTCCTTGTGGAACTGTCGCCTCTTTTAGTTTTATTAAAATCACTAAAAATGCCATTTATTCTAACACGCTGTTGTCTATTTTCCAAGTAACTTGAAATAAGTTTAAAAACATTAGTTCTAATTAAAACTCTATATAATTTATATTGGTTAACACGTGTACCGAAATCGGTACACAAATGAAAGCTTTCTCTTACTAAAGTGATTTTTGCTTGTAAATCTCTCACGAATGCTTTGTTGAAAATTTTAATAGGGTGTAATTGTAGCAATCGAGTTTCTCATAAAAATATCTTCCAATTTCTCACCTCTTAATCCCAGCCCCAGAAAGACTTTTAGCAAAACAAGTCTTCTCGAGGAGGGAGGAAGTGATGTTCTTAAGTCGTATTCCCTCCCATTCATAATTTGCGGGCACAGGTTGGTCGCAGGTCTCGAATTTCGCCCCACGAGCCGCTACAGGTCTTAAACAAAAGACGGGTCTCTCGCTGTCTTGGCGCTAAGAAGCTTTGCCGAGCGTAATACTTCCGGGTACCACCACCCGTCAAGGAAACGAATGATTTTCTAGCCTACGACTGTGAGGCCTTTGCATGCTCCATCTGCGCGAAAAGTAGCCTCAAGGCGAACGTTTCAAACTGCAGCGATTGTTGCAGTTCCCCATTCTCATGGGTTGCAATCTTTTTAGGCCAAACTCCCACCCGAATTGCAACGGAACCGAAATAGTGTTCTACTGCAACGGCTGCATTCGCATTCGGAAGTCGTTCGAAACGAACTAGTTTCGCTTGTTAAATTTCTTATTTTGGGATTTTTGAATTAAAACCAAAGAATAAGGTCGGAATTACGTAAACAAAAAAAAACCTCACAAAACCGGCCAATGCCCAATTAATTCGCCGGTATTTTTTCATCCCAGGTCGTTGCATCATCGCATAACTTAAATTGTTTACTACATTCATCCAGCAACCGCTAGATGACGATGTTGGCGCATTGAACTTTTCGGTGAGTTTTTCTCTTTAATGTTGCCAACACTTGTTGTGGAGCCGTCAAAACATTGAACCGTCTCAAGTATGAGAATGCCGGAACGAAATACGACGGAACGTGGCTTTGATGTGAATAAAATGGCAAAAGGTCAGTTGCTGCAAAATTTGCGAAATGTCAAAAGGTTTCGGCACGAATCTGTCTGGTTTAATGCGGGTGTTTCCGATGAATTAACGTGAAATGAGACAATTTAATTAAGCGACTCGCAGTGGAAATAAGTGCTTAAGCTTAAAAAGTCGTCATATCTGTGAAAGTTCTCCGTGATTAACAGTTCCTTAATGCTTTTTTCGTTGTTGTTTTTGCTGTAACAATTTTTTGCAGCGTATTTTGGCTTTTTCTTTTTAATATTGCTTCAAGGTAGTCGATTTTCTTCGTAATTAATTTAAATTTTATTATTATAAGTGTAGTACAATGCTTTTTCGAACGTATTAATTTGTTATTTACTGAAATCTGCACAATTTCTATCTGTTGGGGGGTATTAAGCATGTCGCTGCCGAGACAGATAACTCGATAACCTTCGTGTCACGAGTTCGTCCGCCCCCCTGCTTCCTGGAGGGGGTTCATAAGCCATTCATAGGGGCTTTTTTTATTTTTGCATTCGCCAGCCGTTTGTCACAATTCTCAACGGCGATCGCGATCTAATTTGAGATGTTATGTCACTTTCTTCAGTTTTGTTTAATATCAGATGCGCCGATAAAATCCACTGCTCTGTAGATCCATTTAGGAGGAGAGGGAGCTCCTCTCTTACGCAACTGATTAGATACCGACTAGTGATGGTCATTTGTTGGGAGGGCCGCAGATGAGTTCATGGCTAAAGCAATTATTTATTACACCGGAGGTGATTTTGCACGCCAAAACCACAAGTGTCGGTTGACGTGCATAAAACTTACTTGCCTTAGAATTTTTTGTTTTTCTAGCGCAAATCAATTACTACAAGTTATGAATCATTGGACTATGGTAAATTAACAAAAAGCCTGCAAATCATGTTTTATAAAACGCTAGCTAGTTAGCGCACACTTGCGAAAAGCCAGGTATTAAATTTTATTGTCACAAAGTTCGTTAAAGCGCAGTTCGGGCTAAGTTCGACTAAAGCACGTGTTTCCAATTTCCCGGTAGTCTCTCAGCAGTAAAAGTTTCATGAAAAAGCAATAACTATAATAGCCACGGATCCCATGATATATAACCATATTTAGCTTCTCTGTTCACTTGGCTGCCTGGCCTGGCTTATTCTAGGTAAAAGCAATTATTTTTTATCTACCTGGGTACTTCCAGTAATTTCAGGGGTCATCCAGCGGTTAAAAGAAAAAGGATTTTAAGATGAGATGAAGAAAGTAAGGTCGTATTGCAATCTATTTTATCGCAATTTATTTTATCTATAATTACAGGCTAAAGAACACCCAGTGCGATTTATTTTTTTAATTACGATAATAAAATAAAAATTTTATACTTAAGTTGTGTATACGCCTATTATTTTTCCACCACTGTATGAATGCCCTAAAATGCATCGGAATCAAATTATTTACTATTGTTATCATTAACTCTAAATAATCATAAATAGTAAACTAAATGTATTCTTTGCTAAAAATACCTTCGGTCTGTGTCAACCCAACCTGGAGAAATAGTCTTAATAGTCCTCTTAACTAGAAATTTTCAAACTTAATTTTTATTACCTTGATTTGAAATGTTCTTTTTTTACTCTTTTCCGGTTTTCACCATTAACCAGGTTTATTTTGTAGAACCTTTAGAATTTTCAGAATTATTAAAGTTTTGTTTTTCTTAGAGCATAAAGGAAGTAAAAGAAATTTTCTGTACATTTTCCACTTAAATTTTATAAATGCCTCCTTCTGTTTTGCTCAGCATGTAAAGAAATTTTGAAGCGCTTAAGTTAGAGAGGTTTCTATCGATCGATTCAAAGAGTCCCCACATTTTATTCTACATGGAAAGTTTAAAGTAGTTAAAGAAAGCATGTGGCTGACAAGTAAAACAAAAGATTATTCAAATCGCTTTTATTTGGTACAATCATTAAAATTTTCATTCTAGGTTTTATTAAATTTTTATTAAAGCAACTCAATTCATTTTATCGAAATGTTTTAAAAAGAACCAAACTTGTCCACTTAAATATTTCTGCACCAGTTCATTGTAGAATTTCTATTCAATTCGAAAAGTATAGGATGTAGTTAGAAATTTAATGTTTATGTTGCGCAGACTATTAAAGTTTAAATCCTTATTTTCTTGCAGTATTAAAAATCCTTCAGTTTATAAATACAAAAATTAGAACAAGAATTTATACGTGATTTTTGATAAATAGGTCTTTTGTTTGAATTATGCCTCTTGTCTTCGTCCACTTTCCAAAGTAGGCATTCTGCCTTTCCTTTTTTTTTAAGCAGTTTCTGAGCTTGCACTGTTGTTAATTCTACCAAAACTAATTAAATTTGTAACGCGGTTAAAGTTGTAGGCATTAAAAAAAAACAAAATCTCAACATTCAAAACAGAAAGTCTTCTTGAATTGTATTCTCTGTTGCTGGTAATGTTAAGAGGTCAATTGCCACCTACTTAAAGAGTTTTCTCAAGAGTGCACAACACACTGAAGAATGCAGAAATGGCTGTGCGTGAAGCGGGAAGTTTCACTTGTTTTGAATTCCTTTTAATGAGTTTATTTGAGAAAAATTTTTCAAAATAGAAACTTTTCCCTGTATGTATCTTTTTTAAACTTTTATATTTATTTATTTTTGTTTTTGACGAGTATAGATAAATAACAATAACTTGTTTTATGACGAGTATACTCGTCGTGTGTAAAAAGAAGTTGCCGTGATTATATAAATTATAATTTTTGTGAAAACTTCATTTTTGCTACACTTTTAGAAGCATAATTTAGAAAAGGAATCAAAGTAGCTAAACTGGTTAATAACAATCTAAAAAATATCCCAAAACCCTGTATTAAAAGCTAAAGTTCTTAAAGGGAAAATACTCCAAAAAACAAAGTTGGTCTTAAACTTTTACGCGCAACTATCGTTTTAGAAAATCCAGTTTTGTTAAATCATCAACAACTGAACGTTTAAATGTTTCTAGCTTGCTTTGAAATTTATTTACATTACAAAACTATTTGATATCCGTTGGAATGAAGAATTCAAGTATAAAATTTCTTTGATTATCAAGATGAATTCAAGTTAACCGTATCACTTTTATGCCTAAGCATAACAGAGCTATATTTATGTGATTTGTAAGATGTTGTGCCTTGAGAATTGTACCTTTTTTTTGCCTTCTCGACAACAATCATTCTGTGCAAATGCAAGGACTCAACATTTTTATTTTTTTTTTTATACAAAATCTCTTTGTATTCAGATTCCGTAAATATCCGTAAGACTCATCTCTTCAATCAGCGATTGCAGTTAAATAACTTGAATGAGCCGAAGAGGAAAAAAATATCTTTAAAGAAATTACACTAACGATCATTCGCGTAGCAACATTCAACTCTATGCCCAGCCACTTCCTGCTGCCATTGATACGAACGAAACCATCAGTCAATTACATTGCTTCTTCATTACGCTTAAATTTCGCAGAGATCATCTTGCTAGCCATCCATCCACACGCGTTCATCTCATCTTAACAATCTTCTTTCATTTTCAGTAGCCGCTTGAGGAACCACAAATATATTTTTGTTTTTTTTTTCGCAATGGTTAGATCTGCAGGCCATAATTGTGGCCGGTGGCTCAATACTGCAATCAAATGTTACGCTCCGACAGGTCTCCATTCCGATACCCGCAGGCCCACGATAAAGATCATTCAGAACCATGATCTTGCCCATTAGTTTGGCTGCTTAACTGCTTTGTGATGACCGGGCAATTAACTGTGATGTGATTGTCTTTTTAAAAAGGGTGAATGAAAGTGAATGGATTTTGCCTCTCCCCATTCAAAAAACGTACAGATTTAAGAGGTCGGACACGATCAGCACAGACCATTCTTGGTGCAGTTGGATATAATGATAATGAACTTTCAACCGCATTAAGGCAACGATATTGTTTTAATTAAATTGAGCATGCTCAGATCTTCTTTAGTACAATGCCGGGGAATTGACAAACTTCCTGTCCATTCTATGGTTGCATATTCTGCAAGGTCGTCGACTTAATCTGTACATCTTTGTCGATTTTTGCATAAATTTTGCCTATAAGATGGAACTAAATGGAGATTTTTGGAATTTGTTACTAATTACGTAAACTTTAATACCCGCAATTTAAAAACAGTCTCGCTGTGGGCGTCTCAAAAGATAGACCTAACGTGGCAGTAAATAATGGAAGGCTTTAGAATAAAATTTTATTTTATTGATTTTATATCTTTGGAAATAATTTTACTAATTTAATTAATTTGTTTATTCTAAAGCCCTAAAAGTAAATTTAATCAAAGAGCGGATTTTTAATAGTTTTGTTTATTGTTTAAAGTGTAAATAATTTAATAATGTTAAGCTTTTTGCGTTTTCTTCTCTTTTTAAGGTTTTTCGTAAAATATGTCTAATAAGATCGCACAAATTTTATGTAATCAAACAACTAACAGACTTTACTGGCCAAATTAGTTTTCGTACGATTGTGCCTTTTTGATTATTACTTTTTATTTTTTATACAATTAATAAACACAAAATATGGCCTCAAAAAATAGTAACGAATTGTGTTCGAACAATCGCCACCGTACAGATCATTTGATAAGCCTAAGTCCTGAAATAGTTCCCCTAACACCAATAGACGATCTCTTCGAATACGATGATGATATCGAATCCTATGATGCCTTTATGATGAGCGCAACTAGTGATAGTACTCTGATCGTCAGAAGGTCGGACAGGTGCTGTGCCAACGATTCAACTAGTGATAATGGTGTGCCTTTAAGTGTTGAACTGGCTCAGTCTATGAATTTGAATCAGGAAGAATCGTCTTCAGGACAAACGGGAGAATTTCAAAAGGCTCCCGAACTTTTTTTACGTTTGCGTGACAATGAACTGGATTTCATCGATGATGATAAATTTGACTCAGGTGCCATTGAGGAAAATTACGAATTTGGTGCCATATCGGATAGTGTGGAACATTCATCCTCTGTTAGACACGAAAATAGATCTATTGATTCGTTCAACTTTGTCGAGCCAACAGCGTCCTATCACTCTGTTGGCGGAATCGACAATGAACAAATTCTTTTCGAAGGTATGTGAAGCGTTAATTATTACAAAACGAAAGATTTGGCGCTTTCATTTTATTTTTTTATGTTGCCTCTTTCTTTTAGTTATTTTTGGGAATCGTTTCTCTTTTGTTTACTGTAGCAGTAGAGATGTAGACAGTCATAACGTGTATATTTTTGTTGTAATGTAGAAAATAGCGCAAAAACTGAGATAAACAATTTTATCTTGGATTTTATTATGACATTTAAAAGCTATTTCATCGTCTAAGATATTGAAAAGTTCAAATATATAAAGTCTCTGCGAGAAATATTATTTTGAATTTTTCAATTAGCTTCGTATCAAAGTCCTTTTTTTTTTTTATTATTATTATTGTTCCGAGCAAAAAGGAATATTCGATTAAAGTTAAATTATTATTTTTTTTTTTTTTTTGTATAATTAGAACTCTTACTAGAAAGTTTTAGTTTGAATTACTTGGTGAACCAAAGTATTCTGCAGTTTATTTTTAATGCATGAAATATTAAAATATGGACCAAATTAATGTATCCTATTTTTAAAAATCGTAGTAGTCGTAAGTGTGTATTAAGGTCAATGCATAATTTTTGGACAATAGCTTAAACTAAACATCTCTAAGTGTTAAGAAATAAATAATTGATGTGTCTATACTTCCCTATTTTAAAATAGCCTCAATTGAAATGGGATTGACTAAACTAATTAAATTATAAAGAATTATTGCTTTAAGAATAAACTCGTAAATCGAATGTTATCTAAGTGATTAGCCAATAATTGCATAAAATCGCAGTTTAACGTTCATGTTGAGGTTTTCCTATTAATGCACAGTTGCCCTCCTTGCATTAACACATTGGCGCTTAGGATTTTAATTCAGCTATAAGCTGTATAAGCTGAATGGACGTCTATAGACTACGTTTACGTCAACATGTTAAAGCCGCCTAAGTGGCACCATATGTTTCGAAATTTCTAATTGGCTTAGATATATTTAAATAAATCATTTCTTATCAACAACTCCTCGGATTACGACGATATTGGCCAATCGTAACATAGCTAAAGTCTATAAAATGGGACATTCTCAAAGTGAAAAGATTTTCGCCAAAGAATTCCAAACAAGGTCTGCTTAACAATAGAAAGGTGCTTGTCCACCGCAGAGTACATAGTCAGGGGAAGTAATTTCTCTATAATTACCTTTTAATTATTCTATCACAATCAGCAAAATTACATCTTCCATTTAATCATGAGGATCTGGTTAAAAGCGTGAAATATCATTTTCCCCAAGTGCAATTATCCAATTCTCAGTCATAACTAGAATTCCGGTCGATCAGATCTAAATACCACGGAACTCGTATACTGGCTGCATGAAATTGCTCTCGTTGTTCTGCACGTTACTCTGGCGCCCTGAGACTAGTTCAATTTAAGTTAGACGGGGACACCATAGAGATTCAACCTTTATTTTTCTATCTTTCTTTTGCAATTAAGATACCCACCTCTGTCGGTATCGTGCAGTATAACAACGTCAACCAGCATATCGTGTTTAATTCATTTGGTCCCAATTCCTTTTCAGCGCCGGTAAGCGATTATTTTTCCATGCCACTAAGAAATGTAACATTTTCTACGACAAGCGATTAAAGTGTTGCAGGTGATTTCCATTCACCTTTCGAATATGGAAAACTATGGTGATATGGGTATAAATGCAAAAAAATACAAAAGTCACAGAACAACTTGCCGAGTCACGATAGATGTGAAAGCTTCAAATCATCTGGGAGCCTGTCCCTGGCTAGTGCAGCACGGAGAGGTGAACAGATTTTAAAGGAATTTATAATAAAGTTATCTGCAAGCTTCAATAATTGTCGGAGGTTAATCACTTTATCCTCCTCGCTTTTTCAATCAGGATGTGCGGGATTCCAACAGCTATAGGAGATTTAACCAGGATCAGCCTAGTTAGAAATTTTATATATAAATGAATTTTTCACGCGTAGGACTTTTAAAATCGAAGGTTATTACGATAAGTTTGAATTGATTTGAGTTCTAAGATAGGCCTATTGTATAATTATTTGAGCAGTAAAATAATTAAATGGGCAACTAGATCAGTTCTCAACGTTTGGTATTCTAGAAGCATGTGATTTTTCTATTAATTTCTGTAGAAATGTAAAACAGAATGCGTGCTTGTCTTAATTGGATTTTTCACTATTAAATTAAATTATCCTATTTAAAATTAACATTTAAACACTTTAAGATTTTAAATTACATTTATTCTACATATTCGTCGTTACCGCTCTTAAAATAGTTAGGAAACAATCGAAGATGAAACTGAATGTCTACCACATTTAAAATGTTTGAGATGACTAACAATGCTACCAAGAATTGCTATGATTTGTGGTTTGATTAATCGTCTCGGCTGGGACCGAAAGTGCAAGTAAGCCTCGAGGCAATTCTTTTTTTATTTTTTTATTTTTCAGACCGATTGGAAAGTTCGTTTGCATATTTGGCCTGTGTTCAAATAATGCCGGGAGGAATCTTCAAGATGAATAACGAAAATCTGCGTGCTCGAGTACCCTCAGTTCTCAATTGCAGCGTATGAAAAAGCTTTACGAGCATTCAACCGCATCCACCTGATCAATGAACCGCGCTCAAATCAAAGGCCTGGCAGTCTTAAAGGCGTGACGCGTTTATCTGGTGTGCCGGTTGTTCAAAACAAGGAATGGGGCTCGAAAACAGATTTTCCGGTCTAATGGATTTTCAGTCTCCAGATGGAGAGCTATGACGTAGTTATCTAGCTACGTGTTCATATTCATGGAATGATTCGTATTGTCCTCCACTTGTAGGTGTAGAGCAGCAGCCTTAATTCGGGGCGGTGCGCATGTTCCACATCGATTTTTGTCTGGACAAAAATTATGAACTTTCCCTACCGTCCTCGAAAGTCATACTATTTCAAGTTGTTGTGCGGTGATCCACTTAACGAAAAGTCAATATGGTATAACGAGTATCTCTATTTGTTCAATTGACGAACATTATTTAATTGTCAGTTAATTAAGAAGAGTGCCAATGATGACAAGGTTAAGATCTGATTAAATCATTACGATTTCATAACTGAAAAGTGAAAATCTATTTCGTGTAAACCAAATTCACCTTCCAGGACTACCGGACAATGTACCAGCAGGCCCTCCTTAAGTCATGTCGTGATAGTCAATAAAGTAAAGTAAGAAACGTTAAAATTGTGAAATTGCCTCTGGTCGTGTGGGCAGTCTACATTAACTTGGTTCTCTCTAGTCGTTGCATTAATCATTTTCGTTTAACACTTGAATTTCTGTGTCAATGTCAGGACACAGCTGATTCCAATGATTGGATTTCTCACGGTGTAGGTGCCTTTGTTGCTTCTCCTTCAGTTCTCATGTTTTTTTTTCTTTTCAGTTCCTCAGGGCACATTGGGGAACACTTTAAATTCATCTCGCTTCATGAACCCATTTCTTTTTCCTCAAGGTCATGCTTAGTAGATTCATTAGTTCTAGTTGTTGGAGACACAAACAGATTTTATCATCCTTTTTAAATTTCAAGTGCAATTGTAAGAGCGATTTTTAAAAAGTATAAAAAATTATTACTTTGCCTTTTATAAAGTCTGAAAGGAGCTGTTTTTCTTTAGATTAAAGTCGTGCGTCTTCAAATGGCGAGAAAAATAGGTTGAGATTAATAATTAAATTTAATAAAAGGTAATAAAGAAGAGCCGGATCAATTTTTAAGTGCATTATGAGTTTTAAAGCTAAACAGGGGACTGTTAAAGTATACAGGGGTATAAGCAAAACCTTTATAACTAATACAACATAAATAAAATTTAAAATGAAAAATTGCAAGTTTTAGTAAAGGTTAGTCTTGTAATTATTTTAAAAATTGCAATACAGAGAACTGTTTGTATAGTGTTTCCTCTGCTATTCAAAAAATTTCCATTATAATTCGTTTTAAGCATTTTATTCGAAATAACAAAATAAATATATTAAACGAAAAGACACATTAAGTTTTAAATTAAAATTAAAAAGCCTTACTTTGGGTTTGTCTACCTATAAAGCCATATTTAGTAAATTTCTATCTCTCTCTACTTTAGTTTGGAATTTTGCTAGTTAAAGTTAAAATTCAGGTACTATGAAAAAAGCAGATAATTCCGAAACTTTATTAGAGATTGATTTTTGCCTCCGGTGGTCTAGCTGGCTGAGCGGTTTGGCTGTGATGTACTAAGTTTGCCATTCCGAGATTATGGGTTCGAATTCCCAAATGAAAACTCTAGTTAAAAAGTAAAAATAACACAGGAAATTGCCCAATGGGCTTTAGTTACCGAGTGTACGAAAATAAAGAAAGCAATTTGAGAATTAAATTCACAAAAAAATAGTAAAATAAAACAAAATCATTTGTCTACGCAGTTTATATGGTTATTCTACCCTACTTTATACCATTTAATATTAGTCTAAAACAATTTATTTTTAGAGATTTTAATAATATTCCACTTTACCCTACAGAGGCATATAATTTTTCAAATATTCATCATTTTAACGTAACGACATTTTTATTTTAACCCACCTCACAGTGACATAGTAAAAATGACCTTCAGTCGTACTAACCATAAGACGAATCAATAAAGCTTAAATTAAAATAAATACCTCAAAATTACATAACTTAAAATAACACGCATCAAATACCGTGCAACTAATTGAGGAATAGGAACTAGAATTATTTTTTTTAATGAAATCAAATAAAAATCGATAGAAACATTCGTTTTTTTTTCTTCTTTTTATTAGGGGTGTAATTGACCTATTTGATGTTGTTAAAACATAAACGCATAATAACTTTGTACATATTTTCCATTGAGTAACGCTCGTGTATTTTACTCATGTGATTTTATTTGTCCGCAAGTTAGGAATGTTTTTCAGCTAGTTAATTTCTCATTCGGTTTATATCAAGCGTATCTCTGCTCGTTGTTAGAGTAGAAGAACTATCAGTTAATGTAATTTTATGGTAGTAATTTTTATGTACTACACTACAATTTTAATTTAAAGTTATAAAAAGAAATTTTATTAACGCAAGTCACCTAAGCTAAATAAACTTCAATATTGGAAATTTTTTCTCACATATCTAAAGAGTTCCCAGGCTCAATTAATTTCTACCTGCTGGTCGTGTGAGAGATGCAATTTAATAAGATTTTAAAAAAAGAAAAAAACATTAAATAGTCGTAACTCCAGGGCGTGAACTTGATGTGAACTAATTTCCTTCTCGTTGCTTAGAGGAGCAGCATAGCCAATTTCTATAGAATAAAGTCATGAAAAGCGCTCGTTAGGATTAATGAATATGCAATAGAATTCTAGTTGGGAAAAAAAATAAAATAGCCCCCCTTTCAGTTAAATAACCAGAGCCAAGGAATGGGTATCGTGTTTGCTTTTGTGTCAGGTGACGTCAAAGAAACATGAGATGATCTGAAATGTTAGCACACCATAAACGCAATGAGTGAGGGATTCACATGTCCATCATCCTAACCATCACCACTTCGTGTAACTTAGCAATAAAAATCATTTCATCGTGGAATCTTCACAGTCTCACACTTCAGGTAAAAGAAAAGAAAAAAAAAACCTTCAACCTGCGGGCGAAATGCAACTTTCATAAAGTCGTTCCTCCCTTCCGTAAGAAATTGCTTTAAAAAAATTTTTTAATTTAAAGGGCTACTGCGTACTTGTAGAGAAAATTTTTGTGTGGCAAGGTTTAATTATAAATAAAAAGTTGTAATTCATGTAAAATCAGTTGGAAGGTGGAGAAAAGGCAATAAGCTGAGAAATTATCTCTTTAAATGTGCACTCAGTTGATCTTACGAATGATTGCAAGTTAATAACCGTGAATGCATCACTCGATAAAAACTCGACTCACATGCACCGGTGTAATTAAGGACAACACACATTTCATGATCGATACGACGGTAATTTGTTTTAACACAAATTACGTAAGTTACCTGATCGCTTTGGCATCAATTTTAAAAGACAATAAAAATGTTCCCGATTAACCTGCGGTTGGGAGAAAAGAAAGTTATTGGTTTAAATATTTAGCGGGCAAGGAACTAAATACAGAACACGGGCTTGGTTTTCACACACAATGGATTTCCGTAATTTTATAAATCTAAAAAACCACACAAGACGATTTTTTAGCCTCGGTTCTGCGGTCTATGAAGTGTATATGGATTATTTTGAAATTAATATCTCACCGTTATGAATTACCAATATCCTCGTAATTTTAACCGGTTTATATTTTTATTTTATCGATCTCTTTTCCGTATACAACTTTCTGAATTTTTAAGCAATAAATGATTTTATTTTATTTCGAAGGATGAAAGTTGATGATATTTTTTGCTTGTTTATTAATTTCTTTCTTTATTTTAATTATAAATACTGCAAATAAAACATTTTACCATATTTGATTGAATTTAAAGACTCTAAAGGCATGGATATTACTTTCACCACTTAGATTTTCCTATTTCCTGTTAGGGGTCTATATGCAATTCATCTAAAATTTGATAACTTTAATTAAAACGATATGATAATGATGAAATTTTATATACAAGATCCATGCGTATTCGTCTTAAGCAATTCGTTATGAGATTAAATTGTATGAGCGATAGAAGTATTAATTGAAAGTCCTTGTTGTAAGAAACTAGTTATTCAAAATCAACCAAATATAAATTAACAAATATAGCGAAAGTCATGATTGCATCGTAGGTATTAATTCATCTCCTCGTTTAGTTTTCTTTATAGATTTTTACTTTCTAAATCAATTATCAAATCAACTAGCTACAGGACAAAAATCAATTACAACTAAAACTAACAACTTATTCTAAAAATAAGTTGAATTCACAACTAGCTATGAAATTTATACAAAGGACAATGCGCATTTTTGTATGGAAGGTGGCATCATACGTTTAGTGAAATCATTCTGTATGGGGTTTTCTTTTTGCTATAGGCATATTACAGATAACCCTCCTATAACACGGTAGATACATATGTTCCGTATTTTTACTTAATTTACCTATTTACCTATTCTGGATGAATGGATAGTCTGTAATTTAATTTTATAACAGTGTTATAAAACGATTTCTACAATTTCAGTACCGTGCTAAAACAAAACTGTGTTATAGGTTGCTTGTCTTATATGACGGTCTGCTCAATGTTCTTATCGTGTAAAAGAGAAGCCGTGTTGTAAGAGGGTTACCTGTAAATAAATAAATAAAAACGTCTATAAAGCTGAGTCCCCGTGATGCAATGATGTCTACCACATGCCCGAACGCTAGTCTCACAGGGGATTAAAAATTTTTAAACTTACTCTTTACAATTTTGAAAAGTAGCGCGTTAGAATCAATTTAAGAAAATGCGGTATACTGCACTCAAATATTAAATTGGGAAAATTCATAGAAAGTAGATCGATCGAATTAATCTTCCACCGTCAGCAGTATTCAAACAGCGAGCATCAGTCTGCAAAAAAATCATGTATTTGAATATCTCGTTTTTTTTTTTTTTTTTTTTTTATATCCCTTAATCCATTCAAAGCAAATTTATCTCAGTCAGAAAAATCTTCGCCAAACTGCAGAGAGTATCTGATTTGTGTCTATTTCACTGCAGCATACATGGGCCAAAGAAAAAACAACCAGAGAAGCAAGTCGGCGGCTAGTACGTCTCGAAGTAAACGACCAAAACTCTAAACCATTGGAATCTAGAGAAAATTCAAAAAATCTTGGCTGGGAACTCGGCGAAAATGCTTCAAAAGGGTCCATCTCGCCGCAAAGATTTGCTCTTTTCCCGGATTGTAAAGAGGAGGAAGAGTCGGCGGCAATCAATTAGCCGGAATGGCGCTTGCGCACATACCTTCTTCATTCAGTTTCGTTGCCGCGATTGCAGTAGACTTTTTACATTCATTCGCCACTAACTGTTCCTCCGCGGATTACACGAACAGCGGGAGTGTTGTACCTACCTTTAATGCGGGTGACTCAGTTCTCGCGAGTTTTATGTATGTAAATTACGAATTTACGCCGCCGATAGTGTGTCTAGGCGTCTGCTCCTGTTTCGTCAGTATTCCCAAGAGCCGAACCCCACTTCTGTACGCGAATGGAAAATCGATACCTCCTCCTTAATTTATGAGATGTGCAAGGGATTCTGTTTATGCTCTGCACACCTTCGGGTATGTTTTGCACGCGATGCTGCACAGTACTGTGAAAAGTGCACATTTTTAATAAAATTCGAATTGGTCAAGGATAGACTGTTTAAAAGTGAATTTTTAAAGCAAGAAGTGCACCAATAGTGTCTGATAAAAAAATGTTTTCTCGTGCGCTCACTGCAATTCGCAATAATGCGGCATCGGTAAAGAAAAATAAATCGAAATCTGATGAAAATCCTTCAGATTCAGAGGACTCTGTAGCGTCGAGTTCGACGTCCACAGCGAGCAGTGGCTCAAGCAATAGAAAATGTTCTCGAATGAAAAGAATTTTAAGGCTATCAAGTAATCATCAATTTTCTGAAACAGTTTGCACGTCCAACAATTGTACGGGCAGCTTGATCTCATCAAAAAATCCATCGACTAGTGCCCAGTCATTCAATAATTCACCTTTCACCAACAGCACTGAAAACGATGCCACCGTCGGATACTCCTACAATGCTGATGGAGACGGTAAGGCAAGAATTCATTTCGAGAGGCCTTTTAAATTATTTCAAATGAGGAAGGGTGCAGTAGCTCCTTCTTAAAGATTAATTGCAGCCTTTCAAGTTTGTCAGGTATCGTGAAAATAATCGCTGTGGCGGTAAATTAGATATCGAAATATCGATAGTCAATGGTGGTTCTTGAATTGCCATATTTTTTTCGTAAATATTTTAACTATTTATGCTCGTAACACACGCGAGAAAGTGTTTTTTTGTGGGTATTTAAAGAAGTAATTACAACTAGTTGATTTTAGTAATTGTTGCCGATTACAAAAACTAGCAATGTTTACTGCATATCTTTAAAATTTCCAAAACATTATGTAATCCTAAACGTATCTTTTGTAATTCCTAGTGTACTTAGTAGCGCGATTTTTATTTCGTTGTAATTAATGCATGTTAACTCGGTAGTCATTACAATTTTTTCTACTTGTATAGTAGAACTACTAAGTTCAGTAATTATTTTCTTTAATTTCTTTAACATGGATACATAAAAAGGGTATCAAGTTAAAGAACTTACAGAAAAGAATTACTGAACTTAGAAAACAGCCAAATGAGAATCAGGTATAATAATAAAATTGTGGATTAGTAAACATAGTGTGTGGCATGACTTAAAGATTACATTTGAAATTACAAGTTTAATATACCTAACAATTTCTTTTCTGTAGTATTTTTTTCTCTCATTACAGCAGAGTTAAGAAATGTTACCTCCCTTTAGATTTGATCTCTATTGGGTTATTGACCTTGCACAGATTTTTAGTTAGGCAATGATAATTAATTCCTCCAAAATGTAAATATTTACAGATATCATCAAACTTTTGAGAGCTTTTCGGCAATGTTTACTGAAGGCATAGTTGCAAATGAATACTCCCGAGTTAGTTCACACAAAATACAATTATATTTACATATTTTTATGCTAAAATTAAATAGTCTTAAACGAGATTTTTAGTAAATCTGAAACTAAACAAGAAAACTCCCACTTTTGCTGCAGCAAAAGCCTGTGCAACGCATAATTGCCTGCGGTTAAAATCGTTATAAAAAAATAAAGCCCAACCGCACCTATGGCCATCGGCTGTTTCCGCTTTTAGTCAAAGGATAGCTATGAAAACAATGGGATTTCTCTCGTTTGTACTTAAACCAAGTGGACCGTAATGACCGACCGAAAAGTCGCGTTTTATATTTTAAAAATTAAACTAAAATTTCACTCTAAAGGCCTTTCAGATTCAACGCTGGCCAACTGTGACAGAATTAAAAATTCTTTTTTCCGACTTCCCACAAAGATTGGTCATAAATCTTACCTAAAAGACAATAAATCTAGAAACTTGATACTCTCCTAGGTGCTGGAGTGTCGGAAACTGGTTTCATTTAATAATGCCATTAAATTCTAAAGAATTCGTATAAATTAACGCCTTATTTGTTCGTTTTCATAATTATAAAACTGGTCTAGCTGCAAAGAAGAAAGTTCTTTCACGCTCAGTTCATTACTCCTTTGACGATTGCGTGTGACAAAAATAGGAAAGCGCCATAAGTCTAGCAAAAAACTTTTATTCTAGCAATTCTAAAAATAAAAACAAAGACGAAAAACTATTCAAGTGCAAAATTAGGTCATACTAAAGAGTCAGGGTGGTGTTTGCCAAGTTTGCATAACTTTTTCTTTTTGACTAAGCACTTTGGCGGCGGTGTACGCCAAAAACAAAATAATTCAAATCTAATTAGAATTGTTATTTATTTTTATTTTCAGTTCTTTGCGGTAATCGTGTTAGCCAAATGACCCGAGCGTATGATGACATAGAAGCTGTAACACGTCTCCTAGAAGAAAAAGAAAAGGATCTCGAGTTAACAGTTCAAATTGGCAAAGAACTTCTTCAGCAGAATAATCGTCTTGAGGGCAGAATTTCTGAACTTGAAAGTGAATTAAAAACTTGCAACGAAGATCGAGCACAACTTTTACATGATCTGCATCAGAAAAATGAGCTAATTTCAGTTTTGACTAACGATGTCGACGATGGTAGTGAAGCTGGTAAGGTTCTTTATTTTAAAATTTTATAATCTTATCTTTGTTAAGCCAATCTGGTGTATGGTTCAATTGTTATTTTAGTGATATTAGATATAGAGCCAAAAAATAGACCCTTGTAGCAGGCCGCAAGGATTTCTGATGTCCGAAGTATCTGAACCAACATATTCGAACATTTTCTTAAAATTTAAATTATGCAGGAAAAAATTAATTAATGACTGAATGGTTTCCTGAATTATCCCAACAAGTAATGTTTTAAAATAAATAAATTTAGAACATGTAAAATTGTTGTTTGTTATACCAATTGACTTAGATTCAGGCAGACCTCTGCTGAAATAAATATTAAAGGCTAGGGATTGGTAACGATATATCTAGGTACCCCTCTAGAAGATTAATTTCGTTTTATTTCCCAAAATCTCTGTTCGAACTCACCCGACAAATTTATATTACCTAAAATGCAAGATTACTTTCAGGTCATCAGGTTATCTTAATCTGCAAAATACTTAAAATGATAAGATAAAGCACCAAGGCTCTATCGCGTAAAATGTATGATCAGCTAATCAGCTGAACAGAAATAGTCGTTAACTAACAGCGGCACAATTCCCACGCGTAATTTTATTTTTCTTATTTTTTTTTCTCCCCCTACAGATACCCCAACACTGTCGAAGTCAATCACATTGGAACTGCTGCAGAAGAAGATCTCATCTCTACAAGATGAGAATAAATCACTTAAAATAGAGGCATCTCAGTTAGCCACAAAAACGGACGAGGTTGAGGAACAAGAACGAAAACTGATGGCAGACATCACAATACAGCTGAACTCGGCGAATAGTCAGTATGATGGCCTTAGTCTGGAGCTTGAACGAATGAAGGAGGAGAATCGCCTGCAACACGAACAAATTGTAAGCCTGACTGCACGGCTCGCCGAGGCCGAGATGAGGCTACACCAGTTGACTGCGGAAAATGATGAGCAAGTGTCTTTACTAAGCATCACAAAAGAAAACCAAAATATGCTGGCTACCGAGCTGTCTGAGTTCAAGACTAGGTACCAAGAAGTGCTTGCTCTGCTGCAAGAAGCTCAAGAGCAGCTGCGTAAGCATAGAAAGAAAGCACAACCTCAAGCGCGAAGTTCCTTCCTTCCAGGATTGGGTATACCCCAACATGATTCACTACACTCAGAACTTATGGAGTCCTCAATTTATTCAGAGAATAGTCTCGATTCGGGTATATCGACGGATAGGATGAGTGGTGGTGGATCTGGACCAATTGCTCCTTACAAAAAAGTTTTCGAGACCGTAAGGTGTGCTGCAAAAAATGGTCACTATTCAGATGGAATGTCACACTTGGGGGCAATGGCCCTGAGCTCTACATCTCAACCTCGAATGAGCGCCATACCGTTCCTTTCCTCTTCTATAAATTCATCTGGGCCTCACCACCGACCATCATCAGTTTATTCAGGCTCTAGTTACCCTAGTTACGATAGCTCTTCAATGGGTGCAAAAACTATGTCCTGTGAAAGTCTAGCGTCCCAATCTGAAGACGGCTATCCCTCACAACCGGCAGGAGTTCCTGGAGCACCTGGAGCTAAAGATTTAGAAGCGGCACTAAAGAGGCTTACACCAGCAGAAGTTCTGGCACGTCGGGCGATGCTATCACATGCTCCAGCTGGTACATACACCTATGATGATACACATCCAACCCTTCCATTAGGAATAAGAACACCAGACAGTATAATGTCTACAGGGTCGGGATCATCTGGTGTATTATCCAATTTATCAACAAATCAGTGGCGTCTTCCAGAGAAATTGCAAATAGTTAAACCTATGGAAGGCTCCCAAACTTTACATCACTGGTCAAGATTAGCAACGCCCACGTTGGGAGGACTTCTAGAAGATAGGCCTGGTGTTAAAATTCGAGGTGGACGTGGCCTTGAAGACTTAGGACTTCAAGTATATTCACTTTCAGATGTGGAAGAGGATATTGAAGATTATCCTGGAAAACAATTCCAACCATCTGGCTGCATTTATACTTACACGAATAGCACTGTTATGCATCCCGACGATGGATCGATTGGACTTACATTTTTATCACAGTCACAACTATCATCGCGAATGGCATCAAATACAACATCTAGACAGCCAAGGTTAGTTATTATTATTTTAGTTTTACGTGTTTTCGGGGATGCTAATGTTGATCATTTTTCGTTATTCTTTAGTTGCCCACCTACACCTCATGCCGGGTTGTCGCGAAGGAACTCTTGCTCAACGTTTTCAGTGAATATGGGACTGGCGTCAATGCTGAATGAGCGGGGAATAAAGGCAGTCACTCCGAGTGCGATCAATACACCTGCAGGTCCAAACTTCTCGCCAACAGTTACGCCATGCAATAGTCCCGGTAAGTTAACAAGGATTTCTCTACAATTTCTAATATAACTGGGGAGTAGTCTTTAAAGTTGAATTGTGCATCGAGGCGGTTTTGATGCATTTTTGAAATTATCCTACAATAGTCTGGGTTAGACAGTAAATAGGAAAATGGAGAGCTATCCTTTTGAAACTTTTACAATACTTTCAAGATTACAATGAATTTTATTAAAATGGTAACGTTAAGAGTTACATGAGTTAACATGAAGCGTTTAACTGCCAATAAGAAAAGTATATCTCCTAGATTTTGAAGAGTAATTCCTGTTTGAATCTTTGAAGTCTTAATTTATTATTTTTGAATATGAATAAAACGAGTAATACCTTTTACATGTGTTTTCTTACAAACCCAAAGTATGCTTTTATATACAGGTTATAAGAATTAATCTAGTCTTCTATGGAACAACCAAAATCATAAATTAATAAAATTTAATTTGTATTTTCAGAGGGATCTCCAACGCGTTCTATGTCCCCAGAACCGTTATTTGGAATCTTATCATCGGGAGCTGACCTGATTCGACGAAAACTACTAGGAGAAGTTGAGCGACCAACAAGGTCTCAAAACAAACAACAAAAAATCATGTTGTCCCGCCTAGAAAAAAGGGCTCTACGCTCTCTGAGACTGGTCGAAAAGGTCGAAAGCATTGGCCTGGAGAACATCATATCGATGCAACCGAATGTTAAAAATCAGCTAGCCTGCGGTATAGCGAGTCGAAGTGCCAGTCCATTGGCTCAGTTATCTAATTTGAAAAATCTTCAAACAACCAATGGTCCCCTGGACGATTTGCAGTTTGATCGGGATCAAATTCGAGCTGTACTGTCTAAGGGTCTCTCTAGCGATAGCATTAAGAGTTTAACTGAAAGCGATACCGGCATATCGATGTCATCATCGGCAAACATTGAGAGTTTAGCAAATGTTTCAGCATCAGCACAAACAGCTTCTACAACATCGAATTCATTTGCAGCACAAAGTGGTCCTACTGCACCTAGCGATATTCGACTTAAACAAATGCAACGACAAAAATCCCGTAGAAATCTTAAGAATGGTATCGGTGGTCAACGGCCTGATCTAGGAACCGTAGGCGGAAGAGTGCGACCTGACCTGGGAAAAGTTGAAAGCAAAAGTAGCCCAAAGGCTTCGTGTAGTAGGGCCCCGCAAAAGGCGCGAACAGAGGAGAAAACATCACAGTCTATGACCCAATCCTTTGTGGGATCCATCAGTTCCCTGTTTTTCGGTCGAAAAGGCGGTTGGCTGTAAGGAGGCCATAAATGTAAATTTCTTTTTATACACGAAGTAGGCAGTTAATTTACGAAACGAGTGGGCGCAGTTCAAAAGACTGTCGCACGGAGCGACTATTATTTGCTTATATAGTTGATTTAAGTAATTTACCAAGAACTGAGAAAGGCGCTCCATTCATACGGGGCCTCACTTAATGCGCTTTTATATAGAATGGTATCTTCTCATTTTATTTTGTACAATTTAATTTTAGTTAGCGATAGTCGATAACGCTCACTGGGGCCCTTCAATTGCTAGAACTGCGCTTCGATGAGATAAAAGTTGAATTTAGAGAAGGCCCTTATTTTCATATCCATGAAATGAAATCGCGTTCCCTAGTATTGTTTATTTTAAATTAAATCCAAATGTACAATCAAGACACATTCGTACTTTTCCTTTGTACAAGCCACTTGAACTATTCTCTTTTTTATTTATTTTTTTTTTTAAATTTATTTAAAAGTGTATTTGGCGGAATTCGAAAACTTATGCAGATTTATTTTTGTTTGTAGAAGCTGGTAAATATGAATATAATTTTTTGACAACATTTTCAAATTGAAGTATAACTTGATCTATTTTTTGCTTATTTTTTACTTTGCTTTTAGGGGATATGTTTATTTTTATATTTTACTTCAATGACACCAGACATTGTTCCTGAAATTTTCAAACATTCGGAAGGTCTACCAGAAAAGTTATGTCGCATTGCATTTACACAATTCTTACTTTTCTTCTACTTCTTATATGCGATTGAATTTATCAAAATGTACAACGAAAGCAAAACAAATTCCTGAACTCTCTACAAGAAATTCTTAAAGTGTTTTGTATTTTTTTAACTATTTATGAATTGACCTTAACATTTTGTTAAAAGTTGAAAGTTTTTCTTAGGTATATAATGAATGATATTTTAGAAAATAAATATTTCTATGTAATCTGACCACCTAGACAACAACAGCTCAGCATACATTTTTGATTTTGTTTTGAAATTTTTAATTTGTTCTACCGAATTTTGTTTAGACGATTTCCACATTTATTTTGTTAAAACCTTGCGAACTTAGAAGTGTGTGATATGTGGAAACTTTTTACACATTCAACTCTGTGGAACACTTTCTTTAAAAGGGTTTTATTTGTGCCAAATGGGTGGAGAGTAAATTTATAATTTCTTTAGTTATTATTTTCGAAGTAGCTATTTTCAGTGAATAAAAACACGTCTTCCATTATATTTCTGTGCAGTTGTTACTAAGATACTTACTCGTCTTTCTTAGTAGCTAAATATCGAAATTGTAAAAGGATATTTTACTTATTTTAATAATTTTTGAATCAACTTTCAAATTTTATAATGCACTGAATACTGTGACCTTCCGAAGTAGCGCTTTTCCGTAGAGGTAATATGTGAATAAAATGAATTTACAAAAAATAAACTAAACTTGCATATTGTTTATAGTTTGAAAAAAGAAATCATATTCCTAAAAATGTCTGTGGTTATAACTCCTGCCGTTGAGAATCTCTTTATTTTTTTCTTAATACTTTTTAATTTGGTTCTAGTCCTTGGGTATCGTAAAAGATAAAAAAAAAATAAAAACAAAAGTGGTCCTTTGAAGAGTCTACTCTACCTCTTAACAGATACCCATGCCTTCAGTAGTAATGTAGGTTTAGCGCTTGTGATGCTTTATCTTTTTTATGCTTCTCTATGCTTCTCTTTTTTAAGAAAAATTCCTAAATTTGTTCCTTATTCAAAATTCAACCAAAAATTTGTTAAAATGAGATTTAATTGTCTTAAAATCATTGATGTATATAAATTAAAATGAAATGAGAAGCTGAAAACCCTTTAATGTGCCGAGAGGATTTTTTTTTAGTTTTAATCAGACTTAAGGACAGGTATGCCAATGAAAATATTCAAGTTGCCTTAAGTTAAACAGCGGGGAAACATCTCCGAAAAAGAAACAGAAAAGAGAAGAAAAATAAAATTATATTGTGATTGTACGAAAGCGATCAACTTATAACTTCCCTGGAATTGTACTTAGTCTAGAAGAAACAATGCCGTAATCAGCAGCCAAAGTGCTTATAACATAATCTTTGATTAGATCCGTTACGAAGCACATCCGCGATATGCTCTCCAACCTCCTGAATGATGATTGCGAAGGATTTGATTGGTTCCGCCGGGGGTCTAATTATTAACCAAGCAAGTAGGTATCATTTGTTATCCTTTTCGATCACATCTCACCTGGTAAAAATAATTTTGTTATAAAAACACAATATTTAAAAAGAAGCATGAAAGTGAGCGGATTCGCCGAAGATCTTACAGTGTAAAACCACTGGAAGCATAGAAAGTGTGGGGTTTTAGTGTAAGCAAACATTATTTATTTTCTTAACTAGTTTAGGCGAAAGTAGGATAATAACTGAATAGAATACAAAACTGAAATGCTTTAAATAAAAGAAAAATAAATAAATAAATTTGCTATAGAATGTATACAGGCATTATACCAAGTTTCATCACCAGGCTAGTGGAGAAAGCGTTTGGCAATAAGAGTTACGATCGAAGTTGTTTGAAAACAATTTACTTTTTATTCAATTTTTTCACAATTTGATTAAGGCAATAAAAGTGCCCGCATTACTGTAACATAAAGGTGACGAAAATGTTTATCTTAAATAAAAACATAGTTGAAATATTATAAATGATTTTTTTACTGATTAACCTGCTTTTACAATTTGTTACAGAATCATCAAATAAAAGTAACGCAAACATTTTAGCAAGGGTCAGTTTGCTTTTTAATATCTTTTGTGATATATCCCTTCTGTCTGATGGCATCGACTCAAAACATTTCCAATTATATCAGAGGAAATATTTTCTTTATAAATTAAGTCTCTTTAGTTCATACCACACATTTTCTATCGGTTCCCAATTGAGTGAATTTCCCGGTTATAGCAATAAAGTAAGGTTTTTAGCGAAATAAATTTTGCAGTATGTCATTAAAGGTAAAAGAAGTATATTCGTCAAAAACAGTTAACTGATTAAGGGAAAGGTAGTTATTAAAACAAAGTATAGAAATTAAAATTTTCTTATTTTATTTAAAAAAAAAATCGTTATAAATTTAAAATAAATATTACTTGCTAATTTAGCAACACAACAAAAATTTTATCATTACAAGAAAAGATCGGCTCGATTCACCAAGAATTCTAGAGTATATTGTTGAATACATTTTAAAGGGGTTTCACCATCGCCTCCAAACAGATCCGTAGCTATTTTTTCAAAGTTGAAAAATTCCAAGAAATATTTACCCAAGTCGCTGAGTTTCGAATTCAATTCTCTGTATTGCGAAATTTCATTGGAGTCTCTAAAAAGTTGCTCAAGTTTCCATACTACTTGAGGATCTCCTAAATTTTGCACTGATACAGTTCTGGTAGGCTTATTTTCAATATGCGTGTTTTTATGCTCCAATTCCAAGTTGATGTTTTTAAAAGTTTTTACAAAATCCTTTACCATTTTATAGGCGTACTCGATAAATGCAATTGGGTAGGCCGCCAGGGTTTTTGAAAACCATTTAGGATGTGTTGTCGTCACATATTTAACCATACAACGAGTGAAAGTCACCTCGGGGCCGTAATATCGGTGTGATTTAATAATTTCAGCAGCTACCTCTCGTATAGTGGAAAAAATACCTTTTAGTCCGTAGTAGGCTTTTTTGTAGATGTGTGACTCGAAACTATAAGAGGAATGATGATAGTGTAAAAATTTAAATATTTTAACATCATAATTTAGACTTACTGCTGTTTAGAATGTCCGATTGATATTAGGGGAAGCATCGATTCAGTTGTGTTCACTAATTGCTGGACATAGATGCACGAGTCATAGACATTTTTTAAAACGATATCCGTAAAAGAGTGTGAAGATCTAGGGGGAAATTTAAGTATTTATTAAAATATTCTGATTATTTGGTTAAAAATATGAATTTATCACATAAAAGTTCAATTTAAAAGAAACTTTAAGAAGAAGGGGTGTTTTAAGTTTCAGCTAGCAAGTTTTTTAATATTTTAGTGGTACATTAAACAATTTGAAAAAAAAAAATCACTTAATCAAGACATTCAGCTAAAATTAGGAATTATTGTAAATCCGTGTCTGTAGTGTTTACATATTTTCTAAAAACAAATTTTGCAATACTTACAGCCATTTGTGTATGTTAAACTCTTCCTCCAAAACGTTTGCCGCTGCTTTAGCGATACTTCGAATACTGCACAAATAATTTCGAATGTAGCCAAGGTGCTCGTGTAAAATATTTTTTAAAAATTCACTAACAAGAAGAAACATGAGTTAAGACTTAATTAGTTAGTTAATTAGCTTACTGGCTAGAGCTGTGCAGATTCAGATGAAAAGGAGTATCACTTATTTGTCCAAATGCCGGTAATTTGATCACAGACGCTGGAACAGCAACAGAACTATTAATTTCTAATAGTATGATACAAAAGGAACAGAAAATTATTTTAAACATGATTTTAACTGATCGACTACAGACTTTTCACATAAAAGAGATGTTTACACGTCTATGACCTGCAGGTCTATGATTATTTGAAGCTACCTCCGTCGCATATTTATAAACATTATTTCCAAGTTTTTGAAAATTTACCTAAGTGCATTTAAAATGTTTTTCAATTTCTTTTAAAATACAGAAGAAAGTTTTCTCAAAATTACCTTTTAATGTAGTGATCGACGCGGCTTAAAAGAATTTCAATTACAGGTAAATTCGAGTTAATTTGTTTAGAAGTTGTTCTCAAGTGATTAACGAAATTTTATTAAAAGTATTCAGGTTTGTGGATATTTTTAATGCCAATTAACAAGTGAAAGTGGTCTGCAAATAAAACAAAAACTACGTATGGAAAATATGTAAGAAGAATATCTTCCAGGAAGCAAAAGAAGCAAATAAGCCTGATAACATTTTAACTAACTATTTAACCCAGTTTTATGTTGCACAAATTGATTACTCTAATTTCGAAGAACAAATTTTATCATTAACCTTTTCCTTATATCGTTGGGTTGATATGCCCCAAAACTAATTTATATGAATTTCGTTTACTAAGCAATTGTTATATTTACTGAAGTTATTTTAAATCAAACGTGCTAGAGATTCACCGATTATGTGGTAATCAACACAATTTAAGGGAGAGATACAGGGGTATATACGAATTTTTATATTTTGTATTTCTACATATTTTACTTATAAGAATAGAAAATTCGGTACAGATAATAAAGCATTTTAAGCTTAATAACGCTAATAACGATTTCTTAAATTATAAATAATATTAATATTTAAATAACAGCTATTCAGTTGGTTCGATAGAAAATTTTGAAACATGAGTGGCTTTTTGTTCTCTCTCTTTTTCGGTGCAAAAATTCCTATAATATTCGTAAACGAGGGAAGACGAAAAGGTAGAGAGGTAATAATAAAAAGGCGCCAACGACACGCGGTGTTCCCAGGCGGTCCCCCATCCAAGTACTATCCGCGCCCAATGCTGCTTGACTTCGGTGATCGGACGAGAACCGGTATTCTCAGCGTGGTTTGGTCGTTGCCGACAAATTCATATTTACAATCATCGACTTAATGACAAAATATCCAGAAAAAGGCCATATTTACAATAATTTATTTACCGACAAAATATGTAACATTTCGGCTTAATTTGGACAAAATCGCGTAGTAATACCGCAATATATCTCTTGTATGTTTATAGCTTCTTTAAAAAATATGTTTTCCTAAACCATACCATGCATAATCTGCAAAAAGCACCCTATTCGTAAATATGGAAGCGGTTCATCGTAATATCCTACACTACTGCAGCGGCGGGTATGCAATGAGTGCATTTTGAGCAAAAGCAGACGGTCTTGAGTTAGTACGCAAAAGTCCTTAATACAGAAGGGACGAATCCAGGTAGGGACGTAGGGTAATAAACTAACCCCTCATAAAACATGCTCACATAACATCTGTGGCGACAGTATTTCTTCACATTTCACTTATTGAACTACCTGGCAGGGATTTAAATTAGCTAGAGGAGCGGTAGCTAGCCAAGTGAGATTTATCCTTCATTCAGTTAGCGAACTCCGCAAATGAGCGACTTTGAAGGAAAATAACAAAACACAGTGTACAAGTTGAATTAAAATTTAGTGAATAAAAAATAGAACATTGTGTGTTCGTGTTGGAAATATTATGCTCAAAACTAGTAAAAAGCCAAAAAATTAAAATACTCATTGGAAAAATAAAACAAAATTCTTCAACGGAAGTTATGTGACATCTATCCTAATTTAAGCACGAAAGATTCTTAATTTAAGTACAGGACCTTCTACGAGGTTTGGAAGTAATCTAGAAATACTTATAAGTATTATTTTTATTCCTGCTGTTTCTACTCAAATAATTTTTATTTAAGAGCCCCAAAAAAAAGGAAAAAGAGGCGCCAACGACACGCGGTGTTCCCAGGCGGTCCCCCATCCAAGTACTATCCGCGCCCAATGCTGCTTGACTTCGGTGATCGGACGAGAACCGGTATTCTCAGCGTGGTTTGGTCGTTGCCGACGAGTCCATATTTACAATCATTGACTTAATGACAAAATATCCAGAAAAGGGCCCTCTTTCCCTAAGTAAAATCGCGCCCCAATGAGTAAAAAATTCATAACTCGGTGAATTTAGCTCCAATTTAAGAGGGGGTTTGCGTTTTAAACTTCTGAGGGCTAGCCCTTTAATTAGAGCCCTTGATCGCGCAGATCTGAGGGAATACGAAAATTCGAGTTTTTTTCAAAAAATCATAGGTTAACCCCTTGCAATTTTTGCGAAAATCTGAAAAAAATTATTTTGCGATTTTTTGACGGAATTTAATAGTAGAATTGAAGGGTTTTCCATAAATGTAGCCCTTTCAGCGCTGTGACACTCAGAAACCTAAAAAACCTCATAGAAATGTATGGAAAATCGTCAGTTTTTTTTTATATCCAAGGTTCTGGACCTCGGTACTTAAAATATTTCTTCGGGACGTATCCTGTTTTTATTTTTCCTGAAAAGCTTAGCATGTTTTCATAGCCTGGACGAATTTTCAGCAATTAGAAACAATGTTTAGGGCCAGGGTAGCAGTTTTCCTTGAAAAGGGCCCTCTTTCCCTAAGTAAAATCGCGCCCCAATGAGTAAAAAATTCATAACTCGGTGAATTTAGCTCCAATTTAAGAGGGGGTTTGCGTTTTGAACTTCTGAGGGCTAGCCCTTTAATTAGAGCCCTTGATCGCGCAGATCTGAAGGAATACGAAAATTCGAGTTTTTTTCAAAAAATCATAGGTTAACCCCTTGCAATTTTTGCGAAAATCTGAAAAAAATTATTTTGCGATTTTTTGACGGAATTTAATAGTAGAATTGAAGGGTTTTCCATAAATGTAGCCCTTTCAGCGCTGTGACACTCAGAAACCTAAAAAACCTCATAGAAATGTATGGAAAATCGTCAGTTTTTTTTTATATCCAAGGTTCTGGACCTCGGTACTTAAAATATTTCTTCGGGACGTATCCTGTTTTTATTTTTCCTGAAAAGCTTAGCATGTTTTCATAGCCTGGACGAATTTTCAGCAATTAGAAACAATGTTTAGGGCCAGGGTAGCAGTTTTCCTTGAAAAGGGCCCTCTTTCCCTAAGTAAAATCGCGCCCCAATGAGTAAAAAATTCATAACTCGGTGAATTTAGCTCCAATTTAAGAGGGGGTTTGCGTTTTGAACTTCTGAGGGCTAGCCCTTTAATTAGATCCCTTGATCGCGCAGATCTGAAGGAATACGAAAATTCGAGTTTTTTTCAAAAAATCATAGGTTAACCCCTTGCAATTTTTGCGAAAATCTGAAAAAAATTATTTTGCGATTTTTTGACGGAATTTAATAGTAGAATTGAAGGGTTTTCCATAAATGTAGCCCTTTCAGCGCTGTGACACTCAGAAACCAAAAAAACCGCATAGAAATGTATGGAAAATCGTCAGTTTTTTTTTATATCTCAGGTTCTGGACCTCGGTACTTAAAATATTTCTTCGGGACGTATCCTGTTTTTATTTTTCCTGAAAAGCTTAGCATGTTTTCATAGCCTGGACGAATTTTCAGCAATTAGAAACAATGTTTAGGGCCAGGGTAGCAGTTTTCCTTGAAAAGGGCCCTCTTTCCCTAAGTAAAATCGCGCCCCAATGAGTAAAAAATTCATAACTCGGTGAATTTAGCTCCAATTTAAGAGGGGGTTTGCGTTTTGAACTTCTGAGGGCTAGCCCTTTAATTAGAGCCCTTGATCGCGCAGATCTGAAGGAATACGAAAATTCGAGTTTTTTTCAAAAAATCATAGGTTAACCCCTTGCAATTTTTGCGAAAATCTGAAAAAAATTATTTTGCGATTTTTTGACGGAATTTAATAGTAGAATTGAAGGGTTTTCCATAAATGTAGCCCTTTCAGCGCTGTGACACTCAGAAACCTAAAAAACCTCATAGAAATGTATGGAAAATCGTCAGTTTTTTTTATATCCAAGGTTCTGGACCTCGGTACTTAAAATATTTCTTCGGGACGTATCCTGTTTTTATTTTTCCTGAAAAGCTTAGCATGTTTTCATAACCTGGACGAATTTTCAGCAATTAGAAACAATGTTTAGGGCCAGGGTAGCAGTTTTCCTTGAAAAGGGCCCTCTTTCCATAAGTAAAATCGCGCCCCAATGAGTAAAAAATTCATAACTCGGTGAATTTAGCTCCAATTTAAGAGGGGGTTTGCGTTTTGAACTTCTGAGGGCTAGCCCTTTAATTAGAGCCCTTGATCGCGCAGATCTGAAGGAATACGAAAATTCGAGTTTTTTTCAAAAAATCATAGGTTAACCCCTTGCAATTTTTGCGAAAATCTGAAAAAAATTATTTTGCGATTTTTTGACGGAATTTAATAGTAGAATTGAAGGGTTTTCCATAAATGTAGCCCTTTCAGCGCTGTGACACTCAGAAACCTAAAAAACCTCATAGAAATGTATGGAAAATCGTCAGTTTTTTTTATATCCAAGGTTCTGGACCTCGGTACTTAAAATATTTCTTCGGGACGTATCCTGTTTTTATTTTTCCTGAAAAGCTTAGCATGTTTTCATAGCCTGGACGAATTTTCAGCAATTAGAAACAATGTTTAGGGCCAGGGTAGCAGTTTTCCTTGAAAAGGGCCCTCTTTCCCTAAGTAAAATCGCGCCCCAATGAGTAAAAAATTCATAACTCGGTGAATTTAGCTCCAATTTAAGAGGGGGTTTGCGTTTTGAACTTCTGAGGGCTAGCCCTTTAATTAGATCCCTTGATCGCGCAGATCTGAAGGAATACGAAAATTCGAGTTTTTTTCAAAAAATCATAGGTTAACCCCTTGCAATTTTTGCGAAAATCTGAAAAAAATTATTTTGCGATTTTTTGACGGAATTTAATAGTAGAATTGAAGGGTTTTCCATAAATGTAGCCCTTTCAGCGCTGTGACACTCAGAAACCTAAAAAACCTCATAGAAATGTATGGAAAATCGTCAGTTTTTTTTATATCCAAGGTTCTGGACCTCGGTACTTAAAATATTTCTTCGGGACGTATCCTGTTTTTATTTTTCCTGAAAAGCTTAGCATGTTTTCATAACCTGGACGAATTTTCAGCAATTAGAAACAATGTTTAGGGCCAGGGTAGCAGTTTTCCTTGAAAAGGGCCCTCTTTCCATAAGTAAAATCGCGCCCCAATGAGTAAAAAATTCATAACTCGGTGAATTTAGCTCCAATTTAAGAGGGGGTTTGCGTTTTGAACTTCTGAGGGCTAGCCCTTTAATTAGAGCCCTTGATCGCGCAGATCTGAAGGAATACGAAAATTCGAGTTTTTTTCAAAAAATCATAGGTTTAACCCCTTGCAATTTTTGCGAAAATCTGAAAAAAATTATTTTGCGATTTTTTGACGGAATTTAATAGTAGAATTGAAGGGTTTTCCATAAATGTAGCCCTTTCAGCGCTGTGACACTCAGAAACCTAAAAAACCTCATAGAAATGTATGGAAAATCGTCAGTTTTTTTTTATATCCAAGGTTCTGGACCTCGGTACTTAAAATATTTCTTCGGGACGTATCCTGTTTTTATTTTTCCTGAAAAGCTTAGCATGTTTTCATAGCCTGGACGAATTTTCAGCAATTAGAAACAATGTTTAGGGCCAGGGTAGCAGTTTTCCTTGAAAAGGGCCCTCTTTCCCTAAGTAAAATCGCGCCCCAATGAGTAAAAAATTCATAACTCGGTGAATTTAGCTCCAATTTAAGAGGGGGTTTGCGTTTTGAACTTCTGAGGGCTAGCCCTTTAATTAGAGCCCTTGATCGCGCAGATCTGAAGGAATACGAAAATTCGAGTTTTTTTCAAAAAATCATAGGTTAACCCCTTGCAATTTTTGCGAAAATCTGAAAAAAATTATTTTGCGATTTTTTGGCGGAATTTAATAGTAGAATTGAAGGGTTTTCCATAAATGTAGCCCTTTCAGCGCTGTAACACTCAGAAACCTAAAAAACCTCATAGAAATGTATGGAAAATCGTCAGTTTTTTTTTATATCTCAGGTTCTGGACCTCGGTACTTAAAATATTTCTTCGGGACGTATCCTGTTTTTATTTTTCCTGAAAAGCTTAGCATGTTTTCATAGCCTGGACGAATTTTCAGCAATTAGAAACAATGTTTAGGGCCAGGGTAGCAGTTTTCCTTGAAAAGGGCCCTCTTTCCCTAAGTAAAATCGCGCCCCAATGAGTAAAAAATTCATAACTCGGTGAATTTAATTCCAATTTAAGAGGGGGAAAGTTGGAAAGTTAACGGCCACCTTAAGAGATATGTAGGTAGTTTGAGTAATTTCTTTAAAGCTCAATTAAAAACGAAACTCGCATTGAGCATAACATCACATCAACTATGTACTCTTAGGGGTAAAAATCATGTTTGAATGAATCACCTGCCTTCTTCGCTTTAAACAGAAGCGGATAGAATGAAAACGTTGAAATATAGATTAACAAATCTCGTGTATAAGCCACATGCATTGTACAGCAGCTAACACGAATAATTTTTATGGCGCTGTCCAGAGACAAACATGGAAAGTAAATTTCAACATGTATATGATCATAAATTCAGTAATAAATAAAAAGTTTAAAAAAAGTAAATGAGCAGCAAACAATTTACGTTCTAAGAAAGAATTACACGTTAAGCAGTCCACTTCGAGGAAGTGAAGAATATATAGAATATACTTGCCATGTATAATTTCGCATTTAGTGATATAAACAATTTTTAGAAGTTTCCGATATGAAATTGCCTATTTTAAATAGATGACTTCATAGAACGTTATCACTTTAACTCTGATCAATGATATTAATTGTCGTCTGAATTAAGGATCTACAGTCTGGAAAAGTTTAATTTTAAATATTAGAAATGTTAAGAAATAAACAACGCAATTTGTAAATGAGTTGTTTTGGTTTTTCTTATCTTTAACAGACAATTGAGGGCATTTACATTTGCAGATGTGAATCACCATTTATACAAATGCTTGCCCAAATAAACGTAAATAATTTAGGAAAAGCTAATCTTTTTAAGTATAGCTAAAACAATTGCGACTCTATTCTTCCCAACCTTTTTTTTTTAAAAAATTAGTAATTAATGCAACTTTAGCTTTATCTGAACAAATTTAAAATGTTATCTCTTTTAATTCGTTCAAGTCATCTAAAGAAATGTGTCAATAGAGCTCTGGGGTACCACAAAGTCGAAACTTATAGACAATGTCGATAGTATCGACTTTGCAATAGTCGAAAATAAGTAAATAATTTCTTACGATAGAGAAAGAATGGATCTCGAGCTTTGTATTGTTTTAAGGCTCTTAATGCTCATTTAATGTTTAGGAGTACGCCTGAAGTATATTTACTTATATAAGAACTTTTGATGGAGTTTTAAGGCATGTAGCAATAAATAGAATTATTAAGTTAGTAAAAAATAGATTTTTTAGATCTCACGTGTAAGCTAACCCCACATGCATTACAACACAAGAGATAAGCGGAATTTTTGTGGGACTATCCAAAAGCAAATATACAAAGTAAATTTCACCAGATTCCTTATAATGATAATAAATTCAGCAATAAATAAAAGGTTTACAAAGTTAAATGAGCCTCAAACAATTTACGTTCTAAAAAAGTGTCTGACACCAAATGGAATTCTAATAGTGCATAAATATTTTTGGGTTTAGTCGGTTTGGAATGTGTTTCAAATTTTGTATATGGAATTGTCTTTTCTCCCAAGATTATTTATACCTCAAGTGGTTGAACTTCAGTGGAATATTAAGAAAAATTTTATTTGCAGATGTGAATCATCGGATATAAAAGTTTTAACAATAAATGCCACTAGTGTACGGATGTGCTATTGGTTAATCTTTTAAATACCACCACAAAAATTGTAATTCTGGTCTTAAGAAAGTTAATTCAAAAATTCATAGGACCACATTTTGTTTGCAGTGCAACGTTAGCTTTACCTGAATACATTTTGAACGTTATCACCTTCAATTCATCTGAATCAACTAAAGAAATGTGTCAATAGATCTCCGGGAATCCACATTTATTAAAACGAGTCACAACAAAAATAAAGCAGGGTAAATATTGTAAAACTCAGGGTCGTTTTCATTTGCATCCCACCCCGCTTCCCAACAGCAAAAATGCAACAAAATATGAAGTCGGTGTTTTATTAGTGAAATACTTAGACTGAGTCTGTACTGTTGGAAGAGTTCAGTCCAAGATCGGCGGGGCAATGTGGTTTATAATTATCACTGGCGAAGATGATAATTGTTATCACAGCCGAGTAAACATTAAATGAAAGGCACAACCTGATGCTATCTTGGAAAATTATACCTGCAAAACACAAAAGGTACATACACCTGAATGCCCGGATAAAAGTGAAGTAAAAATTTTCCGGATCTTAGTTATCGAAAGCTCTCTTAAGGTGTAGTCGAGTTAAAGTCTCCGTGAAGTTAAGTATTTTTCGCACTTTTAAGGATGAAGTTGTTGCATCAGTTTTTAGTTTTAGTTTTAAGTTTATTCTCTGCGACGGCTGTGTTAGAAGCCCCATACCAAGTCTCAATTTGGCTAAAGCCCGGTCATGGGTCTATAAGAGCGCAACATTTATGCAATGGGGCCATAGTGGACGAACGCGTAATTTTAACAGCGGCAACCTGTATGCTCTTCCGAATTCCTCAGTCCATAATGGCACATCCTATTGCCCCAGTTCAACTAGCTGTGGTGGCAGGCGATCTCACTTTCAATTATGCGAAAATCATTAAGGATGTTGTGGATATACGATTTGCGCCAGGTTTTAACAATTTCACTTGGGAAAATGACTTGGCAGTGCTTGAATTGAACGAGTCCCTGCCATTGGCACGATCGGATATTAAATGGATTATTTTGGATGATCATGATCACTTGAACCACACGTGTATGGCTAATTTTTACAATTCCTCTGTAAGTATTTTTTGCTTATCGTTTTTATAAAATTATTACGAGTAGTTTAGTCGAATTTGAATATGAATCTCAATAAATTAACAACAAAATATTTAGATATGCAATTTGGCATATATTTTAGCAAAAACAAGTTTTTAATTTCCCTTCCGATCTTAAAAGGTTTCCGAATTAGACCTATTTAAAATGAACAACATTAAAATTATTTAGCAACAGCTAAAATCATTTTCAAATCTCTTAGAAGGATCTGTACTTTAATTAAGAATCGTTCGTGCTCAAATTAGGATAGATTTCATACATATTTCGTTGGTAGTTGAATTAGGTTGCTTTCAGTGGCGGGTCGGGTTAACCTTCGAATCCTTCGAATCTAATGAACGTGAGTATCCCACCGTTTCGATACCGCGTTATATGACCTGGTTATTACTAGGGTTCTGCAATGCAAAAGGCCAGAGTCAGCCAGGAGAGTTCAGAAAGTGAATTTTGAATCTGATTGACCCATGTTAACTGCTACTATTTTGGCAACGATAGCTTCACAAATTTAGTTGGATGAAGTGAGGTCAATTTAAATTTTCTGTTTGAGATTTTTCTTGATATCGAAATTATTGTTAAATAGGAAACTAATTTTTTAGTTTTTTAAAATCCTATTTCAATCATAAATTTGTCACCAACGGCCAAACCACGCTGGAACTACCGGTTCTCGTCTGATCACCGAAGTCAAGCGGCATTGGGCGCGGATAGTACTTGGATGGATAACCGCCTGGGAACACCGCGTGTCGTTGGTTCCCTTTTTGCTATTACTAACAATAAAACAAAAGCTTTTTATTTGAATAGTAAACTTATGAAACCACTGATAAACTTAATTAATGAGTTCGCTTATTTTTATTACTTATGATTAGTGCCTATTTGCATTTTGTGAGGGGGAGACTATAGAACTTATTTGTTAAAAGTAGCAGCATCACTTATGTCTATAAAAATTGCTTTATTACTATGCTTATCCTTTTTTGCATTAGAGTTTGAATCATGTCACCTATTTTAACCCATATAATGAGTTAGAACTCATACAAAATCATAGAGGCCGATAGTGCAAACTTTATCATCCAGTTGATCTTTCCGTCAGCCTTGGCCTCCGGGGTAGTAAACATTACTCGAATGAATTTCAACATAATATTAAAATTGTTTGACTCAGATCTCATTTAAAAGCTTCCGCTGGTTCTATTTTAAAGCGCGCACTAATAAAACAACTTAAGCTGATCATAGTTGCTTTTATCGTAGCCAAATTTGAAAAAAATTACAAATTTTAAGCTTTCTTTTCAAGCGGCCGATACTTAAAACTCCAAAAATAGCAACGCCAACTTGCTGATAAATTCCCAAGCAATTCTTTAGATGTTGGTACATTATCGACTTTAAAAAAAAATTATTAAAATCATTGGCTTTTGTTATCGTTTGAATAAATTTCATAATTTTTTATTTCAGACATCCATGCATATAATGGGCCCGACACGTCCTATTTTTATTATGAACAACAAAATCTGTGGGAATGCAACAAATATTGTAGGATACCGAACACGCGATATTTGCTCATCTTACGTTATGCATCCCGGAGTTATGTGCAATGTAAGCATAGAAAATATTTATAAACAATGTAAACTTTATAAAAACCTGACTTATTCTTAGTTCACCGAAGCTGATTTAGATATTTCTCCTGATCGTGGAAGTGCTTTAGTTTGCGATAGTAAACTTTTTGGTATTTTATCGAAAATTATTCACCCAGGAGGAAATTACACTACCAGTTGCAATCAGCCCAGAGTACTAAACGCATATTACACTAGAGTTGCACCTCATTTAGGTTGGATTTATGAATATATAAAAGCCCAGGGTCCGAAGCTACCATCCCCAACTGAGCATTTTGTAGCTCCACCTTTTGTGCGACCGGCGCCAGCATTCAATCCTCCAACCTCAGGATTCATTCCAACGACCTTAGCTCCATCACGTAAGTCTATTGCGTATTTATCTGATTTGCAAATTTTAATAAATCATTTTGCGTAGATTCAAACAAGAGGAGCAGCGCCCTTTCAGCGAAATTATCTCAACCTGTGGCAATTTATGTTTTTGCAACGCTATTTACATTGTGTCGTGTAAACATTTACTTTTTGTGACTTGTTGCTGTGTATTAAATTTAATTTATAAAAGAGAAAAAAATGGAAATATTTTTTTCCTTATCTCTCAGGTCGACACAGTGTCCTAAGAAAATTTACAGTCTCTACCCCTCAAAGTGTCTGCAAATAATTACAAAACCACTGAACAAGGTCCGGAGAATGCATCGGAATAAGAACAGAAGAATTTACCATACAGCAGTAATATATAAAAATTTTATTTCCTTATTGTTTACTTATTTTTTCATTAGACATTTGCTTCTGTTTAAACCAGAGTAAAAAGTATAGTCCGAAAAGACGTGGAATAATAGCCTAAACCTATATTTAAAACTGGATTAACACTCAAATATTATTAGAGGCCGATTAGAAGCCGAAAACATATCGAAACGATATCTATTTCCCTTAATTCAAGCTACTAAGAATAGAACAAAAACGTAATTGACTTAAAAAATAACAAAAGTAACTCAAACTAAGACTAGGACTACATAGAACATGGGGCAGTAAAACAGATATGAAGCAGATCAGACGAAAGAGATTAATTAAGATGGTGAGACTGTATGGTAAAGGGAGTATTTGAGGGTATCTTTATCGATGGGGGGTAATGTTATAAAAACACAAAAATAGGTAATAGCAGTATAAAAGTTTAGCATAAATTAATTTCATTTATTCTCTAAATATAAGGAATAAATAAATAAATTAATAATTAACTAATCGGTAACATATTTATGAATCATAGGCAAAATACGAAACCCTAACTCGGTTTAAACGGTTACTCACTCAACAAAACACCCAGTAAATGGTTTCCTTGACTAATACCGAATTTGGAGCCTACAATTTGATTGAGTTAGAGTATCACAATCATTTAAATTTGCTATTTAAAAAATAAAAGGGTGTAGCTTGGAAGAGGCTACGGAAATGAGATTTACAAAATGTTGTTAATCGTGGGTCGAAAATAACGTACCATGCTGAAATCGGATTAGTAGCTAGCATTAGCTATTTAAGAAAAGGTTTAACAAATCTTAACTGGTTTATCTCTATCCGTAGTATCCTGAACAAAATACCCAACTAGATAAAATAAAGAAATGTTCCGATTGCAATTGAGTGTACAACTTCCGAAATCAATTGTAATGAGAATAAATCACATTTCGTTGCTTGCAAGAATTTTAAATTGGAATAATTCGCAAGACTTTACGCCCGAGAAAGTGTCAATTTAAAGGCTATTGTGGGTAGCACGTAAAAATGTTTCATGTGGGCATTTAAAATTCAATGAATGGAAATTATTACGGTTGGTCACAATAAATTTGTTAAAACGTAGCAAGAGGTCAAAATGGTCAATACGTTTGCATCCGCCTTTTATATCATCGCGCATAGAGCACAAATTATTTTTGTCGCCAGTGTCCGATTATTTCTTGTAAGAAAGAAGCTCCTACTTGAATCATTTGGCCGATTCACAGTCTCGTCGGGTCAAGAGGAAATTTTCTATTGTGGTCACTTTTGCGTGTGAAGTATGGAAATGGACTATTTTCTTAAGGCCATAACCGAGATGGATGCAAAATTAGGTTGATGTATTTAATATTGGTGGGCAGTGATTTACGTTTCCATTGAGTCCCATTCATCACAATTTTGCATTTAGCTTGATTTATTATAGAAGACTGAGTGCATCTTATTTACGTATTAAGATCAATTCTGATTTACGTAGGTGAACTACTTTTGAAAATTATTAGACTAGGCAAATAGGTGGCATACACTGACCTCTAGAAACACTCATCTTTTTAATGAAACAAATTTATAAACACAAAACAAATTAAAAATACTTCTAAAGAAAGAGGGAAAAAACTGGGGTATAATATGGGCCAGGAAGGACACTTAAATTCAAAGTACTTTCATAGGTGGACACTTATTCATACACTGAGAAAAAAAGTACTGGTCAATTTAACAAAACTGCCTTATTTCACTTATCTGGCTTAATACAATGAATTTGATCAGATGGAGAGTTACGGACTATTTAACTCTTCCGAGTAAAGCTCAGTTTTCCAGGTGGTGTTTTTAATATCACACTAAATTTAATTCCGAAATGTTGTCGATATTTAAGGAAAATTGTTAGTAGATATGAATTTATTTGATGTGCTATATAAGGATAGAATTACAACGAACTATTTGCACTATGTGCAGTAGCGATTAAGCCTTTCTATATAGAAATATAATAAATAAATAACAAGTTAATGATAAAACTTTTACAATTGCAAGTTTTAAAGTATAATTTATTATTTCACGAAATATTTAAGTAAAAAATGTTATTTTTAAACCGATAAAGTATTTATTCGACTTGTTTAAACTATTGACTAGTGGAATTTATTCTAAGAATGTAAAAATTTATTGAAAGCAGCTAGAACAAAAAATAGTAGATCAATTAAAGTAGTCATTTAGAAAATAAAATAAATAGCTTGACATGAACAAGGTAATAAAAACTCTTTAACCATTAATAGTGCAATACGGAAATACTGAAACCATCAATGCCATCAAAGTATTTAAATATCGTACTATCGTTTTGTACTATGGAAGACGACAAAGATTTGGCTATTTAGGTTTTAATTGCCCAGAGTAGCCTCATAACTAATGGCAATTAGACTTTCTATTTCTACACCGCATTACGTTCCAAAGCATACCTGTACCATGTATAGTTATCGCTAGATGTCCATTATAAAAGTATTCAACTATTTTATTTATATCTAGAAAATATTGTTGTGACTATGAACGGCTGCAAGCGGAGGCAACACCGGCAGGGGTCTAAACGCTCTCGAGTGGATCAATAAAGCGGCAGCTGACTGTTTTTCCGTGAGTTTAATGAAAGAGCGGCTCGTGAGAATCTGCACCTTACGTCAAGCCTGATTAACACGGGGTCGACAAGACCAAGACTCCCTAAGACTACTAAAGAAAGTTGCAATGCCCCACAGAGCCGCTCTACACTAGCGATGGTGTGGCACAAGGGAGCTCCATTCGAGTGCTCTGACTCTATAGCTAAAATATGTCTACTCTGTCGCCGTCTAGATCATCGTCCAGCTGAGCTAGCAAACAAAAATTTTTGTCTAATGCTTGAGAGCAGCTTCTAGAGGTAGTCTTAATCGAATCGTCTGGGCAATGATATCGATGGAAGACGTTTTCCTCCTTTAATATCAATCCCAGCGGAGCAAGTATATGTTGTAAAAATTTTTAAACGTGCCTTTCGGGAGCACAACCACGAAAATCAGGCAAGATGTCCGGGTATCCGTGGGTATCGCGAGACTTTTGTATTGAAAATTATTGAAATATTTTTACTACAGGCGCCCACCAAAGAACGTTTCCCCAGGGGGCTGTACAGTCGTTGGCTCTGAAATTTTCTCGTCATCAGTCGCGAAATAAACGTTATAATTCCCTTTTGCTCAATGTGTTTAGTTTCAATCGTATTACCTGTGAAAATCGGTGAGAGTCGTAATTCCTAAAAATAGAGTAGTTCTTTTTTCTTAATTTGTGCTCAATGGTGCTAATTGTGACGAAAGTCGCATTCTCGACTGCTATTTATAAATTGCAAGTGTGAACAGTGGTTTTTTTGATATAGTGAGCGAAATTTTCAGTGGCTGGACATCGGTTGCATACAGTTCGGAAAGAAGATCAACTCAGTTGGTGAGTAATCGGTTAGAGATCTTCTCAGTCGCATTAAATTAGTAAACAATGAAATTGCCGTAACCTCTCTGATTCGGCGACATAAGATTAAGACAAAAAAGAGATTTTAGTCGAATATAATCGCAGAGTCGTGCGATTTTCTGCTCGTTGTTTAGTGTCGAAATTCAGCAAAAACAAAAAAGAAAAATACTCTTCGAAGGACACCGACAGCTTTCGTTTTATTGGATGCATTGTCATGTTAATAAAAACCACATCTGAAAACTCTACGCCATCGTACCAGTTAAAAAGCACAACGCCTCGGAACTTTTTTTTACCCTGAAATAAATGCAGAGATTTTATTTAGAAACTAACAAGTCACCGATTGTTGAGTGCCTTAATGACTTCACCACATTATTCATCAATAATTTTAAATTTTGCGATATCGCCTGTTGTGGCGGATTTTGGTCATTATTTAAAATTAATCTATTGCGACTATTGCGCCTATTCCTCCACTGAGAGGAAATTATAGCATTGAATTTCGTTACATAGCTTAAAAGAGCAAAATTTGGAGCAATCTACCACGTCTGGGATTAAATATTTGATTGTGATAAGAATTTGGTTCGAGTAAACTCTTTAACCGATTAGATACAGAAGCGTAAATGTGTGCAAAGTAGTTATCTATGGGTTTCAGGGTTTATCTTTTAGCACAGTAATAAATCTTTACATATACTTGGAGAATCCTCACCATTCCTTCTATCTGTATATGATTTCTTGTTTTTCTATAATTGACCAAAGGTTGCAATACTTAAAACTGTTTTTCCCCTATGTCACCATTTAGTTTTCTTTAGAAATCGTCATTGAAGGTTTTTTTTATTTTATTAAGCCTTCTATGAACTAAAGTTTCACACTTGCAAGTAAGCATGCAACTGGTTTTTATTTTTCTATTCGTCTCTACTGTGATTATTGTTTTTATCTGCTCGATTACTCAAGAAATATCTCTTAAAGTTAGATAGAAATCTTTCGGTTAATTAAAAGCATTTAGTAATAAATGAAAATAGGACAACAACTTCAAATTTCAAAACCCCAAATAGAAATAAGCTACAAGGGAAATAACAATGAAAATTAAATTGTTAAGAATAAAATACACTCTTTATATATAGAAAACATACATAAATCTTATATACTATCAGAAAAATATAAAAACAATTTTAAAATTATGCTAAATTGAGAAGTTACCATCGGAATTTCATTTAACAGTCGAATGAAAATGCTACTGATCGCTAATTAGAATTTCTTACTAATAAAGGGGGTATTGAACTAAAATTGTTTTATTATTTAATAATTTAATTTCCGGTTTCAAAATTAAACATTTCATTCTAAATCAAGTTTTCCTCATATACCAACTGGTTTTGAATTTATTAATTCACTTAATACAAGCTGCATACAATAGAAGACTTGAACTTATAACCTAGGGGAACAGAGAAAAGGGTAGGCTGGCTTAAATTATGCTAAACTAAGGAAATCGAAAGGGGCCTAATACTGAAGAAATAAAATAAAATTTTCGTACTCTCCGCTTACCTTTAAAACTTTCTACCCAGGTCCTTCATTAGCAGACTATAAGCAGATTTTTATGTTTACATCGAAAGCAATTGAGAATTTTACAAATGTGAAAATAGAATAGAATGATGATGAGGGTGTTTTAGTAAAGCAATCAATACTTAACATATCCACAAAGTGCGTATTTTACTTATAACAAGCAACGGGATTAACAAATTTAGCTTCCAAAGCCAATTTCTAATATAGTAAAATAAATAAATCCTAATCCTCATTATTCCATTTTTGTATTATTTAGTATGACTCATTAACATCAATACTTTACGATATCATTCTAGGGTTGAAGGTCTTTAATACGGTTGAATGATCTCACAATGATTTGCAATTAACAAATTCCGCTTTTAGATGTTCTTGAAAATAAAATAGCAATAAATTGAAAAGAAAGACCATAAAATCGTAAAAATTTAATGCTTGATCAAGTATTTCGCCCCATACGGTTATTTCTAAATTTAAAACTAAGCACGAATAACTCATTTCTTTCTAAAAATGGGCAAAAATGAATATTCTTTGATTGCTGGTGGGACTAAAAAATGAACGAACGTAACGAATCCTAGTTGAAAAACATCCGGGAGATTAGTTTTCCACATAATTTTCTTCTATATTAATTAAAATCAATTTCCGGATTACGGATAAAAACGACTGAGATTAACAAAATCGCAGTGTTTTCCAAATAAGTCAACTTGTTCAATTAACTGCACCGTTGAACTATCTGACGATGGCCGCTAAAAGAATAAGCCTTTTGCGCTCTCACCGCCCCAAAAATATTTGAAAGTGGGTTCGGAAATGTGACTAGGTATTCTTGTGAGTTATTTTTATAATGTTTAGACTCGTGAATGGGTTTTCTTTAGGCTGATACCAAAAATGGTTAGTCCGGAACATATGGCGATAAATGAAAGGTAGTGGATTATTTTTATTATCTTGTTTTTTTTATATACAACCATATTAATGTTATAATAAAAATTTATTACAATTTCATAAGCCAAATTTTCAAAATATACAACACTTGGCCAATGTTAAGGTCTGTGTACATAGAGTAGAATTCGCTTAGGTGCTCTATGCATTTTGGTTTTCATCTGATCGTCTAACACTACGTTCAGAAACTAGAAATTATGTACCACTGACCTCAAAATAATATTAAAAGAAACTAAATAACATCCTTAATAAAGTTCAACTACTGACGACTTTTTAATAAAGTTCTTATAAATATTAAATGAAGTAGATTGTGATGAATGCTTAAATATAGAAATAACAAGAGCCCCGTGCCGATAAAAGTTTGGCTAGAAGCCAAGTTAACATCTCGCCAATGTGGCTAGCTTAAACAAGCTACACGGCGCTCTGAGGAAATTAGGTAATCAATATTCGCATCATCAACAATTAAAGCAAAACACTAGTTTAGAGTGAAAATAAATAAATATAATTTGAATCATCTTAAGAATAACAAATAAAGGCAAATAACAACATGTGGGAAAAACAATTATACAAATTAGCAATCTTATAGTACTTGAATTAACACCAGAAATCTGACTAAAGAAATGTTCGTGTTCGAAACTATAAATTTTCTTTTAAAAAAAATGGTATTATCAATTTGTTACAACCTGCTTAAATATTTTTCGTAGATTCAACTGCTTAAAATTGAACCTAAAAAACGAAATACGAATAGTGCACGACAATAATGAGCCTTTCATAAGCAAAATCGATTCTATTCTTCAAATTCTAAATATCACAAAAAGGTATTTTTCGTATAACTAAGAAAATTGGTATATTCCTTTTTTATTAAAACAAATTTATATTAATTTTATGAAAGAAGGGGTAACTATACTAAAGCCATTTTTATTCCTACAGGACAAGTGTCTGTAGAGAACTGAACTGTGGCAAATACTTTCTAAAATAAATGGGAAAAAGCAGTATATGCCCCCTTACTCTATCCCGGCTTTGTAATTTTCCTTTCAAAGATATGTTTTTAATATTTTTCCTCTTTTATAGTCTAATTTTATTCGGCTGTATGATACCTGCCTTGAAAGTTTCAATTGAAAAACCCCTTCAAAGTAAAATTGTCCAAAAATTGTCATTTATTTAAATAACCAAATGAACGATGAGAGGATTTCAATGCCTTATGCAAAATTAAATAAAAGAAAAAAGGCAGATTACTTTAAATTGCATATAAAAGTTGTTTATGCCTTTTTCTATTTATTCAAGGTGTTAAAGTGCGCATAATGTTTAATTTCTACGAACGAAACATATGCGTTTAGGTCAACTCAAGTGCGCACTTGAGAGTAATTTTGAGCCTGTGATGTGTGACACTTAATCAATTTAGAAAATGAAATTACAGAGTATTTCGGGACTGAGTAGTTCGCGTGATATGTTTTACTATTTTGGTCTGGATTGCCATTTTCCCCGTCTATAGCGCCCCAAAAGAGCTTAAGTCCAAACAGAGACGATTGGGGTCAGTGGAGTCGTCACATATCTCGCACTATTCGAAAATAATTAAACGTTAAAACAACGTCAAGCACCACCTTAAATCACGATACCTTCACAAAGGTAATAAAGATACAAAACTATTTCAATCTTCAGTATTTTGGGGCTTGATATATCTAAAAGGTTTTGGTTTTTACCTTTGTCTGAGGTCAAAGTGGACACATCCAATTACTTTGCAAAATAGCAAATTATTTAGAGCTAATGAACGATAGAAATCAATCGGTTAGGCATGGATTATTTTACTAAATGATCAATAGGTTCCGAAGCAGTGAAATTTGCGCAGAACGCGACATGTTGTCTTGCTTCTTTGGGTGATAACGACAAAACTCGTTGCCGTTCAAAGTAATTTTACTTCTTGAAAGTGACTCGCTGCCGTATATCAGCCGAACTCTAAAATAGACTTGTCTATTAAAAGCCTTCGGCTTTCACAATTCGTTTTTGTTTCGTAATTTTCTTACAAATCGTTTTTAACATTTAAAGGGAAATTAAATTTTATCAGTACAGACTCTTTTTAACTATTCAAACTTAATCAAAGTAAGTGAAATTCAATTGTTAAGTTATACCGGGAGGAAAAACAAAAACAAGATATAAACAATTGTTTCTTTTCTTCTATGCGAAATAAACAATTTAATAGTGTTAGAAGTACTGGGGTCGAATGAAGTAAATCTATTAACTCTTAATTTCTCCCCTCATCATCGACAAAATCATTAAATTACTGCACGAAGCCATTAACTTCAAGGGCAAAAACACCAAAGATTTGCTGGTATTTAAAAACATTTTCTGAGATACATTTTGCTGTTAACTGGCTTTCTAAAAGGTATAAAAGAATTAAAGACAACTGCATTACTGCAGGCGTCATTTTAACCTTTGTTTCAAAAGTAGCAATCCCATCGATTAAGTATTGATAGAGACCAGAAAACCAATAACGCCAGATATTGAAACCAGTTTAAGGCCCTCAATATTACAAGATCAAGGCGATGTCTGGGATTAGTCAACACACTTCTGAAGTCACAACACAACAAATTGAATAAGTCCGAGATTCGAAGTCATGTTCAGACGGTACATACGTGTTACCTACATAGCTTCAGCCCCCGCGCAAAGTGCGTACGTACGTGAGATGCATAATTGTCGTATTATGCTAATCACTTTAGGCGTATTTCTTTGACGGTTACATTCGATGTAAAATCACTCTTGGATTTTATATATAAACTTTTTTTTTCATACAGAAAAGATAATTTAATGAGCTCATCGATTTATTTTGTTAAAAGGTCTTCCTCTTATCGCGTCTGACCTATTTGCGAAAATAATCAGAGTTACAATTAAAAAATAAATTGTTAATTACGATGTTGTGTTTAATCAAAATGTTAATGGGATAAACACTCGACATCATTTCAAACTTAAAAGCCCAAGATTACTTAAGTTTGGGACATACCATCTTTGTAATTTATATAAAAATCACGAATTTAGCAACATTATCTTTTTTATAGCTGGCATATTTTTAATTCATATATGTTGCAAATATGATCAAAGAAGCCCGACACCGTTAAAATAAATAGTGTTTTTTTTTTTTAGATGTCTACAAATTTAAAATTAAATAAGACACGTGATAATGTTAATGGTGATGGTGTATTTTTATGCCATTACTGTTTAGATAAGATTTCCAAATTTTCAAATTTTCAACCACGAACAATTTATTGCGGGAAACATTCGATGATCGCATAATTTCACGTAATGGATCTGTGAACTGGCCTCCACGATAGTGTGATCTCACACCTATGGATTAATTTCTTTAGGGATATGTAAAATCATTCGTTTACGCTGATAAATCGCAAACGTTGGACCATTTGGAAGTCGATAATTAGGCTTCTCTATAACGTTTATTTCGAGGCAGCCGTGGAGCGCCCCCATATTAACGCAGGGGAGTATAGGGTTAAAATTTTCGATTTTAAGAAAACTCTAAAAACTACAAATTTAAAAAACAAGGAACAGTTGAAGAGTTTCTTAACAAAATGGATATGCAGTAGTAAACATAAGTCTAAGTCTAAGTAAAATTTTCTTAGGGATAGAATCAAGGCTGAATCAGGCAATCTGATGAGACCTCGATTCGGAATGTAGCGCCTCAAACAATCTGGGCCGGATTGAAAAGGAAAACTCTTGTGTCTGCCTTAAATTAATAGAAATAATTATTACAAAATATTCCTGAATTCCTAAGAAACACTTTAATAGAAAAATCGTATTATTCCTTATTTTTTAGCTCTCTAAAAGCGAATAACCCCCCTTTATAAGTCTAGGGTATCCTGCTTCATACTAAATTAATAGAAAATTGAATTTATCTTCAAGAATTTCATGTATTTCTACGTAAAATCTAAACATTTTCAATAAAACTGGTTATTTAAGTGCTTCAGTTATTTATAAAGTCCGCTTTCTTGGCCAAGGTACAGATGAAGGTGCCTCAACGAAGCGTTAAAGATTAATCTTTTTGCGGTCTGTGTACTTGCCGACATGCCACTTCAACAATTTCAAAACAGATGAATCGATGTGATTAATATTTCCCCCACTCTGATCATATTACACTGCAACAATTTCTCTTCTATTACCGCAATGCGAGCCTGATAAGAGATAAACTAGAAACAAACGCACCTAATTAAATCGCTGTGGCGGCGAGCATATGAGCGCATATCACAGATACCTTCCCGTTCGCTTATCATAAACAAATATTAAGGTAGAAAAATTGCTATCAATTATATCACGAAAATGAGATAGTCGGTGTGGGCTATTTGTGCCGGAGATAGTTGAATTGCATCGGTTATAATCGCGCTCAGTTTCATCGCTAATTGAACCCAAGGAAACATCTCGACAGTGGGCAAGAAAAACTAACGAATATGACCGCTAAAGATGCATATTTGCATCTAACAATCAACTCATAAATAAATTTTAATCATCTTGCCTGTAACGAACTTGTTTAGAGGTGTAAGTCGGTTATATTAAGCTCCCCGGAGCACTAAAAGTGGATCGTTTGAGTTTCGGCTAGGCCGAATTAGAAACGCGTGCGCCTTCCCCATTAGTTTTTAGTGTGAAGATCTTATATAACAAAATTAATTCCAATGCACGACGCTAACGAAATCATATTTCTCTTTCTCGTTTTAGGCGAATAACTAAAATCAAGGAAAAAGTAATTTATGGCTGTGAATTGTTAGCAAATGAATAAAAATGAGCAACGATCCAGTGGTAAAACGAAACGGTCGATCGACCAGTCAGGTGTCCATTTACGACTATCCGGAACACCTGAACCCATTCTATGAGGATGAGAATCACAAGCGTCTCCGATTCTGGAAGCTCGGAAAAAAGAATGGTGAAAGCCGTCGGGGAAGTTTTTCAATGGCAGGACTCAAGGAAATGTGGTAAGTAAGGTAGAGAATTCGTTGTCGGCTAGGTCAATTAGTTGGAAAAATTAAATTGACACTGGTTATCACCGGTCACAGAATCACGACAACTGACTAAGAGACATAGTCTAATTGCTGCTACTGCAAAAGACTGCATAAACTTTAATTTTATGCTGCTTGCGCAAATTGTAAATATGCCTCTGCGTTAGCTCAAGTGCAAGGTTTTATCTCTTCACGTGTCCGAGGAGCGGCAATTTCACATTCGTTCTTTATGGAAATAATTAAGTTATCAGGTCGGCGTAAATTACACAAGTAACTTTGCTGGTGATAATCATAATTGGTTAATATAACAAGTTACCTGAATTTGGATAATATTGATACGAACGATATAAACCAAATGTTTGGGGCGAAAAGTGTAAATTAGTTAGATTGCCACTATACACTATAAATCCCATGTATATATTACTTTTACAATAAAACTAATGTAGAGTAACGAGTAAGTTTTAGTTGTTCTAATCAGAGTTACAATGTTCTAATGTAACGAAGATTTATTAATAATACGTCTCTTAATATTCGCTTGTGGCATATTCCTTAGTTTCTTGAATTGTGAACCGCATAAATAATAGAAACATAAAAGGTCTGAATTTTTAATTTAGTCTAGTAAATGTGCTGTCGTTACTGCGCACAGTGGATGTATTTAAAATGAACCGACAAACGAGGCCAATTACACAATTAATTAATTTTTTCTGAGACAATAAATGGTCTTCTGTGTACGCAGTGTGTATGGAAACAGAAAAGACCAATGGTATTATAAAGTCAACGGGCACAGTTGATTGATTCTTAATTTGCGGCAACATAAAATACCGTCTCTAAATGTTTGCATTCAAATTCACTTAGGAATTAATTCAAGTTGAATGGAAAAAGAGGCCTGAAACGAACCAATGTATCAGTGTCAATGAAACCCCGTGTTGTCACGTCTGTAATGTATTTTCCGATGATACGATTCACATTTAAGGGGCTATGGTTTTTTATTGAGTTTTTCATATATGTGTACTTTGAATTTTTAATGTTTACATAGCTAAAAAGGGTCACTGAAGAAGTTCCCATGGGAAATTGATTTTCTTTAATTTGGTGCCAGATTGGGAATACTACGTGCATGCATCCACCTTATCGATGTATGTAAGACTGTAATACGCAAGAAGTTATCATTTTTTATTCTAGAAAAGCTTTAAAGTTGTTGCCTCTAGAGTTTGCAGAGAAAATGCACTTTCTAGCAATTGCATTTCAAAAGTATTTACAATATGCATGGAATTGGGTCAATGTCCTTTATCTGAATAGTTTTTGTAGCTCAGCTTAAGCCAGCAGCATGTATTTATTGAAAGATTTATAATTTAGTGCTTTATAGCCCTATTTAACCCCTTACGATAACTTGAATCAAACTCTTTTGTATATGTCCTGTAATAGGTAATTTTATAAATTTTATAAGTTTGCAATTAAAGCCTCTATCCTAGTTAATAATCAAAGCTTGAAATTGTTTTATAACCGATCGGCTAGACATAACAACGATAATGGAACAATTTAACTAGAATAAAGTTCAGATAAAATGAAAACTTTTGGAAAGTTACAGAAAGAGACACTAGTTAATATAGAAATTGAAATAAAACAATTTGACTATAGTAAGCAGTATTAATTAAAGTTAATTTCAAATATTTTGTAGGCCATATTACATTCGCTGTTTTATTTTAAAGAAATCTATCATCGGTTTAGTAACCAACTAACTTAGAAACCTCGACACTAATTATTCAAAGACAGCTTAACTTTTGTTTTAAATATTTGAGAAAAACATAATGAGGTTGCTTTTATTGTTTTTGATTTTACAATTCCTGAAATGTGTTGTGTTTTAAAACCAGCTAATAAAAAAGGGAAACATAATTTGCCAATTTATCAATTCGACTTTTTTAAATATTCGCAATTAGACAAAGATAAATTCGACATCGACAACCTTGAAAATTTGAGGCTGCAATGTTCTTAACTCAATTGATTTCTGCTTTTGTCTTAATGTTTTTCACCTTAAAACAAATTAGTAACAAAGTAATATAAGCTACCATAATAGTCGTTTTTGTTTAAGATAAATCTACTTGTGGGGGAAAAATAATTTAAACATGAGTGCTACAGCTTTGGTTAATGTAAACCTAATTAACAACTAAATTCAAGATTTTCACTACTTTCAGGGCCTTCAAATCATTTCGATTAAAAAAGAAATCATCTAGTTTAGGTATCAATAAAACTTCTGAAAGTCCACCACCCCTGCGACGATCGTTAGAACCGAGTGAATTAAATTATGGCACATATGATCCTAGAATGCGACAAAGTACGGGAATGAATGGACATTTTGAAAGGAATGCACCCTATAGAAGTTCATTGCAAGACATGAGATGTAGCCAGGTAAGAAATTATTTAAGTATTTTAAATAAGTAACATAAATAATAACATGATAAACATTTCAAAGACTATTGATAGGAACGGACATGGTGGTATTGGATTTATCCGTAACGATTTGTACAGAAACACAATACAGACCCCAAGAAGTGAAGCATTAGGATTATCCCCAAGGGTACCAGCGAGAAGGTACGTTTATGGCGGCTCTATAACACCCCAGCCAAGCACTCGGTCTAACTTTAGTGACGATTATGGTGGAATTAGTAGAGGGTGAGTAGCATGTCACATGATTCTAATACTCATAAATTTTGTGATGTCCCTCATTAAATTAAAAAGAAAATATGCTCTTAATGTGTAATACTTTGAAGACGCTCTGCTTGTGTTTATTGAAAAGTCGTAAGTACAATTGCTGAAACTCTAGCGTAGTAAAAGATAGAAAATCAACGAGTTAGTGTGCTAGCATTTTATACCTTCATACCTTCTCTAGTCTTTGTAGTGCCTTTTAGCATTAACATGTCTATTAAAATAATTCTTTATATGACTTTAACTTATGAATTTTATTTAACTTTAGGTCATCACAGTTAAGCGTTTCGAGTACGAATCCATTCGATGAAGATGATAACGAGGATGTCGTTCTAGCCAGAACAGGGACTGGAGATAGTCAAGATGGCAAACAAACCCCCTCTAAACGCCCGCCTCGAAAGAAAAGAAGAGCTCCACCACCCCCTATGCCTGTAAGTAATACAACATTTTCTAACTAAATATTCCTTTTACTATTTTATTGCATGCTTCCCTAGTGTTGGGAGGAAAAGGAAGGATTTGTAAAAAAGTTTTTAAGGTATTTCATTGCATAGTTGTCCCTGCACTAGCCACCGAATTACCTGTTTACTAATTTTACACAGCCTTGAATTTCCACATTTTTTGATAGTACAATCGAAATAAATTTTGCCAATAGTTATAGCACTTGTTATTTATCCTTCTGTGATTTTGACCTACTCATATTTGTTAATGCAATTCCCAAACTGCTGATATAATTATTGATTGTTTTAATTTATCTAAAAAATAATCCTCTGTTTTTCTCCTAAAGGTTCCTAAAGTCATAATCGAAGAAGCATCCAGCAATCCAGCAACGCCTTCTACTAGTCAACAAAACCAAAATGAAACGAGAGAAAACATCGAAATAACTCATCTAACAGCCGAAATTGAGAACTTTGTAAAAACGACAACAAATTCCACAGAGGAGGACGAATTAATAATTAAAGAAGTAGACAACAAAATTACATCGACCAATGACGGTGATATTTCAATTGAAATCCAAGCAACTGTTGTAGAAAAAGAATCATCAGATGAATCCAAAGATATTTCACCGGAAAAGGAATCACCGCAACAAAAGGAAGAGGAAAGCCAGAAAAGCAATAATTCTTATGAGGTATCTCCCGAACGAATTTCCCTGGAAGATAATTTGGAAGTTACCAAAATTATTGAAGTAAAAACTACGTCTAAAGATATTAGAGAATCCCCAGTTAAAGAGCAGAACCTTAAAGTTGAAACTCAGGAAAATGTTTTATCAGAAATGCCAGAGACAAGAAAGGATGAGCCCGATATACAAAATGTTGAACTAAAAATTACCGAATCAAAAGAAGATCTCTCAATTAAATCAGAAACTTCTAATGAAACGACAGTCAGTAACGGCGGAAGTAGATTCCAAATTAGGTATGTCCCCCTAAAAGATAGCTCCCCCGAAACAGAGCCCGAATTGCGGTTGAGCACACGATCGGATGAGTCGATCGAATCGAATGGCGTTGTTACATTCGAAAGAAGGAGGTCAGTTAAGGAAATTATTGAATCGATTAATCGAAGCCAAAATCTCCTTCGGGTAAGTCAAGAACAGGTGGCACAATCGAAAATTAATCACCCGGTTAATAATTTAAATGAACCAATTATTAAAGCACCTCCTAGAAAAAAGCATGAAACTAAGGAGAATTTAGCGCACAATTTTGATGAGATTGTTCAGAGTGAACGTGAAATAAATCGAATGATCGATGAAATGGAAAAATCTGTTAAAATTGGGGAAAATGAAAATATCAAAGAAGCTGAAGTAGACGAATTAATCGATAAAATAGCCGATAAATTAAATAACAACGAAAATGATTGTGATGAAATTTTTAAAAAGTGTACCACCACTAAAAAAGAAATAAATCGTGAATGTTCGCCAACTTCTTCAAATCTCGATTGGAATCCTGTTCCGAAGCCGAAAAGAACAAAAAACCTTTCCCCTGAGCTCACCAAGGCAAAGGTTATCCGAGAGGATTTTAGGCACGACGACACAACTTAGTGCAATAATTTAGTAATGTATTTTTTAACAACCCTACTAGGGTTCAAAGTGGTTATTTATACTTTAACTTTGTAAAACATGTGTCAGGTTATATATTTGATATATTTGTTTTGATATTTGATTGACTATTATTGTTCTAAAGCTATTGAGAGTAAATTTTAGCACTAAACAATGAAAAAAAACCTCGTTTTAATTACTCAAACAAATTAAACCGCATACAAATTGCGATCCTCGTCAATCAAAACTCATTTGTTCAGTCCGTAAATGTTCATTATATGCAATGTAAAAGTCATGTAAAAATTTTAAGGATATTTAATAGAACAATCTTTTATCTTACACTAGTTGGTGTAAAATTCTTCAACTCAGCCTCAATATATTTCGTAAATCGGGATAGGTTTGTTCGCACTGTCAGTACAGCTGGATAACGATCTTTGAGTTCTCGTTTCTGTTGACGAAGCTAAACAACAGAAATTTAGAAATCATAATTTGTTTATTACAAAAGAGTATTACCTTATTTTTAAACACTTTCTCCAAATCTTTTGATTTTTGTGGTAAATTTAATTCGTAAGCAATTGCATGCCAGTCATTATCGGAGAACATGTCCATTAAAGCATCCATAGCTTCTGATAAAGTCCAAACGTCTTGTTCCTAATAAAATTCAAGCATTTTACTTAAATACTATATTGTTCTAAAATGTTTACCTGTGAACTAATTTCTAAAATAAATGCCATTATTATTCGTACTAAAGCTTCTGGTACTAAGCAACCCATAATTCCTAGCATGCGAAGCCAATTCGCTCGAATTTCTGCAACAGAACAATTTCGAACTCCATTGAGCATCAACTAAAAAAAGAAAATTATTTAGGAAAGTTTGCAAAAACTATATTAGAACTTTACCGTCAAATCATTTTCTGTCATTTGTTTAAACAAATTTGGACTGCTTTTTAGATGCTCAACAGCGGCTCGCATTAATGACGTGCAAGGTTCAAGCAACGTGGGATCTTGTGGTCCCTGAAAAACCTGTTGTCCAATATCCAACCAGACACTATAAATTGCATCTGGACCCCCAAGATCTTCAGTTGACATTGCATTGCACAAATTTTGTAAACAAATTAGAGAAGAAATGCGTAGACTCTTAGATCTGGAATATAAAAATGGTAAGATTTTTTTTTATTTAAGAAAATTAATATTGCTAATCATTTACTTTCTAAGTAAAGAAATGTTACTTTCACGGAGTATTTGGTGAACATTATCAGGAATAGGCTGTGCTCTCTGCCACAACTGTAATTAATGTACATTTATGTCTATAAAAAATATTAATACATTTTTAAAGCATTCACCTTTTCAACTAATCCTAAAGATTTAATTGCTTCTAAAGTCTCAACAGGCAGTTTGTCAGTATTTTGTAAATTTGATGTGCTACTATGATTTGATACATCGTAATCGTGCACGGATTCATTATCAGATAGATCCTGATTGTCTTCATCTTTCCATTCTACAATATCCAATAATTTTGTGTCTTGAATGATTTTTTTTTTCTAAATAATTTTACCTTCTTCATCAGATGAGCTTAAATTTGTTATTATTTCTGCTGCAACTCTCTGCGCTTCAAGGAGAAATCCAACATGCATAACTTCTACCTCAACCTCAGAAGGCAGATCTTCTTTTCGTCTGCGAAGGGATGCTGCTTCATCAGATTCGTCTGAAAAAAATATATATATATAATTTATTATATTTTAATATGTAACATTGTTATCCCCACATAAAATCAAAATTTTGTTGGTTATTTGCTTATTGGTGAATTACGCTTAAACGATTGAGTTTAATAAAAATATAGAGATACCCGTATAGAACGGATTTTAGAGACATTCCTTTTAAATTAGAAAGATGAACATAGATAGTATTTTCCTTAAAATCAAATTTAGTTACTTTCTTCATAAGTCAGCATCTACGGGATTATAATCGGTTTTTAGGACACGTTGCAAAATATACTCAACCGAAACCATTATTTCTAAAGTACTCCTACCTTCTACAACACTCATACTGCTATCGTTCACCTCGATATCTGGACCATCCTTACCCAACAAAGGAAGTTTACTAGTTATTTGCCCCAGGACTTCTCTGTGGTTGCCCTCCAAAGTTTTTGAGACAGCATTAAAAATTTGAATAGAGTGAGCAGCTGCCAAAGCAGGAGCATTTGTTATAATAGCTAAAAATAAAAAATTAATACATCCGGGAACTAAACTAAATGAGAATTCACAATTTACCTGCCACCAAAGTTCTTAAGAAAGTGTGCGAATGATTGCCCTGAATATTCAAGAGACAAATAAATTCGGGGATGAAATTATTCAAAATAATCCATGCAGCGGGATTGTCTTCGGATATAATCAACAAGCATTGAGCAACGGCAATCGCAATTTCGATACCAAACACTTTATAGTCCAAACAGCGAATAAAACTCCGTAGGATCTGTGACTGATTGAAGTTGTCCAAAGCGATGGATGTACTTTCGCATAAATTCCACAACAAGTTAATTGACTATAAATTTGGGGCATTCAATATTGCGTTAGATTTTGAATTAAACCAGTAAATTACCTGAAGAAAGGTATCCGATCGTTCGTCCAGCTGATTGTTCATGGTTGCATTGAAAACAGGCACCCATGTAGTGTCGTTTGCGTACTCCGTAAGCAAAACCAAAAGCGGTGTAAGAACGTCCTGCTCTACCAAATATTCACACACATCCACCCCAGTGACTGATAAATTCCGGAGTGCTCCAGCAGCCGCATTCCGAACAGCATGACTAGGATCCATAATGAGAGGAGCCGCAATACGGATGATGTCACTAGTACAGATCTCAGTCACTTTTGATTTATTAATACCCAAAATAGCAAGGGATTGCAGGCCGTTCAACTTCTCCTCGGTGCTAGGGGACTGTAGTTGTTCGACAATTGCCTGAATTGGCCCTTCTGGATGGCCGTCCAAATCCAAAACCTCCTCATTTTCAATTTCCTTTAAACTTGGTATACCCAGAGGATTGACCTTTTTGGTACGAACTCGCACTTTTCGTGTTTTACCCATTTCTTTCAAATTTCTTTTACGAAATGCTTTTAAAAATTAATACGGAGCTACACTACGCGGTCGGATGGTATACCCACGTTGCCTAATGTCAAATTGACATTAAACAGCCGTTTAAAATTATTTTGGTAGTTCTCAACATTTGCAGAATGAGTGATAGCACTGTAAGCAGTATGAAGACATTTAGTTTTTACCATCTCAGTGTCTAGTTTCATCTTGTGTTCTATAAAACTTGCTAATTAAATACTTTTAAAATGCTAAACTCATTTAGCTGTTACTCCAAACAAAATGCAACAGAATTTCAGGTAGATGTACACAAGGAGTTTCAATTCAAGGCCTCCACGAATGTAAAATGTGCCAGAGAAATGCAGTACAATTGACGCATTACTTTTTTTTCAAAAGGCAAGGAACTGAAATATTTCGAATTTTGAGTATTATGGCAATTTAATCTTTTAATTCAGAATTGTTAAGAAGAATAAAAGAATGGAAACCATGAGTACTATAGCAAAAACCCAAAAATGTTCGAATACAAGCCTATTGTGCTTTATCTTTTCGATCCGTAACAACCATGCGATAAGTACTAGTGCAGCTTAATAGTACCGTCCGGACATCTAGTACAACTATCAGTTTGACACAAGTTCTCTTTTCTAGCTGCCAAAAGGAATCATGTGTCAATTCGAGAACGCTTGGGACTGTCCCTATCAAGCACCAGCGTGCAATAAAAGTACTCAGCGATGCATTGATGCTTTTTTTCTGCACTAATTTAAATTAATAACGCCTGCAAGGATATCTTTAATATTTTCTAGAAACCAAAATTTAATTTCCTAGGATTGTTTACCAAATTATTTACTTGTGCTAATTGCTCTGTGTGTAGAAATAGCCCTGTAATTGCGATGTCTTCAAATTCAGGTCCAGAGGTAAGAGGTTTTTCATGCATCTACTTTACCCGCGTATCCGTTAATGGATGGGTACCCTGCAATAACTACATCAATGCCAAGAAATAAATAAAAAATTGTTTGTTGAAAGCCACGACGCAAGTCCGCCCGAATCGTGGGAAACAACAAACAAACATCCGTTTTAGGTTAGACCTTGAAAACTTGATTAAGCTTACTATACATTTTAAGTCATAAATTTCAATCTTTAGTACATGTAGCAGTGATGAGCACTAATCCAACCCCCCACCTACATATTAACCTAAATCCCAACAGGTCTAGATGAGAGTCCTCCTGCTTAGAAGTAATGAATTCGTGCACGCAATTTTTTAGTCCAAAGTAGCCCCTTACACTTAAAATGGCTTTGAAGCGAGAAAGGAATTTGTTTGATACATTAAAAAATTGTATTCATTAGTCTGTAAAGTATGGAATATTAAATTTAAAATTATTCGATGTCTATCTTCTGTGAGAAGCATTGATCCTTTCATATCCATACAATTCTACTTTACAAAAATAGTGGAAACATTTTATTCATTACCTAAATGTAATGTTAATATAAAAATAAGATTTCCAATCCGTTTATTTTCCCTCAGATAGTTATGTTGCAAGTTAAAGAGGAAGACCCCCTCTATTACGAAGGAGCTGAATACGTTGAAGTAGACGAAGACTTAAATCCTCTCAATGATGTTCCAGAAGAGATAAATACAAAATCAACCACAATTATTGCAGAGCCCATAGAGCACATAGTGTGGACGACTGCCGCTACAAAACTGTTCCTTAGACTATTCAAGGAAGGAAGGGAGCAAGTAAATAATGGAGAGTTTACAAAAAAGGACTTATGGTACTACATTTCAAACGAAATGGCAGAACGGGGCTATGCCCTGTCTGCTGTACAAGCGGAAAATAAGCTTAAGACTTTAGAGAGAGCATATAAAAATACTCAAATAAATAAAAACATTCGAGTACCATCAATTAATGAGGTGTACAGGTATAAACGTGATAATATAAATTTGTACACCTTTACATTAAGTGTAACACTTTTACAGAGAATTACAAGACATTTTTGGACGAAATTCAACATCAGATTTATTAGAGAGTAGCTCTTGGTCAGAGCCTAAGTCAATAATGATGTGGACAGATATTGAAACTAAAGTTTTTCTCAACCTTTACAAAGAAACTAAGGAGCTTCTCGACAAAGGTCGACTACGATGCAAAAAAAATTTATGGTCACTTATAGCAAATAAAATGGATCAGCAAGGATATTCCATCACAGCAGTACAAGCAGAGAATAAGTGTAAAACCTTAGAAAGGGCTTACAAAAAGAATGTTATTAACAAAAAATATTCCATAAATGCAAGGGTGCGCTCTGTATGTGGATTTGAAAAGTATAAAACAGATGGCTAATTTTTTTTTATTTATACATTAAATGCATTTCGTTTTAGGGAGTTGGAAGAACTCTTTGGTCACAAAAAGTATCCTATAAAATATCCTCCTGGTCAAATTGAGAATTCAACTTTCGAAGTTCTCAGTCAACCTTCATCTTCAACCTCACCTCCGCCTCAAAAAGAAATTGTAGCCGCTCCTTCGGAGACAAATGTTAAATCCAAGGATGGAAAAACGGCACTAGCCCTTAAGTTGGTGAGAGATTCCATACTGCAGCTTACTCGAAAAATGGATGAACAACTTGAAAACCAAAAAAATTTTATAGCAGCTCAAGCAGCTTTTCATAAAAGTGTGCTGGAGCAACAAAAGAAAATGCATTTAGAGCGCAGAAGAAAAAATGATCTGTTAGAAGAGTTTTTAAGAAGAAAATATGAGTAGTAATTAATAAAATAAAAATAAAATAATTACTGAGTTTTTATTTATTTATTTAAAAAACAATAAACGAACTTTAAATAAAAATTTAAATACTGAATGCACTCCAAATGTGTATATGTAATTAATAAAGTCCTCGAATTTGTATTTGTACAATTTTTTTTTGATTTAGAAAATGAGAATCACATTGAAATGACATGCTTAATTCGTCTCTCCTTTTAAGTCCTGCACTACTTGACTTGAGGGCAATTGAAATATCTTCAGGATTCAGAAGTTCCTCTATTGTTTCTTCATTTATTGAATTAAACATTTCAAAATCATCAGATGACGCTAAATTGTGCAGAACACAGCAAGCATTAATTATTTTTATAGCTCGCGAAACATCCCGTACTTTAAGATGTTTGAGTAGACGAAATCTGTTTTTCAATTGCCTGGATGCTTCTTCCATATGTGAAAGGCAACTGTTCAAACGGATATTGAATTCAGTTTTTGGCTCTGAAAGATTTCCATAATCTCGGTAAGGTACAATTAGATTCGGAAGACAAGGATATGCGTTGTCTCCTATGAGAAAATGATCAACTGTAAATAAAATGAAATTGTAAAAATTGTTTTGGTCTAATTTTAAATTAAATGCCCTACAATCACACATTTTTGGTAGGCAAGTATAGAGCGATGACTGTTGAAATGCCCGGGCGTCATGCGTTGAGCCAGGGCATCCTATAAAAACATCTATAAACTTTAAATTCTCATTTACAACAGCTTGCATATGAATAGAGTGGTAATCTTCGTTGTTAAGATATTTTTGACCTTCGGCAAAAGGCTTATCTATAGCGATATGGATTCCATCGAGTCCACCTTAAAATCGTATAAAATAGTTTGCTACTTTTTAATTGTGTTAAAACCCTTTACCTATGATGTTAGGTACGCCAAATTTTTCATTAAAAAACGACGCAGTTTGTCTTTGCTGGTCAATAGTTGGCCATTTAATTGTTTCAGAGACAAGACTTAATATGAAGTCAAGAACTCGTCCGATCACACCATGCATGGAACTAAGGGATATTCCGAAATGTTGGGCAATATGCCTGCAGCGTTCTTCTTTATTTCCGACAAAACGTAGAAATGAAAGTATATGCTTTTCAGAACTAATTGCGTGTAGTCCTCCATGACCTGCAGGAAGTATTTTTAATAAATATTGATAATTTTATTACATTCATTTTAAGATTTTTAAATATGTGCTTGTTGTGTAATCAAGTGCACTACGACGGAATCAGAAGCATAATACCAGTGCAGTTCTAGTAGAGAGAAATGCACTACCAATTGTAAAGTTTTTATATAAAACTGGTTAAGTGAACCGGGTTTATCAGGTATATAATAAATACTACTTAATTAAAAACACGGGTTTAGGATGGACATTATCTGCAACAATATGTGGTTTTTATCCCCAGTACCTACTTCACTGAAAGTTGGCAGTTTATTCTTCTGGCCAGTTTCTACTATGCACCAATATAGTTCTTGCCACAAAACAAACAAAATAGGTAAGGTATAACGTACATACCATCAAGTTTCTTAAATTCAGCTGTGTCTTCAAAACGTCTTATAATATTTATCACATCTTTTCGTCGCATACGAAAAGTTTCCAGGAACTGCTCTTCAGTGTACGTTGGGACTATTACTTGTTCAAATCGTGATATTCTTCGTTGTTCATTAAAAACTAACTCTAAAGCAGGATCAAGCATCGCAACAACTGTAACTGCAACTTTGTATAAAATGAAAAAGAATATTTTTTTAAGTATATTCAAAAATATAAGGAGTTTTGTAAGTAACTTACCATCATTATGCAGAAAAAGGGCATTTGCTTCGTTTGAATTTTGTACTATTTGCTTAAAATCATCATCCGAATCAGAGCCATCAGTATCGAAAAAATATTCCATAAGTTCGTTGTCCATTTTAAAAAAAATTATCGTTAAAAAGAACGATTTCCTTTGGCTTGTCTTTATAGCGCTTGTGACTTTTAGTGTAGTGCCAAAATGACAGGCGAACAATTTCTACACAGTTCATCTTAAAATGTTTCCGTACTAGAAGAGATTCAGAGAACACAAGATTTATTCGATTTCAGCGTATAGTTCAAATATTTTACGAGCTACTGCCGGGTAAAAGGGCATACAACGAATAGTTGTAAGATTATTTTTTAAACTTATACCAGGGCAGTAACTGGTATAATAATGAAAGTAACTTACAATTTAATTGCTTTTCTTAATAATGATTTGTTTTTGCTTCATCTTAACATAATTTTCATATTTCCCAATCAAATATAAGATTTATCAATTAACTTTTATATTTTACGCTCAAGAATTAAAGCTGTTAGCTGATCTTAACCCGTCGCTTACCAAAACAAAATTACCAAGATGAGTACAAGCCTGTACTTTATAATTTTAAGTTATTTTCGCAATCTTAATTAATTCGTCACTTATAAATTGGAAAAACTGTTTCCGATTCGAGCAGAAAAGGTTCCATACCACAATTTAAATTTGCCTGTATTAATCAGAGGATATATGGCGATATAGAACGAATTCTGCTATTCTGTTTAAATCCTTTTAAAAGCTTATCCAAATTTGTTTACCATAGCTAAACAATTTGTAAGGGTAATTCCATGAAAATTAAATATCCTCTACTTTTTAGCATTTACGTTTCTAATTATAAAGATTATATAACTGTACTCTCTGAGGGGTTAAATTAAAATAAAAAGATTAGACATCATATAATTTAAATTTAAAGAAAAACAAAAATATGTTTGCAACAATATGTACATTTTTATTCCTATTACGCTGTTTTAAATTAACGAAATTATAAAAAAAATATAATAATAATAATTAGTCGCAGTCTCCCAGTTGTTTTACTCTAAAGAAAAAATAAACTTGATTAAAGTCATCATATGACACAAATTAAGCCTTTATCGTTACGTTTATCATGTACAGTAGTAACCTAAAATAGATTGTTTCTTTATTCTGGTTCGCTTTCCGTAGTATAATAAATTTGCATTATTATTAACTATAATGTAGGTTTCATAAAAAATATATGTTTCTATAATTTCCTCCTTTTTCCGTAAAACCGCTTATCATCAGAATTAAATCTGGTCAGCATCATGTCACAAACTCTTCACTTATGGGGCTTTCAGGATCCTCAAGGAACGTGGATTCAATGTCTGCCCGACAAATTGGACAATATTGAAGTTTCTTGGTGCAATTGGCACAAAAACCCCTGAGAATACAAAAATAATTCTATTTACCTTTTTAAAAATTTATATGTTTTACCTATGTTTGCATGGATCTAGTCTAGTGGTGGCCTTTTTGTCGAAGCAAAGCGTGCATGAATCGTCTCGTACACTCAATCTTCGTAACTTTTCTAAATAGATATGTCGTGGAAGAACAACCTGAAATTATGTTATGAAAATCTTTTCCCTAAATAATATAAAACAAAAATTTAATTACCTTATCTTGCGGTTTTAAAGAAGCGCTGTCATTAAAATTTCTAAAGGGCTTATTTTTCGGGGGATATTGAAATGGCGCAGCACCAAAATTAAATCTACATTGTTGAAATGACATAAAACTAGCGGCAGCAAAGAATCCCTCCCTAAAATAACGTATTCATTGATTTTTAATAATATAATGAAACGTTTACTCACTTTGCATGTTTAAAAACTTGCTTGTAGACAGTACTTTCTACGCCGTCTAAGCTAAAAATCACTTCTTGGGCATCTAAATCTATTAAACAACCTAAAATGGAACCGCCTCGCCAAACAGGTAAACCGTGACTGAGTGAGGTTGCATTGTACCAAATTAATTTTCTACAGCCGTCAAATGCTATCGAATATTTGTCATCACCAATTCCATAACCGTCATCGCTAAGGAAGTTTGAATTTTTAGTTGCCCAGCCTATTTGCATAACTCCTGGTGTTATGACCAAAACTTCATAATACCAGCAACCAGAGTCAACCTAGAATAACGTTAGGAACTTTTAGTTTGCAGGAAAATCTATTTTAGCGACTAGTTTTTTTTACTTGGTATGTACATCGTACACTTTCGAATGTGTATGCATCACATCTAGCTTCAAGGCCGTCTGGGGAGATCTTTAGGTACTCACTGACATCCTTTGTATTTAACATTACATTCACGTTAGACAAATCCAATGTCTCGTACGAATATTTCCTGTTCGCTACAGTAACTGTAATAGATTTAATGTAAAACTTACAGTCGTTTTCACACTTGAAGCTCAGGGTTAAGTAGGACATTTGTGCTATTATTATTCACCGGAAAAAATTAAGACTTATACATATAAGCTAACAAGCTAATTCCCTTTGATCGAATAGTGAGGACAATCAAAAAATAAAGTTGCATGAATTGCATTACTTAATAGTTGAATATTCCATTTAAATCAGCTTGTTACCTATTCCGTTTAATTTATAGTCAATTTGGACTTACAGTAGTTGTCCAAACACCACCGAGCACAGAAACCAATTTGCCGCATTATAAAATCCGAATCGTTAGCATATTTCTCCAAATCGAGGAGTGGATTCCTGGGGTGCTCGGAAAGCGTTTTCTGCAAATATAAATATAATAAAAAAAACTGCTATACTAATTGATAAAAATAAATTACCTTAATTGTAGCTTTATTCTCACTCGTCTGTGCAAATTTCTCAAGGGCAATAAGTGACAATAAAGTCACATCTTGGTTGACGCCCTCCTCAAGGTTCTCAATCAGGTACGATAGTGTTGATTTGGACAGCATTGCAATACTACTTGGCCCAGCTAATTTCTCAGCTAAGCACCCAAGTATTACGCAAAGATTTCTCTCCCTTCTCGGTGTCCTCTTGAGTGAATGAGTTATCATATCCGCAACTTCCAGTACTGAATCCTTTGCGGGAAGAGGACTGTCATCAAGTAGAAGTGCTATAACGCTTGGCCCCATTGGATGCTCGACAGGTACAACCCGGATAAGAGACTTCACTAATTCAATCCACCCGGAGGGCTTGTCTGTTATCACGTGCAATAAGGCCATAGAGGCGGGAGGCTCTGGCTCACTAAAAGAAACCAAATGAAAATTACATAAAAGAAATCTCATAGCATACTTGTCCACTATCGTTCCGATCACCTCCAGTGTCTCCTTCACCAAACCGTCGACGGTCTCTGAAAGACCCTTTACATCCTGTCTTAGATCGTAAATTCCCATTCCACCACAGATATCGTTGCAGGGAATGGCTGGTGTAGCATCCACCGATTGGTCAGACTGTGGAATGCCGTCTTCAACTTTATCTTTGCAGAGACAGACACCCATCCTCGATAAAATAAATAAGTTTAAGTTGCCGCTACGTACACAAAACTCTCCTTAAGGACAAAAGAAACTGATACAAATTGTATGCATCACAAAATCTCCAAGAGATTTGATAATTTTGATTTGGTCGAGCTGATAAAAACGTCACGATATGTCAAAGTTAACAGTTAGGTGATACATGTTCTCTTCTAAAATTCTTTTTTCACTACGCACTCCAAATTGAAATCATTGCTTTTCTCTAATTATGGTTGATATTTTATTTTTTGCCCCAAAAATTTATCTACTCCCCGACGTATTTACTTTTTTTTGTTTTTTTCGAATAAAAAACGCTTTGTACACAAAACAACGATGGACATCAAAAGAAATCGCACTTGTCAGATGATTGCATGTCTCTAGACAACTAAACTGTTCGTTGACCGGATAAATGGAAAGGAGATGTCATCAAGAAAAATAAACCATTAGCATAAATATAATTGAAACATTTTAATGCAGTTCCTTCCAAGACTAAAAAGGCAGTTAAGTAAGGTGAAATACGTTACCCAAAAATTCACATAGGTAAAATTCCGCTAGATAGTAAAATGATTAAATATTTAGTTGCTTTCGCAATCGCAATTAAATATGTCGAAATATTCTTATGGCTAATTTAATTATCTGAAAGTGAAAACCAATAAGCCGTTTTTAATGAAATCTTCACCAATTTACAAATCTCAAACGTAACAAGTTAAATTACAAAAATACGCCCTCAACTAGTTGGGGAAGATAATTCGATTTGATTTTCTAATAAAAGAGAAATACTTACATTTTCTATAGCACTCTACTAATTCAAAAGTACACAAATGTTGAGGAAGGATACATTTTAACAATTCTATAAGTTTTGTTACAATAAATACATAACCGATTCTATTTTAATTTAAGCCCTGTTTAACTATGCAATAAGGGGGGAGCAGGGATAGATTACAATAAACGAAAAACTCAACTGCATTTCATTTCCTTAAAGGTTTAAATCCTTTTCCCTAAACCCAAAAAGATTGGGCAATGAAATGTGGTTTAAAACCGACACTGCTTAGTCTCGGATGTAAGAAGCTCTAAATGTAAAAATAAAAATACCAAAAAGAAGACTAGTTTTGGTATTTTTGGTTTATTTAAATGGAACATTTCCGGGAATATTTACTGTGGTAGTTTTACAAATTTCATTTTTATATTTATTTCATATTTGTTGAAGTTATTGAAACATTTATTGAATAATTCCCTACGTGTGTTTCGAAACCGTAGTCGCAAAACATGTAAAAGGCAAACCGTAAAATCTAACCCAAATATTCTAAGGGCTTATGTTAAATAAATGCAAAACATATAGCAATTGAGCATGGCACTCTATTCACAATCGGCTGGATAGTCATCTACTGTGGTAGGTGCATCTATTTCTGTTAGAATTTCATTTACAATTTTCGCAAAAGCATTTTTTAAATATGCCAAAATAGTCCCACAAAATTTATTATCAAAGTTAACTCAAAGTTCTACTGTTCCATCGAATCCTGTTTAGAATATGTTTTGCGAAAGCAGTAAAGGAAATACCAAGAAGTACGTAACCCATGTCTTAATGGGTTTTATGTTTGATTGTTGCATTATTTCCATATATTAGGTCTACCGGAAAGTTCTGTCCGATAATTTCGTTTCAAGTTTGAATATATTTGGATATGTTCGTTTGAGTATATCTTTATAATTGCATTTATTATGTGCCCTGAAATTAACTACACCAAAAATAACTCATGCTGTTTCGGACAGAACATGTAGGAGATGGTTCGAAAAATTTAAAGCAGGTGATTTCGATCTTAGTGATAAGCCACGCTCTGGGCGGCCATTTGTGGTTGATGACGATATTTTTAAGACCATGATAGATCAAATGATGAAAAATGAATTACATATGAAAACATCGGAAGGAAAACATGCCTTCGTCACCTCTACACCGAGCTTGAGCCTTAAAAAGAGAATACTGTGTATATTGGTGGGACATGCAAGGTCCAATCCATTATGAGCTTTTGGAACCCAATAAAAAGCTAAATTCGGAGAAATGCAGTCAACAAATGGAAGAGTGTTAACAAAGCACTCCAAGAAAAAAGGCTGACAATATTCAATAGAAAGGAAATCATACTGCATCAAGGTAATGCTACACCACATGCTGCTTTGGCGATTCGCCAATAAATCTCAAATTCTTTCGCATCGACCATACTCCCCAGACCTTAACCATCAGATTTTCACCTATTACTTTCTTTACGAAATTATTTGAGGACAACAAAAATTAAAAAATGGAGAAAACGTTTACGTTTACAGTAGTGCTGCTGTAGTTTTTCGCATCCAAAGATTTTCTAGGTTTTATAAATTGCCATCATGCTGGGAAGAAGTCATAAGGTACGATGGAAATTATATCGTACAATAAATCTAGTTAAATATGCTAAAAATTGTATCATTTTCATCCTCTTCAAAAACGGACAGAACTTTCCGGTAGACTATCGCGCAAATGTTTTTTTTTAAAAATTTAAAGATCTATTAAATGACCCGTATACCAAATTGATATGTTTGTACATTTTAAAATTATATTATTTATTTATTTTTTTCTATCTCTCGTTAAATTTGTTTAAAAGAATAAAATCTACGAATTTATTTTCATTCTTTCATTGAAATGCGAAATGGTACTACACCATAGAAAAATATGAAACATAAAAAGTCGTGTTATTCTCTTTCTGCAGTTTTTATTATTTCTTATGATAAAAAAAGCCATACGTGAACGCTATTACCTCCCAATCATCTAAGAGTTTATACAGAAAATACACCACTAAGTAAATATTAAATGTAAATTACTAAAAGACGTGAAAATACGAAAACTTATTATTTTACTAATTACACTCGTTTCCATTAAACTCGACCATTATTTTATATATACATAATACAGGTTTACAATTTAACATAAATAGTTTTTTCTACATTTATTATATTAATTGCAAAATATTTAATTTCATTCTAGAACACACTTCTTTTTTCAATTCGAATTGCATTTGTGCTATCAAGATAACCTGGCCTGAGGATGCTTAATTTTGCCTAATTTATATTTTATATAATCTTAAATTAGTGTTTTTCAGAGAAACAAAATTTTGCCATAATTTAAGAGGTATTTTAGAAAATAAATAATTTTTTTTAAAGATATTAAAATGATCGAATAAAACAAAAAATACGTAAAAGTATGAACGTAATAAGGGTATTGATTTTGTGTAAATTATACGAGGTTTTCATCTCATGAAGATGAACGTTTTTGAATATTTATAATAAAATTTTCATAGTTATTACAATCGATTAAAGGAAATAAAATGAAAAACGAAATTTGTTTTACCTTCTAAACAAGGTTCTCCTTTTCAGCTTTATCAGTTATTTCTTAAATATTGTTCCATATGCTAAAATTGTAAGCCAAATCTCTGACTTAAATATTTAAATAAAGCTCTTTCTTTGAAACTCGATTTATCTTTATAAGTCTGCACTTTTGCTCGGCTGTTTAGAATGTTAGCCATTGTGTTTATCTCGTAAGAAATTGAATTTTATTTGGTGTATTATTTAAGTGATCTCAAATAAAATGTAAGAGTAAAAATTAAACAAAAATATTACATTAGGGCTGTTCACTTAATATGAGAATATAAAAATCGAGCATTTTTAGTCACAACAGACCTTTTAAAATAAAAATAAGTACTAAACTGAACTTCTTTTACACGATTAACTAGGCTTTAACTAAATACCTTTTGTTATTACTTATCTATTCCCCTGCAGTGTGTACTGTCGACCCTTCGATCAGCTTTCTCAAATAGTTAGCACACTAACAGTTATCGTATTAAATAAAGGCCAGATATAGAAATCAGTGTTGGTCAATAGATAGCAACTTTAAAAATTTAAAAATCTTTTATTTATTTGTGCTCTTATCTTGCACGTATCAAAACTTGCATTCCACTTAAAGTGGCATCAGAACGCAAGAAAGTGCTATTAACAAATACTTTAAGAAGAAATTATTTCGTTTTTTCGATTTAAGTTTTTAATGCGTTAACCAAAAATTTCGCTACTTAGTAATTTTTGTAATGATTTTATTTTTGGGAAAAGAGAATATTTAAAAATGGTTAAAGATTCTAAAAATTTAATTTTAGTATTATTAGTTTTTAATTGGCGATTCGAGATCTTTATTAATAGTCTTTAAATTCATTACACGCTCCCAAACTGATTTTATTCGATGAGTTTTAAGAAGTACCTGTCTCTGAAGATAGAGAATTCAATTTTATGGTAATCGAAAACAGTTTTGTACAGTTAAATTTGAAAAATTAAATCTTCTTTTGGTCTGTTGGCGTGAAATGTTTGAATTTTACGAAATGACAATGTTTTCTAAATACATAGGAAAGAAAATAAAACGAAGTGTTGAAAAATTAAAGAAATCCGTAATTATGCATGCCACGAAAATGTTGATTTTTACTAAATCTTTTTTTTAAATTTGTTTTTTGAAAACCGTGTAAATAGAGGGATAGGTGTTTATACAAAATGTAGAAATATTAAAGGAAATGAGAATTTAAATTCCAAAAAAAAAAAATAAAATTTTATATGATGTTTTATTTTAAAAATGATTAATTGTTTAATGCCTTATGAGAAATTGCATTTGTTTTTTAAATATTGCATATCGGATTTATATTCATTTTCTATTTGTTTATAAATAAAATGCCTTAAAACATATTCAAGGAGGTGAGCAGTAAAATTATTTTGAATTGCATATAATGCGTAATAATTGAGATATACTCGTACATATTTTTCATTCGATACCAAATTTTTTACATTCATTTCATTTATTCACTAAAATCAAAATATACAAAAATATATTTAACGTCAGTCACCTCCTTATTTATTATAGTCGTATATACCTTTTTATGTAATATATAAATTTGCCTCAAACTAAATAATAAGAATCGGTTAACATTAGAAAACTCAATGGGGTGCTAATAATTCAGCTACGTTTTTTGGTCAACTTGTTCAAGAACAGCTCGCATACATTTCATTTTTTAACTGCTACTCTCCAAAACAAGGAAAACAAAAACACGAAAATTGTATATTTTAATAATTTAAAATTTACCTCACATAAAAGTATATGTGGGTAATTAACGAAATTTATTATTCGGTAAATTGGAATCATTAAAACAAAAACGCCACCTCTAGCATTATTCGTTTTTAATTTTTTTATTATTATTTTTATATTTTAATAATTTTATAATGTATAGTTTGGTAGATGTTTTTTTTTTTAAAATAGCTTTCTGTTCCTATAGATGGATATGTACTTACAAAAATTTATTTAAACCCCCTCTGCTCTCATAATATTTAAAATTTTTATTGGTAAAACTGTATAGGATTTTTTAACAAAAATTATTCGAAAGGTATAAAGCGATTAAGGTTTTTATTACCAGTCAGAATCACTCTCATATGAACTGATTTGTGAATTTCTTTTAGGTAAGTAGATAATCTCAAATATTATTGCCTATGAGAAGGAATAATTAGACGAAACGAAAGCATACGCTCTATCTTTTGATGACGGTATTCTATTATCTTGCCGTACTGATTAATCGAAATATTGTCACAGAAGTTAACATTCATGAGATTTTTTCTTATAATTTAAATAATTTTTTTTAATTAAGATATGCTTGAAAGATATGAGAAAAAAGAAACTTTTCCAAAACCGGTTAATATGCATGTACAGATTTTAATTTAAAATAAGATTCTTTACCACTCTTACGTCGTTTTTCTTTTAATAATTATACTCTATAAAATTAAAATTACCTCCTCCTATGGCATATTTTTCATTTATAGATAGATGAGCCTTTTCACCCCGAGATCAATCAAACGAATATACTGAAATTATAAAATAGTGTAAAACAATTAGAGAGATCGTTTTCTGAAAAGACTTCTTGGTTTCAATTGTGCTAGCATAAAATAAATACGAAATACGTATCACATCTTGGTTAAATATTGCTTGAAAAAAACTTTAGGTATTTAGTAAAGAAATGTTTTTTGAATAAACATTTCATGAACTTGTCTTAAATTGGAGTCTTTAGTTCTAGACCATATGAATTAAAAATTCCATGAGATCTGTGACACATAATCACTTTTACCTTTAAATAATTGATAACTTTAGATTATTTAAATGCTTACTTAGTGAAAATATCATCATTTTCAGACATTTTGCACCTTTAAAGTTAAGCGCAGCTAAATGATCTGGCTGGAAATTTATTCTTGAAAACACTCTGTAGTAATTAAAAATATGTTTTAACCAACCAATTAAAAAATTGTGCTTTTCTACATTTATTTTTATGTTCTTTCAAATAATACAACTGCATTGTAGATAAGAATTATTGATTTAAAATAAAAAATAAAGAAAAAGCTATTTCAATTTCAAATTCCCCCCCCATCATGATATCTGAACTAATCACAAAACTTGATAGTAAAACTTTACAAAATACATCTTCCAAACATTTTTTGTTTTTTTTTTTTAAATTTTATCCAATTATCAAGTTTTAATGTATTTCTGTTTGCACAAGCAATAAGAAATTTTATTCATTAGTTAACCAATAATCTATGCAAAGCCTAGTGAAATATAAATGAGGCTTTGTCTTTGAATTCAAGATAAATTAACGAATACTTTAACAACGAACATAAAGAGCGGAAAACTAACATCCTTATCTAAAAATATAAAGCAGTCTATTAATTTAATCCGTTTTTTTTATATATATATAATGGAAAATTAATAAAATTAACAAAAACAGAAATTCTCTGAAGAACACGAATTACAGTCTATTGCTTTTATTTTTTTGTTTGTTTGTTTTTTTTTTTTCTTTAATTTTTAATAGCTAAAATAAATAATCTAGAAGACCCTTTTTTAGCAAATAAATGTTTCTCTTCTTACTATATGTACTACATATGTAAATAACTTAAATATTCACAATTCCGGGATAAGTTAAAATTAGGACGTTAGATCAATCGATATAGTCCGATTTGGCGAACTAATTTTACTGATACCGACATCATTATCCATAAATGACATTAAATGATATACTTTTGAATTACGATCCGATCTTCCATTCTGGGAAATGGGCCATTCTTCAGATGATTTTTTAATGCTGTTCTCCATATTCTCCTGATTTTGAAAACTAATCTCAGTTATTTGAGGAGTATTATTATTAGGACTGGGAAATCTATGAAAGTGAACACTTTCAGTTGTATAATTAGAAAATAGAAAAACCGACGGTTGAAGCGGTTTAGGTTGATTAGTAATTGTTTGTGAAAGTAAAAAATTTCCCTCAAATTTGTTCCTTTTTCGAATCTCCTCTAAACTTTTATTCAATTCTCTAGATAGGGGTGTTAACGTCACATCTGGTGCTATATGGTGAGTGTGCCTTGTTGTTTTTAAATCTTCTTCATCTGAAGAGCATAAATCAATAGTGTCTATCACTATTTGTGATTCTGACAATTGTTTTTGTACGCTAAGAGTGTTCTCACGTTTAGACTTCATACTATTGTGACTCATTTGCAAGCGCTTAATATCATTTTCCTTTAGTCTTTTAACACGAATCGATATAGGCCGACATCCTTTAATTAGGAGTGAATTCAGGAACATGAATGCTTCTAAACGCTGTGCATTTGAAAATTGCCGACGTGGAGGTATATATGTATGATAATGATAGCCTGCTGGTTTCTTAAACGTACATGGCATATGGAGGGTGCTAAATTTTTTTTCCAGAAATTTTGGGCGTAAAATGCATGGCGTAAGAACTGGAGCATGACAAAATCGCTCCATTCTATCAAGACGTTCGTGCAAATATTCTTCAGTCATTACCGTTTTAGTATTTTTTATCATTAGCTGTCCCGCTGGCGAAGACAAGGGTATTGTTGGACACCGGGAAAGAGCATAAACTCCTCTATTGCGCCGCGGTAATCGCTTAAGTTTTTCTAATTTAGTCGGCTCATTTTCTTCTTTTGTATTGCTGATTAAATTTCGACTGATAATTGCTTTGGCTTTACTTGGCGATGTACAAGATGAATTTAGGTTTTGCAATTGAAAATTTAATAGAAATGCTTGCCGAAGCTCATCATTAGGATTTTCACTCAAATCAATTGTAAGTGGCGAAGATGTTGGCGATGGAGAATCACATATAATTACTTCATCATCTGCTGTGCATGTCTTTTCGTGCTCCTGAAAAGGGATAATAATTCAAATAAATATTTTTCTAAAATATAAAGAGTAATATATAGGTTTATTAAATTTTACAACACTGTTGTATGCTAGGCATCTTGAGGATTTTGTTCATTACTTTTTATGGCTCTAGTAACTTTTCTGGTAAATGTTGAATTTTTTTCGAATCTTGAAAATAGAAAATGTTCTAAAATCACATATTTCAAGCTTTGAGGGGTATGACATAGAAAGTTGAAATTTTTAGGAAATTTAATCCTTACCTTTGCCATCTAAACAGGGATATCCACCAGGTTCTAGCGAAATAAAAAAGAGTGCGGCTTCAAATTTATTTATTATTTTGAATGAAATGACTGACTGACATAGGCCTGATGGATTAAATTCCTACTGGTGCGATTTAAGAAAGAACCCTGCATTTCTCAAAGAGGAATTTTGGTGGCGGTACCGTAATTTCGTGGGGTGGATTCTTGAATTAATGATAAACAGTACACAACCGAAAAGAATTGACTTTACAGCAGGATAATACAGAAATGGAAAATGGTTTGAACGTATATAAATCCCATAGATTGTGCAGCGTATTCAGAAAATTTAATCCCCATGAAACATTTTTAGGGAGTTATTATAATTTGCAATTGCCAAGTTGTTCTGTTGCCTATTTTCTCGTTAAGCAATTTGAATTGAAATTCGTACAAAGCAAATACAGATATAAAATAAATAGATCTGCCAATATTCAGCTCAATTATTTTCTTAAATGGACACCTAATAAAACCCCAGTAATATTTTACGTGACACAAACAAAATATTAAATACATAATAAAACATTTCATTTAAGAATTTTGCGCATATTTCAGGTATTATACATTTGAAAAAGATTTATCACAAAAAGCAAAATATTGATTGTGTTAAATATGTTTAGTCATAAAAATGTGATATAGTCAGAATGTATTTAGCATAATTCTGATTAATTTTAAAAAGGTTTATTATCACAAGAAGCATACATTTTATTTACTAAGCGAGTTATACATTAAAGTTGAAAACAATCTTAAAATCAGTAAAGAAATATAATAATAATAGAAAAAGTAAACGTTCTACGTTTTAATGCAAACACATACCGTAATTGCTTCTAAAGAGTAAAGTTCAGCGTCACAATTATCACAGAGATATATGTCGAAAAGTGCCGGTTCAACCATTTGCTGTTGCTCTGTAACCTGAGAGCGGGATTTCTGCAGCAATAAACATTTTCGATTCCTCTGGGGTTGATCATAAGACTGAAAAAAAATAACACAAGCGTAAAGTCCACGTAATGTCGTATGACTCAATGCTTAGATTGCTTACCATATTCTCATTCCGGAATGTTACCAGCAATTTATTACTTCTCCTATCGTATAATGAAGTGGTTGAATTATAATTATTTATGAAACGCAGACGGGCGGGTTCATACGTCGCCAGCTCGTTACAAAACTTTAAAAGGAAAAAGCATTTGTGGAATTGATAACATATGATTACAATCTCCTTCATTTTCTCCAACCAGTTCTGAAATTTATCCTCGCTTTAAGTTAATATCCGATCTGTACATGAAGTCTTCTACTTACCCCATAAAATTTTTTGGGTTTTACTATTGGAATAGTGAAAGGAACATTTTCTGGCCACCACTCAGGCTCACTATAATCTACTTTACCCTGAAGATTAATGTGTCCTAGGGAACATTGCACCATAAAAGGAATGAAATTTTCCAATTGCGCCTCAGTTATCTTCTCCAGCGATGTGGGGTACCCATTAGCAAAGATTAGTGGGAGATTTGATACCATATTTTGTTGCGCTTCATCTGTATCATCCATGACGTTAAAGCTAAAGAAAGTAATTTAGATATCAAGGCTATTTCGTATTTATTGCAATATTTAGCGATATCGAAGCAAATCTAATCAGTAAACCTATTAAGCTTTGCATTTCAGAAAAAGTATATTAGCTTAGGCAGTAAAAAAACAGTGAGTAAAGTGAAATAATTTGTAATTAAAAAAAAAACATACTCATGATACTTAACAATATCACTATTTTGCTAATAGTTTTTGTAGGTTTCCTGTTTGAACTGACAAGTTTATTTATATAAGGATCAATAAATAAAACTAAAATATAAAAAGCTTGGTTTATATCTTTATTGTATCGTCGCACTGATATAATATACCAAAATTTTATATTGTACAAATACAAACATTTCAAAAGTTGTTTCTGCGGCAATCAATTTTTTACAGCTTTTACAACATCAAATACAACAAAGCGTGAATAATGATAGTATTTTATAAGACGATTTAAAACGTATTAAACCAGAAATATTTGCTTATTAGTCTTTATACATTTGTGCTTCAATATTTATTTATCGTTAAATTTTATACAGCTGTAAACTAAGTAAGAAGTAGCTTTAATTATTTAATTTAAAGGTTAAAAGAGCAACTAAAACATGTAATTCTATACAGTGAAAGTAAGTACTGTTTTCTTTAAAGCAATATTAAATAGTAGTAGCAGTTGTTTTAATCATAATAAGTAGCAGTCCTTTTGATATCTTTTCGGATATCTTTTTTCGATTTTAACGCTGCTAACGAGAGGAAATGGCAAACGGAAATAGAAACATTTCTGTAGGTTTTTTATAAATGTACCACATTATGGTAATTAGCTAAATTTGCGCCTTCTTATTTAAGGATTAATTTCTGAAATTTTAAAACATATAATTAAAGTCAAGCGATCTCCTGAAAGAAGATGATTATGTCACCAGGAGTAGGTTTCGAGAAAGAACCCAAAACTTCCCAGATTTTTGCGATTTTCGAGTTACCTGTCGTTCAGCTCATGTGGACCTATTTTCCTACCTAATAGATTTTCCCGATGGCATGTAAGCGATCACAAATGATTCGGGGGAAAATATTCAATCTCTCAGACATTTTTGTTGTTGTATTTGGGTATCATCTTCATCCAACAATGCTTGCAATTCGGCGTCTTTGATATATTTTTGGATTGGCCTGGGGGTTCTTTGTCTTTTAAACCAAAATCGTAACTTTTAAATCTGCTAAACTAGCGGAAGTGTAATTTCACGCTTTGGTTATGTGATGATGTGGGGTTAATGCAAAGGATCGTGTTTATGCGGACAATCCTCAAACTTTTGGCGCTTGGAAAACGAACATTCGTCAAATTATGGCCGAGATATTACTCAATTAATTATTTACGTATACTTCTGGAACCACAAAATGGAGAGATCTGTATATTCAGTTAAATTATTACATATAACTGTGTCTTTGGTAGCAGATAACTAAATTAGGAATACGTGATGGTTTGCAGCATAGAAAAAAAAAGAAACGCGCATTCATGTTTAACTGTTAATGCATGCTTATGACCACTGATAAGTCTGCAAAGATATTTTTCTTTGACTCATCAATTCAAGAGTTTTCGGAGATTTTTTACATCAAAGAGTGAAAGCGTCGTTAACATGTAGAAATAAAATTATAGACTATTTCTGTATTTTGTCTGAATTTTATTCCCAACCCCTTTTTTGGCAACTATTATCTGAGTCCCCTTTTCTACCACTTTCCTTTTAGGCAAACAAAAATTAAAGGTTGGTTATGGTAGAGTTCACATGCTCCGAAAAAGCGGGAAGATTTGCAAAAAGTAAATTTTTTTATTTTACTTCATTCGACTGTTACTTAATATTAAAATACTGCAATGATACATGATAAAGACTTTAAATGTGATAAACTTGCAAATCCTCGCAAATATCACAGTTAATATAGAAAAAACATCAAGGAAAATTCTCATAAGAGTGACTGAGATGGATATATTAATATCAAATCTAAAGGAGTGAGAAATAAATCTGATTGCATTTTTATGGAAAGCCCCTTTTTAATGCGAATAATACTAAACAAATTAAAAGTGGTCTTTCGAGAAAATTAGAGATTGTCTTACAGAAAATGCCTGATTATTAGAATTAATAAATATAATTTAGACCACAAAGCAAGATCGGGACTGCTAATCATACCACCTGATCTGTAGGTCAAATTGATCCCGGGCCTTGGAAATAATTTCAGGGTAAAATGCTTCTCAGCAGCGTCGAGCCAAGCGCAAATTATAGAAATTGCATTACATAAAAGAACCTTTTGCGTACCAGTGACTGAAGGTTTCCCTAGATCCTTTCTTCTGGTCGAGTCAGCAGAATTGGCGTTTTCACTGTGTACAGAAGAGCAAAAATTATCACAACATTCAGACTGGCTATTGAAGGGCCCGAGATTCCCCCTCCTGTTCCCAAAATTTCCACTAAAGCTTCATTTCATAGGGGGCAGATCGTTTTTATGCGCTCCGTATAACAAAAACAGTCCGTGGCATTCTCATCAAAAAATTGTTTTTACATTCACTCCGTCAAATTCCTGGAACTGTAAAATGCCTTTTTTTTTTACAACAACGAAACGAAGGTATTTGCCCTTTTCGCTTTCGCACTCCTTAGTACAGAATAAACCACTGAAGTTTTTCACTACGAACACAAAAAATGGCGACTAAAATACCATTTCAGGCTACGTCCGCTGTATGTCAACTATCAAAATTAATTATTCACAATAAATTCAAAGTTTGTACTTCAACTTATCTCGAATAAAAACCATGACTTTCACTGCTGCAATACGGAAATATAATCTAAAAACGCCAATTAATATTTTATTTTAACGCTGCAGTAATCTATCCTGCTATTTCTTGAAATAACTGCCCGAAAAAAATTAAAAGACAGCTGCAATTTCCACAGAGCATAAGCATAATTCACCGTACTGTACAAGATTTAATTTGATCTTTTACTGTACATCGTAGAATAACTTGAAAACTACTGTACTCAAATTTGTTTTGACGTTTTACAGCATGGACTAGCGGCTTGTTTTCTTTATATTGCTGCAATGCGAAGCTACCGTATTTTCGTGAATTTCGGAAGCATTTACTTAGTTTAAAATGATGAGAATAGTGGCATTGAATGAGGAAGTTAACAGCGATGAGAATAATGAAGATGAAGTGCAAGTCACTAAAGAAGCGGAAGTAAAATTAGCACACCACTCTGTGATCATAATTGAACCAATTTTTTTTTTTTTAAATTAAATATTTTATGTAGGAAACTATTGCCGTCTCAGAGTATATGCGAGCTCTGTCATTAAAATCTAAGGGAAATAATGAAATTGCCCTAACATTGCTTAAAGAACTTTTAGAAACACGCGTCCTTAACGAGGTAAGTCTGTGCTAAAGGAGTAGGTTCTGGTTCACCACTTTATTTTGCTTGTATCCGAAAATGCTTATATGCCTCCTTTAGCGTAGGAAGTACCTGGGTACTTGGATACCCCGAACTTAATTCTAGACATAATAAAAAAGAAAGATATGAGATTTTGGTAGAGCTAAATGCTACACTTTTCCAGGAACCCTATTCCATAATAAGATTACGAAAAGATTGAAGTTAAAATATGACTTTATATTGAATATCACTTCAGAGAGAGAATCGACCGAATTCTTAATAATAAATGTTTTGTATGTGTACAGATTTCCCTTGAAGACAAAAATGACAAACTTTTCTGCGTTCGCTACAACTGCCACAAAAATATTGCCTTAATATATGAAGAGACTGGAGAAGATGAGACAGCCTTAGAGCACTTTTTACAGGTGAATATTTTCCATATAAATATAAATTTATACTACGTAGAAGCTTTAAACACGTTTTACTTGAAACCTCTATTTTTCGCTAACCGAAAATGATTTAAGAAAAGCTATTTAACCAATTAAATTGTTTAAAAAGAACGGATTTCTATGAAATTTACTAAGAACATACCGTTTTCCCTAAAACGGAAGGACCTAAAGGAATTACATGACCAATTCTAATGAAATGAATGAATGAATTATGAAATGACAATTTTATTGAAAAGGTGTCATTCGAATGGTTCCGATTAAACTAATAATTTTAAACGGATTTGATGATGCTCCTTAAACTGATACAATTCTCTTCCAAGCGAACAAATTGTTACTAAAAATGTTGGGGATACGTTGAGATTTGTTCGTTTTATTTTATCAATTGTATTTCATTATTATTAGGCGATGGAATTGGACGATACCGAAGTCTATGCAATGCATCGGTTAGGGCAATTAGCACTTAAATTAGAAAAGTGGCAATTAGCCGAGTATGCTTTTCAAAAATGTCTTGTAAGAAATCCAAACCATTGGCCCTCCGCTGACGGAACATTGCAAGCACTTTGCTCTACTGAAAATATTATGGGCGCCTATGGATGGGCGTTAAAATGGTACCAAAAGGATGAAAACTATCAACGAGCGATTGATGTACTGACGGAAATAACTGAGAAATTTCCGAATATGATTCCATTTTTTGAAACGTAAATATTCTGTTAATAAAAAAAATGCACTCCTGGGTTATATGATTTGATTTCAGAGTATTTAAAAGCTCTTTTAAATTACCACCTGGACATATATTTGAAGAAAAAAAGAGCGTTTTCCCTCAACGCACGACTGATATAGAAGATGTTGTTGTTCGACCTATTAAACCTAATCTTGATGATTTTCGAGTCGAAAAGTTAACTTGGGTAACCGTAGGGCAATTCATAACATCGGTTTATGATCATTTAACAAATTCTGGTCAATCTATTATATTCGTTTTCACCGTTGAAGATATGCTTCAGGGAGAATTAAAGGAAGAAAATGAAAACTATGATATAATTAAAATTGATATCTTAGATGAACCGAAACAGGATGATCAAATGGAGAAAATCACTCAATCTAATGAAGGTATTTAACCCCATATAGGTATTCCTCGAATAGCACAGTACTTGAATTACACGAAAGTCGCGAATAAGCGTGGCTACATCGCATAACACGGTTTCGAATAACACAAACTCAATTAACCGTACTATTCGATGGATGCCTGCATTTATTTATCGTTTTCCTTATGTTTCAAACTAATAATTTACCATTAGTTAAAATCGATGAAAACATTCCTGAAGCCGATGCAATTTTTATTGCTCCTAGTACGGATGGTTTAGGTTCACAAACTCCTCAGCAATCAGATTCGAATGCTGAGGATTCTGATAATCCAAAACTAGAAACTGAAGTGGTAAAAAAACCGAGGAGGCGATGTAGTGATTTAAGCTTTTTGGAACAGTGGGGATGGCACAAAAATCGGAGATACTCATCACGTAAGAAAAGTCAACAGGATCGAGTTGAGGTTGATACTACTCTCAATGGCTTTCTTAGGAGAATTTTTTCAAAGTTCTTTATGTAACGATAATTATAATTAGTGATTGGTTCTTTATATTTAATTGCTTCATTTTAGTGATAACTTCGACAATCAACCTCCATTTTTATATGATGTTCAAACCGAAAATGATATCACTAAACGAAAGGAACAGATGCAAGAAAAGTACGAAGAAATCCAAGTGTGTTATGAAGAATTTCAGAGGAAAACTGCTAGTGATTTTGAATCCTTTTTAAAAGAACTTAAAGTAAAATATTTTCAGAAGTTTACTGTAAGATAAAATAACTCAATAATTTATTTTTTCAGTCGCAAAATTTTGACCTTATGGCTATTATATTTTTATGGTTAAAGTATGTTTCAAGGTATTGGGATCAATCAATTACAGAAGATATGAAGGAATGCTATCATAAAATTTATGGATATTACTTGTTAGTTTCCTTATTCCGCAATGATTTTTATAAATATTTATTTTATTTTATATATACATAGAAATCATTTTGATCTGGCTACATGGAATCAGCTATCTAACGATGACTTTAATGCTTCGTTCAGAATGACTCTCTTTTTCATGGAGCTAGATCACGAAAAGGCTATAGATAGCTTAAAAGGAGGACAACTTAAGTCTGTTTATTGCATATTGTTTTAGATGAATTTGTTTATAAATATATTTTAATTGTTTACAGTGAAATAGATCCTCAGTGGAAAATGCTCTATTATCATCTAGTTTTTAATTCTGGTTGTGCTTTTGTTATTTCTGATGATTTATACGAAAGAAATATAATTCGTTTAATTTGGCTGGACTATTGTTCAGCAAAATTTGAAAATGATATGAATAGATCTGTAGAATGTTTGTTGCATTTAGAGTATTTTCTGGCTAAACAATGTGAAGGATTTAAAATAGAATTCCCGAATTTAAGAGATAACAATTTTGTTGAGTTGGAAACAGTGAAAAGCACAAGAATAAATTTACAACGGTAATTCATTAACTATTTCAAATAAAAGCAATTACTAAATAGTTGTAATTTTGTCAGCAAAATAAGTTTGAGCAATGTGAAGACCTTGTATGATAATGAGGAATTTCAAGATTTAGTAGATATTTTAAAGGATAGTCTCATTAACTGCACTGAGATTAAAAATTCGGATAATACTCTTATGAAAATTCAGACACAGTTTGAGGTGCTCCTCGAATCTTTATGGAACTTAGAGAAATACGAAGTAAATTCCTGAAATAAGTAGAGTTTCTCTTCTGATATGAAATAATTTTAGGAATGCTTAATTTGGTCGGAGAGGTGTTTGAAGCATGCTGTAGACAACTTGTTGAAAGCTCCAACAGACACTTACAGATATAAAGAATGGGCTGAATCGATTAATTTTATCTTGATATATATTGAGGAACTAATTTTGCAGCAATCTTATAACATTCGTAAGTTTAAGCATTAGGCCTCCGAATAATAAAATGATGAAATTCAACTATAAATAAAATAAATGTTTGTAGTTATCTGTTTGGAAAAATATTTGTCCCGTTTGGTTCAAAGTTTGGCAAAGATTCTTTCACATCAGTTGGACGCAACATTTGATAAAAACAATAATCCAAATCATCCAGTAAATCCCAAACGACCATGGGTTATTTTGCATAAAATTCTTCAGAGGTATCGTAATTTTCTTTATTTGTTGTAAAAGAAATATTTAAAATTGTTTTTCGCAATCAGAATTGAAGACAACAGTCCGGTAGTGATCAAAATAAAATCCTTGGAAGCAACAACAGAAACTGAAGATATCGAGGAATTGCTGCCTCATACTTTGTTGGTTTTATTCACTGCACATGAGTTTTTGGGAAGGTAAAATACATTCGAATATTAAAAAGGAATGGAATTAATGTTTTGTTTGTTTATAGCATATTTTATTTTGCAAAACAATGTCATTTCCTTTCTCTTTACCTAGGCGACAATGGTGCACAAGAGACAATGGACAACTTCTTTTGTATACGTTGGAAGTTGTAGGACCGAAAATCCGAGCGCCTTATATGGACGCTTATAGAGATTTAGTAGCGGAATATTTAGAACAGGTGTGTTTTTATTGTGGTAAATAAGATCTGAAAACAAAGTTTATTGAAATATGCCTCAGATTACTTATTGCTTATATGGATACCCGCCTAAAAAAGCGAGATCACGGCATATTGAAGAGCATGATTCAATTCCGGTGGAACTAACTTGGCCAAGAGCAATTCAACTTTTCGACTTATATAGACCAGAAAATCTACCAGAATTCAATTCCTATAAGTAAAGAAAATCTTATTTTACCATAAGAATGCAGCTATTTAAAAAATTATTTTAGGTTGGAGTCAATTTCTGCAGATATGGAACAATTACTTTTAAAAATTTTGCCTTTAATACCAAAAGAAATAGATCCAACGCCATTTACTTCGCAAATAAAAGACTACATTAATGGTGTACGCGACGATCTTCCCCAGGAGTGCGTATTACTTCCACATCGAATTTCTTGTATTTACTACTTGCTGGCAGATTACTATTTTAAGAATCGCGACTTTTCCAAAACTATAAAGTATTACGTTTTGGATTTAACCTGTGAACCATTCAGATTTGATTCTTGGGCAGGATTAGCACTTTCGAAAGCGAGCAAATTGGAAACTAGGCTCAATTCGTGCACAGTCCTAGAGTAAGGCATTCAAATTTATTTTAATGTTACATTATTTAAAATGTTCATTTATATTTTTTTAGTGTAAAAGAATTTTTGAAGAACAGCGAAGACGCTATTAAGTGCTTTGAGCAATGCATCAAATTGAATAAGGAAAATACTCTGCTGTGGATTGAGTATGGTTCTTTTGCCTATACTATACATTCTTTTTGCTCCCGAAATTTAAAGCATTCTGCTGATACCTTATCAATGGAAATGTAAGACAATTATCAATTGTAAACAATTTGTATAAAGTTATGCTTTTATTATTCAAGGTTCGCATTTATCGAAGCAAGGAAAGAACAATTTTTGAAAATATCTCATGATTGCTTTTCGGTGGCTGATAAAACTATGAAAAATCAACACGATGATTTGACCAACGAAGAAACTGATTCCCATGATGAGAAATGGTTGCATCATTATATGCTAGGAAAAATTGCTGAAAAAAGAAAAGAACATCCAAAAGTGTTTCTGGATCATTACTTACTGGTAAGACGTTTAAAATTTGTATTAATACATTTTATTTCATTGTTTTTTTTTTGTTAATTTAGGCTGCTAACTTTTTGTATGAAAATAATGCAACGTATCCAATTAAAATAAATCACAATAATCCGTCCACACTGTCAATTGAAGCTCTGGAAATATTTTATCGCACATCATCAGCTATTATAAAATATTTAGAACAACACAGTGAAATTAGTCGAGATATAGGACGGTTATTTTCTCAAGTTCTTAAAGATTTATCAAATAGTCCATTCGCATATAATCAAGCAAAAATTGATGGTAAGAAAAATCTTTATGACCTTTAATAGAAATTTCTAAGCAGTATAATAATTACAGATAGTAGCATAAATGCTCTCAAACGGAAATTGGCAGCTGAGAAGGGGGAACTTATTATAAACAAGCAGCCAAGATTGGATAGTTTTGAGCCAGTTGTGGAAGAAATTAAAAATGATGAAAAGCCTTGCGAAAAGACGTCTGAAGAAAATGTACTCCCGCCAACTGACGATAAAACTACAAGTAGATCCGAGACTCCATGTAATGTTATAGGAAGTAAAGTAACGAGCCCATCAAGAAGAGGTTCTCAAGTAAGTACTGTGTTTTTATATTTTTGTTTATTAAATTCTACGAATACTCCTAATGTTAGAATAGTGTTCGTTTTCTTCTCGTACGTAAAATTTAAAGTGAACATTTAAACTAGAAAATGTGCGTGGAAAAGCATCGTGAATCAATTTGGGTATAGACGTAAACATAACAGAAATTTTGTTCTTTCAAAAATATGGGTATATTACGCTTATGAAGTCCTATAATTAAAACATTGCCGATTACCTTAAAAAACAGAAAAACAATGATATTAAATTGCTTTTAAAATGCAATCCATGTTGGGCAAATGTGTTAACTACAAAGAGGAATGTAAACTTATTGATTTCCTTTTGCACACCTAAATGGTTTGAGGTTAAAAATACGCATTAGAAGGGTATAAGCTAAATAAACCAAATTGAGGTGATATTCTTTTGCATTTTGTTTGCTAAATCTTCGTCATATTACAGTTGCTGATGAAATTTACTTAATAATTGTTGACTATAAAAGTTTGTTTCGTAATTCATACTTACTCAGTTTAATAATATTGCAGAGGTAATGCCATTTCCTGCAGTGTAAATAGCAAAAGTGATTGAAAATATACAGACATAAATCATATTCTTTTATTTTGCTTTGGATTCTTAACTCATCCTTAAAAGGCTAAAAATATTACACAAAATTTCTCATACAAAAATGCTTCCTCAATCATAGTCAAAGTATGTACCATTTGTGAACTATGTTATTATGCAATATAATAATGAATTAATGACTAGGCATAAGCCGGATAAATAGTTCCTGCATTTAATACTTGAGATTTCCTAATGTTATTATACTCTGGCTTTGTTTTGGCTTATTAAGTTTGTAGCCGGAGGTAAACACTTCCAACATACATTTTAAGTGATTTTTTAAATGCAATTATTATGAGGAAGAGTTGCAGAGATTGTGAGTAACAGGAGGATTGGTTTTCTTCTGAGATTGATACCAAATCTTAAGACGATGGCTAATTTCCGAAAATGATGGTCTCCGTACAGCTTGTTCATGCCAACATTCAATCATGAGTGAGTATACTGCCGTAGGACATGCCTCTGGACAAGGTAAAAGCTGTCGTGCTCGAACCATATTTATGACTTCTTGGTTACTGTATCCGTAGTAGGGCTGAAATGTTTTGATTGATTTAAATAATATACGTTTTCGAGATGAAATAAGTACCTGCAATCCGTAGCTGTATATTTCCCATAACACTACTCCAAAGGACCATACGTCGCTTTCTGTTGTAAATTTCCCATACAATATTGATTCCGATGGCATCCAACGTACGGGTAACAAGGATTTTGATTGCACACTGCAAATATTGTGGCCATTAGCTAAAACCTTTGAATAAAATTTATTGAAACTACCGATAGTAATCCGAGCTATAAATATCTCTGGAAAGGCCAAAATCGGAAATCTTTACAGTAAGATTTTCTCCAACCAAACAGTTACGGGCAGCCAAATCCCTATGTACGTAATGATGTCCTGAAAGATATTCCATTCCTTCGCTAATTTGTAGGGCAATATGCAAGAATTGCAGTTGTGTAAGTGATTTTCCCTCATTTGGTGAATTCGCTATTAGAAACTCATGTAAATCCCCGTGGGCCATGTACTCGAATAGCATACAAAGCGGCTCTTTATTGAGTACAACACCGAGTATGCAAACGATGTTGTCATGCTTCAAATCCGAGATTAGTTCGATTTCACGCTTGAAATCAGTTTGAGTTTTAGTTGAAGCATTCTCCTTAAGCGCTTTGACTGCTACAAAAATTTTTTCCCCATTCGATTGCGTTAGTTGCCCTTTATAAACTTTTCCTGGAAAATAAATATTTTTGCTTTTGTTGTGTTAATTTTATTTATGAAGTATGTGGTATAATTTGCCTGTGCAAGTATCGGATGTGAAATCAATTGTAAGCTTATTTCTGAGAAACTTTTCTATCGTAATTTCCGACCAATTGTATTAGGAAGTTACTTTAATGTTTAAAGGATAATAAGGGATTACAAAGTAGATTTCGATTTCTATTAAAAGTCGAGTTACTACAACTTGAATATGAAAGTAGTTAAACTAATAATTAGTAGATTAATTAATAGAATTCTTTGGATTTAGAATTTATGATCGATAAGTGTTTATTTTCCTGTAGTGTAAAGTGTAGTTATGTAATGATTGTAAAATAAATCTACATATTTTTACAATATTCCTTTATCATAGGTGTAATAATATTTTTACGAATGTTTAAGTAATCAAGAAGGATACAAAGCAAAGTATTACTTGCTCCAAGTTTACTTACCAAATGCCCCTTCTCCTAATTCTTCAACAAATTCAACATCTTGCAATGTATACTGAGGCACCCTCAAGGAAGAATTTCCCCTACTTGAGCTCTGCTGACCATTCGGGGTATTATTCTGATTATTTCCAAAAAATCGAGTCATTTCAAAAGATGAGTTCACTTGAGAATTACCATAAATATTTTTATCAGCGTTTGGAAGACTTATCTGAGAAAGTGAACAAGTAGTAATTGTTAAGTTAGCTGGAAATTGCCTCAGAGAACTTACGTTTTGTATATTGGTCATCCCCTGTTTTTTACTTTTCTTGTAGCAAATATAAAACACACTAGTCATAATAAATCCTAGTATAAGGATAAATGATATGATGATATACAACCACATTTGATCAGCACATTTGGGGATGTTGCAATGCTCAATAATTTTTTCAAATGATTTATCATCAACAAAACACCATGGCCGATCTTCGGTATTGCCTGGATTTCTGTGTAAACAGAAATGTAATGAAATATATAAAAAAATATCTAATGATTTCCAGCACCTGCAATAGTTTTGTCCTGCTAATTCTGGATAGTCTGCAATTTCCTTCATTAGCCACGACCACTTGAGACAGGGCTTTCCTGATGCTGAAACAGCGGCTGTTCCACGATATCCTGAACCATTTTCCCAGTAACAGTCCTCATCGGGTGAAACATCAATTGCAATACCAAATGATGAGCAGTCATTGTCGCTAGGTAAATTGTGGCAGTCTTCAAGGGGTAACTTTTGTCCAATTGTTGGATGTCTCTTTGCAATAGCATACTCTTTCTGACAAAGTTCATTTTCAAGGAGCTCGCACTCGTCTCTGCAAATTCGTTTTAAGTTTTCAGAATCTCTTGTCGGTGGGTATTCGCTTGATATCTCGGCTGAGAACATCTCATCATAAAGCACTGAGTGCTTTTTCTTAAGAAATAAAATTGTATTCCTGTCAAGGAAACGTTTTTTTCTAGTGAACTCAGCAATATCATTGGATGGAGATTTCGTCGTGACTATATGACGATTTTTTTTAATTTTCCTATCATTGTAAGCTGCTCTATTCGCAAAATATAAATAATTTGTGCGCTCAGGTGTTCTACAAATTGGAAGAGTACTGTAACAGAGACTTGGTAAGGCATAAATGCGGCAATTCGCGTTCATATCTCTATAAAAAATAATATAAAGTAATGTAGTTGAAAAATTATGCTTATTTTAAATAACCCACTTGGACTCTTTTATAACGCCGTAAGCGGCCTTTAGTCTTTCTTCAATATCTGCCATTGTCAGGTTGGGTGGAACAAAAACTGATTTATCCTTAAGAAATTTGTCACACGTACTCCCATTGTAGACTTGGCATATTCCAACTTGTAACTAAATGAAAACATGCAAATTATGTACTTTTTATCATTACGAGAAATCTTAATCGAGCTTACCTCTTCGTTATATGTATTCTTTGCACGATCCGATTCTGGTATTGTTGCTCTATTTGTGAATTGAAGGAAAAAAAAGAAGAGAAATAGGAAAATTTTAAGGAGCAGTTCATACATTAAATAAAATTTACGCTCTAAACAGTCAAATATAAATGAGTTAGCTCCTATAGTCGTCTTTATAATTACGACTGTCGCCCGAATAATCACAGAAAATCTTTGCGTGACTTGAGTTTGCCTGTTACACCATTAATTAAGGTTTATTTCTCCGCGAACTTTCAGTCATGATAATGTATGACTAAATAATTACCGATTTTTTAAGCTAGTCCTTAGAATATGCCATCTGTCAACATTTAGAGGTATATTGTGGTCATAACTGTGGTATTGCTAATAAGATGTATAAATTTAAATTCGCGGCTGGATGTATTGATTTCTCAGAGGACACGCATCAGGAAATCCCTCTTACAGTTGGTCGGAAGACTTGTTTTTATAATTGTTGGTTTCTTGACACGCCATCCGCTTTTATGTGCGTACACAAAAATGTTCTCTTCGAAAAGAAAAAACCCACTAACTTCCGCATAATTTTTATATGCATGCTTATATGCTTAATAGGTACAAAAGAAAGCTTTTAGCATGAATTAATGAACTAATTTCGGTGGTAATGTTTAGGAAAGGCTCTTAGTTAATATAATTAATTTTTCAAAATTTTACCAAGAATTTCCGTTACCAACAAAAGGTAATTCGGGCAAAAGTTAAGTTATTTCTTCAAGTAATATAATAAAATTTTCAAAATTCGATACAGAAAGTAGAAAAAGGTACTGTGCCTTTCTATTCACCGCATGCTTTGAATACAAGACAAGAAATTTTTAATACGAGATATCCTTAATGAGGATGGGGAGGCGCATTATTATTTAAGTGCCTCTGTTTGAACATTAAACGACCGTGTCACATTCACGTTTCAAACAAAATATTGCCATACAAAGTCTACACCTAATGAAATGTTTATTGCCTCCAGAGACATAAGGGTTTGAAAGTGATAATTTTATGATGGATGGTAGTTTGGGTAAAAGTTATTAAAATAAGTCTAACTTTAAATTAGTCATACAGGTAGATATAAATTTTGAACTCAGAGTAATCAGAAAAGTGTTCCATAAAAGATGAGTAGAAGTTCAGATGTTATTCAAACTATCACAAAATTGTGAATGTTAAATTAGGAGCGCATCATTATTTTATCGAGTGAAGATTGATCATATTTAAGACAATACACAAGAATTATTTATTAGAAGGAAATTGAGATAACTTTTATGAAATACAACAGGAAAATCGGGATGTATCGTGAATGACCATCTTTAAAGTTTTTAACGAATTTTGCATAAAAAGTAAATGGAAGAGAATAAAATTACGAATGGATTAATATAATTAAACTATAATCTTTAGACTAGACATAGCTATGAGAGGCTCATTATAAAATAAATAAGTTAAAAATGGAAAAAAAGATTATACTTCTACAAAGTTTTATTTGTAATCGAAAGACTTATTTGCTATGGGGTTATTTATGCTATATGAAAATACTTGAACTAATAAAATCAATATCATTTCATAAAGAAAAGAGAATTAATAATCCTCAATTAAATTTTCAATGAGACATTGCTATTTGCTGTACTAATTGCAGAGCTCCATTACGTTTCTGAACATGAAATGTAAAAAGTTTTTAAACATTTTCGCCTAGAAGGAAATTTTACCACTTTAAAATTTTAACACTTTGAAAAGTCTTCGTTGTGACACATAATAAATAAAATATGAACGAGAAACTTTACACCGTATGTACTTAATGCACTTGAGAATAAATACTTCACCCACAAAATTTTTGCAAGAGAAAGTTTTTTATGACTATTCTCGGTAGAACTGGCTGCATATTTCCATGCTTAGAATGCTTTTTATTCAAGGGATCCCTTTGTTATTTATATTTGTAGTGTTAAGTACTGTGTTTTTGTTTTGCTTATGCTTTGGGTCACTATTTCCAAGATGGGTTTCCTCCTTTGATAAGTTCTCCTTTTATATACGTCGTACCAGACAAATTCCTTCTGAGGAACGTTGGAGTTGTTTTGTTTTCTCCTTTATTCTTCTGTTTTTATTTCCAGCCTTCCGTAATGTATTATTTAATGAAAGAATTCCTTTGGAAATTTATTTATATAAATTTTAATATTGTCCCTCTGTTGCTATAAATATTTTCTATTAAATCCCAAACCACTGGTAACATTTTAAATTGTTTAAAATTATTTTTCGCGCAGTTAATCAAGCTTAATTTGAACATTTTATGATCCCTTAGTTTATTTTGTCTATTTTTTATCTTAATAAGTCGTAATTAGTTAGCCAAGTACTTTGGTTGAATTGCTTTTAATTCATAAAAAAAACATCTTGAATACAAAAATATCTTTTTTAATTAAGAATTTATTCCTAGAAAAAAAATAAGGAGTATAAAAGAAAATGCATTAAAACTTTCTAAATAAATGACTTGCTTGTGAAGGATAGCTAAAGAATTATTTTTATACCTTGTCTGTTCTTTTACCCAGGAAATAAAGTTAATGATATACGAAATAATTCTTTTGTTGCTTTCTTACCCAGCAGTGCTCCTTTTGAAAGGTTTCTGTAATTCTTCAATTCTTCTATAAAAATTGTTTTTTCTTTCATTTTATGTGAGGTGCATAAAAAGGAGTGGAAACTACTTCAGAGCCAATAATTTTTGTAAAAAAAAATGTTGAACATATTGACTCTGTTGTTGCTTTCAAAATGAATATTGCCTGCAGCAACACATCAAAGAAAACTTTCCTAAGATGCCTTATCGTTTTCCACACGTACGATTGTTGGTAAAAAAATAAATAAATCGAAACATGTCCTTGTATCCAACTTACTTATGAATTCTTGATACTTTTTCTCATACGTTACTCTGTAGTATTTCAGTTTAGTGCATGGAAAAATTACATATATCATATAAGTGTGTATGAATGAATGCATAACTGATGGAAGAAATTCATTTCACATTCATTTAGAAGTACTATCAACAGGTGTATGAATTATTTAAAAGGGCTCTTGTTTGTTGCAAAATTTAAATTATTTCCCATTCATGTTGCTTTTGTCCTTGATTTTTTATGGGTAACTTGAGATGGAATTAATAATTAATAAGAGTTTCTAATGGAACAAAATGCAGTAACATAAAACATATGCAAATTATATTGTTAAATAGAGCTTTATATTATACATGAAGAGAATAGAATTCTCCTGGTCTGGTGAATTCTCCAAGTCTTGTTAGTAAATTATTTTCATTTAAGGCCTTGTAGGTATTGTCTTGTTCCCTATACACATCTATAGCAGTCTTCTGAAAGCGACTATTGATTGGAGGTTGCAGTTAAGATACACGAGAAGGTACAAGCAAAAAAAGAAAATCAGAATTGATGTTATGGTGAGAAACGGCAAGGAAATTTCACTGTTGGAGTTTCATTATGTTCGAAATACCTCTTTACCATTTTTGATTAGCTTAAAAAAGACAATTTTTAATTCTGCTACGTAGCGCATTTGTTATGTCCCTATAGTCTGTTAAAAAAATTTATAATGCATGAGAACAGTACCATAACTAATTCATATATTAAATTTGCAATAAATAAATAAATCTTGCTGATCTTTCCTAACCTACCTAGCTTTGCTGTTTTTAATCCTGTGTAAGGTGGAGGAATTAGAGGGTCCTATTTGATTAAAAAGTCGCCTGCTATATATAAACATTCATACTAACCGTAATACTAATTGGTCTGAGCCATTAGTTTGTATTTTGATAGAGAACAATTCGTTAAACTTTATAAATTAACATATATTGAAATCAAACATAAAATGAAATATTCTTCCTATCATATGTGTTTATTTAATAAGTTCGCTATAGCATACATTTTTACATTGCATCTATATAACGCAAACTGTCCGCAAACATGTTAATTGCATTTGTATCATAATAAATTCCTCTTGTTGTACAAACACAATAAAATTACATATTTATTTCATAAATATTAATTTTTATACCAACAATAAACAAAAACCTGTTTTTAGGATTAATGAAATATGCTGCAAATGGAAAATTCCTCATAAAATAGTAAAGGGCGAAAATGTTTTGCATATTGAAATTACAAAAAAGAAAAAACAAAATCAATATACTCATAATTTTCAATGGCAGGCATGAATGATTGATAAGTAAGAAAAATGATTGTATTCATATTAAATGGCCATCACCATTGAATGTTTTCTATTTAACATCGAATTTAAGGGAAGGCACGCCAGAAAAAAAGGTTATTTTATAACATAAGAAGCTTAGTAAGCTGGAATGGTATGCTTCATGTTGAGTACTATAAAACTCCAATAAAACGTCCTTTTCATTCTGTTAATGATAGTCCCAAGTTTATGACTTCATTGACCCTTAAGGGTAGTGTACACTATTAGGGTTCTTAGTAAGGAGAAGTCTTCATTTAATTGTGGGTGAATGTTTTTCACACATTTAACCTGTAAAAATGTTTTAATATACTCGAACAATTTGCGGAAAGTAGCATTTTATTGTTTTCTAAATTCAAATTCAAAAAAATATAAAATATAAAAGCATAAATCATTTAAAGAATAACTTTAAATGTAGAAAGCTTAGTCTTTTAATTTTAAAACCATTTTGAATTATCCCCAATTAGTGAAATATTCAGATTTAAGCTTACGATAAAAGAAGAAAATAAGAAGAGTCAGTGGTAATAATAATTTAATGAATCATACTTCAATGAAAATTTATAATGTAAATGCTCTTTGATGTCATGTTTATTTTAAATATACCTGAAAATGTTTTTGAAGCTTTACTTATCAATTATTTCTGTAGGGCTGATTTTGTTATTCTTACTTTTAAGAATTAATAAACTCCATTTACCTACCAAAATACAAAGAAGATTAAAATTAATTATCTCTCATTATAACGCTCAACTGAAACTAGCTTCTAGCAAAATTTATAGATTTATCTAATTAAAATAAATAAAACGAATAAAATTTTGACTTGAATATTTAAGAAAAGCGTAAATATTTCAATAGCCTATAATTAATGAATACAAGTCGTAAATTCCATTTTAATGAAGCTATTTTTGGGTATTTATTTTACTATTTTTTGCTTTCCGGGGGAAACTTGGTCGTTGCACGCAATCCAAGCAAAATGTTGTCCCCCTGTACTGATCAATTTATTTGTTTTACCTTGTCCAATGATTATATAAAGGAATTTAATTTGCCCATATGCATTCAATTTAATTTAAAAATGAAAGGAAAGAAAAAGTACACCCATCAGGTTAATGATCGAATACGAAATCGATTTGGTACAATAAATTCTTCGTTAATAAAATTTTGGTTGTTTGGGGAGACACTTGTCTCCAGGTATAATTTTTCAAATGATGTAACGAAGACAATATCATCCTGGTCATCATTGTATGTATTATGCGCTATTTACGAGCATAATACATGATTACATCGCGTTAGTTTCATCTAGAAATACATCAATCATTCATTGTTATGTATTTGAATTGATTTGGCTGGCTTTTGCACCAGAAAATATTTGTTTTGAAAGGAATGTTTTCATATTATTTACCCTATATAGGGTGACTGATAACACTAGGAATATTCATAAATCTGTTCACCTTCACGAGTATTTTATTTCTTATGGGGAAATTGATATCATAATGTAATTGCCATATGAAGAATAATTCAAATTAAACAGTAAATGCACTGTCTATCTACATTTATTACTATATAAAATCTTTTCAACTTTAAAAACAACATTTTCTGTCTCTGTTTCCAAGAGGAACATTATTTCTACCTGGAATAACAACCGAATCAAAATAATTGAATAAGAAAAACGTACAAATGTGGAATTTTTCAACTATAAAAACAAGGGTATTTATTTTTTTTTATAAATAATTAGTTGACCTAAATCACGCATGTTTCGAATTTCCTTATGGAAAAAATACAAAGTGCCTAGGATAAAAATAAATAAAACAAAAACTTTAAAAAGATAACTTAGCTGAGATATCCGAACATTTTTTTTTTATATTTTCAAGTTTTCCTTATCTTGAGTTTATGGCCGCGACCAAGTTCATTTCAAACTTTACGAGTATAAAACTCTGTGACGGAACTCCAAAAACAAAAAGGTTTATAGTTTATCGTGTCTACATATTTTTCACAAAAGAAACCAAACACAGGCGACATTTCTGCGTTGTTTCCTTTTTTTGGGGATAGGAAAAACAAATCACGAATTCATTTCTAAAGGACTGTCTTATCGCGTTAAGTATCACATTAAATTTTATAGAAGTCAATTTGAACAGCAAAGCATAATAATTCTAAATTTTTTTGAGAATGAATATTATTTTTGTTGTTGAACGTTTCCTAAATATGGGAAGGGATGTACCATCCAAAAAAACCGGTAAAACATAACTCTAAACTGATGGTGAGAAATGATTTTGATATGGTAAACATTTCTACATGAAATTACTTTTTTTACGATCAAATATAAAATGTGCCGGATGTATTGTTGTTGGCTGCATACAAAAGTATACCTGTTTACTAATTTTGTTCTTTTTTTTTTGGTATCGCACACCTGGTACCTATTTAGGTGGGTTGTTATTCGTTTCATAACGACAACAGCGATTCTTTCCTTTATTGGTAATTTTTATGAATTTATAGACTACATCGTCTTTACGTGGAATTGATATAACAAGAACTCTCATAAATATCAAGAAAAAATTTCATTTTAACCGCTTGACGAAATAAAATGTACGCAAGAGTTGCAATTATAGTAGAAGATTTTTCCATACATCTTTACATTAACGTCTTTGGTATGTCTCCTTGATTCTCTTGTATTTTCTCTTTACATTTTGCATTCTGCTTGTTATATGACCTGAACAGGTTGGCAAAGATAGAACTTAATATAATTAGAACTTTTTACTAAACAAAGTTATACTTAACATAATGTTTTATGAGAACAACCCATCGGTAAGACTGAAATCTCCATGTTTTATATGCGAAAGACTTAGTAGAGGATTTTCCGACGTATTTTAAATATGGTCGGGATTTATCAAGTAATTATTTCAAGCAGAAAATTTCTTAAAACCAGCAAAAAGAAATTGTAAAAATGTTTTTTAAACAATACTTCATAAGGTAATTATTTCTGATGTTGCTTGGTTGAAAGGAGTCGCAGAGACTCTTGACTTTCAGGTACTTAGCAACGCGTTCGTTTCGCGTATTTTTTTTTTTATTTATACCTTGTACTTTTTTGTCGAAGGCTCCACAAAGTGAAGAATTCCTTTAAAGTTTTATAGAGTGGGGGAGGAGGATAAAAGCGGCTTTAAGATAGAACGCCACTGTGCACTTTCGTTATTTGGTTTCCCTATTAAGGTTTAGAAGTTTTACATCATTATAATACTTAGGCTTTAAGTACCTGCAATTAATAGTTAACTGAAGCAAAAGGAGATTTGTTGACTTTTCCCAGTCAAGTGGAATAATTATTTGGAAGTGCTTCTCTAATCACATAGAGAATCAGCAATTTTACTATGATGTATGTGCAATTTTAAAAATGAGATTTTGTATACACGAAGTAAAAAATATGATTTAGTCTAGGATAAGAAATATCAAATAATCCTACATAGTCAGTGCGATATCAAAATAAAAGGAGTTTTCCTTCACTAACGAATTGCGTAAATTAAATTTACAAAAGTTTATCAGTTAAAGACTCGATATTGACTTTGTTTAGTCGAATAAAATTTTCTGAAATTTTTAAAGGCTTTGCAGAAAATTGACTGCTATAAAATCAGTTTACTTTAACAAAACTTTGGTGCTGTTTCTTATTTCTATATTGAGTTAAGATCTTTAACAAGAGCTTTTGTTGCCTATACAATTTATAAGATAATTATGTAAAGAGACAAATCGGCTTGTTTGCCTACAGCTAATCTTCTTAACTACTGGAGTGGTTTTTAATGAAATTTTCACATTTATTGTAAGCTAATTATCGTTATAAGATAAGCTTAAAAGGATTTTTTTTATTTTAATTGTTTATTATTCGGAAGGAGTATAGAATATTTTGGTTTATTAGGTTAGTATTTCAATTGTTTACGGATTTAAAACTGATATTATGTAACGCCAATAAGGAATTGGAAGAACAACTGGTTTAAATCAGTTTCAAGCAAGTGAACTATCCGTTCTGTGTATCATAGCCCCTATTGTAAATATAAATTTTCGTTAGCATTTACTTTCCCAGTATGATTAGTATCAGCAGGGGGGTAGGCACACTAGTCACAGTAGGGCTTAGAGGGGTATAACAAATTAAGGAGGCGGTAAAAATAGAAGAAAATAAAAGAAACCAGAAAAATGAAAAGAAAATACCTATCTTATTTACTACGTAAACTTTTACTTGCCACTGCTTACATTTTAACTATCAAATTTCTATCAATACTCGATTGATCTTCAGAAAATAGAATTAGAATATTTGTTATAGGGGATGACAGTGGGTTTGGGAAAAGAAATAGGGGAGGAAGTATGGACCAGAAAAACTTAATCCAGAAAGGCGGTAAATGTTATTACAAAGTCCAAGGGTGGCAAAAGCCTAAATCCGCCCTCCAGTATCAATTCGAATCTAAACTAGCTCAAAAATTAAGTTTATAATAAAATTGCTATGGAATTGTAGTGCTACCTAATTGTTTTACAAGTTAAAGAAAGTATACGTACAGGATGAACACAGTATTTTATATTAGGGAACAATTTTTGATAGCCAATTACCAGCGCAAAACGAGGTGCTGTTTATAACTTTTGAAAAACAGCAATAAAGGCTTAGGTTTATAATCCTACAATCATTGTCTTATTAAAGTTTTCTGAAGAAAAGGTATAACTTTTGGAAAGTTTGAAGTTACGGTAATTGCAAGAATCTAATTCCAGAAAGCAAAAGCAACTTAATATTCTTGTTAAAAAAGAAAAAGAAATGTTTTAAGTTTTTAAATTATATTTAAGATATATTTAATCTCTTATTATAAAATTCTATGCAATTCAAGAAACTTTATACTGTTCTTAAAAGTTAAAAATTATTTTATAGCTCATTATCCATTATCCTAACAAGAAAACTGTAAAAAGAGAACTTTTCAAGTTTTGTAGAGAATATGCAATTTAAATTGTGTGTACCTTAAATATTGAGTTTCAAGAGTTCATAGGTCTCGTTGTAATAAAGGATATTCGCTTAATAACGCAATTGCGAAACATGATTACCTGCACACAATAAAACGAGTCATTCGATATTATGATGGCAATGTACGAACAATAATTACTTTTATAGAATGGCTTTTTACATATAAGGCGGCCTTTCAGTATAGCTGATAATAAAAAGGAGTACAGAGCCTTGTAATGCTTATTTCAGCAATTAACTTGCGGTAATTATTACAATACGTATATATATGGAAATGTGCTCTACTCATGGGGTAAAAATGGATTTTTGAATTTAATATCTTTAGATACATACAGTTCTGTTACAAGAATAAACCATGCAACAAAATTTATCCTGAACTGGGCATAGAGTAAATGGACACGACTGTTGTCGACATAACTTTGGATTAAGGAGGGTTGAGGACTATTGTGCAGTTGAGAACATATAGTCTGCCGTTTACATTCCCTCTTAAAGATTATGAACAGACATTACAACATCCTTTAATACCATCCAAAGTACATTTAGTTTACCCAAAATCGATTACGAAAGTTAACCCGTCAGAGATAATAAACGAAAACATAATTATGATAAATGGATCACACTTTTCGATGAAATGCCATATCCACAGATATGAAGAGACCACAATTCCGCTGATATCAGGAAGGGTGCAGAAGGGTTGCCACTTTATGACTATGAAGTTTTTATACAAACTAATGGTGTGTGATAAAGAGGATGTTTTACATGGGCCAATTTCGCGCACTAGAAAGTGTGCTCATTTCACTCGAGTGATATTTATTTCCTATTTTAATTAAATTTTTCTTCTTACAAGTGGAATGCCAACTTGAAATGAAGTTAATTTCGGCATAGAGCCAAAATTACTGCTAGAAATTAAATGTGGTTTTCATAAAGGAACACCAACCCATTGTGAGGTAAAACTTTGTTGCCGTTCGGAACCTTCTCCTTATTGTCGCACACTACTCGCTGGTGACCGGAAAAACTTATGAGAATCCATAAAACAATTTTACATTGATGCATTTTCATCAACAAAAACAACAAACGTACCGGTCACTTCGTATTCTTTTCATTTATTTTTTAGTTACCAAAACCTGATGGACAGATCATTGTCGATTTTTGTTGTTTAGATTTTATGTCATAGAATGATAGATAACCCGGTCATTTACTGGGTACCTCGTGCATCACTCTCATTAGTAACTATCCGCTACTTTACACTTTTCGAACATATCCACGATATCATTCTAAACAAATCTAGTCACGATTTATTGTCTTATTGAAACGAAAGTTTACAAACATTTAATTTTTATAACCACACCACAAGATTTTTCCTAATTGTATGAGGGGACACACACTAGGGGAATGAAAGGTGCGATTCTAACTCAACTCTCGTTTCCACCGATACCGAGAAAATAGCAACCACTCGGTTTCCACAGCTGGAACATTGTGAGCAGCCGTTTTGCCATACAGTCGAAGTTGTGCTCGCAACCCCTGAAGTATGCTATACATTAGGAGGGTAAAGACACCCAATAGTCCTCCGGTCTAGGTTTCACGTTGTTCACAGTACGCATGTGTAATACAACGAGGTATTTCGGGTGAATCTCGTTGACTTCTTCCCTTCGCCAATCTACTACTGTTATGGCTGCTACCGCAGGCACATTCACCTCTTGTTTTATGATTATGCACAACCATACAAGCGAGAAGAAGTTGAGCATGAAACCAGCAAAAATTCTTTCAGGGCTAGTTTCTTCGAGCGGGGGTAAAAACTAAAGTAAAAATAGCAACAGAGCCCCGGCGTCGTGAAACAAAACGACATTTTTTATACCCAATCCATCCTGGGTGTTGTGTTCTCCTCTCGACCGATTGTCTGGCACTAAGCACACCCAGAATTTGGTAAATCTGATTGAAGAGATCAATGCCACACGGCTATCATGGTATGCTAGACAACTCTCGGTTTGTTAGAGATGTTCACCATTACACAACATATTCAATTTTCTTTTAAAGGTATTTTACACTTCTTTTGCCTGAGGAATACTCTTCGGCATCTTCATGGACAGCATGACGACAGAAAGTTCATTGTTTGGAGATTTAAGATTTTGCCATGCCTCCCAGCGAGCTTTGTCCTCTTGTATGTATAAAAACGACACTCGAGTCCAGAAATGCTGACTTGTAATTTAATTAAAAGGAGTTTGTTTGTTTTACATATAAAGTAAAAAGTTAAACAATATTCGTTATTAAAGCATACTTTATATTTTATCTCAGTATAAAACGATAAAATTCTTAATGCCCAACTTCGGATTATAGATGTAGTTTAATGGTAAAGTCCTTTGTATATCATTGCAATGTTTTACTATATGTTTGAAAAAATTATACTTAAAATTCCAATTCATATTTTGGAGTAGTTCAAAAGTCGGTAAGTTTCAAATAAAGCGTTTTCGAATCTTAAATCTCTCTTTTCGATTCGGAACTAATAGATATGCATGGATTACACAATTTAAAACTGCTTAAAACTTTTCTGTTGGTTTGAAAGTAGGTCCAATTACAGAGTTATTTCTGCTGCTACATGACTCCTTCTAACTACTGTTGAAGTGTAGTGAAGAAATGTTTAAAATGGGCCGTTTCAAATCGAATCGAAAAGAGCTTACAAAAGCTTGTATTTGCCGTTCAACAAATTTAATTCAGGGAAAGGAGTCTTCATAATCCTTTACCATCCAATCCCCAGTCTACTGAACTTCATGTCTGTATTACTGCCCCTTATTCTATGTAATTCTAGTTTTAGTTTTAGTTACTTAGCTACTTAGTTGTTATTTTTAAGTTGATTACGTTTTTATTTTCTGTAGCTTGTATTAACAGAAATAAATAGGTAATCCATATGCAATAAAAGAAAATATATAGACTTATTTAATCTTTGGAAAAGATAGTCAAATGCGAACTTATTAAAAGAGCTTGTTATAAGTACGAGCAAAGTTATGAGAAAAGAGCTAGTTTTAAATAATAATTTAAGCATTAAAACAAAAGAAAAAAATATTATTTTAGATGAATACATATATTATAAAATGTATTTTTAAGTATATACCACTAATAGAACGAAAACATTGTGCCTACTATAAAAATAAAATAGAAACATAAATAGCAATTTGCATTTCTTTCTTGAATAATTTTTGTAAGGAATCTTTCTTTAAGTGGAATGAAATTCCTTTAGGCATTTTTAAAAAGAAAGAAAACATACTTACAAAGTGATATGTACTCACATATGTCCACCAATGGTATTAGGTTACTTTTGTCGAGTGGGGGGGAATAAAAAAAGATAAGCATTCACCATAAGTAAAGTTGGCCTCTAGAATTCATATCTCATTTGGCCGAGGTATGCCTTGTTTATTTTCACGGAGTGTTAAGTAATGACTAAATGGAGGTACTAAATTTTGGTGGCATTGCAGCTTGGCTAGTTATTCTGGTTTTCTTTTTTTTTATACACCTATACGCCATGAATCACTGCCGCCACCACCCACGGAGGCATTAATTTTGTTATATATGGGTCAGCATGGAGCATTATTTAACAATTTACATGCCACGAATATGCACTTGATATAGGTGCATGGACTTAATTGAAATATTCACATAGCGTAGAATTTGTTGTTGTTAAAGTTGATGATTAAAATTTAACAGACATGACAAACACAGTTGGCAAAATCATACATTTTTATTTCTCTCTTTAAATAAAATTGTGAACCTCTTATTACTTTATTTATTGGTGCTTCTCACGAGTATACCAGGATATTTATATTTTAATTCATATTCTCCTCATATAAGCTATATTTTCTTATATATTTATCGACACATACATGTTGGGAAGGACAGGTCAACCGAAATGATATAGCTTTTCCGTGGGAATTACAGAGAGCAGAAAAATGGACTGTATCCGATTAAAAAATCATATGAAATTTGGCTACAAACAGTAACTACTTGATTCAATTAATTCAAAAATGGTTATGTACATATTTAAAAAGAAAAACGTTTTAAATTTTAGGTAACGTATTATAAAAATTTAAAGAATGGATCTAAAATTTCGTATATTCCTCACTAATTTCAAATATCATTTATTGTTCCCACTTTATTTATAATCTCTTTATCTTTACCAAAATTTAAAATACCTTAATCTCTGAGCATTTATACTTTAAATTTATGCTAAAATAGCATTAATATGCGCATACACACATATTCTTAATCTCCCTCTTTGGGGACGAAGTATATGATTAATTTTGTATTATACACAATAAACATTTCAAAATTTCAGAATTCCACATTTAACTGTGCGTACATCTGAAACAAAAAAAAAATAAATACGAAAAATCTTTTGTATATTTTGAGGGTTCCCTTAAGCCGCTATTTTAATAATTACCGAGATTAATTTTTAATCTTGTCTTGCCTAAGGGATTTCCACGTGAAGAGTCAATCTGTACCCATCCGAAGCTGAGTGTATCATCGGGTGCGATATTCATAAAAAGGACTTTTCTCCCTATTACATTTTTTCCTTTCCCATTTTAGTGTGCTCTAGGGAGCTTTACGACCTTGATCCTATGCTATTTTTCTGGTATTATTCTCTGTGAATAAAAAATTTCATATGAATTTTGTTTGAGACGACTTTTAATCATTTCATTTTACCTCAATACATTTTTCTTTACCATTGTAACATTTTTGTTTCTGCAGTGGTATCATGTTCTATTGTCTAGTTAAAAAAAATAGAATTTGTTTAAGAAGTTTTTAAAGATTTAAGTTTTAAGAAGAATTAAGAATAAGTTCTTAAAAATTGGAACAATAAGTTCCTGCATAGTATTTGGTCTATAAAATGTTGTGCTCATAGTAATAGTTCTCATATTTTACCTTAATTAATATTAAACATGTTAGGGTAGTTTTTAAGTGCTCTTTAAATGTAAATGGATAAATTAAAAACAAAAACCTTCTGGACATTTGAGAATAATAGGGTGCTAATATTACACGACTTTAAATGAGAGGCAGAAATTAATGAAAATGCCTGAGGACATGTAGTTTTGAATATTATTTTTGTTTTTAGGTATATCCGTAGAGAACAGTCTAAATATTAATTTATGTCAAGTGGAGATATCAAGATGTGTGCTGCCTTTGTAATCGTAAACTATAATAAAGAAATTTCCATTTACAGAATAATTCTGGTGGGTCGGTTTATAAAGGAATATATCCTGAATATTGTGTTACAATTTGGAAGCGATAAGACCAGTAAATATCGAGATATTCATCATTTCGGTATTGTGAAATCTGACCTTTATTGTACCTGTTCACTGCTCACTCTACACGATATACCAAAAGTTTGAAAATCAATCCACAAATGGAAGAAAACAATAAGCTCTTTGCCGCTTAAAATTGTTTCGAATGGAAATATTTGGCTTGTATAGTGCATAGTCTAGAGCGAGTTAAGTAAATTGAACAGTTTTTGAAATTTTGCCAAAAATTAAAAGAAACTATAGTCGACCCGCCAAGACCAAACGGAAGGCTCCTGTAAAATCGGTGAATTGCCTTTATTCCTAACTTATTCTTAATATTCATAGACAAGTGAATTAAATCTATGAAGAGATGATAAAATTCTATAAAAACTAATATCGCCGCAGTAAGCAGAAGTTATAGGAATTATTGCGATAATTGATAACACTGTAAATAGGCTCATACGAGGTTAGAGGGTCTATCACTTCCAAATATTTCAGGAGGACTTTAGTTTATGAATTTTCGTGCTTAACTTAGGGTAGATTTCATACTTTTTTTCGTAAGTAATTGAATAAAGCAAAGTAAATTTAAAATTTGTCATACTATTGAATTTTGTATTTTAGTGTTATAACTTTTTAAATTTGTATTTCAATAACAATTTTGTCACCAACGGCCAAACCACGCTGGAACTACCGGTTCTCGTCCGATCACCGAAGTCAAGCAGCATTGGGCGCGGATAGTACTTGGATGGGGGACCGCCTGGGAACACCGCGTGTCGTTGGCTACAATTTTTTACTAATTTTTAAGCATAATAACATTTCCAACACGAACACACAATATTCTATTTTTTATTCACTAAATTTTAATTATACCTGTACACTGCTCTTATTTTCGTCCAAACGTCGCTCATTTGCGGAGTTCACTAACTGATTGAAGGATAAATATCACTTGGCTAGCTACCGCTCCTCTAGCTAATTTTAATCCCTGCCAGGTAGTTCAATAAGTGAAATGTGAAGAAATACTGTCGCCACAGATGAGTTATGTGAGCATATTTTATGAGGGGTTAGTTTATTACCCTACGTCCCTACCTGGATTCTTCGCTTTTGTATTAAGGACTCTTCCGTACTAACTAACTCTAGACTGTCTGCCTTTGCTCATTGCATACCTGCCGCTGCAGTAGTGTAGGATATTACGATGAACCGCTTCCATATTTACGAATAGGGTGCTTTTGCAGATTATGCATGGTATGATTTAGGAAAACTATCTTTTTAAGTCTTTTTTAAAGAAGCTATAAACATACAAGGAGATATTGCGGCAGTACTATGCGATTTTATTTAAATTAAGCCGAAATGTTTCATATTTTGTAAATAAAATTATAATAAATAAATTATTGTAAATATAGCCCTTTTCTGGATATTTTGTCATTAAGTCGATGATTGCAAATATGAGTTTGTCGGCAACGACCAAACCACGCTGAGAATACCGGTTCTCGTCCGATCACCGAAGTCAAGCAGCATTGGGCGCGGATAGTACTTGGATGGGGGACCGCCTGGGAACACCGCGTGTCGTTGGCTACTAATTTTTTATATTAATTTTTAGCATAAAATAACATTTAACACAATTTGAACACTATAAACTAAAATCATAATAAAAGCGCAAGTATAAAAACTAACTACTAACTACCTACCAATTGTCTTTTTAAGCAAGTTTAGTCTGTTACTTGTATTTTCGGTTTCTAGAGATCAATTACTTGAAATTTGAATTATTTGGAGTACAGATGATTTCAAAATAATGTGAATAGTAAATTTATTTAAGCAATCTTTTTTAAAAAACGATATCATAATGTAATTTCGTTTTTAGGAAAGTACAGCGACAACTGGAACATCAACAACTGGAACCTCAAGCTCTACTTCATCGTCTAGTGGATCAGATTCTAGCAGTTCAGATTCTTCAAGTTCTGATTCTGAAAGTGGCAGTTCGAGCGAAGATGAGAATGATAAAATCGATGAGAATAGCCCTTTATCAGAATCTGAATTGGAACCATTATATAAAAGTTGTATTAAAAATTTGGAAGAATGTGTTACACGATTTTCGGAACATTACAAATCCATTTATCGTTTGGTTAATCATTATTTACATGCTCCTGAAAAATTAAGAGATGTACAAAAGTGCAGGCAACTTTTACTTGGAACTTATACAACTGGTTTAGGAAATCAAATTATTGGACTTTTTGCTGATCGAAAGAATAATAATTTTTTCAACGGTATATGGAGAATACCCTCCTCTGAAATTGATCGACCAGGCAGTTTTTCATCTCATTTAGTAAAATGTGTTGTTATTTTACTAGAAGTGCTACGTAAGGCTGCTGATCATAAAGTTTTAATTGATTTAGCTCTACAACTTCATCGAGCACCAGACAATGATAAGTAATAAAAAAAATTAAATCATATATGATATTTTTTTAAGAATACTAAAAAAAGAATTATTTTTTTTTTAGGCGATATATCAGAGATTCAGAACGTAAAGAGCTATACCAACAAGCTCTTTCCTTTTGTGTACAAACCATGCGAGATATTTTAAAACAGAATATGGAAAAAAGAGATGATACTCAACTTTTGAATTTGCTTGTAGACATTTATAAAGCTCACAAAAAATGTATTAAACATATGAATCAGAAGGAAATACTATTTACCCAATTACTTGTGGATACATACAAATTTTATATACAAGATAAAATTGCTAAAATGCCTGAAAATGCAAACCTAATGGATTTAGCTATTAAGTTATGTTTGCAAGAACTTTCAGTTCGAAAGAATCAAGAGAAACAAGCATTAGCAACTTCTCAAGGAAATTCGTTTACTATGGCACAAACTGATGTATCGACAGTTGCTTCTTCAAAATTTATTTCTATTCCTGCTACCACTGCACCTGTAAGTTTTTATTTTTTAATAGTCCGCTTTATATCGAAATTTATGCCTCGAAGATGACCTGCAGTCTCTTATTTGCTATAGTTTGGATTAGATAAATTTAAACAGATTACAAAAGGCATCTAGATATCCTTGAATATTCCGTCCATTCACTACAAGGATAGCAAAAACGATTTGTGTTAGAATTTAACCGCCAATGATGGCTCGGAAGCAAATTATGAAGAGCTAGTAGTTAGAAGTTCTAACCGGGTTTTATTCTCATGCTATTTTATTTTTTTCTTTTATAGGCAACTAAACCTGTACAAATTCCTGGTCTGCCCAGGCCTCGTGGTCGACCAGTTGGAAGTAAAAATTCAAATTCAGCATCTGGTTTGCAAGCTCAAGCTGCTATGAATGCCAGTTTGGGTCCCTTCATGGATCCAGCTACAATGACTGCATTAATGACTCTCTATGGAAATCCTGCAGTAAGTGCTGGAATAGCAAAAGTATGTTTCATTAAAGTTTCGCACAGGAAAGAATTTAATTCAATATTATTTTCAGGATCCCGCATATTTTCAGACACTTATCGCCGAATACTATAAACTTTTAAGTACCCCTACAATAGGCAGTGGAATATCACCAATTCTTCCAAATTTAATGTCACCTTCCCTAAGTGCATTATTGAATCCGGTTAAATCAACAACAAAACCAACTCCAGCATCTGCAACAGTAACATCTTCATCTGCTACGTCTCCTAATCAAACTCCAAAAATTCCCCAATTTGATATTAAAAACCTTATTGCTTCAGCCGCTTCTCAAGTTGCTAAATCGACAAGTGTAAATCAATCACAGTCAGCAACTATAAGCATTGGTAGTGGACAGCTTACAATTACTCCGACAACATCAAAATCTGCTATACCCCCAGGAAGGGATGTAAAGAGTGTTTCTCCGCAGGCGACATTATCTAGTATAGCTTCAACAACAAAATCATGTGCTTCAATATCAGTTACAAAAGTTCCCTCTTGTTCTCCTATTTTAAGTGTAAAACCTCTTTCGGAATTAAGTACCCCTAAAACGACACCACCTCCAACAAATCCTCAAACATCACAAATTTCTATCTTACCAGATTTACCAAAATCATTGACTATTACTCCAGCTCCATCTTCATCTTCCGATAAGATAAAATCTCAGTTAGCACAGCTTCCACAAGTGTCTCTTCTTCCTGAGGCTAAGAAAGATCAAGTAAAATATGGGAATAAAATGAAGACGACAAAGAAAACTCAAAATATTTCACCTTACACGAAGACACCATCAACATCAGGTGCATTTCCAATGAGTCCTCCGCCACGAGGTAATCCTCCCGGGTTAGGGCAGTATCCACAGTATATGGGGAATTTCAGTTTACAAAATTACAATCAACAAGTGAACTTGCTGAATGCATATGCCGAAATACTGAAAACTATGGGAGCAACATCTAATCCAGCAATACTTTCACAATTATCTGGTTTAGGAGCAACTTTTCCTAGACCTCTTCAAAAGCGACCCTATACAAAAAGAACACGAACTCCAAAAACTCAAACACGTTTCCCAAATCCATTTGCATCTGGTGCTTCAAATCCTCTACCAGCGATGTCAGTTCCATCACAGTCTACTTCGAATACAAAAGCACAAACTTTTGTACCACCATTTAGTGTTCCGCTATCTAAGTCTCCAGCACCGGTTTTAGCACATTCACCAAATCCTTCCCCTGTAATTCCTACAGCGTCCGGATCTGTGATCCCACCAATTCCCCGTCCTAGTGTGACACCACCATCTCCTGCTATCCAAAGTAGCCCTACAAAAACATTACAACAGAAATTAGCTGAAAAGCAAAAAGCAAACGCCCTAAACGAGAGTTCGGCTAGAACTGCTGGATCCAGTGGGTCCCAGAGTTGTACAAAAAAGAAAGACATGGACGTAATTGTGCTCGACTGACAATATAACAGCTAAGGCGTTATTTATCGTCTTAGCGGGTATTAGCTTAGATTTTTCTTTCCGTCAATTATACTTTTTTTTTAAAAAGCACCACTATGGATATCCTTTAAGTTTAATATTCATTTATTTGATTGCTTGTGATTAAAACGATTTTTTTGCGTATATCTCTGATATTTATATTATAAAAAATCTTTGTTAAATTCAAAATATGCAAAACAAATCGATAGTTGCAACAGAGTGTTTCTTTCATGCTTCAATAAAGTTTTGTTTGTGATGCAGTAATGAATGTTTTATTTAAAAAAAGGTTACTTCTTTTGTACAATCAGCAAATTAAATCTGTTCCAAACGTAAAATTCTTTTCAAATAAATCGATACCCATAGACAAGTTTGTAATGAATAAATTAAAAGTTTAAAATCTCTAAAACAAACACCTTTAGCAGTTTTCATTAACCACCGATATCACTCCTCTCAATAATCAGACCCTCCTGGTCAAAATATGCAACTAAAAGACTAATTGAGGCAATTTAAACTAGCTCAATTTCGACGGGGTTATTGCTAATCATTGAGGATTTCCACTTTCCAGCTCTATCATCAGAATTGCATAAGTTTGAAAAGGTTCAAATTGGTAAGAAGGTTAGAAATAGGTGAAATGTGAATTGTACGGCTTGCTTGGGATATTGAGATAGGGCTAGAAAAGTAATTCTGGTTCTAGAGGTCACGAAAGTCTATTTTTTTCCGGAATTGGATATTAACGTATTTTGCCATCTGTAAAAATTGAACCATCCAAAGCTTCAGAGTAAAACAGACAACTTTCTAAATTTATTTTATTTCTTAGTCAATAAAAGTAAAAATCATATAAAAGGTAACATAATTTAAAACAATCTTAAAACAAATTATTTACAAAATGTTCACAGCAATTATCGTTACGACAGGTGATGAGTGTTAAAAAACTTTTGTGGAATAAAATATTACAAAAATGCGAACAGCAATTACAACAGACTTGCGATAAGTGATAATTTGTATTAAACATAATTTTACAATCATCTCTCAATTATTTTACAATTGAGCTTAACCCTAGGTGCACCACTAACATAAAAACATTTCCCTTTGATAACAAATTTGATTTTTAACTACGAAAAAAAAAAGGAATTTCTGCTGGATTTATTAATTCAGCGGCTTTTAAACGACTAACATGGGAGGATATATTGCTTAAAATGATTGGTTCTGTAAAATGTTTCCACTGTACTCGTATCTCTAAATTATCAACATGCGATATGTGCAGAATGATTTAAACAAATTAAGGCCGTTCATAAAATGTTTTGAAATTCTTTTGGGCCTCCTTCTTACACGTAACTGATGTACGTTTACAACATTGGAAAGATTAAGCTTAATGCAATCTTTTAGCACATACCTTTTTATGTTCGTATCACTAAGAGAATTATAAAATGGATTTTTATCAACTTATTCATGATATTTTTGAATTGAAATCTTATTTAATAAGCTTGTTCTTTATTTTTGTTTGTATTTTTTCTTACTATTATTTTTTAATTAATGATTTAAATCTAATTCAAAGATATGTCGCACACTTTTTATATTTTCTTTTTAGAACCAAATAATTACCCCTGTATAATTGTAAGCTATGTCTTCCGTTTTGTATTTATATTTATCGTTGGCTCTATTCTATCAAACTCCCATTATTAATGGTATTAAACAACACTTAATACTTTGATAGTTGATATGAATCCAATTTTCCTTAGTTGCTTTATTAGTTCTGTTTCGATAGAAAATCTTTGCTACTTGGCAAAAGTGAATTGAAATCGAGGGATTGAAAAATTGCCTTTTATTGAAAGTAAAACTTATTGAATATTCATAAATACGTCAAATTAGACTTAATATTACATTTTAATTCATTAATTTGTTCTTACTCACGTTTTACCACCCAGAACAGCAATCGGCGCAGAAAGGGTTCGTTTTTCCCATACATTTTGTATGAAAATTCACTCACTAGCGGATTCTGAGGCTCGCAGCTCAAAATTTGTCCTCTGGACCTGATCTACAATAATTTTAACTTTTGTTTGAAGCTAAGTTTGTTTTCTTATTTTGTGCAGATTGTGAGCACGCTCAGATTCTTATTAGGACCAGGGTGGCAATCGGCGCAGAAAGGGTTCGTTTTTCCCATACATTTTGTATGAAAATTCACTCACTAGCGGATTCTGAGGCTCGCAGCTCAAAATTTTTCCTCTGGACCTGATCTAATTTTAACTTTAGTTTGAAGCTAAGTTTGTTTTCTTATTTTGTGCAGATTGTGAGCACGCTCAGATTCTTATTAGGACCAGAGTGGCAATCGGCGCAGAAAGGGTTCGTTTTTCCCATACATTTTGTATGAAAATTCACTCACCAGCGGATTCTGAGCCTCGCAGCTCAAACTTTTTCCTCCGGACTTGGTCTAATTTTAACTTTAGTTTGAAGCTAAGTTTGTTTTCTTATTTTGTGCAGATTGTGAGCACGCTCAGATTCTTATTAGGACCAGGGTGGCAATCGGCGCAGAAAGGGTTCGTTTTTCTCATACATTTTGTATGAAGATTCACTCACCAGCGGATTCTGAGGCTCGCAGCTCAAAATTTGTCCTCTGGACCTGATCTAATTTTTACTTTTGTTTGAAGCTAAGTTTGTTTTCTTATTTTGTGCAGATTGTGAGCACGCTCAGATTCTTATTAGGACCAGGGTGGCAATCGGCGCAGAAAGGGTTCGTTTTTCTCATACATTTTGTATGAAAATTCACTCACCAGCGGATTCTGAGGCTCGCAGCTCAAAATTTGTCCTCTGGACCTGATCTAATTTTAACTTTAGTTTGAAGCTAAGTTTGTTTTCTTATTTTGTGCAGATTGTGAGCACGCTCAGATTCTTATTAGGACCAGAGTGGCAATCGGCGCAGAAAGGGTTCGTTTTTCCCATACATTTTGTATGAAAATTCACTCACCAGCGGATTCTGAGGCTCGCAGCTCAAAATTTGTCCTCTGGACCAGATCTAATTTTTACTTTTGTTTGAAGCTAAGTTTGTTTTCTTATTTTGTGCAGATTGTGAGCACGCTCAGATTCTTATTAGGACCAGGGTGGCAATCGGCGCAGAAAGGGTTCGTTTTTCTCATACATTTTGTATGAAAATTCACTCACCAGCGGATTCTGAGGCTCGCAGCTCAAAATTTGTCCTCTGGACCTGATCTAATTTTAACTTTAGTTTGAAGCTAAGTTTGTTTTCTTATTTTGTGCAGATTGTGAGCACGCTCAGATTCTTATTAGGACCAGAGTGGCAATCGGCGCAGAAAGGGTTCGTTTTTCCCATACATTTTGTATGAAAATTCACTCACCAGCGGATTCTGAGCCTCGCAGCTCAAACTTTTTCCTCCGGACTTGGTCTAATTTTAACTTTAGTTTGAAGCTAAGTTTGTTTTCTTATTTTGTGCAGATTGTGAGCACGCTCAGATTCTTATTAGGACCAGGGTGGCAATCGGCGCAGAAAGGGTTCGTTTTTCTCATACATTTTGTATGAAGATTCACTCACCAGCGGATTCTGAGGCTCGCAGCTCAAAATTTGTCCTCTGGACCTGATCTAATTTTTACTTTTGTTTGAAGCTAAGTTTGTTTTCTTATTTTGTGCAGATTGTGAGCACGCTCAGATTCTTATTAGGACCAGGGTGGCAATCGGCGCAGAAAGGGTTCGTTTTTCTCATACATTTTGTATGAAAATTCACTCACCAGCGGATTCTGAGGCTCGCAGCTCAAAATTTGTCCTCTGGACCTGATCTAATTTTAACTTTAGTTTGAAGCTAAGTTTGTTTTCTTATTTTGTGCAGATTGTGAGCACGCTCAGATTCTTATTAGGACCAGAGTGGCAATCGGCGCAGAAAGGGTTCGTTTTTCCCATACATTTTGTATGAAAATTCACTCACCAGCGGATTCTGAGGCTCGCAGCTCAAAATTTGTCCTCTGGACCAGATCTAATTTTTACTTTTGTTTGAAGCTAAGTTTGTTTTCTTATTTTGTGCAGATTGTGAGCACGCTCAGATTCTTATTAGGACCAGGGTGGCAATCGGCGCAGAAAGGGTTCGTTTTTCTCATACATTTTGTATGAAAATTCACTCACCAGCGGATTCTGAGGCTCGCAGCTCAAAATTTGTCCTCTGGACCTGATCTAATTTTAACTTTAGTTTGAAGCTAAGTTTGTTTTCTTATTTTGTGCAGATTGTGAGCACGCTCAGATTCTTATTAGGACCAGAGTGGCAATCGGCGCAGAAAGGGTTCGTTTTTCCCATACATTTTGTATGAAAATTCACTCACCAGCGGATTCTGAGGCTCGCAGCTCAAACTTTTTCCTCCGGACTTGGTCTAATTTTAACTTTTGTTTGAAGCTAAGTTTGTTTTCTTACTATGTGCAGATTGTGAGCACGCTCAAATTCTTATTAGGACCAGAGTGGCAATCGACGCAGAAAGGGTTCGTTTTTCCCATACATTTTGTATGAAAATTCACTCACCAGAGGATTCTGAGCCTCGCAGCTCAAAATTTGTCCTCTGGACCTGATCTAATTTTAACTTTAGTTTGAAGCTAAGTTTGTTTTCTTACTATGTGCAGATTTTGAGCACGCTCAAATTCAGATTGGGACCAGGGTGGCAATCGGCGTAGAAAGGGTTCGTTTTTCTCATACATTTTGTATGAAAATTCACTCACCAGAGGATTTTGAGGCTCGCAGCTCAAAATTTTTCCTCCGGACCTGATCTAATTTTTACTTTTGTTTGAAGCTAAGTTTGTTTTCTTACTATGTGCAGATTTTGAGCACGCTCAAATTCAGATTGGGACCAGGGTGGCAATCGGCGCAGAAAGGGTTCGTTTTTCCCATACATTTTGTATGAAAATTCACTCACCAGCGGATTCTGAGGCTCGCAGCTCAAAATTTGTCCTCTGGACCAGATCTAATTTTTACTTTTGTTTGAAGCTAAGTTTGTTTTCTTATTTTGTGCAGATTGTGAGCACGCTCAGATTCTTATTAGGACCAGGGTGGCAATCGGCGCAGAAAGGGTTCGTTTTTCCCATAGATTTTGTATGAAAATTCACTCACCAGCGGATTCTGAGGCTCGCAGCTCAAAATTTGTCCTCTGGACCTGATCTAATTTTTACTTTTGTTTGAAGCTAAGTTTGTTTTCTTATTTCCTGTAGATTGTGAGCACGCTCAGATTCTTATTAGGACCAGGGTGGCAATCGGCGCAGAAAGGGTTCGTTTTTCCCATACATTTTGTATGAAAATTCACTCACTAGCGGATTCTGAGGCTCGCAGCTCAAAATTTTTCCTCTGGACCTGATCTAATTTTTACTTTTGTTTGAAGCTAAGTTTATTTTCTTATTTTGTGCAGATTTTGAGCACGCTCAAATTCAGATTGGGACCAGGGTGGCAATCGGCGCAGAAAGGGTTCGTTTTTCCCATACATTTTGTATGAAAATTCGCTCACCAGCGGATTCTGAGGCTCGCAGCTCAAAATTTGTCCTCTGGACCTGATCTAATTTTTACTTTTGTTTGAAGCTAAGTTTGTTTTCTTACTATGTGCAGATTTTGAGCACGCTCAGATTCTTATTAGGACCAGGGTGGCAATCGGCGCAGAAAGGGTTCGTTTTTCCCATACATTTTGTATGAAAATTCACTCACCAGCGGATTCTGAGGCTCGCAGCTCAAAATTTGTCCTCTGGACCAGATCTAATTTTTACTTTTGTTTGAAGCTAAGTTTGTTTTCTTACTATGTGCAGATTTTGAGCACGCTCAAATTCAGATTGGGACCAGGGTGGCAATCGGCGCAGAAAGGGTTCGTTTTTCCCATACATTTTGTATGAAAATTCACTCACTAGCGGATTCTGAGGCTCGCAGCTCAAAATTTTTCCTCTGGACCTCATCTAATTTTAACTTCTGTTTGAAGCTAAGCTTGTTTTTATATTTTTTGCAAATTTTGAGTACGCTCACATTCTGATTGTGACCAGATAAAGTACGTTACTGCAACAACACTTCGTATTTAATTTATTTCAGATTCCTCTTTATCAGAGATATCGTTATGTTTTTGTTACATGTTTTATAGTTGAAAGAGTAGTCATTAAAACGGAAAAACATTTATAGTTTTTTATAAAAATAAAATTGCGAAATTTGTACTACTACTGTACTACCAAACCAGACTGACCCCTTAAAAACGTCCGCTTTTCTTTTATATTCTCCCTCTACTATTTGTCTATCCTAGAGAATTAAATATTTTCGGGGTTAATGAATAAAAAATATCTCAAACCCGTCTAAGCCCAATGACGAGTCCAATGACTTAATAAATGTGATATTCCCCTTTTAATTGAATCAAATTGTAAAATCCATTTCCAATTGTCATAGGATTCAAAATACTTTGTACAATGTACACAGATACAAAAGAGCTCTTAATATACCAAAATAAGTGATAACCATAGATTGCTTTTTACTTAATCTTTCCATAAACCCTCCATTGCCCGGTTACTGCATAAGTAATACAAATATTCCTCCCAAATATTAAAAATTGTAAAATTGTTCTACTGTATAAATTGCCAGTCCCTCCAGGGAGCGATCATTTAAAAAGGATACGTGATGTGCGCACTATTCCAATTGTATTGACCACTGGATCTTAGTAAGTTCCTTACAGACGTAAACCGTTGTATACAAAAGGGGCACATTTAGGAGCTATTACTAATATTACTACTTAAACTAGCGCAACAATTACTTGGACTAAAGTGACCTTTTGAACCTAAATTCGTAAGGCCGATAGACTCTTGATTTCGTTGCGTGTGGGATGTGTCTTTACTTCTCGCCTGTTCAATTAGTTCGGCAGCAATTTCATAGAATAGCCTCTCAACATTTTCGGCCTCCTTAGCCGATGTCTCAAGGAAATACATGTCATGCTGTTTAGCAAACTCTTCCCCAATTTGTGTGGGTATCTCCCGGTCGTCTCGGTCTGTTTTATTACCAACTAAAATTTTAAGAACCTTTGAATTGGCATACTCCTGGATTTCCCTTAACCAATCCGGAAGACAATCGAATGTCGGTTGACAACTGATATCATAGACTAGAATTAGTGCATGTGCTGACCTGTAGTAACTTTGGGTTATTGATCTGAACCTCTCCTGACCTGCAGTGTCCCAGATTTGCAACTGAAAAATTTCATTGTTTTCAAAAAAATTCTTTTATCACACGAAATATTTTATGCAATTACCTTAATTTTTTCACCTTCAACTTCTACCGTTTTTATCATAAAGTCTACTCCAATTGTTGCACCTTGACCTGGGGGAAATAATCCTTGAGTAAAACGCCGCACCAGGCATGTTTTTCCCACACCCGCATTACCCACAAGAACCACCTTGAATAGGAATTTATAGTCTTCCATTTCATTCCTGAAAAGATAATTTTAATATTACATTTCGATGTAAATAAATATCGTTGTGTATTATTTCTAAAATTTTTATTTTATGTGGTGCATTCCACCCTGCTGCGCTACCTTGTTCGGCTTCATTTGTTTTACAAAAAACTTGGTTTAGCTTTTACAATGAAATGCAATTTGATAAAAAGACGAACTTGAACTTCTAAGCCTGCTAACTATAGAACTACAGCTTTGATTTCATTAACCCATTAACGTTGAAGCGACCATTTCAAACTATTGAATGTGCTGAATGGAAATCGACAATAAACGTAGCCTGGAATACCTGGGTATTGTTGTACAATAGACCTACAGCGAACCTATGAATCTTTTACCCTCTTCCCCAATTTACAACTCTTAAAAGAAATGCTTCCAAGTTAGGAAATGTAAGGAGCATCAAGGCATAACTGGAAACTATCCCTGTGAGACTATGAAAAAGTCGATTTGTCGTTATTGAAAAATGAGTGACTGAAAAGTTTCCAACCTCACCACGAAAATAGCATCACTCTTTAAGCAGTTGTTTGCCAATCATTTTAGTGGATCGATTTGAGTGTGTTCTTTGTGAAAATCGAAAAAAAATCAAGTTTTTAAAAGGCAATACGTCTACGGAAATCAAAGACGCTATGTGCAGGATACCCAACACTGGGCAGTAGCATTAGCATTAATCACTTAATCGAAATATCCCCTTACTAAAAACTAACTGATAACGAATGAAGCATTTGAAATGATTGCGTTTGGTGTTTAATAGCAGCGGTATAAAAAGAAGCCAACTGATAACGACCCGAATGCTCTGGTGATTAATAAAAATCGAATTTTATTCTTTTATACGAATTTTCCTTTCTTTATAGCCTAGCCTAATTCAACCAGGGCTGCTGAATTGTTTTACATGAAAATTCTCGAATGCATTTTACCCTTGCAATAAATTTGAGTAAAATTTTATTCAATGGAATTGCAAACGAAATTGTTCCTCCCTTGGAAAGCAGCACGGGGAATTATTTAATATGACTCTTGAGATCGTATTGAGCAGGTTTAAGAATTTTATATTTCGTGTGTATTTACAACTGAATTTCATATGCAAAATTCTATTCAAAATTAAGCAACAAATGCACGAAACGACATCGTGTTTATTTTATTTTAAAAATTCATACCCGTTGTGAAACGTAAAAATAAACCGCCTCAAGTTATGCAATTCATGCAATATCTCACCACTAAACTGTTTTCTAGCAGCACAAGCAACAAAGTGGGATCGGTAAAGAAAAGTAAACTGGTCCGTCTATTAAATGTCAAGCCAATCTGACAATTCTCATTTAAACTCCAGTAACGGAAGGTTTTCGTTCTCTGCGGTCGATTGAATTTTTTATTTAACTGGTTTTTTTTTAGTAAGGGGGTTTTTTTGTTGATTCAAAATAAGAACTGTTTTGTGAGGTTTTACAAAAATGGAATTCTGCTTGGATATAGATGCGGTAAAAGGAATTTATTTACTGGAGAAGCACCGTTTCGAGAGCTTCGAATCGTGGCCTTTTAAAAGTACGGACACATGCTGCATAGAAAAGGTGAGTCTTCTCGGATTTTAGAAGTTTGTTTTTTTTTTTTTTTTTATTATTATTATTCTTCCTTAATGCCCCATCTTCGGCAGATGGCCGAAGCTGGATTTTATTGGTGCGGAAATGAACAAGAAAAGGACACGGCTGCATGTTTTGCTTGCAATAAAATTCTTGATGGCTGGGAATCGACTGATGACCCCTGGCTGGAACATCAAAAGCATGCGCCACAATGTGCATTTGTAAAATTAGGAAGACCAGAAAAGAATCTTACGGTGGGAGGAAATCATATGGGTGTTTTAAACTATTTTTTTTTTTAAATTATTGCTTTTAACGTATTCCAGGTGGAAGAATTTCTTAACATTTTCAATGTTGTGGTCCGCAATCAACTACAGAAAAAATTTACTCAGAAGAAAAAGAAATTGATTCAAAATTGTGAGAAGATGCGAGAATTAATTAAGCATACCAATTACAAGTGTGAATAAATTCTTGTGATTTTAAAACCACCGAAGTGTTCATACAGCGAGGCAAAACATCAAACATCTAAAAGGGGGGACACATCGTACAAAAATCAGCGTATCATCGTTCATTGCGTCTATAGTATAAATTTACTAATTTTTAATATGTATGTATTGCAACTTTTAGTTATTTTATTGGTCAATTAAAGCTTTTACTTTAAATCAATTTGCTCTGTACAGTAGAATTGCGGTTAATCTTTTAACTTTGTGCTTTTATAGAGTAGTTTTGAAATCAATAAATATAGTAAAATCGCAAGTTTTGCTTTTTCTTTAATTATTATTCGATTTATTTAATGAATTTACGCAACAATCATCATCAACACCTATTCATTTTACCTTGAAGGCATAAGTATTAAATTTCTCATATTCAATCGTTATAACGTTCAGTCCCGCATATCAACATTGCATGATTTTATATTTGCACACTGCTCCATTTCTGAATTGCCGCGGTTAACCTATTTCGTATTTAGTGCGCAATGCTTTGCTGGACTGAATTTTTATTGTACGCATATGTCGCTCTAAAGGACACTCAAAACAGAGTGTCGTAAATTTTAAAAATCAATGCAATTTAATTCTCGTCTTCTTTTTTTTTATAGGTCAGTTTTAATTTGTTTTTTTAATTGCCATAACTTAATAGCAATAATTGAAAATAGTTTATTAAAATGTTTCTGTAGTTTCAGTACATATGCGATAAATTAATAATTTTTAATTTCATCACTGCAATTGGTGTAGACTCTGAATTCTCTGAAACGTTCACCACAATTAGAGACCTCAATATTCACCAGCTTTGATGGTTACAATAATTTTGCACATTAACAAACTCCAATTGTATTGATTTTTGTTGTGGCTGTTTTTGCTAGAATCCTTTCGGGTAGGCCCGATGCTTTTACTGCTTTTACCATAAAATGTATGCTGTCCACTTGCCTACCAAACAGGAGAATAGTCAATTTAATAGATTGATAGCACACATTATTGAGAAAATCCTCTGATTTTCTCGAATAGAATCATAATTTTGGCGTAAAGAAAATGAAGATCGTCCCATTTGATTCAGTTGTTTAGGCAATCTGTGTTTGCTTTCTGGTTAAATAAAATCGAGCTATTGAATTCTAAATTGGTCCAGATGGAATAGCTTTAAATGGGTGAAGGAGAAAAACCATTAAATTTTTCGAGTTCACCCTTCGGCCGTAAAGGCACACGTATAAATCTTAACAAGTGATTTACTGCATAATTTTTCATGACTGCGGGTTATATTCTGACTTCCTGTGTTTACTTAAGCTTTTGAGGCGTTATATATTTTTTGATGTATGCGTATACCGAAGACGCTAGGCAAATTCAATTATGTAACCAAAAAAGGTTCCTACTTTCCTTTGCTTCAAGAGGAAATTAGAATTTACTGCATTGGTATTCGACTTGAATATGCTTTTTCTTTTTTATAGTAAAAATTTTCACATAAGGCGATTACGAATGTTCACGCTTTTACAGACACGCTGCTGCAAATCTACTGAAGCGTGTCGTTGATAAAGTGTGCTATTATTTTGATTTTCTGATACAATGGAGAAATTTAGAAAAATAAAATTTATTTGATATATTTTACCAGAATGGCAAGAGGCAAAATGGAGCGTGTGCACCTAATAGCTATAAAATAAACTTAGTTCAGGTAATGTAGATACGGTAGAAAGCGTGTAAATGTGCATTTAGCGTATATTGAGCATAAATTGAGTTTGATTTTAATGAAATATTGTAAAACTTTTCATTTAAGATCAAAAATGATGAGTGTGCAAAAAAAAAACAAAGCTTTTGTAGGTCGCTTGTATTTTCCAGCTTAGGTATTTAATTATAAAATTTCATAAAGTAACATTTTCAAGCAAAAAGAACAATGAGAACCATATAAAAATAAAATAAAACTTTACTTTCGATTTCTTCAATTTATCATTTCACCCGACAAACGCGTGCTTGTCACTGTCGTCACAAATCGAATAAGTAATTTCCTTTAATACGTTTGCTATGAGGATTTTCCACAAATTGTTTAAAAGAAATGGTAGAAAATTAAATCTAAAATGAACTAGAAATAGAAATGATCAGATTATACCAATCACTAGATATAATTACAATTTGTGCATGCAATTTTTACTCAAAATATAGCCATTAACAAGATAATTTACGCAATTTAATAGCATTTTAACTAGCGATTCGCACACTTTCCGTGACGAACGATTACGCAGACTATTAATTTCAATTTAATTGCTACATAAAGTGGCAAGTCCCAGAGAAAGTATTGAGTCTTTCAAATGATATCGATATGTTAATATCTATCATAGTGATGTAATATGATCTTGGATGTAAGTAAGTCCAAACCGCGTTGTCTCGAGCAATACTTGACCACATTTGAAATTTTATCCGGCCACAGTTGGTGCTCTGTCTGCCTTTGAGTTCAATTTAAGTGTTAGACAATTGCGTGATGACAAAATTTTGGTAATTAAACTAAACCTGTAATCGAGAAAGAAATTGTCTTAGAGTTCCAAATCTCAGCATCCAAACTGGAGTAGGTAAATTGTTTAACTTGACTTAGCTTGACTTAGTAAAATCAATGTGATTTTCACGAATTTTGTTTAGAGCGTATAACAAATAACTAATAAAACAGCAATGCTTATTTTCAAAAAGCCTGTCTTAAATGTATTCGTAAAATTTGTTTTGGACAATATTTAAAAATCTCCGAAATACATCCAATCTTCGGCGATGTCCTTTATCGTTTACGGTGGTCGTGATTATTCCTGCAGGGTTTAAATGAATTCAAAACCAAAATTGAACTTCTATCGCTTTAATAGTTTATGAGTCATACATATACACCCTTTATGCAATTTGCATCGATATGCATAACTGCAAGCTACTGCTACGTCCAAGATTCACTACATGCAATTCAACCAAATTAAATAACATCACGTTTTCCAAAATATTTGTAATTATTGGCCCGCAAACAGTGCTTGAGATGTTCACAGTGTAGTGATTCATCGGTTTTCTCTGCTTTCAATTCAAGCAAAATTGCTCAAGAAATCGGCTTTTGTTTTTTTGTTTTTTAATAGGATTATACGAGAAAATCGAATAGCTTGCAGGTTGTTGCATAATTACGAAATTGCTAAACTACTGACTGAAAAATTCAATCGTTAGATTTAACGAATACTACGAATAATCCAAATAATAAATTCCCTCAGATGAAAGGTGATTCTCCGGAATTTTTGGTCACATTTCAAATTTTAAGGCATCTGTACTTTTGCCGCTTCAAAGGTGAAAGAAATAAAAAAGTGAAAATACGTCTAATTCTTACTTAACTTGTTATGCGACTTTTTACTCACGAATATTTTTAATCATCCCCCCGGTATTTTCTGCTGTATCATATTTCGTAAAAGTGCATGATTAAAGCAATTAATTTTTATTACACGGATAAACGTTTTTGAGTAGAGAAAACATTTTCTATTCTATTTAATTCGCTTTCTGTTTAAAGTTTTACATTTACGCATCATCAATAATACGAGTTGCTATTTATTAAGTTTTAATTTTTATCAATTGCCTCCTCTAAAATTATAACCAACTCTTGGGCTAGATGGAATTGTGGTATTTCGTATTTCTGGATAAAAATTATAGTTTTCGTTCAAATCGCATTATAAGCCCTTTTAATGTTCCATTATTATTTTTTTTAAATATTTAGAAAAGCTAAAAATACGCTTTGTTTTAGTTTCAACCCTCTCAAAGTTATGATGTGATCACTAAATAAGTAAAAATAGATGCCTCTCATACAACGAATAAACAAAAGTTTAAATTTGTAAATTTTGAAATAAAATTTTAAAAGTAAACATCACCTCTTCAGTGAAAATTTTCCTTCGGCTCATTATGCCCGGCACCTAATTCATAAATCAAGCAGAGATAGTGCTTAATTCCATTTTTATTCCTTTTTGAATGCCTAAACGTAAATTAATTATGCCTGAGCCGTAATGGAATTTTAATTCAGAAAGAATTTACATTCCTTTTTCATTGCATTAAATACGGATTTCCGGAAATAAAAGAAAGAATATAGAAGACTTCCGCAAGACCATTCGAAAAGAAACAAATTAGCTGTTAAGTGTTCAAGTTCGAAAAAGAACGTGAACAAAGTCTAAATAAATATCAGAAATTTTTGCATAAAATGCTTTGATATGAGCAGTTGGAGAATGTTTTGATTATTTTGGCGTAAAGTTCACAAAATAAAAGGCCAATTATTTGTGGTTATAAGTTCCACACGACCTTTTGTTTTTTTTTATGTAAGATCGTTCCGCCGGAGAGAAAGTGAAGGAATTTAGTAGGCCTTTTGCGGAATTTTTGTATTTCATCAGTTTTGTCCGGCAATGAAAAGTGATATAATAACAAGCAATTTATTGTGCCCATGAGTCAACAACGCATTTAACTGAGTCATGATGGGACAAGAGGATAATAATAAAAGAGTAGAGTTGGATTTGGTCCATTTGCAGCCTCCACCTCTGGTCTTTGTATTTTTGAAAGGTATTCATGATGCAGAAAAAGTTTTGCATTCGAAACATAAATGAAATGGAAGCGAAACAAGTTTAATTGTGTAGAAACCATCGCAATTATACTTAGCCAGCCTTAGCCATGAACCGTGTGGATTTTCTAAAAATGCCTTTAGTCTGAACGCAGTGAACTAGTTCGTCAAGTTGGATACCAGGTAATCTAATTGGGTATTTTAATTTGTTTACTTCATGACCGTAAACCAGATGAAACCACAAGTTCTACTATCATATTACAGTTTTAAAATAGAAATCTCGTTTAAGCCACCTCCAGGCAAAAGACGGGACATATGCACAAGATTGCGTTATTTCATTTTAAGATACGTTTTTACCTGATGCAACCCGTTCTATGTCTTGGGTGGTCATGACCCGAAACATGTAAGATGAATCGTAAACACAAAGCCAACGGTTAATTACTAACAAAAGGGTTTATTAAACTCATTACACTGCGTTATGAGAAATTTTAAAGCAGTGTTTTACGTTACCTTAGATCTAACCTCGGGCCTATGAGTGGATTTTTTTTGTTTTTTCACAACTATGGTTAATGTCGTTATAGAAAAATCGGTTCCGTTCCGGTTAGAGGTTATAACTAGATGTGGTCTGATTTCAGAAAAATCAATAATAACTCAAATTGAAAGAAAACTGGAATATTACTTCCTATAAAGTATTACCGTAGCTAACGTTCATTTTCCAATTTAATACAAGTTTCGAAACCAATTTGCCGAGAAATTCATATAAATGTAACAAAAAATAAGATCTATTGAATTTAGAGGTAAAATTATTTGCTTTATTTGCATTAAAAGCAATGCAAAGAAAATTAAAAGTTCTAGCTTAGATAATTTTAAGTTATGGTTGAATTTAAAAATTGGATTAGTCCTATTTTTTATTTAAGTTGATCTTGATTTTATTTTGGTTGTATTTGAAGCGTAAAGTGATGTTTTTAACCTTCGTTGATTAATTGGTTTAATTTTACCCTCCAGAAATTCAATTAGTACTTTTAACGCCGTTTTAATACCATGTTTCTGTATGATCCGAATGGTTTGCTTTGTGAATCACATTATCAATTTGTAACTTACAAGCGTATTTTAAAGGTATGTTACCATATTTCCTATGCACACAGCGATAGATTGAAAAATGGAAGATAGATAGATTTTATTCGTCTACTGAAAAACATAGCCCATGCTACACTATTCTGCACACTTACCCTTATTTTTTGGTATCTCCCAAACCAGAGTGCTATTGTACTTATAACAAAACTTTTGTAAGAACATCTGGATGTCCAAACTCTGACGTATATACTGCAGAGATCGTCTTTCACCGCTAAAGAATTCAATCAACATTTATAATGGAATCGTCTGTAGTTACGACGAATACATATGATTTTTGTAAATCAAAATCGTTCCTCTTTTTATTGAATCCATCCTGTGCAGAGGAATTGATTTGTAAGGGGGCCAGGTTTTTGGCATGTACCCAACTGTATGTAAAATCATGAAATTTGTACATCAATGTGAGTATCACAGTTCTACAGTAGAAGTATCTCAGAACAGAATGGATATTTTTTACGTTTGGAACGGAAATATAAAAAACAAACATTCCAAGCAAATGCCAGAGTTTTCTGCTGGAATAAATAGAGCTGTTGGTCCATTCTTATTTGGAAAGCTATGATATAACAATAATGCCACATTAGAACAATAACAGAAGGACCATTCTAGGGTCAGCAGGCGGTATCCCCAAATGTTCTTATTTTTGTTTTATTGCACACTTTACTCCTTCTTTCTGGAAAAAAATATATATATGTAGTATATATGCTTTATATGGTACATATATACGGGGAGGAGATGTTGTACATTTCTTGGTCCAATTGTCATACACATCCTTGCTGTTTTACGACAGCAACGTAAACTTTTCATGGTTTATATCCTTTCAGAACTGTTCAATTCAGACAGTGGAAAAGTACTGGAGCAACTTTAAAGGAACTTAATCCCATTTATGTTTTTATTTGATCTATTGAAGTGCATTATCTAACAATCCCGGAAATTTAAAGTTAGCCTTTGCCTAAAAGGCAGACTTAAACTTTTTTAAGTGTAACGTTCCCTACCTCAATTCTATATATATTAGGTTAAGATGTTTATTCCTAAATACAAATTCTGATTAGGTGGAATATAAAATTAAAATTACAGAAAATTTAAAATAGGACGCAGTAACCCATCAAGGCTAAAATAACCCTAGTCGACGGTATTTCTATCTCTATTCAAACTTTTATGCAATTCATTTATTTTAAGCTTAAAATTTCAAATAAAAAATGCTAACTTTAAAATTCTACATATCTTGAAAAAGTTATAAAATTTCAAATGTTCCATATTTTAAAATTACTTAATATACCCAAATTAAACAAAAAATTAAAATCGTTTAATATGCCGGCATTTGTGCTCGAATATTGGGATTACTAAATAATTTACAAAGCAGAAACATTTCCTTATGAATTCAAATTTCAAAATTCATGTCCTTCCTGGAATATCGCTAAACGTATTATGTTTTAAATTATTTACTCCCCCCAAAGTGAGGTAGCAAAATTAACGAACTCTTAACAATATTGGCCTATGAAATTTTCATAAGTTTCACGCATGTTAAAATTCTATGCCAAGTGTTACGTTTATTCAAGTGATTTTATCTTCTGCATAACATTTTCGGTTGCCGGGCTTATTTTTAGCTTCAAGCCAGAGATTTTCAACTTTAGAAATTTAATGAGTTAAACAAGTTGTCTAGGGAAGCTCATAAAAGGGAAATTAGAGAAATTTATATCAACATGGACCATTTTGGGCATTGCTTCTGCTTTCAAATTAGATCCAGCAGTGCGCATCTTGACGGTTTTCCATAATTTTAACAGGCGTTTTCTTAATAAATTTAATTTTTATATAAAAGCAGTTTTCTATATCTGTTAGTAAAGTATTTTTTTTTAAGCATGCTATTAATTATGCAATCCTGAGTGAAGATTTGTTGAACTGAAGATATAAAGCCATTACGTATTTTAGCCATTCTGCGGGAGGGACTGCATACTTAATTTATGGTAATCGGATAGGCGCCATGTAACTTATCATCATAAATCAGCTTGATAAAACTGAGAGAGAAGAGAAAAATGTGGTAATATAGCATAAAAGTTAGTGCTATTTCAATAAGTGTCGTTTAACACTTGAAAATAAAATTTGGCTATTACTGATCAAGGATTAACTTAATTTTATAGTGGAAATTGTGTTTTATGGTAATTCTTTCACATTAATTCAATAAATTGTTCCTAATCTGTGTCTTCATCCAACAAAGAAAAGAAATACTTCCTATATTTAGCTTTACTGATTATATCATCATCGCATCACTTATTGCCATAGCATAGAGATAAGTGTTAGACATAGAAATTTATGCTATCATCGTGGTAGAATTTTCTTTCTTTTTTAGTCAATATAACCTACTCTCCATATTGCATTATCTGAAGCTAAAAAGTACCAAATAAAAATTAAAACTGAATCAAGACTATAACCCAATTACGTAAAAAACGAACTGAAGAGTATAAAATTAAAAATATTCTTGTCTGAAATCATATCATGCAAAAAACTCTTTTAAACTTAGGGAATTGAAGTGAACTATTTAAAAAGAAAAGCGGCAAATAAAAGCTAAAAATAAAACCATTTTTATTGGACTATTTAATGCAGAGAGTAGTGGTTCAAAGTAAATCTAAATTATATAAAAAATTGAAATGTACCAGACATTAATCTATTTTTTTATTAGATCGACAAAAAGATTTTAATAAAAATACAGGCGCTATCTTTAACTGATCAAAGTTTGCGTTTAACACATTTAATGAAAATTGTTCACCCTATGCAATTTATCTGCAGGTTGTTAGCACAGATGTATCATATCAATTATTTGAACTTAAGCTTGATATATTGGAGTAGATGTGTTAATAGATGCCAAAAATAACAATTGTGTACCATAAATACCAAAAATGTTTTGGGAAAATAAAAATTTTGCAAGCACAAAACTTCGTAAATAAAAATTCAGCTATTTCAAAATGATGCTGAGCGTGATTCGATTAAAGTCATATCTAATGATACCTAATTTAATTTTTATACATACGTAACACAGAAGACTAGAACATAAAACTTAGTTTTTAAAAAAAATAAACAATTGCCCAAATGCTTACAAAGTAAGCCAGAGCTCAAAACGTTGTTGCGATTTGAATTTTCGTTATTACGCGGTATTTTCAGAGAACTTGTTTTAGCGAGGTTTTTGAATATTCGGTATTTTTTTAATATTATTCTTTAGATTTCGTTTCGCAAGATATTATTTTTCGGACTCATTAGCCCATTTGCTGTCGAGATGATATTCAGTCACACATTCAGCTATGGGCAACGACGAGCCGATAAATTCAATGAATTAATAAAATCTTCAAAATCTTGCAGTCGTCATCAGTTTATGTCCTTTTTTTTATTATAAAATTTATTATATTTCTATTTGTAGACCTTATAACGAATGGAGTCTAAGTTGAAATAAACGTTACCGCTGAAAGATTACCCAAATAAATAATAATTACCAAAGGTTATGCTTGCAGCGCAAAGGCCGTTATATGATGCTATTGTCATGCCTTTTACCAAACTGAATGGCATAGTTTTTGGGGCATTTACAGCGTCGTATTTTCCCTTGTCAACTTAAAGAACCCAGCGGGAGGGTATGGATGGCTATCCCTGTCCCCGGGAATTAAATAAAACCGACATTAAGTGTAGCATCAGCAGAACAACCAAAATCCAATAAAGTATCGATTTGCTCTACCTTCAACTCTATAGGGGCTTTCTGCTGACTAAGGAAAATCAATTGGGAACTCTAGAACTCCTTATTGTAACCCAGCACACGCACAGAACTATCATTTGGAGATTTTTAGGAAATTTACTTACGGGGCGCCACACAGTCATCGAAGAAGCCTTGGGGATAACAAAACGGAGCCACATCATAATAGAATGCATTAGCAGTATTGATCCGGGATGGAGGTAATATGTTGTGTCTGCCAAAGTTAAATATATCAAAATCACAAGCGAACAGTATCATCGAGCGACTTCTTTATTTCAATGAGATGACGGGGCAATTTATTTCCATTTTTCAGGGTGAAACAACTTTTTCATAGGAGCTTCTATGGGTGCTCAGCACGCAATAGATTCGCCCAAAAAAAAATATATATTCTGCCCATTTTCCCAGGTCACCTGAATTTAATTAGGATTATACCCCAACTGAAAAATGCACTGAGCCGTGTATATCTGGGTAGGAAAGGTGACTAATCCCTATTAGAATTATGCTATTAACTGTGCTTAGTTTCATTTACACCGGCTCTTCGTGTTTGAAGAGCTGAGTAATTGTTTTTTGATGTAATACTTTGAGAAAAAAGAAAAATAACTGGCTACCACCTCCGGTGACCTCACTTCAGTGCAGGCAAGTAGGTGTGTCGAAGTCTATGAGCATATTCAATTTAAGGATTTCAATTTTATGTAGATCTAAGCGTACATCACGTGCTATCATGTAATATTTAAAATTACATAAAAGTCTAGAAGTTTATATGGAGTTACTTGGAGACCTAGGAAAAAACTAGGACAGGATATTGCCGAATATCGTGTTCCTAAGGTTTATTAAGGAACTACTCACTGAGTATACTTAAAGGCGGAACTGTGGATTCTTTAAGTCATTAAAAAGTTAATAAATATGCAACCTACAGAAAAATGTATTAAAGCAATTGAAAACAGCAAATGTTTTATAAAAATTTTAAAAAGTAAAAATTATTAACTTGACGCGATTTATGATAGGCTTGGAAAGATGTTGAAATAGTTAAAATTAGGGGCTTATTGCGGAATCCGTTGGCGGGGATGTGAATGCGACTTTCATACATTGAAAGGGAATTTCAGAATCCATTTGCATTCTCATTTCCGCCGCGGAAGTATAAAAAGCATTTCACACCTATTTTAACACATTCAACACGGCGTGGACCACCGGTGGTTTGCCACCGATGTTCCATATTTAGTTTGCTCCGTCTGGCGGCGTGGATCATCACCTTATCATCTCGTGCATGCGCCGATCATAGAGACTCGCGAAAAAGTGCCCCAGGTTGAACGTGTTAAAGAACAACCAATGATACGTTCCCCAAGCCATTTACATAAATATTAATTTGATATTAATTGATTTTTATAAATAAGTATTATGCAAAAATTATCAAAAATTACAAAATTATCGCATTCCAAGAAATAACAGGCATCGATCCGTAAAATTTTAATTGTATTTTTCTTGAAATTACTTTTTTCCGTACCGGTGAACAATAAAACAATAGTTTCGATCGTAAAAAAAAAAACCTTTTTACTAAGAATTTTTATAACTGCGGTAGCTTTAATTTTTATTGTGAGCATTTTCTATTTAAAACTTCTAAAATGTTTAACCCATTCACTGCCAACTATACGCTAAATAGCGCTTCGTTGCCCATAGCTGAATGTGTGGCTGAATATAATCTCGGCAGCGAATGGGGTTAAGTGACGAAAACTTTATTTCTGGATATTTTTCATAAGTTTCATACAGACCCGATGGGTATACGCAAGACTTAAAAGCGAACAGATACTGAAGATGTGATCTAGGTACGAAAAAGCATATTTTGTTATTACTAGCTTTATGTGAGAATGAAGAACAGAGGTATGTTTTTAAATGTAATTTAGTTATATTAAAATTATTAATGTTTCTCAAATTTACAGAACCACAAGAAAAGAATGGTTTCATGATATAAATAATGATCGCGAAGCAGATATAAGGAAATTTAAGAATAATGGAGATTAACGGAAGACGATCAACTAACGAAATTTTTGCAATTCTATTCTGTTATAATCTTTTATCATTTCTATTAGTGTTTCAGTAAAATTGTTGTCCATTTCTCGAATTTCACTCGTGATTTGCAATCAAAATGCATCCAGAAGCGTTCACAAAATTGATCGGTTAACGCTTGCAATCTATCTGCGCTCTCAGGGTTATTGAAAATGGTTTGTTGTATTTGATCGTGATCGCTACCTAAACGCAAACGTGCACACGGTGGTGTAAATCGGCCTCTAATATATCCAGTATGAATTTTATAAGAGAAAATACCTCAAAATTAATTTTTATATTATATACACCTTAATAAGCATCTTTTTCAATATCCTCTTTAATAAATTGTGGCGAAGTAAAGCAATCAGTGCAGAATTACGAATGAAAACTTAAAACACTTCGATATAAAGTTTATAAGAAAGCATTTTCCTACTCATTATTCTGACTACTCAATTTTATGGTTGCTCAACCCACTGTATATAGGTCAAGATTAAAATTACCACAGCAGCAGGAGCCCACTCTATAATTAAAACCGTCAGACAAATTACAAACTTAATTTTGGAAAAAGGCCGTTCAGGTAGCTCAGAGAGGTTCAACAAATTTTACGAATTAATGCCATTGCAAAAAGCTTCTTCGTACAATTCCTCATCCAGGTAAAATCCATTTTTAATTAAATTATGTAAATTTCGTGCGAACCCCGAAATTACTACCATTTCGTCATATTTTATAAATTACCTCTAGTCAAATATCGATTTATTGTAGTCCAGAAGGTGATTTTTTGTTTCTATTTTATTTCATAGCCCATATGCTGCTCATGATCATGTTTCCCAAAATATATCAGGTAACTATGAGCCCCAGGGTCGAGGCTCCTGAGGTTCAGAGGTCAGTTCATAAATAATTAGGTCGGCTAGAAACAACAGATAGGGGAAACGTGTTTTGTTTGCATGCCATTAAGTCCCATGTGTATGCGGAACTTTCATTCATGTCCTATCAGATTTGCAAAATCAATTTAACTCCCTAATAATGGTGTTGATCCAGGTAAATTACTAAGTATTGTTCAGTCTGCACTTGATATTAGGCCTGCACCATACGATGTGATTTTCAACAATCATAAAATCTTTGAATTGTGTGTAAATTTCATTTCAAATTAGGAAATGGTTAGAATATAAAAATCATGTCAGTCTTATGCTTCCGACGGTATAGAATTCTCTTTTTTTTATGTTGTAATTATCTTGGGAGTTTCTTAATAGCTTAACGGAAGCTATGTAGAAATTTTTATTAGGTCGCTGAATTCTAAAAGAGATCGTTAATCAAACGCCTGCAAGAAATCATGTTTTTCATATATTTTTGTATATTTATTTTAAAAAAGCACGCAATACGTGAATGACTCAGATCATATTATGCCATTGACTGACCTCGACTTTTACCATTCTTTGACTTCGGCTGTTTACCTTAAACGTGTCCCATGGAATATCATTTCTATGGAAAAAAATATAGAACAGGGCGAGTTTCAACTGTCGTTTTACGCAAAAATAGGAAACACTAATCTTTCATTCTAAATTAACAGATGTGATAGTGTGGAGTCTGTTTTAAGTTGAATATTTCCAAATATAAAATATTTAGGTAAGTTGTCCAAACAGTTCAGGAGGTCTATTTTTAGTTGAGGTGAATGGTTAGTTCTATTAGGAAATATTCTAACAAAATATAACTTTTTAAATTTTTTAGGACATTTTTATAACAAAAATATTTAACAATAGATGAAAAGCGAGTACGTTTTTCGGATAGCAAATTACTCATTAAATTTGCCAATTTGAAAAGGTAATACTGCAATAAAAAAGCGAACAAAAACTATGGAAACAAAGGATCATTTAAGTGCTGCTCAAATCAAAGATACTCTGGAAGTACCTGTGACGAAACGACGTGTCCAGCAAATTTTGTCTTCATTTGAACACATCTAGCACAAAATAAAAATAAAAAAAACCATGCAGAAAGGCAATGCTTAAACCACACCGTAATCATAGCTGGCAGCAATTTGTAAAAGAGCGAATACGGAAATAGGGGACAAATTGGACGCCGTAATATCTTTTCAAACGAAAAAAAAAAAAAACGTTCAATTTGGACGCTTCCGATGGATTTAGTTATTTTAGGCAGTGTACGAAAACGCCAGTATGTTTTATTTTCTTCAATAGAATACCCCCGCTAGAAGTACTACACGGGTTTTATTGATAGCATTTTAATTCCCTTCATGGAAGATTACACTTAGCTTTGTTTTTACCACTGTTTTAATATAAGGCGGTCTAAGAAAACATTATTTGTTTGTTTTTACATGACTAAATTAGTCTAACATAATTTCAACATTAATTTCCTGTTGGCTGCTTTTATAAGAAACGTTAAGTAAAAATACATTTTGGTCTATCTCGCCGTAAATGAATGGATTTATTATTTAGAAACGAGTTATTAATCATTTTTATTCCTTTTTCAGGCAATTTATTTATACAGGAATCCCAAATTTTTGTATTGATTGCAGTGATATTTTACAATTCTTTCTGTACGATTTTTCGAATTACAATAAATAAAATTACACGAGTTTTGAAAGGCATGAAATGAATTCTTTTTTTACTTTACAAATCATATCCTTTTGTATCACCAATTTAACCGCATTTCGATTCTTTTAAACAGGAAATCAAAAATGTGTTAGCAGTCGATTCCATTTAGCATAGCAAAGTATCAAAGTATCGAACTTTATCATTTTGTTACTTATTGTAAAAATAACTGAAACAAGCATTTAAATCTTTGTGCTTTTGTACGTAATACTAAGGATTAAGCGTTAAGCACTCCAATACTATTTTATCATTATATTACTCTGTTAGTGAGATCAGTCTTAGAATTATCATGAATAACTAGGTGCCCATATTCCGAGATTTAGGTCAAACGAAATGTAAACTTTATAACGAATTTTATGCCATTATACTAAGTGTATATTGCGCTATGCATGCTTCAGGGGTTATCTAGTCTTAAATTTAAACGAGAAATGTATGTTGTAATTAGAAGATATGCTGTCACATCATATAAAATCATCAGAGCTGTTATTATTGCTTCATTTTTATGCTCCAGTAAGATTTGTATACATTCGAGGCCGTTGCTCTATGTTCCACTACAAGAAATAACTTATAGTTATCATGAACAGATCATACATTGTACAGCTTACTTGCTAATTCAGTAGATCTTACTTTATCTAGAAATTAATTTTAAAATATCTCCTTTTTTTATTGTGCTAGTCTATAAGGTCTAGTTCTTGTAGACATTGAATTGAAGAAATGAATAAATAGTAAAAGTTATCTTCAATGCCCAACATCTTCCCTCCTTCTTTTGTCCTCCTTATCGCTTTCACTAACTCTATATAATTAGTTCATGTCTTTCTATCTTAGTCTAGTGTAATTTACGTATTCTACTAATTGTTTCTAGCTTGTATTAAGCGAAATGGATATATATATATAACTTGGTTAGCAACAATTTTCTATTACGAAATTATCATATCCCTTCCTTAAACATTTCGTAAAATCTAAGATGTACTAAATTCAAACTGAGAATTGTGTACTCTCTTTAGGATATCTAATTTTTTGTAGACAATTCGAACTTTTTATTCAAACTCCCTTCGCTACATTAAAAATTCGGTAAAATGCGTACATATTACTTTCTAATTGTGCATTTAACACATAAAGCAACCATTAACTAACGAATCACTTAGCTGAAATATGTTAAACGCTTTTTATTTGACTAACAAATTGATTGATTCGAATGAATCTGGTTCAACCATTTAATGGATACCATGAGATGGAACAGAAAGCAATCTTGTCGATATTCAAAGCATGAGAGAGGTATTTGCATTTGCCAAAAAAAAAGGGCAATTCGCTGAAGCAAAACAAATTCTAGGTAAGTAAAGTAATTTCTTATTTATTTTATTTTTTTTTTTTGGCATAGTAAACCAGAAGTTCCTCCCACAGGAAAACCATTCACCGAACGATGATGTAATTAGTTTCGCAAAAGTGCGTCACATTATTACGGATGGTCGATATCGGTGTGATTGGAATTCATAATGAAAGGCGAAATGAAAAACTCGTTTCCAGGTGACACTGTGACTGTGTAAAAGAGCCCCCCACATGAGAACGAGGTGATTCAGTCAACTCCAAGTGGACTTGACTGAACATCTTAAAACTTGTTAGTACCTTACTTACTACAGATCAGATTTATAAAAAGAAAAAAAAAACGACAATATGACCTTGAAGGCGCCGACGTCGCCTGCAGCCATTAATTTCTTTAGAGGATCTTATATGACTGAGAAAGTGAAAATTGTCGGTAGGTATCACACATTGTTGCTGCTTGCCCGGGAAAGCCGAGCATTGCATATTTATCGCTCTTATACGACTTCTCGTGATCAAATTGCGTTTTAATTTAATTAACCTGCAGCTGGGGAAAGAAAAATAAAATAAAACAAAAGACTTCACTGCGCAGCTGTGCGAGGAACTTGAAAAGTGGGGAATTCGCTCCTTTAGCTTAAGATAGAACCGTATCAGAAATTACTTAATTTGGATGGATCGTTTTATTGGAATTAACCACTGAATAGTGTGAAACGTTCTTATCTACCTTTGTTATTTTATGACTCACTTTTGTTTTTGTCTTTTAACGTATAAGGCCAACTAACGTAAACAAGACGCTTGAAAGAAGTTGTTACGTGTGAATAAGAAAATAGTTGTTGATGCTGCTGCAATCTGATTGTTATTGTATTCTAATTTTTATTGTTATAATACCCGCCTGAACTTCTCCCAAGGCCTCTCTTCTTATTTAGGGCAATATCACGTATAAAACAAAGTATTTTTTTACTTACTTGAAACGTTCCATGGCATGTAATTGATGTATTCCCATAATTTTATCTATAATTCTTCTCATTCAGTTGAATGATTTAGTCAAAAAGAAAGAAACAACATAAATTTAACGTTTATTAATTTGAAAATTCTTCGAATCTACTCTCTGTGAAGGACAGCATAGGTAAGATCAACGGTGTTGATTTTGTTATACCCTATTTTAATGAACGTAACTTTTTTTCCCTCCGGCATTCTATGAAGGTTTTTATACATTAATTTCTACATGTAACCTTTCCAGAATTTCATGTAGTTCAAATTCTAAGATTTAAGATATTAGAGATTATTTATTACAAAGAAAGAATAGCATAGGATGAGAAGAAGTTTAATTTAAATGGGCCAGACAATTACAATTATTTTTAGAAAAGTTATTTAACCTTTCACTGCGGTGCTACCTCGAAATAACCCATCAACAGGGACGGCGCATTATTCTCACGTCAGTCTCCCTGCACTATACAGACCAGTAACTAGTGACCAAAATAGTACCCGGAGATTTGATACCACATTCGTAGGACTTAACAATCTTTTGGAACAATTGCCGATACTTTAGTTTCTATTTTTCAAATATAATACAATAGAAAACCTATGGGAGGGGTTATCTTAGCGTCATGGCTTTATCCAAAAGGATGTCTATTTCAAACGATTAGAGAATTTAAAAAGTGTATTATAATTCTAGGGGGAAACATATTCATTAAAAAATCCTGGTACTTGGGAGATGTTAACGACCAAAAAGTTTTTCGAACACCAGGTGAAAAAGTTGAGTAAGTCATCTTGAAGAGATATAGAATCAGATGCGCTGGAAATACTTTTGAAAATCTTCATTTCATCAGCATAAATCAATCATAATTATCGACTCAACATCGTTTATGGACAGGATGAAGATTACCGGACCTTGAGGAACGCCTGACTAAGAAGTAAAGGGGTTAAAAGTCCCTGAATCAAAACGAACCCTGTAATGTCGGCTATCAAGGTACGATTTGATCCAGGAAATAAAACAAGGTTAAAAGCCGAGGATACTGAGTTTGATAACAATGACCCGAATTGGAGATTTTATCAAAGGTTTTATTTACTAAATTCGGTGGCAATAACGTAAATCTCTTTGGCATTTTCCAAGCTTGCAGTGTACGTGACACGAAGATTGTAAATTTGGTAGTTGTAGATCTACCTTTTGGGAAACCGTGTTGGGAATGTTACGTTGAGGATGAGGCTTTCGTTTCAGAATGCAGGAAATATGAATATGTATCCGAATTTACCCGCCCCAACCAAATTTTTAAGTAAATGAAAAGGGACTAGTCGATATTTTCATAAAAGCTTCGAAATTCTAAAGTAAACTTAGGAACTAATTTAATATGAGTCCGATGCCGAGAAGTTAACTCTGTCCTGTATAATTAAAGGAATACAAATAGCTTTCGGCCTTAAAATTAAGTAAGAACAACAAAAGGACCAAATGTGAACAGAATTTCAAATTAACTTTTAATATTTTTGTATGAGAAAAGAGCAGTAGACGCTATTCATAAGCGCAACTGTGTCGTTCCCGTGTATTAAATTGTTTTACTACACAGTGCCCATAGTCCGCAGTCTTACTAAAAAAAAAAAAAAAAAACAACCACACTATTGGTCCATGGGTGAAAGTGAGGTATTTTTGTATCTTAAAGAAATCTTTTTATCCCGAGGCACCAGGTAGGTCAGAAAGACCCCTCGTAATTGCCGTAAAAGGGTTTCATCAAAAGTTTAATGCTCCGGCGGAATAGAAAGGTAAACAAAGGTAGAAATTTGAAAAGGTTCTTTTGCAATCCTTCCAATCGATCCAAAATTTTTTCTCTTATTCGTACCCTTGCTGCTTTCCGACACAAAATACCTTTCAACTGCGCGATATATCGCAATTTATAAAGCATATATATAAAAAAACAAATAAAATAAAATAAAATAAAGCAAAATTCCAAAACATTTCCTCTCCTAAGCGAGAAGGAGAAGCGCTAATTAGAAAACTTACACAGGGCTAATCAGCGATGATGACACCACGAGAGTATGAAGCAATCGCAGGTGAACTTGACTGTGTGCGCGTTGTCCAACTCCAAAGTTGTTTCACACTTGGAGTCATTCACATAACCAGGGAGGATGGTTAGTTAATAACTCCCTCGACCAGAGAGTCCCACTAGATTTGCATTCACAAGTATTTTCCCGGATGTTTCGGGATCACCACACCATCCCCAAAAACAAGCACTTCCCTGAGCCCGTATAAATTTTATTACTTTCGGTTCACTTATTTTTCAAACAATTTCGCTTAATTTCCACTTGCCCTCCACAGACACAGACCGGTTGTACACCATTCGCCCGGCCACCTCCACTCCACGACCGAGATGACTCTTAATAAATAAAAACAATCGCGCTCAACCCTAGCGCAGCACATGTGGGGGTGTATTCATCGGCAGCTGTGGACAAAAAGCCACCGCTCACAGGTGGTGACAGCGACTGGGCAGGGGCTACTTCCTATTCCGTTTCCGTTGCGGGATGTTTCGCGGAGTAACCTTCCCCGGAAAGTACCGTCTAGGCGGAGGCGGACTACAGAAGAACGTTACCAAACAGAGAGAGAGAGAGAGAGAGAGGGAATAAAAAACAAACAAACAAAAAAAAATCAATCCCTCAGGTGCGCCACTTCAATTAATATTAGCCTGGTTGCGAATCGAAAATCCAAAAGTCTTGAAGCTTGAACAAGAAGTTCTGGTGGCTTGGCAAACGGCTTCTCTCACACAGAGGCCAGCACCTTTGAGCTGTTGTTTCGCTTTCGGCATCAAAATTCGGCTCTCGACTGAATGGGAATTATCTACCCGAAAACCATCACTACAGCGTTTCAAGCTTTGCTAGAATGACGAGGCGAGAGATTCACTGGGGTAAGCTCGCGGTTCGCTGACGTTTTTAGCTCATGCGTACTTTACAGGTGAGATCCTATCCCGTAGAAGGGGATGGTGGGGGGAGAGCCACCACAGAGCTCTTTTCTTCTCCCAACAGCTCTACTTGTCTCGTGGGGTAGCGCGACTCCACTGTAGAGATCCCATGCAAAGAGGCTTAATAGAATTCATCCAATGTAGAAAGCAAACTTCGACAAGGGGGGGTCGTGGGTACCCACCGTTTTGGCCGAGAAACTCAGCTGGGGAATCAGGTTGGAGCACAAATGCGACGATGAACAAACTGCCTGAACGTGTCCATCTATCTGAGCAGTATTGCTAGCTGCAGACAGGTAAATTTCCCCAAAAATTTTTATTTCTAGCTTTAAGAGAATTAAGTTGAATAGATTAATGCTGCTCAGTGACTCATAGATCTTGTATAATTTTTTATTTTTTCGCTAGAAAGATCAGGGTCAAGAAGGTAAATTTTTCCGTATATACGACCTACTAAATGTTACCTGAGAAAATGAGGAAATTGGTAAAAGTTATGAAACGAAAATTACAAATCAGCCAACGACCCATTCATGAGGGAATTCCCAAAATAGACAGAAGAAGTGGCGCTTAAATTACCAGGTGCGTATTGTACTTATTTTATCTTTTTACTGTATATGCTTTATGCAACATTTGATTAGATAAGTCTTCGCCTAATTTACTTTATTTTTACATTCATATATAACTTTTCGTTTGGCTATATCGTTTCATTTAAAACATTTTGTCTTATTACTCAATATCCAGTCACCTACCTATTCCATCGTTTTTTCCATTGGTTACTATCGATCTCATAATTTGTTTGGTTTAGAAAATTTTAGGGGTACCCCATCTTACCATTTTGAATTTTTGTACAAAAAACCTAAGATTTTGGAAGCCTGTGTTCAAAATTGTAAACCAGCGAAAAAAATCTTTATTTTATATTATTTACGTAAATTTGGCATTAATCCAGTTTTATTATCTGACTAAAGAACCGGCTGTAACTTGTAAAGTATTTAAATATAGCTATTTGTATTCTTTTCTATTATAAATTTTACTTTTATCAATATTTTTTAATGAAAATGAATGCGCAAAGGAATAACTTCTAAATTTTGTACTATTTTGTCCCATAGATATGTGCAAAACTCGAGTATAGGAAATTGTCCTACTAGGGTATATCGTTCTTCTACTGGGGGTACTCCAGTACAAGTTAGTAGAATTACTATTTCTAATATCATTCAAAATATGATTTTATTTTAGGGAATATAATTGGATTCCCCGAAATTTTCTATTATTTTAGAATAGTAAGATTCCTAAAATTGCGATTGATATTGTGAGGGCAATAACTCCTCCTCCTAGTTTATTGGGAATGGATCGGAGGATTGTGTATCATTCTGGCTGGTATAAAGGATATGCTGGGATGAAGTTATTCGAGTCTCCTTAATATGTAAGGAATATTTAACGTTAATAGGGTTAATACGATTAAAATGATTAGTACCATAGAAATAGCTTTAGTCTACAATAAAATCTAAAGGGGTATTAATACCCGGCCGGTTATTTACGTAAATTTTTTAAACGGGTAGTTTTACTCGACCGTATGGTTGTTAAACCTCCTGAATTTGAAAATTTAAAGTTTTTTAAAGAACCTTTTAGGTATATTGTCTCAATGATTAATAACTAACCATAATAGCATACTTTTTTTTGGAGATTTTTAAAGAAAAACCCGAGAATAAGCCAATCCAGCTGTGAACACTGTTCGACTTGCGAACATCTGTGTGCTCTCCTCGATAGTTGGAGGTCATTCTATTCTTAAAGATGCAGAAAGAGCGCTATGACGGTTGCTCGCACTACGAGAGACATCTGTAGTAACAACACTGCTCCCCATGAATCATAAGATGCCTCAGGCGAATATTTTTTAAGGGGATCAAGTCCAGAGCCCGATAGCTGTATCCCGTCCACTCTAGTGTAGCACATCGAGGGCTCAAATAAACTCAACTCAACTCAACTCGGCTCAAGGTTAGCTCAGAATCAGGTCGGGTTAGCCCCTTTCGCGCATATAAATTTCATAGATTTCCCCTCCGGTTGGTGGCCGTTCCACTCTCTGAACACAATTTTTCTCGGTTCAATAAGTTTTTCCTGAGTTTTACCTGACGACGCCGGTAGAGGAAAACGAAAGATGCACAGGTGTTTTGGAACTTATTACATTCTACAAAACAAATGGCCAGCGAGCAAGTTGATTGCCTAACCACCCCTTATGACTCACCGGTATTCAATTTGGAAATGGATGTTGCTTTTTGTTATGTTTTTTTTTTTTTTCGGTGGAATGCTAATGCTACAGATGCTGTTGCCGCAACTGTTGGCATTTTGATGTTTCGCTTGAAGTCGCAAGATTCGAATCTATGGGCAAACATGGCTTGTGCAGATTCAATCTAACAATCGGCCATAGTCGTCACACTATCTAAAATTTTGTAATCAGGGCTTTGTCTTTGTTTTGTAACGTGCATTGCAATCAAACCGACCTAACCGGGTGAAATTAGCACCGATATTTGCATGCCTTGATTAGATGCGCGTGCATTTCTTTTATAATTCATAGTGTGCAGTCGATGTAATCTCATTACCGAATTGCAAATTTAAGGGACCAAATTTATATCTTTTAAAATATTCACAAAGGCTGGACGCGGACACATGGCGTAAAATACGTTGGTGGGACAGTTACTTAATTTGCTTAAGTTATAAAACTTTAATTCTATTCGATACCTTCTTTAATCATCAACTTAAAAAATTAGGGGGCTATTAATTTGTTCAGTATGTAAAATGAAACTTTATTAGTCTCGTTTTTCGCATGAGCCACGTCCAACTAAAACGCCGACGAGATACGACATAAGAATTGATGGGATTTTTGCATATATTGAAAAAAAAATATATAATCTAAATCTTTATTTATTAGCTTTATTAGTTAACCACCGAGTACCGACTACCTGGTTTCATCCGCTGTATCTTATAACATACATAAAATTTACGAATATAATTTAGTTTTCACGTAAATTACAATTTAAATAACCGTGATAACTATTTTTGTACGCACGACAAGTATACTCGTCATAACACAAAATATTGCCATTTATACATGACGAGAATATTCGTAAAAAATAGTTAACTGATTAAGAAATATCATATTTAAGTCAAATTATAGATAGTCCGGGCAATGTTGAGACCAAGAACGTTATTAATCTACTTAAAAATCCACTAAACTACTCATAATGCTTTAAATTTAACTTACTCAAACATTTTCCTTAGAGTCAGTGAATAAAATAAATGCACTGCAATTAATAAAACTATATTTTAAGTAATTTAAACAGTTTCTTATTTTTATTCATTTAATAGACTCACTCTCAGGATTGAGAAAATGAACTACTAACTAACAATAAACTGCACAGTATTACACTTTACACTATTCTTTTAAAATTTTTGAAATTATACACACAAAACCACAAATTTAGAAAGAAACTTAATTCGTATAACTCGATTTTCACAATATTACATTTAATTTATAATCTGGTTGAATATCAACTAAACTGATGCTTAGTTTAAAGATTATATAAAAAAATTGTTAGGTTAAAGCATAGCCTGCTATCTTTATGTACTTTATACTATCGCATATTAAACAATTTATCATAGCACTTCAACATTCAGCGCGAAAATTATCTCGTCTGTGCCGTTTTATCAATTTGTATTAATTTGTGTGAAATACGATGAAATAAAAATTGTTTTGTTTCAAAATTTTAAATATTGTTTTGAAAGAAGTTAATTCATAATATTGATCCTGAAAGTTTATTCGTATATTGTCCTTTTTCATATTAAATAAAAACGTAAATTAGTAAGAACTTTCTGAAATAAATAGTAAGGAGTAATAATAAAAAGTGAAATTTAAGCAAGAAGTTGCTTCATTCTAATTCTTAAAGTTTTCTTCGTTAATAATATTTGTTCATATATACCTTTTTGATGAAGCCATTCTCTAGCTAGAGAGATACTTTACTCTATCATTTCACAAAATCTACTTATCTCCATGTACCTATAAAGTGCATGAAGCACATAAGGTTCCATAAAATATTCTATTGTAGCTATACACCCTCTGAGTTCGACCTCAAGTGGGCTTGAATTCGCACGCCAACACTTTAAGGATGTATGTACATATTCCACAAATATATTTGTGAATTTCTCCAATAGCAACTAGTCCATTACCTGCCTCGGCATTCCTATAAAATATTTATTAATGTCCGGACTCAGGGGCTTTTCTAACCCATTTTGTAGCTTCCAGCCAGGCAAGGCTATGAGTAGATGAACTTACGAGTTCCAAGTTTTTGGATGCAGAAAATTGTAGTGAGGTAACCACACGGTAATCATAACTCACTGAATTGCAAGAATTTATTGAGAGAGAGAGGGAGATTGGAAACATTTTGGTATGCAGGGAGGGTGGATAATAAAATGATGTTCTACACTTTTTAGAAGAACTTTACGACCAAAGAAAGTCGAATTTATGATGAAGTTAAAATGACCTTTTTAATATTTCGGTAATATCATATCCTTTCCCAACTGAAAGAAATATGGAATTGTCTCAATTTAACGATGCTTTATTTTAAAGTAATTATTGGTGTTATACATATTTCTGCTTTAGTTCAAAATTAGTATAGCATTTAACTATTCTCTCTGCTCTAATCACCCTAAAAATGTGGTTATTAATTAGTTTTTGGTAGTGCTACTGGAATCGAGTCGAAAAGAGCTTAGAAAATGTGGTTTTGCATTCGGACTAACCACGATAGCTTCGACTTGTCAGAATTCTTATCAGCCGAGTAAGTTTTACGTTTTACACATTCCGTAAAATTCCTAAATTTGTAAATATAAATTCATTTCAGTTACCTGTGATTTCAATTAAGTTTTTCATTACAAGTGGGGTATTTCGACTCTGAACATTATTCGCGCTGGCTCTCTTAAATTAAGTTAAATGATGCCAATCAACCTATAGATAACTGCTAATACAAGTTTTTCAGGATTTTCAATTAATAAATAAGATAAATTCAAAACGTTGAATATAAAAAATAAGTTGATTGAAACCAGGTTATTTTGCATTTGTAAATAGCATCTCGCTCCAGTGGTTTCATATAAATATAACAATAATAAAATAGCATGCATAAGAAAAAGCGGCAACAAAAATATTTCTGTATACATTGGAATATAATTTATTCGCATAAACAGCTGTTTGGGATAAAAGCTATTAATAATACATTAATTCACAAAATAATAAGTGAATGAAAACAAGTAGACTTAGTTAATAAAAAAACATAGACAATAAGTTGAAAGATAAATTTTCGCCAGATCGTAAGCTGTATGTGGAAGATTCATAGCCATATCCGCCATTTAGAAATACAACTACACAGCCTTTTTCCTCTATCTATTCGGTCCTATCTGGCCACTGCGATGTCATTTTTAGTCAGTCATTTGTAGCAGGGAATTAATCGTTGTATCTTTATTACCACGATTTGCTTCAAAAACTGATTTGATAACTTCCTTGTCGATATTTGGAAACATTTCTTGAACCTGAAAAATATTACATTTTTAATAATTAGATTTATATAAATAGTGTGTAAGAAATAGATTTACTTGTTTTAAGTCGGCCTCACTTATTTTCGGCATTGGTGGTGGCACTTGAGGTTGTTGTGGAGCTACAAAGACGGGCATGCTACGAGGAAGGGTTGCTGAAACGCTCGGAACCATTACAACCGGAGCAACGGGCGGATACATGTACGATGGTACTGGTTGCGTACTGAAGCTTAGGACAATATCAATGGTACCCTCAACTCCGTCACCTTGTTTACCACTTAAAGGATACCATTCTTCATGGGTTTCACCGCGAAGGACTTGCTCCGGAATTTTTATTTCTGTCCAAGCAATAAGCTCATCCATTTTGAAGCTGCACTCATCATATATTTCAATGGAAATGGATTGTACACCATAAGGTAGCTGACTATGAATTACTCTATTCCAGCGGGGATTTTTGCCACCATTAGGATCCGTTTGTGTTTCGTACACAAAGTGACCAACTCTTATCCTTACATAGGGATCCATTCGAGTCAAACCATAATTCCTAACTAATTTGGCTTGGGCAATTGTTATGCTTAGGTGGCCAACAATATTTGGAGCATTCTGTTTTCAATTTAATGGCAGAGATATTTCATTTTAAAACTTATTTAAAAATAGACGAATTCGTTTATTTAAAAAGTGATATAAGTCCATTTTTGTATATTAGTTTTAAATAAAATTTCTATCATTGTCATTAAATACATTTCGTGAATAGACTTATCCCACTTTCAAAAGGTACAGCACTAATTACCATATACGAAGTGACTGCTTGTTGCTGGTAAAGAGCCATTGCAGCTTGACAATCAGCAGCTTCCTGAATTTCTTTTGGTGTAGTGATACGTAAAAAATCTGGCGGTAGATTACCTACCACTGCCTGAAAAGTAATGAAACAAACAGAGGCAAGTATTATAATACTTGCTAATAAAATAACTTTTTCGGAACCCATAGTTTTCCGATAATTGTCTGACTACGGTAAAGCGATACCCAGAGATGTATTAAAGAATGGATAAATATTTAATATAACTCTAGCCTAATTATGCTGAAAGTATAGACTTTCGTTCAGTAATTAGCAAAAGGATAAAGACATTATCTTTACTTAAATAAGGTAAGACACCTTATCGCGTAAATGAAAGAGGTTCAAACGAGTGTTACGTGGTCTCGCTGAGAAATCAACACGACGGCATCGATGCGATAAGCTATGACTCTTGAAAATGCAGTCCCTGAAAGAGTGAAAGTTTTCAATTGATAATTTGAATCAACTGCAAATATTTCCTTAAATCGTCAATATCCCTGGAATTATAAAATTGCGTATCGTGCGCAAATAGAGCGTGATGAAATTGGCAATCTGCTGACGCCCTTTTACGAAAAGAACATCTTTTAAAATCTACAGGTAATTAACCCGAAATTGAGGACACATATCATAGATTAATCATAAATTCATATTTTCACCATTAAGAGAACAAGTAACAGTAGGGCTGTAAATGTAAAAATGTGGGAATTTTAATGCAGATGAAGATTTTCTATGGGTGCTCAGTGCCAAGTTAAGCAGCCGGAACTCATGGGAGATTCTTCGCTTTATTGTACTAACAAAAATTACTTACCCTTTTCCAACGCTCCTCCCTTGAGTTCACCGCTGCCATTGTAAATTTCTACTGGACAATATGCAAGCGAAAATTTCCTCCAAATTTTGCACAAAATATGTCAAAGCTTATTGTAGTTCTTTGACGTTTCACCGATGGTTTCTTGTTTGCGTTGTTTTTGCATCTGAGGAATGGACCAGAATCTTATTTCGACTGTTTCATTTCCAATGGTGCTGATTAAAATTTATTTCCAGCATTTTATTTGACAAATAGATTTATGCGCACCCAGAAATTTTAATATAATCTGAAAATGCTTTAAAATTAGAAATTCAGTGCAATTAATTGATATTTTACACTTGATATTTAAAAACTAAATGTGTTTGATTAACAATTTTCCTTCGTACTGTCCTTTAAGAAATGTCAACTTTTTCTAGGAGGTGAAAAATTGTAAACAACTTCATTAACCAATTGTCGGCTGCTAAAATTTGTTTTGTCATTCTATTGCAGTTGCAGAATGGTATGTAATTTCGTCGGATATTTATAAATTTAATGAAACTAACTCGAATCTAAAAACACAAATTGTGAAAAAAGTGAACTTTTATTAATTTGATTATACTTTCTCTTTATATTTCGCTTGCAAACCTGTTCCTAACCTAATAAATTTTTGGAAACGATTAACAATTGTAGTTTCGTTTATTTATAGTTTCGCAATCAATACGATAGTGATGTTACCGTCTGGAGCCCCCAAGGGCGGCTTCATCAAGTCGAATACGCAATGGAAGCGGTAAAACTTGGATCAGCCACGGTCGGTCTTAAAAACCGTGACTACGCTGTTTTAGTGGCATTAAAGCGGGCTTCATCCGAGCTAGCGTCCTACCAAAAAAAAATTATACCCATCGATGATCACTTGGGAATTTCAATTGCTGGAATTACAGCAGACGCTAGAATTCTCAGCCGATACCTTCGCACTGAGTGCCTCAATTACAAGTACTCCTATGACACGAATTATCCTGTTTCAAGGCTGATTATGAATCTGGGAAATAAGATGCAGATCACCACACAGCGATACGATCGCAGACCTTACGGTGTTGGATTATTGGTTGCAGGATACGATGATCAGGGACCTCACGTCTATCAAGTGGTTCCGTCTGCCAACTACTTCAACTGTAAGGCAATGTCTATTGGCTCCAGATCTCAGAGTGCAAGAACCTACTTGGAGAGGCACCTGTCGGAGTTTGGAGAATGCTCTAAAGATGAATTGATTTGCCACGGTATCCAGGCCATCAGGGGATCACTGCCCAACGAAGACTTGCTTACTAAAGAGGAACTGTCCCCACTATTGGTAAGCTAATTTACTTAAAAATATAGAAAAACTACGATTAATCTCTTTTTTGTAGAACATTTCTATCGCTATTGTTGGTAAAAATCAGCCCTTTAAGGTATTGGATGACGATGAGAATATGCATTACTTGAGCATGGCTAAAACTAAGGTGGGCCCGACCAGTGGCCCGTCTCATCGTCCTGATGATGATGATCAGCCTCCAGATACTAGCGATGATCCACCAGAGCCCAGACCTTCTCCGAGCGACCCCCAAGTGACTGTAGCAATGGAGTCTTAAACGGAGGGGCTCCATTAGCATTTATAACTGATTTTCCTCCTTTTATGTCGCTTAATTTTAAAATAACTAGGGGGATCCGCTGCAGGTAAATTTAAGAGGTTTTGACTGATTTAAGGGTGTTTACTTTATTTTAAAAAAAAAATTATAATAGCAATTATTCGAATTAAAAATCAAATATCAAAATTTCAGTCATTCAAGCCAAATTTACCTTCAGCGGATCCTCCAAGTGTTACTATTTGAAATTCCGCATTTGATACATCTTCTGCATACTTATAAATGTTTTCAACTTAAAAAGAATTTTGTATTATTTTAATTCATTTACTTTTTTCACATTTATAAGTTTGGAGTAATTTTCGTACGAATCCGATATAATTAGTCTGTGGACATTGCAAAAAGAAAATGCTGTTGTGAATCGCGAGCTCATCCGTGAATTAAAAATATCGAAATATGTAAGGGCAAGGGAATGATAATTTCACTTTTCTAAATGGTGCGTGTCTTAGCCCAAGTTCATGAATTTTTAGTATGTGTCCATTAAAATTCCAAAGCATATGTTATCCAATTCTAGCAGCATAGTGAAGTGATTTTCTCAACAATACTAAGAAGCTTCAGTAAGGTAAGTATTTTAATGGAGTAGTTATCAAGAGTTGCTATTACACTTATATCTAACATGTAATTAGACATTTTTAAAAATTCCTTTTATTAACTATAGTTTCGAGTGTCGGTTCTGTAAAATAATCCTAAAGTACCCTATATGCTATATTTAGTGTTACATTTTCTAATACTGCTGTAATTCTATATTACTTGATTTCTAAATATTTGTAGAAATAAAAGCTTAATCTTAGAAATTTTAGTGTACTCTCAATTCAGTACAGCGACCTGAAATGAGTTAAAGTATACTAATTAAAAATCAGAAGTATCAGAATATAAAACCACTTCAAGTCTTCAACAAATTTTATTTAAATGTAAAAAATATATTAAATAATTATTAAGATTTATTTGTCTTTCTAATGATATATTGGATTGCATTAACTTGTAAGAGTATTCAAATTTTGCCGTATTAACGCTAGCGGCCAACGTACTTTTACGAAATCATTCATGCAGGTGTCAATCCGTACAAGTGAAAACCATCTCAAACCATCAAAACATATGGTTTTCCCCGCCTCTGATCTTTATGCCCTTGTAGCCCTTGCAGCTAAAAATATAAATATAAAATTTTATTATTCTTATTAACATTAACACTTGCCGCTATAATAGGTCCAATAAAAAAAAATTAATTTAGCAGGAGTCTCTCGCAATTATCATAAAATTAATCGCGTAAAAGAATTGGCACTAGTATTTCTTTAATGTGATACTAATTTTATACATTTTGCCGGCAAATAGCTGATTGTAAATTCAATTTTGTCGGCAACGACCAAACCACGCTGAGAATACCGGTTCTCGTCCGATCACCGAAGTCAAGCAGCATTGGGCGCGGATAGTACTTGGATGGGGGACCGCCTGGGAACACCGCGTGTCGTTGGCTACTATTTTTACTAATTTTTAAGCATAATAACATTTCCAACACGAACACACAGTCTTCGATTTTTTATTCACTAAATTTTAATTCAACTTGTACACTGCTCTTTCTTATTTTCGTCCAAACGTTGCTTATTTGCGGAGTTCACTTACTGAATGAAGGTTAAATCTTAATTGGCTAGCTACCCTCGTCTAGCTAATTTAAATCCCTGCCAGGTAGTTCAATAAGTGGAATGTGAAGAAATACTGTCGCCACAGACGAGTGAGGTGAGCATATTTTATGAGGGGTTAGTTTATTACCCTGCGTCCCTACCTGCATTTTTCGCATCTGTATTAAGGACTTTTCCGTACTAACTCAAGACCGTCTGCTTTTGCTCGAAATGCACTTATTGCATACCCGCCGCTGCAGTAGTGTAGGATATTACGATAAACCGCTTCCATATTTACGAATAGAGTGCTTTTGCAGATTATGCATCGCATGGTTTAGGAAAACTATCTTTTTTAAAGAAGCTATAAACATACAAGGAGATTAAATAGAATCGCTACCCTGAACCTATAGTTAGACTTTCAGCCTATAATTACAATCCTACAACATTTTGAAATCAATAAATTCTGGAAGAGTAAAGATTTTGTATTTTCAAGAATTAATTAACTGTTTTTATAATTTTCAATATTTTTTATTTTGATTTCGTATTCAAATGAATTACAAACTTGATTCTACTCAATAAATAAATGCACGTACACGTGACCCTATTGCACTAAACATATGGCACCATATGGCTGCGCCACTAGAATGTAAAAGTACCAACTTCGGATAAAACATGTCGAGTAATTAAATAATACTGGCAAGAAATAACTTAGAACTATCTATGATTATAATAAATGCTGGCTTAAGTGGAACGGAACTAGATCTTAAACTTAACATAACATCAACGAAACAGTAATTATGCAAAATAATTGCACAAGTCGGACGTATGGCTGGATTACATTTATAGGATATTTAATAAATAATTTAATAAACATTTTGCGAATATTGCACTGGAATGAAAGAGCCTCTCTATTTATATGTCAAAATTTTCCATGGATGTAACTGTTGTCTCGATTAGCAAATTAAAATCCAACTCATTTAAGCTCGCCTTTGCTGTGAGCAGATCGAGAAATGTATCTAAAGGTGAAAGTTTATCCGCTGATGGAAATGCAGCTATTCCTGCAAGATAAAAATTTAAAATTTTCAACTATAGCATATTTCCATAGTGGACATAGAGGTACAAAAACATAAACAAAATACGAAATCTATACAGATTAAAGGCGAGTCCTTTAAAAACCTTATGTGATTAGTTACTAAACATATACCGCAATTTGTTATAAACTATTTCGCAAAGTTCGTTCCATATCCAACAAATTTTAATAATTAAAATCCATTCACGCTTCCATGCATCGCACTAAGGTATAGTATGGAAAATTTTATATTTATTTACTAATAACTACGATTGCTTTTCTTGCATAAAATTAAAGAAAAGCACGCAAATAGTAAGAAATATCTGCCCATACATACACCATATAATAAAGACAATGCAAAATTCCCAACTACCACCTATACGAGTATACCACTTTCCCAATTACTCACCAATGTATAAAATGCCTCTGAAGTTTAAATATAATTTAAAAACTATAGAAAGTAAGTGTTTAAAAGAATAGTAAGCAACAGAGTAATAAATGTGCAGAAAAATATATAAGCAATAAACCAAGCTATTATTATAGCACAAGTTTTTGAAGATTCCATGAAGCATTTCCAACGCCCCTTATTTTGTTTTTCAGTGGTATTTAAGACTCTTTTGGGAAATAACCCCCTTTCAAGATCTTCTTCTGATCGTACTAATACTTCTTCTTGTACTATACAACAAAAAAAATGAATAGATATTGTCTCTCATCTCCAAGTAAAAATTTCAATAAAACTTAAATATTACAAATGAAATACCTGCAGATGGTGCTAAACTTTTGCTTCTAATTTGTGAACTTCCCCTTGGTTGAACTGGATTTCCAGATAGTATATTAGCAGCATGATCACGTCCACGGATCATCAAACTCACAGGGTGGGTCCAACTTTTCAATAAACGATATGCACGTGATCTTGGGAGAACAGCGAGCAATGAGAGTTTTCTTTGTATACCTTCTCTCGAATCGTCAATATCTAAAAAGTGTTTTAAAAAATCATGTAAACAATTTACTTATCTTGTAAAGTAAGAAATACAAGAATTTTTAATTAAAGTTAATTAGAACTTACCTTGAATAATTGCTTTCATAACATCGATTTGTAGTTCGAAGACATGATTTGAAACGTATTGCATAAACATATCAAAGGACAGTGCCCTGTATCCAAGATAGGTAAAAAATGAGGAGAACCCTTGCGGTAGAGGAAATGCAATCGACTCCACAGCTAAACAATAACGTTCCAAAATTAGAAAGAGTGAATACTGCTGACTGTTGCTTATTTGATCTCTGTAAAAAAGTATGATTATGAGATACAAACAAAAACTTTTTAAATTTTCAAGTACATTAACTGAAAGCCACGAGCAGTTTCGTTGCGAGGTTCTATACCAGCAGCCCTGCAAACAAGAACACAAAGAGCTCTAGATAGTTCAAGTTGGGCTGCGGCATATTGTGATGCTACAGCATGAACATGCGTAGGAGCTTGAGACCTTTCAAAGAAGGCTTCCTTCAGCCACCTAAATCCAGTACTTTGTTTTGCTGAATGTTTTACGAGATGAACACTAAGCTCTCGAAGGTTCTTAAATTTAATTGATTAATGAGTATCTGATATTATTTTTATTTCTAAAAAAAAACTTACTACAGAAATAACATGTTCCTGCTTACTGGCGGTGCATGACTCGAACTCAATAAAGGGTAGAATATCATTCTGACTCCGGCGCGACGATGATGGGAAATCTCCAAAAGTTGGACCGATTATAGGGCCGGCTGGAGAAAGCGGTGTGGTGCATCTTGATAAAGCCTCAGGTTGATAACATGCTAAAGAAAACATGAGTTTTTCGGACACTTGTTCTGCGGTAAAGCGCTTCCTTTCCTTATTATTATCATTCAAACGTTCCCAAAGCTTTGTCCAAATATCTGCCCTGTACGGTGAGAGCCGTTGTTGTGGAGAAAGAAGCATCATTGTCGTGTTCCAAAGGTTCTCATGTGATATACCAACAGAAAGATTCGACACTTTAGCCTGAATTGGTTTTAGAGGATTAGATGTTGTTAGAGGCAAAAGTCGTGTCAATGGAAGTGCTTCTACTGCTAACCCTTTTTTGGCAGCAGCATAACTTCCAGCAACCAAAGCTTCTTTCAAGAGGGCTACTGTATCTAGGCTTAAAGGTCTTTCCATAATAATACCCAGCAATTCTGCAAGCACGTCAAGATCATTTGAATGCACCAAAAAATAGTGCACAATACTGAGGCGATTATCCACCGATGTATCATTTCGGAATGCTTCGATTAAATGTGACTTAGGTATATTGAGGGAAACAAGATCTAGTGTTGCTGAGTCGTAAGCAATATTTCCCCATTTTTTACAAGGAACCAAATGAGTAAGAGGATGCTTGTTAAATGCAGGACAAACAATATGGCAGCACGGTTCGTGGGATTGTCCCACATCTAATAAATGCATAAAGAGATCCGGCTGAAAAACTAGCATGTGATGACCGCCATACAATCCAAAAGTCGGTTTCATTAGTTTTGCTTTTTCCAATGGTATTCCTGGGATAACGCAATGCACGACACACCCATGGTGTAGCACTGTAACTGAATAGGCGAAATGTACAGTGTTTTTTTCATCGCTTTCTTCTACAGGAGGCTTAACCGGCTGATATAAATAATAGTGGCACACAAAAAGCATTCCTGAGTCGTCTGATGTTATAATCAGATTTAAAGAGGAATCATGAATCCGGAGAGGAACTGTATCGTCCTCATACAGAATAGTTGGAGACGTTTGCGGTATCTTAGGAAGATTTAAGGGAATGTTTACCTGAAAGGGATAAAGTGTATTATTTTAAAATTAGTAATTTTCTAATTCTAAATTTACCACTGTTTCAGTAGGCAAGTTATCGTTGAATTGAAATGCAGAAAGAGTAGGGCTAAATGCATTTTCACCTTCGTCTTTTTCGAGTAAACTTAAACTTCTCGTTGTTGGCTTTAAATGGATATAGTACAGTGCTTGCGCTTCGTTATCCCACTGTGCCCAGGTGAAGTTCTTCACGAGTAATTCGGAAACAAGAATAGTGGGGTCAAAAAACCAAGATTCCTCATTGGTAAAATTAAATTTTGCAGACGAGTCTCCAGAATTTCTGCGCCTTTTGATAGTTGTGGTATACATAAAAACTCCTGCGTGGTAGAAGTTCTATTTAATTCCATACAAATTAACTTCCAGTTTTTCTACTTACCTTCCTCATGAACTAAAAGAAGAAATTTATCCTGGTAAACTTTGTCCACTGCCGTCTGTTTCTTCCACAGGAACTGACCCATCACTTGCTTCTGTTTTTGGCCAACTATTTTAACAGGCTCCATATCGGCATTCTTTTTAATTTCTACGATATACGGCTGATAGTTAAAATATTCTGCTCCATCCTCGGTCTTCTGCGGCTCCAAATCTTTTACCACAAAAATTAGGAGGGACAGGGCACTGTTTACAGATGCCTGAATGAGATTCTCACACTTTTGGAATTTGTAAAGTATTTGGAATGATTTCTCAGTTGGATTGTAAATTCCAATATTACTGAATCTCTTCTCGTCTGGAGTAATAAATACGAAGGATGTGAGTAGGGACCCATTCTGCTCCTGCCCCAGTATCCGCCATTCGACGGCAGGATCTAAAAAAAAAATCTCATTTTTGGACTTCAGCTTAATTATTTGTAGACTTTTTACCTTTAATTCCCTGAGTAGCAATTAATCCGCAAAAATTTGCGGCAAGATTTTCCTGTTTTACCATATTTTTTTCTCACAATTTATCCCCAAGCCATCGGAAAAACCACCTAACAAAATTCAATAACAACCAAGTGTCACTGATGGAATTCAAGGAAACAAAACATTCTGATAAGAAAATGTCAAAACATAGAAGCTAGGCATTGCCAGATTTATACATATAAAATGTTATTTTCACGATAATGCAAATATTAAATTAATCATGATTAGTTTGCATATAACTAATCTATTTGTGAAATTATATGCTATTAACATTAGCAGGTAACAATAAACTACATCTAAGTATATTAAAAATAACTAAACAATTTTACGTGAAATTCTTTATACACGACAATACCTTGACTACTTTGACAATTTGCGGTTATTTGCAAGTTTGTTAGAATTGCTAATTTTCTAGGGACGTCGGGAGTTTCCTTTTTAAGTGTGTTCATATTTACAAATCAATGCAATTTTACAGATAATACAACATCATTAAATTCATCTTTTCTGTGGAATTATTCAGTTTCATTATCGCCCCACTCGACAACGAAACTTTCGCCCAATTTAAAGATAACTGGTGTTTCCCAGTAGCAATAAATTAGCAATTTAAATTCGACGATGACCTTACGCTGGGGAATTGCATCTGCGGGAAAGATTAGCCACGATTTTGTTACTGCGCTAGGAACCCTTCCGGATGATGAGCACCAAGTGGTGGCAATTGCCGCAAGGGATTTAGATCGGGCGAAAGAATTTGCCAAGTTGCATGGAATTCCTAAGTACTGCGGATCATACGAGGAGATCGCCAAGAATCCGGATGTAGGTAAGGCGATGCGTAACTTCCAGGGATAGTAGAGTTTTGTGTTTCTTTTTAATTTAAATAACTCTTCCGCAGATGTTGTTTATGTGGGAGCTATTCACACTCAGCACTTTGACATCAGTGCACTAATGCTCCAGAACGGAAAGCATGTTTTGTGCGAAAAGCCCCTTTGCATGAATGAGCAGCAATGCAAGAAACTAATCGGTTTGGCTGTAAGGAAAAATCTCTTCCTTATGGAGGCTATTTGGTCGAGGTTCTTTCCCTCCTACCAATACATTAGGAAGCAAATCAAGTCGGGTATGCTCGGGGACATCGTTGAAGTAGAGGCTTCTTTCGGGCAGAATTTAATGGGAGTGGAGCGCATGATGTAAGTGATTTGGATCCCTTGTGCTATTCGTAATTGTTTTTAAAATAAAATAATAATTTATTGGGTAGTTAGTATTAAATAGATCCTTATTAAATTTTTTTATATATAAAGTTTCCTATAAATTTAATATTTAGTCTAAAATCTATTGGTTTCTTTTTTAATTTAGAAAAAAATCTTTAGGCGGAGGAACTGTTCTTGATTTAGGGGTATATACAATTCAAATCAGCCAATGGGCCTTCCAGGAACCACCAAAAGAAATTAAAGCAAAAGGAGAATTGAATGAAGAAGGTGTTGATATAGAAGTGGAAGCTGAACTAATCTACTCTTGTGGAAAAGCTAAAATAAAGACTAGCGCTAAACAAGTTTTAGACAATACTGCTATAATTAAAGGAACAAAAGCTCAAATAACCGTAAGTTTGTGACATTTTGTGATAAAGTTATTTAATTAAATATATGTCCCTTCAGCTGAAAAACTTCTGGAGCCCTGTTACAATTGTCGATATTGATGGGAAAGAAAAGACCTGGGCTCTTCCTGAAGGCAAACATAAAACAAACTTTGTCAATTCAATCGGTCTCCGCTATCAGGCCGAAGAAGTACGAAGATGCATCCTATCTGAGAATATACAGAGTGAAAGCGTCAGCCACAATGAGACCCTCATCATAGCGCATATCGAAGATGAGATTAGAAAACAACTCGGAGTTAGTTACGACCAAGACAAAATCAAACCCTCCACCGATTTTCCATGAGTTTATCAGTAGTATTTAATTTTTTTGAATTGTTATCAGTTCATTGATTTTTAAGGATGAAAAAAAAATAAATAAATAAAGTGATTTGAATGCGATGATGTTTTGATCAGTCTCGTTTAGAAATCCAGACAGATTGAACGATGGAAATAAATTGGGGAATTGCTGCCGCCGGTCGCATAACACACGATTTCGTAACGGCTATCGATACAATTGAAAACAATTATCACAAAGTGGTGGCAGTGGCTGACCCAAATCTGATCCGTGCGCGAGAGTTTGCCTTTAAGCATGGAATTAAAACATACTACGGATCTTATGAGGAATTCGCTAAAGATCCAAAAATAGACATCGTTTACATCGGAACTATTAATCCTTTTCACTTTAAAGTTACTAAATTAATGCTAGAATGTGGGAAAAATGTTCTTTGTGAGAAACCTATTTGTCTAAATTATGATGATGCGAAAATTTTATACGATCTAGCTAAACAAAAATCGGTGTTTCTTATGGAAGCAATGTGGTCGCGATGTTTTCCAAGTTACACTTATCTAAATCAGATTATATCTAAAGGATTAATAGGCGAAGTGCGAGAAATTCATGTTACCCATGGATTTAGGGCTCTCGAGTTGGAGAGAATAAGGGCCAAACAGTTGGGAGGTGGTATAACTCTTGACATCGGAATTTATACGGTGCAACTTGCTCAGATGATTTTCAAGCAATTCCCAGTTAAGATAACTGCAATAGGAACAATTAATGACGGAGTCGATGTTGAAAGTTCACTAACTTTAGAATATGAAGGGGGTGGAAAATTATACGCTCGTGTATCAGCTTTAGAAAATTTAAATAATGAAGCTCTTATTAGAGGAAAAAAAGGGGATATTATTGTAAGAGAATGATTTTAAAAGTATCAACTTAAAACTAAAATATCTTTTTATAGCTCGAAAATTACTGGTGTTGTACAAAATTAATAGAACCCGATGGATCCTTTAAGGAATGGCCTCTTCCAGCTGGGAAATTTGGATTTAATCATACAAATGGATGCGGACTGCGATATGAAGCGGAAGAAGTAAGAAAATGTTTGGAGACTGGCTTAAAAGAATATCCACTCTACACGTACGAAAATAGCTTGGAAATGGTTAAAATTGAAGATGAAATCCGAAGGCAATTAGGAATACAATTTAATGATTTAATTAAAGAATGGTAGAGAGAAACTTCAAATAAAATTATTTCAAATCCATTATACATTTTTAATTTATGCCCTATATAAAGTATTATGATACGATGTACCGAGTACAGTTTTTAGTAACAAGTAGAGTTTCGATAGTCCATCCGGATGGATACGAAAGCAGAGTATCAATGATAATCTAAGCATCCATATTATAGGAAAATATAAATATAAAAAGTATTAGATGCATTAGAAAGCAATTAGAATATAATTCTTAATTCCTCATATTGTCTAGAGCCATTTTTAAGAAAGAACTTCCTTTTTCAAGAATTTGCGACTGATCACTGTGTTAGATTCAAAAAATGGTATTATTAATAAAACACAATTAGAAGACTACTTAATAAATAGCCATATATTAAAATTTAAAAATGCTTCTCTGCATTGATAAATACATTACCGTGTATGTTTGGAAGATCATTACACATCTGAATGAGTCAAAGAGCATAATACGTCTAATAAAATGGCCAGGATTTAAAATAAAGGCTTTCAGTTCTTTGCGAAAAATAGCATGGAATTTTGGTTAACACATTTGAAACTACATATTCTACGATACCAAATATTACCTTACCTTATGTACGAATATATTTTATATCTGTTGTCTAGTTCGGATAAGTTTTCCTGAAAATAAAAAATTTTGTTTTGTTAGTTAGCTGATTGCATAAAGTACTAGAACTGCAACTGTATTAGGATGCACCATATGGGCTTGAGTTTAAGTATGGATACAAATTTTCTAATATTATTAATAGCGAAATGACTACTTACCTCATTATTTTACACTACATACAAAATGAATATAAAAAGTTCTTATTGAAATGTATTTTATTTCTTTTGGTCTGAAAATGTACTGTACACAGATTATCATGTGTTCATTTATTTAATTCTGTAACAATTAAAATTCCCTACTACTTGAATGGATTCTTTTGAAATGCCCTACAAACTAAAAGTAATATTCATATCAGCAACTTCTGTTCGGAGCTAGAAATATATTTACATGCATACGGATATTATTTTTGTAAGCCTATGGACTCCCTACTTAAGTATAAATTAAATTGTTCTTGTACAATTGTAATAATTATAAAACAAAGAATTTATTTACTTTGTGAGATTAATTTATGTATTAACTTAATCGCATAATTTAAAATTAACTTGCTCCTTTCTTCACCTCCACTACAGTGCATTACATTACTCTGATTCCATAAGACATTTTTGCATTAATTACCTTACACTATTTCTTCATTATTTTTAATTCAATCAGTGCAAGATATTGCCTTATTTTATATTTTTACATTTTATTTGTATTTTGTTTTCTTAAATTTATTTAATTATTAAATATTCAAATTTATAAATTAACCAAAAGCGTTAAATTTGCTAAATAACAATTAAAAATACGAGATGCAGACCAATCGCAGACGATATTCTTTTACTTACAATAAAAGCCAAAACCGACAATTTTAAAAATTAATTAATAATTTACATTAGTAAAATACATATTTGCCAAAATATTTTATCACTATATGTAGTAGTAATTAGTATTATTGTTTTTCCATAATTAATTAATGAGCTAAAGCTTTTAGAAGAACGATCCTTAAAAAAGAATGCATTATTCGTTCTCCTATTATACGCTTTACAATTTGCTCATTGAACTAATCACACTTATTAAGTGAGGGCTATAAAAATCAAAACAAAATTTAACTTTGCGGGTTAATCAACACCAAAACCGAAGTTCGTAATAAACAAAATTCCGATGGTGGTTTTGTTGCAATTGTTGGTAAACTCACAAGCCGGATGATGTACGTGTCCAATATTTAAAACGACATTTTCATGGAAATTGTGTTAGGGCGAAAATGTTGCTTTATTTCTTAGTTAATTAATTTAATTTAATGTCTTGGAACATCTTGGTTTATAAGTTACAAATTTAAAGCTTCTCATTTGGTTTTTTTTTTAATTATATTGTTCCATTATTTTATTAAAATGATAAAAGTAATTTGGAAGATATTGTCGAAGCATAAGGTTAACCTGTTTAGTCTATGAAAAAATAGAAATACTCAATTCTTGGGCTACGCTAACGTCTAGCCTTTATTTATTCTGTAATGGACTGGCAGTTAGGTGTTAAATTCCGTTTCTCACATTAACAATAGTGCAGCCCTTGCATAACAAAAATTAAACAAAGAGGAGAATCAAAATTCAATGATTCAATTTCTATGTTTACTTTAATGAAAAAATTCTGCGCCGTCTTTTTATATTTACAAATCATTTTGAAATTTATTGTAGAGAAATGTTGATGATTTTATCATATGATGTCATTGATTCACCCATAATAATTTGAATAGAATTGTTAGTCATTTTAATAGGGACAGTGCTACTAGCAATTTTAGCTGACATATCTTTTATAGTAAAAGAAAAAAATTATATATCTGTATAAAACGGTTGTACTGAGCACCGAGATAAATTTAGTTAGTACCTGAGATCATAGTACAAAATGGGAAATTCGACAATTTGGTTAAACCAAATTTCCTAACGTGTTAGTAACTTTCCCTTTTACGATTGTGTGCTCAATGCAGTTAAAAGGGCTTTTTAAACAACTACAAACCGTAGCCTTTAGGTTTCTACGTCTGGACGACACCTTCACCATCTCCGTTTCGTTACGACAAAATCAAGAATGATAAATAGCTTTATTTTTGTCTCTTATATGAAAAACAATTTCCCCTTTGAATTTTGATTTACATTTGTACACGGTATGTCCTATCTGCTACTCTTTGAAACACCGTGAATTATATTATCACAAAAAATCATCATAATTCGAACGCATCAAGGGTAATTGGTAGTGATTACTACCAATAAATGTTCTTTTACGTTCGATCATATTTAAACTGATTGGATTTTATTTAAAAAAGAGTATTACTCAAGAATTCATTGGTTGTATTATTTAAATTCGTTGCAATACAAACTTAAATATACAAAACAAATTTAAACCTAAATGTGAACGTTAGTAGATATTATTTTTTAAGCGGGCAAAGCTGAGAGAGAAAATCACATCTTCTATTATAAAAGTTATTTGAATATTCTCCAAGATCTCATTTTGTATACCACAATTGGTCAGCGGAATATAAAAATTACTCGTTTGCGACTTACTCGTACAAACACAGAACGGAAACGATTGTGATGATAATAAATAAAAAAAGGAGGAATTAAAATAAATGAATAGCCATTATAGATTAAACTACAAAACACGTATCAATGAATAAAAGTGAAACAGTAAACATAATTATATAATTTTAGCCTTAACTATGCTTGAACTTGCTTCTTATTAATGCGATATTAAAATAGAACGATCACAGAAATGTGTAAACAGAAAAGGGTTCATTTTTTTTTCTCAATTCTTCCTTAATGTCTTATCGTGTACCTTAAAAATATTTTTGAAGCTTTTATGCGGAAACAGTTTCTACAATACTTTTCTTTATAATTTCGGTAAGGTTTTCATCTACTTCATGTGATGGCGATACGCACAATGGTTTACTAGAAATTAACGGGGCCGATGTAGCTTCATTAATTCGATTTTCTGTATCGGATAGTACGGTATCTCGCACCGAATTAACAGCATCTTTTGCATCATTGGCTAAGGCAGTGTCGATTATATGAATATGATCATTTGTAGACCAACTGTTCATTTTCAAGTGAGTAGCCTCTTTAGTTGCAGGAATATCGACAGAATGATTTAGGTTATCATCAACTGATTCAGATTTTTCCTCTAAAGTACAGTGAGCTGTAGAGTCTTTCGTGGATTTTGTATCTTCTGTGTCCAAAAGCCCTTCAGATTGTTCACTTTTTTGTTCAATATTGAGAATAGTTCTACTTGAATCTGATTCAGATATTTTATTAAAATAGTCTTCTTCTGATTGGTCAATTATATTTTCATTTAATCGATATGCTACTCTGGTATCATTCATATTTTCGCTGTCTTCTGAAATTTCCAATTTACTTACAGGTTGCAAACTTGACGAAATCTGTGACCAGCTAGCAACATCAATATCATTGTTACTGCGTTTTAAATTTACTCCAACTGTTGAGTCAACAAATTCTGGAGTCCTCGTAGGTGCGCTTAATTGACTTATAAATTTATTTTTAATTGCAGATATGGTTGTCGATGTCCCTTCCCTAATGGAAGTCGACGTATGCGCCGATGGGGCTAAAGTAATTGGCTGATCTGTAGGGGAAACGGTTATAGGCTTCATTGGAACAGGCTCTGCTAAATCCAAAGAAGTTATCGATGGGGCAGCGGGGAGTGTATTTCGATTATTCTGTAATAAGTCATTTATAGCATCTAATCGAGACGAATTTGCAGACGGAGGATGCAAGCTTATATAGCTACTCGTTTCGTCATCTGTTGAAGTTAAGTCATGTATCTCCATCGAATCATTAGCACAGCTATGCGAAGAGGCGTACGCTATATAGTGCTGCTGGTAGTTTGAGTATGATGGCAACGAGCAATGGTAATTGGTATTCGGATTCAACATTGAATTGTGGTAGGATTGACTTATAAACGATTGACTACTATACGAACCATTGTACAGTTGATTGTTGTCGGCTTGGTAATCCATTAACATATTTCCAGTAGCAGAATCAGATCTAGGATTGCACAATGGGGAATCTGTAGTTATATCGCGGAATGAATTGTATGTCATATTCATTTGTTGATTTGCCTGGGTAATATTAGGCGATTCACTTATCCCACCTGGACCGACATTCACTAAACCTTCGCACCCATTTTCAACAATTTGCGCGTGATGCTGGGTTATTTGCGATAAAGCACAATTTTCTGTTATTAAACTATTCTGAAGAATATTTGGATACATAGAATTTTGACTGTGAGCGGTTCCCATAAAACCCTGATTATGCTGTTGCATTGTAAGTGGCCCGTAAAGTGGAGGCCGAGTATGGTTCATATTACTTAAAGGATAGTTACACATATTGCTTAAATTATTAGTGTTGTTCGAGCAGTTGTTTGTGACAGTTACGGGAATAGCACCATTATTTGGTGCACAATTGTTTCCGTAACTTAAGAGAGAATTTCCAGACGAACTCAATTCGGTTGAAGTCTTCTCTTTATTTTCTAATTCTAATCGCATTATAGTGTGTATGAAATGCGTCCTCACTCTATTTGGATTAAATTCAATTCTTCCAACAACATTAGCACAACCATCACGTGTACAGCCACAAGGAAAGCTGGGGCGGTCCACCTGAAATGTTAAGAAAATTGCACCATAAGTTATAAATAATAATTTATTTAAAAGCGTTATTTATTCTAGAAGAAATAATGAGATGGGTTTGATTCCAAACATTCTTCAAAGGGCTCAATGCATTTCTCTGATTTCAAACTTTACTTTGGTATGATTTTTAGCTTAGGATATGAATGAGGAAAATGAGGAAAAAATGATTCAAGTAACCGAAATTGTTAAGATATAAATGTTGAATATCGAGGATTGAAATAAATATTCACTTACCTGACATTTAATTCCAGCTTGACTGCATGAGCACGTATCAGGGTCGCAGTATCCTCTACAACTACATCCGCAAAATTCTCGAGAGCTGCGAATTGTTCGACATTCATCTTTTTCTGTTGAATCAATCTTCCGAATACCGGCCGCTTTTAAAATAGCTCTTCTTTGCCTTGCTGGTACAGGTTGTAGGAAACCGTTTGCATCAGCGTCTAAATCAGATCCACTTGCCTCACTTAATTCTTCATCACTATCCGTCTCCTCGCTGGAAGATCCCCTAGGATTTATTTCCTGCATCTGTTGCTTATGCATTCGCCTTTGTTCGGCAGCATGTTCAGCTAGAGTAAAGCTTTTAAAATGTGTGTGTCTTGCACCCATTCCTAAAGTACAACCACCTTGAGATGGGACACAAGCAAATCCTTGCATCCGAGGAAAATAATAAACTTTGACTCCATCAAAGTGAATCGATCGTTTCACTTTCTTCCCAGAAATAGTAATCATGCCTTCAGCTCGTCGCTTAAGATTACTTCGTGATGGAAATTTGCAAAGTGGAGAGACGACCGAATTTGTGCTATTAATAATTGCCTGAAGTCCGGATGTTTCAGAACCAAGTCCAGAGTCTGAACCATCACTTCTAATTTCTTGTTCCTCACTCAAATCTTCTAATGGCAATCGTGGGGCTTCAAAAAGTTCTTCTCTATGCTCATCTCGGTCACCGTCACTATTTGTGCCAGTATCATCAAAATTGCATCTATTTTCCTTTGTAAGGCTGTCGTTATCTTTAATTTCATCAACGTTTATAATTAAAATTATATCTTGACCTTCAGTTGATGTATCCAAATCAACTGAAGATGTCGAGTTTCCCAACAACGAATTATTATTACTCATATCAGCCTGGTAGTCTTCAATGGCAAGGGGATCAGATCCAGGATCATTCAACGAAGTATTTTGCTCCTCCCCTTCATTAAGTATTATCTCATTTACGGAAAAGCTATCATTACTCCCTTCAATGTCCAATTCCGTAGGAATTTCGTGCTTGACATGAAAGACTTTTTCCTTTTCTGTCTGTGACTCTTCATTATTAGTACTATTTTCCAAAATTTTATAGTCAACAGTTGAACAATCAGTTGCCGATTCCTTTTCTATTTTAACTTCATTTTCGTTTTGATCATGCGATTTAAGAGGTGACACCAAAAGATCTTCCATTATGGGTTTAGTGTCCACTCTTTCATCTGGTGGGGGCGATTCTGATTGGTCAGTTTGAGCGTTTGTCTCACTCATGTTTGACGATAATCCAAATAAAGTGGAGCTATTTGCGCTCTTTTGCAAATACGTTAAAAAATTCTTAATTGGTTGAAGCATATTTGAAACTTTTTTTTCAGAAGAATGTGCTATCTTTTTTTAACACTTGGTTTTAATAGTTGATAGGCATAGGTCATCTGAAAAAGGATTAAAAAAAGTCAAATATTAAGCATAGGTATAAAGGTTGAATGAAAAAAACACAATTAGATTTTTTATGTTATCATTTACGCCTTCATTTATTTATTTATTTTTTACATTAAAATAATAAACTTAAAATTACACCCCCCCGGCCACGTTCAGAAGTGAAATTTTAAATGTTCGAATTTGCCAGATTTCATTCCAAAGAATTTAGTCTCGGAGAAGTCGATCTAGGCTGGATGGCCGCCCAGATCGATAAGGACATTCGACTGCTGAGGAACACACACATCATAAAATTGATTCAAATGTTTTCTTTAAAATACGACAGAACTTTCCCGCCAACCCAATTGTTTAAATGTATTTCCAATTATTTTTATTTTAAAAACTGCTGATTTCTTAAATCGAAAGACCTGGGAAATAATCGTCATGCCAACACATTCAGTTTCAAATTCTCCACTAAATTCTTTACGAGAGAATTGCAAAAATTAAAAAACTATTCTTTTTTAGAATTTGGTACAAAAATTTTAAATAATTCTAAGAGAAAACAACAATGACGTCGACTTTGATTTCCTACATTGAACCTAAAAAATTAATCCAGACGATGAGCAATGGGCATAAATACCTCAGAGAATCCACATATAAAATTACAGCAACAGCCAATCTTTAAATTCATTTTAAAAAAGGGCGTTTTTATTTGTTGCTATGCAAGTAAAGCAAAACGGTCGAAAGAAAAATTTATAGGGCATTCTTTTCATAAATCCTTAATCCTTTTTTCTCTTCTAATAAAAATTAGTGTTTGCTAATTAGTTTAAATAAAGCAATTCTTTTTAAAAAAAACAAATCATAGGAAGTAGTAGCCCTCGAGCATAGAAACAGTCAGAAAATAAGTCCCATATGGCAATCTGCGAAACAATTCTTAAGCCCAAGAGCGTTCTCATGAAATTCAGCCGAAAGTGTTGCATTTTATATTACCCCGCAAATAGGCATAATAAACATAAATCCACCGACGTAAAAGAAATTTTTTTTTTCACATTTCAAAAGAAGTGATAATTCGCGTAAAATTAAGTCAGAATGGCTTGAGGAGGTGCACAGTTTGAGAAGGGCTAGTTCGCTTAAAAGTCACCACCAACACACACTGTGAGGAAGAGCAAGTTTTCTGTAGAAAAAAAATGCCCGTGGTTGATAATACATACATATGTGTGTGTGTGTGTATGTGTGGAATTTTACACAGTCCGATGATAGCAAAAAGCGAAGAATTCTAATTTTCCTTTTGCCGCTGCTCAGCAAAACAATCATGCGGGCGGATGAAAACACGAAAATAGGAAAACACTCTCGCACATCATTTGGTATAGAGCCTGAGTGAATTCTCAGATAGGTGCCAAAATAAATTTTAACAAACCTTTTTTTATGGGGCCTCGCATCAACTGGTAGTCCGTCCGTACGTACCCCAAAAAAAAAAAAAAAAAAAAGCGACTGGCGAACACTCAAAAATCTGAACCTTTCTAGTTTATTCAATGGGGCTAGACTCGCCTGGCCAAAGCAATAAATTAGAGGCGACTAGGAAAACCACCTTGGGGCCACTTATAAACAAAATAGTCATCCACTGGAGAGATCTCTTTCGGAACCAACAAATGTAAACTCACTACGCACAAATTACACTTTTTTCAGTAAAAGTTGCAGCTATTTGAAAACAATCACTAATTTTTAAATAAAGTTATTTCTACACTTTACAGGAAAAATCACTTTCGCGACGAATTTTCTCAGCAAAGTCCTTTCAGCAACAAAAAAAAAATATGTTCTCATGGATGTTTTGTCGTCCTCTCTGACTGCAAATAAACTCAATTTTGAACATGTATGAGGACGGAGTGTTTAGTTAAAAGTGAAGTTAGGAACAATTATCATATAACTAATGAAAAGTTTATTTTATATTTTCTTGCGGACATTTTAATTAAACTTTTAATGCTTAATAAGAGTAAAATATCTAAAATTCTTAGAAGGCACACATTCCAAAAAATGTAATTTTTGGCGCCAAGTGCTAAGGTATTTATTTTTTAGACTGTACCATTTAAGATGCTCTCTCATCAACTTTAGTTATCCACAAAGTGCTTTTCAATAAGAAGAAATATAAAAATTTTAAAATATTACAGAACGCTCGGTGGAATTGAGTTTTTTTTTTCATAAACTGTTTAATTTCACGCTGGGCAATGGTAAATGAATACCACAACGGAAGTGCATTCATGAAAAACTCCTGCAAGATGTTTTAAAAGGAATTCTCGTGTTAGAGGTAAATGGCATTTTACAATTTTTTAATTTTGACTCAGAATTTCATTTAAACTATGCTAGATATGCTTCTGTAATAAAATGTTACTTCTAGTTAGTTTTAAATAATTTTTTTTAGATGCAAAAACAGAAATTGCAATTGTTGTGTTGGAATTTTTGAAATTTAAAGTTGTTTGACTTCCGTAGCCCCGAAAATTGTCTTGAAATTAATTTTTCATATTTTTCGGATCGTAATCGTCATATTAAATGTGCAATTTTGAATTTGGATATTTTGGTAGCAGAATCGTAGGTAGCATTTGTGAAAACTCCTTCGTATTTAACATTTTCGGCAACCATAAATTTTATCAAAATAAATTTTATGTGAGAACAGAATTTTAAAGATCCAATCCAAATTTGCAGAGCTTTAAAATATAAAAACCTAAAATGCCTATGTTTTACGTTAAAAGGACTGCTATTAAAACATTTTGAATGTAATTATCAATGGTATTTATTGCATTTAGAATATTAATTGGATTAAAATCTGCCGCAACCGATTACACACTATAATATTCGATGAAATCTCAAAACTCAAAAAATATCACGTTGGTTACAACTTCTGACTAGAATTAGTGTTATCTATAAATACGAAACGTAAAGGACACGTTGGCACTAGAAGTTCTTGTGTAAAGTGTAGTACAACATTCGTAGAATATCCGTTATTTAATTAGAATTTGATGGATCTTGATGAGGTGCTTGCAGGAGCTGCTGTAATTTAGCGGCTGCAGGGAAAGAACCGAGATCAAGCGGTGCAGCTCCAGTTGTACTTTGAATGTATGTTAGCAGCCTATAAAGAAATTATATTAAGAAATATGGGATTGTAAATTATACAAAAAATAAAATGTTTACCTTCTAAGCTCCTCAAGAGCATTTTGTTGCATTAGGATATAATTTTTTGCTAATAATAGCGTAGCTATTTTGGACAATTTTCTAACAGATGGCGAATGAGCGTAGGGAATTACTCGACGTAATTCATCTAAGGCGTCATTTAAATCATGCATTCGTCGACGCTCTCTGAAATTTGTATCCTTCATTTGAAAGATTGTTATGCAAAAGCTGAGTAGCTATTTATATTTATTAATGCTAACTAGTAGCAGGAGAATTAACTAAATAAATATCATATAAAATTACATAACAAAATTACCTGGCATTTATATTCAGTCTCACCGATTTGCCCTGTCTTGCTTTTTGCTTGCCCATTGGTCCACCGGACGATGGTCCCGGAGATCTTAAAATAGTTTGTTTAATTGTTTTTTTTTTTTTTTTTTTAAATATATTTTTAATGGCGGTAAAGACACCTTTCTCTACTACCCGATGGTTTGTTCTCATCAGTATGTTGGTGGGTTGTAGAAGAGGGGCCCTGGGCATAGAATCCTCCGATGCCTACAGCACCTAAAGGCGTTCTTCTTCCAGGAACACTCTGAGGAGGGCTGGATGCTGGTCCGGGATGGGCATTTATTATATTTTGGGCTGCAGCAATTGGGGGTGCATGCCCAGGTATTTGGAAACCGAATGGAATATTTGGATCCATTTTCAAGTTTTACGGTATTTTAGTTCAAAATGTCTGTGAATGAAAGTTAAAAAATAGTTAAATGAAATCGTATATTATTAAAGAGACGTCTAGAATTTCAAGAATCAAGAAGGTATTGCAAATCCTTTCTTAACAGAAATAAAATAAGTGCCAAATAAAATATTGCCCAGATAATAGAACTAGACTCTGCTCGCAGAATAAAAAGTTAGGGTTATTGCATCCATTTAAGATTACTTTTAATTTCTGACTAAAAGAAATAATAATCATTTGATAACTCTTATCAACGTCTTTTAGAATATAAAAAGAAAATAACTATAGACTTTTTTAATTTAAACTAAAAATTAGAAATTTCGAAATGTGGTAGTAAAGCAAAGAATGTTTTCCTACAGATCTTATGTCTATTTGTTTAAAACCAAATGATATTGTAATATAAAATTGGAATAAGAACTTTTATTATTGGTACTTGTTAAAGAGTAAATAGCGAAAACTTATTGGATAAAGTTTATATAATTCCAGTGAGGATTTTCCAGATATGGAATATTCAAAAATTATATTCGACAAAAAGGACAGAAATAATTCTGGACGAATGGCGGTGCTCAGAACCATTTACCACGAACAAAAACCCCGAATTTAACCCCAAAGAAAGCACCTATCTCCAGTTTTCTCTAGTTCTTTCTGCAATAAGAGGGGGAAGTACCTGAAGCTTTGAAAGCGATTTGGCAGAGGGCGTTGCTTTCCAGAATTAGCAGTTGGCTTTGGCTGTGCTTTATTTTGTAAACAATATGTTTTTGGTTACTTTGCTCACTAGCAGTAGTTAGGCAGGTGCCGTGTACTTTTGGGGCGTGTTTCCGAGTTCTGACTAGAGTCCTCTTAAATATAGTGTAAGAATTAGGTCCTTGTGGCGTTTTCCTTTCTTCCGGCGGATTAGATGATCATTGCAGCCTTTGATGATGGTCTTTAAACTTTCACTTTTTCGAATATTTGTGGAAAACTCTCGGAATAGGCGATTTAATGTTTTTGGAAACGAATCAACCGAATTACCAGAGAATTTCACTTTAATCACTTTTCACATTTTCAATTAAATAAAACAAAGCGCAGAAACCACTTGCTTGGATCCGCTTATTTCGGGCTCGTAATCATCTCTCGTGTCGTGTTGAAATTTCACACAAATGCACGGGCGCCGAGAGGGATGGCGGCGACTGTTTATGGATGGTATGATGCTATGATAGTGTTGGTCAGAGGGGTGGGCTACCCAAAACCAGGGATGCTATGCTCCGCAAAGAAATCACCACCCGAGAGCCGATTTCAGCTCACTACTTCCTCGCCACAGTTCTATGTGGGAACAATGAAAATCGGGTGAACGGAGCAACCCCTGGAACAATCACTTCGCACAGTTTCCGAGCCCTCTTCCCTTTCCATTCGGCTGCTGGGCTTCCCTGCCTTCGTGTGTATCCTGAGGACCTTTTGCGGTGCCGGATTGCCTGGGAGAGGTTGAGGGGGAGGCGGGAGAGATCCTCGGCAATCGTCGTCCACCACTAATGTGTTCGCCTAAATATCTCACGGAAAAATATTCGGGAGACCAAGGGATGGTTTTTTGAATTATGAACGACCGGGGGATAGAGGGTAGGACCACCTTGTGGCCCTCGGGCGCCCGATTCCTCTCATCGAAGGAAGTGGCAAAATGTATTGCAAATACTCCGGGAACCATTTGGAAGTGTTGCCAGGTGGGCGGGCATGAATTATTCAAGTTAAAGGAGGCTTATAAATCAGGCATAGGAAATTATTTACCACTTCCCGATTAAAACGTACTTCGGGGATTTTAAAGTTCACTCCCTGTTATAGTAAAGAGGCCCCTAAGCTTCCAAACTCTGTTGTCTATTGACTTCTTCTAATTGTATATTAAACCTGATTAACGCAAATTGATTTTCGCCTCTCAGTTTGAATTAATAAATAATTTAGGAAATATTAAATTAAGGATATATGCAGTTAGCTTTCATTAAGGTAATGGTAGATCTTTATCCAGATAGGTTAGATGGCTCTTGTTTAAAATTCTGAAAATCCCTTAGTTTAGTATTTTGGATTCTACTTAGAAATAGTAGTTTTTGTGAAAATTCGGTACAAAGAACTGTTTATAATGAAATACAAAAAAAAAAGAATATAGCGTAGATGCACCAATCCTCATCACTATAAAGAAACTCCTTATTAGAGTTTATTTCGAGTCCATTATTAAATTTACCTATTGCAATAGTAATTAATACATTCATCTGGCAATAATAAACTAAAAATTTAAAAAATTTATATTGTTTCCATAAAAAATACAAATAGCATTTTATTTATACGAAAATAACCAATTCTCATACAGGTAACCCTCTTACAACTCGGTATCCTTTAACATGGTTTCTCTTTTACACGATAAGAGAATTGAGAAACCCCTCATATAAGACTACAACCTTACCACCTTAAGAACCGCTAATAAATTCTTTGAGATATACGTGCGCAAAATTTCACATCAGAATATGATGCATTATAGGAGTTATTAGAAAAAATACATTTGAATCACTATCATAAATTTCAATATAACCAAGGCCTTCAGATAAATCGTTAATATAAATTTTCTATTTCATATTAGGTATATTTGCAATGTTATACCCGAAGAATCTGTACTTTTGCTGATTAATTAAGTTTTAACAAAACACGAAACGAAATGATCAAATACTAAACGTTTTTTGTTATCTCTAGTAATAATAAAAAAATTATACTAATTCATATAAAGTTATAAAGTAACTGACCCCTGGACAAATGTAGTCAAGGAATAGATAAAAATAGCTGAAGCAAAACATAAGTCAGTTAATATTCAAACAATGATCTATACCAGAACTGAGTCGTATGTTAACTTAAGCCCGAGACAACATTCGAAACCTGTCATTAAACATCTACAGCATGGACGTTATTGTTCTGAGCACGCTTTACAAATTTTAATCTTCTCACCTCGGCAGCCTTTACTAGTTGCACAGGATGGGAAACTGGCACCAGCCCAAGTGCAATACTCACGTCAAATTAAAATTCCTCGAACAATGTTGGCCGAATGGCAACAATAAAAGGAAAAAAATATATATATATATATTTTTTTATATATACACAGATAAAATGTCTATATAAAAGGAGCGTTCTGAGTAGCGAGGGCGGAGAAAAGAAAACTTTTCAAGGCTTGAATAAACGCTAACCCTTCCAGCGAGCACTTCTAGCATTCCATCAGCTCGCATTTTCTGAAGTTCAATTGAATTTTCTTGACTTTTCACAGAAATTCTTTCTTTGTGCGCCCTGAATGCGATGTAAATTCTCCAGATGTTGATTTTTTCTTATCTTCGAATTTTATACATATTTCGCCCTCTATTCTCCTATCCAGGCGGGGGATGCTGTACCGCCAGTTCGTCAGGAACTTTTGAAGATTGACGGATATACACCAGTGAGCTGAGACTTTAAAATTTAACAAGGCGCTCTGTAAATAGAAATCCTAGGGGTTGCACAATTTCTCCTAGAATATCTTCTATTCAACTTGATTATTTCATTATTTTTATTTTTGCTCATTTCATCCGGAAAGTTTCGTAAAATCAAACCAGCCGACCTGCCAGTCTTGTTATGAACAAAATTTTTGAATTTTTCGCAACTTTTGTTTGTCTATCTTAAAGAGTGGGTCTCCTTTGAATTAGGATAGACTGAAAATGAATTATAACGCGCAGATTGAATTTTTGATTTCGAGATTAATTTTCCGAGAGCTGAATGGTTTCAGTGATTGCCTTTGGGCAATATAAGCGGGGTAGAGGGTTTGACGAGCGAGGTCAACTCGACTAATTGCACTGCCAGCAATTGAATTATTCGTTTCTATTCCAATCAATATCTCTACGTTATACTCTCTGGATGGTTTGCTGTTCGGTTGAATTCCATTTAAGGGCAGAACAAATTTCATATTCTCCAGTTTCTATTTTTGTTTGTACAGCAAAACGTTTCCTGCCTGGGCTCGATATACAAGGGAGCATATTTGATCCGATGAAACAGGAAAATTAATAAATCATCGAGATTTGAGCTTCCATTGCTTCTTGCCTCCAACCAGGTCTATAATTAGCTCCCCTATAGTGGCTCTTATCAGACCTGTCCGGGACTGTCAGCGTAAAGCAAAGGTAAACATCAATAAAATTCTATCTCGACTCTTATTTGAATTAACAACTTCGCACAATGAACGGTTCGATACTTTATACTTACAAAAATAATAAATAAATAAACTTTTCCAGACATACAGAATATAGCAGAGCTTGCAATCTTCTAAAATCATTTTAACCAATAAAAAAACTTTATGGTTTTCGAAGTTTCGGTCTATCTGTCTGTTTGGTGGCTTTAGTAGGCCTCCCAGTATATTATTTATATCTATTATTAAGCTGAAATTTGGTATGTGGACGTAAGATTGATGACCCAAAACTAAAAATGGTGTAATGTATTCTTCGGGCCCCAATAGAGTGAAACGTGTACTTAAAAAGCTTTGTTCACATTCCTTATTGCTTATACCTTTAGATAGGTCTCTTAAAATACAACAAGAATGTTTTAGGACCATTTCCCATAACATGGAATAGTTCTTGATACGTAAGTAGGTATTGAAAATAATTTAAGGCAGTATTAATGAGAATGACTACGCAACCTTTTTTGGGTTTTTGGGTACTTTTTTTTATATATTAATTTTCATTTCATTTTTATTAAGCAGCTTCTAACTAATCAGTAATTTGATGTTACTGAAAAAGTAGTAAGATTAGCGTTGCGTATCGGGGATTTAATAGTTTTTTTGAATGAATTTCTCTGTAATAACCGATAAAATAAATTTCTTTAAATTTCAGAAAGGCTTTCTTGGATATCCTTAAATGAAGTCTATTTAATTTATATTATAAAAGCTTTTTGCTAAGAACAGTAATGGTAAGTTTTAAGGGCACATCATCTTTGTACCGTACCGCCGAAATTGTACTTACAAAAATTTATAAAAATATGCGCACTCCCCAAATGTGCTTTTTACATAATGGAGAACACCAGAATAGCTGACGATTTGTATAAAGTTTTGCAGTTAAAAATTAAGCACTAACTTGGGTTGAGGGCCTGTGGAACTCGCCGTAATGAGCAATATCATTAGAATTTACTTTTACTACTTTTGTGAACTTCTAGTTTCTCGCTGCAGTGCAAAGCAGTGAACTAAGTACCTAACTATGTGAGTTTTGCACTAATTTTAAGTTTTCATGAACATATAAAAGCACTTTCTTCATAAATCCAATTATTCTGTGTATTCCAAACTGCAAGCAATTGTTATTTTCTTTAAACTTGAAACCATTTTAGAAGAGTAAATCTTTAAGAAGGAAAAAAACAATAATTTTTATTCACTGGCTCGATAAAAATATTTCTTTTTTTCTGTAAATTCTGTAAAAATAACAATTTTCATATTTACTAGAAGTAACATAATAAAAATAATTTTTATCCATGACGAGTATACTCGTCAAAAACAATTGATTGGTTAAATAAGACGAGCATTCGTATTGGTGTAGTAATTTCTGTTAAAACATTGTCTTTTTTTACATTTATTTTCAAGATTTTTAATAGTTAGAATGAATAACTTTAATTCAAAGAGGAGTTTGAAATCTCCCCGAAAAAATTCGGCCATATACTAAAGGGTTTGAAAAAGGGGTAGTAAATGGCACCAAGAGCATTCTCTGAACGATTAATCAAACCTAACCCAAGGCATGTATGTAGGTATGCTTGCCGATTATGAGGGGGATTACCGCCAACAATATTCTTCGGTCCGCCATTGGTCTTATCAAACAGAGCCAGGACGAACGCAATAATTATTCATCGGATATCTCGCCAGATGAGTGTGCGAGTGCGGATATTCAGCTTGATGGCAGGTAACAACGCTGAATTCAAGCAGAAGCTGTCTAAAATATTACAGAGCATTAGGGGCATATATCCCGGAGTTAGAAATTCGTTAATCATTTCCAACATCTCTGGCTTATGCGCGCCCTAGGGTAGAAACGAAGGAGGGTTGCTCTTAAGCAAAGTTCCTGTGACTTCTAAGGGATATCGAATATTTTTGGAATATAACATTAATTTGGCCGAGAAGTGGCCGGGCGACGGTAGAGGGAATTAATTCGGATAATTTTTTTTAGAAACGATAGAAATAAATCTCGAAGTGTGCTAAATCAATTCTGTTAAGAAATTGATTAAGTAACTATTCGTAAGATCCGAGCAGATTTTTATCACTTTCAATTAAGGCTGTGGTTGAGTGTGAAGCATTAATAGCCGGTGTAATTTGCAACTCGTGTGTTGTATAAATATGCATTAGTTAGTCTTAATCTCTCTAATTATGCCAAGATATATTTACTGGTAAGTGGAGACATTATGAGGTAAAGCAGGGTATAGATCTTCTCATGATAATTGAGAGAAAGAAACAACCACTTGTAATAGAAAATGTGTACTTATAGAATTAAATTTAATAAAGTGGTAGACAAAATTAGCAATCTAATATACCTAGTATCTGGCTTCAGGATAATTTCATTAAAAATTGTACTGTTGAGTCAGATTTTATGCTTATTAAATACTGACTTCAATTCGATTTTACTGCTTTTACATTTATATATTAAATTTATAACTATTTATCAAATTGTTATTGTATACATAGATTTGTACAATTAGAGATTAGATCGGAGAGTTTTAATTTCTTTGAATAATAATGCTAATCCTTGTATTATGCTCAATCAGCGTTTCCATCCAAGGAAAATTTAAATTTAGCAGATTGAAAGCTTAGCAATCACAGTAATTCACGGTGTTCACAAATGCGATATTCAAAACATCCCTAAAACGTGGTACTTGAGCGAATTACCACCACCGCAGCTTTAACGCCTGCATATTTGTTGTACCTTTGTACAGTTCGAAAGTCCACAAATTCAGGATAATAGCGGAAAGTCTATTACGGCGCAAATACGAAAGAGCTGCAACAGAGATGAAGACCTGTAAATGATGGGCCATCTTCCATCGCTTTGGCAGGCCATAACCGATGCTGAGGTGTATGGGTGAGTGTACCCAGGACTTCTCTATCCGGGATCCTTTTTGTCGTTGGAAGGATAGAAAGTTTCGACATCAAAAAATACATGGGAGCGCACAGGGTGTTCGGCAAGTAAAGTACATGCAACCGTACCCCTACACGCACAGGCACTGTCCCTAGCCTTCGGTAACGAATGAAAGAGTAAACTAGTTGTGCACAGGGGATAGGGTGGCATCTGGCTGGGGTAGTTCTACAGAGTAGATGTTGTTTCCATAGTTACGCACCTCGGAATGGATTAATTACACTGTAAAAATTTTTTTGAAACTGCTATTGGTGCTGGTGAGCTCCCGGGGAATTGATTTATTTGTTTCTGCATCAAATCCCCAAAGTTGCAACAGGACGACCGGGGGATGGCATTAAAAATCCGCTTTTGTGGAAATTCGAACCAAATAGAGAATAATCCAGGAACGGGTGTTTTTTTGGGGAGGAGGGGCAAAGTTCGGTTTGTAACCCGGGGTCGATATTCCCCAAACACAACGAGGTGTTCCTGTCGGCGTGAAGGGATTGCCAAAGCCCCCACTGGAACATAGTTTGGGGTTTGGGCACAAATTCCATATCAAGATCCGTAGCACCCACGTCCTTTAACAATTTTTCATCATTTTTGTTCACAGTGTGTGAATGATGCTGAGCAGCCCGATAAAAACTTGGAAAGGTTTTTAACGACTGCAGCCAAGGAATATGATGAATGTTTTACTCCCAGAGATTTCTGGGAACAGGGAGCGATATTAAAACTTGGAACGATGAATGCTGGCAAAATCGATACTTTCATATTTGCTGCAAATAAAGTTAAAAACTTTTTCTTTGCCGTAATAAAAATTGCCAGCGGGGAGCGGAGCGGTTTTCTGTTGCTGTTTCTATGCGATGCTTTTCGAGCGTAGAAATTTTTTTTTTTTTTGATAAAGTTTGGTTTCTTCAAAACCAATATGAAGCGAGTCAGTTTCCTTTTGTATTTTCACAGTTTTGTTGAGGTCGCTAAGAGCCGAAGAGTGAATGAAAAGATGAATTTATGATTGTAAAAGTTTTACAAAAGGTTATCCTATGGATTCTTTACGTCTAGTTATATACACATATCTAAAATAATATTGTTTGACGGTGCAAGTAGATATCGTAAAAAGTTTAAGTACAGTAGCAGTAATAGAAAAATGTAAATTGCACTTTTGTAAAATTTAATTTCATAAAAAGATAGTCCTTTACATAACCCAAATGAAATCATTAACTTCATTAACATTAGTCTTTACTAAGCATCTTAGATTTAGAATAGTTTTCTTTTTATCGATAATATAATTTTTGAAGAAAAATGTTATTATTTAAAGGAAGGTAGTTAAACTCATAGCGAATGAAAAACTCTTATGCTTTGTGCCTTCCTTAAATACCTAGAAATAATTTTGAAGATGAAGCTCACTTAAAATTACCAAGTTTTAAAAATGGAGGAGCTTATTTGAGGAAGGCAAAAAAAGAATAAGAAGACGTTAGAAAAGTTAGGTTTTAGCAAACTTAATATTTTTTGTTTAAATTAAACACTACTGAAGAAATATAAAATAATTTTCCGACCGCTATTATCATCAAAATATTACCTCTACTCAACCTCTTTACACTTTTAACAAATACTACCAATGAGCATTTTCTAGTCGATTTAGAAGAATGTTAAATAGCCAAAGTTTATGGCTTAAGTTTCTGAAAGTACTAAGTTTTAAAAATTCCTTTGATATTGGAATTGCGCCCTTTCTAGAATTAAATGAACCAGAAACCGCACATCTCCGGGAATCTTTTCCTGTCTAATTTCCTCTGCTAGTTCTGGTCAGTGTGGTTGCACTCGAAAGAAGCATTTAGTTGCATATGCAACATATGTACATATATGGAATATTTTAAAGTAAATATAGACATGCTTTCGAAGTGCTCAAGTCTTCCAGAGTCTGGGGAGGTTTCTAGGAGTCCTTGCCACCTTAATCCGATGTGAAGGGCCGGATGGTTTGGGCGAGAGAGCTTCTTCGGCAAATATGTACCCGTTTATTTTCCCTAAAATTTTCATTTTAAATTAAGGGCTGAAGCACCTCGTAAGTTATGTACATTTCCGAAAGCACTAAACTCCTGTTACGGCCCTATGGGGTTGTGATTTAAAATGAGAAAGCTCCAAGGACCGAGGAGGCAACTTGTGCCAGCACTACTGCTGTGCAAACACAATCTATTTGCTTAGAGTTCCAACTTCCAACCCAAACAGCAGACGAGACGGGAGCGCTCCAGGATTTGTCCATTTTAGGATCGGTCAAGAGCGCCCGAGTAATATGCGATATTTGTCTATGCTCCGCATCTAGCCGATGCCCAGGGGGCTCAAGCACGACCGGTATTTATCCCGTGGAAAAGTAATAATTGCGTTGTCGACATTTTTCTAGAATCGTCATAAGCGTCGGTGGCGGAAGGTGACGTTGAAATTCTTAAAATGTTACTGAAATCTTATTCATAATATCTTAAGGTCTTGGAAGGAGCTTAAATACAGGCAGTAAAAATAGACCGTTGCTCCCCGGGTGGTGGAATGGTGTTTTTTCTATTCTAGCACAAAAGATGTCCACCTCCTACCTCACCTTTTATTCCACAGCATTGCGAAGAAAAATTCCGCAGGGAAAAAATGTGTTAATTGAAATTTCAAATTATCCGTAAGGTTGGTAAAGAAGAACCTTTGATGTGGGGAAAAGGTGTTTCTTAGGTATTCATAAGACGCAGGGGATGGTATCCGTCGTTTACAGGATAAATGGCACAAATTTCCTTGAAAACGTTGAGCAATTTCAAAAATCTGTATGATTTCCAAAGAATAATCTACTTGTAATTCTCGCCCTCGCGGACATCGTTGTTTCATTTCGTGGAGGGAATAAATTAAGAGGGAAAATAAACTTGGGGTGTTTCTTTCATTTTTTTTTATACCTTTTATTTGAGTTCTCTGTAATCAGATGCAGGTGGTTCTTTTCCTTAGACGATGGGATCAATTCTCGCTTCAATTCCCCAGCAGTTCCATGCTCTTTCACTCACGTTTAAAATCTATTTTTACTTTTCGACTGTGGACTGTAGACAAAAAGAAATAGGAACATACAAATTTTCTAAAAGCGGATTTCAATGGATTTTGTATTATTTTTAACCTTTTTTTTGCGGCATCTGTGCATATAAAGGATTTTATTAAATTTTCGTAATAATACGAAACAAATACGGTGTAAGAATCTTACCAACTACTTAATTAAAAACTTCTCAAATGTTCAAGTTCAGTATTTCACTAAATTTAAGAATTGTTTAGGTTCCTACTAAAATCTATTCATGTGGTAAATAAATTGTAAATGTAAAATAAATTATATAAAGATTATACAAATATTTTTTTATATTTTCTGGGTTTACTACTTTTAATTTATATATTTTCATAGCAGATTCGAAATCAGTGGCCGAAAAATAATCATCTTTTGGGAGCTATTTGGAATTTGGGTCAGCTATCCTGAACTTCTGATCCTCGAAAGAAAAGCAGCCCGGATAACAACGAAATTTTGAGTAGGAAGGAATGAGATACACATTGTACCACATTGTAGCAAAGTACTCCGATGACTACTTTGTAGTGCACCCCACGTATTCCTAATAAGGTTCGACAGGGCTCCACGAAAATTTTACAAGCTGGGTACGATCAGGTAAGTAAGACAAAATTCAATTAATAAAATTCCTTTTTATGGAAACCTTCCAAAGGCTAGGAAAAACACCACTAGAAATAGTAGTCTACTAAACATTTAAGAATAAATTGCAACCACACTCATAAATAATTAACAGGGTTGTGACCTTTAAAGTAATGCATTAGTTAATGTCCCCGTTTCCGGTTACCTTAATAACTAGACATTTTTCTTTAGCGTTTGTTACCATCTACCTATTCTAAAAGTACCTATTATGCGTATGTATGCTTAGGACATATACCCACATGTACAATATATAAAGGTTTTCACCTTAATACTGGCGGTTGCCCAAAGAGCTGTTTTAATGTCTCTCCTGAACGAAAAGCTGAGTTGATCCAACTTTAATTGCTTGAAATAAATCAGGTTGTGGGGAGATTCTACCTCAACCAAGGACGAAAAAGAAAATTTTAAAGGGCGAAAAGGGACAAGATGGACGTGCCCAAACTGAGTAAGATGACAAATGTATGGATATGGAAATGGAAATGGTTGTGCTATAAAATTCGGGATCGGGAAGCCTTAAAAGTCTATACGGGAATTTTATTGGAGTAATGACCGAACCAGTCCCAAACGTCTCATTTGTTGGGACTGAAAACTTCAATTCCCCTCTAATGTGGTTTTTGTGCACGCAAAGAAGACTCCATTCTCCCCAGAGATTCCAAAAAGATTGTGGATTCGGGCTGTATAAGTTCGCTCTATCCAACCACTTTCTATTTTAGCAACTTTATATCCTTCGGGGACTTAACCCTTTTCCTTATTCCCCCCTCTACTCGCTTATAACCGTAAATTATATACAGTCTCGAACGAGATGAAGGAACTTTCCTCAAGCACATGCCCGTCCCGAACGTACGAGGTACGAACCGTGCAAAGCGTGTATATTTGCATGACGTCGGAGAATCTCTTTTATCATCGGAATTAATGTCGGCGGGCATATGGAAAACATCTTAAGATTATCCTCCGAGCAAAACGACCACGCTGTGTGAGGGGCTCAGGGAAGGGAAATTTTCAGAAGCCCAGGGCTCTGGCATATCCGCAGAGTACGGAAAGCGTCCCGGAGCCTCGGGAACTTTTTTATTCGAGGTGTGCAGAACGGTGTGGGGGTGGTTTGTGTGTGCGTCATACCGACATAGTACCACACCCCCCCACGTATAGCCATTTCCTTGAAATTCGCCTCAGAAACAATCTAAATTTCGTTAGATGACGAAACGAACGAAACCAGCCTAATAAAATTTCGCAACCCTTGTTCATATTTATTGAAATATTCGCGTTACTTCGCTTCCACTTTATCTTTTCAATACGCAGTAAATTCCCTCCGGATATGCCTGCGCTCCTCCCACCATCCTAAGCAAACATCGTGGTCTACATCGTGATGCCTTTCATGATATCCAGCCTGTCCCAAATTAAGTTTGATATTAAACATTATTACGGATGTCTTGTATCCGAGAGCAGCACGAGCACAATTTTTTTTTTTTTGCAATATAAATGAGGGCCTTCCATTCTGGCAGACATTTTTAAATTCTGATCAAATTTATCCGCCCGAGCTACACTCTTCCCCGAAATTGAATCATTTCTCTTTGTTCGGCTTAATGCGCCCTTGAGCTCGCTATTTGCCCGGGAATGTCGAAGGAGCAATGCTGCCTGGAACCCCCGCATCAAGTGGGAGGTTCGGGTAAATTGTAATTGAACTTTGTCGTCCTCCAGTATTTCAAGAATTTTAGCAATGATTATGTTTATAAAAGTTCATTCATGCTTTTGAAAATTACGTACCTGGGACGTTTTATTTATTTATCAAATGTTTATATATAAAAACAAAACTTTCGATAACAGTTTAAGTTTTAAAATCGCATGAAACTATTCAGGTAGAATTTACCTTTAACACTAGGACTATCAAGGATATTTCGAACATTTTCGTTTTAATACAAAGGACGGGTAACGATAAACTTAGAAAATCGGCTCCAATTTTGGGTGAAAACCACATAAGGCCTTTTTCAAATAAAGAACTATTTTTATTATATAATTTACATGATCATAATAGTAATTTTATTTTACTATGCAAGAAATTAACACCAATATCCTATTTAAAATGATTTTCGCAAAAAATGCCGATTTTTGGATATTTGGTACTTTTTCCGGCCCCTAATAAATACTCCTTTCTCTTCTCTGTGCGCAGTTCATTGGTAAAAATGCCATAGCACCACTTGAATGCTTCTTTTATAGAGAAATAAAATACAGCACCGAAAAGCTAACATTGTCAAGATGTTAAAATAGAATAGTACTAATAAATAAATAACTAGTCTTTAAAATAATTCTTTCTTTCTTTCTTTAAAACTCTTATTCATCAGTTTATTTCCAGAGCTTTTTCAAAATTGTTATCCATCACCTTATCTTTAAAAGTATTGTACTAAAAATTCAGAAAAAATATCATGAGCATTAAAAATAAAGTTTACATTGAACAAAACTTATTAGGTTTATTTTTTTGTGGAGGGATAGGTATAGTTAGGCTATTTATTCAAGGTGCACATATTTTAGGTTTAGTAACTTTCGTTTTAATACTACACTATAAAATTTATTAATATCGAAAGAGTCTAATTATAATCGAACATTGCTCACATATTGTGGATGTGTTTTTAAATGTAAAGTAGACTTTATATAGGTAAATTTTAACTAATAAAAAAATAATAATTCCCAGCAACAGAGTAAGGGCTCAAAGAGTTGATTGTATACTTTTGTAAAAAACAAAAAAAGAATAAAAGCGGAGAAGCCCTTCTGCGAAACGTTAAGGATCCAAAAGTGAAACGACAAAGGCAAAATTATTTTTAATTTGAGAACATTCGCATCGTGCACTTATCTGCAAGTTCTGACGTCGAGAAGTACCATTGAAAATTGTCTGTTCGGAACATGTGGGAGGGTTTTCGCTGGAAACTACCAACACGAGTGGCTGGTATGCTCTGTGAAATTCATTTAATAGAGTTTTCCAGGGGGGGAGGGGGAGGAGGAGGCACGTATGATTTTTCCAAGAAATAATGACTTCGAGGATGAGAGAAAAATTTATTCAACATTTTTTTTTCACTGAATAAATGGCATATTTACATGCTGACTCTCCGCAACCCTTAAACAGCCTGGGCAAAAATGGACTCGAAAAATCGAATTCAATGGCGCAGCATGGAAATGTACAATTTCACAGAAGGCAAAAGATTTATCTCGATGGATACCCATTGAGATTGGTGAAGCCGGTATGGTATCCAGGCGGCTTTTAGTCGAACATACTGAAGAGGGGTCGAGTCGTGCATGTACTGTATACAGTGGTATCAAACTTTAAAGATTTTAATTAAACGCGAGTTCAAATTTACCGGAAGGGCGGCATTCTGGGGCTCATCAGAAGCATGGAAGAACCGCAAACTCTTGTATAAACTTGGGATGTGGGGAGAGCGTATGAGCACTTGGGTATGCCCGGTAGCTGTGCGGTAGAACATTCTTCCCATGTTTCGTCAATTAACGAAATTATATATGAAGTGCTCTTAATTAAAAGCTCTCAAAGCATTCATTTTACCCTCGGGACCCAAATAGGGCGCCGAACCTGCTCCTCCATTCCTCCAAATCATTCCCACCACATGCAATGTGTCTTCGTATAAACAACCATCCCTACCAAATCAATTGATGCCACCCAAACATAACCTCAAATATTGATGGTTAACATTCGTACATATGCAGAGGGGCTCGGTGTCCCCCCCAGTACATATGGAGGGGCTTACATGGGGCGGTGTGTGCGGCCTGGCCTCTGCACAGAATGCAAATAAAAGATCCAGCGCACGAGAAGCTCCCATTGTATCCGGGGTACACGAATATATTACAGATCCGCAGAGTTGAAAAAATGTGTATTTTCAGCAATTGAAGAGCATTTTGTTTAGTTCTTAGAATTTTGCAGCTCCTCAAGCTATAGCTCGCATTAATCCCGCCAGAGACGGTAACATTAAAGCACTTTGAATGCAAATAAAACCTTTCTTGGCGTGTCTCCGCCCCCTATCCCGTGTTTGTCGCACGAGCCCCAGAGCTCTACAACCGGCAATCTACAGATACTATAACTACTATAACTACACTATATATACCATAGAATAGAAGCGTCTGCAATTACGGAAAGTTAGTTATTGGGAGTCGACAGCGTGAGTGCACTCAAAGACAAAATCTACGGGGATATTGAAAGTTCCCTTGTTCCATCTTCTCCGAAACTCGAACTATCTTTGTCGATGCCGGAGCCAGATCTCTATGGAATAGTTTCCGTTGCCAACGTCGAAAGTTGTTTTCTAGTGATGGCTTAAACAATGTGCACTAAGCGCATAGATGCTTCCGGGTGCGATTCTGCAAACAACACTGCAAACGATTTTAAATCAGCGCTTAGGAGGTATAAAAATGGAACTTTGTTGGCATGGCGAACTCTTGTCCTTCGACTGAAGGTAGAGTTTCTCTTCTCGGTCTTCTTCTGGTGAATGGAGAGGTATTTCACGAAGTGCACCATACTCCAATATGTACGTAGAACAAGACAATTTCCAGTTAATCGAAGTTGCTTATTGCTTTTCTACCTTATCCAATTAATTTAATGCTTATTGGATATCCACAGATTTTCCTTTTCACAAAGAAACTTGCTAATATAACCTTAAGTTATTTAATATAATACAATAACTTTTTTAATATGATGGTCAAAGTTATTTACTGATCTTTCTTCACTTCCAAATGAAAATTGGAATTTTTTTCATACCATAAGAATCCTAAAACATGTAGAATGTTTGGAAATAAATAACAAAATTAAGCAACTAAGGGAAAAGTGATAATTTAAAAGAAATACTGAGTCAAAATTACACCATACCAATGGTTAATGACAATATAAAATTTATTAATTAGAAATAAAATGAATTTCGATAGTACAATCGTCTACAAATCGGTACAAATGCAGAAATAATAAGTAGGCAATCTAGCGATATTTTTATTAAATACTCTACCTATGTTCACCGCATCATTGGTAAAACTAACTAGTATTAATTATTATTAAAACATATTCTTTAAATCTGTTGATAAAACAATTTTGCGGTGGAAATGGCCATAGTGGAATATTTCTGAAACTATAGCCGAACGCTAAAAAGTTCCTGCAGATCCTTCTGTTTTTAGACCAAACGGAAGGCTCGTATAAAATTTCATTAATATCGGCTAGTTTCCTCTATTCATCATTTAAGTCCATATTTCTTCCGGTACAGTAAAATCTACGACTTTTTATAGAGTGCCTTGCTATATTTGGATTTTCCTTAAAAACTTTTCAATTTGTGTTTGTTGCTTTTTTTTACCACTAGTTAGAGTACGAAGGCTTTAGAATAAAAAAAAAACAAATAAATAATGGATTCGAAACTTGGGTATATATTTTGTCTTAACCTAAATACAGTTGGAGAAAGGATGCTATAATAAAAGTCCGGCTTTTGAAAATCTCAATAAACAACATCAATAAAAAGCTAAAATTCCACATGACAAATTGCATCTAGCTCACCCGAAAACAGCTCCATTTAATACTTTCTCTCTGTGAAAGTTCATTCTGCAGGCAAAAATGTCCGTCCAGAAAAATATTTCAAGTCGCTATCGATTCCGAGAGCCCTACTGTTGGAGAACTATAAATCTTTTGAGAAAAATGCCTTCATTTTGCTAAAATAGCGCATTCACGGGCTTTTTACTCCGCAAGCTAGCTGAATTCGGAAAGGGGGGTATGCTACTCGTTTTCAGTTTTTTTTTTTCTTTCACTGGAGTAAAATTTATTTTACATGCTTCGCCGGCAATTATTTTCTGTCGATTCAGCAAGTTTGCCGCTTCAGATTTTTATCTCTTGGACGAATATTACAGTGAATATTAACTTTCGCCAAGGAGATTTATGTGAATGTACTTTCAGGATATTAAAAAGGATGCACACCGCAGTAAGGCTGAAAGAATTAACGCTTGTTTTTTATAAGCGGTTTATTTATGCAAATAGGTTCCATCTCGGTTTAATGTTAATCGGATATAGGTACTATATAACGTTTAAAAAGAATTTCGTCTGCTTCCGGTATTGTTCAATTTAAATTTATTTTATGTAGCGCAATGAGAGTTCCTGAAATTGTAATGAAACCTTTACTGGGCGTTATTTGTAAAGAATAAAACACAATACGCTTTTTATAACAAATAAGCATAAATTGTAAAGTTTATTATACATATATTCTATATTTTGGTATATGAAAAAGTAAGTAATTTCATCGGTTTTATATAGCATAACATTTACATTACATACTTTTGGTTTGGATGGTTTAATTACATCAGTATCTGGATAAAAATACTGGTATAGTTTTTTATTTATGTGTATTTTAAAATTTAGATTAGCATTTTGTTCTTGCAAGCCCTAAAATGTTCCGGACCGGATCAGGGTGGAGCTATTTTAAGCTGTAATAGGATACTTTATATCCGGTCCTGATCAGATATCGCATATATCATAAATTCCTTTTCCAGTTTTATCTTATTGGACCTGATCTGAGCCCTATTTTATCAGATCAGGTATAAAAAGGTCTGCCTGACTGCAATATGTTCTTTTAAAATTCTTTATAAATTTCATATTATTAAAAATCTTTCGTGTAGGTTAATAAAAGTTTAGTTTTTGTATAAATTAAATACATCTATTACGTATTAGGCGTTCTAATCAGTTCTTTTATTTTTAGACAACATATTTTGCTTTCAATAAAATTTACTTTTATTGTACTAAAAGTTATAGAAATGAATGTCAGAAGCAGTTAATAGAGATCTTTTATATGGTAGCATATGTGAGCCTATAAATGTTAGTATGAGTTACCGACCGACTGTTTGTCAAGGGTCAAACTTAAGTATCTTGGACGTTAGCCAAATTGATCCTTATTATCAGGATTATTGTAAGTTATCAGAATTAACTGCAATCCATTAGGTACAGAACGCATAAAGTCTGATAAGCTAAGGAGTTTGTCCATTTCCTGCTGAGTAAGAAGAGTAAGAAATGGATGGGGGGAAAGGGTGAAACGATGGTTTTAAAGTCAATTTCATTATTATCGCTTGACATTGGAAGTAGAGAAGTACGACTTCTGCAAAACATAGAAATTTCCCATAAAATCTCCATTCCCCGGCTCCCTTATTGCACGGTTACCCAAAATTGTAACTCTGGCAGTTATCTTCTAGAAACGTAGATACAAACTCTTAAGCTTTACCTTATATCCCTCATCCTATGCCGGAGGAGGGGATGAGCTCTATTCACACAGACATTTTACAGGGATACAGACGTTGCTACACATCCCAGTTATCCCTGCACAGTCCCAAGTTCCGAAAAAGGAAAAAAACAAGAGAAAAAAAAAAAAAGAAATGCCTTGAGTAGAGCAAAATGAAAGCTCAAAGCCCTGGCCGTAACCAAGGTAACCTTCTGGGTCTCCTCTAGATTAGCTCACGAACACACCATCCATCTAACACACAGTGATGGGTCGTGGGCCCCGGGCTCGGGAGGTTCGTGTCTGGTGCATATGGCCACGAATGGAATTTCCATTTCAGTTTAAAATTGCACCATGGCATCATCGCATTGAGAGAAGAACATTTTTGGAACAATACTTGCGAATGTAGCACTTGAGGGGAGGGGTGGCTCAGAGGCAGCTCTGGAGTCGGTCGGGTGGCGAAAGCCCCATCTCCAATCGGCGGTTCTATCTGACTCCGGGCCCTGTATTTCCAAATAGGGGGTGGTAAGCGAACCCCTTTTTCTCTTGTGCGCTGTTGTTTGCATCACCCATCACACCCTCTATTCTATTTGTGTTAAGCTTAACAAATTAAATGAAACCAGTTCCTACAGTGCGGAGCGACGTGTTCCGCTATACACGTACCTACAAATTTGCCATTCCGAATGTAGGACGCCGAAAAATGTGTATACCTATGAACCTATCGTACCTACAGAGTACCTTACATTCGTCGATCGGTGAGGGGAATTCCTCACCGTATAAATGGCCCTAGGCTTTAATTATGAATGCGGACGCGCAATGTTCGTATCTTTTGGGATGTAAATCAATGTAAAACGCTAAATGAATTTTCTGGACGAATTTATAACCGCTGTAACTTGGCAATTTGTCCGACGAAGAGGAAAACACGAAAAAGAAAAAAATGAGCATATATATTATATACATATATTTATATATATATCTATATATTATAGCAACAACTTTTTGCTTGAACGGAAGTTCATGACTAATTTTCTCGATGTCGAAAACAAATTGCAAAGTTATGATTTTTCGCCTCTAATTTCCTGCTCGGACGGATTTGGTTAACATTTTCGTGGGCAAAGTTTATGCAATTGGAGGCAAATTGCTTTTCCCAGTCCAGGGCATTCTTCACTATGTTACTGGCGCTGCATTTTCACTTTTGAGACTCATTTTCATAATTCTAGGCGATCGATTTTTAAATTTAAAATTATGGAAAGTTTATTAACGTTAGCGTTTTGATTCTTGCATACCGCCCTTGTTGCAAAATATACCATGTCTCTAAAATATGTATGTGTAAAAAAATGGTTAACATTTATAAACTAGTGTAATTATTCTTCCCAAAGATTGGTTTAATTATTTTTAATTTTACCCTAAATAGACAACCATTACTGCTTTCCATAATATAACAAATTAGGGGGAATGTGCTTGCATTTGATAAAGAAAATTCGTCTGATCTTTTAAAGCTTAACTGATGCACGTTTTTGCTCTGTAATTAGAACACACGTCCACAGTCTCTAATTTACGACAGAGAATGTAACATGAAACAAAGTAAAGCTCTTGCTTTATTAAGCAATGTACTTCTAGGTACTACGATTGCAAAATTTAAATGCAATGCCTGTTTTTATTATTACTATCTCAGTAAACATTTGGACAAATAATCGTCATGGCGAAATAAATAATCATTACTCATTTATTTTATTCTGATTTAGATTTACACATTTTTGTTTTAAGTGTTTAGAGCGTTCGGTTAATTCTTTACGTCTTAAAAATACTTCTATATATTTCAATTTCGTATATTGTTTAACTTTGGAGGTACACCGAAAAAATATTTAAGTATGTGGTTGATTTCCTATCTTCATAAAAATCCTAAAAAGTTCTCTAACCGAATTCAATTAGCTTTCAATTATGAGTTTGATTTTTTATTAATGGAATGACGCATACTAAATTAAATTTTATAGTCAATTGCTGATTAAGCTTCTTCTATTTTTAATTTAGTTAAGGACTTGTATTGACGATTATTGGAATAAATACGTTAAACCATAATCATCAGAGGTTTTAAATGGAACTACAGTGAGGTGAACGAGAGGGCCAGTCAAGGACCTGTATCGACTTTATCTTGAATTAAATTTTTCTTTCTTGACTGCATGACGGCATTATCCTGTTAGAAATTGAGGTTCTTTCTTCTATGCTGTCCTAGAAAATAATCTAGAAAAATGCATGCTATTTTTTTTATTGTAAAAAGATTTCAAATCTGTAATTAAAATTTGGAAGTATATTTTAAAACCTGTAGATGTTTTATCGGATCATAACATGAGTAAAAATCTTAAAACATAGTCAGAGAAAATCTACAAATCCTTTTGTAGTTTCATTTTTTATTTTTGTATATGAGACAGATAAAAGTTAAAGCTTTTTACGTTTATTAAAAATACAAGGCATATAAAAGTAAAATGTTCTTTTAACAATTTCTCTCTACTCATAATACGTTTTTTTTTCTTTCTTGTCGTTAAAAATACATAAGGGTCTCAGGAAAAAAATTTTAATAGAAAATTCACAATCTGTCAGTTTACAGTTGCAAACTTTTAATGAATAAAATTCTGAGAAGTTCGTACCAGAGCTTAATTCCCTTGAAATAGAACTTTCGAAAGGCGAAAAACTTTAAAAAAAGGGGGTTCCCTCCCACTAACAGCTTAAAAGCGTCCATAACTCACGAACCATGAAGTAAGAAAACTTTGGCTAATACTGGCGGAGTTTGTTTTTACCCCATAAAATCTGGGTAAAAAAAAAACATTGAAAGGGTAGATTCCCCCAAAAGCGATGGCGTATGTTCATTAAGACCGGTGCTTCGTTTAAAACGTTATGACTTAATTAACAACACGCGAGCATTTTGATATTAAAAAAAAATTGAAGCATCTTAATGTTCCCTATTGCCTTAGATATTTTCATCCTTCATAAATCCCGCCTTTCCATCCAATGTGTATCCTCGACCACCCTCGCTCACGTTCTTGGTTCTTCTTCAGTGTATTTTTACAGCTTGTTATTTATTTTTTTTTCTCCTCTGGTCTCGTTTTTACTTAGCAAGATAGTCCCTTCACAGTACCTGGAGGGCACTAGGGGGATGGACTGGACTAGAACAGTGAACAAAACAGAGTTATCTAATAAGGGCTGCTCCAGCCAATTATCGAGTCCAGAAAGGCCATTACGGGAGCACAATAATCACATGCTCATCAAATATTCAGATGGCTCATTAGAAATTCTTTTGACGTGCTGGAAGGGAATATAAAACCTTTAAAGAGTCTCGTTATAAAGGGTTTAAAGGGTTTAATGCAATTGAGAGCAATATATTCAAATTCTACTACCATCTCTGTTACAGACGATTTTTTCGTTTGCCTTTCGTAATAATTAGCATGCAATTTAAAATCTTTGTGGAGTAATTTTAGGAAAAGGATTTATTACGATTTTGTTGCATAGCGGCAACTTTTCTTAGAAAAGTTTTTAAAACTTATATTAACATTTATTTTGTTCTAACCACAAGAGTGCTTTAACTTGTGACTGTTACTGGTCAGAATGCTCAGAATAAGGGTGGTAGTTAATGCTTAATTAGAAATTTCGATTAGACGAAGCTATCACCATAGTTAATAGTTTCTATCCACCACAATCAGGAGAACAGGTCATGGATCACACCGCCACCAGGTCCCTAATTAATTTGCGACGATGGCATCTGAAAGTTTCGGTTACCACCTGAAAATCAGGTCTCTATAATGGCACAGCGTACAGGATGGCATTGTGTAGTGAAAATTAATTCCAAATCCTTATGGGGTTCCCTTAATTATGGGTACAATCATGTCCCACCGGGACTCGGGAGAAGAGGCAAATGCATAATTTTGCAACTTTTATTATCATTTATTAACAAGCATGTAAGCACGTGTGCACAGCTCTATGATTTTTAGTTAGATCCCAGTAAATCCTGTCCTAGTACGCCTTCACCAAAGGCCTCTAGCCCACGGCATTAACATATAATCTACATATATTACAAGCGTGCAGCAGCAGCAGCGACTGCATCCCCCTATACCGGTATAGATCACCGAACATCTACGACGGACAAAACGGGCACATCTCAGGGATAGGACAGGATATGGGCACTGGAGCTGGAGTTAGGAGCAACGGCCAGAGCCTGGGTTTCATCAAAACGATATCAGGAACGAGAAAACATGGACCGCATACAGCAGATAGAGCAAAAGACCTCCGGGTCAGTTCAACATGTACATTCATCCGTGGATTGTACGACGGGAAGCAGCACCCGCTCCCAAATGGCAATTCATATTTTGGTAACTAGAAAAGAATATCCCGTACTCATACTCGGTGGCGGGGTCCGAAGCCAAATGAAACCGAGCCCGAACCAACAGCCCCAGGCGATGCTTTTAATAGGAAGGGTGGTCATGTTGTCGTGGTGGAATAAAATCCTTCATGCATGATTAATCTGATTTTAGGAAGATTGCACCGATGCTGCTTCATCTTTCATCCTTCTTGCACCCATTAATCCCGATTTTGGGTGCAACCCTCCTTCTGGTGGGTGTAGGGTGATGGCTATGCTTAAAATTTTATAGGCGAAATTAAATTTTTTTTTTCCGGGCGCTGGCGCTGATATGCGGCTTTTGAGTGGAGAAGGATGGGGTCGATTCATTACAGTTGCGCGACGCCCCCGCAACCCCATTCAATTTATACATTCGGCTCTCCAATAAATAACTCAAATTTTTTGGCGCTTCAGCTGCTCGGCTGCATAAATGTCCAGTTTTCGCTGATGGAATGATAAACGTGACCCGACTATATATTTACTATATATATATGTATCTATATTTATTTATTTTTTTCCCTTTCCTCTTTTTTGCACAGGATAATTGGTGCGGACGCAACACGGTTCGCATTTCGCGTAAAATGTTCGAAAAATTATTGCGGAAAAAGCGTTTCGTGTCGTTCGTATTTCATTTGAACTCCTTGTCGGACCGGAAAAAAATTGTATCCCATTAAAAGCGGACATTCAAATTAAAAAACAAATATATATACATATATATAAAAAGAATAGGGAAAATGTTTAATCCTCTGCGCGAAATGCATTAAGCAAATGAACAAATTTTCAATCACACGAACGGCTTTGTCAGGGGTTCTGAAATATTTTTGTTTTTTTCCAAATTAATTTTTGATACTGCCGGTGTCCTTTAAGGCGATTAAAAAAAAACGGAGTATCTACCCTACAATTTTTAGTTAAACGCCCTTTTCCAGATTTTGTACTTTTTATCAAAAAACAACGGTTGGAAAATTCACTTAATATAAATTTCGCATTCTACCTTTACAAAAATTATGTCTGTCTGTTAGTCTGATTGTACAAATATGACTTAATAATAGCTAGACTGACTGAATTTTAGGGGCACCTTCCGAAGCGTGCACTCAGCATAATGGAGATCTATTAGTTTGCCTAAAAACGGGAATAAATAAATTCCAAAATCAGATAACCATTTTTTTTGATATTCTAATTAAAATTAGTAGGAAAGTAAGAATTGGTAAAAAAGTTTAACGCAGATGTTATAGTATAAATTGAAATATAGCTAATGTAAAATATAAAAATAATGACTTAAACTTTTCTGAATGGGTCATTTATGAACTGCAACAGTTTAAAAGCCTTATGGGAAGAAATGGTTCGAGTTTAAGTTCTTGAAGAATTAATTCGAAATATGTTCTTCATAGATTCATATAAAGTTACAGGGTGTTCCTGAAAAAGTATTATTAATTATGTGATAGTTCATGAAACTTATACTTCCGGCTTATCGCTACAAAAACTCTAACTAGTTCCCATTTTAAAATTGTAATTATGCGATGGCAGACGGTGGAATAAACTAATTAATTAAATAAATTAAGTGCAATTTGTTTTCGTAAAAACCTAGAAAAATGCTGACATATTGTCCACATAAACGCCACAACTATGGTGCCAACTGGCCTGCTTTAGTAGTTACTCAGGGCTAACTTCCATTAATTAAATCCAAGCCTAAAAAACGTTTAATCATTTTTTTTGCCCTTCTTATATTGCCATTTGAAAATTTCCCATGCCGCCCTGCCCTCCAGGAAGATGGAATTGCTGAGAAATGGTAGGGGGAATGGAGGCGACTGGACCTAATCTAAAAATCGATAGCGCTCAGATCTCATCTCATTGTCGCGCTGTGTTTTGTGCTGCTGCTGCTGCTGCTTCTACTCTGCTGCTGCTCCTGCTCCTCCTGGTCCTCCTGCTGTATCCTGAATATTGTCGGACTGTGGGTTCGCTTTCATTTTCGACTGGCACAGCCATCCCTTTCCAGCTGCAGGGTGTCAGCCGAAGTGGGCTAGGGCAAGAGGGCCCGAAAGGTGAGCGCAGTATCTGCTTTTCTGGTCCTGTTCCGCAATAGATGCGTTATAACACGTCCTTCTTAAAAGGTTGAGAACTTTTTAGCACGGGACAGGGCTGCCTCGGATCGAACTAGTCCTGGTCCTGGTCCCCGGCCTTGGTTGCTTTATTATTTTTTTGCGCCTGTATGCACTCACACAAAGGATCACGAGACCGGGTCCTTTGAAGTCAATTGGCATTGTGTTGTTTCCTGTGTTTATGTTTGGGCTTGATGCTTTGGTCCAGGCGCTTTCATGCTGTGTAGGCAGGGAGCTGCTGGGATTTAATGCCCACGCTGGATAGCAACTCGAGGGCTCTCCCGAATTCGATTTCAAAAATTTCATTTCGGACAAGCGGACTGAGGAGGGTTGTGATTTTGTCTTGCTGGAATTTTCAATTAAAGTTTTGGCCACGGCAAAGATTAAAATTTATATCAAGGGGATGGCTACTGCCGCCGCCGCGGTTTCATTCGCCTTCTCTTACCCTTACCCATCCCCTTCTCCTTCCTCTTCCCTTCCAAGCCACTGCTCGCCTGCGGCGTTCCACCCCCGTTGTCTAGCGGCGCGTGCACAACTTTTAATAGTGCTCTTTTAGTTGGGGCCGCTCTTTAAAGACACATTAATGCAGCCATCCCCTGTCGGATGGGACGATAGAGAGCCGGCGGGGGGTGCGAACAAAGTCGGTGCAGATATTCAAGTTTTATATTTCGCTAATGGAAATGAAATGGCGGGAGCATCTGCGAAGGGGGTAAACTGCTGCGCGTCTGTTCTGTCCGCTTCTCGCAAGAGTGTCGCATGTTTCAAAGCTGGGAAAACGGGCTTAATTCGGGTGCCATTAGGAATTTCGCGATTTATAATGCTGCGGACGTTCTGGGCCTGCCTCGGTTCGGCTTTTATCTTTTAATCTTTCATGGTGGCCACATTAGCGGGAGATAAAAGTTAAACCAACCATTCGCTTGAATATAAATGAATTTACGGAGTTGCGGTCTTTTGTACTTGTGCCCTATACCCCATTTGGTTGTTTCGCTGGAAAATGGAATAATTCAATGAAAATATAAAGATTCGGGTGGGCATGATGGATCGAATTAGAGGCACTTGTCCCTTTCGAGGAGAATCCTGCCCAGCCGCATAATGTTTATGTTCGGGATCAACACAGAGTCGATGGGATTAAACGTTTTTGCCAAATAAAACTCAAATTGTAAAAATTTTTAATATAATACTATAGCTTGGCTAAAATGTTATAAATCAAATTTATTAAATATTAAATCTTCTTGTAACATCGTTTTATAGCAAGAGAGAATTGATATTGAAAACGAAAATGAGAAAAATCGATGATGACAAAATGAACTAGTAAAGTAAAACAAAAACAACAAAAATATAAACATGAAAACTAAGTAGGCACAAAAAACAAAAACGTTTTGAGGTTAGATTTTTACAGAACGCCATTTTGAATTGATGTTCGGAATTTCCGTTTTGATATAGGTTATGTTAGGTTGGTGTGGCTGCCTAAGAAAGGCACATTTAAATCATTCTTTTAGTCCATTGTATTACCACGTAGCGCAGAAGATCATGGTTATGCGTGGGATTCGAGTTCACAGCTTCTGGGATAGTAGTGCAGCACACTAAGGACACTGATCTACCAGAGGCCTCTCCGTAACTTCGGTTAATTAGTGATAGATTTACAAAGCAACAGGTTAACGCACCTAAACACAGTTCAAAATTGTTCACAGATTTTCTAGTTGCAAAACAGGTTACTGCAGTTTTGAAAAATATGAAATGGTCTTCGCAATCTCCTGGCCTTAATCCCATCGAATTTGGAATTGTTCGAATGCCAAGACTTGTAAAAAAATGTTATAAAGTATAAAGGTAGATTTTTTGATGAAAAAGCTGTACGAGCGTACTTTGGTTTCTAAATTGAATTGCTTGGGTTATACGAATGTCTCAAATTTTTAACCTAATCTAATATCCTGCGAATCCTGTGACTATAACGACGATCACACAAAAGATACACAAATCTTTACAATTGCACTTTTTATCTTTCTCTTAAAATAAGGAACGAAGCATTCATGTATAAAATCCAAGCGAATCATGCAAATTAGACAAATCTGCTGGCTACACCTATCACATTAATTCCACTGCAGTGCACTGTTTGATTCCGCTAATTCGTCCTGCAGGGAGCAGTGCTAAGTACACTTCTTCGTTCATTTTGAGACGGCAATTCATTTAAGATTTAATTATACATTTTCCCCTTAATGTTATTACTCTGTTCACTCCCCGTCTCAAACCCAGAGGAACGAAGAAGATTTTCCATTAATTAATACGTCGGAAATGAAAAAAAAAAAGTGCGCAAAAAGCAAAAAATAAAAAAAAGAAGAATACTCAGTTCCACTAGCGTAGAGAGCCAGTTTCTTGCGAAGAGATTCCTATTTCTCTGATGGTAACTTCGCGCTTTAATGAGTTTTATGTACCCTCCCCGTGCAGCCAGCCGGGGATAGATAGTGTCCTCATTAAATATAAATTGATGCTGTGTTTTTGTCATGAACAATTCATTACTCTTCCCAGCACATTTTCGATCCCAAGAACTCGGAGGAGTGTGTCCAAATCGCTTTTTTTTTATTTTATGTATGATTGCCACTGAGGGCTTGATTCTCTTTGAGTATGTGGCGGTAGCTTTTGTAAGTGAATCTAAGAAAGCTCTAAAAACAAATCTAGTGCTGGATTTTTAGATTCTAGCCTATTGAGTTCTATCTCGGGGATAGTCAGTACAAATCTAGAGACATTCTGTTCAACTATTTTTAACCCTATAGGTTACCAAGTACACTCTACCATAGACATTTTCTCACTAGAATACAGTAAATCTCGACTAGAAGTTGATTTGCTAGAAATCCAGTTCAAAATCTATTAAAAAGTCAATCGTTTACAATTATTTTAGTGATTCTATTGCAATTATGAAATAAAACACTTTCAAAAGCTAAGATTTCCATTGGATACGTTTTTATCTCTTAATTTTCTGTAATCCTACACTAAGTATTGATGGGACAGTGGAGAGGGATTTGTTTTTTTATCATCATATCTCTGTTACTAAAATTTTTATTTAGAACGAAAGCCGCCTTTTTTATCGAAGGGAAAAAATTATTATCGGTAGAAAAATAACATCCCATTGATCAAAATGGGGATACATATTAAAGGACCCTGACTCTTGCCTACTACAGCTAAAGGGATTCGATATTTCTTGCTGATTCTCCGTAAGTCTAGCCACCATTAGGGCTATGGCACTCCTCTAGAGAAATTTGAAAATTGAAAACTTAATTTGTTGAAAATTTATTCCTCGAAATTGGCCAAAAATCAAACCGTAGTCTGTAAATCAACGGGCCGAAATGAAATTTGTTTGCGTGAGCTTCCTCCACCCTGCCCTAGTCGTGGCTAGGACTCGGGGACTCGTCGTCGTATTTGTGCGTCATTGTTCAATCTCCTGCCCGGCAACGGGGATAAATTCGAATGTCCCAAAAAGTTCGTCGTGGCAGGTAATTTTTCTCATGACTGCGTCCCTCAAAAATTGCCATCGTCCCTGACAGGAAATTTTAATAAACGGGATACCGTGGATCCCATGGAATTTCACTCGGCACGGCTAATTATGTTCGGTCCATGTCTCCTTACACATGGTTGCCCTTTTATTTTTGACTGAAATCAGCATGTGCGTGAAGCATGAGTTATGCTTGGTTCGGGAAGGTGGGGTAGGGAGGGGGGGTTAGCTTTAAATTAAATCTTGACGTGCTCATTCTAGAAATTGGGGTAATAAAAGTGGATGACTCGTTTAAGATGTTTATGGAGGTCGCCTGGTTTGGATTCGACCAAAATGAAGGGCTTCGAAGGGTTCAAGAAGGGTTCGTGGAAAACCTGTCGCAGTGCCTAGGGGGCTTAATTCGACTTTGCCCGTTTTATTGTTTATTTAGGAAAACAAAAAAAAATAAAATAAACCGAAAGCCCAGGCACAATGTGGGTGTGTTAAATATTCATCCAAAGCAGACTTTGGTGATAATTTCACAACAGCTGTTACCCGGGGGGTGCTAAGACTTCGAGCAAGCCCCCAAAAACCTGTGTAGGCCCGAGAAAAGAAAAAAAAACAAAAAAGGAAAGGAATCTGGCAAACATCGGCTCCGGGAAATTTATTAATGATGCAGTGCTGCTCAGCAAACAAGTCAATATCCTCGACAAACATGGCATCTTCTAGGAACCCAAGAGTTGGCCCCCCAAAAACTTTCTTTCAGCTTTACGAAAGGAGTCGACCCGGGGCCGGGACAACGAGTGCGCATGGTGCGACACACATTCTCACAGCAACCAGCCGGGGACAAAAAGGACTGATTTGAAATCGGATTAATGTTTTATTACATCGCATCTTTTTACTTCGCCCTTAAGGAGATTTTGTCGTTTTCCCCCTTTTGTTTTTACCCGCTTTCCTGGTTTGTTATCGACGAAATGAAGCCACTCACTAAATGGAGGCGTGGGAGTTGTGAGCTGCTTCTACTTTCTTATGCTCCTTCATTCGCCCAAGATAAAATAAAAATGTTATAACTATACAATGTACGAGTATAGAGTATAACTCATGCCGAAAGCCATTTCTTATTCTCTTTGAAGACCCTACAAAGCGCCCTTGGATAAGGACCAACAGCAGCATTACAGAGCGCCAACGAACTGTAAATACTCCCTATAATCTGCCATTAGGCGATATCTATCGACATACTTCCTGCGAAAAATAATACAAAAAAAAATATATATATATAGTCTTCAGGCCTCTTTGAAGTCTCCTTAATTTTACACCTCGTTAAAGGTTTTCTCACTTCTTCAGAACGAACCGAAAGAAAAACAATAAAAAGAAATGAATATTACAAGCCCCCTTTAAAGTTTTACGAGAAAATTGATATATTAACGTAAAAGATAAACTTGACCCTAAAGCAAGCAGCTATCAAAAGTCCAATTGAGATACTGCATGCGAAATCATATTTTAGGTATGTGTAAAGGCAGCGGAAGTAATATTTTCGTTAACATTTATTTAGAAAAGTAAAGTAGTCAGCTGCTTTTTCTATAAAACTAGAGAATTAAAAATCGTGAAAAACACCAGCTATTTAAAGGGTAAATTAAAAAGATAGAAATGGACTATGAAATATTTTGAATATTAAAATTAATCATGAATTTATTTAAATTATCAGTTCAGAAATTTTTTCGTATTATACAGAGTAGGCCATCTGTTAGTCCGTTTTTCATTTATAAATAAAATGCACATTTTGAGACGTCTATATCGACCAAAACTTAATCACGCAATTTACGAAATTTTGTCGTTTTTTTTATGAAAGACCATTTTTCATAATACATTTGGACAATCAAAAAATACGCTATTGTGTTGTTAGCGACTGCATGATTATAAATGGCATATCTTTGACTTTTTAAATAAATATAAATAATTTTTTTTAGAACAGATAACATTAAGTAGTAAAAACCATCGTTTAAAAAAAGGACCAACAGATAACCCACCTTGAACGAAATCAAAACGTGTTGTGTAGATTGCTCTCTTATATGAGTGTATCCTTAATTCCTATCGTCCAGCATTTTACGTGCGACAGTTTTATAAAAACTGTACGTACAGTGTGTGTTGTTCGATGTCTTTACAGGATACATTTTCATTTAAAGTCCATGAGAAATGTGCCAATTGCGAATTTAACTCAGAGTATTGGGGTGTGCAAGTTTGAAAAAAACTAGAAACACAATCCCGGATAAATCAATTGAACGCAAAAGGACATCAAGAATTAGTGAATGAAATGTTTATCACGTTCATCAGTCTAGTAGGGTTGATTCAACACAGTCGTTACGATTGAGCGCAGCTTTTCTAAATTAGAATAAATTCACGGTTCACAATTGAGTGTGAAGAAACGGATGGAGTGGATTTATCAATGGAAATTTTAAATTAGATCTACTTTTTAATTTTAACGAGTTTGAATCAATTCTAATGTTTAATTATTAAGTATATAAAAAACGAAGACTATTCTGAGATACCCCTTACTTTTAAACGGCCTCAATATTATTTTTAGTTCATACTAGGCCCTAAGTAGAAAAATCTCGTGGTTTTAAAATTAAGTTTCCATATTCTAACTGCCTAACGCACGTTTTAGTAACATACCTCACAATCTCGCTTTAACAGATCCTGATATATTCTAAGGATTTCCTGCGGTTAATTCTAATCGTATTTATGTGAATCAGGGGTGTATAATTATTGTTGCAAATGATTTGAATTAGTACAGTGCCTTGTACAGGGTCTTGATTTAATTGATAGTCGTTTCAAGAGATCAGACTATCGACATCAATCTCAATGGACCCTGGGAGTTTGATTGCTCCAAAGAAATTTATTGTACACATTTTCTAAGTGTACCCAATATATGCCGACATGCATTGGATTCTGGTTCTGATTGCTCATTGATGCTTCCATCTCATCAAAGCAAATCAATATCGAATGAAAGGAACTTTCGCAAGGACCATTATTTTCTTATTGCCGACGACAATTCCCCGCAGGATGCCCTGCCTTGTGTGCCTACAAGTCGAATGAAGTGCACGAAGGCGTACCAAACCTTTTGCACAAATTAGATTTGTCCACAGCATCCCCTGTGTCGTTGTCGAGTAGTAAGTTAGTCGATGAAGGAGGAGTGGTGAAGAGGGAAGCAGGAGCTCCACCGGTATCGTTAAGCATGATGTGCTTCGCGGAGGAATCACGGGGTCGTTAGACATTTTGTCGCCCATTATTAACGAGCGCCCAGTTTGAGCCGCCTCACGAGAATCAACAGTCGGCGGTACCGTCTGTCTGGGCGCAAGGGATAGAATGTGCGGGGACGCGCAAAAGTGGCTGATTTGATCGCCAGTAAACCGCGACGGTAAATTGATGAATCAGTAACAGAGCACAGCAGTAACCAACCTCCCCCCATCCCTCCCTCAATTGGTAGCTTGGGATGACGCAAATGGCGCAGCCACATGCAGCCCATTACCGACCAGCGGCGTATTATCTTCACACATGAGCACCCAATTCGCCCTTTTCGCCGTTTTATTTTTCGTGAGTTTGAGCCACTTTACTACCGTTACGTCTGCTACTGTTCTCCCCGTTCGTTCGCCTTGGCTGGTTGCGCCCATTTCGAAACCCCCTCTTCATCCCCTCCCCAACAATTCCATCGGAGGAATCGCACACCACGTTCCGAAAGGTGAACTGGGAAGAACCACCCGTAGTCGGTTGGGGATGGGGTGTGATGGCGAAGGCAGAACGGAGATCGGTGTTGTGAGCTTTTTGGGCGAAAAGGCAATTTCAATCAATAAATTTCCCGGCATGACGTCACGTCACAGTTGATTCCGGCCCTAGACGGATAATAGTGGACTTGTTCTGTCCGTGCCTAGTGCTTCCTTGACATTTTATTGTGCCCGTCACTTTTGCCTTTCGCAAACAGAGATAAAATTTTAAGTGGGACGCAGAATGGTGCCGGTCGAAGCACCTGCGGAAACGGGCCGCCGCTGGGAGCTTCCAGCCATTGCAGGACAGAAGAAGAATGGGACTATATTGGCTTATGATTTTCTACCATAAAGCGTTTTTTTTTTTTGCTTTCTTTATATTTTCCGTCCTTTAGTTTCACAAATGGTGGGTACCACACGTTCATAATTTGAGTACTCTTTTTATTAGATAATGAATTCTATCTCGTGTTAGGTGCCGTTCAAGTTTCCATTGAGGTTATGTCAACGGGCATCTCCTGTTGCTCATCGAACGCAAGCACATGAATCAACTTTTAGGTTATGTCCGATTTGTACATAAGAAAAAGAGGCTGGATTTAGGTAAGTCCTTAGTTTTCATTTCCCCAAGTGGTATATTTTCTTTGGAATCCATTTTTCGTGATTTTGTTTGTGACGTGAATATGTTTCGCCCCCAAAAGTGTCGATTCTGAGAACGGGAAATGAATTCTGTAAACCCCCTAACGGTACATACACTCGAACCATTCGCTATAATGTACCGTTAACCCACCGTACGACATAAAATACATTTTGTGGTTGTTTTGCTCATCAAGTCAAGATATTCACTAGGATCTAAGAACTGATGCAGAGGGAGCATCAAGATACGGCTTGTGCTTGTTATACAGTTATATTGCAAATAAGTGCGTCTCGTGAGACATTTCTGTGAAATTGAAAGCTTTTCGCCCTTTCCCTTCTCCACTTGGATGAGTACTTATGGAATCGGAACAAGAATTTAAATTCTTACCAGAAGGAAGACGGTTCAAATTTCTAAGTGCATCAAATCGAGTTGAATAGTTTTTTTTGAAATTGTAGCTCCCGCCCCTCTCACACCATTCCGGTACGTAAGTAGAAAACTGAAATAGGTCTGTAGCCCGGAATGTTGAACGCAATTTATACATATATATAATATAAAATAATAAAAAAGAAGGAATTTCCGTAATTTAGCGAACTGGAATAATCCATGAAACGTTAAAGCACAGAGATCCACTTAGGAATTGGCCTGTGGTAGACGTTCAAATCCCCCGTCGAAGGTTAAGAGCTATGTGTCCAAGGAATATAAAAAGCTTTATCTAAGATTCTAGGACCAGTAAGATGGGTAAAAGGCATCTTAGTCCTGTGATGCAATGAACCTGATATCACTCCTTTGGGTCTTTTGCTTCGGGCTGGTTTGGCGTTTATAAAATCGAATCTACAGTATACCGGATCAAGTTATCAACATTAAATTGGAAACAAATTTAGTTGAAGTAAATAACCTTTTGTAAAAACGATGGAATATTAGAAATTTTTGATAGAAAGTAACCAATATTATTAAAGGAAGTACTACTCTAAACATTATAAAACTTGTTATTGGAAATATTAAAGAAAGAAAAAAAGGTTATACCATTAGCGGTTGAAACTATAAAATTAGAATAACAATTTTCAAATAGGGTTTAATTTAATTGAAATTAACTACAGCAACTAACGCAATAAATATAACTAATTAAAGAAATTAAAATAGGTAAGGGAATATAAGATGGATTGGGGATTAGGCTAGACAGGGAAATTTTGTCATTCCATAGCATTCTAGCGAAGGGTTCGTAGTTAGCACGAAGAAGCGGAAGTTTGAGAAAGATCTAACTTTTCGAAAGTTAGTGTTAAGGAATATGCTGTGCACGAATTCGAAACTAGTTAAAAATTAATGGACCAAGACAATATTGGCGACATCACGACATAAGTGATAGATTAAAATTATTTACTATTTCATTATTTTGAAGGAGATGTACCCGTACTGGTGATTTACTTGAAGATTTTCATGTCACCGGCACAAATTAGTGATTAATTACAATACAATCATATCGTTGATGGGCAATATTAAAATTAAAGGAGCGAGCTACCGTAAAGTACGTTGGAATGGGTTATGAAGAGATTAGAAATCGAGAAATCGAAGCAAAATTTATAAAGGCAACTATTGAAGTAGAAATGAATACATAAAATAATCCTAGGAGGAAAGCCAAGACAGCTTAATTTAAGAGATATAATTTGATGATAGATTTTATCGAAAGCTTTGCTACAATCGGTGGCCATAACGTCAACTTCGGCACAGGCAGCAGAGTAGTAATACGAAGGTAGTCAAGTAGTATTTTTAGACGACTTATCTTAAAGGAGGAATCCATGTTAAACTGAGGATAAAATGGATTTACATTGGAATGACATGGAGTCATAGATAAAACTTTCAAAACATGTAAAAAGGCGATAATTTGCAACCCTGAAGATACCCTCTGAAGGGGAAAGTTAGAAGAGAGTCGTGTGCGGCTGAATTAAATGGACAGAACAAGTCTTTAAAACAGTAATGGCTAAAGAAATCTGGTTAGCAATGATTGTGAGATAAGATGAGGATGCGTCGTCGAGTTCAAGGACCAAAGGTATCTATTCGATTTTCTTTTTAGCCTTTTATAAGCCGAACTTTTCTCTCGACTATAAAGAAAAATTATTTAACATGATATTTAACATTATTTGAAAAACTAAATTATACCCTAAAAAACCCCGGTCCAAATTATGGGATATGTTTTAGATATCAAAAAAAAGTTCTCCACAAAAATCAGCTCGTTCGAAATTTTTACGTAGTTAAAGTTTTTACTACCTGGACTATTCTGAATACTTTCTAAATTTATGAAACCAGCTTCTGATTGAAGGCATTCTTATTACTGGACGGATAGTTCATAGATCTAATTTTCTAAGTTGGATCCAAGTATCCAACTATTTCTGGGGTAGCGAGAGCTTGCAATTCATAACTCTAACCCTTAATCCTCCAGCTCCTCCTGTGGCTCTGTTATCAGAATGAACATATCCCACAAGAAGCCCAGAATTTATGATTCAATATTTTTATTCCATCACATTGTCAAGGAATTATTTTACTGGAAAAGCGGAAAAAGTAGAAGAAAATCGAAATAATGGAAAGATTGTTCATGCCAAGCGAAAGAACGGGGCACAGAGGAAGTCAACCACTGCCATTCCCGTGAACTAATTTTCCGAGGAGCGAACAGCGAATGCCATTCTCCCGTGCTGTGCCTCTAAGGTGCACACTAACTAAATGGTGACAGGCAGTGGGAAATAAAAACCCTCACAGCCGCCGCCGGCAGGAGCCTTCTTTTCGAGGGTCGGAATTTTCATTTTGAATCCCGCAAATACCAACTCTGTTGAATTGGCACTCAATCAGGCACCAGCGTTTTTACTTCACATCTCCTGCCTTTGATGCCCCGGGACAGGAGAGAGCGCACTGGAGGAAGGAACAAACCGAAAGAGCCGGGAGGAAACCCGGGAGGAAGCATGCCTCGGCAGTAGGATCTTACGTCATATTACCGTGCAAGGAATTGCGGAGCAAGGATAATCATGACAACAAGACCTCGTTGTAGGCGAAAATATTGCGGTAGCGGGGGAAGGAAATGAGAACAAATTTTTCTTATAAATTGAAGACTAAATCCCTACAATCAAACTCTACGCCAAGGTTGAACTTTATGGGCTTCTCTACAAGAGTTATGGCTGTGCGTTGAGGATATTACTCTGCTTGCAGGTGACAGCATAAGTTATGAAGTAGGCGTCAAGATAGGGGGGCCCAGGGAGCCCATTAAGCGCTCGACTGATGTCACAGGAAATTTCGGCTCCCTGCTTCATGGCAAAATTCCTGTCTTTATCCGAAGAAAAAATTAAGAAGACATCATCACCAATGAATTATGCATATTTCGGTTTTTCCATTAAGGTGTGTCTTTCTCGAACTGGGTCGTGCCGGATATAAGATATCCGGCAAAGCAAATAACTTTATAAACTACATAGATCAGAGGTCATGGGTCATGAGCGGTTGATTTAAATAAGTGGTATCTAATTGGAAGATTGTCACTCTTTTTAAATTGCTCACAATCCTTCAGTGGATTTTATATTACCTATCTGGCTCTGTCTGTCTATTTGCACTCTATGTTGCTTGTAATTAGATGTAATTTTTAATTCATTGTATTCTAACGTTCTTGCCTTTCTTAACAAACACCTCTTTCTTAACGAGTTAACTGTTTTTGACGAGTAGGGGCCTACACAGCTAAATGATTAAGATATGCCTGTATAACTTTATATTATTTGTAGAAACAGACTATCATAATTTTTACCAAAAATAAAGATTGCTTTAAAGGCATCAGCAGTAAGTGGGTATGGGTAGCTCAGTTGGTTAGAGCAGCGTAGCGTAGATTTCACTGTCCCCTTCTTAAAGTTGATGCTTTTTCAGATAATTTCCTATCTTTAAATTTAATATTGAAATTGACATAGGAAAATTAAGTATACGATTCAATAAAAGTTATTGATGAACTTAAGTTGGATAGCCAAAATGAAATGACCTCATCTCCTAAAAAGCATAAAATCCATTACCAAAAAAAAAAAAAAGAAAAAAATATTGTTGCTTTTCGGCAAGATTGTGCGTGGACTTAGGGATGTTTCATTTTGGAAGATAGGACAGCATGTTTACTTATGTAAATTGCATCACAGCCGGAACATCGATTTACATTAATATGAAAACTTTGCCCGGAAGAATCAAATAAATTACAGTCCCACAAATAGATTTTTGGAATGAGCGCGGAAATATCAAAGTTATTCTTTATTGGATTCGGTCAAAAAATAAAAACCTTATAGAGTTTGCACCGAGATAGAGAAAGTTTTTTTTTTCTTTCCGGTAGTCAGGAATGTTTTCGAGATATGTACTATGGACTATCGCATCCATATACTCCTTGAGGAAGTCAACTGGCGCTCAATTTCACGCTCAACTAGTCTAATGTCGTGATTTTTATGCAAATTACCCTCCTCCATACGTTATGTGCGGCACTTGATGGTCTCATTGCAGAAGGGAAAAGCAAAATGGTGAACTTTTTCTCCAAATGAAAGTCTCAGGGAAAAATGCTAGGAAAACAAATGTGTTAGTAAGCCCTTACGGCACCATAAAGTTGGAAGTATTTGAGAAGAAACGACATGTTTAAGGAACAGTCACACTTTTATGAGGGTTTCGACGTTTCATGGTAATTTGCAAAAAAAAAAAGTACCAGTAGAAAAGATGTTTACGTGAGCATTTTATTGCAAATGTGAATACGTCTCCGGAAGGAGTGTAATATTTGAAAGGTGATTGTGCCCAGCAAAGACCGTTTTAGTTTGGCACCACCATTGGTTTGCAAAAATAATGCAATTTAAATTTTATTCGTTATTATTGCAAAGTACAACATATGCATTCTAAAGTAGGGAAAGACTTAAACTTTTATTATTGTAATGTAATATTTGGTCAAGTACTTTGTTTTTTTCATATTCAGTATAACGTAACCCATTTTAATACTTCTAGAAGGACACCTCTGGAACTAGTCCGAAATATGATCTTTTTCCTGAATTTTTATTTTTGATAACTAGATTAATTATTTAAGGTTTATACAAAAATAGTGACATAACTGCGGGTGGGTTCGCTACATTGTTTTTCCGTCCGCATTTTAACTTAGAATTTTAAAAGACCTTATTTAACCATTATCAACTAAATATTTTGTTAGCTTCTTCAGTGACTAACTTATGAATGTTGGGATAAATTAATCTTTATTAGAAAGTCATATAAAATATTTAAAGAGTAGTCTAGTACACGTAATAGTGAGATACGAAAAATATCATTTGGAAATGTTGATCCCCTCACTCCTTTTACTATCGCCTAATCGAAATAAAAATCTTAAATAAATTTAGAGAACAAATACATGTAATTCATTGCAAATGGATTTCAATATGTAATTCAAGCATACTATTATTTATTTTATGTTATATTTAAAATATGCGACGGTTATGTTAAAAGTGAATGCAGAGCACAATTTATATAAAAGGTTAAATTTATGTTTACTTGAGTATAGTCTATAAAATTGAAGCAAGAAGCAAGTTTTCTAATAACGCCATCATTCGAATATATAAATAAATATACCTATGAGATTATTCCGACGTAATTAAAGTATATTTTGTTGATCTTAAATCAATCATCTTTACAGAGTATTCCTCTTATCTCTTCCGTAGCTTAAAGGCAACCATTAATAGTTAAAATATAATGGAACAATAATATCAAAAAAATGTTTTTTTTAAAATTTACTTCGGCCGTGGTTATGCTGTGTATCATGAAGGTGCTGGCATCCTACTTTTTTTTTCTCTAGCTAGTAACTGCTGTTGTGTGAAGGCGCTTATTGCAATTTTTCTCCGGAAAAGCTCTGTATATTTTTTATTAACGAGCGATGACCCCACCTACAGCTTTTCCCATCTAGAGCTGGATCGATTTTGTGTGGTAATTTTACACTTGCACAGTATTACATTTTTCAATTTATGGACGCGAGGAAAGGTTCCTGCTGTTGCTGTTGCTGCTGTTGCTGCTGGTGCTGCTGCTGCTGCTGCTGCTGGTTCTGCTGCTCTACCCGCCTGCATCCTGCCTCGGCGCACCTTGCAGGAGGAGACATCTCAGCCAGTTCATCTACAGAGCACAGGTCCCTCTACTCTTTGTTTAGGGCGTTGAAAAATTTTTAATATCGCAACGATATTGATTGTGCGGCAACATCTAGATCTGTAGAGAATTAATTTGAAAAATTGTTCTCTTCCGATAAGATGGCAAGAGGAATATAACTTACAATACTATAGCATTATGCATAGTATAAATTAATAGTATTAGAGTATATTAATACAACGGAAAATAGGAGAAAATCTTACTTTTACTCATACATTAGACTGTTTTTGAATACCTACATATAGTAGGAATATGCTTGCACGGAAAAGAACCTTTCTTCTTCTAACTATAGGCGACATAATGATTGAAAAAATTTATGGGATATAAGATGCCGAAAATCACTACTATACTACTACTATATATCATCTTATTCGAAGTAGTGCTGTTGTGTAAAATCGAATTCCAAAGATTTGAAGTTTATTATTTATTTTATAAATATTATTAAAAAAGCCTAAAAGTACTATAACTATTATAATAATACAGGAGAACGGCCCACATGGTGGCCACTTCGACCAAATACGGTCTTTTGTGCCAAAACCACACTAGTGAAGTAAACGATCAGCTACCCTAAGGGAAGGTAGAACACAAAAGAGTTTCGGAATTCAGCCGGACTCAGGAACTTCTTGCAGAAAGTCCCTCTTTTAGTCGTTGCTAGGTCCGGGCAGTCACACAAGATGTATATGCTGTAGTTTCATCGTCCTCTAGACATAGTCAGCATTTCTTTTCAACAAACAGAACTATTTTATGTAGGTGATGTCTCAACATCTCAACCTGTAGTGGCCAGTTAAGTACCATAAGAGGCATAAGAGCAAATATTACTTTAAAAAAAAAATAGTATAAATGAGTGAGGAATAAGATCTAATAACATTAAGTTAGTTTATTTTAACTCTAAAATTATTTTTCCGATTTTCTTACATTAATTAAAAGTTTCTACTTAAAAGAAAATTGTAATAATCCTTTATAGAAATTCCCTATGAATATTGCGTCTGTTTTAAATCAATTTAATTAAATTGTTTTATGTTTTGATTAACTTAACTATAAAAATAAAAACTAGGTATATTATTTCTATTTTTGAGCTCAAAATGCGTTCAATTTATCCAAATACGTTTCATAGCCAATTGAGTTTTGGTGTGAGGTATGTTTAAAACAATAATAACTGTGCTTTTTTAATGATCTGATGCTCTCTTTGCAATATGAGTCGAGGTTGTATTTAATTTTAAAGAAAAGGTATACCCTGTAATGTAATGTGGGTAACGTAGCAGTAACCACAGGGTGGTTATCGGTGGGATTACTAATTTAAATTGTCCGAAAGCTTTATACAGGGATAGTCGGAAAATTGTTGAAAGGATTTCGATGTGGAACGAAAACGAAAACTGTTGACGGATACTACTCACAAAGAGCACCCGTGGGACAGATCATTCAATTAAAAAATGGGCGCCGAGTACACATCGACGGTGTGGGAATGAGCACATACGGGCCTAGAGCTTAGCGGATCGAAGCGAAACATTTGGGGGGCCCACGTTCATTTCTCATTTTATAATAAATCACCCCGACATGGGTGAGTTCAATCCACCCAAAAATCACCCTATTCCGGCTGGTTGGGCTATTTTGCTTGTTCGCCCTCTGCTCGTTATGTGCTCCTTGAAACTACAATGGCAACAACAATAGCCACCAGGAGCAGCAGCAGCAGCAGCAGCAGCAGGAGCAGAAGCGGCGGCAACAGCAACAACAACAATAACAACAACAACAATTCCTCCTGGAAAACAGCTTAACATGAGCTCAAATAAAAATCGATCAGCATCCCGTAGAATAGCATCCCTTCGCTCAACAGGGATGCTGTATATGTTCATCTTATTTTAACGCTAACGAAACATACCTAGCTGCATCCCTGTCGGGGTCATACAGCATCCCAGGCAAAAATTTCATCCGTCACAAGCACTTGTCTCGCTCTTTAGTCCCCCATCCGTCCTGGTCCAGTGGGTGGATGGGTGGATTGAAATGATGCGCCCCAGCATCTACCCCATTTTCAAACCCGAAATTCAAATGAAAACGCACACCAACAGGATATTAAATGAGATTTACTAGGGACCCGGGTTGCCCGGGATGCTGTCGCCCATTGTCAATGTATGCAACCGTGATGGACATAAATCAAGCGCGGAGGGTTGGTTGAGCTGAGCATGTCCTTTATAAATGGGGGATGATGGGCTGAGGCGGACAAATCTATGTGCGGCTCGAGTGTGCATCCCTCCCGGATGCTGGAGGAGTGCCACTGGTACCATTCCGATTATGTGCTGGTGCTGCTTCTTGCCACCCAAAATCCCGGGGTAGTTGTTGGTAATATATCGACATTTTGCCCTTAAGTTACAGCAGCAGAATCAGGCGGATGGTTGTTTTATTATTTTATTCTATTTTTCTTTTTTCTTTTTTTTTTTTTTTTATAATTTCTCTTTTGGTGTTTGTAGCCTTCGTCTTCTTCAGTGCAAAAGTTTTATTTTTCCCGACTAAATTTTGGCTTTTTTTCTTATTTCATTTACTATTTAACTTGGGGCACAGATCGGTGTAGTGGTGTTCTCTGTCCTGGACGTACACATCCTACAGGATCAGGCTATAGCCCTAGGTATATAGGGAAGGTCTCATTTTGATAATATTGGTGTATAGAGAACAGGGGTTTGCTACACCGACCGCGATTCGTAGTAGACGTTTAGGCGTCAACTAGTGCGCTTGGTGCGCTTTGCGGTGTCCGCCATAAAGATACCTATTTAGGATAAAGAAAATACTATAATTCTGGGAAGAGGCCTCAAATTTTCACTGGGATCCTATCCACTGTCTTGGCTAGAGACAGATTGCCCAAAAAACTAACGATCGTTAAATTATCGAATTCGATCATCTTGACCAGTACCAGTACAACACTATCCCGAGGGGGGGAACAGACGAGTTCTTCTAAAAAAAAAAAAATTGTTATAATAAAGAAAAGTGACTTAACCCGTTTTATTCGAGCGTAATTTCAAAGTTTTCACCTGATGAGAATGAAAGAATTTAAATAAAAAAAAAACATAAAACAAAAAACAGTTTAAGTGCTGAGAAAAATCGGTTAACAAACTTAAAATCGGATATCGTAATATCGCAGGGATAAAATCTACTTTATCGCGAAACTGCGAAACTACAAAACCCATTTTTTGGTGCTTCATAAAACGATCGTGAGTAGTAGATGCAAAAAGTTTAGAAAGGAAAAATAAAACGGTCGGTGTTGTTAATTTTTGTTTTTAAATCCCCAAGGTAGGTAATATGTGTTTTTTTCGATTATTTGTGTAATTTTTTTGTTGTAATGTGACTTAAATTAATCCCTATTTAAAAAAAAAAAGAAAATGGCAGCAAAACGCTGGAAATTTCTGCACAAAACCTTTTTTCGGCATGCGTCATAAAGACCGCACCCAAAATTTTCAAACAGTCGCACATACGTCTGTATTCGTTGACTCTTCGGTGTATGTGTAACTTCCCTTGACATTGTTATTTCCCCTGAAGAGAGAAGGTCAATATTTGAAAAAAAAAAGAAAATACAAAAAAAAAGAAATAAAAAATTAAGAGTTTATCAATAAATTCGATTATATTCAACATGTGACTTCCGGCTGGTATGAGCTATGAAAATTTCACTATATGTTTTTTTTTTCTCAGAGCAAGTGTATTTTACGTAAAAGGATTATGGGTTGACGGACGTGGAGTGGAGAATGGACACGGACAAATTTTTGTTCTACTCTAGTCATGTGTTGAGGCTAATTATTCGTTTCCATTTTCCGTTTTGTTGAAAGAACCCTCCCCAATCGGAAAGGAATAATGGTATTTTTCTACTTCTCCATATACCCTAAAAATATCTAGACCTATATCTACTTGTAAGACAGTAGGACTCTATTCCGCGTTCTATCTTTCTGAGCTGAAACGAAACCTTAAGCTTGTTGTGTTACTTCAGTTTTGACCTTTAAAGTGAGAATGTCATAGTGCCTCCGATTTTTGGGATAGTCTAATTTTACTGGTGTATGGTAGTAGTACAAAAATTTCGCTATCATGATAATAAAATTTGATCTTTAACTTGTTGAACAAAATTTATTTATGTATTAAAATTTTCTAGATTTTAATTGCTATATTTGCGACTACTAACTTTATTTAACCCTAGACTACTGATCTTATAGGGAACCCTATTTAGTAACTATACATCGCTTCGAAGTGCATAATATGAAGTGGTTTTTTCTATAAAAATAACTAATGCTGGTTTACTATAGCCCACAATAGCTTCTGGCGGCAACTGATATGGCTTGAAATCACAAAGCACTACCTTCATGCGTTAAAAAGATATATACAATATTTTTGTAGGTATATACGTCGAAATAACGTAGATTATTAAACTAGAGTTTATCTAATAAAAATTAAAATATATCTTCGATCTTTGTGGTACTTGTGTTTAAATTAGTTTTCTGTACTATGCCTCTTTTATCATTAAATCATTTAAAACACTTTAAAGAGCTCATATACCTTTTGAAAATTATAAAAACTGCAGAAATAACATCAACCAACTATGAAAATTATTGACTTTCAAGCAAATAAATATAAAAATCAGTGATTTGATTTTGTAGTGAAATTTTTATAGAAAAATAATAATAATGTCTGTTTTATTGATTAAAAACTTAAATTTTTTCAATAATAAAGAATAAATTAGTTGTAAAATTAAATTAAATATCATAGTTTTCAAAAAACAAGTGTATTCTCTATTTATATTTCTATTAAAAATAATTTTATAACATTTACCTTTAGTACAGTTTTAAATATTTATAAAGCCTCTTTAATTTTTAACATAACGCTTTCAAATATTGCGTTAGTTTAAAAAGAATGATCAAAACAATATTTTTGGGTTTTAGTTGGGTGGTATTTTATTTGTTTCTTTAACACTACAACTATCAAGGAGTTATTTCAAACATTTTCATTTTAATACAAAATTTGTTCTCTCCAAGAAAATTTATGATGTATTTTACGAAAATACCCTAATTAATCTTTATTTATATATGTTTTTTTTTAAAATATCTATAAAGAAATTTTTAAGAAGATACAACTTGAACTTTCTTAGAGAGAATAAATTTAAAATAAACAAGGGGTCAAAGTGACCTCTTTGGTAAGTCTAGTGTTAAATTAAGAAATTATAAATTATTAAATTTGGAATATTAAATACGTACAAGTTACCGTATTTTAAAAATAATCGTTACGTAATTTTTATATTTGAAATAATTCCAGATGGTTAAATTTTACTATTAATAAAATAAAATTAGCAATGACTGAAATGATTTAAAATATTTAAAATAAAGGACATGACTAAAAAAATCACTTATATTGCATTTGGAAACTGTAGGTCTATGTAGGGTCTTATTTTAATTTCTCGTAGATATCCATGTTTATTATTTTGCAATTTTCCTAATGTGGTTAATAAGAAAAAATTCGAATAAGCTGATATTATTTCTAAAATATATGTTTAAAAAAAAACTAATATTTATTTAGAAACTAGATAGAGCCTAATAGAAATGCGTAATTGGTAGTTTGCCGAAATAAAAGTTCTACAAATGCTATTCTATATAGGTATAACACATATTTTTGGTATTTAACATCTTATTTTAATGATTTGTGTGATAAAGAATATTACTTGTATTATTAAAAGAACCTATTTGAATATTTCAATTTTTTACGTCTATATAAATGCGTAAATGAGTTTATTTGATCCTGTTTCACGTCTTAGTCGTTTAACTCATAAGCATAAAATTCCCCATATACCTAGCCTATACTATGGAAAAGGGTATAATATACTTTTTATTTCGATACGTGCATACATCACTTAAAATTTACTATTAATGTTATAAATTAACTAGATTTTCTAAAATAACTTTTAAATCATTGATCATTTTCAAATCTTCAAATCGTTAGGCACTCTAAGAGAATAGGCTTAATTTTCATATATGCGTCAGCTGTTGTAATGATAATAAACCTTATATAAAAAATAAATAAGTTTTTAACATAGAGTTAAAATTGCCGGATAGTTTGTTACTAAAGACATGTAAAAATTAGCATGATATGCAAAAATGTGGTACCCATTTATATAAAATTAAATAATTGGATGTCATATAAAATAATATCCCTCTATTCTATTGAATTGAAATATTAATTTATATGATAAAAACTTTGAAGATTAAAAATATTTTTAGTGGAAATTTCGAAGTTTTTCACATTCTTAAAAATGTTGTGAATCACTGATAACAACTTCCGTAACCGTTTTTGTCTCTTACTAGAGCCAATTTTAAGACTATCAAAAAATGAATGTATCTCTTTTAACGCGGCATCAATTAATGTTCTCTATCGTAAAAGTGTTAGAGGTCTGTGTTAGATCATGTCATAGAAATAACTTTTTTCGTTCGCATAATCAAAACATTTCAATGAAAATAAAATTATGCGTCACATTTCTATTTTATATGATTGTTTTTCCTTCTTTCAAACCGACTATAAAAATCTGTTTTTGTATATTTGATTTAGAACTGGATTCATGAAATTAAGTATGTGGTTTTTTCTCTGTAAAAATACTTACAAAAATCGTTTCCTAACTTTAATACCTTTTCGTTACATATTCCAGTTTAGGAAAGTACGATATACCGTTCCTCATGAAGTAAAAGACTTCATTTAATTTTCATTGCTTTAAATGTCCATCCCCATCCACCTATCTTAGATTTTGAAGCAAAATAAATCGTGAACTACCCTTATCAAATTTTGAAGAAAAGACCAGTGAGTCGTAGCTGAGGGAGGTAAACCACATCGTCTTATTTCACAATGAATAGTCCGATATCGTTTACGGTTTAATAGCATTTTGTATGTAAATGAAATACTATTTTCGGAACTCAACCGCTAATAAAATTTAAATGATATTAAAAACGCAAATTAATGTGTGTGGCATAGCAATCGTTGTGCGTCATTTGTGGTTATATTAAAATTTTTAATATACCTTTCTTAAGTTGTAATTGGTAATTTATTTTTAAATATAAAACAACCCAATTAATTGCGGCTCAATAAATTCGAGTGGGTTACAGAACAGCAATTTTAATGATTTTTCATTGGTATCTCTTTTAACATATAGACAAAATGCATAATGTGTGCTTTAAGAAACAGTTTTTAAACTAAAACAAAATTAATCTCTACGTGTGATTTTAGTTTTTATCTATATATATTTTTTTAAAGGGTACTAGAAAATATTTAATAGGCGTATTACTAAAAGCATATAAATAAGCCGCGTTTGTGAATTTGAATTAAGACATTCCTTCTTCAAATTGATCATAGATCAATAAAAATAGTAACTATGAAACTTTCATAATACGAGTATACCTTAGTTTCACTCTAACATGATTTAAAGGGCTATAATTAATAGCAATTGTTGTATTTACTCTAATTGTTAATTTAAAGCTTCGAACTGCTTGAAACACTAGGTTTTTAGAATTACATACGACATTAATAAAATAGCGAAATGTCTTAATAATTGAACTTTACAAACACGATTTATTTTATGTCTTTAGTAACATAAGATAAGAAAATATACGAGCATATTTTCAATAGGGAGAAACATTGTGTTTGTGTTTCTGATCCTTTTAACATAATCATCACATAAAATTCTCTATTTGATTTAAAAGACACGGTTTTGAAAAAGTATACACCCCTCAAAATTGTTTTGGCATATGTGAAATAAAAGATTTTATTTGTTTTCCAAAACTTATTAAATTTGAACTTCGAATTAGACACAATAGACAGATGTAATTTTAACATTTCTGATATTTTCATTCGTGTTTTTGTTTAGAAATTAGTTTTAGTTTTAGAGTGAGTGCTTTTAAGAAGTCAATTAAATGCTTAGTAACTGATGATAAATAACAATTTCCTTTTATTTACAATCACAACATTTTTAAATTTAAATTCAAGTGATTGTTTCCTCAATTGTCATTGTGAGTTTGTTTTTAAAATAACATTGCATTATTGCTTTAACTTGAAAGTTTGTTATTGGTTTTCTTAAAAAGTTTTTCATTCTTTATGGTGTAGATTTATATAAAGTTAAACTATTGTTGTTATTTATAGCTTAAACTTTTTCAAAGACGATAACTTTTCAAACAATTAAAGTCCTATTGATATTGGACAAATAGTTATGGGAGTTTGTTCAGAACAAACAAACACTTTGACGATAATTCTAAAATTATCCGATTTAGTTCTATTGAGAAGATTAACTAAACTTAAGAAACTTCATCAAAGATTTATTTGTTTTTGTATGATGTAGAAAAATTCTACAGATTTAGAATTTCAAATAAGTTTACTTTATATTGATTAAGTCATTTTAAAAATATTTTAAAATTGTATAGTAAGATATAATCAAGCTGGCACTTATTTATGTAAATAACCGTGAAAGAATAAAACGGATAAACAAGAGGATATTTCTTGTTGGTGAGCATCCTTACTCTATATAGGGTTTAAAAGTGATTAAACTGCATATCGGTATGGCTTAAGTGCGTTCCATCGATTAATATCCCTGACAATCATGCAATACATTCTTTTTTTTTTTTTCTTCCTCCTTTCTTTTACTCTTTGGCGAAAGCTTTCGCCAGGAGTGGTAGGGAACCCTTCTATGCTGCATATATTCGCATTAGCATAAAATATGTAGGGGTGCAACATTTTGTTAACATTGACAACAAAACAAGGGTGCTTGCTTGCATATTGTGGAGAGGAGCCTTCAAATCCTCCTCCAGGGCATCAAAAGACCTATTGCAAACGCGGGAAAAAAAAGGTATAAATTAATTTATTCGCGGAGCTAAGTACAAAAGCACCCCTCGCTATATAAGTGTTATATTTTGAAATGTAAAAAACATCGACGACTATCCCATATATGTAAACTGCCGCTGACACAATACCACCCGGCTCCGTTCCATTTCTATCTAAAGGCGGTGTCCTGATTTTTCTACTATAAACTGAACCCCTAATGCGAATTGATTTATTCTCCGTTCCCCCGGGTATCGAATCGAGCATAATTCCGTGCTAATCTTGGCTCTCGCTGCGTGCTGCAACACATCACGTGGAGGACACAGAGTAACCCCACAGTTACTGTTTAGTTACATAAATCGGTTTGGCATGGGTGCTCTGTTTGCAAGATGGTCCCTCTCCCATTGCTGATTGCCGTCAAGGCTATTGTAAAGCATGTGACGTCGACACATTGGAGATGGGTCCAGGCTCTGAATCTCTTTTTTTTTCTTTTTTCTTTTTTTTCTTTTCCCAGTTGTTTCAAATCTCTTGAGGCCTTCACGTTATCGTGAAAAAAGTCTCCTCTACTCGAAGTGTATTGGACGATTCAGAAACAATACGCTTATGGTATTAGCTTCCATTCAATTAGGTTTATCGATCGACTCCAGTGGCATGGATACGAGAGGCGACGACTTCCGACAAAAAAAAAAATATATATATATATAGAAAATAAAAATTCAACAGAATCTCTTTGACCTAGTGCCCACTCCAACGATACTTTCGGACTCTTGAGCTATATTTAACCCCTCACATTTCGAGGCATATTTACATTTTAGATAAATTTTCTTGGATGATATTCTCGAGGCTACTCGGGTGGAAGGTTAAGCTTTAAAAAAAGAAAATATGTCAGCGAATGGGGATCTCTGAACGCCTAATACCGTGCCATATCAGGTTCGGTATCACGTACCACTATCATGGGGGCGTCATAGATTGGCGATATGCTATCTCTTTTAGTGCATACAATTTGCCCCAATTCATCGAGTTGGTGCACTAGAAAGCTTTTAATAAATCTCTTTTATATATATATATATTTTTTTTTGAGCATTCGAGATATGCATATATGATGAAATTTTAAATGCACTCATCTGTAGACTCTTTTGCGAGGTACACTAGAAGATAAGATAGATTTTTATCGTTAAAGAGTATCGCAGAACTAACTAGAAATGGGAAAGATTTTTTTATTGATTACTGCTATTAGTTCCATTATGAGATTTTAATGGTTTGCTAGTTATTTAATTAAATGAAAATCAACTTAATGCAGCATATATTTCGCTTTTGGAAATTGAAAGTATACAACTTTACTACTTCAGAATAAGTCTTATAAATCAAACACTACTCCCCTACTGTTCTTACCATCAACAACGAATAATGGTAGGACTTTAAGCCTAAAAGCGTTTGTAGATAATTCAAAATTGGAACCAACATCTTAAACTTAAATGAAAAATTAATTCTTTGTAAATTTAAAAAAAAACAGCAATCATAACGAAAACATAAAAGGAGGTATTCGTTATTCCGGATTTTTCATATTTAAAAACTAGGGTCCCTCTTAATAAATTAGAGACAAATTTTGAATAAACCACTCAGTTTTTAAGATGAATAATAAGATGACAACAGGATGGATTAATAAGCAACATATCCAAAACACTTAAGCAGCGTGTATTAGGTTAAAATCTTAAAAGTACTTTGACTGCATTAGAATTTGTGTTTAAAATGCTTTTTTATTCAACTGTGAACAAACCCATCTTGCTGATAAATTTCTATTAAACGAATGTTCATTAAAAACATGAAAAAAACGTTCATTTGATATGTTTACAGTGCTCCTGACTATCGCATACTAAAAGACATAGCAGAGTACATAAATTTTATTGATCATTTCTCAAGATGTGATGTTATTCAAACATTCCAATCGATCAACATTATTTGTGATTATGCGAACACTACGAAATTCCGTAAACCCCTCTTTTAACCTTTCTGGAAACTCTTAAATTTTTGTCTGTTTGTTCTTTTAAACAGTGTTTTAAAATATGATGCAATTTACTTCTTTTTATTGTAAATAAAATGCAAATTTATTCATTATAACTTATTAGAAAACTAAAGGCCCTATGCCATTCATCAATTTACGCGAAAATATAGGGGAGACGGCATTTTAACGAATTTAAATAAACGTTTATTATTTAAAACGCATTTGAAGCTGTTGATTTCTTATGTGTATTGTGCCGTACCTAACATTTAAAAAAAACACTTATAGGGACCATGGTGGATCGATATATTTAAATATACAAACCTTACAAATCCAGGTACATTATTGCATTATTTATCATTTTAAAGTTGATTGCAGTTTATATTACGTCTGTGTTTATAACAAAATTAAATCAAAGCGTTGAAAACACATCCCTCAATAAAATAATGCAACGATATTAGTTTGAGCTAAAAATAAATGTTTTATTATACAAAATTGTTAATGACCTTCAAATTTTTAATGGTGTTTTTAAATTAGAAGAAGTATTTTTCTCAATTTTAAATATAAAAACTTTTAAACAGAAGTTGTTAAGTAATAAATTATTTATTAAATAAATATTCCTCAACTAACATTTTAAGCCTCCTAAAATCGCTTTTTAATAGAGAACTCTTTAGAACTATTTCTAAAGATTCTTGATAAGGAGCTATTCCTTTAAGACATATTAAAAATTCACTACTCCTCTAAAGAATGGTTTTTCTTCTTTTTATTTTGACTGAACTTGCAGTCTAATCGTTTTTGAGAAATTGCAATCATGGGTTCATTTCAAAAAAGTATTTAATTTAGGCAAATACAACGTACACTTTGCGTGGAAGTTTACAATTTCAGATTCTTTTCATAATATCAACAGTTTATGGTTTTTCGAATTATCATACATGACCTTTAGGGTCATGAATAAATTTATAAATTATTAATATCTTTCGCCAATTATGGTCTATATAAAGAAACTCAGAGCTAACTAAAAACTCCAATTTTGAAAGTTGTTCATTAGTTTATCATACTTAAATTTTATCAAGAAGTTTTTGTTATATTCAAAGAAGTTTTTCATACAAAGCGATTTATTTATTTACACCTTTTTTGGGGAGGTAGTTTTAAAAATTAAATTAAAATACCTAAAGTTTTTTCTTACCCTTAATTAATTTTAATTGGATCTTCTACTTCTTCCTTTATCTACGATATAATGAAATAGTGAAAATATGGCAGTTCCTTATTAATATTGATTGGCTTAAGGGTAAGCAATTTTTGGATTTTACCTACGTTTAATTAAACTCTCTTCCAAAAGCAATCAAATATTTATAAATGAATCTAATTTGAATTCAAATTTTGTGTTAAAAACTATAATTCATTGAAATACTCATCTTTTAGCCCTATCGGTTTAGAATTGATCGAAGATATCCTGTTTTTACCGTGCCACTTCTACTGATCTAAAGTAAAGCGTATTTCCGATATGTGATTGACATCATTCGAATTATTCACACCCCTTTTTTTTGTACATAAGTAAAATTCACCCTATAATAAAATAACCATTAATTGATATATCTGTCCAACTTTTGCCAAGCGAAGCTTAAATAAAATTTAGTTACGCCATAGCGTGTGCCCCAAAACCCTTACTAGCGGTGAATTGCCAAATTTCTCGCGGTATTAGCAAAACTCCAGGACCCTCTATATCGTGCCAAGTGACAGATTTTATTAATTCTATTGTTCGATGGGAATATCTCACGTATCACGAACACAATTGAAACAGAAACATTCATTCATTTCAGGGATTTCTCCTCGATATCAAAAAGGTTGACAGCTGCAGTCTACCGCCACTTGGTGCTGCGGAAGGCAACAACCCCTAGGCTGGAATACACACAGGCGGCAAGCGACCCCGACGTCGTCTGTCGGGTAGCGGGACTGCGCCGCACGACAAGAGACCAAAAAAAAAAAAAAAACGAAAAACCGGCCCAAGGCAAGTTGACGACGACGCAGTTTTTTCGCGGTTACGCACGGTATCCTTACGGCCGATAATTTCCCTTCCTCGCTGTTCCTCCTATTTTAGCCGCTACTACGATTGGTTTGGGACACAACAGTGTCTACAATTTTTTATCCACCGTTTTGTTTTTTGTTTTCTTTTTCAGGGCTCATTACAAGGTAAGAAGTAGTATCAGTGGCAGCGGCATGATCAGCTGTTCGCTTGATCCAGTAGCGCATGCGCACCCCGTGAATTTTATAATTGCTACAGTACGCGTGCGCGGATTAAATTTTGCTTGTGTCCTGTTCGAGGTATACGTTCAGGGGATGTGCATTCGTTACAGTCAGTTCGTGAAATGCTATAAAATTGTGTTGTGATCCAATTTTTGTGCAATTTTTATGATTGTTAAATGAATAAATTTAAATAGTAAAAGTGAATTTAATTTTACATCACGTTTTTCTCCTGGTGTCCACTGTAGGCCTGTATGTCTTTTTACCATAAGGCACGCGGTGAATGCCAAGAGCGAACGATATTCTACAAAATCTAGATTTATGAATTAACAAACTAGAAAATGTGTAAAGTTCATTTAATTAACAATTCAGAATAAGAAGGATATCGATGCTTATTAAATGTGTCATTGTTTTTGTTACAGTTCGTGTAAACTAAATTTAGTAGCTTGTGCTTTAGATAGGTCATCAAAGTGTTGATCCCTTGATCCGAATCAAAAAACCTCCTTAAAAAGGAACCATATTAAAAATGTTGGGGGAAATTCTGCTTTCTGCAGTATAGGAGAATAGAAATTGCATATAAAATGTGATATTCCAGTTGGATGAAGATTCCAAACATGACTTAAATTGTTTAGCCATAGCTCCAATATTACGAATTTTTACTTTTTAGAGTGAACTTCTTAAATCCGAAATCTCAATCTAAGTGATCATTTCTGGTATTATATAAAATTTTATTGCAATAAATTCAAGGGTTTATAAATCAATGACTCCCTAGTTTTATAAATTAATTACGCTATGAATTAAAGCTAAAGATCAGAGCAAAAAATGTGTCCTCTAACTCATGGATCTACGAGACCTTCTAATTCGATGTCATATTGAAAGCGTCGGATTGACCACTTGTAATAAATAAATTGCCGATCTCGTAATTCTTTTGATTTAGAATATTTTACGAGTATCCCATCTTACCGCAATTTATTCTTTTAAAACTTTGTATTTATTTCAAAAATTTGCTGCGCTTTTTCTATTACTAATTTTCCATTTTATGACGTTTCCGTACATGTTTTACGTTCTTTTTACCCGTCCTATCATCACAAAGTTCGATATGTGATACGGATGATAACATTTCGAAATCTTGATGATTTATTCCAAGTCCTTAGCATTCATTGAACCCAGATAAATAATTTGATTAGTTAGTTTAACTAAGGTGTGATGTTTCCAAAGAGCAGTGTGGAATATTTAATTAAAATTTGAAAAAGAAACCACCTGATGCACAGTAGTAATGAAATCCTAAAAGACTGATCAAAATATGATATAAGAAAATTATTCAGTTTATACGAAATTTTGTATATGGGGGTTTTTGGGGCTATTAATAAACATTTTATTAATTTTATTATGTTTATATATTATTGGATCTGGCAATTTAATGTGTTAACAGTTCGTATTGTTCAGCTGTTGTTTTCGTATGAGGCATAGATACATAAAAATAAAAATTTACACTACTCTTAAACTAGTGGGATGCAACGTTATGTTCAAAATGGTTGGTATTAACCTGTTTTTAACATTTCTGTATGGGACATATGTGCATTTAATTTAGCAATATAAGACTATAAGATTTTCTTACATAAAACTAGTCTCAGCTAAGGTAATATCCTTCTTTAAAATAGGAGAAAAGAATATAATGATAAAAATACAATGTTTAAAATATGATGCATTTTTAATGTTCGAACATTTTTTCCTTATCCTATACCCACTTTTCTTCCTTGACTAATTAAACTCTCTTTCAAGATCGATTAAATATTCGTGATTAGAACCCTGTTTGACCCCCTCACAGGTTCACAGACATATCTCGGTTAGTTTACTCAAAACTTATTATAAATCATTGATTTTTTATATCCCTTTCACTATTCACTGGTTAGCACTATTGCTTTTGCTCATTTGATTTTTATGAAGATTATTTTAAAAAGCGATTGATTTTAAATCCCACATAGATTAACAAAATACCACAGATAGAATAATAGAAATCTTCAGCTATAAAGATAAAGGCAAATATGACTTCATAGATAAAATGACGTGATATTTTAAATCGAAACACTTAAAGTGGAAATGCTCTAAAAACCAATGGTGCTCTTAAACTTTTGCTTACTACTTATAAAGATATAACCCTCGATTAACACGATACTTCCTAATTATAGGAAAGTCGCAAATAAGCAATTATCGAATAACACAGTTTCGAATAACATGAAACCTAATTAACCGAGCTATTCGAGGGATATCTGTATATGAAAGTAATTATGGAATTTTATATTCGTTTTTTCCACCAAAGGAGACGGGTGTACTAATTTGTTTGTTGGCGTTTCCATTCGGATCACGCTTGATCTCACCAGTGTGGCTTGGCTTAGTGTTCCAGTCATCGACTACACAACAGCACCGAAAGAACGCCAGCCCTATAAACATACGCTTGGTTTTCAAAAACCAACTGTGAAGTATAAGAGAAGGCAATTTCTGTAACAATATTAATAAAAATAATCAGCTATGTATAAAATCCACTCTGTTTCAAAAATATTCAATTTTATATTTGCTCAAGAATGAATACAACTTGCAATACGCGGTTTTTAAAATATAGAGTGGTTTTTAAAGCAGTTCTATTCAACTAGGCAATTTTCTGGTCATAACAATATTTGAGCTTTAGAAGTTAAGTTTTAAAATATTTGAAAGAAATGTTGTTTAACCCATTGAGCGCTTCAAGGGACTTTTCTATCATAATCAACATTGCAATTGGAATTACAGTCATCCCACCCATCATACCCTGCGTGTGATTCGTCGTAAAACGTAGTCAGTCAGTCAGTCTACAGCATACATTTAATTTCGCATAACTCAGCGCTCAAAGGGCTAAATATTGAGTTCTTTCTAAAACTAATGAAGAAAAATCTCATTAAAATAAAAATTCAGTATTTAATAATCTCATCAAATATTTCGTATCATCTTGCGTAACATTCATTTCCGTTGGATTTAAAATATGACTGGTATCAACTATCAAAAGTTACCAAGACTTTTTGATAATGATTTTGACCACGTCAATAGTACTAAAAAGTCGGTTATTGGTATAACTCATATTTTAATACTATCAACTAATTAAAAAACGTTAGTATTTGAGAAATGTTTTCTGTCTCCTAAGCACTTAACATTTCAAATGTAGAATTGTTAAATTAAAATAGGGTGTGACACCTCAAAGTAATTAATTCCGACTGCTAACTATGGATGGATCTTGAAATTGTGCAAAACGTACAAAATAGATTTACACAAATTTAATTGCTTGGTGCCTGTTCAAAATTAATCCATATCCTGAAAACTATTTTGAATTTAACACCTATAGGGCTATCAAGTCATTTATAGCGTCACAATTTATAGTTTCGCTAAATTCATGCAGGAGGCAATAGAATAGGAAATTTCTCTTAAAACAAAAATTTTCTTATGATGCAAAATAATTCCACTTCGGTTGCATAACAAAACGAATAGATCCGGACGAATTTTGCACAAAATGGCTGAATTGTGAAATGAACGTGTAATAAATGTTCACAATAAATCAAGTGTTTTGAGTAGTGCATGCCTCGGTCGATAACAGGGCGAACGTTATCCGCAATTTAGGAGTACCCAAAATCAGGTGTATGTGCGTTTAATTATTCACCACTGTCCGATTAGAGTTTTCGGATGTACTGTGGGTAGAATTCACCCCACAGAAAATCGATAGTACAATTAGGGTAGATGGAAATTTACTACTTCATCTACCCAAAAGGCACTTCAGCCGGTATGTTTGCCAGGATATAATCATGTTTTAATTTGTTTGTAAACGCTTTTATGAGTAAACCACTAAAATTCTTATAAAATCGTCCCAAGGTAAATACTGCCAACTAAGCCAGAGGACCGGGATATTTCCCGAAATCATCCCGGATACGCTCTGGGGAGCGACATAAGTCGATTAAAACCTTTTAAACGGACACATGAGCCGCTCCCACATAGACGACGACGACATTCAGGTCCAGAACGATTCTGTCTGCTTGTTGTCATGGACACTAGCACTCTTGTCCCGGTCGAGTCGATCTGGGATTCATCCAGCAGCAGAATTGCAATTAAAGGGGGTCTTAACCACCCCCACACATACCCATCCACCTTTGGCTGCGTATCGGCTAAAAATTTGTTTGCCCTCCGTATGTTTTATTTATTCATATTATTGCGTTCTGCTATTTGATTAAACCCTCTAAGGAAACTAGAAATTTATTTAATCACTGCGCAGTGTCGTCGTCGCATCTGCACAAAAGGAGAATTGCAGCGTGAAATTATGGGAGAGATAGGCAAAAACCGCATGTCTTCAAATGCTGCAAATGAAACCGGACGGAAGTTAACCAAACATTGGGTGCCTTCTATCCCCTCCCTCTTTTACCGGGCGCTATTTATTCAGCTACACAGTCATCGGTGGAACTGCTATAGCCGCACTATATCCAATCTACAGATATAGAAAGTGAAAAGCTTTGGTCCTGGATTTGCTGGGATGCTTGAATCCTGTACAGTTTTATATCATTCACGCAAATATGAATGTAGTACCGGTTCCGGCGGAAAACGCTCACGCTCCGCATTCTGTCGTTAATTTTGAAATAGCGTTCACTTTGCCACTCAGCCACATAAAGGTGATGGTGCGGGGGATGTACTCTGGTTTAATATGGTCATATGCCGTTTGTAAATATAAAATTTGATTTTGGTACTCTCTCTATCTCTCTTTCTGTTGGTACTATTGCAGTTGCCGTAGGGACAGAAAAAGATATTACCTCTTTCAAATAATAAACGAAATTGAGGGAAAGGGGTCGTTTGAAGAAAATTCACCCTTTGACGTATGCACAACTCCGGGACTAGAGTTTCATGAAATTGAATTTTTAGCAAGGATAGTTATAGCCCTGTAATAAATTTGTACAGTAAAAACAATTTAACGATAGATGTTTGATCTAGGAACTAGTTTTAAATGAAAATAACGTGTGATTGCTCTTAATATCGCAATATAAATTAGCTAATTAATTTAGTTTTTATATAAGAAATATATTGATGAAGTGTTGAGATTATAGGAGTATTATTTAAATTGTATATTAACCCTTAAAAGTCTCAAATTGCTTTCTTATTTTCATGCACTCAGGAACTAGGCCCATATGGAAAGTTTTTGTGTTATTTCTTTATTTTTTAGCCAAAGTTTTCATATGGGAATCGAATCCACAACCTCAGAATGGCAAACTTAGTCACAGCCAAACCCGCTCAGTCAGCTATTACACCCGAGGGCACAAAACCCTTAAAAGGTACCATCCAAATAAATTACATTAAAGGTATCATGGATGAAATTTTTATCCCAGTATAATGTTTATATATCTTTTAACCCTTATCACTCCAACAGGCAGTAATACTGCCAAGTTTTAGCCAGTGTTCTACTCCAACCGATAGTCTGAAAGCCAGAAAGTATAGTACAAATCGTACCTTATGGAAATATCTGGTATCATTTTCAAATAAAATATTTAATTGTATTTTATTATTTCTAATGATATTACGTAAAAGGAATATGCAACGTCTTAGGGTTAAATATAATAAAAACCATTAAATGCAATCAAATATAGTTTTGGTATTATTAAAGGTTGTATATCATGATGAAGTTATTTTTATAGCATCCTTATAAATGTATTAAAAAAAAAAAAACTTTATTAAAAGACATTAGTTCTTTCTAAAATTTTAAAGGAGCAATTTTTCTGGGGTGAGACTTAGTCTATGATATCCTTTAGGGGTCAAATAATGCACCGCTCCTTACTATGGAACTTGAATAACAAAATACGCATCAGTCATTTGTTGCATAGTAAACTTGATAATTGATATTCGTAAAGTAAAAAGTAAGGCATATTATTTAAAAATTTATTAAATTATGGTTAGCAATTCAAACTCTTGGGCAAATAAACGTCGTTGTCTTCATTCGCTTTACCAAATAAAAAGACTTAAGAACTATTTGCCTTCTTAGTCTATGAAATTTTATAATTTGCTTTAATTGGGCATAAGAAATTGAGACTTTAGCAAATATTCGTCAACTGTAATAGGGTAAAATTTCAATTCGCCTAAATTTAATACTTCAAGCGAACCCTTGACCAGAATATGCTGCGGTTGGTCAACAACTCTGCCGCCTTCAATTTCCATCTTACAAAAACCTCCATTAAGCTTGCTCTCTACTTGCCAAACCCAACTCTCTATGCCCCCTAATCTAGTCATAATAGGTTAATTTTAATTTAGTTCATTTAGTTTTTATTATTATTTATCTATGTAGCTTGTATTAAGCGAAATAAATAAAGAAAATTATTAAAATATACCATACAAAAAAAAAATATTAGTTAAGAAAAAGATGTTTCGTTGATCTCAGCATAGAGATTTGAAATTATTCAGTGTAAGTACATGACAAAAGCTTTCACTTTTAACTGAAATATAGTGACGTGGAGCACATCTAGGGTAAAGAGGCACTACGTAGACTCAATAATTATTCATGAAGTGATACCACTAACGAATTTTGTTACTTACAACTTGAGATAGTAAGTTGTAAAGTCGACAAGTAGCAAATGTATAAGAAATATAAACATCAAAAAATTAATAGAAAGACTTTTTAGTATAAATTAGAAAAAGCTACACATTTCTATCCATCCTTTAGATGCAGTATACTTTTAATAAATTTAATAAAGCCTCTCTTCCTAGCAACTTCTTTGTCTGTTATGATTTTGCTGCTTCTTTGTTTCTTATATAGTTAACATATTCCAACAAAATATAATTAAATAATTACTCAAATAACATTTCCATAGAAAAATTATTATAACAAGGACATAGTCCCTTCTCGTTGGTTTGGTTTTCTCTCTGGAATGAATTTAGTCATGTTATCCAACAAAAGCAGAGTAGAATTGTATCCTTAAAAGGAATATACGGATGGCAGCAATTTCAACAAATTGAATTTCCCCGAACATAATGAACATAATGAAGTAACGTAACGCTTTATATAATTCCATATATTCAAGGATATATGGTTGCTCCGTTTGTAGATATATTTTTTCTAACTATTGAATTACTCGACGTATTTTATGTTATGCCAGATTTAAACAAAATTTTATCTCCTTATTGCGAAACGCAAATCTGGCAAAACGTTAAATCAATATGATACTTTTACAAGACACAATCTGTGGAAATTGCTTGAAAAATTTGAATATTTTTAACACACAGTCGTTCGACTCAAGCGTATTTGAATACGTGTAGTTTTGAGAAGGGGTTCTCTAAGTATTAAAATGATTTTTTATTAGTAATATCTTAACATCTTCATATCCGATGATAAACCGTTCGTTATTTGCTAATATTCTGCTTTTCAAACAGTCAATAACGCAGGGGAGAATATTTTCGAAGGATAATTATGCTGATGTTCCTGAGTCTTTTAACGATTTTTATACAAAAAGAGACAAAATAAAAGTGATGCAGAATCTATGAGAAAAAGTAGACGGATCATGCCTTTACCAAGTCTAAAAGAAAGTGACGATGAAATGGAATTAGATTGGACAGAATTTGATGAAATTGAGAATAATGAAGCTTTTATAGACTCCAAATCCTACCCTGTTTCCAATAAATCAAAGAAAGGAGATAAATTTGTAGATGTGTTTATTAGAAATGATTTATTTGAAACTGCCAAATGGTTTGATATTGCAATAGCAATACTTAAAAAGTAGCTTCAATTAATATTTATAAGGGGACTTGTTAAAATACAAGACGGGACGATTACTAATTCAGAAATCCACTAATAGAGACTTTAATTTATTCCCAAAACTATGAACCATCATAGATTTAGTTATATATTTATGATATTTATTTATTTTTCAAATAATGCTAACCTAATAAACTACATCTCTAAAAATTTAAATAAAATCCGAATGCTATACGATTCTGCTACTGGATATATTTTGAATTTCAAACTATATTCTGGCTTTGGATAAAGTTTAGATAGTACAATAGTGGAGTTATTGCATTGTTCCGAATATTTTTCACGCAGATCAGATCATGTTTTGAGTGGCTACAAAAATTAATTAAAAACAAAAATGCGTTCTCCTATAATACACGTAATATTTAGCATATAGACTACCACTCATTTCTCTAATATTTTCTATATTTGTCGTATTTTAATAACCCATTTTACGAGATATTTGCATTGCATATTAATTGATTCGTTAAAGATTGTCGATTTTCTGCGCCTCTATCATAAAGATCCAATGAAAAATTTCAAATTCTGTTGTAAGTACATATTTTATAAATAAGTATATATGGTTTTGTTATTTTAAGGTGTTTTCAAACTTTAATAGAAAATAAAAACAAGTTTATACCTCATTTATGTCCTCTTATATCCCCAGATTGAAATTTGTTTTGTTTTTAAAACAGCCCTGAGTAAATTTTATCTCGAAGGTGTTTACGACCAGGCTAATTGTTGATCTAGATGGGGTGTTATGTGCTACCATTTGATGATTCAGTTTTATCAAAATGCATACGGAGCTGTGAATTAATAAATTTTATTTTGTATTAAAATTAATCTTGGATGCTTCACTATTTTCTAGCTTTCCTCCTTCAAGTTTTGTACTTCACGAAGTGCCGGAATAAGCATATCCGAAAAGTTCTGATAGTCAATGAAAAGCCAAACCGTGCTTATGGCACTTTTCGACGTGGATCGAAATATTTGAAGCTGCATAGAAATGAGACATCGATCCGATTTTAAAGGAATTTTTAATAAAATGGTTGGAGTGAATATACATCGACTGGAACCGGCTTGAAAGAGGTCATAAACGACGCATTAATAAATAACATTAATGTGATACTCAAGCTTTTTAAAATACCGCCAAAAATTGTTTAAAATTTAACTCAAAGGCAATTTGAGGTCTACGTCTATATGAGGTCTATATGAATTCAAAAATCTTTAAAAATGAATCTGAACTGCAGCGCCCTTGCTTGTTTTTGTAGAATTTACTTCGACTATAATTCACACTTGGTATTTAACTGTTTGGCGTTAGGTGGGTTAAAAACAGTCCCCTTTTTGCTTAGCCTTTTATGCATGGTGGAATATATTTGAAGCCACTTTTTTCTACTTTTTCTATGGGCCATACTTTCAGGTTTTGAAATTGTTTAAAAAGAAAATTTACTCAAGCAAGAAACGATGTTAAAATAGAAAAATTACAGATTGCAAATTTATTTTGGTTTTGTTGCATAATTACCGATGCATGCAGAAAATATCACACGGCCAAACTCTTGGTCCCCACTCCCCTTCCACAGCCCACAAATTCCATTCCAACGAAGCCCGGGCAAGCCCGAAGGGGATAGAGTCGCGCAGCAGCCCGGGATGATGTAGGGCTGCTGCAAATTTCCATATTGCCGCGAGTGCCTCAAAAGTAACTTTAATATTAATATCAATTTCCAGCTGACACTCGGCGTAAATGCGGAGAACAAAGGAAAACGAGGGCTGATTTTTAAAGCCCAGAGAAATGGGAAGAAAGTTCGTAATCACCTCCTGAACAATTTTACCTCACTACTACCACCATCATCATCGTTGCGAGGCGAGCTCCAGGACGGGAGCTATGTATGCGATGGGGAAACGGGACAAGAACGAGAGCTCCAACAGAATTCCTGTTTTTGATATACACACACCCTAGGTCTTCCTTACCCATACCCCCCATTCCATTTGAACCGAGCAAAATTTCCCGGGCACAACATTCACAGGGTACACCAAAAAGCGTTCAACTTCACTTTCGAACGTTTACTCCCCGGCTGAAAATCGTGTTACTGTAGGGCGACTCATCAGCCCGATTTTAAGGGTGCTTTTCTGAACAGGGTGGTCGGATAAGTGGGTGGGTGGGTGGCGTGGCGTGGCGACGCACCCGGGGAACCGGGCAAATTTTTCCCAGGCTTCCGTGAGCCGGAGCCACCCACCCGCCGGGCCAATCCCCCTTTGTATTTGTGTGGACCATTTCAGCTGCGGGATAACACAAGCCGGGGCTGGCTCAGGCTGCACACAGCCACCCGTCCAAGCCTGTGTTGAATATGACTGTGCAGAATCGTCTCCGGCGAGTCTTGTTCAAACAAAAACCGGGTGAGAGCCGGGGACCTGCAAAAGATCAATATATCGCCGGATGCTGGGCTCGCACACACCCGCGCACCGTTTCCAACCCTCTAGCACAACTCCCCACACAGCCGGCACACCGAGCGAATCCATCTCCATTAGAAAGAAAAAGGTATGCCGGGCCGGGGGATGGAGCACAGGGGAGCGCCCGGTTTTTTGGGTAATGGGATGGGACTGCTTAATGGTTGCCATGACGACCAACTTCCTAGCGAGAGCTCCTTCGCCGGGTGTGCTGTGGTACTCTGCTCTCCTAGAGGTGGGTGTAAAGGCATTTTGTTGGCATCTTGTGTTATTTTTATTCCTCCTGGCCTTGTAGGGTTCCAGCGGTTTATTTTGGGGGTTGAAACACCCTACCGGCCCTGAAGTGGATGAAAATTATATTTAAGGAACTGGAAAAGTTTTTTTCAGGTAGTTAACAGAACTCCCAGTAGTGGTAATAGGGATTTGTTGCAAAAATAAAGTTAACTTGCCTAGAAAGTAAGCATATCAATTTTATTTTAGTCCCACTCCCCCGCACCACTAAAACCCAGGACCAGGACAGGAGGTGCGTTGAATGACAGGAAATGAGGTCTTCAAGGCCTTCGTTTGTCCTCAGTCACCCTTTTCGCTCAGTCACCTTAATCAATGGGCCCCTTAACATTCAGGTCACATCCCACCTCCTCTGTAACAAAAATCTCACGTCCACTATGCTGGGCAATTTCAATTTTGGGGCCGTGGGCGATGGTGGCAATGGGGCGTAATTAGATGAAATTACTCTAAAAGAACGAAACTCGGCGCAAGTCGCTGAGAGCAAAAATCGCCCCGCACACATTACAGAAAGCTCGAGAATTTAAAAAAAAAAAGAACAAAAAATAAAAAATATTGCCTCATTTCAATTTTCAACGAATTTAATAACTTTCAGTGGCAAAGGCACCAAGAGAGGGCCACCACAGAGCTCTTGTGGAGCTTGTCCTGGAATCAGACTCTGTTCACGTTTGCGGCGCCTCCATTGATTTTTCCATTTCGAGGAAAAGGCACACGATGAACGCCCATTTGGAAGCACGCCCGCCGGTCGTCATATGGGAGAAAATTGTCACACATACGAGTTTTTGAGGGTAACTCAAAGTGATCGCTTCTTTGAAAGTCATTAAAACCTCTTTACGACAAAATTGCCTCTGCCTTGGTCGGTTAAGCTCCATCTCTTAGATGGTGAGTCCTTCGTCTAGAGGAGGGATTTTCAGGTAAAGTGATTTTCTGTGGTAAAACAAGTCGATTTTAAACACCTATTGCTTCCTCCTGAAGAGCGTAATTGCTTTCTTTTACCTTTTCATTCCTAAGATGCTAAGGTAAAATTGAAAATAATTATAAGGGTTTTATATCTTTAATTTAATAACCTCGCAAAAAAATTGCGTTTATTTACTAATACAACTCTAGCAAAAAGGCATCACAAAGCTCAACTTTCAAATTATTTACCCGATATTAATCTCTCCTGTACTTCTTTGCCTCCTCCTTCTTATCGCCTTCACTAACCCTAATTTATATACCTGTCCCCTATTTATTTTCTTAGTCTAGTTTAATTTAATCCAATCCACGGTACTTCTAAGAGAAGGTAAAACTTAAAAGTCCATAACAATGTTACATTCCGCGTGAATTATTATTTCCATACTTATCTTTTCTAGATACCTTGATTCCTTCCCACTTTCAATTTACATCGTATCCATCAGTGTGGCCCTCGGAAGGAAAAAAATCCTTACACAAATCGCCTAATGGCCTTTCGTATTATCTCCATCAGCTTTCACACGCAATGCTTTAAATAAAGTTAAACGCACGCCTTCACACAGGAAGACCGGAAGAGGAAGCATAAGGTTGAAAAAGATAGGCTGACTGTTTGTATCACAGCCTATTTCCGAATTCAGACAGCATCCATCCGAATTATACTCGTATAAGAAGAATTTTATGGAACTTGAACTCTAACGAGTCATAGCAAGAAAGTAATTAACTTATGACCCTTTCTGATTTTGGTATTCGTAAGAAATGCATTTTTACATATAAAATAAATAAATAAGGATCATTACTTTAGATTTATATGACTGGGCTAGCTGAATCTTGGATGCTTTTACCCATTTAGCTCGCTGGATTAATCAGAAATTAAATAATTTCTTTACACGAAACCAATGCTTATAAATAAAATATTTCTTGGGTTCCGGCAACGCTATAAAGGCCATTCGTACAGCTTAATAAAGTTAACATTTAAGTAAACTTTAGGGTATGAATATTAAAAACAGCAGGAAATAATTCTAAATAAGAATCAAATTCCTTGGCGTTTTCTTTTGATTTGTTTATAGTCCATTAGAGTAGATTTCTTTAATTTTTCGCTCTTATGCATAAGCAGAGAGCATCTATATTTAAATTAAAAACAGTAATTCAAAAATATACTGTGAATTACAGAAAAAACAGCAGAAAAATTAGAAACTGAGCTGACAGAGTAGTGCAGTGCCACGCATAATCCAATGTGATGGATCGTGTTTTTTGTTACATGCTAAAATCATCGCTACCACAAAATTTGTACTATGCCCAGTTGTTGATAGAACTCCCCGCCTCTCGGCAGTTTTATAGACAGGGCAAACGTAAGAATGGCTTTCGACTAAATCCTCGCGCTTAATGGGCTTCATCCAAATGAGGGGCATCACATCAAACAGCTCACGGGGATGTGATTCGGTCAAACATTTTCCAGGGAGATCCCAACGAGCACCTTCTAGAAACAGCCCATACACATAGACTCCATCCGCTGGGGGTTTAGTAATTTGGTCCTTATCCTGCTCAAGAATCTCATAGTCGAATGTAAGTAAATCGATTGGGATGATATACTTTCGCGCGTAGTTTTGCTGAGCGCCTGTTAAAAAAGCCTGGGTAAAGTAGAAGCCCGATACCCAGAAGGTAGGGGGTGGCCCATTTTCGTACCATTTCTGTAAAGGAATTTTTTCTTGTTAGATCGATACAGCTGTCGGGGTATTTTATATTGTACATATGTGCAAAAAAAGAAAAAAATATATACACAAACCTGAAGAAAACTGAGACGCTCGAGGAAATCATTCACATAGCTGCCGAGCGGTTTCAGGCTGGGATACGACTTTGATGCCCACATCGCTGGTATTCTTCCAATAAGAACCGATTTATAAACCATTTCCATTGGGGCAGACATCACAACCAAGCCTGCAAAATTGAAAAGTTCACGTTAAATCACAGCAACTCCAGAGTTTCCCATCAACCAATTTGTTAGCCTGTTTATTTTCGAATTCAACAATTTTTCAATTCGACCACATGGTAAAATTTTCATAAAAGGAACTCCAGAACCACTTCAAGAAGGTTCAACGAGTGGACGGACTCGAGTGCAGTTTAAGCAAAATGTCGTACGTCAGTCATGCCCCTGGTCAGAGCAGGGTTTTTGACCCAGTTTACGACCCACTCTTTATAGTCTCGGGCCCGAAGGACGCGTGGCGAGCGAACACGTACGCCCTGTCCAAGTCGGCCCCAATTCATGTGCTCACAAAGTACGATGTTATGTTCAGTGATCTGCCAAAGGAGTCTAGAAGTATTTACTGGAAGCAGGAAAACCTTCTACCGCACTTCAGGCCTCCCGAAGGTAACTTTTAGTATTTTTTTTTTTTCATAACGAAAATCATTTTTGGCGCATTCCAGGCGAAGATGCTACCGACGGGAACACAGCCAAGCCAATCAGACTGGATGTGGCTGGCAAAATCAGAAGCTGTTTCTTTCAGTACTCCCCTGATGGTAGCGCTGCCAACGCTGGAATCGTCAATCTGAGGCTGGATTTGCCTGACGAGCATAAGGAGAAATCCCCACAAAATCCTGAAGCGAGTTTTAAAAACGCAGCATGCCAGACTTGTTACAGGTGAAATTTAAATACTGAAAAGCGTTTTACAACATACAGAGAGGGTTAATGGTTTTTGAGAAAGTTCGCTTGAAAGTAAGGTTTTGAAAAGTTCTACCTTTCTTTAGGATAAACTTTCTGCGAGACGTTTCACTTTGAACTTTAGAAACTATAGGGGCTATTGCGAGTATCACTTTTCAGTCGAATTTAAGCCATTTGCATTTTAATTTAAATAATTTGTTTACGGTTTCGATTCGAATAAAAATGATATTCGCAGTAGGGCCTCACATTTCTTTTGAGATTTGGAAATAAAATAATTGCCTGAGCAGCTAGGTCCTCATTCATTGGTTACTTTTCCCTAAACTAAAGCTTCTCAACTAATTTTTTTGAGTATAGCGACTTTAGCCATTTTCAAGATAAGCATTATACCGTCAATTTTTATCTCGTTTTTATTTAATGTACAAAAATATTTTGATAGAGAATCATCAGCGCAGACACGTCCATACCAGCCAGATGCAATTATCGGTCCTGGTGAAATAGAAGAGCCAGAAATATTACGGATTAGCAAACTTATTTCCGGTGATAATCACCCAGGAGAATTCGAAGCGAAAATAATAGAGCGAGTGCGAAGACGAAGAAAATGGGAAAAGGAGCTTCCAACATTAACAAATTTTGATGATTTCAAAAAGAGATCCATTGTCCTTGAGGCCTTCGAATGGGAAGAATGGATGTCACGAGAAGATGAAATTGAAACTGTTCAAAAGATGAGACTAGAGCTGGTGCATAGGCTACTTCAAAAGCGAGATTATTGTTTCGAATTTAAATCAATCACTAAACTTGAGAACAGTACAAAGAGGATTGAAGAGAAGCGTAAAAAAGATTTAGAAAAGGTGAAAAGAGATCATGAACGCCAATTAAGAAAATTGGAGGCAAAGCATAAGAAAATTTCGAAAAAATATAAGAAAGGCAATATTGTTGACGATCACATTGATCCAAGCTCAGAATTATATGGGCCTCAAATACGATTTGGTGTTAATCCAAATCGTAGACACTATCTTGGATTTAAGAAAACATTTTGCGCTCGATTGGATGATTTGGATAGAAAACTAAAGGAACAGCCATCTCTCATGTGCCCTATGTCCAAATTGAATGAACTAGCAAAACCTAAAGAAATGAAAAAGGAGATAACTCAAGGTTTCCGAACTGACGCAAATTTAAGAAGATTATATGAAGCATTAAAGGTATATTATTTCTTTTATTCTTCATCTTTAGAGTAAGCAAATTTTCAAATTTTTTTCATATATAAACTCCATTCATTTAGGGCTTACGAGTTCAAGAAACTCGGAAAGGAATGCCCAAATGTCTCGTAGAAAAAGTAAAAGAATTTGAAGAATATATTCCTACCCCTATTGGAATTGAATGCGATCATGCTGCTGAGATGGATTATCAATCTACAGTTTATCTTCAAAAAATAATCAAGGTAAAGTAATTCTGCCTCTACATAAAACTCGTCTATTAAAATTCGTCTTACACACTTAAAGGGGCGAGCAGTGCAAACTATGCTCTTTGTAGAAAAGCAGAAACATCATGGTCTTCTAGAGGAATTGTATTCAACTCAAATGCTTCGACCTCTACAGGATTTATGTCCATCCGAAGCAAAGGCAAAAGAGAAAAAGAAGACATTAACAATTACTAACCAGAAACGTTTATTGAACATTTTAAAATCAGAGCAAGTAGTAAAGGATGTTCTAAATGAATCAGAAGCGAAAATAATTTCAGGACTGTTCGATTTCTTAGAAAAGGAATTGAAACGTTTATACGAGCAGAGAAAAACCCATGCCATTTACATGTTAGCCGAAAGGGAAAGGAAGAAGCGTGAAGGTTTCGAAGCAGGAAAGCGTCAACGAGAGAATCAACGTCGAGAAGAGCATGCTGAAATTTACAAAGGTTTAACAAAATCTTCACAAGACACTATCACCATTTATTTAGAAAACTTAATAATGGAAGAGGCTAATTTAAGAGCCGAACGAGACGCAAGGGTAAAAGTTCAAGCAATGGCCAAGCACATCGATCGTGAAGCGTCTAAAGTAGAACATGAGGCTAATGTAAAAAAGAAAATTACTGGCCAAATCGGAAAGCTTAGCTCAGAAGAAGAGGACTATATTGCATCATTAGTAAATGATTTCGTTTTTCCAGAAGTTCAGAAACAACTTGCACGTAATCGAATGGAGCTGCGTCGACGGAAATACGTGCAAGCTGCACACAATGAACTTTATCAAAATATTGATGATAATTTTAAAACGAAAATTGAATCCGAACCAGGACCAGAAATGGCTGATAAAGTTCTCACAGATCTTATAATTAAAGCTGTAGATTCTGAAGATGCTTTATCTGAGCTAATTTCAACTGAAAATATTGCACATCGTGAAGCAATGTCGGCTATTAGAAAAATTATTAAACGTGTTCTCCCTGGTGAACCAAAGTGGAAAACATCAGCAGAAAGAATCGTTAGTGCGACTATTAGTGAAATAGCAAAAACCGCTGCCGAATGTGAAATTGCAAAAGATGATTATAAAGAACTTAGTGTTCTTGAAGATATACAAATGAGTTTAACTTCTGAATTATGGGAAGCGGCATATTCAGATAAAAAATCGGGAGCAACAATTAATTTATCACCAGAGACTATCAATGTTAATGTTGATTTTGCCACTCACGCATGGGCAAAATCGAAACATGATGACGGCGAAACATCTAGTCACTCTGAAACGGTATTAAATACTATAGCACGATATTAACAAGCTTTGATTTAAAATATTCCTACTATAGATATTTTATTATATTTATAATAAATTTAACAATAATTCAAGGTGGATTGAATTTCGCTCCACTAGAACTACACGACACCATATTCATTTAAAAACAAAGAGATATTTAAGTAGGGAGACCAGATATATAACCCTGAGATAAAAAGAACAACGAAATTTGTCATCATAAAGTTTTCTAAAGTTCTAAAATGAATCACAATGGCCAATTCGAATAATGCATCAAGCTTTTTATCGCAACAAAAGAGCATCTGATATGTATGCATTTACAAAACCCCCTAAATACCAATTTTAATTTTATATAACGGATAATAATAACAGTTAATTAATATTATGTTAATTTTACTCTAATACCTCATTAAAAATTCTACTATACATGTTTTATTTTTTATGCAGCAATCATTTGAAAATTCACTATCGACTCATTATTTTCACAATCAATTTTTTATTCTGTAAGAATTTAAAACAGAAAACCAATCAACGTTCATTTTGCCAGCTTCACATACATATTTTTTTTCTGCTTTAATTAAAATTCGCTTTTTAATAGCGTTAGGTTAATGATAAAATAAATTTCCTTATTTTATTTTTATTTTAAACGTATCGCTGAAACCTTATGTCTGGCTCTTTGAAGTGCTTTTCAAAATTTATTAAGCTTCGATGGGTTTAATGAAGCTATTTATAAATATTAATTAACCCTAACTACTAATTGGTGTACTATTGACGAGTGGTTTCGGGTATATTAAATTATTCCCTTACCAACCAGAAAGCGATATAAAAATTTATTGAATTTTATACCTCATAGACCTATTGGAATATTTTTAATAGACGATAATACCGAACTACAGCAATTTGTTATTGGTAACCGCATGTTTTTATGTTTTATAAATTTAGAGATATTAAATCAAATCACATTGATAGCAAATTCTAATGAATTATATTGAAATAAAACCCTACTATTCTCTCTATCAATTAGAATTCTAACAATTCATTTGAATGAAACTATAAACAAGCAAAATTATTGTTCATATCATCAAAGAGGTATGTTTTAATCGATAATTAAGTTGCTAAGTGATTTTAATTAAGTTTGAATTTGTAATTTGAATTATTAAATAATGCCTAATGTACCAACATTTCCAATTAATAGTACTGAACACAAATTAATTCTTTAAATGTACAAAGATCTAAAACCAAATGAATCTTAAAGTGAGCATTACAATGCAAAGTGTACACTATAAGATTTATATAGAGCATAAAACGGCGTGTATAAAACTTTACTAATGATTATAGCAAAAGAGATAAGCATTAACAAGAAACAAACGAATTAAGATGATTAAGATAAATTCAAAGATGCGACGTAGACAAAAATGATGATGATTAATTGCTTCCAGTTTCCTACCGCAGGTGCAGTACGAATAATAATTTTAATTTTAGCAATTTCTCTTTTTTGAAATTTTACCTAAATAGTTTTATTATCGATACCAGTTGGAGGTATTTTTAAAAGATTAAAAGAAAAATTTGGCCTTGTCCGGAGCATTCATTAAACTTTATTCCAATGGATCACTCATTTACGTTTCTTTGAAATAACTTCAAAGAAAAATAATTTTCCACCTCTAAAAACGAGAGGTGCATAAAATCTGCAAAAGGGTAAAGGTAAATCTATCAAAAAAAAAAAAAAATGCAAAGAGAAATCATATTCAAAAATTAAAATTTCGATTATATTAAGTCTGGTATTGAAATAGAAAAGCAAAGGTCAAAATGAGAATGAGTTTGGATTATAAATAAATAGAGGATAAAACATATAACAAATGAAACTCAGTCGAAACCGAGATATAAGAGGTGAAACGTAAGTCTTCTGATTTGTTTTCAACCATTTTCTACTCTATACGTATGCCCTTCTGTTCCATACGAATTAGAACCAAGACCAAAACTATGATAGATTTGATTCTTCCACACTCGCTCTTGGTCTTAATCTTAGTCTTGCATCAATGGAGTTAGTCTTGGACCTACTGGTCTCGGTCTTAGACTTTTTGCAAGATCGAAACCCAAGACTAATTCTACTCATTACTAATTGAGGCACTTGCAATTTAACTTTTAATTGCAGTATAGAAGAGATAGAGAAATAAGTATCTCGAAATGAAATAGGCTTGTTATTATGACAAACAATAGATCAAAACATAAATTACAACACAGTTGGCACTATAAACTATAAAAATTAGCTATTAATTATTTCTAGATATTTTTCTAACACCATACATATAGTATAGTATTTTCTTTTAGTTATAACAAAACTATTTAAAGACTGCAATATAAGAGTCATATTTCTATGACCGTAGGTATCCTGCACATATGCAAACTGAATATGATAAACCAATAAAACTTTTTTGCATAGGAACAAAATTCCAATTAAATTTTAATAAAACTTTGTAAAACAAAATGTTCGCAGAATTTTCTCCCTTGAGCATAATGTTAAAAAAAAACAAAAAAAAATCGTATGCGGTACTCACCTTTAATTGCCTTCTTTAAAGTTTGTAAACTTGTCCGGATTAATGTTAGTAAAACATTGAATCGCACCATCTCTTGGACCAAAACTGTATTCATACTTTGATGGTATTCAGTTGGATATTTCTTTAAAGTAGCGTCTCGGTCAAAGTTCGGTGGAAGTTTTGCTAATATATCGGTTGCAACACCTGTGACAACTTCTTCTGGTGATGCTGTATCAGATCCAGATACTGTGGTATCCTTCATGGAAAGGACAGATGATAGGAATGTGGGAACTTTAGGAAGATTAGGTAAGGATAGATTTTCTGGAAATTTTCTCGAATAAACTTCAATATATTTTACCTGGGATTTTTCCAATTGCTATTCGTTTGGAAGAAGATTTATTGAATTAAAATAGAAAAAATAACATGAAAATAAGAAAAACTTTTTAAATGTTAGCTTAAGTTTGCTTAAGGAATGATAAACAGATTTGTTGTATTGCATTAAAATCTCAGACTAATGCAACTTGTGCGCTTCAGAAAGTCTTTGTATGTTAGCAATCAGCGTTGTTTAGTTGTTTTTCCATGTAGGGGAGGGACAGGAAGGAGTTTAGAGGACCGACACACAGTAATTCAAAGTGCGAAAATAATGGGGACATGGTAAAAAAGTGCATTACTGATATAAATAAAAATTACAAAGAGTACCTGATTTGAATTGAATTTAAATAATAGAGAAAGCAAATTATTCATTGGCTTGATTATTTTTTAGAAACAAATCTTTATCACCCTAGTAAAACTTTTAACAGCAAACCTAAAGACCCAAAGCATTGCATTATAAAACTTACCCTTTTTTCAAATAAGTCCTATAATAAAATCAATTTTCTTAATAAGCTGGCACTAATAATTTAATCTTATTAAAGTTTACTTACCACACGTTCCTTTTTATTAAAGAGAGCCATAAATTATTATTTAAACATGAAATATTAAAAACAAAGTAAAAATAGTCAAAAAAAACATACCTGTGTCATTAGGGTGTGAGATAATAGCATATCAGTTTCCTGTTGATCTTTCACTATATCCGCGTTTTGATGAAATCCGAATATCGATGGTGTAGCAATAAGTGGTAAATTCTTCGTAAAATTAATATAGGCATCGAATTCTTTTTCAACAGGAGCGTAATAATTTTTCGATTCATCAAAATAGTACACCACCTCGTCATCCAATAATTTTGGATTATAGTAATGATTTAAAATAGTCTTTAAAGTGCGTCTGTCCCAATCATCGGTAACACGTCCACCGTAATTACATTCACCAGTTAAATACCGTAACGCTTCATATTTAACCCCAACGTATTCATCCAAAAACATTTTTAATTGGGTCAAACTAATACGTAAGTCGGTTTCATTAAACTCATATGGAATATTCCATCCAATAGGACCAAAGTGGCGTCGCTCCTGTACAATCGCATGAAAGAAACAGAGGGCATATAGCAATCTTTTAAAGGTTTGCGTCTGTTTGCACGACTCAAACCATTCAGGATCGTTTATAGGATCATTCATAAAAGACCTTAGTATGTTCGCTCTAAGCCCTTTTGGCGGTTCATTAGTCATTTTAACGCCGTTTTGTAGTACAACAACCGGAAAATGTTCAGCCGGATAAGAAGTAAGCCATAATCTGAAATCTGGATGTGTTGTATCTGGAGCGAAACTTTCGCAAATTTTCTCTAAAGTTGGCATAAAACTTTTGGCAAGATGACAATTTTGTAATACTACCCAGTTACCAAGCTTAATACCCTCTTCAATTAATTTCACTGCAATTGGCCCCTGTCCTTGGCCCAATGATAGGGAAAATAGCCTATTCGCTCCAAAACCTTGATCGTCAGCAAATTTTAAAAGTGTTGCTGTCGGATCAGCACCTGGAGTCAAAATAAATATAAGTGGTATGGAGCAATGCGAATCAGCGTAGGATGCAGTTAAATCGAATGGTGGTGGCTCTACAAATTTTTTCCCAAGCGCCTCTGTGTAAAATTTGATTTTATTTTAGTAATTATATAAAAACAAAAAAAATTAACCATTACCCATTATATAGTTCTGTACAGCTGGAACCATTTTATCTGGACGAAATACCCTTAAAATAAGAAGCTTATTGAAGGTATCAAGTTTCGATTTCCATGGTTCAGGAATTGGAGCAATTTGTGGATTTCCTGAATCAAAATAATTTTTCCACTGTGCTAAATTTGCAGTAACGTGTTCTCGCAATCCATGGAATAGAGATTGATCCGAAAGTCGACAAATTTCATCCCAACAATTTTTTGGTAACCATTTTGTTGGATTTTCAATGGGATTATCTAATCCAACGCCACCAGTTAGGAGAAACATCCAATTTGTATTGTCTATTAGTCCCTCAGATTTTTGTAAGTTTACAGCTAAGATCAATGAAAATAGCAATTTATCCTGAAAAAAAAATATATAGTAAAATTTACTAGATGTATAAAAGATAAACAACAATCAAAAGATCCCTTAAATCAAGATTTTCAAAATAATATGATTCATATTTAAAAATGAAAATACAAACAGTACCACAGTTTAGGCGTGAATTTGAATTACACGGAATATCAATTAGAAGCTTTATTGGGGATAAATTTAAAATATACCGGGATAGGTTTTGGACTATGATTCCATGTCATATCGATAAATTTTATTAGGATCCTAACTAATCCCCTTCTAATATGGATGAAATACTAAACTTTGAGCTTAATAAGCAAAACGTACATTTACTAATTCTGCATTCGGTATGAACGATTGTAATTTAATTAAAAATCCAAATTCGTATAGAAAAATCTCGTTAAAGATAATCGAACCGTTTTTTCCACTTAAAACAAATTTATTAATGTAAAAGTGATGGTTTCTAAATGCGACACAAGTAATACTTACGCGTTCAAACAAGCTCCGACAGATATTTGTATAAAGGCTGTATGTAAAATACGCCTTAAGATCCTTCAATCTTTCTTCCACATCATCAACTTTTTCAGTATTATCGATAGCTGCAGTGAACAGCCCCACAAACCAAACTAAACTGTATTGATACATTGGATCAATATTCGCCAAGTTTGCTGAAAACAGAATATAAATTTAAAAGTTATAATATATAAATCAATAAATTCTTTTTACCTATCGTAAAAAATAATATAGTCGAATGGGCAGCAATTGGAGTGTAACCTAATCTTGCGATATCAATTTGCTTCTCAGTCACTTCGGTAATCGCTTGCTTTTCATTAATCTCATTAGCTAAAGTCTTAGAGGAACTTAGCACTTGTACAGCAGTTTCATCTTCAAGAATATTTTCAGCAGATGATAGCACCTCCAAAATTTTATCTTCAGTTTCCTTTAAAAGCCTTTTATTTTCTGCACCTTGTACAATTAAAGTGTTCTTTTCAGCTTCTAGATCAGGACGCTCCCGAGCTACTGTTATTGCTAAAATTTGATCTTGTAAGCCTTGGGTGGTTATCATAAAGTTTAACAGAGTAACTTTAACAGCTACTTCAGGTAAGTAATGAGGATTTCTTAGTTTAGTTGTAATGTAAAGTCTGTAAAATAAAAAGCGATAGTAGAAGTACTCCTTTTTTAAACGTTTGCATACTTAAAAGCGGTATTATATTCAATAATCGTATCACCGAGTTTAATACACCATGCACCGCCCTGTTTAAATGTCTGTTTCAATAAAATTGGTTCAAGAATGGGATCAACTTCCTCCCCAATATTTTCAAGTAAAACAGGTAAACCAAACTGAATAGCATTCTCCAATACTCGAGTATAGTCCGGTTGATTTAGGCGGATAACACACAATCTGTTGTTCTTTTCCATATTCTTAATCCATTTGTTAGCTTGACCCTGGGGGTCAATTAATAGAGGCCATCTCCGAGAGTTTCTTTAAGAAATAAGAAATTAATTTTATTGGCAAAAATATACATTTATTACTTAAATTCTAGATTTATGGATTCAAAAAACTATTGGTTTTATTGGTTTAATGTTTTATGAGCTGTTTAAAATGGGTTGAGATTTTTAAAGTCTATTTTTAAGGTCTAACCAATTGGTAAGTGTGTGAGGTATTTAAGAATAATTATATTAAAAATACCTACTAAAGACTTTTAAGAAAATTCTTACTTGATTATGATAGCACTTTCTACTGAAAACGCATCGCTTGGCAATCCAGCAATATTCCAAGTTCGTATTTCTACAGCTTCTCCCAAAATGGTTTGTAATTGAAAATGTTCATCACAGACCAAACCATATGAAGTACACTTTGCAACCCAATCTACAATTTGTGTTGATCTAAAATCAGATGTGAATGGTCCCAAATATGCAACAACTCCTGAAGCTACAAGAACATCGCCAGTTAAGGTGTTATAAGTTTCGCCCAGAACTTTTGCTGCTTCTGACCATCGAATTTTTTCCCCTCCCAGTCCGCTTATTAGTTCTTGGGCTCGCTGAAGTTTTTTCGTACACCAATCCGCCTCAGCTTGTAAGCTCCTAAAAAATTAATAAAACAATGTACCTTATAAAAAATATTAGTGAATATAATTCGTACTCATATTGCTTTTGTTGAGCATCTAACATTTTTTGAAGTTCAGCTAAACTAGCCTCTACCCTTGCTAATTGCGCTAATTTCTCATCTAATGTTTTTTTAGCTGTCTGTAAAGGATGATAAAAATAGTAAGGCTTTAAAGTAAAATTATTACCAGAATATCTTACATTGTACATTTGTTCAGCTTGTGCAAAAGCTAACTTTTTGGGAGCTACTTCTTTTGCAACGACATCATATTTAACTAAAGCTAAAACCCATTTACAAAGGCCTTCACAGGCAGTTGATGCCACCTTCACTTTATCCGGATCAAAATTTTCATTAGTAAGCACCCTTTGTTGTAATTTTTTTATTATATCCGGATGAATATTATCTTTATCAAAATTGAGAAGACTATCCAAAAATTTGATATCTCCCAAAACACGTTTTGAAGCTGGCCAATAATCTTCAACAAAACCAATACCCGACGGATTTTGTACTCTTTCCGGTTTTACATCTTTTAGAATGCATACTGCTTCCATAACGATCCTTACACCAACAGGTGGACTCTTCATCGTTTTAACAACAGCTATATCTGCTGTGGTGAGGGTATTAAGTGCAGCCATAGCTGCATTTAAAGCCGGTAATGCTTCAGACAATATCGCATCGCATTCAGTTTTAATGCCTTCAGCAACCTTAGCCTGTTCCATTGCAACGGCTTCATCCTTTTTAACCATTTCCCTTTGTTCAGCAGCTATTTCACTATCTGCTTGAACTTTTGCTACTTGTTCTGCTACCTAAATTTATATATATTAAATACATATGCATATAAATTGTATATAGATTCTAATTTTACAGTTTCTGCTGCAACTTTCAATTTCGGTTCTAGTGCTGCAAGCTGTTCTTGCATAACGCCTATCTGCTGTGCAGCAACCTGTAGTTGTTGAATACCAGTTAAATAACGATTTTTACTCCCCAATATTTGCCTGGAATAATGCAGGTTTATAGTAATACCACACTATTTTATTTTATAGTAAAAACACTACCTTCTTTTGTTTCCAAGCAATGATTTAAATGTCTGTATCAATTCCAAATATGATGTTGGTGTAACATAATTGTGCCTCTTTAACATTAAGTAAAATTTCTCAGACAGATCCTGGGTTGATGTATGAAAATCCATGCACATATCAATTGCAGCAGTCCTTTCTGTATCTGTAAGATCTTCTGATGCCAAAAATCTAGTGGATACGGCAAGTAATGCATCTTTGGGCCATGGCTGGAACCAGTCAATTGTACAACAATTGACCATAGCTGGAAATTTTCGTACTCGAATACGAAATGCATCACCAATTGGTGACATTGCCAAAACAATATGAAGTTGTTCTCTACAAACCTTTAGAGGTTTTGGAAAAAAACAATATATATATATATATATAAATGTCTATTGTATTAAGGAAAACTAACTAATAATAATAATTAGGGCTTCGAATATAAAATGCTAATTTATTATTGTGGATCAACGAACATACAAACCTGAATGAAAAAGGCAAACAATGCCACCGCACTTCCATCTGTTTGGACAGATTTATCCCTCTGTCTATCAATTTGTCTCATTTTTTCACAAATTTCAGTTTTTTCCTCATTTGTGAAAAGATTTGGTACCTCTCCGGTATTAAGAAGATTATTAATATCTTCCAAAAATGATTCCTCTTTAATCTAAAGAATAATAAATATTTAAATTCTTTTCAAATTGGACATTTATTACTTAGGTATACTTGAACATCGGTGAACAGGAACACTGCATGAAGATCAGAAGCACTAATCTTCCTTAAAATAACTTTAATATCTTCACGCCATTCATAAGATCCATATTGTCGTGTAATTTCAACTTGAAATAGTTCATAATCACAAATATGCGATGCTAATCGAGTTAAACTTTGCCGTCCTGATCCGCCAACTCCAATTAATAGTGCATGACTGCGAGGCTGTTTGATTATACGGCAAATTCTAGATAGGTGTTCAATTGCAAACCGAAAAAGTACTAAATTCATTGGTTTCTTTGTCATATTGTTAAATTCAACCAAATATGCCTCAACAACCGATCTTAACTCTTCAAGATCTTGAACCTCTACATAGTTTCTAGTGTCCGCTTTCGGATTTGTAAAATCACAATAAATTAACTTTCTCATATCAGTCTCTTCCAATTTTTTATTGGGTTCTTTGAATCTTTCAAATAGGATATCTGGTTCAGATTTAAGTTTCGTTGTTACTTCATGGCAAAGAGCTTCAAATAACCAAATTCTATCGGCATCATCAACCAGACGATCACCGTAAACACGAATTACTTCGTGGACCCATAAACGTCTCATAGAATTAAGATCCTCTGTAGCTTCCGGAACTGATAATAGAACTCCTTGAATTACTCTTGAAAAGTCTCTTAAATTAAATAAATAATGGGACTTCGATGGGGTCGGTAATAAATTCTCTCTTGCTCTGTTGTAGATCCCAAGTGTTGCGTTTACAATTTCATCAATGCATGGATCAAATTCCTTCGAGAAGCCCCTTTAAATTGTTTTGAATTTAGTAATTATTGTATTTTTCTGCGACAATGAAGTTTAAAGTGTTTTATTGTACTTTTTAATGATTAATAAAAAGAAACAACAATAATTCATGATTTATGGTAGAACAAAATTCGTTACTACGAATATACTCGCAGTTGGCAATGAAAGGGGTTAAAAGGGCAATATCAGCTAAGTAGCGTAAACTTCACTAAAATTAGATTAAAAATGTATATAACAAGTTACCAGATTAGAATTTGGAGCATGGGTTATTTTTAATTTTGATATAATTAAATAAAAAGGTTCTTTTTCTCTTGAGGCTAACATAGTGTCGCACTAAGGCCCTAATTTTAATTAAGCATTTCTGTGGTTTACCTCTACACAGTCATATTAAATGTGTATTTAAAATTCCTCTAAAGTAATTTAACTAACAATTTCAAAAACAATTAAATAAATAAAGGGTGTCTATACAAAATTCTGTCGCGACAGTGTAGTCTCCTTTCGTAGACTCATGTTATCAAAATTTGTATACTCAGAATTCAGGTTCAATAATTACAAAACCGTTAGCAATAACCCTATGAAAAATTATACTTAAGTGGATTTATGTCGTACTTATGTACACAAATAAATACTTTAATAATAAAAGCGTTAGAAACTTTCTCTCCTCCTTAATTGATGTTGTGTGTCAATTAAATCTAAGTAATCAATCTGTGTAGAGACAGCATAGAGCTTGTAGCGTGTTAAAATTTTCGTTAAATGAAAGAGACCATCAATCATTCAATCACCGCATATATATATACTATAAACATACTATAAACATCCATGCATACATATTGAACCTACCTCGTATCCAAGTGCCAGAGGACAATTTTGCCAAAAATAGTCCTCAGTATTTCATCGCTGAATTCATCAATGGCAAGCACAGCGAAATGCCGCTGAAATCTCGGTGTAACTGTGTTCCCTGTAGATGGTGGTCCCATAGCGCACATAAGCATAACATCGATGATTTTTATTGGGACTACGGCTTTTCTATCATACCACATCCAATGATCTAGCATCATCCGCAGTAGCTCAATGGGTGGCTGGGCACCGTAGGTTTCCTTCATTGGCATGGACACATCATCCACGAAAACGACACACTTCTTTTTTAAGGGTGGGCCAAAGACGCCCTTCCGCCGCTTATCAAGTTTCGACATTATAATGTCCTGGGTCTGGTTCGCCGACGTTTGAGCTGAGAAATTTAAAAATTGCGGCTTATACACCTCTGTATCGACCTTCTTGAGCAAATAGTCAATAGCATAGGAGCTCTTCCCAGTACCAGTTGGGCCAACAAGCATCAAGGGTTTATCGTGCCTCACCATTAAATCTATGAGGGCTGCTATCCGAACAGTTTCGTTCGTTGTAATAATTATTTGATTAACTGGCATATCTCTAGGTATAGGAGGGGCTGTGGCGACCTCATCCGACCACGGCTTCCATTTGCCCTTGCCTTCCTTAATGAAGCGATAGTCAAAGACGCTGCCCTGCTTCGGAATTGGGAAAATAAATGGTTTGGCAAGGACTTGAATTTCCAAGTCTGGGGGAATTCTGAACTGATCATATAATTCCTTTGGGAAAACTTTTTCCATTAATCCCCGAAACAGAATGGAAAACGTTTCCCGACCAGAAGCGTCCAGTGGCCCACCCAGGCCCCAGATGCACGAAAAGAAAAATACTCCTTCCAGCTGGGCCCTAATATCCAAGTCGGACAGGCTCTGCACATATTTTTCGTCGAGGTAGTCATCCAGGAAGCAATCAAAGAAATTCATTAGAGTTGTAATCAAATTAGCATCCGAAGTTGGAGCCATCTCCTTAACCTTACCCTTCCGGATGAACCATAGCAATGGGGGGCAAAATCTTGTAAAGAGCATAGAAATCAATTGTTTGTTCACGGCATGAAGGGTTTGAGGTAGGGTATTCTTCCAGGAGGTTAAAAGTGGCTCCCAACCGAGAGAACTTGGCTCCATGTATATCATGCCGCAGCGAGATACCGTCGCTGGGGAGGCCACCTCCAAATCCATCGGCTCAAATATCAAATTTGTTGTCGGAGCTAATTGGATAATCTCCCCCGACATGAGGCACAGCTTCTTGTTATCGTCAAGCACTGTGTTCATGTTTTCAATCCAAATGGCATCGACTGGACCATCGAAGATTAACCACTTTCTTTCCTTTGTTTCGGATACAGCAAATTGACGGTAGCTAACGGCTAAAATTCCATCGCTCCATTCATGTGAGACCTCATCGAAGGACCCATAGAGTTGACCCATTGTTATGGCCTTCGGATTCATCACTGTGTAAATAGCCCTGTTCTCATCACCGCCCTGAAAGACAAAGAAGTGATTATAGCAGATATCTCAATTCCCGTGCAGACAATAAGGCCCCAAAGCAGGGCTCGAGGACTGGTGCCCTGCAGCAGAGACCATCTACTAATGGAGGACGTTATTGCCAATTGTCTGACTCTTGTTCAGCCGTTTTAAATTAAATAAATATCCTTGAAATGGTCTTTCTTAAGCAATCGAAAGTCATTGAGCGAACTTGGCCCGCCCACTGATTTCCCCCGGGGTGGAGCAGTTAATGCCATCTGATTTTATCAAAGGCGTAATGAGGCACGTTGATTAGCAAGAGGTGAATAAACTTGGGACCGTGAGAATTGCTCCTGGAACTCCATACTCCAGGGAGTATTTGTTGTTTTCTTCTTTTTTTTCAAAACGTTTGTACTTTGAAGATTAAACGAAGAATTAATGTACAGAAATACTTAGAATTTAAGCAAATAAGAAATTACGTAAAGAACTAATTATTCGAGAGCTAACAGCCAATCGAACTAATAAAGAAACATTAGCAAAATGATGATTTAATACTAATTAAAGGACAAATTAATTGCCTAATAGATCTGCTCCAACTACGACATTAACTTCTTAGTTTTCAAATGTGCATAAATAAGTTTAACAAAAGTATCATATTTTAATAAAGTTGAAATTTGAAATTTTCATTTACATTATTTAAAATACGACGTTATTTTTAACCGACTTAAATGCCTGCTCCAAATGATAGTCCCTCATTACAAAACTGTTTCCGAAATTTTTGTTAATTTCAAATATTACCTTTGGGCATACGCTACATTATTTATGACCTGCTTACCTACTTAATTTAGTCTCATAAGAACTTACCTTCTCTTCGATATAACCGAGTGCTTCTGCTAGAATGCGGTAGCTAGTAGTTTTCCCTCCAAACGGTAGACCTACGATCATCAAGCCATGCCTAACTACAATCATCTCATAAAGCTAATTGCAAATAAAAGGGTTCATTAGTTGCACTCAATTTGGCCGCTAGTCATGATCTCACCTGCTGCACTTTCTCTAGGAAGAATTCTGTGCACTGTTTGTTGTTCACTTCGCATGCTTGCCTCACGGCATCATTAAACATGTCATAATCAGGCGGCGGTAGTACAACGCCCGGGAATAAATCCGACGTAATACCCTGAAACAAGGGAACGTCTTGATTGAGAAATTTTGGTAAATTGACATCCTTAATGGATCTCAGGACCAATTTATCTTCCATTTCCGTTTTGTAGCGTAGCTTTAGCGCTCCAGCCGATGTCAGCACTGACTTAACGGCCCTCATCCCATAATCGTAATGAGGCTGTGTGCTCAGCTGCTCCGAACATAATCTGTAGGTTGCTACAATTTTAATCGCAAGCGGCTTTGCAGTAAGGAAACCTTTTGAGTACAACTCAATTTCTGCAATTAGTGCGTAATCCGGGACCATCATAGCGACTGATCGGAACAATGCCTTTTTGAGATTGTAACAAAGATGATAAAATACTTTCACACAAAATTCTATCTTTTGTTTAATACCTTTAAATTATCCGGTAGCTCAGATCTTCCAGCATATCCTGGATTCATTGTTATAAATGTTGCGCATGTTGGATCCAACGTTAATGTTGTACCTTCGAATACAAGAGTTTCAGCACCTGAATTTATAGCTCTTTGAATGGTGAGAATCTGTAATATTTTATATTTTATCATTTTACATAAAAAGTACTACATTGATGCATGTTTTACCTGTTGTGCAACAACAGACAGTACTTCCAAATCAATTCGATTAAACTCATCAAAGCACGACCAAGCACCACAAGATGCAAGTCCTTTAAAGAACTTTCCCAAGGCTATGTAGTCAAGTCCATCAGAACAATTGAATACGACACATTGCTTAGCAATAGCCTTAGCTAAATCTTTAGTGGTTTCTGTTTTTCCTGTACCAGCTGGACCTTCAGGTGCTCCACCCAAATGCAAATGTAGAGCACCGAATAAAGTTCGATAGCATCGATCAGTTAAAGGAGTCACTACTAAGCGTGTAGTGTTCCCTAAATATTCATAACCATACTTAAGGGTACAGTTGATCATTCGAGTCGCTAAATTATTATCCTCCCAGTAGTATCTTAACTAAAATTTATTATTGTTTTTAGATAATCAAATTAATATTTAAAAAAGCTTAAGTATGTTTAAAAATATATTAAAATTGCAATGTTCTATTTAGCCTAGTAAACTCTATACTTAAATTATTATACAAAATATCTCAAGGTAGTTAGACACTACTAAAGTATTACTAAAGTCGTTTACAATTGATACTGCGCCCTCATCGTATTCGTATAATGCTTGATTATAAGGAGTATCTACTATTGTATAAGACCTCAATAGTGTTTATTGGGTAAACAATAAGAAAATTCCGTGATTATTTCGAGCACAGTACCAAAATGTCTAATAATTGTTTTGTTACACCCTATATACGTATTTTAATACTTATTTAAATTAACTTAAATACATACTTGAGAAAGCCACTCAAAATCAGTATTTTCCGTTACTTTCTTTTCAATGATTTCAGCTAAAACGTCTCTTGCATGAACATCAAGTACCACTAAAGCTCCAAGAGTAATTCTGTTTTGTGTATTAAGGTCACCCCGTACGAGTTCAACAACATGGAAAATCTAAAGGGCATACAATACAAAATGTAACTATTATGAAATTAATAACTTATCAGCAATAGTTCTTTATATATTAAGTCACTAATTCTTAATTCATGTAGTGTTCAATTTATATTTTTTCATACTGTTTTCAAGGATATCGATAACTATGGAATTGAAGCATTATTTTTTTAAATTAAGGTGCTTCCTTTTAGTAATATGTAAAATATACAAATTGGCATATTAATCCCGATCAATAGACAATTTCAATGAACGAAGTACTTACCCATAAACTTAACATTCACTCTAATTTCTTACCTGTTCCCTACAAATTTTCAAATATTTGTCTAAACTTTCCAATGGATTTTTTGCAAAGAAACTTTTTGTAATTTCCATTGTCCAATATGTAAGAGAAATTGATTGTACTGTTTGTCCTGGCCAAATAAGAACCCATTTATGCCGCTCAATTTGTGGATAATTCTCAAATGCCTTCTGAATTTTATCATGAATACTTTTCTTCATATCATACTCCAATTCTAGTAGCCATTTCTCTACTTGTCCGCGGGCTTTTGCAGTCGATATAACATCAACTAATTCGACTTCTTCATTCTCAGAAGAACGCATCACAGTAACCTCGAGTGTATCTGTGAATTTAAGCGTTGCAATACCCTCGAAACATTTCTTCAAATGAGGCTGTACTCGAGTAGGATCTTTAGTTTCCGATAAAATTTCCAGAAGTTCATCATTTGATAGAAAGAAGAATCGCGGGAAATAGAGTCTCTTCTTTTCTAAATACTGAAGATCAAAATGAATAAAATTATTTCTTTTCGCATAACTATACTTACGGCATTCAATCCCTTTTGAATTATTTCCAATAAGTTAAATGCTTTCTTTAATTTCTCAGACATTTTTTCGATTTCAACAACTGACATCACTTTTGTATCGGCTGCAACTTGCTTCATGAGATCTTTCCAAATCTTATTTTAAAAATTAAGTTAATTATAAATTAATGATAATACAACAAAATTATAAAATATATAGAAAATTAAATATCGCTAATTTATTTTCAAGTCAGCGATCGTAATCTAAGTGGACCTTCATGTGCCAAGCTTTATTGCCTATCACACAAAGCATTTTATACGTTTTTTTCTTTATTATCCATAGAGTTTCGTATATGAGCATTGCACCAACATCCCGGGACTACAATGAGAAATCATTCAGGAGTTACATCTACTTCATAACTAGAATCAATTGGTCAACGTATTCAAAAGTGTTCTGGAACGAATGAACTATAAAATCGCCATTCGGACTAACAATAGACCAGCCGGTGAGCATGACCGAAAGTTTAATTCACCTCAAGCTAACAAAACTTTCAGCGTCAAAGATTAAATAACTTTTGAATCCGAGATGGTCTATGTTTAATTTAAATATTTTATTACAAAGTTAATTAATTTTTCATATGCTATATATTCTTGCCCGAATAAAACTGGGTACTACAACAACGCATTCAGTTAAATGAAAGCTATTAAACTTCCATATGAGCAACGTTTGCCAGATCCTAGGATAATTCGTTTTCTTTTAATACTTTTCCATAAATGTGAAATATACAATTACTGTACTTTGTCGTTCTATTTATCTATGAAAAAATAAATTTAGTATTTTATAAATGACCTGCCACTTGTTGGGCAACAAAGTTGAAATTCTCTTGTGTTATAATGAATTATATTAATAAAAGTTTAAAAGTTTCAAGGGAAAAACTAAATACAAACTTTAGGTTCTGACACATCCTTTCAGAAAAGAACAAATTAAATAATCTACCTTACTCAGGCAATGTTTTTGATACCGTTGATTACTTACTTTATCCACAGCACTAAAACGTCTTCCCTCCTCAGGCATTTGCTGTTGAATATCTGGACTTGAGAATATTGGCTCCAAGTACATCCAAGTTGCTTGAACCTTTATCCAATCATCTAAAATATCCTGTAATAGAAGCAATTTTGCTTCCCAATCCCTGATGAAAAGCATGTTAATAACCACCACAAAAACATATAAGGCATATGCCATTTACAGAATCTGTTTCTCGAAGGGCTTAATGTACGGTGAGCTTTTCATAGTCTGAGTCTTAATTATTTGGTCGTCCAGTAAAACTTGTATGTCATCAACAGCAGCTAGCTTGTATGTACCTGTGTCCCTGGAAAATAATAGAAACAATCAACTATAGGATAAACCACAAGACTGGGAATATACACACCTGTAAGGAGATACTGAGAATTCCATTTCTTGCCATTCAGCTACCATCTTATTCATGGCCTTTTCCAAATTGTTCTCCTTGGTTGCACTTTCTGAAATACCCTCAAATCTTGAAAGATATTCCTCCAGTTGGTACTCAATAATCTTCTCCAATGTAAGCTCTGGTGACACTTTAATTGGAAATCCGATTATTTCAGACACCTGCTCCCAATGACGTGCCTTCATTCCTGGATTGCCCAATGTGCTAATAATTGGCATATGTTGTTTGAATGCATCTATTTGCTCCTTTATCTGTGGTGGCAAGAAGCCAATTTTGTAAATAAAGGATAAAATCTAGTCAAGTGTGCGTCAGACCAAGCGCTGTATAAGGTTCCGCGTAGTCAGTAACGGCTATATTAGCGTAAAGTACACTATCCTCTTTAGATTAAAAGATAAATATAAAGTCATTTTTGTAGTTGATTTAAGTTATTTGCATATTATGAGTTGGTTAAGTATTACTCGTAAATAAGTAGAGACTACGGAGATGTTTATTTTAATTTCGTTATTTATCTTACCATTCTGAATACTTTTCAAATATTCGAAACTAGTGGTTTAGCTGAGGTTGGTTTACGTAACTTTTCCTCTATCAAAAATTATCACTTTAAAGCTAAATGTTTCGGAAACAGAACTCTCTATTAAAAAAGTGTTCATGACATACCCCCAATGTTTTCGATAGACCCATTAAACAATACCCTATACAATGGGGACCCACTTTACATTTATTATGAGAGGTTAAGGGTTCTTAGTCTGATTGCGGAACCTTAAAGGGAAAAACAAGCATTACGCACTTACATCTTGAATCAGCCTCAATGTATGTGGACGATCGCCCATTTGTTTTTCAAGTTTCTGAATGATTCGGTATATACCCGAGACATCGCCATCGATATCATCAGGATCGTAGGCTCCCACTTGAGAATGCATCCAAAGATCATATTTATCCATAAATTCTTGAGCAGCATCATATAATCTTTTATATGGTGTCAATTTATCGTGTGTCTTCTTTCGTTGAGGATACTGCGATAATTCCCATCCGTATGATGTTTCCTCTTCGTTAATTTTATCAATTGTTTCCATTGCTTGTATTAATCGATTATCAAGACCTGTAGCTTTTTTCTTATATTTAGAAAGGTGCTTAATATCTCCCCAATTCTCATAATCTTGTACTTGTTCCCAGTAAGTATCTAATTCTCGTCTAAATGATTCAATGCGTTTCTTAAGTAATTCCTGATACTCAATTGTCTTTTCAGCAATTATTTCCCGATGCTCTTTAAACACCGATGGTAATTTAAGATACCACTGGAATGAGTTGCTATTGTTTTTTATCTCTAAAGGTGAGTATATTACGTAGTCCATAATCCATAAAATATGACTCATGTTCTAAAAATAAAATTATTATTGAAAAAACGACCGACATTGCATTATGTGAAAAAACTAACTAACTTACAATTCTCAATCGTTGTTCCATTTCTGGTACAGTTTTGTCCTCGGTGCGTGCAACAAACGCTTTCAGTTCCATTAGTTCAGCAGTATTTTCAGGTACCGTGAGAGCTTTTTTAGCAATTGCTTCATACTCCTTGCCCAACCTTGAAATATCTGCCTGCTGATCAGATACCATTTTCGTAAGTAATTCCGTTCGCATGTGACGTGCAAGTGATTCCAACGTTTGAATCAACCCCTCACGGTGAAACTCATATAGTCCCATTTTAATAACACCCAAAATTTCTATTGGAATTTCATGCTCTAAATTCTGATAGTACTTAACCTGCTGACAATACTCTTCGAACGTTGGATTAGATAACATAAATTTTGATATTTTCTCTGCATCAATTCCATTCATTAAATTCAGGTATCTATCAAAGTCTTGAATTCGCAATTCTGGACCAATTCTTTGCTCTTCTAGTATATCATAGATTCGATTACGACACTTTTCTACAACTGAATCTGGTACATTAGGAAATAATTTCGTGTTTAGCGTATTCATCTTTAAATCCGCATATATTTTCGTTTCTATCCGGGGCAAATCTTTTATCGCTTTTAAAATACCTTCGATAATTCGTAAAATTTCTGTTTGAATTTTTGGAAATGATGGATTGAATTTTAAGGTATCCTGATCTTCCAGAAGAATATTTAATCTAATTCCAACATTTTTCTTCTGTAAAGAAAACATTTATTTAAGATTCCATTAGGGACCGTCTCTCTGATTTTAAAATGTGTACGTTTTTAAGTTCATCGCTCTTTCGAAAATTACCAAAACGACTTTCTGAAGACTCAAAATTATATTAGAATTAAAAATGATATCCTCTTATTTTTAAACATCATCAAAATCAGAGGGATGGCTATAATTGAAATTTGTGTACAGTAGGATCCCCTAATACGCAAAAATCCGTTCCAAGTTATAGAAAAAAAAATATTTCATTATAAGAAACCGAAAATACTCGCTTCTTTTAATTTTATCTACAGGTTGCGTAATGAAGGAAATTAATAATTTTCAAACCATATCGGTATTGCAATGCGTTACATAGGATCCTACTGTAATTACCAAAAACGTTTGTCATTATCGAAATATAACTCACTATATTACACACATAGTCCGTGTACGTATCCAAACTCTTTATACATAAATCTTCCAACTGTTGAGTCATTAGGGCAGCTACACAATTGTAAAATCTGCCAAGCAATTTTGGCTTCCGAACATCGGGAATGATTTTTCTTTTTGTTCCACGCAACAAAATTGTATGGATATCTCCAAACCAATTGCCTGTTATGATTGATTTTGCTTTTTCAATTTGCCTACTAACAAGATTCTATAATATGAAAAATATTAGAAAATTGTAAAATAAAAAATTCTAAAGTATTTTACACAAAATTCAAATAAATCATATGCATCTTGTTTTTCTTCCAATTGTTTTACATCAACAAAATTTAATGTTTTATAAGTATTAAACCACAATTCCAAAATTTGAGCAACACAACGATTAATAGCAAAAAGATGTCGACTAATTTTAAGCCTGTTCTCATCATATCTGGGAAGGAAAGAAATGTTTTTCAGTTAACATTTTTAATATATAGATTTATTTATATAAAAACATCGTAGGTAAATCTTTAGGTATCGAATACGTAAGCTATAAAGCTATAAGGCTAAAGGTGAATGATACCAAACGTAATAGTAAAAGAAAGTTAGTTTTCAATCCTACTGCGTAAAATTTAAGACCCTTTTGAATCTTACAGGTACCCTATAAAATAAAACTCTTTTAGCTTTAATTCAACCCTCAATTCTAGAAGAAATAGATTAGAAGGATTTATGAGTAGTTTAGTTTCTATTAAATGAATTTCTCTACCCTTCTTCCGGGAGATGTTTAAGTGCCTTAAGCCCTTTGGGTTTCCCTTTTAGAAACACCCAGCAGTATATTCCTAAAAAATGTTAGCAATTGTCTCAAAATTAAGATGTTAAAGACATTTCCACCTTTTCTGAAAAGTTCCTTAAAATAAACGATTATTTGTTTCATTAATTTCACCATTAATCTTCTTAAAACTATAAAAACAACTTTAATCAATTTAGTAACATTACTCCAGAGAAATATGTAATTCTTTAAATATAAATTTATGAAAATATATTAAAAACTCACCGATGACGCCATTTATTTGTAATCGCAGCTAACTCCTTCCTGTCTAAAGTTGGTTCTTCAGCCACAGTTGATTTCTTTAAAGAATCACTAAGAACAAAATCTACAATGGCTTTTTTCATTGCAAAAATGTACTGCGCTTGAATTTCGTGTATGTTTTCATCTAAGACCATTGCCCACTTTCGTAGACGATATGGAATCATAGTTTTAATCCTAGTTATAAATATAATTTCATTTTTATATGATAAGTATGAAAATAATGTACCTATGCAAGACCCGTTCATTTAAAGGAGCAACATGTAATGTGTCTATTCCATGCTTTATGTAATAATAGTATCGGAGTATTTCTCTCTCTTCACGATTCGGAAATTCATCATCAACATCTTTAACGTCGTCTTTAATCGCAATAAGTTCAACCAATTTTCTCCTAAACATTTCGCGCTCTTCCCTCATTTTAGTGTAAGATCGGCTTTCTAAAATTGCGTAAATATTTTACAATTTCTACTATTATTATTCGGTATATATCGTGTTTAATGAACTCTTATAGGAATGTTTATTTGGGGTCAACAAATTATTAACATTCAAATAAATTTGTCGATCGATTTGTATTTCCTGAGATATTTGATTTAAGTATATTTACTCATACTACACTTACTTTTCGGCTTTCGAGAAATCGCCCTATGTTTATCGGGCATAACATCACGGCCATGCCGTAGTAGTTTTTCAGGAAACGTAAACGGTTGTCCATTAAACATTTCCTTGGTCGAATCCGGCATATTTAATTCATACCAATATCTCCGTGAAATATAAGCAGGATTTGCTTTCGATTTTAGTAAATTTTTCACAAGACCTCTGGTACCAGTTACTGGTGGAAGATTTTTTGGTACCGCACCAGTTGACTTCCTCTTCGACGAGGCCATTTCGAACAAGATTTTCTGTTTACCTATTTCTCTGTACCTCTGTAATGATAATTATTAGATAATCGATTTCTAGAAGTCCTTGCGTAAAAGGTTTCATTAAAATTAAAAGAAAATGTTAAAAGTTAGCTAGACAATTAAAAGGCAAGGTGACAAGATGCAGTCAACGAGTTTAGAGCAAATCTGATTTTTCTATTTTGGCACAGAATTTTTCAATTAATGTGATGTTTTAATAAAAAGACTTATTCTATGGTACCTATTAAATTAGTGGAATAAAAGAAATGTATTTATGGGTTCCAGCGACTTCGAATTTATGAGGGTGGGGTATGCGATATGCCCGTGTTCAGTCTGCATTTAAAATAGGAGCTGAAAAATCTAAAATACTTGTTTTAATTTAAATTTGTTTACGATATCTTCTGCGAAATGCTGACACGAACAAAATAAAATATCGGCTGAAAACATAAAAATACGACGGCTTCTTGTAGACTTTAATTACGTAGCAGAAAAAGGCAATGACTCATTTCAATAAAGTGGAACATTTTAAAATTCCCGCCAGAATATCTCTCCAAAACCAATACTTCCGAGAATGACAACTAACTTCACTGAATTCCATCTTATCATCTGCCAAAGGTGCTAATGTGGTATAAACGTCAAATAAGTTGAGATTGTGCAACAATCGCCGGTTTAACGTAATTTTATTGTTTTATTTTTAAAGACCAAACATTGAACAATTTATAAAACTAGACCTACCTCACTTTCAATAATTGTGTTTAAAATACTCAAACCTTCGTACAGAATTAAATAAATATTCCTGTAAAGTTCTGGTGAGTGTCTACCCACAGGACCAAAACTAAAACTAATTGTGACAAATTTTATTTATTTTGTATCGATTGCTTCGTTTCCAGAGGGATAAGAAATTTCTGTCACTTCTACCTAAAGCGGTTAATTTGAATATCCAAAATGTTTTTCAAACAAGCTGTGCGATTTTTCCACAAAGCTCACATTAATTTTGCGGCTGATAAGAGCACCCTAGCAGCACTTAGAAAGAAGACCGGCTACACTTTTTCAAATTGTAAAAAAGCTCTAGAGATGCATAGTAATGATTTGAAAAAGGTAAATGAATTCTTAGTTTCAATATTTTGAATTTCATTTCATTTGTTGTAGGCCGAAGAGTGGTTACATCAGCAAGCCCAAAGTATGGGCTGGTCAAAGGCGACAAAACTTGAAGGGAGAACAACTGCACAAGGCCTGGTTGGTGTACTCGTAAGAGGAAACATTGGAGCAATGGTAGAAGTGAATTGTGAAACAGATTTCGTTGCTAGAAATGAACAATTCAAAAAGTTTGTGGATTACGCCTCTAGGATCTGTGCTCAATACACAGAAATGACTGACTTTGATGGCGATTTGTGGAAGGTAAGACTTAAAATGTGAAAATATTTTTAATAGGATAATAAAAACTAACAACTTTTGTCTATTACAGTTAGGATTTGAAGCAGAGGCTTTAAGAAACTTAAAATCCGATGATGGAAAAACGCTAGGCGATCATTTGGCACTTCTCATTGGAACAGTTGGCGAAAATGCATCCGTTAAACGTGCAATATGCTTTAAAAGTAATAATGAATTAAAAATAGCTGGATACACCCATCCAACTAGCAGCACATCAACTCCTCCTAACGTTACTCAATTTGGCAGATATGGAGCTATTGTTGCATTTAGAACAAACAATGAGAATGAGGAGTTACAGAAGAATTTATGCCAACATATAGTTGGTTTAAATCCCACAAAAATTGGGGAGAGTGGGAAAGATGAGCCAGTGGAAGATAAGGACAATGAAAAATGTTTAATTTTCCAGGAATACCTGATTGATCCTGATACAACTGTTGGTGATGTTTTAAAAGAGAATGAAATTGAAATAATTGATTTTCAAAGATATGAATGCGGTGAGGCCCACAAAGATGAATCTATGATTATTGCGCAAATTCATAATCAGTAGAAAATTTAAAATAAATGGCAATGTTGTTAATTACTGACTTTACATTAAAATTTAAAACATTTGCCCATTTCATGATTTCTTAGCATTTGGCAGCATGGGCAGTGATAAGCATTTCGATAATACTTTAGAAATCCAGGAGAAATTAATTTCAAAATTTATAAACCTCCCCATCAACAAAATAGCCACTCATAAAACAAAACATTATTTCTCTCTCTTCTTTTAAAAAAAGATTTCATTTGGTAATTTAATATTTCTTAAAATATTCAATATACCCATCTCGTCGATAGTTAAAATATTCAGCATTTTATAAAATTGTTATAAATAAATAATTTATAGTGTAACTGTTTACGATTACAATTGATATCGAGTTATTGATCGGTCCAATTTTATTAACATTTGCCAAATTTTGTATATCTAAATATTTTGTTATTTATTTATTTATTTTGATCCTTTGTGGCGCAATAGTTTTATTTAAGATCCAAAAGAATAAGGACGCCAACGACACGCGGTGTTCCCAGGCGGTCACCCATCCAAGTACTATCCGCGCCCAATGCTGCTTGACTTCGGTGATCGGACGAGAACCGGTATTCTCAGCGTGGTTTGGCCGTTGGCGACAAAATCATATTTGCAAACGACAAACTATATAAAAAGAGAATCGTTAAAAAATACTATTGCCAATTCTTTTAAACGTTTATTTCATATTACGCGAAACTCCAGCAAGAGTTAATATTTATAAGAAAAATAGAAATTTATATTTTTAATTGGAGCGTAATTATATTCATCATTTTGTGTATTTAAAAAATTTTAAAAGTAACCATATTTTAAAGAACTGAGTGGCGTAATATTGTGTTATTTTGTTATAGTGCTATTTCTGCAAAATCTGCCTATAATTCAATTTGAATGCAAAGCAGAATAAAAACAAGTATGCCCTTAGCAAAACTACTAGTAAAACAATCTCAGTTAACTATTCTGAAAATCGATAAGCCATAAATATTGGACGCTCCCTGATCGCATAGAGTGATCCATCATACTGCATGATATTGATGATGACCTCAATTTAAAGATAGATAGAAAATATCTCAAATCATCTCCGAAAATTATGAATTTCCAAATACTCCCGCCAACTAGCTACAGGGCCTGAAATCTAGAAAAGGATCTTCGGTTGACTGACTCAAGCGGAAGGGGCCATGTGCGTTGACACAATCACGGTGCGCACCTATTGTTCTTTCACTCAGGGCTCCGCAGTCCCCTAGCAATGAATTTATCAAAAGCTTGAATAAAATTTTACGCGATTTTTATTCATATTTCATATCGGTTTGGTCTGTACGATCTGCACCATCACATCATTTCGATTCGCGATCAGTTCACCTTTGGGTGGTGCTTAGAATCAAATTACACCGCGAACGCTCGCGCGCGAGCACTCTACGAACGTAACGAAAGTGAAAATTGCTCATATCCCGCTCGAGCGAAATGATTAAGTGGAATAGCTTCGTTCAGGTGATTTTCGAATTTTACGTGTTTTTAATTTAGTTAGCCACTGATCCGACATCTTATCACGAATGCAGATTTATTTTCTTCTTCATAATTGAGTTCGAGTAGTTTTCATGAAAACGCATACTTCTCGCTTTTGATAGAATTTAATGAAATTTTTTCAACCGAAAAAATACGTATGAGTGCTCTTTAATTTTCACTGGCTCCTCTGCTCAGCACCTTTGCATGAAAGTCTCTTAATTAAGCACAACTGACCTATTTCTTCTTGTGTAAATTGTATTTTTGCGTTTTTGTTTTCAATTTTTTTTTTACGAGTACTACTCGTGGAAGATGTCAGCATTTTCAGCGGAAGTGTGCAAAATTCACAAAACATTAATTGTAGTCTAGGACTGTGATTAATTATTCCCCTTGTAACAAATTTATGTTAATTGTTCGCTGCAATTATACCTCAGATGAGAAAGGTGACAAAAAGTTCATTTAACTGCTGTGACGCATAAGAAATGCCAATGAACTTGTGAACAATACTACAGTAATCGTTAACACTTATTATGATCATTCCGTAAAATTGTGTTATGCAAATTATCTCACTATTACTAAAATTGAAAATAATGGAGATGTTTAGGTAACCTCATGAATTATGCTTAGGCTACATGAAATGCGCAGAGCCCCTTAAACCTAGCCAACCGCAACGCAACGTTAACAATTCTAATTTTATGAAACATTATCTGCTATTGTTGATTGAAAAAGTGGCGCAAAATATGAACCTAAGGTTGCATCAACGATATGTTTTTAAATATTCCAAATATGAAATGGTGGTATACCCCACTTTAGCTTTACTCCTAATGTAATGTAAGTGTTTTAATAATAGCAAAAGAAATATCAAAAAACGTATTTGATTATGTTAAACAGAAAACTTGTAAAACATACAAAACTGCCAATGGGGTTTTAATCAAATTAGGTTCAGTCTTAAGAGTTATCTAAGAACAATTTCGCAAGGGGCTGTCGTAACTCGTTAAAAGTTCGTTACACAGGAGCTAAATGCATTTCATAGAGCGCCCTAACACCTAAGGAACCGCTTTTCTTCGAGCATAAATATTAATTTTACGACCTAATAATCATGCCAACGTAAAGTTAAATAACAGGCCACAGAAGCCTCCCGAAGTTCTCATCACATGCGGAAGAATCGCGTAAGACGCTCATTGTCTCTATCTTTTACTAACCTCCACCGGCGAAAGTAATTTTCTCCGGTGAGAAGAATTAATGAGGAACTGTCGTTAAAGCTTCACCCTCGCGGGAGAAGTGTAATAAATTTTCATATTGGCATCTACTTAAGGTAAAATAAAACAAAGAAGCTGGCATAGGGGCGCACCTAATAACAACATGCCGTAGCTTCTGAAATCATTTTACCTCTGTACGAACAGTTCCTGTAGTATCTGAAATTGTTTCAGCGACGCCTTTCCCTAAAATTACGAAATACCTAGGAGTCACGTCGGTAAATTTATTGTGAGAAAAAGTGCCATCCGTCCGCACGATACAACCGTGAAAATAGTTCGCTAACATCCGCGGCATGTCGATTACGCCCGTTCAAGAGTCAAGATGAACCGCAGAGAAAAGTACGAAAGCATCATCACCTGGCGACGGTGCAAATGCTGGGAGGCTGTTCCGAAAGGTCTAGCACCGTGTCATTTCAATTTTTGTAATATTCACGCGAAGGGCTAAACGCCGGGTGAATGTCTGGAACTTATTCGATCAAAAAAATATTAAACCGATTGAGGCATGCTAACGCAGAAATCGCAATTCTGTTCCCGTCTTGGAACAACGAGAACGCGGGAGCGCTGCGGTTACCTACTTAACTAGGCTCCCATAATCCCAGATCCACTTTAAGTTTTACCTTCTCACGATTTAAAATTTTTGCGGTTCATTGTTGCTTATACACTCGGGTTAGGTTTAATTTGTTTTAGCGAATATACGACAATCAGCCTCACATCTATTGTTTCATCAGCGGATACAAGAAACTCCTCTGCACCGCGGCTTCCAGCTCTCCTTGTCCGCTCTTCGTGAATTTTATGAAAACTGAACCCGACACCACTTCCGAGTTATGTAAAGTAATAGTGTAAAATTTCTTGCGCTGCTGCCATTGTACCTCAAAGTTGAGTCTATGAAAGCGGAATTTTCTTTTTTATTTATTTATTTTTTTTTTATAGAGCGCGAGGCTGTTACAAGATGCTCTGACACTTTTTTAAGACAGACAATCAAGACGTTAGAAATATAGAGGCTGTGAAATTCCTTCTGGTCGACGACTTGAAAAACAATAGAAATCTAACGGAATGCGTGATTATGTTCAAGAATTATAAACACTTAAAACTGACGATTGGGGCTTCTTTTGTTCTTTTCTAGGAGTACATTAGCTGTCCACGCATCTGACTTTTATATCTCAGTTTTAAATTTGAACTTAGCATGACAATTCAGCGGAAACCCTTTCTCTCAGATTGGAGACCAATTAGAAATAGATTCTGACCACAATTTAGCTTGTTATTACTAATTGAACTAGTTTTGTCCCCGTAATCACAACTCTGTGTGTACTTCGCCTTAAAACCGCAGTTCCGGGTATCATAACTGATACTCCAATTATACCTACAAATTCAATTATTTCTATATAACCCATTGCCACTTTCTACTCCTAGGTAATACATTGGGTCATATATATACGAGTAAAACAGAGAAAATGAAAAAATATCTTATTTTTGGAGCAACGCCTTACTTTCATATGAATAAAACGGTCACGAAAATTAATAAGTTGTCAACCTCAACCCAACTTAACTACTTACTTTTCCTATGAATAAAAATTATGAATATCTCCTCTTGTTAAGTAGTCTCTCCCGAGGTTTAGAGTCACTCCTCACTTAGTTGCTCAAAGTCGATCAGAAAATTTGAAATAGAATTATAATCATTAAATAGTTTTTAAAATTCATAAATTCAGTCTTTTTCATTTGTTCGTCTGAACTACTCATTTATTGTATTAATTTATTTAGTCAATATATCATAAAATATAATTCATATTCATAAACGAACATAAAAGTAAGAATTTTCTCGTATAAAGTCGAAGTTTTAAAAATTCTCTAGTTGTGTATTATAACCAGGCCACAACGGCGTCGTATTAAGGAGTACTTTCTATGCATCAGGTGTAAGCTGTTAAACTATAAATTCCTTTCAGACCAATTTCTAACAGTATTTTAAAAATTGATTTGAAGCTGCATCTCTGGTTTGATGCTTCAGAAGCCTGTTTTCAACCACATCATAAATTCCTGAGGTCAAGTCAATCATCTGAAACGGACCCGTGGATCATCATCAACGGAAAGAAATGCCGACATGCCGCTATGCCGGTGCATTAGAGAGTTAAAGACTCCCCGTCGCATTAAAATCCGGTGAATGTTATAAAAAGTATTTCCTGTAATACCAAAAGAAAGCGAGTCTTACAGAAACTAAAGGTTTACGTTTTACATATCGTTTTACCATTGAATTTCCTCAACACGATCATCCTCTTCATCGATCCCCTAATCTTCTTTCGCTGATAGGTATGTTACTACAACTTTCCGATGAGTGTTCATCAAGCACCTGTTCTTCCAGCGGGAAGCTACTAAAGAAAAACTAAAATGCTGGCTGGCGCATAAAAGACGCGCATGAAATTCAATTTCTTTTCTCAACCTAATTGCGCTCAATTAAACCATTTCAACTAATACACAAGAAAATCTGTTGGCCCGAACTTGTGTAAATCAGTGAAGATTTTAACATCACATTTCACAGCCCCGCGGCTATCTTAATTTAAATTCCCGGCAATGAGAGCAATCAGCTAAAACTGAGTCTGGCTCCTAACCGTCCTCAAGCTCTTCTTATAGCGAGTTTTAAATAATTGCAGTTGTGGATCATACCATCAGTCGGGATGAATAAGTAAAACAATGATCTCCCCGAAACGGCTCTTTGGTGGTGGATGAAACAAATAGTTGCTTTCCAAAATGACCAGGTGATTGCAGTGGTATCTCATCTTCTGCACGCTGCATGATTCAGTCATCCACGGTAGCTTTAACAAGTCAGAAGTGCGGCTCTCATTCACTTCCGGGAGTCTTTAAGGTTTTCCAACGATCTCAGCAAGGGGCGCCCCCACTCAACCAACAATCAGTGTGAATTCCGCGATACGTTTTAGTTAATTTTCATCTAGTGATCAAGGCGTTAATTTTGTTGTAAATTGACAGAGATTTAACGTGTTCGACGGCTACAAAATCTAAAATTGTGATATACGAATTATTTGTATAATTTTCGTTAAATTTTCAAATTAAAAATCGGTTCAATTCCTAAGGACTGGACAAAATTGCAGGGTGGCCTCCGGAAAACTGAGGTGACCAGAAGAAAACGCATCATGCAGGTCTTGGAGATTCAACCTAAAGATCTCGTTAAGTAGCTCTAGTTTGCTTCTATTCCCATTTATCTACCAAAGTGGTATGGTTCAAACCGAGTGAATGGAAAATGTGGACATGATATGATTCGATACCTGGCGCTGATAATTTTTTTTAAATTCTATACTTGCTCGACTAGAATCGATTTAGAAAGTTGCACTCCGGCATTTTCACTTTTTGTGAAAATCATACTTTCCTCAATTTGGTCTATCGGGAAACTTGGTTAAATATAAACCAGCAGTTGTTCGTTATTGTTATATCAAATCATTTCCTTTCAACTAATTGCTTCTTTGATTGTGACCCGTAAAGGCGTTGTTAATAACACAAGCTGATTACTTTTCTCACTGTTCAGCTTATTTTTGCACTACTTTTTTAGAACTAAATGTTAAGCCTTAAAGTGAACAAATTTTTACCTTTTATTTTAACTTTTATATTTTTCTGTTGTTGCTTTATACCCAGAAAACAACTAGGCAATGCTTTAGATTTTTAAATCCATACCTTTTTAATACAGCGCTTAAAAACTTAAACTTAACTTAAATATTTTTAACATTTCCATTCTTTTCATTATCTTCTTGGAAGGAGATGGAGTAATTAACTCACAATTTTATATTAAAAATGATAAAACGCCTACAAAAATCAATTTATAAAACAATACAAAAAAGTTTCCGCTTACTTTTCAACTCATATGTTTGCTTGTTGATGTATATTTGCGTAAATTTATTTCGAGTTACATTAAATCGCAAATATTTTAACACGTTGCGTGCCGTAACATCGAAAGTAAGCCATCATGAGAGAGTTAAATGTAAAAATATAATTTAACCAGAGAGACCTTTAATTTGTGGGTAAATTTTCGGTACATACGGCACGATGTGAACGTGTTAAATCGGTCGAGATAATTGGACTAATTTCTATAATATTCGCAGGGTGATCTTCAACAAGTCCACGCTGATATGAAGATTGATCCAGTGTTTAGGAAATTGTCTAAACATACAATTTGCTTTCATATATGGAAAGTGGAACAGGATCGTATAGAAGCCGTACCAAAATCAAATTACGGAATTTTTAAAGATGATTGCACTTACATTGTGTATGGATCATGCACCCCACAAATGCATCTTAATCAGGACACAATTGTAAGAGTAAAAAAAAATGGGGATAATTAAAATTTTGTACATATTGTATAATCTTAATAGACAAGGGAAGTAAAAGCCTCTGCTGGATTGGAGCGATTTATACATTTCTGGCTTGGTCAAAAAACATCACCACAGAAATCAGGAAATGTTGCATTTAAAATAATGGAACTTGATACATATTTTGGACATATGGCAACGCAATACAGAGAAACTCAAGGAAACGAAAGTGCTCGTTTTCTTTCATACTTTAAAAAGGGGACAACGTAACGAATTTTTTTTTCTTGTGTGCATTTATGCAATTTTACTTGATATTTAATACTTTCTAGCATTCTATCAAGCTCAGCAGAAAACAATAAGTCAAATTGTAAACTATTCCAAATAACTGGAAGACAATGGCCCGTTTGCACGGAAATGGACAGTGTAAACTGGGATCACTTCAGTTGCGACTACACTATGATTTTGAAAACGCCACAGTATATTTTTGTTTGGTTGGGCAGATCTAGCAGTCCAACTGAGAGACGAAATGGATTGAATGCAGCCAAAAAGCTACAAGAAGACAATAAAATTTTAGATTTTATTGTAGTAGATGATGGCTATGAGCAGTCGATGAATGAAAATGCTAAAATGGAATGGAATTTGTATTTGCCGCTAAAATTAAGATTGGTTAATCAAACAGCTCCAATAGATAAGCCCCCCAAACTTCCATTAAAATTGTATAAATGCAGCTACCATACAGGAAAATATCGAATTGAAGAAGTGAGAACATCAGCCCCACAACAATCGGATTTTGCAGATTCTGAATGGGCATACATAGTTGACGGTTGTACTCTTGGTGTCTGGATATGGTTGGGAAAATCAGTTGGTTCTCAGGAAAAGGTAGAAGCTATGAGAAATGCTCGAGGATTTGTTAAAAAGGTACATAAAATAATAAAGTATTATTCAGTAATGCATTAGGATGTCAAGTAATAGTAATTCTAAGCAAGTAATTGTAGAGTAATTCTAAATAATGCATGGGTTACTTGTGCTGATATTTACTAAATTTGAATTGGATTTTGTAATTCATTTTGCATTAGTTGCAACTATTTTAGAATTCTACTCTATTTTTAAGTATTCTTTACAATAGTTTTAATTACCATTGCAGAAGAAATACCCTTACTCAACACCTGTTATAAGAGTCATAGATGGACATGAACCCTTGGAGTTTATGCATCTTTTTAGTACATGGAAATCATCTAATGATAGTGGCAAAAAAGTCGCAAAACTTCTGGGTAAACTTGATTCTCTAACGCTTTTGCAACGTCCAAAAATGGCTGCAGAATCTCAATTAATAGACGATGGATCCGGGGAAAAACATATTTTTCGATGGGCAGGAGATAAATTTGTTGAAACTCCATTTGATAAAAATCTTGTTTTCTTCTCCACGGATTGTTACATTTTAAATTACACAATCACTGTAAGCCTTTTAAACTTATACAAGTTAAATTTAAGAAGTAACATTCATTTTAAATATTACAGCTTTCCGAAACCAATCAAATCCAAAGTAATCGTTCAAGATGCAACACAGTTTTATATTTTTGGTCAGGGAAAAAGGTCCCACCAGAAGTTTACGTTAAATGTGAGGAAATAGCAAATAATTGTTATACTGCACTGGGAAAAAATGCTACCATGATAAAATTAAATGAAGGTTTCGAGTCACCACATTTTCTACAAATTTTCGGTGGAAAATTAATTATTTTCAAGCAACGAAATACGACTACCGCATCACGATCAAATATTCCAACAAATTTTGTTTTAAAGGTCATTGGTGATTGTTCATACAATTCTAAGGCTTATCAAGTAAGCACCTTGGAATCGATGTGCCCGAAAGATTGCTTTGTAATAAAAGCTTCGAATATTTGGGTATGGTGCGGTCAGGGATCTACTGGTGATGCTAGAGAGGCTGCAAAGAGTATCGGTAATAGTCTAGGAGAATATACTCTCGTCTTAGAGTCTAAAGAGCCTGAAGAATTTTGGAATTCGATTGATAAAGAATTTGAAGGACTTGGAATTCAAGAAAACTATAAGGACGAATCAGAAGAACAATGTGAAACAAATGAGACTAGTAGAGCAAGTCTTTACCTTATCTATAAAAAACAAGGAAATATATTAAGAAAAGAGATAATCGCATTTAATCAAGCAGATCTTGTCCCTGAAAATATTTACCTGTTGGATGTTGGAAATATGATATTTATTTGGGTGGGGGAGTTGAGTACCCTAGATGAGGCACAGTTGTGCTGGTTTATGGCTAAGAACTTCTTAAGTACATACCCGGCACAAAGAAATGACGATACTGCCGTAGCACTGGTCCAGCAGGGATATGAGCCAAATATTTTTGTTGGATTCTTTGATGGCTGGGAAGATCACTTCTGGGATGTGAGTATTGCATTTATAAATAGTTGATCCTAATAGTTGAGTTCTGTATTCGCAGGACTACATGTCGTATGATAAGATGCGAAAATTGAGTGAATCGAAAACAGTAAACTCAACTAATATTAATAATAGTAACAGCAGTATTATAACAACTGATTTCGATAAACACCATAAATATCCCCTTTCTGTGCTTCAACAAGAAGCTGAATTACTTCCATCAGGTGTTGATATTACAAAAAAAGAGGTACATTTACTTTCATTTGTTATACTTATTTTTATTCTACGAGTATATTGGTTATTTAGCTTCATCTTACGCATGACGATTTCGTGGAACTTTTCCAGATGAAATATTCCGAATTCAACAATTTACCTAGTTGGAAGAAACAAGAACTTAAGAAAAAATATAAATTGTTTTAAGACGTGTTATATTTTATCAAAATAACATAATAAATTATGTTGTCAATACATTTTCTAGTCATTTTCTTTATTTCAAACTTACTCTTCAATAATTTTTAAAAAAGCACAAATTTGTATTTTTTTTTGCGTATAAATGTTCCCCTTCCTTAAGTTTTACCGGATATTCAAATTAGAATTAATCACAAAGTTAGAGCTAATCAAATTTTATAGAAATAACTGAGTAGAGTGCTTACCTTAAGAAAGTTTAATACATTTAGGTTTTGATTATGCAAGGTTGAGTCACTCCGCAAAATTGAGATCACCAGAAAAAGCCATTCATTTTTGAAAGAAACAGTAGCAAAAGACTAGCAAATGTGTAAAGAATTTCCTAGAGCAGGGTTTGTATAATTATTCTAAAACAAAATAGCAAGCTAATATCTAAAATATTATGATTCTGGTACATATAATTGCCCGAAAGGTTCGGATACTTACCCGCAGCACCCAGACCTTCATATTATCGAGCATGCATGGGATGAGTTAGAAATACAAATATACCACCACCATATTTGCTACCTTCAGCTTCAACTGGCAAACAGCAAATGCCGGGTCAGAATTATCCTCGACGATATCCACCGATTCGCGTACCTATGCTGTGCCGTGCCGTATCACTAAATGTGCAGGAACTTTTAGTCGGTGAGTTCATATTAAGTAGACCCATATTTACTTTACAAAACTATACACGTAAAATAATATCAAATTCCTTCCAAGAACAATAAAGAAATATGCAAATACAAGTAAGAAAATTTCAACCATTTATTGTTTTTATTTATTATTACAACTAAAATATATAAACAATTTTCTAACTGTTAAGATCTTCAACTTCAGATGAATCCTCGCCACCATCTAAAATCGGGTTTTAAATTAACATTACGATAGTATTCTCAGCAAAGAATAATTTAACTCACTAGGAAAAAGCATCCCTGCAATAGCATCAGCGATCAATCCAAGAATATCAAAATTACAAGAGTCCATAGCTTCTATTCGTTAGCAATTCTAAAACGAAACTGATGCCAAAAATTGTAGCGCAACTAACTATGTACTTACCATTAACAATTATGTAATGCTTATTTATATAAAACAATTTCCCGGGAAACTATTTACACTGTATCTTGATAACAACTCAGTCTCCTTGACATGCTCTCTAGTAAGCTCTGAAAATAATATCAAATAATTAGATATAATTTTTATTGAGCTGTGTTTTCGCGATAATATCTAATTGCATATTTGGTCAGTTTGCTACCTAATTTACTGTAAAATGTCTACCTCAAGCTCATCAGAAGAACAACCAGAAGAGAGTGTTGCAGAACCAGTTGCTGTTAAAGAAGTTAAACCTATTCCGATTTTTATAAACTATGTCGATACATATCAAGGGCAGGCTATTGTCGATGTCCTTCCAACAACATCAGACAATAATCCCTTTTACAAAATACATGGTACTGTTAAAGATTCTTATTTTGAAGATATTAAAGGAAAGATTGCTATTATTATGAAACCCTCCGATCCCCAATTTATGAGTATGATGTTAGAAAATAAAATAATCGTTTATGATATCGGTACTGATTCTACGCAAATTGATGATGCCCAAAGGGTTCTAGATGCTTTAGAAACATTTTATCACAGCATAATGGATGATGAATCGAAAAAAGACATTGTTAAATTCTTTATTTTAATATCAACACCCTTAACTTGGGCGAATACAACACCCTTTGAAGAGAATAGCAATTTTCTATTAGAAGCACACTACAGGAAACGAAGGAATCACCCATGCTTTGTAAGGCATAAATGTTTAGAAAGGGAGGTAGTCAACTTACAAAAAAGATGCAAGCCTCATATTAGAACAATAGTACTGTGCCCTGGTATAACATATGGAGGCGCCAATGATATCTTCCACTACATATTTAAATTAGCTTTCTATAACAGGGACACAATACCGCTCTTCAAAAAAGGAAACAATTTTGTACCCCTCCTTTACATTAATGATTTTGCAAGGTATGCCTTCCCAAAAGAAAAAATATGAATAACATTCTTATTCTTTCAGAATGGTTAAACAAATTATAGACGATTTTCCTGGTCCCAATCATCCCTATCTATTGGCTGTCCAACCACGTCTCATAAACATGAAAACCCTAACCAGAAATATCGTTTTTAATATTGTCGGTAATGTAATAAAAATAAAACGAGTTAATCCTGAAGAAGTTTTAAAAACATATGAAGAATTGATACCGGTAACGCTTTTAAATACTGCACACAAAAATTTAGAAATTACTCCATGTATTCTGATTGCAGGCACGTGTCTTTCATGCTATAACTATGGATATAAAATTGGTATCCACATACTTTGCAAATTTCCCCTTTGATCTTGAGGATAATTATGAAGAATTCGGATTAATATTAGCAGACGAGTATCGAAAATCTCGTAAGTTATTACCTATCCGAATTGTTATCGATGGCCCTCCGATGGTAGGAAAAACTACTTTAGCTAAATGTATCGCAGACTATTACGTTTTGCATTATTTCGAAACAGAAAAAATTATTGAGTCTACCATTAAATTTCTGGTAAGTGTTCTTAAAAATTAGAACCATAAACCGTCGACTCATAATTGCTTTGCCGCCATATACCATTTGTTTTTTCATTTTTTATTTAAAATAACAGCAATGAGATATAGGAACAAATTATTTTAAAACAATCGTAGCGGCTAAATGTTCCAGAAAATTTAGATAGGTCATTACCTTGAATTAAAATGTGTGACCGAAATGACTGACCTTCGCTAAATTTTAATAAAACAGAATAATTGGGTGATTTGAATTTACGAATGTATTTTAATATTTATGTAATTTCAATAGCCATCGTAACTACTTTTAACGTGGGACGAGTATACCCAATTTTTTAAATCCTTGCGTGGTATATTAACGTTTTAAAATAAATGAAAAAATTTGGTATAAGTACGGCAATTCAATGAAATTGTTAAAGGTTTTATAACTCTTTGCAATTTTTGATATAGCTACGTGAAATCGAAGAAACAAAAGAATTTTTAGATATATTAGACGAAGAAAGAAATGAGGCCATACAACAAGGGGATGATGATCATACTGTTGTCGATGATGTGATGGATATGGAAGACAAGTTGAAGGAATCAATGTTGGAATGGATGGACGAACTGGAGGAGCTTAATTCATTTGTAGAAGGACAAAAACAACTGGAACTGTTGGGGGAGCCTAAAGCAGACGATTTTAAATATAAAAAAAAGTAAGAAAGAAAGAAGAAATAACGTAACATTAAATCATAAATAATTTCGGAATTTAGATTTCTTATTCCAATTTATTCCCTCCTCACAGATGCATCCTCAAAATGATTTCATCCAAAGCATGTAACGATAACCAAGGGTATGTACTGGACGGTTTTCCTTTTAGGTATTCAAAAGCGGGGGAAATATTTCCACCAATAGGTCATAATGGTGAAGAAGGAGAAGACGAAGGAGACGGTGTTGAAACAACTTTACTTAAACCAGACTATGTTATTTTACTTGATGCCCCTGATGAATTATTGTGCAAGCGAGCTGCAGCTTTGCCTGAACAAATCGCATCCGCTACTAAAAATACGGAAGACCAACTGCTCGAACGGCTCGAACAGTACAGGGAGAGAAATGAAGAGGATAAGTCATTGCTAACATTCTTTTATGACATGGACATTATACCAATTACTTTCTGTATAAATGAGAATACCAAATGCGAAGATATTTTTGAAAAAATAAAAGAAAAAATCGGACCACCACACATTTATCCTATTTCAAATTTTGAAAAAGAAGCATTAGCACGTTGGAAAGAGCAGATGCTAATAAAGCATGAAATGGAAATGAAAAGGATAAGAGAAGAGGCTTTGGCAAAAGAGAGAGACCAACGAGAAGCTAACTTACAAAAATGGGTATGATCCGCTTGTTATTTCAACTGCTTTTTAAACTTTAAAATTTAAATAAATAAATTTTAGACAAAAGAGTTTGAGCGTCTCAAATGCAAGGAGCAAGAGTATTTAGAAGCGAAAACCCTTCCTTTACGGCAATATCTTGCTAAATTCGTACTCCCACCACTAACAGAAGCGCTTCTTAAAGTGGCTGAAGTAAAGCCAGAAGATCCTGTAGATTTTCTTGCTGAACAATTATTCAAATGCAATCCTCATGGACATGTTCTAGATCCTTCTTATTCGGAAGAAATTAAAAAACTTCTTTTGGATGAAGGTGATGAGGATATCGGTAAAACTCTTGATATGATGGCTGAAAATGACAATATTTTTGGGTATTCCTGCAATTCTAAGAAGGAAACAAACGAGCAATACTCCAACCGCGACTATAATGTGCCAGTAAGTATAGTCGTATAGAATATTCTTCCTAGGAACTTTTATTTGTATACAAAAGTAACGAAAAGAAAAACGAATGAGTAGGTCGTTTGTGCTTCTCGAATTATTGAATTTTATAATTTCGAAAAATGACCGTTTCCCTGAAGCGGCTGACATCATTTAAACACTTTTCTAAGATAAGATAGAGTTAATACTTTCTTAAGTGTAAATTAAACCGCTTATATTATTTCTTTTTGCAGGGTGACAACAAACACAAAGAGGTCAAACCAAGCAATATTGTTAAAGCTCTTAAAGAAGGTTTTAAAACTGAGTAAAAAATATCCCTTATTGATTTATATTGTAAAAACTTTAATAAATTTATTTTATTGAAAAGTTGATCTTATACATCGTAACCATACAGAGGTGCTTCTAGATAAGCTCTGTGCATATCTGCAGAATTTCTTTTTATACGCCTCCCAATAGGTTCCAGGTCAGCATAGCATTTTGGGAAAACTCTTTCAACTGCTTCGATAGCCTGATCTCTTGTTACATTGCGAACGGCCAACACAGATTCCAATGCTTTCGTTTTAACACAATTCTAGAGGAGAAAATCTTATATGTATATGGACAAATAGATACCCATGGGTTTACAGAGACCCACCTGATGAGCTTCTTTTATATTAAAAGGAGATGCATCTCCCTGCGACCAGGCGCTTAAAAAGGAGCAATGAGCTAAATTAGCAGCTCGAATTTCTGTACACGCGAGATGATCAATATTTTTAAAATCAACTTCATTCTTGCAAAAATCAAACATATGAATCAATTCATGAGTGAGAACACCCTGAACCATTCCTTTACTCCTAGCCATATTCTGGCAAACGACGATTTGGTTTAGATCGGGATCATAGCCCCCAGTAACCGAGGGATCGCAAACTTCGCAAGATATGTGTCGCCGGATGTCTACTGGACACCCAGAACTTTTTAAGGCGCCCAACATCAGCTTCACCAGAGGACTATTTTTTATGCACCAGTAAACATTCCGCTCACATTTAAGTTTGTCAATATTTTCCCTGCCTTCGAGTCCAACAAGAACCCTCGTCCAGCTCGGTTTGTATGTCACTCCGCGACGTTCAGGGTACAAGTCATACCCCCATTCTTTCCCTAATTCTTTTTTATTTTCGTTAACAGGCTCTTCGTTGGTAAATTTCGTGTCCTTTTCATTTGTAGTATTAATTTCCACCATCTCTTAAGTAGGACGTATTTCAGGAAACACTTTTTCCACACTTTACATAAGCAAAATAAACTTTGTCGGTCACCACACCGCACATGTTTTGAGCATCAGCTGATGTTAGTAGTGATAATGCAGTTTTATGGCTTTCTAACTGTACTGTACATATGCGCCAATGACAACATAAAACAGACAGCCCAACTAACGATTCTATTGACATGTTATTTTTCTAGAGCTGTTTACTGCAGATAAATTTAGCGAAAGGAAAGAAATTATCTCGGCTAAAATGTCATTTTTGAGAGGTTCTTTAAATTATGTATGGTGCACGACAAGTGTTTTGGGGAAAGGAGCAACAGGAGCTGTGTTCCAAGTAAGTGAAAGCAACAATACCCTGGGGATTTTCTCTTTAGAGGAAGACCATTAGTCACTTAAAAACAGTTTACCTCCTGCCTGATCAGTTGCCTAGACATTTACCAAATAAGTGTAATTGAACTAGATTTGTTATTAATAGCAAAAGTTCTACCCAGGTATCCTATGATTGAATCTTGACCAATTCCGCACCCCGTTCGTATACTCGACATTTTTAGGTTCCTATTAAATTCCTCCGTCAATCTCTTCAGTATTCACCTTGATTGCGATTTGGATGAGTGCCTTTAGTTACACGCTGCGTTGCATCTCGGTAACTTCCGTCAGTTAGCTTTTCTATAAATTTGGGACTATCTATCCAAAAGAAATAACTTCCCTATTTTTATCTTTTTCCTTTTTCCTTAATATTGCCTTATGGAAATGTTCGTACTTTAAATTAAATTATCCCAGTACCCCTGCCTATTCTTTTCTTCCCGCATTGCGTGTTATGATGATCATGTGCTCAGCGTTCCAATTTTACGAAATACTTTGGGGCTTTTGCGGAAACTATAAAAAACCAAAGGTAAGTACGTAGCTCACAGTTGAAATAATCAATAATAATCTACTTGTGCTATGCTAGTTAAGTTTAAATTTTTTCTTAAAGTCTCATTACCCACAAAGATAAAAAATTCAATAGATAAGTGTAGTACAAGCTTAAATCCCAGAAAAGTAATGAACTTCATAGCGTTATTAAATGAAATTGGAATTTACGACTGCTCTCGTATGCTACTTCTCTTAGTAGGGTAAATGAACCAATTCGCGTTTATACCGTAAAATGATGTGATTTCCTTAAAAGACAAACAAATTTGTACGTGCATGCCTCCTTTCACCTTTCACCTTTCAAATTACAGGAGCATTGATTTATAGTTGTAAAGGGAAAGGTATTATCCTGATAACTTTCTAAATAATAAAAAATTGCTTGCTGAGTCGCTGATATTGTTTTCAGGGTGTAAACAAAAACAATGGGGAATCGGTGGCTGTTAAAACATTCAACCAAATGAGCCATATGCGGCCAATGGACGTGCAAATGAGAGAATTTGAAGTATTGAAAAAAGTTAATCATGAAAACATTGTTAAACTTCTAGCAATAGAAGATGATCAAGAAGGTCGTGGAAAAGTCATTGTTATGGAATTATGCACCGGCGGTAGTTTGTTTAATATACTTGATGATCCAGAAAATACCTATGGCCTGCCAGAAAAAGAATTTTTACTTGTTTTAGAACATTTGTGCGCTGGCATGAAACACCTTCGAGATAATAATTTGGTGCACAGAGATTTAAAACCAGGGAACATAATGAAATTCATTTCAGAAGATGGACAAACTGTGTATAAACTTACAGATTTTGGGGCAGCCAGAGAACTGGAAGAAAATCAACCTTTCATGTCCTTATACGGAACAGAGGAATATCTGCATCCAGATATGTACGAGAGAGCCGTTCTCAGAAAATCAGTTACTAGATCCTTTACTGCTAATGTAGACTTATGGTCAATTGGAGTTACCCTGTACCACGTTGCAACTGGAAATCTTCCATTCCGCCCTTACGGTGGACGGAAAAATAGGGAAACAATGCATCTAATCACTACGAAAAAGGCGTCCGGTGTTATTTCTGGTACACAGTTAACTGAAAATGGGCCTATCGAATGGGCTAGAACTCTACCTCCCCATTGCCAACTCAGCGCAGGACTTAAGGCATTAGTTACTCCTTTATTAGCTGGCCTACTCGAGGAAAATCGGGAAAAAATGTGGTCGTTCGATAGATTTTTCCAAGAAGTAACAGATATCTTGAGGAAGCGTATATTGCATGTTTTTTACATTAACAAAACCTCCAGCATTGAGATATTTTTAGAGCCAGAAGACTTGCTTGATACCTTTAAAGAGCATATTTGTGTTCAAACCAGTGTAACCCCAGACAACCAAATACTTTTGCTAGGAAATGAGCATTTAGAAATTAAAGTCGGATCAAGAACAAATGGTATGACTTTTTGGATTACATCTATCGACATGATCCTTTCTAATGGACTTACTTTTAGTAAAAGGTTATCCAAAAACTGATGCTGAACACCCAATCTGCCTGTACAGCAGAGAAAATAATAACGTTCAATTACCTTCAGAATTGGATTTACCCAAATTTCCCACATTTCCTAGTGGAGTTTCTGTTGAAAATGATGCCAGTTTAGCTAAGGTATATAAAATTTGGAGTTTTGTAAGACACAATTAATTACTTCTACCATAAATTTCTCAGGTCGCCTGTAGTGTTGGTCATGAATGCAAAAGGAGAGTCGAAAGCTACACTTTAATGGATATCTTGATTAAGGTTGGAGTTGATCAATTTGTAGACACACTTAAAACAACTTTAGTGAATCTTTCAAGGTAATTTTCTTTAGTTATTGATTTCCTCTAAACAAATTTAATATTTAGGAAGACACGCAGTTTTGATGAACTACTTTCAACAGTAATCGAACTCTCTGATGTTATATCTCTCTTAGCAAATGAGGTGAGTAAATCATGATAAACTTTAAGAAATTATTCTATTTTGGTATTCATTAACCTACGGCGTGTAATAGATTTGAAAGCTTTTTCTTTGAAGATGGTCCTTTAAAACTTTCACTTTTGTTTGCATTTGTGAAAAAGGGCCAACTAAATTATTAATTAGATTTATTGAACATCCACAAGCGCTTTTTTTATTCCTTACAGAACAAACATGATGATGAGCCAAAGAACGTCTCTGAAGTGTTGAATAATTTAAAAACAGATTTTGATTGCGTTGGGGAAAGAGTTCTACAACTCTTTAATCGTTTTGTAACGGAAGATTCTTTAAGGTTTGTTTGTTTTGTTGGTACATATTTTATATAAGACCTTTAGAGAGCACATTTATTGTTCGAAAATCGTCCGGGTTTTATTCAATGAAATTCCATTTAATTATTTCCTTAGCCAAGAGTGGCGATCAGCAATGCGAGGAAAGCAGTGTCCCTGTCAATCTCGATCAAGCGCCCGAGCGAAATATTTCGTCGAACGACTTCGTGATTCCTGGCAACATCTTTTACGAGATAGAGCTACGCGATCACTAACTTACAACGATGAGCAGTTTCACGCTCTTGAGAAAATAAAAGTATTATTTATTATTATTCTTTACGCTATTATTAATATCCCCTTTCAAATTTTAGATTTCTGGTAATGGAAAGCGCATCAAATCTCTACTGCTAGAAGACGTACAGCCAAGTGTTGCACAAATGGCTGAATGTCTTGCAGATTGGTATAAATTGGCACAAACTGTATTTTTACAAACACAAATCCTAGAAAAAGATGTACGCGATTATGAACGAAAATTGCATGAATGCCGGGAAAGGTTATATCAACTCAAAGATGAACTCAGGACTTCTGATGATACAAATAAAGTGGACAATATAAATCAGTTGACGAAAATGGAGCTCAGAAATAAGCTTAGGGTAAGTTCTATTCCAATGTTGAATATGGTTTTTAATTAATTTAATTGTAGGCATTACAAGCATACCAAAGAGACGTGAATGTTATTCTCCGGCAAAATGAAGAACTTTTAAAAAACGGAATTGGGAAGGAAGATTAAGGTTCAGTTAATCGTAGCTGTGATTATAACTGAAGACTGCGGCCAAAATCCAAAAAATTTTTTATATATAAATATAACAGTAATATCGTTACTTTTCTATTATATGAAGTATTCTAATTTAAGATAATAAAATCAATTTTTAGTAAATATGAATTATGTTTCATTTCATTTATTCAAATTTTTAATTTGACCGAAAAGGACCTATTTTTGAATATGATGTGAAATATATTCAGATAATTCACCCTTCTATTAGTACACATAATGATTGAATAAAATATAATGGTTATTTTGCTAATCAAAATGCTGTTCAAGGTAGGGAATAACCTGCCGATAAATGTTATTGTAAGTCTGCAAAAATTGCTATATTCACGCATTTAAAAGCATCGCTGGCAAGAAACCCATCCTGACAAAAGCGGAGAACGAATTCACCCCTCTTTTATTTCCTTAGTAAGGATTCAAATAAAGCTAAATATTATTTTCACATTATATGACTAAGTCATTGTATGTGCCCTTAAGCTGTGACCTGAAAATATAAAGATCCAATTTTAACGAAACATCTCTTTTTAATACAATGGATAGAAAATGGAGATAGGTTATAGGTATATTTATGGAATAATCAACCCTTGTAGTATGCAGAGAACCAACAAGAAGCAAACACAAGCACAACAGCTCACTCAATGTTCAATGTCTACACTGCGACTAATCAGTCGTTACGAATTATCTCCATTAATTACGAAACTGAAAACGAAAAGTATATAGATGCACAAAGATATTAAATTATTTGATAGCATTGCGTCCCAGATTTCTAGTAGCAAGCGTAATATTTAGAAAAGGTAACCTATTTGCGATGTCGTTTGTATTTTAATTAAGGGCTTACAACATTTTAAATAAAATCAATTCTTTTCATTTGTGCGGACGCCAATAAATACAAACGACAGAAAACTAAACCCTTATATCTCAAGTTTCATATGAAAAATATAATAGTTTTCAAAATAGTCAATATGTGTAGCGGAATTCAACACAGCTATGAGCCTAAGCTGTAATTGACTGAATGAAGAGACAGTGCGAAATAACCGGCCTTATTCTGCTAATAGGTAAGTCGGAATAAATCGGCAGATAGCACCTCAGTAAAAATTCAATATAATTTGGTAGAATATGCCCGAATAAATGTAGTATCGCTTTACTCAAACTACAACCGGAGAAACATCCTCTAACACAAAATGTGTTAGTTTTTCTTGCCTTTTGTATCCATCTGAATTGTGTTGTTTATCACAGCCAAACTACAAAATTATAAGCTAAACGCAAAAATCATTGGTTTTAGGAAAAAAGGATCTTAGTCTCCACTTCAGTACACACTACTCTCAACAGCTACGGAGGTTAGTCAGATTTAAATAAAACAGTGTTTAATTATCTAAAATCTTATTCTAATCAACGTCTACAATACTCTTCTTTAAGATGTCTGTATATATGTAACCAATAATGCAGCAAATTATGTACTAGTCTACTATTATCTTTTTAGTACATTTCATACGTTTCCTTTACATTCATTTATTAGTAGTACATCAATTAACGTTTACTTAGTGTGGTCTACAGTTCTAAAGGATAACAAATACCTTTGTGTCGTTTTCACGTATTTCTTCTCATCGCTATACATTACATTAAAATATTCTCTTGATAATGAACATGCTTCGTTAATTCAAAATTATATTGTTATGTGTAGAGACGTGTTAAACTAATTTTATACGCATTAAAAGTAAACTTACAAAATATTAGACGTTATTAGCTTTAAACACAAAATTTCAGCGACAGTCTTCTTGACCCTATAACATTTTTTTTTATTTATTATTTATTATTATTATTTTTTTTTTGTTTTGTAGTTTTAAGCAGAATTAAGTAAAATTTACTTTCTGTACCTTTAAATCCTTTTTAAAATTTACGATGTTTATTGTAAAACATTTGTATTTAATTTACAGAACTTTTTCAAGTCTATATTTAGACTTTTCAATTATGTTATCCTGACAAATAATTTTTTTTTTAAACGAGTCGATAGAGTGATATGTAGTTATCTGAATGCTGTCTCTAACCCACAAAACCATTTTATAAACTTAATGTTTATGGCTCTAAACCATTTATTAATAGCGCATATGATGTTCGGCATAATTTAAGTTTATGTTTAATCACCGACTGACCAGTTCTATTGTAATTTACAATTCCCGAATTGATGCAGTAACATGACTAAGGCTTAATATATGAGCGTAACTAAATTCAATTTTAACAAAATAAACTCTCTCTAAAATTTACAAAAATTTATCCAAAAACAAAGGCTTGTTTCATACTCTGCAAAAAAATTATGTTATTGCTTACTTGTAATTATAATCAATTTGGCGAATAGCATTTATTTTAGCTGTATTAACTACTTAAATTCTTATTTAGATAAGCAACACTTAAGGTTTATTGAAGTAAAAAAAGGCCTTTTTCTTGTGCCACGTTTTACAAAATCTATGCAAGCGTTATGCTGCGTTATTGATTTATGGAGGACTTTCTATTTTAATGTGGAAACTTTTAGATTGTTGGTTCCAAAAACTCAAAAACAACATAATATAGCGTTTATTATATTTTATCGATACAGCCCATGTACCTTTTTATAGTCTTAATTCTCGCTACCACGCAATATTGAATTTATATGTATGAATTGCACTTAAATTCTACCGTAAAACTACTTCGAAAAAAACAAAAATCCAAAAATTAATTTGAAAAATAATAATATAAAATATGAACGGTTTACAATGATGTTTTTATATTAATGCTTAAGCTTATTAAGAAACAGAAAGAATTCAGTTTGTTATGGGAGCAAGAATCGTATTTAATAGTCAATTTTCAAACATTTGTTCTTTTCATTATTCGCAGTTTATAATAGTTGCGCTGATTAGGTAAAACAATAGAAAATAATTACCAACCAATTCAATTAATCGTTTTCATTTTGCAAAATTTGTAAATTTCATTTCAGATAACTATGGTTTTTGTTATACAATAAGATCTAAATTGGAATTTAGTAACAACAATTCAGTAACTACGACACCCACGGCTCAATTTGAAATAATAAACATGAATTCTGTACTTCAAAATGATTAATTAACTGATTCAAGGTATTCCAGTTTAAGGAACTTTTTCGCATATCAACTTTTGTATAAAGGCACAAATATGCATTGTTACATGTGAAAAATGTACTTTGCACTTAAAGCAAAATTTCACCACTACAAAGTTATTATAAGGGTCAATTTTCTTTATCAATTAAATCATCTGATCTAACTTTGATCTATGTTTGTTACATCGTGAATTTTGTTATAAGCTCTCATTACATTTCCTTTCTAAATCAACGTCTAAAAAAATACTCTTGCGTGTGTTTGCATGTGCTTGTTATCAATTTTTACGCCATTAGAACAAACGATCAATTTGAAATTGTTCCCTGCATTATACAATGTGTTCTTGAAATTATAGCAATACCTTCCGATATTTTATTTAAATTAGATCGAAACTCTGGTTAATACATAATAGTACATAATTAAAAATATAAGTATACATTTTATAAAAAATTTTGGCTTTTTTTTTTTTAAATGATTTCCTCTTCCAATTTATTTCCAATTTATCACAAATTTCAAATTTTTCTAGGAAAAAATATGTTTGCATTTAACTTTCATATAAAACCCAAATTCTCTTCTAACTAAAATTAAATCTGATGGCTTATAAATTTAGGGTTTTGCGCATTTTATTTTGTATATTTCATATATTGGTTGACAATAACGTTAAAGTTAATTCAATATTTACCTTAACTTAAAGGTTAATTCTCAATTGTAAAATAGAACTATCACTTCCTTAAATAAATGATCAATTACTATCTGCACAAATCTTTACCAGAAACTTAATGTAATATTTTGATTCCATACTCCCGACCTTTTAAGACCATAAACGTAGAAAAACTATTGTTGAAATTAAATTCCTGTCTACATGGCGGTTATCAATTATATTTCACCATCTAAATGAAATCGTTTGTTAAATTTAATCTGTTTCAAAGATCCATTGTTTGTTTGTTGTAAGGGGTTACATCTGCTTGAAATTTTCAAAAAAGAATCATTTGTGTCTTGGCATTGTTTAAAGCTGACCCAAATCCAAAAATATGGAGAATATGTTAGTAAAATGGTACCCGGTATCAGTACCCCCCATAATCAATATAAGTTCTAATATTTCTAACTGAATTGCACATCAAAATACAGTTGCTCTTTTAGTAATTTGAGACACAATATTTAATTTGTTCATAATGTAAAGCAGTTCTTTAATAATTCAGTGCCTAAGTAATCTTTCCCTAGTTATTAACTAGATATTTAATTCTTTTGCGTATTCAATAAAAACAAAATTATTTTTCGGATTTAATAAGATCTCCGCAAGCCCATAAATAAGTTTCGAAATTGAGTTGATCTATAAAATTATCAACCCTTAAAACTTTCAACCAACATGATTCTTTTAGTACATTACTCATTTTTCACTTTATACCGCCTCAAACTTGCGTATATTTTTAAATTTTACATCAAACTACTTATAAAAACCCCTCGTCCAAATTGAGGTAATTATTTGATTTTGTGAGAACATTTTGTTTTTTGTATGCAATGAACAATTGTTAATATCATTAATCTTCTCGTAGATAGAGATTCATTAACTAGGGAATATTTTAAAATACAACCAAATAAAAGTAAATTTTATTCCAATCACACATAACGAGCCATGGCATTAGCATCTATTATATATATATATATATCATGTGTGTTTCGAATTTGGTTAGCAAGGACAAAAAATCATATTTGCTATCTTTTAAGACATTGTCTTTGTTGCCAATTTCTAGTAAATTGGAAGATTCCATTGGTTGATTTCATTGAGTGAGGGGATGATGATTGTAATTATTTGATGATATGTTGCTCTTAGGTATGTTCAACTTTCAGTATTTGTTTGCTTTATATTCTAAGCAAAAAGTTGTTTTGTTTCAAGCAAATGTAATCCATATAAATTGGATGGATGTAATGGATGCATTCAATAATTATTATATACTGCAAATGTAGACAGGAACTCAATATCTAACACCAAAATCAGTAAAAGAATTGTTAATAAAATGAGCTTACTAATAAACCTTATGTGCACATTGTAAAAGCAATAGAAGCGAATTACGAACGCAAAATTGCTTTGACGGGAAGCATATGTAAAGTCTCACTATTCAGATATCAAAAAAAAAAAAAATACACTTTAGTTAATAGACGTTCAATAACATATAGATGTTTAAATCATTGAGTTAAATGCTTCAGTTAATAACAGATGTCGAAAATATGTAAGCCACCAGAATGGTATACAAAATGTTACTTTCCTTAACATATACTTTTTCTTTTCTCAAAAAACTTACATCTAACCTCTATATCAAATGTTTATTTTCGTATGTGTGTTTGCCGAAATATTCTTTTATTTTTAATTCTTTTTTTTTTATTATTTTTTTTATTTTTTTCATTCATTTTGTGTCTCCTATAAACATTTAGAATAATACGTACAAATAGATAATTTCGACTTGCCGATAATATAAAAATGAAAATTAAAACCTTTGGCATAGAGAAAAATACAAATTATGCCATACCTACAAGAAAAAACAAATTAATTGCTATAGACGCCTTTTAAAAGCATAAATGTACTATTGAAATGTAGAAATTTATTGTTTCGCTACAGAAAACATATTCTTAATATGTTTTCTCCTGTAAGCCATTTATTTATAAGTGATAATATATAACTAAAATGCAATCAATTAATACACAACTTTAGAAATAATAATGAGATTATTAACAAAAAAAAAAGAAAGAAAAACGGCAAGGCAATGCGAAATATGCACAATCAAATGATATTTGTCAAAGTTTGTAGATAGGGCACATCGATTGCAGCTTTTAAATAACTTTTCATCTCTTATTTAAAATTTATATTTTGTAGTAAATATAATACGCATACTAATCTAATCCTCCTTTGTTCAGTCATATCTAAAATTAAATTTTATCGCAAAATAGAATCTGCAATACTGCTTCAAAGTGAGGCCTATCTAAACTTGAATCAATAAAATAAGAAATATCCCTTACATTTTCAAAAATACACTATATTTTGGCCCATATCATTATTTATAATTGCATAACATACTTTCTACGTTGATTGTGATAATTGTAGAAAATACAGAGACGCACGGTGCGTAATTTCGTGTCAGTAAGCATCAAACACATCTTTTAAAATTTACTGGCCTGTATCGCACAGACTATGCAATAATGTCAATTTTAATAACTTTTTATTGAAAAATCGCAGGTGGAATTCTATTTTAATAATCGAAAGATTACTATCGCTTGTTACAACTCCAGGTTTTTAATCTAAACGAGCATAAAATTAAGCATGATGTAAATACAACAACCTGACAGTGACGTTCTATATCGTTTAGAATAAAAAAGTTTAATTTAAATTATTTAATACGATTTAATTTTATCATCCTAAAAAGGTTACTTCTCAGGGGTTCATTAACTTATATCTTACTTCGAAATGTTGGTTGACGTCGAAATCTAAAGTGAAGCCTGCACACAATTGTTTTTTTTCCGAAAGACACCTAAATTACTGTGCGTATCATTGATCACTGTGCATCTGAGATGTTGTTAAGAATAATTAAATTAAAATGTAAAAACACTGATATTTTTTTAATAATATTTTAGCGATATGCATGGGATTCCAGAAGAGTACTCAATTTACAATTTAACATATTTGAAGTCATTATAACTTCTTTTTAAGCTGTAAATGTAAAGATCGAAAAGCCTTTGTATATAAAGCGTAAGGAAAAATTAAACCGCGTAAAATCTCTGTGCAAGTACATAATAAAATTTGAAGCTCCCGAAAGAGAAATACAACTTTAATAACATAAATAAGGCGAAGTAGCAATGAGCACTCACTGATTTCGATAGATTCAGGGTATCACTGTAAAAAATTAATAATTCCCGCGACAAATATTATTTGAAATCTCCGAATACAAAAATTGTCTACATTGAGTTTTTTATTATACTCGATGAATGATACCGCGTTTCCTTAGGCTTTATATTCAAACATTAAAACATATTAATTTACTCTTGAGTTCTATTTTGAGCCCTAGTTAAAAATGTTTGAATTCCCTATTTGAGCCTTAGTAAAAAATTATTGAGTGAATGAAGCATTTATATGGAACTTATTGCGCAATCCGTCGGCGGGAATGCGAATGGGGGTTTCAGAATCTAAATATAAAACCACATTCGCGCCGACAGATTCAATTTATTTTGCATCATGCTTCTCTTCGTCATCTTGGCATCTTTTGTTAAATAATAAATTAGATAATGTAATTTCAATTGCATTGGTTAGCCTGCCAGTTTTACCAACTCCTTATTGGGAATGTGAAAAAGGAATCCCGAAATTCAAAATACAATCCTTATTAGTTTTTTGTCGTTCAAATGAATTTCAATTATTTATATGATGTCATTCTGCCTTGTTCGGAAAAGCTTCATCCTAAATCATACGAAAATAGTTTTTTTTCCGAAAAATAAATAATGCTACTACCGAACTTTTTAAACAAGTACATCTCCTTGAATTAATTCAATAAATAACTTAACTCAACATACGAGACTGTCTTAGTCAGCTGCAGGATGCCACGTTACCTGGAAATTGTCAGTCAGCGATATTCTGTGTTGAAGATGCATGTAACATGTTACAAATGTACATAATAATTCCTCATATATATTTTTTAAACCCATTTAAACTGACCTACTGATTTCGAGTAAATCAACCAAAATATATAGTATAACTGAATAGCTTCAACTTCAATTTTTATATGTTTATTTCTACCCATAATAATAGGCAAAAACGTATTTAAAATAATTCATACTTACCCAAAATTGAAGTATTGTTAAATGCAATTATCGGATTAAACATTATATGCAAAATATTGCTTGCAATAAATGAATAACCAAGGATTATTCATTAAATTAAAGCAAACATGGCAAATATCATTTGATTTTACGGACATTTTCACATTGCTCGCATCGAAAAGCAGTAAACGCTAAACTAAATTAACGTACTTCAATACACTACCGGGTGCTGTTCCACATTTGTTGGAATCGCATGCTGCAATTGTATTGCAGCACGAGCTATTGCAGTTGGGTCACCTGTTTGAATAATTGTTATTGGTACAGATGACGGAGGCTGATCAGACGGATTTGTGTTCGGTTGCTGATGATGAGGTGGCGGGGGCTGATGCATCTGAGATGGTACATGCTGCTGTTGTTGCTGTTGTTGTTGTTGCTGTTGTTGTTGCTGTTGTTGTTGTTGTTGTTGCTGTTGACTTGCATGTGATGTTATTGTGGATGTAACTATTGGCACTAAGCCACCTGGCAATGAACTGTTATTATTCGCATTACCACCTCCCGAAGTTCCTGCAGATGATGTAATTTGTTGAATAGTGTGCATAGTGGGTGGCTGGTGTGGGGTTAAATTATTAATAGGCAAAAGATTCGCCTTCGTAAGCAACTGAATCCGTTCATTTATAAATTGAGGTGAGCTACTGCTTGTAGGAATTGATTCCGTTTTTATAGTGGTGGTCATTGTTGCCGGAGGAGGCAACATAACATTTGGATGGTTCATTTTTATATGACGTTTAAGGTTTCCTTTTTCTACGAAAGATTTACTGCATAGTGTACACAAATGTGGTTTTTCTCCCGAATGTGATCGCATATGAGACACCAAATGTCCTGAAAGATATATATATATATATATATAACGAAAATTTTTCCCTACATAATTATTTAGTAATGTTTACCTTTACAAATAAAATCCTTGGGACATTTATCGCACCTAAATGGTCTCTCAACATCTTGGCCCTTCGTATGACTTCTTTGATGGAAAAGTAAATTTCCCTTCAGCGGGAAAGATTTCCCACATGTTTCGCAAGCAAATGGTCGATCCCCAGTGTGACACCTGGACATGTGATTTATTAGATGTTCTTTCCTCGTAAATGGTTTATTGCAAACGTTACAGCAATGCGGGTTATCACTAGAGTGTTGCCTCATGTGATTGTTTAAATGTTCCTTCCTGGTAAACGTTTTCTGGCAATATTCACACTTATGTGGCGAATCTCCCGTATGCAACCGTACATGGTTGGTGAGATGTTCTTTACGGGTGAACGTTTTCTTACAATACGAACATCTGTGCGGAGATTCCCCAGTATGTTGGCGGACGTGATTTGTAAGATGTTCTTTTCTGGTGAATGTCTTAGTACAAAATGTACATTTATGTGGGGATTCCCCAGTGTGTTGCCTTATGTGGTTAACCATATGATCTTTTCTTGTAAAGGCCTTTGTACAGAATGTACATTTGAATGGCGTTTCGCCAGTGTGCTGACGGACATGATTAACAAGGTGTTCTTTACGTGTAAACGTCTTTAAACAATATGTACATCGATGAGGCGATTCTCCAGTATGCTGCCGAACATGATTCAACAAATGTTCCTTTCTAGTAAATGTTTTAGCGCAAAAATCGCAACGATGAGGAGTTTCTCCTATGAAAAAGAATACACCTTAGTTACAGGACCAAACACTGTTCCAATTATATAAGTTACCTATGTATGATTGCAAGAGTAATTTAGTACTTTGATTATTATGATTATTATGATTTAATTTTAAGTTTAAGCGTTAAAGAAATTTAATTATCATACTATGGTAATATTTTGTTTATATATACAGTGGTATGCAAAACATTTGCAACTAAAACTGTACTTTTCTTCACTTATTACAAAATCCTGTAAGCCCAATAAAATATTCGGGTAAAGTATTTGTCTTTATTAGTTTATAAAATAAAAGTTTAGAAAGTGGCTGGTTTCGGAACTCTAAACTTGCATAAAGCAACCCATCCATATTTTTTTGCGCGACAAATTCACGACGATAATTTCAAAATTCTTAAAATCATGTTGAAAATTCGAATTTCCGAAATTCCTATAAAAAACTCTATTCCTGTTCCAGATAACCCCTTATAAAAATATATTTAAAATAAAATAACAGTAAATAGATTACAGACTCAGGATCTTCTTTGATTGTTTCAGTTACAAAATTACTACTTACCTTGAAACAAAATTTGTGAAAACATAAATTTGTACCTTGTTCTCATCCCAATTGTTCAGCGATTGTGCTCAGAACGTTAAGTGAGAACAAATGTTTTCTTTGAGACAAGGCGAATCGTGTAAACAAGCACTTTATTAACATATCCACTTATAAAGTAGGTGATATCTTTTTGAATGAGTCTCAACAAAAATTATTCTAAAGCCAAAAGAAGACGAAGAAGAAAAATAATACATTTTAAGTTGATACTCAAATTAAAAATTGCCTATTTAGATTTGTTTGTTTTTCAGCATAAGAACTTGTATCCTATAATGTCATAATAAACTTTTTATTTACCTAAGCCCTTTTGAAAAGCAATACTTTTATCGGCAATCACTCAAAATAAAACTATCATCCATATACAGTTGATGATTCATATAAAACCATTCTGTCTTACCAACAAAATATTCTGCGGACGTTCGAACGACTTAAGAAATAAAATGAATTCGAAAATAACATGAGCGATGGAAAATTAATCTTACCAGTATGCCATAAAATGTGATTAGTGAAGTGTTCCTTCCTACTAAAACTTTTTCCACATATTTCACATCGAAAAGGCGTATCATTGGTGTGAGAACGAATGTGGTTGGCTAGATGTTCTTTTCGAGTATATTTCTTCCCACATACTTCGCACTGATGCGGTGTTTCTCCTGAAAAAATCACAAATTCAATAACACATTAGAACCCTAAATTCAAAATTTACCTGTGTGCCACATGTAATGATTTACATAATGCTCTTTACGAGTAAAAGACTTTTTGCAAATGTCGCACCTATGGGGCGTCTCTCCTGTATGTTTTCGGACGTGGTTAACCATGTGTTCCTTTCGAGTAAAGGTTTTCGCACAGAACTGGCATCGAAATGGTGTTTCACCAGTATGGCTACGAAAATGGTTATCTAGGTGTTCTTTTCTGGCAAAAGTTTTTTGACAAATCGTGCATGCAAAAGGTTTATCAGTTGAATGGCGTTTCATGTGCCTCTCCAAGCTAGCATCATTTGCAAAAACATGAAAGCACACTGTACACGTGAACATTGGGCCGCCAATATGAATTTTCCCGTGGCGCGTTAGATCTTGTGGTGACGTGAACCCTTGTCCGCAGACCTGGCAATTAAAAGGCTTCCTTTCGCTATGGTACCGTCGGTGAACTATCAATTGATATCGAAATTGAAACATCTTTCCACATATGTCGCAGGTATGCGTGGCCGGAGTTATGTTACCTGCATCACCCATTGGATGAGAGTTGTTGGCACCGTGATTCGCATTTATCCCTGTGATCTGACCAACTTCCATCTTGGGCATTAAAAGTTCTCCTGTTGAGGAACCCATATTACTGACCACTGAGCCCCCATTGGTAGAAGTCGGAATCCCAGGAGCGTTCGTTATGGTGTTTGTGGGATGCGTATTTGAATGTGAACTCTGATGGTTCATGACATCCCCATGTAACTTTCCAAATACTTCGTGATATGAAAGAAACTGGCTCAAATCCTCAATATTAACTTTATACATTTCGACCCCAAGTGATTTTCCAAGCTCCTGTTCGGTAGGAGGCGGAGGCAGTTTAACTATAGAGCCATCTGGATTGCGCACATCTAGCAAATGAGGCACATGCATTTTGCTATCTGGAGGCAAGTGATGTGGGTGGATATTCTGGATACTTGGAGGCTTGCAGTTCGAAAACGGCTTCTCTTCCTTAACTTGCTCCTGAAGATTGTGAGGCATTTGTCGATCAACCTGCATCGGTTCTTGGTTCATATTTGAAGTGTTCATATTGGACATCTTGTCTGACTTTGTCGAAGCATCCATGACCATAAGACTATTCTCGGGATTAACGGGAACCTGAATTTGTTCAGGCGGTGCAGACGATATTATAGTTCCGTTTGATAACTGTTGTTGCTGGCTTTGACTTGTAACAGGATTTATCATCGGATTTGGAATCTGTATAGAACTGGAACTAACAGAAGTAACCACTTGCTGTTGCTGCTGTTGCTGCTGCTGTTGCTGCTGTTGCTGCGGGGGCGGTGGTTGCTGCTGCTGAGAATGTCGCTGCATATGACTTTCTTCTTGTTTTATAGTGTCTACTTTGACCATAGAACCAGCAGTAGATGTGTGCGTAGATGATATAGGCGGTGGCAGAGAAGAGGGAACAGACGATGTCACTGGCGGAGATCCTAAAGTATAGGTACTCTGGCCAGAGCCTTGGAAAAGATTCGTTACAACCCAGTACTTTCCCAGCTGGAAATTTAAATTCATTGTTACGATACGATTTTACTGTATTTTTACTGTATTTCATATTCTGGGTTAGTAAAAGGAAGGGTATGGAAATGTAATTATTTATGCACTTAATAATAAAAGCGAATTATATATGTAACAAAAACAGCGTTTTGCTTTTTATAGCGAAAATAAAACATTCTTCATAGAAATCAAAATGTATACAACAAAATTAACAGGGAAATATAATTCAGCCACTCAAAATAGTTTAATTCTTTTTTTTTTATAATAAGAACAGCTTCACAGCGAATGTAAAGAAATCGGATCCGCTACTCTGTAAAAATTAATTGTTTATTTGACCCCGATTATACATATATAATATGTGGTAAACGTTTCTTCTCTCTTAATGTAATTAAACGTAATTAAACAATATATACAAGCTACTTGTAAATACTTTTATTTCCTTATTATCTAATGGATCGATACATTCCCAATATCATTATTTTTAAGCAAATTGAGATTTGATATAAATACAGGAATTGGTGACCCTATTTGTGTTTTTAGAGTTAGTTTAAAAGTGGTAAAAAATATTTCTCTTCTAGCACCGTGTGTAAAAGCACGAATTTAAAAATACAAACAATACTATACTGGTTCAAACAATATCTTCATATTAATTTTAAAATAATTACTACAAATTGCTATTCTCCATGCTATCTCCAAAAATACAACTCAACAAAAATTTTCTGCAAGCTGTAGATTGAATGAATGAATTGATAATTTATCTGGTAAATAAAAACAAAGATCGAAAACAAATTTTTTAGAGGGCGAACATGGGGGAGTAGCATAACAGAGTGTACGGTAAAACCAAGCAAACGCTCACAATACAAAACAATCAGCCGAAATGTGCTGGATCAGCTGAATTTTTCCATCTGAGAGACATTTCATAGGCGAAGACGTGTGCTAAGAAACATACATCACTGAACGCACTCAAAAAATCTCTACAGCATCAATTTGCATTGGCCCAATCAGGATTTCATTTGGAAATGTATGCAAATAATTTTAGGAGCTTGTAATGAAAGCAATAAGTGGATATATTTAGCAGGGATCAAATGAAAACAAAATTGGAATATTATGTTGTTTTTTTTTTTTTTTTTTTCTAAAATCCATACATTCGACCCACTCAAGCAAATTACTAACGCAAAACTCAATCAATATCTTACGGCTTATAAATCCCAATCAATTTAACAATAAAAACGCTTCAATAGTTATCTATTTCAAAATTGCTGCGCATGGATGGAAACTCGATGCGAAATATTGCAATTTTTTTTTGGAGAGAGTTTACTGATCATACCGATTGCCTTTAATTCAATTTTTTTTTTTTTTTTGACTTTAGTTAAACCGTATTTTGGAGTACTTTAAAAATACCGTGCGCTAATTCTTTTACCCATCAACTTCATGCGCGGCGAGACCCATTTGTATTAACAGTATTAAATTTAGATTCATCGCTAAATTCTCAACGTCGTATTTTTCTTTTTTCTCACTTCTGCGGTTTCGGGCCATCCTATTTCTTCACTGGAGTTTCTAAATAATTCTGAGAGCACACAGAACAGACGAAGTTGTTGCAATATAATTAAAATTTTATTATCAACTATATACATGCAAAAGTCACTTAACGTTTGTCTACTAAAATTATATTGCATATAATTACTATTATAGAAGACTTATTTCAGTTTTATAAAGAATTATACAAATACAATACAGTGCTAGGTTATTAATAGTATCAATGCTGATTCTTTGCACAAATGATGAATCTGACTTCGAACACACATCGTTTTCATTACTAGACGTAATTTTAGTTGGAGATTCCATTATTATATTTAAATAAGAAAACTCAATTTATTTAGTTTATAAGTTAATCTTTTATTCATATATTTTTTATAGCTTTTTTAATTTTAATTGCTCATAGTTTTTAACCCACTCGTAGTCGAGTTCACCAGCTTTAGGTAATCACGATTATCGTAGTCATTGGCAGGGAAGAGATTAAATTCAAGGACTTCAACTTAACTGTTAACTAAGTCTTTATTATTATAAGATATATTCAGCAGCTATTTTCTACCTACCTCAAACTCCTTATATTTTAAACAATACGCCAATTTGTGTGTAAGGTTATCTGCTTCGCAACGTAAAAAAATAAAAAGGTAATTTTTACTGATAACGGCTAATATCGTCAAAGTACTATATCAAGTCCATGGTAAGTAAATCTCTATCCACCAGAATCTGAAGATTGCTGTATTGGCTGTATTTTGCGCTGCCATAAATTTAGTTTTTTTCTAATTATATTCTTAGTTTATCAATGTTTTGAAGTGCATAAGTATAAATTCATACCCCATACTGCATGTAAATCGAAAACGAACTAAAATATTCATAGCTCATTCATTTACTTAAATGTAAAATAAAATAAATACATTATTAAATAATTAATAAATAACAGCTCATCATAATATGACAAAAAATTTGTATGTAATTCATTTTATAAAATCCAGATAAGAAATCCTTAAACAAATTTAACCAAAAGCTTAAAATTCAATCGTTTAGAATTAAAATTAACCACTTCAAAACAAATTCCTATTAAAACAAAGAAAGCAATGAATATATATCCTCAATTTTTTATGTTGAATACGAATATAACCGAAATTGGTATTCAAACATGTTCTAATACGATACTTACATATTTCGATGGTTCCGTGGAATCAAATAAGAATGCAAGTATGAAATATGTATATGTAAAAACCATGATTTTAATCAAATCATAAATAGCACCTATTACCCTAAACTATATTTTATAATAATAGTTTTGTACTTCACATATTTACGAATGATATATTCAAATTAATAGAACCAATTGTTAATTTTACCTTTTTCAGCATGAAATAAAATCCATTCTTGGATCATTTGGCTTTCAAATAATTTAATCACTTAATAATTAACTCCGTAAAGAAAATTCATGTTTGATTTATAATTTATTTCCTCCAATATTATCAGACATTTTGGCACTTTAAATTCGGAAATTTTAAAAAGTAAAATTAATTGATTAATGCATAGAACATGTCAACGTCTCATATGTAAATTAAATGCTTATTTCAATAAATTATAATAAGTTTAGAGCTAATTTTATCCTTTTTAGCATTTATTCTCCAGAACAGCAATTGTGCCTTATAATATAAAAGTAAAGTAGAGCTTAATTCAAAAAGTAAGTCCCAGCGAAATGTATTCGACTCATATTACTATTTAAATACGATTTAATGATATATTTTTATAAAAATACTTACGTGTGTTCACAAATATAATTTTGTAACTCATACAAAATTAGTCATATGACACTTTTTACGTTGCCATCTCTACTAAATTAAAAATCATGCTCCAAATAAAAATGCAGTAATGTTTATGAAAAAATACATTTTCCTAATTATGATGGTATTGTAAAACCATAATACGAATAATTATTAAATAAAAATAACCAAATTGTTTGTTTTCAATTGTTGATAATTTAATTATTGAAAAACTTCTACCACATTTATAAAATGATCGTTATTAGTTTGATTTTTTTTCTGATAAAGTCAAATGTGAGTAAGCCATCCACCAAAAATGTTGTATTAATTACGTCAGACAAAGTTTGAACTGTTAATGTACCAAGCATTTCACAATTAATGTTATATTTAATGTCAAAAGTGAGATTCACAGAGTTGATTTTAAAAGGGCAACAATTTTTTAAGTACACTTTTTAATTGTGCTTATTCCATTCTTTAACATCGCTGCAAATGTTGTTCAAAAAATAAATTCGAGGGCTTTTATTTATACGCAATTTCTACTATATGTATTTGTAAAAAGGTGCAAAGGTACAACAAAACGTATTGCAAAACAAATAAAAACGCATTGAAACCGACTAAGTGCTATAACATTTCACCCATGAGCACTTGCTGTCTTGTATCAAAGTGCTAATGAGTTGAAGAAGCAAAGTTTTGGTCCTCACGACTGATATTCGAAATTAGTAGCAAAAAATGTTAATCCACTTTCATTACTGGCATAAAAAATTACTTACATGTGGGGCGTTAGGGGGTGGCAATGGGTGCTTAATATCAGCTTCACTCACTGGTTGTATAACTCCACCAAGGGCTCGATTTTCGTGTTGTTGTTGCTGGTGCTGAGACTGTTGTTGATGTTGCTAGCATAAAATGAAAAATTTATATACGATTTCAGACCTCAGTTTTTATACTCAAACTAAAGACAAAAGAAGCAAAAAGGAGCGAAATCAGAAGCCCCAAAAGCAAGGCCAGCTCCATGCAAGTTCCTGAAAACATTTCGGTCGGAAGTTATGAGCCTGTTCATACGGGCCTTTTAATCGACAACAAAAGACGATAATTTATCGATTTTTCCAACTATGATGATTAAAATCGCATTACGATTGTGTTGGGTAAGAGGATAAAAGTGGGTGATTGGGATTGAGAGAGTGATGGGAAAAATCATTAAACATGAGGGGGTGAGGGTGAGACGGTTTACAACCCTGCCAAGCAATGACCGGAGAGCGTAAGCAATTAGGGAACTGCTCGAGACACAGCGATATTTATTTTCAAAATAAGTTGAATTTCGCGGGAACTTTTGGACATACCTCATCAATCTGCTGCTGGTGAGGGTGTCGGGGGATTTGATGTTGCTGTTGCTGCTGCTGTTGTTGTTGTTGCTGTTGCTGTTGCTGTTGATGGTGCTGCTGCTGGTGTTGCTGCTGTTGCGGCGGTGTATGTCGGCTTTGCTGTTGCCTCTGGGAGTCATTCGGACTACCCTCAGCCGGTACCGAATGATCAGCGTTCATATTTTTAACTCACAAAATACCATTTGCTCTTAATGAGTTCGGCAATTGTATTAAATTTTCATTCCATGTAAAAATCTAAGCACTTTTTTTTTACAAAAAAAAAAAAAAATCGTCTTAATCACTTGCAACCATATTTCTTCCCATCAAGGGAGGCCTAAAGTTCTCTGTACTTGCAACAACGCGTGCGTCCAAGTCAAAGAAATCGTGTGACGTCTGTTCGTCATTTCGATATTGCACTTGCCTCGATCAAAATCTCCCTATTTGCGCAAAACTTCTCTACAAATTGTTAATTACCAAAAAAATTCAACTTAACAACCACATAACGAAGCCCCTTTCACACCCGAAAAATAAATAATTGAAGCGCTTGCAGCCTCCTCCTCGATGCAAAACGTCATTCATTCCGTCTACGGGAAATCCTCCCTTCGGAATTACCTGAGAATTCCACCTCATCCATGAAGTTTTCCACCTTGCACTTTATATACAATGTTAGCACATCACATTTTTCATTATTTAACATGCGTTCGCAACTTTTTCAACTGGAAAATTCTTATTTTCAACTCAAAATTGCAAAAAACGCAAACAAAATGGGCATCACTAATACACTCAACAGTAAATGAAATAATGGTCCTCCATCTTGTTAATCATACAGACGTAATCTATTGTGGTATGATACAAAAAATTAGCCCCAGAAACTGTAGGGTTAGAACTCTTTAGTTGTATTGTAATCAACGAACTGTTCGTATATGGAATGATCATTGACCCATGAGCAAGCACAAAATTCAGTAGGAGAAGCTGATATAACTTTCAATTTGTGGGTTTTACATCGCTTAAAAGCTTAAAAACGTATTTTAATATTACTTGAAATTAAAGGAATTATTAAAAATTACTTTAGCCAATTTTTTAATGCTAAGCGATTAAATATGTTTTAAAAAATTATGTTTATATAAAATTCAGATTTTATAATTAACTAAATATTTTCTAAAAATAAATTTAAACTTTTTTAACATTTATGAAATAACTTTATTTCGAGAAAACAACCTCCTAAAAATAAATATCTTTTTGATCTTATACAATAAAATAACTTTAAAACACTGAACGTAAATTGGTTTCATCGCTTCTTACTTCATGCTGTATACTAATCAAAGAGGTTGTTCTTCTACCACGTTTCTTCCTTCCTTTTGACATCAATCAACATGGCGGATCAGGTGAGGAATTGTGTTCGGTGTTTAAAACCTCATTAATAATGTTTTTAAGCAGAAATTATCATTACGTGTATTTAATAAATTACATAAAATAGTATTGAAGAGATTTTATGTGTTAATTTCCTGAATTAAGGTACAAATTGAAGAATAAAAATACAAATTATTTCGGCGTCGAGTTTGGACGGTTGTGAAATTTAATTGATAGTTAATTATTAAATTTTAATTAATTTTAACTATAAAATTCTATAGTGAATTACACTTAAAAAATGTATTCCTAGGATATTTATACTTTTGAAATAACTAAAAATTAAAAAGTAGGTTATGTTCACTCGGTGCAATTGGTAAAACACATTTTTACTTTTGTAGAGTGAACGTTCATTCCAAAAGCAACCATCAGTTTCATTAATTCGCAAGAAATCAATAACTGGGAGGCGTAAATTGCGCCACCATCGTAATATTGGACTTGGATTCAAGACTCCAAGAGAGGTAAACAAGGGAGTGCACCTTACTAACTTGTGTGTTTCTTTTCTCTTTGCATGGCCCACAAAACAAACAAATTTTTGATAACACCTCCAACAAAATAACATAAATGCCCACACGCCACATAAAACTGCAAATGCGCATATAACACAGAACGAAAAAGCATTCCAAAAACAATACGGTATTAACCTGAACAGAAAGGCCAGGCCTGGTCTGACCAAAAAGAAAAGTTTGCGCCGCTACAGAGACATTGGTCTTGGCTTTAAGACACCTCGTGAAGTAAGTTTTTTTTATATTTTTGTTAATTAACTCAGTCCCGACCTGCCGCCATTCCTACCCAATCCAGCCGAAGTGTGATATATATTTTTTTTTTTTTTTTGTACTAAACATTCCAGACAATATTTCTTTTTCTTAACCAACTAAGGGTAGTTCTACTTCATAGGCTATCGAGGGAACTTACATTGATAAGAAATGCCCTTTCACCGGTCAAGTCAGAGTTCGTGGCCGCATTCTCAATGGAGTTGTCCAGAAGATGAAAATGCAAAGGACAATCGTCATCCGCCGTGATTATCTTCATTACGTGAGGAAATACAACAGATTCGAAAAGAGACATAGGAATTTGTCTGTTCATCTTTCACCATGCTTCAGGTAAGCAAAATAATATGAAATATGATAATTCAATTCGAATTTTATATTTTTGTCCTATAAATGAATATTGAATATAATTATACTAAAGATTTTCCAAACATAATGAAAGATTCGAAAAGAATTTCATTTCACTCCCCACATTTATTGCAGTTGTCAATTTCCAAGGTGGAATTTTAATTCTCACGTCGACAACTACTTTAGAGCTTCCAAAATGATGAAAAAATCATGACGGTCTTCAGAAACATAATTGCTGATATCCCTCATTCTAACCCGAAATTATCTGAATTCTTTCTGCTTTCCTTTAATTTATTACAATTAAATGTACATTTTTAGATAACAATACTTTCTTATTTCAGGGATGTTGAGAATGGTGATATCGTTACGGTCGGAGAATGCAGGCCACTTTCAAAAACAGTTCACTTTAATGTTCTTAAAGTGACCAAGGGAGCTGGTAGCAAGAAGAGTTTCAAGAAGTTCTAAGATTGCATTTTAAATAAAACGACCATAAAATATAATTTTAATGTTTTATTTCTCAAATCTTCGTAATTGAAAATTTTATGGTTTTGTTTATTAATCAATTACGTGTAAAACGACATTGTGCGGTTACATTTTAATTAACCCGTTTGCCCTTTGGATGAACATCACAATTTATAAAATATAGAAAATTGCTTCATTCAGCGGTCGCTTTGGTTAATCTCCTTCCACTGTACTTGTTTCAAGTTTCCTGTTTTAAAATAAAAGTAGTTTAATCCTAATATCTACTTCTGATTTATATTAATCCATAAACTTTTACATTGCTGATACTCGACTTTCGATATTCACCTTATTTATTTCATTTTTTTTTTATGGTCTCTAAGGTCGCTCTACGCTTTAAAACTTTAAAAAGTGGATGTTAAAGGTTAATAAAAATGACAGACAAATTGTAAATTACCCAGAAATTAATAAATTCATTGGGCTTTTGTACTCCATAGAATAGTTTCTTATAAAATGATATCTGAAGGCCACAATATATAATAAATACATATGTAAATATAAGATATTCAATTTATATCGTGATTTTTATATTTATTTCCGGTGATTTATGTAATTTTCAAATTATACTAAACATTTTTTTGGGAAGGTTTTAAGTACAAAAAGTACTCTTCTCTGCACGCAAATTAGCATAATAAATGTTAATGTAATTCTTGTGGATATTTAAAATAGGTCTTGTATTTGATAATGAAATATTATTCAATGTGATGTATTCGTTTCCGGCGAAAAATTAAAACCTGACACTGTAGGTACAACAAGTACTGTAAAAACAGGGCTCGTATGAGTAGTTTCTATATGTACACATGTAAAATAAAATATAGTCACTAGTAATTTTTTAAAATTTTTATGAATGATGCATTTACAAAATGTCGTTGCTATCCTCAAAGAAAATTCAATTTCCAATAGAACAAAAATTTTATGTATCGATCTTTACTGAAATATTACGTCTCTATATTCCAATCTAATAAATAAAAAGATCATTTTGGAAATGGAAATTCTAAAATAAGAAACTCGCTTAGTAGTCATCACAGTTACTAGAATAACATCATTGCCATTACTTAATTAACCGCAGTTTAGACACACTTGTGCATAAACTCCCGCGAAGTCGTAAAATGCAGCAGCAAAAACCTGTTTTAATGCATAAGTTATCTTAAATTTGCACTGTGCAAAAGTGATAGAGCGAAATGAAAGTTATTTGCACTCTGAAAAAGTGCATGTAGAAAGTTGTGATCCGCTGTAATGCAAAAAGACCTTTGGCCAAGAGAGAGAGAGATAATTCTGCAAACAATTAACCGGTTTGTAAGAAACGCACTTTAAATTTAATGAAATTCGGCGAAAAGAAATTCTAAAGTACTACTCCTAAAAAATTATAGACCTTTGCAATTTGGGTTAAGGGGTAAAACAAATAGAATCTTCCTTCGTACAACTATTTTTTGGCTTTATTTTAATTACTCCTATAAATGATGTCACTTGCCGAAATGAAACTAATCAAGGCTATGCTTGCTTAGGGAGTTTTATAAATGAGATGCCCTTACCTACTAACATCGGTAAATACTTAAGATTTAATTAATTTTTTTCTCGTTTCTAGGCGCAGCTTTGATAGCTTTGGCCGAATTCTCCCTGCATTCAGCGTATAAACCATTTAAACCGAATCCGGCTTTAACATTGTCCTCGGAGAAGAAAAACCGGGAGATCTTGCCCTTACTATCGATTGTGGGCCTCCTTTCGACCTCTTTCCCGTTCTTAAAGACGATGACCGTGGGCAGCTGCCGAGAAAATGAACTGTCCGAAATGTGATATTTGGTAGCGGCCTCCGGAAACCGGCCAACATCAATTTTACCAAATTTTAAATTATCCAAGTTGTACTCAGCGGACAGCGACGAGAAAATTGGAGCGAATGTCACACAAGCTGGGTTCCAGACCGTGTAAAAGCAGACAACCCAGGTAATTCGTTTGTCACGAATTATCTCATCTTCGAAGGCAGTTGCCGTCCTAAAATAGGTGATATGCTCCGGTCCCTGGTAAGTTGGCTCCGGGAAAATTAAGGCGATGAGGACGAACACTACCAAAAATATCATTCCGTAGCGGATATCGGCATATGACCACAGAATCAAATTTGCGATTTTTGTATAAATGAAGGAGGACGTCAAGTAATTGATCATCGTCACACTTCCTGTTTTGCGAGTCCGGATCATGATCACGATCATGAGGAAGAATAAAATCTCCGTCTCTCGGCTGTCCAATTCGCAGCGGTCCTCATTTTTGTGCTGGAACAGGTAATTGCAAACGATGCCAGTCCGCTTGGCCACTATGTACGAAATACTCATGATTATGTTGATCCAGTAGTACGGCTTGACCAGCAGCTTCAAATCTTTCGTTAGAGCCATCTTAAACCGCTACCAATCACGTTCAACTCAAGAAACAAACTACTTCGGGCAATTTCCTACAGAACCATGTTCGGGTACAAATTTCCGTAGAGCTTTGACATTTCAATTGACAAATGACTGTGATAGTGCAATTGCGGATTTTTAGGCGTTTTCCGAGGCAAAGAAATAAACCAACTTTACATTTTCCACTAAATTTAACAAGTTCCACAACTTTGAAGTAAAAAACAGTCCAGGGGTTAAGCAGTTCATTCTGCATGCTTGTGGTTTAGAACTTTGCTCCTTTCTCGGCATTCGCCGTACACAGAACCGCATACCTGAAATGTGCAGAACGCGCTGAAGTTCTGTTTTTATATCGCACACAATACGTTCAAATTTAAATTGTATCACCACACTTAGAATTATTGTTTCCACTCTGCTTGTTCGAAGTGAGTAATATTTATATTTTTTTGTCTATATTTTTAAGTATAAATTTGCTAAAATTATATGACTTTTTGGCATTTTGTTAATTTCAAAATTGTTTTCAGCATTTGGCAATGCTAAATGTATAAAGCTGTGACATTTTCAGTTTAAACAACAGTGCGACACCAAACTGTCATGCCAAGTCAACTGTGCTAGTGATACGTACTTTATTTTTGAGTGCGTGTCACTTCATCTCCTCAACCAGCCGAGTATTGCGGGGATTTTTCGCAGAACAGTGAAAGTTTTAACAGGCCAATTGTTTTACATAAGTTAGCGACAGAAAAGATCAATTAAGCATGGCTGATACAGTTACAGAAGCGGTAGAAAAGGTGGCACAAGCCGCAGAAGAGGCAGCAAAAAACATCACAAATGCGAAACCCCCATCAACCCCCGAAGGAATTGCCGTGGCATACGGGAGTCTAGTTATAATGGCTATGCTTCCCATTTTCTTTGGCTCTATTCGGTCCGTAAAACATCACAAACTAAAAAAGGTAAGTTAATTCAACTTGCAATTCGTTTACGCGTATTTTATGTTTATTCTGCGCCCGCAGGAATCTGGGGAAAAAGCCGATACAATGACTTCAAAGGATGCTATGATGTTCCCTATTATCGCTTCGTGTGCCCTGTTCGGTCTTTATATGTTCTTTAAGATCTTCTCAAAAGACTACATTAATCTTCTACTCACTGGATACTTTTTCTTCCTCGGGGTAATGGCGCTGTCGCATCTGCTGAGCCCCGTCATCAGTTCCCTCATACCCACTGCCATTCCAAAAATTCCATTCCACATACTGTTCACGCAGGGCGAAGGTAACAAGAAGGAGGACATCATAAATTACAAGTTCTCCTCGCACGACATAGTCTGCCTGATCATATCCACTTTGATCGGCGTGTGGTACCTCATGAAGAAGCATTGGATCGCGAATAATCTCTTTGGCCTGGCGTTTGCCGTAAATGGGGTTGAATTGTTGCATTTGAATAACGTGATTACTGGATGCATTCTCCTGAGTGGGCTCTTCATCTATGACATATTCTGGGTATTTGGAACAAATGTTATGGTCACAGTCGCTAAAAGCTTTGAGGCTCCTATAAAATTAGTCTTCCCACAAGATCTTATCACTAATGGATTGAGCGCTTCGAACTTTGCAATGCTCGGACTTGGAGATATTGTCATACCCGGAATATTTATTGCGCTCTTATTGAGATTTGATCACAGCTTGAAAAGGAAAAGTAAAATCTATTTCTATTCAACAATGGTTGCTTACTTTTTGGGTCTTCTTGCCACGATATTTGTCATGCACGTCTTCAAACATGCCCAACCTGCCCTGCTGTATTTAGTGCCTGCATGCATGGGAACCCCTCTGTTAGTTGCTCTTATCAAGGGGGACATCAAGACTTTATTCGCGTAAGTACAGCTTTTTTAAATAATTATTTTAAAGATCATACGATCACTACAAATTAATTACTGTAGCCACAAAGACCGGTTGTCAATCGTACGCAAAACTTTTATTTAGGTATTAGAAACATCAGTACAGGCATTTCATTGAAAAATTGATAAAAATCATTGCAATTTGATGCTATCCTAATGAATGAAACTTATTATTAGCTATATATGATTGCTGGAATTTACCCTAACGACCTCCAGTTAGTCTAAGCTTTGCTTTTATTTTTATCTTTGTTTTGCAGATATGAGGACCATCCTGAAGAAAAGAAAAAGGAAAAGGAAAGCAAAGACAACAAGAAAAAAGATTCAAAGAAAGCAAAATAGAATAATGGGGGGTAGTTAAATAGTGCGCTTTTTATTTTATTCATAATTTCACGTTGAATTTTTTTTTTATTGTTAGCTTGGCATCTACAAGCGAGAAATCGCCTTTGAGAATTTTTTTTTGTACATAGTAAATAAAAGAGAAAATGTGAATCTTCAGATGCGACATCATGCGTTTCAATGGTATTAAAATAAAAATTGTAGAATTTCCATATTAAATCGAAGAAAAAAAAAATGTATTTTTTACTAAATCGATGTACAAAGATGTTATATTAATTTTTACATTATTTCTAACGATAAAATTACAACTCGAAGTATGGGGGTGCGCACATAAAGACTTCCTATTTTCACAATTTCTATTCTGCTGTGATTTTTTTATGAAAACATTTGTGTTCCAGCAGCGATTGTATGCTGCACATTTTAAAGAAAAAGAAAATACAATTTGAAAGTGAGAATCAGATTTTTTAAGAATATTTAGGCATACTTTACATTCGGCAAGTATTTCTAACTATGGGAATGAAAAATATTTTTGCATTATTTAATTGGTTAGCTTTATTTGCTTTTGGTTAATTTGTGACTGAAGTATATCACTTTTTATTTCTGATTATAAGTTATAGGAAACAATTTTTGTTTTATCATGATTTTGCGAACGGTACGATTAAATATGTAGCAGCTATCGATAAAATTGTATAAAGTGTTTATTTGAAATGAAAAAAAAAATTAAATTTAATCACAGTTTTGTATAAAATTTTTTTATGGTCCCAACAATATGTTTCATCCAACGTAAATTAAAAATAATAAATCTAATTGTGGAGCCTCAATATTTATTTTAATTCATACATTCTCCCAGAGTGTACAAGTACACAGGCTTATTACAATAAGTTTAAAGTTCCTGTGCTATTTAAAATGGTACAAGATCACATTTTGGAATGAGGGGTTTGCAGGTTAAGATTAAATTGGAGAAGGTTTAGAATTTATGTAAAAAAAGTGGATTTATAGTGTTTTTATAAAAATTTATTCCACAATATCAAAAGAAAAAATTTAAAATACTTCTAATTGCTCAATGGGTAGCCACTTGGAGCTCTCTAGTGCATCCCACAGATTCCTGTCTCTTTCCACCAAATCCCTATTTAATTTCTCCGCGTCTAGGGTAAACTTGTGTTCCACCAGCTGCAGATCGTCATCCTCTTGTTGTTGCTGTTGCTGCTGTTGGCTTTGCTCATAGTTCTTCTGCGCACTCCACGCTTCGGCCAGTTGGGCAACTGCCTGAACGCTATTAGTGGGCTGTGTGGCGGCCGCTTGATAATAGGCGGATGTGGGATCGCTGTAGTAATCCTGCCAGGCATTGTAACCGGTCCAATATGCCGATGGATCGTAATACTGTGAGTAATCCGTAGTTGTTGTAGGAGCTGGTGTTGTAGCGGCTCCATACCCTCCCATATAAGTAGCAGTAGTCACTGTAGTTGTCGTATCTGTTGTGGTGGCAGTTTTTGGTTTTGGAACAGCGTTACAGATTTTAAGTGCTTTACTCCCTAGTCCAATATATCCATTCATTTCATAAAGTGCAGCCTTCTGTTCATCTTCTATACCAAAACGTACAAAGCCATAGCCTTTTGAGAATCCTGAACTATCTAATATAACTTTAGCTGTTTTTATTGAAGTGTATTTAGAAGAAAACACCTTATACAGGGAGTAATCATCAACATCTGAACTTAAATCTCCTACCCAAACACTAAATTCCCTTTCGTTACCAGGTAACTTATACGAATTACTTGCACTATTTAATCTGAATCGTACAATGGGATTTGTGCCTGGAATTGGTTTCCCATTTAATTTATGCATGGCATCGATGGCCTGCTCATCTGAAGCAAAATTTACAAAACAATATCCCGCTGGTTCCCCAGTGTATTTATTTCTCATAAGTCGAACGGTTTGTGGTTCTTCTCCCATTTTTCGAAAAGCAGCAATTATAAAATTTTCAGTCATGTATGGTTCCAGCTGAAATAAGAGATAAATAAATGTGAGAGAGCTATGAGGTGGATCTTGATTGGGAGGAATTTTTCCAGCAAACTGGACTTAGGAACTATCGCACATAAAAAGAAGAACATTTTCTGTACAAAATTTCGGGTTCTGTAAATCCGGCTGAATCTAAATTACTGCTTCAACTGTTTAACCATCAGCACGATGCCATATAAGAGCTATTTAATTTAAATAAAAATTAATAGTGCCTTCAATATGCAATAACCTAAGATTTGCCAGATTTGCCTTTTTCTTAAGATTTTCTCATTACAAAAACTTACACTGCCCATCCATAGTTGACAATGCACCGATGAAGCCATGGTTTAATATTTAAACCTTACTATGATTGCTAAAAATTAAAATGTAGCCAACAAGCACGCACCACACACTTTCCTTTGCATTTATGTTATGACACTTTAGCAAAATGACATTTGGAAACTCTACCCACCGCAGTTTCCAGGGGCCATAATTGAAGGCATTTGGAAAGTGCTGCCAGGAGTACTCCAAGCAGCGTAATATGAATCAAACCAGATTCCAGTTCGGACGTTAAATCTCCCTCGTTTGTTTCAAGTGTTGTTAAGAATAAGATTAACCTATTGTTTGGAGATTGAATACTTGGAAGCCGGAAGAAGACCGGTCCTACATTGTAGGGGGAATCCGGGGGGCGCCATTACTTTTCAACACATAGAAGAAAAGTGCTATTTCTTAATTTTTGATATAAATTTCCTTCGCGGTCGAGTTAATTTTTTTCGCGGTTGAGTTTTGATATCTGTTAAGGTGCGACTAATCAAGTTTCCTGTTTCTGTGATTTTATGTGAGTTTTGTTTTTTAAGGGAGCTGTCGTGTTTTGGTAAGTACATTTCATGAGTATGTATAATTTTTTCATTAATATTTACGCGGTAGAGGCGGCGGCCTATGTTCTATAAATGTAGCCCTTTCAGCGCTGTGACACTCAGAAACCTGAAAACCGCATAGAAATGTATGGAAAATCGTCAGTTTTTTTTATTTCTCAGGTTCTGGACCTCGATACTTAAAATATTTCTTCGAGACGTATCCTGTTTTTATTTTGCCTGAAAAGCTTAGCATGTTTTCATAGCCTGGACGAATTTTCAGCAATTAGAAACAAAGTTTAGGGCCAGGGCAGCATTTTTCCTTAAAAAGGGCCCTCTTTCCCTATGTAAAATCGTGCCCCAATGAGTAAAAAATTCATAACTCGGTGAATTTAGCTCCAATGTAAGAGGGGGTTTGCGTTTTGAACTTCTGAGGGCTAGTCCTTTAATTAGAGCCCCTGATCGCACAGATCTGAAGGAATACGAAAATTCGAGTTTTTTTTCAAAAAATCATATCAATCATCAATTTTTGCGAAAATCTGAAAAAAAATTATTTGGCGATTTTTTGACGGAATTTAATAGTAGAGTTGAAGGGTTTTTCATAAATGTAGCCCTTTCAGCACTGTGATACTGAAAAACCAAAAAAACCGCATAGAAATATATGGAAAATCGTTAGTTTTTTTTTATATCTCAGGTTCTGGACCTCGGTACGTAAAATATTTCTTCGGGACGTATCCTGTTTTTATTTTTCCTGAAAAGCATAGCATGTTTTCATAGCCTGGGCGAATTTTCAGCAATTAGAAACAATGATTAGGGCCTGGGCAGCATTTTTCCTTGAAAGGGCCCTCTTTCCCTATGGGAATTACTCGCAGAAGCTACGACTTTGAACAGGGGACAGAGGTTGAACCTTTATCCTTCGATTATCTCTGACCAACTGAGTTACCCGTGGTCATTGCCGACTAAACGATATTTACAATCATTTATTTACCGACAAAATATGTAACATTTCGGCTTAATTTGGACAAAATCGCGTAGTAATACCGCAATATATCCCTTGTATATTTATAGCTTCTTTAAAAAAGATGTTTTCCTAAACTATACCATGCATAATCTGCAAAAGCACCCTATTCGTAAATATGGAAGCGGTTATCGTAATATCCTACACTACTGCAGCGGCGGGTAAGCAATGAGTGCATTTCGAGCAAAAGCAGACGGTCTTGAGTTAGTACGGAAGAGTCCTTAATACAGAAGCGAAGAATCCAGGTATAGACGTAGGGTAATAAACTAACCCCTCATAAAATATGCTCACCTCACTCATCTGTGGCGACAATATTTCTTCACATTCCACTTATTGAACTACCTGGCAGGGATTTAAATTAGCTAGAGGAGTGGTAGCTAGCCAAGTGAGGTCTATCCTTCATTCAATTAGTGAACTCTGCAAATGAGCGACGTCTGAAGGAAAATAAGAGCAGTAGAATTAAAATTTAGTGAATAAAAAATAGAAGATTGGGTGTTGGAAATGTTATTAGGCTCAAAAATTAGTAAAAATTGTAGCCAACGACACGCGGTGTTCCCAGGCGGTCCCCCATCCAAGTACTATCCGCGCCCAATGCTGCTTGACTTCGGTGATCGGACGAGAACCGGTATTTTTTTTTTTTTTTTTGTTAGTTGCATTTATTAAATATTTCACAGTGTGGTATTTACAGATAAAATGCCTTAAATTCTGTATTCTTAATCTTAATCTAACCTATAAATCCTAAAAGAATGTCCAAGGTTAAACATTATAAATTTTATAAATCTTTTTTTTCAATTTCCATATGTCTTATTGCCTCAATTAGCTTACTTATATTTTGTTGCCAAGAAAAATTTTTTCAAAAAAACTTGGGTATAATGATGGTTTGTAAAATCTTATTCTAAGCTAACCCTACTTACTCTATACCTAACATAGCTATGGTCCAAAGAAGGAGCACTCAGGATACCTTTACCGAGTGGTCGTCCTGTGAACCTCACTAAGGTTCGTCAGAGGAAGGAGCCCAAGGACATTACGGCACAGCTGCCGGGCACGGGCGGAGCAGTGCTCTTCTCATACTGGTCAACCAGTGCCCGACATCCACGAGCGCCGAAATCATCAAACCCCTCCCCCCGCCCCCCTTGTCCTTACCTAACCTACCTAACAATAATACCTAAATCTTAATCTACAGCTGCGCACTTGCACGTACAAATTTAGGGTGTTAAAATCAGAGCTGTCTTTTCGTTTTCTTCACTTGATAAGTGAAGACTCAGTTTTACTTCAGCCACCAAAACTTAGAAGGAGCCTTAAGGGCTTCCTCCTTGTCCCTCTGGGGGACCCCAGTACTGAAGCGGATCATTTCACTTGTTATTGTGTCTGCGTTGTACTCAATCGCTTTATTTCTCGTGCCTCTGTGAATGTGATAGAGAATTGGGGTACCTACCGTATCTTGTATCATGCCCTCGCTATCTAGGTATAAGAAGGCCTCTGGAGGGATGAAGCCGTTTATTCTGGTTCGCTCGTGGTACAACTGATTTGGGTAATAAGCTCCTGAAATCAAGTTGTTTTCATTATCCATATCTCTTAATACGTGACCTCTTATCAGCTTAATGATGAAGTTGTCTATCCTATTCAGACCTGCCAACTCATAAAGCTTCTTATTGGGGTAATACTTTACGAATTCAGAGTTTGGGGTTCTGTATTTCGATAGACATGCTCGAATGCATTGCCTTTCAAGTATCCGAATTCTTTCCATATAGAGTGGGGCTATATTAAACCAAACCGGACATCCATATGTTAAAATAGGCCTTATCAGGGTCTGATAGCAAATTATTTTGACCCTAGGGTTCAGATTTTTGCTATAAAACAGCCTCCTGGTCATTTGAAAAGCCTTATTTCCTTTCTCAATTAATTTGTCGACCTGGTGATTAAAGACCAGGCACTTGTCTAGCCAGACTCCTAAATATTTCACCACGGTCTTTTGCTCTAATGTGTGGCCGGTCTGGCTTTTAAGCATTAAATTTTTCCAATTCTTTTTCGTATCGCGGTTTGCTTTATAGGTTGACTGTCTGAATAAAATTACTTCACATTTTTCATAGTTTATCTTCATTTTCCATTTGTTTGCATAGTTTTCAATATTCTCGAGGTCACGTTGTAAAAGCTTTTGGATAACTTCCACTTTTGGACCTGTTCTGTACACTACTAAATCGTCTGCATACGCTATGGCGTGCCGGAGAGATCCCACAAGGTCACTTGTGTATATGTTAAAGAATAGAGGAGATAGCACTGAGCCTTGCTGCAACCCGTTTTTGATTTTGAAAGCTCTGCTTGAAGTAAAATTCCCACTTTTTACTAGGAACTTCTTATCCATAATCATGTTGTATATTATATACAGCAAGTATCCTGACATTCCGTATGTAATTAATTTATGGACCAGACCTTCTAACCAAACAGTATCGAAAGCCTTTTCAAAGTCTACAAGGCAAGCTCCTGTACATTGCCCCTTATTTTTGTTCCATTGTATGTCAGATACTAGTTTAGACGTAGCATGAATAGTATTATGCCTTGCCTTAAAACCAAACTGTGTATCAGGTATAATCTTCTTCTCTTCTGTCCAAGCAAGTATGGATTTTTGAAGAATCCGTTCAAATATCTTGCTTATATTAGGAAGCAAGCTAATAGCCCTTAGGTTTGAGGGGTTGGCTCTATTTTTATCCTTTTTTGGTATTGGATACACCATTGCTGTCTTCCAATGCTCCGGATAATATGCATTATTCAGAGCATTGTTAAACAGAACGGTGTAGATGTCCGTTATTATTCGTGGCATATATCGCAACACTATATTCGGAATCCCATCCACTCCTGATGATGTTTTTGAATTCGTCCCTCGAAAGATGAGAGCAAGCTCCTCTTTCTCAACGAAAAAAGATCTCAGTGCGTCTTCTTCGATGTTATCAGCCGGATTGTCTTCATTGAAAATAGTGATAGATTGATTTTTCGTATTCCAATCCCTTATCTCGTTGAGAAGTCGGAAGTGGCTGATAAGTGCGCGATTCTCCAGATCACGATCTGGCCGAGCAGAAGTGTTCATAGAATAAACGCTCTGGTAGAATGCACCCATGACATCAACCCTTGCTTGCTCCTCCTCCACGAGAAACGTATTCGCATCAAGAGTTACCTCATCTGGGTCTAGCCCTGCCTCTCTGATAAATTCCTCACTTTGTCTAGTCCTTGGGATGCATAAACTCTCAATTTTGTTTCTGTCCCTTCTCCTGAATATTTGATTTATGTTTGGAAACATATTCGGACTACTAGCGTTTATAGCTCGAATTTTATCGTTCCAATACTTATTAATAGATTTCATATAATTCAATTTTATAAGCTGTTGGAGAACTTTTAGCTGGGATTTGAGAGATACAGCCCGAGGACTTTGTCTGTCGGCATATTGTCGTTGTAGTTTACGTAGTTCGGTTAGTATCTTGCTTTTATGTTTCTGTAATGAGTCTATAGTCCGGTTCCGGTAGCAGTCCACACTGCATCCCGGTTTTGTCTTGGGTATAGTCTGGTCCATTGTCTGTCGCGTAAGGTCGTCTAAATCTTTAAGGTACTGGTCGATTTCGGTGTTCGTCAGATTTCTGTTTGTAGGAATCTGTATTTTCCTCCGTGTTGCCCTATGCATGGTTTTGGTGAAGCGCGCCCAGTCTGTTTTTCTATAGTTGTAATAACCAGTCTGGGCGTATTCCACCAATTCCATATTTTCATTTGGGACTCGTCCAGTCAGGCATAGCCCGTTGTGGTCACTGTTATAGTACACCGTTTGTAAGCAGTTCACTTCTGTTTCGTTTGTCTGAAAAAGTTCTAATCTGCTATCTACCAAGGCAAGATCTAGAAACGAACCATGACTTGGAAAAGATGGGCTATCCGTTGCAAAAAGCGCTACTCTGCGTTGGATGCGATTGTCAGCCCACCAATTATTTAGTAGGTTGCCGCGAGTATTGGTTATATTATTATTCCAATTTTTATGCTTTGCATTAAAGTCCCCAGCCAGAATGAAGAAATTTGTATCTAAATCTAGCTGAAGTGTTTGGAATAAAGTTTCAATTTCCTCTATGAAGCTGGACTGCTGACAAGATTCTGATACTCTTGGGACATATGTTGCACCCACATATAACCTCTTACCACTACAGAGGGGTATGCAGATCATACACACTTCCATTATTTGAAACCGATGGATTTCCTTGCTGTATACAGGTTTAAATTTTATGTCTTTCTTTATTAATACCGCCACCCCTCCGCCTTGAGTGGAGTTAGGGCGATCTCTACGAATAATTTCGTATCCACTGTAATCCAGTTTGTGTTTTTGATTCAGTTTTGTTTCACTGACCAAAAGTATATCTGGATTTTCGCGTTGCAGTAAGTCGAGTAGGTTGGCTCTCCTCTCTATCCTTATAAGTGAATTAACATTAACACTGATGACCTTTAGGTTGCTTCTCTGGCCTGCGTAGAGAAAATTTACGGAGCGCTCGTTTCCGGAAACAACGTGGAGTATATTATATTGATTCTTTCCGCCTGCTCATCTAGCCTTTTATTTAGTAGAGCTACTTGGTTGAAAATGGCCATTAGCACAGATTTAGCATCTGGCTCTGAGCTTGAATCTGTGGGTAAGTTACTCTTTTGAGTTCCTTGCGAATTCGATGCTTTCTGTCCCGCTGCCATTTGGGCAAAAGAAACTTTCGGCACAACATAATTGTTAAACATATTTTGTTTTTGTTTTTTGGTTTCTTCTAATTGTTGTTTCCGGGCTCGAATTCTTTCGCGGAGCTCTGCGTAACGTGGGCATCCCCTATAATTAGCGGGATGCCCGTGTTTTTGGCAGAGAACACAAAATAATTTATTTGTGTCCTCCACCCTTTCCTTACCTAAAGGACACTGTCCTGGCTCGTGATTATTTTCACATTTTACACAGCGGAATGCCATTCGGCAGTTTGCTGCTGCGTGTCCAAAACGTTGGCATCGCATGCATTGCAGTACAGTGTCCCTTTTGTTAAGTTTTTCCCAGAAAACCATTTGATGATTAATATGTTTAATCTCCCTTAATTTTTCAAGATGACTTTCTGGGGAGAGCTGCACTAAGAATATTGGGAGCTTTCTCTGTCTTTCTCTAGAGGCAGGAGTGCTAAAACGCTTTACTGCTAAAAATTTTAAGTTTTCTCCTTCTTCTCTTTTCAGGTCTTCAAGTAAATCTTCCGGTTCTGTGACTGGGTCAATTCCTTTTAGTAAAATAGTTTGAACGCGCTCACTCTTGGCTGTAAAAGAAAAGAACTGAGTCTTCGCTTTTTCGAGGCATTCTTTAATTTTTTTGTACTGGTCCATGTTTTGTACGTGCAAAGAGTGTCTATTTTCACTTTGTCTCTTAATAAGGAAGTCTGTCTTAAGAGCTAGTTTACAAATAGCTAAAGTATCGCTTGGGGTTTGGTAGGAAATATTGATTGGTGGTACCTTAATGTTACCTTTGGTCCGTGTTGTTTGCGCCGTGCCTGTTGCCTTCATTTGGTTGGTTGATGTCTTCGCTGCCATTCGTTGGGTTTGTTGCGGATAAATTCTGTGCCTGGAGTTGTTCTTCGCTTTCATTTTAGTTATAAGGTGCTCCAGTTTAGCTTCGTTTTCTTCTTCATCAGTACTGAGCTCTTTGAATTTGTTGCCAGAGCCTGTATATTTATTTGGTTCCGTTTCGTATGATGAACTGTCCCGATCTGTTTCTTCCTGGGTACTCATATTTTTACTCTGTTTCTTTTGTCTGTCCACTAAGCATGGTTTTTTGAAGATTCTTTTCCTTTTGGAACTTTGGTTTAATGTTTTTTGATCTCTAGGGCTGCTTTTGGTTTTAGGAGTTACGCTGCTTTCCATCAGTTGTGACGTCGATGAGCCTTCTTCTTTTTCATTACTGCTGCCTGCCATAGTTTCCTTTTGGTCGTACCTCTTCGTTGCTTCCAGTGGTCTAGTTTTTGTTGTTGCTATGCAATCGCTAATGGTTGTTAAGGGGTTTTTCTCCTTAGCAGCATTTTCGTCATCGCGTTTACGGGATGACCCGCTGTTTTTACTTCTAGAGTCCATGCCTGCAACAGACGTGCTAGGCTGGCTCATTTAAAATTAAAATATTGCCCGAGCCTGTTGGGCTCGAACTCTGGTCCTTGGAACTTCGTCCGAAACGCCTTACCGGCTAGACTAACAGTTTATGTTGAAAAACTTCGCTCGTGGTCGGCTTTATTGATCTTGCCCTTATTTAGGCCGGATGTCTGTATCCTCACTGGTACACTCACTAACCGATCTTTAGCTTAAAAATTGCAGCTATTGCAATCACCACTGGCAGTTTCTCGTCTGTTCGCGATGGGCTCACATTCGAGACTGACGAGAACCGGTATTCTCAGCGTGGTTTGGTCGTTGCCGACGAATTCATATTTACAATCATTGACTTAATGACAAAATATCCAGAAAAGGGCCCTCCCCCTAAGTAAAAATATGGGAATTACACATACATACAAGAGTCTATTCTGTGCTTTTGGCTACCTCAAAGGCCGTAAGCAAAAGTGCGCTAGAGGCAGAAATTTCTCACTACGGGGATCCTCACAATTTGAGTCCGTAGATGCCAGAATTTCTATCTTCACTCCCCCGCATTTAAGAATAATTGAAAATAACCAACATTCGTTTGTGATGCTGCTTACCTTACTTATATTCTTTGTACTTCGATTTCATAGTAAAAGAATTCATTCGACAAACGAATGATGTTGGGGTGATGGCTAGCTTCAAATATCTCCCAATCTTCAATTCACTGTATAAAATTAATATGAAACTGGTCATTGCATGTTCTATTTATTTTAAAAAGGAAAAGTGTAGAAGGGGCTATTATATGAGAATTAAAATAAATTGATTAACCAAATAGGTGCCCATTTATTTGCTGTTCACAATAGAAATTTCGCTATCAACATGGTCCACAGCTATAACAGCGATTGCAACAATACCGACGGCCGCAGTACTTGCAGCATGGACGATCACACAGGTTCGCGTAGGGAAACGATGGCCTGCATGGGGTAGATGGTGCACATGTGTAACAAGGGTAGCAGCAAGGGTTACAAGGCTTATTGCTCATTTTCTTGGCTTAATCGCTTCGATCGTTGACTTCTGGATCCGCTATTTGTCTTTTGTAATTTTTTTTTGTATTAGAAAACAACTTAAATTAAATTTAGAATTTAGAATTCTTAACGAAATTACAAACCAAACAAATGATCTGATGTAAAATTCTCTTTGAGTTTATATTCAAAGACTACTAATGTTTTATTATTTTTGAATAAAACAAAGCATGCTCTGACTCTGAATTTAGTGCTAAAAGCACTGATCTCTCTCACCTGTATGATTTCCTATAGAAGTGATTTTTGTTCCCTCACTTTCCCTATGCCATTATTTTACCCTATATTATTTATACCACTGTCTTCTCGATTCTAACAGCTCTAATAAAAAATAAAAAGCGTTTAAATAATACAAATAGGCTGTGTTCCGGTTTTCTTTATTATTGGTAACAGATATTCATTAATACAATAAGTGCCAATTTGCTTATTTTTAGCAATAGATATTTATCAGCAACTTGGCCCGCATCCGAAATAGGGGTAGAAACAAGGTCGGCTATAACTGAAGCAAGGACTGCAGTAGGATGGGCTGGAGGATGGGCACGATGTAGGGCACAATGCAAACGTGCAGCTAGGGTAGCTGCACGGATTGTAATACTGAGTATTCGGGCAAAAGAGATAATAGCTGCTCATTTTCTTGATTCTTTTGCTTCAATTGTTAACTTCTCAATTCACCTCTTGCTTTCCCTCAATCCTCTTTACGCTACTTTGTTTTATTTCAAATTTTGAATATCGAATGAAAATTAACCGAATTAATGAACTGGATTGGAATTTTGAATTTTGATCTTTTAACAAATAATAAACCAAACTGAACCCAATAAATAAACAATGTAAATTAAATTTACGACTTGATATCCAAAGGCTACTACTATTTTTTCGTGTCATACACAAAGCATGCTGTGATTGTTACTTTTTTAATATTAAGCTAATACTGGGGAATCAATTACACTATTTAGGAATACGTATTTGTCCTCAATACACAATATAAAAACTAGTGGTATTATTAAGCTGCTGTAGTTATAGCTAAAAGAAATCGATGTAAAGTGCTAACTATCCATTTTGCATTGCAAACTTTCTTCTTATAAATTGCAACGATCAAAGTTAAAGTTATTAAAAATGCTAATTTTCAGCTGTGCGTGAAAGTGTATTTGACCAATTGATTTAACAGAAATTTATCAGAAACGAAATCGCTCGCAGCCATAGCGGGGCACTTGATAGTACGTAGGGCAGTAGCCGCACAATCCACTATCCCTCGCACTTGTCCACGGCGGAGAGTTATACCAGTGCGGTCTGCTAGGGCAGCTTGGCTGGCAAGGAGATCTTCCATAGCCAGGAGGGAAGAAGCACTTTCTCGGTGGGCACGGTGGGGGGGAACAAGAAGTAGGAGGACAGCAGGGATCGCACATTCTCTTAATTGATGTCAGCTGATTGTTATCTGTAAAATTTTATTTTTAGTATATATTTTTTGTAATTTTTGTTTTCTATTTGGCTATATTGTTATTTTTGAATTTTGAACAAAACTAAACAGCCAAATTAATTCGGAAATTTGAAATTTTAATAAAAAATTATTCAGCCAAACTAATAAATAGTGAAATTTAAATTTATAGACTTAATAGTCAAAGGTTGCTAAATTTTTATTTCCGCATAAAATAAAGTTAACTCTGATCTAGGTTATTCGTAACATTTTATTTAATTAATAGCTTACTTCAATTACGTTGGAAATTATGATTTAATATCAGTCGAGTTTTAATTCCATTAACAAAGTGTTTAAGTAGTGCTTGTAAAAAATTTAATAAAGAAGTTTGGACGTTAGTTCGTTCTTAATTTATGTAAGGAATTAAGCATTAATCGAATGTTGGTCTACAGCAAATACGTAAAATAGAAATTAAGGCAAGAACGCGCTTTTATCGTCCTAACAAATTTAAAATTTAAAAGTAACCCTTTAAAATTTTCAGGAGGTTTTACTTTTAATGTAGGCAAAAATCAAATGTTAGTAACCTTTGAACATTACGTCTAGGAAAATTTTAAATTATGTATTTTGGTATATTAAATTATTTGTTTAAAATTCGACAATAAAGGATAACAAAAAAGTTAATAAAACCAAAAAAAAAAACAAAATTCCATAGAAAGTTTCCGAGGTTGAAAACTAAAGAAAAGTAACGAAAAAATGTGCGATCCAACTTGTTTTGGCTACCCCCCATGCCGTCCTTGCAGCATTGTAAAAAGGGTGCCTCCTTGTCGGTGGGACGGTATTTGTAAAGCCCACTGTTATAACACCCCGGCGTGCCGAAGAGAGAGTGGTTGTTACGCTTGTAGCGTTGTCTACCCCGGGTCTTGTTCGCCCTGCTATGGTTGCTGCCCATATCCTTGCTAACTTTGTATTTAAATTAATAAAACTAATTGGAACGTATCATATTCATTTTATTGATACTGATTGACTGATATTCACATGTGTTATGCTTACTGGCAAAAGATTCTTTTAATTTTAGTAAAAGTTTCGTTTCTTTACCTCCTGAGTTGCGGAATGGCATTTCGTAGATGGAATAAGTAAAACGTGTGAAAGAACTTTGTAATGATCAATTGCCATGAATTGACAAACTTTCAAATTACATAACTCGATCTACAAAAATGTGTGGATCAGAAAAAGTCGAGAATTATCAACCTAGATCCGCTTTCACGAACAGGGAGAAAAATCTGTTTGAATTATAAAAGAGCAGTAAAAATTTTTATCGAATGAAGTTTTCTGAACGGCAGCTGCCTTCACACAGTTGTCACTCGCACTGTTTGGATTGTCATTCCCTTAGAAATTTCTTCAGTTTACGTACGGCAAGTCTTAATTTGCAAAAAAGAAAATGGAAACAATACTTGGAATAAAAGGACCCGATTTTGTAATGGTTGCGGCTGATTGCACGCAAGCTCATTCCATCATTAAAATGAAGGAAGGTAAGGAATAAGAAGCTCCATCGACTTAACCAACAATTCGCAATGACCAAAGCACTTTTTTTTGTTTTGTAGATGAGAACAAGATTCACAAAATCTCTGATAATTTACTTATTGCAACTATTGGCGAAGCCGGCGATACAATCCAATTCACCGAATATATCGCAAAGAATATTGCCTTGTATAAAATGCGAAATGGTTACGATTTAAGTCCCAAAGCTGCCGCTCATTTTACGCGGAAGAATTTGGCCGACTATCTCAGGTCCAGAACTCCGTATCATGTAAACATGTTTGTTGCTGGGTATGTAAAGTAGTAACGTGTTTTTTAAGATTGTTTACAATTAAAAGACATTTTTATTTAGATACGATGAAAACGAAGGTGCCGAACTGCATTATATCGATTATTTGGCAAACGCAAAATCTGTGAATTACGCCGGTCAAGGGTATGGTGGACTCTTCTGTGCGAGCATATTTGATCGGTATCATCATCCAAAGCTAACGCAAAACGAAGCCTATGATATCTTTAAAAAATGCGTTGTAGAAATCCAGAAACGCTTGATTATAAATCTACCCAACTTTAAGGTTGCTGTCGTCGATAAGGATGGTATCAAGAGTTTGGATGATATTACTTCTCAGAACCTTATTGGCTATGCTTCTGCCTGAATTTTTTATTCGATTCTTAAATAAATTTAAAAAACGAACCTATAATTTTTATAAATTCGACACGCACGGGTAGGGGACAAAATTGTTTTACCTTTTAGGAAACTTAACGTGTTTATGGACCAAACCAAATTGTTTGCAGTAATTAAAATGCGAACACAGACAAATCATAAATTTATTACTACCTACAAGAATCGGCACAATTACTCTCTAATACCATAGATCTATTATCCACCTCCTTTGGCCAGTCCAAATCAATTCCAGTTACATCTAGCGCTATAATATCGATCCACTCGCCTATTATAGAAGAAATGCTTGGACCTGTACGTCCGAATTCACCATGAATAAGCTCCTTAATGTAAGTACCGGCTTGAGTTACAATATCTAAAATTAACGCTTTTGGATTCTCTCTATTTACATATGCCTTTACACTGTAAACAGTGCGGGGTCGTTTGTGCAGGGGCCTTCTATGCAACACTCTAAGCGGAGTTAATTGTTGAATTTCAAACCCGTTTGAAATATTTAACTTTTCTAAAATCTCGACTGTTGCAGGCTTTTTTAATACACAAAGTGCCCGGTAAAATTTCCTTTTTTTCTCTTCTCCAGCCTTGATAAAATTCAATTCTTCTCGCTTTACAATTTGAAGATTTTGTATTGATATCTTTGGATGTTTCTCCACTGCAATTTCTATTTTTGCAGCTTCTTCCAATGATAGCAATGTTTTCCTAGAATCTGGGATCTCTAGAACAAACGGTCTACCTTTGCCAAGACATCGAACATCAACATCCTCACGACCGCTTGACGAAAATATAATTTTGTCATCTTGAACACTGCAATAATTTATATATGTAGAAAATTCAATGGTAAATTATTTATTTACCCAAAATATGGAGCTGCACAACGGACAATCAATTCCTGAATGCTGTCTTCCATCACACGTTTTCCTTGCAGCACCCACGGTGAATGTGACAGTTCCCGAGACAATTTTTGGTAGCGTCCAGCTGCAAAAACTGTTGGGCCTGTTACAGTGATTTTTTCCAAATAGACCGGAGTATTTGATACAGTGGGTGGCACTGAGAAATGACTGCCAAAAACCTCAGAGGATATATTCGAGGGAAGATATGTCTTCTCCAAATAGTTCCTTGTTATTTCCTTCCTTTGCTTCCCTTTGGGATTACGATTTTTCTCAAACATTGTCTGATCAGCTTTTAGGAAGTTCTCCAATTCCACAGCCTCGTCAGCATGATTCAGGTAGATGTTGAGCATCATCCCGTTCTGATCATAAGTTTTCCCGAGTCTCTGGCATATTTTTTTGCTTAAAATAAGTTTTGCAGCTTCCTTGATTGGAACATCTGGAGGTTTATCCTTGCTGACATAGCCAAATTTATCCACTAGAGCGAGCCAAAATGAAATTTGTCTTAAATGAAGCAAAATGGGTAAAGATATTGCGATAACGATTTGGTCACAATCATAATTATTTATTTCTTCACTCGAGCTTATTTTGCTTAATAGCTCCTCTTGAAGTTCATCAGAAAAGAAATCGAGGCAAGTGACACAGGTATTTGCTCGAGTTTTCTTTACCAAAGTCCCTTCATTTCTAGCGTTCGTGGAAACGCCTAGCTGCAAAGTATGTTTGGGGTTAGGATATTTTAATAATTAAATTTCTCGCAACATACTTTTTGTAATGATTCGTCGACGTCTTCATATTCTTCACCTCTAGCTTTAAAAAATCGCAAACAACAAATATCACAGCATCCGCAATCTTTCAAAAAATCAAAAAACGCCTGCTTTCCCATAATTTTAATTTGACAATTCCATGACATATGAATAGGCCGCCGTAAGCCACACTATAGAAAACTGTTTGATACCTCAAATTTCGGAACTCTTCCTACTTTTGAAATTTTGATTAAAACCAGGAATTACCGAATAAATTTAAAATTAGTTTAGGCGCTCGTTTGCTTTTGTCAAGCTATCGAAGGTCAGTTTTAAATTATTTGGAAAATAGTGCGCTTTTGGCTTCCCCTTGTTTAGTGATATAAAAAGCACATGAAATTATAAAGTAAACCTTTATGAATTTTTCTTTTAAGTTCTTTAAATTAAATGCAAACATCTGTGAACGTTTTCGACCGAATTTTGATTGTTAAATGATGAGAATTGGTCTTTTCTATGTTGTTACCGAAATTAAAGACAAGGCAAGCTGTGGGAGAGCAGCTAGATGCCATAATTAATTTCAGTAACCTTTGTTCCGATAAAAGTAATCTATTTTCTAATCAAACCGGAAATGGAGGCATGTTCGCAAGATATTAAGGTCATAAAGGATGCCTTAAAGCGACGACAAAAACTTCTCCATGACCAAGATGTTCCCACCCAAGAAGAGCTTTACAAGAGCCATGGTGAGACTATGGGTAAAATTATTCTTGATGGAATGTCGCCTATGGCAAAATTTCTAATGCATGCGGATCGTGTGCACAAGCCGCCTATATTTAAATTGTGGATTTCACCGGAAAGTCGTATCAACAAAAAAATTTGTGTTACTGAAGCAAGTCACGTTGAGAAGATCCAGGCCCTTACACACGAGGGTATAAGAGGTGAGCAGGGGTATTAATAATAATGATTCACTATCTTAAGGCTCGCTTTGATAGAATTGGGTGCTACTATAGAAAAGAAATTTGAGAAAAAATTTGTAAATTTGCTCAAAAAAGCAATTGAAGAGACGTCCGAATATGAACGGTTTGTATATACTTGTGAACCCCTTTCGTTCACATAAGAAGGTATTTATGCAGGCATATATATTTTAATCTGTTATTATCTCTCTTTTGCCTTTATATTACACAAATATGTTTCAGTTGTATGTGCTAATGATTGCACTCTTTCTTTCTTATTTAGGGGACAGGTGTTATAAATGTCGCATTTAAATATCACTTATATTTTATTTTGCATAAGTCTACATTTTAAGTATGTAAGTCTAGAAAAATATTATTGTTGTTATGCACAATGCAACAATCTTCTGTTCGGGTCTAAAACCTGCGATTAAAAGAAATTGTATAAAATTTAAAAAGTAATGATTTCAATTAAAATGTTTACGCCCATTCGCATAGCGATTGGAAAAGAATGATATGCAATTCTTTAACAAAATCCTCACAGAAGTGCGTGTGTAATGTGTATGTGTTTGTAAAACCGAGCAATTAAAAAATGAGTCGAATATTTCTACCCAAAACTGTTTGATTACTTCGGACGAGGCACTTGGTTTTGTTTAACATTTGAATCACTCTGACTTGGCTGTGGTCGATGGAGTATTGTATAAATTGATTTTATTGGAATTTTTGTGCATGTAATTTTTGTTTATTCCGGAGAAAACCTCCGCATCCCCTACAGCCAGAGGGTCTTGGGGTATTGGGCCGACTTTGTTTTGATTTCCTGATGTACTTGCTGTGGAATTTTTCCGTTTTGCTTCATTCTGTTGTAAATATGTTCCCGCATTGGGGGAAGAACTGCGATCGCGAACTGTCTGGTTTGTGCTACCATTGCCGTTGCTGTCTTGCTCATCAATGAACCTGTCCATGTAGTCGGTAAGACCGGGATGTAGACTATACTTTTTCTTTTCCAATCGGGCCTTATTAGCGAACACGTCGTGTCTTTCGGTTTTCTTCCAGAGGTAATAGAATTGGACAAGCTCCCCAACTGATCGTGTTTTAACCTTTGTATGCTTAATTGTGTAGAAATCTTTGCCGTGCACTCTGATGCCGCTCTCGAAATTTCGGCATTCTTCCTCGGACCAAATACTCATTTTTTCTGTAGCAGGTACGGCATTTATGCGCTTTCTGCGAAGCGCTTCGTCAATGTTATATCCGCATTGAAGCAATAAGTGCAAAGCTTGTTCGTCATCCCGCAGGTGACTTCCCACCGGGATCGTGTCGATTCCTGCTGAACTTTGCTTTTTTGATTGCCGTATTTTAAACAGGTATTCTTCCGTTTGCTTTTCGCTTAATCGGCGGGGATCCCACAGAAGTTTATCTTCATTCTCGTACGGTAGCACGTCATCGTACTTTTTTAAGCCTTCTGGAATTACCGCCTGGAATTCACTGCCCACCATAATCGTCTTTTTCAACTCTCGCTCATCAGCACTGTACTCCCCGTCACCATCGTCATCTGATTGTCGGGATATAGTCCGAAGCAGCCTCTTATTACCGCGACCACCGTAAGTTTCTGGATACAATTTATGGAGCTGAGATTGTTCCTTTGAATCAGCATCCTCTTCATCGTCCTCTTCCTCCTCTTCTTCCTCAGACTCCTCAAAATCTGCCTCTTCATCGTTATCATCCTGCGGATCGTTACTTTTTTCGCTGGTATTTGAATTTGTTGGAGTTCTTTTCACCCGGGAACTGTTCCCAGCTGATGCACTAGCGTCTATGCGATTCATAGCGTTCGCTGGCAGGGCACAATTGTACAAGGCTAAAAGCTCCTCTATAGGCATATCACTTTCCCTCTGTAAATTTGTTAGCTCGGCCGCTGGATCCGAGGCCTCAGTGGCAGCTAAAGCCTCTTCCTCTTCAAGAGTCTGTTCGTCATCGAAATCGTTCACCATCATATCAATGGTCGGCTCAAATGTTGAGTCGCCATTATTCCTGGATGCCGAAGACGACGAGGATGGGGAATTCAAGTTAGCAAAGGTTTGGACAAGCGACTGCGGAGAGCTGTCTCCTGTTCCTGTAGGCATGTGTCTAGTTGTTTCAGCAAATTGATTCACAGTAGTTTCCACCAGTTTGGCCACTTTTATTACTTGCTAATATTGCTTTTGTTACTAGGAGTTTTGGCTAAAGCAAATTATACGAGTTTTAGTAAATTATATGACGCTTACAATTATAGTACAACTCACCTTATTATATTAACATGCAGCTGTGAAAATCCTAGTTAGACAATTTAAAGGCTACCGATAATTTAATTTTTACGACTAATAACATTGCAGGCAGTGGCGCTTGCAATTATTTGAGGCAAAATAAATCTTTTTGCTACATAATACTGAGGGAGTTTGTTGTTTGGTTTATCGCGTTTCTTAAGCAAGCTAAATGCTATCCACCTACTGTTTGGAGTGTGGTCGCTTTTTTTTAACTTGCTAATGTTGAGCTTTTTTCACGTATACCGGAGTGTAATTCGAAAAAATTTCCTTGTAATAAACTCTTGATGAAATTGCAGGCTTTGTCCAGCCAAATGTCAAACTTTATGCTTCTTCTTATTTCTCCGTAGATTAGTGACAGAATTGTTTAGAACGCACCTAGATGGTGCTCTCATCAGTACGATGCAATTATGTTAAAAATGATGTAAAACGAAAAAATGTTTAAGACTACCTTTATTTTTTGAAACGTTTTCAGTTTAAAAACCTCGTTTTTTAAGTATTTACACGCATTTGCCCTTAGAAAATCAAATTAAAGATCAATAGCAATTAAATCAATCTCTATGAATTATGTAAAAGTAAATAAAACTGTTTCCCCAGATTTGAATGTGAGAAACGATTGAAATTTGCCTTAAAAGTTCAGCAGGGAAAATATATGAAGGAATTGAATGAAATTGATGATAAACTCCGTGAGGAATTTGATCGGGAGCGATTAGAAATGCAAGCGTTATATGATAGCAAATACGGGCAAATAATAAACGACGTAATTAATAACACGAATGATAAATATCAGAAAATTATTGATGATTTGAAAACAAATTGTACATGCAGAAAATCAGAGGTAATCATATCCAGCTCGTCTGTATCCACTGTAAGCAGTCCGAAGGCGTCAAGTGGCTCTACGCCGTCTTTAGAATCAGATCCTAAAATTACAGATAATAAAAACGAAGGCCCAATGATGTATGCAGCAAAGAAATTATGGAACGATTTCGAGCATCATTTGCGAACACAGAGAAACATTCTTCAATGTTCCAATACTTGTGATTTAGTTCATTTTATATGCACCGAAAAACTCGAATCACAGAAAAGAGTGGAAGAAGTTCAAAGAGAAGCTTGCGATAAAATAGAATTGCTGAAGAGCTACTTGTTCGATTTGTGTTGTAAAATTCGTAATATGGAATGCCAATGTGTAGAAGAGAATGAGGTTTCAGTTCCTACATGCCTCGATTTGAAATACTGCAGATGTAGTCATCAGAATACTTGCGTATCAAACGATAAACATAGTTTAGAAAAATTGGTTTGCTCTAGCTGCGGAAAACAGATAGATAATAAAACATACGGAGGAAAGGATCCAATAAAAGGTAAAAAGAGAGCTACTTGTAAATGCCCAGTTAAATCGACTAAACGTAAGGGCAAATGTATAGAACCTTTGGATGCTAAGCTATCTTGTTTCTGTAGTAAGGAGAAGGAAGTAGAGGAAGAGCATAAGCCACCAGAAAAAAAGTTATGCTACGTATGTCGAGCTAAACAGATTTGCTCGATTGTTGCAAATATGAAATGGCCCCAACAACCTAAACCCCCTTGTATATGCCTTGAGCGCAATGTCGATCCATCTATCCCTTGCCAATGTCAGCATGCAAATAATGCTAAATTAGAGAAATTGAAAAATCAAGACTTCATCACAGCGGCCGTAATTTTACCAGAATATATTGGAAAGCAAATATACTGCACGTGCCAACCTAGCTCTTCGGACGATGAGTGCATCTGTATCGAGAATGATCTCCTAGCCAAAAATAAAACCTTGGTAAGCGTTTCATGGAAACAGGTAGAGGATAACGAGTGTGTTCAATTAAAAGAATATAACAAAGGCCAAGATTCTAGTGAAAGCAGCAGCGGCATTATTAGTAAATTAGATGAAGAAGAAAAGAAATCATTTATTCCGAGCGTTTCTACAGTAAGCACTCCATCCCAACTTCCAGCTGACGAGCTAAAAAAGAAATTAAAAAAAGATTTTGATGCTGCACAATTGGTGGACTGTGTATTTTCACTTTCTACGCCTGAAAATTTAGAGAACCCAGATTATATAAAGCGACGACTAGAAGAAGAAATTAAACGTAGGATTGAACAAATCTTTACTCGCGAAGAACCGAAAAATACTACTACGACTGAGTCGTACAGTCAAGGGTCTACAAGCGATACATCATCCACGCAAGAGCGATTTATAGATCATCTTTTGGAAATCGATAAGTACTAATTCATATTAGTGATTTTTGCTTTGTTACCCGAATATCTATTTACTTCTTTCGTTTTAGGAATAAAGAAGTGGGGGATATGTACAATAAAGATGATGTTCAACTCAGTAAATCTAAACCGACTACTAGAGAATGCAAATTGAGTGAAACAACGACTGGAGACATATGGAAGAATTATGTTCGATTACCAAAATATATGGTTCCGATGGCTTCACTGCTCGAAGGGGGGTGGTGTTATACTCAAACAACTGATGAAGATTGGAAAATAATAATGAAACTTATTGAAGAAAATAAAATTAAAGATGAGAACTGCTTTTCTAATAAGAACATCTAAAATTGTTCAGTAATAAAATCGAAATTTATTATAAATCCTTTTTATTTAAACCAAAAATATTGTTTTCAAACTAATCAATTTATTTATCAATAAAGCAATACAGTGGCCATTAGATCTAATAAGCATCAGTTCTTGGAGGTGGCGCGTACAATTCTTCTTTGGACCTTTCGCCTTTCCAGTACTGCTTCAAACGCTCGATACGCATTGTCTTTATAAAATAAAAGAAATAAATTAACCTTCGTATACCCGTATCAAATAGTGCAACACATGCAACCGCACACAAAACAAATTTTGTATAAAGTAACCACTTTGCTTCATTTCCTTCCTTACTCAAAAGAAATCTTGATTAATTTAACTAGTAACCAAGATATTTCGAGCCTACATTAGAAAGCGAACAGTTTGTAAAGATGAACTTACTTCAAACCTCATAATTTGCTTCTTCCTTGTGGAACATTCCTGGAAATCATCTATTAAATCTTTGCATTTAACTTGGGATCGTTTTAAGCCATAGGCCTCCATGCATTCGAGCATATCCATTTCGAGCTGTGCACACTTTCCGTATTGCTGGTGATTTATCAAACAGCCAGTCAAATCGGTGAACGGGGTGCGTAGAAATGGACCCAAAGACATCTATAACAAAAGCATAGAATTACAATTTTTAATGAAATCTTTGATTTTATTAGTTGGGGGGGACTGTGACGTAACAGCACTGCTTTAAGAACGGTAAGGTGTTAACGTTTTTATTATGCTATGCAATTCGATAGGTTAACTAATTAAGTTAAGAGAATATTTCCAGAAGATCCTTGCAAATTTAATACTTTCCTTAATGCAAAACTCCTGAAAACAATCGTCGGTTGACAAATCAACTTAACCATCAACTAGACGTCAATTATGGTTCTAGTTGCAAACTGCTGTGCCGACAATAAACGTCAGGGGGGATTGTACTAGAAGTAAAATGGACGGTGTATTTGACTTTGTTTAAAAATAATTTGCGTGATATTTTAAGCAGTGATCCGCAAAAACAAGCTTTCGATTTTTTACAGAATCTACTTTTTTTTTACAAAATAATTATCTCCATTCCGGAATTTAGTCGTTCCTTCTGGCTCACATTTATTAATAGATTTTAAGCAGCTGTGAGTTTGAATTATTTTTATTATAATTAAAATGCATTTTAGAAGCATTTCTCAATTTTAATGCTATAAGCACATGGAGTAATTACATCGAAAATTCTTATATAAAATCTTAAGTCCTTTAAAATGAATGCAAACATGTAATTACCCCACTTTAAGATACATCTGAATTTTACATAATTTTTTAAGTTTTTCCCCGAATTTTTATTGTTAAATGATGAGAATTAGCTTTTAGTATCCCAAATTGCAAATTCTTCTTATTTTAATACCTGATTTATTGATACAAATAACAAAATCATCAAAAAATGTAGGAGACGTTATTTGGCGAATTAATTCGGATTTATTTCTAATTATCCCCCTTTATAATTAAACTTAATTAGGGCTTTAGAGAAAGTATTTTAGTTATCAATTTAAATGTAATTAAATTAATGAATTGTTAAGCTCCATGATAGAAATAATCAGATACGGTCTTGTGTGGTATTAGTAGGGCGTTTCTTCCTCCTAGGTAGTGTAAAACTGAAATGTTGACCTGTTAGGGCATCAACATTGACCGCCAAATTGTTTCGGAAACCATTAATCATACAATGGAATTATTTGGGCCTTTTTTGTTCAAAACTATTAAATCCCCTACTTCTTTTTATTGATTATTTGGAATTTCCCAACAGACCTGCATTCTTAGTAATCATTAAATAAAACACAGGGTTTCAGCAAGCTCGGGATGTAATGATAATTTCTCGTGTTTTTGCTATTTTTTATTTGGTTGAATACCTAAACATTTTCTTAATAAAATCTCAATTAATTTTCGTAATCCTTTCTTTTCTCCATGAGTTAGTTTTCCTCGTCTTATTTATTATTATTACGAGTTAATGTTAATAACAAATTTAATATTTCCTAGATATAAACTAGACTAAATTCACTAGTCATATGCTAAGAAATTATTGGTTTTTGGGTGATTATAAAGAAAGGGCATTTGAAATAGTTAAGTCGAGGTGATATCAAGTTACCTATTTTATTACAGCGAAGGAAAATCGTTGAAAGAAGTTAATTTTATTTAACTTGAATGTAGCGCCACATTTAAAGCATTACAAGTGTAGGGGATAGCATTGCGCACGCCTCTAGAATAGCATAAAGTGCTGAAGGTTCTTTTGGATTCTTGGCGATGTTTTCACCCAATTGCCCCCCACAAGAAATATGGAAAAAGTGCTGCTCTTACTTGGACGATTGTCACATGGCAGGTGATGTTGTATTGGTTGGTTGGAGCACATAATTTTCTATCTAGGAACAGAGCCTGGGTTAGCCTTCGTTTCACGTTTTAGGAAGAGACCAAATGGAATGCACGGGAGAGAGAGACCGTATCCTTTTTCGAAATTCATCCCTTCTGCCACTATCGAATCCCATTGGGGTAGTTGCTGGTATGCTGCTGTTATTCGAATTTACAGGATATCACGAAATATGGCGTCGAACTTGAAACCCCCGATTAAATAGTCGTGAAGGGATAGTTAAAAACGGTTGAAGTTTCTCATTGTCGTGGGAGTTACTTTAGGGGGGCAAGACAAACATATTTTGGAGAATCCTGTTTCGTTTCATTATTTCGGTGAATGTGCTTTTTTTTTTCTCGATAGGATTTACATATATCGGTAGCTTTTGGGGTATGCATTGTTTCTGCGGCTCATATTGAGACTGATAGATAAAATTAGGAAAATTCTATTTGGAAGCTGCAGGTGATGCTGTAAACTTTCTAATTAAGGGGGAGGGCTAAAATAGTGAGATTTTCGCAATTTTTCTCGGACATTGATGATGGAAAGGTAACACATCAGAAAAGTGATATATGTTGGGGAATTTCACGTAAGCAGTGTCCACTTCGTCTGTATGAGGGTCGTGCTACTAAATCAGTAAAGTGTGTGATGAGTGGGTGGTGTACGAAGGGGTACAGGAAGTGTGGAAAATAGAGGTGCTCGTTTGTGTGTGTGTGTGTGTGTGAGTGTTGGCTACTTATCCTAATTTTACAACCCTTAAGTGGAAAGTACATTCTCGTTCTAAACAGGGAATAGTAGGTCAAATCGGTGTCCGTTTCGTCGGGAATAAACATAAAATTAAAAATTTTTGTGCCCCCAAAGCGAGTGAGTATAGTGCCCGATAGTGTCACAAATGCCCTCCGTTCGCCTTCCATTGAGGTATGCGCCCATACTGCCCAGTGAATCAAAATAACGTTCGGTCTACTTCGGTATTCGCATTTTTAATAATATCTCTCTTATTGCCATATGATGTTAATAATAAGATCAAAATCGATGTGTAAGTGTTGAGTGCTCCATAGAAAAATTACAGCGTTCTGTTCTGCGTGTATGCCACTGTTGTAAATTATTGATTTTCTGGCCGTAGTGTGTTTTCAATTTGTATTTAACATTAGCTTCCTATTCAATATGAATATTAAGTGCCTGTGACATCAACTTAGTAATTCGTATCAAACTCGCACGGTCCCAAACAAACAAAAAAAAAGAAAGAAAGAAAGAAATAAAATGGTCTAAGTTCGTTTGGCTGCGAGGAGTGTCCTGTGCCATGTCTTCCTGTTTCTGAGCGACTCCGGGAATTTTCTCGCATCACACGTTTGTATACCTTTAATCATATTTTATTAAGTACAATAACGCCAATATTGCACTGTATTCCAACATTTCAACACACTGTTGGCTTAGGCTCTGAAATATTCTAAAACGTGTATCCTTTATCGCTAGTCTATACTTGGACATAACCTTAAAAGAAGAAAAAAGGAAAAAAAATTGTTTCGCTTTCGAACAGAACGGAGGCGAGTCCTTCTACGTTTGTCAGCCTGCATCCCGGGGAGGCTGCGGCTGCATCCCTGCTGCATCCCATCGCGGTCGCAATCATTCAGCTGCACACAGTGCACACATCACTCCAACCAAATGGATTTGGAGAGGTTTTTCTACCTAAAGCGCTGAAATACTGCATCGAGCAGGCGGGGGGGATTTGGAATATCTGATAAATCAAAAGATACAGTTTTTTTTTTTACACGGTCTTCGAAAGGAGTTTCCGCCATTCCCGATCACTTGGCTTCATTGACGGCATATTTTTTTTATTTTTTTTATATATCCTAGCCTTAGGAGGGTCGTAAATATAGGTCAGTGAATTTAATTAATCGAGAGAGCGTGTACGTGTGAACGATGTGTAAGTACTGTTGATGGAACGGAGTAAATATATTTTGCGTTAAGAGGATGAAAGCACGTGACGGTACGTGCGGTGCATTGACCCAGATTTAGCCTTGTGCTATATGCAGGTTGCACCGTAGTGGTCCAGATTTTTTTTTTTCTGACCTTTTGTTGTTGTTGCCATTTCGAAGTATTCTTTTTTTTCGAGGATTTGCGCGAATAGTAACTATTTGGAGTTTTATAGAAATTTCAACTGTTCTGTTTACTTTTAACACTTTATGAAGGTGGGCTCCTCCCTAATTATGGATTTTGGCGACTAATAAATTTATCATTTTATTTTTTTATATATTTCAAGGTTTAGGTAGAAGATAAAATTTACTTTTATCATATTGAGGAGGGGAGAGAGAAGAGTCACATTGCACCATCTGCAATCTTTGCCTTTCTCTCTTTTTCCGTAAACTGGGTACATAAAAGGGATGGAATGAAAAGTTCCTAGGATATGAATTAGATAATGATGAGGAACATTTCCGATTTAGGGATTATCTGGGAAAATTTTAAACTCCTTACTCAGTACTCCTCAAAGCCTTGTAAAACTAAATTGAAAACTGTGGGTATCTATTGGAGAATATGTCGTTTCGGCACTTTTCCATTTTAAGGTATGTAACGCTCCTTAAATGTATGCTGGAAAACAAAAATTAGACAATTTACACCAATTACATTGTTGAAATACCACACAATATCGAAACTACAGCAGCAACGCATGTTGTACGATTAATCCTTTTTTATAGTTTAATTTGAACTAGTGATTTTAATCCTAGATAACTAAACTTAAATCAGTATTACTCTGTAACTAATCATTTGACTCATAGACTACGTTAATTCGTAGTATATTTTTATATTTCCTTTATTTATTTCAAACAAATTAGCGTAACTTCAAAAAAAGTATTATAATATTCCAATTAAAAAAATAAATGTGCTCTTTCCAAATAGCCTTGTTACAGTACTATCATACGTATTTTGTTATTCTGCCTTTCTTAAATGGGAACATCTCGAATTCACAAAAGTGGCAGGGATCGGTTGTCTATTACACGAATGTTTAGTTATCTAGGATTACGTAGAAAGGATCATGAAATTACTACTCTATAAAATTCTTAGTCTTTTTTAAAATTCTTAATATAAGAATAATAAAAGGATATACAAAAATAATTGCTACATGGAATATAAATTTTTGCTCTAATACCTTAGAGACAGGCAGTTAGGTTGATGCAATTTATACAGATTTTGCTAAAGCTTTCGATAAAATAAACATAACCATTTACTATGTGGACATTCACTCTAATTTCCTTCAATGGATCTCTTCTTACTTAACTAACTGAAAATAGATGGTAGCAATAAATAACTTGTGTTCTAGGATAATTCCTGCCTATTCCGGTTTGCTACAGGGTAATCATTATGGACCTATATTATTTATCTTATTCATAAATGATACAGTCAAATGCTTCTCCATATTACATATAATTTTAATGAATTTCTGATGTTACAAAAGGACTTAGATAAGTTAACCGAATGGTGTTTTAGTAATGGGCTACACTTGAATGTATATCTAAATGCTGGGCAGTTTCATTTTATCGCTTAGTAGTTCGCATAGCATTAAATTACTCCATGAATGGTCAGGCTATTGGAGCAAGTTAAGCAATTTACTGATTTAGGGATAATTTTGTATAGAACACTTTCTTTTTCTAAACATATTGACTACGTTATATTTAAGAGCAAATAAAACGTTTGATTTTATTAAGAGAAACATCAAAGAATTTACTAATATTTCTTGTTTAAAGGCATTATATTTATCTTTCGTGTGATAACTTCTTGGGTATAGGGCTATTAAATAGAGTTCTAATTATGCAGCATATAAACTGAACTGGTAGAAATCAACTATATGCCTAGTTATGATTCAAAACGCCTGCTGTTTGGTTTAGCAACCCTTCAATATCGCTGTGACTGTTTCTGTGGTTTATTTATTGTCCTACGATATTCATTGCCCTGAGCTTTTAAATCTAATAAATTTTTACGCTTTGAAAAGACCTCTCTTCGTTCAAGAAATTTGTTAATTACTCCCTCACATTGAACAAATTATGGACTTTGTGAATTGTTCAATGTTCACTTAGATTTCACAATAACTAGATCAGAATACAAGAGTAAGCTAACATATCTGGAATATGTAAAGAATTAGGTCTTAGCTCTTGTAGTAGTTATTCTTTCTAGTTTGTAAAATTTATATGTAATTGATAGACTAAGAGTTAGCGGTAAGCTATGAAGCATAGCAAACAGTAAATAACGTTTCTAATATTATCAAATAACATGTGGAAAAGGACGTATGAAATAATCTAAATTATTCCTATTTTATTTCTATTCATGTACTACCCAGATATTTTTAATACGAAGATTGAAGAATGAAAAAGGATAAAAAATAGATCAATTTTGACTATGAAAATGAAATTTCCTTGTTGCATTTATCCATCTTACATAAAAAGTTATTTGTTCTTTTAAAACTAACTTGATTTATTTTAAGATATCTGAGTTAATATGCTTTTTACATTGTGTTTTGCCAATTGTTTTGGACACGCATAGCCTACACCACTATTCTAGCTTGCAACGCTATTCTTTATTAAAGATTATATGAGATTTGTTTAAAATTATATCTAAAGTTGATTTATGCTGAAGTACTATACCCAGCTGTTCCCCTAAATGCGAAGATTTTGCAGTTGCCTTGATAAAATAAAGCATAATTTAAGCTAAAAGAAAAATATCTCCATATGGTAGAAATGTTTATGGTATGTTTAGATTTACATAAGTAAAGATAATAAGTGTTAAACGGTATATTTGTGTAAATATTTAAACGTTGACTAAACTCCTCCAAAATTCTACAAAATATAGGACAGCTTGGCAGGAAATCATTAAGACGAACGATACGAGCCACCAAGAAACTTTCAAATCCTGTCTGGGGTAAAATGACATGAGGACTTGTCCGCAATACAAGTCTATACCTCTGGCTGTATCTTAAATTAATGTTTCACATACACCAAATGGTGATGTACATATGTTGGAAGAACAATTTTGCCTATATCTGACTATCTTCAATAAATTCCAAATAAAACTGTTCGTAATGAGGGCATAACGACAACTCAACGTTATGAGCACTCTTCAGATATTCCACTTTGCCCATAATACAGTGCTGGAGTAAAATTTGTCCTTAATTTAAGAGCTTTTAATATGCATATAAAAAATCTTTAGATCTTCACAGTTCTTGTGTGCATCCCTCTAGGTCGAGTTCCTATTATACCAGCAAGATAAAGCATGTTTCGTTAGCCCTATTTTTATTACTCGGATTGCGCTTTTTCCGTTGATGAGATATCGATCATTTTTCTTGGGCAATGCATCAAAAGGAAATTTTTTTTTTCAATTTAGTCACATCCCCATGATTCTTTCGGTTACTCCACTTTGCCACTGCTGTCGAACAAAAGTGAAAGTGTCTCGGTAATATTTTTATTGCAGATGAATAAAATTTTCTGCTCTGTCGTGTGTTAGGTAATAAATATTTCTGTTTTGCCCATCTTTCCCCCAAAATTTGAATTATTCTTTGAGCGGTGTGCAAGAATTTCCATAAATGGTGAAGGGCGGACACGACCACTAGACCCATTTTTGCCTTTTAATGTTTTCCTTTTCTGTTGTGTGTAAAAATCGTGCAGACACCGCGGTGCCAAAAATGCGTACCATCGCGAAGGGAGCTTAAGACCTGTTGAGTTTTCCTTTTTGTGAATAAATTGTATGAGGAAGAAAAATGGAATTTTAACACCGTTGAAGTGCCGGCGCTATGTAAGAGTTTTCCTCATAAAAGACGGTATTGCTTGTAAATTGCTTACAGCGAATGACACGAAACTATTAAAAATTGTTCCCACCGATTTTATTGGTGATTTGAATCTATAGATTACGCAAATCTATTTATTATATTAAAGTTATCGTATATTGTACATAATTAGTACATACATAGCTTAAGAAGGAGATATTTTTTAAAATTTATACTATACGTGGGCACATATAGTTTGGACTTTTCAATAAGGCGACCGAAATTATAGAAATGCACTGTTAACTTAGACTGAAAGAAAAATAATTAACGCTTGAACTTTAACCAATTAACAAAACAATTGGTAAATAGGTAATTATCTCAAGAAATAACAAAATTAACCCAAAGAAGAACTACTAAAAGGTGTCGAAGTTGATACCCCTGATATCAGTCCCTGTTCGTAATTACTGCACCTTTACAAAATAAATCATCGATAGAATAACAGAGGAAGGAAAATCAAAAAGGGGGGAAATCATTTTTCCGCCTCCGAAGAATAAATCAAAGCTGAGTCCATTAAAGGTAGAAATAATTAAAAAGGGTCTTGTACCTCTAAATGTCCCAAAACCCTTCGAATCGATATAGAGTAGCTTAAATTTTTTGGGGACAACGTGAACAGGCCACGTACTTAAAAAATCAAGCAATCAAGGACTAGGGGGGCGAATCAATATGTAAATGAGGTGGAAAAGGCAACTAGTAGAGTATTTGCAGTTTAAATGTTTAATGTCTCCCATTTATGGGGATCCCCACATTTGCAGATTCATAAAGTAACCCTCCCCAGCCGGGCAAAGATTATGCGGTGGAGAGAGAAGTGCTCTCGACACAGTTTCAATCCTATTATTTTTGTTAATGCTCTGCAGTATTTACGATATTCATATGCTGTAACGACTTTATATAAAGGCTTGAGTTTCGATTTGCTGCTGTGAAATCGTGAGGATCATAATCACTCGTAATAATGCTTGCTTTTTAATTTCTTTTTCAAAAAATGGAACTTTTGTAAAACAACGAGACTTATTTATTTAAGAAAATGATGAAAAGCTTAAAATCTCAGCTGTCTAACGCGCTACTGAGAATCCTGTGATGTATCTCAAATGCCTTATAAAGCGTTTTCAAAGATTTCACCTTTTTTATTGGACAGACAATTTCTGATATGCGATTTTAGGGGAGACAGGATCAATTTCCGAACAAATATCAATCAGGAGACCTTGTATAGTAGATTGGTTTACCCTCGTGCAGATCTTAGTGAAACACCTTGCATATCAACATATATGCAACATAGAAAAAAGTAGTCCTACTTGCATTTTAGACACTATATCCATAGTGTAAATTTGATATTAACTAAAGTAAGATTTTAATGCTTTTGCTTACAGCTCACAGTCCGGTTATTTAAGGCGGAAACATAAATTTTACTAATATCCGGTGATGTGGGACAACCCCCGCAACGGGAGATGCAACAACCCCAACGTTATATACCATCTGTATCTGATTTATATGGAACGGATGAGATAGAATTCCTACTGGACGAAATACGTGATCTGGAGCCGGCCTGCTGTCAGCTAGACGATGTGCAAGATTTTGAGATAGCTGGCAGCAGAGCCGGGGAACTCTCAATATCTTTAGAGTCGCCAATTGGTACTTGCACATCGTGGGACTCCCATGCCCACTATAAGCAAAGAACTGGTCAGACACCGCTGCCATGGGGCGTTGCACTACACTGTGATCCAACACATTTAAAAACGCCTACAGGGATTGTTAGAGTTCTTTTGGTGGTAAGTATTATTTTGGTAATTATAAAAAAACAAAACGTTTATTTGTTCCAGCAAACACCACTTTATTTTTTTCTAACTTCTTCAGTTATCTTCGGCCGCTTGCCTTGCCTGTGAATGCTCCGCTGGCACCGTACAAGTTGGCCTTTTTTTACTGCCACTCATAGGACGTTTAAGATTAATGGTCTTTTGTGCACTATTTTCTCTTCTAATAACTTGTTTAATGCTATTTTTGGATATATCGCACATTGCGCTAATGTTTCCATTCAATTGGACTAAAGTGGTGGGTTACTTCCATACCCTTTGTATATTTTTATTAAATTTTCAAAATTATCTTCTTATTGCAGAACACTTGGATGTACCTGAGTATCGGTTTAATTTTTATTTTGGGGTCATCCTTGATGTTGCACATGGTCCTGTTTGCAGAGGCTTTCGCCTGGGTACCGAAGCACACGAAGGATACTTTGTTTATATCGGCGGTAAGACTTCATTTTTAGTTAAGAACACTATTTTAATATTTTTGTATTACACTTGCGCAATTGCTTGATCGTTTTGTTTTTATTTTTATAAAAGAAATGCATCATCTTTTAAAATATAGAAATTAATTATTAGCGATTTATGTATTCAATTTATATCTCCTTCTAAAATTAGCTTTAAAAAGCCGACCTCAACTTTTCAAGTATTTCTGAAATTCAATTAAAGTAAAACGTAAACCAATCTACTTATTTTGTCTACAAGATTAAGAAAATTTTTAATAATTTAAGTTTTTACGACCAGACCACCACAACTATGTTTTCTTAATAGAGATCGCACATAGCCCTATTATTGCTAATTATGCTTCATTGAATCGAGGGGTATATGTTGGGATACATATTTCTGAATCGCCCTGTATATGAACTTGTTTTGTGTATATTTATAAATATTTTTAAACTATGTCAACTGGAATATTATTTCTGACGATTTAAATTAAAGCAGTACATATTTGAAATAGGCTTTAAATAATACTCTAAAGAACGTATTCACTTATTCTAGGCTTTTTAATTGCGTCGTCCCAAAAGGGAATATTTGTAGAACCTAGCCAAATTTCGATTGCCTGGCAGAGGACAAAATTTGCAAATATTACTGTTCGTACTTTATCCCTATTTAATATGGCTATGTTAAAATTAAGCTGAAGAGATAGTCTTGGTCGCAATCTATGCACGTTAGCAAAGTAAATTGATATCGGATCCTTTCTACCATTCCGATGTAGAGCGTACCATTTGTATGTAGTTGCAGATAAGTGTTTAATTCACTTTTAACATGCATGCCTTAAAATAGCGATAATCATTTAGTGAAAGTCTGGACCTAATGAAGAATATTTGTGTCTTTTCAGATATTAGGTTATATTTGTGCCGCGGAGGCACTACTCCTCTCAGGTTTGGCAATGTGCCCCACAAAATATCGTCAGGTACCTGATGATGTTAGCGATATTTTTGCACAGGACCGAGAAATGAGTCCCCTAAGTCCAATCGAAAGTACTGATGTACCAAATCACAGTAGTACTACTCAACAACACGGTGAATCAAATCATCATAATCAATACAATCGGATATCATCGTCGTGTAATCAAAAGCCTTATATACCTGGTAAGTAATCCTCCCGGAATTAACCCAATAAGCATTAACCCCAATGCCACTTTAAAGCCAAACGACCCGATCAAGCTAATAATAAACGACCAACGCTGGGTCATACACAAACAAAAAAATCAAATCATCGTTATCGTGAGGGCTATCACTATCAACCTATAGCATCGACGTCCCGCCAGAGTCCCACGTTCGTACTAGACGATGACGCTGGGGCTGGTCCATCCACATCCCGATCCAATGATAACTCTAGTGCGTGATAGTTTTTATTCCTCTAAAATTACACATTAAATAAATTTATATAGATTCTTATATAATTGAATTTGTTTATCGAATAAAATTATTATATACATTATATGTATAACTGAAGTAAATGTACGTTTTCGTCCTCTTAGTTATATTCCAATTTTTTAGATTACTTACCGTTCTTTTTCATTATTGTTATTCGGTAAGGTAAGGACCTTTTTCTAACATGTAAATAGACACACCAGCTGAACTTACAGAACTTGGTAAGGTATAACTGCGGACGTTTTTGACTAGTTTAACATATTTGAGTAACACAAATTAATAACGAATCGTCTTTGAGTAGTTTGTAATCAAGTGAGTTTGAACTCAGCAGACATTTAACAAAAAAAAAAGAAAAAATAATAACGAATAGATGACTAAGAGAAAACTTGTAAAATTTGATAATAATCGCCACACGGGCTGTTTGTACTTATAACTGAGATTATTACATTTTTCAGAGGCTCCCAATTTTCGTGGAGCCATTGGTAAAAATTAGTTTGCGAAAGTAAACGAGAGAATCAGCAATGCATCCCTCATTTTAACAATAATTAAAGTGAAAGACGTAATATTTAATGAAACATTGAAATATTAATGTAGATAAAAAAAAAATGCGGAACTATTACAATTATAAATCAGAAAAAAATGCAACAGAAAAGAAGAATATTAATAAAATGACGTCTTGTTATAAATTCATTGTTTTATTTCTAGTTTTAATTTTTTTTTAGGCACACTAACCACATTTATTTTTTACAGGTGGACTTAATAAAGTGTTTGGAGCTACTCACGTAAATTAAATAAAAATATGGCTATGAAAAATTAAAGTGTTTTAATCATATTTTGTCCTCAGACCGAATAAGCATTTGCAAATAACCTGATTAGCGATATGCCATGTTTAAATAATGTCTTATAAATGGAAATATTCTAAATCAGCATTCGATGCATGTTTTGATTGAACTGTCGATTTTTATGAAGCAAGAACGAGAGTCGATTGATCATTTTTCCCCGATATCGGTTTAAACGATTTGGGTCTTGAAATGGGAGACATTGAGTCTCTTAAGAACACTTACAAAGGTAGATATAGTCTGATCTCATATTAATTAAGAAGTATTATACCCTGCATTATGTAGCCTAACAGCGAAATACTTGTAAGGAAATTATATGGGGAATTTTAAAATAAAACACTCTGCTGAAATGTTAGCTGGTTTTATTGATGTAATCAATGTGTTAAAAATTATAAAAATATAATCCGTTAGCACTGTTCATTTAAAATGATATTATAAGTAGAATAAAGCGCATTCTGTAACAAATATTCCAGAAGATTTACTTAAGACCCAAATCTTTTTCAATCGTATGGCTGCACACTTTCATCATTTGATTCTTAACCGCGAGGAAATTCTCAATAGCTTTTGGCTTAGCTTCAGGCCATCCAGCAAGGTCTCTGTAAATTGGACGCACAAATTTCATTCGAAAATTACTGTTGGCAAATGCAATTATTTCATCCATGCGATTTAGAACGCGTCCCATAATACACAATCTGAGAAAACGAAATTTGATTTCGGCATTCTTGGTTTCATTTATTTTGTAAGTAGATTCCAAAAAGTTAATTTTTTTCTCGTTCAAATCGATTATATTTTTGCATTCAATCAATTTACCAAGGAAATCAATTAATTGATGAGTTGAAATTGGTTGTTCAATATCAGGCAGGGATTTTAAATCATCGGTGCTTTTAGTGCTCCATTGTTGTGCCAGCCCGACGCAAACAGAAGCTAAGCTGTCGTCAAACCTATAAGAATAGTTTCTTCTGTATTTTAAAATGGACTTGGTAAAAGAAAATAAATTCTATTACTTAGGAATGACCAGAGGCATTCCTTCTTTATGCAGCCAATTGTCCCAATCTACGAGTTTCAGCTTATCAGACTGGGGGCTATCTATGAAATAATCGTACATGGCTTCTTTGAAATCATCAGTTATAACGGATTGATATTTGAATTTGTTTAAATAGGATCTGAAGAATGGTTCGAAGACATCTGGTCCACCAAAAGTGTCTTCTAGATACCTCAAAAATGTTGATCCCTTCACATAAGGGACAGTGGAGAAAGCATCATCTGGTCCAATATTCGATAAGTCGACAATTAACTTCGTAAGTTCAGGTGTATTGTTAAGCTGTGTCCTTATCTTTTTGAAAGAAGAAAAAATTATTTAAATCAAAACCTAATAAAAATCGTGGAGGTCCACCACTGCTTACTAAAAGCCGTACTTTTAAATTTTTTCTCAAATGTGTTTCAATTTTATTCAAAACATAAAAAGGAGATTTCGTTGGCTTACGGCTAGTAAGTAGTAAACATTTAAAAAATATTTTGTGAACATTTCAAGTTGATCCGATAAGTAGTTTTAAAGATTTCCCATAATAGCTGTAGGCCCTTCCAAAATCTTGGTATGCGATATTTGATAATTTAGGCATTAGTTAAGAGAATAGTTTTTCTTAATTTATTTAGACGACTATCGTGAGATTTGAAGAACTATGAGATCTTTCGGGTCTAAGTGAACGCAGTGTTAGTCGTGCACAGGTGTTGAGGACATCTCCGAAAGTAAAATAATTGAAAAGACTTTTCTTCAATCCCTCACAGTGGCGTACCTCCTTAAGGGGGGAAAAAAAACATTGATACAAAACTTACATTTTCTTGCAGATCGGTTAAATTTCGGATTGCATGGAAATCCCTTTCTTTAGCGCCCTTTATACGACCGACAATTTTTCCCTCTACGAAAACTGTGAAGCCTTCGTTGAGCCAAAAGTGTTCGAAGTTTTTGTTAGTGACTAGGTTACCAGTCCAACTGTGGGCAATCTCGTGAGCAACAACGTCCACTAGAGATTTATCTCCTGCCTAAATTATTAAGTTTTTTTACTCTGCTCTCTAAGAATATTAAATAAAATATTACCAAAAGTGTTGGGGTAACAAAAGTCAAGCAAGGATTTTCCATACCCCCAAATGGGAAGCTAGGTGGCATTATGAGGAGGTCATAGTGCTTCCAGACATAGGGGCCGCATATTTCGGCGGCAGTGTTAAGCATTTCGCAAGTATCTGCAAACTCGAAAGCACAATCACTGATAATCTCATTCTCTGCCCAGACATTCGAGCTAAAAAGCATAAAATTAGAGCATTCTATTTTAAGATTTTCTAGGGCTAGAGCTTACTTCGGTCCCAGGGGACGTGAAACGAGCGCACCAACTGCGATAGCGAGCAAATAGCTCGGAATTGGGACTACCTGCTCAAATGTTGCGGAACCTTCGCTGTGCTCCTTCCTGATGGCGCTCATCAACGCTGTGAGTTCTTTTGGATAGTGCACAGTTGCTGAGTAGGTGAATTTCACAGCCGGTGTATCCTGGCACGGAAGGAGTGATCTGGCATGGATAGCTTGGCATTGGCTGTACAAGTAGGGATGCTTTTTACCCTGCGTCTGTTGCGGGGTCAGCCATTGAAGTCCGCTAGCTTGCGGGGATGTTTCATATTTAATTCGCAAAGATAGTCTGCAAATCCAGATGATTTAAGGTAATTTCAAGAAGAGTGCGACCAAGTGCGAGGCCAGAATGCCCATACATTAAACAGTTTTGCATCCAATCAAACGGAACAGAAAGCAAAACGGATATTGAAGGGTGAGGCTCTAAACTTAATTTTTTCAAGTGGGATTAATATAAATGTAATATTTATTTGGAACAAACTACGATTGCTTTGGTATATTTTGGAGTACGTCTTTCTAATTTACCCTGTAAACTATTGGGAGCTTTTTTAGCCCTTAAATACGAATAAAGGGCCAACAATTTAACAACAGCATGTAGCCTTACAGATTTTGATAAATATCGCTTTCCTGGTAATATCTTAAACCCAAATTACTTACTCGCCACAGCATGTCCCTTGTGGGAGGTCCAAAGTTAATTTCGACCCTATGTCCTCGATATGATCGGAAATTGTGAAGTTGACCGGCAGTTCACTTCCGTAGGCCAAAACAACCACCTCTGAAATATTCACGTCTCGTACATCAAGGAGCTGAAATAAACAAAATGGGACCCTTGAACTGAGCTCATCCTCAAAGGTTGAATGCGAGAAACTCACGAGAGTCGGCAGGTTCTTTTCGAGAACTTTGAACTTGTAAGTGGCACTGCCACTAATGATTTTCCTGGAGAAGTCCAGCACCCAGTCCAAGGTGATGTGGGAGGTGGTCACCTTCTCTGCGGGTCGAAAGACAGATTAGTCAGCACGCCAAGAGTCCGTAATCTTACCTGGTTCGGAGAACGAGTTCGGGTCAACTTTCCCTAGCCTCATTTTAATGGAGATATTGATCGGATTCTGGAAGATGTAGATGGCAACTGAAAACCTCTGACGGGGTATTCTTTTTATCGCAAAATCAACTTACCAGAGGATTTGCGGTTGAGTGTCTGATAACGCTGAAGATATGATTTCGGGTCAGCGGTTGTAAAGCATTCGGGTGTCGATGACTACCTCTTCGGATGAAAAAATTGTTAACGTGTGAAAATATTTGGAATCGCCGGAACAGCTTGGAAATTGTTTATTTATGCGGGCAACAATTTGAGAAAGCTAGTGACAATTGGATGACAACAGAAATGCTGTCATCGTTTCTGTGGCGTTAAGATTTTGCGATCTGATTGCCATCTTTTGAAAAATAAAACAAGCTCGGTAAAACGACCGAAAAATGGTGCTAACTTTTGCAATTTTTCATTAAATGAAAAAGAGATTGTATAGTTTTGGAGCTATTTTCCTACAATAAATACAGCGGATTCATTTTTAAAAAAACTTTATTTAACCTTGTACAGAATTCGATACGCTAAAACGGACTAAGGGAGCCAGCGAGTCTCCAGCTTCACCGCAGAACGTAGTCCTTCGGATAGTTCAAGATTTGCGGGAAGTTCTCCAGAGTCTCTTTGTCGATTTGATCTAATCGCTTGGGAACTGGCCGAAGCTGTCTGATTTGATTGGTTACATTCTCCAGCATATCTTTGGGGACCTTATCATCAGCGAAGAGATGCAATCGCTGCATTGTGTACCGCCTCTGTAAATTTCCCTTCATTGAATTGTAGACGGCCTTCCACATGATCATCTTCGGGTCCTTTTCGTGCAGCTGCCAAGCAAGAGTCCAACTTGCCCCACCGGGGTAGCCGGTATGATGAAAATAGACACGTTTAACCCACTCATCGCCTGGAAGCGCAACTTCACTTGTGTTAATTAGAACGACGTGGTCTCCGCAATCATCTGAATATTCAAATTACAATTAGTAAGAAATACCTTAAACATTTTCTAAGGAAATTTTACTCATGGGGTGGTAGATTGGCTTGTGGAGCCCCATCAGATGCTTTTTGATTTCTTTGGCTGAATCAAATGGATTTTGCCAGGTGCAGTCGTATATGTGCCATGTTCGGGCAAAAGTCGCCCATTGCTAAAATATTTTGAAAAATGTGTTATAAATAAAAGCGGAAAATTATCAAAATAAATCAAACCTGAACTCTCTTCACCGCCGACATCTGATTTTCTACCTAACCTTAATGTTTTCTTGTTATTAAAGAAATGTCAAAAAAGTTTCAGGAGCAAGAAAAGTATTGCCCTACTGTGCTGCCATCTATGTCTATTTTATGCGCAAAACAACTAATTAAATACGTTAGAAACTAAACCCGAAATTTGGAATATCCAGGGAATTTAATTTTGTTATTATTACAGTCCTTTGAAATTAAAGTATAATTAATGTCGAAATCTATCGTATGAAACTTTTTAAAAAATTCAAAGATTGATAATATCTTTCTGAAATTGAGAACACAAGAAACTCTAAATTGTTTTACAAAATGATTACTCCTTTTCTCTGCTCCTAGGGGCCGTATTTTAGGAAATCAGCATCGTTTTGGAAATTTACTCATTTTGCAAAATTAACTTGATTTTATTTATTCTTTTTGCTAAATATCTCAGCTTCTGGACCTCAAAACTTTGAATTTTCAGCAATTAGAAATAACGTTTAGGTCCAGGGCGGCATTTTACCTTGTAAGGGGCCCTCTTTCCCTAAGTAAAATCGCGCCCCAATGAGTAAAAAATTCATAACTCGGTGAATTTAGCTCCAATTTAAGAGGGGGTTTGCGTTTTGAACTTCTGAGGGCTAGCCCTTTAATTAGAGCCCTTGATCGCGCAGATCTGAAGGAATACGAAAATTCGAGTTTTTTTCAAAAAATCATAGGTTAACCCCTTGCAATTTTTGCGAAAATCTGAAAAAAAATATTTTGCGATTTTTTGACGGAATTTAATAGTAGAATTGAAGGGTTTTCCATAAATGTACCCCTTTCAGCGCTGTGACACTCAGAAACCATAAAAAACCGTATAGAAATGTATGGAAAATCGTGAGTTTTTTTTTATATCTCAGGTTCTGGACCTCAGTACTTAAAATATTTCTTCGGGACGTATCCTGTTTTTATTTTTCCTGAAAAGCTTAGCATGTTTTCATAGCCTGGAGGAATTTTCAACAATTAGAAACAATGTTTAGGGCCAGGGTAGCAGTTTTCCTTGAAAAGGGCCCTCTTTCCCTAAGTAAAATCGCGCCCCAATGAGTAAAAAATTCATAACTCGGTGAATTTAGCTCCAATTTAAGAGGGGGTTTGCGTTTTGAACTTCTGAGGGCTAGCCCTTTAATTAGAGCCCTTGATCGCGCAGATCTGAAGGAATACGAAAATTCGAGTTTTTTTCAAAAAATCATAGGTTAACCCCTTGCAATTTTTGCGAAAATCTGAAAAAAATTATTTTGCGATTTTTTGACGGAATTTAATAGTAGAATTGAAGGGTTTTCCATAAATGTACCCCTTTCAGCGCTGTGACACTCAGAAACCATAAAAAACCGTATAGAAATGTATGGAAAATCGTGAGTTTTTTTTTATATCTCAGGTTCTGGACCTCAGTACTTAAAATATTTCTTCGGGACGTATCCTGTTTTTATTTTTCCTGAAAAGCTTAGCATGTTTTCATAGCCTGGAGGAATTTTCAACAATTAGAAACAATGTTTAGGGCCAGGGTAGCAGTTTTCCTTGAAAAGGGCCCTCTTTCCCTAAGTAAAATCGCGCCCCAATGAGTAAAAAATTCATAACTCGGTGAATTTAGCTCCAATTTAAGAGGGGGTTTGCGTTTTGAACTTCTGAGGGCTAGCCCTTTAATTAGAGCCCTTGATCGCGCAGATCTGAAGGAATACGAAAATTCGAGTTTTTTTCAAAAAATCATAGGTTAACCCCTTGCAATTTTTGCGAAAATCTGAAAAAAATTATTTTGCGATTTTTTGACGGAATTTAATAGTAGAATTGAAGGGTTTTCCATAAATGTACCCCTTTCAGCGCTGTGACACTCAGAAACCAAAAAAAACCGTATAGAAATGTATGGAAAATCGTGAGTTTTTTTTTATATCTCAGGTTCTGGACCTCAGTACTTAAAATATTTCTTCGGGACGTATCCTGTTTTTATTTTTCCTGAAAAGCTTAGCATGTTTTCATAGCCTGGACGAATTTTCAGCAATTAGAAACAATGTTTAGGGCCAGGGTAGCAGTTTTCCTTGAAAAGGGCCCTCTTTCCCTAAGTAAAATCGCGCCCCAATGAGTAAAAAATTCATAACTCGGTGAATTTAGCTCCAATTTAAGAGGGGGTTTGCGTTTTGAACTTCTGAGGGCTAGCCCTTTAATTAGAGCCCTTGATCGCGCAGATCTGAAGGAATACGAAAATTCGAGTTTTTTTCAAAAAATCATAGGTTAACCCCTTGCAATTTTTGCGAAAATCTGAAAAAAAATATTTTGCGATTTTTTGACGGAATTTAATAGTAGAATTGAAGGGTTTTCCATAAATGTACCCCTTTCAGCGCTGTGACACTCAGAAACCAAAAAAAACCGTATAGAAATGTATGGAAAATCGTGAGTTTTTTTTTATATCTCAGGTTCTGGACCTCAGTACTTAAAATATTTCTTCGGGACGTATCCTGTTTTTATTTTTCCTGAAAAGCTTAGCATGTTTTCATAGCCTGGACGAATTTTCAGCAATTAGAAACAATGTTTAGGGCCAGGGTAGCAGTTTTCCTTGAAAAGGGCCCTCTTTCCCTAAGTAAAATCGCGCCCCAATGAGTAAAAAATTCATAACTCGGTGAATTTAGCTCCAATTTAAGAGGGGGTTTGCGTTTTGAACTTCTGAGGGCTAGCCCTTTAATTAGAGCCCTTGATCGCGCAGATCTGAAGGAATACGAAAATTCGAGTTTTTTTCAAAAAATCATAGGTTAACCCCTTGCAATTTTTGCGAAAATCTGAAAAAAATTATTTTGCGATTTTTTGACGGAATTTAATAGTAGAATTGAAGGGTTTTCCATAAATGTACCCCTTTCAGCGCTGTGACACTCAGAAACCAAAAACACCGTATAGAAATGTATGGAAAATCGTCAGTTTTTTTTTATATCTCAGGTTCTGGACCTCGGTACTTAAAATATTTCTTCGGGACGTATCCTGTTTTTATTTTTCCTGAAAAGCTTAGCATGTTTTCATAGCCTGGGCGAATTTTCAGCATTTTGAAACAATGTTTAGAGCCAGGGCAGCATTTTTCCTTGAAAACGGCCTTCTTTCCCTAAGTAAAATCGCGCCCCAATGCAAAATGAGTAAATTTCCATTTTTCGTACATTAGGCGTGGGGGCAAAAATGCTGATTTCCTAAAATACGGCCGCTAGGAGCGGTTTTTTTGGCTCAATAAATTGCAAATAAAATAATTAGAGGATATTTAGCAAAAAGAATGAATAAAATCAAGTAAATTTTGCAAAATGAGTAAATTTCCAATTTTCGTACATTAGGCGTGGGGGTAAAAATGCTGATTTCCTAAAATACGGCCGCTAGGAGCGGTTTTTTTGACTCAATAAATTGCAAATAAAATAATTAGAGGATATTTAGCAAAAAGAATGAATAAAATCAAGTAAATTTTGCAAAATGAGTAAATTTCCATTTTTCGTACATTAGGCCTCGGGGCAAAAATGCTGATTTCCTAAAATACGGCCGCTAGGAGCAGTTTTTTTGACTCAATAAATTGCAAATAAAATAATTAGAGGATATTTAGCAAAAAGAATGAATAAAATCAAGTAAATTTTGCAAAATGAGTAAATTTCCATTTTTCGTACATTAGGCCTGGGGGCAAAAATGCTGATTTCCTAAAATACGGCGTTCCGGAGCGGTTTTTTTGGCTAAACAAATTGGAAGTAAAATAACTAGAACATTTTTAGCAAAAAGAAGAAGTAAGGATAGCAAATGTTGGTGCCCTTGCGTAAATCCCTGTTTCTGCGAGTAAATTTTACTTCTAATTTACTAGTCTTTCCTGTTTGCGCCTCAATTTTTGCAGAGCTCATGACCCGCAGGCTGAGAAACTTTACGATAACCTTCAGTGTCATTGCAAACAAACCCAAATTCTGTTCACTGCAATATAGCTTAATTTTTTGTTAGGGCTAACTCATACCTTCTTGTATCTCATAGTTCTACGGCAATCGATTTTGGACATCGATACGATACCCTTACTTTTCTAATGGATATGCTTTTCCTTATAATCAAAATGGGATGCAGGAAATCGAGGACAGTGAAATGCGATCTTTCTAAAATGTCATTACGTTTATATATTGAAAATCATTACTTTGTGTTCTTTTCATATACAATCATACATTTAATTTATAATACACAGTTATCCATAACGGTTTAAACACTATTCTTAAATATTTATAATTTAATTACAATTCACGAATTTTTGTTTGTTTCTGCTCTGAACTACCTTTGTTATTTCGTTATTCTCTCCCCAAAGCGTGAACGCTTCCTGTTTACTTTGTTTTGCTCTGTGTAAAGAACATTTCCTACGTTATTAGTCTAATAAACATAAGTTAACAAAGAAAACGAAAACAACTTTCAGTTTAGTCCAGTAAAACAAAGACTTTCACGTATTTACAAAATTTCGTTTTTCGATTCTTAATCACTCGATGAGTTGAGATTTTTTTATAGGTTTTACTCTTTGTTTCATTTTATTGTTCATTGTCTCCAAAAACAAAATTGAACAACTTGAGCGGTGACTGCTTTGAACCAACACGGGTTCAGGTAAATTCCTATTTTTATATTACATCGTCTACAATTAGTGGTGTACTAGAAAGTAAGTGTTGAACTGACTGGTGGTGAGACGCTCAAGTGAAATATTAGTGGGGTCCAAGGCCCCAAAGTTGAGGAGAATATTGAAATCGTTTGAGCTTTTGGATTGACAGTGATGCATTTTGGTGACGAGTCCCTTTTTCTCAGTCGATCTCAATTTTTATTCTGCTCTTAAAGAGGTGATCCTTGATAAAAGCAGAATACGAATTGTGAAAGGGTAGCATTAATTTCTATGGACTACCCTGCATACTATCATCGCTCTCCAGGTATGTCACATACGAATCGGTGCTGTCCGGATGATGGGCCCCTGTTTCCATAGGGGGTCCATTCATTTGGGGAGGTGGTCCTTGGGGCACAGGCGGCATTCCACCTATGTCATAGCCATGCATCTGGTTTGAACGGAATATGTATGTTAATTACCAAAAACTGGCAACAGAGGTAGTTTAAGGTCTACCTGATTAACTAGCTGTTGAAATGCTGGTGTATGAGTATTCACTGACCCATTACTATCCAAATCTGCATGAAGGGCAAAATCGGATAGCGCTTTCCAAGGAGGCTGATATGTCGTTACCTCGAGCCCATGTAAATTCAATGGAGAATCATGCCGTACTGGTGAACTGGCAACCATTGGAATTCCCTGCATTGCACCATATCCAAGTTTTCGACCTTCCTGTTCGAAATGCTTTAATTAATGTCTCTGCGGACCATTCAATTACAACTAACACTCACCTTCTCTTGCTGCATTTGAAGTTTCATTTGTATCGTTTTCTTTTTGTCTTTACATCTTTTATTTTGAAACCATACCCGAATCACACGTGGGGACAGTCCTGTCATTTCTACTAATTGCTCCTTCATTAAAGCATCAGGTCGCGGATTAGCGTTGTAGCAGGTTCTGTTTAAAAAAAAAAAAAAGGAACGAGTTTTAGATATTTGCCAAATACAAAATTTAATATTATAAAATAGCGTTAATAAGAGAAACTAGACCTTAACATTTTTTATCTTGCTATACTTCAACAGATATATGGACAGAGGTGCATACAAACTAACGCCTTAGCATTTAAAAATTTCAAAACATTCCCTTAGTTTTACAAAATTTTTAAACTTTAATTTGGAATACAACGAATTATGGTAACTCTTTTAGTTCAGTTGCTAGTGTGCTGGACTACTACCCTAGAGGGTAGGACCTATGGCACTTTATACTCATTTAGTTTTAGAAATATACCTTCTGTCCGTTTAATAAAAAACGCTAATTGTAATGTAATTAATTAAATAATGCGAAATAACTTACCGCAATGTGTGTAATTGTTTTTCATTTAGAACCGTCCGCACACGGGTAGGTTTTCCATCACCGGATGGTCCTGAAGGCCTCTTCTCCCGTAAACTCTTATGTGAACCAGATTCGCTGCCAGAGTCTAAATGAGAAAATCAATTTAATAAATAAAGTAAAGCTATTTCCTTTAGACATGAATTCGTTAAAGAATAGGTGCTCTTAGTATTTTTAAATGAAATAGACTTAAACTAGTTTACATGGGGTACTTTATCTGGGAAATTAATGCATATTTTAAGAAGCTGCGTTATGAGATTAAAAAAACGTAGAGAAAATTAAAAGGTTGAAATAGGCATATTTTTCAAATATTGAATTTATTTAAATAAAATACTGCATAAACACAAACAAAATTCCCATTTAGTCTTATTCAATAAAAGATTTCAAGTTGTATAAATCACAATCGTTCTATTGCTCATAATTTAATTAGTTAGAAAAATAGTTCACGTGCAAACACTTCAATCGAGTTATTGCTAAGCTTTTGATTTGATTTTAAACGCTATTTCGCAACGTTTAGGCATATCGTCAACATACTTCAAGTCAAGAGCCAATGCAAAAGAGAAGAAATAACCAGGAAACGCATTGATAAGGTGATTGTGTGTGCTTTATTTACTAATTGTTTATAGTAAGAAAATGTTGAAATTGAAGCAGCGTTAAATCGTATAATAATTTTTACAGTCAGACTTATGAAAAAAGAGAAATACATATGTACAATTTTTCCTTTTCTGGCCTCTTTTTATTAGATGTTTTGATACTTATAGGGTTTTAAAATGTTTTGATTCGTACTACAGTACCACATTTTAAATATCCCCATATTTTTTAAGTCTATTTAACTTTAACGCATTGTTTTTAACTGGATATTTAAAGACCAAAGACGTTATTCACGTCAAAAATCGGGAATTTATCAGAGAACACGCGTAATTAGATCGTGTTCACACAAACTCTCTGCACACCTTCGGTATCTATTCGATTTTCCTACCTTTAAAGTCTCTTCCGTGCCGCGAGGCTAGCAAAAGATAAAGTGTGATATCTAACCGCCTAGAGAACTTCCAAGAACCCCCTTTAATTGTCGGCGTCTTTTTGTTGTCACCTTTTCAATACTTTGAAATTAATTTCAAGTGCTGAGGCCCCGGATGGAATTGCTATCGGGTGGTTCTCGCTGATTGCGTTCCGCCATACCCCTAATCGAAAGATTGACAAGTTTTAAGAACGCCGCCCGGCCTTTTCATCTGTTCGAAACTGTTCGCGTGCGATGATGGTCCCTGCCCGGCGGTCAAGAGAGCAGGTACAAGAGTATCGCCGCCGCCGTCGCCGCCTAGGAGTGCAGCGGTCAAAAGGAATATCGCCATATTTGCATAAAATAAAGTAAACGGCGAGGTGCTCCGAGTGCACAAGGTGTGTCGAACAGACCGGCATAGAAAGTGCAGTTTATGGAGAAGCACAGTGCTATGAGTTAGTTGTTCAGATCCGTGCACTATCTTCTCGCTGTGGGGCCGAGTATTCTTAGTGTTTGCATGATCGCATCATCGGGTTCGAGGGGCAAATATTGCACAACATATTTCATGTTGAATAATTTGCGGCCGGTATAACTACAATAGCTTATAAAATTATGCGTTGTTTCACGTTTATTTGGAATTTAGTTAGCTCAAAACGCACACAAATTACTCATCAGGCGACTTATGCAGTGTTCCCCCACCCAAAAGAAGAAACTCGAAGTCTCTAATAAATTTTAAGGCAAAACACCGCAGGAGGTTCCATGCAGTCTGATTAACAAGAGGTAGCTGGCGAAATAGCCATAGAAAAATAAAAACTAAATAAATATTTCATTTAAAACCTAATTAAGATTAATCGCATGCCATGTGTAAATTACCCAGAACTGAACGTGCCAGCGAAAGTTGCATGCTCTTAAGATGAGAATAATCGAAAGTCGGTTTTATTGTTGGAGAGTAAAAAAGAATTTCACAGAGAATATTTCCATTTTTACGGCATTGTAAAATCACAATTTACATCGAATTGATAAAAGAACACGCCAGAGTAGGGGGCAATTGAACGCATAAATACTCCTGCTACTACTCCTACATATGTGAAATTTAATTCACCATTAGTAACAGCAATTTTATATAGTCACTTATGCATTTTTGTACCCTATCTTTCTAGTAAGTAGCTTCTAATCAACGGATTTTAAATAAATTGAAATATAAATTTCTTATAATTTATGGTAAAGTGGTGAGGTAACCCCTGTGTAGGTTATCCGCTTTATACAGATAGTGTAGGGTCCTTAACTTATAAACTTATATACGAATCAAATAAATGTTGGACATCTGATCCCACATTCCCTCGGAATAATTTCTATTGTACCAATCCAATTTATTTTACTCACCTGACATTGAACCTAGTTCGCTGGAATGGTTGTTATTGCTTAAATTTGTATTATTGTTGTTATTGTTGTTATTCTCTAATGATGATGCTATACTAGTTTGTGATGTTTTCTCCAGAACGTCGTGGTCCTCCTTGCAGTACAGTGATCCGCCGTCCCTTAGGGCGAATTCATCTCCTTTAAAAAAAAAAATAACAGACTGATATTATTCAAATTGAAAATAAATCATTTGTTTTTAATTATTTTACCAGGTATTAGTTGTCTTGCACATGCTGAGCACCGAAAGCATTCTATATGGTAAATTTTCGTTTTCGCTCTCATCACAAAGTCATTTTTACTAAACGAGCTCCCGCATTTATCACATTTTGTTCCAAATAATCTAAAAAGAAAAAAATAAATAAAAGTAGATGAATATTAAAATGTAAATATTTAGATATCCTATATTAATTTACATGACTATAAAATCAAATTTATAAGTAATTTAAATTTAAATATGACCATACTAAAAACAAAGTTTTTATCCGTACCAAATCAGTGGAGATTTTAAAGTAAAAACGTCTTTAATTTAAAACAGAAACGTTTATATTTTAATTTAAATTTCCAACGTTTTTAAACTACATTTAAATTTATTTAAATTAAATTGGAAACAGCGCAGCCTTTTTTGTTAAATTTTGTTTCAATATGATTCACATGTAGATTTACGTCTTTGTTCGTCCTGAGTGTTAAATTAACCTTACGTTAAATATTCTTTTAGTTTTAAAGAAATTTGAACACCTACAAAAACAAGAAATCAAGATTAAAATTCTGAGAGAAAAGTAAGACTAATTTTCATATTATCGCCCATATTTTCACCTTCTATCTTGTCACATAAATGAGAATGTGACTTCTTATTCAAGACGTATACTAAAATTGAGGTGGTGGCTGCTGTTGTCGGCCGCGTTATTTTAACGTTTGCACAAGTCAATCCTGTGAATTGATCTTGCAAACATTTAACACTCGCAATAGGTCTTATATTTGCTTATTTTATAGGTTATGAAATGCGATTATTAGCCTGTTTTGTCGGTCCTATTGCTTTTGTAGACTTTTCGTTGCCATAAGATATCTCCGTCAAGGTCAGTGTTATTTTTTCCGGTATTTCACACATTTCCTCTATGGAGATATATGCAAAATTCTTCTCAATGAAATGCAACCGAACCGATTGAGTGTTTTTAGAGTAATGCAATGGTATAATGCCTGTATTGTGTCCTGTAGTTTTATTTTTGTGCTTTTAAATAACTAAAAATCAATAAATGCTAAAAATTTGATGATTTGTTAGAGATTCCGTTTTATGTAACCTTGCCACAATTTATTTATTTATTAAATGTCTAAAGGTATTAAATCTTAAATTGTAATTTCAAACTATTTTATAGTTTACTTCATATAGCAATGTACTATCAATGTCTTCTTTGATTTTGGTTTATTTTATTTATAAATTTCTGTTTCTAAATATAGTGCAGAGCAAACCAATGTTTAATTTGGACACCTTTATGACTATTAATCAAACCAATCTACCTTCCTATCCTACTATCTTTAATCTGTTAGCCTGCCATTGTAAAAATTTATACGACTCTTCTTTATATTTTCCCTGCATATGGGTAATACTCATGTGAAGATGGGTAATGTCTTTTCCATTTCTAATTTTAGTTCTTTCAACACCATAAAATCTAGAATTCCTACAAATTGCATTTTCCGACAGATAATATCGTTAGAGTGGTATTAATTACTACTATACCCAGAAGTTCTTTTAATAATTTCTCATTTATTTCCAAAAACAAAACCAATTGAACTCAAAATGCGAAGACGGCTACTCGAAGGCAATTCGAATTTTTGATCAAAATACAAAGGTTATTTGATTTTGAGGACTTGGTAGTTGTTTTAATCAATCTAGGAAACTACACTAACTCCGTCAGACTGTTATAAAACGAACATATCGCATATACGACAGTAAAATAAACTGTGAGTGCCCAATACAAAAATATTTTACGATTTACCTATTAATTTTTGAATTACTTTTGTAAAATTTTTTTGGTATTAGCTAAACATGCTTAAGATTATCGTAACTAAAATTTTTAGCACTTGTCTCGTCGCAATAAAATTTAAATGTTTAGTAATACAAATTTTTATTATGATTTCGGATGTTCTTTGAAGTGTTTCAAATAACAAGATGAAAATTTAGCATTTTATAAAACGGGTAGTAATCAGTGTTTTGTAAATATACCTCTAATCCTATTAGCAAAGATTTCAAAAATCAAGTAGATTTTAAGTATTTTTGGTAAACACTTTATTATAAGTGCATATTTGGTAAAAGTATAAGAGGATAAATAAAACTAAGCTTTTAATTTGGAAAAGGGAAATTGGCGTAAATGCAAATATTTGAAAAACTTCAAATAAATTTGTTTGTATGCCTACTTTGGAGATTTAGTTATATAATGGACGAAATAACAAAATTGTTGCAATAAAAAGGAGTATTATTAATTAATTAAGAACTCCCACAGATGGTTCGATTAATGCGAAAACACTTTCACACCGATAATCGTGTGAAATACTTTCTTGGTGACACACAGTAGTCGCAATAGTGAAAGTTCTCAATTAGCACTCCATACACCACCGAGGACAATAGTTTAAGCGGAAAGAAAAAGTTAAAAAGTTGAAATTCCCTTAAGTTCGAATAGATCGGCCAGAGGCTTAATTAAAGTCCAAGAAAACAAGAAAGCTACCTTTAAGATGTTTACAATATTTTACCATAGGAAGCACGTGGGCAGTACTATTAAAAAAATCAGAAAAAAAAGCCTACACCGTGCAAAAAGAGCTCTGTCACCGGGGTTTGTTTTCAAATTAGCATAGCACTGCTAAGTGATTGAAGTGACACGACAAGTGCGAGATTTTTACCGACTCAGAGGGCTATAAAAACCGTCTTTTTTTTTTTGTATATATTTTTTTGTTTTAATATTTCTATGGGAAATTGCCAATGAATCGAAATTCATTTCTCAAGGCGAAATTTTCGGTATATGGCTTTGATCTCTGACCTACCTAACGTAATCCCGCTTACAGTAAGTCTTCCCATCACGGACGAAACATGTACAACTTTCATCTAAAAACTGTCGACACTCCTGACATTTTAGACATGCTGCATGCCACTCCAGGTCCGGTGCTACACGTAAAATGTATTGGTCATGAATTTGTCCACCACATCCGACACATAATGACAATCGTTGCTTTTCTGTAAGAAAAAAGATAAGAAAATCTGGGTTAGACGAAATTTTGTGTGTTGCAATTTTATAGTGGCAAAAGTTGAAACAAGGGTTACTTTTATATAACACACTTTTACTGTACATTTATGTTTTTTATTTTTTTAAAAGGAAAGGTTAATGGACTTTATCTTTTCACTTTTTAACACAATACTACTTCATTTTAGACTTATTTCTTTTATCAAATTTTGAATTCGTCCAATTTTATGATTAGCAGAATTGTGTAATTGTTTATTTTTACAGTATCATCCATTGATTTTGCTTTTATGTGATTATTGATAACAAATTTTCTTCAAGGAATATTCCCGGTCTCAATGAGGTACGGACGATTCTCGTTTAAAATTTGCAACTTGATCTAAATTTATCATAACTCAATTGTCACGACTTTGATGATCGAGAAAAATGTTTTCTGATCACTAACATAGATCGCTAGGTGATATGTGCTCGTATTTTGTTAGTAAATGAAATTAACACATCGCATTTTGTAGTAGATTTTATTACTTTAACATAAGATCATTATTTAATCGTTAAACTTCTATTCTTATGTATTACAACGTAAATGTGATACATACAGGTAGAGTTTACTCCAGCAATTTTAATTCGTTTTAACATTTTAATCAATAAATAAATTAAGAATAAAATTAGATAGTGTTTCTAGTTGCACTCTTTGACTGTAACTAACAGAAAAATGTAATGTAAAATTACGGAAACTGTATTAATTTAATATTCAATTTAACATAACCAGATAAAACAAATGACTAAAAACTATACAATTAATCAGAGCTTACATTATGCACTTTATATTTTTAAAGAATGTTTTATACATATGAGGTAAGGTTAAAGTAATAATGATATAAACCAAAATAAGATGAAATATTAAAATTTATAGAAATTGAAGCGTGATGTGAACTAAATTTTGAAAATATATTACTAAGCAAAGATTTAATTTATTTATAAAGAAAACTTTGTTATAACAAAACTGTAATGCGCCGTTATTGAATATCTTTTTCAGTAAATTTTCTAGTTTATTTCTATTAAGCCAAAATAATATTTTTAAATCTTGTAATGTTCAGCTATGGAAAATACTAATACTAATTTTTTATGTACATTGCAATATTCTTATAACAGTTAAATATACTTTAATATTTTTTTATTAATAAAATCCGTGAGAAGCGAAATTTATTTATTTCGATTAATGCAGAGATCAAAAAGATCAAAAAACGTAATCAACTAACAAAAGTAACTAAAACTAAGACTAGAACTACTAGTGGAGCAGATGAGAGGGGCTAATTAAGATATTGGGACTAAAATGGTAAAGGGAGTGTTTGAGAGTACCTTTATGGATGTAGAAATCAAAAGGGATGGTATATAGCTACCCTTTCCGTAGCATTCTTGTAAAAGGTTCAAAGTGACCATAGTTGGTATAGGGAGTGTCTAGGCGGAAGAATTGAAAGGATCCCATATTGCGGGGGGTTGGTTTTTGATCTATGTAAAAATCCGGAGCAGTCGATAGAGCCAATTAGGATATAGTGGACGTAGAGTATGTGTACGATGTCACGGCGCAATGCTAGAGGCTGGAGGTTAATCAATTTCAATCGATCCTCATAAAGAGGAAGATTAAAGTTATCAATTCAAGGAAGGCCGCACAATGAGAAATGAAAGAACCTAGACTGAACAGGTTCAATACTATTAATGAGTGTTGTTGGTTCAAAGGGTGACCAGACCTGAGAGGCATAATTAAGTATGAGTCTGACAAAACAGAAGTAAAGAACTTTAGTAACATAGGAGTTAAAGGGAAAACATTTAATCTGATAAGAACTGGAATATGATAGGATTCTTCAAAAAACTAGTAATATAAAAAGGTTACTAGTGTAACTTCTTACAAGAACCTTGAATTTTTTAAACATTCCTTCGACTCAGATTAGTAATTCTGTAAAATTAAGAAAAATTTACTATAAAACACGTACAAATTTTACGCAACGAACAAAGAGTGATCTCTATTAAAAATTTTGATGTGGGTATCGATTACAATGGAAGTAAAACTAAAAATAGCATCTATGTTTGAACTGATTAAAACTTGTAAATGAGAATTATTATAAATTGCAACCATTCATCTATTAATTCCAAAGATATATTGAATTCGTCTCTTAATATTCATGCTTTTTTCGCGTTTCGTAACATAGCATACCAAAATATCTAAAAGCAAACATCACCTTGACAATAACAAAAGACGTTTTTTTCTAACAGAGTTACTCACAATTACTGGCCTTTCTACATTTTTATTTTTGGTAACTCTGAGGGATTCTTAATATTACAGGTGTACCCAATTTGTTTAAGTATTTAACATTTTACATATTTATTTATTCTTTTTTTAAGAGATTTCTGTCTTTTGATATCGTAACATGGACTTTTATTCTTTAGCATGAATATCTTTAAGATGGAATCAGTACTTAATTCCTTAGAATTTATTCAAAAATGTGCGTAAAGGTGGAATACAAGAAGGTAATCTGATATCATTGTTTGGAAATTCATTACGAATATTCAGTAGGTTAGATTAACAAAATATTTTCTTTATTTATACATCATATATGAATACAATACGAATGCAGATAATGTAAAAGTTAAATATGTACATAAAAAATGATTAAATTTAAATTCTACATATATCCAATTTTTTGTTCTAGTAGTTAATGAAATTTAAAAAGAGAATTTCGTTATTTTTTACGAGAGTAGTATAAGTTTTTATAGTATACGAATTTTGTTTGTTGGCTTTATATAAAATAACGAAGTATGAATTTAAAAATTTGTAAAAGAGGCCACATGCTTCATAGACACTTATATCAGCTCAAGCTGAGAAGAACTTCATATTTATCATATTTTTCACGTAGTTCAACGAGTCTACTGGAGTTAAATAAAGGTCTAGGTAGATAAATTTAAGTTTAATGGCCTTTTAATAGAAACTCCACACATGAAATGCATTAAGTTTCTATTTAAAATTAAGACTAGATTAGGTGATAGTAATTTTAGTGCATTTAAAGCATTACTAGCTGAATTTAAGTGTAATTTTCAGAAATGATGGCAGTAAATGGAATGAAATATCAAAGGTTTGGATATATGAGGAACCAATTAACCCATTCTCTGTCGAGATCATATTCACCTATGGGCAGCTACGAAGTATACTAACAGTTGGTAGTGAATGGGTTAATGCTTCGTCTAAAGCCCTAATTTCGTTGCAATTAAGGTCTTGATAGAAAAGAAAGTTACAATCATTAAAGAAGTGCTACTGTGACCAATAAATAGCGTGAAAATACAGTAGAAATCACATACCTAGTGATTCTGAAAGTAATCGACCCAGTCATAGTACACCCCACCTCCTGCCCGTCGGACGAAGCCCAAAGCACGGCCCCAAAAGAAGAAGACACCTGTTTGAGAGCCACTGAAAATATATCGATCGATTCCCGTGACATGCAGAAAGGTGCCCAAATTTTACGTGGGGGCGCACGTACACGCTTACGTAGGGGGGAGAGGGGGGGCCGCTGTGTGGTGCACCTCCCCCCGGCTCCTCATAAATGTATCATCCGGAGCATGAATAATTTATAAAGGCGGGGCGCTTTGCTCGGTGTCCGCTTCTTCTTTCTTCCATTTTATCCGACGCTGGACGACTTTTGTGTTGTTCTTTGCCGTTTTGTTCGATTTGTTCGGGAGGGAGGGGTGGGGGGGAGGCATAATGCTCAATACCAAAAAACCCCGACCAAGTTAGGTTTCGGCTCTGCTGGCTACCCACCAACCACCACAGCCACGCGCGGGGATTCTGCGCAGACCCGCCCCGGGCAAGGCTCGTTGTTTTTTTTGTTTTTGCTCCTCTCCACCATCATCTTCTCGGCCCGTTTATGGGCTTCGTTCACGCCACTTTTGGGTCCCCCTGTTCTTTTACTCCTCCTCGTTTTACTCTTTGCAGGGAGGTTTTTCAACCGCGAATCTTTCGATTTTTAGGTGAATCCTGTTTTTAAAGAATTCTCAAGAAATTTTGCGGGGATACCTTTTCTTTGAATAAATTTAATTTTTAGATTTTGGTAATGCCTTAATATGTAAAAGGTAAATTTAAAAAGTATATTCATCTCCTGTGCTCCGTTGAATGGAAGAAAAAAAGAAAGAAAAACTGAATTGAATGAATATTCCGATTAAATTTATCAATGGGATACTGCAAAAAAATAATTTTATTCAACTGGTACTTTAAATGAATTTATCAGTGGTATCAAAATAAATTCGTTTGGATGCTAAGCCAACACATCTTTTAATTCCCTTACACTAGAATTGATCAGAATAAAATGAAGTTAAATTTCCAAATTTTATATATGAGCTGTTATTATTAAAACTAGTTAACTAGTTCTCATTTTAAGAACTTCTGAACATACAACTAAAATAGAAATCTAAGTTTTTATGCCAGTTTTTCAAAAATAAGCTACTCCTCTAACTAGCGAACATGATTCAAACGTGTGTCCTTCGAATTGGCGCTTCGATGGTCTCTAACCAACTTAGCTAACCGTGACCTTGATGCCAATGCCTTATAAAGAATTAGTAAAAAAAATATTATCTTTTATTTAAATTAGAGTTAAATATTACGGGCTTTAAGAGGTACCATCACTCAAAGTGGTCGAAAAAAAAGGCCTAACTTTAACGATTTATTTTGGGAGTATTGAAAAAGGAATAGAATTTCTTTTCAGAGGGTCTATTTAAAACATATTAAAGCATTTTCTTATTATCATTTTAATACAAAATAGCAGCGACAGAGCCACTCTTTGAAATTGCCTTTTATTTAAACTCCTTCACGGGAGGATGGATTTTTCGTAAAGTATGAAGACTTGGAATAGAAAATCAAACATTTTTATAATTTTTACGTACTTCCATATAAAATGTAATTGTGAAGGTATTGTCATTTCAAATGCATCCATTCAAGTAATCCATAGTCTTCTATAGTTTGAAAAAGTGGCTTCGAGAAAAACGCATTTCAAATTTTCAAAAATTATTCATCGTGCTCAGCGCGCGCTAACGAGACACTGAAGCAAAATTGAAACTTTTTAAATTTACTTTTTCACTATAGGACTAACTAGATATTTTTTCATAAAAACATCGATTTTTCCAAAATATTAGACTGGTATTACCCCTTAAACAAAATCACTAACACAAAAATTTTAATAGTACCGACAGTACAGACATTAAAAGAATAATCCAAATAAAAAAGATTCCCATTATCTCATATTTTTGATATTACGAAGCAACAATTTTAAAAGTTAATTAAATTTGTAATGAATTGATAGTAATTGATCAGATATACGCAAATTAAACGTGCGTTAAAGTGATAAATCCCATTTATTGCTTCAATAAAGGTGATACCAACTGGGGTGTATGAAGATGTTACTAGAAGGGTTCCAAGGTTTTCTTTTATAATTATTTCCGATGGGTGGGCAAAAAGGAAAGAACGAACTGATTTTATAACGTCAAGGTTCACAATTTCCGTTTTAAATTAATTCTCCGGAACCTTCAAGGCAAGCGCCAAAGTAATTTTCAATTATTCCTTTTCAAAAGATGCTGGAAACAAAAAAAAAAAACAAAAAAAGGAAATAATATACGAAGGTAATCGGCGGCAACGAACATAATTCATAAAGGCAACGGCCAAGAATGAAAGATACGCTCAAGACCATGGGCAGCATATGAATTGGAGGGAAGACCATTTCCTCTGAATTTGCAGGGACATTTAGTAGACCTGAAAAATTGGTCACTCATCAAAATCGATTATGAGCCGATTGTTGGTCAAGGGAATTATTCATAAAAAGCGAAACTTATGAAAATCACCAATTAAAAAAACAGTAAATAATGCCGCATATCTCTGCACTGGTCCACAAAGAAGGATCTGAGTCTGGGACAGAGGCTGCTTATCTGCAAGGACCAGCACAGGCAATCTTAAGAACAAGAACGAAATCCTCGTCTTACGAGTTTTCTTAACAATCCACACGCTACTAAGACTCGAAGAACGTGGCGCGAACGCGAGACGAAGACGGTAACAGGCGAGACACTAGCGCAAAAAGAGACGATTTTCAATTTCTTGACAGTAAACATTAAAAAGACGAAAGGTTGGATATGGGGGGGAAAATAAGACAACCGGGCGGAAAGCGTGGTCCAGCCGCTAACAACAACAACAACAACAACAGCAACAACAACAGCGGCAGCATCAGCCGGCAACCAACAAACTGAAATAAGACGAAAAAATAAAGATGAGATGAGGACGAGAAAACCACGAGTTGGCGCAACATAAGCCCATTCGATTTGAATCTTAACAAACCGCGCACGGAACACAGCCGCCGGAACGTTATCAAGTCGGAAATCTTACAAAGGGGCAAGGCTTGCTGCTTCCTTTCTTTCGCTCGTTCGTCTCCTTCCCATTTTACGAAGGCTGGTCCGGCCTCGTAGCAGTTTTTCTTTTTTGGTTCCTTTTCGCAAATGGTGGACGCGATAAGATACATTAGCCACGGCCATGTGCGATTCTTTAATATAACTACTGTGCGGTTTGTATGATGTGTCTATAGTCGCGTAGCTCGCAAGCGCGGCAAAACGTGAACTCACCCGCCGACATGTTGCCATCTTAAAGATGCCTCCTCAATAAAGGAGCAAATTTTCCTTTCAGGCCTCTCGCACCGCACATCTTTTGGCTTGAGCTTTTAGTGGAAACATTTTTTTTTTTTAAGCTTCTAACAAGTGAACGTTTCGCATTGATGCTGAGCTGCTTTTTGTTTGAGGGAGCGCAGTAATTACAACAGGTGCACCTTGGCTCCGTTGAACTGCAGTTGCATTCGGTTGACTGGCAGATTAAGCAACCGAAAAGGTTTGTAGGTACCCCTTTCGGTTCAGTACAACATTTGCATTATGTACGATGTTGGTATAATTCTCTAATATCATAGAATCGATCAGGGTATCTTACTTATAAGCAATCCACAATTTCTTGTCCTCCACGTTATTAATTTCCTATCATCATAAGTTCTTTTTAGAAATTACTCAAATTATACCCAAGTATCATTTGGTTTTTGGGGCCTGAACGGAATTTTTGTATTTTCCATTCCATTCACCCTTTTTGGGGGTAAGTATATTTGTTGATTACCCCACGAGAACTCCCTTTTGTTCCTGAGATAAAAAGTATTCTACATATTGATCCACGACATACTCTACTTAAAGTTATTTGTTGTCTTAGATGAATTTTATTTTAACTCCGTATTGTAGGCTTGTATTAAGCGAATTGAAATAAATAAATAAATAAAGTTTAAAGTCCTAAATCGCAATATCGATGTCGATGTCCACTGTGATTCTAATTAAAAAACAAAATTAATTTCATGTATAGACACAACCCAGTTACAGTTTTATTAGATGTATGTATAGATTACATTTTCTTAGAGTTAGCCCTAGTATAGTTCGGATCCGATAAGAATGTGCTCCGATATGTCGTAGTAGGGTACTGATTATCCGGACTTGATCTATTTTACCTAATCTGATCCGGATCGGTATGTTCCTTATTTTAACCGTCTTAAGCTAGTTAAATTTATTTGACCCTGAGGTCATTACCTTATTTAAACCCTAATGCAGAATGCCCTATTTGAATTTATCCGGACCTGAACTCTATACATCTGGCTATGAAATCAAAACCTTTAGAACCCTAAAACAGATTGCCTAAACCTAACCGGTCCTGAAATCAGTAGTAGCAATTAACGACACACAAATTTGAATTTTTTTTTGGGAAAATTAAAATTTAAATATTTGTCATTTGTGCGTTTAAATGAACGTAAAAACGTTTCAGTAAAATCCATGAGGAGACTCAAAACAGTTTCGTTTTTTGCAAAAATACTTAAACGTTGTGGCATCCAAACTAAAACCAAACTTTGTATTCTAACTAAACAAACCTTCACTCCTGATAGAGGAACACACGATTGTCGAAAATAACGATCCCAAAATCCCTTCTTTAATTTCCACTTACCTCCTTCATTCCTGCAGTTCGTTTCCGAATCAATTACAAATTGCCCGCCACAGATTCCGCCAATTTCGTATAAGCGCGCATCGGAGGGCAAAATCGTGAGATGATAGAGAGAGAGATCTGTTTGCCGACTACCAGTCTTTTGGGTTCCAGGCCAAAATAAATAGAATTAATTAACGAAAATCCTTTCCCAATTCCCAAATCGTACTGCTGGGATCAATAAATCAAGCGATTCGAAGCAGCGGCACGTGCTAGGCCAACACACCTCCTAATTTTCAGGGAGGAACACCACCACCGTCACCGCCGTCACCATCCACCAGCGCTACCGGGTCCTCATCTGGAGAGCCTGCAATTATCTCGTTTATATAGTCAGTGTGTCGGAAAGGAGCTGTTCCCGACTCCGGTTCCTCCTCCGTAGGTAGGACACGATCCTTCTGGGAATTTCGACAAAATTTCCTGGAACCTTCAATGCAATTCCCTTGAAGCACCAGTCGTTTCTTTTTGTCCTCGTCACTGCCATGCCATGACCGCGGCTGCCAATTTCTACACCTCACCTTCTCGAGGTGGCGGAGGGTTCAATTTACGGCCTTGATGACGGACACACCATAAAGTTTCTGCTCTTTTAAGCCGGCGAATTTTATTGATTTGCGGTTTTTCGCTGGCATTCCTCACAGAAGAAGATGGGCAACGGCGCCGATCTTAAATATTTTGCAAACTCCGGATCCGATAACGAGTGCTTAATGTCTCACAAAAAAAAAGGAGGGGAGAGAAGGCATTTCCGGGATAGTTATAGCCAATTTACTCCCACTGATTTATTCCATTTCTTTACGCAATTAATTTTATTCCCCTCTGCCCATTATGTAGACATTCGTCCACTACTTCGATTTCCTCTTACGAATGCCTTAGGATAGTCCCATCCGGGGATACACTAAAAGTTTAAAGGCTTTTAAGAGCCCTTTTCCTATTTTCAAATCAAAAACCAATTGCATATTTTAGAAATAAGAATTTTATGCAGTGTCTCAAGATCATCTAGAACATTTTAAAAATTTGCTATTGGCTAAGAGTTAGCAATTCACCTTTTACATCTATTCTGTTTATTTAATTAGAAAACAAAGTTAAATTTCTATACGAATTTGATAGTACTTTGTGCAACTAAAGATTAGAAATTAAAGCATTTAATTCTGAACTAGCATAGTGATCATATCTGTTCAGAATCCGTAGATTAAATACTTAATCTTTACAATCAAGCTATGGCTAATTTCTTCTATCGTTACAAATCTAAACAACAAAAACAACATATAAATGAACTAAGAAATTTGTGGAAGATTTGTATAAAATTTGCAAAGTAAATTAATCTTGTTTGTAAGGAAATAGATCCACAGATTCTAAATTCTAGCCCTATGGAGGGACTGAATTGGATGAGTTTCTCCTATAAAAAGCACGAATTAATAAATAATTTTTTTTAATTTAATATAGAAATTAAAGAAATGCCTATTAAATTGTTAATTTAGCGATTATATCGGCTACGTTTCTATAGAAAGCCGTCGGCTTTCTTTAAATCTATCGAGTCGTTTAAATATCACCAGGCGTCAGCTCTATTCTCACCGAGACTAACTTAATTTGTTATTCCGGCTTATTAGGGAAGAAAAATTTGTCGCAGTTCACCTGAGGAAAACGAATGCATATCCCAGATAGCTGTTTTATTACCGATCATTAACCGCTACAAAGCAAGCCAAGCGGGGAAACAAATCAACAACAACAACAGTCAGCCCCCAACACCGTCGTTGTCGTCGGAGCATCTTAAGCTGGACCACAGACTGATTGATCAGTCCTCTCGGAAGAAATGTCAGATTGTCGCAAGATCGAACACCACTAGATACCGATCTTCCCTCACGTCCATTTTCTGTTGAACATGTTTTTTGTCAAAGGCGCGATCGGGGCTCGGCCGGAGCCGAAAAGCTAAAAATTCGACAAGTATTTGTCCTCGACTTTGTGATGCTCCTAACTCACGTGAGCGGATGCTGCAAAGTGGACCAGCCACAGAGAAGAATAAGAAGAAGTTCCAATACATTGCGGGGCTGGGACTTCGGTGATCACCCGATCGCAATCGCAAGAGATCATTAAGAGGATTCGAAGGCGCCGCCTCGTATCTCTTGGACCAGAGCAATCGGCGGCAAAGTCTCCTCTACAGGCACACCATGCTAATCAAACTTTTGGGATGGTCACACGAGAATCATTAAACAAAAACGAGGGCGGCCTCTTTGACCAGATCTCGAGTAATTAATTAAAGAATTTTATTTCGTCCACTTCGCTCGGTCGGGTCTGAGGGGGGATGCGTTTTATAGCCGCTTAAAGCCCACTATAAGGCCGAGATTTACATGGTCCTGCGTCTTGCGACGGTTTGCATTGCTCGCAACAAGGGATGGACGCAGACGATCGACGACCGACGGCGAGAATGCCGTGAATCTGATGTGGTCACTTTACAGGTGATCTTGCCGCGCCACCAAGCTTCCTACCTGTAGCACCCAACCACGGTCACCTGGGGCCGCCGGGTGCGCCGCATGCAAGAAGCGGGTCCAGCTTTGCGCAAAAAGTGAGAAGGCGTTCGGTAATTAATAGGAAGCTGCCTCGTTTTGTACTCCAAAAACAGTCCCATTATGTCAAATTGAAACGTCTCGAGGAAGTATAGTGTAATGGGCGAGTGCGGTAAGTTAGGTGTCATTCGACAAGATATATGCGCCGGCGATATGCGCCCGTGTGTTCGCCAACTTGTCGCTTTAATTGCTCAATTGAGTTGTTCCGTGCGACCGATGATATTTCTTTAAAGTTATGTTGCCGGCAAGCTATAGAGAGCTCTTGTAGAGATTCCGGGCAATGCCGGTTTTTAGCGGGTGTTTGGGGGGCTATTTAGCGAATTCGCACAGGCTTGGTGACATGTTAGTTGTTGTCACTTGGACAAATAATTAACTGAATGTAACGGTAAATCAAGAGCACTGATTAGTGCGACACAAAATACATTTGTTTTGACTTAGAAGCACAAATTTTCACTTACTGTAAGGAAATCTTTAATTAAATTCAACACTTTCTTTTGCAACATATTTAGAAGTTTTCAAAAGAAAGTGATGGTCACAGAGGCTGGACTAACAGCTTAAGGGCGATAATTTACTTAAGCCACAAGACATTCAAGTTGTTATAGGTCCTAAACTATACAATAATGTTTGCCAAATTAAATGAAAAGTAGCTTAAACATTTCAAATTATAAAACAGACAATAGAGGAAATGTAGCATTATAAGACCACAGCACCGTTTATGTGAAATGCTGATGTAAAACGTTGAAGTCTCGAAAGCAGTGTATTTCCCAAAAGATTAATTAAAAATTGTATCAAAACCATTAAAGATCCCCTAAAGAAAATTGTAGGCCGAATAATTAGATTCCAAGGATTCCTAGAATTCTAGCAATTACATTTAACTGAAACAACTAGTTTCGTTTTACTGTGTTTTAATTGAAAAATGTTATAGCGTAAGGAATTAAACTCGTAATTTACCTGTTCTTTTCTTAAATCATTTTATCAGTTATAAGAAGGGAGAAAAACAGTACTGGTAAATTTAACAAAACTGGCTTGCTTCACTTTTCTACCGAAAAGGTAGTATAATTCAAGCATAATCAGGTTGTGATCATCAAAACGACAAGTTGCTTTAACAAAAGCCCTAAAAATGTATTGTTTGAGTTTGAAATAACAAAAATTAATTGGTTAACTTGGCTTTTTAAGTTGATTATAAAAGAACTACTGGTGAATGTCTTAATTCAATAACTCAGCAAAAAGTTTCTATTTAAATTTAAAAAAATTAACTTGGAGTACATCACATGAATACAGCACTCGAGTTAAAAGTGTAGTTTGCTTAAAAAAGTAAACAAGACTAGTTATTTGTTCTATGAACAAAATTCAGAATTATCATGCTGTAATATTTGAATTTTTGTTTGTATGACGAAATTTGAAAGAAGGAAAAGGGACAAGACATCAAAATGAATTATTAAAATTAAATAAGAAATTACAAATAATGAATCAATCCCTATGCGACCAAAGTAACCCCCCAAATTTAATATAAATTTGCTTAAATATTCAAACAAACATATTTTGAATAATTCAAATAAAACCTTGTGGATTTGCCCAGTGAACTTGAACTTGGTTGAGCTTATTACAAAATGAATTTGTTTATTATAACCATAAAGGTTCTAAGTTTTTAGTAAATGTAAACTTGATTTTTGGTTATTTTTATCATGTAGTTATCGTTTCGTTTCTATTCAAGCTCCCAACTAGTTAAAAAAATCAGGATTTAGTAAGCTTGCATTAAAAAAGCGAATGATATAACACCACAAAAACTTCTCTAGAAGTTTGCTAAAAATGTTTTCCGCTTTTAAAAAGGAAAAATCGGTGGATGGTGTAAAAACCATCGCGGGATATACCAAATAATTTGGTCAGCAGACCAAGCATGTTGCAATGTCGCACAGAGACAGAATATCGAATGAGGTGGTAATACGAAATTTGCACCTTTCGTGGCCACGTAAAGGCCTCTTTTAAAATCCATTTACCGGCCAGATTATGGGACGGGATGGTCGGCTCGTTTTGGTAATTCTTTCAAATAAATGAACCAAAGAACCTGTCGCAGTTTGCCGCAGGTACATGGTGCGCTCAGTTCCACCGCTCCGGTACCGCGGTCACATTACGCTTTCGCGTCTGGCTCATTTATAAAATGATATGACAGTCGGACAAGGTGCGATCTTTCGAGTATTTTATTCCAAGTTTTGAGACTCCTTCCCACGAGAGACGGTTGCGCTTTGTGCGCGAATTCGACTTTGTTGCAAAATTGCGGCGCGCGCACATGAAATAGCTGTGATTTTTGCCCGGGGCGGAGATGCATTCGTAGCATGGCGCGAACATTAGGTCCGCCGCACGCTTGGCTTATCTTTGGGGTAATCTCTGCACTCGAGTGTCGTACGGCTGACAGTATCTGACAAATAATTTTGTCATTTGAATGAGCTCGTTGGGTCGAGTTTATGATGCGACGGTGTGTCAGAGTAAACCCCGAAGATTGTAAACATTTCTCGAGGTGCCCTGTGCATGCGGTGGTGTTGTTTCCAATTTATTGGAGTGTCCGCGGCTGCGGGGGATATTCTCGATCATAAAAATTCGCCCAGTACGAAAGTGGCCTGACTGAGGAGGAATGCGATAAGCCGCCCCAGTTTACCGCTGAAGAATGACTGAAGAAATCCGCCGCCTGGCCGCACTTCTTGTAGCGCTCTGATCGGTGGTCCGGGTCGCCGAACAAGAGCAAAGCCAAGCCAGTTACGGGGAGCAATTAAAAAACTGCATCGGAGCTCGGATTTTGCTTTGCCGCGGTCTTATAAACAAACGCGAACGCGATTGCGTACCCCGAGGAATTTTCATCGTCTTCCCTTGCAATTAACAAGATCTTGGCGAAGCTCTACGGCTTGGACTGACCCAGCCTCCTCGAGACGATCGCCGGACCGTTTGTTTATGGTGCATGTTGGTCTCTCGGGACAAAGTGACCAAGATCAGGAGCATGTCGATTCTCTGCCCCTCTCAGGACTGTGCTGGCGGCGGTACCTTAGCACTTTCCAGGTGTGTTAAGGTTACCTTACAACTATTATGCAAAAAAAAAAAAAAACCCAAAAATGGCTTGAATTCGAACCGCTCCAGTTCCCTCCCCACCCCCCTTCTACAGCGCGCTACAGACTCTATCTTTCCGCTGAGCAGTCACCTTTCTTAATTGTATCCTCCGGCTCAGGTTTCGTTTTTCTTAATTAATTTATTTTTTCCAGTCGTTTCGGCTCTCCCAGGACAAATTTATATTAATGAGCGCTATAAAATAAAAAAAATAACAAAAAACGCAGAGCTTTGACGAGATCGAGGACGGTTTACTGTCCAGCGGGGACCGTTTGGTATTCTCTAAATTGCTGCCTCATTATGGACATAAGCGGTAACAGCTCTCTGGTTCTGAACGGACCAAAATTGTATTGAGACGTTGCCCGATACCATCTTCATGGGTGTCCCCGGCGGCCGGCTTATCCGCGAGTCAATAAATTAAATTGAAAAATTACCCTGCATCCATCACTAGCGATAGTGTTATTAGGAGTCATTTCGGGTGTAGTAATCATCACTCAGCGTGAGTAGCTTTTTGAATGTAATTTGTTCAGGTGCTAAGTTAGGAATTTCTGTTGGAAAACAGATTTTTAATTTAAAATAATTATGCTCTTTTAGATTTTATTGTACATATAGCGTGCATCATTAAAAGAATCACCCGAAGCTTGGTATACAAGTTGATCATTTAAAATATCGTCCATCGCTAGCGACTACTTTTTTTCCATCTTTATGGCTATGTGGGATACGACATAACTTCAGAGGGTATTCACGAATAAACCCATTCTTTTCGTATCCTCCTAAGAATGAATGCTCTGATCAGATAAGCCATGAGTAAGGTAATCGATTCGCATAATAAAGGCCGTCTGTGAATCATTGACTGATCAATACTTAATGATTGTGCAAGTTCTTCTTATACTTCCTCATTTTTAAAATTTTTTTGTTGTTCTGGACGTTCCTTATCCTTCCGTATTACAACAGGATCCATTTACTTTCAGTAGCAATTAAAACTCTTCTAAATGTCTAAATATCCGTAACCCCTTAATAGTATTTCGGGTTTAACTTTAGATTTAGGCTTTTAAGGATAACGTTGTAAGTTTCTAAGATACACTTTTATTTTTTAAATATATTTTATCTCGGAAACAAGATCAGATTAACCATCTTTACTTACAAAATCAGAATCTCTAGACAAAATCTAATAGAAATAATCTAAACTTGTTCAGTAAAAAATAAAAATAATCAATTTCTTGACTAGTGTACTTCCTACGTTTTTGAAATTGGCGCGAATACTTGACTGACTCCGCACTAGTTTTAAACATATAGTAAAATCTTAGAATGTTTTATTGTAAGTAGGAATTTAAATTTGTTTTAAAAGAAGACATTTTTCTTAACAACAGTAAACTGTTATATTAAAATCTTTGTAAAAGTAAACGTCGTCACAAGTCACAATATGTTGGAGCAAACATTGAAATGAAAAGATACCTTCGATTTAGCAGACTAAGTAGAGCAACGTTATCAGTCCTAGCGGCAATTGGCCACAGTTTACACCTTCCATCAGTAACTCATCGATTTTGAGATTTTCCATCTTGGAAATTCCGCAAACGAAGCCGGTTACGGTGGTACGCCCGTAATCGTTTATCTCTTAAATCACAGGTAACTTGCTCACATGCAAAACAGCAAAATTATCGCGCCTAGTTACTGGCCCCCATTGCGCCGCTTCGGCAGCGTTCGTTTGCGGGACAAAATGCAATTGAGTCGACTTACCGGCCGCATCCTCGGAATCTTTGTTGTATTTCTTTCAGGTGAGAGGCAAGGCACATTTTGCAGTTCTCGCGTTTGCATCGATGATGCCGCACATTTGCATTTTTGCGCTACGTTACACGCGTTCATTAGTATTCGTGTTTGCGGTACTGAATTTCAGATCGCGGCCGCATCAAGACGCAAAGGGTGGAGGATGGATGGATGGGATGCTTTGCGGCACCTCTTCTTCTCTAGCGTTCGATGTACGGCGGCTGGGACGGTGTCGTTATATCCTTTTTGGCGGGAGATGCTAATTTGTTAGCCCGAATGCAATTCCCAATGGAGATAAAAAGACAATTTCGTCGGTTGATGTTCTTCCATGTTCCTTTCTAGACTATTTTTACCGCCTGACTTAATTTATTATTTTTGAATGTGCAGCAAGGATCATTGCGGATCGAACTTTTTTATTTGGATCACATTCGTTCTTATTGTTTTTATTATTTGAGTTAATTGCAATCCTATTCGCCCTTTGTTTGATGAGACATGTTGATTTTTAACATCATAACGTCCCAACAAACGATGATTTTCATAACAATGGACTGTTTAAAATATTTTAAAATACATAAAAAAGTACATAGGTGAAGAAAAGACAAAATACTAATTTTATACAATGCAATTTTTACGTTTGAAACGCGCAACATATTCATAAAATTACAAAAGGTAGAGATTACTCATAAAACTTTCTAGGAAGAGCTAAATTAAAATGCCAGACTTCTGAAAAAATATTTTTGAGCATAAATATCATAAACTATTACAGTTTTTAAAACTATAATATAACTTTCTTCTAGACAGCGTTTATTGTCTGTCTGTTTGTGTTCCCGTACTAAAGTTAGAAACAACTACGGCGACTTCGATAGGATTTTCACTGGATGTTAGAATTAGGCTATTATTTAAAGTAATTTACTATAGAAGAATGATAGGCAAGTTTCTATACTCATGTGGTATTCTCCAGACTTGGTACCAGCCTCAATGAATGATCGATCTAGGGCTGCTATTAACAAATGACCACAATTGGGTACAACTTGCAATGCACTATTGCCGGGAGACTAGCTAATAACGTGGTATTACTGTAGGTGTAATGGAAAAGTTGATGTGTAAATATTAAATGGACTTTTCTTTATACTTTTTTAATTCAGAAACCCTTTGAATATAGACTCAATTTACCTACATTAAATTATGATATTGATACATAAAGTGTATACCATATAAATAACTATTTAAAGTGTACAAGAAATACAACAATACAAATTTAAAGGGATTTTAAGTCTCCTTTCTATTTCATTGCATTTTGGCAAGAATAACTGAAACATTTGGCAATTTAGCCGCATATTGTGCTTCTGCACGAAGACATACAGTATTTTTTGAAGCACCTTATGGCTGTGCAAAATTACGGAGGGACAAATTTATGCATCATTCCATCCTCTAATTAGAGAAACCATTAATTTTTCTCACCTGTTCAGAGCGCTCAGGCCGCCTTTATGGGAGAATGAAAAGTGAAAACATTTTTCATTACAAATGAATGCAAATATTCTCGTTCTTGAAATATTTTAAGCATTTGCAAATGAATGCCGAACATCTTTTCGGCATCGACCAGCCCGGACGACTATTCGGACTCACCAATTAAATTCCTCAGAACAACTCGGTTGAGCAGGCGGCGGGAATTTTTTTTTTTTGGATTTCGCCGATTAATTCTAAAAAGGTGCTGGCCATGTTTAGCGCACCGGTGTCGGCTCTCTTGAATATTTCGGCTCATTTACATACACGAAAACTTGACTCTGGTTTTTCGACATGTCCGGCTCAGTTTAGCTTCCCGGTTACCCTCCGCTTCCCCGAACATCTCTTCGCATTTAAATTAGTCTAAACACATGAATAATTCGTGCTTTATTCAAGCCCTAAGTGATCATCCATCAAATTTTTACCTATTTGTGTCTGAAAAGCGCTTAAATTCAACCTTTATTAGCAGTTCGACGGCCAATACTATTTTACGAGAAAAGGGTAGGGGGAATTGCATTGATTTATGAGCGATTTACCTGGTGCTTTACAAGCGATATTCGAAATTAAAGATGACAGCTTTATGCATATGCAGCGATTTTATTTTTACGCGCGAAATTTTCTATCTAGCCTATGTCTTCTATGGATAAGCATACAAATCGGTCTATTATTGTATAATCTGCCAAAATTTCCTTATGTCAATCGTACATTTATGTATTTCATGTTAAATAGAATTATTTAAACTTTTATTCATTTTTATGAGAGGCATTTCCGGAAACTTTACGATCATGAAATAAAAAAATGAGCAGCTTTGTGACCAGACGATTTATAATTTATTGCACTTTGCAGAACATAATCTTGTCACTTATAGCGACATTTATCGAGATGACCATTTAAAATGCATTAAAAAATAAACTTGGTTGGTTTATTCATTGCTATAGAGGTCTTTGGTATTGTTTAATGGTTTTAAAAACATTAAAACTATTTCACCTAGTTCAAATGATAAGAACGTAAATTTGATATACTGTCCCATATAAAATAAAATGTACTAAAAGTATACTAAAGTGATAGATATTACTAGATATGGTGTAAATGTAACACAATTTATAAATTTTAATAGCAAATAACATCAGGTTCGACTCAGACAGTAAAACATCAGCTACAGTAGTAAGTGAGACACAATTATACTAAAGAAGAAGTATTTTATTTGATTTTTACTGCTCTCACCTCTTCATTATGAGTTTAGTAAAATAATTCTTAATTTATACACCATTTATTGCACTTTTAGATGATATAACGATTGCAAAAAAATCGCTAAATTGATGATGTGATGGGTGCTTGAATTTTTAATTATTTTATTTCTATATTTAGTAACTAATAGCTTAATTTTATAAAAAGCATTACACTGCATGGGGTAATCAGTTGGTAATCTGAGAAAGAATCAATGAAGAATAGGTGTTTTTTTCTTTTTTATTAAAATTTACTATTCTAAAAAGAGTACGCGAAGACAAAATTTTGTTCACATCATCGCAACAAAACTTTTTCAGCTCTCAATACCCCTCCTCAGTGAGGGCTTAGCAGAACTTTAAGGGCTACTGAAAACTTTTAGAAGGTGGAAGGAAGTTTGCGTGAAAATCGACAACTTTTAGTGCGGAAAAGAGCGACCGATCCCACTCTTAAAAAGTATCGTTCATAAAATTATAAACGATAATTTAAAATTACATTCTTTTAAAATTTAATTAGTGAAAAAAAAAAATCTTAAACAAAATTGGAGGAAGTCAAAAATGAAGACTACGCTAATAAACCGCAGTCTATCACGAAGCTGAAAGAAAATATCCCGGTGTTAAATTTACGATATCTAGCCAAGTCTAGCTGCACCGTGTGGCAAGAAATTTGGTGGTCTGTTTATGATTAAACGGATAGCACCATTTGGACGTATGTAATTATTTTAATAAAATTAAATAAGCATTCTTTCTGTTTATGACAAAACACAGTAATAAAAAGAAATACACGTTTTAGTTATAGTGGTTCAAATTCAATGTTTATCGAAACAATTTATCAAGAACAAAAGTTTGCTTAGAACATCCCCAAGGAATTGATTGGTATAGAATCTTTTTACGAATCCGACCACCCCTGTATTACAGAAGTTTTTCTCAGAATCTACACATGCCACTGAGTGGAACAAGCAGTGTCTTTTCCTTTTTTTTCAGAGGTCGAACTCTCATACGTAAGGTTAATCTTTATACGTTCTAAAACAGTTTTATTTGAGCTTTGGTCTCAGTTCGGTTTTACTTTAAAGATTAAATTCTTTTGAACGTCCAGTTTAGATATATCGAAAGTGGAAGTGGAAAGTGATAATTATTAGCTAAGATCCTCTAACTACTCGTCTCAATTATACATGAAAATTAACCCTTTGCGAACGGAGTCGTCTGACGAGCGGGGGTCGCTATGGACGAAAGGAATTAGTGAATGCAATTGAGAAAATATAAACTTTGAATATTTGCCTTATAGAAACTAATGCAAAATTTAATGAATTTTCACAATCTGTAGCTAAATTTACAACCTTACGGCAAAAATTGCATCTGCAATTCTCAATAGACTTGGGTGACTGTCTGCAAAGGGTTAAAATCAAAATAATTTCATGCTTTTCCATCCATTACGAATTATGATTTAATTAAAAAAGTAATCTTCACCTCCTGCAATTCTAGAAACAATTAAGAAAATGAATAGTAAGCGGTTCCGGCACTGACTGCTATTATAACCGTCGTGCCGTCGGCAGCGCGGAAATATATCAAACTCAGCATAAAGCGTGCCTCAGTGAGATAAATAAGTAAAAATAAAATAAAATATTTGTACGACCCGACTCGGATTAATTTCCAATTCGAATTGACCTGTGCAATGGGTGTCTGTCAGCATGCCAGATTTCGTCCTCCGGGAACGGGATCAAGTCAGGTGCGGAAATCTGTTTTTTATGTTTTTAATTAGTTTCCCGCCAAAAATGTGAAGCATCATCGAATGCTTCACGAAGACCGGTAGCCAGGGTGCTAGCGTGGCCTGTGCTAATTGCATCCACTTAATGTCCATTTCCGAGGCAGGGGGGAGCCCTTTTTGGGGTCCTTGTGTGTCAGCGCGTGTGTGACATGTTGGGAATTCGTGCGATCATTCCCCGGGAACGTTTTAATTTTTCTTTCAAAATCAACACACACGCTCATTAGCCACGCCTGAACCGATTGAGGCCCCATAACTGAGTGACCCCTGCTGAGTCTGCGGGCACCCGCTGCTTCTGCGGTCTCACACCTTTCATTCAGGTGTGATGAAAAATTATTAGCCGTCCGGACGGGGACGTGTACACGACGAGACAATGAAAGCGTTGTTCCAAGCCGCTGGGCTGGTGACCACAATGGAGTGACCGCAACTTTCGCGATAAGGGAACACGCAGATACGCGTCCGCTAATATTTTTAATATATATTTTTTTTTTTTTTTTACTCTTAGGGCTCTTCTTGCGCTAGGTCGAGCGGGACGGCAGCGGGACGGCAGCGACATGAATTGGATGCGGCTGAGATTGCGTCTTGAATTTATGTGTCCACCCCCGGCCCGCTGTCTTCGGATAGATTGACCTGCCCTCCCTCGAGTTTGCTAGAGAGACCACAAGTGCAGTGTCTGAGTCTGAGCTGTCTCGGGGTCTATTTTGATGGCGCCTCCAGAATAAGGTCTTATCTTTGGCGCGACATTTTTTTTTTCACTTTTTTCATCGTGTTCAGCCCTCGGCCGCGCACCTCTTACCTGGGCTCCTCACCTTTCCCGAGTTTTCGAATTTTATTATTGTGTTTATGGGCACTTGAGCGCTAAGGTACCTCCGGGCTGGCAGAGATTTTCGTAAAAGTGCGAGCAGCACCGAGATAGCCGTGTTATCGACAAACACAACCAGACCCAGTGTCCGGCACATTTTATGAGGGTCAGTAGTAAGTGCTGTCCTCAGAGGCAGACAGGTCAAATAAAATCTTGAAAAAAGCCGAAAAAGGAGGAATCGACAACGTCGCTGCCAGCCCGAGATAAGGGGAAAGATTGCTTGAACGAAAGGATTTTGGGCATATTGTGGATAAAAAGGGCTCTCTAACCTCCTAATTAGAGGCGAAAATGTCTGCACGGATCTGGAGCGATAGGTGGAAGGTTCATAAACTAGCCTCAAAAGTACAAGGCTCTAATTTTGTCGGATTAACGTCAACTAGCTGCTAAACAGACAATTGCTGCAATTGCAACAGGTACAAGTTAAATTGGGTTTTAGGGAAAACCCAACACTTTACCCATTTCCAAGTCTCTTCATAGATTTTAATGAAACGTTGTAAAAACATTCACTTAAGCTTAATAGTGGAAAAACGCATATTTTGTTGGTGTACTTCTCCGAGATATTTAACTTTAAAGTTTCGGAAAATGCAATTTTATATAATAAACTGAATGCTAACACTACGCCTATATTAGTCCCAAAATTGTAGGAAACTTAACTCAAACGCAACACTACGTCTATATGAGGCTTATATCGGCTGCAACGCATATATAGCGTAGGCTCGCTATAGGCCCATAAAAATGTATGAAGTCGTAAGCCCAAGTCGCATAGCTAAAAAAAATAACATAGTTTTTCCAAAACGTACATATCAATGAAAAAATTCATCAATTACTCAAGGATGGATTCCCTGAAGTATGCGATAGAACAAAAAAACAAAAAAAAAAAAACTGCCTGCCAGGAAGTTTCATTCATAAAATCGAAACTCTGTAAACCGAACTAGCTTGTCTAGCCTAAAATTTCAGTAAGACTAAACTGTCGCCACAGTCCCGCAGACAATGCTCGGCAGGTAATTAAACTATGGCGACTGGTGTCCTGGCCTCTTGGGGAAATTTTGTAAACACGTTACCGATTGTTACCTTTTACCTAATGATTCCGTCAGAAATGCATTTAGTTTTGGAAATTCCGTAACTATGCGCCAAAAAATAGCAGAGGTATAAACAACAGTCCGGCCTACCTTAGGTCACCGGTAACCTTGAGTCGTGCCGTGATTAATTAGGCCTCTGTCCAGAGATGTTTTAATCTTCATTAGTGGTTTAGGTGAGAGCGGAAGTAAAGTTGATTTATTGCTTTAAGAGAATTTGGCCAGTTGAATTGGTTGGTTGGTTGGTTGGCTTGCCATAGCGACTTATTCACTGTCGTCGTCAATTTCTAGATTTTTAAGGTAAGGTTATTGGTAATTGGTATTTTCAAGGTGATAAACCGATAATAATAGTAGATAAAAAATTGAGAAAACACAAGCAAATTGTAATAGACAAAGAATATTCATCTTTTAGGCTGTTAATTCATTACGCGTTTGTCCAATTCACACTTCCTTGACATCGAAGAGGTGCAGTCATTTACTTAAAATAAATTTAATAGACCTTTTTGAGGAAATAAAAACTAAATTGATAAGCAAATAAGATAGATGATCTCTTTTGTTAAAATATCAAACAGTTAAGCATGAAATAAATTTCAATTATTAAGCAAACAAAATGGGCTTTTTGTAACAGCTAAAAATATTTTCTTATTTAAAAGTTTATTTCCCGGTCTATCGCCTTATTATTTATGCGGTACTATTGTAAAGTTTTGTGTACGTCCTTCATGATTTCAATCACACGTTTTTACACCTATTACATAGCCCTAAAAAACGGATAATAGGAAAAATTCACAATGAAACAGTGGCCAATATTTTTAAAGGTAGTATAAGTCTGTTTTTAGAAATGCTCGCTTGAGGACTATCTTGATTTATATTTTTCCTCTCTAATATTCATTATTTTTTTCCATTATATAAATTGTCTACTTTATCGGTTATTAAGATTATGCCTCCTTTATATGCACTATAACAAATCAGTTTACTTTAAGCAGTAGATAAGCTTAAAAAATATCCAGTAAATAACATGTTTAAAATGCAATCAAAGAAAGAAATTTTTATAAATAAAAGAAAGCACTTACATATCGGCTTAAGGGTTCAGGATACACTCATGACTTAAAGATCCGGGTAACTACTTAAAACGGGTATTTTAACCCCGTCAATTGCAAAGGAGTTCAAGGAACATATTTCATCCTGATGATGGCGTCAAGAGAACATTTTTAGCAGGCTCAGAATAAAGCGTAAAATTCATGGCGCCACATGGGAGCCATGGACTTAATTGTTCCGCTGAAACGATTCCCACCCGAGGTTATGATTTACGGCGATAGTTTTGAAGATTCAGTCTCCTCACCGTAAATAAAAGGAGTACGTTGTTTATTTCCCACAGTTGTTTACAATTTAAAACCTCATCGAAAGAAAATCGGTTCATAAACATTCAAGTTCGGCCCGTTAGCGGCTGGGTAAATTATCGCGGTCAAAGCTAAAATTGTAAGATCAACAGTTCTTGCGATATTTTAAATTTTTCGTTTTGTGATTAATTGGATCCTTTGATGACAGTAAGTCAAAAATGAATTTTTTCTTCAATTGAGAAATTTTTTACCTGATCCCGCTAAGTATTTTAATTCTGTGATGATTGACACATTTGTACATTTTGAACTCTAGGGTTTTATCACTGGTTTTCAACTATTTTTATTTAAAATAGCGCATGGAAATGAAAGACTACATATCACTGAATATCCCTGAAATTTCCCCTCAATAATAACAACCTCAAAAGTTTTAAGAAAAAGGAAGACATATGTTTATTTCTTTTGCTTTTCGATATTTTTTAAACGAATTAATAGTACAGTTTTATGCCCAACCGTGTAAGTAGCGTTTTCCAGGGCAAAAGGACAAGATCAAATATAATTTAATAGTTAACAGTCAACAGTCATAAGGGTTTACTCCAAAAAGATTTATTTTTGCTACAATAAATCACACAATAATCGTTTTCAATAGCGATAATCCTCAATTTAGTGTAGTTAGTTCTTTATAGAACAGTACAATTTTATACGATTTAGAACGTTAAAAGAAAACCACGAGTTTCCGGGTTCTAATTTCAAGCTAAGTCCTGCTCTGATCTCAAAGGAAGGTCATAGATCAGAAAATATTCTTCTAGGACATCATCAGGGTTCTCCTTGTAGCTCGTTGACTGGTAAACATGATTTTCGTAGAATAAAAATGATAAAATTATACTTTACTTGTTCTTAGTCTAAAAACTTAATAGACGTAACATTTTGCACTAAATTACGAGAATTTTATTTAATATTGGGTTTATGTTTCAAGAATACTTAGTGGAACTTCGGGTGTAGGTTCTTTATTAGGATCTTCCTAGTTTGCTAGGTTGCTAACAGTGAAGTAACTTATAATACGGGACTGAAGTATGCTTTGGATTACTAGACTAGACTTTACTATTACGTTACAGAGCGTACTAGGCTTTACTTTGAATACTAAGCATTATCTTTTAAAATTACTACTCAATGAGGGCCGTCTAGACTTTAAACTTTAGTATAATAATAGTAAAATTACTCAAACTATGCTTTATAAAGTTACTACGAATACCCAAACCGACTAAAAGTGCACAATTCGAGTAAAACTCAGAAAATTTCTTTTATTTTGTGTGTGTTTTCTTTTATTTTGTTTTGTGTTTTAGTGTACATTTAAACATTTTGTGAATTTTCAACAAAATATTGTTTAAATCTTAATAAAATCTTGATTGACAATTTTCCATTCATTTCTATGCGGTTTTTAGGTTTCTGAGTGTCAAATCTCAACATATTTTTTAAAATGTAATTTCAGCCAAATTGCAATATCTCATGACTAATGATTATAGTTTGATGCATTACACCTACACTTAGTGGATTTGGGGACAACAACGTTTTGTAGGCGCAGTGGTGCTTCACAGAGGTGCAAACAAGCCGTGTGCAGCAGCAAAACAAATCGCCAATTATCCTCATTCCCAACGAACCGTTTTGTTGGCAAATTGCCTGAATTTTAAAAATAGCCATTAAAACCGGGTAGGCGACCGGGAAAAGAAAAACTAAAATAGGCGAAAAAATATACACTAAAATTGCCGCTCGTTGGATGCAAGACGAAGCATGTTCTTAACTGCTGCTGGCGCGGCCCAGGTAATTTAAGTGAAAAATGCAAATCGTAAAACGGATGTCGTTACTCATAAAAATGTACAAAGAAGAAGTTCGTGTCTCTGCACTTACACATTTTTGGGAGCTTTTCGCGCGAAACAGAAATGACTCTTTTTTATTACCTTGGATTGTGATCATCGTGTCGTAGCGACAGAAATCCTAATGAGCCCCCTCATCTGATTGCACCTTGGGATTGAAACGATGAGTGGCAGCAGTTGCATCCACTACCTATGAAAGCTTTTCAGGTGGCGTCGACCGCGGGGGCTAATTAAATATCACATGAGAGAGAGAGGTCACTTCGCGGTGGATAAAGTGCAAAGCCCAGCCAGCCAGCCAGCCAGCCGGGCGTGTCGTCCGTGCAGTCTTTTCGGTGAGCGCAACCTTGGTGCAGTACGTTGACGTGATTTGGCGCTTTTTTTTTCGGGTACACGATCCACTAACCCAATAATTTTTTTTGAGGTTTAAAAAGGTTTTTGGGGTAAATGCGCGTAACGGTTTTATATATTGAACAGTAATTATGAATACGTCACTTTTCCACTGTTTTTTTTTTTGTCTAGAACGTCTAAACTTTTTATAACATTTTTTCAGGGTCATTGATACGAAACGTCGTAGTCTCAAGTCATGACTAAAATATTGTCTAATGAAAAAATTATGCATTATTTAAATAAATGGAAAAATTTAAAACTATATAGACGAACTTTATTCACACTATCTAAATAATCAAATGCCAATTTTCTTTCCAATCATGAAACCGTGTAATTAACACGGTCAACCCGACGTGGACCACAGGTGGTTCACAGGCATTGCATTCATTTGGCGTCATGAACCATCGATAGTTTAATCCATATAGCGGTGTGAACCACCGGTGGTCCTCATCTAGTTTGCTCTGCCTGGCGACGTGGACTACCAACTTATCATTTCGTGCACGCCGATTATAAAGACTTCGAAAAAGTGCGCCGGGATGAACGTGTTAATCTTTTTTTTTTTTCAAACGTACGAATATCGTAAATTATTTGGAAATCCTTAGATTAGGTTGGTTGGATTGCCTAGAAAGGCACACTTAGCCCATTTTTTGGGCAATTGTGTTACCACGTAGCGCAAGAGACTATGGTTATACGCGGGATTCAACCCCACAACCTCTGGGACGGTAGATCAGTGCCCTAACAACTAACCTACCAGAGGCCCCCAGGAAATCCTTAGACAAAAACGAATTATTTTAGTTCTTAACCGGGACAACACCATGATTAACTTAACACTAGACTTATCAAGGAGTTATTTCGAACATTTTCATTTTAACAAAACAAACAAAATTTGTTCTCTCCAAGAAAATTCATGATGTATTTTACGAAAATACCCCAATTAATCTTTATTTATATATGGTTTTTATTTTTATTTTTAAAATGTCTATTAAGAAGACAAAGATCGCATCAATTTTCTTGGAGAATAAATTTAAAATAAACTGACAGAGGTCAAAATAACCCCTTTGCTAAATCGCACATTTAGCAACTCATTTGTAAACTGATCTATGTAAATTCTATACAAAATATTTGTACATGACTAGATCGAATAGTTAATAAAGATGTCAAGTAAATTAAATACCACGAATAAGCTTAAAGTCGTTACTGCAGAAGTTTGGCTAATTCTGAATATTCAGAAAGACTTTAAATTACATTGACTGAAATCTAATAAAGTTTAGAGATATTCCTTCCCTTAATCTTTCGTTTTGGATTATTTAAACTCAGAGAAGTATGCGATTGCAAGGTTGATATATTTTTTTATTGTAAGATTAACTCTTAAGTTTATATACAAATCACATTTTTACTGACTCATATACACTCAACACTTTCAAAAAAAAAATAAAAATAATCAAATAGTTTTTCACAGACACTTTTCACTTCATATTGCATTTTATTTGAATTGAAATTTCACATTCGATCAGTAGTTACAATAATTTTCTAAATTTTATAAAAATTCCAGCATTCCAATTGTTTTTATTTTGTAGTCTAACTTAATAAGACTTGCTGAATAAAACTTGTCGGCATCGTAATTTGCACTCATTAATTCCTTATCCCAGCTTCTAATTCTAAACTTAAACTTTAAAGTTTAAAGATGTGTTTCTTACTTCGGAACTAGTGCATTTAAACCCTTAATAAGCGGGTAATAATAGTAGTAGTAATAGTAGGATTTTGGTATTCTAAATGAATTCAGGACTATAGTTTTTGTTGTATTTGCTATTGTATCGGTTGACCTTATAAAAACAAGAGACAGTTCTCGGGATAAGATACAAATTTTAGCATATATAGGTCGATATATGCAGATATGTCTGTATTGCTTTAAAACTAAAAATATTTTTGTATCATAAAATTGTACCTTAGAGAATATGGTTATATATTTGCTTAATTTTATTTATAAAGATTCCAGGGTAATATAAAAATTTCCTTTAAATTTAAAATCCGCATCAGTGTTTAAGTAGAACCTTGAAATGTTTTTATTGAAATTTATTTGATCTGTCCCCTGTTACAGTTGGTACTTGATATTTTTGAATAGAGGAAGATTTTAATAATTAATAACATTTATAAAGTTCAATTAATCAATATCGAAATGTCATATACATTGAGCTCTTTTTAACAAAATATTTCTTTTTAGTTGCTCTAATACTTTTTAAATACTTTGAGACTAACATCTCATTTTATACAAAACAACACTTTGGTTTTTTTTAGCATCAGAACTAAGATGCAATTTGAGATAAATAGGTGATTTTGCAACTAAATAAAATTCACAATTATTACGATATATTTTCGGGGGGTTTTATAGTGTCATTGGACTTATAAAATTCAATGAATAAATCATAGTAATCGTGATATATTACTTCAACCCATCATTTCGACGTGTACACCTACAAATACTATTTATATACACTTTAGCGCTTTGTGGTTTCGAGGTAATAAAGATTATATTTAAAAAAAATTATTCATTTATTATTGGTAGCCAATAGACAACTGTAAAATATTACGCAAAATAACTTGGAAACTAAAAGACAATGTTCTTTAGGCTATCCTTAATTTGATTTTTACTTATATTAAAGTCAATGCTATTAAAATATTTGCAATAAGAGGCCATTGTCGAGTCAATTGGACCAACATTTGATATTTTTATAGAAGAAACGACTTATACACGTCGAAGCATAGGAATAGGGTTCCATAGAAGGTTAGTGGTCTAGAGTTAACACTAGAACTACCGGCACGCAAGTCTGTAAATTTAAAAACTTTCTGCTCCTTTTAATTTTGAATAAATAATTTTATTAATGGAAAAAGGTTTTTAATTATGTCGCAATTATTAATGCTATTAAACTTTGGCATAAATAAAGAAGAGAATTACAAAAATATCCAATTAAATGAAGGAAGGTACAAATTGACTGGTTTTGGTAGTTCTACTGTGTCCTGTATTTAGGACTTTAATTAGAAAAAGTTGCTTGAAGCAGTCAGTAAAAGGAGTTTGGCAGTCAGTAAAAGGAAATAACCCTGCTCCGAACCTTTCTACACACCGTGGGCGGGTAGTATTTTTAAATTTAAAATTATCCGACTTACTTGTATGAACTTCGTGACCATGACAATCTAAATCCAGATGATGGTTCATAACCAAAGACGGCTGTACTAATCCACCCTGATGATTGTGCAAAGGTAACTGGTGTGCCAAATGGCCACCGATCTCTGCCATTACCATAAATGCAATTGCCTAGGGGTAGCTAAAAAAACTCCGCGACACAGCAGTACCGAAACTGCCACTTTAATAGCGGTTCATTAGAACAGTGGCGACAAACAAACACGAGAACTTCCTGAATAATGAGAAACTCCTTCGCGCGATCAGGGGATCATCATCTTCTCACTTGCACTGTCATCCATCACACTTTTGGAAGGGGAGCACACCTCAATCTTGAATCTCAAATTTCTAATTTCAATCCACCCGAACCGCTAACGGAACGGATTCGATGTTGGGGCTACGCGCGTTTTAAGGCACTTCGAAGCCGCTATTTGGTCCGGTGCACCGGGAACGGTGCAGCTGCTTCGCGGCTCAGGTGACGAGTAAATAAAATAAAAACCAAAAAAAAAAACAGAAAAAAAAACGAAATAATAAGGAAAAAGGCAAGCAGTCGAATCGATTCACATATAAAAATCGATAGACGCTGCCCCGCAATCCGATGGTGTTGCCTTTAATTCGGTTAACAGGGCCAGGCGCAAGAAATGTGCTACTCTGCTCGGTGCAAATTTGAACAGGTTCGAACGGTACGATCGCGCCTACAACTCATCAAACCACGCCAGCATTCGACAGACGACTAACTGGACTGGAGCTGGAAACCGCTTTGTTACCCTCTCGTCGCACCCGTCGCTGTAAACACGAACGCACGCACATACACTCATACAAACGCACACACACGTGCACACACCCTCGGCAACCAAGCAATCGTCGCCACCCGACGGCGGGCACAGCTTAGCGCAACGAAAGCCTCCTCTCAGGCGAAAAACCGGTTTAAAGGCAGAGCGCCGGGGATGTGGCCCGCAACTTGTCCCGCTATCACAGTCCCCTACCCGAGGCGCGGCGACACAGTTATGCCCGTGTCGTACATACGGCGAGGCATATAATCCCCTGCGAGCAGCTATGGCGTACGCATAAACCAATCAGGGTGGGCAAGAGCGCATGCCCCGGCAGTCACATGAAAACACCTTTCTGATTGGTCCGAGGTGGCTTGATTTTGTTTCAGTGCACTGAGGCTGTAAACGTGGCCCGATGCGAGTCTCTCTTTGCACACGCGGTACGAGGTGGGATGAGTGGGGCGCCCTCCCATCCCGCCACACCCTAACTCACACCAACTCACAATTCAGAGAGTTCAGTCTGCAGCCCAACCCGGCGGCTGGCGGCTCTCCTGACCGACGCTCGACCTCTTCCCCAGTCCTGCTGCATCAGCAGCAGCAGCTCACACGCATTCAGAGTCTGTCGATTGTGATGCTGTGTGCGTACTCGTGCGTGTAGCCGATAGTCGAGTCCAACAAAATGGTTGCGACAACACCTTTCGCTCTGCTTTGTGTTTCGCCGCACAGAGGGGCCCGACCCGACGACAACAACAGCAACAACAACAACAACGACGACGACGACGCCGCCCGGGTGTCATAAATTCACGTCGAGAGCGCCTCCGGCGAGCGCTGCGCAGGCGCCCTTCCACCTCCGCAATCGTGCTCTGTGGCTGGACAGTTTGTTTTGAAAATGGTGACTGTGATGATGGGGGCCCTGCAAGGGTTGCCCGCATCAATTCTCAATTTTTGGGCAAATTCGTCCGGCGATTTCCGTTTGATCATCATGCGTTCAGGTTTTGGCCTGTTTGGCGCCCGTTTACAAAAAAAAAGCAAGCGTGGCAAAGTACCGGGGTGTGGACTGAGACAGGAGACTTGAGAGCGAATCATACCCACCCCTCACTGGCCAGCGGGAATGGTGCGAAACGCGTTTTCATTGTGGATTTATTTCTCGTTGGATTTTTATTAAATATTGCGGCCAGGGGAAGAATTTAAAATCATCTGTGTTGGGGCTACATTTGGAGGGAGGGTGTTAAGCACTGTCATCGGTCTGAGAAAGCCCAAACCTTCTAGAGATTAAAGATTTATACTTTTGGTACAGACAGTCTCTCATTCGAACAATGCCGATGCATTGACGAATTTACTTTCTGTTCTGGGAGGCTCGCTGCCTACTTGAGAGAATTTTATCAGATTAATTTAACTGAAAACAATCTGTAGGCGTGTGTCGAGCCGACCTACGCCCTGAGAACAAGAAATCTATTACCTGAGCTATTTATCTTTTAGGGTTTTCTATTTCGGGAATTTCTATAAATGATTTCCCCTAAAATTTTGTCTATTTTGATTATTTCTGCTGTTTGCAAGAACATTACGAGAATAAAATGAGCTCTATTTGTTCGATATGTTGCATAGTAAAAATACATAAAGTTAATACTGTAGATTTATTGAGATAAAGCCTAATTTATTTATTATCTCATTATTATTACGACAGTTAAACAGAAATAGTCCAATAAGACAAATTAAAGGATAAGAAACTATAAATGCTTAATATAATTTATGTCTGTATGCCTGTGCATGCACCACGCAAAAACTACTAGAGATATGAAGATGCGATTTTTTTAAACTATTTGCTATGATTCCAGTGCTGTCTTTAGGCCACGTTTAATCAAAATGTGACCACAAGAAGTCGCCTAAATACACAGTTAAAGAAAAACAAAATGCCCGCCCCACTATGAATTATGAACTCAATGTAAAATTTCATCGAGCTTCAACAAGTTCAATTTAAATAAATAAATCGAAGGGAATCGTAAGTATTATTTATTTTATATAATAACTAATATCCGTTTTTCACGGATACAGTAAGGTATTATTGAATTAGAATTGTTATATTGGTCGAAAAGTATGCCTTTTAGAAAAATAAGTAACCTCTACCATTACTCAAAATCTTCTAAAGAAAATGAGAACATTTCGAACGTCTAAAACACCAGAAGAACGTGGTATTGGGTTAACTGGTGATAGCTGCTGAACTACGATAAATTTGTGACTCAAGTTCACTCGAATACCATTGAAGAGTATACCATGGTCAGATAAATATAAAATTGGCCTTAACTATGCTGCACAAAATTAACTACACCGATCATGGACATATTGGCGCAATGACAGAAGTATGTTTAAATTGTCACGCTCGGAAGTAGAAAGGTGAATCAAAAGGCACGTTCTGTGCTTCAGGAAAGGTATATTACCTGATACCCACGAAGTCGTGGGTATCAGGTAATATGATGTATGATTCAGTAGAAGGAACAATTTTACATTAAAGAATAATTGTAGATTCGATAAAATTTTGCAGGTACCTTCCATTTTACTTGAAATTTCTTATCGGTTAGCTATAATTTGCGAGATATTTTGAAAGACCATACAAAATATAACAAATATTGAGGTATATCATAATGGAAAGATATTTTAACTTTTCTTGGGCATAACTAATGACTAACCATTTTTGTACTACTTCTTAATTTAAGCTAAATGTATTTCTTCCAAATGAGAGAATATTTATTGATAAAGACTTTGAAGAAGTTCACTTAATTTCTTAAAATGTTACTGCATCTAAAAATCTCGACTTTGCAGTAGTCACAAAATAGTAAAACTAAAATCTAAAAATTAAGTTTAAAGTTAAAATTGAAAATAGGAGGGTGGGGGAGGGGGAAAACAAAAATCCAATTACATTCTATAGGGAAAAGAAAAAAATTTCACAAAACTTGGACTAAAGCCTAAGAACTTTCTGGGAACTTTATCGTTTTCTTTAAAATATTCGCCCAGTGGAATAGCTAGTTATTGCGAGCGGAATAAGCAAAATTTACGAATGAGCAACGAATCCACAAAATAAAAAAAATAAAAAGAAAAAAATGGGGACAAATAAAAGTTTCCGTAAAAAGTATAGCTCTAAGTCTCGATGGTTTCCGCACACAAACTTTGTCGGGTGGTGTACTCCGGAGACATGGCTTTGGCTCCCCTAAAAATCGATCGGTTGGTTTTTTTTTTTTTTGGAAAAAAAAATATGTGACTTCGCGCTCCAAAGGACCTGAAGTAAAATGCGTGAAAACAAATTGTTTTAATGTGTAAATTGAACTGGAGTTTCTCAGTTTGGGTCAAAACTTTTTTTTTTAATATTTTTGTTAAAGAACAGAAAATATAGAGAAAAGGCATAATTTTGTAGAAATCTTTGAAATATTCTTTTTATTAATAATTTTCGGTTATTACCAAACGGTTATCTTGTATATTTGCTGGAGCATTTTAGTAACACATAACTCAGAAATTAAAATTTTACATTTACTTACAGGGAAGTGATGGCTTTCAAATAGAACGCTTTTATTTAAAAGTAGTCGTTGAAATACCCGAAATGTTATAGTCATAATAATAATAGACTTATATTGCACTACTCAGCATATTGCTGGATACAATCATCTAATTCTAGACTGTGTAGGTATAGAATTTAGGCTCTATGGATCCATTTTTCGTATCCTATTAATCTAAGTAACTAAATATTAAAAATATAATTCAATTTTGCTCCCTAGTCAAACAAGGTTTGGTACAAGGTCACACATATTTGCCCTATTACTCTTCCTTAATATTTCGACTTAACGAAAGTTTTAATAAGCCTTTTAAATTCTAGGATACTAGGAGCATTTCTTAATTCTTCTTCGTATTGGCCACTTATAATAATCGATCTCATAATTCTTTTGGTTTAAGAAATTTTAGGGGTACTCCACATTACTCCATTTTCCCCTATAAGCCCTAGAAGTGAAACTATCATGCGGTTTCGTTACGATGAGTAGGATGATTTTAATTGTTTTCATAAAATAAATGAAATATATTAAAATAAAAGCAAATTTTTGGATTATGCACAAAAGTGCATAGTGCATGGATACAGTCTGAGTATATTTTTTACTCAAAGAATACTATCAAATAAGTCGGTGCACCGAAATGGCTGATTGCCAGGACTGCACATTGCACAGGTCGGTACTATACCGCGACAAATTACAGAGCGTGAACTATTCGTTGTAATTGTAGTACCGGGCACATGATTAAAGGGGGTGTCTGTCTCCGTGCAGGGTGGAAATTAATTGATCGCCGGCTCGTTCGTGCTACCGTTGCAGCTGAAATTCCATTAAGTATGATATTTATTTGCATTAATGGTGGCTTTAGTTTGATGGTGGTTGGTTGGTTTTTTTTTATACCTTTTCGTATATTTCAATGAAACCCCACTACTGCTGTTTCGTAACACATTCCGAAACAGCGGACAGGGTGTTCATAAAAGGCACATCATGACGGGTTGCACCCGGGTGCTGTATTAAGCAGAGCCCCAAAACTTGAAAGCAACACGATGTCGAAATAGACGGACGGGTTAGGGGTATCTTCTGGTGGAGAGCCCTATGCAGACAGCCACGCACATATATCCTCCTACCGTTCGAGGCAAACATATATGCGCACACGTGTGTCCCCGATGAGCTGAAAAGGGACCAACCAAAAGCCGCCACAGTTTAATTTTCCTAATGGATATCGATCCTTGGTCGCTCGGCGAGCGGCATTTAGAACCCTAGCACCATTTATACCTCTCCTCCTCTCCATACCTGTCCGGGAGGCGGTAGGTCCCCATTGTTGCTACCGCCGCCGGTGCCGCGCCCGTTCTATTTCGATCTTGGTTTAACCCTTTTTTTTTATTTTTATGATTACTTCACGGGAACGGGGGCTTGCGGACAAATTAAAGATAAAAGTGAAACACGCAAACGAAAATGAGAGCTGCCTTCACTTGCCTAGGACTCTAGCGCTAAAGGGTAACAAAGTACCAGACAACAGGTTAATTCTTCGTGCGACATGAAGTTTGTGCCTGGTCTTTTGTTCACATCTAAATACAGTCGAAATAGAATTGAATTTTCGCGAAACATGGAATATGCCCTCCTAGGCGAGGTTTCGTTTATCCTTAACCCCCCCCCCCCCCCCCCTTTCCAGGTTGTAAAAGGGTACCCCTTTTCCTTTCTTTTTCTCTGGGTAACTGAATTATCCCTGCCAATTGCAGTGGCAATAATTTAATAAAACTAAAAATGTTTTTTTCCCATCATCATCTTTTTTTTCGGACGGTTTACGAATAATTTTTGCATGTAAGTAAATAAGAAATGTACCAGCGAAATTAATTTTAATAAGTGCCCTCGATGGCATCGATCCATGAATGCGAAATGTTTTAATTACTTAATTAACAACGCATCGGTTTGGTACAAGGAAAACCTCTGAATTTCATAGTTCAGGCAATTTTTGTAATTATCACAAATGCAATACAAGGCCGCTGTTGCTATTGCATTTATGATAATAAGTGGAAAAGGCGTTCGATAGATTTATGAAAAATGAACTCCATAACTGCCATAGTGTCCCACGTAAGCAAGGATATTCGAGTGAAAAATGGTGCCGTCTTTAAACGCCATTTATCACAAATACACGCAACACACAATTTTTATAAAAATTTGCTGTTTATTGTGTGAGCAACTAGACTTTTACTAATTTTAGAAGTACAACAACGAGTAGTTCGTAAACATAGATTGATTTTAAAATAAAATATACTGAAACTATAAAACCTACCTACTTAACCTTTAATAGACCAATAGACTTTAAACAAATTTACACTATCGGGTTTTTAAGAGGTATAAGTACAGTAAAGTTAGAACTATTTGTTTGTCATATTAAATCCACCGTTTAGAATTTTCAAATTTGTACACAAAGGACGGGTAACGATAAGTTAAGAAAATTGGCTAAAAACCACATAAGACCTTTTCCGAATAAAGAACTATTTCTATAATCTACATGATCGGTATTTTATTGCTATGTAAAGTAATTAACGCCACAAAGTTTTAATTTACACTTACTAATATAACTTAAGCTTGTTTTCTTTAATTTTTGTAGCTTATATTAAGCGAAATAAATAAATAAATTACAAGTCTTATTATTATGCGCAGTAGAGGACTGGTTTGTATTGTAAATAAAAATAATACGTTTCCACAGTAGAACTTTTGCCGTTTAATTTTCAATGTTATTTGTTAAATTACAAGGAAAGCCGTAGGATTACAAAATCCCAAAAATCAAATAAAACAAGTATTTTAAGACTGGTCCTATCATTCAGCGAAGTACTGCATTTTAGAAACATTCTAAGAATTCAAATCATCATCCGTAAATTAACTTACCACTAGTCGTGCTCTATCCAAAAACAATTCAATACTTTTCCATTTTATTTCGGAGGTATTTAAAAAAGTTTTGGAAATTCTATTCTATGTGGTACGGAAATAGTTAAATTTATTTTTTGTTTATAAAGGACTTATTGCGCAAATGATTTTGTAGGGTATCCTAAAATAATTGAGGAAGATAAAGACAAAACAAAAGGAGTCCTTCCGTTGCAAAAACCCCCAGCTATCGATGGTTATGTCCCTTTCGAGCCCTTCCCGACGAAGTAATGCACATTCTTTAGATAATGCAATTAGCTTCTTATCGATAAAATTTAGGACGCGCCTGTCGTGCACATCTACCGGCGCCTGGGCGTTGCCTTCCTCATTTTGAAGGTATAGCAAGGAAGACTTTTATGGATTTATGAGGATATTTCCTGGCTAGTTTTTATGCTTCGCTAAAAAAAAATACACTTCCCGACAGATTTTATTATTTTACAACCCTCCCATTATCATGAGGACGGCTGGGACACGATGTTGGTGGCTACTGAGCAACATTGTCCTGATAAATGCCTCAAAGTTTGAACAATTCACAGAAATTCTTTTGAGTTTTCCCAACATTTACTAAAATTATTATTGCATCAATACCTCCCCCCCAAAAAAAAGCCAGTTGAACAAAATATTGAATTGACGGTATTGAAAACAAGAGATTTTGTGCCCAAAACACAAATCTGTAAGGTGCCTCCTGCTAGTGTGCACCGTCAAATTCAATTAACTAATTACTTAACACCAAAGGGTGACTTCGATTCGCACAAGAATAGGGGGGGATGGGGTAAATAAAGGGCGTTAATCCATGTGTGATTTATGCGATAAGCACTGTAGACCAAACATAATGAAAGAGTTCCTTTGCCCGGGCCCAACAGCGTTCTATCCGACCCTCGTGTCTCCGCTTCCAGACGACTTAGCAATTCTTAGCTGACCGATTAGGCACAAATCATAACATAACGTCGTAAAGTACACGGGGGCTGCGTTTCGTCCAATTTTTTGTCCCATTTATATTTAGGAATAGTACTAAAAATTTCTGGAATTATTATATTCGTTCCGCCGCCTCCCAGACCAAAAAATACCTTACGCTCGATTGCATCCACTCGTCATGATTTATTTAAGCCAATTGTCCCCCTCTCGATTTGGCGGTTATAATGTCCTACACTTGATTCTATTAGATGATTCGTAAGGGTGCAATTATTTTTGATATTTTATTATCAATATGTCGCCTGAAATGAGCGTACTTCGTATAAAACTTGACATGTGCTTAAATTTATTACAGATGTGGGCTAAAAACTTCTATTAAATCAGCAATTTTGAAATTGATCAATTAAATCTATCTAATATAGTTAAAATTAAAATCATACATAGTCGAAAAATTCCCTATTTTACGTTTTGATCACAAAATTTGAAATTACTTTGACTACGCACTATCCAAAACCGCATCTTACCGCCAAAATGATACTCCGTATACGGCTGAGTTTGTTCGCTAAAAGGACATGAGCTCTCACAGATGGAGGGACCTAAAACTTCTATTAAATTTATTAATTAAATCAATTTAATATAGTCAAAAATTAAAATCACATGTAGTTCAAATTCTGCATATCATAAAGAAAAAATATCGAACAATTTTCTATCTTACGTTTTGAAATTACTTTAACCACGCACTATCCAAAATCGCATCATATGGCCAAAATGACACTCTGTATAACGCTGAATTTGTCCGCCAAACAGACTGTCTGTACGCTGTACGATTGATTAAAACATTTAAACCACGACTGTTGGACGACTATGATATGGCCCCATTTAAAATATTCAAAGTTTTAATTCGGGTAGCTTAGGAATTTGATTTAAAAGAAAGGGTTTCCTTAGCAGGCCTAACCCTTTAAAGGAAAAAATGTACTATAGAGTACAGAATTTATTTATTTATTTTGTTTTAAAAAAAACAGACTTTCGTTTAAGTTCAGTAGAGACCAAGTAAACGAATTTATTCACGTACGGCGTTACTGTGATTTCAGGCGTGTTAACGTTCGTTTTTTTTAAAGATTTTAAATATTCATGGAAAAATAAAATTAACCAAATTCTCTATATATTTTTTTTTCTTTTGGGGGCACACTTTATTCATCTTTTGCAGCAAAATTAGTGACATGTGCACTGGTGCAGAATAATAAAGGATTATGATAGTGCGGCGTTGATTCCAGCCGACAAATAAGAGGTTTGGCACGACCAAAAATATTTTTTTCCAAGGTATTAAGGTGGGTCTCTTCCGAGTGGATCAGTCCGGTTCAACCACAAACAAAAAAATAAATAAAATAAAAAATAAACTGATCCCGAAGGCAACTTCAATGACAATTAATGCCCGATAAAAGTGGAGAAGGAAAAATTCAGAAAATGTCAACAAATTCGATTACGCTGGCGCCGCTTTTATCTAAGGCCGAGACATTTTGTTTGGAGTTTCATTTGTATATATCTTCTTTTTCTTTTTTAATTTTTTATATCGGCCCCATCTGCCTGGCTGTATTGGGGCAAAGTCGTGACTTCAGTTTGTACTAAACATGTCTTTTGCTGTTGGTAGGATTACGCGCTTTTTGATGAACTTTTATGCTATTAGAAAATCCTTTATCGTAAATTTATTGTTAAGGTGCGCACCGTGACTCAGAGTTATTGTCATACACCGTCCAAAGATGCCTTAATAAGGTACATCAGTCGCACCAGACGTGAATCCACCGATAACGAGTGTCCGTCACTGGAGAAACCTTCAAAATTTTACATAATTTATGAATCCGAGATTAGCTTAATTGGGCTCTTAAACGCGAGCTCGTAAAATATGTTTTTATGGGCGAAGAGTGCTTCCCAGGTTATTATATGACCCCAAAATTTCGGTCGGATCTGGCTGACTCTGACTAAGTGGCGAATAGATTTGATGAGAATGGTAGCGTAGTACCTGGGCGAGATGGTGTCTTTTCTTGCTTAATATTTCGTCGCTAGCAAGACACTGATTTATCAATTTTGTTTCCAAACAGTCGTTTTAAGTTGGAGACCATCTTATAATTTTTGCCACTTTCAAATGATTTTATTGTCTCTTTAATTCATTTATTCGATTAAGAAAATATTTCTTATTTTTATTATTGCAAAAGAGAAAACTTGCCGATAACTCGTCAATTTTGATCATCTTAATTTTTCAAGGACAAATTCCTCAGTCACCTGTACCAAGTTAACATTACTAAAAGAGACATTTTGCCTTATTATTCGTTTTTGGCAGTTTCGCACTATTTATAATAATAAAATAAAATTATTATCATTAGTATTATTTATTGAAATAATTTGATTTTAGAATATTTACAAATTGAACACACGTATGTCTCGCAAAGGTGCACGCAATGGGGATGTTTTTATCACTAGCATTTAATTTTAAGGATCTTGGTGTAATAAGCTCATGGGCATAATTTCAATACACCAATTAGTTGTATAAATAAACTGAAATAGCCTACTTTTATTTGTAGTCTTGTTATTTGACTTAATGTAATTATCAGCTTTTCAGTTTGCTTTGCTAGTTCTAAAAATACAAATTTTTTACATACCTAATTCACTTAAACATTTCCTAGTTGTTGCTGTCTGGTTACGTCTCACTCAGCAACATATCCTTGCAATTGGTATCCTTTAAAGGATGATTGTGATAACCGGAAAATTTTGAGGGTTCCTCCTACTGAAATCGGAAACCGCTTATATCTCGGTCATCTGGCAATAATTTTTTTCTTTTTTTCGAGTGCACCCTGCAATTCGAACATGAAAATTTACTGCTGAGTGGACAGCAGAGACCAACGAACAAGATGATCTCAAGTAGCCCATAGTGAGTACAGACATTGGCCACCGAATATCCCTTCCGAATCCCAAAGGATTTGTCCTTGTCCTCACTAATTTTGGGCTAGGTGGAAGGGTCGTCTCTCCTCTTGTGGAATTTTATTTTTGTAACTGAACAAACTTGTGGGCGCCACTCAAAAAGGGTGCAGATGTCTTCTGGCAGCAGCTGGTCTATCACAGATAACAACAATTAGTCCCTCGGATTTCCTCCTCTAGTAACTCTTACATCGCTTGACCGAAAGATAAAATTTATTGAGGAATGTGAGATTGGTGCGCACACTGCGCCCATTTTACCCAATCTTCTTCGAAGCGGATTTCCTAATTAGAATTTCGAAACAGGCTTCTGCATAATTTAAGAGCTTCTGGCTCACATGATTACATTTGGCCTTTCCTCAAAAGAATTCTGATCTACTCCCACATACTCCAGTGGCTTGCTAGATGATGGATGTTTGCGGATAAGCCCAAGACAAGGTATATTTATTACTACAGAGATACAGGTTTATTTTTGCATAACCGCATAACTAGAAAAATCTACAGTCGGTATGGTAACTAAGTTTTTTTGAACACTTCGCAATGATTGTAATAATTTAAATAACATATTTGAATTTTGCAGTTTTACTATGCATCACAATAATTCAGGCATATTTGTATACTCGTATACCTCTGTTTTGAAGATTTACAACAAAAGGACATTTCTATTCTAGCCAGTGTAAGCACGAAATAGCGAAAGGGAATAGCTAGTTCTCTGCCAAAGTTAGAATAGCAAGCGACTTATCGAGTCCCATTCATCCTACTTAAGTCGGCGTTATTCAGCCGTATTTACTGCAAAACTCGTAAGGAATAGCGCAGGGAGATTAGCGCGCACGCAACAAATGACCAACCGAACAAGGGGCGGAGCCCTAGCCTCTGTATAATAGGCAGGCGACCCGAAAAGATCTGCAATCCAGTTAACAATGAAATATGTAGACACATTAGAGGTTAAGAGATTTACGCTAGTTTTACACGCTTCAAATAATTTTAATCCTATCAGCCGAACGGGGCAGCACGAGTGCACAACATTTTCAACAGTAACGGCTATAGCAGGAGTTGCATGAAATGCAGAAAAGGTCGGTCGGTCGGGGGGGTACACTACAGGGCTTATTAGGGAGCGGTAAATCTTTGCATACATTCACTGGCCAGAGGACAATTCCTCCTCCTTTAGGAGGACCTGTGAACAGAGGCCTGTTGGCAAACAAATGGCACTCGTGTTGTTGCATTTTATCTCCTAAACTTATCGGAATTACTTATTCATGCCCTAATCTCCCACCGGCCGTCTTTACGTCTATGTTTGCTTATCCTTAAACGCCGCATATTGCAAATGTAACTAATTTGAGTTAACAAAACGAGGGTGATTGTCGGCTACCGCATTTTCTTGCAGCTTCAATGGAAGCAGAGTGATCAATTTCAAATGTAAGAGAAGTAAAAGCTGAACGGACACTAATTTAAGAAAGTTTAGGAAAAAGGTATATTGGCTGAATGTTTCCTACTATAGACACAAAACTATAGGGTACCCATTTAAGGCAATACCATCACTATAAGGAAGCTCCTGCAATAGTAAGATATATGTCTATCTGTTTTAATACAGCGTACAGGCAAATCCTGTTTGCATAGACTAGGACCAAAAATGACGACCAACAATTTCAAACCGCAAGGGATTAGCAAGAAAATTTATAATTAAGATTTTCTAGTGGTGTTGACTGCAAAACCGCTTTTGAATTACGAAAGAATCAAAGATGAAAATTATTCTCATACAAAAAGCCCTCATACTCTTTTAAGTATTATTCGTTCAAAAAACCTGATAAGAATTTTATGTTTTACGACTAATTTAACTAGAATGTTTAGAAAACACTTAGATTATTGCTCTTTATTTAGTAGATTCTATCATTAAAATTCGATAAAATTCTTTTAGCCTAACCGACCGTTAAAATCTGTGAATGTTTTCAATTACTTAAATCGTTGCTGAATCACGCCCAGTCGAATTTACCAAAAATTCATCGTTTCATGCCACCGAAAGTTCTTCTACGTAAAATCTGTATGTTGCCAATGTTCGGGCAAATTCTAACTCTCCACTTGGGGGCATATAATTCTTGGCCAGAAAACGTGATTTATTGAGGAAGAAGCCCAATTCGTAAGTTTGCTAAGAAGTCAAACTGCAAACCAGCTGAGAACGGCCACAGAAGGGTGGAAGGGAGGGAGGTAGGGAGGGAGTGGGGGAATCGAGCAACAAATTCATGGAACACGCAAACCAAAGTGCCCAGAAGATGAATTGATACTAAACCAGAGGAAAATCTTTAATGAATCATTCATTTGCGTTTTCTGCGATTTTGCCGTATGCCTGAGCACGCCGTGATTTATGAAAATGTTCCTCTATTATTTCCAGCCGCCTAGCTATTGCTGTATGGTGTGATCTAGTGATATTTTTGTACTTTCTACGATTTCTCTTCTTTTTATTAATCTATTTTTTTTTTTTAAATTACGATTGCCATGAACTAGATTTAGCGAAATTACCCAAAAATGGATAAATTGAAATTTAATCTTTAAGATTATTTGTTTCTATAAGAAAATAGTTCCCCTAAACAAATCTTAATCAGTTCTCGGTATCAGGGTCCCAATAGAAAATTGTCTACCTTAGACCTTGATAACAATTCCTTCATTCGCGCATTTATAACATTTTAAATAAGTGAAATAAAAGCTTAAGAGATCTACAGGCAAAAGAATACGAAGGTCACTTACCGTGAGACGTCGGTAGAAAACGAGTTAAGAAAACGTATACAAATATCTGACTTTTTATATATAAGACCTAAGGGTAAAACCTATCAACCATTCAAAAAGAGTTAAAAATAATTACACCTATATACCGTCGTCCTTCGGCTTTTAAAATATGCAAACATTTTTTGATAAATATGATAAATGTGAACAGACATTGTTTTAACAATCGATTAATTTTCGAGTTTTGCTAACACAAGCATACGTAGGCTGAATTTTAATATATATAAAAGTTGTTTAAATTTTTAAATTTGCAAAGTCAATGAAATTTAATATTTAAAAAATACTAGCAAATATTTGTTAATACCAATTAAATAAATTTTACCAATTCAATAATTTAACAACCACAATATACCACTAATTTTCGGGGATGTTTTAAACACTAAGCATTTTATCAACTCCCCACCCAAATAATTTGCTTCTCTATTTGTAAAATGGACTATATCATTTTCCTGCTGGTTTTAGAGAAGACCAACACCCTTCAACTGAAATGTTTTTTAACAGTCATTCGAAAACAATCAATCCTTGTTTGAAGGAGGCAATCCATTACAAGATTGATGAGTGTACCGAATTTTTTAGGAAGCATACCCACGCGCCAAAACCATGTCAAAAGCGAAATAATTGAACTGAAACTATTTCCTTATAGAGGTAAAATGATGATAATAATCGTAGGAATTTTCTTTTTAATGAAACCCACCCTTCCGGGGTTGAGTGAGGTACTTGGAAGGTTAAGTTATAAAAATTTTTCTTTATTTGTGACGTTGAAACGGTAACCTTTTGAAAAGAATTGATAACAAAATACCTGGGCTAGGTGCCGTATATGGCAGACGTTATCAATCACTTGAAGTCAGTCTTTTTACGCAATCAGCAATTATACGGCTGCCAGCCTACCTAAAAATAAAAATAAAAATATCGTGTGGATGCCGTCAACAGGCGGCTTAATAAGAATTATTATTCGCAAATATTTACCCATGTGATAGCGCGAACGACATAAAAGAGTTTCGGGATGGCGTACCGCCAAAGTGATTTGTGCGACATATTGGCTCTCTTGCACTATCGATAGCCGCCTTAATAAGGTAAATAAACTCGGAGCCACTTGAGGTACAATTCACTGGCTGGTGATGGGTGTATGGAGTGGCTTCAACCTGTCCGCGTATTTTCACGGGACCATATGGCGGGCAATGTTGCGACTAAATAAATTCGTCGTGATTTACTTGTACCCTTCTTCGCATTTGTATTTTTTTTTGTTTTGTTTTGTTTTGTTTTTTTCGTAATATTGCTTCCGATAAGCGGAAAGGTATAAAATTTTGCTATCGAGCAAAAATCCATAACTTCCAGGTGTTGGGTGCGCAAAATCAAATTGCTCCTTCACCTGGTTTTGGAAAGAACATCTGACCGTGGTATTCATTACTACTTGATGGGCTATCGCACATCTCCCGCACATCCCTAACTCTTTGTCGCCCTGGTTAGGCAGCACACCTTTTCGGGGGTGTGATGCCTTTCACGTAGGCAAACACCAAAAAAAATACTACCCTAATTATAGGCAGATTTTGGTTATCGCTCCGTATCGGAAGCGCTGCATGCGGGGAGATATGCATGGACTGACTGGACAAATGCTCTTCCTGGCACGCACCACCAAATGATTTTTTGACTTTAAATTAATGTCGATATGACATGCACTTCCCATGAGGCAAGCCAAAGGTTCAAAGCATAAAAAAAAAACGTAGTGCTTCGGTGCATAGGGAGTTTATGGTACCGTGCCGCATAAAAAAAAACATACAGGAAAAGAGGAAGCCGCCTCACCTTATTTGAGAGGTGAATCATTTGAATGAGGCCTCGGGGATGATGTCTGCTGTTGTTGTCTAAAATATCACGCAAAGTTTCTACCACGTCACGCAGTGATGATGAAAAGGGATCTGAACATAAAGTTCGAAGCGTTTTTCTTCTTGCATCACGCAATGATGTGTCGATTTAATATATACAAAGTATGTAATGCTGGGGCTAGAACAAATGCTAGGGCTAGAGCTTAGTTTTTAAAATAAGCTGTATACGCAAAAGTGTAAATAGTCCATTGATTACAAAATTTTTAAATTTCATTCATTAGTTTTAGGAGGGCTAAAACGTTTGTGATGAACAGAACGAACTCAGGGTATACAAAACTTGTAATCTAAAAATTAAAAAGGTGCATGTTGGTTTGGTTTCAAGAACTATCGACAGAAATGATCATTAGTCCTAATCTTTTTAAGTTTAATGCCTCTGAGAAATACTTGATATATAAAACAAAACCTTCCTATTGCCGAAAGCTATTTTTGTTGGTATATGCGATATTCAAAAATCGCATTCTACTTTTGGACCACCCATGTAAGGATGGAGCCAGGAGCCAGCTCTTACTCAAAAAATTGCTACGATTTGAGGATGGAAAAACGGTAGCAGCAACTTTTCTACAGAAATTCCATTTATCCGTCTAGATCTGAGGGAAATAATCCGATCACCTGCAAACTCCCTTGTCGCCACATTATAAGTCCTATCAAAGGTTCGACGATTAAGCGGCGTCCTGGCAACTTTAAATCGCATTAGTCGATCAAAACACAAGACTGAGACCGGGCGTTCTGTGGATGAAGAGGGCCTCCGGCAGATCTTTTTACTGCAGCACACACATTGTGTCACCGGTAATCCAATCAAAACGTTCCTCTTAGCATTTTTCAGGTGATGCGTCACTATGACACGCAGCGACTGGCAATAAGGTTCTTACGATTTCTTTATTTATTTTCTTGTCTTGGGGCCTCACGATTTTTACTGTTTGTGATAAGCCGGGGTCGATTTGGTTGTCCTTTTGCGAGACCGTAGAGCAGCGAATGTCGCGCTGCACGGCTAATCCGCTCGGAATGGAATCCCCGGAATTTCTCCTTATCAGCGAAGCCCAACCAAAAGGTAGACGACGACGAAAGAGGAAAGAGATTTTAAGTCCGGTGAACAACAAACAGAGCGCGGTACAGGCCGGACCATAGTACCTGCGAACCAAGCGGGAATTCAATGGACAAATTTCTGCCTCTCCTAAGCTAGATAAAAAAGGGAATTATTATTTTTTTTTTTTTTTTTGTGATTTACAGAAATAAAGCGGTCTCGCAGGATGGCGGGGGGAACGTGACTTGGCAATCGCGACCAGATAAAAATTGAGACATGCGGCGCGACAGCGAACGGGTTAGCTACAGCTACGGACAGTACGGGGCAATTTGCATTCACCACGCCCAATTTTTATTTATCACCATGGCCGGTGTATTTTTTTTTTTTTAGAGCTTGACTTGATCGCAGTCGATTAAGCGTGACATTCGTAATTTGCATAGCGCATTGACTGCCAAATGACGCCATCAGGCCTCTTCAGAACACATGTCTACCTCGATCCGATGGGGTTGCTGATTGTCCGCCAGAATTTGCTACTGTTCAAGGTGCCCTCACTTCGTCGAACTTGATTTTTAATGTTCTCTAAAATTGCTGTTTGCTTTTCCTATTGCACTATTATTAGCTATTTTATTTTTTATAAATTTAAGAAGTTATGTCTAGTTACTTTGGTAGAAATAAATCGATTTTTTGATAGTACAAGGCTTCTTTAAGAAAGATACAAGGTTTTTATACTTTGGGATATTTACAGAGGAACATCTAATTCAAATTTTAATTTCAATATATTTAGGCAATATTCAGTGCGGAAAGACGGTACCTACATATGTATGTTATGTTGTACTCTAATTCCTAAGCCCCTGTAATTGTTCTCGCCACTTTTACATTAATCCTAGGGTAATAAAACGATACAATATTAAATTTCCTTAAATCTGTGCCTATTAATCAAACTATTAAGATACGACACACCCCTTTCTTTTTACCAAAAGAACCGAAGGATGCAATAATCGAGAATTCTGATCAGTATAGAGCCCAAACACCCGATAATCATGATAATGTGTCCTGTAATCAACTAATAACGTGCTCCAGTCCCCTTTCGAGGACACAGAGGACCCTCTGTGATGATGATGATCTCTACCCTCCTTAACCCCCCTAACCCCGTGGATGATTGAATAAACAACACATGTCACTAAAAACGCAAACCTCGACATCACTGATGTGGACATTCGAGTGTAGGGGGATGGGTAACCGGGCAAAATCAATCAATCCTGATTAGACCTACACCCCTAACTGACTAACCCATGACGAAAAAAGATGCGAACGAAATTCCTCCATTGTAGAAAATGGGTTCTGTTGGCGCGAAGAGAGAGGGTGGTGCGACCCGATGCAACTAAAAACATTGCGAGCGCAACGAAAAAATGACCATATGGCCTTGTAAAACTATACGAGGGCTGGAGGGTCTGTACCCACTATGAGAATAATTTATTCATATACGATTTACAGTAGCAATGTTATTACCACAGTATGGGGGACCTTTTGCCGGTACCCTACCTACCTACCACCCAAAAAGATCTGGATGTCCTTTTGCAAGTCATATCCTGTCAGGCTGTCGGGCTGACTATATTCCTTCTTTGCCTTTGTCTCACACAATTGGGTTTGCATTGATCACATTCAATCCTGGAGAAATATGGGAAAACTAATCCGACGTTTGGCTAGCACACAAATCTGATTGAATGGAGATTATTTTTGTACAGACATCGAATTTGGCCAATTTTTGTGTGACAACACATAAATCATGAGATTAAGCGAAAATTATTAGATATAGGCAAACTGCTAAGTAGTTTAGCTTTGTCTAAATCTGGCGGGAAAATTCAAAGTAGTTGCTTTGGTCAAAAGCAAATTTAAAGACCTTGTTTTTCTGGAAGCTATTTAAAGCAATTCCGAAGTTATCCTCAAACAAATTGCTTGTCTATTTTCTATTTAAAGGAATTATAAAATTATATAAAATTGCTGAAAATCGAATATAGCAACGCTATAAAAATAATTCTGTGCGACACACTTAGAGAATAGATGTCTAAATGGAGAGTGGTTTAATTTTATTTATATCTATCTAAATATTTGGATTATATGCATTTTTTAAGCACAATTTACTTAAAACTTTAATAGAAATTATTTCAAGGAAAAGATCGTTTTAAATTGGTTTGAACGAGATAGTCACGGACTTCTGACAAGGCGAATCATTTTAGCCCTTGTTAGTTGAACTATTAAAATTGAATCAGTTAGCTAGAAATATTGGGTTAAATGGTTCTATAACTAGAATAAATAAATATTTCGTATTCGTATGCGTGCTTCTAGAATATTTTTTATATAAAACCAGCACGCATTTGTCTTTCAAAAATTAATTTATAGTAAAAATGCTTGATATTACTTAGCAGAGCTGCTGCTAAAGAATTAAAATAAAGCATCGTCCATCGATTGCTTAATTTGCTTGCCAGATATTTTTTTTACAGGAACCGAATTGAATTTAACAAGCTACCCTAATAATGCAAAATATTTACGTATGGGTAGTTGGAAAATTAACAAGCTAATTATTTTTTATATTTGAAATTTTAAAATGGTAGTAATTTTTACTAATTTAGAAGAATGCATACTTTTAATAATCAGTTTCATTACCTAAATGCCCACCTATTGTAAGGACGAATAATTTCGAAGAAAGCTTATTATACAAAAGATAATGAATAGCAAAACAAAACAAAAAATAGCATCGGTTCAGTGCACTGCGTGAAATGAGCATTGCATTGTTTTAAAACACTTGAAGGGTTTCAAAAACCTCAATGCTAATTAAAAAAGAATTCATTTTTGAAATAAGCAGCCTTCATCGTAACAAAGCGCGTAACATAGCCTGGTGCTCTTAGAAAAATTAGAAACAAAGAAAACAACAATTTGGTACATTTTGCAGTATGATCTCTCAAATATTCGTCACGAGAGAATGCGGTGCGGACGTCCCAAATATGAATTTAGTAGTCTTGCGACAAAAACAAAGGTAAAAAAACGTGTCTATTGTGAGCCCCCGTAAGTAATTGTTGCACCTGAAATAGATAAGCCCTTTGTTCGCTGAGCATAGCTCTCATTTTAGATGATTTATGAAAAGAACATACCTTCGAATGCGAATATGGTGAACAGACTGTATTTAGATGGTATAACAGCTACCCAGGGAAATATTTTCCTATTGTTTTTGGAAGAGAACCTAGGGAATTGTTTTAAAATCGTTGGGGATGGCAGGTAGGTACATACCCTAAACAAACATGGGAACATTAGTTCACTCTTTTACATATGCATTTATGAAGATATTACTTAAATTTAGTAAATTTTGAAAATTAGTTATAACTATAAAAAACACAGAAAAGTACTTAGTACTTGGAGATGAATTGAGTTGGAGGTCTCATCATGGATTTTGATTAAATATAGAAAAGTTAATTTGCAGATATATACCCAGAAATATATGACATGAAAAATAGTAACGAATTTTTTGAACACTACTTCTAAAAGAGCATTGATAGTACCGAGCATCAATTTTTGCCAAATGTCCTTCTAGGAACTAAATAACTTGGTGATGATCAACTTCACTGGAAATCAGAATAATACCGGCATGTATTAATTAAAATTTTATTCTCAATTTGTTTAGTCTAGTCTAGCCTAGCCTTTAAAAAAACGTACACAAATAGGTGATCATCACCGCCAATTAATCAAATAAGTTCCTTGCTTTAAATCATTTTTTCTGATTTAAGAAAAAGGTAGAAACGTCTTTAATTTCTGGTTTTGAAACAATTTAAAAAATAAATTTTACTTTAAAAATACGTTGTAAATGGTTACGGAAATATATAATTTTTCGAAGTACACAGTACGAACAATCTTCAAATATTTGTTTATATATTTATCCCTTTTTGAATCCAAATTTATGTTTTATCAAAATCTATTAGCATACCCCCATATAAAAGTTATCGTTCAAAATGAGGGTAGTTTTGAGAATTTTGTCAGAACCTTAGAATAAAGGATTTCTGGTTGAAGTTTTTTAGAAATCAAAAGCCTATCTAGACTGGACTAAAAGGTAAACTCAATTGATAATCTGCAAATCGGATAAATAAAGTTAAACGACTATAAAATTATGGGTGTAAATTTTATTATTGATCATAAACTCTCAAATTCATGTACTTAAACATTTGAAATGTTTTTTATAATGCGAGAATATTTGAGTCCCCTAAGAAAAGGAAATATTAACCAAAATTGCGTAATTATTTTCGCCACTAAAAAGGGGTGTTCCCGGGTATAATATTCCTGCAGCCGGAAAATTGATAAAACTTGACGCTAGAACGAAACGTTTGAATGCGCCAAGTGTCGAGATGGCGGTTTCCTGGAGGATAACCCAGTAGTGCAAAAAGTCACAGGGTTCGCGGTAAAAAAGCGATCGTCCCAGTCATTGTCGAATCATAGAGATCACGTGCAATGCACACGCCAATATGTGGTCGACACGTGACCCAACAATTGCTGCAATTTGGGTAAATTTCTGACTTCCTTAAATGCTCCCGCTGAGCAAGTTCGGCGTGCGCCGTCCGAACTTTGAGGGTGGATACAGTGGCCCTAGTTTTGAGGTCCAGAGGGAAAAGTCAACACAATGACTATGTGCGGTGCTCTCCTCTGGCTGCCTCCGACAATGGGACTGGCAAGTGCTGGGAAGCAATCCCTGAAAAAATTAACGGAAAGGGTGGGCCCTTCGAAGTCGATGATGGCCATCCATCAATTTCCGACCTTGTACGAAACGCGGCCTGGGAAGTTCATTGATCAAAATAACTGTAAACAAATATAAATGATGGACTGAATGTCCTCCCAGGAGCTCCTTGGGCATGATTCTGGACACGTGCCAGAGTTATTACAACTTGAGGACTACTCTAAAGCCGCTTTAGTTTCGGCTGTGGTGCGACAATTTTGGGGACATATGCAACAGCACGCAGCTTAAGTGTGGCGGAAAATTCTAATTTTTATTTTTTCTTTTGATTCCATTTGCCTCGGGCCACTAACGCTGTGGGGATTAAATGGGCAGGTGCAAAAGGATTTGAGGATTTGAAGAACATCGGTATTTAGTCTTTGATCAGACGAAAAGGTGCAGGGAATTTTAAAGAGACCGCAGATGATACATCAAACTTATGACAATCTATGGTTTTTCTATGATAATAATTTTATTTAAACCGGTGCAGCATTCAGGACACCTTGTAATAGTTCTCAAGGGATAAAATCCACCTTCTTATTTTACTATAATACAAAGGGCAAAGTAAAAACAGGTCCTTTACTTCCTCATTTTTTTAAGTCTTACTTTTTATTAAATTCTCTTATTTTTATTATTATTATTTATTTATTTTCGTTTGTTTATTTTTAAAGAATTTAGATTTTTCTATGTTATCTCTATACCTTAGATATATAGAAAATAAGAAAGTTATTCTTTATTGTGACGCCTTTGGTTCATTTGGTTAGTGCGCTGGTCTACCATCCCACAGAGGTTGTGGGTTCGAATCACACGCATAACCAAAGTTTCCTGTGCTGAGTTATTCTAGCTACGTTATTCACTGTAGAGTGTTCTTTTCGAAAACCGATCTGAATGCTTGACAGAATGTGGCTGTAGTTAGCTATTTTCGGTGAAGAAAAAATACGCAAACAATTTCCTTTTTATATCTTTACACTTATATTAAATTGCTTAGTACTGGATTTTATTAATAAATTACATTTTCATAGAAAAAAGAAGAATTATTAAAAATGTACATGATTTCATACCCGCTATTGTGTCCATACCCTTTAAAGAAATGCCAGGCACTATGAGCACTATGAGAAAACTCCTGAATAGAATTTATTTAGAATCAATGATTAAATTTTTGTAATGCGGCAGACTATGAGGTCGGACTAAAAAAATTATTGAACTGAGGACTCCGATATTTTTTAAATATAACTTGTAGTATTTTTTTAAAAATAAAATAATCAAACTTACTTTTTGTACGAACCCCATAATAAATAAAAATACAAGTAGATCAGCTCCCCAGGATATATAATCAGTCCAATATCCATCTTCATGATATAGGGGGTATGCACATATCAAATTTGATGCCGTTTGGTTGGACGGTTAAGGCATTAAAATGAAATAAATAAACTAAAAAATAAAATTTAGTCAGGATAGTTAAACCTGTACATTTCTTTAAATTTTATACAAGAAAAGTATTTTTCTTTTACTATAGACAGAATTCGACCTGAAACTACGTTGCTACAAAAAACCCTCCCCCAAAAAGACTTTCTCAGCTATTAAAATGCCTCGTCAAAAAGCCTAAAAAATGATAAATCAGATCGGTATAATGCCCACCTCGATTTCAATTCCAGTTACGTAACCTGCCAAACCTCAAACTTTTATGGAAATTGGCAAATCATAATCCTGGAACCGTCTTCCCTAATTTATGGAACTATTGTCTGCGCCGTGGGGGAAACTTCCTGATTTGTGGAAATTTTCTATAAAACTTTCTCTCACCGGAAAAATCAGTTTTTCCAACTCACTCAGATTTCCCCTTTCACATTGTCCACAGTCACGTAAGCTGGGAAGACCTTGAAGTGGTCTTCCTTCAATCCGTCATGTGGCTGATTTCCTCCATTTTCTTCGTTTCTCGTCCACTGTGTATACCTAGCGCCCTTAGACATTCCCGTGGATCCACCCTACCCAGCTCCCCCAACCCCATCTTCAAACCGTCCGCTCGAGCTTACGATTCGTTCCACTAAGTAGATTCAATAGCTCCCAGCTTGAGTGTGTAATAGTCATCCTCTAGGTCCTCAAAAGAAAATCTGGAAGATACCGAAAATGGGCTTCCTCTACTTTAAGGGAATTTTTCACCCTCAACATTAAGTGAGGGAAAATATAAGGCGGAATGGCTGCTGTAAAATAGTTCCTAGGGTACATTAAGGGATGATCATCTATTTGCAGGGGAGAGGAGAGTGCGCGCATATGGGGCAAGGGAGCTATGTACAGAATATACGCACACGGGATGCGGTGGTACACTTTGGAAGGGCCTTCAGGGACTTTACGCAAAAACGCGGTGTACAGTACCGCCCGCCGCTACACCCTCCTCCTCATCCCCCCCCATCTACTAATGCGTAGGGTTGCCGGGAATTTCACTTAGCATTATAGGTGTGTAGTTACATAGCAATGCTTTTACGGGAGATGCACTGGGGTTGCTTTAACGACATTAGGATAGAGGTGCAATTTGAGCTCTTGCCAGATTTTTGATTTTTTTTTTTTTTATTATTTATCTGCGGACGTTTGCATTTGAATCAGTTTCAATTTTTTATCCCCAAAAACCCTAGATGGTCCTGCCTACATTGTTACTTTACAAGGGAGAGAGCCGTTGCTTTACAAGGGTGGGTCGTTGCTCAAGCATATGCTGTACAGACTGCAATGGTCGATCCCACAAATTTACCTGACAGAGTACTATGTCAGAGGTTAGTTATATACGATATATAAAACTGGCAGATAAATCTTTTTTGTAGGAACGAATTATATATGTATGAATAGAAGATATATCATATAAAATTCCTTAAAAATGATAATACGCACTATAGATTACTTTTGTTTTATATATCGTAGAATAATATCAATGATCGGATTAAATTTGGGTACTTTAGGTTCTCAAAATAACCTTATGAAAACGCTTTAGTAATATGCAGTTTAGTATAGTGCATATAGTATAGTATATATATTAAATTTTTTGCTATACTGTAAAATCATTTTATAAAAGCTAAAAATTAATAATTAGCATACAATAGAATGAGAATTTACTAGTCATATACAAAAAGTAACGAGAATTCATAGAAATAGGACAATACACAGATTAGAAACTTACTAATTGTAAGACTAATTAACACACTATCTGCCGGAATGTTTCTGTAGACTAGTGCCCATCAGCGGGGTAGGGTATTAATACATTTTATATAGCTCTAACACAAGAAAAACATGAACCAAAGATTGTTTTTATCATTTCTAACGATTCTATAGTTTTGGTAATATGATAGTTTTTAAAAAGGGGATGTTGTCATGAAAATATTGCTCGATTTATGGCCCGCCGATAGCGTATTAAGAATTACTATAATTATGAAATCCTTAGAGAAACTAGATTTCCTGAAAATACAATTCCAAAAGAGAAGTGTTTGAGAACTTCAATCCATAAGAAAAAAAAGTCCTTGAACGCTTCCTAACCATTCGATAGTGGGAAACAAGGGTGACATCAGCATTGGGTACACTAAATTAAGTAACAATAACCCGAATAGAGAAAACTCATAGAAGAGGGTCAAAAGAAGGTTTCGAGGAGACCCGAAAACAACACATTTGAGCACATCAATCCTCCCAAGAAGATCGGAAATATTTACCGAGCCCAGGATTCAAGTGCACCAGAAAAGATGGATGGGACAGAAAGAGTGATAGACCAAAAAAAAAAAAAAATCGATATGTTTGCATATTGGCTTAGTTGGCCGCCTCAAGTGCCATCCAAAGCGTCTTCCGTTGACTTCTTTACTTTTTTTTTCTTGATCGAAGTTAAAGCAAAAAGCCAAAAACCTAGGAGCGAGCAAAGTGTCCTCAAACAGTTTTTGCTGGACCAAAAGCAAACAGAACTCCTGCAACGCCTTCTCTTATTTCGTATAGCCAGGGACTGATGGTCTCATACATTCATCGCTAAACCATTCACTGGTTTAAGTCCCCCCCTCCTAAAAGCATAGAACAATGGAAGCAAATTATTGCAGAACTCATTTTCGCGCATATTAGTTGAGTGGAAGGAGTTCTAACACGACCAATTTGTGTAATTAAAAACAAATCCAGGGATTAAGAAAAAGGAAGTCTTTCCAGGGCATAAAATTCAAACAGGTCTGGGCTGAGAAGAACGTCGGTCGGGATTGAATTTCAAAAAGGTGAACTCGGACAGTAGCCGCTCCTGGCGAGAGTCACGAAGTGTGAAATAATCTCGCTGGGATTATAATTATAACACCTTCCACTGTTCTGGTTGACGTGCGAAGTAATACCCTGTCGTGGGTCATCGTGTGCACGGGATAACGACGACAAAAAGCAATCAAATGTGAAACGAAATTGCTGGCCACTGGTCAATAGTGTTTTACTATGTCCCAGTGGAATGGGCACGTAGCCCGATAAAATCGTTCGCCATCAGTTGAAAGGGTTCCTCGCACAAAAAGGATTGAATCCGTCATAAAAGTGAACACAAAAGCGAGAACCGGAAGCCCAGCAATTATCCATACCGTTTTTCGGTTATTGCAGGATATGTGGAACTGATTTTTTAATGATTTCTCATTTGCACCTTCATTACTTTCCTGATTGTAGCCGGAAATAATAAAGGGGTTCCCCGGGAAAAACATTAGAAGTTTGTTTTACCGCTGATGAAAGTCAGTTACGCCTGCGCACTAATACGCACCTGCTGAATATAATTTGAGAAAGGCACGAATGATAACAAATTAATTACTTTGAATTCTGATTATCAGAAAACTATTATTGCGATTTTATTGTGAGTTAGGAATAAATCACGTTTGAGAGTATCTTTTAGGTCTTAACGACTTTTCTGAATTAGGTAGATATTATAGAAAAATATACTGAATTTGGATATTTTGATCTGGGTTGAGAATTGTTGTCATGTCATTTAATTTTGCTAGAATGAATCGTGTCCATGAAACTGAAAGACTGCTAGTTTTAAATACGAGAAAATTAATTTCCTATTAAATCAAAATTGACCAGAATTTCCAATGGTATAACAAATTACTGAACAAATAGTGTTATACCGCCTAAAATTTTGTTATCTCACCTCGATCTGGTGCAGCTCCCTCCAATAGCACTGTAAGAAACTCTTTGAAGGCGCAACACCGTGCATTCTGGTCTATGGGAAGACAATATGATGGATTGTTTGAGGATTATCCGATTTTAAATTTTTTTTTTTTTAGAGGTTTAAGGCATTTAGAGAGTTTTTGTGATCCAATTTCTTTGTTCGCTTACAGCTCCCATTCCGATCTCTTACTAAAAGTCGAGAGATTAGGCACTCTTCGGTTAGGCCAGGTTTTTCACTTCAACTTATCTGATTTTGATCTTTTCGTTAGCGGCTTTTGTTGCTGACGTAATCGTTCACCTTTTCCCTGATGGATGCCTCACTTAAACGCCACATTATGTCAATTTTATGTCACTTACACAGTGTGAGCATTGGACCAGTGGTATGGCATATGACTGAATCGACCTTTTATCATGCCGACAGATTGCTTCCTAACTAAATCTTATACTCGTAGTATTTGAAGCATCTCTAGGTGAGGAAGAGCACAAAATGTTTTTTCCCAAGAGTTTCAACTTGGCTTTTTAAGGTCTTACATGCTCAATATGTACCTACAGTAGATTGTTTGAAAGAAACAGAATGCAATTCCAAAAACATTGAATGAGCTGTTTAAAGCTTATAAAAAAGCATATTTGTATAGGAAATATTATAAATATAAAATTAGCGTAACTTGTCTCTTTAAACCCCTTTTTTTAATTATTTTCAACACATCGTTCTTTACCTACATTTAGTAGTACGTCGTCAACAAACAAATTTTCAGTGATATTTACTATCACTTTCGTCATATTCCGGCATTAAACTTTAGCCAAATTAATAGGCAATTGTTTCTTGAGTAAAAAGGTCATATTGACTTTCATCTTAAGCCGCCCCTAAAATCTGCCGACTAAGACTCAAGCCTACTCAGCCTGCTAGTAACCTACTCCTTATTTTAAAAAGTAATCACTCAAAAATGCATAGTTTTAAAAAGAATTCCTAAGAGTAATAGGCACTAAAGTTTAATTTAAAAAGTTCTATTAAAGTTTCAGGATTTACTTCTTGTAATATAAAAGAAAAGAATTCGAAGAAGGAACTTTTAAAATACATGAGAAAAATCAAAATATTACCAGAAAATAATGCGATATATGCTTTTAAAAATGGGAAAAACAACTGCTAAGAATTCGCTTAATCCCTTAATTTTGTTATGAGTAAAAATTAGAAGTATGTAACTAAAATGTTAGGTCATTCATAAAGATGTTTAGAAAATAGTTCTTTTGAGAATGTTTATCTCAATGGGTAACTATTATAAAACAACATAATTCAGTTTTATTGTGTGTAACTCAGTGAGCACGCATTAAATAACAAAGATATAAGATATTCGAAAACGCCTCCGATATGCTGGGTATCATTTCCAATAATCGTAAGACCATAGCCTACATGCATACGCTACTGCTTCGGGTGTTTATTGTGAAAATGATACTTTTACATGCTGGGGAATGGGCTCCTGATCGACTCTTAATTAGCGGTGAAAATGAAGGAGGATTGTGCGGCATGTGAATGTTGAAATGTTTAGATACAAGGGCAAAAAGGGGTTAAATGCTATCAAATGACACAGTAAACATAGAAAGCTATGGGCGGCATCAATTTATCCAAGTCAACAAAAACATGGGTAAACTGTATAATGGAGAAAATATCACTCATTACCGCATGATGTGCCCTTTTGTGTTCGGCGACACGCGCCGGATGTAAAGGATGAAATTTCAAAAGTTCCTTGCAAATATTTATAAAAGGTGACGAATGTCTATCATTGTGAGGGTGTCGCAAAAATTTTCATTGAGTTATTTGCTAAAAGCTTTGATTCAGATACAAAAAGGTATCAATGTAAGTCGTTTTTTTAGTCATTATGTTTTAATCAATGCGATTAATTCACAGAATGTCTCAAGGTGAAGCTGATTTACTCATGGAAATATACTGCAAATATTTTTTTGAAATATTATTAATTAGGTATGCTTACAAACTAAACAAATAAGTGCGATGTTTTCTTCATATATTTATTTATTTAGCACTATCTTCTGTAGGAGATCTACTGCTAAATAAAACATCAGAAAAATTCCAAACTTTTCTCAAATTTAAATTTGGCTTCAGAGGGATTTCGAATGTGATAAAAATTCTCACCGATCTCTGTCGTTTTGAATCGGCTTCCAGATCATGCGGTTTATTGCTCCACTTTGATTTTTACGTTCGGTGGCCCCACCATTGTGTTACCGGGATATAAAAACTGCAACTGGATGTGACCCTAAAAATAGGAGAAGCATCCGGAATTCATTGCCACAATAAATCAGATGGCCACGGTCGAACATGGGGTGTTCTACGGCTAAAAGGCCTCATCCTCATCTGTGTACGAGAGCCGCCGAATCGGAAAGTGCGCCAACCACTTAAAATTGATCTGTGACCCGGACTATATCCTCCTTTTTGTGCACTGCGCCGCCAGGCCAAATATTCCATCTGTCGAGAAGCACTTAACCACAAGTTCACAATTTGAACCCCAAGAACGAGACACAGCACCTCGTCTGTTCGGCTGATGGAGGAACTAATGGACTCTAACGCATTAAATTCTTCCCAATTCTTCCCGCCCTGAAGATGGGGACGCAACCGTGACTTTTTGGGGGAAAGACATCGTCAAAAGTGATGAAGGTTCATAAATCCGGTGAATATGAAAATCGGGTAGAACATGAGTCTGTCGTCACCGACGCATTACACGCCGCCGTGTCGTTAAGACGTTGAGGGAGGACAAGGCACGATATGCGAGGCAACGTGTGTAAGGTGAATGCATTTTGCATTCGGGTTGAGCGCTCCTCTTATGATTTACGGGCGATGGTAGGGCTAGCAGAAAGTTCGGATGTACTTTCATTGCCATAGTGTGGCGCTAACACGACTAATTTTAGAATAAACTGAATGATTGAGCCCGTAACAAATCTGAGCGTTTCATAGTCTTTTTATGCCCGGCTGCTGTTGAGAGCACTTAAAAATTACAAAATCCACTCCCCAACATAGAACAGGGGGGGAGGAAGGGAGTAATTTCAATCACCTTTTCTATGGAAATGCATTAGAGAGGGTCGAGGGAAAAAAACAAAAAAAAAATAAAATAAAATTAAATAGTGCACCCCATTTACACGCATCCGTGCCGCAATGCACCATTTGTTTCGCAGGCAGATATATAAGGGCATTGCATCAGAAGGCCGCACTGCGATCCGGGGACCCATCAATATTTTCCGAATGAATATTTCCCTTTGATGAAAACCCACCCGAAAATTGAACAGACGAGAAAATATTTCACGAACGCATTTGTTCCATTAGATGGAACTATGGTGAGGGGATTTCCGCGCCCCCGCAATATGCTTTGCTCGATATCGGGAGACATACAGAGCACAGAGGTCCCATGGAATTCCATTTTTAGAATGCACCAACACGGTTTGAAATAGAACATTTTTTTTCCCCAAAAACACAGAGCCAATTCTCCGACAAAGCAAACGTCCAGGCATCGTTTGTCTCACACTGATCAAACTTTTTTTTTTCCTATTGATTTACAGAGCCCCGCTGGCTTATTATTGTCGCGTAACCCTAATTGATGGACATTTCGGGGATAGCTGCGCGCGGATGTTTTTTTAACGAATTATACCTTTTTTCGAAATAGGTACAACACAAAATATCACCTCTATGGACTTTAGTTTATTTTTTTATGAATGATATAAAAGCTTTTTTGAATATTTAACCAACATAAGGTACCCCTCTAATCTTCTCCCTATGAAAATGAAATTTTTAAAGTTTATTTGGCAGTTTAATTCAATTTTCTTCAAAAAAAAGAATCTGAAAAATGCTGAACATCGTCGTAAAGGAAGTAGCCTTCTTACAAATGGATTTAATTATTAAATTTTTATTATTTTGCCAAAGATAGGAAACATTTTAAGAAATAGTGTTTCGTTTTTAGTTTTAGATTAATCAAAAACCACGAAGAGATATAGTTTTTGAACCTTCATTCTTTTACTCGTATTTGCATCTTTGAAAATATTGCCAGGAATTCGAATTCCGACATTAAATAGAAAAGTTTACATATTTAAACTTTTTTCATGCTCTTTTTAGTGACAAATAATCACTAACATGAAGTTCTGTATTCTTATCATGCCTCCTTTTTTAATAAAATAGGATTCAATTTAAAACAAATCGTATCTTTAAAGAAAATTTTTAAAAAACTAGTAAAGGTCCTAATCATATGACTCTAATGAAAGCCTTAAGGCTCTTTACGTAAATATGTTAAAAGTGTAGTGTTAAAACCTCTATTACTTTAATATAATTACTAAAGGTTAAAACTATAATGTGAGCCACATTCTAAGCTCTTATAAGAATTTTTAAAAATACCTTTTAACATCGATTCTGAAACTTAAACCCAACAATTTTAACAAATTAAGCACAAAAGAACAATTACTTTTCATTAGTAAAATACTTAGTGTCGTAATTTTATTCTACATATATCTAAAATGCACATATATCACTCGTAACACTTAATATAAAGTCAGCCACATAGTACAACTGCTACACAGAGCCATTGGCTTTAAAATTCCCAATCCCGAAAAAACATAACTCCGCCGGGTATAAAGTGCGAGATGTTTTCTATTCATTTATGTTTGTTATTTTTTAATTTATCAAAATCATTTTAATGCAATGAACCCCTTTCCATTTTAATTGAATAAGCCCATCATCGGGACGCTTAATCCTTTTAAGAAAAAAAAAAACCTGGAATCACACTAGAGTCAACTGCTTGCTAATTGCAATTGTACGACTTATGCAGTTTTCAATTAATTTCTCAATATCCCTAGTTTAATGCACTCAGCGGCTTTCGTAAGAAAATTAAGTAATTTGTATTAAAACCAGAAAATGCTTAATCGGCTTAGTACGAAACCTCCCTCCCCTGCCACACCGTTTCAGTAGCCTACTGTCGCATATTGAGAAAGAACATTAACCCAAAATTCTTTAGACAATTTTCTTAACATTGTACCTGTTTTAGACGTTTGTACTGCTGCTCAAGAAATTTCAATTAAAGTGCGAGCAATTACCCTCGATAGCCCGCATAATTTTTAAACCTGTACACTCTTTTCCGGTGAACACCTGCAAAATCTTAAGAAATTTCACCGGACATGGTATTGTTTCAGGTAAAACAAAATAAAAGAAACTCAATGAAATGTCTTTGTCTAGTTGCGGGGATGAATTATTTATTGAAATCGTTCTGGGAAGTGATTTCGTTTGCGATCTTATTATGTTCGTCATCATTTTACCCTACCGATATAAGAGATACATTTTTAACAATGCCCTAGTGAAGTGAGACATACGATGTAATGTACTCGACCAATTTGACCACTACTCAGTGGTTAACCTATGCTTTTTTGAAAACAAATCTTTTTTTCGTATTTCCATCAGATCTGTGGGATCAAGGGCTAGCTGTCAGAGGTTCAAAACGCAAACCCCCTCTTAAATTGGAGCTAAATTCACCGAGTTATAAATTTTTAACTGATAAGGGTGCAATTTTACTTAGGAAAAGAGGGCCCTTTTCAAGGAAAAATGTTGCCCTGGCCTTAAAAATTGTTTCTAATTGCTGAAAATTTGCCCAGACTATGAAAACATGCTAAGCTTTTCAGAAAAAATAAAACCAGGATACGTCCCGAAGAAATATTTTAAGTACCGAGGCCCAGAACCTGAAATATAAAAAAAACTGACGATTTTCCATACATTTCTATGCGGTTTTTTGGTTTCTGATTGTCACACCGCTGATAGGGCTACATTTCCGGGCTCTACTTAAAGGGCTAGCCCACAGAAGTTTAAAACACAAACCCCCTCTTAAATTGGGGCTAAATTCACCGAGTTATGAAGTTTTTACTCATTGGGGTGCAATTTTACTTAGGGAAAGAGGGTCCTTTTCAAGGAAAAATGTTGCCCTGGCCCTAAAAATAGTTTCTAATTGCTGAAAATTTGTCCAGACTATGAAAACATGCTAAGCTTTTCAGAAAAAATAAAACCAGGATACGTCCCGAAGAAATATTTTAAGTACCGAGGTCCAGAACCTGAGATATAAAAAAAAAACTGACGATTTTCCATTCATTTCTATGCGGTTTTTAGGTTTCTGAGTGTCACAGCGCTGAAAGGGCTACATTTATGGAAAACCCTTCAACTCTACTATTAAATTCCGTCAAAAAATCGCAAAATAATTTTTTTCAGATTTTCGCAAAAATTGCAAGGGGTTAACCTATGATTTTTTGAAAAAAAAAACTCGAATTTTCGTATTCCTTCAGATCTGCGCGATCAGGGGCTCTAATTAAAGAAAGCCAAGAAACAAGTTTTGATGCTAACTGAACTGAGTTTTGAGTAATTTTTGTAAATGCAAGATGAGAGATTGACGTTGTAAATTTTTTACTATGTGTAGATAACGCACTAAACTTTCAAGATTAAATATTCAAGGTATGTACATATGTTATATGTTAAAAATATGATTAATATTTCCCTATGGTACGGAGTAACCTAGTAAAACTAAATGATGGAATAAAATTCTTAAAGTTATACAAGCAAGTTCAAAACGTACCGTATGCTACTAGAGGTTGCTTACTTCGGCTTATTCAAAAGCAACATCCACGAGCGGATCGTCCTTTGGCAAACGGTGGTAATTAATATTAAATTAGACTCCTCGGTTTACTCAATTACATTACGGTGTGGCATCAATTTTTCTCAAACAGAAGAAGACGAAGGAGGACGGGACCTTTGGGGCATATATGGGAAGCGTTGTCTTTCGTTTGCATGTGTCACACATGCACGGATCCTGAGGGCTAAGCAAATATTTGTGGGTTTTTGTATGCATAAAATATGCCAGCGTGTACGCACATGTAATATCCTTAAAACTTTCCAGCTCCTCTGTTTGCTCGTCTCGGAGTTCTTGCAATTTTCAATTCCATCACCGGAATCATAAAATTCAATTCGATATGGAATCATCCCCCCCAGCACCAACCCACTCAGTTATCTGTAGCGGATGGGTCTGCGATGTGGAAAACAACCCGACTAAAAAGTTCATCAATTTCCATTTAAGTTGGCTTGTTTTCGGTTTGACTTTGCACAGATATCCTGCGCTCAGGGTCTGATGGACAGTCGTGCTATTCATCAGCTGCTGGCTGTTTTAGGCAAATTGAGTTAGAAATTGACGACGTCATCGTATTTTGCGCAAAATAGCACTATCCAACCGGATTTCTTGATGGTAGCTGACGTTTGTTTATGCAAATAGGCTTCAACAAAATTTCAAGGAAATCTACATAAATGGAATTTTCTGACGAGGCACAAATTGGTGGTCTGGTCTGTTAGCATGGTGCTAAATTTGCCGCTAAAATTTGGACAAGGCAGGGGCAGATTTGGCGGAGCGGTCAAAGCAGAAACTGTTAGGTTGCAAGGTGTCAATCAAGGCCTATTCTGGGTAAGCCCTTGTCTCGGGTGGACGGATCAGTCGAGTCACGCCCGTCGAAGCTATTCAGTTATTGGCCAAACGCATCTCAACCGTCGATATATTGTAGGCGTCGGCAGCCCTCAGATCTTCTATAATCTGCGCTCACATATGGAGGAAATCAGAATCGAAAGGTTTTTTTTTTCAATTTTTTACCTTTCGCACTGGCCCAAAAACTTCACGCTCCAAACCCCGGGAACAGCCGGGATCATTTCATTTCGGTGTCATTATCGCTTGCCGAGAGATGTGTAAGATGATGAGATGGACGAGTGCGATAAGTGAATTATTAGCCCGGATCCCGAATGATTCAGCAAAACTAGCCCCCACTAGCCACTTGACATAAGTATGCTATCCGTCAGCTCGCACTATCCCTGGGTCCCTACTACCACCTTTCTTCGAACATAGTCTCGGATATCAGAAACCGACATCTCGTCTCCGCCGGTAAGTGTTTTTAGTGAGCGCTCTCACTTCTCAAGGAGCCTAATTTTGAGCCATTTTGCTGCGGCTGTTTGGACACCAGTTTTTATTATAATTATACATCACACGGCGCTTGCACTTAAGCTAATTGCACACCTTAAGCTCAGCTGCTTTGTTGAAAATGGCCAAAGGGAAAGGTTTTGAAATTGTGATCAGGCCGGGAAGTGAAACGATGTAAATCGATTTCGATTGAAACAGTCGTAGAGATTGAAGAGAGTTAGCTATTTTCTCATGAATTTTTTCTTTTTTGTCTATTTTAATCAAAAAGTGAAATTATCTTTAATTTGAAATATTTTCAAAATTTCTAGGCTCTAGCACAAAAAAATTATCTACCTAATAAGGTGCAATCATAAGCAGTAACTTTCACATAGTCAGTTTTTAGTTTAATAAGAAATCAAAGGCACAGTTCATTGTGTAGACTGAACATTATTTTTTTTATAAAGTTCATTTTAATAATAACTTTCCAAACTTTCCCGATAGAATTAAGAATGCCTCGGAATATAGCGATAAAGAACCATTACCAACACCTTATTAATCAAATAAAAAGAAGTTTTTAAAAAAATATCTCGTCTTCTGATAGTGCTGAAAAACTCATATTCTTTTCAATGTACCTTTTCCCAGCCTAATTTTAGACGTACTAGACTTATATGACCTCTTAATACACGGGTAATACATTCGGATAGTCTGCCCAGTAGTGGATTTACCAGGAAGCAAAGGAAGCAACTGCTTGGGGCCCCGCTTGGACAGGGGCCCCAAAAATTTAAAAATGTTGAAAATACATTCGGAAATTAAAAAAAAAAAAATAAATAAAAAATGCGAAATGAAAAAATCCATGTAAACAATATCGATTATTCATTGTCCTCAAACGAATTTAAATTAGTTCAAAACTGTATTTCGCGCGTATAGTTGGCGCTTCGGTCGCTCGTATTTCGTGTCTTTCGTTACTTTTTATCGAAAAAGACAAGCTTCAAAAACTTGACTTTGATGATGTCATTTATCAATTTGCGACTGCGAAAAGTAGGAAAAAGTTGTAATTTAGTTCGTAAATTATAAGTAAACTGTATAATATATTGATTTTGCAAAATTAACTGGTTATTTATTATTTTAAAATATTGGGGGGGGGGTTAATTTTAGAATGAGGGCCCCGAAAACCTGAGGTTGCTTGGGGCCCCGTCTTAGGTAAATCCGGCACTGAGTCTGCCCTTCTTTTAAGTAACTAACAACAATCAGTAGTAGGTTTTTAAAGAAAAAAAATAAATTTACCGAACCCACATTTTCTTTCCCAATTGAAAATTGCTCAGTACGCCCAAGTTCTATGGCCGATTGACTTTTTAATTGCGGCTGATATTCTTGATGCATCTTTGGTGAGGCAGGTCCCATGATAATTAGAAATATCTTTTCGGTTTCATTACTTATTTCCCCCCCACAATCATCCGAGTGCATATTTCAATTATTTCGAGTTTTTCATTCATTGTTTGCTCAACACCCTCCCCCATTTTCCTGGTTCCACGCTGAAAATTTGTTGTCATCCTGATTATGTCCCAAGCACACAGCGTTCACAATGCATCTTTGGAACAATCGGACGCTTTCATTTTGTCCCTCAAGTAAAATTGAAGAGTAGTAGGAGGCACAGTTCTGCTGCTTGGTCTCCTGTGCAATTCCACCTCTTAGAAATTGTTTGATTTAAAATGGAATTGCATCTCGGTGTTCAAATGACGAGTGCGCCGTGGTCCACGTGCTCCACCAAAATCAAGGTCTATTCAGGTTGAGTGATTTCCGACTCTGGTTGTCTATATAATCTGGCCCAGGGGACATAAATTAAAGTCCATATGGCTGGATTAATATTGTGTCACACAATAATTCTCCCCGAAGATGTTTTGGTGGCTTTTGTTGAGGCGACTTCAAACGTGAAATTCGTTCCTCCTTGCTAACGCACTTGAGGTAGTCGGTCTAAATTAAAAAATGTACTGAGCGTAATATAACCCGGGGGTGGAAAGAATTGTTTCCTAAATTACAGGGCACGGAGTTAAAGAATTGTGCAAAAATATTGCAGAAGTGGTATAATAAATTGAAAAGACTTTCTATTCATTTCTAAAATTAGGCAATGTTTATAATCCCAAATCAATTTTTACACTTCATGGGTGTTTTAACTTTATGCATGAATTATTTCGAAATTTTAATAGTCTGGAGCCTGAATACATTTTGCTTATTACCAAGTATTGTGATATAAATTGATTTTTAACTTTTATCATCTCATTATATGCGCCTCCAACTTCGCGCAGTTTTTAGAATTTGAATTCCACTTTTATATAATGAAGAAAAATAGCAAAAATCAATTAGAGAAATAAAAACAAGACAAAAATAAAAATACACACAAAAAATTAGATAGTACAAGTAACTGAACAGAAACTTAAAGTTCTCATTCTCTTAAAAAAAACACCTTATAGTAGCAATTTGTTCAGGTTATCCGTTTTGAGAAAAGAGGGAAATTTGCCGAGGGATCGAAAGTTTAAAATTTTTGGCTATTACTTACCTTTAAGGGCCCCTATTCATCCAAAGTAATATAGTCATTATCGTACTGCTTAAACCAAATTCCATAGTATCAATATGTTTTAAATTGCCATTGCGCAAAACGGTGATCTTATGCAAAATTAAATGGAGACCCACAATTTTTCGTTGAATATGACGTGAACTTTACTGATAAACCAAAGCATCTCTGGAAAATAAAACTTAAGAAAAATTATAATGATGCCTTTAAAAACCTGTAGACGGGCAATGCTTACAACTTGAGCTTGTTGACTCTCTTCATCCCGCCAAGACCATTTTGAGTCATAAAGTCGCCAGAGTTACTGCCTAAATCTTGTTGCGGCGGTGATAAGAAGAAACGAAGCATTTTTGCTTACTATCAACTCGACTTTTAGTGCTAGCCAATGAAAACTTGAGTAGAATTGGCTAAACTGCAAAACCTTCTTATGGTCTCGTAAGCTGAGGGGAAAAAAAAGAGAAACAAAAATTGGAACGCTGAATGCAGAAGCTGTTGGACCGTCTACAAATTAGCCGCAAATTTGTTTACATGCTTTCAACAAAGTCAGAGTAAAGTTACATTTTTTTGTTTTTTTAATTCAAGTAATCGTATTACTGTTTATTGATCTAGTTTCTGTAAAATTGGTACATTTAATTCTCTCTCAATGCGGAGATTTACATTGCACATAACTTGGAAAATGTGTTTTATAAAAATTGTAAAGTTAAAGTTTGTATTATCTGAAATTAAATATATGAAAAACTATACTTTAAGGTATACAAAAAAAAATTATTCTTTATTCAAAAATATAAATTGACGAAAACTAAAAGTAAGCACAACTCGTTAATAAATTAATCATTAAAATTAGTAACACATTTTTTGTTGCTATTCAATCTTACAAAGTGATGATATAGAGAGAATAAGGAATAGGGGTAAATAATGATGGACCTAATTTAAACTGAATGAACTATTTCGCTGGTAATAAGGCGGCTCAGTAGTAGGCAACAATTGAAAGCTACGGTTGAGCAAAATTAAAGGAAGGTTTTTTCTTTTTGTTTATTTTTTTTTAAATAATTATTTCTAAGCCATGATTAAGGATTCTGCTTCTTAGTAATTTATGGCAATATTTTATTATCACTATAAGTTTGCAATCGTTGAATTTCGCTCATGGAATGAAATAATTTATTGATTTTACCTCAGGACGCCTTTGGCTTGAGGACTGCTACCAGGTGATTTTTCTTGCCCTTTTCAGATTTGCTATACTCATCCAAAAACTATAAAAGAGAATAACATAGAAATATAATTTTAATTTTAATAATACTGCTTAAGAAGTTACATCCATGTCAATAATTTAATCTTTTGGTGAATTTTAAATTTTGAATTCGTTTTTTTCGAACAAAACAATGAGTATTTTGTCATAAGGAATGAATATTTACAAAACGATTTAGTTTATAAAAAAAATCCTAGTTATAGAATAAATGTTCAAATGGATATAACTCTTTAATTTTGATATTATAAAATTAGCTTACCTCTATGTTGAAATCTCGGGATATAACTTTTCTTGCTGATGCATTTTCGTGAGTGATAGTGACTAGAGTTGGATAAATGACTACATTTAAGTTCTCTGGAAGCTTTGTCAGGCATTTTATAACAATTGAACACTGCTCTGATGTTAAAAGATCCTAATGATGATATATTTTTGTAAGTTATTAAATTATAAAAGTTCATTTAAATCGAATCAAAATATTTACTCTACGAAATTATGATAAAATAAAATTGTAACCTGATGTTTCCTATTATTGGCACAAAAGAAACCAATTGTTGCAATTAAGTCCACAATCACAGCTTGAGTTTCAGTTTTTTCGTTAGTGATACATTTTGAACCACAATACTTAAGTAAAATTGTAATCACGTCCAAATACTTGAGAGACAAAGACTCTCCAGAAAGCACCTCCTGTAAGAAGATAAAAATTTTATTTCGCTAGTACGTTTATAAAAATTTATACTTATACCATAAATCTCTTTGTAGTATCATTAATAGTAAAAATTTAGAATATCCTACTTTCATTTTTATTTCTAACAGATTCAGTAAAATTTTAGTGCACTATCCCTTGAGTTTTTATTTAAATTAAATTTACGTTTCAACTATTTCATGATAATAAAGTGATAGTGTAGCTCGATGATACAAAATAAAAAATATTCGTATCATTTTTCTGCACATTTTACTATTTGGGATTATTCCTCATGGAGTTACTCTCAAAAGGATCTAAATAAAAAATTCTCAAAATATTTTGGTCCGGGTTTTGAATGGGAACATAGGACATAGGGGAGGCATATGTGTGTGTGTTGCTATTGGAAATTGTTCTTATTTTAAATTAAGCGCGATTTCACGTCCCAACAATTTCAGAAGAGCTAAGCAAAGATTCGGTTCACCCCAGTCAATAAAATGGTCGTTATCAATGATAGCGTTATTCTATCATCCCGGATCGTTCCCTTGTTTACTTCGTTGAGTTTGCACTTTGAATTAAAACTTGGCAAACTTACTTCTTCTGTTCGGCAGGCAGGGTAAACTGAAATTGCCTCTATATGCACGCTGATCCCACGGGATGGGGGTGAAAGAATCCTCCTAAAGTTTGTTTTTTGGAGAAACGACGTTGGAATAGAACAACATAAAAAGTGGAAGAGTTCAATGGCAAGTGTAAGTAGGGAGTGGAGGGAGTGGAGGGGGTGGGGATGCGGCAACGTAGATGATGCCCAAACGTGCAGCATTCCTGTTAGCAGGAAAAAAAAAACTAATTACGCAGATCGCGAGGAAGGATGAGTAAATTGATTGTGGAGAGTTGGACTCAAACGTCGGCAGCCGGTGTAGTGGCCACATATGAGGCTTTGTTTACTGTTTTCTTCAATTTTGGGAAGTTTGCCTTTTTGGTTGTTTGCGGTTTAGAAATTAAATTTGCGGTCCAAAGATAATCGAATTAAAAGTTCCTAATGGATTTACTTTGCTTTTGCGTGCGTGGCATGTTGATTAGCACTTGTCCGCATAGTGATTCATCAGTCATAAAACATTAATGCTACTGGTGATTGGCTAGTGGATTTGTTATCTAACTGCCAAATACAATTTACGAAAGTTTTAATGTAGTAAAAGCCTCTCTTTCCTATAAAATTCATTTTGAAAGCATTAATTAATAGGACCTCCAAACAAAGGCAAAACTTGTAACTAGATAACAGAAAACTGCCCTTTTCTTCGTTTTGCATCAACTGCACTTTTTCCATTTTTTTAAACTAGTACTCTAGAAACTTGGCTTGATATTTTGTGTAGCTGTTTAACATTGTTTACACTAACCCATATGGTGGGCACTGCGACCAAACGGTCTTTTATGCCAAAGCCCAGTTAAGGAAAGCCAAGTTATCCACAGAAGAATTACGGGCTTCAGCTGCGCTTAAGAACCCTTTGCCGAAGGTTCCACTACTCCGTGTCAAAGTCGGACAGTCACACAAAATGTGAGCTGTTGTTTCCTCGTCCTCTAGACATAGTCAACATTCCTTCTCAACTGACAGAACTATTTTATTATAACGTGATACTAAGTGCTATTTATTTAAAGACTTATCAAAAACGCAAGATTGGTACTTTCTCTCGGTTTAGGAGTATTGCTTAAATCTACGGATTTGATATAGAACCATAGTCCAATCTACAAACCATGAACCTTCTTTACATATGCTCCGTTCATCGTTGAATTTGTATCTTAAGCCCGAAAAGCCTTTATTCGAGCCCAATACGAAATCAAGTAGATTTTATGAATTCCTCATTTTCTATTTTCTTGTAATTCCTTTCTTAAGGCCTTGACCATTTTCAACCAAACATAAAAGATTTTCTATTTTATCTTGTTTATGGTTTACTTTTTATCTCCTCAGTCTCCTGGAATCATATTTGATTGCTTTGTAGGGTTGTTGGTTTTAATTTGTTGTTTTGTAAGTTTGTGTAGTTATACCAACCCTCATCAGAAAATAAAAATATTATTTCTATTAACATATGTGTCTCATACCAGTGAAAAAAAGGTTCCTTGGACAATCTACTGGGCAGAATGGACAAATTGGTATTATTTATTTATTCTAGGTCACTTAGTATGAAGTGTTATATGTCTCTATGATTAAGGGAAGCTATCTTGAATATCATTCGCCTATGTATGAATCTCAATTACTGTGAGGAAACGTTGTTGTTACTTATGGTACCTAGTTATTTTATAATACTATGATTATATACTATTTCAATGTACTCCTACCCTTCGGGAGGATGCATACATCCCTTTTGTGTGTCTCAATGTCTCCAATCAATATCCAAGATCCGTTTTCGTCAAATACGTTTTAAAAATAAATAAGATCCGCACGTGTAGCATTGGTTCGTTTTTTTTTTCATGTTTGTTTAAAAGAGAACTAATCAAATTGTTTAATTACAAATTACAACACTCGAAGCCAAGTTAAGTCCAGAGTATCCTAAACTTAATCTTCTCTGGGAAGTTTCTTACGAAAATTTAATTAAACGATGCCATAGTACACAAATCAATATTGCGCTTCCTCTTCAAATGTTTTATAACTTTCAATACCCGGTATCGTACCATTGCCGCAAAAGGGTTAAATCTCAAGTTTCCCAGGAGTTCTTGTCGAAAAGGGAATTGCTTTAAATATTCATGGAGAATGATGAATTTCTCTCCTCGGCACTCTTTGGAAGTTGCGACAACTGTCAAGATATGCTCGTGAATATTTTACGTAAAGGAATCGAATTTCCTCCCCAGTGTTTCCTTGGTTCAGAATGTCTCAAGCCCATCCCTTTCGTGCCCTTATGAAATTCGTTTATTTATTGTATATTTATATTTATATTTACATATATATATATTTTTATTTATCTTAATTAGACTTAAGACTGAGCTTCTTGAATTACCATTTATAAAAAATTCTTCTGAAAGTGAAAAACGAACTGAATTTTCTTCATACATTCGTAATATTGGAAGCATTTTTTGCCAACAAGCTAAAATTGCTCTCTTATGTGATTTTTGGGAAATTAGAAAAATCGTGGCCTAATTAACAAAAAGTAAATAAGATAAGCTCGCCCTTAGAGCAAACATCCCTTTCCAGTGCCGTTTTGTGCTTCCCTGGTGAGCAAACATATTTTATCTGCTTCCTTAGCTGTAGCTCGTAAAACAATTCTGAAGAATCTTCTCCTCAGTCGAAAAAGGGGTGAGCACCCTTTTTTTTTGCTCCAGAAATTCCTTTTCCATGGAGGCGCACAACTGTGGGTCTCGTGGAAAGGATGCTGCAATAATAATGACTTCATAATCTTCGGTCTCCGGGTCTATGGGATCATTGTTGGACACTGTTTGAACAATACTTGTGGTTACCCGGCCAAACAAATCAAAGAAAAATAATTCAATGTCCACACAAATCGGTGCAAGGAGCCCAAAACGACCGGGCCTTTTGTTTACGTGAAAAGACTTAATTAATGGAGATTCCCTTTACCAAATTAAATATTAGAACATTTTGTGGGAAGGACTACAGATCCTTCAAGAAAAAAAAAATCGGAACCCATTCATAAGGGGTTTTATACAAATATTTGAGTATAAACAAAAATATCAAATAAAACCAATGCCTACACACTTAAAAACGTTACTAAAATAAAATAGAAATAATTGCAGAGGATAACAACTAAAATATTCATTAGTTGTAAGAAAATTACTTTTTGAAATCTTGTATAACGCTAAGAATGTTCGTTAATCTCCAATTAAATGTTATCGTTTGATAGTATGAATTTTAGATAACGCGCAATATTTTCTATTCTTCTCCAGTCGTCAAGGCTGAACAATAGTGATAGTGTTCTAGGCCTTCAGAGAATCTATAGGTATAACATACTAAGCTTGCTTACATGTATATTTTAACCCTTTGCCTTAAAATAACGTGTGGGATACGTGATATGTTTTCTATGCCTAAAATGAGAACCTCGTATCAGACACGTGATGTCTCTTGGTCTAGCCAAAAATGAGAAGCTCGTATCAAGCATGATTGTTTTTACATGATGTTTTTTGGTTTTTACGTTATTATTATTTTTGTTTTTTACAGTTCTAATATAAACATTCGGTGGTTTTATTAGCTCATTTGCATTATTTGGAAAACCGAAAAGTTAACCCATATTACTAAAAATTTTGTAGGCTTAATTACTTCTTCCTTTACCCGGAGAAATCTTTACTTTAATCATTTTATAACCATCACTCTTCAGTAAGTAACTGCATGCAGATGTGGCTGTGACTATGGTACTCAAAAAATGGTGGTGGTGGCCAGGAAAATTTCGCACATATATGAGCTTATGATGCAAATTGGTAAAATTGTAAATGCAGTACTATTAATGTCCACTGGTTTGTACAGACTATGGTGCTATGATGAAACTTCTTCTGGTTACGACGCATGCAAAAAGCTTTTATGGAAAATAGCACACAAAATCGTCGCTCAATTCATAAGGCAAGGGGTTAAGTACGTTTTTGACGTACATTCGATAACTTTTAAGGGGTAATATAAAAAATTGAGTGTTATACATTAATTTTCTGTTTAACGCGTTATTTTACCCAATAGCCAATCTGCCCTCTACCACAAGAAGCGAATAACAATAAAACATTTAATTTACTTAAATATCAACTTTCTAATTATATTCAAGTTAAAAGCCTAAAAAATTTTTATTCTATTTATTTTCTGACGCACAACTTGAATTCAAAATTTTAATTAACCCACTAAAATTTATCTGATTCATAACATTAGACTACCTGAACTTACCTGAAATGTGTTCAAATCTAAAAAGGCCATAGAAACGAGCAAGTTGAAAGTGGCAGCCGCCAGAGATATTGTTCTTGGTGGAATGCATTCTCCTATAAAAGTACAAAAAAGAAAAAAAAAATAAATAATACAAAACTCCTTAATGTCTATAAAATCCAAAAAGATGTAAATGAATATTTATAGCCTTCCACAAAGGCAAAATTTGCCGAAATATCTTGTACCAAAAGTTGGAACCATAAATAACTGCTGAGTGGATAGCGGTTATGAGTTTCTTTGCGCCTTATTAATTAACGCGACTGAGTGATTGGCACGTAGCTGCCTGTCTCTCGGCCCTTTTGACCGCACAGAAAATCTCAAATTGAATCTTTTTTGGGGTTCATTGCGGGAATTTTGGTAAAACGTTATAATCTTTAGCTGGTGATGGAAGTAATTAGCACTTACCGTCAGGTACTACAGTTGAGTAAAGGAGAGATATCGTCCCAAACAGTTCCGTTGACTTAGCCGCACTTAGGAACTTTGTTATATCCGCCGGCCCTGAAAGTAAAAGGATTGTATTAATTGAATTTCAAAATTTCATTTTTTATTAAATTCTAATTTTTTAGTGCACTATCTCTTAAAATTGCATTAATAGTAAGGTATCAGTCCATAACCCTTGACGATATATTGAAAGGGTATTTGTGACGTATACTGCAATATAATTTAACCCTTAAACAGTATCATCGAGTTGGTTAGTTTTAAAAATATTTTGTTTCATTTAATTTTAGAGGATCACAAAAATACCCATGATACCATTTAAGGGTCAATAATTCAATGATAGTACAGTAGTAGTGAATTAATGTAAAAATTGCACTATGTACAATTCTAAAATTTAATAAATGAATAAAAATTGTGTAATTCATCTTACCCGAAGGACATTGTTCCGCGAATTTCGTCAATAGTCCCAATGTAGCCAAAAGCGATAGTACCACACTTTGGTGGCTTTCGACAGATTCACGGATTTTCATACATCTTCTCGACAATACTTCGATGAGGCCGGTGGTAACGGCGTAGCTGTGAAAAAAGACATTTGTGTAAACAGTGGTCGAGGAATAAAATTTTCGGAGATTTTCTGACTAAGACGAGGACCCTCCAGATTTAATTCGATTGACATAAACATTCTGCGAATGCAATTGTGGAAAAGTTTTAAGTACCGTGTGTATCTGACACTTGTTATAATATTTGCCCTTTAGGCAGAGGAGGAGAGGAGCCACTATGGTGTGAATATTATGGTGAGAATTGGTGGGTTGAGTTGGATACGAGAATACGAAGCGGTGATGGCTTTTTATGCTGCGACATGTCTCCTCGAGCTCTACTTCATGCGAACCATTCACAGCCACTTGAGGTCCATAAAAATGTGTGCAAATCCTTGTTTGCCACATTCTGTTGGTTTTCAGTCCCCATTTCGTCTTGCACTCGTTTATGTCAGCAGCTGAATGTTTACTTTCAGCACTGGGCTCTGGGAATTCTCTCCTGGTTCTGACAGAATTTGTATGAAAAATACACAAGAGCCTTGGGGAGAAGGTGCTGTGCAGTTCCATTTCAAACATGTTCATGTTTTTCAGGGAAAAATTTTAGTTTTAAAATCTATCAGCTTCGAATTAGTTTCCATCTCCCTCTACGGATCTCTTATCAAGCAATATGTTAATTGAATTATAATTTCGTAAGCGTGGCGACAATTTTCCACGGAGGCCTAATAGCGCAGAACCCCATATATTTTTGCAGGGAATCCAACATCCACCCTTCGGGGTCCTTGCGTAAGCCCAACCAAAACAATTCTCAGCGCCGCGACTATTCATCGGGGACAAGTGAAAAAGGATGGGGTGCTAAATAAGGGCTTTTGCAGAACCGCCGTTTCAGAAGGGAACTAATAATCCGACCCTAAATTTAAGGAGCACATAGCGTTCAAGTGCAAATCCTTGAATAAAGTTGTATTAAGTTTTTTTTATTTTTTTTTATTGCGTTACGTACGACTGGCTGAGGCCTATTTTTAAAAGGGAGCTGCTCACTTGTGCGTTACAGAGTTCCCATTTTCAGTTTATCGAAGAAGCCTGGTCTGCATTCAATCTCCTGCTTAAGAGAAATCTAATCAACATAAGTCATGTGCAGTTGGTAAAAAATTTACCAGGGACGAGGGGATTTACTTTTGGATGGATTAAGCCACCTTACTGGGAAATTTCACATAATTAAATCGGACTAGTACTTAAAGAAACAATAACAAAAATTCAGTATGCTTTGCAATTTTAAACCTTTTATCGAAAAATCGATTTCCAGTAGTATTTTGAAAAGTTGATGATTTAAAAATATTAACAACATAGAAAAACGACGAAGAATTAACCTTATGAAAAAAACTTGGAATAAATCAGAATATGCTAAGACACTTGTAAGACATGCCTTCTAATAACAAGTTAGGATTAGAGTTTAGACCAAAAGTTATCGTTAAAAAATACCGTCAGGTTTTCCTAATTAGAACCATGCTAGGACCAAAGTATTACACCAGGACCTGAATGATCTTCTGCGTTACACGCCGCACACTATCCTCATCGGCTATGCTGATTACGTTCAGGTAAGTTCTTCTAGTCGGATAGTTTTTATTTGATTAAACCTCAGGTCTTTGTTTAAATGTTTAAAACTCATTTATATAAATAATGTGAACATGTTGTGGCAGCCAGCATTAAATTGAATGGCGTCACCCACTTGGATGCCCCACACTGTGCCAACTGGACCACCTCCATTATTCCATTCTAACGATATCCATTTCAGTTTTATTTTAAGAGAGAAATCACCGCAAAACAGAATAGACCTCACGGGGCTGCTGTCCGAGAGGTGTCCAACCGCGATTTCTAATAAATATTTTTATTATCCCTTCCGCAATTACTGTAAATAGCAATCCTAATCTACTAATGGAACAACAAACGGGTCCCCCTTGTGTTTGCCGCACCACTGTACGTACAAAAGTTCGTCACAAACAATAAGAACCGAACACTCCCAGAAGAAGGATCTGCGATGTAAAAAGTGCCTGTCAGCAGGGTTTCTCTGAGGATTCCTGCTGAGGCAAATCACCACTTACTTAGTTATGGTCCACAGGGGTGCATCGTTCTGCACTAAATTAAGCCGTAGAACACCATGGAGGCTGCCCGACGGGATATGGGATACCCTGGTCTTATATTGAAATAAAAACATCTTAATCGAGGGCATGCCATAAATGCGAATTTTATTCGGACGCGTGTCCTAATGGACGTTGGCGTAATTGAATTGCAATTAACAGCTGTGAATGAATGACTTCCCAGTTTGATATTCTAATACTATTGAAACGATATGAGGCAACTTGGTTTCAAATTTGCTTTTACTGATTTCATTTTCAATTTAAAAATCTACTCAGGTTCGTTATTTTTAAAAACGCTATGCTAAAATTCTCTAACTTTAGCAAATAGTTATTTTTTTGTAACGTTGTGGCTTAATAACTGGAGCGCTATATCAAAATCTGAAATTCAGTAACTGATTTATTCAAAACTTTTCAATTTTGATTCATCTTTTTACTTGATTTTAAGCTACATTTTGACTACCTAATTAATAAAAGTAATTCCGTGGTAGCCTTCATAAGACGATGGCCTAAAGTAATAAGATATCCTTATGTTCTCAAACCGCTGTTTGTAGCACTTATCTGGACTGTATGGTCTTCATATTTTTCCGTACATATATCACGGATTGAGTCAGTTCAAAGATTTCTCTGCTTATCCTTGAATAGTTTAACTTGGCAGAATCGAGCGAGTTAGACGAGCTAGCCTGTTACGAGCATAGACTGAAATTAGACCAGAGTTGTTGGCAATATTAATTTACCAGTGAGAAACATTCAAAAGAATGAGTTTTTAAAACTAGAGAATTGCCGAAACACATATTTAGTTAAGTCATAAATTCTGTACTATTAGGGGAGTTATTCTGTTGGCTTAATACGTAAAAACCTAATGGTATGAGTAATATGAGTGTTTCTTATTAAATGTTCAAACACAATAGCATTAAATTGCCTGTCAGACTTTTCTCTATACAAATTCCAAATCAGCTATATGCGCATGTGCAATTCAATTAATGGTAGTATTTGTGTATATTCTTTTCCTTGAAGAATTTATTGTTTATGAACAATCGTTTTATTAATAAAATCATTCAACTTTAAATAAACATCAAAATCAGAAAAATTAAATCAACAGTTGGCCAAGAACAAACTAGGAAAACAATTATAGTGTAAAGGGCTTAATTTTAGATTTGCTATTTTATAAAATACCCAAAAATCATTGAAAACTTTTGAATTTGTCTGTTGTTTTATGTGACAAAATATACAAAGTTATGTTTGCAGCAACCTGCTTTGACCCAAAGGTGTGCAGACTGTCCAGAAAGCAAATCCGATGTAGAAAAAAAAATAAAACAGCAACAAAACACAGACCAAGTCGTGTTTGCTTGTTTTTTGTTAAAAAAAAAAGAAAAAAAAGTGACTTTGATGATACCGGCAGCCTCCGAAAGTAAAACAGCCGGACGAAAAAGACTCACTTAACATTTCACTACCATTCGAGCAAACATTCGATGTTCCCAGTTCCCAACGAGCCGGAGCCGCTTGCCGCTGAAAATCGAAATTTATGATTTTCTACAACAAGAACCCTATGCTCTCTGGGGTTCTGGAGTTCTGGGGTTTTTCTGGGCAAGAGGAGCTGCATAAAGAATAAAAATAAAAAAACAAAAACCAAACCGATCTCAAGTGGGCCACAATGTTTATTTTCAAATTCGGCCCTTTTACTGTTTAAAAACTTTACTGGCGGTGTTTTCTCATGATTCCGCCCGTTATTTGCACGACAGGTTCAAGTGTTTAGCAAGTTTGTGACAGTGTCACCGCCGCAATATTTGATTCCCAGAAGAAAAAAAGAAAAAAACAAAACAGGCGACGTACTTTCGGTCGAAATTATAAATAAATTAAATTGTACCTAGTAAACTTATACAGTTGCCCGGTCTGGGAAGCGATCACTCCACAGAAGCGAGCTTTACTTCACTTTCCCACAGAAAAAAAGTTGTTACAACCCGGAGAACGGAGCACTCCCAAATCCCGGAGTCAAGTGTTATGGGTGCATTTGGCTGGGAACGTTTTTCCGGTTACAAAGAAAATGTTAAGTGGATGAAGCACATTGCAAGTTTCACGTTTAAAATGCTCAGGACCCATTACAGCAAGGATCATAATAATGCAGCCGCGGAATTGTCAAATTAAATGGGATCCCGATGGTATGGACTCTAGGGCTGCTACCACCGGTACTGTATTTTCTCTAGGTACCGCTCTCGGGCCGGTACGGTGACTTGAAATAAAACCCATAGAAATATAGGAAATGGTTTTCAAGTGCTGCAGGAAATGCATTTCTCCTTGTGCCGCTCTTCTCAGCTGTTCTCAAAGAGGAGACTACCCTACACCCACCCCTCCGTTCTTTGTGAATTATTAAAAAACGGTTAAAATATTTCACTCGGCGGATGCTGAGGTTATTTTTCCCTTTTGTTTAATAGAGTGCTTTTAAAAAAAAAATATACTAAAACTGAATATACAAAAACAATTCGTTGAATTTATTTCGAGAAAGAAGTCTGACTGATTCGTGTCCTTCTCAAACAAAATGTTTCCAGTCGAATGGACACTGCATGTAAAATGCGCATAATTCCATTGTAATTTTCGCCCACTTTATGAACACGTCGAAATCTCAACAAGTCAAAATTGAAACATATTCTCTTCGAATATCACATAAAAGGGGACAATAGGCCACACTCCAGAGCAGAGAATAATCCTTTCATGTATTTCAATTGTGCTGCTTTTATTTAAATTGACAGGACTGCGCGCGTGCGCCAGTTACTTATGTTTACTCCCAGGTATTTATGCATGAACATTTCCTTTTTTTTTGGGGTTTGGATAATGTAGAGCATTTCTTTGTTATTTCAATTAAAACCAGGAAATGAATGGACAAGAGCACAAAATTATTTCCACCACCTGGACATTTAAATTGGTACATAAAGTGTAACTGAATTCATACTTGGTACCCACTACACTTTTCTGGCAAATGAAAGCTTTTGTCTCTTGAAGATTGCTCCTTTCATTTAAAATTATTGGCTCATTTTTCGTTATCGTTATTTCGCTCTGTAACTCTTCAACTTTTAATCCTCAATTTATGTGGCTTGAACTAATGTTAAATACTTAAGCCTCAAAGAACATCATCAATGCCAAATATCATTAAATTGGTCTTTGATGGTCAATAGAGTCATAGAAAAGTGTAATGGGCAATGATATTTGAAAAATCGAATTATAAATTCAATTATTAGAACTTACAACTATAACCCATATCCAAATAGGTAGCGGAAATGATTTATAAAGCAGTTTAAAATTAATTACAGGGATTCGTTACGCACTAGCCGCCATTTGACAAGCACTAGTTATTTCTACCTTCCGAGAGAATTCTATCGGTAGACAGGAAAATCAAGGGATGAAACAGATCCGAGCCAGAGTCACCCTTCGTTCCAATTGAGAATCAAAACAAAACATCCACCCCATTCTCCTAGTGGCAAACAAACAGAAGGATCTCGTTTCGCTATTCAAGTTTCAAGTTCCCGGAAAGTGCGCTACGCTACTCTGTACACTATCCAGTGACGAGAATTTCATACACATACACAAAATAGCAGAAGGACGCAGGGACCCTGATCTCGTTTACAGAGAGCCTGAGCCTGAAGGAGGAACTTTTTGTGTCCGGGCTTTTTGCAATTCCCTTAGTGCGATATGGTCCTACTGTTTGTGCTCGACTCTATATGAGTTGTCGAGTGCCAATTCTGGCCCATAACACCCCACGCCTCGGAAAAGGATACTTTTCAAGTACTCTTCTCAGAGCGTGTGTGGTGGTGCGTATGTCAGGATAATTTCATAAGGGTGAATTTCATATTTGGGTGACATGTCTATACCGAGCAGTGGTATGTTGTCTGCAGCCGCACAACTCGTCCCCAACGGCCTCAGCTTGTCCTTCCATTACCTTAGACATGTCCTTTCGCATCAGAGGATGGTGATTTAAATGAAAACATAAAAATTTGACATCTGGCAAGTAGCGTTCCGCTTCGGAAACTATTTATTTTGTGGCGGAAGATGTCGACCGCTGGGGCAAGGGATGTTACTATAAATTTATTTATTTTATCCAAACTAGTCATGCGCCATGCGATGTAGGTGTGAAGTGAACACCCTTAGAAAGTTATCATTGTCCCTTAAATTAAATAGGTTCACGAAAATTTAATTAAAATGTACGTTGTAAAATTAAAAAGAGAGAAAGAAAAAAAAAATACATTTATAAGCTTAATGCAGTGTGGCTTTTCTATGCACACTCTTTAGAACTTAACTTCATTTGAAACAGTCAAAAAACAGAAAAAAGAACTGATAAAAAATTCAAATCTGGTATGAGAATAAACGGCACATAGGTAAAGGGTTACTCACATATTTTTTTTTTACTTTCGGTAACAAGTTTTGCGCTCATTTCTAACCAACCGCAGTATTTGGGCGTAACAGAGTAAAGTTCTATGGAAAATGCTGGGAAATAACTTTATAGAAGTGCCGCACTGGGATGCTGTGCACGGATGAAGTTTTCTGTTATTTTATGCACCAGACACACATTGCATTCGTACTCCCAAGTATTCTGTTTTTTTATGAGGAATTTCTCTCTCAAAAAATGCCACCGTATTATGGTTAACGAAAAAGTAATCCTTTTCAACCAAGTAAAGAAATTTTATGGGTTCAACAGATGCGTTCTTTTTTTTTTTTTACTCGAAGCACTTTATTAATTAGGAAATAAATTAGATTATTAAATATCTACCTTCAGTGGCATTAGAACAGTTTTTATTCAAATTTATGGAACGTTGCAAAAATAATAAGACCTACGAATAACTAAATATTCATTTGGTTCTGAAATCGTATTAAGGGTTTAATACGTAGTCAGTACATTCCCAGAATATTTCATGCCAATCCAACAAATATTATCGAAATTATACGCAAATTTGTAAAGATGCCTACTTTTACTACGATGTAAAGTGCTTTTGAAACGTTGAACGTGTTTTTCTCAAAACTGTTTTAAAGTCGTTTTAATTTAATAAGCAAGATTACCTCAGAAACGGCTAAACCGATCAGTCTCAAATTTGTACACAAAGTTAATAAACAATTTCTGTTTAGTGATTGATTGGAAGTTTTTCTTCTCGGTAAATAATTTCCAAATTAGTCTTATTTTCTGATCCTGCCCTAATTTTTCCAATCTTTGCAATGCAAAAAACTAGACAGCCGTAGCACTGATCAGATACTCTTTTCCCTCGTCCTTTTTTATAAGAGACAAGTTCACGGTTTGTAAATTTGGAAGGTTTTATATCTCAATGGAACTTGTCCGAAGAAATGTTCAACCATTTCGCCGCGACTTACTAAAATTATTTTGTTTTGTTACCATAGGTAACATGGAAAAGACAGATAGTAATTGACAATTTTATAAATCAGTAGAAATATCATTGATCTTTTCCGGGTTTCGAAAGTTCCTTTTTGTGTTTTACTCCTATCAAAATATATTTTTTAAGGCATTATCTTTTATGATAATTATTATGCATTTTAGATTAGAATGATGTTTACAATTTTCGCTATTCGTTAAACATGTTCCCCTCTTATGTGTTGATCGATTTTAGAACAAGCATACACCTTTCTCATCCATTATATTAAATATATCAATGCCATCATGTGCTAGTTGTTAAATTGAAATACAACAGCCCAGCGGTCGTAAATCATGTGGTTAACAGCGAGGATACTCGCGCCAAAGGCCCAGGCAAGTTCATCATGATGGCAAAATTATATTATCATAATTAACCGAGAAATTACCTCATGGGGACGTTGATATATCCACATTTCATGGTGACATCCCTTGCAATCCCTCATAATTTTATGCACATGTTCTGAAAATGTACACGTCAGGGCAGAAGCAAACATAAAAACCCACTCCGGGGGCGATTCATCCCTAAAAAACAAAAAAAAAAAAAGTGTACGGACACAATATAAAATGACACGCTTGTGCCCCCTTAGCTTGCATTAACCTCTCTCTCTCCTTGCCCGTTTCGCGACGCTTATGAATAAATTTAAATCCCAGGGAGCTGTGTAGGTACGTTCCTAGTGCCCACTTTTAGTTCTCTTGCGCCTATTAAAATCATATTATACATATAAAAATATCTCCAGGGTGTCCCTGAGGTACTGTTCGTCCGGCGCAGAGGGTTGCGCGAACCTCATGCCAGTAATAATGAGGCTCCCGGGCAGGGGCCTCCCTTCGGAAGGGTATATAGACGGAGTCAGTGCATCAATTGAAACATTATCCTTGCCAAAGGCACCCCATAGGATTTGCCTTTTTGCGTCAATTGGTTATAATACGAGCGGTCGATGTGATTACGACGTCTGAACGCGTTCCACTCACGCCCATATCGATATTATGATTCCCATATTTCGGCCTCTATAGCCACTTAGTTTCTGTTAAAATGGTTCCAAGTAAAATGTTGTCCCCCGGAAGAAGTGGTCCCCATACCCATTCACTTACCGCTCATAAAAATGCCCTTGGGCTACTGGGTTTTGATGCTCACTTTCTGCGCCGTTTTCACTTTTAGACAATATTCCCGGAAAGTCGACGAAGGTGCCTCTGGTGCGACATCCATTTCCACCCTACAAATTTTAGCGGGGGAACAAAAGTTTAAGATACGGAATATGGGGGCGCAGATGTTTGCAGCCTCTGTTTTATGGCGTAAATTGTTTTAAAAATTATTCCTTGTCACATAAGAGTTATGTTAAAAGGACGTCCTGCCTGAGTGACGTTTTTTTTTTTTTGGGTTGGAACCTTCTCGTTTTTGTTTTTGTTTTTTTCTTTTTTCCCCCGTGGATAAGGGGCAAATCGCTATTTTGTGCTACCCTGTTAAGTTATGTGAATAGGACCTAATTTGCTTTATCAGGTTTCACATCTGCTTTAGCATCAAATTAAATATTTATCGCAAAGAGATTAGAAAAGAATTTTGTTGACGAATAAATCTTGCAGCTTCTGACCGGTTAGCTCGTTTTTAGACTATACAAAATTAAGCACCTGATTTTAAATCTTTAATTATTTTAGAATTTTTCTTATTTATACCAAGGAAGAGATTTTTGGCTTAAACGACATATAGCAAAAATTAAGTAGTCGATAATTTTATAAGCAAATTGACTGATTCATTAATCTTTCTGCCCTTCAGGATTTTCTACTATTTTAGTAAATCCCAAATAATGCGAACTAATGCATTTTTCCCCATATATTTCGACCTTATTAGCTTCCTCGCATAATCACATTCAATGTCAACATTTCTGACAACCTGCAATATGTTCTGCTGACACTAGAGACAGAACACATCTGGGCTTAAAATAAAATTTTTTTTAGCCTCCAAAAATTCCAGCTTAAACCATACACTACCCCTTTTGCTTAAATATGAATCTACTTCTCCTTGGGTGGCAATATTCTCGAATGATTGACACTTTTAGCTTTTTTCAACACCGCACCTCCGTTCTATTTTGGTATCTTGACATTTTGTTGATAAGCCGCATACGTTCTGGCTACCTACATTAGAGTTTATCTAAATTTAAATTTTGCTGGGTGTTCTGTCTGCCTTTGGAGTTGGACATTTCAACAAGTTTAACCCCAGCAGATCCTAAACGTTGTTAGGTGGCCAATTCATGTGAAACTGGTTAGTAATTGCGCATGATTACGATTTATTGCGAATATTAATCTACTTGAGACAAATTGCCTTTTTCGCTTCGGTTACTTATAAATGTAAACTATCACTTGTGAATTTATTTGAAGAAGTAATTTTTCACCTGATACCAAAAGGTAATTTACTAGTTTGGATAATTTACATATACTCGTAATAATCATTTTCGGAATTTTATACACATCCTCTTTAACTGCTATTCGGTTGTGATGTACACATTTTCAATAAAATGTTTAAAATTACATCGTATATAACTAATTAAAGAAATATGTAAATTTAAACTAAAAAGGGATAAAGGTGCATAAGAAACAAATTCTTACTTTAACTCGGATTATATAAATTAAATGCTTGATTAATAGTTACGCTCGTCTATAGAAAAAAATGTCCCATTAGTAGAGGAGTCTATAGATATTAAAAAGTATAATTAGATTATGTACACATGAATAACAAAAATTATCTGATTCAAGTAATATATTGAATTAATTTGATTCTTTTATATTTATTATTGAATAAAATGTTCTTTTTCTACAGACATTGCAAATGTAACAAGTTTATTTCTTCCACTTGTTAACTATCCAAGGGCAGTGCAATTCGATTAAATTTGATTACTTTACTTGCAAACAAACATATGCTCACTTTTTGCTAGAAAATAAAATTTGAACAACTCAATCAGGGCATAAGTAGCATTCGGGACTATTTGCGACATATGTAAAATAAGCAAAAGTAGAACATCAGGGGGCTGCAGTCACAATGGCTCAAGACAATGGGATGAGTCAATCAAAATGCAATGATGAGGGCTTAACGGCAGGATCAGCACCCCATAGAGCATCTGAGATAGCCTGCGGCAGATTCAGGTTTAAGTGCTTCATAGGGTGCAATGTACCGTAAGCAATTCCCCATTTCAAAATGACTCTGGCTTACGCTCTATTTAGCCCGCTTTTGCAGATTGAATCCGATTGAAGCGCGGATTTTAGTTCCACATTCAAGCTGTGCACAATTTAAGGTATATCCCACAGCCCACACGCTGATGTAGGTCGATTTTAAGGGGATGAACACCAGGAAAAGTAAGTGATTTTAGAAACATGATCTGATGTTTTTCAAGAACATCTGGTACTTTATTTTCCCAAAAATGGAAACTTAATACCTTAACTTGTTGTTTTGATCTTTAGACAACAGTGACAATAAGAAGATTGTCGTTTTGTTCTAATACGAGTGTACCCCCGTAACGGCAACTGATTTAAGGTATGCAGGAACAACTCTTCGTATAATGGCTACGCATGATAGAAGCGGAGCTTGTTATTATCCTTAATAGGAATTTTAAAATGTAATAACAAACAAACAATAGCTGTTTTTCTGTATGTTGCGCCAGAATTTCTAAATTCCTCTATCGATTTTAATTAAGTTTTGTACAAATAGACAGTACACTGATCAAAGTATACTCCTTACTTTAAACAAAGCTTAAACCTATCAAAAATTGGCAGAACTAAGTTAAGGTATGTTTGATTCAAAACTTGGTTCAGTTTAGGCTTGGCCGGAGGTAGATTTACATATAAATTCTGAAACATTGAGCTAAATTTATGTATTAATTTGAAAACACTCAACCGATTTTAAGTAAACTTTGTACATACACAAACGGAACAGGTTATATATTACCACGATTGAGTCCGACTTACTTGCTTAATTTTTTTAATTGATGTAAAAATGCTTGTCACATTTAAATTGGTAATTATATAGGGTGATTCAGAAAGATGTGTCCCAACATACACTAGCCGGTTTTAGGAAGTGTGATAAACGTTTATTCCACTACCTCCTTAGATAATTTTTATATTTGACGAGATGCACGTTTGCTTAAATAATATTCGTCCCTGTAAAGCTCAAAATTATTATTCATTTCATTTCCTAAGTTTACAATGTATTTACATATATTTTTAATTTCCATAGTTTTAACGAAATTTTCAATGCGATTTGCGATGAATGGCTAATACAAAATCCGATGGAGTTTTTTGAAAAAAGGGGTTAAAAAGTAATATAAAGCGTATTGTGTAAGTTTAGTATGTATTGTTTCGGTTTTCGTTTGGAATGAGGTACGTGCTTTACGGAAATTTTATGCTGCTTATGCTATTTGTGAAATTGATATTTTTCATCGCCAGAGGAGTTTTAACAGAAATCAAGTTTGCTAGAATCCTAAATTTAATGTACATTTATATTGCATATAACGCATACGATCATAAGTACTTCAAAATGCATTTGTAAAGAAATTAAAGGTAGATTTGGTTACACTGAACTTATATTATTTATTATTATTTCCAAATAAAGATAAATTAGAGGTAAATTTATAAAACATAAAAGCGATTGCGTTTTGCTTCCTTATATTTCTTAAGGATATCTAGCATTCTATGTAACATAATTCAATTTTATTAAATGAAGGCATACGCTTGCCTTGTGATACAATTTATTAAAGCAATTTTCCTATCCTAAATAGAAAAACGAAAACAACTCTGTTAATTAATTTCTTTTTTGCGTACTTTATAAAGTCCGCTTCAAATAAAATCTCTTTTTCCTCAACATAAATTTCGAACAAATTACAATAATTTCGACAAATTATGTCAACATTAATTTGGCGAGAAATTTAGCATAAAGTGTTCAAAAAACAAAACGCAACACATAAACACGAGGGACGGCAGCTGAACGAAATTAAATTTGCTCTGTGTCTCCTTTAGTTATCAAGCAGGCGCTTTTCGGGCAAAATTAAAGATGAGGAACCCTTGGCACAAAAAGTGAAATTAAATTTGTCCAAAAATGGTGAAGGACCCAAAATAAAATAATAAAGGGAGGCAAAATGAAAAAAAAAATAATACAAGCGAACAAATAAAATCGAGAAATTAAAGCTGAAATCTTCGATTTTCGCTGGAATTCTCTGCTGGCACCCCGATAACTACACCAGCCGTCTCTTTCCTTATTACAATGTACATAAGGGTTCCGGATGCGTTCGGTGTGGGTGGTATATAAATATAATAAATAAAACACGCCCATTCTTCGTCTCTCTTTCGAAAGTCGTCTGGCCAGGGTTTTGCTTGTTTTTCGAACAGATCAGAACCGACTGGGGAAATGCAGCGGCAAAAAGAAGGCCAAACAAGTGCACAGCTCATTCCACTTACCTTATGAGATCCGGTAGGCGTTCCGATATTTTTGGGTGGGACTGTTTCATTGAATTCGCCGGTGATAAGGCCACAGTGCACGCTAACATAAGTTCAGTTGACAATTCAACCGGGTATTGAGGCGACTTCTCCTCGGGCAACTGCAAGTATACACAAAATTTAATTTCCTGGTCGCCTTTCAACATCCTTGTTTTTAAAGCAACAGAGTCACAAAGACTGCGAGAAACCTTATTTTTGTTATATCAAATGTTCGTTCTTCGTTCGTCTGTATAAATAAATGATTCTATTTGTTTTGATTACTGAATAATGTCCCGATGGTTATGCGAACTATGCCAGTAGGGCACTTTAGATAGCTTTAAACAGTTTTCAGTCTGTTTAAAAACAATTTTGAAGGATAAATTGAAAACATAATTTTCAAATATCATAAAGCCGATTGTTTTACTACAATTCATTTAATATTATAGGGAGGACCTACTGAAACACATGTATGCACTTCAAAAACTAAAATATGATAGATACGAAAAATTTTGTAAGAGCGTTTACCTCAATTTAGAAGATCAGTCACAATTAGTATCCGAAATATTTAATATTAAAAATTCAGAAATATAACACCCGATCCTCATATTTAGTCATGCAGTTCTTCGTCGATAAGACTTCGTACAACACATGTTCTTTAATTTAAAACACTACTCTGTTTTAGCGTATCCTAAATAATTGTAATAAATAAATAACATTAAAAGTAGTAGATTAGATTTTTGAATGAACTATTTTTAGATGGTCGCAAAAACAACAAATTTATTATTATAATTTATTCCTTTCGATTTCTTTGAAATAGTTTTGATGTTACTGCTAGACATTTTTGAATAAATTTACATGCAATAAAATCTGCTGTTGAAATAATTTGCGCGCAGACAAGCACACATTCGTGCTTTAATAGGAACAGAAAGACCCTGAATTTTTGGTTGGCATATATCTGGACTTTTAATCAATAAAATTTTAACTTCGTTTCTAATTTATAAGTTGACTAGGCCAGCAAAATACTTACTCCTTTTTTCAAAATTTTGATGGTAGAACACATGCCTAAACGAAATTACAGTAGTGTATAAATTGTTCCAACTTAAATTATCTTCGGTGCTGTAATAAAATTTTAAATACAATGATTCTAAATGAAGACTGAAGTGGATAATCATTGAATCACATCTTCAGGTATTTTTTTTATTCATACAGGGTGGGCTTTCATAAATATTAGAGGTGGGGTTTAAAAACAGGCAAAAATAACGTGATCATGTATTAAGTTAAATTTGTTTATAGCATCTAAATCCAGGACAAAGATTAAATGCATGCCCCGAAATTGACTCATAGTACAATTGATAAAGTGAAATACTGATTTACTCTTTCATCTGTCCGTAATACATTTTTGGTTTTTTTGTTTTTTTATCTAAACCACTCAGAGCTGCTCTGTTATTAGCGCCCTTAATGGAATATGCAAATTTGGGAAAAGTGCTACAAATAGGCCAGCTAATAATGTTTCACTTTTTTGCAACCAAAAAGAAAAAAAAACGGGTACAACTCACCTTATCAGTGAATTTTATCAATCAATATTAATAAAATACGAAAAGTTTGTTTTTATTTTGCTGCATCTATTAACAAACATACAACCCATAGTGGCCTCAGATACAGAACGATACCAAGAAGTAAATTTTATTGAAATGGGAAATATTTTTGGTCGTAACTCATTTTATCCGAGATTTTTATTGTCTCATAATTTATGTAGTTATCGTAGACCTTATCCGGTTCGACTATTACCATAAAACATCAAAAGAAAGCCATTAGTGGAGTAGGCAAGCTCGTGTCATAAATAAAATCATTTTATTACACCATTTTCGAAGTGTTTACATTTTCACTACACATAATAGAGCAACAAAAATCAGTTCAAAACATTCTTTTTTTTTTTACTATTGCCAGAAAGAGTTAAACTTTCGACAAATTTTATTTTTGTGAACATATTTCGGAATATTTGTTGCGCACATTGTTGCAATTCAATTGAATTTTGTGTATGCAATTCAAAAATATTGTAAATATTGCTAAACTAAAATTAAGTTTTTGAATCATGATAAATGTACGAAAATCTGAAAAACCAAGAACGGTATTTAATTGTCTTAACGCAGAAAAGTGTTTGCCAAATGTAAACATCTAGCAAATTTTAAAACCGATTAAAAATCCCATTAAATATTTCCGGTAGGGAAATCAATCATTCATCACAAGTTGCTAAATAAATAGAACTTCAATTTGGACCAGATGGTGATTTGTTAGTTAGAGTGCGCCTGTCAGCGAACGGATGAAATTTTTGAAATGTTTTGATAACCGCCACATAAACAACTATACATGTCAACTATACGTCTTTTTGAGGACAGCTCAAATTTTATTTTAGCTGATAGAAAATGTACTCACTTGCAAGCTTTGCAGCAGGGAATCAAAGAGAATTGTGACAGAATTTCCAAGAATTCCATGCCGTGCTATTTGTGGACACAGAGAGCACGCATTGCGGTATAATTGGACGGCTATTACGACGGCTCTGTAAAAATTATGGAAATACATCATTTAAATTTTCACAGATGTTAAAATCTGAATTTACCGTTTAGTTATTTCTGAATTAGGTTCCATTCCTTTAGAAATTACATTTGCTATCGTGCCCAATCCGTCCATCAGCCAAAAGCACTGAAAATCGAACACTTGAGCTTTAGCCATAAGTCGGAGAAGTTGTCCAAGAGGTCTTTCAATGCCTTGTGACCCTCCACCTTTATTTACTAAGTTTAAGAATTTCGGAACTTGACTATCTCGTTTCATATGGACTGGTACAGGCTGCAGTTCTTTGAAGTATTCCTCAGCGCTGAGATATAAAAATATTATTCACTAAATTATACGCATACAACAGTCCTTTCAATAAAATTGTATTGTATTATTAATATGCAACCTTTATAATAAACAAAAATAGCTTTGCTAAAAGTATTATTGGAATAAATTTTAGTAATATGATCACAGTTTAAGGGGAAAATTGATTATTACCTAACATAAAGATTAGACTAAAAACCTTTTTATCTTACCTTTGTGACATTCTTTGCTTAAGTTTTTTCATCTTTTTCTTGAAGGCTTTCGTATGTTCTCTACTAACATCTGAAACAGTTGAAGACAAATCGCCACCATCATTACGCTCTTCGCTATCCCCACGTTGTCCATTTTCATCGACATTCCGGCTAGGTATGCTAAGTTCCAGAGCCTTTTGTCGAATGTGTTCGATATTCTCCTCATGCCTTCTAGCAGATTCCTTCTGTTTTTGAATGATCTTACGTTGCAGTTCTTCAGTAGTTTGTTGCTGCTGTGCTTGCAAAGCAAGAAGCCTTTCTTCACGATCTCGAGCCTTTTCTCTAGCAATAGCCTGTCTTTGTTTCTCTCGTTGTTCTTGCATTTTACCTACCCTTTGTTCCCTCTCTAATCTTGTTTCATTCATTTTCTCCAATCGTCGCTGTCTAGCTTGTTCAATTTCTTGGCGCCGTCTTTCAACAGCTGCCTCTTTTGCGGCTTTCTCTTCAACCTTCTTTTGCCTCTCCTGTTCAAGATCTTGCAGTCGAACTTCCTGTTCTTTGCAGGATTCTATGAAATCGAGTCTTTTGTTCTGTGCTTCCAGATTTTTTATGAAAGCAATTTCCCTCAATTTTTCTTCTTCATCATGAGCTTTTCTAACGATGTCCCGCAAATACTGATTTCTATTTTCAGCTGCTCTTTGAAGTCGCTCTTCCATTCTCAAGCGTTTTTCTTCAATGAGCTGTTGTTTTGCTGCCTTCACATCTTCAACGCGAGCAAGTAACTGTTGAATTTTTAACGCCCTTTCTTTCTGAAGCAATTCCCTTTTCTGTTGGGCCCTAGCCTGCTTTATTTGATACTTTTTTAGGGTCTCCTGCAATGAACGTCTTCTTGAAGGACTAGAAAGCTTCTGGTGTAATTCTTGAGCTCTCCCAGGATGTCGACTTACGTACGCCTGAAGAGTGGCTAAAGCTTCTTCACGTTCACCCCAAGACATTTCAGATAAAAGCGAATGATACCTCATTTCTAGTGTAAGATTCTCATCATCTACGAATAGTTCTGCATCTCCAAGTTCAGTGGCAGTTTCCTCGCTTTTATCCTCTTGATCGATCATGACCTCACAATCCGTTTCATCTGTTTCAGTGTCTACATCTATTTCGCTATTTTGTAGCTCTAATATTTGTCTTTCGAGGCTTTCCTGTTCTTCTAAAAGTTTTCGTTGATCTTCATCACTTTCTGTATCATCCCTTTCCTCACATTCATCGCAACTCGACAGTCCAATTTCTCTAAGTCCATTAGGGTGGTTCGCTAGGCAACTGTCGTACAAATCTCCTATTGTTTTTGAAAATTCTCTGTTCGTTTGAATTTTAATATCTATTTTGTTCTGCTCTTGATCATCAATAACAGGCTTTTCTGATAAAACTGGTGCCTCATTCATCTCTATTTTCTCCTTCACAGTATTTCGATTATTGAATTTTTCACTTCGGAGATACTCGTTGTGCAGAGAAGTCATTTTTAAGCCTGTAAGGTCAGACTTTTGCCGTTTCATAATACTCTGACGGCTTACAGTCGGCTGTTGTTTCACAGATCCATTGGGATTTGGTTTACTAATGTCCCTAGGGCTTTTAGTAGACACCACTGGTTTTTGAACAGTCTTTGGTGGCGGCAGAGAATTTATTTTGGACTTTGTGGCTTTAACTTCAGCTTTAGGAGCTTTTAAACGGACAGGTTTAATAGGTTCTGCTTTCTGTTTAACTGGCCGATCTTTTATCACCTTTTTACTATCTTTAGTACCATTTGAATTTTTGATTTGCTGTTCATCTTTTTCGTTTAATAGAGCTAAAGTAGGAAGACTAGCGTAACCAGTAGGCTGGTTAAAACGATTTGCCCAATGAAGACTAGATCGTCTTCGAGTTTTTACTGTGAGCCAGCCATCGTTGTTATTTCCAGCCTCGCTAGATAATTGTTTCGGTTCGGATCTACGATCTCCATCAAGTGATCGCATAGTTCTCGAAACGTCTATTAAACTTACCTTAGACCCACCTAATTTTTCATTACTTGCCTTTAGAGTAGAACTAGAACTTCCAATATCTTCTCTTGAAGATTTCCTTGAATTGGACATTAATGGTCTAGCCGTTTTCGACTTATCGTTCATATCAATCATCGTTCTCGATCTAGCTGAAAGCCTGTTTGCAACATTTGACGGGACCCACCTATCGGATTTTGTGAGATTCGAACTATTTCTAATTAGGCCTGGAGGATTGGGATTAACTTGAAGTACACTACGATTAAGATTAGAAGTTGTAGCTGACCTTATTGGCACCCGACGATTAGTTAAATTGCCACCAAGATGTCCTGATATTGAGGAAACAGTGGCTGATTTTTGAACCGATTGCATCAAAGTGCTTGACCTTGTAGGCCTTACATTGGCTTTAATTACATTCGTAACTCTAGTACTGCCTGCTGAAATTGTGGGACGATTTAATACACTGGAATACTTTAACGGACTACTCTGAGATTTTTTTAAACTATCGGAAACAATTTTGGGTGTAGGAATAGAGTCTGGTTTAGAGATTACCGGGGAAATTTTTTTAATTTCTGTCTCGATATTGATTGGCGGTTTACTAGATTCTTTAAATAAGACTTCGTCTTCTATTGAATTAAGTTTCTGAACAGTTAATTCGATTGCAGTTGGTTCCCTTGAAACGGTAGGACTATCAGCTGAAATAATATTTTCTGCAGCCTCTTTTTCCATTCTTAATTTTTCTCTGAGCTCAGCAAGCGTAAGATTTTCATCTTCTAAGTCTGTTTGCGCGTACTGGTCGCATTTTTCCGTCTTTTTAATTTCTATTTGTGATACAGTAAGATCTGGAAGAGTTTTTTCCTGATCTTCGATTGGAATAGTTACTGGTAATGGTGGATCGATCTGTTGTAATTCTGCTAAAATTGGAGTATTTTTTGTTTCCTTAACTGCATCTTCACTGCCTTGTTGAATTCCCAAATTATTTCCAAATTCTGCTGCCTCTATTTCAACCATATCATTCCAGCTCAACTCTTTCGCTGTATCCATAGGGGGGACTTCTAAATTTACGAGTTTTTCTAGTTTTTCCATAACTTGAGTTTGAGATTTCGTTTCCTCCCCCTCTGGCTGTCCACCTGACTGTTGTTCGATGAACTTTTTCAATGGTTTACTTGAAAACAATTCTCGAATATTAACTCTTGTTCCACCCTTTTGGGAATCTTTCTTGCGTGGGGAATTTTTATTGTCTTCAATCGTTGAACAGGGACTGCTCTTGCCCGAAAAGCTTGGACTTGATTTACCCGAAATTGTGGGACTTGTTAAACTTTTTGCACGCACCCGAGGAACTGGATTACTTTTTCGAACTTCCCAAGTAAGTGACTGGGGCCTCTGGGGTAGGGGTGTTGATTCATAGTCCCATGAGACTCGGAACCATTCTGCCAATGCTTTAAAGTCACGGATATAATTTTCGAGTACCAGAATTGCCTCCTGACAAGACGACATATTTTCATAGCACTCGACTGTTTGGTAAATTTCATTGACTGCACGTTGCAAGTTGCCGAACAGAAGTGCCCAATACCGGGCCTGAAGTTCAGACTTTTTGTCGCGACCAGTCGATGCACTCCGCACTCGGGGGCCCGAGTTGCCTTTTGGCTTCTGTGGATGCTTTTTTATGGGGGTCGCGTTACCTACAATTTTCGGTATTAAGGGTGGCTTCTTTGATGCTTGTGTTTCTGCAGATATTAAAAACAGAAAGTTTATAAAGTTTGTGTAGGGAACATTTTATTTTGTGCTGTATTTATGCTAATTTATGTTTTAGCTGTTATTTAGGTAAATTCGTTAAGATAAAAATGTTTGAATGTGTAGTAATAATAAAAATATCGTTTATTTTTACACCAGAGAAAAATAAAATTTATAAATATTTTTTATTTTTTTATTTTTGTGAAGAATTGTAGTTTTTTTTCATTTTTGTAGGGGTTGGGAGTGTGGAGGAAAAAATGAATTATTGCTGCCGAGTTACTCTACTCCAAAAATGGGCTAAAAGCCCAGGCGGACAGCTCTACATTCTTTGCTGGACCGGCTTTCATGTTGTTTACGTTTTTCCACTGTGCATTTTTAAAGGCATGCCAAAATCTCAAACATTGTGTGTCTCTGGCTGGACCAAACGCATATGGGGCTTTTGATATGTTTAGAAAAGTTTTACAATTTGAGAAACTAAATTAAAAAGTTTACAATTTGAGAAATTAATTCTTAAATAAGAACTTTGCTGAGTGCCTTCCTTGCTACGATGTTAAGACGATTTAAACCAAAAAGAAATCCACGTCTCGCACACGTTGTTATACCGTGAGGTGTAAGTGGATGGCAGAGAATTACTAAAATACATTTAAAGTAATAAGAACTATTCTCCATCACCTGTAAAAATTTAATTCTAATTCAATGTTTCAACTCAGTCGCATTTCTTTAACGGAAAGTAGCACAGTAGCGGAAGTTGGCTGTAAATAGACAAACGTGACATGCAGAGGACTCTGCTATCTCAAAACAGGAAAACATTATTTGACAGCCGTCTCTGGCATGTCTTTTCCAAACCAGACGAGAACAAATTAAAGTAATTAGGACAATCGGCACAAATTTACTCACTGTGAGCCTCTTCATCAACGCAAATTTGATAGGCGACAAGATTTTTTGCATCACGGCCTTCTTGCTCGAGCACCTTTTTCATCTCCATGGTTGATTACATCTGCGAGGAAACATTAAATTAATTGCGACATTTCACATTCCGACTGGGTGCACAAAATTATTAAAAGCCTACAACGGGGGGCAAATGTTGCTTCCAGGAAAGAAAAGGTGAAAAACGCTTCAAATTCTTTGTTTTCCTTCGAATTAAGGAGGCTTCCCGGACAAAATATCTGTTCAACTGTCGAAAAGCGAATTTCTCACCTGATTAAATCAAAAGTTAGAAAAATGCGAAGGGCGTCCCCTCACCAAAGTCTGCTGATCCTTATTTATTCGTGGAAAACAAAGGTACTGACAGGAATAAACCAATTTCCACACAAATAAAACGCAAATGTACGAGAACTGTCAAATGTCAATTGGATTGTGTCATCGACTTTTCGATGCAAGGAACAAATCAAGTGGGCGGTAAGTCAGTTCAAGAAATTTCAATGGCGAAACATTTTAAATTGCTACAAAAGCATAAAAATAAGCAAAACGAGGAATGAATGTTCTGTAAAGTATGCAAAATAAAAGGATATGTTATCAATTACATTATTAATAATAAGGTGAAATCAAAACTCATATCTTTTTAGATCTTTTCGGAATTTCTTCAGCCTTCGGAAATGTTTAAAACCAAGTGTTTTACTAATGACAAATGAACTGCATGACCGATTATTAAATTGATACTACCATAAATCTCTTTAGTGCGTTCCATACAAGAAGTTAGTTCAGTGTAACATTTTTCCACCTTCATAAAACTGCTCCGAAACCAATTCTAAACATTCCGTCACACGCAAGGCAGCTCGTCTGCGAAAAATTTCATGATGTCATTGCAATTCCCGACGGCAAGTTGAAAGTGAGAAATTTTCGTTTTAATTTCTTATTTTGGATTAGTTAAAAGTTCAGACGGGTGGAAATTGGCAGAAAGTGTAGCTAAAAATTGAAGAAATCGTCCAGGAAAATTTTTAGTGTAAGAACTTTTGGTAGTGTGAGTGTGTTGCCAAGTGGAAAAGTGTTCGGGGAATCGCGTGCGTGTGTGCGTTTCATGTTCATCATCATCGTCGTCGTCGTCTAGTTTCTAGGGCGGTTGGGTGTTTTGTTGAACGATTTGGTTGGCAGGAGGAAAGTGCCTGGAAGAATTTTTTGCTGTTTGGCTCGGTGGTGCTCCAAACGACTCCGATCCACAACAGTGCACAGGAAGTAGGGTGACAACAGCACAATTTCCTGGCAGTGAGAGATAGAACAGAAAAATGGCCAGCAGCGGCGGAAGCGTCGAGGAGCTACGCTCGGAAATCGAGCGACTGACACGGGAACTTGATCAGGCGAGCAGTGAAAAAATTCAATCGGCCCAGTATGGTCTTGTGCTGCTCGAGGAGAAAGGCAGCCTTCAGCAGAAATGTGAGGAGTTGGAGACACTCTACGAGAACACCAAACACGAATTGGAAATCACACAAGAGGTGAGTATCTCCCGCCTGCAGGGCCCCTTCCGATCTAATTCTATGCTAACACCCGCAATCAGCTGACTTTGGCGTGCAAAAAATCGTCCCACCTTTCTCTACAAATTCCTTTTCCACGGTGCAGGAGGTCCGGAAATCAATGGCTTGAACCACTTAACCTGCTGAGAAATGTTCAACATGAATATTCTAAAATTGATCAGCCTAATCTCAGCCTCAGACACGCATCGGTCCAAGTGCAGCGGAAGCTCTTTGTTTTGTGCTAACTGCTAAAGTAAAATCCAATTAGAGGTGAATGAACCGCTCGAGTGGGTCACCACGGGAAGTACTTTCTGGCTGCTTAAAGGTCATCATCGCGACCAGTCTCCCTAGAAACACTTGTTGGAGTGTTCCCGCTTGTGGACGCATTCACTTACTAGGGACAGAAAGTAAACAAAAATCCCCAAAATTAGGTGAAGGCATTGAGAAAATTGGCTCCTGTCGTTCGGGAATTGATTAAACATTCTTTTTTTTTTGTTTTTGTAGTTCTTATCGATGCTGCTTTTGCGTGTTAACGAACGATTTCTTGTTGACATTGAAAGAGTTCCGCGGAGGCTCAGAGTAGGCAGGAATGGTGCGCTTAATATGGAAATTGGAAGCAATTTGGGAATACTGCCAAGAACCTTTCCGGGCATTCTTTATTTTCACAACAAAAGCTAAAACTAATCTAGGAAACGAACTCAATCGCCCCCTCAGTTGGGGTGGGCTTTTGAAGCAATGGTTGGAAAAAATTATTTCATGAAAAACTTCACAATTTTTACTTATAAGCCATTTTTAATTTTTGTTAAAAAGAAGCTGTAGTTTTCGTTATAAAATATATTTCTGATCAAACTTTATATGTAAGGTGATTAAATTGCCAATTTAAGAATGATAAAGGTAGGTAAATATTTAAAAGATACTTCTTTTCCCAAAACAAACAATGCTTATAATAATTTTTCACATAACTTTCATATTTGCTAAGTTATTTCCGATAAAAAAAAGTACTGAAATAAGACAGTTTTACTTAATGGATAACTCACAAATGGCCAATCGGACGTTCAAATGTATATGGTAATTTTTGCAGAAAATTTTATTCTCTACAACATTTACTCATAGCCATTTTTATGATATCTCGAAAGGTTAATGAGTTACTTACAAAAAACCTTATGTTCCATCACTTTTACATATTTTGCAGTCTGCGACCTTTAAAATTAATTTTGGGTTCATTTACTTTCCGAAATCATTTAATTAGGTTGGCTAATAATTGCGAATCTGCTAATAAAATTTGGAAATTCAATAGGCGACAGATTTTTGAAATTAGCATAATGGTAAATCAGTAATGCCAATTTCTAATTTACTACTCAAATTTAGAAATTCAAGATGACAGATGCAATATGCCGATTACAACTTTTGGAATAGAATATTTCGAAGGATTGCTATGAAAATTGGTATTTGGGAGCCTTTTTGAGATGCTTATTATGAATTTACTTTAGAACTTAAGCACTTCAAGAAGGCGGATCAAATATTGCGACCGATTCTTAGAAAAATCAAGGAATTTTAATGAAAATTAGTGTGCAGGTAATTTGGTAACGCTAATTTTTAATCTACCATAGAATTTTATGAATTCCAGACAACGGATCCGAAATGGTAACCACAAATTGTTTCATGATTTAAAGAATTTCCATAAATATAATTACTGAATCATAAAAACTTTATATTGTTTCCCTATCATTGCTTGTGTTTTTTCCGATAAATTTGTACAAAGTTTAGCATTCATTAAAAACATAATTTCCGCCTCAGGTCTATCTCCTCCACTACTTTAAAATTTGTGTAGTAACTTTTTGGCTTCAAAAAGTTATCGAAGTAAGTCTAGACGAGAGAACGGGTTCTCCCTAGAGCAAAGTTTAGAGCACTGTCAGCAGCCTTATCGCAAAATCCCATTCCTTAGGGAGACTTTAAAAGTAATGAACTTGCCATAAGCGTAATTACATCATGATTACGTAGTCACTCGAAAACTGGGCTTGCTGCGGTACAGCCAGCTAGCGAGATGATACCTGAAATGCTGACCTGAAAATTGAGGTCAACAAAATTCTACCATTCTGTAGTTCCTGCTGAAACATGAAAAAAGGGGCAATTTACCTTGTGGAGTTCAGAGGGTTCAAATAATAAATACAAAGGGCACCTTACTTGAAACCTGACGACAAAGCAACGGGCCGAAGCAGAGGAGAGATATGGGGGCATGGCTGGGACACTGATTTTTCGAATAAATCGTTCTTTAGCACACTTTTGACTTCTGCGATTGACTTGCCCTGAAGAATAACTTCCTTTGGAAATTGATGTGAAAGGTCCCATTCATGACTGAAAAACGCTTTTTTTTTTTTTGAAAGGGGAAGCAGTTTTCAGGACAACAATTTATGAGAGAGAAAATGCTTTCACATGAAAAAACAAAGGAATTCTAAGAATCACGTGTCAAAGCGCTTCGAATTAACCACGTGGAAAATATTCAAGGGCGGTCTATTTGTTCGGATTCGTCATCCTCTGGGCGCCCTCGCTTACATTTTCCGCTCCGAAAGTTGCTCCGTCACACACACCTTGGATGAATTTGTCAAGATGTTTTTTTTTTTTTCTCCCTAGAACACCAAGCGGAATTTTCGTGCCATCTGACTGCCCTACTTTGCAATTATATTGCTTAAAACAGCAGAAATAAGTGTGCACCAAGGTAATGATAAGCTCACTATAAATATATCCCTTGCCTCCCCATTTTCTCACTAGCTTCAGAGTTTCTCTGCTACCATTAAATTCATTAAAAGGACCCTAATTAGAATGCGCATCCTGGTGGGTAGGGAAAGAGCATGAAAAGGGTAAATGTTTTGAAACATCCCCAAGTGTTAAATTTCACCTGAGGTAGAAAGGAGGTCTAGCCCGGCAGTTACCGGGAAAAGAAAGGATTATCAGGGCCTAGAGGGGTCGGAATTATGCAATGATTATAAAATTGCGTGTAGAGAGGAATTAGGATCGATACCACCTGGCTCAGGGATGTCGGCAAATATACACTCCAAATTTCTCATTGTAGCAAGCACCTGTTGGGGAACTATAAAGGGTACCCTACCCTTTGTTAAAGGTATATTTCGGCAAATTAAGTCCCAAGATGTGGGACTCTGCATACAGAAAATTGGTCGAGTTGATATTATGGTTTGTGCAAATTGCTTACATGAAATTTAAGATATTCATTAGCGACTTATTTGGGATGTTTGTTAAAATTGATTTTTCTATTCTTTACATATTGGTTGTTGGCTTTGTTAATAACTTTAAGCCCTTTGAAAGTCATTAAAATTTATCGCAATTTAGCCAACTTGGTTCAATGGTAGTAGATTGGTTTACCGAAATTTTCTATCAATTTAGTCTTAGAGCCGCCGTCTTATGTTTTAATCAAAATTCGCAAAGGCCCTATGATTTGGAATTAAAAATCGCTTAGTTAAATTAATGACATGAAAATTTCGAAGAGTTTATTGGTATTCAAGAAGGCCCTTACAAATCGAATATTTAATATTCCGTCCTCGTCGTATCTCGTTACCACATTCAAATCATCTTCCAGCCTGGATGTGCTTACATTTTCCGCGCCATGCTCGTCGACGATGCTTTTCATTATTAATTCCTGTAGTCTAGTGAAATTGAAAACATAACAATTCGATTGGTACGAACTTTCCTTATTCAAATTTATTTTATTTACGACGATATTCCTATATAATACTGAATAAATGATTAGAATTAATTACGTTTTAATGCGGTCACTAACAAAGATTGGTCGGTTTTGTTAGAAATCAATAAAGCCTTACATTACAGTTGGCAGATGTTTAATCTTGTTTTATCGAAATGTGTGCTTTTACAATTTGTAAAACGTCGCTTTAAAATGTAAAAAAAAAAGAATTTATCTTAAATCTTACTTTCATTTAAATTCTTTCTTCATTTGTTGTGCGACATTTGATAAAAAAAAACATTCACTTTTAAGAGAACAGCAAAAGTTACGACCGTAAAAATGTTTTAATTTATTTAGGGTCGGGTTTCATTGATTCGTCACTTGAGAATAAAAACTGGTTTGAAAATTTTATATGAGGTGTTCTATTGTTAGTTATTCAGAAAATTATTTATTACCTTTGCATGCGTCATTACTCGTTACAACAACTTCAATTAGTGTTGCTAATTTTGGCATGCTAATTAAATTTAACTGGAAGATGTGAAAAATTTAAGCATGATTCATGTAATTCGTATATAAATATTTTTCATTTTAAAATCAATCGTGTTAAATAGGTGAGGAAGTCACTTAAAATATTGTGTGATCTTACAGCAATTTACCCTACTGACTTAAATTCTTGTTTAATGGAAGCGCTGATGACCTAAAGATGATGTAGTTGAAGCCTGAAGAATTAAGCACCTTTTAAATAATTAATAAAATTTTATCTCATAGCCAACAAGGGGATATAAAAATCTATCTTATCGAATTTTCGAATAAAAACTTTAAACGTATTTTTCTCGAAACTACGTTTTCTGAACACGTAGGATAGATTTCCCAGGCTCCATTCCCATTCAATTTCAGGTTCATAATCTACAGAACAAACCTATCAAACTCGGATATTTTTTCTAACGTACGTTGCAGAAGCATGGAATCGAGCATTATCTTGATGGATATAATTCCCCTTAGGTTTACTAATCTTAGTAGCTTATTCTGTACTTGTTGGGATGAGCTAATAAAATAATGCAGGTTGGGATATTATAACGACGCGTTAAGAGTAACAGGTAACAATCATAAAAGGCAAATAAGCGAGAGGCGCAAATGGAGTCCACAAGTGCTCCTTTAATCGTTCCGGCCCAATGTTATGCAGCGAATGGTTCTTCTTCGAGGCCATGAATACAAAACGAATACAATTAAAGTCCTTGAAAACGATAATATTTCTTAACGTCAAGTTATAATCCGCACTTATTCCTTAACCACAGCCCATTTCTCCAGACGAAACACAGTGATATAGCCCTAAAATTTGCACTCGTAAAGTGCTTTGGGATATTTTGATGAAAAGGGGGGTAGGGTCGTCATCGTTAGCTCCAACAGTCTACAGACTTTGGTCGGCAGTTGCAGTAGTATCGTCTGAACGAAAATTTTCATTTGAGGCTCTCCCGCATTTCCCCAATTCATTTTCATCATTCAACAAGCCAAGTCCGAGTGTCATTAAACAAAAATAAATTTTTCCGTTCTCATTTACATTTTATGAACTTTTTCCCTCTGTTTCCGCTCCCGTATTTCCGTTTCGTCTCGTCTGAATTGATGGTGAACCGAAACTTTTTTATTCATTGCACCAAACAAACAACAGCAGCCAACAAACCACTTGACCTATAAAACGTGAAAAGGAAATTTTCCCCGTATAAAGAACGCACTGGAAATACAAAAAAAAACAAAATTGAGAAAAACTAGAAGACTGTTCTGGGAGTTCCTATTGCCACTTCAATGCTATAATGGGAAATTAAGGGGCGCGGACCTTCGAAGTGTTTATTGGCTCCGGATGCTGTCGCCCATGGCTTTGTTGCTATTTAAGAATTTAAAATTTGCAGTTTTGTACTTTTGTACTTTGCATTACTGGTCATGGTGCTCTGCTAAAATTGCAATAAAAAAAAATCTTTTTTCTTTACTTTTCCAGGCACTTGCTAAATTTCATACATCTCAAAAAGCTACGACAAAAACTGGAATCGAGCAGGAGGATGCCTTGCTTAACGAGTCAGCGGCAATGGAGACTTCTCTCAATCTCCAAATTCTTGAACTTGAGAATGAAGTTAAACAATTGCGTCACGAGTTGGAAAGAGTCACCAACGAGCGAGATCGGATGCTGCAAGAAAACTCCGAAATTGGGCGGGACAAGTCTGATACGGAAGCTGAAAAACTCAGATTAAAGGCGGAATTAAAAGAGCTTAAATTCCGCGAAACCAGAATGTTAACTGAATACTCAGAACTGGAGGAAGAGAATATTTCCTTGCAAAAGCAGGTTTCTAGTTTAAGGAGTTCTCAGGTATGTTTTTAGACTGTTTTGAAATACATTTAAATTATTTCCGGCACAATTTTCAGGTGGAGTTCGAAGGTGCTAAGCACGAAATTAGGCGCTTGACGGAGGAGATTGAGCTGTTGAACTCGCAAGTTGAAGAGCTTGCCAATTTGAAGAAAATTGCTGAAAAGCAAATGGAAGAGGCTTTAGAAGCTTTACAGGTGAATTGCTTTATGTTTTAGACGGTATTTTATGGTAGTGAAGGGTTTCAATTTAAGTCTGTAATTGTTTGCATGCAGGCTTTTCAAGAACTAATTTAAATGCTAGCGTATTTAGGGAAAATGCAATACAATTCGTGACAAACTCGGTATCAACATATAAAGACAAGGCCGAGGGTTGTTTGTTTAAACTTTATTCAGAATTACTGATTTAGTGTGGTTTTAAATAAAATTTATTTAAATTTATCAGAATTACTTTATAAATAATTCCAAATAATTCTTATTTTAAAACTATTTCGTGTATTTCTAAAATAATTTAATTGTTTTCAACGTAAAGGTTTTATTTATTTTAAAAACTTCACTCTGCTTTTAATTTAATTTAAAGCGCTACGAGATTAATTGCTGTGTTTAGAAAGAGGATTAGCATAACTTTAGTGCAATTGCTATAGTAGGACATTTTATTAGCGTATTCTTATCTAAAAATGAATATATCGGCTGTATAATGAAATTATACTCACATCAATCACAAAATTACTTTTTAATAGGGAGAACGTGAGGCCAAATATGCTCTTAAAAAGGAGTTGGATGCACATATCAACAGGGAGTCCATGTATAACATTAGCAACCTTGCATACAGTATCAGAGGGATGGAAGAAAATGCCGTAAACAGTGATGGCGAAGAAGAAAGTCTGGCTCTCAAGCGTTTAGAGGCTGATTTAACAACAGAATTGAAAACGCCCGATGGAACCAAAGTCGATCTCTTCTCCGAGATCCACCTTAACGAGCTAAAAAAACTCGAAAAGCAGCTAGAACTTTTAGAAAATGAAAAGACACACTTAACGTCAAACTTACGAGATGCCCAACAAAATTTGGATAAGAGCCAAAATGAATTGCAAAATTTCATGGCTAGGGTTTCATTGTTGGCTGCTCATGTAGACGCGTTGGTGCAACTTAAAAAGCAAATCGAGTCCCAGGACTCCTACAAGTCTAATAAGGAAAAGAATGATTTGATCAATGAAAAATTGAAAGCAGCTCTGACACAATATTCCAATTGGTTCACTTTGAGTTCAAAAGAGATTGAGGGCTTAAAGGTGGATCTTTCAGAACTACAGAAGGGGCTCAATTATTCCGATGCTATGGTTACCCTACGTAATGAGATTACCAATCTTAAAAATAAGCTGCTTACAACTGAGCAGAAAACCCTTGATCTGCACAGTGATGTGCAAACATTGACGCAAATTTCGCAGAATGCAGGGCAAAGTTTAGGTTCTGCTCGAAGTACTCTTGTTGCTTTGAGTGATGATCTTGCTCAACTTTATCATCTAGTCTGTACGGTTAATGGTGAAACACCAACCCGAGTATTACTGGACCATAAGAGTGACGATATGAGGTAAGACTACTAAAAAAATAGGTTTATAATTTTAATATTTATTTTTATACTTTGCTTTCAGTTTTGAGAATGACTCATTGACTGCCATCCAGTCACAGTTTAAGTCCGATGTACTTACAGCCAGGTCGCATGTCGTTGAAGAGTTGCAAGCCTTGGCTGATTCAGTAGAAATCAAAAAATACGTAGACACAATCAGTGACCAAATTAAATATCTTAAGACTGCTGTTGAGCATACGATCGAGCTTAACAAAAATAAAGTTCGGGGTGATATTAGTGAAGGTAGAAAATTCTCATTTTTATCGTAACGTTTTGTTAATATTTTATTTTTCTATCTTTTCAGACAAGTTCAATAGGGAAGAAGTTGAAGAATTACAAGAGCAAATCATCAAACTCAAGAGCTTATTATCAACGAAGCGTGAACAAATCGCAACTTTGCGCACTGTTCTTAAGTCTAATAAGCAAACAGCTGAGGTGGCTCTCACCAATCTTAAATCTAAATACGAAAATGAGAAGCTCGTTGTTAGTGAGACGATGTCCAAATTGAGGAACGAATTGAAAATACTTAAGGAGGATGCTGCTACATTCTCAAGTAAAATCTTCAAATTTTTTTAAAATGTATTTAGGTAAATAACGTTTATGAATTTGTACAGGTTTACGTGCAATGTTTGCTGCTCGCTGTGAGGAATATGTCACTCAAGTAGATGATCTTAATCATCAATTGGCAGCTGCTGAAGAGGAAAAGAAGACTCTTAATCAACTTTTAAGACTTGCTGTTCAGCAAAAATTGGCGCTTACACAGCGTCTAGAAGAAATGGAAATGGATCGGTAAATATCTTAAGGTTTTGACTATTTAAGGAGTATAGAGTGGTTGGTGATGGAATTAATAGATGTTTCTCAATTTTTACTAGCCTAAAGGGTAGTTTGGGGATGTTTTACATTCTTACAGTTATATGGTGATGTGTTTAGTAAATTTTAGAAGGGTTTTTCAACATATTTTAGGTATAAATTAATTAAATATGTATTTATTAATTTCCATCAATTGAATTGGATGAAATGAAGAGATTATTCGGAATAAAGAATTGTTTTATAATGATTATAAATTGCATGCTAGCTGTAAACAACTGGAGTGAAACGAGCTACGGCAGTATCTTAAGCGCAATGCTCTGGCTTAAAGGAATAGCGTAGCAGCAACCATGTTAATGTATAGCCGAAAGGACAAAAATTAATTAAATTTTTGTCAGTTTAATAATAAAACAATATTTTGAACACTTTTTAAATTAAGCCGATGATCTGTTTCATAATCTACATGAGGGGGCTAGCACGTAATTATGTATCTGTGGACTATCGCTGATCCACCCCGGATTGAATGTATTAATGTCACATCAAAATTTGGTGACTACAAGGCATAAGGCTAAGGGACGTGAACTTGTGGGAAAATTATTGCGGTGGATAAATTCTAGATTCTACCAAAATTCTTTTTGAATGATGAATTAAAAATTATATTTTATTGTGATTAGCCTAAAAATGTATAGAAAGTGAGTAATCTCATTTTGCTGTAATAATGTGGGGCTTTCTACTATTGAAAATTGTTTCATAATTTAGAAAGTTTTAATTTTTTGAACGTTAATTCAAAGTAACGACCAACACTAAACGATTTGGAGGTGAAAGTACACAGTAGACTTAAAGTTCTATCTTTGAAATTGGGTTGTTTGTGAACACGGAATATTAAGCAGTAGAGTCTTTAAAGTTCCAGTGAAATTTTATTTTACTTCTAGCGTATTCAACAGTTTTTCCAGAAGAACGTACGGTAACCCTTCGGGCCCTTCATCGACCGGTAGAACATTTCGCTCTTCAACGGTCAGCAGTAAACCTCAAAAAGAACACAATTGTTCGATTGAATAGTACTACTTTATATTTCTCTGGTAAATATTAAAAAAACATACCCAATAACCTTAAAAGCCGGTCAAATTTTAAGGTATATTTAATTTAGATGCCGCAGCGCGGAAATATTTGTGATAATAAAAAAAAATTCCAAATAGGGAAAATGAAAGGTTTTAACTACCTTTTAAATCTTCAAGAAACAAAACAATAAGCTCAATTCTCAGGTAAAAAACAAAAAACGATAAAAAAAAATACAAATGACACTGGCCGACAGCTCTTGAACAGAATCCGGGAAAAAAGGCAACTATTTTCATAATAGCAGCAACATTCCTCACTTGCAGCACCTTTGCCGTGCCAAGCCACAAGTGGTAAATAAATTTTTGTCTGTTTTCTCGATTTGTTTGCAATTGCAGATGTAATTTTTGCACAATAATTTATGCTGCTCTGACAGCCTACCGCTTTATAATGCCTTTATAAAACACACAACGCTTTTGAGCTTAGCACGGCAAAATGCTTTCCACATTTTTTTGTTTGTGGATTTCGTCATTTTTGTCTCGAGTAAGTAATTGCACTATTTTTTTTTTTTACGTTCTTTGAAACAATTTGGTTTTTTTCGTATAAAATCCTCAGGAATCCGGAGTGTGGGATAGTCAATATGGAGTTGGGAAATACTAAATTCCTACATACACTAGTCGATGCGTTTTTTGTTAGTAAAATCAGAAATCTTGTAACTCCTTGGCTGACAATAGACTGTTTCCAAGCAACCAACCAAACCGAAACCTTCAAAACTCATTTGTAATATAAATTGATTGTTATTTATTATGAAACCCGAATCGTGTTGACTAGCGTATCTAAATGCTATGCATTGGTATTACTAAAATATGTTCTTAATGCCTCGTTTAAATAACATAAAGCTATTATTACAAGGAAGAACTGATTAATAATAATTTATGTGCTTTTATGTTTCTAATGTTTGCTATAATAGTCGTACTGATTTTATCAATACGTGTTATTAATATTAAATGCTGTTACTTCTATTAAATGTGAAACACTTTCAATTTCAATATAATTTTAACGACATTTAATTAGAACCCTATATTCGCCGTAATATTTTGTGTTATGACGAGTATACTCGTCGTGTGTAAAAACTACTTATCATGGTTATTTAATATTTATATAAAAAAAACTATGTCCAGTGCAAATAAAGTGATCATCGCTTCACTCTTAGGTGTACATTTTGAAAAGGATTGACCCCTTAAAAGCTAACTGGTTAAAACACAAACATGTAAAAAGTTAGTTAACTTGACGATAACTCGTGCGAGAGAGAAGGTGTGATGAACAAGAAAAGGGAACGAGATGGGATCCTCCTTATTAGAGGTCCGGCATAGTGGTCAAATTATAATTTATATTTTATATAATGGTTTATAGGCGACTAAAAAAATATATATGGACTTTTTGCTTATCTTAATGTTAGATTGTACCACCAATAACAAGGAATACCTTTCTAAAACTATTTAACACTGCATATTTCGTGCACCAAACCACAGAATTAGATGTTAATCAAAGTTAAATTTATCCATAAATAATTTTAAATTTTCATTTCCAGTGAATTAAGGCATGCGCGACGACCAATGCCACCGCAACGAGGAGCAGGCGGAAAATCATCATTTGCGCGTACCTCAACAAGGAATCCAACAAACAATTCCACTAATTTCTTCTAACAAAAAATTAGCGTGCAGCAAAAAATTTTAGCTTTCGTTTATACTTTACTTAAGTTGTAAAAATCAAAAAAAAAAAATAATTAAAAAAACAAATGTAAGCAGGAAAGGAGTTTCGCTTACCCGAACATCGTTGACCTCAGACAAAAATTCGTCCATGTTGGAATTCCCGAAAGCAAAAGGCCTATATGCTTCCGGGAGGAAACCACACACTGAGGAGATGTTCGCCCAGCTGAGTAATATCGTAATTATCGTTATTTTACTTTTTAAGTAATAAAGCTGTACGCGAAAGAAAGTGAAAAATCTTGTCAAAATTTTTGTATTGTTTTTTTTGTTTGTTTGCTCATATTTTATGAAAAAGAAAAGAAAATTACTGATAGTTGAAGCGTTCCGATGTCCAGCGTTTAAAACGACCGGACGCTCTTCTGAAGGATATTCGGTTTATTTATTTTATACTATTTCATATTGTTTTATGAAGTGAAAGAATTATTAAATAAGAAAGCAACAATTACACTGTACGACTAACAAAGTAAATTATTTTATTAAATAAAATACCTAAAGAAACTGAAATTAAATAATTTATTATTGTAGTCTTTAAGACAATTTTAATAAAGCAAATAAAGATAAATAGTTGAAATTAGTAAAAATAAATGATAACTAAAAGAAATAAAAGTAAATGTAAGCTGGCAAAAAAAAAAATAAAATAAAAAAGATAAGAAGGACATATCTGTCACGTCCGGCCGGAAATAACAGTTTTTGTGGAGCATAAAAATTAAAGTTAAATTAAAAAAATAAAATTAAAATATCAAGGCGTCCAAATAATAATAAAGCAACATGTTTACTACTATTACTATTTGTTTACTGAATGTCTTTCCATGGATATTTGTTTAATTGTTGTGAATTTTCATACACATATGGTTTAGCGCCATATTTTACACGTTCTACTTTTTTCATTATTTTTGTAACAACACAACTGTGAAGAGAATAAATCACTATATTTTCAGATCTATTATTATTATTATTTCCTTTTGTTCAGTAACGTAATTAACTACTCATAGCCCGTCTAGTGTTTAAAGCTAACATGATTATTCTCATCGTTATTCGTAGTGTGTTATATGAAACAAAACAAAATATAGCAGTTAAATGGTCAATAGATATTCACCGTATCTGTACGTATACCAAAAAGTGTAGTGTAGTGTTGTAAAAATGTTACTAGATAGACTTGAAACAGATACTCTAGTATCCATAGATGTTTAACATTATACTAGAAACAAATATAATTTTTTTTCTTCTAATTTTCTTAGAGAAACATTTGGCCTAAATAGTTTTAGAGGCAATTACCTTTTATATTTAGTTTGAACTATGGACATTGACTTCAATGCTCAAAACGAGATTAATAAAATAAAAATAAATTAATAAATTAAGATTGAATCGGAAATTAGTTTTAAAATTAACATTTGTTTAGGAGTAGTTGTAGTCTAGAAAATGCTTCGAGTGTTCGATTGCGAACAAAATTTACTTCTATACTTTGTTCTGAATATTATAAAAACAGTAATTTAAGCTTTTTAAAAATATTGCATTGTTTTTCTTTTAGCGGATTTAAAGATCGTCTTAAATATATTTCTATTTTTTTTTTTTTTTATCAAAATTGTTGAGTTGGACGCAAATTCTACTAAGTTCTAAAATATTATCTGAAAGGAAGTTAGAGTGTATAAAATGGACCAATTTGTTAAGTATTTGCACATTGTTTACATTAACTATGTCAAATCATAGTCACTTTTAATAAATACGCTGAGTCACTTTAATTAGGCGACTTCTTAAAACTGAGTAACGAGTAGAATTCCTATAAGAAATATTCATAATTCAGTTATAGGAAGTTTCATTGCATAAAAGTATAATAAATTAATGGATAATTATTTTGAATTATATAATTGGAAAATTTAAGATCTCCTTCGCAGTCTATGATATAAAATCTGGGTATCTTCTTGCTAGCCATCGAATTAACTTATAATTAAAAAGTCTTTTTCAACGTGACGGTGACAATTCACGTATATCATTCAATCTCGAGACAATTTTATCCGATTTCCTGCCTTAACCTTTTCTGTTAAATTGTCTTTTGTTACTTAAATTCATTAAAAACAAATACGAGTTCACGGCTGTTGTCCAGAAGTTAATTAGTTTGGTTAAAATTCTTCCTTTTCGAGATTTTGTCTATGAACCATCTTCATGGATTTATATTTTGAGCTAAATTTATTGTAAAGCATATTTTACAAATGCAATTAGCTTGGATCCAATGAAACGGATAAAATTTACATAGCTCTATAATTTTCATCTTGTTTTATCTTTTAGGCATTTAAAACGTTCTATGCTAAAATTTTCAAGAAAGTTTTCTTAACATTATTACATTAAAGAATGTATTTGCTTAACAGTTCTCATTCAAACCACATTTCTTATCCTTATTTATTTTTTAATCTAAAATCAATATTTAGGAATTTAACCAAACATTAGAAAAAGGTAAATTTCTAAAGCTAAACAGTGCAAAAAAGTTCATTGTAACAAATTCAGTGAGTTATTAAAATCATTACACACTGCTACTAATTTTTTACTGATCCCATTGTATCAATTTTAAAACAATTGTTCTTCGAATAGGATTATAATTTTCAAAATAACGAGAGGGTTACAGGCATATTTCAAATCAAATTCTTGCATTGCTTATTCATAGTAAACTGATACCGTCGTACTGCGTAATTAAATGTTTCAAAGTTATTCGAATTATTCATTCATTTGCGCAAAATAAATGTTTATTATGTTAAAGAATTTATTAGAATTTGGGTCATTTATTAATAATTCATATGTAAATATTCCCATAAAATTTTGTTCAGTGCCTTTATTGAAATTTAAGAGACGTAAAATTCATCAAATTATATTTAAGGTATTCTCCAGATTTGTTATTTTATTTGCAAACATAAAAATAAGTTTGTAACAAATGAAAATCCATAGTTTATGTTTTTAATATTTTTACAGTAAAAAGAAGCCTTAATTTAAGTTAATTTGATTTGAAGTGATTTATTCTCTTCGCGTAACACAAGCCGTCACAATAAACAAAAAAGAAGAAAAAATAAATAAATACATAAAACGAAGAACAGGCTAAGAAGATTAAGAAAATAATTGAAGTTAGTCAAGAAGATGAAAATGATAAAAACAAAAAAAAAAATTTGAAAACGTAAAGGAGAATAACACAATCTTATGCCGAGCCATTCAATTGAATTTATTAAATATAAAAGATATGCGTCGTTTGTGCGCATTTTATTTAATGATAAAGGATAACGAATACATATTTAAAGAATACAAATAAAACAAATATCTTTATACATGTAATTTAAAAAAAAAAGAATATTATTCTTAATTCGATTTTATTGAAATTTTCACCGTCCCTTTTTGATGATTACGACGATATCACAAACGATATATTGGTGATGCCGACTTTAATGTTGATATTTTATCAGTTCATTTTAGTAATTTTTTTGTCGGATATTAAAATAATAAAGAAGAAAATGGGAAGAAAACACACGAAGTCACCTACTCTGAATACCTTAAAATATTGAATATTTAGAAGGAATAAATTATATTTAACAAAATCTAGTCTTTTTCATCTACATAATCCTTACATCCTTCACATTTCTTTATTATGAAATATGACAGTAAGAGAGTACGGTTTCTCGGGAGGGAGCGTTATTTTGCTCAAAAATCATGTTTTTGTGTATGTTCGCGTAATTTTATAGTATCGAAACTTTTGTAGCACTCACTTGTTGAAATCTATGGAGCATAATCATCATATGCAAATTTTTAATAGGCATTCGTTGACTTTCAGCAGCATAAGCAATGAAAGGGTAATGTCTCAAAACAAGCTAATTCAATCATTTTTATGATTTTAGAACCGATAACTGCCTTGCGTACTTCCGTAGGAAATTTTAAAAATTTATAAACGATAGAAATTCGAAACGTATAGTTTCGAGTGAATATCGATTTCGATTTTATATCGATCATACCATAGAACGTGACGATACTATATAATGTTTTTTATATATCATAAATTTTAAATCTTTAAATATATTTTTATTAAATTTCAACAGAGCCCTAGGCACGAGCTGTATTTATTCCATTAATCCATATATTGTCGAAAAATTAATTTAATATATTTCCATTTTGCAAGAGAAAGTTTTTTGTTGTTCCTGTTGTGAACGACTGCTTTGTGAATTAATGCAAGTAACCGCCGGTAACGAGCTCCAATTAACATTCATTGGGCAATTCAAACTTTCAAACAATTTGTTTCCAAAACTCGATAAAAGTTTGTGTACATAGTCTTAAAATGTTCGGATGTCGGGGAAAAGGGGATAAGGAAGTCTATAAATTATTTTAAAATGTTACACCGTTGATGGCAGAAAACTTTACCGAAGAGAGTTATTACAAATGTACATCTAAAATGATTCTATGCTGCAGTTCGCAGTAGAACATTTCTCGAATTTGTTGAAGGTATTGAAAGATGTGAAGGGGAAAACAAACTGCAGCCAGACCTTCATCAGGAACCTGCAGTTCTACATGTGCAATATATTGGCACTGAAATGTTCTATCATAAAATATTTACTATGGGTATTTATCGATATTATATTTGTTTTAAAAGTTCTAGGATAGGAAAGTAAGTACATGCATGCTTAGTTTAACAATTTCACTTTTAAAAGTTTCACAACGCTGAGCATTGCATTTTGTTGAGGTGTTGTTTATTAAATAATACGCTACATTTATTTAAAGGTACAAGTTTAGATTTTGTAATATACAAAACGATAACATTCAGGGATTTATTGTTAACCAAGTTTAAAAGAAACAAAAAGAGATCGATAATAGATCCGTAAAGCTGTAAGTCCCCTATCCTGTTTTTCGTTTACAAAAATCATTTTCGATGCCTCAGAAGCCAAACCCAGTTCCAATTTATTATTAAAATTACTCACCTAATTATAACTTTACAATATGAAATAAAGTAATCCATCTCCATCCATTCATTGCTTAATTATAAAATGAAATATTGACGAAGTGAATTAAAACTCCTTTTACTTTACGAATGCATTACATCGTAACGCGCCAAATTTGCATTAAAAATTATTCCATAGGTAAAAATTCTTTTTAAAGTTGGAAAACTTTTGATCATGTTATACATAGGTACCTACATAAATGTGAATCGTTTCACTGAGAATCTGCAGTCATATAATAAATTGGAGGCTCAATTTCTACATGACTGATTTTGAAAACATTTTTAATAGCGCTGAAAATGGTTGGGTGCATGAAAAAAGGGAGGTTTAAAGGCTTTGGCAATCACAATCAGGACAAGAACCATCTCTTTGCGAGGTCGAGTTTCAGTAGAAGCATACGGAATATCTGAATTCGAGCTCATTAATTTTTAATATCGGATGTTGTTGGTGTTTTTCTTTGAACAAGGAGATATGTAATAAAAATCAAGAGTTTGCGATTATTATTGAAAGAGCGAACAGCCTTTAACCGGCGTGTAAAATAAATTTTCTGATGTTAAACCTAAAGGTCGTTACATAATGACAAAATGAATTTTAGTATAGAAAGTAAGGACACTTAAATAGGCACGTATTAGAAGTTGAATTATGCAGCTTTTTATTGATTCGAAATGATATTAAGTGTAATGAATGGGGTGGCGGGATATACTAGGTGTTACGGTTAATAATTCTTAATGTGTGTTTATAGCCCAAGCAGCTCAGCCAACTCTATTACCTCAATCGGCTTTTGAAAAAAAAAAGTAGTAGGTTGATTAATAATGCAAAATTATCTGTTTTACATTAGTGCAAAAACTCATGACCAGTACTTAAAGGATATAATTCTTTTACGAGGATATGAAAATAGATGATTTTGGTTGTGATATAAATAAACTAATTTGGCTGTTCTTATTATTATTTTTTTTACTAACTGTACCACTTTATTTTTCACCAAAAAGTTGTATGTATACTTTGGGAGTAAGGGAATGGTAACATAATCCTCTGAGTTTAAAGCAACTCCTATGAGTGGGGGTACTGCTTTGAAAATCTAAGCTCCTTAGAAATGAGAGCAACTGACTACCTCTCATCGTTTCCAAAATAATCTATTCGGAAAAATCACTAAGGCTACAGCCCCACGGCTTCACGTAGAAAATACCGAGTGAAAGCCCCTTTCAAAAGATTAAAATTTTGCTAGTATGTATATAAGGGAGGAAGACCATTTGCAGGTAGATTAAGCTACCTTTCAATTAAAAGTAAAGGCATCGTTAGTTTTGGAATTAATAATAGTTGAAATGTTTCGTATTTTACCAGCACGCATGCAATCCCGGACAGGTTTTCCTAAAAGTTTGAGGTATATCTCAAAATTCCCCGTATGGCTGCACTATCGTCAATAAAATTTTAAATTGTATAACTACAACTAAGAATATGGGAATACCTTAAAATTTGAACAGTCGTATAAATGTGCACACTCAGATATTGCACTTTAGCTTGGGGGGTATACTACGAACAAGTTTGGATGAAACTAAATGGCAAAAGCTTTTCCAATTTATGTCTTTCCGTCCATTTCGTGTATACCCGCCGCAAGAAAGTTTCTTTCCCCAGGATACAGGGAGCATATTTGGAGCACAATTCCTGTGAGGTCTTACAACATAACATAAATATTTCAGCTAAGCTGTGGTACGTTCGGATCAGCTTATTTCTAGTCCAGACTTCCTGTTTTTATGGACAACGAAATTATGAGGGCCGACCTGGGTGCTCCTTATTTTCGGTCGTAGACCGGCATTTGTACTCCAGGACGATATGAGGAATTTCATTACTGGAATCCCTGGGAAGAGGAAAAATTGAAAGGGTGCTCTGCCTCAGGTGATATAAAATTGCATAGCATGAAAGGGTGAAGTCGTTTCCGTTCCAAAAAGAGGATTTATCTTTACCGTCATCGGAACGGATTTATGGAATTCTTTCCTTATCGTCAAATTCAATGTTCACTGAATGGCTGCCAGTACGCTATAAAGTGAGAGTGACCCAGAGGTTTTTAACGGCAAAAGTTTTATTTAAAAAACTATACACCATACTGCAGGCTACTGCAAACATAGCACATTCGGGCATCCACGAAATTGGAAAAATATTATATTTAGCGACGAAACAAAAATAAATTTGTTTGAATGACCTCAAACACACCGCGAAGGTTGTGGCTAGGTGGTTAGAAGGACAAAATACAGCACGGTATCTTATAACACGGTTTCTCTCTTACACGATAAGAAAACTGAGAAAAACCTGGTATAAGACAACCTTTATACGGTTTCATTCTAACACGATACTGAAAATACGGAAACCATCTTATAACATTGTTATAAAATTAAATAGTGCACCGTGATACAAGAGGGTTATCTGCAGTAATACCTTTTTTAAGAGAAAAGTTTAAAGAAATTACGAATTTTAGTGGAAGTAAAAAAGTACCAATCTTAATTTTAAAAAGTTATTTTTCTCAGTGGATGTTGCTTTTACATTTCGTAACTTAACCCATATTTTTATATTAGTTCTTGGCGTCGTATAAAACGATAAATTTTATGAATCTTACCCCTGTGTTGCACGGAGGTTACCTTTACATTAAAAACATTTTCCAGTAAAGTAATTTTCATATAAGAAAAAACTCCCTTTGAATTAGGGGAAAAAGTTTGTAACTCACAGTCATCCAAGTGCAAACTTGCCACCGTGTTAAATTGTAAATTGCTGGGACAATATTTCTTCCCTTATTTTTTTTCAAAACAGAATCCTATGTAAATTTTATCGTAAATTAAGCGCGAAACTTTAGTCGACAATTTGCCACGAACACAACTTTGCCGCTGTAATGGAAATTAAATTTAAGCGAAACTCCACCGCCAGGTAATTCTGTTTATTTTGGAAAATGATAAAAGTGGAGCTCTCCGACCAAGGGCGCGGTATAATAGGTGCAAAAAAAAAAAAAACAAAAATTCACATTAAAGCCAGTTTTTTTTTGCCGCATCCGTAAACAGAATTTAGCTTTGCGCTTTTGTTGGTTTAATTAAAACGAATTATTCTGGAAACTGTTTTATAATCAAAATAGCTGCATATGGGTGGTTTGAAAATGAATTTATTTAAGTATTCTCTCATTTTCGGTTAAACTGAAAGCATTACACTGTCGATACCCGCGAGAGGGGCTGTTATTTGGATTTTATATGGTCAAAAGTTTGTTTTACTGAGCGGATAAAGGCATTTCATCAGTTACAGTAGGCAAACTGGTGACTAAAATTAAGCGGTTTTGAAATTCAATGGAATTATTATTAATAACAACTTTCCTTTAGAATAATCTGAATTATATTAAGCCTTTACCGAAATTAATCTCTCTTTTTCAGATTTAATTAGCTTTAGCCTCTGAGGGGCTATTTATTTATTAAATATAGGACTGTCGAAATATAATTTGAGATTCATATAGTTACGCTGCAGAGATTTATGAGTAGGAGGTGAAAAATAAAATTTAAAAGCGAACATTAATGATCCTGTAGAAAAACAAATTTATTTATTTGTGGTGATACGCAATTAGCAAATATGAACTTTCACCTCGGTGCAATTTTAATGGAGAATGTGATATAAATTATATCTAAATAAACTCTACAAGTTTAATTTCTTTTGAAATCGAATACGCATTTGTTGTTTTACGTTAAATAAGCAATAACAAGCTTCTGGGTTATTTTTCTAATAAATACGACTAGCACAACATAAGCCCATCATGCCTCATCTAGTTAAGTTTAATATACATAAGCATACATAAACCTAACTACAGAAACAATAATATCTCTGTAACCCCAAGTTCAGCTCCAATCCCCCTTAAGTTCTAACTCCACTACTAAAAGTTCACTAAATTCTTATTCCACCTCTCCCAGACTATAAAATATGAAGGTTGAAGACTAAAACAATTAAACAGATCATATCAAAACCCTCTTAATCTACGTTCGTTAATAGAATTGAATCCGTTCAACGTAGATTCATCCGCTTCGCATTAAGTGACCTTCATTGGACAGACCACTTCAACCTTCCTCCTTATGAAAGTCGTCTAAAATTAATTAACCTTCAGTCTCTTGCCTTACATCGTGATGCTGCCGATATTGTCTTCGTCCATCAAGTAGTAACTGGTTCCTGGATAGCATACCCCTTAGCAGATCATGTAGTTAAATAGTTAAAATTTGTTCAATTGGAAATGAAATAGGAGAAGTAAATTTAAAGTAGTGATACGAAATTAACATGACAAGCATCATCGTGACGCTGCTCTACCGCAATCTTTGCACATTTAATTTAGTGAGTATCCTCGTCTCCCGGAAATCGCATTTAATGAAATCCTTTAAGCTCCAAGGACTTAATTCGATATGATTTCTTCGTTGAGCGTGTACTTAAGCTCGTAAAAAGGGATGAAATTTCTACTTAAACCATCCAGGAAATCTGGCTGTGTCAGGAAAAAAACTTGGGGAGGGGGCGGGGAATGATTACAGCAATTTTCCGAGCAAATTGTAATTATAAAGCATCACAGACTTAATTCACTTAGCTTTATCATCTCGGTGAAGCTAAATCCACGATAGCATAGCCCCTAGATTATAACATCACGTCCCTCTACACCACCATTAATGATATTATTTACGGGCTTCTTGCCGCTGAGGTTACACCCGTGATAAGGGCTCCAGAACGGTGAAACGTGATTTCCATTCCGGGTGTGATTCGTTTAGATAAGAAGACCAGGTATAACCATCTTCTTTTCGGGACATTTTGAGTGTCCCCTCGTCCACACTCCATATAAAGTAGGGCAGGTGTGTCTCGACGTAGAATAGTTTTCCCAAAGTTAACCTTTTTCCCCCATTACTCTAAATTCCTTTTGAAATATATTTTTGATTTAAAACAGATTGTAATATTGTGACAACTGTTTGCATCTTCAAGTTTGCGGAGTTGTATTAACCAACTCTATGGGAATCGATGAGAATCCGTTGTTATCTAATTTTAAGAAGATTTATCCCGTAGCATTTTCAGAATAATCGTAAAAGTTCCTACAGGTCCATATGGAGCAGACGTCGTTTTCATGCATTACAACCATTCCCGGGAAGGTAAACTTTTTTAATAGTTGCAACTTTTCTTTCGCTACCGAAGTAATGTGACTTGAAGTTTTGGAATTTCTACAACCATACATTTCAAGTTTTATTACCCAATTCTGTTTTCTAGTTTTTGTATCCCATAAAAATATTTGATAAAATAGTTTTTTTTGGTATCTTATTTACAACTTAAATTTTAGTTTTTCTGATTTAAAATTGCAAGATATTGCTTTATGAAAACTGTTTTTCTACTATCGCTTTCATTTCTTCCTCCTCGGAGGATTTATTTTCAAATTGGAAAACAGGAAATAATCACTGGGGATTAGGTCTTCCCCGGGGCGCGCTTTGCAATTCGCGCAGTATGCATGGACGCATTGTCCTGCAGAAATAGAGGACTAGTTTCGTACAATACGCAGTCCAATTAATAACTGTATTAATTCTATAATGACATGAAACTCGGTATTTATATTATTGAGGGTATTCGGCATTAGTAACACTTAAAGGTACTTAATCTCAAAACCCTTCAGCCGTTCCTCATATGTGAAATTATTAATAAATAAATTAATTTTATTGTCGTTTTCTTTTTAGATAGACTACTTCCTTAGAATTACTTAGCCAAAGATGGAATATGCTCAGAGTTAAGTAACTATGCTTACTGACTATAAATAGACCTATGTCCTGGGCAGGAATAGGATTTGTTCCAAGCTTTCGATAAGTTTTAATTTCCGTAAAGTGGAGGAATCCTCCCCAGGAGCACGCATGCTCCCTACATAGGGCTCTCTGTCTGTTCTCTGCATTCACGCCCTTTAAAACTTCAAAAGCTTAACTTTAAATTTTTTTCCCGTAACTTAGAAGGAATTGTATATTCAAGCCATCACCGTTGAAAGGAGTTATGCTAAGCTGTCAGCTTTCCGACGTAGCACAAATCTGTGCTGCAAGAAAAATTGCTGTGAAAGTTTCTGTGTTAAGTGTTTACTAATTAATCACCAGATGAAGATTCGAGGACCCTTCGTTGGGCATTTGCTACTAACTAAATGCTGCTGACGCAGTAGCAGCGTATTTCTACGTATCCATAGGAGATAGTCAAAGTAGCAGTCCGCCTTTGAGTGGTATTATTGATTAGAGAATTTTGATCTTATTAATTTTCCCGTAATTAACAAGATGAATGCCATAAATTCCTTAATTAGCCATGCTGAGTTTTGCCATTTCATTCAAAGAATTGAAATGGTTCTTCTTAATAATGTTGAATGGATTACCTACCTAATAGAGTGCTAATAATTTCTATGGAATTCTTTTGAAAATTTCCACTTAAACGTGCCCGTTTTCATTTTGGGGCGCAAATGAGTTTCACTTGAGCAAAATCCTTGAATACCTATGCATTAATTCCCAAGCTCATTCCAAATATGTATTGTGATTATTTGCTCATAAATATTTAAATAATGAGGAGCGCTTCAGAAGATCAACAAAATAAGCCCTGGCACTTGGTGTCTGAAGAGCACATAGAGATTCATCAAAAGAGGATTATTAAAGAGAACCATCAAATATTCACAATCAAATATTTACAAAGGAAATAGCTCGGAAAGTCCGATTTTCTTCTTATTTATCATATTCATCGACAGAAGGGCTTCGAAAATTGTTCAAGGAGGACATAGAAGTTGGCAGAATGCTTGAAATGTACTTGAAGTTCTGAAATTCTCAGTGGTATTACTTTTATTTGCTCTTCGATGTTGATGTTTGATTTTTGAATGAAATTTAGCATAACAGGCTTATTTTGATAATTTTGAATAAAGCTTAAAATCCGTGGAAAAAATCAAAGCAACTCTTTTAGGTATATTCGAATCTATGTGTGCTAGAAATATTTTATTTAATAAATTTGCTTCAAAAACTTCTATATACAGGGTGTTTTTTAATGCGTATGCCACAATAAGTGGGATGAAAGACCTGACCGAGACAAGCAAAAAATTGTAAGGCAGGAGGGAGGCATCTAAACCGTTGGGAAGTTATAGGGTGATTCGTAAATTTCAATTTTCCATGGTATCCACATCACTATTTTATTTTTATCTTTTGATAAACTCATCGTACTATCCCAATGTACTTTCCAAAGACGTCAATAACGTTAGCATACCACTACCCACTATTTTTCATTTTCCTAAAATTCAGTTATTCCTCACCTTTTTATGTTAACAATTGAATTCAAGAATCTTTGAAAGGACAGAAGGTAGATAACTGCTAGATACCGTCAAGCACGCATTTCTTGTAGTAACACGGAGAAAATTGCGTTGGAAAATAGTTACTTTTCAAAGTCATAATATCAGGAAAAATTCATATTTGTCACTTTTTACTCTAAATTACTGTTTCTAAAAGATTTCATTAAAAATTCACAAGGACCTCAAACATAATATTTATGCCTGCGTCCTATAAAATTGTTGTGTCGTCGCAAATGTGATGAATTTTAATAAAACGTATAGGGCGGCTTTTCAACAGAAATCTGTAGTTCCGAAATCCAAGAGAAATTTAATAAGCGATTGTCCAAATATGCCGGAAACAATAGGGTACAGGAGTGGCATTCCCAAAACGAGTTTGAGTACATACCAAAACCCTGCTCGGGGCTAGAATTAATGTGGACGCAGATTGTCGGAAAGTATGGAAAGGGACCCCGAACCAACTTCGTCAGGGAAATGAAATATCCTTCTCTAGTGAGAAGGCCCAATAGATTTCTTTGGGCAATCGCAATATAAACCTCTGCCTTTGGAAGTCAAACAAAACCAGCCAAAATCAATCATTGAAGTTGATGGTACCAACCGGTGCGGCATATGAGAGCATTACTATTTATTATAGGATTTTTTTTTCTGGACCCCGGGCCTGCTGAACTAGCACAATGCTCATTAATTAAAAGCCCCCCTCCCCGAGATTGAACCGAACGGCAAATTCAACTCTGACCCCATTCTACTACTACGTTGTGCCAGTACCAGAAAATGCTTTGGGGCAAGTGGCGCGGAAGGTAAGTGGCGCAAAATATTTTGCATTTCATAATAATTCATTCAGATCCGCTGGATTAAAGGTAAAATTTTATCGTAATTGCCACAAGTGGAGCTCTTTGTTTCCACTCGAATTGCTCTCGTTTCCTTTGTTCATTACGCGAAGTTTCCCAATGGCCAAAGATTTCGGGTTCATTTGAATCATTTAAACCCGACCTTTTCTACTATTCAACTTACACCCAATCGCAAATAGCAGTACAATTATACTCTTGAGTGACCGACGAAGGCCACAGCTACCCTCGGTATCATGCTGACTATCCTACTGGGAGAACAGAACCTCTCTAGATTTAGACGGAATGTAATCTCCACTTACACGTGCATTTCGGTTATATAGGTCGAATAATCGAGGCCGAATCTCTCTACTTTTGGGGGCCCTCCTGAAAGGAAATAGCCCGAGAAAATTAGGGAAAAGTGGTCTGAGCAACAATCCATCTATAATATTCGAGGAGTAGCTCAAAGTAAGCCCCAATAGGCCAATTACGCCCTTGGGAAATGAGTGCCTGCAGATCAAAGCCGCTAAGGTTATTATCTGGATTTTGGCTGATGTTGTATCAATTTCCGAAAGTTTTGTTTGGTTTTGAAAGCTCTGAATTTCTAACTTTAATGTTGGCTGGACAAAATAGCATTTGGTGGTATCTTGTTGAAAAGTCTTTAATAAGTAAACGCGATAAATTTGATGCCTTAATTATTTCTTTGTAGGAATATTGCGTCTTACTCCATAAATTCCTGGAATTTAAGGAAACCACGCTTCTTAGATAATCTCCTTTTCGGTATCAGATGCTAGCAAAGCTTAGATTAACAGGGGGAATATCAGAAATATTTACTTTATTAGTTGAATGCGTGGGTTCCTCAATACTGTACTTTAGTACACAAAAAGGTTGTATCAAGTTCTTTTGGATTTCTTCTCTATATTACTACATTTCGCCCCTAATTTTTCCAATGTTGATACATCGATAAAGGTACCTGCGTTTAGTCTAGTATAGCTACGTCGAGATGTGATCGTACTTTCTTAAATCAAAAATGTATCTAGAACACAAGTTGAAAGCAATATTTAATGTTCTTCTTTGTGTAATAGTTGTTATTACAGAAAATAACATAACCATAAGTAATAGGGATGAGAAAGCTCTCATAGATTTTTAAATCCACGAACAGTGATATGTTATTACGCTAGTTTAATCCACAGTCCAAAACCATATCTAAGTTCTTCATTGACGAAGAGTACTTCATTTGAACCCTATTTAGATGAATTGAAGGGAGTGATAATGTTCTGCGTCTTCAAGGGATTTAAAGCAAGTTTATTAGCAATTATTATTATTTCTTTTTCAATTTACTTTCTAGGAAAACAAAACCGAAATCAGTAGAACTTTAAACTCACAGACGACGAACATTACTGAATTAATGAGCTATGTCTCTGCTATTCTCTGTAAAGACCCAGTGGGCAGTCCCTTCACAAAATGTTTCTATTGGGTCCACAAAGGCTCGTTAGAAATAAAATTACCTAATAATCCCCAGCACATTGCCAAACGAGGCTCAGCGTTCACCACCCAAAATGTTAATCCAATTTAGCGTGGGCGCTTAGAATATAGGAGAGACAATGTACAACGTTTTCGTTGGCAACTATAGCAAACAGGTCTCGCGGACACAACCACATCAAATCCTGACTCTGTAGGGCCAATTTAACTATAAAAAGGCTCTAATCTAGTGCAAAGATCCTAACATTCGGTCCTATCTCGGCTGAAATATGACATTATTCCCCAAAGTGCCTTTTTCTTCTGTGGCTCGCTTTGTAGCCCTTAATAAAATCCCAACAATAGAACTAAAACCATAATTGAAGGCTTGGATTTTGGGCGCACGCAATAAGGCCGAAAGTGTACTGAAGTGGGTACGATTTCAAAGGGTCTGTGACAATAAAATGAAATGTTGGGGCTGTGACGGAAAAAAAATAAAGAAAAATAGGAAAATGTGACAAAGTAAATGGAAAACGTGATAAATATTGCGGAAAGTTGAGAAAGTGCCTGGATTAGCAATCCCAAAGACAGGCCTAGAAAAAAAAAATTGTATACGAAAGAGGAATTACCCCGACTAACTTTGATTAAAGTCATGTCCCTGGAAGATTTCGTGACGTAAGCAGTTTTACGTATTTAAAGATTTACGAAACTCTCGCAAAACCGTAATCTCATTTTCTGGTGACTTTTGGTAGTAACACCATGACTTTGGAATATTTTGAGAGTTTCTTCTTAAGAACTAGACTTGTTTGTCTCAGCTCATCGCGTTCCACAAACCTTCGGATGGGGAGCTATTTATTATAAACAACAAAGGCAAATTTAGGAGATGTCGTAAAGAATTTTGATGACTCGCATAAAATTTTAAGAATTTGATTATTTAAGTTTTGCTGCTGCTACTGAAACCCAGATTACTCAAGCTTTATTTGTCCAAGTTTGTCTGGTATTGAATTTTATTGTGCAAACCATCGTCACAAGAAAAATGAAATTAAAAGCATGTCTATTGTGAAAACGTTTCATAGTTGAGACGCCTTATATACATATGTGTAAATATGCATACAATTTATTTGACCTTAGTCTGACTGCCGAATACGAAATCTACAAACAAAAATATAGGAGTGATGAAAAATTAAAATATCATCAATTTCGAAGATAAAAAATATTGGAACAGAAAAGCAAAAACATTTGACCCTTCTAAACTTCTCTCAAGCAGGGTTTACTGTATATGAACTACTGACCTTAACAACACGCTAGTGCAAGCGGAATTCCGTACCTGGACTCTATTAAGCAAGGATCAACGGAATTTTTAGTACTCGTATATCGAAAATCCATCCTATATCTCATAAAACACCGGCAATCACATAAACATTATCAATATAAACAATTTTACTCTATACGTAAGATAAGTATACGAATCCTTTCATAAAAACACTATTAAACTAGGAATTTAATGCTCTTTTTTCTGGAATTTAATAAAAAGAATTGTTGCAACTACTAGCACCTTATCATTGATTTAATAGTATCACATTATGTTCAACCAAAGTTTTTCAATTGCATCGCACTTTGAAACAAAACTTCACAAAAGGTTGAATTAAATTGGAAAGAAAGCTTTTCAAAAGTATTGGCCTTCATAAAATTAAATTGAATAGAAAACTTCAAAAGGATTGAAGTTGGATATTGAACTATATATAAAAAAAAAAAGAAGTCTAAGGTGAAAAGAGGGAAATAGAAGAAAAGAAATCGAAGGCCTTATTGAATGTCAGAGCCAGGATAAAATTTCTTAGAAATGCGATTATTAGCCACAAAGTAGGAATGCAAACATTAAATGTGCGCTATAGAGAAACGATTTATAGTATTCTTTCAGGTTGAATGGATGCCCGCAGACAGAAAATTGTATTAGAAGCTTAGCTTACAAGATAGAATAATTGTTTGGAAAGGTATAAAACTAAAATACACGAGCGTACCAAAAACTTTCAGAGACTTCTTGAATTCTTTCTCAATTTTTTTTTCGGTATGCTTGATAGAGTTACACAATGTTTATGTATTATGATTGCCAGAGAGGTATGAGAAAAGATGTACCATATTTATTCAGTACTATCGCTGTCTATTAATTTCGCATTGTAAGGATGGGATAATTAAGAAACATTGTTTATCACTATATTTCTCAACATTTTTCCTTTAAATGTTAACAGATCACAAATGCATACGTAATGGTTTGGCTGCTCCTTTAATTTGATTGAATTCAAGAAGTGCCCCTGGCACTTTACATACACTAAAAGAATATTTCCTTATAATAAAGATATGGAAAAACAAAAGCTTGATCTTGTCCTTGTCATAATTTTCTGTTAAAAAAGAAAATTGAATAGAATGTGTATTATGCGCTTACACTCTATGTAAAGTCCTCCTACATAAAAGTGAAAACAGTTTTGCCGGTTTGGTGCCTTGCGTCTATGCCATCAACTTGGTACTTTTCAAGTTGTTCTAGTTAATTACATTTTCCCCGCAATTTTGCACAAAGTGAAAGTTGAGAAATTAGGAAAGTGGAACGTTCCATTTTGTTTGGACATTTCTCACAATGTGGCACACAAGCAGGTAACTTTAGTGGGTTAATGTGTGCAAAGTTTTTAATTAGAAAATCCGACAGACTTTTGTTTTGCTACTCGAAAAGGCTGTGGTTATCTACTTGAAATTGTGCACAAAAAATTACACCCCTCTTTTAATCTAATTTTAGCGCAGTATGTTCTGTAGAAAGAAAACTGAGATTCACTTCAATTATGGGGATGAAGGTATTATGGATGGGAGGAAAACATTTTTTTTTTTAAACTAACTTCATTTGCAAGCTTAACTTGTTTACAGACGTACTTAGAAACATGCTATGCGGGGAAGAGAATCGCAATGAATATAATATGCTATGGGTATATCCCATCAGATGGGGAGGAGTATATATATATATTTTTTTTGTTTTTTGTCTTTTACCATCTTCAAATGGCAAAACTCAGCCCCTTCGTTCAGCATAGCTCGTCTGTTTGCCTGCATTACATTTCGTTGCCAGAAACAGTGAGCCACAAGCGCGACCCAAAACCTAATGTTTTTGGTACGGGGAAAATCTCGAGCTGAAAGCAAGTTCATTTAGCTCATAAAGAGAAATTAAATTTGTTTCGTCGAGCGCAGCAGGATGAACCCAACATCCTTATCCCAGGATCCTCGTTACGAAGGGAATCATAATAAAGGAGAATCGTCTCCACCGAGACGTTGTTGAAATTTCCCTCTATTTATTTAGTTTGCCGCCGAGATTTCTTCAAAAATATTATTACACGGTAGATGTCCTTAATGTTAAGCAGGCGACGGCTTTCAGCTTGGGCGTTAAATGGGAAGCCTTGCGACAGGAATTTGAATAAATTCAGTAGCGGTCTCTTTTAAACTTTAATCGAATTTATTTAGTAAGACTTAAAAATCTCAAAATGCTGAAAAGCGCTGAAGCGTATGAAAATTGCTTCATACCGAATGCATCCTACTCAAGGAGCTACTCTGAATGAGTCCTTCGCTTTGAGGATGCAAAACCAAATTTACAAAACTTTTAATTATGCGAGCTGCATCTGTTGGTACCGAGTGGCATGAGATGAATAATATTTAATTAACGTAAAGAGGAAGCAGGCTTGAAGGAGAGTTAAGGACATAATTATTTCAATTAGAACTCCTCCCGGTATCTGTGCTATCTGTGGATTTTACAGACTCGACGGCACTGCTCGGGGTAGACTGTAAATAAAAATAAAACCAATGTACATCCTATCAAAAAGGTGCTGATGTTGAAGAATCGTGCTGGATAGTGGCATGTCCGAATATCGTGACTTCCTTTTTACTGCTCCTACTTCAGTGAACCGCTTCTGCAGCAGAAACCAGAAGCTAGGACCAGATCAAGTTAGCTACTTTTCCTACAGGAATTTACTATAGATAATTAGTTCCTTCGTGCTATCGATTTATAAAATTTTACTCTCAGTTAAACGGGAAAAACTGGAAAATTGCAAACGAATTTTTTTCCTTCACGAAACGGAATATTCTCAACTTGGCCATTTTTGATCGTAATTTATAAATTGAAAATTGCTGCATCATTGTGGTAAATTAAGGAAAGTAGTGCCAGTTCCTGCCCTATTCTCATAAAGTAAATGAATATTTAAAATTTAATTTTTAGCGAATTAAAGGAAATTAATAAATTTTCTTTTAAAAATCGATATAGGTACAGAAGACTCTAGTTTTCCAATTACGTTATTTGCTTTTGTTACAGATGAATTTATCTATTTAAGTTATTTAAAGGCAGATTTCACTATCTGTACAACCGCCGTCCCTAAGCTAGCGAAGGCTTTAATTGGATTATCTCTTAGTTATTTTGGGCAAATAAACGCGTTTCAGGTATTCATGAAATTTGCTTTATAATAGACCTAAGCCCTTATAGGTAATCTCTCCATAGTTTAGGTCACGAGGTACAAACAGTATTCTATTTCTGTTACCACTGTAAACGAATTCAATTGCCAACAAAAGATCAAAGGCAGCTACAAAGGTCCCATGTAAAATTAAGAAAAACACAAAGGGCCCTTATACCCGCACCGGGTTTACTGAGGAAAATCCCAGTCATCAACGATTTGTAGCAAAATGTGCTACTTATTAGTTAGAAGCACAAAGGACGGCTTTAGCTCTATTCAGGAGGAGAATTCCTAGTGGTGGTTTGCCCCTCCGACGCCTGGCAAATATCACGTAACCTTTGTCCCCATATCCTTTGGAGTCCTTACGGAATTGCGGAGTTCTTTCGTGTGCTCCATCTCAAAGGGAATCGCTTTCTGCTCGGTAGACAGTGCGACAAAAGGGCGTACGAGATCCTTTTAACCCATCAAAGCGGCACCTCGTCAAATTTGCGATCACACTAACGAATCGTACCATTCGAAATTTAATTGGATTTGCGAGAATGTGTGGCTTGGCGAAGAGTCTCCCTACGGCACTTTGTAAGATGAGCAAATCTTTAATTGACGACTTTGTGTCGCGCTAATTGAGCGTTTATATAAGTCCTCGATCCAAAATCGAATTTCAATGATTGCTGAAGTGTTAAGGGCTGTGAACGGACGCTATGCTATAAAGTTTCGATTACTCTCGGCTGCTCCTGCAGTTTGGATCTTCAAACTGTACCCAACGAGGAATACAATGTAGATAGATAGTGGGTACCGAGTTCTGAGCTTGCAGGTTTTTATAGCCCCTCCGCAATCAGCAAAGAAGTGGCATGAGAGATTTATGTTGGAGATTTCTTTTCCGGAAAGTTTGAAAACAAAAGGAAAAGGTCTTTTTTTTTATTTTTTTATTTTTCCCGTCCGCTAAATGTCTCTGCGCTGAGAGGTGGATTTGCTTCGTGATTTAATGCTTAGTCAACCGTTCGAAATCAAGAGCCCTGCAGAGCTGTGGCAGGGAATGACCAACTTTGGAATTGAGAGATTAAAGAAGTAATTCTATCAAAAGCTCAGAAGGAGTCGGAATCGGCTCGCCGCAGCAACAAAGTAATGAAAGGAGCATACTTAGCTATCTTAACAGGGTCTTCTTGGCTCCATAACAGAGGTCAGGGTAGCTCACCCTTAAGTGAGATGGGATGGTATTTCTTGCATACTTTTATTTTTCAGTCGTCGTTTTCTTTTCAATTTCCTACCAGACGGTTGAGACTGATGTAATTAGGCTCTATACGGCGGAAAGGCAATGCGTGAATATTTAATAAGCTATGGAAAGAAAAAGTCTGCCGTAGACCTTTTTCATTTTGGTGTTTTTCACAACTCTTAAATAATTCACGTTTTCCGCACAATGAAGTAGCGAATCGGATGTATAGTACCTGCCTACGGGCAGTAGTAAAAAAAATCCAAAAACGGCAAGAATCATGCGTCCTCTTAAATCATAACAACAAAAATATCGTCAAGTCTAAAAATTCTAGCATTGTGCTTATTTAGCGACTAAATTTTGTATGAAATGAAAATATTTAGATAGATTGGTAACGAAAATGGTACTGTATTTTTAGCAACTAAAATACTTTTTGCACCTAACATGTACGCAGGCACAATTGTGTAATACAATTGGAAATTTTTGATAGTTAAGAAAGAGGCTTCTTGAAAGAATTTTTTCAAACTAAATAAGAAGTAAAGTATTTCTCAAGTGCTGAGTGAAGACTAAAAATAAATAAACTGACCCATGATACCATTCTCGTAAGAACCTTTTACTTTTTATTTCTACTTTTGTCATTATTTAAAGTTAAATTGTATGAAAGTAATAGGTATAACTGATAATACTTAATTATTTCTAATAGCAACTGGACCGAAATCTTATTTTTAAGTTTAAACTGTAAGGTATACGTACAATTTTTTTAAAAATGTTAATGCATTTTTGAACGCATAATTTAAGTCAGGTTAAATTTTATAGGTTTTTAAATCTACTCTGTTGCTTTATAATCTTTTAAGCATAGAATCAAATTACGAGCCCTTGTAATGTTATGGTTTTTTCGTCTCCTCATTTATGAGTAAAATCTCATCAATTTAACCGATTTGTGAACATTTCTAATTTATTAAAACGTTCCCAAATAGCTTTGTTTTCGAGTACCATAAGGTCCTCGATTGACACCCCAGAGTCCGGAAAATGCAGCCAGACCGCGATTTTCCATTCATCGCATAATAACAATTCTGTCAGGTAAGTGGACCCAGACCAGAAGCTACTTTCCTGAATTATTCAAAGCTTCTAACGAAAATATAATGCCATGAGCCCGGTAAGTGCTTTTAAATTATCGAAGAGGACTGGGAGAATGGTGGCGTTGCTCATGGGAACATGTCGTAGAAGCGCCAAGTAATCCAATTGCCGGCAAACTTCCAGAACTTCTGCCATCGAAATGCGATTTGTTTCGGCATGTAAATTTATCACGAAAATACTCGATTACAATCAGCACCAGAGACGGGAACGGCTCTAGAGAGTCGAGTCGGGCTGTTTCCAGCTAACTCCAGCGGGGCCCAGTTAACAGAGTTATTCTGGTGCCGAAGCAGAGTCTGTTTGCTGTGTATATATCAGCCCAGGGCGCTCATCTCGGAGCTTATAAATAAACATCCGGTGGATTATTAAATTGGAAATCAATGTTTTCGTGAAGTGAGTTTTCCGCATGACTGCAGCTCCACCAGCATTGCATTCGTGTGTGCGGGGCATAGAATGATGCCTTGACGATTTCTACGGGGGTGTGATATAGCCTGGAGTAGCCGCATTTTGGGGGACACGCCTACTGCTAATTAAAACCCGAAATCAGGACGCTAGGAACTGCATCAGCCTTCTACAGCAATGATAGTCAATTAATCAATTGAATAGTCTGCCTCATCGAGAGAGCCAACAGTATGGTATGGCAGCTCCTCGAAACGATTTGCCCTAATCGGGCCTGCACGGGGTTCAGAGCTGTAATTAATCAAACCGGAGCAGCCGGTGACCAGGAGCAGAGTAATATCCATGACTTGCTTATTGGGGTCGAAGCGGATTTGAAGCTCCGCGCCCGACACCCAGGCTCCGGCGGAAGGGGGTTTAAGCCAAAAATAATGAAACCTCGCTGAGTCCGGGTGGTGAGGACATTAAAGGCCAACAAATCACAAACAATCCGGAGCTATTTGTCTTACTTAATCCATATCCACAGAATCTTTCAAGACTTGTCGAGGACAACTTCGCTGTAACTTAATCACAGCCAACCCATTAGAGCCGCTCTGGCTCAGCCATCTCCCGGCCGCCAGACATCTAAACCATACCCCACTGAACTCGGATGGGGGCGGACTAGGGATTAAGGAATATTTGATCAAAGTTTCTCTGGCCTGAGCTAATGAATTTGATTAATTGATAGTTCAAGTGGAAGCCTCCTTTGACAGTGGCGCTTCTAAGAATTTTCAAGTAGCAATTGGCAAGAATGAATGCGTTCAAAGTTTTACATTCATGAAATTTCACAGTATCCACGTAATTGCACCGCTATTGAACTCAAATGTTTCCTTAAGTTCTTTTAATTCATTCAGTTAGGTTTGGTTCGTGATTTCATTTATTTATTTATTTATTGTGATAGTGTTAAAACTACATAAGCTAGCAATTTTACTATGAAATGAACTAACGAATTTAAAGAACCAATCGTAAGTATTCTTGAATTTTATTCCAGATCCATAAGTAATAACCGTCTTTTCAGGATAACATCAGCAGGTCAGTAACAACTCAGAAATGGGCCTGACAGGAATATAAATAAATCTAATTCTCTGAAAGTTTTCTCTGATTTTTTTTAGGCTCCTTTCTATCCAGAAAATACATATATAGTCCGAATTTTGATTACACTCTTTCAACAAGGTGAAAAGAAACTCTCTTTCCCCTTGCGCTCCTTTGATTCTCTGTTTTCATTTTTGAAATTTATTTTTATGCAAAATCTGAGCAACGCCAGGGAACGCTTTATTTGCCAAGATAAAATTTCCATCTCTTTTGCCCTGGGAGCTCAGGAAATTGATCTTATTTCGTACACATCGTTTGTGAGTCCCATATGTAAAAGGGAAGCCCTAGGAACCTTCGTAGGGGCCACGATATTGTTTGCAAGAAAAATTCATATTTTTCAATTCTACAGACATTATATGGAAGGGAATGATTTATCTGGTCTAGAAGGGAAAATAAACAACACAAAATTTATAATGTGATTTTGTCCGATTGAAAGTGCTTAAAGATTCACAAACTTTTCTGCTTTAACATTGAGACCAGGACGAGGAGGTCATGTTAGATAAGTGGTGTTTCTTTTGTATTCTACGATTTAAAATGTATGTGAGTTGTTGAAAAAGAACACTTTTGTGAAGCAAAGACGTAGCAAAAGAAGAATTACTTTTAGGAAGATTATGACAGCCTCTCAAGGGTATAGGTTAGTTTAGCAGTATATTTTTGTATCGATTTGGATCAATTTGTCACATTGGAAAAAAATTATTTAGGGCCATTCCGAATCCAACTCCGTCGTCGTATTCGTCTGGTTACGACAGTTTATGGCAACACAAAGTGTAATTCGAAGCATGAGGCACTATAATACTTTTAAAATCGTTATTCTAAAATGGTTTATCTATGTTTTCTTGAATAAAATATCCATGAATATACCTAATAAAAAGTTTGCAGCACAGATATAATGATTTACTTTAATTGCTTGAAAGGAACATTTATCTCAAGGCAAGGAAGTCGTTTAGCAAGAAAATTACATCACCAATGCTATTTTATTTTTTTAGAATCTCCTTAAATAGCAAAAACAAAAATGTTTCGAAAAGGTTTTAATATAAATGACCCGTCTTGAGATTAGCATCTAATTACGCACAAAGATATCCTCTCGTTTCCAAGTTTTTCAATTAGAAGAAATCAAAATCTTCATCGGAAGCAACTCACGTCGAAAAATAGTCCAGGAAAGGTATCCTTTTTTTTTCCGTTTAAGTTAATGCGATATTAAGTCAAGTGCGGTGTTTGTCTCCAAGAGTCTCCCTAGGGGACAGACATTTTATTGCATGGTAGTAAATTTCCTTTTTATTGACTCCCAATTAGACTCATGGGCTACCTACTAATTTCATTTCCTTGTGCGTTCAAGCATCCTTCCCCTGTAATTCTAGCTTGAAAGTTTGAAAACTCTTTGGTATTCGAAAATTGTTTTTCTTCTCTACTTCAACAGTGGGGATGGATAGGAGGAAGGAAAAGAATCGATTACAACTATCTTTCCAATATCTTTAAATGGAAAATGAAAAGTGCTGAGTACTCGTATACTTCTAGAGATCCTTTTCTTTTATAGTGAACCGTATTGAACAAATTAATTAAAGTGTAAACGCTCTCCATTACCTTTTAATCCGAGATTAGGGTATTACTCGCTGGGCAATAAACTATTGATTTTTGAGGAAATAAATGCATGCACCCACTCCACCGTTGCCTACTGGTAACGTCAAGTTGTTACTTGGTCAAAACAACAATATAATTTTACCAATTTCGGCGAATGAATTTATCAGCACATTTGTAGGCGAGATCTGCTTGACAGGGAGGAGCATAATGAGTAATGTCATAGTGGACCTACCGAGGGAAATTCGTTAACACGGCCAGTGTAGGTACAAGCCGAATGCACCACCCCCGAGTGATCTTAATTAACACTGACACGTACAATGTAATTAATTACGGAGCTGTCTAGATAATTCACAGTTTTGAAAATCTACGAGCTCGCGCTGGAAACAGCCGCATCTGGCGAACTCTCGACTCAAAGGCGAATAGTCCTCTGGTCTCGTTTTCAATTCATTTTCTAGGGTAGAGCTACACGTTGATGGTGCCTTCCTGAATCTTCGCATAGGAAAGAGATTTACTCAGAAATGTGAACAACTGACTTTTGGCAGAGATTTATGTGGATCCTAACTCTCTATGTTTGGACATTCAATATAAATCTTCGGAAAATTGGCGTACCACAGTTGTTTGTTTCTAGCATAAGTAAGAAAGTGATTCTTCTTAGGGGTGTCAGGTCGAACAGAAATGATAATAAATTCTTACGCCAAGATTATTGTAAGTTTGTTAATATTTTAAGAAATAAATAATAATATGCAGGTGCTGGTCATCTAGCTAGTATTAACTATTAACATATAGTAGTAGACTTCTCGTCCCATCCAAAATATCAGTGTTTCTCATTTTTCAAACCTATGTTTCTGGAAAACCTGTGAATATATTCAATATTCTCAAAATTACTTAAGATTTCAAAGTAAGTAGTTTTATTAATTTGACTGTGAAATAAGTTAATATAGTGAAATTCGTACGCCATCTAATTTTGACCAAAATTATAGAATTTAAACAAAAAATGAAAAGCGTTATATAAGAATATATGCATATATGCATATTTTTAAATATAATCTATTTGAATTGGTTTTCTTATAATTGCACATTAGGCAAGTCTCTTCGCAGTTATACGACTGCTGTCGGTTGCATATTTCATCTATTCATACGGCTTACATTTCAGTTTCATGCAATTTTCAAAAATTTTGAGCACACAACACTTTGTTGACACCACTGATTTACGCTAGCCATTATGAGTGATAAGTGCCTGTGTGCAAAATTTTAGCAATTTGGAAGCTGGTTATGTTCGCTAATTTGGCGCCCTCCATATGCGAGGAACGACGTAATTCCAACGGGCGAATTGAGAGAACATTTATTTCACTGAATAAATGTTGCCTGATTTGGGCGCTTGAATCACATTTGGGCGACATGCCTCAGCACCTCAAAATCCCACGGTGTACACTTTTGGTGTATGAAAAGGAATATGTGTCTGAGCTTCAATATCAATTTATCAAGGCGTACCGCACCTCGCGACATAGTACTTCCACCGAATTTGATTTCTCTCTTCTGTTATATTGTATATTTTGGTCGGCGGCCGTGCATGCGAAAACGACTGCATAAATAAACATAAACCTAAAATCGCATATACCCTGTTGGTGGAAAATGTGAGAATTTAGGTAAAATATGGTCGCATTGATCATTTCAGAAAATTTGTCTCATGAAAATAAATTAGGGCTGGGATTTATTTATGCGCCTTTTGGGTAACATTTTCGGGCAATGTGTTCCGAAAGGAGAAAGCCTACAAGAGTAGCTGTAGGGTACAAAGCAAGCACCACCCCTATATTTGTCAATTTGTACCGATATATTTCGCTTCCGGATGCTGAGGGGCTTGGGAGTTTATATTATAATCAGTGGCTAATTAGCGTTATCCTGAAGGTCATTAGGTTTTCTGACGAAGGTTCCTTTGCCCAATTACGCATCAGATTTTCTTTTTCTCTATTTAGCGATTAGAAGAATTTTGTTGAGTAAAATCTACTTATAAAAATGTAGAGAGCAAGTCCAGATCAAGCGATTGTAACCATCCTTAAAAAGTTTAGCAACAACAACAACAACAAAAAAACCGGTTAATTTCCGGTGTTCTCCCTTTTGGCATGGATAAACGGATCCTGAGTTTCCATCAGAACTAGGCAAAAGAATTCATCTCTGAGGGGTTTTTCGTACCCGGCTTTTCTTCCAGCATACTAACCCCAACCTAGCATAGTACACATTTCCAACTACTCGACGGATACAAACCTTATTACCAGCTGAAAATCTGCTTCTATTTGAAAGTCAAATTAGATATTTTTGAACTTGGGGAATCAAAGGGTTGCGAATTCCAGCGTCAAAGCCTCTTGGGGTTTCTTGACCTGTCTGAAACTTCAATATATGTTTTGAGCTCCTTAGAGCTTTGGTACCTTAAAGAAAGTTGTGCTCTAACTTTTTACCACTATTTGAATTACTTTTTCTGAAATTCAGGAGTATGAGATCTTTTAAGGAATCAGGATAAAATTTGTCGAAAAATAAACTGCTGATTAAAGGAGGTACTATCGGCGGATTGTTTTTGGTACTCATTTTAATTTTAAGGTAACAAGTTATCCCTCTATTAAGCAAATTTAACTTAATACGTAACCTGCTTCGAATTTTCTTTTAATTTGCCATGTAAATTGATTTTCGTTATTGTTTACTAACTTTACTTTTATTCAATTCTATGTATTTAGCTTCAAAAACAAAATTCTATCATTTTTATTTTGAATTATAAACAAATTTATAAAATACATAAAAATCACACTTAAGAAACCCAATATTCCCCCAAAAATTCAATTCGATACCACAACTTAAAGGTGCCGAGAAAATCTTGAAATATTTTATCGCGATAATACCAGAATCTCGAAGATGTCCATTTATCTCTACCCTAATCACTGATAGCTGCATTTATTGACACTTGAAAGCCGCATTGGACGTTTCTGTTCTTTATGGGTCTGTTCTGTGCTGAATTACTTATCCCCTCATTGGGGAGCAATCCAATTTCCGGAATGCTCAAATGAGCAACGAAATTCCTTATGTATTATTTGTGCCCATTTATTAGGAAGATATTAGTTCGGTACCTTTTTTGCTTCACTGATTCTTTCTCTTGGTAAAATCTGATTTGATTTTAATTCTATCTCTAAGAGATACTCATCGTTTTTGATAGAAAATATTGGACATATGTATTTACCTACCATTAATGTCTCTGGATTTTACGAATTTTGCTTTTAGGGCAATCTGTTTTCCAATAATCTTCTACATAAGCAGAAACAATTATACGGAAACAAATGAAATTCAACTAAATTAGTAATTTTCCGCTCACTATAACTGGAAAGGACCCATTATATGTTTGTGCCCCTACTTTATATACTCAAACATGCTTCTAAGAAAGTGTTTAACTGATAGTAATTAAGGTTTCTTGCAAGTTACTTGTTAACCTTTAGAGATATCATCATATATCAAAATGGTTATAAGTAATATAAGAGATTTATTATATACAATTTTGAATAATAAAATTTCATTTAATGATATAACAAACATATACATAAAATCTCATCCAAAATTAAAAATGTTGTAAGCATTTTATTCAAACACAGGAAATTGTGTTATTACACATTTCATGTGCACAAGGGTGTTGTAGCGTCGTCTCGGAAATATTGGCCAGATCAAAGACTCTAACTTTATTACTCGCATCTTTATGTATTCGATGAAAAAAAAACACTTTTAAATAAAAAAATAACTTGGGTAGTAATAACTTGTTCTTGGCAGTATTATAAAACCCAGAGGTACTTTTGACTAAATTAATGAGATACTCATACAATGGCTGTAAAACCGTTCGATGTGTGCAATTCTCAGGCAAAGCACTTGTTCAAAGAAAGTCTGTCCCATTTAATTGAAACACTACACAACATTCAGTTCCTTTTACGGAATCAGTCGTTTGTCGTTACATTAACACCTAATGGAACTTTAAAGATTTATATGGGATTATCAAATACAGTCTTGGGATTTCGCTGTAGTAACTCCCACCCACTTCCGGGTTACTGAAATTGTGTGCTGTCTACATTTAGTCTGAACCATACCTAAGCGATATACAGATGGCCGTAAAAGTTGGCGGATGGTACATTTAGAGCCAACATATTCCATTTATATGACACACGTAACATTCTTAAACATGGAACATAATCAGGTACTAAAGCTTTATAGATTTGCAGCTGTTCGAAAGGGCGTAACAAATTCGCACATAATTTTTATTCGATCCAGGGACTATCGAATGGTTGGTAACTGCGTGTTAGATACCTGACATCTGTGTGTTTTTCAAGCAATAGAGAATTATTTGAGTCGATTGAAATGAACTAAATATTTGTTTTCTAATAAATATTTGTTCGAAAGCTAAAAGAAAAGAAAAATTGCGCAGACTTTGGGGTCTACATTCGAGACGGGAGTTGAGTTGACATATTTTCCGATTCACTTGGTATTAGGAAGTCGTTCCTCAAACCCCAAAAAATTGTTCAAGTCGTCCGGCTTGGGCATCCAAGAGAAAACTTTTGATCGCATTAAGAAGGCGAACTGTCTAGTAAATTAGATTCGTGCAGAAACAACAATTAGTAATTAGTTGGGAAGTGGCATAATGAACTTTTTCGTGAGCTTTTATATAATTTATATAGGTAACTATTTACAAATATATGCAGTGCAATAAAAATTATATGTCTTTTCAAAGAGTATTTTTCAGTTTCATCTTATAAAAACCTTAATTAAATTGCGTGGAGTAGCCCAACTAGTTAATAATTAAGATTATCATCAATTCCTCGATCCCAAATTTTCAGTTATTGTTCTAAACAAATCTTCCTAAGATAGAACATAAAATGAAATGGATGAGAATAGAAGAAACTAAAAACAGTAAATATACAAAAAAGAAAGGAGAGGTTTGTAGCAGGTATACCATTTCGCCAGGCACTAATTGAAACGACACATACTTTAACAGTCTAGACTATTCAAGTCTATTTGAACGATTAAATAAAATAGAAGCAAAAACCATAGTACTCCATAGTCGGACCTACTTTTCACTGTTTTTTCAGTAAATATTTGAATAAAACGATAAAACGCCCTCTTCAAGCTATTTAACAATACGAGGTAAAAACTCCTTCAGCCACCCTTTCTTAAATGGAATTCACTGTGACTCCAGCAGAATTCAGCTTAACCTAATTTCTACGTAGCCTGCATCAGAATTAAATAGGTATCAGTGTACCTATTCAGGTAGAGCATAATAACGGGAAATCTAATGCTAATTTTATTGCCTCATTTCCAAGGAAGACGAAAAGAAGAAATTTCACCGTCTTTTGCCCTATAGAGTTGTGCGCCTGTCAAGCACGTAAAGGGGTTTGCTTAGCTTTCAGGATGATGAATAGCTTTTGTTGTTAATTTTTTATGGGGGTACTGTCAGTACCGGGTATGCTATGATATAAAACTACTCCGATGGGAGGGAAATTTCTCGAATAGGTATTACTCCCATTTGCAGTAAATCAAGTCACTGTGTCATTAAATCATATTTTCTGTTCTACTCCGCCTTCAACTCATCTGAGGGAGTAAGTTTTACCAATATTTCTTATTATTAATTATTCGGAAAACCCTATTGCTTTGGTAGTTCTAAGCTCAGTACTCAGTCTTTGTTGGCTTCACGGTACAATAAAGGCATATTCCTATGTATTACAAATTAGAATTGATCCCATAAACCAAGTGCAAGTCTGTAGAGAACCAGTATAGCTTACAATAATAATAAATTAATAAACCGCAACTGTACTATATTCATATAAGGCATACTTGGCTTTTAAAACATCCTCTCTAAAAGTGATGTACTAATATTACGTAAGTAAAAGTTCAGTACATTGTCATTGATATCTTAAGAATGGTTGTTGTGCGAACAGAGAGGCTCAAGAAAGCACAATTACACTTACTTTACAGAATGTGCGCATTACTTATACACACTTCATCCATAACGTAAAGTGTGTGCTCTTGTTCATACGGAAGGGGAATGTATATTTTAACTTTGTTACCTACTCCGCGTAACTGGAGTAATTTTCTGCGAAATTATTTGACTCATATCACATCACTGACATCAAAGTATCGGGTTTAAACAGGTGTTTTCAGTAGCCAAAAATTTAATGCTTAAAAGCCCCTGCAAGTTCCATGATTAATCAGTCTCATTAGTCTTTCTCATATGCAAAATGAATACATTAAGAACTTGTCTTTTGATAGTTTTACTGGCCTCATTCACAGTAGGTGATCCTGGCTGGTTAAAAGGTTTATTGAGTGTAATACGTAAGTTTTACTAAACATATTAAGAAATTTTAAATATAAAAGTGTCTATTTAAAGCTAAGCCATCGAAACAATCCCATCCCAAGTTATACAGCGTAACACCACAGGATAAAATTGCTGGATTTATACATGACATCGAAACAATGAATAATGGCATTCTAAAGAGATTGGATAAATACAAGCTGAAGGCACAAGAATCTTACCTCAAAAGTGTCCAACATGTATCAACACTCGTTGATGTTCTTGAGAAAAAAGAGCCAGACCATAAGTGTTTATTACCACTACTGCATAATTTAGTTGATCTTAAAATTAATACCCTACGTGATATAAAAGCTTGCGTCGAATCCGGTTCACACGAAGGTTCTGTAGCATTTGAGAATTATAAACGGGAGACGAAAACGTATAAAGAACGATTTGATTGGTATGTTAAGCAAATTGAAAAATGCTCTCATACAAAATGCAGCCCCCGAAATATTGAACTACATCTCGAAGATATACAAACGACCATAGGAAAGTGGTATGCAGCCCATGCAAAATATGCCATAGAATTTTCAAAATTAACTAGTTCTACTACTTCTTGTGTCGATGTCGCTGTTACGCGAGCTGAATCCAATATATTCGTTATTGAACGGAACGCAAACTGTCCGCTCGATTGGTAATAAACATTTTTTGTCTTTTGTGGAGATTTCTTTTTTTTTTTTGGAAACATACCAATTGTATTTTATTGTATATGCGCTTATCTATTTATAGAAAATGGATTATAACATACCGTGCTAATAAACACTATGGTTTACAACCAGAAAAATTGTCAAAATTTTTATTTAACAACACTATCAAAACAACTGGAAGAAATATTTATATGAACTAAACCACATTTCAGTACAAATCGACTAGTTACTGCAAAGAATTGAAGATTGCATTCGTAAGGTTACATATGACTTTGTAATACTATTAAAAACTTTTGAGGTTCATTATGTAATTTTACCACATTATTATTATTCGATTTTTATACTGCAAGTGCATAATGCAATCTACAATTTGGATATTATGCCCACACCTCCAATTCATCAACATTTGTCATCAAGTGGACAGTCGGTATTAACACTAAACATTTTGTATAGAGCACATTTTCATTCATATGTTATAAATATAAAAGTTAAACGAAAATGTTAATTGTTTCATTTTATGAAAATTAAACTAACTTTGAGCTTATTGCACACGAATTTGGAATTTGAATGTAAAAATGTGTAATCGCACTAATTCCTTTTTGAAATATTTTTTCGATTGATATAATTCAGGTGGTTAACCGCATTTTTTTTTTGTATTTTTAACTATAAGTTTAGCGGTTTGTTTAACCATGTTCACGCCTTTCTCATTCGATTTAATGCGACTTATCGGCGGAGACAAAAATGGATTTGCCGTGTCTAACAAAATATTTAAAAGTATATTTCAAATTCATCTAATAATTGACTCTTACAGCTGTTAGTTGAGGTGCTAGTCGTATATGCTCACCATAGCAGAGTGCAACTCTGGAGTTTCTATGAAAATGCGAAAGAGCAAAATATGACTTACCTTGTACCATTTTTGATAGGCATTGGAAAAATGGTAGTAAAACTCCTCAGCTTGGTTGTATTTGGAAAGTATTTAGCGATGATCTTACAAACTTAAATAACATTCGTTTGCTAGGCCCGATCTTTCAATCCTTTTTATCCTGCAAAGCGAAAATCGTAATATTATTAATAATTTTAATTAAAGTACTGAAGTTACATGACTTGTATTGATTTTATTGAAAACTTTTATAAATACTGATTCTTATAAATAAATTGTTTTATTTCTATGTAAACTACTCCTCATTTCGTAAATCCCTGAACGTTAAGGTTTTCCCAGACTTCCTCTAATATAAACAGATTATAATTTTATAGTTTATTCCATTTGTGAGATGGATTTTTATTAGAGTTTTAATCCTCCCCTATCTTCAAAAACGCTAAGAAAAAAATAAATACAACTACTCAATCTGGCACAAATTGCAGACGTCATAATGCAGATTTTATTTTGGAAAGACTTTTGTCAACAATATTCTTGTTTCTAACTACATTTTAACTTTATTGACGTTATCGGCCAAATGGTGATAGATATCTCATTGTAACAGTTGGTGATATAAAGGCATGTGTCATAGCATCCGGGGGCCTTGATAGCTCAGTTGGTAGCGCAATGCGTTGGTGGCAAACCAGATGGACCTAGAAGTTGTTGTGAGTTTAATGCCCTCCCTTATTAAAATTGGTATCAAAATGGGCCTATAACCGTGCCAACCATATAAACCAAAACCTAAGCTAACGTATCATTAAATGTTTGAATTTTATTGACGCAGAAACTTTGTTTAATTCTACAAAGTGTCTCAAAATTATGCTAAGTGAATACGCAAATTTCCATATCGATGATGAATTTTAATAATCATTACGTATGGTACATTCCGAATCTTATCTTAGATAAAATAGTTAAATTATTCTAATAACATCGACTACCACCTCAATACATCGTTTTTCCCAAATAGTAAAGAAACTTAAGTATACTACTGGTAGTACATCGCTTAGGAGAAGGCCTTATTATACTTTTTTAATTAATTTGTCAACTTTGAAATTAAAGAATGCATTAATCACAAATTTAACCTACTTTAATATGCTGACAATTTATCTTATATACACATAATACGTTTAGCCGATATTATAATTTCTAAAAATATACAATCCCTCTGTGCATCAGGGCTGGCTTGCGAATAACAAATAAAAATTTGTTATTTGCATTATCTCTGTCAACTACAAAGTTTTTCTCGTAGGTCGAGTTCAACAAAATCTCATATAGCACAGAAGCTTTAGCTATAAACCGAACAAATCGTGCCCGGTCTTTAGTTATAGTGTTATGCTAAAATCTGCTCCAGAAATGAAAGCACTTCGTGCCTACGATACATACCCAAGCTCCAACTATGAGGATTATGAGGCCTCACATGTGAGGTACTCGAAGAGTTTTCAACAACTCCGCCATAAAAGAATTACTCAACCATTTGCGAGAAATAGCGGACTTTTGAAGTGAAGATGTAGCTTGGAGCTGCCAGAAGATACCCACAGCTAATAATACAGCCCTAAAACCACTCACCATTTGCATAAGTTCTGCGTCGTCGTTCCCGTGGTGAACGGGTAAATCTTTAGGGTGTCTGAAGATGGCGAAGTAAGGCTTATTTCAGAGGGCAGAATTATTTTTGAAACTATTCATTCAGGTGAAGTCCTGGTGCTCAGATAACGTACGGAATCGTCCGAAATCCAGGCGAACCTGACTTTTGCCGGATTTAATATATTCAAAAAGTTTCACTGCATCTAGTGGGACTTTCGCATCCGTTCTCGAACAAACTATTTTATCTCGAGCACACAGAGCAGCAACAAAAACAACCGACTGAGTCCCGCCGAGACAGGATAAACTATACACTGTTAATAAATTTCTATTAAATCCAGTCTTCCATGATTATCTCTAGCCGGCGTAAAGTTTTCTAGAAATTTGGAATTTAAGCAGGAAGCAATTTTAGCTCACAATGCTCGTCCCAGGTGAGTTATAGCCCTATCCTTGATAAAAGGTAGTGAGGCTTGCAATTAGAGCGGTCAAAGAGGAGCTTAAAAATTTTAAGGTAGTAGCTGGGACGGCAACCGGTGATGCCACGGGGTGATTTCATTCATTCTTAATTTAATTGGTTTCAACTTCAGAGACCTTCGTCGTCATCCTTCAGGAAACAGATGAAATTCACCCTCCGTTGTTATACTGAAAAAGGTCGACTGATGATAGCGTTCCCTTTTCTTAGTGTCAACTATTTTTTTCCCACGTTAAACTTCTATTCTTTGAGTGCCCAATAAAATTTCTCCTCTCCAAAGGATCATTGTGAAGGGAAGCGGTTAGAGGTGCGCGCCCGGATAAAAGACGATGGCCGGAACTTGCATAACATTTTTATTACCCCATTTCACCTTTGCCCGGTACTCTCTTTTGTTACATTTTCCAACTCGGCTCGGATAATATTTAAACATTGAATACACTTGCTAAGGGAAAGTAAGCAGTATGGGGTACAATGAAATTTTAACGATGCTTCTCGAGCGGGTACACTCCCCCGTGAATATATGAAGTGCGCATCCATGCGAAATGCTTGCGATTTTATTACAACCACTTTTGGGTGGTGGCAAACGAATTTCAGAGTCAATTCAATTACGGAAATGGATATAAAAACAACTGCAATAACTAGTCATGGGCAAGTGAATAGACAAACATAATGGCAAATAAATCCGCATGATATTTTTATTGCGCCGATAAGGTATAAACTTTAGAGGTAAGGGAATGTCGCGTCGTATGAATGAAACTGGTATTATGCAAATAAGATCTGTGGTAATGCTTTGATTATTACTGGCTGAAATTTTCATCATGTGTGGTTTAAGGCTATTTATACTCATGGATTTATTTCATCCGACTAAAAGGCACGGAGGGGTATATTATGATATACTAAAATAGTAATCAATTCAGTCGATAAATCAAATTATAGGCACAAATTTACACCACTAGGCGACATAAACGCTTGTAAGGATTAAGGCACCTAAAAGTATTTAAAGCATATTTAAATTTATATAAAATATATGTGTAAATGGTGCGGGGTTTATATTTAAGTTGTCTTTATAAAACATTCGAATGCTTATTATTTCACAAAATATAAAATAAATTAAAATACATGGGGGAAAATCAATCAGAGTTTGAGATATCGACTTTATAGTAAACATTCATTAAATATATTTCTCAAAATTCATATCGCTTCGTATTTCTGAACTTTGTAAAACACTGTCTCCATCGGATGTAAATAGCCAGTTGTATAACTTATATTTTCCAGCCGGCAGCAATCTAAAGGGTAATCCCTCTGGTTCTATAAAAAATTCTTTCAATTGATAAAAACCCTACGAATAAAATCAAATGGGCTTAGTAAATATATTTTTTTAATATAAATTTAAATCATTTACCTTATGGGCGGGACATAAAGGCATGAAAGTACTTTGACGCAATTTTTTATACATAACTTTCATAACAGATAGCTTTCCCGCATTTTTCAATAGTTTACAAAATTCAAAATGAGGAAATTTTGCCATAAGCTGGCTCTTTCCAGCAACTTCTGTCCAAAGTTCTGCTTTTAAGTAAAGTGTCCCCTTTATACCATCCCTTAGGGTAACATTTACATTTACAAATGTTCCATTGATAATTTCAGAAATAATATTCACTCCTTCTAGATGACTAACCACTTCCACAGAATTAATAGTTAACTTTGAGTCAAACTGTAAGTTATGAGGTGTCTTTTATAAAAGTTTATCAATAACCGCAAAGAAAATTTTACAAACCCGTAAGCTATGCAATGGTGCACTAAAAAGAGGAACTGATAAAATGAAAATAGTCCACTTCATCATTCTCGATTCAGAATTGTTTCACTAGTGCAATGCAATATCCAACAGCTTTGCAAATCTCGTCCGATTTCAAGTGAAAATGCTTTGAGTTAATGAGCTCAAAAGTCTTTTTGTGAGTCTTTGCTCCAGTAAACAGCTAATTGCCTTATATACAAAAAAAAAAAAAAATGAAAACATAACAATTGTATTTTAATGAGGCAAACTACGGCCGTTTAGCACGTGTACCAAATTTAATAGATCGTGTAAAATATTTTTTTTAATTGATGATTATTAAGGAAGTGAATCTTATTTTGGGAACATGTGTGTCTAAAATTGTGTGTTTTAAACACTCCTACTTGAATGCATTCGGTTTGACAACATATGAGGTAGATTGCTAGATATTTCCTGGAAGTAGAGAATCTAAACTTAATTTTTTAGAATTTGAGAACGCTTGCGCAACTGGAGCCAGTCAGACATTTGGGGGAAATAATTAGTGATTCGCATTACTAGGGAATATTTTTTATCTCGAGGGATATGTTTCCAACATTAAATTGCGCACAAAATGTCACTGTCCTACTAAGAAATACACCTTACTAAAATCACGGAATCTTAGTTTCTGGTTCCACCTTGCGTTTAACCTTGTTACGCTTTACAGTAAACCAAAAAAAAATAGGCGAAGGAATGCATTTCGCAAACGTAAGAGTTGCCGTTTGATGAAAGTTGAAATTCTTTATCACCCGATGTGCCGCACCGCGGCAATCTTTTCAGGAGGTTCCTTCAAGCGAATATCGCAAATAGGATTTTCGAGAACTACCTAACTTTTGCCTGAAATACGCTTTTCTATGAACAGAGGAACTTTAAAACTACCAAAGTTAAAATAACACTTTACGCTAAAAAGTTTCTTTTGGTTTTACGGATGCCCAACCGACTTCGTATCCTTCTTGTAGATGAGCACCCTCCTTCTTCATGAAAGACTTAAAGTTCGCTAAGTTGCACTGTAAATGTGTTGAACGGGCCAAGCAGCTCCAACAGTCCTCGGGCAGGAAAGGGTTGAACTGTTACCCCAAAGAAGGTGGACTTGCATTTAACGTAATTGCTAATTATTAGATATGCGACAGGTAGGTGCTCCAGGCGCTATTTTTAGATGCTGAAGAAGTTAGTGGCATGATTTAATTGTTTCTTTATGGACTCTGGGGAATTTAATGCTGACACTATTCGTAAAAACGTGAGCGTTAAATTGAAATTATAAATTCTGAAACCTTTGGTCTTATTAAGAAAAGAAATTAAGCATTTTGGTTAAGTAGCGTGGAACAAGTTTTCGTCGTTGACAAGTAATTTTATGTAAATTTCCTTCGCGATTAATGCAGCATTAACGTTTTATTTGATAACATAATAATTCGCAACTGTGCGCCTTAGTTAAATTAACAAATGTATTAAAAATTAAAATAACTTAATAATAAATAAAATGTAAAGACGATTAAATAATGGGTTTACATTAGCAGAGTAGGTGGTAGAACTAACTATCCCTAATGGTTTTGCATTATGCTAGTAAAGACATAGTGCGCACTTGACCTTCGTACTCCACCGTTTTATTCTACAAATATAAACCGAGCTTTAGGTCTAAACAATTTTAATAGCAGTTAAATCCGAATCGTATTACTTTATTCATTAACGAGGATTTGAATGCACCTAGGCAAAATGTAACAATTAAAGAGCCCATCAAGTTTTATTCCGTTAATAGGCGCAGACGGACTTTTAATTAAAACATTTTTGTTCACTCCATCCAACCACTATGGTTATTTGGTTTCTTCCTGTTTTGGAACCCTTTCTAGACCGTAAATGGTAGCACAGGGATATACGTGAATTGTAACGAGTTAGTAATAATTAGAACCCGACTCTTCTAAGGGCGCCTCGGTCTAAATATATTTGTAGTCATAGGATTCAACTGTGGTGGATTTCTGGGAATTACCGTTTGCTTATTTGGGATTTAGTCCTAGGACACTTTGGGGTCGGAGCAATTAATGCTAATTTCATTGATGGAACAACACAAGTAATTATCATACGTGATTTCCTCTTAATCATTTATAACCTTATTACCCGACGCTAATTAAGGGGCCAAACAAACGTTCAGCGCGGGGATGTTACTGCTTGAGTAAATTTTAAGCGGATTATCTCGTACCCTAATTGCATTAGTGAAATTTTAAGTTCAAAGTGTCTGGATGGACCAAAGAGATGTACTCATTTAAGCGTATAACTGGCCTCACTTTAGGGTATGATTGGGCTCTATAGGAGATATGCTAATCGGTTAAAATAAAGTGGCAAATAATTTTTCTTGCATCTTAGGAAACACTGTTTCTAGAGAGTTTTTAAGCCCATAATAAAAAATAAATTTTGAAAGTGTTGACTCAAGTGTGCCACCTTAATGTGGCCTGGTTATGTGCGCGGATGAAGCATAGGACATTATCTAAATTAAATGTTTCATAACTTTCTGACAATGAGGTGAAACGAAAGAAAAGGGCATTTTATTAGACTACGTAGGTGTTATACCACCAGGTGACACACCAACTCTTCCCCATAATAAAGTTTTTCGCTGAAAAACTGAAACAGTCCTCTACCCCGCACCTGGAGCAACAAATTTGCGAAGTCGATCATTTTTTACTTCCATTTCCCAGCAGACGCCGATGAGGCCTGAATAAAATATGAGCAGCTCTTCGAGTCGAAAGCAATGTGTTATTGATGCTTTTCGAAAAAAAAAAGGATACTTCGTACACTCATCGTATCCCTGAGGGAATACCAATGCCAATCCCATGGATTTTTACACATCGCTGATTATACCTACTGCTGTAATATAATTCTCATAATATTATGCTTACGACGTCTGGGCCCCTAATATACCCGAGAAGGGATTTTCATTTCTCGAAAAACCTTTCGAGCCGACCTGTATCTTATTTTCGAATTTCCCTCTCATGTTATGAATTTGCGATGCATAATAAAAAGAGGGAAATCAATAAAGTGTTAAAAAAAATTTTTTTTTCTTAGAATAAGTAACGTAAATCTTTATTTATGCTACTTAAAGATTTTTCTCAATTATTTAACAAAATAAGTGGAAAAGGTGTTACATAACCATCTTTCTTTAAAGTAATAATGATACCTCTTTTAGGAACGATTCGGGAACGTTTGTTTATTTGCATTATTAGAATAAATTCAATTTAAATTCATATTATTCATTATAACTTTAGGCAGTTATAGTAGTATTACAAAATACTTAAAACAAATAAATTCAAGTTATAATAAAGAGCAAATTGTTAATAATTTTGAAGCGTGTGATATTTTTAAAAACAGGTTGGTAAATGCATTACTGCTTTGCAAGTAGTATCCTTCCTAATTTGATGTTTAAACCGATTTTAGTTTATGTTGTTAATTTTAGAATGCATGATATTTGGCCAAACAAATTCATGATAAATTAGATAAGCCCAAAGTGCTATTTTACTGAACTTAAAAATTATTTTTTTTTGAGTTTCTCTAATTACTTACTTTTCTTAAACAAACAACAATTTTACTTGTTTGCAATACTCCAGTGTTAGAGCGTGATGAAAACAAAAAAAAGAAGAATGCACTTTCAAGCTTCCACTCCACCAATATTGACTGCTAAATTGCAATCAAATTTCATTCTGCACTCGGGGAAAATATTTATTCAGCTGGATTAGAGGATTCTCCATCCATTCAGTGGTAAAAGGATGGAAAAAAAACAAAAAACAAAAGCTGATAACTGAAACCTAGGCACCAGTTCATTCAGGTGACTTAATAACATTCATAACGTAAAACAGTTTTACCTTCAATAAACAACATGCCTCTAAAAAGCAAGGGCTTTAACGATGACCACTTTATTTTAAAATGATTTTTATTATTACAAATTCAGTTGATAGAAAACTCCAGCGATATCTAGGACTAGGACTAGGATCGCTTCACAGTCGCTACAACCGATGACTACTGCATGTTTATTAGTTAAGAAAGGGTATGAGGACAAGAAAAATAAAAAAATACTAGGGCATGAATTTTGGCATAGAGCTAAATAAACCGGGGTAGGTTTAACGGCAAACATTTTTGAAGTCCTCCTCGTCTTCCCGGCTACTTGCACGAATCTGAATATAAAAGACTTAATCATATTCAATTATCAAATTTAGGTTATTTATTTTTAAATTATATAGATTTAATTAAAATAAATTTGAAAATCATTTCCTAATTTCTTTGCAAAGATATAAAACTATAAAAGTTACACTTTGATTTATGAGAAAAATTTATATCCGCGTCTGATTTCCCTGCGATAAGCAATTCGGTGTGTAAAAGATACTTTCCAGTTGGAAAGAGTCTAAATGGAAGTACGTCTGCATCAATTTTATAATTTGATAGATAATAAAATCCCTGTGGAATAAAATTTTTGTTAAAAAAATTTGAACAAATTAATTCATAACCCAATGGACATTAACAAACCTTCTTAATTGGACAGGAACTAATAAAAGTATTTTGTCGTAGATTCCGGTATAGAATTTTAAGAATAGCACCTTTTCCAATATTTTTAAGTAATCGACAAAAGTCGAAATTTGTAAATTTAGTAAGTAGTTTTTGTTTATTTCCAGTTAACGATATTACGAACACATTCAGCAGTAGTCTATCTCTCAATGTTTCATTCACTGTAACATTAACATTTGTATAAATTTTGTCCACTACTGACATGACGATATCAATGTTAGGAATTGATCCGTTCTGCACAAGCCTTTCGATTATGATTTTGGATTCAGCCTATTTTATTTTTCAGAATTAGTTTAACATAAATTGGATACGGTACATATCTAAAAACTACGCACCTGAACAAATCCCTCTCTAGTAATTTTAAAACTCATTAAAAGTATACAAAGTAGCAATGATTGAAAATTCATTTTTAAATGGCAAGAATTTAAAGTAAGAAGCACAGTCCCGGATGAATTTTAAAATTGAAAAAGAACTGTATAAGTACTTCAATTCTGTAGATAAAGCTTTCGCTATTTAATGATCCATTTATAGAGTAGATGTAATTAAGGAGAAATATAAATTTTTAGCTATCTCTAGTTGGAGAATAATGTCAATTACGTTCGTATCCGGTTAAATGTTGAGAAAATTAGTGATAATTGCAAAATTGATTATTTCCTGATCTATTTTTACATGTATAAAGTAGAGTCGACTATTTTAGGAATTCAAAAAGATAATTACTTTAAACGGAATGATACGCTGCTTGCTAAAATTCTATAAATTTTCTAGCATATAATCCTTTAATTCTTTCACGTGTTGATTTATTTCTAAATACACAGTTTGCTTTATATACAAATTATTAATTGATCGACATGATGGAAGGGTTCGCGAAGTTTTCTATTTTTGAAAGTCGAAAACTCTTCTAATTCAGATAAATAAAATATAAACAAAAAACGAGATAAATTCAAAAAAGAAAAACCCTGCAATCCTATCTGATACTGAATTCGGTCTATTTAGCCAATAGCTCTGGCAGATTAGTCCTTGGGGAATGGGACCTACCTACATCTTTAAAATGCAATTTTCCAGACGCATTCTGTTTCTCGTAAACGTTTACCATATCTACATTCGCGCTAAGAAATCCGCCACAGGATCCGGATTTGCTCCCTGACAAGATAGGTACAACCCTTTGGGAAAAATCACACTTTTGTTAGGCTTTCTAGTCTTTTCGGGTCACTGGAAAAAAAAAATAAAAAATCGAGAAAATTGAATGTCGTTACCGCCTGAAGCCAGGTTCTTTTGAATGCTAGCACAAAAGACGACAAAAACTATCCATTCAGCCCCCCCGGAAAAAATGTTCGTTTTGTATCCCGGTATTTGTGCAAAGTGTCGACCGGCTGCAGCTACATGAAAAGTGTCGTACTGGAAATGTTTGACCAGATCCACACTTCCCCATTTAGCTTTTAAATCTAGCCAGAGTGATTGGTCATATATAGGAAAATATTGGCATGGTAGCTAAGGGACATTTCAAATTTGTCGGGTGCAGTTGTTACGGATTTATGGCATTTCCTTTCATAGCAATCAATGCACTGTGAGCAGCTAGCAAACAATTATTCAGATTCAAAATATCTCCAGTTTTAATACACCACCATGGAAATTTCCCCAAAAAGCAAGCTTTTGTGAAATTGACATGATATGAAAGCAACTAACAAATAATATTTATGGATGGTTTATGTGGTGCGATTACTTTTAACATATATATAAAATATGTAGATTGAATAATTGCTTCATAAGTTTTTAGAATACCTTATCTGTTGGAAAATGACTCCTGACACTGCTGTTTTAACTCTATAAAGACCTATAAATTGTTAAAACACCTTCATTTATAAAAATTATAGATAGATTTTTTGGTACGGAAAAAGAAGTGCAATATAATTAAAAATATCACACCGGTCGAATGAACGAAGAACAATTGTGAAATGTAAAATAAACGTAATGACATACAGTAATTAAAATGGTTTCTATCCTCCAAGGATAAGTATGCAAAATATTAATTAATATTTATTGTTTGCCTAATGCGAATAAAATTAACGGAGCACAAGGAAGATTTATTGCATGGGTGGGGAGTAACCCGACTGGATAAAGTCTATTATTCGAAGAGGATGAGCCATCTGAATCCTAATGGATAACTGCCGACACACCTTCTTGAAAATAAATCCTCCTCCGACTAGGATCACATTATTCCAAGGAGCATAGTTACAAAATTTAATACTTTCGGTGGAATTTCGCCCGAAATGCTTTCGCTGTACCCTTGTCACCCCAAAGATCGCTTTTGTCTTCTTAAACGACACGGGCTCTGGGGAACCACAAAGAGAGATAGAGCTAAGATTTTTCCAACGGTTGTAACTCTGTATAGTTCCATTTAATGACATATCTGCTAATACGAGTTTTCAAGCACTACAATTTGCATAATCCCCATTTGTGGGGGGCCATAAGATATATGTGCGTATGCGCGTTCTGACAGCGGTGCGGTTGAGATAAGAATATATTTACTATTTGGAGCACATTCCATTTTCTTATTATTATGACTCTACAGGACTAAGTCGGAGACGGAGTGCTCGCTTCCGACCCTTAAGAACAAGAAACGAATTTTAGACTGAGAAATTTTGCCTAATGTCACATAACGTTAACTGTCAATCAATCATTTTGAATATGACGGGTTGGCATTGCGTACTTTTTATGATGAAAAGTAAAAAACAGTTCTGTTAAATTTGGAAACATTTTTTATGTACTTCACCTCTACATTGTTACCCCACTTCCTGTCCTTGTCATACTGAACTGTTTATACTCTGGCAGAATTGATGAAAACGATTCCCTCTTTAAATTCACAATATTTTACGAATGATTTATTTGCATCGGTTTATCTTGTTATTATTTCGATGTTTAATTGAGCATGGTGTAGGGGAAAATCTTAATAGTATTTTTGTATTTCAAACTCTTCGCATCATCCACATTTATCATGTTTTATATAGAATTACGTTTAAGTTGATTTGGTCTTGGTCTATAGAGTTTAATATTTTTTTCAATCTATCCTCCTCGATAATATGCAGTGCGTTAAAGAACGGAGTGCCTTTACGCCTTACGGGTAAAAATGATCTTTGTACCACTAATACCTAATAAACAGGGCAAACTAATAAAAAAAATTTTAAAAATGTTTACAAATTAAACTCCTTCTGAAAATAGAAACAATTGCCAATTGCAAGATGCAACTCATGGGGTAGTACGTTATTTAGTCTTCTACACGCAATTTTAAGTCATTGAACGCCAGAAACATAACATAAAGTATCTATGAAAACTGTTTCTTTTTCCTATACGAAAAATGTCCTCAGCTGTCGATTTTTATCCCAGGAGATTTACGTCTTCATCCTTTTCCGAAAAATATTATAACTGTGCAACTGAAAGTTTTCGTTTTTTCTCCAAATTTTCCAACGTCCCCCATTGTTATCCCCACACTTAAGTCAAGTTCACTTCATACCAGAAGTACATTTGTTGCAGCACCAACAACCTGTGAGACCATAAATCAAGTCACATACTATGCCCGAATTTTCAGAGGAGGGGAATCAATTGGAAAATTCAGAAAGCTCACACGTGTCCAGCACGAGCTCTTGGGACCAGAAATTGGTTCTGAAGGACAATTTGGGGTTCTCGAAATTAATGAATTTTTGACTACAGCTACAATTAGTAAATTGTGATTCATGACTGAAATAATTTAGTGCGAATTGCAAGGTAAAACTGCCACCATTAATTCGTACACCTGATGGTCAAGAGAGGAGAAATCGATGCCAATTGTACTGAATTCTTCGATAAAGCTAAATCCACAATACAGAAATGGTTTGGGCGAACAGTTATAAATTCACTTAAGGGTCGCACACGTACTTTATGATATTAAGCATTTAACAAAAGAAGCTAGCGCACCTCATGAGAGAGGGGATAAATGAGGGCTTGAATTGGAACATCCACTTCGATTGGAAGAGCTTTCAGAACTTACTAAAGTACCCACTTCAACCCTTTTTTATTTTACAGGATAAAATATATCCTGTAAACGTATTACGAGAGGAAGATCTACGAGCATCACTTAAGCTGCTTTTGGTAGCAATAAATTGAGAACTTTTTGAGTCTGCCTCTTATTTACAGCACAATAATGGCGCAATTTTCGCAAAACATTTCTTGTACTGCAGCCATTTAAAGTGCCCCATAAATTACCCGCACTTAATGCTGCGAACGCTTAATCAGGGGGCGAATACTTGGATTACGCTTAGCTTACATATAAGCGAACTCAGATCTACCGGAGAGGATGGGCTTCCAGTTGAAAAGTATTTCGAAAAATGAGCTCGAACACAAACAGCATGTCGTCGCTGTGACAAATTCCATTTTTCTGAGCAAATATTTGAAGGGTTCCCTCTGCAGACCCATTGACTCTTTCAAGGAGATAAGCTAGTTTGCATAAACTTTCCGATTTGCGCAGTCAGGCAATGTATGGCTGTAAATTCAAACTTGGCTGTCCTGCTGGTGTATTCGGATAAAAATTTATACTATCAATACGAACGCCACAGTACGAGTAAAATAAAATTTTCAGTAAAAATCTTTTCGAGAAGTTTGCTTTATCAGCCAGAAAATAAATCAATACGTTCCCGGAATTGTCCCGGCAGTGGTAGTGCTTTAGAATTGATACTGTACATATTGGATTTATTAAACTTCCCTCCATACGACTATAAATACGTAATATACATTTTATGCGATCCTTAAAAATAATTTACGACAGCAGAGGCGGAAAATTTAGTAATGCATTTATGGAAAATAAATCGCTCATGTGTATGAAAGGAAAGAAATATTTACATTTAGATAGCTAACGCAAATCTTCACGATAATGCGCTGTTATTTAGTAAAATGGAAAAACTTTCCTCTAAAAATTTCTGTTAAACGCAAAATTGAATGTTTCCAGCAATAAATTGATGGTGGTCGAAAATTGGACTTCATGATTAAGCTTCATTCGAGCCAACCGTGGCGCCCATATGGGCATATGCGTGAAATCATATTTAAACACTAAGGGCATAAAAATATCTTTTAAATAAAATTAACACCATGGACATTAACATTATTTTTACGTATTTTATTTCATTTTTTGTATTTTTGTATATCTCTAAACCTGGAGAAATCATTCGAATGTGGGTACATTCGATTGCTGTAACAACTCATTGGAAATTTGCAACAGTGTAGAACTCTTCTTGAGCTTGTGATATTTTTCTAGATTTCTTGGAAGAAATATGAACTTTAGTCTAAGTGATGCTATAGCCATGATTATCTATTTATAAATTTTGCAAATAGTGGAATCATGCAATCTAGAAAAATCACCAAAACAGTGATATAAAAACTTCCAGTTGCACAAAATCGTAGAGCAACAGGCACTGCAAAGTAGGTGTAACATATTAACAACATTAACTTGCTTTTTATAGTTTTGGACCTGATTTTACCCTACAGACTGCTTGTTTAATTCAAATCTTCACTTAAATTCGCTATTCATCCATTGCATTTAGTTGCATAGTTATAAATTTCGCTGTCTTATTCCACTAAAACCTCTTCAATTGAATTAAATACATCCAGTTTTAATAGAAATTATATCAACTACACACCAGCTGTTTTATTCCTCGAACAAGTGCTATCTGATTATTGAAAACTCGAAATTCTTCTAATCTGTTAGTTTTCAATTTGTTTATCCGACGATTGAAAAATTGACGCTAAATTACATAAATTTGGCCTGGCACTTTATGCACCATTTTTCGGAATCCCTTAGGGAGAGGGTTGTAGTTTTTATTCATTTGCTTATGAGAGGTGAAATTGATTCACCAATGCTTTTGAAATCAATTAAAATCAATTCCCGATCTAAAAGTTTAAAATCCATGGGCTTCTTTTATTTTCTACTGCAACGTACTTACCAAATATGGCTGCCAGTTCATCCAGCCCAGTCTCAGTTAATAAAATGCGCTTCACTTTAATGTTAACTTTACTCTAATTGACTTTAATCAATCGGTATCACAATTAATAAAACTTTTTGGAAGTTATAAACGTTAAAATGTTTTAAATTTCTAGCACTTAAATCCTGGGATGTAGTCAGAGCACATTAGGGAAATAAAACAAAGGGAAGAGAAAATGTTGAACTGCGTTACCTACTTGGCGCATGTACTCTATGCGCCATCTAGTAGACATTTTCTTTTAATAAATGATAAAAAGGATCATGATTAAATCATATTTGTAAAAAATCATTATATAAAATCAATTCATATCAATTAAGTGCGTTAGTTTTGTTCATTCTCGCCTTAGATATTAACACCGAAATAAAAGAGAGCTGTATACTCATCCCGCCAAGCGAAATTTGTTCGATAGCCGAACTTAACGCTAAGTTTACCTCCGGTCTGCGTATTACGTTACCGTGGTTACTGCTGACAGCTTTGAGCTTATTGTGACAGTTCGCATTCAAGTGATAAGTTTGTGGCTGGGGAACGTTGCATGGAATTTTTTTGTTTATTTCTTTGTTTTGGCATGAACTTGATGTGTAACTTTTTCGTACATCGAAAATAATTGAGTGGCAATTAAAACTAGTAATGAAAAACAGCTTAACAGCGTCAAGAAAGTACTTAACGAGAAGTGACACAAAAGTTCGCGTATGGGGTGACGCCCCAAAATAACTTGCTAATAAATAATTTAAGCTAATTAACAACAAACGAGTGAATATCGTCTTTGGAATTTTTACTCTAGTGCCTTAAAGATTTAGGAGACATCATGAATTACGGACGAAAGACGCCCTCGACCTACAGGTCGACACCATCTGTATACTCCCACATGACTGGAAGGTAGGAAATGTTTGTTCTCTTTTAGGAATTTAACGCTTTATTCATTTCTTTGTGATTTTACACTACTTAAAAGATCATCGACAAATCTACACTCAGTGAAATCACGATCCCTCCGGTCCGTCCGGATACCGTGGTACCAGAAACCCATTCTGCACAACAACCAGTATATGGACATTCAGAAGGGTGCCTTACTTACGGGCTTCTTTTCACTTGTATGTTTTCAAACTTTTCAAGGAGTTAAAACATATTAGCTAAATTATTTAAAACTTTAGTTTGTCGCCATTTTCACAATAGCGCATTCTGCCTTCGATATTTACTGTTTGGCGATGGCAGCCCCCGGTTCTACCCACTACGGCTACTATATCATCTCGTATGAATTTGTTTACGTCGGCAATACTCACGGTAAATTATTTTAATTGCATAAATTTAATTTAATTGCTTTACTTCAGTGCGAAACGCTCTGGTCGTCTTTGCGCTGTTTTCATTGATTGGAGCCCTTGTCATCCTTGTGACGAGCATTCTGATGATTGTCGCTCTGCGCAAAGTGAGTAGCTCAAAGAATATTATCCCCCCTGGAACCGCTTTCACCTTTTTCTATCTCTCATCTATCTCTCTTCATTTCTATTTAACAACAAAGATTGGGAAAAAAAATTTCGGTGTTCATAATTCAATTCCTATTTCTCTTCTTTCGTTCTGTTGTGGTAGTAGCTTTGATTTTATTTTCTCCTGCTAAGGTTTTCAGAAATTGTTCCCTTCCTCCTTAACCATTTAACACTACTTTTAATACATTAACAATCGAATGTAACTAACTTTCCGAATAACTGCACGCATTCCTAGCATAATCAGAAGGGAAAAAATAGAAGACCTTCTAAGGTACAAAGAAATACATTTGAGCAAGTAACTCATAACACTTTCATACCTAGTTTTGTTCGGTACGTTAATAATTAAAAATCTTAAATCGTCCTATCTGCCTTAAAGGAATACGAGAGGAAGGTTGTTCCTTGGCTGTGGACATTTGCCGTATTTACAGCATTCCGATTATTCGCATTCCTATTCTTCGCGGTTGCTAATGATTTGATTTTTGCTTACAACATACTGATGGTGCTTTGTTGGATTATAATAATGGCAGCATCGATTTACGGATGGGTTCTCGTCTATTCGCTCTACCTTGAGTTATCAGATTTAACTAAATTGGAAGATTTGGCACATTTACGGGTTTGTATTAAATTATGATAAATTTTATAATTCTAGTTTATTACTAGAAATATTTCATAGATGGGCGCTATGCAATCTTTGAATGCATCAACTACACATTCTTTGGCTGGGTCTAGGCCAACTACACCACACAGTACTGTATCAACTATGCCAGTTGGGGAAATGAAGTAGTTTGCCTTTAATATCACAATTTTATTTTTAAGGAGGAAGATGCTTCCTAAAAGATTTATTTCAGCCGTTCATTTTTATTTACAATTTTTATTACCTTCTTATCTTTAAATTTTAATTATTACGTTTTAGAAGTCTTAACCGTGTTAGACATATTTAAATTTCTCGAAGTGTTTGTTAGAAAAAGGCATTCCCTGCTAGATGTGGCTTATTTTACATCGTTACTAACGACTAGTTGTAATTTGTTAATGTAAAATTTTTCGAATAAATTTATATTTCAAAGATTTTCACTTTCATTGTTGCAAGTAAATCCTGACACATCCTGTTCGTCTTTACAAAGTAGACTATTTATTATATGAGAAAAACTGTAATATTTTGGAGAGTACAAGTTTGCCTATTGTAAAGAAATTCATTGAAACTTTTTGGTAGTTTATATTTTCACTTCAGAACAATGAGCACATCACGCTTTTATCTTTATTCAAAAAAGTTAAAGAAAGAACTTTAAATTCGCTACAACAGTAATAAAGACACGTTAAAAACTTTGCCAAGTGACCGGAATGTTCTGAAAGATACGTGTAAAGTTTTACCATCAGCGACAAAGGGGTTTTCTAAATTTTTGCAAGGATAATTCCAAGGATTTACACTAAAATGACTATAAATTAATAATCGTCAATAAACGCATCCGGAAGAAGGAGAATAACTACACCACTAAGTCGTTTAGGAGATTTCAATATTTCCTTAGTTTTTATCGTGAGAGATTAAATTCTTAAAGAAAATTAAAGTCGCAATGTTTACTTTACTTTTGACTAACTTCGTACATAGTCATTGTTTTTTACTTGTCCTTTTTTTATCTGCTATGCCTATGTGGGGCCTTACAAACCTTTACCTTCACATAAAAAGCATAAAAGTCGTTGTAAAAACTGCCGGATGCCTCGACATGGGGATAATTTAGCTGACATGGAACTAGTCTAAATGAGATTCCTTTGGGCTCAAACGAGCGATTCTAAAAAAAAAAAAGAAAAAACAAAACTCCATGCCTGCAAATATAAATTCCATCAGAGTGTAGACAGTAGTGTCGTAGGAAAAAAGCCTTCAATATTTGTAAGTGGGTCACGCCCTTGCGCCGAAAAAAAAAATATATAAGGCAAAAAGAAAATTTCATTGAAGAGACCGTCGCCTGAATCCTTTTCTAGAGAAGGTCACTTCCACCTCACCGATTGACAACCGAACGGAACGGACAAATTATGCCCGTATCCTTCCTAGAGATACCCATGATCGAATTTCTAGCGGAAAGAAATAAATGTCTGCTCATTAATTTTCATCAAAGCGCGCTCCATCAATTTATGTAGGAAAATTTTGAAATCCCTGCTTCTATGCCCTAGAACCGCAAAATCCAATAAATCAGCAGCAGCAGCAGCAGCATCGCACTCGGCACCTTTTCCAAGGATATTAATGAAAACGAGACAGTCATTATTGGGGCAATTCAACTTATTGTGGCTGCAAAGTCTCCGAGGGTTAATTATGTCGTTTCCATCTAATTAAAATAATTTCGCGTCTTTATAGGCTCTTCGGTGCGACGTTGTCGCTTACTTAGGTGATTTGAGCTCGGTTATTACACCTGGCTGCCTTGTCGCTCGAGACGGCGGTGCTATGGTTTGTTTTAATGAGCTTCCGGTTCGATTGTAAGGAAACTTCACGTTCACGCGTTAATCTCTGGTGTGCAGGCATTTGTCCTCGCTTTCAACATTATTCCTGTTGTATTATTACGATAGATAGGTCCTATTCTAACCAAAACAAAAATTCAATTCCGTAACAAGAACAGCCCTCTCCACGAAAGTGTGGATCAACTCAATTCCCAAGCATCATGAAATTTGGCTCTATCGAGCATGCACTTCTTATATAAAAAGGGCGTTTTTCTTCTATACCTGGGCAAGTAGTGAAAATCTTTTTCAGGCATGTGTACGTAGCGTGCACATCTCGTAAACAAAATTAAATTCCCAGTCATGTGCATTCTATGAAAGTGCCTTTATCATCTTCTTTCTGGCAGAGACCCGGTAGAAGAGCAAAAAGAGCTGGATCGCATGTAATTTTATATTAAAATTCATTCACCTGCCGCAGTGAATCAACACATCCCTGAGCAAGATGCTTCAGATGGAACAGGTGGAAATAACTCGGTTCTACCATCCCATCCTTGTTCTGTTATAAATTTTTGCTGCATGCCAGTTATGATAAATTTATGCGCGGAGGCATTTCATATTCGTCAACTTGCGAATAACAGAGAATTCCTTTTGTTTGCATTTGGGCCGATGTCGCTTCAAGACACGCTTCGGATTCATAAAAATGCTGATTAGATTCAGACAAGTTGGGACTATACTTGTATTTTTTTTTTTTTAGGTTCCTCTTACCTAAGGATGTCGATGAGGCTGTACTATCGAAGGAATGCGAATGCATAACTTGGGCATAACCTTTTATCCCTCAGGTCTACTGGCTGCTTTTTACGACTGCCACTAATGGATGACCTGTTTCCTGTGAACGTCGAGGTGGGGGTATGTCCAACTTTGATTCATGTGTCACGTTACATATTTCGGTTTATGTTTTTGTCGTTTTTAATGGACATTCTACCAAGTTTTGGAATTCATTCATTCGGGTCTTTGCTATTATTTACCACGCGCATATAGTTTTATTACACTTCCAATTACTCAGTAGCTTTTGACTAAGAGATTAGGACCACGGTGTCATGTTCTGTTTTTATAAGACATTTTTGGAATGCCAGAGTAGGGAGCTTGTGGATTTTTGCGCAGTGTATTTACTTTAAACTCTATTAAGGAGGTATATCAACTTTTAAGTTCACTACATTTATAATTTGAGTATTGTCAAAACAATTCAGATATATTGGAACTGTGCTTTTATTTTCAGGAATATGTTGGTACGAATATGGCTTTATTATATAAACATGTTTACAAATTGATCATTTAAAGTATTGCCCATCGTTCGTCATCTTTCTTCCACGTCGAAAGAACGACACATTCTTAGAGAATGGCCTCTTTTTGATATCCTCATAAGAATGCAAGCGTTACTCATATCTCATATATGTAAAATTAAAAAAAAATTATTCACAAGGATATCGTCCGCAACCATGGCAAGGAGGAGAAGCCTGATCGTAAGCAACTGTGTCAGCGTAACGGCCACTCTCCCTTGCCTCCGCTGGAGTATTGTAGCAGTGGGCCTTGCATATGCAATCCCACATACATGGAGTCTCCCTTTTTATGATACTCCCTCGACTGAAAGTGCCAAATTTATTCGTTGAGCATTGTTCATTGCATTTGCAACTGGGACTAGATTCATCGGACATCTTGCTTTCTATTTATTGAATAGGTTTAACTGATCTCTTTACTATTTATTTTTTTATAGTAGTTTAGTTTTAAATGAATAAAATAAACCAAATAAGTAAAATGATTTAATTATTAAATTTTGAATTTTGTTACTAAACTTTACCAAATTAATAAATTTTTTGAAGGCATTAAATTCAAAGTTTACTAATTTTAAATTTACGGAAGAACTAAAATAAGCAACCATTGACATTTTAACTTTAATGAGGTCGTTTTAAATATCTGTGCCCGTATTATAGAATGGGGCGATAAGAATTTTTTAAGCGATCGATACGATGGCAATTAATTCGCTTCGGACAAAAAGTGTTAGATCATGAAAAAACGAAGAAATCATCAACAAATACGAAATATTTAATCTTTTCTATAGATTTATATTTTTCCCATCACAAGATAAGTTGCCTTTACCTACCAATGTTACTTTTATTTGAATTTAAATCTTTAAAATCAGCTTTACTTGTTCTTCTTTATACTGCACTAATTCGAGAATTAATAGGTCTAAATCTGTGTAGAACCGTAGAATAGAATTTAGCTAGGATGCTGTGAGCCAGGAAAATTCTAAACTTTGATGAATCTAATGGACACTTACGTATTTGCTTGTAATTCTAATGGCTAATGGCTGCTAATGTTATTCTCTACACAGTCTGCAAATGTGCTTCATTAAATGAAACCACAAATGTTATATATATTCGCGGGGACAACTGTCCGAGCAATTCAAACTGAGATTAATTGCTTACAAAAAAAAAATATATATATAAAAGCGTGGGTCACTACCCTTGAATAAAAGTCCTATTTTTGGTACAACGTTCCTCCTCCTCGCCGTTCCCCCATCATGATTTTGTTTATTAATGTTGAGCTCTGCCAGAATGAGTGACGTCCTCCAGCAGGATGCTCAAATACGTGAGCCCGAATCGTGAACAAGTCACACCACGTACTGAACCTCTCAAATGGGGAATTGATGGCTCATTTAAATTCAGGTCAACTGCTCCATTTGTACTAGAGCTTCAACTGGCTTAGATCAAACTTTCGCTTGAGCAATTGTCTACTACGGGCGTCTCTGGGCATGTAGCTTTAGAAGGAAAATGAGGAATCTGGCCAAGGCATCAACCTCGACCACCAGAACGAGGAGTGCCGATTTTTCGTCGATTTAGGCCTGCTGTACAAGTCCTTAGAAATTTGTTTTCCTGAAAGGGATTCCTGTTGCGTACGTGTCGTTCCAAGGTTATAATGGTTCGTCCAATGATGTGGAAAAATTGTATATGCTACCTTTCAACACGAATGAACGAAGAAGGGGACTTTTGTGGTGTATTTATCAATTGCCTTGTTTCAGTATTTGGTATTGTGGTCGTAACCGGGGATATATCCATAATACTTGAATCCATCCACTAACTAGACCAGACTTTCTGCAATAGAAAGTGCCCTTGGAAATATCGTTTTCTTAAAGATATCTTACAATTTTATCGCATTCAAGTGGCTACGATTCGTCGAAAGGCGCCATAAAGAGACAATCTATTCCTTAGAGAGAACATCAGATTTAATGTCAGTATTTAACGAGGTCGGATTTATAGAGCTCTTTCTTTGCTTTTAATAAAATGGGGAGTACACTCTTCACGGGATTTCTGCAGTGCAACTTAAGTTTTCAATTTTATTTTAGTATTAAAACGTGGTCCAAGCATAAGCAATTTAACAATGAGGGGTGAATGAAAGCTGTTTGAAGTAAACGGAAAAAATAAATCTCTATTAAACTTTAGCACAGAATAGATGTGATAATTGAAAACGATCTATTCATTGCAGCATCTATTCGAAATTTTGTTAAAGACTTCTGAACGCCTATCTTTCAGGCTTTAATGAGAAACTTAATTACTTCCAGCAAAATCAAAGGCGAAGTAATTACGTGCTGTGTCCCCATCCACTTTCGGTTGTGATTGACACTGTATCTGGTGATTAATTAATTAATGGTCCCATGCCTTACCAACGAACATCTCAAGGAGGAGATATTCAATTTAAAGAAATTGTACCCTTAAGTGTCCCTAAGTTGAATGAAAATATCAGATAAGCTTTTCTGTTAAGCTTAACAATTAAACCTAACATGGGATTGGATTATGAGCTGCGCTTTTAGTGTAGGGTATATAATTTTATTTATGTGCGTATTATCGAAATGATGGGTCCTTGTATCCTTTTACAAGTTTTATAGACTTTCACTTGTATGCACATGCCCCCAGATAATTTATTTCTTTGCTTATATTCTTGGATTTATAGAAAACAATTATAGTAATTGGATAATTAGCTCTTCCAAAAATTTATTATAATCAAAAGTTTTCATGAGAAACACTAGTGGTCTTAAAAGAAAAACGTCTAAGGATTTCTTAGTTCTACATTGACGATGTAAAGTTCTTGTTTTGCGATAGTGCGAAGCGGTTTTATGGCTTATTACAGATTTGGTTGAACCTACAGCCCTAACAAAAGATATAAAAATAAAAATATCAGAAATACCAAATCCAATAAACCACTGGACGCGGTTTAAACTATTCAGGTCACGTTTCTAACAAAATAAGGGAAGTATCATAACATCTAATAATTTGTTGAGCCTAAAGCACCCTTAGGCTTTTATTAAAACTTTCCATCGTTTTGGTTGGTTTCGAAAAAGTAAAACAAACGAGCCACCCGCCATCAGCTTGTATTTACGTCTTACTTTATTCGCTCAGATATACTGACGAACCTGATTTTTGTGACAAGGGGATAAAAAGGATTCCTGATAGCATTCGATGTTTCCAGCCGTACAAAACCCCTGGAACCGCTCTCATTTTGAGCGTACGATGGAGTAACTTAACATTTTGTTGATACGCCCCGGCAAAAGAAAATTTAATCAATTCACCACCTTTTTTCGACGGCGATAAAAGGTTGTCTGATGAGGATTTTTTTTCTTTTTTGGGTTATCCTGAAGCATGAAAACTCTGGAGGTTTTTATTGAGTTATATAGCCCGTCAGAAAGGTTGAAAAGTATGCCTATAACAGTCTCCAGGGGACTCAACGAATTTATTTATTATTATTATTTTTTTTTTTAGGGTTCTGCATTGCGGTACAGACTTGCAGTAGGTTGGTTTCTCACCTGATAAGAAACATAAGGCTTCAAACAATTTCAACACAGAGATTTTTATTATCCACAAAAATCCGCGACTTCATAATGACTGGGTGATTCATCATAATGTCGTTTTCTTTTTTGTTATAAGGATAAGCCTAACCGTTTTAATAAGTGAGTTAGTTTGACGTGGCATTATTCAGCTTAAGTCAGGTGATTGATTGGATGATGTGATTATTCTCATCACCTTTAAATTATTTTAATTTAATGATAAGAATTAAGTGAGCATTTCTAAATGAAATACTTTGTGCTCTATTACCTAATCCGAATTCTGTTTAATTCGGTTTTGCATTGCATTGTTATTATTCTTGACATTAATTAATTGTTTTGCGCATTACTTTTACTGTTGATAAGTATGCGCAAAATGATTAAGGCAGAGTATTGATAGAAAAGAAGGGTAGTGTTAAAAACAGAAATGAGTCATTTGTTGACAATCGAAAGGAATTTTATTTCTGATTTGTTCTTGTCCATAAGACTTGGATATTTAGACTACTTTGCTTTATAGATACGTTCGTGTACCGAAGCACTTTACGGCTTATAATGAAAAAGGTTTTGCGTCTTTATTTTCTACTTATATCGATGGTATTGCCCTAAAAGAGTAATCTGGAAAAATCCCGAAATACTTCTTCCATTAGTAAATTAATTAAGAATTTAAAACTACTTGTTCATAAACATTTGGTTCGATGTCGATGGCCTCTAAAATAAATTTTAGCATCATTAAATTTTCAAATTCGTATTCTATGAATTCTGCCTAAAAAATAAAAAAAAAAAACAAGAGATTTATAAAGGAATGCATAAAGTTAGGGCGGGCTATTTCGTAATTCTTATATATTTCTGTTATGTTCAAGAGATTTAAAAAGCATCTTCTGAGAATTCATGAGAATTTGAAATGATTCCCACCCACATCTGTTAGAGAGCACCTACAGTACCCGGTGCTAAGGATCCTTTTACGAACGAAAGGTGCGTCTTGGGTCTATAAAAAGACGAGTAAAAGTGGAAAGTTTCCAATAAGTCTAAAGTGGAGGGCAACATATATATATATATATTTAAGTATATACTTGAGCTGCTAACAAGATTGCTTGTTTGACAAATATTTTTCCGCCTCTGCATTTGTGTTGAACGATATACCCGTACACCACAAGACTGTGGCATACCTCTTACCATACAGAAAAAGCTACATTTAACCATAGGAGAGCCGTGGGGTCGAGATGTGTACATTATTTCCGCTCGAAAAGGCAAAGTTAAAATACCCGAGGGGTAATTGAATTACTGGCGAAATTCCCGGTTGCAAGGATGCCGGTTATCCCCTTTATGCGGGTTACTTTTTTTTCTTTCTACGAATTTATGCCACATACCCCAACATCAACTCCGGCATCAACATGATCCAAAAAGCCAGGTTGTAACGAGATAGAATTTCGAAAAAAAAAATAAATAAATAAATAAAATAAAATTGCCTAAAACCTTCAGGCAGTCCAGGGAGCTAGCATTTGTCGCAAAGTAGTAGAGAATTTTCTGGATTATAAACCTGCAATTTGTGCGATACCCTAATTACCTCTAAATTTATGCTAATTTCGTAAATACACTAAATAATCGCAGGAGTTACACATTTCGAGGTGAAGATTTATGAACTGCACCACAGGGCTGGATGCTGGGATCCCGCACAATGGCCCTAATTACTGCTAGGAAGATAAGTTTGCTTTTATATTATTCTCGAAGGTATAGAGGTGAAACTGGGAGCCAAATGTATAGATCACAGCGGCAGATGTGAAACGCTTCATGTATGGTGTTGCGGGGAGGGGGGCACAAATTTCCCTGCCTACTCGTGGGTGCAAAAGGTTACAGCAGCGGAAGTTTCTCTAACCCATTCCAGCAGATTCTAGGCTGCTGCTGCTCTACGTCCTGAATCTGTATAATCATAAAAGCGAATCTACCCTCGACATCTACTGCTCAAATAGCTTCCACGCTTAATTGGATCGATAAACATTATTACATGCAGCGCATCTCTCTACATGTGAGCCCTCGACTCAGTTATTGCGATAGGGTGCAGGTTGGGGGGGGGTTTGGGGGGTTAGGGTGGGTTTATACCCGGGTTGGAACGTACATTTTTTCTTTTAAGTTCATTATAAATTCAGTACAAACGCACATTATGTAGTGAAACGGCAGCAGTTAAAGAGGTCAAAAAACCTGCAGGGCTAAGTGCTGCTAGCAATGTTCAGAACACTTCTGTTTCTTTACTCGTTTCCAAGTTGTCCATAAAACTCAGTTTTTTTTTTTTTTGTCCTGTCATATAATGCAAAGTCCCGCTATTGTCGCAGAACCAATGTATGCATGATCCACTTTCATAATTTAATATTCTTTTGCAATAGAGTAGAAATGAGGTCTGCCATGGAAGTGTATGGTTCCCCCTGAATGGCAAAGTGTAAGGGCACCCCTACTGATGATCGTGTATCCACTTTTGTAATGCATATGCAGCAGGAGGTGACTCCTTCACATTACCTTAGACAATTTAAAGGGTCCGATGCCTAGTATCGTTTGTCTGCGACCACTTCAAGGCCGACTACAATTTAAATATACGAGTATATCTTAGCTGCTTATAGTTATTCGCAATTGCTCAAAGTTTCTTGCACTCAGCAAAATGTAAGCATACTGGAACTTATGCATAAAAATTGAGCATTGATTGTTCGTATTATAGTACAAAAAAAGATAAAAATTCCTTTTTAAATCTTTAACATTAAATCGAACTATTAAAATCAGGACTAAAAACGAGCATAACATTTTTAAATTTAAAGTGAACTTAAATTTAAATCTCGAATATATGTAACGTTCAATAACATTAAGATTTACTTCCAAATTTTCCTGAGTGGGTATTTGCGAATTCGATCCTGATTTAAATTGCTTGTTTAGTACTCCAAAGAACCGTAAGTATCCGATTTGGGTCATACCCAGCAGTAATGTGAGTGATACACAGCTGGAGATTGTAGGCCACCGTGTACCATTAGCCCCATTACCCATGATTATTAGTTTATTCCTGGAGGAGGTAGTTTATAATTTTTCTTATTCATGATATCTATCGCATAATCACTTACTTTCGACTACGGTGACGAATGACTTTTTCTTAAATTGAAATTGATATTGCCTGGTGGTATAATTGAAATTTATTGGGGCGACAACTCTTAGGATGTTATTTTTTCTCTTTCTTAAAAAATTTCAAGCAATTAATTTTGGAAATGGAGAAATTTAAATTGGAATCCTTCAAAAAGATCAACACATTAAAAAAGAGTAATTCCATACTTTCTCTCTAGCATCATTGAACTTATAATCCTTAGAGGTATAATGCGAGTATAAACATTTTTTAAAAATTCCTTTATTCTCTTCTTTTACGCTGGCAGAAAACCTTTCAATAATTTTATTACATTTTTGATGTTTTTGGGGTATATTGCATGCCAACAAGACAACAAGGCTTATAAAAGCACATACCTACCTTGGGTTTGAGAGGAATTAAGGCATAACATTATGTGAGAAAATTTATTATATTTTCTTGTTAAGGTATATTTTCTTTATCGTACAAGATAATTAATTTTAATAACATTGAGGGGTTATTATTAAAAATCTTCTTTTACATGTAAAAACAAATTGTATGTTGTTTAGATGCTTTGATACCGTCCGTGCCTAAATAAACACATATTTGAAAAGGTTCGCAAATTAATTTTAAATTAAATAATAATAAAAAATAATCAAATCTTTTAAAGTATACCGAAAATGGTACTTATGATTTGTATTACTTGAATTATTTGCAGTAATACTGAGTAGTGTAATGCATTATTTTATAGTTTTGATTCAAATAAAATTTTAAGTTGAGTATATAAAACCCAACGTATTTTATTAAGTCATAAACTCCACATTAAAATGAATTCGCACCGCATTCGAACAGATTGCTGTAATTGTACACTATCAGGATAAAGAAGAGTCTGGTGACCAAATGAAAATGAATTTCACAAATTTTGCATTCTCAGGATTTTCTCAATTTTTAATATACGAACAAACTTTGCATGACACTTGGTTCTAATGGCACATAAAGTTCTCGTTTTATTGGTAACCAGAACTAGAAAAGGGATCAAGATGAGGTTATTCGGTTGGCCGTTCACACTGCGAAAATCTGTTTCCTAGCCATATGGCCATATGTAATTAATGTGTCCCTCGAACCCTGTAATAAAACACACACCTTCAGTGATGCCAATGCCAGCTTCTATCGGTTGGTGAGGAAACGAACCAAAAATATTTGGTATAAATATAAAAGGGAATACCCAATAAATACGGAACGTAGTCATTCTCTAATCAAATATGCAACTAAGCACTATGGGAATCGGACTGAATAGCCAACCCTTGTCTTTCTATATTTCCTCTCCTGCCGCCTCCATCGCTTATGCTCGGAGACAGAAATAGATTGAATCGACAGATTCAGCCCTGGGCACATCGCTCGGGAATTCGATTCAGAGCATGTCTTGCTTGATAAAATTTCCCATTCGAAATATTGTGAAATGTGAGTCGATAATGCCCTTTGTAGGGGTGGGGGGGTGGGAAGGGGGGGAAGAGTGCCGGCTAGCGCAGAGGACGTCTGATATGTCAACAATCAAAGCTCCTTAAAGGACACACAAGGATTGTTGGCATGTCTCCTCTTCAGGCCGATATCGAGAGGCGACTGCTGCGATGACGATGCCTTGCTCATAGAGTGTAATATCGTTGGAGCACCTATGGCCACTTCATGAATATTTTTCGTTAACATTTTTGATATTGTCAGGGAATTGGATTTTATTATACATGTACAGAATATTACGCCTTACGCCTTCTCCAATGCAAAATCATGTGATATTTCAATCTCATAAATCCATCTCTATGTGGTCATAACGTTATATCAGTTTTCTATCCACAATACTTTGAACAGAGGAAGGTAAAGCTGAATTTTTGGGTATTAGGTCACACAGTAAGACAAAAACCATAGTATGAGTATACTTTGACTTAAAATAAAGTTCTGTTTCCCAGTTGTTTTATTATTTGACCAAATGTTGTTTGCGTCTATATTTGCATGATTTATTATTATATTATATATTATTATTACTTTACACAATGATTTCAATTTTATATAATAAATGAAATTCTTATTTAAAATTACTACCTGTTTATTGGGTCTGTTTGACGAACTAGCTATGCTAAGGGCGCGGACTTTAAGGTACCATATAACGTTGTTCTATTCGAAATGCAATGAATTGACCCACATCACAAATAAAATTGAATTGTGGTCACAAGCAAACAACAAACTATTCTACTTCTACTCGGTTTACGAAATACTCGTAAATAACATATCAAATAAAAGTCATTTTGTGGTCTACCTCCACCGAAGGTCGTAAATGCGAAAATACATAATTCATGGCTTTTAATAAGTTATCAAAAACAGGAAAAATCAAGAGCGTTGACAGCGTTGATACCTCAAGTGGACAGAATACCGGAATAAGGGGCTCCCTATACTTTCTACTTTGGTCAACACTTGTGGTTACATGTGTCTACCGAAATAAGCAGGAGCAACATACGAAAGGCAAAAACTCATTTGTTCTTTACACCCTGACAGGTGTTAACAATGGTTTCTCGAAATTTCCCATTAAGAAAGCTCTTCGCAGGCAGAGGACTTTGTGAATGTAAAAAAAAAAAAAAATAAAAACAGACCTGCTGGGTTCTCTGGGATCACAAGAAGTCACTCACTCATGCAGGACCAAAGTCAACTTATGTTTGCAGAACAGCTACCATCCGCCCTTATAGAGGGACTCCTCAGAGCACAAAGGCAGTAAATGCTTAGTTTACTCTGTAAAGTCACTTCACACCCATATGGGGGGAAAGGATATAGTGAAATATTTATAAAATGTATGCTTGATGGACAACAGCACTTGTCCGGACTTTATGTGTATTTTGTGCCGGACAGAGAAGCCCTTATGAAATGCTAGGGGATTTTGCTGCTCACAACCCGAACGGAGCCATGTTGACCATTTTCTTGGGAGGTAAATGAATTTTTGGATCATTTAACAAGATTAGGGCGGATAATTTTATTACGATATGATGGGATGCTTCCCTATCAATCCCTCATCAAAACGTGCTCGTTTCGTATCATGTGGAAAATATGCTAGCTGAGCTGGGGGCTAGACGTATTCGATTTTCAAACAAACTGCTAATTTCAAAGGCGAAAGACCTAAAATTGAATATTGAACTTTTTTCTATTATTTTTTTTTACCATCCAGAATTTCGGCACGCATAATCAAATGACGAAGAATCCTGAAAAGGCTGACTGTTAGAACACTCCCTCCTGGGGGAGCTGTTCTAGCCTACCAATTCATCACAATCACAGGGTAAATCTGTTGCTAATAGAAATTAGTTGCTACCGGCTTTTCAGAAAAGTTTATTAGCCACATCAATCAAGGTAAAATGTCGGCCTGGTGTGCACATGTATTTTAGCCTGTAGGCTAAAATAAATGTTTTGGGATCGAGGCCGGTCGCTGTCGCTAAAGTATACAATTTCTCATCTACGCAGCTTTCACGATGAAATCTGTTTTTGTTGTTATATTTTGACCCCCCCCCCCCCCCCCCCTTGTCATCGTTACTTTACTTCCGAGAGGAGTTAGGAATACCTTTAAAAATTCTGCTATAGGGATATAGTCGAAATTTTCAATTAGATCCGATTTCCAAGATTTTCCAATTTACTTCAATTAACTTTGTGAGAAAATTGAAAATATATACAAAGTTTTGTAATCGATTTTAATCTTATTAAATATCTTTAAATCATTGCACAACTTTTATTAAACCACTTACATAATTTAAATTATGGGGCATATTTCTTTTTTAAATAAAAAATTTACGTGCGTTAATTTAACATTTATCAAGGAAGTTCTTGTTTTCGTTTAAATTTGTTTCCTTGAATATAAATGCATTTCTTAATAAATCTGCATGCAATCTGTGATGCAGTCGGTATGTCGCAACAATCCCAATAAAACCCTAAAAATGTACAGCGAAATGAACCGTAATAAAAGAAAAACCTCTTGATTTGTTCCTTCAAAAAGTAGACGTAGTCTAAGTGTGAAGCTGACCATTTCTTTAAGATTTAAGAAAATTTATTTCAGTATAAATTGAAACTTTGATTCGAGTGCATGAGCACAAAATTCACTTGTGAAATTACTATTCATAGAGTACTATAATGTTACCTTTTTATTGTAATTTTACTATACCATATTAAAAAAATATAAATATAATGAATTTTCTGGTATACATGACCTGGATTCAAAGGACCTGCTATTTTAAATTGTTTTATTTTTAAGGTTTTATACAAATTACGAGTTGGAGAATTGTGAATTTCTATTCAAATTTTCGATGTGAACTAAACAATTTCTGCACTCTCTAAAATTCAATAATACTTACTAAATTGCATTTTATACAACACGAACTTAACGAGAATGTCGTCATATTTCAGGGTCAATTTTCAAATGGCTAAAGTAATCATTTCTGTCGGGGGTATATTGAATAGTCTTTACTAAAACAAACTTTAATTAATTTAATTCTACAGTGGAATACGGAGGTGTGAGGCGCTATTGTCGGAGGCTAGAACTGTAGTACAGAAATGCATTCCTTATCTTTGTAGCAATGCTTGTTTTGGCAATAATATTTTAAGCAAGACCGATAAATTATTTGAGTTGCTTTTACAACGAGTTATACAAATAATTAATGTGACCCCAACTATTGGTTTAACCCTTAAAGGGAGCAATGAGTGAAATTTCAACACAGGGTGGTCACATCATATAAATAAAACTTGCCTCTACGCCAACCTTAATGGAAGGTTACACTACCTTAATAATTTTTATCTTAAACCATTCGCAGTTAATCAAATATCTGAAATAAGTGAATTAAATGCTCGTCAACAAGTCCCAATATTATTTAGGTAGGTTTAGTTTGCCATTTCCCTGACTTCTACATGTGATAAATTTAATAAACGGAGAATCTTCTATCAAATCGAGTAGATGTACCTTTCAACTCAAAGGAATTGTCCCATACCTTAAGACACTAGGGAATTTTCACATGAGCAACTAAGAAAGTCTATGTACTATCATTCTAATTTAATTCTATTAAACTGGCACTTTGGGGTGCTTCAACTTTAATGTAAACTTGTAGGGCTCGAAGATTTTGCGATCAATAACATCCCTACTGTACTGGCTGCCCAAAATTTTCCAGTAATTTACGGGAGAAACTCTGTGCTAGCAACTGGGTAAACACTAGAGCAAACACTTGAAAGACATCTACACTCCTTGTAATCGTGTCGCTCTGCTACTCTAATTATATTAGTTGATGGGATCAGAAATCGTGCTGGGGAAGGATTTTAGTGAATTTCTGCAATTAGATTAATCAGCTCTAAGCTTCTTAGTCTGGGACCGAAAAGAACGCCTCTACCAAAAACTTTGTTCCATCAAAATAGGAAGGTTGATAAAATTAGCATAGCGGACGGTGATTGATTACGTCTTGGAAAATGAAACTTGTAGCCCTTGTAAACATAGCTCAGGTAAATCATTATGGGTTGATTCAACACCGTCGTCCCCTTTTATAATTACCACGTTTTTCTGCTGAGTGAAAATTTTTTTATAAACGATGGTACGTAGATATTCTTTTTAAGAAACAAGAATTATGATAACAATTCTGAAACAAAACAAATCTAAAAATCAAATTCAAAATTACCATATATGTCTGTAATTCAAGTTTTCAGTTTGCCGTGTTTTTTGGCTCACTGGACAAATCAAAAAAATGTTTTTCGACTATCTTACGTTCCTGAATATTTGGATAATATCACAAAATTTCAAACAACTAACATTTTAGTTAATAAAACCGATTTGTTGTTTAAATATGATCCAAGTGGTCTAGTTGGTTTAACCAAAATTAGAGTACTTTTCGTACCAGGTGATCAGGTTCTGATCAAAACAACAAGTTTCTGCTAACCCCAGACGGAGTAAGGATGATTTTCTTTTTAAATATTCCACCTTTTATTTAAAGTTAAAAGAAATTTTTACATAAAAACTATCCTTTTATTTTTAACATAGTGTTTTTCGAAATCCTATCAAATTAAAATATTTTGATTCAAAAGCTCACATTCAAAAACGTTTTGAACGGCCTGTGGATGATATTAAAATACTTTGCCTAGGGTAATAATAACACATGAACTGAGCAGACCTGTATTACCGAAACTATTCAATTTCAACAACGCAATACATCACGCTAAATTGCCCGTTTCAATAAAGTTTAGGTGAAGCCTATTCTACGTTATTTATTATTATTGCCGTTCAGCGTACCTATAAAGTGGCCCAGCTACATTTTACTACGACTAACTGCCGCTGGCAGCCGTCAATTCTAGCAAACGTAAATTTTACAGAAAACAAAAATCATATTTCATTGAGCCCAGATTTCGGCCAACACAAATATTTTGAATTCCTGACTAGTCTGATGCTGAAGCCAAAATCTAATGCTTAACATAAATCCGAGCAAATTTTGATTAATTTCCGTTCGGTCTAATTTAGCAGCATCCAAAAATCTGAGAAACAAATTTTTCTTCATTGAAAGAGTTTTTTTTCATGGTGAACAGAGCCAGGCGCACAGAGTAAAGGCACTGGATTTAATCAGGATAAGTGGTTTATAAAGCTGAAAGAGTTTACGGCTCCTGTGGGAACCTTTGAGCCATTTATTCCAGTTACTATATATCGTGAAAGGTAAATACAACCAAATATAAAAAACCCCCCTACCTTTGCCCCATGGTCGTGCTTATAATCTTCGTGACTCTTCCTCCTTAGGTTACTGCTGGTCCAGAGTTTATCACTCCTAGCAGAAACCATAATCCTCCCCGGGTTGGACTCTGTTCTGTGTTAATTATGTGAACGTTTTGTTTCGTGTTTTGCCTTCTGATTTCTCTCTTTGTTTTACTTGAAACGTTATCTGGTCCACCCACAAACATTTTGGTGTGCCTGTTTTTTTTTTATAATCCAAAAATTTTAGCCTTCTCTGTGAGTAATTTGCTAGGGGCAGCTAGAGTTAAGACCTTTTTGTTGTTAAGCGCACTAGACCCTAAAAGCCCTGAAACCACTATCCACACGATTTTGAAGAATTTACCCTTTTTATTTTAGTTGGAAAAAGACTTAAATTAAAAATTCTTCAATGTGTGACTTTTACAGAAGGAAAGTTAATTAAAAAAAATTCTTTCCCCACTGTTTATAGATTCTTTGATTTAATAAGAGAAGTGTTTTCATATACCATAACTTCCGAATATTTTCGAAGTTCGATTGAATGTAGAAAAAAGATGCTGTTTACATTGCCTTTATGTACAGAAGTCCATATTTCGTTAAGTATCGCAGTCTGTTTAAAGAGCGATTTTAAAAATTGAACAATAATATTAGGTAAGCAAGCACAGAATTCTTTTATTTTTCAATCTTTCGTATATCCTTCAAGGTAACAAGAAGCAAGAGTTAGCTTACATTTTATTTCTTTATCATACCTTTGAAGAAAATTGATGTCAAATGAAAAGAAAGCAATTGGACAATAAGGCGTATTTTAAATTAAGTACCCTTTCTATCAGGTTGTCAAGCATGAAATTTGTAAAAAAAAGCCATCGTTAAAACTATTTTAGAGACTTAATTTAAATTATTTAAAAAATGCAGTTGAAAAGATAGTCTTGCGCAATCAAAGCATGCATTAAACTTGCATACATACATAGGGTACTTATCTAGCGTTAATTTTTGTAAAGAATATTAACTCATTCCAGTTTTATAACTATTGACCCCGACACTTTAATACAGAAAATACAGCAACGTGGATAACTTATATAAGGAGAAAATGTGAAACTGAGCAATTTTGCATGCACAGCACTCTTATAGAGTTCAAGAATTTAAAAGAAAAATATAAAATTGAAATAATTCTAGAGATTAAATACGTCTAGCCATTGCAGTGGTGGTTTATTAAAATGCAAGAAGCTTTCAACAAGAACAAGTGTCACTTCCCGCAACAAGTTCTAACACTACCCATTCCTATTTTCGCTTCCGTTGACTACACCCTTTTTAAATATGCTTAGAGTAAAGCTCTGTGGGAGTGGAAAAAAGCGATGAATGTTCCTAAAGAATTGTGTTGTGACACATATTAAATCTGAGCTTAGTGCAAAAATTAAAAAAAAAAAAAAAAAATAAACCTTCTGAGAAGTTTTTAATGTTTTGAGAAAAAACCTACCCACCTGAATATTTAGAGAAAAACATTTTAAAATGCATTTTTCTAGCAGTTAGACGTACTCTTGTTATATGACTTCTATTTCTTTCGATTGTCTGGACGTTTTCATTAAACTACTCAATTTAATTACGCACTTTTCGAAAGATTCTAGATTGTTTTCTTGGACTCTACCCCATGCATGCAGTGTACTTACTGCTGCTGTTGACAAATTTCAATCGAATAGCAAAACCTCCCTGCGGCGAAATAAATCTGTACCCGAATTCAACCTTTAAAGTATTCATCTGAAAACCCATTACCAGAGTAAACTAACAACATTGAATTCATTCAGCGCACCTTCCGGTAGTGCCCATCTCCCCATAGTATGGGTATGTATTCTTCTGGGATGGAAATAAGGGATGCAAACCCTTCCGGAGCTCTCAGTTTCTGCATTTTGTCCCATAGCTTGCCGCCTTCTATTCCGGGATATTTCTCGTCCAGGTAATTTTAGTGACATGACATAGTGAGCCAGTCGTCGTCAAATGAATGAAGCTTTCAGGGGTAATATTTGTTGAGCAATTAGCCTAGAATCACAAAAATGTACGGTGAAACCGGATGTAAAAGTGCAAAGAGCACTGGGATGGTAGGGAATTCAGGTAAGAGCTATAAATAAACTGGGTACTCTCTGCGCCCGGGCAAAGCCCGATGGACTGTGTTTGGAGAATACTTTTTTTTTTTATCTCCACTTTTCCGGATGGAAAAATATATAGGAAAGCAGCAATTTTCCATTTTTCATAGGTCTCTCCGTAGAACCGGTGAAAATGTTTGGTTTCATGTAGGGCTCCTAAAGGATTTGTTTAAACTTAATTACCTTATTCTACCTACAAGGGCTTTAATTAGTGTCCGGTAGTCTCTCAGGGGATGTACCCGGGAACGAATTTCATTAAAGTTGAAATAGTGTAGTACAATTTTTCGTGTAAATATGAATTGATGAGCGCGTTAATGATGCAAGCGCAATCAAATGAAATTTTCTACTAGTTTTTGTTTATCTTATACCTGTGGTATATGGTGGTCGATAGCGTAGTACTCTGTTTGATTTGAATGCAACTCTGTACCCGTATTTGCCTGCCCATTTTACTTGTACCATTTTCAACAAAATTGTTTTCGCAATTCCAACATAGAAAATAATTCTAAACTTGTCATCACTACCTATGATGGTAACAATCTAAAGATTTCTGTCTGGCAAAACTACAATGATATTTGCTTTTGTAAGCCGAACTCATTAAATCTTAGCTCAGAATTTTCAAGAAGTTACAAGAAAAAAAAGGATAATTTTTATTAAAAGATTTTATAGAAATCCATTTAGTCTTATTTTCTTTCTTTCCTCCTCCCCCCATAAAGTTTTGTATAAAAAGTTGCAATGAAAACTCGCAGAGAGAGGCTCTTTCTTTAGCCAGACAAATTGTGGCTGAAGGTAACTAGTCGAATCAATCATAAAATTTTAAACAGAATTTTTAACTCTTTTTAATGACGAGATGAAGTTCATAAAATATGCATTACAATGTAATACTCCTCTTGCAGAGTATGCCCAGCGCTTGAAATTGACAGGGACAGGACATTTTCAAGAATTCCTCAAAGGAATATCTGTTAATAAAAATAAGATTCCCCTCCGTTTATATTATGGGGGCGAACAAAAATCGAAAAATTCTGCAGCAGGTGCCTGTGAAAAACTTTATTATGCAGCTGTACCTGCTGGGCAGACAAGATAATCGATTTTATCTCCTCATGGAAAAAGAGTTCTTTTTTTATTTTTAAGTTCCAGGCCAGAAAAGCAGCAGGAGCAGCAGCAAAAAGAATAATGAGATAGGGAAAAAAATTTTTTTTTTAAAGAAGCTCAATTTAGACTTCTTCCTATATTGTCCTGGCAATTTGCCCATGGTCGCCGACCTTCCCTACCCTCCGTGTACTGACATTCTTATGCATTGCTGACTCCTTATATATTTGTGCAATTTCACAGCCCACTTCCAGTTACGTTACGTAATAAGTCCTCTTTTCTGGTTGATTCTGGTTGTACGGAGAGTGTGTCCTCTTTTCAGTGATTTTAGTACACACATCACTGATGCACGTACATATATTGCATTATTGCATCCCCTTATTGGGGAGATTGCATCAATGCGGATTATGGCACTTGAGAAATTTGCTGCAATAAGGGTTTACATCGTCCAAAAACCATACTTGCTCAGATTCTTAAGGAAACTTCCTGCTGAGATTTCATATCTTGGAAATTATGCTACCGGTTAAAGTGCATACACTGCATAGCTTGAAAGCACCTTAGAAATTTTCTTATTTTATGACGGATTAGAAATATTCCTGATCCTTTTACTTTAAAAAAAAAGTTCAGGATAACAGGTCTAGGTGAAATAATTTTTGATTTTCTAGTTACCTGAGCGATTTCATATTTCAAATCCTACTATTTATATTTATAGCATTCTACACTATTTACAGATTATTGCAGCATGCTCGATTTTTAATTTTTACATAGTTCCTGCTTATAAATTAAATTTTTAAATTCTGTGAATCAGTTTAATTTTGAAGAGCTTTCAAAGCATATTGAAAATATTTGAACTATTCTGAATCAATGTTTCAATGTATTGTTTTGGACTACAGTTCAAGATCTTCTCCACTGATTTTAGTAACACTCCTAAACTTAAGCACTTCAGAAATTTTTAGATAGTACCTTATATGAGTATTTCTATAGCTTTCGACTCTTTCATTTATATCTGTACTCGTGCAGACTTTGATTTCAATGGTATGATTTCAAAAACTATTTAAAATTTACATTGTTGGTATTGAGGGTCCAAAAAGAACTCGAATAGAAAAAATGCAAATAAAAAGTGATTTATGAATCAATAAAGGTAAAAGTTTTTTATATTTTAAAAGAATACACTTTTGTTTTATATTCGCAATCAATTTCTCTTAATTTTATAATAAATCACTTATTCGCCTTTAGAGCCTTTGACTTGAGACAAGAATAAATGTTTGCGGTAGGATCCATTTGGACCCCACTATACCAGTTAAGCATTAACATGATCTGATTGGACTTGATTTACATTTTTAATTTTTGAGCTGTTTATTTGTGCAGTTCGGTTATTCGTTAATACCATAAATTTCGCCTAGGTACGTACATATGTAGACATATGGAGATGTAAATCTTTTCAAGACGAGTATTATTCTCAATAAAAAATCTTGCACTATCCTCGTTCTATGAAATGTTCACGGCCAGAATATGAGATACGAAAAACCTATAAACAGGACATCACGAATTACGAAAAGTCCCTGAAAAAAAATAAAATTTGGGGAACCATACACCACACATCGTAAAGAGGTCGACTCGGGAGCACAGCAGCTTCCTCCTGGTTCATTTTAATCCCTTGTCACCTAGATGCGACCACCGCAAATAAATTGGGTTGTGAGGTTTCCATAATGATGAGGTATTGATGGAAACGGAGGGGGGGAGATATTGATTCTATCCCTAAGCCGGGGGCACATTAATATAGCCTAAGCATGCCGGATTCTCGGATTCGGATGTGGTCCCACCACTCACCGGGAATGGGGAGCACGAAGAACTCTGTACGGATATTCGGTGAATTGCTTTGTTAAAATAAATTGGTCCAATCAATCCCTTTCCAGCCAGAGTCCGCCCTGACAATGCGAGCCCCATAAAAATGAGGTTCATTTCATTGTGCGTGGAAATTCTCTTACCCAAGTTCTACCAAAATGTCGAATTTAAGATGAAATGACGTAGACGTAGCGAACTTCTGAGCAGTTATTGATGTACAGGAAATAAATGTTGACATCAATTTCGGAGTGGTGATTGAAACGGCTTAAACTGGAGAACTGGAATTGGATTATATCGGAGAGATATCTGCTTATATATTTGCCACATAATGACGAAACTTCCCAGTTTATTTGCTTTGTTTAAGGACTCTGCTCAACTCTACCAACCCACTGTCTGTTTCGGTTTATTTCGGGTTATTTATATTCTGTGACTTTTCTGCTGGAACATTTCGACCGTTTGTTTGAAAGACAAGAAATATTTCCAGGAAAAAAAGTAATAACTATTTTCGAAGGATAGAATTGCTTTAGGGCACGAAACAAGTCATCTTCCCAATTTGTTTTTCGATTTGTAATCTAAACTGCTTGTTTATTAAATTATTCACATTTGTACTATGTCAGTTTTTTTGAAGATGATTTAAATGGAGCTAGTATGATGGATGTTTGCATTAAATCCGCATATATTTGCGGTTTTGGAATTTTATTTAAAATATTGCGATTCAAAATAGTCAGCAAGCATTCTACATAGCTATCTCATTTGAACCACTATAAAGTTTAAGAGGAGGTTACTTTAAACCACTAAACATACAGTAAACGACTATAGTTAGAAACGAAAACAGCAGGTTTTAGTAGTACGTTTTTCTTTAAAACTAAAGAAATGAAATATCATCCAACTATCATAAAGTACACAGAATTATTATAAACTAACAGATGTACCTAAAGACAGACACGAAATCTGAGCTTTCAACTACCTTCTTTCCGTACGCAAATGTAAAAGATTACATAACAAGTACTAAATAAATAAATAAATTACATTATTTTCAAAAGAAATGTGTAAAGAAGCGAACAATAGGCCGCAATTGCCTTTTTTTTATTTGTTTTGAGAAGGGGGCATTTTTATTTCAGCAAAACAGTCAATTCGTTGGGTGTTAAGAAGCAAAAAAGTTCCAACCAAGTGTGCAACATTTTACAAAATTCGCCACCCTTATAGTCACCCCCCATTTGTTTCGTTATAGCGGCAGGAGAGTGCTAACAAACAAGTTGTAGGTAAATTTGAAAATAAAAAAAAAAAAATAACTTTACAACAAACAAACTTTTTCCGTGTTTTCTTCTGTCTACCCGCCGTTTTTGCTGCCCTTCGATTTTAATTTGGAAATTTTCCTGTTGGAGGTCTCCTCGTAACTTTTCAAATGAAAGTACTCCTTGCGCGCCGTTACACACTGCTGCTTAAAGTGGGAACAGGCTAAGCAAATATTTGAGCGCTTCAGCTGCAGAGCTCGCAGGCGACTAAATTAAAGATTTTAAAAGTTGCTAACACCCATTGGGTGAGGGGGGGAAGGGAAGGCGAACGCGCAAGCTGTAGGCGTCTACTGTCTCCAGCTCGAATGTTGGCTCCTCATATGTAAACAAAAAATATTTCTCTGGATAGAGGTCATCCAGTATATGTTTCTCGGCTAGAATTTGGTTTGATTCTTGGGTGTACTATGCAAAATAACGAAACTTGCGCAATATATCCCTGGGAGTTTCTCCCCAAGTTTGTCCTTCAACTGCAAAAGCTAAAATCTCTGGGGATGTTTTTCCTCAGAAGGTTCTACAGATGAGATCCAGATAGGGCAAAGGGTTTTGTCGCACGGTCGTGTTTCTTTCGCAATCAGTCCTCGAGAGTAAACCGTTCGGGTCAGAACCCTCGTATGGTCATTTCTCGACCTTCTTCAGGTGGCTTCGGTGTATAACAAACCTTTTTTTTTTTAGAAATAAGTGAACAGTGTCATCCTCGTGCCCGATTAACGCATTTATTTAAGTGCGAACCCAGATCTTTTGATTTAGTCCATTTTTTAAGTGACCGGAATCTTTAAAGATTTTGCTATAGTAGGAATTTGCAAGTGCAGTGCTATTTGTTACGTAAATAGTGTAATCTTTGATACAAAAATACATTTAATAGCTCCATTGGATTAAGAAGAACACGTAAAGGAGTACACCGATATACCAGTCCGATCTGAAGGCGGCAACTGTGGGGGTACTGGCAGATAAGAAAAACCGACAAAATATCGTCTGGGTAAGTTTTGGATTAAAGTAAAATGTTATTGGGCCATTGAACGATTGGGCGGAGAATAGGCTTATGGGGTAGGGGCAGCCGGGAATCTTTTATCGGATCCTCTTATCGCTTTGATGTTAAGCTGAAGAAAAGGGCTCTCGAGAGATAAATTTTCAGAAACAGAGACGTGAGTTTCTTCTTCGCCAGCAAGGCCAGACGTGACAGAAATTTTTATTAAAAAACAAAAAAAAATATATTCTAATGGGGCTGCGATGTGCTGTGCTGTGTCACCCACAGAGCTAAAATTGTAGCTCCGTTCCCGGGGTTGTTGGTAATTATTGTCCATGCTTTGGATACGAGCACCCCCGCAACTAGAAAGAATTTTATTTTTATTTTTTTTTATATATGTATGCCTTTCATGTCAGGCAGCGATGCAGAAAATTACTTTTATGGTAAAAGTCGGTCTCATCGCATTACTCAGAAGCTTACCGAATTTCTTTTTTTTTATTTTTATTTTATGCCTTTTTATTATTCTCGTATTTTTGTCGACTTTTAGACGCGACATGCGGAGGAAGCTCACGAAAACCTTTGTTCCAAATGGTTTTGACAGAACATCAGCATTCATTTTTGATAAGGGTTAATTTTCCCACAGGAATATTGGCTTGACTTCCTGCTAAAATGTATAAACGTGCCGGGGCCATATATGTATATACCCGGTAGAATGGCCCTACATCTCATCCAATTCGCTGTATATTTCGCGAAGGTGAAATTGGTGATTTTGCCTAAACAGCGAAGAAAAAGGGATTTTGGACGTGAATCCTTATGATCTCGATTAGCATATTCTGATATATGCTTCTTTTTTTTTGACGTTAAATTGAGAAAGGGTTCTTTTCGTCGTACGTCAATTATTAATGCGTATTTCGTTTTCGAAGGCCTTTTAACGGATTTGTGTATTTACAACAAAATTAGAAACGTACTCGTTAACTTGTATGAAATGATGGGATTAAGCCAAAAAGCGGCATAAGTATATTTTTTACCTAAATACAGTAGCGCTTGTATAATTAGAAACGTCTCTTTTTACTTAACCAGTTAGCTGTTTTGGACGAGTACACTCATTTTGTGTTAAGATGAGTGTACTCGTCCGGCATTAAGAGTAGTGACCAATCGAAACCCTTATAGGATCACTGGGTCTGTCTATCTATCTGTCTATCTCTCTGTCTGTCTGTCTATCTTTCTGTCCATCTATCCGTCTATTACAGCTAAATTGCTCTAAATCTACTGGACGGATAATTTTAAAATAATAAAAGTTTTCAAGTTATTTAAGAAAATATATGAAAATTGACCATCCAATTACCTTTTATTATCCTTTAACATTGTCAGAGCGAGTAGATTAGGTTAGGCTGGCGTAGCTGCCTAGAAAGGCGGCAATTTTTTTGGCCCATTGTTTTACCATGTAGAGCAGGAAACCATGGTTATAAGTGGGATTCAAACCCACAGCCTTTGGGAGAATAGTCCAGCATGCTAACAACTGATCAGATATCACGTCGGAGTAGCTTTAGTAGGTAGCTGATCTACATATCGCAGATGATGCTGCTTTGGAATTTTTAAAATTAAATTGTTAGTATAATGCGGGAGGAAAATTTTCAGGGATCGCACTGATTAACAGTGATAATAATCCTTATCACAAACATTTGACGTGGGAAAATTATGTAGATTTTGTAATTATACTTGTCATAATTGAGGATGAGAACATTTTAAGTCCAGGAATTAAGTTGAATCTACGAAATCCGTCGCAAAAATTGTCTCTATCGTATTAACTAGCATTAAAAAATTTATCAACGGCTATAAGGAGATTGCATTACAAACAAACATGCAGCCGTACATGAAATTTATTGCCGTACTTATGGCACTTCATAAGAATAATAAAAGCGAGCAGAGTAATGGCTCCAAGAGAAATGTTATAACTCATGTCCTATTCTAGATGTTACCTTTTTATTAACATTCCTTCCAGCCACGCTTGGCTACCATTTCAGCCCCATTTCGTCGAAGTTTTCATGTTTTCCTCCCCTATTTTTTTTTTTTATTTTTTTGGCACATACGCAAGGAAAGGAAGCATATTTTGAGCAGTTTACTTTTAATTGCTTCGTGTTTGTTCTTTTTATTAAGGTCATTTCCTATGACAAATTTATTGACAGTAATTTGAGGCTTCCTCCTCCCCCCCTTTAGGGCGGGTAAGACTAATAGTTCCCCGAGCAAAAACCATAAGCGCCACAAATCCGAATCAATAAATCCTAACCGAAACATTTTATTTCGACCAATAACTCAATTCATGTGGAAGACTCTAGGGCCTATACATGGCCGGATTTATCTAGTTGATAAATTGCTGCGCTTGTTTTTGGTAATTCTTTTCCCTGAATGTCGCAAATTGGGGTTAAGGATTAGAATAAATCAATAAATTTCGGTAGGGTGCATTTGTTTGGCCAGAGGTGCTTTTATACCCTGGAATGGTCTTTTTGACTTCTGACAAAGTATCAATCAATTATTATCCCATGGCGATTCTTCTTAGCGCTTAGAGATATTCTGTCTTCGATGTTTGACCAATTCAAACGAGAGAACTCTATTCATGAATTTCATTTTATCATGACCTCAGATTCGTCTATTCAGCAAATTTTGGGATATTTCCCCAGAATAGTGCAGAATACGCAGAAATGAAATTCTCTAATAGATACTTTTGTCGACTGTAACAAAACATATCTAATAAAATATACCTAAAATGTTGGGAATTCAATTTCAAAAAAAAAAAAAAATATAGTTAATCGATTATCTTACAAGGGCCAAACTGCTGACTGAATTGTGTCTTCTAGAGGGGTATCATTCGGTTAACTTACCGAATAATCACGATGACTAAGCACATCGTTACAAGTTTAATTAATCAAATTAACAGAACCTAATCGTTTTCAGAAATGCTGAGTCGTCGATATCGGTGACTAAAGGAGCAATTCACAAAGATTTGCTATCATTAACGATTTGTGGAGTTGTAATTTGTCTATTCTTTCAAGTTTTCCGTAAATACATTCTAATTATTTTTGTAATACTTACAGTTGAAGAGAGGGACTAGACTGTCGAGGATATTTTGTAATTCGAATAAAATGAATAAAATAATTAAAGCTATTGGAAAATTCTTCAAGAAACTTTTGAAATTAAAGAATTAAAGTTAAGCATCTTATTTAACTTATCCGACGGTGACTAGCACGCATTTGTTTAATAAACTTCGTAAAATTCGTAAACTTCGTATTTTCTGGCGTATGGGAGAATATGACAAAAAAAATAAATTTCTATATACTCTGCTGCAAAATATTCCCTCGGGACCTATACAGATTTTATTGTTTTTATGAAAGGGCAACATGTTTCCTTAGTCTGGGAAAAATTTCAAAAATTATAAATTTATTTTAGGGGTAGAGAAAATTTTTTTCCGTGAAAAGGGTTCCTTTTTCTAAATAAAATTTGCTACTTATCAAGTAAAAGTGGATAACTCGACGAATTTAACTCAGATTTCACTATAGGGAGTCTCTCGTAGCTTAGTCGCGGTGGACTACTGTCCGAGGAAGTTGTGGGCTCAAAAATACTATTGCATTGAAAAGTGTGATGTGTCTCTCTTCTCCAACTCATAGAATCCTTGCTTGATGGTCCTAAGCTATTCAGTTTGCAAGAAACATTTCCTTTTGGAATCCTCTGGCTATTTTAGATCTATACTATCTGGCAAAAATGCCTATATCCTTTTATACCAGACGGTTTTTGGCAATTGATTTGTTCCCTTTTTCCGCAGCTATACAATAGAAAATACGAAAAAAAATAAATAACTTTGTTCCCCGAAAATATTTAGCTCAGAATACAATTTATACTTGATTTTCTCGGTAAGTTGCGAGTAGAGATGTTGAAGTGTTTATGGTTCTCATTAAGAAGATATTTCATTAAAGCCAAAACCACATCAAAAGACCAAAAATACTCTTGTATCGTTAAACTACATAACATTGTTCTCCTAAACAATTTATTTTCTACTCTGTCTCTTCCAAAAAGCCTATAATATCTGCTTAGTTATGTAAGTCATTACTCGAAAGTAAAGCCCAGTCATCTTGTTACCGTCAACGGTGCTCCTATTTCTTCCGCCAATTAATCAGAAGTTTGCAATTCTCGACATCGAGCAAATATTGTTTGCGCTAAGGAGCAGCAATAATCGTGGAAAATCTCATAAGTAATCTTCTGCTCCTTTTGCCCAGCAGTCGCCGTGTAACATTTTTCGTTATGGGTGGAGGAGGGGAAAAAAAAACCGGCTCCTTCAGTCCTCTGTCACATATGTCTAATTATGGGTGCTCCGCGCCCTCGGCGTCTCACCATTCATTAATAATGTTTCAGATTTTCTTTTGCCCACAAATGGAAGTATGTAATTACGGGATGTGTATGAGTACATTAAACAGTAATTCATAATACTGTTAAAGGAGGAAACATGATGCTCCTTACAAGGTACATTGTGAGGGTGCTTGGTGAGGCCTTCGTTTTTGTTTTTGTTTTTTTTTTTTATAGTTAATTGGAGGATTTTTTCTCTCGTCGTCCCTGTATAAAAAGCACCCGGGCTTAAGAAAATGTTCGCCCATAAGATAGCATAAAGATTCAAAAAGAGGAAAATTGCGTTTTGGCTTGCTTTGTAAGGTTTTGCATATTTATGAGAGGGGAATTTTGCGGCACTCTTCACGTGTTGAGACTTGGCTTCTGCGGTGATTTTCGCCTTTAATGACTTAAAATTTGCATATTTCCTCAAGTATCCAGCAATTTATTTACTTGAGTAGTATGTGAAAAGCTATGACTAGATTTAGGATCTAATGATGTTCAACTATTCATAGGGATAATAAATATGAAGTAATCAGAAACTTTAGTAATTAACATGTTAGTTTTGCACGAGAATTTCAACTATCGAGCGGGGAGTAACTAAACAATATGACCCCCCATCCACTATACGAGCTAACTTTTTGGATGGAACATAGCATATTTATTTATTTATTTAGAATACAGTCTACAAACTCGATCTCTTACAGAACATGTTTTAACTAATTAAATTTAGCTAAGAAGAGTAACGAAACTTAGGCAAAATTTATAAAAGGAATAATCAAACTTTGTAATCTCAGATTTTTATACTTTTACTATATGTTTTAGCTTTCCCTTAATAATAACGTAAAATGGGTAGGACGTAATTCATTTTTGGAATCTTTTGGACTATAGAATTCGAATTCGGTCACTAGGAGGATTATCACAATTGCAAGAGCTTTATGTTTTCGAATCTACAAAAGTTACTTAATATTTAGCTAGATCGTATTACTGATCTTTATGCGCACTGTGCGGTAAACCGGATAACTCAGGTAGTATTACAATAAAATGCATTCTTTTAACACGTTTGCGTATGGTTTCTACTCACATGAATGTGTTGTAAATAAAGCAATTTGAAAATTTTATGGGGTTTAATTAAACCTGAGCTCCAAATACGCTCAATAATTTTTTAATGTGAGTGCACCGCCAAGGTTAAATGACTTTAAAACTCATCAGGCGTTGAAACCAGATGTTGTTTCCTAATTGATTTCGATATTCTGTGTACTACTTCTAACTTTTCTTAGATCTTTAATAGAATAGGTATCAATTTCTCTGATTGGATAAAATTTAACACTATTGTACATTCGGTGTTTGTAGGTTTAAATGATAATTCATGTAGTCGAAGTACAAAAACGTTGAAGTCTTCTGAAATTTTAAAAGTTTGTACGATTAACAACAGGAACTAGTTCATATTATTGTGTCCTATTCTAAACAGTTTTCCATGAGTCAGTCACTTCAAAGTCCAAATTGTTACTCCTGAAGGACAATTGAATGAAGAATGAACATCTTTTTAATAAGAAGACAATTAATAATAGGTGAAGTCCTTTCAAGAAAAAGCTTTTCCTGAAAAATAAAAGAGTATATCGTTTGTATTCCTAGAACTCATCTGAAAACTTTTTTCAGGATGGTATGTAATTAGCAGAGCAGTGTAAGTATGTAGGGCCAGTTTTCCTGACCTCGATCATATGGCAAACACATACCCATACTCTTCTACATATAACAGGCAAAAAAAGGAACGAATCCTACTGGAAAAGCAAAAGCGGAAACATTTAACCTGGAAGTTTTTTGAAGAAAATTTGGTTCATTAAAATGTTCGTTTTCCGAGGGAAAAAACGATTTACAGGAGCCCTCTCATACCTTCGTATCTTGACTTCCTGTGGACACTAAAGGCTGAAGTCTCAAAGGTAGCTTTTATGAGATGAGAGCAAATTCATTCTATGTGCCGTAAACTGCTCACGAACATGTACATGATCTTCTACAAGAAATTGTACTAGATACCGGTAAAATATCCCCCAGAGAAATTCAAAAGGGGCGCTTTCATTATTTCTTGATGTGGAAAACATTCACCGGGTCGTTTCGAGCCGGTCTTAATTCAATGAAACACGAACACAAATAGTCGGGAATGAGCATAACCCGATGAACATGTATAATACACCTGTCAGGAAGTGAGATACATACTTCCACAAGGGTTAACATTACTACAGAATGTCATACGCTAAAAGGTTTCCTAATCCTTTGAAATTCCGGACTTTTGTATATCTGAACATTTCCTACATGGGAAGCAAATATCCCGGGGAAGGACATCCCTTATATCTACATACCTTAAATGTACATCCCACGTTTCCAGAATTAGTTTTCTTAGCACGGATGCTGTACTATATGCCTTCAGAAAATATCCAGGGCATATTCCTTTCAAGGAATAGGGCATTCCCGGACTGCAGGAGAGAGCACAAAGGAGGATGGCAAAAATCCGGGTCAGTGTTGTGACACGAACGAATGTTAACAAGTGCCTTCTTTACTTTCTAGGAATTCTCCTTGTTTTATTGTGCGATTTCGCCCCTTTTCCAGTTTCTTTTAATTTTTCGTATCTGTCTCCGCTCCTGATAGGGAGAATTTTCCCAAAAACAAAAATACTTATACCGTTTTCAAAGACCTTTCCATCATCCCTCACTGATGAATACCCCATTTCTCTAACAAACAGACTAGATGTAGTAAGGGTAATCAAATCAAGGGACCTGTATCTGGAGAGTCGTTCTTTTGCATAGAATTTTAATTTTATTAAATAAATTGCAACGTAGATTCGTTTTCGCCTGTTCACCTGCCAGACATTAGACTTATTTCAAGCCCAACCTAAGCGGTACCGCGAATGCTGCAATCATATTAATAACATTTTTATGAAGTGAATATTAAACGATTCGCGCCAAGTTTTCCAACGACTTAATTAAGAGGGAGTGTTGGAAAAACTTCTGCAATTTTTCACAGAGTGAAGTTGCAAAAAGTTTCTGTTCGAATTGTGTAGCGCGCTAGATTGCTCCTACACTTCTGGCTGTAATAAATCAGAACCGCTGGCAAAATAGCTCAACTGACACCAGCTGTTGTCCAAACTTGGGAATTATGCTGATCTCGGTCTACAGTTAGAAACTTTAGAAAGTCATGTGGATGTTTAAGGGAAAGTAATTGCCCGAAAGAATTCACAATTCGATGATCTTATATATTTTTTTTTCTAATCAATTTGACTATTGTTGTAATTAATTTCCGTAAGCGGATTGGCTATTGGAAACTATTTATTGTTTTTAATCAATATTTATAGAAAGAAACTGCATTTTACTATATAATGAAGGCCTAAAACACAACCTTTAATTTGATTTAAGAAAAATTCTAAATTTGTAGGATTTGAACTAATTTCATTGCTAAGTACTGTTTTAATTTTAGCCTAGTTTATTGTCTTTTAGGTCTTTAGTTAATGGGAGGCATAAAATTATTTATATATATTTTTTTAATTTTTGTATTGGCGACTTTTACTTGTATATGCGAGCTTTAAAACGTTTTCGGAACGCATCCCCATATTTTGCATTAGCTCCTAGTCTTCTGTAGCTTTTAAATAAAAGAAAAAAACGCTAATAATTAGATCAAGGGGTCGTGGAGATAGTATGGTTCATTGAAGGGTTGGGGAAGTATAGGGGATGCTTAAAGGAGGTTTTATTGAGATGGAAATCGAAGGCGACAGAGTTGTTGACCATTCGCATAATTCTGGTAAAGGGTTCAAAGTGACCATAGTTAGTACGATGGCTTTCAAGGCGAATGGTAGGGAAAGATATGTTGCTAATTGATCAAGTTGTTTACCACTCCTTTTTAGGAAGTAACTCTATTCTATAGCGGTAAATAATCAATAAAATATTAAGTAAAATTTAATTTAAAGCGCAAAAGGTCACAAATTACTACCTATCCATATAACTACGGTGCAATTTATCTTAAGAACCCCTTGTTGCGTGCAAAAACCCGTGAATAATAAAATTCCGATTTAATTAGAGATAACAGATCCGGTGAAGCATTGGTCATTATATCAGATAATTTGTTTTCTTGCAGCGTATTCAATTGCCATCTGAGGGCCATAAAGTCTAAAATCGATTCGATACAATTCGATTTTTAGAAAGACATTTTTCCACTAGTGTGAATTCTGCTATTAGTCTCAGCGACAGTCTTTATATTCGTACAGAAAATAAAAAGAAAGAATCTTTCGATACTGAAATAGTATTACTTGGAGAATTTATTTCTTGTCTTCATCAATTTCCGTCCCTAAAATTATTGCTTCCGTTTTTAAAGTACAGAAAATAAATTTCCACTGAAAATCGATAGAAAAGTATTCGAACGGGTTTCATAATACCCCATAGTCAGCAAAAAATAAAAAATAAAAATACCTTGAGGTCATTTTTAAAAGATGATCGACCACTTTTTGGTGGTAGTGCTCTATGCAGCAGCTAGAATTCCGGATCTCGTCTAAACTTTTTAGCTTTCAGTTCAAGGAAATTCATAGAATCGGTCACAATTTCTAGAGACTGCTAGCATTTATGTATCGTGAGTACTGTAAACCCGTACATTAAAATAATTTATAGCTTTAATTACGAGCACAAGTCTTCCTTCCCGGACTGGGAGCGGTTAAATTGTGGTCCCCTATTCCCATCGCTAACTTCCATCCAGCCGGCAGCGCAAGCAAGGACACAATTGAAAGAACTGCCAAGACTTAATGACGCAAAAAGGAAATCTTTTCATTTCGTGGTTCCCATTTTCTTAAGACAGGGACCCACCACAATCTAAAAGGAAAGAGAAAAGCGCGGCATTGTTCATCTTGGCGTCTTTTCATCGTGTCCCATTCCCCATATACCCAGGACACAAGTCGGGAGCGTCTCGAAACTCCTGAAAATGCTCTCAGTTAGCGAGACTCAGTTGTACATCCCATCCCATCCCATCCCCTCCTTGCTACTCTTCGTCTACTTATGTATTCACGTACTGGAGGAAGTGTATAAAAGGTTACGGAAAACCTATCAACAGAGGATGTATGACCTGCTGTTAAAGGTACGGCCGCCGAAGGTTTTAGATTGGTACGAGCGGGAGATTGGGCTTTATATTAAATCCGGAAATATAATGAAGAAACTTTGAATACATTAGCTTTTGGGGGGAGTGCGGAACCACATTTGTGTATTTAAATTTTTAAAGATGTAAATCACTCCCGGAAAAGTTTTGTTAATTATTCTCATTATCCAGCAGAGTGGAGTCAAGTTTGGCGGGAATTATGCACACTTTAGCCTCAATGGGCCTATTAACGTATGTCGCATTTAGAGCGCACTTTAATCGATATCAAACGCGCATATTAAAGCTGAAGAAGCCCACAGTTCAGGCTGTTTAATATTCATGAAATTCTACTACTTACCATATACTCGTATTAAATATGTGGTTTCTATGGTTTCGAAGGGTATGTGATTAAATGAATGTCTCTAAAAGGTGATTTTCATCTCCAAATTAAAGTTCCATAAACCAAATAAAAGAAAGCTTTTACCTTCTCCGGTATCGGCAATTTATTTAATGAATTTACCATATACCTATGCATGTATATTAGCTGTCACTGTTAAATAAATTCCGAGATATATACGAATCCTCCCCTATACTAAACAATACTGCGTCGAGAAAAATTGTTCGCCCAAAATTTTTCCTCTCATCCTCTGATTGACGACGAGATAAGAGCACTGAATCCCACTTATGAATGGATGCATAGTTGCGACTGTGAAATGAATGTATATCGCAGTTTTTAAAAGATATTGAAAATGACATAGTGGATCCCTTGAATTAAATACAAGGGTGTACAGATTTTGCGCAGTTTTACAGTATAACACAATTTCCATATTGCTTAAAATGTGTAAAAGAGTAATTTTTCATTTTCTGCTTCACTTTGTTTACCTGACTGCCCCAGAAAGAGGATGTATGTTTGCCTGTTTCTTTCGTATATTCTCTGTGGCTTAAATACCTTGAAGGATTTTAATGAATGAGTTGTCGTTACGATTCATTTTAGTTGTTCAAGTAGTCTATGCAACGAGGGTTGTTTGAAAAGTTTCCGACCTAACAAAGATACAAAGATTTTTTTTTTTTTCAAATTTATTTTCATTTTTCTATATCTCCTTTATAGTTTCCTTGTAAGTCTATACATATCTCCCAGCGATGCGTCCAAATAGTACTCAGCATGTTTCTCTGCAAAATAATTATTTACGAAGGCCTCCTTATTAGACAAAAAATCTCTGTTTTTCGCGCACAACTTTTAGCTTAAGGAGCTAGAAGGAGGTGGACGTTTGCCATGGCAATCGCTGAGGTGTGAGACGACGCTTCTGTAATAGTTTTTCCTTTTTAACAGTATCGATTACTCTAACTATGCCAGAAAACAGTCGTCATCACTTTTTCAGATGAAGGAATAACCTTTGCCTTTTTGGGGAGTCAATTTCCCTTTGTGGTCCACTTCGTTGACTGTATTTTTATTTCTGGAGTATGCTGGTATATTCAAGATACATCTACAGTAATTAATCGGCACTAAAACTCTAATTTATTGCGCCTAAAATGCGCCAATAGAGCAATGGAAATGTTCACTCGGTCGTTGGCAATGTAAATTTCAATATATGAATTAAAATTTTATTTTATATAAAGAAAAAGCAACGACAACTTTAAACGCGTTCTTTTCTGAAAAACAAAACTGCATACTTAATAAAATACCCTTTACCCGATCCTTTAATAATTGTGTAAAATTTTAAAGCTCTTCTCACTCATTGAAATATTAAATCTACCGAAATGTTTATTTCCCTTAATTTTTATTTTCAGAATTCTACAAGATCCATCATATTAAAAACTTCTATCTGTAATGGACGGAGTGTAGTACCCCAAATGGATGAATTCCGGTCATGAACCGAAACAGAGCTAAAACGAAATCTGCTAATCTGTGTACATAGGGTCATTTCCAAAAAAAAAAACAAAAAACCCAAGTACTTTTTTTACACAAAAATTTAGTCAGTTAAGATGTTATCGCAACCAGGCCTGTACCTTGTGCTCTTACTGCCCTTAATAGCAGCCGAGACCACGCTGATATCCAGCACCCAGACAAATATTGATGAGGAATCCATTGATGATGTGACAGTCAGTTTTGGGATAAAATCATTTACAGTAGAAGTGACCAAGCCCACGGGGAAGCCAATAAACTCATCGGGGCATTCCGAAAGTACGAAAATCGACGAGGAACCGATAAAATTCGATAAATATCCATCGCATCATTTGTCTAGTCCAGACAATGCGGAAAGGTTCTCTACAACCGATGTGGGCACAACGATGGAAGAAAATGATGGTGAGACCACAGCAGAACCGACCGAACCAGCGACGGTTGGTGATTTTAATGAAAAACGTGAAAATGTTCTTAGTCAAGTGGAAACCGAACAGGAGAGCACTGATGAAAGACCCCCAGTTTCATCATCAATCTTTCCAAGCGGAACAGTGATAATTTCCAGTACGTCTACGAATGGGGCTGTGGGTGGCACCCAGGAGCCCATGATTAACGACATTCACGTTGAAAAGAAATTGGAAAATGGTTTGTATCGCATTAAACTGGCCGAAATTATTACCGATGAATTCAACGGAGTTAGCTTTAATCCATCACCTCTACAAAATCAGCCAAGAAACGGAGGAAAAATCAACATTATTGACCTATACCCCTCCAAGATGGAAGACTTTGGTCCTGTTATTAAGGAATCAAATGACAAACTACTCAAGGATAGAGAAAATTACTTTAGTGATGATGATAAGAACTTACTTCCCAACTCTCTCAACGGACTATTCGAAGATGACAGTAACATTCCAACGTCTAAAATTGAAATTGAACTGATAGACGATAACAGTCAGCGCGGCACTGAAGAGACTGAGAAGATAACCGATTTTACTGGACGACTTCAACAGAAGGACGGTATAATTACAGAAATTGAAAAAAAATTCCGGCTCGATGAGCTGAAACAGTCCACCCCCAAGCCGGTGACTGTCAACCACAAAATCGATTTTATAGACAGGCGAGTGAAAAAAAGTTTCGATTTCCCGCCAAACTCACAATTTGGAAAGTATGGGAGTGGTGTTGGCCGCATTGATTTTGCCAACACCAAATTTAACACGGATTCAGCGAAGCGAGATACAACACATACGGTAAAATATTTTTCCTTTATATAGAAAGCGTTAATCTTCCCTTCAGATATTTTTAAACAGAAATTAGGGAAACCACTCAATTTGCAAAATTTCCTTGATTTTTATTCTTCTTTTTGCTAAATATGATTTAGTTATTTTATTTCCAATTTATTAAGCCAAAATAATCGTTTCGGGAGGCCGTATTTTAGGAAATCTCATTTTCATGTTCCCGGGCCTAATGTACGAAAAGTGGAAATTTCTCATTTTGCAAAATTTGTTTGATTTTACTTTTTCTTTTTGCTAAATAATTTCTAGTTTTTTTATTTCCAATTTATTGAGCCAAACAAATATTTCGATTTTGTAGATATAACAAAAATTTATTTACCATGCAGGATCAGCGCAGTGATCGACCAGAATTCTCTACAACAAAATTTTACAACAGCAAAGAATTGTACAATGAGATGCTACACAAAAAGTTAACCGCGGACATCCTGGGGGCTGGCGACGGAAGGATAGCGACTATGCCACAGCCCTTAACAACCGCGAGACCCAACACCTCTGTGAATAGTGTCAACATGCGCGATAACGAGCCAACACCTGGAAGGCTACGAACAGACAATGGGGATGAAAGGAGCATAGTCACTTCGACGACTTGGCCTAACGCAAAGTTTGCGTCTGACGAGGGCAATGTCAGCACAACCGCGTACACTACCCCCCGGCCATTAAAGAAAACCAAACTTCTACCTAAATCCACGACAAAAAGCATCCGCTTTTCCGGCGGGACTTTAAGCCCGCCGGTCGTCGTAAAATCAGCGCATCCCATACCACCTGCGCCCCCAACACCCGCCCGCATCTTTACTACTAATGAAGTAACGAAAGAATCTACCACCGCAGCACCGGCAAAAGAAACCCCTGAAGAACTGGCTGGGGAGGGTACAAAGATTCCGGAAAATGCAAATGTGTCTGGGATGTCAACGTTAGAGCAAACAACGTACCCAGCCATTTTGCCGGGGTCGCCTGGGATTGGGAGTACAACGGAAGAATACGGGACGACAGCAAAATCACGTCCTTCTACACCCGGTCTTTCTGGCCAACAGCAGCCCCCTCGAAGCCGGAAACCATTCTCTAGGCCACGCGTGTTAACACGACTCCAAGAGAAAATCAACTCGCTGGAATGCGACATCCAGAATTTACCTCAGGACTCCCATATTTGGCGAGGAAATGAAACTCATGAACTGCTCCTCCCCATCACGGTAAGTCCTTCAGTTTTGTAGCAATTTTATAACTGCATCACTTAATTAGCGAGCTCAGTGAAAAAGGATAGTCCCCTGGGATACTGTGTCTGTAGTGTAGACCATCCTTAGTCGGGTAGGAAACCGGCAAGTCGCCCTCTTCCTTTATCCGGTCCTTAATAAAACAAAAAAAAAAAATGTCAGGGTGCTGGATGTGTCCATTATTCATCCTGACACTAGACAGACTGCTCTGAAAATTAAGGATTAATTTCACCTTTTTAGAAACAATCATCCTCCCCTCTAGCTCTGCTTCTGGTGCGATAAGCCGCCCCCCAGCAGGTTTGCCTGCTCCAAATTAGGACCAAAGACGGCTGTTTCAATTTAAAGTCGTTAACAGCCTTTTTGAGTTTTTTTTTTTGTTTTACAGCAGGATATCATCTGCTAGGTTTGGACAGGTGATGTCAGCATTTTTGTTTAAGAACTTAATAAATTGCGATCCAGTTCGGTTTAATGTTTCACTGAATATTTTGTGGTTGCTTTAGGTAAAAAGAAACTTTATAAAATAATTATATAAACATTTCTTATTTCTTATTTCTAACTGAAGAAAAATAAATTTTTAATGTACCACGCTTTTAAAACGAACTAAAAGGTAAACAATAATTTCTCCTAGTCTCATACAGATTTCTAATTTCATACATAGTCCCCATAGATACAGTGGGGTATTATTGAATTAGAATTGTTATATTGGTTTTCAGTATTTAATTAGAAATAGGAGTAACCTCTACCGATACTCAAAACAAGTAAATCTTTCTCCGAAACTTTAATCCACCAAATAGAACTAGTTACAAATTTTCCTGTGAACATTTGTTATACTTTGACCATTAACAAATCTCAGGGATAAACGAATTTATTATACAAATGCGTGCTAGTCTTCTTGTTCGTACCAATGTGGGAATCTAAAGTAAATTAGTTCTGTTTTCATACTGATCTAGTAAAACTAGAGTCTAATTTTAGTTCCATATGCTTCTATAACTTTTGAATTTAAAGCTCTGTTGATTAAAATTTAATGCAGTAGAAAGTGAAAAAGCTCTGTTAACTGAACTATTCAACTATGAAATAAATAAAACATGTGTTATCTCTTACAAATAATCTTTAATATTCTTACATCGTTGCGTTCATCACATAATCCTTTGGCATTTTTATACTACAGATTCCCGAGAATTGTAAGGCGGCCGAAGATTGTCTACCGATGATTGTATCATGGGAGGGCCAAGCAGAAATTCAATCTGGCGATGTATTACTAGTAGAAATAAACGACGCCCTCCTGACGCCAGCAGATGTGGCCATCGATCAAAGTAACAAGTGAGTACAATAACATCAGTTCACAATACAATTGCTCTTCAACACCTTAAACACTCCTATTAGAATAAGCCCTCTGAAAAGCTCTTTAGATAAGGGACAGATTGCCTCCTCTTGCTATCTTGGGCACATTCACGAAATTCGTAAATCTTTTATTATGCTTCCCTAATGTTTTGTGCCGCATCCTCTTCTACCCTACGCTAAAATCTTCTATCAGGAAACGCCATTAAGATCGAAAACAGCCTAAACTTAGCATCACCTGAAATATCCCAAACAATCCAAGTAAATGAAAGGAGCTTTTCATATCGCCTCGGGATTTGTCATGGACATTCACATCAAGTTTTTAGGGCAAAAATGCCTGCAGTAGGGTGCTCATAACGGATCCTCCCCCATATCCCTCTTCTCCTACCCTACCAGCCTCTCGCAGGTCCCAAACGAAATATCTGCCCAATCTAAATTTCGTGCCATTTCTTGTATTTTCATGACACTTTTGGCGGACTGATAACGTTAACTCACTGGGATGACTAATAACCGTGGCTCACTCAACGCGCCCTCACGCGTAATCCTATCCGACTGGAACCCGGGGACACAAAAAAAAAAAAAAAAACACAGCTCCCACAAGGCATCCACGAGGGTTTATCAGGTAACGAGGCCCGGCCACGAGCACTGCGACGTTACCGAGGGGGTGCTCCTGGATATTACACCTCTTGTGGTTGATGGCAGGAAACTCGTTACGCTCTACGATAAGGATCTCACCGAGGGTATCAACTTGCTAATTGGTGAGTAGAATCTCTATGCAAGGTAATCTTGGCTCAATTTCTTTCTCAATCCTCCCCTCCCCGTTGCTTTACCTCTTTTATAGTTGTCTCAGAACTGTGGGGCTCACAGTGCGTTCGACTTAAAGTCACCGTCAAATCAGACAATTGTGGAGAAAATGCAGATTGTTCGGGTAAAGGAGTTTGCTTTTCGAATGCCTCTATGGAGGGATACGAATGCCAATGTTGCAGCGGATTTGCGGGTCCCCACTGTGAGGAGATTGACGCGTGTTCTCCAAGCCCCTGCACAAATAATGGGATATGTGTGGATTTGTCTCAAGGACACGAAGGGCATGCTTACCAATGCTTATGTCCTTACGGTAAGTTAGATTAATTACTTTGTACAATAAATCCGAAAATTTCGATAATGGGAAAACATCGAGTAAACTTTTCTTACTTAGCACTAAGAGAAAAATTTATGTAAAGCCATCTTTAAGTCATCCAAGTTTTTAGGTGAAACATTCAAAAAGGTTTGGCATAACTTATGAAAAAAATATTTTAGAAAATCACCTAAGAACATTTAAATGAACTAACCATAGAGTTCGATGGATTACCTCAAAATACTACAACAAAATCCTTCGGGTAAAATTTACTAAAAATTGAGGTTTTCTTGGTACACCTGCCTATTCCTCATTCGGCCTTGCTTACGGCCGTATTACGTATGCTCGAAATTGCTTTATACACTAAACGAGTTCCCTGCTAATTGATATGTGAATTCTATTGAAAGAAAATGTTACGAATTTATTTTCTATCAAGTGCTACCATGCACTAAAGTGTAAAATAGCGCATATGTATTTTTTATAAATTATCAAACGCAAAATTAATAGTCAAAGTTTTTATATATCGGACTTACAAAAACTTGCATTGGTTTGGGAAAATAACCTTTACCTTATTTGATTTGTTAAGGAAAATTAAACAAGTAATTTTAGATAATTTACCCAATTTAATAAGGCTAAACTTCTATACAAAATATTTTACCCAAGCCAGCTTAGGTAATTTTAAAATCATCTTTTTTTTGGTTCTGTTGTAAACCCGCAGAACTGCCACAGTTTCTTCCTATTCCTGCTTTGATATTAATCTAGGAAATTTTCAGGAATCTCATCAACCGAGCTATTTTATTCGAAACGGAGTTCTTGGCAAGTTAACCGGAATTAGGCTGGTTATGAGTTCAAGAAAGTTTCACAAAGCTTTCCTATCTCCACGATAGTTGTTTGCTATTTTACGGATGAGCTCTTGTGAAGCTTTCCCTTCCCACAATCCCAGCACGCTTCCTATGCACTTCCAGAACGATGTTACAAGTAGTAGACTTATCTGGATTCTGAATCCATTTGCGGCTTCATTAACCGATTTGAGTGCCTTCCAAACAATGAACGTAATATTCTCTGTGGTGGGGCTAACAATTGCTGCAAAAGACATTCGATTTTCGTAATTGGATGTAGGTATTTGTAGAATCCGTAAATGTCCAAAATTTGCTTTTCGTTACATTAATTGAGGAATAAATGAAGTTTACCTATCGATATTTTGCATATTCAAAGAGATTGGATTTTGTTAAAATCATTAACGCATTGAAATGTACCAGGTGAACATGTTTGAAAAATGATATAATTTTCGGCAGCATGGCAAAAGAATAGCTCAGTTGGTTAGAGCATCAAAGTGCCTGATTCGAGCCCTGTCCCCTGGTTAAAGTCGTAGTTTTTTTCGAGTAATTCCTCGGCCGTTGACGAGATATCACACAGTTGTTATGTGATAATCAAGGGCAGTTTTTGGTAATTTGTATTACGAATTAATGTGTTAAGATTCGCCATACCTTACTTTATTATAGCAACTGCTATATACTTTACCCCCGCTTTACACGGTAGATCGGTTTCCCTAATATGCTAGTCCACTGTTACTGTTTTGATAAATAATGTTTTAATACACAATTCATAATAAATATTACATAAACATTCACAATATGTATAGTAGGAACTAATGCAAATTTCACAATATAAAACAAATCAGATTAAGGTTCCATTAAGGGTAAGTTTTCAATAATGGTACTTTGTAAATCAACATCACAATTATTAAAAGAATAACAGAAATTGCATATTCTAAGAATCATCAAAGTGTAACACTTTATGTTACGTTAAGTGCACAGTAAAAAAAATCAAGCAACAACGAAAATATCCACTCTAACGAGCAACAAACGAAATCAGCTCCAATCATGGCTCAGTGCGGCCAATAAAGTTCATTTCCTCAAATAAAAGCGCTTACAAAGCGGCAATTCAATGCACATTTACTTTTATTCCACCTCGTCGACAAAGACCGCTCCAATACAGTTGAATTTATAACTTCTTCAGGGACAAGAAATTGTTTCATAACTTATTTAAATCTACTTGAACTGCTCTGCTCTGCTCTGTTCTGCTTATAAACCACATTATAAAACCTCTAAAAGACGATAACAGTGTCTGGGAGCCAGACACACTATCATGGATACATCCTGGGGATGTAACATAACAAAAGACGAAAAGAAAATGATAGCTCCAAGCAATTTCACTGTGATGCTGGTGGAGCAATAAAAAAAAAAGAAAAGTTTTTGAGCTGCTGCTAAGGAAGGATATTTCTCATCTAACTTAGTAACTCTAAAAATTCCACCCCTCAGGAGCAGAAACAAAAGTTCCATAGCGTTGTGCTTTGCCATTTTCTGCGGTCCCCTAAATTCCCGGAAGATATTTATTGGTTTTCCACAAATTTTTGATTGCAAACAAAAACTCTCCAGAGGTGTGGTAGGTCTCGTGAAATAAATTTTCCTTTTCGCTTGACTAAAAGCGCAATTTAACTGACTTTTATATCTTTGCTAGTCCTTATAATTTCTGGGGAATAAATCAGGCATGCCGAAACTTTTTACACAATCCAAAGGAGGAACATTCTAGCCAAATATACACATGTAATGAGATATGTTTACTCGAAAATATGTAGCGTTATATTGAGAGGATTTTATAAATTGAAAAACTTTCCCATGGATTTGATGATTAAGATTAATTACAAATTTTCTCACAAAGTTTCTATTTTTTATCAACAGAACTACTAAATCTAGTTTAGTAAATTCTTTTTCCATACTTGCAGGATTTCAAACAATTTGCTGAGGTTGTTGATACATTTTAATCTCTCAGAAAGTGTACCAATTAAATGAACTTTCACTCAGTGTTATCTACTTATTTGCAAATTTCACAAACAGTCTATCCTTTTTATATTTTACATGTTTTCTAAGTAGCTATTTTTATACATTTCTTCATGATGCTTACTAAGAATTAGTCACCATAGCAATGAATTTTATTGGCAATAAGGAATATGTGCGATATTAGCAAATCAAAACATTTAAATTTAAAATTAATATTTAAGCAAGTAATGATTTTGGCCTACTATCAAAAATAAATAGAACAGATTCAGCTTCAGGTTTTCCTACGAATTGTAATGAAAGTGGGGGAAATCATTCATTTCGGAATATCATTATTAGAAAAGAATTTTTTCTTTTTCGACTTTCCATGAATTTTGTGACACATTTTCCTTAATAACTTCTAAAGGTGACTCTCATGATTTTTTAAATAATCCCAGAAAGTTGAAAATTGTATAAATACCTTAAGTTAATGAGACATTTTACATTAAAACCTTTAAAGATAAGACGACTTTAATATTTCGCTTTGAAAAATGTAAAGCTTTAATATTTATGAAATTTTTTGGTTTGAATCACTTTCTTTGGAGATATGTGATGTTAATCGCCTACGCTGATAAACCTCAGACGTTGGATCACTTGGAAGTCAACATTTACCGATATACAGGTCTAGTTGCTCGATAAAGTGAAAAATTACCATTAACATTATTTTTACAAGTTTTATTTCATTTTAAAATTGTATATCCCCTTTTACGATAGGTCCGATCCACTATGGATTTGAACGAAATAAAACAGGTACCATTTTAGCAAACATAACTTCCTATTTGAAATTGAAAAGCGCCCACACTGTATTTCATTTATCACATACTCCAAAGAAATCAAAATTTAAATTCGAAATTATTTAAATACATGTATTTCTTCGAATTTCGAATCCATTACATAAATTATTTCTTAATATGATTGTACCTAGCGTATTTGAGTTGCTAAAGACATTTTTTTTTTCTGATAAAATGCCTGGAAAACCTTTTTAAGCAGAATAAACATAAAACGGCTTGAATGTCTTTTACCTTACATTTATCGTGAAGAAGTTCTCATGTGAATGCATACACAACCTTCTTGAATTCGCTTTTTTTGCTGTAAATTTTGAATAAAGAAGAAAAGAGTACTTCTACCGGAAACCATCACTTTATACTTTGCTAGCTCCTCAACAGTTCTCAGAAGTATACTGCTTTATAGTAGACTTAAATTATTAGAAAGCTAGGTGTAAACGCGTGTAAAAAAAAAAACGTGTTCCTATGGTAACTAAATCGGCTGCTAATTTTTCTGTTCGATTCTATGCAGTTTGCGAAATTGATCGGTCTTTGAGAGCACTACATCGGCTAAATATAGAGCAGAGAATAGCACTTACCCCTCTTACAAAGTAACAACGCAAAAGAAATCTCGTCTCGTCTCCTCCTAGGGTTTGTTCCTCTTCACCAGTTTACCGACACACTTGATGCTGCTTTTATGCTCCATCGATTTGCCTTCCAGTTTTATTTGCTTTCGACATTAGGTCGGAAAAGGACATGGAGCTGCATCTCATCGAAGATGCTCTGTCTGTTACAGCGACAAAAATCAATACTCAATTCGAGTGGGACACCTTTAAATATTTCAAGCTCACATATCGCATCTAGTCCCTCCCCATAGTCCTCTTCAGGAACTCGAATGCTGTATTTTGGTATATGAACATTTTTAAAAAACCGAACGCAACGACGGCGCCTCTTTTATAAAATATCCTCCCGATGGCCGGTTGTGCTGCCACACGTCCACTAAAGCAAACTTTCCTCCCGGAAATTTAATATCGCTAGGAAATAGTGGCGGCAGCATCTTGGCATTCAAACAAATGGATTTTTCTTACGAGATGAAATTTTCGTCGTTCGTAGTTTTTTTTCCAGTCACTGTGCTGTGTACTATTCCCCATCGTATTTCCGCTGGTTCCCTACACTACCATAGCCCATACTTTCCGAAAATCTTGGGCAACCAGCCAAAAAGATAGTCCTCTTATGGGTGCCGTTTGTTTTCATCAAAATTTGAATTTTTCTCCGATGCGCCCCATTCAATTTACGAGTTAGAGGCTTTTTATTTGAAAGTATTTTCCATGCAATAAATAGTAGCGCAATGCTTAGAGTCATGGAGTGAAAAATGCAAGGAATAAAAGTGAAAAATTGAACACGCTTGAGCACCCCAGCTTTATGTGTACCGGAAAAGATTTTTTAAGTGCCAAGTTTTATTGTATTTTTAAAGACTTATTTATTAGAGCTATGTAGAAAAATTATTTCAATTTTATTTTGAGGCCACCCATGACTTTACTGTTTTGCTTCATAAAGTTCAAGGTCTAAGTCAACAGAGAATGTTTTCAGTTTTGGGCACAATGTTAAATAAGGGAAACTTTTGCTGGCACACTTTTTTTTTGTGAACTACAAGAATATTCTTTCTACTTTCCTAGAGTTAGTTAGTTACTCACCGACATACCGATTGGAAGTATTTTTATTTTCTAACTAAAGCGGAGATGATTCCTAAATATTCCTAAGATCATCAATAGGTACAAACTCGCTCAGATCTCACATAGGGTGAAACATCGATTTTCAGTCCCTATTTTAAAGATTTATTTAGAAGAGGTTTTGATATATAAAACAACTTAAAACCTTTTCGAATTTCTATATAATGAACCTTCATTAGATTCTCCCAAGATAGTGTTTAGAGTAAAGAATCTCTTTAATCCCCCAAAATTTATCACTTAAGGTCTCGATCACACCGATACACACCGGTGTCGATGGCGTTTAATGGTAACAAATTAAATACAATCCGTTGAACACATCTTACGTTGAGAAGAGATACTCAGCATAGCGAAATCGATTAAATTCGCAAAGTAAGCTAAATCAAAAAAATTTAAATTCGAATTATCATAAAAAAGTTAAGTTACTGCAACGAATTGCGGAAATTAAATTTTTGTTTTTATATATAATATAATTTCCGCAATTCCGTTAAGCATGATGCTTTTAATAGCACCACAACAACATATGTAATCCGGGAAAGCCGCCTGCGGAGTTTAATTAAGTAAAGGGGAAAACAAAAATGCCAACAGAAGGTAAAAATGATTCCATATTAACAGGACATCCTTTAAAATTGTAACAGATTTTCAGTATGTTCATAAGTTGCTCACAATAAGGCATTAATTTAATTTCGAATAGTGCTGCAGGCTATTATTTCTCAGATCGTACTGAAAAGAGCAAGGCCATAAAATTGTTGCGATGTAATATTTTTTTCACTCTGTGTATACAATAAATGATTTTGTCGCAAGGGGGACATAATGTTTAAATAATAATGAACCAATTCTGTTGTTACAGGATATACAGGAAAAAATTGCCAATATGAATCAGACCCATGCAATCCCGCTGATTGCATGAACGGAGGCTCTTGCGTTGGAAATTCAACTCATTTCAGGTAGGCATGTAATGGAAACCGCCCTCGATATCTATTTAATTCAATTATGGTTTATTTTCACCCAAAACCCCCCGTGGAATCATCGGGAATGCCTATCGATTTTTGCGCAAATTTTGATGCCGCCACCGTCATTGTGGTTCTGTGCAATTATTTGTTCAACAACCAGATGTGACTGTGCTCCAGGTTACACGGGACCGCTTTGTCAACATAATTTGAATGAATGCGAGTCATCGCCGTGTGTGCACGGCATCTGTGTAGACCAGGAAGACGGCTTCAGGTGTTTTTGCCAGCCAGGTGGGTACTTAATTGATTTTCTATTTCCTTCAAGTTTCAGAGAATTTTACGTTTTTTTTTTTATACCTACGTCTGTCGAGCTCATTCCGTACCTTCTCCATTAAAACTCAAAGTAGTTCGTCAGCTCCTTAACAGTAATTAAGTCGAAAGTTTTATATCCTTGAGACGAAGACAACGATGCTTGGCTTTCAAAAGCGAAATTAAACTAAGAGAAGTTGCTATTGCCGCAAGCTTCCCATCCACTGCCCTTCGATTAGACCCATTCAATTTTCCAAATTAATCTTAATAGGGAGGATTTCGTCCCCCATCCCCCTTCAAATTGCAAAATATCCTCAACCCTAGACGTTGCACTGAAAGCCAATTTAATTACTGGTGCTATCTGCACGTCTTGTTTGCTCCGTACAGTCTGGCGGCTGGCGGTGGTGGAGAAATTAATGATTTTACGAAATGAAGGTTCTTTGCTTTCACAACACAGCACTAGAAGAAGGGACAGCGCTAGCAGGAATGAAAAACCCCGTAACCCGCTCACGTGCCTCAAATGGAAGCTCATTTATCTAAATTTATTGTTTATTTGGCTGGCAACTTGCTTGCAACATCAGAGGTGATTTGTTTTAACATCAAGTTTAAAGTGCACCACCCAGACTCTTGCCGGAAAATGTTTTGTCTTCAAACATCAGTCGCTGTGGGCTATTTGGCACAATTGTGCAAGTTTCTGCACTATCCTGAATTGTTTTATAACACTCGGTATCCCCGAATTAGATAAAGTTTTGACAATCTCCATCGGACATAAGTTTTACTTAATTACAAAACATTTTCCAGCACTTCAATGCATGTAAAAAGTTTTATTTGTAGCTCTATCGTATTTCATTGAAGCGTAATTTACATATGCTTTTCAGGAAAGAGAAGACATTTATTAATGTAATAATAAAACGTATAGAATTATCATTATAATTGATAAATATCCTCCAAATCGCATATCTCTAAAAAATTGCGGAGTTTATTTTTTGAAAAACTCCCCGGACCACAGGTATATAAGAGCAATTCACACATCAAATCGGTTAACTACATTTTTCAACATTTCTGAATCATAATTTTGAAAACACCCGATACAAGCTTAACGCTTAAATTTAAAAATGAATTGTGTATTTGAATTTTTATTTTAATTCTTTGAGGCACATGCTTTTAAAGAAAATCTGAAAACCAAGTTGTTTTAATTATAGAAAAATGACTTTAAAAACAAACATTAAACTGAGCATGAGCATGAGCATGAGTAAGAGCCTGAGCATAAGCAATTTATTATACATAAAAGGATAAGCAAACGGTGAGACTGTTTTTAACTTATCTAACCCCAAAGAGTTAAAACAAGCTTTTAAATCACAGAAAGTTTGTTTGGGTTTTTACTTTAAATTAACAATTAACACTAAAATATAAATGAATTTAAACTATAAACAAGAAGAATAACTTTTTAAATATTCCCATTATACTTATAAGGGACTGAGAGTCACATTGTGGTATGATTCGTTAGAAAAATACGTGAAACGATTAGGGTTAAATTTAATTTATAGGTTTAAATTCAACAATCAACTTTAAAATACTTGCACAAGTCATTTTTGTTTAAGAAATCAATTGAAGTTTTTTACCTACATTTGTAAGAAATCTAGACCTCGAAAATACACAAGATCTAACCAACTATCTGACCTTCCACATAGAAATTGTAACTTTACCAAAATTACTTCAATTACTACCTGCTATGCACTTAATTTTCAATATGATATTAAAACTCATCAATTTATTGTATTACTTTATCATGCATAATTTGCTCTCAATTAATACACCTACCAAAGGTTATGCTTAATATGTGAAAAATGTAAATGACGAATTTGCAAATTCAAAAAAATTTCGAAAAATTCATTATTTCCACAAATGGATCACTGGACAGAAAATTAAATATCTATTAAACATAAAATTTAATTGGTCACAACAGTCAGTAAATTAATTTGACACAGGTATTTTGAGAACGTCATTAATGATTTTCGGTATTTAATTCTTTGATATGGATGGTATTTTTAATTGTAGAGCCATACCACATCCAGTAATATATTTAATTGGCAATTATAGGAGACGGTTTAGCTGAACTACGTATATTTAAATTTACATTTGAATGCTGCACTGTTACCTGATTATCGTAATGTCAGCTTTATTCAATTATTGATTAATGGACTTATTTGTGCCTTGTTAAACCTGCTGTGTTAAAAGAATCTGTGTAAAGTAATCATTTTATCACTTATACAAATTTTAATCCTTTTAGGTAATGCTTTTTATATTGATGGAAATTTATTTTTATAATTTGTATTCCCAAAAGTATGAATTATGCGTAAATGGGGTATATCTGTGGAAACTTTGAGTTTTATATTCTAAAAAGTGAACATATATTTTTTAAATTATTCATTATAGAAATAGAAATAATTCCTTGTTCCCGTAAACGATCATGTTACACTTGAAGGAAACTAGTTAAAATCATAGCGAAATAAAAACTCTTGTGTTTTCCTCAAATAACTAGAAATAATTTTGAAGATGGAGTTCGTTTAGATCTTTGGGGTTAAGTGGGCTAAAAACAGTCCCATCTTTTGCTTAGCCTTTTATGTGGAATATATTTTAACCCATCTCGAAAGTGCTCATGGTCATGCTCATGCTCAGTTTAATATTTGTTTTTAAAGTTATTTCTCTATAATTAAAATGTGCAACTTCGATTTAAGATTTTCTTTAAAATCATTTGCCTCAAAGAGTTAAAATAAGCGAATTCCAAAAAAATGGATGAACAGAGTGTTTTGATAGAGACAACGATCTCATCAGTGCGGTGTTGGACGATAAGCATTTATAAAATTTAAACTTCCATGAGATAAATGAAGTGTACTTTTATGCCTAAGAATCCTAAAGAGGTAGAATTAAATTAAAATCCTCAAATACCTTACTACCTACCTATAAAACCTTTCAGAACCCTTGCCTTAGTGCTGACTATTGGTTTTTCGCTTATCATTTACACCCGTAAAAATCGTTTCAAGACCTGAGAACATCCAAATTATCGCCATACCTTCGAATTTCTTTGGCAATAGCACCAATTCCAGACATTGTAAATAACTCGAAGAATATCTTCTGCTCGATTATTTCAAGGATGTTTAGTTTTACCATGCTGATAACAAATCCTTTAAAGTGTTTAACAATCGCCCCAAAATATCCCCTCTTACATCGGCATCCCAGATGAGGAAAAACAACACTCCTCGACGGGGCCCAGTAAAAGCGATGCAATTTGTTGTAATGTATTCCGCTGATCCTCGAAACGTATTCATACCTATTAAACCTTATCATTTTATACGTCTACCGCTTTTACTTTAATAGGATTCGCCGGGGAGCTTTGCAACTTTGAATACAATGAATGCGAATCGAACCCCTGCCTGAACGGGGGTGAATGTATCGATCAGATCGGCAGCTATGAATGTAAATGTACGAAGGGCTATACAGGGAACCAGTGTCACATCAAGGTGAGATTAAATGCCTGGGTCTTCCGGTACTAATGAGATAATTTATAAACCCTACATAAAATGGTATTCCGGTCTATGTTTCTTAGGTGGACTTCTGTGCAAATGGGCCATGCCCGGAAGGACATCGGTGTATTGACCATGGGGATGATTTCACTTGTGAATGCCCGGGCGGACGTAATGGACCAGACTGCAATCAAGTGCCCAGAACGGTAAGACCTTAACTAATTGCACCTAATGCTTAAGGAATGCTGCCAATGTGAATAATTAATGGGGTGGCTCACCCCTCCTAATAGATATTATGAAACAAAATTATAAGTCCATCGATTGTATGTAATCGGATGGGGGGGGTAGTACAAGGACGATGGATGTTATTTAGACTCCTAAATTTAATGAATACAAATTATCCCCATGTGCATTGGATGCCAAAATGTGACATAATGCACAAAACAGAGCGAATAAATATAATAAATTTTGTGGCAAAAATTATACACATCGTATTGTGAAAAGCGGAAGCATTAAATTTACATAATTTACACGAGTGCAAAGTGTAGTTTCAATTCGGTTTGACTCATTTAATTGAAATGAACTTTTCTGTTTGTACGGTTGCCAAAAATTTCAAATTAATTCCCGATCAAATAAATTGATTTAGAAATGATTGATATGCGTGCTTGTGACAGCCGTTTTTAATGCTATACGTTTAATAACTATGAATGTTTTTTTTTTGTAATTGTTCGCAAATCAATAAAATGTCCGCGATGAAATGATGAATGTACCCTACGCATTTCGATTACGATCTATTTAATGAATTGACAACAACAGTTGTACACTGTCATGTTTCCTATTATTGAATTTTATATTCTGAAACAGTTGAAATTCTGAATCGTATTTATGAATTTTGCATTTGAATAAAATTCTAACATACAACCAGTAAGATGAAGTACCCTTAAAATTTCCTAAACCGATAATACATCTGTATATAGGGTGATACCTAAAGAAATATTCCTTAATAAGGATATGGTTTAAAAAACAAAACAAAACAATGCACCCTTAAGATATCTTTCAAATAAAAAGAGAACTATGTCAATATTTTTTGTCCATCAAAAATTATACATAGAATTAAACTTTTTAAATAGTTCGAATTTTAAAGCGATCTAGCTGTATGTAGCCTTAAACATTTGTGAGTCTAACTCGACATAACACCAGATCCCCAAAATCGAGTATGACCCCACATAGTTCTTAAATTTAAGAATTAATAGAAATATAAGGCACCTTAAGGTCATCAACATCATAAGACTTATGCCTGCTTTATACTTTCTTAATAATTACGTTGGGTTCAGATTTCCAATACTTACCTGCATTCGAATCGAAAATTGGTAAATTAGAAAAGTATTATAATCGAAATATATGCACCTATTGTCGATTCTTAAGTATACCTGCAAATATTTTTCAGCCCAGTTCTCAAATAATAAATTTAGTCAAATTAAAAATTTATTTAACCACTATATCATGAAAACTGAAAATTCAGGTCAAGTATGTAAAATATTTTGTGTCAGATGCAGTTGCACTTTAATGAAACACATGTTGAAAATATTCACGTCTTCAATAACCGTCTAAAATGCTCCTAACAGCTGACCCTATTTCAAACCATTTAGACTTAAAAGCAGGAGATACATTCAGAACATTTTCCATCCAACAACTATTGCGGAAAACATACCTACATGACCGCAAATTCCATTCATTTCACCTTGCTATCCAAATTTTTAATGAGAGAGCTCCTATTGTTGAATTCCCGGGAATATTTTATTAGGGACATTGCATATTGAGGCCACAGGGAATTACCTGAAATTGCAACTGTAGTGCCCAAAAACCAGTTACTTTAATAAATTAAAGAGAATTCAAAAGCAGCGGAAAATAAAAAGTTCGAGTGAGGCTATTGAATTCATGAGAGGCTTCCAGCTGCTTTCATTAATCGGTGGCACGAGATTTAAGTGTTGATCAAGAGTACGTATTTTCGCAGTTGTATACGTTTAAAGCGCTATTTTATTTCCCTTCAATTGAGCCAATTTCTTTTTTTTTTTCATCCCAGATAATAGCTTTACCATTTATATTTTGAGAATTGGAACGCATCGACCGAAATTACACCGCCACTATAAAAATTGGTATTCTAGGGGATTGTTCAGGTACCCCATTCCGGGGAAAATACTTTCCTTCGGGGATAAAAACAAAATAATCGAATTATATCCCCGGAAAATAGTGGTACATATATTTATAGGAAATTGGTCAGAAAGTGTGCTTTTGAGTTCGCTTCACTAGCTAAAATGAGTGCCACCGCAGCTTTATTAAATTTATTACGTTAACATTCTCTCGCCCACCCCGGGGGTGCCCCTTTGTAACAAACTAATGCTATGATTTATTCTTTTCAGCTGTGCAACGTTAATCCATGCGCAAATGGTGGCACCTGCTGGACCAGTGAGGACTCGTTCTACTGTGCCTGCCGTCCTGGCTACACTGGCAAAATGTGCGAAGGTAAATATTACCAAATAAAAAAAAAAAGGTTTAACGCTCAGGTAAATTACCTTGGCCACTACCACATCTCTCTCTCGTCCTTCTCCCGATGGTCAGGGTTTGTTTTTGCAGTACTAATAGGTGTAGTTGGGAGGATGTAGATTAGCCCCAAATAAATTTTTATTAGCCAGAAGAGAGGTGGAGGAGTTTTGAGAGGTTTACCGTGTTGCGACGCTTTATTGGTGATAAAATTTTTGCACCGAGGTCATGACCTGAAACGTAAAACTTACTGGCTAGAGGTGGGGAGGATCACGGTAGTCTGTTCCGCTAGTAAAACTTTCTTTTTATTGGTACTTCTTCAAACCGGTGGCCGCACATGACCTTTTATAAATTTTGTGATGCTATTCGGCTAACTTTCCTTGTTAAGCTTTAATGAATTTTTAGTAATTAAATGAAACTGGATCAAAGAGTAAGGTGTTTTTATATTAAACCCTTTCACAAAATAAGGGAAAAGGTGTTCAATTAACCTAACCTGGGATTTGCAATTAAAAATTATAATTGCGATCGTATATTACGCTCCTCATATTTCTTATTTAATGTCTATTTGTATTTCGACTAGATGATAAAACTTTTTTAATATTTATTACTCTTTGTAAAATGATAGAAATTGTAACACACATTTGTAATCAAATTTTCCGAGTAATTGAACCAGGCCAACATACAAATTACGGTCCATGCAGAAGCGATATTCTCCGCTACCCCCATACCAAATTGGCTCAATTACTTTTTCATTAGAGGCTAGGTAAACGTGGAGTATTAAATTTCACCCTTATTACGGGCGTAATTCAAATTAAAACAAATCAATATCTACTCCTCTGCAGGATTTGAAAATGGGGGCGCAATTATCAGAGAATTAAATTTTATTGTGTCGGAATATATCACATTCCATGTACATTTGAGTTTCACACATAAAAGGTCTCCCCGAACGGTTGGGATTTGAAGTGGTAAGCACCATAAATGATAATTTCGACAATAAAATTCAGTGAGCACTGCTACAAACGGTTGCAGCAAAAAAAAAAGCGGGCTAGAGTTTACGGAAATGGATTTACATAAATTTCGATTATTTATGTGTGTCGAATGAAGCGGGCCAGGCTCCTCCCCCCTATCCTTGGCACATTTTCGTTTCAGCTGAAAACTCAGAGAAAACTCTTTTATGGGGCTTTATTAACATTTCAACATTTTTACATGAGTCCTTGCACCCCGGCAAGTACCCATAACGACACATATAAATTATCCCTCGGCACCGGAGCCCCCAATGCCACCGTATTTGGCCATGCAGGCCATATCACCTCAGGAATATCTGACAATGATAAAGTGCGCGGAGCCCACTGAATGGGCATGAATGTCCTCCATATCAAGCGAGCCCCAAAATTAACATTTAACAAAAACTGGATGGACATTTTAAACGAGTGCCCTACAAAAAAAAAAAAAAAAGATTTATTATTAATATCCTTCTCGGTGGTCTGTTTGTTTTGCAGATGAATTTGTAGTGGAGACCGTGGTCAGCTCAAGTGAATTCATGGTAGACGACACCAGTGCTGCATTCAGTGACAAAACCTTCGTTTCCACAATGTCCAAAAGCCCAATTGAACTTCACAATGCTTATATTGCTGCTGGAACATTGGCTGCGGCGATTTTCATCGTTGCTGTCGTGGTAAGTGGTTTTTAACTAGTCTCTATGTTTGCTTTATTAATTTAAAATAATTTTCATTGAGTTTTATGAAATTACGGTGAGAGATTCTCATATAGGAAATCAACTTTCGGATATTACCGAAAAGAAGGCTGAAGTTCTGTTAACATTTTCAAAATTGAGATTTTTGATTGATCTAAATTTCTAGTTTCTATGATGTCTTCATACCATTTATATAAAATCAATTACACCTAAACGTTTGGTTCGATAATTTTCTTTTTTTTTGAGTGAAAGCCCTACATATTGTGGCCTAACATATAGGCTACTTTTTATTAGTGGATTTCGAAATAGTAAACCCACAATGGCGGCTGAAATTTGTGAATATTAAGAAAATGCCATGAAAATTTTGTATTTGGGGATTTTTGGAGGTTCTGATTGCGAATCTGTGTTCGAAGTTTGAAAATTAAAGATAGAGGACTAGTGAAAATCTTTCGTTTTTGAAAATTCCATTTAGAAATATGAAAAGCACTAAATTTATAGGTGGATATATAATTTTCCTACTCTCTCTATTTCGAATACAAAGATTTCATAACCATTATCCAATGGCAAGTAGCTTAGCACAACAAATGCATTTATTAAAACGACTGATTGCCTCGCTTAAATTGCTAATGCCTTCAAGCGAAAAACCCCTCCATATAATCTGCGTTCTATTTGACTTTTCCTTGTGAATAATTACGAGAAGTAAACATTTTATTCCCTATTGCAGAAAATTGGATTGGTAGTCTGGTCCCATTGAACCACAATTAAACCCCATCCTAGCGGGTACTTCCCAGTAATTCGACTCGGCCTGTAAATGAAGCCATTAAAAATTATAAATGGGGTTGATTCCCCAAATGCTAGCGACATTAATTATTCGTAATATTTGTACAACATTACGCGGAGGGCATATCTTGGCTTTATCAGCAGAGTCCAACAGGATCTAAAAAAAAAATAATTCTGATTTCTGGACCTGAATCTGGTTCCACATCAAAAGGGGTTTGAGATTTGAGATGGATTACTAGGCGTTAATTCGCGAGTGGAATGCTAACCACTGGATGTTGAGTCATTCAAAACTTTAATTGAAAATTGTAGAGATAGCGAGACGTTAATGTCGGCTAATTACCTCAGAAGTTAATTTTTTTTATTTTATTTAATGAGGCTCTTAATCCAGCCTCTTAGCTTAACCTAACGATGCGTGTCTTAGATGCTCTCACCTGCGCAGCTCGTCGTGGCCCCAAGTCCGTTTCAGGTGGAGTATTGAACCGCTTGGACGAGAGCAAGGTGTGTCGACAATAAAAAAAAAAACTTCGGTTTCGGCAAAATGCGAAAAAGTTAAAAGTTCGTAAAAAGGTTTTTAATTGCATGTCGAAGAGATTTTGTGTTGACTCAGGAAATTAACGCTTGGATAAGCGTGACGGCAAGTTAAATTCGCAATGAGCTGATGGAAGGAAATTGCCCCCCCTTAAAAAACCTTCGAAATTTTGGAAGAGTGAAAAGTTTTCATCTTATTCTCGTCCTTTTTTTTTTTCTTGTCGAGAGATAACTTCCGACTGAGCTCTTCTAAATGGGGGATTTCTCCATCCAAAAAAAAAGAAAAAAATTGAACCCCCACCAGCAGAAGGGGTTCCGAGATTTTCTTTTGGTGAGTGAACTTAAATTACAGTCCGTGCTCTGTCTAAAAAGTAGAATGTGGGGGACAACTCAAATGAGCGCGCAAAAAAAATAAAATAAATTTTTTTTTTAGTGATACTTTATGCAAATTTTTGGCGCGAAGTAATCAAAAGTTTTTTGTTTGCGCGGAATGTTCAACTTTTATTGCCATCGATTTCGAGGATGTTAATTTTCTAGATGGCTGAAAAATTTTTAGGTTCCCCAACAGGAATCCTCTGAGCCGATTTTAATTGTAAACAAAATTGCTGAAATATTAATTAATTTTCCGAAAGAAAATGCTCTTAAAATGGCTCTTAGGGATAATTCTGGTTGAACACGACACGATGAGGGGGTTTCATCTTTAGGACCTGCTCTTTTGCCATGGTTCGTTTACTAATCACTCCTCTGGCGGTGTTTTGCCTGTTGTACAAAATTTAAATATTTAGTAAAGCAATTCTTGTTGCATTTATTTATTCATTTTGTTTACAAACATTTTAATTATATATTAATGCAAGAGGTATTGGTTTTATAAATAAGTTTTGAGGGATATTAGCAATATTTTTATTTTAATCAAAGCATGATTAAAAATGGTTCAGCGGTTAAAAACAATGGACCTAAACATTGGCCTAAGTGTGTCTTATAAGCAGCCACTAGAACCTAATCTAACCATGCTCAATCTAAAAAGAGTCTAGCTGCAAACATGTTACAGAATTTCAAATGTTTCATTTAAGACTTTGGAAAGTCCGTGCTGAACTTTAAAAGGAACTAAAGTGTGATTCATCCAAGTAGAATAAAAGTATCATGCTTTATTTTTAGTCGACCTACTTTATACTTTTGCATAACTATAAAATATGCGAAAATACCTAATTTTGAGTCTTTATTACGCATGGAACGATACCTCATTTACGTAAACGCCTACTGATGACAAAACACGCTTTTTCTCGTTGTTTTCATGTCAGGTTTGTGTTTAATCGTGTATTAATTTTTTTTTTTACATTGTCTAATATTTAAATAATAAAAACTGAAATTTTGAATATACTTCTCTCTCTCTTTCTTTTTATTTTACAAGATACTTTATTTATTTGAAAAGAAGTTGGCAAACCCTACAAACCCAAGTTAGGACCTAACTAGTGAAATATAAGAACCTGCCCGTAGCGCTTTCGTTTGACCTCATTACTCGACCCGTGGCATGCCATAAATTATTAAGCACATCAATAGCTCCTTATTAGATATGCGTTTCACTCGCAAATAAACTTCGTCCACACGACCAGCACTCAAGCTTGACGTTCGTGTTGATGCATAGGATCAGTATGCAGATGAGGGGCCCGAGAGCAGTGCAAGCTCCAACGAGGGCACGGAGGTGCCCCCATCAAAAATTCAAAAAGGAAAGTCTTGAATACATATCTCCAATTTTATGGGATTAATGTGTCTGCAGATGAATTCGGGCGAACGCTCCTCCCCCATTCCTTAGAGGGTTCGTGGGCGGATGGATACGATGCTACTAATCTCACTGAGACAGGTGGATGGATTTTCGTTGCTTCTGGCAATAGTACATAAAGTGAGCATACATTCGAGCGACGGTTGGCAGCCCAAACGAATATTGGCGGTATGCGATTCGATCGGGGGCATGTAATGAATCTCTTCCACACTCCGACAGTGCGCTACATCTAAAGGCAGCAACAGCCGCATTGGGCCTATCGCATAAGAAATAAATTCTCCTTTATTACCGTCTAAAGTACATCGCTAAGCAAACTAATTTCAATGGGGGCTGCGAAATTAATTTTGCTTTCCTTCTCGATCCAACACTCTTATACAATTAAACGAATTCACAAATTCAACAAGTCCCCCTGACTATTGCCGGGTGGAGGGATGCGTTTGCTAGTTGCTACCCACTCGTAAGCGTCCCCCCAAAATATATTTTCGGAGACTCTTCGCCCGAGGTTTGAATTAAAAATTTTGCTGATTTTCTAAACCATTAAGGGCCGGTCGAAATTCTTAATTTTAACCGAATTAGCAAAAATTTTAAAGACTCTTAGCATGTACAATATCAGCGCATGCCCCTTACCGAAGTAGCAAATAAGTTTCGTGACAAAATAAATCATGATTAATGCATGTTTCCTTTCCTAGCTGGAGAATATATAAAATATTTTTGTTCGTGAATAAAACATGAAATAAATTAGGGCACTCCTGGAAAAGATTATCCGATGAGGGAGATAGAAGAGCCACTCAAAAGTGCTGTCTCTGTACGAACAACACTCGAAATATGCGACTTAATGATATAAAACTGAGAAAAGCTACTTTTTTGTCCCCGTTTTTGTCTCGAAACTTCCATTAACCGTAGCACGACAAAACCGTACAAAACCCCAAAATTCAATTAGCAAAGTCCCGACTCTGTAGTAGGGGGACATTTATATATTCGAAGCAAAAGCATCGCTGCTTAATCGCGGCTTTTCGAAATAACGAAAATAACGAATACTCCAAAATTCTAGTGGGCGAACATACTATATATAAAAATGCCCTGGCACGTGCAAGATAATGTTGTAGCATGATGTTAAAGGAGAATATTTAGGATAGCTGCAACATTCAATTTGTGCCTCTTACCCGCTTATAAGACGCTGGTTCTCTTTGACGCTGGTTACTAAGCAGAAAGCATTATCCGGCTTTCAAGCAGAAAACATCCTCTGTAAATATCATCACCTGAAAATATTTTTATTTCTATCATGAAACATTTAAGATTTTATCAGATGAGAGCTCCTCTTACGTACCAAGATATTTAAGTGGTAGTCTTTTACCAACTGCAGCTACTTGTTTTTAGTTTTTATTTATTTAGTATTTAAATAATTCAGTCTACAGAATAAAATTCTTACATTGATCACTAACTAAATAAATAAATAAAGTATGATTTTAACATGGGTCAGCATCGAAATCATAAACAGAATTTGAATTCATTAGAACTATGGCTTATATTCTAAAAAGAGATCAAACTCGATTTTTGGATAGGTAGATAGGATAGAATAATGAAGAGTCCTAAAAACATAGTTATTACGAGTAAGTAAATAAAACCTTAATTCATATCGTATTCCCAAAAAAGTTGGATTTCAGTTCACTTAGAGATAGAATTGTATTTCAACCGAAATAGACATCATACGTAATATTTTAATGGTTAATTTGATACTCAAACTAAAGGATCTATTGACTCAGGTTTCTATATAAAACCCTTACGTTATAAAGAGGGTAACTCTCTAAGGCATAAGTATGGTATACCTAAGTTTGGAAAGTAACATAATTATGAAAATAGTGTTATGACTCCATCTCGTTCAAAAATTAAATTCAATAACTCCCGGATTTTACAACCAATCCTTACTTCACGCCAACCTCATTCCAGCAACATAATTTCATGTGCAAGTTCACCTTATATTTTACGGCTATTAAGCTGCAACCCAAGGAAAGTTAAGTGCCGTACTGTAGCCTCATTTCACCTTATCGTATTACAGCAAAATTGGTTTGGCCGGTGTAAATTCACTCTATAACCTGACACCGTAAGTGTCACTGATAGGATCATCAATCCCTTTCAGTGACGTTATATAGAGGGCCGACCGCAAACAAAATCCTGTGATTAAAACTTCTAAAATTAGCCACCGGGCGACTATAATTTTCAGAAATAATCCAATGCCTTCTGCAATCCGTAGTAAATTTTAATAACAGCCCCAAAACACAACTCGCTGTACAGAAAATTGTCGAGCGGGGAGAATAAATTGTTTTAATTAATGGAAATGTTCTTGCATTACACTTGTTAGCAGGCGACTATTAGACGTCTTTGAGGTAAGGAATTGGTGGACCGAATACACGTGTACTGTCCAGTGGTCGACCGAAACAAGAATTTTCCTGGATGAGGAGGGGTGGATGGAGAATCATTAAGAATGGGGGGGCCCTTATTGCAAATAGTGCAAATGTGCAAATGACTCCTATAGCACCGTAACGGGGTGCATGTTCAAGGAGCCAGCAATGGTACAAGAAAGTTAATTAACAAATAGACATAAAGCTTACCACCGCGAAGAACGTGTTCCCATTAGGGGAAGATGTGCAGCTATTAATTTCCTTTTTACCCGCCCCCCTCCCACATCAACTCAGTGGTTATTTTCTGCATGGCTACATACTTCATTCTTCTGAAAGTTATGTGATTATTTATTAAAGAGCATCAGAAACGACACTTTCCGTAAGGCGGAACGGAATAGCCGCCTAACGAGCAAATTAATTTTCTTTCTTTTAAACGAAATTTCACGTTAAAGCAGTATTCCGAAAACTTATTTACCTCTTAAGTTAAGAAGAGCCTCTGGTAGTTCAATTATTAGCGCGCTGGTCTACCATACCAGAGGCTATAGGTTCGAGCCTAACATAGAACCATTGTTTCTTGCGCTTGAAAATGTCAGAAAAATCAATTTCTATATACTCTGGCGCAAAATATTCCCTCAGGACATATACTGATTTTATTTTTTTATGAAAGGGCAACATGTTCCCTTAGTCTGGGACAATTTTCAGAAATTATAAATTTAATTTAGGGCCAGAGCAAAATTTTTTCCGTGAAAAGAATTCCTTTTTCTAAATAAAATTCCCCTTTCATCAGGTGAAAGTGGATATAACTCGACGAATTTAACTCCGATTTCATTAAAGGGGACCTTAGTCACGATGGACTACCGTCCCAGAGGAGGGCAGAGGATTATACAATCTGGAAAAATCTACAGTCTTCATTTATTTATTTATTTCAATTCACTTAGTACAAGCTACAGTCAGTCTTCAGTTCCCAAAATTAAAAATAACCCCCTAAAATGGATGCAATACCCTCAGACCACTCTGGGCCGGAATCTAGAATTAATTGAAAAGATAAAGTAATCAATAAGAGAACACCTACGAGTGATTACTTTGACAACGAATAGGATAATCCCATTCTAAGAAAATTTATCGATTAGGCTGATGGAAAGAAAATTATGAAAAACCCTAGATGTCAGAACCCATTCCCAAATCCCTCGGACAAAATTTTGAAGAGCCAATCCTAACATAATTGAAATCCAAAAATTAATTTCCTGATTGGTCAGGGCGCCCCAGTGCCCTCCCAAGAGGTGAACCCAATTCTAGGCAATCAGGGCACAAAGTGGTTGTCTGGTGGTGTAGCGCATTGTTTTCTCAAGATGAAATCAATAATCAAGTTCGAAATTTGTCTTTTGTAGGTAACAATATGCCACTGCAAGGTCCATCAAACATATCGAAGGTTCTCAACCCGGCACCACCAACTCATCCCAATCTTTGGATTTGGGAAACGAATCAAATCACCAAAATCTCATAGGCATTGGCTAAGTGGTAAGGGGGGCGGAGGCAATGCCGGTGGAGGTGTTGGCGGGAGCGTTATGGGAACAAAACCTAATAAAGGTCACTTGCCCGGCACTGGAGCCAATCAATGCCACAATCACCACATTGGAGGATCAACGTTCCACCATCAGCACCCCCATCAGGTGCACGAGAGACCCTTCCAGAGGCATCTGGCGATGAACCTCGAAAATGATATGTACTACACCGTCGATTTCAGTGACTCACAGCACTCGCCCCTGATCCAGTAGAGAAGGGTCCGGGGGGGCCCCCAATTAGGATAAGCTTCTTAAGCTGAGCTATTGTTTGCGCTTTTGGTTCTTCAATGAAAGCTTGCAGGGGGGCCGGCTTAAGGGCGGCTGGGGCTTAACAGTCGCCTTCTCGTAAGCCACCAGCTAAATAAATTAGTGAAGTCACTCGAAAGAGACATTTTGTAAATCAGTTTGAGGCTAATTTTAGTACTTCTAATTGTAAAATTTGTAGAAAGCAAGACACACCTTCGTTGCAGGGTAGTTGACATGTTCGACTCCACCAGCTCAGGCTCCGAAAGCGGCGTTTAAGTAGGTGCTAAGTGTACAGACTCATGCTAAACGGCGATAGACGCGACCCGTTCCACATCAACGTCGACTGGCTAGCCGCTAATTTTAATTAGACGGGGGAGTAATGTGACGTAATGCAGCGTAACGTAATAATAACAAATTAACTTGTGCCAATATGAACTATTACGTTTCATACTAGTTTAAATGAATTTTTTGTAATGTTACTAGATTAAGCTGAGTGTGACTAGCTATATGGGAATTTCGTTATTTGGCGAGGATCTTCTAATTGTTGATTTGGAATTTTATGTGTTTAAAAAAGAAAAACTAATTTTTAAAAATTCGTTATTGTAACATTAAGGTAATAAAAGACTTAACAAACTTAAACAATTTTCGTACCTAGAAGAAAATTTCATTTATTGAAATTCTGTACCTTTTCATTTAGGATGATTTTAAGGAAGCACATGCGTTTTTTTCTTTTCTAAAATTTAATTACTCTTTTAACTTTATTTTGTTGGAAACACAACATAACGAATGAAAAGGGAATTGCAACATAAAATTTTGAATAATAAGAGATATAACTAATTAATTGCCTTTAACACGTTGACGTAAATAACGTCTATAGTCAATTCAGCTTATACAGCTAATAGCTGAATTAAAATCATGAGCGTCAACGTCTTAAAGTTTTGAAACTTGAAGCATTCAAATAGGCTTTTTCCAATTAACTCGTAATAATACAAGAATTCAAAATAATATTCTATTAGAACAAACAAAAATAAAATTAAAACTGAAATTTTGTGACACCGTATTCCTGATAAAAACAAAAATATTAACCCGGCGAACATATCTGGCAGGGTACGACATAAAGGTGATCTAAATAGCAAGATGTGACACTCACTGTACAAGCGCAAAGCTGTAACTTAAAATAGAATCCTTAATTATTGGAGAATAACAAAATTAACACGAATTAAAAACATGAATTATTTTTTATTAAACCTATTTTAAAGAAGAACACATGTAGCTTCCTCTAAAATGTTCAAAAACTGATTTTTTTTTAATTTCTGTGCCAAAGATTTATTGCGTTTCACCAATTACAAATTTTTTGTAGATACTTATGAGCTGGTCTTTGGAAAAAAAGGAATTAATAAATTAAGTAAGTTAACTAAATAAAATGATTGCAAAGTAGAATTACGTTATAAAAGAAATTAAATTTCAACATGAGCGGAATATACCTACATAGTGCATATTATTTAGTAAAATACGTTTCATTTTTCTAGGAATAAAATATAATTGAGATTTCTATAATTCTATTTGTGAAACAGCTTTTAATTAAAGGTCACAAATACAGACGTTTTCAGTTAAAATTATTATCAAATTTTATACCTTCTGTGAACCCTGAAACAGGCTAGACAATATCAAGTCAACTAATAAATTTAAAAGCCAGTTACAGTTGATAAACAAGAATCATCAATCGGTCAATCGCACTTCTCATGAAAACAAAAATTGCTCGATAGGCCAGGCATTGGCGAGAAGAGCTATGAGTAGCAACTGATTAAAGAGCATCAAAGCGCCAATTCGAAGGACACCTGTTTGATTCGTGTCCTATGGTTAAAGTCGTTGCTCTTTCGACCTCAACAATATTTTTAAAATTGTGCCTACCAAACCATCTTTGCAGGAGTTGTTTAAAATCCTACTAGTTATATCATTAAAAAAATAAATTTATGGATTGCTTATAAAGCAACTTATATTTTGGTTAAGTAAATTTAATTTTAAATTTCCAAAGATCAGCCTCAATTAAGACTAAAGTTCTAAAGCATTTATAACATAAAAAAGTAGTTGCATAGTATAGTTAAAATTTCTAGGAAAAAACAAAAACGCAAACTGAAGAAAAACAATTCAATTGCTATAGAAGATAATCAAAAGGAAAAAGAACAGTACTAACTTATGACTTTAATTTACCACATAAGCAAACCAATAGAAAATAAATATAACCCATAATTTAAGTGCCACTCAATTCACACAACTAATTTTCTTTTTCGAAATGTGTATGATAGGATTTATGCAATTTTGCATTTCTGTATTTCTGCATCCCTGCTTATGCATTATTCCCATTTTCCATTAATTCCCAAAACGCAATAAAAGAAATTTGCTATTCAATTCGAATTTGCTATATTCCATTAGCAAACGAAGCTCTATTTTTGCTTATATTTTAATCCCTTTTTTTGTTTTATTAGCATTTAGTACATTTTGCGCAATAAGCTGTTTGCGGAAAAAATGCCTTTTTAAAAACTTTGTTTGCGTCCAAATGCACTTGCTGAGCCGTCTTTAATGCACAAAAAATAGAAAATTTATTTAAAAAAAAACTATAATTATAATTTGCATTTCGACAGGATACTTTCATTTCGCCTGCCAAGCACATCATGCAAATGCAAACCGGTCGAAATTTATTCCCTCCATACATAAAAAGAAATCTATCGCGCTTAAACGAATCTAGATACTTTTAAGGCTAGATGTATAAATGGACATTTTCCATACGTCCGCAATGCTCGCACGCCTTTTGTGTATTTTTCAGATTATAAAAATTGTTTGTACGAGCTGAAATTTTAGGGCTTTTGTTGTGACTTATCGTTTCGACTGATACGAGTACATTTGTTCTATGTTTGTTAATTAATCTAAGCTGTATACTTACTTGGGTATTATTGTATACTTGGGTATTTTAACAAAAGAAAGCGCGATGTTATTAAATAACTAAAAATTAAGGAATAAACATAAATTATATAAATAAATTTAATATTGTTTTACTATACCTTTTAGCATCCCTTTGATCTTTTTGAATTTAAATCTTGAATACTGCACTCTTCGTACGCCTTACATTAAATCTTAAATATTTTCACTCCGATGTATGCATTCTTGCAGCCCTTAGTAATCAACCACAATCAAATTCAACAATTTCACGTGACATGGACATATAAAAGAATAAATTTCAAAAATGTTATTATTAATTCCATTTTTCTATCAATTATTATTTGATATAAGTGTATTTTACCATTTTTTATCAAACTGTTTCTCATCTAATACGATTAGGTGTGATTTTTACAATTTAACTCCGAAAATGCAAATATTGTTCAGAACATAAAGATGTTTTATTAAAATTAGTTAAAGACGAAACTATGATTTCTTTCTTGAGCCCACAATTTCCACCCTGGAAACTCTCAAGCCCGAAATCTAGTTTCTTCTATCATAAAAACAAATTTTAGTAGTTAGTTTAGTTAGGAGGTTAGATAAAATTACGGGAATTAGAATCTATTCAGAAATTTTTATGTACTTACATAGACAGTGAGTTGTATTCAAAATTTTTATTTTGTAGACCTCTTTCATGTTTATTAACACGACGACGACGGTTCAATAAAACTTGACCATCAATAATATTTTTAAACGTCTTAATTTATTAAAGTTTTGTCTTAGTAAAAATAGCAACAAACTTGTTTGATTATTTTACAGAAGCAGCCAGTTAAGGTCCACAAAATTAAAAGTAGGTATATAACATAGAAAAATGAAATTTTTTCAGCTTGTGCTATGAGTTTTTTCTCTTTTTGTTTTTCTTTTTTTTTTTACAATTTATGCAAATTCATAATCAATGCAGTGGCGGTGCGTTTAAAGGGGCAAATATAAATTTCCAGAAACTATCATGTACCTCCTTCATTATGATTTTGTGTGTCTTTTATCCTAGGTGTGTTAGATAGATTTTCATTACTAAGACTACCTTTTGTTACTTGCGTTGAACTATTATTTGGTTCCGCCTCTTCTGGAATTGATTCTCGACGTTCGTCGTCCTGCGAAAGAAAAAGTATTGATATAATTTTAATTTATTATTATTTTAATTTACATTTTTGGCATACCATGCAAATGTAATTTATGTGGTTAGTTCTAAACAACCTTTTAAACGACAAATACTTAAGTGAATAGAATGATCCTCTGTTAGGTCCTAAAGAAGTTTCAATCGTGGCATTAAAACGGATCCAAGCGGGATAATAATTGCTCACTAGCAGCTACTAACTACAATTTCGCCTAATCTGACTTATACTAAACTCATCCTTAGGTTTTATTTTGTCTATACACTGCGAACAGGAGAAATAAATATTTTCTAACTGGCCAATCAATCAATTTACTGCTCAAGTAATAATTGTTACTGCTGCAGGATTTAATAACTGATCAGTTTTTCAAAATTTAATAGCTTAAATAATACAAACTTTCAGTTTACGGGAACATATAGTTTGAATAAAACAATAAACTGGACTCCTTGCCAGAGCTGAAAATGGACAATTTGTAAACAGGGTGCATCTCGCTAAAACCGACACTAAAAACAGTGCCTGATATTCTAATTTCCGTAAAATATGGCTCTTTAATAGCATGTACCCACAGCCAAACTTAAAATGGGTTAGTGAATTTAGCATAATAATTATGAATTTTGCATGCAGTGACTAAATAAAATCGAATCGAATCTAAATCAAAATATTGTACATTAATGCAATATGACAAAACTCTGTGGTTAGGTTATTCATGCAATAAATATTAAATAATATTTTAATATCCCAATATTGCAGTAATTTATTAAACTGGTCAAAAAGCATGCCCAAACAAAAAATTTAAATATCCCTAATTACCGAAATAATAGAATTCGGTAATATAGAAAACTCCAGAGCGGGCTTCGTAAATAGCAGTCCGCTTGGGTACTTCCTTATTTTAGCTGTGGGATGGAAAGTGGACTCAACACCCTGTTTCCAAAAATCGACCATTAAAAGATCATAAAGGTAAACAGCTCTCAACTTAGAGTGGCATATTATCAGTTTACTTACTTCTAGCACAACAGCTTCCAGAGCTGGTTGCGAGATATTTTTCATATTTGGATGACTCAGCTTTGGTGCACTATCAGCTCTGTTCCTTCCAAGCGACTGATTCGAAGTTTTATTATCAGTCTTACTAAGCACCGAGTTATTTGATGATTTGTGATTTATTTCAAGCGCCGACTTGAGAAGATCCACCTTGGATGCACTGCCGCCACCACCTTTATTAACCTTAACTGATTCAATGTTGTAACTGCTCCTACGGTGCGACAAGTGATCATGAATGTCGACCTAGAAAATGAAAATTTTTAGTTAATAATAATTATTTCTGAGAATATTTGTTAAACTCAAATGTTTGCCTTACTCTAGATCCCCTAGGCAGCGATGTAAGACTTCCAATTTGATTATATTTTATCATAAGACTGAGACGTTCTTGAGACATTGTAGTTCCAACGTCTTTTTTCGTTGGCTCTGTTAATTTATCTGTTTCACCATTTTCAGCGTCATCGTCTCGGTCATCAATTTGATGATCAAATTTCCTTAACCAAATCAAATGAAGGATACCATACGAGATTCCGCCGACTACAGCTAACAGACCCATATACCGAAAAGCATCTCGAGTACCTACGTGACCGATTAATAGACCTCCAGTGAATGATCCACTACCTCTTCCTGAAATAAATTATTAACTTATTTTTAATAGGTATAACTTGTGACCTTAACAAAATCAGTAAATTGCCTATAAGGTCTATTTTTAACAAATTAATTTCAAAATCTATTCAAACGATTTGAAATAAAATTTTAACTTTAAATGGGAACAATTTTTAATATACCTAAACTGAAATGTGCCATTCCAAGAACACCAATGAGAGTTGCAAGTAAATTTTTCGGTGCTAAAATAGAACAGTACGTGGCTGCAGCGACCCACATGAGATGGCAAGACAAAGCTTCCATAGCTTCGAAAGGAAAGCACCACCAGGCGTTTCTATATATAAAGGAAATATTTTATTACTATTAATCACAAAAATTACGTTCATTCGAACCAAAAATTAAGTTAAACAAATACCTACAATATGCATACCAATATGAAAATTGTGTTATTGAACCAAAAGTAAATTTTGTTGTATCGACAAGAATATGCCGAATAATTGCCGAAAATTGCAGTTTAGTTAAAATAAGGAATTCATATTGTTGGTTTAATATAGAAGGTTTCTTTTCTGGATATACTCACTCGATAAAGGAATATCCCACCAAACGACCAGCATGGGAGAAGAAAGCTATGACGATCAAGTTTACATGGCCAAATATTTTAGTTATCTTCTCAGCGCCGTATAAAAAGGGTATACTACTCACAGTACCAACAGTAATGGTGATACCTAAAAATTGCATAAAAATTAAATATAACTCATGAAAGCAGATTACAAAAATCCAACCTAACAAATAGTTGGGTGCGCCCAATTCTTTGAGGTAGAGGAATAAGAAACTTTCAATAAATCCCCAGAAGTTGCCCAAAACGAATAGGAACAAGATAAAAATTATAACGTGTGGCATCTTCAGAAGATTCCAGAGATCACGGAAAACATTATCAGCGGGTAGCTTCTCTCCCAAAGGCATTAGAAACACAGAAATTGTAGAGATGATCAAGAGAATATCGTAGGTGTAAAAGGCGGCTGAATAGTCCGTGTAGCCCAATCCTCTGGAGGTATAATCAATCATAATACCAGTGATTGGTGAAAAGATGGCCATTCCAATGCTTGAGAAAAGACGTTCCCTTCCAAAATCACCGCCATACTTTTCAATCATCGTAAGAGCGATAGGGTCCATTATGGTTACACCAGCTGATAACATAGTTGTAGCCAAAAATCTATAAAGATAAGTATGTAAATATATTGGAAGGCTATAAAATTTCATTTTCCCGAATTTGGGTATATTTTATAAATCACCATGTAACTTGTTGAGCCACATGCAACACTTGATTAACCCGTTCACTGCCAACAACGAGTATATTCGTAGCCCATAGCTGAATGGGTAGCTGAATATGATCTCGGGAGCGAGTGGGTTAAAAATCAAGTGTGAATTATTACCTCAGTAAAAAGTAAATCCAGAAAATAGTGTCATCACTCTCTTTATAATCAGGTGGGCAAATTTCCGGACCATTTTTTCTAAATCTGCATTCCTGCACCATACAATCAACTGCCAACTCGGAAAGTCTCTCATTATATTTCCTAGACATATTTGATTTTGTGACCAAACCACCGCATCGAAGATCCTCTTCTTCTAATGCTGTTACATTAACACCAGCATTCCAAAGTAATTTCTCACCAAATCTCTGCTTAAAATCCGTCACAGTCTCATTATCGTCCGGTTCAATTTCAATTCCCAATTGCTCAATGGGATCTGCTAAATCGGGATGCATATCTAAATAAAAGAATGCAGCATCCTCACTATCTGCAAGAACCCAACTATCGCTATTCTCATCGTATGTACCATTTCCTGTCCCTGTAACATAACTAAATGAGATCTTACACATATCTATGGAGACTCATCCTTACTATTAGCAAATATCTGTGGAAACGGAGTCGTGGAACTAAGTACATCATGCGGCTTGCCTCTACTCGTTCCAGTCTCTTTGTGCTTCTTTTTACTTACATGAAATCCAAGATCATCTATTTCTCCAATATCTGGCTCTTCTCGAAGAGGAGCATCTGTTGGTGGAGGAACAATTTCAATTTTTGGATTCTGCTCCAGCAGGAGGCAGTGATCAAGGCATCGATCTACTATAACATAGATCTCGTCTTCTTCGGGACATTCCCGACTAGGACAGGGTGACCACCAAACCTATAAATTATATTTAAACAAAAAAAGAAAAACTGCAACTAAAGAATAGCAGACAGAGGATAGATTAGAGCAGTGAGTTTACCTCAACATTCCCAGTTTGTGGATGCCTCATAACATAGGCTGAAGGTACTGTGCCCGGAATTTCTTGCTGAGGTATAAAAAGTAGAGAGTGATGGAACAGCGCGTTTAGTAAAAGACTCATTACTACTACTGGCTTATACTTTCCAAATTTGTCTACCAAAAATCCTGAAAAGAACAATCAATGATTACCTACCATTTTGATAACTTTACTAATTTGTTTTCATGGTATGTTTGTATATCAAAATAGAAGACCTACTGCATAGTTCTCTCGGTAATTTTCTATAACTAGTAAGCAATCATCCTGGGTTACGACTTAGGAAATAACGATTATAAAATTGCCTAAATAAGCTTGAGTAAAATAATTTGTATTGAAATTTCTGCTTAAATAATAATTGCCTTTGTACTTTATTATTTTATACCAAGCTTAACTTTCTTTCCTTGTTTTATTAAAAAGTAAAGAGCAATACGCACTAAATTATCAGAATAAAAATAAAATTCTCTGTGTCGTTCACAATTAACTAAAACCACAGCACATAAAACTCAATACCATGTCTTTTGAATATACACCAAATACACCAAGATCATATCTTACTTAAAGCCACGCGACGTAATTAGTTTTTTCTTTTCTTTACTTATTTTATTGCTAATCTTATAGTCTTAAGTAACTTTATTACAATTACTAAATTCCACCCATTGAACAGTTTTCACTGTTACCCTATGATTGTAATCTACGTCTCTTACAAGATTACATTATCAACCGTCGAATCGAAGTTTTATTTCAAATAAGTAACTTTATTATTATTATTTATTGTGGCAGTTAAAATCTTTCTCAAACGTTGAATATTCTAATCTCAGGAAAACAATTTATTCAAAAAAATTCAGAAGCTACAAATAATCCAAGTCGTATATTTTCCAAGCCTATTTATATTTGACTTAGTACAGTAGATGCTACTGCATGAGTTGCAGTGTAGAATAAGACCACAATATATACATATTTAATTGAGGGTATAATAAAGCAATTACCCACTACAAAATGAACTCACGATATTACTCGAAAAGATAAGATATCATTTGAATGAAAGGTGAAACTCTTTTGTAAGGGATAGGTATGAAAAATTATATTTCCTAGATTTTGTGATGAAAATTTCTTATTATTTTATTATAATATAGAAAATAATAGCCGACTTACCTGTGATTGGTGGACTCAGGAATGTTGTGAAGGGTAATGCCAAGTAAATAATGGCTATTTCTTCTACTGTTAATCCTATGGACTGCATGTGAATTGTCAGGTATGGTAAGAGTGACGATGTAGCTGAAAATAAAATTATATAATTATTTTACTCTTACTTTCAAGTCTTTATTTTTTAGTTCATATGCACTTTAACGAATTCTTTTCTTTATAGTCCACTGCAATTATTCTAACATTGAGCAAAAACGTCTAAACAGTTCTCCCGCCATATAGTCTGAGTCTGGGGTTCGTTTTTTCTATTTAGTTAGATTTAAACACGAAAATAGTTTTTGGCTATCAGCTTTACTTTGGAAGCTACCACGAGTTTTTATCCATTTATACATCTTTCGTTTTTAGAGATTCAGACCATTTTGCCCTATAGATATGCACGTGCGCAGGGCAGTTTATGGGTTTTAACCAGTCAGCTGTGTTGATCCCTTTCCAAAGATAGTATAGTCGTCATAATACAAATTATTACCATTTATACACGACGAGTATACTCTTCAAAAACGTTAACTGGTTAATGTAGAAGGTTTTGAGTGGACCAAATGTATGTCCTTATTTTTGTTGTGTAAAGACTGAAATAATATTCTAAGAGTTTTGCAAAAACAACCCCATTTTCAAGCTTCTCAGCTATATTTACAATTTTTGTATTTCGTATACCAAAAAGTGAATCAATCGATGCGTTATAAAAAAAACCAATAAATAATTTTTAAAGAGTAAAACACTTCACAGTTTTATCGTGTAGAAGTGTCGGTCTTTATACACAAACGGTCGCGTTTGCAGCGATCTTTTCATTCACCCTTCAATTTAAAAATAAATTGACATGAGTGGCCGAGGTTCAGATGTGTCCAGTGAAAAGAATAACGATTTTATTGCACCATGTTCACGACATTATAAACGGAAATGCAACTGTGATTATGTATCTCCCTCACTATCTTAAAGTTACACTTTTATTAGCTGCTGCGTATTTAAATCGGATCAGGGGTGTAGTTGAATTTGAGACTCTGCTAATACAATCTGGAATGTGCGATTTTGACGAGATAGTGAGACGACACATTGAAATGAAATGATAAACATACCACACAAACGTGTGGATAATTTTATTAGGTGTCGGAATTTAACTGCATAAGAATAAGTTGGTGTGATTTTGTCTTATACGCGTGGGGTTTCGTTAGTCGCTTTTATAATTTCGAGTAAGCAAATTGAAATGATGGTCGAATTGAGGTATATTTTTTAAAAGTGTATGAAGGTTAATAAATTAGTTATGAATTTATTCGGATATACCCACTCTGTTTCATATTTATAATCTACCTAATAATCTTAAATTAATTCTATCAAGAAACAAATTCGAGTTCTGAACTTAATTGTTTAGGATCATGATTTTGTGAACAGTCTAACAAGAAGTCCCTAAATATTTTCTATTGGGTTGTCGCTAGGAAATCTCTATAAGCATGTAACAGTGCCAATCCAGGCAAATTGTCTTCTCACATTCGACATCGCAACCAAGTAGGCTAATAGCAGTAATAGGAGCAACATATAAGCTAATTTTTATTGATTTAGTGATCCCTGAGGGTACCTATATTTCTCCATTTCGTTTTCTTATTTCATAGTATTTTGATAGTAGATTTTAAAAGATGTACTGGAAAATACACGCATTAACATGCATTTCCATTTGATAGTACTTGTAGAATGTTACTACGATCACTTTTTGTATTAAGTACGTATTTTCCCAAATTTACAATGAATCTTTCTTTCAATGACCGTGCCAAATTTCATGTAGTTCAAACCATTTGAATTCAGACACGTTTCGCAATGATCCACTAATTTACACGTTATTTAACGTCTAAGCCGGATCATCTTGATATGTTAAGAGATGAAAGATCTCCGAAGGACCAGTAATTTTTTAATTGGAAAGGAAAACCTGTCACCATCAAGACAGAATATCCAAATTGCCGGCTATTTGTTGTTTTGAAACACACGCCGAACTTTGCTCTATGTATACACTCCAATTAGTGGCATAGTGTAACCATCAGAAATAGACAAGGTTATGCCATAATTACAATTTCCTTATATAATAGTAAATATATGCCTCACAGGGCAATAGCGCATTACAAATTCGCGTAAATATTCCCATATTAAAGCTGAAACACATGTACTACCTCCAGACTTTTGTCTTTTCTAATTAAATTCGAGTTGACCTCAGTGAAAATCTCATTAATTGGGCATTTCCGGATGAAAACAGAGAAAACGACGCGTAAGACAACAACATCTTGGCCTGAACCAAGAAAGTTAGGTAGATTAGATGTGGATGGGGAATCTGATTAGATTACACTTACCTCCGTACATAACAAACAGAGTTATTTTCAGCATAATAAGATTTGAATTGATGCCATGTTTGTGGCAAAACTTTCCAAATTTCGTCATCTCCGCCTTCTCGTTTGTATCCGTTGCAATTTCTTCACCCATATTATTGGTCTAAAATTTAGACACCCAGTCAATTGACAAACTTACAGGTTTTCCACTGTAAATCACCCACTGCACTATATTGCAAGTATCCCAAGTTCCTTTGCCCAGGGATTTTCACTTTCTCTTAGTAAGTCTTTAAGACACGTCTGTGCCACCCGCTAAGTTTCCTGCGCGGGGCGACTAAAAAACAAAAAAACCAAAAAAAAAAGAACCACACAAACGAGACACCGATTTTAAAACGAATGCAAACACATAAGGCAACTACTATCGTACAGAATCAAAATCCACCGCCGCTCCAAAGTGGACTACCCGAGCACTTGAAATTAAACGTCGTTTTTCTTATTAAAAGCAATTTATCAATAAAATCCCATTCAAAGTGCAAAACTGTGAATATCCAGCACTAGCATCTTCAGCGAATCGCCAGACACCGGGGCCCGTTCTAGATACGAAGGAAACCAAAGGTAAGATGGCGCAATTTTCAGGGTGCTGTTCAACGATGACCTGCTTTTTTTTCCCCCCAGCGCTGAATTCAGGAGCAAAGTTATAGCAAATTAATAATTCCCAGGTAACTAATTGATCGTGTCCCGAATATCTGAGTATCTTCTTCCTAAGTCCGGCAGCTTTAAACCCCACAATTCACTGTTGGTGCTGAATTTTCGGGCGTTATTAGATATTCCTCCCTTGGGGTCTAAGAAGACACTAAAATTGCTCTAAGACACATTTAAGTTATATATTAGTTCTCCAGAGATGAAGAGACGTATCTTGATGCCATCACGTCTTGATACGGCCTTTTGTGATAAGAAAAAAGGTACCAGCCAGATGCCCCGCTCTAAACGCGAGCAAAACGCACAGTGGCTGAGATTCGGTTTGGCTCGATAGTTAGCCTGGGTGGAGGGTGTTAAGCCATGTTTGCTGTATAATTCTTTCTCAAGCAAAATGCTAATCCTTTCCAATTAGAAAATTACTGGTAGAAGAAGCATAAAACTGTCGAGCACCCGGTTATCATCCCCGATCATCCCCGAATACTGTACTGACGTACTTAAAAGTGTGACTCATCCCCAAAATTAAAAAGGGGGTTTTCATTCCGCAACGTATGCGGTAGAAAATGATTCGAAAAGATCTATTGCGGAGGATTAAGCCGCATTAAACCAACGCACGAATTTGAATTCTTTGCAAGGTAAATTAAAAATAGGTTCGTCTTTTCTGATGTAACAAATCTTGAGGATCGTTGTAGTGAACGATTTTCAAATATGCCTTATCATTTAGCAGCTACTAAAATTATCAAGGGGTAGGTAGTGGATTCGATTCACCCAGTAAAATAAATCGTTCGTCTTACGATTACGTACTATGTAATTTGTTTATTAGACACACACATTTCACACATGCCATCCTCTTATCTTATGTTTGCGGTAAATACTGATCCCTTATGTGTTCGGTAAGTTCAAATTATCGTACGGATTTTATAAATAACACACGCATATTAATACGAAAAGAAATATGAACTATTTTAACAGTTAATAAAGTCACTTAATAACATTGCAAATTTACCATGATGATAATTTCCACATATTTTAAATAAAATATCTTCAGGACAACTAAAACTGGGCAGTACTATTCTCGGATATCGGTATCGGATGAAAATTATCAATAATTCAAGGTAACATTGGGTTCTCTAGTAGTTCAGTCGTTAACGTGCTAGACTACCATCCCAGAGGCTGTGGGTTCATATCCCAAACATAACCATGATCTCCTGCGCTACGTGGTAATACAATGGGCCAAAATTGGCTTAACTGAGCCTTTCGAGGCAGCCACACCAACCTAACCCTAACCTAAGGTAACGTTAATTTTAATTATATATCTAAATATTGATCACATATACTGTAAAGGGTTAATTTAGTTTTATTCCAAGAATTGCTGCAAGATAACTTTGAAAACGAAGTAACCAGTGACGGTTTTAATAATTCCCTTGTTTTTTGTTTTCTCAAATTTTAAAATCTAAGTATATGTGACGATTTGTAAAATTCTAGTCAATAACAAAATTGCTCTCTAAAACAGAACTAGATAGGAAACTGAAAAAACAATACAACTATGATCACTATAAGGGCAAAAATGTTTAAACGAGAAGTAAGCTATAAAGCCAAGAAACTCTATTTTGATTTCTTAACAATTTCGATGACCTAAAAGTGCAAATAAAAATCAACGAGAACCTAAAGTGATATCGTAATTAAGAGTGATGAAATAAATAACAAAAGGTTTCTGAATCTATAAGTTCTAATCAGAATTTAAATTTATACATAGATAAATAGAATAATAGCCCTTGTATTTTTGTTGTTTTATATCAAGTTTAGATTTCCTTAGATTGAATAAATTATCAATCCAAACTTTAGGAAAGTTATTTTCCAATGTTTACGTAAAATATTTACTTTCAAAACTTTTACAAAATTAGTTACTAAGTCCATAAGTTATTTTGGTAAAATTTAACACAAGGCTAAAGTTATTTTTGTAAGCATTTGTAGAGTTTTTATAAAACTTTCATTAATAATTTTATTATTGAATTTATCTCAGTATTATCAGTTTTAGTAAGTAGCAAACTAGTAGATTGCGCAAAATTTAGCCTATGATGGAACTGCTTGTGGTCACGACGAATGAGAAAAGCTTTCATCGAAAGCGGAACTTACAATCGTCGCTCAAGTCATAAGGCAAAGGGTTGTGGAGTATTTGATCTAAAATCGTAGAAGACCCAAAAAATCAACAGCAATGGTAATTTACATTATTATTGTTATTATTTCACAATAACAGTGAGAAACATTTAAGAAGAGAAAAACTATGAATTTGACTTGAAAATTAAATATTTAAAATTTTGATAACTTTTAATTAAAAGCTATTGCACCTTTCCTTTCCCAGGGCTTTTACATCATTACATCTCCAGCCGCGGCCCCCTAAAACGAGAACGCCTAAGAAAGCCCCAAAGAATTGTACATAACATTTAAATTGAAACGCTGATAATTGTCTTGTTAAAAATTAATTTTAAATATTCTCCATTTCGCCGATTTCTCGTTAAATTTGTTTAGTACTCTGACCCAAATCTAACCCACAAATTTGCAGCATATTAAATATTTTGAATAGAACGTTTATCATTTCCCGCATTCGTCCTCTCAATAAGTATTTTATGCAAAAATAAAACTGCCTAAAATTCATACCGGTGGCACTTCTTTTCCACACAGCACACACGCGCTATGTAGAAAACCTTTCAGATCCTTAAAGTCACAAGTGATCTGTTTAAAAAAAACAAGATTAGATAAAAATCTACTGATTAAATGCGCGGCTAAAAAAGAAAAAAATTAATTTAAACTTCTCCCCATAAATTTCATCCGGATGATGTTTATTTACCCATCATACACGAGAAGTGTACATTTCCTCTGACAGCCTTCACTACAGACGCTACGCAACAGAACATGGCGAAATTATTAGAACCCCTTTTTTATCTCATCGTATCGCTGTTGTCTCAAGGAAAGTTGTAAATTTCTGATACAAAATTTTCATACACTTCTTATTGCTCAATCGGAAATACGCTTTAACTACTTGCCGATCAAATACTTCGTCTTAAAATGCAGCTCAATTTCTGAATGGCTAAACTTCATGGACACCTACATAAAAATTTCAAGTACTTATCACCGTCCTTTACACTTTTCGCCATATAAAACTTGGTTTCGCACAGCTTATTTCTGGTTAGAATAGATAAAATGATTTAAGTAACGTTAACATAAGCTCAAAATGTCTTTTTAATCAATTAATTAAAGTTCATTAGATTAGGAAATACTGAAACTTTTGCGCCTTTTTCTCACTTTGCCGCCACTTTTGAAGGGATAACTTCGTGAATGTGACGGAAATGTGCAACAGGAAGGCAATAATCGAAGGTAATGCAGTTTTGTAGGTAATTCTTATTTAACATTTCTAATTAGAATTGCAAAATTGTTCCTATAATGTTCCTTGTTATTTTCTTGTTTGAATCCTTTTGCTGGACGCCCAGAAATTAATCCTAACACAATTAAAATTGAAATTTTCTCTTAGTAAATATCGCAATTTGAAATCCCGCCAAACGGCAGAGTCCCTCTGGTGTCGCCTTCAGCGGCCTTCATCCCTTATTCCACGTTAAATCTGAAATCAATGTGGCGTCCGTTTTGTGATTTATCCGATTATAATTAAATTTTCCTGGTGTTTCTGGTTCAGTTTTCTATTTAAAATTTCCTTTAAGTATCGATCGACGGTTTTACCATCAATTCGGGTAGAAGGAGATGAATGTTCGGGGAGAATTTGAATTAGAAAATTTTTTATGGTCCCGAGCGAAATTTTAATGGCGGAAAATTTGTGGCGATTAAGTTTTGTGGCTTTAGTGAATTTAGTGAAAAAATTTTATTCAAAGCATGGCCTTTCAGTTTGGTGTGCAGTGTTGATGATTGTGTTGTGTTTTGTGAAAATCCATCCCATCGGTCGTAGCAGGACCCCGGGAGTCTCTTGAGGTAGGTGCCCCAATTTTCATTATACGACCCCTAGCGGGGAAATTTATAAACAGAATTCTCAGAGTTGCATGATTCATCATTGTAAATGCAACAAATTATATTGCATACCCAGAGGCGTTCAGCCAGGAAAGATTTTTTAGTGAGACTTCTTACGAAATGATTCGGATTGTCTCACTTGTCTGAATTTATTTTTTTATTTAAATAATTTTGTCTATTTCTTAATTAAATAGATATGGTTAAATCGAAAGCGGAATGTATGCGAGAGTATTGGCAGTGTAAAAGCGGGGAAAAATTAGAACCAAAAGAAAATTCTTCGAACACACAAAAATTTTTCTTATTACTAAAATAAGATTTTACTGGCGAGACAGTTTTTTTTTATTTTCATTGTTTTTCCCTTAGCTGGCATTTAGGGGTCAAATAGAGTGTAGCTTCAAGAATTCCCAATTTAAGTCCGATTAGTTTTTCGACATTCTCAAATTTTATATTCGTATCTTACCCTCTTTTATCTAGGGTTATCTGAAAAATTTCCAACCTCAACATGAAAAGTACAAAGTTCAAAAATTACCTTTTCCTCAAGTCATGATGAGTGTCATGTGAAATTTAATTCAATTCTAAACTATGAAAATGTTGCCCCCTGAGAAAAGTAGGTACCTGTAAAATACATGAAAATTTACATAACCCGAGACTTACACCGTACTCAAAAAGTAGAGCTTGCCTCGGAATCTTTACGCGCTTTCTCAGATGTTAGGGAAACTGAAATCATTTGAAGGTGGGGTTACAAGTTAGGAAGTAAAAATAAGTTTTTTTTAGATCTATTCTTAAAATAATTTATGTACGAAAATGTTTCGATTCTTCCAGATGAAAATTTATGATTTTATTTTCATTAAACTTTTTCGATCAAATTAAGATATTCATTCGCTAAAATTAAAAATTGATTTAAAACGCAAAACAGAGAGGAATTCCAATTTCGAACGATTTCCAATCATTACGAAAGATATTGGTTTAAGAATTAGTTGTCAAATAGCAATCGCATCGGGCAGTTCCAATAAGACAAGAGGGAAGGTCCATGAAAAAAGTAGACGAAGAAAAAAGAAGAAGAGGAAAAGGAGTATGGCCGTCTTAGCAGAGAAGTTTTCTCCTACACTTCCAACTTTTGTGTATGTTGGTTGCTCGTAATAATAAAATTCCGAAAGGTGCATAACTTCGAATTGACCGAAATTAAGTGTGTTAATCGTTTGTACGGTAAAAAATCGAAAAAGTTACGAATTACGGAGCAAATACTGCCTCCGGACCGAGTCGGACTGTCGTCAGAACGGAAGGAAAAACAAAAATTTCACCCGTGAAAAAGGTTCGTGCAGACGTGTGGCGACAGCAATTCGAGCGGTGAAAAGCAATTTTAGGTAAAATCGACAGAGTTTTTGGTGTACGTTACGATTGTGGCCCCCATCGGTTGGCCTGTCCGTCGGTGTGCTGATCTCGGGAATCGGGTCGGGGAGTGATTGATTGAAACTTGTCAGGAAACAGGCCCTAGAGACAGCGATTTCCGGAGGAATCTCGGCTTTCAATTGACAGCCAAACAGCAAGGAATATGCTTGAGTTTGAGCATTTCATCTGAACGATCTGCAAAATTCTTTGGTGGCGAAAGGAAGGATTTTTTGGTCATTTTTTCTGGACCAGGACAGCAATCTTGTGGTGTTAGTGGAGAACTTTGCGCGAGAGGAGGAAATCCCTTCGACTTTGTCGAAGAGACCGACGGGAATTGTATGCGCTGCACAAAAACAGAGGCTCGTCCTCGTCTCCTTCGTGTGCGCCTTCCTTGGCAGCTAGTTTTTCAGTTTTTTCACAGTTTATTTCGTGTATCTTTTGCACGGTTCACACAGCGGATCCACTCAACTCGACTCGCCAAAACGGAAGAGAGGGCGAGATAACGCGATTGTGCGAACGAGATATCAAATTGCGATCTGTCAGATTTTGAAAATTTTCTTTCAAGCAAGAGCGACGAGCCCCGCGAGAAAAACGTCAGTCTTTGGATCGGGGGAGAGAAGTTTTTACGTAGGTTGCAGCAGCAGCAGCTGACGTGAAGACGACAACGGGAAAAGCGATCAGGGGACGAAGGCGTTAAATGCCTGCAAATTTTCGATGTCCTCCGGTGTTCCGGTACGGCAATGCATTTGCCTAGAAGACCGTGAGAATTTTTAAGAAAAAAGTCTCGCGAGTGCGAATTTATTAACCGAAGGAAAATATTGCCATCGAGAGAGCCCTGAGAGGCTTGTCTGAAGGGGGAAAAAGCGGATAAAAACGTCGGCCCGTCTCCAGTATTGTGTAGGGCTGTTTCGCTCATATGATGCTAATGAAAGTGTTCGAAAGTGTGCACCAACAGAAGTAGCCCCACGAGAGAGACCGAGCGGGACAGCACTATTGTGCGCAAGATGTCAAATTTCACCCGGTTGGTGACGTGAGTGTAAGTGCAACTCTGCCGCGTGTTGAGAGACGACTGTGTGTGGGGACGACTTGTGAGTGTGTGTATGTGAGTTGTTCTGCTTATTTTTTTTTCGACCGACCGAGAACTGCACGCGCGCATGTATTGCTGCAGTTACGCACACAGGCGAAGTACAGGAAAACAGCCAGAACGTCGTCGCGTAGTTTACATTTTGCAACGAGCGAGAAAATCTCACTGACTGTGAGTTGCTCCTGTGGCCCAGCGCGTGTGATAGACCGGAGCAGATATACACGCGCCCGTGTGCTCCGCCAAACAGGCCAGAGCACCGAAATGCTCCCCGTAATCGAATCGAGTGCGCGTATATGACACACATACGCAGTGCCTGCCCTAGTGTGCACAGTCAAAATTAGTTCAATTAGTAGAAGAAAAAATAATAAAAAGAAAATAACAAAAGTAGAAAAATTCAATAATATAAACGAAACTATTGAGTAAGATCGGCCGCCCTGAGACTGCCGAGCCCCACGTAACAGCCTCCGCCGTGCACGGTCCCTGCGGGATGTGTTTTCAGTTCCTAGAGTGATTCGCAGAGTTAGTAAAAAGTGCTTGTTTTTTCCCGTTTTTTTCTAGTTCGTTTCAGGTGTGGAGGAGGAGGAGGAGCTTTTACGTATCCCTCTGATAATTGTTTCGCAGTGCAACAGCCGCTTAAAAAAAAAAATTAAAAATTAATCGGTAGTATAGTGGTCAGAATTTGAAAATTTAATAGGTATTAGCGTGGTCAGTTTTGCTGTTCCTTGCCTGTCAACAGGGCCTAGCGAAAAAAAAAAAATAGTTCGAGTGCCACATTCTAGCGAAGTGTTCAAGTGTCAAATGCTCCTTTGGATATCCAGTGATAAATGACAAATTAGAGAAAATCTATTTCAGATTAGCCTGAAAGGTATAGCTTTTGTTAATTATTAAGCGTTTATTAAGTCATGGCAGAAAATCAAACCGTAACAGAAGACGCCTCGCATCGTCATCCGCGAGGCACATCAGCTGGCGGGAATCCGAAAGGTCAGTCCGCCTCATCCGGAACGGGATCAATGACATCGTCCGGTGGTATCGCAAGCAAGCCCAATTCTTTAAAGCACGTCGGCAGCATAACGTCGAGCAGTATTGGACATCATCCCTCAAAAGCGGCCAGCATGATATCTCCAGAAAGCAAACACCATCACCATCATCATCATCACCATCACCATAGCCATAGTCATCATAGTACTCCACATGTCATCCATCGTACTACTAGTGAAAGCCTAAGACTTGGAGGGACAGACTTGAATGTTGCTAGTGGAGCAACGAGCACTACTGGGGCGAGCAGCCCCAGCACGAATAGCAGTAGTAGTGGAACAACAAATTGTAATAGTTCCACAACACCGCTACATTTGAGCGGCCCCGGAATGCGAAAACCAAAGACATCCTCTTTCCAAATAACATCGGTCACTGTCGGCAATAAATTGAGTGCTGACAATGGCGAGGATTCGGCTGATGACCTGGATGAATCTCATACCGACGATAACAGCAGGATCACAGACCTCGAGAATGAGACTCCCAGTGTATCGGAGGATACATTCTCCAAGGAGGACGTATTTTTCTCTAGCAATGCGCTCGGTACAGCTCCCGTCATTCCTACAAGCTCACAGTATGGTCTGGTAATTGTTGATCCAGATTTGGGTGGCGTTGGCGGCACACCCGGACAAACACTCTCTAATGTTCATGTTAGTGTCACAGATGCAGGGATTAATATAGTCGGCCCAAATGGAGGGAAATTGAATGATGCCGATCAGAAGGATCTTCAACACAGGAATGAAAGATTTAAAGTGGTCAAAATAGAATCGACAGAACCTTTTAAACGGGGACGCTGGATGTGTATGGACTACTTGGATCACACAACACTCCAACAGACCCAGTCTCCGAATGCTGAATCGGCCTCACCTCCATCAAGCGGTACAGGTAATGTTGCTACTAATGACAGTGGTGTTGCTGTTTCAGAAAATCACGTCGACTCAGGGGGAGATGCCCCCGAAAGTACTGTTCAACCTAATTTCCAATCTGCATCACCAGGGCAGACGCTCCAGAATCCAGTAACGATTCCTGCCTCGACAGCTGGATCGGAACAACCGCCACTTTCTCAGTCGGCTACGAATCAAACAGGATCTGTCCAAACTACGATTCAAGCTCAAACCATGGGTCATGTGCCAAATGCTCCAACTGTCGGTATACAGCAGCAGCCCCAGCAGAATATAACTGCTCAGAGTCTGCCCCCAACTCAGCTTCAACAAGCCATTTCCGGGCAGGTTCCATCTCAACCTCAACCAACTTCGGCGAATCAAACAGTTCCAGAGTACGCGAATGCCGCAGCCAACTCAAACCTACAGGGTCAGTCGCAGCCTGCTAACTTTTACATGAACAACCAACAGCCTCCGACAAGCGCCCCATCCAATCATCCACATGGAGCTACCCTGCCCACAAATATCCAAATGCAAAACGGTGTTCCTACAAATTTGCCATGCAGTACACAGCAACCACCACCTCAGCAGCAACAGCCTCAGCAGCCGCAGCAGCCTCCGCAACAGCCCTCAGCTAGCCAGCCTCAGACTAGGTCTTCAGTGCCCATGGCAGTTCCTTCAAGCGTCCTACCAAGCGAACAAGCATCTTCCTCCGTATCTCAGACTATGGTACCCCAGCCAGTTGTTCAGCCACAGCAGCCGACTGGAAGCATTATCCAGCCACAGCAAGGACAGACGATGACCACTCCCCATAGTGCTCCGCAGTCGCAAGTATCGTCCGAAATGTTTATCCCACAGTCAGCCCCACAATCGTACGCTGGTCCGCCGCTATCCACTGCGACGATCCCTAGTGTCAGCAGCTCGACATCTATAGCCCAGGATGTGCCAGTGGATGTAGCAGTTGCTATACCATCGGTTCAACAATCGACTGTTATTTCTCCGGCTGGTGGTGGCGGGACTCCATCGGGTATCGTTCCCGCTGCAGCTCCTACAGAAGGTGCTGCTGCTACTCCACAGCAAGCTCAGCAGCCCCAGCAGCCTTCTCAGCAGCAGTCTCAGCCTCAACCGCCGGCGTCCTCAACTACGCCAGGTATTCCAAATGTTATACAAGATACTGCCGCCGCTTCGCAACCCTCAACGATAAGCGACCCAGCTGTTATAGCTGCTGCGATTCAGGCGCAGCAGCAGGTAACAGCGCCCCCAGCAACACTTCAGACCCAGCAGTCGGTTGTGGCTAGTGACGAAACAGCCCAGCCCGCGGTGGACACTGATAGTGAAAGGTGAGTGGCTCTCCTATTGTTTTTTTTCGAAGTTTTTTATGCTGCCGTTTTATCACCGAACCCCAGGAATTTTGTCATTCATTTCCTAGTTTTATTGGGCTTCGTCTAAAGATCAGAACGCCCCGCCGCATTGTGGACGACCAGCTCAAATCGTCCGGATCGGGTTTGGGATCAAGAGAACCTTGAGTTAGAAACATGGCCCTCCTTGTTATTTTTTAGGGATTTATGGTGAAACTTTGCTTTGATAAAATTAGTAATTTTACGTGCCTAACAGTGTGGAGGTATCTTTGGCTTTATTTTTCGTTGACACGAAATTTAAAGCATCTTGTCTACTTAACAAATCAGTGACTAATTTCCAAATTATAAACCTAAATATTTTTTTACGTTTTAATTTTGTCTGACTTCTGCAAATAAGAGCAACCGAATCAAAATTCTCTTAAAGTTCAAACAAATACTGCCCACTCTTAAAATATTTACATTTAATTATAAGTTTTGCAAACAGCTGTATTCGCAATAAAATTCTATACTGTATCGCAATAATTAAAAAGATTTTACAATTTGAAATTCAGAAACTAACATTTTGTCTATATTCCTGTGCTTTTAGGCACAGCTATTTAAAGTAGTCCGAGGTCTTATAACAGAGTCTTCAATTTTAAGATCTTAGGATTGCTTCAAATTTAATAAATATAACAAAAATAAAAGAATATTTATTTCTCTAGCTTTATGAAATCGATAGAATAATCGCTTTCTCCATAATATTTCAAGTTAATTTAAATTAATCATTACATTTTTATGTTTCTATACAATTTTTATCGTCTCTAGTTTCTGTAGTTATGAGGTAGAAGGATGTTTTCATTTACAATTCAGACAAAATGAACATATGATAGAGCTTATATTTCATAAGGGTCTACACGGATTTTTATGTAAGGATTATGAATAGCTAAAATAGGTATGCTGTTTTATATGTTTTCTTCAGAACCCTCGGCACTGCTTCGATATTGTAGAAATATGCACATTTGTGAGCTGATAAAAGCCTAAAGAGCTCAGCCAGGGTAAATGTTATCCACTATTATGCTAATACTTATCTGTGGGAACTTATTTTGAAAAAGACAATTCAATTTAAGTCTCGAAATATGTGCGCTATTTATAGAGATTCCCCCTTTAAGGGATGATCCATTGCTCAAGGTAAATCGTCTTTAGAACTATCACGTCCCACTGATAATTCTCCAGAATCATACTAGGGAAAACTAAATGACTTCGACTGCAAAGGCAGGTAAGATGCGCATTATATAATAATTCGATCCCTTTAAAAATGCAACATTATTCATAGGGTCTGAGTGCATCCCCGACCATTTATCATTCATCTATTTTTTGTTTTTTTCTTATTTACTCTTACAGCATCAAAAGGGGGCTAGTTCTAGTCGGGCTCCATGCTCAGTAACTAAGCCGATTAAAAGCCTCAAGGAATTTAAAAGCAAAGAGGGTTGGGGCTATGCTGGATCATTCACGCTGTTCGTAGTACTAAAAGAGATGCATTTGAATTTACAGATGTTTGCCTTCAAAGCACAGGAAAAGAGGGAGATCCTTCAAATTGAGGAGTAGGAATCGTGTGTTAAAACGTTGCAGGCAGCACAAATTCATTGGCAATTTTGCGCAATAATTAGACTCTTATTTAATTAGTATAGTGTTTAATAAATTTAATTACATTCGTAATCAATGAGGTCGTTTGTGGCAATTTTTGGAAATTCTTCGAACTAAAATAGTTTTAAGGTTCATTCGTTTTCTATAACAATTTTCAATTGATCAATAAAATTGTGAAAAGGATGTATTATATTTAGTTAACAAATGGTTAAACAATTAATTATTTGATTATTGAAATGTATTTTTTGGTTGGAAAAAAAGGTAATGCTGATAGTGATACATCCAGAAGATGTATTTGTTCTTTTTATTCGTCATTTTGAAAGAGCTGTAGCTAAATTATCAGCTGTGAAGGATTCGACAGAGTAGACCACCCCTTTTTTGATTAATACTTTCGGAATGCTATCGCTGCCGAGAAGGTTTTTGCTCGCCTGCGGAAATAAATGAGCATTGTGCCCAAATGAAGGTTCGCAAATTAAGTAGAATATCCAGGCTGGACAAATAATAATACAATATTATCCGGCACTGGCTTCCTGGCCATCCATTCGGGATATTGTGGAAATTGACATAATTTAACCGGAAAATTTAAGGCGTGAGGCGGAATGGACTGCATGCATAAGCGGTGTCCGTAGTTTCCAAAATTCTGTCAAATGTGACCGTATATTTTACATAAAAGGAATTTAGCTGCTAATTTTGTTACCCTATCATCGCTATTTAAATAGTTATGAAAGTTAACGAGTAAGAGTGGTATTTTCTGTATGCTAAAATAGGAGCCATAAATTTCGATATATATGACGATAGTGTCGTTATCTTTTCCGTTTGTTTGCTTGTTTACTCTTTAATTTTTGGACTTATTGGAGTCAAACCCTCTGAATTGATAATCCAAAATTAAACAAAATCCTAAAAATAAAATGTTGTAAAGTTATAGTCTGAAACTCTCAAGGATTTCGCAGACTAAAGTGAACAGGCGAAAAGGTAACACCAGAGGCGGGACAGTAACGCTAGAATCTGTGAAATATGCATGGAAATAAGCAATTTTATTTCCCGCTCAAAATCAAACATTTCAATTAAATCTATGAGTATATACTTGTTTCCGACTGAATTTTGCGAAAACATGCATTGACAAGTTTTGTTTGTTTGAATTATTCTCTATATATATTCCAAGGTTTTGTAAGTGCTCATAAAGAAATAAAAAGATGCTACTCCATTCCAATGCTGTTGCTCAAATAGTTTTGCCTAGAATTTAAGAAAATAATTTACTTAGTGACGAGGAAATATGTTTTCTAATTTCACCGAATAAACAATGCACGCTACAGAAAATATTTTTCAGAGCACACGTGTTGTGTTGCACACTCGAGCGGAAATTATTTGAAAGGAAAATTGATGTCGTCGTTGTCGTTGTCCATCCTCGTTGGGTACGCACGTACGCACTTCAACGGGTTGGATGTATCTAAGCATATTTGAAAAGACACTAGCTAAAACGGTTATCTAAAATAATTTACAGGCGCCAAATTTGCAACAAAATCTAAGAAAGAAGTCTTTCTCTAAAAATACAATTAAACCGCGACGTCTTTGCGCTTTTTATTCCAAGAAAGCTGTATGAAAAAAAAGAAAAAAAGAAAGAAATATTTATATAAAAACGCTCGCGGTCTATCCGCAGATCCGCGGGGCTAGTGGGAATGATCAAATTCAAATATATTCGCAACGCTGCCTCTGACTACTCCGCCCGATCCCTCATCCGCGGAAAACAGAATGAAACGAAAGTGCAAAGCAGACGACGATGATGATGATGATGATGAGGATGAGATGCCTCTTTTCCGCGGAGTTGATGTTCTGCTCCACTATCTCCGCAAGAGCGCCTGTCTGCATGCCTTTGACTTTTCGCGGCTTTCTTCTCTCGCGCGAATTTCTCTAATTCGAAAGAATAAACAGGCTTTAGTCTGGTAACGGGATGAATTTTTTCTTTTGCTAATTATTTTTTGGCAAAGCATTTTCGAGAGGGTCACTAAGGCCACTTTGGGGATGGAATGGTTCGGTGGGACAGTTGAAGGCCTTCTCGACTCCACTTGGTGCTAATTTGTAAAATGTTGAAAATTGTGGGGAAATAGAGGAATGCGACGGCAGTTTGCCTATGAATAAAACGCTTCCCGACAACTAGGCTGCTTATACGAGTACCAGATCAAAAGTGCTGCTTCTAACTTTTAGATCAACGTTTAGACAAAACGTCTTTTTTCTCATTGCGTTTTTGTGCCAAATTCCATTTCGTTTAAGCGACTGGAATCAGAGTGAGTCACGTGTAATATCTTTCGGGGGATTTCTTATTCGCCGGGTTACGGCTGCCTATTTTTGCTCGTGTTACAGCCCATCCCAGCCGGAAAATGCCCCTTCTTAACCGAGCTCTGTAGAAAAGGCGCCTTCAATTTTGTGTGGAAAGGATTTTGGTGTTTTTGTGGTACCGGGAGAGTACCAAGAGGAAAACATTCTTTTGCAAAATATACTAAAATTGCGGTGTTGGAGTAAGATAGAGGGACGAGGGTATTATAATTAGTTTCACTTTCCACAACATAATTAAAAGCACTTTTTTTCAAGTTAGGTCTTGAACACGATGAGCGATACATTCCCACCGGTGACCATTTGTGTCTTTACTTCATAGGGGACCACATTCTTCCTTCCTTCATTTCCCTTGGGGACCAAATGCTTACCGATGGTCATTATAATTTTCTATATTGTGACCTCGAGAGTCACGGGAGGGTACCTTTTGTTTTTTTTACTTTCTTCTTTATTACGAGGGTTGTACAAGAAGTAAGTTTCCCTATTTTATTAAAAGAGAAGTTGTAGTAAACAAATTCTTTTATTTTCGTATTCCTCAATTCAAAAACTATAACTCATAATCACTATAATTACCTCGATTCGTCAACTATTGCAGGAGCTGTGAAAAACAGATGAATATTCATTTATTCATAAATAGATTGCTAACTCATAATCCTCCTTTAACTTTATCGTAGTAGGGTAAAAAGTAGATATGCTTTTTGTTGTTAATCGACCCTTAAAGCGGCTGTTTATTCATTTTATGGGTTCGAATGGAAAACAACAACAAAAAAACAAAATATTGACTAGGTCCTTATCAGTTTGACGCCAAGAAGTGATTTGCCCTATCGCTACAACATCCTTGATTTCGAAGAAAACAAAATGAAACGAGCCATTTCCGCTTAGGAGGAACTATTTTTTCATCTTCTATATACTTTCTCTTGAGATACGAGCGGGTAAAATTAATTTCCATTATCTCTCATCATGCGTAGACATTTATCAGAGCAGGGGCGTCGTAATTGAAATATATTGGAAGTCGTAGTTGTCTCCCAATGAGTAACTCGTGCACGTTAATTACGGGGAGCCAATCGCCAATCTATCGCTTCCGCGCACCATTCATCGGCTCAATTGTATCGGCCATGATTCATGCCGCTGCTGGGGACTTCGATTGCGAAAAGGGGGAAACAAAAATATTTAGTTAAAAATGGGATTATTAAAGTTAGAATTTGATTACCCCTAAAACCACTGACCCTTCTGTTTGGTGCGAGATGAATCTTGGCGTTGTCTAAGGCCCTAAACCCTCCAACGAATTGGGTGGACTTTAAACAGTCAAGAGAATTATTTCGATTCATTTGAAAACTTTGAAGGCTTCTTGAAGCTATAAGGGGAGATAAATGGCTCCTTGAATTGTGTTAGCCAGTTTGAGGTGGTTACATTTATTTATTAAGGGTCGCCCAATCGAGACTCCCACAGTTTTCGGCGCCCGAATTCCAATCGTAGCAGAGCCGTGGGAAATTCCTTCCTTTGTGCGAAATTCATTTAACTTTTGAAAAGGCTATGCACTGGAGGTGTAATTAGAAAAAGCTTGAAAACTAGTTGTATAGTTTCTGCAACTCCTTAACATCGTCCAGGAGGGATCTCTTTACTCCCAATTGGAATTTACCAAAATTAATATCAGACTGAAAAATTAAAATTAATAGCAATTTTCAGGCAGTTTATTTATGTGTTTTTCTTTTTTCTCAAAACATATGTTAGACGTTAAATCAATTTTTGTAACTTGTGATTTAAGAACCTTACATCATAATAACCTTGGTCCTGAAATGGGGAGAAATTAATTAATTTAGAATTGGCCACCACTAGGCTACTACCTACCTAAAAATATATGCTGCCAAGTGTCTTGTACTTCATACATTTCCTTGCTCATATTTTTGACCAGAAGAGCGGACAACGTTTCCGAAGATTAATGGATTTAATCAGCTAGTCCAAATCTTAATTGATCTAGCAGTTGCATGAAATCACGTCACAATTTTAAATGCCGACTCAGTCTCATCGACACGCGGCTGAATTATTTTTTTTTATTATTTCAGTTGCAGGAGATTAGTTTTAATCCGGACAATAATAAAACGGGATCCAATTGGATCTCGGGATAGTGACTATACTCCCAAAAAAAAACTGATGACTCATCTGAAATGTGTTAGTTAATCTAGCAAACCTAGAAAGTGACTCAAGTTGAGTATCGTCTAGTATAATTTAATCTTTTTAGAATCAAAGAAAATTTTCTGCAACCGACTCAAAAATGCACTCAAAAATTATCCGGTTCCTTATGAGTCAACGTGAAAATATTTATCATATTCTTCGACAGCCAACGTTATCATTTGTGATAAGTGGGAAGAGGAATTCGAAGAACTTTTACACATGCTGATGAGATATTTGACCAATCTAGAATTCTTGGAATAAATATTTAGTCGCAAAAATAAGTATTTCTCTCATTTCTTTGTTGTATATGTAGCAAGATTAGGTGGACGATTCATCAGCAGGTATTTAATGTAAGAGAAAAAATTGCAAATCATCTACTGTACCAATGATTAGCCTCGAAATTGAAATTTTTCGTAGTTAATTGAAGTTGAGAAAGTATCGCAGCATGGCTTAGATTTATTGCTTCCATAAAAAGGATTATCTAGCTATTGAAGGATTAGTCAGCCTTTTTTTTTCCGAAGAAGGTCGTTCTCTCGGGTGATTTCTAAGTCGATTCGTCTCGATCCATTTGTGATCTTAGTCAGTACAGAGACTTGCTAGATAATTATGCCGCGAGATTTTAAAATCCATCATATGAGCATTGGAAATATATAATTGATGTGTTCTGAAATTATTACAGTAAAAAGTATACTTGTAGGGCAGACGAAGGGTACTAACTACTGAGGCAACCACTTTTTAACCCATGAATTGTTTACAAAAATGAAATTTCTGCAGCGTAAAATCAGCCACAGAACGAAAACGTCTCTGATTTATCCGTGCGGTGGGTCCGACGTGTTTATTTATTAAAGGAATAGTCGCGTCTTGCGTGGCCGCATTTACCCTGACTATACATTTAAAAAAATAAGAACAAAAAAACAAGAAACAATTCAGCCATATTCAGGGCAAAACAAAAGGAAAAATGTTGCACTGTAATTTTAGACGCACAAACATTTGTTTCGTACAAGACGCAAATCGCACCGATACACAAACGATTGCTTGGCTTTCCCGACAGGGCTTTAATCACCTCTTTTGTAAACAAACAAACATTTCCGCAGTAAGTTCGCGGAGAATCTGAAAACGTCGTGCTTCCATAAAATGAGTAATTACTGCGAAATTTTATTTAAAAAAAGGTGGTTATTTTTATAGCTGCAAGCACGGGATAGATAGAGTGCAATTTGCATCGATTGAACATCTGCTCTCGACGCTACCACCACTATGCAAACGCTATGTAAAAACAAACAACCACCCGGGGGGAGGGCAGGTTGTGGGAGTTGGACAGGTATAAAATTCCACCTTGCAACGGTCGCGTTTTGCTATCAATGAACTAATTTCGTTGCACAGTCGCACACCCCCTCCCCATAATGAAAACAAGTGACGCAACAAGCTTAAGCTGCTAATGTTGCAATTAAAATTTCACGGAACGTTTTATTGATCGATGCAGGCGTCTACGTTTCATTCTAAATAAATCACCCCGTGCTCCTCCGCGGTTTTGACAGAATTTTCTACGTTTCTTCAACAAAACGATTTTTGCTGCTATCGAGAATCGCGGTCGCGGCGGACCATTGCCAAGCAAAAAGAAGCACACGCTGACCGCTGCCATCGTGTAGTGGATTTCGCGACTGTCGCGTCCCTCCCCATGGGGGAAACGGGTGCGAGAATTCCTACAATTTAACAATCCGTGTGTATATCTCATTTAGAAAATATTAAAAACACGTAAAAATGGAAAAGCTTGTCGCGCGGGGCAGTCCCGCAGCCGCTTCGTTGGCGCCCACTTTTCGTGCGGTCGACGTATTTTACACTTTCGTTTACGCTAGGCCAGTTGTAAGTCGTGAACGGCTAATGCAGGGGGGCGGCGGGGTTGTAAGGGGGGAAGAAAAATTGATGCCAGATAACGACGATTTGTAAACTTATTCCCAACGTGCGTTATCATAGCAATTTCGGCTATATTTGGATTCTGCATCGGACCGAACAATTCCTTGCCCGCATTTAGTCGATCCGATAATTGCGTAAAAAGATTTACCAAAGTCCAATGTTGTCTCCATTCTACGCATTAGCGCCACTAACTTCTGTGGTTTTTCTTATGTAAGAATTTCATTGCGGTAAGTGCACACGGGCGCTTAGCGGTGCATAGAAAAACCAAAAAAAGAAAAAAATAAATAAATAAATAATTCTTTACATGAACCGCGTGAGATGTGCTTAATCATTTTGGCAAGTTGTACTCCTCGATAGTAACACTGCGTTTCGTTGGGTAAAATGCGCAAAAGTTGCGAATATTAAACAAAGGAGAACTAATTAATTTTTGTAGATCGTCTGTTTTTGCCATTTTAAATTCTTTTTTCATATCATTTGCATGTGAGTATTTTTAGGTTTTTTTTTTGCTGCAACAGCTCATGTTTTTGGGACGTTATTTTTAATAAATATTCTTTTAAAAATTTCGTCGTTAAAAAGAAACTTCCTTATATAAAATGATTTTTTTTTAACCCATTAATACCGAAGAACTTTATTTTATTATTACCTGACTGATGCCGGTTTAAATACGGTAAGGTAAAGAATTTTTAATAAACGAACGTTTAGAAGCTGTGCTCCATGTCATAATTTCTTTAATCTACTTTGTGACCTAGTTCAATCTTTTTATTAAAGTAAAATTGTAAGCGAAATCTAATTCGCAAAAAAGGTATTAAATAAAAAATGTCGTCTGTTGCTACAAATCTTCGTTTTCTCCTGTACTTTCTTCTAGCTGTTTTGCAATTAAGTCTTTACCCTCTAATTCTTGATCTCAATACATTTCCGGGCAGTGTCTGAATTTATTTACTCTTTTTATATTTATTTTATTAATTTTTTTGTTTTTATATGAGTAATAAAATATCATTAAAATTATTTTTTAGTCTATACGTGCCATAAAAGTGAAATGCCTGAGGATACATTTAGATTTGCCTTTGGACATAATGCCAGAGAAATTAATAAAACGAAAGAAAGTCTTTTACTGTCGTGGTTTTTGTCCCGTGGAAAATGAAAGACGGGACTCCCAAGTTGCGGCGAAAGTTCAGGAATGGGAATGGTAATTTTTTTTACCTTTAATTGCGATTTTGTCCCAAAACTTGCGCAAGAAAAAATGCGATTGAACCTGGATGCCTATTTCTTCTATTACCGAATAATTAATTGAATCAGAGCGTGATGTGGCCACATTTAAAGGTAGTGAAGGAGCTCCTCAGATTGAATGGAAATATCAAAAAATGTTGCAATTACGGTTGGGTTGTGCCAGTGCGGCACGAAATACCCGGCAGACGATGTCAAGGAAATTTTGGGTTTTGCCTTATGTATACTCCGCGGTAATTCCATGCAAAACTTCCTCTACGCCCTAAAAATAAAATCTGTTTATCGATCTACGCTAGAACTTCAACTTGAATCGCTCGTATCGATTGTAAGATATAACACGTTGCGGGAAGGGGGAACAAAGGCCACAATTTTAAGAAAGACCTTTGCGACTATACTTCCTTGAGACATTTAATAATTCCGCCATGGTGGGCTCCTTTCATTAAAAGTCTATCACACTGTGGCATGATTATGGTGATGAGGGTGCAAAGCAAATAAATTTCCCCGTGCAAAAAGCGAAAAGAAGACCAAATTAAAAATTAAAACGAAAGAAATTATTCTGCGCAAGAAGAACCGGCAAAGGAAGCTGTCGTCGTGTCCCGTGCTCTTATTGCCCCTCCCTCCGCCTGTGTAAATAATCCGTGAGGTGCGCGTATGGGAACCAGGCAATATTTACGTGACAGAGTTCAATAACTGAGTTCGTGTTATTTCGAGCCGACACACTAGTCAGTGAAATTGATGAGTTTACTGTTTCGCGGAGTCTACCTTTAACCTTGCCAATTGCCCCAATACAATTTTTGCTTTCCATCCGGCGCCTCCTTTCGTTTTATTTTTAAAGTTGCATACCTGAATCAGCTCTTAATTGCTGCCTTTGCATTTGCGAGAGTGCCTGCCTACCCCAAAAAATTTCTTCTTAATGAATCACACACGATTGCAGCAGCGAATCGTTGGGCTAGCTGGCTGGCGCGGGTAGTCAGTTTTTGAGATGCACGACGGTGTGCATGCGGGCAGGTAAAATCGCGAAGTATATGCAGCCAGCCGGCTATCCGCTGCCGCGCCACCGCTTAAACAGTCAGCACCGCAGCACCAGCTTTCTTAACATGACGGGGAACTGCTTCGACTGATTATGCAGTCGTTTTCTCCGCTCACGCTTTAGAAAACGCGAAGGCTCGCCGCATTCGTGAAGATCGTCATTACCATTCATACGGAGGTGGAAGACAAGAAGATGTTATTGGCTTCGAACAGGTGATAATTAATTATTTTAACGGATTTTTACCGAACGGATTAATTCATTTATGAAGCTATTGAACTTTGGGGACGAATCCGATATATACGTACAGTACTTTCGCGTGTAAATCATTTACGTTGTTAAAATCACAGAGTTCAATTAATTTAATCCTCTCGCAGGAGGTAATAATAATTATTTCCAACAATCAGATTTCCAATTGCCGATAATGCAATTATAAATTTATTATTATAAGCAAATATGTACTTATGGAATTATTGGTTTATAGTCTTATTAAAGTCCATTCACTAATTTACCAGCGTTCCTAACAAAGTCTACATTTACAAGCCAGAAACTAGTGCGGCGCACATTCATCGATAGGGCAAAAAGATCTGAATTACATTGGATCTTTTAGTGAGCAACTAATGCACGGTAGCTTAAGGTAATATCCAAAAATGATTACTCTAAAAACTTCACTTTTCAATTCACACGTATTTTTACCATAGTTTCTTTAATTAAAATCAAAGGTAACTAATATGATTTTGATAGAATTTTCCTTTCAATAATAGGGCCCAATGTTTAAGTAAGTGCATTTTCAGAAAAGCCTATGAAAATAGTGAGTGTGGTAGGTGAAAGGGAGAATCCTGGTTAATTTAAGTGTTTCAAGTCATCATTTTAATATGTAACGATCGAATGGAATTTATTTAACCCAATACCGTCCTCTACCACTTGTGCTCTACCGAACAAAACAAGTACCTGGAGGAATTTTACCCGAAAAACAAAACATATGCAGTACTAAAGCCAGCGGCCTTCCTTAATTCCTTAAATTGATCCCGACCTACTGATGAACCTAATTTAATTCAATTAAAGTAGATTGGGCGATTGTGGTCCAGTTGCATGACCCCTGATAAAAGCGCTTTATTAAACAATTTGCAAAACAAGCGAATTATTATTTGCAGCGGCTGACTGACTGACTGACTGACTGACTAGTGGCAAATACGCCCCCAGCTCCACCACATTTTATGGGGAAGAATGCCAATCGCTGGAAATAGTGTGAACCACGTTTCGCGGCCTGTTGATACCTGAATTTCATGTTCACGTACTCATAACGGACAAATGTTTAATTTAAATAAATTGACGCATAGTGGGTGGATGAAGAGTTCAGTTTACTTTAAAGGCTGTGTGTCAATACATTTTAATGCGTTAATACCTGTCGATTTAATTTCCAGGTGACGCATGATTTCAGAGGTAATTAAAACGCACATTTCCGGGAACATTTAATTTTTAATTGCTTAATGATTAATAAATTAAATCTGGGTAATTAGTGTAGAAAGTCTAATAGATCATCATCTATGGCGATAAAATAAAATCCATTCGATTTTATTAATAGGTTAAAAGGCGGAGACATTACAAAAATTTTAAAAGTCGCAGAAGTTATAGAAAACCTATGTTGAGCGTATAGAGGAAAAGTTAAACGAGTTCTTTTTTTTAAATTCTTTCTTTCTACAACTGTGTCGCCTCTGGTAGCTCAGTTAACGCACTGGGCTACTGTCCCAGGCCTATTTTTGTTTTTGAAGACTTTAAAGGCTTTGTAAAATTGAAAATTTGAAGAGATCGCTGGGAGAAGTGTATGTTTGATATTTGGTTTATTGGATCCCATAAGTAAAGATACGAACGCTCGATGTAACAAGCAGCAGTGCTAAGGGTTAATTAAAATTAGAAAAATTGGCCTTTACATAGCGTAAAACTCCATTAATTATATTCTTCCCATTTCATTCATTATGCTATTAAAGCAGGCACACGACTTTTGATTTACGTAAGTTTTTGTTTATGCCGCATCGTTCCTCCCAAGGGCAAAGCGTTAGTCATCCCCAGCCGGTATGCGTCTTAGCACGTCTTTTTAGTTTCTGAATTTTCGTTAGAGATGAGAAAGTGTCGTCGTTGTCCGCAAGATAAGTCGGCGCAGTAGAAAATTCATGTGACGCTATTAATTCAGGCAGAACGCAATTTTTCCTTTTGTCAGCAGAAAATAATTCGAGCGACAACGTATTTCTAGAAACGACTAAATTGCAACTACTGCTCCAATCCGAGCGGAAAGGGTGGTCTTCGATTTTTAATTAAGGCCTCCCCCCCCCCCACCTTGGAATCGCATGCTTTCACTAATGCGAGTTGACTGCAGGCGGCACAATTACATATCGGCGGGTGCACTAACGAGTGACACCTGATTTCCCATGGATATTTGAACTTATTAATTATTCACCGTCCTGCACGGTTTAATTTTCGTTCATTGTGCCCAGTAAGCAATTTCTTCCCAATGTAGAGCCGTTACTTACAGCCATTAAGCGAGTCCGTAAATTTTGGTAAGTCAGACTTCTGATGCAGAATTTTCACCTGTTCACTGCTTTGTTCTTTCCTCGCATCGCGTACAATCATCTCAAAATTTCACCAAATTGCGAAATGATCGGTGATCCGTGGTGCACAGTTTATGCGTCAGCGGATCCATTAGTGGCCCTCTCACGCTACAATTTCATCGTCCACGTGCGGATCTCAATCAACATCGAAACTAATCAGTACCCGCCATAACCCGTTACCCACAGGTAGGTTTTTAACCTCACGGCCAAGTCTCCCATTCAATTCAGGGGGCCAATGCATAAATTCGCAAAAGCTTCGCCATCCCGAAGAGCAGCCGGTTTCTTGCACCTGCACCCGAGCACCCTTCGGTAATTAAGGTGATCGCCGATCTTTTTGTTGGAGGCGTAACACCATTTAGGACTGGCATTATTAACTGCAGGCACCGGACAGACATCTACATTTTAATTCTATCGGTTTACCACTGTGGCATGCTCAGCATGAGTCAAATGCGGATTTAATTCGCGTTTCGCCGCGATCACATTATCCAAATTCGGGTGGCATTGAACCGAGAAGACGAAAGCCCCATTAGCAGTGGGCTTTTGGCCTGGTCACACTGTGCAGTCGCGATCAACAGTTTGATACCACAGGTCCCACAATTGCGGGGCCAGTTGAAAACTTTCATTTTGCACTTTGTTTCCTCATCGCCCATTAAAAGAGCCAACGAATTCCGTCTACTGTCTGACTGGTATTTAAAAATTTTTCAGACCTCCTGACGTTTCTATGAGTCATGCGGCCAGGTAAGACCGACATAAATAATTAAACCGTGGCAAGCGGTGAACACTACTTTGGTTTTTTTTGTTCTTTTGCGGACAGTAATTTTTTATGTCTATACCTAAAATTGATCGGTAACTCGAACAGACAAAGAGCTAAATTAATTTTATGATTTTATCGATTTACACAATTTTATATTTTTGATTTCCTCCTTACAATGTGGTTTTTATTTACACTTTTGTAAGTAACAAACTAAAAAGTTACAAATACATAAATGTGGTAAGTTTCAAATCGATATGACAATTAGAAATGGGTGATTTACTGTTTGTTAGCAATTAACAAATTCCAATTATTACATCGTGAGAACCTCCTTTTCATAATACCGCATTATGTAATCAAATGATTAATTGAGATAAGTTAAAAGAACCCAAACTCCATGGGCTTATTTTTAGCCATTGAAGAATTTATATAACCATCTTTTTCCATAGTCCAGTCCATCATCATGCCAGATCGATAGAAATAACTGAAACAAATCCTTCAACAGCTGTTTTCACCGTAGATCACTAAACGTATTTTCAAGTTACTCTGTCACTAGTTATTAGTTTGACAAATTAATAAAATGAAACAGTTTATTTTTATAGCTAGAGTGCGATTAGCTGGCGCCATATTTAGTTGCTTGATTTGTATCTTAAATTACTTACTTGATGAGTTTTGACTTATATCTAGTTATATTTTACAAAAAACCTTAATCGAAAGGGTTCGAAACTTTGTTCCATTACTTTTCGCACCTATAAGCGTTTTTAATTATAATTTTAATATAATATTTCTTCTAGCAGGAATTTGTTTTATAAACTAAAAAATTATTATTTGATATTTTGCCTAACTTTTGGTACTGATGTTCCTTCAAACAACCTCTTTATCACGGTTTGTCTAACTTAATGCAGGTTCGCTTGACGCGGAATAATCTTCTCGATTGTCTCAGATCGAAATTTGATCAGGTAATCGCACAGCTGGTTTGGCTATACCACCTGTTACCTGTGACATTAATAAAAGTAAATCACTTATTAAATAATACTCAACGTTTTTTAACGTTTCTTAAATTTTCCGTAAAAAAATTAACTATGATAGCATTGTCCTATTGAGAAGTTCATTAGTCTTTCAAAAATTATGCTCTCAGTAACAATTACTCAAATTAGTTGGGTTTATTGGGCACTATCATAAATAAATCAAGTGTAATAATTTTCCTTCGAAAGTTGTACTATAAAAACAAATGAATGCTTTCGTGAAAAACAATTTAGCAGGCTTGGCATTTACAATAATAAATGCAATATGAAATAAATAAAAATGCATCCACTCATCCACAAGTATGTAAATCAAATTCATCTTGGTTATTTCTTTTTTTTTTTTGGAAAATATGGAGCTATCTACTAGTGCAAGTAGGTCGCATGATTAAAGAAGTAGCTATTTGTAAATTATGATAATGATCAGACTTTGTCGTAGAAGCTCATTAGCTCTAGGAATGACTGTTTTGGCTTTTATTTGAATTCGTATACGAATAGGCTTTGATTTTAACTATAGAAAAGAATAAGAACAACTCAAGAATCCGGAAATCGCACGCATTTTGATGAAGTTTTCTAGGAACATTATTTTGAAGTACTAACTTAACGAATATGCAAGAATTTCTTATTATTTCTTTATTTATTATTACTTTAAAATCGCTTGTATGTTTAGGAATGAATCTATATAAATTAAATTTATTTTAGTGAGGATTTCTATATATTGATGCCTTAATTCAAAATTACATGCTGTTTTTATGTTTTTACATTTGACAACATTAATATTACTTCACTGAGTATACATTTTACCAATGATTTCTTGTCGATACCCCTAATTTAATAATTTGCGTTTGTTCTGTATTTGAGTGACACTCTTTTCGTGTATGAAAGATGTGGCCAAGAAAAAGTTGCTAATAGCTAAACGCAAAGTAGATAAATGATTAAAAAAGTGGTTAAATTAGCAAGGTTGAAAATTCAATGACAAAATTGCAATTTGTTTAATTCATTGCAACCAAACTAACTAAGACTGCAATACAAGTGTTTGTTGTACACAGTCCTAAGCACCTGTAGGGTATCGAAAAAAGTAGGTATCTTTCCGTATTCATTGCGAATCCAATTTCGGGAGTTAATTCATCAAATCCAATGGGGGGAAATTCCCAATTAAACACGCAAAATTTTCCCCTTATCTAGTCGGAGTCGTAAGTCAGCGGTGAAATTAGCGGCAGCCACTCCACACACTCGGTCTTGTCACGTTCACGGCTCTAACCGCATGCAAATGCTCAAATGAAGTTGATTAAAAAATTGAAGGAATTTTTTTTTTTTTTTTATCTAATCAGAGGCTTCTAGCAGCATACTTGTGGTCAGAGCGGATATCTCCTTATCACTTAAGCAATTTCACGTTAAACAGAGAACCAAAGCTTTGTCGAGCCGGTGACGGGGGGAAGGGGGCTAATCCAGGAGATTCGCAAATTGCCTCCGTCAACTTGCACATGATTTAGCACTGTGGCGAGCTAATGTGACCTGTCCGGTCAACGACCTTGGCGATGACCTTTTTCTAATTTCTTCCGAAACGACAAAATTATTATCTCTGGTATCGCTGACACTAGCCAGGGAGCAGACTGTATGCGAGGTGGAATTGTCGTTAATTTTTATTGCCGTTTTAGTGCGCTTAAACAGCCGCAAGCTAAAGGAATGCATGAAATTTTGGCAGATTAGGCAGTAGCTCTGCCCAAAATGTTTCTTCTTGGCGGGCTACTCGCCCGCCGAAAGTTGTTTGACTTTCTGCTGTCGTCGTAGCGCGCCGAAATGATGTGCGACCGCCTAGCAACAAATTGGGTGGAGGGAGAGGAGGGGGTAAAGCTCCCCGCGATGAGCCCATCGTGATAGACTGGGAGGCCAAGTCGCACAACTCTGACACGGCCCATGAATTAAAAATTGCCGTAAAATTATGTCACATCATTAATTCTATTAATTTGGGTGCTATTTCCGTGCCCGATCACTCCCCCTCCTCCCGCCTCTCTCTTGTACTTTACTTGCTTCGCTTAGACGCCATTTATGCAATTTACCCTGGTTCGCCATTTCTCCACTTTTCCGCCTTCTTATCCAATTAACCGGAGTACCAGAAATGGCAGAAAAGAATATTTTTATTGCGGGAGTCATCGCACGTTGCACAACAATCTGTCGCGCAACACCGACATGTTTAAACGGGCAAGAAAACAACAAAAAGAAGAAAAAAAGGCAATGCACCTCAACGGTCCAAGGAAGCAAACCCCTGCTGGGTGTGAGGGGGTGAAGCTCACAAAAGTTGCAGTGGCAAAGCGAGAGCAACACTATCTCCGAGCCGTGCCGAGCGATCGAGGGCAAAAAGAGCCAACAACAAATGTCTCTCGGGTAAAGTGATGTGTTTGTGGCATGGACTACCACATTCGCGGGGGATTTATTTGGGTGCGAACGGCAAAGCTCCCCGTGTAGCGGTGAGGCGCCACTTTGATCGGATTATTTCGGCACTTATTTTTTTGCTTAACGACACTCTCGTTCGATGGTGATGAGTGTGGGTGGGTAACAGAAGCAGGGACTGTCAAACTGTGCTGTATTTCAACATTTTGTGAAATACTTTTTTTTTTGTTATTCAAAGTTTAAAGTTTTTATTGGCATAACAGAAATTGCTATACGGAAATCCCACTTTAGGACAATTTTAATCCTATAAACAAACCACATAACGACACTAATCCGTAGATTCAGACTGTTCTGTTTTGTAATCTGTAAAACACAGATTAACTGTTTGTGAATCACAGGCGGAATGATATTTGTGCCGTAACTTCCAAGGCAGACGCAAAACTTAAAAGCTTCTTTAACGAAATCACGCTGTATTAACTTTTTTGACGAAGGATTGAGGCGAAACTTAAAGCTTTAAAGCATTGCAAGTATGGATGATTAAAATGTGTCTTTAACGGAACTTTGTGCTTTCGATTATGTTGGCTTAGATTGTGGTAGCTTTCATGTTTTCTGCAATGTTTCCGAAAGCATACGATAGAGGGAAAATCTACTTTAGGATATGTTTGTTTATTATTTTTATTCAACCCTTTGCACTCTGATGTCTCCCCTCTGGAGTACCATTTAGCTATTGCTTATAAAAAGGTTGATTTGTTTGATGAAAACCAGTTCGCAGTAGTTCTGAAGTTTTTGGGAACTGTCAAGAAAACCTGGGGCACTTCAGTTATTAAAAATTTCATCAGACAGCAATTAATGGCAAGTGTCACTTTGTTGGGATTTTTTTAACAAGATAACGATTCGAAACACACTACGAGGTATTTTAATAACTTTTCTGTGAAATGCGAAAATTCATAAAAAATTATTAAATATATTTTTAAAACTAATTTTGATGTTTTTAAAATTCAAAAATTGGCGCCAAAAGTTTACAAAGTCTATTTAAATCGAAATTTTACATTTTCTCCCTACCTTTCTATGTACATCTTTTGGTTGTGTTGTATAAATAAACATAATACAAATTATATTGGAAAGTTAATGACACGAATATACAGTGCGAAAAACTTATCTGTTATTGGTCCGACCAATGACTACATAGAAAGTTCTTTAATCTGGCACTAAACCTTGTCTCGATAAGCAGTATAGGAACAAATATTGTGAGAAAATATTCCAAAGTTTGATCTCCTCGTAATTGCCTTTTGACGTCATTATTGTCATATTTATCTGCCCACGTTAATGGCTGTTCAAATTCCTCCGAGATGAATGTCCCTGCGATTGAAACGGCCGATTAAATATAAAATTAATTTCGTACCGGTGTATTCCGATTTAAATATTTCATCTAAAAATAATCTCGACGCCATACAGGCGGAGTTAAATAGATCCCAAATGCAGTCAAGTCCGCATTTAGCCACGAAAGGTAGCGAAAGAAGCTGTGGATCAACTTTCTAAGGCTAGGCAATAGCAGCAATGATACGCAAAAATGAAAAGCTCACCTGCGCTGCTGAATGATTAAATTCATCGCTTATTTTAAACATGATCCGTTCTACGACGAAAACAATACCAAAGCCAGGGGAGCATTGCTACAGAACGAGTCCGTGACATCATCAGAACGCGGCTTTCTAAAACAAACGTCTAAAATGATAATAAATTTCCGGTCCTTGGCCGCTGGTAGGGAAGGGATTTTGCGCGGCCGCGAATCAATCATGAGATCATAATTCTATCCTTAGATTATTTTGTTTCTTCGACGGTAAATGTCGCTGAAGTGTTCCTGGAAAGAAGTGCTAAGTTCAATTTTTGACCGATGATTGCTCCCAGCTGATAAAACGTTTTTTTCTCGTCTTTGTCAGGGAAAAATACACGGTGTAGATCTGAGAAGAACTGCAAAGAAAACAAGTCAATGGGACCGCTATCTCGCCATAAAAAGGTGGTGCGCTCAAATGGAATAATAATGAAATTTGCTTTTATTTAAAATTCGATAAGGGCTCCGCTGCCGTCAATAAAATTTGGATAGTTGGGCAAGCAGTCAGAATGATAGAGGCATAATATAAGACGTTTGGTGGTTCTAGAAAAACTTCAAGAAGAAATAGGCGTTGCATTATACACAAGTCGTTGGTATTATACCGCATTACAATGATCACATTGAAGTGCTATTAATAAAATTTTCGAGGTCAAAGCAATGAAGTCCGAAGGAAAATGCCAGCCTCTGTAAATGTAGAAAATTTCTAAAATCCATGGAAGCAAGGATGCACTATGAGGCCACAGGTTGGTGCACACTAATTGCACATTCCAACCTCGTCGCACAACTTTATAGGGGCTTTTATCAGAATGCATATGTTGCAAAGATAGAAAGATAGAATTCCTCTGAATCGCGTGTGTGGGGGTAAGGCCTTCAAAGGGCTAGTCATGGGAAGGATAATGTTACTTCGTAAAAAAATGTAACAACGTAAAAGCGTCAAATACTGGGGCGACATGCAAACTTAATTGACTGCATAAATCCTCTCTCACCGGTCCCATTCACTTATAGGGGAACGTCAAGGATTTTTAGTAATTACCTTAAGTAGAAAAATAAAAAGATTTTGTTTTGCAACAAATACTTACAGTTCGGTTGCTCTAACAAATTAGTTTAAAAGATTTGTGACGATTTAATGTAACGTCATAATTGAATCCAAAAATTCAAATAGCTTATGACTGAGCTATGATTATCCATTCCAAGAAAAATGCCTCGATTGCATCACCGTTTCCTTTGGTAAGCAATTATCATTTCAATGACGAAATACAACGTCACCCCAGCCGTATCAGAAAGAAAAAGCCGCAACTAAAGTGGCGTGATCACAGTAAATCTGTAGAGCGAAGGTTCGCCGGTATGCAAGCACCCAGCTAAGAAATGAGTCGTCTAAACGAAATGCTTTGGGGAGCAACTGGGTGATGATGACTAAGGAGCCACGAGCTCTGATATTTTTGCTTCTCAAGCCTTTCGGTTTCCTTTTCTTTTTCCCTCTATGCTGGACTGATATCTTGGCTCAGCAGAATTGTATTTCCCGGAAAAACTTATTACACATGCGAATGATACGGTTGCATTATTGTCTTTTGGATCGCCATCTCAGCCAAATGGGTTCCCTTTTATTTTATTATTTGTTTTTCCATTGTAAATTATTTTTATTGAACGTCTTTTTAGATCTTGTAAGTCGATTCTTGCAGGTTTTGCATTCTGGCGCCAAAAAGTTATATATAATTTTTTATAAAAGTTAGCGAAAACGAAAAAATATGAAATCTGACTGTATATTCGTAATCAGTGACCTTGAAACCCTTGTATATGTAATGTTTGTTAATTAATTCAAATTTATACACTGTCGATGCTTGTCCTTTATTCATATGATTTAAATTATTTTCGAAGCAAACAAACTTGAGTTTATAAAAGATTTGGACCGGTCTTAATTTTTTATATAGTTTTAAAATATCTTTGTATTCTGGAAAGTTTTAAATTGATTGATAGGAAATATTCAAGTAAAATTATATAAGAATAAAAACTCTCATAAATCAAGAAAATTTGACATAACTTTTCATCAAAAATCAGATAAGCCTATTAACAACTGTCCAATGCGACAATTTGTTTTATGGAAATAGTCAAATTAATCGCCCACAAAATTCTAGCTTCTCTCGAGTTACATAATTCAAGTCGAGAACGAGCAAGGCGATACAAATGATAGATCATTGTGGGAAGTTAATTGCGAAAAGAAAAAACTGGCGAAACGATTCTACAAGAAAAAAAAAAAAACGAAAAAGTTTTGCACAGCGATTGAGCGGGCCATCGTGCCCACCCATCGTCTTTAACATTTGATCTGATCTCCTTGAGAGATACATAAGTGGCGGAACAATTTTAAAGTGTCATTGCCTCCTTCGGATGTGTACCCATTTTTCGACTTGAACATGATTAGATTTGGTGGGTATCCAAAAGAAAAGAAATACACACTTTAGAATATATGTGATCTATTCTTATAATGAGTATGACGTGGAATTTTAGACGTCGAATCATTGACAGGATATCACAAAACGAAAGGTTGCCTAGTTGGGCAACTTTATTGACCAGCGAGCGGGAGAAAACTTGACTTTAGCTGACCTTGATGGTATTGCAATGTTTTTTTTTCTTTTCTGGGGAAACTATTAAGTGATTTGGCCATTGACATTTAGCTTGCTACTTATGACTTTTTTTTTGGATCAACGGAGATTTATAGGAAAGTTAGATTAAAGCTGGTTATTTTAAATGTTTGTTCAAGTGCTGTTTAAATAAAATTTGATAAAGGTATAGTGAACTATATCTGTACCCGGAAGAGATTTTAATCAAAAATTTTATTATATACGAGGGTTGTCTCAAAAGTTTCGACCTTACAAAGATGCGAGATATTTCTTATTATTTTTCTTTATAGTTTCCTTGTAAATCTAAACACTTCTTCCAGCGATGGTCCCATCTCTTCAACTCATCCAAACAGAGCGTTGGAAATGTTTATTCGAACATGTTTTTGGTTCAAAGTGCCTATGCCTCATGGCGTAAATCTTGATTCAATATGTGAATACCTTTTAAAGTATGTGCAAACACATTCCCAAACTTACGGATGCTGCCGTCTTCATGTTGAGGTCTAAAACTTTTCAGACAACCCTCGTAAGGTATAAAAAATTCAATATTCATAAACTATGACGAAAATTATGATAGAGCAGAAATGTGTTATGAAATTTCTAATGCAATCTTTTCGGCGGTGATGGAAAGAGTGAAATTTACTCTATTTGAGTAAACCAAGGCAAAATGATATTTGGTTTTTTAGAATTGTTAGTGTATACTCGTCTAGACTAAACAGAGATATATTTCTAAAAAGATTGCTACAAATTCTAGTGAATTATTCATGTGCCCATGACAAATAATCGATTGCCCTTGCAGTCATTGGCTTAAATTAGACCACAGTTCATATCAGTAAACAGACAAATATAGCTAAAGACATAAGTCAATTTCCTTGAACTTGGAGGCGATTTTCTAAGAAAGCCCTCCTGCTTGTTGCGCGTGTACGACTTTGATCTTTATATCTAAAACTTCGACGTGTTCAGCGTAAATAGAAAATCGATTCTTTCTCCTCTCCACCATATTTTCATTAGCAAATAGAACTTCTCACGCAACTTGTCCTCCTTTTCCTAGAATTTGATAACTTTTTGTATAGAATAGGGCGGACCCAAATGGACGACCTTAATGAATTTCTACAGGACAACGATTGTCCTTGTCCTTTAAAGTTTATTGAACTTTGCTGTGTATGTCCAGCACCACTACCATTTCATTCATTATATAAATTTTTGGAAATAAATAGTGGACTTTGGTTCAGCATTGCGGTAATACAGTTCATTGCTTCCTAACCTCATTCGAACTCATACCTTCAAATTTTATGGGCTTTTTTTTTTTTTTCTAATATAGCTCCTTTGTATTTAGTGTTTCCAGTTTGGCGCTTGCGCTTTCTAGTAATAAGAAGACTGTTGCCAACCGTTGCACTGCTGCTACTGCTGCTGCTGCTACAACCTCTGTACAGCCTTGTGCTACTGTTAGTTCTTCAAAGAATGGAACTATCCGCAAAAATTCAACTGGAGCAACGCACAAGCAAAAATCAAAATCCAGTGTCTTCACCAATCTAGCGCTAGGAAAATGCATTCAAAAATTAATGGGGGTAAGCATGAGAGAAATTCCACTGAGAATGGAAAAGGTTAAAGAAACCTTCAATCAAGAAGCTGTTAAGTTTCAATCTAATGAAGAGGCTCGGGGTATACCCATACCAAAATCGCCTAAAATAGAAAATCCGAATATTTTCGACTCAACCGATGAGAGCATGTTTGGTCCATCTTCATCTCCTTCAACACTTCATCCAGCAGCTAGTTATGGCGCTGGTCAAATTGGTGGTAATCCTATGACTTTGCGAGCGATTGGGAAAACCAACAGCATACCTGTTGGATGTTACACGTCTAGAACGGACAGTGGTTTAGGAAATTGCCGCAATATTTCGACGCTGAATGCAACTTCTCAACCGTACCATCGTCGTGCTGGAAGCGTTAGTTCCGGCTTCGAAAACAGGTCAGCCGTTGGATTTTATGCTTGAAGAGCCTTTGTTGCTTGAAATCTCCCGAAAATCATTGTTCTGAATATTCGAAATCTTAAAATCCATTTCATTTCCTTAATCTATTTTTGAAAGCTTGTTTTTTTTTTGGAGCTTTATCGTGTCTAACTGCTGTGCTATGTTGTTCTGTTTGGTTTTGGATTTTGCGTTTTATTCAATTTGGAGGAATTTTAAAATGATAATTCATTAAATAAAACACCACAAACTTTACTATTTATATGGAATTTAACAGTCGAGCGTTCGAGCGAGAGGCATAGGAGCGAGAGGAGCATGTAAAAAAATTAAACTGGATAGAAAAACAAGATACCGCTGATTCGTTTGAATTTGGGACCCTCCGTATGGTTGGGCTGATGATAAAGGCGTGCACCGTCAAACATCTTTGAATTCGGGACAGAAAATATATGCGGGTGATACTCGTCATTTCCATTTAAGAGGTTAAATGCGTTTTAAATTGCATTACATAGCAGTTTGACCCTATGTAATCTTATACAAAAATATAAATTGCAACAAATTACCACATTTTATGGTTAATGGGGCATCTCCTTAGTTAGTTTTCGTTATCAAATGAATTAGAAAAGCTTTTTACGAAAACAAAACAATCAGCTCCAGTAACTTCCCAAAATAACCTCATTATCATGAGTAGTAAGAGAATGTCGTAAAGGTCGTAAAATTCCGAAATTGTATAAACAAATGGAGCTAAACTTTTGCACAAAAAACTGACCCAACCGGCAAAAATAGCTTCGATCCGATGCGCCATTCCATTTGAAACCGTATCATAAGAAAATTAAGCGCTCCAGCTTAAATACAAATTAAAGCGAGCTCATTGTACCAAAGAAGGAATGACATCACTCTCCGCTCTGGCCAGCCACCTTACTAAACAACTAAAAGTCGATGGGGTCAGCGGAGCCTCCACGTGCCGCGTTCCTAAACAAGCGTATTCCGGCGTTAATATCCCCCCCACACGCGCCATGACATCGCTAATATTAAGAAATGAAAACAACAGCGACAAAGCGTGAAGCTTCCCTGGAAGACTTCCTCAAAAGGTAGGCCCTACATTATTTTAGCCTCTTCGGCTTCTATATGCATACCGAATTTTCCGCTCTTTGCACCCAGAAGAGCACCATCAACAGCCGTGACTGACGTGAGCTGATGTCATACTGTATATTTGGAAAGGAGGAGGCCCACAAAACCTTTTTCCTAAGCAAACTCTAAGGTTTGGGGATAGTACAGCTAATGCACTATAGACGTGCTAAAAGGACGACGCAATTTCGGTATTGTGTAATCAGCCAATAAAGCTTCCTTCCCCCTGCTGTGATGTGATGGTGATATGTTCCCAAAGGAGTACAATTACGCAATTCCCGGCATGCAAAATGCTATACTTCATCAGCAACGACAGTGAAACGTTACGGTTTCTTTGACAAGCGAAATTTGGCGGAATACAGCGTGGCTGCTAATGTAGCTCTGGGGATTTATGGGTTTCACTGATAAATTTAAAGTTTTATTGAGGTATAAAATTTGTGAGACCATTTACTTGTCATCGGAGATCTGCGGCGCAATAGGCGGGTAAAGCACGTTGCCGCAATTAATTCCTTAGCAAATCGCACCGTATGAGATTGGCTCTTCGGGTAAACACAAACCTCAAATTCCCTCTATACATATTTTTCTTTTTTTCTGATTTGAATAACATCTGTCGTCAGTAGGGATGACTGTCTTTTTTAGAATAAACATCTTGAGAAAGGTGTCGTCTAGTTGTTCCGATTTTATGATCTCTTTGTTGTTAGTCCCACCTGTTTGGCTCTAGTAACCTAATTTTTTTCTTCTGCAACTGCTTAATTCATAGAATCGATTTACTTTTATGTGTTTTTATATATTTAGAAGCGCATTAGGTGGGAGTAAAATTTTCTGAAGAGTAATTTTTTTTTGGTAGCTTTAAGCTTATTTTATTTATGTTCAATATGTGTTTTGGCACTTATTTTTATGCAAAATATACGATGGAAAATTCCATTCAACACTTTAACAAATTTTGTGGTTTATTTTTTGAGTTCATTTGATCTGGGGATGCTAAATATTTTTTCCTATAACATTTAAAGGTCGTTGTACATGTTACGTCTGATGTTTCTGTAGGTCGTTTGTGGGTAGAAAGAACGCTGAAAATGGAAAAACACAGTCATATCAGCGGTTTTTTATGTTTTTAAAGCATTTTAGATAGTAACAAATTTTAAAGTTTGATTTAAACATATGCTTTAATTTTTTTAAACCTAGAAATGTCTTTTTCACTTAATTTTTGTTATATAGTCATGTATCTATTAAAAATTCACATATTTTGAATCCGACACACTCGATAAGAAAATGATTGGAACTAGCGAACTACTGGGAATATGCCAGTAAAACTTAGGCAGTATATTTTTAGAAGTAATCTATTTTCAGAAAAAATTAAAAAAATTGAAAATTTTGAATGAGAAAGACTTGTTAAAGAGAAAATATCTTAATTATTTCATCAAATGCGGACAATATTAAACCCTATTCAATCCTTTGTTTTTGTGAATAACTAAAGAAAGCAATTGAATCCATCTAAGTGGAAAGTTTCTTGAAATTAATTACGCCCAAAAACTCAAGGTTTCCTTCTAAAAATGTCTTTCTAAACGATCTCATTACAACCAGACGATTAAATGCTAGCAAACTCGCATCGTCTTCGTTCGTCATCTAATTGTTTACTAACAAGAAAGAAACCCGGCCCTGCTTACGTTTGCTTCGTTGGCTTCGACATAAGCCAAAGTGTGATGTCTTGGAAGACGCGATCTTCTTACTGTTTTCGTTCTTGCATAATTAAATCGTGACATTGACATTTATCGAAAAATACGGCTTATTGCCCCATGTTATGAATCGTTGACTAATTTATCTTATTTTCTTCTTTTCAGGTACGTACATTTACTCTTGGACAATTGCCCATCTTTGCGTTTTAATCGACGACGCGGTGAGTTTTTAAGAGCGCTATTTTTTTTTATGTTGGGAAGGGACTTGGAAGGAGTGGGCTTAGGATATACAAACACAGCTTATGGTGTTTACTTAAAAATCTGGCTAATAAGAATAACTTTTGGAGGATTACCTAGGTATGTACTTAATTCGATGTTTTTCAACTTTATGGCGATTCTATGTATATCACAGGCTAAAGGTTATAAGAGATAATCCTTATTTTAATTATCTCTGGACGGAAGTTCTATTGCTTAAAAGAAAGCACATCAAAATTGGACCCTCGAAAAATCCAATATAGGGGATTAAGCTTAGCACCAACATAAACATGGCATAAACTTGTCGGTTTATTTTATATTTAGAAAAAGTAATGGCTTTTAGACATTCTACCAGAGTGACCCTGTAAACACAATAAATCATACTAGGTGTATACTTTTAACCGGTTTCAGTAATTTACCATAAATCTCATTGTCGCTTTCAAAGTAGTTTCCGTTGACCGCAAGTGCTCCTACACCTAGTACTTGAGCGAACTTTCAATGCACTTCCTGATCTTGATTTTGGATAGACATTAACTTACGATATTTGTTTTATGGATTTGATACTATCAAAATGCGATCTCCTAAGTGATTTTGTAAGTCTGACTTATTTCTAAGTATTTTTTATAGCAAAACATTGCCAGAGCAAGAGTGAACTAAACTGCAGTGACCTCAAAAGATCGAGAAAATGCCTCGTTACAAGTCGCTAACATTAAAATACTGTGGCATGTGTTAACGTGCTTCATCATCTTTTAACAAGATTCCAAAATATTCCTATCATCAAATTAGCTGAAAACTTAAATATTTTTGAAAAGCCATCGTACACGTGCCACATGAAAATATATGAAAAATAACGTAAACTATTAGACCGCCACCACAAAGTTCCGAAGCTGTTACCCTTGAACTTATCTAAATATTTGCAACATGTGTGGTCACATACCCCGTCGTCCCACGGGCGGATTAGTGGGAGCAGATTGGCAGGTACAAGACACTAATTACGCTAATAAGCGATTGCACCGGTCCCTGTTCTACCTTGTCCCACCGTGCGATGGTATCAATCGCATGAGAGGGGGGACTCCGCCGCCATCCATCAGGCGAGCGAATGAACCGCGGTCAGAGTCGATGTCGACCATTAAAGAACAAAATGTCGAATCAGCCGGGTGATGAGTGAGCATTCTTGATATGATGCCAAAAGATTGTTTTTGCACGGTTCTATTTTTGTGCGAATTTCTTTAAGATATGCCGTATACACGGTGGGTATGAATCAGGAGACCGAACCGTGCCTTTAACCGAAGCGGGAAAATCAGTTCAAGTTTGAATGAAAAAAAAGAAGCTTTTTTGATGATATTAATCCGCTTTATGCCTGATTCCCTGTCATCCAGCCGCTACTGTCCCGCTGCAAAACGCAAATATACTCTGAGGTCTTTTGGGTCGGAATCGGGGAAAAGAGTGTGCGAAGCGTGACGTAAGTGCTAGAGCTCTATCGCGAATATATCATGCTTCCCAAGGGGATTTCATGAAGAATAATAACTGCAAACTCGCGAATTAGAGGTGAGCAAACAAATACGCGAAAAACTTTTCTGAGCCCAGGCCGCAAAAAATTGGTTGGCAGACTGCTTGTCGCCAGCCGGTTTACATAAAGGCAAGCGACTTTCAGAGTCGCACGTAAACAGTCGCTACCGTGGGTAAAAAGCAAAAAGAACATTTTACTCCAAAGGTGGTGACTGTCTCGGGTTACTTCCACTGAATGTCGAACGCACAGCGGTGATGGTGGTGGCTGTGGCAAAGAGAGGGCCCAAAGAACAAACCGCGGCTGTGTTTTTGCACGGCTAAATAATTCTCTGTCGCACTTTGCATGCGATGCACGTTTGCCTTAACAATTCGCAAGAACGAGATTTTCTTAGCCACGTCATATGCTTAACTTTATGGGCTTAGTTTGTTAGAATCCAGCAAACGACGGGAAGCCGGTTATCGCGTCGCTGACGTAGCTTAGCACGAAGGTGTCGTAAAATGTCCCCAAAATAATAAGATGAATGTACTTGTGGACAAAATAATTAATTTTATCCCAAAAGTTAAATTTATACGAAAAAGCGCCCAGTCGAGGGGGTACTATTTGGGGGGACATGTTTCGCCTTTTATGGATTTGGCTATGACACAGCTGTGTTAAATTTAGGAACATGAACCGTATGCTCTCACTGGGGTAACCTTTGCGTGTCCAGTGAAGAACGTTACGTTAAATGAAATTGTAAACTACATTGGGTCATATGCTAAAAATGTAAGTTAAAGCTCAGTCTGAATTTTTCCATAGAAAAATCAAATCCGATCACAATTTAAAATTCGATTTTCTATACAAAAATTTAACTCTTTCTCAGTTTTTTTGAATATTATAGATATTTTGAAGAGAATCGTTATTATTTTTATTAACTTAAATATCTTACCCTGCCCTGCAAATATTGAGTTTTAAATTAAGTTTTTCCGGAGACTGAAAACTTGCAACTTTTATACCTACGCTATGACCACAAAAGGTTACCTTAGGGCAGAAGAGCTCATTATCAAGTAGCAGTGTCGTTGCAGGCTTAATCACCGTTTTATTATCAACTCTCAGTTTTGTGGCTCCCTTCGTAATGAGCATTTCGTATTCAATCGTCGGACGGATCAACAGCATTGAACATTTTGCAATGGCTAGAAATTAGCTGGTGGCACCGGGGTATAATAGAACATGACAGCAGTGCACACCGGCCACTGCACATGCATCAGTTTTGTAACGTGTTTTTATGCAATTCGGCATTATGAAATTTTGATTATTTCCTCATGGAAATGATAATGTTCATCTAAAATCACTTTCTAATTTCCTTTTGGTTACACAAAATAAGCCCTGGACTGATGTTAGATACATCAGAGCGATAGAAGGTCTTACGCATTATCTCCGCAATTTGCATATGTGCAGTCTGCGCAATTGCCATAAGTGTAATATTTTCAATTCAACCGTATCGGAGGCGGTCGTCGCAACAATGGCTAAACCGCTTCCGCTGTCTCACCACAGTCTGACTGGTGCCAATTTCACTCTAACTCTAGGGGATGTGTCCACTATCGAAACAACTCTGTCGGCTGCTTTCCCTACCAGTGATATGGGGCTCCACAGAAAAAAGCAAACTAAGCTTACAATTCCCGTAGATTTGTTAATCTATCCGTTAGTTAATATTATGCAGGCAAATAGACGGAATCATCCGTGTCTAATCAATAGGAAGAAATTAAACCTAATGTTGCTTGTAACAGCACATTAAGGCACATTTAAACTGTGGGAAGTAAAGTCTTATAAATTTTAATCGCAAAATCAAAACGACAGTGAGATTTTTCCTTATGTTAAAGTGGAATTTTTATTAGAAACATGCAGCGCAATTCAACCTTGTCGAACTACTTGCACTTTTGCAATTCCATGTCAAGCAGGCAAGGCAATCGACTGGAAATTCAAATTATCTGCATTTTACTGGCAGCGTAACACTTCCAACGGATCTACTAGAAAAAAAATGTGAGAAAAATATTAAAGTAGATATTTTGTGACCAAGGTCTGTATTTTATTGACCAGGAAAGGTTCTTCACAGCTGGAGGAGTAATTAATGATTCTCTTCCTTGGTAATTAAGATAAAGGTGCTAATCACCCACTTTCAATTCGAATTCGGTCTTCCTGAATTGATTACTGTTTAATATCCCCTCGTCTGGTCACCTTTATTTTTTTTAATTAACATCTCCCATGAATGGAGGTGGTCTAAAATTGCGCGTTTACTCAACGCACTCGGGGGCCATGGAAAATAAACAGATCGTAAATGTACACCTCACCTTTAGGCAACCGATGATCATATTATCGTAATATAAGCAAACTGGCAAACAAAAGTTTTTATTACCACAGCCATGTGAAGAATTATTTTGTTCCGAAATAGCAAAGAGTTCATCGTTCTCTTTTCGGGGTGGCTTTAAATTGAATAAGCTGGTGCCTCCCAAAAATACTGATGTTGGTTAAGCTTCAAAAAAAAAAAAAATTCGGCTCCGTACACATTGAAGACAATTTTGTAAATATTGAAAGAAGATTTTGTCGTTTGGACAAATGTTTACATATCTCGTGTACTTTTTTAATACTTTCTTGTATAGGAAATGCAATGGTCTTTTGTTTTGTATTCAGAGAAAACTCAAAATACGCGAATCTCTGAAAATATCTAGAGTCCGCCAACATGCTGCGCAAACAACAAGTCATCCATTCAAAATAATTTAAATAATATCTTGCCAGGATAGAAAGGTGGAAAATAAATAGAAAATATGGAAATATCCAAAAGGGAAACTTTCTTTTCGACAGCGACAGGTGCATGATTGGCAACTCTTCAAGGAGCCTAGGGGTGATTTATGGGCTACATGCCTCTACCGAGTCTAAGGATGATATGCATTTTTTGCAGAGATTTCAGGTCGATGACGGATACTATTTTAGGTGAGGAACGCTAATTTATATAGTGTGCCTTTAACCAGTCCTTTTCTTTCAGAAGAAAATTTCAAATAAACCCTATTTTCATTTTATTGATTTTTAGATATGTAAGAAAGTCATATATCTAGAAGTAAGATCCGCTTTTAGATTATTTGATTATTTCCCTCTGGCTTCATTCAAAAATAAAAGTCTTAAGACGTGTAGGTCGGTGGAAATCAATTAATATAAATTTTTTGCGGTAATGTTCAAATATCCTTGGAACTACTGGATTTACGAATTTGGGTACTACGAACCTTTTTTATGACAAATTTAATTCTCAACAAAATGTTTGTTTTTAACGAGTTATTCATGTTTATGTAGAAGAGTAATTTTTCCGAAGTAAGTATGGGAAACTAAATTCTCTTTGATTGAGGAATCTCAAATTTGGGTAGGATCAGTTCTAGATCTAGAGATGAAACGTTGGCTTATTATTGTATGTATAGTAGAATAACAAAATGTTGCTCTTTAATACATTTGAATGCTTACCAATAACATAGGAAAATTCTAATAAATTTCATAGTAGGGCACTCAGCAACTCCATTTGTTGGGGAGATATCAAAAGAATGCATATGTTTATGCGACTGTGCAACTAGACAGCAATAGAGGCTCAGGTTTTAAGAAGAAATCATAAGACAATTTAGGAAAATATTACAAGTGAATCCTATGGAATGGTGTGAAGTATTATCTTAAATTATCTAAAAGTAAAGATAACTTCTATTTCAATAAATAAACTAGAAATTGATTAATTTTCTCGAAGTTAGGCAATTACATCGGACAAAGCAATTGAATTTCCCAAAAAGCTACAAATAAAAATCTTGGATAAGCGTAGAGAAAGTTAACACACAATTGATTTTTGCCGTTTGTTTGCCATTTCTCGTATCTAAAGGTAAACAAACGAAGAAGTTTCATCCAAACAAGTTAAACGGAACACATCCGGCCGCAAAATTTAAAAATCTCACGATAAAGCGCTTTTGGTCTGATGATGATCTCTAAATAAAACTTAAGAAAAACATTTAGAGATTTCTTGGTAATTCTGAGAGTGGCAGGCAGAATAAAAGGTTAAAACAATATTTCAAATTCTGAATAAGTTTGCCAATTGGCGGAATTTAGTTTTTACTAGATAAATAATAAAATATGAGTTTAGTGTTTTAATTAATGAGATCGCATTCAAGTTCTTTGTTTTAGGTTTTGTGAGGAATCTTCTTTTAAACATAAACCCAGAACGAAATGGGACAAGACTGAAGTAAATTCTAAAGGTACAAAGATGGGGACTTTGAATAGCCGCGATTACTGTCGTATCTTTTGCCGGGAACTTTCTTTCGAAAGTGGTTAAAACAGTGGGAGCGGCAACGTCTTTACAACAAAAATGCATAAATTATTCACGACGAAAAATGCAGAGAAACTGCAACTTTTTCGTGATGAGCTCATATTTGCCGAGTTGCCGCTTATTTTTAGTAGCCAGGCAAGCAATGTGACCTCGTTTCACAATCCTCCTCTCCTCTAGATTTGCAGCAGAGTTCAAAGGATTCTGAGGAAATATGTAAACAAAATACCGAAGGAGCTCTGACTTTCGGCTTGTACTTAATTTTGTACGGTCTCTGAGCACGCGGCGGGTAATTTAATGCTACGGAAAAGTTATTTCGCCCCCGTCACACTATCCCAATGGAATGATGCAATCTGTAAAATGTTCGGAGAGGACAAGAGGGCGCAGCACCTCAGCACCTCATCACCTACCTTGTGAGGAACACAAGTATGCTACCGTTGTAGATGTCGATGTCGACATATCGCAGTCGTCATTAGGAATAGGTGCACAACAATGTCGAAAATCGATTGATAATCGTTCGGGTTTGGATTACTCGTGCCCAGGCAGCGGTTAAAGAGATTGCAGACTGTATGCACATTCGGGTAAATGCGGCCGTCGACCTCTGTCCGATATTTCACTGCGCGTCTCTGTCGTCGCAATCACGTCAACGATGGCTGGCGCACTCCTAATCCGGCCTGCGTGCTCCTCTTGTCTTGATGTTGTGGGGTAATGACATGAGGGTGGGGGGTGGGGTAATGGGGACTTATCTATATGACAATTTTCCGAACGTAAATTTTCTGCCGGTGTTGCAACTGCACTCGTGCTGTGCGACGGGGACGCGCATTATTCAGCTGACTGAGAGCCTTCCGGTAGTACCTGGTCTTTGGTCTTTCACACAATAACAACTTTTGAAAGTGTCACTCAGAAATGTGAATAAACTCTGCTACTTGCATAAGCTGTCATCTTTCTAGGGTCTATTTTTTGCGAATAAAAAACTCCTCTCTTGGGCCGGGTGTGCATTTCAAGATATGACGCAAATTACCGCCGCCGTGAGAGGGTTACTTTCGCTAGTTGAAGTTTGCTTTGGTAATGAAATTTTTCAAAGAACTTAAATTAATGCTTAAATTCGTACTTATCGGTTTTTTTTTAATATTTTTGATATTGGTTACATTTAATGTTTAAAAACTAATTTGTTATCCTTCTTTTCTATACTTCCACGGCTTGATTTCTTTCGTGTTCCTAGTTTGGTAGAACAACTAACCCCAACAGGGTGATTTCCGCGACTGGCAAGGAAAAAACGAGTGGCAACATGAATGGTACCTTTTAATTGTTTAAAGGAGAGAAATATTCGAATAGCTATAGAAGTTACTCAAAATCTTAAAAATAAGCATTTTTTCGCATTCGTTCTTCATTCTCTTTAAATAACTTAAAGCAATTTGGTCAAAAACTTCATTTATGTCTATAATATCTTCGCTCTATTCAAATTGCCTTCTTTTTGCATTCAAATTGCCATCCTTTTTTTTTTGGAATTCCAAGAGTTTAATGTAATTTGCTGACGTCTGTCGGCTTTCTAAGATAATCAAGTCTATTGCTCCATAAAAGAAAATTGTGGCCCATATAACGATGGAACCAATAGTTCTTTGGCGACGAGATAAAAGCAACTCAATTTTGTTCAAACTATGGGAGTAATGCTGGACCACCCAAATTTTTGTAATTTTTCCTTATAACTGAAATGAGATAGCATTGCAATCTGCCACCTGTATAACGTTTAAGTAAATTTTTGTCTTACTAACTACAACAAAAACGTAAGAAAATAATTACTTAAAAGTATTGTTTTTCGATAATACGTTCTTTCTTCCGAACGACGACATGCGTGCGAGATGCTGCGTTTCCGGTGACTGAACAGGAGGGGGCAAAACAGTTTCCCGCGCTTAGTTGGATGATGTCACGCTTTCGATAATTAGTTTACCAGCCCCTCAGAAAAAAATCTCCCAATTACGTTTATTACATTACCTAAAAGTTGATGTCGCAGAATGCTTTTTGTCCTTGAAAAGAATTTATCTGCGCCACCAAAAAGTATGCCTATGCAAGCGAAGAAGAAACGCTCAAAATGACCATCGGTCACGCACTCTGAGGACACGGGTGTTTAATTTTTCTCCTTTCTTTTATTTTACCTTATTCAAAGATACGTTGACATATGTGCGTCAGCACATATCGAACACAATAGGCCCAGCCTACCTCCAGGAAAAAAAAATATCGAGTTCTCCACGTGCCGATAGAAATAGCAGATAGCCCTTATCATGGTGACATTCGTTCATCAAGGTTAAGGTGAACGTTTAAAGGATCATTACATGCTGCCGAAAACTCGTGTGAGTTTTATGTTTTGTTGTCTCCCCGGTCGTATGGGGTGGGTCATATATTTTGTAAACAAATGAAACTCGTAGAGTAAAATTGAATCACATTTTATTGCCACTTAATACAATAAATTCACAACTATCACCAATTTAATTGAATTTAAACTTAAATAGAAGTCATTGCGAACAGTACGAGAAGTATGAATAAGAGCCAAGGGCAGATGACCATGATGCAGGCTACTTCCGTCATAATGTCCTCTAAAAAGAAATCCTTATGATGTTGCGCGTACTCCTTGTACTGTAGATAACAAAAAATTCGTAAGGAAATCTTCGAATATCACTCGCGAGATGAAAAACAAATTATTAATTCACCTCTTCGGTTTGCTTAGCCGCAAAGTTTTCAACTAAAACTGAAAGTTAAATGCGGGCAAGGTCTGGCTGACGAACCTTCTTCCATCTGCTTGGGACTTCGGAGGCGCGCTTTTGTTTGTCAGCAGCCAAACCGCCACCGGTGACGGATGGGCCGGGGCGGATTGGCAAGGTACCTCGATAGGATTTGGAGTGTAACAAAAAAAAAAAAAAATACGCCTTTAAGAAAAATAAAACTTATTACCGCCGTTTGAGCGTCTTAAGACCGGTTTTTCGCCGCATGGAGTAGACCTCTTGTGGGTTAGACGATGTCTGGAGATGCCCGCATCGCGTCTATTGCGACTGATTTTACGCAATTCGTCTGCATTTTTACGATTCGCGGATGTTTTTTTATTTTTTATCGCGCATCATAAGCACTTTTGCATTTAACATTTGGCGTATTTTGTTGTTCAGCAAAAAATTATGTTTTTCAGCAGGTGAACGACTCCGCGATTGAAGACGTTTTGTACATGGTCAAATGATACTTAGAAATTGATTTTATGTTTTGTATTTACGCAATATTTCTTTGAATTAGTAACACTGGTCTGTATGATTTTTGCGCAGGCCGATCAAAAAATGATATTTTCATATTTACGAGTTTAAGAAATGTCACTGATTTTCTGCATTTAGTTTTAATCATTTTTGAATCATTAAAGTGACAATAAAATAAACCTAGTTTTCGTAATAATAATTTAACATTAAAACTTGGATATTCTGTGATAAAATCATACTAACTACGTCTGTGATACGTCTAGGTTGATGTTGCTGCTTTACTGATTTATCTATTGAACTATCAAAGTTTATGTGCTACCCAACAAGGTACACTCAAATGGTTTCAATTCAAAACTAAATAAAGTTCTTTAAAGTAAACATAGAAAAGATTCTGATAAAGGTAAGGTTCACGGCATTACATCAAGTCAAGTCAAGTACTAAGTATAGAATTATTTGTCTTCTTAGTCCCTTCTCTTCTTACCTTCTTCAAGAATGAGTGCTAAAAGTGCTTTAAGGAATCATCCTCCAATCTTGTGAGCTACTGCTCTTCTTAAATGACATGAAAGCAGGGAATTTGATTGAAAATTGTATCACGAGATTAAGTATATATAGTATGGCTTGATATCTTAGCTGAAGGCGGTTTATCTTGCTTGAAAAAGGGGTGGGTACAAAGAAATCTTGATTTATACGATCTACAACTGAACCAAAGAAAAATAATGGTATAAAATGAGTAAACAGTAACGGCGCCTGAAAGTATTGCGTCCTTTTACACTCGACTTATTTTAAATCGATTCAAGAGGAATTTCCCTTGGTTATTAATTCCCAAAAATAGTGTATCGTATCGTCCATGTTTATATATTTTTTTCTCCCCTAAAGTTGTACAAGGTCTACATCCTCCGGAGACCGACGGAAATGTTATAAATTCCCAGAGATCACAGAATTTGAATTGGGAAGGTCCTCGGAAATAAATCATTGTTTCGGTTGCCAAAAATTCAATTTTTCGTAGTAAAAAAAAAGGATCAAAAAAAAAGAAAAAAAAACAAAGGGTGTCCCGTGTATAGTGAATACCTATCGCCGTGTTGTTGATGCTCTTCCAGAGATAATAATTGCTCGCTTGCAGCACCAGACGTGGCCAGTGCGCACGTCGAAAACCGTTTTTAAGTGAAAAATCGATTGGATTTTCTGCTCACTAACACCATTGCTGGGCAAGCCCCATTATATTGGTGAAAAAGCTGGAAAAGTTTGCTTTTTGGCAGAGGCAGAGACGTATTGAGATCCATGTAATGTCTATGAACCGGAAGAGGAGGGGGGAAGAAAAAGCACATGGAACCCGGGAAATTGGACTGTCTGCGGCTCGAGGTGAGGCTTCCAGGAATGCCATCACAGAAGAGTTGCGACAGAGCTTTCCTCCTGTACTAACTTACAAGGTACTTTTTGGGCTTCCAGCTCTAGCTAGCTAGCTAGCTTGCTTGAAGCCAGGGAACTAGCACGACTGCGCCGACCCATATTCACGCGCTCGAATAATGGGGCCTCCCCCCCCCATCCGTAGTGTGAAAGATGGGAGGCTTCTCCCTTTTTAGACTCTGAGTAGAGGATACATGTTTACACGGGAAGCACACTGAAGCGAAAAAGCGATCCCCCAAAAAAAGAAAAAAAAAATATAACAAGCTCCAAAGAATATCACGGCTGGAGGAAAACGCTGCCGTTGCAACTACAACGACGTCGTCGAGAAAAACCCACTTTTGCAAAAGCCCTGCCGCTGTCAGTGTTCTGCTTTTTTTCTCCAGCAATTTTTCGGTAGTGTTATACGCGCCTTTTTTTCCTGTGTCTCGGTACAAACGAATATTATAATCTCGCCTGCGAAGTTGTTTTTAATCTTCTGGCAATAAATAATAAATAAATATATAAATAAAAAGCGTCGAAAATATTTCCGAAAAAAAGTTCGCGCCTAACTAAAACCGGAAAAGTCGTGCTCGAAAACTGCCATCATTCAATCGTTCCGCTCGCCTAAAACTCTGGATTTGAGTGGTATTTTTTAAAAAAAGAAAAGTCGAATTACCTGTGCTCTTATTCAAACGTCTGAAAAAGCCAAAATCAATTATATCTAGTTGAATTTCAAGATATTTTTTCATCTCTACACCTCCTCTTAACATTTTTGAGAAGAAATAATAAAATTTGGTGAAAATTCACGACTTTGAGCAGCCTCCCAAAAATAAAAAAAAAACAAAAAATCACAAGTGCTTAAGTAGGAAAGGATAAAAATATAATTTTAGCTGAAACGTCCTTGGAGGATTCCCATAGTGCAATATCTTCAGCTTTGTGAAAAGGTAAAAACAAAAATACACCTAGGAAACCTTTACCCGCAACTCTTTTGGAACAATTTAAGTGAAAATATGGCTGCCACACTCCAAAGATAAGACGAAGATTTTCTAGGCTGAAATACTCTCAAATGTCGTCGAGGACACGCGCCTGGAGCGGTCAAGGCTCGGTTTATTTTATTTTAGTTCTGTTTTTTTATTTTTTATTTCTTTTAAACCCTAAAAAAAACTAATCCTTTGTTATACACGTAAATATTTTATCTTAAATTTTTTTTTTTTAAACACCCTTATCTTCTCCCCCCCTCCGAGCAGAGCTCCCCGTCTTGCCGTCGATTTTGCGTGATACAAAATTAAAGCCTGAGACGAAACCTCCAGCAGAGGAGTGAGCTCATACATCAGGGTTCATGTGCGACGTGTGCCCACTTTTCTGCCATTCCATACATTTTACTCTCTTTCCACTTCTCTTCCCCCCCAATACATTTTTTTTCCCTTCCGCTAAAAAGTAAATTTCTTTTAATTGACCGTACGTGTGTTTTTGGATCTAAATTTTTCTTTTGGTTCTTGTACACTCGTCAATGTTTCAGTAAGTGACGACAGTGTAAATGTACAATACGAACTTTTTGAATACGACAGAATGTCTATTAGGATTGGATTTTGCTTTTAGAATTTCTTTAGACTGTCTGTAGACTTTGATTTTAGAGAAGAGTTCCTTTTTTTTTGCCATATTCGTTCTGTAGGTTGATGTAAAATTTCTTGTGGAAAGAACGCGAATTGCGCAGTGTCTCTCTACCTTCATGTGTCCCTTTTTTGCTCTGTGTTTGGGGTCACTATCGCCCACCATCTTGGATGGAAAATCGAAATCGACCAAATTGCATAGTGAAATAATTTCTATTATTACAAATTACAAATGGTTAACACATTTTACTTTTTTATTTTGTATCCAAAGTATTTGTATGGATGTTTCCATAATTGGAAAGTCTTCATTATATTTTAGATGTTGTTAGATTTCTTATTAGTTTATATAATGGGTGATTAATTTATTATGCCATACTCAAAAGAGCCAGTCACTTTATATAGATAGTATTTTATGAGAAATTTAGAATTTTTTGAATTTAGACCATCTAGGGACAAACAGGTATGGTTAGGGACTGATGAACAAAATTGCTATTGTAATAAAATAATACGTGTTTTTTTAATTTGTTTGATATTTATTTGTCGCGCATGTTGAGACAATCGCATCATTAATCTATTTACTAACAAAAATAACGCGTAATAATGTTCCTTTCTTAGTATAATCAGTCATAGTTAGATTCTCTAAAGTAAGTTAATCAAATCCTTACAGAGCCTTAAATTTTTAAATACAGCACAATATTTCAATACTTATCTTTATGTGGGAGAAAATAATATTTTCTCGTAAACAGTTCTATTTAGGAGAAATATAGACAATTTTACAAAAGCTACATCAATTGCCTATTTTATATTTTATATTGGCCTTATATATATTATAAAATTGCCCTTATATAAGTGGGAATCACTCGAAAAAACTAATGACTTTGAGTAGGGGACGAGAATCGAACCAGCAATCTTCGATATGACGCTTCGTTGCTCTAACCTGGGAATTAATCGAGTAATTTATTTACGTAATAATCTACGGAAAAATTATAATAAGAATAATCTGCAATTTTTTCTACTACAGTTGCGCTACGTTATTAAGTAGATTTTAAAAGCTCTGCATAAACCACGAGAACTTCTTAAATTGTAAATATTTTCAAACTAAATGTGATAATAGCTAATCAATAAATGTCAGGTTTGGTTCAACAATTAGGTCACAAAAAATACTTGCTTTAAATATTTAAAAAACAGAAAATTGCGCGTACATTTCATACATTCCTGTGATGAACAACAGTTGTACACATAACGTAAACAAAAACTTAAGGAATATTTCTGTGCCTATTCAACAAAAAAAAAAAAAAATTTTTTTTTCGCTACGCAAGCAAAAGATTTTTGTTTGTTATTTTTAATTTCACTCGAAAAAGATCTCAAAATCACCTTTTGAATTGAATCACGAAGCCAAAAATGAAGCGTTTGGCGTAGATGTCTCTCAACAACTCTATTAGTAAAACCAAATTTTCGATAAAAATAAATTTCCGAACTAAACACCTCCTGTGTGATGTGGAGCGCTACCCCAAGGTCTTTCAGATGATTAATGTTAGAAATAATTTAACTCTTAGTCGACATTGCCAGCGAGTAGGAATAAAATATATGATAAGAATTTTATTTAACATATTTTTCTTTTATGGAAGAGTTTGCTGAACTTCTTGAAATGTAACCTTGTGTATTTTATCTCTGAAGCAATAGAGGGCATTTTTATTATCAACAAGATACGAGAGTACTTGATTTGTTTGATGTTCGAAAAAACACATATGGGAATTTACTTACAGTAGTTTAACAATGGTAGGGATCTGAAGATAAATGTGTAAACATTAAATCAGACAGTAAAGGCTAGAAAGACCAACCACCCAATATATTTCCTTAAGTAAAACAAAAATAGAATTTATCTTAAAAAAGAAACTTAAAATTTTAAGAGGTTGATTTAAACAACTTCTCTACTATCCCCTGGGAAGACATAGCCGATTTATTGTTATTCGTTCTAGAATATTTGTAAATATTCTTCTTATGTATATTTGTATGTATTTTTATTAATGTATATTTAACACCATGCTTACTAATTGTATAATACTAAATTTCATTCCAGTGTAAACTGACTTCAATAAAACTAAGAATTTCTAGAAATCTATAACTCCTAGGATTTTTATTATATTTTTCCTATAAACTTTAAATGAGATGTTTTATTCCCTGATAATTGATAATGGCAATAACTTTTTTAATTCGGCCTCATAGTCTGGCGCCGTCACCTCCATTTATCCAAATTTATCCACTATTGCCTTGAGTTCTTCGTCGTCATTGTTGAAGTGCTGTCCGTCATCAAAAACATTTTTACGGTCCTCGGCGAAAGCTACGCACCATTTTCGCATCATTTACTCTCTCATAGCACCTGTGCCGTATACAGAAATAATCTCCCAGTGAATTTCACTCGGGCTTTTTGCCTTTGACGGTTTGATGGAGAAGTATTTTTGAAGGAGAAGGCAGAAGACTATGAGGCCGGATTAAAAAAGTTATTGCCATAGGTACAAAAGTGCGTACAAAAATGGTAGGATTATGTAGAAAAATAGTTTTTGAATTAACAAATCTGAAAATAAAAGAATCATAATAATAAAAATGAATAGCTCAACTCAATCCCATCTTTAATAGAAGCGCTATTTTCAAAACATATTCAAAAATCGCATCGAATTTGTATCAAATTAGTTACGGAAAGATATTTCAACATCAAATTCGATTTGTCTTCATTTACATCTGCAGTAGTAGCTGCAGTAGTTGCATTAAAATTAAGGGACTTAACACGTTAATTAAAACGTGACTCCGCAATGTCCTTCTGGATCTTAAGTTTGTAATTTGCATGTGCACGCATTGTGCACACAAATCTTACAGCAGCACTTACAAAAGGATCCAGGGCTTTTTCGAAAGCTTTTAAAATCTCCAGAAGCCAAATCTTAAGGGGCTGGGCATCATACCAACTGGAACTCCTCCGCGTACGTTCAAGAGACAGTAGCTCACAGCAAAGAAAAAAATGGCAAACAAGAACCCCTTTACTTTGGGCTCCCGGAATTTAACAAACCGTCGTCAGCTGGGGGCCCGTATCAAATCCGGGAACTATCCGCCGCGCGAAGTCCGAGGCAAGTTGATGGAAGCTTTTCAACCTTGACCCGGAAATCGTGATGGTAGAGTTGGTCGGCCGGATTCCCTGCCTGCTCCCGGTTGTAGTTGTCTTTTGCTTTCCTGTAGTGTCGTTTGATGAGTTTTCTCTCTTTTCTTCACTCCCCCTACGGGTGAGAAAGCTCCCGATTCCCGGAATGCCGGGTGAGCTTTCGAGACAGTCACAGAAAATTCCCAAGTGACTGACTGAAATTCTGGAGAGGCAGCTCACGCTCGAACCGAACGTAGGGCGACATATGGCACGAGAAATGCACGTAACATTATCGGTTTTCGTTTTTACCAAAGAAAGCACGTCAAAAGAGCTATCTTAATACGTTGAAAGAGGAAAGGATTTTGTGCCGATCTTGCCTTGAAATGGTAACGATCCCTTCGAATATGTTCAATTTGTGCAGGCAGTATAAAAATTAGCTATCAAGTTTGGCTATATTTAAAAATTTACCCGGTCTTTAGTTTAGTTGAATAATTTTCAATCTTTGGAGTGTACTGCCACCCCCGCACAGGTACTAATGTGATGGCTCCTGGGGTGCCAATTTATCCGGAGCTGCAGGCATTCGATGGGGGATTCACTTTAATTAAGCGTAATTCAGTCGTTGGTTTCCGGGTCAATGCATTCATTGACGTCAGTCAGGCGAAAATCTAATCAAGTCCTAAGGTATTGAATGGCTACTTTGGAGACAACGGTTCGATTTCTGGAAATGGAATTTTGTGGTATTCTGCTTGATTGAGGCTTCTCGTGCTCCTCTTCATATCGGAGTCGAATGTGGGCGATTCATTCACCTGATTTACTGATAATTGAATTATTGAATGTTACGCTAGGAGGGCTCTTCTGGAAATTATTCCCAGTTATATTAATTTTTACTTAAGTTCGAAAATTGTTAGTCACTGGATCCAATAATTGGAGATTATCTGACTATTTCAAAATGCTTTTGGCTGCGAAAAACGAAAGTTGTCTGGCAAGAAGCAAAAATTGGCTCAGCCGTAGTCCGTATCTTGCCTAATTTTTCTACTTTCCTCTATAACAACGAAAAAACATTGTCTAATCCCAACCATTATCGGTGGGCAGCTGCAATTAGTTAAAGCTATTTAAAAACACTTCTAGCACCAAAACAAACCCCAACAGCGGACTGTTCTTCCAATCGAAAATAGACGCAATCAAAAATGTTCAGTTGCTCTAAATTTGTGCGTTCAGTGAACCAAAACAGACTCACGCACTCCGCAAATTGGAACTTCCGCAAAGTGCAGAAATATGCTATTTTGGGCGCGAACTGTTTTTCGAACCCATCATCGGTCCCAGGGGGGAAAACTACTTACAAGATCTGATGGTGCTGCTATTGGGGCATAGCTCTTAAGCAACTGCTGGTAGCTGCCTGCCTGTTTCTCAAAAAGATAATTAAGATCAGATACAAGGTCTCTCCGCTTTTTCTTATTGCAACAGAAAAGCGGGAAATAAGAAGAAGAAAAAAAAAAAACGATGAACTCAAAAGAGAAGGAAAATTGCTTCCACCGCCCAGACAATAGGACTACTACTTCTACTTCTACTGTTGCTTGTTAGAGGTCCAAACAGAAAGACACAGTAGGAGGCGAATCTGTGGAAAAAATGTTTACTCAAAATGTGGCGAAGTGAAGTGGGCGCGGAGGCGCCTTCTGTTCTCGGGTTATGGTTTTCTGTATGCCATTGTTTGGTCTGGGGAATAGCGTGAAATATTATTCATAAATTTTTGAATCCCTTTTCCAGAGAATAAACACGAGTACAGAGGCGCAAAAATCAAAGGAACATTATGATTTATGGCCAGTTGTGTAATGCTAGAAGCCCTCGGTGTAGATCGAATGGGGGATACAAATGTGAAAATTAGAAATAGCTTTAGCACGCTTAACTAAGACGCACTTGTTCGTCTGGCTCGAAGATAAAAGAAGACGTATTTCGCTCGCGGCCTATTGGATGCAACCATCAAATTTTAAATTGTGTCATATTTTTGATTTGCGATAAACAAGTACAAGGACTGATACCCGATAATTTTGGTAGGGTCCCATGTAAATGTAAAACTTCAATTTCTATCTAGTGTTTTTCTAAGTTCTCTTCTATTCTGTTCATATTTAAACCACAATCCCAATTACAAAACAAGGTTTATCTAACTTAAGAGTTCCCAGGGTATGATGTAATGTTTGTTTCAGACTTCATTCAATTCTAAACTAAACAAGAATAAAATCCAAATATTAACTTTTATATTTGCAACATTATGATTTATTTAATCGCATTGCAATAGAAGATCGGAATGGCAGAATGGGTCTCACTTTAACTTTTTACTGTGCTCAATAAACAGCAGTCTCATAAACATGATTTTCGTAAAGAAATCTCTTACGGAAACAATTTGTATCACCAAAATCCTCGGTAAATAAATTACTTGTATACTTTTAATTCTAGGGCATTATACAAAAAGATAAAAATAAAAACATAAAGTTAAGTGCAAATTGTAAAAGTGAACTCACGAGACTTTGTTTTTTTGTTGTTGTTTTATTATTGTTGAAAAAGTCGCCGCTCTCGAGTGTCCACTACGAAAAAAAAAAAGTAATAAAGCGGAAGTGAACGGGAATAAAATTGATATATAAAATAAAAGTAAAGCCCATCCCGGTAACGAACGATACCAGAGAGCAAGAGAATAGCAGCTCCCTTGTGCGATTTTGTTTGAAATTTATTTTTGGAATGATTTCCAATCGAATTACCCACGTACTCAAATCGAGGGCACATGAATACTTGATGGTGGTAAAACATGAGCACCGCTGCTGCTGCTGCAAGTGGATCTAAAAACTTTGGGCAATTTCCTTCGAATGGTTCTCCGAATTCACCACCATCCCCGAATGAATCTGGCTCGGAACGCTACATCGGGACGTCAGTTGTTATTGCTTCAGGTCAAGGGATCGGAAAGGTTACCGGCGTCGGCATCGGCGGTGGCGGTGGTGGTGGTGGAGGTGGTGGAGGTTCTGGCACCAGAGGAGATTCCCACCGTCAAATGAATCAAGACCTGCCGATCTTGAAGCCGGATTTGTTACTAAACGACACTGGCCTGTTCACGGTCTACTGCTTCATTAAGAATTTTATTGGGTAAGTGACGTAGACTTGAATAGTTTTGGTGGCATTAAATGCAAATTATACAAACATATGTACATATATTGCGAATGTAAAAGCTACTTGCCAAGGGAATTTAAGACAAGAAAAAGTTAAATCGATTTGTGAATAGCTCTAGCATCGGCATCGAGGAATTTATTTATTTAAACTGAGCTCCGACCATTCCAAATACCTATCTATTTTCATTCAATTCGATAGTTGAAGTGTTTTTGTTACCTACTATTGTAAATTAACACTAAAAATAAGAATCCTAACGTCTAAAGAAAATGACAAATTTAAGACTTTAGTATTTCAATTAACGCTTAACAGTCCGGTGCTTAAATCAATTTTCGTTAACATACAGAATAACTTTCAAAATTGTATCAAAATAACTTCCAAATTTGTATTGCTTTGAGGCAAAGAGAATGCACTAGTTGAACTTAGCTCAATGTATTCAGACCCAAGATTTATAGGGGATAGATTCAATTGGTTATAAGCTAAACTTTATAAGTTTATACTCTGGAGCAAAAATCGTCTTTCACTATAGATGTCCCTGATACACCTCTCTTCAGAGAAATACATTCCGCTTTTGAGTTTCAACTGTTAAGTGTTCTGAAGGAACGATACTATTAACATCTATTGGATACAATAAAAAAAAAATAAATATACATTGGATTTACTATTTTGAATTTACAAACGATAACAAATTCGAAATTTATTCTAAACGGAACTAACAATTTCGATCCGGGATCATTTATTCTACCACGTGATTTAATAAAAACTACCAGACGTATAATAAAAACTTTTTTGTTTAAAAATCTTAGTTAATGGATCCACGTGTATTCAAAAGATGCGTGTTTTACAGACAAATGAATCGCTTAAATTCCATTTGATCGCAGCGGTCATTCAAAAGGGTAATTAAAGTTTGAAAGTAGCCGGGCATCTCACCGATACGACAAACTGACGCAAGCAAGTAGCGTCACGTTTAATTTGCGTTTCATAACTTCGACTTCACATAATTAAGACTTCCGGAGGGGGCGAAAAAATAAAAGCCTTTTTACTTTACCTCTGAAAGCCTCCCATAAATTTATCGTTAATTCGGTAGCGGCTAATCCCAAATTATTTTCGAATCGCCAACGATACAACAACGAAACCTTAATTTTTCCGCACGAAGAGATGATATTTTCCAGAGCGGTATTTTTTATTGATGAAAAATAAGTAAAGAAATTTCGCACTTCCGACCTTTATCAGCTTAATTTCCTGGCGATCTAATAATTCATGTTTAGAGGTCAAAAAATTCTATTTTTTATGTTTACAAATAATTTCGCTTAGCTTCCTTCCGGAGCATGTACCAGAAAATAACCCGTGGCGGAATATTAAATCAAAATTAGATATGAAATTTGCGGCAGGGGCCGAAATAATTTAAATTTGCTTGCGAAAACTTGAATGGGTTCTCTTGCCAAGTAGTTATACCAATTATTTAGTGAAATATTTTCTCAATCTTTGCAATGCCAAGCAATTAGTGTCCAAAAAGACGCATTTAGTTGGACATCAATTTGCCGATCATTTCATCCTCTTGGTCCCGGGAAATACTTGTCCTCTATTTCCCCATCGACAAGAGCACCGAAGCAGATCTAATGACTGTCACATCGGAAGTCAAGTTTATGGCTAATCAAGTAATCGATTTTTGCGGATTGTTGCTTTATTAGCAAAGTGTCCGGTGGGTTGCCAAAAGTTATTTCAAGTTTCCTTTTAATATCACTCAAGACGACGAACGATGCTTATTCAGATACTCGTAAAAACTTTCCCGACAACGATGGGCACTCCTGAAGGTGACATCAGACACTTTTGTAAAGTTTTTACTCAAAAATAATTTTATTATGATTGGTTTTTTTTGATCGTTTTAGTTCAAAATTACAGCCATAAAGATAATGCCACGTGCGGCACATGCAAATCTATTAAAATCTTTGCACTAGCGATAGGCAATTTTACGGATGTTTTGTGCAACGAATTCAATTATTTTCGGATATTATTTAAGTTAAGCATTCAGTCAAAATATTACCGCAAGTTACAGGTAATAATAAATAGTTATTATAGTCAAATTTCATATAAAGTGATGTATATTAAAAAAAGGATGCAATTAAAATGCGGAATATGTAGCTATGTAACTAGTGTACGAAAATATACATATTTTATATTATAGATAATTTTTAAAAATTAAAACTATCCTTTGGGTTCCACCTATCCTCCCCTGTCCAAATATTTCCCTGCTTATAGTTGCCAATTTCACCTGACTAGAGCAAAAGGAGGGAGCTATAGCATCCTAGGGATTTAGCAAGGATACTTCATCCTAAAGAAAATCGTTAAAAATAAGTGATTGATTAGAAACAAATTAACAAATAATATCTAGATCAAAGTATTTTTTGAACGAATTGCTTTAATAATTCTCCATGAGTATTGATCACTATACCAAACACTAGTCTTGTTTTTTAAAAACATACCAAGCATTATTATAGGTGAATATAACCCCTCAACAATATCAAAAGCATAACAAATATTTTCGTCTTAATTAACTAAGAAAATTTGTAAAAAGATAAATAGTCTAATGCGGTAACAAATTGTATCTATATGTTAACATTCTTCTAGAAATGCGGAAAAGTACCTACCCTTTTCAATTAGCGATAATTATCGTCACAAAGAGAAAGCATATCAATTTTAATTGTCAAAACGGATAAATTCACGCTATGTCAATTAAAGTAACCCATGACTGAAGTACTTTTTTTTTTTTTTTGTTTTTGTTCTGAAAGCAATGGTGGATGGGGGCATCTCTTCTAGGCTTCGTTTAATTGATTTGGAAAAGTTTCTTCGAGAGTCTGCAGGACAGACAGTGTACGGCGGTGACGTAGCTTCAGAGATCTTATTTTTAGCTCAATTCCTTCCATTATTAGCAAAGGCCCTTTAAGTGATGCTATTGATTCTCTGGAATAGTCGCATGTCCCCGCGCCACACTTGATTCAATTGATTGAAATCACTTTTGAAACTGAAAGCAACCAAATCGTTTAGGTCCTCTTTGTCTATTTAATGCAATTTGAATACATCTGAAATGCGCTTTTCAACGAAAAGAAAAATTTCTTTTGATATATTTGAATTTCTTTTAGTTTTTTATTTGTTTGTTTAAGTTTTAAATTTTTGAGGGCCATAATTTTAATAATAATGTTTTTTTTATTTTTATCTTTTCAGGTAAGTGTATATATCACCTCGAAAGTGCACGTAAGTTACGTAAGTACCAGGTATGATTTTCCAATTTAAAAAAAAATAACAGAAGTGAGAAATGCCAGCAGAAAACAAGATATCTGCAGGGGCAAACTACTCTCGAAATCGCGCAAACACGAAGGTTGTCTTGTTTTCTGAAAATATGTGTCGAAATGACACGAAAAATTAATTAATTCATCCATCATTGCGCCATAAACTGCCAGTCTAAAAGATTCATACCGCCACTGTGCGAGAACATACAGTCCCCATGGCAGCGGGAACATATCGCATTAATTCAAAAATTCATAAAAATTAAGGCGGTTATGGTGCGGATCTCAGAGAAATCTCAGAACTGTGTGTGGAAACGAAAAATACGTGTAAGTGTGAGCACAAATATTTTTTTTTTCCCTTAAAAAAATCGCGTCCTCATTCCCGGTGGGGGGAGAGGGCTAAATATAACTAAGAAACCAGTGCGCGATATTCGACCCGACCGAATATTGAATTGGGGTTTATAATTAAAGGAAAATAAATAAATAAATAAATAAAAAACGAAGACGAATCTCCTTGTCTGATTAAATTATTCTTAGTTTTCCCTTCAAATGAGATATTGCCCGAGCTCGGCGGGGCGACCTTATAAATTCTGGGCGCACGGAATTATGTCGAGATTGGTGAGCAATTGCAAATTAGTAGGCAGCGAATTTTCTCATAAATTTCTTTTGAGACGAAAAGGAGGTCGTCGGCTGTCGGTCGTCGCACGCTAAAGTCATCCGAGGAAAAATACCAGTCGAGCTGAACGTTATAATTCACTTGAGGATTCCTTGGCGCACTAAATCTGGGTATGCAGGAAAATTGGACGCAATCTCAAAGTTAATTATTTACGCAGGATACCGGGGGTTGACGGGATTCAAAAGGTTGATGAGAGGAAATAGGATGTGTCTGGCGACATCGTCCAGTGGTCGGATACAAAACAAGTCATTGTGCTTTAAATAGACCACCTATCGTAGAGCATACTGCATATGAATGCAAATTAGTTAGTCTGTTTGATTTGGTTTTAATTTCTTAATAGCTGGCTTATTAATAAAGTTGAATTAAATAATAAAGGAAATTTTTAGCAGAATTTGTGAAGAGCTGTTATAACTCATAAATTTGTTCACTCTGCAAAAATATTATTATCAGACATACGTGTATATCTTTTTTTCTTTCCAATTAAACTTTCTCCCCGTCATGTAATACAACTCGCTTTTTTCTTTATTACGAAGACACAAAAGATATAGAGGAATGTTTTTCAGTTGTAAAACAAGGTAAATCTAGGATTCAAAAAGTCTTCCCGAAAAATTCGAAACTGGCGAAAGCGCCTCTAAAATTAATAACTCATTTATCATAAGTTAGGTAAAAAAGCCAGTCCTCAGCGAGGTGTTACTACTGCGCAAACACATCTGATTCTTGTCTTAAATTGGTTTTTAATGATTCCGCTGATTATCGAACAAATTTTACAAGGTTCAAGAAGTTTGCCCGAGGCCACATTGTCGTCTTCGCACAATAATGCGTCTCTTGGGCCATAGCTCCTAAATTGGCCCCTTAACTAAACAGACAGCCGATTCAATCATTCTTAATCGTAGTCCATCGTGCATTATGCTAACATTGGACTTACTTTCTCCTCTGTTCAATGGGGCGGTTCCACTAGTCTAATTTTTTTTTATTTTTTTATTTTTGGTCGCTGCTCCCATCCAATTAGATTGATGGCACGGCACGGCGATAACAGATGGGAAAAAATTGCGTAGTCTTTGCGATTAATTTGGTTGCTAGGCCTCACCCCCCTCAGGCAAACGGCCACATCGCAAGGAAGTAAGAAGCAACGCATTTCGCCAAAATTAAAAAACAAAACCTCGCTGAGAAATTGCCTGTCATAGTTACGTAAGTTTACATGACTGCGAGACTGAGTTGTGGTTCGTCTTTTTGGTGCCATCGGCGTGACAAGACACATTACATGAGGAGGAACGAGTCTGAAGTTACGTGAATTCAATTAAATGATTCCCTGTTTCCAGGTTGTTTTCGTAATTAAACTTAAGAAAACACAGTGGAATCACATCTTTACTGACCATATTTTACTGATGTCCAATAAGAAATTTGTTGCCACCTCATAAATTGCAGCCCAACATAAGCATTATGAATGCGTTACTGAAATTGATTGACATATCCTAATTAAAATTGAGTAAAACCGACAACTTGTCAGGTTTTGTCTCTAAAACAAAAACTTCTTGTCTGTTTAGAAAAACATTTGATACTTTCCTGTTCATATGAAATTAAACGAATATGTAAAAAATTAGATAGTGGTGTGATAGTAGGAGTCATGTCAACTTTATTAGGGTGAGAGTTCAATACGCTGTGCTGGCTCTACCTTGTTAATCCGTATATTAAGAGAACAACATTTTCTAAAAGTAAAACTAATCCTTAAAAACAACTTGGTTGACTAATCAAATAGTACGAAATCAATTTCTCCTTTTGCGAGCGCAATTGCAAGACTATTCTAAGTATAAAGATCTTTTAATTAGGGCATATCTTATTTATTGAATTAAGTTTAATTGATAATACTATACCACAATTTTTACTTTGTTAAAAACTCTTTGCACACATAGAAACAAGCCGGCAATTAAAATGTAGGTATAATTTGTATGAATGCAGTTCAAAATTCCTCACTAAGATATCGAAATTTTTTTAAAATTTTAAAATTGGGTTCAAGGACACAAGTGTTTCAAATTAAACAAATTGCCATGCATCTTATACAAGAGTGTTCCGAATCTTTCAGAATGAGGCTAATTCATATATATTTTCTCTAAACATTACTACCTTTTTTTAAATTCCTACCCCTTGTTTGAACTTTCCAGACAATCACCGTTTTACTAATCATTAATTAAACAACGTCTGAGACTTTGAAAAAGGTAGGAACGTATTTGTTTTAGTTTTTTGTTGTTTTTTTTTACAAATAGCGCAATGAAATAAAGACTTAAATGCCCTCGATATTTGTGTATTCGAATAAATAATTGCATTTGTTCAAATATAAAACATTTGTTGGGAAAAACCATGAATTTCATGCTTAGTTAACACAAAACAATTTAAAATATTCAAGTTGTTTTCAATAACACTTTAATAAAGTTTCAATAGACACGATTTGGGTAGATTCTAAAAATTATAAAAACTATGATAAACTACGTGTCAATTTTTGGTATCATTATTTTTTTGTTTTATGCCTGCAATCTTCACGTAAAACTTTTAATGATTTAATTCCACTCTATCTTCTCTTACATTTGCAATATCGGTAAAGTTATTTGTTTTTGTTTTTAAAGCTGCACAATCCCAGAGAATGTTGAAATCGAATTGTATTGTTGATGATTATGGTAATTATTAACAAATATAAAAATAGTTATTAAAATTAGCTGAAGATTATTCACAGGATAGCTATTTATTTTCTACCTTATAATTTTCTTCAGACTATCAATTTTAGATAATTATTGGTTCGACATGAACCTATAAAGAGTTCCGGCTTAGGTACATACTTATGTATGTCCCTGAAAGAAAAACCTAGCACAAAAATTAGAGGGTAGAAAGGAAATCAATTTTCAAAACTTTTCCTCTTCTGATGTATTACTCAATTCAGTCATTAGCTATGCAATCATGCGCTACAGTTTAATTGAATTTTTGTACTTGCGGAGGGCTACATGTTTTAATTTAAAACAGGTGTACTAAATAACACTGTTTTCTGTTTGTCATAGAACTAATTATTCCAATAATTCAATCAGACCGATTCTAATTTAGTAATTATGAGTGTATGTTGATTTTAACTAAGGGAATGTCTTTTCTTTACAATACCCGGTTATTTTACAAAACGCGTAAGTTAACTACATTGACCGTAACATCATAATGCCCTTGTAGCATATAAGAAAAGGTCCATGATTAGCCAAAACTTCTGCTAGTCCTTAACCTTGTTAACCGAGCTTGGTATTTAAGCCTCGTCTGATATCCAAGATTGGTCTCAAGTCCTACACTAAAAATTGTCCTAAGTACGATTCTGAAACTTGGGCGAAGGTTAATATTAAAACTAGGCCTAATGCTTGTATAGAAGAAGTATGGCCAAACCTGATCCAAGGATTGTTAACCCTTTGAGTTATGCGAAGTTAAATGTTTTACGACGAATCACACATAGGGCTGCCTGGTTTTTACAACGAAGCGCATGTTGCGTTGACTGTAATTCCATTTGATTGTGGCAGAAAAGTCCTTAAACTTTTGAGCATTATGAACTTATTATAGATCAAATCGGACCAAATTGAATGGTTGTGAGGGAACCTGCGTTCATTGTGCAAATTGAATGACTGTTGGACATCGATATCTGCGTTTATACCGCTCAATGGGTTAACAAATAAATTTGAGTATTAAAAGAGTGTGGTGAAAGCTGGAAATCCAATTTAACGCTTAGCTGCAGCTTGTGCACTGGGTCTTAGCTGTTGAGTATTCCCTCTAACTTGAGCGAAGAGTAAAAACTCAAATTGGACACATTCATGGCTTAGCCGAAATTTGTAGATGGCACTACACTCTAAAATATCACAACAATTCAGATAAACAATTTTCCTGGAAGGTTTCTTGAACCGTTGTTTAACTGTCTTCCTTTTAAGAGGGGTACCTCGATGCATTAAGTGATAATTCGCTCACTCAGAGCGGATGTAGCTAATTTGCATATGGAAAATAATTTCTAACAACTTCCGACACTCATTACGACTAATTCGACTAGAAAGAGTATGCCGCCCGCAGAATATAAATTAATGCTGTCATGTGCTTTTGGGAGTGGGCTGCACCCATTGCACCTGACCAAAAAAGCAAACTTGGCGAGAATTCATAATTGCGGGGGACTATTCGATAAAGCATTTTTTTTTGTTGTTGTTGTAATAAATGATAATTTCTGTTTAATCCTAAATAAGACTGATAAGTTTAGCATATCGAAAATTAAGACAAACCGATGCATTTCTGTGCATTCCTGAGGCATTTCTCCAAGCAAGAGCATAGCTCAGATAATTTCACCTTCAATTTGTATTCAAATTGCGGGTCTCCTCTACTCAAAGACCGGGGGCTCCTTGTACACGTATCGTTTGAGATTTATGTCCCGCTGGCAGCGTTCAATTAATTAGACTCGCCAAAATCACTCAAACGATTTTATAACGACCTTCCAAACACCTTGAGAAGGCGGGAAAAAAAAAACGAAAACAAAAAAATAAAAAGCGTTTGTTTATCGTCTTCGACCGGCACACCAAGCAGCACACTATCGGAAAGTTGCTCGTTTGCGGACGCGACCACTTGTGTGTACCCTTCCTTTCGTGCTGACCGCCCGCCTTCTCTTATTTTCTGATAACTCAATCGAATGGATTCGATCAGCTCGACACCTTAGAGCCATTTCTGAATTGATCGACGGCTTTTTACGCTATATTCGTGCGCGCTTCGCCTGTTTTGCAAAAAGCAATTTTCGAACAAAACTAATTTAGCTTTCGCTGTACAAGATGCGATCGCGCAGCAGAGCCCCCCATCTGTTTGCCAGCCAGCTATCGTTTTGATCAGAATTAAAAAATTTAAAAATAAAAATATATTTTGCATTGTCGCATGGGTCCATCACACGTTACGTCTTTATGTTGTTGGGATTGCTTTCGTAGACTCGGGGCAATTTTATATTGATTTAGTTAGTAAACGATCCAATCGCGCTCTTGTCAATTATTTCTCTGTTCGCGAACAATTCTTAACCGAAAGTGCTAGGATTTGTGCGCTGACGTAGATGCTAACACCAAGTGAACAGTGTAATCAGTGCAATCGTATAGGTGAATAATTAAGTTAATTAGAAAATTTCATAATGGGTTTGTCATCCAACGAATGCTGCAGTGGTCGTAACAGCCTCACCGAGCAACAGGCACAATTAATCGCATCCCAGGTTGCATCAAGCTACTCACGGTCGCACAATCAATTCACGGGCAACTATCCACCCCGAGAAGTCAAAGTGAACCTCCATCGGAACATCGTTAGGATGTTCAGTGAAGTCGAAGATGAGTAAGTAAAAGGGTATCTGAAAATTTGTGCTCTATTCAGACCTAAGACTATTCAGAATCATTTGGTTAAAGGTTGCTGGAGCTGGAAAAACCGAATTTTAGTTATAAAATAGCTCAAATGTAGCACAAAGTAATATCAATCTTTGCTTAAACTTGTTTTAAGTATCTTTAACTTCGAATGACTTAAATAAATTGAACTGTGCGAATTATTTTTCTGTTTTATCTGTAGTCAGCAGTTGTCGGATTAGAAGTCCACTACTCCAAAAATTTAGTTTAAAGCCATCAACGTTTAAATTTAAATTCAAACTTACAAAATTGATATAAAACAGACATTCGTAGATTGAAGTCGCCTAAATTTTGAAATCCGTAGATTTTGTTTTTTAGACTCTAAAATCCATAGACTCCGGATAGGCATTACTTCAATTATTTAATAGTTTAGGATATGTCCAAAATAGACACACCCCAAATACGGAAGTGTGCATGAGAAGAGACAATAATTGCTCTAATCGACAGGCAAATCCCGATCCCCCATCGACCGTCATCACATTCCGGTAGAATCAATGGGGATCAAAGAAATTATTGTGGAAATGAAGAGACTGCGACCAGTCACGATTTCATGCGACTACTTGGGCCGTTAAGAGAGCGGCTAAGCCAAGTTACAAGAAATGTTTCTTGGGTCGCGATGCATGCTCCGATATGTAAACAGTCTCTCCACGAAAAGTTAATTTATTCAATTGTTTTTAGCATGCATGGGCTGCTCTGTTCGTAAGGTAAAGAAGGTCTTGACGACGACCACCTGTTCGCTGTGCGGCTTCCCTCATTTGGAAGTACCTTAAGGCTAAACTCCCCGATTCACCGATTTACACTGATGTTCCTTTTTGTGCTTAAATATCGCTGAGATTATTGCCTTGGTGCGCACGACGACTATCAACTTGATTAAATGCATCGATTCGAATGTGTTCTACTATCCCTTAATGTGCAAAGTTTCAGGATTTATGCAACAAAACATAAATACTAACTGCTCTAAAGTTGTTAGTCTAAACGACTATAATAATTTTTAAATAGAGACTTGTAAATGAAAGCAAAGTATGATTTCTAAATTTGAAATAACCTCGATATACCTTAAGCTGTAGGATTATTTTGTAGAGAAGCCTCTATTAAATAAGTTACCTATGTTACAATTGCAATTCAATAATACTCTTATCTCTTGATTAACCCCTTTAATGATAATTTCAATTAAACTTATGTAAATCACTTAACTTTCGAACAAGTTTTTAAATATCTTTCAGTGTTGTCGGGTATGGAGTTTCGTAAAAAATCTTTTAAAACATAAATAAAAATTTTATAAACAGTTTAACTCAATTAATTTTTAGTATAAGATTTAAAAGATTTAACTGAGTTCAACCAAGACTTTTAGGGCCTCCATAGATGGAATTTTTGTAATTTTGCGGGTTTTATTAATTCGATTCGCGATGCTTTACCGGTGTTATGCTGGTAAACATATCTGAGAAATATTCATACATTGTTAACCATAAACCGGATGTTTAGTCTGGTGTCAGCTGTGTTTTGGTACGATCGGTGTTTATTTATTTGCTCATACTTTGTGTAAATTTTTCTAAAAACAAACGCTGTAACGATGTTGCAGCTTTCAATTTCGCTAGACATAACTCTGTGTGACTTTTTTCTGTTCCCAAAAATAAAGAGAACCTTAAAAGGCCCTTTTTTTGTAAGTATAGATCGTTGATCCCTAGAGCTAGAGTTTCTAATAAGGACTATTTTAAAGGGGATGAATTTCTGTTATAGAACTACCTGCTTGTCCCTAATTTCTATGTACTTATTAGTAATTAGTGTCCTTTAATAAAAGGTTAAGGATTATTTTTTGTGTTTAACTACAGATGTAAGAAATTGTAGAATAATCACTATTTTCGGAATTTAACTTGACTTTTGAAGGTGTTGCTATACAGCAATTCCAATTAAAATATTTCTAAATTGTTGTTTTTATCAAAATCTAAATAAAGTATCCTGCCAGAAAATTCTCATCGTTTTCCTCAATTTTAAATATTTGGGTGTTAAAAAAAAACAAGTTAAAAGCGATATTCGCCTTCTTTTTTATCTTAATTTTATTTTATAGATCAAAGAAATTGCACCGCTAAAGGTACTGAGTCACACGCCCCAAAAACAAATTTTCTGTTCCCGATGAAAAACAATCGTATTACTGTTCGTAGCACTGCCAAAACACCTGTCAACATTCAGACAGGGAAAATCATTCATTCAAGTTATTCTTTAAAGCTTCAAGTAGCCCATATGTGACGCACTTGAGATTTATTTAGCTTATTTGAATTTACCGCGCCCTCCCCCCCCAATCTCAATTCATGTATACGGGTAGCAAAACGGAAAACATGATCAAATTCAACTAGATATTGCGCTTTATAAAGTACCTTTAAAAAAAAAATTGTTCGTTATTTAATATCCCGGAGACATTCTTCCGCGAGAAAAAAGGCGAAGGAAAACAAAAACATTCTCCAATTACTGCACATTAGGAATTATGTTGAGTCCCTGGAATCAAATTCTGGCCAGAGCGTCTTGTATCGGGAAAGGATTAAATTTCACCTAAATGCTGAATATGCCCCTGGTTGGAATTTACTGTGCATCATTTTCCTACCAGACAATGTTCCATGAAATGTTGGACAGTGCATAAATTTCGCACGTAAATTTCATTTTGAACATTTTTTCAATACCCCAAAAAATTTAAAAGGGTCATAGTAACATTGTCGGGGTCTAAAAAACTCCAAAAGACATCAAAAATGTTTTGTTGAAGGGCTAGGCCAGTTCTTAATAAATAAATTGATTGTTCTAAAAGAGTAAGATGCTCTCCCGATAAAAACAATTAGCCAACAAGCTAACTTTATGGGGCAATTTGTTCGCGCTTTTCCGCTCGATCTGCGTGGGAGGCCTCGGGCGATCTAATTATAGATAGCCAACCCATCAGCAATTTGTTTGGGATAACTAAAAAAAAAATTAAATTCATCCGAACGGGGACGGAGGTAACCAGGTAAAATAATGGCATGATGATGATTTTAGTGATCACGCCCAATCCACGTAAATGCTTGTTTTGCTTTTCAAGGTACGTCGGTCATTGCGGGTGTATTTTAGTAAATATATCTTTTTTTTTTTGTTTATAGAAAATAGTTTTCCTATGTGTTTTTGTACGTTTGCTGCTGGTCATCCTTTGGATGGAACAGAGCCAAGAAAATTTTCGAGAATTGTCGAATTATTTCGAACTGTAGACATCCAACCATCGAACAAGGTGAGTTGCAATTGCGAATTCATTAATTAGGTTGAGGTTGGTGGTAATTGGAGTCGAAGAGGTTCTTTTTGTTACTTGTTTAATATTTTATTCCTTATTCCATAAGCCCGGTAAATCTGAATGGTCTTCCAAATGTTTCCAATAGTAAACATGGTTTCTTTTTATTTGTAGAGTAAGTTTAAGTTTAACCTTTTTTCTTAAGTAAAATAAAGTAAAGTTTATTTAAATTTGTGACTAAATCCGCCGTTTTAGACATTGGATTTGTCTATAATTCATTACCATCTTTGTATGATCATTGGTGAGCCAATATCATCGGAAACTACTGTTGCGATCCTTCACCAATATTTAAAAATATCCCTCTATGCTTCTTAACGTTAAATTTTTATTATATCCGACTGCATTTTTAATTTAAATCTAGTTGTTATTCATGATACATTTAAAATCTAACCAAAATCTCACTATGCTTAAGATGCTTAAGACGAAAAAAACGCATCTTATATTAAAACTGAACATTTTGCTATATAAAATTAATTAAAGTAAAAATTCTGTAAGACAAATCACGGGATCAAATCAATTATTCGATCCAACTTGCTAATAAATTAAATTAATGAAGTTACACTGTATTCTACCACCAAATAAATTAAAAAAGCAAAAGTGTAAATCGCTGTAATTGCTTCATATGAGCAGTAAATACAAAATTCTCGGTCTCGTCATTCTTATAAAAATAAATTTAATCTACCTACTTGCAAATTTAATTATGTAATTTTCTTTTACCAGAACGTGAACACTTTTCAAAGTGGTTTTTACGCAATAACATTTTCTGCACGATACTTCTAATTTTTCTCATGTATGATGAAACGTAAATATTTATTTAATTTATCTTTATTTTATTTACATTTACAAGACAGAGTCTCCTTTCATGAATGTAAATAGAGACAAAATGCAAATATTTGCGGTTATACTAGTTATTTATTTATTTATTTTTTTTTTTGCAATTAGCACTAGCCATTTATGTCTTATGAATCTCTGAAAACAGTCAAAACAAATAAGACAGAAAAGAACTTTGGATATTTTTATTCCTAACGTAATTTTATCGCTTTCTAATACTGGTGGTATCTTGTTGTGCATTCGGAAAGTACTAGTTTTCTAGTCATATCAGTTCGTTTATTGTAAGAAATAAATAAATAAATAAATATTTTAGTATAGTTTTGTCTTTTTCAAATTGAAAGGTATCGAAGGGGACTACGAGTATACCCGATAGTTTCTTGTCTGAAGTAATTTACGAAGTTTGTATCATCCAAACAGAGAATCAGTCAGTTCGATATTATTCCAAATCCAATGGAATAAAGGCAGCAATTCAAATGATTGATTGAAGCAACTTTCAAAATTAATTTTACTCTAAACACATTCGAAGTTGTGTGATGTAAACAGTAGTAAAAAATTGAATTAATGCCCCATAAAAATAATCCGGCCAAAATAAACTTTACCTTGCGCAATTTTCTCTTTTACGAGCTTCCCATAGAAAAATTTTACTGCCAACAACTGAGGTAGGGTATCGCCAACGGGTCCTATTGATAGTTTACTTAGTTTTCAAAAAGATAAAACACTTACGTAACTGAAGGCGGCCAATAAATACCTATAAAGTTTACTTAGTATAAGTCCGGGACCCCTATCTTCCTTGATAGTGCTCAATTATAAAAAAAAAAATGCATCGCCTTATGGTAATGCGCAATTAGCTCAAGCAATCACTGTTATCATGGTATCACTTTATAAACAATCCCGGACGATAAGGGAATTTTCTAAGCAAATAATAAAAAGCTTATCCCGCTGAGTGATAGCATTTTTTTTTATACTTGAAAATCCGAACTCCGCTCTAATTAAAAAATCTTAGACCAACATCAATCTAGTTTTGACCTTACCTCCCCCACATATGTGCCCTGCAACGCGTGATCTCATTCGAGGTGTGTCTAACTCCCGTAAGGTGTTTACTTGATTTACGTGAGTTTACCTTAACTGACCTGAATTCCAGAAGCTGCTCAAACCAAGTAAAAAATTGATGATAACAGGAGAAAACTAACTTGATTAGGAAAGGAAAACATAGAGGAAGTTTAGACTGCTACATCTGTCTAGTGGATTAAGTCCAGTTTGCTTTTTCTTTTCTTAATTTTTACGTTTTATATGCTCCATCAAAAACGAGTTGTTATATCCCTTATCATTCCAAGAGGGAGGCTTTGTTTGCGGGTTGCTGCAATTCAACACCCCTGGTATCGTTTACTTTACCAGATTAAATTAAATTTAACTTGAAAACCATTTGTGCGCCAACATTTACCTTACTCTTCTCGATATTGACAATATTCTTGGAATTTCACTCTCACCGTTAAAGCTTTTTTTCTCCAAGCGAACGCCGGATCGCACACGTGATTGATGGAGTGTCGGATCAGATTACTTATCTAAAAGAAAATATTATGCGTGATTTTTGCCAGCTAAAGTTCAACGAGGACGTTCCAGTTCATCACCGCGAATTATTAAAAAGGCTGCTGGCTAGAGAAAATGGAGATAATGCATTATCGAGGAGATTAGCATTTTTTCAAAATAAATCATTTGTACACTTTAGTTGTTGTTTAATTTCTGAACATGACCTCGATTTGCTTAGAGATTTTTTTTTCTTCTTTAGAGTTAATGGACTTATGACCGTGCAGTTCGCATAAATAGATTTCGAACGAAACAACACGTTAATGGTCAAAAGTACCAAGATTAATTTCATGGAGTATGAAAGTATTTCCAGAAATTCGTATGCTTTTTCCTTGGAGGAAGTATGATTAAAGGAAATTTTACATTTTATTAAAATAATAAGATTTTGTTAAAACCATTAAATTTCAAGTATTTTCTAGTGTCATTGAGTTAAAGTTCCAACAGATCCATTTATCAAAGAGAAACTGCAAAAACAGCATTTACAGAATTTAAAAGTCCTCACAAAACTCAAGAGCAAAGTTGACAAAAACCTTGAGAGGTGATTTCATCGCCTCTTTTTCCAACATTGTGTCGACGACTCACTTTCGACTGTACGATTAAATAAATGAGATAGTCCCGTGGAATTATATTAAAAATATTAAATTGATGATTTACAAATCTAAACAAATCACTCCGCGACACGAAAAGCAATTAATCGTCGATGAAAAACATTTGATAAACATTCGTCGTTGGCCAGGGGAGCGGCCGCCTTGCGACGAGGTTTTTTTTTGTTTTTTGTTTTAGCACTTAAACGCTAATTCGTGCGCTAAAATCATCTCTTGATTCGTTTCGTCTCCGAACCTCTCCATCACCATCAGATTGTGATGCAAATTAATTTTTCTAGAAAATTATTTTATGCATCGCCATCTCCAAAGAGACGACCGGGTCAGAAAATATCCCAGAAAGGCCTCCGGGTCTCTTGGAAGATAATTAAAACCCTAGACAGAAATTCTAATTGCTTTCGCTGCTTGCGGAGCGAGAAGTTTTTATGGAAGTTTCATAATTTCTATTCTGTTCGGCAGTAGGTACTGCTGGATATCTGGTCCGAACTAGATCCGGCTAGATATCGTCAAGTTGAAATGGAGCACTGTGCGAGGTTTTCCAAATTCCGAGAGCCACACTGTACAGTAGTGTTAGGAAGGGGGGAGGGCAGGGCCACCTTGAACGTTTTTTTATCGTTTCGTTGCTCTCCAGAAGGTGGTGATAGTACAACAGAACCCCATAATAAGCCCCTCAAAATTCTAGGGTCTCTTTAACCGAAACTCCTTCTGCTCGTCCGAATCAAGCAGCATTGCACAAAAACATTATTTTCAATGCTCACTCGTAATTGGGTGCAAAGGCCAGCGACTCTACGGGTGTTAAGTATGCAAAGCAGCCGTAGCTCATTTGTTTCTGCTTTCCCCGGCCTCCGTTCAGCCTGTTACCTTTCTTTGGTTTTGTTTAGAGTGCGATTGGGGGAATACGAAAACGGGCACTGTTGCAAATTATTTCACGATTCGCGCCTGCTGCCAACACACTCTGGGCATAGGGTTACCATTATTCGTTCAACTTTCGCCGGATAAGTGTTAGGCAGTTTATATGATAATAAAATCAGGTTTGGAGGCATTACTATCATAGAACTTTTCCAATTAATGTTATTATGACTATCCTAGCGAGTACGCTCGCTAATAAAAACAGTGCTAGTCGGAAATTTCAACAGACAAACACATCTACCTGGTAAACTTTCAATTCAAGTATGCAAAATTCAATTTGCCAGCCTATTTTCTAAGTACAAACACCCCTAGAAAACTGTTTTCGTAAAAAAATGCATAAATTTTTGCAGAAATAGAATAAAACGATGTCAGATAATATTTTAGCGTTTATTTGCAGAAATAGAACATAAAGCATAGTGCAAAAAATGTTGACAAATAATTATAACTCGTAAATTTTAAATCTATTTTTGCTAATATCTCCTGAACTATTGACTCAATGTTCAATAAAATAAAAATTAAATAAATGGCAACCCTAAACGCTCTTTGCTACTTTTGTTTTGAATTAGCGCGGTATAAAACTTGCATGAAAATCGTGTGTAGGCTTGAATTACGCACGAAAATTTGCATTCAACGTCTTCAGCAGCAAAAAAAAAATAAAAATAAAATAAAATAAATAAATAAGGTGTGAGCGACTAAAAGCGCGCTGTATATTTTCGCTTTAAAAGCCGCATATTTATGAAGTGATCTCGCCGGTAAATTTCCAATTTTCGATTCACGACTCGAATAGATCGAGGCAATTCTGCCGTTTTGATAAATTGATCAATTCAAAGTGTGACGTGCTCATGTCTAACTAGAAATGGAACAGCCTCGTGTATTCCATGATCTGCATGCAAAATTAATGAGCCGCCCAGGTATAACTCATGTGTAAACATTGCAAGGTGAGTGTGATAAAATCTTTAATAGGACGTTTCACTTTGTCTCTTGGCTGTGTAAAAGGATCATCTCTTCCGGGTACGGGTGCATATCTATGAAAACTGTTTGAATTTTTAACTAAAAGGCTCTTGCAGGGTAATGTTACGATTGTTTCGTTTCAACAATAAAATTGTAATGCGTGTAAGCATTTCTCGTAAGACGTGTTGAACCGAATCTCACATGAGGAGGTACATAAATTAAAAGAGTCAACTTATTTCCGGTTTTATATTACGTATTACATACCTCGTATGTATTACACTTTGCTAAAAACTCTTCAAAATTCACAATATTACTTCCTACAAAAAGCAACTATCTTTTATTACTACTAATCCTTTCAGAAACCAGAAGTTGTTTCATTAATTTAATACTCCAGTAATTTCCGGTATTTAATCTGACTGTGTCAAAGTGGTTTTATAAGTTTATCGTTTTATATCACCCCAATCCAGTCTAAATGTGACATTTTTCTAACAATTTTCAGGTATAGCATATAAATAATCATTGTAAATTTATTTGTAACTCTTACAAAATTAAGGCCATACTCAGTACTGGATTTATATCTTCCATATACCACTGAATACATTAAGCCTTCATGGTGTTTGAGTTTTTAACAAGAAAAATAATTGTAGAATATACGGAGGATGCATAATTGCAGTAAAATGCTGATTACAAAATCAGGTTTAGCAGGTGTTTCTGAGTCAAGCCTACAGCAACTCGTGAAGCAAAACGAACAATTGTACAAAGCATATTTCTCCGTTCTTTTTCTTCAAAAATATGAAAAGATAGCAATTAATCATTTTTAAAAAAGGAGTATCATCTTTCTTGTATTGCACTAGACGTAATTTTATAAATGTACACTTAAACCCAACATTTTAAACTCATTTATCAGTAAATAACCTGTTTTAATTGTTAAAAACATTTTTGTTGCTGGGATCACTGATTACTGCTGAGCTTAATCCTGTTAGACCTTGGATTACTCGTTTCCTTGAAGTAGACAGCTGTTAAAGTAAACAGTGTAAGGTGTAAGAGTATAGTTAGTTTTCTAGAAAACTGTCTCTACCTTCTTAGAAGAAGGCTATACCACTGAATACCCAAAATCCCCTATATACATATATAGAAAAATGGTAGTATAACTTCTTAAAAATATATCACTGAAATTTCAATCCTCTTATTTCACTACCGCCTTTCAATTTTCATATACCTTTTTAATTTTTAAAAGCGTTTTTCTTCGTTTCATCTTATTATCGCCAGTCTTAAAATATTTCCCCCCGTTAAAATTTTCTGCATGATATCGTAAAAGGTAGTAATAGTAATTTTTAACTTTCCTCAAAGCAATTTTATGAGCAAATGTTTAAAACCGATCATTTTGATCGGTTGGTATATCTAATTTTAATTAAACAGTGCCGACCGAAGTCATTTGTACACCTCATGAAAGTTCTCAATTTTGGAACAGTAATTGCATTAACACATTATCAGTGCGGACTCTGATCTGTAGAGATATCCATCACATCACTATCCCGCCAGTACCGCCCTTTTATCTCGCCTCGACTGAAAGGAAACCTCAAACCGCGACGAAAATGACGGTGATCAAAGTGCCTTTTGAAAGGAAGTCAGAGGTGAGTTGCGCATTTATGTTTTACTTTTTTTTTTTTAGGAAATTCGTCACTCCTTCTGGTCACGCTTAATTGATTTCATCTAAGTGCAAGGTTACAGCGACCGCTGGTCGCTCATTGCACAATAAAATCGCGGCCACCGACCATCCGTTTATAGTTGCGCGCGCAGCACACACTTTCTAGAAATTAGCCAGGCTCCCGTCCAAACCGAATTGATTGGCTCTAATGCAATTTTATTGCATAATTCAAGACGAATTCATTCAGCAAATAAATCACCATCAATTCGCGTCAACTCTTAGCATCTCGCTCATCAATGGACCTCTCTCCTCTATTTATAGCCTTGGCCTATTGGTTCACTTAAAAATGTAAAATAATTGTGACCGGTGACCTCAGGTGCACCAGCCCCCGGGAGCTATATCTATTTCCCAGGTACAGGCTCAGTACTGCAAATCATATAAGCGTTTTAGTGCCAAATCCCCTGATATAACGTAACATCTGAGCGAATTAAGTGAGTTTTATGGGGCACGACGGCAATTAATGATAGTCCCTCATCGAATTGATTCGAATGGCCTAAAAGTCTAAAAGATTTCAAGTTTTGAACCGAACGATAAGGCAAATCCTGGGATGGTATTAATCGCAGCTCAAATTTGAAAGTGGCGGAAAGTGTCGGTTGCAACAACACATAAAACACATAAAACACCTGAGAAAGGTAATGTGATTTTTCAACATGAACGCATTTTATCCATTTAGCTGTGAGCCCGATGAGTAAATTTTTTGTCAAAAGAAAGTGGTTCCTTCTGCTCATCTTAATGAAATATTCAACTTTTCACTTTTTTTCTTTTAAGTGTAAAAAAATACGAGATTTTACGAAAGTAGCACTTTCGAAAAATTGTCGCATCATTAACTGTATATAGTTCTCGTATATTATCATCATGGGACAGTATCATTTAGTCGTATATAATTTTATAAAACATCCCACACTATACGTACCTGGGCTAAATATTATTTCACTTGAATATCAATAAAACTTACCATTTACAAATGTTTAGAAGACCTTTAACTGTAAGTTTCATTTAAATCAGTCTATACATTCCAATCTTATACCTATGCCCTTGTCTTCCTACAATTTAAATTTGCATGAATACGCATTTTCCATTCCTTATTCCCCCCTTACGATCGTAGTTAGTTTGTAAAATTGTTTATAACATATACTGGCTCTTGTAATTCTACAAGTGAATCATATTGAGTGAAAATTTAACAAACTTATTTCTACCTATCTATGGTGTGTTCAAAAATTCAGTAAGAACCGTATAAATGAGTTGTTGTAACTCATAAGTCGCGTATTATTCACTTAAAGTCTTATAAAATTACAAGGATTGCGATAGAATAAGTTCGTACGGTTTAACAAAAGTAGGACTACTTGCCGAAACAATCAAGAAATTGATGAAAATCTTATAGGGTAAACCAGAAATATTTACACGATCCTAGTCAAAAGCTTTATCGGAACGGTGAAATGCTATTTAATAATAAAATTAGCATAAAACAAAAAGAAACTCATCGGCACGTGGAGTAGAGCGGAAGAGAAAAACAATTTTGTATAAGCCTAAATAAGGTGCAAAGGTTACGATAAATTTCATCAAAATAGTTCCTCCAGATGCAAAATAACATTGATCATTTGATAAACATGTTTTTATGAAAATAAAGTTACTTTTAAAAAAATATATTTATTTCCTTGACGAGTATAGAAGCATCAAAATCATAGAAATGGCATAGTATCAAACTCCGATACGCGTTACTTTGATATTTAAAAAGCTCTCATAAGTATAGAAATTTAATCGTTTTTGGCTATCTCGTAGTAAAAGAGATTGATCCAAAAATAACCGCACACACCAGACATAAACCTGCAGAAAAATTTTTTAATGCTTTAACCTTCCCGTCCTTCGTAAAACCGGTTTTATCCAAAAATTACTCGACTCGTTTTTGTGTATGCCTCCCTCCTCCCCCCAGACCTTGATGAATTTTCATGTTGTTTTTTAATATGCTCTAAAAGACAGTGGTGGATGATACCTTTGCCATTTTTTCTCTCTTCCGCAGGCCACCTAGTGCCCGTCTTCCCGAAGGTGTGCTGCGACGATTATTCTACCGTACGATTCGATAGAAATTTGGCTACATGCGATTGTTTGTTTTGATGCTTTTAAACAAAATCTGTTTTTACTATATGTAAATTGCCGATTTGATGGATGACAAATTATTGCAAGATTAAAACTGATTAATGAGTAAGCTGCTGGGTAGTCCGGATGTTTTATTTGCTAAATCAGAAATGCATTTAGATGTTGCAATTTTATGAGCAAACACAATTTTGAAATAGAGTTTGCTTTCTAAGAAACAGTGCAATGCAGACATTTTCAGTTAATTGCCCTACACATTTGTGGATTTATACGACTAAAGGAAATGAGACTGAACATCTTTGCCAAAGTCGTAAATTTTGCCGTCAGTTCTGTACTTTAGCAATTATATTGACTGAATAAGACTAATTTCCTTTACTTTTTATCCTTTTTGGACTAGGTTTAGATTAAAAGTCCAAGGTTACTGAAATAAGAGAGAGCTTTATGAGATCGGTTTCGAACGGATTCGACAATAGGGGCCAATATTTATTTAAAAAATCAAAGCAAATTGATTTTTGCGCTATTAATTTAGACAGTTTCATCATCGTCATTTCGTAACAGTCAAAAACAAAGTAACAATGTCCCCAGCCACGTGCAGTAGATTTATTAATTTTTTTTTTTTTTTGAAAACCTGTCGCTATTTCTTAAATTTGATAACAGCGTATCGTGGTCCAGACCTCAAATTAAATTAGATAGTCGCGAGACATTTACGCAGTTCCTTGCCTTGATCGCGTCCAGTTTGATTTATTTCTTCGAAAAAAAAAAGAAATATGTTCCTAATAAATCGCTCAAACATGCGCCCGACATCTGGCACGACATTGACTACGTAGTATGAGGCGGGGTACTACTGCTAATAAATTTTTTTGCGTACACTCAGCTCAATTAAGTGTAATTTAAGCAAATTACAATGCAAACACTGTGCAACAAACCTCGATCCCATCAAAACCAATTAGGGCGCAAATATATTCAAGAGCCGCGTTTCCCGGTGTATTGGTATTGGTTTTGTACGTTTGCGCGGGACTCTCGGAAAGTTGGCTTTGAAGCGCTTACAAAATTCTCTGCAATTTGTACGAAACAAATTTTTATTGGAAATTGCCTACTATTACGACTTACCTGTAAAGCCCCATCCCCCTCCCCCCTATTTGCAATTTCTAACTTTGTATTTTATGCGCAATAGACCTTAATGCCATTTTACACTGATAATTAAGTGGCAGCCTTCGCTACTTGGGCCAGTGTATTTGCATTAATTAAGTTAATTGGAATGTTCTCAAACGCTACAATCAATCACTTTCTTTAAGTTCATGACTGCAAAAAATTGCTTTAGGTTATCATTTAAGTTATCAGGGATTTTGTAGCTGGCAATTGAAATGTTTTAGAGCACACCGCATTTACATTAGCGCACAGATATCTCGTATCAAGCATTGCATCAATTTAACGTGTTAAATTAAATGCTTTAATTAAAAAAAAAGAAGAAAAAAACGCACGTTGCTAACATTTTTATTAGTTCAACGTGAGATAAATCGAGTTTGCAAATAATTAGATTAAGATCACGTGTAACTTTTTTATTTTTTAATCCAATGGATTTGAAAATATCATTTTTAAAAATCATTTTACAGAAGTATATGTTGGTAACTTTTAAATATTCATAAAGCAAGTTATGGTTCAAAAGTTAGTTGAGCGTACTTTCCGACTTCGTCATAAGAACAAACAAGTCAACATAAACTCAAAAAAGTCAAGCTAATTTCCTTCTTAATTTAACTAAATGATACTAAAGAATGATTATTGAGAAATTGTTTTTTATCATATAGTGACATCTTATGTATATGACACTAAAAATGAATACTAAACTTACCTACTTGCGTTTAAATAAAAATTAAGAAATCGTTAGCAAATCAAAAATTTGAGAATGCTTTAGTCGCAGAACACGAGAATAGATAGCATTTTCTGAGGTACTCTTAAATAATTGAATTATGTGACTAATCATTTTTAAAATTGATAGTTTTTGAATTGACCGGCAAACATATCAAGTTAATCGATGAAGAATTTCGAAGCAAGCAGCGTGCATTCATGTTATGCAATACAAAATAACTGACGAAGACCCTTGTTAATTTTCAAAGGTATATTGGGGAAAGAACTCTCCTACTTAACTATTACTAGAATTTAAAACTTAAGGCTAGTTAAGACTACTACTGCTACCGATTTACAGGGCATAGATCTAGTGTCAGGGGATAGTTTGAAAATGAGCATTTTTCAAAAAATTTGCTTACGGATGTGTTACCCTTTGTTGTTTCTATGCGTTTTATTTCACCAAGACTATGTAATTCCAGGGTAGAGAAATGCCATAGTAAATTAGGAATCATTTTAAGGAATTTATTTTGAATGAATTCAAATTTTTGTATATGAGTACGAGCGCATTGAAACCAAATTGGAGCTCTGTATAGCGTGAAGGCTTTAAAGATGACTTTGATTAAGGTATTAGGATTGTGAAATTTATTTCGTTCGGAATAAAACTCTTTCCATTAATCCTCAAATAGAAAAAAAAAACTATATGATTAATTCTGCAGAAAATTATCAGTAAAATAGAAAAGAAAACAACCTTACCATCTAAAAAATTGCTTTTAATCGCAAGTTTACAAAAGCGAATTTCTCACCTGAGCAACAGCACTCAAAGGAGGGCACCGCACCATTGTGCCAGCCATTTTAGGTCAGTACAGTTATGTAACGCTCAACGCAAAACGTGTAAAGAAAAAAAAATATAGAGAACTAGTTAAAATCACGCTAACGCCTGAGACAACATTTCTGGTTGCTTTTCATTTTTACGAAAAAATAAATGTTGTGCTATTACAAATAGCGCTTAACCGAGAAATTTCCCTCTTTGTTTGAATATTTCCCAAAATAAGGTGAACTTGCACAGCAGAGACGTATGCGCCGTTTGTTGCACAAGATTCCCCCCCATCCATCCATCCCTCCCTTCCCTTTTATTGGCAGCTTGGCGAAAAAGCATATGGCGGAATAGTGGTGAGTGCGCAACGAGAGAATTAAATGTTGATGTTGCTTATGTGAATTGTTCGAAACAACGATGGATTGTTTGATTGTGTGTGTTATTTGTGACTTTTTCAGCTCTTTCTCATCGAGTGTTTAACCCTTTTTTTTTTTTGTTTTGTTAAGTTTTTATATATTGCGCTCTCAAGGAGTACGATGGATGGGAAAGCATTACTACTCTGGTTTGTAGTTGTTTCAGGTAAAAGCGATAAAACTTAATCCATTGAACGCTGAACTTTAAATTTTACATACTTACGAGGGTACGGAAATGTTCTCATTTATGTCACATTGAAAGTGAGCGAGAATTGACCCAATGTGTGTGGCAGTATCTCTCACAGAGAGTGCGCACAAATCGCGTGATATTAAAAAGCTTCTTGGGTTAAGCTGGGCGAATTTGCGATGAGGGAAATTGGTGCCATCGGGGAATACACAGAAATCAAAACAAAAATTTTCTCGTTCCTGATGGAGATATGGCAGGGGGTATAGGGAAAAAGCTTTGCGCCGGAGTCTGATATTCCTGGGTTATATTCGGCGTTTACTGTGACGTCATGAGCGGTTCGGACTAAACATGTGTTCAATTCGATGATGGTCATATGGGATAAGACTGATGGTAATTTTGTCGGTGTGCGACGACGGGGTCGCTGTTGGTACTCAACGCTCGCGTTCCATCAGCTGAGCCACACACCCGCTGGGACACCGCTTTGCGAGGTGCTTCGCTGTGGTGGCCATAAACCTGCATGACTGCTATTTTTCGTTTTTTTTTCCATCGAGGACGTGGATCGTCCACGCAGGGGCAACACCAGAGCAGGGTGGGAAGTGTTGCGCTGGCATATCACGATCAGTCGTTCTACTGAAAATTTTAAACAGGCTAGCGGCCGGCCATGAGCCAACATCAGCCATTGAAGTTGGCTGTGGCACCGTATAAAACACTATGATACGACCACAACAGCGTCACGGCTGGGGATTTTGGACGAGTCTACTCTGTGGCTGTGCGCCTGGATATAGGAGGCGCTGCTAGTGTTGTGCAGTTATATCGCGCGATTTCCCATTCCCTCTGTACTCAGTTAAAATAAGAGAGAGAGAAAAAGAGACTGGAGAGACATTACACAGTCGAGAAAATTCAGCAGAGAGAGAGCAAACTCGCTGCTTTTATGTCCCGCAGTCGATTTGTCGGATAAAAGAGAAACTTTTTTTTTTTTTTTTTTTTTTTATATTGAAAGCAAGTCAAGGCGAAACGCAAACGAAAAGCCCCCAGGTTTTCTTAGGTCTGTTCAAAATTCGATTCAGTTATGCTGAGGTGTTCTTCGGCTTCGCCGAGTAAAAATTATTTGTAAAAGTGCTTCGCCATTGTTCAAAGCTTTTTTTTGTATTTAAATAGCCCCCACCCCCCTTCAAGTTCTATAAAAAGTGTGATCTGCTGCCTTTTTTTTTGTATTGGTTTTTTTGTTTTACAGCTAAAAATTTTTGCAATACGACAAATTTAATAAGTCGCGTCTCAATCACATATCAACCAATCAAAAAACCACTTGCTATAAAAATATAAAATTATAACTTTTCATCGGTGTTTAAGTGAGACAAAAAAAAAAAGAAATAAAATAAAAAACGATAAAACAGAACAGAGGGCGAGTATAACTGAAAATTGTTGGCTAGAAAAATTTTTGCCATAAGTGTGGAACGGTTCGCGTGTTCCATTTTGTCGAATAATCATATCGAGGGATTTTTTGCGCTAGCAAAAGTTTTAAAAAAAAAAAAAACCTTCCGCAAACTTCGGTACAAATCACAGAGCACCACATATCAGCCGGGACGCAGTAAAAGAAGAGTACAGTTATTCAATTTAAGGGCGCACACAAAGTTAGCAAAAAAAAAAAGATAAAACTTTTCGTCTCAATTGTTAAAACGGTAAATTCCGTTATTTTAAGAGTGAAAATCTCAGTGTTAAAGGAAATTCGTAGGTCGGTCATACTACAGGAAAACGAAGAAGAATCAGCCATTTTCTCAGCATTGAGACCGTCTTAAGCTCATTTTTGCGATCAAATCTTCATTCGAGAGGTTTCGACGTTCGGTAGGTTAGTGTGAACCGATTCACGTAAAAGAAAAGGACATTTTTATCGAACAGTGAAGAAAAAAAAACTCACATTTGGTATACCAGCCATTTTTATTATTTGCCTACTATTGAAGGCCTCTAAAAAGGTTCCAGTGCTATTTTTTTATTTATACCTTTAAAAAAAACGGCGACCAACCACCAACAACAACACCACCACCACCATCAGAAGCACCAAATCAAAATGAAAACCAATGTAATGACGGTTCAACAATATCCGGTTTTCACCGGTAAGCAAGATATCCTCCGGGAGGTTGTTATGAAATATATCGATCACTTCTATCCAGAGTAAGTACACCCCAAGAGTTCTAATCATTTGGTTGATACCATTCATTTAGTCGCTCCATAAATTTCCCTTTAATGGATCCCTTCTCACCTACCTAGACTGGGTCTACCAAGATATGGGGAGGGTGGGGGTGGTTTGGTGTTCTGAAATACGCGTCAGCAGTAAGAGAGCACGAAGGAGGGGGTGTACTTGGTATGTTTTGTCTGCAAAAACCTTACGGGTTTGGCCGGCCACAAACAAATGTCGCCCTTCTGGAGAGAAAAATAAAATAAATAAATAAATCGATAATCCAGAGAAAAGCTTTTGTTGGGAATATTTCCAGAAGGAGTTCCGAGCAACTCAAAACGGAACACTCTGTAAAAACTTTGGGATACATACGTTGGGCACGCTTTAAGCGCTTTAAATCTCCCCCACCTACCTGAGAATTTTGGGAGTATGCTAGCTTTAATCAATTAACAATTATAAAAATAGTATACAAGAATTTAGATGTTCAATTCTCTACCTCTGTTCGAAGGGTAATGCCTCAGCCGATTAAGCTGATTTAAGCATTTTTTTTTTATTCTAACCGGTCATTCTCCTGTCTTCCCCCCTCCTCTCCCTTCCCTGGAATCTAACGCGATGAAATTGATTTCGCAATTCACATGTAATGATGCAATCAACCAGTCCCAAGTGCCGACCTTGAAATTTGCCCGTGAACTTTTTATTTATTTCACAGCGTGATACTGAAAAGCGATTGTCTCTAAGTTGAAGCAATAAAAGGGAGTAACTATGATTGTTAAGTAGATTTTTTTTTTTTTTAGAATATCTTTTTGATTTAACTATTTTATTTTAATTTTATTTAAAGTGGAACCTGTCTTTGGGATCGCTGATATAAAAATTTTATTAAAAACCGAAATTCAAGATGGCAGATCAAAGATGGCGAATGACCATCTTGGAACTTTCAAAAGTTAATCTTAGGATGCTTAGGAAACTTAAGAAGGTATTAATGGCCCTTAATCATCTTGAGAAATTAAGGTCAATTTGAACTAGACCTTTTGGTACGTAGTGTGAACGAGTACGAATTTCTCAAAATTCACCCCTGTAAATCTAGATTACTTTATTTGATTTTTGTAAGCAGTTCGATTTAAATAAATAGCAACCACTAAAATTATACTCACGCGAGCGTAACCATGTTCTATTTTTAGATCCTAGATTAAATTAAAGGTTTCTTTTTATATCAATCAATCACTATGTTATAGTAGAACAGCCAAATGTGCTGTGAATAGCTTAGAAGATACTTTTTTATAACTGCAAAAGAATAAGTTTTTGCGGGATAGTTAAAAAAAAAAAACCTAAGTATCTCCCTAGGGGGCACATGGTAGTAATAAATAAATTAGCTTTTGTTAGCCTCAAACAACAGAAAAACGTTGGGTATAATGCAAATGTAAATTCAATATAGAGATAGATAGATCGGATAATTTACACAAAACAATCATCAATTATACATTTAAAACTTCCTCATGAATCAGTCTATCTAATCGTGAAAACCGGAACAAAATCCATTTAGTAGTTATGGAGAAAATTTTGTTCAGACAAAAAGGTTTTCTTTTTATAATATTTAATGATTATGTAGAGTTTTTATCATATAAATGATAAATGATGAAGTAATCTTCATCAAATATCAAATATTTGCTATAAAGGCCCAGTATCGTATTTTGTTTTTTTCTTTTTTTTTATCATATCATATCTTGTGCAATTATTTTAAGTAGTTTGACTCATAATTGCGATAATAAAATTTTATATATCTACAAAACGTGAATGCAGAATTTGCTAATCTCCACAGCCCAAGGGAATGACAGTGAATAATACCACTGTTTTTTAGTTTATTAATTTTGCGCGGTCACAAAGGAACTGCGGAATAACAACAATGAACAATATGCCGGAATTTTCTTTTATGATATTGAAATCTTTAAAATGGTAGAGAAAGAGAGCATTTCGTAGAAGACCTGACATTTACTTTTATGATATGCGAAATTAAAGCGCGAAAATATCGCACCATTTGCAGTCATCTTAACCGCATTGTGGTGTGTTGCCTTTGCGATAAGAGGCCTCGACATCGAGCCAAGAAGTAAGCAGTACATCCGGCAACAAGGCCTCCTTTCCCCACCAGCCCCCATCAAATCTCCCGCCGACCTAGACGCGGAGGGACTAACTCATCACCTTTGTGGCGCGCGCTCGCAAATTTTCTCTTAAAATAAAATTATCAAAAACATAATTGGATGAGAGCCCTGCTAGCCGCTAGCCGCTAGCTGCTAACCGAGCGATAGCTCGATTGGTAATGGTAATGATAATTTGAATTCACCAGGGACAATAAATTTGTGCCATTTTCTACTCTAATCAGACCATCTGGGGGCGATTTAAATTTAACAAAATCTCATCAATCAAGATAAGCACCGCCAAAAACTGGTTTCGCTCGGAATTTTGTGCGATTTCAGAGATGTAACATAAAATCGGAGTATAATTCGCTCCGTGTATTAGGTACCAGACATTGTAAGGCCGCCCTAGGGATAGTGTGTGTCACCCCATTCACAAATCAATTGGTAACTAATAGTCGAAATGTGAAAATAAAATGTCCATCGGAATTCATATCTATTTTAATAATCATCCAAACCTCCTTATCGTATGTTGTAACTTTTGAAAGTGTACTGCGGCTACCGCATAATTCTCCACTGATCGACTTCTTTTCGCACCGTTTTTCCCTTGCGTAATTGCAATTAAAGAACGCGGTGAAGAGAGCCATAGAGGAATTATCCGTAATTAATCATTAACTTGGCGGCTCTTATCTCCTCCCTGTCCATCGGTCTCATACGCCTCATGAAACGAAAGTTTTTCATGTTGGCATGCCAATGGTGGGTAATTTATGCCACTCGCACTGGAAACGAGTAATTTTCATGTAATTTCAGCTGTGGAACAATAAATTTTTGGTTTAATGGGAACTTAATAGATGCATCGGTCGACTAATTCGATGTGGTAAAATGATGACAATTTCCGAAATTAAGTGACCTGCAAGAGGGACTGGCTTTCCCTTTTTTTTTGTATAGATATCGAGTCATTTTCTAGTTTTGTACTTTTCTTTATTTAAAGGTTTGACTCCTTAAATCGTATTTATTATTTTAAATCATTATTTATAGAGTGTTTATTAGGTAATTTATCATTAAAGACACAAATTAGTTCGATCCTCTCAAACTTTTGGTTTTAATACACGGGATAAAAACAGAGTAACTCTCTGATCGGGGGATAAATTTGAACAGTCGAAGGCCAAGTAGATATTAATTTTTATTTTATTTTATGTTTTCTTAGCATTTCTAGTTATATCATTCCCCTTTTACAGAAGATCACCAAAGAAATAGCGTACTTACTTTAAAACGTAACATACTTAGCCCTTAGGCCCTACTCACAGAAACTACGTTTAATAAATTGTGGTAATTTTTGGATTAAAAAATAAAATTGGTTATTCGAAAGTTAATCTGTCTTTTATCAATGTTGCAGATTTCTTCATTATTTTGCAATTCTTATACATCTTACTAACGTATACTCGTAAAATAAATTCAATTTAAAAAATTTCTTTTTTTATTATTTTCAGTGCGTCTGGAACGAGTGCAGTTGCTATAGATAACAAGATCGAGCAAGCTATGGTGAGTACAAAGAAAACAATAAATTCCCTGAAGATGTGCATTATTTCAGTTGAATATACTTAATAAACGGGTACCGCACGTTGTTGATTTAAAACAGGCCGACAATATGAATTGAGAAAGTGCGTTGTCGTGTTCTATTATTTTTCCCCATCGTGTAAATCTGACCCACAAAATTCCAAGTATCAAAATCGCCTCCAATATCCGTTTTCTCTAGAGAATTTTGTTTTCGGGTTAATCATTTCGAATTGTGTAAACTAAAAATTGCCGCAGGGGAGTTTTTGCAAAAATTTATGATAAACGATACTTTGGTTGCTGCGGTTCGTGTAACTCCTCATCGGTAAATAATTGTTTATGAAAATATTCCACCAAATGTCGGTTTATTTTTACCGATTGCTGTCTATAAATGTGTTCTGTGCCAAGTTTAATTTAAATTGAATGCGAGTGGAAATCCTGCTTAGAGAGAGTGCTGTGTGGGTGATTCTTTCTACAAATTAAAATAAATCAGTTGACGGTCTATCGCGTTTAGAGGTGAATTTTTTTTTTTTTATTTTATTTTGTTGCCTTTCTGTAGTAAACTATGTGTTTAGAATCATAGCAAATGTATTTATAGAAACAGATCGCAATTGTTTCACTTCGCGCTCCATTTTTGTGGAAAATAGTAAAAAGATTTGCACCCGTTCGTTGGTTATTTATGCCTACATTTCTTAATGTTTAACAATATTTTTTGAATGTTGAATTATTGCGATTTTTCACAAATGTATTAATTTACTTCTTTGCGGTTTTACTTTATAAAATTACTCTACACAAATCTTAAAAGATCTTTTTAAAAAACCATTTTATCGTTATTAACACGTTGGCGTAAATGACGTCTATTGACGTCCATTCAGCTTATTTAAATTCATGAACGTCAACGTGTTAACGACAACTATAAGTTGTAACATTAAATCCCACCCATATTCACTAAAATTTTGCTACAAAACATTTGAATAAAAAATCTACATGATAATTTATTTTGCTTAAGGGCAAATTATTTGATCATTAATTTTAGGGGAATTGCTATAAAATATCGAAATAACAATTGAGAAATTGACCTTGTTTAGGTGTTACAACGGTAGTGGCTTTCTTAAGTAATGAAATAACTAAAATTGCTATTAAATTTAAATACACTGTAACCAAAAGTCATTGGAATAAAGTCTTATAGGTACTGGAAGGTCGAGTTTAGAGCTTATTATTTGGACTTGGGATACTTAATAGTCTCACAAGAGCTTGTTAGGTCCTATTGAGGCTCTACGTATCGAAACGAAGGGTCTATTAAGTCTTAAATCGAACATAAGGTACTCAAAATGCTTAATGAGGTTTAAACCAAGTTGTGATAGGTTTTATTTATGTCTTCTATTTCGACTCGGGTAGGTTCTTTGATTATGATAAAACTTAATAACATGAAAACCCTTCTGTTTCTGCTGTAAGGAGAATTAGAAATGGGCATATGCTTCTGCAGTAACTATGCCATTTTAACTCTCAATAAAAAACCCTTTGCAAGTAAACTAAATAAAATCCAAATCGAATGCTCTCTTGTCCGCTCTAAACATCTAAGACGGGTATAAATCCCACATCGATTCACCTGATGTATTACCGGCGTTACATAATTATGGCCAGCATAGACGTTGGCGCCACGGCAGCTGTAACGCAACACCCGTCATGGTTTTGTTCAGCTTTTAAGTAGCCGCCAATCGGCTGTGGACGCGCAAACAACCAACAGTACATTTGTTGTTCACTTTTGGTTGCCCCAAAAAATGCCTAGCATTTCAAACTTAAAATGTTGAGCCGTCACCGAGAGAGAATCATTAGGACACATTCGATCACACACAATTACTGGGTAGTCCGTGCTATTTGAAAGTAAATTCGGTTGTAATACCTGCCACAGTTTGCTCTAGCGCATTGAAACCCATTAAAAATTGAGTAATCTCGTCAGTAAGTTAACATGATGGCCAAGTCTGCTCTAAAATAGAGTCTTACTTTCATGCACTATATCCGCCCTCGATAAATAGGAGCTTATTGCATTACCGTAGCACTTTTTATTTCCTTAAACTTTACAAAAAAAAAGTGATTTGTTTTCCTAACTAAATTTAATTGCCAATTGATTTAGAAATCAAGGGTCTTACCTCCTTTGGCTAAGTCGTCTCGTACTAAACACCATTAGCATTAAAAGATAGGAAAAAAAAACCCGATTGCAAAAATTACGAATTCGAATTAGGTCAAATTTTTGAATACCGTGTCATTACCGGCGCAATCACGGATGCCTAAAGTCTTAGAAAATTTAAAGGCTAGGTAAGGCGGCGGTATTATGCTACCTTAACAAAATGTACCCATTAATTTATCGTTCCCAAGAGGGACGTTTTTCCGTAAAACCGGCCGCGCGATTGCAGCAAAACAGTTTACTTGTTCATTTCGCTTTGTTTAATACCAGCGGCGGCATACTCTGAATTATGTTCTGCTTATCCAATAACAAACGCAATCGCAGTAATAAAATCAAAGGTAACAGCCAGCCCGAAACGGGTTAAGCAATGATATATTGTCCTCTAATCGGTGGTGCGCCGTTTTTCCGGCTTTCGTGCACCGCGATTACGGCAGTCAATTGTAACGTAGAGCAGAAGAGGCCCGTGTGGAGTCTGTGTGTGCGCCGAGACTGCTGAGGGAAATTTGCGATTATATGAAAAATAATCATGTGATCCACTCAGCTTGGTATCCAGCCATGTGGGTTATCGGAACAGATTGAAGCGCTCTTTAGAGCCCCCCACAAGAGTTTTTCTTGGAAAATCCACCTCGAAACCGGACTTTAATATTTTCTGTGTCGCGATCGAGCATGCATAACCGGCAGGTTTGGTTAAACATTTTAAAAGTAAGCCCTCCCGAAAGCTACGCCACTGGTGAGCGATCACTTTCCCAATTATTATACCATCAATCTTCCCATCAAGGTTTTACTTACTTATTAAGAAAATGCCCAGGTGATGGATGGAAAAGCTCAATTGCATGCGGTGCAACCATTGCGACCGCCAATATGTCTGGTGGGATAGAAACACGCCAATAATCCGGGCTATCTGCTTAAAGTGCATTGCAGCGAGCCGCACTAGAAGCACCAATAAAAAGAATTCGTCCACTGATAGTAAAGGTCAGTTGCATCGGCGATAGTGTGTAGCCGTTTGCGATGTTGACGGACCCCAATTGTATGCGACTGATCCACTTTTCGACTTTACGAGTTTGTGGATCAGCCCAAGATAATCCTCAGGGCGGAACTATCTGTTCCGGTTAAAGTGAACCGATCTCTTGTAAATAGGCTTAGAATTTTTGAGGTCAGAGCAAACATAGCCGGAGCAGACAAGCTTAAAGTAGAAAAGGGTCAAACGCGATAGTATCGAAGTTGTCTTAGATGCAACAGTGGCTCGTCTTATCGTTTATACTCCAAGTAAATTGTTGCGTAAGAAAGTTGACGCTGAATGAATGGATTGAGAAAAATAGTTCATCACCTTGTAGAGCAATTTACTTTAAGGTAGCTTGTAAATTTTCGAATTGATAGTGGTCGGAACTCGTTTTTTGTCTGTCTGTCTGGGTTTTATTGACTCTTATTAAAGTGGAGGTGACTTAAGTTACTCTTTCCGTTTTCATACTATAGAAAAAAACACCACACAAGTGGTAAGGGTTTAAAGAAAACCAGAAATTGTATGTAAAGCACTATTTTAACACATTGTTTACCAGCAACTGTACGCCGGCTAGAAGAGAATACAGAAATGTGCCTGACAATAAAATCTTTTATAAGACTAGTGTCTTAAAATCGTATAACCTGTAGTAAATTTCGTGTTTTTCGCAACAAAATTCTTTTAAAATTAATTTATAGCGGAAAGAGCTTCACTCCTTGTCATAAAATTAGAGCGAAACACTGTCAGCACCATCGTAAATAATAATTTCAAGTCTAATCTTAAGAAATGAATAAAAAATTAAAAGATAACAAAATTCAGAAATCCTCCAAATCCCTGAAGAAATAAACAACTCAAAGATGAGCAGTAGTCAGTCTATATCAGTTGCATAACATCGTAAGCCACTGGAATTAAATTTTGTTTGTCCAATTAGTTAAAAGCTCAGGGCGAACACGAGCACGTTGTATACTTAGTTATTTATTTATTTATTTATTTTAGGCTGTGCCTATACTCGCTAATCGATTTTTTTCCCAGCCCAATCTTAAAGATATCCTCCTTGCGAAGTATGCGGGGCCAAAACAAGTTTTATGTATTCGTAGACAAGCTGTGAGTAAAGTCCACTGGGTCTAATCTAGCGCACGAGTGCTTGGCTAGCGGCAATAAGCAAATAATTTTCTCAAATTATGGAAGATTGTCTGATAAAAGCTAAATGAGACCTGTAGGGGGAGTGGAAAAAGGAGACGGTGTAAATTTGTTTAAAAAGGTAACCAAGATTGGTGTACTTTTCTGGGAAACAAACTTAATGTTTTCAAAATTTTCCTTAAATGAAATACTGAGGAGTTATGGGAACTTGTTTCCGATGTTAGTAATTTTCTTATTCAATCGTACTATTAGTTATTAGGAGTTTTTTTCTTTTATTTACTTATGCTTTTATTCTGATATGATTTCATTGCAAAATGTCTCGTTATTTCGTTAGCTAGAGCCATTTAATTTTAAAGGGGTATTGTAAAAGCGAGAAGCATGAATAATTCTCAAAACATTAAATAAATACAGGATCCAGTCATTATAGCTTTATTTTTGTAGATTGCTGATATATTTGATTTTTTCTTTTAATAAGGAAAAGAGGAGATAAAACTGGTGCAACCCACATTTGCGGAGTTAGACTCCAAAATCTATCAGGCCTTCAATTTTGTGGGGTTTTGATAAACCCCCTCAAAAGTACATTTTCTACAATATTTTTAAAACCTATTTTTTAGCTAAATATACTGAGGCCAATTTTAAATCGTATAGCAATATTTCCCCTTGTGTCCTCGTTATCGTTGCATTTACTGGCTAAAATGGCTTGGATGAAATGTTTTTATAATTTCAAAATATCAATTGAAAACACTGAAGGACCATTGACCTCTTCTCTTTCATAGTAATTTAAATATTTCGAAAATAACTCTTGTAAGTCTTTGTACCATTAATAAATTTGCCCTAAATGTCTGACAAAGCAAAGCTATAAATTGCTAAAAATACTTTACTTCTTTTAAGTTTATAAGACTAAAACTCAGTACGATTTGTTTTTTAATTGTTCGCAAAAAACGAAAAAATACTGGAGATATTTTAAAGATCCTCAGATCAGTGTCACAGATGCTTGTTTTGCAGCCAATCTCAATTCTTTAAGTACGCCCTCGATGTATTTAACGGTTCAAAAATAGCAAACCTACTTTAGCCGGGAACAGTGTTAATTGCAAATTTAAATAGAAATAAATCAATATTGGAGTTTAGCGAAAATATCGCTACTTTGATTTCATTTTGCTACCGCTAAAAGCACTTCAGGAATAGAATCGATCCATTTCAAGTGGTAGGAGGGCGGGGAGAGAGAGATCCGAAAATATTTTTAAAGCAATTTCTGTATTTAAGTTGGCTCACATATATTAGGGTGCCGAGATAAAAAGAAGATTTGATGACTTCAGAAGATGTTTTCTAGTGCACAAAAACAGGTCGTGCTTGTTAAAAGCATTTTGAAAAAGTGCGATAAAGATGTCAATCACTGGTAGTGATAAATACAGTAAAACTCATCAAATATTGATCAGGAGGGCTGTGGTAGACCCGCCTTTACGTAACCTTTCATAAGCTCAAATTTTTATGCATTCGTGTCTAAATAGGAGGAAACTTTTTATTTTTATTTATTTATTTTTTCTCTTTTATTAAAACATCAATAAAAGCGGTGCCATTTTGGACCAGATGTTTGTGGTTTTCAACAAAGTCTGCTCTTACAGTAGTACAATAGGCTGGCTCTAATGGTATTTTATCGAGAATTTGCCATTTTTATCGAAACATTGACGTCATCCAGAAATAAAAAAAATAAACAAAATTAATTGTTTTGTGTGTCTCGGAAATTTTCGTGCGGTAAGGGAGGGTTTTTATAGCACTGTATCGATTGATGAACCGATAAAAACAAGCAGCGTTCGCGAGGTATGGTACCTAACCGACTTAAATAGGGTTTAATTGGATGTAACCGGATGCAATTTTCATAAAATTGTTATGCATGTTGGGTAATCTTTCTGTAAAGCTTTTACATCGTGAAAGATACCTAGACTTACTTAAATAAATTTTATTAAATTGTTGTGTTGTGTGTTGTGATGGGGACGATAGTAAATTGTTCGTGGATTTATTTTGATTTGAAGGCTAATTACATGGATTAGCGTATGTCCTATAGATGTTGTATACGGTCTTGCGATTAGGTGTGATAAGGGTATGCCAATCAACCAACTCCCTTTTTTCCCTACAGAGAGGCAGGGAAAAGGTTTCTGAACAAACGTTAATCACACCATTAAGAGACTATGTAAAATCGATCTTAGCACAACACCCTGTATAAAGTAATAGTGAAAATATTTCTCTTCTGGCCTAATAACTTAAAGAAGGAGTTTGTTATCAATCTCCTTCGAGTTACAGGGTGTATATACCGATCCTCTACTATATTAAGTTATTAGACCTACGAAAACCAATTTAGGAGGATAAAATTACCTTCGTATGTTAAGCAGGAAACGAAAGAAGTAGGTAAAGAAGAGTTCTTGGTAAAATGCAATTTTTTTAGCTATTAAAGAATTTATTCGTTGTTTCGTTTTTTCTAGGTCAGCAAACCCTTCTTTTTATAACTTCTAACTATGTTGTAAAATAAATTAATGCTGAAAAACATTAATTTTCTTTATTTCCATTTTGCGGACTAAACCGCATTGGCTTCTAACCGATTCAACTGATTTTATATTTATAATTTAGAGGGTTTCTTTTATTCAACTATTGAAATCAGCCCAATAAATCCATTCGAATTGGCGCAACAAATAAAGAATTTTCCATTATTCAACAATTATTGCCATGGTCGTGATAGGAACAGAGTAACAAAACAAAAAAAAATTTCGTTTAGTCACTCGACTGACCCTCGTGCGGTGACAATTCATTTAAATTAGAACAAAACCAAGACTAAACTATACCCAACAGCGGAAACTGCCATGAAGTTGCTGTCTTAATTTCCCCCGATCTATAAATAAGGCGCACCAAATAAGTAGCCCACGTAATTGACGAAGGAGTACGTTGATGAAATTTTATTGAGATTTACGATTGTCAATTAAAGAAAAGGAATCATTAAGTAACCAAATCACTGCACACTCTTCATGCAGTGCAATCAATTAGACCCCCCATCCCCCATCCGGATTGGATCCTGCTCAGGCCATAACTCGAGCCCGACAAAACTACCGAAAATAAAATCCCAGGAAGGCCAAAGAGCGTGAGTAACGGGGCGAATATCAGGAAATCATTTCAAATTCGAATTTGTGCACATAATTCAATTTTTAATGAAATTTTTCAATGAAATGGGAAGACATTCCTGGTTCAATGCTGACGGCGGCAACTGATTGCACAAATAGTTCTATCCCGCGAATACGTTTGCTAAATGTTTTGCAAACTATTTTCTGATGCAATTTGCACGATGCCGCGTTGTTTGTCCACTTTCAGAGAGAGAGTACACCCTGTGACTCAGTCGTGTGATTGTCGTGTTTGAACACGGCCGGCACAGCGATAATTAAACTTTGGAACACAATTTTCTTGGCATCGTCGCACTTCTGTTCTGTTCGTTTGGGTTAATTTATGATTCAATTGGCCTAAATACGTCGTCGTAACCGCCACTAGCCTAGCCATCGCCATTGCCGACGATAGAGGGATTTGCAAAAATTTAAACGACAGTGAGTTAATTGCGCGATGCCCATGACGAGGGGAAAATTAGCATGATCCCGAATTGATTAAGTCCCTGCGTCACCACCTTGTGACTAAGTCTTTTTGGTGGTAAGAAGCCGAACTAAGGTGTAAGAGCTTAACTGGTACTGCCACGTCACCCTATATTATTCGCATTTTTGACTTGACTCCTTTGGCGGGGCAATTTCGTTAACATTGAAAGTTTTTCGGGAAAGGGAGCGTGCATTTTTTTGGCAGACCTTGCGCGCTAGACGGTATTTCGCACGTCCTTGTCAATTTCCTTGACACAAAAGCGATGCAGTAAAAATTCGACATATTTAAGCTAAGCCTTGAGTTTCTGTGTAATTGTAACTGTCTTTTAAACCTTAAAAGGTATCGCTATAAGCTTATATAATTTTTAGGTATAAAAAATACCATTAAATGGTATTAAATTTATTATTACCATTATTAAATGTTATATTTCATGATAGTGTTATTTCTATAGCGATTGATAGACTAGAGGATAAAAAACCATTAGGTTTTTCTAAAATTTGGGAAGAACAACCTGTCTGGTGTGAAATTTCACCCGTGATAACCCTTAAGGGTTAAGTTAAGATGCTCCGCGAGGCCAAATAGAGTTAAACAAAGAGTAGGTCATTGTCTTTCCTAGATAATATTTAATATTTCACTAATAACAAAAAGAAATACTTTATTTTCATTAGAATTTCGAATTTTATCGATTATATAACCACCAAAAAATATGATTCTCACTCGAAAATCATTCGCATAAATTATATCCAAATACTGCTGAGTAAATTGTAACAGGCATATTTCTTGATAAACAATTTATTCGTTTGCTTAGCACCAAAAGTGGCATAATATATAAGATGACGCGAAGAAAAGCTCTAATATGGTACGATTTTCTTCTTACGTAGTAAGCAAACAAAAAAAATTTTTTAAAAGGCGATAACAAGCCAAAACCCAATCAGCAAAACCAAAACTTGATTGGTGGCATTTTAATATGCATTTAACTTGTGGGGGAAAATAGCCAATTGCTACATATTGACATATTGCTCCCAAAAAAATAACACGTAAGACAAGAATCTGGTTCAGAGCGGTTATCTGAAGATTGCATCATCAGCTGGTGCGGCCTGGTTTATCAATCATATAACAAAATTTACAATATTAGAAATCATAACAATTGATTATTTATTTATTAGAAGAATTCTTTTAACAGAAAATCATTTTATAGCTATCAAAGATGCGTAGTTTTGAAAATGAAGGAATAAATAACTCAGTTGTTAGCGCAATAGACTATCGTCCTAGAAGCTGTAGATTCGAATCCTATGCATTATCATGTCCTCCTTCGCTACGTAGTAACACATTGGGCCAAAAAATAGCCTTTCTGTGATGTTGTTTCAACTTCAATTTAAGGTATATAAATTTTTTAGAATAACTTTAGTATTTAAGAACGTTAGGTAAATGAACTATCTTCGCTTTAAGGTATCTAGTCTCATTTTAAAAGGGTCATAATGGCAAGCAAATCAATACCTTTTCTAAATTTCTTATTTGAGCGCATTCTTCATCGTTTAAAGATGTCTGGAGAATTTTGATAAATTGAAATATTTTATTGCTTACGAGCAGTTTAGAGACGAGGTATGTTATTCTAGAAAAGTTAAGCAGCTAAGCGTACATTACTTTTGGATATTTATTTCATTTATACAGTGCATGATATCTGAAAATTTCAGTTTACCCAAGATCATGACATTGAAATGAAACTCCTTGTTGATTTTCAATCAAAAAATAATTTGTACTCTATGCAACTACAACAGTAGACTTATAGAAAATGATTTGATTTGATTTTATCTGATTTTTAACAACGAATGAACTGATAGTGCTAAAATTGATAAGATTCGAAAAACGATGGCATTGCTGCTGAACTGGATATTTTTAGATTTTAAATTCAGACAAAATTTCTTTGTCTAGTAAGTTAAATTGAAAATGACAGTTCAATTAACTAAACAAGTGTCATTTTTCGCTGTAAATGAACAAAACAAGAATTCTCATTAAGTTGAAAAATTAATTTACCCCTAAAAATTGAAGCGTAAAATAAATTTCCAAAGGAAAACTCATTAAAGCCCTCCTTTACCTCTCCGACGTCTTCGGCAACACGAACTTCTTCTTCACCTCAAAATTGTGGCCTGTACGACAACTTGGCCACTAACTTTGGACTTGGAAAAGACGATCCAACGTCCACCTGATTTGAAAGCCTATGATTTTCATAATAATAAAAATTTTACAAAGTGAATCGACAAGTAGAGAATATGGCAAAATGCCATAGTGTGTCTCATAAAAGTGCGAATGTACCGGACGATGGTTTGTTGTTACAAAGAGAATAAAATTTTCCTTGTAGGCGATCAGTGTCTGTGTCACATCGAACTCGTAAATTATTTGCTGAAACGAATAAACGACAATTACACGGTTTCTGTTAATTTCCCCTTAAATTCTAAGAATTTTTACTTTGAAATGGCCGCTCCGCAAAAAAAGCTCGACGGGATAAGACACGAAAACAAGGGCATTTAATGTAATTGACAGACAGATGACGGATATATCTTCAAACCAGTTTATTTTTTTTAAAGTTACCCACTTTTCTCGGCGATAGCTGTTTAGTTCTTAAAATTCCTTTTTTTGCAGAAAAACATTTTTTTTTATTATAAGGGGTTAGGTGGGAGGGAGGGGGGTATTAATTGCAAAGCTTACGACGTGCCATTTTTCTTTTACAAACACATCAAAACACACTACACCATAGAGAATTAATGTTAACTTACAAAAAAAGCTCACATCGTTTTATATAAACTTGCGCCGCAGTAAGGTGCGAGTGGGATAGACAATATTCGTTTAATGAAAGCGAAAAAAGGACAGAATAATTAAAGCTAATGCTCTACTTGTGTGTATGTGGGAACGATGACGTAGTCGCCGTATTCGTCCCTGTCCGGTACGGCAATACCGCAATACTTCGTTTTTCAACCTGTTTGTATAAAAGTAATAAGTTTTGCGAGCAGACATTCAGTCGCCGCCGACAAGTGCCTTCGAAAGAAGCTTTTCCAGAAGAAGAGAGTTTGCGCCATACTACGCGATACGCCGGCCCCAATCAATTTCCAAGTTTTTCAAGTATTTTGTGAAATTTAGCTTTTCATTTGTGGGGGGTTCAGCAGCAGCAGCGGCAGCAACGAAATCCTAAGCCGGTTTGGGGTTTTTTTTTGTGGAAAATATTTTAAATTGCGATTATTTTGTTTTGTATTATTGCTCCAAAGACTTAATTCAAGAATAGTTCGCGTTTTATTGCTATTTAGCAGAGAAAATAAAGAGAATTTTGTCGGATTTTATAACCGTAGAAGGACAATTACGGTCCAGAGCCCGAAAACTACGCCCCGTTCAGGGTCTGGAAACAGAAAAAAACATTCATATCAATAGTTTTCGCAAAAAAAAGTGATAGAGGCTAAGGAGCCAACACAAAAGTGCTGTGATATTAAAAGATAAGACCATTAATCAGGCCGAGAGACGTTTTTAAATTAGTGCAATAAGTGCCGAAAGGAACATTCAACTACGTAAAATGGGTACCATGTCAATTCCACAGCCCGAAAGCTGGCTCTACGAGATCTGGCAGAAAGGTCAAGACCGGCCCTGTTACGTGATGGTACCAAACGCAAATGTACGTACCTTTTTTTCTTTACCTAATTTTAGGTGTCACTTAGAACCGGAAAAGTTAAAAATCGATGCAGTTTGCTAAAAAAATTTCTCTTCCACCAACTCCATCTCTAATACTTCTGGATACCCTGAAAACAGCGCACGTGCTTCCCTCGTAAAGAAATGAAAAAAAACAACTTAAAAACTTTAAAGCTCACATGCCGGCCACTTTATAATTTTTTTCAGCAGTGGGGTTGATTCGATTGCGGGCCTACACCTGCGCCCCTGCCCCGCCCATACCCCCGCTCCATCCCTTAAAAAAAATATTCATAACTGCGCCAAAATGTTTATCGGTAACTTGTTTGTCTTCATTTCTGAACTAACTAACTATTCATGAGTTTCTGTCCGCGAAAATAAAAAGATATAATCGTGAGTTTTTTTCATTTCAGGTTTTGCAATTGAATTTTAATTTGCTATTTTTAATCATATGGATATGGATATGCGGGATGCGTAGTTGTCCAGATTTTAATTTTATTATGAGAGTAAACCCTCCAAAAATAGAATTTTGTTTTTTTGTTTTTACCCGGTGTTGCGAAAATGCATATTTCATCGCAAACCGGTTGTTGGAAGTAATTGAAAATAGATTTTTATTTCCTAATTTTTTATTTGTTTGTTTGTTTTTGTATAATAGAAGCAGAAAAGTGTGCGGTACAGTTTTAATTAATTTTTCAGTACCGTACAATTGATTTTCTCACAAAAGCGGTTTTTTGTCATGTGCTACTCCATTAAAATTCAAAATGGCGAACTGAAAAAGGTGTTATCACACCATCTGGTGGATTTTAGTAAAAGAACATTTTTTTGAAGGTTATGTTTTGTGAAACATTTGTCTGTCTTGAATTGTAGGAAATGTGGTAGTGAAAAAAAAAATTTTTTATTATTGTAAAAATTCAAAAAAACTGAGGTAAAAGAATCTTACCTAATCATACATAAAAATATGCAATGTGTGATTTAACCTTTAGTGTCTGTCTTACACTCGTATCAATTAGCGTTAATTAGTAACGTTTTTACAGCAAATCAAAAATACCGCAGCCTCGTTATGTTCCGAGTCCATCATAATCGAAAGTTCAATATCTGCAATTAAAAAGCTAAAGTAACACTTTTAACATTAACTTGTAAAGTGCTTTCAAACCTTGTAGCCAATTTATAAATAGAAATTTATTTCCGTATTTCTCTTACATCGACAATTTAGAGAGGAAGCGGAAGAAATACGAATTGACGAATATTCTAAAACAAACTGATTTGATTTAAAGTAGCTAACATTCTTTCCAGATTATCCTAGGATTTGATGAAGTTCAATTTTTGGTGTATTTTGTAACTCTTGCTCTAAACGAAATTAACGTTTTTAAAGGACTCGATAGCTCAGTGCTAAGTGCAGCTAAGATAATCGTTACCGAAGTCGTAGGTTCGAATTCCAACTATCCAATCCTTCATTTAAAAGTCTCATTATTTTTTATTATGCAAAATCTGATTATCAATCTCTCAGAATTCAGAATCATATATCTCTATATCGCCTTATTTTTATAATTTCTACACTTAAGGTGTAAAGTGAACGTTTGTACAATTTTTTTTTTTGTAGACAAGACAAACATTTGTATTTCAAAAATAGCATTGTCGATTTAACAAAGTTTTATAACTTCTTAAAGCATTTTAAAAGGAAAGATCTAAAGCGGAAATTAATAATGCAAATTGTTTCTTTTGAAAATATTTATTACATTCTCACATTCTGGCCGTTCAATTATTTTTTACAACAAAGATTTTAAGTCGTGATGTACGGAGCATGCTATAGTCGTACTCGTAAAATTTTGAAAAGACACGACTCTTTAAATAGCCTTTTAAAATTCTGTTGTATTAGCAATCATAGAAAATAGAAAACAGAGATAACGTTTGAGTTTAATTACCTGAAATTAGTTAAATAGATAAGATTTATCTAATTTAGATAAATTTGGTATTTTATTTTCAAACAGGATTTCCTTAATAAAAATTTGTTATTTCGAAAGAATTTTGTGAAATGGGTGAAAAGTTGTTTAATCTTTAATTGCTGTTCTATAAATCGTACAGTTTTTATTTTTAAATAGTAGTCCTGTAAAGGTTAGCATGTTTTCATAGTCTGGGCGAATTTTCAGCAATTAGAAACAATGTTTAGGGCCAGGACAGCATTTTTCCTTGAAAAGGGCCTTCATTTTTCCTCATATTTCTTTTTAGATGGCTAGACACCGTATCAAATCCAAATTGTAGCCTAAATTACGAATTCATTGCCAAGGACACGCATAGAGCACTCCTAAGAAGCTAATCATTGTTTTCTCTTATTTTTCTTCTTTTGTTTAATCTAATCAAAATGTCTGGCTATTAAGAGCGGTTTATAAACAAGACAAGTTCTGATATTAAAAATCCTTTTCAGTTGTTTATTCCATCACTTCTTTTTGCGTTTTTGTAATTATCATCATAGTGCCGCAGAGCAGTATAAAGAAAGTATAAAAATAGACCGTAGATAAAAGATTTTTTTTTTTTGCAAGGTGCGACTAATTCATACCCTTTTTTGCGTTTCATTTTTACCCCAAATATCGTCACGAAAAAATGAGAATATGAAAAGCTTTTTGTGAAAATAGAGTAATTAATTCGATTCGCATCCCTCTTCAGCTCATATGTGAAGTCGTAAACCCCCTTCGAAAAAGGGGAATAGTAGCGTGCGTTGAGACCCTTAATGGAAAAATATCCATTTCGTCTCGGCTAGCGCGTTCTGATAATTATGGTCTGACTGTCAAGGACGTTCATTTCGATAGAGCTGGTGAGCACGTGATCGAAATATGTTTAATCGGTCTCCACGACGGCACTTGAGATAAAGCAATCGAGCTCTTTTCAGTTGTTTCAAATATTAAAAACCATTTTCGCTTCTTTTCTTATAGCGCATATCAAGATAAGGTTGTTTTTACTTGACGAACGCCTACTATCAGTGTAGAGCGCGCGCGATCGAGGTCAGGGCAAATAATACGGGGGTTGTCTGAAATGTTTCCGACCTAATAAAGATACAAGACATTTTTTTTTTTTTTGAAATTTATTTGTATTTTTGTACAGTCTCCTTGTAAGTCTATACACTTCTCCCAGCGATGCTCCCATCTGATCTACCCGTCCAAATAGAACATTGGAAATGTTAATACGAATACGAGTATTGCACTTCAAAAACAAATATTTAAATAAATTTTCATTTTAACTCATTCAAATGAATGTTAAACAAACAACTTGAGCGAAAAAAATGTCTAAAATTTTAGTGATCATGCGCAAACACATTACCCAATTTTTTTTTATGAGTGCTGCCATCTTCATGTTCAGGTTGAAAACTTTTCTGATAACTCTCATGGTTTCCATCTTTTAGAAAATAACTTCAACTATTAAGCTTTGATTTATAATATTTTCTTTATCATTTTTCATTTCAGGATCTTGTTAAGTCTCATCTGATGATCGCTGTTAGAGAAGAAGTTGAGGTCCTAAAGGAGAAAATAGCCGAACTAATGGATCGGATCAATCAATTAGAGCTGGAAAATACAATTTTGAAAGCGAACGTATCACAGGAAACTTTATCTCAGCTATCACAAACAATGCAGACAACATCAACGAAAACGCCACAGAATACAAACACAAGCAACGGTCCAGTATCGTAAAGAAATTTTTTTTATAATCAATCTGAAAACGCGGTGCATTCATCACGATGTGTGATTGTATTAAAAAACAAAAACAAATGCAGCAAGGCAAATGCTCTTGCGCACACACCCCGCACACTCAGTCGGGGTTCTAGATTTTAAATAGCAAAACAAAACAACACAAAACCAAATAACAACAACAACAACAAAAAAAGAAATCTTTATAAATTATTATTTTTGAGCTATTAAAAATATTCCAAGAAAACATAACAAGACTAAATAGAGAAGCTGAATGTGAAGCAAACAGACAGCTAAAAGAAATAAGAAGTATTACTCGAGCAAAAATATAGAAGAAAATGTGATAAGCTCAACAATATCCGGGATTTAGCTATTGCAAGCCGAAAATAAAAATTTTCTAGAAATTTAGTCCTTTGTCGTGTTTTCACCAATCGTGGGAATCAAGCGCCTTCCAATAAGATGACTTAGCTCGGAATTACAGCAGTGCGCTTCGAATTTCAACCTTTGCGTCCATACTACACACATTTTAAGAGGCCACAATTCTGTTTTAATTGAAACAGTTTTGTTTTTTTTTAACAGAGCTGTGCGCAAGGCGCTTCCTTCTCGAACCCATACACATTAACTTAATACACAAAAAGAAATTTTAGAAGAACAAGAAAAAAAACTAGAAAGAGAGCGCGATCAGCCATTGGAGGGTGGTGTGTAGCAAACTTGAGAGAGTGGCAGTGGCGTATTCAAAGAAGCCCCTAATACCGGAGGTAGAGGAGAAGAGATAGAGTGAAGAGAGAAGGAAAGAAAGAACGGTAGATAGAGAGAGTTGCTGGCTACGCAAGAGAAAGATAGGGAAAAATGGATTTTCTGTTTAATTATTTGAAAAATTGTGATAATTTTGCAAGAAGTGAAGCATGTAAATTTAAATTACTACATTTTATAGTAAACGCATAAATCGTATATTTTTTTACTGGAATAATTTCTTAAAAATCGCCTGTATATACATGTGTTTTTTTTTTTTTTTTTTTTTTTTTTTTGTATATATGCAAAATGATTAAACAATTGGAAACGATGTTGATGTATGTGTAGAAACGTATCAAGCAATTTTAGTAGACGTCTTTTTCTGAATTTAAATCAGAAATAATGTTTTTGGCAAAAGAGAACGTGAATAATATTCGAAATCTCAATAGATGGAGGCACAATTAAAGTAGAAGGATATTTTGCAAGGAACTAATGTTAACGGATTGATTTAATATAAAATTATTAATTTTATAGCAGCACGATTTGCTACCTCTAATCGCGCTAATTTTATTTTACCACTATGCTTTTATGCAGTGCAGAAGCTCTTTTCGAGGAGGGGAAAAAACAATAAGGCAAAAATGTGTTCACACCAATTTTTGAGATATAAACTGAGAAACGCAAACGAAATGTATTTTGTAATTTTAGACACGGACCTATTTATAAATTAATTAAGAAAATTTTACTTTTTGTTTTTAACTCTTCTTTAATTTTAAGACGAATATTTTACACGGTAAAGTCGCTTTTTGCACTGCAATAAAAGCAGAGTACAAATTACGCGGTAGTAGGGAGAGTATAAGGACCGGGTCCTGTTTTTTTCTTTTTTTAGAATTGTGATAATAAAAAATTAAAATAAACTGAAATGGCAATTTTCCGAGTTTTTCGTTAATGCAAGATCATCCCATGACGGTTTTTTTTTTTTAATCAGTCTGCCATTTCACACCCGCAGAGACAGACTTTGAATCAGTTTTTTTTTTAATTGGCGTTACTGCTTCGTCGTAGCAAAGTCTGGAGAAGGAGATTCTTCAAATTTGCTACGGTCTGCAGCGCACCGAGCGGAACCATTACAAAATCGCCGCGAACAATTTTTAAGCGCGCGTTGACTGCTCTTTCCCCTCCCACAAAAAATTCGTGCTGTCTTTTACTAAGGCCCAGACCTCTGTCGTGTAGTGCCCAGGAGGAATTTTTAATAATCAAGGCCGCCGAGCCTTAGCTTAAAGACAACGCCACCAGCACCTTCTACTTCACTAAAACGCTAAAATCGTTAGACACGTGAAATTGAGTTCCAACCTTAGTTTTCTAAGCCCATTGTATGAACATTGAAATATTGTGTAATTATTAATTATTAATGAGTAGTACGCTTAAGAACTATTTTTAATTACTATTACGCAACTTTGTTTCTTATTGTTAATTTATTGAAGAAGAATTTTATTATAATTATTGAAGAACACACACACACTACTATTTTTAAAAAAAAAAGAAAAAGAAACGTAAAAACGAAAAAAAAAGAAAGAAAATTCTTTATACAACTCCTAGTCTTCTTTATTATATAAATAATTGAACCAAAATAATATAAAAAGAAAAAAAAGTGATTTAAAAATACATCTAAATAATAAAAGAGAAAATATTTTGAAAAAAAAAATAAATAACCCCCGCCTTTTTATTTATTTCATTTCACTTCCATTTTTAGCATCTTTTCAGCGGATCTCAGTGATTTTTATTTTATTCTCACGGAAAATTAATTTGTGGTCTGTTCTCTTTTGTTCGTCCGAATGTTTCTTCTTTTTTTCTTATTAAGCACTTTCTTTTGCGGGGGAGTGAATATTTACTTTGGATTTTCTTTTCTTTTTTATTTACTACTCTTGGCAATCTTGCAAAATACCTGACAGTATTTATTTTTACATTAACAATTTGAACAGGCTTTTGTAAAAAAAAAAATATTTTTTAAGTGGACATTCCAACTAAGATCTGGAAAACGTAAAAATTTTACTGATTTTATTTATTACCCAAACTGCTATTAATAAGTTCCCTGCTACGTGTACCGAAAACGGTACACAAATGAAAGCTTTCTCCTGCATTTTTACATGTCAACCTCTCATCAAAGCTTTTTTCAAAAATTCTGGCACGGAACGTGTTAAACTGAACACTGTAAATGCATTTTAAAAATGCGTAACTCAAATTCAAAGGAATATTTTATAACTTATAGGAGAGATTATGAAATTAAACAATTTTTAAGTACACCATATTTAAACCAATCAAATATTTAGTAAATCAGTTAGCTAAATTCTTCGATAAAGATGTTGTTTTCATCAGTTATTAGTAAAAATAGTTGAGTATTTAAAATTAATACATGGATTTCTGTAAGAAAAAGAATCTAAAAAGATTTTTTGCTACTATTAAAAATAAAAATAGATAGGTCTAGATCCCCAGGTCAATGGGACTCGCCATCGTACAGTGGAACAAAAAGCCCTGAGCACGATTGAAAATCAATTTTGGGCATGTTACGAAAATTGGGATTTTGGAGTTCCGTAGTCAAACTAAGAACCCTTTTAGTTTCACTGAATTCGTCTGTATGTTACAACCGAAAAAAAATAATTTTGTAATATTTTAAAAGGAATACAGTGACTCATAAAAGGTTTGAGTTTAGGTTTGGGTCAATATTCAAAGCACTTTCATTAACACGTTCAACCCGGCACACTATTTCGACGTCTATATGCTGGGTGAGATCGATGTGATATGTTGGCTACTCTTCTGGCGGTGCTTGTTCACGTTATCATGTGTGAACCACCGGTGGTCCACGCCGCCAACCCTAGTTTCTCTATAACAGGCCACATTGGCAGCAAACACCCTCGCAGTCATCTGATCTTAACCCTATAAGAGCATTTGTGGTAAATTTTGGGAAGAAAATTTAAAAAGTAGAGCCCGTCTAATATTTTTTTTTTTAATTTCAAGGAAGAACACACGGGAAGAATGATTCAAATTCGGGACTTCTGAAACTGGAAAATGGCAAGAAGACTAAATGCTTTGATTTAAGCTAAAGGATACCCTACGAAATATTACCAAAAATGTTATCCTTTATAATCATAAATTTATTTCTGATGTAAAAATCCCATTACTTTTCTGAGGAGGAATTCGGATACTACAGAAGGTTTTTAATTTTATTTTTAAAATACTACTTTTACCTTTTATTTAATAATTCAGTTCCTAAGAGTTCAGAATGTGAGAATATAACGTATGATAAAATTTCATATTTTATATTATTCTCATTCTATAAAGCCTTCCTTATGACGGAGACAGTAACTTTTAAAAATTCTCAATAAAGTACGGTTGTAGCTTTTTTGAACTTAAAGAATTATAGCAATTAAAACTGAACAAATGAATATTTTCCAGCTGTGCAGATTTTAGATATACTTTTCTGTGCTGCTAATTTTCTATGAAAGGTATGTACAATGCAAACAACTAGCAGACTGTCGGGATTTCCATGTTATAAACCAACGTGATCAACTAGCCGTTTTCATAACATTAGTACTTAGAAGTAAATTCAATTTAACAGTGCTGAAAAAGCAACTAAAAATGCTCTTTTAGCAGTAGTATTTGCAACTAAGGGACTTTTTCATGGTATAGAACAAATAAACGAATTTACTAAACTGAGGCAGTCCGCCATAATTACTTGATGCTCGAAAATGGACAACTATAAAATACAATTTTAAGAAAGAGCCCTTTTTAGTTATATAAAACAGAACCACAACTGTAATAGCATAATACGGGGATAAAGATAACAACATCTAAATTTACATAGGACATGGAAAGATTTAATTAGATGAAAATTTCTGTACAAACAATGATTTGAAATATTTTCTTTGATATTATAGGATTTTTTGGGTTCTAGCGCTCATAAATGTGATTCTGTAGAAATTTAATTTCGGACTGAGGAAACACTCCCTTATCTCTTTGGGGTTAGTTGAGTTGAAAACAGTCTTACCCTTTGCTTAGCCTTTTATGCATGGTGGAATATATTTGAACCCACCTCGAAATTGCTCATACTCATGTTCATGCTCATGCTTAGTTTAATATTTGTTTTTAAAGTTATTTTTCTATAATTAAAAGTATGGTTTCAAATTTTCTTTAAAATCATATGCCTCAAAGAGTTAGAGTACCAATGATTGGGTAATTTACCCTAAGTCTCTAAGGTTCTGCGCAACACAGTTCGGGAACAATTGCTCTAGTAAAATTGCTACAACGATTTTAAATTACTTTACTTATGAACGGATACCTCCTAACAACGTCTATTTATTTTCCCTCTTTATTAGAAAGGTAAGAGATAGTCTCTTTTCAAATCCAACTAACTTTTGGAAAAGACTCCCTCCATTAATCTATCGATTCCGTTTAGGTTGTTAACCGGCGTATATTTTTCCTGCTGTTACTATGCACACATAAAGTGTAATCTTCTGTACATGCGAGTGGACCATTCAATGTCATACAAAAGTCCGAGACGTCTGATTCCGATGAATTGATTAATCTTCCTTACGTATGCCTAAATAACAAAAAAGAAAAAAACAAAACCCCAGAGTTTGGCCCAAGCACAAAGGAAGTGTAGCATTTTGGTGACTTAATGACCGCAAAAGTTTCATTCAACACTAATTACATTAATTTTATTTTGCTTTTTCTTTATAACTGCTTAGACTCTAATCACTTGAATATTTTTCTCTTAATAACAGGCATTGACGTCATTATTATTCCCCTCTGAAGACGGAAATTATGCTACAAAAAAAAAAAGATACTTTGTTATTAAGTTTTATTCATTGAACACTAGGAAAAAACAGACCGATTATGCCACTTCCGATAATTGAGAGGTATTGTGATATTATCAATTTTTATACAGAAATAATAATCGAATTTCCAATTTTTATGCCACAGATTTTATTATTTGAAAGCTGCAGAGGACCTGTTTATTATTGCCTTAATCACTTGAATGCAATTGCTTAGAATTTTTAGTAGTTTATTCCTATATACGCCTAACAAATGTACTATCACATTAAATTCTTTAAATTTTGAAAGAGTTAGTTTTATAATATGATCCTCAAAATAAAGTACAGAGTTAATAACTAAAGATTGAATAAAAATTCAAATCGTGCACTGTATGAAACGAAAAACCTCAATTTTGCCCCTCCATCAGGTTTAAACTGACTGACACAGTCGCTTTTAAATACATAAATAAATTTAATAATCTAAACTAATAAATAACGATCAAAGGACTGAAAAATTCATTTCATTAAACAAGCCTGAACTAAAGATCATCACTGGCAATTAAGGTATCACCTGTTTCGCTTCTGTCTTGAGGAGGATAAGACGGCAGAACACATTCTCTGCTATTGCGAAACCCCTGCTCGACAGCTGCTGATACACCTATAGGCTGCTTTTAGTATCACCCCAGAGAAAGTATCAAAGGGGACCCCCTCTCGTGACATTCATAGCCTTCTATAAAGAGCTTAAGGTGACCGGGGATTAATGAGAAGGGTCAGTACAAAAAAGATCGTCTTTGGTCACAGTACTAGAGAGCGGCTGGAAAGTCCTGTATAACTAACGATTCTAATTTCATATAATTTAATTTATTTTAGTATTATCAAGGAAATTATAGTCCTTTGGAATGTCCACTCAAAAGACAACTTATCTCGTTTTTAAATATAAAACAACAACCTTTTTAGCTAAAATTTGTATAATACTTTAACATTTAATTTGATGAATTAGTCTTTCTTCCAGACTTTTCCAGAATTGAGTTTATACTTGCAATTCTTATGTTATTATTATTTTTATTTATTCCAATTTATGAAGCCAATGATTTTATACTTTAACATTTTAAAACTTTATTAAAACTACCCAGACGTTTAAATTGAGAATTTTTTCTTTTTAATTTACTATAAAAATAAGTTAGACTACAAGTTGTGCAAAACTGTGTATCATTCTATTAAAATATTTGAAACTATAACTGCCAACCAGTAATAAAATAAATAAAATTTTATTAATACATACCTACAATACAAATATCGATGGTTGGTATTTCTAGGATTAAATGACATCATCTTCATGTCTATTCTAAGACTATTAGACACTATCGCATTTATTAGTAGGCAGTATATAGCAGTAAAACCTCATAAAGAAGCCATGTCTGAATTTATATCTAATACAGGTAACCCTCTTACAACACGCTTTCTCTCTTATACGATAAGAAAATTGAGAAAACCCTCGTATAAGACAACAATCTTCACAGGGTACTGAAAATTTCAAAAACCATCTTATAACACACTATCGGCGGGAAGGGTATTTTAATAACTAATAACGCAAACTGGTCCTGATCGGTGGATCGGGTATTAAAACCTTTTTTTTTAGAGCACATACGTTGTGTGTTCGTAAAGCATAAACCAATGCTCGTTTTTAGCATTTATACTGTCGAAATTTTAAAAGATTTTTAATAAGGGGTTTTTTCAAACCAAATATGACCTACGAATACCGCTCGATATGTGACCCGCCGATAGTGTGGCAAAAGTGGTATAAAATTAAGTTACTTACCATGCTATAGGAGATTTGTCTGTACATCGATTTGATCAACGCAATCGACAGGAACCTTACAATTGATTAAGGTCAAAGACATTGGTAAATTTATCTTTATGGGGTATACAATTAAAGTGATCATCTATTTGTCATCAAAAAACAATTCATGCAATTTTAAAGTCCGGCTTTCTATAATTTGTCGAATTAAGAAATGTAAAATTACTAAAAGAGAAAGGGTATTTATTTTTATTTTTTTAGAAAACTACTTTCATTGGACTCCTATTTTCTAGTCATGTGTGTAGTCACAACAAATTTTAAATACAGAAATATTATTTTCTCAATTAATACAATTTCGGTACGATGGCAAACCTCTGGATCACTTTTAATAAATAAAATATAGACGAGTATTTTTATAAATGATCCAAAATAGGCAGATTTTAAATATTTTTACATCACAGGCAATTATTTCCTAATAAAGAAGATCAAAAGGTATTCAAAGCAACATTGCTACACAACTTCCAAAAACTATAAATAAAAGAAAAACACTTTTTTGTTTATTAAATTAAGAGTTAACTATAAAAACAATTTTTTATCGACACGCAAAGACCAAAAATATGAAAATGCCAAACGCAACAAAAATATTCTTCTGAATTTAAGATTTATAGAAATTTGAACTGTTCCTTCACCAAAAAAAAACAAAAAAAAATATATCAAAAGCTTATTGATCTGTTTCATAATATCGAAATCATCAGAGCTGTGTCCATTGATCGTAAATAACTCAATCAAAAGCAAATAAAATAACGAAATCTAAAAGGTACTAAGTATATTTTTTTTTTCAGCTCTGCTTCCTCTGTACACAAAATAGCAGAAAAAAAAACAAAAAGTCCATGTCATGAGTAAAATATAAAAATAAATAAAATTTGAAATTTGAAGGAAATCGAAATTTGTTCGAGTACAAAATATAAAAACAAAAATCGAAGAGAAAAGAACTCGTAAAGCGTTTCTTTTCAAAATCATTTTAAAAATGTGTCTACAATTTTTATTTTAATTTCCGGAAAATATAAAATCAAATCCAAGTTGGAGAGTATTTTTGTAGCACAAGAAAATCAATTTATATATTTCGCTAAATAAAAATAGTATCTGATCTATATCTAAAAAGAGACTGTAAATAACGCTGAAGAATAACAAAAATTAATAACAATAAATTGCTATTTGTAGAAAATATCTATTCATAAAAATTAAAAAAGATTTAAAAATGCAAATTAAAAACACTACTGAGAAAAAGTGGTGTAACCCATACACACACACACGTAGATAGAATATCCAATGAAAAAAGAAAAAAAAATAAAACATTTTTTTATCTAAAGAAAGTGATAACTTGCAAAGGCTGTAAGTCGAAAATATTTGAAATGAAATTAAATTAAAAACCTTTTTAGTAGTTTAATCCATAGCAATGTAGCAAATCTATGTAAATTTGTAGATATGAAAAGTGTACATGAGACGATAAACGATATCCACAATATGTTGATGATCCCAGTTATAAGCTTGTCCCTGCTATCAGTAATGTAACAATATTACAAAAATAAGATGTTTTCGAAAATGGAATTGTAAGGACAATGTAAAAATGTATCAAACTATTAAATAATATAAAGGAGACATTAGAAGACCATTTCATTTTGCCATTATCCTATATACAGAGTAGCCCTTTTAAATATTATTTAATCGCATTTTTAAGCTATTTTGGACACCTTTTCAAAAGTGTTGCAAAAATGAATAGATCGCCACTTGATTCGCACTGGGCACTGTTTATTTATAAAATAATTTTTATTTGTTCTTTAGCTTCCAAATATTTTGAACATCTTAAAACTTACAACTTAAATAACCATGATAACTACTTTTTACATACGACGAGTATACTCGTCATAACCCAAAATATTTCCGTTTATCCATGACGAGTATACTCGTCAAAAGCAGTTAAATGGATTTAAGGAATTTACAATTATGAATTGCATTTTTTAAATTCAAAGTAGGGAATATCATGGATAGAAAATTTAAAACTCTTCGCATCAGAACAGCCTCTTAGCGCTAATTAAACTCCGACTAAACCAACCTAAACTAAAACTAATCAAATTTCGAAGGTGTATTTGTCGTATTTTTAAGCAATCACCAGTAAATTATTAAGCATATTACCATAATACTTAATTTTGAAATCTGTATCTTAGTTAGGAACTTTAAAATCTTAAAAAACTCAAACGAAAAGACAACTAAAACTAACAATAAAATGTTTATTACTTTTTCAGCCTTAGAATCATTAAAATATGATAAATTTTACTTAAATAGATGTTTCTTGTCCAGTTAAACGATTATTTAATCGTCTTTTTTGTAAATTTTCCATCCTTGCTCGCAATTCTCGAATATAAGCAGCATCCGATTTAATAGAATTATCATCTGGACTTATTGATCGAATCGAACTATCTGGATGTGTTGTGTCTGTAGGAGTTTGCATGCGAAAATCTAAATTTTCAATATCTGTGGAAGCATTTGGTTGATGTTCTAAATTGTCTGTAACGTCGATTATTCGTCGTCGCGGACTCTCTTCTAAACTCATCAAAGGGGTTACAGCACTTGGGTTAGTACCTGCATTAACTTCTGTACCTCCTCTTGCCTGATTCGACTCATTATCGCTTATCATACCTGCAAAACGTGCTGGTGAACTTAGAGCTTGCAAGGGTACATTGAATTCAGGATCGATTTCAACTATTGGAAAACAATCCAATTCTTCGGTATAGACGTATACAAGAATATCGAATACTAGTCCAATTAGTATAAAAATTGCAGATATAGCATTTAAAATATTTCCATGTAGCGGGGACTCTTGAAGAATGCACTTTTCATAGTTTTGGGACCAGTAGTGGCAAGTGTGATCTAAAAAAAAATATATTGAAAAGTGATTTATACTTTGCGGATAGTGGGGAATTAAAAAAATTAGTTAAGTATTGCAGTTGCTGATCCCCATATCATTTTTGAATCAGAATGGATCAATTCATTATTCGCAAAGCCCTGCTTTTTCCTTTGAACGACTGACATCACCCCACATCATTCGATTATACATTTTGGGGTAAACAAAATTGTAGCTAGCCTATTTAACAATTTTTTGTTAGAAATTATAATCTGTAACACTCACCAGAAACAGCATCGTATATAAGTTTTCCAGGAATATACGTTATAAGACCTGTGAACAATAATTCCAGCGATAGTGCCAAAGACTTGTCTTGAGGTAGAACTGATCTAAGGGATATAATAATTTTCGATACCACTGTTGTACCCAGTAGAGCATATCCTAAGACGTTCAAAACTTGAAAAAGTATCCACATCAATTGGCACTGTCCAGAGTTACAGGCTCCTTCTGTAGCCCGAACATCTCCTGTTGGAAACTCTGGATGTCTGGAACATTTACAATCCTCATAGATCTGCAAAAAATAATTTTATGATTACTTAATGTAAACATTTACAAAATTATCCACCTACCGTAATATCATTGAGGACTGTTGCTTTCGTACAACCAGCATGACAGGGAGAAAAGTAGGTTTGTGTACTATTTTCAGGGCATACTGGTGCAAATTGTATTAGTGGAGAGCACATACATTCTCGGGAGCAAAATGGTTGGGAAAGTTTTCCTCTATATGTTCCAGCAATATCACCACTTGAACAATCTATTCCGATGTAAGAAAGGAAGAGGCATGCAACTAAACCTCCCATTGCAATATTCCAAGCAGTCATTGTTCTAGGTAAAGTATACCTTTAATTTTTCTTTTTCCTACTAAACTAAATTAAATTTAATATCTAACCTTGTTGTAGGATTAACTTTGGAGAATATAAGACCAGCAATAAGAATACACACGCCAACAACAGGAGGTCTTAATAAATAAGACAAAAATCTAGATAGCCACTCATCTGTTAGTCCATTACTTTCATCAGTAGGAAGATAGAACCTAGACCTCAAGTAGTTTGGCTCCTGATTAAAATAGTTAACAGTGGCAACTTGATAAAATATTAGCCCTGTTATATTGAACATTAAAATTTTATTTTTAATGAGTCTTTGAAGCGATGGAACTAAATTAACATCATCAATAAAATGAAAGGAAGAGAATCTCCTTATTGAACCAGTCGTTACTTCCATAATTCTATGAGCTGCTTGCTTTACAACAGTTTTTGTAAGTTTTTTAGGAAACAAAGATAATACAACTCCTGAAGTTACAACAAGGGGAACAAGAATAACACAGCCTAGCCACCATCCTAGCCCTGTCCATGTTACTCCTATAGATAATGCTGTTCCCAATTGTGAGCCCCACACTTTGGAGCCCAATATTACACCAATTAATGCTGGACTATCAGCGGATTCTGCATTATCGTCTATATAGGAAATACCTATAGCGTATATTGCAGAACTGCTCAATCCAATACCAATTTGATATACAAAAAGCATTATAAGTGTTGTTAGTGCGTACGGTTTCTCTTCTGAGAGTTGCATGGATAACGTAGCTGAGCATAGTTTTGGTATATTTTCTGGTTCTGCTGAAATTTGTACGAATGGGCTAAAAATAATTAATTAATTTAAATAGTTTTATAAAAAGGAATAAAAAGGCGTATTTACAAATGTGTCGCTGTAGGAATTATTGCTCCTAATGCTGTTATCCCTTGCAGCATTGTAAGTCCACTAAGCCAACTAATTGGGTGATATTTTTGAGCACCGTAAGATACAAAGAGAGCGAAAATAGCCTGACAAATGCTACTAGTTGCGAGTAGCCAACCTAGAAATGTTAAGAAAATAATTTAAACTTTAGTTTAACCCTAATTAAGTTTTATAGAAATCTCAATGAAGCTCAAACTCTGAAAGATGCCCATAACTCTCCAAGGAAGTAAAATATCTGGAGGTAATTCAAAATAGCAAACTGGCAGAGCAGTGAAAGCTTTTTCCGAACCCAGAAGAGTTCTTGAGAAGACCTTGGGTCATTATTAGACTAAGACTTGCTAATTGCCTATAGTTGGTGGAACAAGAGGATTGGCATCTGTAATAGCAAAAAGCTGCTTTATCAGTCTACTTAATTCCATCAATAGGCCAATGATTTTCCAGAAATGTAAGAAAAACTTTAATTAAGTTATAAAGCACAACTAGGTCTTTTTTATATGAGACAATGATCACTAAAGAGTCGATTTGTTTACTTAAACTTAGTCTTTTTCTCAAATTCAAATCAACTAAGAGAGTTAAGTTACCTTTTACTTAAAAAATATTGAAATACTTACTAACAAGCGTGGGATCGTAGTCATGGTCCAAAGCTGCCTGTTTTGCTGATATTCTAAAATATGTTTCTGTTGCTCCTTGAAGTGCAGCTGCCACAGATAATGTTACAATGAAAACTTTAAGACGTGCTAGCTTTTGGCATGATGGTCCTCTGCACCAGCCTAATGCATTTATTCCGCAATCTAATTGTTCTAATTATTTATATTAATTAATTAATAGAATTGTATAAAATCAATTTCAAGTTATACCTTTTGAAATATTGTTAGCATTCGCTTGTATTACCGGAGTAGTTGGATATTGTTGCCTGAACGACATTATTAACTAAAAGTTCAATAAATATTGGAGTAAAACAAAAAACACAAACGTAGAATTATGTTTTATTTAGAGATGCAGACAAAATTCCTAGCAATACAATGGAATAACATTTGCACAATTATTCATTACATCCATATTAACATTTTTAAATATCATTCCACTACTGGATGAAAAACCTTTTTCCAAAAAATGTATAATTGACGTCATAAAACAAGGAAGCACTCTAAATAGTAAAAACGCTTAACTCTACAGCAACACGTCTAAATAAAATTCACTTTTGAAATACAATAAGACAATCGTGGAAGGATTTGATACATTAATAACTACTCCAATAAATTTTAAAATTCTAACCAAAAAGGCAAAGAACGCTCGAGCATGATATTAACACTATTCGTCATGTTGCGCACCTGTTCCCATCGTAGTGTGATATGCGCACAAACACTTTACCCTTCCAGGTATCTTATCACAAGATTAACCTTGATAACGTTGAAAATGACTTCACCATTACTCACCAAAAGCCCGATTAGATTAAGATAGGTAGTAGCTATTTAATTTACGAAATGGTTTTATACATAAATACATATATAAGTATATATTTACCTAAATTGTACTACACACAATCTAAGTTAGTACATAAAATATTTAATTTTCCTTTGAATTAGCGCTTAATGCTGTTTATATAACTTTTATCATTCAGAAGCCGAAAATATGTTCTCACAACTGATTTTATAAATTCGGTTTCTTTAAATACATGTTATATCATAATTGTGGTATTTCGGTCAGAGCTTTTAGAAAAATATATAAACAGAACTAGTTCTTCAAAATTATAGGACATAGGACCATTAATGCATTATTAGTAAATTAGTGAATTATTAGCAATATGCCCTCTACCGTCCTATCTTCCCTACTTCATCCTTTACCTTAAGACAAACCTCAATTGAATTGACTATGAATTATATCCAAATCAAATTTTAAATTGATTTCTTCAATAGTTTTTTTAATTTATACGATTTGCGCATATTCAAATTTTGCTATATACTTTTTTTCGTATTCATACTATAATTTGATAGATTTACTAAGATAACTGCTACTTTTGTATGGAATTGCTCTTCTAACTGCCGTTTTAGGATCTCTACAGAAATCTCACCGGTAAGTAGCTGATGAATGAAGGTAATATCGGCAAGGTCCCGTCGCTTCCACAGGGGCTGCAAGTTGATCAGTAAGAAGCGGTTTTCCTTGGGGGGAAGGTTTTGATGGTCAGACCAGGGGAAAGTCACGTAAAGCGAAGCGAAGGAACCTACGCTGGACAGCCTCAATCCTATTGATTCGATTGGATTGAAATGGTGTGACCCCACTTGGCAAGCATATTCAATGAGAGGCCTGTCGAAGGTAATAAAGAGGGATTTGGCTACGTAGGGATCAAAGAACTCCTTGGACCAACGTAGGTCAGATTCAAAAATTGCAAAGTGCAAAAGGGGATTATCATTTCATTATATGCAAGGCATCACTCGAACAGCACAGTACTTGAATTACAGGAATGTCGTGAATAAGAACGGCTAAAAATTGCGATAGTCCTCGTTCGCGACATCTCATTTATATATATATAGTATTTTTCTCCACTTTCCTGGAATTTTGTCAGTATTTTCTTTAAAAGAATTAAACCTGAATTTGTGTGTGATAATTTCAGAGATAATCACAATGGTCATAAACTTATCAAAAATTTCTTTTGCAAAAGCATGAGAAATTGATAATATTTGAAATATATTTCTTTTGCGCAAAATGCTATGTCGAAATTTTATATTTAGTATTTGATCAAGCAATCATATGAAGACGAACAAACAAGTTATCCTGAAAAAGATAAAAGGTAAAGACAAATAAAATCTTGCGCCAAACCACATCCCATGTGTGTTTACTCACTTTAACTAAGTACTTAAAATATCAACATGATATAGCTAATTTCATAAATACATAAAGGTTACTAGAAGACTTTTTATTATCTCTGATAAATTCATTCAAAATATTATCGCTCAACAAAAAAAAAATTAAATAAATTGAAACCATGATAAGCGCTTGAGAAATTTCATCGGGACAATATCGACTGTCTCAATAATTTTATATCGGTCAGTCCTCAATCTAGACCTTTTACAGACTAGGCCATTATTAAAGCACGCAAAAGGCACTTCAGGTACACTCATATAGAAACCTTTCACATATAAAGCTAAAACTTATGATTACGGTGATTAACGTTGATTAGAACAAAGTGATGGTGAGGACTTTAAATCAAAATCATTTTCATTTGATTAGCACAGACAGTCTACAATCCCAAGCGAGTAGTCTCGTCCAATTGGTAATAGTTGTACGGGAAGACAGTAAAAGACACATTTTCTATGCTTAGTGGCGCCTGAAAAACAGTAGTAAAAGACAAATTCAATTTTGGATTTAGTGGTTCACGGGCCAAGTTCGTATATTTTATAGTGAACTTTATTAATATTGTGCGTGTTGTGAGATCATGCAGTCCAATTATAATTCAGGGTATTAAAGAACTGCATAATGTTGCGATGATATAACAATTTGGACTTTAATGCATCTAATTGTTTTTGGCTATTACATTTCTAAAAGTTGTGTATTGTGACATAAACAAGGGTATAAATCTTAGTCTACATAATTTCGTGGATATAAAGTCCACTAAAAAATACTTGTAAAGGTAAAATTTTTTATAATTATTCCACCTATGTGTACTTGTTAAAATTTAATTCTATTTTAAAAACTACATAACTCATTTCTGATAACGTTTACAATGTTCAATAGATTTAGATAACAAAGAAAATAATTTCAAACGTTTCGTGCTTTCTTGTGAATTCAATGAGTGGGTTAATCAAGAGGACGCCTACATTAAGCAACTGCCATTTAGTTTTGTTTTCAAGTAAATTAGGTAAATTGAGAGCATGGTTATTTTAATCATGATTTTCGTTTTAGATTAAACAATTGAGGAGATTTCTTTAATCTCCTCTTTGTAAAAATAGTTTTTTTAAATATTGTTTTACATTCATTCGAGCAGTGCTTGTTTTGAAAAACTAAAAACGGTTTTAATTGCTTTAAGAAATTCGACTATCTTAATTAATCGCAATTTAGAGGTAGTCGCATTTTGTAAACTGCTCTGAAATCAATCAAATTCAAAAATACAGAATAATATTATTAATAATAATAATACTATTCGATCAAGTTATTCACCGTGGTGGTTTCAGCGCCAAGTTCTATTTATTACATTTGGAAATCTATACCTTGGTTGCGTAAAAGTACATGACCCTAATAATAAAATTTCTAAAGTGATAGTTCGACTTTCGCCCCTATCCTAGTGGACAAACTCATTGTCTATGCCTATGCAAAGGAAAATTATTAATACGTATTAATGTGAGATTTTATAGCAGTGGTTTCCTTGCATACCTAAGAAACCCCCTTAACTGGCAAATAAATAAACCTTTTACAGCGTATTTTTACCTGCATTATATAGAACTTTTCTAATTTATGGAAAACAATTTACTAAAATCTTTAGCAAAATAATGCATCACCCATTTTACCCTAGGAAGTCGAATAAAACTTCTGAGGCTATAATGCGGCAAGATAACTTATGTGGGTTGTCGTTCTGGCACCCACAATGGCTACAAAGGTTCGCCAACACAAAAACCTTTATGATCGTCTATGGAATGCTTGGTACGGTCCAAGCAATGTCTTACATGTATTTTATAGTGACACTGACCACAATTGAAAAACGATTTAAAATACCGAGCCAAACGACAGGTAGGCAAATACATAAATTCACCTTTTTCAAGATTATTCAACAACAATTGTAACATTTTATCCGTTAAAGGTGTCGTCTTAAGTGGCAATGAAATATCACAAATTTTACTTTCCTTGATACTATCGTATGCTGGCGGACAACGAAATCGACCAAGATGGATAGCATGGGGAATGGTTTGTTGTGCAATTTCATGTTTTATTTTGGCCCTACCTCACTTTATTTATGGTGCCGGAGAAGAATCATTGCAACTTACCAAAGAATATGGAGAAAGCTTTAACAAGAGTATCTCACTGGTTGTAGGTGGACATAATTTCTCTTGTTATGCAAGTTGAAATGTTTAAAAATGAAATTTTTTGTTTTTTCCTTTAAGGTCAACACTTATGCTTTGGATCACAGATTGAAAAGGAATGTGATCAATTAGTCACAATATTTCCACTTGTACTCATATTCCTGAGTCAATTTGTTTTAGGGATTGGAAATACTTTGTATTATTCATTGGGTCAAACTTATATTGATGATAACACAAAGAAAACAAACACTCCACTCATGTTATCTTTTGCAATGGCTTTAAGATTAATTGGACCAGTATTTGGATTTCAACTAGGTAAAGTCTTGGATCTAATTATTGAAAAATTCGTTTGTATTGCATTTCAATTTCAGGATATGCAAGTCTCAATTTGTACATTGATCCTACAAAAACCCCTCTAATCGATAAAAACGATGCAAGATGGCTGGGCGCTTGGTGGTTTGGATGGATGATTTTGGGCTCAACAATGCTACTGTTTTCTGGCCTAATAGGATTGTTTCCAAAAAAATTGCCCAAGCAAATAAATCAAAAATTTCATTCTGGAGTTCCAAAAGTTCTCCAAAGCGATTACTTTAATGAAGCAACGCCATTACAACAAATGGATTGCATAGAATCAACACAAATTCACACGACGAGCATTGTTGAATTTCCTAAAATGAAAGGTAAATTAAATATTTTTTTGTTTTAAGAAATACAATAAACAAAATTTGTTGAGCTTTCTACAGTAATAAATTTAATATTCCGTACTTTACAGATTTTTGCACTGCTCTTATGCGACTACTTCGAAATAAACTACTTTTGTTTAACATAACTTCCGCGATTTTCTATATTTTGGGTGCAGCTGGCTACATGACATTCTTGGCAAAGTACATGGAAGTGCAATTTCATAAAGCCGCTCAAAATGCTACCGTTTTGATTGGACCTCTTACAATAATTGGAATGGTTTTTGGCTTATTATCATCGGGAATAGTTTTATCTAAAAGAAAACCTGCAGCTGGAAAAGTTCTCTTCTGGAATGTAATTGTTGGTTTTGTTTTTCTGGCTGGTGAAGGGTCATATCTGTTTCTTTATTGTGGCGATACAGAGTCAATGATGAAGGACGGAATGTAAATACAAATTCAGAGTTGATTTAATCAATTAAAACAAAATTAATAATTATATTATTTCTTAGATTGAATATTTCATTTAATTGTAATGCAAATTGTTCTTGCGAAAGAGCTCCATATACTCCAGTATGCCATGGACCTAGTCAGACTACATACTTTTCCCCTTGCCATGCTGGATGCAACGTGTGGAACTCCAAGGAGAAAGTAAGCATTTTATTTTCTATTTTCGAAATTATTTTGATTTTAACGAAAATTAAGATTTATTCCAACTGTTCCTGCTTGCCGACTTCATACCTAGAAGCGTCTTCAATAGAACCGCCCGATTTACATCAACATGGAGCGGTTTTTGAAGATGTTTCTAATAAAATTGAACCAAACGTAACTCCTAATGCATTTGATGAACTTATAAACAAAAGGATTTTTTCAACAACAAAACTTGACGAATTCACCACTACTGCATACGAAAGAATATCGGAAACTGAAGCTTCATTCACTAGGAATAAATCCGCTGAAGATCATTCCTCTACCACAGATAGCGGCTTCTCACTTGCCTCACCTTCCATATCTACGAAAATCTTACCCAATAGTTTTACAAGTGAGTCTTTATCAACGCAACCTTCTAACGCCAGAAAAGTCCGTTCTATTGGATATGAATTTCCTGAAAACACAACACCAGGCGCATGCCTGCAAGGCTGCGCATTGTATTTCTATGCTTTCACTTTGGTTTCAATGGCAATAAATCTCTTTGGATCGTCTGGAAGAGTTGGGAACATTTTAGTAAACTACAGAGCTGTAGCGACCCAGGACAAAGCATTTGCTCAAGGTCTCGCTCTAATGTTAGTTAGTTTATTTGCCTTAATTCCCGGTCCAATTATTTTTGGATGGATTATCGATGAAACATGCTTGGTTTGGACTGAACAGTGTAACCAACGTGGCCATTGTCAGCTATACGATCAAACAAAATTTCGACTTCACGTTAATTATAGTGCTCTAGGTAACTAATTAATTTTTTGCATTGTATTTATTTTTAATTTCATTCATGATTACAGGATTCACTGCTGTTGGCGTATTTTTTGATATTCTCGTTTGGTGGTATGGACGAAATCTGGATTTATATGGTGAACATGAGCAAATTCGTCTCAAAGAAATCCAACGTAAAAAGAGAGTAGTTAAGCCTTTACTTACAGAAAAATGAAAGACTGTTCTAATTAGAAGATTCGCTTAGTATTTCTTATCTTTTAATATTAAATATAAATTGGTGCTACTATCGTGCTATTTCGTAAATTTATCCCTTTCCTGAAATCATTGTATATATGCTAATTTCAGAAATAATAAACTTAATTAACCTGATAAAGTGGCAAATATGATTCAAGAAGCACCTTTCAACGAAATCACGTTACATTGTGAAAAATCTCGAGTTCAATTTTAAGATAACAGATAGATAAGAATGCCTTTTTGGAAACCAGCGGCGGTGTGCAATTAACGTAATTTTCATCTCTCAAAAAAGATAATTTACCAAATTGTTTAATGCATTCTACTGCCCAAATAACTACAATCCACATATCTCATGAACTGATCCAGATCAGATCTGGCAAAAGAAATGATACCGAATTCACCCAAAAAGACCAATCGTTAAGCCTAATCTCAAAACGGAATGAGGTAAGGAATGGAAGATTTAAAGTAACATTTTCAGTGAAAATATTTATTAAAACGCAACTTACATCAGAAAGATCAATTAACTTACCTGCAAACTCAGGCTCCCCCAATTGAATCCATCTGTGAAAATTGTTAGTAACCTATGAAATATTATAAATACACCTTAAATTTATCCCTGGGTAAAAACAGGAAACTGTTGTAAAGTGATTCAGGCTTGATATCTAGATAAACTGGCTACGGCAATACCGAAGACTGGAATCCCTCTCCCATTGATATCCTACAGCAAGCGGCATATAGCGGATTACAATTCAGCTGCTTTCTCCTTCAATGAAGAGAATGCTGTAGACCACCTCTCTCAGGTATTCAGGAAAAACTGCCACCAACGACACCAAACCATTATGAATCGGTCCAATGCTGCTGACCCGCAACGAAGAACCCCGCTTAATGTGCTGGATCAGTGCTCTATACCGGTCAGTGATCGAATTCTACGATTTCTCCACCAACGTTACTAAAATGTTCGCCAACATCCGTTTGCAGTAACTCAGAAGTTACTGCAACCCGAAAAATCCAGTCTTGTTCTCCCACGCACGTATATTCTCTTCATTCAACCCGTTCCAATAAAACTGCCGCTTAGTTTCTTCAGCTTCGTGAGTTTGTGTGAAACACAGCTTAAGACTGCTACCGCCAAATATTCTGCATTGGTGAGGACACACTGACTGACAACAACATTTCTTCAGGAACTGGTCGACTTCGACACAGCATTTTAAAACAGGAGAAAAAGTAGAAGCAGTAAACAGCGTGCAACACACAAATTCTCGTCAGCAAAACCAGGAACGGCCTGCATTAAAATTGGTTTTATTAAATATATAAATAATAAAAGTAATAAAGAGTAAAGTGTAGGTTATATATTTATTCGCTAAGTTCACAGCACGATAAGTCAACGTCTCAGTTACACTCGAAAAATATAATTCATTCAGCGATCCGCGAAACATGGCATGCCGCATAAAATTGCTCTTATTAAAGAAAAATATAAAAAACAAAAAAAAAAAAACTGCTAGCAATAAGAGAAATTTTAGTGGGGCCCGTGATTGCTGCCTGACTTATCATGTTATAAATTCTCTCCTGTCTACATATCTCAAATGAAACTTATCTATACGATAAAATCCGTTTAATTTTACATGTAATATGTTGTTTTAAAATAGCTTTCTGTCACATACCATAAAAGTGGAAAAAATCAGAAATACAAAAATTTCTTCTCTTGAACATTTACATTATATCCTTTTGTGGGAAGTCAGGGCGTTTATTTTCTTTAAAGTCTTATCAGAGGTAATATAAAAGGTCATAAGGTCTATGTCTATTATGCTGTAATTAACCAACTTAGATCTAAATGGAGTTCTTGAAAATTATGATTAATTTTGACGGAACTTAGTGTTTTTATCATCGAAGACGTTCGAGCAACTCATTTATATTTGTTTATACATTTTTTTTTTTTTAATTATTTGAATAACAAAATCGTCTTAAATTATCCGGAAAATATAATTAAGTTGGATAAAATCATGTATGTACCTTTATTGAACGCAGGTATCTTCTAACAGTGATGCATTTCCTTGCTAGGAAATATCTGAAAGAAAAATTAATACAAATTGCCAATAAGACTGCAAAATAAATGTCTACTTTAATTAATTATGTATAATCCTAATTAAGGAGATTAATGATGCTATAGAATTTTTATAAGCACCTAAACTCGAAATACCCCAATCGGTTTAAAAAACAAATATACCAAAAACACATTAACACATTAATTTTTCAAAAAAAAACATTACTATTACTGCTTTTAATTTTTTGATTTCGTAGAGCCTATAATATGGGTCGCCCCTCCTTACACATTTTAATGCCTTGGTTATAGCGAACAGCATAAACTTCTGCGAGAGTAAAGTTTAGATTTAAAGCCTAGGCTAGAAGTCGTGCCAATTTAAATTACGTTTATTTTGCGCGTTACTTTGAAATGACCTCGTTTTCAAAATCAATTTGAATTCGTATTAAGCAGTTTATTATTTTGGATTTCATTAAATTTAACCGAATTATTTTAAACGAAATTAGGCAGTGAATTCTTTACAAAATAACATACATACTAATAAAACGGATTATAATCTTACCATAGCAAAAGAAGACAGTAGCCAAATTGATGCACCGACCTAGCTTCTGCTCCGGCTAACGCTGCGCGAAACACTTCTGCGCCCATTTCGGCTGTTGCTTCTGCTAGCCGATTTTCGAGCAGGACTTCTTGACCGAGAAAATTTACTTCGACGGACTGGTGATCTACTACCTCCAGATCTTGAACGTGATCGAGGAGTATACGAGCGCCTCCGACGAGGAGAACGTGATCGACGTCGTGGTGACCTAGATCTGCGACGACGTCCTCCGCGACTGCCGCCTCCACGTCTATGGGGAGAAGTCGGTCGTCCGTATCTAGCCATTTGTACACGCAACTCCCTTCCATCAAGAACTCTACCGTCCATAGCTTCTAGTGCGTCCTCTGCGTCCCTTTTGTCATAGAATCTGTGTGACAAATAAAAATCAATTAGATATCGCGTTATTTTTCCAATCCCCCTAACAAAAAACTCAATTCTCTCACCTTACGAAAGCAAAACCGCGACTTTCCCTCGTATACCTGTCTCTAGGTATATAAATATCGCCAACTTCACCGCAACGTTCAAAAACACGCCTCAGATCCTCCGGGGTGGTTCTATACGTTAAATTATCCACCTGGGGGACGAAAAAGTAATTCCATTTTAGCGACTAAACCTGAACTCTTCAGTGTAATTAAAACATTTGCGCTAATCAATGCTGCGTGCCCATGACGCCATTTTTAGCAGACCACCTACCTTCAGCGAAACCATTCCGTCGATGCGCGGCGGTGGTCTATTGCTGTGGCTCATTTTCTCGTAATCTGCTGAGGAATCAATTTTATCGGTGTAAAATTAACCGTTTTTATATGATATAATCACTTAAAATATTCACAAAATCTTGACCGAAACAAATGCCGCGACGTGGTTTCCACTTGGTACGTAAATATGGCGGTGAAAAGAATTCAGGGAACTTGGCTTGGCAATTGTGTACTAAAAATTCTACCTAAAATTTCCCAATACGAAAACCAAATTTTTTTTTATACACTGACAGCGGTAGAGAAATTGAGAAAGGAGAGGCAGCTTTAATCTTTTGCCTATGAGAAAAATGTTGGTGGTTGGAAATTGCTGGTTTTAACCCCTTTTGAATATTTTCTTTTTATATAAAAAAAGATTTAAAGTGGAGTATTTATTTGTTTCTATTCATTTTAAAGAACGTAAAATGTAAAACAGAAAAAATTATATTTACACCTATGCCGTTTTCAAAGGAAATTAAAATTTCGTTGATATTCTGGAAATATTGTTCCTCAAAAAAACGAAATAATACGTAACAATTTGTCCAATATTTGCATTCGAATTGGGAAATAGCCCTCATTACAGTGCATTAATTCTGTTGACAACTTCACAGCTGCTGCGAGTGTCGTTTGCCCCACTATTCTAGTGCGTGGCCATTTTGACTGATGTGCCGAAAAAACGCGTGTGATTCGGATATCACGTCGAGGATATTGGTCCATTAAGCAATATTGTTGACCAAATTGAAACAAAACAAAACAGTCACTAGTTTTATATTTAATAAAGTAACGGCGAATTGTAGAAAGTATTTAGTTAAAAAATGGCACAAGATAATAACGCGGAATTCAGTGCAAAATTCTCGACATTGAACGTCAACGCGATGGAGTTCGTGCCCAGTTTTCAATTTAGTGGACAAGCGGTGAACACTAACAATTCCTCGGGATTGATGGAATCAGACACCAGCCCAGTCATGACAGCGCCAGCACCAATGCCACCTCCTGTGGAGAACGTTGAGGAGGATTTACACGAAAATAATGGTAAATTTCTGCACCGACAGTGTTAATGTGAACGATATCGCTGATAATTCGTGTTAAGTGTTCAAAAATCTAACGTGAATATAATGCGGGCTTACAATGAAAAGACCTAAGAATGAAATTAGGCCAATCAAACTGCACGTTTCGAAGAAAATGTCTGAAAGTTCTACACCAGCAGCAGCTTGCTGGAATGTTTTCACTTTATTGACTAAATCCGGTTCGAGCTAGTTTTAGGAGGTTTTGATTTAGCAACAGTTACCCGCTGTACGTTACGATTGTCTGGATCCTTCCTGGAAGTGCAATGAATTAACACCTGTCTAGTTAGCATTGTGACGAAATTTGTCTGACCATCGGATTCTCCACCCTACGGTCTGGTCCGACATAACCTCAAATGTGTCGTTGACACGTCTTATGAGACTAGACCCAAGTGTTTTTGCTGCAATGCTTTTTCCAGGGTTTCTACGATTTTTACGAAAGTGGCTGGGATATTAAAAGCAATTTTTGGGGTATAAATTGAAGGAAATTTAAAATTTTACATTCGTTTGAAAAGGACATCTTACCGCCTGGGTGTAGGATGAATGGGCTCAGTAATTTAAAACGCAGAATAATTGCTGAGGACGACTGCACATTTTAAAGCAGCTTTTTATGCAGTTTTCGTTTACATAATTTATGGAGGAAAAAGGAAGGTTTAGTTGTTTTTATTTAAACTGCACACTACTGCAAATTTCCTTTTTCAAGGTACATCACAATCGCAATCATTGGCTTCTCGTCCTTTTAAAGGATGTTCGTGATTGATATCCTGGGCTTTAATTTCAATAAGATTTTTAAGATTTGTTAGCTATCTAACAATTATTAAATAACCGCTCAAAATGTATAGGAATTGGATTTGCGTCACTTTGGCTGCAATTTTAGTATGATGTACTCCACGTCACGTGTAGGAAAAGTCTCTATGTGTGCAAGTTAAATATTTGAAATTATAGAAGATAGTGATCCATTCATTAAAATCTTCATCTTATAATCTTATTTTTAATACAGTTCAACAGTGCATAATGTAATTAAATTTATCTCTATACCTTTAAATGAAAACATTCATAAAATATACGTCTATGAGGTCTTTGGGCTTTTAAATTAATATTGTGAAATGCATTTTTATTTTACAGACAATGACCCCGTTGATAGTTGGGATGTCGAGGAAGATCCTGTTATTACTCCAGAAGATGAAGAAATCGATGATGTTGAAGATGGTGAAGCCGAAGATGAAGTTGTTCCAAAAGTATCAAAGAAAAAGGTACCTAAAATCGAGGAGAACAAAAGTAAAAAAGAGCACGTAAACGTAGTATTCATCGGTCATGTTGGTAAGACCTCCATCCCAAAAAAAGAGTACTTTAAATTGATTTATTTATCCAATAACCTTTAGATGCGGGTAAATCAACGATCGGTGGACAAATAATGTCACTAACAGGTATGGTTGACAAAAGGACACTCGAAAAATATGAACGTGAAGCAAGAGAAAAATCCCGAGAAAGCTGGTACTTATCATGGGCATTAGACACGAACCAGGAGGAACGTGACAAAGGTAAAACGGTCGAAGTTGGCCGCGCATTTTTCGAAACTGATCGAAAACACTTCACAATTTTGGACGCTCCTGGCCATAAAAGTTTTGTTCCAAATATGATTGGCGGTGCTGCCCAAGCTGATTTGGCTGTTCTTGTTATATCGGCTAGGAAAGGTGAATTCGAGACCGGTTTTGATCGCGGAGGGCAAACGCGTGAGCACGCAATGTTAGCAAAGACCGCCGGCGTTAAACATTTAGTTGTACTTGTTAATAAAATGGACGATCCGACAGTTAATTGGGATGAGGCGCGATACAACGAATGCAGGGATAAAATATTGCCATATCTTAAAAAATTGGGTTTCAATCCCAGCAAGGATTTAACCTTTATGCCTTGTTCTGGATTAACTGGAATGGGTTTAAAGGAGCAAATTGATGAAATGATTTGTCCGTGGTATCGGGGGTCTGCATTCATTCCCTTCATTGATGAGCTTCCTTCTTTGAATCGTAAAACGGACGGACCATTCATTATGCCAATAGTCGATAAATATAAAGACATGGGCACGGTGGTAATGGGAAAAGTGGAATCTGGTACTGCTAAAAAGAGTCAGAATTTACTTGTAATGCCTAATAGGGTAAGTGTTTTTAAATTTCCAATAAAAGGAAATTATTTGTAATCCCATTATTTGCAGACTCAAGTATCTGTCGATCAGCTTTGGTCTGATGACGATGAAGTTACTGCTGTGGGTCCCGGTGAAAACGTGAAAATTAAATTAAAAGTAATAGAAAATCATATAGAGGTGACGTAGCCCAATTACTTTATTATTTCCTTTTCTATTCAGGGCATCGAGGAAGAGGATGTCTCACCCGGTTTTGTTTTGTGCGACGCTTCTAATCCTATTAAAACAGGAAAAATATTCGACGCTCAAGTTGTCATCTTAGAACATAAATCAATTATTTGTGCAGGATACTCGGCGGTTATGCACATTCATTGTGCAGCTGAAGAAATTACAGTTAAAGTATGCTTGGATTTTCTTCTTTTCTTAGTTCGCTTAAAAAATTTAACTGAATTTATATATTTTTAGGCCCTTATTTGTTTAGTTGACAAGAAGACTGGGGAAAAATCAAAAACACGTCCAAGATTCGTTAAACAAGATCAGGTTGCTATTATGAGAATTGAATGTTCCGGAATGATTTGCCTTGAACAATTTAAATTGTTCCCACAGATGGGAAGGTTTACTCTCAGAGATGAAAGTATGTATTATTAAGTGATTTTAAAACATTATTGTAACAAATGAATTAAGTTTTCTGTTTGATAATACTTTATAATTAATATGTCCTCTATTTTTCCTTTTTCAGATAAAACTATTGCAATTGGAAAAGTGTTAAAAGTGATCGAGTAAACTACTCCTTAAATATCTGAACCGTAATTTTTGTTAATTTAGATATTATATTCGGAATAACAAAAAGAAAATGAAATATGTACACAAATCGCTAATATTGTTTCACTGAACGCAAATTATAAAACTATCGTTATTTTGCAGGATTATAAATAATAAAAAATAAGACAAAAAAAAAATAAAAAAACAATCGTAACGTCGAGAAAATTTCCCTCATCGCATGAAATTTCTGACGATAGAAATAAAATGCAAAAGTTATGGAGAACTTTTTATTATACTTTGTTGATAGTCTATGTTTGAGATTTTTTTTAATGTCATACATTTATTAAGCAGAAAACGAGGTCGGTATAGATTGAAATTAAAAATTATAAGGAAACAAAAAAAAATTGTCATTGCTTCGAGTTATGGCTTATTTGTAATTTGAAATTTATTGAGAAAAAATTATAAATTAAAAATATTTATACACCTTTAAATATGCTGCCATTTTTTATTAATTAAAATATAAGATATTTAAAAAATATAATAAATTCTCCTGTGCTTATTTTCCGCATGCTCGCCCATAGCACAGAATTAGAGTTATTGAGCACCTAAACATAAAACGCGAATAACTTCTTCTAAAAAAAATGTATGTATGTCTTTGAGAGTTAATTGAAACATTGGAACTATTACTTAATATTTGAAGAAGTTGCCATCTCCTATTTGTCTTGAATATCCAGGATTCGTTAACTGGGTATGGTGTCCACTATTCATGAGCTTAACACTATGTGGCGAAATCTTTTCGGTGGTTCCACCTGAGGAAGTATTTAGAAGAAAAATACCGTAAAATGCATTATACATTCGAATTAATTGAAAAAGCACCTTTAAATGAATCCAGTCTTTAAGAAATTTTCAAAATTCACTTACCAATTTTTAACGGATGCCCTAGATGTTCCTTCTTTATAAATGGTAAATCTATAGTATTACGCAGTTTACGGAATGTTTTTTCACCAGCTGTCTCATTTTGCATGACCGTATCAATTCGATCTGCAAACAATTCTAAACTTTGATTATATCTAGACAATAGCAAAAAGTCTAAATTGTCTTTGGGAATTTTCGAGGTCTGTATAAAATTTCGCATTTTTCGTATACTATTCAGTGTTTGATGGTAGTACAGTCTATGATTTGGAGACATATTTTTATACCACACTTCACCTTTTTCTGGCTCAGGGAGGCTGAACACAGGACCGACGAATACGCCCTCATTACCCATAAGGGGTATGGGATTTTGGTTTCTAAATGACATTTTTAATGTTGTTAACGTATTTACAAATTTTTTAATAATTTTAATTAACTTCAGAAAATTTAATCACGAAAATATTTGACAGAGTTTCGAACGTTTTATCGATAAAATATAAATTGGCATAGCATCCATGTTTACATTGTAAAGTTGTTTTGGGTAGTATTTCTGGAATTGTAGCTCTGGAAACTTGGTTTTTGGAAAGAAAAAGTCACTAATCGTGCCCCAATTCAAAGTCAAATAATTTTTTTGATCGAATAGAATATAATTGCATATATAAAGGGTTCTATAAATCAAACCACCTGGGTATTAAAAAACATCTCGTTTATTGGCAGCTTCTTTCTTTAAACATTATTCTTCTAACTTAGGCTGCTTACGATCCTGAGATATTTCTCCAGACTCGCTGGCTTTATGCTTTTGTTTCTTATTTTGGTTCTTATGACTCTTGAGAATTTTGTCCTCTCCAACCCTGTAATAAAGTTAATTGAATTTAATTACCATACCGTTTTAGTTAAACCTTAACACATACATAATTGTTGCTCTGGTCCCAGGTCCCCAGTATGGTGTAGGATTTTCAGGAAATCGGACTAATGCATTTTTCCTACTATCAGGATTCGCAAGGGGATGTATTTCGTTTATATTGTACTCTTGCTGTGGAGGTCTTTCCAAAATTTGTTTTACAGGTGTACCATCGATCATTCGTTCTGATTTAACTGGATGCATTTTATTCCAACACCTTAAAATATCCCATAGAACTGATTGTGGAGCATCGGTTTTAATGGAATTTTTATATGCATGCGAGAATGATACCCTATAGCCAGCATGTAGTAAAGCAGACCTGAATTTTAATGTTGGAATTATCTCCAGCTTAAGGACGGAGCAAAGTTTATCAACAGAATAATAAAGTGGCACATCCGGCAATTCCTCATTAATTACACTGAGCATACCGACAATGCGAGCATTCGTTCCAAGATTTTTAAGTGGTTCCTCTTGCACAACATCTAGAAGATCTTTTACAAATTCTTTATTATGAATGGGAGCATTCCAGATAGGGCCACCTAACTAAGAGAATTAGAAGCTATGTAAGATTGAACAGTTTTTAAAGGCTGCACATATTAATTACATGGTGCTTGTGTCCGCAATGTTCACAATTGCTATTAACGGCAGGCCCTGTAGGTACAGAGAATTTCACCTGGTTAGGGTTCCTTTCAGTTGGATTAGGTCGCAATATTCCAAGGGGTTGGAACGTAAGAGTTTCACAGCCTGTACATTGGTAGACCATTGATTGCTTGCTGTAATAAATAGAAAAAACAGTACTGTTGTAATTTTTTTACTTCGATATTACAAACCTCATGCTATATTTACACTTCTGTTGACTTGTAAATACCCGAACAAAAACTCTGATGTAGAAGTCTGCTGATACGCTTAGCAGTGGTTCAATGTACCTTCCATACCGATTGGCATGGCCTTCAATACACCGGAGAAGAATTCTTATTGCCTTTAGGAGAGTATATTACTGTTTGCGAAATTTTACTTTTTAGAAACGTTACCATTTCATGACAACACTTGACCCTTAATGGCACAGTACCGTATTTTACAAAACACGCTTCTGGCGTATTGCCAGCTAGAACAGCCATATCAGTTGCAGTCACCAACAGTAGACCACCGTCAGCAATACTCTGCACTGCCCCATCTAAAAATCTATTTGGACATCCGTATGGATCCAAATCCACTACATGGAAACGTTTATCAAAAGCCGTAGAGAGATACATGAGAGTTCTGAAATGCAAATTTTTAAAAACAAAACATTTCGAAGCAAAATTGAGCCTTACGTGGCATCGGAGTGACTTGGTTTTACAATGCCAGTAACTCCGTTGTGCTCAATGTTTCTTTCAATAGATTCTACTGCTGTTTTAGAGAGATCATTTGCTATAATTTCTCTTAATCCTTGTACCTCTTTTGCATAGCGGATGCTTCTCAATCCAGTCGCTGAAAGAGCTTCCAGTACTTTGAGACCATTCTAATGAAAAAATTATAGAAATTAAGGTATTAAATTAAACGTAACATTGTTTTAGAAAGAAATCTAACAAATTGTAGGGATAAATTATACCTCATCACGTACGCCTGGTTGTGGATTTTCTTGTCCAGTTAAATTGTTGTCCTCATTACCATTTTTATCTTTTCCCTCAGATCTATGCAATCTAGAAAAAACATTGAGCACAGATACACTGAGGTCCCTGTTGAATTGTTGCACGGGATTGTAGAAAACGTTTCCGTTCGAAAGAATTTCAGTGTTCCCCTCGCGTATTGTTGTCATTTCGGTGGCTGCAGCCTGGTGACAAAAAATTCGTTCACAAACTGATGACCTTTTTAAAATGCTGATCGACTGGAATAGTGACCTTCTCTGCATTATTTGTAGATAAGTCCATGTTAAAAAATATGAAAAAATAGATAAAAACTTGTCGTAACGAAAATAATTCCGCCGACATACACGTGCGTTTCAAAACAAATATCAGCTGATTGTCAAATGTTTTGAATTTTTGCGAAATTGGCGCTGTAAGCGGATAGCGAATTAATAGGAAAGTAAGTCAGATAATCTTTTTAAGGTGAGGTTATGTTCGAATTTATCTGTCAGTTTTGATAGATTAAAAAAATGAATAAAGTCTGCCGTTTAGTTCTGAATAATGTCAGAAGACAGAGTGCTGAAAGTTACTCCGCCTGCATACCACCGTTGGGCAGAAACTTTTGCTATAAAAGTGACCTATCCCTGGATAAGATCTATCCAAAGAGCAGCTTAAAAATTACCACACCACCACCGGTAGGCTAAACCCCAGATTATTTCATAAGGTCAACAAAATTTCTTATTAGCTTATTTTTATATTTAAGCCGCAACCGAACAATGGGAAATTCTCAGGATATATCCCTCTCCATGAGCTGTCGATAACTTACAGCAGGAGCAGTGGACCTGGGGGACAGCATGTGAATTGTGTGAACACAAAAGTCGACGTGAGAGTTCACGTTGAGACGGCTAAGTGGATTCCAGAAAAAGTTAAAACTCGCATTTTAGGAAAGGTAATAACTAAAGGGGTATCTTTTATTGCAATTATAAAAAGGATATATATCTTCTTGAAGCTACAAAAAGATAATATTCTTGTGATTTAATTTATTACTGGAAATGTAAGCGAAAAGATCTATTTATTTAGTTAGACTTTTCTTACTAAGTATTTAAAACATAATTTGAAATTTAAAATGCACCCATAATTTCAGCATAGCAATAAAATTACAAAAGATGGATTTTACGTTATTAAAAGCGATTTAACACGATCTCAGCAAATGAATTTGGCTGATGCTTTAGAAAAACTGCGATGTTTTATACGAGAAATGGAAAAAGAACCAGAAAAACTATCACCAGAAGCATTAAAGAAAATTCAAGAAAGGTAATTTTATAAATAATCATCATCATTTAACTTATCCTTATCCTTTTCACTTTCAGGAAAGAGCGTGCCAGTCAAATGCGTGTTTTAATGAAAAGATATCGCTCGGAAATTAAGCACGACAGGCAGGTGCCTGATGTTGAATTTTAAATTTATAAATATAATTTCAGTAAAATGTGTTAATCATTGTGCATTCTTAGTTTTATTTTTGTATTTAAATTTCCATAAACCCTTAAATTGCTTCCAGTTGACGGAAACGTATGTGAAGAACGTTCAAAGAGGTTTTTAGCTATTCAAGCGCAGATGGCGCTGGTTCGTAAATTGCGCCAAATGATAGTCCTTTGACCGTTTTTTTGGCGTAATTATGGTGGCTGTTGTCATAGGTGTGGGTAGTGATCCCAAGGGATGATATGTAAAAATAGCAGTTTAATGAAATTGTAATGAATTATAAACTTCTAAAAAGAATGGAAAGTGAGTACCTCTTCTAGCTTGTGCAATTTGTGTGCTATCAAACAAAACACGATGCACGATGGAAAATTCTCCGGTCGATTCTCCGGTGAGTTTAAGCAGCAGAATAATTAACTTGAAATACGAATCAGCGAGTATAATGAACTTTAATGTAAATATTTTGCCTATTTAATTGAATTAAATGATGAAAGGCGAAGTGGTTCAATGGAATCAGTTGCATGCCCTGAAAGTGAGAGGCGTGGAGGCTCCGATGGGATCCCGGTGGGAACAGAACTGTCATGTCCGACTTGTTTCTGGATAACGCAAAAAATACTTTCTTGGATTCAAATTCGAATGAAAAGAAATTGTTTCAAATAAAAACAAACGTTGAATGTAATTCTGTAATGAAATTTAGAAAATTAGGGCTTCCCACTTGAGATTTGAAAGTTACAAACCATTCCAGCCTCGGGGTGGAGTCGTTTGTTTATAAATTTTAATTTAAAAATATTGGAAGGGTATTCCTTTTATTTTTCCATCCATTTTAAGATATTCCGAAGTCCTCGGATATTGATTTTTTGCCTGGAATTATTTTTATTTGTCTAGTTAACTCGGCATATAAAAATAATAACTAGATTTCCACGATTTCCACGATTTCCTTAATTAACAATTATAAGAATTATATGCATGCAAGCAAATTGGTTCTCCAGAAAATATGTGTTAATAAAAAAATATTATTTATTTTAAATACTTTGATGTACAGTAATAAATTAAGGATTAATTAATTGTTACCCTCAGGCGCTGGAGTTATTATAAACTTGCGTAACTTTTTTTCGTCATTTGATTTTGATCGATTGTTATTTTCAGCTTGATGATCTGTTTCAGATTGAAAATGCATTTCAGCAATTTGCTCTAAAGGTTCAGTTCTGTAGTTTGTTAAGACGTGTGTTCGTAGCAACTTTGGAGATGGCAAAGATGCTCTTCGGTTAAATGGAGACACCTATAGGAAAATAAGAAATTTTAATCTCGTCATTTTATTATTAGCCTTAAATTTCTATAAGATTCTTTTCGTAGATTACGAATCCGATAATAGGAAAAAATACGGTTTAATGTTTTCCTCCATGTATAGCTAAAATTACGACAGAGTTATGAATAAAACGTTTTTTTTTTTTAAATTAATGATTAAAATACGGTTTTATGTCTCAGCCCCTTAATTTTATTTGATATAAAAGTTTTCCGATGAGACATTTAAGTTTTCGAATTCGTAATCTATAGAAAAAATCAGAAACATTTGTTTTATTCTTTAAAAAAACTTACATCTGATGGCAAAGGTAGAGAAAGTTGTTTATGCGGAGGCCGTTTTATTGGAATTCCCAATCCACCGCCCCTGTTCAAAATAAGTTGGAAATATGTAAATACATATTTATTTTATTTACAATATTACTTATTTCTTATATATCTATATATATATAATACGGAAAATAAATAAAGGAATAGGTAAGAAAACTTTAAGATGTGGAGCGTAGTAGCAAAATTAATTATGTATTGTTTTACTTTTATTCTACAAAAAGTCGACCAGCCAAAGAGCCACAATGGACACCACTACAAACCGGATAAAATAGCAAATTTGAGTAGTCGCTTAATTAAAAGCAAATTTTATAATACATCGGGTGCAACAGAGCAGTAGTAGAAAAAACTCCAACTTATTTGTATTTTAATATCGATTTAGCCACATAATTCGAGTTCGAATTAACAATAGAGGAATCCTTGGATGCAAATAAGATTGCATGTGTTAAAATAGAGAAAACGCCGTAACGATGTAACGACATATTTAATTATATAATTGCTTAAATATTTTTTAAATGCCAAAACTAAAAATTGTCTCTTACCTCGGACCGTATTTTCCATGATCTTGATGTGTCATAGTCCTATATAGGCGCTCAAGATCGTGTACTGAAGCTCTATTTTCCATGCAGGTTAAGCCATGCCTACTTCCCATTGGTGACCATGTATTTTGATAGGATGATTTTTCAATATTTATTGATTTAAATAATTCTGAATTAAAGCCTAATGCTTCCTTTTGATCATCAGGCAAAGCAGCAAATTCTTTTGCTAATGCAGAATCATCATTAAGGCAATTTTTATTAATTTCTCTTGCAATTTTAATGTCATGTTTCCAAAATTGTCTACTGGTTGAAACCATCGGTGCAATTTCTTTTATCTAAAATTATATGGTTTTTTTTTAAATTATTTAATTAAAGATATTTTTTAATACAGACTTTTAATACAAGTACTCCCATGACGTATACACAAATAACATTAGTTATTGTTACGCACATGCTAATTGTTCCTAAAATTGCTAATTCCAGTCCCTGATGGTTTGAGTAGAATTTCGTCTTAACAACTGAATTGTATCGTGTATCATCGTTTTCATAAATCATATAAATGCAACCCAATGCCCAAAGTAATCCCTGGGAAAGATATTTCTAATAATAAAAGAACAGAAAGCAAGAAGCAAAGAACGAAAAAAGAATAAAGTTTTGTCTATCATAAATTATCTTTCTTAAATTACATCTTTCTACCCATGTTTTAGCCAGGTATGGTGACTTCTATAACTGATAAAGGAAAAGTTACAATTAACTTGTAATTATAGAATTAAAAAACAAAATCCGTCACGATTTTTATTGCAGTTCCTTTTTTTTATGCCAGTTATTTTTAATCCATGGTTTTATTGTCTGTGCGAACTGTGGCAAAGAGTTAGTAATTACTTCCTTCTAGACTATATTTTAACACGTATACTGAAGCACAATGAAAGCTCTCTCAGCACTGGTGCACAAATGAAAGGTCTTTCTTTCACCAAATGCATTTTTATGGTACATACTCAAAAAATACGAGTCTATTATGGGAGTTTTGCTGAAAATTCTGGCACGGTTAAAGAAATTGTCTACCACTTCGGACAATAAGTTCGTTTGGGAATATACCAAAATTGTGTAATCTTTTTAGCCATATATTTAATCGTACTTACAGCATTTACCGCTGGTGGGAGTATAGAAGCTGAAATTGCAACACCAACTAAAGAGCCAATATTGCCTCCTAGAATTCCTACAGCAGCAGCAGCACCAGAAGGGATCGCTGTTAAAATTCCAACAATAACAGAATGTAATTCTCCTCGTGATAGCATCTCTCTTGTTAAACCTTCACCAATTCTGTATCGATCGTCAACTGTACAAATGATCAATCCATAAAAGAAGCCTACAAATGTTGCCATAAAGATTCCTAGAAGCTCATTAACAACTCCAAGTGTTCGAAGTGATCGATCTTTAATTGCAGTACCAAAAATTGCAGCAATTATTGGACCCTAAAAGTTGCGTATATTATTTGATTACATATTTTATAAATTACGAATAAATTGTTACCATCAAAGGTGAAACTAGCATACTTGAGGCTAAGAAAATTGTGCTATCTTCAACTAGTCCAAAGGAGGCTAAAATTCTATATAAATGATATGATAAAAAAATTATAAAAACCATAACTCGGCATTACATACACTGAGAGAAACGAATACTAAATTAGGGTAATTATTATTAAAATATGAATAATGCTCACAACTATAAAAAGTCTTGTAATATCTACAAAGTAATTTTAGTGAACTCATTTTATTATTTCAAATGTTGTATTTTGTAATTCCAAGTATATCTTTTTTGAATTACAAACAGGTTGAATAAATTGAATGGTTTTTCCCAAAATATCTAAACTACTATAAATGGAAGATGCTACCTATAAAATATTTATTCGTCAGAACTCTATTGGTTATTTTGAAATACAATTGTACTTCAATCTATTGGTAAATAAAAACTAAAACTATATTAAATGTGCCATATATTGGATTATGTAAATACGCCCTCATTCGTTTTTCATCTTACGAATCTCTCCTTCTGCAGGATAGACATTTTTCAAAAAGAGCCAATTGACACACATTCCAGAAGCACTTCGTCCGGTATAAACCTTACCTTAAAGAGTCAAGTAGCTTTGCACTTTGTCGCTCTATGCGACCTGTCGAAGGTTGGAATTGTGTCAGTGCAGGATTTATAACACCTTCAAGAAAGAACTTGTAGCAAGCGAAAAAAATGAAACCGAAAATAGATGTGACGAAAAACAAATTTTACATGTTGAATGAATTAAAGTGGTACAGGCAATGTGAGAGATGTAAAGCTGTAAAGCTGTGTAAAGCTTTTCTTAACCAATCAACTCTGTTAACCGTAAAAATTCATATAATTTAGCGTATAAGAAATCGCCTTTTAGACGTAGATTAGAGAAATTGTTTAACTAGGCTAACTAGGTTAACCCTCATGGAACCCGAACGATTGTGGTATAGATTTAAATCTTTACATTAATTACATTCGTTTTATTTTAAAATTTAGTTTAAGGTGTATTATTTAATTTTAAGTATTACATTACTTACGCAGCACACGTGACCAAAACTACAAAGTCAAAAGTAATTGTCGCCTCCTGACGAACTCCTTTAACAATTTGGGCAACATTCAGTCTGGCGGTGAGCGTATTCATAAATCGATTCCAAGTAGTTTGTTTGAGAGCATTAAGTTCCCTTAAAAAGCATATCATGTATATTATTTTTCTTTTTTTTTAAGAACTTCAAATTCTTACTCTCTATTATCAGCTTCATCGCAGTTCCCTTCTTTGCGGTGAGTGTGAAAAGTGGCACAGTGTAAAATTGAAGCTGTAGAACCTTCTCTATCTCCGATTCCCCATTCCGATAATTTATGTTGAAGGCATTCATATTTTTGATCGTATTCACATGTAAAAATTACCTATAGAAATGAATAAATAAACAACCATAAGGCTGTAAATTCTTTACGATATGTTCGTATACCTGATGTGATTTATTATTGCTGGTTTTAATCCACGAAACATTTTCAACTTTAAACTTTTTTAAAATTTCCTTTAGGACAAATTCCATATATGAATCGGATGGAATATCAATTTCATATAAGCTTTCTTTTTTCCTTTTCTCAGAGTTATCTTTTCGGGCTGAGGACACAATGTCTTTAAGGCCTTCCCATGATTTGCGGATGTTTAGTTGATCTTCCTTTAAAATAATTAATAAATAACATATTTAAAATGAAAGTAAAATTGTGGCTGTAGGTAAAAATTATTTCTTTGTTATTTACGTATTTTAAAAATTATCGAAATAAATATGCCATTTTAGTTAAAATTCATTTTCTGCGTTCAGTAAAAAAGTTTTATATCTACTTTTAGGAATTTCTACTGAGTCTTTGTCAGTTTCTAACACTTCTGTTTTCTAAAGCATAAATAATAGTCGTAGTTATTTTCTTTGATAATTTGTTACTTATTAAATAATTTAATTTTACACTACTCACTCTCGCATTATTAGCGTTTCTACCCGAATAATTTTTATCCTTTCCTTTTGAACCATTTAAAGATTTCGCCTCTATATCTAGGGCTATTGATTTAGTTGGTTGCGGTGTACATGGGGAGCTGATTTCATTTCCAATCTACATAAATAGCATGTTGATAATTAACACATCACCTTATTAAAATGCATTTTAAACCTGATTAAAAGTCCCGTACTGCAATTCTACGAATTTATTGGTAGGCGTTAGCGGCTTTTCATTTCCATTCTCTTTAATTTTGTTAAGGCGAGGTAATGATTCGGCTGCACATTCGATACGTGTATTAAATTTAACTTTTTGACGCAAACGTTTTTCTTCCTCTTCTGTTGGAATTGTTATAACAAAAAGAGCACCGGACATTTTTACAAAATATTTACACACATTTAATATTAATTTAGTAAGAAATAGGAAACAATTCGTTGTACCCTTACGGAGATCTTGAACTTTACTAATTAGTACAAAATTAAACTAGTCCTCGGGTACTGTTATCTCACTCTCTCATCTCAAATGTACAAAGTATACTGCAATAGAGTAAACAAATTTTCTCGATCGGATCCTGCAACAATATGTGATCGATTGGTTTTGTTAGATCGACCGAAAACAACTATAATTCATCAATACCCTAAGAAAAAAAAGTCGTATTTACAGAAGAATTTTAAAATGAAGACTTTGAATGTTGATAAAGCCAAAGCCACTTCGGCATATTACGAAGATCTTTAATTTCGCTTCTGTAAATAAATAAAATTATCATAAATGTTATTTGATTCAATCGGATAAATTGAGACCTTGTATACCTCGTAGGGTAACTCCTTTAAAAGTTAAAAAGTATTGTTTCGTTCTTATTTCATTTGAAAGTCATTGAAATATTTTATACTAGTTCTGACTTCTTGACTTCTTGACTTTTAAATTAAAATTTAGACAATTTTTTTTGAATAGAAGTCTACTTATTGAATAAATTCATTGGGATAAACATAGTAAATATGTTAGACCTTTCGAAAATATATGTTGATTTTGTTGCGTGCCCTTTTCAAATTAGAGTATAATTCCTATTTTTGTCATACATAAGGTAAGGGATTAGATCAGGACCAATAAAAGGCATACCTGAAAATGGAATTCATATACACGATTTCTGATCGGGGGAATAGTTGCATAAAATATTAAAATCGTTTTTTTCCTGTGACGTACTTTAAAATGAATGCAGGAAAGAAATGGTTCTTCTGGTAATATTGAATTTTTGATAATCAAATATTTCAATTACTAAAATAGAACTTAAATTGTTGAAGAAAGAGGAAATTTTAACTCGTAAAACCTTTTTCTGGCTACTCGCCAATTTTTTTTTTACTACTTTAAAAATTTATTTTGAAATTTGCTTTCCGTAAACATTGTCAATAAGCTTTATGTTATCGAAAAAAGATCTGTCTGCTTACTAAAACATTGCCAAGAGTTATGCAACTCTTCAATTGAGAGTACCGTCTTTGTGTTAATTTTATATTTAAATTCATTACTCAGTAATTATGTTTATTATGTGTACATAAAATAATTAGAAATGAACTTGTTACCTGTGTTAAAGAGCATTTGAATAACTTAATCTTCTATATATGTACAAATTACCCAGTTGTCGTCCAATACGAATTTAATTTTTAATTATTTGAAGTACCGAAATTACTCTATCAAGGTCAGATATGACTGCAAAGCTATTAACATTTTAAATGGCCGGTAATGTAAAGCACTAGCAGTACCTTGGAGTAAGTCTTGACCTTTAGGTGACCCTGGCATCTACAGAATATGGCTTATGAGTATAATAAATAAAGAAATCCTACAGGCATTTATTTCTCTGCATCTAGTAAACGTATTAAAACAAAAAGGTATATTTTATGTCTTTTTATTATTCTATTTTCATCCACCCTGTATCTGTACATTCCCTAGAATAAATCTAAATAAGCTGGTTTACGCAACATTTTGAACGCTATGACGTTGTCCACATTTTGCCAACTAAAATCCTCCCCACAACCATGAACTTAGGGATAGTCTTAGCCTTGAAACATTAAACTTTACCCTGATGTAAACCACTGGAATGTCTACCACTGATTGCCTACTGTCCTTCAAATGTAAAATGTATCACCTAGAAAGCGAGTGCCTAAAACTTTTTAGGGTATGGTATGCAACCGATGGTATAATATCACTTGCCCTTTTCCACTGGGGAGGTAATACAAACATTATACCCAAAAATTACTATCCGTTTATTGCGTTCCTGTCCTTCAGGCATTTTGCCCCGAATGTTTAATGTATGTGTGAGTAAATGCTTTAGCGGCCGGCACGTGCAGTCATCAAAGGAAAAATTCTAACATTTTACTATATAGCGATACAAACAGCTGTTTTAAAATAACAAACAACTAAACGTTGCCGCCGCCCAGCTTTTGGCCGGGTCTGAATCACCGAACCGTCAAAGTAGAGCAAAAGGTGAGAAAAATAGGGGTTGTGGATAATAAAATGACTATATATAGTAAAAAAAAAGCCCTCTGCAACTTTTCGCAATATGGACATCTTTAAGATTGTTGTAAGAAATTGTAGTAGATCAAACAATTAAAGCTTAAGAGGTTTTATGAAGAATTTTTGAGGTGCATTCAATAAAGAATTTTTTGAGCATTAGGTTACAAAGAAAACATACTTTGCAAAAGAAAAAATTATTTATTTTTTATTTCTTTTTATATCTAACAAGTATTTACAATATTAAGACTGTTTAGAACATATGGAGGTTTGGGTATTTCAAAATTTCTAGAGAATAGATAGATCTGGACTGGAAGTTAGGCTAAGTTGTTCTAGTTTTTTCCCTAGTTTTTCTTGAGTATAAAAGAATAACCTTCCAGATATTTTCAAGTACTACTTAATACTTAAATCTAACATAAATTTTCTTTGAATTTCTACCAGGAAAAGAGCTTTTCATGAGAAATTTTCTCAGAGCTCCACAATTTTCCCGGGTATATGGGGAGATATTGCCAAGGTAAATGAGTTGCCGGAAAAGCTCTTTGTCTGATGGTTTTTCACACGTGTACCTTACCCGTATATAGTTGTTTACGTGCCACACAACGGAACAAATTCTCAAAATTAGCCAAAATAAAAAGGCCGAACATTTTGCCGACCCCAAACAAATCAAATGTTGAGAGCACAACTACATAACGATTAGAAAAGGTAATACCAAGTGATGGTATATGGGACTAAGAGCTTTATGCTAAACCAGAGGCAGACTGTCTCTAGAGTTTGGGAAGAAAAAAAGAGGGTAAAGCCATCTCTGCATGGGAATATAACCAAACGTAAAATCGGAAAATTCAGTCCTAGTCGTCGCCCTGAATGAAGACATGGCGATTGTAAAGTACATCCAAAAGGTACTTCAGAATTTTCATAAAAATCATGTTAAATTGTATGGTGTCTATATAAAAACAGCAAAATTGGCCGAAAATTGCCGTGACTGTGGAAAATATCGAGTGTTCTCATAAGTTACCTACATAAATCTGGTGATATCCGGGAATTGATTATACGTGGAGCGAACGGCAGCATAGCTGACGTTGATGTGCTTCATCGTCGTCATCCTTGAAGTAAAATACTTCTTACGCTTAGAGATTTCTTCATAGAAGGAATCATTTCTCGAATTTACTATTATATAACTGGGTTTTGTTTAAACTGTGATTTTCTCATTTCAAATGTTTTATTGTTGCTTAGTTAGTGCTTTTAAGTCCTTTCTCTAGTTTTCGATAATATGAAAATGTTCTGTGGTAACCAGCAATTAATTACATAAGCGATATTTACTTACCGAACGACGATAACTGATAGTCCTGCTTTTTATTTTATCTCAAAGTTTATAAGTTTCCTCCTGGTCCAGTTGGTTTCGTGTGGTAAGAAGTGCTTAAAACACGCTGGTTATGTAATGTAAGAAAGTCCAGGACGTCATTATCCTTGGCAATATAAAATATGTCCTCCCCAGGGAAAATTTCGACTGAGAGGCTCTTTCGGTCGTATAGTGAATAAGTAAATGGAAGCTGCGAGTGCGGTAATTTAAAAATTTCATCGTGTGAGAAAAGTGTGTTGTGGGATTTTGAATCAATTTATGGGCTGTTTATAGTGTAAGGTGTTTTTTTTTGCAATATTGGAGGATTAATAGAATGTACTGAACTGGTCGGCCGGTAGTAAATGTCATACGAACAAGATCGAATATGCACGTAGCTATTAAAAAAAAAACAAACAAACAAACATATAACCGACGGTATATGCGAGTGTTCCACCTTGGGACTCCACACATGGGAGAACGCTAGCTTTTGAGGTGAGTAAATAAACAGCTGCAAGCCGGAGATGTTCGCTTGTTATTGTTATTATTTTCTTGGGGGTAGGTTAAAGTCGATGAAGGTTTTGGAGTTTAGCCATTTTCCTGTTTGTATAAGCTAAAAAATCAGATGGGGAAAATGTTTAGACAAAACTCCACAGCCACATCTATGCTCTGTTTCAGGGCTGGGCTATTGATTTTTCCTGGTGTTTTTCAACTTTATTTTCTGGATATTTTCCTCAATACGATGATTGTGTTCTTGTGTATAACGTACCTTTTCTAGACTTTTGTCGCGAAGGGAGGCCGCTTGCGTCACGTCTGCGACCCTTATTCATAATAATTGAATACTGACGAAATTTGCAAATTTTTTTTATATTCTCCATGTGCAACAGATATATTTTTCCTAAATAATTCGCTTGGGATGAGAAAGGGCCATTAAGTCTGTAAGTAGTACTCAATTCTGGCGGGAGGCTTATAATTAAAATAAGTTAAGCAATTTAAAGAGTACACTTTCTTTTCCTGAAGCCCGTAAAAGCTGTCTATAATTAAAAATCTCTTGTTAGAAATTAAATAGTCAAAAGGAGCGTGATCTGTTGGATAATACGATTTGCATATTTTGGATTTTAATAGGAAAATATATTAGAAATAAAATTCTATAGCTCACAAGAGATGATTTTGGACAGGGGAATTAAAATTGGTTGGACCTTGAATTGTGAGTGCAAGCTAAATATGAATCAGTAGAATCCTATAGGTTTCACTATAGTACACTTTCTAAATTTAAGAAATTTTAATATTGCAGACTGTTACTAAGTCAAGGCTTTTGACGTAATTCTCTAGGTGCTGTTTTGTCTGAATAACATTTAAGTTTTTTTAAACACCTTTTAGTAACTTTGATTAGGCTTAAATACCACAATAACGAGCAAACTTAAATTTATAATTTTATGTATGTTTGAACTAAAGCTATAATTTAAATTCCGTTAATAGTCTAGTGGTTATTCTGTCACAGTCCTAACTTGGTTGTAATGTGAAAAACCTGATGCTATTTATCTCGGTCCCTACTTTGTCTGCACATCTTATTTTGGTCTATACTCGGACCGAAGTAAAATAACGTAATGGTGTTAAGATAAAATTTTCATACTCTAGACCTGACTTGTTGCTGAAATGGTATTGGTTTAAGTAATCTAAGTTCTAAGGTTCTAAAAAGTAAGGTCTTTATCTTGGCTCATGTCATGTGAACATTGAAGGAGATTTTACCTAGTAGCGACCTAGTAGCGATTTTTATATGCTTGGGCTATTGTAAAAGCTGTGAAATATTATTCACTTGAATTGCACCACTCATAGATCAAACCGCATAGCATGAACTTTAGCTAATAATTTGCGGGTAAATACGATATCGATAGTAGCCAATTCGGATTCCACTTAATCTGTATCGAAGCAAGTAAATCGATGAAAACCGGGTAATTAAAGTCTCTCTATCCGTTCATTATTGGCTCCTTGTAGCTACTTCTAGGTGATTGAATGCCTTCTACTCTCAGAAACTCAAGATTAATATTGAACCCCGCAAGAGGCCAGCACACTTGTCTTTGAGGTTGAAAATATTTTCACTACTTGGAAAGCTTTTAAGACTTCGGGGGGAACCAACCGCTTTTGTGTTTACACAAGATACGTCTTAAGCAGTCAGCATCATTCTAAAATTGTGGATATTATGAAATGTAAAGTTTTTCATTTTCAAATATGAATTTTCTTCAAGTATCTGTTCGTTTAACTTAATGGGCACAGCAACTGGCGCCATTATGTTGTCTCCAACCTTTTAACTGACTCATTTAGTTCAATCCTCTTGAGGGGTAAAGAAAAATTAACTTTGTAATGATGATTCAGTTTTAGATCTTATACCTTACTACTACTTTTAGTGCTGCTATGTGTTGAAAAACAACCTTATATATAATTAATTCATTTTCATATCATGTCGACTCAAATTAAATCAACACGTAAAAATATTTTCTTCAGTAGTTATGTTAAATTTATAAAATTCGAATGGTTAATCTTAACCTAAGATGGTAATAATGGGTGGTAAATATTTGCAAAGTTTTATTTTCCTCGTTCTTAATTCTTGAATGGAACTTATGGCTGTAAAATAGCCTGGGAAACATTTTAACTTTGGAAGATCTATTGTGATATGCCACTCAATATGGTGCGCAATTTATTTTGTTTCTACTGCCACTTTGTATTGTACCATTTGGTTTTGTAAAAATGGTTTAGACAAATCGATAGGCACCTCATTGAATAAATAAAATTCATCGAGCCGTTGGGAAACTTCGAGGGTATAAAGAATCCCACATACCTACCTAGATACGCGTGAAAAACATAAACCTGTGCTGTTGCTTAGCAGGGTAAAAAGGTATAGTTGAACTATTAAATTCCGTAAGTTAAACCGTTAAAAGCGATATTGAAAATTTGTATTAATAAGTCCCCTCATAATTTTAGCAGCCCACTGTAAATGAAAGAAAGAATCCAGTAAGATCACTGATCGGTTTGGCTTGTAAAATTACCCCGGCTTTAAGTGAGGTAGGTTGCTTACTAATTGTGTACTTCCACAATCATACAACGCCCCTAAAAATACAATTGCTCGGATATGCGTGTCGCGAACACATAGGCCACTATTTTAAGAAGTTTTCTCCCTTCGCAATCTTAGAAAAATGCGTTATTTAACGTAAAACGTGGCTTTGGCCTGTCTCAGTTGAAGCATTTCTGAATGAGTGATCTTCTAAAACGAATGAAGTGAGGGTAAGAGAGCATATTGCACAGCTGACTCAAAACATAGGGTCTCTCTCCGGTGCCGGTCGACTTTTTGAGAAGAATTTTATTTTAAGTGTGCGTTGTGCTTTTTGCATGCATAGGAGAAATTCCCTTTCGAGTGTTGAAAGCTGTACGAGAATTCTTTAATTTTGTTTTTTTAATATAAAAGAAAAAACGGAAAATTAGAAGGAAGTGTAACTTGATAGGACATTGAACTTTTGTTGATATAAATCCGCACCTAATTAGTGTTATTTGATAGCAGTACTAAGGTATAATTTTACTGAAGTATTCCCTTACTTAAAAATATCCCGAAATAAAAGGAATTGCTTTTTTATTTACTCTTCTGTGTAACTACTGATTGTTATCAGAGCAAGTTTAGAGAGCTCGAAGAGGTGGTTGAACTCATATACATAATTTTTGAGTTATTGAAGGAGGTTGAATGAATCGATTAATTAAAGAAAAATAGGGAAATAAGGAAATAGCAATTTGTTGGGTATGTTACGCAACGAAGACTAAATTTATATGTATTTGACCCTTGCTTTCTTTAAGACTTTTACGGTTTTATCAGTGATTTTCTTTTAGAAATACGAGAGATTAAGGAACACACTCCCGGTATTACACGGGATACCTATTATTTTATTTAAATATGATAGTTTTCACATATTCCATTTACCCTAACGAACCCTATATCCATCTCCGTAGTGTAGGCTATATACATACCAAAATTTCATACTATCTGCTTATTTTTACACTACCCTTTTTAAAAAAATTATTAGGCATTTCCTCAAGTGTTGCCAGCACTAGCCCCACACAATCGGATTGCGCACGGGGTATGTAACGGCTGCGCCTTCTGATTAGCAAAAAGCAAGCGTCGAACACTTTGAAAATTATGCTGCTTTCGTTAAGACGACTGGGTGTGCTCCGTCTTGAGAACTTTGCCTTCTTCGTTTCGAAGACGTTTTCAGTTGTCAATACGACGTTAGATTGAATACGTCGTGAGATTTTTAATATTTTTTATGTTGGTTGACAACGTGCTAATTGTGTATTTATATGCCTTTCTACCGTTTGCGTGATTTTCAAAAAAGGAAAGAAGAAAAAGTGGCGCCGAAATACGTGTGCTCATATATTTTAATATGCTTAATTTTCCTATATGTGGAATTTACCAGCACCTCTGTACTTAATATAGCTAAATCGCATAAGAGCCGCGAAACGAATTCTCGTTTTCTTCAGTTTTTTTTTTCCAAGAAAGCTACTATTTTTAGGAATTTATTGAAACTGTGTTATTAATAAAGTAAGATTGAGTTTATAGAGTGGCATGTGAAGATGACAATTATGGTGTAATATTTAATTGGTTGGAGGGGCCAGATTTACTTTAACCGATTTATATTCATTTGCGTAAAATACATCACTTCGATTAGCAAAGGGAACACTATTTGTAGAAAGGTTAGTACAGATGTTTGATGTCATATTTAAGTTTCCTACTGTGAACACACTCATCTATTAAGTAGCTGTCTGGCGGCAATTACTGGTTTGCAAAATTGGAATCCCCCCAAAAATCACGTCTTAGATACTCGTACATCTTCCAGCCGACTTTACAAAAGATTTCGTCGTTCACATATTAAGAAACCGCTGGTGTCTTATTCGATCGTTTTTAATTTTTTTTTTATTTGAGGGTACAGATCAGTCATACCGCTGGCGAGCTGCTTGCGGCTGATTTTTGTATCTTTTTGATGTGCTTTGCTGTGACTCAGCCAGTTGTAAAGCAAAAATACCAAACCGGCGATCCGGCATTTGTGAAAACGCCTATTTTTGCTTGTACTGTTGTATGTGCATACATTTCTTTCACCGGATATGTCCAAAAAGTAACGTGCATATACAATAAATACAGTGTTGTGCAAAAACTAAAGCAAATTTTGCAATATAGCTATTCAAAGTTATATGTACTTTTTTAATTTTTACTGTATTTAAGAAAAATCACACTATCCCTAAGCAAAAGTTGCTTAGGTTTTGCACAACACTGAATGGTATGTATGGTCGGTTTATTTTCACTTATGCAGGGGGGCAGCCATTCATTAAATCAGTTTCCAGTGCTAATGAAGTTAAAATTTGTATAAATACAAAAACAAACCAGTCAAGAGCGAATCGGGCTCACGCATTCAGGTTTCGGTACCAGAACTTTATCAACAAATAGTTGATGAACCGAATATAAGTATAATGCATATATATATGGGTATGTTACGTCATGTTTAAACGGAAGAAATTTTTTATGTACAGCTCACTATTGTCAAATTTCAATAATAATTTAAATAGACAGAAGCAAGAGTAAGATCACTTGGAAAATCAAAATCGTGATTTATTTTTTCAGCTACTGTAAGATTAACGAAAAAGCGGCAATTTATGGTTATCTCATTACCTACGTACCCTGATATGACGTTTTTGTTTTTGTTACGTAGCTTGTATTAAGCGAATTAAATAAATATCAACAATTTAGCTCAGATCAATAATTCAGAAGATATATACATATATAGAAAATATTTGTAGATTTTATTTTTAAGTTCTTCCAAATGATACCCGACATGATGAAAGAAACAAAATGTTCTTCTATAAGAAGCCTTTTAAAATTTAAAAATATATTTCAGTTGCAACCTGCTAACCTTCTAACTTCCATATAAGCTAATGTTTCCTAGCTTCTAACCATTTTCTTAGATAGTCTTCCTACGTTTTCCTAGCATGTACTTATGGAACTCATTTTCACATTAAATCGCGCTGTAATTTTGTGCAAACGACTGCACTGTCCTTTCAACAATAGTCGTCGCTCCGATTGCTCTTGAGTCATTTTGAAATTTTAAATTGTGATAGTAAATTCCAAAGTAGTGATCTCAAAATACCCCTAAATTGAGTACGAAGATATTACAAAATCCATTTTCATATTAAAAATTTCATTACCAGTAAAATGATACGACCTGAATTGACTCCTAATCCTTATATTCCCTATTTATAAATACATAAAATCTAAAATATATTCATTGATATCTTTAATTGCAGCTTTTATTTCTAACAAATTATAGAAAATCCGTGCGAGTTATCGCACTTTCGCTGAACTTACCTGACGAGGTCAGTTCAGATTCAAATCACATGATAATCGATGAACAATCGATTTGAGCTTTCATTCGTGCTCAATGCGATGCCGTAAAAGTGTATAATAATGCACATTGCCTATAGGCATGTTCTAAATTCACTACTCATTTAACTTTCAGAAATTCTTCGTTTGACTAGACTAGGTATATACGAGTACTTGATATGAATTGCGAGTACCCCCCAATTTACACATCTGTTTTTGTTCAAAACGCTCAAAGCATACTTTACTCGTATACTCGTAAGCGACCGACCTCTATTATTTTACCATTCGTACGGGCTTGATGGAGTTTTAATCCACTTTTATTTGTGAAGCACTCCGTAATAAAAAATGTGGTATCAAAAATTTGTGCGTGGCTTTTAATGTAACACTTGCCACTAATAAAAATTGACTCTATCTTGATTGATTAGAATATTTACACGTTATAACTTTGGCGGAAGGCTAACTCAATCACCCAAAAAATGCGGGACGGTATCTGAGGAAAAAAAAGAGTCAATAAAGAGTTTAGCCAGACATGCCTGATCGAGTCACTGAGTATATTTTTGCGACCGACTGTTGCAAATTGATTTGAGGACTGGTAATAACTGATTGGAGGATTAAGGCTGATATATACGCCGGTTATAGATTGAATCGGTAGCAATTATGTCTGATAGTGAGGAGCAGTGCTTTTATTTTATTACGACTAATGCATGATAATGTTACCATTAAAGGGAATAGTGCGTTTCTCTAATACTACACTTTATTCAGGGGCTTTTACCTAGTTTAACATTTTGAGATAAAATGAAATACTCGTATGTGATTATTATTTACATTGTAGGTTTGAGGTGTAATTACTTTTATTATTACTCAATACTAAGGGATTCTAATAACTATCACATTTTCTTTTGTCGTTGATATTGCGCGAATTATGGTTAATTTTGACTATAGTTTTAAATATTTAAACAGCCATTTCCTTGAGATTTCTACTAGCATACAAATTTATCTGCTTTTTCTCGGAATAGCAAATCATAAACCAGTTAAAAGCAGCAGAAGCTGCATACATAAGTTGTCAACGAAGGATTCAAAGAATTCTAAAATTCCCGCATATTGTTTTAGAGTTATGCAATGACCTCTAAAACAATTGCTGCAATTAGTAGTCGTCGATGGAGTCACAATTAATCGGGCTCATTGTTTATTTTTAGCATACTCTGTAGTTAATTTATTATCATGTATTTTCCATTTTTCAATCAACAAGAACTTCGTCCGTGAAATTTTTAGTTTTAGAAATTTTACTTTGAAGCACATTTTGTCCCTAATGGAATCAGATATTTTTCTTGCGTTTATCAAAGGAGGGAAGACTAGCCAGCCAGTCAGCACCTCGGTTTAAAAATAGCTTTTGCAAAACTCATTAATATCTTTGAACTCTTAAATATGAAATAAACCCCAATGCAATGCAATAATAATAAGGTTTTCAATTTAGAATTTAGTTTTACTTTGTGACGCTCTTTCATCTGTTTGAAAGTTTTTTTTTTTTCTGTAATTCTTCGGAAGTAAAAGAGAAGAAATTGAATTTTTATGGACCATCCAGAGAAGAATGAATAACGAAATAATCCGGAGTCTGGTTGCTTTAGTAAAAATATATAAAACGAATGAAAAACTTAATATTAATTGGTTCTATTACTGCTCTGGCTTACGTTGGACACCAGACAGGAGAATACTTGCTTTATTCCACCTCTAGGAGCTGATCTAAAAGAATAACATTGAAATATTTCAAAATCATAAAGGAGCGCTAAATAAAATGTTTAGAAAGCTTGTGTAATATTTTATATCTTTGAGTACTTTAAGGAAATCCTAACAAATATTGAATTTTTATATTTTCATGTTAGTTACCATCAGCATTTCTTGATGATTACATTGAATTTAATCATTTATAGGTCATAATTTACATACTGCATTAATACTGTGAATATACTTTCAGGTAAAATTAGTTTTATTTATGCATACATTGTGTCTATTGCGTAACATTTGAAATGAACAAGAAATTAATGTTAGAATAAACTCAAGTGTATTAGGTAATTAGCATAGCGACAGAATCTTAATAGAATTTTACTACGATCTTATTGTAAAGGTTTCTTGTATACAGGAGTGATTGTTTTATTAGTTTGAAATTTAATAAAGCTTTTTATAAATTCCTCACATAGTTATATTTTTTCACTGTAAGCCTATAATAAATTTATAGGTAAATTATACACACTACAGTAAATGTAAATTTTTATTATAAACTTTTCTTTTATAGCTATTTTATTGCCTTTGATAACATGACTTCAGTAATTAAATAAAAATTGAGTGAGTAATAAAAACATACAACACAAGAAATACTCACTTGCAAGGTCCGATTTTTAAGTAATCGGATAAAATTTATTCTTTAAATAACATCCTTCCAATAATCAACTTCAGTATGTAATTCAAAATAACTTAATAATGCATTTGTAAAACTAAAGTTAAACTCTTTACTACAAAAACTCTCTTAGCTACAAAAATAAATAACGTAATTACGGAATGAATCAAATCACAAGTTATAGGATTTAATTATAAGTCCTGTAACAAAAAGTTCTGTCCTTTCTATTAGCGTCCAGCTAGTGGATTCAAGTTTTGAATACTTTTTATTATGTTCTTATCTTACCGAGTACATTAACATAAAATTAAAGTTTTTATTTTGTAACTTGTTATTTATCAAAGGTCTTACAACAGGCTCTAATAGCTAGACTGTTTATTTAATATTACTACTCTATTACTAGTCTTCAGTATTGTTTTTTGATGAAGTTTGATACAAAAGCACGTTTGTTAGTACTCGCTGATTAGTACATTAAAAATGTAATTTGCCTAGCAATTATTTTTTCATTATAATTTTATGGTTTACCACATATGGGATAAATTACAAATTCCAAAAGTTTTCTAGAAGATTGTCGCTGTATGTTTTGAGCATAGAAACTTGAAATATCTTGTGTTGGGATTGGATAAGAATAGAATTGTGCTATAATTGTTACTTTTCCAGTAAATGGTCAACTGAAAATATAGATCCACACGAATTTTGTTGTTTGGCACCAGTTGCTGTTGGTTATAAACGCGCTCAGACGCCAAATATACAAAATCTATTTAAATCAGCAAAATTCATGAATGAAATACGGGGCGCGGAGAGTATTCCGTCGCATTGAGTAAATAAGCTTTACAATAAATAAAGATGATGCCTATTGCACTTGGACCGTAAAGTTATATTTTATTCAATGATGAGACAAGGTGAATTGTGAGGATAATTGTTTCTTTCTAGAAATATTTGTGTAAAAATCATTGTTTTATAGATTTTACAACTATAATTAAATAAATAATTGCTGAAGTATTTTCGGTACAATTTTTTCTATAGTATAAATATGCAATACGCAATATCACATTCGATCGAATATCTTTAGGTTTTAAAAAATTACATATTTAAAAAAGTTAATTCTTAACCCAAATACTACACTTTTATCCATATGTTAAAAATATTCAGTACTCGAATGTATTCTCTGTGAATTCTTTTGAAGCATTTCGCATAGATAAGCAAAAATAAAGGTGTGACGGCATTTACAATCTATTTCCCTAAGTTAATAAATTTTTTTTTTCACTAAACTGGAACAAACTTTATCGCCAAACATTCGTCTAAAACGTAATGCCTTACTTAGCTACTATCCTTTAAAGTTTAATTTTCTAAAGACCTAAGGCCGCGATAAGTGAGTTTTTTGTTGTTGCGTTTATCATTTTGTTTCGTTTGCAAAACGCAAATAATGGAGAATTTAAAATGAAATATAATGAAACATTCAGACACAGCAACTGGTTCTATCTTGTTACATTTTAAGTACAATATTAGAACTATTTATACATTTTTATATGGGGTGGGTGTTAAAATAAATAAATTTTAATAATCATATGAAATTTTGACTAATAACGTAATAATTTTCCAGTGACGACAAATGAATACAATCTTTGGGATTTTGATAAGTTGCACGCTCTAAATTTGCAACTGTTTACACTCATATTACGTTTTCATTCTTATTGTTGTAAAGATATAATGAAGATAACCAAGGGATTATATTTTAAAAGATGAAAATGTGATTTTAGAAATAGTCTCGCTTGTTCTAAAAACATTTTTTCCGAGATATTATTCCAATAAATTCCGTAATAAAAAATTGTAACTCACCCTTATATTTTAAGTATAGTTTAAGTGTAAAGTTTTGCTATTGCATGAAAATTGTATCATTTCCATTATTAGAATTGATTTATTTACTTTTTTTATTTATGCATAAGACTTAACTTAAGTTCTTACTAGCGCTCTCGGGATATAAAGCTTAATACAAAAATTAATTAAAGGACTAAATCACCTTACAGGAAAGCCTAAAACTAGAACAATATTTTGGGTGATTTAATTAGAAACTAAAGGGACAGAGCAACTAAAACTCTCTTTTCAGACTACAAACAACTAAAGCACCTATCATATAGTTATATTATAATAATATCATAAATAATAAATTTGAAAAACCATTCTACTCTACTACAGTGCTAGAAGCTGCTGATATTAAAAGATATTAGACCTTTTCTAAGAATTGGACATTGTGAATTCTTTCAGATGTGAAATTCCACTGAAATCTCAATTTCACACATTTAACAGAATTTTTTTTAATATATGTATATCGGTATAATTTAAAAATTTATATGTGCTTGACGAATTTCTCACAAATATGTAATTTTACAGAGTCAGGAGTTTATTGCTTTCCTCTTGTAAGTTTCACATTCATTTTATGTTATGAATTTTACATTTCTTTTATTTTATCAAATGTTGATAACTAGTTGTTCTCAGGATATAAAATGAATATAGTCTCTTCCCTGTTTTCAAATTGAGTAAGAATTCAAAATTGCAAATCGTTTTTTCTATAACAAATCGCATACACTTATCGTTCATATGCAAATTTGAATAGAATTTATTTAGAAGTGATTTGCTAAAATATTTCCTGTGTCTATTGAATCCTTGTGTAGTATAGTTAACATAATTAAAGTAACAATAAAGCGTTTGTGCTGATGTTCCTAAGAGATTAAGTAAATTTTTAATACCATTTAGCGAATATTGGCAACAGCTATAACAATTACTGCATCGAATTGCTTTTCAATTTAATTCTTCAAGCATCCAGACTTTAATTTATTATTTAAATAATCCCCAAAACGATCTTGCACGTGCTTTTAGGATATAAAATACAGACATTTTCTGCGAATCACAGAGGTAATGCAATATTGAGAGGCCAGGTAAATCTACTGAAAAGATTCCTTTAGACGCACGAGATAAAGGAAGGTGTTCACATCTCCACGTGATGTTATTTATAGCTAGGAATAAAATGGAAATATTTGCGTATAGCTCTGTGATAATTGTTCACAATTTGCAACTGGTTTCAGTACTATAGTGGAATTTTTTTTTCTTTTTTTCAAGTTGAGATATACTTGCTGTGGTAAATTTTATACCGCATGAACTTTACGCTGGATGGAATTCAAATATAATTTTGTATATGTAGAAAGGTTCGCGTGCTCCTCAAATAGGGTGAGTAAACCATTAAAAGATAAAAAGATGATGAATTTAAGTTAAACTTTGAAGTCGAAGTAAATTTTCAGGTGTACTAGTCGAATTCCGGATTTTAGTGGTTCTTGTTGCGATTTGTGAACGTTCAGAGCTTTACTTAGTAGGAAAAAATGATCGTACTTGTGAATTTTGCTTAAAAATATTTTAACACATAAGTTTTGTGCATAATTTTCATAAATAGAGACACGAGTTTCTGTATAATTTTTCAGTGTAATTTATTTTGAACCAATGTCATTTTTGTCATAATAGTGAACTATTACTTTATCGTCTTTTCCGCAACACAAAACACGTCTATAACATTCGTATTCTTCGTTATAACGATAATTGGAAACTATGGCCAGTATAAAATGGAGCAATTCCAAAAATCGTCTACATATTTTATATAAAAATAAAAAACAATCCCCGAATATAAACAAAATCGTAATAAGAGACAAACATTTTGCAATTTTTATATATATTTAATTTATATAATAAACAAAGATTAATAAGAGTATTTAAAATAAATAATGCAATATGGAAATGATCGAAATGGCAAATGTAGCGTTAAATAAATGCGTTCCAATTTAATTTTACGAAAAACATTGCCCATTAATTTTATTAGTTAAAATAACTTGAAACGTTGTCGGAGTATTTTTATATTCTACTTCTATGTAGTTAAATTTTGCCAATGCTTTCCTCCTAATTAAATTTGGTATATGGTGAACTTTCCTAAAGTAACTAATGAGAGAAATTAAGCGTCGCCTAACCGCACCACTTTAAGTTCTATGCGATTGTTTTAAAACATCATCAAATGTTCGGTGTGCTACTTAAGCACACTATTCAGCATCATTTGATAATACACAAGTAGCTGGGAAAAGTCAAAGTTCAGATATATGTATGTCGCTAAATAGCCTAATTATTCCAATTTAAACTTTTCTTGTATAATCCGATTAAAATTTAATTTAATATTAATTCATTGTATAATGCTCTACATTTATGTTCGTATTATGGAGAGATACACATCTTATTTGATTTTACAATATAATTAAGTCCTACAAAATTTTATTTTCGCATTATTCCACTGCCGTCATCTTAAGTGAAAATTTAATCAGTGCGCGTTTGGGGAATTTATAACGCTTCGAGTGGTACAAATTCTAATGTAATTGAACGAGAGCTTAATTCATTTGAATAATAATACCAATTTTATTTTCTCTCATATTTGAGATTTACTAAAACATCTTTGGATCAATGGTTTCTTCTACTTAATTTAATTTAAGATCTTAACATGATATTTCTTGATAGCTTCTATTTTGCGGACAACGCACTCAACTTATAGAGAATTTTAGATAAATTAAAGATGGAAATGGAATCCTGGAAAGCTGGATTACTGTAGCTTAGGGAAATTCGTCGGAAGGATATCTTTAAAAGTTATCTAAGATTGTCCCTTATCAGACTGACATAGATAAAATTCAAATTATACAAGTTCTGAGAATATATCCTTCTTTTAACATTTTTTTACATGTAAATGAGTAACCTATATCTTAAATATATGTTCAACATTTTAGTTTTTCCCTTTACCATACAAAACTATTCATCCCAACGAAACTAATAAAGAATTTCTCTTTATTTTCAGAGTTTTTTCTTCTTAACGCTGTCGAAAAACATCATCCTTTACCGAAAGGAACAAAATAATAACCTAAATATCCACAAGTAATTTAATGTAGATTTCCTGCAATATTTTATTAAGGTATCAGACAAAATGATTGCAACACTATCGATAAAAATTGATAATAAATCATCAGTTGACGTTGTCGTACCAGCCCTTGTCCAAGAACTTAATTTGGCGCGACGAGCATGCTGGCGAACAAAATCTACAGGAGGTATATCAGAACAAACATCAAAAAGACGATATAGTGAACATTCAGTGTCATGTATCTCAACAAGAAACGGTGCTAAATATCTAGAAATGTCTAGAAAAACTTCCTATAGCGAACATAGTAAATGTGATTTAGCAATGTATACAAATTGCCCAATTTTCTTCAGTCAATTGTTGTCCAAATTGTTTCGGTTTGTCTGTCTGTTGATGTGGTGGTCGGATGTGTTTAGAAGATGTATGATAAAATTGCTTAAAGTTCCAATTATGTGCAAAAATAATTGCTCGGATAGTGCTAAGATTTCAGTGTCGAATTATCTTATTTTTACAATAGTGTGTTTTACAATATTAAATACTGGAAACGTTGAAGCCCGTCCAAATCATAGCGCTATAACTGGTGCTAATACAGTGGAGTCTACTAATGTGAGTACTTTTTATAATTAAAATATTTATCATTATGATTTCCGAAAACAGCTCCCTTACTTAAAATACTTGAATCAGACCCAACAATTTTTAACTCCCGACGTAAAGAAATACATTTTCCAATGAATATCGAATTGAGGAAATAATCGGTAATCAGATATAGTAGAACTTTATTATTTTCCGATTTTTATAGGTATGTAATTTCAATCGAGGATTATTTTTAACTTTCATTTTGCCCTCAGGGCGGTAACAAAATGTAAATGAGCGGAGTATGATGATCTTTTGACGCAACTGTATAACCATTAAGACAATAATGTCACCTTTTTTCGTCAGCATTTCTGCACAAGCTGAACAAATACAAGAAATACAATACAACAGGTGGAACAGTGGTGGTCTAATGTGAAGATGAGAATTCAAGAATGAGATAGTTTTAGATAGTTTCTAGCACAACAAGAGAAAACATTATGTGTTTATTTTAGTTTGCAGAAAGAATTTAAAATATTATTTATCATATTTAGTTCAGTCATTGTTGTCTTATGAGATAAAAGAAATTTAGTTCCAGTTACTGTCTAATGTTTTAGGAGGAGAAGTATAGGAAAGAGGGACGTAAAAAACCTTGTTTCTAAAATTACTATTGTTTTTATATTATATGCATAAAAAGAGTTTAATAGCATTACAACATTAACCAATTCGCTAATTTATTATTTTTCTTTAAATATCAACTTATTTAGGAATATTAGAAAAAATCAAACTTGTGTGCTAAAATGTTAAAAACTGGATTGAATAGTAACATGAAAGGTAACATTTAAAATAAATATGTTGTACTATAGGAGGCGATATCATCGATATATCCTGTGATATTATTACTAACCAGTTAACTGTTTCTGAGAGTATACTTGTCATGGATAAATGGCAATATTTTGTGTAATGACGAGTACACTCATAGTGCGTAAAAAGTCTATCATGGCTTATGAAGTTGAATAAATTTAATTCTGTCATATCATAATAGACGAAGATATGTTTTTTAAAGTCAATTTCAATCATTTTATTCCTGAGGTACCTATACATTTTATACTGCTAAAATAAAGATAGGAGTCAGGAGAGATCAAAGGACAATAAAAAATCGTTTGGTTTGCGTATTATCGAGGGCAGAATTTCTTCTACAGCAAATAACACAAATAACGATGTACATCGAAAAATCTTTGGTGGAGCAATTTAAATCTTTCTTTTGATTACATGGGGGCTCTGTAATTTGTTGGGGTGACTTAACATCCATCCATCCATTATGGAAAAACAACAATGAAAATGGTACGTCTCAAATAACATCGATATGTGTACCAAGGAAGGCCAATCCGCCTAATTGCCTTCAGCTTTGCCCAATTAAAAGATCTTCGATTTTAATGAAGAGGAAGTTGAAAAGAACCCAAAAGGTTGTCAACGTCGATGGAGAAAGATCGATCAAACTTGTTGTAGTACATAATCTTAACAAGCTTGTTTAAAATACGTTTTTGAGAATATTTTTTAAATAAATTTTTGTTGGGGGTTGTTTAGCATGGAATGAAAGCCAAAAGAACATTTTTTTTTTTAAATTTTTGACTATCATTCCGATTTCAAAGAGACTTTCTTTATTGTATACCTCATAGTTCAATTTAAAAACATTTCATTTCGATCCGTTGAGTACATCCAAATAGTGGACAGAAGCGAATTAAAAGTATAAAATGTCCTATTACAGAGTGTGGGTTTATAAAACTCTAATTCTTTTGCTCTGTAAACTTAAGAAACATTAATAATTTTAAAATAACTAAATTACATTTAAAAACAAAGCTCTTTTCTTCATATTCATCTAAAGCTAATAATAGCAAAGTATCATCTTTGTTTCTAGATCACATTTTCAGTATCGTCTTTTAGCTTTTAACTCTTGCAGGAAACTATCAAATTGATTTGTAAAAATCGTATCTGAGTGAAACGGTCTGATTGCGATAGACATCGTGAACGCAAACGTAAACGCGTCAATGTGAAACGGCCTTTAAGGCTTTAAATTTTGTGGTTCATCAGGCAGAAAAGCGCTCATTCATTCTGCTCTTTTGAATGAGAGCTAATCACATCAATCTACGATGAATAGAGTAATCGAATGGCTTGCGCGGAATGTGAGCACATTCCTCTTATTTTCGATCCTGTGCCATGCAAAAGCGCCGGCGCGTGCTACTTAATTAAGCATCTGCCAAGTCACACTGCCGATTTTGACCACCCATTGTTTCACGATGCATTCTTACATTGAAGTCACTACCCCTAGCCAACTCGTTAAAGATAATGATTCACGTGGCGAATTCTTGAACTTGATCTGATAACATCACTGACCGCTTCATCCACTCGTGCTGAGGTACAGCGCTTATCAGTGGAAAATTGCATTTGAATTTAATTTCCAAGAATTAGACAATTTTCGATTTACTTTAAAATTAGAGTAAGAATTTTTTAAAAATTCTTTTCTTATACCTGATTTCTGGTAATAAAAAAAAAAAAGCATTGATTTTGGCAGCCAACAATCGTGTCACCAACTGTTAGAACTTCCAGAAAAATTTACACAGGTGATCGCAAATATCTGAGGTGTGATGTATTTAACGGCTTAAACCCAATTTGCTTATGTACAAGTTTTGGCCGATTGCAAGGCGGGGAACTGCTCTTTTAATTTCTGTGTCAAGATTAGATTGTGCTGGAAATTAACCGAAATGCGTACACTTGAGATGACTATCAGCGATAATATTTCTCGGCAGGGGGGCCTATAATTAGCTTTTCTTTTTTTTTTTTTAAATAGAACGTGAATCTGGAGTATTTTCGTATTATTTTTATTGTAAAGCTTAAGTTTTTGGCATAGATAAAACGCCAAAGGCATGTCTTCGTAATGTCGATAGACGCTATAAAGTGGCTTCTGTGAGTGACGAAGCGATTAATTGCGTAATGGGAATCTGGTGCCAGTTGTTGATCACCACAATTGCATTCTAAATTGAGTAGACTTTCAAAATGATTTATGGTTTTCGTTTTTAAATGTTTTAGCTTTTCCTTGGTGGAGCAATTTTAAAGGCGGGCCAAAACGTGAATATTTATGCTATTCTAAGGTCAACGAAATTGAATTGTATCGGCTCCTTTCAATTACTATAATTGCTAACTTAAAACTTATTGTCACTCCTATGTTTGTAGTTTATGTCAATGTCAGGAACTTTCAATTATTAATTTATGAAAGCCTTGAATAATTTAAATTTCAAATTTCAGATCATTTGCTATGTTCTTTTTATTTTAAAATATTAAATATAAATATTTCATTAAGCTTGATTATATGCTATGATATCTCATTGTTAGCGCATCCTTAATATTATTTTTTAAGAACAGTATGTACGTTAGATACAAATTGAGTATTCCACGACTCAAAACTCTCCAAATCATCCTTGGAACGTTTGGACTATCCTTTACGATCTTATTTCAATTAGACGTATATGTACATTACATATATAAAAATTATACTATAATATAAATAAAAATTTGTCAATTTTAACGTATTGTTAACAAATTCTTGCCCACTATTCCAAAAATCTGCATAAGCCCATTATTCAAAAAATAATGTGTAAAAAACATAAATTCAATTGGTTTGGATTTAATCAAATACAACCCGTTCCCTTTACTATTGAATATTTTATGATTTGGACCTAATTTTATTGAAATAGATAGAGAAATGTGGGAGTAATCGTACCTACAAGAACGGTATAGAAGAAAATACAGACCCTTATTCCTTTAACAAATTGTTTGCATATCCGAACTTAAGGAATCAAGGTAAGGTATTCATCTTATTAATGCATAAATAAAATTTGATCAAAATCCTTTCTCCTTTTCCGGTTTTTAATGACATATTGAAATCAACCTCTTCTTTCTGGTTACGGTCAAAAGGTCTTTTCATTTTTGTTCGAATTGATATTGTCTTAAATAATCTATACTATCTATAATCGGTATATCCGTAGAACCCGAACCTCTTGTAGTTCTTAGTACAGAGTTAAGTAAATGTTTCCAGTAAAAAAACTGAAAAATACTACATAAAAATTGATTATCGTGTTATTATCGATTTTATACTTTAGTTATATAAATAATTTTGTCAGGCAATGCCAGGTGCGAGCCAGTTAGTTAGTTTATATTAATTTAAATCAAAGCTATCATAGTATATAAGTCTCAATAAAAATGGTTCCTTATTGTAGCTAAGTAAAATTAAAAGATTAAAAATTATTTTATTTTTATAGATGCCGCAATCTGAAACATCAAATTTAGTCACAACATTTTCGGACACTGAAAGTGGTAAAACACAAAAACGATCAACAGATCGAATAACCGAACAACAGCAATTGCCAGAAATTGAAAAGAAATCCAATCAAATTGCTGAAGGGGGTGGACATCATGTTGAAAGCTATCCAGTGGCACAGGTTGAATTTGATCGTGTTAAAACACCATTCATTATCGGAATATGGATCCTTTTCGCTAGTATAGCAAAGATAGGTAAGACAAATTAAAATTACATTTTTATATATATTTTTTAAACTTAAGATTAGATAATTTTAACAGACTAATGGAGTTCGAATTATGGGACTAGAGTAGTTTGTATTAATTAAAAACTCATTAAAGTACTTGAGTAATGCCTTAAATACAAGCATAATTTTCTTTTTTTTTTTAGTGTCGATTAGTGCAGAATTGATAAGAAATTGTCCATTGTGGCGATAATATATCTACTAAGTGTACAAAGCACACTAATTGATCGAATTAATGTCATAGAATGAATTAGAAATTTCATTAGATGTATTTTCCAAGAATACCGACGTTTATGTTTGCCGGATATGCATCAAAATATCACTTCCTCTAGCAAAATAATTATAATTGGTATTACTTAATAGCTGATGGTAGTGATAATAGGGTCTAATAGACTCATCACTTAGTGAAAAGGTAGTGAAACATTTGCGTCACCGTTGTGCGTGCCTAGTAAACTATTGCAGTGACTTTACAATTATAGAGAGATTTTGTCACGTCGTAGTACGAGTTGCTTCGTGACGAACAATGGGATCTTTTAAATTTGCTTTTTAATTTACAACATGTGAAATTGAATAGTTCTATCAGAATTAGCCTAAACAACAAGTAGTAGCAACAAATTAAAACATTTCTCTTCTCTTTACTCAATTATTGTTTAAGAGAATTATTTCAAGGTTCTAAACATATGTTAATTTTTACTTTGATAGATTCTTTAGGGGTGTATGAGCTTATTTAGAATAAATGATTTTATTTAGATGCACTTAAGAATGAAAAGTAGTAATATAGGTCCATTTCAGAAAGTGCACCATTTATTCCATAGGTAAAATTCGACTTGGTTGGGTAGATACTTCTAAATAGTTCACTAGTTCTCGACGTTCGGTATTCTAGAAATGTAAACTGAAAAGTCGATTTTATTCGTTCGTGTTGATAAATCTTAAGATTTATAAGTAATACCTAAGACTGCTTGTATTTTTCGAGTAACATAAATAAACACATTTATGTAATTATTTCAAAATATATTCTAATAACATATTCGTCTATTTTTTTGTTGTCTAGATCACGTTAAGGAAATAAAACAAAATATTTTGAAAAGTGAATACGAACACTTCCCCTAGAGAAAACGTTGATTGCAGCAAAAAAGGTTAATGTACGTGTAATTAAGCCTTGATCGAATGTTTCGTTTAACAAAATAATTAAACTAAATCCGAAATTCAAAGACCTTACCCACGTGTACTGATTACAATTTAACACTTGAATGGTTATGAAAATTACCAACATGGTAGCGTTAAATCAACTTCCTTTCAATTCAATTCATACAACACAAATTTGCACTTACAATAAAAGTTGCGAATTGAATTGTTAACCGCAACATGCTTACAATCACACATTATACCCAAAAAACCAGAAAAATGCAGTCAAAACTAGATGTGATTTTAGCCAGCCCAGAGTTTCTTTTAGGCACGGAATTATTTGCGCCTTTTATGGCTTTAGTCGTTGTCTTGTTCAACATTAATTTCGGCTGTCTTGTGAGAAATTCTCTGTACAAAAAAAAAAAAAACAAAATACCCGACCCCCGCCAGCATGAATAAAGTTTAGGAATTAAATTCATATTAATTTACTTATAGTTTACAAATCCCGCATACCACTATAAACAAACTAGTTAAAGAACCGGATTATACCAGCCAAACCAAGAGGGGTTTTCTGCTTAATAAGTACCGAACGAGTCCACATCTATTTTCTGGAGACAATTTAGCATACTAGCTTCAATCTGATGATTAATTTATGTGCACTTACTCACAAGTGGATTTGTATCAGGCTCCCAACTACTCCGTAGTTTGGTACGACAAAAAAAAAGCTTCTTAATAAAATTTTATGCTTTTAAACAATTTACGATCATTTTTCTGGGGGAAAAGTTACTGAAAATGATTTCTCCTTTGTTCGCCCTTACTTATGGCTATTGAACTTTTGCCAATTCTCAAACTGCATCTTGCTCAGCATGAAGCAGAGAGTGGAAAATATTCTCACTCTAAGTGCATGCAATTAAAATTTGGTGTATGAAACAATTTAAGATACGGCTTTCTAATGAACATATTTTTTGAAACATCCATGAAATTAAGTGCAAAGAGCAATTCCGCAAAAGAATTGTTTCATACAAAATTGCACTACCGAAAATAATTTATGCAAACAAAGAAGGTAATTAAGTAATAAAAAGTAATTGCAGCAATAAAAGAATCGTAGCACTTTAACTTGCTGCCTATCCTCCTAAAATGCTATTTAATAATAGTCCAGTAAAATAAGAAGTTAACTGGATTTATACAGATTTTGCGTCAAAATCTTAATCCAAAAATTTATTTTTTTCAAAGTTTCGAGTAATGTGTAAAGTGGTCTGGTACTGGTCGCAGAACATTGTTATGCCTCAAAAATGATTAAAAATTGTCCAATTGAAATGAAGTATTATTAAAACACCTTCTTATCATTTACATAGTGTAAAAGAAGTTGATTAAATTTATTCCAAAATGTGTAGCATTAAATTCTCAAGATCAAAATAATATTTTTAGAAGTTTAACCAATAAGTGAAGTATTTATCAACATGCAACGGATAGAGCAATTTTATTGTTAACAAAATTACCATTTTGCATTAGCAGGGCCTTACTATATCATGTCTAATACCCCAGACAATTTCTTCTTGTTAACACTTATCAGTATCATTTAACAAAGCCTAGAACTAGCACCCACTTCATTTTGCGCGTGAACGCATTTATGAATAGTACAGAATAAGTTAAAACAATTCATATTTAAATAAATCATTTACTACTTGTGTTTAATATTCTATTAATTTTTATACAGCACATTCATACGAGTCCTCTGTGTAACTCTCTCAGGCCTAATCGCATTTCGATTAATCAAAACGAATTTTGCCACTGATTCATTAAGCCCAATCGGCATCGTTTCACTTGAGTTATCAACAGAAATTTGATATCCCAATCAGTCCGTGAGCAATTTTACTCTACTGCGGTTCCCCTAATCAGATAGCATTTCGAGAATTTCTGTTCATCTATAGCTAGCAATGGGTGAACTTGCAGAAAATAATCAAAAATTACGCAATGCTCCAAAACGACATCATTTCCTGAAGATATTACGTGCATAACCACGCCGCGGGTGTGGGTGGGTACTCAATGGTGGCGCTAAAATTTCTTTTTTTCCAGCTCAAGTTTCTTGGTCTCCTGTGAGGTAGCCAGTCGTGTGTCTGAAACGACATAAATGCTTTTATTATTCGCTTAAATGTTATCTAATAACTGATCACATTTTTTAGCAGGAGTACTATGTCACCGCCAGTTTTTTAGCAACGTTTGTGCAATTGAAGGAGTGCTTTCCTTAAAATGAAGGCCAGATTACGTTTGCATACGGTTTTGTCATGTTAAAATGATAAATATTGTAAATTTCAAGGGATTATCATGACTACTTGTATTTTTTAGGGGTTGTAGAGATGATTGTGAAATTTAAAAATTTTAAATGATAAACATTGGCGACCAAACATTTTTTAAAACTCAACGAAATTAAGTAAAAATTAGTGCTAGGGGTATGAAATTCAAAATGATGGACCAAATATAGCGACCGATGTTTTAGAAATTGAAAGACTCGATGTAAATCGACTCCAATCAGTTTCAAAAGCACTTTTCCTGTACTGTACTACTTTCTCAAGTTTGCTATTTTCAACGAATACCATCCTCAAAAGTATTTTCGACGTATTTGAGGAAAATGATAAGGACCCAAATTTCAAACAAAATCAAAAACACAGTGCTCTCTCTTCCTAATAATACACTTGCCAGTTCTGTAACTTATTAATTCTATTTTAAATATATTAAAAATATTGTAATTGTATTTTTATCTTTTACAGGTTTCCACATGACACCAAAACTCAACAAGATCTTTCCAGAATCTTGCCTTTTAATTGTCGTTGGAGTCGGTATCGGTGTTGCATTGTATTTTGGAACAGCTGTAGAACTATCACCAATGACACCAAATACATTTTTCTTTTACATGCTACCTCCAATTATTTTAGATGCCGGCTATTTTATGCCAAATCGTCTATTCTTTGATAATTTAGGAACAATTTTATTGATGGCGGTGGTCGGAACAATTTTTAATATTGTAACAATCGGTGAGTATCATGTTTTGATCCAAAATAGATAAAAATCGCATTTCAATTAATTATAATGAATTTAATAGGCGAACAAAAACAATATATCGCCAATTATTTCTAAACCGTTAAGTGTAGCAATTTTTCATTTAATTTTCATTTCGTTTAATCACGCTAGTCTAAACGAAGAAATAGTGCTGGAGTGGTGAGAATGCTACTGCCAATTTGCCTGTATATAAATTCCCTGAGGTATAACATTCTGAAGCGTTTTAATTGTTTAATAATTTATCAATTCAAATTTTGTTCATCCCTTTAGATGCTAGCAATAGGCAAAACAATTTATGAAAGTAATGAGTAATACGAAATATAAGAAAAGTGAAATATTCCAATGAACATCGGAATCCCCGGAGTAAAATTTAAATTATCTAGCAAGTTTTTTTTTAGATTTCTCATCCTTATGTTATAGGCTTAGAGCTGTTATTGTAAAGAAATAATTATTAAAACATTAAAATTATGCATAAATATTTTGAATATATCCCTACCAGCACTGAATCATTATTAAATAATAGAATTCCCCGGTGCATACAGTATCGAATAAATAAATTAACTTAAGAACAAATAATTTCCCACTATCTAACATAGGTTCAAGGTCTGAATAGGCAATCAAAGATTTAAGCTCAATAAACAGTCTCGCAGCTTACCTAGTTGTGCATATATTTCCATACGAGTATCTATAAATCGTTACCTTGAAAATCATGCAAATAAGAGTGGACGTAATGGACAAGTCGGTAATCAACAAAATTTCATAGCTTCGGCCTTTCAATACCAGTGAAATAGTTTTCACAGAAAAGAATAAAATCCCACCCTTAAAACTTTCCCAGAAAAAAAAGCAATAAGTTAAAATAGTTTGTTGTATTTGTCCATTTCCACAGTGTACTTCAGATTTCATTTGAAATGTTTTTCATAATTAAAATCCAAAAATAGTTTAAGAGAGCCCAATTCCAGGAGATTTCATTAACGTAACCCATAACCACGTGCAGGTATACTTCAATATTATCGATTTATAGAGCCTTTTAATTAAGGCCGAACTAGCCTTCCCATATTTCTTTATAAATAGGATTCGATTCAAATCGGATAGTGCAGCCGTTCGAACATTTTCTACAAAACCCATGCATTCGTTATTTCTTAATGAGTGTTTTGAATTCAGGCTTCAGGCGTCAGGTGTTAATCGCACTGAGAATCTAAAAGTTTTTCAATTTTTCCCTTTCAGGTGCCTCGTTATGGGCATGTGGCCTTACAGGAATGTATTATAAGGAAACTCCATTTTTAGACGTGTTCCTGTTCTCTTCATTGATATCGGCTGTTGATCCTGTTGCCGTTTTAGCTGTATTCGAAGAAATTCATGTTAACGAAGTTTTGTACATAGTTGTTTTCGGTGAATCGTTACTTAACGACGCTGTTACTGTAAGCGATTTTCTTAAATTACTGAAGCTATTCTTTTTTTTTATTTTTTGTTTAATATCCCTTTCATATTTTCTATTTTATAGGTCGTCCTATATCACATGATGGAGGCTTATAATGAAATTGGGGGTGAAAATATTAAAGTATCTGATATTGCTAGTGGAGTAGCATCCTTTTTTGTGGTTGCGGTCGGCGGTACATTTATAGGTAGATTTTATATCTTATTCTTATATTTTAAAAAATATTTTACTAAATTACTTTTCAGGTGTTATTTGGGGCTTCCTAACAGGTCTTATTACTCGTTTCACAGATCATGTGAGAGTAATTGAGCCCATTTTTATATTTGTTATGGCCTATCTGGCTTACTTAAATGCCGAAATATTCCATATGAGTGGAATTTTAGCGTAAGTATTAGAAATTTTATATATTACATAATTTTAATAGGTTTTCTAAAATGCTCTTCAGAAACAGAATGTTAAAAAATTTAGCGATGTAAAAAATATTAATGTTCGATCGGTCGATCGTACTTCTCGTCAGAACAAAAATTTCTCGAGAAAGCATCGTCAGCGAGCTCACGGGTAGCTCAGTTGTTTAGAGCACCAGAGATTGCAGGCTCAAATCCTCTCCCTGCTTGAAAAAATCCCACATACTCAGTTTTTTGATATGATAATTTTTATTTCATTACATCCAATAGATAGACTTTGCACAGATACTTTCCAATTAATATACGAATAAATTTCAAAAATAGGAAAACCAAATTCTATTACTTTAATTGCAGAATAACATTTTGTGGTATAACAATGAAGAACTATGTGGAATCGAATATTTCACAAAAATCCCACACAACTGTAAAATACGCATTAAAAATGTTATCTAGTTCATCGGAGACGGTTATATTTATGTTCCTTGGTGTGGCTACTGTAAACAATCGCCATGAGTGGGATACTGCCTTCGTGGTCCTCACGATTTTATTTTGTTCTGTATATAGAATTTTAGGTGAATTGAGAATTCTTCAACAATAAATTCAAAAATTTTAATGAATTCTCGCTAATTTCAGGAGTTATTATTCTTACATTTATGGCGAACAGATTTAGGTTACACAAATTGTCCAAAGTCGATCAATTTGTTATGTCGTATGGAGGTTGGTGGATTATTCTAAACTATTTAAATAGATAAATTTATACCCATTCATTTTTTTAGGCCTTCGTGGTGCTGTTGCATTCGCTCTAGTTTTATTAATTGACGAAAAAATAGCGCTGAAAAATCTGTTTGTAACAACGACAATTGCTGTAATTTACTTTACAGTATTCGTCCAAGGTATCACAATAAAACCCTTAGTGAAATTCTTAAATGTGAAACGTGCTTCAAAACGGAAGCCAACCATGAACGAGCGAATACATGAAAGGGTACCTAAAATGCGTAACATTGTGTAATAGTGGGTAACTTATTTTAAATTTTAGTTTATGGATCATTTAATGGCGGGAATTGAAGATATTGTGGGCAAGACTGGTAACTACAATGTTCGGGACAAGTTCAAAAGGTTCGACAATCGTTTCATTCGGCCACTTCTAATCAGAGATTTGAAAGTAAGTATTTTTTTTTTGTTACAAAGTATTACATTTTATCCCCATATTCACATTATCCTTTAAAACCCAAAAGACCGGCGGTGGAAGGTTCTTTGGTACCCGGTATTTTAGTTCCTTTCCACGCAGTTTTTTACGACTTAAATATGAAGATCTCGTCTTAAGGCAACAAGGTGCCTACATTGAATCCCGCACTTCCTCCCTCAGTTCCATCTGAATGTGTTGTGTGTATGAGAGGCATGTGTAAAAATATATTCCATATGTTGAAAATAATAAATTACAGGGCGCTGAGCCTAAGATTATCGAAACATACTCAAAATTAACGATGAGAGACGCTATGGAAGTTATGAGAAGAAATCCATCTACAATTGGTCAGATGTCCGGTACCGAATCGATGAGTGCGCTTTTCAGGAATTATACCACTAATTTGGGTGGAAGGTGTGCCGCTTCTTTTTTCAACACCTGGTAAACGAATATCATTTAATCAGTGCATGTGAACGGTTTATAGAATAAATGCTGAAAGCGGGTATAATTGGATTAAATGTTGCTTGTGATATTATTGCTTTTACAATATTTTCTTTGGCTCCAGATTAGTACTGTATTAGGGGATCTTTATATATATCTAAAAGATTTAAACAACGACTAATACAATTTCAAACTTTTGTAAAAGTTTATGATTTGGCTGGTGATATGTAAGTACGTGTTATAGCTAACATCCAAAAAAATGTTAGTTCTATTCAGCCCTTATGGGAAATTTAAAATTTCCATATCATGAACTATTTATTTTCAAAATTCAATGTAAGCTAGAAATTTCATTAAACATAGTTCAGTCAATACTTTTTGGGGTTAAATGAATTAAAAACAGTTCTACCTTTTGCTTAGCTTTTTATGCATGGTGAAAAGGTCGAATTATTCATGCTCAAGCAGTTTAATATTTTTAATTAAATGAAAAATTGTTCTGCACATCTTGAGTTTCTGCTTTTTTTTGTAATCATATGCCTCAAAGAATTAAAGGTCAGTTATTCTACTTAGAACCTATAACTAATTTTCATAAGCTTTATTGAAATTCAGATGCAGTTCAATTTCTATAATGTGTTAATTATTGCGTAAAATTAAAAACTTTACCTTTTAGCGGAAAATGCTATTTTCCAAACTGATTTACTATCAACTTCTTTCGATAACTCTTGCATACTTAAAACAACAGTCAAAGAAAATATTCGCCAAAATATTTGACAAAATTTTTTGCGTAAATGCACTGTGAAATTCGTTTACTAACGAATTAAAATTATATGAAACTTCGAGAAATCGAAATTTTATGTTAACACAAACATCATCAGACTTCTAATTGTTTTAGGAAAAATAAATAAATAAATAACTTAGCATGTGAAGGTATTCTTTATTTTTAGCTACATTTTCTGTATTGTATTAATTTATTTGTTTGCTTATTTTGTGCTATGAAAGCTTATTCTACTAGAATGGAAAAAAAGGAGAAAATAGTTGTTCAAATAATTAAATAACAATTAATTGTTTCTTATTTTATTTATTTATATTCCATTCTTTTTGCTTCGATTAGTTATAAAATTTCAGAGAATGTATAAATTTTAGAGCTAAAACTTATTATTACTTCAATTGAAAATAACATTAATGCATTATTTGTAGAAACATTTAAAAAACTACAATTTTGAATAAACTCTTGTTTTTGCTATGATTTAAAATAGGTCACAAACATTTTCAACTTTATATAGTAAAAGCATAGTACTAGCACATTACACTAGTTCAACTTTTAAAAAAAATATGAATTAGATAAAATTATGATGAGCTCTTGATTAGAATTAGTCTAGAACATATGCTCATTACTTCGTTAAGGAGTCTGATGAACAATTTTCCGTTAATATTGCTTTAATTTAAATAAAATCTTAGTCCTAGTTTTTCAAATCTGGAGACGTGCTCACGAAATTTGGACATGCACGAATTGGACTATAATCCATCAAAGAAGGATCTCACAGATGCCAAAATTCATCATTTACTTGCGGAGGAATTGAAACCATATAGACGGGTGAGTTTATTTGTTGTTTAAATTTTTGTTTAAAAGTATTTCAAAAATGTTGCAACGTCTAGTAAATGTAACAAAAATCTTTAAATTGTGTTTTGAGGTGACTGAATTTACGGGTTTTTCTATTTTACCCAATTGCAATTATTTATTACGAGTTTAAGTAGCTGCTATTTATTCAAAACGACTTTTGTGGGAATGACTGATTGATAATTAGTGATAATTAGTCATTAGTCGCTTTTGTTACGAACAATTTTTGAAATATCTGGGCAGTTTTGTGTCGCATATTGCGACTAAAAGGAGGACGGCATTTTAATTTTATTTAGATTGATCAAAGCTCAGTTGTAGAGGGAATTAAAAGAAAGTTACTATTCCTTTCTACAACTCCTTTTTGTTATAATAAAACATTCCACAAGTATAAGCTAAGTTTTGAATAATTAGCACAAAAAATGTTTGAAAATATTTTTTAAAGTCTTTTTTAATAAAGATAAATAAAATAATTGTAAAATGGGAACGAAACGTTAAAGCTATCATCATAAACCTTTGTATCCTACTACTTTTATAAGATTTTTGTTTCATGAAACGTACCATGACTATTTATTTAAATGAATGGCTGAATGTGCGTAAAAAAGCATTGGTATCTTGGTATATACAAAGTCTTAACAAAAAATTTTAACATTACACGTAGCATTTTCTTCTTGGTGTTGTAGATTCGTTTATTATTTGTAAAAAAAAAAAAAAAATTTATTTCTTCACAGTTAAGTTCTATTTCAAAACATTTCACTTAAAATAAAAAAAATAATTATATTTCATGAACAAATTTCAACAAACTTCACGATCCAGGCATCCTTAGCTACGGTACGATAATGATAATAAGTTTATTTCTAATAAAAATTGGTGTTCTCCTTCTGTTAATTAAATGTGTTTATATTAAAAACTAAGCCTAGAATGTGTAAAATTTCATAAATTCCACCAGATATTATTTTTTCTTTTGCCTTCTTCTTATCTACATATGCAATAGTAAGTCTGCATCAAGCTTTAATACGAATTTTTTTCTTTTTGAGAAAAATTATCACGTATGCGAGGATCTAAAAAAATTCATATATCCTCTTTTATGTTAAACGAGTAATTGATGACCGCTTTTTAATTCTCAGCTCTGTTTTAAATGCTATTAATTATTAATTATGATATTTGAAGCTCCTCTTAAAGAGATTTATTTTCCATATTTTCTAGTTATTTTAAAAACTAAAATGAAATCATCGTTGTTCACTTTTTAAACATGATAATGGTCGTATGAAACCAAACTTGAATAAGTTCTATAAATAATTTTCTAAGATTTTAAAGCAACATACCGATTAAAATATACTTAATTAATTATAATACAGTCTTTTTGGTAAGAGCGTATCGCTCAGATTTCAATAATGCGATAAAAAATTAACAAAGTATTATTTTTTTCTTATTATTCACTTTATTTTCTTTTACGCAATACATTTAATATTTGGTGAAGTCGCCATTATTTTCTATTATAGCTATACATCTATTGTTCATATTTTTAACTAATATTTCATCATATTCTAGTAGTAGGTCCTTTCAAGCTTTCTTTACAATTGATTTAAGTTGTTTTGCCTTCATAAGGGCCCACACATTTTTAATGAGAACTACTCCATGGCATTGATATCCTCACGACTTCTGTGTTTTGGATCGTTATTTTCTTGCAAGATCCACGATTGACACGTTGATATCTCTTTCCGCTAATTCGCGTCTAGCTCTAGCCTCAGCGTCATTTGTGGATCCTTTTCAAAAAGCTTCAAAATAGCGATGTCTTCTTTTTTAATGAATTTTCTTGTTTTATCCCTTCTTGGCAAGTTTCCGAAGTTTTTTTCCTCAAAAAACTTCTTACATCACTTCTTTATAAAAGACACATCCTTTAATATATTTCGCTGCCTCGGATGGAATGAAAGAAACATAGCTTCAAAACGTTTATAAAATAAGGCATTCATGTTGAAAATCGATCTTAACAGTAGAAAGTTTAGCGCAAAATGAGACTTTAAGCATGACGCGCATATATTTAGGTAATACTCATCCCCTCCACTTCAAATATTTCGGTTTCTTTCTCTTTATTTCTGACAAATCATCGCTACGCTCCTACCAAACAGATTGTATGCCATAAGTAACTATTTTAGTTCGTTATAATCATAATTCAATTATAAATTGGTTATTTTTTAAAGTCACTTACAAGTCAACAAAGCAAATCTCTTAGTTATGCTTATGTAGTATTCCTAGGATTTAGAAAAATCAATCCCCCTGTGGCATATACTCGTACTCGAATAAAAAAAGCGATCATCATTTTTAAACTAAAAATATGCAGATTATTATAAATATGTACATTTCTATTTTACATCATTTTATACATTTTAGGTAATGTTTGATTAAATGGTGTGTTTGTAACAGTTCGAAGTTTGATGTTTTGCTTCAATTTTAATTTAATAACAAATATTCTAATACAAATAATACAAATAATAATAATAATATTGCTTTTCTGTAGAGTTCAATTAATCTTTAAACTTCTAAGTCGTCTCTTAATTGTTATACGTTATGTAAAGCGAATTATGTACATATAATGTACCTTTACTAAATTATATAAATTAAATTTCGTATCAGTAAGAACATTTCAATTGTGCATTACATAAAACATAAGTAGTACAATCAAACCTTCATCTATGCATTCGAAATAAATAAATACTTTATTATCTGGGCCATTTTATTGGCCTATATGGCTTATCTAAAGGCAAAATAATATTTGTTTTTTAAATATTTTAAACGATTATAACTTATACTAATTATTAGATTATCGCGAGCAAAACAATTGCTAAAAGATCATCAATATAAAGAAATTCTTAGGGGATAGCCTTTAGCTACGATAATGATTTAACCGGTAATTAACACACATTTTTGTTTATATGTTCTATAATTTTACTTTATTTATTTCTACTTTTATTTTAACACTGTAAACACCATAGATAAATATATTAAAATATTTTATATAATAAAAATATTAAAACTCTTATGCCTCTCTGTAAATGGTTGTGCTTTTTTTTAAAAGCAGCTTATATAAAATTTAATTTGTTATATGTTATCATATTCTTATATGTAATTTGTATATTAACACTTTTATTGTATATATTGTGTATTTGTTTTTAAATTGAATGAATATTGCTCTATACTTTCTTTCTTAATATTTATTGAATGATATTTTTCAAAAAAAAAATAAGAACTTTACAATACAAGTGCTATTTTTTCTTCCATTAGTAGATTTCACATTTGTTATAAAGCAAATAAATTTCACAATTTTAAAACATTTTTTAATTTTACAGCACCGCCGACTTAGTTATAGCAGGCACGCAGTAGATGATAGAGATTTATCAACTCAGGTAAGTTTTATAATTTTATTTTAATCCTTAAAATGCCGTTTTTAAAAGTTTTATATAACATTTGTTCTAAGGTTATATGAAAGTGTGAACCAACAGTTAATAAATAAATCTTGTATTAAGATATTCAGGTGATCTACTATTGATCTTTCTGTTATTGTTCTGTTTTATACTCCATAATATCGTTAAAAAACAAGCGAATTAAAGAACACAGCTATTCCATCCATCAGAGTGGATCAAATAATCTAAAATAGATTTTTAAAAGATCATAACATTTATGCAATCCGATTATTTTAGCTATCAGGAATCACCAAAGTGAACTTACTGTAAACGTATTGTTTTAACCAAAAATCATAGTTACATACAATGGATTTTTTCCTATTAATATTCTTCTTAAAATGAATTCACTTAAAAATGCAGTTATGGAGTAGAATTAGATGAATTCCTGTTTTTTTAAAAAAATTTGAATCTTTAATGGGTAGTGTACTATTTTACATAAATATACTTAAAATTATAGGACCTGGTTCATATTTGTTATATGACCTTTTTAAAATAAAGCTTTACTCGGCATTGCAAAAGTTGTGCATTTAACAAAAAGAAAACATTAATTAATTATTTAATTTACTTTGTATTTTAGGTCAATTACAAAATGCACATGAATATTAGACGAATGGTCAATGATAGAAAGCATCATAAGAGGAGCAAAAGAGGCGGTAGTAAGGTAAATATGTGATCCAGCAAGAATAACTTTCTTTCTTTCTTTCTTTCTTTAATACTTGAATATAATTTTGAAAAAATTATTGTGTTTAGGCTAGTTCTTAAAAGTGTTGAAAGTTTCTATTACCTCCGTGTAATTTTTGATTTTTCTAAAATCGCTTCATGCGCTATTTTAATAGCTGCTAGGCTCTCCTACATTTCTTCAGTTAAGAAAAAAAAAGAATATAAACATAAAATATTTTTGTCACAGCCTTCCCATCCTCTCATTTATAAATCCATTAAGATTACATTTGGTATACGGACATAGTTTAGTAGCTCAAAAACAGAAATGATTGATGATTTCTGAAAATTTGTTTTTGGATCCTCTGCCAGAAAGTGAAAAGTGTAATTTTTAAATTTCCGGTGCACAAAATCTAAATAATTCTAAAAAATTAATATAGCTTTGAATTAGTACTGTAATTAATAATGGATTATTTTTTAATAGAATTCAAAATATAGTAAGGCAATAGCCATTTGTTTAGATTTTATAACCAGTTAAAGATCTTAAGCCTGTGACTCGGGCTTAAATTGACTAGTGCGATATTCTTTGAAGAAAGTTTTTTGAACATGTGTTTAATTTTTATAAATAAAAATTAGAACAAAATGATTTTATTATATAATCGAATCGATTTTTTGAAGATTTTTGATACATTTCAAGTTTCATTCAAGAGAATAATTTAAAAACAAAAAAAAAAAAGAAAAAGAAGCAATTATAGAAAATCAAAAAATATATTTTTAATTGCAGCAAGACGGCATGAAACAAAATCATGTATCATTCCATGATTTTCAGCAAAATGGATCGAACAAGCAGCTATCGAATGGTACGAAAAAGACTCAACTTCATTATCGCAAACTAATCAAAAAACATTCTCACAATTCACTTAACAAATATCGTAGATTAGAAATAGGTAATTAAATGCAAACACGCCCGCATATAAGGATATATAATATTGACGTTTTTTAAATGAATAACATAAAATAAGCCGTGTTTCAATCAAAGCGCAATTGCCGCACCTTTCTTTAAAAAATATTTTTGAAAATATTTGCCTCCTTCACTTACTTGTCGAACGCATGTTTACCCTCTAGTCCTTTTATAATTTTTAAGTTATCATCAAATTTAATCATACAACATTTAAATAATCATGCCTTTATTTCAATTCTTTTTAATTATTATTAAGCCTTTTTGGGTGAGGTATTGGGAAGTGTTCATTAATGTATTCTATTTTTGGTGAAATTGTGAAGTAAATCCGTTAAAATTTGCTATTTTGCTATGGGTTTTGTTGTCATTATTTCACTTTAAATTAAAAGTTATTTCATATATAGATCAAATCCGAATCACAATTTCACTTGACTTCATAAATCATTTCATTCGCATATATCGAAATGTGTCTTAACGTTTTTTTTTTTTCATAAGATTCTCATCATATCCCTTTGAATTTTGTAAAAACAAATATCGTAAATTTCCGATTTCTACTATAGATAGCACGTTTCATCTAACGTGAATTCATATTTTTTTGTATAAGCTGTTACCCGCACTACTGTTTGTGTTATACACTTGATATTCTAAATATTGAGCATTAAAATCGTTGGTAATTAAAGTTTATGTACATAATGACAGTGATTTGTTGTAGAATTGCTGTAGAATATTTCTATGCCCTCTTCTGCAATGGACTTTTTTTTACATTTCGCTTTTAATCCAGTGAAAAAATATTCGCCATCACAGGAAATAATCGCTGGGGGCTAGATCTAGACTGTATGATTGTTGGTTGATTTCTTCAAATCCTGTTTCTCCTAGGGCACACTTTGCAACTCGTGCAGTGTACACTGGTGCATTATCCTGCAAAAGTAGAACTCCTTTGCGTGGATGAATGTCAATACTGAATACGAATATTAGAATAAATTTTCTTTTCATATCAATACAGAAGAGCAGCACTTTAAATTGGTGTTGTTTATACTCTCAAAATCAGGATTGCAAACGTTTAACTTAGTTCTAATGAATGCACAGGCATATGCTAAATTAAAAAAGAAATATACCACGATAAATACTCATTTAGAAAATCAATTGTACGTCACGTACATGTTGAGAAAAACTATTTGTAAAAAGGCACTCTCATGGAACATTATGCAATTTTTCGCAAAAACATCCTTTAGATTACATTAACGAAGTCCTAAATGAATCGGCAGAAGATAATCCAAAATCATCAGCAAATGGACCTCCGAATGAGGATTGGGATGATGGACTCACCTTTACCGCAAAATCATCACGTAAGTCATTTTCATTATCTTTCTCAAAAAATAAATAAATAAATAAAAATAAAATTAAACATAAACCCCCTCTCAAAACAACAGCAAAAATATTTTACCTAATCAAAAATGTTTTAAAAAAATATTTAATCGGATTTATTTCAAGTCTCTAACGGAAAGTTAGTTTTCTTTTTTCAAAATTTTTATACAATGTGTCTCCCCTTGTGTGTGTGTTTTTGAGTTTTCTTCCAAAATTTCTATTTGATTTTCTTACCTTCCTTATAAATTTACTTCATGAAATTATTTTGTTTTGTCTTGAGATATCAAAAAGCGGAATAACTAATTTCATATTAATTGGTATTTAATGCACTTTAAACTGTACAAAACCAAAAAAACATATATATATAAATATATATGTATATATATACATAATATATATATACATAAAAACGCTTTAACCTCCACTTTGAGGATTTTGTGCTATTCCGGATTCGTATACTTCAAAAATTAAGCATGACATTACTTTGCACTTCGATTTTTCATAAAATAAATCTTAATCGCTATATCTGTGTGGAATGTCGTCTTTAATTATTTTTCGGTGGGGGGATGGATGTGGTATTTTCTTTTTCATTTATACATAGGTATAGGTCGCAGTTTATGATCCTACTCTTTTTTTTTAATTTACACTCATGATTTGTTACATTTTTAGTTTTTTTTTATGAACTCATTTCTCAGGCAATTCGGTAAAATATAAATTCTGGTAATAAAATAAATATACTAAATTTAACTAATTCAGGTATCTGGTGTTATTTTTAATATATTTGGTATATTTTCAGTTTGATTTTACAGGATGTATATACAATAGGAACTTATCTAATTTACTGCTGGATGTATTTTCCTTCATTCATCTAAAATATTGCTATATGGCTTTTGCCGAGGAGATGTACATATGTGATTATCATGTACTCGTTATATCTGTGGGAAAGACTTTTCAAAACCCAGTGAAAGTTTAAGTTAAAATCCTACATGCTATCATATCTGCTACTACTTAATTACTACTGTCGATAATTTGTCGGATTAAGAGATTTTCGGATAGTTCAAAAAATTCACTAGATATGCTGCTATTCAGTCTAGGACTTATTTTATCTATACTGGCTCTGAGGTGAGGTATTCTGACATTGTTATCTCTTTAAAACGCAATGTTGAATCAGACTCTCCATAAATTTTCCCTGCAGCAAATAAAACTTTGAGTGAGGGGGTTAGAATTATAATCATTTTAATTATTTTGATTCCAGAAATAATCCAATAAGCTACTGCCTGAAATAGTGTTACTTTCGACCCCAGGGCTACCCTACATCAAAAAGAAAAACAATCATAAGAACTAACTCCAAGCACATCTGAGACCCTGCGACATTTTAAGCACTCAAAAAATGCACACTTATGTTTTGTGTTTATCATACTTCGATTCTTCTATTATTATTATAATTATGCATTACTACAGGTCATTACATAAAGTGAATATCACTTTTATTTTGTACGAATAAGGAATTTTTAAATACTTTTAAAAGTTATTTAAGAAAGTGCAGTATTAATTTATAGAAGTGTATTAAAAGTATCATTTTTAAGTCGAATCAAGAAACGCTTTAACGTCTTAAATATTTATGCACTTTAACGCTTTGCTTTTCTGGACGATTGAAAAACCTTTGCTACCAGTGGAACCCACAATAGACAGCACTCTAAAAAGAAAACAAGCCGCAATATGTACAATAAAATAGTGCTCTTTTTAATTAAAATAATTTGAATAATCTTAGGTTAACAATTTTGTTTTAATTTCACCCAAAAAGTGATCGTCTTCCCTATTAATTTTATTATCTATCAATCCTTTATAAGTTTATTCCCTTCTAACTTTGGTACATTTTTTCGTTTTTTCAAAATTCTTTAAAATTTTTGCTCCAGAAAAAAAAAATTATAATCGTATGTAAATAAATTTCCTTGTATCACACATCCAGCTGACTCGGATCGTGCAAATAATAATTCTTTAATTGCACATATACAAAATCTTCCCGGTTTCGATGCATCCAAGGCAAGAATTGTTAAAACGTATACATCACGGGGCGGTAGTCCAGAAAAAATACCACCCGATGTAGGGCCGACAGCGGCCGAATTAATTCTTCCATGGCGTAGAGATCGTTCCTACCAAAATTTTGGTACGTGCAGAATGTTCGTTCTCCTTATAAATTAATTAAAAAAAAAAAAATAAATTTACAATGCAACAAATTACTATAGATGATCATTGCTCTTTGATTTTATTATGTTTAATAAAAAGTGAGTAATATTAAAGTAAGGGCCATTATGCATTATCCAGGGGCCTTACTATTTCATGGTGTTAGACAAAGTACACTCATATATACATATATATTTTTTTTTTTGATTTGATGGACAGACCGCATTTGTTTTGCAGCAACTAGTTTCATTCATATTTATTTTCCAATTGCTCTTCAGTGCGCTTGGCTTATCCAGCAATTTTAGATGTTTTATAGATATTTTCAGATATTGGCATTCCGGAGCAAATAAAATTTAGTGAACCTTTGCCCGCGAGCAAATGATGGTAAAATATGTAAATAACTGGATACAAAAAAAATTACATGAGTACACATTTTTGTGTCCCACCGTTTTGGCGACTACCACTTTTTGAACATTTAAGAAAAGAACCGATTGTAAAAAGTCCCCCATAATAAAATTATTTTGCTCTAACGAATCGCGCTCTAATTGCATGCTGCATGATTGATGCTTGCTCAATGCTGTGGTCCCAATTTTCGTCTATCAATTCAAAATGGCATGCTCTTCTCTGAAGTTATTTAAAAAAGAAAAAAAAGAAAAAAAAATCATTTTTAAAAGGTTTAAATTGAAAATTGATCAGATCTCTTCTCTTATTCCGCCTTATAGTTGGCGAAACTGCAGTTATTCCTGAAGAAGATAAAATTATGCCTGACTCAGATGGAGAACGTCGAGTGGCCACACCCACTGCTACAGAATCTCAGTTACCATGGAAGAGAAATGAGGACGAGAACGAAGATGGGGGTGCTATACAACAAAATGAATTCCCGGCATGGGCTTCAAACAAGGAATATCTGGCATATAATTCTCCAAGTGCAACTTTTCTAGGTAATTTTGAGTCCAATTTAAGACAATTACTTCTTTCTTTTATTTACTTTATGTGTTTAGAATATTTAAATGCAGTTATAAATGTTAAATGTTTATTTAATTTTAATAAATGCAATTTTCTTATACGTATTTTATGAATTTTATATATTTTATGTGCTCAAAATGTTTAAAGTAAGCCATATGCCTTAAAATTTATATTTTCTTTCTTAATTTTGTTACCTATAGTCTAGTCTTACAAAGTTAAACTTTCTACATTTCTAGATTTTACCATTTATAACTGCATTTCCTTAATGATAGGATAGAGATTTTAAGATATTAAAACAATTGGGACATTTTTACAAGCGAACAAATAAAAAATGTTGTTTTGTGTTTTGTAAAACCCCATTATATCATTCATTGAATTGCTACAATTTCTCTAGAATTTATTGTTAAAAATATGCATTTATTTTAAACACAAAATTTTTCAAGCGATCCTAACTAATTTACGATCAATAGCATAACAAAAGCATGACTAAGCGGTATTTACTAAATTTAATTTAATAAACTAGGAAATTAATGGAAGCTGTGTAAAATGTTCTAGCCGAAAATATCATTCAGCTAACAAAACACAAATGCGAAGACTGTGATTATGCTTTATGAATTTGATTTTATTACTTTTTAACACGTATGTTATATTTTGTTACAATTAATTGTTATCTAGAATAAATTAATTAAAGTAGTAGAATTTCATCTGCAAACTCAGTTGTTCGAATGGAAAATCGTCAGTTTTTTTTTTATATCTCAGATTCTGGACCTCGGTCCTTAAAATATTTCTTCGGGACGTGACCTGTTTTTATTTTTCCGGAAAAGCTTAGCATGTTTTCATAGCCTGGGCGAATTTTCAGCAATTAGAAACAATGTTTAGGGCCAGGGCAGCATTTTTCCTTGAAAAGGGCCCTCTTTCCCTAAGTAAAATCGCGCCCAATGAGTATAAAATTCATAACTCGGTGAATTTAGCTCCAATTTAAGAGGGGGTTTGCGTTTTGAACTTCTGAGGGCTAGCCCTTTATTAAGAGCCCTTGATCGCGCAGATCTGGTGGAAATACGAAAATTCGAGTTTTTATCAAAAAATCATAGGTTAACCCCTTGCAATTTTTGCGAAAATCTGAAAAAAATTATTTTGCGATTTTTTGACGGAATTTAATAGTAGAATTGAAGGTTTTTCCATAAATGTAGCCCTTTCAGCACTGTGACACTCAGAAACCTAAAAACCGCATAAAAAAGCATTTATTTTTTAGGAAGAACAACTTTCCAGTGAAATGTTTCATTTCCTTCCGCAATCCAGAGAGGGTGTAATTTGTAGTAATAGTAGTTATTATAACAACCCCATAATTGTTACCTCTTTAAAATAAAACAATTTAATTAATTAACCGATTAAGGGGTTAAATGGAGTTCTCATTCTCATTCTCATTAAGTAGAATCAGCAATTATTCGAAGTTGTAGTAGTAGTTGTCGCTCTCAAAGTCGTCCAAAATTAGAAAGAATTGAAATTAATTAAAATTTCACGTGATAATAATCAAACTATTTAATTTAACGAAAACTAATTAAAACTAAAATTGTGCCAACGAAATCATGTTAGTTCGTAATTCTTCCTTAATGTTAAAATTTTAAATATTTTTTGGGCATTACATTCGAAGTGTTTTTATGGTTGCTCCGGTCCGGCGTTTCAATATAAACATTTTCCAAACCCGTAGTAATCTAACAAACAAATGAAACAAATTATTGCTAATGTAAATGCTACCTGTGATTATATTTCTTTTATCACTCTAACAAAACTCCCGAAATAAACGATAGTGCTTTATATTTAGATCTTAAAACGAAATTAACATAAATCGTTGATAGAATAGACGTTTGCACATTTTTACATAATACGAGTAGACGTTGATAAAATATTTTCCTCAACTAAATGCTAGCACTACCTTATTTAAAAAAAAAGAAACAAACGTATTTATAATTTTGTAAAAGTTGCAAACACTCAAATAGCTGGTTTGCACCTAAATGCTTGAATATTTAAAAACAAAATTAGTTGCTTGCACAAATTTTTAAATTTCAAATTTTTGTTTTTTTGTTTTTTTTATTCTCTCTACCTCATGTATGTTCTCTATGTATGGCGCCCATCCTCCTGCCAAATAACTTCCACAATGCTACTACATGCAATCACAAAAATATATATTTACATATATATTTGTCATCATCGGATATAACACAAAACAAATGGGAATTTTTATAAACATAAAAATTTCAAAAAAAAAAAAAAAACCCAAAAACCAAAAAAAAAAAACAAAAAAATTAGGTGGACTTTCGAAACCTAAACAGGCTAAGTCTGTAATAGGTTTATTCCGGCGGGAAAGTTCCGGATCTGGATCAGTAATAGGAGTACTTGGCACAACCGATAGTATTGGATCTGATCCAGCCATCACACCAACGGGGGCTCCAAGTGCTGCTGCTGTTGCTGTTGCTGCTGGTGCTGCTGCACAGGTTGGCCCACTAACACCTAGTGGACGTAGTGCTGAGAAACGTTCAGCATCTATTACTGGAGTTGGTGTGACCGAGGGTCACTCCGGTCCATTCCCAATTACGGCCAGTCATCGCCGTAATACAAGAAGAGGGTCAATGCTTGAACTAAGCGGGTGAGTCTTATACATAACATTTTTTGCTATCTATTTTATTTAAAATTAGTGCAAAATTGCATGAGTTGCTTTATGCCTTAATCCATTCGCTCTATGTATAATTGAGTGGTTTTTGTTTTTTTTAGTTAGAGAAATAAAAATATATTTCGAATAATTACAAAAAATATGGTTAGCCAGTAGTTTATACATAATGTTGAAGAAGAAGTTTTACAAAAGACAGACAGACTTGGACAGTCTTAAACCGTAAAACAAGTTTTCACAAACTGGCGGATATATCGCAAAAGAAACAATTTTTTTTTATTTTAATATAAATTAGAAAGGAAAAAAGGCTATCATCATCTTTTATTGTAGAAAAGTGGAAGGAATTTAGGGATAAAGTCTAAGTGATTCAATTTGTTTTGTACTCACGAGTGTATTTAGTTAAATATAAAATGCTCGGGTTAGATGCATCACCCTGTAAGGTTTTCGATTTTATCCAAACATGTTACAGTAACAAATTTCTAAAATATTTGCGAAACAAGTTAACTTACACTAACTTTTTATGCAACTTGATAAAACCCTACTTTAGAAAGAAATTTTGAAAAAACAGCAAACTCCGCCAGAACTTAGGTTTAAATTACAGTCAAATATTATAACAATTTTAAACAACTTTCTTTTATTGAAGAAATACGAAATGTAACTGAAGCGGTCAATAAATCTTTTACTAACCATTTAGTTTTTTAAAAATTCTTCGAAATATATTTTATTTGGATACAAAAATAAAATCGATAAGTATTTAATTGAGTTTAAGTAATGCGTATACATAAAACTAAATAGTTTCAAAGGTATTTAAAAGCATGAGGTAACTTATGTAAATGTGTAAAAAAAGATTTGATTTTGTTTTTTTTACTTTTAAAGCTTTTTTTAAATTAATAAACAGACAAAGTAACACTTCTTACAATCACACAAGGGAAACACATTTAAATCATTAACTCTGCTCTTGTTTTATTGCTGTTTGCATAAGCATTTTATTGTTATTTTATATTCAGAAATGATCTTTGTTTGTAGTGTTTTCCAGTTTGTATTATTGTATTGCTTTACTTTGTTATGATGATTATGCCTATTAACAAATTTTAATTACAGATAAACTTGATTAATTCCTACAATTATGTTTATTTAAATATTTCTAATAATTTCTAACTTTTTCTTTTGGGGTTTTATATGAAAAATACACAAAGAATGCAAAGGCGCAATTCTCTCTAACAGAAAATGTATCCTTTATTATCAACGATTGACTGGATTCGTTGTGCAATGACTGTATAAAATTAATTTTTATATAGGTAATAATGTTATTATTAAAAAAGTTGCTTCCATTAAAGATGTCACCAAATGAAATAATTCACAATTATGTGCAACACTGTAATTAATAAACTGCATTCTTTGTGCACTATTCATTAGCACCTTATGCAAGTTACGTACATAAAACTTATAATCATTGCTTGATAAGTGTTTAGCTTTAATTTAAAGGTGCTTCTATGTTTTTTTTTTTTTTTTGGGATTTAGTATAATTTTTTGAAAATATAGTTATAGAAAATATAGACATATTAAATACTAAATCCAATACAGAAGAGACATATTTTGTAAAATACCTACAAAAGGTTAATTGAATTTAACAAGTTTGAAATTACTAACTTTATGGAATTACTCTCAACCAAGACCCCATAATTTATTTTGAGGTCACTGATGTAAAATATCCTCAATTGATTTAATTATGTTTGGTCAATGGTCGGCAGGACACCAACATGAAAAGTGGGTGATATAACCAAATATCATAAATTACTTACGTTTAGTGATATTCAACTTTTTTATCTCACTATGTATTGCATTTTATTTTAAATCAGTAGCCCATGCTTCATAGTTTTCTTGTCTATTAACAGAAATTCGTAAAATTCCAACTAGAGAACGGAGAAAACTTGTGCTTTCTCACAATGGTTTAAGTGTTAAAATCCATTAGATGATGATAAAAAATAAAAAAATTGTTGTCTGATTTAAATTTAGATCAACTAGAGCTCAATTCTTGCCTGAGTCTAAGTTAAACCGCCTCTAATTTGGCTTAAGATAGCTAATGTCTAAAAAATTTAAGAAAGAAATTACCTTTCCAATGTTTCAGTGTTTTGATCGAATATAACACAGTCAAAAGAATTTTTTTTTACAACGTACTGGAAACAAACATTTCAGCAGTTCAAGTCAGTCTGAAACTTTATCCAAAATAGGCCGCTGTAAATGTTTCAATAAATAAATCATTTTTGCTCTTTAGAAGGTCTTTTTGTGTGCCATGTTCTCCATTTTAATTTTTTCTCAGTTGTACTTTTATTAATTCTTGTAATTTTACCACAACCCTTTAACGAAAGTTACATTTCAGAATAGAGTAAAATTGTTCGAATTCATAAAGTTATATACTATTAGACATAAGTTACATACATTAGACATAGTACAATTTCACGAAATCACAACTATCAAATTAAATTTAGTGAATTTATTCAAGATTGCGCTTTTCATTCACTTTATAAATTAAGCACAAAGTGATAGAAGTAAAATAAAAATTCATTCTTATTTCCACCAACCCACTGATGTTTATCGAAAATGCAGTACTACTAACTCGACTTTGTAGTGTATATTTTAAATTAATTTAATTATAATTTTCCCTTATGCCTTATACTTGATGATGAGGACACCATTCGCATTAAATTTTGTTTGTTCATTTCCTTTCTATACCAAACAAGCCGATGTAGATAGGAAAATATGCTTTATTTAACGATTTATTTCCATTATATATAACTTTTGGTATTGTACACTTTAGAGCAGGTAGTTTAAAATTTTACCATGTTATACAAACAGATCGCATATGTTGTGCATATGCACGTCGACCTTTACAGGGCGTTGTTCTTATAACAAAAATTATTAAAAACGTTTATATTTTTAAAATATATCCTGGAAGTGTTCAATGCCCATGCATCGTGTGCATCGATTTTCTACTAAACTCTGCTTTTTCTCTCTAATCCTCTTAAAAAAAAAAAGACTGTTAACGCTTATTAACAAAATTTGTGACAAATCTAATCACAAATCGCTTTGCGCATCAACGCATCAATTTCTTTTACAATACATCGCTGTGTTTCCCTACAGCACACGCCAACAATGAAATAATAAAAACACCAAATTAAAAAAAAAAAAAAGAATTTATTTGATGATCTTCTTTCAACCACAGAGCTCCATATTTCGTTTCACTTTTACTGATTTATTAATTCTCTGTGTTATTTTATGATTTTTGTATATTTCACAGACTACTTGTAAAGGGACGTCGGCCAAGTAATATCTTACCCTTTAATCCGCCTAGCCCCAAATAAAACAAATATAGTTGGAACTGATTAATCAAAACCGTTTACTCAAAAAATCTAATGTTTGTATCTTTTGGATTAATTAACTTTGCACGTTTTCTGCAACTAATGGATGTATTTTTAATTAACATATTCATGCTTCCAATAGATGTACTCCTCGCTGTATAATTGCGTTTATTTTTAATATTACTTTTAAGGCATGTATTAATTTTAAATATATATTTTTTTTTTATAATTTGCTAAAATTAATTAAGGCTAGTTTTAGAACATCATTTTGGATAATTCGCTTCCAAAAAGTATTCCAGCAAGCTTTACCTAGGTATTTCATAAGTAATCAACTTCTTTTAATTTATTTAAAGAAGGCTCCAAAGTAACATTTCTTTAACTAATCCAATTCTCAACGAAAATTTGACTAACCCCAGCCAAAAATGTTTTGCTGAAAGTGTTCAGTGTGCCACAATAAAAATAAAAAAAATAAAAATAAAATGATTTATCCTAAAAATTTAATTAAACCCAAATTTTTTAGTTCACCCTCCACAGATGACCCCAAGCAGATAAATCATGTTCACACAAATATTACATGTAGTAATTAAAAATTGCCCGAGGAGAAGAAATTTTAGTGTAGAGTGCTAAATGAAATATTTTGTGGGTCTCATTTATCGAGAAAAGACATCTTTAGATTAGCTGAAATATTATTTTATGAAAATATATAAATCTTTCTACGCAATTCACGGTATGTAGTTTCTTAGAATAAAGAAAACTGTGTAAGTATAAATTAAGGCAGCAGCTTTCGCTTCTATTTTTTTCTGTGTGCACTACAAAGCTTTTGTGTATTTTTAAAGATCAGCAATTTTAATAAGTGAAGCGCATTTCTTGAAGTTTAAGACAGAAAAGCTTGTTTTTTATGTACTACTGTAATTTGTTCCCTAACCCTTAACTATCTATCATATACCGAAATCCAAAATTAAATGGAAATGATAAATTATTTACCTTTTTACCACTTTTAGCCACCCTATTTGTTCCGTCATGTTGTATTTTGACCTTTACCGAATTTCAGAAATCGTCGTTAGATCACAAATAAAAAGTCTTTTGTCATTATCAAATTATAGTCCTGACTTATGGAGATATGCTCAAATTAAGATAAAAACTCACTATTTCCAATATTTAATTTTAAAATTTAGTACTTTTAACAGTTTTATAGCAACAGAGAGTAATCTGTAAGATTTAACTGATCTTCAATTTTTGTATAGCTCATTTCAAAATTTAATTGAATTTATTTTATAATTTCTTGATAGAGATCTTTAACACTTACTTATGAGCTTTAATAGATTAGCGTACCTACAAGTACAGGGGGTATGGGGCTGAGCTATTTCCCTAATAATAGCGGACTCTGACAGATTAATTAATTAATTTAGCTGATGACGGCAAAAACGAGTCTATAAAAGACGTTCATTATAACAAACTTATGGGTTGGTTGATTTTAGTGGCAATTCCAACACCTTACCTGAATCCAATTAACACTGGAAAGCTGATATTATAAAACTATGATCTGAATTAGCCATAGCAAGAGCCGGATATTTGCACAGAAAATGATCAAGCGTCTCCTTCTCATTTCGGTCCTTGCAACTACGACAGTGACTATTGAATGAGATCCCTAGCTTAGCTGCGTGCTTCCCTCCCTATGGTCCAGTGACCTGTGTACACCACCACAACTCTGGCTATGTCTTCACGGGTCAAATTTAAGAGCGCTTATGTTTTCCTCCATATCATCCTAGAGATAGCGCAAGTGCGAAGATATAACAAACTTGTACTATAGTAAAAACAAAAAACCCCGCATCTATCCCACTGAAAAAAGACAGAAGACAGTTCTTTAGTATGATAATTTTCTTAAACTGTTGCATATTACTTTAAAATGAAATTAAAAGAAGTTGATCACATCTGAACTCCCAAATACACTAAAAAACAACTAAAAGAATAGAATGGAAATAATGCATTTAAGGCTTGCGGTTGTGGTAATGATATTTGCTAAGTTGAATGTGCATGCCCCGCTGGAGAATGGTTAGCGTATGAAAGCATCGCTTAGTTAAAGTTTTCTATCGTCGCATGGTTAAGTAATTATTAAATGATAATAAAGAATTACGACTCACCCTAGAAAAAAAATTCTTTTTTAATTTCTTGTTCCAACTTTATGTATTTGCTTTTTTAAACAAAATTGGCATTAAGACTAAAACAAAATTTTGGTTATGTATTAAAAATGAATAGAAACACTATCCCTGAGGAAAACGGTCATTCCAAATCACTGTGTGAACAAGACGAGTGGAACAGCGGCCCCCAGGCAAGCACAGGTCCAGTAGCGGGCGAAGGTAGCAAAAGTGAAAGGATAACTCGAGACGGTGGCACTGAGCCTCTACTACCGAAATCAACACCCAAAGCCCAAATTCGTCGGGGTAATCCAAATCAAGTAACAACAGCGCTCCTCTCATCATCGCTGTCCACCTCTGATTCGGAGGATGACGATGACGAGGAGGAGGACTTCGATGTATATGACGATGATCACATCGTAAACACAAGCGTCTCAAATCGGAAAAGTGGCGGCCGCGATCCGAACGGTGAGCGCATTTGAGAACGAAGGCAACAACTGCTGACTATGCGGCTAGGCAATTCTTTTAGATATAAACTTTTAATTTAGCAACCATTTCTAAATTAGAAGGTACGAAATATGTTCGGACACCGAAAACTACCAAAATACCGTGTGCTACATGTATGCTGTGACCAGAAATGATAACATTGAGAGTGTCTAACGTGAAAGATTTAAGCATTAAATTTATTTTTATATCGACTAAACTCAATTACAAGGAATGTAAACTAAATCACACAAATTAGGATATAATTTTATAGGGAAATGAGAGTAGCATCAACCAGGAATAGCAAGGAGTAGTCCTCCAGCTACCCTAAAAAGAGTTTTTGTTAAATTTTAACTAGCTCTAGGCCGAACAACTTAACGTTCAATTTTCGCATTTTTAATTTTATATAGATGAAGCAAATTGAAGTTGTTAGAGCAACTCGTTAACTACTTGCTTTAAGTGGCTGTAGTGCTGAACGCTTTTAGTGTAATATTAGAAAATTTTATGGAACTCTTGACGATATCTACATATTTTTTTTATTTCTACTTATCTCTTTTCCATTTATACATAAATTCGTGTTTCGTTTTCTACTATTTTGTTATAGTTTTAAGCCTATTTTAAGTAATGTCGAGAATCGACCGAGTTGCAAATATAAAAAAATCGCATATTTTAAGAATATTTTCTCATTAACTCAATTTACCGCCCTGATCATATTCAGCCACACATTCAGCTATAGGCAACTATACGAATAAATTCGTAGTTGGCAGTGAATGAGTTGAAAGGCAAAAGCGTTGAACAAAAATTATTTTATTTAAAAAGGAAACAGTATTTTATTTGATTAACATGCAATCACACTGCATGTTGCACTTAGAAAGTACTTAACAAAAAAAAAATAACTCAATTATAGACAATTAAATCTTAAAGTTGTCGAAGCAATTTGAAATTTATAAATGACAACATGTAACTAACTTACCAACTAAGATTAGACTAATTAGATAAATAAAAAGAAGAGTGAGCCAACTGCTGTAAGGCAACAATTGCATTATTCCAAGGGGATGTATTAAAGACAATTGAAAGAAACTCAGAACAGGTCACAATTAGGCACATTTCTTTGTATTTGTAACTCTGTTGAAAAGCAAAAACAAATATTTTTTATATAATTTTTTTTGTTGTTTTTTTTTTACCCACAAAAAAAATAAATAAATAAATAAAATATAAAATGGAATAAATATCGGAGACAATAAGTATTTGGAAACAAGTTTTATGTTTCTGGAAATAAAATAATTTGCCTTCACAATTATGTTCCAAAAATGTAAATAATTTCAGGTCTAAACGGATAGCTGTAAGTAAAAACCCTAAAAGGAAAACACAAATTGTTCATAGTACTTATTTAAATAAATGCTTAAATTGTTTATTTAAAAGATAATAAATTAATAAAAAAGAAATACTTAAAATAAAAGCTTTACAAAACGATCAATTGTATTTTAACTTATCTAAAATTTTAAGCAATAATTACAAATTTCCTTATAAATAAAATAAAACCTGTGGTTGACTACGTTTTATCTGAATGGTCGATTGGTTTAATTATAAGCAACAAGTTCAGTTTTACTGGCCTCCTATAAAATGAATAACGCGGGAAGTTGGTTTAACGCCATCACCACAACCACTGACACTGTTACCTAATTCTTTTGATGATAATTAACATTTCCTGGCAAAATGCCCCGATAAACTTTTTCCATCCACTTGCATAACGAAAGAAGAAACTCGACTTTTACAATAAAAGTCCAAGTAACTTTCGAGAAGAGCACCTTTTTTACCTACAGGTAATTAATAGTTTGTCATCTTTTTCGAAAGATTGTGCAATCATTGAAAACAGTTCACAGTTTATAAGTTAAATACTCCGAATATACCGTGACTGGGTGACCCCCTTTATAGAAAATCCATGTTAAATGAATTTTACTCATGAGAAGATTTACAACTTTTGTGATAATTAACCTACTATGGCAATTTCCTTTTACGCTAGTCCCTTTCACTATTTTTCCCGGATTAATCATGATAATAAATTAAGCAAAAATAATAATGAGAGCTCATTGAACTCATCTTACCGCGTCAACGGTCCAGTCATCGCCGCCGGCGGCCGGTAGCCGGTAGGTAATAAAATCATTTTAAACTAGAAAGACCTTTCTTGGAGCAAAACTTGTAACTCATAACCGGCGCACGGTAGAGGTATGCTTTATAAAATTCACTTCACGTCTGGTCTGTTAACACACTCATTGATTCCTATTTAATTTCTTGCATCAAATGTTTATGTTAATTTTGAAATTAAAAGAAAAAATAAGTAGTACATATTCTTGTGCCAAATTTCACTTTAATCGGCTCAGGCTTTGCTGTTGAGTAAAAAAATAATTTACTTGAAGTACACCTACAAAATATAATCGAGCAATTAAATTAACTATTTATAGAACATCACTTTTACTTCTCTATAGCTCTTATACTCTAAAAGTAGTGTAAGATTTAGTAAAAAAAGTGTGTTTAATTAAAATTCTATCCGCTCATTAAGAAAACTAAATAAAATTTTGTATAAATCTATATACAAATTTACATAACGACTTGTTTACAACTTTTATATTCATGATTTAAAAAAACAACCTTAATTTCATCATTTAAATTCTGTGTTTAATTGCAGTAGTATGCAAAAGTTTAACCCCACTACTGATTTTTCCTGGAAATATTATAAATTCAAGAACGTTTTAATTTTAAAAGAAACGCAATTTTTACTAGGCAAAACGTATTTGTCTTTATATTAACAAAAAGTAAGTCTATTAAAAAAATATTATTATAATTTTAATTAAAAAATCGTATTAGTAAAAGTGAGCTGTGCACAAATTTAAGGCCACCTAGGTGTTCTATATGTTCCGGCAATTCTATAATGTAAAGTAGTATTATATTTAATAATTATAAAAGATTGAATGTATACACTCTAGGTATGATTAACGTCGAACGCTTTAATTTAAAACCAGCAACCAGAAGTATTTGGTATTATTTAGGGACTGCCAATTCAAATATTTCAACTCCTAGCTACACTTCTCCAGAATCACAACCTGCCGCATTAGATGCATTTAACAATTTAACTTAAACTTTCTCAAAAGTGCCATTATCTCGAAAACCAGCAGATTTTTACTTATATAGCTTAAATTTTAAATTAGCCCATCATCCGTTTTCTTTGGGCATTAGCTTTTCGGACATCCTATAGTAAATTTTATGCCGTAGTAATTAATATGAGGCATACAAAGCATTACACGTAAAGGTTTACAGAATTTTAAATAAACAAAATTTATTATTTATTGCTAATCCTTACTGGTTTAGCAGGTAAGAGCCCGAAGAGCGTTTCGAAAACTTATTTAATTGATTTAAACAGGAGTTGAAATAAGCGTACTGATTGAGTATTTTTCTTCAAACAGTATAGGGTGAAAGAGGAAATGTACGATTAAATTAAATTACTGCCAGTAACGTTACTTAGTCACCTTGTACGAAAAATCCAATTTTTTTTATCAAATGCTTTGAACAACCGACCATGGACAAAAGTTACCAGAAAGCCGAATCTTGCCAAATATGTTCGTAAAATAATTTGGAAGTTATTTTAAAGGTAAAAATTACCTATAACTACTATGCCAGCCTTGGAAAATTCAGTTATGAAGTAAGCATAAGCAGACTCTCTATCCGCACTTCTTAACTAGACCTAGACGAGATGTCCAGGTAAATTGAAAGGTCAAAAGTTGCACACTACTTTGTACATATATCATAAATTAAATTGCATTGCCTCATCACTCATCTCGAATGCGTTTAGGCAATTAGTTAGAAATAAATTACAGAATAAGAAAAACTTGAGTAATTAAGACATCAGTTAGATAACACCTCCTCAGACTAAACTGATGAGTACAGCACATAGCGTAACACCAGTTATTGTGGAGAAAACAACAATTTTCACTAGGTTAATATCATCTATATGCAGGTGGCACAGTATAGCGATACCTTAAAAATAAATGATTAGCATAATTTCGCTTGATATGCGACAGAAAAACAAAAGACTATCGAAATAAAATTAGCATTATGAAAATATGGTCCCGAATCGGGTGACTCTCGGTGAAAGTTGCTTGGATTTGGGATCAGTTCTCCACTCATCGATGCACACGAGGAACAATCTTAAAAAAAAAACAGTAGCAGCAGCAGTCCGACCGCGGATCGTATTTACACCATACGATCCGCAGTATGGCGATGCGCGTATTACATAAAACCAGAATAATTTTTAGCCTGCGGTAATTGGTGGGTGCATTGCCGGAGTGTCTTACGAGTAATTGTTGTCGCGGGGCTCGTCTTCGCCGCTTCTTTAACGATGCAATTTCACTTTCTCTCGGAAAGTTGGCTCGTATTTGTTTTTTGTTTTCTCGGAGATTGCACAGCATACTGCCGGCAAGTATTAAATAACAATCGTCTAAGGTTTTACTTAATTTAATTAGCTCCACTCCTTACCGGAACTGCTGATACAGTAAGAGGAACACGATCACGATCACGATGATCAAATGATTTTGTATTGTTCTCTAAGGAAAGACTTCTTCAAAAATAAAAATACTTTTATTTCAGTAGAAAACAATAATCATAATACTCTCTATTTACAGCATGGGGACTTCCTGCTCATCGGGGTTGGCACGATCGTGGAAGAATGCTACAGAATTCATTGGCTAACGCATCTTAGAAGGAGTTGTAGGTGGTTTTGGATGGATATGAAAGGTTTCAGTAACAATACTGGGGCAGAATTAACTTCCTTCCGCGAAAAAATCTCGAGCAGCAAATCCGTCCGGAAAACACATAACAAGGGCAATTGAATGAAACGAGGAAATATTTTTTAAAGAAAAAACAAATATATCTCTTCGCTTCAATTCTTTAGTGTTTTCCGATCTGATCAACTTGCTGCTGTAAGTTATTTATGACCTCTGAAGGGACTTGATCTCCCAGGATTTCGAATAGGTTGATTCGTTGATTTCCGGGAATTTGTTCGTAAGCACCCAGTTCGATACCTTCTTGGACCTGAGAAATAAATTAATAAAAATTACTAGTTAATCTTTAGTAAGAGTCTGCAGCATACCTGTTGAATCTGGGCATTCTTTGGAATTAAATAGGTGTTCTGAGCCTGCCGAATAGCTTCATTTGTATACGCAGCACCTTCGCGAGGTGAATAGGCAGCCGCTACCACGATAAAAGCCAGTAAACACACAGCAACTTTCATTTTGGCTAGAATTGATCGATTAATAAATTATCACCAAATAATTTAAACTCTGGTCTTGATTTTTCACTTCGCTCACCTTAATTAATTCTTTTTATTTAAAATTTCAACACGTAATTGATACTCCTCAGTACAAAGACGCAATTCTTCGCTCACTTTACTTCCGAACAGATTCTTTCTCAATGCGCTTTTGACGGTGTATCTCAGACTTTTTCAAATATTTCCGTCTTATATGAGATCCCCACTTAATCCGCCCGCCGGTACCACCACCATTTCCACTTCCCGTCGGCCTTTAGCTTTTTTTTCTTGGGACATCGCAAAGAAATCTGCAAGAAACGTTTGCATTTCTTTTTCACTTTCCCTAGTATACCCTGATTGGATTTGGGGACACCTTTTAGCATACACATGCCGTCAAGTTCATCTCTTGTGCTCTTTTTGATCTTGTTTTTCTATTTTTCTATCTATTACTTGAAGAACACCACTCTTCAAGTATTCAAGAGCATCTCTTAATGAAATAGATAGAAAAATCTGTTCGGAAAGATTCAAACATTCCATTGGTATACCCATCAGGTTTCAATTGCTCTGTGCGGAATGAGCATTGACTTTTGTTTTGCGGACTTGGACATGTTGCAAGACGAGTCTTTTAGTGACGGCTTAAAAAATCTACAGAAAACGAATAAAGACGAGAGGTACGCGATTAGCGACTGTTTCAATCTGTTATAAGATGCGGTCTTTCAATTGGCCATGAATGTCCAGTGCACCGATGCAAATGTTTCATAACACCATCGAGTAACTAAAACGTTGAGGCTTAATTCGACAGGAGTACCTACTCTAAAAATAAGATATTGGCTAAAGGTGGTAATTTCTTGAACTTGGGTCTTGAGCACTTCGTGGGAAAGCAACAGCTCTTACTTTTTACCATGAACGATTATGTAAGATTTTGTTTCATATGCATGTAATATACAAAGGAGAATGAAACTGAATTTTTTAACTTTAAATTCTTATTTATGTGAGTAGCTAATGTATGTTAGCTAAGTTATCCAGCGTCAGAAGCGTCATAATCTATTAACAAAAGCACCTTGTTATAGTAAGAAATTATTTAAGAAATGGTCTTGTAAATTTGGCTCATGGAAAGTTTTAAAACGATATGAAACGTTATTTAAGTTTTCTGCTATTGCTTATAACGATGATATTTTGTTACAAATCTGGAAATATAGGTAGGTGTTTTCAATCACGCAACCGTTTTAATTTAACTTAGAAAAGAATTTTGGAGAAATATTTTCTATTAAATTTTCAAAGGATATTCTAAATTATTATTTACTACAATCAACATAAAATTTATTTACACATAAAAAGAACAATTTTATTGGTTATGCTTGCAAGCTTTTTACTTACAAACTATTAACACTGACAACCTTTTTCATTTTTGTAATAACTTAAATTTCTTGGAGCCTGCAGGAGATCTGAATACTGTAGAAGCGCTTCACGAAGTGATCGGGAAACCTCGGTGGAAGTTGTAGTCGTACAGTCAACCAAATATGGGTAAAGAGATATAAGTTGTTCCCAAGCTGTTTTGTTAACTGAGAATTATTTTAAATAAAATTAAACAATGATATTTGATGTGATAAGTATTGGTCCCTTACCTTTGCATGGCGATGCATTTTTCAGGGAAACTATAAGAGTCGCGATTGCTTTTAAAACAAAAGATATTTCTGATAGCCTGTACCTTCAAAAACATGTATTAATAGCATTAATAAAAAAAATGTTATTTTATACGGAAAACGCATAACATAAAAATCTCGCATAAGCTAAAACAAAAATTTCAACATAGGGTTCCGCTAAAAGGAATCAGCTATCCCAATCATTTTTCCCAATGTTCTTCTTCCTCCTCGTCGTACCCGAAACGAGAGATATTGCAAGATATTTATGTTATCATGTTCTTTTAGGTATATTACCTAGGAAGTGGACATTTGCCACTCTGCCTTTCATCGTCATTGAACCGCTTCAAGACCTCTTGGAAACGGTGTAAAAGTGCAGTAACTGCTAGTCTACCAGCAAAATCATTTTCATCCGGTGGCTTTCCATAACTTTGACTACCTGGATGTTCTAATAAGGAAAATTGTAAGAGAGTCTCAAAGCAAATTTTAGCAAACATTTCTCGTAGTTTCCAATCGGTGTCATTTATATTGGCATCACTTGTAGAATGGATAGATCCCTTATTTAATAGAACAACTATATTCAATATGAATTTATGCGGTATATCATTTGAAAAAGGCAAAACTTCATCTCGCAAGAGTTCAATGATTTGGCAATCAATGGTTTCGTCTAAAACAATTTCTTCTAATCCACGATCTTCCACAGTGCAATTACTGCAATAGAAATTAAATAAAAATCTGAATGAACTTTAAATTTATCAATCAATTTTAAATATTTAACAGTACTGACTATTGTATGAAATAAATTATTACATATACAACTGTGTGACATCAGTTGCATGACACAGGATCTTTTCGTTACCTTGAAGGGAAGAGAAATTTATCCAAAGTATCCGAAAGATCATCCCACATAGCGACGAAACAATTCGGATCTGATCGAGCTACTTTCAAGCCAGTTTGAAGCACACTTATTAAGCTGGAAATGCCCAACTTCCATGTAGTAGATGACAAACATTTATACTTCAACGAAAGCGGTAGATGAAGTGCCTGTTCAAATATTCGTTTAAAAATATAAATTTAAATTTAGTAACGTTTACCTTAATGATTTCATGAAGAACATTATCTTTTATGACGACTTCTTCGGTAGCAGTTTTTTGATATAATCTCACAGCCACTGTTAGAGCTTTTTCACCAAAAGGAATGTAATTCATAGTTATCCACTCTACTCCCGAATTATTAGAGAGGACATGTGTTGATTTAAAAGCAGTAATGTCCACCTCATTGATGGGTGGGCTACAAGCAAACTTGCTGAAATTAAGCAACTGCTTAAATATATCAGGAAGCATCTCTTTAATAATTGAAGATGGCTGTGTAGCTTCCTAAAACAATATTTTTATGCGTATCGAACAAAGTTAAAAGCACGATTATTAATACCTTCTGTAAAAGTTCCATGCATTCCAGAACGCAATCGTGTAAAGGTGAAAGCAGTGATTCGGAATTCGTTGATAAAATATAAGGCATAACATCACTATGAACTGGTATAATAACTGCATTCATTAAAACAAGGCAAAGTTGTTCAAAATCCTTGCAAGAAAATCTGAAAATGAATAAGTTCAATAAGGAAGGAAGGAATAAAAGAAACTAGAAGAAAACAAATTGCCCTAAAATTTCAACTTAACAGCGCAACAACATTGTACCTCAAGAGAAAATTAAATAGGGTTATATTTATTCTAATTCAGCCTTAGCATACCTTTTACGAACATGTTGGAATAATGCTGGAAAAATCTGTATCAAGGCGGTTAAAAACGCTTGGCTAGGAACATATATCTCCTCGGTGCTGTCGTTACCTGATTTACCTGGAAGCCTTGTACTTTCTGTTCCAATTTTGAGCCAAGTTCTCCATGCAATCTGCAAGTAGAGAATAACTAGACTAATAAGAAAAACACAACATTAGATATTTACAGTCCAAACTTCTCCTTTGTCGCTCTTAAGTTCTTCATTTTGCTGATTTTCAGAGTCATAAATAATTTCCTGAAAAGACTTCATAGCTGCAAGTGATACTTCATTATTCCTGCATAGAGCAGCATTTTCGATAAACTCTAACAATAAAGCCCATGCTCGTATAAATTCTGGTGATTGTCGAAGAAGCTCTCTTTTCATATTAAATACCTAAAACAAGTTATTTAGTTAAAGTAACAAATATGAACATTTTATTTCCTACTTACTCTAGATACCCCAGATAGCGTAAGCACTTGCGTTTCAGCCCATTGCTTTTGTGCGGTATTCCTCGAATGGTGAATAAGCAAAGTTCCACTTGTGTCTACTTTTTCGCTACTAGCTGAGCTAGATATATTCCTAACTTTATCTAAAAGTGGAAACAATACTTGCCAAAGTACAGCCTGCCAAGTAGGAGGATTTAAAAGATTTCCATGAGCTGAAATTGTGGAAAAGAGCGTTTGACCTGCTGACTTTCGAACTGCCGGTCGTAAATCAACGCACAAATCGCCTAAGATACAAAAATGTATTTATAACAGCTGAAATTTTTAGTATAAGAATCCCTTTACCTAATTTAGCATATAAACACATCCACAACTTATCAAATTGTGACATATTTACTGTGCCTGGGAAATCAGGAAACACACAAATATCGTCTATGCTAGCCTCCGAAAGCTTTTCCTGATTTTGATTGAAATAATCCGATATATTCCACTGAAATAAATATTAATGGTCAATTAAAAAAGAGCTCTTTTCGATTTAATTTGAACGGATTCAATTAAACTTAGAAGAAAATAGCAGAGCAATGAAGTATTATTTTATCTTTGTTTAAGATATTTCTAAAAATAAAACTTACCATCAAACCTACAGCCGTTAATGAAATATTTAGTTCTTGTGTTTGGCTACCGAACTTTGCTGTGGTATTAACACAAAGTGGAAGACATCTAGGTGGCATTATTTGCAGAAAATCTGTAATTACTAACTGCAGGCATTGAAAGGCTGTTCGTATAAGTGCTTCTCTAAAATGATGAATAGAATGTGAGTAAATTCAAATCATTTTTACAGAAATATTACCCCTGATGTTCATCAACTGCTCCTATAATGTCCAATATAGACGGCCACCCGAATGATAAATTTTCTCCAGCACCATTAAGAATTTGTAGAACGCATTCTAACTGTCGTTGTCGAACATCACCATGCGGAACCGACGATAGTTCTGCTAACGGATTGAGGAGGAGCGTTTGCAATTCCTAAAGATTTATTTTTCAAAATAACTTTGAAATCTTTAAGAATAAACTAACCATATTTTCTTTTAAAGGGATATCATATTTGAACTGCAAAGCTGCCCTTACTAAGTACGTAATTGCTTCCACGCCCCATTCTCTCATACGAATATGCCGGTGTTGACAAACTTCCAAAAGGTGACTAGTTAAAGGTCGCCACAAAACTTCAATACGAGGCAAATTTACAATTCCTGTTTCTAGCAACTTGGCAACTGCAAAAAGTGATGGCTCCTGCAATAACGAAATTAAATAGAAAAATGTCCATTTAAAATTCCTAATGTACCCTATTTGTATAAGCCAGTTCCATTGCTTCTTGAGAAAGCTTACAAAGTGCATCAATTAAGTGATGAAGAGCAATATTATTGAGATATTGACTTGACTCAAAAAGTTGGCTTAACATTTGTGAAAGAACTGGCAAATCAGCCATGACTGCTGTTTGAATCCCAACATTTGTATCAACTGTTGATTTTGGAGCGGCCTAAAACCATATTGTTAGATAAAATTCTAAAATTTATTCACACAAAATACGAACAAGTAAACTTCCACCAGTCGAAGGCTTCAGGCCTAAAATCCACACTAAATGCTGTAGTGTAGCTAATACAATGTGCCATGATGTCCCTAAAATGCCTCCGTGACAATGAGCTAAGTGCAAAAGTGCCTTCATACAATGAAGATTTTTTGCTGTTAGCATAACTGGGCCATGCTGTGCTCCTGCCGGTGACGATGTTGTTGGCAAAGCAGTACCAACTGCAACAATCTGTTGCCTAAAATCATTCTCATTGCACTGACCTATAAACTGGCTTTGAAGATCCTGAGAGTTCAGATGTCCGTGTGCTTTGAATTTTCTTTAAATTTAATATGCCTTGTTTAAATTAATAAAATAGTCTTACACCGCAGTCCTGATCCTTGATGGCCAATATTAAGAACTGAAAGTGCATAATGATAGGGTAAAGATGCCCTACATATGGCTGTTATAAATGCATCCCGGGGCGTATACAGCTCTAATTGTCCACAAAGAGCTGTATAATTCTGCATTGCTTTTAATATGTTATCCATCATAGTTTCATCTGTAGCAGCATCGGCAATTGGTAGAATTGCTGCTAAAAAGCCACACCAACTGGAGTTTATTAACTGATATTTTAGTTGAGGATCTTCAATTACCTAAACAATGTTAATGCCAATAAAAGACGATTTTTAATATTTAATTATTTACCGAAGGGGCTTGTACAGCTAGGGATATAGAATACATCATTTCTAATAAAATCGCATACGCCAACGACATGCAGTATCCATCTGGTATTATTGGTGGCTCCATCTTGTCAAGCATTTCTAGACTAATATTCCATTATATTAGTTCCAAATGTTAAAAATTCACAACGGAAAATAAGCTATCATTGATAAACAAATGTAACGTGAAGGGTAAACGAAAATCAGCTAAATTTTATTAGTCATAACCCTTTACTTTAACGCTATATTTTCAAAATTTCTCCAGCAACACTTTACGATCGCTCTAAGTTTTCCTGAATTGGCAACATATTAATGGGTCTATACTCTCTCCGTTCACATAGAGTCTGCCCAGCGACTATGGTCGTAAATTCATTCGGTCGCAACTACTTATACATTTCATTCTTCTGAGAATTACTTGAGCAAACAAATTATGTATAATACAATATATATGTACATATCATAAATACTATCCCCCTTCGTATATAATATAAAAAATACCTCAAAATCATATACTTACTAGGTCGCTTTAGATTTTCCTGCTGGAAATGTTGCCACTAATGGAAGCCAAATTCCCCGAAACATAAATCCTTGCTGAGGCATAATTCCAGAGCCTGTATTGCCTCCGCCAACTGTACTACTTGTTTGGGTTTGAACATTTAAAACTGCAACTGTAAACGTTTCTATTTAAATTATACATATTCAATTTTAATAAATATACCTGATTGCGAGCTTACAAACAAATTTTGTACAAATGTTCCTAATGAATTTATCATATCTTGGAAAATGTTTGTAGCATGATCCTTTAAGTCATAAAATTTGCAAAACGAAGCAATTAAATCGGGATTAGTTGCCATTTTATGAATGACTTCTAAAGCCAAAGCACGTTGCCAAATTGGTTTGTCATTTTCCAGAAATTTTATTATTAGAGAAAGAAATATTTCACACTCGGTCACCTAAAACACATTATTTAATTAAAAAAAAATAAAAATCTATAGTTCATTCCACGAAATTAGACAATTTTTCGATTTTTCGCATTATAATAAATGTTATGCTACAATAGTACATACAAAATAAATGTAAATTTGGAGTTTTTAATAAATTAATTAAATAAAGGAATTAATTGTTTTCTTCATCCTATTGCTAAACTACTTTTAAATGCAAGACGAATAATCTAAAGCTTTCGGATAGGAACATGCGCTTTTAGGAAATTGCGACCGATTACTATTACATCAAAAAAGAGTCTAATTTCATCAATTACTAATTATAGCTAAAGCTTACCAATATGTTGTGATACTTTTGTATTAAAACAGAGACCAGCCTCAATAAACGCGTAGAAATTGGAAAATAAGGCTTATCATTAGGTACACCTGCCTGACTACCATTTTGCAATGTTGGACGATGTTTAACATTTGGAGAAAATAATTTAATAACTAGCGCACAAACACGTTCCTTTAGTAAGGATGTAAATTCTGCATTCTAAATTTGAAATGGTGAAATATATTAAGAAATTTTCATTAGAATAACAGAAAACACCGGGTATAAAGTATTTAAGTGTATAGTGAAAGATTACCTGATAAAAAATTGAATGGAAATTCATTAGAATCGCCTCTAAAAGTTCTAATCCAAAAGTTCTAGTCATTTCAGTCATACCAACTAACCAATATGGCTGGTCTGCATTAACAAGTTGCACTAAATCCTAAAAGCATAATTGTAGTCTATAAACTAATAGACTACTTATCAATGTTTACCTGAAATAGGAAAAGCGCATCAGTTGCACAAGTATGTTGCTCACTTTTAGCCGTCTTAATAAGTTGATTCTCCATATTGCAGTGTTCTGTATCATTTGTTTGCACATTTGGCTCCGTAACAACTCTTTCAAATACAAGTGAAACAAGTTGTCTTATAGTTGCTCCAGCAGTATTAACTATTGTTGAATCCTTTGTAAAATGGAGACGAAAACATAAAACGAGGGACTTTGCAAGCGTTTCTCCACGAACAACAGAATTTGTAGTAAGTAACAATGTGACTGTTTGAAGAACTTTTACTTCCTCAATATGATTTTCCATTAACATCCAAAGTGCATCGGTAATGTATCGCGCACCTTTCTGATCCACCACTTGTTGCGTAATTAATCTCTGCATCATTGCTAAGCAAAACTAAAAGTTGTTAATAATTAAAATGTTATACATGAAAACTGTATAACATTTTTACCTTTATAATTTTTAAATCTTTTGTTTCACATCCTTGCACCAATGGGTAGAGAATTTGATTCACCACGTAATAAGCAGATATTTGCTGATTGACGCTATTCAGCTTAGAAATAGCTTCTTCGCATGACTAAACGTTAATGTTACCCAATAAATTAAATGCATTCAAATTAAAATGTTAATTAAATTTAATATTTTTATATTTTACGCGATTGCCTCTTATTATTAAAGAGGTTAACTTTTAATAGGAAATAGTAAAGATCTTGTTTTTTAAATTCCCAGAAGCTAAAAACTTGTAGTCGCTATTTTTGTTTTTTTCTTACATATGATCTCTTTGTTGCTATTTAGAAAAACCTCCAAGGTCTGTGGGCTAGTAGGACCAAGGTCAAAAAAAGATAAGAGAAAGCGTCATGAGTGTGGCATCTTATTTTAGGTACGTAGTCTTTGGTACGCGGTAACAAATTATATCACATAAGTGCATAACCTGTGAGGTTCGTAAACCTTCCTTTTAGCTTTGCCGTAGTCGGGTAATAATGTAACCTATGTTCAGTCGAGAGTATCACCTCTCCAATATTGAAACATCTGATCATGGGCATATTCCTACATAAAATAACGCATATAAAGGGAAGTTAAAAGGGACTACCATAAATTTAGCATGAATTTACGATTTGTTTGGATAGAAATTGCAGCAACCAAACCAATCCATCATCGTTTTTGTTGTCAGATATTCAAAAGGAATAAACATACACTTTAGAGGTGTTCATTCAGATATCAAACATTTCAGAAAAGGCCAGAGACCTTTATTAATTTTTCTTCTTGGAAAAATTTAACTTTAATCTCGACAAAACTTTACTCGATTAGTAGATTAGCAATGGGAGCATATCCTACTGATCGAAACAACAACCACCGCACTGAACATACATTTGAGCCCACCCTCTGAGAAATTTTAGTCTCCTGATGATTAAAAAGTGAGCCTGCTTCGCGCAGTTTTAACTTTAGCCAGCTTCCCCAAAGTTATGGACGTGTCAAAGTATTCCCTTTGAACGTAAATTGCATTGCAACATTTTTCATGGAAACCATAAAATACGCATAATTTCACGTTAAACGCTAAACGCTAAAAAAACAATATTGGGTGGCATGAGTGCAGTGGAGGACTTTTAAATATTTGAGCTTCCTGTTGTTTATCGCTGCCTGCATAAGAAAATCAATGAAACTTTGTTGTGCATGGCAGCTACCTCCTTCAGTTGTGGATATTTCTTCTTAGCCTCCTGGGCCAGATTTTTGAAGTCAGACTGTAGGTTCTCCACAAATGCATCTCCAGATTCGCTTGTAACATTGGTTCTAACAAACGACATCATCGGTTATTCACTTTGCAAAATATAAAGCACTAGGAGCTATTTCCTCCGCGAGTAGAACGAAAACTCCTGCCTGTCCGTGACTGTACCAAAAGACAAATATGACATTTAGCATTCTTCTTCTACATTACCTACGTTCAACAGTATTGGCACTAAATTACTTCGGAACAGTTTTGCAAAACACTGTAAATTCTTATTTGCATCTCTGAGATTTTGATCACAGATATTCCAGGGGAACGTTTCTCTAATAAGAATGCTTTCGTTTTAAAATTCCCTACCGTGCAACGAAATGCTAATTTATAATGCTAAATAATGTTTTACGGCTTTTTTAATGTGATTCAACAAACGTAAGCTCATGCATCAAGAGATCGTACCTTGTGTAGCAAAACAAACGACGAAACGAAGACAAACTTCTATTTCGTGGTTTGAGGAAAGGTTTTGCAGGATATCGAAAGTTTACATATAGTTCCCTACGGAGCGGTGAGCAGTAAGCTTCAAGGGGTTAAGTCCAATGCGGCTGAATTGTTAGCTTTTCAAAGTATTCGAAGTAACCGCATTTACGCCGAAGACTATCGGGGCAAATGGTGGGGAAATATCTAACACTGCTTGGGTTAGTATGCGAGGTTGGCTCACTGCAATTTTATAAGAAAATGAAACCTATTACAGTACTAATTTTATATCTATCAATCGTGGATCATTCAAAATGAACTACCATGCTGTAGTCCTTTTAAAATATCGCATTGATAGTTATTTCATGATTACGCTACTTTTTGTGTGCATACAACACTCCGATTTGCTGTTTTATGTTTGGAAATCAGTTACTAAGTAACACTTCAGGAATAAAAATGGGATGTATTCCCTCTAGCAATAGGTCACATATTAGACCCAAAACATTACAAAATGAAAATAAGTTAAGGGCAAGTTCTCTGGATTTAGTATTTAAAATGATAATAATCATTTTGAGTTTACATGCACCACAGATAGACCAAACGTTCTTACAATCTTACCAAAAACTAGACGTAAGTATTTGCGCTGCTGAAAGTGAATGTCCATCTGCTAGACTGGATATTGCCGAGGCTTGGGTTAATTTTTTACAAGAAGAGATATCTCATGATGATAACAAAATATTTTTGTACCCTCCGGAAAGTACTGAGAGATCTACAAGTTTAACTACAAATGAATATCAAGCTCAAGATGTAGCTAAAGTAAAAGTAAATTTCATTAAGGATTGCAATGAATTAAATTTTAATTTTCAGTTAGCTTTTCAATTGGGAATATTAGGCGACCCAAAAAAGGCGAATCAACAAGAAGAGTTCTTTGCTAATTTAAGTAAAAGGGCAGAGGAAGCTATGTCGAAGAAATTCTACACGGAAATATTGTACTCGGCTCAATTGCGGGTAAAAGAGCTATTATTAAAATATCAGCATCTCAGCGTTCTTTATGATCAGTTAGACTCTCTTATAGGTGAGTACTACATCACTGGCATTTCCTCATTTCAACCTATTAAATGCAAATTATTACAATTACTTATATTTCAGTTTCGGTTAATGGTAAAACGTATTTCTCAAATACCGAAGAATTATTAGACATCGAACTTGATGAAGCCAGGAATATACGCGATAGATTAGGAGGTATTATGGAGCAATGGAGAACATGCGGTTTTTTGCTATTTGCTAGCCTTAAATCATCAATTCGGGCAAGAGAAATCTGGAGACAACTAAACAATTTTCGAAAGTAAGGATGAGAATTTATACCTAAACGAATAATTAATTTTCATTTTAGCCCTGATACCGATTGTATTAACGGAGTTCTAAGTGCTAAAACTGCTATTGTAGCATCTTTAGTATCTTTAAAGTGTGCACAATTATCACTCCCAAATGTCGAACTAAAATACATTTCAGACAGACAAGCTACTCTCGTAGGACAAGTTTGTGCTTACATGATCACAGACGTTGCCGATGAAGAAAGGTTCCTTGCATTTATTTTATATGAACGAATTGTACTATAAATATGTCGTAGATTTCAGCAAACCATGACTGTATTGGAAAACTATAGCAATGCTTTATCTCAGACAATTCTTTGGTTTCGAAAAACGTATGAAGGTAATCTTAAGAAGGATTTTGAATCTGTTGATGAAAAAGTTCAAAATGTAGCTAATGAACTTAGAAACCACAGGACTAAAGGATTTGTTAAATATTTGGAAAGAAAAATCTCATCTCAAAAAATTATTGATTCTGGATGAGATATCTGCATATAATTAGTAATTAGTAGATACATGAACTACAGTTTTTTATGTTAAATAAATATAGATGAGTCTTTAAATTGTAAATTTCTTTACATTTTTACGCAATGTCGCAATGGATAAATAGGATAAGGGAAAAATAAAATGAAGCACTGTACTAGATATATTTATAATTTTATTAACAGAAACATTGTATGTTCTCTATTAATACCAATATGTCTTTTTGGGCTCCGCTGATTCAGTTAGTCCTAAATCTTGCATGACTTCCATTTCAAAGGTCATTAATTTTGGCTTAAAAGTTATTTCAGATACTACATCGCCTGAAAAAATAAAACGCTCAATACAGTGTAGAAAAGAATTCTCTTTGTAGTAGAAGACCTCTAAAAGACAATTATAATGCAGAAGTTAATGTAGATTTCCCTGGTTTAGTTTTGAAAATATTCCTAACATTTGCAATCACACAATTATTAGCTATGTTATTTACCTTTGGTGTCTTTCTCCCTTTCGATATAACTGGCTTTAGTTTTGTAATCATGTGTCTCATTATTACCGGAGGGTATCGGAATAATTCTGCCAGTTTTTAATGAAACACGCACTCGTTCACCCTGCTCCGTATATCGCCATTCGATCGTTGTTGGTTTAAGGTCTGAAGGGTCCACTAAGCTGACTTGGTGATCCACCTAATAATATATATAATTAAATACGTTTAAACATTTCATTTGAGCTTCACAAGCGATATAATAATTTGAACATTTCTGATACTTACGAGGAGAGGAGCTTCAGATTTGATTAATACTCCTGGGTAGTTTTTGTCACTACCAACTTTTCTGAAATGGCAATTGATACCCTCCACAACAACCCAATTCCGTTCCGTTATGACTTGGCTTATAATTCCTTGCTTTCCTTTATCCTTCCCAACAAGTATCTCAACCCGATCACCCCGGAAGTAACTCCACTCATCTAAAATAAATAAGAGACCTTAAAGCACGCCTAAATACAAGCAAGTATAAATTCACTCTACCGACTGGAAGCTGAAAAACCTTCTTCCGAACAGTATTTAACATGTTTTGTTGACGAAACTGTGCTGTCCACGACCGATTTGTTGTATATCTATATCTTTTCTTTTCAATAGTATGTGGATTGTAATTAACTCCATCAGGAACACGCCAGTAAACCTTTAATAAAAATTTATTAAGGAAATTGTCCCATAAATTATAAATTTTTACCTGACGTTTACTTCTTTCCACATATCGTGCCGGTAAATTTGAATAATCCTTCAGATACTTCGATACAAAGCTAGTTAGTCTCATTTTCGTGCTTCCAAGTTAGTACGGCATTAACCATTCACGAAAACCTAACCTTATTTATTGCATTGAACGCACAGCTGTTTTAACAAAACGTCAAAATCTGCTATTACAGAACTATGCTCCTTACATCTGAACTCTACTTAGGTGACGTCTGTCAAAAGTCCACACCTATGTCAGTGGGCATATACCATTTTTGGGAAATCTTACTCAGCGTCAAGCGTTGTCTAGGAGAATAACGTTAATCGGCGCCATTTTGTTAAAAAAATAAATTTAAAACAGCTTTAATTTTGTATACTCACATGTATGATTCATAAATTGCCCCTACACAATTTTCAAACCTTCTTATATTCATTCAACCTTAAAATCACAGAGCAAACATCTCTAGAAATTATATAGGGAAAAATTAAAATAGTAACTTTGTTTGTTGTGAAATTCGATCTCTGTTTATATTTAAATTTTAACCACTGATGTAGCCAGTCAAAATGATAGCTCATCACTGTAATTTGGTTAACTCATTATAAATATAAAAATCATCGCTTCTATTCTAACTTACAAAGATTTCCTTAAGCCGGCTTTCACAAAATATGTTAGTGAAATATAACGAACAGCCGTACTATGCACAAATAAAAAAAAAAAAAAACAACTTTTGTGTAAAAATTTCTCTTAAAAATATGTTTGTTTATAAATTTAGCTTTCTAAAAATTGACCAGACAATGGACGGCCTTGGTTTCAGATTTTGTTGTACTAATTGACTATAAGATGAACTTTGTACACGCGAGCTTCATGCTAAACAGAACAACGAAAAGTAGTGTCGTTGAAAGTGATAACCTCCACGCAGTGTTGTAAATCGAACAGTAAGGACACTGTGAACTACCACACACTTCGCATATGTTAAGGAGATATGTGGGTAAGGCATCAAAAAGAGATTCATTGAAACGCTCTGAAAAAAGAAAGAAAGAAACGGTCAACACTAAATATGCATTTAAAAAATAATTATCACCTGGAGCGTAATAGTCATAAACTCTTATAGGAAGATATCGAGACATATTAGCCACTGGATACCATCTTTCAATAGTGAAATTCACACAAATGAGTTCGTCATCCAACTACAATCAAATTAAGAATGAAATAAATTCAACTAAATTAATTAGGCAAAACGTACATATTCAAAGTAAAACAGAATTTTTTTCTCATTATATTTAGCCCTTTGCAAATTGCGAACAGATCGGCTGAGTACGTAATTGTCGAGTTTTTGTTGTTGCATGAAATATCCAGTCGGGATGGTCACGTCTAAAACTGCCATACCAGAACGAGGAGATTCCTTAAAACTTGTCCATCTGCAAGAAACAAATTGCTTAGAATTCTAACTGCTATTTCTTATTAAGTTAAAATGCCTTTGGCAAGAGAGATATGTTATATGAGACTGATTTCTTCCATGGAAGATTGCTCTGGTGGATAAATCAAATGATGGAATGGGTGGCTTTGTTTGGAACTTTTCAATATCGACATTGTACTGCACATGCATTTGAAGGATAGCAAAACCAGCGCCTTTAGCCTGTACTTTCACCGTTCCCCAAGCGTTTGGAATCTGAAAACATTGAAAATTAATTCATTTTGTTCAACAAACAGTACAAATCATTTTATACGTCAATGCTTTGAAGTTGTGCCAGATTATTGTCATTTATATAAAAAGTTTTCGTTTCACCAGGCAGTGAAGTAGCTTCCACAGTTATTGTTAAAGCAGAAACATCCCTAATTCTTGAATGTACAGTATATTCTATAAGAGCCTTTAAAGCAACACTTGTATCCTATAAAATACGAAGTTATATATTTATATTTAAAAAAAAAACTATAGATCATAAGCATACCTGCGTTGATGCCCATCCGCCATCGTTTAATCTTTGCGCATTTAGCCATCGGACTATTGGCTCCACAGAAAATTCTCTACGTGATACATACACAAGAAGGGCATACGCAGTAGTCTCAATATTCAACGAATCGTATTCATACGGCAACCTGGGTAGAGAAAAGTACTTTTGGTTCTCCAACTTACTTGGCGGTAGAGGAACTTCAACATTACCCCAATATTTATATTCGCCTGGAATTTTAATGAAGAAATATAAAATGTAGGTAAAGAAATATTTTCTTTAAATGGTTACCAATTGTTCTAGCGTGAGTTCTTAGAATTCCAAATACTTGCTCTGCATTAGCCGCTCCAGCCAGCATTAAAGCATATGCTACAATTGCTACTTCATACGGCTCTTGAGTTTCATTCAAAAGTCTCATATTGCGTTCTATCCAATAAATAGCTCTTTGCTGGGCTAAAGCGACTCTTGCTCCTAAGTTCTAAAGATTTAAGAAAATTAAACATGATTTTCTTAGTTAATTTTTTAACTGCTTACCCCAGAGAGATCCTTTACTGTAGCTAAAGTTATAAGGACGTGAGCGGTTAAAGAAATGTTTCGATGCCGCATTAAGTGATTTTCAAAATTTAGTGAGCCGTTCATTTTTCGATCCGGCAGCCAAGTGATTTCGTAGAAAGATCCCTCCGGTGACTGATGCATTAAAAGCCATTTAACACTTCTTTGAATTAAAGATGGGTCGATGTAAATGTAATTCTCCCATTCATAAAATGAGGCCTCCTGGAAAACCCTTGCACAATAGGCAGTGAGCCAAACAGACGACGCAGAATTGTTCCAGTCAGAACGGAAAAGAGTAAAAGATCCGTCTTCCTTCAAAAAACTTAATTGTCGCTGATATCCGATGTTCATATGGTAAAACGCGTTTTTTTCAACTGTTTTATTCCGTTGATTAATGAGCCGCATGTACATTACTGTGTATAAATTAGCTGCAAAACTGAACATATTTTGTTCAGCGGATTCCATCGGCAAGTAAAGTAAACTCGTGGCATTTACTGGCATTGTGGGAAAAATTGGACCAACAACATCGCCAACTACTGATATACGTGCTTTATTAGAGCCGTAAACAAAGTACCTTTCTACTTGGTAAGGAATTACTGGAGTCTCTGTTATATTTACATGCATATACTGAAATACATAAGCTCGATTACTTAAGTCTAGTAAAATAGACTGATGTCGGTACTGAGGCAATCCATCTGACTCCACATGAATTCGTCTAGTTACCTCATCTGTACCGAGTAAGGTGCCAGCATGGACAGTTACGTCGATATCGCCCAATCTTATTGGTACTATAGGAATATAAACAATATTTGTTTGCTGAGCTTCCAAATACACGAAAAATTGATGTTCACCAAACGAAGTGCGTGGATTGTAGGAACGAACTATTCCATCTTCTTCAACGTGTACAAATTTATAATCCTTTGAGCCATGTAGAACAACTGTTGCTTCAATAGCTGTAGTCATGTAGTTAAATACAGTAATTCTTATGCCTACTTGTTCGCCTTGTCGACATTCTGTTGGCATTTCGACGTTTATAAAGAAAGGTTTAACCCCTACATACTCTAAGGCACCATCAATCATACCAAAGCCCTTCGAAGGACTAACACCAAACGCAGATACCATCCATAACGCTGGTACATCTGGTACATCTAAATTAAAAATGTACCTGCCATGAGGTCCTATATTAATATCCTTCCATAGCCATACATTGTCATAATGGCGCTTGATTCGATTAAATCGATGTTTTCTAAATTCTAAGATGTACGTGTCATTTCGCGTAACACAATTTGCTTCATCTGAACCATCGTCACAGTCGAAAAACCCATCACATCTTTTAGCAACTGAGTAGCATCTTCCCGACAAGCATTCAGCGAAGCCCAAAGTAATGTTACAATTATCTGATCGACGTGGGATAATCGCATCGGTGAAAATTATTAATCCAGCGTATTCAAAAGTTCGATTCGCATCAATTCCAAAAGAAGAGGATGGATAGTACACAAGCTTATCCGGTTTACCCTCGTGTGAATACCAAGTGCGTTCATACAGTCCCGCTCGTTTTTCATCAAAATTTGACATTTTGGTTATAACATTAGCATGAGTTAGTTCATTACCTGCTTGCATAGTGTAAAAAGCATTATCAATTCCAGAGAGGGCAACATACGCCCCTGGCTCTCCATAGATAGCCACTTCTACTTTCTCTCCAGTACGGGCTTTTCTATTATTGATGAAAACTGTAAAGTTATTTCTTGAAATTCCGTTCACAGGGAAAGTCAGAGAATCAGCAACCACTTGACCTTGCTGAGTGATCTTCCATATTACAATTGTGGCAACAGGAGCCATTTCAGCGCTTAGCGTCACTGCCATCGTATGAATACCCTCATCAATGGGTTCCTGCCCATTTAAAAGAATAAGGCCCTTTGACAAAATTACGTAGTTAAATGATTCTATGAAGAAATTACTTCGTATATGGAATATTATATATTCGCCGACTTTAGGATCCTTAGTACTCGTAGAAACTTGAATATGGTGACTGAGTGGAGAAAAATGGCTCATTAGCAAGAGGTCCGTTTCAGCTCTATCTCCACGATTATCAACATAATTAGCATGTATTTTCATAGACTGAATATCCTTCAAGAACTCTTTACTTTCTCTGCCCTCATTAAGCTCGAGATCGTTTCGCAGATCAATTTTAAGTTCCCATACGCCAGGCTGTTCTGACATCTGTAACCTTCGAGTTATATAATCCCTTCTACCTCTCGACCTGCTTTCTATATATCCGCTAATTTCCATAATGCCCTGATTATAAGGATCAAAACTAATTGGCGAACCATCATGGTATTCCACGATCAAATATAAAGAAAAGGGCATACTAGGCTTAAAAACTTGCGGGGAATCACCAAGGAAGGACAACTTTATAGATGAGTTATATATTCTTGAAACAGCATAGCCAGAAATTACTTCATCGTAAAATTTTTCACCGACTGTTGCTACTATCATAACATCCATGTTAGCTAAATTAGGAACTAACTGTTCCAGCTCATACATTGGGTATTTAAAATCAAAAGTGCCATTAAAAAATCTCAAATAAGGTAAAGTACTCTTATAAGTACCGGTTGTTGAATCATATATTTGGTTGCCTTCAGGCTTTGCCATCCAAAAAGGCCATTTTTCATCGAAATTAAAGTGCCTTTCAACGAAATTTTGATCCAGATAGTAATTTGAGCCAAACGTTTGATCCATGTTGGTGTTTATTGGATTTTGATTATAATACGGCTGATAAAAAGAGCTTCTCGGAGGTTCATGATAAATATCTCCAACCCGATATTTTTTATTTAATTCGGTCATATCAAACCATCCAATTGGTCGAATAATTGCTTTAAGAGTGAGATTTCCTTTCACCGGGCCTCCGCTTGTAAAATTAGCCATAACCCTGCCCTCGATAAAGTGGTCGGTATTAAAAAAGAATGCCGGCATTGTAACATTCACCTCAAACCTCGTTTGATAGTATTCTTCTACAATGAAATGGCCTTCCTCGACTTGACCTTGAGCGACTACCCTTATGGTCCAACGCCCGTAAGGTGGTTGATCAGAAAGTTTATATTGGAGACTAACACTCCCCAAATTTGATTGCCGCGAAAGCCATCGACGAATTAAGTGCTTTTTAGGATCGAGCATATAAACATCTATTGCATTATCGAAACCTCTCAGTTCGGTAGTAAGTGGTATTGTTCTAAAACGCACAGTTTCACCCTGCATGTACACAGGTTTGTCAGTTTGGATAAATATCGTCATGGATCTCTGTGAGAAAGTCAATGTAGTTTCATTTAAAAATGCAATTCCTCCCAAAATATTGTTGTACAGCCCTTCGACACGGAGCTTATATTCCCCGACAGCGCTCGTTGGTGGGACCCTCATAAGTAAAGTCTCAGGAATACCTTCTTTTACCTCTTTTGAATCCGCACTCACCTCAACACCGTCTCGAGATATACTCGCATGAACAGTGATGGGATACAATGCCTGGAGAATGGACACAGTGACTTGATATATTAATCCTGGACGGACAACGTTCGATGCAGTTATAAAATAAGTCGGTTGCCTAAAAACCATATTCCTCGAGTATTGGTTAGTGCCACCTTTCCCGGTTGCTGGGAACTTTTCATCAGCCTTATTGTTGTACTGAAATGTTCTCCTTAAGTAGTCTGTGTTCTTATTTGTTTTTGGGAATGTATTTTCGTTCCTAAACCGATTGGGATTTTCTGTCTGGGATCTGTCCCTGGGATCGATCCCAAAATCAGTTCTACTGGTCGTTGAGTAGCTTTCATAATTAAATGGATTGTTTGCCTTCGTTGTGCTCCACTGGGTTAATACTGGCAAAATGAACCCCAATGCCAACAGGGCTAGGAGCACATTCAAATTGATGAACATGATCTGTTGGAAGCAATATACTTATTATTTTAGAGTTATAAGCAAATTACAACTGTGTAGAGGGAATTTAACAAAATATATACAATACACAAAAAGCGCATTCGGAGTTATTAAATCATTATCCTTAAAAGTTTTTTATTTCCCATAGAAAGCAGGGCACGTACCTACCGCGCGTTGCCCCGAGCACCGCCAACCAAACGTGACAAATTTCCCAAATCTAACGAATTGCTTCAAATAAGCCTTCCCCAATATCTATCTCTCCTCAATCATATCCAGTTAATTCCGGCAAATTAAGTCCTTATTAATAACATTTAACAAATCACAGCATTTCCTTCTCACGAAGTTTTCCAGCCACACAGCGAAATTCGCACCAATCCTGTTTACATAGTTTGTACTGAGGGGAACGCCCATGCTCATTACTCACCCTTGTTTAAAGTAACTACACCTTCATCACTTCATATATATTTTTCGAATTTCTCTTTATCACGGAAATGGAAAACTGAGGATTTTAAACTTAAATTAAATGAAATTAAAGACAAAACAAGAAAATCGTAAAGTGACACTCCCGACTCCCGATTCGCTCGTATTTTGTAAACACCCTTTTAGGTACCAACATTGAGAAATAAAATCATCACCGTTCTGTGTGTCATGGATAATATTTCCCAATATCAAAAGAAATTTTTATGAGGAGATTCACAACACTGCCATAAATGAAATGGATAATGCATTTTAAACTGTCACAAGTGATATAAATTCAAAAACCATTTTTCCCTAAAAGACTAAATAGAATTTAGCAAAGCAAAAAAATTATTATTATGCATAGGTACGAAAATTAGAGGATCCATTGGAATAAACGAATGGACGTTTTGTTCATTCTTTGTAGGATCGCTCCGCTACTACTTCAGTACCTATTACACATTCGTCAGCAGTCACTGCAAATAGCTTCGTGAGGGAGGACGACGCGTAAAAAAGTAAATCCACTAACCTGTAACTTGATGATATTTGACAACTGACAAATCGCTGTTTAGGTTGGAAAAGAAAAACATCAAAAATGGGAGAAGTTGTTAATGAATCAGTTACTGGACAATTTGAGAATGTGGAAATTAATTTGGGTGATGACCAGGATAATATCGATACTGAGAGTAACGTAAGTTTCACAAAGTAAATGTTGAGGACGTGTTAGCGAAAGTCTCTGTCTTATTACTGTTAATTTGCTTAGCTTTGCTTTTAAAAATATGCTTCAATCTGTGGAAGGTAAATTACTTTGCATCCGCATTCTAAAGGTCCAGGATATCTGTTAGTAAGCACTCAATTTAATTTAGTTTAGGTACAAAGAAATATTGCGGGCGGCTCTGTCCGGTTACGCCCCTTACCGCTGATATGCCATTTTTAGTTTTGTAACTGCATACAGTGCAGCATTAGACCTTCTGCGAATATAATCCGGTCTAAAATAATCTCTTTTTTTAAAAGCCTACATTGTGGAGCGATAATAAGAATACATAATATAATAAGTACATAAGTAGATTATCTATTCGCTCCCCATATAAAACGCCTATATCAAAATGGTGCACTTTTCGTTCCCTCTTGCGGGATTAACGGATTTTGAGCAGTCAATTGTGAGTTTGAATTATCCTCTGAAGTATTTTTGGTCACAAGTAATCACAGCCATTATTAAATAAACCATTTCCATCTTAATTCCTTTAAATTGAATGCAAACATGTAATTACTGCACGTTGAAATACATCTGATATTCGCACAATTTAAGTTTAAGATACAATGCTATGGTTCCTTAATTCGCGGATTTAAGTAAAATCCTAATCGATTCCTAAACTGGGCTAACTTGAGCAATCTTTAATTAAGTAGGGAACCAATGATTCAATAAAGTTGAAAAATCTACTGATTAGACTAATTTATTATTGTTATTTATAGAAGGAGCCTATACTAGAAGATATAACAACAAATCAAGGGACAGGCGATTACTTTATTGATATAAGTGTTTCTGAACCTCAAAAAGTAGGAGATGGCATGGGATCATATTTAGCATATAAGTATTGGTTTTGAACTTTACCTTAAAGTCTTCTAATTATCTGTTGTGTAGAATAACAACTCATACCAATATGCCAAAATTCAGCAAAAATCAATTTAGTACCATGCGGAGGTTCAGTGACTTTTTGAGACTTCATTCAATTCTTTTAGGAAAGCATATTCGCAATGGAAGAATTATACCACCAGTGCCTGAAAAGAATTTAATAGGTAAGTTAAAATTATGATTATCAGAGTAAATAAATATACCTGCTTTTTATTCTGTATAAATATTTTCCTCGGAAGAGTCTTCAAACATGAAATAATTCAATCTCTTTCGAAATTTCTTTAATAAATTTAAGTAACTCTATTACTTCGACAAAATGAAGAAGAGTATTTCACACCGATTCCTTTTTCACCTCTATATGTAACTTTTCCTATGAGTGCAACAAGACTAAATTATATTTAGGTAGCACCAAAGTTAAAATGAGTCAACCACCGCCGGATTCCGGAAATGGTTTGCAAGTAGAATGGTTAGAGACACGGAGAGCGGCCTTAGAGCGCTTTTTAAATAGAGTCGCCCAACATCACGTTCTCCGAACTGAACCAGAATTTATTAGCTTCCTCGAAATTGAACAGGTGATTAAATTACGAACATTAAACACGTTCAAATGTCCGGTTTTAAAATCTTACTATGAACTAATTATTTTCTGTAAAAAATATACAATAAATCGTTTTATTTTATTCAGAATATATTTGATGTACATTTTATTGTTTTAATATTAAATTGATGGTTTGGGCAATTAAGATACAATTATATCTATTTTAAAACAGGACCTTTGATCAAATATGGTATGCAAAGATATAAATGTTCAACATTATAATAAAATTCTAGGAACTTCCAAAAGCAGTGGATACTGCCGCATTAAGTGGTGCCGCGGTAATGAGATTATTTAATAAAGTTGGCGAAACAGTGAATAAAATTACGTATAAGATGGATGAAAATGATCCGGTAAAATTGTTCATATCAATTTTTAATATAATTTTATATTTTATTATGTTACTTAGTGGTTTGATGATAAAATTTCGGAAATAGAGACAGAAGATACACATATGCAAAATTTACATTCCGCAATTAAAACGTTGGTGCAGTATCGCAAAGAGCTCGCTTCTTTAACTGGTATTGTAGCAAAGTCAGCTGCAATGTTGAGTACTTGCGAAGACCACACTAGTTTGTCGCGGGCGCTCTCTCAACTAGCTGATGTTCAAGTAAGTTAAATTTAATCTTTACATGAACATCAATTTTCTTTGAACCTTGAAAATCGCGTAAGTGTTGCATTTTAAAATTTCTTCCATCAACATGCAAAATTCAGTATCATTTCTAAACATCCTATTACAGTAAGATAATCCCTAGTAGATAAAAATACATTTTTCATTTTAGGAAAAGGTAGAGCTTCTTAGAACAGAGCAAGCTAATTCAGACTTTTATATATTATCAGAGATTTTAAAGGATTATACGGGACTCTTAGGAGCAGTAAAAGCCGTATTCCATGAAAGGGTTAAGGTAAGTAAATATTTATGGGATTATAATTTACAGTTTTAATAATAAATTATTGAATTTTATTTTCTAGGTTTTCCAAAACTGGCAACATGCTCAGCTTCAACTAACAAAGAGAAGAGAAAACAAGGCAAAACTTGAACTTTCGGATAAAGTAGACAAATTGGGTCAAGCACAGAAAGAGGTTACAGAAGTAAGTATTAAATATATAATTTTTACATGAAATTAATTTCAGTTTATTAATTACTTTATATTGCTTACGGTTTTACAAAAAACGAATGGGAACACTGTTTCTAAATAAATTGTCCTAATATTTAAAAAGAAAAATACTAAACATCCAGCCATTTGTACACAACTTTCTTAACTCTTTCTTTAGTTGCCCTCATTTCATCTGTATCTTTCGTGCTAATAGAACCCAAATCCTTGCAGTGAGCGTAAACTTTAAAGAAGGTTATTGAAATTATTTTATATTTTGTATTCTATTGGTAACTTACGTGGAACGACATTTGAATCTCCTTCCTCATGCTCTTGCATACCCATCATACGCCAAGGATCTAATTGACCATGTGTTAGGATTACATTAGATACGTTTGGACTCATACCACCAAATGCTAAATTCGTACGGATTGTGTTATCATAAATAGTGGCATTGGAAAATCTAGAGAATTTTGAGAGCGTAAACAATATTATTAAAATGGATTAAAACACATTTTTACTTCTCGCCATACGCATCTGTACAGGCTGAAATGTATAGTTCAACTGGGAAATTAGAACCGAATGGTTGATACTTCGATCCAGATGTCTGGTACCAACCATATTCTGCGCATGTTTGGTAAAACCACTGTCTCACTTAAAAAAATGTTAATTAACTTACTCCATAAAAGGCAAACGATATTATTTACTTATTGAGTTGTTAGTTATTTTGGTGTCATTCAAACTCTTGATAAAGTCTGAATAGGAAAAATCAATGCATTTAGTAGACCCTGCTTTTGAAAGAAGCCATGAGGCAACACCTGAGGTATCATTCTCTCCCGAAAGTATTTGTTCACAAGCCTTTTCAATATCCCCGGAACTTTGGTAAAATGTTCAAAATATTTTATGCAAAAACTGTTTTAAAAGTTATAATTACTTGTGTCCTTGTACGAGTCCAGCGAAAACATCAGACAATGAGCCAAAGAAAGACCAGATGTCCTTTTTATTAGACGAGTCTAAATTGTCACAGATTTTGAACATTTCCTTAACTTCATCTGCTTTGTTATTGGCTAACATATCTTCTAGCTGCTTAAATGCCCTGTTAATTCTGTCGTAACACATTTGCCCACCTACTAGTTTTATAGACTCACCAACAATTTCTTTGTATTCTAAAAAAAGTATATCTTTATGATAGGTACTGATGGTTTTCTTTTATTATAAGTATACCTGTAAAATCAACTTTAGCTAATAGAGGTGCACTGGAACCCCATGATCCAGTAGCTAATTCAGGGTAGAGACGCTTGAACCAAGTAACCATCGTAGCAGAATATGAACCGCCGACTAGAATTACCCCGGAATTGCTTAGACCGGGCACAGTTCTCTTAATTACTTTTATAAAATGTGCTAGATCAGCAAGGGATTGTTTTACACTAAGGTATTGAAGGTTTTCCGTAGATAGATCTCTAAAATTGAATTATTTGTATTATTTTTCGATTATTTCGCAATAATCTATTTCTAGTACTCGGTTGGGTAACTTTTTCCATAATAACGATGTTCAGTGTAGAACATGTAGCCATTTAAATCTTTGGCCATATCGAACATATGACCTCCGCGCAGGTATCCTTCTGAAATAGCCCATTCACCTCCAACAAATATAAAAATAGGTCCATTATCCTTAAAGTATTGGTCGTTTGCCATATATCTCTAAAATTATGTTTGTATTTTAATTCTACACTACGGTCTCACTATCTGATTACCATTTCCCATGTTCTTGTATCGGACGTATTGAAATTGTCCAATTTCTGTTGAATCCATTCCGTACGAATTGTAGATCTACCTTTTACAAAAGCCACTGGAGGTTCTCGATGCAAATCTTCGAAAATTTGTTTGAGAATAGAATCTGCCTCAGCGGAGGAGGAGAGGGATAAAACTGCTATATAAATTATTAATACTCTCATTCTTTCACACTGCACCTGGAAAACTGAAAATAATTACCGCAGTCTCTTTAAATAACTTCGGGTGCCACTTGAAATGTTAAAGAATTGACTGATAACTCCTACTGCGCCGAAATGAGATTAGTTTCTTGGTTATCGAATCATGACCTGTTTACAACTTGATAGAGGTAAAATTTATAGTTGCGGTCTCCTTCACAGTACTTTAAGTGGCTAGATTTTGTGGTACGGGGAAACCCAAACCTTTTGTAATTTAAATCAAACTTTTAATTTTTCTTTTTCAAGTAAAGAAAAACTTTCATTTACAAAGTATTCAAATTCTTATCTACCTGTAATTTAAGAAATAGGATAAATGAAGGTTTCAGTTGATTTATTCAAATATAATTTAATGATATAAATATATTCATATTTCTAGTGGGAGGCAAAGGTGCAAAGATGCCAGAAAGAATTTGATGATATCTCTGTAGAAATAAAAAAGGAAATTGAGAGATTCGAAGAGAACAAAACACAAGAGTTGAAGGCCACAATAATAAAATATCTCGAAGATCAAATGGCGCATCAGCAACAGGTATACGCTTCTTTTTATTTAGATTACTTAAATTTCTTTATAATTATTATTACCTCCTTTTAGCTCGTGAAATACTGGGAAGGTTTTACTCCATCAGCAAAAGAAATTGTGTAAACTGAGAAAATTGTTTTCTCTTAACAAGAGGATAAAACTTTTGCACATTTTTAAATTTCATATCTTTATTCTTCTAATATATATCTGTCGATAATGAAATACATATATGTATATGCAGATAACGAGCGTATTTTATTTGTTCCATGCTCTAAGGGAATTTATTATTAAACTCTTCTTTCCGGCATTGCACATTTACATTTTAACAATGATTATGCAAAGAAAAGTAGAGATATTTGAGCGCAAGGTAAGGTGGGTGATTTGTTGCTTTTTCCTTTCATGCATTGCTATTGTTTTGCACGGTATTGTATACGTATGCTAAATCCGAGCATGATAAACAAGCCGAATGTATTTGCTTTCAACCAATTTTGACCGACTTCATAAAAAAAATGGTTGCCATTATAAATACAGAATTAAGCTAAAACTTAAATGACTGTATAATGCATTTATTGTAACCCAACAAACTCTATACATATTAAAATTACAATTGAGATAAAAAATTATAGATATATGTCAAATTAACTCTAAGCTGGCATTTCTTTCTAAACAGAATTTATAGTGAATCAAAAGTATATTTAATTTATTAAAATTGCCTACTAAAAAATGAAATATTTAAAATTTAGTTTTGTAACTATCCAAAATAAAAATCAGACCTAGAAAAAACATAAAAAATGGTGTTACATGAATATGTAGATGTCTGCATATATTTATATATTTTTTATACAAGTATACAATCTATTTTCATCACATTTATGTATAGTCAAAAAACAAGACCTACACAGAACTAGATAATCTTCAATTTTCCTTAAGAATTTTTCTTGGATTTAAATTTACATTTTGCTAGAATCTACTTCCAAAATAACATGTTTTACCACAGTTAAATTTGAACTACGTTCGCTATTTAATCGTAATATATCGTTTCTTTTCTTTTTACCATAATAAGCAATTTCTGGTAAACTAATGCTGCTTTGCAAAACATTGTTGTCTTGACATTTTAAAAGTGCTAATGAAGATTTACCAGATTCATCTAATATGATGTTCAGTTTTGCCCCAGTCTTTTTCATATCGCGTGCTTCTGTGAACTGCATTAGCGTGCCTTGCTCTAAATTTGTTCTAGAAACTAATGGGATTTCATGAACACTTTCTGCGGAAGAGCACTTTTGATTCCAACCCTTCGTAAGGATCGCAGAGCTATCAGTCTCTCGGCGTGATTGTATTACTGGGCAGGAGTCAAAAAATAGTTTACATGCATGCGATGGTTTCATAACTCCACTTAAGGATTGCTCTGATCGCTTCTTTCCTGTTTCTTTTCTCTTAGAAGTGCTACTCTCACCTTCAAATAATCCGCAGCAATTGTCCTCATTACTAGTTGTGTTTTCGTTGCTTCCATTTTTAGTTCTTTTATTATATATAATACCCATATTATCAATGGGAATAAAAAGTTCTTTTTCATGAATATCAACAGAAGATCCAAAATCTTGGGAAGAATACAATGTCTCCTCCAGAGGTGTCATAATACTTTCACTCATGTAGTTTATATGTATAGGAGATGTTTGCAAAGAGCCCGGTTTCAGTTCCACATCTGGAGGTGTATAATACACAGATGTTTTGCTATCCTCAATACTTTTTGTTGAAAAATTTTCTGGATTTTTCAGTTTCACCTTGATTATATGCTCAGTTGAAGACTCTGATATGTTGGTCTTTAAATACACATCAAAGTCTGTAAAAATAGAAATGTATTAACATTTTTTTAGGAAAAGAAAATAAAATAACTAAAATTGCTTATTTACTTACTAATTTAAGTATATTAAACTCACCTCTATTTATTTCTTCTTCACAACGGCCGCGACAATTTTCGAAGTAAAAGCTCGGCAGATTCTCTAGAACTTTATTTAAAGTTTGTTGTTGATATTTATAACCCTCTCTAAGGCGTAAAACTTGATGTGCACTAAATTTGCGAATTTTATTTCGCTGAAATACATAATTTTCCCGAACCCAATTTAATTGACCTGTAGAATAATCACGGACTCGTCTTAACTGATCGTAATACTGATCACGCAAGGATGTTATATGATGAGAACCAATATTCCTAATATCTTTTAAATGTTTCGCCTGTGTGCCATAGCTGCTCTGAATCCATTCAACTTGCTGTGCGCAATTTTCTCGAATTCTATTAACCTTTTACGAAAAAATTAAGATAATTTATTGTATATTTATAACTCTTTTTCATTTAATTACCTGTTGTGTGTAATTTTCACGTAATTTTTCCAATTGTTGACTTTTGTAGTGTTCAATGTTATCAAGCATTGCGTAAATTTGTCTAGCTCTTGGAGACGTTTTTTCCTTTGAACAACAACTGCAGGCATTACACAATTTATGATACAGCCCAAACCTTAAGGTTTAGCACAGAAAATTAATAAATATTTCAACAATAATACTAATTATATGAAATAACAATTTTGTGTAAGATTAGTTTAGACTAGTTTAGACTAGAACACTTCCTCTATAACTACCCAGCCTTTTCTCGTGCAAGCATTGCCGGCATTCGATGCTGATATTACAAGGATGGAATATTTCATTTCTCAATTTCCATTTGATGCGCTTAAGTTCAATAAGGCAACAATGAAATTCGGACAGCGTAGGGGGCGAGTGCAGTGGATTACGTCTGAGCGCTCAATGCTACCCGCCACACCCACAACACAATAATAATAATTTTCAATATATAATATAAGTTTCACTTACTTGATAGCAATCATTTTCAGGGACTGAACTATTAATGTGAGCAATAAGAACACGCAAGCCGAAGCAGTTCCGGAATATAAACTACCTATTTTTATGTGGTAGAAGACAATAGGATCAATGTACAGTCTGTAATATAAAAAAAAATTAGTCATTCTATTATCTGGAAAATTCAAACCTTGCCTTATGTATGATGTTGCATTCCCCATAATATTGAACGCAAAACATGTGTATAGTCCACTATCATTTCGTGAAATATTATAAATTTGAAGGGAACCATTTTCTTGTAAGTATAACGTTTCAACGCTTCCATTTCCAAGAGAATTGCTGATAATTGATAAATGTTTAACGTTTTCCTCGGTGATTGAAGTAAGCACAAATTTCTCTCCTGGATTCCTGTTTGTAAGTGAAGTAGCTTTCTCCAAATCAGCATGATATCTAAGTATTTTATTTGATGGTGTTATCCATATTATATCAGGAGTAGGATTGCCAACGAACGAGCACTCTAGCGTTGCCGTTGAAAGTAGCTGATACATTTTGCTTTCCGACGATTTAAGAATAACAGGCTTAATACAGCGAAGATCTTTTAAAATGGCAAACATGTCCCCCGGATAACCATGACGGCATTTTAAAAGAGACCAATTTTCAATATAAATAGAGCTTTGGTGTATTTGAACTTCTCTCAACCATTCGTTCATCCAATACATTCTGCAGTCACATATAAAGTCATTTTGGTTGAAGTTAATATATCGTAAATTTCTTAAGAATCTAAGGCTCTCTGGTAATGTAATTAAGTAGTTATGACTAACATCCAACCATCGTAGTTTTGAAAGTTTTCCAATTTCTTTTGGTAAACTGGTTAAATTATTTCGGGAAAGATTAAGGATTTCAACATTAACGGCATGCTCAAAGAAATATTCGGGTACTGTATGTAAATTTTTATTATCAAATATTAGCAATTCCGTTAATTCGCTCCAGACACTTGTCTCAACATCGATTATACATTTTCCAATGTTTTCTAATTCAGTTCCCTCTAGGACAAGTGTCGTTAATTTAAATTGCCTTTTGAGCAAGCCACTTGGTAAATACTTAAAAGTATTTTTACTAATGTCTAAAAATTTCAAATTATGTAGTTCAGAGAACATGCTCGTTGAAAGCATAGTAATATTATTGAAGCGAATATTAAGGTAGGTTAAATTATACAAAATATCAAAAGCGTTTTTATTTATAAACTCAATTTGATTATGCGATAAATTTAACGAACGCAAAGCCTTTAAGCCAAAGAATGAATTTTTTGAAATCCTCTGTATCGAATTGTGATTAAGCATTAATGTTTCGAGATTTTCATTCGAAATGAAAAAGTTATCAGGAAAAGAAATGAGATTATTGTGAGAGATATCTAAGATTTTGAGATTTTTTAAGCTTTTAAATAACTGAAACCGGAGGATAGAGAGCTTATTATAAGATAAATTGAGTTCGGATAGATTTTCCATTCCCCGGAATAAGGTTTTAGGAAGGTCAGATATTTCATTACCCGAAATACTGAATTTAGTCAAACTGTCTCTTGTTTCGCATTCGCATGGAATCACCGTTTCGATCTTGTTGTTGTCCAAGTAGATCTCTCTTATGCTTACCAGTCCTTTTATCAACTCCAGCGAGCAAATTTGAATATTGTTTGAGGCAAGTTTTAAAACTCTCAGTCTAGGAAGATTTCTCACTTCAAAACATCTTAAATATTGAATTGAATTTTCGCTAAAATCAATGTATTCTACTTTCTGCATATCAAAATTATCTCCCGATAGCAATTCTCCAACTTCCTTGTCCGTGACCCTGCTCTTGATCCATGTCAGGTTGCTTATACCTCTGCCGTTGATCAGCTCTATGCCATTGGTGGCGTATACTCCTGATAGCAAGAGCTGGCTGTACAACACGTTCTCATCTGAATGCAATCTACTATTAATCTCGTGAAGGGTCGAGTTAGCGCACTGTAACGAGTGCAGCACGCCCTTTTCGAACAGGGTATCATTGCCTTTTGAGTGCACCGAGAAGCACTCTCCATTTGAATGTCTTATGTAATTGCAAATGAACCCCGACTGCAGAAACACTATTATTAGGAATATGTTTGATATGGCATCCATTTTCTAACACGTAGCTCGAAACGATCTGGTGTCATAAGTGACGCATCTCTGCAGATATCAGACATTTCCCTATAAGAGAATAAAACACTTTACTCCACTGTTTACAGCCAACAATCAGCTAACTTGGGGGGCTTTGGCGTCTTGCTGAACTTCGACATTTTCTTGTCAACTTTCGCAATCCCTTCACCTTGCCAACAACAAGCAAGAAAAATGAGCAGACAATAAGTTTGCAATTTAATATAGCTTTTTTTCCAATATTCTTCTTTGCACTAACGTTAAATTAAAAGTTCACATAACTTAGCTGCTATGAGATCCGAAAACTAGAGATTTTAATATTTTCAATTACACAAAAATTAGCTTTGACCTTCTGGTGGCAATCCGCAAATTCAAAATGTATATAAATTCGAATAAAAACAAATAAATATTTATGCCATATACCACAAAACATTATAATTATAAATAAATAAAAAATGTTATTTCGTAAGGAAAATAAGAGCTCTCAGTAAGAAAATTTACTTACCACCAAATAATTGAGTTATTTTGCATATTTGCCCATTTCTTAGCTTTACATTTGTTTGCTTATATTACAGAAAATAAAACGTCAAACTGCATTACGGGTAAGAGATACAAAACAGTCCCAAAAATATTTTTTAAAATAAATTCGCCATTACCTCAAACATTGAATAAGTCTGGAAGCAACAGCATTACTTAAATGATGACATTGACAGGTGTCACAACTTATCTAACATTTCACCAATTTATCTACAACAGCTGAAGTTGTTTTTTTTTCGAAACAGTAAGTTAAAAGTTTTTCATCACTAGCTTCAGATGGCTTTGTGCAAGGCAAGAGTTTTCTTGTTAGTTCCTTTCTAGCAGACTGAGAAGGCTTAATGGAATGGCCCGTCGTCTTTTCAAATCTTTAAACTCTGTTCAATGAAAAAAAAAACTGTCTAGCTTTAGGGCGCATCAGGAGTACACTGTAAGCGGTCGAAGAAAATTTATTTATTTATTTATATAAACCTAGTGCACCACATGGAAGATTTTGTTGTCAGGCAGGGTGCCTTCGGTCTTTTTGAAAATTCCCAGTGCGTCTCAGTAGCTGACGGGTGCTGAAGCCGTGGATTTAAGTTCTGATTGGTCAATTGATGACTCTAGTTCATTTTCCCAAAATTCCCAGAATTCATTTTCAGGACGTAGCATGAAAGACCTTTCAGGTCATCGCAGTACACACCCGTATGGGTCATCTTCTCGTTAAAAATTACAAATAATGCATAATCTAAGTCAACTTGCACCATTTCGTTGGAATTCACAACCAATAAACTCCACATCTAGACTAAATAAATGTAGTAAACTTGTAAATTTAAAAAAATATGCGTTATTTTATGTAATCTTTAATAAATTTAGGACATACATACATCACATTCTCAGAGTTTATTTTTAGAAATTATATAAACTATGAAAAGTCCAAATGCAACGGACTAACCGAGTTCTTCTTGTTTTTTGTTACAATAAAAAATATTCTCTCAAGTATACTCAAAAATGAGAAATTCTTTTAAAATATGGGGAAGTGGTAAAACAGATACACTTTCAAAAAGGTATTTACCAAAAAAGCTTCTCAAAAATATTCTCGCTTGCTTTTTTAATGAAAGTGGATTTGTTGCACATTGCAAAAGAATTTCTTTTTGATCGTTTGTTATTGTTGTACTCCTCCGAATCATCGATATGTTAAAATTCTCAGCAGATTCTAAAAGTAAGTTGAATGTAGGAGTGTTTGTTTGAATGTTTCCTAAATAATTAAGGATACCAGCTGGATCCTTTAATTGATTTTTTATAATTACTCTAGCACCATATTTTATTAATAAGTGAAGATCATTTATGGAAATTGTTTGATTACTAGCTAATAACTCTGCTAAAGGAGAACGCAATGTTGCGTTTATGGAAGGTTGCCTAACAACTCGGATGTTGGGATCTGCACCATATGATAGTAAAATCTATAATAAAACCATATGTGTAATGCTTTAATAATTTCCTGGAAAAAAAACTCACCTTGATAATATCCTGTCTATGTAAAATGCTATCAGCGCATGCAACGTGCAAGGGGGATCCAATCAGAGGGGTACATCTGTTCACATTAGCTCCATTTTCTAGCAGTAGCTTTACTAAATTTGGATCACCTCTTAGAACAGCTAGATGTAGCGGACTTGGTTTATCTACTTCTAAAGGTGGAGTTCTAACATCCACAATAGCTCCTTGTTTCAATAATAAATTAACCACAGCATCATTTCCTGTTTGAATTGATTGATATTTTTGCGTTAGTAGCCTTGAGGATTGTAGTTACAGTAGGTAGGGAAAAGAAGGGGCAAAACGGGATACCTTAAATATCTTATTGATCAATCAAAACTTTGATTATCAATCTTCTTATTAATTACTGTAATAGGAGCATATTTTAACCAGTGCTAAATTATGATCAAATCAAATTAGATCAGAGCAAAACAGGTTTTTCTAAACTCATAGATTTACGTGATATTGTTTCCTCTTCCCATAACAGGTCTCATATCCTAAAAATTTGAAGAATATGACTATTAAATCTTACCGGCTATCACAGCATAATGAAGCACAGTCCGGTAATCGTTTCGGGAATCAGTAACAGCATTAACATCAGCTCCATGATTCAGCAAAATTAGCACTTGTTCCATACTCTACAATTGCAAACACAAACTATATGTAGAATTAATGAACAGCATTTTTATACATGGTTTTCATAATCAATGTTTACTCTTTAAAGAAAAGATCAATTATTAACTATTAGCTTCAATTTTTGATCTGATTCAATATCGTTTTAGCTTTTCAGGACTTAATGTGTAACTAATGCCTGATTTCTAATGTGGAAATCAATTGTTTATTTGTGGTAAAAGTTATCGTTAACCTAAACATTTCGCGATATACAGATATTGCCTATAAAATTAGAGAAGTTATCTTTAAAATAGTGTAAATAGTAGTTTTGGTGTTATTGAATTTAAAAGATATCGAATTTATAAATTCAAGATCGTACGATCACGATTAATGCATTCCTGTATTGTTTATAACTTACATCTTGTTGCCTAACCGCTCTCATTAAAGGCGTCATTCCTGTTCGATCTCGAGTTTCTGGGTTAGCTCCAAATGTTAATAATAAGCTTAAAGCATCTGCATCATCCACCAGATTTATTTCAGAGCCTAAAAAATATCGTTTATTTGGATCAGCACCATGCTCCAATAATAGTCTAGCGAGTTCCTGAAAATAATCGAATTTAATCGATAACTTTTAAGTGATCCTATTTTACATAATGCTTATTTCGCAAAGCCAATCTCAAAGGCTCATCACAAAGAGTAGTTCTCGGATACCGTTCACTGGATGGTTCTACATAGTCCACTTTTGCACCAAGTTTTAAAAGTAATTCAGCTAATTCTAAATATCTGTTAATTGGATTTCTTATTATAAACCATTATAAGTAAGAAATGCATACCCATGCTCTGCGGCAAGGTGAAGAGCGCTGTAACCACAATCATCTGCGGCATTTATATCGGCTCCTCGCACTAAAAGTAAATTGACTGCAGCTGTGTACTTTTGCCAAACTGCATAGTGAAGAGGTTTTAAACCTTGAACAACCGACTCATTAACCTAAAAGAAGGGGGCTTGAAATAGATATGCATAATGTAGGTTCAGTCACTTTTTACCTTTGCTCCAGAAGCTAAAATAATTCGTATATCGTCTAGCGACTTCATGTGAATGATAGCGTCTGCTAAGGCTCTTTGTAATGCACTTGCCTCGGATCCCGGCGTATTATTATTACACAATCGACCCCCTGTATAAAAATTAATTGCATATAGGATGCATGTAGGCCTTTGTTTCTTTCCTTATTGTTAAAATGTAAATTTTGAAAAGAGTTGTCTGAGAGTTTCCGATCTCAATTATTGTATTATCATTATTCGTAAAAATACTATTAAAAGAAACAAATCAGTTGGAGAAATAATGCATCATAGCAATAGAATAGAAAGTCTTTACTATTCGGCGTTTTGTAACCATGTACCCTATAAAACTTGTATTGCAGGGATGGTTCATTAGTAGTACACATTTGGAATTGGTATGCGAGTAGTGTTCAGCACATAAATTCTTCTCTTTAATTTTTTTTAACCAAACTCCCATAAGTGGGTTTAAGATTTTACAATGGAATAAGAATCATAACTATGTGAACACTTTTGGGAATAAATTAATTATTTATTAACTTGCTTACCACTTTCCATCATTGATAAATATATGCAATATTTTCTAATCGTATCAATGAACAAGTTATAGTAATTGTTCACTTCGGAACTATTAAAACAAAATCTTCAGGTTGATTTGAAGAAAATGTGATGTACTTATGTAAAACACGCACTCAACATTGAAAACTAAAAACGTATGTAGGTACTTTGCGTTTCTTTGTTTTGCAACGACACAATTTTGATGCGTAAATAAAACCAAAATTAATTTATCTCTTCAGACCAAAGCGAATTTTCGACTGAAGGCAATATTCTTAATGCCTCATCATTTAGATATAAGATGTTTCTTAAGTGAAAAGCTCTCTACCTTCGCGTGTTCTATTTGTGGCTTAATTTTATACGAAATGTAACGAGCAGCTTTTCTATGTAGGAACGCAATGAAATGTTTCTAGTAACCGAACTGTTGCATGAACATTTCGTTATTTTTACGTAGGACTCTGATATTACGTATTTTTAAAGGTATATTTATTACGTATTTCTATGTAGCGTCATGCAGTTATTTAATTCGAAAATCTAAGATCAATGAATCATTTGTAAGAATTTTTTTGATCATAAACATTTAAAAATGCGACACGAAATTGAAAACTAAAGTATGTGGGAAAGTATATAAACAAACAATTAGTTATAGAATATAGGAATATGGTTCCGGCATAACTTCCAAATAATTCTATGATACAAAATTAAATTGACGCACTTAGCATACATAAATAAAAACTGAGGAAAATAATAAAGTATAAATAAACGAGTGAGCTGTACTTTATAATAAGCTATACAAATATATTAGCGCAGGCTTTATCAACAGGAGAAATATAATTTTAGTTGTACAAGATGCTAATGAGAAAGTCTAATCCATTGATGGAGTACTTACCCTACACAAAATGCCTATATCCAAATGGTGCACTATTTGTTCCCTCTTATATCTCAATATTAAGAAATAGAGCAGTCACCTGTGAGTTTGAACTATTCAAGTCAAGTGCGTTTTTGCTGTGTAATTCCGTAACCGGTATGGGTCAGTGGCATATGAAGGGTTGTTTGAAAACCTCGTTTGAACTAACAACGTTTTCTAATCAGCATTTCCAACGCTCTGTTGGGACGGTTTAAAGAGATGGAAGCATCGCTGGGAGGTGTTTAAACTTACAAGGGGACTATGTAGAAAAACAAAAATAAATTTGAGGACGGAAACTTTTCAGAGTATCCTTTTATGTCATATATCAACTATTACTAACCATATACGCTAAATAAATTGCACCCAATTAAAGTAAGGGATTAAAATATATAAAAGAGTAGATTTATTTAAAACTGCTTTATTGAAAATAATACGTTAACATTGAAGACATAACTATAAAATTATATAACTGAACAAACATAAAAATTGTTCCAACATTAGTTTCTCTGTGGCTTCAGTTTTTCTCTGCAAAAGAAAAATTGTATTTAGTTTTAATTAATGAGACTCCTTCGAACTTCAATTAATTTCATTATTTAGAGTATACAAAATTTGTAATACTAGTAAATTTTGCTTAAGAACGTACATCACCTTTAAGCATAAAATAAAAAAGAGAAATGCAAAAATAAATTTCGAATTTTGTTAATGTGTTAAAAACTACTTGATAATTTTTTAATTTAATATTAGTTTTCTAATTGCCCCAAAAGTTTTAAATAAATCACAGATTTTTTTGCATGAAAACATTTCATAAGAATTGTAAATCTGAAATAGTTTTGAAGTTTAATTTTATACGTTGCTTCTTCTCTTACCCCTTAAAGCCTCATCTATTTCTCCGGCTCATTTTAATAATAATAATTACATGCTCGATTACTTACAAGACGAAGCTGTACTAGCAGAGCACAATATTACAATTACAGCTCTTTAAATCTTTTATACCTGCATACATATCTTCACAAGGTATAGAAAAAAACGTACTTTAATTCATTTTTTATTTATATCGCAAAGGAATTTTCCCTCAGTTTGAACATACGATGAATATTGTAATTCCGTATTTTTTCTAGTTTGCAATAAAGGAAAAGATCCAATTGTTGCAAGCAATCCCATCTTAGCACATCTAGCATTACTCCCATAGAGAAGTACTGTCTTTATTACTAAATTGTTGATGTAAGGAATGTATAATTACAAAACATGGCATGTTCCAAATTAGAGAATACTTACGTGGTAATTTTTTACTTATTCAACTCTTGTTTTCTGGAAGGTATATAATTTTCCCATTCCATTTTATCACTCAAAACGGTGGGATTATTTTGTGGGAGCGTATAATCATTTTTAAGGGGTTATACCACCTTGAAATTTTCAAACAATCTTTTTGTTTTGACTAGATTTATTATCTTACTTTTAAGAATGTATTAAGCGTTTCCACGTATCAAAATTCCAATTATTATAAATTTGAAATTTGCATGGCATAGCGATTCCGCATAAAGCTTGCACAATTGATATTGTTTCATAAAAATCTTTATCCTACTTTCAGAGTAAGATCTTCTGAATGAATGATTTCTTCTATGGATGTATGAACCAAGAATCGGGTAATTTACAACAACAAATTTATTGGATTAAATCTAATGTGGTACTTTTTTCGAAGGAGAAAAGTTTACTCAAGACATCCCAGGAATCCATTGGTATAGCATTTTCTACTTAGAATCCAAACATCATGCATATTCATCATGGAAATAAACACACAATAGTATTGGAGTTTTAAATAATATACGAGTTCTTTATCACCTTTCTTTATACCTTTGTGATTAATTACGGAGATAGTATTTTGAAATCAACGAACTCTTCGATAATAAATATGGCCTCTTCACTTTCCCATGGAAACAGATTAAGATTTGCTTTAACACAACAAAAACAATTGGATTTTCAATGTTCAGAGAAAAATTTACTTTTCAGTATTTAACTTCAAGTAAAAAGTTTATTGCTACTTTCGTTTTTCTATTGATTAGAAAACCTATGTAAGAGTATTTTAAGCTCTATGCATTTCACTCCTGATGCTAACTGACTAAAAATTTACACTAGCGATAGATTCTTAAAATCTGTTGTAGGATCGTAGGATTGTAGTAACCTATGGAGCTAAAATAATAAATAAATGTTTAGTGCATATAAAATATGAATTTTGTTTTATTTTTGTGTTTTGAAATTTACATTTTATCGGTTTCTGATATTGTTAAATTTTTTTTTATACAATATAAAAAAGCGTTTGTTAATATGCCGAATAAAATCAATACATTTGTTTGACTTTCTTATTATTTGTGATTTTAAAAGACATGTATCAATAGCGATAATTTAATGATTTCGGTTCTCAAAAGTGGAATGAATATTTAAGTTGTTTAAAATTTAAAAAAGGCCAGTATTTTATTAACTTTAATTAAAACCCAACACTGAGAAAGAAAGAATTTCAATTTGATTAAAGATGCCATAATAATGATAGCTATTGAAAATAAATCATTACTTAAGAGGGCAAGGTTACAATGTACTTATGAAATTTAATGTTTCGCATGTTACTTACACCGTTTACATAAATTTAAACATATGGTGAGGCAAACTTTAAAAAATCCATCGGTATAAAGAATTTCATTTGTTTTTTAAAATTTTATTATAATCAGATGCTGTCATCTCACAGTTAACAATACCTTATAAATAACAATGAACATTTGTGTAGGTTATCATTCTCGCTCTGTAAAAACTTGTTTAGTAAAAATTTACTAGTAAAATTATTTTTATTGCTTTCTTAGAAAAAGTTTAGGTCTATCGAGTTGGAAATAGTAATACAAAGAAATTTTTTCTTGTCATTTTAAACAATCTCCAGGAATTTTAATACTTTGTCCGAAACAATTTGAACACCAGCGTTTCTCTTAAAATTAAATAAACTTTACTTATAGATATAAGAATATTTTAATCCCACAAAAATCACGCATTAAATGAAATTTTAAACTTCCACATTATCAGTTCAATGCGGAGAATACTTGAAAGTAATACTTATTTAAACAAATCAATTTAAAATTTTTTTACGCACCTAAAAACACTTAACGAATTATTGACTAATATCCATTAGTTTAGCAACTAATTATCAAGTTGGACGATCAAAATCCTTCCTAATACAATTTTATAACAATTAGCAAATATCTAACAAATCGGCTTATTGCCAACTTCAAATTATTTAATATTCTTAAAAGATTGCTTGTCGGCAGAGAGTTCGCCCGCGCACAAAGCGGCCTTATTGAATTTTTTCTTTTTTCTTTTTTTCTAAAACGATCTTATTATTATAATAATGGTCAACAAATATGAATATATTATCTAGTGCTTTTAACTATTGGAATAAGACGAACTTATTACATCAAACGTGTTTTCTCCGAGTATCAATAGTACAAAAGGAAAGAGAAATAAAAACAGCATCCTCGGAAAATATTTATTTTCGACATCAATAACTATTTGAAGAAAACGAGATCTTAAATACTTATTTAGATATAAACAGTCTTCTTCCTGAATAGACTATACGAACGCCGGACTAACGCAAATAAAATTAAAATCAACGAAAAGAACGCCTAGAAAAATTACGGTTATTACATAAGAAAAAAAAATTGAATGTGCCTATATCTTAGCAAAAGAGCATTAAAATTGTTTCGATTGGTGAATGTTACAATTCCTTTATATTTTCAATTTTGAGGTACATACAGATTTTTATATTTCCTGTATTTACAAAAATTCACCAACATTCTACAGTGATAATGAAATAAAGTTTAATAAAGAAGTAAATATTTATATGCCCATGCACATTTTGATTTATGTATTTATTTCTTTTGGTTCCCATCTAAAAATTCCATTTTCACCAACGCTTGCAGACTCTATTTAGCATTTTAATCAGCTGCAATGGATTGGCAAGCTAGCTTATGTAATATTTCCGAATTCAATCCAATATTTCGTCTGAGATGATCAAATTTAAAACCTAGTCTTTATTTATAGTTTCGACGTTTCTTTTTCCTGAAACAGCAATATATTATTACTCTATAAATGCACATTTCTTCGAATATGAGCGGAACAAATTTTAAAAGTATCTAAAGTGGTTAGGACATGCAAATAAAGGTTGAACTGTACCAACATCTAAATTGATATATATTATGCTCAAATTCTACTGAATGTGAATTTTCGATAAAAAGGGTTCGTGCAATTTGCGTCACACATTTTTGGATATTATTGCTGCATCAATACTTATGAAATATCGTAGCAATGACCGATGAAATTATAATGATTCTATGGGTTTTTAAGAATTTATTACAGAACATTATAATATTTAAAAAATCATATATTTAAATAGTTCTCCTGTTATATACATATAACCTAAATACGTTCAGAACCATAAATTAGGCTTTCGTATTAAATTTAATGGTATTTATTTTATTTTATTAATGCTGGGTTAATTAATATAGTTTTTGATTAGGCTGTACAGGTAGGTAATGAGTGTTAAAAATGCACAGATACGCTTTTCTAGTTTCTAATGGAGATACTATTTTTTTTTCTTTGCTCAATTATCAGTTCAGTAAAATTAAAAAGGAAATGACAATAGCAGTGATAGGAAATAACCCTATAGCGCTATTTAATTTTAAAGCTTAATCCTCCTAAAACATAAGAACATAAGGCAACTTTTTTAAACGTAAACTTAACCATTCTGGATGTACCTTATGTAATCAATGCCCTCACTGGAATATCTTGTAATTCAATTTTCATTAACTTTTACTTAAATGTATTTAGCACTTTTCATGTTACAATATTAAATGACGCTTCTGAAATGGTTGACCATATTTTTAGTTTTAAATTGTATTTTGTATTTTTGGTCCAAATTTAGAAATTCAAAATATGGTAAAGAACCTTGTCAGTTATGACCCTATTTAATTCAAAATTGATATTTGAGTATTCAAGTATCGGTAGAATAACACTGTAATTTTATAAAGGTATTTGAGCGCTGATAAAGGAAAAAGCAAAAATAACAGATTTTATATAAAAGAACACGATCAACGTTCCAACTTCTACAAAAAAAAATCTTTTTTCTTTTTCCTATAAACTATGAAACTGCCAGACAAAATAAAATGATTTACATTGAAAAAAATAAGTAATAATCAATAGAGGAAGGCAAATATGGTTTTCTCTTTATTTTCGGGAAGAGGATTTAACTAATTACGATAGCATCTTTTTGATGAAATAAAAAATGTATTTCTTATAATAAATTTACTTTAGCACAGCAAAAGGTCGGAAAAAATATTTCTACTCATTTAAATTGTGACAGTTGGAAAATTACTTCGGGGATTGCGATTTAATTAAATGCTCTGAATGTAAAAAAATCCAATGGTCACAATTTTGGTAAATAGTGCGTTTCATATATTTAAACATAATTAAAAAGAAATAAAAAAATATATCATCCAACAATTGTTACTTACTGTTCTGTATTTGGGTCTGTATCACTTTCTTCAAGTTCTGCCTTGTTACGTCTTCTTTCATACATCAAAATAATTGCGCATAAGATAAAAACTTCTGCACAAATTCCTAAAAATGGCCACAATGCGGCGAGTTTTCCTGTAAATTTTAAATGCATATAATATTCGAAGCTCACAAAATTAATATTATACCTTTGACGCGAACAAAAGAAACATCCATAGCTGGGCTTTTTCCTATATATTTAGTAGCATCGTTTCTAGCAATGCACTTGTACTCCCCTTTGTCTTCTAAACTTGTATTTTCAATTTCAATAATAGCATTTTGGATTTTATTTTCGTCCTCTCTCAAAAGATATTTTCCCGTTGAATTTGTCAGTGTTATGTTTCCTGTAAATCAAAAGTTACATTGCATGTTTGAATGCAGCTGAAAGCACATCACACAAAATGTTCCCGAATTCGCTACTATTTAAACTTTTCTAATTAAAACTCAACTTTTAATAAATAATAATAAATATTAGTGAAAGTTAAAGCTTTGTTCGCAAATTAAAATCATTACCTGCATATTCCCATGAAATCTCAGGATCCGTTCCCAAAACCGAACATTGGATTGATAATTTTTCACCCTCAACAACACCAGTGTTGGAAGGAACACGTACTGCAACGTTAGCTTAACAGAAAGGGATTTATTTAGTAACAACAAAAAAAAAAAAAATTGTTTCAAATTCTCACCAACTACGTTAAAATCCTTTCTTTCTGATAAGTCCTTTTCATTAACAGCACAACTATATTGCCCGGCATCGTTTTGAACGGTTTTTTCGATTATAAATTTTCTCTCAGGTTTAATTATTTTGTATCGTCCATTAAGGGATTCCACCTTTGCAACATCTGAACCATTCTTTTCCCTTTATTGAAGAAAATATAGAAAAAAAATTAATCTTTATATTTTTAAATATATTCCAGATTCAGATTAGTGAAATAGGAAAAACCTACCATTTCAAATCATAATCACCTTCCTTAGATATATTACAACTTAGAACAAGAGAAGATTTTATATCAAATGCTTTCAGTTTGTGTTCTATGTTGTCATAATTTGGTACTAAAAAACTTTCTGAAATTGAAAAATAAATTTTCTTAAATTTAATTCGAAGGAAAAAAAATTATATATATATATTTACAACAATGCGATTAAAATGTCTTCTTCAAGCAAAAATATATTGAAAGTAAAAGGCATATGAGGGAGAAATACAAATAAACTTAGATTTTAATTAATCTAATTATTCCAATCTTCAACATTTATTCAACTGGTGACTAAATAACTATTTGAAATGGATAGATAGAATACAAATGTAGCTGAATTGGCATAGTATACTACATATCGAAGGTAAGGTATCATATCTTGCAACTAGATATTAATTTCCTGTGCTTGATTTTTATGGTATATGGCAATGCTATATTTGGTATATTCGAGCAGTACAAAAACTGGTATGAAACTTTCACATAGAGTTAGAAGAAAATAATGATCCAATCCCCACCACCTATTTTTTTAAAGATTGGTCCTTCGAGCCGGATATAAACTTTAGAGCAGTTTGTAAATGCATAACGTTCAATATGCAATCAGGTTCAAAAATCTTGAAGTTCCTTTCGTTCGTAGAAATAAACATTCACGAGAAATAGTGCTTCAGAAACTCGCAAAAGTCATACTAGGGATTAACTTTTTATTAATATTAATTAACATTAATTTTTATTGATTATTTATTATTGCATTTAACTAAGAGTAATTATTATTTTATAGTTTCTATTTAACATCATAAAACGGATTATCATTTAAAACGCCGACATGATGTTTCAGACAATTTTCTTTTTTTTTATATAAATAACGTAAATGAACACTTTATATTAAAATTTATATGTTAATATTATCTAATGTTTTTATCAAAACACACCAAAATCCTTCCGAAATTTTTGAATTTAAAAATTTGCCTGCATAAGCAATAATGCTACAGAAAATATTTCAACGCTTAGCTGTTTCTAAGAGTTCAATGATTCTTTTACTGGAATCAATCACTTTAATACTTCCGGCTTATCGCCGGAACACTTACCTATAGAAGTACCCATTTGCATTTGCTAGGTGCGCATTTTTGTTTTAAAAATTACTTGGTTAAAACTGTGCTTATTCTGAAAACTTTCTGATACAGACCTTTCTAAAAGAACATCATTTTTTAGTAACAGTAATGACTGGTTTTAAGCCCAATTTTCAAAACCCATATAACAATATATGCGCTATAGAAGAGCGCGGATTTATCAACATTTTCCTACATTTAGGGAAAAACTACTTAAACCATTTTTGAAATTGTTTCAATTCCAAATTAACTTATAAATGTTTTTGTCATAAAGTGGACCATTTTAAAGATTTTTAAAAAACCGAGTGTTTTCGTGGAATATTAAAAACAAAAAACTTACAGATTTACTCTCTTCCGCGTTGTCATTCAAATTTAATATTGTTCTTTAGCCAAATATGTTCAGTCAGTTACTATCGCCACAGGTGGTTTTTTGTTTTTTAGATATAAGTTATAATATCTTTTATTACTTTACGTTATCGCAACTTAACCTAACTATAGTTATTTTTTCAACTTACTAAGACTGTATAAGACTGAACGGCAATAAGAATTTCAAATTTTATTGCTTTAAATAAAAAATGTTTTATTAGATGCATTTAATAATACTTTTTCATTCTATCATTTCGTTATAAAATACTAGTAACGTGTACTTGTAACGATTCAGTGTTTTGATGATAGAGCTCCTTTTTTGTAATCAGTTTGAATTTAATAGCATTTTATGGCCCGAGTAAGCTACATTACTTCAAAATTTCGGAGATATATTACATTATATTATAACTTTTAATATCTCAAACCTTGGATATTAAGTAATGTCAGCGTTTCCCTTTTGTGCTATACATATGGACTTAAACAATGACATAATATATTAGAAATACCAATTCAATTAAATAGGAAATATAAAAGAAATAAATGCGTTGAAAATACGACTGAGAGAAAATATACTACTAATGATTTATTTTAACTATATTATCAGCGAAAATGGAACCTAAAAACAAAAATAAAGCATGAACTAAGTAGATACATGTGATGATCTGACTGACTTGACTGCGTTTCACAGAGTATTTTGAATTCTCACCCAAATGTTTCAGCGTTGATTCGTAGGTAAACTTATTATTATTTTTACGATCTGTGTCGACTTTGACATTAACATCAGAAGTTGTGTGTGAAGGATACTTCTTTTCAAGAATTGATTGCACTACTGAGTTTTTACTCCTATTTAACTCTTCGTTATTTTCAAATGAGTATTTATTTTTATTATTTAAGGTTAAACTCCCTCGAAAAGTCTCTTCAAGCTCCTCGCTTGAAAGTGGTAAACCTACTGCAGTTGTGAGACTTGGGATTTTAACATTGTCATTGTGCTGTTTATTAGACCTCTTGCTGCCTACAACTCTTAAATAGTGGTAGTTGGAATGTAAAGAGTTGCATTGATACTTTCCCTCGTGGATTTCTAGAGCGCTATTTACTTTAATCTTAGCCTCAATTCTATCATTTTCACCTTAAATAAATACTTTACGTTAATGTAGGCAGTATTTAACAGATGTGTGAACACTTATGTTGGAAACACTTCGGATATTTAATCTTTAATCAAATTGTAATAGCTTATTATTTTACAATTTAAAAACCAAAATTATCTTTTAGATTTGTTTACTTCACGGGCGCAGTTTCCTATCCCTTATTTAGACATTGATGGTTTCTGCATATTATCTATTGGCTTCACAGGCATTCAACAAATTATTATTGGCAAAGAGTTCTTGGATTTCTCTACAATAAATTCTAACGTTTGGTAGTAGTGCCTCATAATTGATTTAATTTTTTTTTGATACGAGCCCTCAATTTTAGTTAATATGAAATTTTAATTTGTTTATTCAAGTATGTATCCCATTTATAATTCCGCAATTATATTTTATGCTGAAATCTCTCACAGTGAGTTTAGTTGTTTCAACTTCCACGCTATTCTCAAATAAATATATCTCTCTTACCGAGCGTAGAACCAAATTAGGTCCTATTCCTAACTTGAAGCTGATTGTTTTACTATATTTTCAATTTAAAAGAAATTCGTATACGAAAAGTGATGTTTTGAAAAAAGTTTAAATTTCCGAACTCTAGATTAGAATTGAATGGCTAAATGGAATGCACATTAGTGACGAAATAACTTCCATAATTCAAAAAATAAATAAACAGAACCGTAGAAGTATTTCCAACAAAAGTCAGCATCGAAAAAGTCATACCATAATAAAACAATTATTCTCCTTATGAGAAATTTAATGACTACAATATTATTATTCCAATTATAAAATTATGACTTATCCGATGCCATAATGCTACGTAGCTTACTTACCCTCAATAGGATGTTCTGATTCTAAAAATGCATGTGAATCCTTTCCATGACGTAAATTGTGTTTTTTAATAGTTTCACCGTCTTTGAACCATTGAATTGGATCAGTTATTGGTATAATGCATGTTACCGAAAATGGATCTCCTATATTCACTTTAGCATCTCCGTAATAAATTGCCAAATTTGTTGTTTCTACATAGGCATATACATTTTAATTCACTCTTATGTATTCAAGTTATTCATTTATACGCATCTATGGAAACTATCATTTTTTTTAAAATTAAATTTAAAGTCTGTTTTACAACAATTTCATAATTTGTTTTACATCGCGAAATAACCTTATTGCTTCATATATTTTAAAAAATAAATTAATAAACTCACAAATAAAATAAGTTTTAAATAACCAAATAGAATTCCAGACAGTTTTATAGTTTCTTATAATTTCTCTGAGTGTTTTTATTTTTAAACAAGCTCATTTTAAGCAGGAGCGCTGATAAATTGATAACGAAGTCTCATATCTTTGCAAAAGGTTAATATGTACATATTTCTAAAATTTGTGATAAGCGGCGCAAAAGACTGAGATAATCATAAACTGCGTGTGCTGTTTAATTTATGGCATGTCTAGATTAAACCTAACTTCATAAATATGCTAACTTTCCTTAAAACAAATATTTTTAAATACTGTTCTTATTTAATATAGTATAATACGCCCATGCTATACATATATATCCAATTTTACATTTGATCCTTGATAATATTGCACTAAATTCTGGTTATAAGCAAAACTTTATTAAAAACCAGCGGGAACCAGTGTGATTCTTGTTTACTCCGCATTTTGAAGGGTTCATTGACACATTTTTAATAAACGACTGCGAAAGCTTACAGCATTGCCCCTAGAATTCTTTTGGCATCCAGGCCTCGCAGAAAAGTATTGAAATTGTTTATTAGTTTTAAATTTTTACGGACAAAACTAAACTCCGCGATTTTTAATCTGCGGACACCCGTAAGTTGGTTATATAACTGCTTGTAAGTGACAATTTAATCCTCATGCGTACTTGAAAATGTATGAAAAATAAAATATTTTAATATTTCTTACCACCTTGTGCAGATATTGCTAAAAATAGCATGAAAAATGAAAAACGCATGATAAGAACTGAGTGTTGCTCCATCTTGAATTTGGGTATTGATTCTTCTAAAATGACTAAATCAATTGTTTGTTCGGAACAAAGATGGAAATGCCTAAAATGCGTTCATTACTCATATTAGACAATTACAGTAGGTTATGTAAAATAAATTTACCTCTATTTTGGGGAGGGCTGGATACAAAAGGAATTTCAGTCACGAGACCAGCCTGCGCCTTCTCTCGTACAAATCAAGATTTCACTGAGGCTTCATCAACTGTCATAGATAACCAAACATTAAATATCTAGAAAGCGGCCACATTTTAGTAAGTATAGATTCTTATCTTCAATTTCTTTCTCACCAGGCGGACATTTCCCCGACGAACTTATTTACCAATAACTGCACGAAAACTGTATCAAATGTCAAGTTAAAACTGAGAGATTACCCGCAATAAGGCAGAGCACCTGCATCATGAGTCACATGAAGCAGATAATGCAGTTCGACTATTGTGTCACCGATGAAATATCCTTCGGATTGGTTCACACTGCACGCACAGTGCGCGTTTTCATGAGATTAACACACGACATTTAATGAATTTCTTCGTTTATGTAAAGCAATTTTTGAAAAATTCACTTTCTGAACTAATGAGCTGGATGGATGAATAATCGACTTTTGTAATATTAATTGTGATAAATGGTTGGCTTTTTAAGGAACCACTGCAAAAATGGAGACCAAATTTGGACCGAATTCTATCTCGCAGGGACAGACCGTAATAAAATTTCTAATATTTAAATAGATGGCGCCATCCGATCCACTTGACAGTTCTCTCGAAAGTGGCAGAAAAAACGAGCAATTTACACATTATAAAATGCTTGCTTTTTTGCGTTTTGTGCTTCTGCACATCACTCGCAACGACAATGATGGAAAAAAAGTCCACCAATTCTTAGAAATAACTACCACCAGATGTCTCTAATTAATTTCCGTTACGATCAGCTGTTAGAAAAGTTTAACGATGGCCCATATGTGGATATGGAAATTTTATTTTATGTTGGTTGGAAAGTTCTGACAAAGGCAGAATAAATGATTTTTATATCTATCTCTGTCGCATCAAAATCTTCAGTTGATTTGTGTTTCAGACTATTTAATAATTTTAGATGTAATGCGCTTAAAACTTAAAATTAAGAAATGTTCCAAAAATGCATTTGACTATAATTCAAGCTTACAGCTGTTTACTCAAAATCAGTTAATAGTGTGAGCAAGAGCGGACGAAAAGTGATATAGGCCCTAAATTGTTCCATCCTTGCCAAAAAAATAGCTATAGCTCTGACCTGATCTGACCCATCTCAGACACTAAATTGTCAAATTGGCGGTCGGCCGGGACAGGAGCTCCACCCTGGACGTCCATCTTATATGCAGTCTGTGGTCGAACTGGGGAAAAGTTTTAGCAAATATTGATACCCGTCAGTTTTACGCATTGATTGTTCTAATGTTAAATAGCTAATGATATTATGCTACTATGATGCAGTTTAATGTCAGTAAGTACCCATTTTTTAAACTCTAGTGCGATGCTGAATTTTTACTTCCTACGTCCAAGCAATCTCTGAGAAGACGATGCTGATCGACCTTCAGTGGAGCTTAAACTTAACTAATAGAGTCATTTTATAGGACTCCCATTTTTCCTTAAAAAGTCTATAAAGTACAAAATATAAACCGATGTATCACAATCTTATAATATCCAGATAGCCGCAAAGCAAACAGCCACAAATCGACGAAGGAATTGGAAGCGAACAAATTTTATAATTTAAGTAAAGCTATAACTCAAATTAACTGATTTTACTTTCTACATTATTTATTTCTCTTAATTATACACACATATCGCTGTATGAGATTTATTCCAAAATTATCGCTAATTAAATAATTCTTGATTATAAGTGGTAAAATACATTTTACGTACCTACCTGATTTACTGAAATTTGAGATAGCTTCTCTGAAGCTCATTTTCCAAGTCGATGAGGATGTAGCTATTGATTTCACCCCGCTAATTATGTCAGAATTGCTGGTGGGAATTATTTAGCTATTATGTTCCTTAAGCGATAGCTTGAAATTAAGATACGGGGAGAGATATATCTCATCATCACTAATGCAGGTACTCATAAATCTAATTCCCCAAAAATTTAATTACGTATTTTTTGAATGCTTCAAGCGTTGCTTAGCTAGCGTATTATTGCATTAGAAATGTAAGGCGAATTATTGTATGTGTACATAGTAGTAATATTTCTTTAGTATATCGCAATGAATAGTGAAATAGCAATTTTAATAAAAGTAGGGTACCTACAACCCCAACTTTATGCACTATATTTACTTAAGCTTAATGCAAGGTGAAGTAATAAACAAGAATAAAAATACCGCATAGAAATGAATGGAAAATCGTGAGTGTTTTTTTTATATCTCAGGTTCTGGACCTCGGTACTTAAAATATTTCTTCGGGACGTGTCCTGTTTTTATTTTTTCTGAAAAGCTTAGCATGTTTTCATAGCCTGGGCGAATTTTCAGCAATTAGAAACAATGTTTAGAGCCAGGGCAGCATTTTTCCTTGAAAAGGGCCCTCTTTCCCTAAGTAAAATCGCGCCCCAATAAGTAAAAAATTCATACCTCGGCGAATTTAGTTTCAATTTAAGAGGGGGTTTGCGTTTTGAACTTCTGAGGGCTAGCCCTTTAATTAGAGCCCTTGATCGCGCAGATCTGATGGAAATACGAAATTTCGAGTTTTTATCAAAAAATCATAGGTTAACCCCTTGCAATTTTTGCGAAAAACTGAAAAAAATTATTTTGCGATTTTTGGACGGAATTTAATAGTAGAATTGAAGGGTTTTCCATAAATGTAGCCCTTTCAGCGCTGTGACACTCAGAAACCTAAAAACCGCATAGAAATCAATTGAAAATCTTCAGTTTTTTTTTATATCTCAGGTTCTAGACCTCGGTTCTTAAAATATTTCTTCGGGACGTATCCTGTTTTTATTTTTTCTGAAAAGCTTAGCATGTTTTCATAGCCTGGGCGAATTTTCAGCAATTAGAAACAATGTTTAGAGCCAGGGCAGCATTTTTCCTTGAAAAGGGCGATCTATGTGGTTTTTGGTTTAAATTTTCGGCATCTGTTTTGTGTTCGAACTTTGCCGTTTAGATCAGTTTAGTTACTTCAGTTGCCCTCTTGCCAAAGTAAAGCATTAAATGTCTAATATGACTATGGTTTTCGTCAACTTCCAGTTTGGACAATTTACCCCTAGTAATAAAATAAAATTTATTGCATAAAAAACAAAGTAAACATAACACTTAACCAGTTTGTTGCTAAAAAAATGGTACTGAGCACAGCATGGCAAAATACTTGCTAATCTGATGATGGCTTGATACAGACTGATTTACTTTCTTCGATCAGACAAAAATATTTTTTAAAATACATTATTATCGCAAATACACATTCAAATAATGAAGTGTTATGAGGAAATCCGGCAAAGAATCATAACACTTGGGAAAACCTGGTGATGCAATATAAACTTGCTTGCATAAATACAAAATTACAAAGTATGCAGACTGCTGCAATTATCCCGAGTAGGTCGCAACATTATAGCCCGATATTTATGTAAATGAATCCCTGACTATATGATAAAATATAAACAAAAATATGCAGGGAAATATCTTATCAGTTTAGTAGCCCACAACTCAATTTCGTTGATGCCTTTTTATTATTTATTACGATATGGTAATAATAATATAATTCATCTGAAATTGTTTTCTTTTTCTTGAGGAAAGGGACATTTACGGGCAAAGTGTCGGACTGACACTCTTATGAGGTAGACTACCGACTAAAATACCTCCCCCAAGCGCCAAGGACACCAACCCAGGACCGTTTAGAGCATTACTTCGAGCTGTGCCTTTTTCCTTAGCCAGTTGACTCCTCCTGTTCAATCCTGATATACTAGAGCTCTCTCTCTATCTCTGTGGCCTCTCGGTTTTTTAATTTACATGATAATAATAGGCAATAGCAATAATAATATTACTGGCGTGTTTTGATTGCCTGACGAGGCTCTTTCAAATTAACGATGTAATAATTTATTGTATAAAAAGACAATTGCCAGAGTTCACAAAAACATTTGTTAAATCTGACCTGTTTTTGCCAATATAACAACAAAGTCTGCTTTTGATTCAACAAGACTACCTAAATCGTATTGTACCGGGTATAGCAAAGGTTCGATTTCTGCGAATTTAAATTGCCATTGGAGAACTGAATCCAATCAGTCGCCAGTAATCAAAACATCCCGTTACACCAAGAATTTTTCAGTAGTAGCCGTCATCGAAGTGTAAATAAAAACGGTTCAAATTGCTTATCTAGATTTTAGCAGAAGTGTCACAGAACTCCCGGGGTATGCTGGATAGAATTTTTTTTTTGCTCAAGTAAAAACATCGGCGGTTCTTATCACCAATATTCGATCTAAATATAGAATTCTGATTATAGCGGAGCAATAAAAACATGTCGTTTCAAATTTCACTCAGCAGAATATATCAATGAACAGAACTTAAAGCACGCTTCAAATTAACTCTACGTGCTTATTCAACAGCATTTCACCGCCCATTTATCAGACTGGAACGTGCTTCGTCCCGATATTTTGCGGTGGTTAAAACTTACATAAATCTGAGCGAGGACAATGCGCTTTGCTTGCGCTTTATTTTCGCTTCGTAGCGACTCTATAAATTCGATTTGTTAGCATTGATAGACTAGCTCAGCCCCGGATTGCATGATTTCGATTATGCGCTCTTCAAATCGCCCACGTCTTCCCATTTGGCGTACTTGTATATCACTGGTAGGCAAATCGGACCCGAATCCCATTTGCTCACTAATTGTTCCATTTAATGCTTGCCATCGCCCATGAAGAGTCTCCCCGATTGTAACCGTCTCGCTTACTCAAACCCCTAAGAGAAATGCTTCCGAACATAATCTTATGTGATATGTCACTGGGCTGGAGCACCAGGCCACCATCCATCTTAAGGCGGTGTTACAAAACTCGCGACTCCGTGACTTCGCGGCTCGCGAGAGTTGAGCTGAGCCCGGGGCCTGGGGCCCGGCGGGACTTGTAATGTGAATGTGTCCATCAAATCGCTCCTCCACCCATACACCGGGTGCTCTCATTTGGCAAGAACCATGTCATTCTTAACTCTGCCTCGGCTACTAAATCGCTAGCCTTTAAATAAGTACTTAGTAAACTGCGGAGAGTTTAATAGTAAACATATCAATTTATCCACCCGTGCCGCGGCTACAATTTGTGTCAAACAAAATATTAACAAATTAACGATGGATATAAATCGTTCGCATGATGCCTATTAGTAAACATGTTAAGAATTTAGTAAACATCCATACGTTGAGTATATAAAATTTAATCTCTGATTTATAAATAAAGGCAATCGAGATATTTATTTTTCGGTATCAAGCGGATTTTTTAGCGTACGTTCGTTTATAATCTTTTAAGTGTAACATAAATTATTCCATCGTAAACATTCGGGGATTTGAAAAATCTTCTCTCAACGCAACGCAAAACAAAACGAAATCAGCTGAACGTTTCTAGCTTAAGTAAGTTAGAGCCATTTCGGTTTTTCAAATGCAACTGAAATTACATAATCTATGCAATTTAAAATTAAACACGGAAATGTTTTAAATTCATCGTTTGTAGTGAAATAGTGCATATCTTAAATTTATTGGAAATAATATTACAGTGATTACTTCTTCATTTTCGGAAATGACGCCTCCAGACGGAGATGGATACTCGGATCCGAAATGGCACTTGGTAAGTTAAAAAAATATTAGAAGAAATAACCGATTATATAAACGTTTAGCACAAATGGCTGTGGAATCTCTGAATTCAGTGATCGAGGAGAATTATTATATATATCGCATATTCATACATAACGATCTTCGATAGTAGCAAAAAGTTTTAGATTTCATGTTAAAATAATTGAAATGGGTATCCTCATAGGATAAATTGTAATTAACAGGATGTTTTGAGAGAAACAGACCTTAAAGTTGAGACATTCGGTAGCACAGCAATTTGAGATGTTAACTAAAATTACTAGAAGCTAATTACGGTTTACGGTTTACCATTCGTGTATTAATAATCGAAGAGAAAATGTGCTATATAAAATCGATATTTTAAAACTTATGACTTCTTTATCGTTTTCATCTAGATTCTAAAATTTTATTATATGACATTTGTTTGAAAGCCCCATTAGAAACTTTAAGATTTTAAAAATTTTATACACAATATAATTCTGAGTGTATATATGGGGGTTGTTTGAAAAGTTTCCGACCTAACAAAGATACCAGACATTTTTTCTTCAATTTTATTATTATTTTTCTACATCTACATCTTTGTAAGTTTAAACACTTCTCTCAGTGATGGTCCCATCTCTTCAAACCGAAAAATGCAAAACAGAATGAATGAACACTCGTATTTTGGAGAGAAAAAAATAAAATAAACTATAGTATAAATTATATGATAATGTTTTAGCCGTAATTACCTTTAAGAAATCGCCACTAGTTCTTAAAGGCATCAATTCTTATATACTTCCTAAAATTATTGCTATGTATTTCCTTATATTCCAGTTCTATAATCTAATAAATATACTATGGCTACCACGAAATACCGGACTAACACAAGTTCCTCAAGTTTAGATAATGTAAAGAGTTTATAAGTATAAAGTAATTCATTTTCGCTATAATTTTATTAAGTGGCACAAACAAACTCTTGAGTTTATCTTGATTTTCGTCCAATTGTAATATTTTTAGGGTTCCATAATTTGAAATGAAGAAAACCTTTATAGGACCCCTTTTTTGTCCGTGTATCTGTCGGGTTATCTCTTAAGCCGTTTTTTTTCTCAAGCAAGCAAACAAATACTGAACCCTACTACCTGATATTCCTGTCAGAAGTTTCTAATTACTAGCAATAGGAAGATACGACCTTCTAAAGTGTATTTTTATACCGAGAGGCTAACCCACTGATTGAGTGACCTATCTAAACTCATTCGTATTTAGCGAACTTTCCGCTGATCTAGAATTTTGATATTTGCAACAAAAGGAGAAACCTTTAAACAATGATAGTTAGCTGCAAGGCTACTGGACTGATATTAATAAATAAGCTATTGTTTTAAAGCCTAAAGTATAATCTTTCCAACGCTAATATTCTTATTAATGTTTATGGAGCAACTAATTACAAAATTTTGCTATGAAAAACCAATAGGGTGGTGATTCCATTTTTTGGCTCGCGAATACGGTACGGAACCTTCAAGATCCTGATTCTACTTCGTACATATCCGTCTTTTTTGTATACGGATAAAACCCCAACATATCATAAATTGTGTAACAATTTTGTCAAATTAAGGCAAAAAGGTTGATTTTTCTCTTATCCCACACTTTGAGAAACGTGGCATAATGTGAGTTTTAATTCGTTACTTTATAACTCTATAATTTATCATCTTACAGAATACATTATGAAAAATCAAAGAAAGGAAAAAGCTTAACACTCAAGGAAGCACTAAAATCCATCCAAGAATCAGCCTACAGTATGAGTATGATCGCGACATTTATTACTATTAAAAATATCAAAGTAAGAGGCTTAAGAAAATTAAAAAAGTTCTTAGAGAACTTTCCCTAAGCCCTGAGAGAACCCCGAGTCGAAGAAAAGAAAAAAGTTTATAATAGTTCATTCTATTTAATTTTTTCAATTTTCCTTTCAGATTCATATGGTATACATAATCTGTCCCCTATAGTTATTTTCTTAGTTTAGTTTAATTTAAGTATTCTCCACTTTTTGTAGCTTGTAATAAGCGAATAAATAAATAAATTAATAATAATAATACAAACCAATTCATATATGTGTGCAATTCTAAGCCATTGAATATTCGAGCCTTTAAAATTCGGTCACACCATTAATTTAAGTAGACAGTCAAAATATAATTACCTGATAATCTTAGAAACTTTCTTTTCATTTCGGAATTCTTAATTAAATTTAGAAGTTCCGCATATCGCGCAAATATAATACGTATATTATGAAAATAAAAACAGAATTTCATATAGCATAAACTATAATCCGAAAGTAGAAAACGTTTAAACTATAATCAAAAATAAAAAAAAATTTTTAACAAAAAAATGTAACGAGATTTTATCTCACGATCGCCAAGCTTAATCCAGCTGTTGTAAATATATCATTTTATACTCAGCAGTTTCTAATCCTCTCCCGCCTACATTAGCAGCGGACATGAGTAAAAATTTCACGCTAAAGTAAGAGGAGATGCACACAGTGATTTGTTTTCAGGGAAAATTCGTAGCTTCTTTCTTGCTTGAGTCATTTTGAAGATGCTCAGCAATAAGATATCTTGATTTATCCCCAATAAGGAATGTGGGGCGGTAGGCATTTGTCTCACTATCAAAATTACTTAAGTGCAAAATTATGTCGACTGTAGATACTTACGCATCAGCTAACTACAACAAGTTTATTTGGTTAATTTGATCTTTCCAAATTTTTGAATTTTTAAAGTAGAAATCGAATAATTTATTCAGCTAGTTTGTTCACAATTTATTTATATTAACCCGCAATATTTTACTTTTTCTTTCAGGGAGTATTGCAGTTACCTAAAATTAAACAAGAGTCCTTTTCGAGTTCTGAGCACATAGGTAAGAAAATTACTCATTTAATTACATCAGAGTTAAATTAACTCTTTTGCCTTATTGCAATTGTGCTATTACATTTGATGTGACGCGCCAATTGTGAAAGGCCTCTCTTGCAACCGCTGACCGCCCTAAACTGGCTTAACTCAGCCATTTTCATCAAAGAGGGCTTGAGGAAACTGTGTCATGGTGAAATATGAATTTAGAGCACCTGTTTGCTAATTCGCACGTTCTTTCTTTACTCTTAAATGTTTTGTAGAGACAACAGTAAAATGATTCAAAAATAATTATATGAAGTGCTTAACATGGCAGTTCTCAGTCTCAGCTTAATGCCTACACAATTTTGTTTTTTGTTTTCTAAATTCAAAAAATATGTCTTTTAGGTTTTCTTAATGATGCATTGTGCATACAGAGTGTATCGCAAATTTAATTACCTCACATCATACAGAGCCAATATGACATAGAAAATACATAACTCTTCATAATAAATAGTTTTAATAAATTTTCCGCGTATCTTAAATTGTATACGTGACACATTTCCGAAATATTTAATTTCGCACGCACTCAATTACAAAGTTATCCATAGGTATATATATCAGATGGATCATAAGTTCGTTTTTAAAAAGGAATGGATTTATTAGCAGCATTAAAAAGGGAATTTTAATGCATTTTCATAAGCAAGGAGTTGTTTTGAAAGGCAAAAGTGCAATTCAATCACAATTTCGAAACGCACATAGTGGGCTTCACTACCTGAAAGGTTTTCTGAAGAAGATAGGCATTCAAATTTAAATAGGTTCTGGTAAAATTCATCAAGTTTTGGTGCATACATTTTGAAAATGCGATTTTTTATAAAACCTGTGCTGTGCTGTGCCTCCTGAATTGGTTGTACAAATGATGTGTATATACCTCGTTAAATTTAGTGCATAATATGTACTACTATTATGTTGTATGTACTGCAGTTGTTACCTTTATGTAACTATACCGACTTCACTATCGATAATTAGTCCTCAAACTCATATCTGCATATACACACCATACACCTCGTATTTTTTCTCTCCGTATATAAATCACGACTGGCTATTTTGGGAAATATCACTCGAATGAGCGAATTCTAACGAAGATTTATTTTAATAGAGATAAATATGATTGGGCATAACATAAAGGCATTTTAGGAGTACCAATGCTTACTTTCTACTTTCTATATAAAAGAAATTGTTTTTCTGGTAAATCTTTTATGCAACCTCTTTCATCTGATAGTTGATGCGTAACAAACAAACTTCTTACACATTACCTACGAATGATGCATATATGACGCGAACTTAATTTTTGTCGCCGTAGTTTTTTAATCTCCAATGCCTCCGATCTTCTTACGGTGTTCAAAGCGAAATGTTTAATGCAGTAATACTTCATTAATGATCTCATTTTCTGAGATGAAATGTGTGTAGTTATCATCAAAATATTCAGTTATAGGTCACAGAAACTCAGCTGATAACCGATAAACAGCGAAAAGTTGCCATTTTTGAGTAGAAGTCCTTCATATTTTATGCTGATTGTATTTTAATAAATTTATATTAAAAATACGATGTTTAATTATGAAATAATATAATAAAAAAATTAAAACAACACTTTAGTAGTAGAGCATGTTTTATGTTTAAAATTAGGACTCATGAGAAGCACTTTGCTTCAAAAAAACCCAACAAAACTGAAAGAATTTAAATATCAGTCGCTTTTTTTAACATTGTACACATTTTGGCATATCGTTTTGCACATAGAAAGATTACACATCGTAAGGTAGCTTTATTGAGATAGACTTAAATTATTAAATCTGCATTAATTGGACTACCGTCGCGAAATTACTGACTATGTTTTTGTGCATTAATTACCATGCGTAAAAGAGATATTTCTGAACTATTCTCACTAGTTAATACTAACTAATAAAATGTTACGTTATAATCTCCGATACTCGTGTTTTAGCTAGAGAAACTAATTGAATCAATTGGAGATAGTTGCTCTTTTACTTTCTTATAACAAAGAATCTTTATTAATGATTTTTTATGGCTTTTGTAAGCTCCTTTCGATTCGACTGGAACGTTTTCATAATAGGGCCCCAAATCCCACTGGAAGTCTTAAACGTGCTGATAATGACAATCCCTTTTATCTAGGCAATCAACTTCCTTTACTTCTGAATATTATGACCAAGTCACCACTTCCCTTTATTTCTTCAGTTACTTTCACTGCACCGTCTTTTTAGAGAAATGCGCCCAAATTCTAGTTTAAAAAACTCAAAACGCAGTTCAAGCTATCCAGAATTTCGTCCGAATCAGCAAAATAATTGCCTACTCTCAGCGTTGGGTTGTCTTGAGAGTTGAGAGTCTCCTTTTCTTACTTACAATGCTTACAATGTTTTTGTAAAGTCAAAAATAATTAAATGCTAATTTAATGCCAAAGTAAAGTTATCATCATCAGTCACCGTGCCATAGTTTTGGTATGAATAGGAAGTTATTAAAAATGTTCCTCTCCGCTTAGCGTTAAATAATAAAGATTTATAATTAAAAGTAGAACTTATTGAACGAATTCAAATAAAAATATTTAAGAGATATTCTAATGACATTTATAGTTGAGATATAATTGAAACTTATCAGTCGTAATCAAATGATGCAGGATCCCGAGTTAGAAAGACCCTAACATGAGTTAGGAAAATAATGTTAAATATTTTTCACGTATTAATAGAATTAATAATTAAAATTAACTTCATACAGCTCTACATTATTCCGTCTCGGGAAATACCGATTTATCTAGTGCACGGTATTGAAATGCAAGGTATATAGGTAGTTGTGTTTCGAAAAGGTGGAAGAATATAACTTCAGAACTCAGACTGTTTTGAAATCTAAAAAAACTGACATAAATTCAGTCAGTGAATTATGAATTGTAGCAACATAACATTTTCTCGAAATTCTATAGAAGACACGTAGTAAAGAAGAACCCAGGGACAACCTGAATAAAATTTTAAATCATTTTGTTGTTGAATAAAATGATCTAGGATATAATTAAAAGAAAAATAGAACAATTAAGAAGGCAACTTAACTAGCTATGTTAAATAACTTACTAACCTATTCTTATTAAACTATCTTATGTGATTAAATTATAGATTTCGACCCGACAAAATCTCAAAGCGTTGGATCTGTGATAGATAATAGCAATGAAGGGCAGCCAGCATCTCCAAGAGTATCCGTGCTAAAGCAAGATGAAATACAAAATTTAATACTAAATGATCGGCCTAATTCAAAGTATGGATTATAAAAATATTGTTTTATTTTAGTATTTTTTAAATTTTTCAACAATTTAAATTTGCAGTCCAACCTCGCATGCTAAACCACCGTATAGCTATGTTGCTTTGATTGCAATGGCTATTCAGGTAAATATAAAATTTACTCTTTATTGCTATTGCTATTTTCGTTGGATTTATAGTAAAAGTGTGTTAAGGAAATGCATACAAAATATTGATTTGATTTCTTGTTCTTTCGAAGTAACTTTGGTGTTGATAGTTGTTAAATAATTATATAAATTTCGCATATTGTTCACAGAATTCTCCGATGAAGAAAGCTACCTTAAGTGAAATATATACATTCATAACATCGAGATTTCCATATTATGAAAAGGATAAGAAAAAAGGATGGCAAAATTCTATCAGGCATAATTTAAGTTTGAATGAGTGTTTCGTAAAAGTGCCTAGAGAAGGTGGCGGTGAAAGAAAGGGCAACTACTGGACATTAGGTAAGTAACGAAAGTCAAGCGACTAATGCAAATGACATGGTTCTACTGATATTTCACCTTTCCCTTAGATGCTCAATATGAGGATATGTTCGAAAATGGAAACTACAGGAGACGCAGACGAATGAAAAGGCCATATAGATCAAACAATCACTTTCCGAAACTCTATACAGACGGTTATATTGCACATTCACATCCTCCAAACTTTTCCGCACGTTCCATATTCCCTCAAAACCACCCTTACCAAACTTATCCACGCATCGATAGCGGGTAATATTTTCTTTATATTGTTTTCAGTTTTCGTTTCATTACAATTACTTACTTTTAGTACATCTTGGCTTTCTACATCTCAATTACCTAATTATTCACCTTGTCCAGCTCGAACTTCTTACGCTTATAGTAATGCGGTAATTTAAATACTATTCTGTATTTATAAAATATAAAAAAAATAACTATTTACAGCCAGCGATTACAACAGTACCTATTAATACGTATTCTGGAATTACAAATAACATAGGTTTGCGTAATAACTAAAACATCGTATAGGAAATTCTAATATTGGTAAATATTTTAGGAGTACCTCAAGCATCTGGGAACGCTTCACCTCAATATAGTAGACGATTTGACGGTACAACATATTCCTACTGGGATCCATCAAGTAATATACTTTAACATTAATTTAAATATCGCCCCATTCGCTACTTTATCTTAAATCTACTCTACTTTTTGATTTTATGATATTTCAATGTTATTTTGCAGGAGCCTTCCGTTTGTTTTAAAACGGGAGGATCTGAAGTAATTTTTTAGCGGACGGATATAATCATATATATTTTTATTTTACAGTATCTTTACCTATTTTGAAAGATGAACACACAATGCAAATGGATTCTGTTTCATCTCAACAAAATTACCAAAAGTGCTTCTTATCGCATCCATGAAGTATATGGCACAAGAATCATCAAAATCTAGTAAATCTTAGCTAGGAAATTGACCGGATTGTACTAAAAACAACTTTTGTATATAATTGCAAAATTAATTATATAATCTCCTATATACTGTAATACAATTAAAATATACTTAAGTATCCGTCCAAATTTTATAAGAAAATGTGTTTAGAAAACAAATTAAACAAATTATCAGTAAAGGGGTCTATTTTAATTAATAGTGTAGACATTGATTACTTTATTGTTATGTATTCCGCTAAGTTATAGGATACCAACTGAAAGCTACCTACCTTTTTCATCAGTGGCATCTCACTTATGATGCGCGGCTTAGAAGATGTCATAGTCGCACTTACAAACCTTTTTCTTTTGGTAGGCAGTGTTCTCAACAATAACAAAGACCGAAAAAATACAACAAGGTCTGGTATGGTTCCAACCGATAAATAATATGACACACATGGTATTGTTTAGCAAGGTGAAAATATATTACGCACTTATTTATTGAAAATAATTGGTGCTAATAGAAAAAGCAATATCCACTTTATAAGAAATAGTTATACATTGATTAAAAATGCTAATGGTTCACTTATTCTGTTCTTGTGCTTCGAACTTTGGATACTTTTCTTGAACTTCAGTCCATTGCAAAGTTCCCATCGCTAAGTCCTTAACTGTCTCTGCAACACAGTCAATCTGAAAAATAAAAACGAAATCATTAAAAGAGACGTTGAATTTAAATCCTATTTTTACTTACCGGAATTCTTATTTGTTGCATAGAATCTCTTTCTCGTAAAGTTACAGTATGCGGCTCCTTTAAAGTATCAAAATCTATTGTAATTCCATATGAAATTGCAATCTCATCTGTTCTTGCATAACGTCGACCTATATAAAATTATACTAGATATCTCCAACTTTTCGAATGTTATTTATAAACTCTTACCAATAGAACCACTTGAGTCATCAATTTTATGTGCCACATAATTTTGAGTCAATGCAGTAGCTAAAGTGTAGAAATGGAAATAATTCTCTTTTAGCAGTGTTCCTAGTTTCGTACTTTTTATTCTAACTGTTAACTACTAAACTATTAAACAGTTTCGGGGACTAGGACAAAATTTACTTAATTCAACGTATGGCCATTGAATTCGTGGTTTTTATTAAAATCCCCTACAAACTATATCTCAATATTGTTTAATTTTGAGAGAGCTTTTGAAACAAAATTCCATTCAAGTTAAATATTTAATAAGAAATAAAATAAGCAAACTTACATATTTGAAGAACAAAAGGATCAAATTCTGGATTATTACTTAACGGAAGCACCGAACATTTTAATGGAGCGATTACTGCTGGTAGAGAGAAAAAGCATCTCTGGTCATCATTTTCTCGCATATTGAATCTATGCTCAAGTAAGGCATAAATTATGCGACCAATACCTAAAAAGAATTATTTTGCCTTATCTTGCTAACAAAAATAAATTTATAAATACCGAACGATGGCTCAATTACACTTGGCGTGATCTCCTCAACATGAAGAGTTTTCGTTGCATTCTTCACGGATACCATATCAGGTGATATTTTTATTTCATTTCCATTTAGCTCCATATTGTGAAAACTATAAATTTAATTAAGCATTTAAATAAAAATACATCCCACAATAATTATTAACATTGATCAATTTGTGAGCATTCATGCAAAAGAAATAATATCGAATCCGTAATAGTACGATCATTTTCTATAATTCTTACCCATTATTTTTCAAATCCTGGTCTACCTTCTCGATTTCCTCAAGTGTAAGTTTAGCAAGTTTATCTGTAATCGATTTCGCATCCTTTTTGAACGTTTTACCTAAAACTTGCTTATTTGGAACGATATCGGTAACCTCAACAGTTTTTGGGGATGACAAACGTTTTTCTGCTACAAGTCGCACGCCTGTTGCTAATGTATGTTGAGTTAAATCATATGCAGATCGATCAGCGCACCCGACACATTCAACCCATCCCTATTTTTTTAAAAACATTTATATATTATATGTTTACTGGAAGAATTCTCTACTTACATAACTAGTCAAACATTCTGCATCCCAGCAATCGCACGCATAATGCGCCATTTCATTGCTCATATGTTGTCTAAACCTCAATCGCTCTGGTTTAATGCCAATTGTTATTAGAAATAGATGTATTCTAGCCATAAAATAGCCCAATGTTTCGTTGGCAACTAGACCCTTATTTAGAGGACTTTGTTAAATAAAATCAACCAATTATTTATGCTTATTTACCTGGTTTACTGCATCGCCAATAGTAAGCTCAATTGCGCTTTTACCGTCCATTTGATTGCAAGCAGAGTAGAACGTCATCACAGTATTTTTAACGTTTTTAAATTTGGGATGCATTTTTTCATTAGGATTGCAAAAATGTTCTATCTCAGCCATCGTAAACTCTCTTACTCGAATCAAACCTGATCGAGGTGAAATCTCATTTCGGAATGCAGTTCCTATTGAAAGAATGTCATACTATTTTATTTGTAAAAAAAAATAAATAAAACAACTCTAACCAATTTGTGCAGCTGCAAACGGAAGTTTTCCTTGATTAAATTCCAAAAGTCTTTTGAAATTTACAAATATACCCTGAGCTGTTTCAGGCCGTAAGAAACTATACAAAAACAATTAATTATCTCCCCTCAACTTTTTTAATGTGTGTTTAATATTTTTGGAAATTCATACCCTTTAATCAATCCACTAGGACCAATCTGAGTGCCAAACATCAAATTGAATTCCATGGGATCCGTCAAGTCGTTTCCAGTTACAGGAGATTTCATGCTGTAGTTACGCAAAATATCTCCCATTTCATCTTTAGTCATGCCATCTAACTAAAAGTTAAAACGTAACAATTAAGAAATTAAGATGCAAACTCTACCTTAGTTATAATATTTCTATATTCAGTTTTCTTTTCTTCATCTTTTTCAGTAGTAATAAGCTTCTCCAAGTGACCCTTTATCAAATGATCTAGCCGGAAACATTCCCCATTTTTTACATCTTTCACCATAAAATCTGCAAATCTATCAACGTGGCCTGAAGCTCTGTAAGTAAATAGCATAATACGCTTATATCACATCGATTTAAAAAAGTTAATTATCACCAAATCCGCTCAGACAGCTGGGCGGCACTGGTATAAAAGCAGTTTGAACATATAATTGTTTCCGCAAAAAATTATTAAAACACCATTACTTAACAATTGTAAATGGCTTTCTAGATTTAATATTTTCTTACTTAAGAACTGGTTCTGGCGTAAGGATGGAACAATCCACTTCAAGCATTTGCTCCTCCAGGATGAAAAACTTTTTCCAAGTGTTCAAAATGTTAGATTTTAATGCACATCCCATGGGCCCGAAATCGTACTGACCTAGAGAAAATCATTATTAACTTGAACACTAGTTTAACTATTTTGTTTTACCTGAAATTCCACCGTATATAGCGAAACTTTGATCGTAGAAAAATCTCCGTTTCAAAAGGTCTTCCATTTTAGACCTGTCGAAATTTGCTTCCTAAGTTAGTTAAAATCGAAATAATTGTTAATTCGACAAGTAAGTAAGTAATAATTTTAATACCTGAGGTGTTACTTCCAATTCCTTGTCTTCTAATATTTTTTTTCGCACCTTCAATTCAGCGACGGCCCGTTTAACATCAATTTCTGGGGCCCCATTCTCTTTAAGCTGTCGTACAATAGCACCTTGCTCCGCGACACTCGCTCGTAAAGGTTTCAAAATTTCTTCGATTTTTGGATCATTCATATTTACCAAAAATTGCTTCAACTTTACGTGCCTGTGCTGCTTTTTAGATCCCCACGAATAACACCGAGATTCGTAAAATTGCTTGCTTATAGCAAATGAATACTTTGTATTGTGGAAAATCGATTTGCAAATAGAATGTGAATTAGAAAGTAAGCGGTATAAGTTTAAGACATGAACCATAAGTAATAAGATTGAATTCAGAAACTAGCTCCACTTTACGGTTTAAAACGTGAGCCTTTCACTCAACTTTGACACGCAATCTTCCCCCGGCGGAATTTCACAAATGTCACTAAAAAATGACAAAACCTGTACAGTATCTGTAAAAAGAAGATAAATAAATGTAAATAATTAAATCGCAGCAAGTAAAAATAGTAATTGAACTGCAGTCGTCCTGTAGAAAAGCCACATTCTATTTTAATAATGAATTAAAACTCCTGTAAAACATGTTTCTTAACTAACTGCATTTATATTTTGCATATCCAAGTACGCTGAATGCAGCCATTCGCCATTGCTTCCTCTCTAAATCAAGGATTGATCGGTTAAGAAATGAGGAAGCATTCTTGAACCAGTTGTCAGAAAGTTGTTTTCGTAATATTACAATTTGTAGTTTCGTGTAAATAACGTACAATAATAAATGTGTGTGGAAATTATCTAATTAAAAGCCATGTCAGAGGACTACGAAGGAACCAAAGTAGTATTTAATAAATTCGTACAAGATGCTATTGACCAGGTAAACAAATGCAAGATTTACTTACATCTTGCAAATTCTTCGATCTCATCTTAAATGACGGCTGCGTGAAATTTTTAGGAAGTAGTTTAAAACAGTCCACAGCCCGATGGACTTCTGCATGGCTTTATAAAAATATAGTCTAAAGAATTAGGCGACCCATACCTTACTAGACCACTTTCGTCAGATCTATCTTGGAGTACGCTTACATTTTGATGCCTCTAGGATTTCTAGATTTCTGTTTAGACCAAACGAAAGACAATATTATAGCAAATTTTACTACCTTTCCAATTCCTTTTTTACACAATCACTCGTATTATATTAATAAATTTTTCTTTTTCCTAGGTACTTCAAAGTACCGACCCGCTTGATAGTCCAGATTTTAATTGCGTCGGTTATATCAATCAATTATTCCCCAATGAGCAATCTCTATCTAATATAGATGATATAATTTCAAAAATGGAATGTGAGATAAGTTTAATAGACGATAACATTAGGAATGTGGTTCGCGGCCAAACTAATACTGGCCAGGATGGACGAATAGCCCTGCAGGAAGCCCAAAATGTTATTAAAGAACTATTCTCTCAAATAAGTGATATAAAAAATAGAGCTGAAAAGACAGAAGACATGGTAAAAGAAATTACCCGAGATATTAAGCAACTCGATTGCGCAAAAAAAAATTTAACAACTGCAATAACTGCTTTGAACCATTTGCATATGTTTGTTGGTGGTGTTGAGACTCTGAACAGCTTAATAGAAAGGAGATTATATGGGGAAATTTTAAATCCTCTGCAGGCTGTTTCTGAAGTCAATCAACATTTTCAACAATACAGCGATATCCCACAAATAATGGTAGCTTTAAATATTTCAGAATATTTCATTATATAATTTTATTATCTTTGTAGAATTTATCTAAACAAATGCAAGAAATTCATTTAAAGCTAGTTGAGCAGATTACAGAGGACTTTCAAAACACATTTTCTCTAAATACAGGCGCTCCAAAAATGTCGACTGCACAACTTACAGAAGCGTGCAAAGTGGCCTCAGTATTGGATCCAAAAATTAAGCGAGATCTCTTAAAGTGGTTTTTAAGTAAAATATTACTGCCCAATTTGAATTGTAAAAATAGTTAAATTTGTTGAATCTTATTTTCCAGATTTGCAATTAGAGGAATATGTTCAATTGTTTCATGAAAATCAAGATATAGCTTGGCTCGATAAAATTGATAAAAGATACGGCTGGTTGAAAAGACACCTTTTAGATTTTGAGGAAAAGTTCGGTCATGTCTTTCCAACTGATTGGGAAGTATCAGAGAGAATGGCTGTACAGTTTTGTGCTGTTACTCATGAAGGACTTTCAAAAGTAATGAAAAAAAGGCGATCTGAAATTGATGTTAAGTTGCTTCTTTATGCAATTTCTAAGACGCAAAATTTTGAACAATTGTTATCAAAGCGTTTTACAGGAGTTACACTTACTTCGAATAGCGGGCGAACCGTACTAAAAGAAGGTAAGGTAATAATAACCTACTTGAAAAATGAAATTGTATATTTTATTTTAGACGAACTGTCTTCAGTGCCATTTGCGAATTTAATATGTTCTTGTTTCGAACCTTATTTTGATATATACACAGAACATGTGGATAGAAATCTGTCTGAACTTATAGAACGTTTTGTTCAGTTTCATAAGCAACCTTTTAATCCTGCGGAAGCTAGATCAACTATTTTTCCCAGGTACATAATAGAACAACTTAGGAATAAGATGAAATTTTTCAGGAACTTTATGTTTCCTAACTACATAATTTCTTAAGAATTGCTTTATTATTTTTCTTTTCAATTTTCCAGTTGTGCCGATTTATTCGTATTTTATAAGAAGTGTATAGTTCAGTGCACGCAGCTTGGTAATTCAAGGGCTATATACGACATGGCTATGCTTTTTAAGAAATATCTTCGGGAATATGCTGTCAAGGTTCTTGAAATGAGTATTCCTAAGTTCTCAACTTCTCATACCTCTATTGGTAAGTTTTTCTAATTCTGTATTTAGCTTTTGGAAATACCTCAAGTCAATAATGCTATCCGCTTTTAAACAACGCGTTGGTTGATGTTAAAGCAAATTTAATAACTTGTTTGTAGTAATTGTAATTTTTTGTTAAAGCTCTTATGAAATACTGTGCTAATTGTACTATTACAAAAGCAAATATAAACAATGTAATCATTTTAAAAATGCATAAATGCCATGACAAAATTAATAGCATTTAATCATCCATACTTTCTAGCCATGAATTATATTTCAATAGAATTAGAATAAGTAAAAGTAAAGTAACTTATTTGTATTAATACGTTTGCAGGTTCAAGCATGTCTTTATTAACTAAAGATTTACAAAACTTGTCTACAGCAGCAGGCCAAGTGTTTCACAACTTACTAAAAGAGGGAGAAGCTCCAAGGTAAAAACTATGTTAAATCTTGAAAGATGTGTCGAAATCCTGAAATTTCTTTTAGATTTACGTTGGAAGAATTGGTAAGAACATGTTGCGTTTTAACAACCGCAGAATATTGCTTGGAAACCGTTCAGCAGCTGGAAGACAAACTAAAAGAGAAAGTAGAAATCTCATTTTCGGAGAAGATTGATCTCTCCGAAGAAAAGGATATTTTTCATAGGTTTTTTTTTTATATTTAAATTAAAATCAATTTTGAATACGATGATGTTTTTTAGAATTATTTCAAATTGCATCCAACTTCTCGTGCAGGATGTTGAAAATGGCTGTGAGCCCGCACTTAGCGTAATGAGCAAAGTAAATATATATATACACTTTTTAAGTTTAAATTAATCAATTCGAATTGATGATACTTGCAGATGCAATGGCAATTGATTGGTTGTGTGGGCGATCAAAGCGCGTTTGTGAATTCGATAATTTTACACTTTAAACAGACTGTTCCAGCTATACGCGACAATTTGTCCACATCTAGGAAATATTACACACAATTTTGTCACAAGTTCGTAAACTCGTTTATACCCAAGTATATAAATACACTTCTAAAGTGTCGACCCAACAATTCATCAGATGGAACAAGTAGCATATTAGGATGCGAGCAAATGTTACTTGACACACACAGTTTGAAGACGGTGCTCTTGGAACTGCCCTCTATATCATCCAACGTTAATAGAAAGGCCCCAACAAGCTACACGAAGGCTGTGATTAAAGGCATGACAAGAGCGGAAATGATTATAAAAGTCGTTATGGCGCCAATTATTCCTATAACGGTTTTTAATGAACAGATTTTCAAATTACTTCCTGATGTTACTCTCTCGGAGTATCAAAAAATATTAGATATGAAGGGCGTAAAGAAGGTTGATCAAATGCAATTAATTGAGCTCTTTAAGAAATTTTCTAATAATGAAATCAACGCAAATACGGTTAATATATCCAACACATCTCATGATGTCTCTAAAATAGAGAAAACAGCTTCTTTTACTAATAAAACATCTGGAAGTCCAGACACCAATTCGGATCGTAGAAGAATAAGAAAACTTGAAAATTTGATAAAGCAAAGACTCTAAGAATATCTAGCATATATTCTTTGCTAACCTTTTAAGTTGTTTCTTAGCATCTATAAATATGTTTATCTATTTATATGTCAAAATAAAAGTATATTTAGTTAAATGCTGAAGTTTTTTTGTCATTTATACCTTCTATCTGCTAATCAAAGAAATAACAATGTCGAGAGATGGGGTTTTTTCAGGATAAATGTAATGCTTTTATGAAGAAGTTCATGTATTCTAGTTGTTCTAGAAGATCGACAGACATCAACAGACTACATAACGAACTCTTAAAAATCCAATAAATTAATTTTGATGAATTTTTCAATGGTCGATGATGGATTTTCCAACAAGATAACGCACCCATTCGTACAGTAAGAAGTGCAAAGCAATGCACACAATAATGTACAGGTTCTGGATTGGCCAGCTCCTTCTCCTGACCTTAACATTATCGAGAATGTTTGGGTTTGGCTTTCACGAAAAATCCAATTTGAAAATGGAGGCCTTATCGCAGCCATAAATAAAGCTTTTGAAGAAATCTCATTGGATTATTTAAAGTTTGTATATTTCTTTACAAAATAGACTTTTCGAAATTAGACAACCTACAAAATATTAACATCAAATCAAGTTATTAAAAATAGTAGTAAAATGAGGGTAATCAAGTGCCCCTAGCGTATGTCTGTGGTTGCAGTAAAAAGAAACTAAAACGTCCCACATTCTATTTCGAAATATAGAACGTGTAATAAATATAGGATTTATGAAATAAAGGCATTCACTCATTATTTTATTCATAGATGAAATAGATAGAATAAAAAATTTAATATGTGTTCGCTACATTTTTCGAAGTAAAGCTCGAACTTAAAACTTTCTTCTCCAAAATGATGCATTTAGTGTCCGTTAAAACGTAGATCAAAGATATTTTTGAAGGAGGCTTTTATTTAATTTCGATTATCAGGTAGTTAAAAAAGTAAAGGGAATAAAGAAAAGAAGAGGTAAGGTTTATTTTTACTCACGCGCTTCAATGAGAAATGTACACACACCGTTGTGTACGCTTGTAAAAATCACGGATCGAATCAGGCACATAAATAACCAGTTACGGGGGAGTTCTAAGAAGTTCGTCATTTTAGCATGGGTTGACTGATAATAGATTTTATCACTTTATCTCACGGCGAGAGAGAGAAGAGGCGACACCGTTGGACAAAGCTTAAGCCTTCGCTCCGGGCGAGCTGCAAAGCCCCGTAAATCGTCGCAACGACTTCGCGGGGTGCGAAGAACCCACAGCTTTTAGCTTTCGAAGCCAAAAAATAATTGCGAAGCGTATCATAATTGGATTCAACGTACATTACGTCTGCATTACGTTAATTCATCCTACACTCAATACAGGCTCATGTGCGTGGATGACGATTGGCGGTATCAGCAGTTTCCCGATGTGTGGGTATGACGGGACTTGCTCAGGTGTAACGAAATTCGGAGTAAATGTGCACCGGTGTGTGTGTTTGGCCAACGATATGCCATTTGCGAGGGTTGAGTCACAACGGGCAAACACATTTGAGTGCTACTTCTGTGTATGGACCAATGAGCATGTATTGAGCGGTCTGAAATACTCGATTGATGAAGCAGTTTAGTGCTGTACTGCCTATCGTTCGCCGTGATATTGCTTTGTTTCGTAGTTGCGATAAATTTATTTCATCAGTTATTTAACATTTGATAAGTCTAAATCGCTTTAATTTCAACAGTTGACGGTATTCAAAATCTAGTGAGCTACGAGTTCTAATGAAAAGTTCAGTTCCTGAAGTGATAAGAGAACAAAAGAATGCATGCGCGCAACCAAATCCCCGTGAGGCAGCTGTCAATTTGTACTGATTTTTCTGATTGCCAGTGTATTTATGCGAGGCAAGATTATTTTGAGCAGAATGAAAATAAGAATGTTCTAAAATTCTTGCAGTCTGTGCAGATAGTGGCCTCCTCTCCGTCTCCGAATATGTTTTTCTAATGAAATTGTGCAGGGGCTCCATTTGTACTGATGACCTCTTTATTTGCACCATTAATTATATCAAGAAAAATCGGATTGCAAAGTATATAAACTGTTCAGTGATAAAATCGTTATGAGCGTAAATGTATGTATATCACGATAGAAGTAAGAAAATGCATTTTGAATGAAAGGGTTAACAAGATACTCAGAATTTTACCTATCCATACAGTCTTATTTTTTCTGTATGCAAAATTGTTGCTTTTTCTTTCATTCAACGGATGTTATTTATGTTTCCTTCGTGTTTGTTTTCGTCTATTGTTTTGTTATCTGCCACTATATATACGCTTTTTGATTATTAAAACTTGTACTTTTGTGTTTAATTTAGAAATATGTGTAATGTACCACCAAAATTCTACCAAGTTTGCCGTCTGTGTCTGTCAGTGGTTAGTGATTGTGATTTTGAAAAGTTATCAATTTTCACACCAGCATCCAAATCCAATTCAGACTTAGTGACGGATAAAAAAATACTTTCAAATAGATACCCTGGAAAGTACTTGACGAACATAAAATCAGACGAAAACCAATCCAAGTCCAACGATAAATTAGGCATTGATATTAAAGCAACAGATTTTAAAGCCTATAATGTATCCATTACAAAAGAGCCATCAGACGATTTCATTACCGATTGCGAAAGTGTTGGAAGCTATGATTCATCGAATAGTATTCCCGAGCGAATATTTACTTGCCTCTCAATCAAGGTAAGTAAAAATGTTGAGTTGGTAAGAGATATAAGATTACGTGACCTAAGACGCTTTTTTACATATTACGTGTAATCGAGTTAGCGCTAGAAATTTAGTCCCCATCTGTTTTTCGTGTATGCCTCGAATTGTCCCCCGCAACTTTGATTACGAACTTATTAGCGGAAAGCGACATTTCCCTGATAAATGCACTGAAATGATGATGCCAATAAAATGATGAATTATCATTCTACAAAAAAGGATTACAGGTCATATCAATGGATGATTGAATATGATGAATTTATAAAATTATTGAAATGCTCCTTTCAGAAGGTACTGTCTACTAAAAGTTACCTCCAGACAACTTGTTGCTTTAAAAACTTAATCAGAACAAACATCGAAGGGGTTTACCTTACAATATTGGTTTTTTTAATACCTACATTAATTTGCTTCTAAGGGATGAATTAATTCGTTGAAGTAATGAAATCTTATGTACATATTTTTTAAAAAATAAAATCGAGATTATTATCGATATGGAGTTTTTTTCTGATTGTGCATATACGGGAACTACTGGACAGATTTAGACTAAATTTGATATTTATGCATGTAGATAGCTTATGTGATGGATCAATATATACGATACATTTTATCCTAGCAAAACAAAAATGGGAACTCAAAAAACTGTACCTCCGGAATGGTTCGGATCAAATGGAGCTTACAAGAGGCCTTTTTGGATAAAAAAAATAACTTAAATTCTCAAAAATTTGCTTTAGTTACCTTTAATTCTAATTGGGTTTTCCCTTGTTTACAAATAGAATTTTATTAAGAAATTTCAATTGAAAGGGAAGCTTTTGTAGGCGCTTTTCGATTCAATCCGAACAGATTCCAGAGTAGGGCCCTGATTGAAATATGATACAATTTAAACTTCAGTTAATTACTATAAAGGCTTGCTAGATAAATTAAAAAATGCAGGTATCTGAAATGAATTTTTGAGAATTCAAAGAATTTTTATGTTAAATGTTCAACATATGGTAATTAAAAGGATGTCAAAAGATGTTGAGAGACATATTGTATTTTTTTCTATGATTACCTTTACCAAATACTTGGAATAATTAACTCTATAAGATTCAATATTGAGCTTGTTGCTGAATCCTTCGGCAAGGATGTGAATACGAATTTAATATAAGGCTATAAACGAAAACATTCGAAGTAAAAGTGAACATTTCCCTCGATTGTCTTCATGTCTGCATTAAATTATAAAAACAAACGAACAATGTTCTTTAAAACTGTGCAATGGACACAACTCAAATAGAAGAACACTTATCTTAATGTAGTCTTTCGCATTCTAATAGTTTCAATTTCAATATTCAAAATTAAAGCCAAAAGAGTCTACATGGAACTCTAAAAAAACCAGTTTATACTTGAGCTGTTCTTTTTCAATGTATTGAATACGAAGATTTGTAAATCCAGCATTTAAACATTTTATTTCTAAATAAATAATAACTTTTATTTTGGCATTATAGAGTGTGAAAACTCCACTTCATGATCTTGTCCGCTAAGTGAACTATTGTAATGCCAAGACACCTTTTTGTGAATATCCCACCTTCTATTGGCTGTATACAAATTATAGTTATTATAGAAAATTGGTTAATTGGTTGTTTCCCTAAATAATACTAGATAATAATTTAAACTTTTGGTGTAAAATAAAATAATGCAGACCTAACTAGTGGTGAGGAAACGAATGCATTGTGCAGTTCATACGTTCTCTACTTATATCTCGCAAACAATTATTCTAAATTGAAACGAAAGTTTGTTAAACAATTATTGCCGTATAAAAATTCATGATATAATCAAATAACTAAACTATGAAAATGCAACTATTCTACCTTTTACATATGCATTACTACCTGTGACTTCTCTCCCTCTAAAAGATTGTAAAACTGAACAATAATACTTTTATGTATAACTGAAACTACTCATTATACAGCGCTCTATAAAAAAAGCTGTTTCTTTCAGAAATTTGAAAATAAAGCAGTAATAGCCTGATAACAATGTTTTCTCCAAATGTTCAGTCTTTTCAAGTTTCTTACTAATTATGAATATTAATATTAATTAATATTACTTCGAAATATTATCAATAAAAGTTATAGAGAATTTAATTAAGAAAAAGTTCCACGATATAGCCAAAAACAGCCCCGAAAAGATCTTCAGACAAATACTGAATGATTAAGACAATGTAGACAGATGAGAATTTTCAAATTTTTGTTTCTAACTTTTATTTCAGGTATCGCCTGATGACGGTTTACCTACAGTGGTTTGCGGAAATTGTAGAAGTCAGTTGGATTCTTGCTACAGATTTCGAACAATGGCGACAAAAGCGCAAAAGACTTTACAGAACTTTTTGCAGTACACTTCAAAACTTTCAGGAAATCCACAGGTAAAATATTCAATATAATGTATTGTAAAATCCTAGTTCTAAATTTCGGGTAAAAACAATTAATAACTAAAAAAGGAATGTCCCTAAGTACAAGTGTAGAATTTCATGAGTACAATTTAATACTCTTTTTAGGATTGCGAACCCAAAATTATAAAGCGTAACTTTAACACTTCAAAACGACAAGTGTAATTGCCACCGATTTTAGCAAAGCTTTCGATAAAATTATTCTAGATAATGTTCTTAGTTAATTCCAATGACTATAACTACAGGACCATGATCAATGAATATTTGACAATACGGAAAGGGAAACTTTTCAACCCTCGTATTGTCTTCTGTCAACTGTGATCGACCGTCAGACATTCCTTCTCTATAGGACCTTAAAAACAGTAGCTAAATATTTAATTGATACATATTATATTAACTATCAAGATATGATCAACAGCGAAGGAAATTTGAAAAATCAGCAATTCGTTGAGGGGAGGGATGTCTAGTGTGATCAGACCCAATGTGAATTATGTAAATTAGGATCTAAACTTGTAGACCTTTTCTTCCTTGACATTTTTAGAAGATTTTATGAAGTAGTTTTGTTAAATTTTGAAAACTTGTTTCTGGTTATCCCTTAATGTGGTACTTTCAGCAGCAAATATAGAAATATTGGTAATACGAAATATGTGTTATTTTGAAAAAAATAGATACACATATTTCAGTGATTTTTATTTATAACATTTATTTTATTTTTAATTTTTATTAGGAAATCCGTGCAAAGTCTTGCAGTACACTGGATGAACTACTAGCTCCTTCAACTATTAGGGAGCCTTCGGAAAGGATGGCGGCGACCGCTTTAACCGAATTGTGTAATACCACAAACAACAATAAACTAGTTGTGAAATGTTTAGATGACACATCTTGTAAAGTATCACCAGTTCTACCAGTTACCTCGACAGATAATGAGCAATCCACAGAAGAAAGTGAAATATCTGTGATCCCCTTAAATAAACCTATAGTAGATTCCACCCACTCATATAATGAATTCAAAAATAGCAAACCCGATATGCTGTCAAGCTCAAATAACTTAAGTGTGCAAGCACTGAAAAATTTAACACAATTTCAACAACATTTAGAAACAGCTGCTGTTCTAATGGATATAAGCAAAAAAGTAATTATATCTCCACCAAGTTCGAACCCTCAGTCTCCCAGCCTTTCAACCGCAGTCGATTCAAGTATTAATAATTCTGTGATAAATATTAAACGCTCAACAAGCAATGAAGAAATCGATTTATCTATTAAGAGAATCAAAACAGAACAAATTGGCAATGCCGACGATCAGTCAGGATCATCTAGACTTAATATAAAAACAGAAAATAGCAGAGAAAGTTTATCAAATGATAGTTCAGATTCGGAACGATTGCACGTCGATATATCTTCACAAGGGATAGACGATTTTCTTTTTGAAAAACCATCATTTTCTTCTAATGCGGGTAGTTATCCTGGAAGAGAAACTCCCGACAGCATTACATCCGAAGATCATGGAACAGATCCAACAACAACGCAGCTATGGCAAGCCTTAGCGCATACAGCAGGTATTTTGCAATTTAGAATTTGTTTTATGCTCAAAGTATATAATTAATTTATTAGTTAATGGCAGTGGAAGCGAAGCTTCTCAACTGTTAAGACGCATGATTAACTGTCGGACATTTGCGTTACCCTTAGCACCCGCATTAGATATTCAATCAAATAACCACAATTTGGATCAACCTATTGCTTTACTTAAGGTAAATATTATAATGATAAAAATAATATTTCAGTAAAACAAAATTGATTATCACTTTCCCAAAATTCATGTTTTCCCCACATTTTCTCCGAAATTCATGTAATTAATACATCTGTTTTTTTATTTTTATCAAATTTCCCATCTTATCTTCCCAGAATCTTCCAATGTTCCAGATCGCGATTTCGGCCTTTTTCTTAATTTTTTCAGCTTAAGAAAGATAATAAGAATATGTAACTAAAAGGAAAATGGTGCTTTTTTTCAGAACGAATCATCATCAGATAACATAACAAAAACAGGCAGAAGGAAACAAACTTGCCCAAGTAAAACAAATAGTAATGAATTACTTGATACAGAAGAATCTACAGGTGAAAATTTAGCTGGTAATTCATCTCAAGCATCAATAGTTGAAGAAAAAATTAAGGTATTCGAACCTATTGTTTTGGTCCATTCTTCAATTTGTTTTATATTTTAGACAAAAATGTCTCATGCAAATAATACACAGAAAGATATGTCCTGTACTAATTGTGGAACCTTAACAACGACTATATGGAGAAGAAATGTGCGAGGAGAAATGGTGTGTAACGCTTGTGGACTGTATTTCAAATTGCATGGTGTGAATCGTCCGCACTCAATGAGACGGGATACTATTCACACAAGAAGGAGACGGCCTAAGGGATGTGAAAAATCCAGTAGACGAAGTAGGTATTACTCTAAACAAATAATACAGCTAATCATAATTCATAAATTTTAAGAACACAAAGATTTTAAGTTACAAGAGGGAGAGTTGGACCAAGTTGAAAAGACCAAATCGGATATGCAGTCCTTGCAAAATCATAGTTTCCTAATGGCCTTGGGGAACGTTGCTGCTCAAAATGCGGGCTCGTTTCCGATACCTGTAAATTATACATATACGAATATAATCATAAGATATTTACTTTACTTTTTAATTTGCAGCACTATTCACATTTTCTACGTGCCTCACAAAATTTTACGGAAAATGATACACAATCTGATCAAATGAACAAAGAGGATGATCTTAAAAATCGAACGACTGTAAAAAGCGAAACAGCGGGCGAAACAGAAATTTGCAATTTGCCTTTGAATCTCGCTTCAAATGAAGGTGTGGTTAGTGATCCTTCATCAAAATAATAGTTCATTGCTTGTTGCCTTTGATGTTTTACTGGCCGCTCAAAAATTGCAAAATCTGAATAAATAAACCAACAAACAAACACACGTTATCGTCGAGAACAAAAAGCCGCGGGTCTTGCGAATTTCAATCCTTATTTTAATCTTATAATTTTTGAGGATATTTATTGAGATTATCATATTTTAATATATGAGCATTACCTCACTCTTGTAAAAAAAAAAATATTATTGCTGGAATTAAGAAGGGGAAATATCCACAACTATAGCGCATTTAATATTTTTTTTTTATTTAATGTTTTTGTTTTTAATTTTTACAATTTGTTCATAGTTTCACCTACTTAAAAGTATTTTTTTTTTATTATTATTTCCCCTCTTTTACTATTAAAAGCGTAAGGGAAGCGAAAATTTGATAAATAATCATGGAAAATAATAATCACAAATAGTTTTGGTCATGCATATGGCATTTTGAGTAGCAAGTTTCCCCGTATTGAAAAAGGATCTCGTAAGTGAAATGCTTGGGCATGTTATACAGCCGATTGATTAATACTTTCTTGCCTATTGCAAATTTGTGTGATATTACTCTTTTTAAGCAGGTCGAGTATATTTACATCTAAATGCGAATTACGAAGTTCAGTGCTCTCTACGAAACCCTTTTCACGTTGTTTGAAGCAGTAGTGAAATATTTGCTTTATTTTTATACAGAAAATCAAAATATTTACCTTGAAAAGCAATTTACCATAAATTACGAAAATACTCATAATTGTGTAGTTTAATATAAGAAATTAAAACTAACAAGAAAGTATATATTTTTACACTGGAACTCTTAGTATTAAGCGAAACATTAGTAATAAAGACGGCTACTTGGCCACGAAAACGCCTTGTACACGTAAAAAGTAAATCTCGTCTTGTGTGTTACGCGGCTCTCTTAATTTTCTGCATTTGAATTTAATCTGTACTTATATAAATTTTTTTTCTTTTGTTATTTTTTAATATAAATTGGAAATTTTGCTCATTGTGTAGTGCTGCCAAATTCGAATTGCGGACAAATATTTTATTTAATTAATGGGCGCTTTTAAATTTTATAACTTTTACTCCTATTATCTTCTATCACTGTTGAGTGATGTGAAATTTTGAACATTCTCTCACATGAGAGACGATCTAAAAGTCTGTGCGAAATTGTATTTTATTTCAATAGATATTTATTTATATGGTCCCCTTCAAAGTTATCAATCCTCAAAATATATGTCCCGTGAAGGCTTACACATCAATCCAGTGTAGACTTTTGCCAAAAATGCACAAACAAACAGTGTAATGTGAGTGGGTGTTTGTTGGACACTATTATAAATGTATATTTCGCCAAACTAATTTTCTTAGCATCTTAGTTTTATAAAGTAAGTGCTGAGTAAAATTAACTTCCATAATTACGGCCTAATAGTAATTATTAGGATTGGAAGACATACATACAGTGGCTCACAGTCAAAATCTTTTATGTCCAAAACAATTTTAATGTATTATTATCATATAAATCTTCTAGTGTCCTTCTGCATGCTAAAAGCTCCCTGACTGAAGATAAGATTTTCAGGCACTATTTAACTTAAACCTAAGATCATTAATATTTAGCGGTTTCCAAATCGCTCCCTTACCTACCAGCATTGCTAAAATAGTTTTGATTCAAAATTATACCACTACACCTATCTAACATCTTTCTGATTTTCGCTTCTAAATGCTGACTGTAGTTTTTGATATGTAGATATTTTAACTCTTCAGCACCAACGTTTCCCATTTGGAACTTTAACCAAGAAGAAGTTGCTACTTAATACAAAAAAAACTCCGAGGTAGCGGTAATGAAATCCAATATTTAGTTCTAGATGAAATTATGTATGAAAAATAGATATAAGGAAATTTTAAAGAGATTTCACATGTCATCTTTCAAACGTCTTAATGTACTCAATAGTACTACTAGTGTTAGAAATAGTGATTAACGAAATTTTTCCAAATTTCCTACCCACAATATACTTGTCTACCGAAACGAATAAAATTTGAAGTTATATTTCTGTGGAACCTTATTAAAGGGGTGTATTTTTTTTACGTATTATTGTAATTTGAAAATTTTGGCAGCACTGATATCAGCTTTAGAAGCTTTTGCAATAGTGTGTTTAATTTATCAATCTTTACGCGCCTGTCATTTACTTAACAAAATACCTGTTGTTTACCAGTTTGTATAAGCTTTAGATACATTACTAAACATAAGTATTAATTTAGATTACGAATAGACTAGGAGTTTAATTCAAACTCAAATATTTCTACTGACTTAATCCGTGAATCCATCCTTAGTTTTCTTTGTCAATTTTTTACTCAAATATTTTTCCTGTAATATAAAATTGCTAGTGCTCTTATTTCATGCGATTATTTAGAAAAGATATAATAAACAGTATTCTATTTTTTAAATTATTAAATTATCCGTATTTATATGTAGTATTTATAAATAACACTCACGCATCCGAGAGACAAAGATCAAAGATTCTTTCAGCAATAAAACAGTAGTAAAAGAATTCAATAGCTTTATCCTTTATTCGTTTAATGAAAAGACACACGCATGCAAGTGCGTATTTATACTCTTTTTCGAACAAATTATCCAAAATAAATTAATTTTTATAGTCAGCATAATGCTTACTACTGAAGGAACCTTTTTAAACAACTCGGTATTAAATCGGATGCATTAAGCAGTACTTAACCATTAATTTTTATGATAATACTTATTGATCTGTTAACGCTCGCCAATACCAGTATATTTGACAGGGTCTTTTTAAAACATTTATTTATATTAATTTAATATTTTTTTAATACTAAACATTTCAACCGAATATATGAAGTTTAATTTAACCTTTTCCTGGCTTCTCTCCCATGCAAACAAACCCCAGATATTTTTATGATATTTAAACATTTTCTTAGTGATGAAATAAATCTTATCATTCCTTTTTCCTTTAATATCATCATTCATCATAAATTCACCTTTATACAGAAGGTAAGATATTTAGTAACAATGTTAAAAATTAAATTGTATTGTAAAAATTTAATCATAATTTTAAAATGCAAGCCAATCTATCTAAGCCGACATAAGTGCTGCTATATGTTTATACAGAATATAAGATTTAGGCATAAGAAAGCTAACCGCGCGTTAGGGGCCTTATTTACTCACTTTGAGGGTGCTCCTAGAAACCTGGAGACTTGTCAAATGAAGAAAGCCAAGTATCACCACCCCCATTTTTTATTTTGGTCAATAAATTAAAACTAACGAGTTAAAAAGAAATTTGCATGATGTTTTTTATTCAAGATATCCAATAAATTCAAATTAAACAAAATAATGTGCCTTGCGTACAGTAATTCCATAATCCGCTAATGCCGGAATAAGATCTTCCATTGTTAAAGTAAACTTCCGATCCTTGGATGGCTTTTGATTCTGAAAGAATATTTAAAAGTAAATCACTGCTATAATAATAAATAATAGTGTTGTACCTTTGCCGATCCATGGCCAGCATTGGGAGTATTACTCGTTCGCGTTTTACAATGTTGCAACGCATCGTTAGCAATGTCAGAAATAAACTTTTGTGCCGCAACTGATATTAATCGGACTCTAAAAGGTATACAAAATGTGATGTTGTTAAGCCTAAACTTTTGAGAGATTCTAAGCCTTTAAGGATTTGTTTAGTAAAGCCAAACTTAAATAGATGATGACATGACATGATTCCCCTATATTCAAGAATCGGCCTAACAAATCCTATATATAGTAATTTGAAAGCATAAGAATCTCTGATTTCTTTATACCATCGTCTTATGTAGCCTAGCACGGGAATACTTTTATTATGTATTTAAAATGCTCTCTAAAATCAAGTTTTTGGTACCGTACAATGCCCAAGTCCATAATATGATATACAACAGTTAAAGGAGATATACCCAGCATATAATTAAAGCCTCCCGACAAAATTTTCCGAGAAGACATAGCAAAACATTTATCGATATTTAATAGTAGACGGAGAAATAAACAATGACAGCCCCAAGTGACTCCTTTGAGGGACACCGCTCGTTAGTAATAAGGATTTAGATAAAGACAACTCCGAGCGATCGGTCAGATATGAATTTACAATTAATAAAACCAAGAGAAATCCCTAAATATGAAAACATCGGCAGGAAAACCTTGTGTACGGAATAATTGTATGTAAACATTTTCGGTAATGTTTTTATAAATTACCCTACTTTCTGTTATTTAATTATTTATTTATTGAGAGTATATTCAGTAGTGGACATCTCCTTTTCACTGATTACTTAAACAACCATAAAATATAAGTTCAAATAAGGTTTCTTTTTTGTAGAAGAGCCGTATATGTTAGTTGAATAGATTTTTACTGAAAGGTTTACATGATACTGTATGCATTGTATTGTACTTACATTCTGGGGTCAGTAGCATCAAAGCCAGCTGTATTCAAATAGTAAGAGGTCACGGCATCAGGAATCTGAAATTATAAATTAAATGTAATATAACATTTCAATTATTACTGCAATAAATTCTGTTGACGAAAAACTCCGTGATTTCAAATTCAGAACCATGTTATTTAGTATTTTATTTTGATACAGCAATCTCCGAAATTCTAGGTATCTCTGAGGTATGTATATAGAAGAATATATTTTATGTTTGGTGATAGAATGTTATAATACATCCTACAAAAATTAATGCCACAATGAATTTATGGTTCTGGGCAGTGGCGGTCGATTTTCGTCTGATATTGACTTTTTTTCAGAGTACCAAGTTCGTATTCGTATTTCCACAATAATGGAAAAGCTTGCAAAGATCTTACTTAGTATAACAATACTAGGTGCCCAATACCGAAATATAACACCTTTATATATTTAATCAACATTCTATTAATTGAAAAGCGTCAGCTCAAAAGGGCCGATTTCCACACTAAATAAACTTTACAAAAATTGTAAATTGAAAAATATGTCCATAGTAAATTTGATTTATAGCATTAGATTAGTAGTGGAATAAAAATTAGAAAAAGCCTCTTTTGAAGATATACTGGTCAATTATTCATCATGGGTTTTAATTTAAAATAAAAATAAGTACCGTGGGAACATATTCCTCCAGCTGCATTAGGAAATCGCTCAATATCTGTCCCTGGTTTCTCTCTTCTTGAGGAAAACGACCGCCAGCACGATGTATTCCAAAATTATCACCAGCACTCATTATAATTTGATTAAATAATGCAAGAAAACCGGATGAAAATTCACTTCATTGACTTTTCTCAACTCAATTTTACCAATGGATGACAGTTGGAACAAGCGGAATAATTCCAAAAGAAAAAAGCAAACTCGTTCGTCAGAAGTAAAACACCTTTTATTAAATCCTTACCACTGACATATAAAAATGGATCACTAAATTTATGTACATTTCACTGACATATACAACTAGATTACTCATCTTGTATTTCTTTACCGTGACCCGCTGAAATTGGAAAGCTTTTTAAATATCATTGTTATTTTTCTTATTTAATTCATATGCATGTCGAATTCTTTTTATAGATATTTTTAGTTTTTCTTTTTCTATTACGTCACAATGCCTCAGCCTAATAGCTGTCAAATTAAATGTCGAACATTCCTTACGGTGATTGGCAAAACGGTGGAACACGTAGGTTAATGGTGCCGCTGTTTGTTTTCATTTTCATTCTCCGCGTTTTATTTCTTAAAGAGTGGTATCAATTGTCAGTGAGTTGCTCAAATTCTTTATCCTTGGTGCTTGCTAAACTGTTTTCACTTTCCTTTCTAAAGAAGCATGTCTTGTTATTCAGAGAGTCATTTGGAAAAACAACTTAAAGAGGCGCTAGCTGCTTCATATGTGGTGAGTTCTTTGGCCGGGAGAGACGTGTAATTTAGGATGGCGCGCTTGATATTGGAAATTTTCTTAATTGGATCGTTTGCTTTCGCTCTGCGAGCAATAGTCTCATTACATTCATATTCTGGCCAAAATAAGCCTCCAATGTTCGGCGACTATGAAGCTCAGAGACACTGGCAGGAAATTTGCGTAAATTTACCAGTCAAAGAGTGGTACAAAAATTCGAGCAACAACGATCTGCTTTATTGGGGTTTAGATTACCCCCCGCTAACAGCGTACCATAGTTACATTGTGGGACGTGTTGCGCAATGTTGGAACTCATCCTTTGTAGAATTGCACAAATCACGAGGGATTTCTACAGAGGAGCATAAAAATTTCATGAGACTCACAGTATTAGTCTCCGACTTCGTTTTATACATTCCTGCGATGTTGTTATGTACAGCGGTTATTCATGGTACATTGAAGGACCAACCCTTCTGGAAAGTATTCATGATCTCAGTAATCTATCCTGGGCAAATTCTTATCGATAATGGTCACTTTCAATACAACAATATGTCGCTTGGCTTTGCTTTACTGTCAATTGCTGCAATATTTCGACAATACGACATTCTGGCCACAATTCTCTTTTCCCTTGCTCTAAACTACAAACAGATGGAATTGTACCACGCACTACCATTCTTTATCTATTTGCTGCGACGATGCTTTTTGAAAGGAAATTTCAGGTTTATATATGCTACAACTTTACGAAATTTTACTTACATTTACAATTTTATTAGTGATGGTATCCGGAGTCTCGCAACTACCGGACTTTATGTTCTTGGTACCTTTCTCGTATTATGGATTCCGTGGGTTTCAGTGTCATCAAGTGAGGACTTGCTTTCCGTTGTTAAGAGAATATTTCCTTTTGATAGAGGAATATTCGAGGATAAAGTATCTAATCTTTGGTGCGCTTTAAATGTCTTAATTAAAATCAAGTGAGTTCTATTTTGGGCCAATTCTTCAAGCCAACATTTCTAACTCTGCCTTTTAACGTATCTTCCGTAGAATTCTATTTGAGAATAAGACAATGGCTTTGATATCGCTAGTGACAACATTACTATTTTTATTACCGAACTCCATACACCTTTTTCTTTATCCAAAACAGGAAAAGTTTTTATATGCTTTAATAAATTGCTCACTAGGCTTTTTTTTATTTTCGTTTCAAGTAAGTAGAGGTTTTCAAATGGAAAGAGAAAAAAGTAATAAAGAGATATTACAGGTCCACGAGAAATCAATACTTCTTCCAGCTCTACCAATTGTGTTAATTTACCCTCTTCATCCATTCGCATCACTATGGTTTCTGCAAATATCAACATTCAGCATGTTTCCACTTTTTGTAAAGGATGGCTTAACAAATGCTTTTACAGCGATGTGCATTTTATACTTTTATCTATCTCACTTAGCTCAACAGCACGTTAAACAAGGAAAAATTTGGATAGAATATTTGTATTACATTTCATGTACTTTAAGTGTAATTTTAGCAGTTTGTCAAATTTACGTTAACCCTCCAAACAAATTACCCCATTTATTTCCTTTAGCAATTTCCGTATTTTCTTTCATACATTTTATAACTTTTTTTGTGTTTTTCAACATTCAGCAAATATTTTCTTAATAAATTTATTAAAGCTGTAAAGATTTGTGTTTTCGTATGAAATTTAATATGTTTAAATATTAACGCAACATTTTACCGTCTGCTTATTATGACGATCCTGAAAAATTGTATTGTCCTTTTGTGAGGCCCTTTGCTGGCCATTGGAGCCAATTCGATTAAATTACTAATAGGATCAGATGATTTTTCCTCAGTACTCATAAGTGAAATTCTGATTTTTTATAAAACTTACTACTGACTTGAGTCACACATATGAATGCCGAGCGAATGACCTCAATACCATTTACATTTCTCGATTCGCTATGGGTTCTAATGGTTAATAAGATTTACTTTTTCACAACATTAGCAATATGAATTATTTTTAAAGTACTTATAATTTTATTTAATTTTTTTTGTAGAAAGTTACTGACGAATCTGATGGTTGCGGTGGAAAATTTAATTGTGTAATCGTCTCTTCAATGTTTGAAGGGAAAAAGCTTCTGCAAAGGCACAGGTACTGATTTATTAAGAATTATAAACAGTAAACTATAAGAGGAACGTGTTGCCATTTATTATCATTAGTAGGCAGTAAATGGTATCGAAATAGCACATGATCTGTTGTTGTTTTGTTGAACAATTTTAAACAAATTCGAATTAGATTATTTTTGAAGAGGAAATTAAAGCAAAATAAAAATATAAATATAATTCTTATGAAAATATCTCAATCATATCAATCTAATCATTTTTATAATGTTCAGACTTGTCAATAGTGCACTCGCAGAAGAATTAAAGACGATTCACGCTTTCTCACAAAAAACCTTTACACCAGCTGAGTGGGAAATATCGAAATCTTAATTCAGTTTTTGATTAAATTTTTTTTGGAAAAAACAATGGAAACCAGTAATCTTAATTTTAATATATCAGCACCAGGAAAAGTTATACTTCATGGAGAACATGCAGTAGTATATGGTAAATCCGCAATTGCAGCAGCGATCTCATTGCGAAATCATTTGATTTTCAAAGTAATAAAATAATTTTCTTTATTAATAACTAATTTAAATATGTGTTTATATCTAGGAGAACTCAGCAGACAGTATTTGTTTTTTGTTTAATGATTTAGAATTAACTTTAAAATTTGATACAACTACTTTTAATGCTCTCTTGAACAATTTGATTAAAAACCATCAAGAATCAACATCCAGTTGGAATCATTCAACAGTTTTGGAAATTTTACAAGAGTTCCTTGCTCAAACACTTTCATTGTCAGTAGATGATGACAGAAAATTTAAAACTAGTCTAGCAGTTCTTTATCTAATGTGCGGGATTTGTATAAGTAAAAACATCGAACAATTGAGGTACAATGATTAACTATTTTTATTTTACTTTGAAAGATATACCTTTTTCTTAAATTCAGAAAAGGATTTACACTAGAAATGAATTCGGACGTTAAAATTGGTGCGGGTTTGGGAAGCTCTGCGTCTTTTGCTGTTTGCGTAGCAGCTGCATTTTATATATTTGCAAGGTATAGTTTTGACTATTATAAATAAATTTAAATCGTCATATATTTATTTAATTATAGAGGGGGACAAGTAAAGGATAATGTTATAACTCCTGTGGAAAAACGATTTATTTCCCATTGGGCTTTCAATTCGGAAAAAATTATGCATGGTAATCCATCAGGAGTAGATAACGAGATATGTACATTTGGTGGAATTGTAAAATTTAAAAAAGGATTGCCCCTGCAGCAAATGCACATTCAATGCAACTTAAATATTCTATTAGTTGATACTAAAGTCGGTCGCAGTACAGCCAAGTTGGTGGAGGGAGTAGCAAAATTGAAAGAGAGTTTTCCGCAACTTGTAGACAGTATTATGGAAGCACTAGGTGAATGTACAGAGCAAGCAGCACTCGTCTACGAAAATACTGAAATTGGGAAGGATGCTATAATTGAAGAACTAACTGTATGCTTCCCAAATCATTCATTTTCTAATTAATTATTAATATTTTATTTATAGAAATTGTTCGAAATTAACAATGGATTACTACAATCATTGAGACTTTCACACTATAAATTGGAGGAAATATTTCTTATTGCAAAGAAACATGGTCTAGCAAGTAAATTGACTGGTGCAGGCGGAGGAGGTTATGCAATAATTTTGTTGCCAGATAATTACAAAATAACTAATGATTTTCAATGTTTGTGTAATGATTTGGCTAAAAGTGGTTTTGATTGGAGTGAGGCTATTATTGGAGATGCTGGGGTTTCCGTTAACTTTTTTCAATAAATAGATACGTTTTTTGGGTATAATTTTGTATTAAAAAAAATTGGGAGAAACATGTTTTTATAATTTTAGGAGTACTACAATAAATAATTTAATAAATGACACCGTCTTTCATTATTATAATTTATATAAAAAAAAAACTATGAGCGTAATGTCGAGGAAAGGGGCATATTTGCAATTATTTGCTTCCGATAATTTGTGAAGTGATCCAAATATTGGCAAATTGTGTCTATAGGTTGATATACCTCATTTTGCTTAGAACCAGTACTTGGATGGCCCATGTTAACAATGCTAGGGGTAGAAAAATAGGAAGGAAGAGTAGTAGCCACGTTTGGTCCAAGAAACCCTTGCAATAGTTCACGAAGTAATTCCCAGCAATTCGATGGAACAACACAAGGGCGATATTCTGCCTAAAATATAAAATTTTAAGAAAAGTTAACATATTTTTTTTTTAAACGCGATATAAAAAAACTTAGAATAAAATAAAAAGTCCCGAGAAAAATAATTGATAATTTTTCCATCAAACAACCCCGAAAGATTAGCCTACGAAACCACAGAGCATACACAGTAATCACCCGATGAAAATCTGTCAGCTCGCTGTGTGATATGCCACAAGTTCATTTAGTGTGCTATGCACAAATTATTTAAGTCAAAATTAAATTAGACTATTTATAAGCTTCGATAAAGAAACCCGTAAATAATTTATAAATACATACCTCAATTAAAATACCTTTGAAGTTTTCGCTCATTGTAACACTTCCAAGTTTAATTAAAAAATCGCCGTATTCAAATCTTACTCCTTTTGATTCAATCTATAATTAAATATGAAGTAGTATCAAAGAAAACTATAGCAACAATAGCTTAAATTTATTTAAAATAAAATTTTTATAATATACAGATAGTTTTATATAACGTATGGCAAAGTAAGTGGGACAAGGATCTGATTTAGGTAAACAACAAATTATGTGGTAGGGGGAATGCCATTTCAACCATTTAGGAGTTATAGGTGACCTATGATTTTTTGAAAAAAAACTCGAATTTTCGTATTCCTTCAGATCTGCGCGATCAGGGGCTCTAATTAAAGAACTAGCCCTCAGAAGTTCAAAACGCAAACCCCGTCCTAAATTGGAGCTAAATTCACCGAGTTATGAATTTTTTACTCATTGGGGCGCGATTTTACATAGGGAAAGAGGACCCTTCTCAAGGAAAACTGCTGCCCTGGCCCTAAACATTGTTTCTAATTGCTGAAAATTCGCCCAGGATATAAAAACATGCTAAGCTTTTCAGGAAAAATAAAAACAGGATACGTCCCGAAGAAATATTTTAAGTACCGAGGTCCAGAACCTGAGATATAAAAAAAAACTGACGATTTTCAATTGATTTCTATGCGGTTTTTAGGTTTCTGAGTGTCACAGCGCTGAAAGGGCTACATTTATGAAAAACCCTTTAATTCTACTATTAAATTCCGTCAAAAAATCGCAAAATAATTTTTTTCAGATTTTCGCAAAAACTGCAAGGGGTTAGCCTATGATTTTTTGAAAAAAAACTCGAATTTTCGTATTCCTTCAGATCTGCGCGATCAGGGGCTCTAATTAAAGAACTAGCCCTCAGAAGTTCAAAACGCAAACCCCGTCCTAAATTGGAGCTAAATTCGCCGAGTTATGAATTTTTTACTCATTGGGGCGCGATTTTACATAGGGAAAGAGGACCATTTTCAAGGAAAACTGCTGCCCTGGCCCTAAACATTGTTTCTAATTGCTGAAAATTCGCCCAGGCTATGAAAACATGCTAAGCTTTTCAGGAAAAATAAAAACAGGATACGTCCCGAAGAAATATTTTAAGTACCGAGGTCCAGAACCTTAGATATAAAAAAAAACTGACGATTTTCCATACATTTCTATGCGGTTTTTTGGTTTCTGAGTGTCACAGCGCTGAAAGGGCTACATTTATGGAAAACCCTTCAAATCTACTATTAAATTCCGTCAAAAAATCGCAAAATAATTTTTTTCAGTTTTTCGCAAAAACTGCAAGGAGTTAATCTATGATTTTTTGATAAAAACTCGAATTTTCGTATTTCCATCAGATCTGCGCGATCAAGGGCTCTAATTAAAGGGCTAGCACTCAGAAGTTCCCTCTTACGAAGTAAATATTGCTCTGTACTTACTGTACCTTAGTTTGTTTTTTGGATGTATACGCGGAAGTCATTTTTAGCATTAACAAATCGAAAAGTCCATCCGCAACAAGAGTAATTTGTTTAGTTCCTGTGTCCAAAATAGAAAATGTTGATGCTGGATATTCAGAGTTGTGAAGTATATGAACTGCTTTTGATGAAGCTGTAGACAAAAAAAGTATAGATTTTTGTTAGAATCAAAACGAAACATTTGTAAAATACGAATTTGCTAATGCTTCAAATATTTAACAATTAATTGGTTAGCAATTATTAAAAAAGATGTGTCATTAGATAGATACAAGAGGGAAATAAAAAATTTGGATACAACTTATAGTAGATATTTTCTTCACCATATCAAATACACGAGAGTTTGTTAAGATTAATAAGCCGCGAAATGTTTCGCATCATCTGTTTGATGGTCCCCTATTTAAAATGTATAGTTACACTCGTCTACAAAAGATTGGCTAAGACAATGTTATTTTCGTTAAAAAGTATTTTTAATAATATCAGGGCAGTTTCGAAAAAGAAATGTGAAAGGACTTATTAGATTTTTTTAAATTACGAAATGTTTAATTTGCATTTAACTTAATAAAAACTAGGAATCAAATGAAAGCCACGGATTTTGACTCAATCTATTTTTATAAAGAAATAAATTTACAGCCAGAGCATTCGTACTCTTCCCATTCTATAATTTTATCATAAATTCAACTATGCATTCCGATTATCGAATTTCCTAAAGCGATGAGTTTTAAGTTGATTCCTACCGCGCTTACTCTTAATTTACGTCCAATGTTCAAAATATAAATAATTGTTTGCTTTTCTCCTCGAAACACTAACATCCTGAAGTTGTACTCTCAGCAATGATATTGTTGTCATGCTAAAACATTACCTAAACTCGAGTCATGCGCCAAATTGTAACACAATTTCTGTTTCTATCTTGAATCCAACATCCATGTTCTCTACTCTTGTGACTGGAATGAGATAGAGACAGGACCGATTTCCCCTTTCTGATAATTCCTTGAACCCTGGACTGGAGTTGTCCTCAATGTTTCCTTCTTTAGTCGTAATGCGGGCCTCACTGATTGTATTCGCTGATTTTGTTTATTACCGTACTGCTTTCTTTCTATGTTATGCTCCTAGTGTTAATAGTTCCGTAAAATGTTCAAAGGTGTTTTACTAAATTGAACCATTGTCTGGCCGTTTTAATTGATAAAATATAGTCGTGCAATTAATGATTTTTCTGATATCGTATAGATATAATGTAATAGGATAATTTTCCTCAATACGGTTCCTCTAAAATGCAAAAAATCAATACAAATTACCGATTTAAGATTATTTCTTCACGTGGCGCGATGTTTTCGTAAAGAGGTTTTATTCTTGTGTAGTCGAGGAGAAAATTATAAGAGTGCTTCCGAACATAATTTTTTTAATTGCGATTCATATAAAATGCTATTTATTTATTTATTTTAAAAACTTAATTTAATTATCTAACGATAATAACGAACTGTAGAAAACAATTAAAATATTTTAAAATGTACTTCGAAGGAGCCAATGGGATGTATGCAGTAAACAATAACTATAGTATGGTATGTATACTTTTAAAATGTTTTTTTAAAGTAGTATATTAAATACAACCAATTTATAAAAGTGTACACAACGAAAATAATGAAATAAACGCGAGGTAAATAATTAAAAGTTATATTTGGAGCTGTAAAATTATTAAATATTGTAAAAACATTTCTTAAAAGCAAATTAATCCATTTAAAGCATGTAAGAGGAAATATCACTCTTTCGCTACAAAGACTTCTTAAAAGAAAAAAGGGAAGAAAAGACGTTCAGATAACGAAAGTAGTTCGAGCGTGATTGCTCTTATTGCTTCAATTATAAGTCATTTAACTTGAGGCCTGTTGAACTTATCTAAACAGGAGACAAGGAAATACAGAAACAATTCAAGATTCACAATATAACCAGTCTATCAATACCATATAATGACTAGTTTCAGTCTCACTTAAAAAAGTAAAGATTCTTAACAGTTCGGTAGAACTCTGCTCGAGACATCCAATTTGTGTATGTACATAAATTCATTTAATGATTAAATGCCCTGAGCATATGTTGATCTGGTGTTGTGCACAACATGATTTTGTGAGTTCGATTAGAATAAAGAAAACATAATGCAGTTGTGATTTCAGTTCTTATTTGAGCATTTAAAGATTTTGCGGTTAAATACTTAAATAATTTATTTCAAACTTAGGTATGTACTAGTTTTTAAGTTTTACTTTTTAATTTTCAATTCATTTTCATCAATTAAGATTTCCGAACACTAATGGAAAAATAATTTAAAAATGAATGTGTACGAGTTTTAATTTAAAAAGAAATACAATTCGATTATTATTATAATTTGTGTGTAGTCTCACAATAGCATATTTATAACCAGATTCTAATAACAGCTTCAAACAATTCTAATGAACTTATTTGTCGGGTTTGGCAAATATTAACAATTAATTTGTACATGAATTTAATATGGGATGATTCAATATCAATGTTTCATGTAGTTTCCTTCAAGACGTTATCAAAATCTGGACCAAAAACCCATATTTCAACCGTCACACTTTCGAACCTTCGATTTCATAGAACATAGCAATTTTTATCCTACAAACGAAAAGCTTCATATTAAAATGGAACAGGAAGAAGTTATTGTGGAGCATCGACGTTTTGTTATTGATAGCCAGAATAACACTATTAAGGAAGAAACCAAAGACAAGTCAAAGCTTTACACGCAAGTATGAAGTTATTTTAGTTTAAGCAAATTAAATATTTACTAATAAGAGTTATGATAAAGGTGATAGCTGCACTTGCCGTTTCACTGGGACCACTTGCAGCTGGGTTAGGAAAGGGCTATACCAGTCCTGCTATAGCCAATATTCAAGAACTTCAAATACGTTATAAGGGAAATCACACTTTTTCGGTCTCAGATCAGCAAGCTAGTTGGGTAGCTAGTCTTTCTTTGCTTGGTAAATTTAAGGAACAGGATAAAAATAATTAAATGAAATTATTAAAGATTTACAATAAAATAGGCGCCTTATTTGGTGGCATGTTTGGAGGTATGGCGATGCAATTTGGAAGGAAAAAAATTTTAATTCTTATGTCGCTTCCATTTTCGTTATCATGGATAATAACAATTTTTGCAAGATCCGTAGAAACTATGTTTGTAACAGCGTTTGTAGCTGGATTTTGCTGTTCAATTATATCAATGGTAACTCAGGTAATCTACAGATAAAATCTAATAAACAAATCAATAAAACAATTTGATTTTCTTAAGGTTTATGTTAGTGAAATATCATCTCCAGAAATCAGAGGTTTTCTAAGCGCCCTTCAAAAAATATTTGGCCATTTGGGTGTGTTAATATCATTTTGTACAGGTGCCTATCTAGATTGGCGTCAGCTGGCTATGCTTGTTTCAATAGCTCCAATTATGTTATTTTTTACTGTGATTTATGTTCCCGAAACACCGAGCTTTCTTGTACTTAAAGGGCGAAATGAAGACGCTTACAGGTAATTCAACTATATGTAACTCAATTCTAATATTGCTTAACAATTCATGTATTAAGGTATAAATGTTATTAAAAAATGATTGCATATTTTTCGTACAGGTCACTACAATGGTTAAGAGGTCCCAATCGAGATGTTCAATTAGAATTGGAAACTATAAAATGTAACGTTCACAGCACCAAGCAATCATCCAGAAAACTAGGGAAAGTTAAATTAGATTGTGTGAATGCAAAAGTTGCCCACTCGTCATTTCTGAATTTCATAAAGAATGCAAGGCTAATTAAACCTCTTATGATTACTTGCGGCCTTATGGTTTTCCAACGCTTTACAGGTAAGAACTTAAAATAATTTTATCATATATTACTAACTCTGAGTTGGTTATTAGGTGCTAATTCTTTCGGTTTCTACGCTGTTAAGATATTTAGACAAACATTTGCTGGTATGAATCCGCACGGAGGAGCTATTGCTGTAGGTTTTGTGCAACTGTTAGCATCAATGCTTTCTAGTTTATTGATTGACACTGCAGGACGTATTCCATTATTAATAACTAGCAGCGTTCTTATGTCATTAGCCCTTGCCAGTTTCGGTTCATACATATATTACGAGCAAGCCAGCAAATCATTAGCACCAACTTATTACGACCCAAATTCACCCGATGAAAACACTGATTGGATTCCCTTGTTATGCGTTCTCGTTTTTACAATCGCATTTTCGTTGGGTAAGTTATTCTCATGCAATTACAAAAGTTATATAAGATCTGTAATTTGGTTTTTGTTTTGAAATCAATAGGAATATCGCCAATATCATCTCTACTTGTTGGAGAATTATTTCCATTAGAGTTTAGAGGAATTGGAAGCTCTATTGCTACCAGCTTTAGCTATTTCTGCGCTTTTTTGAGTGTTAAAACATTTGTGGATTTTCAGGTAAAATATTAAATTTTTTTTTTTATATATTTAATAAAACTATTATTTCCTTAGGAATTACTAGGTCTGCATGGAGCATTTTGGTTATATGCCTGTATATCTTGTCTTGGTCTCCTGTTTATAGTTATGTTTGTTCCTGAAACAAAGGGTAAGGAACTTGATGAAATGGACCCAAAATTCATAAAATCGTTTACAATAAATCGATGAAATTTGGGAACACACGTAGAATATTTAGTTTGAAATCCATTAATAATTTTCATTCGATTTTTATTTACTTTTATTATTCATTATATCAGAAAGTCAATTGAATAGACAATTAATTTTTAAATCATACATTTACTAAGAAAATTCGCTTATAAAATGTATTTAATTTAATTTTTTTTTAATCAACAACGATAAAAAAAACCAAGCGAATCAAATGAAGTGTTTAAGATCTTTGTAGTGCAGCAGTATTTTATGATTTTAATAGTAAATTTTATTTTTGTGGTGCTAAAAAGGCTTCTTAGTAGTGATTGAAAACATATTTGCGCTTTTTAAAATATCAGCGATTAGAGGTAAAGGCTTTAAAAAAAAAAAAAAACACTGTCTCATGTAGGTATGTTATTATATAACCTAAAGATCAATGTACTTATGCAAAGCTCAATTGTTTTATAGAATTAGAATTAGTTTTAAAATTGATAATAAAAGCAAAAATTAGCTGCATGTTATGAAGTAGCACAATGGGAGAATTAAATTACTGACAATAACGCCAATTGTAATTTCTCGCAAGAAAAAAATTAGACAATAATATTTTAGAACAAGACAATAATAGTAATCTCACATTTTACGAGAAATTTTACAATTTAGTACTTATATATAAAATTTGCGATCGAATAAATAAAACAAATTCCTCAAAATTCAGCAGTTTCTGAATCATTTATTTTTAAAAACTAATAAAATATGTAAAACAAATTAATTCTATATAAAAAAAAAAATATATTTAGATTTTTATACCTTTTAAGCGCTGGCGCATCATATTACAAACAATTATCTTTCAAATTGGAAATATTTTTATAGAACAATAAAATTGTTTTTATCAATAAACCTTTATGTTAAAGGGTTAATGGATATTTGTAACAAATATAATCTAACAGTTAAATTTATTAGGGAATGAAATTAAGACAATAAGGACAATAAAAAAATAAAACAAAACAAAACACATTATAAACAAATTGATAACAGATTATATTATTTTGGAAACATACCTAGAGAAACAAATAAAATATCAAGTGAGCGCGCGATATAAAATTAGTAAAAAGTCCATTAGTAGAAAAATATATGAAATAAAATTGCAGTTCAATTAAATAAAGACGCACATATAGAACAGTATTCAATTCGTTTTATGTTTATCCAATTCAAAAATAAATTGTAAAAATGTATACGATGTATGTATAATCCTAAATTCAGATTTCGTTATTTATGCTGCTTGAAGGTATACTTGTGTAACAAATACATAAATAAAATTTTAATTGAACGATACTTTCCAGAAATGCAACCAGACAATAATTAACAAAAAAAAAATATATAAAATTGTTACACTAAAACTTTAATATTTCGAACATAGATATTTGGACTAGGAGAAACGTTTGTGAAAACAAATAGGTAAGGATAGGTATTTTATGCGAAATGCGAATATCATTTAAGTAACACTCTGTATTTTATAATAGCTACTACAAAATACACAAACAGTTGAGTATTTCACAATAGCAAGCTATAAAAAATAAATGCAATTAATACAACAATCGAACATACGCTTTATTGTACTGCTCAGGGTTTGGCATAGAAAGAAACCTTTTTTGATTTGGACAAAAATACCAATGGGTTTTTTCAGGTTTTATTATTTAACAGATATTTGTTAATTTTTAGTCGCCCTTTTTCTATTTTTGCTATTCATCTTTAAAGTCAAAAGGAAAATCATTCTACCACTTTTATTCCTTCACTACAGGCTAAAAACATTTCGTCTAATAATAATTTATTGCATACACTACTGAAGTCATTGTGTGTGTTTCTTTAAATCCTTCTTTTGCGCATGACTTCTTCATACCATCTACTTTGCAAATTCATTTGGATGAGATAAGGAAAACGTCACGAGAAAGCCACTTCTTATTGCACCTATTCTTTCGTTTTGGGAAAACTCGTTCGGGTACTTGATCCCCTTGATCCGTCTTATTCCTATTAGAATTTAATAACGTTTGGTAACTACTTCTATATATCCTGAATCTTCTCACTTTAAATTACTTGATATTCAATTTGATATATTATACGGATATTCTAGTAAAAGCATATACTGTTATATATGTGTGAATAATAAAATAAAAATATATATAAAGCCTCACTTGACTTAATGTTTAAATATGAGTTAAAATACCAAAGAAATAAGAATATTTAAATTTGAATATCCTTTAAAAAAAATAAGAAAATAAGCTTATTAAATACCGAACTTTCCAAAGTAGTTTATCTGAATATTTTTAATTATGAAATAGTAACATTAAAAACGCTTTTTGAAGTAACAAAATGTGATATTACTGCTTGCTTTGATTTCCATAACTGTTTACGGCAAATAAATATTAAAAAAACAACTTTGAAAAGTATACAACAACATGTTTTAGATTTATTTTAGGTGCTCACTATATATATTAAATTTTTCATACATCCAGCGAGTCTAAATTTAAAGTTGTGAATAAATAAAAAAGCAAATGGAATAATATGAAACAGAAAACAACGGTCTTAAATTTGAACAAACGTTATTTCCGTTCGTAAATATTTTAATTAGTAGCAGATGTTTTTAGAATAAATGTAAAAAACATTCAGATCTAGAAATAATATTTGAAACCAGTACTTTGACTTAATTTCTGGTCAACTGACACAATGGGTATTTCCCTAAATTGACAATGATTATTATTTTTATTTATTAAAGTTAACCAACAATAATGCATGCTTCATTTTATAATAAACTGCGAAAGGGCAGTAACTCATATATGACGGAGATATAGGTAAGATCAGGTTTCCATGAATCTTTAAGGCAAAATATAAGCCAATATCTCAAAACTTATAATTAAGAATTTAAAAACGTACGCGTAGATTTATATTTAAAGCACTGTTATTTTCAGTCTAATTTCAAAATTATATTTAATTATTTTTATAATGTTGCATTAAATCAATTAATTGCATTTAAATATTAAAATTAATTCTTACTACGATTTTATTAAAATTTATAAAAGTTTCCTATTTGTAAGGAAAATATGTAACACTTGTTACATAATACAAAGAAAGAGATACATTTAGATTTTTAGTAGTTTAGTATATTATTTAAGCATATTTTTTTTCACTTCCAACTATTAAATTTTAGAATAACTATGCAAGTAATTGTGTATACGCATGCTTTGGAATAGTTACTGAAATGGATGTTAGCGTAATTTGGTCAACTAACATCGTTATAGTATTAAAGCCCAATAAACAAAGCTTGAAAATATTAATAATAAAATATAAATTATTAGTTTAAACAAATAAACTTGAGATAGTTTTGATGAATCTCCGTAATGATAAAAATTTCCAACGACTAACAAAATATTCTTCGTAAATTATGTAAAAAAGCTACAATTATCAATAATATGAAAAGCATTATATACCAAAGACACACATTCATCCAAAATCAAATTTTAATTAATTTATACAGTTGAAACCAAGTTAGGGTAGCTACAATAAAAATTAAATTGCGAATAAATATGAAGGCTATTGAAATGAAAGAAATTGAATTAGCAAGTTAAAATTTACACTATTATCAAATATCCTGAAGCCTTTTGATGGTTTAGGATAGAACGCTAAATACACAAATGGAAAATTAAATACGGAAGTAGTTTTATCTCCGAGTATATACCTACCATATGTGTAAAATTATAATGAAAGTGTTAATTTTTAAGTACCGGACATAGATTTCCTCGTACCGTTAGTACCGATGTGGGGCTTGAAATATCGCAAATATCGCAGTAACGGCTTAAGCATCTAATTATCACTAAATTTTCAGAAAAGTCTATAAATTAAATATAGATTCAAAAATAATTATCAGGCTCCACGGCGATACTTAAAGATTGAAGTTAAATCAAAAATATATTCGAAGCGAAGAGAACACAGTTATTAAAATTCGCTAATTTGTTTCTTCCTTAGAGATAAAATATAATAACATTTTCCACAACCTGTGCCTTTACGTGTTGTGCAATTTTATCATTTTAATAAAACGAAGAATAGAAAGAACATATAAAATGTACTTATGAAATGTGTAGAATTTTAGATTCATAATTGTTATATTCTTGCCCTAGAAAAGTATGTAAAAAAAATAAATAAATAAATAAATAAATTTGCTTTATCTAATACGAATATTTTATTTTCAAACTACATGTTAACTTCTCAGTTGAAAAAAAAATAGTCACCTAGTTTTTGAAGGAACTTTACCCTAGTTATGCTTCATGATCTAGTGGTTTAATTTTTTCATTTTTAATAAAAGTGCCGGAAGAAAGCCTTTTTGTTGATAAAAGATGAGCTGGTAAGTCTTATATTGTGTGGTAAAATAATAATATTTATTAACTCTATACAACTATAAACTCTTAATTAATTCTCAAATTGCTTTCCTTTTTTATGACGAACTCGAGAACTAAGCCCATATAGCGCTTTCTGTGCGTTATTATTTTATTATATCATATCATACATTTTATATCATATTATATTATAAAAATACATTACCATGCTGTTGGGCGGAGATATATGTCTCACAGTCTACAATAAAATGACCAGATTGGACAGCGCCTAATGCAAATAGTCTTTTGGTAAGTATTTCAATAGTCTGTGGTCCTGTTTTGCCTTCAACCACATTAAAAGGTTGTAATCTGAAAAATAGGAATATTTCACATTTCGAGTTATTATATTACTAAATAAAAGATTACAATATGTATATAATATTATAAATATGTATATAAATTAAAATTACTTACACAGTTACTCCCATATTGAAATTGGTCGATTAAAATGTGTTATTACTATACAGGTAGTCTTGGATACCTGGAAAAGAAGATCTAAAATTAAACAAGTGAATAAGAGTTTTAGAAATTTTTGAAAACTTAAACTTAAACAAAAAACCTAAAACCCGAAAACGCAAAACATGAAAGAAATCATAGCCTGGAGCCTCAAGTCTTAGGGAATCAAGTGTGCTGTAAAACTATTTAATAATTTGCCATCTAAATAGACAATTTACTGAATTCCAATCGACACATAAATACGGTGATCCCATGCCCAAGTATGTTTGTTTATGGGTTCTTTATTTCTTCCTAACATTTAAACGGCTGGGTGGATTTTATCTAGAGATTGTGGGGCTGCATATTATCAAGCTTAACCGAAATGGGACCGGACTTAATTTAGGTTGAAAACTTAAGCAGAGCCTTTAAAGAAATACGAAACTTTTTAAATTTTTGTAGACAAATTTTTGAATTCAATTAAAAAAACCTGGAGAGCCAAATATAACGTTTTCTTTACTTGACTGTTATACAAATAAATGTTGCATATATACTCCTGCCTGGGCAGCAAGCGATTGGGGCATTTACAGAATTTTTATTCGAGGATGGACAGAAGATTGAGTCCTTTCCAGCAAATTAGAAGTGCTTAGAAGAAATCGGATTAGGAAAGCAAGGAATAGAAGAAAACGTCTAATTCGTTCGACTTTTATTTATGTTATAACCTTTAAAACAATCCCGGCTTATTTCTGCCAAAAAAATATTACACTTCTATCTATATTCGAGCTTTATTTTACCAAATTGATCACGAAAACAGCATACAATTGACAACACTGCTTAAAAACACAAGACGCAAGCTAATTACTATGCAATGCACCGAACGTCAAATATGTGATAAAGCTTTTCAAAGCCTTATCCACATATGGAGCAAAATTCAATGAAATTCGTCTAATATTTACAATCTAATCTGCTCTATCTTTTATTAATAAACTAATTATCCTACAGTTCCATTTCTTTGCTTCTGTGATTGAAATTTACTGAATTTCCTTATTTTGATGGAAAATTGTGTGGTATGTTAGTAGGATCGCAATGATTCCTGCCAAAAAATCTGCCATATAAACGTAGTTATTATACGAGCGTATTGACACAGTGCGTAACGAACGTAGCCGGTGAACGCTACGGGATTTCTCGACGTGCCGTAATCTACAAATTCGAAAAAAGGCTACTGTGCGCTAGACTTGTGGTTCTGTAAACAATTTTCAATTTGTGTGTAGTTATTGTGATATTTAATATGTCGTCGAATAATATAAAAGTAGCAATAAAAGCCCGACCAATTTTGAGGAAGGAAAAGGATAATAAATTGTTTTCCCAATGGAAAATTGTGAAGGATTCGATAAGGCAAATCGACAGTCAAACTGATCCTTTTTGTTTTGGTGTGTTACTTGATTTTAATGGAATTCTATATATATATTTTAATGTATTATGTTACAGATCACGTTTTCGATCAAGATGCCTCAAATCAAGATATTTTTAATACTGTGGTTAAACCAATCGTTGATGCAGCTGTGAAAGGGTTTAACGGGACAATTTTTGCGTATGGACAAACTTCATCAGGTGATTAAAATGCTTCGGTACCGATTGTTATAGAACCAATATTTAATTGATATCGTGCTATAGGGAAAACATATACAATGCTTGGCGATGAGTATAATCCCGGTATAATGGTTCTTACAGCTAAGGAAATATTCAAGGAAATTGAATTGGCAGTAGATAGACAATTCTTGCTAAGGTAAAAAGGCGTAATTTTGAAAAGCAGACACAGACTGGCTGACACCAGTATTTGTTTTGTTTTTAGGGTCGGTTATATAGAAATATACAATGAAAAGGTTTTTGACTTGCTGAATAAAGCTAATGTCGATTTAAAAATTCATGAAACGCCTAACGGGGACATTACCGTTAACTGTGAGGAGTTTATTGTGACGTCTGAGGAGAGTTTGATGAAGTACCTTCTTCTTGGAAGCAAACACCGGAGGATGGGTGAAACGAACATGAATGAACGATCAAGCCGTTCTCACTCTATATTTCGAATTGTTAGTATACATGACAGTTTTTAGAATGGGGTAAAATTATTCTCTTGCAGATAATTGAATCTAGCAGCCTAGATAAGCTACCTGATGAGGGATCAGTACAGATTAGCAACTTGAACTTAGTTGATTTGGCTGGATCTGAAAGAGCAGACCAAACGGGGGCGTCGGGAACTCGTTTAAAGGAAGGCGCTCATATTAATAAAAGCCTTTTGTACTTGAGCCGAGTGATTAACAGCCTTAGTGAAAATGAGCCTTTAAAGTATATTAACTATAGGGATTCAAAGTTAACTAGAATTCTTCAGGCTTCTCTTGGCGGAAATGCATTAACTGCTATTGTATGCAATATAAATCCCACCGCTGTGGAGGAAACAAACTCAACTTTAAAGTAATTAGTTTTAATGTTATATTATAAAAATTTAATAACATTAAATTTTTAGCTTTGCCATGCGTGCCAAAAGCATAAAAAATAAACCACAAGTTAATGAAGTTCTTTCCGATACTGCATCAATAAAACGTCTTCAAAGAGAAATAGCACGTTTAGAATCCGAGCTTCAATCCACAAATAACAAAGTAATAAATTAATTATGTTATGCTATTTAAGACTAAATAAGTAATTTTAGATGAAAGTCATTCAATTAGAACGTCAAATTTTTGACGAACGGTTGAAGATTGTGCATTCTCATTCTCGGAGCAAAGACACTAATTTACGTCGGAGGACGTGGTCAGCTTGTGTCCATTCTAAATCGGTTGAACAGCTGTCTGATTTAAAGCCTTCTCTCATTTTACCAGAGCAGCCATCTGATTTAAAGTCATCATATGTACTGCCTTTAAAAATTATGACTCCACTTATTACGCTCAGAAGGGAATCATTATCACCACTAGAAGAGTTCAAAAGCCTTGATGATGGTTTTAATAAAAGTAACGAATTTTTGAAAACTCCAGAAGTCTTCAGGCATAGAGATAAAATTGATATGGGTTCTCCTAAAGAAATTAACAGGTAGGATACACTAATAAAAAATTCTTTATATAAATATTTTATTTTAGATGTAGGCAGGTAGAAAAAGAGTTGGAAGAATTGATGGATTTTACTAATTTGGAGAAAAAGTATAATGTGGAACATGAAGTAGTTGCATCTTTAAATCGTAAACTACAAGAGGCTCAAAATAAAATCGTTAAATATGAGGAAGAAAAGTTCGAAATATTAAGCTCTAAAATGGATGAATGGAATGAGAAGGAAGGGATTTTGCGGCAACAGTGAGTAAATAAGTTAATTTATTTTTCTTATGTACTGTCTGATTAAACTTAATGCCCCAGAATAAAATCCTAAGTATTAAGAGGTTGGTACAGATTGAGGAACTTTAAAAGTAGACAAAGAGAAATTTAAAACTTAAATAGGCATTTTTTGTCGTAATTCAAATCATCAATTAATAAATCAGCCAATTTTTAGGGCATTCATCTATAGGAAGTCTCCTTGTTTCATAATCAGAAATAATTATATACGCAAGACAATGGATACCTTTTGAGGATATATATAATATTTGCACCTCATTGGAATCAGATACCCAGTACTGAATGTTCCTATCCTTAATAAATTTTGTTAATATTGTGAAAATTGCAAGTCTATATCCACGATACAAATATAGTGCTAAATATAAAATATATATAGATATATATATATAAATATAAACATAAATTACAAATATTTCATCTGTAAACATTGTCTTATGTGTTAGCTAACTACTAAAATCTTACGGAGGCATTTGAAAATTCTTAACGATATTTTTCCATAGCATTTATTTCTAACATTTCTTCATGTTAACTGTACATTCAGGTACTTGAATTTGGAAAATGAAATGGCAGAAAAGAATAAAAGGCTGGAAGTGCTAAAAAATAGAGAAATCGATTATGAAAAATTATTGCAAGAGTCTAAAGAAAAAATTAAAACTCTCCAAACGGAATTATCGGATAAAAGTGGTAGGGAATACGAATTTGAATTGCATCAACAAAGAGCAAAAAGCAGAGAACGTGAGTTGTTGGACGCATTAGAAGAAAAAGAAAAGGAAATTAAAAATTTAAATGAAAAATTTAAATTTATTAACGATGTACAGAATGTACAAAATGTGCGAAGAAGTACGGTAACTAATACGACTCAAGCTGATTTAAAACATATTTGCGAAAAATGCAACGAATATGAAATTTCCTTGAAAAGACTCAATACAGAAAATCTTAAATTGCGCGACGAAAAATGCTGCATTCAAAAAGAAAGTGACGAATTATCTTCTCAGTTAATGGATACCATTCAAGAATGTGATGGCTTAAGGTCTGAGAATGAAAAATTACAAGCTGAATTAGGAATACTTAAAGATCAAAATATTGTTTCTGTTACCACAGAAGATAAATTAAAGACGAGAAAGGATAATATTTTAGAATTTTATCAGGAATTGGTGGCATACTTTCCTGAGGTTTCAGATAAATTACCCGTTATAAATAAATGCTTATCAATCTGGGATCTCTGCGACATTTGGAAGGAAATGTCTATAAAATGCACTAAAAAAATTGATCAACTTAGTGAGCATGTAAAAATTAACGGGTTAGAAGAAATCAAAAGAAAAGAGAATATTGCTACTCTTCATGATGATGTATTTATTTTAAAAAAAGAAAATAATGATTTGTTAGAAAAAATAAGTAAATTGGAAGATGAAAATTCTAATTTTGATCACTTAGTCGACACTAAACAACAAGAAATAATAAATCTTACTGCAAAACTTGATTTGCTACTCAAAGAAAATTCTGAGCTACGTGAAAATGTTAAAGACTTAGAGAATAAACTAAACCTAAAGAGTGACATAATTACCGAATTAAATAATGAAATTAGTGCAACGAAACAGGAATGGCTAACCAAAATGAACAATCTAGAACCTTTAAAAACGAAAAATGACATACTGTGCACAGAATTATCTGAAAGCATGTGTACTATTTCACAACAAATAAATGAAATTAACAGTTTGACGACGCAGATTGAAATATTGGAAGAGCAAGTAAGTAAAGAGAAGGCTATAAGTTCAGATGAGGTTATTAAAGAAGGTGTTTCGGATGACACAAACGCAGAAAGTATTGATTTAAAAGATGGCATATTGATTAAAAACATTAATTATAAAAATGAAATCATGGGAGATTATTCAAAAGCTCTTGAAGTGATATGCACTAAACTTGACTCTCATGTATTTACAAGATGTTCACTATTAAATGCGAAAACTCAGTGGTTGGATGAAAAATTGTCTCATTTAGAAATGATTCAAAGGATTGCGCAAAATAACACATGCAAGGAGAAATCGCAAGTAAGTCATGACGTCCTTTTGAAGGAGCAAAGAAACTTCATTCAACAAAGTAAAAATATAGAAAGCCGAATACTGGGAAAGATGCTAGAGCTTAATCGTATAATAGAAGCATTTAACGTTAAATTACAAAGCGTAGAAAAACTGCGAGATGCATTCGAAAAGTGCATTTCAAAACTTAAACATCAGTCGGAAAGTCTTAAAGAAGAAAAGAATATAATTGAAAAAGCTAATAATAATTTAAATTCCGATATCTTTTCATTACAAAAGGTCCTTTCCGATAAACAAGATAAATTACATTATTTAGAAACAGAAAACAGTGAACTTAAAAGCAATTTAATGCAAAAGGAAGCCAATATTTTGAACTTGAGAAAAGAAAATGATAATTTGTTAAAAGAAAAGAGTTCTGTAGAACAAAAATTAGAAGATTTTAGTAAAAATTTGTTGAACCAGTCTCAGCACTCTAAAAGTCTTACTGAATATACTCAAAATCAATTTGAAAGCGAAAATTGTCAGCTTAAAAGTACTTTGGCTAAAAACAACGAATATATTTTTGCTATAAGAAACGATATTAATAAATTGGCAAAACAAATAATTGACATAGAATCTCCGAATTCCTTAGAAATAAATTCCGGAGAGGAAGATTATAAGAATTCAATAATATTGGAGGATTTAAACCAGCAATTTAAAATTATTATGTGCAGTAACGAATTGGAAAAGCTCATCAAAGAGATGAATGGTCTTCTAAGCACTATAAGTTTATGCATTAAAGATCAATTTGAATTAAATGATCATAGTAATTCAAAAATTGATGATGACTTTGCTAAAGATACTGACGAGCAGGGTGTGGTAAAAGATAATTTATCATTAGTAATCCTTAACAAGAAATTGGAATACTTGTTAAAAGATATCCAGCTTCTTGGTGCAACTAAAAAGAAAGAAATAGAACAACTAAAGGAGGAAAACAAGCGGTTTAATTCAGAAAAAAGTTCATTGTTAACAGAGATTTTAAAAATTCAGAAGCGCAATGAAGAAGTACAACAAGAATTGCTAAATTTAAATAATACTAAAGTATTACTGGAAAATAAAATACATTTATTAACTTTAGATAAGAACTCTCTTGAAAAGGATATAATAAATGTTGAATTGAAATCAACATGTAAAACAAACGAATTGGAAAATAAAGTAAAGCTATATGAGAAAAATTTAGTTCAAATGAGTAGTGAACAAAATGCAATTAATGCTGAATTGAAATTCACACGTGAAATAAATGAAAGTTTGGCAGAAGAAGTGAAAAGTTTAAAAGATCTAAAAAACAAATTAGAAAGACAACGTGATATATACTGTGAGGAAAATTCAAAATTAGAAACAGAACTCCGGAAAAGTAATGATTTAATTAAGCATACTGAAGAAGACTGTTCGACGTTAAAATTATCTGTGTCTTCACTCAGAGATAAAGTCCTACAACTCGAAAAAGAAAGGCATACGCTTCAGATAGAACGCATTAAATATGAAAGTAATATTGAAGAACTGAAGAATGAGATTCTAAATTTGAAACGTGAAAATAGTACGCTCATGTCTAAATTAGATAATTTAAATATAGAATACTTGAAAACACAAAAGGACAATGCTAAAGTATTTAATTCCATTGAAGAGTTAGAAAGAGAAATTAAAGATTTAAAGTCTCGAAATAGCGTAGTGACTTCTAAATTCGATCATTTAAACAAGGAACATATGTCCCTTTTGGAAAAACATAACGAAAAGGCAAATTTATGTCATTCTTTAGAAGAAAATATCATCGCAATACAAAAGGAATTAGATGAGTCTAAAAGTAAAACAAATGATCTGGAAATGCAAACTAGGGTTTTGGAGCGTAAAAATAACCAGTTGTTACTTAATTCGGAACGATTAGAGGAACGTATTAAGGATCTACGCCAAGAAAACCAGAAAATACAGAATGATTTCACCGAGGAATGCGAAATACTAAGGAAGATTTCAACCACGGCAAATGACAACAATATAGAAAATTGCAAAAAATTGGAAGAAACAAAAACAGCATTTGAATTTTGTGAGAAGCAACTTTCTGAAGAGCGTGCTTTCCAAGAGCAACTCCGGAATCAAGTTGATGAGCTTTCTAAAAAACTAGAAAACATTACAAGTGAATATAATGCATGTTTATTGCACGTGAAACAGAATAGCATATTAAATGCAGGTGATATGAGTGATATGGACAACAATTCTCTGTTGAAACAATTAAACGAAATGCAAAAATTGCAATTATTAAAATTTAAGGAGTTGCAAAATCAAATAAAGATACTAGAAACTAAGAATTCACAATTATTAAATTCCATTCCTAAAACACAAGCAAATACCTTCAGTTCGGGCTTGGGAGAAAGGTAAGTACTTCTTCATTTCTTTTTTTTATAATGTTACATAGAATTTTTATTAGTAAAAAGCCAGCTGCATCTGCTTCGGACTCAAGATATCTGAATCATAGCAACGATCAACGTCACCAAAAAATAATAGATAACTTATTGGGGGAAAATAAACAACTTCGGGTAAGTTTATTAACTTATTTAACATAAATACAGAAGGCTTTTTTATTTGGATTTTGTGGAATGTTTTATCAATAAAGAAATAAAACCTTCCATTCTGTAAGTAAGTTTTTCAGCATACACCAACTAAATCTTTGAAGCACAATAATTAACACTAGTACTTTTTGAAAATCAACGTCTTATGCCATTTAAAGGAATGCATCGTGAAAATAACCTTTAGCGCGGGAAATTATTTGGCAGGATCGCGGGAATATTTACCAAAGCTTTGATACTTTTTGAAAAAAGTCAATTTATGAAGATAAGATTATAGTTGAGACAATGGGATTTTAGTTCCCCGTCTTTATGTTCGAACGCATGCTTTAGGAATAACCTGGATATGCGTATGTGTGTAATTGTATCACAATTTTTAATTCCAGATAAAAAATGAAAAGTTAGAAGCGGAATTAACTTCTGCAAGAACTTTATCGCAAAAGGATAGGAAATCTCGCAGGCAAAGTACTCACGACGAAAAAAGGCAATCTCTGTGGGATTCAACTTCTGAAGTTGGAACTATGACACAACCTACAGGTAAAATAAACCTTTATATTGTTTACAACTTTTAGAGTGAGTGAAATTTTTGTAGAACGTTGCAATAAATACTAGAAAATCAGGAAACTGTTGAGGGCAAGGATATTATTTTCGTTTATTAAAAATTATTATTTCTTTTTTTTTTATTTCTGTGAATGTAGTTTAGTGCACTTCCAATTTAATTCTCGAAGCCATGAAATTTTAAATGAAGAAAGAAGCTTTCTTAATGAGGTAATTCGTGAGTTATATTCAATTGTGCGCTTTAACGTCTCTATCCTTCGTTTTTAATTTGACTCTAATTATTTATTTTGCTTCCATGTTGTAACTTTCATCAAAAATTTTATTAATATTGAAACTAGAACGAACTGCTTTCCCTTTTGTGTTTTTGGATAACCATGCTAATATTTTCCAAATATAACATATATTTTTCAGCATTTGTGTGTAAATAATATCTGTAAAGGAAAAATTTATGAAGTGGGCGACGGTTTTTAAGGTAACACAACTTAATCATTGTATTTTCATGGTTAATACATGTGCACATGGATTTTTTTTTCGTATGTGGCGTAATGTAAAATATTCACTTAATAATTCTCATCTACGAAAATCATCCTATAAAAGGTATATTTCATATTACTGTATAAAAATCACAGAAGAAGAAATACGTACGTTTCCGTACGTTTATTAAATGTTATGGAGAAAATTGATCTTCACGTTTTATTACCGTTTTCAATTGAATCCCAAATATGAAGATCCTTTAGTTTCAAGGAAAACGTTTTTAAGAGTTCTGGGCGCTTTTTTAAATCTATCGCTATATTTTCGCTTGGCATAATTATTTTCCATTTTAAAGTAAAAAGTATGGCATTAACAATCCATTCTCCATATCTTTTTATCAATCATTTGTTTATAAATCAGGTCATCCATTAAAAAGCACAATGGTTTTTATAAGAGAGGGTATAGTCATTGATAATATATATATATATATATTTTATTACATTTATAGCTTAATTATATTTGCCCTTAAATTTTTATGTTGAGAACGTCAACAATAAATCGCCTAATATACTCGTACATATATTTATTTTCCTTAAAACAAATGCTCTCTCGTTTTAGATCAATTGTGTAGTTGTGAAGAGTTGGATTTGAAAGTTAAGGAATTAAAGAGGCAATTAAAGATAAAGGAATGTCAATTAAATACTCTTCTGCTGGAAATGAAAGCAAATCCTCTAAAGGAAGAGAATCAATCATTGAAAATTTTACTCTCCGAAGAGGAATCTGAAAAGAAAAAACTAAGGATCGTTATAACAAAATTAAAACAGGAAGTATTAGATCAAGCTAGCAGACGAAAAGAATGTGCAGTGTGCGCTTCGAAAGGAAAGCTTAAATTAAATAAAAACATACAGACTGAAAATATTCAATCAGATCGCGATGAAGAATTGATTAAATTAAAAAAAACATGTGAAGATTTGAAAGCAATTTGTCGAATGAGGAAAGATGGCTTAAGAGAAGCGAGAAGTACTACTGAAAAAGAGAATGAAGCAAATAATAAACAAAATCCAATGGAGGAGTCTATACCTTTTTCACATTTTCAAAATGTTGAGGTAACTTTACAATCAAAATATTTTTATTGTATATGAATATTGGTATTTATTGCAGGAAATGCTTGAAAGACTAACTGAGGAAAATCTGTTATTAAAGAAAAAGTATAATCAGTGCAAAATAATATGCATTTCCAGAGGGGAAGAGATCCAAAATTTGGAAAGCAAATTAAAAAAAGAATGTCCACTGTGCGCTTCGAAAGGAAAGCTTAAATTAAATAAAAACATACAGACTGAAAACATTCAATTAGATCGCGATGAAGAACTGATTAAATTAAAAAAAACATGTGAAGATTTGAAGGTAATTTGTCGAATGAGGAAAGATGCCTTAAGAGAAGCGATAACTACTTCTGAAAAAGAGAATGAAGCAAATAATAAACAAAATCTAATGGAGGAGTCCATACCCTTTTCACATTTTCAAAATGTTCAGGTAACTTTACAATCAAAATAATTTTATTGTATATGAACATTGGTATTTATTGCAGGAAATGCTTGAAAGACTAACTGAGGAAAATCTGTTATTAAAGAAAAAGTATCAGCAGTGTAAAGTAATATGCATTTCCAGAGGGGAAGAGATCCAAAGTTTGGAAAGCAAATTAAAAAATGTTGCGCAATGATTTCTGAGTGTGGCAAATTTATGTAAAAATGTGATTTTACTTTATGAAATAAAACTTTATATTTTCATTTTAAACTTTTGGTTGTAATAAGGTTTAATAACAAACGTCTAGTCGTTATATGGCATTTAGTTTTCGTAAAATATTAATGCATGCCAGCTTACATTTTCAGTTTTCATATATATATATTTGAATTATTATTTAACAGCTTTGCTACTTATTTCACTAATCGCAGGAAAAATATTGAATTGACTTAGAAACTCTGGAGAAAGTGCCATTAAATTAAAGAAAATCAACCAGTTAACTGTTTCGACCTCTTTGGAAATTGTATTTATTCTAAATCTAAATTACATCGATTAACACTACCGATCTGTTTCAAGTCAAAAGGTCAGAGGAAAACAAGCAATCTCCTTTGAGGAAATTTTTATTTCAAATTCCAAAATTCAGATAAAATATTTTTCTACTTTTAAACGATACTATAAAATTAATTCACTAATGCGAAAAAAAATATATATTAAAAAAAGAAATATTTTATTAAACCTTTTAAACACAGTTCATTTGCAAGAATACAAATAAAATTTGTTTCATTCTGATGGAAACAGCCTTTTTGCAATATCAATATATAACTTTTTTAATGTTCGTTTATTAAACTAAACAAGAAAAAGGAATATATGTTAAAAAGAAGGAAGTTTATAATCTATACTTTTATGATACCGTTTTTACAAAATTATATAAAGGAAAACTTTTTACTCCGAAAGCAAAAGAATATAAAATGAACAGGTTATATAAATTAATTTTCAAAATTTGTTGACCGCTGTGTTGCATAGCGGCGGGGTATTCACCTGAAAAAAGAATGATTAAAGTAAAATGTAAAAAAAAATATGAGAATGTACCGTTAAGTATATGTACATTCACAGTAAAAGAATTTGCGTTGGATGGTATGCAGCTGTATCTCCCAGAGTCTGATTTCTTTGCCCTTTGTATTAGCAAGTACGACGTCGTTGTTTCACCCTTCTCCGTGATAACTGAAACGCCGCCTCGCGGTGAATCGTAATTGATTTCCTGAAAAGAAACCAAATTTTTACTAATTATGAATTCTATATATGTGTACACGGTGTTTCATATAGTCTAAAAGCGCCAAAATAAGTGGAAAGATTTGACCTAATCAAATAAGGAAGGAGGGCCATACCTCATTGTTATGAGTCCAGAGAATAGTTTGTGGTGGCTCTGGAGATTGCTGAATAATACAAGTTAAGTTAACTGTTGATCCTGTGTTTATGTAAAGGTCCGGTCCTCCAACAATAGTTGTGTTCGGTTCTGAACAATGTAAAAAAAAGAATGTGTCAACAACTTATCATGGAGTAGTTTGCCATTTCATTAATGAAAGACTCGCGCCGCAAGGTACATGTATAATTTAGTTAACGATAAAAATACATACAGCATTTGATATTAAAATTTGCAAAAGAAACTCACCGACAACAAGTAAATACATTATAATACCCATGGGCGGTGTTGTAGATACCTGGCATTCATATGCACCTGAATCCTTCTTTTGAGCATATTTAATCTGTTAACAAAAGCATGTTTATATTAGCGTACACTAACAAAATATTCTACTAAAAACCTGCAGAGTCCAATCGCCAGTATTTTCATTATGCAGGGGAATGAATCGTTCGTCAGCTGAATAGGTATATCTACCAACAGTAAGTAAATTAATATCTTTGTGTCGAACCCATGAAACCTAAAAATATATTGTAGAATTAAATTTGCGCCGAGTATGAACGTTAAGTCTTACAGTTTTCTCTCCTAAATTTTTCACTCGGCAGTTTAAAAATGCTGTCTGGGCCACAATTGTTGTAACATTTTGGGAAGCAGATGGGTCAAAATTTACAGATCTAGCTATATTGGTGTTATTCACATATGTCTGCTCAAAATTTTCATATTCGAAATGATTTGCTAGTAAAGTAAATAATATTCTTTAAGTTATTTATTATAATTTTTAAGTTAAGCGTAAATTATTTACCACTTGCTAAAGAAAGCAGCAACGTGGACACTGTAAGCACCCATTTAAACATTACGTTCAGTTATGAGACTGCAAAAGAAGTATTAATAAATAAATGAAATTTATTAGATATGTGCACGATCGAACGCTTGTATGATTTTTTGCAATATATTTGAATGTTATTCATTCGGCTTGGAGATAAGGGAATAATTTAAAAGTTTTATTTCTCACAATCCTTAGTAAACAAAGCGGGCACTTTATTATTAATTCTTTATAATTTACAATTGTTTTATTGAGTAATGTAACATTTATTGAAAGTCAAGAAAGCATAGCAAGGATTTAAGTACTTGCAATAGTTAATTAAAGTCAAAATCACCATTATAAGATAATTGATTTAATTTACGAAGGTATAACGCGCTTTTAATCCCACTTCTCATGAGGCCATAACAAATATAATTTGATAATTTACAGCTTTTGATAAGAATTAATTTTCACTTTCTTATTATTCTAAAGATTTAACGAAAAAAGGAAAAATGAAATCTATTAAATTGTAGATTTAATACTTACAAATTAAAAAAATTATAATAAATCGAAGTCGAACTTGAATGTAATAAATGTTTTAGCAATCCACAAATTCACCATGTTTACCAATTTTGTTAGTTTGCTGATTTGTTCATTGTTAAACTCTTCACAAGATGCCAATAATCAGTGTGTAAATTTACACATGAAAATTAAAGCTGAAATCGCCATGAGAGCTTTTATTGAATTTTTTTTATCCGCTTAAATATATGCTTCAATGACCAAATTAAATGATATTATTTATTTATTTTCTGCTTATATGCGAATAATGTCGTCGTAACACATGAATTTATACTTCAAGAACTTCAATTACAAATAAAATTTACTAAAGTGAAATTCGGATGGAACACTCGAGAGGAGAATTTTCCGAAGACCAGGGACTTTTACTTGTGCGTCTCTTTCTTCTCAGGACCATTTGGAGCTATGTCGACGAATTATGATACAAATGGACACTTGCGCACTACACAAGGAATGCCTCAGTGCTGGGGAATTTATTATTTTAGTAATCGCTTATTCTTCTAAATATTATTATTATATATATTATATCTCGAATCCTAATTCGCTATATGCTTAAACTTTTGGATTTTAACAATAACCTTTTTAATTACTTCACTTAGAGTTGTGCCACATTCACGTATTCACTTTAATTTTCTTCTAAGTGGTATTAAATAATTTTTGTAGATACGAAAGTAGGAAACTCTTGCAATTGTGATGCTAGATTTCTTTATATCAAACATTTTCCATACCCATTTGGAATTGGTTGTAGATTTGAATTCCATAGCCCCGAAAACTTCTTGATATTATTTTTCATTCAAATTTTCTTAATGTAAAGACATTTTTGGCGTTCCTAAAAACACTAGAGAGCCGATTTTTCTTGTATTTTAACAATTTCGATAGCTATCATGAATTTTGATAAATTTAAATTCTATAGCCCAAAAAAACTGCTAGATATTAATTTTTATTAAATTAAATATGTTGCAGTTATTTTATGTCTAATTTATTGAGCCGAAAAACCTGCTCCGGGGAGGAAATTTTAAAATTTGATTTCCTAAAATACATCCGTATTTTACTTTAAAGAAAAACGCTTTAAAAACAAAGTGGTAAATCAAAAAAAAGGAAAACTTAGTTTTGAGTTAAAAATACGAAAAACAACCGATAAATTTTTATAAATTTTTGTTTTTCTTTGTATATTGTACAGTTAAAATCCATATAAGATTAAAATACAGAAGTAATCTTTTCTATTTCTAATAAATCGGAATATATTTCATCCATTTTTGTACCAATTTTTTTAGCCACTTCCTGTTTTTCTGAATATGGTAAATTTAGATAAGACCATATTAATTCACCATCTACAATGCAGCGGGCTGGATTTGATTGTAATTTACGAGCACTTTTTATGGTTCTAAAATAAACTTTAATAAATATTTTTTTAAAAGTTTTTTAATAACTACCTAAATGATTTTGGATTTAAGCCACAGAGATGTTCACGATGCGTCAGCAGTACGTTCTGCAACATAAAGAGCCTTCTATAGGTTTTTTCTGGTAAGGGTAAGCAGTAACCGAACCCTCCATCTAAAGTTGCTGAGCAAATAGAAGAAAAGAAGTCATATAATTTAATCAAGAGTGGGAGAGGGGATAGATTATTGCTAGGGCAGGAATAGGGCAGGTAAGCAAACATTTCTGAGGAAATTTTTGTCAACGTTTCAGGTTAAGTTATAAACTTCACATCCTCTACAAATTAGAGTGACGAATGAGATAATATTGAATTTCTGGTAAAACAAAATTGTACTTAATATCTAAAACACAAATGAACATGCCGGAAATTTTTCATATTAGCGAACTGGCGTTCCGTTTTTACTTACCAAAGAAGATAATATGTTTATTTTCATAATTTATGTAATTCTTCAGCCCATGATTTTCTTTATATTGGCACTGAACTCGAAGCATAGTATTTACTTTTTGTCCCAAATGATAGTCCGCTTTACGTAGCAATTTTTGACCTTTAAAAAGAGTATATTGATTATAATTTTTAAATAAACAACTAAAATCTCTATTTTACCTCCAAAAGATTCACGTGATTCTGGCTGATACATAAATATAATAAAGTTTTCTTCCGTATCGGAAATTAAAAATCCTAGATTAGCATTGTCTACCATGAATTCAATATTGAATACATTCAAAGCTTGAAAATCTCTAGAAACTAATGAAAGGGTTCGATATTCTTCCTGAAACATTAAGCTCTTATATTTTGTTTCATTTATCAAATTAATAAATTTCTTTACCTGAAACCTTAAAATACTAACTGATTTATATACATCTGCTATTAATATTAGTGATTTAATAGAAATCATTTGATGGACGTATATATTTGTATCAATAAAAGCCACTCCAATCAGATCGTCGTCTTTAAGCTGCCATAAGTATATCTAAAGAAATAAGTTATTAAAATAATATAAAAGGTACTATTCCAATGTAAAAACAAATAATATAATTAGAATTTTTATTCGTACAGGTCATACACCAAACCACCCACCCACCTTACAAACGGAAGTCTACTGCAAATATTCATTAAACGAAAAAAAATAGTATAATTACCTTCTGACCAACGGCAGTAACTAAAAATCCTAATACATGTGTAATTGCAGATACTGGTCCCTTTTGTTCCTTTATGTAGACTTCTTTTAATTTATACTTTGTTAAGGGTTTACCTGGTTCTGGAACCACCTCTATGATGTCGTATATTAGGATCTAAGTATATATTGATAAATAAAAAACTATTTTCAAAAGAATGCCATAGTTACCCTTCCTCTTGAAGTTATATCTTCACTATAATTATAATTAGTACCTAAGCAAAGATATTCTTTTAACCCCGATCTATAAAAAAATGTTTAGACAAAGTATTTTAGGTTTTTTATGTATCTCAACAAATTTACCTGGTTCCCTCATAAGCTAAACTAACATTTTTAAATGCTGTAACATGTTCCCATTCATCAAGTTCTATAGAAGTGTCTGGAATAACTTCCCATGAAATTGGGGATACTAACACTATACTGAATTTTCCTAACATTGGATAAATGAATCTGTAAACCAATCATTAATTAACTTAATTTTTAATAATATTAATAATAAGGCATGCCTTTCGCCCTTATTTTCTTCCGTTAGTTCTTTATCTTCTCCATTAAAACGATAATATTTGTTGCTATGCTCTTCACCTTCCAAAACAACACAATAAATTCTGTTTTCTTTATGATATACTATTTGCCGAGGAGTGCATCGAAGTGGGACTTTTCTAACAGGCCAAGTTGCATCGTATGATAGATAAGTTGGCAATATAGATATCTTTAGATCATCAGATTTGTCAAAATGTAAAAATCCATTGGGACAATTGATATTGTTAAATGGTGCAATGCTTATCATTTTTGCATTACCATGCAGTTTATGTGACCGAAATTCCCCTTTAGATGTTAGGAAGACGAAATGCGGATTTTCACCACATATTGCTACTCCAGAGTATCCCGAAATGTTAGCTAGGGTAACCATAAAATACATAAAATGAAAATAAATGCATTTCTTGAATAAAAATTATGTTACCAAAATAACGAATTCTACTAAGATATTCGTCCTGAAGCGAAAATATATCTGCTGATAGATTGTCTTCGAAAGAAGATTCCTTTTCACTTATAATTATTTCATGAGGAATTTTTTGAAACCTTATTTTGAGATGCCCTTTTGAATATTTGAAAACCTAAATAAAATTGCTTTGCAGGTTAGGACTAGGTTTACTTAATAATAACAAATACTTGATATATAAGGAGCTCCTTAGATGTTCGAATGAACAGCAGTGGTCTTGAACCGTGGTTCCCTAAAGCTACCATTGCTATTTCTAAAGCGGTTAAGGTAGAAGCATTTGAGACATGAAATGCAGATAAATTTTCTGGTTTTTTGTTAATTTCCATACTTTGGTTAGCCACTGACAAAGGTACAAATTCCATTGAATCTGAAAGAAACTATAATAAATTCAATAAGTATATATAATTTAAATTACATATCTTTATACATTATTTCCGTTTCCGACATTGTTTATAAGGTAAACTAATTTCAAATCTGGCATAGAATATATTTCCAAATTTCCGTTTTCACGCGACACTGTCAACCAATATGTCGGCTTGGGAGCTTGGAGTAACCGTCGCCACCAGTCAGAATTTTTATTTTTAGATTGTATTGCCATATCCATCATCTTAAAAAAATATAACTGATTAGATATAATTGTTCTAAACTATAAAAATATAAAACAGTACGGTCGTCATTTTAAAAGCGCTACCACCTTCCCCATAGAGTAGATCTTCTTCATCTTCGATTTTCATGTTAGGTTCTGCTTTCATATAACCAAATCCCCCGGAAGAATATAAAGAGCTTCCAGAGGAATTGACAGTGGAAAAATCTTCATATTTTGTCGTAAACATACCAGAGACATCCTTATAGGCGCTAATGGAAATAACCTTTGGCACCTAGAAAAAAGCTTCGTACATACTAATACTATATATATTGGTTGTAATGGACATACGCTGCCAACAGTATTTTTGTTTATAGCTAATCTAGGTGTTCCTTTTGTTTCCCGTAGTGCCAGTGTTATTACCTGCCCATTAGCTAAACGAATACAGATATAGGGATCAGCTAAGGAAACTTGGACCACCGCATATCCAACATCAATGGGGACATTTTGAATAAGTCTGATTCCTTGTAAAAGTCTTATACTTCTTGTCGTTACTTGAAAAATGAATCGATTATTTCCGATATTTCCAACATAAATTGTTGGCTGATTAGTTGCGAAACCGGTGTTTTCTATTTCGTTTATTTCTTCGCCTGTTTGTAGAACTAAGGAACTATGATTTTGGCTTAAAATCATAAAATCATGATAATCTTCAGATTTATTAGCTTTTTTCGAAGGTTCATCGAAAACTGTCCATACGTCCATATAGCCTAGAACATATTATTATTATAATTTTTTCACAAACCCAAATTTGCCCGATTTCACTATTTTCCTAGTAATATTTCAGTTTTATCCTGATTTTAAATTACAATGGCGAAAATCGAATAATGTTTTCTATTTTCTATTAATAAATAAAAAATATTACCTGACAATTCGAAACTAGTAATTGTTTGTGGCTTAATGGAGTTGGCAAATACGCAAAGTGCTCCATTTTTTCCATGACCACTTGATGTTACAACTTCTAAATCCAAATTTCTCATATTATCTGTATTTTCGTCATCATTTTCAACATTATCGGTTTCATTTGCTCGTTCGCCAATGGTCATGTATCCTATTGGACCAACATTCAAAACGCTATCACAGACTTCGAAAACAAATTTAGTCAATTGAACAGAGGTCTTTGTCCCCGTTCCATACACTTGTAGCTCTTCTTCCTCCAATCTCCTCTTTTGAATTTCTAATATAAAAATAATGAATTTTGGAACTCTTAAGCAGATTTTTTACCCACCCTTTTCTTTATCAACTTCTGAATCGTCTATAGTGATAACTGTACTTTGGTCTTCTTCAGTGAAACGAAGCAACAGAGAATTACCTAGACGAGATCCTAAGAAAATATATTCCTCTTGGCATACACAGATCTGTATTAAAATTATTTATGATTTATTTGAATTAAGTATCTAATAATAAATATCTTACACAGCTCGTAAGTACGCTAGCAGCTGCCTTGTGAAAGTGGAAATTTCTTACGCTTCGCATTGAGTCAGCGCATAATGTAAGAACAAAAAGTTCACCAGTTTTTAAGGAAAGTACCAACTTATCTGAATCAATGAACGTTATTTGTGCGGAATCAAGATTGATTTTCACACCGTCTTGTGGCTCTGAAATTTTAGTTTCCTTAAAACTATGAAAAGAATACAAATTAAAGATTTACTTAAAGGAAATGATGTGCTATGATCGGCAATACTATTAAGGCTTACTCCATAGGGTGGCACACTTTGGTTAAGGTAAATAAGGGCATTAGTTGAAGCCACTAAACATCCACCTATTAAAATAAATGATTTTGAAATTCCTTTCTCAATTATACAATTTTAATCACCTATTGGTTTTTGAACAGGTAAAACTTGAAGGCAATCAAAAGGTAAACTTGAAACAGTCCAAATTACAGGATGAACTCTTTGCTGGATATTCAAAGAAATTGCCACCATTGTACAAGTATCAGATCGTACCGCTATACGTCTGTATTTAAAAAAGGATTATTTAAATAATTTTTACAATAAAATGAAGAAAACTTAATTAAGTACAAATCTAATGATATTTCATTTCAAAGAAATTAATTGCTGACTTAAATGACGACAACCTGATCTGATCTTGATCCCATCGGCATGTAAGCTATCTCTACCTAGTATGCTATTGACAAGAAATTTCTTGACCTATAGAAAACACATGTAAAAAAAAGGCTCAAGAAATGATTACTTCATTTCTCTGAAAATGAGCTTTATATTTTTAAACTTACGAAACTGTGTACTTACCCTGGAAATGTTCTAACTGGCTCATAAAGAATAAGTAGAGTTGGCTCATAATAACCATGCAAAAACTGAATGTCAATAACGTTGTCGATTTTTTCATCTAGCTCTTTCAAAGTAATTATGTACGATGCAAGAATGGGTGTTTTCGCAATAAAGTGTGTTGGAGCCTACTCCAAAGTATTATATAGTAAGCACGCATTTCTTCGAGGCTAATTCTATAAGACTTTACCTTCTTCATTGGTTTCACATCTTGCAATTCTATTTCATCCAAGCTGCTATCTCTCCGGAAGGGCAGTACCACCAGTTTTTTACCATAAACTAACATAACAGCGCATCGATTATCAGGATCAACGCGAACTAAAGGAATATGATAGTGCCCGGTCCAGCCCCCCTGGAAGGGTTATTTTTAAAACAATCAATAACAATATTTCGACTAATTCACCTTGATATCGTCTTCTTCAAAATAATGCAAGGATAATGTTTTAAGACAATATGTGTCCGGATCATGTTGCACTACGGACAACTTCGCATCCCGAAAACTTATCAACAAGGCATCGCGAGGAGACCCGGACAGAGAAACATGTTGAATAGACATAATATTCCCAAATAGCTGATAAGACGCAGCACATTCCAAGTGCATTTTAGGTGGCCGATGATCTGAAAATAGCTGAGTTAAATAAAAGCTAGTGGTACTTAATTTATTTACAAACCGGAAAATTTTTCCCTCGTTCCGGGCTCATAATCGGGCAGTATTCGATACACTTTAAGGACATTTGCACCAGCTGTTACTAAATTAACTTCAGCATTGTTAAAAAAATGACAAGAAATGGCAAATTCAACTCCAGTAGCGGGATGTGTTTGCTTGCACAAGGAGAACATTTTTCCAAACCGCACATAAACCAAATCCGAATAAAGCTGTCACTTTTGACAGTCGAAACTGTTGTCTTTTCTACTCATGGAGGATCGAACAAAAATGGAGGGGGCTATATCGTGTAAAGTTACAAAAAAACTTTCCTAGGGTATTCATCTTCTTGCATAAGCCGTATTGCTTTGTAATTCGTATTTATATACGACAAGGTGTTGCGAGCGCCTCATTTTAGATTTTTCGTAACTGATTGGTAATTAGTTGTCAAATTGTTTTTAACATGAAGAAAGGAAAAATACAAAAAACCGCCAAGAAATTTATTTTGATCTCCTTAGTCGTAGCTCTTGCCTAACTACTTCCAACTTTATTCGTATATAAAACTTTCATTGACATAACGTCAAGTGTTTCCATTTTAAGATGGTCTGTGAGAGATGTGAGCAGAAATTATCTAAAATATGCATACCAGATCCATGGAAAGCTGGTGCAAGAAATGTGAATCAACCTGGAGGACGTAAAATAAATGAAAACAAAGTTCTAACTAATGCCAAAGTCCGATATAGTCCTGTTGGAGAGAGTTTACCTCCCTGCAGGTACTCACGCATTCTGATTTCCCTAACATTGTAAATTTTTACAAATCAAATTTTTACAGAATATGCAGGCAAAAGGTTCACCAGTTAGGATCTCATTATTGCCAGTCTTGTGCGTATAAAAAAGGCATATGTGCCATGTGTGGGAAAAAGCTGCTTAATACAAAAAATTACAAACAAAGTTCAGCCTAATAGAGTATGACAATAAAAAAATATTTCTTTAGCACCACAATGTTTACTTTTATGGGGTTAACCTTAAGAGCTCTACTTGATAAAAGTAACCCATTTTCTCTTGCCGTAAACTTTATTAGGGTATTTTTTCAATTAACAAAACAAATCTATATCGTACTAACAAATGAGCTGCAACCTCATGATACCCAAAAATCAAGGATTCCTTTTCTTTACTCTTTTAAAAGCGTTCGATGAGATACCAAAAATCCAGTGCTCTTTGGGTTTAGTCCCACCTATCCCAACATTTATCAATTAATATCATTGAATACAAGGGCCTTGTATCATATCCACTTTTTCCTTACAGAGTATCTAACATTATGGCTACTCAAAAATAATTTTGTTCACAACAAATTGTAAACAAAAACTAATCCCGGCAGCAAACGATGAATTCGCATACCTTAATCACATTATTATATCTGATTCTTCAAATGTCGAAAACAATCTACGTTTTGCAGTTAAGTAGAAATTCTTATAGGAAACAACAATTTGGAAAAGCGTTGTGTTTCAGATGTGTTACTATTCTAAAACAATATCTTGTTCAATTACGACTGACGTGATCTATTCTATGTATAAGTTACAAAAATAAAAATATTTATACTCTTATTTATTTATATCACGTTGCCCGCCAAACAAAATTCTTAATTCGTCCCTTGTACAGAACTTAAATCTAGGAGAAAATATTCCGAAGAAGAAGTTTTCTCCTAGATACAGCACTGTTACACCTTGTGTTATGTTATATATAAATCTGTTGAGTAAGATTTCATATATCCAATACTGAAAGAGACGTGTGCTCATTGGCTCTGGCTGATTTTACGCAAACGAAATTTTTGTATATAAATAACTTAGCCCAGCCCAGAAATCTTTAGATACCAATGAGATATTATTTGAGGGCTGGGTTTTGTAATGATGACGGAACACAATTTTTGCTACTAGCTCCATAAGATAATTATATTTTAGAGTTTTAACAAAGAAATACGAGTGCCTAAAAGTGAAAAGGAACACTCGAAAGGGAGGAGAGAAATATTAATAGGGTGGAACAATTGACTATGCGTGATGCTTACCATTAAGGATGATTTTCTTTCAGTTTTTCTTCAAATTTCGATGAATTCGTGGGCTTAAGAATTTTTATTGTGCGAAAGATATAAAATGGATTTAAAAATGAATGCATACGATAAGTGCGAACGAATGTGTCATTCAGTAGATGTTTTTTATGAAAATACTAATGAATATTATAGTTCTCATGTTTATTCGACAGATTTGCAGAAGGGAAAATGTAAGCGTTTTACATTATATTCCAATTTATTTTATTTTTGATTAAAATACGGGATTTTGTGATTTATGTGATTTTCGGTGAAGTTTTAAATTATAAACTGTACCTAGTTAAGTGATACTTGGAGTGTGGACAACGCTTAGCAAACTTTTTCTGTTTTAATTTATTGTAATTATTAACATTATAATTCAAGAAAAGCACAAGTTTTCAGTGCTTAGAAAGTGAAATTAATAAATTTAAATGCTTCTGCTTTTATTTCCTCGTAATGTGTATGCAAATGACTAAAATAAATATTTCCTACTTTATATAATTTGTGAATTAAAAACAAAAAAATGTCAACAACATGATTACGGAAATGCTAGAAAGATTGGTTCTAAAGAGGGGCTTTTCCACATTCTGTACATACATTTATTGTTTGTCCATATATCTTCCTTTTTTAAAGATACTTTTGTAAACCGATTGTACTGATTTGAATTTTTCTTCTCTTAACACTTTATAATCAACGAATATGGTCCAATCAATAATGTACTTTCAAATATTATTTTCTTAAAAGTACTACGTACATATGCACCTGGAGGTTTTAGAAATCGGCTGTCGTCGACTCCCAAAATTAAGGAATTTAAACCTACTGTCAAAAATAAGGAATTCAAGATATCGGGCTATCAAATCGTAAGTTTAATGCCATTAAAAAAATGGGTACCTCTATCGGATTTTCATCAGGGAACTGGCAAATAGCTTTTTATGCTGTTACTGGATATATTACAGCTTAAATTTCGTTACTTATATATAGAACACTATCATAATAGCATTCTTAAAAATTAAATTTGATTGAAATCGATTAAGAGTAGCCAGTTACCTTAGTAGTAAACCCCTCTCCGTTTATTCCACGCCCACTATTTGAAAGGATTGAAATAATTGGGCGCATGGCTTAAATATGAAGAAATTAATAATTAATATTATACACCAAGTATAGTCGATAGCAGTTAAAACAGAAAAAATATCGGATCCATACCATTTTTACATAAGTTTATTTAGCCACTTACTATCCCTCTCCACCCTTTGACCGGTTCTTACCATTTAAGAATTTAACTGAAATATTGACGCAATAATTGTACATCCAAAGTTTAATTAGCAATTTGTTACAGCAGCCTGGTCCCTAAAGCATTACCATTACTGATTTTTACTAGTTATATTTTAAGTTGGTGGCAGATCGTGGTGTTAATTTCATTTTCTTGTGAATATTGAGGATAGCCTAGCCACTAGATTCAACCCAACTACTATAAATGTAGCATATAAAACTCCATAAAATTGTGTGCATTACTTACACCATGCTTGAAAGTCATAAAGTACTTGCTAAACACAAACAAAAATAAACAAGTTAAACAGACGCTATTTTAAACTTTTAGCTGTAACTTTTTGATTGATAAATAGAAAGGGGAACTGAATCGTATCTAAATTTAAATTCGTTTACTTGAAAATTTTGTTTATAGTTTAGATAAACAATTACCATGTACACCGGAGAAGTTAACATGTTAATTTTAATAGTTTTATAATGCCTCGAGTCTCTTTATGTAGATGGGATAGATAATTTAACGAAACCAGTAGCACTTTATTAAAACTAGCTAAACCTAGTGTGAGCCGGTACCCACCTCGGTACATTTTTGAATGCTGGCTGAGTAAAAGCTTAAATTAAATTAAATCTGTTCGGATCGAGTTGAAAGGATACTATAAAATTTAAGTTACCTTTGAATTTAATTAGTTTTTCCGCAAAAATAATCGGGTTGGATTCTTCTATCGAATTATGGAAGAAAGTAATCCTTTTTATCAGTGAAGTGAGCTAAAACAGAGCGTAAGGCTTTACCTCTAATATTTAGTAATAAAGGAGTCCTCATTTTAAGCTCTCATGTGAACAAAAGAATGTCTGCTTTCAGATCTAAAAATAGAAATATGCCAACCAACGGCAAATGAAATTAAAACGCAATGAAAGGACTCGCAAATTGCACATGCATCAATTTATATCACTATCGGTAGGTTTCTCTCCTTCAGGTTTGTTTTCTTGAAATGTTTCTTGGAAAAATGTGAAAAAGTATAATGCAATTTTATGTACTCATTTATTCATCCCTGAAAGATCACTCCTAATTTTTTCTACTGGGACTAATCTCAAGTATTTGTAGAGAAGAATCCCAAGTAATCCCAACATATGTAGCAGCAAAAACATAAACGTTATATTAAACAAGTGTTCGGATGTTTATTTACATTATCATTATTGGCATCAGGAAATTTCTCATATTCTCTGTCATCACTGCAATTAAATGGTGACTATGACTTCTGCTTAAATGTAAACCTTTTAAGACCTTTTTTGGCCTATTCCAGTCCTCCACTGAAATTCTGTATATGTTAAATTAACATTACTTACTACTAATTCTTTATATGTTACATTAACATTACATTACAATTCACTTTAAAGGAAAATAAAAAAAAACAGAGTGTTTTGAAAATAAGTGAAATTAATAAATTTCATTTGTTTTCTTGACTATCGACTCGGAGCTGTGGCGGTGGCAGTTCTGACTAACATACCTCAACGTTGCTGGTATGGTAGCATTGGTATCTTTCATAATTAAATTGAGCAGCTCTTTTCGTCCTACTCATATTTAATTTAAAGGCGATAAATATTTTGAATAATGATAAAAACGCCTCTTCCCTGATTTTTAACTTTTAAGAAATTTATCGTGAGTAATTTGATATTCATTTAGAGGGCACGGTTTCATCGTTCCAGAGATAATAGCGTAAATGCGTTGATAATGGTAACATTTAAACTATTTAAATTACAGCAAACGATGATACTGAATTTGAAATATCTAGTCTAGTCGAGATAGACTACTATATCTAAAAATTTAGTATTTGAGACGTTTGTTTTAGAAAGGTACAAATAAATTTGGCAAAACATGCATTAAATGATGATAATGATATATATAAAATAGCGTTACGGTGACGAAGCAAAAGCATAGCCTCAAGAAATAGAAAACAAAAAGTGCTATGGATGCTTCGTCGTAAGTAAATTACGGGGCGTGAATAATGCAGCTATGCTTCTGATAATTCATTAAAAGTGTACATTACTTTTTTTTAGTTCGAAACAGTGAGGAATGGACTTCTTTATGTAGTAATCAACCCGGACCTAATGAATCATCTCCTCCTAACATGTGCTGTGTATCCTCTTCTCCTCTCTTCCAGCAATATACATCTGTTTTTTACAGCCCAATCGATAAAGAGGGTATGTATTGTTTTATTAAAAAGAGATTTAGTATTTAGATATTAGCATATATTTTTCAAAATAGATCAGTTTTTCGATGAAGGTTTCTATGCAGCATCATCAACTAACATCATTTCTCCCCCCACAGTAGTAAGAATTGTAAAGAGAAGAAATACTGCAAATAAAAAAGAAAGAAGACGAACTCAAAGCATTAATACAGCTTTTTCGAGTCTTCGAAATAAAATTCCGAACGTTCCGGCAGATACAAAACTATCGAAAGTGGGTATTTATGATTATAATTTAATGAAAGAGAATATCTTTAAAAAATATTAATATTTTTAGATAAAAACTTTGAGGCTTGCTACTTCTTACATTTCATATTTATCTCGAGTTTTAGAAGGTGACCAGGATCCAGCCGGTGGATTTCGTGCAGAATTGATATCGTCATCTAGAAAGCTAAATGCCGACCGTCGAACAACGACAAAACATGAAATGCAGGTCAGAGTTTAAAAGATTATCATCTTGAACTGTTAAGAAAATGGAACAGTTTATCTTTTTACTCTGGTATTTTTAATACATATTTGAACAGTCGGGTTTTTACAATATACCGTTAAAATAGTGCCCCTATAAATGTGGGAATTACTCGAAAAAGCAACAACTTTAACCTTCAAATTGGCGCTCTAACGAACCCAGTTATCGGTCGTCCCTTCCATCCAATGCCTTCCCGAGCAATTTTTGTTCAGATGATAACTACGATCGATCGATCCCATATAAATTGTAGTAGGTAGTAGTCGTCGCCACATTTTATTTAGCCTCGTATTCAGCTATTACAGACACCCCTATATGAGTAACTATAAAATGTGTTAAATCTTTCTGTTTGCAAAATTATGGCAGGATTTCAGGTAAAATACTTCTAGCTCATTTTGGTGGATTTACTTGCTTTTCTTATTGGCATTAATGAATAATTTATAATAAAAATAATAGGACGGCGACATCGAATAGCTTCCACGCAAAATTACCGGTAAACAATGTGCTTGTGCAATCAAAATTCAAATTCAATACAGCTCAATACGGTGTGTGATGCTAATTCTCAAATAGGAAGGAATTTGATTACAAAAATCTCATGCTTACATCCCTTGTAGGCGTTGACTTCCCCAAGTAACCGCAATAGAGCAGACTGATAATTAAGGGTAAAGTTTCACACTTGCTGTAAGTACTAAGCAATAAAATAATGGCATTAAAATGAACCCTAGAACCATAACAACCCTGCAAAAAGGTAACGAAGTGGAACGCCTTACGCCTGTGATGCGCTCATAATACGCAATTAAATTAGATGGAGTGTTTCCTTGAACTTAACTGAAACCCAATTTCTTTATAAGTGGCTATAAACGTTGCGATGAAAAAGGGTATGAGCACATGGCCTGATAAATTTCTTAGTGCTTTTACCAATAATTGCGCTAAGTATGGTATTTGTCGTTTATTTAACATTTGAAATAAGTTTTTCTTTTCATCTACTTATTAAGTTATTACAAAGTCGTTTTTTTAGTTTTCCCAAAATTCATTACATTTTAAATCTAAACTAATAAATGCATTATGTGAGGATTAAAATTCATGAAAAACATTCACATTTATAGGTATGCTTTAATAAGACATGCCTGGTACATTGCACTCTTCGTCTAAAAATTTAAAAGTGGATAATTTTATCAAGTTTCAATTAATTATTTTTTTTTTAATTGTCGGCATCGTAAGATGTACATTTATGAAACTTGAAAACCTCAAGTGCCTGTTTTAGTTCTCAAAGTGGATTGAGGAAGAAACACTTAAGATTGTCTTTTAATTCCTAACAGAAAAATCTCAATTGATCGTTAAGATATTGATGCATTTTCTTTTCAGCCAAGTGATAATTTTGACATAAAGAAATGTAAGGGAAGGACGGGGTGGCCCCAGCATGTTTGGGCTTCGGAACTTAAACAGGAGCAGCCAGATGTAATGGAAAAGAGCAATTTTTAATAAAAATATATTACATAAATAAACAAATAACTTCTCCATGTACTGTTGTCATGCTTATATAAATATAAACATATTGCTGTGAAACGTATTCTTAATCTCTTTTGAAACTATTTTTAGAAAAGCACCTCAGAGTTGAACACATGGCCTTCTAGTGAGGAACTTGTTGCCTCATCCGGAAATTTGTATCTTTAATTTGATTTCGAAATAATTGACCCATTAAATTGAATAAATTCAATTGACTTCAAGATTAGAATTAAGCACGTTTTTTACGATATTATTTTTTACTAATCCACATATTTTAAAATTAGTTAATTAAATAAAGGATATTAAAATGTAAAATGAAAACATGTCTAAAATTTACAAATTTCACTCGAAATGTAAAGTGAAAACTGAGATATTTAAATTGGACGTGAAAGGAAAGTAAAAAGTAAAGAAACTCGCCAATGATTAATAACTTCTTACTGTAGTAATAAGAAAATCGTTTGAGGAAATATTAGTAAAAAAAATAAAATTCAAACAAATCCCATATAATTTATAAAAATATAAATTCGACTGTTTGCTGTTAGGAGAGTCATTATCCAGAACCTCCCGTAAATAGCCTTTTCTCAAAAAAATTACTCTCGACGGAACGCCTGTGGGTAGGCAATATAATTGCACCTATTATGTATGATGAATCATGCGATTCTGCTTTTTTTTTTTTATACTCATTCTTACTTGGCCGGCGAAATAATTTAAAATTGCTTTTATAAATTCACCCGCAAGGAGACGTATAAAAATTAAATAAATTTCATAAAAAGGGAGTACTTACCTCGAGAAGCTCTGGGGTCCCGTCACAAGCATCTTTTTTTACGGTGGGTTTTTCCAAAGCACTCCACTTTAAACAAACTTTTTCACAAATTCACTAAGCCATGCTTTACACAAATTTGTCCACTAATTCACTAAAGCACGCTTTAAACACACTTTATCCAATAACTCACTAAACCGTGCTTTAAAAAAACTTTTTCTCTAATTCACTAATTCGCGGGAAGCCGAATAAATTTATTCTTAAATTTCGCCCGAACGCTCGACTGCTTCCACCCGAATCGAAGGTAAAACGGTTTACCGAAACTGAAACGTAATTTTAAATCGAGAATATTTTCAAATTATCCAGGTAAGTTAATTAAAATCGCGAAAAACACAAAACCGACGCCGCAGCGATTTTAGATTTAACGAGGACTACATGGATAAAGTTTCCGACGAAACCTACCAGACCGATTCTGGCGTTTGGCGGTATTTCAAATTTCAACAGTTACTAAACGGAAATTTCAATTTTAATTGTGTTAGATTCCATCTCCGGGCGATCAGCAAAAGGATTCCAATAAGAAAATAAGAAGGAACAATTTTAATATAATTTTGAAATTCTAATAAGAAAAATTAATATTAATTACATAGAAAACTGCATTACCTTCTGTTATGCTATTTACTGTTACACATTTCCGTCGCATTCTCGAAATTATTCCACCGAGCGAGTGGAAAGATTTTACACATCAATGATGAATACTGGAGAGAAAATCGACTAGTCATACGAATTTTCAAGATCTTAATTAAACTAATCTTGCCTCCACTTTTACTTTACATTTCTATTTTGGGTCTAAAAGGAAAAGAGAGGGACCGAAAATCGCACCATTTGATGCATTATATGTCATTGGTTAGTGTTTTGGACATGTTTTGTTATTGATAAGAAGAAGTTATCTGGCAATTGGCGGCATTTGTTAGGAACCTGCCGAGAATATAAAAATTTCTAAATTTTTGTTAACACAGCGGCATTAAAATGAGTGAGCGAACACCAAGGGACTTGCAGGTAATTTAATGGTACTTTTTAAGCGTTCAGCCAGTTATATTGAAAAAGTATAGTATAGATAAATAGCTAGATTTACTGTATGCGAATTCAGGCATTTTTACAGATTTTATGTTATGGAAGCGAACTTGGAAAGTAGAAATTTTCTTTTTTAATACACTTTAGTTACTTAATGCGTCTCTTTATGGAAAGAAATGCTAATTGCACTCACAAATGTTACACATTTCGGTATTGCGCCAAAATGCAATTTATAGCGTCTCCTACCGCGTGGGTTAGGTTCCGCGGAGAAGTCGCGATTCGCCAAGGATTTGAGCTGTTTGAGTTCAAGTTCACGCGTAGTTCATAAAAGCAAAGAAAGTATAATATAAAGAACTTGCAGGGCATACGAAAATTTTCGACTGGGGTTGCTTTATCAGAACCCCAGAAATACAATTCATCATATTGCGAGCCAACGCCATAGAACCCCAGTCGTGTGTGGCGAGCTGCTTTTCAGCCCTTCAAGTTCTTGGATTTTGATTTCGCTTCCGATTTAACATTGAGAGATATTGAACAATTTTGTGTTTCAGGGGTTGCTTAAATTCGCAATGGAAGCAACTAAATCTGAGGATGCTCCAAGCTTACCCAGGTTCGAAGAAATGGATGAAGAGGTAATTTCTTTTGATCAGCAACTAGTTTATCCCTTCCTGGCGTTGATCGGGATATTTTAAATATGATCTTATTTTACCAAAAGTACAATACTTTTCAGCGAAAAAAATTTCTGGAAGACCTACTTAATTCAATGACCGTTGATACAATAGAGGAATTTCAAAAAGCATTGGAAATTTTACAATCTGATACATCAAGCGATAACGATAAATTAGAATCTATGGAATTACTACAGGAATATGTTGATAACATAGATCATGCAAATAATTTCGTAAAACTTGGAGGAGCAAAAGTTCTTATTTCATGCTTAGAATCAAATAATGCCAATATTAAAAAGCAAGCGACATCATTAATTGCTGAATTATGTCAAAATAATCCATTTTGTCAATCAGTGTTTGGAACTGAACAAGTTTTTCGACTTTTGATGAATATTCTTAGCGATGATATTGCTTCTTCCGGAGCAATGCATGCGATTTCTTGCTTAGTTCGACATCATGAAGCATCATTGTGTACATTTATAGAAATCGGCGGACTTGAATGTTTATCAGCAGCAATTAATTCAAACCGAGATAATATTGTTATCAAAAGTTGTTTTTTGATTTCTTGTCTCGCCTCTGAATTTACACATATTCGAGGTAAGTTATTTGAATTACGACATGTTCTACTAAATAATTATTTCATATTTTGAAGATAAACTTATAGAAACAGGGAATATAGCAAGGCTTACTTCTAACTTAAAATCTGAGTTAAATAATCCAACGAAGAATGAATCTATATTACGTGCTTTGCTGTCTCTAACACGATGTCCTGCTGGCAAAACTTATCTTCGCAAGACTAATGTGGAGCCAATCTTAAAACAATTGATACAAGCTTCGATCGACAAGCCAGAATTTCAAGTAATGTTTCTTTAAATAATCTTAATTTATTATAAATATGATCATATTTTTACAGGAAATAGAAGAATACAGCAAAGAATTATTAAATGTTTTCGAAATACCTCGTACAGATGATGCAGAACGTTGATGTGTAAATAAGATTTATTAAAAAAAATATATATATGTATATATCTTGGAAATACGCCGGGTACGGGTGCAGCGAGAGGTAGGTACATATTCTATTAAAAAACTATCAAGTAAAGCAATAGCCAATTCTCACGGGTTACAAAGTTATAAGCACATTAATGATTTTTTTTAAAGAAATGTTTTGTTTCTTGCGTAGATAATTTTTAAATTAAAATTTTCAACTTTTCCACTTTTCGCAGTGGCCATTTCCATTTGGATCGATAGACTATAACTATAATGTTTCAGTTTAAGAAACTTCTGGAAGTTTTCAGAGGAGGAATCACGACGACCGTAGAGCAACGTTGGTTTGTGGAACTCTAATAAAAAATAATTTTTAAAAAACATCCCTAAAATTTTCCCCATGGCTAGACATATATAAGCACAGTGTTCCCAGAGTTCTATTGTTAATTAGGTTTTTGCTAATATTAAGAAAAGCTTTTTAAATTTTCATATTCAAATCGTTTTAATTAGAAGGATACTGAAAGTAAACAATGTGTGTTTATTTATTAATAATACCCCACCTTATTACTAATTCATAATTCCTGTGAATCAACTATATTTTTTTGTCTACTCCTAATTTATAATATTTCTAGGTACTGCTGGCTAGTGGCTTCCGAGTAACTGAAGAATGAAAAACTCCAATAGTTGTAATTGATCAAGATCCAATTGCCATTTTGTTTAGAGTACCAGATGAACTGTGAAAATTACGTCCTTAAACAGGTAAGTGATTGCGTAATAGTTTACAAACAAAAAGAAAAAGTTTACGTTAACTAACGATGAGTTTCCTCGGAATTTCGACTTTCCGAGTCTAGCCAAAAAGTATACAGGCTACTCAATCGAAACATTTGTGAGGTTTGTGCTCCGCCGGCCCAATTGATAAAGATTTTGGAAATTAAATAAATCTGCACGACATGAAACAGGTCTATTTGCAACTAGAGCAGTGGACTGAATGCTTTAAAAATCAAATTAATTATTTTCCATTTATTTATTTATTTTTTTTGCAACAAAAATTTTTATACCTTTCCATTTAATAGTTAATATCGTAAAAAATTAAACCCGGTGGTTGGTCTCATTTCCTGATCCTACCCTAAATTATCCTATCTTATAATGCGAAAAAAATAGACCCATGTCGCTGATCATATCACATCGTCTACCTCTGGCAGAACTTGTCAAATTGACAGATAGCTGAGACAGGAAATTGAACGGTTCGCCTTTATGTAGTTCCAGGTTCTATTGATGAATGGTGGACAGTTCTCACCAAATTCTGATTTTTGTAGCCATTTCAGTAGTTAGGTTCGGGTTTTGTTTCCATATTCCTCCATATTCGTTGGTTATTCTCTTGGGTTTTGTTTAATTGCCGCTTTCATACAAAATAATAAGAAGAGAACACTATTAAAATGTCAGGCTACGATACGCAGGGCGACGGCCCCGGTTTTGTCGGCATACGATTTTGTCAAGAATGGTAATAAAAGTGGAGTTTTCTATCAGATTTGAATATTAATTATACAGCCTCCTTGCAGTAACAATATGCTTTACCCGAAAGAGGATAAGGAAAGCAAAGTTCTTTTGTACGCATGTAGAAATTGCGATTACAAGCAGGAAGCCGATTCCAACTGTATTTATGTAAACAAAATTATGCACGAGATAGAGTAAGTTCCAAATTGAGAGTAGCATTGTGATTAACTTTATTTATTTTCTGCACAGTGAATTAACACATATTGTGCCGGATGTTATATCGGACCCGACTCTTCCTAGGACGGAAGAACATGCTTGTCCCAAATGTTCCCATCGAGAGGCTGTATTTTTTCAAGCGCAAACACGACGGGCAGAGGAAGAAATGAGATTGTATTATGTTTGTACTAACCCAAATTGCACTCATAGATGGACAGAGTAATTGCAATAAATTGTCCAAATTAACGTTAAATTTGCTATTTACTTTCTCTTTACCCCGCTGACTTTAGATTCTTTTCTCATTTTGTTTTGAAATCTGCGGTCGTGTGTACTAAAACCTGTTTTCTTACCAGAGTTCAGTAAAGTCACAAAATTTGATTTTGGTTTTTCGGAACCAGGTATTCTCCTGCTGTATACTTTGCAGGTGGTTTGGGGTCCCTTTTGAACCCATAAAAACACGTTTTTTACCTCTACTACTGGTATGGCAATGAACTTCGATCTCTAAACAATTCTAAAATTTTATCAAGATTATAACGAAATCTAATGGCTACCTCTCGACCCTTAAACTCTGTGATTTCTCCTCATCGAAAATTGTTTCAAACATTTCTTTAGTCGAAGCGTCACCGTTCATACCTTGATCCTTGATCCTGTTCATTAAAATTTCCCCCCCGGCTATCAATATAATTTATTTCATTAATGCAAGCTATAAACATAATATTTGAAGAATCTCTCCGTATTTTCTTATTCAGGTGTGCTGAAAGGCCATAATCATAGGTGTATTTGAGGACATTATTTTTCACTTGTTCTTGTAGCAAATACTTCCCACATTCTTTTTGAAAAATTCGTCAAAATATTTGTCATGCAAGTCACAAATTTGGCTCATATTACGAAATCAACCAAAATAACTATACTTCGATTTATTACATTTTGTGAACACTAATTTCAACTAATTATTGACATTTTATACATGAAGTCTTAAGTAAAAACATTTGTTTTAATCAAAAATAATTTCATTGCCGTTTTCCTTAACATAAGGCCAAATTGAGTATTTATAACGTGAATCCTCATGAATTATTTAAACATTCTTCTTTGTGGCAACTCAAATGAGTTTCGAAATAATTTAATTTAGGATACAAGTCAATTTAGAAAGGCAAGTTTTTGTTCAATTGTTTTGTGTTATACTCTTTTTACATTATTCCTTGTCTTGACTTAATTATTCTCTACTGATGACTTATTTAATGAAACTGCCTGATCTTAATTGAAATTTTATTTTTAAAACGCCACAATAGTGTAAAAGAGAAAGGCCAAATGATTTATTGTGCGCCACAGGTCTGCTCCTGGATTTTAATGAAATATTGTAGGAACGCATTTGGGGTCAAAAGTAATACAAATATAACATAACTGAATTTATCAGCAGCTTGTAAATATTTCCTAAGATATTTACCACCATCGCAAAGTATGCGATGTATGCGCAAAAGCGCAATAAGAACTATTATGGTAAAAGCATTCTCGAAAATTCAATACGGATGGAATCAGGGTTCTAAGCATATTGCTGGAAACATTAAACTAACTCTGTCCCTTTTACTATTAGAAATGAAAAATTTGAGATGGTTAATCTATTATATTGCACAGAAATTCAGAATCTTCATCGGATTACCACTAAATGTAGTCGATTTATAATTGTTTATAGCCGGCCGGTTGACAAAACTAACAGATTTATATTTTGGGAATCAGTTTGTTGAATTTTCCTCAGATACGCTTAAACTGAGTATAGTTTCTAAAAATTTTGAAATTACTCAAAAAGCTAAATCAACAGCAACCTTTCTCTGATGATACATTTAACGATCATCCAAAAGTTAACACAAAAAATCAAAAAGGATTCATTCGATAGAAAACTTATTCGTATTAATAATATCCAAAGAAGGAAATTACAAATGTCTCTCGATGAAAATGAATTTATGTACATTTATGTACATACATACATATATTAGCAAAATAAGTTTAAACAAACTATTGAGCTTAAATAAAAATTGTGTAGACGATAGCGAAGCATATTTGGTAGATCAGCTTTTTAAAGATGCCGAAATTCAAAAATAGTCTTTAATTATCCTTTAATTAATAATAATAATTAATTAATAGCCTTGCTACGTCAGGCACTACGTGAACTGCAAAACATGTATGATAAGATCCAGTGAAAACGCTAAAATGGGTCATCCTTTAGAATATTTAAGATATTACAAAAACTATTCCAGTAAATCCGATTTTGCTAGTCTGAGAGATAATAATAATAACAAAAAATCTATCGAAACACCTTATTTCAAACAAATGATCCCAGGATAATTATGAAAGAGAAAACTAATTCAATTTGTGTGCTACAAGTAATTCTGCAAAAGTCCTGAGAAAAGAGTATCAAAATCGTCGGAAAGGATAAGCAAAGCGCAGTGATAGGACATAGAATAGCAAGCTGTTCCACAGCTTCCACTCGCTTGGCTTAAATATATGTATATGCTTGCATGTTATAACCTTTGTTTTAAAAGTTAACTGGTCATATATGTAAGTACTACGGCTTGATTATTATTCGGTTAACAACCATACCATAATCACACTGGACTGATTTAGAAATAACATATCAATTTATTAATTATCAATTCATGTAGGCGGATTTTAAATCAGTATGTTTTATACTCTAATCTATGATCTAAAATTGTAAGACTGCATAATAAACCGTGAATTATAATTATAGGAATTTAATAAATAACTGGTTTAGTTTCATCTTTTATTTATATTGAAATTGTGTACTATTATAAATTGTTTTCTGATTGGTCGATTTAACATAGCTTATAATTCAATGTTATAAATTGATTGCGTTAACTAGCTAACGGCATCAGTATTCCCGTTTTGACGTAACATTTCTAATTTCATTTCGTGCTCCCGGGCCTTAAGTCGTAATGTAGCGATAGAAGAACTCCTTCGATCAACACATGGAGAAACTGCACCAGATGTCCCAGAAGGTCTCTGTAAAAGTGAAGGTGAAAGCGGGGGAGATGATGTTGGATTTACTGCCAGTTCTTGTGAAGCTTTTTGAGTTGACGAAGATCGATCAGCTGAAGTTATATTTGCAAGTAAAGTTTGGAAAGAAGTTGGCGGATTATATACAGAATTAACATTCGGTGAAAGTAAATGAGTTGAATTTCTGAAGACAATAGTTACGTATTACCTATTTAAAATATTATGAACATAAAATTTACCTGTGAAATTGAGTAAAATATCCAGAAGGTAGAACAGATCCGCAACCTATATGTGGATATCGAAAAGTTGTAAGGTTTGAGCCTTCAAATGGCTTTCTTAAGGAGAAACCGAAGTGAGAAAAAGGATTAGGTGGGAGTGCAGATCCTACCACACTGGTAGATTGTATTCCTCCTGAACTACCGGATAAATATGGGTTGTATGGATGTCCTTGAGGTCCAACCTTTTCTTGTTTTCGCCATTTTGCGCGTCTGTTTTGAAACCAAACCTGCGAAATAGAAATACAAAAATTTTAATAATGAATTAACATTACAACAACATACCAAAATAGTAAAGGGGAAATCACAATAATTAAATTAAAGTCATCAATTTACCTGTATCCTCGCTTCAGTTAAACCAATTTTTAAAGCAAGCTCTTCTCTGAAATTTAATTAGAAATTCGAATTAGATATTTATTTATTAATTATTGGTATTTATTGCTGAATCCGTTGGCATGGATTTGAATTTGTTTTTTTAATTCTGACGAAAGAACTTAATTTAATTAAATTTTATATATTGAACATATAACGAAATTTGCGCCCTCTTTAGATAACGCGGATCAAGATGAAACTTGGCATATAACTAATTGTTTAGGACAAAATCTAGACTGAGTTCTTATATGGTATGGACCAGATCGGACATTAGTGTAAGGTGATATCTCTTTAGAATTTAAAGATTCGCGTAAATGCAATCGCTTTAAGCGATCCTCCACTCCCGGGCCTTGATAGATTTACTTTCGTTAGTAACAATTATTTTGAATAATCAAGATGAAAGCTTTTTGAATTGCTAATACTAGTGCAATCAATTAGTTGCAAATATAGGTTTTATAATAAATGATATGTACTTAAAAATATTGTGTTACTGGAATATGTAGGTACAAAGCGGACTTTCACATACCAGAAATATTTTAAAAAACAATTAGTTTTAGGTTTGATTGCAAAATTGAATTATCTACTAATTGGATTATACATTTAATCTGAATTTATATATATAAAACAATTTAAAAGTATTAAAGTGAAATAATATGTTACAGAGAGGAACGAATTAATTAGGTTTTTTTACCGCCGAACAATTTGCGGTTAGGAAGCGTTAATTACAAGATCCAGGCTATTTTGTGTTAGGTACTCGTATTCATCCATCATCGCTGCTTCTCTTTTATTCATGTTCATAACAATTTTCTTTCGATACTGCTTAAATTACAACGTTCGCATGTAAGATGGTAACTTTTCCATGTTTTATTTAATTGAATTTATTTTAATTAGAGCTCCTTGATATCGACAATTTTATAAATTGTAATGTGTTCTAAGTTTCACCGATAAATTGTTTACCTTAATTCTTGAATGTAGTAATTAATCCATGTTAATATAATATGGACTATTATAAAGTGCTCTTTAAAATTTCAAAAGACTCGTAGATTCCATTGTTACTTATACTTAACAGATATATATGTTTTAGTTGCGACAAAAATTAGAACTTACCTTGTAAATATGTCGGGATAATGGGTTCTAGAAAAGGCCTTTTCAAGTTCTTCTAGTTGGAAACTCGTAAAAGTAGTGCGATATCTTCGCTGCTTTCTTTTTGGAGCATATTCATCTAACTCGGCGTCACTATTCGTATCTGATAGGGGACTGCTTGTAATTCTACTTGCTGTAGGATAGGACCTTTCTGTAATCGCATCTTGAGGTAGCCTTCCTTCCTGTGGTAAGTCATCCAGCTTGATTTCTTCCGATATGCCCATATTGGGCGTGTCGTTATCAGACAAACGAGCGATGGTGAGGACGTTATAGTTAAAGCAAACCTGAAGCAAAACAAGAAGTTGTTAAAAATCGATTTAAATTTTTCACCGGAAAGATTAAATGGCTATCAAGTCTGCGATTTTTGCTGAGTGAACTCATAACGAAGTCTTATTATAAATTTATTATTACATTCTGGAGATAAAACTGGCTATTAATGTAATAATTTAATTAAGTCTGAGTCTCAAGAAGAGTCCAACGTACGAAAAGTGATGTTCATAATTTTTTTTTTCAGTTTCATTTATGGTAACCTAATTAAACATTGAGTTCTTAATGAATTAGAAACACTCTGATGTCATTGATGCACGGTTACTTGATTAAAATATACAACTACGTTTAATGTTTAAAATTGTATCAGTACGGTTTTCCGACACAATTTAAAATGCAAACCATGCACATACATATGTCGAATTGGTATTTCTATATATTTGCTTTTCTAGCAATTGCATAGTGCGATGCAAGTTTTATTTCTGAATCAATCTCTAAGGAAATTGAGAATAAAATAGGATTTCTTCGATGAAAAAGGAAGGTTTGAAAACATGCTCAATTCCACGGTGGAAGTTGTCTTTGTCATTGAAATGGGTTATTTATCATTCTATTTTAGTGGCATTATTTAGAAGCAAACAAGACTAAATTGTAATGTTAATTGGTTGTGAAATATATTGGTAAGCTAATGAAGGGTATTTGGTGCTTTAAAATTATTTTAGAAATAGTTTTTTTAGTGTTCCTTGTTTCTCTATTTTTTGTTTAATCACGCCAAACAGTTTTCGACAATATTTTTAATATTAAATATATGAAGGAAGAAAATACTTAAAGTTAACAAAAAAATTACTTATTTATTCTAAGTGTAAGGCTTTAAAACTTCAAGATTTTGCCGTGACAATTGATACTGGACTCAAAACTATTATCGTGAGAAAAGTATTGTGATTATTTTGAGTTTGCTGATGTAAAATAATAACTTTCAGTATTTAGATTTGTGACAACATTTTTAGAAAGAAGAACATTTTTAGCATGAATTAAGGATTAATATATTGTTTTAGTTTGAACTTAAATCACATTACATAACGTAAACAATTTAAAATTTAATTAGGATAATAATTATGTAGAAAGTAATATAGAAATACGCACTTTTCTATATTAGACCATACATATTAAGATTATTAGGCGGAGATAACTGCCCTCAAATTAGGAATAAAATAAATCAACAGTACACGATGTAATAATGCATTATTAAAAAGAAAGAAGAATACGAAATAAATAAAAAAAACAGTGCAAAAAAAAATATCCGACAGATATGAAAAATTTGTTTTGAGGGAAATTAAGAAGGATTCGTTCCTGTCTGCACCACAAATTGCCAAATTGGTGGAAGAGAATATAGGAAAAGAGCCATCCTGAAAATATCAGAAGAGTTCTCCAAGGTGCTAATTTAAATTGTATGTACAGTTGCCAGAAGGAAACTAGGTAAACTAAGGAACCGGTAAAACACGGCGGAGGGCTCGTAATGGTTTGGGACTATATGTTGGTCTCGGGGGTGGATAATTTGCACTTTATCGAAATCATTATAGACACAATGGTGTATTTGGACGTCCTGAAGAAAAATGTTAAGGAAAGTGAGAATTTCGGACAACTAATATTTTTACCAGGAGTGCTTGCCCAACTTTCTCTCTGAGTCATTGTATGTACCATATGTAAGTTGTATGATTCTTTTTAATACAATAGACAATTCTAGAATAAAGGAATATGAAAGTTAATCATTATTTCGAAGTAATAAAAAATTCATGTGTTCATTGCTTATTATACCTATTTTAGTTAGAATTTAAAAATAATAAAGAAATATTTCTAAGGATTAAAAAAAAAGATCTACCTAATCTAAAGATGTACACACTTTCCTTGGTGTTCAATACAAATAAAAAAAATCAATTCGAAGGCAATTAATGGAATAAATGAATGAAACACATAATTTCACTAAATCGCTTCCGTTACAACTGTTTTCCAGATAATTATCAATTCAACATTCTCGCAAACTTGTAACACGTCTGCTCTCAATATAGGTGCGCCATTTCGTACGCATATGTCGGTGCATATAAGCGTAGATATATAACGTCTGCATATTCGAGGCCATTGCTTCATTGCAAGAATTCTTTTGAGCGGCTGGAGGCTATCTTGGAGGTAGTTAAGTCAATTTTCGTTATCTTGTTATAATGGGTCTGCGGTTTCATTAATTGATTCCTCATAATTGTGTTAGTATAGACGAGGCATCATTTGGTTTATAGTTGATTTAAATTCTTCACGTTTTGAAATTTATTGAAATATTTGACTTTGTGTCTCTTACATATAGTAATAATAATTTAATAATGTATTTCGCATTTCATTCTATTTGTAATATTTAAAAATTAAGTTTATGCCGCCATACACCATTTGATAAAATAAGTTTTGTGATTGAACGAAACCGCAGTATAAAAGAATTCAATAAAAACTATAGGCTTTTTTAAGAATAAAAATACTTAATTGCTTTGAAGAAGCAATTATTCAAATATTTGAAGAATGTGCATTTCCCCAAATATGTGTGACTCATCATCTTCTCTTGTGCGTTCCTTCTGTTGTTGGCTTCATTAAAACATTACAACTGATAAACGGTGGCGCCAAAACAAATAAAATTTACAAATTTCTTTTGACCTGGCATTGGACACATTTTCAAAGTCCAAGAGGAAAGATATCGGCTTCGCCTTTCAAGCGGTATTCCTTTTGTAATCTACGAAGTTTCGTGAGAAGACAAAACTGAGCAGGTTTTTATGCACAGGAAATGCTGGTTTTGACAGCATCAATTTAGACGCCAATTTGCCATTTCAGATCATTTTGTTAATTTGACTGGCGGGACTGTTTCTTTTTATATATATTTATCACGTTTGAACATAGGATGGATTCAGAAGTTACTTCGGATGCAACCACTTTATGCATTTCTGTTTTATTCATTCCTTGAAATCTTTAGAATTTTCTTTTCTTTCTGGGATTGAATGAAAAATAATATTTAAACTGAAACTGAAACAATATGTATTTGATTAAATACACTACAATTAGAGCAGTGTTTTCTAAAATTTGGAAATCTTTATTATCATACCCAATTATGTTCTATACATTTTAAATATAAGTCCGGGGACTGTGCAGGACTTCATAGGTACAATTGTAAAGTAGCCACTCGCAGGCATTAAACGACGAATGTTTTGGATCATTTGCTTGATAGAATCGAAAGCATTCTTTTATACCCAATTTTGTCCCAAATTGTTCAAATACATAGTTTTGTCCATTCCACTCCTTGTATAAAATGTAGGTTTCCTGCTCCATCATGGGACACATACAACCCCAAGTCGTTACATGGCCTCCTCCATGGTTTCGGTGTAGCCATAAGTCGTAGATTCCTCAGTCTTAATTCTTCTTAGTTTTCTCAAAACGGTTATTTTGCCAATTGACCCAAAAATGTTAAATTTGGATTTCCTTAGAATCCTGTGCACTGCTTCTGAGTTGTCTTTTTCCCAACCTTTCTTCCCTAGCACTTATTAATTCCTTTCTATCACCAGATATTTTGTTTGTAAGTACCCTTGGCTTGTTACACGCTTTTTACCACTATTTTAATGAAAAATAATCAGTAGTCGTTCTTCTACAGTCGTAGTATGACTCATCCTTGAATATATCGCAAAAAATCGAATCGCTTTTACAAAGAATTGAACCAAATGCTTTAATTGGTGCAACTGATCTTGTGCATCAAGTAGAAACTACCATCAAACTCCTCTTGCCTTAATACCGCCGTTATTTACAGTAACCTTTCTTCCCAGCATAAGCTGTGACGTCAAGAATGAGGAAGAATGTTTTGTTTTACTTCTTTTTTTTTTATTTTGCAAACGTAGATATATGACTGAATTTGTAGTAATTTTAATGTTCACATATACCCTCAAATACTCTCTGTGCCATCCAGTTCCGCTTTCTTATTTAACCCCTTTCGTCTGCTCCACTTCATATCTGTATTTCTGCCCCTTATTCTATGTTGTTCTAGCTTAGTTTTAGCTATTTTTGTTATTTTTAAGTTGATTACGTTTTAGGTTCTCTTCAGCAAATTTATTAAGCGAAATAAATAACCATAACTTCATAGAATAATAAAATTCAATTCCCTTCAATCTGTACTATTAAATGTAAATGCAATCAATGTTATATCTTTTATCCACTGCATCATTTAAGTTGTGAGTGAGTGTATGCAAATCCTGCATTTTTCTGTTTTACCAATGAGCTTTAAATGTTCTTGTACTGTTGACCAGAAGTTGACAAGAATTGAACTTTTCTGATATTAATATTTCGTCAATGGCTATCTTTGGATTACGTTCGACGAGTAACTTAAAAATGTCTTCATCAAACCGCTGACACACCAAAATAAATTGCAAGGGCGATACAAGAAATTTAAATAAAGATTATTATCATAATATTATTCACTTTAAATCAGAATTTTAATAAAAACTACTTTAGCTTGGTACTTTGTACGAGTATTTCATATTATTTAGTGCCGTTTTCTGGAGAGAGCTTCTTGTATTTTGTTGCATCCTATAAGGGGGCTATTTAGTTTGAAACTTTAAAAAAACTGATTTTTTTTTTGCATTTCATGAAGGATCTAAACCTATTTTGAAAATTATAGAGGTGATGGGTGTAAATATCGGCTTTACGGGAATAGGTTTTGTAAAGATTCACGACGATAACCGCTGAGCGTCGAAGCATTGATACATCGAAAATGGCTAGAACTGAGCGAAGAAAACCTAGATTGGCTGGTAATGATCTTTTAGAGGATGCAGAAGGCCTACTGTTTGGTACATACATTGCTGGTTAACTGTAAGTTACAATTGTTAATTGTTTTCCTTTAATAAAAACTCGCGTTTTTGGTCGAAACAATGTTTTTGCATGTTGCGTTTTAAATTTTTCCGAAATCATTCGACCAATCTTCTTCAAATTTTTACCACATACGTTCTCTATGCTCTCTGTAGTATGTGAGGGTTATTCATTACCTAAAATCAAGTGAAAATATTACATTTTACTATTTTTTTTTTGCAATGAAATGGCTAATAAAAACCCCTAATTTTTACCGTCCGGCACTTTGTTATTTTTGCCCCAACATTCTAGTTCCGGCCACTGATATATTGATCATAAATTTTTTGATTTATCTGTTTCAGACCATTCAAATGCGAGATTTTTACAATTTAAGGAGCCTACCTTTTTTGACGTACTTTGTTACATGCTGCTATTATTTAACAAAAACTATGTAAAATGAATGAAAACAAATCTTTTCTTATACCTGAAGAGTGTATTAATAAAAAAAAGGAATTATACCAATACATACAGTAGAATCGCTAAAAAAAACTGGGTATCCATCATAAGCAGCTGATGATTTCATTGCTCACTCTGCAAATGCTCCTACGAACTTCCTGTAATTTGACTGCGGTCATGTTCCTTGGCTTTTTATACCTAAAACATATTTTGTTTTTTGATTAATTTCCTTCTTTGAGTACAAGATCCGCATCGAGTGCGAATTTTCTATCTGTATTAGTTGCAGAAATGACTACATAGCTTATTATACAAACTGTTATGTGTAGAAGATGAACAAGGATTTGTGATGCCACTTGTAACTGATTTAATATAATAGAGTTAAATATTTTGGGGCAAAGTTTAATTCTTGAAAGTTATTACTCTCTTGTTGGTGAAACCTAAAATCGAACCTTAGTTAATCCTTCTTACTATGTGGATGTGCGGATATCCACTTAGATCTTCAAACAGATACGATTTTTTAATTTTTTCCATCCAAATTCTTATTATTTGAGTAATTTAAAAAATATTTCTGTGCATAATTTTTGTTTTTTGGTAGAACGTAATAAATGTTGGTTTTCTAGTTGGCGGAATATGATTGCTATAATTAAAATTTTAATGAATAGCGAAGGGACTGTTTGTATAGTCACACTGAAAAGAGAATAATTTAGAATTATGTCTGGTAGTTCAATCTGACGATTCCCATCACTAATTTTCGCATAGCAGCACTTACTGTATCTCTATAAAAAGATGAGTAATGAAACCTTAGTTGGAATCATTGAACCAAATTCCAAATTATTCTTTTCTCAATCAAACTATAATTTTCGTTAAACTGTAGTGGAAAATTTGACCTTAAATAATTTAAAGGAACGCTGTAAGATGCTAGGTAGCCTCTTATAAATTTGGCTTGTGTCATAATTATTTTAAAAATGAATACCTATGTATCCAGTTTAGTAACTTGTGTGGAAAAGTTTATCCACTAATAGTAACATAAACTTTAACAATGTCATTTATTATAAACGAATTTTTGTTCTGATGAGAAGTGCGATCGACCGATCCCACATATATATGTCTTTTTTACTTTAAAGGAATGCTTTGTTAATTTATTTTTCTAGATGTTAATGTAGTTAGAAATACAACAAGAATTGGCACAGGTACTCGAATACTTTGCTACCAATCCTAGATAAAAAGACCTAGGACCTCTGATATCCTCAGTTGTTCCCGAGCTGGACCACCATCTCAGAGGCTGTGAGTTTGAATGCCACGCATAACTATGGTGTCCTGGCGCTATATGGTAACACAAAGGGCTAAAAAAATAACCTAATGTGTCTTTTTAGGTAGACACACCAACCTAACCTAACGTAGGCTGCCAGAAAAGCAAAAAAACATAACATCAATTAGTTCTAATATTGTAATAATTGTTTCTGAAATTATTCTATTTTATTGAAACGAATTTAATTAGAATATTGTTTCAATTCATTGTGCGAGGGAGCTGTGCTTTTTTCATTATTTTATCTGGGTTAGATGATATAATAATTTTTCTATAAAATTGAATTTTACAACCTGTCGCTTATAGCTACGCTTCTTTGGATCACGCAGAGTACACTAGTGTACATCCCTAATTGAATGCGTTTTCTTCACCCGTGCAGTAGGCAGCGCGTAAATCTAATAATTTCGATTCAACATGATGTCCTTTTTGAATTGGCAATTCGCTTATCTAACCAAATGAACTACCCATAGTTCTTCAAAATGCTGTCACAGGTGATTTTTTAATAGCATAAAATAACAAAAATCATCTATTGAGGTTATTGAAACATAAAAATCCTAGCTATAGGGTGTAGTTACATCTACGAAAGTGTACGCTGTGTGGCTCAGGGGATCGCAGCTTATATGTTTCAAAATTTTAAAATTTGCAAAATTAAATACTCAGTCAAAATTTTACCTGATATCCAGAAAAGTTTATTTTATTTTCGCGAAATATATAGGTTTGATAAGGATAACTATTGATAATTCAATTCAGTGCCAAGTAAAGCTGGATCCGTATCCGATTGTGAAAATATACACAGCTTAGCTATTGACAGACTATCAAATAGGTCATCTACAACCATAACCGGATTTTCCCGGTTATCTTTGATATTTTTTGAGGTTACCTATATGTGGGAATAAAATAAACTGAACAAAAATAATCGATGCATAATCTAAGAGGGGTTAAAATAGCTTTTATTAATCCTGGTCCTTTTATGGACGAAGGCTTAAACATTTGCATCAGCACGAAAGTTGACAAGGAGTAATAAATTAACAGAATATGGCGATAACACCGAAGAGAATAAAGATCATTGGTATTTTTTTTAGTTAGATGAGGTTTATTTGTTATATAATTTACCTTTACAAGGCGATTTTTATATTTTTTGAGCGCAAAGGGGTAAAAGGTTAATTTGTCAATAAGCTATTTTGATATTCTTACACAAGACACGGCAAAGCTCTTTTGCTATATTTACATTATTATATAATTATAATAATTCATTTAAACGCACTTACGAGTACAATTTTCTAACTATACTCATACATAAGAAATTAAGTTATATATTCAATAGTATCGCACGCTACTGCATATTGTTATTGAGTACGACCACATGTTTGTTTACAAGAGATGAGAGATCGTTACAATTAGTTATAACAAAACTACGTAACAAAACCAACTTTGAGTTGCACTTTTAATACAAAATTTATTTAAACGCACGCATATTTTTTGAACTTTTATAGTGTTTTACTGTCGTCTATAAGGAAGACGATTGTGGAATATAATTTTTTAGTTTTAAAACTATCAAGTATTTTTTTTTTTTTTATTTTATGTAAGGATTACGAAATGGCAAAAGGAAAGTAGTTCCCTTTAGAGGAAAAAGTAGTAATTTGAGTTTTGATAACAAAGAAAGGGAAGCAAAAGACAAAAGAGGGAGAAATTGGGCAATCAGAAGCAGAAATTAAAAATTTCAACAAATTTAGGGTAAATTATGGCGAAAGAATGCATTTTAAAAGTACAAAGGTAAAAAAACCCGGAACTAAAAACGTTTGTCAGCGGCATAAATAATAGCCGAACTTGACTTGCCTGTTACTTCAATGCCGTATACCGGAAAGTTTTGTACGTTTGTCCAAACGTTGTTTTTACAAAGCCAACAAGGAAACCATGTTTAAAATCTTTGCTAAAGATCATATATGAGCTGTTCTGAACAGTGGAACACTGTCATTTTTTTGGACGACAATAAAATTTAATTTGGACGATCCTGATGGACTTAGTTTATATTGGCACGACGTACGTCATAATAATCCCTCAAGATTAAGTAGAAACTTTCGATGAAGGGAAGTTCCACGTTCGTATTTAAACAACTTATGGTTTGAGCATGAGTTTCGTTCACTGTATTTGTTATTATTATAAAAACTATTCTGTTATATAGTCCATAAGTGTATAAACTCTTAATTCGAGGGTATTAATAAAATACTGTTCGTCGTTTTAGTTTTCCAGCTTCAATAATTTCTTTTAATTGATTTATTTCGTTATAAAAATATTTTCCACTAATGAGGCGAATAAAGCGACTTGTTTCTAATGAAGAATATCGGTAAGGAACAGAATTTTACCAAAACTTCCTAAATATAGTTTTTTTGGGGTGGATGCAATTCATAATCGTCAGATATCTTGGAACAACTTCTGGCCGCCGGCACTGCACATTGAAGCAAAGCACTTGGATTAAATGTTGAAGACGGTACAGATATATTTTTTTGTGGATCGTTTCATAAAACACTCGCTCACCGAAGAGGAATTCGTATATTAGGTAATTATTTAAAGTATTATAATACTAGCTAGAAGCACCAACTTTTAAAACAAAGTCTTTAAAACTTAAATCACAAAAAATATATTTTACACTAACACTTTTCTTCGGTTCAAAAGATTTCGTTGTTTCATCTGCGCACCATAAAAGTCCGGACCGCGCATCTACACTTCACCTCAAGAACTAGCAGTTGCTTAAACTCTTCTTCAACGTGGACTGTTGCACAGGTGAAATCTAAACAACACAGAATGAAGGTAACCGACTGCGTTCGCTTTTGGTGTATTGAAGCTCCGCCCTGATAATGAAACCCCGCGCAAATTCATTTACCAATGGTAAGGTATCGCGATCAGGTTTTTCATGCATCAGCTAGACTCAGCACATCCATGCATAATGAGCATCACGCAAGGTTTACAATTCTTATGACACTTGGGAGGTGCTTAAACAAAGTTTACCTAGTATTTGTATGATTCCGATTTATTAACATTGCATGATTTTTTTATATGTATGAGACTTTCAACTGGGAATGAAAGGAAGAGCTGTTTTTCTTTGTTTGTAACGTCAATATAACTTTTCATACAAATTAAGAAGAGGTAATTAACTAAATTTAATGCTCCGATAGCCGTGCCTGCCCACTTGGTTAATAAGAAAATAACATTAAACACAGTTCAGTCGGAATGTTTACACTCACCTTCGGTCTTCCTTACTCCTGGTTAAAGGTATGGAACTCATAAATTTCAATTACCCTTAAATGAATTTAGATTTACAAGAATATATTTATAACTATTACAAATGGATTTAATTTTAAATTCGTGCTTCTCTTCGCATGATGAATGTGACGATAAGCTGTTATAATCAAATCGCAGCAAAGATTGAAATTCATATTAAATAGCAATGTATAGACATTTATTTCATAAAATTTTTGCGATAAATTACAAACACTCTTGTAATATTTTATGCTATACAAACATTAATGCGGCTATTGTTTTAGATTTATCCATTTTATTATACGCACCTTTTGTGGTAATAATAATTTCAATCGACAGGAGCTTTATATCTTCCAAAAAATAAATTGAAGGTATGGATATCTGAATAATATGTACTTAATATATACCAACTTTCTCTTCCAAATTTGCGATAATCAATTTAAAGCATCCTGGAAAATAATAAAACTTACAGTTAATGAAATATTCATCGGGACGAATTTTTTAAAGGTGGTAAAATTGTTTCAAATTGCGTTTCATGACATGTTTACTTATCTTTTATCAAAAGCTATTCCAGAATGTAAGAGAAAATTTAAAAACAAGTATTGATACATAAAAGTAAATCAAGTTCACACATTTGGTAGTAAAGCACTATTAGTACAAAAATAAAAAACCTTATTTTACAAATTATGTCGTTAAAATAAAGTAAGAATTTTGCGCAATTAAACGAAAAAGAAATCTCGCAACAATCAGAGCCAAATTAGAAATATTTTTAAAGCGCTAAGTTTCAACAAGAATAAAATATTATCCTTGTTGCTATACTACAAAGTTTTTAGCTTTATTGATGAAAGATAGTATAGTGTAAATTTAAGTAACAGATTTTATATATTTTTTCCAATTTGAATAATTTTAATTTCTAAAATACTAAACGTATCAATATGTGCCAAGGTTTTGAAAAGAAATGCAAACATATACCTAATTACTGCACTTCGAGGATCACGCAAGTTGTGGCCCTTTCGTAATTTTATTGCTGATTGATGGGAAGTTTTTTCTTTTTGTATATCACTAATATTGGTTTTTTATATTTCTTAGTTAGCGCAGTTAAAACATATGGCCTGTAATGAAAATTTCGTCAATGAAAACTGTTTTGGTTCAGGAGCATTTATGAGATAAAAGCAGAATGAACTAAATGAGGCTAAAACTTGTCATTTAATTACAAACTAACAAATTCAATTTGATAATTCATTAGTAAGGGTAATAATCTTATTCCTGATATAGTTTTTAAAGACGTAGACTCTAAAACTAAATATGTAAGTCAGTTTCACTGAATCGATCATTATGCTGTTTTTGAATTCCATGTAAAGAAAATTTGAATCTTAGGTCTAACAATAGACAATTAAAAACTTAAGAAAAATAGTGAAATCCTAGGTTCAATAAAAACGTTAATATCATACAGTAATGCGGGCTTACTAAAATGACTTTGTACTATTTTATAGATAAAGATTTCGTCAAAGAAAACGAAAATTACACTCACCTGCAGAAATGATCACCTATCCAATCGATAAATGTTATCGGTAGGGTTTGTGTATAGATTACGAATTGTATTGAAGCTGCTTCCCCCATTCCGAGAAAAAAAGTTAATGTAATTTACAAAATTCACTGGCTAATTCGTTCCAAACTATGTAGCTAAATTGTAAATAAGCGAATTACTCTCTAGAATTAACTTAAGTGTAAAACAAAAATTATAATATTGAATTCAGTAATCAGGTTTTTCCCCTATTTATTTTGCGATCAGTTAAAGTGTACAAAAGACATTAAAATTTAGATAATGTTGACTTGCGCATGATATAATATAATTAAATATGTACATCTTCAGAACAATTCCTTTTATGTTATTTTGCAATTTTCCCAATGTGTTTTACGTAAATCCATAAACTTTTCTTCCTTATAATTCATACTTGGAATTTCAGTAACTTATAATCCTAATAATAGGTATCTACAATCAATATCTATCTACAATAGTATCTACAATAATTATATTATATTATTTGAGATCGGTTTGGCTTCTCGGATGGAAATACTTATTTTTCTTAAACTCTTTTACTTTGGTGGACGAGCGCCACCAGTCATATTTTAAGGCGAGGAGATTTATTTAAAAATGGGAAAAGGTACAAGCTATATAAAATGATTAATATAAGCTTGGATATTATCGTTTAAAATTTAATGAAGACGACAATATAAAATAGGCAGTTACTCTAAAAAAAATAACTTACGTAACGATATTCCCCTACACAAATTCTCCTATATGAATTTATCCTGATTCCTATATGGTACTGTTTTCAGAACGGTAAACATGGGTAACATACAGAGGTCTAGTCCTAGTCGGAGTTTCGATTTTCATTTACTTATGGTAAATGTATGAACTGATTTGTTTATAGAAAGATAGAATTATACGTCCCGGAATAATTTTTATTTGCCAGATGCATGGTCCAAATTTTCATTTGAGCTTACTATTGGATGATTTATGCTATTACGTAATTTTTTTTAACGATTTTTTAAATTGGGAATTTTAGATTAAATTTAATTAGAATTTAACCTAAACTTCTCTATATCTGAACTCTCTTTAGTTGAGTTCTGTCTAAGGTACCAAAAATTGGAGACAGCAAATCGAGTGGTTAGTAATAAAATCATAAAACATATCGCGATTGAACATTGTTTTGAGTGGGCTATAATTATTGAAATAATCTGAAATAGAATTATAAGCTGTTATAGGTTTAGTCAGAAATAAATACACCGGTTTGTTATTAATTCTTGCCTCATTTCTGTACAAATTTACAACCGATTTTAAAAACGAAAACTTTACATAACAGCTTCTATTAAATGTAATCTTTCTTTTATTTAATTCCATTAAACATTATGCAAATAATAACACTTTTAAGCCTTATTTTGAAATATTATAAACTATTAACAATATCATTAAATGCACGGACTCAAGAAAAACCTTAAAAGTATAAGGAATCGTAGTTATTTCGGAAAAGTTGTGGCAGTAGGCTTCGAAGTATTAATTTTTAATTTCTCGAAAATAGTAGGCATTGCTTTTGAAATGAAATAAGTGAAGACTCTTTTGTTAGCCAGTCTCGATTTATCGTTCAACGAAATTGTTGTTAACTTATGAAGAAGAAAAGAAAATCAGTTGCCACTTTTTCAATACTCTACGAATTGCTGATCCCGATCATTTGCCAATTTTAGTTCCCACATAATTAAAAGTGAATAAAAGCTAAAATTAGTGGTGGCTATCATAGTAAAAAGAATAATGTTATAAATGTGGGAATTACTCGAAAAAACTACGACTTTTGACAGGGCTCCAACCTGTGCCCTTCGAATTTGGCGCTTCGATGCTACCCGTAGCTACTCTAAGTTAAGAAGTGCGATGGATCGATCGCTAGATGCAATTCCTGTGTTGGTTCTGTTGAATTTATAAATAAATTCAAATAATGAAAAATTATATTAAAAAGAATATAATTTAACTATATTAACATCTTTTACCTTAGTCTCAATCTAAAATAATTTCGTTTAATAAAAAAAATGGGTTCAATCTGCACACACAACTGCTGCTGCGTGTACATGAAATAAACCAATGTAAAATTGGTCAAAACTCGAAATGTTATTTATCAGAACACATAAAATTACAAGTTGAACAAAAAGTAATGAAGGTAGTTATCATCCAATAATCCTCATTTGAGAATGCGAAATCGCTGTAGCGATTTAACAAATTCTTTTATACTCACATACACGTAAAGAACGATGGTATTTCTGTGCCCTGTGCTTCAATTTTGATCTTGCATGCAATTTGGAGAAAAAAGCAGCAGAATTTTCTTTGAATTGCAAAACCCAACCAACCTGCAATTTTAGACAACTATTTTACTAAACTTATTACGTTTAATGAATTATAATATAATCAGCCGGAAGATTTTATCTAATAACGATTTTGTACCCGAACATTTCATGATGTGACAGTCATTACCGTGAGATTATTCGATAAGGTATAAATTATACTTCAAAACCAGTAGAATATAGGATAATTACTTGATAACTATCTGTTTTGTTGTAATTTTGTCGAAATTAATTTTACCTTTCAGAAATTACCTGAAATTGTGACTTCTTTGTAACGGGAGATAATTATGCATAGTCCTGAATTTTATGCTTTCTAGTTTAGCTCATTGCATATCAAATAAAGATTACCAAGTGGAAGCACAAAAATTTTGCTACTTTTTCTTATCTGATTTAAAAGTGTCTTTCGAGTCACCTTCTACTGGATCTAATTTGTTTGTAATGTGACTATATAATGACCTCTTTTCTGAATCAAAATTCAGCTACCTAAACTCTGGGAAAATTTGTTAGAATTTTCAATTTTATTATCATGATATTATAGAAGGAACAATATAAAAAACCGAACATACTTAATTATCCGAAGCCTACCGAAAGGAATCTTAATTAACTTAACGTAAAGAGGTTTTCTTTTACCCTCGATATGTCGGCGCCACAGAATTTGTATCGTCATCTCATGATGACTTGAATACATGAACGTGAATAAAATCATGTTACCGCTTATTTAAATTGTTTGTGTTAATCAAATCCGGCGTAAATTAAACTTTCTTTTTCGAACGTATCAAATTAAATTGTTGTTAGATTTGATGGTAACTAAATCTTTTATAAACATTTTAAGACCGTATCACAAGTATTTATTATCTTCTTTAATCGAGACTGAAATTACTTAGGTTATTTCAAAATTCGGTGTATTGTATTCAAACTTAATCACAAGAAGTTATTTTTGATTTACTTTTATACTATATAAACAGATTCCATTAAAAAAGAATTAAACGAACATTTAATTCTTATTATATTTTATATATCTCTCAGTTTTACAATGGTGAGAAATTGTGCTTATAACATTTTCGCACCTTCCCCGTAGAGGTATCCCTTGGGTGGTGTAAAATGGTGTAATGTTTTATGTTCGATATTTTAGTTATTTGTTTTTAAACTACATAAACTATGTTCCTATTTAATAAGAAAGGTGATAATCGAAGGCATTAGTTTCTTATATATTTAACAACGAAGTTCTATTAACCATGAAACCTTAAGTACCTCGTCTTGTCCCAGCTTCTGCTATAACTTTGCCCATCGACTGAAGTAAACTTCTTTTAAATGTTCGGATATCGATTGATCACTTATCCCTTTTCTAAGTGTTAGGGTATCAAATGAACTTTTTTACTTGAGTTCAAAGATCCGAGTTTGAGCAAAAAAAAAGTTGAGTACCCAAGTACTCTAGTACTTGTGTAAGAATTTATCAAAGAACTAGAGTTAAGGAGTATTTGAGTGGTCATTGAAGGAGTATTTGAGTGCTCATTTAAGGAGTATTTCTCTATTAGAATTTGGGAGTAATGTATTGGTTTGGAGTTTTGTAGAATGCATTAAATTAATTTCAGAATAAGCCACATGAATGAAGTTGAATTTCGTGCATTTCGAATTTTAATCCTTTAGTGCAGCATAGAATTTTCACGGAACACTTTAAAAAGCCCTTTAGGAACTCCTGTTCATTTATAATATCCTTCAAAAAGCCCCGAAATTAGAAATAAACAATGAATGCAATAGGATTCAAATACTAAAGTACTTGAATACTCACAAACTCTAATACTGGAATGAATATTGAGTACTTTGAGTAGTTTCCAGATAAATTTTCTACTTGGGTAGTACTTGGGTATTCAAGACGGGTCTACTCAAATTCGATCTTAACTCTTCCAACTGCTGTACTCAAATATTCAATTAATCTCAGGTGTTCCGAGTATCGATTGAATACTATTCCTCTTTCTCTTTCTATTAGATATTTTGTAAATTTCTCCCACATGTAGTGCCGCTTTATTATTTTCTTAATCCACTTAGAATTTATTAATTTACATTTCACATAACTAAACTTAATTAATACGAATCCTTTCTTTATTTCTTATTTTTTTTATACATTTATTTTGTTTATATTAATTCCTTTTAGCAATTCAAAACGGATACACCCAAAACAGAGAGAGATTTACATATTTATGAGCAAAAGTTGCACCATATTAAACATTTAGTCATTAAAAAGGAGACAAATATTTTGTAAAATGAAATTCGCAATCGAGGCAGTAAGAGTTGGACACTTAAAATCAACTGATTAAACTTGATCTTTAACCGTTGAAAATTAAGTTTTCAGAACTTCATCGAACAGCATTCGAATGAAGTTGGGAATGAAGATTACAATTTATTCTACTGCGTTATATGGAAGAATCGAATGATTCCGCTGAGGCAGACGAGCTCAAAAAAGTGAAAAATGGTCGGCGTTTCGATCCGGGGCACCAGACTTGATCTTCATCAGTGTGGCTACAACTCAGTGCCCCTGCTACAGATGCTAAAGATCGTACGGATCGAAAGGTAGTCCCCATATAGGATCGCTTAAAACTCTATGCGTGAAACATAAGCAAAGGCAAATATTGTAACAATATATTCACCATTTAGAATTATCACCTTTTGAGTAGTAATCATTTTCATCCTCTAGGATATAAACAAATGATTCAAACTTAGTCCTGTTCTGATCTTAAGAGAAAACAGTCAAGGGCTAGGAAATAAATTTTTATTAGTATTAATTTTCCAATATAATTTCTGTTTTGTTCCATATGACATATTAATATTGAATTTAACAGTTAACGTGTTTAACTTCCTTCCTCTTCTTGTAAAACAAGAGCAAGGTATTTTATTAAACAATTATTGAATTGTATTTTACTCGTTGTTAGTGTACAAAATTATAGTTTTACAGTTTTATTACTCCCAATAACAATTACCTTAAGAAAATATCTGACTTTAAAATTTTATAACATTCTAATCAAATCAGAATTTACGGTCCTGGCTTTAGGTTTATTTCGCTCATTGTAGTTTTCGATTTTTCAATCTGTCAGGAATTTATAATTACAATACTGGGATTATAATTATCATTATTTTGGAATTTTCCATTATCCTCATAACCGGTAATTGATTAGGCAAACATTTGTAAATACCTAAATTCCGATAATTTCTCCACTATATGAGTATTATAAAATTTATGGCCTATTACCGCTTGTTTGAGAAATTAAAAACTGTGACTTAGAATTACGAATTAGTTGAGTATTTTCAAATTACGAATTCTTACGAATTGCGAATTAGATAAATATAGAATTCCTAATAGCCCTTGATAAATTACAATTGGTTCGATAACGGCAAATATACTTTTGCGAATTAACAAATATTTAAATAATTAAACATTTATTTTTACTTTACTTAAATGTTTTAGTAATGTAATTTATAAAAATCCCAAATGTTATTTTATATGGTACTAGTAATAATCATCGAAAATATTGACGAAACAAATATTATTGCCGGTCTCTGATTAAAAGTTTGTGCATAGAAAGAAAAGAGTGAAGTCCGACATCCAATATTAATTTAATTCAACCCACTAAAATAAGTAAAAAGTACGAGACATATGATGACGGAAATTTTTTTAAGCGCCTTGCCTTTAATCAGTTAAATCTAATTAATAATAGTCATTGAGCGAACAAACTTGTCAGTTTTCCAATTAAAAGCACAGTAAAGCGGCTCTCCGGCCACAGGCAAACACATTAATTATGATGCTTCGCGAGATCTGAAACAAACCTTTCCAGCGTTCGTTAGTAAAAACATCGAGAGGATCCTTTCTCACATCACATCTATTGCCAGAGAATTTATAATCGAATTTGGGCCCCATAACAGATGATTTGTTTTACGGAACGCCCCTCACATATTTCAAAACTCATTAATTTAATTTCCTGGATCTGTAACTCTATTTGCATATTTAATTTGGATTTGATTAATTAGCGTACAAAAAATTAGTTAAATGAAAATAAAATCTTTTTAGCAGGGGATCGTTCGCTCGCCTGACGATATCATGTCATGGGTTAGAGCAAACCTTTCAAGGAATTGATGCTGACGGCTCATTGACTTTGTTGTCTGCGATTGGGGAATGATTGGTTCTTTACACAGTCCGCAGCAGCTGCGTGTTGTGTTTAAAGAGTCATCCTCTACAATGTTCGATCAATGTCTCTCATTCTCGTAAATATATACTCACGGGGTATTTAAAGTGATTTACGCCTAAATAAATTGAGGTATCATAAAATTGAAATTAAATTTTCGGTTTCTTCGTGTTAATGTGTATTTAGGTGTGTGATTTACGATCTTTCTCTGTGGGGGTTATTACGGTTTGAGCTGCTTTATCTCATCTTCGTATTGGCGTTTCGGATGTTGAGCGACAAAAAAGTTATGTAAAATTGTATTAATTTTCATTGTTTATTAATTTTCTGTCATTATTTTTGTTCAGTAAAAGTTGGTGCACACAAATGTATTACATAAATACTAAATTTAAAAAGCTCTGATCTCGTATTTTAATAAATATGAATAATTGCGAAAATTAATATTTATTTAGGATTTGCAAATTACAAAAACGTATATAACTAGACTATTTAATACTGGTTTTCTTATATTTCATGACGACATAAAGTTATTTGAGTATTTGCAAAAATTTGGGAACTTGGGAACTACATGCTCCATTGGGGTGTAATTTTGGGGCACTTATTAAGGGCGGATGATAAATGAATATTCAAAGGAAGTCAAAAATTTGCTTAATAATTATTAATACTGATCTGATGTAGATCTCAAAATTTATATTGAATTTCTTTTAAACTATTATTTGTAGCAAAACTTTGAAATTTGCCCCTAAAAAAACGTGATACATAAGGAGAATTTTAGGTTCACGGACCTTCGCCTAAGGACTCTGCGTAAACGAAATTGAATTTTTAAACAAATTGTGTTTTATACTAAATTTCATGTTTATTTACAAATATTTAAATAATCTAGAAAGAAGTCAACAACCAAAATTACACATTTTTTCGAATCCTATAAAATACATATCTCATATATACATTAAATTATTAATATTAAAGTAGATCGGTACGATCCATGGCATGCTTTTTTATGTGTATTTCTACATACATTGTAATAATGAAGATTTATTCTAAAGAGATGCTATAAAAGGAGTTAAATCGGGTAATTTAAATCCAAATGGATTCTGAGATCGTGACCGGGATACTCTTGATGGCGGCGGATTAAGGCCCGCAATTGCAGCAGAAAAGGCTCCACTTTGTAAAGCAAGACCACATTGTGAACTGCAAACATCATCCCTTAAAATGGCATCTTTTGGCCACTCACGCGATAGTTGTGCACAATCAGTAATCCTTAGTGATGCGCATTGAGGCTACATATTAAAGAAAATATATAAAACATAAATATAAAAATATAGTATAAGGTAGTTTTGATTCGATTTTGAAATAATAACATAGAAAAAAAACAATTTAACATGTACACAAGTGATAAATAGAAGGATTTTCGGTACCTTAGTTAGGAACTCATAAACTCGCGCTTATTGATTTTTCAAAAGTAGATAAAATAAGGTCGTTTATACTGCCAACTCTGCTTGCATCACTTTTGAGGCTAAAAAATGAGGCAAGTAGAGTTGAAAGTACAAACAACCTTATTTTAGCTGGTTTAGAAAAATCATTAAGCATAGGTCAGGTCACAAATACTAAAACAACATCCAACAACAACTCCAGAACTAATTGAGTAAATGAGGGTTAATTTGCTAGAATTAACCCCTTCAGAAACCCTTTTAAAAAATACGTTTCTGAAAAGATTAATCGTACCATCTCTTTACGGACTTTACAAAGTTAGTGATCTTAATTTTTGTTGTGTATACTCGTATATAATGATGCATAATGTGTAAAACAAAATTAAGCTCACATATTTGACTGTTACCCGCTATAAGTACAATACAAAAAGATATTACTAAGTGTGTTTTTGAATAGAAGTAATAATTTTAAAACTTTATCGAACATTTACGATATTCTTAAACGAAGCTAAAACGATATATTGTAGCTTCGTGCATCTATGGTATAAAAAACTAAAAATTTACGGACACTGTACCGAAAACTTCGTAAATTCATTTTCACATAAATTAATATTTTTAATTGTGTAGGAATATATTTGATAAGCTTTTAAATCTTACTCCTTCAATTGTGCAAATGCAGCTGGTGCACGGCGATGGAAATGCAGATTCACCTATTCTGACTTGCCTATTACCGATTTGGCACCCTTGAACATTTTCTCTCCATGCACTTAAATCAATTTGTGGCATCGAATGGCAGGGTACTCGCGGATTTCTTAAAAATATAAAATTCTTAACAAATTTACATCAAATAATAATTTTTAAGTGTTCTTACAAGAAATTGCTAGGAAGATCAAAAGCTGCTCTTTGCATATCTCCAGGTTTTTCAAGATTTTCACAAACAATTTTTGCTAAAGTAATTTTTCTGATTTCAGCCAATTGGGCTTCTGTAAATTTCATCTCTGACAAATTATTTTCATACCTGTAAAATGTGAAATGTTATCCAAAAATTTAATAAGCAATTCATTGACTTTACCAAAATCGATCACATTTCCTCAATTGGCGAAATTGTATACCAATAATGCACGCAAGTGTGGGTCCTACAAGCCCTCCTTGCAAGGGTCTTTCGGTCATAGCCCCAGGAAATAGATCTATATCATCCACAGTAGGATATATTTTTTTAAATCTGGTGATAACTTCTGGTGGAATTTCCCTACTCAAATCCTGCCAAGTTTGTGCTCTCTTTAAATTACAAAGGGCACGATAATTATTGTAGGATGGAATACCATGATCTCTTGCTATAGTAGAAAAATTAAAACTTAAAAGAAATAAATTCAAACAGTAAATTAAATAAAAGAATTTACCACGTTGAACATTAAGTGATATAAGATCAATTCCGGAAAAGGGTATTCGTCTATCCTCAAATAAGTGATTGGTTACTTCTCCAGTAATGAATTGATCAAGTGTTTCCATCGGTGTTGCAACCAAACCACGCATAATTTCATCTAATATACCAGGCTTAAAAAAATCATGAATTAGAAAGTGATGAATGATAGATAATTTCATTTTTAATGCTTACCTGTAAGAGTGCATCCATTTTAAAAAATCCATCTCTTAAAAGGAGAGGGGGATCGATTGGTTGATGATTTGCACCTAATCTTGGAATGTGTGGACGAAGTAAAGAATGACCAATGCGAAAAGCAGCAGCAGCAAATTCATTGAATATTGCTGGACTGCAAGAAGGATTATATTCTTTATAATAACCTTGAGGGAGTAATTTAAGCCCATATAGATTTACAGCATTCCAACTTAAAACTCGAGGAAGGAACTCGTTGTAAGTAATGTGCTGATTCTGAGCTATAACAATTTTTCGAGCTTGTTCGTAGAGATGATCACTGTTCCAGTGTGGATTGACCCCTCGTAGGCCCTCAACAATGCGGTTATGTTCCCGTAGGAATGTTGTATGAATAGCCGTTAAACCAGGTTGCTCTGAAGCTCTACCATCACCAGCAATAAAGCAAAGTCCACTTGGGGATTTGCATTCGGGATGACTATCACTTTGTGGTAATAATTCTTTACCTTTAATGGGATGGGTGGTGGAGTTTAACCTACCCGAAAAACCTCTCAGTTTATTAGCAATGCAAATATTTTCCCCATAAATCTGTGAGGCATCAAGAAATGCAGTGTTTTGATTTATTTGTTCACGAGGACCCAAAGATTGCTGACCAGGTAGCGATCTCATAAAAGGAAAACATAATCGCTCTCCGCTCGTGATATTTACTTCTGGATAATAATGATCTCCTGAGGGAATAGCAAACGGGTGACACTCGGGATGAACTGTTTGAGCAGAATTGCATTTTCTACAGCTCGGAATAGATTCATGAAAGCCCTTATGAATTGGGGTCATAGTCAAGTCATGGTCAAGAAATTGTGCATACTGCATAACCATTAACGAATATCTTGTGTGAAGATTTGAAATATCCGGATGAATTAAAGTGGAAATAACTCGTGGATTTGGAAGTTCAACTCCAGAAACTGAATTAATTCGTGGTCGAGAAATTCCATCTTCGTATTGAGGGGGTAGTAATCTAGAAAATGTTGTCAAAGATTGTCCCCACGTAGGATTCCGTAAATTATTGCAATGGCCTGAGAGTGTTCTAAAAGGATTAGTTGAATCACAAGGACTTGAAAAATCCTCGCATTGTAATTCAACCTGCGGGGATGATGTAGAACCAGATATAAAGGAAGTAATATCAATAGTTTGTAATGTTTCAGTTAAATCATCGCGACCGAACAGGTTTAGATTATTTTCAGAAATTTGTCGCTTTTTTCTATTAAGCTTGTGAATAGTATCAATTATTTGATTCGAAGTTAATTCAAATATTAAAGACGCATTTGCTAGCAAAAGAGCATCCCGGTTAGCTTTACTAAATGATGCTGCAGTTCCATCTGGAGAGCGTGGATCAATTCCACCTTCTAAAAATTTAATATTTAAATTATAGAAATAAACTGACAAATTTTAATTCATACGAGCCAACCAAGCCTCATATTCGAATCGTTTTCTTGCCATTAAATTGGATTTTGCATCTTCTACCGCAGCTTTTATAAGTTCTGGATTCAGTTCATCCAAAATATCTTTTTTTAAATTTGTCTCACTAGAAATATGATCAGAGGTAGCATCCTCTTTCCAAGATGATAAATCAATTGCAGGCATTAAATGACATGGAAGCATTACATTTCTGAAAAAATGAACTATTAATTAAAGTAAATTATCAAAGGTACAATTTTTATACAAAAACGTATCATCTTTAAGGAAAGCTTTTGCCTGAGCTCTTGAAATTCCAACAGCGCCACAAACTAATCCGGAGAGTGAAACGCGCCGAATACTTTGCAATTGATCAAGCGTAAATGATGAGGGTGGTATATCATTTTCATACCAAAACCGATCGGCTTTTCGCAATATATTGAATTGTAAAGCAATTATGCAAGAAAGTGTTGGGCTAAGAACTGATCCTAGAGAAGGTGACTCTAATAATACGCCTACCATTAAGTCCACATCTTCCACATTTCTGTAAAAATCAATAAAACTTATTCACTAACAATTAAAAAGTAAAGCTACCTACTGATATATATTTTTTAGGAAGGTAACGTCCTCCTCAGTCAATAAATTGTCAAATAACAGATTGTTAAAGTCCATTTTATCCGTAATATTGACATTCCTTCCTTGATTACAAAAGTTTACTACATGAATATATGATGGTATACCGTGATCCCTTTCTCTATGAATTGATAATGCAACCGAAGACCAGCTCTTGTTATCTGTATGGGTTGTAGTAAATGATCTTTTTAAAGCTGAAGAGCTTATTAATGCAGCTCCTGATACATCAGAGTTTATCTAAAAATTAAATAAGTTGATATATTTAGAAATTAAAATTTATACAATTACCATCTCGTCAGAAAACATTGTAGAAAATATTGAACTTAATCCAGCAGCAAATTCATTAAATACCCCAACTCTGTGTGCACTAGAGTAACCTTTGTAGTGTTTTCCTGAAAGTAAACTAAAAAATTGTTAGAAATTGATTTATGTATGTAATAAAATTTACCGAAAGTCCGCTTTATTACGAATATCTTCTCCTAATAGTACAGGCAAAAATTCATTGTATGTAATATGTTGAATCTCTGCAATTACTATTCGTCTAGTTTCTAAGAAAATTTCATTATCATTCCATGATGGATTTAAATCAAACAGTATATCTGCTATTCTGTTGTGTTCGCTTATTAAAATTGAATGCAATGCTCCCACTGCTCCTGACTCTTTACACCTGTATTAAAAATATTGATAATAAGTACCAAAAAATATTATTGGTGTATATAACTTAACTTTGGCAGTACATAGGATTTACTTTTCCATTTACATATGTTCTTAAACGTCCAATGTCATCAGGAGTGGTCCCATATAGCCCAGAACCATCAATAAAAGCTGTGGCCGTATTCATTTGGTCTCGAAAAGCTTTAAGGGATTTTAATATTAATTAATGGTTTTATTCTAATTAATAATATAATTTACACTGTGTACAATTCTCAGGATTTATCGACGGAGAAGATCGCTTATATTCTTTGCAATCATCTCCCTTATGAACATAACAGGAAATCATGTTGTTAGGATAAAATTGTGATTCAGACTGTTGATTACAGCATTTTTCCTTAGTTGGAGGTTCAGTAATTTCTAAAATATCATATATTAGCATCTGTCCCCATGCAGGTAACATCGTTGTCAGATGAGGGTGAGGAAAGTTATCAGTGTTTTTATCTTTCAATTTTTTGACTATACTATCAGGATTAGGAAGAGCATGAGATCCTACTGAAGTTCTTGGAGTATGAAATCCTATAAAACATATATCATTTAATCATATTTTATTATAATTATATAAAGAATGTACCATCAGCATAGCTTGGATTTAGCAACCGAAGCAATATATCTCCACGAGATCCCCACGATCTATGAATAACATTATTACATTCTCCTGTTGGTGTCCTATATTTGCTTGGAGGACAAATCTGTGGCGTACTTATATTACAAAATTGATACATCTGTAGATTTGATTTCTCCTTTGTTAAAATTGCATTTACAAATTCCAAAAGATCATCTGGGGTTGTTTTACTACACTCTGATAATATGGCAAGAATACAGCACCTGCAAATTTATTACAATTCATATTATAAATAATTAGTTACCTCTTAGTATATTGGTTGGTACATTTCTATTGACTGAATAAATAAATGAATGACTATTATTTTTACAAATCTTTATATTCTTAATCTGCATAGTCATTTTAATATTAGCTAACTTCTTTATAAGCAACGTGTAAATGAAAATTTGATTATCAATTAGTTAATTGATACTATCATTATAATAACCATCGCAGTATAACTAGAAATTTTTATTCATAATAAAAATGATAAATTTTTTAATTGCTTTTCAAAACTTATCACTAAGTGATATCTAAAACTAGGTCAAGCAGTAATTTCCAAATTACTGTTCGTTTTGTGTTCGCTGTTCTCATGCCCTGAAATGAATAAATCAGCCTCAACATTTGCACAGAGGTGAGTTATGGGCATATTCTGAGAACATTGAACTAAAATTGCCCTTAGCTTGGAGGTCTTTGTTGAGAAAAAACTAGGGCGGAAAAAAAAACCATAAGTTATTTTTAAAAAATTGGTAAATTAAGGTTTATCGACCTGCTGATATCAATTTGTCCCCAAGCCCAATTTAAAATTTAAAAATACCGGATATAGGAATATGTTTTGCATAAAAATGTAGGTGTCAGCCTAAATGCCGAATTTCACTTAAGATAAACATTAATATTGAGTTTCACTTTGAGCAAACACCTACAGTTACTTGTTAATTGAAAACTATGTATATTTACCATCAAATTATTTAATTCCTTTGTTTACAAGTTATAAGCAAATTTCTTATAGAAATCAACAAGATAACGCCTTGAAACGCGAATTTGGCGAAATATTGTATTAATGATTAGTTAATTATTTAATTTTAAAGCTTACGCACGATTTTCTTTAGTATGAGGTACGAGATTCGGTCCAGGATATTAAAAGACGTTTGCATAAAATCAGAATAATAAGATTCGATTAAGATTACTTATACTCCTTCCCCTCTTTCGTTACGAATCTCCTCAAATGTTAACTCTTAAGAAATAATGTTTTTAAATTTAGATTTAACAGAGGAAATACCCAAATATGCAGATTTACAAAGCTTTTGTCAAAGTAGAAAATGATTAATTATATAAACATCTGAATATGAAAAATGTCGTAGAACTTTTTCTTTGAATTTAAACAAAATTTGCGAGGAAAATTCGTGCACATATTTTAATAAATAAAAGGGCATTAAAAAATGTTAGAACGGGGTGTAAATATTTCACCAAAATTTTTACAATGACCGGTCATTAACCTATGAATTATAAACAGGTTTTATTTTAAAGTTTGTAAATACGAATTTAAGTTTTGAATACAACAATTTAAAATACTTAATTTTATATATCGTCTGTGATTTCTTTTTTAAAGCAATAATACTAAAGCGTATCCAACAAAACACCCTTTTTTTTAAGAACAGGTTTCGTCAGATTTGCATACAGCTAATTTATATGAAAGACATTTTCTGCGCCAATATAAAATCAAAAGTTCATATTCATTTTAAAGTTTTAAATAATATTAAAATCTCGGAATGAGTCAAAAAATTGTAACCCGGATACCCATACCGGGAATTTCTTTGAACGGAACACATTTCGATTTAAACTTAAAACGAAATAATCCACGACAAAAATGTTAAAGATGAGTCGGATTAAGCAATGTTTGAAAAAATGTGGCTTGGCCTTCAGAAGCTCCGGTTAAAGCCGACATATCGCGAGCTTGCGTATTTTTACTCGATACATCGTGAGTTGCTAGCCTAAAGCGTGAGTCTTCAATATTCATTCTTTTTGTAAATGAACGCGTTTCAACAGAAAATATATGAGTTTCACGTATTGATGTTATGCAAAAATGTATGCTCGTGCTGAAAATTCATAATTTCCTATATATATAAAATTTTATATTGTCATATCATCAAATAGAAAAACCATTTCTCCTGAAAAGTAAAAGTAAATCAATTTATGATCACCAGCTGAGAATTTTGTTTGCATCCGTCTACCATCGTCTTTGAAGATCAAGTTCATTCATCCAACCTTCGTTAAGATTAAACCAGTTTTATAACACCAAAAATTTTTAAAAAAGAAGACGTGACTGTTTGTTTTTCATAATATTCATCATCACATTGGTCACATGAGTGTTTATTTTGTGCGATCTTTCTTAATATTTAAATTAAAGGCTTTCTCCTTTAGTTTCCCCGAAAGTCCACAAATATTTTTTCACTTTTAGCGGCAAATAATACTTTCACTGAAACTACCAAAATGCTAAAAGAAATAAAACTCGTAATATATGATCTAAACCAAAAATTTAAACAGATCATAAAATTATATCTAACTAGCTCATTATTTATACATGTATATTTTCAAATAATTTACATTTGCACTATACACTTGTTTTGATTTCATAAATCAAGTTTACCAATAAATTCTCGAAAATTTGAATTTAGTAGATGTAGTAACATTTGCTAGATTTTAATTGTAGTGGTGCTCAGAAAATTTATAATTGTGAATAATTTCTAAAAGCATATACAGTCACACGGACCATACGCAGCAAGTTAGCAAGTTAGCAAGTCAAAAAATAATATATATGTAAGTATGTATATATTTTTTGCAAGGCAAAATATGCAAAATATAAGGATCGCCAGAAATGACATAATCGATTTCAAAATATAAAAAGATTTGCAAGGCAGATACATATTTACTCTATGCATATTTTGATAGTCTCTCTGATTAAAATGGTGTCGTTAAATTTGTTAACATTTTGTCGAACAACATATTGTAATTTGATTTGAGTTTTAGAGAACATCATGCATATATAAAACTTTTGAAACGGAATTAAAACTGCATTTTATTTACATTCAAAAAATGCCAAGATACCTTACAAGACTCGTTATTTTGGAGGTTAAAGTATTTTCCCATAGTAAGATTGAAGGAAAATATCAAGTTACGTTAACAGAAACTAAATGGAATTACGAATAAAAATATAATTCTTGGAACTAAATAATAATCGATAATATTAAATAAAAGAAAACGAAGTTCTTCAAAAAATACTATTTTTACAATTCAACTAATATGAGACAATAATAAATTTGACGGTTTCACTAAATAAAACTCTACTTAAGGGTTATTTCAAAATTTTAAATATACAGGCTCATGTATAGCTAAAAACAAATCCTATGAACTATTACTCACCACAATACAATTGAAACATTTTTATAGTAGGCCATTTTTATTAAGAATAACTTGAAATTAATTATTAATTATTAAAAACATATACTCGTCTTCCAGCTAATAATCAAGCATGATTTTCAAACGAGTAGATTAATGTTAAAAGGAAAAATAATTAATAGATACTTCGCACAAAATCAGTTTCAAAGAAAGTTATGCTTTGTCTTACGGCAACAAATAACGTGGAGAAAACGAAAATGAAAACATAAAACCCGTTCCGTAACTTAGTCGTTAAAAACTTCCGCGACTCGACACGGCAAAGCTGTACAGGTAACTAAATTTTAACTTGTTTTCTGCCAAAACATTAGCAACTCCAAAGATCTGCAACTGGTGGGAGCTGGGACTATTGCACGGAGTCAAGAGAAAGTTTTCTTATGTGAAAGGAGTCACGCGGGACGGCGGCGCCCCCAGGGGAATAAGTAACACAATGAAAAGGTGTTGAATATTTTTGTAAATATACAGAGAAACAGTTTTTGAATGTAAAAGTGCATTAACTTTTGTTTCATTTTTCATATAAGTTTTCCTTGAACCTTTCAGTAATAGTTTGGAAAATTGCCATGTTTCAAGTAAGAAATCGAAAAACAAAACCTTTTAATGCCGCACTTGGAAAATTCCTCTTACTTTAAATATGCTATTTAAATTAAAGCCAAAACAAAAGAAAAACTATTTTATTAGCAAAAATTTATGACATCATTCTTATTCTATAAATATTTATTTCAAACGAAATTTTACTTTTCAGATATTGTTATTCAGTTTAAATTATGCAGATATACAGTGGTGGCCAAAAAAATAAGAGTATAACTCTTTTTTCAAATATTTTAATATTCCTGCTTCTTTAAAAACCAAATAATATTCCTTTCATACAACATAAATAATTTCTGTAAAATTAATAAGAATAATAAATTCATATAGTTAACACGTTCGTTCCCAGTTTATGCAGTGTGTTGCACTCATTTTTCATGGTTTATTAAATACGGTTTTAGTTTCTAGTCCAGCGACGTAAAAATTCAGTTCAGTTCAGAAAAAATGCATATTTTCTTTATTTCCAGTGTTTTAAGTATATACAATGCTATAAAACCCAATGCCAATTTCCTCGGCTATGCTACATGATTTTCTTCTAAAGCTTTGATAGTTAACGTTTTAAGTAATCAGTTATTTTCTGTGTTGGTAAAAAAAATAAGAGTGCGGTATAAGACATCCTAAAAGAAGAATAAAATTCAGGTAAATATCCAAAATACGATGGTAGGAATCAAGTGATAGCTTTAGTATTTGGTTTCATCTCTTTTATTTCTTAGAACATCTTCGCATCTTCTTGGCATAGAGTCGTTTGAACCACCTAGTCATAATCTTCGCGGTGTGTTTGGGGTCAATATCTTGCTAGAAGATCGATATTAAAAGCATATTATTCTTTGCATAAGAAAACAACGTTTTAAATATTTGAAGGTACAATTCTTTGGTCATGATGTTCTTTATCAAAATTATAGAGTCAACTTCAGCATATGAAAAACAACCCTACATTTTAATATTTTCGCCACTGTACGTAATTGTCTTTATTGTTTTCCTATGATTCAATTTTTCATGTTTATCCTCTTCTGCCATCTAATCCAAACAAATTTATTTTTGTTTCATCACTAAACAGAATACTTTTTCCAATTGGATTGCCGGATGCTATTTTGGAAGTTGCAAACTCAATTCGCTGCTTTATGTTTTTAGCTCGTCCTCTGTTTTTTGGACGTCCTCTCCTTTCTGCTTGTTTTTCGGGTAAATTTTGCTCTTTCAATATCCTAGCTCTAATACATTCATAAATTTAAACGTTTTACCTTGGTCTCGAAGTTGAAGAATCAATTGCTTTTCTTTATCGAAACAATGCCTTGCATACCCCATAACTTAAATCAAATTTACCTTAGAGAATGTTCAAAAACTATGTTACACTGATCCTATAATAAATTGGTAAAACATATCAGAAAAACTGAAAATTACCAAAGCACTCTTATTATTTTGTCCACAATGTTCTACGGCGATTCGCAAAAAAAAAGTACTTTTCTCAATGTATATAGGAAGTTAGCAATGACGTAAAACATGTTTTACAGTAAAAGAAAATAAAAGTTGTACACACTTCATATGCTACAAGAAGAATGCATTATAAGAAGAGGACTCATGAATGTTGAAAATAAAGACATTCACTCTTATTATTTTTGCCACCACTGTATATTTATGTATGGGTGTATAGTCATTTATGCATTTTGTAAAGTGTATATTAACTATAAAGAAAACAAGTTAGCTTTAAAGCTTCGTATGCAACTTTCAATTCATTAAATTGGAATTCGAAGCATTAAATTAACATAATTCCCAAATAATATTCAACATTAACAATTCTAAAGGGCACAAATAAATATTAAAAAGTTGTTGAATCCACTGTCTGCAATAAAAACACGATTGGTATTTTTATCAAGTTTCCGCATGTATGATTCTCAGATCTTTGTATTAATTAAATTGTGTCTTTTCCATACCTTACTTACTGTCTTCCAGCAACTAAATTGGCTAACCTATTTAAAGAAAATTATACGAAAATACACAGGTACTAAACCGGATGTTAAAATGCATTAATTCGCATTGAACCTAAATGGTATGTAAAATAAAAAATAAAACTGTGCACATTAAGGTGTTTAAAAAATTTACCCATCGCATAAAAATTTAGCATTATATAAAAAATTGTCCTATAGCTCAAATTTTTGGGGATCGTGCAAGCCCCTTGAAAAAACATTATGAAATAGTTTGAACCCAATATCTTTCGTATCACTTAACCGATATTGACCAAACATTAACAAGATGTCCTTCTAAGCCGTGTGTCAAAGTGGTGGTGATTGGTCAATGGGGTTAGGGGCTATAATCATTTCAAAATATGATTTTGTTACCGCATATACATTTATTAACTCGATATCTAGGTCATGTTAAACATGTTCGAGGTTTTGCGGTGAGAGATCACAATATATGTATTTTAATCTAATCTGATTCTGATCAAATTTGACTCAAAATATCCTCTATAGCAAAATCTTGGCCAAGTTCATAAATGGGGCGAATTGATCAAAGGGGCGGGTAGTTAAGGTCTATATCGATTTATATAAAACTTGTGTAATTCGAACAAGGGGTTGAAAACTCTAATTATACTATATAACCTTAATAATTAAACAAAGCATAATAAACAACAAAACACTACTAATAAACTCTACAACAAACAAACACATTTCTATAAAAATTATCGATTTCCGTCCCGGCTTGTTTTGTTTCTCTGATTTTTGCAAATCTAGTTGGAATTTTATAGTGTGAATGAAAAACTTTAGATGTAATCTTTATTTGGCATGATAGCATAAATTACTAATTAATATATTAGGAAGTATACACTTGCTTATATAAAAGTCTATCATGTCTATAGAGAAGTAGCAGTCGACTCAGTTTATGTATTGTTTTTAAAAAATAATAATTAAAACCAACAATGTGAAAACTGAAATATTTAAGACTGAAAATTATAAAAGGTAAACATTTTCAACCCTTCCTCTTTAATTAGTTATCACGCTTACCTTCGCATTCGTTAAGTTGTTCCGATGATCAAACTATCATTTTCAGTCTGCGTAGCTGCGGAGCTAGTTTATATTTTATTTAATTTAGTTGAGAAGAAACCAAGAGATTGTCTCGTGTTTGTTCACTTAGAATTTAAGGTGAATGAAGATGATCCTGAGGCTTGAAGTGAAATTTGAATTTTTATTCAACAGATACCTACAGTAAAAATGTACCGAGACGGATGAATTGCACAAAAGGGTTAAACATTATTTTACAACCAGAAATGAATGTAAGAAAATATTTAATTCACAAATTGCGGTACTATAATATAACTTAAAAAAATATATTATATATTCATTGTATATGCGTAATTATTTTCTTTGGAATTTGTATATCATAAACATCATATATTTGCATATAGTTGAATTATTGTTTTTTTTTCTATATTATATATACATAGGTACCTAAAACATTTAAGAACAATTAATAAATCTTCAAAGCAGTTTTTCTTTTCGTACCAAACCAAATAAGTATTTAAAATAAATCAAGATTCTGTAAGGCACATAAAGTAGAAATAAAAAGCCTAATAAGTACAAACCAAATACATCTAATAGAATATATTGCCACCAATGCAAGTTTACCGCTGAAGATTTCAAATGCCTTGCACCATTATGCCTAATTACATATTCTATCCAATACATAGACTCATCTAAAGGATGGATTGGATTATCTTTAAAAATAAAGGAAAGCTCATTTATTCTATGTTTAAACTTTTCATCAGTCAGTAAACGTGTTATTTTTTCATAAAAGCTTTCAACCGTCAATTGTGAGAAATCGATTGAAAGTGCATATCCCTCTTGTACCGATTTCAAAGTGTTTCGATGCTGTAACGATAAAGAAGTTTTATAGTAAAATCATCAAATATGTTCGTGTTCGTTAACATTACTTGATCTCCGTAAAGCGGCATATAGAGCATAGGTACTGCATGAAATATTCCCTCCTGAGTTCCAAATATGCCACCATGTGTTATAAATAAACGAATATTTTTATGAGCTAATACATCATTTTGCGGCAACCATTTCTTGACCATTACATTTTGAGGTAAATTTGAAATACTTTCATCTTCATATTTCCATAGAATGTTTTCTTTCAATTTTGCAAAAGTTTCTAAAATGATCTTGATGCTCTTTGGGGGCATTTCAATGCTTTTCATGTATGATCCGAGGCTAAAGTAAATTACACCATGTTTTGAGCCATCAAGGAATTTCTGTAAAAGGATATATTTTTATAATGTTTGTTAACTGCTATAAATATGCTATTAACAGATATAAATGGGATTTAAAATTGATAATACAAATGCTTCGGCTACTTGTCGGCGTTAGGTCTAAGAATGTAGCAAATCATTGTTTCACAGTACAGATTTGTATGTTACGATAATTTAACTTTACAATTTACGCTTTTTCACACGCGATCTCTACTAATTGCGGAGATAGCGGAGGGACGGTTAAACTGTAGCTGTAATGGATTCAAATAACACCTGAGTAATAGATAACGAGCTAGATCCTGCTGAATTTTGAAATTGAAACAAAAAATAAACTGTTTTTAATTATATCATTAAGTCTGGTATTAATATATAGTGGAGATAATAAATTTATGGCGCTCGCGGTGTTTTGAAATTTTGCACACAACGATGATACTGTTTATGGTAATTATTTTTTTGAAAATCTGTCACAAACGCACATTTGATATCGTTTTTCTTTTATAATAAATGCATTAATTAAAATGTTAAAACGCGCCTATTAAAAGACACCCAAAATTATATCAGACGAAATGTGCAGTCATTTATTAAATGCAAATAGATGCTAAAGCTTTTGCTTTTGTGACTGAATAAATTTATTTATTTTTCTTATACATCGTGGAAGAACAGAAAGTGCAATTAATAATAGTAACGCTCTTGCAATCATTGCTCAAAGAAATAGCAAAAAGGCAAGTGCAAATATTTTAATTATAATTTAATGCATTTTTAGAATCATCATTAGCGCAATTTCAAAGCTAAGCACACTGCTTGCAAATAAGAGAATAAATGTTGTGAGAAGACTTCTCGGGGCCAAAAAGAAATGTTCTGGGGTAAAATTATTATGTAGAAAAAATTTAATATTTCCCTCCCTTCTCCGTCTTTCCAAATGTAATTTCTGGATCTTAGTTTATTTTGATTTTCTTCTTCTTTCTTCACAAAATGTAGATTCGCACATTACCCTTTTAAAGTTATACCTTTCCATTCGCGCTATTATAAAAATGTACCTTAATATCCGCAGGTAGAGCTTTTGGTGGCTTAATGTGCACTCCGCCAACATTTAATAACCCAGCCATAGTAGGCCTTGGAGCAGAAGTGCTTCTGTGGCTATTAACGAATATCATGGATATATTCTTTTCAAGGTCTCTTACATGTGGTAAAGGTTCATTTTCATCTGAAATGTAAATCAAAATTAATACATACCAATTTTTATAGGGTTTTCTTTAAAGGCATATTACTCTTACCAGCAATATTTTTGAAAAACCTCTCTGCCATACTTTGCATTCGTGGATAATAATAAAATCTACGCATAATTAAATCAAATAATGACAAAAAAGTATTATAGCACCTTTGCATATAATTCATATTGTCAGAATAGGGTAAAACAAGATGAGGCACAAACGACCAAGGTGTTAAAAGACCCATGGAATGATCCATATTGTCAGCATACCCAAATGTTCCTAAAATGTATTACATTATATTCTGTTATTATTTTGATCCTACTACATTTACCAATTGTTATAATAGGCGCTTTAAATTTGTGGGCAAACATTAAAAAACTTTCATGGAAGAATTGTTCTAAAATAATTAAATCGAAACGATGTGTTTTGCTGTTTATAAATTTCTTAACTTTAGAATCATTAAGTGCATGTTCTGATGTCAATTCGCCAACTTTCCACCACATAAAAAGATTTTGAAAATCACTGTTGAATTTCATTTCAAATATGTCTCGTTTCGGAACTGAAATTAGAAAAATGTATGTAAAAAAAATTCAAATTAGACTTCAACATGAAACTGATCCAATACGAATAGAACTCTCACGCTGAGGTCTGCTGCAACTATAAACGACATCTTCAGCATTACAGATAGCATCGCAAAATATAATAAAATTGTTCGAGAGTTCCATATGCATGCATTAAATAATTTTATTTCGTTTCTACATATCTAAGAACTGTTGTTCATACAAAAAATTTTATAAAATGTTTACTAAAGAATATAAGTGAACAATTTTGGAATTTTTATCTCGAAATTCAGATTCAGAAAGTCAACATATGGTACATATAAAATAATTCTACTGCCCCCTGCTTGAATTCGCACCTTTGTCGTGCAACCTCCTTAAGTGCTGCGTAAAACGCGCAAGATATGTTGCCTTTTCGCGGCTTTGTGAATTCAAATTTGTTTCCAACATAAGCGAGGGGTTATTTGGGGTTAAAAGCTTGCGGTTTTACATTTTTATTTTTACAAAATTCAAGGCATCTTAGATTAATATGGGGTTAAATGTTTGCAGCTTTATATTTTACGTACAAATAGGCTCGAGCCAATGTATAGGGTGCATGGATATTGATCCATCCGGGCCTCTACTGAAAGCAACCCGATCGATAAATACTGCATCTCACTTTATGGCAACAATATCCTATAAGTGTTACTACTGGAAAATGTTGTGTGGAACTCTTAAAACGCAAAAAATAAGAACCAATTATTCATCGCGCAGTAATCGCACACCAAAATGTTGCTTTCACACAATGTTAAAGTTCTTAATAGCATTCTTTAGGGTAGTTAGGGTTTTCATTTCGTTTCATTTATTTGAGAAAAAAATTACTTCGTCGGAGCTTCATCAAAACTACGGCAGACCTCATAGATAACTTATAAGTACAATATATATGGGAATTACTTGTAAAAGCAACGAGTTTGACCAGGGGACAGGGCTCGAACCTCCGACCTTCGAATTGGAGCTTCGCTGCTCTAACTAACTGGGTACCCTTGCTCCTGAAGCAATTTTCGTTTCATCAAAACCTAACTTTGACTATAGAATAAATAACATTCGGTTTTTATTCTATTATTACTTATGTTATACATAATATAAAAATAAATCAAATAAAGATTGTACTTACAATAATAAGGAATATCAAATTTTGGTTCAATTATAATCTCTGTGTAATTGTTGTGAGGTTCCTTTGACTTAAAATTAGTCAAGGCAGTAACATGATGTCCGCGATCTAAAAGTTCCCTCGCAAAATGTTCCAACCATAACCAATGACTAGGTGCAGGAAACGGGCACATAAAGAGTATTTTGTAGCTAATTATTGGTTGTATGAATAATAAGAACACACATAGACTTTTCCAATTCATCTGAAAATAAAATAAATAAATAAAAATATCTAATTAATTGTATACTCTCAATTTAAAGAATCAATCTTCTTTGTACTATTAGTTTTTATCACTTTTTTAAAAATTCTATCTGTAGCCGTGATGCGGGTTTTTTATATTACCCGGGGTATTTAGGGTTTATACAATCCATACGATAAGATTATTTTACTTTACTTTTACTAATTACTTTTAGATAAAAATGTAAAAATATAATCGGTCAAGCGCGTGTTGGGCATGCACAAATTTGAAGCCGACATTGGAATTTGTTCAGATATTTTGTATTGATAGTTTAGAAAGTTAATATCTCGTGACCAAATTGTTAAAATCTAAAGGTCCTAAAAAGGATATGAAAGATGTGATAGAAAAGTATACTTAAAGTTAACATTTTCTAACTAGATGACAGGGAAATGAATTGTTAGGTAAAAGAAATAGACACTGTTTATGGGATCGGTCGTAGTTTTCATCAAAATTCAAAATTACTCAAAAGCATAGAGAAGTAGATCAGTCAATTAAAAAATTAAAGCGCCAATTTGAAGGTTGAGCCCTAGTAAGTATTAGGCCGTTGATTTTCAGGTAATTCTTAAAAATTACCAAGTAGAGACGACAACACGTGATCTTAACTCGATAGTTATATAATTAAAATTAAAACAGAGAAAATAAGGAAAGCAACCAGATGGAATTGAACCACAAACTCTGTCAACTTGTACTCGTAAATCCAAGGAAAAAATGTGTATTTGAATTTCATACTTAAAGATAAATAAAACCTATTTTAATTATAAATTTATAAACAATATCATTTCCAGAAGTAACTTTATCAAAAACATTTCATAGTTTATTATAAAATGTCTAGTTCTTAAAGGCAAGACTCTGAATCAATTCACAGACTGATTGTTGCTACCCTTTTCTTTTTAGGGCATCACTTTTGAATAGCACTAGATTTATCATTGACCTTTAGAGAGAAAAAAAACAAAGCATAATATTTTTTATACTAATGTTCCTGAAAGTCTTATCTTATCAGTTTTGTTCAATTAGAGTCTAGATAACGCATAAAGCACAAATGTAATTGATTTAAATGTAACATATCACAACGAATTCTGTCACTTTTAAAAAATCTTTAAATTAAACTAACCTTTGACATCGAACGTTTTTTCACTTAATTTTAGATTTAAGCTTCTAAATCAGAATTTTTTTTTAACAGAGAACAGTAAGACTTCACCGGTTAAATTGTGATTATTTAAATATTGAAGTAAAGAAAGAAACACTTGAGATCAATGCTAAGGTGTTTTCCGATATAGTTACATATTACCGCACTGTTATCTTTATTACGTAAATTTATATTTTCGCTTCTTCTTAAGTGACAACGAGGTCTAGACTGAATTTAATCGCGATTCAGTAACATGCGACCAGCGCATTGTTGGCCCAAAGCCACAAATATTTCTATAAGCTCAGGGTATTATTGTGTAGACTTTGTTGATAATATTAAAGTGAATTTTCTTTAACATCTTAAGTGGGTCTTCCACACTTCTCGCTTTCGTATTGTAAATGTAAAAATGTACACATTATGTATGCATTATTTAATGAATTGCTTTCACTAGTACTTGTACTTACGATAACGTAAATGTGAAATATATGGTTAATGGAAATAAATCATTTTTTAAATATAAGGAGGTGCTCTTTATATCCCTATCACTATTAAATTGAAAAGGAATTTTAAATCTGAAATATAAACATGTGCAATAAATTTATATAATTGTTTCTAATAATAAAATTAATTTGATTAGGGTTGCTCTTTATAGAAGACAACAAAAATAGGGAAATTAATCTCATAAAAATTAAAAGCACTTTCCCTTCTAGCACATTTTAAATTAACATTTCATTACCTCGAATACATATTTATGTGCCATTTTTATTAGTCCCAATCATTTATTTATTCATGGAGTACAGGGTCCTTTGGCTCTTTTCCCTCCGGCGGCAGTTGAATGTGAAAGTCTTAAGAGGAACAGAAGACACATAATAACAATAAATCAAAAAGAATTGAAATAAATTGTAAATATTTAAGTAAAAGTTTCTAGGGGGAAAATAGCAAATCACATCACCAATTACCTCATATTAATAGTTTCGTTCATGGAGAAACATCTTCACTTGGCGAGGGGTTACTTACCCACAAAGGATGCCAAAGTTACAGCAAATAAATTGTGAGTGGATTTAACTACGCTACTTTAGTCGTATAATGAGTAATTACCGATTTCTTATCACTCTTATTTTAACAGTTGTAACAGTCACCAGTCATGCTTGACTAAGAAGTTCTGACACTAAATGACCTTCTAGCGAAATTAGCGGGTAATAGTTATGTTTTAACCAGTTAATAATTTGTTTCTTACAAATAACAAAACAAAGGCATATAGCTGTAAGTTTTATATTGTTCAATAAATAAGCGTTATATACATGTTTTTTTTTTTTTTTTTTTTTATAAAATAAGTTTGGTCGGCTGAGTTGTTACGAAATTACATTTATCTTAAGCTAAGAAAAGTTTTATAAATATTGTCGATATAAAAGATCTAGTGAATGATTGTAATTATAATTAACAAATATTTGTATATGATTAATTTTAATCTGTTACAAGCATGAAAGCTGAAAAGTGTATTTTCGTTAGACGCATCCCTATTCTTTTAAATTACATAATCATCTTTTGTAAAATACTCTTATATATTTTATGTATAAATAGTATAAAAAAAGAAATTAGAAATGTGGAACGTGCATTTCAAATATTGTATACATATTTTACAAAAAGTGAGTGCATGATTGTTGTCTTTCGTAAAATTCTATCGTGGATTTAATAGGTATTAAAAAGAACCTACGATTGAATTTGCATGCAATTAAGAAAATATATTTCACGTATTTTACCTCGGTTGAATTTATGAATGTAAAATTTATTTTATACCTATCTAATCAAACAAATTTCACTTGTAAGACTTCTCAGTAAATGGAAAAGAAAAAAAAAGTAATACTTGTTACGTTTTACACGCTTAAAACAGTAACTTTGAAAAGTATAAAAGAACTTTTCACTACATTTGCTTGATTTTTGGGTTTTTTTTTTCATTTATTTTTTAAACTTATTAAAGTTTATTTAGCCTTATTTCGATTCTCAAATGGTATAGTGTATAAAATTTCATTATTTTAAGAGTGGAAATATGCTTAAAGCAAAATATAAATAGTGATTATATCTATCAATAATTGTTGGTGCTTGATTTGACTTATGACAAAAATAAAATAATTATGTACCTATGCGTTGATGGTAGGGAAACAGTATTGCTAAATGTTTTGCCCTTTCCAAGAACGTATAAATTTAGAGTGTTTGAAAAGAGAAATTCTTGTGGTCACAGTAAGTTAAATTTGAACTTATTAAATTTAGTAGAAACAATTTTATATACTATCAAATAGCTTTCCTAGAATCGTTTGTTCTGTTTTTTTTTTTTGATTTGCTATTTAAGTCACTCGGGATTTTTTTTAAACCTTTAACAGCTTATATCCCGGACAGAAAATTAGCATATTTTAAAAGATTTTGATGTATGTGTTTTTCCTTTATTTGTTATTATTAAAATGTTAATAATAATAAAGTAGCCTGATTACTGATTACTTTTTTTTTTAACATTTACCATTCATTGTAAAACTGGTACATTTTTTTCCGTACTTGTAATTAGAATACCTTTTTTACAGCTCTGATAATTGCAAAAGATAATATGTGGCATGGTTATGAAAACGTCCAAAATATACCCCTTAAAAAAACTATAATTGAACTTGAAAAAGTCTTATTATTTTTTATTTTTGTATACTTTAAATATGAGCATAACATTGCGCAAAAGAGTTAATATTTTCTAGTAATGCAATTATGTGGATTAACGGATTAAATGAAAGTTATTTTGTATTTGGAATTTCAGCAGTAGAGTCTTTTTTGCTATATGTTTTTATATTATCATAATCTATTAGATTTCTGGACTTAAACTAAGTTAAACGGATTTTATGAGAAAAACTAGAAAAATATGATTCCTGTCTCAATCTTATAATTAGATTCTATAAGGGCATAAATATATGAGTGTACTGCTGGTAAAGTTAAGCAAAATAAGAAGAAAAGTCACATATTTAGTTAAATAATTATTTTATCCATCATTCTGTTTAGACCGAACGCTTAAAATGTATGTAAATAAATTTGATATATGGTCTTAGCATAAATTTTTGGTAGTAAATACAACAGCAATTAAATTGTAAACGTGTTGGAGGAACATGAATCGTCAAATATTACAGTTTAATCTTTGTAGGTGAGAGAATCGAAGCAAGAGTTAATATATAATAAAAATTTAATTTTAACAATAAATTACTTTACAATTTCATATAAAATTCGTGTTATTCTTTAGCGATAATATTAGATTAGTTCACGTTTTGTAACTATTCGGCTGCATTACAAAATTGCATCCATTTTATGTTAATTTTATACATAAAATTCGCTTTTGTTTTTAGTAAACAAGTGTAAGAACAAAATGCTCTTATAAGGTGATGTTTTGAATAGATGGCATACACGTCTAGGGCTCCTTGTAGGATACAATAATGCATCAATAAAATGATAGATGAGTGCAATATAATTAGCCGTAAGTATATATCAATATTCAAAATCAGAAGAATTCCAAGCTATGAAATTGTGTTGTAGAGGCACCAGAATTTTGAAGAAAAACTTTTTGTGGGAGTGTTAAAATTTGAATCAAGCGTACATCATTACTTGCATTTACATTGACATGCATTTTGTTGAGTGCGTGGTGTACCACTCAAGTTCTATGACGCGCACGACACAATCCATGCAGAGAGATCGCTTTTGAAGCGATTCAATAGCAATTTTTAAGGAAAATACATGGAATTTTAGTTCCTAGTTAATACGATGCCTCGCAGTTCGCTTTCTCGTATGAAGTAAAGACATTGATTTCATATTCAAGTTGGTTGATCCCAGGCAGCACATACTTTATGAGGCAAAAAATGCAATGTACATATTATATATATATTCCAGGTGCACACTAGGTGTAAATGCTTGTAAATATAGAGGCAATTGTTCAGCATAACATACAAAATTGCAATTGGCACAACACAAGCTTAAAACACATAACTTTTTTAGGTTTGTCAGGATCATAATTAAGGGTTTTACTTATAATTTCATTAAATATAATTATTTTTTCCCCCATAATTTTGAAAATTCTCTTATTTAATTGTTCTCTTATAGAACTTTGTTTTCCTATTCATATTCTATAACAAAAAGCTTTATTAAACTAATTTTTATTATTTACAATACTCATATTCAGTTTGATAGATAGTAATTACGAAAACTATGGGTGAATTAAATGAATTAAAATGTTTAAAAATCACAGTTTTTTTCAGGAAAATGGGATATCTTTTCATTTCGCCATATATGTAGTAGTAAACGATGAAAAAATAATACACCCTAGAACAAAATGTACAATAAATTTAATAAATATTCGCATATTCAAAGCCGTATGACTTTTATTTTTGTGCCATGCTTGATTAGCTTCGGAAACTTTAATTATAAAAATATATACAGAAATTATTAAAATCTTATACAAGCATTTTATACTTAGCTTGGAAACTCATCTTAGCATAGATAAAAATTGCACGAAATTTATATCCTGGTGATGTTCATTGATCCAGTTAAATGACCATTGCCTAAGAGAAGTTTTTTGTCATTCCCCATTGGTGATATTCCGGCATTCCGTTCCTCACCGTAGCTGCTATCTTCTTCTAGAATTTTCTCTAGTAGCATCTCTCCGGAATTTCCTAGACCTGTTAGGGTTGAAAAGGAAACAATGTCTCAAACATTTTATTGAAAAATTTTCGACTTTATGGTATGCTTTTGGGGATAAACTTTACAGTTACCAACTGGTGTAGTAGGTGTAACTATTTCACTAGTAACAGGCGTTAAATTTGAATGAGAAAAATTTTCTGTGCTGCAGTTGGTTTGCATTGCCAGCGCTTTGCGGGTATGGCGTGTAGTCAAAACACCAGTTTCAACATCCCGTTCTAGCCTATGACCAGATCGAGAACGTGTTAACTGCCTTTGAACATAATCTTCCAAATCCTCTTCTTCTTTACGACTTATAAGACAATTGAGAATAAGCAGAAATATTCCCAAGCCTAACGAAAATAAGCCGGTACAAGTAACTTCATTCCACCAAGAGTTGCCTGATCCTGTAATGAAAATAAAATAAATTTATAAAAATACTTAGGTATATGTAATTCTAAAAAATTAGGCTAATTTGTTTGAATTAAAGAAAGCAAATGTAAAAATGTAGTCTATGAGTCGAATGATTAGTTACAGAGTAGCACTAATTTAAGTTTATTTATCTGGGGTTAAAGTTAAATAAGAATAAAAATGCTTAGTCTATTCGAGACGAAGTCGAAAAAAGTCTATTTGGCGTGGAATGTTCGATATATTTATTTAATATTATAGTTACCAAAAATATTCCAAGATGGTGTATCGTCTGGAATAATTCCAGCTCCTAATAGAAATAACCCAAACACTATGAATACCACTCCGATGTGAAGCATTCCAATACTTGTAACCACCTAAAAGCAAAATATAAAAAATATTTTATCAATCCTACCCAAGGAGGTCGAACATGCAAAAGTTAAATATATAAGAGGGGTCCTAAACTGAATTGAGTTACGGATATAAATTTGGCATTAGGTTTTGAATACGATTCGATAGGATCGTAACTACAATATCATCGGTTGACTGGCCAACTAATCAAGTTAAAACTTTACTTTCTACTCGAGAATTTCAAGAGCTACTTTTAAGAATGACTTTACGCATTAACATACATAAAATAAATATTCTAATCAAGATAGCTATAGGCAAAGTCTTTTAAAAACTGAGGTATTATGAACAATAAACTGATAATCGCAATAGTTTTACTTAATCAGTTTTAAAAACCAACTGATGATATATTCAAAACGATGTTAACGAGCAAACAAATGCAAATATTAAATACCTGAGTGTCCAACGCCCCTGGCTTAGCTGCAGAGTGGGTATGTCGATATTTTCTTCTAGTTGAACCATGTGGTGAGTGTAAAGTGTCGCCACTTTCTGAACTCTGAATGCTGTAACGACGTTCCTTAGCTTTACGCTGTTCATCTCTTCTTTTTCTTTGCCTTTTGATTGCTAAAGCTGAGTGTATACCTACTGAATGCATTTCTAAAAAATTAGGAAAAAAAAACAAATAGTCACGAATTAAAATTGTATATATGGAATTGATTTACGAGTAATACTTGTGGGTAGTCAGACGCAAGAATCCCTAGAGAAAAATGGGTCATGGTACAGTACAGAAACATTGAAATAAGAAAAAAATCAATTTACTGTATGTGTTTTTAAAAGTGAAGCGTTCAAATGCCGATTTTCGAAAAAAACCGCGATATATTGCACCAAACGTTAAACACGGTAAAGGTTCCGTGCTAGTCTGGTGTTCTATGTCAGGTACTGGGCCTGGGAATCTTCATGTAATTGAGTGGATAATGGACCAGGCGATGTATTTATATGTCTTGAAGACGAATTTAAAAGAAAGTGCTTGAAAATTGACAATAATTTTTATTTTTATCAGGATAACGATACCAAGCATAAAACTTATCCCCATGTATTAGAAACACTACCCCATTCCCCTGATCTAAATGTTATCGAGCATTTATGGAGTTACATAGAGGAAAAATTAAAAAGAAAAACATTCTATAACTAATCGAAATGTATTAAAAACGGTATTGAATGGTAAAATGGTAAAAGAAAACTAAACTAAATTCTTAAAATTAATAAAAAAGTACAACCAGTTCAAAATGCATATTGTCCTTCCAAATATGCCGCAACATGTTTAAATTTGTTGCCAATTTAACTGAAGAGGTTTTGTTTATGAGAAAATATTCATGCGGCTAAATCAATTTCGCAACGTATCGAATATATACATATATATGATTGCTGTTATATATAAATATATATGAGAGGAATGCTGAGGACAGGCAGCGTTTCTTCAATGTAATGCTCACTTAATCATCTCAAAAATTTTATTGATATTTTTAACAATCATTCTAGATGTATAAACCTTTAGACTATGACTTTGTTAAAATATTATGTACGAGTGTGTACTGTATCACCTCAAGTTTTCCTGCATGCAATTTAATAATTTGCGAGCTAATTCTCTAGAATATAGTACCATTTTTAATATTACATTGCAACTTCTTTTCCTATTTAAAGTTAACCAAAAAATCTTCATGAAATTGGTACAAGATATTACTGAGCTTTGGAATGCTTCCAAGTAAGTATTTATTAAGAGAAACTCAGAGCAAGTTGACCTGAAGGTGCACAAAACAAATGCTGTCGAAAATTGGGCTTGTAATGTAAAAAGAGTAAATATGTCAAAACATTTGTTAAGGCAATTTAAGTTTAATATTTTATGAATTTCACTTATTTAGGTTATTTTAATTTTAAAATATATTGCAAAATTGTTTAAACTTTTTAATATCGTGCTCGTATTAAGGAACGCACCTTAAAAAAGTCTTAATCCTTTCAGGATCAATAAATGTGTGATTCTATGTTGAACAGTTTTCTACTCTTTTTTTTTAACACTTTATCATAAGATCAAGGACAAAATAAATTCAGTATTCACAATATTTTACGTAATAAAGGCTCATATTCCTTAATAGTATTCCTATTTTTTGTGGATAAGAAATTCGCAATTCCGGAAAAAATTGTTTATACCAACACGGTTCCTAAGCTTCACAATGCACTTCTCCGCACAGCTCGTCTCTTGTACGAAAGCCAGTTTTTGAATGCACTGTTATTGTAAAATCATTTTATATAGCAAGTTTTGTAATGTCGAACTTAAAGCATTTTGTATTGGTCCGAGAACCGTACAACCTAAATACGCACTATACTCTTTTAATATTTAATTAATTAGCGAAATCTTTTGATTATTAACAAAGCATTTTATAAATTTATTATAGCAAAAAGTTTTAATATTCCATATATTTCCCAAAACGTTTTATTAAAATCTCCTTCAAATTGGAATTTATTTAATGTATGTCAACTTTAGCCTTCCTTAATACTTCGGCCTAGAACTCTTCTACTTTTTATGGTACGACAAATTCTCGCAGACTCTGTTTTCAGGATAACGAATCCCAAAAGCTCTGAATAAAAATAATAAAGGGGGAGAGAGAGAGCTTCAGGAAAATCAAGCAAATGTAAATATTAACAGCTTTTAAACATTGAGCTACTTCGAATGCTTTATGCTGTGCTCAGAGGAGAAGGTGCATTCCTAATAGCCATTGTTAAAAGTTTTGCGGAGCCGGCGCTCTGCACTTGGTTGGAAACTATGTCGCGGGGACAATGCACCCTGAAAATGATGTATTGAAGTACGTGATTTGATTTTAGTTAAGTATTAGTGAAGCAGTATGTTTTCAGGTTTTGCTAACTGATATATGAAGAAATTTTAAATTTCACCCGAAAAAAAAATATTATCAGATGTTAGCATCGAATCAAGCTCTATATCTGCATATACAGAATTTCTAAATCACCCTGTAATTCCCATACGGTTGAGATATAATTTTTTGTTTTTCATCATACGTATTTTGGCATACGACATATGAAGCACACATTTTTGACAGGATGTGAAAGTAAAGTGCAAAAATCACACTTCCCCATTGTCTTAGTTACGAATTATAAGTGCTGATTTTAGAGTTTCATTCATACCTGTGAATCATTTTTCACGCATACAAAACTATCAGATATACCTGATGTATTGCATGCGTTTTATTGCACAAAACTTAAACATTGCAATGAAGCTCTTAATTTTTCAGAAATAGCAAAATAAATATAAAATAAAAATGAGCTTACCTTAAGAGAATATGCATTATGATGATGTTTATAAAGAGTTTCGTTTAAAATGACTAAGTGAACATTTGCTGGCATCTAAAGTTTTGGCATAATTACTTGAAGCTTTTCGAGGGGAAAAATTAGGGATACCAGATATGAATTTCTAATATAATTCTGCATTTTTGCTTGCAAATTTGTAACATTTTTGATGATAATAAGAATCCCATCCGATATTATGCAAAACACGTAATATTGTTATAACAATAGTATAATATTATTATTAAACAGTTTTTACCATTATTATACCTGCTGATTTCTTTTTGGATTGACGCACTATTTGTGCGATTTTTAATGACAAAGAATAGCTGATATTTTGCTAAAATATGTAGATTAAAAGGTATTCTCCAAACAGTTTGTAATTGTGACGTAATTTTCGAAATTAAAAGCATTTATGAATTAAGGCAACTAAAAGCAACAGAGCATATGTTCACGTTTATTATGTATGCTCTTGGCGAGACGAATCTATGTACACATATGCGACAATTCATGCTATTTGAAAAGGTTGGGCATACTTTAAAAGCTTTTGTAATATTTGAATCACTTCACTTCGGCTTTTGTGTCTCTGCATCTCATGGTTTAATGCTCAGGAGAAATCTAGCCAAATCAACACCGGGGAGCAACTCAGAAATAAAATGGTAGGAACTGATGAAGTTTGGCTTCTTTGGCCATTCAGTTGACTTGTGGCTGCATTGGGTAAGGTGTTATGTTGATAGATTGCTACGGAGACATGTCCGGTTGCAAATAATAACTTTGCAGTATTTAATAAATTTGTGTTAATACAGGTTTAAAATATTTTTTTTTTTTGCATAAGTGATTGCAGTGAAAAATAATTGCTCCTCAGTAACAAATTGATTGCATCTTTTAATTTTGATTTAAAGGATTTATATTTATGCATAAACATGGATCCCTTGAGGTAATTTCGTTATAAATTGAAATTAACGATTATTTATTCATGACATTGAAAATTTGGCTTGTATAAAACTGTTGTCAACCAGGTGTTGCTTTGCTTTTATAATCCTTTGAGGTCATACCATTGAAATATTGTCTGGGAAATATTTTCCTGTATAGTCTGTTAGATGATGCAAGAGAGTGCAAAGTGCAATTGAACTTTTCTTTAAAGGTTTTAATAGGTAACAGGCAGAATAAGTTTAATCAACTAAAGTAATTGTGATGGTGAATATGAATTTCGCTTCATTGAGAAAGTTGACTGTGAACAAGAGGTGCATGCTTCTCATTTTTGCGTTTATATCACGAAAATAAAGTGTTGCCAAATTCTTAATAAATCCTGTATTTACTCTTCGGAAAAGAGATTCTCTTATTCATTTTTATTGTACTGAACATTTTATGGAAATCAAAAAACAATTATCATTATTAATGTAAAATTAGTCACGAACCAAGGATATTAGTGCCTGGTACTGTGAGCTAACATTAATAAAGCTCATTATAAATAAAAAGATGTATCCTCCCTAGAGTCATCAACAGCCTTTGAATGATAAAGCCTAAGGAAGAGCGACATCACTCTCTGAGCATAATAAAATCTGGCTTGTGCCAGTGCAAACACTGTTTGTATTAGTCACCGGTGGAGGCAAGAATATAAAACACATTTCCTAATACACAAATCCCCTTAAAAATTCCCTTTTAACGCGACCTTTTAAAAAGGCACCCGAACCATACAATCAGTGAGCATTTCGGTGCTACTTAGCCCTTTCCGACTTGTTTCTCTTCTTCTACGCCCAGCCGAATTTTTTTTACGCACATATATAATAGGATTTTTATACGGTTCATCATGTCTTTAGGCTTTATAATAAAAAGTTAAAGCTACTATGAAATTTGGACAGTAGTTGGAGCTTTACGATTTAAGCACGCACTGAAAGAATTTTCCGAAATGCAAGCCATAATTGATTTACACCTTTATGAATGCAAACCATCTCCTTTCCATAACCATGGTTTTCTGCGCTACGTGGTAACACAATAGCCTAAATGTACCCTTCTAGCTCTAGGGTAACCAAAAATACTGTATAAATATTCTAAAATTAATAAATCAAATCAAACATGTCACATCAAAAATTGGGTTTTAATTGCGAGCGAATTGCGGTGAAAAGCTAGTACTATTATATGCCTATCCTGAAATTCTCACTTACCTCAATTGACTACTTATAGTCTGTAATCTTACATACAAGGTACATTTGGAACGAAGTCTGTCTAAAATTATCTATTCACCTTTTTCCGACTTGAATCTTTTTAAAGTGCACTTAAGCCGCCTTAAGTCCTGTAAAGAACATTCCATGATTACAAAACAAAATTCATTAGAAAATACATGCTCTAGGACAGTACTGCTTCCCCTTTTAATTTTTTACACCATATTTTAGTTTAACCCTTAGTTTTTGAATACCTTGTGTACCTTGTATTTTATATATTTTATTTTAGTCTAATATCACATAAATTAGTCATAGATCATAAATAATTGATTAATGTATAATAAGACTTTTGGATATCTGGATAGTTTTAGATTCCTGATATGTGTTGTTAAATTAAATGTCCAAATCTTGAAATTGAAATTAATTAAAATAAATGTTGTCGCGAAAAATTAAAAGCAATTATCAATATTTAAAATTCAAACTTCAAAAGTGTACAACACACTTGTGAATTTGTCTGGATTTGCATTTGCGTTTGTATAAACGTCGATCCATGAAAAATCGCAGATATTTTACAAATATCTGCAAAGTTTTTTTTCGCGATCTTTTACACACGATATAGATTACGTCAGCCAATTTAATTTATATTTGCTAGTTGCATTTTTTCAATCTACTCTACTTTTTAGATCATGTTCAAGATCACTTTTTGAGTTCAAAAATGAAGCAAATTTGTTTTGTTTGTTTCCATATGAATAGCGGTATTATAATATTTATAACATTCGATAGTGTGGCCTCTAAATGCATCTAACAGTGCTCGAGCATATGGTGTTAACAAAATCTGTGAGTATGACATGGAACCGTAGTTTTCGCACAAAAATTTTTCTTAGTGACTAAGTAGGTAATTCCCGACAATATTCGAAACTTAATTCTTTTCCGGTTCCGGTACCTCCTTGATTAAGTTTCTCTATATAGAATTCCAATTTTGCTTTTAAAATAAACGTACCTCCGATTTTATTTATATGTCTCATAGAACTCAGTTGCGAAAAGAATAATTGAGAAGAATAAATTCTGAATATATTGCAAGGTAATTAATGATTCTGTATTGAGTACGGTTTATACAGATGGCAATGCCTCTACAATGTAATTAATTCTTTATTCTTATAGTAATCCAAAGTAGAATCAGTTTACTTTATTTGGAATATATTTGCCGAAATGGGAAAGGGTAAATCCCTGCCTATTGCTCTCAAAACAATCCATATGACTTTTCACACGTCCCCTGATAAACGGAATGATATACGAGTTCTAGTTAAACTTTGACCAGGGCTAGGATTCGAATTGGCGTTACACTACTCGACGACTGAGCTAGATGTGACCACTTGCCGCCGATATCTTATACCTTTCAAGCAATTTTTAATTCTGATTTCTGATGAGAAGTGTGATTAACCGCTCCCGAATATGAGTGAATCTCATTTAAACTTGGTTTCCTAGATATGATTTGAAAAGCGATTGACTTGAATTCTATTGTAATTATTTTTTGCATTCCTAGTTAAATTCGCTTCTAGAAAGACAGGGAAGCTTTTGTCTGCTTTAAAAGTAAAGTTCATATGAATTCTATGAACATTTACTGTGTCTCTCATATGTTGATTGGTTTTCCTAGAAATTACAAGTACATTTTTTTTTAAATACATTATATCATACAATTGATCTTTTATGTGGATGCTGAGAATTCAATAAAATTAAGCGAATATTGAGGTGATCACTATTTTAATTAAACAACCGCTTATGCAAGATAAAGCCAATTAAAATTTTAGTCAATCTGAACATTTCATCTGATGTCGCAGATTCGAATGAATTTCTTGATATTTAAAAGTATAAGAGAGTCAATTATTATGGAAATTACAAATACATTCGTATTTTTAAAAATAAGTTATGCTATGTACTTTAAACTGCAAACGATTGAATGGATAAGATGGTATCTCTACAATGTGCTAGAGGTTCAGTTTTAGTGAAATAACTTTCCGGTGTTTTGCGATATGATTACTGAAAAATTATTTACTAAAACAAGTCTACTTAAATATCAATAAAAAAATGGCTTAGTGTGTATGTGTGTGAAAATCAAATTTTATATGTTATATTCAGAATCATTATAATTAACATCGTTGATTGATATATTTCTTTTCTATTTTTCAGTATTGGTTCTAGTGCTTTGAGTCTTCAAAGGTAAGCTAATTTAGGTTTAGAAAAATGTTACTTTGCTTTGCTTTATAATCCCCGAGGTTCCTATTGTTTAATTGCAACACAAGTTAAATAAACATATCTTCAATAAATAAAAGTGTATTGAAAATAACTTATATGCTTAATGAACTCGAATTGATTTTGTTTATTAACTTGAGTTTAAAAATTGCCAGAGATAATAGATAACAATTTTAAACAAAACCAAGCTAACTTATTCAGCAGCACATATGTTTTGCATGGCCAATTCAATGTAATTACGTAATTTAACGAGAACATCTTAATGGCCTTTAATTTTTATCTGCTTCTCACAATTCTTAGAGCGATTACCGTGAGTGCCCATTTTAAGAAAGATAAAAAAAAAGCAATTTTTTCAAATTAAATTTGTTTGTGAAAAAAGCACGTGGACCAGCATCTATTTATTCATTGCAATATTTAATAGCTAGAAAACTTGTTTTGTTCACTAGTTCTATGCAGATCTTGCGCACCGTTAGATATTCTTCACGTTTGTCTAAAAATGTAAATTTTTTGTCAAAACCAGAAAATTGAATTATAAATTTTTTTCTAAAAATATTTTGTAATTCCTAGGACTGCAGGTATACTCTTAAGATTATTGTAGCCAGCTCCTCCCGTATTTTCGTTGCCTCTCCTCTTTGATGTTAACAGGACTTGAATAAACTCCAGGAAACGAAGAAATCGATCCACCTCGTCCAATCCAATGTTCAGGAAATTTTTTATTTAATTTTAGCTTCACCTAAAAAAAACCTAGCTTCACAATATTACCAGTATGCGCTGGTGCTTCGTAGTGTTGGCAAAACATTAACCTTATATTATCCAGAGAGATGTCTTCAAGAAATCTTTCGGGCTTAATTCTCCTTAGCCCCCAACTGCTACTTTCGTAACTATCTGCGTAGAACAAATCGGTTACAAGTGTTACAGTACGACTAGCACACATTTCATGGAATAATTAACCAAATATGAACACTGCACATTTGTTTTATATGTTTTAAACATTTTATATATTATGTTTCGTTTCATTTCAGAAATGAATGTGAAAAGAAAAAGGAGGATGCATTCCAGGAAGTAATTACAAGTTGTCGGTCTCTTTCTAAATATGAGCCATCAAATTTCAAAAGTGCTATTCCTCAAGCACTTTCTGCTTTTATTGCTGCTTCTTTTCATATTGTAATTGGAATTGCCTTAGCTTATTCCGCAATTTTAATTCCACAAGTGGAGGCAGAGACTAGCGATTTAAGATTAACCAAAACGCAATCTTCATGGATTGGTAAATATTTTATATAAAATCTCATATAATAAGTTTTCCTTTATACATATTTTAGCATCTATTATTGTAATTGCTGTTCCCATTGGATGCCTTTTTGCCGGGATTTTAATGGAATGGATTGGACGTTTGAATACAATAAAATTAGCTGCATTGCCTTGCATTGCTGGATGGATTCTAATTGCAATTGCAAATAACTTTTATGTATTACTATTTGGGCGAATTTTAACAGGATTGGGTTGTGGTAAATATGTTTTCTTTATTTTAATACATATTTACGTTTAAGCCTGGATAAATGTTTTCCAGCAATTGGCACAAGCCCAGCGATCGTTTATATAACTGACGTTGCGAGGCCTGATTTAAGAGGATCACTCATCTCTACAGCTCCGACAATTGCATCTTTTGGTTTGTAATAGAAATATTATTTTACTACCTTATCCGGTTGACAACTTAAACAGCTAGCTTAACTTAATTATTTTACCATGCAAAATACATATTCATTTATTTAAAACTAGCGGCAATAGAATAGATTATATGTAAGTAAAACCATTGCCCAGTCATATAACTGGAACAACAAAATACTTCCCAGCATAAAATATAGGGAGATATTGTAAAGGAGACTTAAGAGAAGTTAACACATTTTTCTTATAAATAAAATTTAAGAAATTATTTATCTAAAGGAATGTTACAGAAAGTCGGAGAGATTAGGTAGAAGCTAATTACAATTTTACTGCCCTTCTGCGAAAATTAAGAACCAGTCGCTATTGAGTAATTTGATTTTTGTTTAACAAAATATATTGCCACATTGTATACATTGCATATACATATAAAAAAACAATAAAAATAATGAAAAATACCGAGGTCGATAACGTGGCCAGTCAATGCCAATCAACTCTGTTATTAACACACCTTTGAAGATCACAGAATCGGTAAAACGATTGTGTCGGACGATCTGATATGAATTATTAAGTAATTCCGAATCTCTATAATTTTATTAAGCCACATTTCTGCGCAGTATATTTAAACACAGATTTTTTTTTACAATTAACGAAATTATACGGACTTTTGGTTGAATAAACTTTTTCTAGGGACTTTTGCCGTTTGAAATATTTTCGAAGTCTGGGATTTTGCCAAATTAAGTTTAATTGCCTTCTGATTGTAACATAAATCTTAACAATTTATACATATAAAGTTATTACATTACGGTACAGAATGCGGAGCAGATGTTGTTTCTACTAACATCGCTTTATTACTACGTATCAAAATCGGCACTCTCATTTATCTGATTAGTGAAATATTCGACTATATGTTTAATCTATTTCGAAACAGGACATTAATACGAATACATTTATTTCATTTTTATTCTGTAGGAATGATAATTGCATACATCAAAGGAGCTTTTATGAGCTGGCGTTTAGTTGCTTGGCTAAATATAATTTATACGATCCTTCCAGTAGTGGCTATCCAACTTTTCGTACCAGAATCACCCGTTTGGTTAGTTTCTAAGGGGAGACTTGAGGATGCCGCAAAGTCACTAAAATTTTTATATAAAGCTTACCCACAACCTGAACACTTAGTTTGTATTACGAGTAAATATATTACACATTCATAATAAATGTATTACTTTTTATTTTAGGATCAATCTCTGGCTGAAATGCATCTTCAGGCCCTCCAAAGGGAACATGAGAATAAAATTGTTGAAAGAATGAGAAACCTTTCTAAAACTGAGTCTTCAGTAGGCAAGCGCAGTAAATTCTCGGATTGCAAGCTAGCCGGATTTTTTAAACCAACTGGATATAAACCACTCATTGTCCTTTTTTGGTTGTTTTTAATCCAACAATTTAGCGGAATATATATTACTCTTTTTTACGCAGTAACATTTTTTCAAGTAAGGATTAAGCTTGTTATTGTCAGTATTAAAAATTTTAATGAATATTTTTAAAGGAGGTCGGCACAGACATTAATGCTTATACAGCTTCCATTTTTGTTGGTGTAACTCGATTTCTTATGTCGTTAGGAAACGCATGGCTGCTTAAACGATTTAAACGCCGGCATCTGATTATGTGTTCGTCGCTTGGAATGGCAGCTTGCATGTTTATATCAGGCGCTTTCACCCTATGGCTTAAGCAAGGGGTAACTACAATGTATCAGGTTCCTGTTATTTGTTTTATGTTATATGTATGCGCTTCAATGATTGGACTTTTAAGTATTCCGTGGACAATGACAGCCGAATTATTCCCTACAGACATTCGAGGTATTGGCCATTCTATTTCATATTCAATGGCTAATGTGCTCATGTTTTGTGCTATCCAAAGTTTTCGAACACTTACTGACTTTCTTGGAGGTGCCTACGCTATTCAATGGTTTTTCGCAGCTGTATCAGTGACCGGATTTTTCTTTGCTCTAATATTCCTTCCAGAGACACATGGAAAAAAATTGTCAGAAATTGAAGACTATTTTAGTGGTAAAAATAAAAGGGATACTGTTTACATAAAAGGCAATAGCTCAAAAATAATTGATAAACAAAATTCAAAGACGGTTCTAGAGCCTGTGAAGGAGACCGAAAAAATGATAAAAGAAAATATTGCTTAATATTTTTTGTTTTACTTTTATGATCATTTATTTAGAACGTATGTTACTAAGTCATTGTTATTTTAAACCTAAAAGGAACATTTCTATACTTTTGTACTTATTATGTGTTGTTCATATTGCAATTGTTTGCAATTTCACTTAATTTTTGTCAACATTATTTTAGACTCAAGTTCTTATAATACCTGTTATAAATTATTATAATAATTTCATTTTCAAGATAAGCGCACATAATATTCACAGTGGTGCATGCACCAATTGACATTGTACAAAATAAAGCAGGTATAATGGAATTTGACAAAATGTGATCACAAGCTCTCTTTTTTTAAACTTTTATTACGTTTTATAAAATAAATATAATTCGAGAAAACCAAAATTCCCAAGCATTATAATAATATGATAATTAAGATTCCAATGATTGTAGAAATAATTGAAACGAGCATTATTACTGCATATGTAATTATAAGTCTTCAAGACATATTTAAAAGAGGATAATATAAAGAAAAATTTATGATTTCGAAGAGCCAGACAATTTCAGGGAAAGTGGAAATTGTAAGTTTTGTATAAAAAAATAAAATCTTTACTTTAAAAAATTTTGTATACACCTTATTGTCCTATCAGTTCTAAAAATCAATATTTTTTTGAATATTATGTTGTAGATAATGGGACTAAGAAATCGTCAGGATCTTGACATGCCATACCAGGTGCCCAATATGTAGTTCGACCTACGTTCCAGGCTCATATAGTGGCCAAATGTCTGCATTGAACTTCCGGACCCTTATGGAAGTTCGGCTGGTTCAATTTCGATTCGATTACCGTTGTGGGTAAAAAAAAAAAGGAAAAAGAATCCAGTCAGAAAGGACTTCTTCTTAACCCGTTTTTTCCTACTGGGTTTATATTATTTGTTATTCTGGTAGGGTTATGTAGTTAATAGACACTATATAAATTATAAAATATTTATTCACATAGGTGACATAGTTATGATGACATACAATAAATAGGTCTTGTATTTATCTTTGCATGACCAAATTAGATTCATATATACAATTTCTTAGTTGTAAAATTGAATCTAGCCAGATTAAAATAAACTAAAATAAAAGAAATAATTTGAATTTCATAAATTACTACACAATTTCAATTTACTTTGACAGTAATGTATTGTGTTGTGTTATTTAGCATTATTACAGACAAATTATGTTACACATTTTTTTATGAAGGCGGTTTTATAGCATCTAGTCCACACAATGATAAAGTAGAATAAAATCATATTGAATGTATAAAAAAGTATTACTATATGTTTTATCCTAAAAAAATATACAATTGATTATTAAGTTTAAACAGTAACTCAAATGCTGTATGCATGATTCACAAATTACAGGACAAAGTTTCTCTTAAATTTTTAATCCACTTTTACTACGCTATAAATTTTACGAATAAACCAGAAACAAGCGAAAAAGCCTATTGTTCCTGTTAATAAGAAGAATAAGAATACCATTATAGAGGTGTAACCAAAATAAAGAAATGTTGAAGCACCGTCTTTGATAGATAATTTAGTGGCAAAATAATGGCAACAGTAGATAAACAAGTAGACAGCAGTAAATCCAGACGTAAGAAATGATCGCCACCACCAGTGATAGTCTTCCGCACACAGATGAAAGTAGCAAAGCAATATAGTAGTTTCCGAACAAGTTATTACCAGAATGACGAATACCAAAAATAAGAATCCAAACATATAATACATTTGACTAGACCATATAGAGTTTAGAATGAAGAACAACTGTATAAAAATGCAGCCAAAAGGTAAAACTCCACCCATAACAATACCAGGAATGGGTTGTGTGTATATAGACTGATCTGGTATTTGCCTCGGTATTTGATTGGTTCTTACAGGATGCTCAAGCGCCTAGAAGTAACATTAATCAAATTATTGTAAAATATTATCCTTATAATTACTCTTTTCCTAAATCCAAAATATGCTCCAACGAACGTAAGAGGTACTGAAACTCCAAACCATAATGCCAACAATGCTACCAGTGTAGTAAATGGTACAGCTCCAGAGCTATTTTTACTCCACAGTACAAGATTCATTACGAAAAATAACCCAAAGACGATTCTAATCATAAAAAGAAAATATTAACAATTCTGAAAATGTGTTTCAAATATCACCATACCCTGGGCATAACACTGAAGTCAAAAGTACATTGCTTTTCCATTTAATCCCTCCAAAACTTTTATAAATCCTTGCTGAAACATACCCTGCCGGAGTACCCAAAGAAACAAATAAAACCATAGCACATGTCATCAAAGCGCCTCGATTAGCCGGTGAAAGAAATCCAAGGCAAGCAAAAGCTAATGTAATGAGAGTCATGCAAAAAACCTGAATTCCTGATCCAAGTAAAACAGAAAGAAGCATTCCTTTACGCGGTGGGCGAAATACATCACCGTGAACTAGTTTCCATCCAAACTCCTCTTGGGCATCTTCACCACATTCCATTTGGTTATAACGTGCAATGTCCTTATGAAGGGTTCGTAGCATTATCATCGCCACCATGCCAGACAGAAATAATACAATGACTAATGAATTCAGAATACTAAACCATTGAATATTTGTGTGGGGCATTGATTCCAAAATGTAGTCCCATCTTGATGACCATTTAACAGTGTTATTTTGAACAAATTTCACTGAGTAAGTGTATGTAATGTTAAATTTCATTCCTTTCGGCAAAGCGCTACTTGGAATTTCTACGGGCTCTCGAATACTACAATCTAGTTTCTCAGGATTTTTATGGTTTATGGAATATGGAACCACTTTAACTGATATAATTCGACCACCATTTTCCTTAAAACCAACACCCCATTCCTCTGTCGCTCCACTATGATACGTTATGGTAAGATCAACATGGTTGAAAAGATAATAAACTCCAGGTTTGTAATAACTTTGATTGATCAAACAACTTCCGTCCTAAAAACATGTTATGATAAAGTAATAAAAAATAAATAAATAGTACTTACGCCATCAGCAAGTTGTCGAACGAGGCATCCCATTGGAAAACCTGTGATACAGTATTGTTTATCATTTTCTAAAGGATAACACCATGTCACAGGCATATTATCCACAATCCAATGGTGCTGATAGTTAAGACCTATGCCCTTTTTCAAAATCATTAAACGATGATCACTCCCAGGATCCCCGCCAGTGTAAAATATAGTGCATGCCTTTAATTTTACTTCCATAAATTTTATAATTTTATAATAATTTCTATCGCAAACCTTTTCACACTGAAGTTCTCTTAAAAATTCAATTTTATAAGGTCCTGGTCGTATTCGTTCTCCAAAAACAACTTGTCCCAGATTTTCAACAGGTGAATTTCGTTCGTCAGTGGGGCAAAAATCAAAATAATGATATTCATAGGGAATAACCGATTCTTCAGTATTGAGCCGATTAACGTAAAGAATGACTTCAGACTGAAAAAATATATATAAGTATATTAAATTTTTTTAAAAATATGTCGGGAAAACCTAAATTTTAAGTGCATGACAAAAACTAAATATTACAATTTTTCAAACTTTATTGTGATTTGCACAAGCGATTAACAGAAGCGCTAAATGGCTCGCTAAGTGGTCGACCGCACCTTCGAGTTTTGCAGACTTTCTGGAAATTAAAAAGTGGCTAAGGGAACAGCTAGTAAAGGTGGTCGATAGAAATTTAAAAAAAAAATGCAAAATTTTACTGCTTAAACCTATCGTTTTTAAACATTTACGAAATTGGAAAAATAAATTTCTGATCAGCGCTATCGCTATTTAAAAATGCAAAATTAATCACAATTTCGGAACGCGCAGTGTCTGAATAAGAGGAAAAGAGGGAAGAAAGATTACAACGTCCCCTTCTATAGGAAATCATCTACGTGACCGGACCATTGTATTATACGTCATTCCTAAAATCTCATTTCTATCGAAAGAAGAAGAAGTTTGATAAAATGTTACTGGGGCTACCTTTTTGTTATGACTGCTCTGATGGAAAAGACGTATGAAAACGTTCGCCTTCTGTAATGCGATGAGTACTACAAACCGCCCAAATTCAATTCGCAGCGATCATATTTGTTAGCCATAATAGGGTACTAATTAAGTACCCCTGTACGCTGGGTAGAATCAAGTATATCAGCTAGTACTACATAATTTTCCGAAAGCTTAGAATCTTTATTAGAAATAAACGAATTAGTAACACACGATTCCCCTCAGTGATACGTAGATAGAAAGTATGTTCCTATCCAAAAACAAACAAAAACACTATATAAATTATACCTATTCTTTAACAATAAAAGCAATATATTACCTTGCAAGGTCCAGAAGACTCCGATTTTTTACAATAATTTACAGGAGCCAATCCCGGCAAATAAAATTGTACAGAGGACTTAACAAATATCGCCAAAAGCCAAAGAAAAGTTAGAAATCGTGATCGTTCCATGATTCCTGCCAATACAGAATTCTGTTACGAACGGAATTATCATTTTAGATAAAAAAAAACAGCTTTACCTATAATTACTTACTTTTTAATAAAAGTATCCTGCGTTCATGTCACACAAAAAATGACATAAACGTCACCAGCACAAACCACACCATAGAAAATCTTAGTGTACTAGATCCAAATATTTGTAAAGTAAAAGGAAATCTTTTGATGGAACGAGTAGAATTTTGGTACACCCGTTCCGTATTAAGTTATATTTCTATGGCGCTGACCAAAGATCATGAAATACTAGATGAGACACTCTCTATACAAGCTTAACCCATGATCTTTGGGCGCTGACAGGTATATAAATGTCACTTATGACATTCCACACAAATTGTGAGTTTTGGTACGATTTTGTATTAGGAAAATGAACGCTCCTCCAACTTTCGAATCATTTCTCCTATATGAGGGCGAAAAAAAGTAAGTCTTATTATTATAAACGATACAATGACAATTAGAAATGATTAAGTAGTTATGTTTTACCATGCTTAAACTATGCTCGCACAAAAACCGGTCAGCTTTGTATTTTGCAAAATATCATAAAATAAGTGAAACTTTAAGGTGTAGAACAAATGAAACTTAAAAATGGATACCCCGAGGAATCGATTATTATAACGTTTCCCACGTAAAATTCAAACACCCTATATGAATTAGTCGATTTGATATTAATTCTGCATATTTTGATATTCTCTAAAAAAAATACGTTTTCTTTCTGTTCTTACATAAATTTAAGTATTTCTCTCATTTTATTGCATGAAAATACAAAATTGCATTACATATATATTTTAAGAATGCACGTGTTTTTTTACAAGTTCACTTTACAGAATATTTTTACTAGGGATGCGATCATATCATAATATTATAATTTAATATAATTAATTTTGTTTAAGGATCATAAAGGAATTAGACACAAAAGTTACGAATGCAGCAATATTTACAGTTAACAAAGAAGATCACACTCTGGGAAACATGATAAGGAAGTATGATTATATTGATTTTCGGGAACAATAAAATAATATATAGACAATTTTAGCCAGTTGTTAAAGGATCCAAATGTTCTTTTTGCTGGATATAAGGTACCACATCCTCTTGAGCACAAATTTGTTATTAGAATACAAACGACTTCCGAGTATTCTCCACAAGAAGCATTCATGAATGCCATTACTGATCTAATAGCAGAACTTTCACTTTTCGAAGAAAGGTTTAAGGTAAACTTATCCGACTTAGAAATATGGGTATAAATTCATTCTACTTTCTAGGAAGCCATTAAAGAAAAGAAGGAAGGAGGTGATTAATGCGCTTGAGTTTTGCCAAATAAAATACTTATAATCAAAGCAATATTTGTTTTTTCTTCCTACGCTTCACAAAGTAGGCTCCGAAAAATTAAAAACTATATATGTAATAATAGTTTGAGGGAAAAATAAAAATTAGAACCAAAATCCGACCGTATGATGTAGACTCCCTAACTACCTCTCAGTGGTCACTCTTGGCTTTATCTAGAAAGAACCAGATTTTTTGTGCTCGATGCAAAATAATTATGGCTTGTTTCATACTTTAAAAATACTTCTTTGCAAATGAAATGAACCCAACGCACAAACATCCCTTTACACGAACTATGCCCAATAAAGAATTAAACAAATTATTATTATTATTATATATTAAATTACGAACATACAGTTGTTCAAATGTTATGAAACTAATTGTCGCCGCAATCCATGGGTTGCAAATCCTTCGAGGAATGATCTGTTACTTCATTGAACATGTATTCATCTTGATATTCCTTAAGAATTTTGCTAGACCGATTTTCATCTATAAAAAGTGAATAAACCTTCTTAACATCTTCCATTGACACTTCAGTTGCCTTTCGTCTTCTACAAACCAAATTCGCAATTGTTATTAGTTGTATTGCATATCTCAAGCTTGTGTCTGTAGCAATTCTTGTAAGTACGGTTAATGCATCAATATTCATTAAACAATCTTCCTCCTCGCATCGAATTTTGAGAATCTCTTTTATTTCCTTTTCTGTATACGGCACGGTGCGTATGATAATCATACGATCTAATAAATCTATAGGAATACCGTGAGGGCTTCTGTAATTAGTGCCGCGAATCCGGGTTATGCCTCGATTTGTTGCCATTATAACAACTGGTGCCATGTCGCTTTCCAAAGCGCGATTCAAGTAAGAGAAACATTCAATGTCCAGCATATGAGCTTCGTCAATAAATAGAACACCGGGATTTATTTCAGCCTTTCCTTCTTCACGCCACTCCATAACTTTATTATTTATTTGGTCACGAATTTCTTGTTTTATTTCTCCTGTGTCGCCGGAAAACAAGGCTAAAAAGCCGTGAGTTCTACTGTTAATAACGTCAATTTCATGCAACGTAACCGTATGAACAACTTCCTTTCGCTTCTGCAGTTCACCCTCAGGGCATTGTACAAATCGAGTTTGAGCTCCTGTAGCATCATAATCCCGAGCCCGAGTAAAACTTCTTCCCAATTTGCTTACTTTCCCTGAAGCTTTATCGATAGTAATAATATCACCAGCTTGTATCTTTTCCTTCATGAAACACTCAATTATTTTATTCCCCAAATCGTAATTGGTTTCCATTTCAGTGGTTTTTAAAGTAACTTTTCCAACTTTTTGACCAGTTCCAGATGCTGGCCTGTCTATTTGAATTTCCACCACCTCACCTTCGATAATTTCGGTTTCTTCCTTGATGCGAACTCCAATACTTTTACGTAAAGCTTGCGCCAGAGCTTCAGTTTTGCTCATTTCTAAAGAATAAATTTCCGATCCTGACATACTTGTAAATGGGGTTTCATTTCCGAGTGCCTAAAACAAAAAATCATTAGATAAGATCATAATTGCCCGAATATAGCTTACTTGAGCCATACCGACCGCGATGGCTGTTTTTCCAGTACTTGGTTCACCAGCAAGAAGAATACACCTACCAGCAATTTTTCCTTCTCGCACCATTTGTACGACTACTCCAGCTGCCCTTCTAGCATCCTTCTGCCCAACCATGCCCTGTGAAACCATACGGGCTTCAAGAACATCGTCTAAACCTAGTCCCCGAATATGAGAATGGGCGCCTATTCTCTCAATTCTGGTCACATCCCTAACCTCCAATTTCTCGGACTCCATTATTAACAACTTCTGCAAATATCAATCAATAACAAACAAGATAAAGAGCTTCCTTCATTTTCTAAAAGCAAGAACTCTCTTACCCGTGTTTTCCCTTGTAATTCTAGTCTACTAGCAACACTTCACGAATAGTTTTTCCGCCCAAAACTTGCGAGGTAAAAGCACAAACAAACCACTGCGAGCTGCTACAAACCTTAAAATTTCCAGATTATTTCCACGATACCCGACAAACGCTGACATATAAAAATGGACTACTCACCAATATGATAAAAAGAACGGAACTACTGATCCCGGACTAATTCCACTGCCATATAGAAATGGACTACTCACTCCAATACAAACACACTACTAATTTTCGCATTGTAAGGCTACGATAAATTAGAGTAGATTAGGAAATGAGACCAGCCGCCGGGATTAATTTTTGTTTACATTTTGATCTGATCAAAATATTTGTTCAACTTTTCCGATTTAAGCTCGCGAACATTAAGGCTTTGGAACGGATCGTCGTGGTATCACAACTAACATGCTTTGATTGTGACCCCAGCTTTATAAATAATCATTATAGCGTAAAATCACATTTTAATAATTATTATATATTTGAAAAAAGAGCGTTTTACGCTTAGATGATTTTAGTTCAAATTTAATTTTATGATATCTAAAACTATTTACTATTAAAAATAATTCTTGTTTACAAAAGTGTTCAGCTTTTCGCATTACAATATTCATATAAACGTAGGCATTTTTTACGAACGAGATTTTCTAGCTGTTTCGAATGACATGTTCGATAATGAACGCAACCTTTAATCGTGTTGAACAGTTTTTTTTTCATATATAAGACGTTAAAGTAGTTCGGTGAATTGCTCTGCTTTTTGTCTCCATGTGGAAGTAGCCGGTGTTAATTTCGAGATAAAATATCCGAGTTATATTTATATATAGCGTTGAAATTAAAGGCTGTCTTTAAAAATAAGAATTTATAAAAGAAATCAAGATGAATATACAACTTGTGGAGATTCTAGAGAAAACTGTGTCGTCTGGTAAGTTTGCACTTGACATTTCCAAGTTTTTGCCATTTTTCACATTTATAAAACAATTACTTGCTACCCAATTTTCTCATATTTTAATAGCGTTCAATTATTACAGAATATTTTAATCTATATATGCTCTTAAACATATCAGATATTATTAAAATAGTTTGATAAAAAGTAACCTGGCGGGTGGTTTGAGTCAACTCAAAGTTATTTTTCAATTAATATAATTTTAGACAAAAATCAGTTGTCGGCGACAAAGAATTACTTGGAACAGGCGGCGGAAGCCAACCTTCCTGAATTCCTAAAAGCTTTATCAGACATATTAGCGAATGAAATGAACAGCCCTGTTGCTAGAATGGCAGCCGGCTTACATTTGAAGAATCATCTAACAAGCAAAGACGCTTCACTAAATCATCAGTACCAACAAAGATGGCTCTCTTTCCCCGACGCAATCAGTGACTATATTAAGAAAAACGTAAGATGCAAGCAAGCTTTGCATATTAATTTTCAAAATGCATATTTTGCTTAGATACTGCGGTCTCTCGGTACTGAAAACACTCGTCCTTCTTGTGCCGCGCAGTGCGTTGCGTATGTGGCGGTTACTGAACTGCCAGTAGGACGATGGGGTTATTTGATCAGTACTTTGGTCCAAAAGGTTGTATCAGAAATGTCCACGGAAATTGAGCGCGAAGCGGCATTAGAAACTATTGGTAAATAAGTATCATTTTGTGTCTGAAATTTTAAATCTTTTCATTTAAAGGTTACATTTGTCAGGATATTGGTCCTGGAGTTTTAGAGCACCAATCGAATCAAATTCTTACTGCGATTATTCATGGCATGCGAAAACAAGAACCAAGTAATCATGTTCGACTTGCAGCAACTACAGCATTACTAAATTCGTTAGAGTTCACAAAAGCGAACTTTGATAAGGATACTGAAAGAAATTATATAATGGAAGTCGTATGTGAAGCCACGCAATCGTCTGATACTCAAGTTTGCGTTGCTGCTTTGCAATGCCTTGTTAGGATATTATCCTTATATTATCAGTATATGGAGCCCTATATGGCCCAAGCTCTATTCCCTATAACATTGGAAGCAATGAAATCGGATAACGATGATATCGCCCTACAAGGAATAGAATTTTGGTCTAATGTTAGCGATGAAGAAGTTGATTTGTCTATAGAAAATCAAGAGGCAACCGAAGCTGGCCGAGCTCCAACCAGAGTTTCCAAACACTATGCTAGAGGAGCATTGCAGTATCTAGCTCCCGTTCTTATGGAAAAACTTACTAAACAAGACGAATCTGATGATGATGATAGTTGGAACCCAGCGAAAGCAGCTAGTGTTTGCTTAATGCTACTTTCAAGCTGTTGTGAAGACGAAATTGTACCACATGTTTTCCCATTCATTAATAACAACATTAAATCTCCCAATTGGCGTTGCCGAGATGCTGCTGTTATGGTATTTGGTTCTATATTAGGTGGATTAGAGACTAATACACTTAAACCGTTTGTCGAGCAAGCTATGCCCACTTTGATAAATTTGATGTATGACAGTAGCGTTATAGTTCGCGATACTGTTGCCTGGACTTTTGGAAGAATATGTGATGTATGTATATATTTTAAAATGTACTTTCAAATGATAATTGTTTTGTTTAGATAATCCCGGAAGCAGCCATCAACAACACGTATTTAACTCCACTCTTGGAGAGCTTTTTGAAAGGTTTAAAGTCTGAACCTCGTGTAGCAGCCAACGTATGCTGGGCATTCATCGGTTTGTCTGAAGCAGCTTATGAAGCTGCAGAAGCTCGGGATGGAGATACACCAGACACTTATTGCTTGACACCATTTTTCGAATATATTATTACTCAACTTCTTGAAACAACAGATCGTCCAGATGGATCGCAAGCAAATCTTCGTGCGGCAGCTTATGAAGCTTTGATGGATATGATCAAAAATTCTCCCAGCGATTGTTATGTCACAGTTCAAAAAACTACAATGATTATATTGGATCGCCTAAATCAAGTTTTACAAATGGAGAGTCATATAGCAAACCACAATGACAGACACCAATTTAATGATCTACAATCACTTCTCTGTGCCACGCTGCAATCTGTTTTAAGAAAAGTGTCTGCCGAAGATGCTCCAAAGATATCTGATGCAATAATGACCGCACTTCTTCGCATGTTTAGTTCAAATTCTGGTAAAGTAGGGGGTGTACAAGAAGATGCCCTTATTGCTGTGTCAACTCTGGTTGATTTACTTGGTGAGAAATTTTTAGTTTATATGGATGCATTTAAACAGTATCTATACATGGGACTCAAGAATCATCAAGAATATCAAGTATGTTGTGCTGCTGTTGGTCTCTCGGGGGATATATGTAGAGGATTAAAATCAAAAATATTGCCTTACTGCGATGAAATAATGACCTTATTGTTGGACAATTTAGGAAATCAAAGTTTGCATCGAAGCGTTAAGCCGCAAATATTATCGACCTTTGGGGATATGGCTCTAAGTATTGGATCAGCATTTCTTAAATACTTACCTGTGGTTTTACAAATGCTTTTGCATGCTTCTCAAGTAGAAGTAGATCCAAATGACTTCGACAATTTCGAATATTTGAATGAATTGCGAGAAAGTGTTTTGGAAGCCTATACGGGAATAATTCAAGGCCTAAAGGGTACGGAGAAAACACCACATCCAGACGTGTTTCGAATGGAACCTCATGTGACGAACATAATAAATTTCATTAAGATAATTGCAAAAGATAGGGAAACATCGGATTCAATTTTGGCTATTGCTGCAGGATTATTAGGCGATTTGTGCTCGGCTTTTGGACCTAAATTATATGCTCTGCTAAACGATCCTTCAATTAATCAACTACTCGTCGAAGGAAAAAAGTCAAGAGTTAACCGGACAAAATCTTTGTGTACCTGGGCGTTAAAGGAAATAAAAAAATTGTCAAATGAAGCACGCCCTGTGGAATAAGATCGGGGTAAGTTTAAATTTCTCATTAATTTTATGTTTTATGCGTGTTTTGATAATATGATTGATGATATTATTTATAATTATACATATATGCAGTATCCCAAAGAAGTATGGGTATCCTTGAATAAAATTCCTTTATAAATTATAGAAGTAAAAAACGAATTGATTTTTTTTTCAAAATAATTTGTTTTTGTAACAACTGATATAGCGGCATTTATAATTTAATGCAAGATGTTATTTAATTCAACTATAAAGCTAGTTTGTAAATTTATTTAAGAAAGTGGGAAAAGTTAGCATGACAAAAGTATTCGTACCTAAGTAAATTTACAGCTTACCTAACCCTGAATAATCGCAGTACCTTTGCATCAGTTTTATAACTGCTGATTTCTGATGATTTTTTTGATGTTTTTGGAAAGGTCATTAGTAGATATTTGACGTAAATTGAAAGTCGCTGCGTTGATTAGATCAAAAAATAAAAATAAAATAGTGTTGTGCATACCATGGAAAATTGGAATTTATCGTATTTGGACTGTGCAGTTTATTTAATCATTAATATAACAAGAATATTTTTATAATTTGTGGTAAGAGAAATGTGAAAAATTAAAAGAAAAACTATAGAAGATGCTTTAAAAAAAAAAAAAACTTTAATACAAACATATTGCCATCCAAGGAACAACATAGTTAACAACTCAAAGCAAAAATTAGAACAAAAATTAAATTAATTTACAATTTATTTCTATTTTCAGGTTTGTCCCGAATTCGTTATTCGATTGATTGAGGAGATTACATACAAACATCTGATATACTTTCACCGATTCCATCATCACTGTAATTTAGATTGGCAGACTCATAGTTTTCAATGATAAATTAAATATTACTGTGCATCTAGCTCTGCATGTTACAGTTACATCGCCACAATTTTACAGTCGGCCATTTTGATCATAATTTTAATCACTCGGGTTTACTTTAATTGTCCGTTAATATTTTCATCATTTAACGATAAAGTTACTTTTTCGAAAGAAGAGTTTGTCAATAATTAGGCAAAAAGATGAATTTAAGTTTTATTTCATTTTATTTTCATGGTACGAGTGGGTGAAATTTTAAGTGAGTGGGATATGAAAAATGAGTACTATGATGGGTGTTCGATGATATTTTTTTTGCTAATCTGCTGGATGCATAATTTTTGCTTTTTGGATGAAAGAATTAATGTGTTCGTTAATACAATTTTGTAATGACAGACGCAATTATGAATTTTATTTTGCTATTTGTCGAGCAATTGTGCTATTATATCCGCATTAGATGTTACACATCTTGGGTTATGTTAGGAGGCAAACGATTTTTTTTATAATTAGCTTTGATATTGTTTTCTGTTTTTTATGGATAACTCTTACTAATTGTTGCTGATTAATAGTCCAATCGTGCTCTTATCTGCCACTCATCTTCCTTATCATTGCTTTTTTGCTACTTATGGCAAAACCTATATTATGTGAATCGAATCTAATATTACGTTTTATAATAACAAGCTAGGAATTGAGATACATTCAAAACATAGAAAAATTCAAATCAGCTGGGACTTATTAAAATTTGTAGTTGCAATATCAAAATTTTAGCTGGTTTAAAAATTTTGTGTTTCGGAAGGATTTAAATTTCATCGGAAACTATTCTGCCTTCTATTTATATTCCTTAGTGTGAAAGATTTATATACATTTATTTTCAACTTTAAAATCACGAAGCAAAATTTATTTGCTCAAATATCCCACCGCTGACCGTTTTTGAATATTGAGACAAATTATCCTTTGTTTTAAATACATATATTTGGTTCATATCAGTTCGAGTGATCTTATTTGTGATCTGCAGACATAATTAAGTGATCTGTTTTTCATTTTTTTTCATATGTTAGATTGATGTTATGATCAATTTAAAAACAATAAAAATATATGGACATTACAAATCATAACTTGTAAGATACAAATTCATCGAATGTGTTCACTACTTCATAACTATTTATTGACAATATAAACTTTTTGAATATAAGCTAAATTTACATATAAACTAAAACGCTGGGGCTGGAACCAAATGTAAATAAAGCTAGTATTTCGATATACTTTTATCTCATTATCAATATGGGATCGGCAAATTTAATTTGTTCAACTAGCGCTAGTTTATTTATCTATTTGTGATGCGTAATGTTTTCCGATGATGAAACCTACAAATAGCTCAAATACAAATAAAAAATATATGTATAAAATTATCGTGGCGATTTTTGATAACTAAGCAAGAGTTTTTTGTGTTAAATTTTCTTTTTGTCTCTTCCTAATAACCAGTAAGTGTAACATCTGGTAGCCTAACTTTTAATTGTATGGATTTTACGTTTGCGAACACTTTTAGTATTTTTTAAAAAGAATTCTTTTGAGGGCTACCATTAAGGTTTTCCACATTCCAGAATATTTGAAAAAGTCGCTGGCTATTTTCCTAAATATTAATTTTCAAACGAATGAATATCGTTACCCTAAGTGTCTTGGTACTTGTTTAAAATTTGAAATACCCTTGGTTTAAGGCTTGATATAATTTGGAGATTTAAAGAAGTTGATCTGATTTGAAACGATTCCTATCACGCTGTTAGTAGTGTCCGAAATGTGAATGAAATTAAGTGTGACAGCAATATGATGAAAAGATTTTAAACAGTTTAATTCAGTTATCTTTATTGAGTAGAATGTTTTAGGTAATGATTGAAATTTCATAGCTTAAAAAATGTACTCGGAAAACTGTTTGATATCTTTATAAAGCGAGAGAATTAAAATCAATTTCTTTATTGTGAACTGTTTTAAGTTTAATGCGTGTTTGGAATAAAGTAAGTATATCTGAATATATTACTAAAATATGTTATAGATATGAAAGTGTAAAAAAGCTTCTTACAGGATTTAAATGGTGGAATCATTCCAGTAGCATGAATTGGATATTCATTAAATTATGTAAAATAATGACTTAGAGCATACAAGAATGAACAAAAATGTTTCGAATGTGTGTTGTTCATCTATTGAGTCTGTGATTGGAGAAGGTTTTATTTTGTTAAAATGGTTTCAAATGCCATTTTAAACAAGAAACTTTCTTAATTTTAGCGTATACATTACTAAGATGTATATTATTGAAACTGAATGTTTGAAAGGGGTATAAAAAAACTGTAGTCACTTTTAATAAGCTCTGCAAAAACGGTATTCTGTTATGCGTGTAGTAGTTTGTGTATGAAGTGAATGATTGAAAGAATGTAATTACTGATGTATGAATAAACATTTGACTGCCAAAATGTGTACTAGTTTTATTTTACTGTTGTTAAGTATTTCTAATGCCTAAAAATAGTGAAATTCTTTAAGAAATACAGAGTAACCTTTTGTAACGAATTCGTTTTTTATTTTTCAATTGGTAAGTAGTTCTGCGTAATATTTCTTTAATATTTGTAACAGTGCAAGAAAATAATTTATTTTTTTTTTACAGTGAAACCATTTGCATTTCTTAAAAATCTATAAAATCAAAAACTCATTGCTATCCTACTGTGTTTAAGCATTTAAAAAATGACATTGGCTTTTTTCAGAAATGCATGTTTGCTTGCAAGCAACTGGTTTAACTTGAAATTAGTTTTAACTATAGACTGGGGGCCTCGGGTGACGGGGAGCAGTTTGGCTGTGATGTAAGTATGCCATTTTGAGATTCGATTTCCATAAGAAAACCCTGCCTAATAATAAAGAACAAACAAATATTAAAAATAATAACGCAGTGCACGAAGATAAGAAAGCAATTTGAAAATTAATTCTTATTCAAAAAAAAGAACAAGAGATTGCAAAATCCTTTACCAGAGTGTTGGCTCTAGCGTCCAAGCGAAATGAATGCACCAAAGCGTTAACATAGTGCTTACGGATTATATACTATTTTCCACCAATAATTTCATATTTAGATAAATAATAACGAAAATAAACTCTATTATTATTAATAATAATATTTATTTATTCAGTAGAAATTATATTTCTCATTTGTCTAATAGCAGTTACTAACCGAGGCTCGCAACCGCTGCTTAACTGAAAATAATTGTCTGATGGAACACGCAATAATATAGCCGTGTGTTGCAATTGCACTGTCAATGTTAATCCAAGTTCTTCTAAAACCTTTCCTATGTACTCTGGAAGATAATAATTTTTAGGATTATTTAAGTAATATAATATAATAGTTAAATACCTATATCGGTAGCAATTTGCTTGGAAGCCAAAAAATTTAGGGTCTTAATTTGAAGTATTTTGGTTTGGTACATAGCACAAAACTCTTCGACAACTAATGATAACAATACAAATGCGCTTGGTAAATTCTGTGTATATCGTTCATCGCAAATTTCTAACGCATGCCTTAACGGTGGAGTCGGTGATAAGAGCAACGGTTCTAAATGCTGTGGCAACATAAGTAAATATTGACCAATCTGAAAGAAATGTATATTTAAAAATTCACAAAGATCAAAAAATAGCTAGAAATAAATAAAACTAATAAGAGTTACGCTAACGCTGGTACGGTACCCTTAAAATCCAATCATTGGAAATATGTTTGTGAAATATTGTTACGATTTACAATTTTGTTATATAACAGAATATTTGAAAAATATTTAACAAAATACTTACTTCTGTAATGAATTCTTGAGGGGCAAAACTATAATCCGGTAAGTCAGCGTTCGAGGTATGAACAGATGTTGGAGTTTCCACAAACATTAGCTGCCTTTCAATAGGCGCAAAAATACAGGCTAAAGTAATATCATGCGTTTCAACGCCAATAGGATTAATGAGCTTAATAGCTTCTATTATTCCACCTTTAGCATTCTTGCTATGATTCTGCAATTCATTAGCTTTAGAAGCTATTTTTTCAAGACTATTTATATCTCTCTTATCGCTGATTCTATACCCAAATATCTCTTCTTCCTTTTGTAGTATATTGGACGAAACAGCTAATATTTTAAATGAAACATCCTTTTCAAACTCCGCCAGAGATATACTTAAATCACCAATGTTTTGAAGTAGTGATATACAATTCTGCAGCAAACTCCAATTTTGTTCGATATTTTTGCTTGCTGTTAACTGCTGTTGAGCTTTTTTATATTTTTCGACGAAACTCTTAACAAGAAACTAAAAGAATTATTTGATAAATATGTCAATTATAGAAGAATTGATTTAAATTTGAAATTTTTTTTGGTACATTTTTAATTGCTAGATTCCAATAGACTCTGAGTTATTTTGATATTACAAACCTAGTTCAAATATCTATAGAACTACAGTAAATGAAACACTTACGTTTAAAACTGTGCAAAAAGGAGCAATAGCACAATTCTGAGTTATTTTTTCGCAGCGCGAACAAGCTTCCTTTGCCCATTGTAATATTTTTCTGTTGGCATTACCCAAAGCTCTAATGGTCTCAGGTGGCGTAGGATGGACTAATTTCAATGATCCCAAATTATTTACAAAATACTGTTGTTCAATAGTTGGGTATTGTAAGAAAAAGAAACCAAAGTAGTCGAAAATTGATTTGCCCAACGAAATTAAAACCTCCTTTGAAGGTTTATCTGAAAAAAAGTAATATAACTTGGTTTATCCATGAAAATCGACAACACACCTCTTAATTGAAATTCTCTCATAAACAAATTTCCAAAGTGGACATTGGCTGTTGAAAATTCCTCTAGGGTCTCCAATTTGTCATTCGATCTTTTAAGAATTTCGAGAATAACATTCTCACGTGTAGGTTGCAATGTAGACAATAATTCAACAATTACATAAATTGGTTCCTCACTAGCAGTATTTCCAAAAACTTGGAGGCACCACTTCAACTAAAATAATTCTTTTGTATAAGGTAAATTAAATTGCATATTAAACCTGAATACCTGCTTTTGATAATTTTCGAAAAGAAACTCGTAGAAATCACTCAAGAACGAATTGCTATTTTCTGATAACTCAACAACTTCATTCCAATATTGTTTAAGAGTTGTCTTTTGTATTGTCCTGTAGTAATGCTTTAATTGCGTAGATCTTTTCATACCAGCAAACATTGATACATATTTTTTCGAGAGTTCTGAAAAATAATAAAATACTTTATAAACAAAGTTAAAAATAGGATAAATACCGATATCTCCGCTTGAAAAACATTGAACAACTGAAGGGCTAGCCAAAGCTTCCAAACGGTTCTTAAAATCCTCAATCTGGTTTTCCCTTTCGCTTTGTCCAGGTAGACCCTCTTGGGCGCACAGCGATTTTTGTAAAATAAGAAGTTTGTCGCATATGTTAATCAAATCGTTCCTTTCGAATAAGTCCTCCAATTGTACAATTAATTTTCCCCAACCATCTGATTCCTGCAAGCCTTGTTTTGAAGCTTGTAATTTCGATTTAAGTACATCCAAGTGTTCTAACTTTGTCATGAAATCCCCAGTTTCTAGTTGAACTTCTACTACTTCCCTCTGTATATCCATCATTTCTATTTTTAATGAAAGAACATCATTATGAAGATTTTGCGCATCTTTCATTAAACGTGGCAAGGACGACAGAATTTGCTGACCAGTATCTTCCAAAACTGAATTCATCTGCTGAACAAAAAGCTGCAGCTTTGAAACTAAAGATAGGACGAATGTCTGGAATTCAAAAACTTTTATATTTTAACAGTAAATAGCTGAAGCAAGCTTCCTTCCTCTTTAATTTTTTTAAGTGAAAATCTCAAAGTGGGGTAATTAAATATTTGCCTTCCTTTTAAAGGTCTTAATATGTAATTTATTAAAATTGAATAATTTAAACCTACTGCTACAAATCCGTTAATTGTGTTAGCAGGAAGGAACGAAAAGTGCACCAATTTGATATAGGTCTTCTGTAGGAGGTGAGTAGTTCATTTCTTAAATAAAACCTGGGCTTTTAGATTTGTATGCACAAGTTAGTTCATTAAAAAAAAAACGCAGTTTATAAGATATCTTGTAAGTGTCTTATATTATACATCATTGGCTTCATCTTAGCGCAGTCCAATAAACCAACAAGTCCACTCCAGGGCTAGCGCAACCGTAGCAGTTCGGCGTGCAACTTTATAGTTATACTCGCATAGTCTTTATTTTAGTCTCTTACCTCTTTTTCACGAGTCGACTCAGATTTATCAAATGTGGCATTGATCCATTTTACTGGACAGAAATTCTGATTCGAAAATTCTTCCACGTTCTAAGGAGAATAAATAGATAGATACTTCACAAACTTATATTAAGATTATACCATTCTAATTGAATCAACAACCCTTTTTCTTTTATTCCCTTTAACATAAACTTTAAACAATTCTACTTTGGCTACATATGACAGATGTCGTGTTCGGAGTGCGGAACTTCACATTCACAAATATTAGCAATCTTGCCAGATTGGGCCAAATTTGTATAATATTCCAACTAAATAGGTAGAGAATGAAGCAACGAAAGGAGCAGCAGCTGATTTGACGTATAATGCTCACGTAAAAGATTTCACAATTTCGGCACGCACATAGCTGAGGGAGAACAAAAATCGCACCGTCTTATAGGAAGACATGTTCGTATTACACGTCATTCTTATGCATTAAGTTTAGCAGAATTCTCATCGAAGGCTTTGAGTGCGCCCTGTAATTTGACAATTTTAGTTTCATTGAACAAACTTTTTATGTCAGTTGTTTCTGTACAGGACATCAGTTTTAACTGTTAAGTGTCAAATTAATAAACATAACCTTAGTCATAGATATTAGTTTTGTTTTGCTGGCCGACAATTAAAGAAACTCAACATGATTTCTACAGTACTTCGACGAAGATTAGTTGTTTTGGTACTTATTATTCTGTTAATATGGCAGTTGCTTCGTTATTTTCCGGACTTTGCTTTCTTTGCGCCGGTAAGAGAAGTCATTTACAAAGAAATAGTTATTTATTAGCAAAACTTAGGAGGAAATTGTGCTGCGACCATCTGATGCACCCGTTTTGGTCATGGTTTTCTATGAAGCTCTATGTCCAGATTCTAAGAATTTTATCCTAAAACAATTGCAGCCAGCTTATGAGAAAGCACCCGATTTGATTGAAATTCAATTCATACCTTTTGGAAAAGCAACGGTTTGTATACCTCTAGGTTTTTTTCCAACATTTATTTTAATCTCCATCAAATTATATTTGCTTGCACGCATGTATATTGAAATCGTTCCCCATTATCTAATATATGAGATAAGAATACATGTGATTGTTTAGAAATGTTATGTTAGCAATAGGAAAAATACACCGATTTTAATGAAATTTTGTGGAAGCCTTCTATTTTGTCTAAAACGGGACGATATGAAGGCATTTTTGGCGGTAGGTTATAGGTTTCGATTAACTGCAGATTTTGCTAGAAGTTGATAGTAATAAAGAGTTCGTTTCTAAGAGAACGACAAAAATTTGGGAGGAGACGAAACGAGAATTGAATCAGTTTTGCAGGATACCTTTTTATATTATATTAACTCTCCATATTTCGTTACTTTCCCAAATGTTAAAGCAAAGTAAATTTTAATAATTAAGATCATAGTAAGAAACTCAATCTTGTTTAAGTATTAATTTCTGAAATTGTAGGATTTTTAGAATTTTGTTGTTCTCAAATTGCAAAATACGTTTCCAAAAACATCAAGATACCGAGATACTTTTCGCCATCCAGAGCCACACGCAACGTTTGAAACTATGGCCTGCCTTTAAAAATACATGGTAAAAAATACTGCACATTATTCCCTATACTCTAAGTGCTGTAAATGAGAATATTTTGCTGACTGTTCTTACATCTCTCATTTTTATATATAACATGAGAAGCAGTGGTTTTTTGCTGCTTTATCTAAAGGGACAATTTTTTCGATGCCGCTTTAAAAATTACGTATGTCATATCTTATTATTTAGATTAGATCTCGATACAAGCAAAGAGCTATTGCTTCCCACTCCTTATGAAAATTCCCATAAAAACGAAGAGATTGCCTCTAATCTAGTATTCCTGATCCATACATTGGTCAATCTGTAGAAGCAATGATACGACACCTGTAATACAGATCTATTTCCTATTATTCTAACCTCTAATAGCTATAATTCAGGTAATTTTTTGAATATTCACATAGTACTTAAAATTTTCTTGAAAGGCTAAGCTGTAAGATTAACGCAAAGGATTAAGATGGTATAACCATATTAGAAAACAGAATATGTGAAATATTTGGGCTAATGGAATATTTTAAATTTTTGTCTTAAAGCTATATTTTATAAAATTTAAGAAATAGTTGTTCAATTTTAGATGCACGTTAACCCAGACGGTTCACTAACATTTGACTGCCAACATGGTGTTCTTGAATGTCAGGCAAATATGTATCACGCTTGTGCTATAGAGGCTATTGAAGATCATAAATTGCGACTTGATATTATTTCGTGCATGATACGGGATAATCATAATCCTAAGGAAGCAATGCAAAGGGTAATTAAATTAAAATCCGAGTCATTTAAGTCTACGAATGTTTTTACAGTGCATTCGAGAGTACAAAGTGGAGACTAGTGAGCTCATACAAAAATGTTTTGATAGCCCGCATGGTGCAGAATTACTTAAGCTTCATGGGGAGGCGACATCAGCTTTAAGACCTGCAGTATCATTTATTCCAACCATTACTTTAGATGGTTCACAAGGACGTCAAGCGTCCATTCTGAAGGATTTCTTCGGTGAAATTTGTAAAATAGTTGCTGGCAGGGGTCCGATACCAAATATTTGTCCGTAGATTGCTATTTTTTATTTTTAAATAAGAAAAACCACCATAAATATTGCCACGTGACATTTTTCAGAATGTAAAATGAAGGTAACAATGTCTTTGAGGTATAATTGCGGTCTTTCTATGTTTTGATGGTGACCATAGGATAAAATTACCATTGGTTCTAGCTGTTTTTCAAATTGAATAGCTTGTCCATCACTCAAAGTCAAAGTTACCAAATTATACCCCTGGCATTAAATTATTTCATTTTACGATATAGCTTTCTTTTTCTGGGGATTGAATGACTACGCGAAGTGATTTGTAAAAAAATATGTACATTTTTTAATTCCATTTGTCATATTTTATACAATTAACAAATAGGTAATTTATGTTTTTTTTTTTCTATTTTTTGGGATTAAATGTGACTTATTTATAAGCATATTGTGTTTGGTTTTAATTTTTGAAATAAAAACGAGTTTTTGATGTAGAATATGTAGTATGCTGCTAATTCGTCGGCATCAAAATTCCCTTAACTTCTTAAATTCTTTGTCTATATATATATGATCCTCTCAACCGCTTGCAGTCTACAAACTCGACTCCGATGAGATCGACCAAGTGATAAAGTCATAGTTCTTGGTGACTTTAATATCTCTCGCCTCCAATGGATTCGATATGAAAATGAACTCCATTATGTCCTTTCGAATGTCCGCTCTATACCAATCTCTTCCCTATTAACCTCGGAGAGACTATGCCTCATCCCTGTCATAGTATAATGAAGAACTCCGAACCCTACGGAATAGGAGAAATAAACTGTGGACAGGCCTATTTGGTTCAAATTATTAGGTATGATAAAATGAAAACACTGAATTAGATATTATATATTCAAATCGAATGTTTTATTACCTTAGAATACAACAATATGATTCAAACACGAAATGGAAATTGAAAATAAATATTTCCAGTTATAACGTTGCGAAACAAATTTCATTTGAAATGATTAATTGATATTAATATATTACTAAATTTCTACAAATTTAACAAAATCAAGGAAGGCAAGTAGTTTAAGTACAATCAAGCAAAACGAGATTAACTTGTAATTAATGTCATAGATAAAAACAGCATGCATGGGAGGCATTCTTAAAAATTTGTAACAAGCAACTGGAATATGTGAATCAGCAGTTAGACCATGATGGATTCCAGTCCAGCTGCAACAAAGTAAAACTGCTGTTTCACTAATACGTACTGGGCGGAACGTTAGGACTTTGGTTGCGAAAGCAGTGGATCTGCAGCATTTTCTTCAATTTCGACCGAAGGACTATGCATTGATGCTTCTGTGTTTAATTGTTCTTGTGGCGATATCATCTGCAAGCTACCGCTCGTTTGGGAACCAATCAGCGAAGTTCGTTGATTAATTGAAGTATTTACAGAATTAGGACTAACAGTTGCAGGCCCATTTGGAGTAAATTCCTTTGTGATTACAGGATCACTCTGCTGATCTTCCTCATTTATTTTTCGTCTTATACTTACCGAATGAAAAGTTGGTGATGGTGATTTACTTTTATGTTTAGTTTGGGTCTTAAATGGACCTTCATTATTCAAACTTACAGTGTGTGCATTTATACTGCGGTCATCCTCATCCAATGAATGAAGCAACTGTAAAGATAGTAGTTACATTAAAAAAAGAAAAACTAGAGCAGATTCAGGTGATGCAACTATGAACATTATCGTGATGGAGAATGAAAGAATATTTATTTTCCTGGGACTTAATTTTTTTTACCTTTTCAACTTCATCATCTATGGGTTCACTAGACGATTCACCGCCTATTCGTTGTGCTCTTTCCAACAGAGTTGCTCGTTTCGCAGCTAAGTACAAATTTCTTTTAATTGTAATATATAGCACGTCACCAACAGCTCTGACAGAATAATCAGGAACAAAACTATGTCGCAATATTGCATCCATGTTGAGTGATTGTAAAGAACCTTTGATTTGTTGTTGTTGATTCGGTGAATCTATAAAAAAAAAATTTTATTCCAAAAAATTATATTTTTCTACAATTTACCTATTCCCACATTTTGGCCTAGAGCTTGAGTTCCGAAAAACGTGAAAGGTCCGCTTTCAAATACTAAATTTTCTTTACCAACTGTAACTTCAACACGGCCTTCTAAAATAAGTACGAAGAAATTTACAGGTTTACCCTGTTGGTATATATAAATGCTGGGATCATCTTTCTCTTTCCCTTTGCATTTAATATGATGTACAATATCTTGATTAAGTAGACGGCGCAAAATCGTCTCCGAAACCGCATCTGTTTTAAAGGCATCCACAGCTATAAAAAGTACAGGGAAAATTGTTAGCATTTCTACATTTATTTAAATTTTATAATTTCACATTTTGACAGTAAATTCAAATGCAAGAATAAGCAAAACGATTAATTTAAAAATCCGAAAAATTCGAATGCCATCATCACAAAGGACAATCACACGTATTAACATATTTGAATTTATATTAGTGAAATTGAAAAATTGAAAAGAATTCTTACCTGTACTTAAATACTGGAAAGTAGCAAGCATTAATTGTGGAGAGATCCGATTTCTTTGATTTTCTTTTTTTTCTGCAAAAATTGTGAAATCTTGTTTTCTAGCCTTTTTTCGTTTAACTTTTCTACGATTATCAGTGAAGACATCTGTTTCATCAACAATTTCAGCTTGTATAAGTTCTTCAATTACATCTTCCAGTGTCACTAAGCCAACTGTTTCATAAAATGGATCTCCTTCTCCTTCGTCATTAACACGATGTACAAACGCCATATGACCTTTATGACCTTCTTTAAAATGGTTAAATATTATGTCTAAGGTAATGTCTTCAAACACAAAATGACAAGGATTTTGATAAAACTCACAAAGAGTTTTTAACGGTGTATTATCATCTGGATCAACAAAAGCTAAATCTTTAATATATAATACTGTTACTATATTTTTTCGATCTCCGTCATAAACTGGAATTCTAGAAAATCCAGACTTCATTATTTCTGAAACCGTTTCAAAATCTAAAATCGCGTCTAGCGAAAGCATAAAAGCATCTTCAATATGGGTCATTACATCAGCTACGGTTTTTTTCCGCAACTCTAGTGCTCCAGATATTATGTTTACTTCATCCTTGTCAAGGTCGTTTATACCGGTTGTTACCTGTAGACAAATGGAAGGGAAATTATGTCTTTATTTTAATATTTAAAACAAACTTTTATAAGTTAGGGTGGATTCAAAAACGAAAGCGATTCAAGGCGAATCTTCTTATTTTGTACACATTCTGTGGGTGCAGATAAAGCTTTCTTATTTATTTATTCAAAAATAGAAGTACAGTAAATATGGTGCATCCTACCAAAATAAAAAAACTAGTAAAATATACTTATAGCGTCAGCATAATTCTTCTTTTTGTTTGATTTAGATATATGAGGCTATTTACGGAGCAGTCGGGAGTACTGTAGCCTGGAGGGATTTATCCAATTACTGGCTATAACCTTGATTCTACCATTTTTTGCCCTGTCCTCGATGAGCAGGATATTTAAATTCAAACCAATCCCTATACCTCTATTTCTTTTGAAATAACTAAAATAAACTGGTAAATACTAGAATCAATTATATACTTTCACTTTTATTGTATTACTTTAAGAGATAATATTATCTATAATTCTATAAATTTTTTTGTGACACATGGACTTAAGTGGTTTTACTAAAATTCACCTTCACTGATAATAAGAACAATTTCCAAGTACTGATATATTCTTCAATAAACATAAGCAACCTGATAAAAATTGCTTTTCTGAATGATATACTTATCTTAATTGATATGACGGTGTACGGATAAAAGAGTTTTTTACGTTTAAGAAATAGCAAACCCACAACGAGATAAAAAACAAAACCAGAATAAAATCAACATTTCTTAATTTTATATTAAAAATGTATTATATAAAATATTAGAAATTTAAATCAATTTATTACATTACTTACTTTTACAAGCTCCTTCAGTCTCTCCCGATTATAAACATTACCGATTTCTTCTCCCAAAATAAGATCTAAGAGCTTGGATGTCGGATATGCAAGAGGAAAAGTTAGAACCATGACAGCTTTTGTTATCAGAATAGTTTTAGCGCCAACTGCTAAACCATGTCTTGAACATATAGCCTTAAATATTTAACATATATTTTGCGTTTGTTCATTTCAAGAACTTTTAGTTTCTACCTGAGGAGTAATCTCACCAAAGATCACAATTGCTAAAGTTGAAAATATGACTGCAATAAGTCCGGATGTAAGACCATCTAGTAAGATTGTAAACGTTGAATTGACGAGAACATTTCCCAGTAGTATACTGCAGAGAAGATAGTTGCCGTGATCTCTTACTGGTTGAATTTTTCTCGCATAATCCTTTTCGTTTTCTGTCCCGGTGTTTCGAAGAATCTGAATTTAATTGCAAATTTAAGAATAATATATTTTTATTGAATACAGCGGCAAGCAGCCGACGAGCTGTATTTCTGTGTAGTGAATGAATTAAGAAATCATGACAATATCATTTCATCAAATACCTTTAACTCAGTTCTGTCCAAAGCCATTAACCCCAAATTCAACCCAGAAAAGAGCGCAGAAAAAAATAGGCAAGTAATGATTATTATTATAGATGCCCATAATGGTAGAATAGTTTCATGGCTGCTTAAACGTAACCATGTTTCGGATCCTTGATGTACAAGGGGTGAAGTAAGTGTAACATTGTGCTGCAATTTATAAAACAATTTCATTTGCAAAGGGTCTCAAGAACAGCTCAAATATTACCTTCGTTCTATCATCATCTATTTTAGCACATATATAAAATGTGCTTCCTCCCTTTGGCAACTGTATATTATAAAGTGCAGTTTTACCATTATTTGTTCCATTTGTAACCCTAAACAACCCCGTTGAAGGCAAAATGCATGCTCCGCCGTGTGTGTTTGATTCTTGAGTAAAAGCGATCACAGTATTATCGGTAATGCGATATCCAAATACACGGAGAACTACCTCTGTGCCGCTTAGTACGCTGGGTACTCCATTTTCTTCAATTTCAATTTCTTTTTCACTATGTTCAATGCGGAAACCTTCTATGCGAAAACCATTATTTGGATCTTCTGTTGGGGCATTACGAACTTGTCTGCGAAGGCTGCAAATAAAATGAAATTATTTTACGTTATTCTTTTCTATACAGCATATAATTAAAAAGTGATGAATTTAATTAAAATGTATTTATGCCTGCAGACGGAAGCCAATGTATTATATGCTTATACAAATAAAATTATGGCCTCAGTAATCAATTCAATTATCACTTATTTCATTTATAGCGATGCTTTCTAACGGACGCAGGCGGTTTTTTGATTATTTTAAAATTGATTTAATTTTTTAACAGGATGGGCTTTTTTTTGTTTATTTGAATATTGATTTATTAACAGGATGATTTATAGCGTCTATAACAGTACCATATGTGTTATACCTTACAATATAGTCGGATGCACGCACGTTTTGCTCACATGCAATTGGTTTACGATTGCTCACGCACCGATATCGGAAATTGCATTTTTGCGAGCAAGGAGTCAAAAAGCATACAATAAACTAGCAGTCACCTTTTAAAAGGTACTGAAACCACTGACCATGTTTGCAGGAAAACACTGGATCTTCCAATAAGATTTTGCACCTGCTCATAAGGCGAAGTCCACACGATAGTTCGAGGTAATTTACCTGAGTTGATCGCTGCTGAAGATTGCCTCCAGGAAATTCAAACCATAATCCACTGGACTACCGATTGTGGAAACTTTTAGAGACGGTCTGCACAATATCGAAACCCTTAAAGCTGATTTGATTAGAGAGTAGCAGCTTTTTTACCAGTGGAAGTGGAAATTTTAGTACAAAAAAAAGAAAAAAGAAAAAAAGAAAGGAATTGACTGCGGGATATCTTTTACTAATATTAATCAAGTTTTATTTAATTTCTATCAGTAGATCGCACTTCTCACCAGAACAAAAATTGCTCGGGACGGCAACAAGGGCCACGGGTAGCAGCTCAGAGAGCATGGTACCGGCAAATTCAACGAACATAGTTTCGAACCCTGACCCTTGGTCAACGTCGTCGCTTTTTCCCCTTGTATCAAATTCTTTACTATATATAACTCATTTATGATTAATTCAGTAAAATATTTTGATCAACTTTATCAGTCTTTAATTTCAGCATTCCTCAATTTTAGAAAATAAGCATTAAACCAATAAAATATTAGATTGTAATTTAAATATATAAATTACAAAATAATTGTATTTCAATAGAATACTAATCCACCAACTTATATATACCAAGCATTTCGTGATATTAATGCAAAATAGAAGTGGAGCCTCACATTCAACGCAAACACAGAAGAAAAAGGCAAGTATCAAGCATATCGAACTCGATACAAGCCGTTATTTTAGATTCAGATTTTTTGGTGGCAATCCCACAAATTTAGGAAATAAACAAAAAAGTGGTAAATGCGTTTTCCAAAATCCACAAAAATAATTTGACCATTGATTTTACGCAGTAAATGATATTGGACAATCCAGATACCACTAGTTTATGACAGAAAAATATACTATATTTATAATAAAATTTTAAGTATAGAGCAGAGCCAATGTGCTAACGCAATTAAAGATATGACAACTCACCTATTTACTAATTGTGATTACGTCACTCATCTATTTATACACATCGACTAAATTAGAAGAACACAAAAAAGGCGCACTTTTTTTCTAATAATAACTTGTAAATGGTATTACACTTTCCTTCTACATCCAAGGACAAATATGAAATAATTAGTGATTGAACAATTTATTAAACGATACGATCATCTATTATATATGCAGCGACGGTCTTCTGTGCATCTCGTTCCATAATAGTGAATACATCTTATGATCTGCAAAACGTGCAATAAACAAGGTGCAAAAAAAATGTAGAGCTTATATTTAAGACACTTGCCCGTGGCCGTGTTAAACATATACTCGTATGTATGTTCTTCTTCATTTTTAATGTATCATAGATTATACTCTATAAGCTGGTGAAATTTTGACTTATTTCGCTTACGAATTTTATACTTTGTATGCTCGTGGTGGAGATTTACAACTTAAACTACAATAACTTGTGGTTAATTTTATCTAGCCCAACAATTTATTCATTATTCTTAGTAAATATACAAAAGAAAAACAATAAATTTTATTTGTGTGCGGTCTTTTGTGCCAAGACCCCACTAATGAAGTAGACGATCCGCAACCCTAAGGTAAGCTGGAAGGGCACTGATAGTAGAACTTCGGACTTCACCGGAACTTAAGAACTTTTTGCTGAAAAACCCTCTTCACGTCCTTGCTAGAGCCGGGTAGTCACACAAGGTGTGGGCTATGATTTCCTCGTCCTCTAGACATAGTCGGCATTCTGTCTCAACTGATAGAGCTATTTTATGTACTTGATATCTCAACCCGTAGTGGCGAGATAAGTTGCGTACCAGCAGCCTGAGATCGCTTTTGCTCAGAGTGGTGGTTTTAGAGTATACGTGGGGTTTAAAATCTATTTAGCCTGCCGTAACCCCGGAGCATCGTCCCAGTATAGGGTGTGCTGTCTTTTCACCACAGCTTTGGTTCAGGACCAGCCAATACTGCAGTAGAGTTCAGGGGCTTGGTACCTAGATGAAGAGACTCGAAGGATTCCTTGTTTTTTTAATAACATACTAAATATAGTACTTGGCGTATAGTATGGTATTATTAAATAAAAACTTTAATCTATCTTATTTCTTTTATTACATTTATTGTTTACACTTTTCGTTACAATACTTGCTTCTGTAGTATGTTTGCAATCTTATTGTTCCGGTACAAAATGAATATATTTTTAAGGCAACCCAAATCTATGTACACCAAATACACTTTTAGAGCTTGAGATCTTTTGGAATCGGTTATTTTTTTATTTTATTCTTTTTTGTGTCATCTCTCAAATTAGTTTTCCTTAGCAATAAGTAGACATTTAGGCTTTGTTGAACTAAAACGGTCATAAAGGTCAGTGGTTGACTCGTAGTCGAACCGGGCATTAGAGATAGATTAAACAAAAATTGGTAAAAAATAATAATAATTCCAAATAATATCGATATTCCAACCGATGAGTGAAAGTTTTCATCTGAGAAGTTTTATTCCGCTTATACTATTGACTCTAAGTGGAAAAAAACTATGCCAATTGCCTTAAAATTAATTAAAAGCAAAAATAAAGTGGTACACAACTAGCTTACACGTTTCCACGCATACTAATAATGCCGCTTTTAATTAATAATTTCCTTCAAGATTACTTACGAGTGTTACTTTCTGCTTTGTTATCTTTCTGTGATTTCTTTGCCGTCCCATGCGAATTCTTAAAATAGCTGTACTTTTTGCTTGTATTAGCAATAAACAATATTTTAGGATTTTAGATTAATTTTAAGAAGAGAAGCGTTTTAGTGTTTAAAGTTAGAGTATTGAAATACTTATAGTGGCTTGGGTTGAATTTGAGTAAAGGTTAATTAGTTTTAAATTCCTAAGTTGGTGTTAAATAACCTTTTGGGCACAACAACGAAAATTTCGTGTGTCTATTATTTTGAATTATTAATAAAAATTAGAAAAAAACCTTGCTTCCTAACAATTACTTCCTCGTTGCATCGGCAATAAACAAATTATGCTTAATACTCGTCCAAGTTAGTTTAAAGCAATTTTATTTTATTATAAAAATCAATTCTATGGACTTGGCTATCGCTCGTCGGTTGCTAATTTCAGCGTCATTCCTTTTTTTTTTGCAATAGAATAAAAGTAGGATAGTCACCCCATGTTTTTAGAGGAAATATTAACAATATATATATAAAGAAAAACAAAACTTATACTAGGACTTTGCATATGCGAAATTTTTAGAGGTATAAATTTTATTTTCGGCTTTTTTTCATTCTGATATATTCCACCAATGCGTGCTTGTTTGTATACGAAAATCGAAACATAAATAACAGACAGGTAAGAGAACATTTTTATTCAACTGTGAGGGAATTTTCAAACGGTTATTTCATCAAAGTTTAAAAGGTTATCAGTGTTATATTCAATGTCATATTATTTACATATACATATTTTCCTTCATTAAAATAACAAGGCATGTTAAATCTTAAAACCTTTTTCAATTTATCCAAAACTTGTTTGTTTTTATTTTTGGCCACCCAAGTACTTGAATATATCACCTATAAATCAACATCATAGTCAAACACTTTAATGTAATCTGTATACAGGGTCCCGGAAAAAATATAGGAACAATTTCTCCTGACCGCCATTCTTACGAATAGCATACTTAGCTTTTATGTTTAGTTTGCTATTTGGTTTAAATTCACCTAGGGAAAAATATATATGTATTGTAAGCCCGCACTTTATTTCTATAAGTCACGAGTAAGTTTTAGATTAATTCCAAGTGAGGAATACAATTCCTTGTAGTGGAAGAACATTTTGAATTTCAATGAGATCACTTATTATAAACAGCAATTGAAATACTCACCCTTCAAACCTTGAAAAATTTCCGAAATGACGAACTTTCATTAACTCAAGCTTATCATTACAGAGAACTTGAGTGCTACTCACAGCTATAAACAGAACAATTATAAACCACAATAATAAATTAGAATTCAATGAACAACGGGAAAGCGAAACCGCTGGCGAATTGCAAACATAGGCACTAGTCCGAATCAACTGCAATAATCCCATGGCAAAACACACGTTCTCTTCACTTTAACTTTAAAATTATTATTAAAATTTCTCTGAATTTATCAATCCTTAATTTACCACAAGTATCAACTAGAAACAATAATCATTTTTTTATTAAAAATATTCCGGCACTTTTTGTGAAGTATGCCTCACTTTTCGCGTTCTTTCAAATCTCGGTAGTATGTACCCCGCAAAGGTTCTAATTCTAATTCACTCTATGCGCCGAAGAAATATGGGAGGAATTTATCACTCCGCGATATCCCGTTTCCAAGAAAAACGTAAAACGAAAACTTGACAGATTTTTCTTCAACAATGAATGAGTTGGTGAAAATTTCTGTCAGAATAAACATTTAAATGGCTTGCGGCCACGATTACTCCGGAGACATATAATTTGCTGTAACGCCACTGCGCCTTCGAAAAAATATGACAAGTTTATTAATTTTAACTAGTCGGAATATTTCATAACACCAAATGCGTTGCAGCGTATATTATCGCATTTCATATTTATGATTCTTTTGAGGAACTAACTTCCATTATATTTATTATTTTTAGTAATTAAGAGAATTGACTCTAATTAGCATATACAGCTTATAATACCTCTGATTCGTGGTTTAGGAGCAATCGCGTTAAGCTAAAAGTTTTCAATCAACGGTTACTATGCTCCGGTCAGGAGTCACAGGAGCCAGTATTCTGTTTAGCATTTAAAGCCTTAAATCTTTAAAATCGGATTCATTCGTTTGTTTGATGCAGAAAATGTAGAGAGCGCAACTAGAGCTTCCCATTACCTTTTGTTCCTCACTTATTACTTTGTTCCTTTTACGTTTGACATTAATGATATGTGATGCGATAAGGGTAACAAGGATTTGTAAATGCAAAGAAACTGTGAACTTGAACTTAAATTCGTGAATATATTTAATGTAATTTCTAGGAACTATTTACTGATTTCCCTGGACGCGAAAAGATCAGTTTTCGTGGCGCAAACATTTTTTTTAGTTACTCATATGTGATCCGCCCATTTCGTTTTTACAGATACGCCTTGACAAATTATTTGAATAATGCCCCCTCAAAAAGAGTACGTTCAAGTGTAAAAGTTTAAAGCGTTTTGCATTCTGAGTTTTAAAAAAAATAGTATTCCTATTAGTGGTAAATATTGAAACGAACTGTTAGTAGTAATTTAGTGGCCATTGTAGATAATATTCTGGGTGTAATTATGGCTGAAAATAGTAATAATGGTGTGGTTACGAGCAATCCAAATGCAGAAGTAGTAAGGGGACAAACATTTGAGGTAGGACCTCGTTACAAAAATCTTGCTTACATTGGCGAAGGAGCGTACGGAATGGTTGTGTAAGTAACTTTTATACTAAGCAACAACTTTTCAAATCTTTCTAACTAATTTCGTTTTCAGCTCTGCGTACGACTCTATCACTAACACCAAAGTTGCGATTAAAAAGATTTCTCCATTTGAGCACCAGACTTACTGTCAAAGGACTTTGCGGGAAATAAAAATTCTTACTCGCTTCAAACATGAAAATGTAAGTAGTGAATTGTATAAAAGACCGGTATAAGATTGACAGTTCCGCACTTTGTTGGCGTGCAGCTTTATTTCTTTAAAGAGATTTAAAAATTAGTTTATTTTTTTTTAAATTTTTGTAATAAATTTTGGTTTAAGTGTAGAATTTAGAAATCGCTTGGATTTCGAAGAATTTTGCAAGAACCTTCAATTTGCCTTAAAACGGAGAAATAAAATATTGTAAATTTTTAGTTTTCAGTTAGTTTTCCTTCCTCAAGTAGTAGTCTAGTATGCTAGGCCCAAGAAAACAACTCAAGTAAAATATGAACATTTTGCTATTTGTCCAAAAATTAATTAAATAATAACTAACTTTATAATTTGCTGGTCTTTTGCGCGCAGCATACCACTTTGATAACCGGAATAGATGAAAATTTCTTGAGCGTTTATCTTATATGTGTTATGATTAGACCAATAAATTTCTTGGCAACAGCATACTAGGCTACAATCCTCAAAATGTAAAAAAACAAGACCTCCATAGCAGCTGGAAGGAAGAGATCAATTTTTTAGAAGCGGACGGTGCGACTTTTGTTCCCTCTCAGGGAGTGACTATGCATTCCGAAAGAATTTGTTACTTATTAAAATGGATTAAAATTCCCTTTTCAATGTTGTTAGTAAATTTATTTTTCTCAAAAAAGTACTTTAGAACTTTGACACCAATTGAAAAACCAATTTAACATTTTTCCATCTAACCAAACATTTATCAGTTAAAAGCGCCGAATTCAAGAATCCTGTTGTCATATCCGCTTTTCTTCGATGGTGTATCTAATGAGAATAAATGAAGACTAGCCAGAAAGAATTTTGATCAATTCTAAATGTAAAAAATTAATTCTGGCGACTGGTCTCATCATCAATTTTTTTCATAAATAACCATCCCATAACTTTGATATAAAAATAGTAGTTTGAATACTAAAAGCAGTTTTTTTTTTAGTAGAAAATACAATTTATATAGACAGTTTTGCATGAATTTGATACTTTGTTATTGTGTCAGAAAATAAAATAATATCATTGAACCATGGTCACATTATAAATTAGTTACAATATTTCTGAAAACAATTATATATTTTTTTAGATTATAGATATAAGAGATATTCTACGGGTAGATAGTATTGAACAAATGAAAGATGTATATATTGTACAGTGCTTAATGGAGACTGACCTTTATAAACTTCTAAAAACACAGGTAATTTCACAAATGTATGCATACATTTTACCATTTTTCAAACGAGCTATCATATGCAGAGGCTAAGTAACGATCATATTTGTTATTTTCTGTATCAAATACTTCGAGGATTAAAATACATACATTCAGCAAATGTCCTACACAGAGATTTGAAGCCAAGCAACCTTCTGTTAAACACGACGTGTGACTTAAAGGTGAAGTGTGAAAGGAATAAAAAATTTTAGAATGTTTTTATAAGTTTTTGTTTAAGATTTGCGATTTTGGTCTGGCAAGGGTAGCTGATCCAGAACATGATCATACTGGATTTCTTACTGAGTATGTGGCAACCAGGTGGTATCGAGCGCCGGAAATTATGTTAAATTCGAAGGTTTATTTAAATTTATGGAAACTATAGAGTTAAGTTTCTCATTTTACAAATAGGGCTATACCAAGTCAATCGATATTTGGTCTGTGGGATGTATACTAGCAGAAATGTTAAGCAACAGGCCAATTTTCCCTGGTAAACATTATTTAGATCAGCTTAACCATATACTCGGCGTTCTTGGGTCACCTTCAAAAGCGGATTTAGAATGCATTATAAATGAAAAAGTAATATAATGCAAAAATAGTTGAGTTGAAAATACTAATCCATATTTCTAAGGCTCGGAATTACTTGGAATCTTTACCTTATAAACCTAAAGTTCCATGGATTAAACTTTTTCCGAACGCAGATGCTAAAGCTTTAGATCTTTTGGACAGAATGCTTACTTTTAATCCGCACAACAGGATATCAGTTGAAGATGCTTTAGCTCACCCTTATTTAGAGCAGTATTATGATCCTGGTGATGAAGTAAGATATATTGAGAAAATTAATTTAAGATATATGCTAACTTTTCATTTTTAGCCTGTTGCTGAAGAACCATTCCGGATTGCCATGGAATTAGATGACCTTCCAAAAGAAGAGCTGAAAAAGTTGATATTTGATGAAACATTGAAATTTAAAGAATTACATCCAGATACAGCTGTATAAAAACGCTTATTTATGATCGTCTACCATTTTGCAAAATATATTTTTTCTCTAAGTGTTCAAAGATAAGATAGCATCATTGATAATTGTGTGTTTAAATGTAAGACAATGTGATTTTAAAATATTTGAAGAAATTCAATTCATTTTCGTGTGATTTTGGTCGAATCTTACAGTATAGTATATATTTGGAAATGACTTTGTTGTCTGTTTGCCAATTAAAGTCAATTTTAAAGACTTTTTAATGTTTTAGATGTTTTAAAATCATACTTAAATATTGAACATACTTTTTAGATTACTACTCCAATGTAAAATAGTTCGGCCATCCCCTATTTAATGAAAAGCAAAATATTATACTGTTTTAAGCTTGTTATATGCACTTTAATGATTAAAGAAATTTACAACAAACTTCGTAAACCAAAAATATAAACAGAAAAGTTGTCACTACTTCGAAGCGTAACTATTATTTTGTAATACCACTTCAATTCAATATTTTGTTTTAGAGAGCACAATTCTTCTGTTTTCACTTAAATTTTTGTCACGAGTCATTTTATTTAAATATATTTTACCACAAACTTTAGGTTAACTATTTTGTATTGGAGTAGTATGCTTTATGGATACTTGGTTACAAATAAAAAATTTCTTGAAAAAGGAAAAATTGCAATGGCATGTTTCTTTTTTAAACGTTTTTTTGTTTTTAAATTTAATAAAAATAAAATCTGTGTGTTAGGAGTATTTTTTATATTATATCATAAATGAGAAGGATTTAGTATAAAAGATGTTTTTAAAACTATTTTAAAATTTCCAATACTTAAGGAAATTTGTCTTTCATACTTGGATTATATTGTAACTTATATTTTGGTAGTTACACTAAGTTTTAATTGTTCAATTTTTTAACGTTTAGATTAAATATCAAATTCGGTATTTACAGAGGAAGAAATTATCTGAAACGGTGGTGAAATGTTTAAATTCTTAAATGCGCTTAATGTTTGCAACATTTAATTGTATTAAATATTACATGTCATATTGTTTAAATTGAAGAAATAAATAAACGTATTCAGGTGCATATCAGATTATCAATTTATTAATATTTAAGTCATTATTTTTAAAAGTGTTATAAGCCCACTCTTTTATCATATTATTTAAACAACTTTCTGTTGGATCTTAACGTGTATAAAATCCTTACCTCCAATCCAACACGTTCTCAACAGAAATATTATCCTGCTTTATTTATTTGAAACTCCCTCTCAGATATAATTTAACACTCTCTCTAACTTTTCTTATATGTTTGTGTTAAGGAGCACGTGGAGCTGAACACAACCCCGCCACGTTCAGGACAGATGTAGAACGCCTCGCTAGATTTATCTTGACTATAGGTATACCCATTTTCTACTATTCTGACGCCGAGTTAATTAGTTAATTCATTTATAAAATAAATACAAAAAAAAAAAAAAACCAAATTTGAATTTTATTTCTTACATTTATTTAATTAGATGTTATTTACATCTTTAGTCCAAACAACAGGATAATTCTTTCTTTGAATGGCTTTTCTTAAAAATATGAGTAAAAAGAATAATTTTACTAATTCAGTGGGATTGCAATATTTAAAAAGACATTCATGTATATATAAAGTATTTATTAAAACAACAAATATATTTTTAATAAGTTATATCATCAGCGCATTCACTTGAATCGTGTCCAAACACTGTAAAGTATAAAAAAGCAAAAATTTAGAAGAAATTTCTTAAAACATTTTGGGTAGCCTAAAATTCTCTAATAGATATTGACTTTAAATATATAAAACGTATATACCTTCACAAGTTGCACAATATTTCCTAGGGGGAGGTACTATTCTTTCACCTTCGTTGCAGTTTGCTGGAGGGCTATCAGAATCCTGAAGTGGACAGTCCTCAGTTTCATGCGCATCAAATATATCACATATATCACAAAACTTTCGAGCGGCTGGCTTTCTTCTAGCATCTAAATGCATTAAAGATCTAAAATGACAAACTTTTTGTAATAACCAATTTATAAATCTTTGCTTTATTAAATTACTGAGCAAAATCATTTGAAAATGACTCAAGTGAATCAATTTTTGCTTTAAGTGTATCGTTTTTCTTTTGCATATCTGCAATTATTGAATTTAAAAAGTTTATTTGTGCCATAGCGTCATTTTCTCCAACATCCTGAAAAGATTAACTTTACTATGGAAGAAAAAGAAAAGAAAAATAAATGCTTACCATGGGTAGTGGTACATTCGGATGTGCCTCAGATTCTTTTTGTTGCACCTTATCCTTTAGTTGTTTGATTTCATTTTCAAGTTTTAATATAACAGCCCCACCTTTATCGTGAGTATCTTCATTAGGCTTATTATTTTCTATTTGTAGCAGAACATTTTTCAGATCTGTATTTGTTTTTTTCATTTGAGTTAGTGCATCTTTATAATCACTTAAGCTTCTCTTAAGCTGAGTACATTCTTCCTGATGTAATAATTCTTGTTTCTCAATCATAGCCTTCATATTGCTTATTACTTTTTCATATTCACTCCTGGTGTTTTTAATTTCATTATTTTCCTCTTTCAGATTTTCAAGGTGAATTTTCATTTCTATACATTGGTCTTGTTCCACCAGTAACTGCGTTCTTAAATTATCGTTTTCTTTGCAAATATCATCAAGTTTAGTTTGAATTCGTGTTACGTCTGTTAAAGATTCCTTTAGGAGGTTATATTGCATACTTAACTCTTCTTTCTCCTGCTCAGAAACCGATATGTGTTTTTCTAAATCATGAATTTTCACAACAAAATCCACTTGTTCTTCATCTTTTAATTTTAATTGCTCCTTATACGATTCGACCTTTGTTTTCTCTGTATCGATAGAAATTTTCATGTCATCACAGATAGCGGAGAGCCTCTTGAAATCTTCGTCAGTTTTCTTCAAACTTTCAGCAAGAACTTTGTCAGTTTCTTCCATACATATTAGTTTCTTTGTCAAGTTTTCAATTTCTGAATTTTTTTCATATATCTCTGACTTCAGGTTTGTAGTACATGCTTGCAGCTCAGAATGCTTTTTCTCAAGGTCAATGCTATTATTTTGTAATGCTTGGATTAGCGCTTCTTTTTCTTCTATGCAAGCTTCGCAAGATTTTATTGTGTCGCTCAAACTATTGCACTTGCTTTGAAGATCTTCTTTTGCACAAATTTCGGCTTTCACATCCAATTCAAGTTTTTTTACCTTTTCCACAGATAAATTTAAAGAATGCCTTGTTGTTTGAAGGTCATTCTCTAAATTACATATTTTTTCGTTTGAGCTTTCCATAAGTTGAATAAATGCCATTTCTTTATGGCCTAGGGCTTCGGTAATTCTAATTAGTTCAGCATCGACATCTGTAGATGAATGTTTTAGATTATTTAATTCTTGCAATAATGACTCATTGCGATTCTTATATTCGCTACACATTTGATTTAATGTTTCACACTTTTTTGATAAATTATTCATTTCTAAATTTAAATGAGATATATTTTCTTTTTTTGAACTACATAATTTATTTAGTTTTTCATATTCTTTGGAAAGGCTTAAATTTTCCTCTTTGGTAAACTGTAAAGCCGCCATAGTTTGCTCCAAGATCGCTAAATTTACATCACGTTCACTAGCTTTTGCTGTTAAAATTTCAATTTCTTCTGATAAAGACTTTATTTTGTTTTCGTACAGTTGAGTGCTCTCATTAAATATTTGTTCTTGAGTTGATAGTTTCATCTCTAACTCTTTAAGTTTTTCAGACCCTGATTTTACCTTTTCTTCAAAATTTTCTAACGTTTCAATATATAGGTTCTTTTCATTTACTAATTTTTCAAGATTTTCAATTTGATATTTTGCTGCCATAATTTCACTTTTATGACATTCTAAAAGTTTTGCATTTTCACTTTTTTCAGCGAGAAGATCAGTTTCTAATTGCCTTTGTTTTTCAATAGCTAACTGAACTTCTGATTCTTTTGTTTCTAGCGCTTCCAAATTTGTTTTTTTTATATTAATAATTTCTGTTTGAAGTAAATCAGTCTGATTTTTCAAATTTTCAACCATACTATCAATTTCAGCTTGTTTGATTTTAAGAGTGTTTTCCAATTGCACCTGTATACATGATTCCTCTGCTTGCAAACTTTCCATTTTAGAATCCAATGCTGTCTGTACAATATCAAGCTTATTTTGAAGTTCCTGAATAGTGGCTTCGTAATTGTCTTTATTTTTTAAATTTTGCTCTTGTTCTTCAGCTAATGTGGTTTCCATTGAGCTTGTTTTTAAAATCATTTCATTCATTTCAAATTCCTTTTGGGATTTGAATTCGTTAAATTCTTTTTCTATGTTTTCAAAATTTCTTTTTAGAAAAGTATTTTTGGACTGTAGTGCGTGTACAGTTTTTTGTAATTCTGAAATTTGTTCATCCCTTTTAAGATTTTCTACATCTTTTTGTAAGATGTCTTCTGGCTCTAATTTTTTAACCAATTCTGAATTTTGAATTTGTAACTCCTTAATATTAAGGCTCAGCTTCTCTTTTACTTCTTCATTTGATATTAATTTTTCTTCTAATTCCGCAATACGATTTAAAAGGAGTTTAATTTCATTTTTTAAGCATTCTTCGCTCTTCAATATGCTTTCAGGAAGTTCTTCATTATTCGATATTGTTTTAAAACCGCTATCTTTACTATCGTCACTGGATTGTATATTTGATTTGAGCATAATTATTTCATTTTCCAATTCCGCAACTTTTTCTCTATACACTTGAGTTTGGGCCTAAAAAAGTTATTTATCTGTTATGGATCACATAAACAATATATATAACTTCCAAGAAGGTTTTATTTTGCCAAAACAAATTAAAAATAATAATATCTATCACAAGCGTAGTAAACCTTTGAACGATCCGTCCAATTATCACCATTCATCCTGTTGAATAACCTAGCCCAAGTATTGAAAAAAGTAATTAAAAGGAAAATCCTAAACTTTATAGTCAGTGCGGAGTGTTTCGAACCTGAAACCATTCCAAAGTACCGAAGTTACTTGCTACTCTTTCTTGTTTTCAAAATAACGTTATTAACTTACCAACATATAGGAAAGTTATTGTAATGGGTCCGAAAACCTAAATCAAGTTTTCAATAAATTACATCACAAAGTCACTACAGTAGCTTTACTCTTGTTATCAAAAATACCGATGTGTGTACGTGTGCACATAAATGCGTAGTACTTTGTCTCCTGGGCGAACTTCGTTATGATGCGAAGCGAAATGCACTTACATCAATATGATTGGGATTTGTTGTAATTGTCTATATAATGCAATTAAAACAAGCCATTTTACACCAAAAAACTAGCACTAAAAGCTATGTTTAACTATTGATATTTTATTTTAGTAGCTGCTTGGTCGTAAAGCATATAAAATTTAATTAAAATACGGTTATTGCTGGGTTTTGTTTTTTTTTACTGGAATTAAAACGCATCATTTAACGCTAAAGGACTATCCCAAGAAGCGATATTTATGAAATCCGTTATTAAATAACGTGTCAGTATTATATTGCTAATATTTGTACAATACGTTTGAATTTGATCGTGTGGGCCTTAAGGCTCGTACCTACCCCACGCCAAATGAAGTTTTGACGTTATTTCATATCCCTGGTTAAAAGACACATTTATCTATTTTTCTTATTTCCTATAGTTAAATCAATATTACTTAATACATTCAATTAGTGTATTTTACAATTACCGAGTAGTTCTTATGATGGTCACTTTACAACATAAGAACTACGAAAATACAAACAAAATGCAACAAAATTTATTCATTCATTCACAATAGGAAAGAAAAATATGCATGGGAAAAAGCATTAGGGTGGGCGAAAAACCTTCTAGAATAACAACATTTTCTTCTTACATTTAACTCGTCACCACAAAATGTAGCTTCATCAACACTATACTGTAAATCATCGGTTTTTTTCCTCTCATCCTTAAGTTGACTTTCGAGTTCGTTTATGCGATTTTGTAACTGAAAATAGTAAATTTCAAAAAGACAAAATCCATATTAATGTTTTTTTTATTAATAGAATCCACTTGAAAATATTTACTACTAATATTGTAAAAATCTGTAAAGTTAATATTTAGAACAAAACAAATAAGCGAAAAGTATGAAAACAATACACCCGCATAGCTTGAATGTCCAGTAAAAAAACATTCAAATATTTTACATCACCTTTTGTGAAATTAAGTTGTTATATATGAAACTTTTGTCAAATGGAGTCACTGCTAATTCACAAGCAGAAAAGCATTTTCATAAGCTTAAAGCACTTCATATTGCGTTACTCTTTACAAACTTAATTAAATTTTCTGATAAATTTCTACGATAGTATAAACACATTTGTGTTTGATTTTTTTTTTAATTTTGTGAATATTCACCACATATCCTATAAATTAAATTCTCGCTTATATAAATGTAACTGGACATTAGGTTATTTATGTTAACGCGAGTTTATTGAATGAACTACGAAGTAAATAATCACTAGGTAGTACACGATTTCATAACTTATTAATGCTTAATGTTGGCTGAAGACATCATGTAAAACACAGTGCTCTTCATGATTACCACTCCATCCACGGAACTCTCGTCGCAAATCTGCTAAATTACTGTCTCTACGCTGCACCAATTGTGCCCATCTTCCAAAATCACTCGACTTCGACTGTTTTCCGTTTTGTTTTTTTTTCATTTCGCAATAGTAAATTGAAAACATATTTTTAAAAATTAATTTAATTAACTTACCTCTGAAATGGTTTTTTGAAAAGTAAGAGCCTGATTTTGAGCATCTTCACGATCTAATTCTCTTTCTATCATTAACTGTTCAATATGATTTTGCTTCTCACGAATCACGTCCTATAAATAATAATAATTTAGGAGTATTTCAAAGAATTATAAATTAACACAATAAATTGTTATTAAATATTCCAAAACATTAAATATACAGACAATAAGAAAAACTAGAAATAAATAGAAGAAAGTAATAATTACGAGGGTTGTCTGAAAAGTATTCGACCTCATCATGACGATTGCAGCACCCATAAACAAAAGTTGATCCCCCAACTGTGCTTGCCCATGCTTTGACGCGCAGTTTTTGTTTAACAATCATTTGAGTGAGTCGATGTGAGTGTTTTTGTGAAAATGGAAAAAATCGAGTATAGATCTGTCATTAAACATTTGTTTTTAAAAGGCAATACGCCTACGCAAATCAAAGACTAGTTGGACACTGGGTACCGGGACTCTGCACCATAATTTACCACCGTGCAATTTTGGATAGCTCAATTTAAACGTGGCCGTCCCAGTTTGGGTGACGATCAACGTTTGAGACGTCCAAATCTGTAACCACTGACAATAACATCGCTAACATCGAATTACAGTTAGAGAGATAGCAGAGGCTATGAACATATCCAAGAAGATTTAGGCATAAAAAGCTGCCCGCGCGTTTAATGTGTTGTTTGCTCACTTTGGGCCTAAAACGTGTTCAAATGAACATTTCCAACGCTTTGTTTAGACTGGTTGAAGAGATAGGAGCATCGCTAGGGGAAGTATATAGACTTACAAGGATACTATGTAGCAAGGTAAAAATAAATTTGAATAAAAAATGTCTTGTATCTTTGTTAGGTGGGGAAACTTTTCAGATAACCCTCGTACATTGGCCCAAACTACAGAGTTAAGTTACTCCTTACTATGTGTTAACTTTATATAAATATAAAATTTGTTACTTCCAATCTTTCAAAGAATATCATCTGAATATTACTAATAGTGTAGTAAATTTTCTATTCAAGATAATCATTTATTGTTTGATACCTTTTTCAGTTCTCTGTTTATAAGCTACAATAAAAAAAAAGTACCCTATTTTCCCTCGTATTTCCTATAATAAAATTGGGAAGATATTTCCTGTAATGATAATTTTCCATCCGCTGAAACTAGAAGGACCCTTAATACTAAAACTGCAAGATAACATCCTGCAATTTAATTAATTTGAAAATCTATCTCAAACGTTGGGATAAATAAGAAAATTATTCTAATATAATAGTTTAAAACACAGCAAATATTATTTAATAGTACGTCTTAAACTACAAAAAAGAAAAAGCAACACATATATAACAAAGTTATTATTGCAAAAATAGTTCATAAGTTCTTAGACTCATACCTGAAGAGAGTAATTACTTCTTTGTGATGAAATTGTTTTCGGCAAAGGCGTTGGTAGTTTCTTAAATATGATACATTCGTTTATTTATTAATAATAATTAAAATTTTCATATTGCGTTTATATATATACCTGGGAGCTCATACGAAGACGTGATGTATTAGTTGTCGCAATACTATTTAAGGTTCCAACTGAAGTTAAAGATTCTCGAGAGCCCGTTTTAGAATGACGTGATTTTTTAGCAGTTGGAGAAAGAGATACTTTTGCAATTGGAACAAATATGCCATGTTTTGGAGGACACTCAAAATATCTTGGAAATATATAAGAAATTGCTTTATTATTTTTATTTTGTATATTAGAGTGGCCTTTAATATAGTGATATCTGAATCAGAAAGTTTCTAAATATTTATAAAAAAAAATTTAACTAAGACCCACAGATTTCTGCCTCATATGACCTTGTTAAGGGCCACCCTAGCATATATATGTTTTGAATATTAAATACCTAGTTCCGTCTACCGCACCATCATTCTTTCCAGTCGGGTCATCCAATTGCACTCCGCACCAGTTTCCCTCAGCAAATTTGGTCTCGCCAATATACTTTAAAACTCCTGGACGACTTCCGAATCCTGATGATACTATTACGCGATCTCCAACTGTTATTCCGAATCCTTAAACGAAAGAAATTTTTCATTTGGCAATTTTTACTTAATATTTTTTAGGTATTACATACTTCCCACATTCCTATTACTGTGACTTTTAATACTCGAAGTTGGCGAAACTGTTCTGGAACGTTCAGGAGAAGCTTGAACTCTTGAAGCGCTCACAGGTGATATATCTTTAGGAGATAATACCTCTGATAAAGGTTGATGAGTCAAACGTGTCAATCTCGAAAATATGCCTCTTTTGGGTTCACATTGAAAATATCTTTTTCCAGCAACACAGCCATCATTTTTACCTGAAAATTTAGTAACTTTAAGCTTCTAAAGCATTATTTTTTAAGTATATATGCACCATTTGGTTCATCTAATACGATGCCTGCCCATTCTCCCGGTGCAAAATGAGTTTCTCCTATATACACAATTTGGCCTGGTTTTATACCTCCGACCCATACGCGCTGACCAATTATGAAGCTATCAGTATCGGCTGTTAAAATAGCTCCATGATCTGAAAAATTATGTAAATATACCGACATGAATGAATGTTCAACTAGTGTTTACTATTTGCATATTTGAAGTCCTATTACTTGCGCTTAGAAACAGCAAAAAATAATTGAGATTTTGCAAAATGATCGATTTTGTGCCTAGGAGACTATCTTTCCTACATTTAAATTATTTTCGTGAATTAGAAATATTCTGAGCAAGATTTTATCAACAAATAAGCTTTGTGGCTTAGATTTTCTCTGCAATGAAAAATGTATGGTAAATTCGTTTAATTCCAAACAAAAATGATGTAGCTGTTTTGTCTTCAGGATGTGACATGTGTGTTTTATTAATATTTAATATGCTTAGATCTTACTTAAAACTACTTTATTATTTAAACTGTTTAACTAATTAAATATGCATTTAGTTGAAGTTATTTGAAGTAAATCTGGTCAAAACATAAAAACGCCGTATTTTTGTCATTGGAAAAATGTGATAACCAATTGCCCACCTACGAAAATTACGCTTTATATTTGCAATTTAAGTATACTTACCAGAATTGCGCCTTCGTCCAGTAGCTTCCCAGTATAAGTCTGTTCTTAATGATCCATCTTCAACACAAAAGCAACATATATACATATATACAATACAGGAATTTTAAAAATATATATATAGGGAATGAGAGCTATGAGAAAAATGATATATAAAAAAATTTAAAAATACCTACTTGATAACCTTCTTTCGTCGTTCATGTTTCTTGTAAGGTGTAAAAATCTTGTGCAGGTTTCCGGGTGACAATTAATTTTTCGTTCTTCATACATCACAGTGAGCAAAAAATATAATCATTACCACAAAACACACAAAAATGGAAAATAAGAACATGCATATATGTGTCCATTAAAATAAAAATTGTAATTTGTATTAACTGTGTGAAAAATTAATAATTTCGCGGAATTTGAATAAACTAAATAAATTCCTAAATCTTTATAACTACCCCTTTCACACGAGACTGCATATGATATGGATATGGTGGAGACGTAAAGACGGCAGTATTTTAAAGTTTCGAAAAGTCTGAGCACTATAAAATATGTAAAGAAAAGTTTTACAATGCAAATTACAAACCAATTGATTTCAATAGACACATATTATGTTATGTGATTTTATTGTTGATGATATCAACAAAAAGAGTGCAAAGTAGCATGAATAAAAAACCTCTTTAATAATAGAATACTTTTCATGTTATATATGTACTTCAAATATAATTAACCACCATGTATTTAAAATTTCATTTACCTGTAAATGTTGAATTGAATGCTTCGTTGGAAGAGAGTTGTTTCGCTATTTTTTCTGTAAAAAAATTCATTATACAATTTCAAATTTGGTAACCAATATCACCAACAATTTTACTAAAGGACAATAAATCATTAGGGCTGATTCAACAGAATTATTGTTATCTTTTATTTACAGTTAATTTACTCAGTCCGTGAATACAGGCCTGAGTCAAATTCATAAAACAACAGGTAATCCAAACTCACTTTTATGTACGTACCTACTCTGAATATATTTTTCTATGAGTTTGAAGAATTTTTAATTATTAATTATTTCACAACCGATTTCTAAAACTGTAATAGCCGTTGAAAACGAATTCTTAAAGATAAATTACATGAAAGTCGAGTCATTTATTAGAAATCCACGCAGTATAAACAAAAAAGGCGATTTAAAGTGAACTAATCTACCTTATGTCATCGACAACCACCAAAAATGGGAATTGTTCTGCCCACTAACGAACTTAACAACGTAAAGCAGAATATTGTAAACAACACGTAAAATACGAAAAATACCGCCCGTGCTCCAGCTTTCTTCATTTTACCAAAAATGTAACACGTTCATAAAAAGCAAATGCATATTAAATAATACAATTTTAAATGTTTGAAAATATCAAAATTGAGTAGCTTTCAAAATCCTTTACCTTAATTTAATGCCGTCCACATTTACTTGCAACTTGAGATGTCTTAAGCAGTGAATCACAAGATAGACTGTGATCGCCCGTTCTTCTGGTTAGCCAAAGAAACTTCAGAGGCATAACTAGTTACGATTACCTTTTCTCTTATTCTCTGCATTCTCCAGATTCTAGAATGTCGGCATCAAACACTTCTAAATCTCTCGTGGTGTATGATGACGTAAGATTGCAATAAAATATAACCGATGAAGGAAACATAAAAGTATAAACGAAAACTAGTTTCATCATTTGACCTGAATTTAAACGAACGAATCAAAACGATTTTTTAATGACCTTTTGAAGTTAAATTTCACATTGGAATACGCATATGACGAAAAAGCACTTAGTTCATTTGAATTAAGCAAATTAGTTCCTAAGCAATAGTACCAAATATATGGGATAACTTCATAGTTTGGCCAGACCCGGTACTATCCGGAATATTTATTATTTAATTTTATATCTCAATGATACTCATTTATTTGTAGCTGTATAATAATTAAAAACCCTGGGTGAAGATGAAAAATGAGTGCATAACTATCATTCTTTGATATAATAAATAACATTATATGTACATTTGCAATTTACACAAAATGAAGCTAATTTATAGATTATTATCGATGTTCAAAGTCATCGATCTTGAAAATTACCTGTAACTCCACTTTACACGACGCATAACTTACAAATATTAATGGGATATAACAATAAAAATAAAAACGATTAAACAATTTTGAAAGCAAATATCTTAATATGTGGCTAAGAGAAAGAGAAATGTAAGTGGCGGAGGCAAAATATGCGGCCAGATTAAAAAATTTATACGGCTACAAAAGTGCGTAAAAAATGGCGATTATGTAGAAAAATAGTTTTCGAATTGAGGAATACAGAAATAAAAGAATTTTTTTAATATGACTTGTAGTTTTCTTTAAATAAAATAAAGAAAATTATTTTTTGTATGACCCTTGAATATTGTTAAGTGTTTTAAATGAATTTGCGTTAGACAAAAGCAAATAGATGAAACAGAATTAGGAATAAATAGAACACGCATTTTTTTTATTAATTTTACCTAATTAGAATTTCTAGAAAAATTAAATACTAATACATCTTGGTCTTGTGGAGTACAGTTTCTACCGATGTGTGAGGGGGAATCTTAACTTTAACTCCAAAAAGTTAAACTGCTCTTTACGAAGGTCTCACTTTCCCCCGTCTTAAACCTTTATCTTATGTTTCTCTACTCTTCTTTCTTTATCGATCCCAATATCTACCAAAGCAGCTTTTAATCTTCCTATTTTAAAACAAAAACTATTTATACAAAGCAACCACAATACCTATACAATGGCCTGAAATTTCTTGAGTAACTTAAAACTGCTTATTCTCAAAACATCATATGCTCGTATCTTGTGTAACCCTCTAGGGTTCTTTCAGTAGATTTTACGACGCCTTAACAATTTATTTGTTTTTCAATTCCATTAACAGTTTATTTGTTTTCGCTAAATTTATCTGCACTTTTTTAAAACTGCTGTCTCCTCAAAACTACTACAATTAGCATTATTAAAAAAAATGTATTGGGTTTTCAAAAGATGGGTTGGCATACACTGTATAAGCTTTCTATATACCGACAACACACAGTTTACTTTTTGCACCTGCAACTGCAACTGAATTTCCTAAGTAGTTTGAAACGATTTCCAACCATACCTTTCATTTGTTATATGCAACTGATAAAATTTATAGAAATTTCGCTTGTCGGCTCGTTGAAATGATTTTTGCATAAATTACTAGCTTTTGCAGAGCCTTCTTATCTTTTTTTATATGATAGCTACTTATCGAACTGCTGTGTGCCACGCGAGTTTCTAAGTAGCATTTAACGCTTAAATATCATTTGGAAATGCTCATTTAACTTATCAATGTGTCGCCGGTATTAGAGTATATTTTGTAAATATGAGACCCTTCAATTTTACGTTAAAGCATTAGATACTTACGTTTTATTTCCAGGGACGGAAGTGATGGCTTTCGATCTGAGTGTACTAGACAAGGCCGACCTATCCGCGAAGGTAATGCTATTCCGGATGATCTCGGCGATTGCTGCACGTTAGATTTTTCCTCTGACATTTTTGTTAAATCAGAAACGTTTGATTTTTCATCCATTAGTGTTGTTAAAGTGTGCGGATATCAAATACCTGATTAAAAAAACATTAAGTTTATATTATTGTATTAAACACAACTATGATTCTGACAATGTTGGAAGAATTTTTTACATGTATCACGATTTAAGGCATGTTAGATCGAGTTAAGAGGAAAAAAAAATAAAAACTGCAGTAGCAGTTTATGGAATCCTATTTTTAGGCAAATTTGCGGTTTAATTTTAGCATGGAAATGGAAATAGAAATTAAAATATGGAATTAATTCGCCACATTACCCTTTCTAGTATTTTATTTTTGTGTCGATAAAACAGATACAAATTGCAATATTGGGGTTATTAAAAGGTCTTAAGATGCAAAACAGATTATTTAATAATTTTCCGTGTAATTACTTCATGTGCTTACGACAATAATTTAAGCTCACAGCTTACTGCTCAAAATCCGTTAATAGTGTGAGCAAGAGGAAACGAAAAGTGGACCTTTTTTATATAGGAATTTTGTAGGTGACGAAGAGTCCATTTATATCAATGGTATGAAGCCCTCAATTTGCGGGTCCGACTCGCACTTGGCGGTGCTTTTATGTTAACATACACATTCATTTAGATTTATTTTTACATATGTAATCATAAAATTTTATTATATTCCCAATTTTCCCATTCTTTATGGATTGACAGACCCCGTTCTCGCAGAATGGCGTCAGACGTATCAAGGTATTCTCCTATAAGTAATGTTGTGATATTAAGCAAGAAAGCTTAACAGAAAATTATAGTCACTACCTACCCTAATTGAACCTGCCAGAAACTGCAACGGTACACGAAGAAATTAATTTCCCTAGCTTTGTATTAATTTCAAGCAGTGCCCTTCTTTGTCGTGGGTTTCCCACTTAATATCCTAATTTTGTATAGCAAGCAGCCGATAGCGAATATAGAACCATTAAAGAAAATATAGTAGCTTCTCTGCTTCTATGAAAAACTAATTTAAGTCAGGTAGAACTACTAAAATACTACATAATTACCCCTTACTATTCTCAGTGCGAATAAAAGCACAATGAATCCTTGAAATGCACAAATATGACTTTGTAAACGTACAAAATCTTAATAAACTTTAAACTTCATAAAATTCACAATTCGTCTAAATTTATTATTGCGCTGTCAACTTATTGACGTTTTGCTAAAAACGTCAGCCATGGTGACATATATGTTTGATAAGCGTTAAACAGAATGTGACATTGGTTTTTGGCTCTAGTGTTGTATTCGTAGCTGTTGAATGTAAAAAGCATGGTAACCCGATACTTCGCATAGAATGTGGCGCTGGTGCTGGCTCTCGCGCCGAGCTTGTAACAGTTTCGATTGTTACAAACCACGGATTGGAGTTATTATAAATCAAATATATTAATTAGGAACTGTCGTCTCTCTTTTTTATCAAAAATAATAAGTATTAGTGTATTTCAACTTATTTTTAGAATCAAAAGTGCAAAAATTATCACAATTTCGGATCTTTTTGCCTGTCAAAAAAATTAGAGTTATAGAACTTTCTGAAAATTTAACTTTGGCAACTTGACGGAACGGAACGGAGCGATTCGGTGCAAAAAAGCCAATTTAACAATCCCTTTTATATGTGTGTTAGTAATTTCGGTTTTAAACTAAGTCGATTTGACAGTGTGTGAGTAGTTGTCATTTTGGATGCTTTGACGATATGCTCTATTTAGATGTCGGTCATGGCGTTTGGAAGTTAAAGTGTTTTAATTGTGAATTTTAGTGATCTTTGCAATTTCAACTTAGTTGAAATAGAATTTTATTTGCTTTTTTTTGAAAGCGTGGTTTGCAAAGTTCATAAAATGGCGTTGATTTGTTATCGAGGAAATAACATGAGCATTGGTCACAGCCAATTGACCCGGTCTCTAGAAAGAATACTTGAAGAAGCACAAATAAGCGGAGAATTGAAACTAACTAATAGAAAACTAAAGGAGTTTCCCAGAAATGCATCAAAGTTTAATTTATCAGACACGGTGACTGCAGGTATGATTATTTTTTTTCCAGGAATCGAAAGTATTTTGAAAGAGGGTGTGTCCCGCATAATCAACAAACTTTGTGGACGTAGTGATTTTTTTTTTAACCTCAGGTCTGAAGATTATTTTCCTCAAAATAAAAAAATTATTTGGCTCTATTATTAGGTGATTCCAGGCACAAATATTCAAAATATAAGGAATTATTGGTTAATTCAGGTTTTTTTTTTAAATTTTATTTAGCTTGTTCTTTACAATGCCAAATGATCCAAATGAAAAACATATTTATTTAAAAAAAAATTGCATTAGCCCCAAAGCAGTATGTTTTATATTATAAACATCAATATGAAAACTTATATACTGTATTTCAATCTAATTGAATTTGTACAGAGGACATTTACACGTTTCGCGGTTCGGAAATTTTATTGGAAAAATGAAATCCCTTCATATTATTCTAGATGTTTACTTCTTGGCCTCCAGACATTGGAAACGCGGCGTACTATAAGTAGTGTTATCCACATCTACTGCCTACCTTTGCTACATTGATCAATATTTACTTCCCATCTTTATCTTTAAGGTGTAGACCATCGCTGTATATTAATAAACACTTTTCTTAAGAGGTATTCATTTAAGTTTAACATATTTTTAATTTTAATTACAGATTTATCCAGAAATCGATTTTGTGAGCTTCCTGAGGAGATTACGAACTTTGTATTTTTAGAAACATTGTTATTGTATCATAATACTATCAGAACTGTTCCCCAAACTGTGAAAGGGCTTACTTCATTAACTTATTTGGATCTTCGTAATAATCAGCTAATTTCACTGCCACGTGAAATTTGTTTCTTACCACTTCAAGTGTTATTAGTTGCTCACAATAGATTAACAATTTTGCCTGATGAATTAGGACGCATGGAGAAGCTTACAGATTTAGACGTTTCTTGTAATCAAATTGGAAATTTACCACCAAGAATTGGAGATTTAAAAAGTTTGCGGTCGTTTTGTCTTAGAAGTAATCAACTAGTTTATTTACCTAGAGGTATAACACGTAGCAATAAGTATTAATTTTTTTTAAATAAAATTAATTATTTTTTTCCTCTTAGAGTTGACTTTTTTGTCATTGGTATCCCTAGATATCAGTAACAATCGAATATCTACTCTCCCAAACGAAATACGCCAAATGACATCGCTAGTATGTTTAAAATTAGAAAATAATCCACTTACTTCACCGCCAGCAAGTGTAAGTTGTGAGTAATAAAAATATGAAACAAAGTATAAATTAAATATTTTTATAGCTCTGCGTTCGAGGATTAGTACATATTTTGAAATTTTTGGAAACGCAGGCATTTAAAGATGATAGGAAAACAGGATGCACTGCAGATGGATTCGCAACTTTACGTCGTACTCCACGCAATTTATCAAATACTATCGATGACAATAAAACACGTAGATATCATGTAGACTCCGGATATTGCACAAGTGATGGGGTGGATAAACGTTGGTCCCAAGACACCACCAATGGTAATATTTTTATTTTAGTATTATGTACATTTCATATCGTTATGGACCTTATTAGTTGAATATGCTATTGTATTACGCAGAAATGAACATTGTTTTATTATTACCCAATTCCAATTTGATTATTTTCTAATTAGCCCAATCATGTAAAGTGAAAAGTGGCCATAACCAAAAAGCCCGACTGTAAAATAACTGAACTAAAATGATAAAAAAAAAATTAAATGCATTAATTCTAGATATAATATCTTTATTTTATAAATTCGAAACTGATTTTAATGCAATAATTTAAAACTTTCAGCAAACGTTAAAAATGGACATTTTTCTCAAAAATCGCCAACTTCGAATAATATATTATCAGCATCTGAATCGTCAAAAGCGGTGAATACAAATAATAAGCGGCCAGTAAATTCATCAAATCCTGTGGATATAGTGAAAGATTCTGAGCTTATAGACAGTAATAATAGGTTCGTTTGGCTAAGCATAATTATGAACCAAAGATGCTAATATATTTTGTATATTACTTTAAATTTTTGTCCTTATAGCTTATGTGTCGATGATGAAGTTATTGAGTGTCAAAAAATTGAGTTAAAAAACAAAGATTTCTGCAACATTCAAACGTACAGGTATGAATTTCTTCCAATTATTAGTTCCACCCTTGAGTGTGTGCTTATGCATTTTACAGGGAGTACAAAGAAGCTTTAAGACAGCAAAGAAATCAGGAAACAATTAGTGTATATCGAACAAAGCCTCAGCAAAAACTTTTAAACGAAGTTACTAGTGACACAAATAACTTACAAATAGTTCAAGACTTTGCAAATACTGATGAATCTTCAAGATTGAATGGCATTCAATATGATTGTCAAAGTCAAAAAGAAAGCTTAGATGATACGACTGTGTCCCCTAAAAATGTTTTTGAAGAAAATACGTGTCAAACAAAAAAGCCAATACAAAAAGTAACGCCATCAAGAAATTTAAAATTAAAAAAAACAGACGAGCACAAAATTGAATCAGATACTGAATGCAGTGAATACATAAAACCTAGCAGCCCTTTTAAATGTAATGGACTTTCCTTAAGTAACCAGTGTTTGATAACTAATAAAGCCGAAACTATCGTGAAAGCAGCTAAATTAAAATTATCGCGGTAAGTTGGTATATTTCACGATTGCAAGTGTAAAATTATTAATCTTCTGCCACAATGCAAAGTTGTTTCTTTTGTTTTTATTAATGCCCTTCTTCTCACTCATTGTTGGAACTGCCAAGTCATCACGTTTTTTTATGAATTGTAATTATGGAAGTTTAGCTTTTTTTGGTATCAAAATTAATACATTGACAACAAAATCATATTTGAGAAAGTTTAAGAGAAACCTTTACAGCCTCTGCTTAACAAGAATTTTATTATGATTTCATTCAATAAATTTTTTTTTAAATTGTGGCATGAGGGTAGCTGCAATATGTAGTATTTGTATGAAGTTTACCGAAAAAATATGACAAGCATTATTTTAGAAGGTTAAGTAAGATAACTCTCATTATTTCAGGAAATCTCGGGCAAAGAAAATTGTAGAAAGATTTAAAACAAACGTATTTTAAAGTAGAAAGTGGTACATATGAATACACACACATTTGTAATGTGTGACGGCTTTACTGTTGTATTCAGTAATAACTCTCTTAAAATTAAATTTGATAAAATAACTAGGTACAGCGCGACGATCTCCTAAATGCATTGCAAATTCCCTTCTGAAACCTTATTAAAAAATGCAACCACTAATTTTTTAAATAATAATAATAAATTTTTTGTCTGCTATTGTTTTCAAATGCTTAAAATAGAATCTGAAATATTTTGGGGCGGATTCAGACTTCAAAATCATCGTAGCTACGTGTCTGATTTTATTTATTTATTTTTTGCAGAAGCCCTTTATGGAATGCAGAAAACACATCCGAAAAATTATCTTTTACAATGAGAAGGGAGTTTGATAAGCAAAAAGAAGAGTCTGAATTGATTTCGCAACTTAGAAATGTAAAAAAAAATTATCTTTAAAAAATTTATAGTTTTAATATATTTGTTATTAGATTATAGAAACGCGATTGAAAATGAATCTTCCTGATGATTTGGCTTCTGCTCTCACAGACGGTGTTATCTTATGTCACTTGGCTAATTATGTTCGACCGAGGTCAGTCGCTAGCATACATGTGCCGTCACCAGGGGTGGTAAGTAGGGTTGTAAAAGTATAAGTTGTGTATTTGTAATTAAAATTGTTTTAAAACTGATTACGATCTCTTTTATTTTACTTTGTCTTTGCTTTATGCTTTTAATTCTGTTAAATAACAATACAATTTAGTTTTATATTATATATATTTAAATTTTTAAATTGAATTCCAAAAGCAAGTTAATTAACAAGCATTTGAAATTATATTTCTATTTCAGGCAAAATTGACGATGGCGCGTTGTCGTAGAAATGTGGACAATTTCTTGGAAGCTTGTCGTAAGATTGGTGTGGATGAGGTAAATATGCATATTTTTTTTATAAATCCACTGCATTCATTCTTTATTAAAATCTTTCCTATACGTTCACGTGATAGAAAAATTTACACATATGAGCAAACTAAGTTTCGTTTAGTTGATTTATATTTTATTAACTTATCTGCGTCAATTAATATATTTTTCAAAATAAAACATATTTTGATGAGTACTCAACATCGCTCTCATTTCTTATCTATCTTTTGGAATGAGAAGCATTTGATTACATTTGCTAATTATAACACTGGCCAAAAAAATCCGATATTTGCACTCGTAATCTATGCATTCAATCTCCAGAATTTGATTTAAAAAGTGTTAAAAATGTAATTGTTAAATTGCGAAAAAAAACATTCGTGTATTTTCAAATTATAAGAACTTTTCCAATATCTTTTGGAGTAACGTATTTGACTAAAAGAATAGTTTCTTAATCTATTTTTGCGTTTTACTTTATCAAGGACTCCAAACTTGTCCTTCTGCCAACATTTTAAAGTATTATTATTTAATTTTTATATACATATGTGTGTGTGTGTTTTTGATTTTTTTTTCAAGTCATCCCAGTAGAAAATCCGAACATTACTCCATCAATGAAGTAACGTATACAATTTTCGCACTCAACTGTTATAGTCAACCGTCGTCACGTTGCTGAGCTCGTGTTATCGACTGGGGAGACTTTATTACCGGGTTTTGCTTTGCCTACCCTTTGAAAATGAACACCTGTAAAGTTTACAATAGCTTGTCCGCTGGTGAATTGACTGAGTACGATGGTATTTAATTAATCTTTCTATGCAACCTGCCTAAAACGCAGCACCCGTTCTCTCTCCTGGTTTATCTCTTTGTACGTGCACCGAATGCTCTGAGATCAAACCTTGCCACATCCTGAGAACTTTAGGCGCTGTTTCAAATTCTCTCTCTAGTGACCAATCCCCTCTGGCTAGTAAAACGCAGTTCATAGCTTCCAATTGGGTAAATTTTTAGAACATGTCTAATGATCTCATTACGATCATCGAAAAGATTGGCAATATTAGAAATATTGCTGGTGCTATCGAGTCTAGCACCATAGCTTTGCTAGAAACAACGCATCGGCTCTCTTTGAGATTACCAATGACTTCAAGTACTTTGGAAGACTTACAATCTGTACTTTCAAAATCTGATTCACCTGCGTGTATTATGTCTGCGATTGAGCATAGGCTTGAAACGAGTAAAAAGCAACCTCAGCTCTTGTTTTATATCTGTGACCGCCAATTCTAAGCTTCTGGGTTATATCGCATTTCGACCGCAAGCCACAACTGACTTGATCTCCCCTAGAATATTTGAGAGGGTGAAATGAGGCGACCATTCACGCACGGATGAAATATTATTATTTTGATCCGCTAATTACAATGATTTTTACATAAGAGGGTGTAGCTCTTAATTCCCAAAAAGTGATTATCATGAAAATTGGTATTTGGGAATCCTGTTTACGGATTCGGTTTCGAAATTAAAAATTCAAGATGGTGATCAACAATTTTCCGAAATTAAACGAATTAGTTAATATGTAGGAGTTCTTGCTTGTTGAAAGGACGGTGTAGTAGTTTGTGGGAAATTGCAATACAATTTAATATGAGCATGAGTTATATTGGATTTATATTTTCATTATTTAAATCAAATGCTTTCGAGTGATACGAGGGGATTTTCTAATTTGTTGATGTTAGTGTGGAATAGTGGTTTGATTAGCAGCCAGGTATTTTTTTCAGGGTTCCGTAAATCGACAGGAACCCTTATAAGATTGCTCGGTCCATCCGCCTCAGTCTGGCACATCATTAGTTTTACAAATAGTATGAACCGAAACGGATTAAATTGTTTCCAAGGATAGTTGCGGATAGTGTGCGGACGCAGTCCCAGAACTTTTACCGTTCTGGACGCGTGTGTGCCCAAGCATTTTAATCATTCAGAAATAAATTGTACGTTTCATTTATGGTGCGGACGTTTAGGTTTAGTCTATTAGACTCCCAGTTCAGACTGACACTCGCGAGTCAGAATTTCCCGTCCACAAAGGATTAATTTAAAAAAATAAATATCTCAGCCTTTTCTTAATGCAATCTGCATTGAGATAATCTGTAACTAATTGGCTGATTAACAGCATATGTTACATCTCATCTCCCTCAAAGTATATCTAAATAGGTCTATTTTAGTTTTAATTTCTCAAGTACCTGTTATCGAACATTCTTAATAAACCGTAAAGTCTGGGAAAGAACTTATATATCATTATTAACAACACACAGACTTAACTAAAGTATACCAGTTTGACCTATTGGACCATTGGGCAAAACCAGGTATTTCAGTTTAGTAAGATTAATTATCAAATGGTCATGATCAGAGTAAGAAGAGTTTAGTTGTCTAGTAATGTTCCTTATGTATAACCAATAAGACAAATCAAAACATTTTTTAAACTCATATATGAAAGGGAAAACGGTTAGGCACTTAATTTTTTAGAAATTTTATACTTTCTTTAAGAATTCTTTTCCCTAAAGTATACTTAAAATCAAAAGCATTAATAAATTATCTCATCTGTTCTTATTGGTGTTGGTTGCAGGAGTCGATATGCTCCTGTGCGGATGTTGTCAGTAATGAGGAGACATTGGGGGAATATGTGCCAAATCCCAGAGCCCTATATAGAACAATATCTGCATTATTTGGAATATCTCATCGCCAGCAACATCAGCAAATAGATCAGGTGATCTCTGCAACCAACTCCAACAAAAATGGAAATCGAGACATTGAACTGCAAGGGAAACCGTCAATACATAAGAGAACTGCAAGTCTTTCTTGTCCTTGTGTGGATAATACTGAGGTAAAACTTCCAGACGGAAGTAATAACATCTCCTTGGGCAACAACTTGTGTAATGTAGCTTTATATGCTCAAAAAGAAAATTCAGTAAACATTTTAATTAATTCAAAAAATATGTGTTGTTGTACAGAGCAGGGGCACGTAAACTTCATAAAGGCAAATAATAGTCCTTTAGAAAAGACGGGTAAAACTATTGAAAATGAGATTCTACAGAAGAATGAAGTCATGAAAGTAAATGATTTAAATGCAAGTAATTGTTACAAGCTAAGTAATTTTCAAAATTCAAGAAATATAAATATTAATGAAGAACAAAATTCACCAAAAAAAATTGTTACAAAACGAATAGAATTTTTTGAAAATAATGCGAACAATAAAGTGACTTCTGATAGTAAAATTTTTAGTATATATAATCCATCTTTAAAGCAAGAAGAGAAGCCGTCAAGTAATTATGATTCAATAATCTTAACAGTATTTTTATCTTCAGTTTTTGTATTAACATTATTTTTACTAATAATATTTCCATTACCAAATTGAACCAATTTTTTTCTTTTGATTCTCCATAAAGAGGCTTATAGATACTAAAGCTTTTAAAATTAATTGAGACTGATGTTTTCCTTTTAATTGCAATAATTATCAACAAAATCATCGTCTGTGGCTTGCATTTCTACGAAACAGTTTTAATTTGCATTTTGAGAATAATGAAAAAGTTTGAATAGAACTTACAATTGTAAGGTAATAAAGCCAATATTTGTTGTCACCAAATATTTTCTCATGTGTACTCTACTCTAATTTTATACAATTTATTTTAATGCAAAAGGAAGAACGCAAAAAACAAAAGTGCTTTCATAATTAATTTTTAATAAATATTACATTACGAATAGGGTTTTTAAGGCATGAGCTATACGAAAAGTAATTATAATATAACCTTAAACTGAAAATCTCTAAGTAATATATTTATATTTATGTACAAAAACCTACATTTTGTCTGTGGTTTTAATAGGAAACTCAATAAAGGCTGATATTTCCACTTTATTTGCATTTTGAAAATATTTTTTATTGAAAAAAGAAACATTTGGTTTTTATTAATAGCTACATTTTGACATTTTGAGCAGCTTTTCTGAGATATTATTAAAGCAAAAAGCATGGTTAATTTGGTTTAATTTCTTTAAAATGCAATTTTTTAATATACCAGAAAAGATTTCCTACAAATAATGACATGAGTTTTGGAGAAAATGTTGAAAACATCTGAATTTTAGAAAAATGAAAAATATTTTTTCCATTTTCGAAAGTGCGTATACCCGCAGTGAGAACATTGGTGAAATTTTTAGAAAAAAACATGATAGTCGATTTTTGGCGTGAGTTGAACGTCGCTGTGTTGAGTAGATAAAAATATAAAAGTAAAATAATGATGTGCATACCATGAAAAATTCGGATTTATGAATCACCCTCTTCAAACTCCTAAACGGCTGAGATGGCTCCTTTCTGTCATATAATTTTTTGTTTGTCTAGATCAGATATTTCATTCCACTTATTTTATCATACGATATATGAAACAGCCTGTATGCATGGTATAACAAGCTAGGATTTTAAATTTTTCATTTCCGCATTTTGAATTAAAATTTTAATGAATTGTAATATAAGCTTTAATTTTTTTTAGAATTTGATATGTTGTGCCGCTGATGTCCTGGAAGGTAAAGGGGCAGTACACATAGCTATTACAGTAGGTGAACTCTTTCGGTTGCAAGAAATGCATTTTAATAATACGAAATCACCCACACGTCTTCAAAGGTGTAACGTGTCAACATTTTCAACCACAACAACAACTTAAGATACACAGCCATATAATGACATAAAATCGAGTTTCATTATATTATGAACTTATGAACGTATTTTTTACTTAAATACTAATAGTTTTCTCTGTATAATTTTTTACAAAACTTAATAACTTCTTTTTTTCACTATATGTTACTTTTTAAATTTAGGAAGACGAAGCTGTCCTAGTTACAGAATAAACACATTTTTAAAATTTTTAATCAGAAACTCGATTTTTGTTTAACACGTTCCCTGCGACGTGTACGGAAAAGAGAGTATACAAATGAAAGTGCAAATGCATTTTTACATGTAAATCTATCACAAAAGCTTTGTTAAAAAGGGAACGTGTTAAAGAAATTAATGACGGCGGTAAATTTATCTAGTCAAATGCAAAGATAATTAGTGCGATATCCTTAATTTAAGTTTGTTTATAGTCGTAATTTTAAAAGATGTGGTGTCGCAGTCGGTATATACACATTCTTAAATAAATATTTTTAATTAATTACAGTCTGATAATAAATTTATTATAATATAATAAATTGTCCGTTAATTGTGTTTTATATAAACTCTCAAATTTAAAGTAATTATAATTGTTGAAGCCCGTCCGAATTTAAAAGCAAAATTGTTTCGGTATTAATCGATTTTGCAAACACTAATATTATTCCACAAAATTATATATCTCAATAAACCTGTGCAATTGGCGAGAAATGAGGAAATAGTTCGAGCTCCCATAACAGTAAAAAATATCTCACAAAACACTTAAAATTAAGGGTAAAATAATAGCAAGGCATGACACGAACATGATTGATTGATGAATTTTTCTTAATTGCTATTTTTTTATGAATGAAATTTTAAAATAGCAACAACAAAAATTAATGGGCTTTATACTCCTTTTTCCATATTGCAATATTTATGGTAATGTGTAGTTTTCTAAAAAAATGCGCCTGACTCTTTTTTATTTTACTGAAAGTGAAATTTGCGACGTCCTCTACCTATAAAAATTGGTCTAACAGCAAAGAAATATTATTTACGTTTTCAGACTTAATATAATAATTTTTTTTAAATAATATTTCATCAACATTTTAATTTAAAAAATCGATTCTATAATCAGGTTCCCCAAAACGACCTCCACGACTACCAAAAACTTTAGGCAATTCCACAATTTAATTTCTAAGGTCCAAATTTGCTAGACTTGCAGAATTTGATAATAATGTTATTTTCGAGAACTTTATTAATAATCAATATCAATTGTTTCTATATTATATTAATTTTTTTCGGGTGTTCCAGCTCATTCCCATTAAGAATTGAAAAAAAAATATTTTATGATTTTCGATTGTCGGAATATATGCGCGTCAGAAAGACCTAACACCTAAATTTCAAATTACTACCTTAGGTTTGTGGCAGATGGAGTTACGAGCAAACCTATAAGGGCTGATGCTGGTACGGAACCCTAAAAAAAATTGTACTAAAAGGCAATTTTTGTTGTTTTGCATTTTATGCTTTTTAACACAAAAAGAATTTTTTAAATCAGATATGGTATGTGGTTTCAGAGATTACCACGAACAAAAAAACATTTCCACTTTATAACATTAGTATAGATTAATTAATTTTGTAACGCATACATTGGTATAATACGCTAGTTTAATTTTTATATATACTATATTTAAAACATGTCATTGTACATTAATACAAATTTGAAAGACAAGTAGTATTATTTGTTGCATATTTTTACTAGGAGTCTCAGGACGCCATTGAAACTGCAAGATCCATAGTAAAACATTTACAAGAACAAGCTGTAACGGGGCATTCCATATTCTGTCTGAAAATTTTTTTTTTTAAATTTAACCATATATACAGAAAAGGTAATATATGCGCACTTAAACCACTGAATTAAATGTTCTGTATGCCCTCCATGCCGACAAGTTTGACACCAGGAAAACCACTTTGAAAATGGTTTTGATTGCCAGCCAATATTTTCATTACCTGCAGTAACTTGCTGAAAGTTGCTTGTAGTCGTTCCCATATGTAAAAGGCAAAGTGAACATCGAGGAAGTGGTTTACGGCAATTTGGACATGAAGAAAGCTAAAAAAAAAAACAGTAATTTTATTGATGTAAGCAGTCAGTTATCATTACTTTGTTTAAATTTGAAGAAGCATTTCTCATTCTAGTATCTTCTTGAAGTGTAGCCGACACCGATTTTCCACAAAAATTGCACAATAAAAAAACTGATTGCATTGTCTTTGAAGGTGCACGAATAGTTTCCATCTTTATTTCCAGTTCTGCTCTCTTTTCCCATAAGCCCCATGTATCCAACAAATCCAGGTAACTAATTAATGGTAAATAGTTTTAATATTATTTGAACCTCATATTCGTATCAAGTATCAATTAAACAGAAACATTTTTGAAAAGCAAGACAAATAAATATTGGAATTTTTTCTTTGCACACTTTTTTCAAAGATTATCATTTAGTAAGTTTAAAACTCAAGGTAGCTGCAGCTACAGAAAATGTTTTGAGTGCAAATGGTTAATTCAAAACAAAATTAAAACAGTGATATCTTTTTTGCGAAACTCCAAACTTCTATCTTTTATTTCATCCGTTACCATTTCTTTTCTAATATTTTGATAATTTAAATTGAATGAAATTTTTGAAGATGTATTAAAACGTATAAATTAAAAAAAATAGCAACATACCTTGAAATCCAGTATTGGATACGATATTCTGACAATAATTCATTATGAAAAAATCGAATAGCAATCAGCGAGGCAGTCTGCACATCATCTGTCCAATCCAAATAGCTTTGTAATAAATGTATGCTATCATTGTTTTCTCCAGTTAATAAGAGCCCATTTAAATCAGCTGAATCTATACAAGATTGAATCGTAGTTTTAACAAAATCCATAAGCTTATTATCGCTTAAATATTTGCAAGCAAATGCTACTCTATCCCCGAGGGATATGCCTTTTTCCATCTGAGAATAAAATAAAGTATTTAAGACTTGTAAACAAATATTTTACAAACCTTACCACAACAGCGTCAAAATGTTCGTTCTCAGCCGTCAAAAAACCAAATAAAGCTCTTAAGTGAGGATCATGTATTTGCAAATGACCACGTTGATTACGAAGTATAAAATTGCATCGATCTGCGTTAAAACCTGAAAGTGCTATCGCTGCCATCCGCAAAATACTTGGATCAGTGCACTTAACAAAACAATTGATAAAAAATTATATTATTCGTAAATTAAAAAAATATTTCAGTAGACGCATATAGGGTGCTTTATATGTATATATTTTATCACGTCACAATACTGAATGATTTTCAATTTTTTAATTTATTATAAAAGTAATGGTCTCTACTAGTCACCAATATCACTGGGTTTCGAGGTGTTTTTTTATTTATTGTGCATATATTTTTAAACAGAAATATACATATATAAAGCCAAACTGCCACCTATTAATGGCCTACAAAGAAGACAATATCTACACCAGATCTGAATAATGCGATGAACTATTTATAATACGTAGTTGCCATTACTTTAAATAATAATTGAAATGGCAAAAACTCCCCACCCTTTTCACCAATTTGTTCTATTTGCGAACTTAACCGAGTTTTTTTCTTAGAGAATATTTTAGCCTCGTTTGATCAAAATCGGTCTGTATGGCATTAAATTAAAATTTAAAACACTCCGTATGTACCTGATCTGCTGCTCTCAAAAGGATGTCAATTGCCTGTTTGATCTTTAATTGAAAAGTACAAATCATTGCCGCCCTTGAATACTCCTGAAAAGAAATATAATGGAATTAATATTTATATATATATTAATTTATATTTAATAATTAGTTTCATTATTATACATACACGGTGTTCAGATTCCATGTAGGAAACGCTTTACCAGCGAATGTGAAGAAGGGTGTCACGAACAAAAGTTTTCTTAGGCTACCCCCAGGAACCGATTGGTAAAGCGTTTCTTAAATAAAATTTGAACATCCTGCATATTAATTTGTGTATAACAAATAGCCTATTTGGCAAGATTTGATACTATGAAAGTTATGTTTCCGAAATATTGTTCTAAAGTTATAGATTAATTTAACAAATATAACAACATGAATAGAATATGAAGGAATCACTTGTTGAGCTTATCACCTTTGACAGTTTTTGGGAAACGGGGAACGCAATTTTTTTATATTTATTTAAATTATAGTTTTACAGAAATATATAAAAAAAATTATGCAAAAATACTATCTTATCAGTAGAGTAACAGGCATCATGTCAAAACCTTTTATATTACAAGCCGTGAAGTCCTGCACACGGACGGATCTATAAGACAAAGTGATCTGAAGCTCTGCAAACATTCCTTTGAGTCTTATGGAAAAGACGGAAACGTGAGGTAACGCACGGCAGCTTCCAAACTAAAGTTTAGTTCATATTTTACTAAAATAAACAAATCTAATGTAACAAATAAAAATTAGTTTAAATTACCTACATATTATCTGCCGTTGTAGCTGAAGATGTCTACTTTGTAAAGCTTTATGAAGGCTTATAACTTATTTTATTTTAAACCATTGAAACAGAATTATTAGTCTCATAATATGAAGTCCATTCAAATGAATTTTCAAATGACCAATAGATTTAGGGTATCCATTAAATTTTAATAATTTATCTGTTAAAACTATAATTATAGTATTACACATGGCTTGGAAATATGAAGAAGGTTTACAATATGCTGATCATAATGATGATTCAATGAATTAAAGCAATGTAAAATCGTAAGGTAGGAGCATATTTTTTTTCTGTAGTTACACTAAGCAATTAACGGTAAACAATAAATCATTGAATGGCATTTGTTGTATGTCCATTCCTTGCAATTATTCCTGCTTATTTTAAAAACGGAAAAATAAAAGGTAAAACAAGAGCTAATAGAATTCTAAAATGTGTGCCATAACAAAAAAAACTGTTATATTTGGAAAATCCATTTGTTTTATCTTACCTTTCGAGCACATAGATCAGGTATAAATTTATTTTGAAAAACGTCCATATCATTTTCAAATACCCAACCACTTAAGCTTTGCGCAAAATCTCTAGCTTCACTTCTAAAAATAAAATTTACAAATAATTAAAAAAATTGAAATTACTTCACTTACTTATAGCATAATAGGGACTGGCTACTGTTTATAGATTCTGGCCATGGCATTACCGTGGTTTCACTCCGTATGATTTGATTCCCATCGGAGTTGACATATGTATTTAAAACATCTCGAATGCTTATTAATTTGTCATCTCTAACCATATTAGATAACACATTCCAAACGTCTTTAAGGTTACTGTTCTGGGAGAGGTCCCCATTTTTTTTAGTATCAGACTATAAATTTAATCAATAATTTTGCTTTATTATATTAATTTGGAATTGAGTTTAAAATAGTCACATACCATTAAGCCGTAGTCATTTAGAGTTCTTTTATACATTATTTGGGAAATCTCTTCTTTAAAAGCATCATTAGTCGTACATTCCCATGAATCTTTACTGTCCAAAATATTGTTAGAAGACGTATAGTTCATATTCGGTCCTATTGATTTCCACAAGTTGTTTTTAGTATCCCACGCTACAGCGGTGGTTTCAGGAATTTCGAAATCGTTAATTGTACCTTTAATAAACAATCAAGGTAAATTTAAAAACATCAACAAAGCATAGAAACAGATTTTTGACACAAAAAAGCATCGAAAGAGTAAATCGTACTAGGTTTGCACATATACCAATGCATATTTGAACGCATGACTTAAATCAGGTCATATTTTATGCGTTTTTGAATCCACCCTTATTTTATTTAATTGCATTAAATGAATATACTTCATCAACTCCAGTTTAAGTTTAAATTTCACCATCACTGAATAATCAAAGATTTTGCGAATTCATTGCTACATTATATAACAAATCAATTGCCTTACTTTCACAAAAAGCTTTATTCGACTCATTAGCAATAAGACAATATCATTGAGAAAAGAAAAGAATTGCAATTTATCCTGCCATTGTTCAATAATACTGAAATTTAATATTCTCTTTCATTCAATATGTTGTATTGAATTAATTTGAGGTACAGATGGTGGAATTAAATTTCCTTTTTCTTTATAAAAATAATTCCAGAATATTTTTTTAAATTTTCAAAATATCAGAGTATGAATTATGATCGAGGAAGCACTGGTTCTCCGGCTTCCTCTGACGAGCCAGCACTGATGGAGATTTCACAATGTCAGAGCATGCGAATTTCATCAAAAATTAATTTAACATTATGGATGAACATATTCCCCGATTTCAAAAAAAAATCCCTGACTACCCAAATTTCCCAAGTTTTCCAGAAAGTGGCTACCCTGTTGTTATCCCTTTGATACCCAAAACTCCATAATTCATCAGCCAAGGCTCCAAAGTCCAGCAAAGTCGGCGCATAAAAAAACTTACAACTTAAAAATTACAAGTATACGTGTACAAAGTTTCTAGAGTTTAAGACTGTGAAGGTTAAGGTGAGTGGTTTAGCCGAAATGCAATTTTATATCAATCAATATAGTGGTGTACCAATGTGGCTACACTATATTACTTAAATTTAAAAATTTTTAAATTTACCTTTTTCTGATAATACTAGAATTCTTTCTAAATCCAAGAAATGCCACGACATGTCTATGATTGCAGAATTTTTATAAGCGGGATATCCTTTTGTTTGGAAAGGTGATAAGAGGCGTTTAGTGCAAAATAATTCAGTGGAGCCATCAATATCTGCACAGTGAGTATTTATAAGTTGCAAAAATGGAGAATCGCGTTGAACCGTTGACAGCATTGCCGCTCTAGATTTTAAACAATTACTTGGTTTTACTGAAATTATTATTTATATTACCTGGATGGACACCACGCTAAGCTTGTTATATTTTTAGAATTTTGAAGTGTTGTTATTGGCTTCTCCAAATTTCTTAAATCCCATAAGCCAACAATAGAATCGGCGTAGCTGGCTAAATAACGATTATCAGAAGATATACACAATCCATGTACTAACCGCGTGGTAACTGTTGAACATGTGCTTCCTTCTGCGAAGGAAAAAGTTTTATATATTATTTAGCATTAAGGGTTACGGTTAGTCAGAATTTAAAAAAAGAATATTGGTTTTTTTTTGATTTTCTTGAAGCCCCATGTGTTCTGTGCTTTATTGAAGGATATGTTTCTGTAAAATCTTTTATAAGCCGGGGAATAGTTGACAATGGTCACCGTATGTTTTTGAACACTGGATGTTAGTAATTTTAAGTATTTAGGCTTCAGTTTATTTTCTGAACTGGGAGAAAGCTTCAAAAAAAATTTGACCTTCGTGCAGGTTTCCATTTTCTTCCGAAGATTCCAAGGCTTTTATTGGAGGATTCCTGAAGAACACCGTGTAGAGATCTAATTTAATGTGAAATTTCAAAAAAAAAAAAACTTCAAATATGATCGTCATAAAAACGAAGAGGATCATTTATTTATTTATATAAAAGTACAATACAATTGCATCGCTACTTACAAAACTAAGTGCACTCGGTATTTTAAGTCTACCTGGCGCGTCCTACCACATTTATAATTATAATTGTTTATACAAAAAAATTGTTAAAATAAAAGAATACATTAAATTCGTACGGATATATCTAATTGGATTCTTAAGAGCTTTTGAATTAAATTTTTACGGAGTTCTAATTAGTTGCAACCTTCTGGCACAAAATGTAATGGCCGACTGTTGACGATAAAAATATGTCCATATCAAATTAGCAAAACGAAACATCTAAATGAATCTGAAGGCGAATTATTTGGCTTCCAAAGGGAGATTGCATCAACTGAAAACCGGAGAGATTTGTGAGATATGTACCTAGAAGATCCGATTTTCACGTAAAACCGAAACAGACTTCGAAAGGAGTATCAACTAATAAATGACGGAGGTGATCTTAACATGTATTGCGGAAATTCTATCACGATATGCTAAATAATGCATATGATGCAAAATGTAAGCAGTTGCAGGCAATTGTATTGGAGTTTCTTTCTATCCTGAGACCTAAAACTTGATGGAATGCCCCTGATCGTAGTCGTTTAGAATTAAAAAAATAAATATGACGCAGAAAAGAATATCAGACAGGCCAGGGTTGTTGCAAAAGGAAATTCACAATGTGCCGGAATATATTACAAGCATATAGGTCAGTAACTTTGGGGAAGAAATCTTCATATCGCAGCATTGCATGCATCTCAGTTTCAAAGTAAAGCTCTTCTAGAACATCTATGAAAATTCGTTTTTGCTTTTGAAAATAAATTTAAATACTTACGCCTGAGATCAAACACCTTTATATACTTTTGACTCATTCCGGTTACTAGCATTTTATAATCTCTATCCCAACATAACGAATGACCTGTTTCGGATAACCCAAATAAACTACCTGAAAGAAAAATCATGACTCTTTTTCTTCTGAAATTAATAATAAAATAAAATTACATGATTCTTTTGATCCTCCTTTTCCAGTGTCCCAAACTGTTACACAATAATCTGATCTGTTTCGATCATGACCAATAGCTAAAATATTTTTATCCACTTCATTCCATGCGAGGCATAAGCAAGTTCGCTGTTGTCGTGGTACTAAGGTTATAAATATATATCGTAAATATGAACATTTCTTATGAAAAATTACTGAATTCGCTGGCTGCACCATTGCTTTGATTAAAATTACATAGGGAAACTATGCCATTCGCAAGACCGACTGCAATCAGTGTTTCCTTACTAAATGATGGTTTTACGCAACGTATATATTGATACCTTGTTTCTGATGCTAGGAAAACGGCTGAAGATTTAGGAGGAATGTCTTTGCAATATTCTGATTAATAAGATATGTTAACTAAACCTTTTACAAAATTACCAAAACAAGTACAACCTTCCGAAATTTTCTTCTCTTCATTTGGAATTATTTTATAAAGATTAATTTCAGTTCCCCATGTTACAAAATTATCAACTGTATTATGTAGCCAACAAATGCCGTGGATTAAATCACTCATTTTGTAAATTCAATTTTATGACCAACTGCAATCTCCGTCACTGTTTGACAACACAAACCAAAGTGAAGTTGGAAACAATCAACCGCAACATTCATATAAAACGTCATTGGTAGGGGGTGAGTTTCCACGATATATTCGACGCTTAATTTGACAGCTATTTAAGTACGGCAGGCTGTGACAGAGTTTAGTTATTTACTTGAAAATTAAAAATAATTATTAAAAGACAGTAAGTTCGGCAATATGATGTAGTTAATAAAAACATAAAATATGGATGTGTAATATCTTTCCGCTTGTTTTTGGGGGTAATTTCGTAAATGCTATGGAAACGTGTAACAGAAAGTAGCTGAAACGAAGGTAATGCAGTTTTATATGTAATTAGGATTATATTTTCTTATTAGAGTTACAAAATTGTATTGAATTTGTATTGTTATTTTCATTTTCTTATTGGAATCCTTTTGCTGGCCCTGCGTGGATGGATTCTAACACAATTAAAACAAAAATTTTCTTTTAGAATTGTCGCAATTTGAAATCTCACCAAACGCCCAGAGAGTCGTTTTGGTCGCCAACTTCATCCAGGAGTCCGGATAACTGTACTCCTCTTTAAATCTGAAATCGGTGCGGCGTCGGTTTTCTGTTTTCGCGATTTTTTAATAAATTTTACTATTGAATTTGGAAAAGTTCTCGGTTTAAAATTGCCTTTTAGTCTCGATTGAGTGCTTTATCTTCGATTAGGGTGGAAGGAGCTGATTATTCGGGCGGAAATTGATAAAGAATATTTTCGGCCTCGCGCGAAAAATTTTCTGTGGCGGAAAATACGACGCAATCAAATGCTGTGACTTAGTGATACAGTGGACACGTTTCTTTAAAGAGTGACTTAGAAAATTAGTGAAAAAGTTTCTTTAACACGTTCAACCCGGCGCTCTTTTTCGAAGTCTCTATGATCGGTGTGGACGACATGATAAGTTGTTTATTCTTCTGCCGGTGCTTGTTTACATTATCATATATTTGTAAATCACCGGTGGTCCACGCCGCCAGACGGAGCAAACTAAATGTGGAACTTTTCGAGCTGAGTGCACCCTTTTCATGAAATTTATTTAATTTTTTATACGTCCTCTTGCGGGTGACTTTATAAAAATAATTTCAGACTATTTCGTTACCCATATAAGAACATATATAAAAAAAGCAGCATTACAACCGCTTGTGTTATATTATTATAAACTCGAATTTTCCATGGTATGCCCATGATTTACTATTATCTTTTCAACTACTCAAATCAGGGACAGAACTTATGCCAATGTGGACCTATGACCTACCACCGCAGGTTCACTCACTGCCGCAAATGAAGAAAATGTTTTTAATTTTCGTAAAATTCAGGTTTTTCCCAAAATTCATCCAATTAAATAAAAAGGTAAGAATGATGAAAATAAAACAGGAACTTTTTTTTTATCAGAATTTAATCGTAATCACGCGAAATTAGTGGGAAAAAATTTGTTTTACAAAATTTCAAAGTTATTTTATTTCGTAAATATAGGTACTTAAATTTAAATCGTTGTTGACTTTGTCAAAGATTTCAAGACTCAGTTTGCTGTATCGGTTGTTTCTGTTGGTTTTGTCTTCGTCTTATTGGCATTGATTTTATTGTTGAATGACGACTTTGCTGTTTGGCTGCCTCGTGTTACCATAATCTACCCTGCTGGTTGTGCATCTCGTCAGAGCCGCCAGACCTCCGAAGGTCCGTTCGGACAACGGGGTATTAAGGTTATAGGTTATGTCCCCTTGGCTTCTGGATGCACTTTTGTTGTAATTGGAGGGCGAAGTTTTTTTACTTATTCTCCATATCTCAAACATTGGCTTTGGCCGGATGCGATGTTGTGCACTGAACTCGTGCTCGAGCTTCCACCGTAGAGGCTTTATATGTGTGTTTATCCCTGTAATCCGCTTGCACGACGTTATTCAATTGTCTTTAGATTCGAACAGAGCTGAACTGGACATATGGGCATAACGGATATATGCCCGGTTGGCCGATACCGAACGTCCTAGAGTACCTAAACAAAAGATTTCTTTTAAATGAAAGATCATATTATGAATTGAGTAATGAAAAAATAACTATCCGAAAAATATCGTTCCACTATCGACGCCGATGATCCTAATGGCGACGGATCAAGAACTCTTGGAAAAATCGACATTGATTCGAGTAAAACAAATGTTGTTGGTGTTATCTTAAATAATTTTTTGTGTGACTAAGTGATTGCTAAAGGTTTTAAAGGGCAGTCGGAAATCGATATTCGGTCTACAATTTAACTTATTTTCTTCCTCTTTCACTTCTTTTCCGTTTAATTATTTACCCGAATCAAGTACCACAAAAAAAAAAAACTAGAATATTATCTCAGATCCCCATTCGAGGCTATGAGTTAAGGTCAAGGATACTTCGGATTATGAAATGTTGTACTCTTTCCATTGCTGGGGTCAAAAATATGTAAAAAAAATGAGTTTGCCTTTCGAAATCATACAACTTCTGTCTACAATTTGTTTTCGGTATAATGAGATCTAATCAAGAGATTTCATTGCCTTAAAATAGAAAAAAACTCGCCATGTTTATGAAAGCGAATGTTTATGTGTTTGGCACGAATGGACTCCTGCACCGTTCAACCGATTATCCTGAAATGTTTACCACATATTATTAAAATTAAAAGTAGCGCACCACACACCCATATGATGAGTTCTTAATATGTATTCTTCTTCTTCTTCATCAATATTTTCATTTATTTTAATTTATTTGTCAATTTCCAATAATTACACGCCGCCTCCATTAAACTGGAAAAATGCACCATCGAATGCAATGTGATAAGTGGTTCGATTGGGAAACCCGTAAAAAGTATATGAACGACATTTGGGCTATGCGCATGCATAAGTGTGTTGATACAGTAAGGGACTAAAAATATTGTTTATCCACACGCATTGCAATAAATATCAATAAAAATTCTTTTTTCTTATCCAATCAATCAATCAATAAACATTTTTTATTTATTGAGGCGTAACAGCGCATGTAGGGTATTCGCTAGTTCAATATAAAATTCAATTCAAATTCGACTTGGAACGCTTCAAGGAATTTTATAATGTATCTTTTCAAGATTAGTTTTATTATATTATATTTTCTATAAAATACACAATTTCATTAAATATTAACTAAGTATTTATTGGAAATGAATTTTTATCTTTATTTTATTTCTTTTCCTTGTGAAATTTATTCGAATAGATATATTATAGCAAACATGCCAGTTATGATTATTGGTTTAGTAAGAATAATTCTTGTTATGAACATCGCAACGCTCTTCTAGGTTATATAATTGTTGTGCGGGCAACCACATCACCCACCACCCACTTCTTGTATAAAATCGAAGTGTTGCGCAGCTCATTCCCACACAACTCTTAACTCTGTTCAATCTCCCTTTTGCCCTTTCGTTACTCTCATGAAATTCGTGTTCTCAATGTGTCTAGTGTAGTACTAGAAAGGGTAAGAGCAGGCGAAGGCGAAGAGGTCTGTCTCCATTCTACTCCAGGCCGTAAGCGCCACACAAATAAATCTCGATGTACCAATGTAGCACACAGTTACAGCACTAAACATATAAAGAGAAGTTATTCATGAGAAAATGTTTCTTCGCTCTAAAATGTTGCCGAAAAGAAATGCTGCCGCAACATGTAATGGGATCTGATATAAAATACAAAGGGCAACCGACATGCATATGAGTCTGAAATATTCTTGAAGCCGCCTCTTTATACGCGATTGTGCATCTTGTGCTTTACATAATTTTTGATATTATAAATTATTTAGTGCACTGCTACATCTGTCTGTCTGTCCGCGATATTCTTCATAACTACTGAGCGAATTTTATTTTTTTATTGGTTTTTCTTTCCACAATTACTTAGATTAGATTGAGATGCTGACTTATGGTGATGAATATCAGTGAGATTGGAAAACAGCAATCGTCGATGAGGTAATCTTAGCGTGCGCTGCTTCTGCACTTGGCCATTTGGTCGAACGTCAGAGCACAAGAGCAGGAGTTCGTGGGAATTTCAATGTTGCACTGATCCCATTTTGTATAAATATGCATACACTGCAGCAACCCAGCGGGAAAAGAAGTGCTTTAAAAGGATTCACTTAGCCCTCCTATCGAAGCACAAACTGCTTCGATTGCCCTTCAGTTTCATACAATATAATTCGCGTGCGCTGCCTAAACTAAACAACAAATAATATTTTTTTTATTTACTATCACAATAACTATATATAACTTATTTTTAGTGTTATTAGAATATCTTATTGTATATATAATGACGTTATATTTTTATTTGTGAACAATTGATAGAATATTAAAGGCGGAAAATTGCATGCTTCATAAACTTTCAATAATAAAGAAATTATCTTTTTAAGTTCGATCGTTTGAAGCCGATACCAGAGATCAAAACTTGTGAAACTTTGAATATAGTCACAAGTTAGGGTCTCAGGGAACCAGCCAAGCAAACGTATAGAAAATTCTCAATTTTTATTTATCACAAAGCTAAATTATTTTATATAAATTTGCAAGATCCATTGTGCGAAAATATTAGGAAATTGGTATTATAGAGGTGTTCAATAAATACTCATAATAAAAATCCAATAATACCCATTATGGTAAGAAAGTGAGGTTTAGATGTGATATCAAGGTTTCAACTTAATGTAGTATATTTGTATTTAAATAAGTTTTACAAAAAAATATTCGCTATTAAATACATAAAACTTTCATACACTGAATATATTTGTATATATAATTGATATACAAATTTACATAGAATTTTATAATTATTAATTTAAATAGAAATTTGTTACTTTACTATTTAAAACTGTTTAGATGTTCCTTAAGTTTTAAAGATGTTGTTTTTTATTTTTTATTATAACTATATCCTATCATTGTTGTATAGTGTTCATTCCTCTAGACCATAGTTAACGTTGAGGCTATTTTATTTAAGAATAAAATTATCTAACATTAAGGATGGTTCAACAAATTTGTAAAATAGTATTCTCTCAAATATTGTGCATATGTTTTTCTTTGTAATTATGCAAGACTATTAACATAAATATTTTTAAATATTTTCGGCGGAAAAAATGTACTTCACTTCATAAGGGAAGGGGTATTTGAATATTCAAGAGTGAGTAAAGAATGATCATTAATATGATAGCTCACCTGAAATGATAGAAAACTGACTGACTTCCCCATTTTTTCCTTCTACAAATATGTAACAAAATGCATTTGTTGTTTTATGACTCCTGCACAAAAAGCGAGCATACTTTTATTATATTATATAATCTTAGTGGTACAAAATATCAATTCGGCGTACGTTTATTTTCTGAGAAAAACAGTAACAACTTGCAGACTACTTCTGCACCTATTCGGAATAATACCCCAAAATTAACTAGCTCGAATGTAATAATTTTTCAATTCATTTGTCAAGTTCATCCGTACAATATTAACAAGAATAAGAAATATGCATGATTTAAAACCACAATCTGATGAATTGACATAATTCTATTTGACGAATATGTGTAGTTTGTTGACTGTTGAATTTAAAGTTTTAAAAGCTTTATATTATTTTACGCGAAGTTGCCAAATCCAATTAGAAATAATTATTCGATTATTATTGAAAAAAAAGTCTAATTGGATCTGATTTCGATTGTTTCCTCAGCATACAACTTCATCCTATTATTGATTGGTTTGGCTTAAACGTCTAATATATTGATTCGAGAATTAAATTATATACACGTATTTGCATTTATTTAATCCAAAACCAAAAAGACAGTAAAAGTGCTTACCAGGCCAATTGCTTTTTAAAAATATAATTACACTGGACGACAAGAGAGGAAAGAGCTTGAACGTCTATGGAGATTATGGTTATAAAGGAAAGTAGTGGACTTCCTCCAAAGCTGTCAGTGTACAGGACTGAATGACAAAGTAATTTCGCTTTGTGTATGATTAAGAGGTTTTACCTTGTATCTTTCAAATTTGGCATGTCCCGTATGTATTAATTATTTTAACAGATGCCCCAATAAGCAAATTTAAATTCGAATATATTTATCGTTAATTAAATCCCGATATCATGTCTAATGTTTCATTATAATTCCTGAATTATCTTTAAATTTTATTATTCGAAATGTCAGTTTTTTTTTAAATAGTGTTATACATTTTTATAATTAATTTAGGTAGCATTACAAGATTTAATTATTATTTATATTGTGATATCAAAACTGGTTTTTATATTTCCTAGAGTCTTTATTGAACACCGATTTTATATTATATCTTAACATTAACTTAAGAAAGATGTTTAAGTCACGCCAAGAAAGCTAGCAGATTGCATAGAATGGTAAACATTACTACTATACAACCTACTACCTCACTTTGCGAGAGCCTAGATTCGTGTATGTTTTAATTCAAATTAAAGTCAATTTTTCATAATTTCATAAATCTACACCAGTAATTTTTTTAATGTTTGTCAATCCACTTAATACATTAAAAGTATTACTCTAATAATTTGAGATGTCAGCATTGACAGATTCCCATAATTCCGTCCTTGTAACATGAACGTAGCACAAGTTCGGATCTACGGGTTTCTGTAAATAGCCCCTTCAGGTCACTAGCTTTAAACCTGAAACGAAGAACCATATTATTTAAAACAAAAAGGCCTAAATACTAGTAGCATACGAGATATTCCTGCTAGGGGATATTTTGGCTATCGTGTTTTGTAAGAAAGGTTCTTGCCCTGAGTTGTCTGATATAATTGAACAGTGTTATTTTTCTTCTCACTATTAATATATGAATATTGAAGGGCTGCGTTTTGATCTACCTTTGCATTAAACTACAGGCTGTACTTAACATATATATAATGATTTTTAAAGTTCTAAACATGTATCTTCCGTATCAGAAGGGCTCATATACTCTGTTTCTGCTGACGAGAGTGCGATTGAGATGCTGCTTATACAACTCCCAAGATGTTTCTGCAAAATATATATAAGTTTTTATGTATATGATCTTTATCTACTTTCAGGGCAACTGCTAAATGGAAGTCGATAGAATGTATAGGGGAATTCGTTTCATACGACCTAACTTATACCGACCTATGCACGCCCTTAAATTTGGTTTCCTTTTAAGTTGCTACGAACACAAATATATTTATAATGATGACGGTTATCGCGGCCAACCGCTTATAACGAGATCATTTCTCCTTATTTCTACAGGTTATAACGACGCGTCCTAACACTACCAAGGCTAGTCAAACCGATCAAAAGATAAAAATAAAATAATATTGCGCATACTATGGAAAATTGAAATTTAGAAATGAGCCTGTAGTTCTTAAACGGTTGTTGCATTCGCTCCCAATATTTCCAACGAAATCGATGTAATTAATCTATCTATTTCCTACTTTTATTAAATTTCCCATTTTGTTATTTTTCCAAAAAGATGAAACATGTCGTAGAGAGAAAGCATGTTTTATTCGTGAATCGAGAGTACAATAAATTGGTTTGAAACCATATTTTTATTCTCAGATAAATTTATGTTTGAAAGAGATTAGTCTTAGCATTGCGAAGAAAACGGCGATAAATATTAACCATGGCAAGAAAGCGTCTAGACTATTTGACAGTGGAAGGCTATTTGAATTCTAAAATTGTCTTAACTTTCTTTGGAGATTGCTTGATAACTTTCATCGTGGTGGTCTAATCATTTTTTAATATATTTTCTGGGTACCAAACCTCAAGCATGTAAAATGCCATCCTTTGGATCCTGAAAAGAATTGTTGCATACGCATCGAGAAAGATGTTTCCGAACATTCTCAGTCATGTTTAAATCCGGAGATCTGGCTGGCTGTGGAAGTAACTCTATTTGATTTTCTTCTAAATAATGCTTTACCAAAGGATATACAAATATAAAGAACTTTCAGCAGGTATCTGAAAAGTCTTTAACACGTTGACTGCCGCAATTTTCAAGAAAGCTTTCTTGAGAAAATTGCATGTAGGAATGCATTTGGCGAGAGAGAGCTTTCAAGCGCCGGTCACGAGTGACCTCCACAGCATTCAACGTGTTGAGAGTTTGAGTTCTGATATAACATTGTTGGAAGGGCATGGGAAACATCGGCGAAAAATTGGCTGACGTAGCTTTCGCTCACGAAAGCACTAAACTCATTTGACGAATAGCAGTGTTCAACTCGATACACATAACCCGTGGAAGCAACTAAATAAAAAACAGCTTTTGCTTCGGTATGCAATATTACGGTTGATGGGCTATTACTGCCTCGAGGTGAAAGAAGAAGCATCTGAGATTTAAATATATTTCCACATTTGAATTATTTTATATTTTTATTTTTTGATATAAATTAAAGTAAGTATTAGGAATTGAGTTCTAGATATTTTTTTATAATAAATTTGTTTAAATGAGCCAAAAGTCATTGTGGGAAGTATAGAAGAGAAAAAGCAGTAAAGTTGTAGCGCACAATTTAGGCTCAAGCGTGGCTGGGTGCCTTTTCATGAACTGAGAAAAAAGTTGTTTTCTATTCATTTGCTTCTGCGGGCTGCGTGTATTCGTCTGGGCACAGCTTTTCCCGAAATGCATTTAGTGCTTTCGTGAGCGGAAGTTATGCAAAATTTTATTCGCTTAACGTGTACAAAAGCTATGGGGTACTGAACTCCAGAAGAAACTATTTCACTTAATCATTTTTGTTCTTTAGGTCATAAAACCAATAAATCCGATCGACTGGTTCATCTAACAGGAATCGCTTCTTACTTGTAAAAAGGTGTTCTACGTCATCTTTTTCTTCGATGTTCTTCTGAAAAATTTAACCGATCCTTAATATGCTTACAATTTTTTTCAATTTTCTAAAAATCAGATTTCCCCTACATTTTCTCAGAAATTCATGTTAGTATATGTACATGCTTTTTATTTTTATTAAATTGCCCATCGTATTACCTTTCTAAAAAGGTGCATGTTCACGTAGAGAGAAAATATGTGAATTTACTGGCGGAAAAGTTTTTGTGCATTTTAAAGAAATTAAACTAAAATTAATCCGATTTGATTTGTTTAATTACAAACCTATTTGAGTTAGTAATATTTTTACATAACTCAATATAATATAATTAATTTAATATTATAATATCTCATATCTCTGCGCCACTTTCGATGTATACCTCTCTCTAATTCCCCACTTAAAGTGTATTGTAGCCTGTCTCCCCCGTTTTTCGTCGCTGAAGTTCTATTAATTAATTCCTCTGTAGTTTTAACAGAACTTGAACAAAATTCATCTTTCATCGTTGCGCATAAAAAAAGTCTGGAGATTTACGAGAATTCAGAAAATTTGTATTTAATTTTACCTTCACAAAGTTATTAGCTGCGCGGGTGCTCCATTGTGTTGGTAAAACATTGACCTTGTATTATCCAGAGAGATGTTTCCAAGAGATCAGTGTATTCTCCAAAAAGTTCGTACAAATTTGGCTATTAAGTACTGGCGGTGAAATGCATGATCCTCTTAAATGGTTGTCGATGATACTAGCCCAAACATTAGCATGGAATTTATATTGAAATGATGTCGTCCTTGTCCTATTTGGTTTAGTAACTGACCAGGTATAAAGGCTGTGACAGTTTGTGATACCATCGTTAGTGAATTGCGATTGGTCCATCCATAGAAAACGGGAAAACGTCCATAGAAAACGAAAAAAAGTCAAATGGACTTCCCTCATTTGATGATAGTTTTTTAAAATTTGTTCAGATTTATGCCGAAGTTATTATGTTGAGAGTTACAACATACTCAAAAATCTTCCATTTATAATTATTAATTCAAACTAATTCAAAATGTGTTAACTAAACACTTTCGCTGCGGCAGTGGTCACCGAAGACCGGCGTTTGAAAGCTCTCTTTCATCAAATGCTTTTTAACATGCAATTTTTCCACGAAAGCTTTCTTGAAAATTATGACAGTGAAAGCTTTAAAGGTGCAGAAAATTAGTGTTAAAGAGAATGGGATTGCAAGAAGGTTTTTGGTCAGGTTGACGAAAACAGGGAGATGTGATAGACAAGGAAACGGAACAAGAACGAGTGATTTTGGTTAGTTTGTCACTGCATTAGAGAACAGACATAAATCGTGCACCCGCTCTGCTAATACCGGATGTCCGGTGATAGATTAATGTTTTTAAAAGTAAATAAAACAAAAAAATATGATGTGTATTGTTTTATTACTGAGTTTGTTATAAACAGAAAGAATGCGGATTTCATTACGGTTAAAAAAATTTCCAGTTCCGTCTATTTAGTCGCAGACACTGTTGGAAACGGACCACCATGTTTCATGTTGTACGCTGTAACAGGCTTGGCTGGACATCGTGAATCTCATCGCGAGTTTCCACGCAAAATTCGTTCCACCTCCTGAATGCTTTCGGTGGTAATGTTCTGCTGGGCTTTGGCTGTGGGGTTTTCAGAACTGGAGAAATTTCATCGATCCTTTGTAATATCTCATACGACCGAATTTAATTTATACTTGTACATCGCTTAATTGCCGAATACTACAATGTGAATAAAACATTTCGGCGCTCATTTATACAAAAAACGACACTTTTGAACTACGCATTAAGACAACTCCATTGTATAGTAGTACCTTCCATTATGACGTCATTTGCCTGGCCATTGCTATATGGATGAATTTTGGACACTGCATTGTTGAGTCCTGCCATTAGTCCGCCGACTTTCCTCCTTGGAAGGGTGGTGTCCTATACTGTTAAGGGACCGATTTGGTGCTCGACGGTAGAATTTTTCAGTGATAATCTTGAGGCATTGTGTGTAATTTTGAAACACTAACCAAGAGTATCTATGTTGTAAACCCATATCTACCTCCCTAGTCACCTTCTGAAGCGTATGATTCGCCGGCTTACACAATTTTGATCCTTTCGGAGACTTTGTGGCTTCTGATAGCAAGATTATTTTCGAGGAAACTACACACACTGTCTCTGTTTCGTGGTCCCATTACATTTTGGAAGAGTTCTTTCCTCTAAACGTAGCATCAAATCTCAAATAAATTCAAAGTGAAAAATTTCTAGAATTAGAATGTTGCGGTTTTGGATTTTTGTTATAGTCCTCAATTAGCTTTAAACTTTAAGAACATGTTTCCAAACAAATCCGAACTAATCCATTGCATTCCGTTCCGGATTACTTTTGTCAAAATATTGTGATACCCGTTAATTAAATAAAGAAATATTTAGATATATTAAATGAATAAAAATAATGTGCAATTTTATTATTTATTGACTAATGTAACATATAATGAACTTAAAATGGTCTATTAATCGGGTACGTTTCCTTATCTTCTCCAGCTGTGAGAAAGCAAAGTTTTAATATTATTTCGTCAATTTATACATTCAGTTCAATATTTAAATATGACCGAGATATAAGAAATTTTCTGCATAGTGCACACCTGGAAATGTGTACGAAACAAAGCAAAACACTAACGGACAGACGCGATGTTGCCGTACAGTTGTCGCAAAGTCATTTACCTTTGGGTGATTAGTATTACAGCTTTCTCGGATTATGTTTATGAATTTTATACAGAAATGAACAGATTTCAAAGCAAAAGCTGCCGTAACATCGCAAAGCTGTCAATAGTTTTTCTTAATTCCATCATTGCTATAAACTCGAAACAATTTCCAGATTTGCAGTTATAAAGGAATAGCAGAGGACTTTGTTACCGGTTACAGACATGCAATGAAGAGGTCAACGACATCCGAGCAAAGGGTTTCGGACGTAAATATTCTAGCATTAAGAAGAGAGCGCTTAACATGGCACAGGCGTACACTAGCAAACACTGCCAAAGCTTTTCTCATCAGTAAAAAATGTGCAAGAAAGAATAAAAATTTCACACATGCACAACTCAACTTGCGTTACGTTTGCTAAATGCAGTGTGCAGTGCCTCTTTGCTTTCAAGGCTCGACGGTTGGTAGGTATTATCTATCGAATTCTTGAACTAAGCACACGCTGCTTGGCGTCAATTATTTTAGTAATTTTGAACGCATGCATCGGTATTTTCCTTGCAACCATTTTTATTCTAGTAAGCGTATATATTTTTTATTTAAATTATGGAACTTACTTTTTACCAAAGCTAAATGTTGGAATATATCTATGTATCTCATCTGAAATTGTTAAAACGATTTTGAGGAATGAGGGTTTGGACGGTGTTGCCAATTTTCAATAACAGTTAAAGTAATACTGCACCGTGGAACTAATTTTGTCCTCAAACAATGCATAGGCTTCATGTTACAAATTTCCTTTAACGAAAAATAAATCAAAATGTTTTAAAATCTCTTTCTAACTCTATTCAATTAAAGTTTTTACTTTAATTCACATAATCTAGAGATGTTGGTACTGATTTTGGGATAGTTGTTCTATATCAAACGATTTTTTGTAACCTTTTGTCTCAGCTGTATTTCATATATTCTTTACAATTTTATTTTATTTATGTAATCTTTTTTTAAGTATTCAAAATCTGAGCGCCCAAGCTTTTATTTTCAGTCATATATTAGGGATTTTAGTTTGCTAACTAAAAACTAGTTTTTATTTTTTTATGTATATATTATTTTCTACTTTTTAGTTTATTATAAATCCTACTAAAGCTCTGAAATTTACCAACCTCATGTCATTCAGCCCTCGGCATTTACTCACCGTATATTAGCTTGGGTGGGTTTGATATTAGAAAGTTTACTCAGAAAGTAATATTGAGACTTTAAGTATTCGTATACCATTCGTTAAACGTTTTCATTTGATACCCATGTCAAGGCAGTTGTAGAGATAGCGATAATCCGCCATCTTCGGACAGCCGCCATATTCGATTTAGAATGAAGTCACTGAGCTTATTGTATTTTACTCATCAAACCCTTTGATATGATAGTCATGTCAATGAAGTTGTGAAGAAAGAGGTAATCCAGGTATTTTGGGACTCTAAATGGCACAAAACCTATTTAACACTTTCCCATTTAACCAATTAACTCGGTTCGACGTGTGCACATTTCAATCTAAATCTTTATTGCGATGCGCTTGACGTGTATACACGTCGTGAAAAATAAAAAATTATCATTTAAAAAAATGATAAAAATCAAAATAAAAATTCAAAATTTCAGTGAGATGTAATTCATCTGTCATTTAGTATTACATATATTTCCTTTATATTCGTATTAAGAGTAAACCTGTTATGAATTAAAAAAATAAACAGATTCATGTCTATAACGTTATTTCACATACAATGTTTTATTTCTTACAAAATTAATTAGTTATTTTCTCCGGTGCATCGGGTATACCTCACATTGTTTTGTTTTTACTGCGTAGCTGATATTCTAAGGCCTCTTAGTAATTTCTGGTTTGTTACAACAACATAATACTTATAAGATTTAATAAATCTTTTGCTTGGATTTTATCTTGTTCAACAATAAACATAAGATAAATAAAAATTGTTCTTTCATTAACTTGATTGCGCGAGAGATGTCATTGAATTTTATCATTTCACAGGGTAAGTGCAGTAAGTGCATCGATTTGCATTGCATCCACCTCATCCCTTTTTATGCCATAAAATGATTTTTGTCTAAAGGGCAAAGAATTTTATTCCCTCATATATGTGCAAATATTCCGTTAATGCAAATTACAGGAAAATTGGTTGATAGTTAAATTATCACATACAACAGTTCCTATTCCTAACTAGCGTGAATTTAGAAGGTAAGGGAATGTTGTTTCAGGAAGCACAACTAACCACGGTTTGTTACCTATCCCGTATTTATGATTTTATTAATCGGACAATCGCGGTAAACACCTGATGTTAATTGTTTATTCATAATAGAAATTATATCTACCTAAACATTTCGCCACACATTTAAATGCTTAATATTAAGTTATTGGGCATCAAATTAGAAATATTTTTCCTAACTTTAACTTACTTTGAATCGTGTCAAATTAAAGTTTGTGAACAGTTAGATTTGTCCACTGTTGGCTGTTAGGAAGGAAATGTTAGTTTATTGATAATTTTTCATTAAATGACCTTTTAAATCCGCCTATGCAAATTTTGTTAATAAGGTCAACATATGAAAGCTATCCGCAATTATGTTTGTATTATTGTTAAATAAAGCCATCACATTTTTTTTCGTTAAATTGTAACGTATCGTTACATTATAGGAAGACATTAAAACTGAACACCATATGTTAATTGTTTATTTGTGATAGAAACGTCACAGGTATAAGGCCTTAATATTATATTATGAGATGTTAAATTAGCAAGCATATTTCAATATCACATAATGTTACTTAATTTGGTCATTTGTCTATTTTCATTTTAAATACCAAATCGGCGACTCTGAAAACTCTTTATTTTATTTTCGTGGAAGTCCTTTAAATTATAAATTTAATTTAAGTTTAGTCATATTGGATTTTCACTTAAATTAATTAAATTTTGAAAAATGTTAATCGGCATATGTGATCCGTATTATGGAATTTCTATTTACATTTCGAAAGCGGATTTGTAAGCAACACTCCCGAATATGCTCATATTCCAATTTGCATGGCAAACCCTTTAGAATGAAAATTGTTGGTCGCCATCTTGGGCCCGCTATTTTAAAACCCTATATTTTATGCAAATAACAAAATCTTAATGTTGAAAGAACAGGAATATAAACTCTTTTCTAAAATTGTTTTCTCGATTTTAAGTACGTTAGTTTTAGCAAAGAGACTGTTATCTAAACAAATAACTGAAATAGTTTTAGGATGAAAAGGTTACGTTTTTGAGAATTTTATTATAACTATTTTCTTTAAATGGCATTTTAAATCTAAATTAACCAAACTACTTATAAATAAGGATTTGGTCCTTATAAAATATAGCCTACAATTTCTTTTTTTCCTAGACACGAATGGGTCCCTGCTGTACGCAAAGAGAATTTGCCTGTACGCAATTGGTGATTTTTGTATGAATTGTTACTTTTATTTTTGTGGAAACAACAAAAACAAATTTTTGATTTATATTAACAGATGGACGCATATCTTACTACCGTGGTAAAAAATTTAATCATTGATTCTAAATAAATTCTATTTGGGAGCTTCTTCATAGTAATGGCACTTTCTTCAATGGACGCGAATTGGTGCTACTACTACTACTAATCTACAAACTTAGTTAGAAAATGTTTGTATTTAAGTACAAGGAAAAAATCAGAAATAATAAAATTAATTTCCTTTAATGTAAAATTGGGCATGCATATAGCAGCAGCAACACTAACCGCACCGTCGTTCAAATAAACAGAAAATTAATAACTTCAAAATTAACTTTTACCCACTTTAAATTTTCTTTCATCCATCAGAGCAAATGATGGTTCATTTTTATATTGCTCTCAAATTTTAATTGAATTCAGTTATTTCAATATATAGTACAAATTTTCACTGTCTGCTCGCTGGAAATGTTTCTCAAATCGATACGGCCTGTCTGAAGACAGTCTATGGAGCAGTACATATGTAGATATTCGCATGCAATAAGTCTCAGTCAAGATTTTCTCTCAAAAGGTATTTTCTACTATCACCATCGTGTCGTTTAAAGGCACAATTAAGAGCTTTAAGCTCGGAATTTTTACATTCAGATAGTTAAATGCAAAAATGTATGCAATTGCATTGCATAGCAATTACTAGTGGGACACAATTTTTTTTTTCTTTGAATCAGACTTCGAAAAAAATAAGAGACGAAATCGTTTTATAAATTACTCACGAAATGTAAGGAAACTAGAGCCCAATAAGGATAATTTAATTCTATAATATCTATATTACCTGACATATGCTGAATAGTGAAAAGATTTTTCGAAAATGCACTTTCGGAGTCCATTTTGATTTCCTAGTGGGGGTTCAATTTTTTATTCTCTTTCGAAAATTGTATTTGTGCAAGCGCAATATTCACATGGATGCACCGCATACCGAATCCAACGTCGGATATGCATTGGTTGTAGTCTGCGCGATCTTCATGAATGTGTAAAGCAATGAAAATTCCAGCATTCCAGTTTTAACAAAAATTTCGCGTGATTGAAAAATACGAATTTATTTTGACTTCCATGCGGCGAGTAAAATTTGTTTAAAGTAATTCATTGGAAATAAATGCAACATAAAAGCCAGCGGAGATCAAACCGAACAAAGTACTGGCTACAATTAAACGAGTAACAGCGCAGAATCAATAATTTTGTGAAATTTCAAAATCTTCTATAGCACTTTTGTCATCAGAGGTATATATCTATTATAATCTTCACACAATGCACTTTTATCATTTGCTACAAAGAAACTTTTCTTTTTTTTCATAAATTGCAAACTTTATTCTTTATTCCGTGTAAATGCACTTCGAGAGACGTTCGATATCATAAAAAGAATATTCCGCACTTCCATCGCACATGAGCAATTTAAAAATTATATGCATTAAAACACAATCAACAAAACATGTAAATGCACCTCAGTTTCTTTTCGGAGGTTCAATAAGTACTAAAAGAAGTCAATCGCCTCACTGAAACAACGGAATCAAGTGCATTGCGAAATGCAGTTTATTCGTATTGGGCTTTCAGATACCATGCAAAAGCTTAAGACGAATAACAAACAATTTTGCGCCATCTGCCCTCTCTATATTGAAATACATGGTTCTTATCTAAATACGGCGCTTGCATTAGTCTAGTAAGTATGCACATCTCTACAAGAATTTCTTAGTAAACCTCAGGTAGGACAGTCAATCGGAAAATTACAACTATCATTATCAAGTTAAAAGTTTCGCATCGGGCTGTTTTTTTTTAAATTTTCATATAAATCCGGGTATTTTAGGGATATAAAGATATTTCAACATATACATATATACTTAAATTGCGTTAATTATTTTTGTAATTAATATATTCTATTGAAATTTTCAGAAGTCTATTTAAGAATGTATCACTGTTTATATATAATCCCGTTATCTAAGAACTTATTAGGAAAGCACACACTTCTCGAAAAACCAGAATTATTGTTTCCCGCGATAACGTTGTTTTTATAATGAGAATTGTCATTTCCCGGTGAGAATGTATTAATATACAAATTGAAATTGATCTGTTAAGTGGTTCAGAGCAAGCTTTTGGCAGGTGATGTCGTTATATTTTGGTGTTTTGGTAGTAATTTCTATTGAGCCCTTGAACCATGTATAGTTTTTATTCGATGCGAATAGGTATCGATATTTTCTGATCGACACTGTATCGAACACACAGTTTCATCCCTGTGCCAAGTCTGTTAAAAGGTATACCATACCATACGAAACATTGAGTGGCCCATTTTTACGTTATACTTAGTGCACACTTCTTTATGCTTTTTTTCGAAGGCCTGGAAGTTCATCTTGTTTTTTCTCATGACATTTGGATGAACAAAAGGATGGTGGAGTTTGTTGCTTGATGCTTTGTTTATACAACTTATTAACTACGGGTTTATGGTCTGTTTTTAGCAAAATGTTAACTTTCGTTTGTACATTTATGGTTTCGTAATATACAACAGCGGGTTACAAATCAAGTTATGATGGACCTTGGTGAAAATTTTCCCAAAGTGGGTCATGTTAACGAAGGTATGTAATTGCAATTAAGTGAATTTATAACATTATTTCGTTAATGTAGTTGTATATACAGAAATATTAAAATAAAAATAAATATTTTTTTTTTCCTGAATATATTTCAGCCAGGTTGAAGGAAGTTTTCTGCATATATATACTTTCAGGAATTTCCTATCCGAATGCATGTCTATTTAGTACGCGTGTTTGTAGTTTGCCTTTTGAAATCGTCACAAGAGCTACCTAGTAGGATGTCCCAGTAGGAAAAAGAAGTGATATAACTGCTTCTCGAGCAATGAGAAGACCTTCCCGACTTTTTTTCTTTTTTACCTACGACGGTATTGAGGGCAAGCTTTTCTACTTGCACTTCGCACGATTCAGTAATAGAAGTGGTTATTTAAAATGGATGAAATAATCCCTTCTATGGAATAATATAATTATAATAAAATAATAATGCATATAATAATAAATGGAAATGCAAATATGCATGGTGGAAAAGAGAAAGAAAAATGTTTGAAGAATTGCGGAGCGTTTTTTTAGAATCTAATAGCTGCTCGCTTTAAGTTTCCTTTACCCTCTTTTCAACAAAGGCATATCCTACGGAGAGGAGTGTTCCTTTTTTGTTAACAATAGAATAATAATAGGCTCTTACATTTAAGCTTCTTTTTTATCTTCGAAGTAAGCTAAAAATGCAGTGCATGGTTTCATCTCCAAAGTTTAGTATTAAAGGAAGGAGGAAGGGTATTTGTTTTCAGGAAAGAAGGAACAAGGAAGTCTCTGTTTTAGCTTTTAAATAAACTAAAATTTAACTATTTGCTGCTCTAATTTTTTTTATATAATAATTCATTAATATTATGCATGAATAATTGAAAATATTGCATTGCATTACAACAAATCTGACATGGAAATACACCAACCAATTTAAAATAAAATTAGAACGCTACGAAATGGAACTGCGTTTATGAAACGCAAATGCAGATGCGCCAATTTGTTTAACAATCTCCTGGTTCATCTCCTCCAGTTTTGCTCTTTTGGCATGTTATTTGGAGAAATGTGGAAAAATATGCAATTATATACGCTCTTTTTTTCGTCCTTAAGAGATTACTCCCCATTTTTCTACTGGAAGATTTTGGACATATATATATTTCCATATATACATACATATTTATTCCAGCAAGATTAAATTAATAGTAAATATTTCTTATTTTACAGTTTGCAAGGAATGGTTAGTACGCGAAGATGGAGCCCTAGCGTATCGATTGCAGTCACAAGAAAGTATATCCTAAAATATTTAAGTGATTATTTATAACGCATTTTATTTTAGTTAATGAGTATTATAAGGGCAATAAATTTCGCAATTCTGTCGTTAGACAAGATTTCCCTACTGCACTTAATGAACAGATAAAGGAGACAGAAATAGCAAAGAAGCAAAGAGCTCTGTACCATCTGCTTCTGGGTGAACAGTAATATCATTTTCCTAAAGCTGTATGTGAACCTTTCCAGAAATTCTACTCAAACTGAAATTTGTCTTTTTCATAATCGTTCATATTTCAAATTTAGTAGCCAATTATTTGCAAAATAACTTCATAATATCATATTAGTTAAGAATTGATTTCCTGTCATTAGTAACTCAGCGGCACAGAATATGATTCACTAAGGAATATCTTTAGACCAAGAAGCTTTTTGTTACTTTACGGGTTTCAGAATATGGCTTCGGATACTCTATTTCACTTATTTCTATTTTTTCTGGTGAAAAGAAATTCAATTTGTATTGCCTAGACGGTTTGAAGAAGAGCTTACGGAATCTAAATAGCGTTATTTGTAAAATAAAATGTTGTCGGAATATCGGCGGTATACGGAGTGATTAATAAGCCTAGTGACTTTGAACTCGCGTTTCAATTTGCCATAATAAACAGTTTGGAATGCCAGGGGGTCTTGGCGAACTATTACAATTTTTCCTTAGTCACACAAAGATATTGGTACGATTGACAACACTAATCATAAAATTTCCCCTTTGAGTAGTAAGTGTTAATATTAATTAATTCGACGTTCGATCTGGTTGTAATGAATTTGCAATATTTTATGGTTTTACCTGTTAGTGGAATTATACACGTATTATCTAACGGGCCTAAAAAGCATTACGATAACCGTTTATTTTTAGTCTTCGAACCAATATTGGAAGGAGGGAATACTTATTTAATCACCGTGATGCCTGTCCGTCTTACGAAATCATTCCGAAAACGGAAACTCTATAAGATCACTCTTGTGTACGTGTGTTTTTCGAAAACCACATGACGCAGTGATTTTAAATTTTAAAGGATGTTAGGGCTTTGTGACGCGTACATATTTGAACAGTCAAAGATTATGAAATATGGTTTTTTTATGTTTAAATGGGGGTAAATTGTCCCCAATACCCTCATTATCAGGAACACACAATGGACCGCTGATGTGGTTGATTTCTTATAGAACCGGACGGCGATTTTTTTCCCCTCTCTTCCCATTGTTAATTATGAAACTGTATTAAAATTTCCTTTTTAATAAATTTAAATGAAAAAGTACTATGCTTTCATCAGCAGTGCCTAAATTTCAGTTTTTTCTACAAAGCATGGGTTCGCACACAGCTTAGTTTTATTTAATTATTTCACATGAATTTTTGTATTCTAACAGGGAAGAAGTTGATAAACAGTTTGCTGAAAAATTAGTCTGGACTACAGAAAAAAATCACAGCGAGAGGCTAAGAGAAACTGAAATTGGAGAAGTAGTTGCGAAACAGTTGCAGGTAAAATTATATTTAAAAGTTAATATTGATTCAAAAAGTTCGAAACTTCATTTGATTTGAATCGAAATTAATGGAATGGAGTCTTCGGAGACACTAACAGGAAATACATTATCAAAGTTTGAAATTGGAAATAAATTATACTGATTCAATGTGGTTACTTGACAAGAAATGCGGTAATAAGCATCAGCTACCGTCCATTGGTTCATTCGCAATATAACAAAATTTGTGAGGATTATTGAAGGGTTATTGAAAAAAATGTACCCTATTAATTAAGTGTGCACAGAATCTTAAGAACGTTATACATGCGCGCGCTAAAATACGTCCGTACAGGTCGATACCTATAATCAAACTGCGCAATAGTCGGTATTCCGACGCACCGCACTTTATACGCATTAACAGAGAGTCGATCTATCGACGGTTCGCGCTCTAAGGGTTAAGAAAAACTCTAAATAAAAATTACCTTAAAATATATGTATTATATTATATACATTTCATTTCTAGGATACATATTTAAGCGAGCAACGGAAACATCAAAATTGTCTAGAAAATAAAGATCATGGAAGTAATTTTAGAGCCAACGAACCAATATCGAATTGTAAACTTTGGGTTGAAAATGCAAATCGTGACTCTAATTCAATGAATTCGAACCTTATTGAATCTCTTCCTTTTGCCTATCAAATACAACCGCAACCTTTGCTTACAAGCCCGGAAATTGATGTAGCTGATAGTATAAGACAATATGATCTTACGTTTTCAAAGAATGAACTTGGCTTATCTGAACCAAACATCTGCGGGTTCTCTAAGAATGTGGATCAATGTACAAGTATTTCACGTAATATAGAGCAATCATAGCAACAATATAAACAATTATCTTGTAGATAACATCCGCATGCAGAAAAAAATGCATATTGAAGAAGTATTAGAAAAGGACAATGTTAATTTGCATGCGCTTGGACTTTCTCCAGAGGAAATTGATCAGCTCGAAAATAAACTATTCCAGGAAAAAACGGACGAGGTATGTTTTATACTTAAAGCAAAATATTCAGTTTTTTAATTTATTCCCTTTTTATTTTCATTCGTTTTGTTTTCTTTTTTTCTTGTAGTATGTGCAAAGAAAACAAAAACTAAAGATACATTTTGAATATCTCAGAAATTATTAAGAAATATAAGCAAGAGTTGGTATTTTAACACTAGAACTAACATTTAATATAGGGGACGAATGGAAAGGAAAAACGGAAATAAACGTGCGAAGATGATATATTCTGTAAAATTGGGTATTTTACAGAATAAGTCCATTAGCCGGCGACTCAAATTTTACAAGCCTTGTTTCGTAAATAATTGAAAAAATATTTAAGTTATACGAAAAAGGTGTATAAGCAATTTTGTACAGAAACTAATTCTGTAGAAAATAGGTGAATACACTTCTCTACATCAGATTAGTGGGTTATATATTATTTCCAAATAATAGAACATAATAAATAGTGCATAATATTGAAATATAATTAAAACTCAAAAACAATTTCTGCAGAAATATATGAATTGCTTTTGAAAATATATGCTATAAAATGTTGAATAGTGAAATATGGCAGTTATACAATTATATAATTATATGACAGTTATAAAATTTTTTTGCGGCTTTATTCTGTTTTTTTTTATTCTCAGGAACTTGCTCGCAAACTGCAGGAACAGGAGAAAAAAGAATTGTCACAAGAAGAAAAAGATCGCCTGATAGCCATTGAAACTCAAGATAAAGAATTAGCGCGTATGCTTCAAGAAAGGGTATTGTGAACGAAATATGTATATAATTATACATATATTTTTCTTTGTTTTCTTTTTGGTTTTTAAGGAAAAAGCCAAAATGAAAAGAGCCAAGGAAAAAGCTCGTCTAAAAAAAAGTCAACAGAAATTCGATGGAAATATGGATGTTAACACGTTTGATCATGATTCGTATTCAAATCCTATGGATATGATTACTGAGGATAAATGTCATACTACTTTACAAAAAGGATATAAAGGAAATCATGATGACTTTTCTCAAGAAGACGAAATATATGCAGTTCCAGTCGATACTGATAAAAAGCGTCCTGAATCTCTACATGTACAAGAAAACATTTTAAATATCACGAGGTAATTATTTTAAAAAATAGAGCTGACTGTCAATGTGAAGGTTCAAATCTGGAAATCTTTATCCAACTGCTTTTCATAATTTATAATAGATTTAAATTTCCAAAATTGGAACCCAATGCCACACTTCTACACAATATGTAGATTCGATTATCGTGCTCCCGTTCAGGCCTTAGCACAATACTCTATATATTAGCTGAGTTACCTGTGTATTACAAGGGAGTGCATTATTTAAGTAATTTTAGGACTTTGAATAATGGGAAAAAAATGGAAGCCATGAATTGTTTTGGGCAAGTGTCGTTTATTTAGATTAATTAATATAAATATTCATACATTTAAAAAGATGTAATGTTGCATACAAATTTGTTTCCCGGAAACATCAAAATATGATGGAAATATACATACGCAGCATAAAGTGCACGTGTAGGATCCATTTCCTAGCGGCAGGCTCCGCATGGGAATACCCATGTTTGTTACGTATTGTGATTATTGCTAAAATTAAATTATTGGTCTAAGTCAGACCTTTTATTCCACTTATTATGGCGTACGATATATGAAACACCCTATATAATTCCCGACTTTATAATTTATTAAAGTTCTGGTCTTTCTGCTTGTACAACATGTTCACAATTCAACGTAGGAAGAAGCAAACTATCAGCTTTATATGTATACTTTTTAATTGTATTCTATTTTTTCAGATCTAATACATCATTAGGACTAGAATGCAATAGCACCGTGGTCTCTACATCTTCTTGTAAAACCAATTCATTTTTAACAGGTATTTTTATTTTATTTTTTTTTTAAATCCAAGGAAAAAGAAAATTTAATTCACAGAAAATGATGTTGGACCTATTCCACCTTATATGCCTATTCAAAGTGCCAGAAGAGTTTCAGATGGTAAAAAGAAAAAATACAAAGAGAAATGTACACATCAATAAATATATTTTGAGTTTTATTCTTTAGTTAAAGAAAATTTCTATGCTTAAGTCTTTTTATACTTAATGTTATTATCGCATTGAAACCAATATTTTATAATAAATACGATTATAGATGGCACAGTAGCAGTTTATACTTTTAACCTGAGCGCTAGTCGTTCATATATGTGTCAACGGTTTCTTATTAGAGCCCGTCGCCACATATATGCTACATATGACGTTAAAAAATAATAAAGTTTGCGAGTTTTAAAGTTATTATGTAAGTAGTTAGAAATATATAAAATATACAAATATTGCATTGCATAACTGTTAACAGAACACCTCCACAAAATGTCGAATTTTCGTAACAAATTCCAAATGAAGAGCCGGATATGGTATTGGGCATCCTTTAAGAGAACTTGGCAGTGCTTTATAATCTTCACTTCGTTTTGGGGGTTTCTTATTGCGTCGAAACGGATTTTGAATCTGAATACACAGAATATCACTTTGCTCTCGACTGGCGAAGCATGGCCAACAAATCAATTAGTACCCCATTAAGCACTAAACTGTTTTTTCACTTTTGAACATGCATTTAAGGAACGGGCATACCGTGTACGAATAGTTGTGTGAATCTATGGCTGAGAAAATTCAGGGGAGGTATGAGCCTTGGGTAAGAAGACACTCTTGTAATTTTAAAATTCCCGGTAAGGCAGAACTCAACAGCGCATTCAATGGTGTCTGAGTAGCGTGCTGAGCACTGTTTGCTATTATGTTCGTTGTACAAGTGCGAAGAATTTTAAGATCATGTGCAGGGAATTTTTGCTTTTCCTTCTATTTGCAGCTAATGTGCACAGAACCTGAATCATTCTTGTTAAAGAGACTGAATTATTGTATATACAGCTATTGCGTTTTTTAAATCCATTGAAAAACGGTACCAATGCAGTTTTTTATCTTTGGACAAAATCTGAACGTACCCTCATATTCGAGATCCAATTGGAATTCGAAGCAAACAGGTAACAGGTAAAGAAGTGATCAGTAATAAAATGAAGTGAGAGGAAATACCGGTTTACCGCAGCAGTGTCTCCAATCACGGAATGTTTGCGTGATAATTTTTCTATTTATTTAGTTGGCTTTCGTTAGTAAAAATTGATTTAGTTAATGTGTTGAAACGGCCTATTTAAAAAAAATTTATCACAAGAACCTAAAATAGAAAGTGGTTTTTAAAATGATTCATCACTTTAAGATGCGTCACGCTGTTATTTCTTTATTACACTCTCATTTGATAGGGAAAGCTTTTTGCCTGAATGTTGATAAACAATGCGGTAACGTTGTTTGTTCAAAAATGGAATATTGCTCTATTTTTAATGGGCAGTGCGAAAAGTGCTCAAATATATGTAACCGGGAAACTCACAATTATGATGAACACCACTGTGCATTAAACTGTAAAGGTAAATATTGATCCTGTCTTATTATCATTTGAACCTAAATAAGGTCCTCTATTTGTTTCAGATTACTCAGGCAATACTTTGGATGGTAGGTTATTGTACATAATATAGCGAACTGGAAATTACAAGAGCTCTTTTAGACGAAATAAAGGAGTTGAGGAGGAATCAGCACACCATACTTATTTTACTGATTGTTTTGCTTGTAATCATATTGGCTCATGTTCTAATTCATATATTTCGAACCGTTCAAAAGAGTAAAAACAAAACTTTTAAATGTTTGAAAATTGCCAATAAGACGCCTGATACAAACGTAAATGTTGCTGCCAACTCTAAACAACATTCTGATGGTTCTCAAATATTTTCTATGTCAGGTCAGCAAAAATATTTAAAAAGATAAACAGTAACCAAGATCCCAGAGCCCAGATAAGAAATATATACATGAAGAATAACACTGCTGAATTCGCAGCTTGTTGCAAAGAAATAGAGGGCACAATTAAATACTTTATTCGGAGATACTCTAAGTGTATTATCATAATTTTGAAACACAACCAGTTGGCATTTGACACTTTTGTTCTAAATTTTTCACATCCTAAGCAAAATTTGTGCTGTGCGATTTGTTAACTATAATCTATAAGGTACTCAGCGAGCTTAATATTTTTGATAATTATTTGGAATAGAAGCTTCTAAACAGCGACTTTCGTTGTTTTTTTTTTTCTTTGTTATATTTGTTAATTGTGTAAAAAAAAGGAAGTATTTTTGTTTACCAACAATATAGAGCTCATCTACCAACATTACCAACAATATAGAGCTCATCTCTTTCAGTCGATTTAAAAGAAACGGATATTCTAGTCATTTTGAAATGTATGCGTTATCAAATCAAATTAAACAGATATTTAGATGAAATGTTTAATATAATAGTGCTTTTTGCACTTGAAATTTTTGGAATAGAAATGCAATAACTTTCAAGATATTATGGTCCGAAGATATTAATCTCCCATATTAATACAATATACAGTAAATTTTTGTTTCCAATTAATTGGATCTGAAATCACGGCTACATTACAATCGATCCGAACCAATCCGATCAAATAGGATTTAACAAAGGAAAGCACAAAGAAAAGATGTTTTAATGTTTCCAGAGCATTTATACAGCAATATTAATGTTCAATAAAAATAAAATCTATTTGTTTTATTACATTTTTTAAGCTTCTTTCCAAATATTTGCCCTAGAAGAAATAATCCGGATTGAAAGGGTTGGTTTGGTTAGGTTTAAATTTTGTGTAGCCACTAAAACCAGTTGCTCCCGAAGTCCGTTAAATACCTGGCAAAATATTAGTATAGTATTGAAATTTCTATAAATTGCTCTAAACTCATCTAATTTCTGCTTTGGTAGAGGTTTCAAATTCTAATATGAATCTTTGGTTACATGTTTAAGAACATCTATATATTTCTTATCTTGGACACAAAACTTTACTGTAAAAGTAAACATTATACAAATGCATACCTATGAAATTTAAAAAATAATAATATATAAAAAGTATTATGCAGGTGTTGACGGATCAGTGGTTCACACAGTAAGTACGCCTATAAGCGCTCGCTACCCTGCTGAAAACAGCACTATAGAGTATTCATACGACAACGCAGCTCTCCAAGTTTCCAGCAGTAGCAATAACAAGCAGTAAGAAAGCGATTTTGGATTAAGGAACTTAATCCATTCATACCGTGCAGTAATATAACCGTCCTTTTTTTTTTATAAACATACATATGTAGTTTCGTAGCGTAAATGTACTTTATAGTAATATTAAAAAGGCATTATTATTTTTTTATTATTTATTTAAGGATAAAGATTTAAAACATTAAACCCAGTATTGATTTCGTCTTAAAAGAGGATTTGTTGTTTGATGGGAATCCTGAACTGACTGATAGTCTATTTCATTTGGCACCTCACATGAAGAGCTCCAGTCATCGTGTTCCACATTTTGATATTGATATTGACTTGAAACATTTTCTTGGACTTCTTCAATATCATTTATACCATCATCTAAATTGTAATCCTGTAGCTCTGGCTCGGTATTTCCCATTGGCGTTATTTTGCAGTGAGGAATATTGCTCAAACATGGCAAAGGTGTGGATGACGACGTTGCAGGAATTGACTCGCTCTCAGATGGCGAGTAAATACGATTATTGTTAAGCATTATGAAGTCGGGTGGCCGCGGTAATATTGGGGGCGTCTGTTTGTGTACATTACTTTTTTTATTCTTATACCTATAGCGAATTATAATTAGAATTATTAAAATAAATAATAGTAGCGCAAATATAGCGCACACTATCATAACATAATTCAGAGGTGAAGAATGTGATGGAAGTATATCAACCACATTGAGTGAATTATCAATTCGTTTATTTATAGAGTGCACCTCTATTGACGCTTCACTGTAAGCTGGTTGAAATGATTTAATTAACACTGAATATTGAAATGAACCATTAAAAATATGAACACCATTAGGTAGTTTATCGGCAACATAATACACAATTCCACTTCTGAGCTCCTTAAAGGTAAATGCATTTACATCTTTATCATTTATACTTTCTATCTCCCCAGAATTTCTTATTATTTTTCGAATTGTTCCAATCTTTGGTAAAATTATGATATGTATTTTAGGATTATATTTGTTTAGCTTATTTATAATGAATTCTTCTGGTACAATATCCGCAGTTAATCGTATCTTACTTTCCTCTGTTAAGGATATTGAATTAATTTTTATTAAGGGCTCTACAGCAACTTTTATTTCACACGTTGCTCCACAGACTGTTTCAGCAACATATACATGAACCTAAATATTGATGTATAAAAATGCGCAGCTTTATTTAAAAAAACATAAATTACCTGAAATGTGTCATTTGCTCGACTCATATCTGTTTGCATATAAGTAATACTTCTGTTTTCCAGTTGGCTTTGATTGAAGTGTAATGTGGGCTGGTGGTTATAGATGATTATACCACTTAACGGTGAATTTGTAATATTGTACATTAATCTCCTTTGTGCAGCATTTGTGTCAATAGATATGTGCCTCATTTCTAGGAATACCGTATTTGCACCTTGCTGAATTTTCACGATATTCGTCTCATTTTTGCATTTTATATAAATAGACTGTACATTTATATTAAAAATTTCATAAGCAGGTTTAAATTTTCCATCAGAGACTTTAAAGTAAAATGTTGTTGATCTAGGTTGACCATAGTGAATGTAGGTAATACGTCTATTGTTAATGTCAGCCTGTGAGAACTGATTTCCATAAGCTAAAAGGTCTCGGCTTTCGCCGTTTTGGGTAATTTTAGCTAGTAATCCCAATGTGGGACCGCTTATGATTTCATAAATTATATCTTCTGGCTTTGAATCTAGGTCATTTGTGAATAAATCCTCCTTTGTAATAGTTACATTTTCGCCTTCAATTACAGTAAGATGAGGCGATTTTGTAACCAAAACAAACGGCTGATCATTTATAGGTTTTATTACCACCGGTATTGACAGATTGCACAATAATATGTCCCTGGAAAACAAGATTATTTTTGATTAAAAAAAAAATTATAAATGTATTGCAAAAATAGTAATTAATTTCAATATCCCGAACGATCAGTAAATACTTTGCCAGATCCAGATCCAGCGTTGCCTGCTTGGGATTTTGCCAAGTCTTTGTTCTTCGAGCATGTTCAGTGTTATTTAAAGAAGGCAGTTAATACGTTGAAGAAATTCTTTGTTGTTTAATAATATATTTAAAGCATTTATATTCATGAACGAACAATTCAGTTACTGTATTTTCTTTTCAAATGATGGGCTAAACAAAACTTATTTTTGCAAGCATTACATTTTAACTCGAATATTCGTTATATTTACTTTTTTTTTGTGCCAGGCTATTAAATAATAAAATGTTGTTGAATTATATAACTACAAAAACTCTAAACAAGTTTCCTGCCGTATATTATTGGAACTAGCGAAATGATAAAATCAGGGCTGCCTTTAATGGAGCGGAGGCCCTGGTCTATTTAGAATGGAGGCCCATGTAGGGAAACGTGAAAGCCTGAATTTTTTCAAAAACATGTACATAAACTTATTCTATATCATTGTTTACAGAATAGAAGAGAATTGATCAGGTATATGTTTTAATTAATGAGAACAAATACGAAAAGAATAAAAGAACAGATTGGACTCATGGTTGTGAAATTTAATTAAAACACACACTGTAAATAATCAATTATTAATTTTACTCACCCTTGTACTAGGTAAATCGACATTTTTATTACATCGTTGATGGTGTCAGAATGATCATGAAAATAGAAGACTTTTTGCATCATAAAGTCTTCCGGATGAAATACTTTATCGACCTTTTCGTTGTTAATTAATGCTATTGTACCATATTGTGGTCTATTAGACTCGATATAGAGTTCTGGATCTCTCATACCAGCTCTTGTTTTTAAGTAATCTAACATTTTACTGAAATCCAATTTAATAGGCGCGGATCCGCCTTCTTCTATGAATATTTTTGATATAGGTAAAAATCGCAGTAATCCTCCGGACGAGACTGATATTTCAATATTAAATTGTTGATCTATAAGGCGATTTGAATGTTCAGCATAAACATCGAAAGAAAACGAATCATTCACTTTAAGCTCTGACATTGTTTCGGTGTGCTCGTACAAAATACGTCCATTATCCACGTCACTCTGGTTAAATTCCGTTACCTCCCGGGTATATCCACTACCTGCATATTCATATAGTATTCTTCCGAGTTGTGGGCGATATGTTATATTATATTTAATAGATCTTGAAATATCAGAACATTTAAATAGTAACTGTTCCGAAAGTATTTGTTTTTTGGTTAGCGGAAACACGTGTAATTTTTCAGTATGTATTTTTTTTAGTATTACTGGATTCGAGGTTATGTGTAATATTTGATCAGTTGTATTAAAAAGTCCATCGGTTACTATGAAGCCAATTTCACTTCGCTTTGCATTAGCATCATGAATAAAATAAATTTCTTCATCATTTATTTGCTTTTGAGTAAATGTGCTAACTTTTGTATTCAAGTTTTTGGAGTGAGCAACATATCCTCCATTAATATGTTTTATGAAAAATGTAACATTTTCTGGAGGGCTGTCATGGTCTCGTGCCACTATATATATATACATGTATAAACATTATTATTTTTGAAGATATAATAAAATAGAAACATACTTATATCCGACTTTTTTATAATACATTTTCCTCCATTCCAAACCTGTAGGCCTGTATTTGTTGCAATAACTGGGACTTCATCATTCACTGGTATAATATCGAATCGTAATATAAATGGTAAACTTTCTTTATTGCGAGCAAAAGCTATTAACTCTGCAAAGTCAGTCGAATTTTCACTTCCATCATGAATATATTGTACAACCGACGTTTCTAATTGCTTGTGTGTAAATCGTGTAACTTTTGATTTCCCTACGACAATGCTGCCATATGATGGTTGTTTAAGTACTTTATACTCAAATATTTTTGATTTATAATATTCCGTGTACGGCTGCATTAAGCTGGCATTGAGTGTAGCAGTGTTGCCTGTTTGGTATGGGTATAATACAAAAGTTAATTGATAAATTAAAAACAACTACCTTCTACTACTACCAGTGGCTTAGCGTTGACGTAAATTTTTTCAGGTATTATGATGATTTTTAAAAGTAAATTTTTGAGCCAAGTTATGCCATTAGTTACGTCAAATACAAAAGAATCAGTTGATTGATTAACGCCTGCCTGGATGTAAAATATCTTTTCTGAGTTGATAGTTGATTGATCGAATACTTTACAATTGTATTCATCCTCCGACATCATGGATTGAATTTCTAGATAGCCATGTAAGGGAGATTTCGTTACTAAATATGTTATATCTCCGGGAGATATATTTGGATGGACAACCTACAGCAAAGAAAGAAAAATGTTTTCAAGTATATATATATGGTATTTTTATACTTATTACTTCTACTACAAGAAGAGTAAAGTCTACCCACCTTTTTCCAAATCATAAATTAAAAACATATTCAAACTAAATAATTCTTCTTAATACAGTGGTATATAGCATTGCAGCTCAGAATTTTACGAAAGATCGAGTTATTATTTCGCTGAATTTTAATAATATTTGTTTTGGTTTATGTAAGCATATGCTGGTGTTGGTATATGTTAACCATTTAGATTATAAATTAAGAATTATTTAGCCCTAGTAAACATCAACTACAATATAACAACGTTTTTGTTGCCCAGTGCTTGAAAACGAATAATGATTAATTTCAGGCTTGTGCTTCAAAGATATATATTTGCGTTCATTACTTCCTAGATGCCTCCGACTGCAAATTATAATATTTCTTTTAATTATAATCCATTCTTTGCTGTTTGTAGTCACTCTACTGTTCTCTTTCTGATTGACTTTTTTATTTTAATAACGGTCATCAAGTTTAGTACCATTTACGATAAACACGTGCTTAGGGAGTATCAAATTTAATTACGGTTGTGCTTATTAAAAAATTTGTCTTTACATAAATTTAAGATCGTCTTAATTATATTTCCATAGCTGTATTTATATATTTATTCATTTTTATGTACAAATAAAATTATACTTTACCTCAAGGATTTCTTTTGTAATAAGTACACTCGTTGATTCTTCAACATATAATGTTTGATTATTCTTTACTTTGAGGGGCTCCCAATAGGCTGCCGGATATATTCTGATGAGGGCGTCACTTTCTGTTGTTATATTTTCTAAGGACACTCTATAACTATAAAATATTTAAAAGAATAGATTTAAATTTTGCTCTATAAATATTATGCTTACCTTAATTTATCCATTGATGCTACTTCTGAGTTACAATAAATTATTTTGCCTTTTTTTATATCTAACTGTGTAAAGTTATTTAAAGAAGAGTTCGAGAATCTAAGTTTCGTTGAATTTGTTAAATCAGTTTGTAGTAATTTAAGAGTTCCATAGGAAGCTGGTTTTATAACTGTATAGATCAATTTGTCTAATTTCACATCCAAATTAGTCTTAACAGACATATCAGTTGGTTTGAGAACAAAGCATTTGCCTTCCTGAACAATCGAAGCATTTCTTGGAGGGACTACTAGAAAAGGATCAGAGGCATGAATTTCAAGGGTTCCAGAAATTTCATGTAGACCATCTGTTACAATGAAAGTAGCTGTTCCTAAGCTTGGTCCCATATGTTTAAACATTATTAATCGATTCTTAATATCCTCTTGAGTAAATCTATCTATAGGTTGCCTGTTTTTATAAAATTTACCATTAAAGCAAGAAACATGAATATATTGTATATCAGACAAACTCGTGTTGATATCTTCATCCAAATAAAGCAAATTGTTCTCAGTAATTGTTCTAGTAGAACCATTAACCACATGAAATGTAGAATCATGGGAAGGATAAGGAACGTTATCGTTTTCTAAAATTATCTCAGCGCCTACTTCGGATACATATTGGAAGTCGCTTTCTTCATTTGATATTATAAGTATTTTAAATTCATCAATTTCTGTTTCACTGTTATCATGGCAATAATAAATATCTCCCAGATATAAGTTCTCCAGACTGAAATTGGTAACTTCTTCTATTTTAGAGTTATTCCATTGCTCTAAAGGAAAGTTGCAAAGCATGCCATGGTTTGGTGCTTGAGAAACAATAAATGTTAGATTCTCAAAAGTGTTAAATAATATTTCAAAATTATTTTTCGAAAGAAGAGTTTTTTCACCCTCTTTCACTCTCAAAATTTCCTTTTTCTGATATGTAAGTCGTTCTTCCTTGGTTCTATCAGTGATAAATGTAATCGAAAGTTGTCCATATATGTCTTCACATTCCGAAACAGAAACTTTTAAATCTAAGTGATCAGTGAAATTTGAAAAAGACGATCTGTGAGTATAGAATTTGATGAGCTCTCTATCGATGTCGTATTGCGTAAAGGAGTCCATTTTCTGTAAAATTGAATTAAACTTTTTTTACTTATAAAGTAAAATAAAATACCTATACATATTATACATATATATATGTGACCGTATCCACACTTGGTAATAAATATGTTTATTCATTTATTTCACAGTAATCTTACCTTGGCTTGTTTGGTGTAACCATCCATATAAATACTTCCATAAGTAGTTGGCTGTAGTATGGTATATATTATATTTCGTGGAAATGTTGGTAACGGTGAGGTATGGTATGATATATCTTTGTTTGTAATAGTCGTTTTTTGCGCTCCCATTATACGCATTTGATTTTTCGTCAAATTCATAATTTTGAGTTTGGTAAAAGTTATCCGAAAATCAAATTCTTGTGTATGAGTTGATCCAAAATTTGCTGAAAACTTAAAATCTTGAAATGAATATATTATCTTCAGGTGTCGTATAATACCCCCGATACACGGCACCGCCGAATTCAGGACGAATAGTTATTGATATCGTATGGCAGCAGGGATTAAATTTAAATTATTATTCATATCCTTAAACGAATACTGTGAAGGTGTGAAACCTTAGTAATTCAGAGCTTCCGTGTATCGAGGTTATAATTTATAAAATTTAAAAAGTCAATACCAAAAAATAGAATGATTTTTGCTACAAGATATAATGGATGTGAAGAATTTCTCTTTACAATAATTATGTCATACAAAAGTGTTTACATAATTTCTTTTTGAAGTTTCAAAGTACCAATAATTTTGTAAAAAAAAAGGAAAATTATTAATAATGAATCTTTAAACTTTTAACCAATATCTGTTTAATTTATAACTTGCTCAGTAAAGCAAAATAATAATTTGATCAGTCTACCACGAATAAATTAATACACGTTTACTTTATAAGGAAACAGTTAAGTAAAAGTAGAATAATATACATACCTTAAATTCATCCTGCAAGGGATGATCCAGGCTGTGGTAGTATCTTACTTGGTTTAAGACAATTTGGTTATTAGTAAAAGTATCAGTAGGTATCCAAGTTGAGTCTATTGAACGCAGCTTTTGAATGGTTCCATAAAGTGGAGCGTATGTAATATGATATCGTACATCTATACTTTCTTCGTTCGAGCGCGCAAGGACAGACAAATTGGATGGTGTTATAAGTGCAGAGGATTTATGTACCATAATCAGTCCAGTGTTATTTATAATTCCAAGTATTAAAGGATATACTGATATAGTTAATCCAGAAGAATTACTAGTTTGAATTCCATCAGATACTTGAAGGATCAATTCATATGAGAGGTCTTTAGTTATCACATTTTTATAATGGTAAGTAACAAGTCCTCTGTTTATTTCTGCTTGCGAAAATTTACTTACTGCGACACCATTTACTTCGAAAGTGCCATTAATATATTCAAAACTTGTAAAATTTAAAACTGAATACACCAATGAATTTAGTGGACTATCGGGATCTTTAACATCCAAAATATCATTTCCTATAACTTTTGGAATACCTTGCGTGATTCTCAAAATTTTATTTTTCGGAATAATCAAAATTGGAGCATCGTTAACTGGCGTAATATTGACATGAAGAACAAATCTATGTTTTCCTTGCAAATATTCTGGGATATATTCGTCTTCACTTAGTTGTAAATCAAGTGTTATGTGATCATTGAAATGCTCCGTGCCATCGTGCACATATTTAATTTTATCAGTATTAAGGTCAACAAAAGAAAAAATCTTGCAATTTGTGTAAGAAGCGTTCTCTTGATCTAGGCGGTATATATTACCGTGTTTTGGCGGCTGAACGATGTGGAATAAAATTTTTGATTCAAATAAAGAAATTTTTGAAGTTCTGAACAAAATTTCAATATATGTAGAAGATAAATAAATTGTTCCACCTTCAATTAATTGCATTGGAGATATTCGTAAAATTTCGATTTCATGATGTGCCTCAGTTGCAAAAACCTGTAAAATATACATATATATTATTATTTGATAATTTTATTATTTGTTTTTTAATTATTTCCTCCATGCTCCACTTTATTACTAATAAACACCGTTAAACGCCAAACTAGTGCGAATTGGGATTTTACAATTTTAAATCCATTAAAAGAGAATGCCCAAAAAGAACCCAGCATCGATAAAAATAATTTTTATATATGTGTTGTAATAGGTTCCAATATACACAACCAATATGAGAAATTAATTTTTTATAAATCGATAAAGCAAAAAGTTTTCATTATTGAAAAATTAACGTATCTCAATAGATTTTTAAGAAATGCTTGAAATACTTACTAAATATGGGTCCGTATAATCAGCTTTTAAACAAAATGCTTGGTCGCAATAACAAATAAATTCATTTAACCCATATTGACGGCACAGTCCACTTAAGATACAAGGCATTTTTTCTATACAAAGATACTTCCAATTACAATGCACCGAAACTCCTTGCGTTACTTTCATGTTCATCAATCCAATCGCCTGATTGTTTAGAAAGATCTTACGCATACATCCTTTAAAACTTGTTATATTAAAGTGAACGTTTTTGTATGACTTTTTCCTAATATTATGAATTACTCCACCTATGTAATAAGTACTTTCTAAGTTTATGAAGTCATTATTTCCATTTTCAATCAAAGTTGACGATAAGACATTATCGATGATGATTTCTGCCTTATTTGCATTATATTGAGCAATAATGCTATGCCATTGTCCGTCCGAAACAATTTCATTTGACACAACTTCTATAGCATTTGATTTTCTTATTATATGGAGTTTAAGTCTTCCATTGACAATTTCTAGCAAAACAAAATCAGTTCCTTGATTGATTAGAATTGTTCCATTCATTTCTATAGTTCGAATATCAAAAGACCAGCTACAAGGAGATAAGAAAGTTTCTAAACATATTCTTACACAAATTATGTTTAAATATTTTATTTTTATTTTACCTTTCTCCTGTTTTGTTAGGCTTTGCTTCTAATATCATAAATGCATCATCTTGGACGAAACTAATACTATCGGTGACTGTTGCGTCAAATTCTGAACTACAGTTCCAGGTGACACCGGCGCTTAAAGTGTGGCTTGTTTTCTCTTTGGCTCTTTTAAGTATATTAATATTATTATAAAAAACCTGAGAACAAATTAAACATTATGAAACATCAAATAAATACCAAAAGTTTACGCTCTGTATAATCTGAATCCTTTAAATTTGAAAACATGTTAACAAATATTATTAAAAATACGAAAGCACATCTCTTCTTTACTATTTAAGGTGTTTGTTTTGGGTTGATAAGTTAACATAAAGAATTCAGATAATTCCCGAACTCTAATTTACTTACATCTGATATGCATCCTCTAAAACTATCGATTCCAATTAAGTATGTTTCTGAAAAGTCACCAAAACCACCAATGAAAATTCCAAAATGAATATTGAGTTCAGATAAGTCCAGCGGAAGCACTTTGCGAACAAAATACTCGTCAACTTGCATAGTTAGATTTGTTTCATAACGTTGTATTGCAATATCATGCCACAGAAGATCATTCCATTCTATATTACTGGGAGATGTTAGCTATAGAAAAAAGAAATACATAAACTAGATTTTATTTAATTTATAAGGACAAAGTATAATTATTTTAATTTAGTACTTTACATCAATATGTGAGTACCATAGAAATTCCCAAAATTGTTCTGTATATTACCTTTCCATTTTCGTTTTGTTTCTCCATGTATTACCACAGCTTGTTGTGGTCACATTTGTCTTGCCCATGTTTCTTATTTCAAAGATATAAATTTTACTGCTCATATTGCTGCTTTCTACCTCCGCACAATTATAACTTTATCCCTGCATGTGCTAACTTTAAGAAAAAATTTATCCAACAGATTGAATTTTAAATTAGGGCCAAGAATACCATCCCCGAAAAAAGGAAAAAAATTGTGTGTTAAGCTAGTTATTGATTTTGTGTCATTGTAGACCTAGTTTCCGAGAGCGATTGTACATTTATGTATCTAAATTAAGTCTACTTACATAAATAAATAAATAAATAAATTTTACTGGCTATATGCACATTTCTCCCCGCTGTCATAAAACTTATTTCATCATCAACAAGAATTCAACATTTAACTCTAATTCTTTGTTCTCAGTTAATTCAAAATCAAATGCATTAATTGTATGGCGCCAAAAAATATTGTGAACCAATTTTAATTTTTTCCTTACATGTTACTATTACCGATAATAATAATATATGTAGAGGGGTCGGATTTACCCAGGTATCGGAATAGCACTGGCCTACCATAGCCTCCCTTATAGAAAAGTGTTAATGTATATTATAAAGTTAAAATTATAAATGAATACCAATAAAGGAATTAACTCACCTCCAATGCTGTTGCACCAATTTTATAAATCATACTTATTCGACCAGATATAAGTTTTACAAGACAGTAATCTGTGCGACCAGATGCGAGGAAAATGAAAGCACTCTTTTGCTGCGTACGAAACTTGAGTCGAATATTTGTTGATAATTTTGCTTCTTGTAAAGGCATGGTAATGAAACTTTGACCATAGAATGAAACTGAAAAGAAAATATATATGTAATTAAATTATTTAAGAACAATTTGCAGAATCGGAACCAAAAAGAAATTTGGGAAGTTGGAAAAAAGTTTAGATTAAATTCAATTAATTAAAAACGTCAGTTGACTGGAAAAACAGCAAGTAAAGATATTGTGATTTTCGACATTCCCAGTTTGCGTTATATAGCGGAATTATAATTTCATGGAATTGATGCTGAACTTACATACATGGAACCACATTAGAATTTGAATGTTCTCTGGTGTACTAGTATATGAAAACAAATAAACTTAAAATCTTTCATTATATATATATAGAAAAGCATAAGGACCTTCGCTTTTTTCGTCGATAATAAAAAACGCACAGGTCTGGACTGGATTTTAGTCAGTAACTAAACTCACACTCAACCAAACAAATGGAAGGATGCTAATATCATTATATTGGATTACTGCTGCTGCAGTAGCCGAGTTCAGTTTTGGGCTGATAGTTGAACAGCTGCTCGTATTTAAACCAGTTGGAGTGTGGAATGAAATGAAATGTCGCCCGAACAGGAAATTTTATATAAACTTTGTTCTGACCAATTATAAATTAATTAAATGAATACAATATTGACTGAAATATGCGTGTAATTTTCAATAGTCGCAAAATGGATCAATAATCATTATTCAGTTTGCGTCCAGTGGTTCTGTAAATAGGTGCTGAATTTTTTGCCTTTATTACGTATATTTTATACACTGTTATTAATCAGTGTAATTAATTACATTTTAAGCAAAGAAGCATATTTTCTATGTTGTTAACGCTAAAATGCTAAATGAAGAATTGATCGGTTTACTCTATGGGGTATCAATATTTTCGAATGATTTTGAAAATATTGACTTTTTTGCTTTGTTTTAATTTCCTATCGCTGACCAAGACGGACTAATTGACTAATTGTGATCAATTTGTAAACAATTAGATCCGCATATGTTTTTTTCCACAAAAATAAGGTGCCAGCTGCATGGATCCAAATTTTACAAACTTTATTTATCTACCAAACCAAAGTAGCTCTAATTTTTTAGTCATAAAATATCGCCTGGATTTTATAAAATTCTCCTGTTAACGAAAACAGATTCACTGAAAATCTCTGGAGTGCTCACCGTTCTATGTGGGCTAATAATAAATTCCCGATAAAGTATAATAAAGTAAGTATGAAGAACTTCATCATACAATATTTCTCATTTAATAATTGAGAAATTCTGTGGGAACCTATACAGATCACTTTATGATCTACTGAGTACAATATAATACAGAAAAAATAAGAACTGTTCACCACTTTAATACGCTGACTTTTAGATTTTATAATTTACATTACCTTTCATTGCAAGTAAAGAACTAATTGATGTACAAAAAATCCAAAAGAACATTGAATGATTCATGGTGTGCCACTGCAACAAAACACTTCAAGCACTTATGCAAAATCGCGTACTTTTAAATTTGGGTGAAATATAGTTGAGGAACAAGCTTCATTGAAAAGTTCAAGCTTATCCTATATATTTTCCTTTTTTAAAAAAATTGAAAGCGACAATATATAAATTTCGATCGCGGTAGGTCATATTCGATTGTGTTTTTCCGAGTAACTGGCTTCTGCAGTAATGCTTGCATGTGGTAAAGGGGGAGAAACACTCTAATCGAAATCTATAAATAAATTTGAGTGTGTAAGGGCAATGTCTTTGAGGAGCATCATCATTATATGATCTGCTTATACATTGATACAAAACTGATCTACAATATTCAGTTGATGAGTTATAACATTTTATTATTTATCAATATAATGTACAACAAATTAATATTACTTATATTTAAACACTTTATTTTAAAGTATCCCAACCAATTCTGCGAAAGCTTTTACTTATAATTGATTGCCTTTAAATTGAATTTGTCGACTCGGCGTACTTAGGGAGTTCCACTTCATTTATTATGAACTAATTTGACTCTTGAATGCGAACTTATGGTTGCGTTTGCTCCTTTCTTTGAAATTAAAGCAATGTGCGACTGCTTAAAATCTTTGAGTAATTAGAAATGTGTCAAATATTTGTACTGAATGCAAAAATTGATATTTAAGTTAATAATCTTCGAAAATATGTTCTCAGTTTAATCAGATGTTTTAATATAACCGGTACACAGTTTTTAATATCTAATAAAGCTTCAGCGCATACGTTTCTACTTTTTCTTTCTGCAGTGCCGATCTAGTATTGTGCCGCGTTGAATATAAAAATAATAAAGAATTACGGAAACCGGAAAGCCCACAATAAAACACGGGGGTTAATTCATTTTGATTAGGGGGTATATTGTCCGGAATGGCATCGATTCTGAACATAAAATTGAAGATATGATAAAGAAAAAGAACTATTTGAAAATTCTACAGAAAAATCAGAGAAAGAATTTTCGGAGGGCACAGGGATTTGATATTTGGAAATAGTTTATGTTTGGCAGGCAATTTATTCGCGAATATTAGTGAGTTCTCGGCTTGCAGTTTAAATTTACGAAAAAAGGACGTCATTTGCTGTAAATTTCCTTCTTGTTTTTTGGGAGGGATCTTGTTATTTTCATTGTTACTTAGGCCAGTGCTTTCTGATCTTCCCTCTTGTACTCTCCTTATTTATTCATAGCTCAGGAACAGACTAAATTTTGCGCTACCTTCTCTAGTGCTCTCGGATTCGAGGCTCATGCGGCTTGAAAAATTAAAGTTTAAGATATAACTACCTATCTTAAGCTAAGTATAGTTTTTAATTGTCAATTATTATACATTAATTCATAGTCCACAATTCAAACCTATATCTAAAACAGAATTCGATAATATCCTGTACAACTAATAGGCAAAAATAAGCAAATAAACAAAAGTTTGTTCCTTTTTTCCATGTACTTTGGTTCATCTATGTAGATGTAGTTATCGTTAGGGTTGGAAGCGGTTAGGCTCCAAGGGGGCTGAAATTAGGAAGGTTAATGCATATGCCCAATACTAAATCTAGGGCTTTTCTTAGGGCCGGCGTAGACCTCGAGCGAGTGGTGGACCGATAGAGTTCTCGCAGTTGGGCGGTTTCTGAGGCTCGCAGCTCAAAATTTTTCCTCCGGACTTAGTCCAATTTTAATTGTGTTTTAAAGTTAGACTTGCTTTCTTATTTTGTGCAGATTTTGAGCACGTGCAGATTCTTATTTGGACCACGGCGGCAATCGGCGCGGAAAGGGTTCTTTTTCCCATACATTTTCTCACTCACCGGCGGCTTCTGAGCCTCGCAGCTCAAAATTCCTCAGGACTTGGTATAATTTTAATTCTGTTTTAAAGCTAAACTTGTTTTCTTATTTTGTGCAAATTTTGAACACGCTGAAATTCTTCTTGGGACTAGGGTGGCAATTTCATAATTTTTAATTTTTTTTTTTAAAGCTAGACTTGTGTACTTATTTTGTTCAGATTTTGTGTACCCTCGGATTCTTATTGGAACCAGGATGGCAATCGGCGTAGAAAAAGTTCATTTTTCCATACATTTTATATCAAAATGCACTCACCCACGGCTTTTATTTATTATTATCGAGTGTAGTGTGGCAGTCCGAAAATATTATGGTGAGTGTCTCGGATGTAGCCACTAAGCTAATCTCTTTCCACATAGCTATTACTTCGGATTTGTTGGCTCAGACATTCAGAGGGATTCTGTAGCGCTGATTATTGCTGGGTTGTTACTGTCAAGCGAAAATACGATGAGGATGGTCGCTGCGAGAGAATACTCGAGACGGATCTACCAGTGCAGATTTTTTTTCATAAGTTTTCGCCATTGCTATTAGTTCCAGGTGTTTAGCCCGTATCATCATTTTCTGAGTGGCTTTTTACATCTGGAGTTATTTATGGCCTCGAATATAGCGCGCGAGTCCGAAAAGATGAGGGTGGATGTAGCCCGCAAAGCTAATAAGAGCTAAGACGGGTTGTCACTGTCAGGCAAAAAAACGATGAAGGCGGCCGCTGCCTGATTATTTGATGAGACAAATCCATTATTCTAGTTTTCTTAGTTGCTATTAATTCCAGGTATTTGGTACGTAGTAGTGTACGTGTGCGTGTACATAGTACTTAGTGTTTTTTTCTATTTTCAGATCTGTACAGTTGTAGAAGTGGAGCAGGGAAGTCATTTGTAAGAGACCCGAAAGCGGTTGAATTTATCAACAATAGGTTTCTTTGGTTCATGATTTGAAATAGTTACTATTTTTGTTCTATAGGCAATAAGAAACTTTTAAGACTTTATTGTAAATAATTGTTAACTAGTGTTAAAATTGGGTATAGAAAGCGCCATATGGCCCTGGCACCCGAGTGCGCATTAAGGTAGGGCCAAATTTTGTAAATTTAGTCCTACCAAAAAATAAATAAATAAATATTTTCAGATCTTTTGCTGACGACGAAGAAAGCGAAGTGGTCAGTGTCGAGGGACTAAGGAGTCACATTTAAGGTTATTTAATTTATTTATAAATAGCAGCACAATAAATTGGGCCCTACTTAGACTCCTAGCGCACTCGGGTACGCAGCACATTTAAGATTAAAATAACCCCAGAGCTGTCCTGGGTCGAGTGTAGCATTATTTAATTATATATAAATAGGTGTACAATCAATTATTATTATTTATTTGGACTCCTAATTGTTGCTCATCAGAATCTGCATATAATTTAACTTGAGACTTAACTAGGATTAGATAGAATTCATATATTCCTAAATAATATGTTACATTGATCTTAAGCTAAGGCGCAATTAATTTTAAGGCTACGAGAAATAAACAAATTTTGGCTTACTGTGTTTTATTGCCTTATTGGCTTGCTTTGTTTTTGTAAGTAGGTGGAGAAGGATGGGCCTACCTATGAAAGGCGGCACGGGGTGGACGTGTTTTTTTTTTAATTACTTTTAATTATTTACCAGACCTATAGTCTGCATGAATTGTGTATCTTTCATTAATTGATTTTTAACAGCTTCAACTCCGCCCTTGAAGTTTGGATTTATTAAAACCTTTCGCGGAATAATTGGTGGAGCCTGCACTGGCCCTGTCGAAATTCCGCTAATGGGCATTCCACTTGGATGTGGAGCTAAACTTGGTGGGGGTTGTGCTGATCCTGTTGTAATTGGCGTCGGAATATATGGTGGATTCCCTTGTATTGGTATGCCTGGAGGCCTTTGCGCGAGCATTCGAGGCCGCACTTCAAACCTCTGCTGGTTTATCGTCATATTGGCATCTGGGCGGTACATATTTCGCATTGTGTTTTGTGGAACAAAATTACTAAATGGAACATTGCTCTCGTGACTAGGATATTCTGGGCGAGGACCGCGGTAAATTGTGAAATCGTTTGGATTTTGATTCCGATAACCTGGAGTCATGGCAGATCTGTATTCTGTGCGCGGTCCAATTATATTGCTTTGAGGAAATTGTGGTCGATTGTTCATGGGCTCTATAGGATTATAAGGAAAGTATTGAGATGGGGTCTGGGGATTGATATTTTCATTAGGATGGGGCATAAATTGTTGAAAATTGCCATGGGGATATCTTACAGGAGGTCTTATCATAGGATAGTGTGCGCTTCGATGTACCATCCCTCCTCTACCTCTTTTATGAAAATATCTCCCATGATGAAATTTTTCTTTTAAAGAAATGTGTAATGAATGTACCACTAAGTAAACTATTAAATAATTACCTGGCGAGCTCTCTAATTTATCGCTTCTTTCTACGATCTGTTTTATATTAGTCCGCTCTCCGCGTTCTTCTTGGTCCTCTTCCCGTGGGTCTATGCAGATTTCTTCAGTTACATTTACGCTTTCTTGTGAAAATTGGACAATTTCAGATGTACCTGCACCGCAGGCGTTTTCGTAAGATGAATTGTCACCGGTTTGAATCACTAATTGGTCTTCAATTTCTTTGTTTGTTGATGTTACCTCGTCGTTTTTAGTTTGAAAATCTGTCGATTCTAATTGTATTTCAACTTTATTAGAATAATTGCTTTTTTGTGACTCCTCGCTTGTGGTGACATTTGATTCCACATTAACTCCAGCCTCATCAGCTTTTTGTGGTATTTCGGAAGCAACATATTTGCAAGTTGAAGTTGTCACATCATCGTCAATTTTCTTGTTATCCTATTGGGGAGGTTTTACTGCTCCCGTCGTATTGAGCTGCAAACTAATCCACTCTTCGGCGTCATTTTTTAGTTGTGATTTAGTCTCTATAGACACGTCCGTATCCAACTCTGCCAAACATACAAATAGATGCATTTATATTTACGTGTGACAATTTTTTGTTAGGTTAATAAAACCAATGAAGAATTTGGAAACACTTTACACATATTTAAATAAAAAAAAAATACCTTCATCAGACAATAACAATTCGTCTTCGTCGGCTCCTAGCCTGGTCATCCAATTCCTCGTCAAGTTCATCATTTAGCAGATCGTCACTGAAAAAAGAGACAGTGAAAATTGATTGAATCAGACAACTGTAAATTTGGAAATCCTTTTCTGGGTAGTTAAAATTCAGGCGTGTTACTGTGTTAATAGCACTAGTGCAGTGGATAAATTAGGAAAATTAAAAACATATTTCATAACAATGCTTCTCTGAGATAAACAATTTGCAAAACCTAGCAAACATAACCTGAACACAGCATTAAAAAGTGCCCATTTTTTCGTGTCTCCTAGATGTTAAAATATGCAAGCAGCACAAGATAAAAGCTAGGATGTTTCTAAACTTATTTCAGTATGTATATTCCTGACTATTCGTCAATAAACAAATCTACTCACTTCAACTCCGACATTTTGCGGCAATTCAACCTGAAGTATGTACCAATGGAGCACGATCCACACACGATATGGCAGTTCTACATTTCTTCCAAGGTTGCGCAAAAGGGCGCTCAAACACAAATGTCATTTTGAAAAGCTTGGACTACTACCGCACTCTAGTAGAAAACGCCGACTAGCAATAATATTTATTTTTTCAGAACAAAGAACTTTAATCTACTGCGCTCTCGTGGCGCCTTTTAGCAAAGATCATGAATTACTAGATGTGACACTCGTGACGTAGTCCCTTATGAATAAATGTAAGTGCTCAATCTTTTTTTGCGTCATAGCGTAGGTTTTTTTATTATTATCTCTGACCGATAGGTGGAGTCTGTAACTGCTCAATCTTTTTTGCGTAAACGCGTAGGTTTTTTTAAGTATTATCTCTGACCTATAGGTGGATTGTGTACGCGCTGAATCTTTTTGCGCATCATAGCGTAGGTAGCATACCGAAACAAGGACTCACCAGACAATGGCTAGAAACTTTATACAGCTTCTTTAGAAAGGCGAAATTTGGACTGCACATCGATCCATGTATGCAGCAGCGAGGTGTTATACTCGTGCGATATGATACCACTTTTTGAATTAGGATCGCTACATCATGATTACTATTTGCTTAATATTCGTCTACCAGTGGACACCGATCTTAAAATGAGTTTAAACATCGGTCACATTCATGACCTTCAATTGACAGCAATATACCAGAATGGTGGTTTCACCAAAGTTTTCGTCTGCTTAAAAACAGTGTTCTTTCCGTTCATCGTTGGCATCATGATATGGTTCTGGCGACGTGTTCATATCCTGCAGAGGTCTCCTGCCTTGCTTGAATATATGCTAATTTATCTGGGATCAGCTTTGACCTTTCTTAATCGTAAAAATGCTCTGTTTAATACCTAGGTCTTCTATTCTAAAAGTCGCAAATTATTTTTTCAGTTCCCTTGGAATACTTGACTTTATGTTACGACATGCCATTTATGTTACTTTTAAGTGACATTAGACAAGGCATATTTTATGCAATGCTTCTATGTTTTTGGCTTGTATTTGCCGGGGAGCATAATGTTAATCCAAGAGTCTGGCGAAAGGAACTCGGTAATTATTTACTGGAAACATCTTAGCGCTGTGGTCGTTGGATGCATCTCCCTGTTTATTTTTGATATGTGCGAGCGTGGGGTGCAGCTGAGGAATCCCTTTTATTCAATTTGGACATCTCGCCTTGGTACTAATTTAGCGGTCAGTTTACATTTAATTAGACTCAAATAAAAGCTAATTTTTCTTTTACTATATTTTCTAGCTTACATTCATAATTTTGGCCGGAATATCAGCTGCTATCTATTTTCTGTTTTTGTGTTATATGATTTCGAAAGTGTTTGTAAACATAAGAGTCTGCGCTGCACTTACAGTCATCGGGTTTATAATGGGACAAGTTGCCGAAGGCCACTGGAAATGGACGAAAATATTCAAGTTCAACTGACATCAGGTTTTGTTACAGGCGTCTATGGGATGTGGAATATTTATATTTTTGCTCTACTTATTTTATATGCCTCAAGCCACAAGCAGCTTGCAACTAAATAGCCTTAAAGAAAAAATAAATACCTCTGTTTCCGCAGAAAATATTGCCAGTGAGGAGATTGAGTTCAATAATTTGCCATCTGATTCAAATCCAAGCGAAATATCATCGCTAACATCGTTTTCCAGAAAGGTTGGATTTGATTAAACTTCCGTTTATAACAAGAGCCCGAGGATGGAAGGAATGGAAGGAACTCGGTAAAGACAGTATTTTTTTTTCTGCTGGTACTAAATGTAATTCTTAAGATATGATGTAACGAAACTTGCTCTAAATATATTATATACACTTATGTCGACTGAATAAAAAGGATAATTTGGAGCAGATTTGGAGCACGCTCAGATTTTTATTGGGACCACGGCGGCAATCGGCGCAGAAAGGGTTTTTTTCCCATACATTTTGTATGAGCATTTATTCACCTTCGGGGTCTGAGGCTCGCAGCTCAAAATTTTTCCTCTGGACTTGTTCTAATTTTATGTTTGCTTTAAAGCCAGACTTGTTTTCTTAGTTTGTGTAGATTTTGAGCACTCTCACATTTTGATTGTGACCACGGCGGCAATCGGCGCAGAAAGGGTTTTTTTCCCATACATTTTGAATAAGCATTTATTCACCTTCGGGGTCTGAGGCTCACAGCTCAAAATTTTTCCTCTGGACTTGTTCTAATTTTAATTTTGCTTTAAAGCTAGACTTGTTTTCTTAGTTTCTGCAGATTTTGAGCACGCTCACATTTTTATTGGGACCACGGCGGCAATCGGCGCAGAAAGGGTTTTCTTCCCATACATTTTGAATAAGCATTTATTCACCTTCGGCGTCTGAGGCTCACAGCTCAAAATTTTTCCTCTGGACTTGTTCTAATTTTAATTTTGCTTTAAAGCTAGACTTGTTTTCTTAGTTTCTGCAGATTTGGAGCACGCTCAGATTTTTATTGGGACCACGGCGGCAATTGGCGCAGAAAGGGTTTTTTTTCCCATACATTTTGTATGAGCATTTATTCACCTTCGGCGTCTGAGGCTCGCAGCTCAAAATTTTTCCTCTGGACTTGTTCTAATTTTATGTTTGCTTTAAAGCCAGACTTGTTTTCTTAGTTTGTGCAGATTTTGAGCACTCTCACATTTTTATTGGGACCACGGCGGCAATTGGCGCAGAAAGGGTTTTCTTCCCATACATTTTGAATAAGCATTTATTCACCTTCGGCGTCTGAGGCTCACAGCTCAAAATTTTTCCCCTGGACATGTTCTAATTTTAATTTTGCTTTAAAGCCAGACTTGTTTTCTTAGTTTGTGTAGATTTTGAGCACTCTCACATTTTGATTGTGACCACGGCGGCAATCGGCGCAGAAAGGGTTTTTTTCCCATACATTTTGAATAAGCATTTATTCACCTTCGGCGTCTGAGGCTCACAGCTCAAAATTTTTCCTCTGGACTTGTTCTAATTTTAATTTTGCTTTAAAGCTAGACTTGTTTTCTTAGTTTGTGCAGATTTTGAGCACTCTCACATTTTTATTGGGACCACGGCGGCAATCGGCGCAGAAAGGGTTTTTTTCCCATACATTTTGAATAAGCATTTATTCACCTTCGGCGTCTGAGGCTCACAGCTCAAAATTTTTCCTCTGGACTTGTTCTAATTTTAATTTTGCTTTAAAGCTAGACTTGTTTTCTTAGTTTGTGCAGATTTTGAGCACTCTCACATTTTTATTGGGACCACGGCGGCAATCGGCGCAGAAAGGGTTTTCTTCCCATACATTTTGAATAAGCATTTATTCACCTTCGGGGTCTGAGGCTCGCAGCTCAAAATTTTTCCTCTGGACTTGTTCTAATTTTATTTTTGCTTTAAAGCCAGACTTGTTTTCTTAGTTTGTGCAGATTTTGAGCACGGTCACATTTTTATTGGGACCACGGCGGCAATCGGCGCAGAAAGGGTTTTCTTCCCATACATTTTGAATAAGCATTTATTCACCTTCGGGGTCTGAGGCCCACAGCTCAAAATTTTTCCTCTGGACATGTTCTAATTTTAATTTTGCTTTAAAGCCAGACTTGTTTTCTTAGTTTGTGTAGATTTTGAGCACTCTCACATTTTGATTGTGACCACGGCGGCAATCGGCGCAGAAAGGGTTTTTTTCCCATACATTTTGAATAAGCATTTATTCACCTTCGGCGTCTGAGGCTCACAGCTCAAAATTTTTCCTCTGGACTTGTTCTAATTTTCATTTTGCTTTAAAGCTCGACTTGTTTTCTTAGTTTGTGCAGATTTTGAGCACTCTCACATTTTTATTGGGACCACGGCGGCAATCGGCGCAGAAAGGGTTTTCTTCCCATACATTTTGAATAAGCATTTATTCACCTTCGGCGTCTGAGGCTCACAGCTCAAAATTTTTCCTCTGGACTTGTTCTAATTTTATGTTTGCTTTAAAGCCAGACTTGTTTTCTTAGTTTGTGTAGATTTTGAGCACTCTCACATTTTGATTGTGACCACGGCGGCAATCGGCGCAGAAAGGGTTTTTTTCCCATACATTTTGAATAAGCATTTATTCACCTTCGGGGTCTGAGGCTCACAGCTCAAAATTTTTCCTCTGGACTTGTTCTAATTTTAATTTTGCTTTAAAGCTAGACTTGTTTTCTTAGTTTCTGCAGATTTTGAGCACGCTCACATTTTTATTGGGACCACGGCGGCAATCGGCGCAGAAAGGGTTTTCTTCCCATACATTTTGAATAAGCATTTATTCACCTTCGGGGTCTGAGGCTCACAGCTCATAATTTTTCCTCTGGACATGTTCTAATTTTAATTTTGCTTTAAAGCCAGACTTGTTTTCTTAGTTTCTGCAGATTTTGAGCACGCTCACATTTTTATTGGGACCACGGCGGCAATCGGCGCAGAAAGGGTTTTCTTCCCATACATTTTGAATAAGCATTTATTCACCTTCGGGGTCTGAGGCTCACAGCTCAAAATTTTTCCTCTGGACATGTTCTAATTTTAATTTTGCTTTAAAGCCAGACTTGTTTTCTTAGTTTGTGTAGATTTTGAGCACTCTCACATTTTGATTGTGACCACGGCGGCAATCGGCGCAGAAAGGGTTTTTTTCCCATACATTTTGAATAAGCATTTATTCACCTTCGGCGTCTGAGGCTCACAGCTCAAAATTTTTCCTCTGGACTTGTTTTAATTTTAATTTTGTTTTAAATCTAGACTTGTTTTCTTAGTTTGTGCAGATTTTGAGCACGCTCAGATTTTTATTGGGACCACGGCGGCAATCGGCGCAGAAAGGGTTTTTTTCCCATACATTTTGTATGAGCATTTATTCACCTTCGGCGTCTGAGGCTCGCAGCTCAAAATTTTTCCACTGGACTAGTTCTAATTTTATTTTTGCTTTAAAGCTAGACTTGTTTTCTTAGTTTGTGAAGATTTTGAGCACGCTCAGATTTTTATTGGGACCACGGCGGCAATCGGCGCAGAAAGGGTTTTTTTCCCATACATTTTGTATGAGCATTTATTCACCTTCGGCGTCTGAGGCTCGCAGCTCAAAATTTTTCCACTGGACTAGTTCTAATTTTATTTTTGCTTTAAAGCTAGACTTGTTTTCTTAGTTTGTGAAGATTTTGAGCACGCTCAGATTTTTATTGGGACCACGGCGGCAATCGGCGCAGAAAGGGTTTTTTTCCCATACATTTTGTATGAGCATTTATTCACCTTCGGCGTCTGAGGCTCACAGCTCAAAATTTTTCCTCTGGACTTGTTTTAATTTTAATTTTGTTTTAAATCTAGACTTGTTTTCTTAGTTTGTGAAGATTTTGAGCACGCTCAGATTTTTATTGGGGCCACGGCGGCAATCGGCGCAGAAAGGGTTTTTTTCCCATACATTTTGAATAAGCATTAATTCACCTTCGGCGTTTGAGGCTCGCAGCTCAACATTTTTAATCTGGACTTGTTCTAATTTTATTTTTGCTTTAAAGCCAGACTTGTTTTCTTAGTTTGTGCAGATTTTGTGAACGCCAAGATTTTATTCGGTGTAGTGTGGCAGTCCGAAAATATGAAGGTGATTGTCTCGGATGTAGCCACTAAGCTAATCTCGTTCCACATAGCTATCACTTCGGTTTTGGCTCAGACATTTATAGGGATTGTGTAGGTGCTCTATCTTTTGTTGCGTCATAGCGTAGGTTTTTTTTTTAGTATTATCTCTGACCGATAGGTGGAATCTGTAACTGCTCAATCTTTTTTGCGCCATAGCGTAGGTTTTTTGTAGTATTATCTCTGACCGATAGGGGGATTGTGTAAGTGCCCAATCTTTTTTGCGTAAGCGCGTAGGTTTTTTTTAATATTATCTCTGACCGATAGGAGGATTGTGTAAGTGCTCAATCTTTTTTGCGTAAGCGCGTAGGTTTTTTGTATGATTGTTTTTTACCGATAGGGGGATTGTGTAAGTGCTCAATCTTTTTTGCATAGGCGCGTAGGTTTTTTTTAATATTATCTCTGACCGATAGGTGGAGTCTGTAACTGCTCAATCTTTTTTGCGTCATAGCGTAGGTTTTTTGTAGTATTATCTCTGACCGATAGGGGGATTGTGTAAGTGCCCAATCTTTTTTGCGTAAACGCGTAGGTTTTTTTTAATATTATCTCTGACCGATAGGAGGATTGTGTAAGTGCTCAATCTTTTTTGCGTAATCGCGTAGGTTTTTTGTATGATTGTTTTTTACCGATAGGGGGATTGTGTAAGTGCTCAATATTTTTTGCTTAGGCGCGTAGGTTTTTTTTAGTATTATCTCTGACCGATAGGTGGAGTCTTTAACTGCTCAATCTTTTTTGCGTCATAGCGTAGGTTTTTTGTAGTATTATCTCTGACCGATAGGGGGATTGTGTAAGTGCCCAATCTTTTTTGCGTAAGCGCGTAGGTTTTTTTTAATATTATCTCTGACCGATAGGAGGATTGTGTAAGTGCTCAATCTTTTTTGCGTAAGCGTGTAGGTTTTTTGTATGATTGTTTTTTACCGATAGGGGGATTGTGTAAGTGCTCAATCTTTTTTGCATAGGCGCGTAGGTTTTTTTTAGTATTATCTCTGACCGATAGGTGGAGTCTGTAACTGCTCAATCTTTTTTGCGTCATAGCGTAGGTTTTTTGTAGTATTATCTCTGACTGATAGGGGGATTGTGTAAGTGCTCAATCTTTTTTGCGTAATCGCGTAGGTTTTTTGTATGATTGTTTTTTACCGATAGGGGGATTGTGTAAGTGCTCAATCTTTTTTGCTTAGGCGCGTAGGTTTTTTTTAGTATTATCTCTGACCGATAGGTGGAGTCTTTAACTGCTCAATCTTTTTTGCGTCATAGCGTAGGTTTTTTGTAGTATTATCTCTGACCGATAGGGGGATTGTGTAAGTGCCCAATCTTTTTTGCGTAAGCGCGTAGGTTTTTTTTAATATTATCTCTGACCGATAGGAGGATTGTGTACGCGCCGAATCTTTTTTGCGTCATAGCGTAGGTTTTTTTTTAGTATTATCTCTGAGCTATAGGCGGATTGTGGACTGTCTGAATCTTAATGCGCGTCATAGCGTAGGTAGCATACCGAAACAAGGACTCACCAGACAATGGCTGGAAACTTTATACAGCTTCTTTAGAAAGGCGAAATTTGGACTGCACATCGATCCATGTATGCAGCAGCGAGGTGTTATACTCGTGCGATATGATACCACTTTTTGAATTAGGATCGCTACATCATGATTACTATTTGCTTAATATTCGTCTACCAGTGGACACCGATCTTAAAATGAATTTAAACATCGGTCACATTCATGACCTTCAATTGACAGCAATATACCAGAATGGTGGTTTCACCAAAGTTTTCGTCTGCTTAAAAACAGTGTTCTTTCCGTTCATCGTTGGCATCATGATATGGTTCTGGCGACGTGTTCATATCCTGCAGAGGTCTCCTGCCTTGCTTGAATATATGCTAATTTATCTGGGATCAGCTTTGACCTTTCTTAATCGTAAAAATGCTCTGTTTAATACCTAGGTCTTCTATTCTAAAAGTCGCAAATTATTTTTTCAGTTCCCTTGGAATACTTGACTTTATGTTACGACATGCCATTTATGTTACTTTTAAGTGACATTAGACAAGGCATATTTTATGCAATGCTTCTATGTTTTTGGCTTGTATTTGCCGGGGAGCATAATGTTAATCCAAGAGTCTGGCGAAAGGAACTCGGTAATTATTTACTGGAAACATCTTAGCGCTGTGGTCGTTGGATGCATCTCCCTGTTTATTTTTGATATGTGCGAGCGTGGGGTGCAGCTGAGGAATCCCTTTTATTCAATTTGGACATCTCGCCTTGGTACTAATTTAGCGGTCAGTTTACATTTAATTAGACTCAAATAAAAGCTAATTTTTCTTTTACTATATTTTCTAGCTTACATTCATAATTTTGGCCGGAATATCAGCTGCTATCTATTTTCTGTTTTTGTGTTATATGATTTCGAAAGTGTTTGTAAACATAAGAGTCTGCGCTGCACTTACAGTCATCGGGTTTATAATGGGACAAGTTGCCGAAGGCCACTGGAAATGGACGAAAATATTCAAGTTCAACTGACATCAGGTTTTGTTACAGGCGTCTATGGGATGTGGAATATTTATATTTTTGCTCTACTTATTTTATATGCCTCAAGCCACAAGCAGCTTGCAACTAAATAGCCTTAAAGAAAAAATAAATACCTCTGTTTCCGCAGAAAATATTGCCAGTGAGGAGATTGAGTTCAATAATTTGCCATCTGATTCAAATCCAAGCGAAATATCATCGCTAACATCGTTTTCCAGAAAGGTTGGATTTGATTAAACTTCCGTTTATAACAAGAGCCCGAGGATGGAAGGAATGGAAGGAACTCGGTAAAGACAGTATTTTTTTTTCTGCTGGTACTAAATGTAATTCTTAAGATATGATGTAACGAAACTTGCTCTAAATATATTATATACACTTATGTCGACTGAATAAAAAGGATAATTTGGAGCAGATTTGGAGCACGCTCAGATTTTTATTGGGACCACGGCGGCAATCGGCGCAGAAAGGGTTTTTTTCCCATACATTTTGTATGAGCATTTATTCACCTTCGGGGTCTGAGGCTCGCAGCTCAAAATTTTTCCTCTGGACTTGTTCTAATTTTATGTTTGCTTTAAAGCCAGACTTGTTTTCTTAGTTTGTGTAGATTTTGAGCACTCTCACATTTTGATTGTGACCACGGCGGCAATCGGCGCAGAAAGGGTTTTTTTCCCATACATTTTGAATAAGCATTTATTCACCTTCGGGGTCTGAGGCTCACAGCTCAAAATTTTTCCTCTGGACTTGTTCTAATTTTAATTTTGCTTTAAAGCTAGACTTGTTTTCTTAGTTTCTGCAGATTTTGAGCACGCTCACATTTTTATTGGGACCACGGCGGCAATCGGCGCAGAAAGGGTTTTCTTCCCATACATTTTGAATAAGCATTTATTCACCTTCGGCGTCTGAGGCTCACAGCTCAAAATTTTTCCTCTGGACTTGTTCTAATTTTAATTTTGCTTTAAAGCTAGACTTGTTTTCTTAGTTTCTGCAGATTTGGAGCACGCTCAGATTTTTATTGGGACCACGGCGGCAATTGGCGCAGAAAGGGTTTTTTTTCCCATACATTTTGTATGAGCATTTATTCACCTTCGGCGTCTGAGGCTCGCAGCTCAAAATTTTTCCTCTGGACTTGTTCTAATTTTATGTTTGCTTTAAAGCCAGACTTGTTTTCTTAGTTTGTGCAGATTTTGAGCACTCTCACATTTTTATTGGGACCACGGCGGCAATTGGCGCAGAAAGGGTTTTCTTCCCATACATTTTGAATAAGCATTTATTCACCTTCGGCGTCTGAGGCTCACAGCTCAAAATTTTTCCCCTGGACATGTTCTAATTTTAATTTTGCTTTAAAGCCAGACTTGTTTTCTTAGTTTGTGTAGATTTTGAGCACTCTCACATTTTGATTGTGACCACGGCGGCAATCGGCGCAGAAAGGGTTTTTTTCCCATACATTTTGAATAAGCATTTATTCACCTTCGGCGTCTGAGGCTCACAGCTCAAAATTTTTCCTCTGGACTTGTTCTAATTTTAATTTTGCTTTAAAGCTAGACTTGTTTTCTTAGTTTGTGCAGATTTTGAGCACTCTCACATTTTTATTGGGACCACGGCGGCAATCGGCGCAGAAAGGGTTTTTTTCCCATACATTTTGAATAAGCATTTATTCACCTTCGGCGTCTGAGGCTCACAGCTCAAAATTTTTCCTCTGGACTTGTTCTAATTTTAATTTTGCTTTAAAGCTAGACTTGTTTTCTTAGTTTGTGCAGATTTTGAGCACTCTCACATTTTTATTGGGACCACGGCGGCAATCGGCGCAGAAAGGGTTTTCTTCCCATACATTTTGAATAAGCATTTATTCACCTTCGGGGTCTGAGGCTCGCAGCTCAAAATTTTTCCTCTGGACTTGTTCTAATTTTATTTTTGCTTTAAAGCCAGACTTGTTTTCTTAGTTTGTGCAGATTTTGAGCACGGTCACATTTTTATTGGGACCACGGCGGCAATCGGCGCAGAAAGGGTTTTCTTCCCATACATTTTGAATAAGCATTTATTCACCTTCGGGGTCTGAGGCCCACAGCTCAAAATTTTTCCTCTGGACATGTTCTAATTTTAATTTTGCTTTAAAGCCAGACTTGTTTTCTTAGTTTGTGTAGATTTTGAGCACTCTCACATTTTGATTGTGACCACGGCGGCAATCGGCGCAGAAAGGGTTTTTTTCCCATACATTTTGAATAAGCATTTATTCACCTTCGGCGTCTGAGGCTCACAGCTCAAAATTTTTCCTCTGGACTTGTTCTAATTTTCATTTTGCTTTAAAGCTCGACTTGTTTTCTTAGTTTGTGCAGATTTTGAGCACTCTCACATTTTTATTGGGACCACGGCGGCAATCGGCGCAGAAAGGGTTTTCTTCCCATACATTTTGAATAAGCATTTATTCACCTTCGGCGTCTGAGGCTCACAGCTCAAAATTTTTCCTCTGGACTTGTTCTAATTTTATGTTTGCTTTAAAGCCAGACTTGTTTTCTTAGTTTGTGTAGATTTTGAGCACTCTCACATTTTGATTGTGACCACGGCGGCAATCGGCGCAGAAAGGGTTTTTTTCCCATACATTTTGAATAAGCATTTATTCACCTTCGGGGTCTGAGGCTCACAGCTCAAAATTTTTCCTCTGGACTTGTTCTAATTTTAATTTTGCTTTAAAGCTAGACTTGTTTTCTTAGTTTCTGCAGATTTTGAGCACGCTCACATTTTTATTGGGACCACGGCGGCAATCGGCGCAGAAAGGGTTTTCTTCCCATACATTTTGAATAAGCATTTATTCACCTTCGGGGTCTGAGGCTCACAGCTCATAATTTTTCCTCTGGACATGTTCTAATTTTAATTTTGCTTTAAAGCCAGACTTGTTTTCTTAGTTTCTGCAGATTTTGAGCACGCTCACATTTTTATTGGGACCACGGCGGCAATCGGCGCAGAAAGGGTTTTCTTCCCATACATTTTGAATAAGCATTTATTCACCTTCGGGGTCTGAGGCTCACAGCTCAAAATTTTTCCTCTGGACATGTTCTAATTTTAATTTTGCTTTAAAGCCAGACTTGTTTTCTTAGTTTGTGTAGATTTTGAGCACTCTCACATTTTGATTGTGACCACGGCGGCAATCGGCGCAGAAAGGGTTTTTTTCCCATACATTTTGAATAAGCATTTATTCACCTTCGGCGTCTGAGGCTCACAGCTCAAAATTTTTCCTCTGGACTTGTTTTAATTTTAATTTTGTTTTAAATCTAGACTTGTTTTCTTAGTTTGTGCAGATTTTGAGCACGCTCAGATTTTTATTGGGACCACGGCGGCAATCGGCGCAGAAAGGGTTTTTTTCCCATACATTTTGTATGAGCATTTATTCACCTTCGGCGTCTGAGGCTCGCAGCTCAAAATTTTTCCACTGGACTAGTTCTAATTTTATTTTTGCTTTAAAGCTAGACTTGTTTTCTTAGTTTGTGAAGATTTTGAGCACGCTCAGATTTTTATTGGGACCACGGCGGCAATCGGCGCAGAAAGGGTTTTTTTCCCATACATTTTGTATGAGCATTTATTCACCTTCGGCGTCTGAGGCTCGCAGCTCAAAATTTTTCCACTGGACTAGTTCTAATTTTATTTTTGCTTTAAAGCTAGACTTGTTTTCTTAGTTTGTGAAGATTTTGAGCACGCTCAGATTTTTATTGGGACCACGGCGGCAATCGGCGCAGAAAGGGTTTTTTTCCCATACATTTTGTATGAGCATTTATTCACCTTCGGCGTCTGAGGCTCACAGCTCAAAATTTTTCCTCTGGACTTGTTTTAATTTTAATTTTGTTTTAAATCTAGACTTGTTTTCTTAGTTTGTGAAGATTTTGAGCACGCTCAGATTTTTATTGGGGCCACGGCGGCAATCGGCGCAGAAAGGGTTTTTTTCCCATACATTTTGAATAAGCATTAATTCACCTTCGGCGTTTGAGGCTCGCAGCTCAACATTTTTAATCTGGACTTGTTCTAATTTTATTTTTGCTTTAAAGCCAGACTTGTTTTCTTAGTTTGTGCAGATTTTGTGAACGCCAAGATTTTATTCGGTGTAGTGTGGCAGTCCGAAAATATGAAGGTGATTGTCTCGGATGTAGCCACTAAGCTAATCTCGTTCCACATAGCTATCACTTCGGTTTTGGCTCAGACATTTATAGGGATTGTGTAGGTGCTCTATCTTTTGTTGCGTCATAGCGTAGGTTTTTTTTTTAGTATTATCTCTGACCGATAGGTGGAATCTGTAACTGCTCAATCTTTTTTGCGCCATAGCGTAGGTTTTTTGTAGTATTATCTCTGACCGATAGGGGGATTGTGTAAGTGCCCAATCTTTTTTGCGTAAGCGCGTAGGTTTTTTTTAATATTATCTCTGACCGATAGGAGGATTGTGTAAGTGCTCAATCTTTTTTGCGTAAGCGCGTAGGTTTTTTGTATGATTGTTTTTTACCGATAGGGGGATTGTGTAAGTGCTCAATCTTTTTTGCATAGGCGCGTAGGTTTTTTTTAATATTATCTCTGACCGATAGGTGGAGTCTGTAACTGCTCAATCTTTTTTGCGTCATAGCGTAGGTTTTTTGTAGTATTATCTCTGACCGATAGGGGGATTGTGTAAGTGCCCAATCTTTTTTGCGTAAACGCGTAGGTTTTTTTTAATATTATCTCTGACCGATAGGAGGATTGTGTAAGTGCTCAATCTTTTTTGCGTAATCGCGTAGGTTTTTTGTATGATTGTTTTTTACCGATAGGGGGATTGTGTAAGTGCTCAATATTTTTTGCTTAGGCGCGTAGGTTTTTTTTAGTATTATCTCTGACCGATAGGTGGAGTCTTTAACTGCTCAATCTTTTTTGCGTCATAGCGTAGGTTTTTTGTAGTATTATCTCTGACCGATAGGGGGATTGTGTAAGTGCCCAATCTTTTTTGCGTAAGCGCGTAGGTTTTTTTTAATATTATCTCTGACCGATAGGAGGATTGTGTAAGTGCTCAATCTTTTTTGCGTAAGCGTGTAGGTTTTTTGTATGATTGTTTTTTACCGATAGGGGGATTGTGTAAGTGCTCAATCTTTTTTGCATAGACGCGTAGGTTTTTTTTAGTATTATCTCTGACCGATAGGTGGAGTCTGTAACTGCTCAATCTTTTTTGCGTCATAGCGTAGGTTTTTTGTAGTATTATCTCTGACTGATAGGGGGATTGTGTAAGTGCTCAATCTTTTTTGCGTAATCGCGTAGGTTTTTTGTATGATTGTTTTTTACCGATAGGGGGATTGTGTAAGTGCTCAATCTTTTTTGCTTAGGCGCGTAGGTTTTTTTTAGTATTATCTCTGACCGATAGGTGGAGTCTTTAACTGCTCAATCTTTTTTGCGTCATAGCGTAGGTTTTTTGTAGTATTATCTCTGACCGATAGGGGGATTGTGTAAGTGCCCAATCTTTTTTGCGTAAGCGCGTAGGTTTTTTTTAATATTATCTCTGACCGATAGGAGGATTGTGTACGCGCCGAATCTTTTTTGCGTCATAGCGTAGGTTTTTTTTTAGTATTATCTCTGAGCTATAGGCGGATTGTGGACTGTCTGAATCTTAATGCGCGTCATAGCGTAGGTAGCATACCGAAACAAGGACTCACCAGACAATGGCTGGAAACTTTATACAGCTTCTTTAGAAAGGCGAAATTTGGACTGCACATCGATCCATGTATGCAGCAGCGAGGTGTTATACTCGTGCGATATGATACCACTTTTTGAATTAGGATCGCTACATCATGATTACTATTTGCTTAATATTCGTCTACCAGTGGACACCGATCTTAAAATGAATTTAAACATCGGTCACATTCATGACCTTCAATTGACAGCAATATACCAGAATGGTGGTTTCACCAAAGTTTTCGTCTGCTTAAAAACAGTGTTCTTTCCGTTCATCGTTGGCATCATGATATGGTTCTGGCGACGTGTTCATATCCTGCAGAGGTCTCCTGCCTTGCTTGAATATATGCTAATTTATCTGGGATCAGCTTTGACCTTTCTTAATCGTAAAAATGCTCTGTTTAATACCTAGGTCTTCTATTCTAAAAGTCGCAAATTATTTTTTCAGTTCCCTTGGAATACTTGACTTTATGTTACGACATGCCATTTATGTTACTTTTAAGTGACATTAGACAAGGCATATTTTATGCAATGCTTCTATGTTTTTGGCTTGTATTTGCCGGGGAGCATAATGTTAATCCAAGAGTCTGGCGAAAGGAACTCGGTAATTATTTACTGGAAACATCTTAGCGCTGTGGTCGTTGGATGCATCTCCCTGTTTATTTTTGATATGTGCGAGCGTGGGGTGCAGCTGAGGAATCCCTTTTATTCAATTTGGACATCTCGCCTTGGTACTAATTTAGCGGTCAGTTTACATTTAATTAGACTCAAATAAAAGCTAATTTTTCTTTTACTATATTTTCTAGCTTACATTCATAATTTTGGCCGGAATATCAGCTGCTATCTATTTTCTGTTTTTGTGTTATATGATTTCGAAAGTGTTTGTAAACATAAGAGTCTGCGCTGCACTTACAGTCATCGGGTTTATAATGGGACAAGTTGCCGAAGGCCACTGGAAATGGACGAAAATATTCAAGTTCAACTGACATCAGGTTTTGTTACAGGCGTCTATGGGATGTGGAATATTTATATTTTTGCTCTACTTATTTTATATGCCTCAAGCCACAAGCAGCTTGCAACTAAATAGCCTTAAAGAAAAAATAAATACCTCTGTTTCCGCAGAAAATATTGCCAGTGAGGAGATTGAGTTCAATAATTTGCCATCTGATTCAAATCCAAGCGAAATATCATCGCTAACATCGTTTTCCAGAAAGGTTGGATTTGATTAAACTTCCGTTTATAACAAGAGCCCGAGGATGGAAGGAATGGAAGGAACTCGGTAAAGACAGTATTTTTTTTTCTGCTGGTACTAAATGTAATTCTTAAGATATGATGTAACGAAACTTGCTCTAAATATATTATATACACTTATGTCGACTGAATAAAAAGGATAATTTGGAGCAGATTTGGAGCACGCTCAGATTTTTATTGGGACCACGGCGGCAATCGGCGCAGAAAGGGTTTTTTTCCCATACATTTTGTATGAGCATTTATTCACCTTCGGGGTCTGAGGCTCGCAGCTCAAAATTTTTCCTCTGGACTTGTTCTAATTTTATGT